>OX383976.1:1372500-6372500 GCA_947532105.1 Athrips mouffetella | reverse complement strand
GTTTTTTCAAGTTATGATGAAAAATGACTAAAAAAGATTATATTCCTTATCTTAGAAGTTTGATAGACCTCCCTTGGCTATGATGACAATCCAGTATCGCAAAAATTCTGAAACTGCTGGCATAATATTGACAATAAACTTGATATCTTAAAACTTGTAACAGATATGAGCTCTATCATTATATAACATCAGTAAGATATCACCCTGGTACATAAAGCACTACTGATACTAAAATTGTTTAGTTTTAAATAAACAGACTGTAAAAATGGGTGAATGGCAAATACAAGGGAAAACCTTCTTGATCACCGGTGGGGCATCGGGATTAGGAGCCCTGTACGCTGAAGCTTTTCTTAAAGAAGGAGCTAAGGTAAAACGAATTTTTGAAACAAACACGATTTCCATAAGCTAAGATAGTATTTATTATGTTGGTTCACATTTTATTTCATATTTGTTGGTATTTTGATTATATTTGACAACGTTACCATTGGTATCTGACAGAAAGTAGCACTGGTGGACATCGCTGAAGACGTCGGCAAAGCTACAACTGCTCGCCTTAACGCTAAGTATCATGGAAAAGTATTCTTCGCCAAATGTGATGTCAGTAAAGAAGAGGATATTACAGTTGCCTTCGACAAAGTTGTAGCTGAATTCGGTTATCTGGATGTGCTCGTCAACAACGCCGGTATTATGGTGGATTCTCCATCAGTTTGGAGAAAGGCCTGCGATGTTAACTGGGTACGTTTCATCTAATGTTTTCGATCTATTTTGATGATAATTGAATGAACTACTTACGTAAAGCGATTGAGCCTAATTTCAAAATTAATATTGGCTTGTATTTCAATGCATCTTGCAGAAAACGCAAGACCTTTAGGAGAAGGCCATAAGAGAAGAGATTATAAATGATGCCTACTAATACATTTTGTAATGAATTCCATTTTATTTTACAGCTTGGACTGGTCTCTTTCACCTTGAAAGCGGTTAAGCATATGAGGAAAGACGAGGGTGGTAAGGGAGGCACAATCTTGAACATAGCATCAATAGCTGGTGTAATGAAATTGAAAGCATTGCCCATATATGCCGGCTCCAAGGCTGCTGTTGTTCATTTTACCTTGAGTCTTGCAGTAAGTTGTAGAATTTAAGATGTAACTTTTTTATGAGCAGCAATATCGTGCGCGACACTCATGAAAGGTGTCGGAGGACGTGGAAATCATGAAAGCAGGATTTGGCGGTGGCGGCGCAGGAGCGATGGAATTAGCGGGGAAGCTGGCGACTGGCACGTGCAGCGCGCTCGCCGCAATATCAAACGTGTCAAGTTGTTTGCGAGTTTTCACGTGGAACTACCAGCAGAACGCGCGGCTTTAGATAAGATCAATCTAAATTTTCGCTCGCGTCCTATTTGCGCAAACGCCTGACAGTCAACATGAACACGAGCTTGCCCAGCCGCACCCACTGCCGCCCCTGCGTCTGCGTATTCTACGTGAACAAGCACGTAGAGAGAAATTGCGTGCAAAGCCGGAACCCTGCCATACATGACATCACCTCACCGAACGTCTGTCACCTCGCATGAGGGTCACGCACGAACTGGACGTATTATAACTATCTAATAAGATGACGACGATAGTCTAGGTGCATTATCTGCTTCAACCTGTTGTGATTTATTTTCCTGTGATGTGACATTAAACTTATAAAAATAAACAATTTGTGATTTGACAGCATTTCAACGTGATCCAGACTAGAGATAAACTGGTCATCAGCTATTTGCCTATTTCTAGTTACTTTCGTTTCTATTCGTTCATATTGAGGTACGGAACCTTTAAAATATGTATAATTCTTTCAGGATGGCTCTTTCTTCGAAGAAACGGGCGTGCGCTTAGCAGCAGTCGTCCTAGGACCTACCGACACGACATTGCTGCACGGATTAAAGGGACGATCGTACGATGAGAAGGTCGGAGCACAATTTGAAAAAGAGCACGACGCGATTAAGGGACAATTTCCGCCACAAAAGTAAGTACAATGTACAACACATCAGGGGCCACTTGGCCTAAGGGCACAGCCGAAATTACAGTGGCAATTGAAACCACCCAACATGGTTGAATAACTCAGGTACGAATGCATCATTACATTAGATGCACTTATAGTAAAATAATAGTCTGTAAACGACCTTACGGTAAAAACGGAACCAACTGACCAAAGTAAGTCACAACTCGCATGTCATGCTAGGACGACAAACACCGGTGGTTTTGTTGTGTGAAAAGGGTATAAAACCCTGAAGGAAGTGAATCTGCCTATGAATCTGAATAACCTTTCCCATAGAACATTGGTCGCAATAAGAAAAAATTCAACCGTCCATAGAATATGCACCCATCACCAGAAGGCGCATTTTGTGCGGGGGAGGTCGAAACTATATTTCGTATTTAGGCCATGTTCCTAAGAAAAAGTTATTTACCCTCATGGATAGACTTCCGTCATGATAAGAATACCCTTTCCGTTACTCCTTGTACGAGTATGTATCATTAAATTGTGGGCATGTTTGTGGGCTAAACTGAGATCTTTTCTACTGAATACCTCCTTAGTTTTATTTCCCTGGTAGATGGGATGGTATGGTAAATGGAATAGGATGGGTTTTGATCGTTATCTGAATACCTCCTTAGTTTTATTTCCCTGGTAGATGGTATGGTAAATGGAATAGGATGGGTTTTGATCGTTATTTTTTTGTTACAGACCGGATTCAGCAGTGGCAGCCCTCATCAAGATATACAAAGACGGAAAGCCAGGATCAGTCTGGTTACCTGCTTATGACAAACCTGTTAAGGATGTTACATCAATCATGAACAACCTTTATGAACAATTTATGCAAATAGCTTAAAGAACATTCGTCTGAATTTCTTTTGAGATTATGTAAAGTCATACATTAAAGTCTTGCTAAATTATTTGACATTATATTGTAACATTTTTATTCAAGCCAATACAAACTTTCATCCGCGATTTGACACTCATGAATGAATCAAGACTGAAGATAAAACAGACCTATACTTTAAACACAAGCCTAAAACCAATGCGATATTTTCAAGCGGCTTCGCCTTCACTTATATTTTGCAAGGAAAAAGCCAAATACATCATTACAACCTCGTTTGGGAGTGTTTATTACAAAAACTCCACGTGAACTAGATAATTAAATATTACTATCAAATATTATCTTGACACCCATATTTGAAAACAAGATATCTATTAGTTACGTATTTAAAGAAAAACTACACTAAAATCGTTCAGTTATAAATAAACTTGATAATGGTTCAGTGGGAGATTCAAGGAAAGACTGTCTTAGTCACCGGCGGGGCGTCTGGGTTAGGAGCCCTGTACGCTGAAGCTTTTCTCAAAGAGGGAGCTAAGGTATATTTTTTTTATGACTGAAGATAGTTTATGAATGGATTGATGAAAATAGAGGAAGCAAGGGAAGTTTGTAAAGATGATAGCAGGTGCAAGGCTGAGGTCTCTGCCAGTGCCTACCCCGACAAAGTCTTCGTAGTTCGGTTAACAGAACTAAAGGATGTTACTTTTGCCAACAGAACTACTGGGAATAAAAAAGTCCCACTAGTTCGGTCAACAGAACTACTAGGCGGGATGTTATCCTATACTATTAAACGAGCAATATTTGTATATATATATTTAATTTTGTAATCGGTTTTTCGAAAACGGCTGTCACGATTTCGATGAAATTTACTATACGGGGGTTTACGGGGACGAAAATCGATCTATGTGTCATGTCTGGGAAAAATCGTTTTCTTAGTTTTTTGAAGATTTCTTGAAAATAGCGCGTTTCAGAAACTCTAGAGCGCCATCTGTTGGTGGGCTTTGTTCATGATTAAACAGAGCAAAGATCAGTCGCCCAGGTACTGTATACAAGGTTTTTTTTTTTACCTGATATTATTATGCGTATGTCCACCTTATTAAAGAGGTCAAAAACAACAACTTTTGTTCTACGACTTTACTAACAACGCATAAAAATTTTTCAACTTCCCATACAATATGGGTTGGTCACGTGACCACTTTAAGTATGGGGAGTCGAAAATTTTTTGTGCGTTGCTAGAAAAGTCGTAGAACAAAAGTTGTTGCTTTTGACCTCTGTAATAAGGTGGGCATACGCATATCAGGTCCAAAAAAATTACCTAGTATATGAAGATAGTTTTCTGTGCTCTATATAGATAAGATAGATAGTATCATAACTTTTGGGTTAAATCCGTCGCTAACGTTTTCTAATGGTGCGCATAATACCGGGTCATAAACAAAGAACAAATATTTTGTTAAATTTTTTGTATAAGTACCTCTGTCTCACTGCGCATCAAAGTTTATTTTTGAAAACTTCGTCAATTCTGGGCATCATCATCATATCAGCCGAAAGACGTCCACTGCTGGACAATGACGACCGGTCCTGCGCTGCTCGCATCCAACGGCAATTCTGGGCACTACGAAGAAAATAAAAGAAATTAAAGTTTAAATAAAAGCATTTTCTTTCTCGTTTAATACAGAAAACATTATTCTGTTGAATGAAAATCTATTAGAAAGTTTGAAGAGGCTAAAGCACCTATACATGTTTAAAATATTCTTATAGATTTTCATTTATAAAAATAGTGTACTTACTCTCTGCTTGTACATTATTGATTTCAAATAAACAATTTTTAAACTCATTATTCATTCTCACCGTAACAGAAAGTAGCTATCGTGGACATCGCTGAAGACGTCGGAAAAGCTACAACTGCTCGACTAAACGTCACGTACCCTGGGAAAGCGTACTTCACCAAATGTGACGTCAGTAAAGAAGAGGATATTTTAGTTGCCCTCGACAAAGTAGTCGCTGAATTAGGTTATCTCGATGTGCTCGTTAACAACGCTGGTATTATGGTCGACACTGCAACAACTTGGAGAAAGGCTTGCGAAGTTAACTGGGTATGTTTCTTAGATTTTGATTATAATTTAATGGACTTTTTTGTGTCGACAAAGGGCTTGCTCTTGACCTCGATCTAGTCTTGAGGACACACTACGGATTACTAATTTACAATAAGCAATTAAGCCGAAATTTTGGATTAAGATGGCTTGTATTTCAATGCAAACACAAAACCTTCAGCAAAACACAAGATCTTCAGGAAAAACCATTACAGAAGAGGTTATGTGATGATGCATACTAAAAAAATTTCTAATAAATTACATTTTGTCTTATAGCTCGGACTGGTCTCTTTCACCATGAAAGCCGTTAAGCATATGAGGAAAGACGAAGGTGGTAACGGAGGCACAATCTTGAACATAGCGTCAATAGCTGGCGTTTACAAACTGAAAGCATTGCCCATATATGCCGGCTCCAAGGCTGCTGTTATACACTTTACTTTAAGTCTTGCAGTAAGTAGTAGATTACAGGACGTAATTTTCTAATAGCAACAGTATCGTGTACGTACGAATACCAGGGCGATACTCATGCGCGGGGGTGACTCACGGTGGTGGGGTACGAGGAAATCAGTAGCCAGTGGGGGTTGGCATAGCGACACACCCTGGATACTTCGTACAAAGAGCGCGAAACCACTAATAAAATTGACAAAATTTGAAATTGACAGATGCGTACGCACGTGCAGGCAGGTTTGCAGACATAATACCAAACACCCTTATAGTTTAGGTACTCTAGGTTCACATTTTCCTCTGCTTTGCCCTGTCACGGTTAAATTCCATGTGAGCAAGCAGATCCTTACTAATGTACTTCTTTCAGGATGGCTCCTTCTTCGAGGAAACAGGAGTGCGCTTAGCAGCAGTCGTTCTAGGGTCTACGGACACGACATTGCTGCATGGAATAAAGGAACGATGTTATGATGAGAAGTTCGGAGCAGAATTTGAACAAGAGCACAACGCGTATAAGGAACAATTTCCGCTGCAGAAGTGAGTATTTATATAACACATGGTTATTTATGTCTAAAAACTTCATCTGACATCAGATTTTAGGACGTTCTGATTTCTTTTTTTTAAACTTCAAATTTTCTGACATTAATTTTGATACAATTTTGTTTGTAGTTAAATTAATTTGCACGCTTGACGCCAGCTTACACTGTGATAATTTGAAAACTGTAGCTCCTACCGTTTGGCTATAAAACCTGTGTGACAGACGACGGACAGACGGACACGTGAGTGACAGCAATAGGGCTCCATTTGGACCCTTCGGGTAGGGTGCCCTAAAAGAGTAAAAAACTAATTTGACCGAACATGTTATGACCTAGCTAGAACGATCATTTATCAGTTCAGTTTATTTATTTCGATTACAAAAAAAAATTTGTGTGCGAAAACTGTGACATCTCATTAATTACTTCAAAATCCGAGCCGTTAGAAATATAAACATTTTGGATTCTTTATTACAGACCGGAATCAGCAGTGGCAGCCCTAATCAAGATATACAAAGAAGGAACCCCAGGGTCAGTCTGGTTACCTGCTTATGACCGACCTGTTAAGGATGTTACACCAATCATGAACAACTTTTATGAACAATTTATGTAAATTACTTAGAGATCACATGTTTTGTAAAAATACGTATTTCATTCACGCGTTTCTGGGTACCGGTAGTAAATTGCACCCTTATTTCGCCTATTCGCCTTTATTGCACTCCGAGCTGGCCCCAGTCTGAATCCCGGATGCTGGATACCGGATGCCGTAAACAAAGGTTGTTTAGGCCTTGCTTTCTGAGAAATAACACTTGGAGCTAGGTATCTGGTAGAGCTCGTGAATATTTCGATAGGTTGCTCGTTAGGTTACCTAAGAGCCGTAAAAGAGGCACCCAGGTGCGATGAAATAATTTTTTTGCCGGTGCGCGTGACTGGATAAATATGTAATTACTTTTTGTTCCATTTTGGAGTAGCATAGAATAAATTTTTCCTGATGAAAATATTATAATTCCTACGGCAAAAGATATAAAGGGTGTAAGGCGCATCGTGTGCCTAAATGAATTGGCCGAGAGCAGGGGTCATCATATTAAATCTTAGCAGATGACCCCCTCCTGTCGGCTAATTTATTTTGGCACACTACGCGCTAAACACTTATTTATTCATTTTATTTATTAAGGATATCCAACAGCTTAACCATTAATACACATATTTCTTATCAGAACTTATATATAAACGCCAATCATAGGATACCACAAAAAATCTAAGTTTAAGAACTCATAGCAATACTTAGTGCAGTGCAGTTATGGCTGTGCCGGCCAGAACATCCTGTATACATATATGAATTCTAAGTCTATGGTAAAAAAAAAATAATTCATGTCATTAAAATATAAAAGAGTTAGGTGTAAATTTCGGAAATATAAATACACAAAGAAAAACCGTTTAACACGAGTCGGACTCGCGCGCTGTGGTTCTAAAGTTGTAATTTATTCTGTGTTTTAAAGATAAGTATCTTTCATCTATTCTTCGTTTAATCTTTTAATTTGGACAACATGATATCACAAAAGTTGATATACATTCGTATCTTTATCACATTAACACCAGTACTTCAACTATTACTGACATAGAAATAGTCCAGTTTTGGATAAACAAGCGCTTAATTATGATGGATCAGTGGGAAATTCAAGGAAAAACTGTTTTAATCACCGGCGGGGCGTCGGGGTTAGGAGCCCTGTACGCTGAAGCTTTTCTCAAAGAAGGAGCTAAGGTAAGATTAACCTTGAAGATTAAAGATCAAAAGGTTCTTTTATACTTAAGAGAAAATTCGTGGAACACTCAGTAAGTTTTGCAAACTCATTATCCACAGAATGTAGCTATCGTGGACATCGTTGAAGACGTCGGCAAGGCTACAGCAGCTCGACTAAACGCTACGTACCCTGGGAAAGTGTTCTTTACAAAATGTGACGTCGGTAAAGAAGAGGATATTACAGCTGCATTCGACAAAGTAGTGGCTGAATTCGGTCACCTGGATGTGCTCGTAAACAACGCCGGTATTATGGTCGACACCCCAACGACTTGGAGAAAGGCTTGCGAAGTTAATTGGGTATGTTTCATTGTAAAATTTTAATTTTGATGATGCTTGACTTGATCACTGGCGTCCAGTAAGCAATAGTGCCGAATTTTTGGATTACATAAACACGACATATTTGTAATTGCATGCTCGGAAACGGACCCAATATTTTTGATGAAATTAACAATAGGTATATTCAAGATTTTGGGGGCCAAAACAGATGTTTTGATCAAGATCTAACTTCTAGGAAAATTCGTTTTCGAGCAGAGCTCAGTTGGGTTGTCTAGCTCTATAACAATTTTTAATATCAACTAGTACAAAACGCAAAACATAATACCGAAAATAAATCCCCCCCCCCCCTTTTCTTCCACGAAGTGTAAATGGTTGTAGCCCGAATTAGCCGAATATGTCAGCAATTAAAATATATCACGTTTTATTTTACAGGAAGGTCTGGTCTCTTTCACCATGAAAGCCGTTAAGCATATGAGGAAAGACGAGGGTGGTAAGGGAGGTACAATCTTGAACATAGCTTCCGGAGCTGGTCTATTCAAGTTTAGAGCACTGCCCATCTATGCAGGCTCCAAAGCAGCTGTTATACACTTTACCTTGAGTCTTGCTGTAAGTTGTAGATTTATAGGCTTATTATTTTATTATACTACCCCAAAAAAACGCATTTTATTTCTTAGTCTAATTTCACATGTGTGGTGGTTCGTAAACCTTTCCTCACTTTGCAAGACCATTGAAACTTCTATCGTACTTAATATCTTCAAAAGTTTATTCTTTTTAACAGTATTTTTTTTACTTTACAGGGAACACTTACTCGTAAGCCCAAGTCTCACATAGGCGGTACGATTGCGAAAGCGGTCCGGGGGCAGACCTGCGGGTAGAAAATACCGCGCCGAGACCGGTTTCCAATGTGACAGGGTGCATAAGAACTCGTAGGTTAAAAAAAAATACCGCCCCCGGAACGCTTACGCTACTGGCTCTGTGTAACTCGGGCTTTAATCCTTGGGATTACGGTACCCTTAGGCCGGTATTTCACTGGGACAACACGGTGGCGCGACTGGTTGCGCCACTGGTGTCCGTAACTAGACACCAGTAAAGACACACCCTGCGGCCACAGTATTAAGGGCTATATTTCAATGGGAGTGGTAGCGCGACCAGCATCCGAACTGGTTGCGCCGCTAAATTGGTTGCGCAACCAAACGGACACCAGGTGAGTAACTCTCTATAGAGCTGTATACATTTTGTTGGTGGCGGCGACTGGTTGCGCTGCCATGGTGTCCCAGTGAAATACCGGCCCTATAGTTTCGTCATATATGTCTGTTCATCTGTCTGTGGCATAGCTTACAGGCTCTTAGTACTAGAAAGCTGTAATTTGATATAATTACCGCCTGCCAGCTAAACGGTTGTTAAAGGATATATAAATATTACGAAATTCAAAAGATAACTATTACAGTCAAGTAGGCTATACAAGTTAAAAAGTAATCGCCGGCTTTTCTTCTTCCAGAATATCTCTTTAATCTGGTTCTACACACTTGTATTAGGCTGGTTTCTAATCATAATCTTTATTTGCGTCAAATATGGTAATATACAGATGTAAAACTAGAATAGGTCTCTCATATTTCACAACAATATTTGGCATGCAAATTTAAGTACATTGAAATTGTCAATATAAAAATAATACAGCAAAAATTACAATGTCCTATGATGTCTTAAGTTCTAAATTCCTCTTTCTACCTATAGTTTTTTTTTGTTTGTAAATTTTTGGAACCCTCAAAAATATGAACGTTTCTTGCAGGATGGCTCTTTCTTCGATGAAACGGGAGTGCGTTTAGCAGCTGTCGCACTCAGTGCTACTGATACGCCATTGTTGCACGGAATAAAGGAACGATGCTATGACGAAAATGTTGGGGCTCAATTTGAACTAGATATTTTGGAACAAATCCCGCCACAAAAGTAAGTATATTGGTCGCTAGGTCATTTGGTAAATCAAGAACTTTGCCAAAAGGTTTAACACTGGGCTCGACCTGACAATTATGTTGCGTATAAGATTAGTATTTTGACTAGTATTATTATGAGCGTCCTATGCCACTGTAAAAAAAAAACGGTCAAGTGCAAGTCGGACTTGCGCGCCGAGGGTTCCAATATACCTATAGTATTTTTAGAAGGCGTCATAATATTACAATTTAAATTTTTGCCCTACCCTATTTGGGCCCCCTTTACAATAAGAAATGAGAATAATAATATTTTTGTTATTCTTTCGCTTGAGATAAAGTTGGGCATTGATATTCTAAAACTATTCCAAATTTCAAGTCGATAGCATGAGTGGTTGCTGAGATACGAGTATACAGGTGTGACAGACAGAAAGACGTCGCACCATTTTGGTTCAGAACCCTAATAATCAGGGGGAGAAGCAGTATCGCCTGCCGCCAATAATGAGACAATATAAATGGCGTATCGTCAGTTGAGCTCCTAAAAAGGAAAGGCAAAAGTAAACTGAAAGTTAGCGTCTCGACGCATAATGACCTAAAACCAATAATTGACTTCAACGCAGAACGACCCAAACGCAAAATGACCTAAACGCAGAATGACTTAAATGCAGAACGACCTAAACGCAGAACGACCTAAACGCAAAATGACCTAAGCCTACGTATGGCGACCGTATCGACGCATAGACTTGGAAGAGATCTCCACTACGAGCAAAGGTTGATTTATCCACGGATCAAGATATTCCTTAATGATACATCATATATTTTTTTTAGTTTTATCTTTGTCTTATTTTAGAAGTTACAGGGGGGGGACACACACATTTTACCACTTTGGAAGTGTCTCTCGCGCAAACTATTCAGTTTAGAAAAAAAATGATATTAGAAACGTCAATATCATTTTTGGAGACCTACTCATAGATACCTCACACGTATGGGTTTGATGAAAAAAAAATTTTTGAGTTTCAGTTCTAAGTATGGGGAACCCTAAAATTTATTGTTTTTTTTATTTTTGTGTGAAAATCTTAATGCGGTTCACAGAATACATCTACTTACAAAGTTTAAACAGTATAGCTCCTATAGTTTCGGAAAAAAGTGGCTGTGACATACGGACGGACAGACAGACAGACATGACGAATCTATAGGGGTTCCGTTTTTTGCCATTTGGCTACGGAACACTAAAAGCCATATCTTTTGATTGCGTCGTTGTAAAAAATTGAAATTTTCAGATCTTGTGTGGTTTTGGACCTTAATATTCGTTATCAATTTCAACCTGATACCTAC
The DNA here is from genome assembly GCA_947532105.1 of Athrips mouffetella. Taxonomy (NCBI): domain Eukaryota; kingdom Metazoa; phylum Arthropoda; class Insecta; order Lepidoptera; family Gelechiidae; genus Athrips; species Athrips mouffetella. Next base: position 6,361,248 of record OX383976.1, on the reverse strand, counting down.
CTCTTCTCGATCGTGAGAAAAAAGGTCTTGACAGACAGACAGACGGACAACAAAGTGATCCTATAAGGGTTCCTTTTTTTCTTTTGAGGTACGGAACCCCAAAAAGGACTTGATTTCTGACTTCTTTCGCGTGGAATTCCAATAAAAAATAGCCTATGTTCTTTCCTGAAACTGTCCATATCATTAAAATCGGTTCAGGACATTATGCGATAGGACATTATGCGTTTAGGGCATTATGCGTTTAGGGCAATATGCGTTTAGGGCGTTATGCGATAAGGGCATTATGCGTTTAGGACGTTTTGCGTTTAGGACATTATGCGTTTAGAAATTAGGGCATTATGCGTCGAGACCAAAGTTAGCTCAAAACTGTAGCTGTTTTAAAAAAAATGCACATTAACGATCTTTATTTCAGACCGGAGTCAGCTGTGACAGCCCTCATCAAGATATACAAGGACGGATCTCCGGGATCAGTCTGGTTACCCACTCAAGACCGACCTGTAAAAGATATTACATCGATCATTAACAAACATTACGAACAATTTATGCAAATCGCTTGAGATCACAAATTTTGTATTTTAAATTTCTTTTGTGCTCACGTTTAATAAATTTTGCTGAAACTTATGTATTACTTATTATTATTTCGTAATCTTAATTTTTTTCTTTGGCAAAATCCACGAGTCTACTAGATCAAAAAATACTACTATCAAAGAATTATCCTATCAATATTTGTATTGATTGCAAACAGACCATTTTAAAAAGTTGCGTTGTTTTAAATTTATATAATTAATTGTAAAAATATTCATTTACTAGCTGGTGCCCGCGACTTCGTCTGCGCAGAATCTGCGGTAACACCCGCATTAAATGCGTTTTTCCGTGGGAATGAAGTGTTTTCCCACGGTAAAAAGTAGCCTATGTGTTATTCCAGGACCTAACCTATATATATGCTAAGTTTCATTAAAATCCATTCAGTAGTTTTTACGTGAAAGAGTAACAAACATACATCCATCGTTCCATACTTACAAACTTTCGCGTTTATAATATTAGTAGGAAGTAGGATAAACGAAGGCAAGAAATAATCCTCCCGGCGCATAATGTCACATTCGCAAAATGTCACACTAGGGTTTACCATAGCAGAATGTCACGTTTGCAGAATGTCACGTTCGCAAAATGTCACGTTCGCATAATGTCACATTTAATCGTGACATTGTGCGAACGTGACATTCTGCGAAAAAAATAATGATTTTTTTAAGTCCACAAAGAATTAAAAATTTTAGTCCCAAATTCATACAAAAATTTGTTTTTTATGTTTATTTGTTTATTCAATATATCATTCAAAAATTTCTAAGTCCCAAATCTATATTAAAAAAACTCAAAAAAAAGTCCTAAATCTATAGCAAAATAATTTTAAGAAATTCTAAGTCACATTTTGCGATCGTGACAATCTGCGAACGTGACATTTTGAGAACGTGACATTATGCGTCGGGAGGGAAATAATGACGTAATAGTTCAAAAATTTTGTACAAAATCTGTTTTGACGTTTAATAAAGGGTAGTATCATCCGATTGGGTTGTCATGTAAAGTCCCGAATTGCCCAACTGCGCGCTCTCCGCCTATAAACTTAACATTAGATAAGAAAAATTCCTAATAAATTTTGCTAGAATCTGTTAAATTAATAAAACTATGTAAAGGAAAGTGAATAAATCAATAAATCTGCATAATGCTAAGTAATGGAATCCAATACGTTATTTGACCAACACGATTTATAGCAATAAATAATATGAAACATAATATTAACATGTTACAACATACAGCTAAGAAAGCCCTCAACAAATGAGGAAAGATGAGGGTGGTAAGGGAGCCACCATCATAAACATAGCGTCTGTAGGTGGCCTTATTAAATTGAGATCAATGCCCATTTATGCCGGTTCCAAGGTTGCCGTTATTCACTTTACCACAAGTGTAAATGTAAGTCTTTGATATTAGAATGTGACATTATCCCACCAAAAACATTTTCATGTCAAATGTTGCCAAGACGAGACCATATACCTAGCTCGCATTTTCAAAAAGTTATCAGATCTCATGTAGAGCCAAGCTTCTAACTCTACAAGCCCTAACTTCACAAAATCTACACCTTATTCAAAATATGTGGCTAGGCCGTTTCGTTAGTACAAGAACTATTGTATAACAGAAAAGCAATGGACAGTGAATTTTTTTTTCCTTACGCCCTAGTGAAGGTCGCGAAGAGAAGTCCCCGCCGGAAATCGAACCCAGAATCGTATCGAGAGGGCCCTCGATCGCTCGCTCGATGTTCGGCTACGAACAATATTCTAACTCTAACCACTACGCCAGGAAGGCTGTATTTTAGAACCTATTTATGTAGAGAAGAAATCAGTTCCAGTCATAAATTGTAGCAAATACTTTCTACTAGTCATTTAGGGGAAAAATCGCAAAAACTATTCAGATTTCATTATCAATGTAGATTTTTTACAGAATACTTACTGAATGTCATGCATTGTAAGGGTGCGTCCAGATCTGGCGAATGCGCATTACAAAAGCCGCGCGCGAGGCTCGCGAGCGGCTCGCGCGCGCATTTTATACTCTTGCGCCGCCCGCGAGCGGTTCGCGTGCAAGCTACGCAATACACACACATACATACATAACATCACGCCTCTTTCCCGTCGGGGTAGGCAGAGACCACAATCCTCCACCTCCTACGATCTTGACATGCTTCCCTTGCTTCCTGTACTTTCATCAATCCTTTCGTACATATACTCGTCGGTTTAGGGTACTTTTAACCTGGCCTTTATCCAGAACGTCCTGATACACACACAACTCATCAAAAATCAAGGTTGCAGTGTTATACAACCTCTTTGAGAAATACCAGATATCAACTGTTTACATTTAACCTGTGATTTGGCGTTAGTACGGGCTTTAGGGTAGACACACATTGCTTACTAGTGGACGTTTGAAGAGACGTAGTGACGGCAGATAGACGGCAAGTTGCTGAGCAGTGAATTTGCGCGGTGTCTACTGTTGAAATTCCAGAGCGATTCTATTATCTAGCACTCTGATTTTACTTATGATAATATGACAACGTATCTGAACAAAAAACCGAACAAATAATACGAACAAAAAATTTACTCGAATTTTTCGACTTCCCAGACACTAGAATATTAAATACCCATTAAAAAAAACATATCAGGAAAATAGTCTGACTACCTTCAGGCGTAGGTAATCATCAAAGCCTGGAAACCATTAATAAGTTAATAACTGAGTCTAAGTCGGCTATATACGGCTAATAGTTAATTTTTCAATGGAATCAGTAAATACAATCGTATGCTTCGCCCTCTATCTAAACTGGCCCTTAAGGGGCTGATAAGAGCTGAATTACCTCCCTTTCTAACAAAGTGCAGAATGCGCGTGCTAGAACGGAGCGGATTCGCGCTGTTTTACGTTTTTCGCTCATTTTTGCATTTTTCTAAAAAAATCTTGTCATTAATTATAAAGCCGCTATATTATTTTACTATGCATAATATATTGAATAATGTGTAAAAGTTTTGGCATCATAGATTAATGGGTACTTAAGAAAAACGGTTTAAAAGCAAAAAGCAGAGATAACTTCTGATTTTTTTTTATGGCTTACAAAATATAATTAAATCGTGTTTCAGAGTCGGCCATATTATTGTAAAGATGCTTAATTATCACATTATTTTTTTTCACGGCCATATATTCAACACTTTTCGTTAAAAACCTGCTCAAGTGAAGCGTATTTAGCTCTTATCAGCCCCTTAATTGCTTTGTTATTCCCGAATTTCACATGACGAGATTCACTATAATCTCAAATAAGATACATAAAACCTTGTTGACACCCCAATATACAGGGGTTTAATAAATTTCTGTAAAAAAACTTTGGAAATACCTACGCAAAAGAATCTTGATTTCCATTTAGCCTTTTACCGACTCACTGACAGAAATTAATTTTGGGTTAATTATAGGGATAAACAATTGTATTATAAACACAAGTGTTTGTTCTCTGTCTGGGTGTAATTTTACTACGTCGCTATGTATGTAATCTGTCTAAACAAAAAGGACGGATTGCACTCCGGGAGTGCCGGCAGAAACACAGAATAGGTAATAGTACTGCAGAAGTGAAAACTTGCATTTTTGAATATTATGCTTTTTGTAAGGGTCACTCGCGCCATTGCTCGCGTACTTCTTTGATGTCACTGAATAAAAACCCGTATTGTAATAACAATACGGTTGACAATTGACGCTTTTTCGATCAGGCTACGGATCTGACGCGAGTTTAACAATTTTTACCCATCTAAAAAAGTGCCAAGCGCCGCTAAAAAGTTTTCACTTCAAAAAACTGAACTCTCACTATCTAAAATAAACTAACATGGTATCTAGCGGATTTTTTTTATTGGGTATGAAAAAAAAAGGGTGATAATTCAACAGACTTCTTTAATTCTTTTTAATACCATTAGACTTCTTTTTAATAGCATTATTTCATTCTAAATTACTAACTGAGCCACAAACAAGGTGCAACTAAATAAAACTTTCTTAGCCACTAATTTCTTTCTGGCACTCGTAGGCCGCTGCCGAGGCACGCTCGCTTCGCTCGCTTGGCTCATGCGTTGTGGTCGCAAGACAACTTAACCCAACCCAGGATCGATTAGGTTGGGCTAACGAATCTAAAACTTTTTCATGCATAATAATTATTTTTGACGCACAGTTAGTAATTTTGATTAGCAAACATAAATTTTGATGGGCATAATATTATTTCTCAAAGAACAATTGGCAATGTTCCCAGCAAAATTTCCGAAACCGAGAAAAAATAAAGGTGCCTTTTTTGTAAGAATTCAAACTTAGAGCTTCCCTTAACCAGGGCAGCCCGCTAGTTTATGTATGTGTTACGGTAAAAGTGATTAACTGAAAATTATCCGCTTTGCCTAGTTTGGATTGGGATAAGGTGACTAATGTTCCCAAATATTAATATAAATAGAGGCCAAACGACCAGAGTAATGTGATTTAAGGTGAAAAAAACCGGCCAAGTGCGAGTCAGACTCGCGGCCTAAGGGTTCCGTACCTATCTACCATACGATATACTAAAAGCTTTTACTCTTTGACTTTAAAAACTCCCGACCATCCAACTTGACCCCTCTTTTATAGAAAAGTTCTTGAAACGGGAGCTCACCTTAATTGGTTACTATTAGTTGTGAGGAAAATTTAAATATTTAATGATTTTAGACTTTTTCCTTTATTTGTACTGTGAGACCTAGCTTCTTGCCAAATTTCATAATTTTAGGTCAACGGGAAGTACCCTGTAGGTTTTGCTTTTTTGCAGAAATGTATGGAGATGAGGACATAAAAAACCATATCTTTTGATTGCGTCGTTGTAAAAAATTTAAATTTTCAGATCTTGTGTCGTTTATGGACCTTAATATTCGTTATCAATTTCAACCTGATACCTCTTCTCGTTCGTGAGAAAAAGGGTCTTGACAGACAGACAGACGGACAACAAAGTGATCCTATAAGGGTTCCGTTTTTTTATTTTGAGGTACGGAACCCTAAAAACATGTGGTGATGGCCATTGGCCACCCAACACCTTGGTGAAAAGACAGGGAAAAGACGAGTCAACGTTTTTTTTAAATTACCGAATTTAAGAAAGTTTTAGAACTTAGTTAATAAATCTTGAAAGCTTAATTAACATCCTTTATTATATTACCTCTAATGATAACATCATATCTTAATGCCTACTTACCACTCCAATAATTAAGTAAAATAGTTCAGTTTTGAATAAACCAGCTCTTAATATGGTTCAGTGGGAGATTCAAGGAAAGACTGTCTTAGTCACAGGCGGGGCGTCTGGGTTGGGAGCCCTGTACGCTGAAGCTTTTCTCAAAGAAGGAGCTAAGGTAAGATTAACTATGATAAGTTGGTTAAAGTTGTTGCTCGCTCGCCATATAAATGCATTTTGTCTGTAGTAAACAACAAACAAATAATAAAACATAAAAATAATAATAAATTAAGGGGGACTTCCGGGGGGTTAAGACGTGATTTTATTTGTCGATTTTTGCTCGATTTTTGTTTTAGCTCTATCGTAAAAACGGGTTCACATATAAGCGCGAAAATTTGTATGTTATAGAATAACGCATAAGCTATAGAATAACAACAAATAATAAAAAGTGGTCAAATGCGTGTCGGACTCGCTGGTTTACCTCTTCTGTGTTACTGCGTGTCCATAAATAAAACGGTATTTTTGCCTTAGTCGGTCTTGCCAATACCATATTAAAAGTCCATGTCCATACTTTCGATTTGTAGAAGTTATCATCATATCTTCTTCTTCTTCTTTCGTGTCGGCAAGAACACAGGCTAAATCTTACTTGCCCAGAAAGCGGCTACCGTGGCGTGGTAGCCCTCTGGTTACCGTCACGTAAGTCCTCACGCGAGCAGGTGGTCGGGCACGCGGGACAATTGGTGAGGTGTGCCATGGTTTGCAGGAGTTCTCCACATTCACAGCTGGCGTCTGCGCTACTTAGGGACCCCCACCGGCATAGGTTATCCTTGCTTCGGCCAACTTGGGTCCTCAGCCTATTTAGACTTCTCCAGGTTGGCCAAGGTTCCTTATAGCCAGGAGGCAGGTTTTCGTTGGGGGGTACAGTGAATGTGGGTACTCGCTTGCCCAAAGTCTGCACCTCACGTCGGAAGGGTTTTGGTCGGTAAGCTGTGTGGATCGCAGGAAGCTTTTGCGGCTTCGCAACCGACCTGCGGCGGGAGAGAGCCCGTAGAGTGGATGTCTCTTTCCTGTTTTTGTTTTTCTAGCGAACAGGTCACTTCTCTACGGACTCTGGGAGGAGCTATCCCCGCAAGAGGGAACAGCATACCGACAGGAGTTGGCTTGAGACAGCCAGTCACGATGCGGCAGGTGTCATTTAGCTCCGCGTCCACCTCTCTGGTGTGAGCTGACCTAGCCCACACTTGACACGCGTACTCTCCTGCTGAGAAACACAGAGCTAGCCCCGTAGTGCGCAGAACCGTTGGGTTTGCTCCCCAGTTGGTGGAGGAGAGGCGGCGCAGCAGGTTGTTACGGGAACTAACTTTTTGTTTTGTGTTTCTGCAGTGGCTCTTGTACGTCATAGAGCGGTCCAGTGTCACTCCCAGGTATCTAGGGCAACTGCAGTGCTGGATGGCGGCACCCTTCCAGTAAATTTTCAGCTCCCTGTTTGCCTCCCGATTGCGTAGGTGGAAAGCGCACGATTGGGTTTTGCTTGGGTTGGGCCTTAGAGCGTTATGCTCATAATATTTATGAAGGTTCTCCAAGGCAAGATTCAGTGTGCTTTCCACGGTTTCGAAGCTCTTATGCTGGCAAGTTAGTGCAAGGTCATCGGCATAAATGTATCGCCGTGTGTTAGGGTAGTGGGGCTGATCATTTGTGTAGATGTTAAATAAAACTGGTGCCACGACGCTTCCTTGGGGTAGACCGTTTTTCTGGCAGCGCCATCTACTCTTCTTGCCATGTAGGTGGACGCAAAAGCGGCGGTTACGGAGAAGCTCACTTAACAGTGACACGAAAGTGGTATCGTTTGTGGCACTCGATACTTTAGACAGCAATTTTATTACGTTCACTGTTTCATACGCTGCTGAGAGGTCGACAAATACAGCACCTGTGACCATGCCCCGCTCAAATCCATCCTCAATGTGTTGGGTGAGGTTAAGCACCTGGCTTGTGCATGATTTTCCTGGCCGGAATCCGGCCTGTTCTGGGATGAGAGTGGGGTCAATGGTAACTGTGAGTAAGGTATGACATAGGAGGAAAATTGGTCTATAGCTTTTAGGGTCAGAGGGAGACTTCCCTGGTTTAAGTAAGGCTACGATTTTAGACTTTCTCCACAATTTCGGGATCTTTGCTGATGTCATGCATATGTTAAATAAGCTCAGCAGCCAGGATATAGCCACTGGATATGGCTATAGATATAGCCATCATATCATGTGGGTTGTAATATCGCTGACCAACCCAATTTTTTACTTTGTACCTTTTTTTTGCCCTTGCATCAATGAATCCTGCTTTAAACTTTCAACTAGTTTACTGAAACTAACATGACAAGATATATGCTAGTAAAAAATATTATCATATTTTTCTGGGAGATCTATCATAGACAGGCAGGCCCCTACAAGGTGGACCGACGATATAGTCCAGGTTTTGGCAAGCCACTGGATGGGACCAGTGAAGGAAAAGTTGCAATGGAGATTTTTATCCTAAACCAACGAGCATGAATGAAAGGACTAATGAAAGTAGAGGAAGTGAGGGAAGTATGTCAAGATCGTAGCAGGTGGAGGGTTGGGGTCTCTGCCTACCCCGACGGGAAATAGGCGTGATGTTATGTATGTATGTTCTTTATTTCAGACCGGAATCAGCAGTGGCAGCCCTTCAGCAGTTCTGGCAGTGGCAGTCAAGGTATTGAAGGAAGGGAACCCAGGTTCAGTCTGGTTTACTGTTCATGATCAACCCGCCAAAGATGTCACATCACATCGATCATCAACGAGTTTCATAAAAACTTTGATAGAAGAAAGACTACTTTCTCGAATGTGGTTAGTTTAATTAATTTATAATTATCAATTAATTGGTTCAGTAAGTCCATAAAAATTGTTATGTAATTTTGTACATTTTGGAATAAAGATGATGAGTATGTTTGCTTTATGTTATTTAAATAAATATATATATTAAGGGTGTAAGGGACAATGTACCGAAAACTGAAAGGGCGTGCTCAGTCAATGAAACTGAACAACTTTTCATTTCCCAACAACATGTGTTGGGAAATGAAAAAAAATTATGACCTCTCCATACAAATTGCCCACTCTGGTCGAACAGTTTGTATGGAGGTCAAAATTTTTTTTCATTTCCCAACATAGGTTTCTTTGGGAAAGTTCCCGGTACACCGTCCCTTACACCCTGTCAAACTTGGGAAAACTTTGGGAAAGTTCCCGGTACACCGTCCCTTACACCCTGTCAAACTTGCCTACAGCAATCTTTCTTACAAGACCATCGAAAGTAATATCGGGACAGCAAATATTGGTCACCTGCTGATTATGGCAGTAATTAAAAATAGACCCTAGACCTACTCCTATCCTGTCTGAATATACAAAGGTCTTCTTTTTATTGGAAGTCGACGAAAAGTCCTCGCCATCCGTGGTCTCTGTGCTGTTATCGACAGGTGGCTGCTGTTCCACCGTGGCGCCACCAGCGGCGGAATCATGTGTTGGCGACATTGGCGACGTGGTGATGTCTTGACTCGCAGTCACCACTCTCTCATCGATGTGCTGCCGTGGTGCCACCACGATGACGTCACTCACAGCAGTTTGCTCACGCGCGGCGGCATCATGTGTTGGCGACATTGGCGACGTGGTGATGTCTTTACTCGCAGTCACCACGCTCTCATCGATGTGCTGCCGTGGTGCCACCACGATGACGTCACTCACAGCGGTCTGCTCATGCTGGTCTCCGCGCTGCTGGCGTCGATTGTACGCGTGTCGCTTTTGGCGGCGTTGTTTCCTTGTAAGGCGAGCTGCAAATCGCCAGTTAAAAAATGTTGAGGTTGAACCGCAGGTTGCAGGCGTACAGCTAGAAGACATGCTGATATTTGATGTCCGCGGTGGTTCTAGACCACAAGCAACCTCTTTGTCATTGGTGAGGGTGGCTATCAGTTGCTGCTGAGTGGTATTAAGCTGCTTGAGCTCAGCTGTGGATGACAACATTTCATGCATGCGCTGCTCACTTTCTACATATTTATTTGTCAACAGTTGAAGCGAAGATTGACTTTTATCATAAGCCGTTGTAATCTCCCTCAGTCTAGAATGAAGCGCATCAATACATTGTTGTGCCTTTGTTAACTCAACATCCTTGTTTTTAATTATTTTCTCCAGCTCCTCAAGTTCCTCCTTGTGCTCTTCTACAATTGATAACTCGTGGTGTAAGGATACTGCATGCTTAGTGTCTTCCTCTTCTTTCTCCTTGTGTAATTCTTCCAGTTGCGAATGTGCTTCCTGCAGCTGAAGATGCAGCAAACTATTTCTGTCAAGGGCAGATTGATGTTGATCCTGCAGGGACGTTAAAGACTCGACAAGATTTTCCAGTCGAGTAACTTCGGCTTGGGCTTCCTTGAAACTTTCTTTCATCGTATCAAATTTATTTCCTTGGGCTTGTAGTTTGACTTTTAGCTGTTTTATTTCAAACTCATTAACGTCCCTGCCTGCCAAAAGGCGATCATTAAGTTTCTCTGCATCTTTAAGGTGTTTCTCAAGCTGCTGTATACGGGTAGTTGCCATGGTAACAATACTCCCAGGGATAATCTGATGATTCAAATCCGTCGTCCGTTGGTAGATGTCAGCCACTCTTCAACTGAAGAATATACCTAGTTCACACTTCACAGGCGGTTTACAGTCACAGCACAGGCACACAAATCCTTTATATATAATATTTTAAACAAAAATGTCCATTATAACGACAAGAAATATTAAAATAATTAAAATAAAAGTAACAACTGGGCTGGAGTACTTTCTCTAAGAGTGAAAGTGATAATCTTTGTGGCCCTCAGATCACTGAATTTGTATATTCTACTAAACAGTATTACTAGTTTACGAAAAGTAAACATTCGTAAAAAACCATCTAACTGACAAAAATCTGGACAGGTTTAAAAACTGGACGAAATATGGACTATGTTCAGATTGTTGGTAATAGTTTACACTTTTCATCACTTGCAAAGCCACAATCAACCCTTTACTGCATTACACAATACATACATACATAAAATCATGCCTCTTTCTTTCACGCTTTCTTTATCTTCGGGGTAGGCAGAGACCACAGTCTTCCACCTGCTAGGATCTTGACATACTTCACTTGCTTCCGGTACTTTCATCAATCCTTTCATACATGCTCGTCGGTTTAGGGTACTTTTAATCTGGGATTTATTAAGAAGGTCCTGAATTTGGTCCTGGTACGTTCGCCTAGGCCTTCCCCTTCCAACGTTTCTATTCACAATGAAGTTAGTAAACCAAGAAGCTTGGCTCAGTGGTCCAACTTGTTGGAACTAAGATAACAAACTAAGTTGAATCAGACAAATGGCAAACAGCCTACGTCATCTTAGTTGATTTTGGTTTATTGTCCCTCCACTTTGGGTCTCCGCCCTTTTACCTAAAATTATTACCAACAAGGGATTTTAAATAAATGTCAAAATACCACACATATCCTCATTCTATATAATGCTATATAATGCCAACTCCAAGTTAACTAACATTGATGAACAAGTTTTTAATATTATTATTAGATATAGGACAGGCAGCAATTTTGCTGATGAGTCCTTCATATAATTTAGTTAATTATTATATTCATTATTATTATTGTTCATAAAGCACAGTTCACACACAGTCTAAGTGATTAAGGACTGAGAGTTCTTTTTAAACTAATTGTCCAGTCTGTTTTAAATGAGTTCACTGATGGAGCCGAATCAACATCGTCGGAAAGTTTGTTCCATATACTAGCTACACGATTTGTAAGGAAGTGGTGGGCGACGTTCGTGTTTGCATGGGTGCGGTTGATTTGCAGGTTGTGTTCTTGATTTCATTGAGTACATGTCTGAGATGGGCAGATTATACTTGGAAGTGAGAATTTTATATGTCTCGATCAGATCTCCTCTTAGCCTTCTATGCTTTAGAGTGGGAAGGTTGAGAATTTCCAGTCTTTGCTCATATGTTAATATACTCCTTATTTAAGGCCTATTCCATTTTAATTAATAATTACCTTTGACAGCAGTCAAACTTTATCACACATATAATATATGGAAGTCTTATAAATCTATCCTGCTGTCAGGATAACATTTTAATGTTTTTCCTAAAAACATTTCTGTAGATCTATTTTTACAGAAGATCAAGATCTTATTAAGAATACTGCAAACATTGAAAACAAGTGTTCTACTCATAAAAGAAACAACAATATGGGACAAACAGCCAGTTGCACAAAGCATCTCCAAAGTTAAAGCTCCATTAAAACTATTTCTGTCACTTTCTTAGTCAACAAAACAGAAAGAGTCAGTATTAGATTTAAAACTTTAATTTTAAAGATGCTTTGAGCAACTGGTGCTATATCTGTATACGGCCATTACATATATTTTAGTTCAGGTAGGTACATATAGGTGATTAAAAATCTTGCCCTGCAATCCAAATTGTGCAAATAGTATCATTAAAGCAATTAAAGTCACTAAAAGCATACTTTTAACCAATTAGGAACAACTTAAGAGTGCTTACAGTGCTCGAAAGCATGCTATTTATAAAATTTGGGATGTAGGGTCTGTAAGGTCTGTTTCAATCATCATGAAACATCCACTACAGGACAGGGAGCTCCCTCTAGAATTCTAGCTATTGCTGGAAAAATGAAAGGGGAAGTACCATAGTCACCTCGCTTGTTAGCGTTACGGCTGGCACCATGGACCGCGGTTGTAGGTGACCACAGTAAGTAAGATGTAAGATACTGCCCATCCTCCAGTTTATAACCCTTAGTCGCCTCTTACGGGCATGTATGGGTTGGTACTATTCTTTGCCGGCACCACACGGGACCTGTTTCAATATTTAGACAGAATGTTTCATTCTGTTGATACTCAATGAGTGGGCTAAAGTAGGCCGAAGAAAGCCTATAAACTAGTTTTATATGTACAATATAAACATCCACTTAGTCTGTAAATTTATTTGGTGTAATATAAATTTCAAATTCTTGGTCAGTAAACAAACAAACTTCAATAAGCCCCTATTTTCGATTGGGGGAACACTGAAGGATATCCTGTTTGAATCATTTCAATTCAAACATCTGATAATTGACAAATTTGTGCCTATAAGTGTCTCAGAACATAACACGGCCCCCGCTCAGTGCTGACTGAGTCAATAACATCATTAGAAGGCGTGGTGACGGTATTAGCAATGATAAACCTACACTCATCATCATAACGCCCTTTACCAACCGATATATCTCTCAACAACCAAAACGACACCATCCAATAAGAATCCAAAGAGACAGGGAAATCCAAGATAAAAGGTAACAAATAATAACAGAATGGCAAAAGATTTGGCAAGCCGCAAAATCCTAGAATATTGATAGAAGTAGTACTTACCCGTACCACCCAAGGAAGTCGCCAATTACTCGGCGGAATGAGCACAGAAAGTTCTTTTCACAACAAAAACCACTGACAAACAAATCCACTACAAAATGTTCGGAACTGTTCCTTATAAATAAATAAATGCTGGAGATTTTCAGCAATTTTTATTGCGACAACCGTTCCGTGCCACAAAACGAAAATGGCAGCGTAAAATGCGTATAAACCGGCGGCAATTGAGAGATAAGCGCTTCATTCACCCCACATTCCTTTCACTATGGAAAACCAGGAAGGAAAGGGCAGCTCTGTGAGGGGGGGATGAATCACCTACTTTAGTCGGATTATACGAGTTCCAAAAATCGACGCTAGAGGGATAAATGCAAAATGCGTTTTGTAATAAAGAAATTAAAACATTTAAAACTTACTATCTTTGCTACTTTCACCATCGTATCATATTTTTAGTGCAAGCCAAGACATCTCCATCTTATAATAGTATTATTTTGTTTACTGCTTTGAAAGAAAACAATAAAAAATTCCTTTATTAGTCGTTTTGTTATTGCTAGTGATTAATTATCAACGATCCTATTATCTGTGGTGACAAGCGCATGTGTCAAATCTGACGTTGACATTTATATTTTCTGCGAAATTTGACTTTTGACGTGTCGTGGTTTGTGCCCCTTGATTTGTGCCGTTATTCGTGTCGTTTTCAGTGTTGCCGATGCGGATCTTTTGTTCCAATTTCAGATCTTTTGGTATCTTAGCGGAACTATAGTGGAACCTCAGTAAATTCAGAACTTTTGATCTATTGGTCTATTTTATTTTATAATAAAGGAGAACATAACAGGTAACAATTGTTAAGATTCAATCGACCATACGTCTGAAGTGACGCACTCACCCAAACCGAATCACACCTCCACCATGTCCTGTGCACGCCATATATTGCACTTTTAATGACTCTTGAATTCTAACAGATGGCGCAACCAACGTCATTCCAGTATTATAAATATTTTTTCGTAATATTATAAAGTTTTTAAAGCTAGCACAGCATATTCAACTCATAAGAAGATTATAAGTTATGTTTTCATGATTAAATTTTCGTTTTTACCTATAAAATTTTTAGTTTCAATTTGTTTCCTTATTAACGCCATCTATTGAACTCCTGCAAAAGCTTTGCTGTGTGATGCAACATTCTCAAGTGCTCTCACGTAGTTCATTTTATAAGTCTAGATGGCGCAATTTTTATGTGCAATATTGTAACTGCACAAAAACGGAATGACCGGAAGTTCTTAAGAAGTTTCTTTGCTTAAATTATAGGTAAAGCGGATTCCACGAAATAATTATGACATAGTTAAGATAAATAAAAAAAAACGTCGATAATTAATTTAGTGTTAAAATCTGAATGATATTGAATGACAAGAGGATTCCACGAAATAATATGACTGAGTAAACCAATATTTAGTAGTCAAGAAAAGATTTCTTTTTAATAACATGAGGCACAACTTTGTTACAAAAAAATTGAGAATATTTGTTTTTTATTAATTTTATGAAATATGACCGGAAGTTCTTAAGAAGTTTCTTTGCTTAAATTATAGGTAAAGCGGATTCCACGAAATAATTATGACATAGTTAAGATAAATAAACAAAAACGTCGATAATTAATTTAGTGTTGAAAATCTGAATGATATTGAATGACAAGAGGATTCCACGAAAGAATATGACTTTGAGTAAACAAATATTTAGTAGTCAAGAAAAGATTTCTTTTTAATAACATGAGGCACAACTTTGTTTCAAAAAAATTGAGAATATTTGTTTTTTATTAATTTCATGAAATAATGCGGAGTTTTGTAAGGAAGCATTTTGCAGTAAACATTGGTTTGCAACCTTTGAACTAAAAAAATCATGACTACCTACTCGTATCGTTTGACGTATCGTTATCAGGTATGTCCACATTTTTATCACTTTACATGTAGGTATACCTATCCAATTTACAAAACGTCGTCGCATTCTTTGGTGGAATGGATATTATTTAAACGTCATATTCTATAGAGGAATCTTAAAATAGTACCAGTAGGTATGTTTTATATCACAGTTCAAAGGCTTCAAGTAGGTAGGTATTGTAGTAATGAGGGCGTCGAGTAATTGAACGGCTTCCGTGCCTTCTGAAGTACGAAATCATCTTACTTTTCCGACAATAAGGTGATTCATTCTGCAATACCTATCCTAACCAAACTGGAGAAGTCGCATTATCTCATTAAGTGATTTTTGTTTTGCCGTAAGTGTCCCCAACGGGAATGGAACCCAAAACCTGCGACCGAGAGCCGAAAGCTGTAACCACTTTATCGCAGAGGCTGAAAATTTAAAATTTGGAACACCTATTTTGTTTGTAATCTAAGTATTCCACGACAGAACGCGGAGCGGTAAACATACATTTTTCATTTTAGAAGAAATACCACCTACCAGGAGGCACAGGTTGGTAACCACAATATACCTACTTACCTTCACAGAACAATGCATACTCGTAAAATGTCATATTTTGACATACCTACAGCTAGTGAAATATTATCCTTTTACTTTGAAAATTGAGGTTATTTTGTTTTAAAACGTCGCGTTCTTTTGTGGAATGGAGTAGGCAGTTTCGTGGAATCGCGTGGAATAAATAGTCGTTATATCGCGTTCTGAGGACCAATTCTTGAATATCACCGGGTGATAGAATATCACTCAAAAAATTCAAATTCACAGATTTTTCTTTTCAAAAGTTAAGATTGATCTTCGTAAAATATAAAGCAGTCCTTAATTGTTAATTTAAATGTATTCTGATTTACCTTTCAACAGCTTATCAGGGCAAATGTGAATTTATAAAGTCTCAAAAGTGATATTTTATCACCCGGTGATTTTCAATCATTGATTCCCAGGGTCTCTCTATGACTGGTATTTTCGCTCATCGTTATATCGCGTTCATGGTCTGTCTAGATGACGGGTATTTTCATGGGTGACAGGTGGAGAACCAATGAACGATTCGCTCGCCTTCCCCCACATGCCGCGCTCACCCCCGCGACTCATTTTTAGGGTTCCGTACCTCAAAAGAAAAAAACGGAACCCTTATAGGATCACTTTGTTGTCCGTCTGTCTGTCTGTCTGTCTGTCTGTCTGTCTGTCAAGACCCTTTATCTCACGAACCGGTAAAGTTATCAGGTTGAAATTAATACCATATATTAGGATCCATGAACCACACAAGATCTGAAAATTTAAATTTTTTACAACGACGCAATCAAAAGATATGGCATTTTATGTCCTCATCTCCATACATTTATTCAAAAATGAAAAACCTACAGGGTACTTCCCGTTGACCTAAAATTATGAAATTTGGCAAGAAGCTAGGTCTCACAGTACAAATAATGGGAAAAGTCTGAAATCATTAAATATTACAACTTTTCTCACAACTAATGGCAAACAATTGTGGTGAGCTCCCGTTTCAAGAACATTCATATAAGAGAGGGGTCAAGTTGGATGGTTTGCTGAGGCGATTTTTGTTTTAGTTCTATTTATAAACGGGAACACTTACAAACTTGAAAATTGGTATGTTTATAGGGCATAGGCTATAAAATAACAACAAATAATAAAATTTGGTCAAGCGCGTGTCGGACTCAAAAAATCTAGCACATTAACTTACTGAAATTTCAACTAATACAATTATGTTTATGTGGTGGTACGGAACCCTCAGTGCGCGAGTCCGACTCGCACTTGACCGCTTTTTTGACTTCTGCGCATTAACGGTCACAGCCAGACTTATTTTGCACGCCGCATACTAGGTCTAGTGGGGTATATATGAAAGGACTTTACTTGTACAGTCAAAAGCACGTAAAGCTTGACACATTGGACTTTGTGCCACGCTTATTCCAGTGAGCTTAGAAGCAGAAGTTGCACTGCGAGAGTCAAGCTTAACCTGCTCTTGACTGTACATTTCAAAATGGTTTTTAGGGTTCCGATAGCAAAATAGTAAAAAAAGGAACCCATATGTTGTGACTTTGTCTTTCTGTCTGTCTGTCGCATCTGTGTATCGCAGCAACCACTTATGCTATCGACTTGAAATTTGGAATAGTTTTAGAATATGGCTGTCCAACCTAATTGCATATTGAAAAATTTATAAAAAAATATGATTATTACTGTAAAGGGAGCCCAAATAGCGGGGGTAAATTTACTCTATGCCTCCACATACTATTTACTAATTATTTATTATCACAACAAATTGAATCCAAAGCACCATTATTGTCTCATTTGTCTCGCATAGGTAGAAATTTCACGACACACAACATTATTCACGACGTCCACGAATGGGTCCGAAAATACTTCGCGCGATTTTATGCGATCTATCACTGGGTTCCACGTCACCGATAATTTGAAAGTTTTGAGTTTCTTTATCTAAATAGCTTTTCGGACCATTCTAGGGAAATATTGAAAGTCGGTAAGATAACATAAAATTTATTTCATTTTACTTAGGCTAAAATATTTAAAATATTACACAACGGAGACACACAGTGGAGAGGACTCTATAAAGGGGTAATAAATTTATCGCTCTAAGGGCGTTCGCACCGTGAAGCGTTCGAACGCGACATCAAACGCGCGTGTCACGCGGCGTTCGCTATCCACGCGCTGCGCTTCTAGTACAAATTCTCATTCATATATAATAATTCGCATACATAAAAAGTGCATGTTGTTTTGTAAAAGATCATCCTCACCACTTTAGTAAATATCATGATATACATACTAGGCCAAAAAGAACTCAATATTTAAACTTACTACATAAGCCAGCATGTAATAAATATATTTATACGAAAAATGTTTTCAATATGTGTATAGAGATATATAATAAACTACCAGATGAAATAAAACAATTAGATGGAAACATGTTTAAGACACGAGTGACTAAATGGTTAATGGAACATTGTTTTTATAGCCTAAAGGAGTATAGAGAGTATAAAGCCACGAATAATTAGTGATAGACACGACTATTGCTCATTTATATAAATATTTGCATGCCTGTTTCGCAGACTAGATACTAAGACTATTTTTCTATAAGATCTGGAATTTGTATTTTGTAAGTATCTCTGCAAATAAACGTTTCTATTCTATTCTATTCCTGGGATATCCGACGTACGTACGTCGCGTTCGAACGCATCACTCAGCGGCGTCAGTACAAATTCTTCTTTGTGGATATCTATTGCACAGTGAAGCAAGAGCAGGTAAAAGTAAATGAATAATTAAAAATGGAAATGGAAAGATTTTATGAATATTTTATTTATATTGTTGTTTCAAAATGCAATTTTCTACTTTGTTCGTTTATTTTATTTAGTTTTCTTTCAAACAAATAAACAAAAACAAACAAACGAACAAACTAAACTAACTAACTAACAAACCAACAGGCAGACAGACAGACCAGACAGACCAAACACTCATATCATATCATATTGCGGTACTTGAGATGCGCATGACTGTACATAAAGTGCGGCGTTCGAACGCGGCGTGTCAGGCAGACGCCCATTGACGTAAGAAAAACGCTGCACTTCTAAAGGACCTGAAACTATTGTCTATGGAAAACTTAACTGATAAAGTTAATGCTATTTCTTTCTAACTAATCTTTGTTTAGAAAGGTTGAAAAAGTATAACAATATTTTATCAGTATCGAAACTTTTTTTCCAAAAACGCTTTGTCGCCAGTTCGCCATTTTGACGGTAGTACGTGGGCTGTCAAATTCATGTACATGTTCGACAATTTTATTGTTTTGGAAACAAACATATCAGTTTAGAAATGTTTATATAAGTTGATTTCTTTATTTATAGCCTGAGAGCCAAACTATTTCACTGTATGAAGATTCAACAAAAATTCATGTCAGCATTTTTTTTTCGTCAAAAATTAGATTAGCTGGTCTATAAAATAATTCATTAGTAATCCACCCAAATTTACGACCGCAGGATTTAAAAAAATAATAATAAAGGTATTATAAATTCCACAAAAAAAGGGCAAAAATGCTATAAATATTATTTTCAACACATTTGCTCATAGAACAGCTCTATTTGCACTGTATTTTGGTCCATAATCCAGCTTATTAAAAACGCGTGCTTTTCTCATTATATATTATAGCACTAGTTATATAATTTTTATTTTTTTTATATTAACAAAGAGCAAGGAGTTCTAATGTCTAAAATATTTATAACATTTTCGTAAATTTAAACCTAATGTTGATGATGAATATATAAACAGTTTGTTGCATGAGATTAGTTAAATTTCACAACAAATTAACATTAATTGATTTTGTAAGCAATAAATTTTAAGTTTTTGTGCCTTTTCAATGACTACGCTGTTTGGGAGCATTGCCACTGCTTCGTCACAGCTCCTCATTTGAAAAAAGAAATGCGCGCGCAACAAGAATTCCGCGCGCCATTTTTCAGAAGTATTTTCATTTGCTTTGATTTTTGTGACTACGATGGTTTCAAGCAATGAAGAAGAACTTAATTTAACCCCACAGGAAATAATTACTGGGGCACAAAATGCAAGTGAGAGTCTCCTTCCAGCAAAATCAAATAAAAAATACATTCTTGCCTACGAACTACAAACTATATCTTCGAATGAAGCGACGAAATATAATAGATGATCAAACGAACTAAAGGAGTGAAGTTCGATCGTTATTATATGAGTCGCTTCATTCGAAGATATAATAATATAACAACCCTCCCTCCCAAAAAACCAAACACTGTGACACAAGTTGTGGTTTCCACCCAAATGCAAAGTTTTGTTTAAAGGTTCATAGGTACAGACTCTAAAAAATGAAGCAAATGTCAGCTACAGTGGTGAAGTGAACACGGGACGGAAACGGAAATCGTTTTAAATAAGAGAATCAAATGAATTACTCTTAAATGCGTGCATCGTCTGCCTGGCGAATTGAGGACTACTACTTGTAAACAAACTATATCTTCGAATGAAGCGACTCATATAATAACGATCGAACTTCACTCCTGGAGTTCGTTTGATCATCTAATATCGATTACAAGTCAGACAGCACTACTAAACACCGCCATTTTCATGTTCACTTTGGCACGCTTACGTGGCACGCTTTTGCCGAGTATATGGCATATCTATAAACGCCCCCTGGCGTAGTTTCCAAAATCTTTGCAGACGCCTGGCGTCTGACAGACGCGCCCCGTACGAAACGGTTCACGATGCGCTGTTCATAGAAACACGGACGGCAGGCGTCGAACGCGTGCAAAAACGCGGTGCGGACGCCCTAAGATGCGGAATGAAATATATATGTATGAAAGGTGATTTTTGTAATGTTTTAGTTGTTTCCTTGTTACAATTATTGTCTTAAGTTAGATATAGAACCTATGTTTCGAACACAAATTATTTGTAAACGAACTGAATAAACTGAAACTAAAACAAGCCATATTTAAGACGTTAAAAACTTTCTATTGCAGCCGTCCTAAAAAAATACAATATTTTTTTACTCAGTCGGAACTTTTTGGTGAGGATAGCGGAACAAACTGAAACGTGCTTTTGGCAACACTGCGTTTTCCGTTTTCTACTGGACCGGAGGCACAGAATTAATAATAGTACTACGGAGGCACACACGAGTTACGATAGATCCAAAACTTTAAAATTATTTAATTGACAATTTATAACAACTTCTACCCATAAAAATGAGTAGCATCATCACAGTAATCGCACCCGTGAACATAGCTGTGATAAAGTATTGGGGCAAACGGAATGAAGAATTAATATTACCGTTAAACGATTCCGTTAGTGCTACTTTAGATACAAGTGTGATGAGCGCTAAAACTTCGGTGTCAGCTAGCCCCGATTTCGCGGAAAACCAGATATGGTTGAATGGACAGAAGGAATCTTTCACCAACCAGCGTCTGCAGAACTGTTTAAAAGAAATCAAAGCGAGAGCAGCTGCGGAGAAAAGTGTCGACGATAATTTCCTAACATGGAAGATACATATTTGCTCGGAAAATAATTTTCCAACAGCGGCTGGCCTTGCGTCTTCTGCCGCGGGCTATGCTTGCTTAGTAAGTGCTTTGGCCAAATTGTACAAAGTGAAATCTGATGTGAGCTCTATAGCACGGCTGGGTTCAGGCAGTGCATGCAGAAGTGTTTATGGTGGTTTCGTACGGTGGCACGCGGGCGTGAACCCTGACGGATCGGATTCTGTTGCCAGCCAGATCGTAGACTCCAACCACTGGGCAGAAATGAGAGCTTTAATTCTTGTTGTTGGTGATACAAAAAAGAAAATCAGCTCTACCAAAGGAATGAGGATATCTGCACAGACATCAGAGTTACTGCAGTATAGAATTCAACATTGTGTGCCTAAAAGAACTAAAGAGATATGCCAGGCAATTTTAGAAAGAAATTTTCCAAAATTTGCAGAAATCACTATGAAGGATAGCAACCAATTTCATGCCATCTGCTTGGACTCATACCCTCCATTTGTTTACACTACTGAAGTATCTTATAAAATAATTAAACTGATTCATGGTTACAATGAATCCTGTGGCGAAGTGAAGGTAGCTTACACATTTGATGCAGGTCCAAATGCATGCCTCTACCTTCTTGATACAGAAGTTCCTAAGGTTGTCTCTCTAATCAAGTATGTCTTCCCTTCTTCTACTCCAGACAAATTTATAACTGGCCTTGGTACTAAATCTGAATACCTAAGTTCTGATTTCTTGCAAGATTTACCAGTCCAGCCTCAAGAAAGAGATCTGATCAAATATGTAATTCATACTAGAGTTGGAGAAGGTCCTACCAAAATAACAGATGGGTCCCATCTTCTTAATGAAAAAGGGCATCCAATTAACTTAAACTAAGGAAAGATTTACACAGGGCAAATTTTAGGCACCTGAGGGATGCAGCTATACAGGGTGTTAATTTGATTGCGTGCCAGTATCAGTAACTGAACAACTTTTCCTAAGGAACATAGGTCGAAATACGAAAAACCAACTGCCATGCAAAATGTGCCAGTTTATATGGGAGGTCAAAAATTTATTTTTGTATATCAACCTATATCCTTCCTTGCCAAAAGTTGTTCAGCTACTGATCCCGCCCCTGAGCTATGGTACGCAATCAAATTAACACCCTGTATGAAAGAGAAAAATAGTCAAATAGCTTCTTTTGTATAGCTGCTAGAGGTCCGCGCCGCAGTCCAAAAGCCCAGCGGCGGCGCGCCGGGTGCGGCACCCGGCGCGGCGTGGCGTCGCCGGCGTGGGCTAGTTATTTTTAAAGATATTAAGGGGTGGGCGGGAAGTAGAAAAATTTCTCTTTAAGTTTAATAAAAAAAATATTGTTAGGAGAATTAAGTAGCTAAACTAATAATTTTGTTAACTTTTGCAGGATTTAGACGCGATCTCTTCGCAGTCAAGACTAACCCAGCTACAGAAAAAACCCTTTCACTTGGCGTGCTTGTAGCTGGGATAGATAGAAGCGATCGCGCTAATCCGGCAAGCCAAGGAAAAACAACTTTTTTTGTTCCCAGAACTTAAGAATGTTGTCCTCTACATCTCCTAAATCTGAAGGGTTAGCCGTAGCCAAATATCTCCAACACTCTTGAGCGACGTCGTCATCCTCATCAAGAAATCTATTGGAGTGTTTTTTGGCTAGCTTTTGGAGTAAAACATCCTGGTTTTTATTTAAAACAGGAACAGATTCTGCTGGTTTATCGGACTCCTTTAAAAATTTCTTAACAACTTCAGTCAAGAAAGATGTTTTCGTCATTTTATGATTTTCCACGTATGTGTCGATTTCTTCCAGACTAGCGAAACGCGGGTCGAGCAAAGAGGCTGCGACAATATTTTCAGTCACAGGAAACCTTTTGTTCAGACTTAGTTGCATCTGGTTTCTTAAACGTTGAATTATTAATGATTCGTCATCTGGCATCGCCAATAGGACGTATTTTATTTCAGATCTGAAAATAAGTGCCAAATTAAGTGACGACACCTTTTGCGACGACAACATTTCCACGGCTTCTAGAAAGGTTCTGAGAAATTTTATTAAATCTTCTAAAATATTCCATTGTTCAGCGTTAATTTTAAGGTCAAGCGGGGTGGGGCTGGGGTGCGAGGGGGCCACCGATCGCACGAGTCGCACAACGCGGCAACGTCGCATCAATATTAGTAGACAACAACGCGTGCGTGACACATAGTTCGCGCGCAAACTTTGAACTCGGCGCCAATTTTTCTGTGACCCGGCGGCGGCGGCGGCGCACCGGGGTCGCTCGGCGGCGGCACGCCGGCGTGGCGCGGACCTCTAATAGCTGCATCCCTCAGATGCACCTAGATTTTGTTCTCGTCTATTCTCAGTAGTTCAATTGATTGTTACTTTTGAGTTTCAACAGTTCAGTGAAATTGTTTACTGTATACAGACATGGAAAGATCTCAACTACTACAATTGACAGATTTATTTTTATTAAGTGTTAGTAGATTTCATTGAACTCTTGGAACTCAAGTCTCATTATTACAATCAATGAACTACTGAGAATAGAGGCATAATTACTTTTCTCAACAAATTTTACTATTTTGTATAAGATTTAATACATATCCCCTTGTACTTTATTGTAATTTAAATATTTGAATTGTAAAGAAAAAAGGTGTTACGAACACACAAACAAACTTACTTTATTTACATAATAAAAGATATATTACAACAAAAAGATATTTTGTGAAGATTACTCCACTCACATCTACTACACAACATACATTCATGCAAGGAGATCATCATAATAAAAACTACATTATCTCACAACAATTCCATTTATTTTTATCCTCATAGTATATGCAGCACAAAAATAAATGAAACCCCCCAATTCTAGCTTCTTATCGGGCTGAAACTGACACCTGCCAGACTCTGATGATGTTGTCGGAGTAGCCAGCGAATAGGGTTTGACCATCAGTAGACCAAGCCAAGGACAAGCACTGGGGAGGATCAGACTTGGGGCTCTGCTGCTGGTGGACAATCTCAGGCCGGAGTTCCTCAACCATCTCCTTGCTTTCCAGGTCCTGCAATACAAAAAACATTGAAATGCTTATTTTTTTAAATTGCTACACGTTGCTGAGAAAAGATATCAGGAGAGGTGGGCGGACTTTGCTTAAACATAAGACAGCTTTGGCTCGTATAAGATCAAGTAGGGTGACAGTAGTGTGGTGGCTGTATTACAAAATTTGCACAGGTAATACAATATGTAACAGAAAGGGTAATCAGTACTTAAGGATGTGTCTGCCCATGAAACTGAACAACTTGAAAAAAATTTTGATAGCTGATGGCACATATTGTATGGGAGGTCAACATTTTTCTTTCCTATTTCGACCTATGTTCCTCAGGGAAAGTTTTCTCATGGAGAGAATCTTTCCTTCAGGGTTTATATACCCTTTCTATTACACCTTGTATATGTAAATAAAGGTATGAACATGTACTGAAGTGCGATACTGGTATTAAAAATATACCTGTATCTGATAGGTCCTATCTTGATACCTGTATCAAAACCTCAATTTTTTTTAAAATATTCCAGGATATTAATGGCAGTACATAAAAAATTGATATTATCATTACTTATATACATATAACATCACGCCTTGTTCCCGTCGGGGTAGGCAGAGACCACAGTTCTCCACCTGCTACGATCTTGACATACTTCCCTTGCTTCCTGAACTTTCATCAATCCTTTCATACATGCTCGTCGGTTTAGGGTACTTTACATTACTATACTATATATATACTGGTTTAGGTCCAGGATTTGTGATACTGGTAATGTAATATACCTATATTTTAAGCCCTGGGTAGTTCTTAAATAAGAGAAGTGTCATTTAATAACAACTTACCCAAATCTTGATAGAAGGTCCAAAGGCAGCACACAGCCAATATCTGTTGGGTGAGAAGCAGAGGGCTGTGATGATGTCATTGTGGTCCAGAGTGTGCAAGTGCTTGCCATCATTGAGGTCCCACAGCATTGCCTTCATGTCCTTGCCACCGGAGGCACAGAGGGAGCCATCAGGAGATACTGTCACAGTGTTGAGGTAACCAGAGTGTCCCAGGTGGTTGATCTTCAGTTTGCAGTTTGTCAAGTGCCAGACCTGTAAATATGAAATACATTTCAGGACTGGAGGGAGTGGCATATAAACGCCTTTGCAGTGGTCTAGAAACTACTGCCAACTAAACAGCAGAACTGGCCAAGAGAGAATTGTCAATTATTTCCATACACTGATGATAAATACAAACCTTGACAGTGCGGTCCCAGCCAGCAGATACAATGATGGGGTTTGCATGGTTGGGAGAGAATCGCACGCAGGATACCCAGTCACTGTGGCCATCATCCTGGATTGTGTACTTGCATTCGGCAAGGGTGTTCCAAAGCTTGATGGTCTTGTCCCGAGAGCCAGACACAATCTGGCGGTTATCCACAGAGAAGGCCACTGAGAGGACATCCTGTATAAAAGAAAATTATTAGGACACTTGAAATATTGTTATAATAAACAAACTATGAAAGTTAAGAGGTACACATAGGGTAATTTAGTGTTAACAAATGTTTTTCGGACACTTGAAATATTGTTATAATAAACAAACTATGAAAGTTAAGAGGTACACATAGGGTAATTAAGTGTTAACAAATGTTTTTCATCTAAAACTAAGTGCCAGAAACCTAACTAAACCATGCACTACACATAAATACTCACAACAGGACTTAGCACACACTCCAATATGTTGTAAACCAAGGCGCTTGTGCCTCAAGACTCAGGAGCTCTTCTGCCTCGCAAAGGCGCTATCACAAGTCTTCTGCCTCGCATAGGCACAAATATTACTTTTTTGTCGCATCAGCAACAGACCCTACCAAATTGTAAAAGTTCTATCACACCTTTGTATGGTCTTCAAAACGCCTGGTGGTCTTTCCAGCAGCAAGATCCCACAGGCGCAAGGTCTTGTCCCACGAGCCGGAGAGGGCGTAGTTTCCGTCACTAGACAGCACTACGTCGGAGATGAAGTGAGAGTGACCGTACAAACGCTTCTGGGGCACACCGTAGTTGGTTTCATCCCGAGTCAGCTTCCAGACAATAAGGGTTTTGTCTGAAAACAGCAAGTAAGTTGTTTTTAGCCATAGATTCATATAGGTATATATAATACTATGTGGAAACTACATTATCAGCCCCATATCCGCTTGCCGCTCAGGATTCGCGTGGCAAAGGTATGTTTCATCATGAAGAAAGAAAATATTGCTAGCAAACTATGAAACTTGCTTGGTAATTTATCTAGAACTTAAAAAATGAAGTAATATACTGAATGTCCAGCAGATCGAAATAGATTAGTGGCGTCAAACATGGAGATATAACCTTACCTCGAGAAGACGACAAAATCATGTCAGGGTATTTTGGGTTGGTGGCGATTTGAGTAACCCAGCCATTATGACCGCAGAGGGTTCCTCTAAGCTTCAAAGTTTCAGTCATTTTTGCGGTTTATCCACGAAACACTGTGCCCTAACACGCGCTCGAAACAGAAAGAAAGAAATTTTGTATTGACTGACAGCTGTCAGTCTCAGTGTGACCAGATTCAAATTAGTTATTATGCTAGCTCCTCGGCTAAAATCTGCTAAATAATGTTAAACATTTTTAAATATTTTGTATGGAAAATATAAAATGAAACCTGTTTGCTAGGAATATTTACACCAAGAGCAAAAAGAACGCTTATGTTAGTCAATTAACACGTTGAATGTAAAATAAAAACATTTAAAAATGATACCTACATACCCTTAATTTGGGCGGACGTTTATACAAACTTACTGTCCGGAATGGACAGAAGGAACATATTTCCCACATAAACTATGGCGATCTGGGAGCTCTATTCCTATTGCCCATACCATATAAAAAAAATTGTGGACATGTAAGAGTACTAATAGACTGCTCTGAATTTAGCACCGTACCACGATTTTGCCCAATACGAGTAGCAAAATTGTCGTTTGGGTTAATCCGCAACGCTATTGGACAAAATCGTGGTCCGGAGCTAAATTCGGAGCAGTCCGATCCGATCGTCTGTTAGTATTTTTACATTTTTCACCGAGGCCTGCCCGCAAAATGTAACATTCTGAGTGGGAAATATATTCCGTTTACCCAAATAAGGGCCGATCACACCTGACTGAATTCACACACTAAGTCAGTTAGTCTCCTACGTAGGAAAGGAAGGTAGAAAGATGGAACTAAGTAAGTCACTAACTGAGTAAGCCGCATAGTAAGCAACGCAGAAAGGAACTTTAGTGAAGGGCCAATACGAATAGAACACCTCATCGTACGGAAAATATTAATAAGGGCTAATTTATGTTGTATAGAAAAACACTAGAATAACTACAAAAAAAAACCACAGAATTACCGGTATACTAAAAAACAATCAAGGAATTAAAATAAGGTTGCACCAGTCAAGTAAACACAAAGAATTTGAGTGCTTTATTCATTCTTTTAGTTAGTATAAATTTTTCATTTAAAATCGTACGAAAAGCGAATAATGATTCCAATGAAAAATAACAATTTAATGATAAAAGATTATTTGGATAGTACTAAGTAGTACATTCGAATATTTCGATTGTTGCTTCTTGAAATAATTGTACATCACTATTAAGGAACATCCACATAGTATTAGTTAGGAGGTTTAGTGATGGGCAAATGCGAATGATTGACTCGAATTTAACAACTTGTCGAACAAAAAATAATGGCCTAACTGATGGTATACTTTTTTACTTAAAACAAGCGCTCCTACTAGAAAAACAATTAAAGACCGCTATATTCAAAACTAACAGTGTTGCACTAGTCAAGTATTCTACACGGACACATCTGACTCCGTCGCGCTTTAACTGGCGATTGATTGAGTACCTAACCGAACCGTAAATTTTGAAAATTATTGAATCAGTGTTGCTGCGATAACGAGATCGATGGTTGAATTTTAAAAATACAGTAACTCTACTGAATATTCCTATAGAAAATATCGAGAATATCGAATTCTTAAAAGTACCGGTAATAATCGATACTAAAAAACCGACCAAGTTCGTACTTCGTGTCAAGCCACGCGCAGTGTAGAGTTAAGGAGTGATCGCACCTAGCTGAATTCAAAGACTAATTCGGCATACATTGCTCGTTGAAGTAAGGATATCTCAATTAACATAACCAAGCCTCCCAGCAATGTATGCCGAATTAATCTTTGAATTCAGCTAGGTGTGATCACTCCTTTACCTAGTTCTTTTTACGATTTTTTTTGTCGCAAAGCAGGTTTATTAACTCTACTGAACAGTCGTATAGAAAATATCTGAACCTTTCAAGTATCGATGGTAATCTATAGTGATTTTAAAAAAAAAATTATTAGTTCTTGTTATTACACCATGAATAATAATTAGTCTTTATCGACAAGTTGTTCATCATCATTCGCAAAATTTACCCATCACTAAACTTCCTAAGTTCTTTACTTGAAGGGAGTAAGGAGGTTTAGTGATGTCCGAGTACGAATGATTAATTTTAATTGAATTCCGTGTTCGCATCGAAATTAAATTGACCAATACATGGTCTAAGGGACTGGTTTCCGAAAACTGAAAGGGTGTGGTCAGTCAACGTAACTGAATAATTTTCAGTAAATAAAACTTTCAGAAAATATTAAAATAATCCTCTTTTCCACAAAAAAGCCACGATCACACCTAGCTGAATTCAAAGACTAATTCGGGATACATTGCTCGTTGAAGTAAGGATATTGCAATAACACAACCAAGCCTCCCAGCAATGTATGCCGAATTAGTCTTTGTATCCAGCTAGATGTGATCGTGGCTAAACTGTCCATTTGCAATTTTATATGAAGAGTATTGAAGAGGCTGATAGTTTTATTTACTGAAAGTTGTTCAGTTACGGCGAATGACTATGTGCACCTGCAAGAAAAAAGAGAAAAAAAATGTATCCACTTCATTTACCACAGCCATTGTTTTTGTTTGATCAGAAATACTCTCATTCATAAGATTTGGCACGGCAATGTTCAGGTCTCATTTGTCCATTTAAGGTAAATAAAAATAAAAACATCACGGAAATGTATTGTCAGCCTATTAAAGCGATCACATCTAGCTGGATTCAAAGACTAATTCGGCATACATTGCTGGGAGGCTTGGTTATGTTATTGCATTATCCTTACTTCAACGAGCAATGTATGCCGAATTAGTCTTTGAATCCAGCTAGCTGTGATCACTCCTTGACTCAACCGAACAGTCGTATACAATTTTTTTATAGTGAATTTTTTAAGTTTATTATTAGTACTTATTATTAAACCAAGATAATGCTTTATTTTTATTTTGCATGGACAAGTTGTTCGATTCGAATTAATCATTCGCAAAATTTTCACATCACTAAACCTTCTAACTCCTTTACTTGAAGGGACTTAGCATGTTTAGTGATGTCCAAGTGCGAATGATTAATTCAACATATCGAACAAAAATATACTTATATTAAAAAAAACGGTCAAGTGCGAGGCAGACTCTCGCTTCGAGGGATTCGATATTCCTGTAGTATTTTTAAAAGCAATAAAAGCCCATCTTTAAGACCGCAAATAAGTTTGTCTGTAATTTTTTCTTCTTTCAATTATCGGTTGTATTTGGCTTGAGGTTGTATCAGCCATTTTTTAACAATCGATAGCATTTTATTGTACAATAATTATTTTCGATAAGGCTATTCAACAGAGTTACTGTATTTCAAGATTAACTACCGACAGCGAAACTATCGCTATCGGAACATCACTATTCAGCAACTGTATTAGTAGGCACTTTTTCTACTTAGCTTCCTAGCTAGAACTCTGAATTCACAAACGTCTTTTTCAACGTAGCCTCCTAGGTAGATTTCTTATTCAGTCGTCAAATTCAAGCAGGTGTAATCGCGGCTTTAGGGTGAATTCAATAACTGATGGATGGCTGTCCAGAATGCCCACACAATAGTTTTTTTTTGTGTTTCGCTGAGTTAACATGATATTTAAATTAGAAAGACATGAAACTAATTTCATATTATACGACGCACAAAATAACTTTGGCCCTGCCATTGATGCGCAGAAGCAAAAAACCGGCCAAGTGCGAGTCGGACTCGCGCACCGAGGGTTCCGTACCAACACATAATCATAATTGTATTAGTTGAAATTTCAGTAAGTTAATGTGTTAATTTTTTTGAGTCCGACACGCGATTGACCAAATTTTATTATTTGTTGTTATTTTATAGCTTATGCACTATAAACATACCAATTTTCAAGTTTGTAAGTGTTCCCGTTTTTAAAATAGAACTAAAATCGCCTTCGCGACCATCCAACTTGACCCCTCTCTTATATGAATGTTAGCTCACCACAATTGGTTGCCATTAGTTGTGAGGAAAGTTGTAATATTTTATGATTTCAGACTTTTCCCTTTATTTGTACTGTGAGACCTAGCTTCTTGCCAAATTTCATAATTTTAGGTCAACGGGAAGTACCCTGTAGGTTTTGCATTTTTGCATAAATGTGTGGAGATGAGGACATAAACTGCCATATCTTTTGATTGCGTCGTCGTAAAAAATTTAAATTTTCAGATCTTGTGTGGTTCATGGACCCTAATATATGGTATTAATTTCAACCTGATACCTTTACCCGTTCGTGAGATAAAGGGTCTTGACAGACAGACAGACAGACGGACAACAAAGTGATCCTATAAAGGTTCCGTTTTTTTCTTTTGAGGTACGGAACCCTAAAAAAATCGGTACTTTTAATTTTGTACTTTATATATGAAAACATTTTTATCTTAATTTTTTTTTTTTGATATTTTGAATTTACATTTCATTCATGATACTTTATCATCCTGTCAAATAAAATCTGTCTCAGAGGATTATGTTGGGGTCAATTGCTTAGTTGCCTACACTATAAATGCACTAAGGGCTTTTCTTCCTACCACTGATAGGACTTTCAAAGGTGGTACCGTTTTTTTACATACTTGCCCTACATATCCAAGTAGGTAAATTGTATAATATCTACCTACTTGATTCATAAATAAGTGAAATCTTCATCGCAAGCAAAGCGAATTCTGATAAATTGTTGTCATTAATTTTGATGGTATTCAAAATGAATAAATGCGACAATTATGATGATTCATTATAATTTGTTTTTTTCTGCGAAGTATGGCCGTCCACTTTTAAAATTTAAACAGGCCACTTTTAAAACATTTTTAATTTACTCTGTTGTATTTCGTCTCTGTTGTAAAGGGTCTTGACAGACAGACAGACGGACAACAAAGTGATCCTATAAGGGTTCCGTTTTTTTTCTTTTGAGGTACGGAACCCTAAAAATGGTACATTTTTGACTTCTGCGCATCAATGACAGGGCCAAAGTTATTTTGTGCGTCGTATACTCGCTTTGCAAAAATTCTGCGACATGATATGCTAAGCCCTAAATTTGGACTAATATTTGGCTAACATCGCAGAATTCTGATAAATCTGGTCACATGTTCAGTCCGCCTGCCACGGGGAACGGAAAACGTTAGTGTTGGTTTATTAATACTATTTACGCCCAGTATTATATTACTCTATGATACTATACTCGTTGGTTGTAACGAGTAAAAGTAACGTTATTATCAACGCCGAGTGTAACCGCTATTAAAAAAAATAAAAAAAAAAATTAAAAATGTTTATTATAACTTAAGTAATATACAGTTACTGAATATGGTAAAAATTATTATAATAGCAATTTACAGATAGACCAGGGGTCACCAAACTAGGCTAAGCCTGTATCTTGGTGAACCAAGTTTTATTTATTTATCAGAATTTTAACATTGGTAGCTTAAATCTAAATAACCTAAATCTTATAATTTTAAAACTAGAGGTGTGGAGTAAACAAAAATATGAATTATATAAATTGGAAAAGCGAAGAAGAATGAAAGAGAGAGAAGAGTAAGGAAAAGATGAGAGAGAGAGGAAGAAAGAGAGGAAAATAAATTTTTAAGAGGAGATAAAACTTTCTGTCGTCTCGTAGTCACATTTTAATAGAAACGAGCGTAAAACCCTTTTTGCCTCTGCGAGTGTGCAAAGTTTTATACTAGTGTTTTTAGCGATTTTATTGTAAATGGCATGGAAAGAGAAACAAGGAAAACGTTTCGCAAAGGAAGAATTAACGGGATGAGTGCTAACTCTAAAAATACGTTTTTTTAGTAGACTTTGATACTCATGCGAGTTAACCACCTGTTGGTGAGTGCTGAGGGAAGCTTTTAGAATAAACAGTTGGCGAACACGAAGAACCTGAGCTTCCTGGTATAATTGGTTAGTGGGGTATCTAAAGGGCCTCTTTAGCATAACCTTCAAAACAGCACGTTGAGCTCTCTCTAAGCCAATCAAATAAGATTTGGCTGCACATCCCCAAACCCCATTACAGTAAGTTAAGAGAGACTGGCAGATAGCGGCATAAACTGTGATCCGAATGGGGAGGCTAACTACATTACGAATTC
This sequence comes from Athrips mouffetella, assembly GCA_947532105.1. NCBI lineage: Eukaryota > Metazoa > Arthropoda > Insecta > Lepidoptera > Gelechiidae > Athrips > Athrips mouffetella. The sequence goes on along the minus strand of OX383976.1, from coordinate 6,328,611 downwards.
TTCTCATAACTCCAATTGTTTTGCGAAGTCTGGCAGAGAGAGCATTGATATGAGATTGAAAGTTAAGCTTCTGGTCAAGAATTATTCCCAGGTATTTTAGTTCAGTTGTTTGAAGAATGGAGTCACAGGAGCAGTTATCAGGAGAGCAGTCTGAGGGACTATTGTTTTTGTATAGACAAGAGTGGATCTTAATTGTGGATGATGTAGGGGGACCCGATGACTTTGAAATATGGAATGCAATGAATTTAGTTTTACTCGTGTTAAGCGTCAAGAGGTTACTCTGTAGCCAATTTGAGATCACGGACATGCCTTCCTCAGCTTGATGATAGACGGAATCCCAGCTATTGCCATGAAAGAGAACCGCAGTATCATCAGCATAACACACCACCTCAGCTGAAATTAAGTTTAAGTTATGGATATCGTTCATATACGCTATGAATAGCGTAGGCCCGAGTATACTGCCCTGAGGGACACCGAAATTTACTGGCTGTACACTACTACTGACTGAATCAACCCTGACTAGCTGACCTCTACCAGTGAGGTAGCTCCTGAACCAAGCCAAAGCGACGCCACGAATTCCCATCGTCTCCAGCTTGCGTAGTAGGATTGGGACGGAAACCGTGTCAAAGGCCTTGGCTAGGTCCAGGAAAACACCGACACTGTGCAGACCTTCATCGAGGTAAGAAGATACGAAATTCGTCAGCAGTTGAACAGCGTCTTCTGTAGATTTTTTCTTACGAAAGCCAAATTGTCTTGGAGAGAGGAGACCGAATTCTTCGAAATAGTTCATGAGTCTGGTGTTAACAATTTTCTCTAAAAGATTAGAGAAAACGCTTAAAAGAGAAATTGGACGATAATTGTTAGGGGAGCTTTTATCACCATTTTTGTGGATCGGGGTTATGGCAGCAACTTTCCAAATGCTGGGAAAATAGCCTGAGTGGAGACTTAAATTAAAAATATGGGTTAATGGAGGAATAATATGGGTACTAACTGCTTTGATTAAGAGGTTATTGAAGCCATCTAGACCAGGGGCACTTTCATTTTTAAGACTTTTTATCAAAAGTTCTACCTCAGAATGATCAGTAGGTGAAAGGAAAAACGATGAATTAGGGCCCTTGGTGGTGTCAATGGAAGAAGCTAAATCTTCTTCTCTGGTGTTTCTTTTATTTAAAATTTCACTTGCTAGATTTTTTCCGATGTTAGAAAAGAAGTCATTACAGATACTGAGAGATTCTTTAGGATTCGTAGTTAATGTAAAGAGATCATTAGCATTTGTTGATTTCTTTTTTAGGTGACAGATACTTAACAAACTGGACCATAAGTTTTTTGGGTTGTTTTTGTGAGATTCTATATTTAAACTGTCATGTTGATTTTTGAGTTTACGGACCAGGTCGTGGTAGAAATTTCTGTATCTATTGTAGGAAAGTTTTAAAATATCATCATTAGGATGTTGTCTAACTAGGGTGTGTAAGTGGTCGCGATGGCGAGAACAGCGAAGCAAACCAGGAGTCATAAATGGTGCGAGAATAAACTTTTGTCTACTGATACGAACTTCACGAGAATGCTTTTTGACGGCTGATGAAAAGATGTTAAGAAATGAGTGGACAGCTCTGTCAACATCGGTCTGTTCCAAGACGCAGCTCCAGTCTGTACTCGCCAAATTGTTACAAACCGCATCAAAATCAATTATAGTTTTGGTTCTGCTTATAGGTTTCTTTTTCAATTTAAGTGATAACCCTAAAATAACTGGTTTATGATCAGTGAACTCTGAGTCACATACTATGCCGATAGAGGGCAAAATAGAATTAATAAATACGTGGTCAATGCAAGTGCTGAGTCTAGTTGGAATGTTAATAGCAGGTCGAAGGCAGTGCTCCGCCATCATACAAAGGTATTCCGAAGGGCCAAGTGAACCATTTTCAGAGCTCAGAATATCAATATTTAAATCACCCGAAATTATGATATTTGATTTATCTTTTAGCGTGGACAAGATTTCATCGAGTGAGTTAATGAATTTAGAAGTGTTTTTAAAAGAAGGAGATCGATATATTCCTAAGATTGACAAAACACCCGGTATTTCGACCAGAAGGCTGCAGGCCTCCTCCAGTTGTGGTTCAGAAACAGAAACGTTTAAGGAGTCTTTAGCATAAACAACCACTCCTCCATTTTGGTTGAAATTACGTTTAGTCGAAAAGAAAGTATAGCCAGATAATTCATTTATGCTAGTTGTGTCATTCATACTCCAAGATAATTAGATTTTGGCCTAGACAAAAATCGGAACCAAGATTTTCTTTTTGTGGTTTATGAAGTCTTGGAAGTAATTACACAATTACTTAAAATTAAGCATATCACCAAATGGGACAAGGCGGCAGATTAAAAAAACCCTATTATATAAATAGTTACTGTGGCAAAAATGCCAACTAAACGAAATGTTTTCTGGGCTCGTTCAATGATAAACTTTTAGTATTTTACAAACTAATTAAGCACCTAAGGTCTTAGGTAAAGCCTAAAATTAAAAAAAACCTACTAAACGTTTTATTTCTTTTTGTCTGCTCGGGCAAAATACATAACTATCTCGTGACTTTTTGTACTTCAAAATTTTGTTGTACTTGATCAAACAGTCATAAAAGTGAACACAATATGTTAAAGCTTTACAGTGGTATAATTATTGAGGGATTTCTCTTTGGCCAAAATAGTTAACTGAATGAAAAGTGTTTGATTATACTCTAAAACTGTACTTACGTTGATTACTTAGAAAATTAAACATTTCAGGCAATAGCATATCTTTTTATATAAAAATTACATTATGTAGCGCTTTATATCGACCCTAAAGAAGTTGAAATAAAGTTCATAATTAACATTAACATAGTACACGGCTCGTGATTGCACTGTACGGCAACGTCGCACTGCTTCGCTGTTTTTTTCGGTACGCGCTTTGGAATTTAAAGTTAAACATGAAAGATGAAAATTTACATCGGTTGTAGTAAGCTGAAAATACTTTTGATCTTCTGATCTAAATCTAAATATATAAAACAGCATGCCCTGACCGACTGACTGACTAACTGACTGATTCATCAACGCCGAGCCGTAACCGATAAAGCTACAGATGTGAAATTTTGTAAGTAGTTTTTTTGTACGTCAAGACTACACATTAAGAAAGGATTTTCTGAAATTCATCCCCTGAGGGGTTGAAAAATGGGGTGGAAGTTTGTATGAATATTCTACAGGTTTGACATGAGACTCAAAATAATTGTGGATTTGATCTAATGAAAGGGAAAAACCGGCTTAGTGCGAGTTGGACTCGCGCACCGAGGGTTCCGTACCACCACATGATATAAATTGTATTAGTTGAAATGTCAGTAACTTACTGTGGTCGATTTTTTAAGTGAAAACTTCTTCAGCGGCGCTTGGCACTTTTTCAGACGGGGAAAAAATTATTAACTCGCATCAGAAGTCGCGTCAGATCTCGGATGAAGTATAGAAATGGATTTGAAAATAAGCATACCAAGTTAGAGCAGGCTCAATATATACAAAACTTCTAAAGTGTGATGAAGACCAAAACATCGTTTTTGTCTCTGTCATAGCAGGCCTGTCTGTGAAATAGGCAGCTTTTTCCAAGATCAAAGGAGTGCGACTCCTGTAAACTTGTTAACTATTATATATTCTGTGGTCATAGTCTCGGCTTTTTTTGTTGTGCACAACGTGATATGTGCACGACAGACTTGACGTACTGGTTTTGATCGTTATTTAATAGCGAATCCTAAATGTATGAGATCTACATTTCGGATGACAGCTGTCAAACTAAAAATCGCTATAACTCGAAAACTACTGACCCTAGACTATTCGTGTGCTGAGACAAATGATAGGTCTCGATGAGATCTACATTTTGGATGACAGCTGTCAAAGTAAAAATCGCTATAACTTGAAAACTACTGACCCTAGACTAGATTACTCATGTGCTGAGACAAATGATAGGTCTCGATGAGATCTACATTTCGGATGACAGCTGTCAAACTAAAAAACCCCATAACTTGGAAACTACTGACTCTAGTATACTCGTGTGCTGAGTCAAGTGATAGGTCTTGATGAGATCTACATTTTGGATGACAGCTGTCAAAGTAAAAATCGCTACAACTTGAAAACTACTGACCCTAGACTACTCATGTACTGAGACAAATTTTAGGTCTCGATGAAAAGTACACGAGCAATGACGCGATTGACCCTTTCAAAAACATCATATTCAAAAATTCAAGTTTTCACTTCTGCCGGCACTCTCGTAGTGCAACTCGTCCTTTTTTGAGTCCGACTCGCACTTGATCAGTTTTTATATTTTATAGCTTATGCAGCATGAGATACAGCCCACTGACAGACAGTCAGACAGACATCGGAGGCATATTAGTATGATCCCGTTTTTCACCCTATGGGTACGGAACCATAAAGTCTGAAATAATTAAAGTTTACAACCTTTCTCACAACCAATTAAAGCTAGCTAGCTTCCACTTCAAGTAAATTCTTATTATAGAGGAGTCAAGATCGGGGGGTCAAGAGCAAAAGCTTAGCACGCTAGTCGGACTCGCACTTGCCCGGTTTTTGTAACACTGTATCCCACAATGATATTTTCTCCTTTCAATGGACTGTTTGAAGTGTTGTTGTTTGTACAAGCAGACAGCCAGACACTTGCAGCCCACTCTAGCTACTTGGACTGTTGAAATAAGAACACTAAAAAGTCTAATATTATGTCAGGCTTGACGTACTCTTGACATTACGTAGAAGAAAAAAGTCTAGGGGCGCACGGCACGCCATACCGGTTCCGAAGAACATATAATATTACGCCAGTTCTCGCTCGCTTGACGCGATCTATTGAATTAAAAATCAACTTTTTTATCTTTTTATAATTATGCTTAATTTTATAAATAAAGGAAAGAACACACGAAGAAACCTGTAATTAAACAAAAGTTTTTCAGTTGGTATTTTTGCTTCAACATTAAATACGAAAATATTTAACTAGATTAATATGCTTAATTTTAGGTAATTTGCTCAAAAACTGTCCTGGGAAGTCTATCAAATTTAAAATAATTTGGTTGCCATTTTTGCCTGGACTTTTATGTAACTTGCATACAAATTTGCTAATAAAAAAATATGCGCAAATATTTTTTGCTTAGTTTTAATTGAAGTAGGTACCTTGGAACCCACATCAAAAGTTTACCCCATCAGATATTAGTTACAATTTTTGGCTTGACTTCACATGCATAAACAAACAAAAAAATATATTTTCTGGAGAATCTAAAAGCCAGCCAATTCATTAAAAATTATTTTTTACATATGTGTTCCACCACCTATTATAATACATAGCAACTTTATAGTAAATTGACGGTTTCGATTTATGTCCAGCCAATTAAAAATTACAGCTTCAGGACTCGGCCTATCAACCAACATTCTGAAAGCAACAATATATCGAATTCCGTATCAAGCCGTTGTAACAATACTAACAAAGAGTCGAAGTTTTTTTGTATACTGCGGATATTGACACTCAGAAGTTTAAAGTGATAATTTGGTTCCAGTATTTTCTTGCATTTCTCAGCCTCTAAAAGTTGGCAGGTGATATCAAGAGTGGTATCAATACTTGTGACTAAATCTAAACTACCCATTATCCAAGAAATGCAAGTGGAGAGAGTTGAAAATAATGAATTGAAGTAAAGAACGTGAGTAGGAATTGAAAGCCAGAACAAGCACTACACATTTTGTAAAAAAGTTGTTAACTGAGCGAAAGCTCTTACAAACAATATATTTTTTAAGAAATATACAATTCGAAACAGAGAGTAGTAGTAGTAGTATTAATCTACTAATTTGAAGTGGATGAAAATCCTACAGTTTTGAAACGAGATACATGAAATTTTTGATTTAAGTATAGTCGGTAATAAAAAAATATACAAACATGTTTCAATATTTTTTAAAAATCGTCCTCAAGGGGGTAAAAATAAGGGATGGAAGTTTGTAAGTCCTACAGTTTTGACAGGAGATGTAATACAATTTTGGACTTAGGCTAATAAATAGAAAAATATGACACGTGTTTCAGCATTTTTGAGAAATCGTTCTCAAGGGGGTGAAAAGTTTGTATGAGTCCTACAGTTTTGACACGAAATACATAAAATATTGGATTTAAACTAGTTAACAAAAAACATGCCAAGTGCGAGTCGGACTCGCGCACCGAGGGCTCCGTACCACCACATAATATTAATTATATTAGTCGAAATTTCAATAACTTATCGTGCTATGGAATAGGTCAAAAACTTTTATCCGCGCCCCCCATGGAGCACAATAGCCAAAAAACGTCAGTAATTATATACTCATTGATAGCCAGTGGAGAGCGCATGCGGGGCAGCCGCAGTCGCCAAACATACGCTATTTCGAGCGTATGCGACGAAAATTTCGTCAGTCGAAAGTAACTCTATGTTAATGTTAAGTAAAGACGTCACGCTCCAATGCCTACTAATGCAAATAAATAGTATGCAAAGTATACTTTTAATTCAAGTAACCGAATAGATTAAATAACATTTTACAGATAAGTGATTTTCTATTGCATTTCTTTAAATCTATAACCCCGCCAAATATATAAAACACTCCACTAAGCACCGCAGAATAACCGTCTAGCTCTGCCATACAAAAATTCGCAACAACCGTGCAAAAACAAAGTGACATTGCGAATTTGCAATTTTTTCCCGCCAATAGACCTACTTACATTGGTCGGGTATTTCCGAACGTAGCCACTCTACCTCTATGGTTTATATGACATTCAAAAGGTAATTTTATAAGGTCTAAAGTCACAATACATGTCAAACCAAAATAAACCGTATTTTTTCTGCAATAAGGCAAAATTCGAAAATCTGTTTCCGGGTTCACATGTGAACCCGCGGGGCTTGACGAAAGGAAGCGATCTGGGTTCACATGTGAACCCACGGTGCTTCTGAGGTAAATAAAATTGAAAATTTTGAGAAAAACCCACGACGGCTGTCATTCAAAAAATATTAAATAAAACTTTGGAAATTCCCCCGACTAAAAATAAATATTTTCACCTATCTATTCATATATTTTATAAGCCAAGAAAATCCGTCGGGGGCTGTCATTGCCATCTTTTCATAATTTATACTTAACTGCAGCAAACAAAAGCTATTTTACAACTAGCTCGTATGCACTATTAATTTACGTAAGATAAGGAATGGCAGCCCCGACGGATTTTCTTGGCTTATATAAAATATATGAATAGATAGGTGAAAATATTTATTTTTAGTCGGGGGAATTTCCAAAGTTTTATTTAATATTTTTTGAATGACAGCCGTCGTGGGTTTTTCTCAAAATTTTCAATTTTGCTTTTTATTTTTAACTTTTTAGAGAATTCCCACTTTACTAGAGCGATTAAGAAGGACGTTGCGCGAGTAAAGAATAATTATTACTACACAGCACCCCCTGGTGAGTTGACTCCACAACTATAGTCTAAAAACTGTCAGTGATAAATGTGATACTGATAGATAAATCTTATACTGAAAACCGTATCTAAATCGGTCAAACCGTTTTGGAGATAAATGGGAACATTTGCGTAAATATAAATTTATTATTACAGCGCCCCCTGGTGAGTTGGCGCCACAACTCTGGTCTAAGAACCATCACTGATAAATCATAAATCTTTTACTGAAAACCGTACCTAAATCGGTCAAACCGTTTTGGAAATAAATGGCAACATTTGCTTAGATAAAATTTATTATTACAGCGCCCCCTGGTGAGTTGGCGCCATAACTCTGGTCTAAGAACCATCACTGATAAATCATAAATCTTTTACTGAAAACCGTACCTAAATCGGTCGCACCGTTTTGGAGATAAATGGCAACATTTGCTTAGATAAAAATTATCATTACAGCGCCCCCTGGTGACTTGGCGCCACAACTCTAATCTACAAACCATCTTTGATAAATTATAAATCCATTACTGAAAACCGTATCTAAATCGGTTAAGCCGTTTTTAAGATAAAAGGCAATAAAAGGCAACATAACTTTGCACACACAAACAAACACACAACATCTCACCCTAAACGCATATACCTTCTCCGTTCCGTCGTGGGTAAACAATCAAATCATCATCTTTCATGTTGTCTCTTTCTGATACACGGATTTTACACTCACTGTCATCTCTCTTTTTCTCGATAGTGCTGTTCGTAGTGTCGCCACGATACTTTATTTTAAACACAATTTATTAGTACCTGGGCAACCGAGCTTCGCTCTATAATAGCCGCCTCAACATTGAAATATCATGGGGTGAGCGAGCAAGTTAGGCTACCCACCAATAGATGGCGCTGTAGGTTTTTGTCTGAAACGCAAATGCTTAAAAACACGGGAAAAACGAATTTTCCCAGACATGAGACCTAGCTAGATCGATTTTTCATCCCCGAAAACCCCCGTTTGGTAAATTTCATCGAAATCGTTAGAGTCGTTTTCGAGAAACCGTTTACAAATATATATAGTTATATATATACACAAATATTGCTCGTTTAATAGTATAGGATAGATATGTCAGAGGATATGGTGATCGTCGTCTAGCTCCTGCAAGTGATCGTCAGTAGGATAAATGTTAACTGAACCTATCATACACGGTCGTATAATATGACCTATATATAAGTAAATGCCTTGAACCCCGGCCGCCATTGACCGAGTCAAATCGGTCGGATGTTGCCACCGTGACCAAGATTTTCAAAATTTTTGAACTTTTGGCGCGTCATCCGTCCGATTGCCGCCAACTTTAATCTATGGTTTATACGTCATTCGAAAGGTAATTTAAATAGGTCATTACTCCCTATACACACCAAACCAAAATAAACCATAGCTTCGACGCATAAGGCAGAATATCGAGCGCGGGAACTCGATCCTCTACTGTATCCTTCGGGATACACCGGGGCTCTACAGGTAGGAACCTCACACGCGAATTTTGCTGTTTGTTAGAAAGGGACAGTTTCAAGACAAACACATCGCCAAAGAGTACAGCTTTATACCAGAAGCACATCGCCTCGACATAACCCTATCTAACGTCTTATTAAAAAAATTAGTAAACACGACCAGTTGAAAACACTTTGACTTTGAATGGTCACTGGTTTCGGGCATTTGTAGCGTAGCATAGTTCAGCTATGGTTCAGCTCATACTGGTTTTGTTTCTGCATGCTGCTGGCATCAATGCCATGTTTAGATACCTAGAGCGTGCGCAGGCTATATCTGACTCGGACCGTTAATGGGCAGAACTCAAAAAAATTGTCGCGGGGGTGAGCGCGGCAGGTAGGGGGAGGCGAGAAAATCGTTAATTTGCTCTCCGTCTTTCAGCCATGCGAAGAAGATAACCGTCAGAGCCAGGGTAGCCTGCGTACGCTATACCGATGTATGGGTAACATCTGAACTTTTGGATTGGCTGTTATTTTGATCAGCTACCACTTTGAGATTGCAATCATGGTTTTTGACATTTTAATAAATCTATCTAACTGTGGTAAAAGGGAAAATTTGGTACCCCAGAATTATAGTGAAATCTTGGCCGGCCCATGGACTATTAGTGTCGGTTCACACGCAGCGCATCTTTATTTAATAATCCTTTTAAATAGAATTTTATGTAATTCTCAGAAAACAAACGAATAAGTACTTTTATATTATTCTATTTATTTTGTAACAACTATAAAATATACTGAAACAATTTAGCAATTTTACAAAAGTTAAAAACAATCTTGCGTTTTCTAGACCATTTGCATAAATTGGTCGCTAAGGTTTCTTAAAATTGGTGTAATATCTTTGAACGGTCTATCTTGAGCTGATAACCAGACCGATCCTGGGTATGTTTCTTTGTATAGCTTGATCACGCCAGCCACTACTGATGCTGGCCTGAAATAAAGAGTACAGTAATTTGTAGCGCTAGTAGCCAAGTGGTAATCAACAGCAGATCGAGCTTGATACTCGCAGCACGACTTTAGCTTCTACAGCTATTGAATAAATAAGACCTGGGGGCCAATTCTTGAAAGTCACCGGGTGATTTTTGAGATTTTTAAAATTAAAATAAGCTCTGTTAAAGTCCTCAAAAGTAAGGATCAATATTTGTAAATTATAAAAAAATGTTCAGTTTTAAAACTACCATCATAACAATGTTTTTTAGGATTTTTTTTTATTTGGAAAATCTCGAAAATCACCCGGTGACTTTCAAGAATTGGCCCCCTGTACATAGTCCAATTTGTCAATATTGCCGTGCTCTTGACTGTATTTAGTTATTAATTCTTCCTAAGCTACGTTGGCCGTGGTCAGAACCGAGAAGGGTGACCGCTAGTTGCCCATAAACCAGAGCGTTTCCGTACTTCAGAAGGCACTTCAAGCCGTTGGTTTCAGATAATGTTTCAGATACCTACTGTCAATACATTAATTGTACTAATCTGGGCTGTCAATGACCAAGTCAGAGACCATTTTTCGGCTTGAAACTCTGACAACCGGTTGGCCACCGCTGTCAGGTGACAGACGTCAAAGATTTCGGACCTCCTTGCGTCGCTTTAGTAGCATCGGTAGAAACACCTTTGAACCTTATGGCGTGGTAATAGAGTTGAAAAAGTTTCTACCGAAAAGCGGTTGACCGTACCATCTTACATACTGCAGCCACCAACAACTGCGATTACCAGCCGCAACGCTTACAAGCCAACTGCAAACTTAAGTTTGTAATTCTATACGAATATTTTTTTTTTAATATTAGCCTTTAAATCAGATACAATCATATTATAATCATACAGTTTATTATCTATCCTGTGTATCTGTGTGCCTATTGGCAAAGGCCTCCCCCAGCCTTCTCCATTCTCTCTCGCCTGCAGCTACCCTTGTCCAGGTTCTGCCTGCAGCTCCAACAATTTCATCTTCCCAGCGTCGAAACTGTCTTCCCCTTTTTCGTTTTCCATTTCGTTGGTACCAGGTAGTTATAATTTTGCTCCACTTGTCTGCACCTCTCACAGTTTGGCCTGCCCATACTTCCATTTCAGGTGCCTTATTATTCTGGTGACATCGGTCACCCTTGTATTCCTTCTTAAATCTTCATTCCTTATTCTGTCTAATCTGAATTCTGAATAATAACGAAATACAAATTTAGATATCCTAGATTTTTGTTAATACCTTTGGGGTGGAAAATCTTCCAAGATTCCTCGGCTGATTTGGGCTGCGATCTTGTCGTCATAATATTTGTCTTCTAATCTGTGTATCAACGGCGTGTCTGTTGCACTGGGACAAACCGCTGCTAAGCGCACTCCACTTACTTCGAAGAAATTGCCATCCTGAAAAAAAAAATCTGTATTGAATGTAAACAAAGAGTGTTTAAATGCTAGGGGCAGGTGTTTCCTATTAAGCTCAACGCCTGTGTTAGGAGGCACCGCTCTTCTATATCTAGGATTTAGGTTTAAGACGATTTAAACGCCATAAAACAATGGACTACGACAATGGACATGGTAAAAAAACCGGTCAAGTGGAGTTGGACTCGCGCGCCGAGGGTTCCGATATACCTATAGTATTTTTGGAAGCGATAAAGTCCATTTTTAGGACCGCAAAACTAAATTTGTTTGTAAAGGTTTTTTGCAGATTACTAAAAACTGTGCGACTTAGAAAGATCGTTTTATTTTTGCTGTAACATTTTTAAAATATATTTTGGAATGTACAAGTATAGCCCTTTCATATGATACCCCACTCAACCTAGTAACTACAATTTGAAATTCCCCCCCCCCCCCTATTCGGGCCCCCTTTACATTAATAATCCTAATTATTTTTTAATTCTTTTATATGCATTTAAGTTGGGCAACCATATTCTAAAACTATTCCAAATTTCAAGTCCATAGCATGAGTGGTTGCTGAGATATACACAGACAGACAGACAAAGCGGCACCATAAGGGTTCCTTTTTTTTACCATTTTGGTATCAGAACCCTAAAAACGGTGAGGTGCGCTGAGGGTTCCGATATACTTATAGTACATTTCGAAGCAACAAAATCTATTTTTAGGACCGCAAAACTAAATTTGTTTGTAAAGGTTTTTGCAGATTTCAAAGGCTGTAACATTTACAAAAACCTCTAATTTAAATTGTTCTCATCGTAAAGGTCAGAGATAAGGGGGATTTGATTTTTTTTACACATTTTTCAAAACCCTTAGTTTTCATTAATCATATTTATACTATTCCAAATTTAAAATTTTCAAAGTTTCCGGCTAATTTTTATTTAAATTCGTTACGGACAAAAAGTGACCCTATACTACAAAGGTTCAATTTTTTCCTATTGAGGTACGGAACCATAAAAATACTTTTTAAAATTTATGAGTTTATAACTTACAGCAAGACTCAAGGTGAAGTGTGTAACAGCTGCCTTGGAACCGGCATAGATGGGTAGTCCTTTGAACAAGCAGAGACCGGCTGTGGACGCAATGTTTATGATGGTGCCTCCCTTACCAGCCTCGTCTTTCCTCATGTGCTTAACGGCTTTCAAGGTGAAAGAGACCACTCCTTGCTGAAAATCAAATTTGATTTATTACAATTTCAGGCTGAGGTTTGCTGAATCAACTACCTCAAAAGATATACTCGTATAAACAAAACTGTTTTGAGCTCCTTGGTTTTGAGTGACAAAATCCAAAGTACGCGACAGCTCGGAATGAAATCAGTGTATGACGATAGCCATATATGGAGGTCCTTTTAATGAATACCTAAATAACTTTGTCTTGCCTCAACCTGGAAGGTTTTCAGATCTCTCATTCTTCTTCCAGGTAACAAAATTCGAACATTTCATACATTTTGCCCATACTTTACATGTTTAGTAACCCACTTTTCCCCAGCGGTACGAATTCCGTAACAAGGAAGAAGAATGAGAGATCTGGTAACCTTCCAGGTTGAGGCAAGGCAACCTTATTTATGTATTCCTCAATAGGACTTCCATGGTTATCGTCCTACACTGGTTTCATTTTATCATCTTTATAACATACTTCCACCGCTACATGAACTACCTTAGTAACCACGATAATTTTATTGTTTATTTACTCAAACCGCTGTGTTTGGCGATCTCTATGATGTTTTCGTTTCTTGTCTTCTATTTGATGTCCTTAGCCGCCTTTTACGAGAAGAGATGATATTATTCTTAGCCATTTGGCTTACGAGTTCGAGCAAATATTCTACATCGGACAATTAACTAATCTGAAACTTAATAGTTCAATGGAACATACCCAGTTAACATCACTAGCTTTTCTCCAAGTAGATGGAGAGTCTACCATAATACCGGCGTTATTGATGAGCACATCTAGGTAACTGAATTCAGCGACTACTTTGTCGAAGGCAGCTGTAACATTCTCTTCTTTACCGACGTCACATTTGGTGAAGTACACTTTTCCAGGAAACGTATCGTTCAGTCGAGCTGCTGTAGCCTTGCCGACGTCTTCAGCGATGTCCACGATAGCCACTTTCTGTAACGGTGAGAATGTGGATAATAAAATTGGAAGGTTAGAAATTATTTCCCAAGGGACATACATGACGTAGGGGTCGCTTTCCACTCGTGTATGTGATTTTATTTCTAAGTACCTGGTCGACCGAGCTTCGCTCTATAATAGCCGCCTCAACAGTAAAATATCATCAGGTGAACCAGCTATGCTACTCACTAACAGATGGTGAGTGTCTAAAACGTGGTATTTTTTTAAATGCCTAAAAACACGGGCAAAACGATTTTTCCCAAACATGAGATATAGCTAGATCGATTTTTCGTCCCCAAAAACCCCCGGATACTAAATTTCATTAAAATCGTTAGAGCCGTTTTCGAGATACCGATTACATATATTATATATATACAAATATTGCTCGTTTAATAGTATAGGATGTAATAGTGATAACTGATAAAACTACTGTTTATCTCTAAACAGTACGAACCAAAAACTATTTTTCCTTGCTAATGTGAAGAAATCAGATCGATCATGTGTTAGTAGATGACCGGCATAAGAGCATTATAGCGGACGTCAGGACGTTTCGAGGGGCAGATTGTGATAGCGACCATTATTTAGTAGGAGTTAAAATAAAAGCCAAAATCAAAACGACAATTAAACATAAACAAGCAGATGATCAAATTGTTAATATAGAGAATTTAAAGGACAAAGAAATTAAAAGAGAATTCCAAATAGAATTAGGCAATAGATTTCAGGAACTTGAGGTAGAGGAAAATGACTTAAATGTAGTATGGGAAGAAACAAAAAACATAGTTACAGAGGTAGGGCTCAAGGTATTAGGCAAAATGAAGAGAAGGAAAAGGAGGAAATGGTGGAATGAGGAGTGTGATCTAGCCATTGAAGAAAGACGAAAATATAAGCTCCTTTCCGAACAGAACAGCATATGGGACGAGAAACATCGCGAGGCACGCATGAGGCTGAGGAACTTGATTAGGCAGGCGAAAAGACAACATCTGGAGAATCGATTGCGAGAAATGGAGACTTATCAGAGCTAATGAGAGCAGGAAGTTTTACAAAGAGATCACCTCAGTGAAGAAAGGACACTCGAGAAGGACAATGGAGTTCTTATATCTGACCCGGAGGATCTGAAAATGGAGTGGCGACTGTATTTCAAACAACTTCTCAACTGTCCGCCCGTAGAGAATAATATCGACCATAACCACCGATAACCGGAGAGAGCTGTGACCATGATATAGAAGCGCCAAGCTTTGAAGAGGTAAGGAGAGCCATCATGAGGCTTAAGAATAATAAATCGCCAGGGATAGATGGAATTCCAGGAGAGATATGGAAATACGGGGGAGGAGCAGTGCAATCAAAACTGTATGAAATCATAGTTAAGATCTGGAACGAAGAATATCAACCGGAAGAATGGAACATGGGTGTAATATGCCCTATACACAAGAAGGGCTCCAGGAGAAGATGTGCGAACTATCGTGGTATTGCGCTGCTCCCCACAGCTTACAAGATTCTCTCCTGTGTCTTACTCGTACTAGGTCGATTAGAGCCTTATACCGAAAACATCCTAGGGGACTACCAGTGTGGCTTTCGTCGGAACCGAAGCACTGTAGATCAAATATTCCTCCTCAGACAGCTAATGGAGAAGAAGTGGGAATATGCGCAGACCATTCACGCTCTCTTCGTAGACTTCACGAACAGGACAGGGAGTCTTTGTATCTTATCTTAAGATATTTCAAAATACCTGAAAAATTGGTTCAGTTGGGTAAGGTAGCCACAAAAATCAGTAGAATGAGGGTAAGAGTGGGTAAAGATCTCTCAGAAGAATTCGAGGTAGTCACCGGCCTGAAACAAGGAGATGCATTGTCGCCGACTCTGTTTACCCTAGTACTCGAATACGTCATCAGGAAAGTATTATCACATGATGGGGGTGTTGAGCTAAACGGAAGGCACAAAGTGATTGGGTATGCTGATGACCTGGCACTGCTTGGAAGCAACAAAGAAGACCTAAGGACCATGGCTGACACTCTGGAGAGAGATGGGGTGAAGGTCGGTCTCAGAATTAGCCGCGAAAAGACCGAATATCTTCAAATGAAAAGATTTAAAAACACAAGGGCACGCTGTGAGGACCTAGTAGTCGGACAGACCACCTATCTGGGTGTGAACAGATTTAAATATCTAGGTTGCACGGTAACGGACACCAACCAAAGAGAAGATGAAATTGAGATTCGGGTCCAAAATGCACTAAGATGCTCGGCAGCTTTACATAAAGTGTTAGTGTCCAAGCTTATACATAGAAAAACCAAGATCCGTGTCTATAAGTAATAAGACCGATCTTAATGTATGGCTGTGAAGCCTGGACGCTGACACAGAAAGAAGAGAATAAGCTCTTAGTGGCAGAACGGAAAATTTTGCGGAAAATTCTGGTACCGGTCAAGGAGGCGGATGGCAGATGGAGGCGAAGAAAAAATAGAGAGATCGTAGACCTAGTGCCCGAACCCAACATCATGGGCGAGACCAAGGCTGCAAGGCTTCGCTGGCTCGGCCACGTGGAGAGAATGGGAGAGGATCGGGCCGCCAGAAGAGCTTACGTGGGACGACCGACTGGAAAACGACCAGTCGGTCGTCCTAGGTACAGATGGGGTGACGAAGTGCGGAAAGACCTGGATGCCCTCCAAAGAGCCGATTGGCAAGAAGCGGCACAGAACAGGAAAGAATAGACAACTCTCGTGTCGGAGGCCAAGATCCTCTTGGGGTCGCTGAGCCAGCGTAGTAAGTAAGTAAGTAATGTGAAGAAAAACGTCGTAAGATGCTCGTGCGCATTGCTCATTAGTCATTACACTCTTGGTGCTATTACGCTCGGTGACTCAAAGTAGCGCACTTATGCATAAGGGGTATGAAGTGGGTTTCATCAGTTTTCAAATTGTTTTGATAATCGTCGCGAGCACATAACATTTTGAGTCAGAGAGTAGACTCGGTTTGTACGCTCTTTGGAGTAGACTGTTGTAGAAGATTATATCATACAAATATTTGTTAAACTAAAACCTACTTGTTGGTTTGACCTGCCATTATCATTGTAAAATTACCACATTGGTAATGTCCTCTTTGTTTATTTTTTATTAGTTTATTTTTTATTGTAAATTTTTTTGTTAGCAGGTATCTACTGTTTCATGTTAGTGGATAACTAAGAAGGCGAACCTTGCACCTACAATGAAACTTGGCAGGAGTCAAGTACATACCCATACGTAACGTGCTCCCCAGCAGGACGCGACTGAGATGCACAGTGGGGCATAATGTCGAAAATGTGTAGTATTTTACTAGGTTGAAAATTGTATCTGTTAAACCGACATAGGTAGCTGGTCGAAAATTTCACAGAATATGTATGTTTAAAACGAATATATCACCTTAAAATTAAAAATTAAAATTTTTAAAAAACAAGGGCGGTCGCCATACAAGAAACGTATTTTTTTGTTTTTGCTCTATCGTCAGAACGGTTAGTAATTCGAGTGTCAAACTTGGTATGAGTCATCATAACATCCCATGAAACGTCCACTACAGGACAGGGAGCACCCTCTAGAATTCTAGCTTTTGCTGGAAAAATGTAGCGGGGAAGTACCATAGTCACCTCGCTTGTTAGCGTTACAGCTGGCACCATGGACCGCGGTTGTAGGTGACCGCAGTAAGTAATATGTTAGATACAAAGGAGGATGATGATGGATGGTATGGGTATAGTCCACTAAAATGTCAATAAAATAATATGTCCTGACTGACAGACTGACTGACGTCTATCCGTAACCGCTTTAGCTATAAGTGTTAAATTTAGTATGCTAATTTATTGCATGCCACAAACATAACACAAGAAAGGATTTTCCAAAACTCATCCACCAAGGGCGTGAAATAAGGGATGGAATATTTTCAAAATTTTTTACTTAGCTTTAACTTTCATCCCTTATTTCACCCCATTGGGTGTACTAGCTTTCATGTATCGAATTCGGTTCATAGATCCACGCTATTCACATTGAAGATATTTACGAGTATTAAAAAAACACGTTTAGATATTTATTTAAAAAAACACGTTTTTGCCCTTGAATCAAAATCACGGATTTTCGAACTTTTTATCGGTTTGTTTATTTGTTCAAAAACTACTCAAACAATTTTAATGAAACTTTTTTAGCTACTAAAGTTGTTGGTATTTTTTTAGCATGCGGATGTAGTCGCGGACAAAAGCTAGTAAGTGTATAAATATGGTATAAATGCAAAATAGAATTAAGTTAACTCGACCGTAAAACCTAAAAATAATGATGCTTAAGGCGATCCGTCTTCCATACTAAATTCAAATAACTCGCATTCTTATGCGGGACATAAAATGCGAAAAACGAATGGTATACTGCTATTTTTAGTAAAACTTTTCGCTTATTAATACCATAGAATAATATAGTAAAGACACAGCTAATGCACCGAAAGTACTACAGTATAGATCACAAACCAACAATGGTAATATTGAACCAAAAATTTCTAACAAAAACTAGTACTTTAGGTGCATCTGTATCTTTGTATTAATCTGCGAAAATTTTAACTAAAAAACCGGCCAAGTGCGAGTCGGACTCGCGCACTGAGGGTTCCGTACCACCACACAAACATAATTGTATTAGTTGAAATTTCAGTAAGTTAATGTGCTAGATTTTTTGAGTCCGATACGCGCTTGACCAAATTTTATTATTTGTTGTTATTTTATAGCCTATGCCCTATAAACATACCAATTTTCAAGTTTGTAAGTGTTCCCGTTTTTAAATAGAACTAAAACAAAAATCGCCTCAGCAACCATCCAACTTGACCCCTCTCTTATATGAATGTTCTTGAAACGGGAGCTCACCACAATTGGTTACCATTAGTTGTGAGAAAAGTTGTAATATTTAATGATTTCAGACTTTTCCCATTATTTGTACTGTGAGACCTAGCTTCTTGCCAAATTT
This sequence comes from Athrips mouffetella, assembly GCA_947532105.1. Classification (NCBI taxonomy): domain Eukaryota; kingdom Metazoa; phylum Arthropoda; class Insecta; order Lepidoptera; family Gelechiidae; genus Athrips; species Athrips mouffetella. Next base: position 6,310,173 of record OX383976.1, on the reverse strand, counting down.
CATAATTTTAGGTCAACGGGAAGTACCCTGTAGGTTTTTCATTTTTGAATAAATGTATGGAGATGAGGACATAAAATGCCATATCTTTTGATTGCGTCGTTGTAAAAAATTTAAATTTTCAGATCTTGTGTGGTTCATGGATCCTAATATATGGTATTAATTTCAACCTGATACCTTTACCCGTTCGTGAGATAAAGGGTCTTGACAGACAGACAGACAGACAGACAGACAGACAGACGGACAACAAAGTGATCCTATAAGGGTTCCGTTTTTTTCTTTTGAGGTACGGAACCCTAAAAATAGCAGTAAACACTCATTTTTCAACAGCATTTTATGTCCCGCATAAGAATGCGAGTCATTTGAATTTAGTATGGAAAAAGAAATAAATCATACCTTAGCTCCCTCTTTGAGAAAAGCTTCAGCGTACAGCGCTCCTAACCCAGACGCCCCGCCGGTGACTAAGACAGTCTTTCCTTGAATCTCCCACTGACCCATTATTAAGAGCTTGTTTATTATAACTGAACGATTAAAATATTAGTTATACCTTTAAATACGAAGTGACATCGTGTTAGATGATATAAGATAACTTTTAATAAACAGTTTTAAATACACATTTATTATACACACAACGGCACGGAATTCGCACTACTTGAAATGACAAATTTAAGGGTACCGTAGTCAAAAAGGAACCGTAATAGTTTCGTCATATCCGTCTGTGTGTCGATCTGTCTGTCTGTCCGCGGGTTAGCTCAACAACCCTTACTCATCATCATCATATCGTGTGGGTTGCAAGGTCGATGACCGACCTCACAAACCCTGGTGTCAGAGTTGTTGAGCCGCCAAAGGCCTCTGACATGGCTCATTAACGACTACATCCGTAGATAGTAGTCGGGACCAACGGCTTTACGTGCCTTCCGAAGCACGGAATCATCTAACTTTTCGGGCAATCAGGTGATTCAACCTGCAATGCCCTAACCAAACTGGGGAGGTCGCACAAAGAGATTTTTGTTTGACAGTGTCCCCACTGGGAATCGAACCCAGAACCTCCGGATCGAGTGCCGAACCCTCTAACCACTAGACCACGGAGGCTGAACCCTTACTACTAAGTAAGTAGTATTTTCAAAAATCTCTAAATTCAGTTTTACTTTCTAATATTTTCTACCTTTAGTAGGTATTTAAAGTACTTACCAGGTGGAGTTAAAAATTAAACACTGTATACCTACAATGTGTGGTGGTGACCGATTGTACAAACTTAAACGTTACATTCTAACCATGAAACTTTTCTCAAGGAACATAGGTCGAAATACGAAAAAAAAATTTCGACTTTCCATACGAACTGTATCAGCTGATAGCACTTTTTTTATGGGAAGATTGGGAAGTCAAATTTTTTTTATGTATTTCGATCTGTTCCTCGGGACAAGTGGTTCAGTTTCATGGTCAGAATCTACCGTTTATGTTTATATAGTCGGTCCCCAGATACAGTGTGCAGGCGCTGCCACTGATTAGATAATAGTGAACTGACGTTTGCGCTACTCGAATCGTGAAAATATTTGATTTTAAGAATTTGTTTCATTGTTCTAGACCTTAAATTCAGTAGGTACACTCAACAGCACGTCATTAGAAACACTTTTGGACCTTATGTCGTGGTAATAGAGTTGAAAAAGTTTCTACCGACGTGCGGTTGACCGTACCTATGCCAAATGTGGATTGTCGCTTATATCTGTCACCAGAAAATAATGAGAATCGTAAGTTGATCAATTTATTCAACTTACTTTAAAATCAAATTCGGAAAAATAATAAACTCGTAGAAAATTCGTAGATCCATATTGTAGGTCCGTTAGGTAAACCAAGATTATTTTTCGACCAAACGCCAATAGGCCAGCGTATTAAGAAGCTTTTATATTAGTGGGTTTGAAGTAAATATAAATGTGACTTTTTCACTTTTTAAATTTTTTACTAAGCCAAGCAAGTGAAGCAAGCATGCTGCGAATGGCTGCGGCAGCAGCCGGCGGCGGCGGTGAGTTCCAGAAGAAAATGCGGTAATACAGTTTATTATTTTTCGAAAAATTATCAACTTACTAGGAAATTGATCAACTTACGATTCCTTGTTATTTTCCAGTGACATATCCAATGTTTAGACAGTTACTATCTCGTATTAGATAATAAGGTTATAGTGACAAACTCTGACTTCGGTTCTTTAGATTAAATCAATAAAAACAAGCATTTTGAGGTCTCCATTGGGAATTATTTACCTATTTAAAGTAAAATGCCTTATCTAGTTACATATTCATTGTTTTTAATAATACAGGGTGTAAGAGACAGCTTTCCGTTTACTGAAAGGGTATGTTCAGTTAACGAATCTGAACAACTTTCAGCGAATGAAATTTTAAAAAAGTCTCCTCCATGCCTTCTCCATACAAAATTTTAAACTTGATTGGATAGTTTTTATGGAGAGGCCGATATTTTTTTTTCATTTCTGGAAAGTTTTAATACTGTTACTTGTTCAGTTTTGTTGACAGATCATGCCCTTTCAGTTTTTTGAAAGCTGTCCCTTGAATATTATATATTAATCTACACTAAAATATACACCCTGTATATTATATAAATTAGCAAAAATATGCCCAAAAGTACAGGTATGACATAAAACAGCTCTATTTGCACTGTATTAAGGTCCATAATCCGCGTTTTTTTTTCATTATATTACCGAACTAGTGTTTTTATTTTTGATTCTTTTTTAATCTCGGCCAGGACCAAGGAGTTTTTATGCTTATTACGTTAGAAAAATTTCAAGAAATTAAGCTGACTTCGAGAAAATATCATAAATTAATGTTCATTTCATCAAATTATTTAGGTATATTAATTAACTAATTAACAATAAATTTGTCATTTAAGTAATAGATTTTTATAATTTATTTCAAGGTTAATGGAATAGGCTGTTTGCGGTTGAGTTTAGTTTACTATTATTTAATCTGTGCTTGAGTCTATGCCTCTCTTAGACTATGTAATACTGACGTATAAACATGTAGAGCGAAAAGTTGACTTATTCTGCAAGATAAGTCGATCTCGCTTGTTGTCATGAATAGAATCGTGCCTTAATCGGGCGTAAAACTAAAATAGGGGACCAATTCTTGAATATCACCGGGTGATAAAATATCACTCAAAAAATTCAAAATCACATATTTTTCTTTTCAAAAGTTAAGATTGATCTTCGTAAAATATAAAGCAGTCCTTGATTGTTAATTTTCATGTATTCTGATTTACCTTTTAAGAGTTAATCAGGGTGAATGTGAATTTTTAAAGTCTCAAAAGTGATATTTTATCACCCGGTGATTTTCAAGAATCAAGTTCCTGGGCTTCGGGAGCAAAACCAATGAAATTCAACGCTGTATGTTATTTGTTCATTAGGTAATTCATTTGCGTATGTATGTTATTAATTATTATCTGATATCTATTGTACCCACAGCTTTAATCTGTTTGGGGTCAGACGACCTTGTATAAAAATATCCAAAGACACATGATCAATAAAACCACTTTCCACTTTTCTTTGGAAATTTTTATTTTTTTACGGTTTGTATGAAGAGCTCGGTTTTTATTTTCAGTTCCTGAAAGTTTCATTTACTGAAAGTTGTCTAGTTTCGTTGACTGAGCAGGTCCTCTTGGTCTTCGGAAGACTGTCTCTTACATCCTATACTTAAATTTTTTACTATAAAAAAAACCCTGTAACCAAAGACTTCTAATATTGCCTGTAACCAGTGATGCCTGTAACAAGATATTACAATCCCGATTATTTGTGTCGATATTTTTATATTAATTAATAAGAATGTTTCATAAATACTTGCATTTATTAATAAAAAAATATAATTAATTCTATTAATAATCATTAATATTTTAAATGTCGATTTTTATTGCCAGCGGTCCTCACATGATTTTAGTTTTTTTGACACCGTAGTAAGAAGTAGAATCCCAAATTCTTGAATATGACCGGGTGATATTCAAGATAAAAACCGGCCAAGTGCGAGTTGAACTCGCGCACCGAGGGTTCCGTACCACCACATAATCATAATTGTATTAATTGAAATTTCAGTAAGTTAATGTGCTAGAATTTTTGAATCCGACACGCGCTTGACCAAATTTTATTATTTGTTGTTATTTTATAGCTTATGCACTATAAACATAGCAATTTTCAAGTTTGTAAGTGCTCCCGTTTTTAAAATAGAACTAAAACAATAATCGCCTCCGTGACCATTCAACTTGCCCCTCTCTTATATGAATGTTCTTGAAACGGGAGCTCACCTCAATTGGTTACCATTAGTTGTGAGAAAAGTTGTAATATTTAATGATTTCAGACTTTTCCCTTTATTTGTACTGTGAGGTCTGTGAGACCTAGCTTCTTGGCAAATTTCATAATTTTAGGTCAACGGGAAGTACCCTTAGGTTTTGCTTTAGTGCATAAATGTATGGAGATGAGGACTTAAAATCCATATCTTTTGATTGCGTCGTTGTAAAAAATTTAAATTTTCAGATATTGTGTAGTTCATGGACCCTAATATATGGTATCAATTTCAACCTGATACCTCTACCCGTTCGTGAGATATAGGGTCTTGACAGACAGACAGACGGACAACAAAGTGATCCTATAAGGGTTCCGTTTTTTTCATTGAGGTACGGAACCCTAAAAAAATGGTACATCAGCACTGCACTTAGGCACAGATTAAATAATAGTAAACTAACGTTTACTTAGGTACTTTCTCGCGATATACCTACGAGAGTCATCATTTAACAGTAATCGGGAATCGAACCCAAAACCGATTGTAGTCAGGTAGGTACGTAACCAATTCAGAATCCAAATGAAAGAACATTAAAATAAGCCTAATGAAACCGATTTTGAGTAAAAATCACATTTTTCCATTTTAGTAGTAAGGGGAACACCCGTCATACGAACTTTCACAGACCAATGAATACTGCCAAAAGATACCTTGCATGGAGATTCTTGGTCACACAAAGTTTCATCAGGATCGTTTGAGCCATTTTGCGCTAATTACAATTTTTCATTTTCGTTGTATGATAGCTACCCTCAAAATGAGAGCCAGCAAGAAACCACTCAGAATCCTTCGTTGGATTAGCATTAAAATCTTAAATTTAAAATATACTACATTCTACTACATACATATATACTACTTAAGTACTACAGACTACATATTCGTTCAGCCGCTAAGCCAAAGCGTGACGGACAGACCGATTGACCGACCGACGGACGGACATTTTTGGTATTATGATGTATAAGTGATATGGAACACATTTTTGAGAAAATTAGAAAAAACTTTTTTTTACAAATACAACCTTTATCGCTCCGCTCGAAAATAAAAATTAGGCAAGTCTTAACTAGCACCTTAAACTTTAATTATTATTTACATAAATTAAAAACCGAAACACTGCTTTATGATTGATGAATATTATTCTACACTTCTTAGAGTTATCGGGGCCAATTTTAATTTGTTAATTCTTGAAAATCTCTCGGTGATATTCAAGAACTGGATCCCAGAATGGGCGAAATAGCAGCAATTTTTGGCGTGATATCACGTACAATACTGCTTTGTTTGCCTTGCAAGTGAACAAATTGTTGACGATTAAGCAATGTACACTCAACAGGACGTCAGTAGTAACACTTTTGGACCTTGTGGCGTGGTAATAGAGTTGAAAAAGTTTCTACCGACGAGCGGTTGACCGTACGAGAGAACATGGCTAACTCACGCGTATTTCTGAAAAGGAGGGTCTTATCTACTGTGCGATGACATGGTGTTAATTTTGTATAAATAAACGTCAAATTTGGTCATTTGTTTATCAGTCTAGTTGCCGGCCGGCGAGCGTAAAGGTGTCTGCTACTCATTCGGTACTAAGTATTCTATAGAAATGAGTAAATCAGCTTCTGCGGTGCCTGCTCCCATTACGAAGCCGGAGATATTGTACACTGGGGTATGTTTTTTTGAAGTGAAATATTTTTTAGCGGCGCTTGGCACTTTTTTAGATGGGTAAAAAATGTTAAACTCACGTCAGATGTCGCGTCAGATCTCGCGTCAGATGTTTAAGTTTTGAAGTGAAAACTTTAGCGGCGCGTCAGATCTGACGAAGATTGTCTATATGTAATATAAATTGTCATGTTTGTCTACGATAGCGCAATAAATGAATATTGTATGTAACTTTTATACTGATAAATAAAACAATTCGTGCGAAAATATTCCCTAACCATTCCAAAATATTCAAAAATGCACAACGTTGATGTTTAAGTTTTCACTTCTGCCGGCACTCCCGGAGTGCAACCCGTCCTTTTTATTACCATTACAGTGAAGTGGGGTAAGTGAAACGTATTTTATAATTTGGGGGAAGGATCTCAGAAAATCCCTGATTGGCTGTACCAATGATACGGCCGTAAGTTTTACATGGATACGTCTACAACGTGTAACGTGAAGGTGTAATAATACTGCAATAACTACTGTAATAAGAATCTGCCCTTGGTACTGAACAACCTTTCCCGAGGAACATAGGTCGAAATACGAAAAAAACCGGCCAAGTGCGAGTCGGACTCGCGCACTGAGGGTTCCGTACCACCACATAATCATAATTGTATTAGTTGAAATTTCAGTAAGTTAATGTGCTACATTTTTTGAGTCCGACACGCGCTTGACCAAATTTTATTATTTGTTGTTATTTTTTTTTATTTTTTTATTTGGTTCACAAACTGGATACAGCTCAAGAAAATGAGATAATAAACAAGCACAAATAAAACAGGTTTTAGAACGTACCCTACTATGAGTGAACACAGCATGCAAATAACAAATATACACTAGTAAAAATTATTGCTTAGTATTATTTTATAGCTTATGCACTATAAACAAACCAATTTTCAAGTTTGTAAGTGTTCCCGTTTTTAAATAGAACTAAAACAAAAATCGCCTCAGCGACCATCCAACTTGACCCCTCTCATATATGAATGTTCTTGAAACGGGAGCTCACCACATTAGTTGTAAGAAAAGTTGTAATATTTAATGATTTCAGACTTTTCCCATTATTTGTACTGTGAGACCTAGCTTCTTGCCAAATTTCATAATTTTAGGTCAACGGGAAGTACCCTGTAGGTTTTGCATTTTTGAATAAATGTATGGAGATGAGGACATAAAATGCTACATCTTTTGATTGCGTCGTTGTAAAAAATTTAAATTTTCAGATCTTGTATGGTTCATAGATCCTAATATATGGTATTAATTTCAATCTGATACCTTTACCCGTTCGTGAGATAAAGGGTCTTGACTGACAGACAGACAGAGAGACGTACAACAAAGTGATCCTATAAGGGTTCCGTTTTTTTCTTTTGAGGTACGGAACCCTAAAAACCAACTTTGACCTCCCATACAAAGTGCGCTATCAGGTGACGCAGTTTCTATGGGAGGTCAAAAATTGATTTTGTCCTATGGCCTTGCGAAAAGTTGTTCAGTTTCATGGGCAGATTCACACCTCTTAGTATTATCACACTTTTCCGTTACACGTTGTATAATACAATCTACAATCAAGAGCAAATCCACCCAATTCACGCAACTTCCCCCTCACCGCTCCTTCCCTCACCCCCTCATTTACCACCTAACCGTCCATCTCAACCCCCTCCTGTCGAACCCCTAACCTCACCCTCTGACACATCAAAAGCTCGATGACAGGAATAGGACAATGGGTGATGAATAGGACAGTGGGTGTCATGGACAGTGGTGACCACTTATCACCGGGTGGCCCCCCCCACCCACCTGCTCGTTTGCCCACTTGTGACAAAAAAAAGTATGGTCGCTAGAGTGCCTATATCCACTTTAAACGAAATGACTCCCCAAACTAAGTATCCACGTCAAAAGAACTTTCTTTCAATATATTCCCAAACGTAGAATAACAATCTCCGTGGTCTTGTTTCGAAGCTTTTGGGTTCCATTCTCGGATGATTCCGTACTTCGGAAGGCGTACTATCTATGGAAGTACCTAGTAGTTAAATGAGCCATGTCAGACGCTTCGAGCGCCTCAATAATTCCGATATTGGTACTGTGAGGTCGGTCATCGATATAAGTTAATTGACGTCATTAAGAGATTGGTAATATCCTACAATAAACTGATTTTGATTATATTTCAAAAATAAAGGGAAATTGAATAATAACATAATAACACAACTATGAAATTTCCGAAATTTTTAATCGGGAGTTTTCCTTGGCGTTTGTCAACTTAGTTTTTTACTTTCGAGCGGAGCGAGAAAGGTATTGTATTCGTGAAAAAAAAAGTTTTTCTAATTTTCTCAAAAATGTGTTCTATATCACTTATACATCGTAAAAAACAAGTGTCCCAAAAATATCCGTCCGTCGGTCGGTCGGTCGGTCGGTCCGTCGGTCGGTCGGTCCGTCGGTCGGTCTGTCCGTCACGCTTTGGCCTAGCGGCTAAACGAATGGTCCGATTAACACCAGATTTTGAATTTAGGAGTTTTAGGCAAATCCATCGAAGGATTCTAAGTGGTTTCTTGCTGGCTCTCATTTTGGGGGTAGCTGTCATTCAACGAAAATGAAAAATTTTATTTTTCTCAAAAACGGCTCATAGAATCTTGATGAAACTTTGCATGACCAAGCATCTTCATGTAAGATATCTTGCGCGAGTATCAATCGATCTGTGTCATTTCATATAAGGGGTGTTCCTGTACCACCAAATCGTAAATATGTGATTTACCCAAAATTGGTTCCATTGAATTTATTAAAATTTTCTATAATATTAATCCTGGATTGGTTGTCTACCTGACTGGATATTATTTATGATTTTTTTCAATAAAATTTAGTACACAGGGTGTACCAAAAACTGAATGGGCTTGCTCAGTAGACAAAACTGAACAATTATCCATAAGGAACATGTGCAGGGAAATTAAAAAAATATCCAAATAAAAAAGTATCCTACGGTAGTATCCATTGATCTCTGAAAATTCATAGAAAGGGTGTTCCAGTACTACCAAAAGTTAAACATGTGATTTACTCGAAATCGTTTGAGGTTTGTTTGTTTTAATGTTTGACAATTTGAATTCTGAATTGATCTGTATATTTCATTTGAGCTTTTTTTGGAAAAACGTAAATAAAAGTTTGTATTTCCATACTATGTGTATGGCATTACAAATTTAAGTTTGCGGTTAATAGTTTTTAATTTTATTTTTTTTATTTTATTTATTAAGGGTACCCAACAGCATATTTCTTAAATCTATTACAAATGCAGCTTATTCTATTACATAGCAGCCAATGACAGGATACCACAGCTAAATTAACATTAAGTACATATTAGGTGATACGTGAAGTGAAACGGAATCCGGACTCCCGATTCAGCACCATCCTGTTAGTTAAATTATAAAGACTGCGAAATTTTAAGTATAACTTTGGATTTAAAAATAGATTTTGGAAGGGCAAAAATATCGATGTCACTAAAATTGTCATTGTAGACTTTTGTGGATCGTGATATGAATTCATTTTGAGCATAGTTCGTGTTACTAGGTGGTGTTCTGAAAATGTTATAGTTTGTTATTCTGAGCCGACGTTGGGGTACATTTATGGATAGCAAAGAGGTAATGGAAATACTGTCTAGTTGAAAATGTATTATTCCATGTAGGAAAAACATGTCCAACAACATTCGTCTGTTTTAAGGGTGAGGAGGTTGTGATGTCTACACGCTTCTTCATATGTGTCGAATTTTTTGTTGGCTCTGTAGTTTAAATGTTTAATAAAATTTTCCTTGAGTATTGCGAGAAAGTAAGTGCAGTGCTGCTGTACCATTTATTTAAGTGTCGTTAAGTGGTACGCTGCTGATGGGAATTTATTTTTTAAGGCTTAGTAAAAGCTATAGGCTTTTTACAAGAAAAAAAATTATAGGCATTTGGCAGGAGCAATCAAACTGACTTAATCACTTTCATACTGACCCTTGATACTGACTGCATAGACGAATAACAAGGCGGTATGGTCTTGGACCTTAGCCTGCTCTTCTTTGACAGAAAGAAGAGCGAATGGAAAAAAAAACCGGCCAAGTGCGAGTCGGACTCGCACCCTAAGGGTTCCGTACCTATCTACCATATGATATACTAAAAGCTTTTGCTCTTTGATTTTAAAAACTCCGCGTCCATCCAACTTGACCCCTCTTTTATGGAAAAGTTCTTGAAACGGGAGCTCACCTTAATTGGTTACTATTAGTTGTGATTTTTTTTTTTTATTTTAATATTTTAGACTTTTCCCTTTATTCGTACTGTGAGACCTAGCTTCTTGCCAAATTTCATAATTTTAGGTCAATGGGAAGTACCTACCCTGTAGGTTTTGCTTTTTTGCATAAATGTATGGAGATGAGGACATAAAAAGCCATATCTTTTGATTGCGTCGTTGTAAAAGAATTAAATTGTTTAAAGACCTTAATATTCGTTATCAATTTCAACCTGATACCTCTTCTCGTTCGTGAGTAAATGGGTCTTGACAGACAGATAGACGGACAACAAAGTGATCCTATAACTTACTTACTTACTTCGCTGGCTCAGCGACCCGAAGTGGATCTTGGCCTCCGACATTAAAGTACGCCATTCGTCTCTATTCTGTGCCAAATCTGACCAGACGGGCACTTCCAGGTCTTTCAGGTCTTTGGCGACTTCATCCTTCCAGCGGTATCTTGGACGCCCCACCGGACGACGCCCAGAAGGTTGGCCAAGATAAGCTTTCTTTGCGGCTCGATCCTCTCCCATCCTCTCCACATGTCCTAGCCAGCGAAGTCAGGAAGATTTTATTTCTCCGATGATGTTCGGGTCGGACACTAGTTCTTCTATCTCCCGATTGTACAATCGGTGATCCTATAAGGGTTCCTTTTTTTTATTTTGAGGTACGGAACCGTAAAAATGACTACATGGTGGCACCATGATGGTTTTTCCTTATGCTGACTAGCAGCGCCATCCAGTTTAACTTTCCAAAGGTCTTCGAAAGTTCCTTATTACCTGTGACTAAAGTTAACTGTCTTTTCCGTCAGCTCTTCATCAACAATGAGTGGGTTAAGTCTTCCTCCGGCAAGACCTTCCAAACTGTGAATCCGGCGACAGGAGAGGTGATCGCTGAAATCCAACAGTCCAACAAGGCTGATGTGGACCTTGCTGTAAAGGCTGCAAAAGAAGCCTTCAAGTAAGTTGTGGTAAAAAGTTTGTTATTCGTATGAACCTTATCCAGGGTTACGGCAGCGCCTCAGGCCTCAAACTACACCCTCATTGGGAATCGGTCCTTTTCTCTTCTCGATGAGCAATGTACTATTTTCATACTATTTCGCTAAATGTTTTATGGGAGGAGTTGTTCAGTTTGATGGGAAGATTAACGAGTAAGAATGTTGGGTCAAGACTATGGAACTTACGATCTAGCGCCCAGGGACATCATCCATCACACCCATACAATAAATCTTTTTATTTTCTATGGTCCTACCATAGATTTATGACCATACCTACTTACTCGGAATTTTTACCTATACTTTTAATTTTTCAAGGTTCGGTTCAACATGGAGGAGACTAGATGCTTCGGAACGCGGCCGTCTTCTCAACAAGCTAGCTGATCTCATTGAACGCGACAGGGTCTACTTAGCGGTACGTACGTACGGCAGCAAGCAAGTGGAAACAAAACTAGTATAAGCTGAACCGATGCTACGCAACGAAAGACCGAAAGCAGAGTCAGCTCAAGAAGTGGTTCTACCGACGGGCGGGCGATGGCTGAGTGTGCATTGACTTTTTTCTTAGTCCATATTTTATAGGCTGCACAGCAAGACTTCAGGAAGACAGAAAAAAAAACACATGCGAGGGCTCGTTGTCTTTACACGCTCGCACTCGTAACTAGCAACGTAGCAACAACTCACTATCTAATCAAAACTGATTCAAACAGATAGAAACAAAAAAAAACTTTCAACTATGTAGACTGAAGTAAATGATAGATCGCAGAGCGAAAAAGTTCGTTGCTGATGAGATGTTAGTGAAAACCAAGTTTCACAGCGTAGCCCACCAGCGCAAAGTTGCATGTCTGTCGGTCTTTTACAGTAGGTACTTCGGAGGGAGAGAGTGCCCAAGAGATCCGTGAGCTCATTCCACCATCCCCCTTCCACCATCAGGAATCCAGACGCACCGCAGGATATCACCCATACTTGAATAATAATAATAATAACAAAATTTTATTTGTCAGCCAAAAAAGCCACAGTACAATAGTACCTAAACTAACTCCTTAAATTACTAAACTAAATAATTAAACAATTTACTTCTTGTATGCGTCCCTGTGGATCTTAATCCAGTGTTTAATCATGGGACTGGATAAGTCCCGCGTCACGAGCTGAAGAATGCTGTTACCAGAGTTACGCAGTCTCTCCCAAAAAGAAGATATGCGAGCTCTGGTAACAGCAAAAAAGTCAGGCATCCCCGCCTCGGCGAACATGCTCGACGCGCTGCAGTATCTAGGAAACTTCATAAGGATGCGGTATGCATCATTATACTGCACCCTTATGGTGCTGAAGGTTACTCTCTTGTATCGATACCATAATTGGCTCGTGTAAAAACACTGGCAGTAGGCCCTAAAGAGAGTATCCTTCACATCTTCACTGCACTTAGCGAATCTGCGCGCGAGCATGTTACACCTAACCGACAATGCCCGTCTCTCTCTCTCTATGTCCAGATCATCTTTGCAGTCTTCAGTGTCAATATGGCCAAGATACTTGAACCGCCTCACAACCCGAACCGCTGATCCACTCAAAAATACCTCGGGAACACTCTCCGGACCTTTCCCGGCCCTAAATACAACCATCTCAGTTTTTGATACATTATATTTCAATCCATGAGAATTCGCAAAATTCTCACAGACTAAAAGAAGCTTCTCTAATCCACTAATCGATGGGCTCAGAAGCACCATATCGTCTGCATAACTAATATTATTAACACAAATTCCATCGATATGGCATCCGATTCCGGTGCTTCTGAGCTCACCGATCAAGTTGTTGACATAAACGTTAAAAAGGTCCGGAGAGGTCAAACCTCCCTGACGAACCCCGCATTCTAAGCTGTAAGCCTTAGAAGTCGTGTTGCCCCATCTCACTCGATTTGTTTGACCTCCGTACCAGTAGCTCAACAGACCGACAATGTATTCTGGGACTCCTGAGCCGCGCAATTTGTTCCAGAGAATCTCATAATTCACTAAATCAAATGCACGGCTCAGGTCAAGAAAGCAAGCGTACACAGACGTATCACGTCCGACATAATAGTCGACAGTGTGCTTGAGGCTGACGATTGCCGAATCTGTTGAGACACCGGGCCGGAAACCAAACTGCGCCTCATCAATACTCACATGTTTCAGCAGTTCAGGCTGCAGAAGCCGTTCAAATACCTTACCTATGACCGTTGCAAGAGAGATAGGTCTATAATTACCTGACGAGCTTAAGTCTCCAGTTTTGCACTTGACGATCGGCACGACTATTGTCTCCATGAGAGAATTCGGTAAGTATGTGTGCTTTACACATAGATTGTAAAGCACACATAGTTTGGACCATAAAGCCTCACCCGCGTATAGTACATGCTCTATACTTAGACCGTCATGGCCAGGAGACTTACCTCGCTTCATACCACGCACTGCCTTGGCTACATCGTCAACACTAAAACGAATAAATGGTTGTTCAGCATTAGGGTGCTTACACTTCTCCGCTTGTTGCTGAACAGGCATCGGAGTTGTTTTGAATTTCGACGCAAACAACTCTGCTATCGCTTCAGGTCTTTGCAAACCCTCTACAGAAACAGGTAAACTTTGCTTATGCTGAAAATTTTTAGTAGCGTTCCAGAATTTTGGAAAGTTCTTTTCTTTCTTATGTACTGCCAATATATCCATTTTTATAGTTTCTTCGTTTCTTATGCACCATTTCAATTTATTTTTAAATATCTTTTTTGATTCTATCATGATATTGTAAATACTCCCTGTAGAGGGTTTGCCAGCAAGACGCCAGCACTCGTAGTGTAGACGTGCAGTCGCGTGACTCTCTCCGACATGAAAGTTCCAACCTGTAATTGGTTTCTTTCTCTTAAGCTTCGAGGGACGCAAACAAGAAGTTTTTACAGCACAAAATTGTAACGTCTTAACAATATTATGATACAAAGCGTCAATATTAATAAAACAGTCTTTACCACACCTCTGGCACTCAGCGCAATTTTCTAAATTTATATTATCTACGACGTCACAAACACATAAACATACATTATTATCATTCAATTTCATAAGTTCACGTTGGCACATTTCAAAATATTGATTTATATAATAATGATTTATACCCACCCACACATTCGCACAAAGCGCTATGAAACATCTTTTATAAAGCTAAGGAGTGAAATTCTCTACCTGCGTCTGTGTTCCCGCGAGTTCATATAACCTGAATCTATTCAAGTCCTAAATCTATACTCGTCTCACCGTAGACCTCATCTCTGTCCTCAGGGCTAGATCGAGGTCTAGAGTAAGCCCATTGACCAAAAGATAATAATTAACAATAATTAAAGATAGATAGGTATTTACCTACTTGGTTTTTAATTAATAATAAAACAATGTATATTTATTACACGTAAAAATTGCGATAATGTTCTTACCTACATGCTCACCATCATAACAAAAACAATTGCTTTGTAACGCGGGTTGACTAAGCGATAAAAATGTCGTAATCCATAACACTTACTCGATTATAAATACCACTTTATCTGGTCAACCGTCCGTAATATTTGTAACAAAGTAAGGTCAAACAAGTACGGAATTTCGGTCTATCTTTTTAGTTTGTCCAGATTTTTACTCTGATAATATGTTTTTAATAAAATATAAAAAACAACTTGTCTACTCAAGATTATCAACAATAACAAAACAAACAACTCAACTGAATTCTAACAATGAGATCGATCACTTTGGTAAAACATCTGTTGACATCACGCCTCTTTTCCGTCGGGGTAAACAGAGGCCACAGCCCTTCTTTTTCGATCTGAACATACTCTCTCGCTTGCTCTATTTTCAAAAGTACACCTACGTCGGTTTATGGTACTTTTTGACGGTCCTTAATTTGGTCTTGCAACATTTACCGAGGCCTTCCAATGACCGGATCCAGGGTTTTTACCCTCGGCTGGTAGATCTCTTTTGTCAATCTCAGTTCATACATCTCTCTGACCAACCAAACCTTCTTAACATTCCTGTTCCAAATTTAGCCACTACGTCTTCTTTTTCTCCAAACAGTTCCTTTAATATAGTAAAGCTGCCGTTATTCATAATCTAAAATCTTATCAAACTATAATTCTGTCATTATAACAATATTTCAAAATAAAACACTATCGTGAAGTCATCTGACTGGCCCGTTGCGTTAGTGTGGTTGGTAGTTAGCCTGTCTTCTTCGCGGGTTCGATCCCCGACCAGGGCAAACATTTGTGTGATGGACACGAATGTTTCATCAGTGTCTGGGTGCTATTTGTCGATTTGTGTATGTATATCAGTCTCTGATACTCGTAGTACAGGCTTTGCCAAGATTGGGATCAGATGACTTTGTGTGAATTGTCTTCCTATATTTATTTTTTTATTATTTATCTGTATTTTAAGTTATATAGAACGCTTAAAGGTTTTTGCTCATTCCTCCTCAGAGTCTGGAAACTCTGGACACCGGGAAACCCTACCTGGCTTCTTACACGGTAGACCTAACGGGCGTTATTAAGAACCTGCGCTACTACGCCGGATGGGCCGACAAGAACCATGGTGAAGTGCTCCCGATTGACGGCAATTACTTCGCCTACACCAGGCACGAACCCGTCGGTAAGGCAATAAGTTAGGTCCAACACCTGATGCCTTGTTTTACACTTGCTCCGCTTTGGCTCCGCTCGTGGTTCAATCCTTGAATCCTGAGCGTAGTGAGGGTTTCAAGCACGGAGTACACGAGACGCGGAATAGCTTTGCTACCAAGTGAAACACACAATTTTTCACCTCTCTACCTACAGCCAGGAAAATGTTATAGTAGCTGCTGAATAGAAAAGAATGAAAAAACAAAAGCCTTGTTTTTACGTATTATAAGAGGTATCGTCTGTACCTTTGCTATAGTTTTGCAGGCGGAATTGTGAATACACAAAAGCCATGAATCAAAGAATTGAATTGAATTAATAATTACGTTCTAATCCAAAATCCTTTTCCACACTAGCGGCCAAAAATGACTTTTGCATTTCAACCGATACAAAAGAGTTTTCCGAGCTAGCGAGGTGAAAAACTTATTTCCCCTTCAAAATGGGATCCAAAGATTGTCCATGTTACCAACAGGAGTGTGCGGTCAGATCATCCCGTGGAACTTCCCGCTGTTGATGGCGGCGTGGAAGTTTGGTCCGGCGCTCGCTACCGGCAACACTCTCGTACTAAAGCCCGCTGAGCAGACCCCTCTTACTGCTCTATACCTCGCTCAGTTGACCAAGGTTAGTATGCATAATGAGTTCTCCCACCGTGGTCCACCTTCGTTGTCCATGTAGCTCGATTAAAATGACAGCAGTGTTACACCGGACGTAGCGATGCATAAGATATTGGAGCAACACAAACACAATATCGCTCTGAGCTGCTCTCGCACATCTTCAGAACTCCTGCTGTTATTCTAACCAAGCTAGCTAGTAGATATTAATGTGTTAAATTCGTATCCTTTTTCGTAGGCCATTTTGAAACTAATCGTCTAACAGCTTGGATATTTTTAGATATGAAATAAAATCCAAAGACAATTTTGTGGACCTTTCTGTACCTTACTCTTGACTAGGTTGTGGGTTGAACCTGGTTTGCATAACTAACATCCAGATGTATATACATCTCCGTTTGGTGTATCGCCCTTGTGGTGCCGGCAGACCAACCCATCTCTGATGCATGGGCAGCAGCGTCCTTCTGTGTATTGTCCCATCTTACATACTGCGGTCATCAACAACTGCGTTCGCCAGCCGCAACGCTTACAAGCGAGGTGACTATGGTAATTCCTTCCCAAAGTACCACACGTTGTTGCTTGAATTCTGGAGGGAGCTCCCTCTTATCTCCTGCAGTGGACGTCGTGGACGTGAAATGTTTCATGGTATGTTATGTATGTATGTGTATATTATGTTTTCACCAGGAAGCAGGTTTTCCCCCGGGCGTGGTGAACGTAGTACCCGGTTACGGTGACGCCGGCGCAGCTCTTGTCGACCACCCTGACGTCAACAAGATCGCATTCACTGGTAATGTCAATCATACATAATACAGTATAATAAGAGAGGAAAGAGTAAGAAAGGAAGAGTGGCATTCTCTGCCTGCGTCTAGTTCCTTAGGATCCCGAATCTATTCAAGAGAGCTTCTGGGCAAGCTCGTTTCATCGTCGACCTCATCTCTGTCCTCAGGGCTAGATCGAAGTCAAACGTAAACCCTTTGACAATAAAAAAAATGCAGTCACTTGAACAAAAAAGAGTTAACTTCGAAATTTCATTTTGGTGTTCTAAAAGCTGTCTCAAGACCTTGTTCGGTTTCATGGAAAAGTTGTTCGTTTTCATGGTCCGAGTAACATAGAGATTCGCAGTTGACTAGGAATCACTCTATAAAAAGTCCCTGATTGGCTGTATATTTTTTTAGGTATTGTACAGTCTGGCTCAAACCCACGTCACTCACCCCCCTCCCCTCAGCCTCCATCCCCTCAACCAGCGCCCCTCAATGACCAATTGCCGCCAGAGGGCTTTTATAAACGTATCCACGTCAAAACAGTTGTTTTTTTTTTATGTTACAAGTGAGCAAACGAACAGGTGGGCCACCTGATGGTAAGTGGTCACCACCGCTCATAGCACCCACTGTCTTATTAGTGACATACTTTGACGCTAATAAGACAGCAAAGCGCGTTGCCTACCCTGAGAACTAAGATGTTATGGCTCATATGCCAGTAATTTCACTGGATCCCTTGCCCTTCAAACCGAAACACTGCTGTGTTTCGGTTTGGGTTTGTTTGTTTTGGTGTTTCGCTTTACGGCAGAAATAGGCAAGGGGGTGGTACTTTCCCAGACGGACTTTGCACAAAAGCCCTACCACCTGTAAATTAATACTTTGATTAATATTCTCCAGGCTCAACGGAGGTGGGCAAGTTGATCCAGAAAGGAGCCGCGGGCACCGTGAAGCGAGTGACGTTAGAGCTGGGCGGGAAATCCCCCAACATCATATTCGCTGACGCTGACCTGGAATATGCCGTAGAGCAGTCGCACATGGCGGTATTCTTTAACATGGGGCAGGTTTGCACTGCTGGTTAGCACTACTTTTCTTCTTATTGTCAATACACAAATAATTAATCTTCTATGAGTCATGGAAGCATGACTGTGGTATTATCGGAAGCGCGCTGTGCCTTTTTAATACATCAATGACCTGACGCCTCACATAGATCCTCGTTAGTCGACAAGAGATACTGATCTACTCCAGTCAGTACGCCGCCATTATACTCAATAACTAGTTTACTAAATTTATGGTTCCGTGGGAAAAGTAGTTAGAACATAACGTTTTAATTTAACGGATCGCAGCTCTATTCCTTTCAAACCATTTCGCTTGTGTCCTATATTATTAGATAAATGTTTGAAAATGTTTAGATTTCTTCTTAAATTTCAAAGGATCCCGAACATTCGTGGAGGACAAGATCTACGACAAGTTCGTTCAGCTGTCAGCCGAGCGCGCCAAGAAGAGAGTCGTCGGTGACCCCTTCGACCTCAACACCGAGCAGGGGCCACAGGTACTGTATCGTCACATTTGCTAGCATCGGGGGGCTTGCCCCAAAGAGATTCCAAGTAGGTTTAATACTTATAACCAGAGAGTGCACGCGAATGCCAAAACCGTCCCTGAGCACCGATTAGATTTCCTTAGAACTTGCCGCCTAAATGAACCTAGATTTCTTTCTAGCACACCGTTGACACTGCTGCTAGAAAGAGATGGAGGCCCATTTATATTTTTTTTTTCATTGTTCCTTGGTGAGCCCCCATAAAATACAAATTAACTACTAGGAGAGCATGAATTTGCAAAAGGTGGCAGCCATGTAATAAGTACACACGGCCGCACATCAGTAGAAACACTTTTGGACCTTATGGCGTTGTGATAGAGTTGAAAAAGTTTCTACCGGCAAGCGGTTGACCGTACCAGGACCCAGGGTACCAGAAAATTAATTTGCGGAAGGTGAACAGTGGACTGAGTGTCTAGAGGGCTGGTCTCCCCATAAATAAAATACAAAACGTTTTATAAGAGCACTCCAAGGAAATTGAGAGGCTTGCCCTGAAAAGAATACAAAGTATCAGGAGAGCAGGAATCTGCAAGAGGGTCAAATATGCAATATTTTGCCATACAGTTGGACATTCGATTTTTACTTTCGAGCGGAGCGAGAAAGGTATTGTAGTATTCGTGAAAAAAAAAAGTTTTTCTAATTTTCTCAAAAATGTGTTCTATATCACTTATACATCATAAAAATCAAGTCTCCCAAAAATTTCCGTCCGTCGGTCGGTCGGTCCATCGGTCGGTCCGTCGGTCGGTCTGTCCGTCACGCTTTGGCCTAGCGGCTATATGAATGGTCCGATTGACACCATATTTTGAATTTAGGAGTTTTATGCAAATCCATCGAAGGGTTTTAAGTGGTTTCTTGCTGGCTCTCATTTTGAGGGTAGCTGTCATACAACGAAAATGAAAAATTGAAATTTTCTCAAAAACGGCTCATAGAATCTTGATGAAACTTTGCATGACCAAGCATCTCTATGTAAGATATCTTGCGCCAGTATCAATTGATCTGTATAATTTCATATAAAGGGTATTCCTCTACCACCAAATCGTAAATATGTGATTTACCCAAAATTGGTTCCATTGAGTTTATTAAAATTTTCTATAATATTAATCCAGAATAAAATTTAGTACAAAGGTGAAAGGGTGTACCAAAAACTAAAAGGGCTTGCTCGGTAGACTAGACTGAACAATTATTCATAAGCAACATGACGGGAAATCAAAAAAATCTCCATGCAAGTATCCTACGGTAGTATCCATTGATCTGTGAAAATTCATATAAAGGGTGTTCCAGTACCAACAAAAGTTAAACATGTGATTTACTCGAAATCGTTTGAGGTTTGTTTGTTTTAATGTTTGACAATTTGAATTCTGAATTGATCTGTATATTTCATTCGAACATTTTTATGGAAAAACGTAAATAAAAGTTTGTATTTCCATACTATGTGTATGGTATTACAAATTTAAGTTTGCGGTTGATAGTTTTTCCTTGAGTATTGCGAGAAAGTAGCAGTGCTGCTGTACCATTTATTTCGTTTCAGATCGATGGTGAACAATACAAAAAGATTCTCGGCTTGATAGAGACCGGTAAGAAGCAGGGCGCTAAGTTGCTGACCGGCGGGGCCCCCGCGGGGACCAAGGGGTACTTCGTGCAACCCACTGTGTTCAGTGAAGTCAAAGACAACATGGACATCGCCACACAAGAGGTAGGCCAATGTAGGCTCTAAAACATTACTAGAACTTCATTAAGTAGGTAAGTACTGGAAAGTGTATATTGCTAGAAAACTTTACCAGAAAGCTAAATTTCCAAGTGGTGCATGAGGCAACAGACCACCTTACCTAGAAGAATATACAGGAAAGTAATTATGTGAAACAAATATGTAGCCACCTTCCGCAACAATGATGGATGCTATGTACTCACTGTGCACCGCCCGCCCGCCCGCAATAAATGCGCATGCGCAGGCAACTGCAACACAGCAACCACCCAAAAACACTCTACACGTGTTTGTGTCTGTATGCGTGAACCCTTTTAATAACTCTATACATCGATTCTTCTGTAATATACAACAACGTGTTTTCTGATAAATCAGTCAATGTATCACGATAAAATGTCGTAATTTTTAATAATTTCGCCGGATAGTCGACAGGAACTCTTAACTTGCTTAAGATTTAGGAGAATTGCAACCCAGTGCCAAACACCTATACAAAATACCGTCAGCTGATACAGTTTCTATGGGAGATCAAAAATTTATTTTCGTATTTCAACCTATGATCCTTGGGGAAAGTTGTTCAAATACTGATCCCGCCCCTGAGCTATGGCACGCAATCAAATTAACATTCTGTATATCGCTAGATATCTACCGTTGCACTCGCACAGAAACTGTAAAAAAGGCAGAGCATGAAATTGTTGATTTAGTTGTAATGGAGGGTGTAAGGGACGGTGTACCGAAAACTGAAAGGGCGTGGTCAGTCAACGAAACTGAACAACTTTCCCAAAGAAACATATAAAAAAAATGACCTCTCCATACAAACTGTTCGACCAGAGTGGGCAATTTGTATCGTAAGAGGCTACTAAGGGTTAATGAACCAGAGGATGGGCAGCGGAGCAGCATCTTTCTGTGTATCGTATCATCTTACATTTTGCGGTCGACAACAACCGCGTTCCATGGGTGCCAGCCGTAACGCTAGCAAGCGTGGTGACTATGGTACTTCCCCTCCACATTGTTTCAGCAATAGCTGTAATTTTGGAGGGAGTTCCCTGTCCTGTAGTGGACGTTTCACGGGATGCCATGATGATGATGAACCTTAATAAGTTAGTATAGACTATAGAGCGTTCAGGATAAGTCTGTCTATGACGGTTATTTTCTGCGCATGGGTGACAGGTGGAGAGCCAATGAACGATTCGCTAGCCCCTCCCCCCCACATGCCGCGATCACCCCCGCGACTCATTTTTTGACTTCTGCGCATTAACTATCACAGACAGAGTTATTTTGTACGCTGTATCCTTTACACGCTCGGCCAAAGTGTCTAATGCAATTCCTTTGTATAATAATCGAAGGATCTCTGTTCTTAATGCACATAGCACAAGCGAAAAAAATTGCAAAAAAAAGTTTGGCAGGAGATCCCACATTCTTAAATTATCGTGATTTTCAGATTTTCGGCCCAGTGCAGCAGATTATCCGTTTCTCCTCTATAGACGAGGTGATAGAACGCGCCAATAACACTGAGTATGGTCTAGCAGCTGCTGTTTTCACTAAGGACATCGATAAGGCCAACTATATCGTACAGGTGAGGGATATGTTGAAAGTGTGGTTACTTTTACCAAACATCTTTTATGATGCGCACGGCCAAAGAGTGGAATTCCCTGCCTGCGTCTGTGTGCCCGAGTTCAAATAATCCGATCTATTCAAGTCGCGAGTAAATAGGCTTCTTCTGGGCAAGCTCGTCCCATCGTCGACCTCTACTCGTATCTTTGTCCTCAATACTAGATCGAGGTCTAAGCTCATTGACATTAAAAAAAACCGGCCAAGTGCGAGTCGGACTCGCGCCCTAAGGGTTCCGTACCTATTTAACATATGATATACTAAAAGCTTTTGGTCTTTAATTTTAAAAACTCCGCGTCCATCCAACTTGACCCCTCTTTTATAGAAAAGTTCTTGAAACGGGAGTTCACGTTAATTGGTTACTATTAGTTGTGAGAAAAATTGAAATATTTAATGATTTTAGATTTTTCCCTTTAATTATAGTGTAAGACCTAGCTTCTTGCCAAATTTCATAAATTTAGGTCAACGGGAAGTACCCTGTAGGTTTTGCTTTTTTGCATAAATGTATGGAGATGAGGACATAAAAAGCCATATATTTTGATCGCGTCGTTGTAAAAAAATTTAATTTTCAGATCTTGTGTGGTTTATGGACATATATGGTACCTATGTGGTTTATGATACCTCTTCTCGTTCGTGAGAAAAAAATTCTTGACAGACAGACGGACAACAATGTGATCATATAAGGGTTCCGTTTTTTTTATTTTGAGGTACGGAACCCTAAAAACGGTAATTCAAAAATAGGTTTAGACCCCACCGCAAAATTCGAGCTGTCTAGCAAAATGTTGCCGCAAGGAAATGTACTGGTAATTCAAGGAAATGAAGTGCCATCGGAGATAGAAAAGGCACAGGTTGCCATTCAATCTGCCGCAACTCTAGGCTTGCCCGTTGCAAAGAAGTCATCTGGCAACCCAAAAGTATGCAATATCAGTGTTACCGTGTATAGCGCGTTCAGGATAAGTTAGGCGAAACGGTTATTTTCTGCGCATGGGTGATAGGCTGAAAGCCAATGAACGATTCGCTCGCCTCCCCCCGACATTCCGCGCTCACCCCCGAGACTCATTTTTCGACGTCTGTGCATTAACGGTCACAGCGCGAGTTATTATGTACGCCGTATGATAGATTTTGCAAAAAGGACGTGATGCCGCTGGAGAATATTTTCAGAAGAGGTCTTCTTCTTCTCAGTCGCTCCCTCAGTTCTGAGGATCGTGACTTATTTATTATTACAAATGACGATATGTTTGATATTTGCAGGGTCTGCGCGCGGGCACAGTGTGGGTCAACGACTACAACGTATTCGGTACCCAGGTGCCGTTCGGCGGGTTCAAGCAGTCGGGGCTTGGCCGCGAGAACGGAGACTACGGGCTCCGGAACTACACTGAAGTCAAGTCCGTCATCGTCAAACTCACAGAGAAGAACTCGTAAACTCAGGAAACCCTGTCGATGTGTACGTCAAAAATTAAATGAAAAATAAATAATTTTGTACATACCTATTTGTACTTTTTTAATCCCAGGTTGTGTGTATATTTGATACGGCCGAAAGTTTTACGGGAATACGTCTACGTAGACACAGAATAATAGTAAGCTTTAGGTAGGTCCGGAATTCTAGCTTTTGCTTTGCTGAAACAATGTGGAGAGGAAGTACCATAGACACCACGCTTGTTAGCGTTGACCGCAGTATGACGTGATCCTTCCGTGTATCGTACCGTCTTACATTTGTTTTGCTGTCCTGAAAGTGGACTTTATTGCTTCCAAAAATACTAAAAGTACATCGGCGAGTTCGACTCGCACTTGACCGGTTTTTTTCAAATATGGTGCCACAGAGTAAAGTAGAAGCTAAACTTTGTTTACGAAAGTTAAAATATTTTTTGTTTACTTGTGAATTTATTATTTACGAGTATACTATGAAAGCGAAAACGGTTGGGCCAAGGTGTACTGCAGGCTTAAGAGAAACGGCGTCATTGGCATGAGAAAAACGCTCCGCTTCTCTGCGTTTATTTTCCAAAACCTTTGGTTTGAAAGGAAAACAGCTGGAATAGTTGTTCAGTTAAAATAGTTAGTCGAAACAAAAACGTTTGCCTAAAACACTTAGTTAAAACCACAGACCTAGCAAAAGCGCGATAACGCTTACTAATATCTATGGTTTTGTATTCATAACTTTTGAGGCAAACGTTTTTGTTTTGGTAATGTCGTTAAAATTACCACGATCACCCCCCTGGTCGACCGAGCTTCGCTCTCGCCTCAACATTAATATCATTGGGTGAGCAAGCTATGCCACTCGCCAACAGATGGCACTGTAGGTTTCTGTCTAAAATGCGGTATTTTTAAAAAATGCTTCAGAACCTGTGTTCAGAACACAGGCGAAACGATTTGTCCCAGACAAGAGACCTAGCTAGATCGATTTTTCGGCCCCTAAAACCCCCGCATGGTAATTTTCATCGAAATCGTTACAGCCGTTTTCGAGAAACCGATTACAAATATACGACTAATTTGCAAGTACCTGGGTGACCGAGCTATGCTCTGTATGATTAAAATATCATCGAGTGAGCAAGCTATGCTACTCAACAACAGATGGCGCTGTAAGTTTCTTGAACGCACTACAAAATATTTAAAAAGACGGTGAAAACGAATTTTCCTAGACATAAGACCTAGGCTAGATCGATTTTTTGTCCCCAAAAACCTCTGTATAGTAAATTTCATCAAAATCGTTAGAGCCACGTTAGAGCAGTTTTCGTGAAACCGATTACAAATATACAGGGTGTTAATTTGATTGCGTGCCATAGCTTAAGGGATGGTTCAGTAACGATAAAGGAACTCAAAAAAATTATTAAAAAAAATCCTACTTAAAAAAAAATTAAACTCCATTGAAACTAAACTAACGCGGAGGGCAATGACCCGGAGCACCGCGCTATCAAAAGCGCGCGAAAGAGTTTCAGTTATGTATGTGCCTACCTTATCCACTGATACTCGCGCGCTGGCTCGGTGGTAGCGCGGTGCTCCGTGTTAGTTAAGTTTCAATAAAGTTTTTTTTTTTTTCAGAAGGATTTTTTTTTATATTTTTTTTTGTATTCCTTTATCGTAACTGAAACACCCCTTAAGCTATGGCACGCAATTAAATTAACACCCTGTATATAGGGTGACTTTTAATTAGTTCTTGATATAAAAAGGTATGAATGTACTCGTGATACTGAACAACTTTCCCCAAGGAACATAGGTCGAAATACGAAAATCAAGTTTTGACGTCCCATAGAAACTGGATCAGCTGATAGCGCATTTTGTATGGGAGGTCAAATTTGGTTTTTCGTATTTCGACTTATGTTCCTTGGGAAAAATTGTTCAGTATCATGATTACATGCATATCTTTTGCTATCAAGAACTAATTAAAAGTCACCCTATGGGTTACTGGAAACACGTCACGATCCCTTTAAGGGGTGATAGCAGAGGTCATAAGCTATCGAATTACGCATGGGTAAACGGGGCAAAAGTGAACCACCTTCGAGATAATTAAAATAATCTACATTTTCCAAAAAAAGAGGGGCATTAGACTTTTAAAAATATTAAAAAAAAAACTACTGCACCTAGATTTAAAATTATTTTTTTTGGAAGTTACTCCAGTTCATAATAATAAGTAATAACATAACACAAATCTCGCAAATTACTCTAAAACTCTTAACAGATTCATAATTTTGGATACTTTTCGTGATTAATTGCAAGTTTATTACAAAAAATCTCCATGTATCTACATTGGCGGATTATTTTATAAACATCTACGTTTTACTAGCTATTCAATGAGGTACAAACATTTTCAATACGTTGAAAAATGACTGGAGAAATTAGATTTAATCGGAAATAAGTGGAGGTAAAAAGATAAAAAATTAACTTGTTTATTTAAGTATTTTTTTACAATTGGTGTTCGAAATGTGAACCCCTGTTTCTGAAGCACACACGCATTCTTGTTCTTAAATTAGTTTTAACAACATTACTTCTTAAATTTTGCCTAATAACGTCCGCAGCATTTATTATGCCAGATCTCAGATTTACTACTGTTGGTACGGGTAACACGTCGTAAACCATGCTTTTCGTGTGTCCCTAGACGTAATAGTCTATGGGTGTCAGGTCTGGACATCTTGCTGGCCAAGAAATTGCCAAAAAGATCCCATTTTCTTACGAAAAATTCTGTGGACAGATGAATCCATATCTGATCAAGACGATGGTATAACAAACTACCACAACGCACACTTCTGGGCCCCAAAATCAGAAAGAAACCCTAATAAAAAGAGACCACAAGGCTCACAACATAGTTTTTCATTAAATGTCTGGATGGGAGTAATTAATGACAATTTGATTGGCCCACACTTTCTGCCTCAAAACTTAGACGGTGCAGCATACGAAACTTTTTTGCGGGAAAACATGTTTGGACTCATTGAAGATGTGCCTCTGGAGACGAGGCAATGAATATATTATCAGCATTATGGATGTCCTGCACATTATCGATTAAGCATTCGCCAATGGCTAAATCATTAGTTTCCGGATCGGTGGATTGGTAGAGGAGGACCAATTCCTTGGCCAGCAAGATATCCAGACCTGATACCCATGGACTATTACGTCTGGGGACACATGAAAAGCATGGTTTACGAAGTGTCACCCGTGCCAACAGTAGAAAATCTGAGATCTCGCCTAATAAATGCTGCGGACGTTATTAGACCAAATTTAAGAAGTAGTGTTGTGAAACCTAATTTAAGAACAAGAATGCGTGTGTGCTTCAGAAACAGGGGTTCACATTTCAAATTCCAATTGTAAAAAAATACAAATAAACAAGTTACAATTTTCTTTTTACCTCCACTTATTGCCGATTAATTCTAATTTATCCAGTAATTTTTCAACGTATTGAAAATGTTTGTACCTCATTGAATAGCTAGTAAAACGTAGATGTTTATAAAATAATCCGCCAATGTAGATACATGGAGATTTTTTGTAATAAACTTGCAATTAATCACGAAAAGTATCAAAAATTATGAATCTGTTAAGAGTTTTAGAGTAATTTCTTAATATTGGTGCGAGATTTGTGTTATTTTATTACTTAATATTTATGGGCTGGAGTAATAAATACTTCCAAAAAAAAATTTAAAATCTAGGTGCAGTAGTTTTTTTTAAATATTTTTCAAAGTTGAATGCCCCTCTTTTTTTGGAAAATGTAGATTATTTTAATTATCTCGAAGGTGGTTCGCTTTTGCCCCGTTTACCCATGGGTAATTCGATAGCTCATGACCTCTGCTATCACCCCTTAAAGGGATCGTGACGTGTTTCCAGTAACCCTGTATACAAATATTGCTCGTTTAATGGTATAGGAATATAGCTGGGACTCAATTCTTGAATATCACCGGGTGATAAAATATCACTCAAAAAATTCAAAATGTCAGATTTTTCATTTCAAAAGTTAAGATTGATGTTCGTAAAATAAAGCAGTCCTTGTTTGGTAATATTTATGTATTCTGATTTACCTTTCAACAGTTTACATACATACATACATAACATCACGCCTTGTTCCCGTTGGGGTAGGCAGAGACCACAGTTCTCCACCTGCTACGATCTTGACATACTTCCCTTGCTTCCTGAACCTTCATCAATCCTTTCATACATGCTCGTCGGTTTAGGGTACTTTTAACCTGGCCTTTATTCAGAACGTCTTGAATTTGGTCCTGGTACGTTCGCCGAGGCCTTCCCCTTCCAACGTTTCCATTCACTCTCGCCTTGTGGATCTCTTTCGTCAATCTTCCTTCATTCATCCTCTCCACATGACCAAACCTTAGACTATATAATACTAACCTTAGCATCCCTTTCTCAATTTTAGTCACTACGTCTTCTTTTACGCCACAACGTTCTCTTATCACACTATTTCTAATCCTGTCACTCAATTTCACACCAATCATACTCCTCAACGCTCTCATTTCTACTGCATTAATTCTACTTTCATGCTTCTTCTGCCATACCCAGCTTTCACTGCCGTACATCAGTGTTGGTACCAAAACGCCTCTATGAACAGCCAGACGAGCCTTGTGAGACACCTTCTGACTCTTCATAAAAGCATACAGAGCACCATTCACCATGTTTCCAGCATTCACTCTTCTTTCGATATCACTTTCGCACTTTCCATCTCTCGTAAACTTAGAACCCAGATACACAAACTCCTTCACTTGTTCGACTTGTTCACCACCTATTAATATAGTACACTCTGTCATACACTCTTCTCTTTCAAGTACCATTACTTTCGTCTTGCTTACATTTACTTTCATTCCTTTCCTATCAAAAGCCACATTCATCATTGTTACCATCTCCTGTAACTCGTCAGCAGATGACGCAAGTATAACTTGGTCATCAGCGTAGAGAAGACATTTGATGAGTAACTCATTCATTCTCAGTCCACACATACTGTCTTTCAGATCAGTCAAACAATTATCCATGAACAGGTTAAACAGCCAAGGTGACGCTACACATCCCTGCCTAACACCTTTTTCGATGCTAAACCATTCAGTGTACGCCCCGTTTATTCTGACGCAAGCACTGGAATCCTCATAGAGAGATTTCAGTGCTTGAATCAGATGACCGTTCACCCCATACATAGACAATGCCGACCACAATTCATTCCTCACCACTCGGTCATAGGCCTTTTCCAAATCCACGAACGCAAATCAACAGTTTATTAGAACAAATGTGAATTTTTAAAGTCTCAAAAGTGATATTTTATCATCCGGTGATTTTCAAGAATTGAGTCCCTGGGCGACCGAGCTTCGCTCTATAATAGCCGCCCCAACTCATCGGGTGAGCAAGCTATGCTACCCGCCAACAGATGGCGCTGTAGGTTTTTGTCTTAAATGCAAATGCTTGAAAACACGGAGAAAACGAATTTTCCTAGACTTACACCTTAAACCGACCTATAATAATAATTAAATAAACACCAGAAATATCTGTAAATATGGCGCGCATAATTTCTTCTTCAGCAGGCACAGATTAATAAAATTAATACGCGTATTTGACACAGATTAAACTACACAAACAGCCTACTCCAAGGAGGTTTTAGTAGCAGCTCTTGCTGCTAAGGAGGGAGCCATAAGCGTAGCACTTTCTTGCGAGGGACCTCCATACTAAAATGTATGGATTTTTTTTCAAATCCTAAAAACGTAAAATTTTTATCTTTCTCTCTGAGAAATATGTGACATGGGCCTAATAAATGCTGGTGAAAACACTTACCATTCCGGAAATAACCGGTGTTAAAAATAACGCATAAAATGGCTATTACGGATTATTTACGCTTCCGTTCTTAGTATAAATGATCAATTCACAAGTAAAAAACCGGTCAAGTGCGAGTCGGACTCGCGCGCCGAGGGTTCCGATATACCTATAGTATTTTTGGAAGCAATAAAGTCCATTTTCAGGACCGCAAAACTAAATTTGTTTGTAAAGGTTTTTTGCAGATTTCTGAAAAACTGTGCAACTTAGAAAGATCGTTTTATTTTTGCTGTAAAGTTTATATAAACTTCTGTCAACTGTAATTAATTCAGATTTTTCCTTACTCAAACTTCGGAGATAAGGGGGGGGGAATGGTATTTTTCTTGACATTTTTCATCATAACTTTAAAAATAAGAAATTTAAAAAAATACAAAAATATATTTTAAAATGTACAAGTAAAGCCCTTTCATATGATACCCCACTCGACCTAGTAGCGACAATTTGAAATTTGGCCCCCCCTATTTTGGCCCCCTTTATATTATTAATCATACTTTTTCAAATTTTTTTCTTGTGCAATTAAGTTGGGCAACTATATTCTAAAACTATTCCAAATTTCAGGTTGATAGCATAAGTGGTTGCTGAGATATAGAGGTGTGACAGACAGACGGACAGACAGACAGACAGACAGACAGAGCGGCACCATAAGGGTTCCTTTTTTTTACCATTTTGGTATCGGAACCCTAAAAACGATATATTTTCACTTTCGCAAACAAAGTTTATACTAAAACATTATATTTTTAAATATATCTTGATTTTTGTACAACTTAACTTTGTTTTTTGACCGACTAGCATGGGCGACAGTGAGACGCTTTACACTTCACTAGCTCATATAGAATATGTCTATGGCGGACTCTATAGTTTTTTACTCTGAGGCCTACTCCCTTAGCCATGAAATAAAAGGCCAAAAGGGAAATAAATTATCAAAAATCGAATACCTTGTTACGTAAATGACAAATTTACTGTTGATTATTTAATTAATATAAATAATAACTTAAAACCAATATTTATTTATCATATTACCTCGAATACAGCTTAATTTCATGAAAATGTTACTAACGTAATAAATATAAAAACTCCTTGCTCCTTGCTGAGATTAAAAAAAAACTAAAATAAAACACTAGTGCGGTAACATAATAAAAAAGCACGCATGTTTAATAAGCTGGATTATGGACCTTAATACAGTGCAAATAGAGTTGTGTTATGAGCAAATGTGTTGAAAAAAGAAATAATAAGTCCGTGACTGCCCGTGTTGAGCCCAATGATGTTTGAGTCGCAGCAGTTAAAGAGCAGTTATAGTAGTTGTAGAGCAGTAGTTAGTAACTAATTTTTTTTTACTCTGAGCTGAGCCGTAAGGGTTCCGTTTTTATCATTTAGGTTCGAATCCTGCCTGTGCATGTGAAATTTTGCGATTTTCTACTTTGTAGATTTATCCGAACCATTGACGTAGTTTCCAAAATCTTTGATCCGAACACAGGAAGTGTCAAAATAAAAATCATTACAGAATAATTTATTTGAGCAGCAGGCAGTCATTGAACTAATTCATTGAAGCGGAGGTCGGCAAAGCAGACTGCTAGGCAGGATGGTGAATGGGCTCCTTCAGTCGGAGTGATTTCGGCAGCGTTCAAAAAAACTATTATGGCAAAAAAAAAAATTGCCCGATAAACTAAAACTATCGTTGATTAGTTTATCTTCAATGAAACTGAAGAAGAAGAAAAAACATGTTTATTTACTAATTATGCAGCACCCGATATAACATGGACATATAACACAGTTCGAATAATAAGTAAAATAACATTATAAACCCCCAGTACACGTTGCGCCAACGTTTGCGTAATGGCAGATTTACACAGGGCAAAATTTTGGCGCCTCTGAGGGATGCAGATATATGAAAGAAAGAAATAGTCGAACAGCTTTCTCTTTCTTTCGTATAGCTGCATCCCTCATAGGCGCCAAAATTTTGCCCTCGTGTAAATCCGGCTTAAGTCTGCTGTTTGCAACAAACGTTCGCCGGCGAGCCGTCGGTTGTCGGTTTTTTGTGCACGAGTTAACAGCGTTCACACGTTGGCCGAGCCTTCATTTCAAATAAGTGCGTCAGAGCAGATGGAAAACATGGGTGAAAAAAGAGTCACTATCTCGTTATTACGAGTCTATTTCTCAAGAAGACTGCAGTCTCGACTGCAAAACACTAGGCGTAGATACTCAACTTTATAAGCAAGCACGCACAGTTAAAGTTACTAATTGTATTATTTCAAATTAAAATAAAAAGAGCGCTTCTTTCTTCCAATGTTTTCCCGCGCTTTTTCTTCTTCGTTTTACATATTGGCATTTTAATCACCCGGTGATATTCAAGAATTGAATCCCTGGGTACCCGGTACCTCAGAACAAAACCTCCTTGCTTCGCCCCGGTACGATCGTTTTGTGACAACCGTGACAGAGAAATAGGAAGAAAAAAGTTTACGAGTAAGTATCTGTGAAAAAAGTTTTATATACGTGGGACACTCAGAAATATTTGCGACACTAAAAAAAATTGTTCTACAGGTACATATATTTTTATTAAATCTTTTCAAAGTACTCTCCACCAGCCTCTATACAAAGATTCATGCGTCTGAACCAGTTTTCAAAACACTTTTTCCAGTCCGCCGTAGACACCTCGTTTACAGCCTGCTCGAACGCAGCCAGCGCATCGTCCGGCGACGAAAATTGTATCCCCTTGAGCTGATTTTTTATTTTTGGAAATAAAAAGAAGTCACACGGTGCTAGATCAGGGCTGTAAGGAGGGTGACCCAGGAGTTTGACTGGTGTGCTGTCCAGGAAGTCCCTCGTTTTGAGCGCGGTGTGTGCAGGCGCATTGTCGTGGTGGAGCAGTAGTCCGCGGAGCCCTGTGTTTGGTCGCTTGTTGCTCACAACAGAAAAAACTTCTGGTAAACATTTGGTAGTATACCATTCGGCGTTGATGCTTCTTTGATCTCGTAAGGGAATTGAGGCCAAGTGGCCAGTCAAATTAAAAAAGCTGGCGATCAAAATCTTCCCCCCGCTTCGAGATCGCTTCACTTTGGTAGGCGTTGGTTCATTTTGAAACACCCAAACTGTCGACTGGCGCTTGGTTTCTGGATCGTATTGATAAATCCAGGACTCATCACCTGTTACGATGTCGTAAACACGCCGAGACGAGCCTGCTTCAAATTTGTTCAGCATATCACGGCACCATTCCACCCGGGCCTGCTTCTGAGCGTCGGTGAGGTAGTGCGGCACCCAGCGCGATACTATCCTCCTCACGCGAAGATGCCCGTGTAGAATCTCGTGAACGCTTCCCGATCCAATCTTTAATATGTGCTGAATCTCCTGATATGTAATTCGCCTATTATCTTGGATTAAATTTTTCACTGCTAGCACGTTTTCTTCCGTAATAGCCGTCAAAGGGCGACCGCTTCTTTCTTCATCCCCCAAGGTTGGTCGACCGCGCCTAAATTCGTTATACCAACGATACACGGTTGCCTTGGAGGGGCCTTCATCCATAAATGCCATTTGAAGTCTATCGAACGATTCATCCGGTTTCAGGCGACACTTGAAATCGTAAAAAATCATAGCTCTAAAATGTTCCCGGCGCAGATCCATTTTTCAGTAAGACACGATACTTTGAATTGGCTCGCAAAAAATGTGGAGGGAAATTTTGAAAATGGAACACACATATTTTTACTTACAAGTAATCATATTTTCGAAAAAGATTCTGACCGGCCAGTCTCCCATATATAAAAACTATTTTTCGCAATACTTTCTGAGTGGCCTGGTATTGGTTAGTGAAAAAAATTACAGTAAAATTACGAGGTAAAATTTTCCTACAACGACGCCATCTATCAAAAAAGGGGAACTAGTTTTTCTTTTTAGGGTTCCGATACCAAAATGGTAAAAAAAGGAACCCTTATGTATGGTGCCGTTTTTTCTGTCTGTCTGTCTGTCACACCTGTATATTTCAGCAACCACTCATGCTATCGACTTGAAATTTAAAACAGTTTTAGAATATGGTTGCCCAACTTAAATGCATATGAAAGAATTAAAATAAAATTTGGATTATTAATGTAAAGGGGGCCCGAATAGGGGGGGCAAATTTTCAAATTGTGTTTACTAGGTTGAGTGGGATATCATATGAAAGGGCTTTACTTGTACATTCTAAAATATATTTTTGCATTTTTTACGACTCTTAGTTTTGAAGTTAGGATGCAAAATGTCAAAAAAAATACTGTTCCCCCCCCTTATCTCTGAAGTTTGTGAAAGGAAAAATCTGAAATAATTACAGTCGATAGAAGTTTATTTAAATATTACAGCAAAAATAAAACGATCTTTTTAAGTTGCATAGTTTTTTAGTCATCATAACATCCCATGAAACGTCCACTACAGGACAGGGAGCTCCCTCCAGAATTCTAGCTTTTGCTGGAAAAATGTGGAGGGGAAGTACCATAGTCACCTCGCTTGTTAGAGTTACGGCTGGCACCATGGACCGCGGTTGTGGTCACCTACAACCGCGGTCCATGGTGCCAGCCGTAACGCAGTAAGTACGATGGTGTGATACACAGGAGGATGCTGCTGCCCATCCTCCAGTTAACCCTTATTCATATTCATATTTATTCAGTTTTAGATATACATCGTCATAAATTAATTAATACATGAAGTAAATTCAATAAAATAAAGTATACATTAAAAAAAAAAGTATACAATGATTATATTTGCTACAATTTATGATTTAACAACTCCTCTACAGAGTAAAAGGCTTTCTGGGCTAGCCAAATTTTAAGCCTTCCAATGAAGCTGTTAAGACCAGAACAATCCTGGATTTCAACAGGGATTTTGTTATAAATTTGTGAACCCATAACGTGTAAGGACCTATTGGACTTATGTAAGCGTTGAAATGTAGTCGAAAACTGCCTCTTAGTCGCCTCTTACGACACCCACGGGTATGTATGGGTTGGTACTATTCTTTGCCGGCACCACAGCTTTTTAGAAATCTGCAAAAAACCTTTACAAACCAATTTAGTTTTGCAGTCCTAAAAATGGACTTAATCGCTTCCAAAAATACTAGAAGTATATTGGAACCCTCGGCGCGTGAGTCCAACTCGCACTTGACCGGTTTTTTTTAAAAACCGGCTCATAACATTTGATTTTTTTCAGTTTTTTTTACGGAGAAAGTACCTGAAATAAGTACTTTTTCAAAATCATTGGAAAAAATTAAAGTGTCTAGGTGTCTAAAGTGTCTTTCAAAATTCAAAAGAAAATTTCAAATTCTTGTCTTGACGTATCTCGTAAAATTGTAAATTGAAGACATTTTTGTAAAATTAGTATGAAACATACATAATTTATGAGATATTATCTATTGAGTTACAAAAATAACAAATTTTAAATGGACTTCATTGTCGAATCGCCTCAAACAATGGCAAAAGCAAAAATAGTTCCTTCGGGATCAATAAAGGTAAATACTTTGAAAAATTATAAAAGAATCTTGTGGTATTTAGGGAATCAACTTTGTTAAATCGATCTCCATTACCAAATTTAATTTATTCCGCTTTTACAAAAATAATAAGATTAAACATATCTTATTTATTAGCCTGAATTTAGATGAACGTAACCGTAACGATAGCATCTTGCTTGAGTAGTTTCCTAGAACGGCCGCTAGAGGATCTCACTCTTGACGTCATGCAAGTAGTTTCTACGCCATTTTGTAAAGTGTCTGCTGAAATCAGTTTTCTGGATAGTGTAAATTTGTTATTTCGTATGGTTTTGTGGACATTGAGAAGTTAAAAACATTTTAACACCAACTTAACGTCTTGTACGTTAATCTCACAGACACAAAATATGGAGGACAAGGCGTCACTAAAGGAACTGGATCAATGGATAGAGCAGCTAAATGAATGCAAGCAATTGACAGAAAATCAAGTCAAAACGTTATGCGACAAGGTAATGTAGCCTTTTATTGTCTTTATAAACACGTAAGATTAGTTCGTGCTCATTTAAGTTGATGCTGGAAGCTATTTGGATGAGGATTTTGTACATATAGTTGTATGATTCATATACCTTCATACTCTTGACAAACGCGTATGTACGGGGTGGTTGTATGTAAGAGTCATTTGGTAATCATTTCTGAAGATAGAGGATTGTTAGATTTCAGTTCTGGATTGTGTATTTTGCATGTTAGCTGGTGCCCACCACGCCTAGCCGTTATTGGCGCTCCAGGTGAACAGAATTTGGTCGGCGGATATTTATAGATGGGACTCGGAAATGCTGTTATTATTCGCGTTATCTTTATTTTTTCACAAGTAATGATATTTCCTTTTACACCATTCTGAGAGTACTTACTGTTGTAAAGTGAGTAGGTATGCAATATGACAAAATAATTTTTAGTACCTGCTCTTATCTCATTAGTTGCTAAATGAGTTGATTGCTGGTTGGTAGAATAGTTAAGATATCTAGGATATGAGATACTGAGTGTAACTTACAAAACTATTATATTTTCAGTCCATAGTGTGTAAGGTTAGAAAGAAAGAAAGAAAGAAAGAAAGAAATATTTATTTGTTGCATTAAAGTTCTTAAAACTAAGGGTACAATTGAGGTATCACATGCAACAAAAAGGTCCCGCTCAGCAATAAGCTACGGTTGGACCGTAGCGCTGATCTTCCGCGAAACCCAAGCTATACAGATATTTGATTCGGCATGTTTGGTTCAGCCTTTTTCATACAACTCAAGTTCTAAGAAAAAGCTGAATCGAACATGTGTGTAGCTACCCTTAAGTCACATAATTCTATTCACTGTGGAACAACATACTGTATATGATATTTTCTGGAAAAGAAACCTTATTGTATGTATAATTCACTAAAGAAATTCATACATACATGTATAACATCACGCCTCTTTCCCGTCGGGGTAGGCAGAGACCACAGTCCTCCACCTGCTACGATCTTGACATACTTCCCTTGCTTCCTGTACTTTCATCAATCCTTTCATACATGCTCATCGGTTTAGGGTACTTTTAACCTGGCCTTTATTCAGAACATCCTGAAGAAATTCCATGAAAGAATAAGCAAAAACAACCTTAATTTGCTATGTAACATGTGAGAAAAGTTAATATTTAGTCTACACCCAGTTGTACAAAGCATTTTTAAAGTTGAAGCTCCTTTAAATCTACTGCTAGCACTTTTTGTTAAAGAGTTATGTTTATAATATTAACTTTGGATTGAAACAAGCATGCCAATCTAGTTGAGGCAAAGATGCAGAGCCTTGATCATCATAAAGTGGCCTACTTGTCAGTATTTTACAGAATACATTTTGGTGAGTGTGTGTCTGAATTGCACATCTTTTATGATGCGCACGGCTAAAGAGTGGAATTCTCTGCCTGTGTCTGAGTTCGAGTTCATATAACCTGAATCTATTCAAGTCGCAAGTGAATAGGCTTCTTCTGGGCAAGCTCATTCCATCATCAACCTCATCTCTGTCTTCAAGACTAGATCGAGGTCAACAGTAAGCCTATTTTCAATATAAAAGAAAAAAAAAACCTGTTACCATCAGCCCCTTCCTCCTCCGTGGTACTAGACGAGGGCTGGGGTTCCACCCCCATGTTTTCGACATACTATTTATTCTCACAAAGTGCTTTGATTCTTCATTCTTAATGAGCATTTCAGTGAAACTCCTTTGCTTCCGATCTTTGCCCTGAACAATACAATCTAGATCTTTTAAACTAAAGCTACAGTAAACAGGCATTATCTACATAAGCATGCTCCACTGTTGAGTTAAATGCTCCTGTAAAAAAAAGGACGGGTTGCACTCCGGGAGTGCTGGCAGAAGTGAAAACTTGCATTTTTGAATATTATGCTTTTTGTAAGGGTCAATCGCGCCATTGCTCGCGTACTTCTTTGATGTCACTGAATAAAAATCTTGTATTGTTATAACAATACGGTGGACAGTTGACACTTTTTCGATCAGGCTACGGATCTGACGCGAGATCTGACGAGACCTCTGACTCGAGTTTAACATTTTTTACCCATCTTAAAAAGTGCCAAGTGCCACTAAAGAAGT
Source organism: Athrips mouffetella (assembly GCA_947532105.1). NCBI lineage: Eukaryota > Metazoa > Arthropoda > Insecta > Lepidoptera > Gelechiidae > Athrips > Athrips mouffetella. The sequence continues at coordinate 6,272,684 of OX383976.1, read as the reverse complement.
TATCTCTTCAAAAAAAGTTGGGATTTAGGTATGTAAATGGATAACAAGATTCATTTTCCTATTTTTACATATAAGTTATTTATGTTGTGCTAGATAGAGTTTTAATTATTTAACTGCATTTTTACTATTACATTGACAAGGAGAAGCAATAAAGGTTTCAAAGATTAGTAAAAGGCAAACATCACATGACTAACAAACATTCACTATTTTTTGTTGCAAACTAAAGTAGATATCCAAAAGTGAATTTTACTGCAACTACAACAGAATAATAAATAGCCCAAGACCATGACAGTTAAAAGAGTTGTAGAGGTGTTCAATGGAGTGGAGAAAAGGTACTTTTAATTATTTTTTGGAAATAAAATTATTTTATTATCAATATTATAGAGGTGTTGGGGAATCCACTGTATAGTCAAGACCAGACCAAGCTTGACAATCACAGTGCAACTTCCATTTCTATGCTTAAGAATGGTGCAAACTTCAGTGTGTCAAGCTCATTGTGCTCTTGTCTGTACAAATGTTAGGGACTTATTGTATAACTCTTTCCGGCACACTTTTTTGTTGGCGATAATAGACACGTAATTTTAAATTACTCTTTAGGACAAATAATAAAAAAAAAAAAAATTGTGCAGTAAACGGCCGCGGAGATATTTTTTTTTGTTGCATTTTTGATGCTCGAGTTTGCCCAAACGATTTGTACACGCAATTTTTCGCATTTTTCGTAAAATGGCGTTCTTATTGTGACCACCTTGAAGAAAAGAGTTAAAGGAAAGCAAGAACTTTACATATAAAATTGTCAGCTTTATACAAAATTGTTAGCCGATTGGTCCAATTCATATGAAAAAGCAAGACTTATTATATTATGAATTTTTTAAGTTAATAAACATCCTAAAACCTAAACAATAAAGTTCCTAAGCTTTTACGATGCACATAAAATTCTACTGTAGAAAATACAAAAACCAAAATTTCTTCAAAATCTTCATTGAATTATAAAATATCACTTAATAGAAAACCAAAATTTCTTCACAGTCTTTATTAGGATATTAAAAAGGTATATCTTTTTTTAAAAATTAAATTGCAAAATATTTACCAAGTCTGGTATCACAGAGAGGATGTTACGACAAATGTGCTAATTAGATGACTGATATGTAGTATCCTCTATATGTATTGTTTTTGTTGCCATGAGACTTCATGAGAGAACCATGTATTATCATTATTACAAAAAATTAGATGCTTGTTGATGGGATCTTTTGGAAACTTACAGTTTTATGTTTTGAGGGTAAAGGGGTCAGGCTCCTAGTTTCCAACGGCCACTCTGACCTGCATAGATCTATTGTAGCCAAAACTTACAGTTATAACTATCATCATCTCAGACATTATCAGCCCACTGCTGGGTATAGGCCTGTAGAGATCTGTTTAGCTTGCTTAGCATAATAATCAACTTTACCCTTTTTAAAGTTTCTCAAGTCTTCACTGTTGTTTCAATATAATAGTTTATTTAAATAATTAATCTTTTATTCAATTTTATTCCTGCACAGGCCTTTTTATTTTTGGTCTCTTTCAGTGCCTTGCTTCCATCATCCAGTTCAAATCACAAATGTTTTGTAAACAAACCTTTCCTAATTAAGAAAAGGTGTCTCTTCAATGACACAAGGTACATATTTGTAACCACAATACATGCACAGAAACCCGCATAGACTAAATATCCAATTCTTAAAACTTTTTTTATGAATTTGAGGTTATTATTTTTTTTTTACAAAATGTGACATTCTATTGAGAACTCTGGTATAGGTTGAAAAAGACTTGTAAGTATTGCAAAATAATTAGAGATTGGCAGTCCTGATATTGAATAAACCTATAGGTAGAGGCATTGAACTGACTTCTGAATGCACACAGCTAAAGAGAGGAATTCTCTGCCTGTGTCTGTGTTCCCGAGTTCATACAATCCGAATCTATTCAAGTCGCAAGTGAATAGGCTTCTGGGCACGTTTGTTTCAACATCAACCTGCAACCTCATCTTTGTCCTCAGGGCTAGATCGAGGTCAATTTTTTTTACAAAATAACCATAAAAAGAATAGGTAACCAGTTTTAAATCACAAGAAGAAGCTAAAAAATAGCATCTTGATAATAACAGAACTACTGTATGTGCCTATAGATGGTTATTTTCTGTGCATGGGTGACAGGCGGAGAGCCAATTAACAATTCGCTGGCATCCCCCCACCTGCCGCGCGCGCTTACCCGTGCGATTATTTTTTTTAGTTCTATGCATTAATGATCATAGCCAAATGTAGCCTGCACACGCTATACTTGTGTTTATTTTTTATTAAAGCTTAAAAATAGAAACTTGAACATTCTTCAATCAGCACATATCTTATCTGCATATTTTTATGTAGATTTGTCTAGCATTATTGATAGTACTGTCCGCAGTGTAAGCACCACTAAAATAATTTCTAAACTTTACATGAAACATTCTGCTAAAAAATTACAATAGGAAGACAAATTAACTCCTACAGATTTTGTATGAAGTTACAAATTTATGAAGTTCTAAGTTAAGTGTGTGTTTTCCGCACTTAGTCCTGTAAGGACCATTGTGACGTTTATGACGTCTTGTCTTATTATGAAGGTGGTAGTGCTTTTGTGCAAAGTCCGTCTGGGGAATTACCACCCCCTTGATTTTTTCTGCTGTAAAGCAGCAGTGTTACTGCTATGTTTCGGTTTGAAGGGCAAGGGAGCCAGTAAAACTTATTGACACATGAGACATATCACATAACATCTTAGTTCTCAGGGTGGGGAACTCTCTTTGCTGTCTTGTTAGTGTCAATTATGCTACTAATAAGACAGTGCTAAATAATACTATGGGCAGTGGTGACCACTTACCATCAGGTGGCCTACAAGCTCGTTTGCTCACTTGTGACATTAAAAAGGGGGGTGAGTGGACGTGGGTGGGAGCTTGACATGATTTTGACTGTACCTACCTACATAGATGTATCCACATAAAACTTACGGCCGTATCAAGGATACAGCTAAGAGCCGGTTCCCACTATGTCGGATGTCGGATTCCGATTTGAACAGTGCCATAGCGATCATATGCGAGCGTTGATCCGACACGAAAATCGGCTGACAAAACACACGACATTTCTTGTCGGATCCGACACAAAATCGTTTTCGGACGAGTGTGAATAGCTTCATATAAAATTCTCTGCCACTAGAATCTCCGATTATTAAACGGATCCGACACACGACGAGTGGGAACCGGCCCTAACCAGGGATTTGTCTTGTATATTGTCTTCAACAGTACTGCTAGTTTGAACTTCATTCACTAATTGTAAAGACATTTGAATGCAAATTTATTAATATATGCATACATTATAGTAGAATGTCAACAAATTCAACTCTGAATTGCGAAATTTTTGGACGTTTTCTAGTAATTTGTTATACAAAGTAGTGAAAATGTTATAGTGTGTTATATATTTGTAATCTACTTGTAAAGCCCTTTCATTTGATACTCCATATGGTATGGTTAAGAGACTTGATTTTTTTTTGTATGACTGTCTTTATGACGTCACAGTTTCCACCTCCACCACATGCGCGCTTGTCATCTCATATACATCAATTCAGGACATGATACTGAATGCATTGATACTATATATGCCCACTTCCGAGATGACTTGAGCGAAAAAAGTTTTCTAAGCATTTTTTGAATAAATTTACATTCTACTATTATCGCATATTGTTTACGCTAACTTGTATCTGCGTGGGTGGACATCTTAGGTTCGCTACATTTTACTTAGAAGAAAATGTTTTATATCAGCATCAATGTGCAGATTATTGACATGTTGTTGCATCTTTCAAGATAAAAGGTTCTATTTTTAAATACTCTCGTAGGAAAAGCAATGTTTATAAAAGTGTAGACATTTCATGTCAGCTATAAAGTGTGTTAGGGACAGGTTTCTGTAATTGAACAACTTTTTGTGAATAAAACTTTCAGGAAATGGAAAAATAAATGGCCTCTCCATACAAACTGTCCAATCAAGCGTCCAATTTTGTATGAAGAGGCAGATTCTTTTTCATTTATGACACACCATCCACCCTGTATTACATATTTGTGCTGCAAAATGCAACTATAGAATTTTTTTTTTGGTGGGTGGATCATTTTGGATCATTCTTATTAACCTCTTACTCAGCCAAAATTTTCACCATTAAATAATGAAAGGAGTTAATATGCCTGCTTATTTTGTGTTGTGTATTTTCCAACCATACATTATTTAACAGATATAACAGAATAGCTCTATTCAATTCTATGCCTATTCTTGCCCTCAAACAACTTTCATTGACAAAAGTATACATATGTATGTATTCTAAAATATAATAATATTGATAATTTTATAAAATTAAAAATTATATAAAATTTAATTCAATATTGAAAAACATCGTGCGCAGAACTCAAAAAATGAATCGCGGGGGTGAGCGCGGCAGATGGGGGGGTAGGCGAGCGAATCGTTCATTGGCTCTTCGCCTGTCACCCATGCGCAGAAAATAACGAACTTATCCTGTGCTTATAATATCTTGAAAGAAAAAAAAACAAGCTTAAGGATAGAAATCACACTGTAAAAAAATTACTTTATTTGGGATTTGACAAAATCCTAATTGGAATAAAGAGATATTTCCATGATTAGTACTGTGGATGGTACGTCCCCAGACGGACCTGGCAGAAAAGCCCTACCACCTTCAAAAATATAGTAGACTAGCTGGTACCCGCGACTTCGTCTGCGCAGATTTATAAATTGTAGCCTATGTGTTATTCTGATGTATAGGCTATATATATTAAGTAGTTTTTACGTGAAAGAGTAACAAACATCCATCCATCCATACTTACAAACTTTTGCGTTTATAATATTAGTAGGATATAGTAGATTATTGCTTGTTGTCTTAAACCGATGTGGATAAGATAGAGAACAGGTTGTTATCTCTTAATTTATTCATTAACCTTGAACTTGGTTAACTCTACCATTTGTATTCATATTCTTCTAAATACTTCATGCAGAAGGTGAGCCGAACGTTAGTCAAATCGAATATTTCACCAAATATTTATATGTATTTATTCAGGGTGTTAGGGGAATAGTCTAGGAAAGGAAGCGGATCGTTGTACGAAGACCCCCGCATTAAATCCTCAGTCGATGAAACTTTTGCTGGGGTATTACACTATAGGAGACAAACCTTCTATAAAAAAAATCCAAAAACAAAAAATCGGTAAATGTATAATTTTTTTTTGTATTTATTATTATTTATAGTTTATTGCACACAAGAAAACACAATGGACAATACATATAAAAAGACGACACAACAGGTACTACTTATTTCAATAATGAAATGTCTTCCAGCACACCTAGGCGAGCGTGAATAGTATTGGAGAAGGCAGATTATACACAAAAGTAAAAATAATAAATTACACATAGGTATCTAAAAATATATAAACCTTCTACACAAATAAATAAATAAAAAAATTAATAATAAAAAATAAATGATATATATTTGTATATATAAAATACATATTATGTTATGATATTATAAATAAATAATACCTATTATTTAATACCTGTTATTTTTTTTTGGATATTTTGAATTTACATATAATTCATGATACTTTATCTATCATCCTGTCAAATAAAATCTGCCTGAGAGAATTATGTTGGGGTCAACTGCTTCGTTGCCTACACTAGAAGTACTTTGTAGCCTGAAGATTATGATGCCCATGAAACTGAACAACTTTTTCCAAGGCTGTAATGCGAGAAAAATATTATCGACATCCGATACAAATTTTATTTTACGTAACTTAAGTGACCCGTATGGTGCCGGCAGAGAATAGTACCAACCCATCTCTACCCGTTGGTGTCGTAAGAGGCGACTAAGGGATTATAAACCGTAGGATGGGCAGCAGCCAACGAATTACAGCAACGTCCTTCTGTGTGTTGTACCATCTTACTGCGGTCACCAACAACCGCATTCTATGGTGCGAGCCGCAACGCTAACAAGCGTGGTGAGTTGGTGACTGTGGTAAAACTTCACATTGTTCCAGCAAAAGCTGGATTTCTGAAGGGAGCGAGGACGTTTCTTGGGTTCCATGATGAAGTGACAACACGTTTTGTATGGAAGTTGCGAAAATTGAGGTACATAATTTGTTTCGAACTTAGACCTGCATTCCTTGGGCAAAGTTGTTCTGTTTCATTTTAGGGGCAGATCCATTTGATTGCACGGATGTACAGTCAAGAGCACGTCAAGGTTTACACTCGCAGTGCGACTCTAGCTCGTACGTCTATTGAAATAAGAACGGTACAAAGTCCAATGTGTCAAGCTTGATTTACTCTTGAATGTACTTTGTACCGTTATTATTTCAAATTTCTATATGAGTCGCGCTATAAGTGTCAAGCTTGATGTGATATTTCCTGTACATATAAAGGGCTTGGCGAGAATGGTAGTAAAATCTGTACCAAAACGGAATTATTCGGAAAAATTTGTTCGTTTTTAAAGCCTTTCATTTATGAATATATTTACGCTCAGAACAAAAACCTCCTTGCTTAAGCGCGCGGAATGGCGACATTGTTCCGCCCACTATCCTATCTATCCTTGAACCCTGTTAGTGTATAATTTGTTTTGAAGCAAAAGCTGACATATTTTACCTATTTCCTACTTTCTATAAGGCTGGTATTTCACTGGGACACCATGGCAGCGCAACTAGTCGCCGCTACCAACAAAATGTATACAGCTCTATAGAGAGTTACTCGCCTGGTGTCCGTTTGGTTGCGCAACCAATTTGGCGGCGCAACCAGCTTGGATGCTGGTCGCGCTACCACTCCCAGTGAAATATAGCCCTTAATACTGTGGCCGCAGGGTGTGGCGACTCTGGTGTCTTTACTGGTGTCTAGTTACGGACACCATGGTGCCGCAACCATGTGAAATATCGGCCTAAGGGTCTGATTTGTATAAACAGCCACAGCATGTAAGACTTTGCCCTTGGGCGGGGCTTTGGTTTCGGGTTTTTGTAGCGTAGGGCTGGTTTTCTTATCACTTACTTGCCGCCATGCGTATTGCGTACCTACGTACGTATACGTTAAAAAATATTATTTAATTTTATTCTCATTATGCTTTAATTTTATTCACATTAATAATCACAAACCATTCGTCATTGTAAAGTGAATTTTAGCACATTTCGATACTAAGTCCTGCTTATAACTTCAATGTTAGTGCAATTGCAATCAAGTTCATGTCAAGCGTGATAGATACATCGGACTTTGTACCGCTCTTGTTGTAATGAACGTAGGGGCTATAATAGTTTTCAAGTTTACGTGCACTTGACTGTACCATTCCTACGTGTGCAATACTTTATTACTACTTTATTAATTACGCGCTAAAGTAATTACACACATAACCAAAATAGTGTTGGAGGTCAGTGTTGCGTAGTTAGGTATTTTAGTATCTTACATATCATGATGTTTTAAAAATATATTGTGTATTTTAAAAGGAAATTGTTTATTTATTTTTATTTTATTCATTATGTTACCAACAGAGTATACATCAGTACAATGCACAAGACAATTCATTGTAATATTATCTTAATTCTACTCTGATTATAGGTAACAACGGCATGCAAATTATGAATAATAAAACATTGTTATAAAATACCTGTAGTTTAAACAAAGTACAGATAAATAAATACTTACTACAAAATGTAAAGCAAACAGAAAATTTTTTAGATAGACTTTATACGACAATAATTGTGATTGTTTACTAGGTATTTCAAAATAAAGCTATTATTAATTAACTACTAAATAATCAGTGTAGCTTGTACACAAGGCAGCAAGCACTTGGAAACAAAACCAGTAAAAGCTGTACGGACAACCGCTTGTCGGCAGAAACTTTTTCAACTCTATTACCACGCCATAAGGTCCAAAAGTGTTTCTACTGATGTGCGGCCGTGTGTACCAGCGCTATGAGCGTTACGCTAGAAACGCTCGAGACCATAGACCCGCACAAGGCCAAAAGCGTTTCCACCGACGTGTGTATAATCATTAATTATTATTATTATTCCTAGCCTATTGTGTCCCACTGCTGGGCAAAGGCCTCCCTCTCCTTCTTCCACTTATCATGGTCTTGTGCAAGCTCCCACCAGTCCCGGCGAAAGGCGTTTAGATCGCCACTCCATCTTTTGCGGGGTCGTCCTCTGCGACGTTGTCCGTCCTGGGGTAACCACTGAGTAACGATCCTCGCCCACCGTTCAGGGTGCATGCGGCTTACATGGCCTGCCCAGTCCCACTTCAATCTGGCATTTCGACCAACATCAACTACGCCTGTTTTGGAACGGATGGCAGTGTTCCTTACTATGTCAGTTCGTTTTATACCGAGCATGCTACGTTCCATAGCTCGCTGGCAAACCTTGAGTTTGGACTACTGGCATTCGGTGAGAGACCATGTTTGGGCACCGTAGGTTAGGACAGGCAGGATACACATGTCAAAAAGTTTGCGCTTGAGTGAGAGGGGGAGATCCCCCTTCATGAAATGCTTCATAGACCAGAAGCTTTTCCACGCATTTTCGACTCGGCGGTCGATCTACTTAATTTTTTTTTTTATTTCGTTCCTCTAGGATTGATTTTTTTTTGTATTTTTTGTTTGTTTAAATAGATCTATGCAAGGAACTCGCTAGATGTAGTTTTGTTTGTGGGCAACATTATTGCCAAAATCTTGGTCCAGACCTTCCTTGGCAATGTCCGTCAAAGTGTCCCAACTTATAAGTTGACCCATAAAAAGTTTATTAGATGTCTATACCGCAGTTCATGAAATAATCTGATCTTTTGTTCAATGGTGGTAAGGCTTTTGTGCAAAGTCCGTCTGGGGAACTACCACTCTCTTGCCTTTCTCTGCCGTAAAACAGCAGTGTTTGCACTGTTGTATTTCGATTTGACTGGTAAGGGAGCCAGTGAAATTACCGGCATACGAGACATACCATCTTAGTCCTCAGGGTAGGTAACGCGCTTGGCTGTCTTATTAGTATCAAATTATTTTACTAAAATAAGACAGTGGGTGTCATGGGCCGTGGTGACCACTTACCACCAGGTGGGTAACCCACCTGCTCGTTTGCCCACCAGTTACATAAAAAAAAATTGTAACCTCAAATCTATGTAAAATGTGTTAAAAATGTAGATATTTCTAATTTTCTGTATGTAAACCGATAGACTAAGCGTTTTTCTGTATATCTATTGTGGTTATAAAAATTTACCTAGTGTAAATGAAGATAAATCTTTTCTGAAAATTTTTGTTCACAAAAAGTCTGGCTCTTTCGTGCACTACACCTTAGCAGTAGTAGTTCAATTCATACCTCAAGTCATAACTAGTCGTAACATAAAACTTAACAGTAGCAACATCCCAAGACATTTGACCCAAGTTCATATTTACGTTATCTCACTGAGATTATATTATAACGATAAAGTCTAACCGTAGGGTCGATAGATAGCAGAAGTAAATGGTACAGCAACACTACACTTACTTTCTCGCGATATGCGAGAAAAAAGTATCAACTGCAAATTTAAATTTGTAAATCCATACACATAGTACGAAAATATTTAGGTTTTTTATAAAAAATGTTCTAATGCAAATCAATTCAGAATTCAAATTGTTAAACATTAAAAGAAGCTAATCGTAAACTATTTCGAGTAAATCAGATGATAAGATTTTGGTAGTACTGGAACAAACATTTATATGAACTTTCACAGATCAATAGAGATACTACAGCAAGATACTTTGCATGAAGATTTTTTACATTTCCTAATTTCCCAACACATGTTTCTTAGGGAAAGTTGATCAGTTTAGTCTACTGAGCAAGCCCTTTCAGTTTTTGGTACACCCTGTATACTAGATATTCGCAAAAAAATATATATTATCCAGTCAGGTATATAACCAATCCAGAATTAAAATTACAGAAAATTAAAGTAAACTCATTCGAAACAATTATGAGTAAATCATATGTTTACGTTTTACTAGTACTGGAACACCCCTTATATGAAATTACACAGACCAATTAATACTGCCACAAAATACCTTACATGGAGATGCTTGGTCACGCAAAGTTTCATCAAGATTTTATGAACCGTTTTTGCGAAAATTTAAATTTTTAATTGACAGCTACCCTCATAATGAGAGCCAGCTGGAAACCACTCCGAACCCTTCGATGGATTTGCATACAACTCTTAAATTCAAAATATGGTGTCAATCGAACCATTCGTTTAGCCACTAGGCCAAAGCGTGACGGACAGACCGACCGACGGACCGACCGACCGACCGACGGACGGACATTTTTGAAAGACTTGTTTTTTATGATGTGTGGGAATTTTTTTGACAAGTTATTAAAATAAAGCAATTTATTCAAGATAAACCTTAAGTCGCGAGTGAATAGGTTTCTTCTGGGCAAGCTCGTTCCATCGTCGACCTCATCTCTGTCCTCAAGGCTAGATCGAGGTCAAGAGTAAGCCCATACATAGTAAAAAAAATTAAAATTAAGTATAAGTGATATAGAACACATTTTTGAGAAAATTAGAAAAACCTCGAAAGTAAAAAAGCAGAAAGAGCCGGGGAGATATAGAGATGACAGGTCGTTCACCCCTAATCAGGGTTACCAGATGACAACTTTACGCCTGGCTAATCAGGTATCCTACTTTTTTAGGTGCGGGAGTCCGCCGATAACTTACTACAAACTCAGTTTGCTCTAGTTCCATCGTTTTAAAAAAATTATACGTGTAGCAGTATCATTGCAAACTCTTGGCCGATAACATAAATATTTATTCGCTTTTCTACGATACAGGCTACTTTGTCTACTTCCTAAGATACAGGAATCTTTTTCTTAGTTTAGGAAGCAAGGTCAAAGCATACTGGTTGCAAAACAAATTATCTTTAAGAATCCAATGTAAGCACATCTTGTAAAATCTCTGTAACCACATTTAGTTCAATAAACTTATTTATTATTATTATTATTATATTATTATTTTTAACACATCCTCTTGTTTTTTTAGAAATTCTCAGTGTTTAATTGGATAGTGAAAACTTCCGTTGTTTTCAAAGTCGAGCCGAAGACTAATACCTGAAAATGTTGACGTTTAGTCTGGTGGTAGCCCTATATGGCATAGCGATGACAGTTGCGTGGGAGTGTGCATATCGCAAGCAAATTGTATAATTCGGCGCTTTGCATTATGCCTAGGTATTTTTATGCCGAAAAGAAATTAATTAGATGTTTTCATAATGCCTCGACATTTTACAAAACGGCGCGTGATTCGTTTCTGGCAAAGAGTTTCGTTGTGGCCGCCATAATCTAACCCAACCTAAAATGCTCGGTAATCTAATTGTATTTGTATGTTAAATTAATAAGGTTCCGTTTTTCTCCCTCTGGGTACGGAATCCTAAAAAACTTGTCCCGTGTCGTGGCGACTGCAGATTTTTTCTGTGTATCCTACATACTGCGGTCACCAACAACAGCGGTCGCCATACGCAACGTGACTATGGTAATTCCTCTCAAAAGTACCACGCGTTTCTGCTGGAATAGGGAACATGCATAATTTTTTTAAGTCGCATTTATTAACAAAATATTAAAATACCGTAGTAGAGATGACAAAAAGAGAAATTAAAATTTAAATCGGCTAATAAATACGGCCGATACAAGCATTTAAAACTACTAATTAGACGGAGAGATCCAAAATGAATAGTGACGTCACAATGCACTACGGCCATATAAAGTCCATATTAAATTTCGTTATGCTAGAAAGAGACAGAAACAAATCTTCGATGGCTTATATCTTTTTTAATGTTATAGTTATTTGAAAAATAGTTTTACAAGACTGTTTATTACATGAATGAGAATATAAAAAAAAAATCGTGCATGTTCCTTATTCTGAGGGAGCTCCCTATCCTGCAGTGGACATTTTACGGGATTTTATGTAGTCACCTAACCCCATTTACAATCTGCCGATGCCGTTTAACAATTTGCCGGCAGTTTGTAAACGGCGAATTATACGATTTGCCTGCAACATGCAGACGGTATGTTAGCGAGAATTGCGCGAAACTGTCTTGTTGTGACATATTGTTCCGTTAATGCACGAGTCGATTAACCAGTTCACGGTCTTTTTTTTGCGTATTAAAGTTATATAAGATAAAGATACTTTTTAGGGTTCCGTACCCAAAGGGTGCAAAACGGGACCCTATTATATGCCTCCGATGTCTGTCTGGCAGCGGGGTGAACGTAGACAGTTGAAATTTTCACAGATTCTATTCTATTCAAAAGGACGTATATTCAAAATTCGAATCATTTGGTTCAAATTCAGAACGAGAGCAGGGATTGGTTCGCGCGCGTGCTGCAATGTCAGCTAGTGGTAGTTGAGTAATTAACGCGGTGACACGACTTCTTCTGATACACGACTTTCGTTGTATAATTTTTTGAGCGCAGTTACATTTCCTGACTTCTTATTTATTCGTAGGTTTATAGTGCATAAGCTATAGAATAACAACAAATAATAAAACTAGACGGTATTTAGTTGTGCGGAACCCTCAGTGTGCGAGTCCGACTTGCACTTGACCGGTTTTTGTTGTGATGTAGTCGTCTGTCGCAACACAGTGTTATCTGGTTTTGAGTTTTTCCGCAGATAGCGATAGGTAGGATGCAGTTGTAATTGCGATTTTTCAGATAGTTTTTTTTAAGTACGATGATCCTTCTAAGGAGTGATTCTACATCACTAATAGCTTTTATAAAAAATATATGAAAAAAACATTTTCTTTTTCTTCAAATAGTAGATAAGAATTGTAGGATTCAATGACCTCTTTGATCAGCTGGTGATGCAGACAAAGATGTTTTTTGTTAAAATATCCAGTCACTATCAGTCAAGTACCTATCTATTTCAATAAATTATTTACTGTTATGTAATTCGAAGGAAAATCAGATTTACGATCCCACAAAATGAGAAAAAAAAAAAATATATTTTTAATGTAGAATCACCACTTAGAAGGATCATCGTACTTTAACTTACACCCTGTATGTGGCGTTCATTGGAACGAAAGCCATGAGGGAGGTGTATGCCGCCCTATGCTCTTTCGATCTTTCAACTCTGTAAGTTGTAAGGCCACATGTATTTGTATTTCTGAAAAAAAAATTATTTCATATTGTCAAGTATCGTTACGTGTCTGCCGCCCTGAACCTATTTCTTATCAAATTTCATAAATCTCAGAATTTCCACCTGCTGTGCTTATGAGAAGTTTACGCTAGGTTTCGTTCTTCTTTACAAGATTCTCTGGCTTTCTCTGTTTTTGTTCACCTACTTTAACCTCATTAAATACTTAATCAAGTGTGATATAACGCAGCTTATGGTTCTGATTAGATTGTATTTTTCGAGATAAAAATAAGTAAACTTTTGATTAGTGTAGCATAGTAGGAGGTCCAACAAGGTGAACCTTGCGCAAAACCTACTGGGATGAAACTTGAAACGATTCATGTACATACATATCATCATAACATCCCATGAACGTCCACTACCTCACCATAGTCACCTCGCTTGTTAGCGTTACGGCTGGCACTATGGACCGCGGTTGTAGGTGACCGCAGTAAGTAAGATGTTAGATACAAAGGAGGATGCTGCTGCCCATCCTCCAGTTAACCCTTAGTCGCCTCTTACGACACCCACGGGTATGTATGGGTTGGTACTATTCTTTGCCGGCACCACACGGGACATACATACATATAGGTAACCTAAAAGAAGTGGTGCAATCCGGCAGTACGTGACGGAGATGTCTTCGTCACATTCTGCTAGGCTGCACCACTTCTTATCTTTAGATAAGCATTTACTTTAATCGTGCCAAGTTTCATCCCAGCAGGTTTTGCGCAGAGCACCCCATAAAAGCTCGGCCTTCCTTGGATCTCATACTAGCATTGTAAGGTTCTATTATCTTATTCGTTCTGAGAATCAAAAAACTGAGGTAGCAGTCAGCAGGGCACATCGCTTGAAGAACCGATGGGGTGTAAAAGGTCTTATGTAATGTCCACGAATCGAAAGACAGCGTGGGCCACTCCCCTAATAAGGTTGACCGGCCTTCTTATAGATTTTTAGCAGAGGCCTTCTTATAGATTTTTAACCCTGGATGTTTTTCGGCTGATGTGATGATGATATTATTGTCATTCTAGTCGTAGAGTTCGTGCGTCGCCCTAGACTAGACATTAGGTTTAAATCTACTGAAACACGAAATAATAACAAACCATAACAGGAAAAATTGCGAGGTAGTTCACAGTTACGCTCGAACAGGGCAGGCTGAATGATCACTGAAATTCTTGACAAGCAATATGATTCCGTGTTTCGAAATGCATGGTAATTGGTTTAAGTCAGTCATGAGGGTAGTAGGGCTTTTGTGCAAAGTCCGTCTTTGGAATTACCACCCCTTGCTTTTTTCTACCGTGAAGCAGCAGTGTTTGCCCTGCTGTGTTTTGGTTTGAAGGGCAAGGGAGCCACCGAAGTTACTGGCACATAAGATACACCATCTTAGTTCTCAGGGTGGGCATCGCGCGTGTCAATTATACTACTAATAATACAGTGTGCGCTATGGGCGATGGTGACCACTTACCATCAGGTGGCACACAAGCTCGTTTGCTAACTTGTTACATAAAAAAAATTCAGTATAGTAGTCGCTGGATAAACCATATTTAAAAGCTGGACAAAAAAATTGGCTCGGTCGTTGACCTTGCTACTTTCACGATAAGAAGATAAGGTTTATCAGATATTGATTAATGGATATTGAAATTCGTATTAGTCATATCATGTCGAGAGGTGTTTACTTATGTTTTTATTTCAACACTTCGCGGGGATTTCTTAGAATATTCATATTCATATTTATTCAGTTTTAAATATACATCGTCATAAATTAATTAATACATGAAGTAAATTCAATAAAATAAAGCATACATTAAAAAAAAAAAAAGTATACAATAATTATATTTGCTACAATTTGTGATTTAAAAACTCCTCTACAGAGTAAAAGGCTTTCTGGGCTAGCCAAATTTTAAGCCTTCGAATGAAGCTGTTAAGACCAGAACAATCCTGGATTTCAACAGGGATTTTGTTATAAAGTGAACCCATAACGTGTAAGGACCTATTGGACTTATGTAAGCGTTGAAATGTAGTCGAAAACTGCCTCTCTCTCCACTTACATTGACGTTTCCCAACCCACGTATTTTTTTGGAATTCATTAGTGTTTTGTCTAACATATTTAGCAACTTCCAATATATACAGACAGGGAACTGTTAAAATGCCCAAGTCGATAAAGTATTGTCTAGCTGGTTCGTCGTGAGGTAGTCTCATGATCCGACGGATAACCTTCTTTTGCATAATAAAAGGGCGGTCGCGGTCGACCGATAAACCCCACAGATCAATCCCATATGTAAGGTGGGAGTGGAAGTAACCATAATAGGCAGTAAGCAGGTTATGTCTCGTTAAGGTTGCTGTTAGTCGAGCAATAGCATAATATGCAGAGTTGAGTTTAGCACACAAACCGTCAACATGGTCGCGCCATTGCAAGCCACCGTCAAAAATGAAACCAACAAACCGCGCCTGTTTTACGATTGGTATACTATTTCCTGCAACCACTACATGGCTTAGGGAGCTAGCCGTATTAGTTTGCCTCATCGAAAACTCTAGTAAATTGGATTTCTCCAAATTTAACTGCATCCCATTAGCAACGAACCAGTCTGCCAGTCTGCCAATGACCCCCTGAACGTTAGTAAGAAGATCTGAATCATTGTCTGCGTGGACTACAGCACAGATATCATCAGCATACATTATGAATTCAGTACAGGGCGACACAAACGGTAGGTCGTTCATTAAAAGAAGAAAAATTGTATTTCCAATATTTGACCCTTGGGGAACCGATCTGTCGCCCACCAAACCCGCCTCAGACTTTCCACTACCCACCACAGTTATCTGACTGCGATTGGAGAGGAAAGAATTTAGCAGGTCCAGGGGGACGCCACGGATACCATAATGGTCAAGCTTGGAAAAAACGAGCTGATGATCAACGAGGTCGAACGCCCGTGAAAGATCAAAAAAGACAGCAGCAATTTTTTTCTTTTGCTCTAAGCAGCTAAGCACAGTGCGTGATAGGAGCCGTGCAGCCCCAATAGTTGATCGACCAGACTGATAAGCGGATTGACATTCAGATAGTATATCATTTTTGTTTAAAAAACTCATAAGCCTGTCACAGATGCCGGACTCAAAAATTTTCGAAATAGAAGGGACAAGAGATATAGGGCGGTAACTTTTATGTTCCTTTCTAGAGCCCTTGCCCTTATAAACTGGGGTAACTTTTATTATTTTTAATGAATTTGGATATTTTCCATTGATAGCCGAATCATTGAATTTATCGCATAACGCATTCAAAGTGCTTAGAGGTAATTTATGCAAAATATTAGTAGGAAGTCCGTAGATATCCTTAGTTGATTTAGGTTTGATTCTTTTTATTATTTTTGCTAGTTCTTCCACTGAAAATGGAAAAAAGAAAAACGCGTTTGGTACTTTTGGTACACTGGAGCGAAGGAGTTGTAGTGCTACAGATATGTTAGGTCTGAGTGGCGTGTCACGCACGACAGATAGGTAATAATCGTTAAGTGAGTTAGCAAGCTGTACATCAGATCCCTCCGCGCCCGCGCCGCACACAGCGTGCCGCAACACGGCGAGGGAGTCACCTTCACGCCCCTTATTAGTCTCACTTTTAATATTAGTCTCACTTTTAATCACTTTTAACGCCCTCCGTCCGAATATCAGGCTAAAGGATCCAGGTAGTCTAATTGGTATGCGTCGTTGGTACTGACGAAAGACATGGGTCCGAATATCATCTGTGGTTGTAAAACTATGACCTTTTTTCAAATTTGACGCAGATAGGTATCAGTTTTTGTTTAGAAACATCGCACAGTCCTTTCTGATTCGCCCGCCTCAAACAAATAAATCAACCTCCTAAAGGGGTGTCGTTGGTCAAAAAGACATAAAACGATGTTGCAATTAACCATCTGTTAAATTAGGTTGTTTATTGTATAATAATATTAAAATAAACTCAGTCTTCTTCTTGGTTCCATGATCAAATACCAGACTAAATACATTCCAACTTTTTGCTCCTGCTATGGCGTTATCTGATGCCCGACACGAAACATTCTTAGTACAGTGGACAAGAAGATGCTCATGGAGCTCAACAGTCCCTAACTCCATTTTCGAAGTTCCATTTAGTACCAGAACCAGCAAAAAGGTACAAAATTAAAATAAATTAAAATGGACTTCGGGACTTCTTCAATTTAAACCCTGTTTGGAAGGGGCGAATACGTCGCGATTTTTTTTGCGCGATTTCGCGTACGCTTTGTTTAGCCGTGCAATGCAAGTGATGAAATAGAGAATATACATAAATTATTTTAGTCGCATTTGACAAAAATTTAAATCGAATAAGAAATCCGGTCAAAATAAGCATTTAAAACTATTAATTACGCGCTGATTAGATAGAGAGATCCGACATGGACAGTGACGTCACATAAACTCCGGCCATATAAACTCCGTATTAAATTTCGTTTTGCTAGAAAGAGACGGAAACAAATCTTCGATGGCTAATCTTTTTTATTTTATAGTTATTAAAAAAATAGTTTTACTAAACTGTTTATTACATGAATGAGGATAAAATAATTAAAATCAATCATATTCCCTATTGTTAACAACTAAGCAACTTACGACAAAACGCGGCAAGCTCGCGCGTCCGTTAAACAGAATCTTAGCCATTCAATTGGTCTCAGTGTAAATAACTTAGCCGTTCGTTCCGATAGTTACATAAATAAGCTCTTTGTACTGACGTGTAATGTTTTTTTTGTTCGTAGGCAAAGGAGATTCTCACCAAGGAGTCAAACGTCCAGGAGGTGAAATGCCCGGTGACGGTATGCGGCGACGTGCATGGCCAGTTCCACGATCTGATGGAGCTATTCCGCATTGGAGGCCGATCGCCGGACACTAACTACCTGTTCATGGGTGACTACGTGGACCGTGGCTACTACAGCGTCGAGACCGTCACATTGCTCGTCGCGCTCAAGGTAATATACCTGACAGCATTTAGTGATTGTTAGATTAAAAGAAGGGCAAGGCACAGCGCTTGAAGCCGATGGCGCAGAAGGATTCTGCAGTGCCAACCACGAACCGAAAGACTTAGCACTGTGCAGGTCTTTTGTCTTACTGAGCTGGTAGATCGGTCGAGTAGAGTCTACGTCTAGTCGTAGATCGTGGCACCTATTATAATTATAACCAACAATTTAAACAACGTCAGATCAGAGGAGCAGGGCACATAGCTCGTAGTCATTGACCGGTTACAACAAACTAGGAGACGCAGCCAACATGAATACACTCCAAGCTACCTATATATATAAATACCTGACAGCATTTAGTGATTGTTAGATTAGAAGAAGGACAAGTCACTAGGCGTACTTTACTTAATCTAGGATTGGCTCTGGGTTGCACTCTGGATTGCGGACGTCACATGGCATTCGCTCTGTGTAAAAACCAGTGCCTTCGTGAAATTCCCTAGGTTAGGTAGCCGTCTCCGTAAGAACCATAGCTAAAAACGGAATAAGGCTTGGGCAATGAATGAAGAGATGCCGTCTGGTGCCGGCAAAGAATATTTCCAACCCATCTCTACACATGGGTGTCGTAAGAGGCGACTAAGGACTAATGAACCAGAGGATGGGCAGCAGCATCCTTCTGTGTATCGTATCATCTTACATTGTGCGGTTACCAACAACCGCGGTCCATGGTGCAAACCGTAACGCTACAAGCGTGGTGACTATGGTACTTCTCCTCCACACTGTTTCAGCCAAAGCTGGAATTTTGGAGGGAGTTCCCTGTCCTGTAGTTTCATGACGTTTCATGGTATGTCATGATGAATGTATGAAGAAGGGCAAGGCATATCGCTCAAAGTCGACGGCGGAAGGGGGAAAAGGGCTATAGAGTGGGCAGGCCCCTAGGTGGACTGAAATCTGGTCAAGATCATAGCAAGAAATCCTCTGGATGATGCGGGCCACTTAGGACTGGTCGTCTTGAGGGTCTTCAGAGGAGAATTCACCTTTAAGCTTTTAGACATTTTAGATTATCAAGCTTTTAGACATTTTAGATTATCAAGCTTTTAGACATCTTCTCACCTAACCGCCCAGTCTGACGGTACCTGCCTGCAAGTTGCAAAATAGCCTGTAAGAATCTAGACGACCATTAAAGTAATAGCTGGGATCATAATTTATTATAATTAGTATACACGGCCGCACGTCGGTGGAAACACTTTGACCTTGAGCGGGTCTCTGGTATCGGGCGTTTGTAGCATAGCGCTGGTTCAGCTTATACTGGTTTTGTTTCTGCGTGCTTGCTGCTGTGAGTCATCATCATCATATCAGCCGGAAGACGTCCACTGCTGGACATAGGCCTCCCCTAAAGATCCCCATGACGACCGGTCCTGCGCTGCTCCCGTGACCTTGACCAGATCTACGGACCAACTTGTAGGGGGCCTGCTAACGCTTCGTATAGCTCGACATATGCCGGGGATTCTTAGCAACCCCGCCCCACCGTTACCATGGCCGCTACCTGAGCCAGGAATAGCAGGGCCGCCGGGGAATAGGGGCCGGTGCTTCATCGTGTAATTCATGATTAAATTTTGGGGGGGTTTACCATAGTCGCCACGCTTGGCAGACGGGTTGGCGCCCGCAGTGTGATGGGATAATACACAGAAGGACGCTGCTGCACATCCTCTGGATTTTATTCCCTTAGTCGCCTTTTACGACACCCACGGGAAAAGATGGGTCAGTACTATTCTTTCTAGGCCGGTACCGCACAGCAAAGCACTGCTGTGAGTACCTACTACTATTAAAACATTGTAATCTGTATAACACTAGCGGTGGTTACACATCTTAAATTTTAAGATTTAAACATCAACCGAAAAAAAAGCTATCTCAACTTGGGTACGAAAAGCCGAAATATATACTTCTTTTTCCAATACACAAGAGAGACTTATAGCCTCTTTTTGCTTATAGTAGTAGAGTTTTTGCCAGTCTCTTTCAGATATTTTGCTGTCACTTTCTGTTATGTTGAAAAACATTCCTGAAATTCCTCTATACGCGCATTTCCCTACAGAAAGTATACCCTTGTCCTGAATTAGAAGTCGCGAGCAGCAGCTAGTAAACTATAAGAACAGTAATAAACTTCTCATGACAGTCTTTTAAGACTATTGTTCAGGTTTTACTAGCAATTTTCATTCCCACAGTTATATATTATTTGTTCTGGAACTTTATTTAAGTCCCTTCCTGGCTATTTAAGGAAACTGTTATTCAGAAATCGATCAATTACGCGTTCATTTTTTATTCGTTATTTAAACACAACCATCCAAAGCTGAAATAGTTTTAATTTGCCTTCATTTTTGTTTGCTTATTTTCTCGTTTGCTTGCTTGCTCAACAAAAAGATAATTCGATGTTTCTGCTGCAAAATGTAAGTGTCGTAAAAAATGCAAATATATATATATATATATATTAGAATGTACAATTTTTCATATGATACCCAACTCGACCTAGTAGCGACAATTTGAAATTTGGGCCTTTACATTAATAATGATAGTTTTTTATTTAATTCTTTCATGCGCAATTAAGTTGGGCAACCATATTCTAAAACTATTCCAAATTTCAAGTCGATAGCGTGTGTGGTTGCCGAGATATAGGGTCTAAGATCATGCCCCTTCAGTATGCATTTTGGTATCGGAACTCTAAAATGAATTCTACCTGCTATACAAAATGCATTATCACTTACAGCTGGTGCCCTGTTTTTAAACGGTAGTAGGTAGTACCTATGAAATTGCCGAAATTTTATTACAGATTAATGAGATCATAATTCCTATAATTCTGATGCAATTTTTTTCATTTGTCTTATATTTGAAAGTTGACTTCAAGGTTATCAATTTACGCATACAATAAAGTTTTTATTTTTTGTTTGATATATAAAATTAAAGGTTCGAAAATTGTTCGTCCTAAATGTCGTCCGATTTCATCATTAGATTTGTTATATTTTTTTACAGATAATATTTTTCGAAAATTAAATTTAAGCTTCTGTTAGCTTAATGTCTTCCCAATAATGTTTGAAAAAAATTTAAAAATTGGATTTATAATTCCTAAGAAAAATTCAAAAATGTTAGTACTGAAAATTGAGTTTACCTAAAATTCGCCATACAAAACGGCAATTTCATAGGTAAAGACCTAATACATACGAGTAGTACTAACATACTGAACGGACACTCCGCCCCCCTTGCAATCTACCCCGTACCCCGCGTGCACTCGCCCGCGAGATTCTCTGAGGGTCTTTCGTACTGAATATACGACCTTCCAATTTTAAATTCGCGCTCGATGTATGTAGTGTCCGGGTGTGCTTTAACTTACTAAACCGGTACTACCTGATTGAAACCGCTTTAATAAGCCGTGTAGGAGGGCTTTTTTGACGGCTCAACATCTGCCATTAATATGATAAGATTTATATTTAAATTTCTTTAATGAAATTCTGGAAAAAAGTCTGATCCCTGATGTCTTCCTAAAAGCTAAAGTTGTCGCCATTCTAAAACCTGGCAAGCCCGCTGATGATGCCGCAAGCTACAGACCTATCTCCTTGTTGTGCGTTACTTATAAATTACTCGAGCGCCTGCTATATAACCGCCTCTCCCCAATACTGAACCCAATGATACCTTCTGAACAAGCCGGATTCAGACCCAATAGAAACTGTACAGATCAGGTATTAGCTCTGACGTCTCATATTGAAGCAGGTTTTCAGAAGGGAGAAAAAACTTTTGTGGCCTTTGTGGACCTAAAATCAGCCTATGACACAGTCTGGGTACGCGGTCTTTTGTATAAACTTGGCAACATGGTCCCCTGCAAGAAACTTAACTCACTTATTAGAACCATGCTCGGCCCACGGAACATCAAAGTGGTGCTAGGAGATAAGGAAAGCAGCTATCACTTAGTCAAAAATGGACTTCCACAGGGATCAGTACTGGCCCCACTGCTATTCAATGTCTATACGAGCGACTTACCGCCCACGCTATCCGAAAAGTTCATTTATGCCGATGATCTTGCACTTGCATACCAAGGAAAAAGCTTTGAAGACGGGGAAAACATACTTACAAAAGACCTTCAAGATCTCAACGCATTCTATTCCAAATGGCGTTTATGCCCAAACCCAAACAAGACCGAAGTAAATGCGTTCCACCTCTCCAATAGTTTAGCCTGTAGAAAACTTAATGTGACTTTCTGTGGGGAGAAAGTAACACACAACTACCTGCCTAAATATCTTGGTGTTATTTTAGACCGATCCCTAACCTTCAAAGAACACCTAGAAGCTGTTTCTCAAAAAGTTAAAACGAGAGCAAACCTTATTAACCGACTGGCTGGAACATCATGGGGTGCTCGTGCAGACGTATTGCATACCTCTGCACTTGCCCTAGCATACTCCACGGCCGAATATTGCGCCCCTGCGTGGTACCGAAGCGCACATGTCAAAAAAGTGGACGTACAGCTAAATAGAGTCATGCGCACAATATCAGGCACACTCAGACCCACTCCACTACCCTGGCTACCAGTACTGGCTCACATTGCTCCACCAGGAATTAGGCGTGAGCTCGCAGCTGCCAACGAATGGAAAAAGGCATTCAAAGAGAATCCCCACCCAATGCCGATCATGAAGACGCTCAATCAGGTCCCGCAACAACGCCTCCCCTCCCGTAAACCCATTTGGACAGACCTCCGGATCCAACAAAACTTTGACCCGAAAGAAGAATGGTCCGCTCAGTGGCGCACTGCAGAGGTCCCGCACGACAAAATACACATTCCCAACCCTAGCGTCGCCCAAAACGGATTTAAGAAATGCCGAAAACTATGGACAACCCTAAATCGAATTCGCACAGGCGTTGCGAGGTGCAATTACCATCTGCACCGTTGGGGAATTTCGGAGTCTCCTGCCTGCGACTGCGGAGCGCCTTTTCAGACCATAGAGCACATCGTTGAAGAATGTCCAACTAGAAAGTTTCCGGGAGGATTAGAAGAACTACACTTGCTCACATCTGAGGCAGAGGCATGGCTCTCCAACACTGATATAAAATTCTAACTCGCAGGAATAAAATATCGCCATACGATAATAATAATGATAAGATGACGAATAAAAAGTATACTGTTTTTTTTTTCTGAAAATTTTAATTCTATCTTTCAGGGGGGCACCCATTTTCCTCGCTTTTTCCTCAAACCACGTTTTGCTCGTATTTTAATTTGAAATAAAAAACGTGCGAAGAATAAAGTTCACGCTCGGTCCGCCTGACGAGCTCCGACAAACTTTCAGTTGAAAAAGTCCAAGCTTTAAAAGCGCCGTTGAAGGTGTACAGTGAAGAGCACGTCAAGCTTGACACATTGGACTTTGTACCATTCTTATTGCTAACGCTTTACGCGCTATATTTGCACTGCAAGTGTCAAGCTTGACTTGCTCTTGACTGTACATTTAAAACGAACTTTTGGTTATAATAGCAAGGCCTAGTGGCGATTCCTCTTTATAATAACAGCTATGGCCGAAATTATGTGGCTTGATTAGAACGTCGCAGAGGACGACCCCGCAAAAGATGGAGTGCCGATCTAAACGCCTTCCGCCGGGACTGGTGGGAGCTTGCACAAGACCGTGATAAGTGGAAGAAGGAGGGGGAGGCCTTTGCCCAGCAGTGGGACACAATAGGCTAGGAATAATAATAATAATAATTAGAATGACAGCAGGACACAGTCATATGTGAGAACAAGACGGAGCTATAGCGATACGTGTCTTTGTTGCTCCAGATAAAGATAAAGATAAAAATATTTTTATTTTAGATTAGAAGATTAAAGATATTTATAAATTAAAAAAATATGCGTTTAAATCTAAAATGACAAAAATTTGGTGGCTCAGCTTGTGCTGTGATGGGACCGAGGACCCGTACAGCTCTGGTTTTCAGCCACTCCCTCATCCCTAAGGTGGTAAGCGGGAGCAATATGTGTCGAGGGCAAGAGAACAACATTAATTAAAAATGTATTTAAA
This sequence comes from Athrips mouffetella, assembly GCA_947532105.1. Classification (NCBI taxonomy): domain Eukaryota; kingdom Metazoa; phylum Arthropoda; class Insecta; order Lepidoptera; family Gelechiidae; genus Athrips; species Athrips mouffetella. The sequence continues at coordinate 6,248,528 of OX383976.1, read as the reverse complement.
ACTAATAAAATAAAAACAAAGAGAATAGGTACTCTAGGGAATGTGCGTGTTTATGTGTGTATGTTGTTGTTTGTTTGTTTGTTTCACTTTTTCCTATTTGATGTTAAAAGGGTTAATTAATTAAAGTAATCCTTCAATTTCCTTTAGGCATCTTCAGACTTTTTTCCGCATCATGTTGTTTTTCAAACAAGGCTGATTTGAATTTACTTTTAAAGGAGTGATCACACCTAGCTGAATTCAAAGACTAATTCGGCATACATTGCTGGGAGACTTGGTTAATGTTAATTGCAATATCCTTACTACAACGAGCAATGTATGCCGAATTAGTCTTTGAATTCAGCCAGGTGTGATCACTCCTTTACGCATCGCTCCGTTCTGCGGTCACACATGCCAACGTAAAACTGGCAAAGACAACCCAAAGGCATTATTAATTAGTTGTACGAATAATGATTCGGAACTTATAATCCTATTTATCATAAGAAATAGACCGTTTATTTAAGGGGCTGATAAGAGCTAAATACGCTTCACTTGAGCAGGTTTTTAACGAAAAGTGATAATTTAGCATCTTTACAATAATATGGCCGTCTCTGAAACACGATTAAATATATATCGTACGCTATGGTAAAAAAATCTAAAGTTATCTCTGCTTCTTGCTTTTAAACCGTCTTTCTTAAGTACCCATTAATCTATGATGAGAAAACTTTTACACATTATTCAATATATTAATATAGCTGTTGTACCGAATGGCACAGTGCGATCGAAGCGGGAGGGCAGGAACGTAAACAGAAACGCCTTCTTAATGCAGTAGTACTGTAGCAAACCACCTCGCTGGGAGAGAGACTTCTGGCTTCTAGTTGTTTACTAGTAGGCCGCCGGACTCGGACTGAACGTCGCTAGCCGCAACCGAGCCTCTATATATACGAAATCCGCCATTTTGCGGGGCTACCGAGGGGCGCGGGGGGGGCTAGCGACCGAAGGTTGCGGTCTATCTGTGCGGGGGGAGAGGGGAGGTGGTTTACTTTCCCTTTATTTTGACTATTTTACAATTTCTTATTAGAAAATGCTAATTAGATTCTAACTAGACCTATTCCTATTGGATCCTAATAAGAAAACTATACAAACTAAGATCGGAACTAGCTACCTATGCGAGTGGACTGTCAATTACAATATAAAACTATACGAAACCTATCTAACTTTCTCCTATAATGAAACTACGTACGAAATGATGTTTTATTATAAGAAACTATAGCTATACACCTATCTATCTATATCTAATTATGTACAAGACTTGCTGTTATCGCGAGCTATTTGCGTTCTTGACTTCCGTTCTTGCGGCCATCCCGTACATTCTCCCGCCGTGCGTCGTCCGCGGTGCTGTAGGTCGACGCATCTTCTCCGTCGGGAAGGGATGCCGGCTTCGTGGGTAGAACGACCAGTTTCTTGGTGGGTCTTCTAAGGATCCCGGCTCGCGTCTGTATGTCGGCAGCTCGTACCACGCCGTCTGGTCCCGGATAAACAACGACGTGTGTTGCGCGGCAGAGTGTTGTCGACGATGAGCACGAAGTCTCCGACTTGTAGTGCTTCTCCTTTGCCATGGGGCTCCCGCCGGTGTTGGAGCTCGGGAAGATATTCGCGTAGCCACCTCGACCAGAAGATGTCGGCCAGGCGTTGTGAGGCCCTCCAGTGTGTTCTGCCGATGAGGTCCTTGTCGTCGAAGGTTCCTGGCGCGGTGACGTTCCCAGAGCCTCCCATGAGGAAGTGGTTCGGAGTGATGGCTTCTGGATCAGCTGGGTCCACGGAGACGTGCGTGAGAGGGCGGCTGTTGACGGTATATTCGACTTCGGCCAGGAGCGTGTTCAGGACCTCTTCTCTCGGGTGCTTCTGTTGCAGTGCGACGTAGAGAGCTGTCTTCACGCTGCGGACGAGGCGCTCCCATGCTCCTCCCATGAAGGGTGCCCCGGGTGGTATGTACCGCCAAGAGATTTTTCTGTTGACCGCCTCCTCTTCTGTGGCTTCATTTATGGCGCGACGAAGTTCTCGGTCGGCGCCCTGTAGATTCGTGCCGTTGTCGGACCAAATTTCGGTGGGACACCCACGTCGCGCTATGAAACGGCGGAGTGCCATGACGGCGGAGTCTGTAGTTAGCGATGCTGCGACTTCTAAGTGTACGGCGCGTGTCGTAAGGCAGGTGAAGAGCGCGACGTATCGTTTCTGTGTACCTCGGCCCACGGTGACTGTGAGAGGGCCAAAGTAGTCAACGCCAGTGTAAGTGAATGGGCGTTGATGATGCGCTAGCCTCGTTTGCGGGTGGTTTCCTGTAGGTGGCTGTGACGGTGTCGCTTTTCGGAGTCTGCATGGTAGACATCGGTGAATGACCATGCGTGCAGTCGGTCGAAGACGTAGTAACCAGTAGTGTTGGCGGCACTCGTTGATCGTAGCTTCTACGCTTGTGTGATGTAGCCGTCGATGCACGTAGTCGATGTAGAGCTTTGCTACGCGGTGGTCGCCGTCGATGATAGCTGGTGTCTTGATGATTTCTTCGACTTCCTTGGCTGCGCTGATACGTGACTTGAGTTTGATGACTCCGTTGACTATTTCGACCGCTAGAGGGCGCAGTCGACTGTTGGGTGCGACGTTCTTGCCTTGTTGTAGGGATTGGATTTCTTCACCGAAGGACTGTTGTTGACTTGCTCTGACTAAGAGGGCTTCGGCTTCAATCAGGAAACGGGCTTCTAGCTGTCTGTAGCAGTCGGTATGTGCTCTTCCGGTCTGTTTCTGTGGAGTGTGGGTCTTGTAGTGTCGTCCCCACGTCGGATCGGCTTCCCTTTTCTTTGCCGTGCGTCTGTAGTTTATCTGTTCCCTTTTGCTACGACAAAGTGCTACGAACTGTAGAACACGCGCTGTTGCACGTAGCAGGCGCTCCCATTTCGAGAATCTGTTTAGATCGGGTAGCGCTTCTGTAAGGGTCGGTCCGGTCCTTCTGTGTTGAGTGTAGAGAGTTCTTTCTTCGCCGGTCTTCTCTTCTGTGGTGGGCTTCTCTGTAGGCCACGTTGACGAATGTTGTCGTAAAAATTCTGGTCCCTGGAACCACCTGTGGTGTGCGCTGAGCCCTTCCGGTACGTCGCGTGTGGCGTCGTCGGCAACGTTAAGCTTCGTAGGTACCCATTGCCATTCGTTGTACTTGTTGTGTTCTTCTATTGCAGCGATGCGGTGAGCTACGTACGGCTTGTAGGAGCGTGCGCCTGTCTTCAGCCATGTAAGTACTGTGCGGCTGTCCGTCCAGTAGGTGGTCGATGTGGGCTTGAGGTCGTGTTCGGCGATGACTGCGGCTGCCATCCTGCTTCCCATGACGGCTGCTTGGAGCTCAAGACGCGGGATCGATGTAAGTTTCAACGGGGAGACTTTCGCCTTCCCGAGAACGAGCGGAGTGTAGATGTGCCCGTCCGGAGCCTCAATGCGCCAGTAGAGTGCTGCGGCGTAGGCTGTCTCGCTTGCATCGACGAACACGTGCAGCTGTAGGTCTGTGGCATCACTGTAGTGGGGATGGCACCTTGGTATGGAGACTGTTGTGAGCTTCTGTAGGTGTTTCATCCATTCTGCCCATTGAGTAGCGAGATCGGCGTCTATCTGTTGGTCCCAGTCTGTGCCTCGCCTCCAGACTTCCTGTAGTATTTGCCTGGCCCGCGCTGTGGCCGGTGAAGCGAGGCCCAAGGGATCGAAGAGAGACATCACTATCTTCAAGGCTTCTCTCTTCGTCGGCTGTGTTCGTTCGATGACCTCCTTAGGTAAGCGGGCTAAGTCGAGATTGAAGGCGAGTTCGTCTGTATGCGGCTTCCATATGAGGCCGAGCACCCGCTCGGTCTTAGTGCCGTCGTTTAGTGAGACCGGTTGCGATGAAGTCGATGACCCGTCGAGCGCTGTAAGGACGTCCTGTGAGTTCGATGTCCACTGTCTTAACTCGTAGTGCGCTTCGCTGTGGATGTCGCGCAACCTCGATGCTGTCGCTATGGCTTGCTCGACGGTTTCGAAGCTCTGTAGGTAGTCATCGACGTAATGATTCCGGATGATAGCGTCGTAGGCTTCCGGATCTGTCTGTTTGTACCGCTCCGCGTTGATGTTCTTGACGAAGATTGCTGTAGCAGGCGACGAAGTCGCTCCGAATATGAGCGAAGTCATTCTGTATTCGATAGGAGGGGTGTTCCCCCGCTCCCCCCCGCGCCAAAGGTAACGTAGTGCGTCGCGATCCTCTTCACGGATCTTCACCTGCATGAACATTTCTCTGATGTCAGCGGAGACGGCGTAGCGATGTTGACGTAGTCGCATGAGTACGCCCGGTAAAGACTGTAGCAGGTCGGGCCCGGTGAGGAGATGGTCGTTGAGTGATACACCATAAGTCTTCGCTGCCGCGTCGTGTACAACTCGAACCTTCCCTGGCTTCATTGCATTGAGGACGGGAAAGTGTGGTAGGTACCAAGTCCTCATAATATCTTTCGTAGAGGGCGCCAGCTCTGCATAACCCTTCTTGATGAGGGCTTCCATCTGTTCTTCATACTTTTCTTTTAGCAGTGGGTCACGGTCTATCTTCTTTTCTGTTGATATGAGCCTCTTGTGTGCAGTACTGTAATTGTCGGGCATGATGATGTCCTCTCTCTTCCACAGCAGAGACGTCTCGTAGTGGCCGTCGTCGCGACGTACGGTGCGCTCGGCTAGTAGGTTGAGTGCGCGCTGTTCTGGATCGCTGGTAGGCCTTTGCGGTGTGACTGTGAGGGACTCGATGGCGAAGTATTGGCGGAGTTGCTCGTCCATATTTTCCTCTGGCGTAGCAGTGTGGGCGACAAAGTTGACTCGATGGCCAAGTGTGCGCGTGTGCGCACCGTGTAGAACCCAGCCGAGAGGGGTGAGGGACGCGACGGGTTGATGGCGTGCTCCACGTTTCATTTCTGTAGCGACGAGTAGCTCCCAGTTATCTTGCCCGATGAGTAGCTTCGGTGTAGCTTCTGTGTAGCACAGCTGTTTGGCCATTCCCCGGAGATGTGGGCAGCCGGTGAGGGCACTTTCGGTGATTTTCTGCGGTGTTAACTGTAGACGGTCAATAGTGCGTGCCTGTATGTTGAAGTCACTCGATCTCCCATGTAGAGTGATGGTTACCCGCCGAGACTGTGTGGCTCCGATCTCGTTAGCAAGGGCTTCTATGCGTAGCGGTTCTATGGGGCCCTTCGCTCCGGTGAAGTTGGCGATCTCGGTGTCCACCAAAGTGACTGTAGATCCATCGTCGAGGAGGGCGTAGGTATCGATTGCGCCCTTGGGTCCGGACACGCGTACAGGAACTATCTTCAGGTAGCTGTGCGAAGCTGTAGGCGTCCAGGCTGTCCCGACTACTTCTCTCTTCTCGGTTTCGGATTCCTTTTCTTCTCTTGACTTGACGAAGTGTAGCATGGGGTGATGAGTGCGGTTGCATCCATTGACGTTGCAATTGCGTGCCTTGCAGTTGTGCTTCTGTGTTCTTTTCTTGAGGCATCTATAACAAAACGCTTTCTGTTTGGCTATGTACCACCTACTGTCGATGTCAGCTTCGATGAACTGTTTGCACTGTGGTACAGCGGTGTGACTCAGCTCGCCGCACAGAGGACAGTGTGGCTTCTCTGTTGTAGTGTAGGTCCTCTGCGCCTGTCTGTGTGTGCGCGAAGCCCCAGCTGATACGCGTTGATGCTGTTGTGGTGGTGGTCCAACTTCTGGCTTCTGGAACTTGATGCAGCGGTCCGCTTCCCTCTGTAGGAACCGTTCGACGGTGAGTAGGGTGGGTTTCCCTGCCGATTGTTCGTCTGCGAAGCTGTTCCACGCTACGCGTAACGATGGCGATAGCTTCTCGATGACACCATAGATGAGGTCCGGGTTGAAGAGATGGTTGCTGTTGAGCACCCGAAGAGCCGCTACTATGTTGCTGACCTTGTTGGAGTAGTCGCAGAAACTGTTGTTGGAGTCGGTGGGTCGAGGAAGAGCGCGTAGCTTCTCAGCTTGCATGAACGCGATGGCATCTGGTCTCCCGAAGTTGGACTCCAATTTTTCCATGATTTCTAGTGCGCTTGCTCCGGTGATCAGTAGATTTTCGACGGCTTCTCTTGCTGGACCACGAAGTGACTTGCGTAGACAAGCGAAGTTCTCCAAATCGCTGTAGTTGGCTGCTGTTGCGTTGTAGGCGTTGCGGAAGGATAGCCATTCTTGTATGCTCCCACTGTAGTCTGGCAACTCGATGAACTGACGCGGTGCCTGTTGCGTTGACCGCATCGAGCGTGTGATGGCTTCAGCCAGGTCGGCGACATCCACGCTTGCACGATGTAACTGTGTGACCGGCTTCTGTACTATGACCGGTTGCGCTCCCGCCGGTACGGAACTGAAGTCGCAGTAGACTGGATGCGCGGGTGTGTAGGCGGGCTGCGCGGGGGTCGGTTGCCCCCCCACCCCTCCCCCTCAACTGTAGGTGCCGCTGGCGGGGGGCGGGGTAACGATGATGCACCCCCCTGCCCCTCTGCTGTCGGTGCCGCCGGGGGGGGGCGGGGATGCGGTGCGGTGAGACCCTCCTGCCCTCCGACCATCGGTGCCGCCGGGGGAGGGCGAAGAGGCTGTGCGGCGATTCCCTCCGGACCTCCGACTGTAGATGCCGTTGGAGGAGGGCGGAAGGATTCCTGTAGTTGCTGCTGTTCCCTGACCCAGTCTGCGGTGCGGGTGTCGGACACGACTGTAGTTGCGTCATCTTCATTCTTGAACTGTTGTCGCAATCGCTGCCTTCTTGCTGCCTGGAGCTTCATCTTCTTGATCTTCTCCATCTGTAGATTGATTAACTCGATGTCCATATCGAGCATCTGCATCTCCAGGCATTCCCACTGTGACTGTTGTAGCGGCGGCGTTGCCGGACGACCGTGAGCGCCCAGGGGCTCTTCCCCTCTGTCTGTGTCGTCGGGGCGCATGACGTAGGTGGTGTTTATCTGTGCAAACACCGGTGCGGCTGTAGCGGCGGCGGGGTCCGCGGGGGCGGGGGTGCCCGCGGCTGGCGGCGACGTCGATGACGGCGGGGGGCGGTAAACCTCGACGTCCTGTTCGGTGACGTTGGCGACTGGGTCGCCCCGTACTGTAGGATTAGGCGCACGGGGGGACGGTTGATTGGTCCGGCCCGTACTCGCATGGCGGGACGGTTGATTGGTCCGGCACATGCTATTATTCTCGACATAATCCCTAGAAACTATAGGCGCGAGGGGGGATTGCCCCGCGCTCGGAGTAACTGTATTTATTGAGCTCCCGGATATGGAACTTGACGTATAGGTTGCAGCTGAGGTGAGCCCGGCGGACTCGGACTGGGAATCACCTCCCAGCGTGGCGATCTCGAAGACACGACGAGGTGTTTCTGACGGTGGGGCGCTTCTGCCCTTTCCACTTCTTGTAACGGGAGGCATCGTGGCGACTACGACGGTTATACGTAGATCCAACGGTGCGCACTGGCGTTATTCGGCTCGCGAAGGACCATAAATTGTACCGAATGGCACAGTGCGATCGAAGCGGGAGGGCAGGAACGTAAACAGAAACGCCTTCTTAATGCAGTAGTACTGTAGCAAACCACCTCGCTGGGAGAGAGACTTCTGGCTTCTAGTTGTTTACTAGTAGGCCGCCGGACTCGGACTGAACGTCGCTAGCTTGTGGGTTCTTCTCGCTGCAGCGCAGCTGCAGCGGGGAGAGCCTTTCTGGCCTGGGGCCACTGAGGCTGGTTTCTATCGACGCCTGCAGCAACAGGCGTGTCACGGGGGCGGCCTCCCGAGGGGCCTATGTCCGGTCAAGTCTTCACGCCGCGGCGAGGCAGCCCACCAGGTGATTCCCCGTTGGGGGAGGCCTAGTGAGCGCCTACGAGCCAGCGGCGGCTTCTCTTCGTCGGAGGTGGGCGGGCGCGGTGCGGCGTCGGCACGCTTGCGCGGCGCGCGCGCACTGCGCACGTCGTGGTTGGGGGCTGGTGGTAGGGGCCCACAGTCCTGACTACTCGACGGGGAGTAGTGGACGTGGGCTGCCTGGTGTGGAGGGGAGGGGCCTCAGCATCCTGTCCTCATGCGAGCCAGGATGGAGACACCCTCCGTGACAATCGCCGCCGGGTCGGTGCCTGCCCTCACGGCCTTGAGGACGGAGAGCAGGAGCTCGATGGCGAGGTCGATTGCGTCGGCTGCGTTACTGGTGGTCGCCCCAGGGTGCTTCACCGTCTTGCCCACGTTTTGTGGGGCGGCGACCGCTTCCTGGGGCGTCTGATTCGCTGTGGATGTGGCAGCTGTGCTGGAAGGTGTCTTCGTCAGCTTCGCCTTCTTCCCGGCAGTGTGCGGGGCGGCGACCGCTTTCGAAGGCGCTGGCTGTGACTGGGTGGGGCCGGCTGCAGTGGCGGCGGCGGCGGCTGGAGTGGCGGAGGCGGTTCCCTTCCTCCTCCTCCTTCCCCTCCTCTTCCTGACCGGCCCACCGGGCTCGTTCGCGGAGGCCATAAGTGACCCCGGCGCGTTCGACTCTCCCGTGGGCTCGGCGACGACCCTGGCCGATGTTGTGGGCTGGGTGGATGTTCGCGGTGCGGTGCCGGCTTTCTTGTTGCGAACCTCGCGGCGCAGGATTGCGCACGCGAGGCTGTTCGCCGGGTGGGCCTTCCCGCAGTTCGCGCAGGTGGCGGGCTCGGTGCGTGGGCGTGGGCACTCCTTCGCCGGGTGCTCCTCGCCGCAGCAGACGCAGGCTTGCCGCCGGTGGCAATTGTGCGAGCTGTGTCGGAACAGCTGGCACCGGTGGCATTGCGGGACTCTCTGCTTCCCACGCCATCCCTCGATCTTCACGCCGGGCACACACAGGAGCTCGCTCACTGCGTAAATGCTCGGGGTGAGGTTTGGCGTGTAAGTAAGCTGGGCGAAGTGGATGCACCCAGGGCGTCCTTGGCGGGCACGGATGGGGCGCACGAATTCTGGCTCGTAACCCAGGCGGCGTAGCTCGGCGACGATGTCCTCCGGGCGTGTATCAGCTGGCAGGCCGCGGATCGCGACCTTCAGCGGCTTCTCGGCTTTGGGCGCGTAGGCGAACCAAGAGAGCCCGGTCTGCCCCTCCAGCGCGGTGAGGTAGCGCTGGTAGACCCGGAACTCAGCTTCGGTTTGCGCCAGAAAGCGCATCCCCTTGCCATAGGGACGCACGTTCGGCGCATGGCCCAGCTGCTCCTTAAGCGCGCGAAGATGGTGGGGCCAGTCGGGGAAGCTGTCCACTACGATGGGCGGTGGCTTCCGCGCCGACCGGGACTGTCCTGCGGCTGGCTGCGTGGTTGGGGCCGTCTGCTGCGTCACCGGGGAAGGGAACGGTGAGCGAGGCTTGGCGGCGGCGGTTACACCCGCATATGAGGCGGGGGGCGGGGGAAGTGGCTGCGACGGTGCGGGGGCCGTCGACGTAGACGGCGGCGGCGTCGTGGTTTGGTCCATGGCTTGCGACGTGGACTGCGGCGACGGGGTGAGCCGGCGGGGCGCCGGTTGCGGAGCAGGGGGGGAGGCCGGGGGCCTGTCCCTCCTTTCGAGGCGCGGGTCACGCCATGGGACCTGCGGCGGCGGCCTGTATGTGACTAGGCTCTGTGGCGTAGGCTGGATGGCCCAGGGAGGCGGATGTCGGGAGCCCGCGGTTGCGGGGGGCTTCGTCGGGGTGCGGTGAAGCGGCGGCGAGGCGGGTGACTGTGAGGCGCGCTCGTTGGCGTACTCTTCCCGAAGGTAGAAGGCCTGGGCAACATTGCGGGGTGTCCTCGGTCGCTTCTTGACCTTCGCGATGGAGGCGGGGGGATTCATGTCTCCCTAAAAGGCAGCGTGCTGGGTGTCGCGTCCACACGTAGACGAAGCCTACCCCCAAGAGGGCTGGGGGCAGGTGGGCGAGTCGTACGCGGTTTGTGGGTATCCGGGCTCCTCACGTCATGTAAACAACCCAGAATACCCACCGCGAGGTAATATCTACCGAATGTGGGTAGTCAGAAAAAGTGCGCGGACTGGATCTGACCTCCTCGACGCGACAGGCGAGATCCTGAACGTCGCTAGCCGCAACCGAGCCTCTATATATACGAAATCCGCCATTTTGCGGGGCTACCGAGGGGCGCGGGGGGGGCTAGCGACCGAAGGTTGCGGTCTATCTGTGCGGGGGGAGAGGGGAGGTGGTTTACTTTCCCTTTATTTTGACTATTTTACAATTTCTTATTAGAAAATGCTAATTAGATTCTAACTAGACCTATTCCTATTGGATCCTAATAAGAAAACTATACAAACTAAGATCGGAACTAGCTACCTATGCGAGTGGACTGTCAATTACAATATAAAACTATACGAAACCTATCTAACTTTCTCCTATAATGAAACTACGTACGAAATGATGTTTTATTATAAGAAACTATAGCTATACACCTATCTATCTATATCTAATTATGTACAAGACTTGCTGTTATCGCGAGCTATTTGCGTTCTTGACTTCCGTTCTTGCGGCCATCCCGTACAGCTGTTTTATAATTAATATTATGGGTACAGATTTGAGAAAAATGCAAAAATGAGCGAAAAACGTAAAGCAGCACAAGTCCGCTCCGTTCTAGCACGCGTATTCTGGCCTTAGTTAGAAAGGGAGGTAATTCAGCTCTTATCAGCCTATAGCCTATTTCAGCTTATAGGTATTTAGGCTTTAATACCCGAACCGAACCGAGAAATTTAGATTACGATCCTAATAACTTTGATGCCTTTTCCAAGCATGGCATGAATAGTTCAACTAATATTATAAACGCCAAAGTTGGTAAACATGTATGGATGGATGTATGTTTGTTACTCTTTCACATAAAAACTACTTAAAAGTACCCTAAACCGATGAGCATGTATGAAAGGATTGATGAAAGTGGAGGACTGTGGTCTCTGCCTACCCCGACGGGAAAGAGGCGTGATGTTATGTATGTATAAAAACTACTGAATGAATTTTAATGAAACTTTACAATAATATAGCTTATATACTTCAGAATAACACATAGGCTACAATTTATAAACCTGCGCAGACGAAGTCGCGGGCACCAGCTAGTTTACGATATATTTACAGAGTATTTTGCTTCCATGTTGCTAAACGTTTAATGCTTTACTCACTCGGTGACGGCACTTAATGTTAATGTTTCATTAAATCTTGAGCTTTTACTTTCCTTTCTCTCTGAATACTAAACTTATCGAAAATCCAGAAAGACAGATTGAAAGAAAGGTACTCTTGTTTATTTAGATCAGCCATACTCAACCTTTTTTTTATAAGGGCCAGGAAAAGGGTTCATTTGTGATGCCGCGGGCCACAACATAAATATGTTTGGTGCTAGTAAAAAACATAATTTTAAAGGCTTATTTAGGTACTTTAATAAATAAAGAAGAAGTGTCCACAATGAACCTGGCTGTATGATTTTATAAATATTATGGTGACAATCCAAAAATTAACTTTTAATGAGACTTCTAAAATAGTGAACACTTCGTCAAAACTTTGTCAAGATCTGGCTTGGCTGCTGGAGTCAGTAAGTTTGTTACTGTACACATTCTTTGCGTATTTCATTCACGAGAATGATGATTCTGAAACATATGTGGATTCAAACACTTTTAATAGAATTTGGGCACTTGTTTGAACAATTTTCTGAGTGCAATGCTCAGAAATTCCATGTATTAGAAAGGAAGGGATGTACTGTTTCTCTCACTCACTGTGAACGCAGCGCACTTAGATCTTTTCAATTCTGTAAACTATGTTTAACTATAGTTATAGTTATGTAAGGTGGGAATAACGACCGCTCTTAGCAGTTTTTGAATCTGTAACTACAGTGATCTGTATTTTACAGTTAAAAGGTTCTTAATAAACATGTGTCGCCCGTGTGGTGCCGGCATAGAATAGTACCTGACATCCCGTGGGTGTCGTAAGAGGCGACTAAGGGATTATAAACCAGAGTATCGTGCCATCTTACATACTGCAGTCACCAGCCGCAAGGCCTACAAGCGTAGTGACTATGGTAAATCCCGTCCTAAATACCATACGTTTTTGCTAGTTCTGAAGGGAGCTCCCTGTCCTCCAGTGGACGTTTCATGGGATGATATGATGAAACAAGGGTTCCTTTAATTTCAATTTGTCTTTCCGGATTTCCGATAAGTTTTGTATTCAGCGAGTAACTTTTTTTTAACTGATGGGGCGCTAGTGACGTCAGATAGCCCCTTAATTGCAAAACGTCTAGTTCCTGTGTCAACTCTGGTATAAGTAATAATCTATCACTAACAGTAAGTAACTAATACAATAGACACGTAACCAGTGTGCTCTTCTTCCTTAATAGATTTATCCTCCGGTCGATATAGTTCATATTTATTTAAACTGTTAAATAAATATGAACTATATCGACCGGAGGTAGAATCACATAATAACAGTTCATGTCCTTGTGACTGCCATTACGCTTATTGACTTATTATGTACACTTACGTAACCTGTGGCGCTGGCAAAGAATAGTACCATCCCATACATACCCGTGGTTGTCGTAAGAGGTGACTAAGGGTTAAAAACTGGAGGATGGGCAGCAGCATCATCCTGTGTATCATACATACCATCTTGCTTACTGCAGGTACAAATGCGGTCCATGGGCCAGCCGTAACGCTGACAAGCAAGGTGACTTTGGTACTTCCCTTCCACATTTTTCCAGCAAAAGGTAGAATTGTGGAGGGAGCCCTCTGTCCTGGACATTTCATGGGATGTTATGATGATGATGATGACGTAAACTAAAGATATTAGCGTTGCCTTCTTGCATTGTATTCGTATTAGCATAAGCGTTATGTTTATTTCTATCGAAATTTGAGTCATTAGCGTTTATTTTTCACATTTCTGTGCGAAATACTGCGAGTTTGTAATCTAGTCAAATGAGATACTCTTCATTGAATATCAAAATAGAAATCTTTCATAGAATTTATCGGTATATGTGAACTTTTGGGACATAAACATAATTATTTCTTTGGTTTATTGAGAGCAAGGAGCGTTATAAAAAGAGGATTCCTCGAAATGTTGTCAAGTCAAGAGCGCATCAAGCTTGACACATTGGACTTTGTACCGTTCTTATTTCAATAGATGTACGGACTAGAGTCGCACTGCGAATGTCAAGCTTCACCTTTCGTTGACCGTCCAAGTCTATTCTTAAAACAGGTTAATTTTCTTACGAAGTAACCTAAGTTCCTAATATCATAACTAAACGTTTTGCACTCATTAATGTTGTCTCTATTACAGGTTAGATACCGCGAGAGAATAACCATCCTGCGCGGCAACCACGAGTCCAGACAGATCACTCAAGTATACGGCTTCTATGACGAGTGTCTTCGCAAGTACGGCAACGCGTCCGTATGGAAACACTTCACGGATTTGTTCGACTTCCTCCCGCTGACCGCTCTGGTGGATGGTCAGATCTTCTGCCTGCACGGAGGACTGAGTCCTTCCATTGACACGCTGGACCACATCCGAGCCCTGGATCGCTTGCAGGAGGTGCCTCATGAAGGGCCCATGTGCGACCTGCTCTGGAGTGATCCCGATGACAGGTAAGAATGTTTTCCTGTCGGTCTTCCTAGCTGATGGCTCTTGTGGACGGCTAGATCTTCTGCCTGCACGGAGGACTGAGCCCTTCCATTGACACGCTGGACCACATCCGAGCCCTCGACCGCTTGCAGGAGGTGCCTTATGAAGGGCCCATGTGTGACCTGCCCTAAGTATCGACTTCCAAGACGTATAGAAATGTGACGAGACGAGATAGGATAGACCAAAAAATTATTGCTAAAGCACTGATTGTGGAGCTCCATCTCAAAACATGGCGTATATGCTCTCTTGTCCATTGTGCCCCTCCACCTGCACTAACGAGGGTCTTTGTGATGCATCAGTTAACGCCATAGCAGTAGCAACATTTATAAAGGTCATATATTACGAATACTTGACATCTTGAAAATTACGAGACTAGAAAGAGAAATAATATTATGTACATCAAAATTTATGATTGTGCATAAAAATTACTAACTGTGCATCAAAAATAATTATTATGCATCAAAAAGTTTTAGGTTCGTTAGCCCAATCGGGATCGGTTAGGTTTGGTTAGGTCGACCAGCGACCACAACGCACGAGCCGAGCGAGCGTGCCGCGGCAGCGGCCGGCGAGTGCCAGAAAGAAATTAGTGGCTAAGAAAGTTTTATTTAGTTGCACGTTGTTTATGGCTGAGTTAGTAATTTAGAATGCAATAATGCTATTAAAAAGAAGTCTGTTTAATTAAAACCCGACTGGAAATAGTGCGACGACAAAAATCTTGCCCAGTTTCCTCACTGCTTAAATTACTATCAGCAATAACAGTCACGGTCATACTATTTCGTGGTAACGAATGCACTTCTAATAATAGCTAAAGCTCAAGCCATTTCCATTAATTAGCTCATTACAAAATAAACGATGTATAGCACGTAAACTAATAGCTCTATTGATTTGTGTAGTGATAGTGAATCAAGCCAAGGTCGCCAGTCGTCCGTGTCAACTAACTGTCGGAGATAGATAAGTGGAACGTCATAAGATGTCTCACCTCTACTTATAATTAGTTTGCACAACTTACATGTGCAAAGATTTCACGTACACTAAGAAATAATGTTCCGCGTGGTGTCCGGCAAAGAATAGTACCAACCCATCTCTACCTGTGGGTGTCGTAAGAGGCGACTTAGGGAGGATGAGCAGCAGTGTCCTTCTGCGTAACGTAGAGTCAACGACAAGTCCAGCTTGACACTCACAGTTTGACTCTAGCCCGTACGTCTATTGATATAAGAACGGTACAAAGTCCAATGTGTCAAGCTTGATGAGCTCTTGACTCTACCATTTTACATACTGCGGTCATCAACAACCGCGGTCCATGGTGCCAGCCGCAACGCTTACAATCGTGGTTACTATGTTACTTCCCTCCAATCACGCGTTTTCGCTGGGACTTCGGAGGGAGACGTTTCATGGGATGTCATGATGATGATAAAGACATTGTGTGTCTGTGCTTACTTTGTTCTCTTATCATAAACTACATCCACAAACATTTAGAAACCAACGTTCTTGTCTCATAAAACCTCAAGATTATGCTGACATTATAATTTCGTTGTTATGATCAAAGTCGAATCATACTGTCTGTAGCCAGCCAGATGTTATCTAAATTCAGTAGTTTATCATCCTTAGGTTTAAAGTTGACTGATCTATAATTACATCAAGGTGAGACATGTAATGGTACCCCAATTCCTAAATCGGATAAATGTACAATCAACATCACATCTCGTCACTCGTCGTCACTCATCGTCACTCCAAAAACTGCAGGAACTGAAGTCGCACTGTTCGTGTCACTTTTAACCTGCCCTTGACTGTACATACGTACATAAACATCACGCCTCTTCTCGTCCCTTTACAGTACACGATAGCTCGGAAGTGCGGGCGAACCGTATGGCACGCTATACATTTTGCTCGCACTCCCAAGCTGTCGCGTACTAAAGTACGATCTTGACGTACAGTCAAGAGCACATCAACCTTAACACATTGGACTTTGTACCGTTCTTATTTCAATAGCCGTGGGAGTTTAAGTCGCACTGCGTTTGGTCTGCTTTTGACTGTACTTTCCTCCCTTCTATTCTCATCAACCATTTAATAAATGCTCGTCGATTTCAAATCATATCGAAATTTCTTTCAAAACATTTTATGACGTCAATTAAATTACGTCGCATCGAAAACAAGTTATAACAGTGGCATAAAGAGAGGTGAAGTTTTGCTGTGCCCTTGCAGGATGTCACCTGTACTTATTTTATATTTTTAACATCTTTTATACCTGTGACTGCATTAAATAAATAGTACCTGGGCGACCGAGCTATGCTTTGTAAAATTAAAAGTACCTAGGTGACCGAGCTATGCTAAAATATCATCGGGTGTGCAAGCTATGCTACTCAACAACAGTTGGCGCTGTAAGTTTCTTGAACGCACTAAAACGTGCTAAGAAATGTTAAAAATGACGGTGAAAACGAATTTTCCCAGACATGAGACCTAGCTAGCTAGATCGATTTTTGCCCCCAAAAACCCCAGTGTTCTAAACATCGAAATCGTTAGAGCCGTTTTCGAGAAACCGATTACAAATATATATATACAAATATTGCTCGTTTAATAGTATAGGATGAATATGAATAATAAGAAAAATGACTTCAGTATTTTTAAACTGGCCTTTCCTCTATTTCAGAATTAGTTGTCAGAAGTCAACAACACATGCATAAATTGTTTTAGTCGCATTTATTAACAAAATATGAAAATACCGTAGTAGAGATGACAAAAATGAAATGAAATTTTTTATCGGCTAAGAAATACGACCGACATAAGCATTTTAAACTATTAATTACGCGCCTATTAGACAGAGAGATCCGACATGAATAGTGGCGTCATAGTTCACTACGGCCATATAAAATCCGTGTTAAATTTCGTTTTGCTAGAAAGAGACAAAAACAAATCTTCGCCGTCTTGTATCTTTTTTAATTTCATAGTTATTCGAAAAATTGTTTTACTTAACTGTTTATTACATGAATGAGGATATTTTTTTTAAATATAAAAAAATCATGCATGTTCCCTATTCCCGGCCAGTTTAATAAACATTGACGGTGTTTTTATGTTCCTTAGAGGTGGATGGGGCATATCGCCGCGTGGTGCCGGCTACACTTTCGGGCAGGACATCTCGGAGACGTTCAACCACAGCAACGGACTGACGCTGGTCTCCCGCGCGCACCAGCTCGTCATGGAGGGCTACAACTGGTGCCACGACCGCAACGTCGTCACCATATTCTCCGCGCCCAACTACTGCTATAGGTAAGAATAACACTCAAACAGTCCACTCTTCTCTCTCTTCCAGCGATGATATTTTTAGGGTTCCGTACCTCAAAAGAAAAAAACGGAACCCTTATAGGATCACTTTGTTGTCCGTCTGTCTGTCTGTCTGTCAAGACCCTTTATCTCACGAACGGCCAAAGGTATCAGATTTAAATTAATACCATATATTAGGATCCATGAACCACACAAGATCTGAAAATTTAAATTTTTTACAACGACGCTAGGTCTCAAAGTACAAATATAGGGAAAAGTCTGAAATCATTAAATATTACAACTTTTCTCACAACTAATGGTAACCAATTGTGGTGAGCTCCCGTTTCCAAGAACATTCATATAAGAGAGGGGTCAAGTTGGATGGTCGCTGAGGCGATTTTTGTTTTAGTTCTATTTAAAAACGGGAACACTTACAAACTTGAAAATTGGTATGTTTATAGTGCATAAGCTATAAAATAACAACAAATAATAAAATTTAGTCAAGCGCGTGTCGGACTCAAAAAATCTAGCACATTAACTTACTGAAATTTCAACTAATACAATTATGTTTATGTGGTGGTACGGAACCCTCAGTGCGCGAGTCAGACTCGCACTTGGCCGGTTTTTTTTTTTGTTTATTAGACACACCAACAGCATCCATATTAAAACAACTACTAAATCTACTACATAATGCACTTTGACTGATGCATAAGCCAATTACAGGTGCGTACTGCATTCACAACAATTAAACCAGGAACTTGCTTTAAATATTAAATCAGTCTATTAACTATAACAGCCTCGTTACTAGTTGGTAACTAGGAAAGAAAATATGAAGGGAGACAAACTAAGTAACTATCACAATGTCATACAGGAACAAATAATTTGATGAATGGATGATAGACCACGTCACTATATTCTCCACGTCCAAATACTGCTATAGGTAACACTCTAATAAGCTAAATCGGAATCAATTCAGTATACTCATAAGAGCCCTAACGGGTCATTGAAGGTTGTGCAAGCAACTACACAGAATGGGCTTTTACGAAAACCCATACTGCAGATTTTGTGCAGAGGATGATGGTTGGCTACAATAGATCTATGCAGGTCGCAGTGGCCGTTGGGAACTAGGAGCCCGGCCCCTTTACTCTCAAAACACAAACGTAAGACTCAAATAGTCCACTCTTCTCTCTCTTCCAGAGGGGATGACAGAGACTACATCCATGTTTTGCCTAATCCACTTAAAAAAACTATCTATATTACGCAGTTCCAGCATGATGATGATGATGCAATAAATAAACGTTTTAGTTCTTTTCGCGCGACTAACTTGGCGTTTGTTCTATACATTAAAAGTAAAAAATTACAGATCTTAGATATAAATTTTATAGGTCATCGTGCTAACGCTGTTGCAAATACAACCACAAAGCACATGAAATAAACCTAATCAAAAAGCATAAAAGTGCCTTTAGTATGCAGATTTTGATAGTTTATATAAAAGCTGTAGGACAAGGTCACACCACACCTGTTACGATTATGACTAAGCAGGTCAAAAACTTAATGATTAAATTACAGGTGGTTAATCCGTATTGTTCAATTAAATTTATGGTCTAAGCAGTGCCAAGTTTTGAAAAGGTTAATCTCATTTTTGTCTGAAATTTAAGGAATTTGGGGTATTGTGTCTAAAGCGACGACATATGTCGAATGCATGCAGACTACAAATATCGTTTGCATTTAAGATCCACACAATCTATATGAAAGCTACAAAACAGTGACCGAACAATTTATGGAGTCCGGGTCAACGACAAAATTCACCCAAAATATAAAATTACAGATCTTAACTGTTTCTTTACATACATACATAACATCACGCCTCTTTCCCGTCGGGGTAGGCAGAGACCACAGTCCTCCACCTGCTACGATCTTGACATACTTCCCTTGCTTCCTGTACTAAGTAAGTAAGTCAACCTTTTTCTTAGGTGCGGCCAGCGGCGTACGTGGACAAGTGACCCTTAGTTTATAAGTTTCGGCTAGTCATAACTGGATTAACCGTGATTTGTATAGTCAAGAGCACGTCAATCTTGACTCATTGGACTATGCACCGTTCTTATTTCTTTGGCCGTTGAGGTTAGTCGCGCTGGTAGTGTCAAGGTAAATTTGCTCTTGTCTGTACAGTGAATAATTTAAGTAAATGTTTGATCACACTGTAGACATAAAGCACACAGCTACACGTGCAAAATTTACATTATGAGGCATGATTATTAAAATGTGCATCTGGGCTGTATATACCTTATATTTACTTTGGGGCTCTTTTGAGAGATATTCTTGTGAATTTACTGCGTGTTACGAAAAGGTGTGAAGCTGACCATGAAATTGAACAACTTTTCCCAAGAAACATAGTTCATAAAACAAAATGAATGAATGTGCCCATGAAACTGAAAGACTTCCAAATTTGACCTCCCATACAAAATGTGCGATCAGCGGGTGCAGTTCCTATGGGAAGTTGTATTCTTTATGTATTTCAATCTATGTTCCTTGGGAAAAGTTGTTTCGTTTGACGGTCTGAGTAACAGGCTAAAGCCTCCCGGCGCATAATGTCACGTTCGCAAAAGGTCACACTAGGGTTTACCACAGCTAAATGTCACGTTCGCATAGTGTCACACTTAATCGTGACATTTTGCGAACTTGACATTCTGCGAAAAAATAATGAAAATTTTTCTGTCCACAAAGAATTAAAATTTACACAAGTCCAAAATCTATATATAGTAAAAAAACTCAGTTTTTTCAAGTCCCAAATCTACAGTAAAATAATTCATAAAACTTCTAAGTCCCAAAAAACGTGACATTTTGCGAACGTGACATTTTAAGAAAGTGACATTTTGCGAACGTGACATTATGCGTCAGGAGGGGCTAAAGTAGTGCTTACAATTTCTTTCACATCTTTAATTTATGATCTTTGGCGGCACTTGTAGAGATAAGGGCTTCGGAACAACCTCTTGTTTTATTTCCCTGGGTTAACATTCGTACTATTTAGCCGTATGACTCTGAAAGGCGACTGAGGGAATAACGTGACGACCGCGACGTAACGTTATTTTTTACCGTAATTTTTGGAAGTTGTCATTATTATATTTACAAGAAAAAGAAACTCTTATGGTGTTGTTTGTAATGTAATTTATTTTGTTTCAGATGTGGTAATCAAGCCGCCATTATGGAATTGGATGATGCGCTTAAGTACTCATTGTAAGTATTTCAAGAAATGCCGGGTTTATTTTTAACAATATTAGATATATCTGTTAATTGCCTTTAGTGACGTATGACTTGGTGTTTAGTCGAAACAATGGAGCTTGATTAGAATGACAGCTGATAGAGCTACAAGTGAGAGAGAAGAGGGTGGAGCGATACGTATCTCTTTCGCTCCAATGTCTTACGCATCGCTCTGTCCTACTGTCATTCTAATCGAGCTACAATGTTTCGAGTATAGTACAGCGCGTTCAGAATAAGTCTGTGACGGTTATTTTACGCGCATAGGTGACAGGAGAGCCTATGAACGACTCGCTCGCCTCCCCCCATATGTCGCCCCCCGCGAATCATGTTTTGACTTCTGCGCATTAACGGTCACAGACAGAGTTGTTTTGCACGCCGCATGTCAGCATTTTTTAGTAAGTTTGGAATGATTAGCAGCGCAAAGTGATGACTGAAGAAATTCGATTTTCGAATCAATTTCTCACGACTTGTTGTCGTTTAAAATGGATATTGAAAGTTTTATGACCTCATACTGTACCAGCAGCCCCATGTATATTGTCGAGTGCGTGTAGTGATGTGCGTGTGTGTTTCTGCCCGCAGCCTGCAGTTCGACCCGGCCCCGCGGCGCGGCGAGCCGCACGTGACGCGGCGGACGCCCGACTACTTCATGTAGGCTGGATGTGAGTGCACCTTTATATTTATTTATTTAACTGTTTATTGTACACATACAAAAAAAACAGACAGTGGAACATAGAACTTCCTCCTTTTTTAAAGTCGGTTAAAAATACAAAACGTACATTAAGAGAACAGAACGGTGCTGTTTATTTCAGCTTGGAAATTTCTTTCAGCAGACCTTGCAATATGAAACAGATTCCAATAGACGAAGCAATATTCTTAGCAAACAGATTCCAATTATATAGGGTGACTTAATTAGTTCTTGATAGATAAAGATATGCATGTACTTATAATACTGAACCACTTTCCCCAAAGAACATAGGTCGAAATACGAAAATCAAGTTTTGACCTCCCATAGAAACTGCATCAGCTGATAGCGCATTTTTTGTGGAAGGTCAAATTTGGTTTTTCGTATTTCGCCCTATGTTCCTTGGGAAAAGTTGTTCAGTATCAAGAACTAATTAAAAGTCACCCTATATAGGGTCCTACTAAAATAGGGAATACACATAAATTTTTTTTAGTCGCATTTATTAACAAAATATGAAAATAGCGTAGTAGAGATGACAAAAAGTGAAATTAAAATTTAAATCGGCTAAGAAATACGGCTGACATAAGCATTTAAAATTATTCATTACGCGCCGATTAGACAGAGAGATCCGACATGGGCAGTGACGTCATGTCACTACAGCCATATAAATAAACTCCGTGTAGACCAAGCGGTTTGGGCTGTGCGTTGATATGTCACTGAGTCAGTTAACCTTCTTTATTTTTTTGGACATGATATGCGTATTATTGCGTATGCCCACCTTATTACAGAGGTCAAAAGCAACAACTTTTGTTCTACGACTTTACTAACAAAGCACGAAAAATTTTCAACTTCCCATACCAAATGGGTCGGTCACGTGACCACTTTAGTATGAGAAGCCGAAAATTTTTTGTGCGTTGTTAGAAAAGTCGTAGAAGAAAAGTTGTTGCTTTTGACCTCTGTAATAAGGTGGGCATACGCATATCAGTTCCAAAAAAAATAACCTAGTATATAGATAAAAAAAACATGCATATCTATTGTGAACATAATTTAAGCATACTACTTTAGACTCGTATCGTATCCGAGCAGCGCAGGACCAGTCCTCATGGATATCTATAGGAGAGGATGTTCAGCAGAGAGACGTGTTTCATCAGATATGATGATGAAACTAAACAACTTTCCCTACATATATACTATATAAATAGTAATAGGCTTTAGAAATTTGCAACTTTGTAGCGATAGTAGTACTAGGTCCACAAAACGTTGGTCTGACAATCCGCAACCTGGCAGGTTTTGTACAGTCGGAGCGAAAAGTGGTTACGTGAAAGAGTACACAAATGAAACGTATTCGTAGAAATAGAAGGTACCTATGTAAGTATAAAACCGGCCAAGTGCGAGTCGAACTCGCGCCCTAAGATCTAAGCCGTCAGATTAACATTTTGTGGACCTACTCGTATTAGGCCACTACTATCGCTACAAAGTTTCAAATTTATTGTACTAGATGACGTAGGATAACATGCAGTGCCCTTAAAGTCTATAAAAGGTAGCTGTGCCAAAACATGCCAATAGACACCAACTGTACATCAGTAAAATAAAGCGTTTATTTGCTCTCACAAAAACAATTTCTATATAACAGGTAGGTACACTTGGAGTATGTAGGTATACAATAAAAAAGGGGCCAAATAAAGCCATATTATTGCTGTAGTTATTATCCTCGATGAGTTTAAGTTAAACTATTTCAGTCACGCAACCTCTGTTTTTTTTTACATAAAAGTGGTTCCGTAAATAGGTTTCTAGTTACAAAGTAACAAATAAGGCTACATTAGTTCGTGTACTTTGTTTACATACTATAGTGACATCACACTAAACAATAAACATCCTTATCTTAGCAAAGATGGGCTTGATGAGTCATTTAATGTGGTCAGTTCGTTACCTTAAATTATGATTAGTCATACATCACTCATTAACGTGATGTTTGGGTTTGTAGAAGATATTAATATTACTAGTCAAATAGCCGACGTAGGCTATACCGCCGCCAAGCTCAAATGGTACTGGGCAGACCACGTGTCCCGTATGCCGCCGGACCTATGGGCCAAGACCACCACCACCTGGCAGCTGCAAACCGACAAAAGGCGTCGAGGCCGACCAAGGCGCCGATGGCTCGATGAACTTGACGCCTTTTGCAAGGTATGGCAAGAGCGGGCTTTAGATAGGGACCAATGGCGGGAAGAGGGAGAGGCCTTTGCCCAGCAGTGGGACATGATAGAGAAGTCATTATAAGGAAAATCTGAAGCCCTGAGAACTAAATTGTGCTGGTAATTTCACTTGCTTCCGGGCGCGTCCCCATTAAGCTCACATTGAGCGGCTGTTTGCCTCTAGTTCGCCTCCCTATATATTTTAAACGGAGCGTCCATACAGCGCATACTGTACGCAATTTGCGGCGTTTCGCTTGCGGATTCATTCAGTGAGCGGCTGAGTCGCTGCGAACGATGCTCGCGGTCGGCGGCTCAGTCAGCTCACTACGCCGCCAATACGCCGCGCAGAGTCAGTCAGCCGCTCACTGAGCCCAATGGGGACGCGCCCTTACTCACCTTTCGACATCTATGACGTGTAGGTCTTTGCACAAAGCCTTACCAGTTACCACCTTTGTTCTCACATTTGTTCCATTTTACCTTGCCTAGAGGATTTGACGCAAAAACTGGAACACTGATTGATTACTCTTTGCAACAAAATGCCTGAGTCAGTCCCTTTTCCTTGAGCAGTGTACATTACTTTTAATTTCTACACTACAAACTACAACTTTCCATAAGAAACATAGGTTGAAAAAATTTTTTTTTTGGATAGGAGGGCAATTGTTTTTTTTCGTGTTTCAACAAGTTTCTCAGGGAAAGTGGTACAGTTTCGTTAACTGAACGTGCCCTTAAAATTAATGCATATCCTCAGAAACACGTTGTATAGTAGTTTTTATTTTCTTTAATTTTAAAGTTCTTAATGCCCCATCAGTTTAAAAAATATTGCTTCCTACATACAAAATTTTCCGAAAATCCGGTAAGACAGATTGAAGTAAAGGTACCCACCCTAGTTTATTTAGAACCTATCAATTCTGAAAAATGTAGTTGACTGTAGTTACAGATACAAAAAGTGCCAAAAGTGGCCGTTTTTCGCACTTTTTGTATCTGTATCTACAGTGAACTATATTTTTCAGGATTGATAGGTTCTAAATAAACTAGGGTTACCTTTACTTCAACTTCGTAAGACAGATTTTCGATGTTTTGTATTTAGCGAGTAATATTTTTTTAACTGATGGGGGCGCTAGTTGGCTGGGGGAAAGCTCTTAACTAAGATCTATAGCATTAATACTTAAAATACAAACCATACAATAAACAGTACATTAGCTAATTACAGATCTTCACTAAGTAAGCAAAACATATTATCGAGTTAATTTAGGGTAGGTAGGAAAAAATTTCGAAATAAGAATCGTTTAACGTGTGTTTTGTTTCAGCGGGGGCCGACATCACCCAACAGTGGTGTGAGAGGTGGCTCGGCAGGGATCGACGAACTCAAACTCTCGCCTTCGCGTTCACGCATCTCATCTCGCAAACTTGGCTCCGATTTCTGTACCCACCAGTCGGCAACAATCTGTTTTAAATAAAGTGTGTAACCATTTGTCGAAAACTGGAACTTATAGTCAGACTATGAAATACAACAGTTTTCTACAATGAATATAGGTCGAAATGAAGTTAAATTGTGAGTTCCCATAGAAACTGCAACCTCTGAACTATACGAAAATTTTAGCGATTTTTTTGCCAATTAATTAGCAATTCCATTTTTTTGCATATAAGGGTAACTTTCAAAGTCAACATGAGGTCACTCATGTGGTGTCCTGGGGCTTTAGAGGTAGCGCATTTTGTGTGGGAAGGTAAAAAAATTCTTTATATTATGACCTATGTTCCTTGTGGAAAGTTGTTCAGTTTCATTGTGCAGGTACAATACGTTGTGGTTCTAGTAGGTACAGTTTTCGGGTGACTTGACTTTTTCACAAGGTCTTATTACCGGTACTGCAAGTGGGATCAACAGGGTTTTAAAACCGGTATTTAAATACAGTTAAAAAACCGATAAATGTCTGTAAATACATGTATTTTATAAGTATTTACTTTACAGATATGTACCGGTATTTTATGTGGATTTAAATACCGGCTTTCAAGCCCTAAAGATAAACTCTGAAATGACAAGAAAATATCAGCTGTTTTCATACCTTTTGTCTGAGCTGATTTCTTTTTGCGCTTTCAGAGTTAATCGCATTATAAAAGTTGTTTTTAATATAACATTTGCAGGCCTATATTAAGATCTTATATTTAAAATGATTAAAACAAACTTAACAGACTGTCTCTGGCTGATGAGTAAAAAATATTAGCCCTGCAATGCAACTTATACATTTTTAGTTTCATATTCTACATAGTGGTCTATGATTTTAGTTATAGAGCTTCTTTGAGGGTATGAAACAAAAAAGCCGCCTGATCGAACGTTTCACAAGATTTGACTCTTACACAGAACGACAGCACCGTAGTTGCTATTATTGATACGGAAAAGTACCATAGGCGTTTCGTTTTACACCACAAACATTGCCATTTTTAAAATGTTCGTTAAAATAAAAATATTTGCTTTTCATAATAGTGCAATATGCTTGTTCAAAATGTAATGGTAAAGATTTTAGTGGTGTATATTGCTTGTCGTACACATAATTATTGTCTAAACTTGCGTGTAGCGACAAGCAACGCGGCGGCCGAACGTTGCATTGACGAGCTATTGCACTGACGTGGTAAGCAGAGGGAGATAGCGCTATACGAAAGACAGGGATAGCAATATTTAGGTCATACGCTTCTTTGTTTCGTTTTTATAGTTCTTCTTTTCGTTTGTCGCGTCAGTGCACGGTGCATGAGGCTAGTTTTACACGGAGCCAGTAAAATGGAATCAGTTGAAATACATTGCTTGTTTATTATGTTTTCTTTACGAAAACACTCGAATGTAGTAAGCAATGTACGTCTGCCGATCCGTTTTTACTTACCCAATGTAAATTCAGCCTGAAACGCGACACGGCCGACGGGATCACAACAATTGCATGACCAAGTTTGACCGCCGTCTACATACTCGTAGATGACGTTAACTATCGTACAAGATTAGTTTTAGATTTTCCCGGACTGTAGTTCTTGTGCGTGTTCTGGCATGGATTGAGACAATAGCAGTGATATTATTTTTAGAGTAACTATCCCCTCCGTCGTGTCGCGTGTGCGAGATGGGCCGTTAGGTATTGGAAGGTTTTATGAAGTATCAGTCTTCGCGACCTACAATTTGCTGTCGACGAGTTTTGGTCCTTCTGCGCGGCACTCGCTGATTGGCGACGCTGCCGCCGGTCTAGTAGTCGCCAAAAACATGAACTAATCTTTGGCTTTTTGACTTTTGTAAATTATACTGTGCTTTTGTAAAATGTGGGTTGAATTTCATCCCATGTTTCTTCTATTGGGATTAAGGGCGCTTCTCCAGTCACGCGGATTGGCTTCCGCGTGCTGATCTGGTACGCATGCGTGTGGTCCGTATTTGATCGTTTAATACATGCTTCGCGTCACGCATGCGGATAGCACGCAAGACAGAAGCATGAATGAGATAATCAAATGCGGACGGCACGAATGCGTACCATATCCGCACGCGGACGCAAATCCGCGTGACTGGAGAAGCGTCCTTAGAGTTTTAAGGTATTGCGCCCTTGTGTTGTGAGGCTGCTCGGCCGGCCACTAGGTTCTTGCCCGTGAATGCGCCCGCGATCATGTTGGTATGTTCATTGTAAGCCCGACTAATTGTATTTACACACCTATGTATCACTTAGACCTCATTAAACGGTGTACATTTGCTAAACGGCAGTTTTATTTCATGATCCATATCGCGCCCACAATGGACATACTAACCAGGTGACTCAGGCTGTTTTTCCACCAGTGCCTGTGCGAGGGAGTTAAGCTGTGAGCTGGAAAATTCCAGCCAATACGATTGCTTTATTTGACAAGTTAGGAAAATGGCGCAATCCTATTGATCGGAATTTTCCCATCTCACATCTTAGTTCCCTCAAACAGTACTAGTGGAAAAACAGCCTTATCACGCACTTGCTGCATCGATTCCCTTCCTAAAGCTTGCGACTACATGTTTCCAATGTTCACTTTTCGTCACGTCACTTTGTAAGTGGAAGAAAAATAATTTTTAAAATTTTTTTTTAACTAAGTTACTGTAGATCAAAATCTGTAAAGTCCATTTTTTGTATTTTTATTTTATTGAACTATTAAAATGAATTTTTACAGTTTGATAGACGATTTTAATGAACATGGACTATAAATCTTCACTCTTAACACAGGATATAGGAGATACAATATGTTCAAAAAGTTTAGTTTTATTTTTGTTGATATGAAAAAGATAAATTTTAAAATGAGCATTTAATTTTGTGACGGGACGGTGGAGAAAGTAGATAATATTATAGTTGTGGTTATCCTAATATATTATGCGCGTGAGATATTTAAGCAAGGGAGCCCCGTAGACCGTTCTGTCATAAAATCATATAAGGCGTGCATTTCGAAGTTAACTAATTCTCCAATTCTTGTGCAACCAGTTGTTATAAACAAAAAGCTGAAGCATGCTTCTTTTATAAATATACAGGGTGTTAATTTAATTGCGTGCCATAGCTTAAGGGGTGCTTCAGTTACGATAAAGGAACACAAAAAAAGTATTAAAAAAATCCTACTTGAAAAAAAAATAAACTTCATTGAAACTAAACTAACGCGAAGGGCAATGACCCGGACGGACCACTGCACTATCAACGAGCCAGTGCGCGAGTATCAATGTATAAGGTAGGCAGGCACATACATAACTGAAACTCTTTCGCGCGCTTTTGATAGCGCGGGGCTCCGGGTCATTGCCCTCTAGTTTAAGTTCAGATGTTTAAATTTTTTTGAAGTAGGATTTTTTTAAATAATTTTTTTGAGTTCCTTTATCGTTACTGAACCACCCCCTAAGCTATGGCACGCAATTAAATTAACACCCTGTATACAGTCTTTAAGACCCTGTCCAGAAAGGGCGAATTTCTACGCGCGTAGGCGAGGTACTGGGTGTCAATACATTGATTGATTGTCAATAGATTTAAAAGGAGCTTCAACTTTAAGACACTTTGTGCAACTATTTAACTTGAAGGAAGTTGCATATAACAAACAATACACAAGAGTGGAATTTTAATAGTTTGATCGCTATAATTATTTTAGGTAAAGTGTAAATACCTAAAGATCATGGCATTACGTAGGTTGTTATGCTTTAACTGAGTCTGGAATGTCCCGTCATGTATCTCATTCACTCATTTTCACAATTTTTAAAGCAAGGTAAGTAATTTTAATACTTTTTATATAAATGCATATGATATATCGAGAGGGGTGTTTTATACTGGTTCCATCTTACAAAACGTAGTAAATGGCATTTGGTATCATATTCATTGATTAGTAATGCCTAGAACGCATCGTAGAAGTGATATAAAATCTGACAAAAGCTGTTTTAACAAAGTTCATTCTATATTCTTTTGTCAGTGCCATTCGAAGTTTTTCTATAATCATCTTAGATTTCCAAATTGCACTTGATATAAACGTGTGTACTAAACTTATACAAAGAGTACCCACCAATGACATCTGTAGCCACACGTTTCGTTGATCTAAGTATTAAATAAGTTGTAGGTAAATATAAACAAAAACTGAAAAAAATATAAAAAAAATATAAAATATACAAGTATGTACGAAGTCGAGCTTTGATTGTGCGAAATGATGATAAACTTATGCGTAAAATTCATTCGACTGCTTTTTTAGTTATTTCGCTCATTCGAAGTTCGATTAAACTTTAAATTTAAGGCTTTCCTGGCAATCTGCATAGATAATCGAGTTGAGATATTAACTTTTTTATGGATTGAGTGTTGAATGACATATTTAAACTGCCAATACATAGATTGACTCCGTTGCCCTGGACCCTGATGCTACATATTATGGCAATAATAAAATGTAACAGAACCTGTTAAAGTAAATAATTTATTCTTGCAACTGTACTATGCCCGTTGATAGGAATTAGATAATAAATAAAATTAATTATAAAATATTTTTTCTTTAATGAACCCCCCTCATAGCTTTTAGCTCCATCAGTGACATAAAAAAAAATTATTGCTATTCGGGAATCCAATTCTTGGATAACACTTTTGAGGCTGAAATTCAAATTCTATTTGATAAAAATTGTCAATGAAACTCGGTGATGAAACTACTGAATATCGATCTCAAAGAATTCTGACTCCTTGCTCGGAATAGAAAGAATACAAATTTATTTTACTATGGGATGACATCTGCAATTGTGTCCCAAGTTTAAATGTCAAATCATCAAACCCCTTCTATAATACATCTGAGATGTGACGCCATTAAATAAATATCTATCTATCTATCTACCCTTATATTTCTATGATCGATCTTCACTATTGAAAAGAAAAATCAGATTTTGAATTACCTGGTGATAGTCAACAATTGGACTCCAGGCGTGCGAACCGTCACTGTTGGAGTAATGTGCCCCCCGGGTGTACACTCGAAAAGGAAAAAACATAAATGATATAAAAATATTTTATTCATTTAAACTTTTCATTAATGTGATGTGACAATTTACATTAAACTGAAGTATCTTTGGTACTGATACATACATTCATTGTGACATACATATTGTTTCATGAGTTTATTTTTTTTATTAACTAAATAAAAGATGTCAAAAACTAATTTTCCTAATAAGCAATAAAGATTGAGTACTTTTTCATTTATATAATAATATCAGTGGAATGAATGTTTCCTAAAACTAACAAGACTACAACAGACTTCTAACTTCGTAATCAAGACTGTACACTACGCGCAACGAAAGAAGAGCCCTGACGGATCACCTGATTAACCTGCGCAGCAGACAGTTTGCGACAAAATGGCTACGAACTGTCTACTGCGCAGGTTAACCACGTGATCCATCAGGTCTCTTCTTTCGTTGCGCGTATTGTATTAATTTGGAATTTAACTAATGAAACAAAAGCCTCAGGGATGTGAATTTGCCCATGTAAATGAACCATTAAAAAAATGGGTGGTTTTTTTCACCACAGCTATCTATATGAGGGATCTAAGGTATGAGCTGGAAAATTCAAACCAATAAGATTGCTCCATTTGCAAAACCAGACATAGAAGACTGCAAAGAACAAAGCTTTTCGAATTAGTGTAGTGGAAACTAAAAAGATCACAAGAACAAATTGTCTTCCCCTTAATAGAGACAATAAGTGTTAATGGAAACATTCTTAGTATAACTCTACCATAGCAATTTTTAGCCCATTTAGGCTAAATTGTATTAGGTGTGTCATTAAGACAGAAAAAAAATTACAAGCGAAATTTTTTCAAAAAAGTTGGAATTTTCTCAGCGAACATCTAAGCTTGAAGCACTTTTGGAAAATCACACTAAACGCGCTATCAGCTGATGCAGTTTTTATAAAAAGACGATTCTTTCTTCGAAGTATTGTAGGCAGATTCACATCTTATAAGGGCCCGTAGAAATTGACATTAAAAAAGGCTAAAATCGCAAAGCATGTTGTAGTTCAGATTTTTGTAAAGACTAGTTAGGGCAGTGTTAATAAAAATTTGCAACTACGAAAACTGTCAGAAAACGCGAAGTTTAGTGCGCACAAGATTTTCGAAGTTGCATCTTTGGATTAAAACTTCCCTAAGTAGTCCATACGACATACAAAAAAAAAGAACTACATAGCTTACTATTATCTAATCTGTGACCTAAGTCTGTGACTACGTCAAGCTTTGCGATAACTGGCAGACGAGCAGACAGCACACCTGATGGTGTAAGTGTCACTGCCGCCCATGCATAGGAAACATATGTGTAAGGTACCTCGAAACTTGGCTCATAGACAGGGATAAGGTCAATAAGTAAAAATAAAAAATACGAATTTTTTTCGGTTGCAAATAATAAATTAAAAAAATAATTTTGTTTTTGTCAAATATCGATAGGTCGTATGGCAGAATGAAAAGTAGCCATGGCCAGTCTTGAAAAAAAAACTGACAACTGTTCTTAGTAGTCTGTGGTCGGTTTATACAGCTGTTAGTTTTTTTTTATGATAGGCAATGACTAATCATCACATTCTGCCATACGACCTATACCTTACATATAAGTTTCCCTAGCGAATTGGACACCTGCAACACCACTGGTGTTATAATTGTGCGCTGATTTTAAAGTCGATATCTACACTTCGACCAATATAAAGAGTATGGACAGGCCTTATCCGTACAAAATGCTAATAAAAAATAAGCCGCGCTACAACTACATGTAAACGCACACCCACAGTTTTCCTAATCACATGCACACACAGTGCCTAACAGAGATAGAAACACGCGCTCGCACCGTAGCGCGAGCGAGATAGCGAATGTTCGTCGGGAGCGGTCGGGTTATGCCGCCTTTTCAATCATGCGTCGCTATTTTTCCGGCGAATATTTTGAATCTAGAAAATTATCAAATAGTTAGATTAAAATCTAACGAGTGAAATGTGACGCCTAAATATTCGTTCGTATTTCTTGAGTTATTTGAATACTTTGGAAAAAAAGCACATAATTAATATTTTTTTTACACGTGTTACTCGTTGAGCATCCGAAGACTGACTAAATCAAGGTGAGTGCGCGCACTCACTTGATCGGCTTTCAAACGATGTTCCTTATGGCCCGTCCATAACTTTTTATATTGGTCGAAGTATCTACAGGCCTATTAAGGTTGTTAACCTATTTTTTGCACACTACAGAACCCT
The DNA here is from genome assembly GCA_947532105.1 of Athrips mouffetella. Lineage (NCBI taxonomy): Eukaryota > Metazoa > Arthropoda > Insecta > Lepidoptera > Gelechiidae > Athrips > Athrips mouffetella. The sequence continues at coordinate 6,216,831 of OX383976.1, read as the reverse complement.
GAAGAAAATACAGGGCTGTGACTTGCGATTCGACCTTGGGTCTACTAAGTTGTAAGTATAATTTTTAAAGCTATTTATGAGCCGTAACCTAACCTACATTGTCATACGTATAAAATTATAATAAAACATTTTATTACAATTAACTTTTCATAATTTAAATTTTGTCATGCTAGCCTATACAGGGATAAGAGACGGTGTACTGAAAACTGAACGGGCGTGCTCAGTAAACGAAACTGAACAACTTTCCTATAAAAACATTCTTGGGAACTGTTCGATCAAAGTGAGCAGTTTGTATGGAGGTGTAAACATTTTTTAGTTGTTCAGTTTCCTAGACTGAGCACGCCCTTTCAGTTTTCGTTACACCGTCCCATATACCCTTTATAATAAAATAATACATAATGTATGTAACGTACACTGTCTGGGGACTAACCAAGAAACTGAACAACTTTTCCTAAGGAACATAGATCGAAACACGAAAAAAAAATATTTGAGCTTGCATACAAAATGTGCTGTCAGCTTATGCAGTTGGTATGGGAAGTTAAAAATTTTTTCGTAATTCGACCTATGTTCCTTTGGGAAAGTTGTTCAGTTTCATGGTCAGAATCTACTGTTTAAGTTTGCACAGTCGGTCACCAGACACATTGTATACTGTCCTTGTGTGGTCTATGCCCAGCAAAATACTGTCTCTGTAATCGTTTGAGAATAAACTTTATTACAGTCGAAATAGAATTACAGCAGGAAAAACTATGCGTGAGAGCAGGTGAGATTGATACTCGTCTCTGTCGCTCCAATGTGTAGCGCATCGCTCCGTCTCGCTCTCACACTGCTGTCATTCTAATCGAGCTACATTATTTCGAGTGTAGTATTTGACAACTAGGCAGCAGAGGTGCCACTTTAAACTTTGTACACGCTTATTTCCTCCCGACGCATAAAGTCCCGTTCGCAAAATGTCACTTTCTCATAATGTCACGTTCGCAAAATGTCGCGTTTTTTGGGACTTAGAATTTTTTTTAATTATTTTACTATAGATTTGAGACTTAATTTTTTTTTTGAGTATTTCTCTATAGATTTGGGACTTAGAAAAGCTTTGAGTTTTTTTACTATCTATAGGTTTTGGACTTCTTTGTGGACTTATCGTTATTTCTTTGTGAAATTATCATTATTTTTTTCGCAGAATGTCACGTTCGCACAATGTCACGATTAAGTGTTTGGTCTCGTGCTGTCCTTTTCAGTTTCATTGAATAAGAATATGACAGCGCGAGACTTGATTGACGGTTGGCTTTGGATGGCGTCTCTGAGTGCGGTAATTACTTACCTACTTGTTCGCTAACCTGCTTAATTAGGTTTTTCTCAACAGTTTCATTTGTCATTTTAAGGACCATTTGCACTAAAATTAAGAATCGCCCCTAACTTGTTTAGGACACTCCTACCAATACTTTGACAGCCCTTAAGCAAGAACTTGGGCGATTCTTAAGTTTAGTGCAAACGGCCCTAAGTTAATAAATTTTATTTTAAGTTTTATTTTGTTAATACCTCATTTATGTACCTACTCTATGCGTGCAGCTCACCCAGCTGCATTTTTTCTTCTAATAAATTCTAATCTTGAAAATACTTCTTCAAAATACTTGAAGAAACATAGCTGGGTGGGCTGTATGCAGTCTGCAACTGCGGCGTCGTTTAAGGAGGAGCGGAGCCTTTTCTGCTTAAATGGAGGCTCCAATCTATGTTATAGTTAAGGAAAACATGTGTACAGAAATAAAAACTATTTTATTTTTATTTCTTACTGAAATTTTCTTAAAATTATCCAATAGGATAGTGCTTTGTAACATTTTAAAACAGTCATATGAAAAGGATCTGCCAAGCCATTGATATTACTTTTAAGTGTACTAATCATGTACTAAAATATTTTAATTTATTTATTAGTTTAATTTAAAATACTTAGATAAGAAATTATATTAAAATAAAATATACGTAATGATTTTTTATGTCAAAATAAAATTTATGTTTTTTCTTTGTATTAATAAAGAATAGTAAAAAAAAAAGTGTGACATGCGAACGTGACATTTTGCTGTGGTAAACCCTAGTGTGACATCTTGCGAACGTGACATTATGCGCCGGGAGGGCTTATTTCTGTTTGAAACAAAGCTTAATCTTTTTCTAATGCAGTGTAATTTTTTTTTGTGTAAAGTAGTTCGTACTTCAAGATATCTTAAAAGTGAAGAAAACTCGGTCAAAATGTTTCTTCTGAGGTGCAGTTGCCTGTACAGCTAAAGTTGATTTATCTTAGACCAGCTAGCTTCATCAGCTTTCTCTTACGTGCAGAAAGAATGTACCATAGTGATCGCGCGAAAGCAGTTGATTCATGCCACCCTTTTTTCATAAGATAAGTTGTTATAACATAAGGTCCTCGTACAGCTATATAGTGTTGATGCATGGTACAGTCAATAGCACATCAAGCTTGACACTTTGGACTTTTAACGTTTTTATTTCAATAGAAGTACGGGCTAGATTCGCACTGCGAGTGTCAAGCTTGACCTGTCGTTCACTGTACCACGGGCCTTCAGATCACCGTAATTGTTGCAATAGGGAATATGCATAATTTTTTTTGTCGCATTTATTAACGAAATATGAAAATACCGTAGCACAGATGACAAAAAGTGAAATTAAAATTTTATTCTGGTAAGAAATACGGCTAATACCAGGCCACTCAGAAAGTATTGCGAAAAATAGTTTTTATATATGGGAGACTGGCCGGTCAGAATCTTTTTCGAAAATATGATTACTTGTAAGTAAAAATATGTGTGTTCCATTTTCAAAATTTCCCTCCACATTTTTTGCGAGCCAATTCAAAGTATCGTGTCTTACTGAAAAATGGATCTGCGCCGGGAACATTTTAGAGCTATGATTTTTTACGATTTCAAGTGTCGCCTGAAACCGGATGAATCGTTCGATAGACTTCAAATGGCATTTATGGATGAAGGCCCCTCCAAGGCAACCGTGTATCGTTGGTATAACGAATTTAGGCGCGGTCGACCAACCTTGGGGGATGAAGAAAGAAGCGGTCGCCCTTTGACGGCTATTACGGAAGAAAACGTGCTAGCAGTGAAAAATTTAATCCAAGATAATAGGCGAATTACATATCAGGAGATTCAGCACATATTAAAGATTGGATCGGGAAGCGTTCACGAGATTCTACACGGGCATCTTCGCGTGAGGAGGATAGTATCGCGCTGGGTGCCGCACTACCTCACCGACGCTCAGAAGCAGGCCCGGGTGGAATGGTGCCGTGATATGCTGAACAAATTTGAAGCAGGCTCGTCTCGGCGTGTTTACGACATCGTAACAGGTGATGAGTCCTGGATTTATCAATACGATCCAGAAACCAAGCGCCAGTCGACAGTTTGGGTGTTTCAAAATGAACCAACGCCTACCAAAGTGAAGCGATCTCGAAGCGGGGGGAAGATTTTGATCGCCAGCTTTTTTAATTTGACTGGCCACTTGGCCTCAATTCCCTTACGAGATCAAAGAAGCATCAACGCCGAATGGTATACTACCAAATGTTTACCAGAAGTTTTTTCTGTTGTGAGCAACAAGCGACCAAACACAGGGCTCCGCGGACTACTGCTCCACCACGACAATGCGCCTGCACACACCGCGCTCAAAACGAGGGACTTCCTGGACAGCACACCAGTCAAACTCCTGGGTCACCCTCCTTACAGCCCTGATCTAGCACCGTGTGACTTCTTTTTATTTCCAAAAATAAAAAATCAGCTCAAGGGGATACAATTTTCGTCGCCGGAAGATGCGCTGGCTGCGTTCGAGCAGGCTGTAAACGAGGTGTCTACGGCGGACTGGAAAAAGTGTTTTGAAAACTGGTTCAGACGCATGAATCTTTGTATAGAGGCTGGTGGAGAGTACTTTGAAAAGATTTAATAAAAATATATGTACCTGTAGAACAATTTTTTTTAGTGTCGCAAATATTTCTGAGTGTCCCACGTATAAGCATTTAAAACTATTAATTACGCGCCGATTAGACAGAGATCCGACATGGAATTTGACGTCACATGCCACTACGGCCATATAAACTCCGTATTAAATTTCGTTTTGCTAGAAAGAGACAGAAACAAATCTTCGATGGCTTATATCTTTTTTAATTTCATAGTTATTCGAAAAATAGTTTTACTTAACTGTTTATTACATGAATAAGAAGCAATAAGGCCGCCTATTGTGCTCCGTATTTCATTTTGTATTTTTTTTTCTTTTGTAAATTTTGTATTTCTGTGTGCAATAAAGAGTATTGTATTGTATTGTAAGAATTTTTTTTTAATAAAGAAAATCATGCATATTCCCTACAGCTGCTGAGGAACGCGAAGGTAGTACATACTCTTTACAATATCGTTGGTAGTTTTATGTATAAGTTAAACTACATTGTTGGTACATAGTGTACTCTACACCTTCATTCCAGTATCTAGTTGCAGTAGCTGCTTCATCAGCTCGTAAGTAGAGAAGGAAGTGGCGACCATGGGAATAGCGCGAAGGTAGTTGATGCTCATGCCACGGTACAGACCCTTCACTATGCCGTTCTCACGGTATATGAGGGTCAGAGTCATCACCATGCCGGTGCTGCAAATTACAAATTGGCGTTATATAGGGTGACTTTTAATTAGTTCTTGATAGCAAAAGATATGCATGTAGTACTCATGATACTGAACAACTTTTCCCAAGGAACAAAGGTCGACATACGAACAACCCAGTTTGAATGCGCTATCGGCTGATGCAGTTTCTATGGGAGGTCAAAACTTGATTTTCGTATTTCGACCTACGTTCCTTGGGAAAAGTTGTTCAGTATGAGTACATGCATACCTTTTTCTATCAAGAACTAATTAAAAGTCATCCTATTGTTTCATTCGTGAATGCCACTAGTCCGGTCCCTTATAGTCTTATATCGCCAAATTGCACCAAATTTTTTCCAGGTACTAGTTAGGTACATAGCTCTCAATTTTTGATAGGAGCCAATTCTTGAATTTTGTATGGAAACTTTTTGAAATTTAAGAATTGGCTCCTATCAAAAATTTAGAGCTATGTACCTAACTAAGCACCTGAAAATAAATTTGGTGAAATTGTAAATCGTGTCTACGTGAAACAGCTAACTGACCGCACTACACCGCTTACCAACACAGTTTGCAGCTATTTCAATAGTAATCAACTAAAGCTGTCAGAAAAGACAAGTTTGTGACACAATGTTATTTTTTCCGTCATGGCTGCAAAATGTGTTGTTAAGCGTTGGATTTAACGAATGAAACGGATTATGCGTAGAGAATATAACAAAAAAAAAACAAGTTCACACAACATCGTAAGCATCAAACAAAAACAAATTCGCAAAGGAAACTTATTTGTAAGGTACCTTGAAACTTGGCTCATAAACAGGAATAGGATCATTGAAGATAAATAAAAAATACCAATTTTTTTTGGCCATACATGACGAAGTTATAAAATAAAATCGTTTTCGTTAAATATCGATAGGTCGTATGGCAGAATGTGATGAGTAGTCATTGCCTATCATAAAAAAAACTAACAGCTGTATAAACCGACCACAGACTACTTAAAACAGTTGTCAGTTTTTATTTTTTTTAAGACTGGCCATGGCTACGTTTCATTCTGCCATATGGCTAATCGATATTTGACAAAAATTAAATTATTTTTTAACTTTATTATTTGCAACCGAGAAAAATTCGTATTTTTTATTTTTACTTATTGACCTTATCTATGAGCCCAGTTTCGAGGTACCTTACACATACGTTTCCTATGCGAAAAATCGGACTGTTATGAACAATACTGGAAAAACGAAAAAATAAATTATTAAATTTAATTCCAATTTGTAGAAAAGATCAAATCCGTGGTTAAAACAAAAATGACGAAAGTAAGTAAATAAGAATAACACATTTTTGAAATTTTAGTTAAAAATAACCTCAAATCCGGAAGTTAGAAAATAAATAATTATCAACAAAAAGACTAAAAGAATATACGAAAAGTACCAACCTCCTGTATTAGTTGCCAACCCCAAGTGCATCCATGCAATAAAAGTATAAATATACACATTATTTTAAGGTTTTGCATATTACCATGGACGAACATTAAGTGGTATTACACAGATGGTTTTAAAGTATAGCATAGGTATAGTTTTAGGCATAAATAATGGTGGATAGAAGTAATCTTAAAATTTGTCAAATGCAAAGAATTCGATAAGTAACATTTTATATGCTTTACATTACAGATCAAGGCAACTTTTACTTAGTACACACGGCCACTCGTCGGTAGAAACAATTTGACCATGAGCGGGTCTCTGGTTTCGGGGGTTTGTTGCGTTGCGCTGGTTCAGCTTATACTGGTTTTGTTTCCACTTCCTTGCTGCCGTGCGTACATTTATTAAAAATATAGTTCAGTTAGCACCTTGCGTGTTAAAAAGAATGTGCAACTGCAAGAAATCTAATGTGTGAGTATTAACCATGGTTGTTCCACTGCTAGGCAATTAACCATCAACCACTCCTATTGTCATTTACAACACACATTTACAACGCATAGTACATAATTACGACACCGTATACCATTTTAGTAAATAATTACAATCCCCAGTAGTCAATCACGATTTAGAAGAGAGGGAGTGTGTGTGTGTGTGTGTGTGTGTGCAAAGCTGCCATATTTGTGTGCGTTAAAAGGCTGCAACAAGTGAGTGTGCGTGCGTGTCATTATACGTGTTTGAGACAAAACCAACTCGTATTTGGCAGTGTGCGTGTTTATACAAGCGAGCTGCATCCGACGCCGCGTCGTATCTAGCGGGTATGACATAAATTGATGTAGTTATTGTGCATTCAAGGCTGCTATAGTTTGTGTGCGACCAAAGCTGCGATAGTTTGTGTGCGTTCAAAGCTGCTATAGTGTGTATGCGAAGCTGCTTTATAATGTGTGAATTCAGGGCTGCTATAGTTTGTGTGCGCTCAATGCTGCTATAGTGTGTGTGAAAAGCTGCTTTAGTTTGTGTGCGTTCAGGGTTGCTATAGTTTGTGTGCGTTCAGAGAGTCTATAGTATGTGTGCAAAGCTGCTTTAGTTAGTGTGCGTTCAGGGTTGCTATAGTTTGTGTGCGTTCAGAGATGCTATAGTTGGAGTGTGTCAAGGCTGTTATAGTCTGTGTGCAAGCTGCAACAAACTACTGCTGTACGTGTCTGAGACTAAACTGACCCGAATTTAGCGGTGTGCGGTTCCATACAAGCGAGCTGCATCCGACGGCGCGTCACGTCTAGCGGGTACGACACGGACTGCGCCACCGCTCCTGCTAACCCTCCGCATACCAGCTTGCCAGGCACGGTTAGCACTAGACCGCCTGGAAACAACACCAATATAAGAATAGATTAATTATCCTACATTAAACGAACATTATAAAAAGAAATCGGTTCTTCTAACGATTTACATGAAATTTACCGGAGGGTTTTCTTAGGATTCTTGTCTGGGACAATTCGTTTTCTGTGTTTTTGAAAAACTAAATAACTTTTTCTGAAGAGCATAGGTCATATGGGAGTAGTAAATAAGGGTATTTATAATTATCACCCCAAGACCCGGATTAAAATTAACACGTCTGAGAAGTGCAAAAGTAAGTTTAAAACAAACTTTGTCCTATTATATAAAATGGATTCTGCAAACGGATCCCTAAATCGAAAAATTATATACAGACTCATAATGTTTTTAAAAGAGCTATCTAACGACACCCCAGACGACGGTGGAGTAGACAAAAAAAATGCACCCCCACTTTACTTGTAGGGGAAGTAATTTTATTTTACCACTGTCGGCGTAGATGCTAAGCCGCGCACAGACAGACGGACATGACGAAACTATAAGGATTCCTAGTTGACTACGGAACCCTAAAAACTTACCCGTATTCCGCTCGCACTTTCTACAGAGCGTTGTAGGCAGATACTTCATGCAGAAGAACTTGAGGGACTCGAAGCAGTAGAAACTGAATCCCGCGTACGGGACCATGCCTACTAGCGTCGGGACGAAGCCGCGATAAAGAGCTCGCATACCGCCCTCCTGAAATTAACAAATTAAAGATTATGTGATGTAGAAATGAAGATAAATCAAGGATAAATGTTTATTCTTCTTAATTTTAAATGTTAGCGCTTTTCGATTGAGTAACTTAACGGTACGTTTTATGAGCACTGTGTGCGACGACAGCGCGTTAAAAGTAGGTTTAAAACTTGCTCGTATTAGCTCGTAAAGTGACGTGACGTCATGAGTGACGTCACTTTAGCGCGCTATCATTGCACACGAAAATGAGGTAGTGCAGCGTGTGCGATCAATTCACAACTCTCGGAATCTTTTTTCGGATTGTCGTGGGATTTTTTCGATTTGTTGGTAGTTCGAAAGCAAATTAAAGAAATGGATTTAATTCACAGGGTCCAAATACTTAGTAAAGATGGTGATGACGAGAAAACGACGTAGGCACGCCATCAGTCGGTTTAAAACGATTTTCGACGAATGCACGGATATAGAAATAAACCGACTATATTCAGTGAATACAGAGTGAGCAATGTAGTCGAGTTATAAACCGTAGTGTATCACGATATGGGCCTTGTTTTGTATTGGTCCATCAAAATAACTACAGACCAAAATGGATTTTTTGGTTCACAGATAAAACAGGATCTAACCCTAATGCTGCCCTTCTGTCTGTAGATGTACCAAGTAAAAGAATTTCTAGGTCTGTAGTGAAACTATGTACCGTCCGGATTCCGGAACATGTTAGTGGCTGCGTGTACAACGCCGGAGTGCCTATGCTCGCCCGCCACTTGGAACGCGAGTCGCGCTCGGATCGTGTCTAGTGGGTAGGTACGTTAGTGTAACAAGTCACTACATATTGGCTAGTGTACTGCAGTGCACTACGTACCGTCCGGAACATGGTAGTGGCTGCGTGTGCGATGCCGGAGTACCTATGCTCGCCCGTCACTTGGAGCGCGAGTCGCGCTCTGATCGTGTCTAGTGGGTACGTTAGTGTAACAAGTCACTACATATTGGCTAGTGTACTGTAGTGACACTACGTACCGTCCGGAACATGGTAGTGGCTACGTGTGCGATGCCGGAGTACCTATGCTCGCCCGTCATTTGGAACGCGAGTCGCGCTCGGATGGTGTCAAGTGGGTACGTTAGTGTAACAAGTCACTACATATTGGCTAGTGTACTGTAGTGACACTACGTACCGTCCGGAACATGGTGGTGGCTGCATGTACGATGGCGGAGTACCTATGCTCACCCGTCATTTGGAACGCGAGTCGCGCTCTGATCGTGTCTAGTGGGTACGTTAGTGTAACAAGTCACTACATATTGTCTAGTGTACTGTAGTGACACTACGTACCGTCCGGAACATGGTAGTGGCTACGTGTGCGATGCCGGAGTACCTATGCTCGCCCGTCATTTGGAACGCGAGTCGCGCTCGGATGGTGTCAAGTGGGTACGTTAGTGTAACAAGTCACTACATATTGGCTAGTGTACTGTAGTGACACTACGTACCGTCCGGAACATGGTGGTGGCTGCATGTACGATGGCGGAGTACCTATGCTCACCCGTCATTTGGAACGCGAGTCGCGCTCGAATCGTGTCTAGTGGGTACGTTAGTGCAACAAGTCACTACATATTGGCTAGTGTACTGCAGTGACACTACGCACCGTCCGGAATATGGTAGTGGCTGCGTGTGCGATGCCAGAGTACCTATGCTCGCCCGTCACTTGGAACGCGACTCGCGCTCGGATCGTATCTAGTGGATATGTTATTGTATCAAGTCACTACATATTGGCTAGTGTACTGTAGTGACACTACGTACCGTCCGGATCATGGTGGTGGCTGCGTGTGCGATGCCGGAGTACCTATGCTCGCCCGTCACTTGGAACGCGACTCGCGCTCGGATCGTATCTAGTGGATATGTTAGTGTATCAAGTCACTACATATTGGCTAGTGTACTTTAGTGACACTACATACCGTCCGGAACATGGTAGTGGCAGCGTGTGCGATGCCGGAGTACCTATGCTCGCCCGTCACTTGGAACGCGAGTCGTGCTCGGATGGTGTCTAGTGGGTACGTTAGCGTGACTGCTGTCACTCCCGCGGCTGCGCCTGCTACGAACTTATCCGCATGCTGCACCATCGGGATGTGAAGACCGCTTAAATACTGAAAATAAACAGAAAAATAACATTAATTAGGACATTGCATAATTTGATTCCTCAGACATGTTAAAAATGACTTTTGTCATCGTTTTTGGAGATGTTACCGGAAAAAAATTGTAGATACATACGTCCGTTAGGTATAGCAAACACAACCTAACTGGTCTCAATTGGTTAGGTTGTGTTAGGTTCTCTTTCGACCAAACGCGCGAGAAGCGAATTCGGTAGGTACAGTTTATTATTTCTCGACAGTTGATCAACGTACACCCAACAGCACGTAAGTAGAAACATTTTGGATGGAATTGTAAATGTTTCCACTGACGTGCGGTTGACCGTACTAGGCAATTGATCAACTTAGAGCCACCGCGCACTAGCGATTTTTTAGTTGGCCGACAGTTTGATCGGTCTCGGAATCAGTATGGACCCCTATGGTAGTGCGCGCATTTGTCGATTTAAAGTTTTCGATTTGTCTATGGAGAACGATTGCGACTAAACTGTCGGCCAACTAAAAAATCGCGAGTGCGCGGTGGCTCTTACGACACCTCTTGCGATGACAGAGACAAACTTCCTATATTGGATAGAATGATTAAAGTAACTTCACAACATTTCTATGTTCCGAACCCGATTCAAATCCCAGACCGATAATCCATACCAGAGATCTTCCTGGTCGATTTGGATTCGGTTCGCGCTTTCAGGTACTCCGGACCGGATCGGCCCGCATGCGTTGCTTACACGCTCTGTATGTGTCGCAGCAGGCAAATAGAATATTTCGTCATTTCACGTTATGCCTTGGCATTCTATAAAATGCCGAAAATTTTTAATTCGTCATTTTACATAATGACGCGGCGTTTCACAAAACAGCGCGTAATTAATTTCGGCAAAAAATTAAATGATTCCCAAAATATTTTTTTATACCCCAATACACTTCAGACAAAATGGATGAATGTACACCAAATTGGCTGAACGAACACCCAATTGGCTGAACGTACACCAAATATGGGTAACCGGTTCGGTTAGGTTGTGTTAGGTTATCTTGCGACCACAACACACGAGCCGAGCGAGCGGAGAGAGCGTGCCGCGGCAGCGGTCGGCGAAGTGCCAGAAGCAAATCCATTCATCCATTTTGGTAGATAAAATTTGGTGAATATTATTTGGTAAAAATTTACTCAAATTTGGTGGCACGTTAATACACACACATTCATTTCTATTACCGTGGCTAACGAACCTAAAATGCACCAGTAATCTATACCCGTTGACAATCTGCCGGCGCGGCGTCGCTTTACAATTTGCCGACCGTTTACAGTTACTGTTGGCCCACCGTTTGTAAACGGCGAATTATACGATTTTCCTGCGACATGTGGATTGAATACGTTTATAATAGTGCAAGATTACCTGCAATGCAGGTTAAATTCTTTTGTTTAATTTAAAGTACCTGGGCGACCGAGCTACGTAAGTTTCTTAAACGCACTACAATACGTAAAGAAATTGTTAAAAAAAGGTGAAAACGAATTTTTCCAGACATGAGACCTATACGAGTATAGATCGATTTTTCGCCCCCGAAAACCCCTGTATAGTAAATTTCATCGAAATCGTTGGAGCCGTTTTCGAGAAACCGATTACAAATATATATATATATACAAATAATGCTCGTTTAATAGTATAGGATAAGTTGCATGCAAGAATTTGCGTCAATGTTCAAAATGACTTGTTTAAACTATGTACCTACACGAACTGTAAATATTATCATGGTTTGCAACCTTGCAAGTAACAAATAGGTACAACAAATAAATCTAAGAACTTAATAAAAATCTAACACTGAAAGATCACACAGCCGAAACTCGTGGGTCTGGAAGCATGGAATTCGCAACAGAAACTTAAATGTAAGGGTTGCTACACACATGTTCGATTCAGCATGTGCGGTTCGGCTTTTACTTAGAACTTGAGTTGTCTGTTGTATGAAAAAGGCGGAACCGAACATGCCAGCTCGCTTATGTGTGTAGCAACCCTGAGGAACTTTAATACTAAAGTAAGTCATCATCATCATCATATCAGCCGAAAGACGTCCAGTGCTGGACATAGGCCTCCCCTAAAGATCTCCATGACGACCGGTCCTGCGCTGCTCGCATCCAGCGGCTTCCCGCGACCTTAAACAGATCGTCGGTCCACCTTGTGGGGGGCCTGCCAACGCTTCGTCTTCCGGTACGTGGTCGCCACTCTAGAACCCTCGCGCCCCATCGGTCATCGGTTCTTCTTGCGATGTGCCCTGCCCACTGCCACTTCAGTTTAGCGATTCTCAGGGCTATGTCAGTTACTTTAGTTCTTCTGCGGATCTCCTCATTTCAAAGTGGTAAAACGAAAACATTTTTCAAAAATATTTGTGTTAGTTTCAAAGACCAGTTACCCACAGATAAATGAAGCGAGGTTCAAAACTCTTTGCAATACCGCAAAAACATTCGATTTTCATCTTTAGCCTCTAAAGGTCCTGTACACACAACTCGCTTTACCACAACTGTCTCTTACTGTCCTAGATACCCAGTGGATCTGTGGATGTTGCGCAGACGCAGCGCACGTACAGTCAAAAACACATTGAGCTATACGTTGGATACGTACGCTACATCCACTTTAAATTTTTTATGAAGCAACGAAAGTTAATAATAATTTACTTATTTTAAATAATTTTATTTTACACTACTTACATTTATTTTAAAAAAGCGTACATGCCAAGATGATATGACGCTGAACTACTTCATATATTAATGGCCAAATTAAAACTACTTATACAAAGTGTATTAAAAAGGTTATGTAAAAAACTGAACATATTTCCCCAGGGATGATAAAAACTAAAAAATCTTCAACTAGAATAGAAACTGCATCAGCTGATAGCGCACTTTGCCTCTCGTGTAAAATGTGCTATAAGATGCGGTTCATATATGAAGTCGATATTGTTTTCGTATATTGACTACGTTCATAGGGAAAAGTTGTTGAGTGTCATGGGTGGAAACACCTATTAAATTTTCCAGGGTAATGAAAAATAGCCATGTGTTCATCACCAGCATAACAGTGAGCCGTATGGGTTTTAAGATCGATGAGCGACCCTGTCTAAGTTATTACATACATACATAAGATAGATAGAAGTGTTTGTTCTGTGTCTGGGTGTTATTTATCTATTTATGTATGTATATCAGTCTCTGGTACCCATAGTTACAGGTTTTGCCTAGTTCAGGATCAGATGACCTTGTCTGAAATGTCCCCCAATATTTATAAAAATAAAAGATAAACTCGTTTATTTTGTCTACAGACACACATACATAATACAGACAACACTTAAAATACAGAACAGAAATTAATGCGACAAGGACAATAACAACAGTTGGAGCAATAGAAAATACATGTAAGTAAGTACCCGCTTGGGGTATGTATGTATGTGTGCTGCAGCAGTTCAAAAAAAACCGTAGCTCAGCGCCGTTACTTGCTCTGCAGCAAGTCACTGATTTTCAGCTACGCAAATCTCACTCTCACACATCTTCTTCATTTACTTTTTTGGTATTAAGTGTTATTCTCTTTTTCTTTCTCTTTGTCCACTGGCATCGCATCGTTTGAGTTGTAAGATCAAGGGTTTATGAGGTCGGTCACCTCAGAAACCCTGTTGTCAGAGTTGTTGTCTGACAGGGCTCATTTACCGACTACTACCATATAGATTGCAGCCGGGACCATCGGCTTAAGATGCATTCAGAAGCACGCAATCATTGGACAATCAGGTGAACAATACTGCAATTTCACTGAAGAAGTAACACAAAATTATTCTAGTTTTAGTCTTCACCGGGAACCGAACCCAGAACCTCAAAATCGAGAGCCAAACGATCTAACCATGGAGGTTAAATATTTTTGAAACCACATCAAGGTTATAATATAATAGCTGCGCAATACGTGAAGCTCCACACACATGGTTGCTTCACATGCTTTTACCATGTCTGTCAATGTTTCGTCAACAGCAAACGCGTCAAATAAGCGTCGCAACCGCAGACGAGCAGTACACAATTATGATGACATTTTATTGTATTAAGGAAGACCTTTTTTTAAATTATTATGGGGTGTTGCAAAATTGTGTGGTGTAATTCTCTTTGATATTTTTTGTATTGCGTTTTAGGTATGTCTTAGGATTTATAAGGTCATATTGGTCATAAGCTAATTACTGTTGCTTTTTACTGACTGTTAAGACAGAATGTTAAGTAACTTTAAGACTATTAAATTTTTGCTACACAATATACAAAATATTATCACAAATGCCTTATTTTTGTGCAAAAAAGGCTTCATTAACCTAAAGCTAATGCTCAAGCATTAGCATGTCAAGACAAAACAACGAAACAATTTTATTCAAAAATTCGAGAAGATTGTTTTATTATGGAATTTAAGTATCCGTATGTAATTTTTAAGGGCTATATTTGTAAATAGAGGAGATGAAAATCATCATCGTACCGTGTAGATTGTATAATCGATGACCGACCTCACAAAACCTGGTGTCAGAGGGTTGAGACTCCAAAGGCCTCGGACATGGCTCATTAAAGACTACTTCCGTATAGTAGCCGGGACCAACTTAACGTGCCTTCCAAAGCACGGAATCATATTACTTTTCGTACAATCAGGTGATTAATCTCGCAAAGTTTTAACCAAATTGGGGAAGTTTCACCATGCGGCAGAGTTAAAGTTATCTTCAAAGGTAAACTTATCTTCTGGGAAAACAAGGACTCTAAACTCATTTTTTTTTCTTTATTCCAACGCTTACCAATCTATTTTGCAGCCACATGACACTAAAACCAGAGTATATTTGACGGAAAGAATAACATTGTTTCACAAACTTGTTTTTCTGACAGCTTTTGTGTGATAAGAGAACGTTGTGGCGTAAACGAAGACGTAGTGACTAAAATTGAGGAAGGGCTGCTGAGATGGTTTAGTCGTCTAGAGAGGATGAATGAAAGAAGATTGACGAAAGAGATCTACAAGGCGAGAGTGAATGGAAACGTTGGAAGGGGAAGGCCTCGGCGAACGTACCAAGACCAAATTCAGGACGTTCTGAATAAAGGCCAGGTTAAAAGTACCCTAAACCGACGAGCATGTATGAAAGGATTGATGAAAGTTCAGGAAGCAAGGGAAGTATGTCAAGATCGTAGCAGGTGGAGAACTGTGGTCTCCGCCTACCCCGACGGGAACAAGGCGTGATATTATGTATGTATGTATGTTTTTTATCACATACTTGTTTGATAGCCGTTACAGAGTAGCATAATAATCAGAATAGTAGAAGACATGCATGACAAGCAAGCAATATAATTCAAATAGTTATTCATACATAGTATGTATGTAGTTATTCAAGGGATTCAGTTAACAATGACATTCCTGCACACATTGACTCACATTATATTATACAAATAAATTGTTATTCTCAAAATAGCATTGATTACATTGGATAAATATTGTCAAGGAAATCTTAAAGGCTAGGTTAAAAGTATCGAAACGATAAATAAAGGCCGACTTAAGAGTACCTACCCTAAACCCACGAACGTGTATGAGCGGGATGATACAGGAAGCGAGGTAAGTATGTCAAGATCGTAGCAGGTGGAGGGCTGTAGTCTCTACCTACCCCGACGGGAAAGAGGTATGATTATTATGTATGTACTTAAGGTGGTTGCTGAGCAAAAGTGCTGCCACTTTGAGAAATAAATTTATTGCGTCATAAATACAAATCATTTAATAAGGATTGTTTGATTGGCGGCAATTTGGGGTAGTTCTATATTTTATTATCCATCACATCACATCCTAGCTTATCGTGTATAGCTTTGTATTGTAAAACTGCCAAAAACGGCCACTTTTAGCACTTTACCAATACAAAGCTAAAAATGATAAGCTAAGCTATGATGTCATGTTCTGAATAAACTAGGAAACTAGGATTACTTCAATCTGTCTTTCCGGATTTACGATAAGTTTTGTATTTAGTGAGTAATATTTTTTAAACTGATGGGGGCGCTAGTGGCCGGGAGGTAGCCTCTTAAGGAAAATCAGTAAGCTGGAGGGTGCTCCCTGTCCTGTAGTGAACGTTTCATGGGATGTCATGACGATGATGAGACGTCTAGTTTTTGCGTTCTCTTATCATATCATGATACTTATTTTAGGGAGGGACTTAATTTTTTTATGATAAGGAACGGGAAACGTTCCAAGATTTCGAGAAGTTTTGAACGGGAGCCAAGTACAATCAAGAGCATGACAAGCTTCACACATTGGATTTAGTACCGGAAGTTCTAATGAAGGCCAGGTACAGCCAAGATCACGTCAAGCTTGACATGACATTGGATTTTGTACCGTTTTTATTAAGGTTCCGTAGTCAACAAGGAGCCCTTATAGTTTCGTCATGTCCGTCTGTCTGTCTGTCCGCGGCTTAGCTCAGAGACCTGAAATTTTGTATGGATATATATTTTATCGCTGAGCATTAGGAGGTAAAAAGTTTATGTTATGAACGTTATGAAATACTTGATCAAAACCTACTTTGCGATAAAAATCCTAAATAACTACGTAACCCCATACTGCGCGTGGCCCGACACGCACTTGGCCGGTTTTTATTTTTAACGCTTTACGATGAGTCGCACTGCATGTGTGTGCTTGACCTGGACTAGTCTGCACCCTAAACTGGTAATTGACTATGAAAGGGTTTATGAGTTTTTTTATGTAACAATTGAGCAAGCTAGCTTGTCAGCCACCTGATGGTAAGTGGTCACCAACGGCCACGGTGCCCATTGTCTTATTAGTAACATAATTTACACTAACAAGACAGCAAAGCGCGTTGCCCACCCTGAGAAATAGGATGGTGTGCCTCATGTGCCAGTAATTTCGCTGGCTCCCTTGCCCTTCAAACCGAAACACAACAGTGCAAACACTGCTGCTAAAGGCAGAAAAAAGCAAGGGGGTTGGTAATTCTCCAGACAGACTTTGCACAAAAGCCCTACCACCTTCTACAAAAGCGCTACAACTTTCTACAAAAGCCCTACCCCCTTCTAAAGATGAAGAAGAAGCGAGAAAAGTACGTCATGATCGTAGCAGGTATGGTAGATATGGTCTCTGACCTCTGTTTATCCCTATGGAAAAGAGGTTGGGGAAGGTTATGTATGAACAATGAACGTACGAGGTGGGCAAGTTAACGACGTTAACTACTCAAAGACAGTGTAGCCTTCTTTTGGTCAAATAATTTTTCAAATCGGTTTTGTCGTTCCAGATGCCAACGTTTTTTAAATGTCAATGGGCTTAGTCTTGACCTCGATCTAGTCTTGAGGACAGAAATGAGGTCGACGATGGGACGAGCTTGCATAGATTCGGATTATATGAACTTGGGAACACAGACGCAGGCAGAGAATGCCACTCTGGCCGTTTGGAAAACGATGGAAAGAAGATTCATCATTTCATCCCGAGGTAAAAAGCAGCTTAAGTTATAAGTTGAAATAAACAACACCTGTGATACACCTACCGCGTATGTAAACATTTGGTACATGGTGCATTACTGCACATCAATTAGCGCGTCCATTCGACCGTGCCTCACCGTAGCAAATCAGCAGTGTAACAACCGCTATCATGCAGAAGTCCGTAATCTGCAGTATCTACACTTATTAAAACTGACCACGTACACAGAGCCACCCATACGTGAAGTAAAGTCAAGAGCAAATCAAGCTTGTTGACACATCGGTCGTTGCACCGTTCTTATTTCAATAAACGTACGGGCTAGAGTCGAACTGCGAGTGTCAGCTTGACCTGTCGTTGCTGTACAAAAGTTTCCGTGTTTGCCTTGTGGAGGTAAATGGGCTCATTTGAGACGAGTAACCTAGGAAGATACAGAGCGATGGGTTGTTGCTTGCATGCATACCTAAAACTTGGTAATAAAAGACAGAAAATAAGTAGTAAACGGCAAAGAATAGTACTCGGCAAGGAATAGCATACCCGTGGGTGTCGTAAGAGGCGACTAAGGGTTGACTGGAGGATGGGCAGCAGCATCCTCCTTTGTATATTACATCTTACTTACTGCGGTCCATGGTGCCAGCCGTAACGCTAACAAGCGAGGTGACTATGGTACTTCCCTTCCACATTTTTCCAGCAAAAGCTAGAATTCTGGATGGAGTTCCCTGTCCTGTAGTGGACGTTTCATGGGATGTTATGAAGTAGTAGAAAAATTCCTAGAAAAGCTACTACCAGGACAATCTTCCCGGGCCCATATCACTCATAACATCCCATGAAACGTCGACTGCAGGACAGGGAACTCCCTTCAGCAAACACGCGTGGTACTTTAAGGGCCGATCACACCTGACTGAATTCACACACTAAGTCAGTTAGTCTCCTACGTAGGAAAGGAAGGTAGAAAGATGGAACTTAGTAAGTCACTAACTGAGTAAGCCGCATAGTAAGCAACGCAGAAAGGAACTTTAGTGAAGGGCCAATACGAATAGAACACCTCATCGTACGGAAAATATTAATAAGGGCTAATTTATGTTGTATAGAAAAACACTAGAATAACTACAAAAAAAACCACAGAATTACCGGTATACTAAAAAACAAACAAGGAATTAAAATTAGGTTGCACCAGTCAAGTAAACACAAAGAATTTGAGTGCTTTATTCATTCTTTTAGGTAGAATAAATTTTTCATTCAAAATCGTACGAAAAGCGAATAATGATTCCAATGAAAAATAACAATTGAATGATAAAAGATTATTTGGATAGTACTAAGTAGTACATTCGAATATTTCGATTGTTGCTTCTTGAAATAATTGTACATCACTATTCGTATACCTCTATATTTTCTGTGCTGGTACACTTTATAGCGCGACTGATATGTTCAGATACTTTGTATAAAGGCTTCTATGAGTATTTTTAATGACCTTCAAATAAATTGAAAAGCAAGCTAAAAACTCGTTTATACTTTTATATTTAGTAGTAGAAGTAGTTTTAGAATACGATTGTCTTACTTTATTGTAATTGAAATAATTATAATATTATTATTATTGTAAAGGGGGCCCAAATGGGTAGGTCAAAGTTTTTAATTGTCAGTACTAAGTCAAGTTAGGTATCATATGAAAGTGCTTCACTTGTAAATTCCAAAATAGTTCTTTATATTTTTAACGACTCTTAGTTTTCAAGTTATGATGAAAAAAGTTTTAAAAAATTATCCCTTCCTTATCCCCGAAGTTTTCCGAAGAAAAAATCTGAATTAATTAAAGTCCATAGAGGTTTATGTGAATAATTCAGAAAAAAAACAATCTCTCTAAGTAGCACAGTTTTTTGGAAATTTGCAACAAATCTTTACAAACAAATTTAGTTTTGCGGTCCTTACAATGGACCTTATTGCTTCTAAAAATACTATAGGTAGGTATATCGGAACCCTCGATGCGCGAATCCGACTCGCACTTTAACATTTTTTTTTGTTGTGTATAGATGTATGTATGGTGAAAATCGTTAATTTTTCATGGTATGAGTCCATTGATGAAGTTTTCAGGAGATTGTTTGACACCTTGTACTTGTCCGTAATTTTGTTAGACTTCCTTAAAAGAGATACTTTGTAATCCTGACAAAATTTTCAATTCATGTCTAAATCAGTTGTCCCTTTCATAAAAAAATGTATAGGATCAAAACTGTTTAGTTTTCGCGTCGAGTCGGAAGCAACAGTAGTGTGCGTATGATCGAACACACACATGCGCGCAGTCCACGCGGAGTCGTAGTGCGTCATTTCACCCGAGACGCGTTCTCGCCCGCTCGGAGGAAACGACACCTTTTAAAAAACTGTGTTTTGAATGGAACTTTTTTCTCTCAAGGTATTTTTAATGAACTCTACTAATATAGCTCAGCGCAA
Source organism: Athrips mouffetella (assembly GCA_947532105.1). NCBI lineage: Eukaryota > Metazoa > Arthropoda > Insecta > Lepidoptera > Gelechiidae > Athrips > Athrips mouffetella. The sequence continues at coordinate 6,196,752 of OX383976.1, read as the reverse complement.
CGATTGTATAACGGAGGGTTACTCGAGGGGAAGCGAGGGGCGACAGGGAACAGCTCTTCAAGTTTGTATACTCAACAGCACGTCAGTAGAAACACTTTAGACTTACTCGTAATGACATGGTGGTAGAAACTATCATCCGCACATCACTTATTATCCGAAAATCACTCATCATCCGCTCATCATCATTCATCCACTCATCCACGCATCACTCATCATCCACTTATCATCATTCATTCACTGATCAACTATCATCCGCGCATCACTCATTATCATTGATCCACTCATCAACTATCATCCGCGCATCACTTATCATCCGCTCATCATCATTCATCCACTGATCAACTATCATCCGCGCATCACTTATCATCCGAAAATCACTCATCATCCGCTCATCATCATAATTCATCCACTCAACCACACATCACTCATCATCCACTGATCAACTATCATACGCGCATCACTTATCATCCAAAAATCACTCATCATCCGCTCATCATCATCATTCATCCACTCATTAACTATCATCCGCGCATCACTCATCATCATTGATCCACTCATCAACTATCATCCGCGCATCACTCATCATCCGCTCATCATCATTCATCCACTGATCAACTATCATCCGCGCATCACTTATCATCCAAAAATCACTCATCATCCGCTCATCATCATCAGTCATCCTCTCATTCACGCATCACTCATCATCCGCTCATCATCGTTCATCCACTCATTAACTATCATCCGCGCATCACTCATCATCCACTTATCATCATTTATCCACTGATCAACTATCATCCACGCATCACTCATCATCATTGATCCACTCATCAACTATAATCCGCGTGTCACTCATCATCCTTTCATCATCATCATTCATCCAGTCATCAACTATCATTCTGCCTAAGTTTGGCGCCGTTTGCTTTAAAAAAAATAATCCATTTAAATCCGTGCCATCGCTGCACATTTCGTTGATTTTGTGATCGAAAGATCGAAGGACACATACTAACGATCAAAAGGCAGTCTTATTTCGGAAAGCCATGCCATGGAAATCCGTCTCAAGAGGAAAATCTAACAGACCTGACGAAATAATGTAGCCTGTTTCCTGCCTAAGTTTGGTGCCGTTTGCTTCTTTTAAAAAAGTAATCCATTTAAATCCGTGCCATCGTTGTACATTTCGTTGTTTTTGTGATCGAAAGATCAAAGGACACACACTAACAATCAAAAGGCAGTTTTATTTCGGAAAGCCATGCCATGGAAATCCGTCTCAAGAGGAAAATCTAACAGTCCTGACGAAATAATGTAGGCTTTTTCCTGCCTAAGTTTGGCGCCGTTTGCTTCTTTTAAAAAAGTAATCCATTTAAATCCGTGCCATCGTTGTACATTTCGTTGTTTTTGTGATCGAAAGATCAAAGGACACATACTAACGATCAAAAGGTAGTCTTATTTCGAAAATCCATGCCATGGAAATCCGTCTCAAGAGGAAAATCTAACAGATCTGACGAAATAATGTAGCAAGCAGCACGTTCAAGTTTCCGATCATCGACCCTAAACAGCTCTACCAATTCCGACCACTGCCGATTACCCATCATCTACCGGTCACCCATCATCTACCATTGACTCGTCTTCCGCCGGTCACCCATCAATATCATCCACCGGTCACCCATCTTCGTCCGGACATCAATCACGTACCGAAAATCTATTACTCTGATAACCCTTCTGACCCATCATCTACCTATCTTCCTCCGCCTACCCTTCATCACCAGTCAACCATCACAAAACAAAACTACCTAGGTATGGTATATAAGTAGGTACTTAAAGGAATAGATATTTTTTGAATTTTTGACGGGATACATAATATTTATCTTTGCGCTTCCCCATTTCTCTAAAACAAACACTTTACGAGTATAAATACAAGGAAAGAAATATCTTACTTTAGAAAATAGTAAAAAACAAAGTTACCTTGTTACACTATGAAAGCAGAGAATGTGTATACGTTGAAACGCGATCCATAATTTTGGCACGTCGCGGTGCAAACTGACGTGGTCTCACTTCGAGCTCTTGTGGGTATCGGCCGCGTGTCAGAGCTATTTATTAGACTTCGCGCGGTTATACTAAAAATGTATGGCGTAATCGTAATGGTTTTTAAAAAAATCATATTAAATATGTAAGCAATATTAAACCGTGATTGCCGTTTTGGTAGTTTTTACGTGGTGCAGTCTTAAGTAAAATATTTTCGGCCAACGATATTTTTACAGTAACAAAATGCTGAAGTCAATTCTTTTTATCTAGAAGTTTATTGATCTTATTTGGACTTTTTTTTTCTGTATGTAAGTTTATTTATTGTTTGCCATAGTTTCTCATTATCTTTTGGATATGGTTTTAAAAGACCTCGACTAACAATGAATACTTTCGGGCGAAATGCCCAACCGGGCGAACTCGCCTCGGAGGAAATGACCACCAAAAAATGACATCGGAACAGCCACTTAGTTAGGAGGTTTAGTGATGGGCAAATGCGAATGATTGACTCGAATCGAACAACTTGTCGAACAAAAAATAATGGCCTAACTGATGGTATACTTTTTTACTTAAAACAAGCGCTCCTACTAGAAAAACAATTAAAGACCGCTATATTCAAAACTAACAGTGTTGCACTAGTCAAGTATTCTACACGGACACATCTGACTCCGTCGCGCTTTAACTGGCGATTGATTGAGTACCTAACCAAACCGTAAATTTTGAAAATTATTGAATCAGTGTTGCTGCGATAACGAGATCGATGGTTGAATTTTAAAAATACAGTAACTCTACCGAATATTCCTATAGAAAATATCGAGAATATCGAATTCTTAAAAGTACCGGTAATAATCGATACTAAATAACCGACCAAGTTCGTACTTCGTGTCAAGCCACGCGCAGTGTAGAGTAAAGGAGTGATCACACCTAGCTGAATTCAAAGAATAATTCGGCATACATTGCTCGTTGAAGTAAGGATATTTCAATTAACATAACCAAGCCTCCCAGCAATGTATGCCGAATTAGTCTTTGAATTCAGCTAGGTGTGATCACTCCTTTACGTAGTTCTTTTTACGGTTTTTTTTGTCGCAAAGCAGGTTTATTAACTCTACTGAACAGTCGTATAGAAAATATCTGAACCTTTCAAGTATCGATGGTAATCTATAGTGAATTTTTTAATTTTTTTTAGTACTTTTTATTACACAATGAATAATAATTATTTTTTATCGACAAGTTGTTCATCATCATTCGCAAAATTTACCCATCACTAAACTTCCTTACATGAAGGGAGTAAGGAGGTTTAGTGATGTCCGAGTGCGAATGATTAATTTTAATTTAATTCCGTGTTCGCATCGAAATTAAATTGACCAATACATGGTCTAAGGGACTGGTTTCCGAAAACTGAAAGGGCGTGGTCAGTCAAGGTAACTGAATAATTTTCAGTAAATAAAACTTTCAGAAAATATTAAAATAATCTTCTTTTCCACAAAAAAGCCACGATCACACCTAGCAGAATTCAAAGACTAATTCGGGATACATTGCTCGTTGAAGTAAGGATATTGCAATAACACAACCAAGCCTCCCAGCAATGTATGCCGAATTTGTCTTTGTATCCAGCTAGATGTGATCGTGGCTAAACTGTACATTTGCAATTTTATATGAAGAGTATTGAAGAGGCTGATAGTTTTATTTACTGAAAGTTGTTCAGTTACGGTGAATGACTATGTGCACCTGCAAGACTAGAAAAAGAGAAAAAATGCATCCACTTCATTTACCACAGCCATTGTTTTTGTTTGATCATAAATACTCTCATTCATAAGATTTGGCACGGCAATGTTCAGGTCTCATTTGTCCATTTAAGGTAAATAAAAATAAAAACATCACGGAAATGTATTGTCAGCCTATTAAAGCCACGATCACATCTAGCTGGATTCAAAGACTAATTCGGCATACATTGCTGGGAGGCTTGGTTATGTTATTGCATTATCCTTACTTCAACGAGCAATGTATGCCGAATTAGTCTTTGAATCCAGCTAGCTGTGATCACTCCTTGACTCAACCGAACAGTCGTATACAATTTTTTTATAGTGATTTTTTTAAGTTTATTATTAGTACTTATTATTAAACCAAGATAATGCTTTATTTTTATTTTGCATGGACAAGTTGTTCGATTCGAAGTAATCATTCGCAAAATTTTGACATCACTAAACCTTCTAACTCCTTTACTTGAAGGGACTTAGCATGTTTAGTGATGTCCAAGTGCGAATGATTAATTCAACATATCGAACAAAAATATACTTATATTAAAAAAAACGGTCAAGTGCGAGGCAGACTCTCGCTTCGAGGGATTCGATATTCCTGTAGTATTTTTAAAAGCAATAAAAGCCCATCTTTAAGACCGCAAATAAGTTTGTCTGTAAATAAATTTTTTCTTCTTTCAATTATCGGTTGTATTTGTCTTGAGGTTGTATCAGCCATTTTTTAACAATCGATAGCATTTTATTGTACAATAATTATTTTCGATAAGGCTATTCAACAGAGTTACTGTATTTCAAGATTAACTACCGACAGCAAAACTATCGCTATCGGAACATCACTATTCAGCAACTGTATTAGTAGGCACTTTTTATACTTAGCTTCCTAGCTAGAACTCTGAATTCACAAACGTCTTTTTCAACGTAGCCTCCTAGGTAGATTTCTTATTCAGTCGTCAAATTCAAGCAGGTGTAATCGCGGCTTGGGATTTACCATAGTCACCACGCTTGTAAGCGTTGCGGCTGGCAACCGCTGTTGTTGGTGACCGCAGTATGTAAGATGGTACGATACACAGAAAGATGCTGCTGCGCATCTTCCGGTTCATAAGCCTATTACAACACCCACGCACGGGTAGAGATGGGTTTGTACTATTCTTTGCAGACACCCGAACGACTACGGCCTATATTAGGAAGTTTTATTTCATCGCAATGAATAAAGATAGCAATGGACAGGGGATCAGGAAGTTTAAAGTGGCGCATGGCGGCAGCAAAAACAAAACTGATTTCTGATCGGTCTTAATGTCTGTGTTTAGGGTCAGACTGTACGCGAACGAAGTCACGGTTACAGCTAGTGAAAAATTTGTATATTAATAGTGCAGTCAACGACAGGTCAAGCTTGACATTCGCAGTGCGAATCTAGCCCACAGGGCTATTGAAATAAGAACGGTACAAAGTTCAAAATCTCAAGCTTGATATGCTCTTCTTGACTGTACGTACAACAAATTCATTCAAACTGATCGTATTGATTGATGTGATGTCAAGATAATGGTAAGATTATTTAAAAGTGGATCTCAACAACGCTTATCGAAAGATATTAACAATATGGAAAACAAGATATGCACATTCAATACTTTTACAAAATTCAAAATAAAAATGAAATACGCCGTTCTGACTATCGTAAATCGGTAAATATCTACATTGTACACACGGGAGCACGTCGGTGGAAACACTTTGAGCTTGAGTGGGTCTTTGATGTCGGGTGTTCGTAGCGTAGCGCTGGTTCAGCTTATACTGGTTTTGTTTCCACTTGCTTGCCGCCGTGCGTACTTATCACCGTGCAAAATTTCAGCAACGATAGAATAATAGATTCGTCAGGGTCATTCCATCTTTGTTTCGACAAGGTACAGTCAAGAGCACATCAGGCTTGACATATTAGAATATGTAGAGCGCTTATCTTAGTCAGATAATCTAGAGAAACTTATGGTGTTAGGGAAGATCGAAGGCAAACGTCCAAGAGGACGATGCGCGAAACGATGGTCTGACCAGGTCTCCGAAGAGCTGGAGATGCCTGTCAGCACCTGCTCTCCACCAGGCAGAGGATCGAAGCCGGTGGAAGAAATTAAAAGGACTTTGCATCAATCGGGGTCACGATCCTCTGCAGTGAGGGACCGACTGGAAGAGAGAGATAGAGAGTATCTTAATCAGAGTAGAGACGGAAGTCGCACTGCGAGTGTCAACTTGACATGGTCTTGACTGTACTTATCAATCCTCGCCACACGTTTCTGTCAAGTGTCGATTACTCAAGACGTCACGTTTATTAAACATAAACTATATTCTAAACAGAAATCTCTAATCTTTATGTTTTTAATCTCTAGAATGATAAGAGACTTATCAGATAAATCGTTAAACATAGATGAGAAAGTTGCATACGTTGCATAAGATGTTCGTTACTATATAAATTCTCAATGCCAAGGCGAAGCTGGCCGGAGCGGAATATAGTATTTTTTATTATGACCTGGGGTTTTATCCAACTATCTGTTGGCTGTGAATTAGTTTTCCTCAATAAATTTTCTTAGGAGCAAGATTACCAGTGGTCATCATCATATGGTGTGGGTTGCAAGATCGAGGATCAACCTCTCAAACCCGTCGAGAGTTGTTGAGCCGCCAAAGGCTTCTGACAATATAGGACGGCTGCCTTTTCGTGCACGAAATCATCTAACTTTTCGGACAATCAGGCGAATCATCCAGCAATGTCCTAACCAAAGTGGAGTCTCAACACAAAGTAGTTTCTGTAAGACAGTATCCAACGTGCGCTCGTGGCCGAGTGGTAGTTTTCCGATCACTAAAGTTAAGCAACGTTAGCCGTGGTCAGTGCCCGGATGGGTGACCGCTAGTGGCACAAAAACAAGAACGTTTCCGTGCTTCGGAAGGCACGTTAAGCCGTTGGTCCCGGCTACTGTCAATGGTAGTAGTCGTTAAGCCAAGTCAGAGGCCATTTGTCGGCTGGATAACTCTTACAGCAAGGTTAATCACTAACTTGGCAAAGCCTTATCTAGGATTGGGTCTGGTTTTCCCTCTGGGTGGCGGAGGTCAGATAGCAGTCGCTCTGTGTGAAAACCAGTGTCCTCTTCAAAACCCCTAGGTTAGGTAGCCGACACCGTAAAAAAAAACATTAGTAAAAAACGGAATAAGGTTAGGCGATAATGATGCTGAGTATTCCCACCGGGAATCGACCGCCGAATGTCTAACCACTAGACTAGTGAGTAAGTTGCTGCTGTTGTTTTAACAATAATTCATCAGATCTTGAGCAATAAAAAATATGAAACACTTTTTTCCTGTTTAATATTTTGTTTTGGATCTTAGCGCAATCGGATTTAACAGGAAAAATTTATTTATCCGTATTTGTTTAACCCATTGTTACTAACTCACAGTATTAAGTAATTTTATACTAATTCCGACCAAATTCAACTTTTTTCGCCTGCGATGAAATCTATTTAACCTTTTTAGGCGGGAAGATGAAAACAAAAGTGCTGTGTATACAGTATGTGAGCCCCTTGCCAACTGGACAGACAATGAGATTTAACCAAATTTATTTCTGTAGATTATAAAATATTTCCATTCTTGGCACTATCATCATGAATTTCAATATGGTAGTAAACTGAACTAAATAAAGGCCAGGTTAAAATTAACCTAAACCGACGAGCGTGTATGAAAGGGTTGATGAAAGTAAAGGAAGCGAGGGAAGTATGTCAAGATCGTAGCAGGTGGAGGGCTGTGGTCTCTACCTACCCCTATGGGAAAGGTGAGTGATATTATGTATGCATATATGTATTAGCTAACACAGTATTAAAATATTATAACCAGCATAGAGAGAAAGCACCATTGTCAGCTCGTTCCAGCATAAATGCTTCTGATGAATAACTAAGGTTGCTGAGCAGAGGTGCTGCCACTTTTGGAAATAAATTAATTCTGTCGCAAATACAATACTTTTCATTAGTATTTTTCGTTTGGCGGCAATATGGGGTAGTTATATATTTTATAATCCATAACACCATAGCTTAGCTTATCACATACAAACAAAAACATATAGCTTTGTATTGGTAAAGTGCTAAAAGTGGCCGTTTATGGCACCTTACTAATTCAAAGCTATTTTCGATAAGTTACGCTAATATAAAAATTAAAATAGAAATATTTTCATTGCCTGAAATTTCCATGACACCTAACCTATACCTAAAAACACATTTGGCAAAAGGTACCAGTCTCAGTTAATGCTCAGCATAAAAGTATGCCATTCGCTGGATTTTAGAACTACCCCATATTGCCGCCAAACGAACAATCCTGATTAAAAGTCTTGCATTTTAGCAATAAATTTATTTATTAAGTGGCAGCACCTCTACTCAGCAACCACCTTAAAGGTTTTACAACTTCACCGTCACCTAGAATCGTCGTCGTCGGTATCACTGCCTTTATGGCTAGTTTGAACTCTTGAGCAAGCGCAAACTGAATTAAAAAATATTAACCAATCCCGTCAAAGGCCGCGAGTCATCAGCTCATATTTTGGCAGTGAAAGTGATCACCGGTCACCGCTGACGACATCTATTTCCGGACAATTGCATCGACGACGGGTTAAAGTCCAACATCGCGGAACATAGTTCAATAAGAATATTATAATTGCACGTGCAGTAAAGCGTCAATTAATAATTATAAATAGGTTCTAGCTTTTGCCCGCGACTTCTTCCGCATGTTAAATATATACAGGGTGTTAATTTGATTGCGTGCCATAACTCAGGGGCGGGATCAGTATCAGTAACTGAACAACTTTTCCCAAGGAACATAGGTCGAATCGAAATACGAAAAAAAATTTTTGACTTCCCTTAGAAACTGCATCAGCTGATAGCGCATATTGTATGGAATGTCAAATTTGGGTTTACGTATTTCGACCTATGTTCCTTGGGAAAAGTTGTTCAGTTACTGATACTGATCCCGCCCCTGAGCTATGGCACGCAATTAAAATAACACCCTGTATACCAGTGTTTAAGTCAAACCATTAGCTATCAATAAAAACAGTTTATTGTTTTTTATTACATAATCTGTTAAAATTTCAACTGTCTACCTATTCCAGTTATTTTATTTTTCTATATTAGGCTTTCCAACAACGAGTGCACATTGACTACATAGGTTGCTTACAATTTACAAGAACAGGTGCCTCATCACTTACAGGAGAGCACAGCATGCACAAATATGTCCAACGAATTTAAGAACAAGAGAAGAGCAAAGATGTAAAAGTATGTAAAAGTAAGTAGGTAGGTATAGTTCATGAGATACACCCCGCCGACAGACAGACACCGGAGTAATATTAATAGGGTTCCGTTTTCCACCCTTTGGGTACGGAACCCTGAAAGTGTTTTACCAGCCCAACTGTCCAATCTACCAATTCTCTGCCGGCCTAAGCGAACTCAACCGGTCAAGACCGGCTGAAAACTGACGCCAATTGAAAAACAGTTAGCTGGTCTTATTTGCGCCTTGAGAGGGAACTCGAGCGTTTTACATCCGGCAGCTGAAATATGTTGAACTGACTGAGCCACAGACTGCGCCAACTCAAAACGGACATTCAGGATTAATCACACGCAATATGATAACGTTCGGCCAATCAAAGGTGGTAGGGCTTTTGTGGAAAGTCCGTCTGGGGAAGTACCACCCCCTTGCTTTTTTCTGCCGTGAAGCAGCAGTGTTCGCACTGCTGTGTTTCGGTTTGAAGGGCAAGGGAGCCAGTGAAATTACCGGCAAATGAGAGATACCATCTTAGTTCTCAAAGTGAGCAACGCGCTTTGCTGTCTTATTAGTGTCAAGATATGCCATTAATAAGACAGTGGATGCTATGGCCACTTACCATCAGGTGGCCCACCTGCTCGTTTGCTCACGTGTAACATAAAAAAAAATATCAAGACGTTAATTAGTACCTAATAATGACTATTTTAACAATGAAAGAGACGGAACCACATTTGTTTCCGAGCCTTTCGCATCGTTGGTGACGGATTTGTAGTTTGTACCTACTTTTATAGTTACTAGCTTTTGCCCGCAACTTCGTCCGCATGGTAAATAAAATATATACCAGTATTTAAGTCAAACTATTAGCTATCAAACAAAAAAAGTTTCATTAAAATCGGTTCAGTAGTTTTAGCGTGATGCTCGAACAAACAAACAAAAAACCCAAAAATCTGTGCTTTGGATTAATGGGGATCAAAATAGTATAACGTGATACTTTTTTTATAATTAACTTTAATGTATGTACAGTCAAAATCAATTTCAGATTATAATAGTATAGAAGATAGATATCTCGACACATTTTTCCAAAGTTAATTTCTTATCCAATTGAGAATGCTTCGGCTCAAAGTTGATTAACAATCGAATTGATGCAGTTTCTAATTCTTTATAATTGAGCTAATTCTTATGTTAATGTTACCACAAAATAGCCATGATTTTAAATGTTTGTTAATCATAGTTCTTAAACAAATAATTTACGTTCAACCTAACTATCTTCATGTTAAGCTGTGAGGTCGTCGGCGCTAGAGGGTTTTCCGGGCTTCAGAATGCATTATAAAGCCCGACTAATATCTTGACATCATTGCCTATAAACGTATTCATTTCTATGGAGTCGAAGGGCAGTAGCGATCGTTAAGTTATGTTATGTTAAGTTAGCTGCGTCAGAGGCAATTTGGCACCTTGAAATGGTTCGTTAGGCCAGTCAGAAGAGGTGCGGCACGCTGGATGGTGCACCGTATGACGCGCCGGTCGGTTTCTCTGCTCCTCTTCATACATTTTGTATGCAAGTGCGTGCGCCCGCTGCCGGCATGGGCAGCGCCGCTCTAAACGCACTTGCATATAAAATTTATGAAAGGGATGCGACGCAAGCTGCACGGCGCGCCGAACGGTGCACTGATTCTGTCTGGCCTATACGCCTTAGACTTACCGCTGGCCAAACGGTGCCTAACACCCTTATTCCGTAACCGTATTTACGGAGTCGGCTACCTAACCTAGGGGATTTGACGAGGAAATTGGTTTTTACACAGAGCGACTGCCATCTGACCTCTTCAACCCAGAAGGAAAATAAGACCCAATCCTGCCTATCACAATTCACTATGGAGTTAAGTTGTTAATGATTAGTTTGTGTAGTTCGGAAGTGAGAGGTCGAAGGAATTCCGCTCCTGGTTTCCTATTACGCATTAATACCAACATCCTGCTAAAATCATGGTCGATTTACGAACAGTTTACAATTCATTATACAGAGTGGAATTTGTGAACTCCACCTGGAGGGAAAATACTCATAAATAGATAGAAATGGGAAATGCATTCAAAGAATTTCGAAAATTCGCTTACCACACACAGGAATCGAACCGGCTTAAATATGAAAAAATAACACTTGTAGCTACTTTTATGGCATCGTCTCTAATAAATTTGGTAAATTAATGAAAGGAAAACCATAAAAGAATCATCACAACATCCCATGAAAACGTCCACTACAGGACAGGGAGCTCCCTCCAGAATTCTAGCTTTTGCTGGAAAAATGTGGAGTGGAAGTACCATAGTCACCTCGCTTGTTAGCGTTACGGCTGGCACCATGGACCGCGGTTGTAGGTGACCGCAGTAAGAAAGATGTAAGATACAAAGGAGGACGCTGCTGCCCATCCTCTAGTTAACCCTTAGTCGCCTCTTACGACACCCACGGGTATGTATGGGTGCCATAAAAGAATAAAGAGCCATAAAAGTATAGGTCGACCGAAAACTCATGAATAATAGGGAAATGAAAATTTAAAGTAAGCAACACTGAGGTAATTGGACTAGAACTTCTTGATACTTTTCGTAATTATGGTAGGGTCAAAGGACCGTGCGACCTGCAGCACGACCTTTGATTTTGCAATATGTCTGCGTTGTTGAGTACCTACTATTCCGCAAGCCCGCAGCTGTGTGTGGGCGCTGTATTGAAAATTCTTGCCGCCGCCGGTCGCGCGGTTTCGTGGCCAGACTGTCTCCGACCAAAATAAGATAAGTATAATAATTTCTTGCTTTGGTACATAACTCGGAATCCAAATGTTCTACCAGATTTACGGTTGTCATTGGTAAAGATAATTCAAAATAACCCATTATTAGCAACTTTGGTTTTAGTTAATGAGCTGTAGGTTACGAGTATCTCAATAAATAAAATAAATAAAAATTTTGAAACCCTATCTGTTTAGCCAGCGCAGTGTCACCCTTTGAAGATCTTGATTGAATTTCCCATTTATGGCGAAATATAATTGTTGATATTGACAATAAAGAGATCTTTGCGAGATGTTGAATCCGTTTATCTCGACGAATCTAATTTAATTTGTGCCTGTGGACAACATGTAGTTAATATCAGTCAATTCAACAACACTTTAAGCTTCACACATTGAACTTTGTACCGTGAACCAGTAAGAAAACACCGCCTATTTTGTTAAGATGACTAGACTACAAACACACATTGATTTTGAAAGCAATTGGCCCCGTCAGTGAAAAGGTCAGATGGCGGCCAGATTTTCCAGATTTTTTATCCGTTATCAGAGACCGAATAGACCCCAGATCTTGATTTTAAAAGTAAGCGATCCTCTAACAAAAAGGTCAAAATGGCGGCTACTTTCAATTACTCGCACCCGATCCCTGTTTGCGCTTGAATTACGTTGTCGTTTTCCTAATAGGCGAAAACTTCAAAAGTGATCAGGTGCGAAAGCCCGCAAGAGTAAATGAACCGCGGCGTTTGACGCGGACGACGAACTTAATGAACCTGACCGCAGCGCGTCAGGCAGACGACACCGGGGCCCGAGCGGATGACAAACGTGCCGGACGATCTGCGTCATGTTGCGCTTACTATAGAAACACGTACTGATCCCGTGGCGGAATATGCAAGCGGTAAAGAACCGCACCGGAAGCGGATGCAGGACTACAACGACACGACCGCGCGCGGAGCAGACCCTCATAAGTATCAAAACTAGTCAGCCCTACTTACCAGTCCATAATTTGTGGCGCTTTAAAATCGAAAATTGTGTTTGATTTATAACTGTTTCTTCACGAATTTAACGATAGACATTATAAAAGAAAAATCCTGCTCCTAATCGTACCAGTTTTTCCGATATTCTTACGAAATATTTTAGTGTTTTCAAGTAAACAAAGTAAAATCTCAGTATTGTTGACACAACTCTTACTTTGGCGACATGTGACAGCTCAACATTGCCATATGAAAATCTTCTTTTTATTTTTAATTCTTTATTCATGAGATTTTGGTCTACCATACTTTTTCAGATTTTAGCCCGTTCGATTCACGGGTATGGCGAATTTTCGAAAATCTTTGAATGCAGTTTTATTTCTTTTTTTAAATAAAGGAATGTTTCCTTTGAGTAATATTTTTTTTCTACGGTACTTACTTTCCCTTCATGTACAGTTAAAAAATTCCACCCTGTAGAAGTTGGTTTTTAGGGTTCCGATACCAAAATGGTAAAAAAAAGGAACCCTTATGGTGCCGCTCTGTCTGTCTGTCTGTCCGTCTGTCTGTCACACCTCTATATGTCAGCAACCACTCATGCTATCGACCTGAAATTTGGAATAGTTTTAGAATATAGTTGCCCAACTTAATTGCACATGAAAATTTTTTGAAAAAAGTATGATTATTAATGTAAAGGGGGCCAAAATAGGGGGGGGCAAATTTCAAATTGTCGATACTAGGTCGAGTGGGGTATCATATGAAATGGCTTTACTTGTACATTTTAATATATATTTTAATATATATTTTTGTATTTTTTTAAGTTTCTTAGTTTTCAAGTTATGATGAAAAATGTCAAAAAAATACCATTCCATCCCCTTATCTCTGAAGTTTGTGTAAGGAAAAATCTAAATTAATTACAGTTGACAGAAGTTTATGTAAACTTTACAGCAAAAATAAAACGATCTTTCCAAGTTGCACAGCTTTTTAGAAATCTGCAAAAAACCTTTACTAACAAATTTAGTTTTGCGGTCCTGAAAATGGACTTTATTGCTTCCAAAAATAATATAGATATATCGGAACCCTCGGCGCGCGAGTTCGACTCGCACTTGACCGTTTTTTTTTAAAAGGTACCTTCTATTGATTAGAAGAATAAAGTTAGTTATAAACTTTGTTTGCTAAGCAACGTTAGTTTTAGTTTAACTGACGTTATCAAGTGATCAAGGAATCCTAATACGAATAAAATATACTTTGACTTTACCTTTATTGGCTTTACCCAGCACTGGGACAAGTAAAAGCAGAGGATAGAAAGATTGACTGTGTTATTAACCTCAATGAAAGTAAGCGGGAGCCACCCACCCATGCCTGGGGCAGAAACGACTTTGAGGACAAAAAATGGGGACAGAAAAAAGGTGGCCCTCAATATTAGCCCTGAGGGTAGAGATGAGGTTGACAAAGGGGCGAGCTCAGCCCTATGTTTAGCAGACTTCGGACTTGACCCGTAACATAATGTTAAATACATACGGAACTTTAAAACCTTGAATTATATCCGTTTGTAAATATTAACAACTCCAAAAGGTGCGGTCGTTTTAACGTTTGCGGATAGGCACATAGGTAGGTCCTATACCGTAAATTTAAAAACAGGTTTGCAAAAGTTACATTTGTAAAGATGAGTACGAACCTGTGGTACCTACGAACCGACATAGTTTAGGATGGGTGCGGCTGTTTCAACAAGTTTGACACACATATTCTCGGGCTGTACTTAAAGTCCATTCTACAAGTTTCAAGGTCGGCATTAGCGAGTGCAAATATATAAAAAAACCGGTCAAGTGCGAGTCGGTCTCGCGCCCTAAAGGTTCCGTACCCATACACCATATCATATTCTTCAAGCGTTTTCCCTTTGATTTTAAAAACTCTGCGTCCACTCTAACCGTGTTATGATTACTTGTGAGAAAAGTTGTAATATTTAATAATTTTAGACATTTTCATTCGCTTGACCCAGCATAGTGTCATGATTCTACGTCAACGGGACGGTTTCGGGTTGGTTCATAAATGTATGGAAATCGAGACAGGTAAATAGCCGTATCTATTGTGTTGTAGAAGCTTGAAATTTTTAACCTTAATATTTGATATTAATTGCAACTTGATACCTTTACCCGTTCGGGAGAAAAAGGGTCTTGACAGACAGACGGACGGACAACAAAGTGATCCTATAAGGGTTTCGTTCTTTTTTCCTTTTGAGGTACGGAACCCGGAAAAACAACAATTCTTAAATCAATTCTTGAAATTTCGAAGCTGAAATAAGCGGCACCTGTCTGTCTGTTCTCTTAATGTATACCTACTATTTTGTTTGTAGTTTTATGTGTACAATAAACAGTTAAATATATATATAAATTCTTGAAAATTCCCCTTGATAGCATCGGCTATCAGAATAAGACTTGAAAGCGGTGGCGTGAAGTCCTAGGACCATGCTTTCCAAAAGACTGGGATCGCGGCTATTGGAAAGAGCTTGGGGAGGGCTTTAGCCCTACATTTTAGCTCGATAGATTGCAGAGCCAAGAAGCTCGTTGGTGATGAGATACTGGTGAAAGTTTCTTTTACAGGTGAGAGTGTGCCCAAAAGCTCTATGAGCTTATCCCGCCATCCCCCTTCTACCATAGGGAGTCCAGACGCACCGCAGGATATCACCAACATACGAGTATGGTTGATATTCCAAACACTGGCACAAAGCGCTTTGAAACATCTTTTATAATGCGCACAGCTAAGGAGTGGAATTATCTGCCTGCGTCTGTGTTCGCGAGTTCGCATAACCCAGAATCTATTCAAGGCGCGAGTGAATGGGCTTGTTCTGGGCAAGCTCGTTCCATTGTCAAAAAAACTTAAGGCCTTAATAGCGCTCAGCGTTACTTGACCAAATTAAATATGCACTCTAATCGTATGTGCACGCTAAGATGTCACGCACGCACTTACAGTTTTTGATCGGGTTCGCAGCCGCACGCGCCCGAATTCTCGGTTTTTGCACTTTTCATTAGTATTAAGTGGAATAAAAATAAAACATTCATGTAAAACTATTCATATTTTAGATATCTTTTTGTGTGTAAAAACTAACTAGTGAACTATTGCGGTATTGGAAAAATTTCGCAAATTATATTTATGACAAAAACAGGTGCTGCTGGGAATTTTGAAGTGAAAACTTCCTTAGCGGCGCTTGGCACTTTTTTAGATGGGTAAAAAATGTTAAACTCGCGTCAGATGTCGCGTCAGATCTGTAGCCTGATCGAAAAAGCGTCAACTGTCAACCGTATTGTTATTACAATACGGGTTTTTATTTAATGACATCAAAGAAGTACGCGAGCAATAGCGCGATTGACCCTTACAAAAAGCATAATATTCAAGTTTTCACGTCAACCCGACCTTTTTTTTTCTCAAACGCGGTTAGCAAACATACAATGCTATTAACCTCTTATAAACCCTTTTTAAATCTTGATATATCACCCTGTATTTTTTCTTAATGGTTTTTTAATTTTTCAACGTAGACCATTTCAAGTTAGGCATTTCACCCTTATTAACGCCGTAAAGAAAAAATATTTGAGGGATTGTTAGGATTTGTTTATAAATATCTGTTCAGGTGTGCATGCGTGATAGGTACGGTCAACCCCACGTCAGTGGAAACATTTTCAACCCTATTAACATGTCATATAGTCCAAAGTGTTTCTACCGAGACGTGCTGTTGGGTGTACGAAGAATCAAGGCAGAATTTAATGTGTCTACTCTGAGCAAATTATGCACTTGATAGGTTACTTGGAAGCAATCAATAGAGTAGGTAGAATGTAGTAAGAACAAAAGCTAGGCTTGCAAAATATATTGTGAATTGTTTTTTTCCAACACAAATCTATCCACTCATTTAAGAGGCTACCTGCCGCGCACTAGCGCCCCCATCAGTTAAAAAAATATTACTCGCTAAATACAAAATTTATCGAAAATCCGGAAAGACAGATTGAAGTACCTTATTTAGAACCTATTTACTCTGTAAATAGTATGGCCAATGAGTGATCACAAGGGGTATGTGGATGGAAAAGTCGAAAGCAGAAAGTTTGACTTAAGAACTTTGTTGGGGCTAGTTAGGAGATAAACATACTAAAAGTCCTTGCCCCCCCTCCGAGGTCCGCTTGAGCTTTGGCTTTCACACTTTTTATCTATCTCTTATCTTTGCCTAACTATGAGCTTCGACAAATGGTCGACTTTCAAAAATGTTTTCTATAGTCTTACGTTTTTTTTTTTGCTTCATAACTTTTCTCAAGTGCTACCGTAGATTTCAGGATACACATCTAAATTAAAAAATGTTGACTCTGTATGTCCGGTCTCATAATCTCAGCCTCTTTCCTGGCCGTTTTTCGGAGCTCATAACTAGGCAACGATTGGAGATAGATTAAAAGTGTGAAAGGCAAAATTGTAGAAAATTTTATCAGCTCTCATTATGTCATACAACAAAATTTCGTACGACGCACCGTTTTCGAGATGTAAGCAAAAAACAAAAAAATGCGACCTTCTTTGTGCCCCCCCCCTCGAGCGGACCTCGGAGGGGCAAGGACTTTTAGTATGTTTATCTCCTAACTGGTCCAAACAAAGTTCCTTAGTCAAACTTTCTGCTTTCGACTTTTCCATCTACAAATTATTCGTTGCTTAAGTTAAAAGTACACTGTAGTCACAGATACAAAACCTGCTAAAAGTGGCCGTTTTTGGCACTTTTTGTATCTGTAAAGCTACAGTGAACTATATTTTTCAGAATTGATAGGTTCTAAATAAACTAGGGTACTTCAATCTGTGGTTCCGGATTTTTGATAAGTTTTGTGTTTAGTGAGCAATATTTGTTTACTGATGGGGGCGCTAGTTGACGGCAAACTTTCAAAAATACGAAATATAATTGCTACTAGGTTGTAGATATATGTATATATGTATGTCGCAGGCAAATAAAAATAATAAAAGTAATAATTAATTGTGAACGGGTTTAGACCACTGGTGTATTTTACGTTCGTTAGCCCAGGCAAACAAAACCTAACCGCTCCCGATCGGGATGGGTTAGGTTACTTTGCCACCAAAATGCCAGAAACGAATTATGCCACTGTGAGCTTAGTGGGGACATGGCCTAATTCGAGCGGCTGACTGTGAGCCGACTGACTCTGAGCGGCGTATCAGTCGCTCACTCAATTCGTTCCTTAGGGAGCTGACTGAGCCGCCGACCGGGAGCATAGTTCCCGGCGACTCAGCTGCTCACTGAATGAATCCGCAAGCGTAAAGCCGAGGGTAACGCCGCAAACTGCGTACAGTAAGCGCTGAATGGACACTCCATTTAAAATATATAGGGAGGCGTACTGAACGCAGACAGTGAGCGGCTCACTGTGAGCCTAATGCGGACATGGCCTTACGCGCCCTAAGGCATTATGTACAACGACGAATTTAAAAATTTAACGGAATTTTGTAAAATGCCTCGGCAAAGCGTCAAATTGACATAATATACATACATATTTTCTGACAGCCCTGTTAGTTTTTGGGTAGTGTTCCTGCCTTCTGAGCCCTGCGTCGCGGGTTCGATCCCAAACCATCCAGGACAAATACAGGGTGTAAGGGACGGTGTACCGCAAATAAAAGGGTGTGCTCAGTCAACGAAACTAAACCACTTTCCCAAAGAAACTTGTTTGAATATTGCATGTTCGTCAGTTTTAATATACCTATAGCACAAAACTCTTTGGCTGAGGGAATGATTCTATTCATTGGTCAATTTCCTAAATTATAAAATACCTTCACATTCCTTAATTAATATATTTTAACAATTGGATTGTAATTTATATGTGACATTTTGTGATTATTATTCATTTTTGGAGTTGTTAGTGTTTTAGGTATTTGATGATTTTTATTTTATTTTTAGAAGTCTGTTGTAATTAATTTTGAAGTTTATTATATTTCTTAATAGATTAAGAGTAAGTTTAGTATTAAGAGTTAGTAAGTTTTCAAACACAAAATGTTCAGTAATCGAAAAAAATAAACTGAAACTATTCAAGTAAGCCTGATGGTATAAAATATTATTATTGTATGGTATAAAAAGTAATTATTGTATGGTATAATTGTATGGTATAAAAAGTAGGTTATTATTACATATACAAAATTTTATGACGACCTTATGTTGGATAGCCCTTTTTTACTTTTGTAAAAACTGTTTGTTATGTTTTTATAAGAAATAAAGAAATCTAATCTAATATAATTAAATTATTTTTATAATCTGTCGGCAGTAAACATCACACCACAGATAAAATAATAGCAATAGTGAACAAAATAAATAGATAATAAGAAAACTATAAAGTAAATAAATAAAGTTGACTAGGTGTAATCTCTTACCTTTTTATAAATCTCAAAACTGGTGAACTGAGTTGCGGCATAGGGGAATATCCGGACCATCTGTGCCCCGTTGCCCTTATAGAGAGCTATTAGAGACTCTTTCTTGACGATGGCTGTCAATCCACCGAGAACCCCATGGTGCTTGTAGTGTGAAGACTGCGCTTGGAGTAGAATCTTGATACGGTCTAATGGTGCTACTGTTGTTTTAGCGCACATGCCGGCCACACCTAAAAGAGAACAGAATTATGTTCACACTTAGAAAAAGTCCTAGGGAATAGGTTTTTTTTCTTTTGGTAAAAAGTAGCCAGTGTGTTACTAAAGGACTTTATTAGCTCTCTATTGTATAAAGAATTCTTAAATTTGGTTCAGAAGTTGAATGCTTTCATTTATGAATGAGAATAATAGGTCTTTACCTATGAAATTGCCGAAATTTTCTTACAGATCAATGAGATCATAATTCCTATAATTCTAATGCTATTTTTTTAATTTGTCTTATATTTGAAAGTTGTCTTCAAGGTTATCAATTAACGCATAAATTAAAGTTTTTATTTTTAGTTTCATATATAAAATTAAAGGTTCGAAAATTGTTCGTCTTAAATGTCGTCCGATTTCATCATTAGATTTGTTATATTTTTTTACAGATAATATTTTTCAAAAATTAAATTATAGCTTCTGTTAGCTTAATGTCTTCCCAATAATGCTCAAGAAAATAAAAAAAAAAATGGATTTATAATTCCTAAGAAAAATGCAAAAATGTTAGTACTGAAAATTGAGTTTACCTAAAATTCGCCATACAAAACGGCAATTTCATAGGTAAAGACCTATTATTTTTCCACATCATGGTAAAAAGTACTCTTTGTTGATATATGGGAGAATGTAGTTTTTTATCAGTGAAATTATTTTGAAATCCATAGAAGTTTAAGAGGTTGCTCCCAACAAACCTACAAATGAATTTTGGTTGCCAATGTCAATGCTATGAACACACAAACATCTTTGAGAAACAATGTTTATAATTTTTTTTATTTACTTGTGGCCTGCCCCAGCTTTGCTCGGGAAGCTCCTTAGTATGAGTTCATCCAAAAACCTTATAGAAATAGCAGTTATCTTTTTTCAAATTTTGTAAACTTTCTGGGACCTTTTCAAATCTTTCTTCTAAAATAAAGGATGAGCCAATGCATTCTTAAGTGGTGCACTTGAACCCTGGATTTATCTCAGTGGGCAGCGGTTGACCACTGTGCTAATCAGGCTATTGGAACCAAGTTGTTATTTGTCATTTTTATGTCTATAAAAACATGTTGTTGTAGTTTTTTAATTGATAATTTATTGCACACAAGAAAAAAGTAAACAGTTTGCTGAAAATATATTTTGATGAATCTCTTATTTTATAAGAAAGACCTACGAACAAGGAATATATGTGATTATAGCAGAATTAGAAAATGATGTCACAAACTTCTTATCCTTCTTTTTGTAAACCAAATTACGATAAAATAAAATATTCTTACAATTATTTAGTAATATAAAGATTAGGAATATGTCTCAAAATAAGAAACTTAAAACTCACCTCCTGCCAGCAGACTTTTGAGTATAAAATCGAGGTCATTCTTCTGTTCCATTGTCAAGGCCATCTTCTTGAGTACACTAAAAACTATCAAGCATAAACTTTCTACAATAATTACACTGTCTTCCCGAACATTTGTTGCACTCACAATATTACAGCACAGTCCATGGTACACTTGTGGAAATTAATTTATGCACTATAGGAGCAGCCACCGTACAACATTTCTTGGGTATTTGGAACGCGACATTACCGCTACTTTCACCTTTGAAGACGAATACTTTTGCTTCCTACAGCGGCGGCGGTCAGCGGCGTACGAGCGCACTCCCTCGCACCTCGATTCCTAATGATAATGAATGAATAAGCCAGCAGAACAGGCTCCCATTGACGTTTACACTTTCAATTCCTCAAATTCCTCAGATTCTTTACTGGCCCTGTCATTATTAATGAAATTCTTGACTATTCAGAGAACCAGTTTTTATCGCTTCTACCTAAATTAACTAATTATTAATTAATAAACTATAAAACTGTAAGTATTGTTATAAATAATGTTAAATGTAATAAAAACAACAGTTTTCGATTACGTATCGATTCAGACAAGATGACATTTTCAAACGAGTTTGCTGAATCGATTCTAAGGAAAAGCAAATCGTTTTGAGCACATCTCTATTTACGTCAACATGACGTTTTCATTAACGCCACCTACCGTGCAGTAGTCGTACTATCGAGAGAATCATAGTAGTTTTTCTATTGCTTAGCAGATGGCGGTAGTTAGCGTAATAGAGCGGGAAGCTTTTAACTTTTAAAATAATGTTTTAATTGATCGACATTTTACAACACTTAAATATCGTGCTAATCTACTGAAATAGATGAAATTATGCAACAATCCCCATCTGTTTCTCGGTTTACGTGGAAAACAGATTTCACAAGTTTTCCTCCTGATTTCATCGATTTCGTTTCCTTTGAAGGTCACCTTGGGGAAGCGCGAAAGCTCAAAGGGGCGATGGACGCATACCGAAAGCGTTCGGGGCCGGCACATGACATGACCGGGAGCACGTTATCCTGTTATAGCCAATATAAATGTAAATAAACGTTAATATCACTTCAGAGTGCATTTCACCATGCTGTGAAAGTGTTGCGTGAACTTGCGTGGGTAAAACAAGTTTAAGGCAGTCGCAAATGAGTCGTCATTTAACGCGCGCGCGTATGTTAATGAAAAATTTTTAGTAAATTAACACGTGATTATTTTAAAAGTTTAACTGAAAAAGTTTGAAATGGATGTGCCTGCAAGAGGAAACGTTTTGGGGCGTAAGTCAACTTAATTTCTTTAAAACTTGTGTAATTTATTTATTAAATACCAGTTATCAAAGTTTTATCATAAATTAAAGTTTATATTAGAATGTCGTTATTAATTAGGTATAATTTAAGCTGGCAATAATACCTACACCAGGAAGCCAATTCTTGAATATCTTCAGGTAATAAAATATCACTTTGGAGACTAAAAAATCTAATTCAGTATTCACCCTGATAACAATAATAATAAAAATTAGGATGAAAATTACCAATTATGCAACGTGTAATTCTAAATACGCAAAACTCCTCGGGGGGTAGGTCCTTCTAAACATGTAACTGAACAACTTTTATTCTAAAACTTTGAGAAATTAAAATTAAAAAAAATTATATTATTTTATACAAATTGACCAGATTAGATTATAATTTTGTATGGAGACTCTATTTTCTTTTTAATTTACATTTTAAAAGTTGTAGAACAAAAGTTTGGGTGGCATGGGTGGAACTACCACCCGAGAGGTTTTGCGTACCTATTTAGAATCACACTTTGTATACCTACTACTTTTAAATTTTTATATTTTACTAATACCTATCAAACTCCACTTTTGAAAAGAAATATCTGGGTTTTTGTTTTATTTTTTTGTAATATTTTATCACCCGGTGATATTCAGGAACTGGTGAACTGTTAATCAACCTTTAATTTTGAGTAGTGAATTTGAGTAGTGAAGTTAAGTGAATATTTATATTACATTTAAAACGGAGAGTAACAACATAGTTCCATAGAACTCTGAAAATATGACCTTTAAGTCATGATGGAGGTCAAATCTTCCATTCATGAAATCTTCTACGTTATGAGGAAAAGCGCTCGTAATTATAACGAATTTCATTTACCAAGATTTTAAACGAACTATACAGTGTAAAAAAAGTCCTTGCTTCTAAGGGGTGATTTACATCACGATTCCACGTCCACACACGGCAATCTGATTGCCAATCTGACTAGGTCGGTCATTGACCTTGAAACCCACACAATATGATGATGATGATTGCCATTCCTTTTTCCACAACCTTTTCTTCACGTTCGATACCCAAAAGTGCAGCCAAAACATTGTTTTTGATTTTTACGGCATTATTGACATACGTCCGTCCAGCACAAAACACAAAATCGAATGAAATTGGCGATCTGATTGGGTACGTGTAGACGGGTGGGCAATCTGATCGCCAATTTAATTGCCAATTAGATTTGGTGAAAAGTTGGCCTTGTGGAACCTACTTAGAATCAACTTGCTTCTTATGTCAGCCGTGTTCACAAAATTTTTAAAACTTATAGAGGTCAATGTATACGCTTCTATAATAAGGTACCCACTCATATTGAAAGTTTACCGTTAGGTTTAATATTATGTGATGTTATTTATAAATAAAAGGAAAAAAAGTACTAGTAAATTTACCGCCCGATGTAATGATTGACTCAATACCTATTTTGATTGTATTAATGATGACCATTCCTGTAGGTATAAATAGCATGGCATCCCATTAAACGTCCACTTCAAGACAGTTATACTACATGTAACGGAAAGGTGTGTACCTGCCTATGAAACTGAACAACTTTTCCCAAGGAACATAGGTCAAAATACGAAAAACCGAATATGACCTCCCATACAAATGAGCTTTCAGCTGATGTAGTTTCTATGGGAGGTCAAAAATTAATTTTGTTCTATGACCTATTTTCATTGGGAAAAGTTGTTCAGTTTCGTGGGCAGATTCACACCCTTTAGTATAATCACACCTTTCCATCCGTTACATACGCTAAAACGTATAAATTTATTTGGGACTTTCCATGTGTTGTTAATAATACGACCACGCGACTAATAACATCGATGTGCATTCCGAAGGACAAATTGTTTGTGTAGTTTCCATTCACCTTCTACTCGGAGACCATCTGACCAAGCAGTACAAAACAAATAAGTAGCCAGGTACAGTTAACAGCACGTCAGTGAAAACATTTGTAACTCTATTACTATGTCATAAGGTCCAAATAGTTTTTATTGATGTCCTGTTGGGTGTTCATATACAGCGTAAATTTGTATTGGTTTTTCTCCAGTAGCCCAGTGATTCTACTCATGAAACCAAGCAACTTTCCCGAAGAAAAAAAATTTTTACACGAAAAATTTTTTCGCCCTTCCATACAAAATGAGTCGATCACGTGACCAAGTGGTAACTATGGAGAGGCGAAAAGATTTTTAAGAGTCAAAATCTTTGTTCTTCGCGACAGTTGCTTGTTATCATGAGTAGAATCTTGTTATCATGAGTAGAATCTTGTTATCATGAGTAGAACCACTGGGCTTCGGGAGCGAAACCAATACAAATTCACGCTGTAGTTCTGTAACTCCAAAACCAAATCTATTGAATGCGGGTGCGCCATGTGTGCTTAGAATAACAAACACGTGTGTAACGTTGCTATGACGTCATAAACATCAGAATACTACGCCATTTCCTTACTCTACCTATAGTTAGGGTGCTGGCTGCAATTTGGGTATATGATTTGCTCATGATTCATTAGGGATGATCAGCTCAATACGAAACGATTTGGTCCTTACAAGATTTTCTGTGCGTCATTGCGTTTTTGAGTTAAAGCAAAAAAAATGAAAATAAGATACTAAATAATGTTTTTTTGGTCTGCCTTTGTGGCTCCTGTTTAAAATACTTCTGAAGATGTAGAAAATCGAAGAGGCAGACATGCAGGGCTCTGCATTATTACGGGACGAAGTAGTGAATTTTTGAATTTTGAAGAGCTGTAACTTTATGACGCAGGACTATTATGGTGGCAGACTATTTTTCTGGGGTTTCATTGTATTTAATCAGATAGTCATACTTTGCCAGGTGTACGTTTCACTGTCAAATTTCAAAATAATTTAAACTTAATTCCTCAAAAACGCAGGGGTGTGGATGTCCGCAAATATTTTTTGTATCTTCTAGAGGATGCTCCTTATCATCAGTCAAAGAGGCAGACATGAGCAAATCATATAGAAATCATCCTTCATCACCCTTACTACTATTTCTATGGCTCTAACGCCGCAGGTGCAGTCGAGAGCAGGTTAAAGCTTAAAAGTTAAGTTATTGCAACGATTACCAACACATTTTGCAGCTATGTCAAAAACAATCAGCTAAAACTATCAGAAAAAACAAGTTTGTAAAACAATGTTATTCTTTCCGTCAAATATACTCTGGTTTTAATGTCATGGCTGCAAAATGTGTTGGTAAACATTAGAATAAACAAAAATAACTGGAATATTATATTTGTAGGTACAGTCGAAAGCAGGTACAGTCGAAAGCAGGTTAAGCTTTAACGCAGCGCGACAGCTCCTACATATATTGAAATAAGAACGATGCAAAGTTTAATGTATGTATGTGATGGGTTATTGAACTCGCAAAACAATAGAACCTCATGAATTTAAACGTGAACATAACAATTAATTTGCGTAAATAACGGAACTCCGTTCCGCGTGCGCAGTCAAAACGAAAAGCTTAACAGGAAGCGAGAACCAATTCTTGAATAGAAATTCTAACACCGAGTGATAAAATATCACTTAAAAATTCAAAAACACGGACTATTGTATTCTAAAGTAAAGATTGACGTGATGTTCGATAAATACTAGGTTATTTTTTTGGACCTGATATGAGGTCAAAAGCAACAACTTTTGTTTTACGACTTTGCTAGCAACGCACGAAAAATTTTAACTTCCCATAAAAAACGGGGTCGGTCACCGTGACCACTTTAGTATGGGGAGTCGAACATTTTTTGTGCGTTGTTAGCAAAGTCGTAGAACAAAAGTTGTAGCTTTTGACCTCTGCAATAAGGTGGGCATACGCATATCAGGTCCAAAAAAATAACCTAGTAGAAAGTAGCATTTGATTGCATATTTCCATACATTATAATTTACCTTTTAAATGTATCTATGTCAGGATTAATTTGAATTTTTAAAGTCTCAAAAGTGATATGTTATGACCCGGTGATATTCAAGAATTGCCTCCCAGAATAGAATTTGGCTTTGGCGGAAAGCTACCGTGCCTGCTACACGCCTGCCAACCATAAGGAAGAATATGAATCTGCCAATGAAACTGCACAACTTTTCCCAAGGAACATATCGGTCGAAATACGAAAAAACGAATTAGACCTTATCAGCTGATTCAGTTTCTTTGTATGATGCGAGGTCAAAAATAGTTTTTCGTATCTCGAGTCGAAATGGGATGAAATAAAAAACATTTTTGACCTCTCCATACGAACTATCATAGTGAGCAAATTTTATGGAGTGGTCAAAATTTTTTTCAACACATTTGCTCATAAAACAGCGCTATTTGCACTGTACTAAGGTCCATAATCCAGCTCATTAAACACGCGTGTTTTTGTCATAATATTACTTAACTAGTGTTTTATTTTTGTTTTTTTTTTTAAATCGGCCAAGAGCAAGGAGTTTTTATGCTTATTATGTTACTTTTTCAAGCTGACTTCGAGAAAATATCATAAATGAATTTTGATTTTATGAAATTATTTATAATAATTAACTAATTAACAATAAATTTGTCATTTACGTAACAATAGATATTCAATTTTTGGTAATTTATTTCAAGGTAAATGGAATAGGATGTTTGGGTACCGAGTGACAATTACTTTTTTTTATAGCTTGGTTTCTAGATTGACTAATAATTGATAAAATATTGATGGTGTAAGATAACATGGTAATGTTTTGGGGGCTCCTCACGCGACGTATAATCTGTGACCGCTGAAAAAGAAAGAATGCGCGCCATTTTACAAATATTTGTCGTGTTTATTATTGTAATTATTTCTAATAGTGTCGACTTCTACATATAATAAACTGATCCTGAACCGTCTAAAATACTCATACACGAAATACAATATATAATACGCGCGTTGGTAATTACACCCTCGGCTCCATTACGCCCTCGCCTGCGGCTCGGGCTGCAATTTCTGAGCCTCGGCTGTAATATCCAAAATAGCGCACTTGCATTTTAATGTACTATTTTCATTTCCCAAAAATGTTTCTTTGGAAAAGTAGTTCAGTTTCGTTGACTGAGCACGCCCTTTCTGTTTTTGGTACACCGTCCCTTACTTCCTGTATAAGTACCACCTACCTATTTATAAGCTCAACTCCATCCAGCCCGCAGACTTTAGATCTAAACGTGCAGAAGATGCATGAAAGGTGCATGTTTTTTGTAATCTTATAGCAATCTTTGAGCAATATATAAATACTAGCTGTTACCCGCAACTTCGTCCGCGTAGATTTTATAAAAAAACAGAACTCGAACTTAACAAAACATATTTTGCTGAACGCTTTTCCTTCTTGATCCCAACGTAAAAGATGCATTTGTACTTATCCAAGTTGAATGCCATCTACAAATTTAATTATCTTATGATTTTATTCAACTAATAGGTAGTGCGGAACTTTCATTGTCAATCGTTACAGGCGAACTTAAAAAAGTTAGCAATAAAGGGAGTGAATGGGTAGCGAGGAGGTATTCATAAAAGTCAAAAAAGTTCCTACTCCTCCCTATCTATCCTTTTCTATCCCTACCCTCCACATCCTCCCTTCCCCCTCCCTTTCTCCATTCCCCTCCTCTCGTTCCCCTTCCCTTTCCCCCCTTCCCCTGCCTCTCCCTCACCCCTCCCACTTCCCCTCCCTCTCCCACTCCCCCTACCCCTCCCTCACCCTCTCCATCTCCCCTCCCCTCCTTCTCCTCCTCCCTCTTCCCCTCCTTCTCCCTCTACCTCTGTACCTCTCTACTTCTCTACCTCTACCTCTCCCTATCCCAGCCCCGATCCCTACACCTAACGCCAATTTAACCGCTATCCCTAACATAGAAACGACACCCATATTTATTTTTAGACATTACCAACCTATCGCACCCCAACCCCATCCCCAGGGGATTATGGTATTTCATGTCCACCACGTTGGATTTCAAAGTTGTTGTAGCTTTCGTAATCAGCGACCCGATAAACCATACAAACGACACCCATATTGATTTTGGCTGACATTTCAAACCTATCGCAACCCAACTCCATCCCCAGGGGGATGATGGTATTTCACGTCCACCACGTTGGATTTCAAAATTGTTGTAGTTTTCGTAATCAGCGACCCAATAAACCATACAAACGACACCCATATTCACATTTCAACCCTATCGCACCCCAACCCCATCCCAAGGCAATGATGATATTTAACGTCCACCACTTAGACCAACGATAAACACCGTCACGTTGGATTTCAAAATTGTTGTAGTTTACGTAATCAGCGACCCGATAAACCATACAAACGATACCCATATTGGTTTTTAGACTTTTTCACCCCATTTTCCTTTTTAGGGGTTGAATTTGGGGTGGAATTTCAATAAAAGTGATGTACTTTCCACAGAATTACAACCCTAATGCCTCAACAATAAATTTAGTGGATTTTACTTTGAAAATGAAGGATTTTCAACTTCATCCCCCTTTTCACCCCTTATGGTGCAGAATTTTCAAAAACCCTAAGACATGTAAAACTTAATTTTTAGTCGTCAGCCTAAATACAAATTTTGAAGATTCTAACTTCAAAACTGACGGACTTTCATACAAACATTCATCCCCTATTTTACCCCCTTTGGGGTGGAATTTTGTAAAACCCTTTCTTAGTGCACCCCTAGGCCTCATAAGGAACCTACATGCCAAATTTGAAATCTCTAGACCCAGCGGTTTGGGCTGTGCGTTGATATGTCAGTCAGTCAGTCAGTCAGTCACCTTCTTTTTTTTATATATATAGAAGATATATATAAATTTGTAATCGGTTTCTTGAAAACGGCTTTAACGAATTCGATGAAATTTACCATACAGGGGTTTTTGGGGGCAAAAAATCGATCTAGCTAGGTGTCATGTCTGGGAAAATTCGTTTTCCCCAGGTTTTTGAGCATTTTGTAAATTCCGCGTTTTAGACAGAAACTTACAGCGCCATCTGTTGGGGAGTAGCATAGCTTGCTCACCCTATGATATTTTCAGGTTGAGGCGGCTATTATAGAGTGAAGCTCGGTCGCCCAGGTACAACAAATTAACCGAATCAGAATTATCATTTTGTATGAAGATTTTTTTTACTTTCATTTCCAAAAGGTGTAGAGCAACAGTTGTAGTACTTGGGTGGAACAACCACTCGAGAGGTTTTGCATATATACAATTATACGTTGTATATGTTCGCATAGGCAAGTGACCGCAGGTGCTGTTAAGAAGTGCTTTTACAATGAACAGGTTTTAAATAAAAAAACGCGATGTAAATTCGTATAAAATTAGTTTAAATTCTCGTGACATCCTTGTTACAGGCGCGGTGCCAGCACGGTACATCCTAGCCGTGCTGGGTTCCATCGCAATGGCAATCGTCTACGGGCTGAAGGTGAACCTATCAGTCGCCATGGTGGGGATGCTGAACCATTCGGCCATCAAGCTCCAAGCCAACCACAGCGAGCATCGTGACACTTCTGGCGATGAAGTCTGCGAGGGCAGCGCGGGTAATGCAACTAAGGTGCGTAATTCCACTTTTTCTAGTTGCAGGCGTCCCTCTAACTAATTCATCATACCATCCCATAAAACGTCCATGGACAGGGACTCCAAAACTCCAGCAATGACATTGGAGGGGATTTACCATAATCACCACGCTTGTAAGCGTTGCGGCTGGCGACCGCTGTTGTTGGTGACCGCAGTATGTAAGATGGTGATAGCACAGAAAGATGCTGCTGTTCATCCTCCAGTTCATAAACCCTTAGTCACCTCTTACGAGACCCACGGGTAGTAATGGGTTGGTACTATTATTTTCCGGCATCACACGGGTCTAAATATGATAATACCTAAGTCGCTATTTTTGGCTGGTAAAAAAATACTACTGAGAGGAAATATGATTGGCCATACTAGTTACACGATTCGTTTATTCAGAACAATAAACAAGGGGAAATTGAGGGAAAGAGATCAGAGAGAGAAAAGAAAAAGCCCTATCCTCTGTTTCTTCAGGAAATGACGAAGGCATACTGGTTTTTACACAGAGTGACCGCCACCTGACCCCCGCGACCCAGAAAGCAAATCAGAATTAAACAAATTACGAAATTAAAAACGAAAAGAAATTAGTGTCATCGTGATAAACCGAAACAGCGGGAAAACTCTCTTAACTAAGTATTTATACAGTGTAAAAAAATGGCCAGTGTGGTGACGGCAAAGAATAGTACCAACCCATCTCTACCCGTGGGTGTCATAAGAGGCGACCAAGGGATTACAGAGGGTGTGCAGCAGGGTCCTTCTAAGTATCGTACCATCTTACATACTGCGGCCAGCAACAACCGCGGTCCATGCTGCCAGCGGCAACGCTAACAAGCCTGCTGACTGGTACATCCTTCCACATTTTTGCAGCAAAATCTAGTATTCTGGAGGGAACTCCATGCCCTGCTGAGGGCGTTTCATATGATGTCATGATGATGACGGTGTAAATTGAAATTGTTTATTGGTATAAATAGCGCCCTCGCGACTCGATGGTAGGTATACACGTTATTCTTATCCTAAAATAGAATTCAAGTGACCACATCAGACAGTCATATCAGTATTTATTTCAGGGAATCTCTTACAATTTTTATCAAAACATTTATTAAAACTTTTTATTTCGATAATAAAATGTCTGCGTCTGGCTATATGTAGTGTGGCAGTTCGTTGATCTCTCGAGTCAAATTGAATCTTTGAAGGGGACTGCATCTACCGAAAGAAAGGGCAACGGTCAGTGTACAAAACTATTTTTTTTCCAAATACCTACTCTCTCAAAAGCGACACTCTAGTAGGTGAAGCAGAAGTAGGTGTCTCTTCACTCCACAGGTTCACTTCACCCAGAGAAAAGCAGGAAGCAGTAGTCAGACTTTATGATACTACTATACTATACTACTTCTGATACATATATAATAATTATAAGGTCCTACTGAAATAGTGAACCTAATTTTAGTACCTACGTTACTTAAATAAATAATAAATAATTCTTTATTCAGTAAAATTCACATTTTGCTTAGCTGCGATAACCACACTAGGCAAAGCCTGTATCGTGATTATCGCTACATTATATCATTCACAGCAGGACACAAACTGATTCTTAATAGTAGGTAGCAATTATTCTAACTTGTACATAGTGGCATAGTAGCGTAAGATTAGAGCTTAAATTATGAATAGAATTAATAATTATATTAGCCAAGAATAAAACATTAAAAAGAAATCTAATTTACACGCAGAGTGAGCGAGATTATTCGTAAATGTGTGTGTGTGAGTGCGTGTGTGTGTGTGTGTGTAAGTGCAATATACTCATCAGTGAACTGAAGCTAGTTATAATTTATCTTTGTGCTTTGAGAATAGACTCAGTATCGTCGTAGGTCCACTTCAGAATCTCATTGGTTACTTTGTGCTTAGCTTCACGCAAGGAGAGTTTTTTGATTAAGACCATGAAACTGAAAATCTTTTTCCAAGGGACAAAGGTTGAAAAACTATCAACATCCCATAGAAACTGCATCTCAGCTGATAGCGCATTTTGTATGGGAGGTCAAAAATTGCCTCTCGTATTTCGACCTATGTTTTTTTGGGAAACGTTGTTCAGTTTCATGGTCTAAGTAACACGCTACAATCATGTTCATTATTTCTATAGGACCCGTACATAACTCCTTTTAGGTCTCACTGTATCTTTTCCGTTCCAACATGTGTAGGAAACTTCTACCAATCATTAAACTGACAGACTCTCTTATTGAAGATTTTCATCACATACAAGTTTTCGTCTAGATTTGAAAGTTGTTAATAGAAAATCGCCAAATTTATAACCATAGGCAGGATTCGAACCTGGGAGTAAATTTTTGAATATCATCGGGTGATAAAATATCACTCAAAAAATCAAAATCACAGATTTTTCTTTTCAAAACTGAAGATCGATATTCGAAAAATATTAAGCAGTCCTTGATTGTTAATTTTCATGTATTCTGATTTACCTTTCAAACAGTTTATCAGGGTTAATGTGAATTTTTAAAGTCTCAAAAGTGATATTTTATCACCCGGTGATTTTCAAGAATTGACTCCCAGCGTCTTATCCGTATGTTCGCGAGAAGTGATGTTTTGAAATTTGCGACCATGCACTTTACACGTTCAGCAGACAGTGTAAAAATAAAAAAAATGTTTTTCTGTTTCCTGTTTTGTCCTTAGGTAGGTATATATTTTTTTTAGAGTAGAACCTAAAAATTTCAATTCGGTTTTCGATACGGCTGTGGTTTTCGATTGCTTATCGACAGAGATATATTTTTCACAAACTAGCGAATGTCAATTTTTATCAGTGTTTAGTCCTACTATAGTTTTTTTTGCAGGTCGTCAGTCACTAACATTTATCGGATTTGCAGCATGTTTGCGATGAACTGTAGTGACCGATAAACTAAGATTGCAAACAAATTGTGGTCAATTCGCTTATAAAATAACAATCATTTCAATCAACTTGTATGACTGAATATTATCAAGAATGACGTTTTTGGGACATGGACTGATGACTTTTTGTCATTCTGAAGGTGACCGAAACAAGACTGCATAAAAATACAGGGTCTTCGAGTAAACACTGTTTTTTTTTCGTAACTGTGCATTCAAACCATGAAGCTGAACAACTTTCACATAGGTCGAAAGCCGACCAAAAAAAATTTACTTCTCATAAAAACTGCACCAGCTGAATTTGCGCATTTTGTATGGAAAATATATTTTTAACAGCTTTTATTTAGTTTCACCAGTCGCGGTGTCCATCTACCTCTAAACAAATCTTGCAAGTTAAATTTGACCCTCTTCCCGGTTTCCATTGACATCATAATACAAAAAAATAAAAAAATATGGAAAAAAAATATATTTAGAACAAGCTTTTATTAGACGTAGAAAAATAACTTAAATGTTATCACAGTCTCAAATTTTCAAATAAAAGCGTGTTACATTATAAAGCAGAAAGAAAGAATTCCAGCCAAGTGCGAGTCAGACTAGCGCACTGAAGGTTCCGTTATCCGTACCACTAAGATAAAAATACCATCTTAGTTATGCGCGCGAGTCCGAGACTCACTTGATCAGTTTTTTTTAGTTCTCTCTTGCTGTTTATAATGTAACACGCTTTTATTTGAAAAACTGAGACTGTGATAACGTTTAAGTTTAACGTTTAGTTTTAAGTTTGTAATTAATTATTGTTATTTGAATTTGTTTTTTAGTGTGCAATAAAGTGTCCATCTATCTATCTATCTAAGTTCTTTTTCTACGTCCAATAACAGCTTGTTTTATTAATATTTTTTTACCATTATTTTCTTTTTCAAATTTTAACCCATACGATCATAATTTTTCCTAGATACACAGTCGCATTCGAGATTCGTAAGAAAAAGCGTCACCATTTTCGTGTGTCGCAAAATTTTAATTTTAAAAGTAAATGTTTCTCGAGGCATAAAACAACAGAGCCCAAAGCGGCTTGAGCCTCTTTTTATAGTGCCATTTTTTAAACAGCTATCGACCAAGGTATGATCGAAGATTTGACCCGTGTTCCTCGGGGAAAGTTGTTCAGTTTCATGGTCTGACTGCACAGTGTTTACCCTAACACCGGTATAGGTAGAGTTATGGAACTGTGTCTTTGAAGACAGATAAAAGAGGCGAAGGCTCTTTTACTATCGAAAAGCCCAAATATCGTTATTCGTTACCTAATAGGTAGGTGACGGACGATAACGATATGGTACCCACTTACAAGAAAACACGTTTTTCCGAATACCGAACCAAAATGGTAAAAATTGAACCCTTACGGTGAGACTTCGTCTGTCTGTCACACCTGTTTATCTCAGCAACTTCTCATGCTGTCGTCTTGAAGTTTGGAATACTTTCAAATTATTTTTTGTCAATGAGCTTACTCTTGACCTCGATCTAGTGTTGAGGACAGGGATGAGGTATACGATAACAGGAGCTTACCCAGAAGAAGCCTATTCACTCGCGACTTGAATAGATTCGGGTTAGGTATACAAATAAGTTGTAGGAAACTGTAAGCTAGTGTACAATACAAGTGTACACAAGTGTTTTTAATATAATAGGTCTTTACCTATGAAATTGCCGAAATTTTCTTACAGATTAATGAGATCATAATTCCTATAATTCTAATGCTATTTATTTCATTTGTCTTATATTTGAAAGTTGACTTCAAGGTTATCAATTTACGCATAAAGTTTTTATTTTTAGTTTGATATATAAAATTAAAGGTTCGAAAATTGTTCGTCTTAAATATCGTCCGATTTCATCATTAGATTTGATATATTTTTTTACAGATAATATTTTTCGAAAATTAAATTTAAGCTTCTGTTAGCTTAATGTCTTCCCAATAACATTAAAAAAAAAATTTAAAAATTGGATTTATAATTCCTAAGAAAAATGCAAAAATGTTAGTACTGAAAATTGAGTTTACCTAAAATTCGCCATACAAAACGGCAATTGCATAGGTAAAGAAAGACTTTAGTCTTTTGACTGGAGTTGTTAGTTTGAATACCAGCGAACTACAATACTAATACTTATCTGGCAAAATCCGGTCGATCGTAAAGTGCAATAATTTATACTGAGCTTACACACATTGTTATTTTTCCGTTGAAATGTTTGAAAAGTGACATTAATTGAAAGTGATTCAATAAAGAAAATGAGGTTGAATAAAAATAGACTACCTTGACTGGGAATACGATTGTGGATATTGCGATTTGGGTTGATTCCAAAATTGCGATTTTTTTATTAAAGGTAAAGAATGTTTCTTTTGAAGATAACGTTGCACTAATATTATTAAGTACCTACCTAGGTAATTATTAATTAAAACTTTTAGGATGTCTAAATTTTTGGTTACAAATGTGACAGTCATATGGAAAAATTTGGATATAATAGGTAGTACCTAACACTTTTATTATTATGTAGTATCTAATGTCTCTTTTTTTCGCCAGTTATCGCGGTCTTGAGTTTCTGTCCTCCAGTCTGTTATAAAAGCATCCAAGTCGTCGCGCCATCTTCTTCTAGGACGACATTGGCGACGCCGCCCGTCTTCTGGGATCAAGTCCGTAGCTAACTTAGCCAGCCAAAAGATCGGGACGGCAGTGCCCCCGCAAGTCGAGCATTTACATTTTCAAACTATTAAGTAACAAAGAAAGTAGGATAGTAGAAGAGTGTTTATCATTTCTTGCACAATAAAGTAGGTAGGTACCTACTTAGGACATTCTATTTTACTCACGAAAATTACAAGTGCAATAACCTTCAGCTAGAAAACAAAAAAATTAAATGTATTGCTACGATCAATTCCCAACGTTCCCATTTGATTTTATGTCTATCATAATGATATGATTCATATCATATTATTTGAGTATGTTGCCTTTTTTGTGTCGTTGACTTGTGCTCAGGGGTACACACGGCCGCACGTCGGTGGATATCACTTTGACCTTGTATGAGCGGGTCTCAGGTTTCTGGCGTTTGTAGCGTAGCGTGGTTTAGCTTATGATGGTTTCCTACCTACTCGAAACAAACACAGTTTGTATTTCTCGTAGTACAATAAATATAAATTACCTTGAAGGCAAAGAATATACCTAAATGTGTCTAACGTCTAATAATGCCTCGTGTAGATGCGAAACTAGTGGAGTGCTTTGGATAGTTGTTGTGCGTTGCACAGTGATTTGCATGGCATGGCATCCACCTTTGTTCCGGATATTTTTGATTTTTTGCAAATGGGAACTGGAGATATAACATTTTTTCCCATTTCGTTTAGTTTTATAAAAAGCTAATTTATTTCAAAAATATAAAATTATTGAGTAAAAGCTAATATACCTATAATTATACAATATCTGCTTACCTGACCTACATTTAAAACTCACTATTAAATCCTGTACCGTTATTCGAAACCTATACATAAATACATGAGAGTAGCACTTCCGTTTTCCTCAAGTACCGCTAACTTCAGTGCGTTTCCCTATTGGTCGACCCTCCCTTCCACCGCCAGCAGGCGAACCGACCTGAACGTAGGCCGGGCTCGCTTCGAGCTCATTGGCGTCTGTTTTCCTCGACGCGAACGGTCGTCTTCAGAAGATCTGGCATTCTGTCCACAGTGACGAACAAATATATACGACGACCGTTAAAATTGTATCGCAAATTTTAAAAGTAAGGTTTTAAGAAATCTTCTTTTATCTAACTGTGGTAAGCACAACGATTTTTATCGTTCGTTTTTATTATTTTCTACCCTCGAGTTTTATTTTATTTTCGAGGTGATTGCGTTTTTTTTCCCAGTGATTCATTACAGTTTTATTGCAGTAATAATGAATAATTCAAATGACGATAACGACCCGAAGGAGAAAGATGATTCAAATGTACATAATAAAAAGGTGCGACGCAGAGATTCCAGCTCGAGTTCTAGTTCGAGTTCCAGTTCAAGCTCAAGTTCCGACTCGAATTCATCTTCAAGGAAGAATCGTCGACGTCGCCGTCGCCGCCAAAACCGTATGTTGAAAAAACTTTCTAAACAGTTTTCTGATTTGCGTGATCAAGTGCAAAATAATCAAATTCCGCCTTCAAGTACCCCTATGTGTAATTACGAAAATGATGTGCCTGTGTTTCTCGATCCCAATGTTAGCGGTTCTTTGTATCGCGACTGTCAGTATGACTCGCCCGTTTCTGACTCACAAGCTCAGTCAAAGGCTCAACCCTAACCGCAACCCGACCAATTTGATGCAAAATTCAAACTACAAATGGACACAAATGTGAAAGAACCTTCTGTTCCAATTACGCCAGAACCGTATTTACGTACGTTGAAAAGTATTCAAAGGTTTGAAGAACCTACCTGGTGTGAAATCCGTTATGCTGATACACAAAAAACGTACTGCCACTCGCCAGGCTTTGTTGAGCTCGAGGCGAACGAAGAGGTTAAGCAATATGAAACCTCTAAAAGTATGCTGTACGCCGAAAGATCATTCGCTGCGGTAACTTATACCCTATTAAAACAAAAAGAAGTACTTGAAGACGGACTCTCTAACCTTTTAAAATGGTTTCAAGAGTCTGAGAATGTTACAGTTTTAGATATGAAAAACAAGATCGAAGACATCTTTATTAAGGGCGATTTTCACAAGGTCTCGGTGGATGCCTTGCAGCTAGTGTGTGGCCATAGAGCAGACCTCATTCAACAAAGAAGGGAGGGAATTTTAAGACATGTGAAAGACCCTCTTGTTAAAACTACCCTCAGAAAAATTCCTCCATCTTGCTCAAACCTATTCGCAGCTGATCACTTCACTTCAAATTTGGAAAAAGCCGGAGGTGTTAGAAAGAACTTCTGGCCGCAAGCCAAGACAATGGAAACCTCGAGAAATCAAAGCCGCCCTGCGCAAGGGCCTCAAAACACATATCATAATTTGCCTGCGCAAGGCAATAATAACAATTATAATAAAAAACGAGCACCTGCGCAAGGTGCCCCTGATTTTCAACGGTATTACCTACCCGCGCAGGGTCATTACCACCAACAACACCAATGCTGTCCTGCGCAAGGACCAAGCAATATTGGGAATAAAAGAGGGGGTTACTCGCGCAACAGTGCCCCGTTTCGGGCAAGACACGGTACGTCATCTTACCCAGAACAAAGAAGTGGCACTAAGCGATCATCTTCTCCCAGCTACAAGAACAAGTCCAATAAACGTCGCAAATATTGACTCGCGGATTTTCCGGGCAGGGCAACTTCAAAACTTTGTACATGTGTGGCAAAATATGAAAGCACCGCCATTCATACTAAAGATCATTCAAGGTTATCGAATACCCTTTCAAAAGAAACCGCCCCTTGTAAGACCCGGACAAAAGTTTACAGTTCCAACATCACCCGAAATGACAGAAGTAATTCAATCCATGAAAAAACAAAAGATCCTGGAACCAGCTCAAATAAGCGCCAGCTTTTTGTCAAGCCTGTTTCTTGTAGCCAAGACCGACGGCTCGCAAAGACCGATTTTCAACTTGAAGGCACTAAACAAGTTTGTTCACACAGACAAGTTCCAGCTGATAAATGTACTCAAGGTTCCGGATTTTCTGCAAACCAGGGATTGGCTTACAAAAATAGACTTGTCACAGGCCTATTTCCACCTACCCATCGCACGGTCGCACAGGCGTTTCCTAAGACTGGTATACGAAAACGAACTACTACAGATGACTTGTCTGCCATTTGGCTTAAGTTCGGCGCCAAGAGTTTTTGCCTCAGTGACAAACTGGATGGCGCAAAAATTTCGAGACCAGGGCATAAGGATACTCGTGTATTTAGACGATTTTCTTATCGCTCACCAAGACCATCACACCCTGGTCTTGCAAACAAAACTCGTCGTCAAGACTTTGTTTCAATTGGGCTGGCAAATCAACTGCCAGAAATCCGTATTCGAGCCCCAAACTTCTATCGAATACCTAGGAATCCTCTGGGATCCATGGCACGACGAGAAGCTTCTTCCCGAAAAGAAAATTATAAAAATTGGACATCTGGTACAGAAAGCGAGAGATCAAACAAAGCTGAATCTTGTAGAGACTCAGACGCTTCTGGGGGTTCTGAATTTTGCCAGTATCGTGGTGCCTCGCGGGCGACTGAACCAGCGAATGCTACAACGCTTCCAGAACTCGATCCTCAGAAGTCATCCAAAGAAACGCTGGTTTTTGCCACCAATGGCCACTCAAGAACTTCAATGGTGGGCACAAAACTGCCAGAACTCGTCGCCCTTAAAAATACCGCCTCCCTCGCATTTTCTAACAACCGATGCATCGGACTTGGCTTGGGGAGCAAGATTGAACAATCTGAACCTGTCGGGAACATGGACAGAAACAGAAAAACATCTCCATTGCAATCAGAAAGAGTTGTTAGCAGTGTTGAAGGTCCTCGAACAAGCCCGAACTTTAGGTATTCACAAAGCGTCAATCTTGCTACAGAGCGACAGTCGTACTGTCGTGGCCTACTTAAGAAACGAAGGCGGTACTCATTCGGAACCCTTAATGAATTTGACTTACAGAGTCTACCAGTTACTGGACCTCCACGAGATACACCTCAGGGTCTATCATTTACCCGGAATATTCAATTGCGAAGCAGACCGTCTATCGAGATTACAACCGCCGCCAGAGTGGCACCTGTTACCCAGAGCGACAAAGATAATCTTTGCAAAATGGGGGCAGCCGGAAATAGATTTGTTTGCCTCTCAAACCGCTCATGTAGTACCGACTTATTCAACCCTAGATCAACGAGATCCCCGGGCAGCGTTTTACGATGCTCTGAGCAGAGACTGGACATTCAAGATAGCCTGGGTGTTCCCTCCACCTTGTCTAATTCCGAAAGTACTATTTCACTTGAACCAGGCAAAGTGAGTTTACCTGATAACCGCTCCGAGGTGGGAGAGAGTTTATTGGCGGGCCGACCTGAAGGCCAGATCATTAGCCCCTCCTCACACGATTTGGAACTTAGAGCAGGTACTTCTGGACACAACAACTCAAGAACCTCCCCCGAATGCGACGAAAATGACCCTAGAAGTTTGGAAGTGTGCTGGTGGACTAGGGATCTGACGAATTGGTCCCCAGATCAAAGACGTTTGTTGTTATCAAGTTGGCGAGAGTCTACATTAAAGACCTACAAGGTTGCTTGGAATCGTTGGTGTAAGTGGGCACAATCAAGTAATGTAGACAATACCGGTCCTAGCGGCTCAGATTTAGCCAGGTTCCTGTCGGACCTTCACCAAAAAGAGGGTCTAGCGTACAGTACCATATTACTCCACAAGTCTGTTGTAGCTACCTTCACCAGAACTGACGTGTCTGGATCATTATCTAGCCATAAGTTAGTGCAACAAGTTTTAAAGGCAATCGCGCTAAAGCGTCCCAAAGATCCGAAGCCCCCAATATGGGATGTCTCAGTCCTGACATCTTTTTTACAGGCAAGGCAAACGTTAGATGACAATCTGTTCGAAGTTTCAAGACACACTGCGATTTTGCTTCTCCTCTGCTCCGGCAGAAGGATCCATGACCTAACTCTACTGTGCGTTGACTCACAGCACATGACCGAATCAGATGACAGTATCACCCTATGGCCAACCTTCGGCTCAAAGACGGACTCTGCAGACAACAGACAGTCAGGTTGGAGGTTACTTAATTCTGGTCAGCCTTTGTCTACAAATCCGTATCACTGGGTGAAACAACTTATCACTATCGGCGAGCATCGTCGAACCGTTGGCAAAAGTACAAGGCTGTTTATTACCGTAAGAGGCGAACCTCGTCCAGCCAGTCGCACTATTTTAGCAGGATGGGTAAAATCCCTTTTACGAGACGCAGGTATTAAGGCCTCTCCTGGGAGTGTAAGAGCAGCCGTGGCTTCAAAAAATTGGCTAGAAAACTTTCCTCTAGATCAGATCCTACAGCAAGGAAATTGGCGATCGGGAAATACCTTTCGACAATTTTATCGCAGAGAAATTTACCAGCCCAGCTCCGGGAGTTCTAAAAGTTTGAGTAATAACTTCCAATCAACGTGATATTCCTCAAATTACAAGGGTTATTTCGACAATTACATACTTATATAAAAGCCCTTAGTTACTGTGGTTGATTTGTTCTGTTATTGTTTCCTAAGTTGTAATAATTAAAACAACTTAAGATGACCTTTATGTTAAATTTAATTGCAACAATCTTGCCTATGTATCTTTTTAGTTTGTGTTAATTGGTTGATTCGTTCTGTTAATGTTTCCTACGTTGTAATAATTAAAAACATCTTAAGGTGTCCTTTCATGTTTTGATTGCAATATGGCCTATGTATCTTTCTTGTTTCTGTTCATTAATTATTCCTTAATTGGCCACAATGCTAACACTTATAGTCTAAAATATATGTGTAAGTGATAGGACTCCTCTTTAGTTGTTCTAACATAATATCATAATAAATATGCAAGTGAATAAATAAAAGTCTATTTTTAATTTAAATATAACCCTTTTAATATCTTAATATGATTATGTAATATAAAATACAAATCAAATTCCGGATTGCTTTGTTCATCCTCTATCATATACATAGGTACACACCTCTTAAATACATTGGCGTCTCTGTCTCATAGATGCTGAAAAACATATACCATCCACCGCCAGGCGATATCAAACACTTCTCATGTATTTATGTATAGGTTTCGAATAACGGTACAGGATTTAATAGAAGCGTTTTACCTCACAATAAAACGGATATTAAATACTTACCTTATTCGAAACCTATACAATAAGTCCTGCCTGGCAGACTTGCAGCCGCAATGAGCTCGAAGCGAGCCCGGCCTACGTTCAGGTCGGTTCGCCTGCTGGCGGTGGAAGGGAGGGTCGACCAATAGGGAAACGCACTGAAGTTAGCGGTACTTGAGGAAAACGGAAGTGCTACTCTCATGTATTTATGTATAGGTTTCGAATAAGGTAAGTATTTAATATGCGTTTTATTGTGAGGTAAAACGCTTCTATTTTTGCAGACATCGGACGACGGGCCCTTCGAGTGGTCTTCAGGAATCCAAGGAATCGTGCTAAGTTGCTACTTCTGGGGGTACTTCGTTTCACAAATACCTGGTAAGTAAAAAATATTCAGCACAGTAACAGGTTTTTGTACAGAAAGAACACTATCTAGTTGCGTGGCGATTGTGGGGGTCCGATACTACAGGACACTTGGGGCACAAAATCAATGGTGGTGATTTTTTGCGATTTAATTTAGTGTAGTGCCAAAGGTGTCACGTATTTATGTAATTTTTGTAAAACTTTATAAAATAACAAATCTTACAAAATTCCTACAAAATATTTTATTGTTTTAATAGCTTCATTAACGATGTACCGATGTAACGATGGGCACTTGGGGCCCGGAGTCTAAAAACCTTATAAGGGGTCTATCGGCGCGTCTCAATGAGGTCTCTGGCGACCGCAGAGCTGGCAGCTTTTAAGCTCAAGTCAGACAGAGGCGGTATGATTGCGAAAGCGGTCCGGGGCGGTTTGGCGGGAACAAAATACCGCGCCGCGACCGCTTTTCAATGTGACAGGGTGCATAAGAACTCATACTTTACAAAAAATACCGGCCCCGGAACGCTTCCGCTACCGCCTCTGTGTGACGCGGGCTTTACGGTTAGCGCATTAGCCTCGCCATTCAGCGAGGTAACGCTGCCAGCCTGCTAGGTAGACTCAACAGCACATCAGTAGAAACACTTTTGGACCTTATGGTGTGGTAATAGAGTTGAAAAAGTTTCTACTGACGTGCGGTTGACCGTACGTTACCTTGTGGAGACGAGTTAAATGAAATTTTTTATTTGTAACGACGTATACGACTTTGCTTCATATATAACATAAGTAGATTTACCTACAATTAATGTGATGTATTTTTGATCAATAAGCTTCATTTGTTACCCACTATGACTATCCTAAATCCTAGATTTTCCTCCCCGGCCGAGTTGTGCACAAGTGGTTGCTGGCTTGAAACTCTGACATCAAGGTGGCCACTAACCTGGCAAAGCCTAATCTAAGATTAGGCCTGGTTTGCTCTCTGGATTGCAGTCGCTCTGTGTGAAAACCAGTACCCCACCCTCGTCAAATCCCCTAGATTACGTTAGCCGAATCCGTTAAAAGCATCGATTTGTCATCACTACATATTATAAAAGAAAGTCCCCCGAAACGTTTTTCTGTCGTCATCCATCCATCATATCTGTCTGTGATCGCTAAACTCAGGAACTACTTTATTGATTTCGATCCGGTTTTTACTAATAGATAGATTAATTAAATATGAAGGTTTTTAGCTTATAATTCATAAATATTGAGTGCAAATTAACTGAACTGTGATGATGTTTGTCGATCGAGTCGGAAAAAAACGTGCCTCCTGAGAGCTTTCTGGGCGTGCGGTGCGTAAATGGTTTCATTTATATTAAAGTTATGTATGAAAGAATTGTTGCTCTCTAAGAGCTCTAAAGAAAAGACCGCAGTAGTATTTGTCTATCTTTTAAGGATAACCTACAGTAACCAACTATTTATAGCAAAAAAAAAAAAGATTTTCAAAATAAGGTATTTTTGAACGTATTTTTGTACCCGTGCGAAGCCGGCCGGGGCGGGCCGCTAGTATAAAATAAAACTGAATAATGCCGGATTCCGCGGTCCATGTTGCCAGCCGTAACGCTAACAAGCGTGGTGACTATGGTACTTCCCATGCACTTGTTTCAGGAAAGGCTGGAATTTTGGCCTTCCCTGTCCTGTAGTGGACTGGATACAATGATAAAGTAAGTTACTCGAAGGAGCAAC
Organism: Athrips mouffetella; assembly: GCA_947532105.1. Taxonomy (NCBI): domain Eukaryota; kingdom Metazoa; phylum Arthropoda; class Insecta; order Lepidoptera; family Gelechiidae; genus Athrips; species Athrips mouffetella. Next base: position 6,153,424 of record OX383976.1, on the reverse strand, counting down.
TTTGCAAAAATTTTATTCCAAAAGATGCATTATGAACAATCAATAAATAATTGAAACGTCAGCACCGTATGTATTGTGAATAAACTGTGATTGTTTAAATTCTAACCCAACGAAACGCATTTGACACAACGTTAGCGACATTTAGAAACTTACAGCGACATCTATAGGCAAGTAGAATCTAGTACCTACAGTCCGCGCGACGAGTTAAGGCCGCTGGGCGGAGTGGAGGACCCCCTCCATGCGCAGTTGCAATATTTGTAAGAAAAATACTACTGCACATAGGTACCCCCTCCACTCCCGCCAAGCGGCCTAAACTCGTCGCGCGGGGTGTATGACTGGTTATTTTGAGTGGTTTCTAAGTCGCGGGTTCGATTCGAGGCCAAAAATTAGCCGTAAAATGTTTTTCATTGCATGCGCTACGGGACACAAAAACTATTGATACACAATATTAAAGAATATACACAATATAAAAACTTCGCGATACCAGGTCAGGTCATTTGAGTAAAACTTTATAAAATAACGAATCGGAAAAAAATCAAAAGATTTTATTGTTTCAGTAGCTTCATTTGTTACACACTATGACTGACTATCCCAGATTTTCCTTCCCAGCGGAGTTGCGCAGAAGTGGTGCTGGTGGTGGATTGTGGTAAAGGTTGACTGATCATTATACAGGTTGTAGGGCTTTTAATTTTGCATTGAATGAGACCACTTTCATATTTTATCATGACTTAAAATGATTCAATAAAAAAAAACCGGTCAAGTGCGAGTCGGACTCGCGCGCCGAGGGTTCCGATATACTTTTTGTATTTTTGGAAGCAATAAAGTCCATTTTTAGGACCGCAAAACTAAATTTGTTTGTAAAGGTTATTTGCAGATTTCTAAAAAACTGTGCAACTTAGAAAACTTAACTTGTCAACAGTAATTAATTCAGATTTTTCCTTTTACAAACTTCGGAGATAAGGGGAACGGTGTTTTTTTTTACATTTTTCATCATAACTTGAAAACTAAGAGACGTAAAAGAATAAAAAAATATATTTTAGAATGTACAAGTAAAGCCCTTTCATATGATACCCCACTTGACCTAGTAGCGACAATTTGAAATTTGCCCCCCCCTATTTTGGCCCATTTACATTAATAATCATAAGTTTTTCAAAATTCTTTCATGTGCAATTAAGTTCGGCAACTATATTCTAAAACTATTCCAAATTTCAGGTCGATAGCGTGAGTGGTTGCTGAGATATAGAGGTGTGACAGACAGACAGACAGACAGACAGAGCGGCACCATAAGGGTTCCTTTTTTTTACCATTTTGGTATCGGAACCCTAAAAAACAAAGAGTTCCAAACTTTTAGCTTCATTTCATGCCCTTTATGAATGTAAGTATTTATAAAAAGCGTCATCATCATCATATCAGCCGAAAGACGTCAACTGCTGGACATAGGCTTCCCCTAAAGACTCCATGACGACCGGTCCTGCGCTGCTCGCATCCAGCGGCTTCCTGCGACCTTGACCAGACCATCATCGGTCCACCTTGTGTGGGGCCTGCCAACGCTTAGGCTTCCGGTACGTGGTCGTAGGACAGCCCACGTCTCGATCAAATCGAAGGCCTTCTTATAGTCCACAAACGCTAGGCAAAGCGGCTGGCTCTTCGGTCTTCGATATTATTGCAGTGCATCGTTGATAGTCTAGTACCTAAATTGTTTTGTAAAAGCTGGAGCTCTCGAAACAATTATTGATTTACAAGTTGGGCCTTTAACAGAATGAATTAACTACTAGATTCCTTGAGTCTCGCCTCTTTCATAGTGTTGTCAGACCACTCTGCAATTCTTCCACCTGTACAGAAGATTTTGTTTTGCGATGCCCCCTCAGGCGCGAACTGGCGCGAAGTTGCCGACGTCGCCGACGCCTAGCGACGCCACTGTTTTATAGTAGAAATACGAAAGAAAATTTCGACCTCCCATACAAAACGTGCTGTTTGACCTATGTTCCTTGTGAAAAATTGTTCAGATTCATGGACCTCTTAATATATCCGAGGTGATAAAAAAATAAGAGTGTACTTATTGTGTTGTACTTCTAACAAGAAGTCTTGCAACTGTTTAGGATATCTAGAAAAAGTAATAAAAAGATCGTGTTTCACAGGTGCTCGAGTAGCAGAGCTGTTCTCGGCGAAATGGGTGATGTTTTTTTCTGTCACCATCAACGTTGTGTGCACTCTACTTACCCCCGTCATGGCGGAGTTGCATTACATCGCCGTGGTGCTGATGAGAGTCGGCGAGGGAATCGGAGGGGTTAGTATCACTTACCTTGCATCTTCTTAGTCATTAGCTTCTAGACGCCATATTTTTTTAATGTAATAAGTAAGCAAGCGAGCTTGTTGGCCACCTGATGGTAATAAGTGGTCACCAACGCCCATAACGCCTACTGTCTTACACTACGGATTGTTTCTTGAAATCAACGCACACATCACATTCACTGAATATAGTCGGTTTATTTCTATATGCGTGCATTCGTCGAATACAGTTTTAAACCAGACTAGAGCGCGCGATGTCAATGTCACTGAGAAAAATTAAAAGTTTGATTTTGTTTTGCGTTTTAAGAAATTATTGAGAGATAATGATTATTCGATAAGATAATTTAATCTAAAACCCCAAAAAAAGTTGAAAAAAATCTCTCGAAAACGAGATTGATGACAAATGTCTTATGAGTTTGACGTTTCGCACACGCTGCACTACCTCATTTTCGTATGCAATGATAGCGCGCTAAAGTGACGTCACTGATGACGTCACGTCGCTTAAACGAGTGAATATGAGCAAGTTTTGAACCGACTATTAGCGCGCTAAAACCGCACACAAAGCTCATGAGCAGGTTTTAATCCGTACTGTTATTAGTAGCATAATTGACACTAACAAGACAGCAAAGCGCGTTGCCCACCCTGAGAACTAAGATGGTGTATCTCATGTGCCAGTAATTTCCCTGGCTCCCTCGTTCTTCAAACCGAAACACAGCAGTGCAAACACTGTTGCTTCACGGCAGAAAAAAGCAAGAGGGTGGTACTTCCCCAGACGGACTTTGCACAAAAGCCCTACCACCCTCCAACAGTATCATATTGCTCTGTGCTATTAGCAAGGAATACTCTGAGCCGACGAACGTCGACGATTGCGATCCTCAACGACTGTCGACGACTGCGACCCTCATCGACTACCAAAGACAACTGGGTGTCTACTCTCAAAGTCCGATATATCGAAACGATACTACTCGAAACATGCAAATGCAAAACTTCGTCCATTGACAATAGAGCAGAATATTGGTTGGATGAATTTTCAAACTGCATCCAACCAATATTCTACTCTATTGTCAAGGGACGAAGTTTTGCATTTGCATGTTTCGAGTAGTATCGTTTCGATATATCGGACTTTGAGAGTAGACACCCAGGCGACTGGCGACATCGCCTGCTGTCGTTGGCACTTGTCGAGGGTCGCGCGCGGCTGTCGACGGCCCGCCTCACCTTATCGCTGGTTGGTAAGAGCCCTTAGAGTTGCAGAGAAGCCAGTTAGGTTTAGAGATCAGTCAGTTTTTCTTAAGACTCATTCGCTTTACTGTACGCATTTGAGAAAGACAGATCGATAGAGAAAAACAAATCTACTACGAGACCGACCGCTACAATTAGGCGCAGCACATCTAAGAAAATAAGGGGAAATTAAATGTACCTAATTAAATAAAAGAAATTAAATAAAATTAGTTACACATCTACGAGGTCTTCTGTGGAAATGAATGAGAATGAAGAGGTGAATTGTGTAAGTGAGATAAGTATGGATGAGATTATGAAAGCGATGAAAAGTATGAAATCAGGTAAAGCAGCTGGGTATGATAGAGTGTCGGTCGAGATGTTGAAGGCTGGGCGAGGCATTGTGGCTAGTCAGTTGTACCGCCTTTTCAACTTGTGTTGGACAAACGGCCAAGTACCAGGTACAAGGGAAAAGGGTCACAACAGGACTGCAAAAATTATCGCGGGATAAGCCTTCTCAGTGTCGTCGGCAAACTGTATGCAAAGGTTTTGATTGAAAGAGTGATGAAAGATACTGACGATAAAATATGGGATGTACAAGCGGGATTTAGAAAGGGAATGGGATGTACAGATCAGGTCTTTTCCTTGCGGTGCATAGCTGAAAAGTTTTTGGCTAAAAACCAAAAAGTCTACTGCGCGTTCGTGGATTTGGAAAAGGCCTATGACCGAGTGGTGAGGAATGAATTGTGGTCAGCATTGTCTATGTATGGGGTAAACGGTCATCTGATTCAAGCACTGAAATCTCTCTATGAGGATTCCAGTGCTTGTGTCAGAATAAACGGGGCGTACACTGTATGGTTTAGCATCGAAAAAGGTGTTAGGCAGGGATGTGTAGCGTCACCTTGGCTGTTTAACCTGTTCATGGATAATTGTTTGATTGATCTGAAAGAGAGTATGTGTGGACTGAGAATGAATGAGTTACTCATCAAATGTCTTCTCTAAGCTGATGACCAAGTTGTACTTGCGTCATCTGCTGACGAGTTGCAGGAGATGGTAACAATGATGAATGTGGCTTTGGACAGGAAAGGAATGAAAGAAAATGTAAGCAAGACTAAAGTAATGGTACTTGAAAGAGAAGAATGTATGACAGAGTGTACTATATTAATAGATGGTGAACAAGTCGAACAAGTGAAGGAGTTTGTGTATCTGGGCTCAAAGTTTACGAGAGATGGAAAGTGTGAAAGTGATATTGAAAGAAGAGTGAATGCTGGAAACATGGTGAATGGTGCCCTGCACGCCTTTATGAGGAGTCAGAAGGTGTCTCACAAGGCTCGTTTGGCTGTTCATAGGGGAGTTTTGGTACCAACACTGATGTATGGCAGTGAAAGCTGGGTATGGCAGAAGAAGCATGAAAGTAGAATTAATGCAGTGGAAATGAGAGCGCTAAGGAGTATGATTGGTATTAAATTGAGTGACAGGATTAGAAATAGTGTGATAAGAGAACGGTGTGGCGTAAAAGAAGATGTAGTGACCAAAATCGAGAAAGGGATGCTGAGATGGTTTGGTCATGTAGAGAGGATGAATGAACGAAGATTGACGAAAGAGATCTACCAGGCGAGAGTGAATGAAAACGTTGGAAGGGGAAGGCCTAGGCGAACGTACAGGACGTTCTGAATAAAGGCCAGGTTAAAAGTACCCTAAACCGACGAGCATGTATGAAAGGATTGATGAAAGTACAGGAAGCAAGGGAAGTATGTCAAGATCGTAGCAGGTGGAGGACTGTGCTCTCTGCCTACCCCAACGGGAAAGAGGCGTGATGTTATGTATGTATGTATGTATGATTAAGCTTTACTACTAATATCTATGGAATTTATTTTCTGAATTAAATTATTTGAATTTGAATCTACTTCAAATTTAAATAATTTTTTTTGTAATCAGTCCGAAAACACCTAATATTTCTTGTAACAAATGTAATGTAAAATGCTCTTTAGATAAAATCATTAATAAATTATTTTGAAATCATACCTGTATTGTTTCTTTATTTGTCCAGGGCGTGACGTTTCCAGCAATGCACGTGTTACTATCGAAGTGGGCTCCGCCGGCCGAGCGCAGTGTGATGGCAGCGCTTGTGTACGCGGGCACTTCCCTAGGCACCGTCATCTCCATGTTGATGGCTGGAGTGCTCACTGCCAACGCTGGTATGTTGATAACCCTATTTTCGTTGTCTTCCGGCCACAAAAATACAGAACGAAGCAAGGAGTCCATGGCAACGCTCGTGTATCTACGTGGACACTTCCCTAGGCACCGTCATCTCCATGTTGATGGCTGGAGTGCTCACTGCCAACGCTGGTATGTTGATAATCCTATTTTCGTTAGGTTCAGGCCACAAAAATAGAGAACGAAGCAAGGAGTCCATGGCAACGCTCGTGTATCTACGTGGGCACTTCCCTAGGCACCGTCATCTCCATGTTGATGGCTGGAGTGCTCACTGCCAACGCTGGTATGTTGATAATCCTATTTTCGTTATGTTCCGGCCACAAAAATAGAGAACGAAGCAAGGAGTCCATGGCAACGCTCGTGTATCTACGTGGGCACTTCCCTAGGCACCGTCATCTCCATGTTGATGGCTGGAGTGCTCACTGCCAACGCTGGTATGTTGATAACCCTATTTTAGTTATGTTCCGGCCACACAAATAGAGAGCGAATCAAGAAGTCCGAATACTTTGGTTCTGCTTAAGTGCAGGGTGATGGCAACGTTCGTGTACCTACGTGGGCACTTCTCTCGGCACCGTCGATGTTGATGGCTGGAGTGTTCACTGCCAACTCTGGTAATGTTCATTTTTTACTGATTTTACTGAATAGTAGAAATACAGTGTCATAAAATAGGACGGCCTTATTGATAAGGTAGCAATTTCTACCAATAGTCGTGCTATGGAAGTGAAATAAATGTTTTTTTTCTCTACTTGACAATTACGAGTATATAAGGTGTATTAGGCTAATTCCGAAAATCGGGTAATTCCAATAAAGTCTATTTGCTTCCAAACGCGCCATTATTTTTTGTGCCGGTATTAGTTATCTAGCGGCCAACTTAACCCGCTCCCCAGCTTTGGTTGATTCCGGTCGCTAAAAGCGAGCGTACGTTGTGGAAGCGCCATTACTTACATCGACGCAATTTTCTCGCACTTTTTATATTTTCGGAATTACACCCCAGTCGACAGTTTATTTGTTGGGTAAGTTTTTAAACTGCACGTTCGAAAGATTCTTGTTTTTGTGCATTGTGAATTAGATTCAGAACGCTCTACCTAAAGATTTTTGGTTATTTTCGTCTTGAACCGACGAGGGTAATTCCGAAATTTCATAGTTAATGCCTACAAAATTCCTGACGGTTAATTCCGAATTACATTATCTTATAAATATGTTTATGCTACTCAACGACCAGCTACGATAAATATTTTTGGGAGTGTAAACCCGAATGAAAAAGCAATATGTTCCATATGGCACAATAAAATAAAGACTACTTTTGAGTGTCATTCGGAATTGAACTCGTGCAATGAAATGAAAACCAAATTTTAAAACATTTTGATTTACTTACTGGGTCAATTTATGGAAACTATCTTCAAGTTGTGGTTTAGTTTACATATTCAAGAACCCATTTATTATGAGTTTGATACTAAAAACTCAACCACATTTTTATTAGTCAGTTATAATTTGTCACGCTGTCAATTTATCTAAAAAAGTTTCGTAATTACCCGAATGCACCTTAAATCAATAATACAACAATAAGAATTTGATAAAAAATCTGGTTTACTGACCTGTTTTATATGACTTTCCAGGTTGGGAGAGCGTGTTCTACGTGATGGGCGGTTTATCCTGCATCTGGTGTGTACTGTGGGTATTCCTGGTGCAGGATTCTCCACAGCAGCAGCCACTCATCAGCTCGGAGGAACGGAATATGATCGTCACCTCACTTGGAGGGAAAACTGGTGATAGTGGGCATAAGGTGAGGACCAGCAAGAACCTTTTTCTCCATTCGTCATTGCAATGCAAAGATATAAAATTAAATTCTGTTTACTAAAATATATAATCTAATTGATGAAAAGCTAATAGTTTTAATTTTTTTTATGCAGATTATTATTTTTTATATTATGTTCAAAACCTACAAAACGATAACAAAAATATTGCCGTCATCGTTCAATAACTTCATACAAAATGTATGGAACCCTCATATGGAACACTTCTGTTTTACGTTAATACGGAGTGGCTTGTAAACTCGCGGATTATTTGTTAACCACTTAAAGAAGAGTAAGCACAAATCTATACTTTATTGTTTTCACTGGTATAATTTTACGTCGTGGGATAAATTTGATAGAAATCCATTTACCTTGATCGTTTGAATCAAAAGAAATAGACGGCGATCACAATTTTGTATCATTTTGCGTCATCTTCGTAAAGAAACCTCGAATCCAATTCTAAAAACCAGTCAAGTGTGAGTCGGACTGGCGCGCCGAGGGTTCCGATGAAATTATAGTATTTTTAGAAGCAATGAAGTCCTTGTATGTTAGGAGTTTCTGTTGAACGTTTTTGGAATAGGTAGGTAGGTACTATTTGATCCTGACAAAACAAAAATGCAGGATGGCACATAAGACGTTTTTAAACCAACAAAATACTATTTGATCCTGGAAAGAATTGCAGGGTCGTCACTAGATGTTTTAAAATGGTAACGGTGATTTGCCACGTTGCAGCAGCAGCGATCAGTCCCGTGGAAGGCGGTGCTGACGTCTCCCGCGTTCCTGGCGATCCTGGTGGCGCACGCGTGCTCCAACTGGGGCTGGTACATGCTGCTCATCGAGACGCCCTTCTACATGAAGCAAGTGCTCAAGTTCAACATGACCGAGGTAAGACTATAGCGAAACAAGGTCAAAATGTTCACGTACCATCGCACATGGTGGTTCATTGTCAACTAGCAACATTCCCAATGATGGCAGAGCATCTGTCTTCTACTACTTATACAAGGTGCAACAGAAAGGGTATACCAACCCTAAAGGATGTGATTCTGCCCATGTGAACAACTTTCCCTAAGGAAAAAATACGAATATTTTTTTTCCATCCATACAAAATGCACTATTAGTTGATTTCGGTCTATGTTTCCTCAGGGAAAAATGTTCAGGTTTCATGGGCAGAATCACATTCTTCAGGGTTGATGTACCCTTTTTGTTACACCTTGTATAGGTGTGGGAAAACTACTTGAACTACCTAGGCTGCGCAAAGTCGATTTTATATACAAATTGACGTGCACAAAGCTACCCCCACCACGCGATTATTGTTCAAGTTGTTTGCCCCGCACTATACTATAGTTATTTTGGTTTGCTGCAGCCCTATTCCAATGGGCGGGGTAGAACGCTTTTCATACTCTATCATACTATCTTTTATGTCAAACTGGGGCTCAAGGCAGCGAAGAGTCAGTCCTCGGACTCCTGTCGGCTTCTTCGACTAGTCTATCAAAAACCACTGTAGATCCTATATAAATAAGAGTTGCAGTGGGACAAATGAGTAGACGGGTAAAATAGAGAGGTAAGGATGGCAGCCTAGAGTAGAGGTATCGTCTCCGACATTCCTGTCGATCCTGGTGTCACACGCGTGTTCCAATGGGGCTGGTACTTTTTGCTCATTGTGCGACGCCCTTCTACATGAAGCAGATGCTCAACACCTTAGAGAGAGCAAAATCTCTTCGCATCAAAAATACTTACATGGTCACGGTCAAACGCATGCCAATGGAAACATTTGCAACTCTATTACAATGCCATTTAGATCAAAGTGACGTGATCAAGTTTACTTCTGACGTGCTGTTGTATGTACTACCATTTAGGGCGACCAAATGCCTACCGGTCCGGCGAAACCTGAAGGCAAGAAGCCATACAAAATGTACCGATCGTCACACATTTTAAGCTGAAGAAATCCGAAGAAAGTTGTTTTCCCTATAGATTTCAAACAAGTTTTTATTCTTCTTTTTTCTAGAATGCAGTAACAACAGCCCTTCCGTTCCTGTCCCTTTGGTTCTTTAGTATGGGACTAAGTAAGACCTTGGACTGGCTCCGTGGAAAGAAATGCATCACCACTACTACAGCAAGGAAAGTCGGCACTCTATTTGGTAAGTTACCATACCAACATCTACTTTTTAAAGGTTTTTGATTCTATAACTCTTAAGTGTGGAAGTTTCAAAGATTTTGGAAACAGAGCGTTTTTCTTACTTCAAGGGGAAGTTTACTATTTCTTATCTAATCTATGGTGAGGCCTCATAGAAAAAAAAATTGTCGGTGTTACAATGTAGTTTAAATATAGAATGTATTTTAACCACAGATTTTAACTTATTTATGCCCCAGATTTGTAAGTATATTTATGCAAGAAACGCATAATAATCTATCAATTTCTATTTTACGAAATTAGTGTGCCACAGCGGGTCCCCTTATGGGCCCGCTGTTGTTTTGTTAATAATGTTTGAATTTGAGTAAAAGGGGAAAACAGTAAATAAATAAGTCACTGTAAAATATTCTAGATATGCTTATTTAAAAAAAAATACAGATATTGATAGTTATCGACAGTAAATATAAAAGTACAAAGGCAACACCATCAACAACATCGGGCCCAAAATCGAACCCTGTGGCACACTTTTATACGTACGAAAGAAATATATATTGCTGTGAAATTCTGGAGGGAGCTATATGTATTGTATAAGATATTATTTAAAAAAATACAATCATAGATACAACAATCATACAGCTAATTAGTTTCTGAATTAAGGAAGGTGTGATTGGGGCTTTAGTTAATTAAATAAAAAAACATTTTTAGGGTTCCGTAGTTAACAAGGAACCCTCATAGTTTCGTCATGTCCGTCTGTCTGTCTGTCCGCGGCTTAGCTCAGAGACCCTTTGTACTAGAAAGCTGAAATTTTGTACGGCTATACATTTCATCTACGCCGACAAAGTGGTAGATTAAAATTTTGAAAAATATTTTTTTTACGGTACACCCCCTACAAGTGGGAATGAATATTTTTTTTCTTGTCTACCCATAGTGTGGAGTGTCGTTGGATAGGTGTTTTAAAAGTAATGTAAGTCTATACATATAATTTTTCGATTTAGGGATCCGTTTGCGAAATATTAAGCTTGAAAGCGCAATTTTTATTGGAGTCGAGTTTCCCCCCCTCTGCCGGCTAAACGGTTGTTATTGGGAATGTGAAAAAATTCACAGTAGTTGCATATATGATGAAGTTAAAAGAAAAACTATCACCGTTAAGTAGACTTCACAGGTTAATGAGCTATAGCCGAAAAACTGGTGCTAGGACCTCGCTGAGCATTAGGAGGTAAAAAGTTTATAATATAAACGTTATGAAATACTTAATCAAAACCCGTTTTGCGATAGTAAATCGTAAAAAAAACTACGGAAACCTATACTGCGCGTGGCTCGACACGCACTTGGCCGGTTTTTTTTATATTAGGTTGTTTTAACCTACAATAAGTTATAATATTTGTGTAGCGTCGGTGGTGCCGGCGGTGTGCCTGCTGTCGCTGTGCTACATCGGGTGCGCGCGCGGCGCGGCGGTGGCGCTGATGGCGGCGGGCATCACGAGCATCGGCGGAATGTTCTGCGGGTTCCTCTCCAACCATATCGACATCGCACCGCATTTTGCTGGTATGTTTATACAATACAATAAGTTTATTTGTCAATAGAATTACAATACTTACAACTTTATTACAGTGATTGCTTAGACAAAAGGTGTTAAGTTATTTTATCAGCTTAGTTATCAGCGGACCAGTGCCGGATTAAGCCAGCGCGGGGCCTGTAGCAAATTATGGTAGCTCTTTTCTTCACGGTGGTCACCATACATAACCACCTAAAATTTGACACGGTTTTCATAAAAACGCCATTTTACGAAAAATGCGGAAAATTGCGTGTACTGCAATCGTTTGAGCAAACTCGAGCATCAAAAATGCAACTAAAAAAAAAAATTGCTCCGCGGCCGTTTACTGTACAAAAATTTCAAAAAAAACTTTTTTTTTTAAAGAATTTTTATTTTTTTGGATTTTTTGAAATTATTTGTCCTAAAGAGTAATTTGAAATTAAAATTACGTGTCTATTATCGCCAACAAAAAAGTGTGCCGTTAAGGGGCCCCAAACGAAAACAAATCAATGAATTATTGCCCTATGCCGTCCATTTAAAATGTGAGTTTGTCCATCTAAGTACATAGTTAATTCTTATTGATTTGGTCGGATTAATACATCTACTTCGGTGACAATGGAATTACCCTGTTAGTTTTCCAGTATTCGACTTAAGTGCAGCTCCGTGCAAAATAGTGGGACCACCCCTTACCTTTAAAAATATATAATTGAAAAATATTTACGATGCCATTTCTTTCGTGGCACCAATATTGTCCCTACATTGATTTGAAAAAAAAAATGAATACTTTCACGCTTTGATCTTTTTTACGGTAAGAAAGCGTTGATGCGCGGGGCCCCCAAATGCGCGGGGCCCTTAGCATTTGCTACTCTTGCTACGTGGCTTATCCGCCACTGCAGCGAGAAAGCTTGTATCGCAGGGACCCGAACAACTATTACCCGTCTACAATATTTCGGACAAATCAAAACAAAATTTACAATATTATTCAATGGCAATTATTCTTGTTTAAAATAATCATGCATTTTTATTGAATGTTACTTTAATTATGTTATGGTACAGACGCAGACAATATTTTTCTCTTGGTTTTCACGTGATATTCAGGGCAAAAACGAGATACCTATTTCAGTAGATTTGATAGTTAATTGTATTTTATTGGTACTTTCAGGTACTCTTATGGCTATAACCAACACGGTAGCTACAATACCCGGAATTGTAGTACCCATATTTGTCGGTGTTCTTACGGATGGAAATGTAAGTATTAAAACTATACCCACTTGTTACAAAAAAAAAATCGAAAGACGAGAAACATTTTTAGTAACATACTAAAGTTTTTGTAGCGACAAAATTTGAAAAAGTCATATATCAGTAGTGTATCAGCTGTTTACCTATCACTGTTTAGGCACAGTAAAGAGATGCGCTTATCAGCAGTATGGAAGCTTCATACAAACGTCCAAAATGGCGCACTCACACAGACGCACGTTTCTACAGGCCGCTAAGCAAAGTTCGCCCTGAATTCAATCGCGGTTGTCGCGTGAAGGGAAGCGGTGGGTTAGTTTGTTGTCGGTGGTTTCATCATGTCATATTGTGCGGCATATGGATGCTTTATTTTTAAATTCTCGAACTCGATGTGATCGGACGTGTCGAATAAATAAATTATTTGCGTTGAAATATTGACCTAGTTTATTAGTCAGCTATTTTTCTGTGTCAACTGGCGCTAAGTGAATTTTTATAATGCGTAATTAGTACGTGTATCTGAATAAAGAAATGAATAGCCCCTTCGGAAGCCGCAGTGGGCTAACCCCCCGCAGCCCGCCGCCTACACCCGCGCCCCGCCCGCCCTCACCAGAGACGCGGGCCCGCTCGCCTCCGCCCCAAGAACCGGAAGAGGACGATACTGATGCAATATCTACTCAAGAAATTCGTAACTGGTTGAAGACCATTGAGCAATATCTTAATGAGGTGTGTAATATCGCAGCCGAAGGAAAGTTAAATTCAGAACAAAAGCTCAGAATCCATAACACGTGCCGTAAAGTGTGCCATGGGGCAAGTCAAATGGCAGTTTTCTACCAAGACCTTAAACAAAAAGCGATCCAATCCAACAGTGCCCTGAGAGAGCTCAACACCAAACTAGACCTTTCCCAGCAACTCCAAGACCTCAAGCAGAAAATTGAGGAGTCCTCAAAACCTGTCACAGGAACGCCGTCCTTTGCCGCAATTGTTAAAAAAAGTTCGGCTAGTTTGATACAGCCAAGTAATTTTAGCTCTGTTGCAATTTATCCGACTGATAAATCAAAATCTAGTGATGAGACGAAATCCTTTGTTCAAAAAATCATAAAACCAGATGAAATGAAACTGCACGTTAGAGGTCTGAGAAAGGTTAAAAATGGCGGCGTTATTATAAGCACCGATTCTAAAAAGGACATTGAGAAACTTAAACAGTCGAAACAGCTCACCTCCTCCGGCTTTACTGTGGATGATGCCTACAAGCGCAGACCTAGAGTTGTCGTTATCGGAGTACCCTCGTGTATGCAGGATACGGAAGTCTTCAGCTGCATATTTCACCAAAATTTAGCAGAGAAAATGGAAAACATGACCTTGGAAAACTTTTTGGCCACCATCAAACTAAGCCATAAATCAGGAAAAAAGGATGCTGCGACCTGTAATTACGTTATCGAAGTATCAGCACTGATACGTAAGGCCCTTTTGTCGAATGACAGAGTATTTGTAAATTGGTCATCATGTCCCATCAAAGACTTCACTCTTGTAACTCGGTGCTTCAATTGCCAGCAGTACGGCCATGCGGCAAAATCATGCAGGGAGGAGACAAGTACCTGCGGCCATTGCGGACAAGTAGGTCACACATTCAAAGAGTGCTTAAAAAAGGCTGAGGAACCAAAGTGTGCAACCTGCTTGCACTTTAAAAAGCCGTGCAACCATAAAACAGGCGATACCGACTGCCCTGCTAAAAAACTTGCCGAAAAAAGGTATATTAACTCAATAGATTATGAAGGCACCTAAAAACGCCACCCGTGCGTAGCTAATTAATTATTTTAAGATTTTTGTTTTAGTTGTTATTTAACGCACTATGACAAGAACAATTCAGGTCATAGCAAGAAAAATTCAATGCATCATCAAAATTGTTTTATAAACATGTCAACTTGCACATCGTCTGCTCTTATTGCTGACGCGTCAATTTAGGTTAATTTGGGTTAAGCAAATTTCTTTATTTTAACGTTTTAGTATAACTTGTGTACTGATTTAATATGACAACTGGTACCTAAGATACAAGTATTCAATATACTTAGTTTAGGTTCCTCCGTCATTATTACTAGTTGTTCATGTAAATACCTAAGACTAAGTGTATCTGTATTTAGACTAAGTTTTTATGAAGAAATAAATTTATCTTATCTTATCTTATCTTAATTGTACATCTAGCAACAAATACATAAATCATACTTTTTAATAAAAAAATAAAAATGTCGTTTTCGTTTTTCATTTATTATTTAATGTATGTATTTATTGATTGATTGTGCAATGTATGGGTCTTTGTTGCTCGAAAAATAAAATTTTGGATTTGATGTTAGATTTGTTACCAAAGATTTCGGACCTTTCCTTTATTTTTCTGTGTTTGTTACAACCCTGACGCTACAATGAGGCAAGATTCGATTTTCAAAAAATAGGCCGAGTTTCCATACTGCTGATAAGCCCATCTTTTTACTGTGGTTTAGGCGTGTGGTGCCGGCAAAGAATAGTACCATATCTATATGGTCATAAGAGGCGACTAAGTGTTTATAAACCGGAGGACGGGTAGCAACATCTTTCTGTGTATCGTACCATCTTACATACTGCGGTCACCAGGTCGTCAGCCGCAACGCTTACAAGGGTGATGATTATGGCAATTGCCCTCCAAAGTCATCATAACATCCCATGAAACGTCCACTACAGGACAGGGAGCTCCCTTCAGAATTCTACCTGTTGCTGGAAAAATGTGGAGGGGAAGTACCATAGTCACCTCGCTTGTTAGCGTTACGGCTGGCACCATGGACCGCGGTTGTAGGTGACCGCAGTAAGTAAGATGTAAGATACAAAGGAGGATGCTGCTGCCCATCCTCCAGTTAACCCTTAGTCGCCTCTTACGACACCCACGGGTATGTATGGGTTGGTACTATTCTTTGCCGGCACCACACGGGACTCCAAAGTACCACGCGTTTTTGCTTGAACTCTGGACGGAGCTTCCGTCTTGCAGTGGACGTTTCAAGGGATGTTATGTGTGTTCTTATATGTCCTTTTTTATTTTTCTAGCAAACCATATCGGCATGGCGCGTAATATTCTTCGTGACTATCGGCCTGTACGTCATAGAAATTGTAGTTTACACGATCTTCGGGTCTGGAGAAGAACAACCGTGGAACAACTTGGAGACGAGAGAAGAAACACACGAGAACAAGCCTTTGAACAACGAGGAGAAGGAGAAAGATAGTGTTTAAGGTAATGAGAGTGACAGTGACAGACATACCAGTTTTATCGTCAATAAATATTTTTCGATGGAATTGACTATTCGGGGGTTTTCGGGGGTGAAAAATCAATCTAGCGAGGTCTCATCTCTAGGAAAATTAGATTTATCTGGTTTTTTGAGATTTTTTTAAAAATAGCTCGTTAAATATCCAACAACGCCATCTGTTGGTGAGTAGCATAGCTTGCTCACCCGGTGATTTTTAATGTTGAAGGTTTTATTTTTATTTCCGTTTTAAGAGTCTATAAAGACTTATTTTAATATTTACAACACTAAAAATCGTCCGGTTAAAAATTAAGGTAAGATGATAAACTGTAGTTTTTTTTACTCTATACTAGATAGCGCTGTATGTGATGGGCATTGGTTAAGATCATACAGAGACTTTCTAAACTAAGTATACAAAGTGATATTATTCGTTTCGCTCCCGAAGCCCAGTCTTTCTATTCATGAAAACATGCAACTTTCCCAAAGAAAAAATACTTTAATTATTCGACTTCCCATACAAAATTAAGTCGAAATAATTTGTTTCGTAAAAACATTTTTTCTATCAGAAAGTTGCTAGTTTTCATGAGTAGAATTATTGAAAGTCACCTGGTGATTTTCGAAATTTATAAAATTAAAGTAAGCCCTGTTAAACTCCTCAAAAGTAAAAGTCAATGTTTGTTAATTATAAAATAATGTTCACTTTTAAAATTACCATCGTAACAATTTGAGTTTTATGAGTCTATCGTGGCTTTTTTAATTTTAAAAATCTCGAAAATGACCCGGTGACTTTCAAGAATTGGCCCCCTGAGCTTTAAAAGTGATCGTAAAGCTTACGCTTAGATAGCTTAAATATCATCGCTCTAATATAAAATAAATGATATTGTTAAAAAGCCTTGTATTGTACTTAGATATTCTTTTCATTAAATGGAAACAAATAAATATTAAGTGACATTTTACACAATGTCTTCTGATCCTAAACTAGGCAAAGCCTATAGGTATCAGAGACTGATATAGAAACATACATAGATAAATATTTAAAGAAAACTCAGAATGGACAAACGCCTAATAAAATTACAACAATCTAGAATAATAAGTTTGTTAAGTAACATGTAATAAAAAATAAGTTATCGTAAGCTAAAATTATAAACTAATTGTTTGAAATAAGATTTATTTGATTAGTTTTTCACAATGAAGCAGCTAAGCTCAAAATAATTTCTGAATATTTAAACTGAGTAAAATTAAATATTAATTTGAGAATACGTATTTTCTTATGGTTATGAACAACGTGAATTTTCAAATACTATACCTCTCGGGGGTAGTCCTACCTACCCATGTAACTGAACAACTTTTGTTTTACGACCCTTGGAAATTAAATTTAAAATATCGAATCCATACAAAATGAAAATCTGATCTGGTAAGGTAATTTTGTGGAGAACAATTTTTTTTTAAATTTTAATTTCCATTGTAGTTGTAGAACAGAAGTTGTTCAGTTAAATGGTTAGAACTACCCCCAGAGATGTTTTGCGTATTTGAATTTAAATGTTGTATACCAATAATGCCCTTTGTGGTGGTGGCAAAGAATAGTACCAACCCATCTCTACCCATGGGTGTCGTAAGAGGCGACTAAGGCTTAATGAAACAAGAGGATGGGTAGCAGCATCCTTCTATGTATCGTATCATCTTACATTCTGCGGTCACCAACAACCGCGGTCCATGGTGCCAGCCGTAACGCTAACAAGCGTGGTGACTATGGTACTTCCCTTCCACACTGTTTTAGCAAAAGCTGGAATTTTGGAGGGAGGTCTTGTAGTGGACATTTCATGGTATGTCATAATGATGATGATACCAATAAAATTATAAGATGTTTTTATATGTCTACTAGACTAGTGCAAGTTTATAGATCCAATTAAATTATGTACACAATTAAGTTTGTAAGAAACTGTAAAAACCATGTCAATATCAGCCATTTTTAGTTTTTCTTTACTGAGAATACAAAAGTGGATAATTTTATTTTGTAACGCAGAATTTCCATACACTGTGCATTTAACAACGTTATTGAAAACAAAGTTGTTTCAGGCAATTTTTAGAATCTTTTAGATAAGTAGCATACGAGTTTCCTGCGAATAATTAAGAAACAGTATACGCCGCGCAAACTAACTCTAACGTTGACCGTTAATGCGCAGAATTTAAAAAAATTGTCGCGGGGATGAGCGTGGCAGGTGGGGGGAGGCGAGCGAATCGTTCATTAGCTCTCCGCCTGTCACCCATGCGCAGAAAATAACTGTCAGGGCTAGGGTTAGTTTGCGCGGTGTATATCTGTATTGATATAAGATTTTATGCATTTTTAAAATTTCTGAGCATTTAATGAATACGCTTTGGATGTCAATTTTTGTACTTATTTTTAAGGTACTTACCAAAGACACTTGTATGTACTTATAAGGCCATTTATAAACGTGTTGTTTTAAGAAATAAACAAGTATATTTTGTGGATTTTATTTTTAAAATCACCTTATTTCATAACCTAACCTTATTTCATATTTACAAACGTAGTAACATAACAATACATGTTAAAGTTTAGTTGTGGATGTTGGTACTACCAGGCTGCGAACGAATTTTGGCAAACCGGTAAATATGGCAAATTTTTCGACTTACTTTCCTTGGGAAAATTTGTTCAGTTACTAATACTAAACCCGCCCCTATTACACGCAATTAAATTAACATCATGTATAACAATGTGTCTGGTGACCGAGTGTACAAACTTAAAAGTGAACAACTTTTCCCAAGGAACAGGTAGCAATACGAAAACATACTTCGACTTCCCATACAAACTGTATCAGCTGACATCGCATTTTGTATGGGATGTCAAATTTGGTTTTTAGTATTTCGACCTATGTTGTTCAGATTCACACTCTGCAATATTATCACACATTTCTTTTCTTTCTATTATTACGGATTCCTCTCCCAAAGCCCATATTTAGTTTAGTTTCTTTTGTGACTGTATTGTTTTTGTTTTGTAAATTATGTGCAATAAAGTTTTTTTATCTATCTGTCTCTGAATGGTCAAGATTGGTATAACCGTGTTATAAATGAACTACCTCATTTAAGTCGGACCATCCTGGCGACGTAGGTAGGTCCGAAGTTAGCAGCGAGTGACGGTATGACCAGTTGGCCGTACTTCGGGGCGATGTCACCGCGCGCGAACGTAAGGGTGCTACTTAGAGGTGAAACTGATGATGTCAGGTCTCTGGAAATACAAACAATCAGGAAATAAATCATTTCGACCAAGAGCTGGCGGTTGGCAGCCCTACCTCATCGCATACCAAAAAGCAAACTATACAGCGTGATTTTGAAATGTCTGACTTAACTTAAGTATGGTACTTAGAACATCAAACTGAACAACTTTTCCCAAGACACAAAGGTTGAAAAAGGAAAAAAAATTTTGGCTTCCCGGTACAAAACCCACGCTGTCAATACTGGAATATGTATGGGACGACAAAAACAAAATCTTATGTTTCTTGGGGAAAAATGTTTAGTTTCATGTCCTAAGTACCAAACTCAAGTATAGTTAGACATTTTAAAATTACGCTGTATAGGCTGGTGCTCGATGAAAAGGTGACTCTAAAAACAGGGTTGTCTGGACGCTACCAGGCACATTTTGTATAGTCAACAAAAACCTTATTATTTTTTTACCAAATCGTGTACCAAGTAAGTATGTACATAGTGCATGTAAAAGCACTAATTAAGAAGTACCAAAACCAACAGGATTGCCTCACCCAAACCTGGTACAATGCGCGCAACGAAAGATGAGACTTGACGGATCACGTGGTTAACCTGCGCAGTAGACAGTTCGCAGGTCATTTTGGCGGCAAGCGGGGAGGGACGCTAGGCTGTACCTGCGCAAAATCCCCTATACTTTCAACTGACAGGTCTCATCTTTCGCTGCGCGCATTGTACTAACCTAAAAATGACATTGCAACTCCCTAAACTAACCGGGTATAGGCAAGTCAACCCTGGTTATTATGGTACGTACTAATTAGAACCTACTTTTGTATGTACTTTGTTTTTACTTAGTAGACGAATTGGTAAAAAAAATAAACAGTTATATGTTGACTGTACAAAACGTGCCAGGTAGCGGCCAGGCAACCCTGTTCTTTTAGACTCACCTTGTAGTGTATGGAGACACCTTAATTATAGAAGTATAGAGATACCTTTATAATGTGTTTTGTGGACTAACCATCGTGACGTATAAATCTTGTACCGGAATACCAGCTATACGTAGACAATGTCACTGTTTATATAACCTTCAGATATTCTCAGGGTAATGTCCTAAGAGCAATGTCAGCATTCCTCTATTATAAACATTGAACACACTACTAACATACTACCAATGTTATCTCCTATGTGCCGATACGACCATGAAAACCCTAGTATATAAGTCTAACATTTTCCTCAATAAATCAGTTCTATTTTCAACATCAACCAGTGTTTAATTAACTCTCCGCTCCAACGCCGCATCACCACAAGCTGTTCATTGTGCACCAGCCTAAATAGGTCGCTTTATGGTATGGGATGAGGTAGAGTTACCAACTAACTGCCCGTTCTCCGCCTAATAATCTAACTCTTTGAAAATCACATAAAAGTTATTAGATGATCGCTCTAAGCGTTTTGAAATTAGGCGATTTATTCGCGCGGCTAAACATCCCAACACTCGCAATGCTTAATCGCTCAACTGGGGACCATAAAAACATTAGCAGCGCAGTTGTCGCGCGACTACCACGATGCATTAGCGCGACAGCGGCGCGAGATCACGCTACGCGCATATGACGCGTAGTTGCTTAACGACTTAGCAGCGCCGAAACCGACGCCGTAATGTGAAAGCGTTTTTTAACCGCTATTACACCTTTCTTAATTCAGAAACGAATTCGGCGTTCATTGCTCGTTCAAGTAAGGATATTGGAATTAACAGAACCAAGTCTCCCAGCTATGTGTGTCGAATTATTCTTTAAAATTTAGTAAGGTGTGATGGCGTCTATAGCGATTTACAAAATTGTCAGTCTATTAGTTTTAGTTATATCATGCGCACTTTGTTACCGTGATGTAGGCTTAAATTACCTATGAGTATTAATTTATGTACAGATAAAAATACCTTGACTTGCTTTAAGGTAGTTATTGACTAAGTATATTGTAATACCTACTGACTTATAATTGTAAGATTATAAATAAATAAATGAAATGAAATATTAAGAGTGTAAGAAAATGTGAAATTACTTGACAGCAGTGACGATGCCCCTAGTTTCGAAAGCCTGTTTGAGGGCCATGTGCACTACTCCATCATTCTGCACCGGGCTCAGAGAGCACGTTGAGTACACCAGTGCGCCGCCCACTTTCACCAAGCTGAGAGCACTCCTGTGTAACAAAACATAATAAGATTGAAGTTATAAGGTGGAAAAATGTGCAATGGGAATTAAAAAAAAAAATTTTTTTGGTATTGTCAACTAAAATTATCGGATTATCACCTTTAGCACACCGACGCGTCCGCGTGTGGTAACGATGCTGCGAAGCTTTATTTACAGCTTTTTGCATATTATGCTACGTGTGTGCGTCCACATTGAATGAAAACTACGCGTGGTATCTCGCTCATTATATGTTTAACAATCGGCGCCTGTCATCGCAACTGCGCTAGGCTTGCACTGCGTACGTAAACTCAATCTATTATTAGCAATATGAGATAGTTCCGTCATATTGTCGGTACTCATCTCGCTAATCTATATATATAAAAGAAGAAGGTGACTGACTGACTGACTGACTGACTGACATATCAACGCACAGCCCAAACCACTGGGTCTAGAGATTCCAAATTTGGCATGTAGGTTCCTTATGAGGCCTAGGGGTGCACTAAGAAAGGGTTTTACAAAATTCCACCCCTAAGGGGGTAAAATAGGGGTTGAAAGTTTGTATGAAAGTCCGTCAGTTTTGAAGTTAGGATCTTCAAAATTTGTATTTAGGCTGACGACTAAAAACAACTAATTACGTGTCTCAGGGTTTTTGAAAATTCGACACCCTTAAGGGTGAAAAGGGGGATGAAGTTGAAAATTCTTTATTCTTAAAGTAAAATCCACATAATTTATTATTTAGGCATTAATGATGTAATTCTATGCAACGTTCATCACTGTTATTGAAATTCCACCCCAAATTCTACCCCTAAAAAAGGGAAATGGTGTGAAAAAGTCTAAAAACCAATATGGGTATCGCTTGTATGGTTTATCGGGTCGCTGATTACGAAAACTACAACAATTTCGAAATCAAACGTGGTGGACGTGAAATACCATCATCCCCCTGGGGATGGAGTTGGGGTGCGATAGGTTTGAAATGTCTAAAAATCAATATGGGTGTCGTTTGTATGGTTTATCGGGTTGCTGATTACGAAAGCTACAACAACTTTGAAATCCAACGTGGTGGACATGAAATACCATCGTCCCCTGGGGATGGGATTGGGGTGCGATAGGTTTGAAATGTCTAAAAATAAATATGGGTGTCATTTCTATGTTAGGGATAGCGGTTAAATTGGCGTAAGGGGTAGGCATAGGGACAGGCGTAAGGCGTGGCGTAAGGGGTAGAGAGGTAGAGAGGTTGAGAGGTAGAGAGGTAGAGAGGTAGAGAGGTAGAGAGGTAGAGAGGTAGAGAGGTAGAGAGGTAGAGAGGTAGAGAGGTAGAGAGGTAGAGAGGTAGAGAGGTAGAGAGGTAGAGAGGTAGAGAGGTAGAGAGGTAGAGAGGTAGAGAGGTAGAGAGGTAGAGAGGTAGAGAGGTAGAGAGGTAGAGAGGTAGAGAGGTAGAGAGGTAGAGAGGTAGAGAGGTAGAGATGTAGAGAGGTAGAGACGTAGAGAGGTAGAGAGGTCGAGAGATAGAGATGTAGAGAGGTAGAGACGTAGAGAGGTAGAGAGGTCGAGAGGTAAAGAGGTAGAGAGTTAGAGAGGTAGAGGGATACAGGTAGAGGGAGAGGGAGAAGGAGGGGAAGGGGGAGAGGGAGGGAGTGAGGGAGGGGGTGATGAAAAGGGAGAGGGAGGGGGAGAGGAAGGGGCAGGGGGAGAGGGAGGAGGGGGAGGGGGAGAGACAGGGGGAGGGGGAGAGACAGAGGGAGGGGAAGGGGGGAGAGGGAGAGAGAGGGAGAGGGTTTTAGTTTTTCTCAATTACTTCTGCGAATTGGCTCTGTTTTGAAATATTACATAAAGGTGTCTCTCATCTCTCTCTTTACATTTGAATGAATGAATGAATGAATAACACTTTATTGCACACTAATAAAGTAACACCAAGTGTACATTTGTTAGGATACTGCTGCTAAGTTCCTCTGTTCTGAGTAATTTATGAGTAACGTCTGTATATTATATAAAATTCAGCTGGATCTTGAATTATACTCATTGATTTGCGCAGGGTTAGTTCTGTTTTTCCTTAGTTTAAAATTACCCCGAAATGACGGGAAAATATCTCATTGCTTCGGAAAACCGGTAACAACATAAATACGAAATCCACGCGAGCGAAGCCGCGGGCAACAGCTAGTATTAGTATAAGAGACATGGCTACCGCATGCGAACGAGTCGGTGTACTAGGGGCGTAAAGGATTCGCAGGCAGGTGCGAATTTCATGCGTCGTCGGTGTAAAGATAATTCTGTAATCACCTGCGAAACAGTACCGACGAGGACGCAACTATCTCATCTCGCTATAAAGAGTGTAAGAAATAGGTTTCCTTAAACTGAAAGGGCTTGATAAGTCAACGTAACTGACAATTATCAGTAAATGAAACTTTGAAAGGAAAAAAAGAAGTCGGCCTCTCCATACAAAATTGCAAACTTGATTGGACTAAGTATGGAGAGACGGATTTTTTTATTCATATTGAAATTTGTTCGGTTACGTTGACTGATCATTCCCTTTCAGTTTTCGGATACCTGTCCTTTACAGTCGAGTGAGACGTATGTGTAGGCTTGTTTACTAGTATTATATGATCTGTGGTGTAGGTAACTGTGCCGTACAATACAACTTACAGTTTTACTGCTACAGTATCGCTACCGCATGCGAACGCATCGGTGTGTAAGGCGTATATTACGGTAATTCATTTAATTGAATAGTGACTAGATATTATTGGTAGGGTTTGCGGGGTCTAAAAACGGGTCTTGTGGCTGAGAAAATTTGTTTTCTACGTATGATTTTCCCCTTGTTTTTGAGTAAAAGAAAAAAACTATATCGCGATGCAGATGACCCGGTCAGTGGTACAGCGCCATCTGTTGGTATGTACTTCTTATTTTTGCAAGGGTTGCAAGGTAACTGACGAGGGGATTGCCTCGTGCCATTAGGACCTGTGCACACTGCAATTTTTAAACGCGCCGTCGTCGCGCGTTTTATATTCGCTCTTCGACTGCACGTTTTCGTCCCACACACAGAGCAGGTGTTTGCGCATGAAGCGATAAAAACTAGCGATTGAAAATCGTAGTGTGCACAGGCCTTTAGGTTTTTGCCCCGGTTGACCTCAATCAGTTCTGGGAATACATAACAAATAACAATATTCATTCCGTAATTAGGTACGTTGCTCTGTTATCAATTGATTATTAATAGTTTTGTTTGAAGATTATTCCAGTTATCAATATTTTACTTTACTCAGTATTCGTCGAGTAATTTTGTGAATATGTCAGTTTTGTTGGTCGCTGCGTTGTTTTTGTTTATTTTTTGTGTTCACAGTGAATATGTTAACAAAAAATTGTGTGATGATGGTAAGTTTACTTATGTCTTAGTACAACTATGGAATGGAGATAGAGAAAGAGATAGAGAGAGGTTAGAAGCGTTTGAGATGTGGTGTTGGAGGAGAATGGAAGGGATCAATTGGACAGAAAAAAGACAAACGAGGAAGTTCTAGATTTAGTTAAAGAGAAGAGAATTTTGCTTATAACCATCGAAAATAGAAGAGGGACGATGGTCGGACACCTGATAAGACATGACACTTTCATTAGGAATACTATTGAAGGAAAAGTAGAAGGCAGTAGGACAAGACCAAGATGCATTTATTTTGACCAGATAAAAGAGAGGGTAAACGTCGAGTCTTGTCAGGATGTCAAATCATTGGCAGAGGATAAAGAGAAATGGAGATTGCTCCACCGACAAGAGCGCGGCTCTTAAATATGAGAAGAAGACACCAATGGTCTACCAGTATGATGCCGGCAAAGAATAATACCAACCCACTTCTACCCGTGAGTGTCTTAAGAGGTGACTAAGGGTTAATGAACCAGAGGATGGGCAGCAGCATCCTTCTGTGTATCGTATCATCTTACATTCTGCGGTCACCAACAACCGCGGTCCATGGTGCTAACAAGCGTGTGCTCACTATGGTACTTACTAGAAAAGATGCTCTAAAGAGCTCCCTGTCCTGTAGTGGACGTTTTATGGGATGTTATGATGATGATGACATCTATGGTCTAATTAAATGGCCTGTAGGCGAGCTGGAAGTAGGGTGACCAGACGTCCCGTATTTTACAGGACGTCCCTTAATTTAGTAAAACTAATACGGGACAGCACAACGTCCCGTATTTCAGCAAATTGTAGCCTCGTGCCATCTAATGCGCACATAGAGATTTTTTTTTCCTTATGATGCATAAACACCTGGACCAAAAATAGAAACCGCTTGTCTATTGAAAATGTAAAGGCTGAGTTGCAAATCAAAGTTAACTTCGATTTGTCGTGTATTGACTGTAATACGAGTAAGTTTTGTGATGTGGACATTTTGAAGGCCGTGAAGTCAAATCAAAAATATGTTTATAAAAAATAAGTATTTTTAATATAATTTACCAATAAATACTATTTCTTATGAAAAATTGGCTGTCCCGTACTTTAATCCTATATTTTGAACGTTGTTGCCCCGTAAAATGAAAAATCTGATCTGGTCACCCTAGCTGGAAGTCACTTTGCCTTTTGCTCCGCAAGTTGCGGGTTCGGTCCTCGCCCAAGCATTTGTGTGACGGCGGCTCACCCCGGATACTACATACATCGAGAGCGTTAATTGGAAGGAATTCAGTACAGAAGACCCTCAGAAGGACCACGAGAATCTCGCGGGAGGGTGCGCGCGGGGTGCGGGGTGGGTTGCGGTCGGGGGGCGGAGAGTGTCCGTTGTGTATGATAGTACTATTTCTTTATTCTGTGTCGGCCGTAGAGCTTATGTACGTTCCTATATACGGGTGGTACCTATTTCTGCCGTACATCAGCAATATTCGCTCTGCTGGGTAGCGATTAGAAATTAAATGGAAGAAAAGGTGTGACATTCCATTGGTTTTCGCTATTTCATCGTGTTTACTTGATTATTGCCGCCGGTGTGGTGCCTACACTATCGATACTTTCCAAAATATCGACACAGTATATCACGTTCCGTGTGATGCTGGCAAAGAATAGTACCAACCCATCTGTTACCCGTAGGTGTCGTAAGAGGTGACTAAAGGTTGAAAATGATTTTATTTTAACACTTCCTGTGTTCGGATAAATCTACAAAGTAGAAAATCGCAAAATTTCACAACCACAGGCAGGATTCGAACCTGCGTCTTCTGCGTAAGTACCGCAGACGCTTTACCAACTAGGCTACTGTGGTCCTGCCCGATGTTGTGAAATTTAGCGACCTCTATACGCATTCCAACGTTGCGTTTGTGCTGCCACCTAGCAAGCACTTTTGCTGTGATTTTCTACTTTGACTAAAGGTTATTAACCGGAGGATGGGCAGCAGCATATTTCTGTGTATCGTACCATCTTACTTACTGCGGTCACCAACAACATCGGTCGCCAGGCGCAACGCTTACAAGCGTGGTGACTATGATACTTCCCCTCCTCATTGTTCCAGCAAAAGGAAAGAGCTCCCTGTCCTGTAGTGGACGTTTCATAGGATGCTATGATAATGATGACACCTATGGTCTATGATTTGAGGGTAAAGGGGCCGGGCTCCTAGTTCCCAACGGCCACTGCGACCTGCATAGACCTGCCTCTACAATGTTTACGGAAGCCCACATAGACGACTTTTATGGTGTCATACGTAAACGGAGCGCTTCATTAAGGTGATCCGTTTTCCATACAAAAATTCAAATGACTTGCATTCTTACGCGGGACATAAAATTCTGTTGAAAAATGAACGAATACTGCTATTTCAAGTTAAATTTTTCCCTAATTAATACAAAAATACAGTTAATGTACTGAAAGTACTATTTGTGTTAGCAATTTTTATTTCAATATTACGATTGTGGGCGTGCGGTCAAAACTGTACGGTTGTGCTTTGTGTGCATGTGTGAGTGATCGTACTCATGTAAACACGGACTGACGAGAGTAATTGACTTTAGTGGACATATGGAGATATTTTTCTTATCGAAATTGTTGTTAGGCAGGAATCAACTTTTTGCACATATATAGTTGGTACTTATTGCATTAAAAAATAAAACCTTATATTTGCAGCAGTGGCTCCATCTAGTTACGTTCGGGGCTAAGCTGGCCGTTACAGATCACCTTAATGACTCGCTTATGGGCCAGCCCCAATAGAATCCTGAGAGCTCTGTCCGGGCGGTGGGATTCACCGATGATGCGAAGGTGGTTGCAGCTGCATGTCACTGCATCGCCTTTCGTTAAATAATTTGTTAATTTTAGTTTAGTATAGGTTTGACATTTGCATGATAATTTCCAATTATATTTTAATTTTGAATTCAATTATTATTTAATTTTTGTATTTTATGGGTCACTGGCCTGAAATAAATGATTTTATTTATTTATTTATAGATCTATTGTAGCCATCACAGGTAGCCATCATATGGTCTAATTAAATGGCCTGTAGGCGGGTTGGAAGTGACCTTGCCTTTTGTGCCAACACAAGCATTTGTGTGACGGCGGCACAACCACGACACTACATACAACGAACGCGAATTTGAAACTATAAGGTCGCGTAGACTGCATATTCAGTACAAAAGACCCTCGGAAGGACCACGAGAATGAATAATAATTATAATTTGGTTTTATATATACTATATAGATATAGATAGATAGATAGATAGAACACCACATAAAGCCAGGCAGACCTGTCCCCGGCAAGCCGGGTAACACCAGAGGGCGCGAGTTTTTTTTTTAGGAAAGACACGCTCTGGGAGTGGAGGGGATGACCAACTGATCGCAACCAGAGGCCTCAACCGACCGACTGTTTAGCCTGTAGCCAGTATAGGAAAAAAGGAGAGACGGGTTAATCGTAGTAGGATTGAGCGTTGATGGTGGTGATGGTCGGGCTTTCAGTGCCTTAGCTGATTAGATATCTTGATCGGGTACTTCTTCCTCGCTGTCAGTTTCTTCCAACTTAAAAATGTCCTGTGCTGCCGCTCTCATATCGTTCCTGTCAAGAGCAAGTTGCTGCCACTCCTCGAGGTTCCTGTCGAAGTACTGCATGTCCTTTTTAATCGAGTGGTTCCAGGTAAAAATGGGTCTGCCAACCTTCCGTCTT
Organism: Athrips mouffetella; assembly: GCA_947532105.1. Lineage (NCBI taxonomy): Eukaryota > Metazoa > Arthropoda > Insecta > Lepidoptera > Gelechiidae > Athrips > Athrips mouffetella. The sequence continues at coordinate 6,125,259 of OX383976.1, read as the reverse complement.
CTGCCTTGGTATTTTAACGCTGCGTGTAGAAGACGTGGTTGTTGTCTCCTAAGGAATTTTAAAAAACCGCCGCAGGAATTGTATTTGTTTTGTAATAGTTTTGCCTTTAAGAAGACCGTGTACCCGTTTATTCACCGGAGGATTTCGCGAGTGGCTAACCATGTCTAGAAATATGAGACGCTCATATCTTCTTAATTTGGATCGATTAGCTTTCGTTAGTGCTGCGGCTTTCAGACCATACGTAATACTAATGGTTGGTACAATAACCATTTTATAAATAAAACGTTACCAAAGTTAATAATGTTAGAGATCTTGGCGTAATCTTGGATAATAAACTTCAATTTAATCTCCATATCGACAATATCGTAAATAAAGCCTTTAGGCAGCTAGGTTTCATTCTTCGCGTATCTAAACCCTTTCGCAGAGCTTCAACCCTTATCACTTTATATAATTCTTACGTTCGGAGCAAACTTGAGTTCGGTTCTGTTGTTTGGAGCCCTAGTTATAAGGTCCACATTAACAGAATTCAAAAAGTACAAAACAAATTTCTCAAGAACTTAGATTATCGTTCGGGCCATAGGTTTACTGACCATGACACGGCAGCTAATAGACATAAGTTTCTGAGCTTGGAAAATAGACGGTTATTAAGAGACACCATGTATCTTTACAAGATCATATATAATCACGTGGACTCATCTTCTTTACTCGAAAAGGTTACTTTTAAAATTCCTCCGCGTATTCCTCTACGCAGTAAACGAACATTTACATACAAGTCCTTTAGGACAAACTATAATAAGGATAGCTTTTTTTGACGTGCTTTATTCAATTATGATAGTATTTTTTCCAATTGTGATATATTTAGGTTGTCTTTGAGTTGTTTTAAAAAACATATAAATAAGGTATTGTTGACATAGATAATATTGTTTTTCACTGTTATTTAAATATATGAATAAGGTATTGTTATTGTATTATTACCTACTCTGTTACTTAGTTTAGAATAATTTAACTTTGTTTTTATTATGCTTGCGATATGTATTACTTATGTACTATTATTAGATCTCGATCTCGCTTATTAGTATTTACCTCCTTCATGGAACTCTAGGTCTTTTAGTTATAATTTCGTCTTTGCCTATTCTTTGTATATGACTGTATGTTTCCTAAATAAATAAAAAAAAAAAAAAAAACGAACAGTCGGCCATTCCATTTTTGTTTTCTCTATATAGCGGGCGCGGGCTTTAGAGTTTCGAACTCCCTGTTTGCATCGTACATAAACAGTGTTATTTCTGTAAACGATGATGTAGAAGTACGTGGTCGTGGGTAGTACCTGAATCTGCTGCTACTTGCATGCATATAATGTAATCAGAAAGATCTCACCAAACGTCGGCGCCTCGTCATTTTCATCCATGATACTCGTAAATATGTCCGCATTTTTCAGGACCTATTTATTCGATATAACTTATGAACAAACGATACGACGCTTCCATGTCCAATTCTATAGTTAATTCGCGGCAACTTGGTGTTGACTACAAACAGACTCACTTCAGAGACACTGACTAATTATTTTTTATCGCTGCTAAATGCATACATATATGTAATTAGAAAGATCTCACCAAACGTCGGGACCTGGGCTCATTCATCTGTGATAGCATTGCTTCAGTTGTCAGGGGGCGTACCTATAGAGTCGATATAATATGGACCAACGCTACGACATTTTTTGCGGTAACTTGGCGTTGACTACACACTCTGACGTAAACAAAAAAAAAACCACAACGCATCGCACACACTCACTCAAGGGAATTCTAAAGAACTTAGGTACTATGGGTACACCTTGTAATGCACTAACTAAACAAAACTTTCAAAAACACTTAAATACCACACGCATCGTAAAGATAGTTAAATTTCGCTATTTTTCTCTTCGAGCTAGTAAGAAATACAACGTGTAACATTTTTCCCAAATGAAAGCATCCATTAATTCTTTTATATCTTTTAGTCAAAGCCAGCATTTATCGCTGTTATACAAGCTTTGTCTTTTTCTGTTTTTTAGGGTTCCGTACCTCAAAACGGAACCCTTATAGGATCACTTTGTTGTCCGTCTGTCTGTCTGTCAAGACCCTTTATCTCACGAACGGGTAAAGGTATCAGGTTGAAATTGATACCATATATTAGGATCCATGAACCACACAAGATCTGAAAATTTAAATTTTTTACAACGACGCAATCAAAAGATATGGCATTTTACGTCCTCATCTCCATACATTTATTCAAAAATGCAAAACCTACAGGGTACTTCCCGTTGACCTAAAATTATGAAATTTGGCAAGAAGCTAGGTCTCACAGTACAAATAATGGGAAAAGTCTGAAATCATTAAATATTATAACTTTTCTCACAACTAATGGTAACCAATTGTGGTGAGCTCCCGTTTCAAGAACATTCATATAAGAGAGGGGTCAAGTTGGATGGTCACTGAGGCGATTTTTGTTTTAGTTCTATTTAAAAACGGGAACACTTACAAACTTGAAAATTGGTATGTTTATAGTGCATAAGCTATAAAATAACAACAAATAATAAAATTTGGTCAAGCGCGTGTCGGACTAAAAAAATCTAGCACATTAACTTACTGAAATTTCAACTAATACAATTATGTTTATGTGGTGGTACGGAACCCTCAGTGCGCGAGTCCGACTCGCACTTGGCCGGTTTTTTTTTTTCCGCTTCCATTTCCGTTGCAGGCAGGAACATCTGGTCAAATTTAGGGCGCACCAAGCTTGGATATTGGAAACAAAAGGCAAAAATCTAAAAAAGATTGCTTTCTTGAGATGCCCCGTTATGACTTTCAAGCTTTCTTTCTGCATTTCTGAAAGAGATTTTTTTATCTTAGTTACAAATGTTTGCCTTGTTACTTATTCCCAATGTCTACTCAAACATTTTCTTGGTTCTATTAGACACACTTAATAATATAAGTAAGATTTATTTGTACGGTAAACTCATCAAAAACTAAAAAACATGTAGCTTTACAAGTCAATCGTCCACCAAATTGTGCGTCATCGAAATCCGACTTTTTTGGTATTTGAGATGACATGCATGGATAATATAATCAGAAAGATCTCACCGAATTCACGAGCAAGTGGATACATCGGAATTTTCAGCTGCGAATATTTTGATTGATGGCGTATTCAGAATCGCGAAGTAATATTTTATTTGAGTCACTTAACACTTGCCACACCATACTTGTACTAACACACTGACTTCTATATTTTTCTTAGTAACACTCACTTCTATATTTTAGCCCAAGTAATTATTTAATTTTAAAACCACATTTTAGCGCGGCGGCGCGCGATTGTACGTAGGCGCACACAAACAATAGGGGTATAAAACAGGATGGCTGCACGTGGTGCGAACACGTCTGCGTCCAACGGCGGTCGGCTTGTCTCTCTATAATTTGGTTTTATATATACTAATACAAATATTCAAATATTGTAAAAATTCCTCGGTGTCTAGCTTATAGTAGGTTTTGTCATTGTATTCATTCATTCTGGAGGTGGAGGCCTGGTTGCCTAAAACACAGGACTACCTAGCTTAGGAACCAGCCTCTACAGACGTTTTTATTGTGCCTACTTTTTTGCCGATGTTTTTTGTAGAGGAAATAAATTATTTTTACTTTTACTTTAATATTATAACGATTATTATTGTTCCTTTCAGCTGACATAAGCCAATGTTTGGTTTACAACGTGATCCTGGACCCCTGTTCTGATGGAGGAAGCTTCTGTACCATTAAGCGGACGAAGCGATATACACTTAGTGTGGACTTCTTGCCAAGTAAAATCCTTTTTTATACTAACTTCTTCGTCTTATGATAGCCTGGTATAAATACTTTTTTAAATATTCTTTAAAAAAAACACGTATGAAAGTTTAAAACTCTCAATTAGACAGAAAGGGAAATACTGAACTGTGACGTCACAATTCAATATCACCATAAAAGTTACATGCAAAATTATATTTTGTAAGAAAAATAAGCCAAAATAACAGACTATTTTTAATTCTTCCAGGATTTTCTGCAGACCGCTTGGAACTCACAATGTTTGCTGATGAAGAAAATACGGGTAATTTATATTTATAATATAATGTTTTATAACACAAAATTAAAAATAATGGTGGCCTGGATACCTACATGAAACAGATAAACTTGAGGATTCAGTGCGAATTCTGTTTGTGTAGTTTCTTTGCTCGTAAAATTGCTTTGTTGCGGTTCCGAACCAAAACGGTAAAAACGAAACCCATACGGTGCGACTTCGTCGGTCTGTTACACTTGTTTGCAACCACTCATGCAATAGACTTTAAATTTGAAATAGTTTTAGACTTTATATATAATTTGACTTTATTGCAAACAAAAATAAAAAATATATATTATCATTATTGTAAATATCTAACTAAAAGGGGGCAAAGTTTTGTATTTTTTTACAACTTGTAGTTTTCAAGTTATGATGCGAAATGTCAAAAAAATACCATTACTCTTATCTCCAAAGTTTGCGAAAGGATTTTTTTTTTACAAATACACAAATTCTTTATTTTAAAAGCAGTACATAATAATGTTTGGAGCTGGTGCCTCCAGTTAGGTTTATCGCCTGTGTTTGGAGGCACCGCTCTTCATAACAAACAAAGTTTTTATACAAGAATTCGGGTTGTACCTATTGGTACTAAATATAAAACAAAACTAAATCTAAATGCCATAGGAAGTATAAATGTAATCAAAAAGTTTTATGAATTGGAGATATATAGTATATTCCGTGCGTTTGTGAGTCTGTGTGTGAGTGGGGTGTACATGTAGGTATTATGTGAGCATGTGTGTGTTTGTACGTGGGAGAGTGCATATAAATGTTGTTGTGTGCTAGTCCGAAATTATGTAAGTGCGTATAGAATTCTGTGTATTTATATGTTTATGTTCATGTATGTATGTATGAATGTGAGTGTGTATGTGTATTGTACATGGTATTAGTTCAGTTAGGATTACCTGTAACTAACTGTAAATAAAAAAATCTAAATTAATTATAGTCGATAGAGGTTTATATAAATATTACAGGAAAAATAAAACGATCTCTCTAAGCAGGAATCTGCAAAAACCTATACAAACAAATTTAGTTCAGCGGTCCCAAAAATTTACTTAAGTCCGACTCGCACTTGGTCGGTTTTTTTTGTATCACGACTTATGTTCTTTGGAAAAGTTGTTCAGTTTCATGGTCTTAGTAATTCTACCGCTATGCCAAGTACCGTGTGGTGCCGACAAAGAATAGTACCAACCCATCTCTACCCGTGGGTGTCGTAAGAGGCGACTTAGGGTTATGAACAGGAGGATGGGCAGCAGCGCCCTTCTTAGTATCGTACCATCTTACTTACTGCGTTCACCAACAACCGCGGTTCATGGTGCCAGCCACAACGTTAACAAGCGTGGTGATTATGGTACTTTCCCTCCACATTGTTCCATGCTAAATAGTCCTAGCAAATTTATCGTATCATGTGGTGCCCTTAGTGGAACCCTTAGTGTGCGAGTCCGACTCACACTTTACCGGTGTTTTATTCTTACAGGATCCTACAAAGAAGTGGTGAAGTCCCCGGAAGATGCCTGTGACATGCTCACGTGCCCTATTGAGGCGGATATGAGGAGAATCTTTGATATTGACTTCAGTTTAGGAAAGACTTTTAATGTTGTAAGTATTAGGTATTAAAAACTTGTACAAAAATGTCTAGATATAGACATTTTTGTACAAGTTTTTAATACCTGTTTGCATAAGGCATTGTATCTACTTTATTTTTGTACAATAAATCATTTATTTATTTATTATTAGGGCGTACGCTGCGCTGCGTCAGGCGGAAAGGATCACGACGCGTAGTAAATTTAGCAAAATACAAGAGCACCGCTAGTTAGCGCGCGGCGTACGATCAAGCACCGCGTTCTGGGGAGTACGCGGCGCGTTTCGCTCGGGCGTGTTTGTTTTACGAAATCTGCCCTAGCCGCTACGTCAAGCGAGGCGCACGCGGCGTATTGAATTCGTACAGTCCGTTACACACATCATGATGTATATTGATACTGAACGCGTGATTTTAAATAGTACTAGCAGCGCTGCGTGGGGTGTACTCGCCACGCGACGCGTATTTTGCTAGTCCACGTTGCGCGATCGATAAAGCTACGTGTCGTGATCGTGCCTGACGCAGCGTACGCCCTTATCAAGAGTGGTCTATTGGTACAGTTGGATGTAACCCTGCCTTGTTGTGTGATGAACATTTGTATATTTGTTCTGTGTCTGAGTTGTTACAGCTGTATTTATATACCTGGGCGACCGAGCTTTGCTTCGTATAATTATAAGAAAACAGACGGCGGTGTAGGGCTTGTGAACTGCGATATTTTCAAGAAATACTCAATAAATCGAAGAATAACAGACATAGGATCTAGCTAGATCGATTTTTCGCCCTCGAAAACAGTATAGTAAATTTCATCAAAATCGGTAGAGTCGTTTTCGAGAAACTGATTACAAATGCCTACTGCGCAAAAAGTAAGGTTTATTTTGGTTTGGCATATTACTCCAAGATAATTAGATTTTGACCTAGACAAAAATCGGAACCAAGATTTTCTTTTTGTGGTTTATGAAGTCTTGGAAGTAATTACATAATTACTTAAAATTAAGCATATCACCAAATGGGACAAGGTGGCAGATTAAAAAAACCCTATTATATAAATAGTTACTGTGGCAAAAATGCCAACTAAACGAAATGTTTTCTGGGCTCGTTCAATGATAAACTTTTAGTATTTTACAAACTAATTAAGCACCTAAGTTCTTAGGTAAAGCTTAAATTAAAAAAAATTCACTAAAAGTTTTATTTCTTTTTGTCTGCTCGGGCAAAATACATAACTATCTCGTGACTTTTTGTACTTCAAAATTTTGTTGTACTTGATCAAACAGTCATAAAAGTGAACAAAATATGTTAAAGCTTTACAGTGGTATAATTATTGAGGGTTTTCTCTTTGGCCAAAATTGTTAACTGAATGAAAAGTGTTTGATTATACTTTAAAACTGTACTTACATTGATTACTTTGAAAATTAAACATTTCAGGCAATAGCGTATCATTTTCTATAAAAATTACATTATAAAACGCTTTATATCGACCTTAAAGAAGTTGAAATAAAGTTCATAATTGACATTAACATAGTACACGGCTCGTGATTGCACGGTACGGCAACGTCGCATTGCTTCGCTGTTTTTTTCGGTACGCGCTTCGGAATTTAAAGTTAAATATGAAAGATGAAATTTTTACATCGGTTGTAGTAAGCTGAAAATATTTTTGATCTTCTAATCTAAATATATAAAACAGCATGCCCTGACCGACTGACTGACTGACTGATTCATCAACGCCGAGCCGTAACCGATAAAGCTACAGATGTGAAATTTTGTAGGTAGTTTTTTTGTACGTCAAGACTACCCATTAGGAAAGGATTTTCCAAAATTCATCCCCTAAGGGACTGAAAAATGGGGTGGAAGTTTGTATGAATATTCTACAGGTTTGACATGAGACTCAAAATAATTGTGGATTTGATCTAATGAAAGGGAAAAACCGGCCAAGTGCGAGTCGGAATCGCGCACCGAGGGTTCCGTACCACTACATAATATAAATTGTATTAGTTGAAATGTCAGTAACTTACTGTGGTCGATTTTTGAAGTGAAAACTTCTTTAGCGGCGCTTGGCACTTTTTCAGATGGGGAAAAAATTATTAACTCGCATCAGAAGTCGCGTCAGATCTCGGATGAAGTATAGAAATGGATTTCAAAATAAGCATACCAAGTTAGAGCAAGCTATACAAAACTTCTAAAGTGTGATAAAGACCAAAACATCTTTTTTGTCTTTGTCATAGCAGGCCTGTCTGTGAAATAGGCAGCTTTTTCCAAGATCAAAGGAGTGCGACTTCTGTAAACTTGTTTACTATTATATATTCTGTGGTCAACTTATCTAACTTTTCAGACATTCAGATGATTCATGCTGCAATGTCCTAACCTAAATGGGGAAGTCACACAAAATTACATTTAATTGACTGTGTCCCTAACGGGTATCAAACCCAGACCTTCCGAATCAACAGCCGAAAGCTCTAACTGCTAGATGAAAGAAGCTGCAGAAAGTGAAAAAAAAAATAAGTACCAACTGCAAAATCAATAAAGAAATACAAACATACCACTAGATTTTTGTAAAAATTATTAAATGTAATATGCAGTCGGGTTCAGAATAAAAATTTTAGAACATGACAATAAGCTCAATAAAACCGATTTTGAGAATATCACATGCGTTTACATTTTGGTAGTTAGGGATATATGAATTTACACAGACCAATGGATACTCCCGCAAGATACCTTGAATAGCCACGCAAAGTTTCAATGAGATCGTTTGAGCCATTTCCGCGCAAATTAGGTACAATTTTAAATTTTTGTTATATGACATCTACTCACTAAATGAGAGCCAGCAAGAAACCACTCAGAATCTTTCGATCGATTTGCATAAAACTCTTATATTCTAATTTTTTTAGGTGTCAATCATTCCTTTAGCCGCTAATAATTGTAATATCATTGGCCGCTAGGCCAAAGCGTGACGGACAGACCGACCGACGGACGGACATTTTTAGAAGACTTGCTTTTTATGATGTATAAGTGATATAAAACATTTTTTAGAAAGTAAAAAAGAAATACGCTTGAACTGTAAACAAGACTTTAAACCAAAGAGGTTGTGTTCCTAATCAATATCACAATGTCAAAAACATTTTCAGTAGTTACAAAATATTTATAAGTTTCTTGCTATTTATTACAATATTTTCCTATAGTAATTCTTAGATTGTTTTATATTAAAAAAAATATAAACAGTGTATCTAAATGAACCTCTAAAATATTTTCCGTCCAGAGCAAATTGAAGGATTCTAAAATAAAACCCTAAACGCAAATTCCTGTATTCAATAGATCACCAAAGAATATTTTGCAGCCGTGTGATACACTCTAATCCTGTACTATTAAACGAGCAATATTTGTAAAGCAATATATATAGGTAAATTTGTAATCGGTTTCTCTAAAACTGCTCCAACGATTTAGATGAAATTCACCATACGGGGGTTTTTGAGGGCGAAAAATCGATCTAGCTAGGTCATGTCTGGGAAAATTCGTTTTCCTCGTATTTTTAACCTTTTTTTTAAAATACCGCGTTTTAGACAGAAACCTACAGCGCCATGTGTTGGCGAGTAAACCCGATGATATTTTCAAGTTGAGTCAGCTATTATAGAGCGAAGCTCGGTCACCCGGGTACTTTACATCAAAATAGAATAAAACCCTGTACGCAAATTTCTGGATTCAATACGTCGCCCAAGAAAAAAATATTGCAGCCTTGTGATACACTCTAATTTTCATCTATACCTAAATTTTTTTAGCATGGCAAAAGCTTACCAACTCATTTTGCAGCTATATCAAGGCTATTGTGCTCCATGATTAATAGTAATCAGCTAAGAAAAAACAAGTTTGTAAAACAATGTTATTTTTTCGGTCAAATATACTCTGGTTCGTCGTAGTTTGTCTGGTTCTATGGCTGCAAAATGTGTTAGTAAGCGTTTGCCATGCTAAAAAAATTTTGGTATAGCGTGTATCACGCGGCTGCAATATATTTTTCTTGGGCGACCTATTAAATCCAGGAATTTGCCTTCAGGGTTTGATTCTAGAATTCTTAATTTCGCTCTGCATTTGAAATATCTCCCTCGCCCGATGATGTTACAACCGCCTCATAAATATTATTTTACTGCCTTGTAATATAATCTACTACAGAATTATAAGGATAAGGAAAAGAAACCCAGGTAATATTTTGACAAAGAAGGCATATTTTCAAAACATTTATTCATCAGTCATACAATTACTCTCAACAATAGTAGTAAAAAAAAAATTACAATTATCTACACTACATCAATGCAAAAAGATAACTAAATATCGGCCACAGGTAGGTTTAAATAATAGGTACTAGGTCACAAGAATGTTACTTTATTCAAATCCTTTACCATGAAACTGAACAACTTTTCCCAAGATGAAGTAAGCGACAGCTCGGGAGTGCCATACAATTGGCCCGCACTCCCGAGCGGTCAGTATGAAAAAAAAAAACTGATCTCCAATTATGTCGAAATACGAAAAAATTTATCACCCATACAACCGCTACCTATTAACTGACACAATCTTTATGGGAAGTTGAAATCCTTTTTTCGTTTTTCGACCTATGTCTATTAGGGAAAGTTGTGCATTTTCATGATATAAGAAACATGCTTAAAATGCTTAAAAATTGAAATTGTTTTTAAACCATGAAATTGTTCGGTTTTATGGTCTTGTTTACTATGTCACTTTCTGCCTTTTGGAGCTATGTAGTTCCATTTCCAAGTCATTTTGGTTCAAAACAATCGCGTCATCTGAATCATCATTGATATTTTCATCACTTAGTTCATCAGGATCCACAACAGTTCCATTTCGGTCACATCCAGCAAGAACTTCTAAATTAACAGTTGTATCATCATCGTCTTCTGTTACTTCAATACCATGGCACACTTTTCCATCACAATTAATACAAAGTAAAGAACAATTCAAACCGGCTTTTTTACAAGTGCAATTATTTTTGCAGATTGTTTTACATTTGCAGGAAATCATATCCAAAATTTCTTTAGGCGCGGCATCAGATAACGTCATTACTGGTTCTAGTTGGTTGCTAACAAACCTCCAGCCCCACTCTGTGGGTACTTTTTCATTTCCCAACCACTTTTGGACTTGGTAATAGGTTCTGTAAGCATGTTGCCGGGCAGCTTCAGTTGAGGGCGGCAAGCATGCTAGATTATATTTGCTTTTGGTCACAGATTTGACAAAATGTTTGTATCGGATTAAGTTCAAGTCAATATTTTTTTCTCCATAAAGTTGGCGTAAAAATTTTTCGCTAGCATCTTCAATGATATTTGGTTCAGCATCAGGTGTTTTGAATACATTTATCAGTCCCTGTATATCGGGATTAGTCTTAACTAGATCGGCAACTTTTTTTTTGCCCTGGCGAAAGATAGCAGACGTAGTGTCGCAACCACTTATAGCGTGTATAAAAAAGATATTTTCTTTGATTTTGTCATTGCAGAAGCAATCAGTACTATAGTATTTTGTAGGCACATTTCTCCGACCAGGTTTCATTAAAAATACGTTTTTTTCATTTGTCAATCCACACATTATGACCAGTAAGTCAATGTCTTCACCCACTATATATACTTGATCATAATCATTGGTTTTTTCAAATGCTGTATTCACAATCAAAGTGTCTGCATCACCAGTGCTTTGTTTCGCAGTAATTCCAAAGTTCTGAAACTCACTTATCAGACATTTTATCAATCTGTCCTTGTTCTTTTCATTAGACAAGAAATTTTCTTGACTGCTTGTTATTACCGTGTTTTTTTCAAACAGTATTTCTGGACTGACTTGGCTTTTGGAACGTCTGTTACGTTCAGCTACTTTTGTATTTATTTCGTTATTTTCATAACCATCAAAGACAATCATAGCAGTTTTGAAATGTTTTTTTACATAATTAATATACACGTTGACGATGGCCAAAATAGTCATTCCTTTTTTCCAGACCACTTTATGAAGTAGATATCCTCCATCAAGTACGTATAGCTGAGAGCCCTCTTGCAGTGTGGTCTCATGGATTGGCTGACACAAGTCATAAAGAATAGATTTTTTCGTTTTGCGCATTCCTTTCTCGTCAAATAACGAAAGCGGGAAAGGTGCTAATTCATATTTGAAAAAATGTTTTAACTCTTCTTGGTCTTTTTTTGCAAAACAAATACGTCTGAAAATAGTTTCAGGTTCTATAGGTACCTTATCACCATCAACTTTTAATGCAGATTTGACGGCTGATAATGGAAGCACACGTTTTTTCCTTTGAAAAGTGACTTGTTGATAGTTTTGGTCAACTTTTTCAAGCATCATTTGTTTTCCAATACTCTGCGCATCGTAACAGTTTATTTCTGTTCCACCAACAATACCTGTACTTAAGGAAACAATATTTTCTGATGGCTGGAAAGGGTCATGATGATGAAACCAATTTAAAAATTTCGATAAATCATCACTATCTCGCCTTTGTCTGGCATCACTGGCGTCTTTGTGTTGTTCGGTGGTATTGCATGAAACTCCACAGTAATTTTCAACTTGTTCTGAGACCGTGCTCATTACTGGTGCAGACAAAATCCACTTAGCTAATACGCTATCTGTGACTCCTCTCCCTCTAGTCAGTCCTCCAGAACTCTTCATTGATCTCATCAATGTTTGTTCGATTGTTTGGTCTGACCAAATGCCAGCCCAAAATTTGTCTGTTCGCCGTATTGTGAAATATCCCTTTGTTGTAAAGTTGTCATATTCTTTTATTTCCATTTTAGATTCCAAGTTTTCCATGTCCTGTAGGTATAAAGTACAGCATTTTGCATAAGCGAAGTGCCCACTTGCATAAAAATACGGTAGCATTTTTTTTACTGTTACCAAGTGCAAGACCCAGTTACCAGATTTTTCTGCTTCTATAAATTGGGCTATTAACGTAGTCATTCTGAAATATTGAGTCCAAAGTTTGGAAGTGGGACCATATGATTCAAGTGAATCCAAGGTTATCGCTAACTTTTCTTGAAATTTATTGATTGACTGATTTTCAACGTCAATTTCTTTTACATTGTCACCATCGTAGCCGTCCAAAACATCTTCAAGATCAACTTGTTCTTCTAGGGTAAGATTGAGTTCATTTCGAATTAGATCAAAAAGCGCTGCTCGAGTTAAAAAATGGGCTCTTATAGCCCGAGCAAACGAGTGCCCCGACAACATTTTTTCCGTTGAGACCGCCGCAAATACCGTACACCACAGTTCTCTTAACCCGCTGCCTGACATAATGTACCCAATCGCTCCGCAAAACGACATAAGCAGGTGAAAGCCTCCCAATCTTAATATCACGTTGTTCATTTCATTGTTGGCTTTAACGATTTCTTGGGCTTTTATGTATAAGGGTTGATCGAATGTTACAATGCATACACCTTTTGATTTTGCCTGAGCTTCTTTTAGTGCAGTAAAAATAGTGTCACTATCTGATGGTTGAGCATTTATAAATGACAAAGGGCGAACTTCCGAAACTGAGTATTCTTTTTCTTTTGTAATTTTGCTCATGAAAACGTTCCAACCGGGTAAATTATGAAACGTTTCACTTTTTCCAAAAAGCCATAGAGCATCACCCAAACTGGGGAGTATTACGCAGTTGTCAACATAGTTTTTTAAGGTGACATTTTTTAGTCCTTGCGATCCGCGATTAAGGTAATGATTTAAAGGCACATTGCCATATTTTCCAACGACTGCTGCTTGCGGAACATTGTTCAATCTCAAAATCGGCATGTCATGATTGATGTCTTTCGGTGTGTTACATTGGATACCACCCATTGAATGGAATGTGTGGTGTCCGTCAATAGTTTGCGTATTAAAATCAGCATTGTCAAAAACAAACTGTTTGAATTCTGGTTCAGTTTCCGGCTGTGGATGAAAAATTGCAGAAATTTCAAATTTTGTAACCTCTTTGTAGGATGCACAAAACCCGATGGACGATAACAAATCGATTAGAGTTCTAGAAGCATATTTTTGGTGAATCAGGCTGCTTATTCCTAAAAGCAGTGGACTTCTAAAAGTTCGAGGACGTGCTGCTGCAATTATGGCATGACTTACAGCTGAAACTGTGCTGTTGTAAGCCTCGGGACTCTTTTTATACTTTGTAATAACAGTTTTCAGAAAAATTTTCAAGGTGTCAGGGATTTGTTGCTCAATATCATCTAAAAAAGAACATGGCGCTGGATAATAATTTGTCTCAAAAGCTATTGATCTAATATCATCTAATACAATATTCGCAGCCGTTCGCACAATTCTCAAGTTTTCGGTTTTTTCATCAGGTTGTTTGCTTGTGGTGTACCATTTCTCTTGAAGTATTTGTTTGCCAGTAGAAATAAAACAAAAGATAGACGGTTTCCCTTTAGATTCAATCACCAAAATATTCTCACCGTAGTGCTCTAGCAGTTTCCGCTTTAAAGTTTTACTGTCAGGTAATTCCACATTAACTGCCTCTCGAATGTCTTCTATTGAAAACTGGGCATCGTCCATATTGTTATCAATGTATTGGAATACATGATACATTTGATCCTGTATCTGTTCTGAGATTGGTCGTCCTCTTTTCTCACCACATATTACAGGTTTTAGGAACTTCGAGTAACATAATTTGTGATAACGCGCATTCAATCTGACAAGGTCTTTGTCTTTGATTCTTGCTCTGACCTGAAAATTAAAAGTGTATTTTGTACTGAATAAATTAAACTGGACTACTTAACCTAAGGAACCATAGCTCAAACGAAATACAAAAAAAATTTTACCTCCTCCCTTCCTCTCCTCAACGTAAAGTTTTTTTTGTATTTTGACCTATTTCCTTAGAAAAAATTGTTCAGTTTCATGGGTAGAGCAACCAATCGAGAGGTACTCAGACATTTATCAAAGACCCTGTATACAGGTTTGATTTTTGAGATGGGACAGCAAGGGCAGGTACCTTAACCGTTATAGCTACGCAAAAATTGTCTTAAGAGACTTATCACAACTTTACGTGAAATTTTGATTACCATTCACAGATTTCCAAAAAAAAATGTACAGTTAGTAAGAAAATGGCCATTTTACACAACAAGAAGTTTTTTGTTGGAAATCAATCCAGTCTCTAATACTGATCAAAAACTTCTATGGGACCTGGCACATGAGACACACTATCTTAGCTCTCAGGGTGGGCAACGTGCTTTGCTGTCTTATTAGTGCCAAGTTATGCCACAAACAAGACAGCGAGCTCTATGAGCGGTGGTGACCACTTACCATCAGGTGGCCTACCTGCTCGTTTGCTCACTTGTCAAATAAAAAAAACATAACCTACCCATGGAGGTACTAAAAAGTCAGATATTGCAAAAACCTTGATCCCATAAAAGTTTTTGATCACCATTAGAAACAGAATCAATTGGTTTGTCTAAAATGGCAATTTTATTGCTAACTGTACATTTTTTGGGAAATCTGTGAGTGGGGATTGAAATTTCACGAAAAATTGTTGTAAGTCTCTTCAGATCATTTTCGAGTAGTGCCCTTTGGTGTCCCATCTCAAAAATCGACCCTATATGTTAACTAAACAGCATGAAATCCGTCATTGTATACAATTCCTAGGAACTATGTACAAATCCTGAAATACATATGAAAATGTATGGTAGGTACATGGGGTGTTTCATAAAATGAAAGCACTATAATAGCCTGTTACTTAAACCATGAAACTAAACAATTTTCTCCAAGGAAAACCGACAAGGAAAAATTTTACTTCCCATACGAAATGCCCAATCAGCTGGTGCAGTTTCTATGGGAACTTGTTTTTTTTTGTGGCTGGAATAAATCTCTTGTAGGGATTAGCACACCTTTTTAAATTTCCTTTTCATTGAGCTTTAAGTTTGTTAAATGTGCAATATAGAAGAGGTACATATGGCCGCTCGTCGGTGGAAACACTTTGACCTTGAGCGGGTCTCTTGTTTCGGGCGATTGTAGCGTAGTGACGGTTCAGCGTAGGTATACTGGTTTTGTTTCTACGTGCTTGGTGTTGTGCGTACCTACTGAGACAGTACCACTAAACGTGGTTTCGTTCTTTCGTGGAATGCTTTAGAAGGGCATTGGAGCCTTAAGTATGTTAAATATAAATCTTACCTGTCCACACCATTCATTGCTCTCGTCTAAAGAAGTACATAGAATGTTATTGGCTGTTTCACTTTTGCTTACTTTGCAAACTGTAATCCTGTTTTCTTTAATTTTTTTTATCTGATCACGAATAAAATCTTCAGATGCATCTTCTTTGCAGAAAATACATTGCTTTTGATAATTGAAAATTACATCGTCATCAACGCTTCCGTTATTTTTTTTCTCCGCACTTTGTATACATCTTTCATTAATATACGATGCTCTACAGTTGGAATGAACTTGGATCACTTCGAAATTTTCTTCAGGTACCGTAGAAAATTTGCCATCTTTTCGTCTTTGGCTCGATGATTTAAGTTTCTTTAGTCCTTTTTCGCCTATACTCACAACATTACAAGTTAAAGCGCACCCACAAATACGACAATTAGGATACTCCATAGTTTTTGCTTACTTTTAATCGCATTATCGATACAAAATTGGCAATAATAAAGGCACTAAAAATTAAACGAAATTTCAGTTGTTTCAAAATCAATACAGAAAACGTTGAAACTACGACCATACTACGACCTATCACGCCGAGCACGCCTAAAATAAAAGAACAAAGAAATACCGATCGTCATTTGTAGTCCTTATTTTTTTGGAATAAAAGATGACGTTCGATGATTTGACGTGAGATGGCCAGTTAATTTTAAACATCAAAGAGTTTTCATACTAATAAGTATCAAAAAGTTTTCTTAATACTTAGGCTTGATTAAAAAAAAGAGCCAGGTCAGTATTTTTTCAGAGTGCGTACTTTTGGGTTCCGTTCCTTACCCTAAGGCCTTGTCCATATGTACGCGCGCCAGTTTGCCGCGTTTTGTGCTTACCTATTCGTTTACACGCTGCACGTATTGTAAACAAAGCGGCATTGTAAGCGAAAAATCGCATCGAATTTTCCTTTTTTGACCAGCGGCAATGGGTGCCAGCGGGACCAGCATCTTAAGTGAAATAAAGGAAAAATAACCCAGCCAATCTTTTTAAGGCGTGTCTCATGCGCCCATGCTTTTCGACACCTCACACAAAAACATATGAAATGAAATTTATTTATTTGCTAGAACCCATTTATAATCATACACAAGCTGTCTTCTCAGAGAAAACAATGTGCGTAGAAACAAATCAATTTGCAACTCAGTTCATATTATTCATACTTAATCAGATTTAAATATACATTGTCAGTTCCAATGAGGAAGAAGGTCTCGCTCTCTATTTCAGCGTTCGCAGATGAAATATCAAGGTGAAAACCCTATCTTCAAGTTAGGCCTTATTTACTTTATTTTTTAATGAGGGAAGGCATTTGCCCAGCTGTGTGAAACATCATAGACTTCATAAATAAAAATGAAATACCTACAAAATAATTTATCTTTAAGACAGTTACTATTAGGGCGCATTTCCACATTTCCCGGCGCCCGGCACGGCTGGTAGCCGGCTGCGGTGTAGCTCAATGTGTTGTTTTGTCTATCTAAAAAATATCTTCGTTATTTTACCAAGGTACTTGTAAAGATAAAATAACACAGACGTTAATGGGTTCACCCAATTTTAGACGAAAGACATGTGCTCGGTGCGTTTCATGTTTTGGTTAAGAGACATATAGGGTTACTTTTAATTAGTTCTTGATAGAAAAAGGTATGAATGTACTCATGATACTGAACAACTTTCCCCAACGAACATAGGTCGAAATACGAAAATCAAGCTTTGACCTCCCAAAGAAACTGCATCAGCTGATAGCGCATTTTGTATGGAAGGTCAAATTTGGTTTTTCGTATTTCGACCTATGTTCCTTGGGAAAAGTTGTTCAGTATCATGAGTACATGCATATCTTTTGCTATCAAGAACTAATTAAAAGTCAGTCAAAAAAGTGATAAGAAAAATTATGAATATATTGTGTTTAAAATTAAAACATACCAATATTTTTTAATATGTTTCCCTCGTAGGTCCGGCTAAGCGGAAAAACTCTCGCATACCGTTATACAAGACTGTGCGCCGAACATAGCGCGAGCCGACCCTAGTTACAAAACGGGACGGCACTTGCGCTGGACACATGGACACGCAGCCTTACATTGAGCGTTTTTCCATTAGCCGGCCCGGCTAAACTTCATGTAAATTGTATACGAATTGTAGCCGTATGCGTGAGTGCGCGGGGCGGGTAGGAGGACGCGGAGCGGAGCGAGAGAGACTCGTATTTGGTTTGTCGTTCGCTTTCAGTGCGTACGCGTCATAGAGTATAAATACGACATCGTGACTCTTATCGAGTAAGTGGAGGCCCGGCCTTGTCTCTGGGACAAAACTAATGAAGCAAGTAAAATTCAAATTTTATGAGAAAAATGCTACATACATACATACATAACATCACGCCTTGTTCCCGTTGGGGTAGGCAGAGACCACAGTTCTCCACCTGCTACGATCTTGACATACTTCCCTTGCTTCCTGAACCTTCATCAATCCTTTCATACATGCTCGTCGGTTTAGGGTACTTTTAACCTGGCCTTTATTCAGAACGTCTTGAAATGCTGGCAGGAAGTTATTTAAGTTAGTCAACTACGCATTAATTTATTTTTGGAAAACCTAATTCATTTATTGAAATAAAAAACATGTCAACTAAATTACAACACCAAAAACAAACAGTCAATGAAACAGACCGCCCCAGGTCGCACCCGGTCCAAAGGTGCCCATCACGCTACTAGCATTACCACGCTGTATCGCAATAGACAACCTCTGGACAAGAAACGAGCCGGAGCGGGGGCCTCTCTCCTTCAGCCTACGCCCTATCTGCCCGATTAATTATATACATCATTGGATCAACTCACGTTTTATATCGACGGCATAGGACCAACCGACAAATGCTACGTACGGTGACCCCTGCAATTTCACCTACGAACTTAAAAAGTGATGATGTCGTCAGGGTCTGGTGTTCCACCATCCCGTAGAAGAACAAGGAGCAACAAAATCCATCAACTTCTCCCGCCCCGTGTCCTCCAAAACTCTCCGCCCGAGCTCAACGCGCAATGCTACGCACTGCTCGGCGCGACACGGCGACAGACTTCGGTCCGTGAAACTGCCGACCTTCTTGAAGAAGATCTTCAAAATAGATCGAAACATGTCGGTCCTATGCCGTCAATATAAAAACGAAGCCCTGGCTCCGGTCCCGGTGCACGGCCACGCCGGCGCCGCCGTGCCGGTGCCGGGCTGGCTAATGGAAAAACACTCATTGATTGCAGCCTCATAATTTCATACGCGATGGGTGTGGTGCAGTAGCAATGAAAGGAAACTTTTCTACCTCTCTCCACCACATGTTTTCCGCCGACTTGGCAAAAATAAACATGATGTATTTCTACACAATACAAATATGTATGGC
The DNA here is from genome assembly GCA_947532105.1 of Athrips mouffetella. Lineage (NCBI taxonomy): Eukaryota > Metazoa > Arthropoda > Insecta > Lepidoptera > Gelechiidae > Athrips > Athrips mouffetella. Next base: position 6,106,066 of record OX383976.1, on the reverse strand, counting down.
CACGCCCCAATGTTTCATGTTTTCTGTGTAATGTTTCACAAAAGATACGCTGGAGACACGGGTTAGAATGAAACATATACAAAAATCCGAAGAGGTCAAACAAAAATATTGTATTAAAAATGTTACTTGCTAGTTGTATTTAAGAATAACAAAATAAGAAATACGTTGTGCAAATACGCACCAATATATACCTAAAGGAAATACGCTTGAACTGTAAACAAGACTACAACCAAAGAGGTTCTATTCCTAAGTAAAATACAACAATGTCAATTACATTTTCAGTTGTTACAAACAATATTCTTATGCTATTTATTTTTACTAGATCCAACAATTTATACTCACAATTTATAACGAGTGTGTGTAAATAAGCCTCATATTGTAGAGAGAGATGGAAAGTAGAGTGCGGCGGCAAAATTATTCCATCGCTGTGCTCGAGATTCTACTCGAGAATTCTTTACTTTATTCTGGATTCCGAATAGAGCCCTCGCCAAAAATATCATGCTGTTGCCTTGTTATGCAATCTTCTATCGTGTTTCTTTTTACCTACTTTCCTTGAAGAACTATCAGTTTTTGGATATATTTTAGGGTTCCGTACCTAAAAAGGATAAAACACGAAACCGGACGACTTTGTTGTCCGCCTGTGTGTCTATCACGACCCTTTTTCATAGGAACGGGTACAGGTATTAAGCTTAACTAAATATCAAACATAAAAATCTACGGACCCTTGAATATCTGAAAATTTAAAGCTTCTATAACGACACATTCAAAAGATACGATAACTTATGTCCTCATCTCCATATGTTACATAGGTTATGCAGCATGTGATACAGCCCGCTGACAGACAGACAGACATCGGAGGCATATTAATATGGTCCCGTTTCTCACCCTATAGGTACGGAACATAAGGAACCATAAAGTCTGAAATAATTAAAGTTTACAACCTTTCTCACAACCAATTAACGCTAGCTTCCTTTCAAGTACATTCTTTTTAAAGAGGGGTCTAGATTGAGGGGTCAAGGGCAAAAGCTTAGCACGCTAGTCCGACTCGCACTTGCCCGGTTTTTGTAACACTGTATATCTATCTTCCCACAATGATATTTTCTCTCTTCAATGGACAGTTTGAAGTGTTGTTGTTTGTGCAAGCAGGCAGCCAGACACTTGCAGCCCACTCTAGCTACTTGGACTGTTGAAATAAGAACACTAAAAAGCCTGATATTATGTCAGGCTTGACATATTCTTGACATTACGTAGAGGAAAAAAGTCTCGAGGTGTACGGCACGCCATACCGGTTCTCGCTCGCTTGACGCGATCTATTGAATTAAAAATCAACTTTTTAAACTTTTTATAATTATGCTTAATTTTAAAAATAAAGGAAAGAACACATGATAAAAACTGTAATTAAACAAAAAAAATTCAGTTGGTATTTTTGCTTCAACATTAAATACAAAAATATTTAACTTTAGATTAATATGCTTAATTTTAGGTAATTTGCTCAAAAACTGTCCTGGACAGCCTATCAAATTAAAAATAATTTGGTTGCCATTTTTGCCTAGACTTTTATGTAACTTGCATACAAATTTGCTTATAAAAAAATATGCGCACATATTTTTTGCTTAGTTTTAATTGAAGTAGGTACCTTGGAACCCACATCAAAAGTTTACCTCATCAGATATTAGTTACGATTTTTGGCTTGACTTCACATGCATAAACAAACAAAAAAAATGATTTTATGGCGAATCTAAAAGCGAGCCAATTCATTAAAAAATATTTTTCACATAGATGTTCCACCACCTATTACAATATATAGCAACTTTATAGTAAATCGACGGTTTCGATTTATGTCCAGCCAATTAAAAATTACAGCTTCAGGACTCGGCCTATATATTGACATATTGTGACCTATTGAAATTGCCTTTCGATTGACGTATAAAACATAACAAAAATTGGAGGGAAGTGGAGGTATAACCCGACCAAGTTCCGAAGGCCGAGTCATTAACCTATCGATTTGAGTAGGGCAATAGCTGTCAGCGTTCAAGGCAAATGTAATACGATCTTGCAAATTCGCAACTGTTTACTCAATTGCATAGATTATTGCAATTTTTTTGCATGACGGGGACTGAGGTACAAAATTCTAAAACTAAAAATCATCAATGTTTTTTACAGGGAAAATATCCAGTTAAAGTGAAAATATTTAACCAAGACAACGAGAAACAAGCATGCTGCTTCACATTCAACGTCAAAGTTAACAAATGAAATAAAAGTGATTCAAGAAAATGTAAAAAAAGTTATATTGATCGTTTGTTTGTATTGTAATAGGCCAATCGAATTCACTAAAAATTGCGTTCGAAGCAAGAGTTTGCGTTAGTTGCAAATAAGGCATATGAATATTTTTTGTTATTAGTAAATTTTGCACTAAATATGCTGAGGCACAAATATAACGGGTCGATCTTTTTTGCACATACATTTTCATACAACGACAGTGTCATACTAAGCATCATTAATATTATATTTCCTAAACCAATGAACTAACTAGAGAGATCGATAATTGTGGTGTCTGACGAAGATTCTCTAGAAGATCCACACATGTATGGGAGCCAGCAAACTCCATGCATCATGATCTTTGAAAAGGAAAAGGGGAGCCCTTCGAGCGTCATAGCCCCCTGCTGCGACAATAAGGATCGTAACGATAAATCCCTTTTATAAATGTACTTTACACATACAAATTATACAACTTGAGTGCAAACTCAGACTTGAGAAGGATTTTTTAATACCACCCTATGAGTCCGTACTTTTTTATTGACACACTACATTTAGATAGTGATTGGGGGCGATTCTAGTGTGGCCGCTAAATTTATGATTAAAATTTGACAGGTCTAAAAGTGATGCTGTCTTTTTTCAGCCTATAGGTGGTAACAAAGATAGCAAAATTTTTAGACCTGTCAAATTATAGCCTGAATCAATGACTATCTTTGTAAACTGTATTTGGTGTGTACTGTGTTACAAAATATAAGTGATATCTATCTATCTTTGCTGTGCTGTGGAAAATTTAAGGCTAAAAAAGGACTGCCATGAGCATCTGCATCCGTAACTCCGGCAGCCCGAGTCTCTCTTTGATGCGGTCCGTTCTAAATATGACTTCAATCCTGGTCACGGGTCGCCAAAGTTTAGTAGTTACCATAATACGGAAACATAATCATCACAGCCGAAATATAGTAGCTTGGTTAGAAAGACAGTGTGACAGCAGGACAGAGCGATGCGTAAGATATTGGAGCGACAGAGATACGTATCGCTCTGTGCTGCTTTCACACATCTATCTTGATGTCATTTTAATCAAGCTACATTATTTCGACTGTAAACTTAAAGTAAATACTGACGTGAGCAGCTGTCTCTTTGAGTCTCTCATTGACGCGGTCCGATCTAAATGTCTACAATTCTGGTCACAGGCAGCCAACTGTAGTAGTTACCATAATACGTTAAAGTAGGTAATGAACATAATCAAGATACTGACGTGATCAGTTGTGTCTGTAATTTCTCAGCATGCATCTCTCTTTGACGCGGTCTGCAATAAATATGTCTTCAATCCTGGTCACAGGCGCCAAACTGTAGTATACTCTATTCAGGGAAACGAGTTAGTAGAGCGCTTTTCTGTCACACTTTTTCATACAAACGACAAAGAAAAAAAAACTTTTTGAAGGTCAGTGGGCGTAAACAATACCTTTGATAAGTAAATGCGCGTTCTCACTGTGCTTCTTAAAAGCTTGCTTATCTTTTGTCCGCGGCTTCAACTGTCTATTTGAGACCCATTTATTGGTTCTTTTTGTTAATATAACAAATGAATAAATTGTTAATATAACAAATGGTCACTTCTAAGGAAAGCAATAAAAATCGAGATATAAGGTTTATTTCATATCATTATCAGTTTCCGATGAATCCTGTCGTCTTTTCCTTTTTGGGCTCAACAATTTCCTTGACATGTTTTATAAATTTTTCCGCGTCAATATTTTAAAAAGATTTTCAACCCACAGAAAAATACGTCTGCACAGTATGGGAGGCAAGGTTAAACTGAAAAAAATTAGTACTGAGTACGCTGCCTTAGCGTTTTTCTTAGGCCAATCACAGTAAAAAAACTCGTTTCCGTGAATAAAGTATAGTTGCCATAATACGGCGATTAAAATATAAAGAAGATACTGACGTGAGAAGCTGTGTCTGTAACTCCGGTAGCCTGAATCTCTCTTTGACGCGGTCCGCTATAAAAATGTCTTCAATCCTGGTCACGGGCGCCAAACTGTAGTAGTTGCCATAATACGGAAAAGTAATGATTAAATATAAAGAAGATACTGACGTGAGAAGCTGTGTCTATAATTCCTCAGTCTGCATCTTCAATACATATGTCTTCAATAATATGTTTTTAATCCTGGTCACGGGCCCAAAACTGTAGTAGTTGCTATAATACGTCAAGGTAATTATTAAAAAGGAAATACTGACGTGAGAAGCTGTGTCTGTAACTCTGGAAGCCTGAGTCTCTCTTTAACGCGGTCCGCTCTGAATATATTGTTGTCTTCTATCCTGGTCACGGACAGCCTATCTGTAGTACACGGCACGTCAACAAGCACCTGGAACATTTAGAATAGGCGTGATACCTGGGTCGAAAAATAATTTAAATAGTTTCCATTTAAAAAGAGACCTGTAAAATTGCTGAAAAACTAATCATTTAAATTTTAGTGTGCAGTTTTAAATTCATTAACAATATCGTAAAAGACGAAACTGAGCTGTGACGTCATGGATATGTGATTACATACAAAATATTTATGGAAAAGGAGAGGTTTCATTCAGATTACTATGGGACCTCGGTCATGTCTTTGTGCTGTTGACTTTAGGTAAATTACTAGAACGCTTTAATATTACGATTTTTGTTTCATTTGGCATAGTTTACTTGTTAGTTATAGTTAGTGATAGTTTTTTCTTTGATCGGCCACTTACTCGAGCTTCACTCTATAATAGCCGTCTCAAGATTAAAATATCATCGGGCAAGCAAGCTGTGCTACCCGCCAACAGATGGGGCTGTAGGTTTTTGTCTTAAACGCGGTATTTTAATAAATACTTAAAAAGACAGTGAAAATGAATTTTCACAGACATGAGACCTAGCCCCCGAAAACCCCCGTATGGTAAATTTCATCGAAATAGAACCGTTTTCGAGAAACCGATTACAAATATATTCACAAACATTGCTCGTTTAATAGTATAGGATAAATGCATCAAACTTTTCCTAATTCTTTTTAAAATTCTGGTAACAGATTTAGGCAGGCTAACATAATATGGCTCACCTTATCGAAACCTTGGTCGTCTGTGAATAGTCGTCCGTCCACTCGCGAGAATATTACTCGTTCTCGCCACTTATTGCTCGTGTCAAAGTCAAATAGGTAGTCCCGTAGAATGTGTTGCGTTCTGTAATACAAAGTATTTTTACCAATGCAAAAACAATACTCAGATCACAGAATTAAGTAATAGTTCAATCTTCTTCTTCTTTCATGTCGGCGAGAACACGGGCTAAATCTTACTTGCCCAGAAGTGGCTACCGTGGTAGTCCTCTGGTTATCGTCAAATAAGTCTTCACGCGAGCAGGTGGTCGGGCACGCGGGACAATTAGTGAGGTGTGCCATGGTTTGCAGGAGTTCTCCACATTCACAGCTGGCGTCTGCGCTACTTAGGAACCCCCACCGGCATAGGTTATCCTTGCTTCGGCCAACCTGGGTCCTCAGCCTATTTAGACTTCTCCAGGTTGGCCAAGAACAGTCGCTCTGCGCCCCCCTTGCAATCTACCCCTATGATTCTCATGGTCCTTCTGAGGGTCTTTTGTACTGAATATGCGGGCCCGCGCGACCTTCTAATTTCAAATTTGCGCTCGTTGTAAGTAGTGTCCGGGGTGTGCTCACACCATAAAAGAAAACAACTTTTCTTATTATTGTTATTCAGCCTATTTAAATAAAACTCGCATAAATTATTTATAAATTCAAATCCAAGTGCTGTAGCCGATCTATCAGCAAACCGCCTGAGGGGGCAATCTTTCACAATGTGTGCCGGGGTCTGCTCCAAAGCACCGCAGTCGCAAACGGGTGAGTCCGCAATACCCCACTTCTTCTAACAACTACTTTTAAGAAATGCATTTCTTCTTTTTAAGAATGAAAAAGAAAATGGCGTTCGTATGCAGACGTGGAACAGGTTCAGACAACAGATTCTGTAGATCTGCTGACTGAACCAATAGGGTCTTACTACAAAAAAAATTGACATCTGTTGAACACTTGATTAAAAAAATGCGCACTAAATAACTGGCTATGTCAGTTGATGCCCAGAAGCTAAGTCATAAGAAAATAAGTCAATTTTGACTTCTGCGCATCAATGACATAGACAGAGTTATTTGGTACGATTTTTTTAATCCAGTGTTCAACAGATGTCTAACTTTTTTGTGGTAAGACGGTCTCTTGCCGCCAGGCGCCGAACACAAGTCCAAGACTCTGTGTAGTGGGTCCAAGCACAGAGCTAAGACTGCCTGTAAGTACCTGTTAGAACGGGATATAGACACGTCGTTGCAGACCACCACATCGGGCAGCAGAGTCTGTAGCCCCACCAGGGTCTTACCGCCTGGCGCCGAACACAAGTCCAAGACCCTGTCTCCTGGCTCCAAGCACAAAGCTAACACTGCTAGCACGCTGCCACAATCCATCGGGTAGTAGTTGAATACTCCTGAAAGAGAAAAATAATAATGCTGAAGTATAGTTAGCATCCCTTCTCTATTATTATAAAGTTGTAAATTGAATTTGTTTGTAGTTTTGTACACTCGGGGAAGAAAAAGGTTCGCCACCTTAAGATTGGTTTTCGCTCGCACCAGTGCCAGAATCAATCATACCAACATCTTAGTACAAGAAACGGTACTGCAAATATTTAAATGCATTTAACGTTTGGTGCAAAATAAGGTTTTGTTTGTTTTACCCGCTATAGAGTCAATGTGACAAATAACTCAATAATAGAGTGACAGACATTTCAATTTATGACATTGAAAGACACTAAGATAGCTTCTTTTTTAAATGAGTAAATAAATAAATAAATATTTTGGGACAATTTACACAAAGTCACCATGATCCCAAACTAGGCAAAGCCTGTACTATGGGCACCAGAGACTGATATAAATACATAAATAGATAAATAACACCCAAACCACCCGAGACACAAAGCAAACACTCGTGTTCATCACACAAATGTTTTCCCTGGGCGGGGATCGAACCCGCGACCCACGGCTTGGAAGGCAGGCTCACTACCAACCCAACCACACCAAAGGGCTAGTCCAGTCCGGGCTTTAACACGAAGGTTTCAATTTATCAAAATTTTTAGATGATATAATCATCTTGACAAGGTCTGAATTAATTTGAACTTTATTTTCGAACAATAAAGTATACTTTTCTATGCAATAGTCGAAACTTTGTCACAGTTTCAACAGGTATATCTTTTACTAGCGGTCCGCCCCGGCTTCGCACGGGTAGATATAGGTACTTGTTGCGTCGGGGTTACTAAGAAAACCAGCCAAGCGCAAGTCGGACTCACACCGAGGGTTCCGTACCACAAAGGTAAAAATACCGTCCTAGTTATGGACAGTCACACCGTCTTAGTCACGCAGAAGTGCATTAAATTCGAAGAAGAAGAATGCTAGAAGAATGTGGAGGGGAAGTACCTTAGTCACCACGCTTTTTAGAGTTACGGCTGGCTCCATGGACCGCGGTTGTTGGTGACCGTAGTATGTAAGATGGTGCGATACACGGAAAGATGCTGCTGCCCATCTTCTGGTTTTTAAACCCTTAGTCGCCTCTTACGACACCTACAGGTAGAGATGGGTTGGTACTCTTTGCCGCTACCACACGGAACGACACGCACTTGACCAGTTTTTATTATTAGTTGTTATTCTATAGCTTATGCACTATAAACATACCAATTTTCACGCTTGTAAGTGTTCCTCTTTTTACGATAGAGCTAAATCAAAACTCGAGCAAAAATCACCTAGAAAAACATGTTTTTAGTAGGGCAGCCCCCCTTTATATAAATTTTGTTTTTGTTTTTAGTATTTGTTGTTATAGCGGCAACAGAAATAGATAATCTATGAAAATTTCAACTGTCTACCTATTACGGATCATGAGATACAACCCGCTGACAGACAGACAGACATCGGAGGCATATTAATAGGGTTCCGTTTTTCACCCATTGGGTACGGAATCTTAAAAAGAGTACATTTTAAAGAAAATTTAGACAGGAAACATCAGCCAAATTTTCCGTGTCTATTTTCTGTTGTAGATAAAACCATTACAGTCACTTAGAGCGCTGTTTCTTTAATTTCAATTTTAATAACGATTACACTCATGATAACTTTTGAATGATGTCCGATTTGAATAATTCAAAAAGTATTTTACAGGTACTGATATAGCCTTGAATACGAAATCATTTATTTGGATAAGGATTAATAGGTACGAATAATGTGGCCTATATAGTTTGTACCGGCGTTACTATCGCATATTTTAATATGAAAAAGTAGTTATTGGGACATAACTGTAATAGTTAGACATATGGTCCCGCGGACTTTTTTGTAGATATTGATGACTTCTATAAACCTGTAGTACATCACTTTGCTCTATTGTTAATAGTTTCGGCAGCGTACGCGATATAAGGATGCTATTTGGTATTTTTTTCACACCTTGGGTTAAATTATCGAAGTTTTCATACGGAACCCTAACTTTTTTGGAAATATTTTATAGCCTATGTTCATCACGAATAATGCAGGTTTCTAATGGTGAAAGAATTTTTCAAATCGGTCCAGTAGTTTCGGAGCCTATTCGATGCAAACAAACAAACAATCAAATCTTTATAATATTAGTGTAGATATGATACCCCACTTGACCTAGTTGTGACAATTTAAAATTTTGCGCCTCCTTATTTGGGCCCCATTTAAATAAAATTTATTTATTTATTTAAATAAAAAAAAAATATTCTCTTATTTGCAATAAAGTTGGGCAAGCATATTCTAAAACTATCCTAAACAAGTCGATAGCGTTAATAGTTGCTGAGATAAACATGTATGACAGACAGACGGACCGACAGACAGACGAATTGGCACCACAAGGGTTCCGTTTTTTCCATTTTGGTTCGGACCCCTAATAAATGGTACCAAGTTATGTAACTGGTTTGGCAAGTCCTCACTTGCTTTCAACGACATTCGCTAGATGGCGTTATGAAATTTTTGAAACGCGCTTACGGTGTGTGTTCCGTAAATAAAGGCATCACCCACAGCGTCATCAATGTCATCGTCCGGAAGCTACGGAATGGGGCATTCTATTAATTTTTGTAATCGTCTTTAAGACGATAATAATGCGAATGATTATGTTGAACTAACTTTTACCTACAACTTCGTTCGCACGTTTAAAAAAAAACGGTCAAGTGCGAGTCGGACTCGCGCGCCGAGAGTTCCGATATACCTTTAGTATTTTTGGAAGCAGTAAAGTCCATTTTTAGGACTGCAAAACTAAATTTGTTTGTAAAGGTTTTTTGCAGATTTCTAAAAATCTGTGCAACTTAGAAAGATGATTGTATTTTTGCTGTAATGTTTACATAAACTTCAATCGACGACTGTAATTAATTCAGATTTTTCCTTCACAAACTTCGGAGATAAGCGTGGGGGAATGGTATTTTTTTTTAAATTTTTCATCATAACTTGAAAACTAGTCGTAAAAAAATACAAAAATATATTTTAGAATGTACAAGTAAAGCACTTTCATATGATACTCCACTCGACCTAGCAGCAACAATTGAAATTTGGCCCCCCCTATTTGGGGCCCATTTACATTAATAGTCATAATTTCTTTTTAATTCTTTCATGCGCATTTAAGTAGGGCAATCATATTCTAAAACTATTCCAAATTTCAAGTCGATAGCATGAGTGGTTGCCGAAATATACAGGTGTGAGAAATGGACCGACGTTCGGACAGACAGGCAAGGTCGCACCATAAGGGTTCCTTTTTTACCATTTTGGTATCAGAACCCTAAAAACCTGTGTTTAAGTCAAACTATTAGCTGTCAAACAAAATTTTCATTAAAATCGGTTCAGAAGTTTTTGCGTGACGTTGAACAAATAATCAGTGATTTGAATTCAGGGGCATCAAAATAACAACGTGATACGAGTAGTAACGTGATAATCTACTATCATCACAGAAAACTACTATTAAGTAATAATTTTGCAGGTGTTTATTTTAGTAATTTGTAATCAATTTCGAGTTATTTAGATATTTGCTATTACGTAATATGTATAACTTTAATCTAAAAAGCGTAAAAATATAGTCTATACATATTACTATGGCGTCTAAACTTAATATAATAAATGGGAATGTAAATATGTCTGTGTGTTACGCTTTCACGGCTGAACCAATTTTGTTTCATTGACTTCACTGTTTATATTGACGACATAGGACCGACAAGTTTCGATGTTGTTAGAAGATCTTCTTCTTCTTAAACATGAGTTTATATGTATAATTATGTGTAACACTCACGAGTTGTTTAGTGATAAAATGTCACATTTATTTCATGCGTACAAAACATTACCTGTTTGACATCTTTTTGGTTCTGGAAACATGGTCCACTCACTGTCCATTTCATAAGTGAATACTTTTAGATGTTCCGGAAATCTGAATTCTGTTTCTGGTTCTATTACTAGGGGAAAGTCTTTGTCCTCTGGAAATAAAAAAAAAATGTTAAAGAAACAAAATAATATGTACAAAAAAGACCAAAATTTATTTCACAAAAAGGATATTCCATGAAAGAACATGACATTAAGCCGCCGGTCTAATCTAAGAAGTGCGATGCGGATGCGCGCATCATGCGCGCAACCGGCAGCGCCGGTGCAGTACGCAAGAAGTGCGCGAAAGGTGTGGTGCGGGCGTCGGCAGTGGACGTATTTAGGGCATTCTAAATTTCGATTATAATTTGCGATTATCTATGCGATTATAATCATAAATCACCGGATATTTTTCAATTATCTCACAAAAAGAAATATTATATAGGAGTATAGAGAGTATAAAGCCACGAATAATTAGTGATAGGCACGACTATTGCTCATTTATATAAATATTTGCATGCCTGTTTCGCAGACTAGATACTAAGACTATTTTTCTATAAGATCTGGAATTTGTATTTTGTAAGTATCTCTGCAAATAAACGTTTCTATTCTATTCTATAAATTCTACGTCGTCACGCATTTTCCCTGTGTCCGTACTCCGTCCCTGTGTGTATCGTTCGGCGTGCAGCTTCAAACCAAAGAGGATATAAATAAACACTACTTCAAACTGATGCGCGCATCGGGCGCACTGCACGACCGCGCCTCACCCTCGCCGCACTGCGACGACGCGTCGCTTTGTATGAAACAAGTGACAGGCGGCGTGCATCATGCGCGCATCCGCATCGCACTTCTTAGATTAGACCAGCGGCTTAGTTAACAATAGTAGTTTACATCTCTCATATTCGGTAAGTAGGTCGTTAATACCCCCAAATGGGGCTTGTAGGTGACTAATTAGCACTCTAGGGTAATAATGTAGCTAGAAAAGCCCTAGGGCGGTAAGTAATTGAGTTTTGAAAGAGTGAAGTGTTTTTTTTTATTACTTACCGCCCTAGGGCTTTTCTAGCTACATTATTACCCTAGAGCGCTAATTGGTCACCTACAATTTGGTGGTAATAAGGACCTACTTACCTCACAATCGAGATGTAAAGCAGAGTAGTTAGCTCGGGTGTAAGCATCAATTGCACCCTCGAACTATAGGCACCCTCGCTGCGCTCGTGCGCTTAAATATCTCGGTCTGCAATTGAGGCCTTACAGCCCTTGGCTACTAATCTACTATTAAGATACAAGTTCCGTAAGTAGGGTTATTACAAACGAGTTGACGTTTTGTAAGCCTGAGACGAAGTCGAGGGTTTACCATCGGCACGAGTTTGTCCTAACCCTTACGGACGTGTATCTTACGACGTTTTTCAATACATTTGTGAGAAAACAGGTATAAGTATTACACTTGGTAAATGAACCAACCATGGGTATTGTCAGCCTCTTGGCGATTTATGTTCTCCTGGTACTCGCCATATTATTTTAAATATAGGTAGGCAGTCCTCACCCAAGTAAAAAGTCACCACTGTAATTTTTACAGAATAATTTTATGATCAGGCCTTTATCAAAGGGCAAACTGACAAAATTAACAACTGGGCTATCAGTAAACAGCTTTTACTATAATTAAAAAAAATTATGAGATAGAAGATAAAGATTTATGTTACAAATCAAAAACTGTAATAAGTCAGTAATAAAGGCTTTATTTAAATAAAATAAAAAATACTTTTTTGTGAGGATTATTTCATTAAGATTGTATAGTCAAGAGCAGGTTAAGCTTGGCACTTAAAGCGCGACTTTAGCCCCAACAATAATTGAATGAGGACAGCACAGAGTCCAAAACTTGATATGTTCTTGACTCTACCTACCTACAACCCACCTTTTAACTGAACTTTATTGTGCCATCAGAATTTTCTTTGTTGGCCAAAGCCATTTTTTATAACTATTGAGTTCATACTTACTTGACATATAAGAGTAATGCAAAGACTCCGGCACCCACTCATCCATTCCCTTTAGTTTAGTGGCAGGTATGTACTGATATAAAGCTTCAGTGGTGATTCCCATAGCCGGGTCTATGATTCTTGACTCATCAATTTCAGCTTGTGCTATTGATTCGTCTAGCGTTTTGTTAGATGTACTGAAATCAGAAAAAGACCTTTTTTTAGTAAGAGATTATATTCACGGATCATTTCTGAACATACTGACACAATTCTAAAAATCCCTTCAATAACAAAAAGCTACCCTAATAAAAGCTTCCCTAATTTACAATGTGCTATTTTATACTGTGAGAAACCAACTTTTTGTTTATTTATTCAAAACAATATTTTACAGAAAAGGTTATACATGTAGTTAGTATCCAAAAAGCTCGCAGAGTTTATTTGTGTACAACTAGGAAAATACTCATACATATAGGAAAAATGTGTAAAAACACCTTTATTTAAAGCTTGGCTTTGAGTTGTAAAACGTTCAGTCCCAACAGGCTATATTCCACCAGCAAAAACTATGCCTCCTGAACAAAAATTGAAGTGGCCACCCAGGAAGTCTCTAAATTGTCTGAAAACCCTGGTTGGCTGCTGTAGAGAAAACATAGTAAGATGGGGCTTCATAGACCAGTTGCGACTGTGGAGCTCCATCTTAAAACATGGTGCATCTGCACTAACAACACACTGCTTTCCCGTCGGTGTAGGCAGAGACCATACCTGCTACAATCTTGACATTCTTCTCTTGCTTCCTCTACTTTCATCAACCCTTTCATACATGTTTGTTGGTTTGTTTTAAAGGTGACCTCTAAAATATTAAACCCAGCTCCATACCTACTCTCTGTTACAGATGCTTCCACCTTCTCTCCTAAATTAATATCTTTGGTTTCTAGCCTTTCTGGGGCTCTGTCACTCGGGTATATGCTAGCTATGTCTTCACTCTGCTGTTTCGCTGCAAATTGGGCTAACTTGTCTGTATTTTCTTTTTCTGTATCTTTTTTTACTTCTGGGGGTGTAGGGTTATATTTCTCATCAAATTCTTGTTGGACAGACATAAGTTTTTTGAGACAATGTGCACCTGAAATTTATAGAAATAAAACATTTGAAAAAGACATCAATACCATATTCTTTATAGTTTTGTGTTTTTGCTTAGTTAAAAAGTTAAACAACTTAAAAGCCTGAGAGAGCCTGTACTCAGCCTGAGAGTATTAAAATTAAATATAAATAAAAGAAAAATTTGTATTTAAAACAAAAGCAGTTTATCCATAAAGATAGTTAAAACAGCGAAAAGAAGACTAAACGTAAACTTTTATGTAAAATCTGTCAGGAAAAATACTGCCCCTTGACTATTTCTACCGACAATCAGCTTTGCTTGCCTCGTTGTGTTTCAGTTCAAACAATAAGTGAAGGAGAATAAGCCCATATATATAGTAAAAAAAAAGGAGCCAGTGACAATACTGGTACATGAAGTTCATAGTTCTTAGGGTGGCGATACACTTTTGTTGTTTTATTAATTAGTTTCAAAGTGCGTTAGAAAATAATGCTGTGATAGTTGGTGGTGACTACTTACTATGAGGTGGCCCATTTGTTAGTTTGTTCACTTTTGAAACATAAAGAGTAGAGGTTAAAAAAATAAAAATATTTAGCTTTCTTGTTTAGCATTCTTTACCTCTATTACTAAGATATTCCATAGTTTCATCGGGGTCTCCATAGTTGTTTATGACAGCAACGTACTTGGTTCTTCGCAATAGGGCCTCGCGCATAGGTTCCCATTCCTTTCCAAATATATTCCCGTAGAAGTCATCAAAGTGGTCCAAAGCTTTGTCTTTTGTAGTATTCTTCTTTTTAAGCTTCGCCTGTGGTGTGAACGCTGGTTAAGAGGCGAAATACTGGTAAAACCACACTAGAACTGTTTACCAACACAGGGTTACGAATTTTGTACAATATCACTTACCCAGTGAGTTTTTGACTTTTGTCTTGCTTGTAGTACTAAATAAGTAATTGGAGATGTATTTTTACAAAAATTCGACACCGAAAACATCTTGAAATGGGATAAAGTGCAAAAGAATTACGAAGTTATAGGTTATGTGGCCCACAGATTTTTTTTTTTTTTTGTTTAATTCTTCCTTTCGGAAAGGCAAAGAGTACAAAGCCCATACAGCCATTTCTGATATCATTAATCTTTCTTTTAGCTCCCCTCGTAAAGCGATAGGGAACTTTACGAAGGAAAATGTTCGTGACTTTTTGGAACAACACAAACGGGGCTTAAACACGAGATCACTTGAAATCTTCATCAGCTGCGCACTCCGTAGTAAATTTACTGCATAACACACTATCTTTATTATCCACTAAATCACTTAATGCACAAAAAACCAAAATTTCAATTAAGCAGGCAAACGCCCATGTCGAGTTCCCGCCAAAAAGTCCTGGCCCACAGATTAGTATATTTTTTTTTGGTTTCATTCTTCCTTTCGGAAAGGCAAAGAGTACAAAGCCCATACAGCCATGTCTGATCTGTTTAATCTTTCTTTTTGCTCCCCTCGTAAAGCGATAGTGAACTTTACGAAGGAAAATGTTCGTGACTTTTTGGGACAACACAAACGAGGCTTAAACACGAGATCACTTGAAATCTTCATCAGCTGCGCACTCCGTAGTAAATTTACTGCATAACACACTATCTTTATTATCCACTAAATCACTAAATGCACAAAAAAACAAAATTTCAATTAAGCAGGCAAACGCCCATGTCGAGTTCCCGCCAAAAAGTCCAGATTAGTATATTTTTTTTTTGGTTTCATTCTTCCTTTCGGAAAGGCAAAGAGTACAAAGCCCATACAGCCATGTCTGATGTGTTTAATCTTTCTTTTTGCTCCCCTCGTAAAGCGATAGTGAACTTTACGAAGGAAAATGTTCGTGACTTTTTGGGACAACACAAACGGGGCTTAAACACGAGATCACTTGAAATCTTCATCAGCTGCGCACTACGTAGTAAATTTACTGCATAACACACTATCTTTATTATCCACTAAATCACTAAATGCACAAAAAACAAAATTTCAATTAAGCAGGCAAATGCCCATGTCGAGTTCCCGCAAAAAGTCCCCACAGATTAGTATATATTTTTTTTTTTGGTTTCATTCTTCCTTTTGGAAAGGCAAAGAGTACAAAGCCCATACAGCCATGTCTGATGTCTTTAATCTGTCTTTCTTTTTGCTCCCCTCGTAAAGCGATAGTGAACTTTACGAAGGAAAATGTTTGTGACTTTTTGGGACAACACAAACGGGGCTTAAACACGAGATCACTTGAAATCTTCATCAGCTGCGCACTCCGTAGTAAATTTACTGCATAACACACTATCTTTATTATCCACTAAATCACTAAATGCACAAAAAACCTAAATTTCAATTAAGCAGGCAAACGCCCATGTCGAGTTCCCGCCAAAAAGCCAGATTAGTATATACATATGTAGAGGGCTGATGTGTGTGGGTAGTACTGGGTAGAAAACAACATTTTGTTTTGACTGGCACATACTCAGATGATAACGATATTTATAACTAGTATTTTCACAGCTTCCTCAAAACAGTAACATATTTTATGAACGCATCCATTAAAAATGTCAAATGTGACGCGATGTGACAAGCAAAAGAAAGAGATACGACATGTTTTTTTCTCGCTTTTTCCTGTGCCCGCGAACGTGAAGAGGACATGAAAGTATTGATTTGTTTACAAAGGAGTGGAAACTGAGAATTTCCCAGTAGATAGCTGTATAGTTATATTCTTCAACCTTGTCAAAACGATTGGGAGATAATTCCGAGTTAATTACAGCCTTTCGTGTCGGTGTTTTATCAGTAGTTCGTGCCAGCTGATGCCACACCGAAACTTTCGAGGATTCTAAAAGCTTAATTACCCGTCTCGAGCCCGTTGTTTTATCGATTGCATTCCCTACCGTGCCCTGATACGCTCGCGATTCTCTGAGCCTATATGAAACTTGATAAGGATCTTAAAAAATGCACGCGGAGAGCATAATGTGTGTCAGTGCCAGTACTTGCGATATAGGTCACTGGTAAGTCCTCAAAACTAGTTATACTTAAATATTTAGTCAGTAACGGTGGTATGAAATTCACAATAGTTGTTTGTAACTTCAAGGAGTGTTGACGAAGTTTCCGCGATGGAGTGCGCAGTGCTTGTGAATTAAGTTGTTTGAGTGCAAGCATTAGTCATGTATGGGAACTTGCATGAAGGATTGACGGCGCGCAACAAGGCGGCATGGACAGCGGCAGGCTGGAGACGGTTCCGTCCGGGACGCCTCGTCCGGCACACCTCGACACTGTAAGGGCACTGCACCAGACTGTCGTCTCACTACGGACCGCACTGGAAGTCTCCAAGAATGAATTGAAAGAACTGAAACAAAAATATGAACAGCACTCGCACTGCCTAGAATACACAGACATTATAGAAAAGCTCACTTTAGAGAATCACATATTACGGAGGAAGATAATTGACTCCGATTATGTAGATAGAGAGCCAAAGAGCCCAAGTATCAAATTACAAGTTACCTATAGCCCTCGAAAGAATGAAGACTTTGATAGCGAAGTAGTGATCCACACTGCAACTACTGAAGCTAAAAGTGACATAGCTAGTGTAGAACTAGAAAAGGAGAGTGAATTTTGTGGAACAGAAAAGTTAGGTGAAATAGAAGAGAAATCAGAATCATCAGAATTCAATGCTACTTTGGAGATATCACATGATGACAACTTGGAATCTAATAGAGAAGAACTTGAAGAATATTCTTCACACAAAGGTGAAGAAAACATTGAATATTCTATAAATAAAGAAGAAAATACACAATTATCTCCCAGTAATCAGATAGAATCAGACGCAGAAGATCCATACAGCCAATTAGCAAGCTGTGCTCAATTCAGTACAGAAGACATACCATCAACTTTCAAGACAAAACTAGAACTGCTGTCAAAGTTTGATGTTAGAATCAAAGTCAGAACTCTTAAAGAAGGCACAGTAACTTCCACTACCACTTCTGACAGTGATTCTACTACAGACAATGATAAACAAACCAAGCAACCTGAAGCAAAGCCAAACTTTGATTTTGAAGAAAAGCGAGAGCATTTTGAAAACAAAGATTTGAAAGGAAATAAAATTCATCTAAGAGCGGTTTCTTCAGAAAACATAAAAATGGCGGTTCCCAATGAAGCAGACAATAAAACTAAGGTGGATAAGTTTGATGTCCAAGTGAGGATCACATCAGAGGAAAATCTTGTGGTGAAAGAACATGTGGAAAGGAATAGGAGGAAGGATACCCTCAACCTAGATGTTGATGATTTGAGCCTTAGGTAAGTATTTCATATTATTTATTGAATTAAAGAATTGTTTAAAGAAATAAAGAAAAAATTTAAAGAAATAAAGAATTTATAACACAGTGGCAGCACATTGTGCTGATGCGTGTATATCACTGCACTCATGTCAGATCTTTGTTCAGTCTATTTAAATATAAAATTCATATAGAAATTCATAATTTATTACATAAATTATGAATTTTTCTATCTGTCTTATTAGCCCACATTCGTCCACTGCTGGAAATATGCCTCTTCTGTTTTGCTCCACTCACTCTGGGCCTGTGTACCAATGATTCTGTACTGTGTTATTTGTTGTAAAATTCAAAGAGTTTTACTTTAGTTAAAAAAGTTATTTTACCATAATCTCTGTTTTAAGTGTTCTCCTAGTTACTGAAAAATGGTTATACAATAGAGATGCGTAGGAAATTCTTATGTCCTTCAGTGGATCTTATTTGATTGTTACAATTTTTTTTTATAGTTAATGCACAGTGTGACTTATAACAAAATCTCAAAATTATCAAGAAATTTATATTTTCTTGATGATCATTTTTTTTTAAGGTAAATTTATTGCAATTTCCTTTTTTTTCTACTGTCTAGAACTGGTGCATGTTGTCTACATGTGTTCCTTTTCTACCATAAGGTCGATGTCGGAAGGTGACAACTCGGTATTCTCTGAAGGAGGGACTACACCAATGGAGCCCCCGGCAGGTCCTGATGATAAGGACCAGGAACACAGCAGCAATGAGTCTGAAGAGGTGGATGATATTGAGCTGATATTCACTACAGATGAATCGAAGGATATGAGCATGAATTTACAGGTAAAAAAAAATATTGTTGTTTGTTTAGTAATCAATCTTTGAATAACGAAAATTTTAAACTTCAATTTGCATCTAAATTCTTTAAGAAGACCGAAAAACGGGAATTAATGAAATAAACGGCTAACGATGCGACGACGAAATCCGCATCGACATTAATTTTCGTTGCACACTACGGTTGCACATAATTAGTACCAACTTTTTTGTTTAAGTTCTGTTCTGACATTATCATGCGCTTTTTCTACTTTGCGGTTCCTCTATGACTTTAAACAACAACCTAAAGAAAACTTCTATTTTTCCTTTTATGATGGATCGTTTTTGCGTCAGGGGTTGTTTTAAATTTAAACAAAAGTAGTATTTACAGTTTTTTAAACTTTAAAACATACATAAAAATTCAAGAACATTATTTTTATTCTACTACTTTTTTCTATGATATGTTTACGCCATTGTAGAAAAGAGGCTATAACTTCTGAACTACTGGATATATTTTGAAATCAGTCTACCCGCGATGCAACGACCACGATAGACACGCACAGGCATACCGCGGTGGGTTAAAGTGCCACAAAGACCTCAATCTTAAGGCGATCCGTTTTCCATACTAAATTCAAATGACTTGCATTCCTATGCGGGACATAAAATGCTGTAGAAAACTGCAATTTTTAGCACAAATTTTCGCTGATCAATACAAAGATACAGCTAAAGCACCGAAAGTACTAGTTTTGTGTTTGCAATTTTTGTTTCAATATTATCATTGTGGGTGTACGATCTATAACAGTAGTACTTTCGGTGCATTAGCTGTATCTTTGTATTAATCAGCGAAAAATTTAACTAAAAATATCTGTATACACTCATTTTTCAACAGAATTTTATGTCCCGCATAAGAATGTTAGTCATTTGAATTTAGTATGGAAAACAGATCACCTTAAAGCCCACGTCACACAGAGCGGTACAAGCGGTAAAGCGGTCCGAGGGCGGACCTGCGGGAAGCGAAAGCGTTCCAGGACCGGTCACACAGAGGTACCGCGCGGAAACCGCGGCGGGACAGCGGGGCGGTAGTGGTCGGTGTGACATTATTTATCTGTGTTTATTCAAAAGACGTCAATCCTTTGCTCTAAACAAAAAACCAAACTGATAACCCAAAAAAAGTCTGCGCAAAGCCGCAAAATTCTTGTAAAAAAAAATACAACGTCAAAGACCGCGCCCGGACCGCACCGCACCGCACCGCACCGCACCGCGCCGCTCCGCTGCCGCTCTGTGTGACGGGTTGCATTGAACGCAATGAATACAGCGCCCGCTCCCGCCGAAAGTTCGGCCCCGCGCCGCGACCGGTACGCGGCGGGGTTGTATTAGCGGCCCGGCCGCCCCCGCGCCGCACCGCGCCGCGCCGCACCGCGCCGCGCCGCGACCGCTTTCAGTGTGACAGGGTGCATAAGAACTCATACTTTACAAAAAATACCGGCACCGGAACGCTTCCGCTACCGCCTCAGTGTGACTTGGGCTTAAGCCCACGTCACACACAGCGGTACAAGCGGTAAAGCGGTCCGGGGGCGGACCTGCGGGAAGCGAAAGCGTTCCGGGACCGGTCACACAGAGGTACCGCGCGGAAACCGCGGCGGGACAGCGGGGCGGTAGTGGTCGGTGTTACATTATTTATCTGTGTTTATTCAAAAGACGTAAATCCTTTGCTCTAAGCAAAAAACCAAACTGATAACCCAAAAAAAGTCTGCGCAAAGCCGCAAAATTCTTGTAAAAAAAAATACAACGTCAAAGTCCGCGCCCGGACCGCACCGCACCGCACCGCACCGCGCCGCGCCGCTGCCGCTCTGTGTGACGGGTTGCATTGAACGCAATGAATACAGCGCCCGCTCCCGCCGAAAGTTCGGCCCCGCGCCGCGACCGGTCCGCGGCGGGGTTGTATTAGCGGCCCGGCCGCCCCCGCGCCGCGGCGCGACCGCTTTCAATGTGACAGGGTGCATAAGAACTCATACTTTACAAAAAATACCGGCCCCGGAACGCTTCCGCTACCGCCTCAGTGTGACTTGGGCTTTAAGGACTGGACAGAGAATGCATCCACAACTCAGCTGTATTTGTTTATTTATGTACCTTCCGTAAAACTTTCACATCGCGTGTTTACTTGTCGTAAGTCACAGTGAAATTAAGCTCGCGTGGAGTCTTTTTAGTTTGATCGCACAGCTGTGAGACAGCCAAGTTACGATAAAAAGAAAGCGGCAGCACAAACGCAACGTTGAAATGCGTATAGAGGTCGCGAAATTTCACAACATCAGGCAGGACCACAGTAGCCTAGTTGGTAAGGTAAAGCGTCTGCGGTACTTACGCAGAAGACGCGGGTTCGAATCCTGCGTGTGGTCGTGAAATTTTGCGATTTTCTACCTTGTAAAAAGAAAGCGGACGCGAAAGTACTCTAAATTACAAGCAGCGTCGATTTTTGCTGGTAACCGAACCGCCAGATTCATAAAAAGAGGTTTCTGTGCTTCAAATGTAGGTATATTAACTATTACGTAATCTGTGACGTGGTCTTTCCTTGTATGAGGTATGTTGACAGCATTGCAAGTCAGGATAGTCACTAGTCTAACTGTGGCTTCACGATAACTACTGGCCCTATGTTTATTATTATATTATTATATTCTTTATTGCACATTTAACATACAGATAATTACATACAAGAGGACATTTACAAAGGCGGGCTTATCTCTGCAAGAGATTTCTTCCAGCCAACCTAAGGTCGTGAGAGAAAATGTTTGTTTATATTACATGAACATAATACGTCACTAGGCTTAAACTTGAAATCGGAAATAAATCTTACAAATTTTTATATTACAATTTTCTACATGACACCATGACATATTTAGTCGGCCAGTGTATTGAGCCAAACGGGACCCAAGATTTTTTACAAAATTTTTACATACAAAATGCGCACTCAGCTGGTGCCTGGTGCAGTTTCTATCTTTTTTTGTATTCCAACCTATGTTCCTTGGGACAAGTTGTATAGTTTATTTTTTTTTCACGTTGTATAGTCCTCCGCCTCTCCTTAGGACCGCCTTTATTACTTAACAGTTTTCGTAGTGCAAGTGTTTTCCACCGATGTGCGGTTTACGTACAGTCAAAAACACATCAAGCTTGATATTTGTAGCGCGACTCTAGCACGTATAGTATTTATAATAAGTGCGGTACACAGTCCAATGTCTCAAGCTTGTGTACGCTCGGCAGTAATCACGAAGAAACAAAACCAATATAAGCTGATTCAGAAACGCCCGAAACCAGAGACCCGCTTAAGATCATAGTGTTTTTACCGATGCGCGGCCAAATAATATATAGTATTACTGTGCGGATGTGTGTCCATACCGTACATACCTTCACCTTTAATTATCTTTCTTTTTGCTTTAGCGAAAGCTAAACTATTATTTTTCTCTGTGCCTTGGCTCCATTTTTACATTAATGTATTTAATAGTATACAGAGTGTAACAAAAAGGGTATACCAACCCTGAAGGACAACATGGATTGAAAAATAAAATAAAAATTTTGACATCCCATTAGCACATTTTGTATGGGAGGTGGTCTATTTTTTTTTCGTATTTTGGCCTGTTTCTTGGGGAAAGTTGTTCAGTTTCATGGACAGAATCACATCCTTCAGGGTTGATAAGCCCTTTCGGTTACACCTTATATTTTTATTGCGGCTCTTATTTTCACAGTTACACTGAAAGACCTACCAAAATGTGTCGGCACGAATACTTCTATTAATCACGACAATATCTGTAACAGTTACGGTAATTTAAGGACTGTTTGTGGATGAAAATGGCGACACGCAAAGTTATTTATGGGCGAAATCGGCTCCGTAGACATTCTGTAGTGTTATAATGGGTCTTGTTAAGCCATTTGGGCCTTATTTGAAGAAAAAATTAAGTTTTAGCTTAGGTTCGTAGATTTTTATTCTTCCGTACCTCAAAAATAAAAAAACTGTAGGTTATAGGATCACTTTGTTGTCCGTCTGTCTGTCTCTCTGTCAAGACCCCTTTTTCTCCCGAAAGGGTAAAGGTATCTAGGTGAAATTAACATCAAGTATTAAGGCCCATTGGCCCTTAAAGATGTTGAAATTTCAAGCTTCTACGACAACACGATCAAAAGATACGTCCATTTATGTCCCCATCGCCATACGTTTATGAACCAAACCAAAACCTATAGCACACCCCGACACTACATACAACGAGCGAGAATTTGAAATTGGAAGGTCGCGTAGCCCCGCATATTCAGTACGAAAGACCCTCAGTAGCATCGGGTGGTGGGCGCGACGCGCGGGGGTGCGGGGTGGATTACGGGCGGGGGGCGGAGAGTGTCCATTCTGTATGATAGTACGATTACTTTATTCTGTGCCTATAGGGTACTTTCCGTCGACCTAGAATCATGAAAAGGCAAGAAGCTAGGTCTTACAGCACAAGAAAGTCTAAAATAATCAAATGTTACAACTATTTGTAACCATTTAAGGTGATCTGTGACGGCCAGCTTAGACCCGAACGCAACTAAATGGAGCCACTGCCACAAATATAAGGTTTTATTTTTTTAATGCAATAATTACCAACTATAAATGTGCAAAAAGTTGATCAGCGTAAATTTCATGGTGCAACTTTAACGCCTAACAATAATTTCGATAAAAAAATATCTCCATATGTCCAGTAAAGTCTTTTACTCTCGTCAGTCCGTGATTTACATGAGTACGATCACTCACACATGCACACAAAGCACAACCGTACAGTTTTGACCGCACGCCCACATTCGTAATATTGAACCAAAAATTTCTAACAAAAACTAGTACTTTCAGTACATTAGCTGTATTTTGTGTTAACCTGCGAAAAATTTAACTAAAAATAGCAGTATTCGTTCGTTTTTCAACAGAATTTTATGTCCCGCGTAAGAATGCAAGTCATTTGAATTTTTGTATGGAAAACGGATCACCTTAAAGTGAGCTCCCGTTTCAAGTACGTTCATATTAAAGAGAGTCGAACTCCTTGTCCTGCAAAAAACTATTTATGGGATATTGTGACAGGCCTTATTTCGGGAAAAATTAGTAGACATCACCCACACTCACCGATTGCCGATAGGGCGTGAGGGTTCTAGAGTGGCGACCACGTACCGGAAGACGAAGCGTTGGCAGCCCCCCACAAGGTGGACCGACGAGCTGGTGGCGGTCGCGGGAAGCCGCTGGATGAGAACAGCGCAGGACCGGTCGTCATGGAGTTCTTTAGGGGAGGCCTATGTCCAGCAGTGGACGTCTTTCGGCTGATATGATGATGATGATGACCCACACTTAGTTGATATTCCACACATTCGCACTTAAAGCGCTTTGAAACATCTTTTTTATGCGCACAGCTAAGGAGTGAAATTCTCTGCCTGTGTCTGTGTTTCCGAGTTCAAAGTCGCGAGTGAATAGATTTCTTCTGGGCAAGCTTGTTCCATCGTCAACTTCATCTCAGGGCTAGATCGAGGTCAAGAGTAAGCCCATTGACCTTTAAAAAAAATGCTTAAAACAGAACGTTTGAAACGGAGCTCGGTCGTCTTCTTTTTTTATTGCCAATGGGCTTATTCTTGACCTCTTTTTAGTCTTAAAGACAGAGATGAGTTCGACGATGGAACGAGCTTGCCCAGAAGAAGCCTATTCACTCGCGACTTGAATAAATTAGTCTAGGTGCTTTTGCTATAAAAGACAACGTGATTTGTTACAGGAAGACCTAGTGTCGATCCGTGAGACGGGTGAGGGTGAGGGGTCACCGTGGGCGCCTTGCTCTGCCTCCACCCACTCCACACCCGTCCTCATCAAGTTCCACACCCTCGACCCTGACTTCCAACCAGGTAATCCGATACAGTCGAAATAAATGTACTCACTTTCGGTGGCTCAGCGACCCAAAGAGAATCTTGGCCTCCGACATCAAAAGCTGCCAGTCGAGTTCCACACCCTCGACCCTGACTTCCAACCAGGTAATCTGATATAGTTGAAATAAATGTACTTACTTTCGCTGGCTCACGGACCCAAAGAGGACCTTGGCCTTGACGCCTAAGTAGGCTTACACCTCTTTCTAGCAATACCGCCGGCACTGTTGTGCAAAGAGATGGCGGCCCATTTAGATTTTTATTTTAGGGACGGAAATCTTCCTTCATGTGAGCCGTCTAGTTGTATGTGAAAACAGACATGCACACTCTTTGTTCTCGCTCGGGTCACTAACTGGGAGCGTTATAAATTGGCACGCGAAATTGATTGATATTCGCATAGAAAACTCAAATCCAGAGCTATGGACATCAGTGTCCAATAACGCTATACTGTAAAATTTCGTTTTTTCAGGAGGAGAAACAGCAGACAATGCTGACAACGAAAACCAGGAGAACAGCAGTTTGCAGAGCGTGTTAGCTGAGTCTTCGCTCCGAATGAAGAGAGTTTCTCTACCCAGTGATAAGGAGATCAGACAAGTTACATTCAACGGAAAGGGGAGCTTGGATTTGCCAGGTACAGAAAAATCTTAAAAAAGAAAAAAAAATCTAGATATTGTTATTTTAAAGTTTCATCGTTGTTCTAGTAGATTGTTAAGCTCTTTAGTGCATCATGGTGCGTGCGCGCACGCCACGCCCACTTCCCTCCCCGCCCCCCCCCCCCCCCTCACCGCTCGTGCATAATTAATGCCTGTCTGTACTTATTGAATTACCACTTAATGTAAGAATTAGAATCATACCTATTTATAGTTTAAGAACTAAATTATTATACATAGTTAACTTCTACGAAAGAGCGATACCTCCTAACACAGGCCTTTTCCAACTTAAAAGGAGGTATCACCCCTAATATAAGCATCCAACTTTGTTAAAAGATTTAAATAATTTATATTTTTTATTTCTTTTATTTTTTTTTCCAGGTCGAAGCATCCTAAAGAGCTACGACAACAAATCGGACAACATGTTGTACAAACGAAGCCCCAACACCAGCTCCAGACGTCTGGACAGCGTCGACAGCCTCACTTGTACTTGCGAGTACAATCGAGGGACGAGTTTCGATAATACCAAGTCCTCGAGCTTTGAACTAGGTAAGCGTTTGTATCATCATATCAGCTGAAATACTTCTGCTAGTCATAGAAATCTAGTCTAAAGATTTCTGCATCCAGCAACTTTCCGCGAATGAAAAGATACCACCCTGTAGGGTGGACCGAAGATCTTGTCAGTCACACCCAATAGGGTTCCTATCCAGGTTTAGTTTGTGGTAGCCACTCGTAGAATCTTTGTGTCCCACCTTCGGTCGGTTCTTAAAGAGATGGGCCCTCTAAACCTCTAGCCACTTGAGTTTGACAATAAACCCGACCACATGTTGAACAAACGAAGCCCCAACACCAGCTCCACACGTCTGGACAGCGTCGACAGCCTCACTGGTACTTGCGAGTACAATCGAGGGACGAGTTTCGATAATACCAAGTCCTCGAGCTTTGAACTAGGTAAGCCTTTTTAACTTCATATCAAGTTAAATGAATATGATCAGATACTACAATGACTGGTCCTACTTGGTCCGCATTCAGCGTCCTACTGTGACTTTGATAACATCTATAATCTACTTTATAAAATTCTTGCCCAGGCTTTGCGTTCAGTTGCGTGATAGCCTAGAATCTTTGTGCCCCTTCGACCATCGGTTCTTAAAGCGATGCCTACGTTATCGTATCTTAGCGTTCTACAAAACTCTGCTTCTCCATACAAAGTTGTAAAATTGATTGCACAGTTTGTATGGAGGGGCCGTTATTTTTTTTCATATCCTGAAAGTTTCAATCACTGAAAGTTGTTCAGGTATAGGTGTGGACAAACTACTTGAACAATGAATGACCTTGGCTGCGCAGACTCGATTTTACATACAAATTGACGTACGCAAAGCTTCCCCCACGCGATTATTGTTCAAGTTGTTTGCCCTGCAGTATACGTTGACAAGTCATAACCTTTAAATTTTCGAAAAGCTTTCACACCCCATATAGACCGACAGACATGTAACTTTGCAACGGTGACGGTAGGCCAGACTGTTTCTATTAAATAAATCGTTTATTTTTCAGGATCCAGCATGGATATACTCCACAGAGAGGAAAGCATGGACAATTTCTACAAGAACGCGCACTTAGGGCACAGGTTTTCCGTGTTCGCTGAGGCGGATATCTCCAAGTGCGGCATCTCGGAAGAGGACCTGTCGGCGAATCTCTTGAGGAGGAACACTTGCCCCAATCCCTTTCAGTATAGGTGAGTGTCCGTGTGGCGTCCGGTAAATAAGTTTACCAACCCGTCTCTATCTGTGGGTGTCGTAAAAGGTGACTAAGGGATTACAAAGCGGAGGATGAACAGCAGCGTCTTACTGTATATTGACACAGTAAATATGACCACGGCTATTATCTGAACATCACTATGAATATTTATTAAATCCAATATTTTCTTGTTTCATACTTTTTAGAGCAAGATTTGCTAGTGCTCGGGTTCTAATTTTTTAACTTATTTTAGTTTATTATTATTAATTAAAAATGCTAGTAATTAATATTAAAAATGTTCTTGTTAGATCCCCCATGTTTTCGACCCCAAAGGGGTTATAGAATAGAATAGAATAGAATAATTATTTATTGTCCACTGTGTCAAAAAGTTCTTAATTTACAATGATACAGATGCAACAGTGTGCCCATTTCGGACGTACAACATTCGAAAAATTGAATTTAAATAATATATGTTAATGGTTCTAATAATAAAAATGTCACATGCAAAATTAAATAAAGTTGTCCATACAAAAACAGATAATCACATCAATTAAAAATAACCTACTTCAAGAAAGAGAAGGCAGAAACATTACAGTGTATAGTTAGCAGTACCAAAATATTCATTTAAGTTATAAAAGGCCTTATCTAGGAGCCATTTTTTTAATTCCTTCTTAAATCTTATTCCGCTCCACATCTTGATACTGTTTGGCAAATTGTTAAATATTTTTACACCTCTTGCAAGAGTGCTTTTTTGCATGATTGCACTTCTGATGCAGTTACTTGTTAAGCATAAATCATATTTATATTGTTCACGTACATTTCTTTTAACTTCAGATAAACATGCAATATAATCTCTATGCATCTTTACAAAAATACAAATTTCAAGTATATAGATACAAGTTAAAGTCAAAAATTTCTTATTTACAAATATATTTCGCAGAGTATCAGTGTTTTGCAGTCTGTATATAATTCTCAAGCACCTTTTTTGCAAGACAAATGTCGACTGGGAGTCAACGGAACTACCCCAGAAAATGATTCCATATGTTAAGACGGGATAAACATAACCAAAATAAGCGTTTCTTGCTGCATCTTCTGTGGTCACATTTCTTAATATAGAGATTGCATAACAGTAACCAGACATTTTTTTATTTACTTTTTCTACGTGAGGCTTCCAATTTAAATGAGTGTCAATAGTAACACCTAGAAAACTAATATGGCCCACTTCTTCAACTTTTTGATATTGATTTACAACATGTAGATTTAAAGCTTGTTTTTGATAATTTCTGAATTGTAATATCTTCGTCTTGTTCACATTAACCTTTAAATTTAATGACTCAAGCCACGTAACAATTGTATTTAAGGTTTTATTTATTTGTGAATTGTACTGAGATTCATCATTATTCAATTTTGGTATAAATATAGTTGCATCATCAGCAAACATGACGCACAGGTGATTCACTACTAATGGTAGCTCATTTATGTATATCAAGAATAATAAGGGTCCCAGAACGCTTCCTTGGGGGACTCCTAGTGTGATAGGCTTTAGGTCAGACGAGACCACCTCTATGGTTTTTGTCACATTATTAAAAGATTCGAGAGCAGTAGCTTGTTGTCTATTGTTTAGATATGATTCTAAGAATTTAAGCGCATTTCCCCGTATTCCAGCACGTTCAAGTTGCAGTAAAAGAATATCATGAATGACACAGTCAAATGCCTTAGACATGTCTAAGAATAAGCCAATGCATCCTTTTCTATTATTCACTTCCCTCCAGACTTCAAGCAAAATCTTATAAACGGCTAGAGAAGTGTTTTTTCCTTTTTGAAATCCAAACTGGTTTTTATTAAGTATATTATTAAAATTTAGAAATGAAATTAGCCTCACATGAAAGAGTTTTTCTAAGATTTTTGCAAAGCAAGGTAGCAATGCAATAGGCCTATAATTGGTCATTTCTTTTTTTGAATCTTTTTTATGTACAGGTCTTACTATAGCCTTTTTTAGGTCATCTGGGAAACAACCAGTTTCAAGACACAAGTTTATGATGTAGACTAGAGGGTCAGATATGTAATGAATACTACGTTTAATTATTTGGATAGGTATATTGTCCATTCCATAGCTTTTTTTATTTTTTAAGGCAAAAACTACTTTTATAAGTTCTAATACCACCATCAGGTACTGGAAATTACCATATTGTTTTGTCGGGTTTTGTATGATGCAAGTATCCATGTGGTTCCCATTTCTTCCTGTCATAGTCATAAAAGGCGACTAAGGGAGTTTAAAAGCATATTATATTCTGCTGTCATCAACAACGGCGGTCCATGGTGTCAGTCGCCGCCGGTGCGGTCGTCCCAAGTGGAATTATGGGAAGAACTCCTGGTCCGTTAGTGAACTTGGAATGTTATGATGATGAGAAAGAGATGAGAGAGAGGTTCATAACATCACGCCTCTTTCCCGCTGGGGTAGGCAGAGACCACAGCCCTCCATCTGCTACCATCTTGACATACTTCCCTCACTTCCTCTACTATCATCAACCCTTTAGACACGTTCGTCGGCTCAGGGTACTTTTGATTTGGCTTTTATTCAGAATGTCCTGAATTTGGCCTTTACACTTACGCTGAGGTTTTAACCTTCCAATGTACATATATGTATATGTGTAATTATTATGTAAGTAGTATATTCTTATCTGTATTTGTCTTAGTTTATTATAAGTTATTTATATATAATTGTAGGTATATTTATGGACTTTTATTTTAATTATACTTTCTGCACTATTGTGTCCCGCTGCTATTAACTTTCTCACTGCCTTAGGTTGGCTGAAAGAAATCTCTTTTAGAGATAAGCCCGCCCTTGTATATGTCCTTTAATTTTGTAATTTTATTTTAAGTTTGTATGCAATAAAGAATATATATATTTCTGTTCACGCTTGCCAAAGGCCATTATGTTAATGGTGTTTGCCCTTAGTTTCTAGATTATTTTCGTCAGATTTAGATTATTTTATTCAGTGTGGATTCTTACTTGTTGAATATCATTCATAACATGCAGAATACAATGCAAAAAGAGTGAGTTAACTACCGTTTCGGATCGTGTTATGGCAGCGTAAAAGAAACGGCAAGAAACCACTGCAGCACGGCCTACTTTAAGAGTCGGTTTTGTACAATGTTTAGGCAGGCTGTTTACGGATATTTTTGTTTGTTTTTAACCTCATTGATTGATAAAACTATAGTATGTTACACAGGCCGTCGCAATCCCGCATATCGTCGCGTCCCTCCGGCCCTCTCAAGGCCGGGGGCACACTGGGCGGGGGCGGGGGTGGGGGCGGGGGCGTGAGGCCGGTGCTACACGGGGCGGGGGCGGGGGCGGGGGCGCGCGGCGCGCGGCGGGACAGCGGCGCGCAGACCGACGTGTGCGCGCTGCCGCCGCGGTGGAGCTCGGACGGACACCTCGCCTACAAGGTAATTAATCTAGCTTACAGGGTAATGTATCTCGCTCACAAGGCAGTGTATCTCGCTTAGAAGGTAGTTAATCTTGCTTGCAAAGTAATGTGTCTTGCTTACAAGATAATGAATCTAGCTTATTAGGTAAAGTATCTCACTCACAAGGTAATGTATCTCGCTTACAAGGTAATGTATCTCGCTTACAAGGTAAAGTATCTCACAAGGCAGTATGTCTCGCTTACAAGATAATGAATCTAGCTTACTAAGTGATGTATCTCCCTCACAAGGCAATGTATCTCGCTTACAAGGTAGTGAATCTTGCTTATTATGTAATGTGTCTTGCTTACAAGGTAATTAATCTAGATTAATAGGTAATGTATCTCACTCACAACGTAATGTGTCTCGCACATAAAGTAATGTGTCTCGCTCACAAGGTGATGTGTCTCGCTGACAAGGTAATGAATCTAGCTAACTAGGCAATGTATCTCGCTCACAAGGTAATGAATCTAGCTTACTAGGCGATGTATCTCGCTCACAAGGTAATGTGTCTCGCTCACAATGAATCTAGCTTACTAGGTGATGTATCTCGCTCACAATGAATCTAGCTTACTAGGTGATGTATCTCGCTCACAAGGTAATGTGTTTCGCTCACAAGGTAATGAATCTAGCTTACTAGGTGATGTATCTCACTCGCAAGGTAATGTGTCTCGCTCACAATGAATCTAGCTTACTAGGTGATGTATCTCGCTCACAAGGTAATGTGTTTCGCTCACAAGGTAATGAATCTAGCTTACTAGGTGATGTATCTCACTCGCAAAGTAATGTGTCTCGCTCACAATGAATTTAGCTTACTAGGTGATGTATCTCGCTCACAAGGTAATGAATCTAGCTAACTAGGTGATGTATCTCACTCGTAAGGTAATGTGTCTTGTTCACAAGGCAATGAATCTAAATTACTAGGTGATGTATCTCGCTCACAAGGTATTGTATGTATTTAAGGTCGAAAGTGCATGCCGCCGGTTCCTTTTGATTTGGAACGCCACAAATTTTCTTGTTTACTTGAATAATTCATGTAATAAGGAATATTCCACTTTGCAGGAGATTTTTTTTAAATAACCAAGAAAAAAAAAACTGGCCAAGTACTAGTCGGACTTGCGCACCGAGGTTTCTGTACCATCACGGTAAAAATACCGTCTTATGAGCGCATATTCTCACGGAAGTGTATTAAATGCGCGCGAGTCCGACACACATTTGAGCAGTTTTTATTATTTATTGTTATTCTGTAGCTTATGCACTATAAGTTTACCAATTTTTACGCTTCTAAATGTTCTCGTTTTTCGATAGAGCTAAAACAAAAATCGAACAATCTTTGGATAGATTACAGATTCACTTGTAATGCATCAAAATGCGTGTAGTTCAGTGGATACTATCTGTTATTTTCAGATGTCGGTCCCCTCGGCGTGCGGTCCCCGCGGGGGCGGGGGCGGGGCGGGCAGGCGGCTGACGGTGCCGCACGCGGGAGCGGGGCCGGCCCCCCCCGCGCGCCGGACTGACGACGCTAGGAGGGTCATGCTTAGCGATATCGGTAAGTCTTCTTCTACCATTATACAATGCGCGCAACGAAAGAAGAGCCTAGACGGATCACGTGGTTAACCTGCGCAGTAGACAGTTCGCGGGCCATTTTGGCGGCAAGTGGGGAGGGGCGCTAGGCTGTAGCTGAACACACAGCCTCACATCAGTAGAAACACTTTTGGACCTTATGGCTTGGTAATAGAGTTGAAAAAGTTTCTACCGACAAGCGGCTGACCGTACCTGCGCGAAATCCCCTCTACTTTCAACTGACAGGGCTCTTATTTCGTTGCGCGCATTGTACCGTATTTTCCTATATCAAAAATTGAATAAAAATTTCTCTCGGTGCATAATATCATGTTCGCAAAATGTCACACTAGGGTTTACCATGGCAAAATGTCACGTTCGCAAAATGTCACACTAGGGTTTACCATGGCAAAATGTCACGTTCGCAAAA
Organism: Athrips mouffetella; assembly: GCA_947532105.1. Classification (NCBI taxonomy): domain Eukaryota; kingdom Metazoa; phylum Arthropoda; class Insecta; order Lepidoptera; family Gelechiidae; genus Athrips; species Athrips mouffetella. The sequence goes on along the minus strand of OX383976.1, from coordinate 6,073,521 downwards.
TGTCACATTCACACTATGTCACACGTAATCGTGACATTCTGCGACTGTGACATTATGCCTAAGGACATTTCTACTATACCCCAAGATAATTAGATTTCGGCCTAGACAAAAATCGGAACCAAGATTTTCTTTTTGTGGTTTATGAAGTCTTGGAAGTAATTACATAATTACTTAAAATTAAGCATATCACCAAATGGGACAAGGCGGCAGATTAAAAAAACCCTATTATATAAATAGTTACTGTGGCAAAAATGCCAACTAAACGAAATGTTTTCTGGGCTCGTTCAATGATAAACTTTTAGTATTTTACAAACTAATTAAGCACCTAAGTTCTTAGGTAAAGCCTAAAATTAAAAAAATTCCACTAATAGTTTTATTTCTTTTTGTCTGCTCGGGCAAAATACATAACTATCTCGTGACTTTTTGTACTTCAAAATTTTGTTGTACTTGATCAAACAGTCATAAAAGTGAACACAATATGTTAAAGCTTTACAGTGGTATAATAATTGAGGGATTTCTCTTTGGCCAAAATAGTTAACTGAATGAAAAGTGTTTGATTATACTCTAAAACTGTACTTACGTTGATTACTTTGAAAATTAAACATTTCAGGCAATAGCGTATCTTTTTATATAAAAATTACATTATGAAGCGCTTTATATCGACCCTAAAGAAGTTGAAATAAAGTTCATAATTGACATTAACATAGTACACGGCTCGTGATTGCACGGTACGGCAACGTCGCATTGCTTCGCTGTTTTTTAGGGTTCCGATACCAAAATGGTAAAAAAAAGGAACCCTTATGGTGCCGCTCTGTCTGTCTGTCTGTCCGTCTGTCTGTCACACCTCTATATCTCAGCAACCACTTACGCTATCGAGCTGAAATTTGGAATAGTTTTAGAATATAGTTGCCCAACTTAATTGCACATGAAAATTTTTTGAAAAAAGTATGATTATTAATGTAAAGGGGGCCAAAATAGGGGGGGCCAAATTTCAAATTGTCGCTACTAGGTCGAGTGGGGTATCATATGAAAGGGCTTTACTTGTACATTTTAAAATATATTTTTGTATTTTTTTAAGTTTCTTAGTTTTCAAGTTATGATGAAAAATGTCAAAAAAAATACCATTCCCCCCCCCCTTATCTCCGAAGTTTGAGTAAGGGAAAATCTGAATTAATTACAGTTGACAGAGGTTTATGTAAACTTTACAGCAAAAATAAAACGATCTTTCTAAGTTGCACAGTTTTTCAGAAATCTGCAAAAAACCTTTACAAACAAATTTAGTTTTGCGGTCCTGAAAATGGACTTTATTGCTTCCAAAAATACTATAGGTATATCGGAACCCTCGGCGCGCGAGTCCGACTCGCACTTGACCGGTTTTTTTTCGGTACGCGCTTCGGAATTTGAAGTTAAACATGAAAGATGAAAATTTACATCGGTTGTAGTAAGCTGAAAATACTTTTGATCTTCTGATCTAAATCTAAATATATAAAACAGCATGCCCTGACCGACTGACTGACTGATTCATCAACGCCGAGCCGTAACCGATAAAGCTACAGATGTGAAATTTTGTAAGTAGTTTTTTTGTACGTCAAGACTACACATTAAGAAAGGATTTTCTGAAATTCATTCCCTGAGGGGTTGAAAAATGGGGTGGAAGTTTGTATGAATATTCTACAGGTTTGACATGAGACTCAAAATAATTGTGGATTTGATCTAATGAAAGGGAAAAACCGGCCAAGTGCGAGTCGGACTCGCGCACCGAGGGTTCCGTACCACCACATGATATAAATTGTATTAGTTGAAATGTCAGTAACTTACTGTAGTCGATTTTTGAAGTGAAAACTTCTTCAGCGGCGCTTGGCACTTTTTCAGATGGGGATAAAATTATTAACTCGCATCAGAAGTCGCGTCAGATCTCGGATGAAGTATAGAAATGGATTTGAAAATAAGCATACCAAGTTAGAGCAGGCTCAATATATACAAAAGTTCTAAAGTGTGATAAAGATAAAAACATCTTTTTTATCTTTGTCGCGTCAGATCTCGGATGGAGTATAGAAATTGATTTGCAAATAATCATACCAAGTTAGAGCAGGCTCAATATATACAAAACTTCTAAAGTGTGATAAAGACCAAAACATCTTTTTTGTCTTTGTCATAGCCGGCCTGTCTATGAAATAGACAGCTTTTTCCAAGATCAAAGGAGTGCGACTCCTGTAAACTTGTTTACTATTATATATTCTGTGGTCATAGTCTCGGCTTTTTTTGTTGTGCACAACGTGATATGTGCACGAAAGACTTGACGTACTGGTTTTGATCGTTATTTAATATTTATTTATTTAATCGTATGGCGTTTATACATAGGCGGATACTATAAATTAACTTTCAGGTTTCCCAGCCAAATGGCTGCGTCAGGAGAAAGATTGTATATGTCTTCTTTAGATCCCGGATATGAATGGAGTGGGCATCGTTGCATTATATGCTCCATGGTTTGCACTTCTTGACCGCAATCGCAGAGGTTAGAATCTGTCCAGCCCCACACCCCCATTTAGTTATTTAATAGCGAATCCTAAATGTATGAGATCTACATTTCGGATGACAGCTGTCAAACTAAAATCGATATAATCGAAAACTACTGACCCTAGACTACTCGTGTGCTGAGACAAATGATAGGTCTCGATGAGATCTTCATTTCGGATGACAGCTGTCAAACTAAAAATCGCTATAACTCGAAAACTACTGACCCTAGACTACTCGTGTGCTGAGACAAATGATAGGTCTCGATGAGATCTTCATTTCGGATGACAATTGTCAAACTAAAAATCACTATACCTCGAAAACTACTGACCCTAGACTACTCGTGTGCTGAGACAAATGATAGGTCTCGATGAGATCTACATTTTGGATGACAGCTGTCAAAGTAAAAATCGCTATAACTTGAAAACTACTGACCCTAGACTACTCATGTGCTGAGACAAATGATAGGTCTCGATGAGATCTACATTTCGGATGACAGCTGTCAAACTAAAAAACTCCATAACTTGGAAACTACTGACTCTACAATACTCATGTGCTGAGACAAATTATAGGTCTCGATGAGACAAATGATAGGTCTCGATGAGATCTACATTTCGGATGACAGCTGTCAAACTAAAAAACTCCATAACTTGGAAACTACTGACTGTACAATACTCATGTGCTGAGACAAATGATAGGTCTTGATGAGATCTACATTACGGATGACAGCTGTCAAACTAAAAAAACCCCATAACTTGGAAACTACTAACTCTAGTGTACTCGTGTGCTGAGTCAAATGATAGGTCTTGATGAGATCTACATTTCGGATGACAGCTGTCAAAGTAAAAATCGCTATAACTTGAAAACTACTGACCCTAGACTACTCATGTGCTAAGACAAATGATAGGTCTCGATGAGATCTACATTTCGGATGACAGCTGTCAAACTAAAAAACCCCATAACTTGGAAACTACTGAATCTAGAGTACTTGTGTGCTGAGTCAAATGATAGGTCACGATGAGATCTACATTTTGGATGACAGCTGTCAAAGTAAAAATCGCTATAACTTGAAAACTACTGACCCTAGAGTTCTCATGTACTGAGACAAATTTTAGGTCTCGATGTAGAAGGACACGAGCAATGACGCGATTGACCCTTACAAAAACATCATATTCAAAAATTCAAGTTTTCACTTCTGCCGGCACTCTCGGAGTGCAACTCGTCCTTTTTTGAGTCCGACTCGCACTTGATCAGTTTTTATATTTTATAGCTTATGCAGCATGAGATACAGCCTACTGACAGACAGTCAGACAGACATCGGAGGCATATTAGTATGATCCCGTTTTTCACCCTATGGGTACGGAACCATAAAGTCTGAAATAATTAAAGTTTACAACCTTTCTCACAACCAATTAACGCTAGCTAGCTTCCACTTCAAGTAAATTCTTATTAAAGAGGAGTCAAGATCGGGGGGTCAAGAGCAAAAGCTTAGCACGCTAGTCCGACTCGCACTTGCCCGGTTTTTTGTAACACTGTATCCCACAATGATATTTTCTCCTTCCAATGGAATGTTTGAAGTGTTGTTGTTTGTACAAGCAGGCAGCCAGACACTTGCAGCCCACTCTAGCTACTTGGACTGTTGAAATAAGAACACTAAAAAGTCTAATATTATGTCAGGCTTGACGTACTCTTGACATTACGTAGAAGAAAAAAGTCTCGGGGCGCACGGCACGCCATACCGGTTCCAAAAAACATATAATATTACGCCGGTTCTCGCTCGCTTGACGCGATCTATTGAATTAAAAATCAACTTTTTTATCTTTTTATAATTATGCTTAATTTTATAAATAAAGGAAAGAACACACGATGAAACCTGTAATTAAACAAAAGTTTTTCAGTTGGTATTTTTGCTTCAACATGAAATACGAAAATATTTAACTTTAGATTAATATGCTTAATTTTATGTAATTTGCTCAAAAACTGTCCTGGAAAGTCTATCAAATTTAAAATAATTTGGTTGCCATTTTTGCCTGGACTTTTATGTAACTTGCATACAAATTTACTAATAAAAAAATATGCGCAAATATTTTTTGCTTAGTTTTAATTGAAGTAGGTACCTTGGAACCCACATCAAAAGTTTACCCCATCAGATATTAGTTACAATTTTTGGCTTGACTTCACATGCATAAACAAACAAAAAAATATATTTTCTGGAGAATCTAAAAGCCAGCCAATTCATTAAAAATTATTTTTTACATAAGTGTTCCACCACCTATTATAATACATAGCAACTTTATAGTAAATTGACGGTTTCGATTTATGTCCAGCCAATTAAAAATTACAGCTTCAGGACTCGGCCTACTATACAAAAGTAAGTTGATAATACAGAAAACTTGAAGATACTTGTACTTGCAGGTACACTCGGTTGCAAGTCGGTAGAAACACTTTGAAATTTTGTTTGCATTTAAAAAAGATTAACGTAAAATTCGCATGAAAAACTAATTATACAGGGTGTAAGGGACGGTGAACCGAAAACTAAAAGGGCGTGCTCAGTTAATGAAACTGAACAACTTTCCCAAAGAAACATATGTTGGGAAATGAAAAAAATTTTTGACCTCCATACAAATTGCCAACTCTGGTCGAACAGTTTGTATGGAGAGGTCAAAATTTTTTTTCATGTCCCACATAAATGTTTCTTTGGGAAAGTTGTACAGTTTCGTTGACTGAGCATTTTCAGTTTTCGTTACACCCTTCCTTTATAAAAATAATTTTGACCCCCATTCAAATTACATTAAATAATGATGCATAATTATTTAATTGTTACTTTGACAGATTTTTAATTAGGAGAATTCTGAATACGTAAAATGTCTGCTTTATTTTGATACCCTATAAGCCCTAATTAGTAGAAAAAAATAAATGTAATGGCCTCTTTTTGGCCCCTTTCTTGAAGAGAGGTCAGTTAATGATGACGTCACCTATTCAGTGTTAATCCCCGGGTCAGTACAAATCTTTTGACACCTCATTTGTGCAGATCGGTTAAGGCATTGAGGCTCTAGGTGGTAACATACATACACTCATGCATACACACATCCATACACACATACTTACATATGCGTCAACTTCAACACCATCCTCTGGGCACCGCCGGTAGCCGGGTAAGAAATAATAAATACCGATAAAATTAAATCTGCTTGTATGTTCACCAGGGTTCACTTCGATGGTCCCGGAGCTGTCTCGGTCCGCGGACCCGGTGTGGGTGCTCGCCAAGCGACCTTCCGCTGACTCCGAGACCAACTCTACTTCTACCTCCAAGTAAGTATATTAGGGATCGTTTTGATAAAGCCGTCTCTAGTGTGCGTGTGTGTGTTGGGGTTGCTACACACCACACATGTTCGATTCGGCTTTTTCTTAGAACTTGAATTGTCTGTTGTATGAAAAAAGCCGAACTGAACATGCTGAATCGAACATGTGTGTAGCAACCCTTGCTCTCAAGAGGTAAACCGAAGGTTCGACTTATGCTGTGAGTTAGTGACTCACAGTTGCAGATTAGGTGTATAGGCGTTTCATCGTCCTCTGCACAAAATCTGTAGTAAGGGTTTTCGAACAGGCCGTTCTGTTTAGGTACTTGCATAACCTACAATGCCCCGTTCGTACACCGTCCCGTACACCCGTTATTATTTATTTCCTCTGTGTACCTCAGGTTTCTGTCGCGCGGTTCGTCGTACCGCTCGCCGTGCGTGAGTATGGACCGGAGCACCGACTGGATACCGCAGAGCGCATACCAGCCTGTTAGAGGTGAGTGTTTTTTGTTAGTTTTTAAGGAAGATTCACTTGATATAAGTTCTTAATTCAATACCATCTTTAATAAATAGGACTATGGGGGCGATTCTAGCGTGGCCGCTAAATTTATGATTAAAATTTGACAGGTCTAAAAGTGATGCTGTCTTTTTTCAGCCTATAGGCGGTAACTAAGATAGCGACATTTTTAGACCTGTCTAACTATAGCCTTAAGTTTAGCGGCCACGCTAGAATCGCCCCCAATGACTGTGATTGGCCCTGTTTTTTCTTTACCTTCTTATAGTGTTTTGTAGCTGTTGGTCTTCCGATCATTTAAGGGGCTACCTCCGGTCCACTAGCGCCCCCATCAGTTAAAAAAATATTACTCGCTAAAGACGAAACTTATCAACAATCCGGAAAGACAGATTGAAGTAAAATTGTCTAGGTATTACAGATTTTCTGGCTTGTCTGTTTGGATTTAATGGTGATATTCAAGGCGAACAAAAGTGATTGCTTATATGGAGTAGCTTATGGTGATACTAAATGGTCGGGAGCTTTAGCTAAAATAGACCAGCCTGAAAATCTGAAAAAGGCCTCTTGAACATCGGGCTCCGGTCTAGAAGTTCACATGGTTTTTCTTTATCCTCTCATTGTCCCGCATCTACTGAGATGTCTCGTTTTCGCCCGAAAAACCAACGAAAATCTTATCCTGACGTGGACAGTTTTTATTGGCTTACAAAATATGTATACCGTAATTTCTTAGAAATTAAGCATAAGCTGTTATTGTCCCAAATAAAATAAAATAAAAATCCTCGACTCCCGCACCGTGTTCTGAATTTTACGATCTTCACTGTGGATCTAATCTTGACTGTGGTTGTGAAATAGGGTGACTGATATTCAAGTTTAAATTTGCAGAACCACCTAAAAATGTTTTCTGTGTGATAAAATTTCGGGTAGATAATTATTATTTACTTTTGTAAACTCATTCATGCAGTAAATTTAATATTTTCAAAAACCACGGTTCTAAATTTTAAATTTATTTTCTCTTGACCTGATTAAAAATAACAGAATGATATTTGATATTATTTCAGCGCAACCTCGCGGCGTATCATGGCGTAGCTCGTTGCCGGATGTGAGACGAGACGACACGGACGAGCTGTTAGAAGAAGCGGACAACTTCCTGCGACGGTCTGCGGACAATCTGCGGTCCACTTCGCTAGAATGTGAGTTCTGTGAGTTGTATTAGTGTAGCTCGTTGCCGGATGTGAGACGAGACGATACGGACGAGCTGTTAGAAGAAGCGGACAACTTCCTGCGACGGTCTGCGGACAATCTGCGGTCCACTTCGCTAGAATGTGAGTTCTGTGAGTTGTATTAGTGTAGCTCGTTGCCGGATGTGAGACGAGACGATACGGACGAGCTGTTAGAAGAAGCGGACAACTTCCTGCGACGGTCTGCGGACAATCTGCGGTCCACTTCGCTAGAATGTGAGTTCTGTGAGTTGTATTAGTGTAGCTCGTTGCCGGATGTGAGACGAGACGACACGGACGAGCTGTTAGAAGAAGCGGACAACTTCCTGCGACGGTCTGCGGACAATCTGCGGTCCACTTCGCTAGAATGTGAGTTCTGTGAGTTGTATTAGTGTAGCTCGTTGCCGGATGTGAGACGAGACGATACGGACGAGCTGTTAGAAGAAGCGGACAACTTCCTGCGACGGTCTGCGGACAATCTGCGGTCCACTTCGCTAGAATGTGAGTTCTGTGAGTTGTATTAGTGTAGCTCGTTGCCGGATGTGAGACGAGACGATACGGACGAGCTGTTAGAAGAAGCGGACAACTTCCTGCGGCGGTCTGTGGACAATCTGCGGTCCACTTCGCTAGAATGTGAGTTCTGTGAGTTGTATTAGTGTAGCTCGTTGCCGGATGTGAGACAGATGATACGGACGAGTTGCTGGAAGAAGCTGAAAACTTCCTGCGACGGTCTGTGGACAACATGCGGTCTATTTCGCTAGAATGTGAGTTCTAGTAATTGGTAAGGACAGATCATAACATAACCTTATCTTATCTTATGTTTCGATAATATCCCACTGCTTGGCAAAGGCCAACACAGGGAGCTTTTTTTTCATCTCTATTTAGATTTTCGTATTGCCAGTTTTCACAGGAATCTTTGAGTTCATTGCGTTATCTGTACCATGGATCAGTTTATAACTCTATCTTATTTAGACGTGTGTCCCGTAGCACGGCCCAACAGAGACTGTCTGTCTCGGTCAGCAGCGTCGTTGATGCGTTGACAGCCATCGTCCAAGCTGGCCACCAGCATGGCCTGCTGCACACCACAGCACCCAGGCATAGAGATGAGGCAGTAGTTGTAGCCGGCACCTCACGGACTCTGAATGAATTTTTAAATAAACCTAACAAAGCCATTATTGTTTCAGTGGATCGCCCTTGTGGTCAAACAGGGCAGCCCTATATCCCCGCGGAACCAAAGCATCTACGACTGGGACACACAGTCAAGGTCATCACTCCTCAAGGTCGCGTAGCTGTAGGTCGTGTCAGGTAATAACGTCATTTTTTTGCGTCCTTGTGACAATCAGTTATTTACAGCAAAGTTATCAAAGTTACTACATATCAAGGTCAAGGTTATAATGCCTTAATGTCGCTGTGCTGTGAATCATGTCAAGTAATTACTTCCCTGTATTTTTCCTTCCTTGTGACGTTAACAACCAGCATCTTAGACCAGAGTTGTCTAAGTCCCTACATCTCAAGGTCGCGTAGCCGTGGGTCATGTCAAGTAATTTGCTAAGCTAAATAAATAAAATGATTTTTTTTGTATTTTTACTGAAAATTTAGACTATTTTAGGAAACTAATTTGTTTTTTTCCGCCTAAACTATTATTATTAATTTTATATTATTTTTTTAAGTTTTAAAGTTGATGACGACATTTCACAACAGAAGATGAAGCGAACGTTACATAGTGCCACAGTGTGGTCACAGCGAAACGAACGTGCTTCGACACAGATGTGTCAATCAAACTCGAAACGTCAAATCGAATCGTATGACAGAAAGAACACAGAGAATAAAAGTTTTCTTTTCTGTTGCTGTTTTTTTAGGGTTCCGTACCTCAAAAAAAAAAACGGAACCCTTATAGGATCACTTTGTTGTCCGTCTGTCTGTCTGTCTGTCTGTCTGTCTGTCTGTCTGTCTGTCTGTCTGTCTGTCTGTCTGTCTGTCTGTCTGTCTCTCAAGACCCTTTATCTCACGAACGGGTAAAGGTATCAGGTTGAAATTAATACCATATATTAGGATCCATGAACCACACAAGATCTGAAAATTTAAATTTTTTACAACGACGCAATCAAAAGATATGGCATTTTATGTCCTCATCTCCATACATTTATTAAAAAATGCAAAACCTACAGGGTACTTCCCGTTGACCTAAAATTATGAAATTTGGCAAGAACCTAGGTCTCACAGTACAAATAATGGGAAAAGTCTGAAATCATTAAATATTACAACTTTTCTCACAACTAATGGTAACCAATTGTGGTGAGCTCCCGTTTCAAGAACATTCATATAAGACAGGGGTCAAGTTGGATGGTCGCTGAGGCGATTTTTGTTTTAGTTCTATTTAAAAACGGGAACACTTACAAACTTGAAAATTGGTATGTTTATAGTGCATAAGCTATAAAATAACAACAAATAATAAAATTTGGTCAAGCGCGTGTCGGAATAAAAAAATCTAGCACATTAACTTACTGAAATTTCAACTAATACAATCATGTTTATGTGGTGGTACGGAACCCTCAGTGCGCGAGTCCGACTCGCACTTGGCCGGTTTTTTTACTTGTGGAATGACGTCACTCAGTGGGTCAAATCATTTTTGAATATATTACCGCAATCAAATTACTTTTCTAGTCGAAAATAAAAAAATATGGTATGATATAAGAATATCTCGAAATGGTTTTTGTATTTTAGTGTGTTATATCATATTTAGCTTGGTCAATTACCTACTTAAGGACGACAAAGTAAAGTTTAGTATAATTCTTAATTTTCTCGACCTGTCACAGTCTGTATCTTAGAGAAAAGTCAAAGTCATTACATCTCAAGATCAAGGTCACGCCTTATAGCAGCCGTGGGTCATGTTTGGTAACTATTTCTCCGTATTTTCTTGTCCTTGGGACGTGGCAGTCTACATCTTAAAGCAATATTGTCAAGGTCAGAACATCTCAAGGTCAAGATGCCTAAAGGTCATGTAACCGTACTTCACTGTATGAGCTTAGTTTTTTGTAAGACAGATATGAGTATCCTTATCTCAGAGCTGAGTTTTCTAGCTGAATATATGTCAAGGTCATTACACGACCGTCTCTTGTAGTTATTACAGTACAAGACAGAATACTCAAGGCTAAAAACTCTATAAAAGAAATTTGGAATGTCGTAAATATGAACACAAATAGTAATAAAAACATAAAGTATAAGGAAAAAATAGTACTAAAAATAAATGAAAAAATTGTTGATAGTCCAGTAGAGGTAGCAAATGCATTTAATGATACTTTTAGTGAAGGAACGGTTGTAAACTCAGGGAAACTAGGTGAAGCTATGTTATTATTAAAAAATAATGTAAGTCGTGTAGATAAGGACATGATATGTAACTTGACAAATATAACTGAAATCACTAAAATAGTTAAAGACATTAAAATGACAAGATCGACAGGTTATGACGAAGTGCCTATATTTATAATAAAAGATAATATTGATATTTTAGCTAAACCACTAATGCATCTTTTTAACCTCTGTATATCTGACAGTGTTTTTCCAGAACAAATTAAAATTGCAAGAATAATACCAATTCACAAGAAAAACAACAAGATGGACCCAAAAAATTACAGACCTGTATCGGTACTCCCTTCCTTGTCAAAAATTTTAGAAAAGCTTTTAAAATCCAGGCTACTGACACATTTGTGCAATAACTCTGTACTACATTCACGCCAGTTCGGCTATCAGAAAGGACGTGGCGCATGTGAGGCAATAGATTCTTTAGTAGATGATGTCATACAACTTATAAATGACAAGGAAATAGTGGCAGGTGTTTTTCTGGATCTGAGCTCTGCCTTTGATACTGTAGACCACAGTATCCTACTCAGTAAGTTAGAGTACTACGGTATCAGAAGTAATGTCCTAGAAATGTTTAAATCATATTTGCAAAATAGGAGACATTATGTAGAAGTTACTCAAGTAAATGACAAAAAAGACGATAAATATAATTCTAACATAGTAAAGGTAACTAGAGGTGTCCCACAAGGTTCCGTTTTGGGCCCCATATTTTTCATTGTGTTTTTAAACGATATGTTATACTTTATATGCAATAGAATTTCAAATTTAAAATTAGTAGTATTCGCTGACGATACAAACGCGGTGATATCTAGCAAAAACGTTAATGATTTAAATGTTAAAGTAAGTCAAGCTCTAGTTGCATTTAATGAGTGGTTTAGCTGTAATAATCTCAATTTGAATACGAGTAAAACGAACATTTTATTGTTTAAAACAACTGCTCGGAATAGGGCTAAACTTGATGTTGCCATAGGCAGAGAAAAGATTGAAAATGCTGAAGTAGTCAAATTTTTAGGTGTTCATCTGGATCAGTATTTAAACTGGAAACCCGAACTAGCTGCTCTAGTAAACTCCATCAACTCAGCATGCTACGCATTACGTAGTTTAAGAGATGAGCTAACAAGACAGCAATTGTGTGTCGTCTATTATGCTCTAATAGAGTCTAGATTAAGGTATAGCATTAAATTATGGGGCAATAGTTATTGCTATAACACACAAAAAGCATTTGTTGCTCAGAAAAGGGCAATACGAACCATAGTTCGTATCCCGCCATGGGAATCATGTAGGATGCATTTTAAATCGCTGGGGATTCTAACCGTGCCCAGTTTGTATATACTGCTAGTATTAACACATGTAGTAAAATATAGGCACTTGTATGAGACTGAAGAAGAAATGCAACTGAGGATATCTACTAGGAGAATGGATTTAAAAAATGTTATACAGCCAACGCTTACGGTCGTTAAACATTGCGCAAGAAACCAAGCAGTAAAGTTGTTCAATAGAATGCCAATTGAATTTAAAAGTATGACAAATATAAATATTTTTAAACAATCATTAAAAACCTACCTTTTGGAAAAGTGCTGTTACAACGTTGATGAATTCTAATTGTTAGAATTAGTTGTATACACAAAAAATTTTGAAGATTATTTATTTTTTATTTTGACATTTAATTTTATACTTTTGACATTTTCTTTGAAACAAATATATATTTTTTTTAAATATATTTTTTAAGTTTGGACATTGAATTGTATATTTTAGACATTTGTTGAAACTAATTTTTATTTTAATAATAATTTTAATTTTTTTAATGTACTTAGACATATTGGTTTCTAGTTTTAACATAAATTTCGAACACGATGTATTCATTGTTATCGAATAAATAAATAAATAAAAAATAAAAAAAAAAATGTGAAGGTTGTATGACTGTGGAGCATTTTAGGCAGTTAGTATCCTATAGTCGAAGCAAAGATAGCAGGAAAAACTATGCCTGAGAGCAGGTCGGATCGATACGTGACTCTGTCGCTCCAATGTGTAGCGCATCGCTCCGTCCTGCTCTCAAACTGCTGTCATTCTAAGCAAACTATAATACTTTGACTGTAGCTATTATTGTCGTCAAAATGTCCGCTACGTACGGGGTTTTGCCAACGTTTGATCATCATGTTCAAGTGTGGAAGACCTTTAAAGGCAGGCTTTCACAGTGGTTCGTGGCAAATGATATCGATGATACTGAAGATCCAACAAAAAGCAAGAGGCGAGCGATATTGCTGAGCACACTCAAAGATGATACCTACCAGTTAGCAACGGACGGCTGCCAAAAGAGTTGCCTAGTCTGCCTTTTGAGGATATTATTACGGTATTGGATAACCATTTTACACCAAAGGTGTGTGGGTTCGGAGAACGTTCTATGTTCTACGAAGCGGTTCAACAGCCGGAAGAAACTCATACGCAGTGGGCAGCACGGCTACGTGGTTTGTCGGCACAGTGCGAATTCAAAGACGTCAATGAAGCCTTGCGTGATCGCTTTGTAATGGGTATGCGTCCAGGTCCAGAAAGGGTGAAATTGTTTTCTCAAGATTTGTCGCAGCTGACGTTGGCCGGGCAGTCGAGCTCGCGAGCAGTGTGCGGCGTGCGTTGGACGCGGCCGGTGCGGCCGGCGCCGGCTCCACTCAATCTCGTTCGATCGACGATGCAGCAGTGTTCCGGGTGTCGAAAAATGTCATTAAAAGTGAAAGTGTGTCAAACGAAAAATGTTCAGTGTGCGGTCGCAAAAATCATAAAAGTGATCGTTGTCGGTTCGCTAAATATAAGTGTAACAAATGCCGTAATATAGGTCATCTAAGCAAGATGTGTAAAATGGTGAATTACATGGAAACAAGCTCAGGTGATGTGAGTGAAGGCGATGATGGTAAGCTTTTCAATATTCGTTCGGTGAAGGGTGAACCGATGTTTCAAAATATTATAGTTTCTGGCGTAGATTTGCAATTTGAAGTCGACAGTGGCTCGGCGGTGACAGCAATTTCTGAAAGTACCTACAAAAATCATTTCGCGAAATATCCATTGTCGAAAACATCCAAGCGGTTAGTAAGTTATACTGGCGATAAGATTATATGTTTAGGGGCAATTCAACTACCTATTACTTTAGAAGGAACCACCGTTACCTTGGAAGTTGTGGTTATTCGTAATGGAGGGCCGCCGATCTTAGGCCGGAATTTTATTTCCGCTTTTAATTTGGAGTTGAGCGCGATGAAATATTGTGAACAAAAAGTTGATGAGGTCCAGTTGCTACAACAACGCTATCCGTTGGTATTTTCAGAACAGCTAGGTCTTTTCAATAAGTTCACTGTAAAGTTATCATTAAAAGAAAATGTTAAACCTGTATTTTGTAAAGCTCGGCCAATAGCGTTTGCGTTGCGTCAAAAATTAGATGAAGAAATTGACCGGCTAGTTAATCTCGGGGTGTTAAAGCCAGTGGAACATTCAGAGTATGCTTCACCGATCGTGCCGGTCTTGAAAAACAATAAATCATTAAGGGTGTGTGCAGACTATTCTGGGACCATAAATAGCCAATTAGTAACTGAGAAATATCCTTTGCCAACCATAAAAGAATTATTTTCAAAATTGCACGGTGGGCAACAATTTACCAAATTGGATTTAACTATGGCATACCAACAATTTCAGTTAAGCGAAGAGTCCCAGAATATCACGTGTATAAACACACACCGCGGGTTGTTTAAGTACACCCGACTTGTTTTTGGCCTGTCTAGTGCACCTGCTATTTTTCAACGGGCCATGGACTGCCTACTAGCAGGAATGCCGGGTGTGTTGTGTCTGCTTGATGACATTTTAATTACCGGTAAAGATAAAGAAGAACATCTAGAAAGATTGCATAATGTACTCAAAAGGTTACAGGATGCCGGGCTGACCCTGAAGAAGGAAAAATGTAATTTTTTTCAAGATCAAGTGCATTACCTTGGTTACGTAATAGATCGCAACGGGTTACATAAATCACCCGATAAGGTAAAAGCTATTGAGGAAGCGCCGGTACCTACCAATGTGACAAAGTTACAGTCTTTTTTAGGTTTAGTAAATTATTACCGAAGCTTCGTACCGGCGGCATCTACAATACTAAGCCCTTTATACGATTTATTAAAAAAGGGACACAAGTGGTGTTGGACGGAAACACACACCGAAGCATTTAACAAGATTAAAGAAATCTTGGCGTCAGAACAGGTGCTTGCGCATTTCAACCCCGATGCTAAGTTAATTCTTACAGTAGACGCATCCCCGCAGGGCCTCGGGGCAATTTTAAGCCAAATAGACACGGATGGCAGCGAAAGACCCGTGTCTTTCGCGTCACGTACTCTAAACGCCGCTGAAAAAAAATATTCTCAAATCCAAAAGGAGGCTACTGCCATAATATTCGGAATTCGACGGTTTCACCAATATTTGTACGGCCGATCGGTACCCTTTGTATTACGTACTGATCACAAACCCTTGATTTCAATATTTGGTCCACACCGCGGCGTCCCGGAAGTGTCTGCAAACCGTCTGCAAAGATACGCGATTTTTCTGAGCGGTTATAATTACGTTATAGAATATGTGCGTAGTGAAAACAACAGCGCTGATTTCTTATCTCGCGCCAGCCTGCCTGAAGAGGTTCAAGGCGACGCCGGGGAGCGGCACGCGGAGGGGGGCGCTACGGATCGAGCCTGTTTTGGCAACTTTGTTGTAAATGGGTCCCTACCCATAGGTATAGAACAATTACGTTCAGCAACTCGGAGCGACGTAATCTTGAATAAGGTTGTTACCTATGTTATGAATGGTTGGCCTAAAAAGATGAATGATCAACAGTTAAAACCCTATTTTTCTTGTCGATTGCAACTGTCGTATGAAAATGGGTGTTTGATGAGAGGCCATAAAATAGTATTGCCACAAAGTGTCCGCACGCGAATACTCGAAGAATTGCATTCTTCACATCTAGGTATCGTTAAAACTAAAGCCGAAGCCCGTTCTAGGTTCTGGTTCCCTAATATTGACGATGCTTTAGAGAAGATGATAAGCTCTTGTTCAATTTGCATACAAATGCGTCCGTCGCCAGCTCGTGCTCCGTTGGCTGTGTGGGAATTCCCATCGAAACCCTTCCATCGTATCCATATCGACTTCTTGGGACCACTAAATGGTCATACCTACTTAGTGATAGTCGACGCATACACTAAGTGGGTAGAAGTATACGATATGAAAAGTAGTGCGGCTTCCGGCGCCGTGATAGAAAAACTATATGACTTTATGGCGCGGTTCGGATTACCAGAATTGATTGTTACCGAAAATGGTTCGGCGTTCACGTCTTTAGAATTTAAAAATTTTTGCGAGTTAAATGGTATCACACACGTTACCTCACCGGCTTATCATGCAGCCAGTAATGGACAGGCGGAAAGTTACGTCAAGGTAGTCAAAAAAGGTATCAAAACGAGTTTGTTAAGCAGTAAAAATCAGAAAGAAAGTAAAAACAAGCTACAAAAATATTTATTCGACTACAGATTTCGGTACATTCCACCACCGGAGTTCCGCCTGCCCAACTGGTGTACGGTCACAAACTGCGCGCCCGCCTTGACGTGCTGTCACCGCCAAGCGCTGCTGCTAACACTCCACCGTCGTCCTCGTCGCCCACGCCCACGGAACTTGCTAATCGGGTCAAAACCCAACAGTACTTACAGGTTAGGGCGTACAAAGGTTCTAACAACCAGTGTTTCAAAACAAATGATAAAATTTTGTATAAAAAAAATGTGATTAATAATAAGTTCATATGGCGTAAAGGTATTATTGTAAAAAAAGTTGGCAAGGTTACGTACATGATAAAAGATGAAATAACAAAAAACTTACATAAGAAACATAAAAATCAAATCGTACTGTACAAAGGCACAGACGCCCCATTTCAAGGTGGTGTCCAAGTTGGAGGAGAAGGAGGCTATTGTTGGCAAAATCTAGCATTTGAAGATCTTGGCTACCAGGATGAACCTGCCGTTGGAAACCAGACGTCTACACCTCTTTTACTTGACGAACACCAAGCAAACGATCGAGAGGAAAAACCAGTAGCGAAAGTTGAAAGAGACAAAAGCCAACCTAGCGGTGAAGGGGAAGAACCAGTAGCGAAATTTGAACACCTTAACAGCTCGGGCCAATCTTCGTCAGATCCGTGCGGAGAAGCCCAAGCAGATGACGACAATGTTACGCCTCCAACAGAGGTCCAGCCACAGGGCGAGAGTGGGGCTTCAGAGCCTACAATCAGTCTACAGAGCCGAAATGAGAGTAACCCAGAGCCAACTTCCAGTGCCGAGACCTACCGTACACACCAACGTCGCAATATTGCGAAGGTCAATTATAAGCCTTATTTATAATTATTAAGTTAAGATTTAGTTCTAAATAAGGGGAGGAAATGTTGTGTATGCGTGCCCGCTTATTACAATAAACCAGTGTGAATCGAGCAGTCGGTTGTTTCACTCGTCTCTCGCGTATCTAACACATAACAAACTTGATATTTAACCCTTAAATGCGCCAATTTTTGGATTCCATTGATTTTAATTTATCATATGTATTCCCCCCATATTTTGAGAGAAAATTAACAAAAAAAATATTTTGTTATATTTTAATGTATTTTTAGACCAAAAACAAAGTGTTGCAGAACTACAACATGGCGCAATAAGTGCATGAAAAAGGTTGTTTTTTTACACATTACCTAAAAATTTTAATTATGCATAAAACAATATTTTTATTTACTATTTTTAATTTTTAATATGATATTTATAGAAAGAAAGAAAGAAAGAAAGAAATATTTATTTGTTGCATTAAAGTTCTTAAAACTAAGGGTACAATTGAGGTATCACATGCAACAAAAAGGTCCCGCTCAGCAATAAGCTACGGTTGGACCGTAGCGCTGATCTTCCGCGAAACCCAATATACCTAAACTACTTAAAAATACTTAAAACTAACACAGCAGGTTTTTTTAAAATGTTAAATATATATTTAAGTACCTATACATACAGGTGGCAGTAAGTTTAAGGAAAAATTATGTGATAATAAAGGTGTGTGTTTGTAGTAGTGAAGACAGAATGGGTAAGTAAATAATTGAGTAAATTGAGACTATTGCACAGTAAAGCTACTCAAGTAAGTTTTTGTTTTTCCAGTAAATATAGTTTAAGTTTATTTTTAAAAGTGCTACAAGATTTAGTGTTCCTAATGGGTGGAGGTAAGTTGTTCCAACATTTTGTGGCAGCGTAACGGAAGCTACCACGAAAAGCAGCTGTACTGTGTCTGGGGCAAGTGAGACGTGTTACGTTTCTGATGGGACGAATAGAAAATTCTAGTTTATTATATAGATAGGGTGGTTTTTGAGTTTTTATAACTCCAAAAAGTAAAGACGCAAAATGAAGTGATCGACGTGCGGCCATGTTCATTAGGCCTTTCTTGTTCAAATATGGGGTAATGTGGGAGCGACGCGGTATGGGGAAACAAAAGCGAGCACATGCATTTTGTATTCTTTGTATAATCTTTTTGGTTCTTGCGAGCAAACATTCACCAAAGACTGTATCAGCATAGGTGAGCTTAGAAAGGATAAGCGAGTCACATAGTCGGATGCGTAAATCAACATCGAGGTAGTCTCTCATACGATATAGTACTTTAAGTCTGTAGAAACAATTTCTTACAGTTTGAAGAATGTGGTTTTCGAAATGGAGCTGTATAGGTATTATAAAATCAATTGTTTTTTTTATTGAAATATAAGAAAACACTACATTTTATTCACATTGTTTGAGTGTAGCCCTTGCAAGAAGGATACTTACTCCTCCCACGGTCAAACCACACTGGCCAATGGGCAACATTGGCTAAGTGAACATCTTTACTTGGTGCTATTTGTCCTGGAACTTTTCTTCTTTTTATTTCTTGAATCGCTTTTTCTAAAGAAGCACTGCTTCGTTTACCACGCTTGGGCGTTGGGGGCGAAGTACCTGAAGTTGTTGCTGAAACATCATCTAACTCACATAGAGTATCTGCTAAGGCCAGTCTGAACGCGGCAAGTCTAAGACTGTTGTGACCGTTTAGAGTGTCTACCTTTCTTGACAATATCCAAACATTTATAATTGTCATATAAATTATGCGATAAAATAGCTTTACCACCCTTTGTTCTTATTCTGTAGCGTCCTATGAAACAATCCATCAAGTCTACTCCTCCCATATTTGCATTTGCATTTGCATTGTATTTCTCTGTGTCTTGCTCTAGTGCCTGCTTAAATAGGTACCAAAAGTGATCATTTTCAATATTATCTGGTATAAGTGGTGGATCTGAATCATCGTCCTCTTGCTCCTCTTCATTTTAGATGATATCATCTTGAAGATCTCGCGCAATTGCATCAAGATTTTCATAAAATGTCTCCTGGTCCTCTTCATGTTTACTACCACTTTCTTCTAAATCATATTCAGACATTATTCCAGCTTCTAGACGAGATAAATATGTCTCAATCTGATTCTCAGACAGGCGTCTCTTGCAGTAAACAAACACATATTTTTTATGTATGCATTGCGCAATGTTGCATTTCTGCAACAGTCAATTTTATACCAATTTTACATTGATTTATACATCAATTATTATATATTATATTATAACCTCAAATTTTAGTGTCTTTGTTGTATGTATGATTTTTATCAAAGTCTTACCTTGAGGTTTTTGAATAAAAAATCTCGATCAAATGTTCATGTAAATCGATAGATGAATCGTAAAAACTACCCTCAAAAAATAAAAATATTACAAGTTACAAATAAAACAGTGTTGCTTGTATGTTGAGTAGTATTTTTACTACCATATTATTTTAATATAATAGGAAAACATCCATTATGGAATATTTTGTGCCAAAAAATTAAAGTGTTGCAGAACTACAACATGACGCATTTAAGGGTTAAGGTTGCGAGGCCTTAAGCTGTTTCGGCAAATTTTTGAATGTTGCTCAAAACGAAATCCTGAAAAACTTTCCCAAAGGAATATGGGTCTAAAAACCGTTTTTTTTTTGCTTTCCGATACAAAACTGCTCCGACAGTAGTGGAATTTATATGGACGACCAACATTTTTTCTTGTTTTTTGACCCATGCCCTTTACGAAAGTTTCATGTTCTGAGCTTGTGGTCCAGAAATAAACCAGTATAATCTTTAATATTTGTCCACAGATACGTGGGACTAGCGGGCAACTCAGCCGCAAACAGCAGCGTGGTAGTAGGCGCGGAGTTCCCCCACGCACAGAACCCGGGGCTTCCCCGCAACGACGGCATCCACAAGTCTCGGCGCTACTTCCTCACCGCGCCGCAACATACCGCCCTCTTCGTGCCCTTCAGCAAAGTCGTCATGGCGTGGGCCAACTAACGAGATAGTAGTTTACGAGGTACGCAATAGATGGCGTTATTGTCATTCATTCTTTACTACACTTTAAAGGCATGAATCTTGTGTCAAAAAGTATCGAAAAATAAGTGAGGCATAGTGGTTTTCGAAATGCGCGAGAAATTCATGCAATAAACTAAGGAGGTAGTAGATTACGAGGTACGTGTTATCATGACCTGAAATGAATCTCATATGGTTCTTAATACGTGCAATAGATGGCATGATTGTACGATAGTTTTTCTACTCATTGACGGAAATCTTACGATCATAGTAGTTTCCAGTTGGGCTACCAGTCGTGTGTTTGACATTGCGAAGATCCCATGGCATCCTCATACGATATTTGCCAGTCGTTCACAATTTGGCCGAAGCCTTACTATACCGTTTGCAAGGTACTTGGGCCGAACCCTCTTAAACCGTTTTCAAGGTATTCTAACGTGGGCGAACGGATGTTTACGTAGTTCACGATAATCGCGAAAGATGGCGTTGTATTAAACTGTTTCTCCGTGATAGGTAAATGAGAAAACTCGGGCCAAAAGAAAAAAAGCTAAATTAAGAGAAAACAAGTGGTTTTTGAAATAAGCAAGAAATTCATGTAATAAATATAAATCGCGATTGCAAAGTTTACAAGACCGCGAAACTCAAACAATTTGTTGGCTATCTTTGATTAAAGATAACTTGGTTACTCTAATTATGGAGAATTGGCACTTAGATACAATCTTGAAATAGGGCCAAACTTTAAGGATTCTGCTAAGTCAATATAGGAATGAATACCTACTTCACCAAAACAAGGAATAAACATTCTTACTTCGGAATTGATGGCATTATGTGTAATCTTCTAAAAGAAATTAAGATAATTGTAAAGAGAATAATGTATTCTTTTCATAAAAGAAGAAAATTAATCTATTTTTGTGTAATGTCGCCTTGGCAGGCATGTACAGCTGTCATAGAGTTAAGAGGGTATCCTAGCTGCATTTCTTCTAAACAAGTTGAAACAAATGTATGCCCCTATTCCCATCCCTGGATAATGCCTGTAGACCGATGGTATTCTGTTTTCAAATCAAGGTCTACTGTAGGCATGCCTTTTTCAATTACCAGAAGAAATATGACTATCCAAAAACCTGAAACAATGCCCCGTTTTTTCCGCCATATTTACAAAAATACCAGAAAAAATTAAAAAGGTATCAAGGTAAAAGAAAAAAATAGGAGCGTAAAGCTACCCTTCCTTTGAATTTTGATGCCAAAAATAGTTGAATCAACTCGGTTTTGAAGAATAAAACAAGGGAAAGCGGTTCGTCGTTTTGTAGGTAAAATCGGTCTAAGCTATAGGTTATCCCTATCGCACACTACGTGAGAATTGTTGGGACGGAGCGCGACATCAATAGTTAGTACAAATACCTATTTCTACCACTAAGATACCCTCTTAAGCCACGAGTTAAGGAAAGTCAACCGTACTGGTACTACTGGTCAGACGATCCCTTCAAGATATGATAACTTCTATGACCTAATTCAGATTGTGTGTTCAACAAATACATAGGCTAGTTATATGCATAGTAAGTGTGTATAAATGTTAGCCT
Organism: Athrips mouffetella; assembly: GCA_947532105.1. NCBI lineage: Eukaryota > Metazoa > Arthropoda > Insecta > Lepidoptera > Gelechiidae > Athrips > Athrips mouffetella. Next base: position 6,051,632 of record OX383976.1, on the reverse strand, counting down.
AAATGTTAGATGCTACTTTTCTCTATCCTTCATATTCGATAAATATAAAGGTTATAGGGAAATTATGAGATGGATATATTTTTGTGTATTTCTGGCTCTGGCTCGCTCTGTTGACACAATGAATACGTGCCGGTTTGACGGTTGGTCCATATTGTTTACGTCAAAAAAAGCCCTGGAGTTATGAGATTAATCTAGCAAGCGTACCGACGTATGCACAGTACAAAACAACTTAGAAGTTACATCTACCTATATGTACTAGCCCGAGAGGCGAGAGACCTAAAACTGCAAACATTTTCTATAAATAAATCAATCACCATCAATCACTGAGTGACCAGGTCACGATCTTCCTTGGTCCATATGGGAGTCACTAAACAGACTGCGGTCGGGCGTTGGCAGGTGCGGGGAACTCATGAAGAGGTGCCCCTTCTCTGATAACGACAAGTGTGAATGCGGTATTTTGCAAACCATGACACACTTGCTGTCGTGCCCTGCTTCTCCAGTTTCCTGCACTCGGAGGGACCTTTCTGAAGGCAACCAAAAGGCTATTGATGTGGCTACTTTTGGGCTAAGCGTTTATAGTCAGTTTTGCCATTGACTCGAAAAGAAGAAGAAGAAGACTGAGTGACTAATGTGTATCTAAATTTAAAAAGTAAAGTATACATAATATTTCTCAATCTTAAAACAGTCTTTGAAAACTTTTAATGTTATTTAACGTAAAATACGATTTACTTTTTAAGAAATTATCGGGGCTTATTTTAATTTGTATTTATTACTAAGTCGATTTGATGAACGAGATTTAGTAATTATCGGTTTTTGAGTTATACAACGTGTAACGAATAGGTGTAATAATACTGAAGGATGTGAATCTGCCCATGAAACTGAACAACTTTTCCCAAGGAACATAGGTCGAAATACGAAAAACCAAATTTGACCTCCCATACAAAATGGGCTATCAGCTGATACAGTTTCTAAGGGAGGTCAAAAGTTCGTTTTGTTCTATGTCCTATTTTCCTTGGGAAAAGTTGTTCAGTTTTATGAGCTAATTGACACCCTTTATCACATCTTTATGTTACACGCTGTACATGTAACTTCTGAGTTGTGTTGTCCTGTATTTATCTTATACTTTTAAAACCTGTCCGTTACTTTTTTCTGTTTATTAAAACGGTTTTTAAGGTATGTAAATAAAAGACTAGATGCTAGTAAAAGTATTAAAATGTAATTATGTACAAGTTTGGAAGTAATTAAATAATTATTTATGTATAGATTATGTATAACATTGCTCACTCTTTTATTATGGTGCTCTATAACTTTTTAATGTTTCTTTATTATATTTAATTTTTTTATTGCAAAAAGTTTATTTGTTTTTTGAATATATTTATTTTGTAATATTCAAATTGTTAAGATGAGCAAATATTTTTATAAAATGGCCTATTTTATGTGAATTTTTTTAGAATACGATATATCCACCATGTGAGTTTTCTCAACATCTTTCTATACTATAATAATATGCTCAATAAATATAGGGAACTAGACATGTGCTCCGATTCCCATACATAACACATAACATTGTATTTATGTTGAATTTATAAAGATAACTATATATTCGATGTAAAGTGTATATTTACCTAGAAGTAATAATATAAGTGTAACTCTTGATCTCTTACTACCAAATGAATGTAAAAAGATATACATTTTGATTTGAAAGATGTGACGAAGGCAAGACACCGTTTGGTTATTTTCGTACATTCAAACTGTTACTGTACTTTCTGACAATTGTTTTATCACCTCGCAAATTTTAAGAGATGATTAAAAATTTTTCCGACTTCCCATTCAAACTGCACTGTCGAAAATATTTTTCTAATTTGATGCTCCTTGGGAAAAGCTGTTCAATTTCATGGGCAGAATCACCTCTTAAAATATCCGGAAAAAAAAAAAATACGCTGTTTAAGTTCGAAACACGTAGACAAATAATTTGAAGGAAGGAAAGAGATATAGAAAAAGAATGTAAGTGTCTTACTAGAATAAGAAGAAGGTTGACTTTTGAAGTAGAGTTAAATTTATTAGATTGTTTTCAAATATCCGCCAGCACGCGGGGAAAAGATCAGTGGAAATGTGTTGCTAATCTGATTCGTATTTCGTAACTGATAGAGTATAAAGCTGCTAAAGCTGATGTGTAGTTAATTGTACTACGTCAATCAATACTCACTGACATACTCACGGTGGGTTTGTGAGTATTTGAAAGTAAGTTGGGGTTAAGAACTAGGAACTAACAGCGCACATGTTGAAAGTACCTTTCTCGGTTACTTCAGACGTCGAATTTACGTGAAAGATTTTTATGAAAAATAAAACATTGTTTTTTTTTGGGGGTCATTTCACACAAGGTCATCTGATCCCAAACTAGACAAAGCCTGTACTATGGGTACCAGAGACTGATATACATACATAAATAGATAAATAACACCCAGACACAGAACAAACGCTTATGTTTATCACACAAATGTTATGGCGGGTGGGTGTTATGTTGTTGTGGCGGGGATCGAACCCGCGGCCCAACCCCCAACCACACCAAGCAACGGGCTTTAGCGACTCGACTTAAGGTCGCAAAGGGCCAAAACGTTTCGGATGATGAACCTAGTACCAACTTTTAGTATGTTATTAAACATGATATAACACCTTCAAAACCACCGGGACGAAAGCTGTCAAATGCCAAGATCAGGAGGTATGACGTCATCAATTTTTTGTATGGGTTTTCAAATTTTTTTTTGTATATTCATATCGTGTAGTATAATATCAAAGGAAGGGGCATTTGAAGCTGATTCTGGAAACCTTATCCTATTTATCTAGTTTCGGGTTCAATATTTTCGAAATTGCTTTCATACAATTTATTAATTAGGATATAGCAAGTCATTGAACGTATATTTTACAAAAAAATATTCAGCCGTTTGTTCGCTAGAGGAGCTCAAACTTGGTGTGTTTCGAAAATGTTTCTTTGATTTTAAGATAACCAGATGCACAAATGTGACAATGTAGTATATTTCCAGAATCAGCTCCTAAAGCCCTTTGATTTGAATATGAAATATATAAAAAAAAAATGAAAACCCATACAAAAAATTTATGACGTCATACCTCCTGATCCAGGCATTTGACAGCTTTCGTCCCGGTGGTTTTGAACGTGTAATATCATCTTTAATAACATACTAAAAGTTGGTACTAGATTCATCATCCGAAACGTGTTTACCTTAAGTCAAGTTACTACTTAGAAGGAAGTTCTTTACACTCCAGATGGTTGGCGAATGAGAGTCAGGCTGAGAAAAGTTTAAGATTAAGACCGTTACGACACTTTTACGTGTGTTCAATTTTATATGAAAGTAACTTCGTTCCAACCCGAGTGTCCTACGACACCTCTCTTTCACTTTTGTCATGGACGAATAAACTTATAACCCCCATACTATAAATCGTAACTTAATCGCAACTATAAGGCTATTGATGTGGCCACGTTTTGGGCTAAGATTTTGTAGTCACTTTACCGTTGACTCGGAAAGAAGAAGAATAACTTCGCTGATTGTTTTAGCGCCACCTAGGGTTGTACTTTTCCGTCTTACGATTTCTATAAGGAGATGATCATTCAAGTTCTTACTTTTATTTACATTTAACAGTGGCGCATTAGCTCCCAATTTTTAACCTCAAGGGTATAGACCGTAAGGGCACTGCATGTTATCCTACGTCATCTAGTACACGAAACTTGCAACTTTGTAGCGATAGTAGTGGCCTTACGGTCTAGTATGACATATCTAAAGGTTAGTTAAAAACTAGGTCGAACAAAGATTAGCTGGAAAAGTAGGAATATACTATAAGTTGCACAAAAACTGTAAACAATAACTGATCTCGAATTTTTATGTTTTTTTTTTCTTTATTCTCGTTACTGTTTTTGTGATTTTGGATTAATTTATTGTACTAGGTTTAAGACTGTCAGTATTATTTTCGTTATTTAATGGTTAAATGTAACCGTAGGCACTAAAATGTTGCGTAACGGATGGCCTCTGTCTGTTTTAGATTTACCATTTAGCAGAGACTGCTATGGATGTTAACTGTTGTGATGTGGAATTCTCTGCCTGCGTCTGTGTTCTATATAACTCGCGAATGAATAGGCTTCTTCTGGGCAAGCTCTTTCCATCTTCGACCTCATCCCTGTCCTCACGGCTAGATCGAGATTAAGAGTAAGTCTATAGACAGTAAAAAAACACATATTTTTATAAGCTGGCCCTTTTCAAGGTAAGCGCACAAGCTCTATCAACAAGTTCGAACCTTCTTTGAGTCGAAGGCGTAAAGAGTAAATAAAGGAAACAGATCGGTGGATATCTACCGTTTCACTTACACCAGAAGAAAAGAAAAGAATCCCTAATTCCCTGATAAAGCCGTAAGTTATCACCCATACCTGGTTGATTTTCCGCACATTCGCACAAAGCGCTTTGAAACATCTTTTATAATGCGCACAGCTAAAGAGTGGAATTCTGTGCCTGCGTCTGTGTTCCTGAGTTCATATAACCCGAATATATTCAAGTCGCGAGTGAATAGGCTTCTTCTGGGTAAGCTCGTTCCATCGTCGACCTCATCTCTGTCTTCAAGACTAGATCGAGGTCAAGAGTAAGCCTATTTTCAATAAAAAATTAAAAAGTTTTACATAGATACGTCTTTGTAGATAGGTACATACCTGTTCAATTCCTTTTCCGTGCGTGATTCTCTAATGTGGAACAAGGTTCCCAAATATATTCAAGACAGCCCATCCGTCACTTCTGTCAAGAAAAGGCTGAAAGAGCACTGCTTATCGAACTTATCTTGATAATATATGTATTATTATATTGTAGGTATATTAATATATGTAGTCTATAGTAGATATATGTAGTTATTACTATGTATTATTATAATATTATATATGTACTTATACTAATTTCTTATTATTATTTGATGTGTAATTATTCTTGTCCCCGTCATATACTCTTTCACACTAAACTTTGGTTGGCTGGAAGAGATCTCTTCATAGAGATAAGCTCGCCATTGTGAACCTCTTCTATCACTACTGTTTTGTTTTATTGTGCACAATAAAGAATATATATACATTTAAGAGCATGTCAAGCTCCTACGTCCACTCACCCCCTCACTCTCTGACTAATCCAAAGCTCGATGTAGTACCAATTATTGACGCCAGAGGGCCTATATCCACTTTGCATGAAATGACCCCCCAAAACCTAAGTCTAGACGTATCTACGTCAAAAATATGTTATTTGCTTGTTAAAAAAAAGAAACAGTCACATGTTTTGCCCCTTTCTGTGTGCCGCTTTTTCTATGAAGGGAACGTACACTATGTGTCTACGTGAAAAATCTCTCAAATGATTAATGGAATCAAGTCGTCATAGTGACATTTTATATCTTGACATGAATATTTTTGTAAGTTATTTTAGATTGACAAAGGATACTATGTATCTGCCTCTTAAGTTTAAGAAAGACCTGGCTACATTGATAGCATATAATATATCTGACTCTGTTATAGGAAGTTATACACAAAAAACTTCTATAGTTAGTAACATTACTAACACCAATTCTTTAAACTAGTTCATACGACAAAAGAGGGTTTTTCTACACAAAATTTTACTGAAGTAAATGAAAAAAAACCTTCTGGCAAAAAACTTCCTATAGCAAAGACAAAGGAAAAATCTAATATTTTGAAAATTTTACATCAAAATATTCAAGGTTTTTCTGGAAAAATTTTAGAATTAGAATTATTCTTAGAAAGAACAAAATTTGACATTATTTGTCTGACAGAACACTGGCAAAAAGACTATCAAATGTTGATAAATTATGAAAATTATTGTATAGCCAGTGCTTTCAATCGAAAGTCTGCTTTACACGGTGGATCACTGATTTTAGTTCGTAACAGTTTTAAGATAAAGAACCGTAAAGATATTGTTCGACTTTCGGTTGAAAGATGTATTGAAATATCTTGTGTTGAGCTGGACAAGCATGTTGTAGTATGCGTATACAGACCTCCCGCTTTTCAAAATTTTTCAATGTTCGAGTTAGTAATGGAAGATGTTTTAAAAATAGTGACAAAAGAAAATAAGTTTGTGATAGTTTGTGGTGACTTTAACGTCAATATCTTAGAAAATAATACCTATAGTAACAAACTTATAAGTCTTTTCAAATGTTTTAATTTAGAGCATGTATTTTGAACCTACAAGGGTGACGTCATCCTCGGCTACCTGTATTGATAACGTCTTTTGTAATTGCGATTATTTTGAGAAAAGTATCATAAACTCGCTTCAGTCTGACCACTCTGGTCAAAGTGTTACTTTTAATTATTCTCGAGTAACCCAGAATATAGATATAGAAACCAGGAGCCTAACGAGCGGTAGGTTAGAAAAGTACAATAACACGTTGCTAGAAAAACTGCCCTGTCACAATTATAATACTAACAACCCTAATAACTCATATGAAGATTTATTCACATTGATTAATACTGAATTCAGTAAAATTTTCACTATTAGAAAAAAGCAAATTATTGTAAAATTCAAATTCAGTGACTGGGCTACCGCTGGTATTCGCAAAAGTAGAGAGAGACTTTTTGAATTATATGAGCTTAGAAATTATTCAAATGACGACAATTTCATTGAATATGTCAAAAATTATTCAAAATTGTTTAAATTAGTTTGTTTAAAAGCAAAATCATTTTTTCTACGGAAAAAAATACAGTCTGCTGATAACAAAATTAAGGCTGTATGGAATGTTATAAACAGTGAAACTGGAAAAGTGAAACCGCGTGACAATCAAATCACACTTCATACAAATCGCGGAACTATTAGTTCAAACGTAGAAGTGGCTCAAGAATTCGAAACCTTTTTTACTAATATTCCTTTGAAAACAACAGAGTCACTCAATTCATCATCTTCACTTGCTAGCGATTTACTTCAAAAGAATGTGGACGCCTGCGAAACTGAATTTGGGTTTAATCATGTCACCCCTAACGAAATTGTTAAAGCCTTTAAAAGTATTAAAATGAAAACCACTGAGGACCTATGGGGAATGTCAGTAAAAGTCTGTAGTGCGATCATTGATACTATATCTCCATATTTAGCTGTTATATTCAATGATTGTGTCGATCATGGTACATTTCCTGACTTAATGAAAAAAAGTAAAGTAGTTCCATTATTCAAAGCTGGTGACAAAAAGGATCCCAGTAATTTTAGACCAATATCAGTCTTACCTGTACTTAGTAAAATTTTTGAGAAGGTCATACTCAATCAAATGCTTTCACACTTCAATAGAAATAACTTACTACATGACCATCAATTTGGTTTCACGAAAGGGCGCAGTACAACGGATGCCGGGACTGCACTTTTAAAATACATCTTTTGCGCGTGGGAAAAATCTGAAGATGCTATTGGTATCTTCTGTGATCTATCCAAAGCATTTGATTGCGTAGATCATAGCACATTGTTGCTAAAACTTGAACATTACGGTGTTAAGAATAATTCACTTAAACTACTTAGGTCATATTTGGAAAACAGGATTCAAAAGGTACAAGTAAACAGGACGAAATCACTGGGATCTGTTGTCAAAATTGGCGTACCTCAAGGGTCCATATTGGGGCCATTTTTATTCCTTATTTATATTAATGACCTTCCTTCTGTGGTGAAGAATCTGTCAAAGATTGTGTTATTTGCTGATGATACTTCATTAATATTCAATGTAAGTAGGAAATCACAAAATTATAACGAAGTCAATGATGCACTTCGACAGATTCATGCATGGTTTACTGTTAACAATCTAGTCCTAAACGCCAAAAAAACTAAATGTATTAAATTTGCACTACCAAATGTAAGGTCTACTTCACATAACATAGTATTGAATAATGAACGATTAGATTTTGTAAATAGTACAGTTTTCTTAGGGTTAACACTAGACTCTAAACTTCAATGGGGCCCTCATATAACGGCTCTTTCTGGTCGATTGAGCTCGGCTGCATATGCTGTTAGAAAAATCAGACAACTTACTGATGTAGCTACTGCAAGGCTGGTTTACTTTAGCTACTTCCATAGCATTATGTCTTATGGCATACTGCTTTGGGGCCGAGCAGCTGATATACATTCAATATTCGTTTTACAAAAGAGGGCTATAAGAGCAATTTATTGCCTGAAGACTCGTGATTCCCTGAGAGAACTGTTCAAGGAAATCAACATTATGACAGTGCCATGCCAGTATATCTATGAAAATATAATGTATGCTAGAAAGAACATTCATCAATTACCTAAAATTTGTGACAGGCATAATTTTAATACTAGAAATAAGCATAAAATTGATCAACCATATACTAGATTAACTAAAGTCAATACATCTTTCGTTGGTCTGTGTATACGATACTACAACAAAATACCTGACAATATAGTGCAATTACCTGAGAGAAAGTTTAAAGAATGTGTAAAGCAAACGTTATGTAAAAAAGCTTACTATAGATTGGATGACTATATGAATGACAAAGAGGTATGGTGCTCTGATATTCCAGCGAAACACAAGAAACACATTGTAAAAAGCCGACTCTTAAAGTAGGCCGTGCTGCAGTGGTTTCTTGCCGTTTCTTTTACGCTGCCATAGCACGATCCGAAACGGCGTAGACTCGCTCTATTTGCATTGTATTCTGCATGACATTCAATAAGTATTCTGTAAAGAATCTACATTGAATAAAATTATCTGAATCTGAAGTGATCTTTTCATTCGATCGAAAATAGGTGCACTGTACCCTACAGTCGTCCGCACGTCAGTTGACTTATTGGGAACGGGTTGGCATTTGTTCTCTAGTATTTGTTCATCTTGCTGCCGTGTGTACAATACGCACATTCATTTGATGTTTCCAATTTAGTTTTGACGTGTTAATGGAGGGTACTTAAGATGAAAACTAGCTTATTAAAGAAAGCATTTAGTGTTTACTTTTTTAACAAGATAATTTAACTATTCAAGGTGCAGTCTCTGCTAACTTGGCAAGCTTCAGTAGTGATGGTTGTGTAGAGTTACATGGTTGTGTATCGAATGTTCGATTCTCTCTGTTAGTAATTCTTATGCGCCGTAATCCATTACAAACAACGTGATCTTTTCTCACCTGTTATAATTTGTTTCTAACCTTGTGTTTCTATTTAAAATAAGACTTTCTTGTTGATAATATGCTTTAAAAAGTTTTCTAGTGTTACTTACTCATTGCAGTTTGTCTGTAGCGGTTCCAATTGAGATTATTTTTTTTATTGTCAGTATTTAAAACTCCTTTGAAATACGTACTGACCTCAGAAATGTATATTCACTAAAGTTCGTTCGGAGCTGAAACTTTGTTTTCTTTAACAAGGAAACTTATATTCGATTGAGCAACTTCTTTTCCATTAAAACTCCTTGTGATTTTAAAATTAGACGAGAGGACTCAGTCCATAAGATCCACTACATAAAGTGTTTATTTGGAAAATAATCCTCTTTTTGGGGTTTGCCAGTCAGGTAGAAAAGGGTTCGAAACCAAGTCCCATTCTGATCCTAAGTATTGTCGGTATTAACGTCAACCGGTTCGGTGCCGCACTGGTCTTAAGTGTTTATGCCGACCGTACTAGAAAACTTTTTCTTGTGAAATTTCGTCGTCGTTATGTAATGGATAACTAACTGCATTTCGTCTGACTTCAAGCTTCAAGTCTTATAATCAGATTAATCAGAATCAGTGTTCATTGCATGTGCCAAATGATTGGCGTTTTGTGTCTGGCGCTCGAATATGAGCGGTTTCATTCTTCTGTACAAACTGTCTTAATCACTATTGTATGTATATGTATCTTGAGAATTTTATTTGGGGTTGCACAAAGTTGGCCTATCGTAACGATAATAAGACGTCTTTATAAGGCGATCGCTTGTTCTTTCAAATCGTAAAAGAACTTGTAAATTAGTTGTAAGTACTCCGGAATTAGGATCTGAAGAGTTTGTAGCATCAGACTACATTTGAGGTTGTAGGCCATTTAGCGGCTTGAAATCCTGCCAGGGTTCGTTAGGATAACTTCTTGTAACAATTAATTTCCAAAAATGCTTATTTTGTGCAACTCTAAGTAACCTGAAATATTAATATAAACTTGTTTAGGCATGTACCTGGTAATATGATACATACAAACCAAATATATAAATAAGTATAAGTCGATGAAACTGTAACGACTACTCTGTATCTCTACTATACTGTTGACAAGAAAGAAATCTATTTTAAATACCTATCATTGTACCAGATTGTATGTTATATGTATGACAAAATAAATATCTAAAATATTTTCGTCGAATTTTATCATTTCATTTTAATTTGATCACCAATTTTCTTATATTTTTTTCTAAGTGGTTCAAAAATTTATTCGCTTAGACTAAGAGGAAATAAAAATACAATTTTAAACATTATCAATTTTAATAACAACAACAATATAAACAACATCGAACCGAGTAGTTCAATAGGAAAAAAGAGTATAAAGAAAAAAAATATAAAAGAAGAGAGAGGAAAAGAGATAAATAAAAACAATCAGATTAGAATCGTTGTTAAAACCTGAGTAATACTAGTATAAAAAAAATAGTAGAAAATAAAAACATTACAGAGTGGTTCAATCATTCTATCCCTTAAAAAAGTACTCGTAATAAAAGAGAAGAGATAAGAGAGGTATAGAAGAAGATGAAAAAGAACATTAACGACGGTATTTTAAAGTAATATAAAATAGCAGCCGATTAAGTGATAAGTAATAAAGATAACCTATTAAAGTAGATCAATGGAGAAAGATAGAGAGAAAAATGGGATTTAGACTCCATAAATTGTCCCGAAGCGGTCTGCCTTTGAGTCTTAGGTGTGTGTTTGTTCTGCTGATTCCGAGAATACAATGTCTTTCCAATTGATATTGCTGTTTTGATTGATCGATTATTTTTTTGTAGATGGTAAACCCCTTCTAAAGTACGGGAAGCCATTAAAAAACTAAAACATAAAGGGGTTGGTCCCGATAGCGTGACAACAGCAAAAGTACAAGTTGCACTGAAGGGACTAAAATTAACCATCAATTACGCAACAAAATTTGGGTAAAATGTCAACGATTGGACTAGTCTGCTGTTATCTCTCTACAACTCTACATAATGAAAAGGAAGCAGGAAAAAAATACCACAAGGACGTGTGAAAACTATCGGATTCTGTCGCTTTCATAAATATCCCGACTATCTTCAATTACTCATCACCACATGCCGAAAGAACAATCTGGCTTTGTAGATGGCAAGGGAACTTGTGAAAAGATTCATAATATACACATTCTTATTGAAAAATGTCGTGAGGTTAACAAACCTTTCGTCTTGTGTGTTATTGATTTTGTGATAGCGTTCGACTGACTGCGTTAAATGAAAAAAATATGTTTTTCATGTGATTACAGGGATGGGCGATAAAAAGTTTTCATTGGATTCAGGAATTTCAAAATCCAATCGTCTGACAACTTCGGTTCGGTTCTATTTCTCCTTTAGGTGTTTTATAGTACTTTCCCTGTGGGGTATATTTATTTTCCTTTGGTTCAGCGGCATATTGCACAAGTTTTTATCCTTGTGTGTGAGAATTTTTGTTTGTGAACGCTGACCACAGCTGGTAAGATACTTCAGCAGGCACTCCATATATGCCACTGTTGAACGGTCATATTTAGTTTTTTTTTATAAAACAATATAGTCATCGTGATTGAATGCTCAAAGTTTAAATTCTATAAAACAAAGTGAATTTAAATAAAAGCTATATAAACAATATCAAAATAAAGTAAACAGCTACACAGTACAATTGCAATATTTGAAACTTAAAATAACAACGTCAAAAGTTATCTAAAATTAACTAAGTATGTCAAAAAGTCTCTTTGTCAAAATTAAGTAAAATAAGTAAATTAAATAAGATTAATAATGTAAAAATAATAATCAACTGAGTCCTTAATAAAAACCATAATAATAGTATTTTATAAATCCTCAATATTTATCATATTTGTTGCTTCAGATAGTTTGTTCAAGGCGACTATTAAATCCCTAGTTAATTGCGATACTGAGGTATAAAAGATGGTTACCGACAAGCATGTATGAAAAGATTCATGACAGTAGAGAAAGCAAGGAAAGTATGTCAAGATCGTAGCAGGTGGAGGGCTGTAGTCTCTACCTACCCCTATGGGAAAGAGGCGTGATGTCATATATGTATGTAATTGTGTATGATGACTTTCCAAGGATTGCCATTACTTTTTCTTTATTCAATTTGTCTTTGTCCGACCGTACAGCTTGGGCTTAAGAGAGGTACCTAAAGTAAAATAAGATAAAAACAATCAGACGAATGACGTATCAGTACAGTATCGCTGAGTAATACAAAACATACCAAGTGATAACCTACGATCACCAAAGTAAAAAGATTAGTAGGTATAATGGAAAAAGATATGGGTTGAATAATGGAAAGAAAGAGAGATAGGAAATAAATATGAAAAAAAGAGAAGGGTGAAGCATAGTATCGCTGATATAGCATAGAAACAGAAACCTGGAGCAGATAAAATCAGTGAAGCGAAACAAGGGGCTCAATAAGTTTACAAAATAAGGAAAGTAAAAGGAAAATTTGAGACAGAAAATGGAGAAGGAGAGCGTAGAAAATTAGAAGTAAAATATCGGTGGTATAGCAGAGTAGCATAAATCTGCAGCAGATAAATAATATAATAAGACAAAAACGATAAGAAGTGAGATAGTAAATTAGAGGATACTACTAATAATAATAAGAAGATAGAACAATTAGAATGGTAGCATCCTTAGTATAGCAGAGAAGCTTATAATAGCAGGAGATAAAACTTAGTGATAAACAAACTTGGTTACTAAAGTGAACCTAGTAGGTACTTTTCTGAAAAAAAAAAGAGAATTAGAAAAATAGATAAGAAGTGATATAGAAAAAAGAAAAAGAGATAAGAAATATCAAAAAAAGAGTTGTATCGCTCGTAATTTAAAAGGACAACAACAGATAAAATAGTATTAAATTCGGTCAGGTCACTAAAGTGAATCGAGTAAGAAAACAGAAAAAGAATGAAAAATAAGAGAGATGTAGAAAATAATATCAGAACAGTTGTGTAAGTAAATAGAAGTGAAAGAAAAAAGGAATTAAAGGACAAAATCTAAATAAGAAATAGTAAAAAAGAGATAACAACTAAATTAAGAGTAGAATTATTTGTATAGCAGATTAGCATTAAACAGTAGCCGGTAAAACAATACTGGGAGTGAGTGTTAACTCGGCCACTAAAAGAAACCAAATAGTTTAATGCAAAAAAGAAAACATGGAGAAAAATATAAAGGAAATAAGATAGAAAATAGAGACAGACATAACAATGGTAAGTGATATTTAAGTATAGGAAAAATATAATAAGAGGAAAGAAATAAATAAAGTAATAATATGAAAGGGAGAAACAGAGATTGAACAAACTGAAAATAGCAGGAGATTAAAAATAATGCTGAAGTAGTACAAAAGATTAGAAAAAGATCAAGGAATAGTAAGAAAGATTTAGGAAAAGAAGAGCCTAGTTGTATCGCTGGTGTATGAAGTTATTTTATTTAAAACAGTAGAATAGAGAAAGACGAACAGAAACAAAACAAGAGGACAGAAAATAGAAATAGTCGAATAGAAAAGTAGGACAATAATTGTAAATATAAAATGTACCTGCTTATTATATTACCGCTACACAAGTAGTTTAATGCAAAAAAGAAAATTAGAAGAAAAATATAAAGGAATCAAAATAGAACATAGAGACAGAGATGTAGAAAGGAGACATTAAGTATGGGAAAAAGAGACAAAGAGGAAAGAAAGAAACAATAGGAAATGGAAAAACAGAGATTGCATAATCTGAAAATAGCAGGAGATTAACAATAATGCTGTAGTAGTAGTACAAAAGATTAGAAAAAGATTAAGTAATAGAAAGAAAGATTTAGAAAAAGATATATCAAGTTCGGTAGTATATCAAGTTATTTTATTTAGAACAGAAAAGTAGAGAAAGAAGATCAGAAACGAAACGAGGACAGAAAATAGATAAAGTCCTATAGAAAAGTTGGAGATTAATGATAAAAATTAAGATGTATCTTATAATTATTGTTTGTATTTAGAAAAATTATGACAAAAGATAGTGTATAGTCTGAAAAATAGTATGAAAAACGAAGGAAAAATTAAGTAAATAGTGATGTGAAGCAGGAAATAGAAAGATTAAAATGCAAAGATTGAAAATTTTCACAAGATTAGCTGAAAAAAATGTGTAAGGTGAAACACAATAAGATTTCAAATAATAATACTGAAAAATAACTTTATAAAAAGGCAAATAAGATAGAACATAGAGCTCTCCTTTTTTATGTTAATATTTTAAAAATAGTTACCAAATCGGTAGAAATAAAAAGACGGAAGAAAGACCCGAACAGTGCATGAAAACTTTGTAAGAACTTACATAAATACATAACATGACGCCTCATCCTAGCAGGGGTAGTAAGAAATCACATTCAAAGAAGAACTTAAAAGTAAAGATAAAAAGATGTAGATTCGAGAAGCAAAATATTGGTGAATATATTTAAAATAGGTAGGAATATAAAGAGAGGTGTGTTGTAAGATAGAAAAGACAGATACTAAGTAGATAGGTACATAGAGAAGAAATAATAATAAAATAGAATGGAAGAGTAGAATTAATCAAGTTAGAAAGTACTACAGAGACACAAATGTAAAAAGGGGAAAAATTTTAATCTACAAAACGAAAATAATTATATAAAAGTGGAATAAAATACGACAATGGAAAGTTCAGTAAGAAGATAAAATCGTACATCTCAGTTTAAAAAAGTTGTCAAGTAGCATAGTTGAAGATAAATAGGATTTTTAGTCTAGCTAGTGCACTTATGTCGGTAGGCAGGCTATACGCTTAGTCTAGCCTGCCTACTGTACTTTAAATCGTAGGCTAACCATATTTCAAATTATTATTAGGTATATCTATTGTATGTCATTCCCAGATTGCATAAGTAATACATATTCGTGTAAACCTCAGGATTGAGGATTTAATATAAAATTACAATATGATACAACGTGATTATGTCAAAAATTATGAGGAAGAACTGTATAGGCAAGAAAATTAGAAAAAGGAAATAAATAATGAAGTATTTAGACAACGGAAGTAGTGATTCTTAGATTGCAATGAAAAAAAATTTTTGTTGTTATAGATACAAAGAAAGAAAGCTGTTTATAGTTATCAGGACTAATACTACAAAAAATTACGATATGATACGATAGTAAGATTTACGATGGCATTGTGCTAAAGAAGATGTTGACGATATTAGTAGGAAAGAGAAGAGATAGACGGATATCGGAAGATAAGATTGAAGTATTTGGAAGGTATGCTTAAAATTAATAACAGTTTTTAAGATAATATTAATCATGAGGGAAGCAAAAAAGATGTATATGAATAGTGCAGAACAGAAAATAAGTAGAATGAAAGTAAGATAACAATTTACAAGAAAGAACTTAAAGAAAAGAGATGTAAAACGACGAATTAATCTAACTAATTTATATAAAATTTTAATATAATATGGTAGAAAACACAACTATTTGAATCAATGCGCAGTTGGTGTAGTAAATACTACAAAAAAATAATTAAAAAGCATACGATAGACCTAGAGTAATTCAATAAAAGGTAAATATAATATTAGAGATAGATAGAAGATAGAAATGTGAAACTGAAGAGAAATGGAAATGTGGTGTAAAAGGAAATTGAGACGTGTAAAGATCAATCATATTTTCAAAAGAGAAAAAAGTAATATAAGGTAAAGGTACTTAAAGAAATTATTATTGGTAATAAAATAATAGTAATTACAGTACCTACTCTAAATATATGATATTAAATAAAGAATAAATTAATAGTTTCAAACAATTAACATAGAAGAGCAGCAGGATTATAGGTAGGTATAAATGAAATACATGATAATAGTTCAAAGTGGATGATTAAGCATTTTAGTGATATAGTTTGAAAAATGTGATATGAAAAAAAAGATGTGATATAGTAGGTATGTGTTTATTAAGAAATAGATACAGAAATAAGAGTACATAAAGTGAAAGAGTACATAAAGTGAGAATTAGTAAAGAGAAATGAGAAAATAAAAAAGATGAGGAGAAACATTTAAAAAGAAGACAGAGAAAGATACAATATGATAGATAAATAGTAAGAGGAAATGTAAGAAATACACAAATAAATATATGGCATGAAAATACATTAATAATACAAAAGCCATTCAGAATTCATTAATCAAATAAGAAATTTAAATAAATATACAGTAAGTAAAGAAAGAAGTATACAAAGAAAATATGCATAAGATTAATTTAAAATTGTACAAACTATCATCAGTTCTTAAGTAAATATGAAAGAATGCAAAAGAAAAGTAGAAGTTGAAACGAGTATAAGCAATTTATTTTACACCGTGCTGGAGTACTTTGATATTGAGATTGAACCCTATTCAATATATTTATAAAGAAGTACATTCAAGATAGATAACGGATAGTGATAGAAGGAATAAACATAAGTAAATATTTTATTCAAACAGTTTTGTGGTATAATTAATAAGCAAAGAAAATATGCAATAGTTTATAAAAGAAACAGGTTGAAAAATAAAGTAGGTGTAAGTAAAGTTATAGTAGTAGTAAAGTATATTGAAAATTGATAGATAAATATAAATTCGAAAACAGATATTAAATAAAGAAAAAATAGAATAATGAAGAAGTGAGGGAAAAGTAAAGTAAGTAAAGAAAGATTTAGAAGTATGTATCGAAGAGATAGGTTGAAATCTTTTTTAAAGATCAATTTATGACATCTATTTAAGCTATAATTATAAGTAGAATAATCGAATAACTTGAGAAAGTTAGAATAACTTGTGACAGAAAGATAAAAAATAGAGATAGTAAAGTAGTAGAAGAAGAAGTAAGAGAAATGAAAATACATACTTAAAAACTTTACGGTTTAGATACTAAGATAAAATAAATTAATCCGAATGTAATAAATCTGGTTTTCTAAAAAATAAAATTCAAGATGATTAGATTGAGTAACATAAAATGAAATTCCAAGAAAGAAATAGAAAAAATGTAAAAGAGAAAAACACACATACAAGAAAGATAGAACCATTTAAAATATAAAACGAAATTCTAAAATGGTAGATAGTAAAACAATAAAAAAAGCAAATAAGAGTAGATACAGAAGTAAAAAGAACAATTTAGATTATAAAACGAAATGATGTTAGATTGTTGAATAACTAAGAAAAATATAGCCATATGAAAAATAAGAATAGATACAGAAATAAAAATACATGAAATAGAATTGGAAAATTATAGAAAAAAAAAGGTTGTTGGTACAGTAGTTATAAGGCAGTAGATACAGAGAAGAGAATATAATAAGTACAAGAGTTTGGAAAAGAAGAGTAGATACAGAAGCAATTAATTGTTTCTAAAATAAAAAGTAAGAAGTCAAGGAAGAGAAATAGCAATACATAGAGTAATAAAGAAAGGAAAACGAAACTACAAGGAAGTAGATAGTCAGAGAGAAATAAAGAAATATAAAAAATAGACCAGATATAGAAGCAAGAAAAGACTATATTTAAAACAATATAAGTTTTAGCCCTTAAGCACACAAAGTCACAAATTAAGGTCACACGGGTGTCAACATTGTAAATTATCATGTTAAAAACATAAGCTTATAAGTAACATGTAACCTTATAACAGTCAAAAAAGTACAAATGTGTGCTCGGTCCGCGATTAAGGGTTAAGATAGATGGTACAATAACAATGTAGCTTGTATGTAAGTAGTCATAAAGGAATATAGAAAAATGAGAAATAAGTGAAGATACAGAAGAAAGTAAGAGTACCTAGTAGTACTATAGAAAGTAAAATGAAATTCTTAAGATAATAAATAGGTGGTTAAATATAAATTACGTAGTACGAGAAAGATACAGAAATGTGAAAAAATTGAGTAAGTACAGAAGCAAGAAAGAGAAATATTAGAATAAACAATACCTGTGTAAGATCTAAGATACTATTTGCAGAAAGGAATATACAAAATATAATAGACAACAGCAGGTAGATAAAGAAGCAAAAAAACAATATAGAATAAAGTACGAAATTTTAAGATGAAAGATAGTTAGAACAGTAATTATTTAATAGATACGAATATTAAAATATAAGAAAAGATACAGACGCAAGAAAAAATAATGTAGAAAATAAAAAATATATTCTAAAACAGTAGATATTTGGTAGGTAAATAAAATTATTTCTGTTGTCGGAACAATCAATACAGAAATACAAAAGATAAGAGCATTTACAGAAGCAAGAAATAACGTCAAGGATGAAACTTAAAAATCTAAGATAATAGATGATAGGTAGGTGCAATTAGAGTGAAGTAAAGCACTTACAACAACAGGAGAGAAGAGCCGTTACCGAAATAAGAAAATAATAAAGACATAATTCCAACATTCTTAAAATAGTACCTAGGTGAAACAAAGGATAAAGTTATAGAAAAATAAGAAAGACATAAGATAGAATTACAAGCAAGAAAGACTAGCTAAAGGATAGACCAAAGGATAAAAAAATAAAGTTCAATAGTACCTAGATAACTAGTAAGAATATAAAAAAGAAGGAAAAGATGCAAAAAAAGATGCAGATGCAAAAAAGACAATGAAGAGAGAAAGAGTGTGTGTGTGTGAGAGTGTTCTGTGTGTGACAATAAAGTATTTATCTATCTAAAATAACATTCTAAGATGGTAAGCACAAATAAAGTAGGTACGTAAAAGTTGTAGAAGAAAGTAATCTAAAACTTTAAATTAGAATGAATAAATTAAAAATCATGAAAGAGTAGATATAGAAGCAAGAAAGAATTATAAAAAGAATTTGAAAGAGATAAAATAACATTCTAAGACGGTAAGCATAAATAAAGCAGAAAGAAAGTATTTTAAAAATAGCAATAGATATTACGATTGAATGTAAGTAGTCATAAATTGGAATACAGAAATAAAAAAAACATGAAAGAGGTGAGTAGATATAGAAGATAGAATTATGAAAAGCCTTTGAAAGAGATACAATTAAGCATAAGTAAGGTAACTAGAAAGGTACGTAAAAATAGTAGAAAACAGTATTTAAAAGTATTTTAAATAACAATAGATGTTACGATTCAATATTGTTATCTTAACTACATATGTAGTCAAGATAACAATTGGAATAAAGAAATTCAGAAATATGAAAGTAATGCGTAGATACAGAAGTAAGATAGAATTTTAAAATGTATTTGAAAGAGATAAAATAACATTCTAAGATGGTTAGCATAAATAAGGTAGATACGTAAAAATAGTATAAGAAAGTATATTAAATATAACAATAGATGTTACGATTTATTGTAGTTAGATAACAATTGGAATAAAGAAAATTAAACACATGAAAGTGACGAGTAGATACAGAAGCAAGAAAGAATTATAAAGATAATAGAAACAAATATAAGAGAAGAGTAGATAAAGAAAAAGAAATAACAATAAAGAGAGAAGATATGAAACAGAAAAAGATAGATTATATAAATGGTACATTGATGCAGAAGCAAGAAAGAATTATAAAAGTAAAGATAATAGAAATAAATATACAAAAGTAGTGTAGATACTCGTAAAGAAAAAGAAATAACAATAAAGAGAGAAGATATGAAACAGAAAAAGATAGATTATATAAATGGTACATAGATGCAGAAGCAAGAAAGAATTATAAAAGTAAAGATAATAGAAATAAATATAAAAGAGTAGTGTAGTTAAAGAAAAAGAAATAACAATAAAGAGAGAAGATATGAAACAGAAAAAAATGGATTATATAAATGGTACATAGATGCAGAAGCAAGAAAGAATTATAAAAGTAAAGATTATAGAAATAAATATAAAAGAGTAGTGTAGTTAAAGAAAAAGAAATAACAATAAAGAGAGAAGATATGAAACAGAAAAAGATAGATTATATAAATGGTACATAGATGCAGAAGCAAGAAAGAATTATAAAAGTAAAGATTATAGAAATAAATATAAAAGAGTAGTGTAGTTAAAGAAAAAGAAATAACAATAAAGAAAGAAGATATGAAACAGGAAAAGATAGATTATATAAATGGTACATACATATTATTAGATGAAGATTTTTATAGGTTGAACTAATTTTCTCGGTTCTTATCACAGTGTCCTTTGACAAACTTAACAACTTAACAATACAACAGGAACATCAACTTTAAAAATTGTTTAAAGAAATATAACAAAGGTGCATAATATAGGTAATCTACTTAGCGGAATCAACCGTTTTTAACAAATGTGCGGTTGTCCTACCCTATAACAATGATAAAAAATATCACATTTTAACTACTAACTCTACACATAATACTGTCTTTGGTAACTCGATTCAAGTGCTACTAACTAAATTGGCAAGTGCAGGCAAGTATACAAAAATCTTGCGTTAAATAACCAATAAAATTTAAAACGTATTAATAAATTGATCTTAGTATTTAGAATGATCTTCATACTGGTTGATGGGATAATCGGCGTACCACCCGAAGGCTCCGTTATCTCCGGTGTGTGCGCCGAAGTCGACGTACTCTCCGAAGTCTGGAGGTCTTTCGGCGAATCGCTCCGAGGTGCCTAGGGAAGCCGCGCTGGTTACGTCCTGTGGTTGGTGCTGTTGCGTCAACCTGATTGGCTGTTGCGGTTGCGGAGGCGGGGCCAGGCCTATTTCTGTAACAAGACGTGAAAAAAAGGTAAGTAAAACACTTTTTTTTATTATTGCAAATGCTTTACCAATTTGATGACAGTTAAAATACGGTCACTAGATTTTATAACTACATAATGATTCCTCTGAATTTTTACAGCTTTTTAATAATGACAGCAGGATAGAGCTATGCGTTAGAGCGGGACGGAGCGATACATATCTCTGTCGCTTCAATGCATCGCTTTGTTATGTTACTCAGATAGTATGAGAAAAAGACTTAGATAACATTAGGGAGAATCATCATTCTGTTCAATCATGTATTATTGTTCCTTTCTTGTTTTAGGGTTCCGTATCTTATAAGAAAACTTAACGAAACCCTTATAGCATCGCTTTGATGTCCGACCGTGTCGGTCTGTCTGTCAAGACCCCTTTTCTCACTAATGTAAAAAGGTATCATATTGAAAGTAATATCAAATACTGGTCCATGGACCCTCTAAGGTGTGAATAATTCAAGCTTTTAAAGTCAACGCAACCAATCCGACGATTTATAATCAATGGCACTAGGTAGTGCCTGTTTTTAGCTCACGGGGTTTTGCGGAACCCTTAGTGTACAAGTCCGACTCGCACCTAGTAGTTTTTATTCATAAAACCCCAAATATTTTATAAAAACCTTTGGAAATCATCAGTTAAACTTTACGTAGTTACCAACTTCCACTTACTTTAGAAAGGAATGTAAATAAGTTTATAAATCACTTAAAACTAGATCTCTGAATATATTACTTCAAATTCATAAATTTGAATAAATTAAGGAAATACAATTCCAGTTCCTAAATCTATAAATCAACAACACATACCATTGATAATACTTGTACCATTGGGGCCTGCCAACACAGGTAGGGAGTGTCCTAGTAATTATAACCTAAGCACTGTGAGAATGAAATAAAAACCTATTTTATTTTTATTGATACCTACTAGTTATAAACAATGTTACTCTTCAACATTTGTATGAGGTAACCAATTGCAAATGAAAACGTTTTAATTGATATAACTATTAAAATCCAATGAACTTTAATTTATTGACAGATATAAAATGGATCTAATTAATAAAAAATTATGTAATATGTTTGATTGTAAAATAGATTAAGCTTTTGTTAATAAACTTAAAGTATATGTTTTCTTCTAAAAAGATTTCATTTATTTTACAAGGCCATAAAAAAGGTATTACCAACAGAGATGGGCGCGCCATCTATCGACACTTAAAGAAACCTAGTTGACGAACGTCATAGAAAATTGCCTATTGAAATTTTCATAACAAAATCAATTGACTTTTTAGTACAGCGCCTCCCAAACTACATTGCAGTATTACGAAATCGCTCGCGGAGTTTACGAGCTAATTTACATGACGGACTCGTTTAGCTAACCTATCATTACACCGTTGCGTAATCCGGAGCCGAGCGATACAGTTCTGACAACACCAAACAAAGGTAGAAAGTAAACTAAGTAACGAAAGCAGATCTTATCTTTTGAATGTAAAAACAAGAAGTGAACATTTTTGTATGTAACCAAAGGAAGTCGATAAATTTTGTCAAGATTGGTTAGATAATGTTTTAGAAAGTGAAACGGATTCTTAATATGAATCACTTTAATGTAAAAACTGATCGTGATCAGGGTTTACCTATTTCCAGATTAAATTGTATTAAACGTAGATGTTATTATCTATCTATTTTCATAAATTATTTTATCAAGCAAAGAAAAAACAGGACTTTTAAGCTCAAGTCAGACAGAGGCGGTATGATTGCGAAAGCGGTCCGGGGCGGTTTGGCGGGAACAAAATACCGCGCCGCGACCGCTTTTCAATGTGACAGGGTGCATAAGAACTCATACTTTACAAAAAATACTGGCCCCGGAACGCTCCCGCTACCGCCTCTGTGTGACGCGGGCTTTAGACGGTATCATCATCATAACATCCTATGAAACGTCCACTCCAGCAAAAAATGCTTGGTACTTAGGAGGGGGTTTACCATAGTCACCACGCATGTAAGCGTTGCGGCTGGCGACCGCTGTTGTTGGTGACCGCAGTATGTAAGATGGTACGATACACGAAAGATGCTGCTGCCCATCCTCCGGTTTATAAGCCCTAAGTCGCCTCTTACGGCACCCACGGGTAGAGATGTGTTGGTATTATTCTTTGCCGGCACCACACGGACAGGTAGACGGTCGATGCATTTGTAAATTACAAAAATCGCAAAATTAACAACTACGAGTAGAATTAGAGACTGCGTACGTCCTCTCCGTAAGTACTCGTACGAGGCGCCTCACTAATACGCTAATACTAGGCTACCGTTGTACTTTTTAGTGTTGTGAGCGACTACTTTACTTACGCATTTCGTTCGGGATTATATAGTAGGTACATGTGGTTGTAAATTTTGCTATATATATATATATATATATATATATAGCAATATATAAAGTATTATTATTTTTAAAATATTTAAACACAGGAAGTGTTAAACGTTTGTCTTCGCTTTCTTGACGTTAAAATTCCGAAAGTAAGGAATTAAAGGAATTAAAATTTATTCACTGTTCGTTCATTGCTTTTCTGTTTTACAATAGTGCTTCTACTAACGAAACGGACTTTCCACATATTTTGTTTTGACTAAGGTGATTTTGAGATTTTGTGAAGTTAGGGCTTGCAGGGCGTGTAGAGTTAGAAGCTTGGCTCTGAGATCTGATAACTTTTTTGAAAATGCAAGCTATATGGTTTCGTCTTGGCAACATTTTACATGGAAATGTTTTTGGTGGGATTGTATTTAACAAGACAAACCTTCCAAGATTCCATTTGAATTGTGATTTATGACAAAA
Source organism: Athrips mouffetella (assembly GCA_947532105.1). Lineage (NCBI taxonomy): Eukaryota > Metazoa > Arthropoda > Insecta > Lepidoptera > Gelechiidae > Athrips > Athrips mouffetella. The sequence goes on along the minus strand of OX383976.1, from coordinate 6,027,982 downwards.
GAAATCAACCACCTACAGATTCTTTATTCGTTAAAATAATTAATACGTACAATAGTACACCGACAACGCGTCAGTGGAAACACTTTGGACTTTATGTCATGGTAATAGAGTTGCTAGTATATCCACTGACGTGCGGTTGCACGTACATTCAGTTACATATTGCATTGTGTTAAAAACAAGTCAGTTTGGTAGAAAGCATCTGATCCTTTGTGCTGCAGTGAAAGTGTTGAACAGATGGTCGGCTCGATTTGACATATACGATCCATCTAGCTTTCATTGACATTTCACATTGTAAAGTCAAAGATCGGAGCTTTGGATCAATGTTGTGAATGATTGGTGACTGGGAGAGCATGACAGGCACTTTGATAAGAATTGTTAAGTTAAGTGGTTAAGTTATTGGTAGGCATGGACGAAGAATGCAATTTTTTTATTATATTCGCTAGCTTTGCGTAGGCATAGGCAGATTTGAGCCAGACTCTGCATCAACCGGTATATCTATTATCTGATGGGTGCTAGAATTCTTGTAGACTGAAGAGAATTTACTAGCGAAATTTGGCCAGTACGGAAGTCTTTTTTTTTTCATTTCTTCTATACTTCCGATTTTTCTAGAAAATATATACAAATAAAAAAAATGTGGCTTAGTACAATTAAGGCTGTTCAACCCACGCAAAATGAACGTGGTCTGTATAGTGACGTGTAAATGTGCTAATGCAACGGTAAGACCGTACTTACTTTAACTTAGCCTAACTTCTTTTAAAAGGTTCTTTATTTCTAATTATATATTGCACCACGTACCTTATTTATTACATGGATTATTAGATCGTTTATTGCCCGTTTTACTATATCAATCTTAGAATTCTACGGATTAGGTCTTCGCCATAGAGTAGGTACTTTTTCTCTTAAAATTTGGTTTTACTTTTCTAAATTATTTGTATGAACCAACTTACGTTGTTGCTGATACTGCTGCAAGGCTATTGGCGGGTAGTCCTCATCCTGATCGTACAACGCCTGCGGTAGCTGAGGAGGGGGTGGGGGTGGACTTAACGTCTGCCTTGGAACCCTCAGGTGAACCCTGGACAGGTCTAGGAACGCGATCTGATCAGCTGGCACCGCGATGAAAGATGGCCGCGCTGTTGCCATGGCCACGAGACACGCCGCGATTATGAAATTCTGTAAAAGGAAAAATATGGTTACAATACAATTCTACAAAAACTAACCCTACTTCTTCTTTTATTTTTATAACATTATTCTTACCTACTGTAAATTATATTCTTTTTATTCGACTATCTAAAGGTATTGCTTGACTATTAGAACACAGCTAAACACAGCTATAACAGTTATAAAAAATCTGAAAGACATGCATATGCTAGACTACGGCTATCACCTGCGCGTGGCAACTTGGCATTATATAATCATTATCTTATCTGATCTATTATTATATTTTGGTTGATTCTCGGTAGTCATAATAGAATGATCTACTTAATATCATAAGAATAAACAATCATTTATTCTTAACCAGCTAGCAATTACGATTCATATGATGCAAGCCTTTAAAAATCGGACAGACAGACAAACAGACGGACCCTTCTACCGCGGGGCAACATGGTTTTTTATAAATTCGAGGGTCTCGGGTAAACAAATCACAAAATATTTAGCGATCCGCAATTTTTACAAACGAACATCTCATTGGAGCCTGCTCTATGAGTATTCTCACAATAGATGGTTCTCACCATGGTGGTGGTGGATGGTTTCTGTAATGAATAAATAAATCTCTATGCAATTCACACTGTGTTAGTTCTGTTTCTGCTAACATAATATAAAAATTAGAACAAGTTACGTGAATTCATACGACTTCGAGTTCGGCCAAGTGCGCGTCGGAATCGCACCAAGGATTCCGTAACACTACTATAGCGAACACGAGGACCGGGGTTAATTTAAACGCAGTGGGTTCGCATTTATGTTTTATATTCTTTTTTTTATATAGAAAGCTAATAGCAACGTCCGTACCCAGCCGTGGGCAGGAGTTGACTGGCGACTGTTTTCAGAACGTGACGTCATTATTCGAAATCAAATTCAATTTTAGAAATACTCGCCAGCCAGCTCTGCTAAAAGAAGGCTTTCGAGGAGGATCACTACATTATCCTCCCCCCAGGCAAAGAAATTTCCGAGTGAAGCTTGGAAATTTCTTGTACAAAAAATTCCCTAATCTACCTACCTATGGTGGAAAATATTACAAATGCAAGCATAACATAACCCTGCAAAATATTGCTAATATCTAGCTCATGTGACAAAACATTGTTGCTTTCAGTTTCGGTAATCTCATGAACTACGGTGCACAAAACCACCGAAAATTACACCACAACAGGTGTTACGCTTTACTACTTGCTAAACCAAAAAATACAATGGTAAAAAATTTGAAAAAAGAACTATCTTAGATCAAATCTAAAATTATTTTACTAGTTACGTCTCTAAGAAAATAACTGATACTATGCTCTTTGACAAATAAAGTTTGACATCCAATAATATAACATTTTCTTTCGTAATTCATGGAACCTTTACATAAATTAAAAAAGAAAACTTCCTACTCTATGCTCATCCTAAAAAAGTAAAATGTTCCCATGACATAGAAAAAACGCTCTGAGTTTGTCTAGCAGCCTGCGGCTGATGGAAGTCAATTTGACATAAGGAAAACGCTACGCGTTAAATTATGCAGCCTGCGGCTGGATAATGTCAGTGACATTACTGATATACCTTTCTCTTTCAAATAAAATAAAGGCGTTGCCAAATTGAGACAAAAGCTACCCTAAGATGCTCCCAAGATACTGTGACCCCGTTTATTCCCACTTGTCCAATTGAACAGTTCACCAACAAAAGCCACCCACTAACCCTATGGGCATAATAAAAGTGGTTGTACAAGATAACAACTAGTGGCAACAATATATCCCATCAAGCCAACCTATATTTTTAATCCCAAAAACTAATGTTTAACCCCAAAAAGTGATGTTTTTCTAAAAGTATTATCTTAATTTGAAATCTAGTTAACATCATATGGCCTGCGGCCGATGTAAAGCGGAAGCAAAGCTAGAAAAATACACGTAGTCATACCAGCTACAAACACGATACTTGAGCCTGATCCAGACCCACTATCTAAATACATATGATTTAATAATAGTTGTACCTATGTTCTTCCCCGATAATGAAAACTGTGACATTTATCCTAACTAAACCCACTCTTTATTGAAATTATTAGAAAAATCTTTAGAAAGTTATGTCTGTAGTATAGACTTTAAAGAAAATACCGATACTTACTTGTTTACCGTCATCATAACACGTTACCTGTAGATTACCAAACAATAATACCGTCCATAGGACATACCATACCATTATTAGAACATTACCTTCTGAAAAGAATACCTTTAAAAAAAAAATCTTTTACCAGATTTTTTTTTTTGTTACCAGGTAGTAGAATAAAATAAACAAAGCAAGGAATGATTGTAATTAAATCATAATTACAAACATCCAAAAAACACCCCGTTTTTCTTTCCCAGATGATCAATAAAGTTGCAATCGTTCGCAATTACAACCCTAATGAACAAACCCAAAAAATAAATTTATTAATACATGGATAGCAAAAATAAAACAATCTTCTTTTTTGAGATGGCTGAAGAGCTGCTTGCAGCCTAGCTCTGCTGGCGATGCGATGGTCGGAAGTAGCACGTCCGCCATCAGTCGTCAGTCAGGATAGCCATCTTAGTGGTGTCGCTCATGGTTAGCGATCACCGATGTGGACACGCTGAAGCGCATCCAAGGATATCGACACTCGATATCACAACTCATTGAGCATAGTATAACATGAAAAAGAGAATTAGTGTTAAGTACAAAATAAAGTTAGGACACCATGAATACGTGTTTTTGGACGTCTTTCATCTATACATACATCGTCAATTAAAACATTTATGACTCACGCTTTTAACTATATGAGAGGCACTTTGACTAGAAAATTGAAAAATATAGTGAAAACCTGCTAACAAAGATTTTAGTACAAAATCATACATATATCTTTTTTATATTTACAATATTGCGTACAATGCATTTATAATCATAATGAGCTTATCTATATTTTTTTATAGGACAATATTTCGTGATTATAGGAATAATATTGTACACGTAATATTATCTACGCAATATGAACAAATACTATAAACAAACAAAATATGACATGACATCTTTGTCAGATTGTCATCCAAAAGACATGCGCAGTTTCTCTGTCGCCATCCGTCGCCTTGGAGACTTGCAAACACAAATTATTACGAAATTGGTACGTTTGTAAGCAATTCAAGCATGACAAACAATATGAAAAAACTTTGATGAGGGTGATTCTCTGCTTTAGACAATACAAAAATAGCTTACAGTTGTACGGCACGTGTTATGCGTGCCGTGTCCATAAAAATTGGCACTCATAAAGTATGATACGTCGTGGTCATCATATGTCATCATCTTCTTCACATACAGGGCATCATCTTCTTCACATACAGGGCATCATCTTCTTTATTAGCATCCTCTTGTCTTACTTAGGACCGGTGACCGCGTAACTGTAACACTACATAAAATGGCAATAGGGGCACGGCGGCGCCTCCACCATTATAGCGAACACGAGGACCGGGGTTAATTTAAACGCAGTGGGTTCGCATTTATGTTTTATATTCTTTTTTTTATATAGAAAGCTAATAGCAACGTCCGTACCCAGCCGTGGGCAGGAGTTGACTGGCGACTGTTTTCAGAACGTGACGTCATTATTCGAAATCAAATTCAATTTTAGAAATACTCGCCAGCCAGCTCTGCTAAAAGAAGGCTTTCGAGGAGGATCACTACACTACACAATATGAAAATATATCAGAACACTGATAGACGAAATTTTTGCGATAGGTCTTTTGGCCGTTTGTAGAGTCCAACTCTACGTCATAAGTTTTTATTATTTGTTGTTATTTTATTGATGCACTACAATTTTACCAAATGCACTTGTGTAACCCACTTACAGGCATATGCAATTAAATAAGTACTTGTTAAGATAGTTTGGATTAGTAGTTTGGATAATAAAGAAAGTGACAATAGTATTTATTAAATGAGCTTCAACTTTAAACACACGTTGTACGGTCAACCGCTTGTCGGTAGAAACTTTTTCAACTCTGCTACCACGCCATAAGGTCCAAAAGTGTTTCTACCGATGTGCGGCCGTGTGTACAACTGGCTGTTGGACTGCATTCTGTCGTCAGTCATTAGTTCATTGCATTACGTGGTGTGATTGTGTAATAGCAAGTACACAATCACACCACGTATGTCATATCTCCTAAACTGTTCACCGCTGCATTGGAAGATGTCTTCAAACTCCTGGACTGGAAAGGACTTGGCATCAACATCAATGGCGAGTACATGACCCACCTTCGATTTGCCGACGATATTGTCGTAATGGCTGAGACCCTGGAAGATCTCGGCACGATGCTCAATAACCTCAGTAGAGTTTCACAACAAGTGGGTCTTAAAATGAACATGGATAAGACGAAAATTATGTCTAACGCCCTTGTTGTACCCACTCCACTCAAAGTTGGAGACTCTACGCTCGAAGTTGTTGATGAGTACGTATACCTGGGACAAACAGTCCAGCTGGGTAAATCCAACTTAGAGAAAGAGGTTACTCGTCGAATCCGACTCGGATGGGCAGCGTTCGGGAAGCTCCGCAATATCTTCACGTCCAAAATACCGCAGTGTCTCAAGACGAAAGTCTTTGACCAGTGTGTGTTGCCAGTGATGACATATGGCACCGAGACGTGGCCGCTCACGATGGGCCTTATCAGAAAGCTCAAAGTCACCCAAAGGGCGATGGAAAGGGCTATGCTCGGAGTCTCTCTGCGAGATCGAATCAGAAATGAGGAGATCCGCAGAAGAACTAAAGTAACTGACATAGCCCTGAGAATCGCTAAACTGAAGTGGCAGTGGGCAGGGCACATCGCAAGAAGAACCGATGGCCGATGGGGCGTGAGGGTTCTAGAGTGGCGACCACGTACCGGAAGACGAAGCGTTGGCAGGCCCCCCACAAGGTGGACCGACGATCTGGTCAAGGTCGCGGGAAGCCGCTGGATGCGAGCAGCGCAGGACCGGTCGTCATGGAGTTCTTTAGGGGAGGCCTATGTCCAGCAGTGGACGTCTTTCGGCTGATATGATGATGATGATGATGATGGAGACAGAACAAGTCGACTGTGACAAAAGGGATCGGTTACATTTTGTGTAATTTGAACTGTAAGAAGAACTCGGTGTTTTTTATCGAATATTGCCGTATTCTACCAGTAAAATAGAGGTTAGTTGCATCTGCTCTAAGTTGCAACTCCCCCTGTCTTGGCTGACCCCATCGCAACTTGACACGATAAATACAGGGTGTAAGGGACGATGTACAGAAAACAGAAACTGAACAACTTTCCCGAAGAAACATTTTTATCAAAATTTTACCTCTCCATACAAACTGTTCAACCAGAGTTAGTAATTTGTAACGAGAGCTCAAAAATTTTAACGTTTACTTAAAATTATTCTTTGGGAAAGTTGTTCAGTTTGATTGACTTTCGGTACACCGTCCCTTTCACTCTGTATGATAATTATTTTTCTTATCTGTAGGTACTGTTAACAACAAAGTGTTTTTTTTAACGCGCCGAAGGTGCATAATAAAATACGATTTATCTCCATTTAATGTCATAGATTAGGTAAAAGATGAGTAAAACACACGTACACTTTTTAGACATGAAGAGATAAAGTACTTTAGTAAACAGATATATTGTTCAGGGAAGTATCTAGAGACGTATCGTTTTATGTAACCACAACTCATGCTCGGAAAATCCTTTGGACTATCGTTTAACTTACAATAGTAAGAAATATCTCACATTTTAAGTAGAAACAATCACGAAATTTTATTTATCAATGTAAACGTCGTTTTTTTTTTCGTGAATATGCCACAATGATACAAATTTAGACATTATTGTAGACCTTGTCTTCCTTCCTTCCTGCCTTCAAAACTTGTCGCCAGAAATAGCAACTAAGGCTAATAATATGAGTCCTACAGTCAAGGGCAGGTCATGCTTGACACTTGCAATGTGTCTAACTCTTATCGCGATTGAAATAAGAACGATTCTTAACTCTACAAGCGTAATGCGCGTGCGTGTATGTTGTGGTCATCTGTCATCATTCGTGTCTGTTCGGAAATTGCGAATTTTGAACCATTATAAAGTTGTTATCCTACTACGAAAAGTTTTCGAAACAACCATTATTTGTGACGAAAATATAAACAATTTGTTGTTTCTTTACACAATTTTCCCAAATTATTGCAAATACAGCTAAGTGGTTAATTTTATTGTAGCGTGAGCATGATGCCGTAGATAAACGCTTCATTTCTTCTCGGGCGACAAAATTAACGTTGGATCTATGCATTTAAAGTAAAACGACTTTTGACAATAGGCATAAATTATATCTAAGGGCTCATGTTGGCTCCTCTGGTTAGCACGATCACTTAGGTGAGCAAACAAAATGCGAGGAAGATACGATACGAGACTCTCCCAACATAAGCAACAGTTGTAAATTAAGTTTTTGGGAGAAAATAAACACAATTTTTATTATTATTATTTTAATTGCTTTCTGGGAGGACCTCAATCTTACTGTACTTGATAATGAGAAATAATTTTTTTATCATTTTTATGTTTTTATTATATTATAGTTTTTTCTTAGATATGAGTGTATAGAGCAAACGTAAGTTTTATCTCGCAACTGCAGATAGAGCGTTAATTTATTTTCAATTATTTATTTAATGTTCGGGTGACCAACCGTATAATTGACAGCTTACATGTAAATTACGTAACAAATAAACAAGGTCTTCACAAATAGCAATAAAAAAATTTTGATTTATTATCTAGAAGAGTATGCGATTTAATGCGATTGTGTTGATTTTATTATTATTTTATAATATTATTTGTCATACTTTGGGATGTTTTAAGACTGCTATCTTTCTTACGAGCAAAATAAAAAAGAAAAACACCAACCAATGTCCTGCCTGATGTTGTGAAAGTGACATTGCTGCCTCCTAGCAACATCAGGGAGAACAACGGTGGCATCTGCGGTACTGACAGTGAAAACGCAGGTTTGATTTTCAGCCACAGACCAAGGAGTTTGAACCTCGCTCTGCGCCCACAGACAAAAAGGATTCTGCTAATCATAGACTGTAAATTATGCGATTTTCTATTTATGATCCATTATTTCTATTTATTCCAACGCTTACCTACCAACATACCTATTTTGCAGCTATGTCAAAAGCAGTCGGATAAAGCTGTCAGAAAAAACATGTTTGTAAAACAATGTTATTGTTTCTGTCAAACATACTCTGATTTTAGTGTCATGGTTGCAAAATGTGCTGGTAAGCGTTGGTATATTAAAAAAAATAGAATTTTAGAGAATGTTGCTTAACTTTCATGATCGAAAATAAATCGCAATCGCCACTAGTATAACAATGGGTCACAATCACGTCGCAATATAAATCAAAAGGGCTGCGTAGGCGCTATGTTCCTAACTGGCATAGAACTCCTACGCGCACTAGGCTAATTTCACGCTGTGTCGTAGTTACTTAAGTTCACTCTTCACGCCTACATGTTAACTCATTTTGCTATACAGAGGCGTTTAATAAACAAGTTTTAATCATAATATAACCTTTACGTAAAATGGGAGAAGTAGATTTTTTAAGCTCCCGGAAATATTTCTTTTTTTCTAGTGCACTGGCTCTACTCAACCAAAAAGAGAAAGTTTTTGACTTATGTATTTCTTTGGAAAAATTTGGTCCAATTCGTAGTCCAGTTTTCGATATATTGTCCCTAGAGCCTCTTTTCTTAATACGACATATGTATTTTACGATATTTCTTTATATTGCATTAATACCATATTTTATAGATATTTTAAGCATTCGTTTCCTAACTCGATCTGGTCAAATTGCGGTCTCACGTCTCACCACAACATAGGTTAGGTATAGACCTACAGGGTGTGAGGGATAGCTTTCCGAAAACTGAAGTGGCATGATCAGTCAATCGAAACTGAACAACTTTCACTGAGTGAAACTTTCAGGAAATCAAACAAAAGTCCGCGTCGCCGTACAAAATTGGAGACTTAATTGAACATTTTGTATGAAGATGCAAGTAATTTTTCTCATTTCCTGAAAGTTTCTATCACTGAAAGTTGTTTAGTTTAGTTGGCTGATTATGTCCTTCCAGTTTTCAGAAAGCTGTTTGTTACACCCCATATATAGACCAGTAGGTATTTATTGAGTAAGAGGTGAGGTGACTTGCAAGTAAGGGCTTTGTTTGTTAAACTAAATATCAAGGACTCGCTTTTGTTATTGGAAATTGACTTTTATTGCTTGACGCTTGAAGTTTTGACATATTTAATCACGACTAGGCAGGGACTATATAAGTTCTATACCGACTAGGTAATAATGTTCGATATAAGGCCGTGTTATTTGGTATTGATAATGATTTTTTAATAATTTAACAAAAAACCTTGTTTTTTAAGTTTTGTTTGTACAGTTAAGAGCACGTCAAGCTTGACACATTGAACTTTGTACCGTTTTTATTTCATACGCCGTAGGAGCTATAGTCGCGCTGTGAGTGTAATGCTTGATCTGCTCTTAGCTGTACGAGTACTACTTTATGTGTAAACTGAGGGAAAATGCGACTCTCTCCAAACAAGCATTTTGAATTGCTTTCTGGGAGGGTCTCAATCTCACTGCTAAGTATTTAAAATAAGAAATAAGTAACTTTTTTATTTCAAATTATCAATTTTGAGAATATTATATAAATTATGGATAAGAGAACAGGCTGGTCACCTGATAACATTTACTGATAAGAAAGCGATTCGAAGATAGAAGGACCGTGCAATGGACGGTAGGGATTGTATGAAAAATATAAAATTTTGTGACAAAGCCGGCAATTTTATGAATAAAAATTCATATTCAAAATTTTTAATGTGTGCATACCGTGTTGGCAAAGCAGTTAAAAACTTCAACCATATAAACCACCAAATCTAACACTTCATAGGAGATTTGTTTCCGTGTGTAAATAAGTTTGTAAATCATGACTTTCAAAAGTTTTAAACCATAACTCATAACAGTAATGTATGTATAAGACTGATTGACTCCGGCAAATATTTACTTTTACATGTCCGTACGTCGTTTAAGAGAAATTAGCTCGTGCATGTTTGGGTTATGTAACAAATTATCTAAGATCGATTATCTAATACATAAGTACAGTCAATTCACCATGTTATGGTTAGGGAATGCAATCTCGTACGAGATTTCCGCCTAGCGAGATCTCGCGAGACTCAAAACCCAGTCTCGCGAGATCTCGCAAATTACGGGATCTCGAGAGATTGGGAGAATCGCAATTAAAACATATGCAAATGCTTGTTTTAAGAACTAGTAATTGACATGCATGATATGTAATTGGAGTGGAAGGAATGGTCTTTAGTTTTCACAATCTTCGCACACAGTTTGCACGTTGCAGTAAGTCCATCTTGATCGCGTAAACAATGTTTCCATACTTCTAAAGAACTTTTATATTCACTGTACACTTTTGACATGGTTGGTAGTTGTAATTGTAGTGTAATATTTCTGCGAAACTAATTAAAACACAAAACTGTCTCCAAAACAAATTATTTCGTTGCAATTGTAAACAAACGCACGCGCGCCGCCTTGCAAAATGAGCCGGACCTCGTCCCCCGCAAGTCCGCCTACCCTTCTTATCCTGTGCCCGCGCCAGGCGCGGCCGCACGGCCGGCCAGCGGCCAGCCCCCGTAGCATGCAGCCGCGATAAGACCGTGATAGCCGTTTTATCACACATTTTATCGCATCTATCTGTCAAATTGTATGGGAGTTTGACAGATAGATGCGATATATTCGTTATCGCGCGACGGCATGCTACAGGGGCAGGATTCAGTTCGCTTCGCGCGCAGCCGCGCTATGAAATACACGTCGTCACGCTGCATTTGTCGATCTCGTTATCTCGCGAGATCTCGTACGAAATTTGACGAGATACAATCTCGTAAAATATGGCCGGGATCTCGCGAGATCGGGATCTCGGCGAGACGAGATTGCATTCCCTAGTTATGGTCCAGAATAAACTAAGTAGGTATGTAACTCATCACTATCACATAGAAATTAGATCAACTGCATTTTTCAAATTTCGGTTTTTTTTGTAGCATTTTGGTTTTTGCAATCATAAGACTAAGTACTCGAAACGTCATGTTTTATACAAAATAAAACGCAACGGAAAACATTTTTTCATTCATTTCCCAAAAATGTTTCGCTGGGAAAGTTGTTCAGACTGAACACGCACTTTCAGTTATCGGTACACCGGCGTCCTTACACCCTGTATGTTTAATATTCGAAAAATAAAGTTCAATTTAATTCAAATCTTTCAGTATTGTCTGTTGTCTTTCAGTGTTTATTTAACCTCTAGGGGCCTTGCGTCGTACCTGTACGACATAGGATTCAAAAAAATATTTCACTGCCATCTATAGGATTATGACCGTACCTTCAACGCCAATTAGTAGCTAATAGATTCGGATGCCATATTAGTTTGCAATTGGCTGGTTAGTCTGACAGTTTTTTGGCATTTCGTGCTTAGCAGGGAACGATGTCGTTACGACCGCCGCCACGTGGTAAGTAAAAAAAATATTTTACAAAAAGTTTTCAGTTTTTGACAAGTTTATTATTATCATAGCAAAGTTAACGTATTGATCTTCTAAACTGTAGTAAAAGTGAACTGATTTCGTTGATTACTGAAGGTAAATTAGAAAATCATTTTTTATGTCGTTTATATACGACGTTGGTTCCTACTCCCGTAGCCCAAATCATAGGTCTCGATGTATTACCTGTACGACATAAAATTAAATTGTCTTATTCTTCTTTATTTCTTTCAGCTTTGAGAGACATCGACATAACTGAAGCATTAAATGATTCAGATCTGGATATTTTATCTGATGAGGCAGAAGATGATGCCCCGGTAGGAGAATTCATCACGAGAGAAATAGATCCCGATAGTGATTCCGATTCAGTCAAAATATTTTGTCATCAGATTCGGAGTCCTGCTCTGAATATGAAGAGCTAGCACCAAAACATAAAAAACGAAGGGTCACGATAAATCCTGTGCCTGCGGAGCCATTTCGTTTGCACAGAGCAGAGCACTTAATTGATCATAGTGACAAACAAAATAGATGCAGTTATACTGACTGCAAAAAAGTTACTACAGCATTCTGCATAAAATGCAATATCTTTTTGTGTTGCACAAGGCAAAGAAACTGTTTTCTACAATTTCATCAAAAGTTGTAAAATATTCGAATTACCTTTTATATTTTCTATTTCTTTATTTTTTGATACGGTTGATTTTAGTGTTTCTAACGGTCTTACCATGAATAGATAAGATAGTAAGAAAAGTTATATAAACTTAGTTTACTGAAAATTATTACCTGTTTGTAAGTCAAGTCTATTTTCTTTATGTTAAATTTATTAAATATGTTTATTAATAGTAATAAGTGTAATAATAAGCTAATCTGCTGACTGTGATTTATTAGTTCCTAGGGTCTATGGACACATATGTTCCTTATTTCTAGTTAACTATTTGTGTCAAGTACAAAAAAAAGTTGATATTAATAATAATAACGTTTCAATTATTAAAATTCTGTTTTATTTAATTAATATAAAATAAAAACACACAGACAATAGTTATACACAGAATATACTAATTGAGAACCGACGTCGTACAGGTACGACATAAAGAAAACTGCAGTTTTCCACATAAGAATTTTTTAAACATTTTTCCCTACTTGGATGCCTATTATTAAAACCACCTGTAAATTTTCAACGCAATCGACGCACCTAAAATTCTCTGGGCCTCAGGAGGTTAAAACGAAAAATATCGGATGCAGAATCAGTAAAGTATATAGGGTGACTTTTAATTAGTTCTTGATAGAAAAAGGTATGAATGTACTCATGATACTGAACAACTTTCCCCAAGGAACATAGGTCGAAATACGAAAATCAAGTTTTGACCTCCCATAGAAACTGCATCAGCTGATAGCGCATTTTGTATGGGAGGTCAAATTTGGTTTTTCGTATTTCGACCTATGTTCCTTGCATCTTTTGCTATCAAGAACTAATTAAAAGTCACCCTATATAACAAATTGTAATAACTACAACTACCTAACGTATAAAGGAAGCTAAAACTCAAGGTAAAGTCGATAGTTGACAGTAAAAATAAATTGAAACCTATGGCTTTTGCGTGCCGGTTTTGAACATTAGTTTAATTTATTTAATTACAAACAATTAAGTTGATTAGTGAGCTTTAAACAATCTACAAGGCTGCGATTTTTTACCTTGCTTTATCCCCGCCAAGAGCAGCCAAGGGGATTTTTTTCACATTGCTATGGGCTTACTCTTGACCTCGTTCTAGCCCTGAGGACATAGATGAGGTCGATGATGGAACGAGCTTGCCCAGAACAAGCCTATTCCCTCGCGACTACTTTTTCTCGAGGCATTTCGTCGGATTATGAATGCGAGAGAATAGATATCTTAGCGTTTGTTTTTCATCAGGCATGGGATGTTTTTCCGCGGTAAAAAGTAAAGTAGTTACGTTACTCTAATTAATGCTGTACAAAAATTTATGTCTTTCGATACAGATAGAAGTGTCTCAAGTGTTCCCTTACTTAAGTAGCAACGTTTGTGTCTGTTCTCTCTACAAAAAATACGAGTAGCCTTCCGAATACTGAACTATCATTCAACATAACTAAACATCTTTCAGCAAATAAAACTTTCAGAAAATGAAATGAAAAACTGTCCGATCAAGTTTGTAATTTTGTATGGAGAATTGGAGAGGCCGATATTTTTTTTTTTATTTCCTGAAAGTTCTGAGTGACCACTAGAAATATAACACCTAGACAGTTGAAGGTGTTGGTTCCAGTTGTCATTGTTAAGCCATGTTAATAGGTCTTTACCTATGAAATTGCGGAAATTTTCTTACAGATTAATGAGATCATAATTCCTATAATTCTAAGGGCTCCCGCACACGACCGAGAATCGGTGGGCGATTATCGGCCAGGACAAGGACGGAAGATTCAGGTGATAACACGTCAGAGCGGGATGCCGACAAAAAATCGGTCACCGATTCTCGGTCGTGTGCGGGAGCTTAATGCATTTTTTTTCATTTGTCTTATATTTGAAAGTGGACTTCAAGGTTATCGATTTACGCATAAAATAAAGTTTTAATTTTTAGTTTGATATATAAAATTAATTAAAGATTCGAAAATTGTTCGTCTTAAATGTCGTCCGATTTCATCATTAGATTTGTTATATTTTTTTACAGATAATATTTTTCGAAAATTAAATTTAAGCTTCTGTTAGCTTAATGTCTTCCCAATAATGCTTAAAAAAATAAAAAAAATTGATTTATAATTCCTAAGAAAAATGCAAAAATGTTAGTACTGAAAATTGAGTTTATCTAAAATTCGCCATACAAAACGGCAATTTCATAGGTAAATACCTATTATTTTGACAGGGGCTTGAATTGCAAATAACGTACATTTATGAATGATTTAATGTGCTTAATGTGAAGATCACATAAAGCTTCACACATTGGACTTTGCACTCTTATTTCAATACTAGACGCCTAAATCATGCTGCGTTGTCAAGCTTGAACTGCTATTGATTATACTAAACGTGTGAATAAAGTGCTCATTTTTATCACAAAACCTTGAACGAAAATTGCGTTTACCTTTATGCTCTTTTTGAAACCCGATCGAACGTAATTTTAGAAAGTAAAGTAAACCCGATTTCACGCTTTAAAGACGAAATTACGTGACACTTGGATTGGAATTGCTGATAATCAGAAAACAAGAACAATTACGCAGAAATATGAGAAACACTTTCCTTTTTTAATTTTATGGTTTAAGAATCTGATGAGTTTGTTGTCTGGTTTTTTGTCTGTACTAGATTTTCAGATTTACATAATTTTATTTTCATTTTCAGTGTTATTTTACGATACATGTATTTTTAGGGTTCCGTACCTAAAGGGTGAAAAACCGATGTCTGTCTGTATGTCAGTCTATCTATCAGCGGGCTGTATGTCATGAACCGTAATAGATCGACAGTTGATTTTTTTTCAGATTACGTATTTCTGTTACAACAAATAATAAAAATTTAGAAAATTAAAGTTGCCTACTAAAAATGCGTTTTTAGGCGATTTTTGCTCGATTTTTGTTTTAGTTTTATCGTAATTAAACGGGAACACTTACAAGCGTGAAAATTTTTATGTTTATAGTGCATAAGCTATAGAATAACAACAAATAATAAAAACTGTTCAAGTGCGTGTCGGACTCGCGAGAAATTAATACACTTTTGCGTGACTGCGCGTTCATAACTATGACGGTATTTTATACCTTAGTTAGTGGTACGGAACACTCTGTGCGCGAGTCCGATTCGCACTTGGCCGGTTTTTTAATTTTATGGTTAATTAAAGAAGCAGATGTCTGGTTTTTTTTCTTGCCTAGATTTTTTAGAAGGATGAAGCCCGTTTCTCTTTCAATGGAGTTAATCAATGTGTGGAGAGCTGTAGGTATAGAAACCATCGTCGCTGCTAAGAAAATAAATACAACGCTTGACCTTTCCTTAAGATTTTTTTTATAAAGTGTGTTTCTATTAACATTCTTCTAGCATAGGCACGCTTCTTTGGTAAAGTTGTTAGGTTTGTTTGAGCATTAGAGCTCTATTTTTGAATCGCTCGCCACTCTTCGAGTAGTTTTCGTCGATCCAAATTATATCGTTAGATTGCGTTTTTAGTCATTGTAAACAGTTGCAATGCAGCCGAACTTAAAAAAGGAAAGGCGTTGTATCTCGTCTCGAACCATAATTAAACATATCGGTCAGCTAGGTAGATTTATAGTTTTAGCGAACCAAAATTTATACAGTCATGGGGTCCCATTCCGTACTACGGTTTTTTCGACGGAGTAAATAGCCCGAATTCATTTGGCCCTTTTGTTTCTAATAATTAAACTAAATGTTACTACTAGGTTGGTAGGTAAAGGTGTAAACTATGACATTAATTCAATTTTAACATCCAGATATCAATTTATTATAAGAAAATACCTTATGGAAAAAATCGCCCTAAAAATTTTCGGCACAAATTCGTTGTATGACGTGAGGCATCTGTACTAGTATAGTATTATATTATCTGTGACAGAGTAAGTGGAGGCTTGTATAAATCGTTTGATTTTTTTTTTTATGTCACAAGTGGGCAAACGAGCAGGTGGTCCACCTGGTGGTAAGTGGTCACCACCGCCCATGACACCCACTGTCTTATTAGTGAAATAATTTGACACTAATAAGACAATAAAGCGCGTTACCCACTTTGAGAACTAAGACGGTATGTCTCATGTGCCAGTAATTTCATTGGCTCCCATACCCTTCAAACCGAAACACAGCAGTGCAAACACTGCTGCTTTACGGCAGAAAAAGGTACGGGGGTGGTACTTCCCCAGCGGACTTTGCACAATAGCCCTCCCACCTACAGACAAGTTACGATTAAAATGACAAATTACGATCAAAATTTTACAACCTTGTGTCTGTATTACTCAAGCCCCAATAACTGGTAAACTTTCTGATACTTGTGTATGGTCAGCAACAAAACCACACTGAACCAGTACAAACCGGTCTTGGCACAAAATGAAGGAAAGGGCATCGTGCCCTTTCTTTTTTTTGCGAAGGTCCCGGTTTTTGGGCGAGTTAAGGTAAAGTCAACGACAGGTCAAGCTAGACACTTGCAGCGTGACTCTAGCCCGTACGTATATTGAAATAAAAATGGTACAAAATACAATGTGTCAAGCTTGATGTGCTCTTGACTGTACAGTAAACATAGAAAGATTGTTGTCCGTGTGGTGCCGGCAAAGAATAGTACCAACCCATCTCTACCCGTGGGTGTCTTAAGAGGCGACTAAGGGCTTATGAATCGCAGGATGTGCAGCAGCATCTTTCTGTGTATCGTACCATCTTACATACTGCGGTTACCAACAACAGCGGTCGCCAGCCGCAACGCTTACAAGCGTGGTGACTAAGTGCAGAGCGCGTTTTTGCTAGACTGTTGGAGGGAGGTCGCTGTAGTGGAAGTTTCTTGGGATGTTATACGACGAAACATTAAAACGGCCTTTATTATGTAGCAGTAGCTCTTTATTTGTAAGGAAAATGTTTCCATTGATGTGCAGCTGACTGTACTCACGATACAGGGTTTCACTAATAAAGCTAGGTGAGTGAGTGTGATCGTATCGTTTTTTGATGATCACGCCAATGGTTCCGAGTTTGATTATCGGCTGGGGCAGGTAAAAGAATAATAAGTTGCAATTTCTTATTCCTAGTAGTATCGAACGTTTTTGTGTGTGTCCATTGGCACCAACAACACCACAATACCATCAATTATCGTGTAGTCATGGTCAGGCTAGCGCAAGTAAAATATAGCTACCATAATCTAAATGTACCTGGGCGACCGAGCTTTGCTCTATAATAATAATACTTTAATACTTTATTAAAAAAAAACAGAATTACAACTTAGACATAGGATACTAACTCTAAAAATTAATACATTTATATTCTTAAAGCGAAACTTACGTCTAGGTTGATACAATCATTACCAGTGGTCCCCAAACTAGGCGAAGCCTGTATCTTGGGAAACCTATGTACATTTGGTTACCGAGTTGTCTATATAGCTAAAAGTGATAACTTAAAAGGAAAATAATAGTAATTAAATCTAACAAAGTGCGTTGTAGCTGCTATTCAAATTAATTTAAGAATTTATTTATTACCTAGTGCATATGCTACTATACTACCGAAATATTACTGTCTAAAAGGTATAATTAATTCTGTTTGTTGATAATCTAAAGTGCTAAGCCAATTTTGAATTATGGTTTTAGCTTCCAATACTGTCGATTTTTTTATGTCGCAAAATTTGATAATTTGGTTATAAATTGCAGAATAAGCGTAAGTAGGAAATCTTCTAGCGAAAGTAGTTTTAGCTGCTGGAATTGGTATTTTAAAGACGCGTTTCTGCAATAAGAGGGGGTACTCATCCAATTTGAGAACTTGGCTGTGAAGGCTAAGGGATGCTTTAGCGATATACAGCTGCCGAACCCGCAAAACCTGAGCCTCTTGATACAAAGTGTTAGTGGGGAACCTAAATGGTTTTTTTAACATTACTTTCAGAACTCCACGTTGAGCTCTTTCTAAGGCAATCAAGTGAGTCTTTGCGGCGCCTCCCCAAATACCTATACAATAATTTAAAAGAGATTGACATATCGCTAAATAAACAGTTTTTATGATGTGAAAACTAACTACATTACGTAATTTTTTCATAATAGCCGCCTCAACATAAAATATCGTCGGGTGAGCAAGCTTTGCTACCCGTCAACAGATGGCGCTGTAGGTTTATGTCTAAAACGCGGTATTATAAAAATTTCTTAAGAACAAGGAGAAAATGGATTTCCCAGACATGAGACCTAGCTAGATCGATTTTCGGCCCCGAAAACCTCCGTATACTTAGTAACTTTCTTAGAAATCGTTAGATCCGTTTTCTAGAAACTGATTACAAATATATATATACAAATATTGCTCGTATAATAGTATAGGATAACAACCGGAACTGATACCTAAAACTTCCTTCTAAAGCACGACAAACGCCGGTCACCCATCCAGTACTGACCACGGTTAAAGTTGCTTAACTCCTGACCGTCAAGGAGTGGAGCGCTTCCTATGTAATCATATATTATTTCCGCGCAGCTTGTATTAAAAAGGTACAACCGCATTCGTTGCTGACTGTACCTATTGTTTGTTGTGGGCTGGGCTGGTCTGGTCTCTGTTTCCCGTTCGCCTTGCACGGTGAAAGGCAATAAGCGACAGCTGGTCAGCTTATACTGAAGCAATACTGATATAATATAACCCTATAGCAACTACACAACACACAAACTGGTTACAACCAAAGGGAACAAAAATGCTTTAAGTGCTATAAGGCACCTCTACAAAATTTCTACTAAATGTTAATGGTAAAGATCAAAATTCTAGTAAAAGTTGTTCAAGTATAAATCAAAGTTTCTTTATTCGTATGAAACAAAACTTCAGTGCAAAACTACAAACAAAAAGTATATTAAAAGTACCATTTTGATGACCAATGGCCTCTTTCAGCATATTATTGTAGGTCTATAGTTTAAGCTCAGAAAGAAAGATATGAACTAGCGACTTCTTTACAAAATAAACAGCCCAAACCAAAAATAAACAAGATTTCTCTGGATGAGTTCGTTCCATCGTGGACTTCGTCTCTATCCTTAGGACTAGATAAAGTCAAGTGGAAGCCTATTTTGTAACCCATAAAAATATAAATATTGGATAAAAATTGGGGAAGAAAGTAAAGGTCGGCAAAGAAATAATAAAAACCCAAGATTCCAATTTATCTCATCACTTTATACTACGCGAAAGAATATAGCAGAATACCACAAGTTAAATAAAATGCGCCTATTGAAAACTTCCGAGATACAAGGCTGGTTTTGGCAATACGAATGAAACGATGTATTAATAAAAGTCAGCAGCTACTACAAGCTGTTACTTATGTTCTTGAGACTTTTTTGGGTAGCGAAGGTTGCCAACCGTTGTAAACGATCACATGACACTGTATTTTGTTTTGTCATTAACACTTTTGTCGATAAATAAGGCGTCGTAGTGGTCAAACCATTTAAATACCATTTTTATAGAGGACAGTTTAAATTAAAAGTAGCCTAACCTGACGAGCATGTATGAAAGGAATGATGAAAGTAGAGGATGCGAGAAGGGAAGTATGTCAAGATCGTAGCAGGTGGAGGGCTGAGGGAAAGAGGCGTGATGTTTATATTTATGTTTGTGTGTACGTAATGTATGTACTAAGAAACAAGCTATCGTCTTGCCAGTGGTAAATCTGACTTACTGTATTGTTATTTTTAAAAAAAAAACCGGTCAAGTGCGAGTCGGACTCGCGCGCCGAGGGTTCCGATATACCTATAGTATTTTTGGAAGCAATAAAGTCCATTTTCAGGACCGCAAAACTAAATTTGTTTGTAAAGGTTTTTTGCAGATTTCTGAAAAACTGTGCAACTTAGAAAGATCGTTTTATTTTTGCTGTAAAGTTTATATAAACTTCTGTCAACTGTAATTAATTCAGATTTTTCCTTACTCAAACTTCGGAGATAAGGGGGGGGGAATGGTATTTTTCTTGACATTTTTCATCATAACTTTAAAACTAAGAAATTTAAAAAAATACAAAAATATATTTTAAAATGTACAAGTAAAGCCCTTTCATATGATACCCCACTCGACCTAGTAGCGACAATTTGAAATTTGGCCCCCCCTATTTTGGCCCCCTTTATATTAATAATCATACTTTTTTCAAAATTTTTTCTTGTGCAATTAAGTTGGGCAACTATATTCTAAAACTATTCCAAATTTCAGGTTGATAGCATAAGTGGTTGCTGAGATATAGAGGTGTGACAGACAGACGGACAGACAGACAGACAGACAGACAGACAGAGCGGCACCATAAGGGTTCCTTTTTTTTACCATTTTGGTATCGGAACCCTAAAAAGAATGAATTGAATTGAATTGCGTGAATGGATACACCCTGTATATATAGGGTTACTTTTAATTAGTTCTTGATAGCAAAAGATATGCATGCATTCATGACACTGAACAACTTTCCCCAAAGAACATAGGTGGAAATACGAGAAAAGAAATTGGCACCACCATACTAAATTGCCGATCAGCTGATTGGTTTACTATGTTGCGTTGAAAATTATGTTTTCATATTTCGACCTATGTTCTTTGGGGAAAGTTGTTCAGTATCATGCGTACATGCATACCTTTTTCTATCAAGAACTAATTAAAAGTCACCCTATGTAAAAGGCCTTGTATACCATAACCATTGCATGTAGGGCTTCACTGATTATCGACGTTATTGAACATTTGTTCCAATATTTAGCGTTGCGCTCTAACCTGAATAGTTACTGATGTGGAAATTCTAAAATTGCTCAATTTAAAACATTTGGTTCGTGGTATTTGTTAATTGTTTCATTTTATGGTTCCTAATAGTCTATAGATATTTAGGTCAAGTATCTCACTAAACATGTTAATCAATTTACACGATGTATTTTTATTAGAACTGCGTTGAGGACGTTCTGAATTAACGCTTATAGGGCCAAGGGCTTATCTTGAATCGCTATCGTTTAAGCTATGTTACAGGATATTTGGAGGCTTTTTTTTAGGGTTCCGATACCAAAATGGTAAAAAAAAGGAACCCTTATGGTGCCGCTCTGTCTGTCTGTCCGTCTGTCTGTCACACCTCTATATCTCAGCAACCACTTATGCTATCAACCTGAAATTTGGAATAGTTTTAGAATATAGTTGCCCAACTTAATTGCACAAGAAAAAATTTTGAAAAAAGTATGATTATTAATATAAAGGGGGCCAAAATAGGGGGGGCCAAATTTCAAATTGTCGCTACTAGGTCGAGTGGGGTATCATATGAAAGGGCTTTACTTGCACATTTTAAAATATATTTTTGTATTTTTTTAAATTTCTTAGTTTTAAAGTTATGATGAAAAATGTCAAGAAAAATACCATTCCCCCCCCCTTATCTCCGAAGTTTGAGTAAGGAAAAATCTGAATTAATTACAGTTGACAGAAGTTTATATAAACTTTACAGCAAAAATAAAACGATCTTTCTAAGTTGCACAGTTTTTCAGAAATCTGCAAAAAACCTTTACAAACAAATTTAGTTTTGCGGTCCTGAAAATGGACTTTATTGCTTCCAAAAATACTATAGGTATATCGGAACCCTCGGCGCGCGAGTCCGACTCGCACTTGACCGGTTTTTAGCAAGACCTTGTTCATGGTAACAAATTTTGACTGAACAACTTTTCTCAAGAAACAGTCGAAATACGAAAAAAAAATTTGCTTCCTGTAAAAACTGGAACAGCTGACAGCACATTCTGTATGGGATGTCAAATTTTTTTTCGTCTTTCAACCTATGTTCTTTGGAAAATGTTGTTCAGTTGCAGAACCACCTCTTAAAATAACCGGAGTGTTAAATAAAAAAAAAATGAATATTTTCACAATCGCGCGCGTTGATGTCTTTTGTATGGGCGTCCGTTAAAATTGCAATTATTGATTATTTATAATACGTCAACATAACCCGTGTGGTGCCGGCAAAGAATAGTGTCGTAAGAGGCGACTAAGGGCTTATGAACCGGAGGATGGACAGCAGCATCTTTCTGTGTATCGTACCTTCTTACATACTGCGGGCGCCAACAACAGCGGTCGCCAGCCGCAACACTTACAAGCGTGGTGACTATGGTAAATCCCCTCCTAGTACCACGCGTTTAATTTTTTTGCTGGAGTTCTGGAGAGAGCTAAGTGTCCCTGTCCTGCAGTGTACAGTTTATGGGATGTTATGATTCGTCAACGTCAAAGTCAAAGTCAAACATTCATTGCATCCCATGAACATCATGCTGTGTTCGAAATTATATAGGGTGACTTTTAATTAGATCTTGATAGAAAAAGGTATGAATGTACTCCTAATACTGAATAACTTTCCCCAAGGAACA
The DNA here is from genome assembly GCA_947532105.1 of Athrips mouffetella. Classification (NCBI taxonomy): domain Eukaryota; kingdom Metazoa; phylum Arthropoda; class Insecta; order Lepidoptera; family Gelechiidae; genus Athrips; species Athrips mouffetella. Next base: position 6,005,251 of record OX383976.1, on the reverse strand, counting down.
TAGGTCGAAATACGAAAATCAAGTTTTGACCTTCCATAGAAACTAAAAACTGAACTAGAAACTAAGGTCTGCTGGAAGAAATTTCCAAGCTGAAATAAGCAGCACCTATTGTGTCTGTTCACTAAATGTTTGTTTTATTTGTATTTTTATGTGTACAATAAACAGTTAAATAAATAAATAAATAACTGCATCAGCTGTGCATTTTGTACGGGAAATCAAATTTGGTTTTTCGTATTTCGACCTATGTTCCTTGGGAAATGTTGTTCAGTATCATGAGTACACGCATATTTGCTATAAAAATCTAATTAAAAGTCACCCAAAGTCAGTCTTAGCATTTCTTTCCAATTAGCTTCAATACTTTATGAGAAACGAGATTCATAATAAGAATAGGTTATTGTTTAAGTTCATGTTTAATTTGTTTTTGCTCATCTTTTTCCCATTCTCAAGTCTAACAAGATATACTATTTGCGTTGATTGCATGACATTTAATAAATTTCTGTAAAGAATCTACAGTTGGTACTATCTCGGTCACACACGCCTGTTCACCGCTATACTATTTTTGCTAGCACCCGAAAAATAGAAGCACTCAAGGCCATAAATAAAAAAAATCGTCTGGTACAAAACAGGTAAAATTTACATAAAGGAGTTCGTCACTAAGCTGCAAAGTGCAGATTGCGTCTGATTATGTTATTGCTTTCCTTATACGCGTTAATACGCGAATGCTTAAAAGGGGCTGGCGCTTCCACAGGATTCAAGTGAAAAAGAAATTGAGTGATTGATCAGGCACGAAAGACCGCGATAGTACCTTATTGTACTTACAGTAATTTCAAAATATTTCACACAATTCTTATTTGAAAAATAAGTTGTATTATTGCTTTCCTAATACGCGTATTTTCAAAAGCAGCTGGGCGCTTCCGCAGTATTCAAGTGAAAAAAAATTAAGTTATCGATCAGGCACGAAAGACCGTGATAGTACCTTATTTTACTGACAGTAATTTCAAAATATTCTCACACAATTCTTATTTGAAAAATATGTTGTGTTACCAAATTTTTCGAAATTGTTTTACAATTCTGAGAACTCTTGAAGCAAAGCAAGGTTTGTCGCGATAGACATCAATGGGAATCGCATTGCAATTGTTGTTATCAACTAGTTACTATTGTGGAGTTTACTTATGTAGAGAAATACACTGAATTTAGGTACAGTTAAGAGCCCGTCAAGCTTGACACGCTGGACTTTATAACCATAGATTTATATAGTCAAGATAGGGCCTTGGGAACAACTGGTTCAAAATTTTCCCATACAAGAAAAAATAGAGCCATCTGTGAAAAATCGCGTCAACTACGTTGTGTAGTACTTCGGTCGGTGCTAAATACACGGAACGGAAATAATATGGCGGGAAAAAACAAAACAAACTTTTTACTGTTTATTTGTGATTTAGGCCTGGTTTTTCAGTTTCATTAATTGGATTATAGTCAAAAACAATAATAAGAAATAATAATAATAAGTTATATTGTTTCTTCAACTAAGAACATTTAATTTTGTTGGTAAGTTTATTTGCATCCAATGTTGACAATATGACTGACAACGACTGACGTTTGTTGGTCCTAAACGTCAGATTTCGGACCAACGAATTGGGGACATTGTAACGTGCCGATGGGCTAGTACTTATATATAAGTAAATGTTTATAACACTCTTCTTTCAAATTCTCTACGCGCTAGAGTCGCGCTACAAGTGCGCTCTTTCTTGACTGTAATATTGCGGATATTGCATAGACGCAAGATTTATTTATTATTTAAACATAAAATAGAAACAACACATACATTAAGCGAATAGACACAACAGGTACTACTTATTTCAGCGATTTTTTAGGGTTCCGTACCTACAGGGTGAAAAATTGGACTCAATTATTACTGTTCCGTACCCAAAGGGTGAAAAACGGGACTCTATCGATATGCCTCCGATGTCTGTCTGTCTGTCAGCGGGCTGTATCTCATGAACCGTAACAGGTAGACAGTTGAAATTTTCACAGATTATGTATTTATGTTTCCACGAAATATATTCTTTTGCAATCCGATGTTTCTACACAAATCAAATTGGGTATTCAAACTTTTTGATTAAGTAAACATATATTGTGCACATTTTTTATTATGATTAGCTAGTAAATACAATACAAGTTTATTAGCACACTGGCCTTGCTTGTGGTTTCGCTCTAGTTCACGCAATATTACTTGAAAATCAAATAAGTAGGAACCTGATTGTTAATGAAGGTGTTTTATTTAAATTGTTGATCTTTATTAATTTTGGTTCTAATTATCTTTGTAAACATGTACGTATAACATTGTTTTTAAATGAATTTGTTTAAAATTTGCGTTCTAATTAGTAAATTCGTAGTTTAAGTACATAGTTTTAAAATTAATTTGTCTCATTGTTAGGTAATTTCGTACGATTTTAATTATGTTGAAAAATTATAAATATTGGGTAAAAAAAACATTGGTCTCAAATGTTATAAGTTCGTAACTTAATCGAGAATATTGCGACCCAACAGATATGAATGATTAAATACAAGAACATGCAATACTTGAAAATATTGGTGAACATAACCTTTATATTTATATCAATTCACTAATTTTAAGATAGATTAATAGGTAAATACTTTATCAGTCAATATTGTTCACGTTCATTTTATTATTATATTTAGCAATCTTTTAGTACCTACTTAATTTCTATGCTTAATATAATTCTTTAAATACTTATTTAATTTTAAAATCAACCGATTTCAAATTAAAAAAACTATTGCAAATAATGCAATGACTGCAACTGCAACTTTGACTGCAACAGCCACAAAAAGTGAACCACTTTCCGATTAGCCAACCTTACGTCACTAATTAAAACAAACAAAACACAATGAGCGAAAGTGAAATGGAACTGACCATGTTTTAATGTTGGCAGCACTGCACTGAACTGGCGGGAATCGTTGGCGACCGCTCGCGTCGACTGAGCTCGCTTACATCGGTGCTACAATTTTTATAGCCGTAACTTCAACATGGCCGTTTCACTTTCTACCCGGTCGGATCGGACCGTGGTCTACTTTTTCAGCTGCCTTTAATGGTAAACAAAGAAGCATTTCACCCCCGGGTGCCGAGAAAATGCATGAATATGCGATGTGGAAGTCTTGTTCATTGAGAGAGTTGCCTTGTTTCCCTTCCGAAAATGCTTCCGAAGCTTTTAATGACGAAGGCGACTAAAGCGTAGCTCGAATCTTGTTACATAGTTACACTCTTGTTTCTATACTTTGAGCTATATAGGGTGACTTTTAATTAGTTCTTGATAGAAAAAGATATGAATGTACTCATGATACAGAACAACTTTCCCCTATTAACATAGGTTGAAATACGAAAATCAAGTTTTGACCTCCCATAGAAACTGCATCAGCTGATAGCGCATTTTGTATGGGAGGTCAAATTTGGTTTTTCGTATTTCGACCTATGTTCCTTGGGAAAAGTTGTTCAGTATCATGAGTACATGCATATCTTTTGCTATCAAGAACTAATTAAAAGTCACCCTATATACGAATACGGAAAAGCAAAGTATTATAAAGACACTTAACATTTACTTACTTAATACTTATATCTAATTCACTTACTTTTAAAGCAGTCGGTGGCAATGCAACGATTACTGCACTGCAAGCATACTCGTAGTACCTACTTAACTGCAAGTTACTCCATCGACAAGAGTCAACGTTATCCATACTAAAGTATACCCGGATACTGTTTGTAGCACTTTGTACAGTCAAGAGCAGGTGAAGCTTGACACTCGCAGTGCGATTTACTTCCCTAGGCTGTCTATGATAAAAGCGGTAAAAAGTCCAATGTGTCAAGCTTGACGTGCCCTTGACGGCACTATGAAAATCAGCTGTTTCATAATAATGTATCCCTACCGACATGCGTTTGACTATACAAATGCCCTCTACCTAAATAATAAGGGTAGTATGTACAAAGTCTAGATTGACGTGATCTTGTCTGTACCTAAAGTATACTTTGAACTTGCATTGAATATCATATCCTGAAATCCTATCCTGAAATCTTAAACAGAAAAAATAAATGTTGAAATCGTGATGGTAAACTAGAAAATCGTTGGGTTTTAAACGTCAAGAATAGTAGATTGTATCACAAGGCTGTAAAATAATATTTTTAATGCGAGGGCGCTATTTTGAATCCAGAGCGAAGTGAAGGATTCTAGGGTGGAATCCTGAACGTAGCGAGGGGATTCAATAGGTCGCCCAAGGTAAAAATATTATTGCAGCCGCGTAATACACTCTATTTCTCATCTTAGAAAAGGAGGCTCATTGAGACACACACTCGTCATTAATTTTAAGTATAAAATACCATTACAATATTATTACTTGATGAAACAATACTAAAAATCATATTAAGTATTATTTGTAACAACTGAAAATGTTATTGACATTTTTGTATCAATTACGAACAGAACCTCTTTGGTTGGTAGTCTTGTTTACATTTAGAGCATATTTCTTTTTTTAAATTCATAATCATTTTAAAACTACAACCGGCCAGTATAATTTTTCATACAATATTTTGGTTCGACCTCTATGGTCGACCTAAAATGTCCCAATGGTGGACCTAAATTCAAATTCTAATTTTAAATCCCATTTTTACCCGCTACGAAAGTCTCTTGGAGAAAACAGCTATTTTGATCGCCTTTATTGACGAACCGTTCAGCGATTTTCGAATAGATGAGATGAAAAATCATTTACACTCCAAAAACACTGCAAATGTGAGTTTGTATCTTATCTAATAGACTAACTGCATCTAAATGCAAAAAGCTTTTTAGTGTTATGGAGCGTGCAAAAGCGACCACCTTATTAAAGTAGGTATAGTTATAAAGAAATTGCAAGTTATTTCGATAATAAAAAAAGTTTTCATCCCATCTATTCGAAAAAAACGACTTGGTTCTCCTTTAAAAGCACCCAAAGGTTGTGTTTTCTATGAAACTTGTATATAGGATGACTTTTAATTAGTTCTTGATAGCAAAAGATATGCATGTACTCATGATATTGAACAATTTTTCCCAAGGAATATTGGTCGAAATACGAAAAACCAAATTTGACCTCCCATACAAAATGCGCTATCAGCTGATGCAGTTTCTATGGGAGGTCAAAACTTGATTTTCGTATTTCGTTGTTCCTTGGGGAAAGTTGTTTAGTATCATGAGCACATTCATACCTTTTTCTATCAAGAACTAATTAAAAATCACCATATATATAGATATAAACTGTGCCGCAAAGTACTTTGGCGTGCACATCTTAACATTCTTAAGGCGACTAAGTGACTTAAACTTTCCTAGTGTCTTAAAAGGCGACTAAGCTTCTTAATATGACATTGTGTCATAAAAGGCGATTAAGTATCCTAAAATTCCACTAAGTATCTTCATCTGCCCTAGTATTTTAAAAGGCGACTAAGCGGCTTAATCTGCCACTGTGTCATAAAAGGCTACTAAGTGACTTAACCTTCCCTTGTATCATAAAAGGCGACTAAGTGTCTTAATCTACCCATGTGTCATAAAAGGCGACTAAGTGTCTTAATCTACCCATGTGTCATAAAAGGCGACTAAGTGTCCTAATCTTCCACCAAGTGTCTTCATCTGCCCTAGTATCTTAAAAGGCGACTAAGCGTCTTAATCTGCCATTGTGTCATAAAAGTCGACTAAGTGACTTAACCTTCCCTTGTGTCATAAAAGGTGACTAAGTGACTTAACGTTCCCTTGTGTCATAAAAGGCGACTAAGTGTTTTAATCTGCCCTTGTGTGATAAAAGGTGACTAAGTGACTTAACCTTCGATTAGGTGCTAAAAGGCAACTAAGCGTCTTTATTTAAGCATATGTGATAAAAGGCGACTTAGTGATATAACCTTCTGACATAACAGATTCAGATTCAGATTCAGATAATTTTATTCAATGTAGATTCTTTACAGAATACTTATTGAATGTCATGCAGAATACAATGCAAATAGAGCGAGTCTACGCCGTTTCGGATCGTGCTATGGCAGCGTAAAAGAAACGGCAAGAAACCACTGCAGCACGGCCTACTTTAAGAGTCGGCTTTTTACAATGTGTTTCTTGTGTTTCGCTGGAATATCAGAGCACCATACCTCTTTGTCATTCATATAGTCATCTAATCTATAGTAAGCTTTTTTACATAACGTTTGCTTTACACATTCTTTAAACTTTCTCTCAGGTAATTGCACTATATTGTCAGGTATTTTGTTGTAGTATCGTATACACAGACCAACGAAAGATGTATTGACTTTAGTTAATCTAGTATATGGTTGATCAATTTTATGCTTATTTCTAGTATTAAAATTATGCCTGTCACAAATTTTTGGTAATTGATGGATGTTCTTTCTAGCATACATTATATTTTCATAGATATACTGGCATGGCACTGTCATAATGTTGATTTCCTTGAACAGTTCTCTCAGGGAATCACGAGTCTTCAGGCAATAAATTGCTCTTATAGCCCTCTTTTGTAAAACGAATATTGAATGTATATCAGCTGCTCGGCCCCAAAGCAGTATGCCATAAGACATAATGCTATGGAAGTAGCTAAAGTAAACCAGCCTTGCAGTAGCTACATCAGTAAGTTGTCTGATTTTTCTAACAGCATATGCAGCCGAGCTCAATCGACCAGAAAGAGCCGTTATATGAGGGCCCCATTGAAGTTTAGAGTCTAGTGTTAACCCTAAGAAAACTGTACTATTTACAAAATCTAATGGCTCATTATTCAATACTATGTTATGTGAAGTAGACCTTACATTTGGTAGTGCAAATTTAATACATTTAGTTTTTTTGGCGTTTAGGACTAGATTGTTAACAGTAAACCATGCATGAATCTGTCCAAGTGCATCGTTGACTTCGTTATAATTTTGTGATTTCCTACTTACATTGAATATTAATGAAGTATCATCAGCAAATAACACAATCTTTGACAGATTCTTCACCACAGAAGGAAGGTCATTAATATAAATAAGGAATAAAAATGGCCCTAATATGGACCCTTGAGGTACGCCAATTTTGACAACAGATCCCAGTGATTTCGTCCTGTTTACTTGTACCTTTTGAATCCTGTTTTCCAAATATGACCTAAGTAGTTTAAGTGAATTATTCTTAACACCGTAATGTTCAAGTTTTAGCAACAATGTGCTATGATCTACGCAATCAAATGCCTTGGATAGATCACAGAAGATACCAATAGCATCTTCAGATTTTTCCCACGCGCAAAAGATGTATTTTAAAAGTGCAGTCCCGGCATCCGTTGTACTGCGCCCTTTCGTGAAACCAAATTGATGGTCATGTAGTAAGTTATTTCTATTGAAGTGTGAAAGCATTTGATTGAGTATGACCTTCTCAAAAATTTTACTAAGTACAGGTAAGACTGATATTGGTCTAAAATTACTGGGATCCTTTTTGTCACCAGCTTTGAATAATGGAACTACTTTACTTTTTTTCATTAAGTCAGGAAATGTACCATGATCGACACAATCATTGAATATAACAGCTAAATATGGAGATATAGTATCAATGATCGCACTACAGACTTTTACTGACATTCCCCATAGGTCCTCAGTAGTTTTCATTTTAATACTTTTAAAGGCTTTAATAATTTCGTTAGGGGTGACATGATTGAACCCAAATTCAGTTTCGCAGGCGTCCACATTCTTTTGAAGTAAATCGCTAGCAAGTGAAGATGAAGAATTGAGTGACTCTGTTGTTTTCAAAGGAATATTAGTAAAAAAGGTTTCGAATTCTTGAGCCACTTCTACGTTTGAACTAATAGTTCCGCGATTTGTATGAAGTGTGATTTGATTGTCACGCGGTTTCACTTTTCCAGTTTCACTGTTTATAACATTCCATACAGCCTTAATTTTGTTATCAGCAGACTGTATTTTTTTCCGAAGAAAAAATGACTTTGCTTTTGAACAAACTAATTTAAACAATTTTGAATATTTTTTGACATATTCAATGAAATTGTCGTCATTTGAATAATTTCTTAGCTCATATAATTCAAAAAGTCTCTCTCTACTTTTGCGAATACCAGCGGTAGCCCAGTCACTGAATTTGAATTTTACAATAATTTGCTTTTTTCTAATAGTGAAAATTTTACTGAATTCAGTATTAATCAATGTGAATAAATCTTCATATGAGTTATTAGGGTTGTTAGTATTATAATTGTGACAGGGCAGTTTTTCTAGTAACGTGTTTTTGTACTTTTCTAACCTACCGCTCGTTAGGCTCCTGGTTTCTATATCTATCTTCTGGGTTACTCGAGAATAATTAAAAGTAACACTTTGACCAGAGTGGTCAGACTGAATCGAGTTTATGATACTTTTCTCAAAATAATCGCAATTACAAAAGACGTTATCAATACAGGTAGCCGAGGATGACGTCACCCTTGTAGGTTCAAAAAATACATGCTCTAAATTAAAACATTTGAAAAGACTTATAAGTTTGTTACTATAGGTATTATTTTCTAAGATATTGACGTTAAAGTCACCACACACTATCACAAACTTATTTTCTTTTGTCACTATTTTTAAAACATCTTCCATTACTAACTCGAACATTGAAAATTTTTGAAAAGCGGGAGGTCTGTATACGCACACTACAACATGCTCGTCCAGCTCAACACAAGATATTTCAATACATCTTTCAACCGAAAGTCGAACAATATCTTTACGGTTCTTTATCTTAAAACTGTTACGAACTAAAATCAGTGATCCACCGTGTAAAGCAGACTTTCGATTGAAAGCACTGGCTATACAATAATTTTCATAATTTATCAACATTTGATAGTCTTTTTGCCAGTGTTCTGTCAGACAAATAATGTCAAATTTTGTTCTTTCTAAGAATAATTCTAATTCTAAAATTTTTCCAGAAAAACCTTGAATATTTTGATGTAAAATTTTCAAAATATTAGATTTTTCCTTTGTCTTTGCTATAGGAAGTTTTTTGCCAGAAGGTTTTTTTTCATTTACTTCAGTAAAATTTTGTTTAGAAAAACCCTCTTTTGTCGTATGAACTAGTTTAAAGAATTGGTGTTAGTAATGTTACTAACTAAAGAAGTTTTTTGTGTATAACTTCCTATAACAGAGTCAGATATATTATATGCTATCAATGTAGCCAGCTCTTTCTTAAACTTAAGAGGCAGATACATAGTATCCTTTGTCAATTTGAAATAATTTATAAAAGTATTCATGTCAAGATATAAAATGTCACTATGACGACTTGTCAAATTTTGTAAATGTAAATTCATTCTGTGTATACATTTGTTGTGTTGCTCAGTAACATTTGAACAGTATGGGAAGTTACACAGAATAAACCTACACTTAGTTTCAACCTGTATTTTGTTTAACAATGTCACAAAATTGTTTAATTTTAATCTACTTATGTCAGAATGATTGCCTACCACGATAACAACAGTGGTGTTTATGTCAAACTTGCCTACAGCAATCTTTCTTACAAGACCGTCGAAAGTAATATCGGGACAGCAAATATTGGTCACCTGCTGATTATGGCAGTAATTAAAAATAGACCCTAGACCTACTCCTATCCTGTCTGAATATACAAAGGTCTTCTTTTTATTGGAAGTCGACGAAAATTCCTCGCCATCCGTGGTCTCTGTGCTGTTATCGACAGGTGGCTGCTGTTCCACCGTGGCGCCACCAGCGGCGGCATCATGTGTTGGCAACACTGGCGACGCGGTGATGTCTTCACTCCCAGTCACCACGCTCTCAACGATGTGCTGACGTGGTGCCACCACGATGACGTCACTCACAGCGGTCTGCTCACGCGCGGCGGCATCATGTGTTGGCAACACTGGCGACGTGGTGATGTCGTCACTCGCAGTCACCATGCTCTCATCGATGTGCTGCCGTGGTGCCACCACGATGACGTCACTCACAGCGGTCTGCTCATGCTGGTCTCCGCGCTGCTGGCGTCGATCGTACGCGTGTCGCTTTTGGCGGCGTTGTTTCTTTGTAAGGCGAGCTGAAAATCGCCAGTTGAAAAATGTTGACGTTGAACCGCAGGTGGCAGGCGTACAGCTAGAAGACACACTGATATTTGATGTCCGCGGTGGTTCTAGAGCACAAGCAACCTCTTTGTCATTGGTGAGGGTGGCTATCAGTTGCTGCTGAGTGGTATAAAGCTGCTTGAGCTCAGCTGTGGATGACAACATTTCATTCATGCACTGCTCAGTTTCTACATATTTATTTGTCAACAGTTGAAGCGAAGATTGACTTTTAACATAAGCCGTTGTAATCTCGCTCAGTCTAGAATGAAGCGCATCAAGACATTGTTGTGCCTTTGTTAACTCAACATCCTTGTCTTTTATTATTTTCTCAAGCTCCTCAAGTTCCTCCTTGTGCTCTTCTACAGTTGATAGTTCATGGTGTAAGGATACAGCATGCTTATTTTCTTCATCCTCCTTTTCCTTGTATAAATCTGCTAGTTGTACATGTGCTTCTTGCAGTTGTACTTGCAATAAACTATTTCTATCAAGGGTGGACTGATGCAGATCTTGCAGGGACGTTAATGACTCGACATGATTTTGTAGTCGAGTAACTTCAGTTTGTGCTTCCTTGAAACTGTCTTGCAGTGCGTCAAATTTATTTATTTGTGTTTGGAGTTTGACCTTCAGTTGCCTTATTTCAAACTCATTTACGTCCCTGCCTGCAAGGAGGCGATCATTGAGTTCCTCTGCTTCTCTTAGGTTGTTCTGAAGCTGCTGTGTTTTGGTTACACGGGGCATGGTGACCTGAAATGTATACAGGAGGAACTGTAGAATAAGCTATTACAGTAATAGACAAAATAATTAGACTAGAATTAATTAAAATAAAATAACCTAACCGAATAAACAGATAAAGTATAATTAGTAAAGGACCTATGCAACCGTCAACTAAATTATTAATTTAAAATTTTATAATTCTATAATGAATATTAGGTGTATCTTAAACCAAACTAAGTAAACACTAAATAGTAAAGAATGAGTATAGTATGAAACTAGATATTGGAAAATACAGCAAAGTGTAGAAAATAAGGTTAGTAGATACTCAGAAAAGAAAATGTTTGTAAGAACAATAAGAAATGAAACTGTAACAAAGAAAGAAAGTAATGATAGCAACAATAAAATAGTGAACGGATAACAATTAATGTTTACTAGCTATCCCCAATAATTATCATTATAATATTATTTCCATATTATATTTAACTAATTGGTACCTACCTAACAATAATATGCCTAAAAACCAGGTAATTGGCTGGTTAAAAAGTACTGTCTAAGTACATATAAAGTATCTAATGTGTCAACCTACTCGTAGGTATTAGAGTAAAATATAAGCACTAAAATGGTTGCCTGTATTTAAGTGAAGTGTAAATAGTTTATCTGAGGTGTCCGGCTACGTTCAATCATCAATTTCACTTCCACATACTAATTAGTCAAGTGAAAAGAGACTCAACAAGGCGCCGCTGGTATGAGGATGGACGTTTCTCACGGAGGAGAATTTTGTAGAATAGTGAATTTGTTTACACGATCTAACCTTAAAGTGCCCTTGATTAGGTAAAAAATATCAAAACTTTAGTGTTATTAATTAGGTATCATAAAACAAAATACTCCCCGGGATCCGTTGATGTTTCAATTCAAACTCGTCCGGTAATGGTTTGCCGTTTACCGCATTCCACTGGTTCACACTGATTAAAACCTTTTTTAGGTGTTTGTTATATGCTATTAAATCATAATATATGTACAAATTATGCAGAATAACAACTAAAAATATTAAAATACGTAAAATATAATGAACAGCTGATATTTGACGTCTAAGTCGCTCGGTGTTGCCAGGGAAAAAAAAACAGTATAGAAACCTGTTTGCTAAATTTAATTTAGATTTTATTAGTTGCTTAGCAATAAATAAAATATGTGGCGCCTTTATTGGGTGATGAAAAGTAGAGTGTATCACTAGGGCGCAAATATATTCAAGGCTCGGGCGACGTACTTTGAATCCCTCGCTACGTTCACGATTCTACTAAAGAATCCCTCGCTAAGAATCGCTCACTTCGCTCTGGATTCAAAAAAGCGCCCTCGCCGTAAAAATATCCTTTTGCTCCTAAAATACAATCTACTATTATAGCCTTAGTGGCTTTTAGTGACATTGCTACAACACATCGAAATGGGAAAAGTTTGCCTTCAAATGACACTTCAAGTGTCTTTACCTCGAGGGTCTTTAAACGTCACCTCATGAGTTTATTTTATCCACGTACTTATTTTACCTGTCGACATCTTTCGTATTTTTTTTGTGAATTTGTTTATTTAGACAAGACGGTACGCACAACAGAAATTAAGTGGAACAAATCCAGTGTAAGCTAAACTAGCGATACAAGGTCAAAGTGTTTCCACCGGCGGGTGGCTGTGTGTACCTGGCACATACCTGGCATTGGTCTGGTAATTGGTTGCCATAAAAAAGAACCAACCATAAATATAATCTCTTTAAATTCAACTTTTATCTGCATAAAAAAATCTGCTACAAAACATATAACCCGCTAACTTACGATTTAAATTTTCTGATCGCCTTGTTCGTCATTGCATTTATTTGTCTTATTTTTACAACTTTACTTTCATTACATAACATAACAATTCACCAAAAGAAAGGGACATTTGTTTTGTACGAGTGTTCATAAAAACCATGTGCCTCATTGATTTAGTCAAGTAGTTTCGTAGTCGTTTTGACAACTTTAGTACATCGCGCCACGTAACAAAACACACAGTCAACCGCATGTCTATGGAAACACTTTGACCTTATACCGTAGAAATAATACACATGTTGGTTGTGTAAGAGTTTCCAGTGATATGTGACTGACTGCACTACGTACGCCTCTTTTGTTGGTCCGCTGTGAATGAGAAGAAAGTGCATGTTAATTGTTAGTATTTACGTATATTGTGTAACGGTTTATTCAATGTTATTTTCATGTAAAGAACAGTTTTCGTTATATAGTTACATAAACCTTTTGTATTTCTTGGACACAAAAAGAAAAACGTGAGCCAGATAACATATGCGTAACATGTCATCGCTTTTTAGGGTTCCGTAGTCAAAAAGGAACCCTTATAGTTTCGTCATGTATGTCTGTCTGTCCACGGCTTATCTCAGAGACATTAGTATTAGAAAGCTGAAGTTTAGTATGGATATATACATTTACATTTTTAGGGTTCCTCCCCTACAAGTAAAGTGGGTTTGAAATATTTTTTTCAACACATTTGCTCATAAAACAGCTCTATTTGCACTGTATTTAGGTCCATAATCCAGCTTATTAAAAACGCGTGCTTTTGTCATTATATATTATTGCACTAGTTATAAAATTTTTGTTTTTTTTTTATATTATTTTATATAGCAAGGAGTTCTAATGTCTTAAATATTTATGACATTTTCGTAAATATATACCTAATGTTGATGAAAATATAATAAATAAACAGTTTGTTGCATGAGATTAGTTAAATTTGACAACAAATTAACATTAATTGATTTTATAAGCAATAAATTTTAAGTTTTTGTACTCTTTCAATGACTACGCTGTTTGGGAGCATTGCCACTGCTTCGTCACAGCTCCTCATTTGACAAAAGAAATGCGCGCGCAACATGAATTCCGCGCGCCATTTTTCAGAAGTATTTTCATTTGCTTTGTTACTAACTAACAATGTCGTCGTTGGTTTTAAGCAATGAAGAAGAACTTAATTTAACCCCACAGGAAATAATTACTGAGGCACAAAATGCAAGTGAGAGTCTCCTTCCAGCAAAATCAAAGGAAAAATAGGTACATTCTTGCCTACGAAAAGTTCATTGAATGGACGAACAGCAAAAATGCCAATTCGTTTTCAGAGAATGTCTTTTTGGCTTATTTTAATGAGCTGGCGAATAAGTATAAACTTAGCTCTTTGTGGTGTATTTATTCCATGTTGAAAAGTATTGTGAGAACGAAAAATGGAGGCTCAGGAATTGCAGCCCGAACCGCAAAAAGGTAAGCGAATTCGATTCGTTTTTATTCGCAAGAAGCTTGTGTTGTGTTGAAAAACGTCGTAAGAAGCTGTGCGCTTTGGTGATTACACCCTCGGCTCCATTACACCCTCCCTGCGGCTCGGGCTGCAATTTCTGAGCCTCGGCCGTAATATCCAAAATAGCGCACGTGCATCTTAATGTACTATTCTTGTCTACCCCGTAGTATGGGGTATCGTTGGATAGGTCATTTAAAAATAATGTGAGTGCAAAGATGATTTTTAATAGGATGATTGAATATTAAGCTTCAAAGCGCATTGTTTTCTTGGGTGAACGGTTTTTACAGGAAATGTAAAAAAAATCACGATTGTAGCGTATATGATGACATTAAAAGAAAAACTATCACAGCTATAGCCGAAAAACTAGAAATAATAAAAATACCAATCAGGCGCTAGGACCTTACTGAGCATTAGGACGAAAAACGTTTATGTTATAAACATTATAAAATACTTCATCAAAATCTACTATGCGATAAAAAAATCTCAAAAAAAACTACGGAACCCTATATTGCGCGCGCGTGATCCGACAAGCACTATACCGGTTTTTTTTTCAACTGAGCCATCGGTAATCGAATTGCGTTCGAATTTCTCTTATCACTGTTCGAGCTTTAGACGGCTCTCGTGAAGAAACTTTTCCGTCCCTGAAAAAAAAAAAAAAGGTACCTCGAACCGTGCCAGCGGTATGCTAGAAAGAGACAGAGATCCATTTAGATTGAAAGTTCTTACTAAGTTTTTAATGCTTGAGCTTAAACTATAAAGAAATTTCAACCTGTTACATATTTCCCATAGAGTTCCTGGAAAATGAAAAATTGAAACGTAAGGGACGTTTTCGCCTTTCGCGTGCACTCTCTGCAGCCTCAGCACGATGCCCTAGATAAAAATTATATCTAAAGGCAAATGTAATGTTTTTATTCCATAGGTACATTTTATAGTAAAAAAATTACATTTGGCTTTTAATATGCCTTTAATATAATTTTTATATAGGGGCTCTTGTTGGCGCTGCTGGTTGTATAACTACTATGCTTATTTGGAATCTAAGTACAGTTACATTAAATATTCAGGACACACTTATGTCAACACCATCATCCTATGTTGCTAACCATTGATAAAACCATGGTGGTTACACCACACCCTCATACCTCGGCTATCAAACGTATCTAATGAGGCACGCGCACCAGATAACCCAATTTTGAAAACGAGTGCGCATGAGTTGAATTTTAATATATGGCATGTAAACAATTTGAAAAAAGGTAGAGGTTATAGGAATTACTTTAATTTCGTAAAGGAGTTGATGAATGTGAGTATGTGATTTCATTGAGAGACAAAATATTGGTTTAAATAAAAAAAAATCTCCCACTAGCTTACAATCCTTTCCTACTAATATTATAAACGCGAAAGTTTGTATGGATGGATGTTTGTTACTCTTTCACGTAAAAACTACTGAATGGATTGTAATGAAACTTTACAAATATATACATCAGAATAACACATAGGCTATAATTTATAAACTTGCGCAGATGAAGTCGCGAGCACCAGCTAGTAAGTGATAATAATTATCACTTATTTTATTTAAGAGAAATTTCATTTAATCAATGAGAAAGATTGTAGAGCAATCAAATATTTTGCACAGAATTTTAACTGAAGGGGGATTATAATCACTGATAATAATTCGTCGCTGATCTTACTAACTGACGTAACTAGCATAGAGGTAACTTTTCAGAACAAGCTTTTTTCGGTTTCACGCATTGTTTATTGAATTGATACTCAAAAGTTACGAAACGGTTCCACATAAAATTGCTATAATTAATAAAAGAAAAAAATATAAAAAAATAAAATATAAATATGTTTTTAATATTATTGTTAAATACTAAATTACAAGCATTTAAAACAGATACGTCACTTTTGTAAGAACTTTGTAAAATTTTATTTTCATAAAATTTTCAGATACGTCTGTGGAAAATTACATTAAAATAACTAAACTCTATATTTAAGGATATAAATCAATGCAACAGACACAATAGAATTGCGGTTTTGGCCACCACATCCATCCGCAAATAGTTAAATGCGCTTTAAATTCTTTCTGTCGTTTTCTTGAAGAAAAATATTTTAAACAGTTGATATCTCTTATGCGCCTCTTTTACTTTGACCTTCATGCCAGGTAAAACAGCAACAATCACGCGTCATCAAGTTATAAATCGTGAAATTAAACGTCGATAAACGCCTCTTGTAACATAATGCGTTTTCGTTTGTAATAGGTAAATGTATCACCTGTTGAAGATAAAAATTTGCGCACTGTACCACGCCAGGATTTTTCATTGCCTCATTTAAACAAGTTTTCCTCTTCTGGAAAAAAGCCAACACAATTTGATGTTTTTGAAATTTTTCCAGCAGTCTTGCTCTGATCTTTGGTTCCATTATAATACGGGAGACAAAAGCTACACTGGTCTTTCTTCGGGCAAGAGATATTTTTTTGTTTTGAAAACTCTATTGTAGGTGGAAAGGTTGGGTTTTACTGGATTTCTTTCCAGGGATGTTAATTTTTTGGTAACAAAATCAGCGTGCAAGTATTTTCTAGTACTGTCTTGACGGCAATAATAAGATTCCAGTCTAGGGTAGCGATCTATATGTTTTTCACATAACGCAAAAGTCGAGTTTCAGTTTGCTCTAAGATTGACCTCCACGATTGACTTTGTTCTCTGATATTTTTTGAACGACAGTTCTAAGCACACGTTCAGTTACACTTTCATACATACATATATAACAATGCACCTCTTTCCCGATGGGGTAGGCATAGACCACAGTCCTCCACCTCCTACGATCTTGGCATACTTCCCTCGCTTCCTGTACTTTCATCAACCTTTTCATACATGCTCGTCGGTTGAGGGTACTTTTAACCTGGCCTTATTTAGAAAATCCAGACTTTCGTCCTGGCATGTTTTCTGAGGCCTTCGCGTTCCAACATTTCCATTCACTCTTGCTTGGAAATCTCTTTCATCAATCTTCGTTCATTAAACCTCTCTACATGACCAAATAATCTCAGCATCCCTTTCTCAATTTAAGTCATTTCATCATCTTTTACGACACAATAACGTTCTCTTATCACACTATTTCTAATCCTGCGAATCAATTTAACACTAATCATACTCCTCAATGCTTTCATTTCTACTGCATTAATTCTACTTTCATGTTTCTTCCGCCATACCCAGCTTTCACTACCGTTCATCAGAGTTGCTACCAAAACGCACCAATGAACAGCCAAACGAGCCTTGTGAGACACCTTCTGACTCCTCATAAAAGCGTGCAGAGCACCATTAACTATGTTTCTAGCATTCGCTCTTCTTTCAATATCACTTTAACACTTTCCATCTCTCGTAAACTTTGAACCCAGATACACAAACTCTTTCACTTGTTCGACTTGTTCACTACCTATTAATATAGTACACTCTGTCATACATTCTTCTCTTTCAAGTACCAATACTTCCGTCTAGCTTACATTTACTTTCATTCCTTTCCTGTCCAAAGCCACATTCATCATTGTTACCATCTTCTGAAACTCTTCAGCAGATGACGCAGGTTTAACTTGGTCAACAGCGTAGAGAAGACATTTGATGAGTAACTCATTCATTCTCAGACCTCTCATACTCTCTTTCAGATCAGTCAAGCAATTATCCATGAATAGGTTAAAAAGCCAAGGTGACGCTACACATCCCTGCCTAACACCTTTTTCAATGCTAAACCATTTAGTGTACGCCCCGTTTATTCTGACGCATGCAATGGAATCCTCATAGAGAGATTTCAGTGCTTGAATCAGATGACCGTTCACCCCATACACAGATAATGCCGATCACAATTCATTCCTCACTACTCGGTCATAAGCTTTTTCAAATCTACGAACGTGCCTTAGACTTTTTGGTTTTTGGCCAAAAACTTTTCAGCTATGCATCGCAAGGAACCTGATCCGTACATCTCATTCCCTTTCTAAATCCAGCTTGTACTTCCCATATTTTTTCGTCAGTATTTTTCATTACTCTTTCAATCAAAACCATACTTGCACACAGACTGCCGACGACACTGAGACTTATTCCGCGATAGTTTTTGCAGTCCTGTTGTGACCCTTTTCCCTTGTACAGTGATTAAAAGTGTCGGGATACGGGGGTATCCCACTTAACCCATTACCCACGACCGTAAGATAGGTCGCGGAAGACCCTGCTGGCCTTGTACAGTGGCACAATCATAGCAAGGCACCAGTCACCTCGTACTAGTACTGGTACAGCATCCTTACTCACATACAGCTGCAAGACGTCGGCGTAGAGATGATGCGAGCTCTGAAGTTCCCTAGTAATGATGTTGATAAAAAGAGAGAAGAGAAGCGGGGATAGTGTACCACCTAAGCTCTATTTCCAGAGTTTTTAGCTCGCACCAACTCGACGATGAGTCACCGTTCAGACGTTCGCGGAGTAAGGAAGAAAACCAAAATTATTGCAAGCCTGAGTGGAAAAGTAAGATGTGAAGGAATGAAGAGTAGAATTTCATGATCGACGGTATTGAAAGCGTTTGAAAAATCTACCAACATCAGAATCGACAATCGCCATTCGTCCAACACAAGTTTAAGAGGCGGTACATCTGAGTAGCCACAATGCCTTGCCCAGTCTTCAACATCTCGACCGATAATTTATCATACCCACTGCTTTACCTGACTCCATACTTATTTCACTTACATTATTCTCATCTTCATTATGATTTTTAGTGTTCTTTTTTATTGTCAATGGGCTTACTCTTGACCTCGATCTAGTCTTGAGGACAGAGATGAGGTCGACGATGGGACGAGTTCGCTCAGAAGAAGCCTCTTGCGACTTGAATAGATTCAGGACTCCCGACTTGAATAGATTCAGGTTAAATGAACTCGGGAATACAGACGCAGACAGAGGATTCCACTCTTTACTATTCAAAAATAGAAGGCGGCAACTAAGTCCTTCTATCCTGATCGATTGGGTGGCTTGATCTGCATAGCTCCCCAGCAACCCACGCTCGAGTTTCGTGATAGGTTAGATTTATTTAGGCGTAAGTGAAAAGAAAACAGTACATTATTCAACATTTGAGTTCACACTAAAAGACGTATTCAGTTACGACCATTTCTACAAACAAGTGTATTTCAAAAAAATTCAGACTAAAAGACTTATACGTTTATGTCTATTAGCAGGAATCATATTTGTTTATAATTCTACTTACGTCTACCGGCCAAAATGTATTTTCTCGGTAACGGTTGAGGATACAGATACGTCGATTAGATTGATCGATTCGGCTTAAAAAATCGTTATACATAGTGTTAATAACTCATTTTTGTAAAAAATGCAGATACGTCAGTTAGTAAGATCAGCGACATGGTCCATGAGTCAAAGCTGTGTTGGGACTTGGGAGACTGGTGTCCAAGCTATAGTTAAGACCGTGTGTTATGCTTAAGTACCGGATACACGGTCGCCGACAAGGTCCCGACAGAGGTCACCTTGGTCCGTTCCGACCGTGTAGTTCGCAGTTTACAACCGATTCTCTATACAATGCGAATGGTTGCCAACCAAGTTCACCTCTGTCGGGTCGGGACCCATGTTGCCGTCCGTGTATGACGTGTATCAGGCATTTTAAGGGTCACCAGGCTCCACTCTGCTCCGCGGGTTAGTCACATACATACATACATAACATCACGCCTCTTTCCCGTCGGGGTAGGCAGAAACCACAGTCCTTCACCTGCTACGATCTTGACATACTTCCCTTGCTTCCTGTACTTTCATCAATCCTTTCATACATGCTCGTCGGTTTAGGGTACTTTTAACCTGGCCTTTATTCAGAACGTCCTGAATTTGGTCCTGGTACGTTCGCCTAGGCCTTCCCCTTCCAACGTTTCCATTCACTCCCGCCTGGTAGATCTCTTTCGTCAGTCTTCGTTCATTCAGCGGGTTAGTTAAGTAAGTACAACAGGAGCAAATAAACGGAGGGAATTAAATATGACATATGGAAGTGAATAAATATCTCGTTTCTTTTCCCGCAGTAAAGACCCTTCAGTTAAACTTCTGTGTAAAATATTTGATTGCTCTACATACAATCTTTCTCATTGATTGATGAACCAACGAAAATAAAAAAAATACTCTTTTGGATTTTTTTACATATAGTACAAACAGTTTTTCACCAGTAGTAGTTTAGCTTTACTCCAGCGCTGTGCGCTAGTTTTGCGCCTGCGCACGGAATATTAACTGTCATTGCGCAATTCCCAAGCTAAACTACTGTTGTCAACTAAATAGAGAAAAGTAAAAGTTACGAGTGGCTATATTTATTTGATCGTCTAGATTTCCGTTGAGTTTCGTTCATTCGTCCTTCCTACTTTCTTAAAAGGCGCCAGGCGCCTACATAACCTTCTTGAAAGGCTAAGTACCCGCCGCCGCTCAGTGTAGATATAATTGTATCTAATAACTACAGTGAATTATATATATATTCTTTATTGTGCACAAATTACATAAAATTGTAACATAAAATTTGTTTACAAAGGTGAGCTTATCTCTATAAGAGATCTCTTCCAGCCAACCTAGCTGGTGTGAAAGAATGACATGAAAATGGGCACAGAAATGTGCATTTAGAAGTGTAAAAAGAGAATAAAAAAAATGCATGTTATATTATGTGTTCGGACAAAAAATTTTTTTTCATTAAAATGTTTCTTTAGGAAAGTTGTTTAGTTTTGTTGACTAAGCACGCCCGTTCAGTTTTCGGTACACAATGCCGCACATCGGTAGAAACACTTTTGGACCTTATGGCGTGGTAATAGAGTTGAAAAAGTTTCTACCGACAAGCGGTTGACAGTACACCGTCCCTTACACCCTGCCACAGATCAGATAATACTAGTAGATAAACTAGTAACCCTGCATAATTAACTACAATAGCTTCATCTTAACATCCCACGAAACGTCCACTGCAGGACAAATCCAGAACTCCAGCAAAAACGAGTGGCACTTTGGAGGGGATTTACCATAGTCACCACGCTTGTAAGCTTTGCGGCTGGCGACCGCTGTTGTTTATGACCGCAGTATGTAAGACGGCACGATATAAAGAAAGATGGTGCTGCCCATCCCCCATCCTCCTCTTACGACACCTCTTACTTGTCCGTATGGTGCCGGGAAAGAATTGTACCAACCCATCTCTACCCGTGGGTGTTGTAAGAGGCGACTAAAGCTTATGTAACAGCTTAACTTTATCAAAATTTTTGGTTTTTCGATTAAATATATTTAGCGAGTTCTTTCTCTACGGCAGGCGGCACTGAATCGCAACTCTGTGCAAAACTTCATGCTTCCATATGCAATAGTTTGATCAAAGGTCCTAATAAAATAGTGAATATAATTTTGGTATGTAACTAAGACCATGAAACTGAAGAACTTTCCCCAAGCAACATAGGTCGAAATACAAAAATCAATTTTTGACCTCCCATAGAAACTGCATCAGCTGACGGCGCATTTTGTATGTAGACCCGAGGCGAAGCCGAGGACAGAAAAGGTGTGATCTGAGCATTCTCTATTTCCTCCCGAGGTCAATATTGATTTTTTTGCCGCTGCGGGGAGGATAGGGTTCAGTCTACGACAGGTCAACCTTGACAGTCGCAGTGCGACTAATATTTGCGACTAATATTTCATTTCATTTATTTATTAATAAAAAAAATTTACACGTCAATAAATACACAGGTTACTAATAATAAAACATTGTCAATTGAATTTTAAAATTAAAATATCAATGTTAAAGAACTAATAAATATCGTAATTTAATATTAAATTCTTGTTACTTTTTTATTTTATTTGTGCGTGGGTCAATGATAAATTTTTGTTTTTTATAAATTCGTCTATACTGTAGCAGGCTAATCTAAGCAGTAGCTTTTTTATGTTATTCGCAAATACAGCGTCGCTTGAAGAATTAATAATCTCGTTAGGAAGTACGTTATAGATTTTAAGTCCCAATATGTTGACTGTTTTACAGGATTTGGTAAGTCGTTGTAGTGGGACATACAATTTGTTACGACTGCGAGTGTTACGATCATGTTGTTGAGCATTTGTCTCGAATAAGCTTAAATTCTTCCTGACATACTTGCACGCTTCCAATATGTATACACTAGGCAGTGTCAGTATACTATACTGTCTAAAGAGTTCCTGTGCCGGATGGTCAACAGGCTTTTTTGCAATTACACGTACAGCTCGCTTTTGTAATTTAAACATTTTGTCACGATCTGCCGCTGTACCCCAAAGATCAATTCCGTAAATTAATATGGAGTGGAAATATCCAAAGTAGGCCTTTTTAATGTTTTCTACTGATAGATGGTGTACGAGTCTAGACAAGGCAAAACATGCTGACGCCAATTTATCACACGTTTGAGCAATATGTGCCGACCACGAGAGCCCAGAATCGATCACGAAACCTAAGTATTTAACTTGATAAACCTGTGGTACCAGAGTACCATTGACAGTGATATCTAGTTTATTATCAGTTTTGGTTTTCCGTAGCTTAAAATGCATTACATTTGTTTTTTCTAGATTTAGTAGCATGCCGTTTGAGGAGAACCAATCGCCAATTTTGTTCATAGTATCGACCAGTTTCTTCTTTAAATCAGACTCAGAATTCGCTGAAACGATGATACAAGTGTCGTCCGCAAACATCACATACTCAGGACCAGGGCACGCTGTAGTGATATCATTAACCAGGACCAGAAACAGATTGTTTCCCATCAATAAGAACAGTACAAAGTCCAACGTGTCAAGCTTGATGTGCTCTTGACTGTACCGACCTACTTTCTCCCCACAGGCTCGAAAACGTATTTTTAAAAACTTAAGCGCAACAATTAAAATTTTTAGTGGATATGATGAACACAGCAAAGAAATATCTGCTACTGCCAGTAATCGAACCCGGCTCTTTGACTGTAGATATAAGATCTCAGCCCAAATCCGCTACTAATGCCCAGAAAAATAGGTGAGCCATCCAGAACAAGTTTTACTTAATCTATTTGAAAGTGAAACGAAAACTGCCGTAAGGTAAAGTACGTCCAAACTGTATGAAAGTCCTACTAATTTAGGTCTTCTAGCAATTACCTCCTCACCATAATAAGAAGTTCCACATGAATGAGTTGATTGAACGTGGTAACCATAACTAGGCCATGGATAATTGTGCATTGTGGGATCCTCGCATGACGCAAGTTGTACTATAAGTAACGTATCGATAGCTGCAACCGCAATACGAGTTTTTTTCAATGCTGCGCTGGAAGATGCAGGATTCTTTTCAGCTGTTGGCGGTTGAGTAAGCGCTGTGGCTAAGCGGTGATTGTTCCCGTGCTTGATTGCTTGCTTTTTAGGGTTCCGTACCTACCCAAAGGGTAAAAAACGAAACCTATTAATATGCCTCCGATGTCCATCTGTCTGTCAGCGGGCTGTATCTCATGAACCGCAATAGGTAGACATTTAAAATTTTCTCATATTATGTGTTTATGTTGCCGCTATAACAACAAATAGGAATAAATTAAAAAACTAAACTCAAAATGTATGGTTTGCGATTTTTGCTCGATTTTTTGTTTTAGCTCTATCGTTAAAACGGAAACACTTACAAGCGTAAAAATAAGCTATAGAATAGCAAAAAAAAAAAAAAAAAAACCGGTCAAGTGCGAGTCGGACTCGCGCGCCGAGGGTTCCGATATACCTATAGTATTTTTGGAAGCAATAAAGTCCATTTTCAGGACCGCAAAACTAAATTTGTTTGTAAAGGTTTTTTGCAGATTTCTGAAAAACTGTGCAACTTAGAAAGATCGTTTTATTTTTGCTGTAAAGTTTACATAAACCTCTGTCAACTGTAATTAATTCAGATTTTCCCTTACTCAAACTTCGGAGATAAGGGGGGGGAATGGTATTTTTTTTGACATTTTTCATCATAACTTGAAAACTAAGAAACTTAAAAAAATACAAAAATATATTTTAAAATGTACAAGTAAAGCCCTTTCATATGATACCCCACTCGACCTAGTAGCGACAATTTGAAATTTGGCCCCCCCTATTTTGGCCCCCTTTACATTAATAATCATACTTTTTTCAAAAAATTTTCATGTGCAATTAAGTTGGGCAACTATATTCTAAAACTATTCCAAATTTCAGCTCGATAGCGTAAGTGGTTGCTGAGATATAGAGGTGTGACAGACAGACGGACAGACAGACAGACAGAGCGGCACCATAAGGGTTCCTTTTTTTTACCATTTTGGTATCGGAACCCTAAAAACTGGTCAAGAACGTGTCGGACTTGCGCGGATTTGATACACTATGTGACTGCGCGTCCATAACTAAGACTGTAATTTTACCTTAGTGCTACGGAACCCTCGGTGCGCAAGTCCGACTCGCACTTGACCGGTTTTTTGTTCTTATCTTTGCATCGCTGCTCTAAATGTCCACTCATTGCTTCTTACATCACAGCGCCGTATAATCTTGTAATTGCTACAACGACGATTCAATGAAGTAAAATAAACCGATTTTATACGCTTTTCCTTCCTATTACGTTTTGAAAGTATGAAATTATCATATTTATTGGGTTATTGTGTTATCTAAGTGGTTTAACCGTAGTTTTAAGGTTTATTGCAGAGGGGATAAATGAATGTCATCGAAAGATTTTGTTTGGAAAAACGCGTTATTCTTAACTGAATGATGTTAAGAATAACGCGTCAGTTGACGACAAATGCAATCCTGAATTTGGTCCAGTTACACAATTCTTGAAAATAAAATATCACTCTTGAAGCTTTAAAGATTCATATTTACTCTGATAAACTGTTAAAAAGGAAATCATAATGCATGAAAATTCACAATTAAACACTATGTACTTTATATTTAACGAATATCTATCTTCACTTTTTACATCAGTGATTTTGATTTTTTCAGTGACATTTTATCGTCGATATTCAAGAATTGAGTCCCTGAACCTTGCCCTGAACCACCTGAGCAGTAAAGAGATGGTTCCTGAACGGTTCTCAGATTTATTTCTCTTTTTTAGGGTTCCGTAGTCAAAAAGGAACCCTTATAGTTTCGTCATGTTCGTCTGTCTGGTTAATGAGCTATAGCCGAAAAACTAAAAATAATAAAAATATCAATAGCACTTAGGCGCTACGACCTCGCTGAACATTAGGAGGTGAAAAGTTTATGTTATAAACGTTATGAAAAACTACGGAACCCCATACTGCGCGTGTATTGGTACAGTCAATGACAGATCAAGCTAGCCCATACATCTATTGAAATAAGAACGGCACAAAGTCCCATGTGTCAAGCTTGATAAGCTCTTGACTGTACCTATACGTTGGAATAAACGAAAAAATGGAACTTCCCCCATATTTTGTTATGGTTGCTTTAATATAAGTACTTAGACGAAACTCTACTTACAACGATAAATAAATAACCTTCTCTGCTTCCTCTTACCTTTTTAAGGTTATTTACAAAGCTCTTGTACTTACTCACAGAGCAGAAACCTCTGTGTACTTACCACGGAGTCTACTCCGTGGTACCTACCTATCTAATGCTGAGTTATATGAAGTTGATAGCCGACGTAGACTTTCTCAACATGTCAGGTGCTTGCAACATTTCTAACAGGCGGCGGCGCTCGCGTGCCGATATTGGTACCAATCTAGTCTAGGCCCTTTGGTCTGCCTGTACCTAGTTAGATTAATACCTAGCTAGTCTAGAGCAGCGTTTCCTAAAATATTCTCTGCTGTAACGTGTGCAGAATAAGTTTGGCTCTGTGACAGGCGGTGGAGATTCGCACCACGATTTGCACGCCTCCCCCCACCTGCCGCGCTCACTCCCGCGACTTTTTTTTTTATTGTACGTTGTATAGGAGGAACACACGTACATTAAGTATAAGATTTTTTTACGGCTGGTTTTTTTCCCTCATATATAAAAAAACATCAACTACAGATGGCGTTGTTGTCAAGTACTTACAACGTGGCGGTATTGTATGTGATCTTTTTTTTTTTAAACCGGAAAAACCGGTTTTGAAAACAAAACGCATTAGGTAAATCAGGAAAAGTAAGATAAATTTCCAGTTTATCTCATTTACGTTTCTCCAATATTAAATTGCTATTTATGTAATCTACTTATACTTTTGTATTATTTTTCTTAAGAAAGCATCAGTAACAAAATTTTACTTCTCTTTTCTGTATTGATTTATCTGGAATCATCAGCAGTCTTATACTATGAAACAATAAGAAGAGGTTCAAAATACCTTGAACAGCAAAGATTTCGGACCTCCTTGCTTCGCTCGGTATTTGGGGATGACATAGCTGCCATCATGTCACAACCCCATCATCGATGATCCATAGAAAATATTCAAAATGACCTGCCAAATCCGTAGAAAAACGCCTACACCACCTAGTGACGAATTAAGTATTTCTTTAATCCTTCTTCTAAGTACCTTTATTTTTCTGTGTTGAACAGTGTTAATCTCATGTTGAGAAAGACTGTATTGCACGCTCTTAGGCTAGTTTCGTGAAAGTGTAACTTTGGTGTATACCTAGGTACCTACTTGTGTAGATAGTGCGATACATTTGAGTAGAAGGGCACTTAATACTCGTAATGTGAAATAGGTAGGTACCAAAGATTTCATAGAAAGATTTCCTACTTTTACATTCATTAGCACTATACTGTACAGATCTGAAGTCCCTTCATATAGGATCCTCAAATCAGATACGTGAAAGTTTTGGCCAAGGTTGATCGTCTAGAATAATATCCTTTAAGAATATTATATTTTTCCTGAATCCTACGTCATTCCGTTTTATATATTTATAATATCTTGTAATTTACAGATTCTGCTCGGTGGAGAGTGGCAATAGAAGAATGAAAAAGAAACACACTTGTTATTTTAATATTTATATTTGAATATAAGCCTAATCTTTACATGTCTAATTTGAGTTATTTATTTTATTTTATATCACTATTTATTTGAATTTAGTCTCAAATTGTTTGGTGTAGTTCATCTGAATTCATGTAGATTCATCAGTTTAGGAGAGGTTTCATCTCTTTTTATAAAGCAATTTTATTAAAGCCGTTAAGTTTCTGAAAAGAAACCTATGTTAATATAAACGAAGTAATAAAAAATAATGTGGGGACAATCCCCAGGTTTGGGGCACCGCCATCGCCCCAAGCAGCTCGTCCTAGGCCTCCTCTACCCTAAGTCCTAGGTCCGAGGCATATCATCACCCAGCTCACGATGACATGACGCTAAACTACCCTAACAATCCAACTGGATCGTCAGGGTTCTGATCATCCTCGCGGAGCTGGATATCCCATCGAAAACTTAAACTACAGTAAAGACTAGGGTTAATGTATGTGGAGAGCGGAACTAACTAACCACAGTACAACCCAGACGGTGATGATGTCTCCCCCCGGTATGTTCATGCCCCGCGTCAAACCCGACTTCCACGTGGCCCACCTTTAAGGGACGATCACTGACTCATCCAGGGTTCACAGGGTATTGACTATTTCTTTTAGTCACCCATACCAGAGCTGGTCACCGAGCCCGCCAGGCACACGAAGCATACAGTCTTCCTTTAGGAAAACAGGGCACTCTCCATCATGAGCTATAAGAGCTCTTCCTGTAATCCCTCCGGGCAGACAATGATCGACATCATCGAATCCCTTAGTTTGTTTTGAAATAAGTTAAACTGAAAATAATTAGCCAGCTCCACACGTCCAAGTGTGAAGTCTGTACTAGATACGGGTATAGTATTATTGCTTGCATGGCCAGCCTAGATCAATAACGGTTTTATAACGAGAGACATAAAGAGTTTGAAGGGCAATTTCCCTCCCCCCAGTCACTGCGTGACTTTATTGCACCAACAAGGTCTCCGTATATCCTTCATAGCTCTCACTTGTGATGCGTAGCTAAATCTCTTTTCCGTTACCAACCCACGCAGGACAAGGATTATGTAGAGTAACCCCAGTCTAAACACTCATTTAAATAAAATGAATTGCATCTAAACTATAATGGGATTACCCAGCATATTTCGAAGAAGAACATATAAGAAGTAAGTATGACAAAAGATTACTGAAGGTAATCCTTAAATAAGAGTGAAGAATGATGACCAGAACCGAGAAGATACGGGATAGTAGTATCTAAGCTAGGTTGGGCCAAACATTTATGATTTAAGATCTTAAGGGAAAATCAAAAGCATCGAGTATTCAAAACCAAGAACACTGGGAGAATTTAGCGTAAACAACACTAGCTAAAACTCGATGTTCTTTAAAAGAGGACTCAAAAGAAGTATAAAAATGGGGTTATTGTATATACTTAAATATTCGAAACATATCTATAATGAAAGAAACTAAACATTATAATTTCCGTTCCATTATTGTTTTCAAGAATCTATTTAGTAATGTTAAAGGTGGTTTCACACTGAGTCAAAGTATAATTTTAAGTATGATAAATTATGACTAGTTTTATTAAGAAAAAATAAAACTTAGAATCTTATAAGGTTTAGATTCCTGTATGATTCAATGAAGATTAAATAGATTATTTAACTACTTTAGGATGACACACATAAAGTTCAGAGGTCCCCCAAGGTCAGAGTGTCGTACAGCCGTCGCAGCCTTACGGGCGAACGTCGTCAACACACTTTACAAGAAGCAACCCACGAACGAATGTAATGTCTCCTTCAAGAATATTCTTCCTATTGATTCAGGACAATTCTAATTTATTCCTTATAAACAATTTAATGTCATTAGACTAAACTAGAATGTCCCTACACAAAAGAAGAAAGTTTTATGTTGTCTAACTACTCTACATTTGGTAATCTAACGCTAAGATCAGGAGGTCCTCCCGCGGTATATGCCACTCAAACGACGCAACCAATAGCGGGCAAGCGTTGTCAGCACATAACACAAGAAACATTATTTCCAAAATCCAACGTTAAAACACCTTGCTAATATCCCTCCATTTGTATCGGAATAACACCAATTCATCCCACACATACAGAAGGGGAATTCAGGATGAATCAGCGAAACCTCACACAAATAGAAAGAGAAGAACTTTAGTATCAGACCCTTTTAGGCTTGAGAGCTCCGGCCCAAGAATGATTAAAATAAATAAATCCGAAGGTTGATATTATCAGATAGACTTAGACAGATACTCCAGTGACACGCGACATACATTAGCCACATCCAATATAGTGGACATCGGGGACACATGTCACGAGGGCATCCATCCATGCTTGGTTGAACTAAATAAACCTGAGAGCAGGCATTTCTTAATCTCAAAATCTGGGACTCCTATAGTATGAAAGTAAAAGGAAAGATAAGCACCTCCTATGAGCTTGAGTACAGAGATGTAGCAATGCTCTCAGCATGTTCCAATTTTGGGAAATTGAGGCAGAAGATTCAAAATCACTATCAAAGCAATTTATTATTACTTGAAATATTATTATTTATAATATTCACTCTACTTAAACTTACCCTTTATTTCACAATAAAATATCACAATCTATATCCAAGTTTTAGTTTTCAGATATATTATTTTAAGATTTTGAATTGACGTTCTAATTCTTTTGATCTGACGGAATATTTTTAAATTTTATCATATGATGACACTAGTATATCAAAACTGGAATTTTGATTTAGGGCCAAAGATTTTATATTATTTTCTAAAAAAGGTAATTATTTAATGTATTAATATTTTCTTCCATTTTGATTTTGGGTTTTGATTTATTTTTAGTTAAAGAGATAAAAAATTTATAAAGATTTCAAAATAGCGTCTAGCTTTGAGTAAAACTAAATCAAAAATGATTTATTTGTTGACTATTTGACAATAATGTCAAATAGACAATTCTACCTAAAAAAGTATAAAAAATATACATTGACTAAAGTCTCCTTGAATTGATGATAATAATATACATCGTCCAAAGTCTCTTTGATATGTTGACAAAATATACAACATCTAAAGCCACCCCTAATCGATGACAATATATATACATCAGAGTCCAGTTTCCATGATTTCACCAAGGACTATTTTAATCAATTTCTCTGTAAAGGAAAGAATTAAACACAATGAAATTTACATTACCTTTACAATCCAAGCAATACCTTTTTTTAGCCTTCACGATTTATCATTTGTGGTTTGCTTTTCCATGTCTATAATGTTCCTTGTAATTCCTGTACCTGTTTAGAAATAGAACATTATCCTGCCTAGCTATACGCGAACAAAGACACTTGTAGAACTAGTTTATACTTAATTATGGGAAAAGAAAATCTTTATTACTATCTACAAATAACGACTCAGATTAGAAACACAGTATGTTATAATTTCCGCAGAGTTATTAATGTTTACAAACGAAAATCATTAAGTGGGAATATCAATTTACTTAAAGTATCACACAGTACAAGCCTCTTATGACCTCGCAGGTAGATCTGTAAAGCTGCAAATATTCTCCAATCAACTCTTCCTCTTTTGACATTGAAATCTGATTTTCTCAACGTTATTTAGCTCACATAACCTGGAAGAAACTATAAATTTCATTAAGTCACATTTCACCTTAACTCGAATACACACAACAACTTTGAACCGAAAATAAATAAAAGATGGAAAACCACAAAATTGAATACTTACATAACATTAGTTTCACTCCACTTATTCCTTACACTTTGGAATCAAACCCTGAATGTTAGCGTCTTGAAATTATACGCAAATAATCCTTCCTATACTATATCCTACACGGAGCAATGCCTATCTATGTCTCAATTGAAGGGATCCGAAATCAAGGATCTCGGTCTCCTCCAAAGATTCATCACATCAGCTATTTGATAGCTTCCTCCACGAGCTACAAAAATATATATAAATGACTTACTGATGTCTGGAATTAAACCTTCCTTTTTTTTTTACCAAGACTATAAGATGGTCCTAAGATTCTTCCAAAAATTTACACAGCAGCAGAACAATTCGTTTCACGATTTTGCTTGTTAGGTTTTTGCCCAGCAGTGGACCTTTGTCTTTCGGGATTTCCTGAAACTGATTTAAACACGTAAAAATTCTATTTTCAGCTCCATTGCCCTCACTATTCAACAAAACCTGATTCTTAGTTTTCTTCTGTTGCTTTCGTTTATCAAAATTTTAGCAACTATTCATTTTTATCAGCAAAAATAGCTTTTTTTCTTCATTTTCCCTTTTCGACTCTTTCCCGACCCTGTCACGACCGTCACTCCTTGTCATATTTTTCTACTCCCCGTTTCTCGTTACACTTCTTGACAGTTCCTCTAAATAGTATTTTATGCATTTAAAAATTTTTTAGGGTTCCGCAAGTGCACAGCCTCCCCCAAAATTTTATTATTTCGAAAAATCTAAGAAAACATTTTTTTTTTTTTCGAGAATTCTAAAATTTTCAATTTTAAATTAATTTTAATTTTTTTTTTTATTATTATTATTATTATTTTATTATTATATTATTATTTTTTTATTATTATTATTATTATTATTTTTTAAATAAAAACACCTATATTGGCCCTTTTTTTT
Source organism: Athrips mouffetella (assembly GCA_947532105.1). NCBI lineage: Eukaryota > Metazoa > Arthropoda > Insecta > Lepidoptera > Gelechiidae > Athrips > Athrips mouffetella. The sequence continues at coordinate 5,973,598 of OX383976.1, read as the reverse complement.
TTATTCACAAATACAATAAACAAAACAAGTAACTAAACTACTAATATTATAAATCATTAAACTAAATTAATTTTTATTCAAAATTATTAAAATTATTTAACATGTTTATCTAAATTTAGATTTATTTAGTTCAACTTTAATTATATAATCAAATTTAATTTGTATTAAATTATAAATTATTATAGTTCATTATATATATTTTTTTAAAACGAAGTCAATTTAATAATGCCAGTCAATTCACTAACAAATTGGCTCACTATATACTATAATCAAAATAGTCTTCTAATATTAATTATTAAATTAAAACTATTAGAATTATATTAATTAGGTTGTGACCAGGAATATCTCAATTCCTCTAAAGTTAAAATTTATGAAACAGTCCCGTGAAAATCTCAGTATCTAACATCCTAAGTATAATATTTAGCCAAATGGACTGCATTATAAACTCCTTTGACACTTTGAGTTTCAGGGTCAACAAGAATATACACATTAGCATATTTTATTCCTCCAATTCGATATGGTCCATCATATAATAAATCAAATTTCTTAGTTTTATTTCGACTAGAATCCGATTTATTAAGCCTCCTTAATTTTACCAAATCACCAACTTGAAAATCTATCAACTTATGAGTTCTATTGAATCTATCCTGCCGCTTCTGACTCGAAAGTCTAAGGTTTTCTCTAACTTCCTCTCTAATTTGATCTAATGTTTTATTCGTGAGTGCCCGTGGTAGAAAACGGTCTACTTTAAGTTTCTCTGAATTTCCAAATAATATTTCATTAGGAGAAAATTTCGTACTCTCGTGGAACGTATTATTATACAATTCCTCAATCTCCAACAAGTAATGATCCCATCTAGTATGGTCATCATGACAATAAATTCTAAAGAATTTGTTTAATTCTTTATTCACTCGTTCTGTAGTGTTAGGTCGAGGGTTACGAATAGTAGTATACAAAGTCTTAATTCTCAAAGCTCTGAGTCCTTTTTTCCACTTGTGACTAATAAATTGTTTTCCGTTATCTGTCATAACAGCCTTAGGTTGTATTATTTCAGTGAACACTCTCATACAATAAAGCACTGAGTCTGCTGAAGCTCCACGAAGTCCGAAAAGTTTAATAAATTTACTAAAAGAATCCTGTATTACAAAAATATAAATATAACCAGCCTCAGTTTTAGGTAGTGGTCCGAAGATATCAGCCATTACTAATTCACCCGGGTTTTCAGTTAAAATCGATTTACATTTCCCTACCCCTTTTATATAGTCAGGTCTAGAAAGCTGACAAACATGACACTTCTGAATACAAGATTTCACTGTCTTACCCATATTTATCCAATAACACCTTAATTGTAAATATTTCAAAGTTTTATATGCGCCAAGATGACCCATCTCTATATGTACCTGTTTACAAATCTCTTCTTGTAGAACCTTAGGCATAAACAAAACGTAATCTCCACGTACAGTTTTAAAATAAAGTAGATCATTATTGACAATACAGCGCAAAGTTATACGTGTAAATCTATCTGTTCTTTCGGGTACTCTAGAACCATTTATTTTCTCCTTAATCCCACATATGACGTTGTCAAGCCGTTGATATTCCATCATACGTTGTAATTTATTTTTCAAGTCACGGTCAGTAGAAACACCTACATACATAACAGTTGAATACCACACCTTCTCTTCTTGCAAAACTCCCCCTGGCGGATATCTAGATAAAATATCTACCCCAATATTTTCTACACCTTTTACATGTTCGACTTCGAAGTCAAATTGTTCAAGAAATAAAATCCAACGTGTGACTCTACTGTTGTATAATTTCATTTGTTTCATGAAAGTTAATGCCTTATGATCTGTACGAATAACAAATTTCGCTCCTCTTAAATAAGTCTCAAACTTTTTCACAGAATAAATAATAGCCCACAACTCTTGTTCAGTTACAGTCCATCGTAATTCAGAACCCCGTAGCGCACGACTACAGAACCCCAAAATTTTAACCTCACCATTATTTCCAATCTGAAACAATGATCCGGCTATTCCGATCCCTGAACTGTCGGTCTGTAAATAATATAATTTATCCTGATCAGGATGGCTCAATAGAATCGTTGTAATAAATTCTTCCTTTATTTTATTGAAAGCTCGATCTAATTCTTCATCCCAAAACCATGTTTGGTTTTTCTTTAATAACCTAGTTAACGGAGCAGTCAAAATACTATAGTTCTTAATGAAACGTCTATAATAATAACAAAGCCCCAAAAATCCTCTTAACTGTTTTTGTTTCTTTGGAATAGGGAATTCCTTTATAGCTTTTATTTTATCTGGGTTAGGTTTAATTCCCGAAGTTGTAACTATATGCCCTAACATTTTTACTTCACTGCAGAAAAAGTTGCACTTTGCAAAATTACAAGTCATTCCAGCTGATTCTAAACGATCCAAAACTATATCAATATGTTCCAAATGGTCCTGCCAAGTCCCACTCGTTAGGATTGCAAGATCATCCAAATAATTGACACAAAACTCTCTAACACCAGGACCCAATATAATGTCCATTGCGCGACAAAAGGACCCTACTGACGTCTTAAGTCCTTGCGGAAGCACGTTGTATACGTAAGACTTTCCATTAACTGTAAATCCAGTATATTTTTTACTGTCCTCAGTCAACGGTATTTGAAAATAAGCGTTATTTAAATCAATCAGTGTTATAAATTTTACACCAAGGAAAGCATTAAGTATGTCAATCTGTAAAGGCGGTGCTTCTACTTCTGGAACCATATATTTATTGATTTCCCTAGCATCAAGTAATATTCTAACAGATCCATCAGGTTTTCCAGTGAAAGTTAGAGGACTACAAAAATTTGTAGTTTTTCTCGATATAATCCCTAATTCTTCCATCTCCCTCAATTTTTCTTCTACTTTTGCCCTATGTGCATATGGTATAGGATAGGTTCGTTGTATCCTTGGAGTACCCTCTATCATTTTAATGTCATGAGTATAACAGTTTGCCCTTCCAAGTTTCTTTGTAAAAACTTGCATATGGGATCTCAAAACATTAAAAATTTGTTCCTTCTCTACATCAGACAAATCCATTCCCAACCGAATACTTTTAAACAAATCTAATAATTGCTTTTCTTCACCGCCTTCCTTTTCGTTTTGTTCCTCTACTCCAGATATTAGATTTATTCGATTCTCTACTAAAGACTCACTAGAAAGATTTCGAAACGGAATAGTAATTTCTCCTTGCCCAACGATACCCAATTCTAATGTTTGTGGTTCTTTTAAATGCAAAACAGCGTTGTGCGCAACTAACCAATCTACCCCAAGGATAGCAGAACAAGTTAATTTAGCAATCACTAAAAATCCCGTATCAATATCAAATGAACCACACGTCAAAGGTATAGAGACTAGTTTTTTTATTTGGAGACTCTTTTGTCCAACGGCTCCCCTCACACATATTGGTCTAACTGGTAACGCAGGGAATTCTAACTTTAATTCTCCTTGTAAACTCTCTAAGAATTCTTCCGAAATACAAGTTACTTCACTTCCAGTGTCTACCAAGAGAACTATAGATTGCCCCAAAATTTGTAACTCAATTTCTGATTTAAATTTGGGCCCCTCATTCTCAAAGCAAACCTCTTCATCATATAAAGAGTTACCTTCATATTCTCTAATGAACTGATTATACATTGGTTGATTTTGTTTAATCACGGAAACGTCAAAAACTTTAATTAAATTTACGACTGTTTGTTTATTATTATAATCTTCTGAAGAATATCCTAAACCTTCTCTATCACAATTCGTTCTAGTATTATTCGGGGAAACAGGATATAAGATCCCTTCTTGGTCACAACCCAATCCTACCCCTGGCTTCCATCCTTGTTTTATTAAATATTTTACAGGAAAAAGATAATTTAGTTTTTTGTTAATTGCGGCCACCTCCTGCTTATTGGAAATGGCCCCAACTAGTTTAAATCTTCTTCTTGAATTATTTCATCAGTGATCCTTCCCCTTGAAGTCTCCCCCTCGATGTGAGCCACCACTTTTGGTTTTTTATAAAATGGTTTGTCTTTATTCGAAACGAATGGACTTTGACGCTTTGTTCCCCTATCAGCTCCAGTAGAGGAGTCAAAGGAAGAAGATCCACATTGTTTATTCACGTCATCCAATTCACGAAGAAACTCTGTTGCCTCAATCAAAGTATTTCCTTTCTTCATCCGCCAAGCATATTGTACATCCTTCGGAAAGTGTCTCATCAAATCCTCCACTATTTGCCATTCAGGAATTGGTCTAGACATCATCTTTGCTTGCCCTGCTAAACTAACGAAATGTTCTAGCATTGTTCCATTTTCCTTAGACCAAGTGCCATTTACAATCATTCTTCTCAAGGTGTTTTGTTCGGCTTCTCCCCAATAAGCATCCAAAAAATCTCTTTTGAAATCCGACTGTGTAAACCATCTCTGTCTATAAATTCTGGCCCATTTACGAACATCACCTTCTAAACAACTGATTATAGTTTCAATTGTAGCATCTTCATTAGGCATCCTCCGTAAATAATTCTGAAGATCCTCCAAAAACGACACTGGATGTACCCCAAATCTTCCAGGAAAACGTGGTTTTTCGACTCTTGTATCAATCACCGGGCATATATTAATCGGTGCTTCATGCCTTTCAGACGAAGCTGATGCAGCGTTAGTTTCCCGAGCTTGCGACAGCTGATTCTCTAAGTTCGACACCTTCTGTGTCAGAATTCCCATGTTTCTTCGAAGTTGGCGAAACATAGTGGAGTTGCGTAAAGAAGGTCGTGGACGTTCTTCTTGCTGACCTGTCCTTTCTAACTCATCTTGTCCCTGAGATGATCTAAGATTATAACGAGGAGGCATTTTTTCTTTTCTTTGGATACTGAAAGTTTATTACAAATTATAGGTTGGAATTTTGTTTAATTTAAAGAATAGAAAGCTTATCTAATATTCTTTCCTTAACTTCCCAAAACTGTTGCTTTATGGAGCTAATATTTTGATCTCCATCGATAATCTCTATCCTGTCAAAATCTTCCTTTATATTAGGGTTCAATAACCATTCCTCATGAATGTTGTGAATCCTCTCTATATAATCTAACGTTATCCCTGTCTCTTCAGGTCGACCACGACTTAGGGCTCTCTGATAAGAAACCATAGGGGAAGTCCTAAGATAAACCACTAAATTAATTCGAGTAACCAATTGTTCTTTGAAATAAGAATAGGTTTCATCTAAAACTGCAAACTCAGCCGGGTGCAACAATTCACTCTCTTGCAATTCCCTAATAAAACAGTTTTTGGCTGAATAGATGGAACGTTCCATAACTTTAATCTTAGCGCTAGATTCTTTCGTATGATTCTCTAACATTGTTAGAAGAACATAATTTTGAAAACAGAAACCCCACTTCTTAGGATTTTTCCTTAAATAACTGGAAGAGATTGACGCCAGATAAATTAGTCCATTTATCAATTGGTTCTGGTATTATCTCAAAATCAGAGTTGCCTCCCAAAGCTGCCAACAAAGTAGACTTCCCTGACCCTATGTTTCCTTCTATTGAGACTGTAAAATTTCCCATCTTTATTCTGAAACAAGGAATGCATCATATTTTCTATGGTTTCCAAAACAAATAACCCTAAGCTAAAACCAATTATAACGTCCCGCTTAACAACTTTAACTTAGATAGACTTTACTCTCAAGTTTCTTCAGTTCAAAACTCGAAATTAGTGTATTTTTCATTTTGTTTCCTTTTTCACTCCTCAATACCTCTCTCGCTTGAAACCAGCATATCCTGGTCACGGCACCAGCTGTACAGATCTGAAGTCCCTTCATATAGGATCCTCAAATCAGATACGTGAAAGTTTTGGCCAAGGTTGATCGTCTAGAATAATATCCTTTAAGAATATTATATTTTTCCTGAATCCTACGTCATTCCGTTTTATATATTTATAATATCTTGTAATTTACAGATTCTGCTCGGTGGAGAGTGGCAATAGAAGAATGAAAAAGAAACACACTTGTTATTTTAATATTTATATTTGAATATAAGCCTAATCTTTACATGTCTAATTTGAGTTATTTATTTTATTTTATATCACTATTTATTTGAATTTAGTCTCAAATTGTTTGGTGTAGTTCATCTGAATTCATGTAGATTCATCAGTTTAGGAGAGGTTTCATCTCTTTTTATAAAGCAATTTTATTAAAGCCGTTAAGTTTCTGAAAAGAAACCTATGTTAATATAAACGAAGTAATAAAAAATAATGTGGGGACAATCCCCAGGTTTGGGGCACCGCCATCGCCCCAAGCAGCTCGTCCTAGGCCTCCTCTACCCTAAGTCCTAGGTCCGAGGCATATCATCACCCAGCTCACGATGACATGACGCTAAACTACCCTAACAATCCAACTGGATCGTCAGGGTTCTGATCATCCTCGCGGAGCTGGATATCCCATCGAAAACTTAAACTACAGTAAAGACTAGGGTTAATGTATGTGGAGAGCGGAACTAACTAACCACAGTACAACCCAGACGGTGATGATGTCTCCCCCCGGTATGTTCATGCCCCGCGTCAAACCCGACTTCCACGTGGCCCACCTTTAAGGGACGATCACTGACTCATCCAGGGTTCACAGGGTATTGACTATTTCTTTTAGTCACCCATACCAGAGCTGGTCACCGAGCCCGCCAGGCACACGAAGCATACAGTCTTCCTTTAGGAAAACAGGGCACTCTCCATCATGAGCTATAAGAGCTCTTCCTGTAATCCCTCCGGGCAGACAATGATCGACATCATCGAATCCCTTAGTTTGTTTTGAAATAAGTTAAACTGAAAATAATTAGCCAGCTCCACACGTCCAAGTGTGAAGTCTGTACTAGATACGGGTATAGTATTATTGCTTGCATGGCCAGCCTAGATCAATAACGGTTTTATAACGAGAGACATAAAGAGTTTGAAGGGCAATTTCCCTCCCCCCAGTCACTGCGTGACTTTATTGCACCAACAAGGTCTCCGTATATCCTTCATAGCTCTCACTTGTGATGCGTAGCTAAATCTCTTTTCCGTTACCAACCCACGCAGGACAAGGATTATGTAGAGTAACCCCAGTCTAAACACTCATTTAAATAAAATGAATTGCATCTAAACTATAATGGGATTACCCAGCATATTTCGAAGAAGAACATATAAGAAGTAAGTATGACAAAAGATTACTGAAGGTAATCCTTAAATAAGAGTGAAGAATGATGACCAGAACCGAGAAGATACGGGATAGTAGTATCTAAGCTAGGTTGGGCCAAACATTTATGATTTAAGATCTTAAGGGAAAATCAAAAGCATCGAGTATTCAAAACCAAGAACACTGGGAGAATTTAGCGTAAACAACACTAGCTAAAACTCGATGTTCTTTAAAAGAGGACTCAAAAGAAGTATAAAAATGGGGTTATTGTATATACTTAAATATTCGAAACATATCTATAATGAAAGAAACTAAACATTATAATTTCCGTTCCATTATTGTTTTCAAGAATCTATTTAGTAATGTTAAAGGTGGTTTCACACTGAGTCAAAGTATAATTTTAAGTATGATAAATTATGACTAGTTTTATTAAGAAAAAATAAAACTTAGAATCTTATAAGGTTTAGATTCCTGTATGATTCAATGAAGATTAAATAGATTATTTAACTACTTTAGGATGACACACATAAAGTTCAGAGGTCCCCCAAGGTCAGAGTGTCGTACAGCCGTCGCAGCCTTACGGGCGAACGTCGTCAACACACTTTACAAGAAGCAACCCACGAACGAATGTAATGTCTCCTTCAAGAATATTCTTCCTATTGATTCAGGACAATTCTAATTTATTCCTTATAAACAATTTAATGTCATTAGACTAAACTAGAATGTCCCTACACAAAAGAAGAAAGTTTTATGTTGTCTAACTACTCTACATTTGGTAATCTAACGCTAAGATCAGGAGGTCCTCCCGCGGTATATGCCACTCAAACGACGCAACCAATAGCGGGCAAGCGTTGTCAGCACATAACACAAGAAACATTATTTCCAAAATCCAACGTTAAAACACCTTGCTAATATCCCTCCATTTGTATCGGAATAACACCAATTCATCCCACACATACAGAAGGGGAATTCAGGATGAATCAGCGAAACCTCACACAAATAGAAAGAGAAGAACTTTAGTATCAGACCCTTTTAGGCTTGAGAGCTCCGGCCCAAGAATGATTAAAATAAATAAATCCGAAGGTTGATATTATCAGATAGACTTAGACAGATACTCCAGTGACACGCGACATACATTAGCCACATCCAATATAGTGGACATCGGGGACACATGTCACGAGGGCATCCATCCATGCTTGGTTGAACTAAATAAACCTGAGAGCAGGCATTTCTTAATCTCAAAATCTGGGACTCCTATAGTATGAAAGTAAAAGGAAAGATAAGCACCTCCTATGAGCTTGAGTACAGAGATGTAGCAATGCTCTCAGCATGTTCCAATTTTGGGAAATTGAGGCAGAAGATTCAAAATCACTATCAAAGCAATTTATTATTACTTGAAATATTATTATTTATAATATTCACTCTACTTAAACTTACCCTTTATTTCACAATAAAATATCACAATCTATATCCAAGTTTTAGTTTTCAGATATATTATTTTAAGATTTTGAATTGACGTTCTAATTCTTTTGATCTGACGGAATATTTTTAAATTTTATCATATGATGACACTAGTATATCAAAACTGGAATTTTGATTTAGGGCCAAAGATTTTATATTATTTTCTAAAAAAGGTAATTATTTAATGTATTAATATTTTCTTCCATTTTGATTTTGGGTTTTGATTTATTTTTAGTTAAAGAGATAAAAAATTTATAAAGATTTCAAAATAGCGTCTAGCTTTGAGTAAAACTAAATCAAAAATGATTTATTTGTTGACTATTTGACAATAATGTCAAATAGACAATTCTACCTAAAAAAGTATAAAAAATATACATTGACTAAAGTCTCCTTGAATTGATGATAATAATATACATCGTCCAAAGTCTCTTTGATATGTTGACAAAATATACAACATCTAAAGCCACCCCTAATCGATGACAATATATATACATCAGAGTCCAGTTTCCATGATTTCACCAAGGACTATTTTAATCAATTTCTCTGTAAAGGAAAGAATTAAACACAATGAAATTTACATTACCTTTACAATCCAAGCAATACCTTTTTTTAGCCTTCACGATTTATCATTTGTGGTTTGCTTTTCCATGTCTATAATGTTCCTTGTAATTCCTGTACCTGTTTAGAAATAGAACATTATCCTGCCTAGCTATACGCGAACAAAGACACTTGTAGAACTAGTTTATACTTAATTATGGGAAAAGAAAATCTTTATTACTATCTACAAATAACGACTCAGATTAGAAACACAGTATGTTATAATTTCCGCAGAGTTATTAATGTTTACAAACGAAAATCATTAAGTGGGAATATCAATTTACTTAAAGTATCACACAGTACAAGCCTCTTATGACCTCGCAGGTAGATCTGTAAAGCTGCAAATATTCTCCAATCAACTCTTCCTCTTTTGACATTGAAATCTGATTTTCTCAACGTTATTTAGCTCACATAACCTGGAAGAAACTATAAATTTCATTAAGTCACATTTCACCTTAACTCGAATACACACAACAACTTTGAACCGAAAATAAATAAAAGATGGAAAACCACAAAATTGAATACTTACATAACATTAGTTTCACTCCACTTATTCCTTACACTTTGGAATCAAACCCTGAATGTTAGCGTCTTGAAATTATACGCAAATAATCCTTCCTATACTATATCCTACACGGAGCAATGCCTATCTATGTCTCAATTGAAGGGATCCGAAATCAAGGATCTCGGTCTCCTCCAAAGATTCATCACATCAGCTATTTGATAGCTTCCTCCACGAGCTACAAAAATATATATAAATGACTTACTGATGTCTGGAATTAAACCTTCCTTTTTTTTTTACCAAGACTATAAGATGGTCCTAAGATTCTTCCAAAAATTTACACAGCAGCAGAACAATTCGTTTCACGATTTTGCTTGTTAGGTTTTTGCCCAGCAGTGGACCTTTGTCTTTCGGGATTTCCTGAAACTGATTTAAACACGTAAAAATTCTATTTTCAGCTCCATTGCCCTCACTATTCAACAAAACCTGATTCTTAGTTTTCTTCTGTTGCTTTCGTTTATCAAAATTTTAGCAACTATTCATTTTTATCAGCAAAAATAGCTTTTTTTCTTCATTTTCCCTTTTCGACTCTTTCCCGACCCTGTCACGACCGTCACTCCTTGTCATATTTTTCTACTCCCCGTTTCTCGTTACACTTCTTGACAGTTCCTCTAAATAGTATTTTATGCATTTAAAAATTTTTTAGGGTTCCGCAAGTGCACAATACCTTGGGTACCATATTTGATCAAACAAGTTGTGGGCACTATATAAGAGCTTAAGTACTCTACAGTGTAGTGTAGTCAGTGTAGTCTACATTGCGCCGTCATTAGACGGTTTTGGTTTAACCCATTCAAAAGTTATTCAGTTTTAATGGTCCGAGTAACATGCTATAAATAATTAGAGTCGGAATAGCAGAAGTTCTGCAGCGGGAAAACATTCCATATCCAAAGGAAAATATATTTTTTAAATATATATATATTTTTTTACTGTCAACAGGCTTACTCTTGACCTCGATCTGGTCTAGCTAGACAGAGATGAGGTCGACGATGGAAAATGTAAAAATTGTACCGCAGAAAGCGAGCTTGATATGGAGATGTAGCAGATCTTTATTAATTAATACACAAATTATCTAGGTATCTACAATAGTTAGGGTGCTGGCTGCAATTTGGGTATATGATTTGCTCATGATTCATTAATAGGGATGATAGATCAGCTCAATACGAATCGATTTGGTCCTTACAAGTTTCTCTGTGCGTCGCTGCGTTTTTGAGTTAAAGCAAAAAACCTTAGAGTATATAATTACCAGTAGTATAGAGCGCGCATATTGCACGAATTGCTTAGTACGCATCGTAGGCAAATGAGCTATAGATACTATATTGATAAGTATATGACAGACAGGGATGTGCAAGGTACCGATCGACAAGGAGCTATCGATAAGTTATGTAAATAAATATCTTTGTTAGGTACTTTTTATGTTCCATATGTCATTTTCTATACTGTTAAACGAGAAATGTAAAATATTAATTTATATATTTGTTTGCAATCATATTCTCGATACATAGAACAAACAAACTAAGAAAATATAGATAAATGAATGAAATAAATGAATCATCCATATTAATGTTATTCTTGTTTTAATTTTAATTCAAAAGTAATGTGTGATAGAAATGTCAGAAAATCGTGTGGACTTGTTACTAAGATTTAAAAATAAAATCGAGATTCGTGTTTATTTTTTAAATAATAAAAAGTTGTTCAGTATTTTGTGTAAGTTTATCCCTTAAAATATTTGACACTATATATGTAGGACCTTTTTTGTAGGATTTCATAAAATGTTGTCTCATTCACTAATTTAAAATGATTTATTTTATTTTACACCATACTATACCTACCAAAATTCTTCACAATCAATTAAGCAGTTCATACATGATATCGCAACATTCTATACTTTACATTTACTTTCAAACACACATCAAAATTATTTGTAATTATAAGATTTTGTGTATAAGGTTACATTGATATTATACATATCGACTACAGCGTTGGTCGCGTCACATCACTACAGTCTCGGGCGGGGAGAGCGGTGCGCAGGCGAGCTTGTGCGTGCCCGCCTCCCACGTCTTCTTCACCCCCCGCGATGTGCGATTTGTTTTCTTAAAAATAAGTATAAAAATCAACTTCCCGATGAAATGTGATACTGGATTTCAAATATTTGTGTTTCCTAGTATCTTTTTTGCAAGATGAAACTGCACATTTGACCATTTGGGTACGTAAATTATGAAAAAGATCTCTGGAGGAACACACACCGCTAGCGCTCAACCACGACTATAAGCGATCGCGACGGGAACGTCGTTTTGTTCTCACCCGTGCCTACTGTTCCCACTTTGTTGCGCGCGCTCTATACTATTATTACTCTAAGCAAAAAACATTAAAATAAGATACTAAATAATGTTTTTTTTTGTCTGCTTTTGTGGCTCTTCTTTAAAATACTTCTGAAGATGTAGAAAATCGAAGAGGCAGACATGCAGGGCTCTGCATTATCACGGGACGAAGTAGTGAATTTTTGCATTTTGAAGCGCGGTAACTTTACGACGCAGGGCTATTATGGTGGCAGACCATTTTTCTGGGGTTTTATACATTGTATTTAATCAGATAGTCATAGTCTGCCAGGTGTACGTTTCATTGTCAAATTTCAAAACGGTTAAAACTTAATTCCTCAAAAAAACAGGGGTGTGGATGTCCGCCAATATTTTTTGTATCTTCTAGAGGATGCTCCTTATCATCAGTCAAAGTGGCAGACATGAGCAAATCATATAGAAATTTGTCCTTCATCACCCTTACTACAACGTGTAAAGGTGTGATAATACTGAATGGTATGCCCATGAAACTGAACAACTTTTCCCAAGGAACATAGGTCGAAATACGAAAAACCAAATTTGACCCCCCATACAAAATGCGCTATCAGCTGATGCAGTTTCTATGGGAGGTAAAAATTGATTTCGTTCTACGTTCCTTAGTTGATCACACCCTTTAGTATTATCACATTTCCGTTACACGCTGTATACTAGTGTAGGCAACGAAGCAGTTGACCCCAACATAAATTTCTCAGGCAGACTTTATTTGACAGGATGATAAAGAATCATGAATTGAATGTAAATTCAAAATATCAAAAAAAAAAATTTTTTTTAATTTGTTCATACATTTTTGTAATTTTTGTATGGAAAAATTAAAAGTACCGATTTTTTTATAGAAGGTTTGTCTCATGTAGTGTAATACCCCAGCAAAGTTTCGACTGAGGATTTAATGCGGGGGTCTTCATACAACGATCCGCTTCGTTGCCTAGACTATACAACGACCTAAGCGACCCTTGCCAGCTTCTTGCTAGTCAGTTGAAAGGGCGGAAGTTGACTATTTCCGGCTAACCATAACCGGAAATAACCAACAGGGTTACTAATCGCCATCTCACAGAACATGTTTCCGCAGCGATTTGCTAAAATTGACGATAATATGCTACTTTCCACGCCGAAGACTTTTCCTAACCAGTATTTCTAGTACAGTCTTGTTGTAGTGTCCCATGTGGTGCCGGCAAAGAATAGTACCATCCCATACATACCCGTGCGTGTCGTAAGAGGCCACTAAGTGTTATATTATAAACTGGCAGATGGGCAGCAGCATCCTCCTGTAAGTACGTATCATACCATCTGACTTACTGCGGTCACCTAAAACCGCGGTCCATGGTGCCAGCCGTAACGCTGACAAGCGAGGTGACTATGGTACATCCCCTCCACATTTTTCCAGCAAAAGCCTAGAATTATGGAGGGAGCTCCCTGTCTTGCAGTGGACATTTCATGGGATGTTATGTGAGTCTTGTAGTATCAGGCAGGGATGCGGTCGTAAAATTGTTTGGGTATTGAGTAGGTACTCGATTCATCTCCTCTTTTATCGAAACATCCATCCATCGCTTAACTTACACTCTCCAGAATTTCACAACAAAAGTTTGTTCGCGGTGCCCGGGAGAGCGAAGAAACATGTGTGTTGCGTTACATACTATAAGGTAGAGGCGAGCCGCACATTCTATTATGGAACAAGGAATAATTAGCAAAAAAATATCTAAGTGAGAAAAGACCACCGAATGCCTAAGTATACGACGTACAAAATAACGCTGGCTGTGAGCCTGTGACCGTTAATGCGCAAATGTCAAAAACATTGTCGCGAGGGTGATTGCGGCAAGTGGGCGGAGAATCCTTTAATGGCTCTCCGCCTGTCACCCATGCGGAGAAAATAACCGTCAGAGCCAAACTTATTCTGCACACGCTACAGGGTGTGAGATAGATACAGTCAACAGCACATCAAGCTTGATAACATTTGAGCTCTTATTGCTAGAGTTGCACTTCGAATGACAAGCTTGACCTGCCATTGACTGTACATGTAAGTTAATAATAAACAGGGTGTTAGGGTGAACACTATGTTCCTTTAAGAAGTTAACTGCCAGTATCGTTAATAAAAACAACTTTCCTTTTGGGGAGCCATGTCGAAATCTAATACCCAATCAGCTGACATAAAAATTGGTCTAAAATTTTGACTCTAAATACATGTCCAGCGGTTCTCAAGTGTTACATGTTAGTCTATCCCATTACAGATGTAATGTTAGTCCAGTGAACTCCAGACGGTTATTTGGAGGAGATGTTTACACTCAATAGCCGGTGAAGGATAGAAAGGGCTACGAATCGGTGGCGCGTCTAGGTCCAAAGCATCTGCTTTCGAAGCTGTTTGCAAACATTGTCCATAGAGAAATTTGGAAAGAAAAAGAGTAGGCCTCGGCAGGGCAGTGGGACATTTAGAGCGACTATAAAAAAGTACAAAATAGATTCGCAATTTTTCCCTACGCACCTCGCTGTTCTGTCACTATTGTACCTAAACGCTGCAGGCTGTACGGTCAACCACACATCAGTGAAAACATTTGCATCTCTATTACCAGCCCATAAAGTCCAAAGTGTTTCCCCCGACGTGCGGCCGTGTGCACCTAACAGTCGAGCACTGTGACGGACGCGGACGACGCGACACGTTTTTGCGTGCTTTACATAACCATTGTCGCCAAGTTTCTTGTTGTCGCAAACGATTACACTGTTAATAGTTCAGCCAATCTACGACAGTTTGTATGGAGAGGGTTGCATTAAATGCACTTTAGAGGATAATTTATTAAATTACCAATAAAAACATTCAGAAATTTAAAACCACAGTATTCCCTGACATAACGTTATCAACGTTATTTTCTTAAAACCAGTATAAGTAAGATGAACGCACTCAACCTGTATAATATTTACCAATGTGTATTTAATGCAACCTCATATAATAGATTACTCACTCTCAATCTGCTACAATAATCTGTATACAGACAACGAAAATGAATAAGTACAGAACAATAAAAATAAAAATTAACTCATGATAACCATTAAGTTTTTGACATTATGTAACGTGTGACGAAAACAACCGTGAAGGGTGTGAATTCTGAAACTGAACCACTTTTCCCATTAACCATGCATTAACATAGAAAAAAATTAACTTCCCATAGAAACTGCATTAGTTGATAGCGCATTTTGGAAGGTCAAAAAAGGTTCGTCTTCTAATTGTACGTTTCTTAGAAAAAGTTGTTCAATATCATGATTGACGCAGGCGCAATTAAATTAAAATTTGTTTTTCTTTTGAAATATCCACGAATAAGGGCTCCCGCACACGACCGAGAATCGGTGGCCGATTTTTTGTCGGCATCCCGCTCTGACGTGTTATCACCTGAATCTTCCGTCCTTGTCCTGGCCGATAATCGCCCACCGATTCTCGGTCGTGTGCGGGAGCCCTAACTCGCGTTTGTAAATCCATGTCTATGCTTCAATTCGTAAAAAACGGGCTTATTCTGAAGAAAGTTTGAAAAATTCAGGAGATATTTTACGGTAGGTTTAAAAAGTCAAAGATACAAAGTTGTTCCAGCCCCCAGAATAAGCCCACGAGCTTATTCCACCATCTCCCTTCTACCATCGGGAGTCCAGACGCACCGCAGGATATCACCCATACTTGGTTGATATTCAGCACATTCGCACAAAGCGCTTTGAAACATCTTTTATAATGCGCACGGCTAAGGAGTGGAATTCTCTGCCTGCGTCTGTGTTCCCGAGTTCATTTGACCCGAATCTATTCAAGTCGCGAGTGAATAGGCTTCTTCTGGGCAAGCTCGCTCCATCGTAGGCTTCATCTCTGTCTTCAAGACTAGATCGAGGTCAAAAGCCCATTTTCAATAATTAAAAAAAAAAAGAATTTTAGGTAAAGTCATTTTTCAGTAAGTACTAACATTTTTGCATGTTTTTTATAAATTAAATATCGAAATTCTTAATATTCTTTTAAGCATGGTTGGGAAGACATTAAGCTTACAGAAGCTTAAATTTAATTTTCGAAAAATATTATCTGTAAATATAAGGTGTTTTTAGGGTTCCGTACCTCAAAAGAAAAAACGGAACCCTTATAGGATCACTTTGTTATCCGTCTGTCTGTCAAGACCCTTTATCTCACGAACGGATAAAGGTATCAGGTTGAAATTAATACCATATATTAGGATCCATGAACCACACAAGATCTGAAAATTTCAATTTTTTACAACGACGCAATCAAAAGATATGGCATTTTATGTCCTCATCTCCATACATTTATTCAAAAATGCAAAACCTACAGGGTACTTCCCGTTGACCTAAAATTATGAAATTTGGCAAGAAGCTAGGTCTCACAGTACAAATAATGGGAAAAGTCTGAAATCATTAAATATATAACATTTTTTCTCACAACTAATGGTAACCAATTGTGGTGAGCTCCCGTTTCAAGAACATTCATATAAGAGAGGGGTCAAGTTGGATGGTCGCTGAGGCGATTTTTGTTTTAGTTCTATTTAAAAACGGGAACACTTACAAACTTGAAAATTGGTATGTTTATAGTGCATAAGCTATAAAATAACAACAAATTTGGTCAAGCGCGTGTCGGACTCAAAAAATCTAGTGAAATTTCAACTAATACAATTGTTTATGTGGTGGTACGGAACCCTCAGTGCGCGAGTCCGACTCGCACTTGGATGGTTTTTTTTAATTAGACCCAAATATTGTTAGGGTTACTTCAAGCACCTAAATGAATACTATAGTGTTATTTTTTACATTTTAATTCGCTAGTTTTCGAGAAAAATCCTACAAAAAATACCGCTAAATATCGTAAAATGAACACTACGTAGCAGCACAGGCGGCAGCGCGGAGTCGTGAGCCAATCACGCGCAAGCCGAGTGCGCGGTTCAGGCGGTTTCGTCTCGGTTTCGGGCTCTTAGTACGGTCGAAATCATTACTACAGAATGATTGCGAATAATAATTAACTTTTTGTATGAAAATTATTTAAAAAAACTAGCGGGAGGTTTTTAAAACTTTGATAAACCTTTTTCTTTATCATAGTTACACCACCCCTAGAAATATTTGGGCCTAATTAAAAAACACCTTATATGTAACATTTTAGAACCTTTAATTATATATATCAAACTTAAAATAACAACTTTATTTTATGCTCAAATCAAAGATTTTGGAAACTACGCCAGGGAGCGTTTAGCGTTTTTCTTACGTCAATGGCTCAAATTGATAACCTTGAAGTCAACTTTCAAATATAAGACAATGATAGCTTTAAAAATAGCTTTAGAATTATAAATATTAGAATTTAGGAATAGCTTAGAATTATAGGAATTATGATCTCATTAATCTATAAGAAAATTTCGGCAATTTCTTAGAGACCTATTATAAATCCAAAATAACATGTTAAAATTTTGCAGACAAACTCCGAAATTAAAATTAAATTAAAAGACTTATTACCAATCGATTCATTTATTCCTGTTATATAGTAAAATTATAAAACAATGCTTATTCTACTTCGACATTCAAGTTTTTACAAATAAAACATTGTGTAAAAGTTAAATTTCTAATGTAAGCAGGAACTTCAAAAACAAATTAATATAGTAAATTTTTGACTCAGTAAAAAGATTTTTACTACGCAATTGAATTTTAATTCTGTAACTACCTACGTTATACAGTGTTCAGAATCTTCATGGAAGCACTGTAAAAATAGCACTGTAATAAAGGACCATATCAGGATTATATTATTCTAAAAATAAATTATCCTGATATTGTCCTATGTCTATTTTAACTATATGGATGTTGTATATTACACAGCTCTCAATTTTTGGTAGAAGCCAATTCCATTAAAAATACAAGACTTGGCTCCTATCAAAAATTGAGAGCTATGTTCCTAACTAGTAGTACCTGGAAAAAATTTGGTGCATTTATAAGGCGTGTCCACGTAAAGGCGATATAAGACGTTAAGCGACTGGACTATGAATACATCGAACGGATATCATGTATTTACACTATATGCAGATAGTACAAATCTTTTTACTTTAGCTTTAACTTACGGATAAAAAAAAACTTTATCTTATTTATACAGTACAGTCAAGAGCACATCAGGCTTAACACATTGTACATTACACCTTATCTTAGCCGCCGTAGAGACATAAGTTGCACAACGAGTGCAAAGCTGCAAGTGTTCTGGACTGTACATCTGGTGTATGGCACCGAATCAAAGGGTTATTGGTTTGTTTTGCCGCCAGTAGCAGATAATTTTAAGTAAAAACTCCTTTATGTATTTGCAATAATTAAATTAAGGCTTAATAACACTCAGCGTTACTTGATCAAATCAAATATGCACTCTAATCGTATGTGCACGGTAAGATGTCAAACGCTTACAGTTTTTGGTCGGGTTCGCGGCCGCGTGAGTTCGAATTCTCGGTTTTTTGCACTTTTTGTGGAATAAAAACAAAAAAACATTCAAGTAAAGACATTCATATTATAGATCTTTTTTTTGTGTAAAAACTAACTAGTGCTGTTTTGGAGATATTTTGAAAATTATGACAAAAAACAGGTGCTGCTGGGGATTATTTTTTCTCAAACGCGGTCCTTTTTAAAATCTTGATATATCACCCTGTATTTTTTTGGTTTTGAAGGCCATGTACTATAATTTTTCAATGTAGAGTAGGCATTTCACCCCTATTATAACGCCTTAAACCTATTTTTTTTTCGAAATTATATTCAAGTGAAGGTCACGTTTTTCCATCCCATGGGATCTGTTCCTGACACTTTCTAAGTGGTTAAATTATGAAGTATCAGCAATTAATTCATTAATTTTAAAGAAGTTTCCTGAAACTGGCGGTTTACCTTTCACTATCCCCACAATAACCTTATTGTACTGTATTGGCGGATTAAAATTAAACCTTATTTTAAGTACAAAACAAAACCGTTTAGGATCGGTTATGTATCGACAGATATACAGAAAAAGTGGTGTGTTTTATATCTAAACGGTTATTTTTCATCACTTCTGAAAATTTTAAAACTGAACAACTTTAGTAACACAGGTCGAAAAACGTAAAAAAACATCTTCTTTTTAGTTATTGGCTTCCATCGTTTTTACTAACGATGATTCCGCCATCGACAAGGTGCAGATAACCAAAAATTACTGGCAGATGATCGGTCAGGCAGAGTCACAGGTTTAGGACTTCAACTGATTAAATTAACCACTCATACAAAATAATCTGTCACTAGCATGACAGATTGTATTGTATGAATGATTGATGTGGATCGATTGCATGTATTTTGTATGAGAGGTTTGTGGTCAAATCACACTCGACCACATTAGTGGTCCGACTAGCGAAACTGCCAAGAGGATGGTTACAAAAATCCGAGAGTTCGGTAGACACAAATACAACCTGTTTTGACCAGAGACTTTGACTATGTTGTTCAGTTAAATAAGCGATTTATGTATGGTAAGAAAAAGAAATGCGATTTATACAAGGTGGGTTTCTACTGGGAAATGCACTGTTTGGCTAAATACCATTTTATGTAGATTCGAGTTTGTTTTGTAGGAAAGAGATAGATAAAAAAACTCTTAAACATCTAGAAGCGTTAGGTTACAGCCTAACTTACAATAATTGTTAGACAATCACAGACTAGGAAGTTTTGCCGATTTAGAACACACAAGGTACAAATAAAGCATAATAATTAGCCACAAAAACATGGCATATACAGGGTTATTTTTAAACCCCCAGCCAAATTTTAGTATGTTACTCAGAACATGAAACTGAACAACTTTTCCAAAGGAAAATGGGTCGAAAATCGAGAAAAAATTTTGATCATCTCACACAACTCCCACTATTGCAAAATTTGTATAGGAAGACCAAAAATTTTTCTCGTTTTTCGACCCATGTTCTTGGCAAAGTTGTTCAGATTCGTGTTCTGAGTAACATACTATTTGGCTAGGGATCCAAAAATAACCCTGTATCTTAGCTTGTGCTGTTTCGGTTGATGGGAATTTGCTTTGGACCGCGAATAGATCGGTTCAATCCGAGGCAGGAGAGCATATTATGCTGATACCGTTGAAAGTTTGAAGCTCGGTTCAAATCAAAAGAGAAAAGAGCTTGCGCATGACATAAAAAAAGAGCGAGCATTGTTTCAGTTGCCTATAAACCCATCGTTAGAGCATAGTAGAAGGTAAATGTGCTACGAGGGCCAAACCGAAAAGATCGGGAATAGAATACTCAGGAATAAATTAGATTAAAACCTTTTTGGTTTATGACATGTAGTATTATTTCAAACACAATTCCATTTTTGAATTTTAAAAAAGTAAAAAAGAAGAGTAGTAGCCATTTGAATTTGACAAGTCAGTGGGGAAAATGGAGCTTACGCGGGAACATTTCCGTGCCATAATTTTTCACAACTTTCGTCGAGGTTTATCTCAAGAACAATGTCTCGCCGAGCTTGTTTCTGTTTATGAACTTGAAGCACCCAGTAAAACGACTATATATCGTTGGTATTCTAAGTTTCGTCGTGGACGTTCCTCTCTCACGACAGTTCCTTCTACTGGTCGACCAAAAACAGCGGTAACACAAGATAACATCGATGCTGTGCGCCAATTAAGAAAAGAAGATAGACATGTGACATACGAGCAGATTCGGGCTTCTCTCAGCATTGGTATGACAGCGATTCAAACTATTTTATATGATGAACTGGGTGTCAAGAAGTTAGTTTCCCGCTGGGTGCCCCATCGTTTGACTGAGGAACAAAAGTCGGCTCGTGTTAATTGGTGTCGGTCTACTCTGCAACGGTTCAATAGAGGGAGCTCAAATGATGTTTACAATATCGTCTCTGGTAATGAATCGTGGATTTATTCATATGAGCCCGAAAGAAAACATCAATTGGCTGTTTGGGTCTTCGAAGGCGAGGTCAAGCCAACAAAAGTTGTCCGCTCTCGTAGCGTGTCGAAAAAAATGGTCGCTTCGTTTGTATCGAAAACTGGTCATGTGGCTACGATTCCTTTACAAGAACGCAGAACGGTTACGGCCGATTGGTACACAATAGTTTGTTTGCCGGAAGTCATAAGAGAACTTCGTAAAATTAATCCGAATCGTCGCATCATTCTTCACCAGGATAATGCGAGCTCACATACCGCTCGCAAAACGATCGCGTTTTTAAATCAGGAAAACGTGGAGTTAATGGACCATCCACCGTATAGCCCTGACTTGAGCCCCAATGATTATTTTACATTCCCAAGAATTAAAGATATGCTACGTGGTCAACGATTTCAAGGCCCAGAAGAGGCAGTCGAAGCTTACAAATCGGCCGTTTCGACTATATCCACTTCAGACTGGAATTACTGTTATAATAATTGGTTTGATAGAATGCAAAAGTGCATCGATTGTCACGGAGAATACTTCGAAAAACAATGAAAGTAAATATTGTTGTATTATTTTTGTACCTTTTTCTATTCCCGATCATTTCGGTGTGGCCCTCGTATCATATAGAAAGGATACCTCCTTCCCTCCCCCGCTGGTCGCATGGCCATTGCGGGGGTACGTTACTGCGCAAGCACGCTCTTTAAAGGACGTAGTCAATCACTTATTTATCTGATGGTTTATAGCAAGTTTGTAGTGTTAATTCTATGGATGGTTTGGTCTTTTCGCGCGATTTATTGAAGTTTCCAAGGTATCAAATTGAACTTTTACAAACTTAGTGTATAAATCGGCAAAACTATAATACTAAAAGGTACACGCACAAACGTGGTCAAAGATAAGATAAATCTTTACAACTCTTGCAACAGATAGCTTAGCTTCATAAATTCGAGGAAAAGAAAAACTAGAATATATAAAAAAATGATATTTATAGTTTTTGAATATAAATTTTTTTAACTGTTATAACTCAGTCAAATAGTGGCAGCAATTCGGATGTTTCCTAGGTAAAAAAAACTGTCATATAAAATTAGAAATAAAACTATTTAACGTTTAGGCTCAGTTACGCCATTTAACTATGTCTAAGTATAACCGAATAAACGCGTCTCACTCTCTCCAATCTCCATACTACTCGCGAGAAGAAAATGAACATATTTTGTTAATGTTAAAGTTAGATGGTGCAACTGAGCCTAAACGTTAAATGGTTAGTTTTATTTAAAATTTTACATAATTATTTGATGTTTAATTATTATTATTTGTTTATTTCTTTTTATGTAGTTTTATTTCGTGTTAAAAAGTTCATGAATGACGGCAAGAGTTTATGATGTCACTGCCCATAACTTTTAACGTACCCATAACTGTATAGGTATACAAAGTGCATAGATAATATTTTGACTTAGCTGTAAACTTGCGGATTCCATTTATCTTATCCGTCGACATAATGTCAAAATCACATATTTTTTATTTACTTTGATTATTTGTTTACTTTATTCCGGGTCTTAGCGCGATACTTGTAATTATGAAATGAAATGAAAAATTATTTATAACTAGGCAAAATAAATTACCTTATTATTCCCGACGTTTCGGCCGAGTTGCCTTTGACTGAGTTATAAAAAAAGAAAGTTAAACAACATGTAACAAAAATGGTCACGACCTTTAAAACTGAATATTCTTACGAAACTGAACAATTTTTCCCAAGGAACATATCGGAATACTAAGATAAGCATTGTGTATGATGTAAAAAAATATTCTAGGGGGCTTGTTACAATATCAATAAGTATCGCGATATTGTGGGATGCAGTTATATTGAAGGAAGATAAAGGTGTACGCCTATTTTTTTTTCTATGGCTGTACGTATAATAGAGTCATCATCATCATATCAGCCGAAAGACGTCCACTGCTGGACATAGGCCTCCCCTAAAGATCTCCATGACTCACGGTCCTGTTTGGCTCGCATCCAGCGGCTTCCCGCGACCGCCATCAGATCGTCGGTCCACCTTGTGGAGGGGCTGTCAACGCTTCGTCTTCCGGTATGGTGGTATAAAAGAAACAAGCCCCTAAGTTAGGAAAAAGTGTTTCATCTTCATTTGCTGATTTAAATCTCTCAGGATATTTTAGTGACACCATTTTTGTTGCAAGTTTAAATTGCATGCATATTCAATTTTTACCATTTGCATTTATGTTACTATGGAGTTCCCATAAAAGAAAAAAGCAACAGGTATTTACATAAAATAAACATATTATCTACAATTATCAACAATTACTCTTTAAAATCAAATGTTACTTCACAAAATAAAAAGTGAAATTATTTCGTTTTCAAAAATTTTATATAAAATACATTGGGTCAAGGCGAGGGTTGTAACATCGATGACCTCATAAACCCTGGAGTCAGAGTTATAAGTTGAGAGGAATATTGTAATATCTTAGGTAATTTCAAAACTAATTTCTAGTAGATATGTGAAGTTTTCTGGGATAAAATATATTTTTGAGCGATTTGATCTCATGCTAGGCAACATCAATACCCTGGTTTGCTTGAGAACGTATGAAAGGAAAAAAGCTCAAATATCTTATTTCCTAAAATAATTTACAGTCCACAACTTTTAACAGCACCTTAATAGAACCTGCGTTACATACCAAAAAGGATTCCTAAAATATTTGTGAAGAAAATAAATGACTGACTCAAAATCGCACAGCAAGAAACCAAAAATATTAAAAGCTTTCAAGTACACTAGACTGCGGCTTCATAAACATTTAAATTGTGGAAAATAAATAATAAATCTATGGTATAGGGGGCGCAAACTAGCTGTAGCCCTGACCATTAATGCGCAGAACTCAAAAATGAGTCTCGGGGGTGAGCGCGGCGCAGCATGCGCAGAAAAAACTGTTTGCGCGGCGAATATTTTTCGATATACGTTCAAAGGCTATTCTGTAAATCGAGTCGATCATTTTCATTTAACACACCAAGCAAATACTGGGAAATAAAGTCGACATAATAAAAGGTAGGTTGATTACTACGAATAAATAATAAGTGAGGAATTGTAACTGCGCTCAAAAACCGCGTCATTGGCTCAACTACTGCTAGCTGACATTGCAGCACGCACGCGAACCAATCGCTGCTCTCGTTCTGGATTTGAACCAATTGATTCGTATTTTGAATATACGTCCTTTTGGTTTCACGTAGACGTAGAATTTGTTCTGAATTAGAGTTCCTGACTTATTATTTATTCGTAGGTTGATCATACACACATACATACATATACACACTTCTCTCTGCTGTTGCCAAACGTATTTCAAAATCTGCAATTTTTATTTTTATTTTATTTTATCAGTATCATAGTGTTTTAGTTTATCTTTAAGACATATCTTAAGTGTTGCACTTTGTTTAGTGGGGAAGATACTGCAGTCTGTAACACAGTTATAATATAACTACCACAGGCTGCAGGACTTCATGTGTTCTGATTATGTTATTAAGTTGAATAAACGTTTTTATTATTATTTGTCGTATCTCTTCTTTAGACTCTCTTTTTAGAGGTACATTCCCTGCCTCACGGGCCTTAGCCAAGTGAGGAGGGGTCATCGGATGAAGCTACTGAGGTGGTAAGAAATTTCCTGACTACACGGCACGTATTGAGGATTGTTGCTTTTTGAAGGGTTTGTATAGTTAAAGGGTGGATGTTCAGAGTTTTTAAGCTATTTCTTAGGGTTTTTGGTATGACTTCGGTATGAAATTACTACAGGGACGATGTGAACTGTTTCGGCTCTCCACTGGGTTTTTACTTCTACTGCCAAGTCGCGGTACTTGGTTAACTTTGCTGTTATAGTGGATTGCAAATTGTGGGTGTTAGGGATTGCTATATCTATCAAATATGCGGTTTTGTTAAGTTTGTCGTGGAGGGTGATATCAGGTCTATTGAAGTGAATCGTCTTGTCGGTTAGTATTGTTCGGTCCCAGTAAAGTGTATAGTTTATTATTATTATATTATTATTATAATAACAGCAGGACTGAGCTATGGTGAGAGCAAGACGGAGCGATACGTGTCTCTGTCGCTCCAATATCTTACGCATCGCTCCGTCCAGCTCTCACTCTGATGTCATTTTAATCAAACTAAATTACTTCGATTGTAATTATTCTGCACCATATACGACCGTTTTAAGTACCAAGAGCACTCAGACCGTTGAAGAAGTCACCTATGGTCTATTTGCAAAGCTTATTGAGACTAGAATTAATGCAGACTTCTCCATTTACTGCCACAACACAAATCAGTCAATACTTCGCACCAAGTTGTTGGGTTGAAACTCATTGTGAAATCTTTAGTCGTAACATAGCTTGTTCAACGTTTTGGTTATGGGAGGATAGTCCCTTAACCTCAAAATGATTTACACGTTACGGTGCTGAACCAGTAAAGGGTCTGTTCCAATGAGCTTTGACACGTTGTATATGGACGGCTGAGGAGTGCGAGCGAAATGTATGGCTTGCCATACGTCTCGCCCGCACTCCTTAGTTTTCGCGTACTATACATAATATATACATACATATACATAATTATGTGTAACACTCACGAGTCGTTTACTGATATAAACTCTGTATTTCGACTGCATTATGCTGTAGTAGTGTATAAGGCGGCAACAAGGATCTGATGGCAGTTAGATAAAATCAGATCTAACACCGATGCCCCAGGAATTTGAGCAAATAATCAACGCCTTCTTGTCATTCTCAGGAAGCTGGGACATACAAAAACAATTCAATGTTGTGTTTATCAAAAGGCTTAGCAGCAAAAATTTTACGTAGTGGTTTGATTATTATTATCTTTGATTAGTGTAGGAAACGAAACAGTTGACCCCCGCATTAAATCCTCAGTCGATGAAACTTTGCTGGGGTATTACACTATATGAGACAAACCTTCTGTAAAAATATCCAAAAAAACGGTATTTTAATTTTTTCATAAATTTTTTGTTATTTTTGTATGGAAAAATTAAAACTACCGATTTTTTTTGGATTTTTTTATGGAAGGTTTGTCTCGTATAGTCTAATACCCCAGCAAAGTTTCATCGACTGAGGATTTAATGCGGGGATCTTCATACAACGATCCGCTTCGTTGCCTAGACTAGATATGCAAAAAACTTTTCTTGTCATTACTGTTGACAATTTTTGTAATGATAGGCGTATTGCCCAACTTCCTAATGCTTTAACACTAGTAAGGCGCTCAGCAGATGACAGGGCGGGCAGTCACGGACATTGTCCGTCAGTGTGGCCGGCATTGCGAAAATTATAGTTTTTATCACAATAAAATTCAAACTTATCATGTTTCAAAATTGCTCTACGTTTTAAACTAAATAACAATCAATCTGAACAACCTTTTCGACTAAATAACTCTTTGAACTGAACAACTTTTCAAGCTGTTTTCCTTCCAAACCAAAGAATTTGGAAAATACGCGCATAGAAACGGGGCGTTCATCTCATGTCCACATATAAAAATACGAATATAATTGCAGTACCGGCCACACTGGCGGGCTGTGAGGGCAAAAAGTCTGCCGTCTGCTGTGCCTCTAAAAGTAGTTACTTTCAGCACTGGCAGTGGAAAAAACAGCTGATATGTACGGTTGGCTAAGAAAGTGACCTATCAGTTTTGACAATACTTCCACCACACTTGGCAAATCGTATAATTCGCCTAATTCGTATAAACTGCAAACGGTCGGCAAATTGTAAAACGGCGCCGGCAGATTGTAAACGTGTTTAGATCACTGGTGCATTTTAGGTTTGTTAGCAAAGGTAACCCCAATCTAACCGATCCCGAACAGGGAAATGAATTACGCGCTGTTTTTTTAAATGCCGCGACATTATGTAAAATGAAAAATTTAAAATCTTTCGGCATTTCGTAGAGTGCAAAACGACGAATTATACAATTTGACTGCGTCATATAACAAAATATCGTTAAAGTTGATCCTTAGTAACCTTGCTGATATATGACGTGCGAATGAACTTCAACCTTAAGATACTAAGCATAGATCACATTTTTGGCCCACTGTACATCTCTTTACGTTATTGAATGACTAATAAAAAGCTACCAAAAGCGACTTTTCCCCCAAATCAAACTCACTTGTGCAATTCAGTTTGCGATCTACCTAACGCTTCTAGATTCCCGTGATGCGAATCGATCCTATTCATATTGGCCTTCAAATGGTCGGATATGTGTGGGGTTAGGGTATCCGTGGAGGCAGAGGGTTGTTTCTCCGCCATTATGAGGTCGTGGGATCCGTTCATGTGAGGTTTGGGGACCCCAGTGGGTTGGGTCAAGTCCAAGTTGGATACTGCTTTTGCATCAGGTCTCTCGCCTTTCTCGAGGCCCGATGCGTGAGATTTGGATGAAGACATTCTTTTATTTTCTGAAACAAGTTTATTTTTGGTTAGGTAATAGTATTTTAAGATACAAGTGCCGTAAGTAGGGTTATTACGAACGAGTTGACGTTTTGTAAATCCGAGACGAAGTCGAGGGTTTACCATCGGCACGAGTTTGTCAGTACAGTAAAAAAAATAATAAAAAATCTCTCTATTTCGTGTACTCCGGCATAGAGCGTTTCCATGCTTCGGCAAGAACGTTAAACCGTTTGTGCTAGCAATTGTCATTATTAGTAGCCATTAAGCAAAGTTATAGGAAATTTGCCGGCTTGACAACTGACAACCAGGTTGGCCACTAAAATGGCTAAGCCTTATCTTGGAGCGGTCTGGTTTGCCCAACGACCACACAGCCGAATAGACACCTCATGTAAGGCGAACTTTTTCTGGCAACTGGTTAGACATATACGTCTTACTTCAGTACCGACCACGTCCTGGACCCGTGAACATCTCGTGCATTTGTGAACAAATAAATACAAGTGTTATTTATAATAGACAGAAAAAATGGCATCTTGTACTAAAAGGTGGTGTGGACATTTTTGCCGTTCCCCAACTCGACAACCACAATGCGTTGACAGAATTATTTGTTTATAGAAACTAAGACATTAGGCGTCTATCGGGCTGTGTGGTCGTTGGGTTTGCCCTCTGGGTTGTGGAGGTCAGATGTCAGAGTCGCTCTATGTAAAAACCATTGCTTAGGCAGGGTGGTTACATCAGAGTAAACTCACGTACCTTTATCAGCGGGCGTGGGGAAGCGGTTGTCGTGTTCCGTGTTCTCGTCCTTGTGGTCCTTCGGTACGGACGATGCGCGCGCGCCGCCGCTCAGCATTCCTAGCACTCTGCAAACATATGTACAACCATACACTCCAAATCTAGCTTAATTAGAATGACAGCTGGACCTCTATGCGTGAGAGCAGAACGGAACAATACGTGTCTGTCGTTAAAAAAAAAATATTATGTAACAAGTAAGTAAGCGAGCTTGTGGGCCACCTGATGGTAAGTGGTCACCACCGCCCATAGCGCCCACTGTCTTATTAGTAGCATAATTGACACTAACAAGACAGCAAAGCGCGTTGCCCGCCCTGCGAACTAAGATGGTGTGTCTCATGTGCCAGTAATTTATCTGGCTCCCTTACCCTTCAAACCGAAACACAGTAGTGCAAACACTGCTGGAGCAAGAGAATGGTACTTCCCTAGACGGACTTTGCACAAAAGCCCTACCACAAAACTTAATAGGTATACGGCGCGTAAACTAACTCTATCTATAACTCAAAAAATGAGTCGCGGGGGTGAGCGCGGCAGGTGCGGGCAGGCGTGCGAATCGTTCATTGGCTCTCCGCCTGTCACTCTTGCGCAGAAAATAACCATAAGGACTAGAATTAGTTTTTACTTACATAGTACATCTATTTTTTTTTTAAAGAATGATTAAATATTTTCTTGTGATACATAACTTGTTCAACTATGTGGTAAAAATATTTCAAATACTTAATCTACAAAATCGAAATAATAAAATCTAATCTATAGATTGAAATATTTGTTTATTTTTAAATTTACCTTTATTACTTTCGTCTGCATGTAAAAGAAAAAAATATTTTGAATGAATGAATAGAATATGCTTATTACCTTTAATGTGGTACAGATTCAGATTTTCTTAAATTCCAAAGTTTCGCACACGGTTTGGTAATTATTGGTCTAGCGCAAATCATAAAAACTTTCATAAAGAAATATGGATGGATTTTTTGGCTTTTCATACAAATTTTTCACCGCGCCGTTAGCTGTGGAATTTGTAGTTTTTCGACCTATGTCTCTTTAGGAAATATATTATGATTCATGTCATGTTATAGGGCATCAATTAATTACGTGAGGCGATTTTGATTATTTTTCGATGTGATAGTGATAGTATATTGCATCCTAGGTGACCTATATTTCCTCCCAAATTTTTTGAGTGGTGGTAGCAACATTTATTTCATACCAACCTAACGGCGAAGGGAACTGCTGGGTGAAACGTACTCTACTGAATATGCAGGCCAAATTCACGTTCGTTGTATGTAGTGTGCTGGGTGTGGTAGTAGTATTTAATTAGGACCGTATAGAAAGTAATGAGGCACTCGGCCTTAGGAGGCTAACCTGGAGTTGCCGAGGTCCCCGAAGGGCGGCGCGGGGCGCGGCGGGGAGGGGGAGGGGCGCGGCGAGGGGGAGGGGGGCGCCGCCACCGCCCAGCCCTCCGCCACCAGCGCGCCGCCCACGTCCAGCTCGCCCTCTGAACCAGGAAAATATACGTGCAAACAATAGTACAGCACTTAGTGAATAAAACACGGATTTAAAGCGAGGGTCAGACATGAATCATGAGCAAGTGAAGGATTCTAACGACTTAATCACGACCGCTGGATCATGACGATCTAACGACTGAATCATGACAATTGAATCACGAGCGCAGCAAGTGATTCAAGTGTTGGAATCCTGAGCGACGCAAGTGAGTCATGGCCCTCGATTTACATCCCTTTTATTCAAGAGTTGACATACCATGACTACGAGAAAAAGAAAGATTTAAACGAAAATATATATTAATAGTAGATTAGTAGCCAAGGGCTGTAAGGCATCAATTGCAGCCCGAGATATTTAGGCGCACGAGCGCAGCGAAAGTGCAATTAATGCTTACACCCGAGCTAACTACTCTGCTTTACATCTCGATTGTGAAGTAAGTAGGTCCTTATTACCACCAAATTGTAGGTGACCAATTACAGCTTTAGGGTAATAATGTAGCTAGAAAAGCCCTAGGGCGGTAAGTAATTAAACAAAACACTTCACTCTTTCAAAACTCAATCACTTACCGCCCTAGGGCTTTTCTAGCTACATTATTACCCTAGAGCGCTAATTGGTCACCTACAAGCCCTATTTGGGGGTAATAAGGACCTACTTACCGAATATGAGAGATGAAAATGAAGAAAAAAGGGAAGGTTAAATTAATTTATCTACTCTCATATCGAAAATCCTCAATCATGCGTTAGAAATTGTAGGTTATCTATCACCTACATAATGTCAATCTGTGCCTGTAAACAGATTTTTATTTGTGGGAGTGTATTTTAAAGTATTGAATTTTCCGCGAGAGACCTGTTAAATAACTTTTTCACCTCCAAAGCTCGGAAACATTTGTTTTGTCGGTTAAATTCTGCGGCCAAAAGCGATTTTTGGCCCCTAGCGGGCAAAAGGTTTTTCTGCGGCCAAAAGCGATTTTTGGCCGCTAGCGGGCAAAAGGTTTTTGAAATTCGAACGTGATGCAATATGGCAGACCTCCACGCTGCGGTACTGGCTGCTTCCTCGCTTTAGTGAGGTGAAAAATTTTGTGTTTCGCTCGGCAGCAAAGTTATTTTGCGTTTCGTGCCTTGAAACCTTCGCTACGCTCAGGATTCTTCTTTTGAACCCTTCGCTTGCTCAGGTTTCAATACAAGGCACTCACGCCAAATAACGCTTTTGCTGCCTTGCATAACAAATAACTATTATACCATTCCCCCTCTAAAAATTTTCTTTTACTCACTGAAAACAGTGGATACAAAGCCCTTTTAATCACTATTTTGGTGTTTGAATTTAGAACACATACGAAAAGGGTAGTTCTTGAACACATTATTTTAGATTTTAGAGTAGATACGCTTGCCTGCGTCCCATGAACCGGCACTCGAGTTTAACAGACAGCAAAAACGTACACACAGAAGAAAGTAATCGCAGCAATCGCAATAGATCCGAGTGTAATGACTAATGCGCACGCATTTCTTACGACATTTTTCAACACATTTGCGAATGAAAATAAATAAAATTTG
Source organism: Athrips mouffetella (assembly GCA_947532105.1). Taxonomy (NCBI): domain Eukaryota; kingdom Metazoa; phylum Arthropoda; class Insecta; order Lepidoptera; family Gelechiidae; genus Athrips; species Athrips mouffetella. The sequence goes on along the minus strand of OX383976.1, from coordinate 5,942,310 downwards.
CTAACTTTTTTCCCGAACGAAAAATCATAGGCTGCATTTAGATATTTTTCCTAAGAATTTTATCTAAAAATTGATACTCCAGACTTGTATTTTGTGTGTTAGTGTTTTCGACGTTAAGAAGTAAAGTGATTACTGGTTTTTTTTTTCTGTAGAAGTTGATACTTTCATACAATATATACCACAAATATTTGTAAAAATAGCGCTCGTATTTCTTTTATAGCAGATACAAATTAGAGCTGTTTCATAAGCAAATGTGTTGTGTGTGATGGCAATGAATTTTGCGAATGAGTAGTCGAAAGCGTATTTATCTCATATTTGTTGTCCAAAACGAATTCTTACAAACGAACTACACTTCCAGACACATCTATCAGCCCACCTTGCAATTTATGTTTTGAAGACCCTGAGCTAACTGTTAGGTTGAGTTTTAATAAAAAGTTTTAATATAAGAAAAAGAGTTGGCAAATGAGCTAGCTTCAATATCGGAATTTTTTATTTGTCATGCATTATTGTGAGCTAGGCCGATAGATGTGTCTGGAACTGTATATCGGTCCATTATAAGGTTCTATCTATATCATATGATTTGTTCTTACCTTCGGTGACATCAAAGAGCTTGATGCCGGGAATTTCCTTCTCTTTATCTCCGTCACCAGAAGCAGTCTTCTTGTAAGTGCACGTTCGTGACACTAAGGGTTTCCAACGGGCCACCTGTTTTATAAACAAATAAGTCAATTACACTCATTTTACACTAGCTATTCAAAACATTAAAAGCTCAAGTTCAGAGTCATACACTGGGCGTCAAAATTAAGTAGTACACTTTTCAAATTGCAATTACTCCAAGACTATAGAAGTTAGAGCTTTGAAATAAAAATCATTTTATAGCACATTTAAGTAACATTCCTAAAAAAATATATTTTTTTAGCAATAGTCAAGTTTTACACTTAAAATTAAGAAAAAACTAAAAAGTTATTCATTTTGAACGTACTGTCAAGAACTTCATTTTTATGTTTTGGACCTGGTTCACACTTTAGTAACTTGTGTTACCGCCTCGAGCTCTGATAACAGCTTGGAGCCGGTTTGGCATGCTGAACACTAAGTTTCGGAGGCGGTGTTGGGAAATATTTTCCCATTCTTCTATCAGGGCCTGTTTTAGAGCCCTGAGAGTGGCGGGGGGTGGTGTGCGCCTTCTGACTAGCCTTCCAAGCTCATCCCAGGCGTGTTCGATCGGGTTAAGATCTGGGCTTCTTGATGGCCAAGCCATCAAGCTGATGCCAACCTTCTGAATGTACTCTTGTACGAGGCCAGCGGTGTGTGGCCGGGCGTTATCATGCATTAGTATCGCTCCTTCACCCAGATTTACTAAATATGGCCCTGCATACTCGTTGAGGATCTCTAAAGCATATCTTTCACCAGTCAGAGTGCCATTTTCTATGTCTACTAGCTCTGTGCGACCCTCTGAAGAGATGCCAGCCCATACGTGTACAGAGCCCCCGCCGTATTGGACTCTTTCCGAGATGCAAGCTTGAAGGTATCGCTCACCAGGTCGCCTGTAGACTCTCCGCCTTCCATCGGAAGTGTATAAAGAGAAACGAGACTCATCTGTGAACAAAACTCTTGTCCATTCTTCTTCGCCCCATTGTACGTGTTGACGGGCGTAGCGTAGTCTCGCTACTCGATGTCCTGTCTCAAGTTTGGGGCCATTTGCTGGCCTATGGGACTTTAGGTTAGCTTCAGCAAGTCTTCTTCTCACTGTACTCTCACTAATGTAATCAGCTCGGGTCTGAAGAAGTTGTTGCTGGACCTCACTGCATTCTTCTCTTCTTTAATTTAAGAGCTTGGCTCTTGTCTATGGAGTAACTTCCAGTCCTCACGTTGTATCGCTAGCTGCTTTACCTCCAGAAACGACACGACATTGACCTTTTCTTTTATCTGGTCGAAGTAGCTTCGCCTAGGTCTTCCTCGTCCCCTCTTTCCTTCAATCTTTCCTTCTATTATGTTTCTCACGAAATTGTCGTGTCGTATCAGGTGACCTATCATTTTCCCTCTTCGGTTATCTATTGTTTTTAGTAATCTTCTTTTCTCTTTGACTATTTCTAGCACCTCCTAGTTTCTTTTCCTTTCCGTCCAGCTAATTCTTTCCATTCTCCTCCAACACCACATCTCAAATGCTTCTAGCCTTTCTCTATCTCTTTGTGTCAGTGTCCATGTTTCACTTCCGTACAATACAATGCTCCATATGTACACCTTGATTAAGCGCTTTTTTACCTTCTTAGATATTTTGGCCTTCAGGAGGTGTTTCTTGTTATTAAAGGCTTTTTTAGCCATAGCTATTCTTTGAACGATGTCTGGTGTACATCTGGAGTCACTGGTGATTAAGCTTCCCAGATATCTGAATTTATAAACCTGTTCTATTGTAACGTTATTCAGTTTGATTGGACAGTGATCTGGGGTATGCTTAGATGCTATAAGTGTTTTGGTCTTTCCAGTGTTTATTTTCAAACCAAATTGTATGAAGGTTTTATCCATTTTTGTAAGAAGATCTTGCAGGTCTTGACTGTTTTGAGCAACTGCTGCTATATCTCATCTGCAAACTTAATAAACTGAATTTTTTGCCCATTAATTTTGATTCCTCCGCTGTCTGAATCTGCTATTTCTTGTATGGCCTGCTCTATAAAAACATTAAATATTAACGGTGATAGTGGACACCCCTGTCTTACACCTTGTCTTATCTTTGCCTTTCCCTTTTCCTCTCCGACTTCTATGATGGTTTCTTAGCCTTTGTAAAGTTCGTAAATAATCTTTCTATCTCTATAGTCAACTCCTATTTCACGGAGAACTCTCATCATTTTCCTCCAATCTACGTTGTCAAACGCCTTTTACAGATCGATGAATGCTATATGTGTATCCTGATTTAGTTCCATGCGTCTATCGATTATCATCCGAAGTGCTAGAATCGCTTCCCTAGTTCCTCTATTCTGTCTAAAGCCATACTGATCTGGTCCTATATGTTTTTCCACTATTGGTCTTAATCTTTTCTGAATTATTTTAAGTAATATTTTTGAGGCATGTGAGATTAAACTTATGGTCCAGTGTTCATCGCATTTCATAGTATTTGTTTTTTTCGGAATTGTAACGGTTTTACTGATACAGAAATCTGTGGGAATTTGTCCTGTTGTAAACATAATTTGCAGTATTTCGAAAAATTCTTGAAGCATGGGGTCACAGGCCATGTATTTGTTCATTTCAATGCATATCTGATCTTCTCCTGTTGCTTTACCGTTTGAAATACTCATGAATGATTTGATAAATTCCTCTTTAAGAATAGCTGGTCCTTTATCTTCTTCTTCTACAAAACGTTCTTCTTCTATATCATCTTCTTGTAAACCTTGTCCTTTATACAAACTCTCAATGTACCTTTTCCACCTTTCTAATATTTCACTGTTGTTTATTAGGATATTTCCTTGTTCATTTAAAATTGCTGTACTTTTTGTTTTGGGTTTTTTATCCAAATCTCTTATTGTATTATAGGCTTTCTCTTTTTGTCCCTTTTGAAAATATTCTTCTATTTTGTTGCAAATTTGTATTGCGTCAAGTTCTTTGCATTTTCTACATTTAATTCTTCTATATTCCTTTATGCTCTCATCATCAATTTTATTCTTCAGTTGTCTCCTTGCTACTATCAAATCAATAATTTCTTGAGTAAGCCAGTTTTTCTTGGTATAACTTTTTGTTTGTTCCAGCAATTGTTCGCTGTAGTTTTTAATATATCTCTAACGTTATTCCATTTTTCATTTAAACTTATATTATTATTTATGTTACTATTTATTTCCATTTTATATGTTTCTAGCTTAGTTCCTACTTCATTACAATATTGCACTCTATTATCACTATCTTTGTCCTTAAGTTTATTGAGATCAAATTTCCTTGGTTTCTTTTTCTGTTTAGTCTTCTCAAAAATATGTTTGCTCAGCAGCAAATTGTGGTCGGTATTAAGGTCAGCTCCCGGCAGGGCTTTGCATGACTTTACTTGGTTTATGTATACTGTTTTTACAAGTATGAAGTCTATCTGATATCTCCCTATATCTCCTGGCATTTTCCAAGTGTATAGCCGTCTCTTAGGTAGACACACTACTTGTCACTCTCAACTGCATTACAGTAGTAGAAACAATAAAGCGGATTTCTCGGGTACTAGTGCACCTGGGTCTGCCATTACCTGGTCTCCTTAGATGGTTTCCAGTCTCTTCGTACCTTTTCTTTACTTGATGGACCGTTCGTAGAGTTACACCTACCGTTCTTGCAGTACCACGCATACTGATGCCTGCTTCGAGAAAAGCACATTCTTCAGGTGAAAGAGCCATGATTAGTAAAGTTTACTCGCTGTAGACGCCTTTGCTTTTGAATTGCAATTGATTTATCACCAATAAATGTAAAAACAAAAGTAAAACAACAGTTTATAATCATATTAGCATGCATTTGATAATCATATTAGCATGAAAATAAAATGTGCCATCTATAAACTTAAGTCATTACACAAAGCGGGTGATTACTTAAATGTTAATTTTATCGCATTTTAACTATTGCGACACGGCCTACGGCTCGTGCCTCAGCGAAAAAAATAGCAAACGCATACAAAAAGTACAAAATGCATGTATAAGGTTCTCCGAACGTGTAGGCAAGCGTAACCGCATTACCCCTATACTTAACACGTTGGGTTGGGTTCCCTCAATATGGTTGCGCGACGACGGCTGCACCTCGCTTGCCTCACGCATCAGCTGGTCCACACAGGGTTCCTACCAACGCTAGCGTCCAAGCTCGACTTTGCAGGCCGCCCTGACCGTCATCGTACAGTAAACGCATTACAGCTGGCTGTTCCCGTTATTAAGTGTACTAGTACCTTTAAAGGGTCTTTCAAATACGCGGCCAGTAAATGTTGGAACAACATTCCTCCTCCATTAAGGTCAATCACTTCCTTTAACTTATTCAAAATAAAATATAAGAAGTTGCTCCTGGATATTCAAAAACAATACGAGAACGTAAATTGTCCTGCCGCTGTTATTTATACTACTTTCATTAATCAAAAATCGTATGAGTCCTCACAGTTTGAGTCACAGTTTAAGTCTAGGTTTAGATTTTATTATAAGTGTTTTATTCATTCCAAACATGCTCTGTTTTATCTGTTTCTTGCTTTGTTAATGTTCTGCTCCTTACTATTTTATAACTAACCTCCAGTGACCAGGGGTGGGCTTAAAATCAGCATTTTGCTGTGCCCAGACCCATTCCCAACAATGCTTTAATATGTTCTGATTTAGTATTCAATTGTCAATAAATTTTTTATTCATATAATGTAATTAAATGTAATTTTTATAATTGGAAAAAAACAAATTTGTATTTGTTTAAAAAAAGAGTGTTACAGTTTTTTTTTATTTAATTTATTGAAAAATTACAAAAGAATTTACATAAGGTTCTTTTTTACATACATAACATCACGCCTCTTTCCCGTCGGGGTAGGCAGAGACCACAGTCCTCCATCTGCTACGATCTTGACATACTTCCCTTGCTTCCTGTACTTTCATCAATCCTTTCATACATGCTCGTCGGTTTAGGGTACTTTTAACCTGGCCTTTATTCAGAACGTCCTGAATTTGTGTTGCATAAACCTAGTTAGGTTTTCCGTACACTGTTAGATACATTCATTGCGCGACAATAGACGGCGATCATAACTACAAAACTAACTTAAATATTATACGTTATCTATCTGTTGCGATTTATTGGCTGGCAGTGCTCGAGTATACGTAGCTCAGTTAGACTGTGCAGTAAACCGGTTACACGAACACGACAACAGGGTGTGTCGAAGTAACAGCTAGGAGTTATATGTAAAACTGACGAGTTAGAGTTTGCTTAAGTAATACGTTTTTAATTTTTGTTTAATGTTTTTATAGTTTATATCATTTCTTGTACTAGACGGTAGGTTATTTATTAATTTAGGTACTATGTATTGAAGCATTTGTGCTCCATACAAGTTATTAAATTTTGGAACCATGAGTTTCGCATCAGACACACTACTTGTCACTCTTTGGTGATTTGAAGGTGTTTGGAGATCGTTGTTGAAGAAATTTTCTAATAATATTGTATACTTTACTTTCTCGTGTATAGGTAAGATTTTGCAAATCTCGAAAAGTCCAAAGTAGTATTCGTTTTTAAATTTAGCTTTTATCTTGTATGGTACTATAGTTTTAATTATTCTTAACTGAAGTTGATAGATTGAATCTAAATGTGATTTACTTGTACGTCCGTAACTGCTTAGTCCGTACGATATAATTGATTGAAAAGCTATATAAAGGGTAAGTAAAACTCTGAATGGAATTTTGTTTTTAACTATTGAAAATTTGGCAAGGATTGCGCGTAGTCTATCACAGGCGATATGTAAGTTTTTTTGGGTATTCTAAAGAGAAATATCTTTATATTTACCCAATATCTTGCCGTGATTTTCAGGTATGTATTTATTGACCATTAAAGTGAGGGCATCACCAAGACTAAAACATGATTAGTGAAAATCGACTCGACAAAATAAAAATCGAAAGTTGCCTCTTCAATTTTCATTTATTCCTCTTTTTGTGGAATCGGAGGTATTTTAAGTAGTGAAATTAAGTATACAGAATGGTATTTGTAGTTGCTAGGGTTTGCCCAACCTAAAATTTTATTTTATTACTTAGTTTTTACAAAAAGTCGATATTTTATATCAGGCGCTTACGTCATTTAGTTTTGGTAACACGCACAGTATATCTGTCGCAATCGAATGCGTTGCGGATTGCGCACTTCATCCCTTTCTTTCAAGCGAAAAGACTGCGCGCACTGTCAAATATCTATCTTTTCCCATAGCCTCTTAAGACGATCATCAATAATAAGACCTAAATACTTTTGTTTGTTGACAAGCTCGATAGGTTCACAGTGGCATGATCGCATGTCCGCGTGTAGGCACGACTGAATGTGGGCAATGAGGTTTATAGGGTGGTCTTTCCTATTTTTACTAGAGCTGATATACATCAGCTTAGTTTTACTAGCATTAAGTACCAGGCCTGAGTCGTGGGACCATTTGGTAAGCATTGTGAAGTCTATCTGCAAGCGGCGTAGGGCTTCGTCTATGTTGGTATCTGCTGCCAGCAGGCAAGTGTCGTCCGCAAACATATAGACCTCACATTCCTTAATTACGTGAATCAAGTCGTTAACATATGTAATGTAATGGCCCCAAGACCGATCCTTGCGCCGTATCCTCATTGACCATTATTTATGAAGATGACATTATGCATGAAGTTTTTATTATATGAACTTAAATTCTCTTTTTAACTTTTTTTATTTTAAAGTTTTAGCTTCTATTGTTTACGAGATATTCTTATTTTAAAACTGTACTACTTATTTTTGACGCCTAGTCTATATATATAAAAGAAGAAGGTGACTGACTGACTGACTGACTGACATATCAACGCACAGCCCAAACCACTGGGTCTAGAGATTCCAAATTTGGCATGTAGGTTCCTTATGAGGCCTAGGGGTGCACTAAGAAAGGGTTTTACAAAATTCCACCCCTAAGGGGGTAAAAAAGGGGATGAAAGTTTGTATGAAAGTCCGTCAGTTTTGAAGTTAGGATCTTTAAAATTTGTATTTGGGCTGACGACTAAAAATTAATAATTACGTGTCTCAGGGTTTTTGAAAATTCGACACCCTTAAGGGTGAAAAGGGGGATGAAGTTGAAAATTCTTTATTTTTAAAGTAAAATCCACATAATTTATTATTTAGGCATTAATGATGTAATTCTATTCAACGTTCATCACTGTTATTGAAATACCACCCCAAATTCAACCCCTAAAAAAGGGAAATGGGGTGAAAACGTCTAAAAACCAATATGGGTATCGTTTGTACGGTTTATCGGGTCGCTGATTACGAAAACTACAACAATTTTGAAATCAAACGTGGTGGACGTGAAATACCATCATCCCCCTGGGGATGGAGTTGGGGTGCGATAGGTTTGAAATGTCTAAAAATCGATATGGGTGTCGTTTGTATGGTTTATCGGGTCGCTGATTACGGAAACTACAACAATTTTGAAATGCAACGTGGTGGACGTGAAATACCATCATCCCCCTGGGGATGGAGTTGGGGTGCGATAGGTTTGAAATGTCTAAAAATCAATATGGGTGTCGTTTGTATGGTTTATCGGGTCGCTGATTACGAAAACTACAACAATTTTGAAATCCAACGTGGTAGACGTGAAATACCATCATCCCCCTGGGGATGGAGTTGGGGTGCGATAGGTTTGAAATGTCTAAAAATCAATATGGGTGTCGTTTGTATGGTTTATCGGGTCGCTGATTACGAAAGCTACAACAACTTTGAAATACAACGTGGTGGACGTGAAATACCATCGTCCCCTGGGGATGGGGTTGGGGTGCGATAGGTTTGAAATGTCTAAAAATAAATATGGGTGTCATTTCTATGTTAGGGATAGTGGTTAAATTGGCGTAAGGGGTAGGGATAGGGACAGGTAGAGGTAGAGAGGTAGAGTGGTAGAGTGGTAGAGTGGTAGAGAGGTAAAGAGATAGAGAGGTAGAGAGTTAGAGAGGTAGAGAGGTAGAGATGTAGAGAGGTAGAGAGGTAGAGAGGTAGAGAGGTAGAGAGGTAGAGAGGTAGAGAGGTAGAGATGTAGAGGGGTAGAGACGTAGAGACGTAGAGAGGTAGAGAGGTCGAGAGGTAGAGAGGTAGAGGGGTACAGGTACAGGAAGAGGGAGAAGGGGGGGAAGGGGGAGAGGGAGGGAGTGAGGGAGGGGGAGGGGGTGATGAAAAGGGAGAGGGAGGGGGAGAGGGAGGGGGAGAGGGAGGGGCAGGGGGAGAGGGAGGGGCAGGGGGAGAGGGAGGAGGGGGAGAGGAGAGACAGGGGGAGGGGAGGGGGAGAGACAGGGGGAGGGGGAGAGGAAGGGGGGAGAGGGAGAGAGAGGGAGAGGGTTTTAGTTTTTCTCAATTACTTCTGCGAATTGGCTCTGTTTTGTAATATTACATAAAGGTGTCTCTCATCTCTCTCTTTACATTTGTTAGGATACTGCTGCTAAGTTCCTCTGTTCTGAGTAATTTATGAGTAACGTCTGTATATTATATAAAATTCAGCTGGATCTTGAATTATACTCATTGATTTGCGCAGGGTTAGTCCTGTTTTTCCTTAGTTTTAAATTACCCCGAAATGACGGGAAAATATCTCATTGCTTCGGAAAACCGGTAACAACATAAATACGAAATCCACGCGAGCGAAGCCGCGGGCAACAGCTAGTATATAATATAACTGTTAGGTTTTTCGATAAATTATGATTGCAGGGAAGTTATATGGGGTGATTATTATCCAGAAAGTCTAAAGTCTTTGCCAATTCTGTTGGAAAGCGTCCAGCTAGTCACTCCAACGCTGATTTCTAGGTCTACCCGTAGTCGGTGACCTTTGCCCATCTATCAGGGAGCATGCTGAGAACTTCACTCGCCCAGCCCCACTTCAGCTTTGATACTTTTGGAGCGCAGCGTTCTTTTGAAGCCCAGTATAAATCGCAACATCGCTCATGGGCAAACTTGAGCTTGAATTTTTGTGAATCGGTCAGTGATTAAGGGTCGTATTAATAAATCTCTCTGAAGTGTAAAATTGCTCTAAAGATGCACTTAAAGCATACAAACTATACATCTTGAGCGCAATCTCAGACTTGAGAGTGATTTATTAATACCACTCCAAGTTTAGGCTTCATAGTTAAGGAAGATGCACAAAATAAGAGAATAAAAACCTGTGTGAGGTCCTCGAAGCGCTCGACTGCGTGCGGGTGCCACCGGTCCCAGCGCTGCCCCTCCGCCGTCACCCCCACTGTCTCTTCCTCCCCACCCGCGGGCTTCACGCCGGCCAGGAAACATTCCATCGCCTGTAAAGTCAGTTGGACATGAATTACCAAATTTTAGTTCGTTCGAACAAAAATTAACTAAATTAATTTTTTACCAATTTTTTCGGGTTCGATCCCCGCCGAGGGCAAACATTTTTGTGATGAACACGAGTGTTTGTTCTGTGTCTGGGTGTTATTTATCTATTTATGTATGTATAACATTTATCTAATTAAACACCATTTTCACACTAGTTCCACTATTTATTTAGTAAAATTTATACAGAGTGCGACCGGTTTCGAGTTATCATCGTCAGGCACTGCTTACAAAATATTTTGCAATAATAATCTACCTACTGTGTGGGTAGAAATACAAAGGTGTGTGTAGATTATTATTGCAAAATATTTTGTAAGCAGTGCCTGACGATGATAACTTGAAACCGGTCGCACTCTGTATAAATTTTACTAAATAAATAGTGGAACTAGTGTGAAAATGGTGTTTAATTACATAAATACATTGGAGTTCCATCAAGTAATCACAACACAAAGTATATCGTATGTATAACAGTCTCTGGTACCCATAGTTTGGCTTTGCATAGTTTGTAATCAGATGACTTTGCCCCCAACATTTATTTATTAATTTTTGTTTTGTTAACGGCTGTAAAACTCAGATTCTTTGAATTAGATTTGTGGATTGTTTTTACGAAACTTATTTAGAGCTGTATCACAAGTGCAATTTAAGATCCAGATGTTATAATTGCAAATTGTTTTCTGTAAATTTTTAATTCTGAATTCAGTATAAAAAAAGGTTCATAAAAGGCAAAATAAATTCGAGCGCTAATACTGGCAACACCGAGTCAGCGCGAGCTGAATCAGCAAAGTATGAAAACCCCTACAAGCTATAAAAGTCATGGAGAAAAGGAACTCGACACACGAACAAAAATTTCGCCAATGTTGCAAAAGTTTATAGTTTTATTTATCTGAATGAAATTCAAACTTACTAACCATTTGAAATTGGCCAACATTTTAAACTAAACATCCATCAAAGCTGAATCATACTACCTTTGAAACTGAATAAGCTTCCAAATCGAACAATTTAAAGCCATAGGTACTATGGAAAAAATTTGCAGTACTGCCAGCACTGGCGGACTTTTGCTATTCGAAACATGCAAATTCAAAACTTCGTCCCTTGATGATAGAATAGGATATTGGTTTAATGCTAATCATTGCCAATTTGACAATTCAACCAATCAATATTCTACTCTATTGTTAGTGAACGAAGTTATGAATTCGACTGTATCGAAGTATTATCATGTCGATAAATTTAGAGTAGAAACTCTAATCTCTATCATCGTCGTCCTCAAGGTTCGCATGGCTACATTACATGCGGTCATATTTTTCAACGGGTCTATTTTTGGTCTTTCGCGTGTGGAATTCATACGCACAGTAGACTATGTGATACCGGAACTGTTATTTTGTAGTTATGTATGGCAATCGCTCTAAAGAAAAATGGACAAGAAAGGATTGATCTGAAAAGCTTGAAGATGTAGATAATGTAGATAATAAATAACAAAATTATTTACAATAAATGTTTCTAAACCGCGGTCTATGATGCCAGCCGTAACGCTAACAAGCGAGGTGACTATGGTACATCCCCTCTACATTTTTCCAGCAAAAGCTAGAATTCTAGCGGGAGCTCCCTGTCCTGTAGTGGACGTTTCATGGGATGTTACGAGTATGATGATGATGATGAAATGTTTCTAAAGAGTCTGCATCACTATTGCAAACTCAACATAACGTGCCTTGCGGATCACCCGCTTGCAATACTAGCAGCAGAATTAAATGCCCTTTTCTGCGCATGCGCGAACTTGCCACGCTCGAATTTTGCGGTCAGGGGCTTGAACCTAGGCTTGGTATGCAGACTGCAATCGAGCCTCAGGGCGAGCGCAGTCCGCATTGAACCAAGGTCGGGCTTTGTGACCGAGCACTATGTCTGAGAATGGAATATAGTACTCCATCCCCGCCGTATCACATCCGTAACCGCTTTAACGAAACGAGTGGGTTCGCCCGCAAGTCCGTTTAAAGGGCCTTAGTGAAATACTGCACATGTTACTAAGACGATGAAACTAAAAAATATTCCTAAGAAACATAGTGCCAAATACGAAAAAATACTTAAAACTCCCATAAAAGTGCATCAGCTGATAGCGACTTTTACACAGCGGGCAGCGGTCAAACATTTTTTTCTTTCCGCCTATTTCTGGGAGTTTGTAGTCTATATTTATTAGAGAAAGTTCTATATATTCGTCATTTCTGTTACACCTTGTATAAAACGAGGGCTAGCCGGGGTATTCTAGCCTATGGGTACAACAAAAAAGATTCGTTTCCTTAGTTTTAAAATGACATTTTGTGCAAAACCTTTGAAATCAAGACTCAATGAAATCATTGTCAATAGATGGTTGTCATGACGACAGTTTGTTGTCAATATTGCGTGTTTGGTATCTTGAAACAGCCGATTGCCATCTTATTTAAAATTGAAGTTGAAGTCCTAATTAAATAAATATCTATCTATCTACTACTGGCTCAATTTGGTCAAAATGCCGAATATAAATAAAGTTAAACCTAAAAGTAATTCCACTGATAGATTTTACAAAAGCACCACTTCTTCTTCCAGTGGAAAAGACGCTAAAAGTGGGAAGAAATCGACTCCGAAAAAAACAGTTTCCAAAGGTACAAAAGATGGCAAGTGTTGTTCTGCTGGAGCTCTGAGCAGTTACATAAAAGCTCCTATAGTTCAACCGAAAAAAACCACAAAGTCTGACGTATGTTTTACTCACAAAATCGTTTCGAAACCCCCTGTTCTTGATTACTGCAGAAAATGTGGCGATGCTATTCATAATAAAGTAACTCAACAAGAAAGATCTGTAAGCCACTCTGGGGATGCGAATGTCGTTCACATAATATCTGAAGCTTCACAAAGGACTAATATTGCACCAAATTTACCCAAAAGATATTCAGAAAGAAAACCCATCAGGAACAAAACATTAACTTCTCAAAAAATTCCTTCTACAACCAAAATAAAAGAGGTTTCAGAAAAAATAACACCATGCCATTCTTCTTTACGAATATGCCATACGCATAAAAGTAAAAAACTACCAACTACTGAACAATCTGTAAAACAGTTTTATAAAAACGAAAACTTTAGTATTGTTTCCCAGTCTACGCAGGAAATTAACAAGTTTTTGAAGAAAGTTTCGTATTTGGATACGATTAATGAGCAGCCAGAATCAAGTGATGATGATGACGACTCTCTTTTCAGAATTTATGATGGCTCAGATGAATCTTATGGTGGCGATGTTGAAGGAGGTACTGAGGGCGATGAATACGATAGCATAAAAAAACTGAGAGAATTCAGAGATGATAACTATTTCGAATGCCACTCATCTCAATCTAGACTGAAAAGCAAAGGCAGTGCCACAAGTCTAGCCGACCACAAATGCGTTTACAGATTTTATCTAAACGATAGACTATTCCCTGTTCCTTTGAACAGCGATCATCATAAAACCATTCGGTGTACAGAATGTCAACTCCCTTTAGACTTGAAAAAGGGTGATACTAAAAACATAAACGGAACAATTCAAGCAAAAGTGAAACTGCAAGAAGGAGACGACGCTCAAGATATGGTTTTAATGTTACCAGTAAAAGAACCGTTGATAATAAAACAGAATAGGAAGCCGAAGGATGAGGAAGAAGTTGTGTACTTTGGAGTGATAAAACTTGATGCTTATGGGAACTCACTATTTACTAAAACGCAACCGACGGATTCTTTAGCTTTGAAGTATCAAAAAGGTTATAAAGAGTACGGTACGTCGCCTGAATACGAATACCAGAATAGTGAAGAGTGTGAAGTGATTGTTATATAAATTGAAGATTTATTAGACGCATTCTTGTTATGTTTGTAAATCCGAAAGAAATAAAGCTTTTTTGTTAAATCTTATTTATTTATTTAACTTCATGCATAAAGGTACATAGGCGGACTTAACGCCTAAAGGCAATATCTAACAGTCTACCGAGTGATGTAGAGACAGGTCGGTAGGTATCGGATGTTGGACCTCGATCTAGCCCCTGAGAACAGAGATGAGGTCGACGACGAAACGAGCTTGCCGTATTAACTCACAACTTGAGTAGATTCGGGTTATATGAACTACGAAACACAGACGCTAAATAGCCGTGTGTTATAGGTATAGCGAAATGCTTTGTGCGACTGTGTGGAATATCAATCAAGAGTGGTTGATATATTACGCTGCGTTTGGACTCCCGATGGTAAAAGAGGGATGGCGGAATAAGCTCATGGAGCTCTTAGGCACACTCATATTATCTGTTAGCCGTCATCACAACGCCGTTACGCTCCGTTCCTTATGAACATACAAATCTGCCCGAATTTATTTAATTTAAATATCTGCATCTAAAAAGAATATATTGTTCGATTGTCATTTTATGTTTAGAACTTAGTTAGACCTACATTTACAAACTCAGTTTATTTTGTATTTACTTATAAAGGAATCTGACATGGTACAGTCGAGAGCACGTCAAGCTTGACACATTGAAATTTTTACCGTTTTTATTTAGCACCCTCTAAGTGCCAGAGTCGTGTTACAAATAAAAGCTTTATGTGCTCCTGACTGTACCGTCACCCGCACGTCTATGCAACATCTTGCACTCTATTGAGTGGCAATAAATCGACAATCATTTTCACATACCTGCAATTTACCGCACTTTAAAAATTGCGTTGTTTTATAACCCTGGTCCACAGCTGGACAAAGGCCTTCCTTTAAGATCTCCACGTCAACCGGGCCTGCGCTGCCCGCATCCAGCGACTTCCCTTGAGCGTCTTTCGGCTGATATGATGACTATGATCACATCGTACAGTCAGCGTCAAATTCATATGAGCGTCTATCGTAGTCAAAATAATCTGTAGTAAACAAGTTCAAATTCATATACGCCATCGGAATTGTCATATAGTTGCACCCAAAGTGTTTAAAATATCTTGGCAACAAGGTTTCCAATATTATGTTCGCGGTCGTCAGCGTCAAATTGATGTGATAGTCAAAATGATTTCAAGTAAACAAGATCTAGATTACTTTAGATTTCCATGGATTATTGAGAATTTAAGATGTGTGTAGATGTCGCATGGAAATCGTATAATTCGCGCCGTTCACAATCGGTCGGCAAATTGTATACGTTCGGAAAATTAAAAAACGGCGTCGGCAGATTGTAAACGGGTTTAGATCACTACTGGTGCATCTTAGGTAAGTTAGTTAATTCCCAAACGGGATCGGTTAGTTTGGGTTAGGTTATCTTTGACAGCGCACGAGCCGAGCGACCCGCGAGTGCCAGAAACGAAATACGCGTCGTTATGTAAAATGCCGACGCATTACACAGGGTGTAACAAAAAGGGTATACCAACCCTGAATGTGAATCTGCCCATGAAACTGAACAACTTTCCCTATGGAACATAGGTCGAAATATGAAAAAAACTTGACGTCCCATAGAAACTGAATCAGCTGATATCGCATTTTGTATGGGAGGTCAAACATTTTTTTCGTATTTCGACCTATGTTCCTTGGGGAAGACTGTTCAATTTCATGGGCAGAATTACAACCTTCAGGGTTGATATACCCTTTCTGTTACACCTCGTTGTGAATTGCCAAGGTATTATGTGAAGCGTCGAATTATGTAATTTGCCTGCGACATAGATAAACAAATTAAAATAAAATGTAAAACTGACCTGAAACCGTAACCTCAGCAAGTCGGCTCGCAGTTCGCATAGTTCGTGTGTCGCTACGTACTCGCTGTCACCATAGTCTACGTAAAACACGTCCGCTACCTACAAACAAGATTTTATACAGGGTGGAAGCTTCGATCATAAATTCTGTTAGACGTATGTCGACGACGAAGGTTGCCTGCTATAGCCTGCTGCTGGCAGGCTTCTGTAAATACGTTTATTTAAACATAGACGTAAGCAAATTCCAAATTACGACATTGATAGTTTTGGCAGTCTTGTCTTGGTTTGCTTGCAAGTACTGTGTTTTTTATTATATTTATTCAAGTGTTAAGTCTGAGGAGCCGTCTTCTGATTTCGTAGCCAAACAGCGCAAATCGTTAATAATGTAAGATTGCTGCTCAAAAAACGTCAGTGTTATAAAAATACCGGACAAGTGCGAGTCGGACTCAGGCACTGAGGGTTCCGTACCCGTCCACCATATAAACAAGCTACAAACAGCTACAAGCGTACATGCTTTTGCCCTTTGCTTGGCGTCCACTCAATCCTGACCCCTTCAAAATGAATTTATTTGAAATTTTTATTCCTTTGTATTTGATATTATGTTCAACTGACAAAACAGACAGACGGACAACTAAGTGATCGTATAGTATAAGTGTTCCAGATTTTTACCTATTGAGGTACATAACATTGAGGTTTGAAGCTCTCATAGCTAATATACCTCTCTGTGCTATCAGTTGCTTTAACTCTATGCCTCGACTTCAGACCTATGCCGAAACATTTTTTTTAGTTCTCATACTATAGATAGATAGATAGATAAAACGTTTATTTGGGAACGGTACAATTTTTTTGACTAAACTGTAACTTTTTAACATATACAAATAACTAGTTTGCAGTACAGATTTTCAGGACTTACATTATATTTACCGCACCCAAAGAAAGGCCCTAACTCAGCAATATGCCGTGATTCGTTTAGCGAGTCACGACGTTGTTATTCTGTTAGTACCTTAAGTGTGTGTACGCGCTCAGGTGGAGATACTTATGTAAAAGCAGTAATATAAAGCAATAATATTTTTATCAAAGTAACAAAATGATAAATATATAGATTTGATCGGTTAAACAGTAGGTAACTTATATGAGAGAGGAAAAAATAAATAAATATTACCTCCCCGACACGACCTATACAGCGGTACAGGTCAGACTATAACAGACCCGATCACCTGATTACTTAGTATAAATGAAAAAAAAAAAAAACAATACATTTAGAGATAAGTCCTTACCTGTTGCGTGGCATCAAACTCGTTAGGTCTGATGTCGTGGACCCTCGCTCGGTACCAGCGACCGTCGTGTCTGAACACCGCTGCGACCACTTGACCCACCGTCACTTGCTTCAGCTGAAAACAACAATAATTATCTTGTTAATATGGTAAGAAAACGATATTTACAAAAACACATCAAGCTTCACACATTGGACTTTGTACCGGTCTTATTTCAATAGACGTACGGGCTATTTTTTATTTTTATTTTTTTTACTTTTAATTTATTTATCATTTGATTTTAAATTAATTGCTGTTTTCTTTCTCCTTGGTTCCAATTGACGCGGTGCTTTTGTTTGTATTTGTCCAATTATTTAAGGTTGCCTTTAAAGGATCGCTTGTACCGATAAGGCCGCCTTTGCTCACATTATATTTAAGATTTTCTGTAAAACTAGTTGTATTTTTGTTATGTGCGCAATAAAGCATTTATCTTTCTATCTAGAGTCACACTGCCAGTGTCAAGGTTGGCCTGTCGTTGACTGTATTTAGCCGTCATGCGAGACCATCGAACTAGCTTTCTTCAAAACTGTCAACTGACATAAATGATGATACCTTATTGTTGACCCTGTTGTCAGCATGTTCGTAGTACTCGGTCATATGCGCGACCTACTCATCGAGTTAGGTCACTTGAGGGCCGACATACATATGATGACGATACCTTATGGTTGTCCCTGTTGTCAGCATGTCCGTAGTACTTGCGGTCACTTGAGGGCCGACATACATATGATGACGATACCTTATGGTTGTCCCTGTTGTCAGCATGTCCGTAGTACTTGCGCGACCAACTCATCGAGTTGGGTCACTTGAGGGCCGACATACATATGATGACGATACCTTATGGTTGTCCACGTTGTCAGCATGTCCGTAGTACTCCGTCATATGCGCGACCAACTCATCGAGTTGGGTCACTTGAGGGCCGACATATATATGATGACGATACCTTATGGTTGTCCCTGTTGTCAGCATGTCCGTAGTACTCCGTCATATGCGCGACCAACTCATCGAGTTGGGTCACTTGGGGACCGACCAGTTGCACCCAGAATCGAGACGGCGAAGACACGGCTGACACGTACACTTCTATCGACGCGCCTGTCGTTTCTGTAGTTAAACATTTAAACATAAAGTAATTTACTTGGTTAAAGTTTTCATTACATAATTCTTATGGACGTTATAACATGCAGAATAAATAAAGATAGATTGGGGTCCCGTGCCTAAACCGATTATCTCATAAGATACATAAACGAAAATATTTTGTAGTGATAGTAAGTGCGTAATATAATAACACATTTTTCCCCATCAGCTCGAGTCTTGCCGCCTGGAAGAAAGATCCTCCAGGTTGAGACAAGACAACCATAAAAATTCGTCAATCAAGGGATATCGTCCGAAATATAAAAATGTCTCTTCGAAGGCCATAGGTAATATAGAAATATTCAAACAGTCTGACTGACAAATGTGCCAGTAGGGAAGGTGGATACCGTAGGTACTGATGGTTTTGAAGTTTTGCATTCACTATATTAAGGTTTTGGTTCATATATCTTTTTTGTTTGACATAATTTTCGACCAAAAATCGGTACTATTTAAGCATCTTATGAGGTAGTAGATTCAGCAGCGGGACCTTGGACTTAAAAAATCTACCACTTTGTTAGAATCAGGCATTGGCTGCGCAAAATTTCCATCAATAATGTTACAATAAGATTTTGGAAGTATATTTTCTAAATTTGTGTTTCACTGAAATCTTAACCTTTTCTTTTTTCTTATTTTTTTATATCTAACATTGTGTTCTTCTTTTTTTAAAGCTTAGCTTCGGAGTAAAATTTTTAGTACCAGAGAAAGAAAAAAAAAAACAAACAATAATTCTAACATAAACCAAACCAAAAAAATATAAAACAAACTCAAACTTTTCAAAATCTTCCACAATTTTTTACATTTTAACTAAACGGCCTTCAAACAACCAACTCCAAACTAAAATTACCATAATAACCAACACAACAATTGTTTAACTAAATACACAAAAACAACACAACTCAAACAAACACCTAAATAATGCAAGCTGTTAGGGACTGGGCCGCTAACAAGTAATCTCAATTGGACTCGGTTTGACAAACGGAAATACTGTAAAGCTGGATCCTATTTAAGGTGTTTTTTAATTAGACCCAAATACTTCTAGGGGTGGTGTAACTATGATAGAGAAATTGGTTTTTCAAAGTTTTAGAAAAATCGACACACTAGTTTTTTTTTATTATTTTAAACAAAAAATAAATTTATCTTTGCAGTCATTCACAATTATTTCAACCGTAATAAAAGCCTGAAATTTTCGATCGGCTTCAAACAGATCGTAATTGAGTTTACATGCTAGTGGCGCAGGAAAGGACATGGCTGATCACGCCCATTCGGTTATTTTGCATCCTTCCCCTGACACTCTCTGTATACAAACAGCAGTAAAACGTTTCGTATTACCAGGTTTAAAAGCGATTCAAACATGGCGCCGTCGTACGTAGCATAAATTAAGTTTTGCTTGCTACGTCGAAATAAATCGACGTCACGGCAGCCACTTTACCATGCTCCGAATATCCACACGAGCGAGAAGCTTTTGTTAAATAATTTAAAGTATTATAACTGTATAGTCCACTTAAAAGACTAAAAAAAGGGAGAGAAAAAAAATGTAACAGACAAATTTTCGTAACTTTCTTAAGGAAAAATATAAGTAGTAAATAATAACAAAGTTTTACTAACACAAATATGTTCTCTTTCTGAAAAAAATATAAAGGTCCTAATGAAATAGTGAACATAATTTAAGTATGTTACTCAGACCATCAAACTGAACAACTTTCCCCAAGGAACATAGGTCGAAATACGAATATAAATTTTTTACCTCCCATAGAAACTGCATCAGCTGATAGCGCGTTTTGTAAATTTGGTTTTTCGAATTTCGACCTATGTTCCTTTGGGAAAATTGTTCAGTTTCATAGTCTAAGTAACATGCTAAAATTATAATTATTATAATTATAATTATTATTCTCTGTAGGATAATTAAGTGCTTAAAAATGGACTAGAAGCGCTTGCATCTGTTAGGGTGTTCTTACACTTGCACGATCTACGCGCGGACAGGTCTAATCATTTTAGTTCTATTTAAAATTGTTTTATTTTATATTAAAATAGTATATAAGGTTATATCGGGCTTAAAAAAATGGTGTAAAACCTTTTAAAGGCTTATTATGGGGCCTAAGTGCAACATTTATTGTTCTACGACTTTTCGGAATTCGCAAAAAGATCTGATCGTTCCATTTTGTATGAAAAGTCGAATTTGTTTACGAGCTTCGAAAAGTTGTTTCACTTAGCCCTCAGAATAAGTCCTTTATACACCAATTTTTTAAAGCCCAGTATTTGAACTGATTGATTCCACGATCGGTCTGTAGACCGCCACTTTTGAGACAATAACGTAAGTGTAATAACACCTTTAGACGTAGGTTGCACGCTCAGTTTGCCAGAATTCTGACGTCCACAAGCCTCGACTCGAAGCATATAATAACTAACTCCTAATAGTCTTTTTGGTTTAAGCTTGTCCATTTCCATTTCGCAATGCTATTTATTACCTATGTCCTATAATATTACAAAATATAGATATATTTAAAAAAATAATGGATTTAATTTTACAGTGTTTTCAATGATGAAGTCAAAATTTTTAGATAAAACAAGATCTAATAAGTAACTGACTCAACTCGAGGGTGTCACTGAAATGGACATAAAATAACTGAGTTTTAGCTCAAGTAGACACATGGTGTGCCAAAGGGACAAAAATATCATGGTGTGTTTTTTTCTTTCAAAGGCGCATCAGCTATATTTATATTTTTCTAGAGTGAATGAAACGAAAGATATCCAGCGCTCTGTTTTATTCTCTCTCTACGGATACACGATTGATTGTTCAGATACAGATTCAGAATTTTATTCAATGTAGATTCTTTACAGAATACTTATTGAATGTCATGCAGAATACAACGCAAATAGAGCGAGTCTACAACGTTTCGGATCGTGCTATGGCAGCGTAAAAGAAACGGCAAGAAACCACTGCAGCACGGCCTACTTTAAGGGGCTACCTGCAGTCCACTAGCGCCCCCAACAGTTAAAAAAATATTACTCGCTAAAGACAAAACTTACCGAAAATCCGGAAAGACAGATTAAAGATAAGGTGCCCTTGTTAATTTAGAACCCATCAACTCTGTAAAATAGAGTTCACTGTAGTTACAAAAACTGCTAAAAGTGGCCGTTTATCGCCATTTTTGTGAACTATATTTTAAAGAATTTATAGGTTCTAAATAAACTAGGGTACCTTAACCTTAATCTGTCTTTCCAGATTTTTGATAAGTTTTGTATTTAACAAATAATATTTTTTAAACTGATAGGGGCGCTAGTGGACTGCAGGAAGCCTCTTAAGAGTCGGCAGTCGGATTGTCTGACAGCAAACTGAGCGTACAACCTATAATAACTGTTACAATGTACATGCTGTTAGCAATTCTTACCGGGCCGTCTATAGGTACGTTTGGCGGTGGGTGTGTGGTCACCTGGTATCTCGTCCGAGTGCTCCGAGGTGACGGGAGACTGTGGGGGAGGCACGTGACGGGGACTGCGCTTCGATTGCTCGATCTCACGACGACATTTCTCTTGGGCCACCTGCAATGCGAAACTTCGTTTTCTTTATTTTGTTAAAGGCATACAGCCCAAGTCATTACTGAACAACTTTTTCTAAGGAACATAGGTCGAAATACGAAAAACCAAATTTGACCTCCCATACAAAATGCGCAAAAGTTTCTAGTTTCTGAATAAACCTCTGTCTATGTCTATTGGAGGTCAAAACTTGATTTTCGTATTCTGACCTATGTTCCTTGGGGAAAGTTGTTCAGTATCATGAGTACATTCATACCTTTCTCTATCAAGAACTAATTAAAAGTCACCCTATATTTTTATAGTAGGTAGTACAAAACTTCGTGGACGAAGACCAACGCGTTGGATGGACCATATTACGAGTGCCCTTAATATGTCCCTCCAGGATACACTCAGACTGGCGCAAGACAGAAGTACCTGGCGATCAACAATTTTAGCCAAGACGGCACCTGTCAATGTGGGTCACGATCCTCAGAACTGAGGGAGCGACTAAGAAGAAGAAGAATACTAGGTAAATTATTTGACAAGTTAGCGTTGCTGGCACCATGGACCGCGGTTGTTGGTGACAGCAGTAAGAATGCTTGGTAATGGTTTATAATCCCTTAGTCGCCTCTTACGAGACCCACGGGTAGAGATGGGTTGGTACTATCCTTTGGGGGCAGTCATAAATACTAAACAAAAATTTTAAATCATAATAACAATAATACTAATCACAATCCGTCTTACTACAAGAAAGTTAGACATCTGTTGAACACTTGATTAAAAAAATCGTACCATATAACTCTGTCTATGTCATTGATGCGCAGAAGACTTATTTTCTTATGACTTGACTTCTGCGCATTAACTGACATAGCCAGTTATTTTGTGCGCATTTTTTTAATCAAGTGTTCAACAGATGTCTAACAATTTTGTAGTAAGACCCAATAAATTTAAAATGTCAGTTTTGGGAGTATACAATGTCATTTTGAAATTCTAAATAAATCGATACATAAGAAAATACATATTATTTTTGATATTTGACTCGAAATGCTAGAAAGCGAGCTTAATCAACGCTTATCGCCTAATAGAATATAAAACGACATTTTATTACTTCGATAATGCAGACGGTTGTAAAAACAATACTGGGTGCAAGGGACGGTGTATCGAAAACTGAAAGGGCGTGCTCAGACAACGAAACTGAACATCTTTCCCAAAAAACAGTTTTGGGAAATGAAAAAAGTTTTTGACCTCTCCATACAAACTGTTCGATCAAAGTAAACAATTTGTACGGAGAGGTCAATTTATTTTTCATTTCCCAAAAATGTTTCTTTCGGAAAGTTGTTCAGTTTCTTTGACTGAGCACGCCCGTTAATTATTCGGTCCCTTACACCCCGCATAACTTGACCTTAGATTTCATGACAGTTCCGGTTTAAATGTAAAATCCTTGAGATATCACTTTTTCACACATGCTGCACTCATCACTGCCCTAGCCTTGTTCCGTTTTTATAAAGGTTTTTACGGAGCCAACTAGCTAACCTAGGAGATTAGACGTAGGCACTGGCTTTTACACAGAGCGACTGTCATCTGACTTCCGCAACTCAGAGGCACAGCCCGGCACTACATACATCAAGCGCGAATTTGGATTGCGAAATTGGAAGGTCGCGTAAGCTGCATATTCAGTACAAAAAGGGTACGCGCGGGGGTGCGGGGTAGATCGCGGGCGGGGGGCGGAGAGTGTCCGGTCTGTATGATAGTACTATAACTTTATTCTGTATCAGAGGGTTTGCCACACCCAATCCTAGATTAGGCTTTGCCAGGTTAGTGGGCAACCTGGCTGTCAGAGTTTTCAAGCCGCCAAATGGCCTCTGACTTGGCTTAACGACTACTATCAGTGACAGTAGCCGAAACCGACTGCTTAACGTGCCTACCGAAGCATGAAAACGCTATAGCTGTTGTGCCACTAGCGGTCACCCATCCGGGTACTGACCACGATCAACAACGTTGCTTAACTTTCGTTATCGGAAAGAAAGAGCAACTACTATTAGGCCACGATCACGAATGAGTCATCATCATCATGATAACATACGTCCACTGCAGGACAGGGAACTCCCTCCCAGAATACAGTAAATACGCGTGTTACTATGCTGGGGAATTACCCATTGTTGTTTGAGACCGCAGTATGTAACATGGTACGAAACACAGAAGGACGCTGCTACCCATCCTCAGGTTCATAGTTCATAGTTTATTATTCCTTAACAATATACATACATTGTGTTGGACATACATCTTAGCATCAATACGATTTGTCAATATAGAGAATTTACAATAATACATGAAAAAAAAATTACAAAAATTGAGCTTTAAATTATTAAAAAAATATATATATATACATAATGTCATTACATTATAAATAATTGTAGAGAATCTACTTATTGACGAATTCATCAACGGAATAAAAACATTTTTCCAACAAGAAACTCTTCAGGGTAACTTTAAATCGCTAATACGTTTCATAATCCCATAGTCGCCTCTTACGGCACCCACGGGTTGAGATGGGTAAGTATTATATGCCGGCACCACATGGGCCATGCGCAGATAAAAAGACCAAGAAACTTACGCAAGATTCAATGAGCGTCTTGGCTTGTTGAATCTGCTCCTTAGTTCCCTTGAATGTGATGGCCCTTTGAACACTGTTGTCTTTGATTCCGTTCCCCTCGATCTTTACTCTTGCGCCGCTTCGGTGGCTGATCTCATTTATATTCTCACCTCCCGTACCTGTTTAAAAAATATGATCGTATGCATTTTTGGTAAAATCAAGAGTACGTCAAGCTGGACACATGCAGCGCAACTTTAGTTCCTAAGGCTGTTGGAGTAAGGCCGGTATTTCACTGGGATACCATGGCAGCGCAACCAGTCGCCGCTACCAACAAAATGTATACAGCTCTACTCTATAGAGGGTTACTCACCTGGTGTCCGTTTGGTTGCGCAACCAATTTGGCGGCGCAACCAGTTCGGATGCTGGTCGCGCTACTACTCCCATTGAAATATAGCCCTTAATTCTGTGGCCGCAGGGTGTCTTTACTGGTGTCTAGTTACGGACACCAGTGGCGCAACCAGTCGCACCACCGTTGTGTCCCAGTGAAATACCGGCCTAAGAATGGTGCAAAGCCCAATGTGTCCAGCTTGCCATGCTCTGAAATGTACTAAATTCGAGTTTTAAAAGGTGCATGGAAAAGCATATTTTGGTTACACAGTAATTGTTGTTAAAGTTTTAAGACCACTTTCTTGGCCGACTGTACTACCCCTTTGCCGTGGCCCCTTGCATAAGCAAGAAATCAGAAATCTGCCATGAAAGCAACAGTTTGTTTCTGCCCATAACATGCATGGTATCTTCAACTATCTACGGCTGAGGCTGCATTAAGGTCTTTATCTACTCTCATATCGTTAATCCTCAATAATGCGTTCAAAAATTGTAGGATAACATCTTCATAATGTCAATCTGTGCTTAGAAACACTCTTAGCAGAATTTTTTTATCTGTGGGAGTGTATCATGGAGTATTGAATTTACTAACTGTGCGTTCCAATATGCACTAACAGACTGCTTTAGAGCACTGTGAGCGCGCTTAAGTCGGTCCAAATTGACCTAAAGCGTGCTCTAAAGCACTCGCTCTTTCACCGCCTTACGTCATTGATGACGTCATCGTTTCTGCTATCAGTGCTTTAGTCAAATAGGTGGAGCAGTGAAAGCGCTAATGTCAAAATCGATTTGACACATAAAATCCCACACGTTTGCAGCCAGCTGATGTTTCTCAAGTTTTGATTTTAATGAGTTTGTCTCTAATGGAAATGAGAGTGTATTTGGCGCACATTTTTCAGGGATTAGCTTAGGCTTTGTTAAAGAAAATAAAAACAAAACTGACATTTTGACAGATGAACACGTGAGCGCGCTTAAATCCATTCCAAATTGACTAGAGCCATTAATGCAGTGATAGCTTTGTGAGCGTGCTAAATCAATTTGGACCGTCCGTGAGTACTGTATACGCTTTTAGCAGCGTTTGTACAATTTGGAACACAGCGTAACAGTCATCGCGGGAGACCTACAGACAATTTTTTAATTTTTATAGGCGCGCCATTGACAGCTTGATGCGTTTGTAGTCTGTGGCTGCAAGGAGGTTTCATTGCAATAACGGAAAACTCAGCAAACAAAAGTTGTAGTTACATATTTTTATTAGTTTTGTAATGAAATAAGTGATAAAATCGTTCACAATTTGCCTTTGAGTGTTTTTAAAGCAGCTATAAGAACTTTGTTTAGCAGTTACGAGTATCACCGGAAAAAGAGAAAAACATTAAGGTTTGTTTTTGAACACATTATTTTCGGATTCACGATATGAGAGTAGATAAAGTTGTGTATGCAACTCCACATAATTAGGAATAAAACACTAGTGTCTTCTATTATGGAACTTGGCTCGCTACGCTCGCCTGCGACCCATAAACCGACACTCGAGTTTTATACCCCTCATTATGTACCGTTGCATAAACTACTAATATCAAGTGATGATGCACACTTAATCAATGTTCTTCATAATCTTGCTGCAAGATCAGCCCGATACAAGCATGGTGCCATCAATAAGACCTACCAATGATCCTGCCGCAATATCAGCCCGGACAAGCATGGTGTCTTAGACTATTACTGGCTGCTGCCTCATGAAGTTGTGTCCTTAGCAACTGCGTAACATTACTCCACTTTATCCGTGATGATGCAAAGTTCCTCAGTGTTGTAAAAAATAATCTTGAAGCAAGACAAAGCCAGAACAAGCATCGTGTCTTCGACGATCACTGGCTGCTGTCTCATGAAGTCGTGCACCAGATCTGTTCCAACTGCGTGGCATCACTCCATCCCTGATGATGCAGACTTCTTCAGTGTTCTTACCAATAATTCTACCGCAAGACCAGCCAGAAACAAGCATGGTATCTTCGACTATCACAGGTTTCTGTAAACTGTGTGGCATTACTTTATCCCTGACGAGGCAGACTTCCTCAGTTTTCTTACCAATAATCCTGCCGCAAGACCAGCCAGGAACAAGCATGGTGTCTTCGACGATCACTGGCTGCTGTCTCATGAAGTCGTGCACCAGGGTTTCTGCCAACTGCGTGGCGTCACTGCGGCCTCTGATGATGCACACGTCATAATCCTTGTCGCTGAACTTCTTGAAGTGAATCATCGCGCCGGATTTCTTTTCGATTTCTTTAATGTTAGATCCACTGCGCCCTGTTCAAAGAAAAAATTTCACCTGTAGTCAAACCCAAGACTCAAACGTATGCTTATAAAATCGTAAAAAAATCTTTTGGAAAGTTGCTTGTTTTCATGAGTAGAATCACTGGGCTTCGAGAGCGAAACCAATAAAAATTCACATATATTTGCACTATACTTGCGACGCGTTGCCCTGAGCAGGAATATTGTAACAACTAACTACTCGCAAAATTCACAACTTCTGGCAGGATTCGAACTGTCTTTTCCTTGGAACAAGTCTTTTCTGTATGTACACACAGCCGCACGTCGGTAGAAACACTTTGACGTTGAGCGGGTATCTGGTTTCAGGCGTTTGTAGTGTAACGCTGGTTCAGGTTATACTGGTTTAAAAAAAAAAATCGTTTATTGCACTTAAAAAACAGTTTAAATTTTACATACAAGTTCCGCCAAACTATAAAATAGTTTGTTGGCAGACAAGGCTCCCCTTATTTAACAAAACCGTTTATACATGTTTAACTGCACGCTTATATTAGCTACAAGATAACTACAATTATAAGTAACTAAGTAATACAGACAGATTCAAGTTTATCCTCAAACATTTTTAAAACATGCCTTTTTAATTTATTTATTATTATTATTTATTTATTATTTTTTATTTTTTGTTTTATTTATTTCTATGTGCTTGCTGCCGCACGTACTAGAGAAGTTTTAATCAACTGTGCTACCAGAGGCCCTACCGCCGAACTAAATAGTTATCGATTCTCTCATTTTAGGGTTCCGTACCTCAAAATAAAAAAACGGAATCCTTATAGGATCACTTTGTTGTCCGTCTGTCTGTCTGTCTGTCAAGACCCCTTTTCTCACGAACGAGAAGAGGTATCAGGTTGAAATTGATAAAGAATATTAAGGTCCAAAAACCACACAAGATCTGAAAATTTCAATTTTTTACAACGACGCAATCAAAAGATATGGCTTTTTATGTCCTCATCTCCATACATTTATGCAAAAAAAGCAAAACCTACAGGGTTTCAAACCTACATTGACTCGCTCGAGAGCGATTCCATTAATTTGATAGTCGAATAATATAGTGGATTTGCTACGGGTAAAAGTAATAACCTGACATTTTTTAGAATTCAGTGACATATCATTGTCAACACACCAGTTGTTAATTCGGTTTAGGTCTTCCTGTAGCAAAATACAGTCGATGGGACCATATCATATGGTAGATAGGTACGGAACGATTGGGGCGCGAGTCCCACTCGCACTTGGCCGGTTTTTTCTATACAAGAAGAAAAGAGAGATTCGATAACGATTGAGTTCCAAAGTAGGGCCTCTGGTCCTGAGTGGTAAAAACTCCGCGACCATCCAACTTGACCCCTCTTTTATAGAAAAGTTCTTGAAATGGGAGCTCACCTTAATTGGTTACTATTAGTAGTGAGAAAAATTGAAATATTTAATGATTTTAGACTTTTTCCTTTATTTGTACTGTGAGACCTAGCTTCTTGCCAAATTTCATATTTTAGGTCAACGGGAAGTACCCTGTAGGTTTTGCTTTTTTGCACAAATGTATGGAGAGGAGGACATAAAAAGCCATATCTTTTGATTGCGTCGTTGTAAAAAAATTAAATTTTCAGATCTTGTGTGGTTTATAGACCTTAATATTCGTTATCAATTTCAACCTGATACCTTCTCTCGTTCGTGAGAAAAAGGGTCTTGACAGACAGACAGACGGACAACAAAGTGATCCTATAAGGGTTCCGTTTTTTTGTTTTGAGGTACGGAACCCTAAAAAATAAGATAAAAAAGCTGCAGCTGTGGATTTAGCAAAACATAGCGTGCCCGCAACAGTCAATCTTGATCGCGATCAGGTAGAGATGCAGCTATAAGAAAGAAAGAGAAAGCTATATGACCATAGACTAGGTGTATACAACTATTTCTTACTTTCCTATTGGTGCATCTCTACCGGATCGCGTCAGATTGACTGTGTGCGGGCAAAAGTATGCTACTATAACAGTAATATGGCAAAAGTAAATTATGAAAAATAAGAGAGCCAGGCTTTACCAAAAAAAAAATTACATGACAACACTGGAGTTTTTCTTTGAATTGTTCATTACCTTTAACAATAATTCTCATTTCATTTCTAAACTCTTTTGCCAACTGCAGTTATTTATTTAAGGATACCTATTTAAATAAAACAAGAATAGATAAGGGATGGAAGGCATTGACATACTAACATGGATGATAAGAAAATTTAGGCAAAGTGTGTAAAATATTGATATCATAAATATGAAATCTAAGGATTTTTATCATACTTCTATGGCGGCTATTCGTATTTCATACTTGTTTTAATCATAAAAAGTATAACAAATGGATCTGCATGGTGGTTTATCAGCAGGTAAGCAAAAATTGCCCCGTGTGGTGCCGCCAAAGAATAGTACAAACCAATCTCTAACCGTGGGTGTCGTAAGAGGCGACTAAGGGTTAATGTACCAGAAGATGGGCAGCAGCTTCTTTCTGTGTATCGTATCATCTTACATTCTGCGGTCACCAACAACCGCGGTCCATGGTGCCAGCCGTAAGGCTAACAAGCATGATGATTGTTTCAGCAATAGCTGGAATTTTGGAGGGATTTCATTTAATTTATTTATTTCATGTACAATACACATTGTGTTGAAAATATGGTTAAAATTAATTAAAATCATTGTGACAAAACAAAATAACTAAATTCCCTGTCCTGTAGTGGATGTTTCATGGGATGTCATGATGAAGCAAAAACTTGTCGAAAATTTAATTGGTACTATTTTGCGCTAGCTCATTCCAATCACAGGCGCCGTTCAGTCAATAGTTCAAGTTTGAGATGTATCAACAAAGTTCAATGTGTAAAGCTTGATATAGTATTCAATGAGTATTGCCTGAAGACTCGTGATTCCCTGAGAGAACTGTTCAAGGAAATCAACATTATGACAGTGCCATGCCAGTATATCTATGAAAATATAATGTATGCTAGAAAGAACATTCATCAATTACCTAAAATTTGTGACAGGCATAATTTTAATACTAGAAATAAGCATAAAATTGATCAACCATATACTAGATTAACTAAAGTCAATACATCTTTCGTTGGTCTGTGTATACGATACTACAACAAAATACCTGACAATATAGTGCAATTACCTGAGAGAAAATTTAAAGAATTTGTAAAGCAAACGTTATGTAAAAAAGCTTACTATAGATTGGATGACTATATGAATGACAAAGAGGTGTGGTGCTCTCATATTCCAGGGAAACACAAGAAACACATTGTAAAAAGCCGACTCTTAAAGTAGGCCGTGTTGCAGTGGTTTCTTGCCGTTTCTTTTACGCTGCCATAGCACGATCCTAAACGGCGTAGACTCGCTCTATTTGAATTGTATTCTGCATGACATTCAATAAGTATTCTGTAAAGAATCTACATTGAATAAAATTATCTGAATCTGAATATGCTCTTGACTGTATGTACAGCGTGTAACAAAAAGGGTACACCAACCCTGAAGGGTGTGAATCTGCTCATGAAACTATACAAATTTCCCTAAGGAACATAGGTCGAAATACGAAATTTTTTGACATTCCATAGAAACTGAATCAGCTGATAATGCATCTTGTAAGGGAGGTAAAAAAAATTTTTTCGTATTTCGACGCATGTTCCTTAGTGAAAGTTGTTTGGTTTCGTGGGCAGAATCATAACCTTCAGGGTTGGTATACCCTTTCTGTTACACCTTGTATACAGCGTGAATTTTCATGGGTTTTACTCCCGAACCAACCAATATAAATTCACACTGTAGTCTCCCCCAATATCATACTATCGTAAAAGTTACAAAAGATACCAACTCCTTCATGCCCACAAATACACACATTGTGCAAGAAGTTTATTAAAGTTATGACAACAAACAGGTTACTTAAACTGTGACATAAGTGAGCAAATGATTCATAGTCAAATGAGGTGTGACCTCACATTAAAGAATGGTGAATGTTTGACATAACAACAATAGGAATTAAGTAGACACTAGAGACTTTTGTGATTTTTAGTCGTTTATTTGCAAAATTTGTGAAAAACTAAATATCTACATCACAATAAAAATAAGTTTGAACTTAAAAATGCCTGAACCCTTTATAGGGCAGACACCCAGGTAAAGAGTTTGGAAACTGAACTAACTCTATTTACAATTTTTTTTTTGTCTTTTTTTTTTTAACCATAAAAGCTCAGTAGTGGTGAGTCAGTACATTGTGAAATTAACAATTAAGTCCATTTTACAAACTTTTTAGTGGTCTTTTAAGCGACCACTGACCTATAAAGGGTTAAGCAAATAAAACTTTTTGTAAGAGAATCAGAAATACATTTTAGTAATATTTAACTTAGAAGAAGCTTCCTGCAAATGCAGCAAAATATTTTTATTTTTTTTATTGAAAATGGGCTTAATCTTGACCTCGATCTAGTCTTGAAGAAAGAGATGAGGTTGACGATGGAACGAGCTTACCCAGAAGAAGCCTATTCACTCACGACTTGAATAGATTCGGGTTATATGAACTCGGGAACACAGACGACGACGGGAACAATTAAATAAATCTCACTAATATTATAAATGCGAAAGTATGGATGTTTGTTTGTTCCACTATTATGCCTAAACAGCTGAACTGATTTTGATGAAATATGTGAGGTAGATAGATCAAGCACTGGACTAACACATAGGCTACAATAATGCAAGTGAATAAAGGTATTCGCTGAAAGGAATTTCAGGATATGGCTCAATATACAGAATGCATGTGAAATTGAGAAGTCGAACTGCATGCAGCTATTTGTGTGGAATAGTGTATGGTTGAATCAATTGATTCCTGACACTTTTTAAATGACTCTTTGTGATTTTGAATGCATGTTTAAGCGAAATTAAACCTTGTATTAGAATGTATGCACTCTGCGGCAAACAGTATTATTCACCCGTGATCGTCTTTTATAACAAAGAAGTAAAAACGTATGAATTTCTTACCAATTAACGCAGGCACAATGCTCTTAGGCACTGAAACTTCAATGACATTTACACGGGACGTCTTGACTCTCTTGTCTGGCTTCTCCTCATCTTTCTTAAAGACATAGTAGACCACCAGGGCTGTAACTGTCACCAGGGACAGACCAAGAGCCACTGGGACCACCAATTTTGAAGACATGTTGCTAGATAATATAGAAAAATTAAACTTTTATGTACCCAAAAAAATTATAATTATTTATTCCACACTAACTAAAATTCTGAACCACACTGTAAATGAATAAAATGGAATGCCAAATATGTTTAAAAGGTACTTTCATTGTATGTAACTTTTAAAAAACGAGAAGTAATGTTCAATCTAGAGCTTAGTGCCAAAACATGGGGAAGCGCATAGTTGATGGACTTTAAATGCACCACGCATGGTCTTGTGGACCTTGGGTTGTACTACAATTTTTTTTATATTATGACTGAAAACACGTAAAGTAACATATATACAAGCGTTTCACTTGAAACAATCTATTAGCGGCTATGACATAATATGTAACGAGAGGAAAAATTACTTCACCACCGGTAATATGATATGAATAGCTCATGCAGAGAAACCTACTTGTTATTTTTTCTTTAGCTGTAATTATTAAAATGAAGCGGGAGATAGGTAAACATTAATCCACTGGGTAAAACTACAAACAATCAATTACGAAAGAAAGCACGTTTATTTACAGCTCGAAAAACGATGTAGACAGATTACTTCGGTCGGATTTTGACTGCAATGACATATGAATGAAATGACCTTAGGCTAAGGCTAAGACGTCCGTACCGCCTATTAGGGTTGCGTTCCGAATCGGTAAATATTACCCTGACAGCAGGATAGCGTTATATGACGTCCATCGGTGTGGTCGAGACAGACTGCTGACAAGGGTAATTATTACCGTTTTGGAACTGACTCTAGACAATTTTTTTTTCTCTTTCAGATTTTAAGTATTGCTTTGCGCGTTTTTTTGGCGGGAACTCGACATGGGCGTTTGCCTGCTTAATTGATTGTTTTTTTTGTGCATTTAGTGATTTAGTGGATAATAAAGATAGTGTGTTATGCAGTAAATTTACTACGGAGTGCGCAGCTGATGAAGATTTCAAGTGATCTCGTGTTTAAGCCCCGTTTGTGTTGTCCCAAAAAGTCACGAACATTTTCCTTCGTAAAGTTCACTATCGCTTTACGAGGGGAGCAAAAAGAAAGACAGATTAAAGACATCAGACATGGCTGTATGGGCTTTGTACTCTTTGCCTTTCCGAAAGGAAGAATGAAACCAAAAAAAAATTGCTTTGCGCGGGAAATGTTTTTCTGTGATACGGGTTCTGGGAGTCTGGCACAGGCACAGAATATAATCCAAAAAAATCTGCCAGGTAAATAATCATTCTGCCAGATGGCGCTGATTAGTATGACCCAAGGTATGACCCATTTGTTAGTGTCCACTTGGTGTCCACTGATTCTGCTAGCCAGATGGCGCTAATTAGAAGAATAACCCATTTGTAAAGTGTCCCTTTGTAGTAACTTTCCATTTGAATATTGAGAAATGAAGAAAATAATCATTCTGAAAAAGGTTTTATACATAAACTAAAAAACTCCAAATAAACATTGAACTCGAGTTTCAACTGTTTGCGACGATTGTCTTTCTCTTGCCAAATTTTAGCCCAATCCTTTTGATTTGAGCTTTTGGTTTGAGTTATGCGTTGAATTGATGGACCAATCAGTCAGTCAGTTTGCTTAAATGTATAAATTAAATATTTCTATAATAATATCATAGTTATCATCGAGAGCAATTTTTTTGTGAAGATACTAACTGAACTTCTGGGGTGAGGTCCAGCAGAGGATTTTTTATGAGATTTCATGATGATTCGTTAAATATTGCATAATTTTTGTCGAAAAATGCTGCTGATAAACGCCATCTAGGTTCAATAGGTACAGCCCTTCAAAGGTCGGACAAAAAGACTGACACCGCAGATCAAAGAGAAACATAATCATTCATTAAATGCGTTTTCCCGTGGGAATGAAGTGTTTTCTCACGGTAAAAAGTAGTATTTGTGCTATTCCAGGACCTAACCTATATTTAATTAATTTTATTTATTCAAAGAAAAACTTACAGCATTACATTTTTATAAGAATAATTAATTAAATATAATTGTATTCCAAAAACCAGATTTCACGTAAACAAACACAGGTAACAACAGCTGATGAAAGAAATTAATACAAAAACTACATCTACATTTTTGAGATCAAGAAAATATTACGTAATACAAAATTAGACAAAAAAAAATATAAATAATAAAAAAATTACTAAAAACTAGTGAGTGTGTGCGTGTAGGTATATGTGAGCCAAGTTTCAATAAAATCCATTCAGTAGTCTTTGCGTGAAAGAGTAACAAACATCCATCCATCCATCCATACTTACAAACTTTCGCGTTTATAATATTAGTAGGATAGGTCCAAATACTTTGCCAAACATTACGTACCTATACGTCAAAAAGTGTACCACATACGTCACTGATCAAAGCCATAGTGAATTCATTTTAAATCACATTGAATTCATTTCAAAGAGTAAGGTTATAATTTCTTCATAATGTCCGAAAAAATAATGTCATTTATCACAATATTAGTTGCGGGAATTTTATTTAAAAACATTGATTACGTAATGTCTACCTTGAAAGGATCTCTTGACCCTGATAATTACACTTTATACGATATTATAGCTTTTAATGAACGTGATCGAGCAATGTTATACAACTATTATATGAAAGATCAACATGTATTGTTTTACAATCTAATAACTAATCAAGCTGTTATTCCTATGAAAGTATTGGTTGACAATTTCTATCGCAAGATCTTTGAAAAAGATTTAAGAGAAAGGAATATAAAGTTTTCTTACATCCCACAAGAAATGTATGCTGTTACATCAATTAAGTATTTCTACATTTTGATAACTTGTTTTATACAGAGTGAGAGATCAAAAAGATATAATACCAAATCTTCAAAAATCACATAAAAGAGAAACAAGATCACAGATTGTTTTTTTAGCTGCTTAATAAAAATTAAATTTTACCAAAGCAGATTGTTTTCCAAACCCTAAAATGCAGGATATATATCGAATGTGTAATACTACCTACTTAGTTTTCAAGGCTTATGACTTCGGCGGCGGCGGTATGGTATTATGCCTTCAGTCCCTTGTGTGCTCATTGAACCAATTTAAAATCGAACTGCAAAAGTTATTAAATTTTAAAGAATAAGGGACTGTCTAGGTATAATTTCATTAAAAATACTTTTTCAATTTCCACGCGAAGTGTTTGTTCTTGAGGCCTTCGACCAATATAAATGAGGCTAACAGGCAAATCTACTGCTTACTATTTGCTAGATATTGTTATTTTTATATTTTACAGCTGGGCATATTCCTTAACGGAAGAAGGCAAAAGTAATCCTTCTGTAGATCCATCACAAAATTTTCTCACTTACAATGCTATGAGAGAATGGGTGAACAAAAAAGTTGTAGACTACCCACTCAACGTTGAAATGAAAAACCTGCCTATCAAAACCTTCGAAAAAAGGAAAGTAATATCAGTAAGAATAGCTGCAAATCGTCAAAGAAAACCTGCTAGTGTGTATATAATAGGAGGAGAAAATGGCAGAGATTGGATGTCCAGTGCTGTTATTTTAAACTACATGAATACCATTATAAATCACTTGAGCACACCGGATCAAAAACCTTCCAGAGATATCTTACAACAAGCGTCGGCGCCTGACCCTTATACAAAAATTTTAGACTTTTACGATTTGTATTTCATTCCTGTTGCTAATCCTGATGGGTATGTGTTTAATATGGAAGATGTAAGCCGGTCTTTAAATTCATTTTTGTCATAAATGTCATAATATTTTCAAAGCACCACTGTTAAATAATGTCAATTTCATACGAGTATGTTTTATAGGGCCTTGAGCGGTTTTGGGCAAAGAACAAAAGATATTTTTTCAAGAAAATGTGTGGTGGTGGAAGGGATGGTCTTGGAGTCAATGTTGATAGAAATTGGATTGTACCGAGACCTCTTGGACCAGACTTAGAATGTAACGGAGTTTATCTAGGCCCTCACTCTGTATCAGAGGCCGAAACGTTGGGCTTGTACAAACGACTTGCTGTATCCTCTAAAAAACTAATGGTAGTCGTAGTTGTAAAGGGCTTCGGAAGAATGATAACAATACCTTATGCTAATGAACATAGATTAACTAACAATCACGATTTAATGGTAAGAATATTATCAACAAAGTTATGAATTTTTTTATTACGACTTATGTATTGTATGGGTATTTTATGCCCGAAATAAACAGTTAATATGTTATACAAAAGTCCTAACTGACACAGAAACTACTGACAATTTTAGGAGCACTAAATTTCAACATTAAAGTATAAAACTGAAATATTGTGCTTGATGAATATCAAGTCTTTTTATTTCAAATCAATTCAATTCAATTTTTTATTATAAACATTACATACAAAACAACAGAAATAGTTAGCTTACACAGACGCTAGTTACGGTACTCACACTAGGGCAAGCCTGTATCGTGAGGACCAGTTAGGTAAACATTATGCAAAAGTTTAACAGTAACTCGACTTTCGTACAAAGAGTGCCTTGCTAAATAAGAATTAAAATATTGCTTAAAGAGATATTTAATTTTCTTGCTCCACACCAAACTGCTTGGCCAATTACTTAAGCTTATCTCAACGCGAATTGGTCCAGTTGTTTGTTCCTAAAAACAGTAGTAAATAATTATCCACAGATGCTGATATTACGTGCCGTAACCCTGAAACTCCGAGCTCAATTCAATGAATCCTTCTACTATGGAACAACTGGAACATTTGTCTGTAATAAAATTAATCATACTTTTTTGGCTGCGTAGTTGATTATCAGCTGATAATGTTTATAATAGGTAGATAGAAAGGTATAAAAATTTGCCACAAGCCGAGCTATTCTTCCTGCTTTCATCAGCCGCATACGACCCTCAACCAGCGATTTGTCTCGTATCACCTGTCACATGTCATCAGCTATCTATTGCCTATCATCTGTCACGAGCTATTTCATGGATCACATATCAATTATTTTCAGCCATCTACCACCTATCTATTACCAGCCACCTTTATTTATAGGTAATGAAGCCAAACGTAGACTGGCGCAGACATATCATTTGGTGTCATTTTCTTTTTTTCTTTCCTAAGTTTTGATTAACTCATTTTTGATGACTGGGCATGCATCCAGAAAACGTGGTTAGTCGCCCTCTCGCCTATATTAAGATCACGCATAAACCTACTGTTCTCAATTTTGATTAGCCATATCTTGGAAGGTCTGATGTGATGATGATCTGCTCGAAAGTGTTTACGCAAACTGCAACCTGGTTTCATCTAGTGAATGTCACATTCAACATGGCCAAGAATCGGACCATGAATAACCCCCGCAGGTAGTAAAACGTGCCTCAGTGCCTCTGCCCAGAGCTATTAAGACATTTTCATTATTTTACGTTCTTAGTGCAGCTTCACTTTTTTTATTGGTGTTGGCATTGTGACAAACACAAATGAACCCGCTTTTAGTGACAACCGCAATATGGTACCTAGCTTGTACTTTGCTGCCTTCCTTTGATCACTACTTTACTTTACTATTCGCGTTAACAGCGTGAAGACATGGGTTGGTACAATTCTTAACCAATACCACAGATCAGATAATAGTAAACTGTCGTTACCAATACCAAACCGTTACCGTTAAATAAATCTCTTTTTGCAGATAATTACACCGGTAGTTGTGCCGATTTTGTGAAAAGAAAAATGAATATTCCAATAGTTTTTACAGTGTATCTGCAACATGGAAGCAACTTTCTTCCATATAGCCATGACATCGATATTCTGACACGTCAGTTAGAACTAATAATGGATTACACTCTTGGTTTAGGAAAAGATATTTATGGAACTTTATTTAGCCGTCAATATTCTCATAAATTTTCCAAAGAACTTATTTCATTAATTGCCATTGCTGTATTCATTATAAGTTTATTTTAATTCAATTCCATGTAATCGGTATGGAATGCAACAAAATAAAGGCTTAATGAAAGATACTCCATGTTATTATTTTTATAATGCAGCCTGCTACTTTACGCTCGAAGTTGTTGTTGAATACGTATACCTGGGACAAACAGTCTAGATGGGTAAATCCATCTTAGGGAAAGAGCTTACTCATCGAAACTGACTCGGCTGGGCAGCGTTATACTCCGCAATATCTTCTGGTCCATAATTATAAGTTTATTTTAATTCAGTCAATTCCATATAATATGTATCTAGAAAATAAATGCTTAATGAAAGATACACCCTGTTAATAATTTTATAGCGCAGCCAGCTACTTTACGCTCAAAGTTGTTATTGAATACGTATACCTGGGACAATCAGTCTAGATGGGTAAATCCATCTTGGGGAAAGAGGTTACTCATCGAAACTGACTCGGCTGGGAAGCAATATTTTCTGGTCCAAAATACTACAGTGCCTCACTCAAGACGAAAGTTTTTCGTTCAACGTGTATTTCCTGTGATGATATATGGTATTAAGACGTAGTCGCTCATGTTTTGCTTTACAAAGGAGCACAAAGAGGGAACGAATCAAAAACGAGGAGATCCTCATAGAACTAATATGAGAATCGCTAAAGTAGCACTGCGCAGGGCACATTGCTTGAAGAACCGATGGCCGAGGGAGTAGAAGTTCTAGAGAGGTGACCAAGAACGAACGAACGAAAGATATACATAGCGTTGGCAGGCCTTTCTACAAAGTTGATCGACGTTGCAGGAAACCGCTTGATACGAGCAGATCAGGACCGGCGGTCGTGGTGATCTCCCATGGAGTCCTATTTCCAGCAATTAAGTGTATCCGAAAATTGTTCAAATAAAAGCTCGCGCATTATTCGAATAGTGAAAATGGCCGAAATTTCGCTGTATTCGAATTACTTACAAGCCCTAATCAAATGAGAAACAAAAACAAGCTTCTGCTTACTGGTTGGCCTATTTCAGCGCCATCTATTGTTGGAGTTACAAAACGTCTCGTATAGCTTGTGGTAGTTAATTACTCTTTGACCGTATAACTCTTAGACTATATAATACTAACGGTATAACTCGTACTTATCTACAGTGGTGGTTGAAATCTAGAGTTTGGCCAGCGAGTCGTGTCACAACAAAACCGCGGCAAAGGACAGGGTGGAAAATGTATGGAGCTCGGTCTTTTATTTAAAAATATTCCAAAGCAACTTAACCACTATGTAGAAAAAAAACATAGATTCTAGACTTAAAACTGAGCCTACATGCCCAGTTGTGGGACTTAAGCACCCACCATTTAGGATGAATTAATTTTCAAAAATCAGCTAACTAGTCCACTCAAAAAGTCTATAAAACGCATCTGCCACTATCTATCTCTTTCTAACGCCTACTTAGCAGTTAACGTAACTCTTTCTAATGACTAGGCGTTAGAAAGAGTTAGATAGTGGCAGATGCGTTTTATAGACTTTCTGAGTGGACTAATTAGCTAATTTTTAAAAATTTATTTCTCCTAAATGGTGGGCGTTTAAGTCCCACAACTGGGCATGTAGGCTCAGTTTTAAGTCTACAATCTATGTTTTTTTTCTACATAGTGGTTAGATTTTTTCGGAATTTGATTAAAAGACCGAAAAAATCCATCTCCTTTAAAAATTACAAGTTTTAAACCCTGAAAATACTATAAAATAACAATTTGATACTTTTAGTTGGTTTTCAGGTGGTAACTTGTGGTCTTGAAAACCAACTAAAAGTATCAAATTGTTATTTTGCAGAATTTTCAGGGTTTCAAACTTGTAATTTTTTATGTTATGGTGCGACTTTCGTCTGTCTGTCTCTCCTGTTCGTTCATCTCAGCAACTACTCACGCTCTCGACTTGAGTTTGGAATAGGTAGTTTTAGAATAAGCTTGCCCAACTTGCAAACGAAAGAATAAAAAAATACTTTCATTAGTATTGTAAAGTAGATATTTGTACCTGCATTTAAAATGGATATATTTAAATGGATACTTGTACATTTAAAAATAGGTTTTCGTATTTTTTTTTTATAAATCCTCTCCCCTCCTTATCACCGTAGTTTTCTGAACAAAAATGTGAATTAATTATATTCGGTAGAGGTTTATGCTTAGATTATGATTAACATGGGTTTATGTAAGTATTACAGCAAAAATAAAACGATCTCTCATTAAAGTATCAGTCTTTTAGAGACCTCCGAAACCCTGCGTCATCCGATCGGATTACGGTTCGCTTCCTTTCGTCAAGCCCCATGTAATCCGATCGGATGACGGGTGCCGAGATTCCAAATTATGCTTTATACTGTTAAACGTAAGGTTTATTTTAGAATGGTATGTTATGTGACTTAAGACCTCTTGAAATTCCCTTTCGAATGACATATAAAACGGCCCATACAAAGCCCTGCCTGCAGGGCCCTGCTTGCAGTGCGCACTGCCAATCGTACCGTGTGTGGTCTTGCAGGGCCGATGTAACGGCTATTTTGTCGGCCCTGCATGCCCACACAAAGTACGATTGGCAGTGGCACTGCAAGCAGGGCCCTGCAGGCAGGGCTTTGTATGGGGCCCTTTAACCATAGAGGTAGAGTGGGCAAAGAAACTTTTACAAATAAAGTCTTCCGGTCGTAAAATAGAATCATCTGTGTCAACTGTGTGGTGCCGGCTAAAAATAGTACCAACCCATCTCTACCCGTGGGTGTCTTAAAGGCGACTAAGGGCTTTAAGACTGGGGGATGGGCAGCAGCATCTTTCTGTGTATTGGTTAGTTTACTATTATTTAATCTGTGGTATTGTATCATCTTACATACTGCGGTCACCCACCAACAACAGCGGTCGCCAGCCGCAACGCTTATAAGCGTGGTGACTATGGTACATACCCTCCAAAGTACCACGCGTTTTTTGCTGGAGTTCTGAAGGAAGCTCCCTGTCCTGCAGTGGACGTTTCGTGGGATATTATGATGATAATGATGAAAAATTTACTTTATTGCTTCTAAAAATACTACACGTATATCGGAACCCTCGGCGCGCGAGTCCGACTCGCACTTAACTGGTTTTTTCTTATGAAGGTTTTATACGTTTTAAAAAAATCGTATACATTTTGAAGTTTAGAAACACTAACGATTTTGTGGAAGTGTGGATCGAATTAACAGGTTCGCAAAGATCTTGAATTATTTAAATAATAAATAAACATTTTTACAATCAATAATCAGTTTGTTTTATTTCCTTTTTCATACAGACAAACACATGACAGTAACAAGCTTGTCACAACACTAAAACCACAGACACAATACAAAAGAGTATGCACACTTATCTTGTAAAGAGACTCTATGTCTCTTCACATCCTCTATGATTTTTGTCTTTTAGACTTGCTCCAAGTCTAAAAGACCAATTCTTTTGCACAACGCACTTAGCCGGGGCCCATATAGCGGCTTCGTGAACATGTCTGCTAACTGTTGCTCGGAGGGCACTTGCTTGACTGAGAGCTCTCCGTTTTGTATGCATTCTTTAATGAAGAAATGCTTTATCTTGATATGTTTCGTCCTTTTGTGAAACTCGTACTGTGGGTTCTCTGAGAGTTTCAAAGCAGACTCATTGTCAACATTAATTGTGGGAATATCTTTCAGGGTTGTCAGTTCTTCCAAAATTCTTTTGAGCCAAATGGTGTCTCTTGCGGTTTCACTAAGTGCCATCAACTCAGCCTCTGTTGATGATATGGCTACAGAACTCTGTTTTTGGCTTTTCCACAAGACAGCTCCTGAAAAATGAAGTAACATTCCAGATGTAGAATGTCCTGTTGCTGGGTCACCACCGTGGTCAGCATCGCTGAATCCGATCAGTCTCCGTCCACCTTCCCAGCACTTTTTGAAAACAAGTCCTTTGTTTAAAGATCCTTTTAAATATTTGAATATTCGCTTTACCTTTGTTACATCATTTTTCGTTGGTTTTTCAAGGTTACGGGATGCAACGCTTACTGCATAACATATATCAGGTCTGGTGGCAACCATTAAGTAGGCTAGTGCTCCTACTGCTTGGCGGTAAGGAAAATCATGATCAATTTCATTAGAAATATTTGAGTCTTGAGGTTCGATCCTGACTGCAGGAGACGGGGCAGCCTTGCAGTTTTCCATTCCAAACCTGCTAAGTATTTTTTTAATATAGGCCTTTTGGCTCACGGTTATAGAACCATCTTTGGTTTTGTTTATCTCAAGACCTAGAAAGTATGATGCAGGTTTTGTAGTGATTTTGAATCGACTCTTCAATCGCTCTATGAATTCTCGTCCAGCTTTCTCATCAACACTAGCAACTAGACCATCATCCACGTAAAGGGCTATCACAACGTCCTTGCGAATGTATAGGCAGGGATCCTGCGTGCTTTGTTTAAAACCTGAATTTGTTAAAAATTGTGAAATACAGGTATTCCAACACAAAGGTGCCTGTTTAAGTCCATAGAGGCTTCTTTTTAATTTACAGACCTTCTTGGTACCGTCAACATATCCTTCAGGTTGGACCATATAAATTTCTTCCTTCACAGAGCCATTTAGGAATGCTGTAGATACGTCGAATTGTTGAAGTACCAGATTATCTTGAGCAGCGAGTCCTAAAACTGCGCGCACCGTACTTAATCTCACGACAGGACTAAACGTTTTGTCGTAATCCATTCCCGCTTTTTGAGAGAAACCCTTTACCACAAGTCTGGCTTTATAGCGTTCAACCGTTCCATCTGGATTCATTTTTACTTTATATACCCATTTGCACGGTAGTGGCTTTCTGCCTTTTGGCAGATCAATGAGTTCCCATGTTTGGTTCTCATTTAGTGAACAAATTTCGGTGTGCATTGCTTCTAACCACTTAGACCTTTCTTTGCTTAGAATGGCTTCTTTATATGACTGGGGTTCTACAATTTTATCCATTTCAATGGCTGCCAGTACATAATCTTCTAGTCTTTTTGGAGGAGCGATTCGTGATCTATTACGGAGGTTCATCCTTTCTCCATGTTCAGAGTGCTGAGCTTCCTCTATTTCAGGATTAGGGTCAGATCGTTGATCTTCCTCGATTTCAGAATCATGAAGTTCAGGTTCATTTGGAGGAACTTCCTCATTTTCATTTTCAATATGGATATAGGTTCCATTTAGGTCATCATCGCATGTATCATACTGTGACACATTTTGTTCGTTTTGAATTTCAGCATCATCAGTGCTTGCAACTTGAT
This sequence comes from Athrips mouffetella, assembly GCA_947532105.1. Classification (NCBI taxonomy): domain Eukaryota; kingdom Metazoa; phylum Arthropoda; class Insecta; order Lepidoptera; family Gelechiidae; genus Athrips; species Athrips mouffetella. The sequence goes on along the minus strand of OX383976.1, from coordinate 5,899,102 downwards.
CGTCTTGTTCTGGTTCATTCAGATGTATGTTGTTTTTATTAGGATTATTTTCATATTCGAGAATAACTCCTTCTTCATCTTCACTGTCTGCAATTTCTTGCTCTTGTTTAGTCAAACATAGTTGATTATTTACTTTTATCTTGTCGAAGGGGATATTTAGTCGATATTCATCCTCGTATAGCATTCTTTTGACAGTTCGAATGTCCTTTGAGACACAAATGCGTTTTAGGGTAGGGACATATACTCTAAAGGCTTTTTGTGTTTCAGAGTAGCCTGCAAGCATTCCAACTAGTGCTTTAGATGTAAATTTCTGTCCACGATTGTTTTTTTTCAAAACAAAAGTTTTCGTCCCAAAGATATACAGGTGGTTTACGCACGGTTTTCGACCAACCCATTTCTCAAAGGGTGTAGCCCCTCCAATACTTTGGTTAATGCTTCTGTTTGACAGATAATTAGCAGTCAAGATTGCTTCAGCCCACAAAAACATTGGCGCTTTGGATTCGAGCATCATACATCTTGCTTTTTCCACCAAAGTTCTATTTTTCCTTTCAGCGGTGCCATTTTGGCTTGGAGTATATGGAGCTGTCAGCCTACGGCTTATTCCATTTTCTTTCAAGTAGTCATTGAATGTTTTGTTACAATATTCCGTGCCATTATCACTCTGCAGGCATTTTATCTTGTTTTCAGTGAAGTTTTCTGCTTCTTGCTTGTAGATTTTAAATTTATCTATAACTTCAGATTTGTTTTTAATGAAGTATACCTTGCAGTAGCGGCTGAAGTCATCTATGAAAGTGACAAAGTATCTATTATTGCCAAGAGATGGGGTACGGATGGGTCCGCAGACATCACTATGTACAATTTCAAGGGTTTTGTTAGTTCGTGTCTGAGTTTTTTCTTTTGGGTTAGGAGTTCGACTTATTTTTCCTTCTATGCAGGTTTCACAATCTCCCAATTCAGAATTTCCTGTGTCTAATTGCAACCCTATTAGGCTCTTATTCTTGGCCGCATACTTCATGTCTTTCCAATTCATGTGGCCTAATTTTTTGTGCCACTCCATATTTGCGGTTTCAGTATTTAAGTTTTGTATTTCTGCTTGTCGGGATTTTAGAGTTTCATCGACTTCAGTCTCAGAATCGGAACTGGATTCTGAATCTTTATCTGCTATGTTTGCTTTATCATTTCTGGTTATACGGAATTCATCGTTTTTTATGGTTTCAAGATAGTACAGACCGTCTGAACCTCTAATGGCTTCACATTGTACGCCTCGAATCGTATCTTTAATGATTGCCTTGGATTTTGTAAATATGACCACTTGTCCTGCATCAGTCATTTGTCCGACCGACAATAGATTAGCACATAATGAAGGCACGTAGAGAGCTTCGGATAAAGCTATAGTACCTTTATCAATTTCAATTTCAGCAGGTCCTTTTGCTTCTATGTTAGTGGTTTGACCTTGTGCGGCAAGTTTTAGGGATTTAGACGTCTCTTTTAAAGACTTGAAAGGCTTTTTCGAATGCGTCATGTGCGAATTGCAGCCGCTGTCCAATATCCAAGCTTTTTTTAGTTTTTCGCTCAATAGGTAACAGCTAAAGTTGTTTTTTGGTTCTTTTTTACCGTATTTATTTTTCTTGTTGGCATTTTTCCAGCATTTTTCAGTTTCGTGGCCTTTTTTCTTACAGATTTTGCAAAAGGCATACATTACTTCAACCTCACTAATATCTTCTTGACTGGTGCTCGGTTCAGAGTCATTCCTTCGACGGGCGTCACTTTCTTCTATTATTTTTATTTTGAGCTTTTCAGGGGATGGCAACGTGTCTTGGGACTCTATGGCAGTTCTGAAATTTTCGAATTCATCTGTAAGGCTGTATAGCATCATAATCGAAAGCAACTCACAGTTTATTTCAATCTTCATGTCCTTTAATTTGTCTACAATATCCATAAATGTATTTAGGTGTTCACGGATATTGTTCTTTCCCAGCTTAAGCAGAATCAGCTGCTTCAAAAGGTTTGCCTTTCTGGCGGGACCCTTGCTGGCATATATGGACTCAAGAGTATCCCAAACATCTTTCGCGTACTTACAATTCTTTACTTGTTTAAGCTCTGTTGGCGAAACCATGAGCAACAATTCCGACTTTGTCATTTCGTCATTATCGATCTCTTCTTGCGAAGCTGTGTTGGTTGGAGTCTTTGATAGGGATTTCCATAGTTTACTTTTTATCAGGTACGCTTTGGCGTGTATAACCCAGGTGTCATAATTATCTTTTCCAAGTGGTTGTATTTTTATAACCGACATTGTAATTTTTATTGACACTCGTTCATCCGACTCAAATCAACATATACAGATCTGCTACCATGTGAAGTTTAGAAACACTAACGATTTTGTGGAAGTGTGGATCGAATTAACAGGTTCGCAAAGATCTTGAATTATTTAAATAATAAATAAACATTTTTACAATCAATAATCAGTTTGTTTTATTTCCTTTTTCATACAGACAAACACATGACAGTAACAAGCTTGTCACAACACTAAAACCACAGACACAATACAAAAGAGTATGCACACTTATCTTGTAAAGAGACTCTATGTCTCTTCACATACATCAAAGTCGTATACCTATGGAAAATAAAAAAAAAACTCAAATATTGTCAAAATAAACGTTGCTTTTTCTTTGTGCTTTTTATGTGTTTTTCGTCAGCCTAAAGTGCATTATTTTATATGCGAAAAGTTTTATGGAACTGTTACGATAGCAAATTTTATTCTTATTATTATTTTTCAATAAAATATCGTCCTATGGAAGGTAGGTATCATGTTAGATCAAAGTGGATCGTGACCACAAGTCTTTGATTCTGTGATTGTGTTTGAAAATCAACAAGGCGCAGCAACCAGGTTTTTTAACGTTTCTAGGGTTCCGTAGTCAACATGGAACCCTTATAGTCTCTTCATGTCCGTCTTCTGTTCGCGTCACAGTTCAGAGACCCTCAGTATTAGAAAGCTTTTATTTATTATGGAAATATGGATATAAGTAGCTACATATTATATTATGGTGTAAGATCCAAATCTCAAAACCATTCAGTAAACGATGTTCTTCGAAGTTATCTTACAAGTAGAAGTTACACACACACACACACACACCTACATACATACACCCATGGACACACCCGCACGCACACATACACATAAACACACATAGATTAGTACTAACCCTAAAATTTAAATTTTTAAGATTTATATTCATTAAACTTAATCGGTGCCAATGGAAGAGAGATGTCTCCTAGCACAGGCATTGTTTGTTTAAAAGGAGGCATCATGTTGCTTAATTTTTGTAAAATAATTAATGAATAAAGATTATTCTATTCTATTCCATTCCGTTCTATTCCATTCCATTCTATTCTATCTCCGCCGCACAAACTAGGTAGGGGAGAGCGGGGCTGGTTGTGCCGGGGTTAAGTTGTTCCGACGCAAATATCTCAAAAATTAAAAGTGATAGCTAAAATGTCTTTATGCCTCGCGAAATGCCTAGCGGCCACGCACGAACGGCTGCCATTTTAGAAGCGCCAACGACGCGGACCTGGTGGGTGTGTGGGTAGCGGTTGTCCAGCGCCACGTTAGTAACTTTTTTCGTGTTTATACTTTTTGGGCTTTTGTTGGCATTTATAGTGCTACGTACATGGGAGTTTTATGGAAGTGATAGTAATTTATCCATTCATGTTAATCTATGCAGTTTTAATGCTTTGTATCAGTGATTTTTTAAATGTTTAAGTTTTTCAATGTCTTCGAAACGGGGTAAAAAGTGCCTTTCATTCGGGGCTGGTTGTGCCGCAAATTCGGTACTAACCTTCACAATTCTTGATTACTTTATTTAACGGAATGAGAACCTATAAGCGTTAGGGGAGTACCTCCTAAGGATTTCTACAAAAGGTTGCTGATGCTGAGATTAAATTATGGATGCAAATTACGCATTCCATTGTATTACTATTATCGTAGGTTGCTAAAGTTGATTTTTAATTATGATCTCATTTACAAACGATTTTTTATTTTGAGTAGAAACCTACTTTGAAGTTAGAATATTTTTTGTTTAGTTTTGATAACAAACATTGGCTGATTTGACCAAAACTTCTGTAATAAAATATTAAAATATGTTTAAGGGAATAAAAAGGCCAGGTTTCTGTCTTTTTATTAAAAGTCAATTATTGCTTTGTATAATGTCGATATATTTCATGGTTTCTGATTTCTAAATTAATTTTAAACCATAAAATGATCAAATATTACGTCCGCCACAACTGACCTCAGCCCTGGCACAACTTGCCCCCGAGAGGGGTTGGTTGTGCCTAGCTGCCACTGCTTCTTAAAATCACTATTTCTAAAAAACTATTTAGAATGTGCAAAAACTCGATTCAAATATAAAAACTAGATTAAATTTAACGTCGTATAGCTAATAACTACGGTTCTTAGCATTCATATAACTTGATTTATTTAAGATTTAGTCAAAATCGGCACTTTCAGCCCCGCTCTCCCCTACCTACCTACGTGTTTAGGCTGTTCTTCTGAATATCACAAATGCGGAAGTCGTGGCTTTCTAAAAGGGTGGAGAGAGTGGATCGCATAATTTTTCTTTTCTTTTTAATCTGCTTGAATCTTAACGTGCGGTGCGGTATATATTGAATAAAAGAGCTGATTCTCAAAATATAGTTCCTTGTTACCTATACACCGTGTTCCTGAGGATATGCATTAACTTTAAGAGCACGTTCAATTAACGAAACTGTACAACTTTCCTTAAAAAACATAGGTGGAAATACAAAAAAAATTGCGCTCCCATACAAAAAAAATCGTATTTCAACATATATTTCAGGAAAATGGTTCAGTTTCGTTAACTAAACCTGCTCTTAAAATTAATGCATATCCTCAGGAACACAGTACATTTAAATCAAAAAAATTATTTCAAAATATACCATAGGCACCTCTGAAGTGCAAGAAATACACCCCAAAAAAAAACCAGCCAAGTGCGCGTTGGACTCGCGGGCCGAGGGTTCCGATATACCTATAGAATTTTTGGAAGCAATAAAGTCCATTTTTAGGGCCGCAAAACTAAATTTGTTTGTAAAGGTTCTTTGCAGATTTCTAAAAAACTGTGCAACTTAGAAAGATTGTTTTATTTTTGCTGTAATATTTATATAAACTTCTACCGACTGTAATTAATTAAGATTTTTCCTTTCACAAGCTTCGGAGATAAGGGGGGAGGAATTGTATTTCTTTTTGTCATTTTTCAACATAACATTTTTAAAAATTATGAGTCGTAAAAAATACAAAAATATGTTTTAGACTGTACAAGTAAAGCCCTTTCATATGATACCCCACTTAACCAAATTTTAAGTCGATAGTATGAGTGGTTGCTAAACTTACAGAAAGAAGTGAAATCCCACCAAAACATTTTCATGGAAAATTTTGCCAAGACGAGACCATAAAGCTCACATTTACAAAAAGTTATCAGAGTTTCTGCAAGCCCTAACTTCACAAAATCTACATCTTAGGTACTACAAAAGTCTGCCTGTATGTATTTTCAAGTTCAATGCAGTTCTGTGTATCCATCGTTGATATATAGTTTAAGGTTTGAAATAGAACGAAAACGATTTATGGACACCTTTTCCTTGGTCATTCAATTAGGTACCTTCGTTCATTCGGCATGAAAACGTAGCACCGTGAGCAAAAAGCTGTGTTTAAACTTGGTTACAACTTACAACATGGTTAGTTACAACAAATACAAAATTAAATTATTTAATTCATTATAAGTTATAACGTTGCGTGCAAAGAATAAAGTTTTGTGACGGTATTATAATACCTTCTGTAAACACTTACGAACAACGAAGTTCAATTTATATAAATAGCTTTTGCAGCTGACGGTTCTCATAGGCTGAACCATAGAACTAATACAACAAACACCGGTCAAGTGCGGGTCGGGCTATGCGCAGTGTACGGTTCCGTAGTTGCTTTAGAAATTATTATTGTTGAGGAGGTTTTGATTTTTTCATAAACTGTTTTCAGTCTAACGTTCAGCGAAGAACACCACCCGATTGCTATTTCCATTATCTTCAGTTTTTTGACAATAACTCGTTAACCTGTAAACCTGTGATCATTTTCCCTTTAAGTTCAGTTCAGTCTTACACTAAGTACCGCAGAGATTTTTTTCACTTTTTTTGTAACAACCTAGGAAACGAATTTAGCTGGCAGGGCCTCCAGGGACGCTCGACTCTAACCCAATTTTGTGCTTTAGGGCTCCCGCACACGACCGAGAATCGGTGGGCGATTATCGGCCGGGACAAGGACGGAAGATTCAGGTGCTAACACGTCAGAGCGGGATGCCGATATAAAATCGGTCACCGATTCTCGGTCGTGTGCGGGAGCCCTTCAGCTTAATATTTTGCAAACGTATTCGTAAACCGAAAAATGGTCTTAACAACTCACAATATTTTTGGAAAGACCAAAAAAATTTAATCATTCCTACTTTACGCGAAAGGGAGGAACCGAGGTACCTACCCTAAATTGTTTTTTCTTCAAGATATTTTTAATTTATCGATTTGTCGGCTTGATTAATATTGTATAGGTACTCATACCAAATTATACATTTTTAATTATAAGGGTGTTTGCGCTAAGCCACGGACAGAAAGACTGACAGACGGACATGACGAAACTAAAAGCGTTCCTTGTTGACTGCGGAACCCTAAAAATTCGCGCGGCGTTGCAACCTATCCTTTTATCTAGCTCTGCAATTTTAAATAGGTACCTGCCTACACTGGCTTTAATTAAGTGCAGCGGTTTCGAAAACAATAACTACTATTATCTATTCTGTAACGATATACAGAAGAACTTTTAACTTTAAATAATTCCCTTTGTTTTTCAGTTAGTTTGCTTAAATATTGAGAGCGGTTATTTTTAAATAAGGAAAATGCCGTGGGATATTACTGAAGGTAAGAATCTCTCTGTTACGATAACGATGTACACACGGCCGCACATCAGTAGAAACACTTTTGGACCTTATGGCGTGGTAATAGAGTTGAAAAAGTTTCTACCGACAAGCGGTTGACCGTACCTATACGAATTGCGACCTTCGCAATCTTTCATGTAGCGCAAAAATCGTGAATCCCTTGGACGACGATTGCTCGGGTGACAACACGTTACAAATAAACAAGGACAGTAGGTAGTTCAGTCACTGAGAAGTAATTCGCAATTTGTGTTGCCGTTAACTCAACATAACAAGCAGATGCAGTTGAGGTGACCTAAAATTAATAAAGGTAACTACAACTTGATTTTGAAATGTCTAATTGACTATACTTGAGTATCGTACTTGGGACATGAAACTGGACAACTTTCCCTACGAAACATAGGTTGAAAGATGAGATCTTTTTTTGGACTTCCCATACAAATTCCAGTATTGACGGCGCAAGGTTTGTATGGGGATGCCAAAAAGTTTTTTCATTTTCCAACCTATGGTTCTTGGGGAAAATTGTTCAGTTTCATGTACTAAGTACCATGCAAGTAAGTCAGGCATTACAAAATCACGTTGTTTAGTTCGTCCAGAATGGAGTGAGTCATCGCTTTCCGCTGCTGGTAGCCAAGCCCCTGAAGCCCCATAACCAATCAGGTCGACGCTTAAAATTATAGTCAAATGCACAATGACTAACCGAAGGCAAAACTTCGAAAGAATCGGTTGCTTCGTTTGTGTGTTACCTAAACAACGAAACATTTTTTTTTAAATAATAATTTAAAAATAAAAACTATATTAAAATATTTTCTTTTTTGCATTTTGAGTCCATTGTGAATACACCTTTTCCCTTCATAATTAGCATTAATGACTTACTGACTGCATTCTTAACGCGGACGAACTAGATAGGATTTTGCAGAAATATTAAATATTAAGTAATTAACAGCTCGTATTACGATACTGTACAACAATGGCCCAAGTATTTCCTCACGAAAAAGTGTGATATTTTTTAAGTTAATTACCATTACCCACCACGCTTGATAGCGTTGGGCCTGGCGACCATTGCTCGCGGTGATTGTAATATGGTGTGTCCACTGCCGGTGTGGTGCCGGCAAAGAATAGTACAGTCAACGACAGGTCAAGCTTGACTCTCGCAGTGCGACTCTGGCCCGTACGTCTAACGAAATAAGAATGGTACAAAGTCCAATGTACCAACCCATCTCTGTGTCGTAAAAGCCGACAGGGCTTAATTGGAGGATGGCAATGTCTGTGAATCGTACTTTTTCTTACATACTGCGGTCACCAACAACAGCGGTCGCCGGCCGCAAAGCTTTTGTTACGCAAACATCTAAGCTCCTTAATTAAAAAGTTATTGCTAGTTAAACCAGACTCTGGTTACCAGAGGGCTGATTAGATCATATTGATCAACCTTTATGACTGCCGAATTCCGGTGGTGTAAGTAATGACGTCCGTCGATGTCGTAAGAGGTGACTAAGGGGCTATGAACCGGAGGATGGGCAGCAAGCATCTGTCTGGGTATCGTACCATCTTACATACTGCGGTCACCAACAACAGCGGTCGCCAGCCGTAAAGCTTACAAGTGTGCTTACTATGGTGAATCCTCTCCTGAGTACCACGCGTTTTTTGCTGGAGTCCTGGAGGGAGCTCCCTGTCCTGCAGTGAACGTTTCATGGGATGTTATGAATTTGTGAATGAATGAGATTCTTTTATTAGTGAGGAGTAAGTAGAGTACTCTAGGAACTCTAGGAATATGGTGGATATGCAAAAGGACACTGTGACGCGGCTGCTGGATCTCTTTTACGATACCTACGGGAAGAGATGATATGGTGAGATTTTCTAACGGCAGGTATACGTTTGTTTTCGTACGTCAAGATTGTCTACAATTCTCTTACGATGTATTCACCCTACAAAAGCGCGAGCGTGCGCCCTCAATATAAGCGTAATAGTCGGATTCGTCATGTTTTTTATCGTCGGCTTATCACGAAAGCCTTGGCCGAAGAAAAGTCAGTCCGTCGTCTGTGAGTCAGTCAGTCAGTTCAGTTAACTATATACTAAGTAAACATGCATCGTCCTTACGAACCAAGAAGAAAGTTGTCCCCTAGCATAATGAAACAGAAATCTTATGGCGGTAAACTATGAAAGTTTTTTCTTAATTAGTATTTATTATTTCTATTCAATTTCTGTTTAGTAAAAAAATATTTTAATAGAAATACTTTCTCTTAATTAAGTGGACCAAGAAACTGACTAAAAATAACTGAATTTTTTTGAACTTCATCTAGTATTGGTATGATTATAATAATTAAGATAGTTGGTAACTGCAGTCAAATCAAAACACTTGCACTACAATTATCGGCGCTGCAAGTAGTAAAAGTGTTTCTACCGACGCGACTTGTGGTTGACTTCATCTCCACCCTCTTGAAAAAAAAATTGACGAGGGGAATGGGGACAATACGAGCAGATGGACCACCTGATGGTAAGTGGTCACAACCACCCTTGGCACCTTTGTCTCATGCCGGTAATGTCAGTGGCTTCCTTACCCTTTGAACCAAACACAGCATTGCAAATACTACTGCTTAACGGCAGAAATACGCAAGATAAGAGGGTAAAACTTTCTGTAGGTACTTAGGTACTAAAAGCAGTGTAGTGAAAAATAACCTGTGCACCTACTTCTAGACTTCGAATACTTCGTGGTCCAACAGCCACCACCAAGAATATGCTTCGGTACCGGTCTAGATCGCGAAGCCATGCCCATGAGTGGGCCCTGCCTTAGTCCTTTTATGAGGCGGCTTACTAAAGATAGCAGACCTAAACTGGGCCCTGGGTCACACGTCGACGGTCGGGATGCTTTTTATGATTATAGAACTAGAGTAAGTTAGTTTCTTTTTCTTACCGACTTTAGCTGGGCAACAGCCTGCCTCAAGGATTTTCACAACCAATATGTGGCTTCTTATGGGTGACGGGGACAGATGGACTTTCCTGTGTCACCCACCCTACTTGTGTTGCAGTTTGCAACCGCAGTAGTAGGCGGCGGCAATGGCCGCCTTTGGGGTATGACACACAGAACGATGTGCTGCTATCCACACTCTGATTTTTAGACCCTTAATTACCTATTGCCTTCTACGAAACCTAAGGAAAGAGATAGGGTAATACTAACCTACTTGAATTCTGTCTGTGTGTCTTGGATACTAATAAAATAAGTGATCATCGTATTTATAAGCTCCGTCGGACCATCAGCCTGCATTTTGCAGAGATTCCGAGCTACCAGATGGCGTCCGGCATGGCTTTACGACTAGGTATTATTACTTACCTTCCTTCCATTATGATTAAGTACATGAAGGGACGCTTTCGAACGTAAAAGAACAGTAGAATTCATATAGAAGAATCCTCAAGAGGGCTCAAAAAGAGCGCTTTTTGCCTTTGAAAATTAATAAAACCCAGAAATTCTCCCTTGAGTAATGTTTTTTTAGGGTTCCGTAGTCGACAAGGAACCCTTAGGGCTAGAAAGTTGTAATTTAGTATGTAGGTACATACATTTCATCCACGTCGACAAAGGGGTGAAATAAAATCATGAAATAGTTATTTGTTATGCAAGGCAGCAAAAGCGTTATTTGGCGTGAGTGCCTTGTATTGAAACCTGAGCAAGCGAAGGATTCTAGAATTGAACTACGAGCGAAGCGAGTGGTTCAAAAGAAGAATCCTGAGCGTAGCGAAGGTTTCAAGGCACGAAACGCAAAATAACTTTGCTGCCGAGCGAAACACAAAATTTTTCACCTCACTAAAGCGAGGAAGCAGCCAGTACCGCAGCGTGGAGGTCTGCCATACTGCATCACGTTCGAATTTCAAAAACCTTTTGCCCGCTAGCGGCCAAAAATCGCTTTTGGCCGCAGAATTTAACCGACAAAACAAATGTTTCCGAGCTTTGGAGGTGAAAAAAAATTTTTTTAGGGTAAGTACCTCCCCTACCTACAAGTAAAGTGGGGGTGATTTTTTTTCTTATCTACCCCATCGTGCGGGGTATCGTTAGATAACTCTTTGAAAAGCAATGTGAGCCTTCATATATAATTTTTCGATTTAGGGATCCGTTTGCTAGCTAAACGGTTGTCAATAGAAACTTGAAAAAATTCACCGAGGTAGCATATACTTATGATGAAATTAAAAGGAAAACTATCACAGCTCAGGAGGCTTTACAGGTTAATGTACCAAAGCCGAAAAACTGGAAATAATAAAAATATCAATAGCAATCATCAGGCGCTAGGATCTCGCTGAGCATTTAGGAAGTAAAAAGTTTATGTTATGAACGTTTGAAATACTAAATAAATACCGGCTTTGCAGTAATTTGCCCTAAAATACTACGGAACCCTATACTGCGCATAGGCCCGACACGCACTTGGCCAGTTTTTTTACAATTTAGGGTAGGCACTCTTACACTCTGCTTCGTATTACAGCATACCAGTAAATTAGGACTGGGACCAAAGGCACCTCGCTTCCCGACAAAGCACGAATTCCAGCCGCCACCGCAAGAACCCTCTCCAGAGAAACCAATACCGCAAAATTGTGCTCCCTTTAACAGCAGTGCTATAAAGAAATGCGTGTTATTCCGTGTGAACGACTATCCCGCGTAAGTAACTTTAATGGTCTTAATTGCTTATCTTATCCTGGTACATAGGGCTGAGTTCCTTAATGGACCTCAGACATTGAGCTCTATTTATACTCTATATCCTCAGAGCACTTTGACCATATGGGATCTTTTGTGCTTCCCCTGCCTTACTGCTTTTGTGATCTTCCGCTATCTTAAAATTTGCTCATTATGAGCTTCGATATATACTTATTTCAGCGGAAGGAGCTAGTAGTCTTCTGGTGGCGGGTAAGCCAGACCCAGAATCTTCATATGCGTGCTAGCCAAAGCGTTGCATGTGCACAACAGATGTTCCATGTGTCCGCTTTCTTCACCTTATGCTTTGCAGGTGGTTGTATGCGACAGACCCATCTTGCGTAGATGCTCTCTAGTGCCAAAGTGGTCAGTGAGAGTGCCTACAACGTTGTTCTTTATTTCTTATTATCCTGATATCACACACTTTTAAAAAAAGCTGGAAAAAATGTTGTGCTTCAAAAGTTGAGCCACTATTACACCTTCCTCAATTCAAAAACTAATTCGGCATACATTGCTTGTTGATGTAAGGATGTTGGAATTAACAGAATCAAACCTCCCAGCAATGTATGCCGAATTAGTCTTAGAATTTAGAAAGGTGTAATTGCGGATTTAGCTAGTTGTTGGTATGGAGAGAGTGTCTATATACTTAAGTAATCTCGTTCTGTCGTTGTAATTTTATGACCTTTCCATTACCTGATTTACCAACGTGTTGTCCATGTTTTAGGGCTTGTGATTACTTGCCAGACTACGAGCGAAAGGAAACGAAATTTGCATATAGCTTCGGGGGCAAGAAACATCTTATTTGCCCCATTCAGGTAATATTAAATTATCACTCAATCATTCATTCTAGTGATAAAAGCGACTTAGGGTTGGGCCACATTGATCGACGGCGATCGACGGTTTGCCTATACAAAACGAGCGCAAAGTATGGAAATCCTTTCGCCACGTCGATGCGAAAGGATTTCCATATAGTCTAGGCAACGAAGCGGATCGTTGTATGAAGACCCCCGCATTAAATCCTCAGTCGATGAAACTTTGCTGGGGTATTACACTATATGAGACAAACCTATAAAAAAATCCAAAAAAAAAATCGGCACTTTTTATTGTTCCATACAAAAATTACAAAAAATGTATGTTTTTTTTTTTGGATATTTTGTATTTATATTTAAATCATGATACTTTTAGTTAGGGTGCTGGCTGCAATTTGGGTATATGATTTGCTCATGATTCATTAATAGGGATGATAGATCAGCTCAATACGAATCGATTTGGTCCTTACAAGTTTCTCTGTGCGTCGCTGCGTTTTTGAGTTAAAGCAAAAAAAAATTAAAATATGATACTAAATAATGTTTTTTTGGTCTGCCTTTGTGGCTCCTGTTTAAAATACTTCTGAAGATGTAGAAAATCGAAGAAGCAGACATGCAGGGCTCTGCATTATCACGAGACGAAGTAGTGAATTTTTGCATTTTGAAGAGCTGTAACTTTACCACGCAGGGCTATTGTGATGGCAGACTATTTTTCTGGGGTTTTATACATTGTATTTATTCAGATAGTCATAGTCTGCCAGGTGTACGTTTCATTGTCAAATTTCAAAATAGTTAAAACTTACTTCCTCAACAACGCAGGGTGTGGATGTCCGCCAATATTTTTTGTATCTTCTAGAGAATGCTCCTTATCATCGGTCAAAGAGGCAGACATGAGCAAATCATATAGAAATTTCTCCTTCATCACCCTTACTATTTATCATCCTGTCAAATAAAATCTGCCTGAGGAATTTATGTTGGGGTCAACTGCTTCGTTGCCTACACTAATAACTTTACGCTCGTTTTGTATAGGAAAACCGTCGATCGCCGTCGATCAATGTGGCCCAACCCTTAGTCTTTAAGCTGTGAAACTACATCCTCCACATTTTTTTGATTTAGAGCCAAGTACCTGGACGACCGACCTTTGCTCTATCAAAGAAAAATTTCACTAAAATGGAACATCTTACCTAAACTATCTGAAACGCGTTATTTACAGCACCATCTAGTATGAAGTAGAAATACTACAGTTTATAAAACAAAATTCTGCACCGGGTGATTTTTCGGGGTTTTTAGGGTTCCGTACCTCAAAATAAAAAAACTGAACCCTTATAGGATCACTTTGTTGTCCGTCTGTCTGTCTGTCTGTCAAGACCCTTAATCTCACGAACGAGAAGATGTATCAGGTTGAAATAGATAATGAATATTAAGGTCCATAATCCACACAAGATCTGAAAATTTCAATTTTTTACAACGACGCAATCAAAAGATATGGCTTTTTATGTCCTCATCTCCATACATTTATGCAAAAAAGCAAAACCTACAGGGTACTTCCCGTTGACCTAAAATTATGAAATTTGGCAAGAAGCTAGGTCTCACAGTACAAATAAAGGGAAAAGTCTAAAATCATTAAATATTTCAATTTTTCTCAGAACTAAAAGTAACCAATTAAGGTGAGCTCCCGTTTCAAGAACTTTTCTATAAAAGAGGGGTCAAGTTGGATGGTCGCGTAGTTTTTAAAATCAAAGAGCAAAAGCTTGTAGTATATCATATGGTAGACAGGTACGGAACCCTTAGGGCGCGAGTCCGATTCGCACTTGGCCGGTTTTTTTTTAATTTAAATAAGCCCTTCTAAACTCCAGATACTAATAGTACATGAATATTATATTACCTTAAGTTATGCTACCCATAGACAGATGGCGCTGTACGTTTCTGAAACGCACTAAAACTCGCAAAGAAAAACTTAAATAAAACATGGAGAAAACGAATTTTCTCAGACATGAGACCTAGCTAGATCGATTTTTCGATCCCGAAAACCCTCGTATGGTAAATTTCATCGAAATCGTTAGAGCCGTTTTAGAGAAACTGATTACAAATATATTTACAAATATTCTTTGTTTAATAGTACCTAGTACCTGGGACTCAATTCTTGAATATCACCGGGTGATAAAATATCACTCAAAAAAATTCAAAATCACAGATTTTTCTTTTCAACACTGAAGATTGATATTCGTAAAATATAAAGCAGGCCTTGATTGGTAATTCTTATGTATTCTGATTTACCTTTCAACAGTTTATCAGGGCAAATGTGAATTTTTAAACTCTCAAAAGTGATATTTTATCACCCGGTGATTTTCAAGAATTGAGTCCCTGGGCGACCGAGCTTCGCTCTATAATAGCCGCGAGCAAGCTATGCTATCCGCCAACAGATGGCACGGTAGGTTTCCGTCTAAAATGCGGTATTTAAAAAATGCTTAAAAACACGGGGAAAACGAATTTTCCCAGACGACCTATAGCTATATCGATTTTTCGCGTCCGAACCCCCTTAGCCTATCATTAGGTTAGGGTAACCCTAACGGGATATGGTTCGCCGATTATTTGATAACCCATTTAATGTGTAAGCCATATGTTAGGATAGTCTATCGATGCTATCGATAAGGAAAGCCTATAAAGGGATTTTCAAAATTAGCGGCTAATCCAGTCCCTGTATACAAATATTACTCGTTTAATAGTATAGAATAGGATGAAATCATATTATCTGTAAAATATTGAAACTTAATTAATTTTACACAGATCAAATGCGTACCTTACAATCTGGACGCCTGCGCAGTGTGTGGATGTTCATGTTCGGAGCAAGGAGACTACTGGCGGTATGAAGATCGCGTCTTCCTATGCAGAAAACATTATGACAGGCTTTTCGACCACTGTCTTGCGAAGTTTGAAGGGATCATGCTATCTGATTTTAAGGTGGATACCTATTGTAGTGAACTTACTCCAAAGCCTGTACGGCGCGTTCAGAACAAGTCTGTGTGACGGTTATTTTCTGCGTATGGGTGACAAGCGGAGAGCCAATGAACGATTCCCTCGCCTCCCTCCACATGACGCACCTCAACCCCGCGACTCATTTTTTGACTTCTGCGCATTAACGGTCACAGACAGAGTTATTTTGCACGCAGTATACTAATAGTTTCACAAAATAAACTAGTTTAGGTGAGACCGGGTACAATTGAAACAGTTTTGCTTCAACTGTGTGTAGTGGACCCATCTTTAATATTTAAAGATCTGGCGTAAACATGGCTTAAAGGATAGTAAACTGGCTACGAAATACAATTCATAGAATAGTTGTATCTCAAACAGAAAAGCTTCAATTACCGTTAAAAGTTGTTACTCGTTTAGCGCCACCCGGGGGACACGTGCAGGGTACGGGCGGCAGTTCCTACGGACGTGAGTAACTTCATCCCCGAAACAAAACAAGTTTTGCAACGAACTTCAGTCAATCTTGACTGAATAAAAGTATTCAATAAGGTTGTAAAAAGTTGGTAATCCTAGCATAAACATATCAAAAATTATGATCGTTTACATATTTTCAAATTAAAAAGCATGATATTTTTTATGAGTTTCTTTTAGAGATCTCAGTCACACTAATTAGTTCCAATATGTTAAATTTACATAGTTTTAATGTGATATTAAGCTAAAACGGCATACAATCGTAGTAAAAACAGATAATCATATCTCATACAAAAGGGCATGTTTCAATTATAACAATATTTCAACCATAACATCATTTTAAAAATCTGACGTAGGTTACCTATACGAGTATTGTCACTTAAATCGCTTAAAATAAAATATTTCTTTTTAAATAAAGAAGTCTGTTTTAAACATCATATTTTATTAACGTTTCATATTATTCAACTATTCAGACATAAAAATTTCAGATAAGGAACTACAGTTTTGTCTCTTGAACAATATTGAACATCAACTAACCTTAAAACTATCAAAACAGGCGCAAACAAGCGGCAAAAATTATGCGGTTTTAAAGGTACTAAATATTCTTAACAAACTCAATAAAATAAATTATAAACTCAATAAAACACAAACTCATTGCAACCAAAATCTGGGGACGATTGAAATATGAGGACATTTGAAACGTTTCAACCGTACCCAGACGATTTGGTTCTATAGTCCCCGGCCGGCATTTTTTACTTTAAGGTCAAAATTTACTCTTAATTAAATTCAATCTAAATCAAGTATTGTGAACAAAACCACTCAACAATAACAATCTGACACTAAAATAAAAACAATAACTGTTAGATGAGTATATCAGATTTTATGACGAAAGTTAATAAAGAAAATCTTGTACGGGCGCTAGTCACTCGGAGGCTCGAGCGTAACTAACTAACTGTCTAAAACTTCCGGAGATGGCCGATTGACCCACGAGTGTTTCATCATTATATGGTCATTGAGGAAATCGCAATGTTTCAATCATGACCTGGTTCAATCGTAACCGATCTCCCCTACCTTTACTCAATCTGTCTTTCCGGATTTTCGATAAATTTTGTGTTTAGCGAGCAATATGTTTTTTTTACTGATGGGGGCGCTACTTTACTGCAGAAATCCCCTTAAAATAGTATCACCACGGTACCAAGTAAGTATAATTGTAATAAAAATAGTATTTGCGCGCTGCCCGAAGCCAGAGACCTAACCTAGGTCCCCAATACGTGTGGCTAGAGCCTAGATTATAATAATACTCACGTATAAGGATACCCGTGGGCCGTATTACTACGATACAAGTCATTCATAAATAATTTGTTTCAGCCGGTGAGAGATTGCTTCTTCGCACATGAGCATAACAGTTGTAAAGCTGCGCTAAAGATAATGAAGAATGAAGAAATTGTCAAGAAGTTAAGAAACGAAGCCTACCTCAACCTCTTCTTCCCATTAAGACGACACTGCAGTGTTTAAAAAAATCTATACCTCTATTTCTATTAATTACCTACTGTAGGTAATCCTCTACTTTAGATTTTTATTTAGTTTAGTAGAAAACCGTGTAGGATTTATGGTAACCTGGAAAAGAGATGTCTGTTTTTGGAAATGGCAACACCATTTATCATCAATCATCTGACTGATAACTTTGCCCGTGTTTTCTTACGTATTTATTATTTATTTTGACTAAGAATCGATATTACGAGCAGCAACTTGAGCCACCATGAAGCTGGACTCTAACAACAAGATGGTAAATAGTGATAGTGGGGCGGATACTCCCGAGGAAGTGGTGGACCCGCGCCAAAACGCTGAGGATATTATTGACGAGATTTTGGCAGAGTTTACGGAGTCTCGGTCGCCGCCCAACGCAGTCAGGAACGGCAACGGTATCCCAGGAAGCCTATTCAGTATGATACAGCCACCTCGGACGCGGACTCCCGCCAACTCTTTCTCCGAGAACGCTACAATCGACGATATCGACCCATCGTCCGATCTCGGCACCTCCATCAGAAACAAGTGTTTGGAGTTAGAGGAAATATTGCAGAGCTTGAAATCTCGCTTGAACCATGTCGTGCTTGACGAGAACATCGTGCTGAGCCCGGAAGACAACTCGCTCGAAGCTCAGCTTGCTCATGACATGGACACAGCTTGCCAAGAGGACATCTCCCTACAAGAGTTCCTCGAACTTCTACATTCTCAAAACAACACAAGTACACAAAGCAATATAGGCCCAACCGGAGTACAATGATCACTTACAGGACAAAAATCACTGAATTTACTAATTTAAGATAAATTAACATGAATTTATAGTGTGCAAATTTGAGATTAAATTTATTGGAATTTTATTATTATTAAAGTTTCAGGCCTACTTTATTGCTTTGTATTATTGAAAATCTAAGTCAGAATTACCACAAAAAAATTGATTTTTTTATCATTTATTACCAAAATAAACATTTATGACATCTTAATGAAATTTGAACTTAATAATTTACTCATTTATGACATCCTAATAAAATTGAAACTTAAAATTAACAAAATTCTTGAGGTAAAGCACATCTTAGGGTCAACGCAGGCTGATCAGCCAAATGCTCGCGCATGTGTGAGCAGCCCGGCAGATGCGAGTTTCTCAGGGTTGCCATGCCATGTTACTGATTTGTAGTGATCATTCAACACTGGGATGTGCATGTGATAGACTGGGATATTGTAATAATGCACTTTTGGTGAAAAAGGGAGACCACAGAATTATCAATAAATTAAAACAAGAGATATTTCTGGAGAATCCTTAACAATTTGTCATTTGGAAGAAGTTTAACTTTTCGTGATACGAAAAATTTCAATTACTAATATGAATTTACAAAAAAAGTGTGATGTGTAACAAACAAGCCCTTTTCAAGTTATTACGAATTGTAAAAAATAGAGTTTTTTACGAATACGAATTGTAAGAAATAAATTCATATTAGTAATTGAAATTTTTCGTATCACGAAAAGTTAAACTTCTTCCAAATAACAAATTGTTAAGGATTTAGCCCAAACACGGGCAAGTAGGCAACACTGCGACCTTGCTGTCTAGAGCAGTTTTTATGCCTGTCAGGCAATTTTGCAGTTTCTTTTAGGGAAATAAAGTCCATTTACAATGTTATCAAAAACTACTCTGGTCTGCTCTCCGTTCGGTGTGCGCGGACCCTTAACCTGTACTTCAAAAAGTAACAAATATTACAAATGAAAATGCACAACTTAATCTGCACTTCAAAAGATATCACATATTACATATCAGCAAACATATCTTCCACTTCTGATGTTATTAATAAGTCAGTAGAATCTGGAATAGTATCATTGTCATAAAACTGACTTTCATTATTAGTGTTTTCATCATAAGTACTCAGATTGTTCTCATCTTTCAAAATAAAGTTCAGCCCTTGTTCAGTAATCTTTCCTAGAATATTTTCTTTCTTCCGTTCAATTAGTGATTTTTTGAAATTCTGCAGCCATGTGTTATAATGGGAAGGTTCACTTTTAACACATTCTCCTCTGAAGAATTTCATAGTGTCCAGAGCTTTACAGTAATTGCCATCCAGATTGAAGTAAACCAGATTTTCAATAGCTTCCGACATTTCTGGAGAAAGATCAGCAAGAGTCTTGTCTTTATTCAGAAGAGTATTGAAATCACTAATAGGGTCCACTGTTCCAATTCTGTCAATATCTTCTGATTTCTTCGGTAGATGAATCTTTGGCATTGTATTATCAGGGTCACCATTCATTTGGTTACTAGTTGAAGGTGTTGGGTCATCTTGTTTCATTGGAAGGTTGTCAAACTGTGCATCATCCTTTTTAGGCTTTCTAGGCTTGATTTCCACTGTTTTCAAAGTAAAAAGTTTCTTAATTTTTTCCAATGGCTCTCTGGATCTCCTTTCTATCAGAGGAGGCTGTACAAATAGCCCCATTATTTCTGGTCGTGGTTTGGGCAATGGTATGCCAGCATTCATTGCCCTGAATGCTATGCAGTCTAGAATGTACTGGGCTGAAGGACTGACAGTTTCTGCAATGGGGAAGGCTTCAGCTTCGTCATAAGTTTCATCATAAGCCCTGGTCAGATCCATAGCCTTGATAAGATCCTTGAAAGCATTAACTTGCTCCTCTGTTGTGTTGTATTTCTTGAGGCTTGTTGGTGGAAAAGCCATGGCTTTTATTTCTTCTTTAAAGCAAATTGCAGCCATTGATAGGCAGATGTAATTATTTGGGTCAATGACTGGCATCACAACATACATCTTGGGTGCACTGCCTTTTTGGTACACCCTTCTTGCAATTCCAACCATTTTCTGTTCATGCAGACATTCAATAAGGCATCTTACAGCATTCTGTGCTTTCTTATTGCCCTTTCTAGCGAAAATATAGTAAAGGCTGTCTCCTGTCAAGTTTTGCCAAGTAATATTGTGAGCATAAGTGAATCCATATAGAGATAAACATTTATCTCCCGAGTCATAGAGCATGGTTTTGTCACATTCTGTGAAAGGAATGATTTGCTGTCCATAGGGATACCCCTTAATAACTTCAGATGGTTCAACAACTGTTTGATTTTCAATGTTAACATGTACTTTCTCCTTTACAATAGCCTCAGTGGTACTTCCTTGCAAAGTGACTGGATCTTTGATGGATTTTGACCAGCTTTTGACAATGGGTTCATCTTTCAGTCTGATGTAGACAGAGACAGGTATCTTCATGTTTGGTCCTATACTCAAATCAATATTCCAAGCACTGGGATTGGTGATTTTCTTTCTATGGAAGAGAAGGTATTTCATGGTATCTTCAAAGGGGGCTGTGGCTCCTTTGGTCGCTTCAACTAATTGTCTGGCGAGCTCAAAATCATTGCTTTTCTGAGTTTGATCATAAATGTCTGGACCAATCACATCTAGCTCAAAATTGTCTTCTTTAAGGCCTTCCAGAACCTGTAAAATTTAAATCCTATACTATTAAACAAGCAATATTTGTATAAATATATACATATTTGTAATTGGTTTCTCGAAACAGAGCTGTGTTCCGAATCAACGATAATATCGATTTTATCGCTCACAGCGCCTCGAATCACTTTTGGCGTTCTATTGACAGCACTGTAAGCGATATTATCATTGATTCTGACGCAGCTCAGGTCTAACAATTTTGATGGAATTTACCATACGGTGGCGAAAAATCGATCTAGCTGGGTCTCATGTCTGTAAAAATATTTAAATACCATGTTTTAGACAGAAACCTACAGCACCACCAGTTGGCAGGTATCAGCTTGATCATCCAATGATATTTTAATGTTGAGGCGGCTATTATAAAGCGAAGCTCATTTGCCCAGGCACTGTTAAGAAAGGAACCATTACATACTAATAATCAGTGAAACATGCACGGGCTACTTAACACGTAACATTACCTGTTCAAAATCACTTGGATCAAGGGCAGTAGGAGCTTGAAAGTTGGTCATCAAAACAATTTTCTTGTTTTGGATCTTAATTCCACTAACTCCATTCTTGAAGTGATCAGCGGCCACAATGATTGCTTCTAGCCAGTCCCCTTGGCTTTTGGAGGTCTAAATGGAAAACAATCAGGGTCATTAATCATAACATCTCATGGAAAAATATCCACCAGATATCCAGCAAGAGGTGTGGTACAAATTGGAAAGGAAGTACCATAGTCCCATCACTTGTTAGCCTTGCAGCTGGCATGCACTGCTGACTGCAGATTCTAGGATGGTACGATACCACAGAAAGTAATAGTACTATCATACAGAACAGACACTCCGCCTCCCGCCCGCAACCTACCCCAGACCTGCCTGTGAGATTCTCGTGGTCCTTCTGAGGGTCTTCTATACTAAATATTCAGGCTTACACAACCTTTTAATTTCAAATTCACGCTCGATGTATGTACTGTCTGGGGTGTGACGATACATAGACGAAAGCTGCTGCCCATCCTCCAGTTCATAATCTCTTATTCGTCTCCAAATATTGATGGGTTGATACTATTCTTTGCCGGCACCACACAAGCGCATTGAAATAGAGGAAGCCAACAGCACAAGAAAGAAAGAAATAGGTAGGTACCTACCTTATCTGGTAAATTTCGAATCATCTGCCAAGTAGGTTCCTGCAACTCATATAAAAGTTCTACACGCCTGAACGCTCCTTCGCACTGCTCTGCCATATTGTTCTTAGTTTTCTTCGACCCGAGCAGAAGAACGCCAAGGAGGTTCTTCCCTTGGCTCAGTATTTTACGCTCAATGATACGAGCCGTGCATTCACGTGTCTCCTCGAAGAAAGTCTTCTCATGCTTTTCTTCTAGCTCTGACACGTTTCGGCCAATATCAAGGATGAGAAGAGTTCCTTGATCCACCTTTGGAGGCATCCTAAGAGCTTAGCTTCTTAGCTAAGACAAAACATAACTAAGTATATCAAATTTCATTCAAATTTAACTTAGGTAAAATCATAAAAATTCACTTACTGCTGACTGGAGCCGGAGGGAAACGTTCGTGGGGATATAAATTACAATTTAATCAAGTCCAATGATTTAATTTACAGAGAAAACTTCCACTGTTCCACAACAGAATCTCCCCTCATGCAAGTTCAAACATGTTCCCAGATTAGTAAGTTTATGTACAGATGTTTTGTTTGTTTTCATTTATTTATTTTTTTTTCGTTAAGGCATCGGATACACTTTATTATATGTATAACACTAGCTTTTCCCGCGACTTCGTACGCGCCATTAACAAACAGTTTATTACGCGCATCTGAGCACTGTGTGTGGCGATAGCGAGGCTGGGCCCCTAACGGTTAAAAAACTCATAGTAAATACAGGGCTTTTCTACAATAAAATTCTTTATGTATAGTATTTAGGCAAGGAGTAAAAAAAATATGTGTATCCGAATGTTATAAATGTCAAAACAAGTCTAGTTGCTAAAGCCTGTAATAAATGAAAAAAAAAAATCAAAACAAGTTTGAAAATACTAACGTATAAGTCGCCACTTTTACTATAGATACCTATATTGCATTATGTAGTGCTATAAGGATGTGTTGTGAAATATTTATTATAAAAACAGTTCGACGGGTTCTTACCACGATATGGATTTTTGATGAGTTTCCGATATTTCGGCGCTGTTGCAAGTACCATAATCACGGATGAATTGGAGTCTGTGGGTAGTTAAACTTATTGGCAGACATATCTGTCTACCTTCCTTCTAGTTCTTTTGTTTTGGTGACTGCCAGAACTGTTGAAACTCGATCGAAACGCTAAAGGTCGCGATACGCGGCCTTCCTGCAGACTCGAGCCCGGAGGACTTTGCCGCCGAGCTCCGCCGCCTGGGCTACGAACCGGAGTTCGTACGCCCCATCAAAGCCCGCCAAGGACGGCCTGGGTGTATCTTCTTCGCCCAGTTTACCGGCACGCCAAACATCACCCCGGGTATCTACGCAATGAGCGAGCTCCTGTGCATACCCGGCGTGAAGATCGAGGGATGGCGTGGCAAACAGCGAGTCCCGCAGTGCCACCGGTGCCAGTTGTTCCGGCACAGTTCGCACAACTACCACCGGCGCCAAGCCTGCGTCTGCTGCGGAGGGGAGCATTCTGCAAAGGAGTGCCCACGCCCGCGCACCGAGCCCGCCACCTGCGCCAACTGCGGGAAGGCCTACCCAGCGAACAGCCTGGCGTGCGCAGTTCTGCGCCGCGAGGTCCGCCATAAGAAAGCCGGCACCGCACCCACGACGTCCACCCAGCCCGCAAATCCGGCTAGGGTCATCGCCGTTCCTCAGGGAGAGTCAAATGCGCTGGGGTCACTCATGGCCTCGGCTAACGAGCCCGGTGGGACGAAGAAGAGGAGGAAGAAGGGGACCCCCTCCAACCCCCCAGCTGCTGCCGATGCTACCACCGCCGACGCTAAAACCCAGGCCGCCACCACAGCAACGCAGCCAACGCCGCCGGAAGCGGTCGCCAACCCACAACCCGTGGGGTCGAGTGCGAAGCACCCGGAGGCGTCAACCAGCACAGCCGCCATTCACGAGCCGATCGACCTTGCCATCGAGTTCCTGCTCACGGTCCTCAAGGCTGTGAAGGAAGGATCGGACCCGATGGCAATCGATATGGAGGGTGTCTCCATCCTGACTTGCATGTGGTCAGGACGTTGAGGCCCCTCCCCATCCCCGCCGCACCCAGCGGCCACACCAGGCAGCCCACGTCCACTACTCCTCGACGAGTAGTCAGGACTGTGGGCCCCTACTCACCGGATTGACACCTGTCGGGCGCCGTGCGAGCGCGCCGCGCAAGCGGCAGACGCCGCACTGCACCCGCCCACCCTGCACGATACAACAAAGCCGCCGCCTGGCTCGCAGGCGCTCACTAGGCCTCCCCCAACGGGGAATCACCTGGTGGGCTGCCTCGCCGGCGGCGTGAAAATCCGGACAAGACAGGCCTCCACGGAGGCCACCCCGACGACGCGCCAGTTTTCACTGGCGGTGCTGGACACCAGCCTAGATGGCCCAAGCCAGGAAGGCTCTCCCCGCTGCAGCTGCGCTGCAGCGAGAAGACACCACTGATGAGCACGTTTTTAGTACGACGTGCGCCGGCAAGCAGTAAAGTAGTCTACCTACAAAGGTAGACGTCATCACCACGTGGCCCTGGAGAGTGCAGCATATTCTCGATCGATAGCTAAGTATCTTGCGTAGTTTCAGCTAGCTTAAGGTGTAAGATCGTAATGTTTGAATTGAATTACTAATAATAAAGATATGATTCGCTATCTAGGTATTTAGGCAAGAAGGGACGGGTACTCTCGATCCGTAAGAAGTAGATCGAGAACAGCGCTTGCCTGACTTGGGCAGGAAGGGACCGGTACCTCCGAATCTTAGAGCGGATTCGGAGAGAGCGCCTGCCCACAGAATCCGTGGTCGACCAGGAGCCGGGAGATCTCCCTAGCGGAGGCCCGAACACGTGGCTCAAGAGAGAACCAGGGTGACGATCCTGCCAGCCAAGTAAGAGAATCCTAGAGATGCAGGATGCCAGTCCTGTCCGCTACATAAGAGAATCATTGAGAATGAGAGCGTGAATTTATCACAAGTATTAGAGTCTTAGGCGGGTTGAGGTTGCGTGGGATGCTTAGTTAATTTTAACCTAAACCAACAGGTACAGATACGAAAGCTGGCTGCAGGTACCCGCGCCAGCGAGCGAGTGACCTTCACAAGCCTCCAAGAGGCTGAGAAAATTCAAGTATGAAGATTTATATTAAGTATTAGGTCTTTACCTATGAAATTGCCGTTTTGTATGGCGAATTTTAGGTAAACTCAATTTTCAGTACTAACTTTTTTGCATTTTTCTTAGGAATTATAAATCCAATCTTTTTTATTTTTTTAAACATTATTGGGAAGACATTAAGCTAACAGAAGCTTAAATTTGATTTTCGAAAAATATTATCAGTAAAAAAATATAACAAATCTAATGATGAAATCGGACGACAATCAAGACGAACAATTTTCGAACCTTAAATTTTATATATCAAACTAAAAATAAAAACTTTATTTTATGCGTAAATTAATAACCTTGAAGTCAACTTTCAAATATAAGACAAATGAAAAAAATTGCATTAGTATTATAGGAATTATGATCTCATTAATCTGTAAGAAAATTTCGGCAATTTCATAGGTAAAGACCTATTATTTATCGTGACGTCGATCTGATGTTACCCCCAACCTAGGGTCGTCACGACAAGTGGCAAAAAATTACAAAAATATATTTATTAATGTACAAGTAAAGCCCTTTCATTTGATACCCCATTCGAGCTAGTAACGACAATTTGAAATTTTGCCCCCCCTATTTGGGCCCCCTTTACATGCATAAGTTGGGCAACCATATTCTATAAGTATTCCAAATTTCAAGTCGATAGCATGAGTGGTTGTTGAGATATACAGGTGTGACAGACGGACGGACGGACACAGACAAAGTCGCACCATAAGGGTTCCTTTTTTTACCATTTTGGTATCAGAACCCTAAAAACGTCGTATTTTGTACCAGAATGTCTTCCTTCTACTGGTAAAAATACGAAAGGTTATTTTTCCAGGAAAAGGTTACTTTTTTTTCCATGCTCGGTGACTTTTGACAAGACCCGGCTGGCAGCACTGCCATTTAGTCTTTTGCATTTAGCCTTAAGACAGATTGTATCGAGCATTAGTTCATAACCACGTTTTATCTCACTTCAACTAGAAGTGATTCATCGTAATAGAAAGAGCTAGAAATATATCGTCTGGTTATACTCGATTCTCCCCCGCCACAGGCATTTTTTGGTCGGATTATAATGATAAGCATAATCCGACTAAAAATGCAGGCTCCATAAACATAGGACAAAACCCCTTCTGTAAGGTGTCACTTAATTTGGAAGGTTTATGCCTCCATTTTTCTGTCAGACTGAAAGTTGTTGTTTATTTGCTTACTGGTTGTTTTTGCAAAATTTTAGTATATAAATGTGTTTCAGCCAATGTTTTGAGCTCAGAAATTGCTCAGAAAGTTAGTGAAAAATGTTTCGTTGCGTATTAGACTGCAATGCCCGAGAAAATTACAACGAAAACAGTGCCGAAGTCATATCGTATCATTCGTAAGTATTTTTTAGTTTATTTTTGATAATACGCAATATTTTGCTTCACGAAATATTGTGTAGTACTCGATACATTGTGGTAAATTAGAAAATTTTACATAAAAATATGATGATAAACATTGATATCAAAACATGATATAGTGATGGGATTTCTTACAACGATATGTTTTTATCCAACTGAGGCACAAATCTCGTAACTACCAAATGGCTTGACATATTTTAATTTTATGAGGTGTTATATTATAAGTCTGTTCAGCTAAGTTTTAGTAAAAGTTTAAACACTGATGCCATATTTTCAACCGATGGTATTGTACATAAAATACGTTTTGTTAAAGGCTATTATGATTGTTTATCTATATTGAAAAAGACAACTGTTGGTTGTAACAATATCGTAGCCTGCGAGACCAATAAACTGAGATACACCCTTAACCCTTTGATAGCATAGTTTATAACTTATGACTTTGTACATAAATAGTAGATTAGTAGCCAAGGGCTGTAAGGCATCAATTGCAACCCGAGATATTTAGGCGCACGAGCGCAGCGAGGGCGCCTATAGTTCGAGGGTGCAATTGATGCTTACACCCGAGCTAACTACTCTGCTTTACATCTCGATTGTGAGGTAAGTAGGTCCTTATTACCACCAAATTGTAGGTGACCAATTAGCGCTCCAGGGTAATAATGTAGCTAGACAAGCCCTAAGGCGGTAAGTAATTAAAAAAAAAACACTTCACTTTCAAAACTCAATTACTTACCGCCCTAGGGCTTTTCTAGCTACATTTTTACCCTAGAGCGCTAATTGGTCACCCACAAGCCCCATTTGGGGGTAATAAGGACCTACTTACCGAATATGAGAGATGTAAAATACATTATGTTACAGGTTAATCATTATTAATCTTAAGTACATAGTGAAAAAGACAGCTGATGGTGGAATCAATATTGGAGCCTGAGAGGACAACAAAGTAAGTTATGTTTTAATAGTTTTTAACGGCAACAAATTAAATTATTCCCAAAATATTTTTTTATACCCCAATACACTTCAGACAAAATGGATGAATGTACACCAAATTGGCTGAACATACACCAAATTTGGGTAACCGGTTCGGTTAAGTTGTGTTAGGTTATCTTGCGACCACAACGCATGAGCCGAGCGAGCGTGCCGCGGCCGCTGCCGGCGAAGTGCCAGAAGCAAATTTGGTGTACATTCATCCATTTTGGTGGATTTTATTTGGTAAAAGTTTACTCTTTGGTGGCACGTTAATACACCCGTTTTTAACTTATGATATTGTACATTAAAATGTATTTTGTTACAGGTGTTTATGTTTGTACATTTTAAATAAGGAGAGAAAAAGATAAATGTTGGTGGTATTAATATCGGAGCCTGGAAGGCCAATAAACTGAGTTCTGTTCTAAACTCTTTAATAGCATAATTTTGAACTTATGATGATGTACAAAGTAGAAAATCGCAAAATTTTACAACCACAGGAAGAATTCAAACCGATGTCTTCTCCGTCAGTACCGGAGACGCTTTACCAACTAGGCTACTGTGATCCTGCCTGATATTGTGAAATCTGCTACCTCTATACGCATTTCAACGTTAGAATAGAATAGAATAGAAATTATTTATTTGCAAGAATACATGTTACATAACAAGTTCTTAAAATAGATTCCAGTACAGTATTCTGCTTGCGTCAAGCATGCAAATTTTTGTATAAAAATATTAATTACGTCCACAAATCCAAGAGAAGCAAATAAAACAAATAGAAAAAAATTATAAAAGATATGTCAAACGGTAAAAAATTAACAAAAAAAAATTTCAATATCAGATAAAATGTCAAAATGTTAAATTAAATGTCATTAAAAGTCAGATATTCTCTAATAGTGTAAAAACAGTTTGTCAATAGCCATTTGAATAATTGTGATTTAAAAGAATTAATGTTTTCGATGATTAGAATGTCATTAGGCAATTTGTTATATATCAAAATACTCATATTATAAACATTTTTCTTATAAAAATCTGTATGACAAGGCGGTTGATATAATAAATTTACATGCATGGATCTTTGCTGTCTTAGCAAGACCTCTCTGCGGTAAAAATAAAAGTTTTGATGCAGTTTCACAAAAACACAAACTTCAAAAATATACATACACGGAAAGGGAAGAATTTCCAATTGAACGAACAAGGGCTTGCATGAGTCTCTAAACCAAGCGTTACAAATTGCACGAATACACTTTTTTTGTAGTTTAAATGCTCTATCGTTCTCAACTGAATTACCCCATAATATAATACCGTATCGAAGAACGGACGAAACGTAGCCATGGTACGCGGTTAGTGCAGCTTCTTGCGATACCGTACTCCTTAACTTTCTCAGTGCGAACACGAACCGATTTAATCTGCCACAAACCTCGTCCACATGGCTTTTCCAATTAAGGTGTTCGTCAATTGTGAGACCTAAAAATTTAAAAGTATCGACTTGTTAAAATCTAAGATTTTGATAGGATACCGTAAGAGGTATTTTTCTAGAATTGTAAGAGCGGAAATGCATTACTTTTGTTTTACTTACGTTAACTAACAAATTATTTTCGCTCATCCAGTCAATTACATTCATTATTGTCTCATTAATTATTAAATCCCAATTTGAAATTTTGTCACATTTAATCAAAAGCGTTGTGTCGTCAGCAAAGAGCACACTAGTATGGGGTGTTATGGCCGGAAGATCATTCACGTAAATTAGAAATAGAAGTGGGCCAAGTACACTTCCTTGCGGGACACCAGTATTGTTGATTTTAAATTGTGAATTATAATTTTGTTTCACTAATGATTTTCCTACTTTTACAATCCTAGACACCTCCGTACATTGTCTTCTATTAGTAAGAAATGAGTTTATCCAGTCGTATGCCTTCCCTTTAATTCCGTACAATTCTAGTTTACGCAGTAGTTGTGTGTGGTTAACGAAATCAAAAGCCTTGCTAAGATCTAAAAACACAGACATTATGGGGGTTCTATTATTTATACACTCAGATACCGCTTTGATGAAACTAAAACACGCAAGTGTAGTTGACCTACCTTTCCGAAAACCAAACTGTTGTTCACACAAAACATCATGTTTAAGAAAAAAGTCATTTAGTCTGCTATGCATAATCTTTTCCATGATTTTAGACATAATAGGAACTAGTGTGATCGGTCTATAATTGTCAGGATCTGTCCGATCACCTTTCTTGAAAAGAGGCTTTACTATGGAGATTTTTAGATTATCCGGAAATACTCCTAAATCAAAGGATAGATTAATTATATATGCTAGTGGATGACATAAGTATGGCGCGCATAATTTTAGCATCTTTGTATTAATATCGTCATAGCCCGTAGAGTTACTATTTTTGGTTGACATTATGACTTTGAAAACTTCAGTTGCACTGACAGGCCTGAGATAGATTGTATTATTGACACTGTGTATATTACGCAAATATTTATTGTTAGATAGATTAGTTTGTTCCTTAGTAAGCTCAGTGAAAAAGTCATTTAAAACATTACTTATGGTTTGGGGATCGGAATATAGGGTATTGTTGTATTCAATTGTCTTAATTTCATTGCGGCCTATATTTTTGGGTACAGTTGAATTAATAGTATCCCAAGTTGCTTTGCATTTATTGTTATGACTTTTGATGTATATATTGTTACTTTGCTTCTGAGAATAACAAATGCATTTTTTGAAAATTTTGTTGTAATTTATATATGTCTGTTTATTTTTCAACTTGTTTCTACCCCCCAATTGGTACTTTAAGTAAAGATTTCGTTTTACTTTGCTGGCTTTTTTAAGATCTTTCGTTAGCCATTTTAGACTTTTAGCTCGATTATTCATTTTAACTTTTAGAAGCGGGAAGCACAAATTATAAAAAAGTTTTACAGTGTCATGAAACTTACTAAAAGCATCATTCACGTCTTTAGCCTCATAAACCTCCGAAAAAGAAAGTACTGACATGCATTCTAGAAATTTTCTTATATTATCGGTACTAAAATCTCGTCTGTATTCAAACCATGTAGTGTACTGAGGTTTCAATTTTGTTTTAACTGTGATCGATTGAGCGGTGTCATGGTCTGAAAGAGCTAGTGAATGGATTTCCGCATTTACGTGTTTAATATTGCTCGCAATTTGATCGATGCAAGCGTCCTTTCTCGTTGGTAGGTTTATGTGTGGCAACACATTGTGGCTCTGAAGAATGTCCACAAGGTCAATGGCAAATGGTGACTTGAGCAAATCTATGTTCCAGTCTCCACACACAACTATCTTTTTACGTTTGTATGTATTCGTTAGGTGGAAAAGAAGTTTATCGAGCTTAAATAAGAAAATTCCTACATGAGATTTTGTTTGCTTGGGTATTCTATAAATATTAATTATAATTAAGTTCAGACCAATTATTTCAACCCCACAACATTCAAAATAAAAATTTGCAGCTAAATTTGGAAAAAGTTTCAAAGGCTTAAATTCCCACGTCCTATTTACTAAGATACAAGTACCACCTCTACATGTTTCTCGACAGTATGTACCTGCTACTATAAAATTTGACAAGTTTATATTCAATTCACATCCCTTTTTAACAAAAGTTTCACTGAAACATAAAATATCTAGGTTCTTGCCCATATTCTTGAAATCATCAACGACTAATTCAATCAAAGAAAGTTTTGAAAGCAAACCCTGTATGTTTTGGTGTAGTATTCTAATATTATGAGATGTGTTGTAGTCATTTAACTCGCAATCTATGGGAGAGGGGGTTGTTGCCGATGAGGTCCTAAAAAAGTGTTTTCGTGAATATTGTTATTTCCCTTATTTGGGATATCTCGAGCAGTAGCGTTTGTACTATGAAGCTCCCGTCCAAATTCGTTATTCGACAAATCCTTCTCATACTGCAAATACTCAAATTCTATATTTAATTTGATGGCTAATAATCTTAAAAAATGTCTTTGCTTCATGTATTTTGAATTGATATTTAGAAATGTACAGTTCACATATTTTTTTGCAAGTAAATGCAGTTTACAGTTAATATCATTAGCGTTGAGGTATTGGTTATATCTTACGTTTAGAAGAAATATTTTGAAATCGTTAAAATCGTTCAAAATATCAGATAAATTTGAAAATAAAATGTATGGATCCCTATCATTACAACCGAAAGAAAGAACAATGATATCATCGCCTGTTATCGTACGACGCAATGTTCTTAGGGTGTGCAGTATCTCAGTACTTGAAGCGAATGGTTTAACCATGCTAGAGACGTTGTAAGAATCGCAACTTTTTCCCGTTCTTGCTTCTAGTAATTTCAGCGCCAGTCCTCGTACTTGTTGATCTCCAACGATGTAAATGTTATTCTTCATCTTCTTTTCAGAAGTTGTGTTTGTGCTGCCACCTAGTAAGCATTAGCTGTACTAGACTACTAGCTTAAGTAGTCTATTATTGCAAAAAGAATTCAAGTCGAAAATTGGTAACACTACGTATGATTTTAAATGATTTTAGTTTAACATTTCCTGTTTTCGGATAAATCTACCAAGTAGAAAATTGCCAAACTCAATCATTTTGAATTATACGTAGTGTTACCAATTTTTGACTTGAATTATATTTACAAAAATAGGACTTGTTGAGCTAGTACAGCTAATGCTTATTAGGTGGAAGCACAAACGCAACGTTGAAATACGTATAGAGATCGCAAATTTTACAACATCATGCGGGACCCTGAGCCTAGTTGGTAAAGCGTCTCCGGTACTAACGGAGAAGATGCAGGTTCGAATCCTGCCTGTGGTTGTGAAATTTTGCAATTTTCTACTTTGTAGATCTATCCGAACACAGGAAGTGTTAAAATAAAATATTCTTATGATATTGTACTTAAAAATGCGTTTTGTTACAGATTATTATGATTGTTAATCTTGAGTACGTAATGAAAAAGACAACTGCTGGTCATGAAGAATCATGAGTGAAACCTGTACTAATAATAGCTTTTTGTACATTTTATTTAAGTGTTAGTAGTATTATTAAGGATAAAATACACTGCCTAATGGAAAATAATAATATGATTATCCATTGTCATAATGATAGTTATTGTTAAGGCTACCTATTTAAGAATCTTTTTTCTTTAAGCTAAAAATAAAATTAGAAACTTATATTAGCCTTTTTATTTACATAATACAAGTTTAAAAATAAGTAATCCATAATAATAAAAAAAATCTGATAGTATTTGTTTTCTTTTTCACAAATTTTGTCACCTGTATACCTCATCACTACTTGATTATGACAGTTGAACAGTGTGACGTCACAAATGTCAGGCGCTGAAAGCATTTGAGACGGTTTACACGGGGGGTTTTTTAGCAGTGTTTGCTCATTTCGGAACACAAAGCTGTTTGCCTTGTTTGCGCTGTGTTCCAAATTGTACAAACGCTGCTAAAAGCGTATACAGTACTGACGGACGGTCCAAATTGATTTTGCACGCTCACAATGCTACCACTGCTTTAATGGCTGTAGTCAATTTGGAATGGATTTAAGCGCGCTCACGTGTTCATCTGTCAAAATTTCGGTTTTGTTTTTATTTTCTTTAACAAAGACTAAGCTAATCCCTGAAAAATGTGCGCCAAATCCACTCTCATTTCCATTAGAGACAAACTCATTAAAATCAAAACTTGAGAAACATCAGCTGGCTGCAAATGTGTGGGATTTTATGTGTCAAATCGATTTTGACATTAGCGCTTTCACTGCTCCACCTATTTGACTAAAGCACTGATAGCAGAAACGATGACGTCATCAATGACGTAAGGCGGTGAACGAGCGAGTGCTTTAGAGCACGCTTTTGGTCAATTTGGATCGACTTAAGCGCGCTCACAGTGCTCTAAAGCAGACTGTTAGCGCAAATTGGACCGCACAGTTGGTTGTAAGGTGAAATTAGTTGTGCCATAAAAAAAAAAGAAAAAAAAAAAGAATATAATTCTTGCCCGTTTGTTTTTCCCAGTTTTCCATACTTCTGTACTATACATCTGGGTTCCATACTGAATCAAGAAATACTGTCTGTGTACTTTGTGTTGGACTAAAATCTTGTTAGATTTTGATGTGTATCTGGGTTAAAACGATTTTTCGTTTCCATCATTTTCCTAACGAAATCATCATGTTCCAAACTCCTACACAGTTGTCGACATTTTCTGAGGAAAAACGAAAAATAATTATTAAAATGCGGTAAAACTTGCCTGAAACTAGCAAACCATGTCTACTATATTCACGCACAGAAATAAAATCGTCTCCGAGATGATGAAGTTTTCTTTTCACCACCGCGCTTTTTACTGCTACCTTGGAATGAGCTTGTGGATATTTTTTCTTATAACTGGTAAGTAAACACGAATGTGTTTTCAAAATATTTACTAAAACTTCTTGCCAAATCAAATCAAATATTTGTAATATGGCTTCTGTCAACATGAACAATTTTGCCAGTGTCGAAGTTGGAGAATACACGGCACTACAATGACCAGATAAATGGACGGTCGCAAAAGGAACAATAACTCAACCTTCAGGTTTGATTTCTGTCAGGGCAGGAACATATTTAACTTTTTTTATTCACAGATATTAAGTTATGAAACAAGCATTGCCTAAATATGTATATATTTTTTCTATTCTTTAAATTCTACAATTTGCATTCTTTTCATTTGCAATCTGGTTGCTTCTGGGCAAAGGCCTCCTCCAGCCTCTTTCATTTGTTTTTAACTTTCGCCACTTGATACCATGTTGTTCCTGCTCTCTGTTTTACATCTTCATTCCACCTTTTCTGGGGTCTTCTTGGTGTCCTATGTCCTTCCCTTGGATACCACTGAGTTACTTTTTTGCTCCATTTGTCTCTGCCTCAAATCAGATGTCAGGACCATCTCCATTTCAGTTTATGTATTTTATAAGTTATGTCTGTACCTTAGTCTTTCTCCTGATAACTGTTTTGCTTACTTTGTCAGCTTTTTTGATACCTATCATGCTCCGTTCCATTGCATGTTGGCTTTCCATAGCACCAAGTAATATTAATAATCTTTATTTTATTAGAGAAACCAACTAAAAAGGTAAAGTGCTGAGGTACTATTTGACATAACTTTCTTGCTTTTTATTAGATTTCTACATTGGGTGGTCTAAGATTCAGCCCTATGCTATACATACACCCTTCTTTTGAGTTTGCTTAATTTTAATTTGAGTGTTTTAACTGAAATGATTAATAAGTCTTCAAATCAAAAAATCAAAATCAAAATGTTTATTTGTAACTAAGTCTTAATATACTGTTCTGGTTTTGGGAACTCCCTTTAAGTATATTAATACTTGTGTTGGGAGACCCCACTCTTCCTAAACGTCTGTTACTAACAAACATCAATTTACTATTAAACGGAAAGAAAAATATAAAGAAAGTCTTATTTTGTACTCGTATTTGTAACATTGTTATATGAACCAGCAGTCTTACTATTCAAACACTTTTTATGAGTTGAAGTAGATTGATAGCTATAAACTTTTATTGCACACAAAATTTAATTAAGAAGAAGAATAGCTTATATCAAATTGCAGGCAAAGGCGGCCTTATAGCGGCGGCTACTAGTTTAGTATCCTTTTTCTAGTTTATTTTTAAGGAATAGAAGTATGAATGTTAATTAACAGGTGTTATACAAATTTCCTTTCCAGTAATGTACAAATACATGTCAGTGGGTGAAGAAGTGATGATTCCAAAGAAGATAGAGCGAGTACAGACAGAATACATATCAAAAAGTGATGCCAAGTTCCGGAAGATCTACCTGCGGGCCTGCAACCCTCCAGAAAATATTGTTAGAAAGACTGAAGGTGAGTTTGAAAAATCATCATCATGATCATGATATCCCATGAAATGTCCTACAGGACAGGGAACTCCCTCCAAAATTCCAACTTTTGCTGAAAGAATGTGGAGGGGAAGTCCCATAGTCACCCCGCTAGTTAGCATTACGGCTGGCACCACAGACCGGGGTTTTTGGTGACCGCAGAATGTTGATATGATACGATACACAGAAGGATGCTGCTGCCCATCTTGGTTGGTACTATTCTTTGCTGGCACCACACGGGGCGAGAAAATAATTAGGGAAAAGAATCTCAATAAAAACATTAATCTTAATGTTTTTATTGTGATTTTTAATAAGATTTTGTACAGGATAAACATTGTAAGTGTTATTGTCCTTACCTGAAAGAAGTCTATCTAAAAAGTAGGCTAAATATTTTGCCCCTTCCCTACTCATACATAAAGTCATAGTCTAAAAGAGGGTTTTATTTCTTAAATAAACTGTTATGTAATTCATTTAAGAGGTTTTGTAAATTTTTAAATTGAATTAAAATATGGCTTTATTATTATTATTTGGTTTTGTTTTGTTAAAATGAATATATTTGCCCTAACTAATTTCCTGCTTTAGGTGTGGTAGACCATGACACCTGGCTTCTGCAAGGCATTCTTGTCCTCACTCGGCATGGTGACAGAGGGCCTTTAACACATCTTAAAGGAGGAGACAAGCTACCCTGTGATATGGAGCCCAACTCACCATTACTGAAAAGGTACTAATTGAATCACAGGGAATAACTAGTTTTGTGCTTAGATTTCTATAAAAACTTTCATCGGTCCCGCCCGGCGAAGCTGTGACAGCGAATTTTTAAAAAGCCTTTCTTATTTGTAGTAAACGCGATTTTAAAAATGGCTCTAAAAAGATTTCTATGAAATTTGCACCAAAGACGTTCGACGAACAAAATATCTAGGTAAGACACAATTTATTTAGAAAAAGTCTTTATAGTGCGATTGAGGAACCCCCCCAGTGTTACAGCGCCATCTGTCTTCCGCGTTGGTATTAGATTATTATAAGCATAGTACACAAGATGCTGTTGTTATATCCTATTTATTTTTTTATTTTTTTTATAGGATAGGACTACCTTTGCTTACAATATGTTAAGTTTTCCATGTACAATTATTTTCCTTTTTAAATTATGTGAGTAATAAAAAATTTATGTAACTGATTTCAGTTACGAAGAGTTCGTAGTGAACGCCAGCGCGTCGGGACGACCATATTGGGTATCCGGTCCGGGTCCATTCCATAACTTCCCTTCGTTACCACCACGGGCCACTGGCACCCACTGCGCATTGGGCCAACTTACTCCCCGCGGGCTTCTGCAGATGATCACTGTTGGTATGTTATATATAAGCTATTTATACATACTTACTCATTCCTCTAATAAAATAATTTTATTGTTAATTGTTTTTTTTTTATATTAGTACAATGTCTGTATTGTAATTTGAACAGGCTTTGCCTAGTTTGGACGCCTCTGGTGTTTCTGTGAATGATGAACCTAATTTTACTTAGTGGGTATCTTATGTTAATTTGGTTACCAATAAACCTTTTTCATCTTAATTTTCATTTACTTTTTTTGTTACAAGGGAATGAGCAGGTGAGCCACCTGATGGTAGTGGTCACCACTGCCCATAGCACCCACTGTATTACAGTGGCATAATTTGATACTAATAATGAGACAGCAAAGCGCGTCATCCTGAGAAATAAGATCTTATGTCTCATGACCTGGCACTTTCACTGTCTCCCTTACACTTTAAACCGAAATACAACAGTGTAAACACTGCTGTTTTACGGCAGATATAGGCAAGGGATGGTACTTACCAAGACGGAGTTTAATAGAAATGATCCTGGTCACGGCATTTATTTGTTAGACGTAAAAATGAATTCGTTTTAAGCCATCATAACATCCCATAAGACGTCCACTGCAGGACAGGGAGCTCCCTAGACAACTCCAGCAAAACGCGTGGTACTTTGAAGGGGATATACCATAGTCACCACGCTTGAAAGCGTTTCGGCTGGCGACCGCTGTTGTTGGTGATCGCAGTATGTAAGATGGTACGATACACAGAAAGATACTGCTGCTCATCCTCCAGTTCATACATAAGCCCTTAGTCGCCTCTTACGACACCCACGGGTAGATGTGGGTTGGTACTTTTCTATGCCGGCACCACACGGACGGTGGCTTGGTTGGTTACTGCAGTGGTGGTATGATACACAGCCATCTGTGTATCATACCACCACTGCTAATCATTCCAATACTTCTTAGGGTGTAAATCAAAGAAATTTTACAAAGGAGAAAATCACATAATTCTCGGTAGTAGCTGGAAAGTGGGTATTTTCTGGCTGATACGCGGCCCTTTCTTTTTCAAACTTCTCTGAGTTACGACTTGCTTCTTTAATGTTAAGGCCTGGGTGTGTTAATGTCTACCAATAAATAATAAGTCAGGAACTCTAATTCAGAACAAATTCCAAACAAAAAGTAGGCCTACGTGAAACCAAAAGGACGTATATTCAAAATACGAATCAATTGGTTCAAATTCAGAACGAGAGCAGCGATTGGTTCGCGCGCGTGCTGCAATGTCAGCTAGTGGTAGTTGAGCCAATGACGCGGTGGAACGACTTCTGAAATACACGACTTTCGTTGGGTCATTTTTTGAGCGCAGTTACAATTACTGACTTATTATTTATTCGTAGGTTAATGTATTATATTCCATCGCTTGCCAACACATTTTGCAGCTATTTCAAAAGCGATCGGCTAAAGTTGTCAGAAAAAACAAGTTTGTATATCAATGTAATTTTCTGCAAAATTTGTTAGTAAGTGTAGGAATAAACGAAAAAAAATGGATTTTATTGTTATTTTCTTATCTTTTAGGTGTAATACTCCGAGAGGCGTATGGCGATAAACTAAATTTAAACATAGACACTAATGGAAAGAAAGAGACTGGTGAGTTTTAATACTATTTAATTATTAATCAAAGCTAAAAATTGGGAAATATTTAACTGCACATTGAAAATACTGCTTACACATCAAAATTCTGACTGTGCATCAAAAATTTCAAATTGCTACCTCTAAAGGGAAATACTTAAATGCACATCAAAAATAATGATTGTGTTGGACCACGGAGCTCTTAGCTATCTTGTCCAAATTTTATGACAGCCGACAACCTGACGTCATGTTTGTGACACTAATAAGACAGCAAAGCGCGTTACCCACCCTGAGAACTAAGATTGTATGTATCATGTGCGAGTAATTTCACTGGTTCCCTTACCTTTCAAAGTGAAACACAGCACTCCAAACACTGTTTTTGGTGGTGCGGTAAGGGGGAGGGAGGGAGAGTGAAAACGGGTGGGAGGTTGACGTGCTCTTTATTGTACCTACCTAAATAGATGTCTACGTAAAAAAAAATACATACAGTGGAACATAGAACCTCTTCCTTTTTTGAAGTCGGTTAAAAATTTCGGCCGTATCAAAACTACAGCCAACTAGGGATTTTGTTCTTGTAATTTTATTTCTTTGAGAAAGTTGTTTGTTTTCATGAGTAGAATCACTGGGCTTCGGCAGTGGAAGCAATGAATACTCACATTGTATACTCCTCTTTGTGTGCCCATGTGGTACTGGTGAAAAATAGTGTCAACCCATCACTACCTGTGGGTGTCGTAAGAGGCGACTAAGGGTTAATGAATCAGAGGATGTGCAGCAACATCTTTTTCTGTATCGTATCATTTTACAGTCTGTGGTCACCAACAACTGCGGTCCATGGTGCCAGTCGTAACGCTAACAAGCGTGGTGACTATGGTACTTCCCTTCCACATTGTTTCAGCAAAAGGAATTTTGGAGGGAGTTCCCTGTCCTGTTTAGGACGTTTCATAGGATGTCATGATAATGATGACTCCTCTTTCCCCCCGCCAGGTGAAGCAGTGATCTACAGCACGCGCTACCGCCGCACGTTCCAGTCGCTAGTGGGCGTGGCCTGGGGGCTGGCGGGCGCGGGGGGCGGCGCGCTGGCGGGGGGCGCGCGGGAGGCGCACAGCGTGGCCTTCTGCGCGCGCGACTGCGCCTGCAGCAAGCACCACGCGCTCAACAAGTACGTGGAACAATCAAATAGATTTCACTATGTCACAACATACATGACACACCCCGGACACTACATACATGGCGCACCCCGGACACTACACACATGGCACACCCCGGACACTACACACATGGCGCACCCCGGACACTACACACATGGCGCACCCCGGACACTACACACATGGCACACCCCGGACACTACACACATGGCGCACCTTGGACACTACACACATGGCGCACCCCGGACACTACA
The DNA here is from genome assembly GCA_947532105.1 of Athrips mouffetella. Classification (NCBI taxonomy): domain Eukaryota; kingdom Metazoa; phylum Arthropoda; class Insecta; order Lepidoptera; family Gelechiidae; genus Athrips; species Athrips mouffetella. Next base: position 5,859,394 of record OX383976.1, on the reverse strand, counting down.
CACGTGGCGCACCCCGGACACTACACACATGGCGCACCCCGGACACTACACACTTGGCACACCCCGGACACTACACACATGGCACACCCCGGACACTACACACATGGCACACCCCGGACACTACACACATGGCGCACCCCGGACACTACACACATGGCACACCCCGGACACTACACACATGGCGCACCTTGGACACTACACACATGGCGCACCCCGGACACTACACACGTGGCGCACCCCGGACACTACACACATGGCACACCCCGGACACTACACACATGGCACACCCCGGACACTACACACATGGCACACCCCGGACACTACACACATGGCACACCCCGGACACTACACACATGGCACACCCCGGACACTACACACATGGCACACCCCGGACACTACACACATGGCACACCCCGGAGTAGCAGTGAGTGTCCGTTCTGTATGACAGTACTGTTTCCACATTCAACTATACTTCGTCCATCTTATGAATGCAGTGAGTCATCGCTTTCCGCTGCTTCGCTGGTAGCCAAGCCCTTTAACCAATCAGGTCGCTTAAAATTACAAAGTCAAATGCACATATATGATTAATTTGCGTACTTTCAACCTTTCGGCATTAGGTTGAAATAAGTAAAGTTGCAAATACAGGTTTTTGTTAGTTAAATTCAATCAAACACCTATAAACAAATATCGTTGCAGTACGAGTACTACGAAAAATAAGACACTCATTGGTGAATTGTTCTTTGGCTGTAGTCACGTTGATATGCGAAATCACAGCTTTTCTTACGGGGTTTTCGATTATTGCCGTAGACACTTTTGCGCTCTTCTTCATATTAATTTTTTTATCAAGATATAGTAGTACTTATGCCAATTTCAAAGCAAATATGACTTGATCCGACTTGATACACGTATAACAAAAAAGAACGTTAAAAATTGTCTACGAGATAGACCGCAAGCTGTCGCATTAGTTCCATTTTGGTAGCCAAGCCTACGAACGGACATACACAGAAATATATGATTTCCGTTCTCCGCTCAGTAAAGACCTTTTTGTTTTTATTTTTTTATTCTTGCAAGGTTTTTTTCAAGATCCAAGAACACAACCTTTTAGATTTTATTTTCGTAAAATATCTTATACAAAAATTATATTTTGCAGTCAAATGATTAGTGGAGAATTTTAAGTGTTTATTCTCTATGCATCGTTTCCATAAAAATACTAGAGATAAAAGTGTCACGCAGAGCTCAACAAAATCTCCAATTCTTGCAGAAAAATCACCAGCCAAGCAAGAAACCGCCTGGAATCACACCCGGCCATCAAAGAGCTAGTCATTAAACTATCGAAAGTGTTATTTGAATCTCAGGAACACACAGACGCGGACGTCGTAAGAGACGCCTTACTTGCCTACATGTGCCATGACGCGCCTCTCCCTTGCAACGAGAAACCACAATCGGGTAGAAAAACTGCCAAAGGACACAGAAAACTCAAAACTGACAGCATTGGACTCAGAAGTCTTTTAGACGTAGACATTGACACATTAAATATGGAACTAGACTATATCAACAATCAAGTAGATTTCAATAATGAAATCGGACGAAAAGCTAGAGATATCATTGGAAAGTATTATGATAGTAAAGACAAAAGGATGCCGTTGGATTTTGACGCACAAATGGAAAGAGAAAAGCTCATATATTACCAGCAAAGATACATCGATAGCGCAGATGCTTACGAAGACGTTGTTATAGTTAAAAAAAATTTGGATGCAGATTTCAACTTCCCAAATGATGCTAGAATTGATACGGATTTTGATGAAGATTATAAAGAACCTACAGATGCTCCAGAAGATTTTTGTATCAGAAAAGAACATATCATGTCTCTATTTGCTTATTTAGAATGGAGTTATCGGCAAGAAATTAAAAACGTACACAACAGACGACGTGGTTTGCTTGTGGCGTACGGTTTAATACACAATATAGTACAAAATATGATTCGAATGATCTCAGAAAACAGACCAAAATTTGTCCTCTATTCTGGACATGATAAAACGTTACAAGCGCTAATATTAGCATTGGGTTTGAACAATTATCAACATTACAACATACAATACGCTTCAAGAATGATATTTGAAGTTTACAGAAAGAAAGACTTGCGCGATGAATTCAAATTCACAAAGCGAAAAGCAATTGCGCAAGATTTCTATTTCCGCGTAGTTTACAACGGTGATGATATAACAAATAAATTGAGTTTTTGTAAAAATAAACATACTATAGTAGTTATGAAAGTAGAGGACCCTGTAGATGATATGAAAGTTCACAATACATATCTTTGTCCAATTGAAAATATCGTCAGATTTATACATGATGATTATTTTGCACCTTTTAACGCATCTAATTTTAAAGACGCTTGTGCTACTTATGGAACCTCAAAGCACAATTAAGACTTTTTATTTATATACAAGCTGCCCGCCTAGGCGTTGCACGGTAAGTGCTTGAGGTTGTGTTCATACAAAAATCCTTTATGGACAGGAGGACCTAAAAGACCCCCCGATAAAGAACTTTTGAAATTGAAATTTACACAACTTTAATGGTCCATAAACCTTTTAAAATTTGTGTATAAAAGGGTCTTAAGGTGGTTGCTGAGCAGAAGTGCTGCCACTTTGAGAAATAAATTTATTGCGTCATAAATACAAAAACATTTAATAAGGATTGTTTGATTGGCGGCAATTTGGGGTAGTTCTATATTTTATTATCCATCACATGACATCTTAGCTTATCGTGAATAGCTTTGTATTGTAAAACTGCCAAAAACGGCCACTTTTAGCACTTTACCAATACAACGCTATAAATGATAAGCTAAGCTATGATGTCATGGGTTATAACATATATAACTGCCCCATATTGCCGCCAAACGAACAATACTACTGAAAAGTTTTGTATTTGCGACGCAATAAATTTATTTCTAAAAGTAAGGTGCTGCCACCCAGCAACCGCCTTAATATAGACCGACAGACGATCAAACGTACCTCAAAGATTTGTGAAAAAGGTCGAGTTTTGTAGAAAAACTTAAATTGTGAAGAGGTTTCATATTTTAATTATATTTACATGTGTATGTATGTATTGCCTTGGACAATTGCATTCCTTTAAATATTTTTGAGATTATTTAGTACTGTGATTAGTGACTTAATTTTTAAAATAATTTATTGCAGTTAGTGATATAAACAGACTAATTTGATGGATCTCATTATTTATTGATATGATAATTTAAGGATAAAAAATTATTTGTATGCCTTATTATTTTCGATGAATTTATTTTATTTACTTGATATTTTTTACATATGAATTGGTATTAGAATAAGAAATCAAAAGACTGTACTTTTTAGTTTAAATTTAATTTATTGAGTTGTGATTTTTTTTACAGCGGCATCAGATTTTTTTGGAGGCTAAATGCTATAACTTTTGTCGTAATGCAAGTTTTAAAAATTTCACATATTATTTTACTCAAAAATCTTTTTTGCGATTTTAAAACTACCTACTTTGTTACACAAAATGTTATTGCACTTAGCCGCCCATTGGGTAGTAGCAGCTAGTAAGGCTAACAACACGGGTAGCTTCAAATATAATAGTCGCGATTAGCATCCAGGTACGCCAGTAAAAGGTGTTTAGAGTGTTTAAATGATTTTTAAATCCTTTTAGGTACTTAATTTTTGGATCCCTAGCCAATTTTTTGTGTGTTAGAGATGACACTTTTTTGAACTATTTCCCAAATAAACATGGGTCAAAAATTTATAACAAGAACTTTTCATGAGTATTGTTTGCTTGACGAGCATTTTAATTTCATTTCTTTATTAGGCTTCATGTACCTACATATTACACTGGTTCATGAACCCTGTAAGGGCGTTGCAAATATAAGCGAAGCGTGTGATAATTTATTTACATATGCATTTAATAGTAGATTAGTAGCCATGGGCTGTAAGGCATCAATTGCAGCCCGAGATATTTAGTTCGAGGGTGCAATTGATGCTTACACCCGAGCTAACTACTCTGCTTTACATCTCGATTGTGAGGTAAGTAGGTCCTTATTACCACCAAATTGTAGGTGACCAATTAGCGCTCTAGGGTAATAATGTAGCTAGAAAAGCCCTAGGGCGGTAAGTAATGAAAAAAAAACCACTTCACTCTTTAAAAATTTAATTACTTACCGCCCTAGGGCTTTTCTAGCTACATTATTACCCTAGAGCGCTAATTGGTCACCTACAAGCCCCATTTGGTGGTAATAAGGACTTACTTACCGAATATGAGAGATGTAAAAATATTTATATCAATAGAGATTTAGATAAACTATTATTATAAATTTTAATTGAATATGGCAATTATAATTATTTGTAATAATGTTTCACATGTCAGGTATTCAAATTAATTAGTTGGACCAATACAAAGCTATTTATGATATAACGCTAACGTGACGTCTGAGTTGTAGAATCTCATATTGTCGCCAAACGAACTACAAGGTGTAACACAAAGGGTATAGCAACCCCGAAGGATATGATTCTGCCCATGAAACTGAACAACTTTCCCTAAGGAACACAGGTCAAAATACGAAAAAAAATTTTTGATTCCTTACAAAGTTTGCCATCAGCTGATTTAATTTCTATGGGAGGTCAAAATTTTTTTTCGTATGTCGGCCTATGTTTCTTAGAGAAAGTTGTTCAGTTTCATGGGTAGATTCACATCCTTGGTTAGGCTTGGTTGTTGTACCCTTTTTGTTACACCCTGTATACTAGTGAAAAGTTTAGTATTTGTGACACAAATATTTATTTCTTAAAGTGGCATCACCTTTGCTCTGCAACCACCTTAAACACACTTAAAGGCTAGGGGTTCGTTTATCCAGTGGTCGCTCATTGTAATTCAATACTCATAAAATGTAGAGAAATATCACTATGTAAAAATGTAACATATCATATAGACACAAAATATTAATAAAACCGTTGACCAACCTTAATAATTCTTTCATTTCTATTTACACTCATACAAAAAATAATAATATAAGGTGTTTTTTAATTAGACCCAAATATTGTTAGGGTTACCTCAAGCACCTAAATGAATACTATTGGTGTTATTTTTTTACTTTTCTATTCGCTCGTTTTCGAGAAAAATCCTAAAAACAATACCGCTAAATATCGTAAAATGAACACTCCGTAGCAGCACAGGCGGCAGCGCGGAGTCGTGAGCTAATCACGCGCAAGCCGAGTGCGCGGTTCGGGCGGTTTCGGCTCGGTTTCGGGCTCTTAGTACCGTCGAAATCGTTAATGCAGGATGATTGCAAATAATAATTAATTTTTTGTTTGAAAATAATAAAACAAAACTAGTGGGAGGATTTTTCTAAAACTTTGATAAACCTTTTTCTTTATCATAGTTACACCACCCCTAGAAATTTTGGGTCTAATTAAAAAACACCTTATATAAAGATTGCCTTAAAATGAAAAAAAAAAAAATTTTTTTTTGTTTGGTTATGCCAACACTTACCAACACATTTTGTAAAAAGCAATCGGAAACTGTCAGAAAAAACAAGTTTGTAAAACAATGTGACTTATTAGTAAGCGTTGAAATAAAAAAAAAAAACCGGCCAAGTGCGAGTCGGACTCGCGCACTGAGGGTTCCGTACCACCACGTAATCAAAATTGTATTAGTTGAAATTTCAGTAAGTTAATGTGCTAGATTTTTTGAGTCTGACACGCGCTTGACCAAATTTTATTATTTGTTGTTATTTTATAGCTTATGAACTATAAGCATACCAATTTTCAAGTTTGTAAGTGTTCTCGTTTTTAAAATAGAACTAAAACAAAAATCGCCTCCGCGACCATCCAACTTGACCCCTCTCTTATATGAATGTTCTTGAAATGTTACCATTAGTTGTGAGTAAAGTTGTAATATTTAATGATTTCAGACTTTTCCCTTTATTTGTACTGTGAGACCTAGCTTCTTGCCAAATTTCATAATTTTAGGTCAACGGGAAGTAGCCTGTAGGTTTTCCTTTTTTGCATAAATGTATGGAGATGAGGACATAAAAAGCCATCTTTTGATTGCGTCGTTGTAAAAAATTCAAATTTTCAGATCTTGTGTGGTTCATGGACCCTAACATATGGTATTTATTTCAACCTGATACCTTTACCCGTTCGTGAGATAAAGGGTCTTGACAGACAGACAGACAGACGGACAACAAAGTGAAGGATCACTTATAGGAATAAGGGTTCCGTTTTTTTCTTTTGAGGTACGGAACCCTAAAAATTGAGTCTTGATTGTTCTTTCATTTCATTTTCATTGAAATGTATGGTATGGTTTACTTTTATATGGGGTGTAAGGGACAGTTTTCTGAAAACTGAAGGGGCATGATCAGTCAACGAAGCTAAACAAATTTCAGCGATAGAAACTTTCAGAAAATTCCAAAAACTACACTCACAGGGAAAAATAACCGGCCGGTCTATTTTCTGTCGTACATTTTCATACAAGTAAGGGATCAAATGAAGCGTCAATATATTTTCTAAACGAAAGAAATATCCGTGAATAAACAGTGAGATCATTAAATAAGGTGTCTGACTACCGATTCTTGACGATTAGACCTGTGCACGGTATCCAGGAAATTCCCTGCATCGTTCAGAAAAAAATATACGTCATTTTGTCAGATATCTCTTACATTTAGCGAATTAAAATGTTGAGTGTCGCACAGGTTTTCTGGAACATTTTAGATTTACCTAATCTTTGACAATATTGTTAATAAGGATCTTATCTAAAGACCTCATCAATCAGATTTGTATTTTTATTCAATTTAGGTAAGATATTGACGCTTTGTTTGAACCCTTACTTGTATGAAAATGTATGACAGAAAATAGACCGGCCGTTTATTTTTGTCTGTGAGTATATATCGGCCTCCCCATGAGGCAGGCTTTTTTTCGTTTCCTGAAAGTTTATTTCACTGAAAGTTGTTCAGATTTGTTGACTAAACATACCATTTCAGTATCCGGAAAGCTGTCCCTTGCAACCTGTACAAGGTGTTAGGTAAATAACGCAAAACCTCTCGGGTAAACGCAAAACGCAAAAGCTCTGGACATGAAACTGAACAACTTTTGTTCTACGACTTTTGGAAATTCGCAAAAAACTATTTTGCTTCTGCATACAAATCGACCAGCCGACCGAGCCAATTTGTATGAAAAAGCAAAATTTTTTTTTGGAAATTCCAAAAGTTGTAGAACAAAAGTTTTTCAGTTTCATGTCCAGAGCTACCACCCGAGAGGTTCTGCGTTATTTACCTAACACCCTGTATAATATGTGGTATGGTCTTCATTTTCGGCGTCTGATTTCAGCATCGCTTTGATCCGATCCTATAGTAAAATCATAGATTTTAATGCTGGTTGAAAATGAAGGAATGTAGGTCTAAATAAATAAATGGTACAGCAGCACTGCACTTACTTTCTCGCAATACTTAAGGAAAAACTATCAATCGCAAACTTAAATTTGTAATGCCATACACATAGTACGGAAATACAAACTTTTATTTACGTTTTTCCATAAAAATGTTCGAATGAAATATACAGATCAATAAATTCAGAATGAATTCAATTCGTCAAACATTAAAACAAACAAACCTCAAACGATTTTGAGTAATTTACATGTTTAACTTTTGGTAGTACTGGAACACCCTTTAAATGAATTTTCACAGATTAATGGATACTACTGTAGGATACATGCATGGAGGTTTTTTTAATTTCCCAACACATGTTCCTTATGAATAATTGTTCAGTTTAGTCTACTGAGCAAGCCCTTTCTGTTTTTGGTACATCCTGTGTACTAAATTTTATTCAAGAAAATCATAAAGAATATCCAGTCAGGTAGACAACCAATCCAGAATTAATATTATAGAAAATTTTAATAAACTCAATGGAACCAATTTTGGGTAAATCACATATTTACGATTTAGTGGTAGAGGAACACCCCTTATATGAAATTACACAGATCAATTGAAACTTGCGCAAGATATCTTACATGGAGATGCTTGGTCATGCAAAGTTTCATAAAGATTCTATGAGCCGTTTTTGAGGAAATTTCAATTTTTCATTTTCGTTGTATGTCAGCTACCCTCAAAATGAGAGCCAGCAAGAAACCACTTAGAACCCTTCGATGGATTTGCATAAAACTCCTAAATTCAAAATATGGTGTCAATCGGACCATTCGTTTAGCCGCTAGGCCAAAGCGTGACGGTCAGACAGACCGACCGACGGACGGAAATTTTTGGGAGACTTGTTTTTTATGATGTGTAAGTGATATAGAACACATTTTTGAGAAAATTAGAAAAACTTTTTTTTTACGAATACAATACCTTTCTCGCTCCGCTCGAAAGTAAAAAAACCGAGCAAGTGCGGGGGACTCCGAACACCAAGGTAAAAATATCGTCTTAGTTATGGACGCGCAGTCACACAGAAGTGTATTAAAAACGCACGAGTCCGACATGCACTTGACTAGCTTATGCACTATAAACATCCAATTTTCACGCTTGTAAGAAGTGTTCCCGTTTTACGATAGAGCTGAAACAAAAATCGTCTAAAAAAGCACGCTTTTTGTTTGAATATAGTTATATATATTTTTTAAATTAAATTTTTAATATTTGTTGTTATAGCGGCCACAAAAATACAAAATCTGTGAAAATTTCAACTGTCTACTACCGGTTCATGAGATACAGCCCGCTGACACACAGACATCGGAGACATACCTATTAGTAGGGTCCCGTTTTTCACTCTTTGGGTACGGAAACCAAAAAAACCTTTGACTTTTCCCATACATAATGTGCCATGCCATCATGTGATCCAGTTTTTATGTGAAATAATTTTTGTTCATATTTCGACTTTTCTTCTTTCTGTGTGAGATGTATGTAGATACCCAGGACAGTCAAGAGCAAGTTAAGCAAAACGAATGGTACTAGGTCCATGTGTCTAGCTTGACGTGCTCTTCATTTTATATTACTGGCGTTGAAGAGTTCAATTTCATAATTATGAGTCAAATTAAAAATACAATGATCTCTGTAACTGTGTTCAGAGTTCATAACTATCATGGCGGACCACGTGTTACTATGATAACCTATACGGTCAACTGCACGTCGGTAGAAACTTTTTCAACTCTATTACCACGCCATAAGGTCCAAAAGTGTTTCTACTGACGTGCTGTTGAGTGTACCTTATCACTCAAATAATGTCTGTACTGTTGCTCACACAACTGCTTTCTTTTATCTGTTGTAATGTCCCTTATTTGTGCTTGTGTATTATGACATTGACCATCAGAAGAAAGATCTCGAATTAATTGTTTTTGTTTTGTAGACGAAAGTGTCATCATGTCCATGTAAAGAAGGTATAAATAAAACCGGCTAAGTGCAGGTCGGACTCGCGCACCGAGGGTTCCGTACAACTAAATTAAAAATACCGTCTTAGTTATGGACGCACAGTCACGCAGAAGTGTATTGAATGTGCGCGAGTCCGACACGCACTTGACCAGTTTTTACTATTTGTTGTTAATTATTAGTTTTCAGCTTATGGATTATTACTATAAACATACTAATTTTCATGTTTATAAATGTTCCCGTTTTTACGATAGAGCTAAAACAAAAATCGATCAACTTGCACTCTTAAGATGCTAAAACTACGTGCATTATTTTATTAGATAATTTACCCATTCGTTTATGTTTGTTATTCAAACATAAAAAAACACAGCAACGTTCGATAGAAATTTAAACAGTAGTACGAAGTAAACAACAAATACGGGCTAGCAAAAAAAAAACTACATGGGTACCTACTTTAATGCCTTTAAAAAATATTTAAGCTTGATGTGCTCTTGACTATACAAATAAAAATCTTCTTAGATTTACTTACTTAAAAATATACTGAAGTTTAAACAACAAAAGTGTTTGCATTTAGCCCTATTAAGCCCATAACGGGAATTTGTCGAGTCACAAATAAATTAAATACCTAACCCTAAACAAAACTCTGTACGTAAAAGAATCTAATTATATATAGTAACTAGCCTTTGTCCGCATGTTAAATAAAATATTTAGGGTGACTTTTAATTACTAGTGTCCGAGCCGAACATCATCGGAGAAATAAAATCTTCCCGACTTCGCTGGCTAGGACATGTGGAGAGGATGGGAGAGGATCGAGCCGCAAAGAAAGCTTATCTTGGCCAACCTTCAGGGCGTCGTCCGGTGGGGCGTCCAAGATACCGCTGGAAGGATGAAGTCGCCAAAGACCTGAAAGAGCTGGAAGTGCCCGTCTGGTCAGATTTGGCACAGAATAGAGACGAATGGCGTACTTTAATGTCGGAGGCCAAGATCCACTTCGGGTCGCTGAGCCAGCGAAGTAAGTAAGTAAGTAAGACTTTTAATTAGTTCTTGATAGCAAAATATATGCATGTACTCATGATACTGAACAACATTTCCCAAGGAACATAGGTCGAAATACGAAAAACCAAATTTGAACTCCCATACAAAATGCGCTATCAGCTGATGTAGTTTCTATGGGAGGTCAAAACTTGATTTTCGTATTTCGACCTATGTTCCTTGGGGAAAGTTGTTCAGTATCATGAGTACATTCATTTCATACCCTTTTCTATCAAAAACTAATTAAAAGTCACCCTATATACCAGTGTTTAATCCAAACTACTTTTTGTCTATTAGCTATCGTACAAAAAAGTTTCATCAAAATCGGTAATTTTTGCGTGATGCTCGAAAAATTAAACATACAAATAAAAAACTAAATGTCCAAAAATACGTTATTCGGATTCAGGGGTATGAAAATAATGTAACGTAATATATTTTTTTTATAAATATCTTCAATGTACAGACATCATCAATTTACGATTTACAATAGTATACCTATATATATAGTTCCAGAGTTACTTTCCTCAACTGAAATCATCATACGTCTGAAAACTATTTTCAAATTGCTATATAAATCATGATAAATCATCACACAGTATAACAGTTTTCCCCCTAACAGTACCTTATACTAGTTGGTAAATGTATCAAACAACTAGTGCCGGCGCAGTGATGCATTTGATGTCCATAAGAGCGTTAGTAAACAGGACAATAATAATTATTACGTACTAATAACATAATCATCATAAATTAAAACAAGTTCTTAACTGACTAGATCTTAAAATGACGTATTAGTTCAAAAATAGTTAAATATAATTTGTTTTGAAGTAAGTGTTAACTTGTGGACAAGACTAATTAAAAACAACTTTGTAATACTTGTTGTGAAGTTTTTTTAAAGTTAAGGGAGACTTAAATATTTAATAAGCAAAGATGATTAAACGTAAGTACTTTCTTTATTAATTTAGTTTTTTTTTAGAATATAAGTATAAGAGAGTTGCACAATATGGCCAAAAGTTTCACGTTTAAGTATATTTGTTAACTATAATATGTAATATAAGTAAGTCATTATTAAACATTGACACATAATTTTTTTACCAGTTTGCGGTTTCGTCTGCGTGAGATATATTTTCTTTTTTGTGGATGGGTTGTGATATGCTGTTTGTTGTGTAATTTTTGTTGATAAAATCTGTCGCAATTTTTCAGATAACTTTAATTTTTATCTTATATCGGTCAAACAATCGGTTAGATAAAAAAAAACCGGTCAAGTGCGAGTCGGACTCGCGCGCCGAGGGTTCCGATATACCTATAGTATTTTTGGAAGCAATAAAGTCCATTTTCAGGACCGCAAAACTAAATTTGTTTGTAAAGGTTTTTTGCAGATTTCTGAAAAACTGTGCAACTTAGAAAGATCGTTTTATTTTTGCTGTAAAGTTTACATAAACCTCTGTCAACTGTAATTAATTCAGATTTTCCCTTACTCAAACTTCGGAGATAAGGGGGGGGGAATGGTATTTTTTTTGACATTTTTCATCATAACTTGAAAACTAAGAAACTTAAAAAAATACAAAAATATATTTTAAAATGTACAAGTAAAGCCCTTTCATATGATATCCCACTCGACCTAGTAGCGACAATTTGAAATTTGGCCCCCCCTATTTTGGCCCCCTTTACATTAATAATCATACTTTTTTCAAAAAAATTTCATGTGCAATTAAGTTGGGCAACTATATTCTAAAACTATTCCAAATTTCAGCTCGATAGCGTAAGTGGTTGCTGAGATATAGAGGTGTGACAGACAGACGGACAGACAGAGCGGCACCATAAGGGTTCCTTTTTTTTACCATTTTGGTATCGGAACCCTAAAAATAAGTCCTAAGCTAGTTTACAAACTATCGTGTAGATAACGATACCCCTAGATTAAAAATAGTACCTATGTACCACGGCCGCACATGAGTAGAAACACTTTTGGACCTTATGGCGTGGCAATAGAGTTGAAAAAGTTTCTACCGACAAGCGGTTGACTGTACTCAGATGTTTTTATAAATAAAAAAGGGTGTAAAAGTTAATGTAAAGTAAATAATAGGTATTCAAATTTAAAAAGCCGGCCAAGTCCGAGTCAGACTCGCGCACCGAGGGTTCCGTACCACTAAGGTAAAAATACCGTCGTAGTTATGGGCGCGCAGTCACGCAGAAGTGGATTAAAAGCGTGCGAGTCCGACACGCACTTTATCAGTTTTTATTATTTGTTGTTATTCTATAATGTACTCTTAAATACCAATTTAAACGCTTGCAAGTAGGTACGTCCAAACATAATTTAGATACCAAATTATCTTGTTTGTTTGTTTTATTGTAAGCGGTAGTTTCATGTACAGTTGAAGCTTGACACTCGCAGTGCGATTTTCGACTCTATTCTGACTTAAGCGCGGTACAAAGTCTAATGTGTCGAACTTGACGTGCTCTTGACCGTACCCTTATCTCCCTGCATAGCAAGTTTGTCTGCTTTTCGGGCAGACAAACTTGCAAAAGGAACTTCTTTAACAAAATATTGAACATGTTTATAACAAAATAAAAGGCCTTAATGTATTAGTGAAGATAATTTTAGCATCTTATTTAGACCATAAAACTGAACAACTTTTCCCAAGAAACATAGCTCGAATTAGAAAAAAAAATTGTTACCTGCCATTCAATATGCGCTATCAGTTAACGCATACTCTATGAGAATTTGAATTTTTATTTTCGTATTTCGACCTAAGTTCGTCGAGAAAAGTTTTTCAGTTTCATAATATGCTAAAATTATGTTCACTATTTCATTAAAACCCTATGCAACAAAAAAAGTTGTAAACAAATGCGATCTCTTATAGAAGCATCTACTAGCGTTGCTGTTTCCTGGACTTTAGATCAAGGTCTGTTTATTTATGCAATAGCACAAGGTACACACCGCCGCACGTCAGTGGAAGCGTTTGCAATACAATGCAAAAGTCTAAAGTGTTTCTACTGACGTGCTGTTGGGTGTACAAGTCAAGAGCAGGACAAGCTTTACACCAGATTTACTTTCATAAAGAAAAACCTAGCTTCTACGTAGTCTAGGCTAGGCAACGAAGCGGATCGTTGTATGAAGACCCCCGCATTAAATCCTCAGTCGATGAAACTTTGCTGGGGTATTACATTACCCCAGCAAAGCACCGAGACGTGGCCGCTCACGATGGGCCTTATCAGAAAGCTCAAAGTCACCCAAAGGGCTATGGAAAGGGCTATGCTCGGAGTCTCTCTGCGCGATCGAATCAGAAATGAGGAGATCCGCAGAAGAACTAAAGTAACTGACATAGACCTGAGAATCGTTAAACTGAAGTGGCAGTGGGCAGGGCACATCGCAAGAAGAACCGATGGCCGATGGGGCGTGAGGGTTCTAGAGTGGCGACCACGTACCGGAAGACGAAGGGTTGGCAGGCCCCCCACAAGGTGGACCGACGATCTGGTCAAGGTCGCGGGAAGCCGCTGGATGCGAGCAGCGCAGGACCGGTCGTCATGGAGTTCTTTAGGGGAGGCCTATGTCCAGCAGTGGACGTCTTTCGGCTGATATGATGATGATGATGATTACATTACAATACATGAGACAAACCTTCTTTAAAAAGAAATCGGTACTTTTAATTTTTCCATACAAAAATTGTCACATTACTTATATATACAGGGTGTGGTGCCGGCAAAGAATACAACCCATACATACATACCCGTGGGTGTCGTAAGAGGCGACTAAGGGTTAACTGGAGGATGGGCAGCAGCATCCTCCTTTATATGTTACATCTTACTTACTGCGGTCACCTACAACCGCGGTCCATCGTGCCAGCCGTAACGCTAACAAGCGAGGTGACTACGGTACTTCCCCTCTACATTTTTCCAGCAAAAGCTAGAATTCTGGAGGGAGCTCCCTGTCCTGTAGTGGACGTTTCATGGGATGTTATGATGATGATGATGATATTACATCTCTGCTCAGACATCTATTTAAAGTTAGTTTAGTTTTAGCACCCGATATACCTAGTTGGTAAAGCATCTAGGCATCGAGCGCGACCAGTTTAGAGAAGTAGTCTAGATACTTCGGAGAGTAGGTAGTTATACCCTACCTAGGTTTCGTAAGGTTTACGTAAACACGATCTAGCCAGTCTAGCAACTAGGAAATTGTAGCTTGCAATTGACATCTTTGTATGTAGAACTTTAAGACATAGGTACAGTCAATAGCACATCTAGCTTGACACATTGGACTTTGTACCGTTCTTATATCAATGGTACGGGATAGAGTCGCGCTGCGAGTGTCAAGCTTGACCTGTCGTTGACTGTACGCCTGCCTGTTCTGGAAGCAACAATTATTTTCATCACATTTAGGAATTCACACAAAAATTTTTTTTTAAGATTTACGACGACTTTGTTCAACAACAAAAATTGTTGAGCTTATTTACATATACTTACATCCCAGTATTTCTAAAAAATCCGGAAAAAATTCCTTATGATCAAATAACTGCATTTGCCATTGACTATTTTTGAACATGCGTTGTTGAGTATTGCAGTAACTTTTTAACCAACGAAAAAAAAACGGAGGAGGTTCTCAAGTCGATGCGTATATATATTTTTTATTTTTTTTTTATGTATGAGCATAACTTTTTACAGAGTAGTCCGATTTTAATAATTCTTTTTTTTTAAGGAAAGGAAAAGAGGGGATGATTGATTGTTCATTGACTGATTGTAATGTACTCGTATGACCACGCATAACTTTTTACAGAGTAGTCCGATTTACCCTAAGGGTGGGAAAATAAAATTTGTAGTCACAAAAAATTGTAAAATATAAACTTTTTAACAAAAAAATTAAACCGCCGAAAAAACTGAAAAGCAAGAAATAATAAAACTGTTTTATTTAACCTTAATAACAAAGTTCAAGTATACTTGAGTAATTTTGAGTGGGCGCCGCCGCCGTGAATCACGCTATACGTAATTAATTAATTTGCTTGTTTGGCGCCGACTCAAAATTACTCGGGTATACTTACATTAGTTTAAGAACTTTGTTATTAAGGTTAAATAAAACAGTTTTATTATTTCTTGCTTTTCAGTTGTTTCGGCGGTTTAATTTTTTTGTTAAAAAGTTTTTTTTGTTATCAAAACAACAATCGATTTCAGACTTTTAACTTCACAAAAGCTTTGTAAAACTCCCTGTTAATATTAGAGATAAGTATAGATAAATAGAAGAGTGTAAATAATGCGGTTGAGTTAACATGGTCCCAGTAATCGATACGGCCTTGTGCACAATTCTGCATCGAGAGCAATATGCACTGTTCATATTTACCTACCTATACACGCATGCAGTTAATTGCACTTGTTGACTCGTTTCTTTTTATATCTTATACTAAGCAATATCCTATAGGTACTATTAAACGAGCAATATTTGTATATATATACAAATATGACCCTGTATGACAAATATGATGATATAGGTATATATATTTGTAATCGGTTTTTCGAAAACGGCTCCAACGATTTTGATGAAATTTAGTATACAGTAGTTTTGGGGGCAATAAATCGATCTATCTAGGTCTCATGACTGTGAAAATTAGTTTTCACCTTTTTAGGGTTCCGTACCTCAAAATAAAAAAACGGAACCCTTATAGGATCACTTTGTTGTCCGTCTGTCTGTCTGTCTATCTGCCTGTCTGTCTGTCTGTCAAGACCCTTTTTCTCACGAACGAGAAGAGGTATCAGGTTGAAATGAACCACACAAGATCTGAAAATTTAAATTTTTTACAACGACGCAATCAAAAGATATGGCTTTTTATGTCCTCATCTCCATCCATTTACGCAATAAAGCAAAACCTACAGGGTTTTTCTCGTTGACCCGAAATTATGAAATTTGGCAAGAAGCTAGGTCTGACAGTACAAATAAAGGGAAAAGTCTAAAATCATTAAATATTTAAATTTTTCTCACAACTAATAGTAACCAATTAAGGTGAGCTCCCGTTTCAAGAACTTTTCTATAAAAGAGGGGTCAAGTATGATGGTCGCGGAGTTTTTAAAATCAAAGAGCAAAACCTTTTAGTATATCATATGGTAGATAGGTTCGGAACCCTTAGGGCGCGAGTCCGACTCGCACTTGGCCGGTTTTTTTTTTTAATATTTCTTAGCGCGTTTTAGTGCGTATAAGAAACGTACAGCGCCATCTGTTGTCGAGTAGCATAGCTTGCTCACCCGATGGCAGAGCATAGCTCGGTCGCCCAGGTCACAGATAATATAATACTATCCCAGGTACTATCTAGTATAGTAAGTATATTATTGTATGAGTAAGGATATTTTTGATACCATATTATGTAATGTATGTAAAATAAGTATTTTATTTATGTATATAATATTTTTATGTACATAGGTTTATTGTATAAGTAGCCACCATCCCGCGTCGCACTCTTTACCGTACAGACTTCTTCAACACCGAAGAGGTTGCCTTGTAGAGATTGCTACCCTAGCAATAAGGCCGCCTTTTGTACATTCTTTTGTATTTTACCAATAAAATAACTTTTGTACTATGACCTGACAAAAAATTTACTCTACAGCGTGTAAGGGAAAGGTGTAATAACACTAAAGGGTGTGAAACTGCCCATGAAACTGAACAACTTTTCCCCCCGAACAAAATCAATTTGACCTCCCATAGAAACTGCATCAGCTGGCGCATTTTGTACGGGAGGTCAAATTTGGTTTTACGTTATTTCAACCTTTACCTATACGTTCGTTCCTTGGGTAAAGTTATTCAGTTTCGTGTGCAGATTCACACCCTTCAGTATTATCACACCTTTCCGTTACAAGTTTTATAATAGTCGCACCTACAGAACGATCGGCTGGAAGTTAAGTTTTTTTGCAAATTTTATAAAGTTGTAGGACAATTAGTTCGGTGTTTGACACTGGTCGGTCTAACTAACTCCCCTGAGGATGCCTCGTGTAGAGGCGAAACACGTGTAGATTGGTTGCTGTGTTGCGGTTGCCTGCGCTGGCACATGCGCATTTATAGCATTATTTATTTACAATACCTTGTAGCACAATACATTTAAGACTGCTCCGTGCACACACTAGCGCCCTTACTAGAATTTAATTAATTTCTTTGAATTAGACGCAAAAATGAAAAATTAAAGACGGTCAAAGTGTTCTTTGTCAGGAAAGCGTTATTTTAAACTGTTACAATATGCTCTATGTTATCTTGTTTATTCAAAATCCTTTAAACGGAAATTGGTGGCCACCGCGTTCTGTTCAAAGGATTTTGAATAAACAAGATAACATAAAGCTTATTGCAATAGTTTGAAATAACGATATCCTGACAAAGAACACTTTGTCTGTCTTAAGTTTTTAATTTTTGTCTCCACTTTAAAGAAATGAATTAAATTCTGATGAGGGCGCTAGTGTGCGCACGGAGCAGTCTTTGCTTCTTATAGAAGTTACCCTAGTGTTACAATAAAGAATGTCACTGAACAGTGAACAGTTTGGTCCATGATATTAGTATAAATAGATAGGTACACAGGTATAGATTGTTAGGGTTCCGTACCCAAAGGGTGAAAAACGGGATCCTATTAATATGCCTCCGATGTCGGTCTGTCTGTCTGTCTGTCAGCGGGCTGAATCTCATGAACCGTAATAGGTAGACAGTTGATATTTTCACAGATTATGTAATATATAATAAGACGGGGGTTTTCCTACTAAAAACTTGTTTTTTGGCGATTTTTGCTCGACTTTTGTTTTAGCTCTATCGTGAAATCGGTAACTCTTACAAGCGTGAAAATTGGTTTGTTTATAGTGCATGCTATAATAACAATAATAAAAACTGGTCAAGTGCGTGTCGAACTCGCGTGCATTTAATACACTTCTGCGTGACTGCGCGTCCCTAACTAGGACGGTATTTTTACCTTAGTGGTACCGAACCCTCTGTGCGCGAGTCCGACACGCGCTTGGCTGGTTTTTGTAGTCAGCAAACTTACTAAAACTAATTATAATAATTTTGGCGTCCGTTCAACTGTCAGTCACACGTATTACGTAAATCAACTCAATGAGACGCGTTTCGTTATCATTATCATTGTAATGTAAGCCAGAGCGATTATATTTTAACGATCTCCTGAAGAGCAGTGTTCATATAGCTTATTGAGTTACAATTAGATAATAGTTCGATAAGAGTTAAATCTATCTCAGTTATTTGTCAGCCGACGAGTAGTTCACTAGTTTCAAGAAAATGTAAGTAAGTTTGTTTTATTTTAATGTAAAAGCAAAATTTTTAATCTTTTTATCGGCTATCTTCAGGGGTGCTTATATAGAGCACTCAAGGTATTTAACGATAGCACTGGTATACAGAGAGCGACTCTCAGAGTAGATAGAGTTCTGTACTTGCTAGTGTATTATATTACTCTATGTTATTAGGGAACTGTCCCAGAAATAAGACACTGCGGCCACTGAGATAAATATCTATGTACGCACGGCAGCAAGCAAGTAGAAACAAAACCAGTATAAGCTGAACCAGAGCGACGCTACAAACGGCCGAAACCAGAGACCCGCTCAAGGTCAAAGTGTTTCCTACGACGTGCGGCCGTGTGTACGTAAACACATTTTGTACGAAAAAACCAATTACAAAATACATACAAGAAGACGTGCAAAGGCGGACTTATTTCTAGGTGAGATCTCTTCCCAATCAACCTAAGAGTGTCTTCAGAAGATGCAGTAGGTATTGTATAATAATATTGTTGTGTGTTATGTATTGTATGATGCAGAATGCGAGCATGCAAGTTCAAATCGACACAAAATTAAATAAAACGTTAAATAAACAGGGGAAATTACCTGTATTATGATAGTATCCACTCGTGTGCCTCACCCCTAAATATAGTCACATGGATGGATGGCAGGCAACCGAGACACCACACTGAGACAAAGCTTTTCAGCCTCACGACCGGTCCTCCACCTTCTGGAGGATTCCGTCTACTAAATAATAGCACTGTAACACGTCTACATTAAATGATTCCGACGACGATCTGGTGGCGGTCGCGGGAAGCCGCTGGATGCGAGCAGCGCAGGACCGCGAGTCATGGAGATCTTTAGGGGAGGCCTATGTCCAGCTGTGGACGTCTTTCAGCTGATATGATGATGATGATGATTTTCAAGAGCGAGGGTACCTGCCTTATCATCCAACCCCTGCACCTTCTCCACACGGGAGGGCGCACCTGCTGTGCGCGCACCAGATGCGCATCTTGGAGGTCTGGTCGATCTACCAAGGCAGCCAATCATTCTAATATTATTATTATGTTTCAGTATCATTAACAGAAGCTATGAAAATTGGATTCTTAGGAGGTGGCCGTCTGGCTTTCGCCCTTGCCAATGGATTCATATCTGCTGGTGAGTATAAGATTTGTATTAAGTTGGTTGAAGTGCTGAGGTGCTGCCACTTTAAGAAATCACACCTTCCTGAATGTAAACACTAATTCTGCATACATTGCTGGGAGGCTTCATCATAACATCCCACTACAGGACAGGGAGCTCCCTCTAGAATTCAAGCTGGGAGGCTTGGTTCTGTTATTTCGGTATCCTTTATCAACGAGAAATGTATGCCGAACTAGTTTCTGAAGGAAGGTGTGATCGCTGCTTTTGCTAATTGTAGGTAAGCGATATTCCTCAAAACACTTGTATTGTAAATTACATCGAAATTACTTAATAGAGCCATTTTCCAGTACGGAATTACAAATATTGCTCATTTTGTGGTATAGGTTAGTATAGGATAAATACAAAAAAAATACAAGGTAATTTTGTATTTTCCAGGCCTGGCGAAACCAGAAGAAATAACAGCCAGTGTGCATCCCTCAGATACAGTCAGTGCTGAAGCATTTAAGGTAAAATCATATCACTGACGATGGTATTTTCCGATGGCCGTTGGGACATAAAGGTTCTAGAGTGGCGACCACGTACCGGAAGACGAAGTGTTGGCAGGCCCCCCACAAGGTGGACCGACGATCTGGTGACGGTCGCGGGAAGCCGCTGGATGCGAGCAGCGCAGGACCACGAGTCATGGAGATCTTTTGGGGAGGCCTATGTCCAGCTGCGGACGTCTTTCGGCTGATATATGATGATCATTGATGATGATGATATTTCATCATAACATCCTTCTTATCTTATCTGTAGTATAGCCATTACTGTCCCACTGATGGGCAAAGGCCTCACTCTTTTTCTTCCATTCATCCCTATCAAGAGCCTGCTCTTGCCAATTTTTACAAAGTAAAGAGAAAGACCATAACATCAAAAACACTGGCAGCTCCCCCCAAATGTTTTCAGCAGAAATAAATACGTTACATATTTTAGGGGGATGTTGTATGTACAACCAACAGCACTTCAGTAGAAACAATTTGGATTATATAGCATGAAAATAAACGACTACTTATTGATAAATTAATAATTCACTTTTCGACCCTGAATCCCGCAGTTTTCCGAAGCTTCAATCCTATTGAAAAATCAAGTTTTCATTATGGTCCTACCATAATTCTCCGTATGGGATCCATGATCCTTCGATTTTGCTTCCGTGTTTGTTTCTCCTTCGGTGTTGGAGATCAGATAGAAGTTACTTTGTGTAGAAGACTGTCAGTTAAATATAGTAGGTATGTGAGGTGAGTTAACTTGTTCAAACTCGGCTTGGTGAATGGAATCTGTAGAAACTTTTATTGTCTCTATTTTCAAGTTGCTTGCTGGATTGGCTGACTGGCTGTTGAACTTAACCTCATTATTTATACGTTTCTAAATATTATGGCCCAAGTTTTGGTACCATTCTTATACTGAAATAAACTATCAATTCTCATAAACATTAATCGATTTTACTACCAGCAGCCTCAACGTAACAGCCTTCGTGATCTAGTGGTTAGAAGGCTCGGCTCTCGAGGTTCTGGGTTCGATTCCCTGTGGGGACCCTGTCAAACAAAAATCTCTTTATGCGACCTCCCCAGTTTGTT
Source organism: Athrips mouffetella (assembly GCA_947532105.1). Classification (NCBI taxonomy): domain Eukaryota; kingdom Metazoa; phylum Arthropoda; class Insecta; order Lepidoptera; family Gelechiidae; genus Athrips; species Athrips mouffetella. Next base: position 5,838,001 of record OX383976.1, on the reverse strand, counting down.
TAGGACTTCGCAAGATGAATCATCTGATTGTCCAAAAAGTTAGATGATTCCGTGCTTAGGAAGGCACATTAAGCCGTTGGTCCCGACTACTATCTACTGATGTAGTCGTTCGTTAATGAGCCGTGTCAGAGGCCTTTGGCGGCTCAACAAGTCTGACTCCAGGATTAGTGAGTTCGGTCATCGACCTTGCAACCCACACAATATGATGATAACAACCAAACTGTTGTTCATTCTCACTAGTTATTGAACACCCGTACTCAACTACTCAACGGGAAGAGTACCTACTGTAAGATCTTTTTTATATTTTTAGTAAATAATATTATTTTAATGTCAATAACCTTGACTTCTGTATCATAGAATACATATCGCTGCTGTAAAGATAAGAATATTTATTTAAGAAACATTATTTTAATAATGTCCCAAATCAAATATAGGTACGAGAGGTGTTCAATTAGTCATCATCATTATGACATCCCGTGAAACATCCACTAAAGGACAGGGAACTCTCTCTTAACTACCAGCGTTTGCTGAAACAATGTGGAGAGGAATTACCAATAGTCACCACGCTTGTTAGCGTTACGGCTGGCACCATGGACCGCGGTTGTTGGTGACCGCAGAATGTAAGATGATTCGATACACAGAAGGATGCTGCTGCCCATCCTCTTGATAATTAACCCTTAGTCGCCTCTTACGACACCCACGGGTAGAAATGAGTTGGTACTATTCTTTGCCGGCACAACACGGTGTGTTAAATTAGTAGGTAGTCAGAATGAACAGCATTTTGGCTGTATCTTTTAATGTTTATGAGTAGGCGTCGCACAAAATAACTTTGGCCCTGTCATTGATGCGCAGTAGTCAAAAATGATCTATTTTTTTCTTCTGCGCATCAATGACAGGCCCAAAGTTATTTTGCGCGTCGTATACCTATGGTTATTTATTTCACAAAACTTTGGCCATAATATTTAAAAACGTATGAATAGTACCGTAAAGTTCGACAGATAGTCAGCCAATCCACCAATCAACTTGAAAATTTAGAAAAACTTTAAGTTTTGATAGATGCCATTCAATGAGCCGAGTTTGAACAAGTCAACCATTCCTCAGCTACTACATTTAACTGACAGTGCTCTATACTACACCTCATAGTAACTTCTATCTGTTCCTTATCACCGAAGGAGAAACAGACATGGAAGCCAAATCGAAGTCATGGATCCCATTCGGAGAGGATTAGTAGGACCAAAATTAAAGCTTTTTTTTCTAGTAACGTTGTCTTTCATACGCTCGGGGCACGCGGGGTAGTTGTTTACTATAAAATATTCTTTTAAAGTCCCTCGCCCTCATGCTTCAGCATATATGGTATTCTGTGCCCTCGACGTTAAGTGTAATTCAGGCCTATAAAGCCTCTTCACAAGCACCGTGTTCCAAAAAAAGTATTAACGAGGGAAACCTACACGTTCTTTCTTATAAAAATATTTTGACTGCATAGAATGTACTCCGGTGTTCAACAAGTAGTGAGAATGACCCAGAAAATAAATGACTATTAATAAATTAAATTCGCATTTGTACTTACGTACCTTCAACATCATTTTGGACCCTGAATCCTGCAGTTTTTCGAATTTTCGATCCCTTTGCTGCTGTCTCTACGATGAAGGGACAATTGGATGTAGTGCGTTTAGTTTCGTGGAGCACCACCATGTTGAGAACCAATGGCTACGCCGCACAGGTGAATAACATAGTCACAAGTTCCGTTCGGTGCTGGCTTAGATTATAAAGGATGTAAAGGACAGGTTTCAGGAGCTAACAGATGGCGCTGTAGGGTTCCTGAACCGCGCTTTAATTGAAAGAGTGGAATTTTCTGCCTGCGTCTGTGTTCCCGAGTTCATATAACCCGAATCTATTCAAGTCGCGAGTGAATAGGCTTCTTCTGGGCAAGCTCGTCCCATCGTCGACCTCAACTCTGTCTTCAAGACTAGATCGAGGTCAAGAGGAAGCCCATTGACAAGAAAAAAAACCATGAAAACGAATTTTCCCAAAGATGTGACCTAGCACGATCTATTTCTCGCCCATGTATTTCATCGAAATCGTTGGAGCCCTTTTTGATAACGCGATTACAAAATATACACAAGTACCTATACCCAAATCAAATAAATTTTTTGCCATGCCAAATTACTTACACCTTTCTAGTACTAAGGGTCTTCAGACAGACAGACGGACGGACATATGACAAACGTCAGTTTACTATTATCTAATCTGTGACATTACGAAACTAGAACGTGTATAGTATAGGGATAGTTGTATTCATTTTGAACCTACTTTTATTGTCAGAACCTGGGAGCCACAGCAGTGTTCGAGAACAAGCCGGTAGTGGAAAGGTCGGAAGTAGTAATCGTGTCGTTGAAGCCCGATGTCGTGTCGCCGGTGCTAAAGGAGATCAAAGATCTGCCTGCCTCTAAGAACAAGTTATTCATCTCCGTGGCTATGGGGGTTTCTACTGCTACTATCGAAAAGGTTGGTGTGTTGTATATCCTATACTATTAAATGGGAAATATTTAACTGCACATCAAAAATACTGATTACGCATCAAAATACTGACCGTGCATCAAAAATAACAAATTGCTACTTGTAAAGGGAAAGACTCAAATGCACATCAAAAATTGTGATTGCAGAATACATGAAAATAAATATAGGGTGACTTATATATAATTAGTTCTTGATAGTAAAATATATGCATGTACTTATGATACTGAACAACTTTTCCCAAGCAACATAGGTCGAAATACGAAAAACCAAATTTGACCCCCCATACAAAATGCGCTATCAGCTGATGCAGTTTCTATGTGAGGTCAAAACTAGATATTCGTATTTCGACCTATGTTCCCTGGGGAAAGTTGTTTAGTATCATGAGTACATTCATACCTTTTTCTATCAAGAACTAATTAAAAGTCACCTATATACAAGAATTTTGAACTAGACTATAAGAATCGTAATTTTTATTTTCCAGTCTCTACCTTCAGAAGCGCGAGTGATCCGCGTCATGCCGAATACCCCAGCATTAGTGAAAGAAGGTGCTGCGGCTTTAAGCCGAGGGTCCAAAGCCACGAGCGAAGACGCAACTATCGCCAGCAAGCTGTTCCAAGCTGTCGGTACTTGTGATGAGGTGCCTGAGTACCAAATGGATGCTGTCACAGCGCTAAGTGGCAGTGGGCCTGCTTATGTAAGTCTTTTATTCACTACGAGCTTTGATTATAAATATTTCGCAGGCAAATTGTATATTTCAGCGCTTCACATAATGCCTTGGTATTTTACAAAGTGCCGAGAAAATTTTTAATTAGTCATTTTACATAATGCTTCGGAAATTTACATAGGTAATTCTTAATGGCAATATTATTACGGCATAAAGGCAATTAAGAATTGTTCCTAACAATTAGATAGATGGCGTTGACGAGTCATGGCTCTTCTCTTCTTCTTCGGATGTGTTGTGCGTGTGGAGAAATGGCTAAAATTCATAGAAATGTACCAAGCGGGACCTTCCTCATAGGTTATATTAAAATAAAAACAGTTTATAAATACCAAAAGCGAGACAAATTCATGTTTTTCGACTTAACACTTTTGCAAAAAAGAATGGCTGTATAGGTTGCGTTCTCTTGATTGTTTATTGAATAAATAATAAGAAAAAAGGGAACTACCTCCCTTTAACTGTCAGGAAAGTTCACATTTCCTTGAAATTGAAGCTCACTTGTATCGACTAACATAATCTATTTTCATTTTCAGATCTACATGTTAATAGAATCTCTAGCTGAAGGTGGTGTAAGATGCGGTCTGCCTCGCGACTTGGCTCTGAAACTCGCGTCACAAACAACTCTGGGTGCGGCCGCCATGTTGAGAGCCGGTGGCCACCCCGCGCAGATGAAAGACAACGTGACCAGCCCTGCTGGCTCTACGGCGGAAGGGACTTATCATTTGGAACAACACGGTGAGTGACAATAAAACACAATGGATGTAGTGCAGTTAGAGTTTGTTGAGTACCGCAATGTTGAGAACCGGTGTCGTGACTAAAGTGGGGCCAACGTAAGAAGTCTGTTTTGACGTTTCCTTAAGGTTCCCACGGAGTGACGAAATCCTATACAAACATTGTTTGGTTTTAATTTTTGAAAGGTAAGACCAAACTTTACCAAACTTCGTAGACATAATCAAATGCAATATATCTATGCTTTTACATTGTTTTTGTTTGAAAATATTAACCAAAAACAAAATTAGAACGAATTTAATTTCCGACAAATTTCACGCAAAATACGTGTCACTTCCAGCCAGGTACAACATACGTAATACACTTTAAAATTAAATGGAAACCAATAGTAAGCATTGATTTAATAGTGTACTTTGAAAATAAACTAAAAAAATATAAATAAATTAAATATTAAGTTAATGAAAGCGAAATAACCACAATGTTTCGATAAATAGCTAATTTTCGGCCCGTTCGCTGCAGCTTCTCTCTCGTTAGCGGGGGTGTGCAGGTATAGAGCGGGGTCGGGGGAGGGACGTCTAGCACGGACTGTCTCCGCCAAGGAGGTTTTAGTAGCAGCTCTTGCTGCTAAGGAGGGAGCCATAAGCGTAGCACTTTCTTGCGAGGGACCTCCATACTAAAATGTATAAATTTTTTTTCAATTCCTAAAAACGTAAAATTTTTATCTTTCTCTCTAAGAAATATATAACATGGGACTAATAAATGCTACTACCACAGTTTTTCTGGTGAAAACACTTACCATCCAGGAAAAAAACGGTTTTAAAAATCACGCATAAAATGGCTATTACGGATTATTTACGCTTCCGTTCTTAGTATTAATGATCAATTCACAAGTAAAAAACGATATATTTTCACTTTCGCATACAAAGTTTATACTAAAACATTAGATTTTTAAAGATTTCTTGATTTTTGTAAAACTTAACTGAGTTTTTTGACCGACTAGCATGGGCGACAGTGAGACGCTTCACGCTTCACTAGCTCATACAAAATATGCATATGGCGGAATCTATAGTTTTTTACTCTGAGGTCTCCGCCTTCGATTTTCTTTGTTATCCTTATCAGTGCAGTGCGTCGTTAGCTCTCCGCGCGATTGCACTGAGCGTATTCATTTTACGTGCTTTTCGATAGGTACTTGATACAGCTTATGTATTTTATGCTGGAAGGTAGTTTTGATTACGAAGCGTTATTTCTCTATTGGTTATTTGACTAAATTTTTTTTATATTTTTTATAATGAAGCTTTTTTCACGAAAAGCCTGGTATAAATAGTTTTGAATCTTTTAAAATAAGGAAATTGTAAATCTTTTAATATAAGGAATATAGTACTTCATGTTAATTATTATATTATTGTAATAGCTCACTGAATAACTTTTCAAGGACTCACCTCTGTTTGTTTTATATTGGGTATCCTGTACTATTAAACGAGCAATATTTGTATATATATATATATATTTGTAATCGGTTTCTCGAAAACGGCTCTAACGATTTTGATGAAATTTACCATTTTTTTCATCTAATCTGCCCTTGTGCGACAAAAGGCGACTAAGTGTCTTGTGTACATTGTTGTAGTGTTTTACATTACTGTCGTGTAGTTGACCTGAAGCAAAAATTCAAACGGCTATAAAACTACAACAATGTAGGTACAATATTGTAGTGTTTTACATTACTGTCGTGTATTTGAATTGAGAACCGGAACGAGGTTTTTCACGCCTCCTTTTTTTAAATAAGAGCACTGTTTACGAGCAAACAGGAGAAAAATATTTTTCATGATTTTATTTTACCACTTTGTCGACGTGTATGTAAAGTAAATTTCTAAGCTAAGCCGCGGACAGACAGACATACGGACATGACGAAACTATAAGTTTCTTTTTTACTACGGAACCCTAAAAAGATAATGATGTTATTGCTTAGAAAGCGATTTTATGTGTGATTTAGAAGAAATAACCAATACGAAAAAATATATTAAACAGTAATTTATGTAGTTCCTCAACGTAGAAAATACTAAGGCACGAAACACAAGTCTGGAGAATCGGGTGTACGTTGTCTACGTCTTTTCCTTCGGGAAAAGAGGTACCTAAGCAAATTTTACTTGTTTTTATTCGCAAATGTGTTGAAAAACGTCGTCAGAAGCGCGTGCGCTTTGGACATTACATTACAATAGATGCACTTGCATCTTAATGTCCTATAATGATTTTATTAAAATACCATATTATGATTTAATTCTCGAATAATAAACCTGGATTTTATCAGTACGACTAAGTTATTATTGTTTCTTCGCCATTCACCACACAGTTCATCATTCTTAGAAATAGTTCAGCTGTAGAAAAATATGCCGTCAAAAATGAGCGCAAAGCAAGCAAAACATTACAAAATTATTATAAAGCTATTTGACTAGGCTGCTCGTTGGCCACCCGCCCCTCACGCCGCGCCCGTCAAGACCCAAAAACTGGTTTCGCGAGACAATATCGTGCTCTTGCTCTTTTAGCGCCCTGTCGCACTCAGGGTGAGACGGCAACAGAAGAGAACACTCGGCGCATGATCCCAACGCGCGATTTCTCGCTCGGTTCGTGGGGCTCTTAACACCAACGCACAGGGTTCATTTTACTTTGGAGGTCGTAATTTTTTAGACGTTTGACAGCTGTCAGAACGGACCTATTACAATGGCCTGACTTTAGTACTGCTGGCTCTACGATGAAGGGACTATTGGATGTAGTGCGTTTAGAGTTTCGTTGAGTACCGCCATGTTGAGAACCAATGGCTACGCCGCACAGATGAATTGCACTATCACAAGTTTCGTTTGGTGCTGTCTTAGATTATAAATGATGTAAGGGACAGGTTTTCGAAAACTAAAAGGGCATGATCATCAGTCAACATAACTGAACTTAAACTGAACTTACGGTGAGTTAAACTATCAGGAATAAAAAAAAATCCGCCTCTCGCTCGATACAAAATTGCAAACTTGATTGGACAGACTGAAAGCTATTCAGTTACGTTTCTTTCAGTTTTTTTTAAGTTATTTTCTGCGCATGCGTGACAGGCGGAGAGCCAATGAACGATTCGCTCGCCACCTGCCGCGATCACCCCCGCGACTCATTTTTTGAGAGTTATTTTGTACGACGTAACCACTATACCACCTCAAAATGGAATGATAAGAAGAGAATTTGTTTTATTTTCTAGGTTTCCGCGCAGCATTGATCGGTGCAGTGAAAGCGGCGGCTGACCGGTGCAAGGTGGTCAATCAACAACTAAACAACTGAATTTGTGCCATAATAATGTAAATAATATTGTAAAATATATACTTACTTGAGTAATATTTAAAAGAAATCATCTTATTTTTATTCGACAATTTTAATGCCCTAAATGGGAGACCGGGCTTGTGAATAACTAGAACATTTCCTGTGCAACTATCTTAATAACTATTGAAGCCTTGTCAGAAGCTTTTTAACAATACTTGATAATATTCGATATAGGTGTCAGAAAGACACTTGTATATTTGGTCCTTTGCCTATGAATTTGGTGTTTTGTGTGAACAATTTTAGATGATATTTAAGATAAACAATTTATAAAAAACAATAAATATTTAATGCTTAGATAAATAACCTTGAAATTAACAAATAACCTATAAAGAAAATAGCAAAAAAAAAACAAATAAATAAATAATTTCATTTCATTTCATACTTAGTCACCACGCTTGTTAGCGTTACGGCTGGCACCATGGACCGCGATTGTTGGTGACCGCAGAATATAAGATGATACGATACACAGAAGGATGCTGCTGCCCATCCTCTGGTTCATTAACCCTTAGTCGCCTCTTACGACACCCACGGGTAGAGATGGATTGGCACTATTCTTTGCCGGCACCACATGGGGTAATATGATCTCAGCTTCGCTAATTTTGGTAATGGCCCAATATTTTTTTGTACTTATAAAGTTATAACCCCCGTCACGTATCACTGATGCTAACAGATTACGCGCTGAACTTTAGAAAATATTCGCGTGCGTTCGCGTAAATCGTCGAGTTACGTGCCGGGGGTCGTGTACTAACTATACTAAGTACAAAGTTAGCCACGAAAATTATTTTGAGTTCTGCGCAATACCAGTCACAGCTAAAAAAAAGCTTAGAGTTTGTTTGCGTAGCCTATACAATGCGCGCAACGAAAGAAGAGCCTTGACGGATCACGTGGTTAACCTGCGCAGTAGACAGTTCGCAGGCCATTTTGGCGGCAAGTGGGAAGGGACGCTAGGCTGTACCTGTGCGAAATCCCCTCTACTTTCACTGACAGGGCTCTTCTTTCGTTGCGCGTACTGTACCCTCACAGGTTTTGCTGTTCTAAAACAATCAGGCGTTGTTACGCGTTTTTGTCTTTCTCGTTCGTTGCATATTTGTCTATCTACGAGTAACCACGTCATGGACTTGCAAGAGGTAGTAGGTAAGTCAAGTTCTTTAATTATATTAAATACCCACCACTAAGTATCAGTATCACGTAGAGTATCACAGATGATGAAATTATAGTTAAGCTTTTAGCGTGCGCAGATGTTTCGCTGCGACATTCTGCGCATGGGTGACGGGCGGAAAGCGAATGAACCCAGAATGAACGATACGCTCCCCTCCCCTCACCTGCCGTGCTGTGCTCCTTTTTTGAGTTCTGCGCATTGACAGCCAGAGTTATTTTACACGAAGAATACCTACGCTGTAGCATATCTAGGAATGGCCAAGGGACATAGTAAAAGCCACTGTCAAGAGAAAAATTCAGGTGCCTACGAAAGAAAAAAATAGTCGGATAACTTTCTCTTTCGTATGGATGCATTCCTCCGAGGCGCCGAATTTTGCCTTCGAGTAAATCTGCCAAAAAAGAGAATGCATGCCTGAATGACTAGACTACGCATAGCGTCTCCTCCGCGAAGCACGGAGAACGCGCTGGTGTTAAAAACAGTTTTACAGGCTCCCAGCTAGGATTGGCGTTGCTTAACTCTTGTGATCTGAAAAACAGACAGTGTAATTTATTTTAAGTCCAGTTTAATTAAAGTGGTCATTGACGGAAGCTCAAAAGTCTAAACTCGAGGTTTGCCAACGTGCATTGAAGCGTTAATATAGGTTTAGGTGTAAAAAGATAGATCACATCCGGAACACCACCCCGCGCTCCATAAACTTCATCGAAGACGTTGGAAAAAAGACAGCTATGCTGAGGTGGACCTGGGCAGGACATGTCTCACGCATGCATTCAGGTGGGCTTAGTTAGCTACGGACTGGATGCCAGAAGACGGGCGTTGCCGCCAAGGTCGTCAAGAAGATGGGGCGACGACTTGGACGCTTTTATGACAGAGTGCCGAAGTTTGCCAGGCGAACAGATACTCAAAACCACAATAACTGGAGAAAAAGGGGAGGCCTTTGCCCAGCAGTGGGACACATTAGAAGCTACATGGTAGTAATAGTTTGAACCGCAATCATCAACGAATAAAATATATAAATAGGTATTGGAGCAAGTGGTTATGAAATTCTTTAGTCTTCCGAAATCTTTTGTTCTATGTGAGTCACGCACTAAAGTTTGTTGAAACAGTTTGATTCATTGCTTTTGATTGTTTGCTTTGCACCTTGATCTTCAGATAATAGGTACCTAGCTGTACACTGTAGCCAAAGAGTAGATCCATTCGCTCTATACAATACAAGGTGTGACTGAAAGGCTAAGCAGATAGGATATATATATCAACCCTGAAGGATGTGGTTCTGCCCATTAAACTGAACAACCTTCCTCAAGAAACTAAGGTCGAAATACTAAATAAATTAATTTAATTATTACATTAATTATGGGGTTGAGCTGTGGGGTCGGGCTGCTGACGTGCATCGCGTCTTTGTAATGCAAAAACGCGCAATTCGAGCCATGGCAGGAGTGGCTGATGATGTATCAGCCAAAGAGTACTTTGACAAATTTAAAATTATGACATTGCCAAGTCTCTTTGTATTTCAAATATCTCTGTTCACGCACGAACACTTGGATATGTTTCCTAAGAAAGGAGAAGGCCAACGGCACTATTTGAGGTACAGTAACTCACTGAAGGCAATACCTCATAGGTTTTCTAAGTCGGAGCGGTCGGTGTATGTATTAGGCCCTACGGTCTACAACAGACTACCGGAATCGGTGAGGAATGCTTCTTCCACTATGAATTTTAAATCCAGACTGAAAGACTGGCTGTTAAAACAGCGGTTCTACTCGTTTAAAGAGTTTACGGCACTACCGCTCACTACTGGTAGCTCACTCGCCTAATAGGTTAGATAATAATAGATTTGTTAATGTGGAATATGAATTATATCCAACGGTATTTTAATTTATTATTTTAATATTTGTTTTTTAAAATATTATTTGAATCTATAAATTTTATTTGAATTTGTTAGATCTATTCTATGACCTGTAACTTATTGTTATTAAAAATTTTTGTCTTGTCTTGTCTTGTCTTAAAAAATGTTTGACCTCCTATAGAAACTGAATCAGCCGATAGCGCATTTTGTATGGGAGGTCAAAAATGTTTTATCGTATTTCGACAATAGCATTTATTAGTCATAAGTTATATATTCTTCATAGAGAAAGATAAAAATATAACGTTTTTGGGTTTTGATTAAAATTCATACATTTTAATATGGAGGTCCCTCGCAAGAAATTGATATGAAATGGAAACGTTTTATTACAAATTATGATTTAAGGTCGTGCGACGGAAGCTGTATAAAGCTTATCTGTCACAGACGAGTTCTATACTAAATTTTAGTTATTAATAATTACCTATGACTAAGTATAAGTAGGACAACACAGCTTCATTCTCGTGACATAAGTCCTATAGAATGAAGCTGTGATCGTCACTATCAATGAAGTATTTTTTAATTTTTTTCATATAACATTTTTTTGAAATATATGTCTTGTATGTTCTTGGGTAGACTATTAAGTATGGTAGGAAGTATATAGGAAAAATGTCTTTTGCCGTAAATATTATTGTAGCCAGGCCGAGAATATACATGACAATCTGTTAGTACTCGTAGGTTATAAGGTCTATTTGTAGTTATAAGGTTTTCTAGGTTACATCTTTCTTCTTTTAATATTGATAGTCGTATTTTATTTTGTACGGGCAAAACATTACAATATTTGAATAGTTTGGAATAATCTTCACAGTACTTATTCTTTATTTTTGAAGGAACTATGGATTTCAGTAATCTTATCTGTAACTTATATATATTGTTTAGGTCAGTTTTGGCAGCTCTGCAATAACTGCTAAGACCATAATCGATGACAGAATCAGCAAGGGCTAAATATAATAATCTTAAAGCAGGGTGTGGATCAACCAGTGTTGAACAAGACCCCAGTAATGAACACTTTTTACCTTTTTTCAAAGATAACAAGCATTTCAGAATAAAATTTTGGTATGGCAACACTTAATCATAGAGAATAGACTTCCTCACAAAATACGTCAATGCGATCGGCCATTTTGTTGCAAGATGGCGAGGTGAACATTGAACCGTGTTGGTGCTCCTACAGAAATATCCAGTTTTATTAACATAATCGTTAAGAGGGTTAGTGTATACTTTTTCCAATTACTTGTTTGTTATATAATATAGATGAATTTTAATTGATTTCTTAGCTTAGTATTGAAATGGCAGAAATAATTAATATTCGTCCCGCCGACTCAACATGGTTTTTAAGGTTATAATAGCCGTTGTCATTTACTGGTTCTGACACATAGACTTTCTCCAGTAATCGACAAGTGTCCATAATTAAGTTCTTAGGATTTTTTTGAGTTGGCACCCGATTTTAGCTTCTTATTTCATGCAGTTTAAGTGTATGTTTAAATAAAATTTATTGGAGTTCATGTACCAATAAAGAACAAAGTGTCGATCACTGGATCCAATTAGTGTCCATAACTGGTTTTCATGGCTATTGCAGATGGCTCCGAGAAAAAACTATACGCCCGAACAGATGGGCAAAGCAATTGAAGCTGTTCGCAATGGAATGAAGGTTGCTGTAGGTAGCTGCTAAATCATTTGGGGTCCCCCGAATTACGTTATATAACAAAGTAGTGGGTAAGACCCCAATAAACTGTACAATGGGACCTGACACTGTCCTTTCCAAAGAGCAAGAAGACATTTTGGTCCGTTGGATCTTAGCCCTGAGTGAGAGACACTTTCCTATTACAAAATTATGCTTACAAGACAGTGTACAAAAATCATAATGGAACTCAATTTACCGAACCCCTTTAACAACAATAGACCGGGAAAAAAATGGTGCAAATCGTTTTTAAAAAGACACCCAGTGTTGGTTGAAAAAATGCCTGAAAATCTAACAAAAGCTAGGGACAACGTATCTGAGAAAGACATAAAAAATTGGTTTCAGGAAATAGACACATATTTAAAGGAAAATAATTTAGAAGAAGTGGTGAAAGACCCCAATCGAGTGTTCAATACTGACGAAAGTGCTTTTTTCTTATCGCCAAAGCCAGGGCGTGTTTTAGCAAAAAAAGGAGAGAAACACCTTTACACTGTGTGTGGCGACGAAAAAGATAACCTTACGGTTTTATTTACCGGAAATGCATCTGGGATGCTTGCCCCGCCAATGATAGTGTTCAACTACGAACGAATCCCGTCTCACATTGCAGCCAGCGTACCTGAAAATTGGGCAATAGGAAAGTCGGAAAGCGGGTGGATGTGCAGCAGCACTTTCTATGAATATATTACAAATGTTTTTAATCCGTGGCTGGAGGAGAAAAAAATTGAAAAGCCCATTCTATTTTTCTTGGATGGTCATAGGTCACATCTCACATTGCACCTGTCCAACTTCTGTGCACAAAATGGAATTGAAATAATAGCCTTGTACCCAAATGCTACTCATATTCTACAACCGATGGACTTGGCAGTATTTAGGCCGCTGAAAGTATTTTGGAAACAATCTGTCAATGACTGGAGATTGGAAAACCTTGGCCAAAACATAAAAAAAGAAACTTTTGCACCAGTATTGCAGAAAGCAGTCGCAAAACTAACAGACGATTGCATCAAAAATGGATTCAGAGCGGGGGGTTTGTGTCCATTTGGGCCTGAATACATTGACATGACCAAACTTAAACACAGAGAAGAGAAAGAACCTTTCAAACCAAATACTGAATTAACCGCATTCGTCAAGTATTTAGAAAGTGAGATTGTGAAAGTGTTTTCAGTAGAAAAGCTGAATTTGTTCAATCAACTCTTCTATAAGAACAGAAACACAGTCGATCAGTGTCTGCCTGAAGAAGATACGGCTTTGTATGTAATTTGGGCCAAAAACAAAAGTGAATGTGGTTCTTACAATCCTCCTATTGAGTCAGTAATAGTCAATAACCAGTCAAATACTGAATCAACAGCACCAGCGACCTCTGTGCCCATCAGTAGTTCATCTGTTACTGTAAATGATGAGCTATTCCGTAGCCCACCCCAAAACGTTTTTGAAACTGTTTCAGCTCCAGTAGTACCTACAGAAGTGTCAAATTCTGAACCAACAGCACCGACGACCCCTGTGCCCATCAGTAGTTCATCTGTCACTGGAAATGATGAGCTATTCCGTAGCCCATCCCAAAACGTTTCTGAAACTGTTTCAGCTCCAGTAGTACCTACAGAAGTGTCAAATTCTGAACCAACAGCACCGTCGACCCCTGCGCTTATCAGTAGTTCATCTGTCACTGGAAATGATGAGCTATTCCGTAGCCCATCCCAAAACGTTTCTGAAACTGTTTCAGCTCCAGTAGTACCTACAGAAGTGTCAAATTCTGAACCAACAGCACCGTCGACCCCTGCGCTTATCAGTAGTTCATCTGTTACTGGAAATGATGAGCTATTCCGTTGCCCACCCCAAAACGTTTCTGAAACTGTTTCAGCTCCAGTAGTTCCTACAGAAGTGTCACTAGATGAAAGCATTACTATACCAGGACCAAGCAAGTTAGTTACACCTCAAAAAGAGTCTATAGATGCTGCTTTGGGAATCATTGTACCATCTCCATTCAAAAGAAACCTTTTTTGGCCGGAAACCGATTATAGCAAAAAGACAAAAAGGATCAAGAGAGAAAAAATACCATCAGCGGTAACAAGCAAAGCTTGGAGAGACTATCATGAAAAGAAAGAAATGGAAAAGAAGAAACAAGAAGAAGAAGAAAAAGCTGAAAGAGCGAAAAATAGACAAGAAAAGAAGATTTTGAAAGAAAAAAAGTGCTGAAGAAAAAAGAAAGAAATGTAATTCCAAATCAGTAACAAAAAAGCTGACTGTAGAGGAACGAAACACAAAAGATCCAAATTCAGAGGACAAAGGCAATCAAGAAATGTTAAAACAGAAAATCGCCAAAAAAGAAAGGAGTAAATCAGATTTGAAACTAAAAAGAAAAAAGGTATTTTTCGAGGACTCTACTTCAGAAGACTCTGATTTAGATATAAATTTTGCCGAAAGTGGTGATAGCTATGTAGAAGAAATTGACGAAGATGACTGTGTTTCAGAAGAAGAAAAAAGAAAAGATCGGCCTTTAAACAAAAAAAATAAACAAAAAGGAAATACTAAGTGGCAACAACGACATCCGGAGCGTAAAAGAACACATTCACTTGAACATACCTCTGATTCGGACGTGGATGTGCCTTTGAATAAGTTAACTACTTCAAAGACTCTAACGAGACCAAAGAAAATAATTAGTTTGGGATGTTACGTAATTGTAATGTATGAAGGTGAATACTTTGCTGGTAGGATAGAAAATGTTAATGAAAACCAGTACGAAGTTAGCACAATGACTTTGTCGATGGGGAATTCTTTCAGGTGGCCTGACAAGCCTGACAAAATATGGTACAAAGAGGACCAAATCATTGAAAAGATTGATGAGCCTGTGTGCATCAATAAAAGAGGTTTCTATAAGGTTAAGGAAATGGAAAAGTATTTACCTGACATATTATATACTTAGAATTAAGAATGTTCAGTTTCTACAATTTAATAAGGATAACTTTTTATTTTCACTCATTTAAAACGAGTATTTTTGTATGTTTATTTGTTAAATCTCAGACTGACTCATTGTCATTTTATTGTAGGTACTGATTAGGAATAAGGTTTGAATTTAAGAAAGTTATTTGCTATATTGTTTTGTTCTTTTTAAGGTGATCTCAGACTGATTGTGATTAAGATACAAATTATTACGGGTTCTGAAAAAGTTTTTAAGTAAATAAAGTTGAATTTCTATAGTTTTGTACTAAGATTGTTTTTAATTACTCATTATAAAGGAGTTTTTCAGTTTAAGTTGAAGTTTAATTTCAGACTGTATAGAAAAGATGATTATAATATTAAATCGTATTTAAATTTTTTGCTCCTCACAAAACCCCAAATACTTACTAGCTAGCTGCTGCATGACATTATTTTGTCGATCACTGGGATGTCGATGACTGGTAACTGTCGGTCTCTGGGTATGGACAATTGGATCCTAGGTGTCTATAACTGGTGATTTTAGTTTTTTTTATGTTTATACCAATTTCTAAAAATTGACTACCGATACTTCTATTGTAAATCCTTATATTAATTCTTAAGTATATTTTTCGTCATTTTCACGAATTACGTTAAGCTCAGTTTCATACGTCATGATTTATTTCTGTTTCCTTCGAACACTGTTCTAAATGTGTCGATCACTGGTGCCATCACCTATGGTAATCGGTATTTTATGATATTAATTTTTCCTAGGATAGATCTTAATTTGTCTGATATATATTCAATGTGGCATTTCCAGTTAAATCTATTGTCAATGTATAGACCAATATACATGTGTTTGTTGACAAATTCCACATTAGGGCACTTACATAACTTCTCGTCCAGTCCACGGTGCAGGCAATCGTGCAAATGACCCACGATGACGGGTTTAACTTTATTATGGCTCGAGTGAATATGGATAGCTTTAGTTTTTTGCATGTTTATTACTAATCCGACATCATGGGCCCACTTGCACAATATGTTAAAGTTATCCTGAGCCAACTGAGTAGCCTTCGATATGTCCTTGTCCGCGGCCACCAGACAGGTGTCATCCGCAAATTGATAAACAGTAATATTTTTGAATATCTTACACATGTCATTGACATAGAGAAGGTACTCAGTCGGACCCAGTATAGAGCCCTGCGCCGTGCCCTGTAGGGTGTCACCGGCTCACTTAACACATCACATACCTTAACAAATGTGCATCGGTTGGTGTGGTAGTTTTTGAACCAATCTAGAAAGCCACCTTGTATACCACAACTGTAAAGTCTGTCAAAAAGTGTATTGTATTGCAGCATGTCAAATGCTTTTGTAAAATCAATGAAAACAGCGACCACATGATATTTTTTGTTCAGGTGGTCGCTGATTTCATTGGTAAACTTACAAAGTAGTTGAGCGGTACTATGGTTTTTTTGGAACCCAAATTGATTTGTATTTATTATTTGATTTTTTTGTGTAAATTTGTTTATTTCATTACCTATGTAACGCTCAATTACCTTATCTATACATGATAAAATTGTTATAGGTCTGTAATTACTATATTCGTAATGGCGGCCTTTTTTAAAGATAGGTCTCACTAATTCAACCTTCAGACTGTCTGGGTAGCTACGCGTGTCAATACACGAGTTGACGAGATGGGTTATTGATGGCGCATGGCGCTATGTCAAGACAAATATTTAATTCTAAGCCTGGACTTTTTCTGTCATTCAGGCTGCTAATAATTTTAGAAATGCCATATTCTGACGCGTGACTTAATTTTTTTTTTTTTATAAATCACAAATTTTTATTCATATGTTTTTAAATTATTTCATCATAATGACAAGTCAAAGATTTATACAATAACAAATTAAAAAACAATAACAGTCTAAAATTAAAGTTATAAACAACAGCATAAAAAGCCTGTTTCTCAGTCAAAAAGTCCGCCCCGGAGCGTGCCAGGTTGGAAAGTCCCCATAATACCAGCCGCGTTGCCGCGCTGGATGGCCAACGAAATGTGCTGCCTTAGGAACGCTCCGGAGCGGGGGTCGCAACCACGATCTCGCAGGCGCCGACCCAGTTCGGTTACAAATTGTTTGGTCTCCTCACACCACGGACCGCTTGTTTCCACGGCCAAAGGTACAAATATATACTGACTTTCCAGTTCAGCATACTTTGCACGCTTTAGCCGGGCTGCCTGTTCTGCGGCAGAGCCTGCTTTACGTGTGGTGTGAGGATAATGGGACGCTGCGAAAGTATTTACACAGGTGGCGTCCCATAAAAGGCATCGGCCTCTTTCCCAGGGGATCAGGGTGAGACCGTCCGGGCGTTTTCCGTCCGTGCGGCTAAGACCAGGGGGCTCAAGCACACACGGAACCTCAGCTGACACCAGCGCCTTACGAATGATTTCATTCAGTGCGTGGTGTCTAGGAAATCTACCAGCACACCTTGCACAACTGAGCCCATGGTGTGCGTATTCGTCAACGTTTATGCCGCAGGGGCAGCAGTGCGCCTCACACAACTTACACCCTAGCCTCAGCGCAACCGCTATCCGTAATGAATTATTGTCGAGATGCGTGCCGAGCTGAGGCGAGGGCAAAGCGTGCAGCCATGCGCCGGACTCCGGGCAGGCTACAGCCCTGATGCGCGCCCTGTCAACCCCTGTAAACGATTCGGACAACTCCGACAAAAGAAATTTGGAGGCCTGATCGTCCCAGGCGCGCTGGGAGTCTAGCCTTTTCGGAACGTCAACGCCCGGACACATTACCGTCCAAGCTTCCATTGCATCGTTTTGAAAGGGGATCCTGCAACTACCACCATGGATTTGAAGAATGCTAGTAACTAGCGCAGCAACCCCGTTCGACGACGCAAGGAATGCAGGCAAACCAATGGTCTGAACGCTCCTGATGCCGAGACCCCCATGCCTGATTGGTAACACTGCCTGTTGCCAACTGGAATCGTCTAAAGTGACATTGACGATTGTTTCCAGAATGGACCGAATAGTATTATCTAAGGCAGCGACCTCTACAGGAAAAAACCATGTCGGAGCTGTCCGAACCACATATGTCAGTTTGGGCAAGGAAAAACAGCTGCGAAAAAGAGTTAAAGCAGCGTGTGCTGATACATTCCTCAGATGCTCTTGGACCCGGGCAAGCGTGCGGGTTTTAACATCCAAAGCCGCCGGTATACCACTCGGGAATATGGGCGCTCCCAGAAGGGTAAAAGAGCTTTCGTTTAACATCCTTAAACCCGGCATAAGGGACTCGAAAGTGGAGATACTCTCTTTCGCCCGGTTACTACACGGAAATATCTCGCACTTGGTGGAATTGACCTGCAACCCCATCTGCGCTAAACTCGAGATAATAGCGCCCACGTCAGCAGCAACCGAATCGACTTTTCCACCGATTGTGCCTTCGTCAAGGTACCAAACATTTAAACTCGATTTTAAGGAAGTGACTGCCTTGTGAACGGCCAGACTAAAAATGAGTGGACCAAGCGGATCGCCCTGTTGGGCTCCGACTTGCGAAAGGACTTGGCAACCATTCAAAGATAAAATGCTTGGTGCGATATACTCGTGACACTGCCGAAGGAAGGGATACAAAGAAGGAATTAAATCTTTCACTTCTGTCAATATGGTATCTCTTTCGACACTGTTAAACGCGTTTTTGAGGTCCACCTTGACGACGACACAATCTGTGTTTTCCGGGTCCATGACGAATGCTCTTGTGGCGTGAATTGCGGCCTCACAACCCAGGGTGGTGCCGAATCCTACTTGGTGCGGCTGTAGATAGGCCGCCATGCTATCTTTAACTGCCCTACAACCGAGTTTAGCAACCAGTCGGCGCAATGTGCCACCCACCGCTATGGGCCTGATTCCCCCGTCCTTTTTCGTGAGACCACAAAGTGAGGCCCCGTATAAATATGGGCATACGTCCGTATTGAGTGAACCCATTAGAAGAAAGTTGCAGAAGTGGGCAAGTGTCTCGAGTAAACGAACACCATTACTGCCCGCGGACGTCGAAACGAATTCCTTGAGGTGTTGTGGCCGGATACCATCAGGCCCCGACGCGGAAGAACTGTGAAAAGTGCTCAACGCACTAGCCACTTCATCAACTGTCACCACCAGGGGAGTCAAAATTTGGTCTGGTGGAAATTTTTCCGACCAGTGCGGACGCGACGATGCCGGGTGTTTATCCCTGAGCAAATTGATAGTGTCAGCGCTAGACGGAGCCACTTTGCACTCTGATACTAGTAAGCGTGCCGCTCCGCCCAAGTCCCCTTCATGCACCTTAGCCTCCACTCTTCTATAAAAATTGTAAGGTCTGGGGACCGGCTGCTCTAAGGGTTCGGGGCAAGGGCAAGAGCTATTGATATTTTCCTTTACCTTAGATGTAAGGGAGGCGGACCCTTTTTGCTCGGGTACCCTAAGAGCCACATAGGCGAAGGATAATACCGCGATATATTTATTGGTTTTGTTTCTATATTTGTTATATAATATTCTCTTACCTACATTGCTTGGGTCTTTTTTCCAAATTTTAAATAACTTGTCTCGTATTTTACACATTTTTTAAATCTTAGTATTCAACCATTTACAATTTTTCCTACCTTTTTTTACTTTAATAATCTCCTTATATTTATTATATACACTTTTAAACTTTGTCTCAATAAAGTGCATGATTTCATTCGGATTGCTATAATTTAGCGCAATAGACCAGTCCACCGATCGTAACTCGTTTGTTATTTGCCTATTGTTTATCTTAACTATGGTTGTGTTGCTGCGAGGCGAGGTGTCGGCGCCCGTAGATATCAGCTGAGCGGCGAGACCGGTTATGTAGTGGTCCGCTATGCAATCCACAACTACACCGGTATGTATAGGTTGCGATGTCGATAAGCGCATAAAAATGTGGTCGATAGACGATTTAACTATTCGCTCATTCACCATTTCCTCGCGAGTGAATTGCGAAATTCCGCAATCTAACCCTAATTGACATAACGAATCAAGATATAAGTTTCTAGTATTATTATATCGCTTTAAATCTAAGTTCATATCACCTAATAATATTAGTTCAGATTTATGATCAAATGAGTCCAATAAGCTGTTTAGTTCTGTGATGAAATATGGTTTGCTCAAATTTGGAGGTCGGTAAACAGCGCAAATGTTTAGGTTTTTATAACCTTTTATTTCTATATTGCCAACTAGAGATTCGAAGTGAACGGTTGAGCACTTATGCTGCACGAATTTGTGATTTTGCTGAACATACATTATAATTCCACCTCCTCTTCGCGTTTGCCTAAGATTAGTCAGCATATTGTACCCATTTAGCTGAAATAATTGTGATAATGAATCTCGAATGTTTGCCTCCGTTAAAACGGTTATAAAAATATTTATGTAACACTGCTGATGTTTAATAGATTTTAGTTTTTTTTTTATGTTGTAAGTGAGTAAACGAGCAGGTGGGCCAACGAGCGAGGGTAAACGAGCTGATGGTAAGTAGTCTCCACCGCCCATAGCACCCACTGTCTTATTAGTGACATACGTTGACGCCAATAAGACAGCATAGCGCGTTGCCCACCCTGAGAACTAAGATGTGTGTGTGTGTGTGTGTGTGATGTGTTATGTTAAAACATACCTAAACTTAAAACAGAAGTGTAAGGTATTTTTATTTCTGTTGGGTAAAACTGTTGTTTTATTAAACATATCTAAGAGAATTACATTTCCAATATAAAGAGTTCACACAAGACAATGAATGAAGTGACATTGACAAGTATTTTAGCGGCATTAGTGATGTGCCTATAGACTAGTCATGTACAACAATTTCGTCTCGTATCTTCGTATAGGGAATTTGTGGTGATTTTTGGCATGGGTTTCGGGAACTTCCGAAATTTGGCATTGGCAACGCTGAAATCAACAGCCAAAGCAACAGCAACCCACCCAAACCAGTTGCCAGATCAGGGCTGTTTTTCCCTATTCTAGGGAAAAATTTCATTCTTTGGAAATGGAATCGGAAAATTTTCTGGGGAAAATTTATTGTATATTGGACAAGTTTGGGGGTAACATCTTAGTAGTACAATATTTAGAGGATATAACAAAAAAACATAATTAAAACGACCATTCCAACTTAATTTGCCCAACAGCTATCATAGTTCGTTCAACGAAGGAAAAATAAAAACAATAAATTGTGTAGTCTAGGTTATTATTAATGGTAGGGGTGATACCCAGGTATAACATATCGAAAGTCCCCAGAGGGGGGGGGGGGCACTTGCTTTGGGCGGGGGGGGGGGGGAGCAAATAGGTCCCATTTTTTGGTTTTTTGTAATGCTCTCAAAAACCATGCGTTTTAGAAAAAAGACCTTGTAATAAAAAATAAAGCTGATTAAATTTTCTACAAAATTAAGTTTTTTTAGATCCTACTACTATTATAAACGCGAAAGTTTGTAATCATGGGTGTATGGATGGATGGATGTTTGTTACTCTTTGGCGTGAAAACTACAGAATAGATTTTAATTAAACTTTACAATAATATAGCTTATACATTAGAATAACACATAGGCTACAATTTATAAACCTGCGCAGACGAAGTCGCGGGCACCAGCTATAATATATAAAAGGATAAACTGACTGACTGATGTATCAACGCACAGCCCAAACAGCTGGTCCTAGAGACTTCAAATTTTGCACGTAGATACCTTAATATAGTGTAGGCATTCACTAAGTAAGGATTTTTCGGAATTCTACATCTAAGGGGGTAAAATAGGGGATGAAAGTTTGTATGAAAGTCCGTCAGTTTTGAAGTTAGGATCTTCAAATTTTGTATTTAGGCTGACGATTAAAAATAAATTTTTATTTGTCTCAGGATTTTTGAAAATTCTACACCCTAAGGGGTGAAAAGGGGGATGAACTTGAAAATCCCTCATTTTCAAAGTAAAAACCACAAAATTTATTATTTGTAGGGGGAGAGGGAGAGCGAGAGCGAGAGGGGGGCGAGGGGCAGGGACAGGGATGGTTTGACGGACGGTTGGACAGATGGTTGGATGGACGGACGGACGACAGATAGATGGAAGGGTGGATGGATGGTCAGATAGATTTATAGATAGATAGAATCCCTCGCGGACGAAGTCGCGGGCAACAGCTAGTTCATTAATAAGGGAGATACGGGTGGTGAAAAAGTAAAAAAAAAATTTTTTGCCCAGTTTTTCTAGAAATATAGGAAAAGGTTATTTAATTGTGATGATTTTATTATTTTTTGAAAAGGGCCCTTTTTGTGCTTTCACTACGAGCAATGTTTGAAGACAAAATTTTATTTGCTAGCTCATTTTTTTAAGATTTTTTTTATTTGAAGTAGTTAATGGATAATACAAAAAAATAAAATTTATTGTATTATGTACAACTTAGGTTATTATTATATTTTACACGTTTTCAATTAATAATGATAGTTTCCACTTCGTTAAAATCGTCATCATCATTCATCCCCCCTCTCTAATGCACGAAGAGCAATTGTATTGTCACTTGGCACAGCTCGAACTCTGTAAACCTTTTGACGAAGATGTACGGGCTTTTTCGTTTGCTGTTTATTAAAATCATCAGGAATAGTTTCCCCACAAAATAAACAATCTGTTTTGTAATTGAATGTTTCTTCCTGTGATCGAAGACTTGGGCCAGTATATGAGTACTAATAGACGATCGGATCGGACTGCTCCGAATTTAGCTCCGGACCACGGTTTTATCCAATATCGTTGCGGATTGTCCCAAACGTCAATTTTGCTATTGGGAAAAATCGTAGTATGGAGCTAAATTCAGAGCAGTCCGATCCGATCGTCTATTAGTACTTCAGGATGATGTTGAAGGCATTGAAGTTATTTTAAGCATGCTTCTTATTGTTTGAGGTATGGTGTACTCCTTCCTGCATTCCCTGTGAACAACACCGCTTTGCCTTTTTTCGAAAGATTCGCTCTTCCCGTCATTTCTTAGAATACTTGTTTTCATTAACCCTTGCATCCCTTTGTAATAAACTTGACTACCATCATCCATCACCATAAATTAGAGTCCGTATTTTAAGAGGCCTATCACAAAATTTCGTTCAAAAAGATGAAAAGTGGAAAATCTCACTCGGCGTCCAGATTTTTCGACACTGTTTTGTAGCTGAAACTAAACGATATAAACTCTTTTTGTATTTTCAAGTTATTTGATACTATTATTGCGTTTGAAAGGCCAGCGCATCGGATTATGGAGAAATTTGGCAGTTTTAAGTACGTTCAATTAAGGTATTAAAACGAATTGTTTTTAAACAAACGTAGGCGATTTTCATTTTGTTTATACCAAAGTTTAGTATGGTGTAAGTTATACGAAATAATATTAATATAGTAAAGAGCAATTTGCAGTTAAACCTGAGCGTTTTTTGTAGTTTTTTTCGTTCGGAATTGATTTTTTTTCTAGATTTTCCAATATATTTTTCAAAATTCCGAGGCCGCTACGAACTACACTATCATAAAAGAGATCTTATTGTATTATTTTAATTTTGTTTGCTTAGCCCAATAGTTCAATCCACGAGCTCAAAAAAGTGCTTTCGCGCATTTTATGAAAACTTGCTTCGGAATATTGGCTATATCTACCAATATAAGAAAAAATTGCAAAAAGCGAGGCCGCTACGAACTTAAATTATAACTATTCTTCAACATTTTATAAGTTAAAGTTGTCAAAATCTTTCCGTTTCTCAGATTAAGGACGCCGAAAATAGCTATTTTGCGCAAAAACACGCTCAAAATGTAATAGGCCTCTTAAACATGAACCAAAAGATAACTAATGGTTATACTGGATGGAATGTAAGGAAGAATCTTCATCTAGGAGATATGGGGAGAATAGAATGGGAAAATGGGAAGATGCCATGCTCAGGATTTACTTTTTCGTTAGTTATAGCTCAACGGAATAATAAAAATTATTTTTTTAAGGTAATAATACCTTGTTTTCAGTCAGTATCACGTTTATATCCCTTGAATTTCCTTTTTTATTTGTCATAAAAATACAATTTATATATTTATTTTTTGAAATTAATTTTAATTTAAAAATGTATTTTAAAATTTCTTATCACGAATATTAATGCACATTCCTGTGCCCGCTTTAATGACACTCTTCCACACCTAATAGGTTGGCTGGAAGAGATCTCTTAAAGAGATAAGCTCGCCTTTGTAAACAATTTTCATTTAAAAACTGTATTTTATTTGTGTGCAATAAAGAATATATATATATATTATTTTGTAGAAAATTTAATAAGCTTTATTACGTTTAAAGTTATTTTTTCCTACAACACTTACTTTTTGAAATAATTAAGAAAAACTGAAATATGGGACATATCCCCCCCACCTCGCCTAAAGCAAGTGGCTTTTGGCTGGGGACTTTTAGTATGTTATACCTGGGGGTCAACCCTATTATGAAAAATATTAATCCAGACCACACAATTTTTTGCATTTATTTGCCAATTTCGGGTCTTCGTTAACTGAGTTATCAGAATTTGTAAAACGTATCATTTTGGGGTTAAATATTATCAGTTTTGGGAAATATTATCAGTTGTGGCAACCCTGAAATCTAAGCAGAAAACTATAGAGTCCGCCCCGCGCCATATGCATATTCTGTATGAGCTAGTGAAGCGTGAAGCGTCTCACTGTCGCCCAAGCTAGTCGGTCAAAAAACTCAGTTAAGTTTTACAAAAATCAAGATATTTTTAAAAACCTAATATTTTAGTATAAACTTTATTTGCAAAAGTGA
This sequence comes from Athrips mouffetella, assembly GCA_947532105.1. Taxonomy (NCBI): domain Eukaryota; kingdom Metazoa; phylum Arthropoda; class Insecta; order Lepidoptera; family Gelechiidae; genus Athrips; species Athrips mouffetella. The sequence goes on along the minus strand of OX383976.1, from coordinate 5,813,252 downwards.
AAAAATATCGTTTTTTACTTGTGAATTGATCATTAATACTAAGAATGGAAGCGTAAATAATCCGTAATAGCCATTTTATGCGTGATTTTCAACACCGGGTTTTTGTCCTGAATGGTAAGTGTTTTCACCAGAAAAACTGTGGTAGTAGCATTTATTAGTCCCATGTCACATATTTCAAAGAGAGAAAGATAAAAATTTTACGTTTTTAGGATTTTAAAGAATTCCATACATTTTAGTATGGAGGTCCCTCGCAAGAAAGTGCTCTCTCCCTTAGCAGCAAGAGCTGCTACTAAAACCTCCTTGCAACCAACAGCTATAAGCAGCCATTTTGATTTCATAAATTTCAACTTGCTTTGTAAAATGAGAGGCTGAAACGCATTTTGTGTAAAAATAGAGTTCTTGTGTATTTTCAAAAAGAAAATCGAATGCTTTTAACAGTGGTTTTAACAAATAAGTGTTAAGTAAGTAAATATACATTTTAAGTAATGAATTGTAAATGATTCGGGCGCCGGCCGATATCTGTCGATGACCAACGTTCTATTTCTTTATCAAGGAATGTCGCGTCACGGTGACTGTAAGATTTACGTCGGAGATCTAGGAAACAACGCCAGTAAACCAGAACTTGAAGATGCATTTTCATACTACGGACCACTCAGAAATGTTTGGATTGCAAGAAATCCCCCTGGCTTCGCTTTTGTAGAATTTGAGGATCAACGCGACGCTGAAGATGCGGTATGTACTGCTAAGTTTTAGAAGGATTCGTTGCCTGTTTGTTTGGAGTTAGTTTTAAAGTGGGTACCTATGTTTCGTTTAGGTGCGCGGCTTGGATGGGCGGACTATTTGTGGGCGTCGCGCTCGTGTGGAAATGTCGAACGGAGGCCGTAGTTTCGGTCGCGGTCCACCACCTCGCTCCCGCGCGCCTCCGCGTCCATACGATGACCGCTGCTACGACTGCGGAGACCGCGGACATTTCGCCCGTGACTGCTCGCGCCGTCGTCGCCGAAGGTAACCTACAAAATTAACCTCAAAATTAATCAATATTGTCATGTCATTATGTGTCACGGAAAGTAAGCTCCATTTTATAACTAAAGCGACGAAATTTCTTCTCAAAGCCTTCAAAATTTACAAAATAAAACACACAAGTTTGTGTAAGGCATTATGATGTTTATTACGTCCATGTTTTTCATTGTAAGTCCACTTTTACTAATGTTTTATGCAGCTATGGAACCAATTATGAGTAGTATATTAGGCATTATTTCAATGGCAAGAATAACATCGTTTTTAGTTTTATCTGAAACGAGCTGCACGCTTGATTTGTTATCATGCAAGCTTTTATAGCAGTAAAATGGGTTGGTAAGCATAGTCGTGAATGATTAACATGGACTTTACAAATGTATATTCCACTACATATGACTAGGATGTAGGTAAATGGATAAAGCTTCTCACCATTGCACATACTTTTGCACATCCGCACACTCAAGAGGCATATTGGCTAATTTACACTGAGCAAAATTTTGGTGCCTCGGAGGGATGCAGCTATAGGAAAGAAAGAAATAGTTGAATAACTTTCGTTCCTATAGCTGCATCCCTTTTACCCTGTGTGAATCAGCCTTGTATGGTTCTGGTGTCACTTTGTTTCTCATTCAATAAATAATCATTTAGTTACCTACACTATCTGCCCCAAATTTATTGGACACAAGAAACAATGGGTAGGCAGGAAGAATATTTATTTATATTTTGTTGCTTTAGGTATTTAATGGATAGGCACCTACACCTAAATGTATGGCATGGAATCTTTAAAAAGGTTATAATTTGTTTGCAACAATTTGCATAACTTCCTAATTTGACTTATTTATATAAAAAAATCCTTTAAAGATTCTATTCCACTTTTTTGGACCCACGTAAACCAATGATAACTGTGTTATAGGTTATCATTGGCCTGTGCGCCGAGATTGAACTCGTCAGTGTCTGCACTTCTTATTGTCTGCGCTACGTAAGCTTAACTTCGCGGCGTGCTCTCCGCTAATGTTGGCCGCATCTAACTTCGCTCTGCGAACTACGTAGCTACGTGCACCCTTCATTGTCGAGAACTGAGAACTACATTGAAAGTAAAGTTCGCTCTACGCGTCGAGACGCTCGACTAATGTAATCACTGCGTGCACTCAGTGAGTTACACATTTTATCCGGTATTTGTGTTCAGAGCAGACACTTATAATTTTCCACTTCAATTTGTTTCAGTTTTGAGAGGTAGTATTTGTGTGCAATTTTTTCACTAGTCTAGATAATCTGCCTGAACTCTGAAAAAGGACAAATGTGCAAGACATAAGAAAATACTGGCCGGCTCAAAATTTTATTAAGGAAACTGACAAGAAGACGACTACAGATATACATTGAGCAGGCTCCTGTAAAATAGTGAGTGTTTGGGAGGGTGGCCATCACAAATGTAAAGGTTGTCATTGCCAGTAAGGATGTTGCCATCCCTCCCATACGGCTTTAGCTTTCCTATTGCAGTAGTTTGCTCAGTTAAACAAAAAAACCTGTAGGATTGTCTGTTGTCAGATAACTGTTAACCGGAAAATCTAAATAAAACAAATTGTATAAAATATATACTATAAATTTAGGAATTAGGACAAGGCTGTAATGTGGGTTCCACTAACCAATGTCTTTTCAGCTAAGAGCTAAAGTTTCGGTTACCAGATTACACGAATTTTCCTGACTTGCCAGGAAATGGAGAATGATTTGTGCATATTTGCAAATATTTTTGAATGGTAAAGACCTAATGTCGAGCAACAATACTTACATGTGTCTATTTTTTTATATTTGCCAAAGGCTGCAGTGTTATCTTATCACAAAATGTGAGGAAACTTGCTGAATTATCTTATCATTGAAAACTTATCTTAGGATCTGGCAGCCTTAACTAAAGTTATCTTCACACTATGCAATCTGCTGTAGCAACTGAGTGAGATTACCCTGTATGACAGAAAGTGAAGTTGTGGTACTCCCCTTTTCGTCATATGTAAAATGACATTCTTGAAAACTGGATTTGAACCATGAAACTAAACAATATTCTGAAGAACATGTGGCCAGATCGCTAGAAATGAAATGATGTGGCTGTCCATTTTATGAGAGGTTTGGTTATGTTAGGTTGCTTTATCATGAAGTGACCAACGTGATCATGAAATGGCTAATACCATGATCTGGTCATGACATATATATATTTTTGCATCATTTGATACCACATTTTGTGTGTGAAGATATTATGTTCTGGAAAGTTTTGGTTTTCGGAAGTTAGTCATTCAACTTGACCAGATTTTCTGTCCAGGGGGCCTACCCAAAGCTACGTGCGTACCTAGTCCTTTTCTGTGGGTTTGTCTCATTCAGATTGTTACTAAAGATTCTACGACATGTTAACGGAACAACTGAACCTGAAAATAATCATTTATTCTGAAACAAGAGTAAAATTGGTCTTGCATTCTTGATAGAGGTCATTTGCTTAGAAAAGAAAAAAATTTTGGCGCTTCTGGCTACTCTTTTATTTATTATTCAGCTATATAAGGAATTCACCTCGGAATTTGAGCAAACCGGCTGTAAACTCGTGTACACCTTTAGTTTGATATTCTTATAGTTGTCTCAAAAGTCTCATAAAATCTCGTGTCTGCGTCGCGAGTTCAAGGTCAAATGTCAAAAAAATCAGTTTTTACCGATTATCTCGGTTTCCATAGCTCCAATGACGTTGACATCTATGAATGAATTGTAGAACATAAAATTTGCAACAAATAAGTAAAATATTTTTTTTATACACCCAACCCTTTTTGAGATAAAATTACAATAAATTTACTGATTTAATTTTTACTTAAAACCTACTTTAGACAAATTAATATAGATTTAAAATATACAAAAATTATTTCATAGTTAGAGTTTATTATTACAAAAGTAGGTAAAGAGTTTAAGATTTGTGCAAAATGATATAAAATACAAATTATTTATTGTTAATAATATTTCATCAATTTACTAAGATTCACGGTTGACCTTGCATTAAAGTGAGTATGGCTGAGCGCTGCGGGCTTTCCGCCCTCTATCTCAAAAATGGTTGGGCGTATAAAAAAAAAACTCTTTAAAAATTTGTCGCAAATTTTATGTTCTACAATTCATACATAGATGTCAACGTCATTGGAGCTATGGAAACCGAGATAATCGCTAAAAACAGTTTTTTGTGACATTTGACCTTGAATAACTTAAGACGCGGACACGAGAATTTATGAGACTTTTGAGACAACTTTTAGAACATCAAAATGAAGGTGTACACGAGTTTACAGCTGGTTTGCTCAAATTCCGAGGTTGACCTCTTTTTTTTCCTTACGTGTCTGGATAATTAGGAAAGTTACCATACAGGGGTTTTCGGGGGCGAAAAATCGATCTAGCTAGATCACATTTCAAGCGTTTTTTTTAAATACCATGTTTTAGACAGAAACCTACAGCGCCATCGTTGGCGGAGGCGGCTATTATAGAGCAAACTCGGTCGCCTAGGTACTTTTTATAAAATGAATGAATAAAGAATGAATGAATCTATGAGTTTCAATAATAAAAAGCTCCTTGGGAGTGTAGCGTTTCTGTTATTCCGTTAGCAAGTTGTATAGTGAATAGCCTACTGATAATGTGATCCTGATGAGTATGATTGCGTGTTGCAGCCGCTCCCGCTCGCGCCGCCGCTCGCGCTCCCGCTCCCCGCGCTCCGCGTCCCGCAGCCGCTCCCGCTCCCGCTCGCGCTCCAAGGGCCGCTCCGTGTCTCGCTCCAGGTCGAGGTCTCCATCCAAAGACTCGAAGAAGTCCAACTAGATCCAGAACAAACAGGGGCGCCGGCTTTTAGGAAACGACTCATTTGACGACAAACTATTAAAAAAATACTGGCACGAGACATACCATCTTATTTCTCAAAGTCAGTGGGTGCTATGGGCCGTGGTGACCACTTACCATCAGGTGGCTTGCCTGCTCGTTTGCTCACTATTGACGTGAAATGACTGTCGAGTTAAACACCGACTATGTGCCGTAGCCACTGAAGATTCACGGAGTCGACGCCCCCTGAGCCTGACAAACTTGGATAATGTCCATTTAGATTTTACGTTTTAATTACTACTATGACTCTTGATAGTGTTTTGAGTGCTCGCATAACATTTTGCAGCTTGTAAGCGAAAACTTGTCATTCCTTTCCGATTTTATGTATTAAATAAAAATACCTTTGTATTTGCTTTAAAATAAAGTGACATTGTAAGTAAGCGTTCGTTTTAATTATTACTACTACTCTTCAAAATCCTCTTTTGGGCTTCGTCGCAGTCGGGTACAATCAAAACTGATCAAAACTTGATACAGTATGCTTTTCGTACGTTGTACGGATACGAAAATTATAAAATTCCTCATGTACTAGTCAGAACAGTAGTACGGACGTCGGACACGAGGAGCAACCCATCTGTGGTAAAAGTAGCTGGGGACAATTAGTAACTTCTATGATTCGCTGCGCAGGGGTACTTTATGTCCATCCGCCATAATTTTGTTGCAGTAAGTAGTTCGGTTGTTAAGTTTGAATCGCTCTTGTCGGAGTTATGTGCTGTACATCTGCCGAACTGGCTGGGATTTCGTCGTACTCGTACGCACGGCAGCAAGCACGTAGAAACAATCGGTATAAGCTGAACCAGCGTTACGCTACAAACGCCTGAAACCAGAGACCCGCTCAAGGTCAGTGTTTCCACAGACTTGCGGCCGTGTGTACATTCAAGAGCAGCGAGCCAGTTTTTGAATTTGACCGGATGATAAAATGTAGAGGGTTTTCTTTTCAAAAGTGAAGATCGATATTCGTACCAACTTGAGTTTAGCAGTTCGTCAGGGTAAATTTGAATTTATAAAGTCTCAAAAGTGATATTTTAATACCCGGTGATATTCAAAAATTGATTTCCTGGTCGAGCTTAGCGCGATTAGCTTCTAGGATTATTGATATTCAAAACAAGTTTTAGGATCGATGTGTTCTTGGCTGTACAACCGTCGAGAACTTGAAAGAAGTCTTCCAGGAAAATTTCTGTTTCGTTAAGCAACTAAATATTGAAGACTGAATGGTGATTGTAATAGAATAATTGTCGCAGAAAGATTTTGGAAACCCACGCGCAGGCAGGCAGTCATACATAAGGGTAATATGATATACAGGCAATCAGAAATCCTTTGCAGAAATCAATGTTTCGAAATGTTGCTATTGGTGGAACTGGAAGGGGGAGAATTTTTTTTCCAATTTTCAGTCGGACTGGTCGAGCTAGTTCGTCATTGGTTGGCTAGAGGGCAGCACTTACATGAAAACTAAGAGATCGCGCGCAACATTCATCGACTCTAGACTCGCGCAATCGTTACTACTCTGGTGTAAAAAAAAACGGTCAAGTGCGAATCGGACTCGCGCGCCTAGGGTTCTGATATACTTACCTATAGTATTTTTGGAAGCAATAAAGTCCATTTTTAGGACCGCAAAACTAAATTTTATAAAGATTTATTGAAGATTTCTAAAAACCTGTGCAACTTAGAAAGATAGTTTTATTTTTCCCGTAATATATACGAAAATCTCTATCGACTTTAATTATGCAGATTTTCCTTTCGCAATCTTCGGAGGTTGGGGGAGTGGAATAGTAATTTTTTTTTACATTTTCATCATAACTTGAAAACTCGTCGTCAAAAAAATATACAAAAAAAAAAAACCGGCCAAGTGCGAGTCGGACTCGCGCACTGAGGGTTCCGTACCACCACATAAACATAATTGTATTATTTGAAATTTCAGTAAGTTAATGTGCTAGATTTTTTGAGTCCGACACGCGCTTGACCAAATTTTATTATTTGTTGTTATTTTATAGACTATTCACTATAAACATACCAATTTTCAAGTTTGTAAGTGTTCCCGTTTTTAAATAGAACTAAAACAAAAATCGCCTCAGTGACCATCCAACTTGACCCCTCTCTTATATGAATGTTCTTGAAACGGGAGCTCACCACAATTGGTTACCATTAGTTGTGAGAAAAGTTGTAATATTTAATGATTTCAGACTTTTCCCATTATTTGCACTGTGAGACCTAGCTTCTTGCCAAATTTCATAACTTTAGGTCAACGGGAAGTACCCTGTAGGTTTTGCATTTTTGAATAAATGTATGGAGATGAGGACATAAAATGCCATATCTTTTGATTGCGTTGTTTTAAAAATTTTTAATTTTCAGATCTTGTGTGGTTCATGGATCCTAATATGTGGTATTAATTTCAACCTGATACCTTTACCCGTTCGTGAGATAAAGGGTCTTGACAGACGGACAACAAAGTGATCCTATAAGGGTTCCGTTTTTTTCTTTTGAGGTACGGAACCCTAAGAATCTATTTTGGAACGTACAAGCTTTCATATGTGTGTGATACCCACTCGACCTTAAAACTACAATAAAAAATTCGCCCCCCCCCCCAATTTTGGCCCCTTTACAATAATAATAATATTTTTTTACATCTCTCATATTCGGTAAGTAGTTCCATATTACCCCCAAATGGGGCTTGTAGGTGACCAATTAGCGCTCCAGGGTAATAATGTACCTAGAAAAGCCCTAGGGCGGTAAGTAATTGTAAGCACCTCCACCTCCACGCGCGGCTCCGCCTTGATGGCCGCCTCCAGCAGCGGGGCGGCGGCGGGCGTTTTAATTACTTACCGCCCTAGGGCTTTTCTAGCTACATTATTACCCTATAGCGCTAATTGGTCACCTACAATTTGGTGGTAATAAGGACCTACCTACTTACCTCACAATCGAGATGTAAAGCAGAGTAGTTAGCTCGGGTGTAAGCATCAATTGCACCCTCGAACTATAGGCGCCCTCGCTGCGCTCGTGCGCCTAAATATCTCGGGCTGCAATTGATGCCTTACAGCCCTTGGCTACTAATCTACTATTAATTCTTTTCTTCCGCACCATAGTTTCTGTTTTTACCATTTTAGTTCGGAATAAAAAGTAGGCACTATTTTAGCCTGTTACTTAGACCATGAAACTAGACTTTTCCTACGCGAATTTGACTCGCGTTGCTCTAAGATGAAACTGAACAACTTTCCTTGACAACATGGGTCGAAATAAGAAAAACTATTGTTTTTACCTCTCATACAAAATACGCTATCTTCTGGTGCAGTTTTTATGGGCAGGGCGGTTGAATTTTTTTTTCGTATTTCGACCTGTTAAGAAAAGTTGTTCAGTTTCACGCTTTGAGTAAGAGCTTACGATTTTTTTTACACCTTGTATATTAGTGACAAAAAAAAAACGGCCAAATGCGTGTCGGGCCACGCGCAGTATAGGGTTCCGTAATTATATTTACGACTTTATATCGCAATGCGGGTTTTGAGTAGGTACACACGGCAGCACATCAGTAGAAACACTTTTGGACCTTATGGCGTGGTAATAGAGTTGAAAAAGTTTCTACTGACAAGCGGTTGACCGTACGTATTTCATAATAACGTTTATAACATAAACTTTTTACCTCCTAACGCCTGATTGCTATTTCTATTATTTTTAGTTTTTCGGCTATAGCTCATTAACCTGTGAAATCTATTTAACTGTGATAGTTTTCCTCTTAATTTCATCATTTATGCTACTCCTGTGAATTTTTTCACATTTAAAATAACAACCGTTTAGCCGGCAGGGGGGGGGGGACGGGACGACGACGACGACACTCGACTCCAACAAAAAGCGTAATAAGTCGCAATGACATCCCTTAATCGAAAAATGATCTGTGCAGACTTATATTATTTTTAAAAGACCTATCCAACGACACCCCACACTAATATCTACTTTTCTACCACACTAGATTTACTTTTACCATTGTTGGTGTGGATGAAATGAGTATCCATACAAAATTTCAGCTTTCTAGTAGTACTAAGGCAGACAGACCGACATGACGAAACTATAAGGGTTCCTTTTGACTACGGAACCCTAAGAACCGGCCAAGTGCGAGATGGCCTCGCGCACTAAGGGTTCCGTACCTGAATACCATGCTATTACTGCAAGATTTTTATAAACTGTCGAAAATAATTGCAGTACCGGCCATACTGGCGGACTGTCAGAACAAAAAGTCTGCCGGTCTGCCGTCTGCTTAGCCTCATACCTTAGATTATGTATAACGGCAGCGCCTCATACAGTCAACAGCTCGTCAAGCTTGACACATTGGACTGTACGCGCTTATTTTAATCAGCGTAGACGAAAGTCGCCCTGCGAATGTCAGCTTGACCTGCTCTTGACTACCTACCTATCGATCGACTGATAGCAATTGTTGCCCTTCGTCCATTTGGATCCATTGGATGGCTCCATTGATGGATCCAAAAAAACTTTTTCCTCCTTTTTAATCCATCGTTTAAATCAATGGATTCAAAAACACATTAAGGGTTCTGTTGGATCCTCTAATGAGATTGATATTGACCATAACACTCTCTTTCAAGTACTACTTAATAGAAAAGTGACTGGCCACTTGTAAATAGATATGCTATATATGTCATATTATTATTTAAAAGTCAAAACGTCAATGAATTTCTATTATTAATTTTTATTGAAGAATGGGTGAGAATGGACTTATCAATAAATAAAATTAAATATAAAGGCGGATATGTGCTTCTACGTGATGGTTACAAGTACCATAAAAAGACTGAGTATAAAAATGGAAATATATTGTGGAGGTGTTCGTTTTGGAAAAAAATCAAGTGGATCATTGACCATAAAGGAAGTACGTATTTTATTAATAAAATATTATTTGTAAAGGTTTGAATGAATTCTTGACTGCTTTTATAAAATAATACCCCTTTGAATTGTCTGTCTGCAAGTCTGTTCGCGCGGAAAGGTAAAAAATACTACACGAATTAAAATGCGGTCATTTATTAATACTTCGATTTTGCAGTTATATTGCTAAACTAACTTACTTTCGTCGTCTTTATTTTTAGGAAAATACGCTTATAAAAAGTAAACCACATTGCTGCAAGCAAGATAATGTTGGCAATGAAATATTGTTAAAGTTAGACGAATGCAAAAAAGAAGTCGTTTCGCTTGAAAATCCTTCCATTCCAGCTATATATGAGAACTTTGTTGTATCTGTGAAAGACTCTGGACTTGATTTAATCCCGGATAGTAAGATACCGGAATATAATTCTATAAAGAGCGGCCTATACAAGTTACGAAACTCAAATTTAGGATTGTCAAAAACGACATCAAAAGAGGTGCATGATGTCAAAGTTCCGGATAAATTTACGTACTTCTTGTTTGCCGACTACGAAGATCAAGGTACACGCATTATTATTTTTTGTCTAAAGGAGAATTTGGAAAAAATATCGGACATAAAACATTTATTTATGGACGGAACTTTTAAAAGTACCCCAGTACCATTTGACCAAATATACACCATTCATGGTGATTTTGGAAGTACTCATACACACAACCATGTCATACCAATATTTTATGTGTTTATGACAAACCGAAACACAGAGTCATACGAAATACTTTTCCAAATATTAAAATCTCGAGTGCCAGAGTTAAATCCAACTAAGATATCAATTGATTTTGAAGTAGCAGCTATTAAAGCGGTTCGCAAAATGTATCCGGAAGCTGCGATAATCGGTTGTTGGTACCATTTTCAACGAAACCTATGGAAAAAGGGACGAGAACTGGGTTTGAATAAATCAAAAGTGAAATGGCGAATAATTTCACTGTGCGCTGTATTGCCACTCTTACCAGATACTGTCACAGAACAGGGTTGGAATTATATCTGTTCACAAATGACCAATAATAGCAATCAGTTTAAAAAACTACGGAGATACATGGAAAAATTTTTGAAACCAACAAGTTTCTGGCACAAATTATGGATCACAGTTGGAGAGAGGCATCGAACAAATAACTGCGTAGAAGCATGGAACTCGTTGATTAACAAACGGCTCGGAAGAAAAAAACCGAATTTTGTGTCGGTGTTAAATTATTTAACCAAAGATGCGAAACGTAACGCGATCCGCATAAAACGTAATCGAAAAAACAAACGAACTCAAAAACAAATTGAAAATGATAATTTTATACAAGAATGCCAATTAGAACTAATTAATAATGAAATTTCTGTTCCGCTCTTCCTAGAAAAAATTAAATAATATAATTTAGTAAATTGTTTTACTCATCACTTTTCTATTTTATAGTACATCAAACACAAAGAGAATTTAGCTATCAATATTAGAGGATCCACCAGAACCCTTAATGTGTTTTTGAATCCATTGATTTAAACGATGGATTAAAAAGGAGGAAAAAGTTTTTTTGGATCCATCAATGGAGCCATCCAATGGATCCAAATGGACGAAGGGAATTGTTGTTACTTTTACTCTTCTACAATATAGAGAAAAACAATGTACTTCAGTACCTAAACAGCGATAAAGAAAGGCGACCTTGGCAGTGACCGTAGGCTCTATGAAGGTTGCATGTGCCACCATTTATCGCTGCATTCCTAATCTGACATGCCTGGCTTGCCTACCATAATGTAACTAACTCCCATAAACTGTTACATAAGTCTTACAAAATTCTATGCAACACGTGCATTTCTCGTGATCGAAGAAACAGGTTCCACTCGTGTTGCTTGAATGTTGATTTTTCGCACGAATTTTTCGTATCGAATTTTGAGAATCCAGAACAAATTGTAGCTCATAGTCAGGTTTTGTAATTATATCAGCCCAGTTCCTACAATTTTGCATTTATGTGTACAAGGGTGTTAAATGACAGGTTTCCAAAACTAAAAAAGGCATGATGACCAGTCAACGTTACTGCAAAACTTACAGGAAATATTTCATTTCATTTCATTTCATTTATTTATTTACTATAATATCTAATACATTAGCCATAACAGGCAAAGACCCAATTCGACAATGTTAAATTATTTGTCTTAGCTTAAACACCCTTTAAATACATAGGAAACTATAAACATTAATTTTGCTCATACTTATTCAAAGTTAACCAGCAACATATTCTGTTATTATATAAGTCAAACAATAATAAACAAATTAAAATTGAAAAGGTCCATGTGAATAAATCAATTAATAGAATGTCAAACAAGCATATTATGATAAAACGATAATACAGTAAAATAAGGTAAAATGCCAATAAATCATATTTTAAATAAATGTCAAGCAATTAATAATTATGTACTTAAATAATTTAAAGTTACTTCTGCGAATCTCGTCAACGTACAATGAAATAGGTCAATTTCTATAGACACCGCGTTTAATATTCGTAATGCTTCTGTTAGTGGAGCTTGCTTACGCACATTGGTCCTACACTTCGGCAAAGCTAGCATATCCTTCCGCGGCTCGCGTCTCAGTCTCGTGTTAGGAACGACCAGCTTTAGCGACTCTAAAATCTGAGGATTGTTAAGTTTTCCTATGAACACTTTAAATACGTACAAGGCAAGAGCTAATCTTCTTCTTACCTTCAACTTATAGTACCCAACCATGCCTAATACGAAGAGTGTGGGGTACATTAGAGGAAAGAAAGGATATACACCATATTCTTTAAAGTACAGGTACCTTAAGAACTTATTTTGAATTTTCTCTATCATCGATTTATATTTCTCTTCATGAGGATTCCATACAATCGACCCACTTTCTAGCTGACTCCTTACTAAGGCATTATAGAGAACTTTTACTGCTGTTAAATTTTGAAAGTCCTTTGTTTGCCGGATAACAAAACCTAAATTCCTAAACGCTTTTTTACAAATCACAGTGACATGTTCCCTAAACGTTAAGTCCTGGTTTATACGGAGCCCTAGATCACGCACCGAAGTAGTTCTAGACAACGACGTTCCCTCCATCTGATATTGAAATACTTGAGGACGTTGTGATCGAGTATAAGACATGACCATACATTTTCCAATATTAAAGTAGAGCTTGTTTCTGCTACTCCATTTAACTACCTCATCAATGTCCCTTTGTAATCTTTCACAGTCTTCCATATTAGTAACTGTTATGTACAATTTAAGGTCATCCGCGAATAATAGACATCTGGAATTGCGTATTACCTCAGTTAATAGTATATAAAAAAAAATACTAAAAGTTGGTCAGTTACGTTCACTGATGATTAATGATCATGCCTTTTCAGTTTTAAGAAATCTGTCCCCATTATATTATATACTAGATACTGTGACAGCGAGTTCCTTCAAAGAAATTATTTCGTCGTCAGTTCAACTTTAGGAACCCAATTCGAAATCTCAAAAAGAATTTTACTTCTCATACTAACCGACCTGATGAGCTGATTATTTCGTATGGAAAGGGCAAAAAGAAACTTCAACATGGGTTCGATAGGGTAGACTGAACCCAGATTTGGACCTTATTATCTATACCAGGGGGGTGATCGTGGTAATTTCAACGATATTACCAAAACAAAAACGTTTGCCTAAAACACTTAGTTAAGACTTAACATGACTTTTGAGGCAAACGTTTTTGTTTTGGAAATGTCGTTGAAATTACCACGATCACCCCCCAGAGTTCACGAAAGAGCGTCACGATTTGCAAACAAAATAACAACCAAATTCATGAAAAAAGTGCATGTTAAAAATGTGGATATTTCTGTCTTAAGAAGCTGTACGTAAAACTATTGTCTTAGCATTTTTTAAACAATTTTATTTTTCAAATTATTTTTGATACAAACATGTAGAGGTACCTCGTGTAATTGTTTGCATGCACATTGCCTATTTACTAGTATTTATGATCTGTGACAATGCTAAGTTAAAAGCCGGCTGTTAGCAAGACCAGCAATTTTTCCACTTATTTTTCGCATGTTATCATTCCAACCTTCAATTCCATGACCCTGTAACTTCCGGCTTTCAGGAATAATTTATTTATTTAGTACATAACATTGTGATAGATATGTTAAGGCTGGAAAATTTATAGAAGAAATAAGTTTATAGAAAAATACAGGGATGGGTCCATGATCTGACAATATAACTGAGAAACTTAAAAAAAAAACCGGTCAAGTGCGAGTCGGACTCGCGCGCCGAGGGTTCCGATATACCTATAGTATTTTTGGAAGCAATAAAGTCCATTTTCAGGACCGCAAAACTAAATTTGTTTGTAAAGGTTTTTTGCAGATTTCTGAAAAACTGTGCAACTTAGAAAGATCGTTTTATTTTTGCTGTAAAGTTTACATAAACCTCTGTCAACTGTAATTAATTCAGATTTTCCCTTACTCAAACTTCGGAGATAAGGGGGGGGGAATGGTATTTTTTTTGACTTTTTTCATCATAACTTGAAAACTAAGAAATTTAAAAAAATACAAAAATATATTTTAAAATGTACAAGTAAAGCCCTTTCATATGATACCCCACTCGACCTAGTAGCGACAATTTGAAATTTGGCCCCCCCTATTTTGGCCCCCTTTACATTAATAATCATACTTTTTTCAAAAAATTTTCATGTGCAATTAAGTTGGGCAACTATATTCTAAAACTATTCCAAATTTCAGCTCGATAGCGTAAGTGGTTGCTGAGATATAGAGGTGTGACAGACAGACGGACAGACAGACAGACAGACAGACAGAGCGGCACCATAAGGGTTCCTTTTTTTTACCATTTTGGTATCGGAACCCTAAAAAAGGAAAAATAAATTTGCCTCTTCATACAAAACTTTAAACTTGATTGGATAGTTTGTATGAAGAAGCCGATTTTTTTCCTTTCCTAAAAGTTTTATTTGATAAGTACTTCAGCTACGTTGACTGATCATGGCCTTTCAGTTTTGGGAAACTGTCTGTCCCTTAAACCTGTTAAAAACCGTATTTCAACCTCCTCCACGGGACAAGTTGTCCCCATGGCACAGATTAGACCATAGAATATATGAAACATGTATTCTATGGATTAGACAATAGTGCAATAGTTAATGTAGTTTAGCTGACGCGTCATTAAGAGATTTTAATATCCAACAATGAATAAACTATTTTGAGTTTGGGTAAAATGACGTTTCCCATGGACCGCCTCAATCAATTTGTGGTACCTATAGATATTTATAATACTTTATTTTTAAATTGTATGCCAAATATTTCCTGTTTCACTAGAATTTTTGGAACTAGTCCAAACTTTCCCGATAAACTATTTACTTACGTTATCTCGTATTACGCAAAGGAAATAGGTGAAAGATAATTTTTTGGGTTCCGTACCCAAAGGGCGAAAAACGGGACCTATTATTATGCCTCCGATGTCTGTCTGTCAGCGGGCTGTAGGTATCCCATGAATCGTAATAGATAGAAAGTTGAAATTTTCAAAGATTATATATTTCTGGTACCTACCGCTTTAACATCAAAAATTAAAAATAATAATAAATTAAGGGGGCTTCCATACTAAAAACGCGTTTTAAAGGCGATTTTTGTTGTAGTTAGAAACGTGAAAACTGGTATTTTTATAGTGCATGAGCTATAGAATAATAAAAACTGGTCAATTGCGTGTGGGACTCACGCATTTAATACTCTTCTGTGTGACTGCGCGTCCATAACTAAGACAGTATTTTTACCTTAGTGGTACGTAGGTACGGAACCCTCCGTGCTTTTTTTATCACCTGGTTATAGAACGGCGGTCACTAACAACAGCGGTCGCCGTCGCCAGCCGCAACGCTTACAAGCGTGGTGACTATGGTAAATCCCCTCCAAAGTACCACCCGTTTTTGGTGGAGTTTTGGCGGAAGCTCCCTGTCCTGCAGTGGATGTTTCGAAGGATGTTATAATGATGTAAGTATTGCAGACAAAATATCAAAATACTAAGCATAATTTGCGAAACGGCGATAAATTGGAGATCTGGGAAGGCCTTTGTCTAGTATTGGACGTCTTTTAGCTGCTATGATGATAACATAATTTTCAATACATTTGCTCGAAAAAGGTACTTACAGGGGCGTAAACATTGCTCGTAAGTAGTTACCGAACTAGTGCGGTAAGTAAAAAAAGTATAATACCAAGAAGTTTTTACACTCTGATCATAAAATTATTTTGTATAAATACTACAGTGGTGACTTTTTACTTGGGTGACGACTGTCTACCTATATTTTAAATAAAATGGAGAGTACCAGGAGAACATAAATCGACAAGAGGCTTACAGTACCCATGGCTGGTTCCTTTACCAAGTGTATTACTTATACCTGTTTTCTCACAAATGTATTGAAAAACGTCGTAAGATGCACGTCCGTAAGGGTTATGACAAACTCGTGCCGATGGTAAACCCTCGACTTCGTCTCGGGCTTAACTCTTTTTAATAACCCTACTTACGGAACTTGTATCTTAAACTACTATTGGCGTATAACTGTCGCTGCCCAAGCGATTCCGTTCAGGACAGTTTGGGATCTAGTGTGTCATGTGTCAAGCTCAACAAGATCTTAACTGTACCCACGGTCTTAACGTTGGATTGGGTTTTTGATAATTAGTGATTGGAAAACATCGTGTGACCGATCACTTCCGCATAGATTTTCGTTTTTTAAATGAATACTGGACAGGGGGACAGCTGTGTCTACAAGAATGGTTTGTTCGCCAGTAGAGAAGCGCCTTTACACGTGACTGTACGTGCGTCCTTGACTTATATTTCTGCGCACTACATTTTTTCAAAACTCTGTGTAAACAGTAAACACCATCTGTTTTTGTTATGTTACATTCCCTAAACATGTATGCTATTAATGACCTACTACGAATACTTCCTGTTAGATTACTGTTATACAAAACATTACACCGATAGAGTCCAATTCGTGAATATCACTGGGTGATAAAATACCTTTAACCAAAGAAATTAAACTTCCTTGCTTCGCTGGAATTTTTGGAAATTAGAGACCCTGTAAAAGTAAATACACTAATAGATTGTATACAAAATAAAATACTGACTACTACAATTTATTTGTAATGACTTGTATTATGAAATAAATGAACTTTTAATTTAACAAACACCACTTAACCGTGTGCCTATTTAACGAATATCAATCTGACTTAAGTATTTATGAAAATACATTTTTTCGTTCGGGAAACATTATAGGAATTCGACTCCAGGTTTAAGGTCCAGGCGTGTCGAGGACAGGCTTATCAGGGTGAATTTGAATTATTAAACTACCTAAAGAAGATTTGGTTGCATGCTTGTATACTCGGTTCATAAGTCAATGCCAACGCTAAAAGCGAGTTTCCTGGGTCAAAAATAAAATGAAATCCTGTTTGCGTCTAAGAAAGAATAATTTACAATTTATGAAACCAAGTAATTTTAAATGTCATACGTATTTTTACATTTTTAATTATTAATTAAAAAGTTACTAAGCGATGGCAAAAATTATGACGTCATCGTTCAAAAACTTCATAACAAACCTATGAAGAAGATTTCTGTTTGGTTCGTTTTTCAACATTTGAAGATGGCGGTCGTGTTTCTATTTTTGTTTATTGAAGAGTTTAATGAATAATTTGATTGGGTGTTATGCAGTAAACAACTTTGAAAATGAACATATATTAGAAGATCGGAATACATGCATTTATCAAGATTTTTGGATCGAGAGAAGCGGCCCATCGAGACTTCGATAATTTTCCCTATCAACTTATCGGAGTCATCATAGCACACAGGCCCTCGTCCTCGTGATGTGGATTCCTGTGTAAATCTTCCACTTGACATTGGCGAACTCGCCATAATTTTATATTAATTTGTTAACTTGACATTGTGCAAAATACATCTGAGATGTGACGCCATTAAATAAATATCTATCTATTAGATTTCTGTTTTGACGTTCAATAAAGAGTAGGTCAATTGACTAGGTTGGAAACTTGCGGAAAATTACATTGTTTCACAAACTTGTTTTTTCCGACAGCTTTAGCTAATTTCTATTGACATAGCAGCAAAATGTGTTTGTAAGCCTTTGAGGGTAGGGTAGCGTCACATCTGCGAAAATTCCGACGCGGAAAAATCCGCTCATTACGCTCGCAATGCTTTTAGGTACACACGGCCGCACATCAGTAGAAACACTTTTGGACCTTATGGCGTGGTGATAGAGTTGAAAAAGTTTCTACCGACAAGCGGTTGACCGTACGAATTTCCGTTGGGGTTTACAAGCATAGTTGTTGGAGGCGGTATACAAGCAAGGAACCGAATCTGCTTCGGTGGTTTTACTACACCGAATTGAGCGAGCCCCTTTCTACATCCTTGGCTAAGCCCTCAACTTCCT
This sequence comes from Athrips mouffetella, assembly GCA_947532105.1. Taxonomy (NCBI): domain Eukaryota; kingdom Metazoa; phylum Arthropoda; class Insecta; order Lepidoptera; family Gelechiidae; genus Athrips; species Athrips mouffetella. The sequence goes on along the minus strand of OX383976.1, from coordinate 5,795,043 downwards.
AAATGACCTTGAGACTGAATAACTTCGTTAATCACTTTTGGCATATATCTTAGCAGAAGAAAAAACCAAGTAGGTAGGTAAAATCACAGGGTAAAACACAAGATACTTATGAAGTGATGTGGTCGAGATATAATTTTATTTGTATATTCGTCTGTCTGTCTGTCAGACGTTTAAAGGCCCTGTATCTTTTGAGTAGCTAATGGTTGAAATTTCTAACATATTTCCTAACAAATAATATAAACAATGTTTTTTATTAAAAAATAAGAGGGGTTCCTTTACAAGAAAAGGGGCTTTTTGGTATTTTTGGTTTTATCTCTATCGTAAAAACGGGAACACTCAAAAGCGTGAAAATTGTATATTTTAGAGCACAAGCCATAGAAAAACAACATATAATAAAGTGCGAGTCGGACTCGCGCGCATTTTAATATACCTACTTCTGCGCGACTACGCGTCCGGTCCCTATCTAAGACGGTATTTTACCTTAGTGGTACGGAACCCTCGATGCGCGAGTACGACTCACACTTGGCAGGTTTTTGGGGCCGAACACCCCAATAGGGCTTATGATAACCTTATCTTATCGATTATAAGTATACCGACGTATCTTCTATACGAGTATACAGTCAAAATATTTACTTTGATTAGAATGATAGTGGTGTTATAGCAGACAGACAGACGACCCTGTGTTTAAGTGTTTAAAGCAACACTTCATTTCCAACACTAACAAGTAGATTGGAGCATTATACGTACAGTCAAGAGCACGTAAAGCTTGACACACGGGACTTTTTATATTGTTATTACTTCAATAGCCGTAGAGGCTAAAGTTAAGCTACGAGTGGCAGGCATGATCTGCTCTGGACTGTACCTATTTTTATTTATTTTATTGTTAGATAATTAAAAAGCTGTAAGATACGGCGACTCAAGCCCCTACACATAAAACCGATATAGGGTTTTGTTTATTAGTTAGGCTAGTTTTAGATAATTTGTGTGATAAAAAACTTTTTTGGAAAATAAATGAAAAAAAAAACAAATTCTTTGGGAGCGTCAGAGACACGATCGCTCCGGCCTGTTCTCTGTGCCAAAGAGTAAGAGAGAGACAGCTTTCCGAAAACTGATCGGGCAATTTAAATCTATTGCTAACTCTTTCTGTTTTATTGACAAAGAAAGTGACAAATAGTTTTAAAGGAGCTTTAACGTTAAAGTACGGCCATCCTAATAGGTCTTTTCTGACAGCTGTCAAACGTACGCAAAATTACGACCTGCAAAGAAAAATGAACCCTGTGTGTTGGTGTTAAGGAAACGTCAAAACGGACTTCTTACGTTGGCTTAATTACAACAAATAGGATTGCTCCATTTTCGTAGCTGTTTAGTGCAGCGCAGCGTAGCTCTAAACCCGGAAAATGGAACAATCCAGTTGGTTAGATTTTTCTCAACTCACAGCCTAGCTACCTCGCCTAAAACTGGTGGGAATCCACCCTAATCAAGCTACATTATTTCGACTGTATATTAGGTCTTTACCTATGAAATTGCCGTTTTATATGGCGAATTTTAGGTAAACTCAATTTTCAGTAGGTACTAACATTTTTGCATTTTTCTTAGGAATTATAAATTCAATCTTTTTTATTTTTTAAGCATTATTGGGAAGACAATAAGCTAACAGAAGCTTAAATTTGATTTTCGAAAAATATTATCTGTAAAAAAATAGAACAAATCTAATGAAGACGAACAATTTTCGAACCTTAAATTTTATTTATCAAACTAAAAAAGAAACAACTTTATTTTATGCTTAAATTAATAACCTTGAAGTCAACTTTCAAATATAAGACAAATGAAAAAAATTGCATTAGTATTATAGGAATTATGATCTCATTAATCTGTAAGAAAATTTCGGCAATTTCATAGGTAAAGACCTATTATTATACGGGTCTTTGATAAATTTAATATATTGTTTGAGAGTTGTTTCGTTGTTGTTGTTTTTTGGTGTTTGTTTATTGTTGTTGTTGTTGGGTTTTTTGTTGTTGCTGTTTTCATAATAGTCTTAAGTAAATGTCTGCAAACCTCTCAGGTGGTTGCTCTACCCACGAAACTGAACAATTTGCCCTAATAAACATACTTAGGTCGAAATACGAAAAAAATTTTTTCATCAATTTTTTTTTAATCGTCAATGGACTCTTGACCTCGATCTGGTCTTGATGATGCCGTTTCTATAGGAAGTTAAATTTTTATTTCGTATTTTGACCTATGTTTAGGGAAAGTTGTTCAGTTTCATGGGTAGAGCAACCGCCTGAGAGGTTTGCAGACATTTGCCAAAGACTATTATGAAAACGCCAACAACAAAACAACAACAACAAGCAAAGACCCAATATATTCTTTCTGTGACTGTATGTAAGTATTATGGGTATTTTGCTACTCCGTGGTATTTTGTCTAATCGTATCATTGTTGTTTATATTTCTATGTCTATGCATATTTATAATCTACTCGGAGCGGCGCCTAGGTTAACCTCGGTTGGCTCGTTATGTGGGTGTGCGTATGCGTGCATCGATCACGCCACCTATTCCATCTCTTTTGTATTGTGTTGCCATCCTTGTCTAACTGTTGTTGTTGACAAAATATTGATTAAGTTTCGTAGAAGGGGCAAAAGGGGTTATTTCATGTAGACTCTACATTAAAGAACGTTTTTTTGAACGGCCTTGAACGCCATCTCGCTAAGTAGCTTGCTTTATCGGTATTTTACAGTATACATTTCGGAGAGACATCATCATCATCATAACATCCCATAAAACGTCTACTACAGGACAGGGCACTCCCTCCAGAACTTCAGCTAAAAATCGTGGCACTTCGGAGGGAATTCACCTAGTCTCCACGCTTGTAGGCGCTGCGGCTAGCGACTGCTGTTGTTGGTGACCACAGTATTTAAGATAGTACACTCAACAGCACATCAGTAGAGACACTTTTGAACCTTATGGCGTGGTAATAGAGTTGAAAAAGTTTCTACCGACGTGCGGTTGACCGTACGATACACAGAAAGATGCTGCTGCCCATCCTCCTGTTCATAAGCCCTTAGTCGGCTTTTATAACACCCACGGGAAGAGATGGGTTGTACTATTATTTACCGGCACCACACGGGAACGAGAGAGTTTCGAAGAGTTTTCTTCTTTTTTTAAATTGTCAATGGGCTTACTCTTGACCTCGATCTAGTCTTGAGGGCAGAGATGAGGTCGACGATGGGACGAGCTTGCCCGTAAGAAGCCTATTAACTCACTTGAATAGATTCGGGTTGTATGAACTCGGGAACACAGACGCAGACAGAGAATTCTCTGAAACCTCTGTCGGCACTTGACGCCGGTTGGAGTTCCACCCTTATGTCATTCATAAAGGGTCACTTTTAAGTAGTTCTTGATAGAAAAAGGTACCTATGCATGTACTCATGATACTGAACAACTTTCCCGAAGGAACATAGGTCGAAATACGAAAATCGAGTTTTGACCACCCATAGAAACTGCGGCAGCTGATAGGGCATTTGTATGGGAGGTTAAATTTGGTTTTTCGTATTGCAACCTATGTTCCTTGGGAAAGTTGTTCAGTATTATGAGTACATGCATATCTTTTTCTATCAAGAACTAATTAAAAGTCACAATGCGCAGAGTTAAAGAGTGGAAGTCCCTCGCTGCAGACTGGTTTCCCGAACAATACAGTCTGGATCTTTAGTGAACAGATATCTTTTAGGTGAGAAAGCTACATCTTTAACTCTATTGTCACTTACCATCAGGTGAGATAGGAGTCAAATGCTTACCTATCCTACATAAAAAAATTAAAAATCATGCGTAGACGCAGCTTCCCGTTTACACAAGGTGTACCAGAAAGGGTCTGACACATGCATCTAAGAATGGAACGGAACAACTTTTCCAAAGGAACATAGGTCGATATAACAAAAAAATTGTTTAAAATGCTCTATCAGCTGATGTAGTTTTTATTGGAAGTCAAAATTTTTTATGGTATTTTAACCTATGTTTTTTAGGAAAAATTGTTATGATTCACACCTGTCAAGCTTGGTATAGCCTTTCTGTTACACCCTATATAGAGCGAATGCCCTGCGACTTGCCTTGCGACACTTTAAGAGCAAATAAATAAATGTGTAAAAAAAAATTTTTAATCAAGTTTTTATTAGATGTAGAAAAAGAATACAGTCTTTAAATTTCAAATAAAAGCGTGTTACACACTTTTTAATTTCTCTCTTTCTAAACACGCTTTTTTTTGAAAACCTGAGACTGATAATATAACTTTTAAGTTCTTTTACATCTATCATCATCATCGTACTCGTAACATACCATGAAATGTCCACTACAGGACAGGGAGCTCCCTACATTATTCTAACTTTTGCTGGAAAAATGTGGAGGGACCATAGTCACCTCGCTTGTCACCGTTAAGGCTGGCACCATGGACCGCGATAGTAGGTGACCGCAGTAAGTAAGATGGTATGATACACTGAAGGATGCTGCTGCCCATCCTCCAGTTTAAAACCATTAGTAGCCTCTTACGACACCCACGGTTATGTATGGGATGTTACTATTCTTTGCCGGCACCACACGGGACTCTGTTATATCGACCAGATGCATACCTACCTAAGTGGGCAAATGGATAGGTGGTCGAAACAGTAAAGTGGACACGGGCTTGAGCACTAGGATGTCAGTTCCAAAAAAAATACCTTTAATAAACTCTAGGTACATCCTCCAGTTTAAAAGAAAGTACAGGAAGCAAGGGAAGTATGTCAAGATCGTAGCAGGTGGAGGACTGTGGTCTCTGCCTACCCCAACGGGAAAGAGGCGTGATGTTATGTATGTATGTAGGTACATCCACTGCATTCCATCCAAAGTTTTTATGATAACATACCTAACTATAAATATTACCTAAGTGTTTTTCCAAACAACGAACTGCATTAACACAAGTCGAATGTCAGAGGCGATAAGAACACGTGTGCCACGTGGCCGAATGCTCGGTTTGTATTTGTAAACAGAAACAGGGGTGTGGCTGGCTGCGTCCGCGCATGATTCAACCTTTATGTAACTGGCTAGAAGTATACCTAGTCTAATTTATACTTGATCTTAGCAAATTCGAGCTGAAACCTTTCTCTTGTCTCTATTTTAAATAAATAAAAGAATTTTATTCACCAAACTCAAAAAGTTTCTTAAATGTACAAAAATTAAGCTTATTCTAAGTTTGTTATAATACATAATGGTTGGTGAAATGGCAAGATACTCAGCATTACTGCTGGATTAACTGTGTTGCTGATGCTACTTTTAGATTTGAAATTGTCTAAAAATAAATTAATCTATTCTACATTGGACCGTATTCGCAAGTATTCACATAAGTATTCACTGGATAAGAATATAATCATCGCTCTGGAACCCAATTACTCTCAGTTTTTTGTTTGGAAAGCAACCACTGCCTACACTCTTTTTAAAAAAGTAGTCGTTTCAGATCATTAAGGAACCCTGGCTATGTCTTTGTACACCTCTTAGTTGACTCTAAATACATTACAGAACACATGTAATGATATTTGTTTAAGTCGACATAGTTTGCAAGTAAACACATTTTCATTAATCGGCCATACTCTGGGCTATGGCTGTGATAAAAAGGCCGATAATTGTCAAGATGTTTTTAGTTTTATTTTGCTTAGTTGGACCACTGAGACATGAACATTTCCATGCCATATCGCACGAATGAGCGTATTTTAAAAACTACCGAATAATAAAAGAAACAAGTTTATGGATAAGACTAAGTAAATTATTGTCTTACTTTCTAGCAGGTGTACATAGAGATGGCCGGAGATGAAACCTCTCTTTTCAAATTAAGTATTCCTGTGCCAAAAAGGGACTAAGACACCTTTAACGGTGTAATTTTTTGAGCAGCAATGTGATGATGAGGACCCGTGATGAACACTGAAATACTTATTTCACTATTGCTTTTTAAATGCGGAATTCAAAAGTATTTTTAGTGTAACAGGTACCTATCCACTCTGCATTTTTTGTTGTTTTTCGGCCTTGAAGGTGTTTACCGTTGCTAACTGCGTTCTAACCCGAAGTTGGAGTATTGTATTCGCAGTTACATTAAACATGTTGACTCATACATAATCTCAACATAATAGGCGTAACATTTAGTAGCTGACCTACCCTCATTTTTATACACGTGAGTGCAGACTGCCTTACTAGAAAAATAAGTTGATCCATCAGTGCCAGGGTATTTAAGATAAATTGATGAATTTTTCAAACACATAAAGGTAGTATGTGACATATCACTCATTGTCAAACGTTGGTGAGCGTAAGCTGCCGTTATTCATAATCTAAGTGGTGAGCTATATCACTGTCAGACCAGAAAGTACAATAACCTTATCATACGGCGACATGCATGACAGATAAAGGGGCGCCACGCTCTCTCTTCGTTGTCTCCGGGCTTGAACAACAGCCAGGCGTAAGGAACGCACCACACACGGTGCTTTCGGACACGATTAATGTATGAAGAGGCACTCCACCCTCGACGCTTTCGGATACGAAGAAGGTCCTCATTTTATGTTGCATGCGGGGCGCCCTTAACGCCTTCGCGCGAAAACCAGGCATGAAGAGGAGTGAAGCCTCTTATGCCGGTACTGGTAACCCCGTTGATGAATTTAGGTATTTACGCACGGAAAGTCAGGTGAACTATCACAGTCAGAACTAACAAAAGGTTTGATGGTTAAGTACTCTGCGTTGCAAATCAGCCTAACCTACTTCGTAGAAACCTTTGATAGGATTAGAACCTATATACACTGGGATTCTTGATGGATTCTGTACTTTCTCCAAGAAACATAGATCGAAACACGATAAAATAAAATAACTTCCCATAGTGAAAACTGCACGTCTGCGCATTTTGTGTGGGAGATGAAAAAACTTTTTTCGTGGACCTATATTTCTTTTTCAGTTTCATGGTTTGACTGCACAGTTTCAAGAATCACAGTGTTTACCCTAATACCCGGTATAAATGTCTTATTCCATCATCATCATTTATAACATCCCATGAAACGTCCACTACAGGACAGGGAGCTCCCTCTAGAATTCTAGCTTTTGCTGGAAAAATGTAGAGGGGAAGTACCATTGCACATTGGTACATTAAATAATTATTTAATGTACTAATGTCTTATTTAAGCATGTATAAAAGGGTTGATGGACGTAGAGGAAGCGAAGGAAGTATGTCAAGATCGTAGCAGGTGGAGGGCTGTCGTCACTGCCAACTCCAATGGGAAAGAGATGTGATTTTATATAAGCAAAGATTTCGGATCTCCTTGCTTCGCACCTTAATTTTTCTGTGTATATAAGTTACTAGCGGCCCGCCCCGGCTTCGCACGGGTACAAAAATACGTTTAAAAATATCTTATTTTGAAAATCTACTTGTTTGCTATAAATAGTTGGTTACTGTGGGTTATCATTAAAAGATAGACAAATACTATCGTGGACTTTTCTTTAGAGCTCTTAGAGAGCAACAATTCTTTCATACATAACTTTCATATAAATGTAACCATTTACGCAGCGCACGCCCAGAAAGTTCTCAAGAGGCACGTTATTTTTCAGACTCGATCGACAAACATCATCACAGTTCAGTTAATTTGCATTCAATATTTATGAATTACCCATAGGCCTTACCTTTAAACCTTCCTATTGAAATTATCTACATATTAGTGAAAACCGGAAAACGTTTCGGGGGACTTTCTTTTATAATATGTAGTGATGAAGATAAGACTTAATTTTTTCATTGCCTAGTGTACAAGTACATGCCATTTATTATTTGTTAAGATGGTGTGATACGAAATTCTGAATAAATATACATAAGTCACGGTGATAATGTGCAGTCCACATCGTAAACACATTCAAGGTCGCGAAAAACACGCAAAATGGTGACTCAGGGCTATAGGCATCCCATATAATTTTTATTATTGTAATCAAAGTACCTACATTGTATTTGATAACGATAAAGCACTTGGGAACCAAAAATGTAGGTATTCTGCAAATCACATTTTTGGAAAAGTAATTTCAAATGTGTCCCGGAATAGTGAAACTGCGCAACCTTTCTTTCAACCAACTTTCTTCATATTCCTTTTACGTAACGTAGTCACAAACTTGTTGAAAATTTTAGCATTTAGGTATAGAAACAAAGCTCCCCAGTAAAAAACTTATCCATTCGCAATTTTTTATAATAGTTTCTTCTGCTTATTTTCGTTGTGTTTTTAATAGAATAGAGAGAACAGACCATTACATGTTGTTTTGCGTGTCTTAAGTTGAATCTACTCCTGGACCTAGAGACCAGCAGCTTTCTACAATCGCAAACGCTAGTAAAATAGAATGCAAATGTATGGGATTGACATTAGCTAACAAGATGTTGCGTGACAGCTGATGTCAATCCTACATACATTTTTATTCTACTCGATAGCGTTTGCGATAATACAAAGCCACTTGTCTCACGGTTCTGCTGATCAAAGACACTTTTCGAGCAAAATCAAGGTTTTGCTCCCGAACTCAGTGATCCTACAAGTCATGATAACAAGTAACTTCGCCGAATTTTTTTTTTATCTCGAAATAACGTTTTAGACTCCCCATACCATAGAATCCCCATACAGGTCTAACACATAACCCTCCATTTGGGCTTCGCCGCAATAGGGTAACAAAACTGACCATAATCACTGTAGTACGAATACGAGGAATAATTTAGTATTCTTGTCCGTACCAGTCAGGACAGCTGTAGTAGGGACACGAGGAACAACCCATCGCAAGCCCCATCGTAAAGTAGTCACGTGATCGACTCATTTAGAATGGGAAGGCGAAATTTTTTTTCAAGTAAAAAAATTTTTCTTCGGGAAAGTTGCTTCTTATCAATTTCACTGCGCTTCGGGATCAAAACCAATGAAAATTCACTCTGTAGAAGTTAAATTTTAGTATGACTTTCGGCGTTTTTATAACATAGCATCGACGAACCCGACACAAGTCAGTTCAGTCACGATCACGAACGGCCACGGTCAAGGTTTTTCGTATTACGTATGCGATGTTCATTCCGGCGGCGGCGACGTTCGTCATTCACTGGAAGTAGGCGTGTGCTTCGTTTGTTAATTTTTAATGGCGGAGTATTGGTCCGAAGAAATTATAACGCTGCGTAATCGACTGGAATAATAAGGAGAAGAATATTACCTATAAATCTCCCGAAAACAGAAATGCTCAAAAAAATAAGGGTTACAGAAGTACATACATACATAACATCACGCCTTGTTCCCGTTTACAGAAGTAGGATTAAGAAATAATTCGTCTCAAGTTAGAGATGTGTGATGTAAAGTCACAACAAATTACATAATCCTATTATCTCAAGGAGTTAGTATTATCTTTGTAAATGCAATAAACGCGTTGTTCAAATAATTTGGTAGGGTTATTTTGAATATTTCATAATCAACGATGATGTTATAGTGAAGATGTGACATGCTGGCAGATGTCATCCCATATAGTAAACTGAATGAGTAAAATAAATTAGCATGGAATTCCGAGCGAAGCAAGGAGATATCTTTGCTGAAATGTGAGCCAGGTGCCCAATTCTTGAATAACACTAAAGCCTGCGTCACACAGAGGCGGTTGCGGAAGCGTTCCGGGGGGGGCAGTATTTTTTGTAAAGTATGAGTTCTTATGCACCCTGTCACATTGAAAGCGGTCGCGGCGCGGCGCGGTGCGGCGCGGGAGCGGCCGGGCCGCTAGTACAACCCCGCGGATAAGGTGCGGCGCGGGGCCGAACTTTCGGCGGGAGCGGGCGCTGTATTCCATTGCGTTCAAGGCAACCCGTCACACAGAGCGGCAGCGGTGCGGTGCGGTGCGGTCCGGGCGCGGACTTTGAAGTTGTATTTATTTACAAGAATTTATTTAAAATTACAACGCTAATAACAGTATCAATTCTTCTTCGTGACTGTACCATCGTCAGGAAAAAAATATCACTCATAAATTTTCAAGATGGCCCCTTTTGCTGTCACACCGACCGCTACCCCGCCGCTGTCCCGCCGCGGTTTCCGCGCGGTAGCTCTGTGTGACCGGACCCGGAACGCTTTCGCTTCCCGCAGATCCGCCCCCGGACCGCTTTCGCAATCATACCGCTCTGTGTGACTTGGGCTTAAGTGATTTTCGAGATTAAAATTTAAAAAACCCTGATTTTCTATTGAGAATTTGTTTGTCTCCGCCAACAAACTGCTGTATTTATTTATTATTATAGTGTGGGTTGCCAAGTCGATGACTGACCTCACTGGAGTCAAAGTTGTTGAGCCGCCAAAGCCTTCTGATATGGCTCATTAACGACTACATCAGTACATAGTAGTCGGAACCAACGTCTTAACGTGCCTTCCGAAGGACGGAATCATCTAACTTTTCGGACAATCAGGTGATTGGTGATTCATCCTGCAATGTCCTAACTGGGGAGGTGGCGAAAGGTATTTTTGTTTGACAGTGTCCCCACCGGGAATCGAACCCAGAACGTCCGGATCGAGAGCCGAGCGCTCTAACCACTAGACCACTGAGGCTGTTATTGTTATGTTAGTCTATATATATAAAAGAAGAAGGTGACTGACTGACTGACTGACTGACTGACATATCAACGCACAGCCCAAACCGCTGGGTCTAGAGATTCCAAATTTGGCATGTAGGTTCCTTATGAGGCCTAGGGGTGCACTAAGAAATGGTTTTACAAAATTCCACCCCTAAGGGGGTAAAATAGGGGATGAAAGTTTGTATGAAAGTCCGTCAGTTTTGAAGTTAGGATCTTCAAAATTTGTATTCAGGCTGACAACAAAAAATTAATATTTACGTGTCTCAGGGTTTTTGAAAATTCGACACCCTTAAGGGTGAAAAGGGGGATGAAGTTGAAAATTCTTTATTTTTAAAGTAAAATCCACATAATTTATTATTTAGGCATTAATGATGTAATTCTATGCAACGTTCATCACTGTTACTGAAATACGACCCCAAATTCAACCCCTAAAAAAGAGAAATGGGGTGAAAAAGTCTAAAAACCAATGTGGGTATCGTTTGTATGGTTTATCGGGTCGCTGATTACGAAAACTACAACAATTTTAAAATCCAACGTGGTGGACGTGAAATACCATCATCCCCCTGGGGATGGAGTTGGGGTGCGATAGGTTTGAAATGTCTAAAAATCAATATGGGTGTCGTTTGTATGGTTTATCGGGTCGCTGATTACGTAAGCTACAACAAGTTTGAAATCCAACGTGGTGGACGTGAAATACCATCATCCCCTGGGGATGGGGTTGGGGTGCGATAGGGGGAGAGGTCTGAAATGTCTGAAAATAAATATTGGTGTCATTTCTATGGTAGGGATAGCGGTTAAATTGGCGTTAGGGGTAGGGATAGGGAGAGGTAGAGGTAGAGGTAGAGAGGTAGAGAGGTAGAGACGTAGAGAGGTAGAGACGTAGAGAGGTAGAGAGGTAGAGGTACAGGTACAGGGAGAGGGAGAAGGAGGGGAAGGGTGAGAGGGAGGGAAAGAGGGAGGGGGGGGGTGAGGGAGAGCGAGAGGGAGGGGGAGAGGGAGAGAGAGGGAGAGCGTTTTAATTTTACTCAATTACTTCTGCGAATTGGCTCTGTTTTGAAATATTACATAAAGGTGTCTCTCATCTCTCTCTTTACTTTTGTTAGGATACTGCTGCTAAGTTCCTCTGTTCTGAGTAATTTATGAGTAACGTCTGTATATTATATAAAATTCAGCTGGATCTTGAATTATACTCATTGATTTGCGCAGGGTTAGTCCTGTTTTTCCTTAATTTAAAATTACCCCGAAATGACGGGAAAATATCTCATTGCTTCGGAAAACCGGTAATAAAATAAATACGAAATCCACGCGAGCGAAGACGCGGGCAACAGCTAGTAATTCTACAACAAACATTGAAACATGTCAAACTTTTTATTGGGTATAAGTTTGTTAGCACTTTGAAGTAAGTAATACTACAAATTTACGAAAAAAAAAGTGTGTTGCTATACCGTGGATCCTATTCGTGGTACAGTCACGAACGCGCCGACTTTAATACATTGATTAATTGTAAAGAAAGAGGACAGTCAGACTGCGAGTGTCAATCTGACTGTACAATCAAGAGCAGGCCAAGCTTGACACTTGCAGCGCGACTCTAGTGCGTACAGCGTTAGTAATAAGGACGGTACAAAGCCCAACGTGTCAAGATTGACGTGCTCTTGACTGTACTAACACAACCAACGATCTGTTTGGGTAAGTACAGGCGGGTTGCTGTGCCATTCCTATTTGGGTATGACATCATTCGCATCGCTTCAAGGCCGGCCATCTTTTATTTTTATTTCTTTTTTATTATGCGCCTCCCGAAAGGAGGAAATGACATAGTTTCATAATTGAATGGTGAGTGGGATAGATTCTTTGACACGCTGCAAATACTGCAATGGCGAGCGAATGTACGAACCTACCCAGAAAGTAAAAAAAAATCGTAAAAAGGCCGAGTAGACGACTTGAGGCTTCTTTTCTTCTCGCCGTCACAGATTCATCATAACATCCCATAAAGGTCACAGTGGCTGCCGAGGTAACGACGCGGCGGACGAATTGGCTCGCAGGGGGTCGGACTCTAAGGCTATTGGACCTGAACCCATTATACCCATACCGGCGAGGCAGATTCGCACGCTGCTTAGAACAAGGACTTATTGCTTACACGAAACGAACTGGACCAGTCAAGACACGTGCAGGCAGGCGAGGGAAGCCTTGCCTAGCATCAACAGTCGTCTGTCCCGCAAGCTGTTACGTCTTAGTAAATCCCAACTTAGACTGGCAACCGGCGCTATTACTGGTCACGGATCTTTTAACAAACATCTTTTTGTATTAGGTGTTACTGACAGTCCTCTTTGCAGAGCCTGCTTGAAGACAGATGAAACAGCTGCTCACGTCCTTCTGGAGTGCACGGAGTTAGCCACATACAGGGCAAAGTACCTTGGTGTTCCCGGGGGCCTTCCTGAAGTAGCGAGCAACGTCACCGGCTTGCTGGGCTTTCTTCAGGAAATCGGGTGGCTTGAGTAATCGCTGTTCTACCCACACGCAAAATAGGCGCATTGACGTCGAGTTGCGGAAAATAGCCCAACGCACAATTACACAATTACAATTACAACATCCCATAAAACTTCCACTCCCTCTAGAACTTCAGTAAAAATGCGTAGTACTTACTTACTTTCGCTGGCTCAGGGACCCAAAGAGGATTTTGGCCTCCGACACCAAAAGCCGCCTGTCGTCCCTTTTCTGCACCTCCTCACGCCAATCGGGTCTTAGGAGACCGCTCAGGTCCTTCTGCACTTCGTCACTCCAGCGGTACCTGAGACGTCCGACCGGCCGTTTTCCCGTCGGTCGTCCCAGGTACACTCTTTTGACTGCACGATCTTCCTCCATCCTGTCTACGTGGTACTTAGGGGGGTTTTACCATAGTGACCACGCTTGTAAGCGTTGCGGCTGGCGACCGCTGTTGTTGGTGAACGCAATATGTAAGATGTTACGATACACAGAAAGATGCTGTTGCCCATCCTCCGGTTCCCAAGCCCTTAGTCGCCTCTCACGACACCCACGGTTAAAGATGGGTTGGTACTATTCTTTGCCGGCACCATACGGGAGAGTCACAAGAGAGTCACGTTACAGATTAGATAATAGTAAACTAGTGTTCCATGTGTGATAGTACCAACCCATCTCTACCCGTGGGTGTCGTAAGACGCGACTAAGGGTTTATGAAATGAAGGATCTGTCTGTGTATCGTACCATGTTACATACTGCGGTCACCAACAACAGCGGTAGCCAGCCGCAACGCTTACAAGCGTGGTGACTATGGTAAATCCCTTCCTAAGAACCACGCGTATTTGCTGGAGTTCTGGAGGGAGCTCCCTGTCCTGCAGTGGACGTTTCATAGGATGTCAGAAAACTGGTGTTGTGTGTACGATATATCATTTAACGTGTCGCTACAGCCAGAAAGTACTAACTTTCCGCCCCGTAAAACATTTTGTAGTTTTTCATACTATCGCATATCTCTCTGCTAGAGCGCTCTTGAAACAACGCAGTTTGTAACTACTCAGTATTAATTAACATTTGGTCACGTTTGTGTCATTAATTATCTAATGTGTTGACAAATGTTCTTATCGGCTTCAATTTTCCAAAATAATAGGTTATTTTTAGTTTTATAATCAGAACAAAAAAAACTATACAACTTTCCTAAAGAAGTAATGAGTCGAAATACGATTTTGGCTTTTTGAAAACATATGGTTACATAAACACCGGGCAAATTATGGATTCAAGTGCCAACTGATGTGACGATGAGAAAAAATTGCGAGAAAATCCAAAAATAGTGTCCGAAAAGAGAGTGTACAATGTGCGTGCCGCTAAAACTCAGAAATGAGTCCCGGTACGATCAAGTTATATGGTGTGGTAGCCCTCTATCTCCCGTCCATGAAGAAGGTTCCCGTTTTTACCTGAAAGGCGTGCTTTTGAAGATATAAGGGCTAGAAGTTTCGTCCTCTAGAAATTTCTACAACAGTCCAGAACGTTCTAGAGTATGCGAGAGAATTCCACAACACTCTGGAATGTTGTGGGACGTTCGGAAACATTCCAGATCATTGTGGAACATTCCAGAACACCCTCAAATGTTGTGGAATATTCTGGAATATTTTTAGACCATTCGAAACCTTTTTTGTATGTGTGGAGCTACCTCTGGATAGGGTATATAAAGCATGATCCGTCGTGGGTTCGAACATTCCAGAATATTCTGGATTTTGTAGAATGTTTGAGAATAGTCTGGAATGTTCGGAAATATCCCAGATCATTGCGGATCATACCAGAACATCCTAGATCATTTATAATATAGCGGCATCAACCTCGAAGACTCCTGCTTTTCTCACGGTCAACAATATACGTAACTTGCTCTCGAGTATGAAATTAAAAAAAAAAACCGGCCAAGTGCGAGTTGGACTCGCGCACCGAGGGTTCCGTACCACCACATAATCATAATTGTATTAGTTGAAATTTCAGTAAGTTAATGTGCTAGATTTTTTGAGTCCGACACGCGCTTGACCAAATTTTATTATTTGTTGTTAATTTACAGTTTATGCACTATAAACATACCAATTTTCAAGTTTGTAAGTGTTCCCGTTTTTAAAATAGAACTAAAACAAAAATCGCCTCAGCGACCATCCAACTTGACCCCTCTCTTATATGAATGTTCTTGAAACGGGAGCTCACCACAATTGGTTACCATTAGTTGTGAAAAAAGTTGTAATATTTAATGATTTCAGACTTTTCCCTTAATTTGTACTGTGAGACCTAGCTTCTTGCCAAATTTCATAATTTTATGTCAACGGGAAGTACCCTGTAGGTTTTGCATTTTTGAATAAATGTATGGAGATGAGGACATAACATGCCATATCTTTTGATTGCGTCAGTGTAAAAAATTTTAATTTTCAGATCTTGTGTGGTTCATGGATCTTAATAAATGGTATTAATTTCAACCTGATACCTTTACCCGTTCGTGAGGTAAAGGGTATTGACAGACAGACAGACAGACAAACAGACAGACGGACAACAAAGTGATCCTATAAGGGTTCCGTTTTTTTCTTTTGAGGTACGGAACCCTAAAAATATATACATTATATACCCCGGATAACAAAATGAAAAATTGTGTTTATGAACAAGTATTGTAAATAGAATTATTGTAGTTAGTATATATTTTCAATAAAAAAATTATCTCACATATTTTAAAGTTTATTCTTTTATTCCAACTACCACACAATTTCATATCAACTCCCTGAGCGATGCCGGTTAGCAGCTAGTATTAGATATAAGACGATCAAAATGTTTTCTAGATTATCGACCCATATCTCAACAAAAAAAATCCAGTTTCATGTTCTGAGATCCCCTTTATTGGACAAGTATGTAAGTAGCTAGGACACGTAAGAGTTGAGGGAAACGAACTAGCCGGAGAGGAATCAGAAAGACACAAACAGACACAATCAGAATGACAAAAAAGTGGATCTTTTTTTATGGTTAATGAGCTTTCCCTTGATCTTGATCTAGTCTTGAAGACAGAGATGAGGTCGACGATGGAACGAGCTTGCCTATTCACTCGCGACTTGAATAGATTCGGTTACACAGTCTCTCGGGAACGCAGTAGTATAGTAGTATCCCTAGTCAAAAAGGAACCGTTATAGTTTCGTCATGACCGTTTGTCTGTCTATCTGTCCGCAGCTTAGTTCAGAGACTAAGTGCTAGAAAGCTGAACTTTGGTACGAATATTAAGCCCTTAATAAAAATACCCCCACTTGACCTTGAAAATTATATGCTAAAATTTTAAGTCAATAGCATGAGTGGTTGCTGAAATGTACATATGTGACCAAAGTGACAGCCATTTTAACCATATTGGTGGAACTGATACCAATATTCAGATTAGCAACTAGCCTGACAGTGCTGTTAGTAGGTCGAAACTACTCATATTCATGACCTTACCTAACTAATCTTGGTTTGAGTCACGGTTATAATCAAAGAAAATACGCATTATTGTACGAGTACCAATAGATTGATAAAACTGTTATTAAATTTTACTACGGCTTCGCCTGCGTGGAAATTGAAGGACATTTAAGAAAACATCAAAGATTCAGGTCATTTAAATCAAAAGATGATGTAGTTTTCAGCAGTGCACTGTACGTGTTTCGTTTAGAATTACTTTTCACATTTTACCCCAACCGAAAGACGATAGTGAATCATGGTTATATCTTCTAATAATTATTACGGCGATAGATAATAAAACAGATGTGAGGTGAGGTAGTCCGGAGAATGATGGAGGATAGGCAGTGTCCTTCTGCACAACGTACTATCTTTATAGACAGCGGCAGCGCGAACAGAAGTGGATGGAACTTCCCCCCAAAATATCTCTCAGTTTGCCGTGAAAGTCGGATTTCTTTTTCTTATCCCATTATACTATAGAAATATGCATGGTATGCCGCACGTGGCGCTGCGTTTTCGTGCACGCGCACTGCACGAGACGAAGCAGGGACGCGTTGCGGAGACGGAGCGGTGCCGCTGCATTGTTTATGTTTATATGGTCTTCGCCGCTGGGCTGCGGCAATGCAATAATTTTGCGTCGCCGCACCGACCGTGTGGCACCTGATGCAGTGCAGTGTAGCGAGTAGCGGCGCCGGTAGGTAAGGTGGTAGTCGATTTATATTACGTTCATAGGATGGGACCAAACACAAATGGTGCCATGACCAGGATCAAAATCTAGTCTTTTATGGCTACGCGTTGATAACAGTAGTCACATAAAAGAATAAAACTCTCGGTCTGATAAATTAATTGACTAACAGATCGACAGTTTCGTTCTTTTATATGCACATACATAAAAAACAATAATTTTCTACACACATTGTTTAGATACGCAATGAAGTCAATTTAATTCAGATAGTCACGCACTTTGAGTTTAGGTAGTGCGTGGTTTAGGAAAACAAAATTATAAAAAGTGTAAGTATACCTACAAATTTTTAAAGGTAGTTATTTACACTTAGTTACTAAGACAACTTTTATGAATAACCTTTTAGGCAGAAATGTCCCCAGTGTAGTACCGGCTAAGAATAGTACGTACAATCGGCTGCATGTCAGTTTTAATGGTAGGTAACCCTTAGACCTTGAACAGGTCTCTGGTTTTGGGCGATTGTAGTTTAGGGCTGGTTCAGCTTGTACTGGTTTTGTTATCATTTATTTGCTACCATTTGCGTACTACGCTATCTCTTATCTTGGGTATTTTATAAGGCGGCTAAGAGATCTTGAGTCGGAGGATGGGCAGCAGCGTCCTACTGCGTATCGTACCACCATAATGTGGTCACCAACCACCGCGATCTGTTGTGCCAGCTGCCGTAACATGTTTACAAGCGTAGTGCCTCTCAAAATATGGTGTAAGGGACGGTGTACCGAATACTGAAAGTGCGTGATCAGTCAACGAAACTGAACAATTTTCTTAAACAAACATTTTTGAGAAATGAAAAAGAATTTTGACCGCTCCATACAAATTGCCCTATCTGATCGAACAGTTTGTATGAAAAGGTAAAAAATTTGGAACCAAAGCTCCCGCAAAGGGACGAGCAAAATATTGGCAAAATGTATGACATGACACTAGCGCCCTCCTGACAATAGAATGGGATGAATTTGAAAATTTGGCTGTCCTTCTAACTTAAATGGGACATGGGACTCAATTCTTGAAAATCACCGGATGTTAAAATTTCTCATTTTCCATGATACAGTGTTGAAAGGTAAATCCGGGTAAATCAGATTAACAATCAAGGACTGCTTTTATTTTACGAACATCAATTTTCACTTTTTCACAAAGAAATTCTTGAGTGATATTTTATCATCACGAATTTTTTGAGTGATATTTTATCATCCGGTGATATTCAAGAATTTACTCCCAGATCTGACAATCAAGTTTTTGTGGGGTTTTGAACACCGCAGAATTCAAAAATCAATGTTGTCAAGCCGAAATCCTACTAGTTCAAAAAATCATAGTCATCCAGCTGCTAAAATACCCGTCTCGCACTTTATATTGGAAAAGTTACTTTATTATTCTCTCACATAGGAGTAGGTACAATAGTATACCTAAATTAGTAAGACACACTAGTAAAAGTTCATCTATGTGAGAGGCCGGTGTCTATACCTACTAGGAGACCTGCATAGCATAACAGACACCAGCCTCTCCTACACTGGAGGAGCCAATACTAGTAGATAGATAGATAGATGTACACTTTATTGCTCACATAAAAGAAAAATACAAACATACACGGACAGCTTAACCTAATGTGGGCAAAGGCGGCCTTATCGCTGCAAGCGATCTCTTACAGGCAACCTTACAAGTACTTACAAGGATTTACATAACAATGCTGATCAGGTGAGAGGAACTGTGACACATGTCATTTATTGTGTGCGAGGGGTGTGTAGAACATGTGTAAAACTCTATCGGAAGGGAGGGTGATTTTTTTACTGTTCTTCAAGGTTAGCCGTTAGGCACCGTTAGCTTTTTACGCCTTACTTCGAATGACTCACAAAATACTATAGGGTTTTATTGAGTTCGTATAAAACCTAAGAGCTTATTGTTGAAGCCAAATGTGACAATGTTATTGGACAGGTAAAATTGTACAAGTAATAGGACAAGTAACAATTCTCTGCCTGCGTCTGTGTTCCCGAGTTCATATAATCCGAATCTAATCAAGTCGCGAGTGAAGAGGCTTCTTCTGGACAAACTCGTCCCATCGTCGACCTCATCTCTGTCCTCAAGACAGGCGCGGATCCAGACTTTCTCTCTGGGGGGGGGCAGTTTTATGGGTGATTTTCCGAATCTTACCACAAACATTTTGTGGAATTCCTTTTAGTGTGATATCTATACAAGGTTATTTTTACACACAAAAAACCAGCCAATTGCGTGTCGGGCCACGCGCAGTATAGGGTTCCGTAGTAATTTAGGATTTTTTTGTATCACAATGCAGGTTTCTATTTAGTATTTCATAACGTTCATAACATAAACTTTTTACCTCCTAATGCTCAGCGAGGTCTCAGCACCTGATTGCTATCGCTATTTTTATTATTTCCAGTTTTTGGGCTATATAGCTCATTAACTCTCTTTTAATTTCATCATATATGCTACTTCTGTGAATTTTTTCACAATTTTATTGACAACCATTTAGCTGGCAGTAGGCAGGGGGGGGGGGGGGCCCTCGACTCCAACAAAAAATTGAGCTTTCAAGCTGAATATTTCACTAACGGATCCCTAAATCCAAAAATGATTTAAGAAGACACATTGTTTTTAAAGAGCTATTTAACGATACCCAACACGATGGGGTAGACAAGAAAAAAAATTCACCCCCACTTTACTTGTAGGGGAGGTACCCTAAAAAAATTGTTTTACAAGATTTTACTGTACTACTTTGTTGGCGTAAATAAAATGTATATCCATACCAAATTTCAGCTTTCTAGTACTAAGGGTCTCTGAGCTAAGCCGCGGACAGACAGACAGACGGACATGACGAAACTATAAGGGTTCCTTGTCGACTACGGAACCCTAAAAATATCGACTTTACTATACTCGACGACACTAAGAGAGACCCTAGCATGGTGCAGGAAGAGGGGACTAAACCTAAATCCCACAAAGACCAAACTGATGGTATTTACCAAAAGAAGGAAAAAGTTAGAACTGGCACCAATTACAATTGATGGAATCCAGATAGAGATAATACAAGAACTGAAGTACCTAGGTGTAATAATCGACAACTCACATATTAGGACACAAAGCTAAGATAGCACTAATTCAATGCATTAGAGCAATAGGCAGAAATTGGGGATTAAAACCACCAATGGTGAATGCTACTCAGATGGGTCCAGAAAATCAAAGCCTAAAACATAAAAAAGGTTTAAAAAAGTTGATTTCATTGTTAAAAAAAAAAACGGCAAAATTTTTGTCGAGAATGATCGACTGCCTAGTTACGAGTATATGGACGATTTTCGATCAGTCAATTGCACCCATTGCCCCCCCTTGTATCCGCACCTGCCTCAAGACTAGATTAAGGTCAAGAGTAAGAGTCGGACTCGCGCGCCGAGGGTTCCGATATATCTATAGTATTTTTGGAAACAATAAAGTCCATTTTTAGGACCGCAAAACTAAATTTGTTCGTAATGTTTTTTTGCGGATTTCTAAAAAACTGTGCTACTTAGAAAGATCGTTTTATTTTTGCTGTAATATTTACATAAATTTCTATCGACTGTAATTAATTCAGATTTTTCCTTTTACAAACTTCGGAGATAAGGGGGGGAGGAGGGAATGGTATTCTTTTTGACATTATACATCACAACTTGAAAACTAAGAGTTGTAAAAAAATACAAAAATATATTCTAGAATGTGCAAGTAAAGCCCTTTCATATGATACCCCACTCGACCTAGTAACGACAATTTGAAATTTTGCCCCCCCTATTTGGGCCCCCTTTACAGTAATAATCATAATTTTCTTTTTATTACTTCAGGTGCAATTAAGTTGGGCAACCAAATTCGACAACTATTCCAAAATCTCGTATTTCAAGTCGATAGCATGAGTGGTTGCTGAGATATAGAGGTGTGACAGACAGACAGACGGACAGAGAGACAGACAAAGTCACACCACACCTAAGGGTTCCTTTTTTTACCATTTTGGTATCGGAACCCTAAAAAGAAGTAAAATACTGCACTGCGTTGGTATTAAGGTGCTGGCTGTTTGTGAAGTATTTATGTTATCCCTGTCGACCAAATTTTACTCGTACTCGTAATAGTCTTGAAATTATTTAAGCTACTTATATTAAGTGCCATTGCTAGAATAAGCATTCTACAGACGTACCTATTCATCCTTATTTTTTTATCACCCCGGATATTTAAAGGGGAGATTCTGTCCATGAAACTGAACAACATTTCCCAAGAAACAAAACCAAAGACCTAAACAACATTCGCTATCAGCTGATGCAGTTTCTATGGGAGGTGCCCATGAATCTGAACAACTTTTCCCAAGGAACACGACCTTTTTTTTCTTTGAAGATAGTTGTTCAGTTTCATGCATTTTCACACCCTTTGGTATTATCATTCCTTTCCGTTACACGTTAGTAAGTGGCTGGGATCAAAAGATTTAAGAGCTTTCCTGCAGACAAAATCTATTACTCGGTAAGACTACTCGTACGTCAATCTATTCTAATCTAATACCTACCTACTAAAACAAGAAATCTAGCGGGCAGCAGCCATTTGCGTCGCAGGCCACATGTTTAACAAGCCTGACCCAGACGGTTCACGATATAACGATAAAGTT
This sequence comes from Athrips mouffetella, assembly GCA_947532105.1. NCBI lineage: Eukaryota > Metazoa > Arthropoda > Insecta > Lepidoptera > Gelechiidae > Athrips > Athrips mouffetella. Next base: position 5,773,146 of record OX383976.1, on the reverse strand, counting down.
GTACCTATAAAAACGATAACCATGTTGACACCGATATGACAACTAGAGCTACTTTCAAGGTAAACTAGCCCAAAATAGACATAGAAGATGTTATGTTTGAGGTTATGAAAGGAAAATTGCAAAGTGAATTGTAGATTCATACGAATAACATCCTGTAAAAGTATACTGATAGGGGTCTAGAGTACATGCTGATAAATTTTGAGATGACGAAAGCGAATAATGGATTAGTTTAATAAATTGTAATGAGCAAAGTTCACAATGTGACTGATTCAAAACTCTCACAGGACAGAACTTGCATATAATAGTTCAATGAGACCAGGATTCTGTCTATGAATTTTTAATATGTATAATGTTTGTTCCCTATTTATAAATTTCATAATTGATTAATTGATAGACATATGTTGTATTTACTACTACAAATTATAAGGAAGTCGTACAGACCTATAAAGAAAACCAAAGAGTATTGAGTAGCTATTTGGAATATGAGAAAGCCTTCGAGTCGGTTGATATGTTCGTAGTGCTACGATTTCTCCAGAAGTAATTAATGGACCTTCGGTACTTCATAGTGTTCAAAGATCTCCATGAGAATGCCACTATATCGGTTCGACTCCTGGACTAGGATTCGAAACCTATCCTACTGCAGAGACGAGTAAGACAGGGAGATGTCATATGTCCCAAGCTGTACACTGCGGCACTGGAAGTCGTCTTACTCACCATTGGCACAGGATAAAGTAATAGTACTATCATACAGAACGGACACTCTCCGCCCCCCTTGCAATCTACCCCGCACCCCCGTATGCACCCGCCCGCGACATTCTCGTGGTCCTTCTGACGGTCTTTTTCACAGAATATGCGGGCCTACACGACCTTCCAATTTCAAATTCGCGCTCGATGCATGTTTTGTCTGGGGTGTGCCATTGGTTAGCCGACAGAACTAGAATATTATGTCTGATGACTATTATTGTAGGTAAACACTTCTTTCAAAATTGGAGACTGCGCTTGACCTTTTTGGAGAATACGTTTACTTGGGAGAAACAGTCCAGTTTGATAATTCCAACCTCAAGAAAGAGAGCATTTATTTGTCAAATGGTTGGTCACCGTTTGAGGAGCTTAACAATATCTTCTACATTGCCTAACTAGAGTGGTATTGGGCAGGGTACATCGCTGAAAGAAACGATAGCTGATGGGGCTGAAAGGTTTTTGAGTGTCGATCATAAGATCTCATGAAACATCCGCTGCAGGACAGGGAGCTCCCTCCAGAACTCCAGCAAAAACCTGTGGTACTTAGGAGGGGATTCACTATAGTCACCACGCTTGTAAGCGTTGCGGCTAGCGACCGCTGTTGTTGGTGACCGCAGTATGTAAGGTGGTCAAGCCCATCCTCCGGTTCATTTACTTTTTTTTCTTTATTGTACACAGAATTATACAATGCAGTAATTTCAAAAATTGCAAGCTCAACTCAAAAATTTCATAAAATTAACTAGCCCTTAGTCGCCTCTTATGACACCCACGATGGGTTGGTATTATTCTTTGCCGGAACCACATAGATAGACGATCATAAACCGGAAAATGTAGCGTGGGCAGGCCCAAGGGCGTTAGCGTAATATTATGTATTCTTTGCCCAAGGTTGGCCAACGATTTTGTCAGGATCGCGGTCGCGGGAAGCCGCTGGATGCGGGCAGCGCAGGACCGGTCGTCGCGGAGACGTTTGGGGGTTTGGGCGTCATTCGGTTGACATGATGAAATAATGTTTAATTCATATTTACTTAATTAACTGATTAGGGATTCACAATATCATTTCGTATCTGAAATGTGATTAATTTTTATGATAGTTTACATAATGTAATCTACACCTGCATTTCATCATCTTTAGTGTACCTTTTTATATTCTGGGTTCTTCTTCACACGAAAAAAATCGTATTTTTTTTTGAATGTTGAATCGGCTTCTTCGTTGGTAAGCTTGTTCCACCGTCGACCTCATCTCTATCCCCGATTGGCTCAGAAGGTTGCCCGAGATAAAATTATAGGTATCTCTCCCAGAGAAATGTCACTTTAATGGGGAATGACGTCATCTTTATCTGTAACCGGAAGTAGCGATCTAAACGCGAAGAAATGTCAGTGGAAGAAAACGTTTAGCAAACCCACAAATTACGTTTTTGTTATTTTAGACAGGGATAGGTACTTTTATACACGAATACATGTAGAAGTCCTTTTCTTTCAAAATTAGTTGCACTGTTTGTTTAGCTGTCAAGAAAACGAAATGAGAAATGACCATGCTTCATCATCATCATCATATCAGCCGAAAGACATCCACTGCTGGACATAGACCCCCCCTAAATATCTCTTTGTCGACCGGTTCTGCCCTGCTCGCATCCAGCGGCTTCCCGTGACGCACACACAAGATGCCAACGTTACGTCTTCCGGTACGTGGTCTCCACTCTAGAACCCTTACGCCCCATCGACCATGCTTGAAATAAGTAAATTGGAAACCCTTATCTTTAATTTTGTAAACAGTAGTTTAAATCATCTCGCGTGATTTAGTCAAAAAGTCATCGTGCTGAAGGGGTAGGGCACAAAAAACACTATAATCCAAAGAAGATCTCAAGGACCGCGTGTTTCCACTCAAGCGCTTCTCCCGAGTGTACCTATAAAGTACCTACTTACTTGATTTGTGACGATTTTGTTGTTTACAAAAGATTTATAATACCTATGTGTACCACTATGTGATAAAAAGAAAACATAAACATCACGTAAATAACCTCGTAATCACGTGCATGCCCCAGTTCGGAGATGCTATTATATAATCATCAACATAGACTGATAATTATGATATGGTTGATAGATAGCAACTCTATGATAAGTAATCTAAGCTCATAGTATGATAAACGAATTAGATGGATCGGTGTTAATGTGAAAACTAAAAGATTTTTTTGGAAATGACGAAGAAGTTGTTTACTAGAAATTGCCTTTATCATGCAATATATGAGTTAATATCAGAAAGTACCTTTTAAGATAACTCTTTTTCCTTCATAATACTATTGTAATACCTACGTTTACTATCCCGTTTCAGCACAAAATAAAGACAAGGATTTTTTTAAAGAAGATATCATGCAGAAGTTTTTTGGCAGTAACAAGTTTTTTTTTTACAATATTGTGTAGGTACAGTCTTGGACATTTTAAAGATGCCATGAACATGAAAGGTAGGCTTAGGTAGTTCACTCTTTCTTGGATGAAAAGCTTTTTCTTTTGGGGAAAAAAAGCTGGATGGTAAAATAATGGGTAGTCACTCCACATTGAACACAAATACCTATATACAAAAGTCCATCTAATTAATAAAAGGCAAGTGGACACCTATACTCATAAATCGATAAAATTTTCCTATCTATACCTACCCGCTACTAATACCTACCTTAACCATTACATAAACATCTACTTTAAAACCGCGTGTTAAATTCAATCGAGTATTCAAAATCTAGCAAAATAAATAACAAATGCAAACTTGTGCTCTATCGCCCGCTTTACTACGCAGCTAGTTTTCGTTTATGTGAGCGTAAGAATGTGATTATGGTGTTAACTATGTGTGCGTAACCAAAGAACAGTAATGTAGACGGGTTATGTAGGCAAAATTTGATGATTTTGTGGATGAGTACAAATAAAAGGGTCTATGTTTTCTTTCGAAGTGTTACAGACGATAGAGTTTGGACCAAATAATCTTTACCAGGTGTGTTTCTTAGAGAAAATAATGAAGGTAGTTTCTGTTTGATTATTTTGCCATTGTGAAGGATGGTCGTACGCACGGCAGCAAGCACATAGAAACAAAACCAGTATAAGCTGAACCAGCGCTACGCTAGAAACGCCCGGAACAAGGTCGAAGTGTTTTCACTACCAACTTGTCTAAATTGGAAGAATATCAACTTTTATCTCCTGCGATGTTACTTAGTTTTTGTATGATAAAGTCAGAAATAATAAAGAAATGAAAAATGTAGAGACAAAGACTGTTCGATATTTTGTAGGTACTTTCTTTGCCGAATAATAACTGTAGGATCTTCTGCGTAATAATCTATGTTTGTTTTGAAGCAGATCGTACTTGTGTGTTGTAGGAACGTAATAATTATATCTGTGTGCGTACCAGCCGGCAGCAGTGTATTTATTTTGAGGCAGCCGCCGCGCCCAGCTCAGTCCTTAACCATCTCTCGCCTAGTGTTCCGTGTGTGTAACAAAACATTCTCAATTTGAATTTTTGAGTTTAACTTTTTCTAGAAAGTTTCAATTCCAATTTTGAAAAAGGAATCATGTCAGCTTCACCGATTGCAAGACAAGCTACGCACACCCAGGCGATTCCCACAAGAAGGGTGTTAATTACTGACCCAGCGCAGATGCCAGATGTCTATTCCAGCACACCTGGAGGCACTGTTTACTCCACTACACCTGGAGGTAAGCAAAAAAAAAATTTATAAGGAGCTAAAGACGAAAATATCGATGACGTGAAGTCGACTCTACATTATCAGTTTCACAATTCGAAGGCCAGTCGTATATTTTTGCATCCAAAAAGCAACAAGATAAAATTATGTTATCATATCATTGAATACCAACACACTCACACAGATAAACGTATGCGTATTACAGACATGGCAACAGCGCACATGCGCAGAATATAAATACGCAGTTCTAACCACGTGGTTAAAATACGGAATCGGGTCTCGTAAAAACCGCGTGGTTGGTTACCCAATTGCAGTTACGGTTACATAATTGAAGTAATGTTATTAAAAAATAACTCTTAATATCACATGTGATAAGTGAAAATTTTGACATTTTGATCTCTATAGGAATTTTCCACAGAGTTCCAAGGAAATGGAAAATTTAAAAAAATTGTTTTAAGTTTGTTTAAAAATATACCTTATTACGTAAACGTTGATTCCTTCAAATTTTGACATGGTGCATTAGAGGGTAAATTATTAAAAACAAGAGCTTCTGCACAAGATAAAAAAAAGTGACTAAAAGGTACATTTAAGTCAAGAGCAAGTCAAGCTTGACACTTAGCCGTAAGTGTCATAGAAATAAGAACATTACAAGGTCCAATGTGTCACGCTTGACGTGCTCTCGGCTGTACGTACGCTATCACAACTTTTCAACTCCACCATCAGACCAGCTCACAAGCAGGGCATTTATCATTTCTCTAAAGTTATCTTATCTTATCTTATCAGCCATTTCTGTCCCACTGCTGGGCAAAGGCCTCCCTCCGTTCCTTCCACTGGTCTCTACTCTGAGCCTCTTGTTGCCAGTCCTTACAGAAAGCGTCGAGTTCATCGCGCCATCTGCTCCGTGGTCGGCCTCGACGCCGTCTGTTACTTGGCGGTTGCCAGATAGTTGTGGTCTCTAAAGTTATAGCTGAAAAAATATCTTATTAGTTTTTTTTATATCCCTTAATAATACATAGGTACATTACATTTGAGTAATCAGTAAGCTTGAGTCTTGTTTACTTACAAAATTGTTTAATTTCGGACCGTACATAGTAAATTATACTACACAAGCGCAAAACTTAATTAAACTCATAATATCTAGGTTTACTGCTTCTGAAATGTTGCTAATAATACAGAGGCTTTTAGAATAATATTTTTGACACTTAAGTTACGTTAGTTTCCTTAACTTTATTTTTTTAAGTTCCCGGAAAATGGAAAATTAATGAAAATTGTTTTGAAGTTTATTCAAAAATGTACCTTATTACGTACACAACTACATTTTATTTTTGTACCTTCAAATTTTGACTTGGTGCTTCAGAGATTAATGTCAGAATTAATACCTTGTGACATATATTTTCATTAATTTTCCTCCTATTACCCTTATATTTCTATGATTTGACTATAGGTAGATTGAGCTTATTTAAATTTTAATCTGGAGTCCAATCTTGAAAATCACCGGATCATAAAATATCACCAAAAAAAATTTATATTTCGACTGTAGATTTTAATATACAATTACAAATAGCAGAATAAAAAAGAGCTTCTAATATTCAAATTATATTTGTAATTCATGCATACATGCCTACGATTATTATACCAGGCCACTCAGAAAGTATTGCGAAAAATAGTTTTTATATATGGGAGACTGGCCGGTCAGAATCTTTTTCGAAAATATGATTACTTGTAAGTAAAAATATGTGTGTTCCATTTTCAAAATTTCCCTCCACATTTTTTGCGAGCCAATTCAAAGTATCGTGTCTTACTGAAAAATGGATCTGCGCCGGGAACATTTTAGAGCTATGATTTTTTACGATTTCAAGTGTCGCCTGAAACCGGATGAATCGTTCGATAGACTTCAAATGGCATTTATGGATGAAGGCCCCTCCAAGGCAACCGTGTATCGTTGGTATAACGAATTTAGGCGCGGTCGACCAACCTTGGGGGATGAAGAAAGAAGCGGTCGCCCTTTGACGGCTATTACGGAAGAAAACGTGCTAGCAGTGAAAAATTTAATCCAAGATAATAGGCGAATTACATATCAGGAGATTCAGCACATATTAAAGATTGGATCGGGAAGCGTTCACGAGATTCTACACGGGCATCTTCGCGTGAGGAGGATAGTATCGCGCTGGGTGCCGCACTACCTCACCGACGCTCAGAAGCAGGCCCGGGTGGAATGGTGCCGTGATATGCTGAACAAATTTGAAGCAGGCTCGTCTCGGCGTGTTTACGACATCGTAACAGGTGATGAGTCCTGGATTTATCAATACGATCCAGAAACCAAGCGCCAGTCGACAGTTTGGGTGTTTCAAAATGAACCAACGCCTACCAAAGTGAAGCGATCTCGAAGCGGGGGGAAGATTTTGATCGCCAGCTTTTTTAATTTGACTGGCCACTTGGCCTCAATTCCCTTACGAGATCAAAGAAGCATCAACGCCGAATGGTATACTACCAAATGTTTACCAGAAGTTTTTTCTGTTGTGAGCAACAAGCGACCAAACACAGGGCTCCGCGGACTACTGCTCCACCACGACAATGCGCCTGCACACACCGCGCTCAAAACGAGGGACTTCCTGGACAGCACACCAGTCAAACTCCTGGGTCACCCTCCTTACAGCCCTGATCTAGCACCGTGTGACTTCTTTTTATTTCCAAAAATAAAAAATCAGCTCAAGGGGATACAATTTTCGTCGCCGGAAGATGCGCTGGCTGCGTTCAAGCAGGCTGTAAACGAGGTGTCTACGGCGGACTGGAAAAAGTGTTTTGAAAACTGGTTCAGACGCATGAATCTTTGTATAGAGGCTGGTGGAGAGTACTTTGAAAAGATTTAATAAAAATATATGTACCTGTAGAACAATTTTTTTTAGTGTCGCAAATATTTCTGAGTGTCCCACGTATTTGTATTCAAATTAGCACCAACATGTGATACTTTATCGTAGGTTTAGGTAACTAAAAAAAATCCTTGTAAGTAGATAAATATAAAACATTTTTGAATTAAAGCTCAGAATATATCTAAAATATTTTTGAAAACAATTAATTAAATGGTTGGAATAACAAAAGAAGAAAAGAATTACAATGGGTTTCACACAATGGCTTCGTAAATTTTGTTATTGTTTGTTGAAAAACATTGTTTTTGTATAGAACGTAAGAAAAAATACACTTCCATTCAACTAGAGAACTCTGATAGGTGTTCCTGCTTCCGGTGTTCATTTCAATGTAGGTATTTATGTAAATATAGAGCACAAATGTTTACATTTTCTAAGTATTTTATTCTAAGCGACAACAAGGTCTTCGTTCCGCAAACTATTGTTTTCGCAAAACATTCTGCCACTTAATACATCTTTACAGATTCATCTAAAATAAAAAAAAAATAAAAAAATTCTCTCGCCAAAACTTTCTTACAAATAAAAGAAATGGATCAACTCAAATTACACTAATACTTAGAAGAAAACCAGAAGAAATATTGTATATGTGGGATAGAGGAGCCTGAAGTAGAGTCTAATTCTTGAATAAGACCGGGTGACAAAAATCACAAAAGATAAGATTGTGTTTTTCTTTTCAGAAGTGAAAAATGGTATTCGTATAATGTTTGTATTTTAATTTTTAAATATTATGATTTACCTTTTATGATTTTTTCTAGGCACTTTTTAATTTTCAAAGTCTCAAAAGTCGCTCAAATATCACTTGGTGATATTTAATCATCGGATCCCTGTGCTAAGACACTTTTCCGTGCTTACCGTGACATGCATAGAAAAGGGAATTAGAGTACAATACAAATACAATACAATACAAAAACTTTATTATTCTCTCACATAGATAATTTGTACAGTATGGATAAGTAAGACACACTTGTAAAGTTCATCTATGTGAAAGACTGGTGTCTATAATAGGAGACCAGTATGACAGACACCAGCCTCTCCTACACTGGACCGGGAGTAGATACAGACTTAGTGAGTACTTACAAGCAGTAGGGATTGATATAAAAATGCTGATCAGGTGAGAGGAATGGTGGGTATTTAGGTGTATGTGTGCGAGTATGTGTGAGTGGGTATGTGTGTATGTATGTATACGTGTGTATGTGTGGGTATGTGTTTGTGTGTATGTAAGATTGTGTGCATGTATTAGGGTGATCTTGTAAAATGATTAGGTAAATTGTTAACAAAACTAGTTACTGATAAAAACAGGTAAAGGATTTATTAGAGTAGTGCTGAATAAAGTAAATAAATATTATATAATAAGTCAAATACTAAGGAAAGTAAGGTAAGAAGTAATTAGGAAGGAACTAGAAGGAGGTTTTCTGTGTCATTATAGTTAAGGGTTTTTAGCCACAAGGTGATACTTTTTTTGCACTTGAATTTGGTGTGAGGGTATCTCTTTATTGATTTTATTATAAAGATAATTTCCTAGAAAGCCAAAAAACTTATGCGATAGGGCAGTTGACCACTGATAAGAAGAACTGCATACGTGGTGCTTCCGACGTTTATTGATAAGTAGTGATTGGTCAAATTGTAACTGTGAGTGCTATTTTAGGATAATATTTAGAATAAATAGCTGCCTAACAGTCACTACATCTGCGAGTACGTACAACTCTTTAGTGGGGAAGCGGAATGGTAGGAACAAACTTACCTTTAAAACTGCACGTTGAGCCCGTTCAAGTTTGATCAGACTAGTTTTTGAGGTACCACCCCAAACTGTTATACAGTAACAAAGAACGGACTGACACAGAGCTAGGTAGACCATTTTTATAATGTTTGTATCTGCGATGTGCCGCAAGTTTTTAAAGATGTAGATGAGCTTACGAGTCCTAGCTGATAATAGATCGATGTGGTGTTTGAATGTGAGTGTGTTATCTAGGATGACTCCTAGATATTTGATGCTAAGATCCCGAGCTACTTGGTTGCAGGAACAGGCTGACCCCGGCACACAAGAGTGGGCTGTTATAGAAAAATTGTCATGCACTGACATGTTAAAGTTGGTGATAGAAAAGGGTATATACTTTGTTTTTTGAACATTTAGTGTCAGTGCATTAGTTGTAAGCCAAGAGAATACCTTGTTAAAACCCACTTGCGCGCAGGAGTAAGCCTGTTCCCAAGTGTCACCTTGAAAAAGTAACGCGCTATCATCTGCAAAAGTAACTATCTTGCCCTTATGTAGTTGAAGGTTGCATAGGTCAAATGGTTGGTTGAATGATGATGATGAATGATGTGAATGACATAAATATGAAAGCTAAGAAAAGTGTAGGGCCAAGCACACTACCTTGCGGCACACCGCAGGTAATGGGAAGATTCTAGCTATAACAGTATTCAAATAAAAAAATACTAAAAAGAATTCGTATCCTCATTTTGAAACATAATAGATTAGATTACGAACAACGAACTCATTTACGCGGTTTAAAAATAGCGCCCAACCAACACAATAAAAATAATAATTCGTTCAGCTACAGAGAGTTCAAGGAACTAAATTATGGTCATAATTACTTACTACATGTTGTGCTGGTAATATGACTCAGATACAATAAGTAAGTGCAAACTAGAACGTTGCAGACATTTTATAACTAAGTATAAAATTATTTTCACTTCTCATGCTGGAAAAGTTGTAGTTTATGCATAGGCAGTCTAAAATTGTATTTTATGCAATTGGTCAAAAAAATAATTTCTTCTAAATTGACTTTCCAGCCAGTCATACCATTAAACACTTAAGACCACTCATTTCGTTATATACTTAAAATATATTTATATTCGGAGCTTTTAACTAGTTATTTTTAGATTTTTCTACTTTACGTTTTATTTCCTCGTAATCAAAATGAAAAGCAGAGTTAACTCGACCATAAAACATTTTTATCCACGGCTTAATTACGTAATAATTGTATAAAAAGTCATGTTTTAAGCACTTCTTGTAAAAAAATACTATTTACTATACTACTTACTATTATAATTACTATTATATTATACACTCTTATCAAATAAAAGTTTTTTGGTTAGGACGTTGATGCAACAATTTAGTTGAGAACATGAACTCGACTTGAACTCGGCTCACTGAGTCAGCTTGTTCTCTATTGAGAACACCGCGCCGATTAAATATAAAACAAAATAATCGATTTATTTTTTCAAACCCACTGATAATTGCCAGCCAGTATAATGCAATACGATTATAAATTCTCCTTAGTCGCCATTTTTTTCTCAGAAGCCTGTACACGTGGCGTGCTAACAAAACATCGTATCTGGTTTGTTTAGCTTTTTGCGTGGGCGCTAAGTAGGTACATTAACAGACAGAGAGGGGTTTACTGCATACCTTATAGACATGATTTGTAAACAATTATGTCGTAAAGTAGTTAGAACGGACTCACGTTAATTCCAATACGATAAGGGGCCATTGGGTGATTAGATAACTGGTAACTAATTATGGCCAGGACAAGTACCCACTTATGTGATATGAAAAAAAAAAATTGGAAACAAAATATTAAATCTACTGTGAAATATGCATGAGCATCTCGGTTTTAGTGAATTAGGATATTAATTATTAAACTCAAACTCAAAATCATTTAATCATTGTTGGATATTCAAATCTTAAAAGCTAAACTACATCGCTTCACAAACAAAATGGCGCCATGGTGGGAAAAAAAAGAAGCGACAATAAAAACCCACGCGCTCTTTTTAATGTTTGAATGTACATATTAAATGGTTGTTTGTTATCTTTTTATGTGCATCCCTCTTTGGAAAAGTCGTTCGTTTTAGAAACAATTTTTCAAAATACAAAAATTTAGCCAAGGGTCCAAAACTTACCCAGAATATCACTCGACTTGCAACGAGCGAATCAAAAATAGAGCCCCCATACAAACGGCTTGCCTGACGGTTATAATATTACAGTGCAAGCAAACCTGTCAACCTCCGTATCGTGTAGTTAATGCGGCTAATAGGATTTTATGACACGTGTCATTGTGTTGAGTAGGTACTTGTTATTTTTAGTCTGTAGAGAACACTTATACAAACAAAGCGTTTGTTCTTTGTTGGGCTTACAATGTACCTAGGTAATGCGGATGTCTACTAGGTCAACAACGTAATACCTACTGTATTAATCTAAAAAAGAATCTTGAGAAAGTCATGAAAAACCAATATGAGTGTAGTTTTTATTTACTTCTTGATTAGATTGTACTTTTAGGTTTAAGCAGAAATCACATCTTAATAAATTCAAAGACTAATTCGGCATGCATTTCTGATAGACTTGGTTTTGCTTATTCCAATATCCTTACTTCAACGAGCGATGTATGCCAAATTAGTTTCTGAATTAAGTTAGGTATGATAGTGGCTTTATTTGACAAATTTTGGGTTAAAAAATTATAAACGATGATTATACAATTAAATGACGACGTTAATATGCTAACCCTTTATTAACACTATTAGAAGGTTGTGTAGAGTCGATTTCACTCATTCCAATTTTAAACGGATAAGAACACAAATCCTAATTAATAATAACCCTGATGTTTTGTTTTTTCCAGGCACTCGCATAATCTACGAGAAATCGTTCATGATGTCTTTAAGACAGTCCCCGATCTCACAAACGCCACCGAAATGTCACCTTCCAGCTGCATTGCTCAAGAACCCAAGTGCCGTTCCTCATTCGAACACTCCAGTGAAGAACACAAGGTCAAACTCCATCTCTTTCGACGAAAGCCAGGAAATGGAAACCTTTAGCATGGATCTCTAGATCGTAGTATAGTTAGCCTTGGTTTCGGAGATTTTTGGGATACGCTGCTTTCATTTTAGTCCGTTTGTACTGACAAGGACAAAAGGCTTTTATAAAAAATATGATTCCAATTGTTAGATAGCTAGTTTTTGGAACCAAGGCTGTAATTTTAAGATTAAGTTAAGCGTGACTGAACTTTTGCGTTCGAAACGCAATCCTTTGCCAAACCAACAAAAAACAATCTAAAAATTAAAAATATTACAAAATTTACTCTATAAAAATCTATAAAATATAAATACACAAAAATATTAATTCAATTCTTAATGGAATGGGTGATGATAAGTATGAAAATTAGCGATTAGATGTGTGATGCAAATTCCATTGGCTGATTTGATCGGCCAATAGATATGAATAATCTTTTCGCTTCTTGTTATTGTTATTACAAAAAAAGTGGCAAAGGATATGTATTTTGTAAATAATTTTATTAATTTAGTCATTTAGTTGCGTATGACGCACATCGCGCATTATGGTGCCGAGTATTTTTATTTTTGGCTTTTACATAATTACTTGTAAATGCTTTTGTGAAAAAAAAAATAAGATTTTATTCACACTATTTTAAGAAATTAAGACCTTTAGGCATTTAGAGGTAAAAAGGTGTAAAAATACTTAAAAAATCTTGAGCAATTCACATCAAAGTTTACTAGAAGAGATTTTGAAAATTTTGTCCGACGGCAAGTAATTTCGCCCGTCAATAACACACACACTCGCGTCAAATGACAATTTCAACTAGACTTTTTTAACATTATCAACTTACTGTCCACAGATTTGATTGTTTTTAAATGAAAAATGGGATATTATTCAAAATAGTAGTTGTTTATAATTTTTAAGTATTATTTTTAAGCCAAGCGACAAGCAAGTGCCATTTTTAGAAGTTAATTTTAATAATAATTATCTTCTTCTGGTATTTGCTGAAATTATAGACTTTATGAAATCTCTATATTTAAATATGTATTAAAAGTATTTGAGATATTAGAAATTGCGTACAATTAGTGTTAAAATTGGTCACATAATTTCTGAAAATTGTTTATTGAATAATAAAATTATAACGTATATGCATCGAATATCACTCATAATATTTTATAAAATTGTAGTATATACTTCCAAAGCATTTATTAATTACAAAAGTAAAGATTTTCAGTGATTTGGTATGTGCAAGACTCTCTGAATATTGTCATTATGTTTCAATGTTAATGATATTTTCTTGAGTATGAAACTAATATAAGGAAGCAAAGTGTGTTTATATTAATATGATACATTTGTTTTTGACTGCCAATACGAGAGAATAAAAAAAAAGGAATTCTACTAAATGTATTTCATTACTTTCGCCGAATCAGGAGCCATTCATAAAAGTAACTAACTAAAAAATACGGTTTGCTTACACTTTTCTTCTTGACTGTTCCTTTACTCTACAAATAATGGAAGAAATTTGTAACAACAGAAGGTGATTTCAAAAGTCGTTGATTTATTAAAATCAACGACTTTTGAAATCACCTTAATAATTAGATACTCGGGATACCAAAATCGGGGTGTAAAAAAAATGGATGTGTAAATGTCTGTCCGTGTGTTGCCGGCAAAGAATAGTACCAATCCATCTCTACCTTATCATTTAATCTGTGCTGTGGATGCCGTAAGAGGCGACTAAGGGCTTATAAACTGGAGAATGGGCAGCAGCATTTTTCTGTGTATCGTACCATTTTACATACTGCGGTCACCAACAACAGCGATCGCCAGCCGCAACGCTTACAAGCGTGGTGACTATGGTTAAAGGAACGAAAGGAACCAGGCGTTTTTGCTGGAGTTCTGGACGAAGCTCCCTGTCTTGCAGTGGACGCTTCATGGGATGTTACGATGATGTAATGACCATTTTTCGAATTTAGGGATCCGTTTGCGAAATATTACGCTTAAAAGCCCTAACCTTTTTAAATTCATGTGAGTGTTCCCCCTCCCTCCCAGCTAAACGGCTGTTATTGAATATGTGAAAAAAAAAACACATTATAACGAAATTAAAAGGAAAACTATCACAGCTAAGAAAACTTCGTAAGGAGTCGAGTGCCATGCCGGCTAAACGGATGTTATTGGAATTGTGAAAAAATTCACGGTGGGAGCATTTATGGTATTAAATTGAGATATCAAAATCCACGCGGGAGCAAGCAACATATTTTTATTTACCAACTGGCATGAAGTGTACGCGTAGTTAATGATTTGGAAATAGCAGACCTGTTCCAGTTACCGTAATAGCCCCCCTGCGGATATGCAAGATCTACATTACACAACTCATTAAGAGTCATTAAGTCACTATACGTCAATCTACTAGTGCTGCAAAGGATTTAGGCTTTTAGCCCTAAATTTTAGCCTATCGATTCCTTTTTGGGACTAGACCAGTAAAATAGGGCTTTAAAGGCTTCGTCATTTTAAAAAGCCTATAATAGCCTTTTTTTTAAGTAGTAGGCTTTTTTGGGACTGGCGTCTTTATATAAACGTTGTTGGTATAAAAATGAGTTAGAGCGTGGTCTCGCCATCAAACGTAATAGTTTGGCGAGTAGACTAAGTATATTGTCAAAATCTACGTATCTTTGTGATAAATAAATAATAATTTAAAAAATCGTTTTTTTAAGTCCAAGCCTTTTTACAGACTTTAAAAAAAGGAGGTTATCAATTCTATACGTATGTAAGTATGTAATATTATTGGAACTGCATAAAATTCACACATGATATTCCAATGGGGTTTCCGAACAAAAACAATTTTTTTTAGACCAGTAAAATAGTATATGTATGTTTGTCCACGCGTATCTCTGAAACTATTGATTGGATTTTCATCATTCTTTTTAGGGTTCCGATACCAAAATGGTAAAAGAAAGGAACCCTTATGGTGCGACTTTGTCTGTCTGTCTGTCCGTCTGTCTGTCTGTCTGTCACACCTCTATATCTCAGCAACCACTCATGCTATCGACTTGAAATTTGAAATAGTTTTAGAATATAGTTGCCCAACTTAATTGCACATGAAAGAATTTTGATAAAATTATGATTATTAATGTAAAGGGGGCCAAAATAGGGGGGGAGGGGGCAAATTTAAAATTGTCGCTACTAGGTCAAGTGGGGTATCATATGAAAGGGTTTTACTTGTACACTCTAAAATATTTTTTTTTACTTTATTACATTTCTTAAATTTCAAGTTAAGATGAAAAATGACAAAAAAAAATACCATTCCCTTACCTTACCTTATTTCCGAAGTTTGTGAAAGGAAAAATATGAATTAATTACAGTTGATAGAAGTGTATGTAAACATTACAGCAAAATAAAAACCGGTCAAGTGCGAGTCGGACTCGCGCGCCGAGGGTTCCGATATACCTATAGTATTTTTGGAAGCAATAAAGTCCATTTTCAGGACCGCAAAACAAAATTTGTTAGTAAAGGTTTTTTGCAGATTTCTGAAAAACTGTGCAACTTAGAAAGATCGTTTTATTTTTGCTGTAAAGTTTATATAAACTTCTGTCAACTGTAATTAATTCAGATTTTTCCTTACTCAAACTTCGGAGATAAGGGGGGGGGAATGGTATTTTTCTTGACATTTTTCATCATAACTTTAAAACTAAGAAATTTAAAAAAATACAAAAATATATTTTAAAATGTACAAGTAAAGCCCTTTCATATGATACCCCACTCGACCTAGTAGCGACAATTTGAAATTTGGCCCCCCCTATTTTGGCCCCCTTTATATTAATAATCATACTTTTTTCAAAATTTTTTCTTGTGCAATTAAGTTGGGCAACTATATTCTAAAACTATTCCAAATTTCAGGTTGATAGCATAAGTGGTTGCTGAGATATAGAGGTGTGACAGACAGACGGACAGACAGACAGACAGACAGAGCGGCACCATAAGGGTTCCTTTTTTTTACCATTTTGGTATCGGAACCCTAAAAACGATCTATCTAAGTGGCACAGTTTTTTAGAAATCTGCAAATAACCTTTACAACAAATTTAGTATTGCGGTCGTAAAAATGGACTTTTTTGCTTTCAAAAATACAAAAAGTATATCGGAACCCTCGGCGCGCGAGTCTGACTCGCACTTGACCGGTTTTTTTATATACGTTGAATCTACCCTCTACCCAAATCTCCAAAAACTCATGGGGTTGTAAGCGCAGAATATAATAATGTTGTAAGTACTTCCTTATCTAATGGGGTAAGGTCTAGAACCCCATTGATTTATAGCTCTTAATCACTGTACAATACTGAGTGCACGGGTCAGATACCCTTAGGGAATCAAATCATTATATCTTTTAGGGGAGAGGAGATTTGGGTTAAGTTATTCTTGGCACTGTCCTTGTGGTACCGGCAAAGAAAGTACCAATCCCTACCTGCGAGTGACGTAAAAGGCGACTAAGGGCAGCATCCTTCTGTGTATTTTACCATACTGCGTTCTCCAATAACAGGGGACGCCAGCCACAAGCGTGGTGACTATGGGAAATCTTCTCCAAAGAGTGTCCTGCAGTGGAAGTTTCATGGGATGTTATAATGATTCTTAGCACCAGAGGATATAATACTACCTAGGACTAGGTGACCTAGAAAAAGTAACTAAAAAGAAATATTAAAACGAAACGCAATTTTGGTGGATTAAAAGCTGAATCAGGATAGCCACTGGAAAAACGTGGTATATTGGGGATGTACCATAGTCTCAACCGTGTGGTGCGGGAAAAGAATATAAGTACCAACCCATCTCAACCCGTGGGTGTCGTAAAAGGCGACTAAGGGCTTATGAACAGGAGAATGGGCAGCAGCATCCTTCTTTGTATCTTACCATACTGCGGTCACCAACAATAGCGGTCGCCAGCCGCAACGCTTACAAGCGTGGTGACTATGGCAAATCCTCTCCAAAGAGTTCTGGAGGGAGCTCCCTGTCCTACAGTGGACGTTTCATGGGATGTTATGATTATTCTTAGCACCATAGAGGATATAATACTACCTAGGACTAGGTAACCTAGAGAAAGTAACTACAAAGAAATATTAAAACGAAACGCCATCTTGGTGGCTTGAAAGCTGAATCAGGGTAGCCACTGGTAAAACGTGGTATATTGGGGGATGTACCGTAGTCTCAACCGTGTGGTGCCAGCAAAGAATATAAGTACCAACGCATCTCTACCTTTGGGTCTCGTAAGAGGCGGCTAAGGGATAATGAACCGGAGGTTGCGCAGCAGCATCCTTCTGTGTATTGTACCATCTTACATACCGCGGTCGCCAGCCGCAACACTTACAAGCGTGGTGACTATGGCAAATCCTCTCCAAAGAGTTTGGAGGGAGCTCCCTGTCCTGCAGTGGACGTTTCATGGGGTGTTATGGTGATTCTTAGCACCATAGAGGATATAATACTACCGAGGACTAGGTAACCTAGAGAAAGTAACTACAAAGAAATATTAACACAAAACGCCATTTTAGCCACTGGAAAAACGTGGTAAGTATATTGGAGGGATGTACCATAGTCTCAACCGTGTGGTGCCGGCAAATAATATTAGTACCATCGCATCTCTACCTTTGGGTGTCGTAAGAGGCGGCTAAGGGATTATGAACAGGAGGATGGGCAGCAGCGTCCTCCGGTGTATCGTACCATCTTACACAAAGTCAAAGTAAACATAACTGCAGACTAACTGCATGCAACATACTGTTTGCTCTGTTTCATTGCAATCGTTTCACTCAAACAGAAGACATGCGAGTACAAAGCGGCGAAGCAGGGACAAAAGCTAGCAGAGTAATTTTATGAATTTATGACATGAATATGAATAATAAGTAATGAATAAATCTAAATAATTTGATAGTAAGTGGGCGACAGAACTTTGTTCTGTATAATCTTAACATAAGCCCATCACATACAGCACCATCTATTATGGAGTAGAAAAACTAACCGCAATTCTTGATTGGCAGATTTTCGGTGCATTGTAAAAATTAAAACGAGGCCCTAAAAAATATTAAACGAAAATAATAGAATAATAACCTATACTACCCACAAACAGATGGCGCGGTAGAGTGTAAGACATAGTCGAAACACGGAGAAAAAAAATGCCTAGACATGAGACCTAGCTAGATCAATTTCTTGCCTCCAAAAAACCCCGTACAGTAAATTGTATCGAAATCGTTAAAAGCTGTTTTTGGGAATCTTATGTTAGTGATAGCATCGACAAATTATACTTAGGTGATAGAGTAGGGAGGATATTCTTGTGCTCTTCGGCAAAATTTCTAGTAAATTATTTGCTATGCTCTGCTAAAACAAGGTTGAAATTTTAAGGAAGTTTTGTGCAAAATCCGTCTGAAAAAGTACCACCTCTTGGTCTATTTCCACCGTAAAGCAGCAGTGTTTTACTTGCTGTTTCAGTTTGGCGGGTACATGAGACACATAAGACATTCCATCTACTTCTCAAAGTGGGAACGCGGTTTGCTGTCTTATTTGTGACAAAGTATGTCACTAATAAATAAGACAGTGGGTGCTATGAATAGTGGTAACTAAGTAGTTAAGTAAGCCAGGCGGCCCATCTATTCGTTTGCTCACTTGTTACATAAAAAAACCTTAAGGCACATTATTTGTGATCATAATAAAACATTAGTGAGTAGGGAATAGTCCTCTCTTAAATACTTATTTATTAATACTATGCTGACGCGAATTATTACTGAAGTGTGCACATTAATTAAACGTCAAGTCAATGAAGGCAAGTGTCTACGCCGCTACGGCGTAGGTGATTGTCTACGCCGCCTTAGCGTCGCCGTAGCCATTCAATATGACGCATGTAATCTTACGTGATTTTATTTTTATTGTATGTATAGTACTTATAATCTAGATATAACTCACGAACCTGGAGTGCCCACAAAAAGATCTACAAGTAGAAAACAATAATATCGGACAATGATCAAAAGGAGAGGTGTTGTATGCGCAAGATTGAAAGTGCATCGTAACATGATAAATAAATAACTACAGTTCGTCGTTTTGTAGCTTTTAAAGGGTGCCAATGGGACCCTACGACATCGTTTGTCCTTCTGGGTTTTAAAGGCCTTCCTTTTAAAATGGACTAACTAGCTGGCAGATATTTTATCTGTCAGATTAATCAGAACCGTTAGCAACAAGCAATGAAGCGGGTTATAAAAACATCGATAAGTAAAAAAAGTAGAAAGAAAAAAAAAAAAAAGAAAAA
Organism: Athrips mouffetella; assembly: GCA_947532105.1. Taxonomy (NCBI): domain Eukaryota; kingdom Metazoa; phylum Arthropoda; class Insecta; order Lepidoptera; family Gelechiidae; genus Athrips; species Athrips mouffetella. The sequence goes on along the minus strand of OX383976.1, from coordinate 5,753,769 downwards.
AGAAGAAAAGAGTAGTTTTTGCGAGCTCCTCCATCGTAAATACGGATAAGATAAATGCGTAAAACCTGGCTTGACTGTAGTGCTTAAGCTTTTATAGTATTACATATTATAATAAAACTTTTTGAAACTTAGTAGTTTTGACAAATCACTGAAATATTGTAAGTGGAAACGAGACCAGTTCAAAGTGTTTACACTGACGTGCAGCCGTGTGTTCAAAATCTTGGCTGTTTTTAACTGCTTAATAATAGGTAAAATATACCTACCATTGAGCGCCAGAATCGTTGCAATTTTGATCCAGTTATCAACTGATTTCTGTTTCATTTTTCTCATTTACAGATGTAAAGGTACAGAAGCGTCTAAATCGCCTTCTTTTTTACTTTCGAGCGGAGCGAGAAAGGTATTGTTTTCGTGAAAAAAAAAGGTTTTTCTAATTTTCTCAAAAATGTGTTCTATATCACTTATACATCATAAAAAATAAGTCTCCCAAAAATGTCCGTCCGTCGGTCGGTCGGTCCGTCGGTCGGTCGGTCGGCCGGTCGGTCTGTCCGTCACGCTTTGGCCTAGCGGCTAAACGAATGGTCCGATTGACACCATATTTGGAATTTAGGAGTTTGATGCAAATCCATCGAAGGGTTCTAAGTGGTTTCTGGCTGGCTCTCATTTTGAGGGTAGCTGTCATACAACGAAAATAATAAATTGTAATTTTCTCAAAAACGGCTCATCGGTCGGCCGGTCGGTCTGTCCGTCACGCTTTGGCCTAGCGGCTAAACGAATGGTCCGATTGACACCATATTTGGAATTTAGGAGTTTGATGCAAATCCATCGAAGGGTTCTAAGTGGTTTCTGGCTGGCTCTCATTTTGAGGGTAGCTGTCATACAACGAAAATAATAAATTGTAATTTTCTCAAAAACGGCTCATCGGTCGGCCGGTCGGTCTGTCCGTCACGCTTTGGCCTAGCGGCTAAACGAATGGTCCGATTGACACCATATTTGGAATTTAGGAGTTTGATGCAAATCCATCGAAGGGTTCTAAGTGGTTTCTGGCTGGCTCTCATTTTGAGGGTAGCTGTCATACAACGAAAATAATAAATTGTAATTTTCTCAAAAACGGCTCATAGAATCTTGATGAAACTTTGCATGACCAAGCATTTCCATGTAAGATATCTTGCGCCAGTATCAAATGATCTGTGTAATTTCATATAAGGGGTGTTCCTGTACCACCAAATCGTAAATATGTGATTTACCCAAAATTGGTTCCATTGAGTTTATTAAAACTTTCTATAATATTACTCCTGGATTGGTTGTCTACCTGACTGGATATTCCAAAAACTGAAAGGGCTTGCTCAGTAGACTAAACTGAACAATAATCCATAAGGAACATGTGTTGGAAAATTAAAAAAATCTCCATGCAAGTATCCTACGGTAGTATCTATTGCACTTTGAAAATTCATATAAAGGGTGTTCCAGTACTACCAAAAGTTAAACATGTGATTTACTCGAAATCGTTTGATGTTTGTTTGTTTTAATGTTTGACAATTTGAATTCTGAATTGATCTGTATATGTCAATCGAACATTTTTTTGGAAAAACGTAAATAAAAGTTTGTATTTCCATACTATGTGTATGGCATTACAAACTTAAGTTTGCGGTTGATAGTTTTTCCTTGAGTATTGCGAGAAAGTAAGTGCAGTGCTGCTGTACCATTTATTTTATCTGATTCTCGGAGTGAGATCACGATATGTCCACATGCCCACAATAATGCGCTTAACCCGAAGCCCTACAAACTTCGTGTCGCATGCGACGCAACACCCGCGACTGTCTGTTTACCCTACTAGCGAATTGAACAGGGTATATATCTAATAGACATCAGAGGGGTTAAAAAAAGAAGTGGTCACAAAACCCGCAAAGTGCTAGTGCGATTGACGCATTGAGGGTTCCACCAGACAAATACCTTAATGTCGTAAGCGACGAAAATATAGAGGTTAAGGTTACCTTGACGGTTAACTTCTGTACCAAATTATGTTGAGTCCGGCTCTCTTTTGACCAGATTTTATTATTTGTTGTTTTATATAGCATTATGCACTACAATCATACTATTAACGCTAGTAGGTACTGTTTAACGATTCAACAACAATGAAAAAAAGAAATGCTGAATCACATGTTTATTATTATAGGGGACCCCATTTAGAGTGAGTTCCAAAACGGTAATAAGTAGTTAATATTTACAGCAGTCTGTCTCGACCACACCGATGGATGTCGTATAAAGCTATCCTGCTGTCAGGGTAATTTCTACCCGATTCGGAACGCAACCTTAGTTTTAATTTTTTTTGTATTTTATGTGCTTTTGACTGTCCCTACCTCACAGTCTGTATGCAATAAGTTAAAATATAATATAAAACAGACTTTTGGTCCGCTTTGAAGACTTTTACATTTTTTGCCTCAAACATTAACCTAACTGTTAGGTTAGGTTAGGTTTCGCCCCCCCCCCCTCCCCCCGAAGGGTTGCCGCCTTATCGTGACGGGGGGGCTTAGTACCCGTGGCTTGGTCTCCCACGGCGAAGCGAGGAGGAACACCACGGGGCCGTGCCGGTGTTCGGCTGGGCGGCCCCGGGCGGGGCTGCTCCTCCGGGCTTTGGTCTCCAAGCCCGCGATGGAGCGGCTTAAGGCGGTAGGTTGCGGTAGTGTATGGGCGCTATTGCAACTGAGGCGGGCTGCGGTGTCGTATGGGAGGCACCGCAGTTGAGGTGTAGGGGCCGCGGCGGGAAAGGAGTTTCGGTGTTACGTTGTGCCGCTCTCCCTACCTTCCGCGGCCTCGGCGGGGTCGCCACCGCTTGATGGCGGACGCGGTGGGGCCGCAGGGGAAGAGGAGTGTCGGTGTTACGCTGTGCCGCTCTCCCTATCCTCTGCGGCCGAAGTGGCAGGCGGCGGGGCCACAGACCTGACCCGTCGCAAGGGACCCCGGGCGTTCAGACACGGGGATGTCTGGCGTCCATCTGTCTGGGTCCCCAGCGGGTGGGAATGGCCGGGCACTCACGGTCATTCCCAGCCCCCTCCTCGGAAAAGCGTGAGGGGCCCGCCGTGAAGGCGGGCGGTTGCCGGTGTGGGGACTGGAAGTAAAGGCTCTGCCGGTTTCCCAGGCCCCAGCCACTCGGGCGACGCGGGAGTGCCGCTGGGTTGTTTTAGTTGGTGGGAGTCCCACATACCCCTCTCAGTCCCCGATGAGGGATGATGCATAATGCATTTTTTCCCAGCGTCAACAAAAAAAAAAAAAGGTTAGGTTTCGCCGGTGTGGGACTGGACGTAAAGGCTCTGCCGGTTTCCCAGTCCCCCGCCACTCGGGCGATGCGGGAGTGCCGCTGGGTTGTTTTAGTGGGTATACCGGATCTCCGGGGACTCCCACATACCCCTTCCATCCCCCGATGGGAGGGGATGCATAAAGCATTTTTCCCAGTGACAAAAAAAAAGGTTAGGTTAGGTTGTTAGGTCCTAACATCCGATATTCAGGGTGTTAATTTGATTGCGTGCCATTTCTCAGAGGCGGGATTAGTATCAGTAAATGAACAACTTTTCCCAAGGAACATAGGTCGAAATACGAAAAACCAAATTTGACCTCCCATACAAAATGCGCTACCAGCTGAGCAGTTTCAAAAATTGATTTTCGTATTTCGACCTATGTTCCTTGGGAAAAGTTGTTCAGTTACTGATACCGCCCCTGAGCTATGGCACGCAATCAAATTAACAGCCTGTATATGCCGAATAGCCTTGATTACTTATTGCTATCAAGAAAAGACCATGAATTACTTAACTGTATGCCCAAAGGATCTTCCTTAAATGACGTCAATTTTGTGACAATGTCTGAAAACTAAATCCAATGTTCCATACAATATTATTTAAGATTTATGAAGGGTCCTGATGAAAAAAAAAACCGGACAAGTGCGAGTCGGACGAGTTTTTAGAAGGAATATATTCCATTTTTAGGACCGCAAAACTAAATTTGTTTGTAAAGGTTCTTTGCAGACTTGTTGACTAAAAAAATATTTTTTCCTATAATATCTATCAACTGAAATTATAAAAATTTGTCCTTCATCGAACTTCGGAGATAAAGGATGGTATTTTTAAAAACATTTTTCATCATAACTTGAAAACGAAGAGTTGTAAAAAACCTGTTTTGGAGTGTACAAGTGAGCCCTTTCATATGATACTTCATTCTACATAGTAACGACAATTTTAAATTTTGACCATTTGGGCTCCATTTCCATTTGTTCGTTCGTAATAAAGTTGGGCATAGGGCAATCATTTTCTAAAACTGTTCCAAATGTCAAGTCAATAGCACGAGTGGTTGCTAGACGAGTGGTTGACAGACGAATTGGCACTATAAGGGTTACGTTTTTACCATTTTGGTTCGGAACCCTAATAACATAATTTTTATCAGCATGTTGCTTGGACCATGAAACTAAACAAATTTTGCCAAGGATGAAACACGAAAAAAATATATATTTTCCATAGAGGTTAGACCGGTTAGGTTATCTTACGACCACAGCGCACGAGCCTTACGAGCAAAGCGAGATTGCCGCGGCAGCGGCCGGCGAGTGCCGGGAACTAATTACGCGCCGTTTTGTGAAATGCCGCGGCATTATGTAAAATTATGAATTAAAAATCTCTCGGCATTTTGTAAAATGCCAAGGCATAATGTAATACGACGAATTAGGTTTAATTTGCCTGCGACATATACACATGACAGCAAGCACGTAGAAACAAAACCAGTATAAGTTGAGCCAGCACTACGCTACAAACGCCCGAAACCAGAGACCCGCTTAAGGTCAAAGTATTTCCACTGACGTGCGGCCGTGTGTACTTAATACAAAACCCTTGATACTTAAAAAAATAAGACGGTGTTAGTAAAAGTGCTGTGGAGCTTGAAAGTTGTTTACTTTCATGGGCAGATCCATATTCCTCAGAAATAAAGTATCTATTTCTTAAATTTAGTTTTTTTTATTTCTGACCTTCGCTGTCTGTCCTCTCCGAAAGGACAAACCCAATTGCCACTATGTACAATGTACAATTATGTACATGACCTGCAAATTGTTCTCTCCTTTTGTAACGACGAGGCGGTGTTGAAACGCGTTTTATGCAATTTGTACAAAAAAGGTATAATAGGTACTGAAAGATGTGAATCTGCACTTGAATCTGAACAACATTTCCCATGGAATAAAGGTCGAACAATTTGAAAAAAAAACCAGCCAAGTGCGACTCAGACTCACGCACTAAAGTTACGGACGTCTTGCCCTTTGATAAAAAAAAAACCCCGTGTCCAATCAATCCTGACCCCTCTTTAGTAAGAATTTACTTGAAACGGAAGCTCACCTTTATTGGTTATCAGAAAAGTTGTTGTTGTTTTAATATTTAATGGTTTTAGACTTTTTCCTTTAGTTGTGCTATGAGTACTTGGTTCTTGGCAAAGTTCATGATTGTCATTGATTGGTCAACGGGAAGTACCCCGTAGTTTTTGGTTTGGTTCATAAATGTGGAGATAGGGACGTAACTGACCGTATCTTTAGATTTTGTTCTTGTAGAAGCCTTAAAATTTTCAGACCTTCAGGGTCCATGGTTACATGGATATAACTTGATATTAATTTCAACTTGATACCTTTACCCGTGTGTGAGAAAAAAGGTCTATTGAGTCAATGTGTCAAGACTCTTGACAGACAGACGGACAACAAAGTGATAGTACAAGGGTTCTGTAAGTTTTCCTTTAGGTATATATTCCTAAAAATACCTAAAGAAATAAATGCAAATAAAGAAGAAGTTTATGAAAAGTTGCAATATTTCGACGTATGTTTCTTGAGATATTATAAGTTGATTAGTTTCATGGCTAAAATCAACCCATTTCCTTTCTCTGTGCCTGTAAAGTAAAACTCGTTTCTTCCTCCATTTATAGCATCGTGAACGAAACGCAGTTCTTATTTATTTAATTACTAGGTGGGGTCCACAATGTCCACAATGTTCCAGAATATTCCACATTTGAGAGTGTTCTAGAATGTTCCACAATGATCTGGTATGTTCCCGAACATTCCACAACAAATGTTCTGGACTCTTCTAGAAATTTCTAGAGGGCGACACTTCCAGCATCTTCAAAAGCACGCCCTTCAGGTAAAAACGGGAAACTTCGTGATTCCCTGAGAGAACTGTTCAAGGAAATCAACATTATGACAGTGCCATGCCAGTATATCTATGAAAATATAATGTATGCTAGAAAGAACATTCATCAATTACCTAAAATTTGTGACAGGCATAATTTTAATACTAGAAATAAGCATAAAATTGATCAACCATATACTAGATTAACTAAAGTCAATACATCTTTCGTTGGTCTGTGTATACGATACTACAACAAAATACCTATTACCTGAGAGAAAGTTTAAAGAATGTGTAAAGCAAACGTTATGTAAAAAAGCTTACTATAGATTGGATGACTATATGAATGACAAAGAGGAATGGTGGTCTGATATTCCAGCGAAACACAAGAAACACAACTCTTAAAGTAGGCCGTGCTGCAGTGGTTTCTTGCAGTTTCTTTTACGCTGCCATAGCACGATCCGAAACGGCGTAGACTCGCTCTATTTGCATTGTATTCTGAATGACATTCAATAAGTATTCTGTAAAGAATCTACATTGAATAAAATTATCTGAATCTGAATCTCTTCATGAACGGGAGATAGAGGGCTACCACACCATATAACTCGCTTGATCGTACTGGTACTCATTTCTGAGTTTTAGCAGCACGCACATTGTACACTTTCTTTTATAATATATATTGATTTAGGACAATTACACAATTAAAATGCAATTTTCATCATAAGACTTCGTAATGGCTTAACCATAATAACCATCAAAAGTAGTAATGCATCTCAGTATGGGAGCGGATCAGCGGATCTAAAGTTAGAAACTACGACTTCTTAGAGCTTTCAACGCACGAAAGCTTTATTCCCCTTTGATGAAAATTGTATTCAGGGCAGGAAAATAACCTACATTGGAAATGCCACCTGGGAGCCGCGAGCTACCTACGAACATTGCATTCAGTAACTCGATCAGGGAAATTCAGGGAATGTAACAATACAGTACCGCTTTGAAGCATTCGAGATATACTGCGGCAATATTACGTAACGAGGAAAATCTAATTTTGAAATTCCAGAATTTTCCTTGTTCTGATTCTGTGGTGGTTTCTGAGTAGGCAAATCAATATGGCGTGACTTGATTGAGATTAGTGGTCGGTAAGTCGGCAGGTTCGTCCAGACACCGCAGGCAAGGGTTTGTTTACCGGGTGGGGCCCGGGCAGCAGCGTCATGCACCGCTAAATTGCAAAAGACAGTTACGCTTGTGAGCTTGCACAAATATGTAGAGTTGCTAACTTGTGTGCGTGGAGGGTGCGAAGAGGCTGTGACAGGGAAGCCGTAGTGTCGCAGGGTTCGTGCGGGGTGGTTCGCGTCAGCTGTGTGCGCGCGCCGGTCGATACGGGCGGCATTGAGACGCATGCGCGCCGCTATCGAGCCCACACGGGCCGCCGCCGCCGCCGGCCGCAGACGTGATGCATGCGGGGACCTAACGGCTACACGCGCGCGGGCCTAATGGGCACCGTGCTGAGCTTCAGCCCGCGCGAGCGGCGCCCGCCCGTCGCGGTGCCGCCGCCCGACCGCCAGGCCCTCGCCTACTCCTACGAGCGGCTAAACAACGCCAAGAACCGCGAGAACAGAGAAGTACCGCGCGATGAGCGCCGCGCCACCCTCGACGACGCCGCCAAAATCATCTCCGAGAAGACGGCCCTTGAAAAGAATCTCAAGAAGCACTCGTTATTTATAAACGCTTTGTCGTGGAAGAGGTTTTCGACGGCGAATAATAATAAGAAGAAGTTAGAATGCAAGAGCAAAAGTGTTGCGACGTTCAGGGCGCCGTTGACGGACAACGCGCCACTGGACCGCAACAAGAATGTGGGTGTTCCTGGCGTGCTGTACGGCAGGCCAGCCCCGCTGGGTGGTCCTCTGCCGCCGCCGGCGGACGTGGTGCGAGCGAATGTGCTCAACAACAATGTCTGCTACGCGGAGAAGCTACCGACGACGGCGGTGGGACCAGTGGGGCCAGCGGTGGCGCCGCGCAAGACTGTCATCCAGGCGTCCACCTCGGAGCTGCTCAAGTGCCTGGGAATGTTCCTACATGTCCGTTGTCATCGCCTGCGCGACTTCCAGGCCGGGGATGCCGTCATGTGGCTGCGGACTGTCGATCGGTCGCTACTGCTACAAGGCTGGCAGGTAAACATTACATTTTATTATTTCTCCATCCGCTTTTATTCAGGTGGTACAATGAAAGATCCCTCATCGCTTCAACAACATTCCTCGACGTCCATGATGGCAGGTAAACACCCTGCGCGCTACCGCCCTCTGTCTGCGCGAAGTATCTAACAGATGCTCTTTTGTTTTCCTTTATACGTCATCGACTTTGTCATCGACTCATCGTACCGTCCCTCTCCCTACCCTCAGCTTGTGTTTTATGCATTTTGATAAAACATGGAAGCAAAGGAGTGCGTGTTAGGGGTGCAACTTTTTCATCCTAAAGATGAAACATAGCGAATGCTTGCTTTTCCTTTTTCTTTGTAATTATTATCGAGGATAGAAAAAGCAGAGGACAATAGTTTGATCTTAACCAAATAGAAACTTAGGGGCAGGTACGGCAGTATCTTATTGACCATTAATTGAACTCCAAAATTTCCTTTAGCAAATTTTTAGATCTTTCTTGCACTTAAAGTTTTTGAAAATAGGTGTAGGTACCCTAACTAACATAAAAAGTTATGAATAAGCCTTTTTATAAGGCATAAAAATGTTGAATGGATTAGTGAAAGTCACTAAGCTTCACTTCCATGCTACATCTGCAACATGCATTATTAAGTTAGCTCATGACATTGCCTGGCCGTGAGCCACTTTGTAATGAATGTTTTAAGCCTGGTAGAGATATTTCTATTCAGATGTCCAATTTTACGGTAACCATGTCACGTCAAATTAATTCAATGGAACTTTGTCCTTGTTTTACATAAACTGAATGATTGTCGGTCTCTGGACATGCACGTACGCCGATATCACTGACTCGTCTGAATGAATCTCTTGCTCGTGGATGATTGTCTCTATTAATTCTTTTTATGGATGGATACCTTACCCCTAAAACAAGTCCGATCAGGGTCTAGACAATGTGCCATTTTCTTCTGTACTATACTTACTAATCTGGGGTGCCATTTGGCAAAAGCGAACATCATGAAATGTATGGGCTGACATTTGACATGTTATGTCATCTCATACATTTTATGGCGTTCGCTTTCGTCATCTCTAAATTTAATGGCACGTTATCTACAACGTGTAACGGAAAGGTGTGATAGTACTAAGGTTGTCTGGAAGAGATCGCTCTCAGCGATAAGACCGCCTTTGTCACCCTAGATTTAAGAGTTTCTTTTTATATTGTTAATGTGAACCATGTGTGACAATAAAGTATTTATTTATCTTTTTTATTATTTATTTATTTATTTATCTGCCCTTGAAACTGAACAACTTTTCCCAAGGAACATATATGTATAGAACAAAATAAATTTTTGACCTCCCATAGAAACTGCATCAGCTGATAGATAGCGCATTTTGTATGGGAGGTCAAATTTAGTTTTTCGTTTTTATTTTTTGTTCCTCAGGAAAAGTTGTACAGTTTTATAGGCACACCCTTCAGTATTATCACACCATTCCGTTACACACTTACAACGTTACAACTGTTAGTTTTGCCAGAAAAAAATCTTCTCTCTCCTCTTATTTTACGCAAAAAATATCCTATTGCTTCGAAGGCTCCTAAACGTCTAATACGGTTTTGATGCTTCTTCCACCCAATAATTCTAAATTTTACAGTTTCTGAAATTTAAGTAAAAAATTTGAAAAAAGAATTATTAATGTGGTATAAAATCAATAAAATCCCCTTTTTTAGGGTTCCGTACCTCAAAAGAAAAAAACGGAACCCTTATAGAATCACTTTGTTGTCCGTCTGTCTGTCTGTCAAGACCCTTTATCTCACGAACGGGTAAAGGTATAAGGTTAAAATTGATACCATATATTGGGGTCTATGAACCACACAAGATGTGAAAATTTGAATGTAAGATTAAAATCTCAAGAAATATCCATGAATTTCGTTAGTGATTATAACATCAAGAAAATCTTCTTCAAACCAAAAATTTACGGTAAAAAAAGAAACGAAAAAGCCTTATGCCTCGACTCAATCGAGGAAAGTGATTCGTTTTATTTTGAGGATAATCCTTCGTCAGATGGAGAATCGAAAACAGATATATGAAACAAGAATAGAGGAAATGAAATATAGAAGAAACAAAAGCTAATAATTCAAAGTAATGAGATATGAAGCGCTCGTGGCCGCTTGGTTGTTTTGTTACTCTATCTTTCGAATTAGAAAATTGCTTCAAATGGATTTTAAAGTGCAAAATTTTGTGCAAAGTCCATCTGGGAAAGGATCACCCCTTGCCTAAGAAGCAGTATTTCCTTGCTGTGTCGGTTTTAAGGTGATTATAGCCCTCAAATAAGAAGCTACGCGATCGTCAATGCAAATATCGCCTTTATTAACACGTCAATAGCGTTCATATAACTGAGTACTGTTCTGTGCTCTTCAACGTGACTTTTACGACCAACGTCGAGACTCTCACCCACAAAAAACCGGCCAAGTGCGAGTCGGACTCGCGCACCGAGGGTTCCGTACCACCACATAATCATAATTGTGTTAGTTGAAATTTCAGTAAGTTAATGTGCTAGATTTTTTGAGTCCGACACGCGCTTGACCAAATTTTATTATTTGTTGTTATTTTATAGCTTATGCACTATAAACATACCAATTTCCAAGTTTGTAAGTGTCCCCTTTTTAAATAGAACTAAAACAAAAATCGCCTCCGCGACCATTCAACTTGACCCCTCTCTTATATGAATGTTCTTGAAACGGGAGCTCACCACAAATGGTTACCATTAGTTGTGAGAAAAGTTGTAATATTTAATGATTTCAGACTTTTCTAATTATTTGTACTGTGAGACCTAGCTTCTTGCCAAATTTCATAATTTTAGGTCAACGGGAAGTACCCTGTAGGTTTTGCATTTTTGAATAAATGTATGGAGATGAGGACATAAAATGCCATATCTTTTGAATGCGTGGTTATAAAAAAATTGAAATTTTCAGATCTTGTGTGGTTCATGGATCCTAATATATGGTATTAATTTCAACCTGATACCTTTACCCGTTCGTGAGATAAAGGGTCTTGACAGACAGACAGACAGACGGACAACAGAGTGATCCTATAAGGGTTCCGTTTTTTTCTTTTGAGGTACGGAACCCTAAAAATAATAATAATTAATTGCCCGAGATTTAGGAATGATAAAGTACATAATAATCTACACTAATATTATAAAGAGGAAAGATTTGTACCTATTTTTGTATGTTTGTAATGAATAGGCTCCGAAACTACTGGACCGATTTGAAAAATTCTTTCACTATTAGAAACCTGCATTATCTGGGATGAACATAGGCTATAAAATATATTTAAAAAAGTTAGGGTTCCGTATGAAAACTTCGATAATGTAACCCAAGGTGTGAAAAAAATACTAAATAGCATCCTTATATCGAGTACGCTGCCGAAACTATTAACAATAGAGCAAAGTAATGTACTACAGAATTATAGAAGCCATCAATATCTACAAAAAAATTCGCGATACCATATGTCTAACTATTACAGTTCATCATCATCATCATCATGATGATGATGATGATGAACTAACTGTAATAGTAATAATCCATAACTGTAATAGTTATGATGATGTCTAACTATTACAGTTATGGCACAATAACTACTTTTTCATGTTAAAATATGTAATAGTAACGCCGGTACAAACTATATAGGCCACATTATTCGTACCTATTAATCCTTATCCAAATAAATGATTTCGTATTCAAGGCTATAAATAACTTTTTGAATTATTCAAATCGGACATACCATTCAAAAGTTATCATGAGTGTAATCGTTATCAAAATAGAAATTAAAGAAACAGCGCCCTAAGTGACTGTAATGGTTTTATCTACAACAGAGAATAGACACGAAAAATTTGACTGGTCAAGTGCGTGTCGTTCCGTGTGGTAGCGGCAAAGAATAGTGCCAACCCATCTCAACCTGTAGGTGTCGTAAGAGGCGACTAAGGGTTTACAAACCGGAAGATGGGCAGCGACATCTTTCCGTGTATCGCACCATCTTACATACTGCGGTCACCAACAACCGCGGTCCATGGTGCCAGCCTTAATGCTAACAAGCGTGGTGACTAAGATACTTCCCCTCCACATTCTTCTAGCAAGGGCTCGAATTCTGGAGGGAGCTCCCTGTCCTGTAGTGGACGTATTATGGGATGTTATGATGGTTTTGATGAAGTGCGTGTCGGCTCGAGCGAATTTAATGCACTTCTGCGTGACTAAGATGGTATGACTGCCCATAAATAGGACAGTATTTTTACCTTAGTCGTACGGAACCCTCGGTGGGAGTACAACTTGCGCTTGGCTGGTTTCTTTAGTAACCCCCGATGCAACAAGAACCTATATCTACCCGTGCGAAGCCGGGGCGAACCGCTAGTAATAATATATATATATATCCTCCCAAAAGGAGAGAAAAAAAAACACAAAAAATATAATAATAATAATAAGCGGTCACCTACAACCGCGGTCCATGGTGCCAGCCGTAACGCTAACAAGCAAGGTGATGGCTAAGGCCCGTGTGATGGTGTAAGCCTCCAAGAGGAGTGATAAAAATTAAAAATAATAAATCAATATTTTTAAATCCATTTTTTGTGACCTAAAACCAAGCTCAAGGTGGGTATTGTGAGGAGACTGTATGGGTAATGGATTTTTAGGGAATTTATTAACATTTCCGTGTGGTGCCGGCAAAGAATAGTACCAACCCATACATACCCGTGGGTGTCGTAAGAGGCGACTAAGGGTTAACTGGAGGATGGGCAGCAGGATCCTCCTGTGTCTTATATCTTACTTACTGCGGTCACCTACAACCGCGGTCCATGGTGCCAGCCGTAACGCTAACAAGCAAGGTGACTATGGTGCTTCCCCTCCACATTTTTCCAGCAAAGCTCCCTTTCCTGTAGTGGACGTTTCATGGGATGTTATGATGATTAACATTCAAGGCAATTTTACAATGTGTCCGTAAAATAAAAGCATGAAAGCAACATAAAAGCATGAAAACATCATTATTAAGACCATAAAGGCTTTTCCTTCTATTTCCTAATCCATCTTGGGATATTCCATTATCCTGAAAAACGGCGCCTTACCTTAAATAAACTTCGCTCACGTAGCCAATCAGGTAAAAGGTAGGCTACCCTCATCTTGTACGGTGAATCACAGTTAGATGTATACCTTGGTTTGCATTATTTTCTTGTAACAAAGTTTATTTTTAGATCAAAGTGAATAAATACAATTTAATGAGTTGTAAGAAACGTAAATTTGCAGAAAGTTCTTCGCATAATATTTTTGATTCTTAAACATTTTCAAACTTACTTATGGACTTTATGTGAACAACTACTTACATTCCATTCCATAATAATATGATAATTAATTGATCGTCTAGTCTAATCATTAAAAAACCTCTCTAAGCCTACGGAAAATTTTCATTATATGCTTTCTACTTCCAAGAGTTTTAATAAAATACTAACGCGAAGAAGACGCTTATTAAGAAAAGAGGAATGCAAGAGACTTGGAGGCGCGAGTGGCAAAATGAATAACAAAAAAATACCTTGCGTTTTATATCAAGGGGGTACTCATTACCAGTAGGAACATTCTCTGCCACATGTACGAGTATGACGGAGCATCACTTGAGAACGGGTCAACCGTTTTTTTGGAAGTGAAAACTTCTTTAGCGGCGCTTGGCACTTTTTTAGATGGGTAAAAATTTTAAACTCGCGTCAGATCCGTAGCCTGATCGAAAAAGCGTCAACTGTCAACCGCATTGTTATTACAATACGGGTTTTTATTCAATGACATCAAAGAAGCACGCGAGCAATAACGCGATTGACCCTTACAAAAAGCATAATATTCAAAAATGCAAGTTTTCACTTCTGCCGGCACTCCTAGAGTGCAACCCGTCTCTTTTTAGGGTTCCGATACCAAAATGGTAAAAAAAGGAACCCTTATGGTGCGACTTTGTCTGTCTGTCCGTCGGCCTGTCTGTCACACCTCTATATCTCAGCAACCACTCATGCTATCGACCTGAAGTTTGGAATAGTTTTAGAATATAGTTAATTGCACATGAAAGAATTTTGAAAAAAAAATTGATTATTAATGTAAAGAGGGCCAAAATAGGGGGGGGGGGGGGGCAAATTTCTAATTGTCGCAACTAGGTCGAGTGGGGTATCATATGAAAGAACTTTACTTGTACATTCTAAAATATATTTTTGTATTTTTTTACGTCTCTTAGTTTTCAAGTTATGATGATAAATGTAAAAAAAAATACCATTCCCCCCCCCCCCCCCCCTTATAGCTGAAGTTTGTGAAAATCTGAATTAATTACAGTTGACAGAAGTGTATGTAAACATTACAGCAAAAATAAAACGATCTTTCTAAGTTGCACAGTTTTTAAGAAATCTGCAAATATAATTTACAAACAAATTTAGGTTTGCGGTCCTAAAAATGGACTTTATTGCTTCCAAAAATACAAAAAGTATATCGGAACCCTCGGCGCGCAAGTCCGACTCGCACTTGACAGTTTTTTTTTATGTTTACTGCTGGACATAGGCCTTATAGATATCTCCATGACGACCGTTCCTGTGCTACTCGCATATGTACTCGCATCTAGCGGCTTCCTCGTCGGTCCACCTTGTGGTGGCCTACCTACGCTAAATCTTCCGATATGTGGTCGCCACTTTATGACCTATACGGGTGCCAAAATATAATTTAATTAAATCCTTATTTTGTTGTTATGAAATGAAGTAAACTGTAATGTAGGTAGTTTTGCATTTATTAAAGGGTCCACCTATTGTTTAACAGTAACATTGGTTTAACATTCAATATTTTTTCTTTTTGGCACTCCGTAACGTCATCATCACTCCAATTCCTCAGACTTCAAACAAAAACAAACATAACAGTCCCACATTTATACAGGGTGTTAGGGACAGCCATCCAAATACTGAAGGGGCATGATCAGTCAGCGACACTGAACCACTTTCAGTGAACGAAACTTTCAGGAAATGAATAAAATACCGCGTCTCCATACAAAATTGTAAACTTGATCGGGCAGTTTGTATGGAGAAGCCGATTTTTTTTTTTCGTTTCCTGAAAGTTTTGTTCACTGAAAGTTGTTCAGTGTCGTTGACTGACCGTGCCCATTCAGTATTCGGAAGGCTGTCCCTAACACCCTGTATACAAATAAGTAAAGTATTTAAACATTCTCGTAATAATCGTAATAAACGGTTCCTCGTCGTAAGTTCATTTAAATGAGGGGAAGCAGTGCTGACGTCACGAAAATCGATACCGGCCACAAGACGCCATCAAAAGTCTGTAAGCCGGTGTTTCTCCTCTAGGCATTCTAGAGAAGTAGAGAGCGATACGAATTTTCCCAAGGAACATTGGACGATGAGAAAACAACTTTCAACTATAGTATAAGTGGGCAAACGAGCAGGTGACAAGGTGAGCCACCCGATGTTAAGTGGTCACCACCGGCTATAGCACCCACTGTCTTTTAGTGGCATTCTTTGATACTAATAAGACAACAAAGCGCGTTGCCCACTCTGAGTACTAAGATGGTATGTCTCATGTGCAGGTAACTTCACTGGCCTCTTTACCCTTCGAACCAGGCAAAGGAGTGGTGGCAGAAACAGGCAAGGGGGTAGTACTTCCCCAGACGGACTTTATACAAAAGCCCTACCACCTTCCGAATGTCAAGTTATTTTAATGTGTACATGTTCATATATACCTACTTTGAAACTTTCGATGTAAATATAACATCAAAAACGTTTTATGAAAAGTTGACTAGACTCGCATAACGCCTTTATTGTTAAAATTCTGGCTTCTGGGTTAACTGATCCCGCAGCCCACTGAGCCCGCGGGCTCAGTTGACCACTTTCTTTTTTTATGGTCACCTCTATTTTTAAATACAGGTTGTAAGGAAAAGTACCGATTTCCATTTAACCACATGTTCTATAAGTAGAATGTAGAACAAAAAGCATGTTTATAACATAAAAAAACAAAAATTTTTAATAATACATATTAAAATTTAATTGTGTCAACCCTCACCAGAGCCAATACAAGACTATCGCACCGATAAGCGTGAGTATTTGCCTCAAGTGTCGTCCTTACGTAGTTTTTTATCTCCTATCTCTGTTGCACGCTTGTGAATGGCGTTCGTTAGTCAATGGCGTCGGGTGCGCGTTGCGATTCTTAGCATAGGGTTGGCAACTTGAACTTTTTTTTCATAGAAAGCATTTTATTTTTTATTATCAATATGTTTTATGTACTTTATTCTACTACACAACATGTGGTTAAAAGGAAATCGGTACATTTCCTTACATCCTGTATTGTCGTTACAGCGGGCTTCACTTGTTGATTACAAAATATATTTTTGTATTTTTTTACAAGTCTTAGTTTTTAACCTATGACGAAGAATGTTTAAAAAAATACCATCTCCGAAGTTTGCTAAAGGAAAAATCAGAGGAGGAAGTATGTAAATATTACAGGAAAATTAAAATGATCTCTCTACGTAGCACAATTTTCAGAAATCTGCAAAAATTGCAAGCTACTGAACTTACCGGCACATGAGACATACCATCCTAGTAATTATAGTGAGCAACGCGCTTTGCTGTCTTATTAGTGTAATATGCTATTAGTAAGACAGTCGGTGGGTGCTATGGACGGTGGTGACGGTGAAGATTCATCCTGCAATGTCGTAACCAAGCTGGGGAGGTCGCACAAAGGGATTTTTTAGCTCTGTCGTGAAAACGGTAAAAATGAACTTGCAATAGACAGCATTCCCTCACATTGTACCCTTTTATTTGGAAATGCACACGAAGGGTCGTAAACCTCCTTATGTGTATGTCTGTGGCCGATGGGCGTCTAGCGTATGCAAAGCGGGGGGTCTGGACAACGTGCCTATAAATTTAGAGATTCCGAAAGCGTACGTCATAAAGTGTATGGGAAAATGAAAGATTGTAAAACAAGAACCTATGGATATTCATTATGTTCTAAAATTGAAGTTTTGTTAAAAAACAAAATAATTAGATTTAAATTTTTATTCAGTGTATGAGACTAAGGAAACAAGTGTTGGTATGTACAATGTTATTGTCATTATAATTGTAGAACGAAACAGGAAGGAAACCTGCTGGAATGTAAATAAAAATTCATCGTTTAATATTGTAGCATAATTTTAACTAAGTATTAGTATAGTAGTGTTTTACTCGGAGAAATCTTACTTCTACGTCATATCCTACAGGACTGCCAGTCCAATCCAAGGGCTTTCTCAGATAGACCAATGTAGCTGTCAGATTTCAAACCCTCAAATGGCCGTTGGCTTCGTTACTACAGTCATAAATGTAATAATAGAGTTGCTTAACTAACGTGATCGAAAGAAAAACCTGCTTCTAACCTCCACAACCCATTGGAGAAACCAGATCCAATCCTAGAATATATTTTGCTATGATAAACCGCCTAAATGAGTCCTCGCCCGTGGGGTACAGGGGCGCGGGGGTAAGACGACAAAGGGGGAACGAAAGAAGAGGTGCGGGCGGCGGCGGGCGGCGTGGCATTCTCATTCTATCGCGCATCCGCCCCCCGCACCTGCCCCTGTACTCCGCGGGCGACTACTCATTTAGGCGGTACTGGCCAGAGTTTTCAAGACAACTCATAGACCTGACTTTGTTTAATGCAAGGAGGTTTTAACCCACGCTACGCTCTGGGTAGTAAAACCACAGATCATATAATACTAGTAAACTAGGTAAAACCTCCTTGGTTTAATGACTACTGTCAGTGTCATAATCCAGGACCAACCGCTTAATGTGCAATCCGAAACACTAAATCCACTAAATCGCTTTAGCGGTCACCCACAGATCACAGCCAACTTATTTTCGTGATCGGAAATTCGGAAAGAAAGTATATACTTCATTCACGCTCTGGGTAGAAACAAACAAACAAAAGACATGTATACTAGTGGATTTTTATTCCAAGATAAAATTAACAGACTTGAAATTTATATTACATGAAGGAGAATAAAAAGAAGAAAGAAGAATGACTAAGAATAATTTTTTTTATGCCGCCATTTTTTTTTAAATAATTTTAAAAAAAAATCTGTAGTGGACTTTTTTTTTAAGTACTGGCACCACCAAAGCAAAATAAACTGGCAACACTCAATTGCCTTTTCGTTTTTCTTCGTATAGACGTGCGTTCCAGAACAGGAAATATTATTTTGACAGCAGGATAGCTGTATATGACGCCCGTGTGCGTGGTCAAGACAGACTGCTGTCAACGGGTAATGTTGTGCAACTGGCTGTGTCAGAGATTTTGCATTTGTGAAACGAAAGAGGTTAAAGTGATCAAAATAGTGTATTTTGCTGGAAAATATCTTAAAAGTGCACAAAAATGAAGAATTCGAGTGATTTAGCTTACTGCGGGTGTTACGCGTTTTTGTTCATTTACCGTAAGCACAAGAAAACCCGACAGAATGCAACGATACAGGACATGGAGACGAACTATCACACAGTTGGAAAATGTGGAGGGGTATCGTCAATCCAAACTCTTCATCAAGGGATATAGATAGAAAAAAGACTTAACAGCACCAGTAAACCAGTGCCACAGAATTCATAATAGACACCAGTGCCCTCGGCAGATTGGCTTGTGGTGCAGAGAGCCTCACACCAGGGGACACAGAATTGTGTGCGAAAAGCTTCGGAGGTCCTCTCAGGGTCCTTATTTAGTACATCTCAATCAGTAGATAGGGGGAATGGAAAATGGGGATACCCCGATGAAGCCAAAAGAGCAGCTTGCCGCATAAACTGGCCATCTTCCTGGATGGGGCTTACAGTGAAGCAGGCCACACTGTCCATTTCTAGCTGGGATAGTGAATGAAATAGCTATTTAAGTGATCTGATCACCCGTCTGCGCAGATTCTCCACCAGAAATAATAATAATAGGCTTATTATGTCAATTCAAAGTGTTAACTATCTGTTACACAATTAGCAAGATTTTTTTAGATGAACAGATATTAATATAAGATGAATAATATTACACTTAGTGTAAAGTTGTTATTGGCCGCATGAAGCTGCTTGGACATGCCTCGTTGCCTCATCTCAAGCAAACACACTCCGTCTTACACCAAAAACGTTAGACATCTGTTGAACACTTGATTAAAAATATCGTACCAAATAACTCTGTCTATATGTCATTGATGCGCAGAAGTCAAAAATGACTTACTTTATTATGACTTGACTTCTGCGCATCAACTGACATAGCCAGTTATTTTGTGCGCTTTTTTTTAATCAAGTGTTCAACAGATGTCTAACTTTTTTGTAGTAAGACCACGGAGTAAGACCCACTATGTTCAGTTGCCCTTGGGTGAAGCAGCATGCTTATTTGCCACTAAATATTCATAGTGATGTTCAGATAATGTCCTTTTATTTGACACCCAACATGGTATCATATAAAAATATTATTTTGGTCATTCATGAGTTAATGTCCTAAGGGCGCCACATTCAATGTAATGTAACATCTTATATCCTATAACCAGAGGAAGATCAAGACGCTTCTAATCTAACGCTACTCATTTGTTTAACTACAATAACTTGTATAGAAGTTATGAGGCAACAGATGAACATAAATATTAATTATAATAATTGCTGCGGGTAAAAATGTGTGATCTTTTACATTGGGTTGACAAGCCCGTTGGTGTGGTTGGTAGTGAGCCTGCCTCTCACACCATGGGCCGCGGGTTCGATCCCCGCCCAGGGCAAACATTTGTGTGATGTACACAAGTGTTTGTTCTGTGTCTGGTTGTTATTTATCTATTTATGTATGTATATCAGTCTCTGGTACCCATATAGTACAGGCTTTGCCTAGTTTGGGATCAGATGACCTTGTGTGAAATGTCTCCCAATATATAATTTTTTTTAATTATATTCTT
Organism: Athrips mouffetella; assembly: GCA_947532105.1. Taxonomy (NCBI): domain Eukaryota; kingdom Metazoa; phylum Arthropoda; class Insecta; order Lepidoptera; family Gelechiidae; genus Athrips; species Athrips mouffetella. The sequence goes on along the minus strand of OX383976.1, from coordinate 5,733,552 downwards.
TGTAGACTGGTTGATTAAGGAAGATAATATCTAAACACAGGTATTTGTGATTATTTTACTCATGGTTTAATTAGAAATAAATCAGATATGAAATACATAGGAATACCAATGTCATCAGCCAGATGACTAGAATGGTGTTGACACCCAGAGTGGTACGGTTGCCTGCCAAGCCGAGAGTCCTAGGTTTGAATCCTGGTAGGGGCTTGTGCACGAGTGAAGGACATTTGTATCTGTATTTCAGTCCGGAACTGGTTTAAAAGTAATGGCCAGTTAGTCCGTTGCATCATTTCCCAGGGAAATGTCCTTTAATAATGCTATTTTGTGATGACTGATGACTTTTATAGTTCTTCATCGCATTGTACTATCAATCCTGAGGTTGTATAGCGGCCATTCAGCTTTAGTAGAACTGATGTGCTGTCCTACACTATACTGATATTTATTTTTGTAATGTTTCTTGATTTTATTGCTTGTAGAGCCTGGATGATTGTATTCTCACATTATAACATATTAGTGTAGTATTGTCCGAAGGCACTTGATATTACAGTATTAAGATCTTGTGAGTCTGCACTCATTCCTTGTTTTAGTTTTTGATCCCTAAGTTAATTAATTTCTGAGTAGTCTTGTGTCTCCTCTTGTAAGTCTATGTTGTATTTATTTATGTATAGATGTATTCTTTGGTAGCTTGTCACACGGTGCGGCCAAAAGTGGCTGGTGACTTGTGGTAAATTATCTGGCTATGTAAGCACTGATTTCAACTCCAGTATTTCATTTTTATCGTTTATTCCAAGAATGTACTTTCACAGACATCTCGTGAGCTTGACAACCCGATTCTACAAAATACACATATTTATCAATACTGCTTTGATTTATTAATTTAATTAGCCAATATCAAAGAAGTGAGGAAAAAGGTTAGGTGTTTAAGGTTATATGTTATATCTGTCAAGCAAGTGTTTCATTTTGAAAGCCGTAGAGATAACGGTATCAATAGTTCAAATGAGTGAGTCAGTTCACTCACTCGAATTAGTTAAGTGTATTTGTTTGATGTGTTGTGTTAATTTTTTAATCGTTTTTGTACCTTAAAGTGATAACCCATTTTTTTTCTTTTTTTCTCTTGTATAAAAAATAAATCCACTGTATCAGTTTTGTGAGGGGCCCACAGTCCTAACTACTCGACGAGGCGTAGTGAACGTAGGTTATCTGGTGTGGAGGGGAGGGGATGCGAGCCAGGATGGAGACACCCTCCGTGACAATTGTCACCGGGTCTGTGCCTGCTCTCAAGGCCTTGAGAACGGAGAGCAGGAGCTCGATGGCAAGGTCGATGGCTTCGTGTGTGACTGAAGTTGTTGACACCTCCGGGTGCTTCGTCTTCACTCCCACGGCTTGTGGGGAGAAGACCGTGTTAATAGGCTCTGTGGCAAAGGCGGTACAGCCCAGGCAAGCGGCTGTCGAGGGCCCGCGGTTGCGGTTGCGGGGGGCTTCGACGGGGTGCGGTGAAGCGACGGTAAGGCGGGCGACTGCACTTTTGCAAAGCTTGGCGGCGATTTCTTCGCGAAGGTAAGTGGCCTGGGCGACGTTGTGAGTGGCCTTTGGTCGCCTCATGACCTTCGTGGTAGAGGCAGGGGGAGCCATGACTCCCCTCGATCCCTCAATAATTGTCGGCCGACGAGATTGACATTTTGCCTGCTCTTACTAGGTAGTTTCTTGACAATTGAACACTGACAGTGACGCAATTAGAGAGCAATTCCAACGTTGCGCGGGAATATTTCACAGAGGTCTGTCTGCTACAACCTGCTTTATATCCGGCCTAATAGTACTTGGATGACTGCTTGTCGTGCGTGTCATAAGATCTTGTATTACTTCTCGGACTCATATGGTCCAAATTATTTAAATGAGTTGACTCATTAATATGACAGAAACTGACCAAATGGTTCAAATTATTTAAATGAGTTAACTCATTAATATGACTCATAGAAACTGACAACTCTCAGTCAAATGATCTGCCGACTTAGAACGAGCCTCTAGGCAAAGGGCAAATGTAATTTTTTGACGTTACGAGGTATAAACTGACGCAGGTGACCTGACTCACACTAATATCTCGAAATAAAATAATCGATAGATCGCAACACTATTTGTAAGTAGGGTTGTCATAGTCCAATCTGTGTTGCCATATTCCAATCAGTGATGCCGTATTTCAATAACTTTAAAAATCGATTGTAAAAAAATGGTGGCCTTTAAAAATATTCTTTCTTCACCACAATATTATCTACTATTCTATCTATCATATGAACTTGGTTTGAACCCTGTTAATTTTCCCTCGAAATAAAAATCCAGCCCCCATAGTAAAATTTTACATCTCTTTTCTACTTTCTCTGATATCATTTTATCTCCGACAAGTCTTTGAGAGATGGATTAATCTAAGTTACCTTCAGCAGTAAGTATTATAACTTATTTAGTTAGAAGTTAGTTTGATTAGAGAATACAAAGTCAACGGAGTCACTGTCCACGTGCAGCCGCACGGTTTCTCCATTTTACGGACGCATGTGTCTTGCTTGCATTCTGCATAGAAATCGGGTAGGTGGGCGCTATTGATATGAACACCAACATTGTCCTTGCAATCACATTAAAACGTTGATTTCGCCTACCCTTTGGAAAAGCATTCCTTATAGATAGATAGATAAATACTTTACTGTCACACACAAAACACATTAACAAGTAGGTAGGCGCTGAGGTTGGTCACCGGGGGGTTTTAGTCAGTGGAGTCTGACATAACCCGATCGATTTCCCCCAGCGACCGGGTATCCATAATGGATTTCCCCTCAAAAAAAAAAAAAAGAGAATAGGTAGTAAGTGACTATGTCCTATAAGGACATAGTCTTAATTTAAAAAACAAAAACTACAATGTAAATAAGTCATTTTTGCAAATATAAAGATCGTGGCAGGTAGAGGTCTCTGTGTACCTGGAAGGGAAAGAGGCGTGATATGTATACAGGGTGTAAATGCAAAACCGAGTGGCAGCTCAAGGGTGTGCTCAGACCACGAAACTGAACAACTTTTCTAAAGAAACATGGGTCGAAATCGGAGAATTTTTTATGGCTTCTCCATACAAATCTTCAACAGTGGACAGTGCATTTTATATGGAGAAGCCATACAGAATTCTCCAATTTCGACCCATATTTCTTTGGAAAAGTTGTTCAGTTTCGTGGTCTGAGTACACCCTTGAGCTGGCGCTCGGTTTTGCATTTACACCCTGTATGTGTTATTATGTGTATATCTACAATTATCATTATCCGTTTGATCATGGCCACCCTATCACATTCTTCAATCTCTCCTTGAAGAATAGGGTCACCACTCGTTAAGTTAATATGCTAAAATTCTCACACGTCGTAAAATTTTCTATTAGCTTTTGGCCGAACAACGGAGCGTAATTTATGAACACCATGAAACATTTTGCCCCTAATTTTGGGTAATTTTGCGGTAATTTGTCATCGTCTCGGAAAATGAGGAAATTTTGTAGATAAAATGGGAGAGTTAGTTACTGCCGATGACTAATCTCAAGCACGCCTACCGGGTACATATTCGAAATATTTTTATCTGAACGAATACTACCAAACTTGTTCTTGATTTGCTTTTCTCCTGTTTTTTAACCGTGGTTTTTTCTTGTCTTCATGGCTTCTTTCTAGGGTTTCGAACCAAAATGGTAAAAACTAAACCCTTGTGGTGCGACTTCACACCTAGGTATATATCTCAGGTTTTCACTAGCATCTCCGAATATACCCCTCTTGCTCTCTCAAGACATCTTTGTTTGAAATTCTTAATAAACATAAACATCCACGTTCCAAGTCACCTTCCGCGAAAGCCATTAGGTTTATTGCAAACGCCTTCATCCAGAACCAATCTAAACAATTGCAAGATTAAGCAGAGACTACAATTTGATGTTTTTAGTGATGCGTTAGTTTACTAAAATTACTTATTATAATGTCAATAGTTAATTGATTTTAAATAGTTAATTTTATTTGCATTAATTAATTTTGATTTTAAGAAATTATTGTGGGATTACATTTAAGCTGTGTAACTCTAAATATACGTAGATTATCAAGACAAAATATTCTTTTTACAAACTTTGATATCACATGTTTGTATAGATGTAACCACTGTGTCCAGAAACAAATAAATTCGGTAATGGTTAACTTAAATGGTGCACATTATCCAAAAATGTCTAAGTTCTTGTCGGCGCAGTAAGTTCCATTCAGTTCTCTCCTTGCTAAGGGTGGGCTTAGCAAGGAGAGAACTGACTAGAACTTACTGCGCCGACAGGAACTTAGACATTTTTGGATAATAAGTAGTTCCCATGGTTAACGACTTTCTATACAGGCTGGTTCTAAGTATTTTATATGAACAAATAGAAGAAAGGTTAACGACTTTCTATACAGGCTGGTTCTAAGTATTTTATATGAACAAATAGAAGAAACTGTATTTTCCTTGTGGGAATAAACTTCCACTCTGAAAAAACTATAACTATAAACTTCCACTTTGAAAAAATTACACTCCCAAAAAATTCACCCATTGACTAAAATATGAGCAATTCATATAGGGAATTTCTAAAATACGTTTTAAAACTACGAAAAGCATTTTACGCAAACTGCTAATATAAAGGGTGTATCTTTATCAATGATAGTATATCATAATGACGATATCATAATATAACATGTTGTGTCCACTGCTGGTCTATATTTTAAGCATATATTTTTAGGGTTCCGTACCTCAAAAGAAAAAAACGGAACCCTTATAGGATCACTTTGTTGTCCGTCTGTCTGTCTGTCTGTCTGTCAAGACCCTTTATCTCACGAACGGGTAAAGGTATCAAGTTGAAATTGATACCATATATTAGGGTCCATGAACCACACAAGATCTGAAAATTTAATTTTTTTACAACGACGCAATCAAAAGATATGGCATTTTATGTCGTCATCTCCATACATTTATGCAAAAATGCAAAACCTACAGGGTACTTCCCGTTGACCTAAAATTATGAAATTTGGCAAGAAGCTAGGTCTCACAGTACAAATAATGGGAAAAGTCTGAAATCATTAAATATTACAACTTTCCTCACAACTAATGGTAACCAATTGTGGTGAGCTCCCGTTTCAAGAACATTCATATAAGAGAGGGGTCAAGTTGGATGGTTCTGAGGCGATTTTTGTTTTAGTTCTATTTAAAAACGGGAACACTTACAAACTTGAAAATTGGTATGTTTATAGGGCATAGGCTATAAAATAACAACAAATAATAAAATTTGGTCAAGCGCGTGTCGGACTCAAAAAATCTAGCACATTAACTTACTGAAATTTCAACTAATACAATTATGTTTATGTGGTGGTACGGAACCCTTAGTGCGCGAGTCCGACTCGCACTTGGCCGGTTTCTTTTGGTAGCCATTATTTGTCCCAATGCTGAGCAAAGGCCGCACCTCCCAAAAGATAAGGATAAAAAAAAATGCTTACCAAAATCGCACTAAGAAAAATTAAGGAAAATGAAACATAAATTGCTACGAATAAGCCTACGTCGTAGCAAAAACGTAGCACCTGCTTACGTCAACCTCCGGATGAAAAATAAGTTATTTTTATAAGAAACCCTCGTCACGTTTAATTAAATAAAAATACAACTCTTTTTTTGTAACGACAAAAATATTCCTGTTCCGAGAAAAAAGTTCAAGTTTTTAAAAAACAGGGGTAAGAAGTAAAATGCCTCATTTATTAGCCTTATTTACGAATTATTCTTAATTTCCTTGTGTGCTGGAGCCACCTGGGCTGTGTCGATCTGATGGCAAAAGGCCAGACGGCCTGACTTTGATTCCCTGGGCAAAAGGCCGATGCCTCTTGTGGGATGCCACCTGTGCCTGCACCTACGCGGCTAGCCACCTGCCCCGGACCTCACGTTCTGCTGGCGCGGCCGCCGAGTGGTTGGCTAATCAAAAATTAAATAAATATTCGGACTTGCTAGGGTGCTATGATTTTGTACCTTTCGCAGTTGAGACCTCGGGGGTGTGGGGCATAGCAGGGAAGCGTTTTGTGAGCGAAATTGGAAGGCGCTTGAGGGAGCGCGGTAATGACCCCCGTGCCGGCTCGTTCCTGGTCCAACAGTTGTCGCTGGCCATTCAACGCGGTAACGCGGCCAGCGTCATGGGTACGTTTGGACCAGGTGCGAACAGGGACGGGGTACTAGACTAAAGATTTTTATCTGTATGACTATATTTTATGTTCAAATTGTAATCATGTGTTTAATCCTTTAATAAATCGTCTTTAATTATAATTAATTTACGAATTCAATGAATGTCTATTAGCCGAAAGGGATGCAACAGTGTGAAAGAAGATATAGGCTTCACCACCATATACAAATCCTAGTGTCAGAGTTGTTGAACCACTAAAGGTCTCTGACATGGCTCATAAATTCGTATATAATAAATAACCGAGACCAACAACTTAACTTGCCTTCCGAAGCAAGGACAATTAGGTGTTCATCCTGCAATGTTCTAGCCAAACTGCGGAAGTGTTCCAGCTAGTATTCGAATCTAACCGAACACTAACCGCTAGGGGTTGTATTGATAAATCCAACTTAAATGTGAGACTGCTCTCAAGATGTACTTTTCACATACAAATTGTCCATCTTAAGTGCAATAGCAGACTTGAGATGGCTTTATCAATACGACCCTAGATCACGGAGACTGTTAAGTAGAAAGAAATAGACTCACAGTCACTCACTCACTCACACGCTTTGAAACATCTTTTATAATGCGCACAGCTAAAGAGTGGAATTATCTGCCTGCGTCTTTGTTCCCGAGTTCATATAACCCGAATCTATTCAAGTCATGAGTGAATAGGCTTCTTCTGGGCAAGCTCGTTCCATCGTCGACCTCATGTCTGTCTTCAAGACTAGATCAAGGTCTGGAGTAAGTAAGCCCATTGACAATAAAAAAAATAGTGTAGATTCATTAGAATGGCAGCATGTCGGAAAGATGCTTAAGGTATTGGAGAGACACGTATCGCTCTATCCTGCTCTCACGCATAGTTCTGTTCTGCTAGCATCTAAAGCTAAATACCTACGAATTATCGTTTAGCATTAATTTTGCAGAGAGGGATCAGTGTGTAAGAAAGGGAAAGTTATACCCATGCTATACCACTATTTCTTTCTTTCCTATAGCTGCATCCCTCTTTGCTAGACGTGTAAGATGGAATGGATGGTGCGAGCTACGGACTGTAATCGGCATAGAATATCGGTATAGCTTTCTCTGTCTTTCACACTACGGCTTCTTCCTCGACTGTTGAGTGAAGAAATTAAGGCAATAACACGGAAACCGTGGGTCGCCACTCGCCACGTGGCTACAATATAATGTTCCTGTTATTTCTCAAAACTTTCCTCAATTTCAGTCGCCATTGTTCAAGTTTAGGCTACTTGTGAAATCAACAAAAGTTTTAACACGAATTGAGCAGAAAGTGTTGCCCAACTTGGAGTGTTTCGTAGCTGGAACTTTCGTTGTGGGGAAATTTTTAAGGGGTTATTTTTTGTTTGTTTGCTCAAAATAAAATACAGGTTGTGGGTGACTCACAGGCTGTTACACAAACCTTCTTTAATCATAATAATTATTTACAAGCACAAATTGGTGTTAAATATAATTTCATTCTTTTGTCATTTGCCTTAGCAGCATGCAACAAAATAATAATATAACCCATTTTTATTACAAGTAGGTACAAATTCAAACATGTTTATTAAATTTAAAATGTCAAAATTAAATAAATGAACACAAAATCAAAATACAAATTATATCAATTTTAAATACAATTATAAGGTCATACAGCAGCACTGCACTCACTTTCTAGCGATATGCAAGTAAAGAGTGTCAACTGCAACTCACATGGGCACGTTTGTACCGGGAGTGTCGTTGTAGTAATTTGGTTTAGTATGTTGTATTTGACATTTGATTTGACTGCAAACTTACATTTTTAAACACAGAGTACGGAAACACAAACTTATATTATATTTAGTTTTTTTTTTTCAAAAAAATTTCTGATGAAATGAAATATGCACATCCATTTAACCTTAAACGATTTCGAGTAAATCACATGTTTGATAGTAATGGAGCACCCTTTATACAGCGTTATTTTTTTTATCACCCCGGATACTTTAAGAGGTGGTTCTACCCATCAAACTGAACAACTTTTCCCTTGGAACATAGATCGATATACGAAAAAAAAATTCGACCTCCTACACAAAATGTGCTGTCCGCTTATGCAGTTTTTATGAAAACTTTCTTTTTTATTTCGACCTATGTTCCTATGTCTTATGACATTTTTACTTGTAGTAAAATAACATCATGTAGTTTTAGAGATTAACTATTAGAAATGACTCATTTTTGTAGCGTGTATCTAAATTAGCTTAGCGTTTTCTTGTCAAAAGTCTTTCATGGTGTGTGGTTTCGATTTCTTATTTCAACCGGTGTTTTTCGAGAAAAGAAGAACCAAGTCTTTCTCCTTCATGTGCAGAATCATCCCATTATTATGGTAATTAAACATCTCGTTGTAGACAACATAATCAAAACGACAAAAATATTCTATAACGGAAACGCAAAAAGACGGATCTGAGTTTTGCTTGGCTTTCCTCCAAGCGGATAACACGTACAACCAATTACACTTGACGTGTCCGAAATCAATGCTCCATGCCAAAAAAATATTGCTTTTCATCTACCTGGTATGACCTGGTGAAGCCTTATCTATGGGTATAGTTTCTCTCGGGGTTGCGGAAGTCAGATGGTGTGACACTAGGTAGTCGCTCTGTGTAAAAACCAGTGCCAACCATCGTCAAGTTAGGTTAGATAAATGAAGTACCAAGTAAAGGAGTGATCACACCTAGCTGAATTCAAAGACTAATTCGGCATACATTGCTGGGAGGCTTGGTTCCTTACTTCAACTAGTACCTATGCCGAATTAGTCTTTGAATTCAGCTAGGTGTGATCACTCCTTAACTCTGGCTGTGATTGTTAATGCGCAGAAGTCAAAAAAATTCTCGTTGGGGGAGGCGAGCGAATCGTTTATTGGCTCTCCGCCTGTCACCCATGTGCAGCAAATAACCGTCAGAGCCTGCACACGCTGTAGCTGACTTCTTAAAACGGAATAAGCTCGCTAATGACTTCCCGGCTTTATGTTTAGCACACCCAGCAAAGTTTTTGTCTGGATAAAAATTACAGAACGTTTTTCTTTAGCTTTTGCCGCAATTTTGTCGTAATTCTTTTCGTCCAATTACGTTCACAAAATACGGTTCCACGTCCACTTTTATTCTCAAATGATTGGTAGCTTTGTTTCGTTGACAATAGGTAAGCTGACCCTTATGTGGGAAAATATTTCGAGGGATTTTTATAGGATAGAGGACGGCGTCTGCGATGTTTTTTACCCAGGATTGTTCACGGGCAGAATAAAATAGATTTGCCAAATGGGTTTAAGGTTGCTTCGAAAGGCATGTTAAGCCGTTTGTCTCGGCTGCTATGCACTAAAGCTAAATTTTCCATGTCAGAGAGGCCGTTAGCGGCTCCATAAGAGTGACACTAGCTAGGGGCGCTAACGTGTAAATCGTTTTAAAACCGATTTAAAGTTATCAAACGCAAATAGTATGAAACTGGATCCTATTTATGCTATTTAAACGGGATCCAGCTTCATAATATTTGCATTTGATACTTTTCAAACGGAATATGATTTGTATGGTCGGTCATCAATCTTGCAACCCACATGATAGGTATGATATAAAATAAACAAAATGAAAAGAGGATGTCTTTAGTTTTGATTTTTTTAGTAGATGTAAATAAATCATGATCGTGACCTAACAATCACAAATATTCCAGAAAACCTTCATACGGTCTCATCTGGCAGTAAAAAGTTACAAGTTGCGTTTTATTCCTCACAAAATGACGCACAAAAGGAGGCTTAAGCCACGATCACACCTAGCTGAATTCAAAGACTAGAATTCGGCATACATTGCTCGTTGAAGTAAGGATATTGCAATTAACATAATCAAGCCTCCCAGCAATGTATGCCGAATTAGTCTTTGAATTCAGCTAAGTGTGATCGTGGTTTTAAGGAGGCGTGAGCACTAACGAAACGGCCTCGGCAGTGCGTGCTATTTCCGTTGAAAGTCTACGGTACGAAGCATAAATAATTAGGTATGACGTAATACTACCTCCCTTCGGAAGTTTGAATGCCAGTGAACCCTTTTATTATGCTTTTGATTTATTTGTACCTAACTTCTTGAACTTTAGCAACCTTACATCATTGACGCCTAGCTTTAGTTCTTTGTTTTATTAATGGTTTTATAAAAATAATAAAATGATTTATTCCAGATTTATCCATATTAAAATTACAAATTAGATAACAATTAAATACATACATGTTAAACAAAAGTAAAATAAATAAAAAAATATTGATATTGATAAAAAATTAATAAACTCAAAAATAACAAATTCATTTGAAAAATTACATCACAAAACAAAACGTACAGATAACACATACAAGTGCCGTGGGATAGTCCGTCCTAGCACTTTATGGAGTCGGCTACCTTACAGGCCGCACAATCTAACTTTGTTCTGACCGTTAGTGCAGAGAACTCAAGAAACCGGTCAAGTGCGAGTCGGACCACTAAGGTAAAAATACCGTCTTAATTCAGAGGCGCTACCGCCGAACTCAATCGTTATCGAATCTCTCTTTTGTTCTTGTATAGACAAAAAACCGGCCAAGTGCGAGTCGGACTCGCGCACTGAGGGTTCCGTACCACCACATAATCATAATTGTATTAGTTGAAATTTCAATAGGATAATGTGCTAGATTTTTTGAGTCCGACACGCGATTGACCAAATTTTATTATTTTTTGTTATTTTATAGCTTATGAACTATAAAAATACCAATTTTCAAGTTTGTAAGTGTTTCCGTTTTAAAAATAGAACTAAAACAAAAATCGCCCTCTCTTACATGAATGTTCTTGAAACGGGAGCTCACCACAATTGGTTACCATTACATTGAGGTACGGATGCGACTGATATACCGTTGTGAGTAAAGTTGTAATATTTAATAATTTCAGACTTTTCCCTTTATTTGTACTGTGAGACCTAGCTTCTTGCCAAATTTCATAATTTTAGGACAACAGGAAGTACCCTGTAGGTTTTGCTTTTTTGCTTAAATGTATGGAGATGAGGACATAAAAAGCCATATCTTTTGATTGCGTCGTTGTAAAAAATTGAAATTTTCAGATCTTGTGTGGTTCATGGACCCTAACATATGGTATTAATTTCAAGCTGCCGGTAAAGGTACCGGTTCGTGAGATAAAGGGTCTTGACAGACAGACCGACAGACGGACAACAAAGTGATCCTATAAGGGTTCCGTTTTTTTCCTTTGAGGTACGGAACCCTAAAAAGAGAGAATCGATCGATCGCCTCAGGCCTTATTGCTGATTCACACGGGGCAAAATTTAGGCGCCTCTGAGGAATGCATCGATACGAAAGAAAGAAATAGTCGAATAGCTTTCTCATTCTTTCGTATAACTGCATCCCTCAGAGGGGCCTAAATTTTGCCGTCGTGTAAATCCGGCTTTATGGTGTAGGACTATCAGAAATAAAGAATATTTTGTAGGCGTTTATGAGTCATACTTCTTGAAAATGATGGTTTTGCGTGTACCTTTTGTTAAGCATTAACACCTTTCTTACTGTGAAAGTTGTCGAGTGCTGGGTAATAATTCTTTTCGCTATTTTTAGATTTAATTCTTGTGAAACGCTACCTTCACGACAATAAAATAAGATCAATTTTTAGGGTTCCGTACCTCAAAAGAAAAAAAACCGGTCAAGTGCGAGTCGGACTCGCGCGCCGAGGGTTCCGATATACCTATAGTATTTTTGGAAGCAGTAAAGTCCATTTTCAGGACCGCAAAACTAAATTTGTTTATAAAGATTTTTTGCAGATTTCTGAAAAACTGTGCAACTTAGAAAGATCGTTTTATTTTTGCTGTAAAGTTTATATAAACTTCTGTCAACTGTAATTAATTCAGATTTTTCCTTACTCAAACTTCGGAGATAAGGGGGGGGGAATGGTATTTTTCTTGACATTTTTCATCATAACTTTAAAACTAAGAAATTTAAAAAAATACAAAAATATATTTTAAAATGTACAAGTAAAGCCCTTTCATATGATACCCCACTCGACCTAGTAGCGACAATTTGAAATTTGGCCCCCCCTATTTTGGCCCCCTTTATATTAATAATCATACTTTTTTCAAATTTTTTTCTTGTGCAATTAAGTTGGGCAACTATATTCTAAAACTATTCCAAATTTCAGGTTGATAGCATAAGTGGTTGCTGAGATATAGAGGTGTGACAGACAGACGGACAGACAGACAGAGCGGCACCATAAGGGTTCCTTTTTTTTACCATTTTGGTATCGGAACCCTAAAAGCGGAACCCTTATAGGATCACTTTGTTGTCCGTCTGTCTGTCTGTCTGTCAAGACCCTTTTTCTCACGAACGAGAAGAGGTATCAGGTTAAAATTGATAACGAATATTAAGGTCTATAAACCACACAAAATCTGAAAATTTCAATTTTTTACAACGACGCAATCAAAAGATATGGCTTTTTATGTCCTCATCTCCATACATTTATGCAAAAAAGCAAAACCTACAGGGTACTTCCCGTTGACCTAAAATTATGAAATTTGGCAAGAAGCTAGGTCTCACAGTACAAATAAAGTAAAAAGTCTAAAATATAAATATTAAAATTTTTCTCACAACTAATAGTAACCAATTAAGGTCAGCTCCCGTTTCAAGAACTTTTCTATAAAAGAGGGGTCAAGTTGGATGGTCACGGAGTTTTTAAGATCAAAGAGCAAAAGCTTTTAGTATATCATATGGTAGATAGGTACGGAACCCTTAGGGCGCGAGTTCGACTCGCACTTGGCCGGTTTTTTTCGTTTATTCCAACGCTTAAGGTATTTTGCAGCTATGACACTAGAACCATAGTACATTGTTTTATTACAAACTGGTTTTTTGACATAGCTGCAAAATGTGTTGGTGAGCGTTGGAATAAACGAAAAAATGGATCATTACATATACCATAGCATATACTTACTTTTAATTTAAAGCACGAGTCACATTGAGGCGGTAGCGGAAGCGTTCCGGGGGCGATATTTTTTGTAAAGTAGGGGAGCAGGGGGCAGAGTGAATCAGGGGGCACAGTGGTTATTCATTAATATCTCGCTCGCTATTCATTAAAAACACACACTCACTTCGAACGATTGCATGATCTATCCAATACCCCTCCCTCCCACCGGTCACCGTCACGTTCTCACTGCCAGAGGTCAAGCTGCAGCCGCTCCGCGAAACGTAAGCCACCACTTTTTTTTCTTGATGTTATTTTGTGAATCTTTTTGACAAACTTAGCCATTCAAATTGTATATTTGTTTGTTTTTTTACTAATAACCATTTAATGAGCTACGTAAGTCGTGGTTATTCTATTGCGTCACGATTAATTTTAATAGTAGTTTCAGTTATTGTTTCTAATTTGACCATAAGGGGTACAATGAACTAATTTCATGTGGGGCACTGTGGACTGTGATCCATAGTGCCCCATAAATGTATTATTTAACTTAACCTTTCTGTTTAATTGATTCAGGTAAAAATGATAGGTACACAATCGTATGCACCAATGTTAGGTATTGGTGCATACGGAAAAAAAATAAAAAAATGCTGTTTTATGTTTTTCTCAAAATAAATTTTAATTATGATACCTACTAAATGTAAGTACATAATGACTCAAATGCAACAAAAGAGACTAATTTATGCCAATTAAGCACTAAAAAACTTTAATATGTGATTACCAAGCAAATTGTGTTTTATTTTAATAACACATCAATTAAGTTCAATGTACCCCATATCAATTTTGAAGTAAAATTAAGGTAAATATTCACTGTGCCCCATGGAGATTCACAGTACCCCAAGCCTAAGTCCACAGTGCCCCATAGCTGGGGCACAGTGGACAATTATCCACTTTAAGAAAAATATTCAATTTCTCAGAAACTGTTGCGTTTATTTTTTATTTTTATGTTTTTTTGTATACCTTTAACACCAAGTTACCCCTTGTAAGTAAAATATAAGAACCAGCGTTAAAGATAAATGCAGTAGAGAGCACAAATAAAAAAGTGGTTCACTGTGCCCCCCGCTCCCCTATGGGTTCTTACCCTCTCACATTGAAAACCGGTCGTGGCGCGGTATTTTCTTCCCGCAGGTCCGCCGCCGGACCGCTTTCGCAATCATACAGTTGACTTGGGAACTTGTTTACTATTAAGCTAAATAGATAGCGCAACGCAACACAGGTTATTTTCTATATTTTTAGGGTTCCGATACCAAAATGTTAAAAAAGGAACCCTTATGGTGCAACTTTGTCTGTCCGTCTGTCTGTCATACCTGTACATCTCAGCAACCACTCATGCTATCGTTTTGAAATTTAAAATAGTTTTAGAATATGGTTGCCCAACTTAATTGCACATGAAAGAGTAAAAATAAGATTAAAGTGAAGGGGGCCCAAATAGGGGGGGCAAAATTTCAAATTTTCGTTACTACGTCGTGTAGGGTATCATATGAAAGGGCTTTACTTGAACATTTTAAAATATGTTTTTGTATTTTTTAAGATTCCTAGATGAAAAAAAAAACCATTGCAAGTTTGTAAAACAATGTCATTTATTCTTTCCGTCAAATATACCCGTTTTAGTGTCATGGCTGCAAAATCGCTGAAATAAACAAAAAAAACCGGTCAAGTGCGAGTCGGACTCGCGTGCCGAAGGTTCCGATATAGCTATAGTATTTTTGGAAGCAATAAAGTCCATTTTTAGGACCGCAAAACTAAATTTGTTTTTAAAGGTTTTTTACAGATTTCGAAAAAACTGTGCAACTTAGAAAGATCTTATTGATTTTGCTGTAACATTTACATAAACTTCTATCGACTACTTTTCGCAATCTTCGGAGCTAGGTTTTTTGACATTTTTCGTCATAACTTGAAAACTAAGAGTTGTGAAAAAATACAAAAATCTATTTTAGAATGTACAAGTAAAACCCACTCGAACAAGAACACTCGAACAAGAACCCCTTAACAATATTAATAACAATATTTTGTTTTATTCTTTCTTTTGGATAGCCATCATATTCGAAAACCTTGCCATATTTTAAATCGATACGAGTAGCATGAGTGGTTGCTGAGATATACCTACAGGTGTGACAGACAGACCGACAGACAGACGAAGTCGCACCATAAGGGTACGTTTATACCATTTTGGTTCGGAACTCTAAAAATGGATTACATTTGTATGTATTGTAAGTATTGGTTGTACGTAGGTCACGCTTCTATCCTGTGGGAAATGGGAATAGACGTGACGTCGCTAATCGCTTCTTCAATTCCTTTTCACGTATAAGGCGTAAACTGTCTGGAGGGTCAAACAAATTCCTAACAGTGTAATTGTTAATTTAAACTATACCTACATAGGTTCTCTATTTTTTTCAAAAAGATCCCGATCTACTTAGATTTTTTAAATATCGACATGCGATTTTTTAACAAATTATTACCAAATTTAGACGTGAATTGTGTCTCAGAAGGGCAAGGAATGATATAAGCGCTAATTATGGCATCAGTATTAATTATATTATATCATAGGATCGAAGGGTCGCACGCACGGCTAGAGATCGTGTTTCGATTATACCTACTCCTATTATTTATTGTGAGTTCAAATTAGGTATGTCTACCAAGCTTGATAAACTTGAGTTACTTGATTATTTTTCCAAAGTGGACCCAAAAATGAGAGAAGCTTTCTTGGTGCAACTAGGGATTTTTTTATACATATTTAGAACACCTATGCAAACATAAAAAAGCAGAAAAATAACTATTAGGAATTTGTTTGACCCCCTCCATACATAAGCGTTCTTTTACGCCTGAGCATTGATCAAAGTTTCTGTATTCTAACTGAATTCCATGGCTTATTCATTTCAAATGTGGCTAGGCTAATCTAATTACGCGAAGACCTTGGACCACTTACCCACACTAGGATGTACGGTAGGTACTCGCGAAACCTAACTTGCTAATTCAAATTCATTATCTTTTTATGATTATACCTCTATTAGTAGTTTATGCAACTGTCATATAAAATAGGTTATTAAAACACCTGGCTATTATCAAAAAACCGATAATGAAATACTTAATCAAAACATCGAATGCGATAAAAAAATCGTAAAAAAACTACGAAACCCTTTTCTGCGCGTGGCCCGACACGCACTTGGCCGGTTTTTTTTTTATAGATACTCTGCATAATGTTCATTATGTATCAACTTTTTGAATCATATTTCAAAGATAACTACTAAAGAAACTAAATACTGGATGCCTACTAGTGAGAGTAGAGGTCTTAACGTTGATGCTGTAATATTTTCAGTTATCTAACTTTTTAAGAATTACATCCTCAAGAGCTTATTTATCTACGAGGCTTACTATTATCTAATCTGTGGTGAGGCATAAGAAACATCACCACATGTCTGATGCTACTTAGTACACTTTAGCTTCAATATATAGATGCGTTGAAGGAAACAAACGCGCTTTAAAAAGAGCCACATTTAAGATCATTCGTTGAGACCGTTCCACTAAAAGCAAACTTCAAGGATAAGCGTGTTACCTGCACCACCCCATGCAGTGATACAGTATGAAATCACAGATTGACACAGAGCTTTGATCGTCTTGATCAGTGACCAATTTGAACTAATGTATAGGTACGAGTATGTTCAAAACATCTTACCTGAAAATGTATCGTTATTTTATGACACGCAACAACGTAACACCTACGCCACCCGTGTCTTTTCGTCGTGGGTGGCATACATCAAACGTATCATCTTGTACATAAAGGGCATTTAAGTATTCGAAGGTACCTAAAATTTTCTATTTTTGTGCGTGTTATTGATCGATTATGAAAGCATTATACGTTTTCGGTGCTTACGACGACACTGTATTGTTGAAAATTTATTCTGAATGTTGTCTACAATTTACAACAATTTCAAATCTCCCGATTTACAGTTTATTCATCTCAGAACCCCATAGTTTTTTTTCTCCATATTTTATGCTAGTTTGCTATTTATTAAAAACATATGTATTTTTTTGTTTAATTCTCATTTCCACTTCTAAATGCACATTCCTGTGCCCCTTTTCATGTCATTCTTTCACACAAGCTAGGTTGGCTGGAAGAGATCTCTTATAGAGATAAGCTCACCTTTGTAAACAAATTTTATGTTAACTACAATTTTATGTAATTTGTGCACAATAAAGAATAATATAGTTTTACAACAAACCGAATTTAATATTTTGAAATCATAAGTTAATCCCTTTTGTCTTCGTCTGCATTTCAGAGTTCATATTACTCGCAACTTTAAATTCTTGAATCAATAAGGTTCCGTTGTCCCGTACTTTTCTGTCTCTGTTGAAAATATAGAACTAGATAAAATACCATAAATGACTTTATGCCTATTAATTATTGATGTAGCGAGTTTCAGGCTAAGTTATTACAATATCTTTTGATATTGTCTTAAAACTTGGAGCAAGACGAATCCCTCGCAACTCGCAACGGACTTTGCGCGAAAAATTGTTTGCTCTAAGACTTGAAAAGAAAAAAGAATGAGTTTTGTTTCGAATAATTTATAATTTTGATCCTTTCCTCTATTCCAGGACGTGGCCTTCATCAACCCCGCCAACGTGGTGTTCGTGTACATGCTAGTTCGAGAGCTGGTCGACGGCGACCGCATCGCGCGACCACAGGACTTACAAGCCGTCGTCCTCACCTGCCTCTACCTCTCATACTCTTACATGGGCAACGAGATATCTTACCCCCTAAAACCGTTCCTCGTTGAAGACTCTAAGGATAAGTTCTGGGATCGGTGCCTCTTAATAGTCGATCGTTTGTCGTTCAATATGTTGAGGATTAATTCTGAGCCTGGGTTCTTTACGGAAGTGTTCACGGAGCTGAAGGCTTGTGGGACGGATTCCCCTCCTCCCGCGCCTTCTCACCCCGCCCCTGTGCCACCCCCGCATGCGGTAACACCCGCCTGACATACGGAGGTTGCTGTGCTCCGATTGGCATTAACTGATCGCCCCAGCAGGGTCTGATGTCGGCTTTACAGCGCGTCTTGTCTTGGTCAATCGTCCTCAGTATGAGTTAATAAAGAAATCACAATTAATTGACGCGTTTACGTGATTTTCAAAATCACAGATAGTCAAACATCGAAAAATCATTACAAAAAACATCGTTATGTCTTGATAGGGTAGTTGGAAAAGTATGTGTGTACGTGCCGTAATATTGAAAAGATAAAAGTTTGTTTGATGAGATGCTTGTTACTCTCTCACGTCTTGACAGATGAACAGATTTTGGTGTTTATCCGGTAGGTAGACTAAGTTCTGGCAACTTCTTATACCATAGGAAAAATGGCGATTCACAATTTTGAAGTTATTCAGTCAATACTAACAAAAAACGATTGGTGAGTAATGATACGCCATTCTCACATCTAGTCAGTATGTCTTAGCACATAAATTACATTAAACGTAAGTAACAACTATGATTTCAAGTCGTAATCGAGTATACCATATAAGTGTCTAATCCAATATAGTGACCTTAGAACAAGTGAGAATGAAAGAACATACATTGCTCAACATTTATATCTACCTACAAGAAGGCTGACGATTGACCAAGACATTTATCTAAAATGCAAAGCGGAAAAAGATAGGTACGCACGATGATTCTGAATAGAATTCTCGAGGGTTTTTGTCTAGTCATTGTGATAAGTGTGGTAAGATCAACATTTGTCCAAAAATGTTAGCAGTTTAATGTTAATTAATTAGGAGCCATTACAGAGTTGTCGAATTCGAGCGCGATCGAATGTGCACCAACTCAAATGTAACGGCTAGGGGTTGAGAACGTAACTTGCTACGTCACTAACTCTCGCCAAATCAGTCGCAAAGTATAGTGCTGCCACGATTTTTCTTTGAATCGGCAACTTCAGGAACTTCTTTTTAAATTACGATCTTTGGAATAGGGTAAGTAAAATCCGCAAAAAAGTCTCGGCAGCTCTGCATATCGAGTTAGTAAATAACAAAGCTCACAATTAGTCGTTCACGATTAAATTAACCACGATATTAATAGTCGATACTGCAATTTATGTATGTCTGTAATGTTCTAGTAGGAAATGTTAATTTCGAAAGCTGCGGGTAGTCAGCTAAAGATAGTCCAATAACAACGGTTAGATAATAAGTTTAGAGTTTCGTAACTGTAGTGAATTGATCGTATTTGCCGTATAGTTAGATGATTCTAGTGAAATATCTGGCAGGCGGGAGGATGCAATATGCAAATACAAATCCGTGGTGAATTCCGGTAAACCCTTCTATGAAAATGTACGTATTATGGCCGGCTTAAAGCTCGGGTTGACTATTTTGAGGCAATGAAGTATATTTATAAAAATAGGTCAAATTTTGCGAACGATTAAGCGTTTTGTACAGTTACATTGAGTAATTCATTAAGTTATAAAATTAATCTAGACGAGGGACGGGCGTGAAGGCTGCAAACGCAGTGGCACTCGGTTTGCCTGAGGCCTGACTAAATGCCTTGCAAAGTACTTCCACATCAAATTTTTCTAACTCTTGCAAAAACTAAATTGAAGGATTTAAGCTGTTCTATTATTAAATATCGCATTATATTGATAATAAATAACCTAGATAGATTTACGATTTAAAATTCTTAAACGATTCAAATTAATTCCAATGTCTTGTACCATTAAATACCTATATAATGTACTAAGGCCACTAAAAGCTCAAAGTTTAGATTTTTCATTATAATTAATACGATGATTATGAAATCATTTCTGTACATGATGAAATGTAATGATCAGATGATGAATAGACTGAGCTATCCCTCATTATCAATACGCAACTTTCTAAGCCAGCTGCCACAAGGAAACTTAATGGTGTTACAGAAAGCTTCATTAAATTTAAGCATTCATTAAATCTATGGTTGGAATTGTTTTGTCAACAAGTTATAAAAAGACAGCATGAGACTTAAATGATGTGAAACGCAGCACTATTTACGGTGTTAAGTGGAAGCTTGTCCAGAAAGTTCACTATTATGAGAGAACCTATGAAAAATATCAGAACCATTTATTTCTCACCGAGTGCCGTAGGTAAGTTACATCTAAATTGTTTAATAGAGTGAATGTGATGGTATGATGTCAAAATACTAGCTATTATAATTAAATATAGTAAAAAGGGAATCTCATGTTTTAAGTCATTACGATTAGGCAAAAGTAGATGTCTGTGATGTTTATTTAACTAAAGGTATGTGTTTGTGTTTAGTATTAACCTGTTTTGTTTTGGTAAATTTAGTTATCGCTATAGGGCGTTATCTTTAGTTTGGGGAAGAATATTTCATAGATCTATGTTATTATGTTTATTACAGTCAAACTCAATTTTGCTTTTTATTTTACGTCAATAGCGCATGCATAGGTTTACGATGTGGTTCAGTTTTAATATTTCTATTTTTTAAAGATAACGCTCTACACCTACGGTTATCAAATGAACTATTATTTTTTTAGTAACTTATTTCAGCTTATATTATAGAAAAAAATTTCAGGCAATAATAAATAACTTTTCTTTGTAAATGTTGATTTTTAAGGTTTTGGGTAAATTAGATAGTTTTCTTTTCATGTTTCAAGTTCAAGTTGTTTATTGCAAATGTATTTTATTTCAAGTCTTTACCAATCATGATATTTATGATATTGATGCTGTCTTTAGGGTACGGAGACTTTAAAATATCAGTAATATTGTCAATACGATGTTAATGTTTTCTTTCATCGTGTGGGGGTGTAAAGGTCTACCTACGGAAAACCAAGTTCACCCACTCAGTCTAACTGAAAATGAAAAAGTAAATCCGTTTCGTTTTTCCAATCGATTCAATATTTTTTTCATGTTTTTAATAGAATTTAGATTTGATTTTGAATTTTAGTCATATCTATTTTGAATCAGTTCAGTTTGACCGTCCCTGTCAACATTTTATCGTCAATATTATTATTACTGGTAGCTTAAAAGTCTCTTTCATCTACTCATACTTTTATTAACTATAAAATAAAAAGATCTCAATTGTATAGGTATCATTGTTTTCAATTAATTAATTTGTTAGTTATTTTATAATTTTAAATTAAGATTATGTACCTATCTAGGAAAATCTGTTAATTTTAGTCTCTTTAGAAAATAAATCACTTTGTTTTTGTTTAATAATTGTGATTCACGATTAGTGTTCCAAGTAGTCATGTACATTCCAATTAATACTAAATAAGTCACTTAAATAATTTAAAAGAAACTTGTTTCTATAATCTCTGATAAAATACCATTGCTGTTTAATTTGAAGTGTGGATGTAAGTAGCATGCAACGACACAACTTAGAAGTCGTATTAGCAAAATCGAAAGGAAAGTGTTAAATCAAAACTCAGTTTTATCTCTGGAAATGTTAAAAACTGAATAGAGGTAGAATTTAAGCTGTCTACTTAATTCGCTTTACTATACATGGTGTTTTTTTTGTACCTGACATCCGTTTGTCCAATTATTAGTGAGGTCAGAAGCAACAACTTTTGTTCTAAGACATGGTTAATAACGCGCAAAAAAATGTGTTTGTTAATTACACTACTTTGATTGGGAAGTTGATTTTTTTTTGTGCGTTGTTAAAAGTTGTCGCTTTTGAGTTCACTAATAATTGGGCAAACCGATGTCAGGTACAAAAAAAAAAACTCTGTACACAGCAGTCTAAGCAACGAAGCGGATCGTTGTATCAAGACCCCGCATTAAATCCTTAGTCGATAAAACTTTGCTGGGGTATTATAGAACATGAGACAAAGCTTCTTTAAAAAAAAATCGGTACTTTTAGTTTTTCCATACAAAAATCACAAGAAATGTATGATTGTTTTTTTTATGGATATCTTGAATTTACATTTAATTCATGATTCTTTATTATCATCCTGTCAAATAAAAACTGCCTGAGAAATTTATGTTGGGATCAACTGCTTCGTTGCCTACACCACAGAGCGTGTGAGACTAAATTTCACAATAAATATTTTTTTGTGTAACCAAACAGAATACTTACTTAGTGACTTTTATAGAGCTAAATAGCATCCATGATGCGCCACTTGGTAAACTTTTAGCGCTTGATTGATTTCAGACTATCCATTAAGTATTTGATTGCTTTGTCAAATATCATTTAAGTACATAATCAGTCAGGACACAAGTTGCAGTCGATGATGGTGCCATTTAGTTGCCCAATAATCATTCGATCAGTTACCTAAACTTCTAAGTGGTGTTGTACTGAACAGAAATCATTACCAACCATTTCTAAAATTAACCATGTAACTCACGTTTGTTAATTAATCTACTGTAAATATACCCAATTATTGAAAAAAACTTTCGTATATATAAATTTATTTGTTTTATTTAATATCTCCTTTACGCCAAAAGTATAAGTGTATCGTATCCCTGAGGTCTGTAATTAGGTTTGGTTAAGTAAGGTTATTTAAGTACTTTTTTTGGGATGGGCAAAATTCTTACGCATGCTGCACCGTTCAGGGAAAGGGTACGGTTATGTGGGGCTTGCACCCACTAAAAACTCCACCGTATGCCATTCTCGCATTTTGGGTGGGTCAATAGCACTGTACGATCGCAGTAAAAGTAAAGCTCAACCCACCCTAAAAAAAAACAGCCAAGTGCGAGTCGGACTCGCACACTGAGAGTTCTGTATCACCACATAATATTAATTAGCTGATTTGAGTTGATTGAATGAAAGGTAAATTGCGGTTTACGTATATGACTTAAAAAAAACTACTTACTAGATCTCGTTCAAACCAATTTTCGGTGGAAGTTTGCATGGTACATCATATATTTTTTTTAGTTTTATCAATCTCTTATTTTAGAATTTACAGGAGGGGGGGGACACACATTTTACCACTTTGGAAGTGTCTCTCGCGCAAACTATTAAGTTTAGAGAAAGATTATTTTTGAAACTTCAATATCATTTTTGAAGACCTAGCCATATATACCCCACACGTATGGGTTTGATGTAATAAAAATTTTGCGTTTCAATTCTAAATAATGGGAACCCTAATTTTTTTTCTATTTTCGTGTGAAATCTTTATGTGGTTCACAGAATACATCTACTTACCAAGTTTCAACAGTATAATTCTTATAGTTTCGGAAAAAAGGTTGCTGTGACATATGGACGGACAGACAGACATGACGAATCCATAAGGGTTTTTTGCCATTCGGTTACGGAACCCTAAAAAGATTAAATAATGTTTGATTAGGTTAGATGCTTCACTATGTTAGGTTAGAATTAATTAGAATTGGTAATTTTGTCTTATGCAGGAATTTGATCAAATTACTTAGCGGTTTGGCCAAGTCCCTAATTTTATCATATCCCAGTTACAAAATATATTCCAAACTCAAATTGCGCGAGAGGGACAGATAGGTAATCCATACCAACTGTGGGGAAAGTATCTCATACGCATGGAGGAGTCACATCATCATTTATTCTTAGCAAAATACATATTGCATTAACCTAGGTAAAACTTCATTAAAGAGAATCTATCTAAAACATGGGTAAAGTCATGGGCAAAAGCTGGTTTAATCTAAACGTGATATTTTACGTATTGGATCCCTTGTTTTTTTTTCATTTTTTTTAAATTTATTACGGCATTGGAAACAAGGCCATCTGCCGATTTTTCATTTATTCAAAAAACAAGTTCTGAATATACGTTTCCTGCTGAAGTTTTACTAACGCACCTCAGAAGCACCGTGGGTTCACATGTTAACCCAGATCGCTTCCTTTCGTCAAGCCCCGCGGGTTCACATGTGAACCCGGAAACAGATTTTCGAATTTTGCCTTATTGCAGAAAAAATACAGTTTATTTTGATTTGACATGTATAGTGACTTTAGACCTTATAAAATTACCTTTCGAACCTAGATAAGAAAATTTTATACCTGGCGCTTTCGAATGACATATAAACCATACTGCCCTGCTTAGAAAAAGTGCAGTATCTAACAGTTTCGGTAAAAATGAGTTATTAGTATATTCGGAATGTCCGTAACGAGATTTACAATCTGATCCGACCCGTTTCTTGATATCATGATGAGAACCGCCTTTTTGCTTAAGCAAAAGCGCAGTATCTACACGTTTTGAGTAAGGAATACTTAACATGACTGCAGTAAGCAACATTGGTCCACTGAAGATACTGCAGTCATGTGAAGTAATCTTGGATACTGCTGTTTATATAAGCATGTACTGTTTACAAAAGGATAACAAATGCTCAATAAGAGTGCAGCAAAATCTCATGCTGCACTTATGACAAGAAATCCCTGGAAAATTTTGGGAATCATGCTTAGCGAAACTGCAGCAACTACCAGTTACTGCGTTTTTTAAAAGCATTTTCTATATTTAAACCAAAATATTATTTTAAAGTCCCGTGTGGTGCCGGCAAAGAATAGTACCAACCCATACATACCCGTGGGTGTCGTAAGAGGCGACTAAGGGTTAACTGGAGGATGGGCAGCAGCATCCTCCTTTATTTGTTACATCTTGCTTACTGCGGTCACCTACAACCGCGGTCCATAGTGCCAGCCGTAACGCTAACAAGCGAGGTGACTATGGTACTTCCCCTCCACATTTTTCCAGCAAAAGCTAGAATTGTGGAGGGAGCTCCCTGTCCTGTAGTGGACGTTTCATGGGATGTTATGATGATGATGATGATGATTATTTTAAAAAGCCACAGTAACCTTTACTTACTGCACTTTTGCCAAGGATAATACTGAATTAATGCTATCGATGTTAAAATAATATTAGCACGCAGAATTTTGCTGCAATAATTCTAAGCCTCATAAATTGTTTTTTTTACTGTGCTTGATAAAATACAATGACGTTTGTAGTTACTGCGGCATTTTTAAGGATAAACCGGTGTCTGGGTCTTTTGTAGTGAAGTACGGGGGAGGGTAACCGTGGGACCGTTGCTTACGCATCGCAGTGCCTCAACCAGTGGATGAGGAATGTCAGATGTTTATGGAATACAAAATTAAATACGTACAATCCCGGAAAATGTATAAGGAAGATGTGAAAGAAACTTTTTCTGAAGACTTTGACACCAGTACGATATATATTTCTCAGTAGATCTTCAAAAAATTGTGATGTTACATAGGATGGACCAGTTTAAGGCAGCAATATTTTGTCCCAGGATAGTAAAATTTAATGAAAGTTTTGTGCCGTTAGGGTCCATAAAAATCTCCCATTTGCAGCACTGTGGACTGAAGCTGTTTCTGGAAGATGTCAAGAAGATATCATATCCACAATGCAAGCTTTCCTTATGCATAAACGCGACATCAAGCATGTTATCCTGTGGATAGACAACTGTTCGTCGCAAAATAAAAATTGGCCATTGTTTTCTTTTTTGGTGTACATGATATCTGCAGAATCAATTACTCTGAAGTATTTGAAATCGCGGTATACCTATTTGTCAGCCAACAGCTTCGAATTAGCTTTAAAACATAAACAAAAGGTGTATGATTTCGAAGACTGAGTAGAGTCAGTGAAAGAAACTAAGTGTAGAAAGAACGTAGTAAAGGTCATGGAGGTGAAAGATTTTTATAATTTTCAAGACTTTTCTAGTCAACACAAACTGAGAAAACAAGAGCCGAGAATATATATGAAAGATATAATGGTTGTCAAAGCAACTAAAGGGCAATACGATTTGGACTTCAAAAACTATCACGATGATGACACATATCACAAACTGGATTTCTTACACACAAGATATTCAAAATCACAAGATTTGCCCACTCCTACACAAAAAAAAATATCCAAGAGGTGTAAAAGAGAGCACTAAGACTTCAATTAAAACTTTTAGAACTTATGCCACATACCAGACAACAGTATTGGCTAGATTTGCCAAACTCTGATTCAGTTACTGATCTGGACTTATCTGGAATTATGGAGATACTTAAAGTAACAAGTGCTTGAACTCGTTTCATCATTATTTTATCATCTATAATATATTTAACTCTCTTGTGATAAAGTTTTTAAAAGGCAAGCTCGTTAGCTTCTAAACATGTGCCATTTATATTTAAAGTTTTTAAGATTTGTTAGAAAAAAAATATTTTAGTCATTAAGACACTTATATTATCGTTTTTTATTGTGAACAACAAGTGATTTATCTCAATATTTCCCATAATATCCTTATTTTTGCTGTGATTTCCTTTTTTAAAGGCAAACCAGTTAGATTTAAACAAGTGCCTTCTCAAAGTTCCTAAATAGACTTCTCAAAGAAAATTACGTAATCATATATAACTTTATAGTTTAAGCATAATAACTGTGATAATTAAAGATACTTAATTCAAAGTGATACTAAAACGGGTAGTTTCTAGCATTAATAAGTAAAAGTTGTTATATTTGCTATCAAATATGATTACGACTTATTTTAAGTATTTTTATTTATAGCTTTGTCCAGTTTTATTCAACTATTAGTAAATTTTCCTACCTTCACTATTTCTGCTGATAAGTGGCCACTTCTAAACATCAAAGACCTCTATTTAAAGCTTATTTCTGATGAATGTCTCTAGATATTCCTGAAGTAGTTACTGCATTTATATGAAGTATGATATACCCTGCTTAGTTTTAGTGCAGTAACTGTGTTACATACTGCACTTATGATAAGAAAGTAGAGTAATATTTTCTTATGCCTTGCTTATCATAAAAGGTTTTATTAATCTAAAAAACGTCCTGCTGAATTTATGCTAAAAAGAAACATATTTCTTAAAACTACAGAAAAAAATCTATAAAATACAGTCAAAAGTTGTCTAGATTTGTGAATAGAATATGAGCAGTAACAAAAAATAAAATAAAAACTTTGAGCGGCATTTACTCAAAATGAAGTCAATGTTAGTTACTGCAGATTGCCTAAGCAGGGCAGCATAGAGGTAGAGTGGCTACGTTCGGAAATATCAGCGATTACTTCCCGCGCACTGAATACCCGACCAATGTAAGTAGGTCTATTGGCGGGAAAAAATTGCAAATTCGCAATGTCACTTTGTTTTTGCACGGTTGTTGCGAATTTTTGTAATGGCAGAGCTAGACGGTTATTCTGCGGTGCTTAGTGGAGTGTTTTAGTGCTTAGTCGGGGTTATAGAGGTTAAAGTGGAAAATGTGCTAAAATTCAGCTGAGCGTGCAAGTGTCGCGACGAGCGTTCGCGAACTGCATTTGTACAAAATGTAAATAGTCAATTTGCAACGGGTAACACCGGAAGTACATAACAGCCAACTTAAAGATAGAGATAGTGATTTCCGCCCTGCTTCATGCATCCATTATGCGAGCTAGCGTCAGACGACTACATTCTCCCAGCAAACCGGCAAAGAAGATCCAGTAACAATTAGTGAAGGAGCAAGCCAGTTCCTGAGGACGGCCGAAGTAATGAAGTTAAGTCATCTCCATTTTTTGTATGTTGGTTCTAACAATTCTCAATTTGTCGCGTTATGTATTTTACCATGTGCCTTACTTACCCACCTACACCAGACATCATCATGTTTGACTCCATTTAAACTATCTTGAATACGAACCTAGACCAGTACATGAGGTTACGGAAGACACACTATCGATTTGATAGGATAATATGTTAATATAATGATATGCGTCTCTCAGGCCTGAGATAATAAGATTTGTGGAATTACCCACTATTTATTTGATACGAGCTCGAAACTCCCTGTGAGTTTATTTCATTATTGCTAGCTTATATTTGATTGAGAGATATGCAGTCCAGTGTGGACGCGCTGTTTATATGAAGGCTTCACGAAAGTCCTATACTAATAATAATAATAATATAGTGTCTTTACGTCTGGCCGGGACATGAGGTCCGTGGTCGGGGTAACGGCAACCTAAGGAATCCAGGATTGACGCCCATGGATGTCCAACTTCGTCATCGGTTACTACCATTACCGAACGTAGACTTACTTAATTGGTAGGGAGGAGAGAATCATTCAGGTGGACTTAGATATACACTAAGAGGCACCGGCGAATACTTCTATGTAGTCACATATCATCATCTTACACGAATACTCTGAACAAGGTTAAACACGAGGCAGTATTACACCATACATCACATATTGTACTTATCATGATTTGACTATTTGCTAACTTCTCATCTCTGCTTGTGTAACAATATTGGTTTCGATCCGAGAAAAGGGAGAAGCGTCGTACCACGGTACGACCCTTCCCCCTTAGGATTGATGTATAAGAGATGGAGATGGCATTGTTGTATAAACATTTTAGATGGAGCCTGTGAGAACCCATTGGTGCCGAGTCCTCTACCAGCTGCACTGCTCGTAACGAATACATCTGCTCAGGTAACTAACCTTGCTTTGACTCATCCCTTTCGAAGTGCCCTCTCATTTCACCCTGAGCTATTTTTATTCTTTATCATATCATAATACCCCCAAACTTCATAATGGGCATTTCGACATGGTGAAGATAGCTGAGAAATGATCTAGACTTTCAGCAGAGCAAAGTAAAGTTGGGTACAGGATGGGCATCGATGGGTGTTCATAAATGTTATCTATTTATTTAAACGTGATATTCATCATTCTACTTAAAACACATAAATCATACAGAACAGAAATACTATTTACAAGACAACACCAAAGAAATGAAATTTATCATCATTTATTGCATCAACAAACTAGTCAGCACACCCTACTTTGGCTGTGTAGTTAATATTTATCATAGAAACAAGCAACGTTTTATAAGTATGTTTCGTTTCCTTTTTGCTTTGAAAGGAAGTTGAAAAACAATGGAATATTAAAACCACATCATGATTACAGTCTTATCTACAAATCTATATTTAAATTAACCTGTTCGATATTTAAAAGGAATCCTAGAATGTTATTCAAACAGATAGCTATCAAACTTTTTCTTTCTGGTACATAACCTAAGAAAGCGCATATTCAAACATTCAAAGATAGATGGCGTTAAGATACACTTTTATTCTCAATGAGATGAAGACACATCCATATTATTGCTAGATGGTACGTGATCTATCCTCCCGAAGGACTAAATGATTATTTTTAAACCAATATCGTGTCAAATTCATCAAAAAACCGCTTCCAAATTAATGTGATAACATAATTTAGGAAATGGTGCGCGGTCGGGGTGAAAGGACTCCAGCCGCCATTTGCAATAATTCGCAAGCCGGTAATAAGTACATGTCGTGCATAGCTTGTTTTCAAAGGAAGTCCATTTTATCAGATAACTAGTGAACAAAACCTGTAAAAGAAGGAAAATTATTTTTTCGTGAAATTTCTTAGCAACAAATCAATAATTCTTAATATTATCGCGAATAAGATACTCAATCATACACGCAGTGATAAAAGTTCCCGCCATTGCTTATACCTGTGAACCTTATTGCAAGGCAAGACGGATCACAAGTAAAATAATGAAGTAAGGCTGTCATTCGTGTCGTCATGTTGGCAGTACCCTTTTTTTCCACAAATGGCGTCGTGAGTTGTAATTTATACTAAAGATTACTGAAAAAACTAGAAAACTCTTCTCCTAGTAATTAAAATCATTCGGTGCATTCATTCGGTGGTGTGTGAAAGTGTAATTGATCCATTTAGATAGCGGTGTAAACCTATTTGGTATGTACAACAACTTTATTCGTTCTATTTAGTTAGTTAAAAGGTGGAGTACAAAAATGAGACTATTAAGAAGTAAAAACGTCAGGGACGTGCGTTATGAATCACGACAAAGAGGTTTACAACTTTCCCATCTATACAAACCTCGGTGAACACTTGTTGAACACTTTCCGTGCCCAAATACCGGATAGACAAATATCAAGCATTGAAGTACTCTCTCTGTTAGAAAACGGCACAGTCTCTCTTGCCTTCCTATGAATTATCTAAGAAAAGAGATCTCTATACCGACTAGTTACTTATTTGGTTCTACTTTCCCCCAACAACAAGGAAAGGGAGCAGAAAACTTAATCATAATTTCACCATACACCTATGGAGACACAGTCATCACTTTCTTCAACAATTTCCCTTTGAAACCAATAGATAATAGGTCTTTGAATTTACAATTTGATATGATCAGTTTGACAAGAAAATTCTCAGTAAAATTTTGAAATAAAAGTCCATAGAGCCAGCAGAAAGAATACTATTATCAGAGAATTTCTTCAATAGTTAATTTCAAATTTCTTTCTTGCTTTCTCTCATTCCTTTTCTCTCTTTAAAACTAGGAAAGCAAACTTTCATCTGATTAATATTGTTCTACTCCCATTTACACTAGAAAAACTCAATTCATCGGACGCTCATAGATGGCAAGACAAAAGGATCTTCATGAGCTAAAGTTTTACTCGGGCAGAGCAAGAGAGACAACTGCCACATAATAACTATTTGTTTTTATTTAATCGCCTAACCTTATCAATATCCTATTGCTAGGTGACCCTTTAGCCACAAATTAAATGATAGTAAACTAACCTTTAGTGATTTTTGTGAAATGACCAACAAATAAACATTAAAAAACATTAATTTACCAACAAAACCAATTAAACAACAAACATTTCCAACCTTGTATTGTAATTAACCTTATCTCAAATCATAATTTATCTTTGAATCAGAATTATAATACAAAAATATATTGTACTTTACTCTTGTATAATTTACAATGCGAGTGAAGAAAGCGATCACATTACAATTAAATTTTAATTGTTTGTCATCTACTCTTATAAAATTATTTTAAACTTTTACTTCAATTTTCTAGCTTCATAATGTTGTTCTTTATAAAGGGTAATAATACCAAATAAAACAAAATAAATTCAGGTGCAGGTGAAACAATTTATAAATACAGTTTGAAACATTTTCCTGTGAAGCAAACTTTTCCTTTTATTTTTTTTGTGCGGTGATACACATCATTATACCAATTTATACTATTATACCAATGTAGGTCTATTTATTTTACTTGACCTATACACTCATGATTTGAAAAGTTTCTTTTAAATTAGTGACGAGTAGAGGTGGTAAACTTGTGCAGTGGTCAGTGTATCAAATACTTAGTGCTGTGTAAATAAAAAATGAATGTGATTCAGTTCACAATACTAAATTCTTAGTGATCTGATTACATGAAGATTATGTTTTTGTTAGTAAATTGTGATTATGAATGTATCATTTTGTAATGTTTTACCTATTAATGTGCAAACGAGAAATGTTCAACCCAGTATAACGCAACGCATCCACACGCATCTCGAAAAATGCTCAACCCAGTGATGCGCAACCCTGCAAGGTACGGTCTTGAAACACCACATGTACCACTCGACTATATTTGTCACCGCGCCCTATCGAACATCAGTGAAGTGGACGGAGGACTCTCATTTCATGAAGATTTAGCGAAGCAGATCCAACACAACACTCCTGCCTCCGGTCTACGCGCACCAACATCTAAAATAATACAAGTATCATTAAATAAAAATTGTGAAATAATATTCGGAGTTACATATGTACTGAAATAAAGTTGAAGGACCTTTAGTACAGTGTTGCCAGGTCAATTATCCTTCTGAAAAAATTTTCTTTTCTTGAATGTGTTGAATAATAAAAAACCCTGTTTTCCTTTATTTCACTCATCCCCCTTTTATTTTTTTTCTTAACTATGATAGGTATAGCGAAGCGGAACAACATTATGAAGTGGTTACTCATACCTAACTATATTTGGAAAATTTCTTTTGAATAGCGATTCAAACATTTAATTCCCTTTATTAATCTTGATAATCTAAACAATTACCTACACAACCTTTGTATCATCAAGGATGCTGAATATAAATGAATGTTTGGACCAACTTGCTGACATTTTCATGATAAACCATCAATGTCAGTTGGTTGATTTCATATTCATTTAGGAATTTTTTGCATCTTTACAGGACACCCCAAGATGGAGGAATGCCTCTTGCGAGTTCTGCACTTAACTGTAATTAAAATAAACGAACTAAAATCTGATTTGGTCGACAAATTTCGAGGTCCATCCGAAGACAATTTATTAGAATACGAGACTTCTACTGCTAAACTAGAGAGTTATCTGGGGAAATTGAAAGAAGATCTTAACAATTATTTCAAATATGTGAATAACCCTGATCCTGATGAAGTTTCGGAAATTTCTGCAATTCAACTAGAAGCAGAAGAAGTACTCTGTGAAGCGAAGTTTAAGATTAAGAGACCCACCATGAGCAAGGAAGATGACAAAGTAGTATCTGGAAAATTACCCAAACTGTCTCTACCCACCTTTGATGGAAACATCCTGCAATGGTACCAATTCTGGGACCAATTTGAATCCAATGTTCACAACAGAAATCTGTCTAATGTTAACAAACTCTTATACCTCAAGACTGTTCTTCAAGGTACAGCACTTCAAGTAATAGAAGGATTAGAATCAACCAACGCCAATTATGATATAGCCATATCTTCCTTAAAAGAACGTTATGGAAGCCTTAGTAAATTAATCGACGCCCATTATTCTGCACTCAATAAAATACCACCAGCAGGAAAGGATATTACTACGTGCCGTCGAGCCCTCGATGATATAGACCGCCATTTGAGAATATTGGCCTCTTTAGGAGAAGATACCACACACAGCTACCTTCGTTTTCTCATATTAGAAAAATTTCCCGAGGACTTAGTCTATGAAATGAAGATGAAAATCAGGGAAAATACTGTCGATGACATTCGAAAGGAGTTGCAAAACATCATTTCAGCTAGGGAAGAAGCCAACCGAGCTACGCATAAAAACCAGAACAACCAGAATGGAAATTACACAACAGAAGCACTTCATGTCAGCAATAAACAGAGTGAAACTGCATCCAAGGAAGAACGCAATCAACCACAGCAATCCACTGGAAATAGGAAAAGACTATTTAATTTCAATCCAAACCCCTACAGATATCGAAGAATAACTAACAATACAGGACAATTCTTTTCTAATCAAGGACAATCCTGTGAAAATCAACCCACCTTCCACAACCAGCGAACTTCACATGATAATAGAAGAGCCTTCTTTAATCACGAATCTTCAAACAACAATAGACGGCTCTCATTCCAACCAGGGGCAGCTAGACTGACAGGACGATTCTCCTTTAATCCAGGACAAGCTAATGACTACAGGAGAAATCACTTTAACCAAGGATCGCAGAAAAGGAGATACGAAAACGCCAATGGAACCCAAAAAACCACTGAAAGGGAGAATAAAGAAGGACCCGAGCCTAAAAGAAGAAAATTATTTCAATGCATCTTTTGCAATGGTAATCACTTCAACGAAAATTGTGAAAAATATAAGACAATCACTCAAAGACAATCACGCTTGATCAATAGATGTTTTTCATGCCTCAGATTGGGTCATACCATTACACAATGCCGAAAGAAAACCAATTGTTATCACTGTAAAATTTATGGGAAACATAACAGAGCATTATGTCCTACACGAGGTGTAAAAAGAGAAACTCAGTCTAAAACGTTTCACATCAACGAAAGAAATGCAACCATCCTACAAACAGCTATCGCTAAGATCAAGAAGAACAAAAACAGCAAACGTCATTCAACCTATCGCATCCTCCTAGATTCTGGAAGTCAGAGGACGTACATCACGAAAAGAGTAGCCGAAGACTTGCACCTAGAAGTGAAAGAAGACACCAAACTAACTATATTTACATTCGGAGCTGAAACACCGCAAGTAATTGAAAGCCCACTTGTGCAAATTCAAGTTTTATTGAAAACCGGTCAATTCATGACCATGGAAGCCAACGTCGTTCCGAAAATAACAAATAGTGTACCATACCCTAATATAAAAGTTGAAAAGATGTTCAAATCTGACTTAGCTGATGATGGATCACTTCAAGATCAAGTAGATATTCTTGTCGGAAATGATTACTATTTCACTCTAATCTCTACGGAAAAGATAAAGATTGAACAAAATCTATATTTGATTAAATCCGATTTAGGTTGGATTTTGAGTGGAAAAACTGAATCAAAACCAACAAATAACTTAACCATGATCACATACTTCCAAACGAACTTAGAAGTTAATCTCAACCAACCGGATCTACCTATAAATGACTATAACGTTAAGGACCTATGGAGCCTTGAATCAATCGGAATAACGGACTCACCTAAAGAAGACCGTCAAGAAGAAGCACTAAAACACTTCAATGATACTACAAAATTCATCGCGAATCGATACTATGTATCATGGCCATGGATCGAATATCCACCAGCTCTTAACCAAAATCAGGGATTAGCATTTGGACGTCTATCTAGTCTCCTGAAACGCCTAGACACTTCTACACTACAACAATACGACCAGATGATTAGAGAACAAATACAAAAGGAAATTATCGAGGAAGTACCTGCTCAGCAAAGGAGAGATACGTCTAATCATATTACACATTATTTGCCTCATCACGGAGTCAAGTGCCAGAATAAACAACTCCGAATTGTATACGATGGGTCATCGAAGACAGGAAACAACAAATCCCTGAACGAATGCTTATTCCGTGGACCAATCATGTTAGAAGAACTCACTGGCCTGCTACTGAAGTTCCGATATCACAACATAGGCATATGCGCCGACGTAGAAAAGGCATTTCTTCAAATTGGCCTTCATGACCAAGATCGTGATGTTACCAGATTCTTATGGGTCAAAGATATAAATAAGCCAATAACAGAAGATAATCTCCTACACTTACGATTCCAAAGAATGCCATTTGGAGTGATATCCAGTCCATTTCTACTCAACGCTACCATTAAACATCATCTGAAGAAATCAAACAAGAAAGAAGTCAACAAAATAGCTAGTGACATATATGTAGATAATCTAGTCACTGGAGTAGAAACAGATCATGAAGCAATTGAACTATATCAAACAGCCAAAAGAGTATTCAAAGAAATGTCTATGAATCTACGAGAATGGAGTTCAAACTCTAAACATCTGATGGAAAAAATTCCCGATAGTTATCGAGAAGATACCGTAAAAGTATTAGGACTTAACTGGAATATTAAAGAAGACAGTTTACAACTAAGATTTAAAATGCCGAACATACAACCCAAAACCAAAAGAGAGATGCTACAAATTATAGCATCAGTGTATGATCCTTGTGGATTCACAATCCCATCATTGTTATCTGCTAAATTACTCCTACAAGAAACATGTATGATAAAAGCTGCTTGGGACACAACACTACCTCAAGAAATAACAAACAAATGGGAAACGATTACTAAAGATCTCATCGACATAGAGAAACTAATAATACCAAGACGTTATTTCGAGAATCCCCAACGAAATGACTATCATCTACATTGCTTTACGGATGCATCCCTCAAAGCCTATGCTGCAGTTGTATACTTAACCAATGGAAAAGAGATAAGCTTTATTATAGGCAAATCAAAACTCGTTCCGATAAAGGATAAAGACAAACTGACAATTCCGAGATTAGAACTTCTCGGCATTTTGATAGGTTGCAGACTCATCCAATACACTTTAAAATTCTTGCAACCAGCGATAATAAAACAGACGCTATGGACAGATAGCCAAATAGCAATAGAATGGTGCAACTCCAAGAAACTATTACCGCCCTTTGTTTCAAGAAGAGTAGAAGAAATAAAAAAGAACAAAGAACTCACGATGAAACACATATCATCAGCATTAAATCCTGCAGATGTAGCAACAAGACCAGAGAGCACAAAAGAGGAAAAAACCAAATGGTTAACTGGCCCTCAATTTCTTCTAGAAACAGAGCTACCGACGACGTCATCCCTTTTCGCCGGGGAGGTTCTCCCGAAGGATCTCATAAGTCAACTACAAAGCTTGCAACAATCATACTTTCCAGAAGAAATAGAAGGTAAAGAAACACACCTAACAAGAAATTTAGGACTCTTTCGTGACATCGACGGTCTACTCAGATGCAAGGGACGTTTAATGAATACTACATGCCCTTATGATTTAAAACATCCTATCCTCATCCCTAGAGACAGCGAGTTTACAGACGAACTAATAAGAGAAGTACATGGAAAAAACCATCACGTGGGAGCTTCACATACTCTTAGTATAATCCGTCAAAACTATTGGATACCCCAAGGAAAAGCAAAAGTCCAGAGGATAATAAAGAAATGTCCGCGATGCGTCAAACACGGAGGAGGTCCATACCGTCTTCCACCGACACCAGCTTTACCTAAAGAACGAGCGAATTACAGCGCACCTTTCACCTATACAGGCATGGATTATTTCGGACCAATGTTTGTGAATTACGAAGGTAGAGAAGAGAAAGTATGGATATGTTTGTACACATGCTTAGCCGTTAGAGCTATTCACATGGAAGTAGTCAAGAATTTGACAGCAGAGGAATGTCTTCTCTCCCTGAGGAGATTCATCTCATCCAGAGGAATACCTGAAACAATCTTAACAGATAATGCATCTCAATTTAAATTAACCGCAGAGGTATTGACGAACCCATATTGTATAGATAACAAGATAAGATGGAAATTCATACCTGAATTAACACCATGGAATGGTGGATTTTATGAAAGACTAATCGGCATCGTAAAAAACTGCCTAAAAAGGTCCATCGAAAAACATCTATTGTCAACTTCTCAATTAAACACCATTATCAAAGAGATTGAAGCAGTAGTCAATACCAGACCCCTAACCTATGTAGGATCTGACATCGAATACGTCTTGAAACCCTCAGATTTTCTAACATTTGGAAAGAACATCTTGATTACCCCATCTCTTCAACATGCTGTTCCCGGAGGAACCATTACCAAAGAAAATCTTATCGACAGCTGGAAACGAGGACAACGAATACTGGGGGAATTTAAAAGAATGTTCCTAGGGCAATATCTAAGTAGCTTAAGAGAAAGGTACCAACATTCACATAGGGAACCTAGGGTCAAATCCACCAGAATTCCCAAGGTTGGAGACGTCGTACAGATCAAAGATGACATAAAAAACCGAGAGACGTGGAAGGTTGGAAGAATCACTACATTAATCCCTAGCAATGATGGTGAGACTAGAACGGCTAAAGTCAAAGTAGATAACAAAGAATTCACCCGATCCATAACACATCTATATCCTCTTGAAGTTGAAGACGAAGCCGAAGTTAACATAGAAGACACAGTCATTCAACCATTAAGTGAACAAAAAAAAACCCTTACAAACTCTAGAAGAAGAATTAATGGATATTGAAACCATAGAAGAAGACACAACTCCTGATACAATGGAAATTCCTGACAATATAAGCGATTTACACATGAAAGAGAATGTAACAGACAGTGAACTAGAACAAGAAGTAGATATTGAAAATGGAAATGAAGAAGTTGATCAGAAGCAACGGCGAGCAGCAGCCACTAAGGCCTTAGAGAAAATAAGGCAGTGGACTCGAAGTTTGTTGACCTTATTCTAGTCGCCCCGGCAGTGTCGCGACGAGCGTTCGCGAACTGCATTTGTACAAAATGTAAATAGTCAATTTGCAACGGGTAACACCGGAAGTACATAACAGCCAACTTAAAGATAGAGATAGTGATTTCCGCCCTGCTTCATGCATCCATTATGCGAGCTAGCGTCAGACGACTACATTCTCCCAGCAAACCGGCAAAGAAGATCCAGTAACAATTAGTGAAGGAGCAAGCCAGTTCCTGAGGACGGCCGAAGTAATGAAGTTAAGTCATCTCCATTTTTTGTATGTTGGTTCTAACAATTCTCAATTTGTCGCGTTATGTATTTTACCATGTGCCTTACTTACCCACCTACACCAGACATCATCATGTTTGACTCCATTTAAACTATCTTGAATACGAACCTAGACCAGTACATGAGGTTACGGAAGACACACTATCGATTTGATAGGATAATATGTTAATATAATGATATGCGTCTCTCAGGCCTGAGATAATAAGATTTGTGGAATTACCCACTATTTATTTGATACGAGCTCGAAACTCCCTGTGAGTTTATTTCATTATTGCTAGCTTATATTTGATTGAGAGATATGCAGTCCAGTGTGGACGCGCTGTTTATATGAAGGCTTCACGAAAGTCCTATACTAATAATAATAATAATATAGTGTCTTTACGTCTGGCCGGGACATGAGGTCCGTGGTCGGGGTAACGGCAACCTAAGGAATCCAGGATTGACGCCCATGGATGTCCAACTTCGTCATCGGTTACTACCATTACCGAACGTAGACTTACTTAATTGGTAGGGAGGAGAGAATCATTCAGGTGGACTTAGATATACACTAAGAGGCACCGGCGAATACTTCTATGTAGTCACATATCATCATCTTACACGAATACTCTGAACAAGGTTAAACACGAGGCAGTATTACACCATACATCACATATTGTACTTATCATGATTTGACTATTTGCTAACTTCTCATCTCTGCTTGTGTAACAATATTGGTTTCGATCCGAGAAAAGGGAGAAGCGTCGTACCACGGTACGACCCTTCCCCCTTAGGATTGATGTATAAGAGATGGAGATGGCATTGTTGTATAAACATTTTAGATGGAGCCTGTGAGAACCCATTGGTGCCGAGTCCTCTACCAGCTGCACTGCTCGTAACGAATACATCTGCTCAGGTAACTAACCTTGCTTTGACTCATCCCTTTCGAAGTGCCCTCTCATTTCACCCTGAGCTATTTTTATTCTTTATCATATCATAATACCCCCAAACTTCATAATGGGCATTTCGACAGCAAGGCCTTGTTTTAAACTGGTACTATAAAATATTAAAATTAAAATATAAGTAAGATTCACATATTTGAGATTACAATGTTGTTCATAAAAAAAACTGATAAATTAGTTTTTATTATGAGAGTGCAATCAATAACTATTCATGCAAATATTTTTTGCGCGGGCTGGTTTGACGTTGACTCTTAGACTATATAATACTAACGTATAACGTTGACTTGACACTGACAGTGACGTAATCCGGAACGTTTGTTTGTGGCTTTTTGGCGGGAACTCGACGGTGGCGTTTTCTATTTCGATTGATTTTTCGTTTTTTATGTCTAAGTGGTTTAATGGATAATAAAGATAGTGTGTTATTAAAGATAGTGGCTCGTTTGGCTGTTCATGGGGGAGTGTTGGTACCAACACTGATGTATGGCAGTGAAAGCTGGGTATGGCAGAAGAAGCATGAAAGTAGAATTAATGCAGTGGAAATGAGAGCGCTAAGGAGTATGATTGGTGTTAAATTAAGTGACAGGATTAGAAATAATGTGATAAGAGAACGGTGTGGCGTAAAAGAAGACGTAGTGACCAAAATCGAGAAAGGGATGCTGAGATGGTTTGGTCATGTAGAGAGGATGAATGAACGAAGATTGACGAAAGAGATCTACCAGGCGAGAGTGAATGGAAACGTTGGAAGGGGAAGGCCTAGGCGAACGTACCAGGACCAAATTCAGGACGTTCTGAATAAAGGCCAGGTTAAAAGTACCCTAAACCGACGAGCATGTATGAAAGGATTGATGAAAGTACAGGAAGCAAGGGAAGTATGTCAAGATCGTAGCAGGTGGAGGACTGTGGTCTCTGCCTACCCCAACGGGAAAGAGGCGTGATGTTATGTATGTATGTATGTATGTTATACAGTAAACTAACTTAGGAGTGCGAAGCTTATGAAAATTTCAAGTGATTCAGTGTATATTCCCCGTTTGAGTTGTCTCAAAAAGTTATTGCCATTTTCCCTCGTAAAGTCTGCCATCGTTTTACGATGGGAGCACAAAGATACAAAGAAAACCATACCAGATAAAGAGGGACATAATTCGAGAAAACCTACTGATGAACATGGGGGACTAAAGACCTTCAATTTAAGACACATATAGAAGTAAAACTGAAGATAGATGTTCGATTTGATGGCGGGACCGAGGAATTTCAGATGAAGAATAAAAACAACGGACGTAACTGACGGTGCACTCATCAATCGGCATTAGCGCTGAGTGCTGGGGGATGACTGCTTCGTCAAACAAAACAACTGAAGAAAGAAGACGTTACATATTACAATACAATACAATACAATATAATACTCTTTATTGCACACAGAAATACAAAATTTACAAAAGAAAAAAATACAAAATGAAATACGGAGCACAATAGGCGGCCTTATTGCTAAAAAGCAATTTCTTCCAGGCAACCTTTGGGTGCAGGAAACAAAATAATTGTAATACGGGGACGGTGCACAAAGAAACCATAAACTGAATAAATATTGGGTACATACATAGTATTATAATAGACATACATACATATACCTAATATTAATATACTACATACATATATACTACATACAGTATACATACATAAAAAATAAAACACATAAACAAGCAAGTGGAAACAAAGAACAACAACCAATATCAGATCACGGGACGTGAAAGAGAGAAAAAAAATAAGAAAATAAAATAAGGTTAGCCAGAGAGTGAGAGGAAGTGAGCTGAGTGAGTGAGCATATTATACTGATGAAACAAAATTACTTCTGACAATGAAGAACTTGGAGTAGTTCAACTAAAGATGTTCAACTTAACAAACTAATGATGAGAAAGGGGGGACTGAAGACAGAATTGAACGGACGAGAAAAGAAGAATAACTGAAGATGATAGGCGAAAACCTACTAACGAAGATAGAAATTTAAGTGAAGAAGAAGAAGAAAAATAACTGAAGAAGTTTTATTGAGATAACCTACTGATGAAGAAAAAACTTAAGACGAGGCAGTATAGTCTTGATACCTTCGCCTGTCCCTAACAGGCGCTGTGTTCCAAATTGTACAAACGCTGCTAAAAGCGTATACAGTACTGACGGACGACGGTCCAAATTGATTTTGCACGCTCACAAAGCTATCACTGCTTTAATGGCTCTAGTCAATTTGGAATGGATTTAAGCGCGCTCACGTGTTCATCTGTCAAAATGTCAGTTTTATTTTTATTTTCTTTAACAAAGCCTAAGCTAATCCCTCAAAAATGTGCGCCAAATCCACTCTCATTTCCATTAGAGACAAAGTCATTAAAATTAAAACTTGAGAAACGTCAGCTGGCTGTAAATGTGTAGGATATTATATGTGTAAAATCGATTTTGACATTAGCGCTTTCACTGCTCCACCTATTTGACTAAAGCTCTGATAGCAGAAACGATGACGTCATCAATGACGTAAGGCGGTGAGCGAGCGAGTGCTTTAGAGCACGCTTTAGGTCAATTTGGACCGACTTAAGCGCGCTCACTCACAGTGCTCTAAAGCAGATTGTTAGCGCAAAATGGAACGCACAGAGGGACGAATGAAAAAAAAAAAAACGTTTGTTTACTTCCGAAAGAAACAAACAGTAATTTCAGTGAATTTACGTACAATTTCAGTCTTAGAAATTACTTACATCATAACCGAACGAAATTAGCACAAACCATTGGTATTCATCGTCACTGGGCGTACCACTTTCGTGGACTAATATTTAGTTATCAACACAATGGATGAATATCCCGATCCTGACGAAGAATACGAGCTTATGTATGCTGATGAATTCGAATTATTACGTGAAAATGAAGACTCTAATGGTAAGTTGAATACTGTATCTGTAATTCACACATAGCATCCCATGAAACGTCCACTGCAGGACTCCAGCAAGAACTCGTCATACCTACTTAGGATCTACCATAGTCACCACGCTTGTAAGGGTTGCGGATGGCGACCGCTGTTGTTGGGGACCGCAGTATGTAAGATGGTACGATACACAGAAAGATGCTGAGCCTCCGGTTCATAATCCCTAAGTCGCCTCTTACGACACCTACGGGTAAAGATGGGTTGTCATTATTCATTGCCGGCACCACATGGACTAATACAAATAATTCATATGAAATCCCTTAATATTTCAACCTAACCTTTCTTTGTTTCTAGATGCAAATGTTGTTAGGAAAAATCCTCTACCCGCTAAAAGAAGCCTTGATTTTTCGAGTCCAGCGCCTAAAAGGCTTCCAGAGACACGTAAAAATACTCCTACTGTAAATAATACTACTGCTGAAGTTAATTCTGATAGTCAGATATCACTTACACCTGCACTTCCTCCTATGGATGACTTGCTTACACCAAATGTTGCCAGTAAAAGAACTGCAGAGGACTTGTTTGGTGATATAGAAGATATAGACTTTAATGACATACATTTGCCAAGTAAAAAGCAGAAAACTGAAGAAGAAAATGATATGGAACTTATCGATAAAATTTTGGAGGGAAGGAGGTTAAAACAGATGCTACTGGAACCTTCAAGTAGGCTGGCTGATAATACCAGACCAGCTTATGATGCCAAGGAGAATCTTTCATTGAATATTCCAAGGTAAAGATAGGTTTATTTTTTTATTGCAACAAATAATTTTGTATTAACAATTGATTATTGATAAATATAGAGAACTTTTCATACAAGATTATCTATCCCAAACTTGGCTGAGCCTGTATTGTAACCAGCTCAGGAAAGAAAGAAGTTAGAGCCACCATACACTCTACATGTTAGATGCACGTTTTCATATTTTTTTGTGTACTTGCAACCTGCATAGATCAAACAAAACTGTGTCCACAGAGTAGCAAAGTCGCATTTGTGTACCGGCATGCATACAGGTCGCAAACAGGCATGCAGCTGTGTGAAATGTCAAGAGGGTGTGTCTGATATGCGACATACATGGGCAGTGACTCTTGTCTAGGTCTGAATAACATACTTGTGTCATGGCCAGATCATTAGAAATGATCACTTAATGAAGTGGCCGACCTCCTCATGATCACTTCATGGAAGGTTTGGTTATGTTATGTTGCATTTCATGAAGTGACCAACATGAAAGTAGCCACATCATGAAATGGCCAACACCATGATCTGGCCACATAAAATAAATTATAATAATTTTGTAAGTCAATCCATTATTTGGAGGGGTTTATGTATTTTAAACCTGAGTAAACTGCTTAACATATTGAGCACCAAAATTGTTTTTCATAATTTTTTGCTTACTGCCATAATGAATTACTAAACCTACTACTAAATAACTAAACTTCCGGATCAGATGGTTCAAATCACATTGTTGGAATTAGCCTATGGTTCTAACAGACTAATTCAGATTAACCTTATGTTTATTGTCTCAACCTTGTTTGTTGTTTGTTTATTGTACATTTAAACATATTTACAAGGTGGATTTTTATCGTCACTTCTTTTTTTCCTACCATGGTGCCACTTTGTATGTGAAGCAATGTAGTTTAGCTGAAGTCATTAAGAAATTTTTAATATCCAACAGTGAATAAATGATTCAATTTATTTGGGTTTTTTAAGCATTCCTAAATAAATAAATCTGTATTTCTTAAATTACAATTTTTTTTTAGATGGGCCTTCATACCTCTGACCAAATCAGATGGTGAACGAATATATGTCAAGTTGGAATCTGAACAGTCCTGGGAGAGCTCATTGGAAATCCCGGTGGAGGCGATATCATTACGGTCTACATACATTAGCACTTGGGAGGAGGCTAGGAAGATTGTAAGTTTGTTTTTTTATTGAAAATTCCTAATAATACCTATAGAGTCAATTGATTCTTGGTGACTGTAAACAAAGTAATCCTCATTAAATTATTGTTGGACTACCTATAGAATTAATATAAAATCTACTAAAATTACACCACTAAAAAACCTCTCAAAACAGTGAAGACTTATCATA
Source organism: Athrips mouffetella (assembly GCA_947532105.1). Lineage (NCBI taxonomy): Eukaryota > Metazoa > Arthropoda > Insecta > Lepidoptera > Gelechiidae > Athrips > Athrips mouffetella. The sequence continues at coordinate 5,689,700 of OX383976.1, read as the reverse complement.
CTCAAATGAAATGAAAGCTGTGACACTTATTATATATATAGGCATTATAGGCGCAGGAGGCCATAATATCATAATCACAAGGATATAGTGGGTTCAGGTATAATCAATTATGATCTAATTATTGTCACATCACGTTACGGGCTCTGGGTTTGTGGTGAGGCACCTGGACCCTTCTGGCTCAGTCTGACCCTGGATAGTTATTACAGTTAACGCTATAATTGTACATCTTGTGCTGTAACTTTACTAATAATTTCTTCAGGAATTTAGACAAATAGTCAGAGCTAAAAGCACGATCACAATTCAACCAGATGACGTGTTGTGTTGTGTCGCCCTTTCACCTTGACGCTTCATCAGATCGACAGCTAACTAAATACTCAGCTGCCAGTCTATTCCTGAAGCAAGGAGGCCTCACTCGGCGTCGCTAAGAAGGTGCTGCTACTAATGTGCCTACATATATGTTTGATGTTTGTGTCTGTATGAATTAATAATTTTATTTTTATAACTAAACACTATTTTCACACTAATTTCTAATTATTTAATATTTATCCAGAGTGTGACTGGTTTCGCATTAAGATCATCAGGCATCTTTTAGGTAAAACAAATACAATAACTAAAATAAAAACTTTATCTATCAATTTTTTTTTTCTAAATTACAGGTCTTGCCTTGCATTTTTAGGTAGATATCTGGTATTATAATTTATTGTTTTTCTGTATTAATTAGTACCTATGATGAGTAGGTATATTAGAGGTCTGTGTCAATTTTCTCAGTCAATGCACTTACATAACATAATATTACAGTAGTCATGTAGACACTGTTTATTTTTCTATTAATACAAAATGTTTTTATGTAAAATCAAATTTTCAGCTAGAAGCGAAGCAGCAGCAGAGAATCCAATCAGAACAAGTAGAGCCACTTCCAGAAGTTAATGTGGAGGAGACTCAAAGCAAACTATGGGTAGACAAGTACCGGCCTGAGTCCTACTTGGACTTGCTATCTGAGGAACCCGTCAACAGAGCTCTTTTACATTGGCTGCATCTGTGGGATAAAGTAAGATTATATCTCTCATACAAAGAGTACAAAAAACGGTATAAAATAAAATTGTAAAGGATTTGTATCTGCGCAAAAAACTAAACAACTTTTCTAATACTATGTATCAGCAGCACAGATAAGAAATAAGTTCTTCTGATCTGTGATCATTAGTTCTTTTATATACAAAAAAAATCATCTTTACATTGAAACTGCATCAGCTGATACCTTCGAGCAACCCAGAAAAAAAACCGCGATGTCTTGTAGCTAGTCGTGAAGTCGTACAGTCTATGGCTGATAGAGAATTTTGTATGGGAGGTAAAAAAAGCTTTTGTTTATTTCGACCTATGTTCATTAGGAATTGTTGTTCACTTCTTGATGTGATTCACTTCTTCACATTTCACAAATCAACTATTCTTCATTGAATGTAAAAACGAAAATCTGTCAAATATTTTGTATGAAGTCACGTAGTTATTACCTCATAACTCAGTTTCATCTTTTAAGATCATTTTAATACAAAATAATTAAATGAGTTCAAAACTGCACACTAAAGAAATTGTTAATTTTTCAGCAATTTTGGGTGTTTCTATTTTTAGATAAAAGCTATAGTTAGTATTTCGCCCAGGCATCATCCCTTTCTGTTATACCTTGAGCTTAAAATATTCTCAAAGATGCTTGAATAATTTTTTTTTTTTTTGGCAAAGTTGCTTGTTTTCATTAATAGAATCACTGGGCTTCTGGAGCGAAACCAATGAATATCTTTCTGCTTTGACGTAATAGCACATAGCAATGTTAATTCCAGGTAGTTTTCAAAAAAGAAGTAAAAACTAAAGAGCCGCAGCAAAGGAACAGTTTCAACAAACGCGCCGGCCAGTTTCAACTGACGAACAAATGGCGCGGGAAGAAGGACGCTGAACCGGAGTTAGACGAAGACGGCCGACCGCATCATAAAGTGGCATTACTGTGCGGACCGCCTGGCGTCGGGAAAACTACGTTAGCGCATCTGCTGGCCAGACTAGCAGGTAACGTACTGTAATATACCACAGGTTAATACCATTAAGTATAATTATGCTGAAACTGAGTAAGACGAAAATAGCCGACCGCATCATAAAATGGCGTTATTGTGCGTACCGCCTGGCGTCGGGAAAACTACGTTAGTGCATCTACTGGCCAGGCTAGCGGGTAATATATTTTAAGGCGGTTGCCGGGTGGCAGCACCTTACTTTTAGAAATAAATTTATTGCGTCGCAAATACAAAACTTTTCAGTAGTATTGTTCGTTTGGCGGCAATATAGGGTAGTTATATATGTTATAACCCATGACATCATAGCTTAGCTTATCATTTATAGCTTTGTATTGGTAAAGTGCTAAAAGTGGCCGTTTTTGGCACTTTTACAATACAAAGCTATTCATGATAAGCTAAGATGTGATGGATAATAAAATATAGAACTACCCCAAATTGCCGCCAATCAAACAATCTTTATTAAATGTTTTGTATTTATGACGCAATAAATTTATTTCTCAAAGTGGCAGCACTTCTGCTCAGCAACCACCTTAACATATCACAGGGTAATGTTAGTAGAAAGAAGTACGCTAAACCAGAGTTAGACGAAAATGGCCGACCGAATCATAAAGTGGCATTGTTGTGCGGATCGCCTGGCGTTGGGAAAAATACACTAGCGCATCTACTGGCCAGATTAGCGGGTAATGTAGTGTAGAGCACCGGAATTGGACGAAGATGGCCGAACGTATCATAAAGTGGCGTTACCAGGCTAGCGGATAATCCTATACTATTAAACGAGCAATACTTATATATTTTGTAACCGTTTTCTCGATTTTTAGGGTTCCGTACCTCAAAAGAAAAAAACGGAACCCTTATAGGATCACTTTGTTGTCCGTCTGTCTGTCTGTCAAGACTATAGATGTAAAACAACGGATTTAAAACGTTTTAAACAAAATGTTGCGGTTTTAAACCTCAAAAAAACCGTTTTAAACGGTTGAAAACTCGCCTACAAAAATAAAAGAACTGTGTTTTACACGTCGTTATGGGGAAGTTTTGGTCACCTGACGTCATGTTTCGTTTAATTAGTTTTTAGAAAATCAATAGAAAATACCTACCTACTACCAAAACGAAAACTTAAGTCAAATCAAATCAAATCATTTATTACTGTGAGACACAAGTTAGTCAGAGATGAAACAGTACAGACAAATAAAGATCTATGTGCTCTGCCTTTTGGCGTACAGATTTTTCATGCATTAAAATCTAATTAAAACTACATTAAAATCTTAAAATATTCAAAAATAATTGCAAACATATCAATAAGTTACATCACAAGTCATTCTTTAATTAATTACAGCATTATTGTTTTACTTCAAATATTCCTTAATAGAGTAAAATGTCATTTCGTTCAAATAATTAAATAAATGTTTCTTAAAATTATTTAAAGCCGGAGAGTCGCGTATTTCCTTAGGCAAATTATTATAAATTTTAGGAGCCATCGCCAACACACTTTTTTGGTATAGAGCCGTTTTACAGGGCGCATATTGTAGCTTATCACAGTGACGAGCTGTTACAATTTTCGGGAACAATTTTTCATTTTTCTTTACAAATAAAGATATCTCGTAAATGTACATAGATGGGAGTGTAAGGACCTTAAGGTCCCTAAAATATTGCCTGCAGCTTGCGCGCCTCTTCAATCTACACATTGACCGTATACACCTTTTTTGCGCTCGAAATACCCTGTCCCAGTTAACAGCATTTCCCCAAAAAATAACTCCATATCTCAGCCTCGATGCAACACAACCATGATATGCTGTAAGCAGCGCTTGTTGGTCTACCTTTTTGGCTAACTGGTAAAGAGCATATGAGAGCTGTGCTACTTTTTTACTTACAAAATCTATATGGCTTTGCCATTTCATGTCATTGTTAATATTAAGACCAAGAAATTTCGTTAAAGTCGTTTCTTCAATTATTGAATCATTAATTATAATATTGTTACTCGAATTATTCCTTACTCTATTAAAATTCATCAATTTTGTTTTATTTAGATTAACAATTAAATTATTATGTCCTAACCAATTAATTAAAGATGTCAAACTATCATTTATGAAATTTTTATGTGAATACAGTATTGTGCAATCGTCAGCAAATAATATCATTGAATTATCACTTGAATTTATAATGTCATTAATATAGATAATAAAGAGGAGAGGTCCTAGTACGCTTCCTTGAGGAACTCCTTGTTTGACATTTAATAAAGATGAATAATATTCTATTTCTATCTTCGTTCTACTGCATATTCTATTAATCTTGACCATCTGCACCCTATCGGTTAAATAAGACTTAAGCTTAAGGGTATACGGTATAACATACAATACTTATTTATTATATTACACACACAGAGCAGATTACACATACTAGATTTGAAGACATCTGTCGACGACGGAGGTTGCCTGCTAGCCTGATGCTGGCAGGCTTCTGTAAATATGTATATTTAAACTTAGACGTAAGCAAATTCCAAATTACGACATTGATTAGTTTTGGCAGTCTCTCGGTCTCTACTTGATTTACTTATATTTACTGTGTGTTTTACCGTTTTTAAATTATATTTTATTAACCAAAGGAGCCGTCTTCTAATTTCGCAGCCAACCAGCGCAAATCAGTAATAACATCATTAACATTGCATCGTTTGAAAACAATGAAAAACATATTAATTTACCAACACACGAGTATTTATTACTTGTGTGTTGCGCTTCTTGGTCGGACGGACCAAACCCGCTATAAATATCAGAATATCACACTTATAAAAAATATTTACACAGTTGATAGGTAGGTACTCCGTTATATCCCTACTTCGGTAATATCCAGAAAATGTAGTTATAATAAAGGAAAACATAGACATCCATCAACACCGTTTTAAACCGAAAAAAAATGTTTATTTCGGTTTTAAACGGTTTTTTTTCGTTTTAAACGGATTGGCTTAATTGGTTTTAAACCGGCCTTACATCTATAGTCAAGACCCTTTATTTCACGAACGGGTAAAGGTATCAGGTTAAAATTAATACCATATATTAGGATTCATGAACCACACAAGATCTGAAAATTTAAATTTTTTACAACGACGCAATCAAAAGATATGGCATTTTATGTCCTCATCTCCATACATTTATTCAAAAATGAAAAACCTACAGGGTACTTCCCGTTCACCTAAAATTATGAAATTTGGCAAGAAGCTAGGTCTCACAGTACAAATAATGGGTAAAGTCTGAAATCATTAAATATTACAACTTTTCTCACAACTAATGATAACCAATTGTGGTGAGCTCCCGTTTCAAGAACATTCATATACGAGTACTCGTAAGAGAGGGGTCAAGTTGGATGGTTGCTGAGGCGATTTTTGTTTTAGTTCTATTTAAAAACGGGAACACTTACAAACTTGAAAATTGGTATGTTTATAGGGCATAGGCTATAAAATAACAACAAATAATAAAGTTTGGTCAAGCGCGTGTCGGACTCAAAAAATCTAGCACATTAACTTACTGAAATTTCAACTAATACAATTATGATTATGTGGTGGTACGGAACCCTCAGTGCGCGAGTCCGACTCGCACTTGGCCGGTTTTTTTATCTCGATTTTAATGAAATTTACTATACGGAATTTTTGAGGGCCAAATAGCTAGGTTTCATATTTGGGAAAATTAGTTTTCTCCGTTTTTTGAGCATTTCTTCAAAATATCACGTTTAGCGCAATCTGTTATTGGACTCTAGGATTACACAGAGCGAAGCTCGGTCACTCAGATACTGTACTACCGGGTTATTTCTCGACTCCTAGCTGAACTCAGTTCTGAACAATGAAACAAGGGTCGAAAAACGGTACTTTTTAGGCTTTATTCGTTTTATAGTATGAGATTTAATCGGTCTTAATTTTAAAGTATAAGGCCGGTATTTCACTGGGACGCCATGGTGGCGCGACTGGTTGCGCTACTGGTGTCCGTAACTAGACACCAGAGTCGCTACACCCTGCGGCCACAGTATTAAGGGCTATATTTTGCGCCGCCAACCAATTTGGCGGCGCAACCAGTCCGGCTGCTGGTCGCGCTTCCACTCCCAGTGAAATATAGCCCTTAATACTGTGGCCGCAGGGTGTGTCTTTACTGGTGTCTAGTTACGGACACCAGTGGCGCAACCAGTCGCGCTACCAGTCGCTCTACCAGTCGCTCTACCAGTGTCCCAGTGAAATACCGGCCTAAATGGTGTAAGGGACAGCCTTCCGAACACTGAAAGGGCATGATCAGTCAACGTAACTGAACAACTTTCCGTGAATAAAACTTGCAGGAAATGAAAAAGAAAATCCATACAAAATTGCAAACTTGATTGGACAGTTTATATGGAGAGGGCGAATCTTTTTTTAATTTCCTGAAAGTTTTATTCGCTGAAAGTGGTTTAGTTACATTGACTGATCATGCCCTTTCAGTATTCGGAAGGCTGTCCTTTACAGCCTGTATTTGTTTCTTTATAGGTTACAGACCGGTGGAGCTAAACGCCTCCGATGAACGTAGTACGGACGCTTTTCGTACAGCCTTGCAGAGCGCCACACTTATGAGATCTGTATTAGATGCCGAGAAAAGACCTAATTGTCTTATACTAGGTAAGAATACTTATAAAACTTGCTTCTCAAATTCTTAGATTAAAAGCTCTGACTAGCTGTTTCCTGCGAACCCACCCGCGTAGCATCTTGTGCAAAAGCTACTGAAATCTGAATTCCTTAAAATATTCAAGTACCTACTTGAAATGGGAGTTCACTTTGTAAAAATGTGGTTTTATTGGCTCCTTTCATTAAGAGATAAAATAAATACCAGTTTTTATGTCTGTGTAAAAACTATTAAAGTCGAAGAATTTCAACGGAATGTTTCTCGCACATTCCTAGTCATAGGAGGCCGTTCCGCTTTGGGTAATAAATAATTACCCTTTGACATCAGCCTCATCTCGGCAACACCTGTAGACGTCATATAAAGCTCTGGCTGTCAGGGTAATTTCTACCCAATAGGGAATATTCATTAATTTTTTTAGTTGCATTTATTAACAAAATATGAAAATACCGAAGTCAAGATGACAAGAAGTGAAATTAAAATTTATATCGGCTCATAAATGCGGCTGATATAAGCATTTAAAACTGCTAATTACGCGCCGATTAGACAGAGAGATCCGACATAACGAGTGACGTCACATGCCACTACGGCCATATAAACTCTGTGTTAAATTTCGTTTTGCTAGAAAGAGACAGAAACAAATCTTCGATGGCTTATATCTTTTTTAATTTCATAGTTATTCGAAAAATAGTTTTACTGAATTGTTTATTACATGAATCATAATAAATAATTTAAATTTAAAAAAATCATGGATATTCCCTATTCGAAACGCGCCCTAGAATTACAGCAGAGCTATACGTAAAAGCAGGACAGCTATGATCTAGTGGTACTGTCATTCTCATCAAAGTAATACTAACAGCCCCTGTGGTGTAGTGGTTAGAGCGCTCGGCTCTCGATCCGGAGGTTCTGGGTTCGATTCCCGGTGGGGACACTGTTATACAAAAACTCCTTTGCGCGACCTCCCCAGTTTGGTTAGGACATTAATCAATTCATATCATAATTCATAATTAATCATAATTAATTAATAATAATAATAAATCTTTATTTTTCAAAAAGCCATACAAAACATTTACAAAGTTATGATATTCACCGAAATTGATCGAATTAGGAAACTGTGCGACTCTTTGTCACACCAACATACGCTAGGATTCAACCTGTATCGTAAGTGGTGTGACAGCAAGTCACACTAGTAACCTGCATGGTTATTTCTATTTGCACAAAAATGTTGTAATATATTGCGGCTAAAGGAAAATGACAAGCTACTTCCCAAACTAGCTGTGTGCTGTTTTTTGGGAGAATAGGTACCTAACCTACTTTAATTAGTAAGTAAAAAGTGCCGCTAAGAGAGTGAATGAAGAGATGCTATGGATAGTGATGTGATGAAGTAGCGTGAGTGTACTGTGTTTGGACGTGTGTTTTGATTGTATTTTGTGTACTGAAAGTATGGCTATGTATGCGTGTGTGTACGTAACTGATGTGGAGTGACGAGCTAATGCAAGGTTGGGTATTAATTACTTTTTATTAATTTTTCAGTGTCGTTATAATATTTTTTATATAACTAGGTGATAAGTTTATTTTTGACTTCAAATTTAGTTAATGGATAAATATTGATATTTTTGCAAATTTTGTTGTAAAGCCGGCCACTTATTACTTTGTAGTGTCGTGAGGTGAGGGCAAATCTATGTCGGATGGAAGGGCATAGTAGATCTGCTCGTCGTTTGGCTATCTGCAAATTCGGGTCATATTTAAGTGTACAGTGTTTTCTCAAGACGGTTTGGACTATAAATAATTGTCTCACTGATAGGACCTTACATTCTGAAAATAGCTTTTCGGTGGGGTAACGAAATGGTCTCTTGGTCATTGTCTTTAGAACCGCTCTCTGCGCTCTTTCCAGCTCTAAAAGTTTTGTTTTTGCTGCCCCTCCCCACGCTGTGATGCAGTAGCCTAGCAGTGGTTGACAAAGTCCAAAATACACCATCTTGAGAGTTTCCAAGTCAGCCACATCTCGTAGACTTTTAAAGATAAATATAAGTTTTCTGACTCGGGCTGTTTGTGTTTCGATATGCTTGTGCCAGTTTAGGGACTCATCAAGGTAAACTCCGAGATATTTGAAAGTACTAGCTCTAGTTATGCCGAGACAGTCACAATTCGTTAAATCGTCTGTGCAGGTGTGTGACTTGATTTCAAATGAGTTACCAGTTACGTAATAAAGCAAGTTTTATCGAGATTGAGAGTAAGAGAATTTTGAGATAGCCAATCCCTCACAAGAGACAGCGCATATTCAGCACGGGCTTTGGTGACATTCCAGTTTGAGCCATGGATCAGAATTGCAGTATCGTCGGCGTACGTGTAAATGCTCGCATGTGGAATTGAGAGTTGGCATAAGTCATTCAAATATAAGATGAACAGGGTTGGCCCGAGGATACTGCCCTGTGGAACTCCAAAAGACTGGTTGTATTCTGAATTGCTGTAGCTTTTATTAATCGTTACCGATTGTGATCTGTTTGTTAGGTAGTCGCAAAAGATACTAAGTGTCGTCCCTCTTATGCCATGTCTTTCTAGCTTTGATATCAGTACATTGCAGGATGAATCACCTGATCGTCCAAAAAGTAAAATGATTCCGTGCTTCGGAAGTCACGTTAAGCTGTTGGTCCCGACTTCTGTCTACGGATGTAGTCGTTAATGTGCCATATCAGAGGCCTTTGGCGGCGCAACAACTCTGACACCGGAGTTTGTGAGGTCAGTCATCGACTTTGCAAACCACACATACGATATGATGATAATTAATCAAGTTACTTACTTTCGATTGTAAGTAAAAGTGTAACACAATGTTTCCAGATGAAATAGACGGAGCTCCGTTACCGACAGTGGAGTTATTGGTGAAATGGTGCACCGCAACCGCCGCGGAGGGAAAGAAGAAGGGAAAGGCTCACGCGCAACCACTGCGGAGACCCGTTATAGCTATATGCAACGACTTGTACGCTACTTCGCTGAGGCCTTTAAGGTGAGCTATTGTTATACGTCCCATGCTTATGTTTATGTTTTAAGAGTAAAGGGGTTGGGCTCCTAGCTCCCAACGGTCACTGCGACTTGAGAAAATCTATTGTAGCCAACCCTTTATACTACATATCCTCGGCCACACCGACAGCCTAAAAGAAACTGACGATCTGCCTAGGATTGAGAGCTCTAGCATCCTCAGGGTGTAGTATATGTCCTCATGTTTCCTGACTTCTGCTGTGAGTTAGTGCATCACAGTGGCAGATAATGTGTATAGGCGTTTCATCGTCCTTTGCACAAAATCTGGAGTATAGGTACGTCACATGCTTACGTTTAGACGAAACACAAGCGAATTCCGAGATGAATCGGTTGATGAGCGTTGGTTTAAGTGGAGAAAGGGGAAACTTTTTACAGCGCGACAACGCTTTCATTCTGATAAGTCTCTACAAGTCGTCATGGGTTAAAGTGGGGTCAATTTACAATAAAGTCCCCACTGAACTGACTAGAATTCAGGATGGTTGTAGATTCATGAACTTTAGGCTTAATAATAATGTGTAAGTATTTAATCGCACTACAGAAGACAATGACATCGTGATTGAACCCCCAACTTTCGAAGAGTTTCGAAAAGCCATAATGAGGCTTAGGAATAATAAAGCCCCGGGTATAGATGGCTTGCCGTCTGAGGTTTGGAAGTACGGTGGAGGGACAGTTCAATCACATTTGTATGAGTTGCTGCTTAAAATATGGGACGAAGAACAACAGCCGCTAGAGTGGAACACAGGTGTCGTTTGCCCCGTCCATAAAAAAGGCAGTAAGAAAAAGTGCACTAACTACAGAGGAATTGCGTTGCTTCCTACTGCGTACAAAGTCCTGTCGTATGTACTGCTAAAAAGACTGGAACCCTATGCGGAAAAAATCTTGGGGGACTATCAGTGTGGCTTCCGACCAAATCGCAGTACCATTGACCAGATCTTCCTTCTCAAACAACTAATGGAAAAACGATGGGAATACGCACAGAGCATGCATGTATTGTTTGTGGACTTCGCTATAGCTTACGATAGCGTAGACCGGGGCTCCCTGTACGTTATACTGAGAAATTTTAACATCCCCAGTAAACTAGTCAACCTGATGGAGACTGCCACAAAGGAGAGTAATATGAAAGTGCGGATTGGAGGCGAGCTGACGCACGAGTTTTTGGTCATCACGGGACTCAAACAGGGCGATGCGCTGTCACCTATGCTTTTTAATTTAGTGTTGGAGTACGTCCTCAGAAGTGTGTTGACGCTAGATTATGGACTCAAACTAAACGGTAGGCATAAGGTGATAGGGTATGCGGATGATCTGGCTTTGTTGGGTGAAACTAGGGCTGAGGTGAAAGTAGCGGCTAAGATACTAGAAACGGAAGCTCTGAAAGTCGGTCTTAGAATCAACCATGACAAGACCGAGTAGCTCCACATGATATAAAAATACTCGCGCCAAACCTTAAGATCTGCATGTTGGAGATACTTCATACAACGGGGTTTCCAAGTTTAAATATCTAGGTGGTACCATCAACGACACCAACACCCGGGATCAAGAAATAGACATCCGCGTCCAAAACTCTCTGCGATGCTGCGCTGCCTTGCATAAGGTATTGGTGTCCAAGCTTCTCAGTAGAAGCACCAAGATCCGCATTTACAAGACTGTAATTAGACCGATACATATGACCGGGTGTGAGGCTTGGACACTAACACTCAAAGAAGAAAATAAGCTCCTGGTTGCTGAGAGAAAAATTCTTTGAAAATTTTTTGTGCCAACGAAAAGAGGCGATGGAAGCTTGAGAATCCTAAAAAACGCAGAGATTGAAGAGCTCGTGACGAGCCCGAACATAATCAGAGAGACGAAAGCGCAACTATTCACCCGCACAGACTCCGTTGGCTCGGCCACGTAGAAAGAATGGGGGAGGACCGGTTCGTCAAGTAAGCTTTTGAAAGTCGACCGATAGGACGTCGCCCGGTTGGCCGCCCGAGATACCGGTGGCCGATGTAGTTGGTGCAGATTTGCGCGAACTACAGGCTGACGACTGGCAGGCTGCGGCACAGGATCGAGACCAGTGGCGAATTAAGATAAGTGTACGAGCTAGCGCACACACATACTTAAGTTATATACGTTTAGGTAATTTGTCTACTTGCAATTGACAATATTTCGCAATTAACGAGCGAGCTGTGGTGAAGACAATAAATCAGTGTACGATCAACACTCGTCGGGTTTGGTTATTTAGCTCTCTTCGGAGCCACCACCCCTAGCTAGCTACCCTTAGCATTTCTACCCCAACTTCAACATTAATGTATGGTGTATAGCGGTATACCATACAATATTTTGGTCCTTCGAGCTTACGTACAAGCGGGACTTTTCGTGAGTGAAAATTCCGTCGGGTCCGCGCACGTACTTTGACCTAGCGCGCGTTGTTTCGAAATCGTTCCACGTGTCTCTACCTCGTGGTCGGTTCGTGGACAATCTTCGCGAACTTTTAGCAATTGACTGTGTCATAAACTTTAGCTTTATTCAGTGCAAAGTTTTGTGCCTGAAAAACTTTTTTCGTGCCGAAAAATAGCTACAGCAACAGCTTTTCTTCACGTGAGTCAGGAGACTCACACAGCAGCATTTTTGGGTCAGCCAGCAGACTCTACCAGCAGCAGGTTTCCTGAGCGTGAGTCAGGAGACTAACCAAGCAGCAGCATACAAGTAAGATCGTTCATATTTTACTTGCATAACTAGCTACAATGACGCAGTTTGAAAGCATATTCACCCGGCAAGGTGAAATTTTAACTGAGCTCCAGCGTATCGGCACCAATTTCGAGAAAGATTCTCATCATCGAAAAACTTCAGAGTATCTAAAGAAAAGATTAGAATCCTTAGATAGTCTCTGGGGAGAGTTCGAGCTTAACCATACGACATTACAAGCGGTTGAGGTAAAATCTCAAAGATACTTTCAGGAATCGATTTATGAGCGAACGAAAGTATACTACACCGATACTCGTTCAAAAATAGCAGCTTATCCGCCTTATAAAAGTCCAGAGCATGATAATAATGGTTCAACTAAGAAAATTAATGAGCTTTTGTCCCGTCAAAGAACTAATTTTCGAGCATTTGAGCGTATGATATCGAGCATTAAGGTGAGTGACATTAGCGAGAAGTGGGAGTTAGAAGATGAGCTTCGCAGCATCCTGTCCAGATGGAACGCCATCGACCAGCTACACCTGGAAATAGACAACATTCTCGAAGGTGAGGATGAGGTATACCAGGACGATTTTTTAAAGCATGAAAAAGCCTTTAAGAAAATAAAGAAAGAACTGAATCAAAAGCTATCTGCCACCTCTCACATCCAGCAAGCTACCCCATTGTTAGAAATACCAACGTTTACGGGTAAATATACTTCTTGGCCCACATTTTTTGACTTATACACCGAAACGATACATAACAATAATTTTCTATCTAAAGCGCAAAAGATGCAGCACCTCAAAGGTAAAGTAAAGGGAGAAGCAGAGCGAATTATTCAGCATTTGAACATCTCAGCTGAAAATTACGACATAGCATGGGAAATATTGACCCATCGCTACAACAACCCCCAGGTACTGTTTACTACTCAAATCGAGACATTTTTAAATCAACCCAGCATCAGCAAGCAGACAGCAAACGAGATAAAACGCCTCTACGACACTACCACTGAATGTATCCATGCCATTCACAACCTAGGTGTGGATACAACCACTTGGGATCCAATATTAGTTCATCTCATTACTAAAAAGCTAGACAGCGAAACCTACAGCGCCTACAAGGAAGCACGTAAGTCTCCTAGAGATTTAGCCTCACTAGATGAGTTAATGAGCTTTTTGGAGAGCAAATTCATAGCCCTTGAGCCTACTCACAAGAGAGAAAAAGACATCTCATCTCAAACTAAGCAAGCTACAACTTATCAGCCAAAGCCCTTTTTCAAACAAAGTTACTATAACAAGTTTTCTTCAAAAGGGTATCAAGCCGCCTCTACATTCACGTGTAAGTGCCCTCTATGTAATTTCGATCACGAGCTCTTTAAGTGCCAAAAGTTTATTAGCATGCCACCGGAATTGAAATTGAGGACAGTTGCGAAATTACAGCTATGTCGAAATTGTTTATTCAAACATTCAATTAATCAATGCATATCGAATAAAAGGTGCAAAGAATGCAATGGCGAGCATCATACGACGTTGCATAACTCATGCGCCGCCGGGTCGTCGCACTCAATGCACTCGACAACGAAGCCTGAGCAAAAGCCGCCGCTAGCGATTACAGCGCCGCAAACGCCGGTAACTAAACCGCCTAGCAGCAAGCCTCATACAGCGAACCACGTTTCTACTGACGATGACGAAGTTTTATTAGCTACAGTTTTATTAAAAATTAAGGCGATCGACGGTAACTACGTGACTTTACGAGCGCTGCTAGACCAGGGTTCTCAGATTACGTTAATCTCGGAGAACGCCGCACAGCTATTAGGGTTGCCACGCCGGAAATTTAGCGCTTCGGTTTCTGGTGTAGGTATCAGTCCTAAGCAAAGTAAGAGCATTGTATCACTGGAATGTAAATCTATTTACGATGACTACAGCTTTATCACAGAGGCATCCGTGATTCCACGAGTCATAAGCGATCTTCCTAACGTTTCCTTCTCCAAGAGAACGTGGCCTCACATTCAGCATATGAACTTAGCCGATCCAGAATACAACGTGTCAAAGCCTATCGACATTTTGTTAGATGCCTGCGTTTACTCGGATGTTATAATGAGTGGACTAGTAAAAGGCACTCAAAACGCACCCCTAGCTCAGCAGACGAAGTTAGGTTGGATCTTATCAGGCAACGTTAAGACATTCAACTGCAGCGTCGTCATCAACAACTTAGACGAAATAGCTAAATACTGGGAGATGGAGGAGATTCCCAACACAGCATCCGACCTCACAAAGGAGGAACAATATTGTGAAGAGCACTACATAGCAACCACTAAGCGACGAGAGGACGGTAGGTATGAGGTAGCCCTACCGATGAAGCCTACTTATGAAGAAAAGCTTGGATCTTCGAAAGCAAAAGCTACAGCACAATTTATACAGTTAGAAAATAAAATGGAAAGAAATAAGGCATTTTCTGAAAGCTACAAGGAATTCATCCATGAGTACCAAAACCTAGGTCACATGCGACCTTCAAGCTACAACGACCCTCCAAAATACCACCTACCTCATCATAGTGTTCAAAAGCTTGATTCTAAGCAGCTGCGAGTAGTATTCAACGCGTCAGCACAAACCAGCTCTGGACTCAGCCTCAATGATGTGATGGAATGTGGTCCAAATCTACAGCAAGACTTACCAACTTTAATACTGAACTGGAGACAGTACAAGTATGTTATCACTGCGGACATCGAGAAAATGTTCCGACAGATTCTCGTAACAGAAAGCGATCAGCATCTTCAAGCTATCATCTGGCGTGAGTCTCCACACGAGCCGCTCCAAGAGTACCTACTGACAACCGTCACGTATGGAACCAAAGCTGCACCATACCTAGCAATGCGCACACTAAGACAACTAGCTAAAGACGATGCCTTAAAATATCCCCTCGCAGCCACAGCACTAGAAAACAACTTCTATATGGATGATTTGCTCAGCGGAAAAAACACTATAGAAGAAACTAAAGAATTACAGCAGCAGCTTATCGAATGCTTAAAGGGCGCAGGGATGAATTTAAGGAAGTGGTCAGCTAATAATTCTGAGCTTTTGAAAGACTTATCTACCGATAAGCTCGATCAACCCTTTGATTTTAAATGTTCAGAATCCCGAAAAACTTTAGGGCTCAGATGGACACCCTCGTCTGATTCGTTCATGTTTACAAATAAAATAGAGCACGCCGCCGCCGATAAAAACACGAAACGACAGCTTCTATCTGAGATATCAAAAATATTCGACCCTATCGGCTGGCTATCACCGCTAACTATTCGAGCAAAAATCCTTTTCCAGCAAACATGGACAGAAAACTTGAGCTGGGATGACGTAATCCCTGAGAAGCTACAAAAAGAATGGATACAGCTCAAACAGGATCTTCAAAATGTTAGTCTGTTTAGCATCCCTAGATACTTAGGCGACACGCAGAAAGCGTTCCAACTACACGGCTATAGCGACGCGTCAGAAAAGGCATACGCCTGTGCTATCTACCTGGTAGCGACCAATCATAAAGGTGAGCGCACATCAAGACTCGTCGTTGCAAAAACCAAATTAGCGCCAAAAAACAAGAGGGTCTCACTCGCACGATTAGAACTTTGTGGGTCCGCACTTTTAGCTCAGCTTATGAAAACCGTCCAAGCTTCTCTACAAAGCACCGAATATGATATTTACGCCTGGACCGACTCAACCGTGGTCTTAGGATGGCTCCATGGCGACATAACTCGATGGAAACAATTCGTAGCCAATCGTGTCCAGCAGATAACTGACGTAATACCAGCTTCAAATTGGAACCATGTGCGATCTGAGGACAATCCAGCTGATTGCGCCACACGAGGATCCACAGTAGCCAAACTACAGAACTACCCGCTCTGGTGGGAAGGCCCTCAGTGGCTAGCTAACTTCAACCCCAGCCACTTGAAAAATAAAAGCTACGAGCCAACTACAGTAGAAACAAAAAAGATCAGTGTGAGTGCAGCCTTACATCAAACTAGCTCCACACTAGTAAGTGATATTATAAATAACAATAGCTCTATCACTCGCGCGGTAAAAATAGTGGCTTGGATATCGCGTTTCACTGCAGCGCTTCGACACAAAGAGACGGAACATGACACGTACTTATCAGTTACGGAAATAAACAAAGCGTATGAATTAATTATCAAGCAAGTGCAAGCGAAAGATTTTGAAAGCGACTTAGAAGAAATTAAAAGCAAAGGTCATGTCCGGTCAAACAGCCAATTAGCAAATCTTCATCCCTACTTAGACAAAAATGGAATTTTAAGGGTGGGTGGCCGCCTTAGTCACTCAAACATAAACAGCTCAGCTAAACATCCGATTATTCTATCGAATCACAGCCGTTTCACCGATCTTATTATACACCAAGCGCACATCGTAACCCTGCACGGCGGGCCACGGTTAACCCTATCGTACGTAAGGGAGAATTATTGGATTCTTAGCGGAATGAGAACAGTCAAACGACAATTACGGCAATGTATAAAGTGCCGACGCTTCAGCTCTGAAAAGCACCATCAAATTATGGCAGACTTACCTCGAGCTAGAGTCACACCTTCACGCCCATTCACGCATACGGGTGTAGACTTTACAGGTCACGTGGACCTTAAAGCAACCAAAGGCAGAGGAATGAAGACCTACAAGGGATACGTGGCTGTTTTTGTCTGCTTAGCAACAAAGGCTATTCACCTAGAGTTGGTGTCAGACCTCAGCACTCCAGCTTTTCTCGCAGCTTTTCGCCGCTTCTGTGCTCGGAGAGGGACTCCCCGCCGAATGTACAGTGACAACGGCACAAACTTCATCGGAGCTAAACGAGCATTAGACAACGAGTTCAAAGAAATCATCAAAACTATTAACGAGAACTTCTTCAGCAAGCTTAGCGACATGAACATTGAATGGTCCTTCAGCGCTCCAGCATTTCCAAGCGCGAATGGATTATTCGAAGCCGCTGTCAAGAGTTTTAAGCGACATCTGAAACGGGTCTTAGGTGAGCAGAAACTTACCTATGAAGAGTTCACCACCTTACTTCATCAGATTGAGGCGTGCCTGAACTCTCGCCCACTGTTCGCTCTTACAGAGAACCCTGAAGACAGCTACTTAACTCCAGGTCATTTCCTAATAGGTGACTCTTTACTATCAAAGCCTCAAACGGATCCAGATAACGTCAACTTACCTACTCGTTGGCAGTTAGTACAAACCATGAACAAGCATTTTTGGAAGCTATGGTCATCAGATTATCTTCAGCAGCTTCAGGTTCGCTCGAAGTGGAGAGTTCCTACGAAAAACTTAGCAATTGATGACATGGTACTGATAAAAGATGATAATTTACCTCCAGGTAAATGGGCACTCGGCATGATTCAAGAGCTTCACCCTGGAAAAGATGGATACGTCAGAGTGGTATCTGTCAAAACTGAAAACAATACCCTCAAACGTCCTGTAATAAAGCTTGTACTATTACCTATCGAAACAACTAATAGCAATGACAACTCAAATAAGAATTCCCAGCAGCAAAATCAAGCACCTACTAGTTCAAAGAAAGAAACACGTAACAAGCGCAAAATTATCAAAAATTGCTTCGCCTTAACACTGCTTCTCTTCTCCATGTTAATATCGCCATCAACACAGCATGACATCACCTCCGCCAATACTACGGCATTAAACGACGGCAGAGCGCTATATTTCGACAAGATTTCGAGATTACAATATATTCGAGATGAGTGGAGGCTAATAGTCTATTATAATCTAACAGGCTACTGGCAAGCATTTACTGATATGGAGTCTTACGTGAGGCATCTACAGGGCATGACAAAGAAAGCTAGCTCACAATATCAGCAAATAACTAACCAGCTTACCCATGAACTAACCGAAATTGAACACTACAATCGGATACTAAAGAGTTCCAGCAACAAACGACAAAAAAGGGGTTTAGTAAACGGTGTCGGGAGCGTGGCAAATTACTTATTTGGAGTCCTAGACGAAAATTTCGCCATACAATACGCTAAGGACATCGAAAAGATCAGCTATAACGAGAACCACCTTAAAGAGCTTATAAAGAATCAAACATTAGTAATTGAGGCAGAGAGCAACATTATACAGCGCAACGAGCAAATTATGAACAAACAATTTTCACTAATGAATGAGCATATACAGAGTCTTTCATCAGAAATAAACCAAATTCGCTCCGATGCGAGCTACGGACTTTACGTTACGTCATCAGCTTTAGCAGCCAGCATGATACTTCAGAACCTGAAAAGTATCCAAAACTCGCTTATAGACATTGTAACTGACATCAGCCATGGCCGCATCGATACACATTTGTTACCAAGCGTACAGTTAGAAGAACAAATAAATTTTATATCAGGCCAGCTACAGGGTGACCTAAGGGTACCTATAGAAATGGGAAACATCAGAGAATTATATAAGCTACTCAAAGTATTTGCAAAGGTTTACAAGAAATACCTTATCATAGAAATAAAAGTTCCTTTAATCACAAATGAAATATACGAGCTCAATAAAATTATAAGCATACCTCAGAACCAAGGAGAAAAATCCTACCTGACTGTACCTTCTTACCCATACCTAGCATTTAATTTACAAAAGGACTCAGTCATATTTTTAACAGATTACGATCTACAAGCTTGTCTTCACTCTTCTGAAGAAAAAATACTGTGTTCCTTAGATAAGCCTACATACGAGTTAGATCTTCAGCAAAATATCTGTAATTTAACTTTAATAAATGCAGGCAAAGTTACAACACCCTGTATTTACGAGCATGCACCATGCGTCAATAGATGGATAAAGTTACATCGACAGAACGTATGGTTATATTCATGTTGCGATGAATGCAGCATTCGCACATTTTGCCCAGCTGATACGAGGATAAGCACAGTGACAGGCAATGGCCTTCTCGAAATAAGTCAAGGTTGCACTCTTAAGGGTGATTCATTCATAATTCACTCTCATAACAACTTTTTGCGAAAAGTAAATATTGCAACTAATATCGAAGCCCCAGAGATATCTATCTTAAATAGCGTCATTAATACCTCTGCACCAGCATACAACTTCACCGCAGAGAATCACGAGCAAACTTTTCATAAGATAATGGACGAGATAAACGTCCTGAAGCAAGAATCAGCATCCGATCTTAGCGTTCATGACATCCATCATTATTCTATCAGCTATGGAACGCTTGGATTACTGTTGTTACTTGGCGTCATAGCAGCCGTCGTTCGAGCAAGGAGGAGGAGGCATCAGCGCCTAGAGCTTGCAGCACCTCCCGGGCGGGAGGCCCCGGTGAGCCGAGCATACGCCGGTAGGGTTGTGACAAGTGAGCGACCCCGACCCCAACCGGTACCGCGCGAGAGTGAGATTTGTGTCAGTGAGTTTAATGACTTAATTCAATCAGTGAGCATGGGCAATTTAAGTGATAGTGATAGAGGCACGGCGCCTCGAAAACCTCCGCGTTCACTGTCAGTTCCTATCCCTACTGAATCTTTAAGTGAAGTTGTTAGGCCTAACGGAGGCCAATAAGCTATATTATAGTGCGTATAGTGCGGGACTTGAACTTTCTCAATACTTTAAAATCGATTACATTTTAGCAGCATTAGCCTGTATTTATATGATATTTAATTGTTAATTTAATTTAATTTATAAGCAAAGCAAACTGTCAGTTCAATTTATAAGCTCTAGCTTTAGCGATTATTGTTTTCACCTACCTATCTTTAGCAAACTTTTAAGCAATGAGATGTTTTAAATAATTTAGATTAGCTTCAGCTTTTTGTACCATTGCTTCTTAAGACGTTTTGTATATTTACTATTTTTGGCCTTTGTCCTTTTTTCGGGTTGCCAAGATGTACGAGCTAGCGCACACACATACTTAAGTTATATACGTTTAGGTAATTTGTCTACTTGCAATTGACAATATTTCGCAATTAACGAGCGAGCTGTGGTGAAGACAATAAATCAGTGTACGATCAACACTCGTCGGGTTTGGTTATTTAGCTCTCTTCGGAGCCACCACCCCTAGCTAGCTACCCTTAGCATTTCTACCCCAACTTCAACATTAATGTATGGTGTATAGCGGTATACCATACAATAAGATAGGATAATTTTATTTCAGAAAGAACAGGCAATTTACAATATCGTACTTTACGATTTAACTAGTTAATATATACATCATATGCGGTTTGTATATTTCCTGCAGCCAAAAGAAAATTGACGTAAAATCCCACACTAGGCTAGGCCTGTCTTGTGGAAATTTTATTTCGTTTACATTAAACAGTCGTCCTGTAGCGGCTTGAACATGACGTTAAATAATAAAAATTATACACACTAAAAATACATAACTAACAAAATTTTATAAATTACTAATACAATGTTAAGTTACAATATAATAAAAACATACCCTTATTACTGAAACGTTGCCTTAACTAAAATATTGATTTAAAGAAAATCTCCGATTTCTCATAGGACCAATCTTGTAATTCATTTTGTACTTTATGTTTTGCTTCACGGGCTGATAATAGATGAATTTTATACATGTTATAGATAAAAGGTTTCCTGAAGTTACTAAATCTCTTAGCAAATTCGGTTTTAACTGAAGGCAGGGGAAGTGCGAACACACGTTTTTTAATTAAATCTGTGTTGATTTCTGAGCCCAGTAATTCCTTGTGAGTAAGTATTACAGCCCGTAAGATGTAAAGCCTCCTCACACTTAGCACTTGAGCATCCTCAAACACTGAAGCAGTTGAATAACGTGCTGGTTTTTTAACATAGTTTTAATTACAGCGCGTTGTGCCCTCTCCAGTTTAATAAGGTACGTATTACGTATTCTCGTATCGGAGGCCAAGATTCACTTTGGGTCGTTGCGCCAGAGGAGTAAGTAAGTAATTTACTGTTTATTACAATACATACATACATAATGTCACGCCTTGTTGGTAGGCAGAGACCACAGTTCTCCACCTGCTACGATCTTGACATACTTCCCTTGCTTCCTGAACTTTCATCAATCCTTTCATACATGCTCGTCGGTTTAGGGTACTTTTAACCTGGCCTTTATTCAGAACGTCCTGAATTTGGTCCTGGTACGTTCACCGAGGCCTTCCCCTTCCAACGTTTCCATTCACTCTCGCCTTGTAGATCTCTATTACAATTATAGTAAAATATTCTAATGTGAAGAAACAATATTTAATTTGATTGTTTCAGGCCAATAGCCTTCGTCCTCCAAGTGGGAGGAGTATCGTTACCCCGACTAACGGCTCGGTTGGGAGTGGTCGCTAAGCGCGAGGGCGTGTCGGTGGGCGCGCACGTGCTGACGGCGCTGGCGGCGCGCGCGCGGGGGGACGTGCGCGCCGCCATACAGGTGCTCAGCTTCATCAAGGCGCGCGGCAGGCAGGTCAGTTCACTTGCTTTTACTCCTCATTATTATCCTACATCCATCCTTTAGTGGCCTTTTACGAAACCCAGGTTTAGAGACGCGTAAGAAAGTACTGTTTTTAGTTGTCACCACACGGGTTCTTTTTACTATACTGAAAGAAACGGATCAGACAGGTTAGTTCATTTATTGCATTTTATACCAGTAGCCCTCCTAATTTCGGTGGCTTGTGGGAAGGTGCTGTTGCCCCCGACCGACCGCTCGACTGCGGGTGCTGGCTAAGCGCGAGGGCAGTATGTGTCAGTAGAAGTTTTACTACAGGCATAGCTATAACTGAGTAGGTTACTGCAGTAGTGGAGCGGTGAGGGAGGGGTGATTATGATTACATCATTGGAGTAAGCAATACAGATGTATAGGTTGTCCCTGTTACTGAAGGGCTGGCAATCCCACACTGCGCAACTACCACTAGAACCTACTTAAATATGTGGTATGTCTGTAGAGTAGCACTGTTTTTTTCTTTCGTTTTAACTGTATGGTATCAATTTTCAGTTGAAAATTGACGACGTGGAAAACTTGGCGATAGGCTCAAAAGACTGCTCTCGAAGTATGATGCAAGCGCTACAGGCAGTTTTCACGGTAGACGACCACAACCCTGACGCTGTCTTGAAGACAGTACAGCAAGCTGGGGAGTATGATAGGTAAATTGTCCTTCGAAGTCAAAAAATAATGTAAATGGTTTTTTTCCTGTCACCACCATCATCATCATCATAATATTACAGGATTCGAGGCTGAAAAAAATCTAAACTGAAAATCATTTTCAATCGTACGTAGTGTTACCAATTTTAGACTTGAATTCTCTCTGCAATGATGGACTAGTTGAGCTAGTACAGCAAATGCTTACCAGGTGGCAGCACAAACGCAATGTTGAAATGCAAACGGCAAGGTGTGATAATACTGAAGGGCTTGAATCTGCCCATGAAACTGAACATTTCCTAAGAAACATAGGTAATAATTTACCCATAGAAACTGCATCAGCTGATTTTGTATGGGATGACATTTTGTATGGGAGGTCAAATTTGGTGTTTCGTAACGCTAACCAGTGAGCTATTGTACGATCGACTAATTTGTATCATACCTGGCATAAACCTTTTATGTAAACATCCAAATATTGTCCGTGTTGTGCCGTAAAAGAATAGTACCTACCAAAGTACCCATGGGTGTCGTAAGAGGCAACTAAGGGTGTATAAACCGGAAGATGGGCAGCAGCATCTTACTGTGTGTCTTGCCATCTTACACACTGCGATCACCAACAACAGCGATAGCCAGTCACAACGCTTAAACAGCATGGTGATTATGGTAAAACCCTTCCAAAGTACCTCGCGTTTTTCCTAGAATACTGGCTCCCTGTCCTGCAGTGGACGTTTCGTGGGATGTTTTGATGATCCTAATCCAAATAAGTTGAATATTTCGTAAAGATGCATTAAAACTTCAAAGAAGAAAATCTTGTTGCTTTCACAATTGCAATGTCAAAAAGTGTCAGGAATCAGTATATACGTACATCCTCCCAAAATATAACACGCATGTTCGCCGTGAAATAGGGAACATGCACGAAATTTTTTTATTTAAGAAATTTATTCTCATTCATGTAATAAACAGACTTGTAAAACAATTTTTCGAATAACTATAATATTAAAAAAGATATAAGCCATCAAAGATTTGTTTCTGTCTCTTTCCTAGCAAAACGAAATTTAATATGGAGTTTATATGGCCGTAGTGAATTGTGACGTCACTATTCATGTCGGATCTCTCTGTCTAATTTGTAGTTTTAAATACTTATATCGGCCGTATTTCTTAGCCGATTTAAATTTTAATTTCACTTTTTGTCATCACGGTATTTTCATATTTTATTAGTAAATGCGACTAATAAAATTTATGCATGTTCCCGGATATTGCAGTGAAAGCTCTTTTCAGCAGTGGCTTTTTATCGTTAAAGATGAGTCCAACTCAACCATATAACCCCTTTTTATTTACAGATTAGTCGAAGGCATATTTGAAAACTACCTATCAGCCCGCGTGGACTCCCGCTTACTAATAGCTTGTGAGACTCTATCCTGGTTGCGGACTCACGATTTATTCAACTCGTGGATAATGCGGTATCAGAACTACTCGTTGTATGGAATGTTGCCATATTGCGCGCTCAAGTGCCACCGGCTACTGGCTTCTAGGACTACACTGAGGATTAGATTCCCGCAGCAAGCTAGAGAGGTTAGTTTCTAAGCAATTAACTATCAGAAAACGTCATCATTTTCATAGATCACAGGTGTCGCGCAAGAGTCACACCTAGGGCCATTGCTATTTATTCTGTACAATGTTGATACCAGAACTATTAACTGTATGGATTGTTGAGTGCCACCGGCTACTGGCTTCTAGGATTACACTGAGGATAAGGTTCCCTCAGCAAGCTAGAGAGGTTAGTTTCATAACAGCAGAACGTAGCGATTTGTAAGATACTGGAGCAACAGAGAAAGGTATCGCTTTGTTCTGCTCTCACGCATATCTTTGTCCAGCTGACATTCTAATAAAGATACATTATTTCGACTAAATTAACGTCATCATTTTCATAGATTACATCAGGTGTAGCACAAGGGTCACACCTAGGGCCATTACTATTTATTCTGTACAATAATGATACTATCTAGAATTACTCGTTGTAAGGAATGTTGCCATATTGCGTGCTCAAGTGCCACCGGCTACTGGCTTCTAGGACTACACTGAGGATTAGGTTCCCGCAGCAAGCTAGAGAGGTTAGTTTCTAAGCAATTAACTATCAGAAAACGTCATTTTCATAGATTAAATCAGGTGTCGCACAAGGGTCACACCTTGGGCCATTGCTATTTATTCTGTACAATGTTCATACCAGAACTATTAACTGTATGGAATGCTGCCATATTGCGTGCTCAAGTGCTACCTGCTACTGGCTTCTAGGAGCACACTAAAGATTAGGTTCCCACAACAAGCTAGAGAGGTTAGTTCCATGTCAGCAGAACGTAGCGATGCGTATTGGAGCAACAGAGAAAGTTATTACTCCGTTCTGCTCTCACGCATAGCTTTGTCCGGCTGTCATTACATTATTTCGACTAAGTCAACGTCATCATTTTCATAGATTACATCAAGAGTAGCACGAGGGACTTTTGGACCTTATGGCGTGGTGATAGAGTTGAAAAAGTTTCTACCGACAAGCGGTTGACCGTACAATGTTCATATCAGAACTATTAACTGTATGGAGTGTTACCATATTGAGTGCTCAAGTGCTACCTGCTACTGGCTTCTAGGTCTACACTGAGGAAACTATTTGAGTTTGTTATTTCTTCCCAACGCTCCCCCGAGGACTACTTCTATACCATAAATTAAATCTTTTTTCCAGATGTTCCAGCACAAATCGGAGCTCGAGAGTATAGTTCAGTCAGTGTGGCAAGGCAGCACCCCCGCCGTCGCCACCACTAAACACAACTTGCTACTGGATGTGTTGCCACTCCTGCCCTACCTACTGGCGCCTGCGCTTAGATCCGCGAATCTACAGGTTATACGCTTATAGAGGCTCAATCAGCGAACTACAGTACTATAGAACGATAACTACGCTTCAATCTTGACCCCACGAAATAGTTACCTAAGTAGGGGGAGCTAAAATAGTTACCTCTCAAATACCACTAGCCGACATTGCAGCACGCGCGCGAACCAATCGCTGCTCTCGTTCTGAATTTGAACCAATTGATTCGTATTTTGAATATACGTCCTTTTGGTTTCACGTAGGGCCACTTTTTGTGTGGAATCTGTTCTGAGTTAGAGTTCCATAGTATTGTAGTTCGCTGGGCTCAATGTCATCAATTTTCCCATAAAACACGTCCACTGCTGGACAACTAGCTAGAATTTTGACAGAAAAAAATGTAGGACATTTCGGATGGAATTTCGGTTGCCCGAGAGAAAATATATCTCGGAGAGATTTAACTTTATTTGAGGGATGATATCATCCAATCTATCACCTCTTAACGCAAAGAAATGTGTTTCAAAAATTTATTTTAAATTTTTTATAATTATTGAACATTTCTTTGGTCGTTTTTTTTATAGCTATGCAGTGAAAACGAGCGTAAAGCCTTACGCACGTGCGCGGGAGTAATGTGCGACTACGGGCTACAGTATGTGCACCAGCGCACGCCGGACGGACTGTACACCACGGCGCTACAGCCGAACCTATACAAAGTCGCCTTTTTTGGTAAGAAACTGTGTTCTCGAAAATTAAGATTTCAACGAAGTTTACAATATAGGTGTTATCGGGGTTTAATAAACGACGCTGATAGAATAACGCCGCTCAATGATTTCGCTATTTACAATACAGAAATTTTCGGGGGTTAATATCTATGGAGGCTAATAAAATAGCTAAGTGATCGAAGCCGAAGAGTCTACAATTTACTTCCTGTGTTTGTCGAAACTAAATAGATGTAGGTAGGTCTCATGTCTGGGAAAATTCGATTTCTTATTTTATAGCGCGATTCAGAAAACTCGACAGCGCCATCTGTTAGTTTGCTTTGGAATATCTCGAGACGAGCATCGCTTGATCTCCCCAAAATAATGTAGCGTTATTAGATTGACAGCAGTCTTTTTGCAGCACGGAGCGATGTGTAAGCTTTGAAACGACAGAGACACGTATCGCTCCGTCCTGCTCGCTCTCACACATACCTCTGTCCTGCCACAGATTAAATAATAGTAAACTAACGTTTACAGATCCGTCACTCCCAGGCTGGGTGCCGACAAATTTCAACCTTATAAGCATAAAGTCGATACTTGCAGTGCACCGCTTAGGAAACGTTTTTAAATTTCGGGTGATCGCGGACAGGTGGGCTAAGGCGATGATTTTGTCACTTTATGAGATACTGAGCGAGATGCAAGTAGGTATGTAATATTGTTCAATCAAACATGCAAATACTTACTTACCTATTTTGCCGCCATAAGCTTAAGATGACATAAAAATCGACTGCCTCACCCAGTCGACTTCTAGCGCCGCGTTGCATACCTAGAGTGCGGAGTGTCACAGGCCTGGTCCTGCTTTCATCGTTGTCAAGCTACATATTTTTTCCATTTGTACGCCCTTTGATTCCTATCAGAAGACACTACATGGTTTGCAGTCAAAATTCGGTTAAAACTGCTTTCGCTGATAATTTTTTTACTTTCCGGAGTGCAAAACTATACAATTATATTAATAAGGAAGTAAACATATATGGCTGTTGTAGAGCTGAATGTAAGAAATTAGTTACCCAGTGGCTGATTGTACTAAGTTATGAGGAGACGAATAATCTCCTTATAATTCAACGTTGAAGCAGGTATGCATTAATTAACATACATACACTCTCATCATACACACCTTCCATTCACTCACTTTCACACATACTTCCACATTCCCTCTCACACAATCTTATACACATTCACTCATTCAATTTCCCTATCACTCTCGATTGTTTCATTCTTATTGTTTTCTTTTCATTTGTTAGATTAGATTATGTTGAATTTCTGGTATTAATTTCCAAAATTTTTGTATTGTTTTCAAATATTTTTTGTTATCTTGTATTACTTGAAACAGTTTTAGAATTAAGGGGCTATCTACAGACCACTAGCGCCCCAATCAGTTAAAAAAAAATATTTTTTTCTATTTATTTTCAAAACAGAATAATACATATTATATTTAGGGATCATCGACGCAAGCCATGTAAGTCTTATCTGTCGATGAGCGAGTTCTTATAAATTAGGTTAGCAGTACAATGATAGTACAGTCAATCGCACGTCAGCGGAAACATATTCGCATCCCTATTACCATGCAATAAGGTCCAGAGTTTTACCATTGACGTGTTGCTTGTGGTACCCAGTTAATAAGTTAACATTTATGTGTGTATAATTAAGATCATAATGGGTAATTATACTGACTGATCGGGCTCCAGGTTAAGGTAGTAATTTTTAAAGCATCTATTAAAGTTAGGCTTATTCAAATAGTCATCCTGCATAGCTATTACTCGCTAAATAGGAAACTTATCAAAAATCCGGAAAGACAGATTGAAGTAAAGGTACATTTGTTTATTTAGAAACTATTTACTCTGTAAAATAAAGTTCACTGTAGTTACAGATACAAAAACTGCTAAAAGTGGTCGTTTTTCGCACTTTTTGTATCTGTAACTACAGTGTATTATATTTTTCAGAATTGATAGGTTCTGAATAAACTAGGATACCTTTACTTCAATCTGTCTTTCCAGATTTCCGATAAGTTTTGTATTTAGTGAGTAATATTTTTTACATCTCTCATATTCGGTAAGTAGGTCCTTATTACCCCCAAATGTGGCTTGTAGGTGTCCAATTAGCGCTCTACGGTAATAATGTAGCTAGAAAAGCCCTAGGGCGGTAAGTAATTGTAACGTCCGCCTTGATGGCCGCCTCGCGCTAATTGGTCACCTACAATGTGGTGGTAATAAGGACCTACTTACCTCACAATCGAGATGTAAAGCAGAGTAGTTAGCTCGGGTGTAAGCATCAATTGCACCCTCGAACTATAGGCGCCCTCGCTGCTCTCGTGCGCCTAAATATCTCGGCCTGCAATTGATGCCTTACAGCCCTTGGCTACTTATCTACTATTAAACTGATGGGGGCGCTAGTGGACGGGAGGTAGCCTCTATTAAATAATATTGTAAAGGGAGCCCAAATCTTGAGGGGCAAATTTAAAATTGTCGTTACTCGTCGAGGTCGAGTGGTATAAGGGGGATATGGCTTCACTTTGACATTCCAAAATAGATTTTTAAATATTTTTACGACACTTATTTGTGAACAATAAGTTATTATGAAAAACGTAAAAAAAATACCATTACCCAAAAATACCTTATCTTTGAAGTATGCAGAAGAAAAAAAATCTGAATTAATTATAGTCGATAGACGTTTACGTAAATATTACTGGAAAAATAAAAAGATCGCTCTAAGTAGCACCGTTTTTTAGAAATTTCTAAAAAACCTTCACAAACAAATTTAGTTTTGCGGTCGTATAATAGATTTTATAGCTTCAAAAATATTGTAACCCTGGGCGCGCGAGTCTAACCCTCACTTGACTGGTTTGTTTTGGTAAAGTTATGGTGATTATTAACACTATTAACCAACAATATGTATTTGTGTAATGAAGTATTTGAAATAGTAGTTTTCTGAGGCTAAAAATTTAGATCTAGCTAGATTCTAGGTCATGATGTTAATCTGTACACGAAACAGAACAGCTTTTCTTAAAAACATAGGCCGAAATATGTAACTATTTTTTTTTGTTGTTGTGTTGTTTAGGTAATGAAGACCGCGTTAGACCTCCACCGGCCATCAGGCAAGCCATAGCGAGGGAGCAGCAACTGGAGATGATACGGCGTACGGAGGAAATGGTAACTACAAATGGAAATAATGCAGTTTTGTTAGAATAACAGCTGGACGAAGCGATGCGTAAGATATTGGAGTGACAGAGACTCGCAACGCTCCGTCATAGTCTAAAAAGCCTCTTTTTATCCAGCGCGGTCCCTTTTTTATAGAATTTAAAATTCTCACACTACCTACTATCTACGTTTGAGGCTTGTAAACTAATCAGATCAAATCTAAATGATATACCAATGTTTTTGGTAACAGTAACGGTTACAGTTACGTGCGACGTTACGGGTTCAGAAATGAGTACGTTGTAATCGTGGACTCACTACAAGCCGTTCGCGTTCCGCTTGCAGCAGGTTTGCGAACCACGTACTCTACTATGTTTTTAGGGTTCCGTAGCCAAATGGAAAAAACGGAACCCTTATAGATTCGTCATGTCTGTCTGTCCGTCCGTATGTCACAGCCACTTTTTTCCGAAACTAAGAGCTAAACTGTTGAAACTTGGTGAGTAGATGTCATCTGTAAACCGCATTAAGATTTTCACACAAACATTGAAAAAAAAAAATTCGGGTTCCCCCCATACTTAGAACTGAAACTCAAAAAAATTTTTTTCATCAAACCCATATGTGTGGGGTATCTATGGATAGGTCTTCAAAAATGATATTGAGGTTTCTAATATCATTTTTTTCTTAACTGAATAGTTCGCGCGAGAGACACTTCCAAAGTAGTAAAATGTGTGTCCCCTCCCCTGTAACTTCTAAAATAAGAGAATGATAAAACTAAAAAAAATATATGATGTACATTATCATGCGAACTTCCACCGAAAATTGGTTTGAACGAGATCTAGTAAGTAGTTTTTTTTTAATACGTCATAACTCGTAAACCGCAATTTACGTTTCATTCAATCAACTCAAATATATAATTTTAGTTACTTACATCACATAATAAAGTTTTTTAGCAATAAAAATACCATAACTTTTGCTTATATATCTACAGGTTTGTACGGAACCCTCAGTGCGCGAGTCCGACTCGCACTTGGCTGGTTATTTTTTGTTTACAGTACATGCAACGGTTACGGCTCGCCAATGAGTACCTCGCTTATCATTGACAGTAGCCGAGACCTAGGGCCGAAGCGCACCTAGTTAAAGTTAACCAGTGTTAACGTATTTTTTTTTCTCCAGGCATCCAAAGTAATCCAAAGGCCTGGTACACTGTCAACCGACTCACCGAAATCAAAAGAGACAGAATCGCGCTATAAAAGTACAGAAGTTAAAGATTCACGTCTGCCGAACCACCTACAAAGACTCAAGCCTAAGGAGGTCGTACAGAAGACTGCTCAGGTATGTATACATTTTAATATCATCTCTAAAAAAACTATCTGCCAACAAACTGCCCTGCAGTTTGGCGGAAGTATAAAATATGTAAAAGGGCTGTTATTCTCTGAATAATTTATTTTTTATAATTAATATTGTCCTCACTATAAAAGCTAAGGAAACTCCTGCCAGTAAACATCAAGAAAAAGTGTTTGAAGTGGCTATTGTTAGGCGGAAAAAATCTATCGACCAGCGGTGCTAACATGCATAGCAAGACTTAAGTCTTCGAAGACTGGACATAATTTTGTCTCAGCTGTCAAAGTTGTCGAGATGGTTAACATGCGCACCCTTAGAGCAACGCGTCAAACCGCGCGCGAAAATCGTGTTACTCTATGTGCGCACCCTTAGAGCAACGCGTCAAACCGCGCTAGCCCGTTTAGGAGACGCCTTTTACGTAGCTTCCCCTCTGCCAAAGTACAAGCACAAAAGAGCATATGCGTTCAACAAAACTAGTTGCACTCGGATTTTTAACTAGACCAAGTCTAGTCGTCGTCGTGAACGGTCACAGTACAAACATGCTTTGTTAATGTGTTTTCTGCTGTAAAAAAAGATCTGTGATATGAAGCTTACAAAAAGAACGTGTTTCATTTCACATCGAACAAATTGTTACTGTATAATTGCTATTTAATTATGTAAAAACACGAAATTCGTATTTTTAGTCTAAATCAATCGTCGGATTTGTTTGACAACACCGAAGATCTTGATTGAAAGAAGATACTGAAATAAATTTGTACAAAATTCGTATGGTATCACTGGTTATAGTCAGAAAAATTGATTTGATACTTGTTAATTTATTTTATTTTTTGGCATATCAATTGTAATTTTCTGCTGGACGTAGGTTGCATGCAAACTCGATTTATTTGCGGGCAACATTCTCATTTGTCCTGAAAAGCTTTAGACACAGAATAGGTTACTAGCTTTAGATATTGTGCTCTTCGTTTCTTGCTGCATGCACTTGACTATTTGTGCTGATCCTTTTCATGGTAGCCTATAGTTATTAATGTTAGTCTCTAAACTAGCTGCCGTCCCGTCCCCTAGGGGTGCCTACGGGACTTTTTACTAAGCCCTGTCAGTCTGTCCGACCTTTATCTTTGGAACCGTAGTAACTATATGGTTAAAATTTTTACAGAATAACTATGTGTGATTGTAGCGGATTAGCTAACAAATAATAAAATCAATGAAAAGTAAAATAATTAGGAGGTCTCCATGCAAGAGACATATATGTATTTAGTCACCCTGCTTGAAAGCGTTGCGGCTAGCGAACGCTGTTGTAGTGACCGCAGTGTGTAAGACGATACGATGCACAGAGCTGGGATACTGCTGCCAATCCTCTGATTCATAAGCCCTTATTCGTTTCATACGACACCCACGGATGATACGTGTCACATTAGTGGTACGGATCTCTTAGTTTAAGTACCGGATACACGGTCGCCAACCAAGCCCCGACAGAGGTGACCTTGGTCGGTTCCGACCGTGTAGTCATGGTCGCCAACCAAATTTCTAGTGACCTTCCAACGTCCTTGGTTGTGAAAGCAGCTTCCCAAACTAAGGTCAAATAGAGGACGTTGGTTACGTCTCCGACCGTGTAGCTGGCAGTTGGCGACCGCACAGATTATAAACTGACGTTTCTTGTCTTTCCCGGTAATTAAAAACAAAAGAAGACAACGAAATTGATAATTTTGTGACAAAGAAGATATGAAAAGTCTTCTAAGCAGTGATTTGTTTTTAACCGAACTACAAAATACAAGAACTGTCAGTGTCAACTGTCATTTTGTATCAACACATCGTGTTTTTTAATCTATATCAATGCTTGTTGTCAACAAGTCGGCGACCGTGTAGTTGAAACGGACCCAAATGGTTGCAAACCAAGGTGACCTCTCTCGGGAGCTAGTCGCCGACCGTGTATCCGGTGTTTTAGTAGTCTGACTTGCACATGGCCTGTTTTTTTTAGTGCTTTAGATGTGTGTACATACAGTCAAGAGCAGATCTATCAATTTTGAATTAAAAAAATATTATTTTGTCCCAAGAACTGATCAAAATCGTCATGCTAGACTACCGATTTCACTCGATAAGTTCACAAAAATACTCTTAATCCTAACTGAAAATGTTAACTCTCTCTTACTGTTTCTGTTTAAATTCACAAATCATTGTACATCTCAGCTTTCGTGCGTTGTTTTTCAATGTTTTGAATATGTTTTCGATGAGAAATTACTTCAAATACTACAAAATTTTGTCACTTTGACACATCAACAATACAAGTCAAAACAGCCAATGGGGTTGTCAACTATTTTTTGGAATGAAACCTCATTCCCTACCTTTCTATGCTACACTAAGGTTGAAAGATAAATCTGACTTTTTGGTGAATAATTTAGCGATGTTCAACGTACAAAGTACGTGTCGATAAATTTGAGAAACGGAGTAGAACACAACACATAAAGCGAGGTGGTCCCAAAAATTATGTCTCTATCTGTTATTTAGTAGAGTACAATAAATAACCACACTTTTGCACATTATGAAAAGTATGAATAAAATCCGAAATGGTACGGGAGCCGAGAAATGTTTTTTCTTGGTTTTCACGTGATTTTCAGGGAGAAAACGAAATATCTCAGTAGATGGGGGACAATGAGAGGATAGAGAAAAAACTTGTGAGAACTTTTAGACCAGAGCCCAGAGTTCAGGAAGCCTTTTCCAGATTTACAGGCTAAATCCAGATTTGCTTGGCTGGCAAATGTTTTTTATTATCACCATAATCTATTATTTTATTATATATATTATTCCATTATAATTAATCAGACAAGCCTGAAAAATGTGGAATAGACGATTTCTTTGTGATATTCATGAATGGCGAACAAAAGTTATTGCCGGTGATAGAGTAGCTTACCATGATACTGAAAAATATTTGCTAGATAAGAAAAAACAGCAGCTTGAAAATCTGAAAGAGTACTCTTAAACACCAGACTTCTGTCTAGAACATCTCATATGGTTTTTTGTGATCGTCTAACCATTCCCTATCTACTAATACATCTTGATTTCGCCCTATTTGTTACGTGAAAAAAAAAACCTTTCAAGTCCTGGCCCAATACGTCTACTGTACTCCAAACAGATGTTAATTTTATTTCGGTGAATGAATCATACTGCAAAATTATTGATTTTAAAAATTAAATTGGCAAAATGTGATAACATTTAACAATCCCAATGAAATTATTCAGCGACTGTAAACGTCAAGGCAACAACATTTTGTTGTGGAAGAAAAGTTAATTCGCTAAAATTTACTTTAGTCAAGTACGAGTTTTTTTGTTCGATCCTCGCGGGCAAAGTCTCGGCTAATAGCTAGAAATGTTATTCATAAAGGTGAAACTTTGTATGTTTCTTACTCTTTTACGGCCTTACTGCTGAACAAAACTTGATGAGTGGCAGAAATATTTCTACTTACTTTTACTGCGAATCCTAAGCAAGACGAAGTCGCGGGTAACTTGTAAAGACTAATTTCTTTACTTTTATTGTTTCTTCTTAATAATTCTAAAAATCTTTCGATATGTCGATATATGTATGCAGAACAGCACTTTAGTAATAGGTTTGCCAGCATTTTCATGTTCCGATTCCGAAACTTTTGAAGCCTTTACGGAACTTCAAGCTAATTTATACGAGACAAAATTGAGGCACCAAAAGCTAAGAATAAATCGACATATTATTAATATATCATTATTATTTGTTTGTATATTAAGGTAAAATCACACCACACGTACAGGGCCATTAAGGCGAGGCTGTACGACAAAGAGCATATAACAACATTGGCGGTACTACTGTCTGCCTCTTTGTAAAAGTCACAAATTCTTCGGAAATCATGAAACTAATGTCAATTTAAAGTAAATAAGATTATAATCACTAATTCTTGATTGTCAAACTGTCATAAGATGCGCAAATCCTCAACATTGATGTGTGACTAGGGGGAAGTAGGTTTTCGTAACCACAGGGCGTACATGGTGGTCCAATGGATTTTATTTGACTATCTGACTATCTCTTAACCTTTAATTTGGTAAAAATGAATATTTCCCACCCAGCATTTGACATTTTGCGGGCCTCGGTGAAAAATATAACATATCCCCAAATTTTTTATATGGTATGGGCAATAGGAATAAAGCTCCCACATCGCCTTAGTTTATGTGGGAAATATGAAACTGAACTACACTACAGCATAGCCGCTCGGTGGCCGGCCTTATATACCCATGTTACTCGTTCTCGAATATTCTGGACTCACTTTTAAATTTAGGTTTTTGTTGGATCTTTCTAGATTTTAGCTCTCTTTCTTCAGCTTCTTTTCTTACTATTATTTCAAGAATGTTCTAAACAAATGGTAAATGATAAAACATCCATATGGATGGGAAAAGCTGGCTTGGTAGCCCAATACCCTATCCATTGGACCACGGGGCTATCAACTTTGTTGACGAAATTTTCAAACAGTTCTCTCGTATGACAGTCGCCAACCTGACGTCATGTTCGTGGCAATATGCATGCATGTACTCATGACTACAACTTTTACTATGAAGTAATCAAAATATTTATTCATATTTCGACCTATGTCCCTTAGATTAAAAGTTATTCTGTATATATATGTCAAATGTTCAGGTAGGGATCCGTATATTTGTCGTATGTTCCACCGCTTGTGAGGCAGCACCGCCCTCTCATATGTTATAAGACCTGCCTATGAATACGAGTACCCCCCCTGCAGAAGCTATCTTTGCAGTAACTGACCTGGATCCGTAATTTATTCGAAGTCATTCAGAAAGACAAATCAAGGCTCGAATACTCTAGCCACCAACAAAAACAGAATATGAATTTAACCAATTGGTATAGTTCCGATTACGTTACAGGAACTTTTCTGTTTTTTTTAGCAAACATAGCGCAACCAACCAAAATAAGCGTCTGGCAGCACTGATTCACCTCCCCCCGGCCCCCGCAAAAAATGCCAGAACTATTTGCATGAAAATATGATGCTTTGCCTACTCTTTTCCGGGCTTTGCGCGCGAAAATCGTGTTACTCTATGTGCGCACCCCCCGAGATTCGTTTGTCTTCGAAGACTTCTTGAAGTCTAGGAAGAATGAACAGTGTTGCTTTTAAGAAAAAATACAGCATTTATTTTACTGGTAATACTGGTTTCAATCGTTTCAATCCGGTCAATCCGTGTGCGTAAACCCTAAATTCTGAAATAAAAAATAAAATAAAGAAAAAAACAAGTGTCAGTCAGTGTCATAAATTAACAACATGGAAAACGAATTTGGTTATTTTGGATAATAACTCGTGTAAGTAAATTAATAACTCGTTGATAATTATGTATTGCTTTAAATAAAATGTAATTATGCCTACTACGTGCCTGCAAAATGCGCTGCAATTGCACATAGGAATAGGACTGCAGCAAAATGCCATAGTCACCACGGTCACAGGCGTTGCAGCTGGCGACCGCTGTTTTTGGTGCTCCCAGAATGATACACAGAAAGATGCTGCCTACTAATGAATATAGGCATATGTCACCATCATCATAACATCTCATGAAACGTCCACTACAGGACAGGGAGCTCACTCCAGAAATCTAGCTTTTGCTGAAAAAAATGTGGAGAAGAAGTACTATAGTCATCTCGCTTGTCAGCGTTACGGCTGGCACCATGGACCGCGG
The DNA here is from genome assembly GCA_947532105.1 of Athrips mouffetella. Lineage (NCBI taxonomy): Eukaryota > Metazoa > Arthropoda > Insecta > Lepidoptera > Gelechiidae > Athrips > Athrips mouffetella. The sequence continues at coordinate 5,653,458 of OX383976.1, read as the reverse complement.
TTGTAGGTGACCGCAGTAAGTAAGATAGTATGATACACAGGAGGATGCTGCTGCCCATCCTCCAGTTTATAACACAGGCTCGGCATTTATTCATAAGCCTCGGTTCCAAAGGATAGCCTAAATCACCTGTTGTAAAAATAATAAAAAAGATTATGTGTATATTTTCTTTTACAGGAGATACTTCATGAATATTGATTCAAGATATAGGGCAGATTTTATAATTATAATAAGAGTTGCATGCACTCACACAAGCTCTCACATTAAAATGGCGCTGGGCAGGACATATAGCTCGAAACACTGACAATAGATGGACAAAGACAGCCACAAAATGGTAAGGCCCCAAGGCAAAAGAAAAGTTGGCAGGCCATACAAGCATTGGGCAGACAATATTATAAAAATTACTGGAAAGGACTGGATGGTCAAAGAAGAGGACAGACAGAAGTGCCAAGAGCTTGAGAAAGCCAACACCCGAGGAGGGGCCCAAACCTAAAGAAAAGAAGAAACTAACATCTACTAAGTAAACTAACAATAATCTAGTGCAAACTTTACATTTATTTTGATTAAAATGTGTTAATTAATTTGTGTTTGGAATAATAAATGGCTCTTTATTTCTTTATTGTATGATAGTATAATTTACAGCAGTGTAAACGGGTTACGTACGTGCCTTTTTCTCTTCCTCTGTCTTTCTCTCTTCCCGTTCGTCATACAGACTCAAAATACCTACACCTATAGCTTGGCCTGCCTCTTCTTTTTGGAAAGATTTTTATTCCTTTCGAGCGGAGCGAGAAAGGTATTGTATTCGTAAAAAAAATTTTTTTCTCAAAATACATCTCAAAAATGTGTTCTTTATCACTTATACATCATAAAAAACAAGTCTCCCAAAAATGTCCGTCCGTCGGTCGGTCTGTCCGTCACGCTTTGGCCTAGCGGCTTAGAAACGAATGGTCCGATTGACACCATATTTTGAATTTAAGAGTTTCATGCAAATCCATCTAAGGGTTTTGAATGGTTTCCTGCTGGCTTTGAGGGTAGCTGTCATACAACGAAAATGAAAAATTGTAATTTTCGCAAAAACGTCTCATAAAATCTTGATGAAAATCTGCATGATCAAGCATCTCCATTTAAGATATTTTGCGGCAGTATCAATTGATCTGTAGAAATTCATATAAGGAGTGTTCCCTTACTACTAAAATTTGAAAATGTGATATTTTTTATTTATTTTTTTATCGTCAATGGGCTTAATCTTGACCTCGATCTAGTCTTGAAGACAGAGATGAGGTCGACGATGGAACGAGCTTGCCCAGAAGAAGCCTATTCACTCGCGACTTGAGTAGATTCGGGTTATAATGAACTCGGGAACACAGACGCAGGCAGAGATTTTTTTAACTCTAAATCGGTTTCGTTGAGCTTATTTTGATGTTCTACAATTTGGATTCTAAATTGGTGTTCTACCTGACTGCATATTTCATTAAATCATTTTTACATAAATTTAGTAGCTATAGGTAAGTTTGTATTTTCATATTATTTGTATGGAATTACAAAGTTAAGTTTGCAGTTGACTCGTTACTGTCCGCAGCCTTTATCATATAGTAGTTAGAGCATAATACAGTAGTTAGAGCCTTTATTAAATTGTAGTTAGGCTCTTGATCCAGAGGTTCTGGGTTCGACTCCCGGCGGGGACACTGTTGAAAAATGACTCTCGTATATCGCGAGAAAGTAAGTGCAGTGCTGCTGTACCATTTATTTAACTTTTTGCACTTATTTCCACCTACTTGTGACCAAGTCTTCGCTGCTGTAGGTGGAAGACTTTTATTTCTATTTTAAACGTCAAATATAGAAATAAGTCTTCTCTTGGTTGGCACGCATGTTAGTGACCGAAGACATATTATCTATGAAGTCTACAAATGACAGTTGCATATAGAAATAAGTCTCAGTCGTGGGGCGCCATGTTAGCGCATGTAGAAATAACATTTTCTCGGGCTCGAGAGAAGAGAGACTTCCAAGTCTTCGTGCGCATGTTAGCACGGCAGGACAGCGCTAGTTTTCGACGCGCCCACGGAACATCACTAATGCGCCTTTACGCTTTGAGTCGACTTTACGCGCGGGAGTGCAGTTTTGATGATTACATCTCTTATTATTTCAACAACAACATTTGTACCTTTGTCTATAAAGCCAAAATATTAACAAAACAGTTACTAATACCGAGTAGTATGTTCCTTGCTAATATCTTTAGAATATATTGGTAATGTACATGGAAAGTGTAGTCAGATAATTGTCAGATAATTTTATTCAATGTAGATTTTTTACAGAATACTTATTGAATCTCATGCAGAATACAATGCAAATAGAGCGAATCTACGCCGTTTCGGATCGTGCTATGGCAGCGTAAAAGAAACGGCAAGAAACCACTGCAGCACGGCCTACTTTAAGATTCGGCTTTTCACAATGTGTTTCTTGTGTTTCGCTGGAATATCAGAGCACCATACCTCTTAGTCATTGATATAGTCATCTAATCTATAGTAAGCTTTTTAACATAACGTTTGCTTTACACACTCTTTAAACTTTCTCTCAGGTAATTAAAGTTAAAGTAATTGGGTAAAATAAAAAAAACTTCTTTCTTGACCGACCATACTCAAAATTTTAGCTTTTCCATGGAACCTTGCTAGATGGATTTCTAAGAGACGGTGAATATTTAAAAACATTGTGGTATAAAAGATAAGCGTCCCATCTAACGATGGAATTACTCCAAACCCGTTTCAGTAATAATATTTCCATTATTCAAAAAGTCCATTAAAATCGCTGCCTAAAGTATCAAAAATCTCATCAAAAAAGTTAAACCGAAAATGTCAAACAGCGTCTTTGGCATTTTTAATTCTCATTAATAAGAAAGATTTCTGAGCTGACGCCATACAAAAAAAAAATAATAATCACAATTTTTAAGTTATAGATTATGTACTAACATAGTTTTAAGGCTTACTAACCCATATGGATCATGTTGTCCGAAATAGTTTTTTTTTGTGAAATTACTTAACAAAATAAAAACTAAAATGGCGCATCAACCGCATGTCGGCGAAAATACTTTGACCTTGAGCACAGAATAACGGACACTCTCCGCCCCTTTGCAACCCACCCCGCACCCCCGCGCGCACCCGCCCGCGCGATTCTCGTGGTGCCTCTGCGGGTTTTTGGCACTGAATATGCGGGCCTACGCGACCTTTCAATTTAAAATTACAAATTCGCGCTAGTTGTACGGTCAACCGCACGTCGGTAGAAACTTTTTCAACTCTATTACCACGCCATAAAGTCCAAAAGTGTTTCTACTGACGTGCTGTTGAGTGTACGTAGTGTCCCGGGTGTGCCTTGAGACCACGTTTATTCTTATACTCTAAGTGACATATCAATAAAGTTCAAATTTCAATTAGCTTACACGTAGATGGATACTTTCTTCATATTTTTTATATATTCTTTATTGCACAAATTCACATACAGAAAGTTACATACAAAAGGACATTTACAAAGGCGGGCTTATCTCTAAAAGAGATTTCTTCCAGCCAACCCATGGTAGTGAGAGAGAGTGTTCATTAGCGGGACTCAGTAGTGCATTATTAAAATCCACAAAAACCAGATGTATTATAGCTTCTTTACTGTTTTTCAGTTTTGAGTAGGTATCCACCTTTACGAACAAAATAACGTTAAAGCCTAAAGAACTTGGCTCTTAACAACGCCCCCCTCTTCCCCTGTTAAATACAATAACTAATCACAATAAAAGGGTTGCGGCTCTATTAAAAACTCACTAAGAATTCCGACGGAGGGTTGGTTTTGGTTAGGGCTACGGCACATTGAGATACGAATCTTATTATTTTTGTTTTCCTTTTTTTTGCTTGTTTCAATCTCACCACGGCGGATGCTAAAGACCGGACAAATGGAGAAGATTAAGTAAGAAAGCGGACCCTAGGATTAGGCCGGGATAACGCTAGGCAAAAGAAGGTTTCTATATTTTTTATTGTCAATGGACTTACTCTTGACCTCGACGAAGAAAGGGCGATGTTTCACATGAATTTATAATCTCAATATACATGTCGCAGGAAAATCATATAATTCGCCGTTTACAAACGGCGCGCAAACTGTAAACGGTCGACAAATTATAAAACGGCGCCGGCATGCGGCAGATTGTACACCCGTTAGACCACTGGAGCATTTTAGGTTCGTTAGCCACGGTATACTACGCAACCTAACCGATCCCTGCTCGGGTCATACGAGTACGAACACAACACACGTGCCGAGCGAGCGAAGCGAGTATAGTTACTTTTTTAATTGTCACTAGTAGAATATGTTTTTCTTAAATTACTTTAAACTGTTAATACTAGTCTTCTTCACTGACTTCGAATAAAAAGACTGTTCATAAATTACCTACGCTTCAAAAATGGTTGTCGCTAAATGTGCGTTCCGCTTTACCCTGTCGTCGTGTTTGATTTTTCTGCCAAGTTTTTCCCCTCGCTAATGGCCGCCCCGCCTCGGTATGATGCCGTCAATTTATATTGTAATACCCTTCAGTTATGTTGAATTTTATATTCTATCGAGTTTTATACATTGAAGAAAAATGGAGTTGGTGATCTCCCTCGGTCTCTTTCTGAAAATTTTTATTTGTCCTAATTAACATACATTGTGAATTTTCATTGGTTTTGCTCCCGAAGCCCATTTATTCTACTTATGATGACAAGCATCTTTACCGAAGATTTTATTTTTTATTCGAAACAAAGACTTCCCATTAAAAACAAAACAGTGACCATTTTAGCATGGAAAGTCCATTTTTAGGGTTCCGATACCAAAATGGTAAAAAAAGGAACCCTTAACGATTCGTCATGTCTGTCTGTCCGTCCGTATGTCACAGCCACTTTTTTCCGAAACTATAAGACCTATACTGTTGAAACTTGGTAAGTAGATGTATTTTGTAAACCGCATTAAGATTTTCACACAAAAATAGAAATAAAACAATAAATTTTAGGGTTCCCCATACATAGAACTGAAACTCAATTTTTTTTTCATCCAACCCATACGTGTGGGGTATCGATGGATAGTTCTTATGATGTACTTTACCATGCAAACTTCCACCGAAAATTGGTTTGAATAAGATCGAGTAAGTAGTTTTTTTTAATACGTCATAAATCGTAACCGACTAAGGTAAGCTCCCGTTTCAAGAACTTTTCTATAAAAGAGGGGTCAAGTTGGATGGTCCGGAGTTTTTAAAGTCAAAGAGCAAAAGATTTTAGTATATCATTATGGTAAATTTGTACGGAACCCTCGGTGCGCGAGTCCGACTCGCACTTGGCCGGTTTTTTTTTTATTTCGAATTTAATTCTTTTTTCTTCGGGAAAGTTGCTTGTTGTCGAGTAGAATCAAGACTTCGGGAGCAAAACCAATCTTTTACTATTAAACTAGCAATATTTGTAATCGGTTTCTCGAAAACGGCGTTAACAATTTCGATGAAATTTACCATGCAGAGGTTGTCGAGGGCGAAAAATCGATCTAGCCAGGTGTTATGTCTGGCAAGCATTTGCGTTTTAGACAAAAACCTACTACGCCATCTGTTGGCGGGTAGCACAGCTTGCTCACTCGATAATATTTTAATGTTGAGGTGGCTATCCTCCAAGCTATTACCTATAGAGCGAAGCTCGGTCGCCCAGGTACTGAAAATTTATACTGTATATCATTAAACACAGGTCAAAAAGTATCTATTGCTTTTATTTTGACGCTACACCACAGATTACCATAATGTTTATCTAAAATCCATTTTTTTTGTTAATTCCAAACCTTACCAACATATTTTGCAGCGATATCAAAAGCAATCGGCTAAAGCTGTCAGAAAAAACAAGTTTGTAAAACAATGTTATTTATTCTTTCCGTCAAATATACTCTGGTTTTAGTGTAGGTAAACACCGTACCCCTCGAATCAGATCCATTAAAGGCTAGGATAGAACTGTAGTCAAAAAGGTACCCCCGCCAGGTGCCGAAAATCTTCCACCAGGACATGATCTTCCCTGGCCCATATGGAAGTCACTTAATAGACTGCGATCGGGCGCTGGCAGGTGCGGAGAACTGAAGAAGAGGTGGGGCTTCTCTGATAATGACGAGTGTGAATGCGGCATTTTGCAATCCATGACACACTTGCTTTCGTGCCCTACCTCCTCAGTTTCTTGCACCAGGGTGGACCTTTTTGAAGGCAATCAAAGAGCTATTGCTGTAGCCACATTTTGGGCTAAGTTACTATAAAATCATTTGCCATTGATACGAAAAGAAGAAGAAGAAGAAGTGTAGGTACATACATAATATCACGCCTTGTTCCCGTCGGGGTAGGCAGAGACCACAGTTCTCCACCTGCTACGATCTAAACATACTTCCCTCGCTTCCTGTACTTTCAACAATCCTTTCATACATGCTCGTCGGTTAAGGGTACTTTTAACCTGGCCTTTGTTCAGAACGTCCTGAATTTGGTCCTGGTACGTGTCATGGTTGCAAAATGTGTTAAACATTAGAATAACAAAAAAAAACCGGCCAAGTGCGAGTCGGACTCGCGCAGGTTCCGTACAAACTTGTACGTATATAAGTAAAAGTTATGGTATTTTTATTGCTAAAAAACTTTATTTGTTTACGATTTACGACGAATCAAAAAAATACATACATACATACATATATTTTTTTTAGTTAAATTTTTCTCTTATTTTAGAAGTTACAGGGGGGGGGGGGGGGGGACACATTTTATCTCTTTGGAAGTGTCTCCTCAATATAATTTTTGAAGACCTATCCATAGATACCCCACACATATGGGTTTGATGAAAAAAAAAATTTTGAGTATGGGGAACCCTAAAATTATTTTTTTTCTATTTTAGTGTGAAAATCTTAATGCGGTTCACAGATAACATCTACTCACCAAGTTTCCACAGTATAGCTCTTATAGTTACGGAAAAAAATGGTTTTGACATACGGACGGACAGACAGACAGACATGACGAATCTATAAGGGTTCCGTTTTTTGCCATTTGGCTACGGAACCCTAAAAATTGGTGTAGTTCACAGCTTGCATGACAAACACTGATCCAGTGTACTTTAGGGAGTATAGTGTATTGCTCACATCAGTGATCTATTGATACATTGATGACAGTACCAGGTGGGCGCTGCTGTCATATATGCTTTTTTCCGTGACTTCGTCCGCATGTTAAAAAATATACCAGTGTAAACTATAAGTTATCAAACAAAAAAAGTTTCATTAAAATCGGTTCAGTAGTTTCTGCATGATGCTCGACAAACAACCAAACAAACAGACAAAAAGTCTAAAAATTTGTGATTTAAATTCAGGGGCATCGAAGTAGCATAACTCGATATTTTTTTTATAAATATCCTCAATGTACAGACAAGATCAATTTACATTTTTGTATAGTAGATAAGAGATGTTACTCAGACCATTAGACTAAACAACTTTCCCGAAAAAAAAAATGCGCCAGCATCAGTATGGTAATAAGTACCTACTAACTTTTAAAATGAAAATAGAATATTCTGGCGCTTGTAACAAGGATCGGAGCAATTAACAAAGCAGTGAGCGCAGTAGTACGAGCGTAACGACCGGACTGGCCATTTATCGCGGGCCTAATGCTGGCTAAAGTAATAGTGCGCGTTTATACCGGAGTTGTACAGCTGTTATACAACTCCGCCCTAGTGTACGTACACTCAAAGATACATTATAAATTATATTTGTATTTTTGTATATGGTTTGCCTAAATCATTATCGTTATATTCGCTTCTGTAGTAACACGAGGTCGCTCCGCGAAGCCTGCGAATGTCCCAGGAGACTTCTGAGCTTCTGGAAGGAGCTGGGCTGGCTTAATTAACCAGACTAACCTGTACGCAAAAAGGACAAAATTAGAGTTTAATTGCGGAAACAGGAGCCCACTAACTAACTAACTTCGCTTCTGTAGTTGCAAAAAGGAAGCCCGATTCTCCCTTCTACCATCGGCAGTCCAACCAGACGCACCGCAGGATATCATCACCCATACTTGGTTGATATTCCGCACATTCCCACAAAGCGCTTTGAAACATCGTTTATAATGCGCACGGCTAAAGAGTGGAATTCTCTGCCCGCCTCTGTGTTCTCGTCTTCATATAACCCGAATCTATTCAAGTCGCAAGTGAATTGGCTTCTTCTGGGCAAGCTCGTTCCATCGAATAAAAAAACAGCCGTGTTGTTGCAGGATGGAGCAATGCGTAAGATATTGGAGCGACAGAGTTACGTGTCGTTCCGTCCTGCTCTCACGCATAGCCCTGTGCTGTCATTCTAATCAAGGTACATTATTTTGTAAGTACGGAGCGTAACGACCACAGAACAACGATAGGGCCACTCCGCCTGCGCGCGCACCCCCCCATAGAAGCGAATATAGTAAACAAATTTGGTTCCTTATTGACTACGTATACTATCCAATTTATGTTAGCGCTTATTTTGAATGCACATCATAAACACATTCGTTGCCATAGAGACGCTGTCACTGGTTTTTTGCATCTTACTCTCTCGCAATAATGGTACTATGTTTATCGCACTCAAATGACGCTAGTAGTGTGGGTGCGGAAAGCGTGTTAGTTTTAGTAAATAGTGACACTGATTTGTATTGAATGACATAAAGAATTCGTCTCCAGTAGGCTAAGATCTCACGACAACATTATGCACCTATCTGTTATTTGAACGAAATTTGGTTTATATGGAAGGTTATACATGGGGTCGTACAACGCCCTAGGGTTGCCTATAAATTTCTTGCCGCAAGTATCTCAAAAACAAATATCAAGATTTTGGTTGTATGGGAACAATAATTTTGGCAGAGCAACGGATATTGCCGTAAGATACTTAGAATAGAGATTCTCGGTCATGCAAAGTTTCATCAAAATCGTTATAATCGTTAACTGTTTCCGAGATAATTGCAATTTTATTTTATTTTTGTATGACAGCTACCCTCAAAATGAAAGCCAGCAAGAAACTACTCAAAATGCTGTAATAAATTTGACTAAAACTCCTTAATTTTAAATTTGGTGCAAATCGGACCTGTCGTTTAGCCGCTAGGCTCATTTTTAGGGTTGCTGTCATACAAGATAAAATAAAATTGCAATTATCTCGGAAACAGCTGTAACGATTTTGATGAAACTTTGCATGACCGAGAATCTATATTCAAGGTATCTTACGGCAATATCCATTGCTCTGCCAAAATTAATAAAAGGGTTGTTCCCATACAACCAAAATGTTGATATGTGTTTTTGAGGTACTTGCGGCAACCGCGGTCCATTGTGCCAGCCGTAACGCTAACAAGCGAGGTGACTATGGTACTTCCCCTCCACATTTTTCCAGCAAAAGCTAGAATTCTGGAGGGAGCTCCCTGTCCTGTAGTGGACGTTTCATGGGATGTTATGATGATACTCCAGTAAAATTACGAGAGATTGTATGGCGAAACGGAAATAATTGATAATAGCCGTGATTCTTTTTCAGATCGATAGATTATATTTCTGTGTAAAGCTTTTTAATGGAATCCACTTAAATTTACTTCATTTATTTATTTATTTTGCCGTCCAAACATTAAAAAAATATGGAATTACGAAAAAAAATGTTAATAGATTATTTTTTTTTATTTACGGCTTGCTATATATTCAGAATTTCACATTATACATGAATCCACCTAAAAATATTAGCTTTTTTGTATTGTTTAACTTTTATAGCACGAAATTTAAATACAGCTTATCTTCGCAACCAAAAATATTAATAGATCCGTTTTGCTTTCTAATAATTTAAATAGTGCTATATAATCACATTTTTGGCAAATCCAACATAAATGTTTACAAAATCATTGTAAACCAGCGATTACAAAAAACTTTTTTTTGTTTAGTATGGCATTTTGGTGAATATATATAAGAATAACTTACATTTAAAAAGGTTGAGTTTAGCTCAGTTTATTGCTATTATTTTACCTCGACTTTATTGGCCCTTAAATGTAAAAATAAGTGGAGATTTTATATTTTGAAATAAATTGATATTTTTAAATATATTTATGGTGGATTTTGATGCCTATATGTAAAGTATACGTTTATCTATGATATAAAGTATATAATTGTCTATTACTATTTTTGCCTTCGAAAAAAATATTCCGCTTTAAATTTTAGGTGGATTCGTAAATATTGCGTCTTAACATCATATTTAAATACGATATACACATATATAACTTGGGTTTATCTGCGCTAACGGGTCGTCTTACTACTATTTTAAAATACAGATATAAAGCTTAAGTTCTAAGTTTTACATCCCAGCTGGTTTAGCAAGTAATACATCTTCAGTTTATTCTTGTATTTACATTTTTCCATGTACATATCTTGCAAGTCATCCGTCAATTCATTTATAAGGCTTGGTATCTGATAATTTAGAAGTCTGGTTCCATAAAAAATTGTAGTTTTAGGTACTATGTATTTTTTTATACTATTGTTGGGTCTAAGGTTGTCTGGCCTCTTTCTTACCTCTAGATAATGTGGGTTATTTACTTCAGGTATTTATCATATACATTCATTACCTTGCAGTAATTAAACATTATTTTTTATGTATCTAGGTACTTTAATTTTAAGCATTTTACGTCGTATTCGGTATATATCGTATATAGATGTTGTAATTGTTGTTGTGGATTGTTGGAAGGAATGCAAATAAATTGTTTATTGCACATGTAATAAAAAATAATGCACGCGGAAATAATCATCGAATGTAAGCAAAGGTGGACGAGAAGCGAAGGCATGGAACACCTGCTGTGCACATGCAACGCTTTGGCTAACAAGCGTACGAAGATTCTGGGTCGGGCTTACCCGACACCAGAAGACTACGGACTCCTTACGTTGAAATTTACATCGAAGCTCATAACGAGCATATTTTGAAGACAGTGGGAAAGTATAGGAGCAGTTAAGGCAGTAGGAAGTACAAAAAATACCGGGTCGAAGTGCTCTGAGGTCTCCTAAGGAACTCAGCCCCACGTTTGAGATATAAGCCAAGGTGACCTTGTGGCTAGAAGCGATCTTAACAACAAATTAACGAAGCAGCGATTTGTTCTAATCTTTGGGGTAGAAGCTGTTCTTTTTGTTTATTTTCACGCCTATAGTTAGCTTAAATAATTCGAGTTGTCGATTTCAAAATTTTGAAATGACTTCTTTTAAGACTTCTGTCTTTATTTATAGACACTCGCAAGGAAAAATTATAAACTATCGCCATATCTATCGCTTATCTTACTCGTCCGCGACGACACTAAAATGTCAGTCACCCTACTCCCACCTAGCACGCGACTAAACGCCGACCAGTGGAACTCGGTTAAGTGCTCCGAGCAGACAGATTGCCGGCAATCAGTATCGGACTATCAACACATTACACACTTTACCTTTGCGCCATATCTAGAGCTTTTCTTACTCGTCCGCGACGACACTAAAATGTCAGTCACCCTACTCCCGCCTAGCACGCGACTAAACGCCGACCAGTGGAACTCGGTTAAGTGCTCCGAGCAGACAGATTGCCGGCAATCAGTATCGGACTATCAACACATTACACACTTTACCATTGCGCCATACCTAGAGCTTTTCTTACTCGTCCGCGACGACACTAAAATGTCAGTCACCCTACTCCCGCCTAGCACGCGAGTAAACGCCGCCGCCCAATGGAACTCGGTTAAGTGCTCCGAGCAGAAAGATTGCCGGCAATCAGTATCGGACTATCAACACATTAAACACATTATCATACGCCATGTCTAACGTTTTTCTTACTCGTCCGCGACGGCACTTAAATGAAAGTCACCCTACTCCCGCCCAGCACGCGACTAAACGCCGCCCAGTGGAACTCGGTTAAGTGCTCCGAGCAGAAAGATTGCCGGCAATCGGTATCGGACTATCAACACATTACACACATTATCATACGCCATGTCTAACGTTTTTCTTACTCGTCCACGACGGCACTAAAATGACAGTCACCCTACTCCCGCCCAGCACGCGACTAAACGCCGCCCAGTGGAACTCGGATAAGTGCTCCGAGCAGACAGATTGCCGGCAATCAGTATCGGACTATCAACACATTACACACATTATCATACACCATGTCTAACGTTTTTCTTACTCGTCCACGACGGCACTAAAATGACAGTCACCCTACTCCCGCCTAGCACGCGACTAAACGCCGCCCAGTGGAACTCGGTTAAGTGCTCCGAGCAGACAGATTGCCGGCAATCAGTATGGGACTATCAACACATTACACACTTTACCTTTGCGCCATATCTAGAGCTTTTCTTACTCGTCCGCGACGACACTAAAATGTCAGTCACCCTACTCCCGCCTAGCACGCGACTAAACGCCGACCAGTGGAACTCGGTTAAGTGCTCCGAGCAGACAGATTGCCGGCAATCAGTATCGGACTATCAACACATTACACACTTTACCATTGCGCCATACCTAGAGCTTTTCTTACTCGTCCGCGACGACACTAAAATGTCAGTCACCCTACTCCCGCCTAGCACGCGAGTAAACGCCGCCGCCCAATGGAACTCGGTTAAGTGCTCCGAGCAGAAAGATTGCCGGCAATCAGTATCGGACTATCAACACATTAAACACATTATCATACGCCATGTCTAACGTTTTTCTTACTCGTCCGCGACGGCACTTAAATGACAGTCACCCTACTCCCGCCTAGCACGCGACTAAACGCCGCCCAGTGGAACTCGGTTAAGTGCTCCGAGCAGACAGATTGCCGGCAATCAGTATGGGACTATAAACACATTACACACATTATCATTATGTCTATTTGCAAATGGTTTATACACTTGTACTAGACATTTAATATTACTCTGTTTAAAATTTCAAATAACCATACCAATGATACCATTAAGTAATTCTACAATTACCGAGTGTAGTGTTAGGATGGTAACCACTGTGATTCTTAAAACTGTGCATTCATACCATAACTCTGAACAACTTTCCCCAAGGAACATAGGTCGAAATACGAAAACAAATTTTTCATCTCCCATACAAAATGCGCAATCAGCTGATGCAGTTTTGGAAAGTAATTTTTTCATAAAACAGCTCTATTTGCACTGCATAGCTCTATTTGACCTTATTGCACAATCCAGCTTATTAATAGCATAATTGAAACTAACAAGACAGCAAAGCGCGTTGCCCATCCTGAGAACTAATATGGTATCTCTCATGTGCCAGTAATTTCACTGGCTCCCTTGCCCTTCAAACCGAAACACAGCAGTGACACTGCTGCTTTACGGCAGAAAAAAGCAAGGGGGTGGTACTTCCCCAGACGGATTATGCACAAAAGCCCGACCACCTTCAATACTAACTTAATTACTCACAGATGTACTTTGTAGAAACCCACTAATATTATATCCCATTAAAACGTATAAGGTTTTTAGGGTTCCGATACCAAAATGGTAAAAAAAAGGAACCCTTATGGTGCCGCTCTGTCTGTCTGTCTGTCCGTCTGTCTGTCACACCTCTATATCTCAGCAACCACTTATGCTATCGACCTGAAATTTGGAATAGTTTTAGAATATAGTTGCCCAACTTAAATGCACATGAAAAAATTTTGAAAAAAGTATGATTATTAATGTAAAGGGGGCCAAAAAAGGGGGGCCAAATTTCAAATTGTCGCTACTAGGTCGAGTGGGGTATCATACGAAAGGGATTTACTTGTACATTTTAAAATATATTTTTGTATTTTTTTAAGTTTCTTAGTTTTCAAGTTATGATGAAAAATTTCAAAAAAATACCATTCCCCCCCCCCCCCCCCCCTTATCTCCGAAGTTTGAGTCTCCTAAGTTGCACAGTTTTTCAGAAATTTCCAAAAAACCTTTACAAACAAATTAAGTTTTGCGGTCCTGAAAATGGACTTTATTGCTACTAAAAATAGTATAGGTATATCGGAACCCTCGGCGCGCGAGTCCGACTCGCACTTGACCGTTTTTTTTATCAGACCATTAAATCATATGTTATCTTATTCACTCTCGTTATAAATTTTAATAAATATCTTGCTTAAAAGAGAGAGATAGACGAGTTTTTTGGCGTTTCCACACATTAAACTTGTAAGGGACGACCAAGATTTTCGACTTATGCTTGTTCGGAAAACTTGTTCAGTTTATTTTCTGGGTAACATGTTACCCAGAACTTTGCATCAAAAATCCCTGTTTGGTCGGCTGTAAGTTTTTCGTGGATACGTCTGTATAAGTACTTACTGTACAGTCAAGAGCACGTCAAGCTTCCACCCACGTTACTGGCCCCCCCCCCCCTCCAACCTACCCTCAGCCCCTCCCTCCCATTACTCACTGACTCATTCAAAGCTCGATGTAGTACACACGGCCGCTCGTCGGTGGAAATACTTTGACCTTGAGCGGGTCTCTGGTTTCGGGCGTTTGTAGCGTAGCGCTGGTTCAGCTTATACTGGTTTTGTTTCCACTTGCTTGCTGCCGTGCGCGTGCGTACCATTTATTGCCGCCAGAGGAGCCTATAACCGATTTGAGCAATAATCATAAATCTTGATTGCTTACACATAACGTACAATGGTAAATAGCGACAAAATTTTGGAAATGAATCACGGTAAATCATTCTTATTTATTATTCATACTTTTGTAAGCAAAAGGCAAGAGACTCAGTTTTTGCTCCCATTTTACACTAGGCAACACTGAAAGCACTGGTTTTCGGTTCTTACCCTTCTCTTCTACATTTATAAAAACCATTTTATACTCAATAAACGTATCCATGTAAAAAAAAAGCTGACCTTACAACCCAACGCTAGAGAAGTTACAAGATATTTCCTCAACTCCACATGACTTTACTAATCTCGTCATTGCACATAACCCCCTCATACTTAACCTTTGAAAGAGCACATTAAGCCGCTCTCTAACGGCGGGTAAACCAATATAAGGGGAAATTGGCCGCGCGCAGCAGATGTGATTGCCAGCTCCTTGGGGCTGCCATGTGTGGGACATTTACCCTGCTTCATGGGTAACTGGGAGACACAGCTCGAAATGATGTTACACTAAAGCGAAGTAACGGAACGCTTGGGTTTCCTGAATCACGCTTTCGTTTTCGTCCTAAACGTGCGAATAATCGGAAAAAAATAATCTTCCTTGACATAAAATTATTCACGCCGCCATATTTCCCTAAATTCAAATATTTTTTTAGGTTTATTATATTTCAAGGGCTATATAGATTACAATATAAATGTTATTCGTATGATTTTTCTTTTTATTTTGGTTGTATTTTTAAGGGTTCCGTAGTGAACAAGGAATTACTTATAACCTTATCTATAGTTGAGTATTAATGATCTCATTGTGTATTAAGCATGGACAACGTTGGGAATGGAGCCCGAAAATCCAATAGTATGTGTAGGTCATCTTGTTAACTACCACTGATCACTCACCTTCAAGCCCTACATCCCAAGCAAGTCATAACGTTCTCATCATAACGTCCCATGAAACGTCCACTGCAGGACAAGGAGCTCCCTCCAGAATTCTAGAAAAACGCGTGGTACTTTGGAGGGGATTTACCATAGTCACCACGCCTCGTACCGCTCGCAAAACGATCGCGTTTTTAAATCAGTAAAACGTGGAGTTAATGGACCATCCACCGTATAGCCCTGACTTGAGCCCCAATGATTATTTTACATTCCCAAGAATTAAAGATATGCTACGTGGTCAACGATTTCAAGGCCCAGAAGAGGCAGTCGAAGCTTACAAATCGGCCGTTTCGACTATATCCACTTCAGACTATTGGTTTGATAGAATGCAAAAGTGCATCGATTGTCACGGAGAATACTTCGAAAAACAATGAAAGTAAATATTGTTGTATTATTTTTGTACTTTTTTCTATTCCCGATCATTTCGGTGTGGCCCTCGTAAACGTTGCAGGTGGCAACCGCTGTTGTTGGTGATCATGTGCACAAGTTTAAAGTAATATATTTGCTCACATGTTTTTAAGCTAAGTAAATAATTGAAGTAATCCCAACCTAATTAAATTATCACAAGGATGATTTTGAAAACGCAACCCTCTAATAAATAAATGCCATCCCATTAAACGAACTCTGCAGGACAGGGAACTCCCTCCAGAATTCCAGCAAAACCGCACAGTACACTTTGAAGGGGTAGAAGAAGTGTTAGCATTGCGGCTGGCGCCGTGGACTGTGGATGTTGGTAACTGAAGTACCGAAGTACGCAAGATAGATGCAGAAGGATGCTACTGCCCATCCTCCGATTCATAGTCCTTTAGTTGCCTTGACCCACAAGTAGGGATAGGTTCGTATTAGGGATAGTAGAAAAATCCATGGGATTAGACTACGGTTCTAACGGGCTAATTCAAATTGCATCAACCCGGTCAAACATATTTAAAAGAGCGCGTGGGTTTTTTGCTGTCGGTTCTTTTTTTTCCACATGGCGCCACTTTGTTTGTGATGCGACGGAAAAGTAACTGACGTCATTTATATATTTTTAATATCCTACAATGAATAAAGAACATTAAGATTTTTTTTTATTTGATTTTACTATTCTTTGCCGGCACCACAAGGGCAAGCCTCTTAATAAACCCTAATTCTATATCTAAATTATTGAGTAAATCATCCACTTCACTCTGGCAACACCAACCGGATACATGCAATCATCAATCTACCCCCCTTCCCTCCCGCCTCTGCGCCCGCCCGCCCGTAAATCACGCGCACAATGCCCGCAGGAAGTTCTTAAGAAGAAAAACTATAGGTCATATCCTTCCGGGGAGGCGGCCAATCGGAAGCCGGCTAGCGAGCGCCCCCTAGCCCCGTGTAGAGTAGGAGATAGCCTTTCGTTTTATCAGATTTGGATTGCTTATTTTAAAGCGGATCTTTTTCGGTGGGTCCTAAAGAAATAGTGAACATAATTTTAGTATGTTACTTAGATCATGAAACTGAAGTTTTACCAGGAAACGTAGGTCGAAATACGAAAAACCAAATTTGTCCTCCCATGCAAAATTCGCCATCAGCTGATGCAGTTTCTATGGGAGGTCAAAAATTGATTTTCGTATTTCGACCTATGTTTCTTAGGGAAAGTTGTTCAGTTTCATGGTCTGAGTAAATTATGTTCACTATTTCATTAGGACCCTATATTAGTCCGTTTGGTGAGTGGTTACGAAAAACTGTAGAAAATGGAAAGCAGCTCCCTTCTGTGTATCGTTCCGTCATACTGCAGTCGACTACCCGAATGCCAAGCCGGTGATGATGCGAATTCCACCCAAGATGGGCCACACTTTTCGTTATGGAGATCTTTATGAAAAGCCTTTGATTGTGAACTTAAAGTTTTTCACCAATTAATACTCACAACAATCATGTAAAACTTCAACTTGCATGTATTTTATAGCGTGCGCAGGCTTAGTTTGACTCTGACCTTAGAAAAATAAAGGTACTTAGGAGGATTATAGAAATAATTCGTCACTAGGTGGTGTAGGCGTTTTTCTATGGATTTGACAGGTTATTTTGAATATTTTCAATGGATCATCGATGATGGGGTTGTGACATGTTGGCAGATGTCATCCCCTACTAAAATAAATTAGCAAGGTATCTATTCCGAGCGAAGCAAGGAGGTCCGTAATCTTTGACCCTAACGGTTATTTTCTGCGCATGGGTGATAAGCAAAGAGCCAATGAACGATTCGCTCACTTCCCACCCCCCTCCTCCCCCCCTCGCCGCGCTCTGCGATTTTTTTTTTTTTGAGTTCTGCGCATTAACGGTCAGAGCCAAACTTAGCCTGCGTACGCTATACACATTTTATGGACGAAACGCTGCATAAGTATACCCTCGTCGAATCTTGAAACGACTCTTGTCAATAGCTCTTAAGCTAAGAAGGGTTATTCGGTTAGAGCAAGATTTTTATACGTCGCGGAGCTGGCATCTCGTCGTCCGTCATTCTTGGATTATGCGTAAGCCACGCGAATGGATCGCGCCATTGAGTTACAAGAGAAGACATCGGGTCGCTGCTTCCACTTGGTCACAATCATCCAAAAATTTTGTTGGTAGAAAAATTACAACACCATATTTGTATCCTGACTATACTGACACTAAAATCACGATATTGGGCAGGATACTTATTGTGAATCTGTAGTGGTAAAAGGCAGGTCAATTAGCGAGACATAGGGACAAAGTGTTACTCCAATTTATTACACTATGGTGGCCAAGGCAGGTAAAGAAGAGATCCGGTCACCTGTCCCCGATTATGGGAAGATGGTGTTGATGTCTGGCAAATCATAACAGAGGCTTATGCCCTGCCTGCTTATGAATATCTAAATTTTTTGTAGTGATTTTCACGCATAATTCCTTTAACTATACAGGGTGTAAGGGACGATGTACCGAAAACTGAAAGGGCGTGAAACGAAAAATATTTTTGACCTCTCCATACAAATCTCTCTCATTTCATACAGGAGAGGTAAATTTTTTTTTTCATTGTCCAAAAACTTTTTCTTTGAGAAAGTTGTTTAGTTTCGTTGACTGAGCACGCCCTTTCAGTTTTCAGTACACCGTCCCTTACACCCTGTATTCAAGTTGGTTCACTTTTATTAATTATTGTCTATTCTAGTACATTATAGTTCAATGCATCGCGCATACTGCATTATTTATATTGATGAATATCCTCGTGCTAGATATTGAGTATTGCCTCCAAATTGCTTGGGCGAGAAGAGTAATTTCGTTGGCTTTCCTTATTTGGAAAGTAATGATATCTGTTGTATACGCAATATTATGGGGTTTATTATAGGGAAGAATTTTGAAGGTGGTAGGGCTTTTGTGGAAAGTCCGTCTGGGGAAGTACCACCCCCTTGCTTTTTTCTGCCGTGAAGCAGCAGTGTTTGCACTGCTGTGTTTCGGTTTGAAGGGCAAGGGAGCCAGTGAAATTACTGGCACATGAGAGATACCATCTTAGTTCTCAAATTGTGCATCGCGCTTTGCTGTCTTATTAGTGTCAAAATATGCCATTAATAAGACAGTGGGTGCTATGGGCTGTGGTGACCACTTACCATCAGGTGGCCCACCTGCTCGTTTGCTCACTTGTAGTATAAAGAAAAGGGATTTCCGCTGATTTGTATGAATAAGTGTGGTTTGGTTCCGGTAAAGAATAGTACAACCACATTTTTTCCCGTGGGTTTCGTTAAAGGCGACTAAGGGAATTTTGAAGCGTAGTATGGGCAGCAACATCAAACCAACGTACTGCGGTTACCAACCAACATATTGTGCGAACAAGCGTGGTAATTATGTGCTACATACTTCTCATACTTTGAGACCTCATAATTTTATACCACGCATTATTTATGCGAAAATCTGGAGCTCCACCCAGAATATCGCATCAGAAAGCAGCAGTGGCCTCCCTTTTGGAGATGTCATGATGAGGATGGATCTTTTCTTTTTTAACCGAAACGAACCAATAGATGGCGCTGTAAGTTTTCTGAATCGCGCAAAATTTTCTTTAAACAAGAAAAAAATGAAAGTCCCCAGACGTGGAACGTAGCTAGATCGATTTTTCGCCAATATCTAAAAGCTGTTTTCGATAGCACAAAACACAACAAAACCAACACACCAATGGGAAAGTCCAGTAGGTGGACGGGGACGTTTAATAGTATTTTATTTTTATTTTATTTTATTTTATTTTTATTCAGAGTACCAACAGCTACTTAAATCTAATTATAAACATAGGTGAATTAGTACACAGCCATTTATAGGTACCCGCAGATTTAAATCTAACTAAATAACTGAAGAAGCCAAGAATATCACTGGAGTATAAACCAAGTAATTAAATTAAACTTAAGGAAAATGAGGATTACAGAAATTAACTAATGCTAAAATTAAATTAGGTAAGAATAGTTACGAACTTATGTTAGGCTTAAAGAACATCTTGTTATAAATACGCCTTATATCTGAATGACTTGAGCAAAATAGTTCCAAGTCGCTGTGTCCCTTGCTTAAACTATTAAATAACTTAGCAGCCCTTAAGAAGAAGGAATTTCGCCGGTAATTGGTTTTTGCACTAATTGTTGCTAAGGGCTGGTTGTGTCTAATAGGAAGTCTATTAGTAACGTGGATATTAATGTTTTGTAACAGACTGGGAGAGTTTATTTCTGCCTTGGCAATTTTAACTAAATAAATGAGGTCTGCAATTTCTCTTCTTTGCTCTAAGGGTAAGAAATGATAAGTTTTACAACGGGTTTCGTAGCCATGTTCAAACCGCCTGCATTTATATTGTAAGTACCGGAGGAAACGTTTTTGGATAGACTCAATACGGTTAATATGCACCTTATACTGGGGATTCCACACAGCGGATGCATATTCCAGTATACTTCGCACATACGAACAATACAGGACTTTGATAGGTTTGAGTGTCTTGAATGGAGCTGTAGTCCTTTTAATAAAGCCTAGGGATTTAGAGGCCTTTTTGACTATATAGTCGATGTGGTTTTCGTAGGAAACCCGAGAGTCTTGCATAACTCCAAGATCTTTCATGATGTTAGTCTTACTAAGAGGATCGTTGCTAAGTGTGTACGGGTAGACTATAGGGTTGGGCTTACGTGTAAAAGTGGTGACAAAGCATTTTTTGATATTCAAATTTAATTTATTTTTGACACAGTATTGCTCAAAATTAATTAAATCTGATTGCAGCTGATTACAATCTTCTGTACTTGACACGGATTTGAATATCTTGGTATCGTCTGCATATAGTAAAAATTTTGAATTGCTGAAACAATCGCCAATGTCATTAATAAAAATTACAAATAGCAACGGTCCTAGTAGTGAGCCTTGAGGTACACCAGACGGGATTGGCATCCAGGAGGACTTATAGCCATTAGTTACGACAGCCTGGGACCTGTTCATGATATAGGATGAGAACCATCTATAGAGGTTTCCATGTATCCCTGCGCAACTCAGTTTCTCCAGGAGCAGCACATGATCGATACGGTCAAAAGCTTTACTAAAATCAGTAAATATCGTGTCAACTTGTACACCCTTATCCATTTGAGACGTAACAAAATCATTGAATAACACAAGGTTGGATGTAGTAGATTTACTCATAAGGAATCCGTGCTGCTCCTCAGAGAATGATTGCTGCAGAGCTGCGTACACTTGTCTATGAACGATCTTTTCAAATATTTTGGCAAATATGCATAATTTCGAAATCGGCCTGTAATTACAAACGTTCGACCTATCACCACTCTTGTGAACTGGGGTCACAAATGCCGATTTCCAGAGCTGGGGTACGATGCCTTCAATCAGTGATCTACTAAATATTATACACAACGGCAGTACGAGACTCTTTGCACACCGTCTAATTATCACAGGGGATATATCGTCAGGCCCAGCGCCTTTGTTAATATTCAAAGTTTTTAATAGCCTTAGAATTTCTCTGGAATCAATTTCAATATCACTGATACTCGTATTGTTTCTACTTGTGTGAGTCTGGTTTGGTAGGTCATGTGGGGCAGTATGCTGACAAAGAAAAGTCGATTGAAAATAGGTAGCGAACATATTGCAGACGGATTCTCCCGATCCGCTGGATTGTCCGTCGGAATTCATTACGGAAGGTAGAGTGTGAGAGGGCTTGTTAAGTGCCTTCGAATATGTCCAAAAATACCTGGGATTTGTGATCACTGACTTTTCCACCTTATCTATATATGCTTTATAACAATCATCTTCAATGAATTTAGCTCGGTCCCTCAGTAAAGAAAACGTATGCTCGTCGTCTATATTACCATATTTTTGAAATTTCCGATGAAATTTAAATTTTTCTTTTAAAACTTTCTTTAGAGCCGAATTATACCAGACGGGAAAGGAACTGTCTGTCCTGATCTGTTTATGAGGGATGTGTTCTTCTCGAAGCAGAATAAGTGTAGAATTTAAGAAATTAACGGCATCATCAATAGACAAACTTGACAAGATATCATTCCAGTCAATGTTATCCAACGATGACGCAATTTTTTCATAATCGCCCGCCGCATACCGATACACTTGTCTCGGGTTATTGGCGAGAGGTGAATAGACGTCCAGAGGTAGTTCAATACATAAAGACTTATGGTGTAGGTCTTCTGTAACCAAAGGGCTATCACAGCAACGTACTGATAGAGGAGAATTAGATAACACAAGGTCCAATATTCTGTTATTTATATTACTTTCATAATTAAATTGATTGAGGTCGCATTCAATTATAGCATCCAAAAATTTTAATTGGCTCTCGTTTGATGCGCCAATCGGTTGAAGATGACCATTAGGTAGTTTATTCCACATAATATTAGGCATGTTAAAGTCCCCTAAAACTACCACAAGGTCGCTCGTACTATGGTTCAAGTTATCACAGAGCTTATCTGAAAAATTATCTATTTGCTCACTAAGAGAGTGCCCACCCTTTTGATTACAGAGATAGACTGTGCACAGATGTAGGTTAAAACAGGTACCTTTGTTACGCAATTTCAATGACAACCAGATATCTTCAGCGGAAGAGTTCCGAAGCGGCTTTTGTTCAGCGATCAAATTCCGTCTCACTGCCAGCAAAACTCCTCCACCGTATTTTTGTTGTGTTTGGACATAGTCTCGGTCACGCCGCCAGACAATGTACCTATCGTCAAAAAGCTCCTGGTCTCCAATGCCATCTATTAACCAAGTTTCGGTTATTGAGATTATATCATAGCAGTTTAAGGAAACATTTCTTTTAAACAATCCCGTTTTGGTACGCAGCCCTCGGGCATTCTGATAATATATATTAATTACGGCAGGACCTGTACAGATTTACGATAAAAACCGTGTATAATGGGATTAGGTCATTTAAAATAAATACAATTGTAACAGGATAATTACATTCATATAGCAATACGTTAAAATGCAATTCCCGCAATATTAATGCTATTTGAATATTTGAGATAGAAACGGAGACACGTATTCTTTTAAAATAGCAACGCCATATAAGATTTACTTGAGTAATTATTATGAACGTGCGAACTAATAATGTTTTAAAACGAGATTTACATTCGTCTGCTACGTGAAAGTACAATTTTTGGGGCAAAGAATAGTAGTTATTTCTACCAACCCGCAAGTTCAAAGAAACATCTCTAATAGACACAACGAGCCCCGAGCGAAATGCGTAATGAGAATTGCGTCTAATCCATACGGAGACAAGCGCGAAATTAGCATGAAATAGCTTACAAGACAACGGAATCGACCGGTTGCATTCCTTAGCGATAAGCAAATACAAAGAACCAGGGCAGCCCAACCGCGAGCCGCGGACACAAATATTTAAGCTTAGTAAAAATAGATTATAATAATATAAGTTTAAGCAAGGTGACATAATGTTATTGTACAGAAAAAACATGGTTATGATTAATATCAATTGGCAAGGATAAATTCTACTAGCAGAAATCAAGCTATTTTTAAGAGATCCTTCTCCGTTTGAATGCGAAAAATGGGTGACGTATCGGACTTTCTGGCCAGTATTTTGCAATGTTTTACCCAGACATAGGAGAAATTCGTATCCTTCTTCAGTTCCTTAGCCTTTTTCAGTAACGCCTTGTTATGAAGTGTCAGATGGTCGTTGATAAAAACTTGGCTATTTCCTGCCATGCCTAGGTCTTCAAGTCTAATTTCTTTACGCTTTCTAGCAGCAGCAATAAAATTTTCCTTGGCGTAGCGATTGTTAAGTGCCATAATAATTGATTTAGCGTTTTCTGGTTTAAGGCTTGGAACGCGAGCGATGTAATTAATATCTTCCTTGCGTATCGGATACTGGACGACTTCGCTAATCTTCTGAGCAATTTCATAAAGGTTCTCTGTCTTCTTTTGTAGAATACCCTTTATCTCCACGTTGTTCGCCCTATCCCATTGGTCCTTTTCTAGGTTAATCAGCTTCATGGCTTCGAGGTCAAAATCAAAATCAAAATCAAAATTTTGTTTATTTTCTCACCACAAAATAATACAAAAACAACAATAAAAAAAAATGTCACAGTATTTGTGGGAGACTGGAGCCTAAACTAAGCCGAAGCCTGTATTTTAGGACTCCAGGTCTCCGTCCTACACAATGTCAAAATTATTATATCATGGACATATTTGTGGATCATGAAGATTTATAGTAATACAAGATACCAAAAAATATATTAGCAAAAAAAAATAAAAAAATACAAAAATTTTGGAAATTGGAAATTGGAAATTGGAAATTGTCAGACTGAAGAATTGACGATTGTTTCTCCAGATGGATAATCCTTTCTTCGTAATCCTTAGTTTTGTCTGAAATTTCCTTTATGGACGTGTGTGCAAACTCCAATGATGATTTAAGATCCAGTATTTCCAATTTGATAGTCTTAACATCCTCAGCTAAGGTGGCTAGGGGCGCCAACTGCTTGGTGATATTTGCTAGTGATTCTTTCAGTTCATTTAGCTGCATTATAACTTGCGGATCTGCGGTGGCCACGGATGGTGTTCCTGTTCTCACTTTACATTCTGTGCATCGCCATGTAGACTTGCGCTCACAGGTCAGTTTACGGTAGTTGGATTCTGATATTCCACTACACTGGAAATCAAATTGGCGCATACATACACTGCAAGTAGGACCATCTGATGAGTTT
This sequence comes from Athrips mouffetella, assembly GCA_947532105.1. Lineage (NCBI taxonomy): Eukaryota > Metazoa > Arthropoda > Insecta > Lepidoptera > Gelechiidae > Athrips > Athrips mouffetella. The sequence goes on along the minus strand of OX383976.1, from coordinate 5,628,811 downwards.
CCGTTGCAACGCGCACAAGAAAACATGGTAGTAAGTAAGACAGGCTGCGGCCCGCAAGTTGATACGTCCTGTCTTGAGTAATTACGAACGACACCACAGCTACTGAGCGACACTGAGCGTGCGTGCGTTCACCAAGCTCGCTTACACCGGACTGGACTGACTGGTATTCGTTTAATAGTTTTTATAGTCTGACCGCAACCGCTGTACCGCGCCTTAGGTATGCTCACGGCGAGACGGGGGGCCATCGCTCGTCATCGCTCCCGGCGGCAACTAGTTCTTGCTCTTTCCTTCCCACTCCCCCACCTCCCCGCGCATACCTAAGGCGCGGTACAGCGGTTGCGGTCAGACTATAGTCTATAGTATAGACCATATAATTTAGGCCATTCGCTTACATCCTACATCTATGGATCTAGGTATATTCTGTTTAGTTATTAATTAAATAGGATAGTGTAGACATTTTTCGACAGTTCTGGTAACTATCCTTCTAAACTAAACCTTGATTTTCACCGGAAATTCACAGGTTCGCGAGCATTATTCGAATTTCGAACCTTGCATTAGAGCACAATTTGTAACCCCTGGGGACGCGCCCGCGCCGTACGCGTTCTAAATTCAAATTTTGAAACTCCCTAATGAATGCGTTCAGAGAAAAGAAATTTACTAACGTAAATACTATGTGCAGCCAGATGATATTTATTTAAATTTAGTTTTACGGCGAGCACGCGAAGTTACTGGCACACGAGACACACCATCTTAGTTCTCAGGGTGGGCAACGTGTTTTGCTGTCTTATTAGTGTCAAGTTATGCCACTAATAAGACAGCGGCGGTGGTGAACACTTTCCATCAGGTGTCCCGCCTGCTCGTTTGTACACTTGTCACATAAAAAAAGAAATGTACGGTCAACCACACATCAGTGGTAACATTTGCAACTATACTACCATGTCATAAAGTCCAAAGTGTCTCTACTGACGTGCTGTTGGGTGTACACGTCTGGTCTCTTCAAAGTCTCGGAGAGTTGTGGTAAAAAAGTGGTTTTCAGAAACCCTACAACGTCATCTGATTCTGTTGGTGGGCTTTAGTTAAATTTATTCGGAGCGAAGCTCGGCCGCACAAGAATTAAGATTAAAAGCAGTAAATGAGTCATAAAGGGGTTAACTTATCTATGGCAATACTATTAAATTAACCATGCCGTGGCACCATGCGAAGGGCAGGAGCCGCTGCCGAATCCGAAACAAATATTCCGCTCTCGACACCTACCATTTCGTTCCTTTTGCGGTGGAGACGACTGGGTGCTGGGGAGCAGAGGCTTTGTGAGGGATATGAGCCGTCGATGGCGTGAGCGGGGACATGATCCCCGCTCTGGATCTTTCCTAGCGCAAAGATTGTCCATCGCGATCCAACGCGGCAACGCTGCAAGTGTGATGGGCACCTTTGCGCCCGGAAGTAGTTGGAGCGGGTTATTTAATAAAGTTTTAATAATAATTGACTGTTGACTGTTGTCATTCATAATATAATCTTTAAGTTGACGCCATTAAATTAACTATTCATTATTAAACTACCTCGGCCCGTGTGGTACCGGCAAAGAAGAGTACCAACCAATCTCTACCCGTGGGTGTCTTAAGAGGCGATTAAGTGTTTATAAATCGGAGGATCGGCAACAGCATCTTCCTATGTATCGTACCATCTTACATATTGCGGTCATTAACATCAGCAGTCGCCAGCCACAACGCTTACAAGCGTGGTGACTATGGTGAATCCCTTCCTAACCACGCGTTTTTTTGCTGGATTTCTGAAGGGAGCTCCCTGTCCTGCAGTGGAAGTTTCATGGGATATTATCATTATTCTTCTTCTTCTTTAATTTAAGAGCTTGGCTCTTGTCGATGGAGTAACTTCCAGTCCTCACGTTGTATCGCGAGCTGCTTTACCTCCTGAAACGACACGACATTGACCTTTTCTTTTATCAGGTCAAAGTAGCTTCGCCTAGGTCTTCCTCGTCCCCTCTTTCCTTCAATCTTTCCTTCCATTATGTTTCTCAGGAAATTGTTTCTCAGGAAATTGTGTGGTGCCGTATCAGGTGACCTATCATTTTCCCTCTTCGGTTATCTATTGTTTTTAGTAAACTTCTTTTTCTTTGACTATTTCTAGCACCTCCTCGTTTCTTTTCTTTTCCGTCCAGCTTATTCATTCCGTTCTCCTCCAGCACCACATCTCAAATGCTTCCAGTCTTTCTCTATCTCTTTGTGTCAGTGTCCATGTCTCATATGTACACCTTGATTAAGCGCTTTTTTTACCTTCTTAGATATTTTGGACTTCAGGAGGTGTTTCTTGTTATTAAAGGCTTTTTTAGCCATAGCTATTCTTTGAACGATATCTGGTGTACATCTGGAGTCACTGGTGATTAAGTTCCTAAATATCTGAATTTATAAACCTGTTCTATTGTGACGTTATTAGGGGTATGTTTAGATGCTATAAGTGTTTTGGTCTTTCCAGTGTTTATTTTCAAACCAAATTGTAAGAAGGTTTTATTCATTTTTGTAAGAAGATCTTGCAGGTCTTGACTGTTTTGAGCAACTGCTGCTATATCATCTGCAAACCTAATAAACTGAATTTTTTGCCCATTAATTTTAATTCCTCCGCTGTCTGAGTCTACTATTTCTTGTATGGCCTGCTCTATAAACACATTAAATATTAACGGTGATAGTGGACACCCCTGTCTTACACCTTGTCTTATCTTTGTCTTTCCCTTTTCCTCTCCGACTTCTATGATTGTTTCTTGTCCTTTGTAAAGTTCGTAAATAATTTTTCTATCTCTATAGTCAACTCCTATTTTAAACTATCAAAAATAAACAACAAACTATAATATTTCTCTATACATAAGTAAAACAAATAGTAGCATTAATTACTAAGGGTTCCATTAATTTTCTCCTTGACTCCCTAAACCAACAGCTATTGTACTTATTATAATAAAATAGTTCACTTAGAAGCAATCAAACGCGAAATACGAATAATATTCGTAATAATACGAATAACAGTGGATAATAATGAACCAGTACCGAATAGGAAGCAAATTGAAGGACAAACAGTATCAATATCTACGATAGCAAAACAATTACTAGTTTGTTCTTCGGGTACCGGCGAAGGGAACTTTGTAAGAGGTGGTTTATGTTATAAGAGGCAAACAGCCCGTTTCGCCTACTTGCAGTGCCCTATAAACACAGTTACGTTTGTGATGCTAAATATAGGGTGACTTTTAATTAGTTCTTGATAGAAAAATGTATGAATGTACTCATGATACGGAACAACTTTCCCCGAGGAACATAGGTCGAAATACGAAAATCAAGTTTTGACCTCCCATCATAGAAACTGCATCAGCTGATAGCGCATTTTGTATGGGAGGTCAAATTTGGTTTTTCGTATTTCGACCTATGTTCCTTGAGAAAAGTTGTTCAGTATCACGAGTACTCGTACATGCACATCTTTTGCTATCAAGAACTAATTAAAAGTCACCCTATATAATATGTAATGTAAAATTGTACAATGACTCGAAAGCAATAAAGGATTATGATACGATACTACTTCTTCGAAACAGTCAAATTTAAAGCTTCGTGCATTGACGACTATTGAATGATTTCTCAAATTGACAGCGATTTAAACGCCCGACCTTAATTGTTAACCGAACGCCCAGAGGAGGCTTAAAATAGGAGCATTCGTTAATTATTTCTTTGTCGTATTATGTAATTGTGTAATGTTTATAATTTCTTTGACTTACATGGCTGGCCCCTAAGAAACATACAATAAAGTTAAATTACTACAAAAGCAGTTGCCAGCACTGTTTCTCGATGTCGGTTTTGTTAGTTACATTCGCCGCTGTCTCTCTTCCTTTGAACCACAAAGTAACTTCGTTGTACCGCAATATTTCCGATTACGCTCCTCGTCGCGGCGGTATAAAATAAACCCGCGACATATACTCTCTCTACCGCATAAACACAATTTGTCGCTCATAAAAGTTATCGCCTCGCTCGCGTTACGACGTACGATCTACGAGATTGCCTGTATTGTCAATCACTGAAGGGGTGGTATTGGATTTTTTAAGGTAGCTTTGTTAGGTTGTTATATTTTATTTTTTAGACTCTTGGACATTTTACTAACAAACTCTGTAGGACAAGGTTGTAGGTGTCAAATACACTCAGATATTCAATGTCTAAGGGCGGGGAATCGAACCCAAAAAGCTCATTAGGTTATTTGCTATTTGTGAATTGAAGAGATAATTATGTTCTTTTACGCACCTGGTGTTGGAAAGCGAGTACCTCTGTAAAGAGTATGTTACTTGGCATGTTGGTGAGTATTTACTGCCCGCTCAGCGGATCGAAGCACCCACTTTTTGGGTGCAGCGGCGAGTAAAATCGTATATCTACGTACCACGGTCAAGAAAAGAAGCGTCTATCTGATCGTCCGTTTATCGGCTTTTAGGCCTTTTTAATTTTTCCGGCATAGGTCCGTAATGTACCTACTATTTAATATAAATTAAACTATTATTATTTTGTAAGCTTCTGTCCACTGCTTGACTTAATTCTTCATAAGCCTGCATTATCATTTGCTTGCTTCGATTCTTATCTACGTCATCCCTGCCCTGTTTTATATCACTAAATTGAACCAATAACCTATTCTCTCTTAAATATATTTACTCCACTCCTATTTATTATATCTATGCCTAAACGCAACTAGCCATAAAATTTAAGCATCCAATCTCAAATATTTATCGCGAGCATACACTGTAGATAACATTTTTCCAGTCGAGCGCTCGGGGTAGGGGGGGGTTAAAGGGGAGGGGGTAACCCCGCCCCCCGCAAACAATACAATCAGAGCCAATCTGCCGCGCAAATAGGAAAATAGAGTGCGCGACGAGACAGAGCCGCCTAAGGCTACAGTCGAACGAGGGACCGCATAATTATCTCTCAACAAATACAACGTAAACACTTGGATATTAGCGAATTAACTAAGCGATTATTTTGTAGGATTAGTCGTCTGATAAATGATTAAAGGTTCAAACTCTTTGGACTAGCCGGTGTCAAAGTAAGTACTTCGTGGATTCGGTTTTCGGAACAAAGGATTTATAGTGTCTGTAAAATAGGGTTGTTTGGTGGCTGTAAGTAACCATATATACATTGTGTAACAAAATGGGCATAACAATACTGAAGTACATGAATCTGTCCTTCAAAAAGAGACTAACTTAACATCTTCCTTATGATATTCCACACATTCACACAAAGCGCTTTGAAACATCATTTATAATCGCACGGCTAAAGAGTGTAATTCTCTACCTGCGTGTGTGTTCATATAACCCGGATCTATTCAAGTCGCGATTGAATAGGCTTCTTCTGGGCAAGTTCGTTCCATCGTCGACCTCATCTCTGTCAACAAGACTAGATCGAAATCAAGAGTAAGCCCATTGACAATAAAAAAAAACGAAAGAGGTTATCCCAAGTCCGCGACTGCCTCGTGAAGATCGCGGGTCGTTTCCAATCCGCGCAATTTTCCCCCGGTCATCTTTCATTGTTTCTCTCCCGCGCGCAACCCGATATCTTCCACGAACTTGACTTGCAATAGAAGTGCCATTGCGAAAATTACTCTTTACTTTTAGACCCCAATCTTAAGAATAAAATAGTATCATTTTTAAATATCTAGCTCGAAAAAGATTTGATTTATTGTCCGAAATCTGCGCGCTAAAGTGCTACGTGATTACCTACTTTTTCTTACTTTTAATGCGGTACTGGCTGCATAAACCAGCCGCTAATAAAAAGTAAAAATAGTTGGCTTTTCTTTCTTTTCGCACTTCGCTTCGCTATTATAGCTAGTAAGGTGAAAAATTGTATGTATCGCTGGGCTGCAAAGTTTTTTTTTCGTCTCGTGCCTTGACAGCTTCGCTACGCTCACAATTAATTATATTTTTGAAACTTTCGCTTCGTTCGCGGTTCAACTTTAGAACCCTTCGCTTAATCGGGTTTCAATACAAGCTACTTGCGCCAAACAACAACTTTGCAGTCTGGCATCACAAATAACTGTTTCAATTTAATCTGAAATTGCTTTCATCTGCTCTGAGGACGAGAAAAGTGCTTGTAATTGCTAGTCAGGAGACTCAAAGTTGGGAGGACACTTCTGTTTATAAAATTTCTACGGCACAACCTATCTCTGCCAGTAAATACACAAGTTCTTACCACAGTTTGTGTTTACGACATATGAAGGGTATTCTTTAGATTTTCTGGCAATTTCCACAGGTTACCAAGAAAATGGAGTTGTTCGGTTACTTCGATGGGAAAATAACGAGCAAGGGTTACGATTCTTTCCACTTGCCGTAACAGCTTTGTTTTGATATTATATATTTTAGTTTTAGCAAATACCTAATGTAGTCTACCTAAAGTAGTGCAATTAATTACCAGAGGGAAAATTAAAAGAATGTGTAAAGCAAACGTTATGTAAAAAGGCTTATTATAGACTAGCTGTGCCCGCGGCTTCGCCCGCGTGATATTCAGACAATGTGCAGTCTCTCCCTCACCCCCTCCCCCTCACTCACCCTCTCCCACTCCCTCTCTCTCTACCTCCATCCCACTCCCTCTCCCTATCCCTGCCCCTAAACGTACCCCTACTCCTATCCCTATCCTTAACGCCGTCTTAACCGCTATCCCTATCCTTACATAAACATAGAAACAACACCCATATTGATTTTTAGACATTTTAACCCTATCGCACCCCAACGCCATCCCCAGTGGATGATGGTATTTCACGTCCACCACCTTAGATTTCAAAATTGTTGTAGTTTTCGTAATCAGCGATCCGATAAACCATACAAACGACAACTATATTGATTTTTAGACATATCAACCCTATCGCACCCCAACCCCATCCCCGGGGGATGATGGTATTTAACGTCCACCACATTGGATTTCAAAATTGTTTTAGTTTTCGTAATCAGCGACCCGATAAACCATACAAATGATACCCATATTGGTTTTTAGACTTTTTCACCACATTTCCCTCTTTAAGGGGTTGAATTTGGGGTGGAATTTCAATAACAGAGATGTATATTCCACAGAATTACAACCCTAATGCCTAAATAATAAATTTTGCGGATATTAATTTGAAATGAAGGAGTTTCAACTTCATCCCCCTTTTACCACTTAGGGTGTAATTTTTTTAAAAACCCTGAGACACGTAAAACTTAATTTTTAGTCGTAAGCCTAAATAAAAATTTTGAAGATCCTAACTTTAAAACTGACGGACTTTCATACAAACTTTCATCCCTTATTTCACCCCCTTAGGGGATGAATTTTGGAAAATTCTAAAACAGGTACTTATTTTTTTTCCAAAAACAAATACAAATTTCTATAATTCTACCTTTAAAACTGAAAGACTTATAGACCAACATACGGAAAAAAATCATCCCCTTTTTCATCCCCTTGAAGGGTGATTTTTAAGAAATTCTTAAACACGTGTTTCTTTATTTTTCACCAGAAGCTTAAATTCAAATTTTTGTGAATCTAGCTCAAGAAACAAAGAACTTTCATACAAACTTTCATCCCTTATTTAACCCCCTTGGGAGATGAATTTTCCAAAATCCTTTCTTAATGGGTGGTTTTGACGCACATAGAACCTGTGTACAAAATTTCAGATCTGTATCTATAGCAGTTACGGCTCGGCGGCGTTGATGAATCAGTCAGTCAGTCAGTCAGGACATGCTCTTTTATATATTTAGATTAGATGACTACATCAATGACGGTATGTAAGGTATGGTGCTCAGATATACGAGCGAAACACAAGAAAAAAGAAAAAACTTGTACAAAACCGACTCTAGGCCGAATGTAGGCCGTGCTGCAGTGGTTTCTTTTTTTTTACGCTGCCATAGCATAGCGATCTGAAACAGTAGTAGACTCGCTCTATTTGCATTGTATTCTACATCTTATGAATGACATTCAATAAGTATTCTGTAAAGAATCTACATTGATTAAAGAATTTTAATCTGAACTTAGATTTAAGTGTTGCACTATAATCGTAATCTTATAAAAAAATAGTAGGCAACTATGAAAGTCTTGGAAAATGCAAGTTAGTAAAAGAAACAATCCGCGGAGCTAGGTTCGAACCGTTTGATTTAGATAAAATAGCATGTGAGCGAGGTTAATAATCACCATCATAACATCCCATGAAACGTCCACTGCAGTACAGCTCTCTCCAGAATACCAGAAAAAACGCGTGGTAAAAGTTAGAGGGGAAATACCTTAGTCACCACGCTTATTATAGTGTTGCGGCTGGCACCATGGACTGCGGTTGTTGGTGACCGCAGTATGTAAGATGGTTCGATACACAGAAAAACGCAGCTGCCCATCCTTTATTTTATATACCCTTAGTCGCCTCTTACGACACTCAAGGGTAGAGATAGGTTGGTACTATTCTTTGCCGCACCACACTGTCAAGGTACTAAATAAAAATCTGGATTTTATGACAAGCCCGTTGGTGTGGTTGGTAGTGAGCCTGCCTCACACGCCGTGGGCTGCGGGTTCGATCCCCGCCCAGGGCAAACTTTTGTGTGATGAACACAAGTGTTTGTTCTGTGTCTGGATGTTATTTATCTATTTATGTATGTTTATCAGTCTCTGGTACCCATAGTACAGGCTATGCCTAGTTTGGGATCAGATGATCTTGTGTGAAATGTCCCCCAATATTTATTATTTATTTATTGTTAAGTGAGTTCGGGGTATATTTCTTTCTTTTTCATGACTGTCTTATACTCGTAGTTTCGTATCTTAAAATAATTTTAGATTTTTTGTATGCTTGGGCGTTAGTTTACTATTATTTAATCTGTGGCTTGGGTATACCTTTGTCACAGATTAAATAATAGTAAACTAACGTTTACAGATCAGACACTCCCAGGCGGGTTGCCGACAAATTTCAACCTTACGGTCGAAGCATAAAGTCGATACTTGCAGTGCACCGCTTAGGACACGTTTTTAAATCGCGGGTGATCGCGGACATAACATCACGCCTCTTTCCCGTCGGGGTAGGCAGAGACCACAGTCCTCCACCTGCTACGATCTTGACATACTTCCCTTGCTTTCTGTACTTTCATCAATCCTTTCATACATGCTCGTCGGTTTAGGGTACTTTTAACCTGGCCTTTATTCAGAACGTCCTGAATTTGGTCCTGGTACGTTCGCCTAGGCCTTCCCCTTCCAACGTTTCCATTCACTCTCGCCTGGTAGATCTCTTTCGTCAGTCTTCGCGGACAGGTGGGCTAAAGCGATGATTTTGTCACTTTATGAGATACTGAGCGAGATGCAAGTAGGTATGTCATATTGTTCAATCAAACATGCAAATACTTACTTAAGCTTAAGATGACATAAAGAAAAGTAAAATCGACGCCTCACCCAGTCGACTTCTAGCGCCGCGTTGCATACCTAGAGTGCGGAGTGTCACAGGCCTGCCTTTGTCTTAAATATCATACTGTGTCATATCATACGTCGTGTCATATCATACATATTTGCGTCTAGTCTCAGCAGTTCCCACTTACTTTTTTTGCAAAAACTGTACGAGTATTTACTGCAAAATAAATTTTTAGGTCAGTAGTATTTATTTAGTAGTCACATAAAAATAAACGATACTAGTAATTCTTTCATCATATAAGTATTATTCACATTATATAACCCATTCTGTATAAAATATATTTCATTCTGCGTAAGTAAATGGCCGACTATCCTATCGTTCTTCATCATAGAGTTGAGACTGTTTAAAGGAACAATCATAATTATCTCATGCATAGCGAAGTTTTGAATGTGTTTGCAGCTCCATTTCAATTTTTAAGTGTCCCTTCTAATTTTTAGGGTTCTAAACCAAAATGATAAAAACCCTTAAGGTGCGACTTCGTGTCTCTGTCTGTCACACCTGTTTCTCAGTAACTACTCACGCTAACGTCTTGAAATTTGGAATAGTTATAGAATATGCTTGCCCAACTATATTGAAAACAAAATAATAATATGTATTTTTTAATTATTATTGGAAATAGGGCCCAAATAGGGGGTGGGGATCCCAATAGGACAAGCTCGTTCCATCGTCGACCTCAATGATAAAATCGACCATTGAGATCGCTTCACCGTCAAGTCCTTGGTAAATGGAGCCATCTTATAGGTTCTCACTGTTTAGAAAAGAAGGTATACGGCCAGCTAATGCGACTGTAAAGTTTCGTAATCTATCTATTTTACTGAATATCCAGAATAATCACCAGTGCCGTATTAACAAATTTGCCGCCCGTAGGCTATTAAAATTTTGCCGCCCCAGCCAACCTCTAAAATTCGATAGTACCCTATACATTCATTGAAATTTTATATATGGATAAGAATTATGAATGAAATTTAAATGAATTTTGTGTTGCGGAAGATGTTAAGCCGTAAACGCACACCAAGTGCGAATTTTTCACTTAAAGTGTAAGCACGCACACGTCTCGATTTCAAGCCCAAGAACGAAATTTTTCGCCTTAAAGGCGAAAAGGTAGGCTTTTTGCCGTCTTGAGCGGTCAAAACATCTGTCTGCGCATATAACACTACGCTCTTTCTTCTGCGAGTGTGTTTTTTAGTCCCTAAGCCCCCTAAAGTCTTATACTTCCTGCGCACTTACCCTACCTGACAAACAAAATACCTGACAATGTAGTGCAATCACCTGAGAGAAAGTTTAAAGAATGTGTAAAGCAAATGTTATATAAAAAAAGCTCACTACAGATCAGATGACTATATGAATTTCAAAGAGGTATGGTGATCTGATATTCCAGCGAAACACAAGAAACACATTGTAAAAAGCCGACTCTTAAGAGCAGTGGTTTTTAGCCGTTTCTTTTGCGCTGCTGTAGCGAGAACCGAAACAGTGTAGACTCGATCTATTTGCATTGCATTCTGCATGACATTCAATAAGTATTCTGTAAAGAATCTACATTGAATGAAATTATCTGAATCTAAATCGAGGCAAGTAAATATTTAAAATGTTGATCTTGAAGGAGATCGTTTGGGGTACACCAGTTTGCTTTTTCGACATGGATGTTTGGGTGTCAGACATTTTTTGCGAGGTAGGTTTTTCTACGTTCCTGGCGTCGGCTATCAGAGGTGAGAGAATCACTGCTAGAATGCTATCTTCTCATGGTGGCGAAATCAGTATATCTCATGAGTCCATGAGTAGGAGGCCCATACTGCTTGGTCCTCAACAGCATTTGAGGAACGATATCATCTGCAAGTCTGCTATACCACGGTTGGAGGCTGGTCCAACTAGGGTCGAGTCAGCTCGGTTGAAGGTAGTCACTGCTCCGGAGGATGGGGCATTCTGTTTTCTCCCAACCTGGGCACTTTATTGGATGATGAATCGGTGCGTGTTGCCGTGGTATCTACTGTAGGTTGGGTTGCAATGTCTATAAGCTCCATTTATGCATTTGCGATAGAACTTTTAAAGCCAAGGGGCATCACGCACTGAATTGTCTGTGTTGCTCAGGGACGTTTCCGCTGCACCTTGCTTTAAACGAGCCTCCAGGCCTAAGCTGCTCAAATTGCAAAAGACCACATAGATTAGCCATGATACCATGGAGCAAGAGGCAAAGCCTCGAAGGATGCGACGTGCGTCAGTACGTACGCAGCGTCGCATCTCAACTCAACCTCTCGCAGAACCTGCCGCCGGTGCGCCAGACGGAAACATCATTATTTTCTGTGGCGTTTGAGATAGCGAGTCATTGGGGAAGTGGAGCGAAGGAGTTTGTGAAGTAGATAGGAGGACGAAGTTTAAGAAGCTGAGGAAGCGCATCGGTTCTTTTCTGGTCCACCGGCCTGCAGCTGCCATATTACAGGGCGGTAACTTTGTGAGCATAATGGGAACGTTTGGTCAGAGTAGAACCAGGGCAAGAGAATCTATTTGATTTCTACGACATGAAAAAAAAATTACCCCAAATTTGCCGTCCCCCAAAATCTGCCGCCCTAGGCTCCAGCCTACTCAGCCTATTGGTAAATCCGGCACTGATAATCACAAAGAATAGTACAAACACATCTTCACCCGTGCACTGAAAAAAAAACTTGTTAACATTCATTAAAAAAAATATCATGGCAATCATGCAACTTGTTTATATACGAGCACATAAAGTTAAATGATGGCGGCAATAAATGTATCTTGATTAAAAATCAGAACAACTTGTCTCAGTAGATTCAAAGAAGTAATTGTTAACTTTAATCAAGTCTAATAATTACTATGATAAATGCAGGTTTGTACACGGTAGTAAGAGATGATGATATGAAACAAGTGATTTGTTGATGTAATATTGTAACATGTTGGGTTTTATAAAACAAATGATAACTTATAACAAGTAACTTGAATGATTTAAGTATTTAACATTGTTAAAATAAATTTAATTTATTTAATGTGATCAAGTGATCTTATTTGAATTGACAAAGGATATGTTACATCCAAACATTGTACTTATTTGCTTTATGCAGGTGCTTTATAGGAAATTTATGGCAGATTTATGGGAGATGCAGGCAAAATTTTGGCGGCTCTGAGGGATGCAGCTATAGGAAAAAAAGAAAATGTTGAATAGCTTTCTCTTTCTTTCCTATATCTACATCCCTCAGAGGCGCCAATATTTTGCCTTTGTCTAGGTAAATCAGCCATTGGGATCTGATAAGAATGAGATTGCCAATTTCTTCATCTTCATTTCCCATGCTCACTGTACCTTCAACAGAAAATGCACAAAGTTTCAGTTAGATATTTAATAGCAGTAAAAAATACAAAGTATTAAAAATCTGTAGTTTGAATGTAAGTTACAAAAGCTTTGCGGCTTTCAGCTTTCGTTGACGTCCACATTTTTCTTCTTATTTCTTTTGAATGATGAAAGAGCAGCGTTTCATTGGGAACTTGAAGATGCAGTCTGAGCAGGCAATCATATCACGTTGATCAGCTCATTATTTTCGGTAAAATCTGAAATTATAAACATATTTTATAGGAACAACTCACATTTATAATACTTATAAGTACGGATAGATGAAGGTTGCAATTGTATCACTGAAATGTTATAATGTCAAATAAAACATATATTGAAATGTGAGTTTACATTGCATTAGTGAGTGATTTCCGACTCGATCATTGACACCAATTTTGTCTACCGCTGTTTATTTATATAAATTTCGTTATTTTGTGAGTCATCACAACAACCAATGATCCTATAGTAGAAACTTTGATAACAACACGATCGTCCACTGCTGGACAGAGTTCCCACAGGATCTTGAATATCGCGAATACCTATTTATTTGCTTTTCTGTAATATGCGTCGGTCGGTAACAAATGTTAGGTACTTACGTTTGAAAATAGGTCTCAGCTATGAAAATCCATGAAGCCACGCTGCAAGAAGATGGACCTTCTTCTTCTTTATCAATCCAGGAAATAAAATTGTTTAGAACTGTGACATTGTTAACACTGTTATTTTAAACCATTCTTAATTTTCACACGCGTCCACACAAACGGACGCAATGAACACGACTGAACACGTTCGTTTAGGCCGCGACGCGGGCGTTTGGTTTCATCGATCAATTTACCTTTATCGAATAATAAAGTGCGTGTTCGTTTTGAACAAGTTAACTTGATAGAAATTCAATCATTTTAGCTTGTTTGTGACAAGAAACTATCATTTGTTATTTCTTACATGTTCTTGAATGATATGATCATATTTTTTTTAATCAAGCTAAATTTCAACTTGATTAGCCATGATTTTTTTGAGTGTGGGTATCGTAAGAGACGACTAAGGGTTTATGAACTTTATTACCGAGGATGGGCAGCAGCGTCCTTCTGTGTATCGTGCCATCTTATCGTAACAACGGCGGTCCTAATAAGCGTGGTGACTGGTGACTATCAGTATCATGGTCCTACAGTGGACGTACCATCATCAAAGTTTTAAGTTTTACCACCTTTAAGTTTAGTTTCGTTTAGTGCGGTAGTGGTTTGCGGGAACCTCCGCTGGCTCCGCCTTGCGTTGGACCCTAAGGACCCAAAAAGTTATAAAAACTCATAAAACCAAAAGTGTTGTCGTCTTTCAATGGTATACAAAATAAAGACGGGGCGGGACATGCTAGCGACAAGGATTCGAAATTGGTCAGGCGCCAACTTTGCTGATAGTACCATGGGATGTTATGATCTAGTTGTTTGTCCATCGTGTAGTGGAAGATTCTGGCTTTGTCACAAAAAAGTGGCTCAAACCACCACTGCTTAGAAGGCTTAAAGAGTTTGGTTCATTTAAACAAAAATCTTTTTTTCCTCTATGCCTGCCCTTTGTCCCTCATCGATATAATAACGGGACCGGGTAGTGGTTTCGGCTTTATTTCATCGCACAATAAAGACAAACAAACAGCTCATAAGGATGTCCATAATGGAAAAATATGGAAAATATAACTTGTACGCTTTTATCGCTAAAAGGCTTGCTTATAAAGGTTTTGCGGAGTTAGTTATTGACCAATAGAATATTATGCTTGCCGATGTTAGTAAGTGGTTCGTTTAATGTATTGATAACTTTCTGGTATAATGTTTACCTATAAATAAAATTGTAGTAACAAAATTTTGTGTAAATTTCTGCCTGGCAAAATTCATTTCATTTAATTTTATCAGATTTTTTTGAGAAAGCTATGTAGTAGATTGACAACGAACGCCTCCAAAAATGTTTGAAAGATACTTACCTATTGACTAATTTACCGAAAGTATTCAGAATGGGCACAAATCTAATTATTTAGTACCGTAGTTCCTGTGTAAATAGTAAACTTATCGATAAAATTTGTACTACTGTGAAAGAAAATTATAGCACTGCATTTATTATCCATTTTTATTACGTTGAAGTTATGCAAAATCACTTAAGCAGTCATAGAAAGTATCTAGCCTATCAAGTCCCCACTGCTGGGCATAGGCCTCGTCTCTTTTATGCTATTCGTTCGTACTATCATCATCGAGCATGTGAAATATTCAAAATTACCCTACCAAATTAATATAACGACGCCTTCACTACCTTGTGACGAATTATTTCTTTAATCCGTCTTCGACTGCCAGTCCTGTAGAAAGTTGTTCAAATCATTCTCTGAGGCTGGCCTCTCAAAACCCATACTATCATCATCGAGCAATATTAAATATAATCCTACAAATTAATAGAACGACGCCTTCACTACCTTGTGACGAATTATTTCTTTAATCCGTCTTCGACTGCCAGTCCTGTAGAAAGTTGTTCAAATCATTCTCTGAGGCTGGCCTCTCAAAACCCATACTATCATCATCGAGCAATATTAAATATAATCCTACAAATTAATAGAACGACGCCTTCACTACCTTTTGACGAATTATTTCTTTAATCCGTCTTCGACTGCCAGTCCTGAAGAAAGTTGTTCAAATCATTCTCTGAGGCTGGCCTCTCAAAACCCATACTATCATCCTACAAATTAATAGAACGACGCCTTCACTGCCTTGTGACGAATTTTTTCTTTACTGCCAGTCCTGTAGAAAGTTGTTCAAATCATTCTCTGAGGCTGGCCTCTCAAAACCCATACTATCATCATCGAGCAATATTAAATATAATCCTACAAATTAATAGAACGACGCCGTCACTACCTTGTGACGAATTATTTCTTTAATCCGTCTTCGACTGCCAGTCCTGTAGAAAGTTGTTCAAATCATTCTCTGAGGCTGGCCTCTCAAAACCCATACTATCATCATCGAGCAATATTAAATATAATCCTACAAATTAATAGAACGACGCCTTCACTGCCTTGTGACGAATTGTTTCTTTAAGCCGCCTTCTACGTTATAATATGCCTTCGACTGCCAGTCCTGTAGAAATTTGTTCAAATCTTTCTCCGAGGCTGGCCTCTCTAAAACCGTACTTATTAAAAATTTAAGTTTAACACCATTCCGTGGTTACTTTAGTCCACCTATCCTTAAATCGAATAATCTGTAAAAAATACTCTTCATTGAAAAGTTTATGGATGGTTTCCCTTAGCATCTTCTGCTTTCAAGTAGATTACCACAGCGATTTGTTAACTCCGAATTGTGAATTGATACTCCCACGGCGCGTGATCGATCGCCTATCAGAACTCAAGTTAAGAAACAAGATGTAAGTAATGAGAGTTAACCAAAACCAATATTGGAAATTGACGGGAATTTGTTTATAAGTTTTTTGATCAAATTATGTGCAATTTTATTTTGTGTTGTGTTTTTTAGGTTTGTCCGTCGAAGCTCTATTAACGTACCTGATTTAACACGGGCTAAGGTTATTATTGTACGGTAGAATATATAAAAGGGTTTTTAGTAGCGCTTAACGCTTTGATTACCTCTATGTACAAAATTTCATAGTTGCGACCAATAGTTGAGTCTTACAGAGACCAAGTTACGTTAATTTCTTTTTATAGTAATAATTTTATAAATTTATTTGATCACTTAAAAAGTGGCGCCGTGTGAAAAAAACTAGAAAACGCACAATCATATATTGAGTTCCTGAATTTCAAAAGTTAAAGCTCTTTCTTATAAAACAACCTTTTCTTTATTCTGTATCAGTCCAAACTTACCTCAAGCAAAATGCCAGAAAGTGGTTTAAAATAATGAAAAGTTAACAGCTTCTAAAACGCGGCATTCAAAATGCAACATCAATTTGCTCTGCATTCAACCGTCGGCTTTGAGTTCAAACGAGGCAGCGTAAAAGAATCTCTCTCAAACAAATTGTAATTAACTAGAGTTTTTCAGACTCGGTTAGTGACTAACTATCATGTCAATGTGATGGCGACTGTGAGGGTTACATTGCTTGGTTTTAGCTAATTGTTGGTGGAGTTACTGTCCATGGATTTCCGTCTACAGCTACGCAACCTGGGTTCGTTTCCCGACGCGAAATAAAACCTCTTCGTGATATTTCCACAGTTTGGTTGAAATATTGCAGGATGAATCACCTGATTGTCCGAAAAGTAATATCATCACCATATCGTGTAGGTTGCCAGAGGCCCTACCACCAACTCAATCATTATCGAATCTCTCTTTTCTTCTTGTAAAGAAAAAAAAGAGAGAATCGATAACGATTGAGTTCGGCGGTAGCACCGGTGGTCGATGATTGATCTCACAGACCCTGGTGTCAGAGGTGTTGAGCCGCCAAAGGCCTCTGACATGGCTCATTAACGACTAAATCCGTAGATAGTGGTCGGGACCAATGGCGTCACGTGCCTTTGAAGCGCGGAATCATCTAACTTTTCGCACAATCGGTGATTCATCTTGCAATGTTCTAACCAAACTGGGGAGGTCGCACAAAGAGATTTTTGTTTGACAGTGTCCCCACTGGGAATCGAACCCAGAAACGCTTAAACCACTAGACCACTCATGCTATTAATAGTAGGTAGGCTGTGAAAAGTAAGATGATTAAGGAATTAAGTAAGGACTTGGGAAGGCATATTGAACCATGTTTTTGAGATCCACAAGTACTAAATTATGGGCATCAGCTAACACACCTGCATAGGTTTTATCGTTTGATAATTATCTTTGAGTAAAACAGATTTTCTGCTAGTTAGTAAGCAATGCATAGAATCTTATTCGCTTGTTTTATAGGTAGATTTAGTCGTAGCCGCTGGCCACGACACCCTTGCGCAAATCAGATAGGGGGTCCAATATGGCACATGTTTGCTGAGCATAATAGCGGTTCACAAGACAAATGTTGCGTTTTGCAGCTAATGGGTTGAGGTCTAATGTGTAACTGTAGGGTTTCGCCGTGTTTTGTTCTTACGTAACTTATAGCTAGTTACAGAATAAAATAATAGTAGTATTATACATAACCGACACTCTCCGTCCCCCTTGCAATCTACCCCGCACCCACGCGTCCTTCTGAGGGTCTTTTGTACTGAATATGCGAGCCTACCTTCCAATGGGTTTGGGCAGAATGAACAGCGTCACAGCATGCTGAGTCTGAACCTTTTCTCTGTCCCAAACAGTACATAGTTGACACTTTGTTGATGCTTCTCCTTAGAATAGGATTATTTTATGTAAGTAACTACTGATTTAATGTTGCCTTCTATGTATAACTGTGATTTTACTTGTAGTACTTATAAGCTAGAAATATTGTCTTTTATGTACTGTATGTGTTTACAGAGAATAAACGTTTTTCTATTCTATTCAATTTTAAATTTAATATTCGCGCTTGATGTATGTAGTGTCCAGGGTGTGGACCTGCAGGACAGGGAGCTCCCTCCAGAATATAAGGAGGGGAAGTATCATAGTCACCATGGACGGTAATATGGACCGCTGTTTTTGGGGACCGCAGAATGTAAGATGGTACGATACACAGTAGGAAGCTGCTGCCTACCGTCCGGATATGACCCCTAGTCACCTCTTACGACACCCACGGGTAGAGATAGGTTGGCACCACACGGGTGATATTATTTTATAATACCAAAAAAAACAATGCTCCTCCTTCACGCCAGTTGGGTCTTTGGCAGGCGTTCAGGTCCTTCTTTCTTCAAATCTTCAATCCAGTCTTATTGCAGATGCAAGTGGTTTTACTGTCGGTAATTTAACAAATAATAGGCAAAGTACTCGTTCATGTTGAGTGCAATCTGGCCAATTCCTAGTGTATACAACGTGATTATGTAGTGTCTGACTATAGTTGGGTATGGTACTTAGGACATGAAACTGAACAACTTTTCCCAGGAAACATAGGTTGAAAAATTAGATTTTTTTTTGGTCGTCCCATACAAATTCCAGTATTGACAGCGCAAGGTATGTATGGGGAAGCTAAAAATTTTTTTTCAATGTTTCTTGGGAAAAGTTGTTTAGTTTAATGTACTTAGTACCATACTCAAGTATAGTCAGACAAAACATAATCACGTTATATACCCCATTTTAATATACAACAATAATTTGATTTTAAGAAAGCGCTAGTTTCAGAACAATTCAGAAAAAAATACAAAAACAAAGGTTTTTTTTATACCATTTTTACAATCTATTAATGCCGAATCAATTAACCCTTAAAAGGATCATCGAAATTCTACCCTGTATTATTCCACAGCTCTCTAGCCAATGATTACCCAATCTGCAAATGATCCTGTATAAAGTTACTTATCAAATATCCCTCAAATTGTAACCACAAGTGTATTTTAAACCAGCCACCCTTCCAAATTAAAAAACAAAGCCTTGGGCGGTGCATATGGCGTGACGCTTTCAAATTTGAAAATTACACGCGTGTTTAAATTTTGGACCGCATTATTTGAGCCCATTTGAGTTTGGCACGCTTTTAATTGGACTGGGATATATTCTACTAACTGTCGCACATGTACGTGTTTGTCATTTTAATCTGCTTTTTCTGCTTAGGGTTTAGCGTAAATATTTACTGATCCTAGTCGTAAACCGTCGTAACTGACTCGTGAGCGTAGGTGTCTTAGTAGGTGATTAAGGGAATCGGCACCAGGGTAGGGAAATCGAACCCAGAACCTCTGGGTCAAGAGCCGAACTCTAACCAATTTAATGGTGGTAGGGCTTTTGTGTACTACCACCTTTTTCTGTCGTAAAGCAGCAGTGTTTGCACTGCTGTGTTTCGGTTACAGTAAGGAAGCCAGTGAAATTACCCGCACATGAGACATACTGTCTTATTTCTCAGGGCGGGTAACGCGCTTTGCTATTTAAGTGCCAAATTATTTCACTAATAAGACAGTGGGTGTCATGGGCGGTGGTGGCCACTTACCATCAGGAGGCCCTCCGGGTCGTTTAGCCACTTGTGACATAAAAAAAAACTTGTTCATGGAGACTTTCAGGTATTTATTATCATTTTTACTTAATCAGCTGATTAATAAGCAGCTGGTGCCCGCTTCGTCCTCATAGAATTCGGTTTTATTTCAAACACAGATGATATCTCCATACCAAGTTTGTTCAGGGGTTGAATTTTCAAAAACCCGTTGTTAGCGGGTACCTACGTTATAACATGTCATATCTAATTAGATCGGAACCGTGTGGTGCTGGCAAATAATAGTATTAAGCCTTCTCTACCTATGGGTGTCGTAAGAGGCGACTAAGGGATTGCGAACAAGATGATGAGAAGCAGCGTTTTGTTTATAGTTCCATCTTACATACTGCGGTCACCAACAACCGCGGTCCATGGTGCCAGCCGCAACGCTAACTAGCGTGGTAACTATGGTACTTCCATCCCCTCCAAATTGAACCACGCGTTTTGCTGGAATTGCGGAGGGCCCTACGCTCTATAATATGATTGCCCTGTCCTGCAGTGGACGTTTTTCACGGGATGTTACGATATCTAACTATCTGTGTGCAAAGTTTGAGCCCAGTCCGTTCAGTGGTTTAAGCTATGCCTTGAATGTTGATAGATCAGTCAGCCACGGTTTCCGTTTATACCAGATTTACATTCAGCCCGTGCCGCTGCTCCTCGCGCTACAGGAAATAATTCCCTAAAAACTGCCGCAGCAGGATTGTGAGGAGTGTGTATTCACGTACTGCCCTAGCGCTCACTTCGCTTCTGACCATCGGCAATGACTGATGAAATAATTACAGCGACCGAGAGAACTGAGAACGAGAACTGAGCGACGGAGCAGGATGTAAACACGCACTGACGGTCGCGCTGACCGTCCTTTGACAAAAAGTCGCTCTTTTGGGGAGCGCCGGGCAGCGTGAGTAGCAATGGCTGAGAAGTATCGTGTTCACACACTCGTCCTGCCCACTTCCCTGCTCACTGTGACTGAATCTAAATGTAGTATTATACAGAAAAATAAACTAATGCCCCAAATTTTAACCTCGAAATTGTTCAGCTGATAAAATCAATTCGTAATACCTTCGCACTGCCACACCCTAACCAAATCGTTCGCAGAATACTCCCCACGGCTTAGCTTAGTGACAAGATTAGTTACAACAACGCGGGGGCGACAAGTGTAATCTATGTCATTCCGAATGATACCAAAATTACCGCCTAATATTTTATTAGAGGAACCAGAGCGGTGCTTAATGTGGAAGGGATCTGACTGACGTTATGATTGTAAGTTAAGTAATTTCTAAGTCAGTTATATTTGATGAGAAATGTGATAGAAAATTATGTATTCGTTTATAAGCCGTGTGACTAGGCAGCTCAGAATATCTTGACGTCAGAATGGCTTTTCAAAAAAAGTACCTGGGCGACTGAACTTCGCTCTATAATAGCCGCCTCAACCTGAAAATATCATCGGGTGAGCAAGCTATGCTACTCAACAACAGATGGCGCTGTAAGTTTCTTAAACACGCAAAGAAATTAAGAAAACGGTGAAAACAAATTTTCCCAGACATGAGACCTAGCTAGATCGATTTTTTGCCCCCAAAAACCCCTGTATACAAAATTTCATCGAAATCGTTAGAGCCGTTTTCGAGAAACCGATTACAAATATATATACAGGGTGTAAGGGACGGTGTACCGAAAACTGAAAGGGCATGCTCAGTCAACGAAACTGAACAACTTTCCCAAAGAAACATATGTTGGGAATGGGAACTAAAAAAAAATTTTGACCTCTCCATACAAACTGTCCGACCAGAGTGGGCAATTTGTATGGAGAGGTAAAATTTTTTTTTATTTCCCAAGTATGTTTCTTTGGGAAAGTGGTTCAGTTTCGTTGTCTAAGCACGCCCTTTCAGTTTTCGGTACACCGTCCCTTACACCCCTTATATATACAAATATTGCTCGTTTAATAGTATACTATACAGAACAGATTCCCAAGAATCAGTCGTAGTTAGCAATTTTTATGATAGGTAGCAAATAGGTACCAATTTTTGACCAAACTCTCACAGGCAAACTCTACAGGCAGCCTGCCATTCTGATGGACACCGCCGATTATCCGCGACACTAACAAGCGTAATTGCTATGATACACCCCCCGCCCCAAAAGTAAACTGCTGTAAAAATTTGGAAAAGCTTTAAAAGTTTTGTAGGAGGAGAAAGATTTGAATAGTTAATTATAATTTAACTTAAATTATGTGACTTAAATTTATGTTTTTTATTAATGTTTGGCGGCGCGATGATTTAAGAAAATCTGGGGGACAAAGTCACCCTGGGTTTAACCAGCTAAAAATATAGTAGAAAAACCTGTTTCGTAATTGATATTATATGGTACAGTTTGCGTAACTTTCATGTATAGTTTTAATACAACCCGAATCTATTCAAGTCGCGAGTGAACAGGCTTCTTCTATGCAAGCTCGTCGACCTTATCGTTAAAACTAAAAAAATAAATAAAGAGATGTATTTCACGCGACCTTTCCTGTGGAAGAAAAGCGTATGATTATTTACGTTAACCTTAGAAAGAACCTATTAAAGCGTGTTGAAGCACGAATACTTACAGCTTAAGCCGCCGGCTTAACGACACTTTTGTCAGTGTCGCGACATCGCTAACGATGTGTCGTCGCCACAACGATGATAACGACGTCGTCGACACTTACGACTCAAGAGGAATGTCGCTGGAGCTCTAGCCATACAAAAATTTTCATCTGCACTTTGAGTTCAATTCTTTTGATAAATACAAGGCAGGCATGAGTTGATGTAACGTCCTCTGTGGGTTTGAGCGTTCGACTCTCGATCCGAAGATTCTGGCTTCGATTCCCTGTGGGGTTGAGACTCAAAAGTTACTTTGTGAGACTTTAGCAGACTGACGAAAGAGATCTACCAGGCGAGAGTGAATGGAAACGTTGGAAGGGGAAGGCCTAGGCGACCGTACCAGGACCAAATTCAGGACGTTCTGAATAAAGGCCAGGTTAAAAGTACCCTAAACCAACGAGCATGTATGAAAGGATTGATGAAAGTACAGGAAGCAAGGGAAGTATGTCAAGATCGTAGCAGGTGGAGGACTGTGGTCTCTGCCTACCCCGACGGGAAAGAGGCGTGATGTTATGTATGTATGTACGTAGCAGTTTAGTTAAAACATTCGAGGATGAATCACCAGATTTTCCGAAGATAAGCGTGCTTTGGAACCAATATTCTGAATGCATACTAGTTATTATTCAGCGTGTAACGGAAAGGTGTGATAATACTGAAGGGTGTGAATCTGCTCCGGAAACTGAACATCTTTTCCTTTTTCGAAATACGAAAAAACCAAATTTGACCTCCCATAGAAAATGCGCTATCAGCTGATGCAATTTCTATGGGAGTTTAAAAATTTATTTTAGTCTATTTTTATTTATTTATTTATTTGCCCACGATACTCGTACAGGCTTGACCTAGTGTGGGAGTCAATGTTTTGCCTTATGGAAAGTTACCAATCTCATTGTTTTATTTTTAGATGCTATAAATTGTAACTTTATTTGATTAATAAACTATTTGTGTTTTGTATTTGTATTTAAGCATAGGGAAACATACAGCTATAATAAATACATAAAACTTAATGTTACAGGTAATCACATAAGCCAATTAAGTATCTACATAAAATTATACACTACGTCGAAAAAGACAAAAGAGAACATAAGTTAAAAAAAAATTGATTGAAATATTAACAAGAATGAACTTTTAACCTTACAGAGAGTTTTAATGATAATTATAAAAAAATATATTAACAGCATCAAACAAGAAAACATTTTAAAAAGATTAAGAACCGAACATTATTATAAAAAAACAAATCTAAAACATATTGGGTAATATCATTTACCTTTGATTGCTTTGACAAACTTGTGATACTTCTCATGTAAAATATCAATGTGACTGTAGGATTTGTTTTGAATATGACCCATGTTCCTTGGGAAAAGTTGTTCAGTTTCATGGGCATATTTACACCCTTCACTATTATATTTGTTAATTTTTTATTATTAAAATTTTGTTATATGTATGTATACCTAAACATAATTAGAGGGAGCTGTATACTGCCTACAAACTGCTGTGCGGTTTGGCAGAATATAATGAATATGTATTACTGAATGTTTTGGTGAATAAACGATTTTTTTTTATTATTACACCTTTCCGTTACACGCTGTATATCAGTAATATTTTTGTATGGAAAATGGTCTTTTGTTTATCCCTTAATTGGAGGCTGGATAATGCAGCGGGCTAAAGCTAGTCTTTCTTGTAATTATAAGGTTTTTTTTGTAGTTAGAACGGTTTGTGTGCAGTTAGCTCGTAGTTTAAGTTGGTCTTAGAAATAATGACTTCTTTTATGTTTTTGAAAGAGGTTGTGTATCTGGGTTTAAAGTTTACGAGAGATGGAAAGTATGAAGGAAGAATGAATGCTGGAAACATGGTGTATGGTGCTCATGAGGAGTCAGAAGGTGTCTCAAAAGGCTCGTCTGGCTGTTCATAGGTGCGTTTTGGTATCATAGGTGCGTTTTGGCATCGCTTGTCACCGCTCTATACGGCAACCAGTTCTTGCTCTGTCCTTCCCACTCCCCGCCTCCCCGCGCATACCTAAGGTGCGGTACAGCGGTTGCGGTCAGACTTTACCAATGGTTGTACCACAGACAAGTTTACTTACTCGTGGTCATACTAAAAGAAGTAAAAGCTGCAGATAAATAGTTTTATTAAATTAGATGTCGGTAATTCTTTTGAATTAACATTTTTACTTCGGTGGCTGTCATGTTTCCCGATCAGCCATCATTAATTCATAACCCAAGTAGCACATTCAATAATACTATGTTTTTCATTGTTGCAGGTCCATAAAGATTTCTTCGGCCGCATCGTTCCCTTGTCCCAAGTACAACGATCAGGTACTTTTTTTTTTTATTAATTTCGTTCGTCGTTTGCGCTATTTATCGTAGCTTAATATAAAAAAAATTATAGATTAACTTGGGCTTTTCGAAAGCTTTTATTGGTCATCTCGAGTACAATATTTTTTTTATCAGCGAGAGTCATCACCATCATAACATCCCATGAAACGTCCACTGCAGGACAAGGAGCTCCCTCCGGAATACCAGCAAAAACTTGTGGTATAAATTAGAGGGGAAGTACCATAGTCACCACAGCGTTGCGGCTGGCACCATAGACCGCGGTTGTTGGTGACCGCAGTATATAAAATGGTACGATACACTGAAGGACGCTGCAGTCCATTCTCTATTTTATAATACCTTAGTCGCCTCTTACGACACCCACGGGTATGTATGGGATGGTACTATTCTTTTCCGGCACCACACTGTCAGCGAGAGTAACTACACCTAAATCAGAGTAAGAGCAGCGGTGTCAACATACTCCCGCCATCCTCTATTTTATAATACCTTAGTCGCCTCTTACGACACCCACGGGTATGTATGGGATGGTACTATTCTTTTCCGGCACCACACTGTCAGCGAGAGTAACTACACCTAAATCAGAGTAAGAGCAGCGGTGTCAACATACTCCCGCCATCCTCTATTTTATAATACCTTAGTCGCCTCTTACGACACCCACGGGTATGTAAGGGATGGTACTATTCTTTTCCGGCACCACACTGTCAGCGAGAGTAACTACACCTAAATCAGAGTAAGGGCAGCGGTGTCACCATACTCCCGCCTCTAATCCGCTCAGCATGGTAGCTATGTCGCAAGGATTTGATAAAATTAAGGACTTTGTCAAATTCCTAAGTGATTTTGACCTCCCATTCTAAATGCGCTATCACCTGATGCAGTTTCTATGGAAGGTCAAAATAATTTTCGTATTTCGACCTATGTTCCTTGGGCAAAGTTGTTCTGATCTGAGTAACCTACTTAAATTATGTTCACTATTTCATTAGGATCATTTTTAATTGGTATCATATCACTTAGGGATTCGACCGAATCTCAAATTTTATCACATTCCTGCGACAGCTACAATCTCAGAGGACAATCCTCAAAAATAGTAACCGCCGATGTGAAAATACATGCGTTTGTTCAACGATTTCCAGCTGGTGAGGAAATACAAATTAGAAGTAGATTCTTTAGAGAATACATATCGAATAAGCAGAATACAATGCAAATAGAGCGAGTCTACTACCGTTCCAGATCGTGCTATGGCAGCATAATAGAATCGGCAATCAACGCTACAGCACGGCCTACTTTAAGAGTCAGCTTTGTACCCACAATGTTTTTTTTGGAATATCAGAGTACCATACCTCTTTGTCATTAACGTGGTCATCTAATGTATGGTAAGCTTTTTTTACATTTGTCACATCTTCGAATTTTCTCTCCAACAAATCCAAGAAACTTGGATTTTCGATTTTTTCCGTGTTGTATTTTCAACATGGACTATGTTACCTTTGGATACTCTCGCTGAACGAAATAGACGTTTGGCCCGATCAATAGAAATCAGACTGTTGTCTAAGCAAACATCTTTTGTATCTTTTGTACTGCATCTTTGTACGTTTTATCAAGAAAATAGACTTCGTTCTATTATTAAAAGTGATGTTTGTTCGTAGACAGAAGTTTTTCTGGATTGGATAAGCGGCGGCCATGCGTAGACAAAAACTTTCAACGCGCGCGCTCTTAACAAAATAGACAGCTGTTGCATTTATGCGTAGGTAGACTATTGTCTATGGTAACAAACTCTATTAACGTAAGTGTTACTCCCCCCTACCACCTTACCCCCTATCGGTGATCGCATAACGTTAATCCTTTGTCGAGTTATCCGCGCTATTATTTTCAATTACTGCGGAAGGGTTGTTAATATTCATTCGCTATGGGGCCGCGCCGCCACCTGCGCTCGCCAAATGTAATCGGAGTCGATTGTTCAGCGTTCAGGGCAGGGCTCGCAAAAAGTGGCCTTAGAACACTTTGAATTATTTTGATCGGAAAGTTTTTTCTCCAACGTTTAACAAAAAAAAAACCCGCCAAATACCTACCACTAAGGTAAAAACACCGTCTTAGTTATGAACGCACAGTCACACAGAAATGTATTAAGCACGCGAGTCCGACACTCACTTGACCAGTTTTTATTAGTAGTTGTTATTATATAGCTTATGCACTTTAAACGTACCAATTTTCAGGCTTGTAAGTGTTCCCGTTTTTACGATAGAGCTAAAACAAAAAATCGAGCAAAAATCGCCTAAAAAACACCTTTTTAGGACGGAAGCCCCCCCTTAATTTTTTATTCTATTTATTTTCAGTATTTGTTGCTATAGCAGCAACAGAAATACATAATCTGTGAAAATTTCATTTCTCTAACTATTGCGGTTCTTGAGATGCAACCCGCTGACAGACAGACAGACATCGGAGGCATATTGATAAGGTCCCGTCTTTCACCCTTTGGGTACGGAACCCTAACAACCCTGAATATTGTGAATCTGACCATGAAACTGAACGACTTTTCCCAAGGCGCAGGTCGGAATACATAAAAACTGCATCAATTTATAGCGCATTTTGAAAGAGAGGCCAAAATATTTTTTCATATCATCTATTCGAAAATCGCTGAACGGTGCGTCAATAAAGGCGAACAAAATACTTAGCTGTTTTCTCCAAGAGACTTTCGTAGCGGGAAAAAATGGGTTTTAAAATTAGAATTTGAATGTAGGTCCACCATAAGAAAAATGGGATTTAAAATTAGAATTTGAATGTAGGTCCACCATAAGGATATTTTAGGTCAACCATAGAGGTCGAACCAAAATATTGTATGAAAAATTATACTGGCCGGTTGTACTATTAAAATTATTATGAATATAAAAAAAGAAATATGCTTGAAATGTAAACAAGACTACCAACCCAAGAGGTTCTGTTCCTAATTGATACAAAAATGTCAATAACATTTTCAGTTGTTACAAATAATACTTAATATGATTTTTAGTATTGTCTCATCAAGTAATAATATTGTAATGGTATTTTATATTGAAAATTAATGACGAGTGTGTGTCTCAATTAGCCTCTTATTCTTTTCTCATAGAGGGAGATGAAAAGTAGAGTGTATTATTCGGCTGCAAAAATATTTTTACCTTGGGTGACCTATTGAATCCCTCGCTACGTTCAGGATTCTACTCCAGAATCCCCCGCCATGCTCGGGATTCTACACAAGAATCCTTCACTTCGCTCTGGATTTAAAATAGCGCCCTCGCCTTAAAAATATTATTTTACAGCCTTGTGATACAATCTACTATTTTTTCTTGTCTAGATCATGATACCGTGTTGGGTATTAAATTAAAGGGCTTAATGAGCATATTTCAAATATGAATAAACTATGGTATTTATTATAAAAGGTTATTTTTTTGGACCTGATATGCGTATGCCCACTTTATTACAGAGATCAAAAGCAACAACTTTTGTTCTACGACTTTGCTAACAAAGCACAAAAAAAAACGATTCCCCATACTAAAGTGGTCACGTGACCAACCCATTTTGTATGGGAAGTTGAAAATTTTTCATGCGTTGTTAGCAAAGTCGTAGAACAAAAGTTGTTGCTTTTGACCTCTGTAATAAGGTGGGCATATGCATATCAGGTCCACAAAAAATAACCTTGTAATAGGTCTTTACCTATGAAATTGCCGAAATTTTCTTACAGATTAATGAGATCATAATTCCTATAATTCTAAAGCATTTTTTTTCATTTGTCTTATATTTGAAAGTTGACTTCAAGGTTAACAATTTACGCATAAAATAAAGTTTTTCTTTTTAGTTTGATACATAAAAATTATGGTTAGAAAATTGTTCGTCTTAAGTGTCGTCCGATTTCATCATTAAATTTGTTATATTTTTTTACAGATAATATTTTTCGAAAATTAAATTTAAGCTTCTGTTAGCTTAATGTCTTCCCAATCATGTTTAAATAAATATTTAAAATTTGGATTTTTAGTTCCTAAGTAAAACGCAAAAATGTTAGTACTGAAAATTGAGTTTACCTAAAATTCGCCATACAAAACGGCAATTTCATAGGTAAAAAAGACCTATTATATTCATAGTGATGTTCAGATAATAGCTGTGGTCATGTTATATCACCTACCCTAAAAAAGCGATCAAAGGCAAAGTGACATAATATTATGACCATGGCTATTATTTACTATGTATATTTATTAAATACCATAGTTTATACATAACAATTTCAGATGACAGTATTTTCCTGTTTCATACTTTTTAGAGCAAGATTTGCCAGTAGTTTGGTTCTATTTTTCAACAAAAAAATTTTCAAACTCTAAAACCAAACGGACAAAAAAAAATCTGGCCCGCACAGTGAATTTCCCGTTGTAAATATTTAGATCTTCTCGGTTTTTAAGTTGTTCAATTTTCCTTTGCCCAGCAATGGGACAGTTAGGCCGGTATTTCACTGGGACACCATGGTGGCGCGACTGGTGGCGCGACTTGTTGCGCTACTGGTGTCCGTAACTAGGTTGCGCCGCCAAATTGGTTAGCTGGTTGCGCCGCTAAATTGGTTGGCGGCGCAACCAGCTCGGCTGCTGGTCGCGCTACCACTCCCAGTGAAATATAGCCCTTAATACTATGGCCACAGGGTGTAGCGACTTTGGCGTCTTTACTGGTGTCTTGTTATGGACACCAGTGGCGCAACCAGTCGCGCTACCAGTGTCCCAGTAAAATACCGGCCTTAGGGGCTATTTGAGGTAAGATAAGAATTTTGAATTTGAATTTTCAATTTCACCCGTTACAATTCACGTTACGTTACAAATTCCAACCCTAGCTCGATTGTCTCATTCTGCCAGTTATTAATCGCGTATAATTGCGTCGCGGATTTGAGAAATTTTAGTACAAGTTGAAATTATATTCTAAATTGTGGAAAGCTGGTTCACATTGTCGTAAAAATGTTTTGTTTTAATTTTTCATATCGTATACACGTGACAAAAAGGGCTTTGCAACCCTGAAGATTACGACGATTAAAGATTGAGATGGGTTGGTACTACCTACTCTTTACCGGGACCACACGTACTTTTTTTTATCAGCCCGGATATTTTGAAACTGAACCACTTTTCCCAAGGAACATAGGTCGAAAAACTAAAACAATTTTTTCGACTTTCCATACAAAATGTGCTGTTTGATGCAGTTTGTATGTAGAACTCCTTTTGTCATTTTTTTTTGTATTTTGAGCTATGTTAATTAGAAAAAGTTGTTAAGTTTCACAGACAGAACCACGTCTTAAAATATCTGGGGTTATAAAAAAAATAAGGGTACGTCGAAGCTTTATGTTGAACTTGGGTTTTCGGAAGAAGACAAAATGATGACTTAATTTTATCATAAAACTAAACAAATTTAGGTTTATTAAAATCAATATGCAAACATAATGGAACTGATCAGCAAACAATGCGCCGGCCGTTGCCGCGGCACGCTCGCTTTGCTCGCTCGGCTTATGCGCTGTGGTCACCTAACTCAACCTAACCGATAATAGGTCCATTAGAATTAATAAACACAACCTTACCGATCCCGTTCGACTGACCAATCAAGGCCGATTTTTAATTCATTTCATAAAAGATTTATTCACTGAAAGTTGTCCAGTTACGTTGACTGATCATGCCCTTTCAGTATTAGCCAACTTGTCCTACACCCTGTATTTCATATTATGACATCGTGACTGTCATTTTCTTTTGAAGTCAAAGATACAACAAAAAATAATTCTCGCCAAATAATTTGATAAAAACTACAAAACTAAACACAAATCTACGTAACGGTGCAAACTATGAACTTCTGGGCAAAATTCCATTATAGACCTACCTGTTAAGGCTGTGTGTTGTCTGTCAGTCATTCCTTACACTTTTAAGTAGATCAGCTCAAATCACAATGATCAAAGCACGTCTCAAATCTCCACCCAGCCTTAAAGGCAAGCCCAAGGCCTCTCACAATTCTCGTTAAGGTGACTGTTTAATAATCTCAACGCGATTTCTAATGGGATTGAGTGGATTCTACCACCCCTTCACCCCGCCCGCCCCGTCTTGGGAGGCTGCCTCACCCCCTTGAAGAATTTGGAATAATTGTCACCTAAGAGTACTTTTATGGCCTAAAATAGTAATATTTTTAGGAGATTTAAAAAAATATAAGCGTTCTGATAAACTCTTTAAAGGGAAGTCATAATACAGGATTTAATGAATGAATAGTAGTAGATTCCGTGTAAAAGTACGTTAAGACGGTCATGGCTCCTCTGGTATTTTATTATTACTCTGGCTTTTTATGCCTACCTATTAACTTGAATAATCATATCTATTTACATTAAGACTACAATTGCCTACGAGTCTACGAATTTTCGTAGAGTTTGCTACGAAAAATGTTTAAAGGGTCTTGTGTGCGCATTTTTTATTTTTATTTAATTTAAGATTGGATCTGGCATGCCCTCTAGGTTGCGGAGGTCAGAAGGCAGTCGCTCTGTGTGCCCTCATCAAATCTCCTAGGTTAGGTAGACGACTCCGTAAACAAGGACGGGTCTATAAATGAATGACCTGCCTGACAACCACTGTTTTTAATAGTAGCCAAGATCAACAGCTCAACGTGCCTTCTGAAGCACATAAAACGCTGTTTTATTTGTATAAATATCTACTTTATCATCATCATATCAGCCGAAAGACATCCACTGCTGGACATAGGCCTCTCCTAAAGATCTCCATGATCTCGATGAAATATCAACTCAAACGGTTAAAGTTACGTTTTATACTGACGGCATAGTAGTTGGGGTGCTGGCTGCAATTTGGGTATATGATTTGCTCATGATTCATATTAATAGGGATGATAGATCAACTCAATACGAATCGATTTGGTCCTTACAAGTTTTTCTGTGCGTCGCTGCGTTTTTGAGTTAAAGCAAAAAAAATGAAAATAAGATACTAAATAATGTTTTTTTGGTCTGCCTTTGTGGCTCCTGTTTAAAATACTTCTGAAGATATAGAAATTCGAAGAGGCAGACATGCAGGGCTCTGCATTATCACGGGACGAAGTAGTGATTTTTTGCATTTTGAAGAGCTATAACTTTACTACGCAGGGCTATTATGGTGGCAGACTATTTTTCTGGGGTTTTACATTGTATTTAATCAGATAGTCATAGTCTGCCAGGTGTACGTTTCATTGTCAAATTTCAAAATAGTTAAAACTTGATTCCTCAAAAACGCAGGGGTGTAAATGTCCGCCAGTATTTTTTGTATCTTCTAGAGGATGCTCCTTATCATCAGTCAAAGAGGCAGACATGAGCAAATCATATAGAAATTTGTCCTTCATCACCCTTACTATAGGGACGACAAGTTTCGACCCGATTTGCGGATTTTTTTCAGGGAGGCAGCAACACTATGCCGTCAATATAAAACGTATCTGTTTCACTAGTCAGTGCCAAAGCTTACCAACACATTTTGCAGCCATAGAACCAGACAAACCACCACGAACCAGACGAATCAAAGTATATTTGACGGAAAATATAACATTGTTTTACAAACTTGTTTTTTTCTGACAGCTTAAGCTGATTAATATATATTGATCATGGAGCACAATAGCCTTGATATAGCTGCAAAATGTGTTGGTAAGCTTTGGCATTGACTCGTGGAACTGACTATAAGTTCATCCGTTTAAGTATTATTATATGTAACACTCACGAGTCGTTCGTTGACAAAATAAAGGGTGGGAGGGACGGTGTACCGAAAACTGAAAGGTCGTGCTCAGTTAACCAAACTGAAAAACTTTCCCAAAGAAACATTTTTGGGAATAGAAAAAAATAATTAATCTCTCCATAAAAATTGCTCACTCCGATCGAACAGTTTGTATGGAGAGGTGAAATTCGGTTCCTAGTCAAAACCGACTTGGCTCAACATCCGTGATCGTAAAGAAAGGGCAATCTTCTTGAATTCGCCACATTTTCTTTAAAAAGATTGTGAAAACAGACCTAACAGACATTTTACATAAGAGGCTACCTCCCGTCCACTAGCGCCCCCATCAGTTAAAAAAATAGCGAGTAGTCGCAAAATACAAAACTTATCGAAAATCCCGAAGATCAGATTGATAACTGATGGGGGCGCTAGTGGACGGGAGGTAGCCCCTTAAATGTATAATCGTAGTTGAAACTAGAATTTGCTTAGTTAACTAAATATTTGAGTAAAATTTTTATATTAATTTAGCTCAAGAGTAAAAGGTTAAACTTTTTTGAAATGCGTTTTAGTTTAATAGTTATTAGAATTAACATTATTTTTGTAATAGAATCTTTATATATTTTTTTTTCTATTATTGATGGCTCTCTCCACAGTTACATATTAAAGAAAACTCGTATTTTGCTATAAACAAAATATGTTTTGGAGATATGCTCTTGTCGGTGTAGCTATCTACATCACTCTGTCATGTTTGAGGTTATCAGCTCGTCTTATAGGTTCATAAAAACATGTAAATCATTTTAATCTTCAAACTTTTCCAAAGAAACATAGGTCTGAATACGAAAAATATTACGTTTCGGCGCATTTTGTCTTATCTCAAATTCTCAATCGGTCCAATTCGGAATCGGTCCAGTTCACGATCGGTCCAGTTCACAATTGGCTCAATTCGCAATCGTTCCAATTCGCAGTCAGTCCAGTTCACCATCGGTCCAGTTCACAATCGGTCCAATTCGCAAACGATCCAGTTCACAATCGGTCCAATCCGCAAACGTTCCAATTTACAATCGGTCCAATTCGCAAACGTTCCAATTAACAATCGGTCCAATTCGCAAACGTTCCAATTAACAATCGGTCCAATTCGCAATCGTTCAAATTCGCAATAGCTCCTATTCGTTATCGTTCCAATTTGCAAACGGTCCAGTTCGCAATCGGTCCAATTCGCAATCGATCGGACTTCCCATAGAAATCGCATCAGCTGATAGCACATTTGCTATGGGAGGTAATAAAGAAATTCCAACTTCGACCCATGTTTTAAAGTTTTTCAGTTTCATTGACAGATTCTTACTCTTACACCTTGTATAGACATCTTTAGAGAATTGAGTAAATTGTATTGTACAAGTATTGTACTTAATAGATAGAGTTATATGAACCGGTCTGGAGTTGTAATGAAGCTGGCGTAAGTTGATTGTTTCACCAGCTATCGCTAGGGTTGACACTATGCAAGTTAAAATATATCGGGTGCAAAAAAATAGACTATTTTAGCTTGTTACTGAACATATTTCCTTATAACATAGGTCGAAATACGAAAAAAAAAATCGATTTCCCATACAAACTGCATCAGCACATTTTGTATGAGAGGTCGATATTTTTTTTCGTATGTCGAAACCACCTCTTAAAATATTCGGGGTGATAAGAAAAAGTTGTATAAAATAAATTATTAAAATAATATAATTATTATTATTGGACTGTTTTGAAAAAAAGGGTAAACTGCAAAACAATACCGCGCATATATTGTTTCGTATCTCCACAAAATACCGTATTAGTTTTCGCAAAAAAGTTAAAAATGTTAACAAAAACAAATTTCTCGGTGAGGAGGGGGTGAAGCACGCAAGAGAGAGGAGTGGTGTGAGTTTTGAACATCACACCCGAAGGTATCATGTCACTCGAGTTTCTTTCTTTAAATATTTGTTTAACCGAAAACAAAAAATTACCCAATCGACTGGTCTGTTCACTCTGTTCTACCATTTAGGCAGTTTAGCTATTTTATAAATAGCCCCGTGTGGTGCCGGCAAAGAATAGTACCATCCCATACATACCCGTGGGTGTCGTAAGAGGCGACTAAGGGTTATAAACTGGAGGATGGGCAGCAGCATCCTTCTTAATATTTTACATCTTACTTACTGCGGTCACCAACAACCGCGGTCCATGGTGCCAGACGTAACGCTGACAAGCGAGGTGACCATGATACTTCCCCTCCCCATTTTTCCAGCAAAAGCTAGAATTCTGGAGGGAGCTCCCTGTCCTGTAGTGGACATTTCATGGGATGTTATGATGATAGATATTTCCATTCCCGCTATGTAGCAACCCTTTAACTAGTCAGGTCCGCAGGCGCTTCCCAATCGACTTTGCTGTTTGAGTTAACCGACCTAAGATAATGCTCTGATTGTTATACAACTATATTATCTGCCAACTTATTTTATATAGATACTGGTAACTTGCCCTGGCTACACATAGGTGTAAACAACATTTAGTTTTTACCTTTTTTTAAATAAGTGTTTGGTTGCTTCTCATATCATGCAGTGGTGTTGGGGCCAATCGGGCGCTTTTTTTTTTTTATTAGCGGTACAAGAGAAAAGTAGCAATAAATAGTAGATTACGTACCTATAGGAAGGAAAAATAAAGAATGCTCCAGATCACACTCAACACATGTGTATTGCGACCCGAGGCGAAGCCAAGAGTGGCAAACGTATAAGCTGAGCATTCTTTATTTCCTCCTGTGGTTACTATGCGATTTTTTCTCTACCCGTGGGTGTCGTAAGAGGCGACTAAGGGTTTATGAACCGAAAGATGGGCAGCAGCATCTTTCTGTGTATCGTACCATTTTTCATACTGTGGTCATGGTGCCAGTCGCAACGCTAACAAGAATGGTGACGATAGTACTTTTTATAGTACTATAGTACTATTTTTCATTTTCACGACGTTTCATGGGACATTATGATACTAAAAGCTTTGGTCGTTTAGCTTAAGTTACTTTCTATGGGAAATATTTTTTGCGTTGTTGCAAAAGTAGTAGAAAAAAAGTTCTTGCTTTTGACCTCACTAGTAGAGGAAAACGGATGTCAGGTACAAAAAATAAAATATGTAGCATTTACCTGCCTCCAAAATTATGTATTTAATTTCAAAATATCTTCTAACCCTATTTAATTTCGTGTACTTAGTAGAACACATAGAATTGAAACATTTGGGTCGGAACGTAGCGGAGGCGTGGCCTGACGCAGCGTGTAGCAATTACACTGTACAAACACACCCCACCCCAGCTCGTTGTTAATTGTTCTACTCAACTGGGGAGTTTCTGAACGCAGTCAAAGCTAACTAAGATTTGGTTGTATGGAAAACCGTGGAAAAGCATCGCAGAATGTCACACCTTTTGGTGACATTTTGTTAACGTGACTTATGGCCTATAGGACGTTTCTACTGCACAAAAATAAGTTTATGGAGAAAACTTGTTGGTACTTTCACTTGTGGATACTTGCACTTGAACTTGTACTTACAGTACTTGAACTTGTATAGTAGGCACTTGTAATTATAGTACTTACACTTGTTCTTGTAGGCACTTGAGTTTGTAATGTACTTCATTAGATAGATGGACTTTGACGCTCTGGTTATGCTGAATTTAATGCAATGGATTATGCTCTTCTAGTAACAATACCAGGAGAGCATAATCGAGAACGTTAATTCTGCGACGAGCCCTCCTGGCACATAATGTAACTTCTAACCAGATCGTCGGTCCGTCTGTGTGTGTGAGGGCCCTGCCCACGCTACAGGTTTTTTTTTATGTGACAAGTGAGCAAACGAGCAGGTGGGCCACCTGATGGAAAGTGGTCACCACCGCCCATAGAGCCCGCATAACTTGACACTAACAAGACAGCAAAGCACGTTGCCCACCCTGCGAACTAAGATGGTGTGTCTCGTGTGCCGTTAATTTCTCTGGCTCTCTCACCCTTTAAACCGAAACAAAGCAGTGTAAGCACTGATATTTTACGGCACAAATAGGCAAAGGGGTGGTACTTTCCCAGACGGACATTGCAAAAAACTAGGACCTCCTAGGTCTTCCGGTTCGTACTGGTCACTCTAGCTAGAAACTTAAGGCGATCCGTTTTCCATACTAAATTCAAATGACTTGCATTCTTATGCGGGACATAAAAAAATGCTGTTGAAAAACGAGTGTATATTGATATTTTTAGTTAAATTATTCGCTGATTACAAAGATACAGCTAATGCACCGAAAGTACTAGTTTTTGTTAGCAATTTTTGGTTCAATATTACCATTGTGGGTGTACGATCTATACTTTTAGTACTTTAGGTGCATTAGATGTATCTTTGTATTAATCAGCGAAAAATTTAACTAAAAATAGCAGTATCCGATACACTCGTTTTTCAACAGCATTTTAAGTCTCGTATAAGAATGCAAGTCATTTAAATTTAGTATGGAAAACGGATCGCCTTAACGCCCATCGAATCATCTCCTGTGTAACCTTTGTGTAAGGAACCCATGAAATAACAGTTCGATTATGTTATGGCTAGACATATTTTTAGAGTTCCGTACCCAAAGGTTCCGTACCCGTAAATATGCCTCCGATGTCTGTCTGTTGGCAGGTAGACAGTTGAATATTTCACAGATTATGTATATCTGTTGCCGCTGTATCCACAAATAATAAAAATAAATAAAAAATTAAGAGGGGGTTCCCTACTAAAAACGTGTTTTTAGGCGATTTTTGCTCGACTTTTCTTTTAGCTCTATCGTAAAAACACTTACAAGCGTAAAATCTGGTATGTTTATAGTGCATAAGCTATAGTATAACAAGAAATATTAAAAACAGGTCAAGTGCATGTCTAGTCAAGTTTTACCTTAGTGGTACGGAACCCTCGGTGCGCGAGTCCGACTTGCACTAGTCTAATGATATGGGTACAGTCGACAGTGGCACCGCCATTTGGTTTCTACTTTGCTTTCCTAAAGTCGAAATAATGATATGACCGATACGTGGCTCTGTCGCTCCAATATCTTACGCATCACTCCATCCTTGTCACACTTCTGCCGTTCTAATCAAGCTACTTATTTCATCTGTCGATATTGAGACAAATAGGAAGTTTGCTAACTCTCGTATTTTTTTTCAGATGCGGTCCCCGACGTGATAGCGAACAGTAGCGTGTTCTACCAATACCGGGAAGGATTCAACAACGCCGTCAGACGGAACGTACGAACTAAAGACTTGTTATGATCACTATCACGTAGAAATTAGAGTCCAAATTTAATAAGATTTTTTTTACAACGGCATGTTTGGTATCCTTACGACATATCGCATAGGAAACGTATTTGTAAGGTACCTCGAAACTTGGCTCATAGATAGGGATAAGGTCAATAAGTATAAATAAAATATACGAATTTTTTTCGGTTGCAAATAATAAAGTTATAAAATAATTTTGCTTTTGTCAAATTTCGATAAGACGTATGGCAGAATGAAACGTGTAGCCATGGTCAGTCTTAAAAAATAACTTACAACTGTTCTATGTAGTCTGTGGTCGGTTTTAGTTTTTTTTTATGACAGGCAATGACTAATCATCACATTCTGCCATACGACCTATCGATATTTGACGAAAGCGATTTTTTTTATAACCTCGTCATTTATGGCCGAAAAAAATTGGTATTTTTTATTTATCTTTAATGATCCTATTCCTGTTTATAAGCCAAGTTTCAAGGTACCTTACATATAAGTTTCCTTTGCGAATTGTAACCGTTCTAATCAAACAACAGTATTTAGATAAACGATAGATAGACAGATAGAAACTCTTTATTGCACACATATTTACAGTAATTGCGTAAGAACAATTTTATTGCGCGCAATGACGGCCTTAGACTGTAATTAACTAAGTTTTCAGTTCCATTAACTGTATAGAGAGTGTAAAAAAGTACGATGTTCCTTCTAACGGGTAATTCTAAATCACTAATAGATTGTATAAAAAAAATACTTTTTCACCTCCAAAGCTCGGAAACATTTGTTTTGTCGGTTAAATTCTGCGGCCAAAAGCGATTTTTGGCCGCTAGCGGGCAAAAGGCTTTTGAAATTCGAACGTGATGCAGTATGGCAGACCTCCACGCTGCGGTACTGGCTGCTTCCTCGCTTTAGTGAGGTGAAAAATTTTGTGTTTCGCTCGGCAGCAAAGTTATTTTGCGTTTCGTGCCTTGAAACCTTCGCTACGCTCAGGATTCTTCTTTTGAACCACTCGCTTCGCTCGTAGTTCAATTCTAGAATCCTTCGCTTGCTCAGGTTTCAATACAAGGCACTCACGCCAAATAACGCTTTTGCTGCCTTGCATAACAAATAACTATTTCTTAAAAAAAGTAGTTTTAATTAAAAAAGTGCAGCGCCTGAGTGTTAAATGACCGCTATGATCAGCTGGTGATGCAAACTAAGATGTTTTTTGTTATAATATCCAGTCACTAAAGTACCTATCCATTTCAATAAATTACTGTCATGTAATTCGAAGGATTATCAAATTTCGTGATCACCCAAAATGTAGAAAACCTATCCAAAAGTGATGTAGCATCACCTCAAACAAGGAACATCGTATTTTTTACCTGTTCTCTATTCACCTATTTAATTTTCAAATATACCGTAAATGTTCACTTTTTCCGAAGATGTATTAGTTGAGTGGTCACGTGATCGACTCATTTTGTATGAGAAGTAGAAAAATGTTTGTCGAGTAGATTTTTTTTCTTCGCGTAAGTTAGTTGTTTTGCACTGGGCTTCGGGAGCAAAACCAATGGAAATTCACGTGGTAGGTATATTACTTATTTAAGTAGAAGAATTGTACCTACAGTATAAAAAGTTAAGAACACAGCAAAACATATTCACAAGCTTTGTTCAGTTAAACAATAAATCCAAAACTTAGCAACTAAACACCTGCTCCCACAACTTAGTACATAAATTCCAACAACATTTTATACTATTCGAATGAAGCAAAATCATAAAACAGCGGCTCTCAAACGGTTTTGTCTTTAATTATTTTGCAACCAGAGTATAAAAAAGCTGTATATCCAGCCAGTGAAAAGAAGTTATAATAACTAATAATTTACAATAAAATATTTCGTTCAAGCCCAAATTTTAAAAATCTACTGCATCTGAAGTGCATTTCAGCAAATAACTTGTTGAAGTTGTTCAGTTTCATGGGCAGAATCACATCCTTCAGAGTTGATATACCCTCTCTGATACATCTTATAATGTTGTTTTCTTTGATCATTGTTTGTTTCTGTAAATAATTTTAACCCCCCTCAAAACGTGTATGCCAAGATCACAGTTTGGGAACCGCAGACTCGAAACAAAGCAAGATTGCTAAACTTTATTCATAAATACATCAGGCATATTATTTATGGCGTTTCTTTGTTGTCATCACGGTGAATAACTGATACTGTTGCGTTGTAATTTATATAAAGTCTTATCTTAAGTAATCTGTGTGTAAATTAGAGACAAAGTCGTAACAGGAAATGTGGCGTTTTGCTTACGAGAATTCGTGTAACAAATCAGTACAGGACTGCCCAAGAAATTATAAGAGAAAGTAGCTATAGTTTGTCCATCTTAAGAATGCAGTGACGCATCGCTTTCCGGCGCTGGTAGCCAAGCCCCGTAACCAATCAGGTCGCTTAAAATTATAAAGTCAAATATACAATGACTTACTGAAGGCAAACCTTCGAAAGAAGCGGTTGTATCCTTTGTGTGTTACCTAAAATGCGAAAAAAAAAATTAATATAAAAGTTTTTTTTTGCATTTAACTCCATTGTGAATACACCTTTACCTTGCATTTGCATTAATGACTTACTGCATTCTTAATGCGGACATTTTTGTCTATTTACACCACTAGTGACTAATGGTACAGATCCAGTGGTACTAGTGGTCCTGGACGAAAGTTACGAGCAAAAATAGTACTCAATTCATACCTTATAGTAAGTATCATCAAATATCGGCGCTGCTCTTTTGTTTTATCGGTATCGTCGCGTGACGGCGCGGTGGACGATAGGCGTAATTTGTATTATAAATAATTAGGTAAATACTTTTTTATTTTTGTTCAAGGTTGAGTTTGTATAAGAATATTTAATAAAAAAGCACTTTTTTTATAATCTGTCTTGTATTCATTTCATCAATTACGGATTTTTAGGGTTCCGTACCTCAAAATAAAAAAACGGAACCCTTATAGGATCACTTTGTTGTCCATCTGTCTGTCTGTCTGTCTGTCAAGACCCTTTTTCTCACGAACGAGAAGAGGTATCAGGTTGAAATTGATAACGAACATTAAGGTCCATAAACCACACAAGATCTGAAAATTTCAATTTTTTACAACGACGCAACCAAAAGATATGGCTTTTTATGTCCTCATCTCCATACATTTATGCAAAAACGCACACCTACAGGGTACTTCCCGTTGACCTAAAATTATGAAATTTGGCAAGAAGCTAGGTCTCACAGTACAAATAAAGGGAAAAGTCTAAAACATTAAATATTTCAATTTTTCTCACAACTAATAGTAACCAATTAAGAGGAGCTCTCGTTTCAAGAACTTTTCTATAAAAGAGGGGTCAAGTTGGATGGTCGCTGAGTTTTTAAAATCAAAGAGCAAAAGCTTTTAGTATATCATATAGTAGATAGGTACGGAACCCTTAGGGCGCGAGTCCGACTCGCAGTTGGCCGGTTTTTTTTAAACGTCTTAGGATTGTCCACATCACCACGTCACGACGTCGTTAACGTGAAACGTAGCGGTGTCGCGGCACGTTGACGTGACGTGCAAATTAACGTTACCGTGTCGTAAAAATGCACGTCGCGATACCGCAACGTTACACGTTGTGATGGCTTGTTAACTTCCGGAAAATTTTTCACTCACGAACCTCAGTCTCTTTCTAGACATGGACCGCACAATAAACACTGGGTGCACCTATATCTTTCATTTTCTTTATTTATGTACCTCAATTTTACAAGACACGACAACGTGTAACGTTGCGGCATCGTAACGAGCATTTTTACGACACGGTATCGTAAACTTGCACGTCTTGCACAGTTACACGGTAACGACGTCGTGACGTGGTGACGTAGACAAATAGTGAACATGGACGATTTTTTTTTATTAATTAAAATATTCTCATTCTTTTAATAAACAGTCTAGTAAAACTATTTTTCGAATAACTATAATATTGAAAAAGATATAAGCCATCGCAGATTTGTTTCTGTCTCTTTCTAGGAAAACGAAATTTAATATGGAGTTTATATGGCCGTAGTGCATTGTGACGTCACTATTCATGTCGGATCTCTCTGTAGTTAGTAGTTTTAAATGCTTATATCGGCCGTATTTCTTAGCCGATTTTAATTTTAATTTCACTTTTTGTCATCTCTACTGCGGTATTTTCATATTTTGTTATAAATGCGACTAAAAAAAAATATGCATGTTCCTTATTAAGCCCTTAGCACACCCCGGACACTACATAACAACGAGCGCGAATTTGTAATTAGAATTGCGCGGGCGCACGCGTGTTCGCGCGGGGGTGCAGGGTGGACTTCAATGGGGGCGGAGAGTGTCCATACTCCGTTTTGTATGATATTACTCTTTATTCTGTGCCCTTAGTGGAGCTTTCAACTGACCATTAAACGGACCACAAACGGACATATACTCGTACCTAATGCTCAAATGCGACGTACATGCGCTGGATTACGATAAAAACTGGAATATTAAGAAACAGGCTGCATTCTATCATAAACTAGTGGCCTGCCCCGGCTCCGCACGTAGTTTGCAAAAAAACTCAATAGGCACGATTATTTCCGACTTGATCAACAAACATCAAAATTCGGTCAATGAAAGGTGTGATAATACTAAAGGGTGTAAATTTCAACAATTTTTCCCAAGGAACATAGGTCATAGAACAAAATAAATTTTTGACCTCCCATAGAAACTGCATCAGCTGATAGCGTATTTTGTAAAGGAGGTCAATTGGTTTTTCGTATTCCGACCTATGTTCCGACCTATGTTATGAAAAATTTGTTCGGTTTCATTCAATTCAATTCATTTATTGATAAAAAATTACATTTTACAAGTCAGCAAATTATATACAAAAATTATAATAAAAATAAAAAATTATAATAGGAATCAACATATTATTAAATTTCATTCAAAATTAAAAATTATTTGCCACATTTGTCATAGTTTCCTTTAGAGTTTGGGTTAGCAAATTCGCAGGTTTACAGTCAAATTCGCGGATTGAGTAGTATGCTTCCAACGTTAGCATGCTTTTAAGTTTATTAACAAACGAGACATCGGTCTTACTGTTTTTTATTTCACTTGGGATTTTATTATAAAGTTTAGGGCCCATTATATGTAGGCATTTCATTGATTTAGTAAGCCGAGAAGAGGGCAGGCGCAGATCGTGATGCCGCCTCGTGTTATAGCTTGAGGTATCACCGACCGTAGGGAACTGTTGGATGTTACGACGCATGTACTTAGCTATCTCTAGTATGTAGACACAGGGGATAGCTCGGTTCTGTAGCCTGAAGACTCTATCCCTATCTGCGGCGTTTCCCCACAGGTCTATTCCGTAAGTCATCAGGGAGTTAAAATAGCCATAATATGCTTTTCTGAGATTTGAGTCACTAATGTTAGGACGCAAGCGACCTAAGGCAAAACAGGCTGATGACAAGCGGGAGCATAGCGCGTCAATGTGTAAACTCCATTTTAGACCAGAGTCTATCGTTATTCCTAGGTACTTAACCTCATTTACCTGAGGGACATTTTGACCATTGCATGTAATACTAAGATCATTCACTTTGTTGCCGCGTAGGCCAAAGTGAATGATATTAGTTTTGTCTACGTTAAGTAACATACCATTTGCTGCAAACCATTGAGATATATCATCCATCACTTTAGTAAGTTTCAGTTTTAGAAGCTCATAACTTTCAGCTGCCACGATTACGCAACCGTCATCGGCAAACATTACGAACTCGGCGTCAGCTGACGAGGTGGTAAAGTCGTTCATAAGTAATAGAAAAAGGTTATTTCCCATGATCGAGCCTTGTGGCACAGCACAATCACTGAGTTGAGCCGTTTTCGACCTTGTGCCTTTTACTGAGGTAAGCTGTTCCCTACCCCAGAGAAAGGATTCTACGATTTTATAGGAAGTCCCCTGTCACACCGTAGTGGTCGAGCTTGGCAAGCAAAAGAGGATGACTGACGAGTTCGAAGGCACGTGAGAGGTCGCAGAATATTGCTGCAACTTGACGCCTGCCTTCAATATGACTCACTACGCGTGCGATGACGTCACGCGCGGCATCCACTGTGGACCGGCCTCGTTGATAAGCGTATTGCTGCCTATTCATCAAGTTATTACTATAAAAATGAAACATTAATTTATCACTAAGTATTCGTTCAAATACCTTCGAGAGTTTCATGGGCAGATTCACTCTTTAGAGTATCACACCTTTAACATAATTTTAACATGTTACTTGTACCATGAAACTGAACAACTTTCCCGAAGAAACATAAGTAGGTCGATATACGAAAAACCAAATTTGTCCACAAAGTAAATAATCGCAAAATTTCACAACCACAGGTAGGATTCGAACCTGCGTCTTCTGCGTCAGCACCGCAGACGCTTTACCAACTAGGCTACCGTGGTCCTGCCTGATGTTATGAAATTTGCGACTTCTAGATACGCATTTCAACGTTGCGTTTGTGCTGCCACCTAGTAAGCATTTGCTGTACTAGCTCAACTAGTCCATCATTGCAGATAGATTTCAAGTCGAAAATTGGTAACACTACGTATAATTGAAAATGATTTTTTCAACACTTCTTGTGTTCGGATAAATGTGCAAAGTAGAAAATCGCAAAATTTCACAACCACATGCAGGATTCGAACCTGCGTCTTCCGCGTTAGTATCGCTTACCAACTAGGCTACCGTGGTCCTGCCTGATGTGAAATTTGCTACCTCTACGAGTATACGCATTTCAACGTTGCGTTTGTGCACCACCTAGTAAGCATTTGCTGTACTACTTAAAAACATTCCTCGTGAGTCAGTTTATTTATGGCCCAGTCACGTAAGCAAAACCCTCCAAGGCTCGGAATGAAAGATAACAAGCTAGAAACTTGTAAAGGGTGTAAGGGACGGTGTACCGAAAACTGAAAGCGCGTGCTCAGCCAACGAAACTGAACAACTTTCCCAAAGAAACATTCTTGGGAAATGTTAAAAAATTTTGACCTCTCCATACAAATTGCTCACTCTGCTCGAACAGTTTGTATGAAAAGGACAAAAAATTTTTTCATTTCCCAGAAATGTTTCTTTGGGAAAGTTGTTCAGTTTCGTTGACTGAGCACGCCCTTTCAGTTTTCGGTACACCGTCCCTTACAACCTGTATATACGAAGACTTT
This sequence comes from Athrips mouffetella, assembly GCA_947532105.1. Taxonomy (NCBI): domain Eukaryota; kingdom Metazoa; phylum Arthropoda; class Insecta; order Lepidoptera; family Gelechiidae; genus Athrips; species Athrips mouffetella. The sequence continues at coordinate 5,583,917 of OX383976.1, read as the reverse complement.
TGAGACTGCTTTAAAAGTCTCATAAAATATCCCCTCCTTATCTTCGTGCCCGATTCCAACTTCTTCCTCCTCCCACTCGACCTAGGCGCCCTTGTATCACCACGATGCTTGAGGTGCCTAGGAGCAACACTAATTTATTTTTTCATTCCTTCTCTGTTCGTGCTGTTCAACTATGGAATCGCCTTCCCAAAGCCATACAAGAGAGTACCTCTATTGCCTCTTTTAAACAGAAAGTGAAAGAGCATTTTCTTCTTCAAACCGCTATTTCGTCATCGTAGTCGTAGTCATCATTGTGAATTTCGTCGTATTTATTTAAATATTTTTATATATCTATTTATATGTATTTATATTTACTATATATATAGTGTTTATATAGTATATATATTTATATACAGGTATTAATTATTTACTATTAAATTGTTGGTATTATTTATTTATTTTTGTTTTTTTTTTCCATTTACATGCACGATTGTATCCCGCTATGAACATTCTCTCTCACAACCATGGGTTGGCTGGAAGAAATCTCTTGTAGAGATAAGCCCGCCTTTGTGAATGTCCTTTTGTTTGTTTACTTTCTGTATGTTAAATGTGCAATAAAGAATATATATATAAAATATCGTGTCCGCATCGTAAGGACGGCATCTTTTTTTGTATGGATTTTTTTTTAGGATCCTATCACGTGGGGTAACCAATGAAAGGGCTCCTTGAGCTGATTCTGAATATGTAAAAAACCTTATTACGTTCCTGTCACTTACTGCCTAAAAATTACGACAGGCCTTATGTACATTACTTCACCCCTCCCAATGTCTGTCACAGGTAGTTTCAACGAACGCTCCAATATGGTGAGTGTGGACGGCAAGTTCGAAAGCAGAAAGTTTGACTTTGGAACTTTGTTTGGAGACAAACATACTATTATAATAAAACTCGTTCTGTCCAGATGTTCACTTATTTTATTCCGGCATTTCTTCAGTAGCAGGTACTAATAGTAAATTAGGTATGTTTTAACTATTTCCTTCAAGACTAATGGTTTACAATTCTCAATACGACTAATCGCGTTTGTTCCTGTAGCTAGACTGCTGGCCCTGTCGAATGTCAGCTAAAAGAAAACTCTGTAGTCAATAGACTTACTTTTTTTAAATTAATCTCAAATTTTGCGCAACCTAACACTATAAGTCGCCAGCCCTCAGAGGTATGTTCACAGTTTCCGAGATATTCACGAAAAACTAAAAAATGGGACCTCTTTTTGTTCCCCCCCGACCTCTGAGAAACCTCATGGGGCTGGGGACTTTTAGTATTTCTTTTATTTATCTCCTAACCAATCCAAACAAAGTTCCGACGTCAAATCTTCTCCTATCGACTTTTCCATCCATAATGATAATAACTTCATCTGTAACATTTTATAATTGTTTTATTGTGTACAATAAAGAATACATATAATGATTCGTTGTGTAAACTAAGGACGGTTGCGCTAGAAGTAATCGCACTGTAGAAAATAATTTTCTTTGTATGTTTGTTGTGGGCCAATCGTTGAACTGGGCCGATCGAGATCTGCCTGGGCAGATCACGTGCCGGCATTTCGTGATCTGGCCAATTATTTCATGATGTGCCCAATATAAAATAGGGCAGATCGATGAGAGCAACCTATTTGTTGATTTTCCCTACACTTGGCTACATCAAGATATGGCTTCTGGCGCATCGTAATGTAGTAGGTTAGGTTGGTCACCCTACAGAATCGATTTGCCCAAGCATGGCCGGGCGATGAATAACGATTTTCACGATCATATCCATACGTTTTATTTGTTATTCAAGAATATTTAAAGGATGCCGTAGTATAAAGTAAGTAATTAAACACAAAAATACTTGTACATAGTGTTTATATTTGGTAATAATTAAAACAACTAACACATTTCTACTGTATTTACATACATTTAGATATACTACAAGTGTCCCTTGAAACACAGTTAAAGTACAATCTTAGAGTTTTTATAGCTTATTGCTTCCAACAAAAACTTTTGCAAAATACTGAATGTATACCAGGCATAATTAGAGTATTTTTTTAGTATTCTATTCAAGTTTCAAGTACCTAGTTTATACAACCCAATATAACTTTTCGAAACAGTTTTGCCGTGTTTGTATTGACAGCGCAATGTTTGTATGGGGAAAGTTGAAAAAGTTACTGGTTCCAAACTGAATAAAGACCTAAAGAAAGTTGTTCAGTTTTGTAGCACGATCCATACCTTCCGATCCGATTGTCCGATCTTCCGATTACCGGGTGAAATCAGATAATGTGTTGTAAAACCGAATCCTAAGTTAGGATCCAATTGCACTACACATTATCCGATAGTCTGAAGATCGGACGATCGAATCAGAAGGTGTGGATCGTGCTTATAGTCTGAGCTTTTTTGGTACATTAAGTCTGTTATCTGTATAAGTAGGTACATACAAAAAATTACCAAAATTTTAAACTCTATACGTACTATTACAAAGGTGCTTAATAAATCCCAGCCCAGACAATAAAAAAAAAGTATCGCGTTATTTCTGTATGAAAATTGTTATATACTTATAATTTATTTATTATTTACAATAAAAAATACATAAGATACCAATACATCGCGCCACAATTCCCGATTCTGTGCATACTGCAGTGACACATATTCGTTAACCATCGGTTTAATAGGCATTTACCAACTTTATATACGATCTAAAGCTCGATAAATTTTGATGCTGACAGTTGTTTTCTGCGCATGAGTGACATGCGGAGAGCCAATGAATGATTCTCACGCCTTCCTCGCTCACCCCCGCGACTCATTTTTTGAGTTCTAGGCATTAACGGTCAAGATTAGAGTTACCTGAATCCACCTGAACCCACCTAACCCATGACCCGGCTTAAGGTTATTTTCATGCAAATGTTACCGGCCAAACCCGATTTTAGGCCAAAATAGTTTTGCCTAGGCCAAACCTAAATGTGATGAGTAGGGTAGGTTGGGTAATTTGTTAAACCTTGTACCAGAATAGACTTGTTTCTATTGCAAGGGTTAACAGGTAACCTAACCTAACCCACCTAACAGTTTTCAAACTAGTTGGTTTAGTTTTTTTGGCTAGGAACGAACCCCGATAGAATTACGTAGGTACATCTATAGCTTAGGAGCCTAGGTCAAACTGGTTAGGCCTAGGCAAAACTAGTTAGGCCTAGGCAAAACTAGTTTGGCCTGAAATCGGATTTGGCCAGTACCACATACATTAGAACCAATTAGGAAGTTGGACTTTGCGTTAACTTGTGAATTTTGACAAAAAAGGTCATGAATAAAGTAGAAAAATAGGTTGATAATAGGTAGTCTGACACCGCAACCACATCCTTTCCTTCCCACTCCCCCACCTCGCATACCTAAGGCGCGGTACAGCGGTTTCGGTCAGACTACAGGTACTTACGTTTCAATAAAAAGACATAACATCACATATAATATAACTCACGTACTTAGCTACCGGTAGTACCCATGGACACTTAAGTAGGCTAACGAGCAACCTATTGAAATATTCACGAGCGCTACAAGAAACCTAGCTCCAAGTTCTATTTCTCAGAATGTAAGCCCTAAACAACCTTTGTTTACGGTATCCGGCATCCGGGATTTCGACTGGGGCCGGTTCGGAGTGCAGCAAAGGCGTATTTTGGCGAGAAGAAGGAGCATTTTTCACCAGAAAACCTTTGGGTACCAACGGTACCCGAAAGCACATGAGTCGATAAACCAAGTTGGTATAACATTAAATAGGTAAAGTACCTACCAAACAGACTTAAGTATTTATGTACAAACTTGGCGCGAGCTGGTTATGCAATGATAATACCTATAAATACCTACATAAATAAATTTTGGGGGACATTTCACACAAGGGTATCTAATCCCAAACTAGGCAAAGCATGTAACTATGGGTACCAGAGACTGATGTACATACATAAATAGATAAATAATACCCAGACACACAACAAACACTTGTGTTCATCACACAAATGTTTGCCCTGGGCGGGGCAATCCAACCCGCGGCCCACGGCGTGATAGGCAGGCGCACTACCAACCACACCAACGAGCTTGTCAATTTCAAATATCAATCTGTGGTTTACATAATTATTTTTAAAAACAAGAAGTTGGAAAATTCACCAAATGTAAGCATGTAATGTCGGAGAAGAAAAGTTAGGAAAATATCTAGATCAGTGTATTAATACAATCATTGATGTATGGGAGCTATTTAACTATATTATTACTACTTATCGAATAATTGAATCAAAACTTACACTATTATTTTAATTAAGTATCACTTATTATTTTATTGAAACTTACAAAATAAATATAACTGTGCTATTTACAAAACTACTCACAATCGACAAACACGAATTCTATGAATTTTAAACATTATTTTTTATAACTATTTACATTATTGATAGAGAAAAAAATATTCACAACAGTTTGGTCGAATACTGCAACGGCAAAGTATTTACAAATAAATTGGTTAGTACTTAAAATATAAAAAATGTCTTAAAGTCTAATATAATATGGCACAAAACATTGGCACAAGTAGTAGTAATATGGCACGAGAATTCACGCACTGAAATAATTAATTTTCAATGCGATAAAAAAATTGCTAATGACAAAATAAAGGGGAGGCCTTTGCCCAGCAGTGGGACACTACAAGCTATATAAAAAATTGTAGTAGGTACAGAAAACAACATTCCTAGCTGTCCATTGAAGACGTTTATGTAAAAAAGCTTACTACAGATTGGATGACTATATGAATGACAAAGAGGTATGGTGCTCTGATATTCCAGCGAAACACAAGAAACACACTGTAAAAAGCCGACTCTTAAAGTAGACCGTGCTGCAGTGGTTTCTTGCCGTTTCTTGCTGCCATAGCACGATCCGAAACGGCGTAGACTCGCTCTATTTGCATTGTATTCTGCATGACATTCAATAAGTATTCTGTAAAGAATCTACATTGAATAAAATTTGCTGAATCTGAATCTGACGAAGCTGAGAGGAAATGTTATCGTACGAAACGGATTTATTCAATGGAAATGTGTGATAATACTGAAGGATGCGTATATGTCCATGAAACTTAACAACTTTCCCAAAGAGCATGAGTCGAAATACGAAAAACCAAATTTGACCTCCCATACAAAATGCGCTATCAGCTGGTGCATCGAAAATTGAGTTTCGTATTTCAACCTATGTTCTTGAGGGAAAGATGTTCAGTTTCGTGGACAGAACCACCTCTTAAAGTATCCGGGGTGGTAAAAAAATATTGTTTTCACTTCTCATGCTCTGAAAGTGCTTATTCGTGCAGGATATAGGCTGCACAAAGTCGAATTTTGTGCACTAGGGCAAAAAAGTAATCTCGGTGGGGTACGCCCTGCGCGCGGGCCTGCTGCACGCCGCGCGCGCGTCAACATATTCTTCACTAAAGCAGAACAACTCATTCTTCAGTTACATTTAGAGAGTACTTTTACGTTTTATTTCCTCGCAATCAAAGTGAAAAGCAGAGTTTATAACTCGTCCACAAAACCAATTTATCCTCGACATTACTATCAGCCCTCGCCTTCGGCTCGGGCTGCTAAAAGTCTCGGAAAAATGGTTCGTTTTGTGCACTTGTTGTAAAATCTACTATTAACCCCAGCCTTTAAGTATGTTACTCAGAACGTATGCTTGAATATTTCCGCACGTACCTACATACTACGTAATACAGACATCATTAAAAATACAATTAAAATCACATGAATATTTAAAAGGCAAACAGAATTTTTACATCAATACAGTTATTGATATAATAATTCTGTTGTTATAATAAATTAATATACAACGTGTTAACGGAATATGCGAAACTTCTCTTAAAAACACTTATAAAAAAACCGGTCAAGTGCGAGTCGGACTCGCGCGCCGAGGGTTCCGATATACCTATAGTATTTTTGGAAGCAATAAAGTCCATTTTCAGGACCGCAAAACTAAATTTGTTTGTAAAGGTTTTTTGCAGATTTCTGAAAAACTGTGCAACTTAGAAAGATTATTTTATTTTTGCTGTAAAGTTTATATAAACTTCTGTCAACTGTAATTAATTCAGATTTTTCCTTACTCAAACTTCGGAGATAAGGGGGTGGGGAATGGTATTTTTCTTGACATTTTTCATCATAACTTTAAAACTAAGAAATTTAAAAAAATACAAAAATATATTTTAAAATGTACAAGTAAAGCCCTTTCATATGATACCCCACTCGACCTAGTAGCGACAATTTGAAATTTGGCCCCCCCTATATTGGCCCCCTTTATATTAATAATCATACTTTTTTCAAAATTTTTTCTTGTGCAATTAAGTTGGGCAACTATATTCTAAAACTATTCCAAATTTCAGGTTGATAGCATAAGTGGTTGCTGAGATATAGAGGTGTGACAGACAGACGGACAGACAGACAGACAGACAGACAGAGCGGCACCATAAGGGTTCCTTTTTTTTACCATTTTGGTATCGGGACCCTAAAAATGTGTGATTTTGATTTTTTTTGAGCGATATTTTGTCATCCGGTGATATTCAAGAATTGGCTCTTAAAAAATAATCAGTTACATACATTTCAAAAAGTGTATACTTGATTGATTCCTTTCGCACTATGACATCAATTCTGTCTTCAGTGGACAGTTAGGAGTGTTGTTGCTTGTACATACCTACATTCTGTGTTTTACTATAATAAGTCGTAGTCTGATCTCTACGCCGTAGCGGGTGCGTAGCAAACTTGATAGAACAATCATATGTGGGCAGATTTAGAAATGTATAAGTTTATATCTTGATCATATATTCGCCTTTTCACATAATGCCTAGGCATTTTATAAAATGCCAAGAAATTTTTTCGTCATTTTACATTTTTCTGGTACAAGATTCCCTTGGATAACGAAAATTTAGTGTACCAGTGATCTCGTAAACCCATTTACAATCTACCGACGCCGTTTTACAATTTACCAATTATTTTATCAAGGGCAGGTTTGCATTGCGATTTAACACCTACAGCATTTGAAATAAGAATGGTACAAAGTCCAATATGTCACGCTTTAAGCTCTCGACTGTACTAGAAAAGTTGCTATACACAATATTGCATGCAGAACGTTGTGATAGCTTTGTCTGATAAGAGATAGAGGTTCATTCGCTATTAAAACGGGCAAGAGTACAGGTAAACCCTATAAAAATGAGCTATTCTAAAGGAAGATAAAACGATTCTTTTGATTTGACTTTTGAGACCAAGCCTATGAAGTTTGACAGAGATTTGTACTATTTTTAGTACGCGAGGACTCACGAGGTTAAACTGGCGTCCTTTTTACAAGTATGCTTTCTTCTTTGTTGTAGTTATTCTTTATATGTTAGTATTTATATGTTAGTCTTTTATATGTTAGTCTTTATATAAATTGTATAGCGGCGTTGGCAGGTTATAAATGGGTTTAGCACTCGTTTTAGAACACTTGGTGCATTTCGGATTGGCTGCGTTATCCTGCGACCACAACGTACAACTTACGAGCCAAGCGAGTAAAGCGATCGTGCCGCGGCAGCGGCCAGTCAGTGCCAGAAACGAATTACTCGACGTTTTGTAAAGTGCTTAGGCATTATGTAAGGTGACGAATTTCACAACTTGCCTGCGACACATAGATTCTATGGTAGTCATTTATTCCAACGGCTTATGCTGCGGATGCGCCGGTGGTGGCTGTTGAGGAGTAGAAGGCGCTTCGGGAAGTAAAGGGAAGGGTAGTGGGGGGAGCGGAAGGAACGCTCGAGACTGGAAGCTGGCTAGCGAGTGCAGTAACGCCGCCGAATGCTCGTGCGCTTTGCGACGTAACTCCGCGACGCTCGACGTCCGAGCCTCTTCTTTAGGGCAGCATGGGCATGGGGCGCCCCAACCTGTAGATAAAAAAATTCATTTGTCGTATGTAGTATACCACCTTGCAGATCTTTGCATCAAAGAATTAAATGGTTGAAAAAAAAAACTAAAAGAAAGTACCAGATAGTATTATCAACTTACACAGCAAAATACCATCTAACCACAACAAAAAAAAATGCTCGTCTCACTCTGGCGAATGGAGTAGAGATAGCAAGACACCTTATATTCGCTTATGGATAAGTCAGGTGGTGCAACCCAGCTTTAAATGTTAGTGATAATCTGTTACATATGAATGTGATAATATCAATTCAGAAAAACTGAAGTCAATTCTAGACACTACAGTCGGAGTAATGTAGCTTTTTTTTTATGTTACAAGTGAGCCAACGAGCAGGTGAGCCACCTGATGGTAAGTGGTCACCACCGCCCATAGCACCCACTGTCTTATTAATGGCATATTTTGACAATAATAAAACAGCAACGCGCGTTGCTCAATTTGAGAACTAAGATGGTATCTCATGTGCAGCTTGATTAGAATGACAGCAGTGTGAGAGCAGGACGGAGAGATGCGCTACACATTGGAGCGACAGAGACACGTATTGCTCCGACAGCTCTTGCGCATAGTTTTTCCTGCTGTCATCTATCTAATCATCCTACAATTTGGTCTGTTGATTACAAAAATTGTAGCAACACAATTTGATGGGTCTTAGAGTAATGGCTTCTTACCATAAAGTAAACGGCAGTGGAATAGAATAAAAATGTAAATATGAGATTGAAATTAACTATCGAAATATTGCAAGTTACCTATCTAATGTCAATTTCATACATTTTCATTTTATTCTACTAACTAAAGAGAAGCCACTTGTCTAGGTACCCATGACCGCTGAATTTGCTTACAACAGCAGTCATTTGGAGTAGGTATCACTAGTTTGTCGAGCAACTAAAGATCAAATTCTAAGAAAAACCAACCTTTCAAAGGAAAGAACGGCTGCGAAAGATGGTTGAGGTGCTGAGAAAGGTGTGACAGATGCGGTGGTAGGAACAGCGGGGGAGGGGGCGGCGCGTCCGAGTTGCCGTTGCCTGGAGACGTGCGGAACGCTGCGGAGCTGAAACAAAATGGCGGCGGTTAGTATTAGTTGAAACATGGTTGAAACCAAAGCAAAGCAATAGCACTATCAAACAGAACGGTCACTCTGCCTCCTTGCAATCTACCCTGCACCCCCGCGCGCACCCGCTCGCGAGATTCTCGTGGTCCTTCTGATGGTCTTTTGTACTGAACATGCAGCCTACGCGACCTTCCAATTCACAATTTCACATTGGCGCTCGATCGATGTATGTACATTGGCGCTCGATCGAGTTTTTGGCGGGAATTCGGCGTGGAAGTTTGCCTGCTCGATTGAAATTGTATGTTTTTTGGTTTGCAGTGATTTAGTGGATAATAAATATGGAACAAGGCGTGATATTATTTATGTATGACGTATGTATGTAAATATGGTGTATTAAACAGTAAATTGACTATGGAGTGCGCAGCTGATGATAATTTCAAGTGATCTCGTGCATAAGCCCCGTTTGCGTTGTCTGAAAAAGTCACGGACATTTTCCTTTGTAAATTCCACTGACCTAGGATCAGCATTTTTGCAAAATCATTCTGAACCTTTTATATATACGTAAAGTACGGAAAAGTGCGAAATCCGAAACCGCGGGCAACAGCTAGTACATATAGGGCAGGACTAGGACAAAAGACATCAACGTGTGACATGTGCAATTGTGCAAGTTTGTGCTCGTTCTTATGTCATATTGAAGTAGGTACTTTTGTTATACAGGATGTTTGGTGCGCTCTACTCATGACACTGAACTACTTTCCCTAAGGAACATAGGTCAGAATATGAAAAAAAAGGACGGGTTGCACTCCGGGAGTGCCGGCAGAAGTGAAAACTTGCATTTTTGAATATTATGCTTTTTGTAAAGGTCACTGAATAAAAACCCGTATTGTAATAAGATAACGGTTGACATTTGACGCTTTTTCGATCAGGCTACAGATCTGACGCGACATCTGACGCGAGTTTAAAATTTTTTACCCATCTAAAAAAAGTGCCAAGCGCCGCTAAAGAAGTTTACACATCAAAAAATTTTTTTCCCTTCCATACCTACAGAACTGGTAGAGATCTCAGCTAGGGATAAGTCCGCCTTTGCATGTAATCTTTCAGACAATAGTACTTTTGTAATTTTTGTGCAATAAAAATTATACAACAACAACAACAGAATACGCTCTCAGCTGATGCAGTTTTAATGGGACGTTGACGATATTTTTTTCTTATTTTGACCTACTTATGTTCCAAAGAAAAAGATGATCAGTTTCATGGGTAGAGTAACCACCTGAGAGGTTTGCAGATATACAGGGTGTTAATTTGATTGCGTGCCATAGCTTAGGGGGTGGTTCAGTAACGATAGCACTAAAAAAAATTATTTAAAAAATCCGACTTAATTTTTTTTTTACTCCATTGAAACTAAACTAACGTGGAGGGCAATGAACCGGAGCACCGCGCTATCAAAAGCGCGCGAAAGAGTTTCAGTTATGTATGTGCCTACCTTATCCACTGATACTCGCGCGCTGGCTCGGTGATAGCGTGGTGCTACGCGTTAGTTAAGTTTCAATGGAGTTTTAGTTTTTTTTTTTTTGTAGAATTTTTTTTTGTGTTCCTTTATCGTAACTAAAGCACACCTTAAGCTTTGGCACGCAAAACATAGTGAATAGATGACTGCACTCACCTATACTTGAATCAGAGTATTCTCACGAGAAATCTTGCACACCTAGCCATTTTCATTGCAGTAGGCCCGTTGTGGTTACGGCAAAAAATAGTCCAAAACATCTGTACCCGTGGGCGTCGTAGGAGGCGAGTAAGGTCTTATGAACCGGAGGATAAGTAGCAGTATCTTTCTGTGTACTGCATACCATCTTACATACTACGGTCACCAAAAAAAAAAACGGTCGCAAGCCGCAACGCTTAAAAGCGCGGTTACGATGTTAAGTCCCTCCATGTGTTTCTCCCGGAGATCTGGAGGGAGCTCCCCTTCCTGTCCTGCAGTGGACGTAATGGAAGGAACATCAAAACATGTGCGTCCTTGTGTTCCCATAACAGTGTACGACTATTTATTAGGACCACGAGATAGGAGCAAATAGTATGCAATACAAAATTAAAACAACACCAGCCTTTTGTCCTCTCCAGATTGAATAACTTGTAGAAACAGAAGTAGGTAACACTATCAGTACTCGGCAGTGGCAATAGCATCTATTATTAACAGCGTCGCACGACTAACAGGATACGGCATAGGGTTGCCACATATCAAGATTCATTCAAGACACCATGTCTTCGAACTTCCATAGGCACTAAGTACCTGGGCGACCGAGCTTCGCTCTATAATCGCGGCCTCAACATTCAAATATCATCGGGTGACCAAGCTATGCTACCCACTAAAAGATGGCGCTGTAGGTTTCTGTCTAAAACGAGGTATTTTAAAAAAATACTTAAAATGTACATATTTAAAATGTACATTTACCTTAATGTATGAAATCTTATTACAAGAAAATATACTTATTACAGACATTTGACAGAACCAATCAAACTGACTTAATCATTTCATTCTGCTTACATGGTGGCATTATGATGGTTTGTCCTCGTCCTGATTTGAATAGAATAGAATAGAAATTATTTATTTGCAAGAATACATGTTACATAATAAGTTCTTAAAATAGATTCAAGCATGCAAATTTTTGTATAAAAATATTATTATATATTAATATTATTATTTATTAATATTAAATATTTTTGTATATTTGCAGCGCAATCCAGTAGACGTTTCAAAAGGTGCTTGAAAACACCCTATTCCAATACACCCCTAGTAAAAGTTCCCGTGTGGTACCGGTAAAAAATAGTACCGACCCATCTCTACCTGTGGGTGTCGTAAGAGGCGACTAAGGGTTAATAAACCGGAATATGGGCAGCAGCGTCCTTCAGTGTATCGTATCATCTTACATACTGCGGTCACCAACAACCGCGGTTTGTGGTGCCAGCCGTAACGCTAACAAGGGTGGTGACTAAGGTACTTCCCCTCCACAGTCTTCTAGCAAGAGCTGGAATTATGGAGGGAGCTCTGTAGTGGACATATTATAGGATATTATGATGATGATGAAAAAGTTTACTTGTTTCTTTATTCCCGTACACAATATGCTCGTAGGGTTTGGTCACCCCAATACCACATTAGGTCTGCATGCGGAGCGTAGCTTTCTTGTTACATCTGGCAGCCCTGGACTGAATGTAAAACTACATAGTGTCAAAGTGTTTGAGTGTTAGCGTAGTAGTGTTAGTGTTCTAGTGTAGACAATGAAATAGCGGGAGGTGTCGCGCGCTCTCGCATTCCCTCAGTGCATAGTTGATGTTGCGCGACCGAGTGGGGTAAGGTATGGGAGGTAGCGGGAAGGTCCGGTCTAACAGGTTTAGGGCCCACCTCTATGAATATTTCCTTGCGATTTGCTTCGATTCATACTTTATTTTTACAAAAGAATAAATACGCCATAAAGAGAAGAAGAAGTAAACAATAATATTGAAATGCACTAGACAAATGGACTGTTATAAATAATACCACGGATTAGTTGATCAGACTATATTGATGGGCATAAGTAGCTAGCTCGACAGACTAATTAAAAAAAAAAAATTAAAAAAACACAAAAAAGTAAAGCGAGCAAGGAGTCTGCGACACATAACAAGAATCTTAGTAAAATTATTTTTGTGGTAGGTATACATACCGACAGATACTTGACATATATCGTTAATTTTTGTTAAAAAGATGTCACTTTATATCTTAAAACTGAATTTACGATGATATGCATCGAATGTTCCAATTTTATCCACATTTTCAGTCCTTAATTTTATTGTTTAGAGCATGTTGTGCTCTTCTTAAGTAACGTTTGTCTTCCTTGTTGAAAAGCCAAATAAAAAAAAATACACACTTAAAGCTTTACCTCTACACTAGGAGGCATGTTTAATAGAGTTTATAAAAGAGCGTTGCATACTTACACGTTCAATTAATACAATACACATACTGAAAAATGCTTAGGCTATCGTTTGACGTACAGACAGTCAGAAATATCCACTTTTTACATAAATTTAAAGTTATGATTTTGTTTACAAAATGTAACGCTCTTTCGTGATCTCTGGCATAGAGAAATTTTTATAAGCACCTTTATATTGTGCATGGATTTCGAAATTTGTTTTGCGAATAATTTCATATAAATAAATGTTTGAGCGTCAGATAAACTTTATCTGAATTCCTTTGCCTTGGGCTACAGATTCCCCCGGGCATTCGTTCAATGGAATCAAAGGATTTGCGTTCATTAGGAGGGTAATAATAGATGGCGCGCGAGTGCTGTCGCTGCTACCCACAAATACTACTATGTACCCGCAGACACCCGTAAATACCTACACTATAAGGCTGGATGTCGACCAGTGGCTACGAAAATAGGATAACGAAATTTTTTAGGAAGGTTCCATGGTTCATCAACTAACACAATGTTCTAGTGCGTAAAATGTCCATTTCGTTTTAGCACATAAGCGGAGTGAGCGTGGTAGTTTAAACGATATTACCAAAACACAAACGCTTGTCTAAAACGTTAAGTTAAGCCTTAACAAAGCGTATTAGGCAAACGGTTTTGGTATTAAGCAAATCTCTTTCATTATACCTATTGCACTAGGGTCAAGAGCATTTAAAAATAACAGCAAACATTAAAATAGAAAGAAGTTAATTAGTTAGTTAATTTAAATTATTAACTGAAAAGGGTTTTTCTTGGTGAGATCGTTCGTACGGTCAACCGCTTGTCGGTAGAAACTTTTTAAACTCTATTACCACGCCATAAGGTCCAAAAGTGTTTCTACTGATGTGCGGCCGTTCATACCAACGTTGACATTATCTCGGCCCTCAAGGCTATATTGACAAGAACAAGTAACTAATAATAAAAAGAATCCCATTCATTCATACATTCATAACATCCCATAACAGGGAGCTCTCTCCAGAACTCCATTAGGCAAAAACGCGTAGGACATTGGAGGGGATTTACCATAGTCACCATGCTTGTAAGAGTTGCGGCTGGCAACCGCTGTTGTTGGTGACCGCAGTATGTAAGATGGTACGTTACACAGAAAGATGCTGCTGCCCATTTTCCAGTTCATAAACCAACAGTCACCTCTTACGACACCCACGGGTACAGATGGGTTGGAGCTATTCTTTGCCGGCACCACTTGGGTCGCGACACAGGGCGCGCAAAAACAATCCATCTAATCGATAATTTTGCCCTGCCTATTGTACGAGTTTGTATTGTATCGTATAATGTAATAAAAAAAATAAGATCTTCAAGCTCATTGGTGATACGAAAGACTAAAATATTATATCCAAATATTTCGGCCCTCCTTGCTTCGCTAGGAATAGATACCTTGCTAATTTATTTTACTAGGGGATGACATCTGCCAACATGTCCCAAATTTTAATGTCAAATCATCAATGATCACTAGAAATTATTCAAAATAACCCGTCAAATCCATAGAACGACGCCTTGTGACGAATTATTTCTTTAATCCTCCTTCTAATTACCCTTATTTTTCTGTGATTACATCAGATATGATGATATATCAGCTGCCGTACTCCGAAGTGAAACTACGATAATATCGCGCCGATAATTAGTCTATGGCAAGTCTATAGTTCGGCCTTTGACAAAAAAATTCCCATACGAAGTAAATTTCCGAATGTAATTGTTGTTGTCAATCTGATAATATCGGAGCTTCGACAAAACTTCGGAGTACGCACCCTGTTTTTCGTTACTGCAGTCACCACTATGGAAACGTTAGTTTACTATTATTTAATCTGTGACTATGGTTAAAAATTCAAATGGACGTGCTTTGGATGTTATAGCCAAAATCAATTAGGTACCAAAAACCAGGGAGTCTTGCGCCCAAATTTCATTACCTATAAAGGGTCACTCCCGCCCTTCTTAACAAGCCGTATCTATTAATTTGCGAGGAGGGCTGGCACCTTCTTAAGATGACACTTTCAGGATCATTTTCATACAAAATTTATTAATTCATTTAGTTTACTTAATGTACACAATGTAATAATGAACATAAAGGCATTATGTACTTACTAGTCTAACTTAGGGTGATAAAAAATCGTGATGGATTAATGGTCTTTTGTAAGTGCATGAATACCTACATAATACCGATGAAAATTATTAGGTATGCATCAGGAACCAGCTATTATCGCCATTTTCCACCGAACTTCCTCTTAACAACGGTTTTATCGTACTGTTGACAAATGTGTTACTACAAATAAGTCGAGTATGTCATATATCAGCAGAATACAACACCAGTGTTTTGAAAACTCCTTACATTTTCAGAAAATAATAAAATCAGTATGAGTAACTGCACTCAATAAAATTATATAACGTATATCAGTCCGTACCATTACCCATTTAAAGTGTGCTCTTTTGTACCTGCCAAAAGTTTAATTATAATAAAAACTCTGCTGCTGCTATTGCAGTACTTAGTTTTAGTGTATTTCAATACTTTTCGTATGGCGAGCGCGCCAATAACTGCTAAGAAGCTAATATAAATATTCAACTAGCAAACTAAGGAACTTCATACAAAGGGAATTAATCTCAAATATTAATTATTGTTTTGATTAGCAGACGCTGGGAATTAAGTTGAATATTCATAGAGTTAAGTACAGATATCCAATAGTAAGGTACATAATCAACTCGGCACCTTCAGGGGTAGTCCCGGACGGACTCGTTAAAAATGCTTGAACCCGTACCTACTCTACACGATGAGGCTTTAAGATTATATAACCATGAAGCCAATTTTTGAACGTCACCGGGTGATAAAATATCACTTTTGAGACTTTAAAAATTCAAATTTACTTTTAGACAGGAAATAAAAAAAAAACTAAATTGACAATTATACACTACTTTATATTTAACGAAAATCAATGTTCTCTTTTGAAAAGAAAAATCTGTGATTTTGGATTTTTTCAGTGATATTTTATCACCCGGTGATACCTATTCACAAATTGACTCCCTGAGATTTTCGTCGTATTGTTCCCGAAACCTATAAGAACAACGACAAAAATATTTGCTCGATTTTTTGTACATGATTTTTTTTTTTACAAGTGAGCAAGCAAGCCCACAGACCACCTGATGGTAGTGGTCACCACTGCCCATAGCGCCCACAGTCTTATTAGTAGCAGTAGGTTGCCCACCCTGAGAACTAAGATGGTTTGTCTCATGCGCCAGTAATTTCACTGGCTCCCTTGCCCTTCAAACCGAAACACAGCAGTACAAACACTTCTGCTTTACGGCAAAAAAAAAACAAGGGGGTGGAACTTCCCCAGACGGACTTTGCACAAAAGCCTTACCACCTTCAAAACACACATTTGGTATATGCAGATGGATTTAGGACAAAAGGTATTTTTCGAGCTTCAAAAAGTCGCTATTTTTTTACGACTAGTTTTTTTTGTGTATTTCATTGTCTCGTATTTACACGAATTGATAAAGAACTACCTATTTGAAATCTACCCACACCTCACTAATAGATATTTATCTATTAGTGAGGTGTGGGTAGACTCGTTCTATCTAAGTAACTACATCTATGTGCAAACTCGATAGGCGTACACAGTGTAGAGAGTGGCTGTAGGCAATGGGATCAATTATTCATGCAATTAACTGATTATAGCGACACTAGGGCCTTTGGTCCCCTCCCACCCCGCAACCCCTCGCGTAGAATTTTTGATTTGTAGTTGTGTATGTTTGCTAACTAGTTAATTGATAGACTAGTTGATAGCCGTATAGATGGTGTGATTTTAAGACGAAGTTTAAAATGGTCATCATCGTGTACCAGTTTGCGTGTTTATCATCATCATCGTATCGTATGGGTTGCAAGGTCGATGACCGACCTCACAAACCCTGGTGTCAGAGTTGTTGAGCTGCCAAAATTTGGTGTTAGATTATTTTGAAAGGGGCATCGTGGAACTTTGACTTATACTATAATTTATAATAACAGAAATTACTTTCTAAATGATTTTAACCACAGATCAGATTTTAACCACAGAACAGATTTTAACCACAGATCAGATTTTAACTTCATTTTCAAGAGTCGAAGAAATTACCATTTACTGCAGTATATTGTAGTCTCCGGTTCTTAATAAATTATTGTGAACATAATTACCACCTCGGCAAGTAATATTATTGAGTAATATATGCAGAAGAGAGCGAGCAACATAATACAGTCTCGCCAGGGCCGCTTCCAGTCCTAAAAAAATTTTGTGTAAGAAAAAAGGGTACATAATGTACAGTTGGCCAAAAGGCATGGGTTTGCATTTCATAAAATAACAAAGTTTTGACTTTGTTAAGTTTAATGCCAAATTGATCTCTTTCTTCGCCGACCGCTCGACATTCATAATAACACATTATATACGAATTTACTGTATAAGTACACAGTGATCCGCAAGAGAGTTCAAAATTATAAAACTGCAGGTAAGTCCGCTTAAATTTTTTTGATAGTTGCAATGTTTTATTTAATTTTTGATGTCATATAAAAGTGATGTCAACTAAAGTCGTTTTAAATTAATAATTTTTTTTTTGGAAATGCGCATTCTCCATGTAATTGTCACCTATATATATAAGGAACAGCTACTAAAGTTATTATAGGCTGCATAAGAATTGGAGTAACGAATTAGGTATTGTAACTTGCTACGCCGTAGCAAACGTCTACGATTAGTGTGAAACTTTGTTTCATTGACTTATGTTGTTAGTTATACGGGGTGTAAAGGAACAGGTTTCCGTAAACTTAAACGGCATGATTGGTCAACGTAACTGAACAACTTTCAGTAAATAAAAGTTTCAGTAAATGAAAAAAAAAGTCGGCCTCTCCATACCCAATTGCAAACTTGATTGGACAGTTTTTATGGAGAAGCCGATTTTTTTGCCGTCATATTCACCATAAATAGTTGTCCGACCCATTTCGGATATCCAGCCATTACATTGGTATCTAACTAGCTAAGTCAGCCATTTTCTTTGTAACCAGTTCGCCGTTACGGTCGCCTCACTTTTCTTATCGGTTTTAAATAATTATAAAAACAAGCAAATTATTAAAAGGGTGTTTAACTTGAAGATTTACCAATAGTTTATACGTACCCCTGAATCCGCCCCTGTGTGTCGCCATACCCCCACTTCACCGTGCCGACGCTGTATCACGAAATTAGTGTCAATTTATAACGTTGCATAATTAATTTTCATTTGGTGAGCGGCACTAGGAGCTGTTATTAACGGTATTAGGTACTAGAGTCGCACCTGTTATTAAGAGGGAAATTCATTTACTATGAGCTCCGTCTGGGACGTAAGTGAATAGCTTAGGTACCTGAATTTATGACTTGGAATATACAATATGTATCAAAAATACTCAACAAGCTTGCAAATGTCAACGATAATAATCTGACCATGAAATTGAACAACTTTTCCTGCGGAATGTGTTCGAAATACAAAAAAATAACTATAGGTTTATGACACCTTCCAAAACGTCAATTTTTTGGGTGTAGACAGGTTTCCGAAAACTAAAATGCCCTAATCAGTCAACGTAACTGAACAACTTTCAGTGAGTAAAACTTTCAGGAAATAAAACAAAATCCGCATCTCAATACAAAATTGCAAACTTGATTGGGCACTTTGTATGGAGTGGCTGATTTTTTCTTCTTCTCCTGAAAGTCTTATGCACCAAAAGTTGTTCAGTTGCGTTGACTGATCATGCCCTTCCAGTTTTAGGAAAGCTGTGTCTCACACCCTGTATAGTAGAAGATCCGATTTCCCACAGAAGCTGCAACACGCGACAGCGCTCATGTTGTATGGGAGGTTCTTTTTCGACTCATATTTCTAGGGGAAGATTTGTCCAGTTCCATGGTGGGAATTCATATTTCAGTTTATGGATTTGGAGTTAGCTACTGGTCCGACAATCTATTCCTCACGGAGCACTCAAAACACCCACGGTGATCGGTTCGTCCTGACTGGTTATCATCCAGATGAGAATCAATCATCCTTATATTTTCTCAATCATCCTTAAGTTTCCCATCTCTATGATGAAATGTGTGCGTGTATTAGATTAAACGCGACTACATTGAATGATGTTGATATAGAGCGCGTCAACCGGTTGGTAGCTTCAAAGGTGCGGACAATCCAATCATAGTGGGTAACAGTGAACGGGTTAGCTGGTGTTATATACACAGTCTTAAACTGAATGTTTGATTTTAACGGTAATTTAGACTCAAAATGAATAATATCAAACCAGGACACGGAATTCGGAATAAGGCTCAAGAAATAAGTAGATGGCTTTTGCAATCATAGCAGAGCATGGGTAGCAGAGGATGGGTTAACCGATGTACCTACTAGTATACAGTCTTGAAACTCAATTATGGTGTGCTTAGGAATGTTGATCTCAAACGGTTGAAGACCAAAAATGAATAAGATCAAACCAGAAAATAGGCTCAAGAAATGAGTATTGTAAGGAAGCGTTTGCGTTTCGTTTTGCATTGATCTAAATTCATACAGCCAGTGTCGGTTCACAATCAGCTGACGTTCTAAATTCAAAATTATTCTGCGCACTCGCAATGTTTTGACAGTTTTCATCACTTTATATCGATCGATCGTTCTTAGATCGGTAAATCTATATTTTTCATTCGTTATATCGAATTATAAACGTTTGTAGGCACCAGTAATTGGTAAGTGCTTATTTATCACTTCTTTTATCTTATCAAAATGGTCTGTGATCTATAAAACCCTGTATTTAATTTCAGGTGTCTACACCCTGTATTATAACTTGCATTGTACATACCAATAAATAATCTGTAAGTACAATCATCTCTCCTCATTTACTCTTGGTCCATATTCAACCCGTTCTCCGCCACTGTAACTGCAACTTCCGTGCCTTAAAGAACCCACGAACATCCTTGAAGTGACTTCCACCCTTCTGTCACAGTATCTACTTATTTCTTGACCTTCAATGGTGCGGACAATTAAACCAAAACGGGTAGTAGGTATAGGACGGGTTAACTGATGTTACACTAGCCGGCACACACCAGTGTACTTACAAGTACGGTCAACCGCACGTCGGTAGAAACTTTTTCAACTCTACTACCATGCCATAAGGTCCAAAAGTGTTTCTACTGACGTGCTGTTCAGTGTACTATACTTAGATAAGATGATCATATAAAAAGGTGTAATACCGAGCAAAAGCAGATTAAACCAGAAAACGGAATCTGGTAATAGGCTCATATCAAGAAATAGGTTAATTGCTTCTAAGGTGATAGCAGAGAAAATAGAGAGAGAGAAATTGACGATTGATTGATTGAGGTGAGAGGTGAAACTGACTTACAATATACAGGGTTTTAAAATTAAGACATTAAAGATTAATACCTAAGATAATAAATTGCAAACTGAAAAAATAAGATTTTTTTAAATGTTGATATTGAGTTTTTTCATGAAATGCGATCAGTTTTGTTTCGAACAGCCTTTTTATACGTTGCATAAAACACGTTCAATCTTATAGTAAACCACCGGCACAAAATAGCTTATTAAATATCGACTAACGTCTTCTTTTGAATATATTTTTGTGAAAAAGACACTGTACAGACACGTACACATAATAATTCCCAACGGTAGAAGCAAAAATATTAAACGTTAAAACGCCTTAACACTCTCTTTATGTATCTCTAAGAGGCAAATTAAATTCCCCGCTGCAGGGGGAGATAGGTAGAAGGGGGAGGGGGATAATTGCCAATTTACTCTTTACGCCATTTTTTCAGCTTTTAAGAAGAAAAATACGTTATTGCATATTTAATCGGCATAATCGTCTCTCCCTCACGGAATTAGGGAGGTATTTTTGCTCCGAAGTCGGGACTATCAATTTGTGTTTTAATTTCATTTTCGTTTTCTGTGTAGAACTTAGTATGAATATGTCTCTTGTTTATTGTGCGCGTCTATCAAAATAGGTGACATATTACATCGTGAATTTTCATTGGTTTGCTTCCGAAGCCCAGTGATTCTACTCATGATAATAAGCAACTTTCCCGAAGAATAAAGAATATTTTTTTTATTATTTTTCGCTTTCCTATACAAAATGAGTTGATCACGTGACTACTTTTACAAAGGAGACTCGAAATATTTTTTTCGAGTAAAAAAATTTTTTTTTTCATTTGGGAAACTTGCTTTTCCTATCATGAGTAGAATCCTTTTTTTATTGATAATGGGCTTACTCTTGACCTTGATCTAGTCAGACAGAGATGAGGTCGACGATGGAACGAGTTTGCCTAGAAGAAGCCTATTCACTCGCGACTTGAATAGCTTGAATAGAATCACAGGGCTTCGGGAGCAAAACCAATGAAAATTCACGGTGTATAAAAATGAATCGTTAATAACGAGAACTCAACAGCCACATTCACGGACCGACCGTTAGCAACGGCTACTAATCAGCCCTTTCCTATTCGGCTCTTAATCCGGAGGTCCTGGGTCCGATTTTCGGTGATGACACCGTCAAACAAAATCATTTTGTGATGCTTCTCTAGTTTAAATGGATGAATCAAATGACTTTTCAGACGAAGAGTAAGATGATACCATGCTTCGGAAGGCACGTTAACCCTTAATTGGGTAAGAGTATAAATATGTTTCCCACCCAGCATTTGACATTTTGCGGGCCTCGGTCAAAAATATAACATGTCTCCAAATTTTTTATATTGTATGGGCAATAGGAATAGAGCTCCCACATCGCCTTCCTTTATGTGGGAAATATGTTCCTTCTGTCCATTCCGCACAATAAGTTTGCATAAACGTCTGCCCAATTAAGGGTTAAGCCGTATCGGCCCTGACTACTATCTACGGTAGTAGTGCTTAAAGAGCCATGGTATAAGGCTTTGGCGGCTCAAAAACTAGCTCAAAAACGCCAGGCTTTGTAGGCTTTGTAATTGAATGATATACGATATTCGCATACAGTGTAACCATCCTACTAATATTATAAATGCGAAATTTTTAAACATGCATGGATGTATGTTTGTTACTCTTTCACGTAAAAACTACTGAATGGATTTTATTAAAACTTTACATCAGAAAAACACATAGGCTACAATTTATAAACCTGCGCAGACGAAGTCGCGGGCATCAGCTAGTGAATAAATAAATTGAATTGACACGGTCAAACAAAATCATCACAAAATTCTGCAGTTTAAATGGATGAATCAGCTGAATTTTCAAACGAAAAGTAAGATGACACCATGCTTCCGAAGGCACGTTTATGTTTATGTTTATGTTTTGAGGGTAAAGGGGCCGGGCTCCTAATTCCCGTCGGCCACTGCGACCTGTGCAGATCTATTGTAGCCAACCCTTTATGTTACATTTCCTCGGCCACACCGACAGCCTCAAAGAAGCTGACAATCTGCCTAGGATTGAGAGTTCGAGCATCTTCAGGGTATAGTATGTGAAGGGTGAAGGCACGTTAAGCCGTATCGGTCCTGGCTACTATCTACGAAAGTAGTCCTTAAAGAGCCATGACATAAAGCTTTGGCAGCTCAAAAACTGTCGGTCTTCAACTCAATAATATGATGATCAGTTCAAAAAAAATTTGCGTTACTCAGATTATAAAAAACTAAACAAGTTTTCTTTATTGGTGAAAATAGACAAAACGTTTGGTTCGTGAACAATGACGACGGCAATAAGTTTAATAAAAATAATCGCCCTCGCTTTGTAGATTTTAAAAGTTTTTGCATTTAAGCCTCCGGAATAAGCTCTTAAAAGGTTTTGCACAATTTTAATAAAACTTTGTAGGTATAAATGCAGTTTGAACTTGCCTTGCCTTAAAAATATAAAAAAAATACTGGCTGTCGATTCCACCACACAATATTAGTATGGGTCAAAATTTTTGTAAATTACCGTATAGGGTGACTTTTAATTAGTTCTTGATAGAATAAGGTATGAATGTATATTATGTATACATGATAGTGAACAACTTTCCCCAAGGAACATAGGTCCCAAAGAAACTGCATCAGCTGATAGCGCATTTTGTATTGGAGGTCAAATTTGGTTTTTCGTACTTCGAGCACATGCTAACAGCTTCCGTGATCTAGTGGTAAGAGCAGTCGGCTCTCGATCCGGAGGTTCTGGGTTCGATTCCCGGTGGGGACACTGTCAAACAAAAATCCCTTTGTGCGACCTCCCCAGTTTGGTTAGGACAGTGCAGAGCCATGTCAGAGGCCTTTGGCGGCTCAACAACTCTGACACCAGGGTTTGTGAGGTCGGTCATCGACCTTGCAACCCACACGATATGATGATATGATGATGAGTGCAGGATGAATCACCTGATTATTCGAAAAGTTAGATGATTCCGTGTTTCGCTTCCTAGCTGATGCCCATGATTTAGTACTTGTGGATCTCAAAAAAATGGTTCAATATGCCTTCCAAAGTCCTTACTTGATTCCTTAATCATCTTACTTTTCACAGCCAACCTACTATTAATAGCATGAGTGGTCTAGTGGTAAAGCGTTTCTGGGTTCGATTCCTAGTGGGAACTGTCAAACAAAAATCTCTTTGTGCGACCTCCCCAGTTTGGTTAGAACATTGCAAGATGAATCACCGATTGTGCGAAAAGTTAGATGATTCCGCGCTTCGAAGCCACGTTACGCCGTTGGTCCAGACCACTATCTACGGATGTAGTCGTTAATGAGCCATGTCAGAGGCCTTTGGCGGCTCAGCAACTCTGACACCAGGGTTTGTGAGGTCGGTCATCGACCTTGCAACCCACACGATATGATGATGATGATTTTGATATCAAGAACCAATTAAAAGTCACCGTATATATTTTACTCGCATTTGACCAACTTTAACTTTTTTGTTGCTGTACTTAAAATTCACCGAGTATGACGCCATGTACCTATAACCGGTTTTTTTAATACTATGTATGGGCTTACTCTTGACCTCGATCTAGCCTTGAGGACATAGATGAGGTCAACGATGGAACGAACTGGCCCAGAAGAAGCCTATTCACTCGCGACTTAAATAGATTCGGGTTATAAGAGCTCGGGAACACAGACCCAGGCAGAGAATTTCACTCCTTAGCGATAGCGGTTTGACGATAGAGCTAAAACAAAATAGGTTAAAAAGACATGTTTCTTGTATGTTATTAGGGTTCCGTACCTCAAAAGAAAAAAACGGAACCCTTATAGGATCACTTTGTTGTCCGTCTGTCTGTCTGTCTGCCAAGACCCTTTATCTCACAAACGGGTAGAGGTATCAGGTTGAAATTGATACCACATATTAGGATCCATGAACCACACAAGATCTGAAAATTTAAAAAAGATATGGCATTTTATGTCCTCATCTCCATACATTTATTCAAAAATGCAAAACCTACAGGGTACTTCCCGTTGACCTAAAATTATGAAATTTGGCAAGAAGCTAGGTCTCACAGTACAAATAATGGGAAAAGTCTGAAATCATTAAATATTACAACTTGTCTCACAACTAATGGTAACCAATTGTGGTGAGCTCCCGTTTCAAGAACATTCATATAAGAGAGGGGTCAAGTTGGATGGTCGCAGAGGCGATTTTTGTTTTAGCACTATTTAAAAACGGGAACACTTCCAAACTTGAAAATTGGTATGTTTATAGTGCATAAGCTATAAAATAACAAAAAATAATAAAATTTGGTCAAGCGCGTGTCGGACTCAAAAAATCTAACACATTAACTTACTGAAATTTCAACGAATACAATTAATTATGTTTATGTGGTGGTACGGAACCCTCAGTGCGCGAGTCCGACTCGCACTTGGCCGGTTTTTTTATTGTTGAGATATACACCACAGCACATAGCACCATAACACATATTCTTAGAAAATTTCAACCAACTATATTTTGGGGTTCAAAAGTAGATGTGTAGGCTTAGTACTCGTATTAGAGTCTCGTTGCAAACGATACTACTTTTGCGTACGGATCACTGAAACTTTTACCTTCACTTAAAGTTGTCTTTACCCAAAACCCACATGTAATCCACTCTGAGTCCCACTATCTGTGATCACGCTGATCCTGCTCTCATGTATAATGCGCGCGTATAAATTTCAATTTTAAACCGGGCCGTCTCGTGTTACGCCATTTCTGGAATTACTGCGGGAGGGTTTGGGGCGTAGGTGGGGTTAGAATTGAACCATTTTTCAAAAATGGTTAGATGTCGGAATCGTCGTTGGTATGAATTAGTCTGCCTTGTTAAAACCCGAATACTCCATAGAAATACCGGTAAATTTTTCGACCCCTAGTCAAACTTTTGTCTGTTATTAAAGGGGTTTGCTTAAGTTTGTTTAGGACCTTAACGTCATTTTTTTTACAACGTGCACTAATAATACTGGTATTATTTAATAGCATTACCCTAAGTAAACATAACTGTGTAAAAAGTTTTTCCGTACTTAATATCGGAGCTGAGATACACGATATCGATTATATATTTTTTTAGCTTTTTTCTATTAGAAGAAGACAAGATGATAGGGCTTAATATCGTTTGGGCAGCAGCACTGCTTGAAATTCGCCCTTAACCACCTTTCGGACCTCCTTGCTTCGCTTGTTCCTTGCGTGCTAATTTATCCTTTGCTATGTCATGTCGCATCATCATCGATGTTTATCAAGTATTCAAAATAACCCTACCAAATTAATAGAACGACGCTTTCATTGCATTTACAAAGATAATAGGATTATGTTATTTATTGTGACTTTATTCTACATCACAAATTTTAACTTTATTTCTTTAATTCTACTTCTATAGGGTGACTTTTAATTAGTTCTTGATAGCAAAAGATATGCATGTACACACGGCTGCACATCGGTAGAAACACTTTTGGACCTTATGGCGAGGTAATAGAGTTGAATAAGTTTCTACCGACAAGCGGTTGACCGTACTCATAATACTGAACAACTTATCCCAAGGGACATAGGTCGAAATAAGAAAAACCAAATTTGACCTCCCATACAAAATGCGATATCAGCTGATGCAATGGAAGGTCAAAACTTGCTTTTCGTATTGTGACCTATGTTCCTTGGGAAAATTTGTTCAGTATCATGAGTACATGTATACCTTTTTCTATCAAGAACTAATTAAAAGTCACCCTATATAATCCCTGTTTTTTGAGTGTGAGAGTAAGATTTTTGAGAAAGATTTGTAACTCACAAAATAGAAGCTAGTCTGGCCTACAAAAACGACCCCTTTGCTTACAAATTAACCGACCACTAACAATAGCAGGTGTTCCAATATCATCAAACATTGTATTTCAATCGGGGCGGACAGGCGGATAACACATTTTTATTATCAAGCCACATTTTTTATTGAACTTTTTAGGTACAGTAGGCAACATCATTACGTTACGATCTTTTCAATATCATCTGAGACATAAGACACTTAGTATAAATTTGATATGGTTAGATTTCAAATTCTAAAAATAAAACACATTGATAAATACACAAATAGCTACAAAAAATATTCTTTTTAAAATTATACAGGGTTATTTTTGGACCCCTAGCCAAATTTTAGTATGTTACTCAGAACACAAATCTGAACAATTTTCCTAAAGAAACATGGGTAAAAAACGAATTTTGTTTTTGGGTCTCCCATACAAACCTTGCACTAGCAACAGTGGAATTTGTATGGGACGAACAAAATTTTTTCTCTTTTTTCGACCCATATTTCTTTGTGAAAGTTGTTCAGTTTCATATTCTGAGCAACATACTAAAATTTGGCTTGGGGTCCAAAAATAACCCAGTACAAAACACAGAAATAAATATAAAAATAGAATAGCAATAAAAAATCTAAAGAAACTGTGGTCTATAGACCGGTTTAAACCAGTTTAGTGCATGCAAGTCATGTTTTTGTGAACGGTACACTCACCCTCAGTAAGCCTCAGGTCATATTTGTATCAAGAGTGGTAAGACAAACGCTAATGCGAGGGGGTTGAGTTCGCTACATAGGGGCTAAAAATACAGGAGTGAGTTTTCGAATATATTTTTCTGGAGTAAGTATGAAGATGAAGTGAATCCAAGAACTCGATTTTACGATCTTTGACACACTTTGTTTCTTATATTAAAATAGTATCTACTTATTCTGGAGAACGCGTAGTTTATTTTTGACCACGGAGTAAAAATCGAGTTCTTGGATTCACTTCATCTTCATACTTACTCCAGAAAAATATAGATTGTTTTTTTAAACGTTTAATTATAAACGCAAAATTATTTATAACACAAGTGTCGATAAATAGATTTCTCGAAGTTCCTAAACCGCCAACACATCAATCATGTTAAAAGAATTAAAAGTAAATAGTTGAAAAGAATACGATAGTTTAAAAGTAATCAAATACTACACTAATGCTTCGTCCTAAATCCATTGTTTCTCCTCTAATCGTAGAAAAACCTGACGGGTCGTCAATCTGGCGTAATCCTCGCAAAAGCAATAATAACATTTGCGGGATCCCGCTAATGCAGTCCCGTCCCGCAGCCCGCATCCCACTCCCGGTGGACTTTAAACTGCTTACCACAGGTTAAAAATCCACGTCGGCTTTGTTCTTAACCCCCTTAGACGATCCGCGCTTTTCTATTTCATAAGAAAATCGGGTTTTGTTTTGACTGAACGATATCATGTTTCGATATCATTTATTTATAGTTTGAAATGGAATTTGGTTTTCATTTTGTGATTGATAAATTTTTAAATGATTTGAAATATAAAGTTGTGTATGTCGCACGCACGGCAGCAAGTAAGTGATAACAAAACCAGTATAAGCTGAATTAAACCACACCCGGACACTACATACGACGAGCGCGAATTTGATATTAGAAGGCCGCGTAGGCCCGCATATTCAGTACAAATGACCCTCAGGAGCACCACGCAAATCGCGCGGGTGGGTGCGTGCGGGGGTGCGGGGTAGATTGCAAGGGGGGCGGAGAGTGTCCGTTTTGTATTATTACTACTATTCTGTACTATTACTTTATTTTGTGACAACTGAAACTAGAGTCGAATCCGAAGTGCTAACGTGCGGCCTAATGTTCCGCGAGCATTTAGCAAATTTCGTTAAGCGAGCATTCATTACTCGAATTATTACGCTCAAGCAAATTTCTTCACGAACAAAATTTTTAGTGAGTAAACACCTTCAAGCAAAGCGGAAAAAAACCGCGCTTGCGCGTAAGCAACGTGTATAATATGGTTAACAGCATCACTTATGTAAAAACTTATATACTTAAATACGAGGGCTGCTATTTAAGTATCCGGAATAACAAAAAATAACAAACATCTATTATTGTACATGGTTTAATTGCTTTTCAAAATATTCGCCACGATGATCGATGCACTTTTGCATACGTAGAAACCAATTTTGGTAGCACTTTTGCCACTTTGATTGGGGTACCTCCAAAACGTGCGTTTTGAACGCATCCACGGCTTCTTCACGGGTCGAAAATCGTTGTCTACTTATTTTATTCTTCACGCTTGGAAATAAATAGAAGTCATTGGGTGCCAAGTCGGGGCTGTACAGCGGATGACTCGTCAATTCGACCTTACGAGTTGTTTCGGTTGACGTGTGACAGCTAGCATTGTCATGGTGAAGAATGATTCTGCGTTGCCGGTTGTTCTTTCGTATTTCTTCAAAGACTTCTGGAAAGCAAATTGTCGTGTACCATTCAGAATTAACCGTTTTACGATTCTCTAGTGGTACTGTAGCCACAGGTCCATTTATACCAAAAAAAAACAGGCGACCATTTGTTTCAAAGTACTTTTTGCACGAACCATTTTTGTTGGTTTCGGTTGGTTTTGAAACACCCCACCATCAATTGTTGTTTCTTTTCGGGGTCACAAGCATAGATCCAAGATTCATCACCTGTGTAGATATTATTTATGATTATATAAGATAAGATAAGATAAACAGCTTTTGACGAACCACGGTTGTATTTTTTTTTTTTTTTTTGCAGCAATCGACACGAGCCTGTTTTTGATTAATTCTCAAGTTGTGTGGGATCCAACGCTAACAAATTTTTTTACAGCCAAATGTTCATGTAATATCTTATGCATGCTCGTCATACTTATGCCCAAGGACGCCTCTATCTCGCGACATGTAACATGACGATCACACATTATTAGTTCGCGCACAGCGTCGATATTTTGTGGTACAATAACCGATTTAGGGCGACCTTCTTTAAATTTGTCCATGAGCATGCGACGCCCACGATTAAACTCACTGAACCACTGATACCCAGTGGTTTTCATTGGTGCTTCATCCCCAAAAGTCGAAGTGAGTTGATCGATGCACTGTTTTTGAGTTAACCCACGCCGAAAATCGTAATAAATCATCGCACGAAAATTTTCACGAGTTAAATCCATGGTGATGATCGACACATATAGTAACAGAATGCAAGATCAGCACCTTTGCATGGGCTCTGTACGCGTCGCCGGCGCCTCGGCAGTCCCTCCCCTTCCGCGCGCGAGTCCCGTCTATTGTACTTAAAATATGTAACCATTTTCGTAATCAATATTTCTAGTAAATTCACTAAATGTTTCATTTAACTACAACCTTCTGATACATAAATCTAATAGTACCGCCCAATATACATTAAACCTTAAAAGCGCCAAAATTAAAAAAAGACAATTAATATTTATGAAATAAACTGTTTTCTACAGCCAATGAATTCTTTTTTCAAATGTAATTATTACTTTTTATATAATGTAAGTGGCCAGTTCCGGATACATAAATAACAGCCTATGTACCTATAGTAAAAACAGACAGACATTACGATTGCTCAAAAGATTATTTAAAATACTAAATATATGTCTAAATGATCGATGATCATGAGAATGTGAGATGATTAAAATGGCATAATATCCAGCTACATTTTGTTATGTCACAAGTAAGTAGACGAGCAGCGGTGGAGACCTGGTAGTAAGTGGTCACCACCACCCATAAACATGGACAAGAATAAGACAGCAAAGCGCGCTGCCCACCCTGAGAATTAAGATGGTATGTCTCATGTGCCGGTAATTTCACTGGCTCTCATATCCTTCAGACTAAAACCCGGCAATTCAAACACTGCTACTTTACAACAGAAATAAGCAATGAGGTGGTACTTTCCTAGACGGACGCACAAAAGCTCTAACACCTTTAAAATCCTTTTTGAGCAATCATAATGTATCTGTTTTTCTTGCATGGTCAGTTAAGAGCGTCTATTGAAATTATACTTTTTTAAATGCATTATTTGCCTATTTAGCTTCAATTTAAACAATTTATCGCCTTCTAACCCCTTTCTCAAACCTAAAGAGTTCTCATAACAGTAATCGAAACACATTTGTTCAAATTATGCAGATAAATTGAGACAGCACAGTTCGGGAGGTTTGCTCATAAATTTTAATAAAAATAGACTGCCAAGTACGAGTCTGAATTGTGCACTATGGGTTCCATACTACACGATGTACAAGTAGGTAACGAAAATCGCGTGTACCTGTTTGGGTATTTATAATGTGACGTAGTTCGGTACCCTTACCTTACATTTTTTGTTTTTGTAGAGTTTTCATTAAAGTTTGTGTGAGGTGTGTATAACATTAGACATATTTTTATGGGGACCTCTCTTGACTTATTCCATTTTACTAATGACATGCTCTTGGATTATTGAAGGTCTCTGCGAGCGTGCGGATAATCTTAAAGAGATGATAGTACGGTCAACCGCCTGTCGGTAAAAACTTTTTCAACTCTATTACCACGCCATAAGGTCCAAAAGTGTTTCTACTAATGTGCGGTCGTGTGTACAACGTCCATAGCCTCATCCTGCCCAGAACAGAATCGTAATTCAAAATATTAGAGCTAACTATAATAATTTATATTTGTCATTTTTAAAGGACGACAGGCGTATCCAACATTTCAAGTTTCAAGTAGGTTATTGCTCAAAGTCCTCTAAAAATCAAATAAGGTTTTGGAAAACTAAAAGAACTAAAAATAATATTTATTTTATTTTACATAACATTGGGGAGGACAATAAAAATGAAAGGTCAAAAAGGTCATCTTCTAGTCTAAGTAAATAAAGTTATTTTGGCACCTTTGGCTACGGAACCACACCTCACCAAGTAAGAAGATATAAATAATGAAGTATTTAACGTTCAGCCATACGAAACGGCACATTCTGTCAATACCTTCGAGTACCAGCAGTTACCATAGTTAAAAGAAACGCAGGGGGATTAGATGGAATCTAGAGGGAGGCACGGAGTTTGCGTACTGTAAGTTATACTCGTACTGTAGCGGAACCCTAAAAAATACCGCCAGTGATCAAATTAGAAAAATTAAAAGAGATGATTCAGTTCAATTAAGCGTTATTGCGTAAAAAAGGCATAAATAAGTGAGTTTGAGAGACATGAGACGGGTAAATGAATACACGCGATCTAAAGTGAAGTAGTGGTGGGATGATTCTGTATTCAGAATATCGATAATTTCAGTTAATAAACTGAAACTATCGACATTGTACTCAAAATTGTATAGATGAGTTATGTCCATAAAACACTGAAACTTATGACCGTGTGGTGCTGGCTAACTGGCAACTGGCTGGGCAACTCATGTTTTTTTGGCTGTAGGCTACAATAACAAGCGTGGTGACTATAGTGCTTCACCTCCAAAATATATCACGCTGTGATTTTGCTGTGAAGTTCTGGAGGGAGCTTTTCAGAAAATCCAGCAACGGACTTTGAATAAGTAATTGACGATTATGACGTGGTTCTGAAAATAAAACTATTGCAAGCGAGGTGAAAAATTTAAGCTTGAGTATCTTCCCTATGAAACTAGCGTTTTGTATGGAGAATTTTAGGTAAACTCAATTTCAGTACTAACACTTTTGCATTGTTTTTAGGAATTACTTATATTCCATTTTTTTTTATTATGAATAGGAAGACATTAAGCTTACAGCAGCTATAATTAAATTTTCGACAAATATCATCTGTATAAAAATATAACAAACCTACTGTTCCCGCAGTCAAACTGTATTAACAGTTTTGCGGGTGCTTGTTTAGTTTTTAAGAAAAACTGTAACATTTTTTTAATAAATATATTATATCTATCTAATGATGAAAGCGGACGACAGTTAAGGCAATAAATTTTTGAACCTTTAATTTTAGATATCAAACCAAAAATACAAACTATATTTAATAAGTAGATTGATAGCACTTAAATTAAATTTGATTTTGACTTGAGAAAAGGCAAACATAA
Organism: Athrips mouffetella; assembly: GCA_947532105.1. NCBI lineage: Eukaryota > Metazoa > Arthropoda > Insecta > Lepidoptera > Gelechiidae > Athrips > Athrips mouffetella. The sequence continues at coordinate 5,551,690 of OX383976.1, read as the reverse complement.
CCACGTGAGATTTAGTAAAAATATTGTTACGTGTAAATTCTGAATTTAACAACGCTTTCGAAACGATATTTACAAACGGGTTTCGGGTAATCGGTCATTAAAATTAGGTTTATTTTTAGTCGAATTCTTATTCACGAGTGAATGGAAACGTTGGAAGGGGAAGGCCTAGGCGAACGTACCAGGACCAAATTCAGGACGTTCTGAATAAAGGCCAGGTTAAAAGTACCCTAAACCGACGAACATGTATGAAAGGATTGATGAAAGTACAGGAAGCAAGGGAAGTATGTCAAGATCGTAGCAGGTGGAGGACTGTGGTCTCTGCCTACCCCAACGGGAAAGAGGCGTGATGTTATGTATGTATGTATGAGTTCTTATTTTAACTATATAGTGAACATAATTTTAGCATGTTACTTAGACCATGAAACTTAACAACTTTTCCCAAGAAACATAAGTTGAAATACACGAAAGTAATTTTTGACCTCCCATACAAAATGCGCTTTCAGTTGACGCAGTCTATGGGAAGTTTCGCCCTGAGTCTCTTGGGAAAAGTTGTTCATTTTCATGGTCTGAGTATCATGCTAAAATTATGTTCACTATAATATTATGTTTTACGAACTAGTTATCCTTTTATTATTTTGTGTATTCATCGCCAAAACATTTACCGCATCCCTAGTACACGTCACACGTGTCCTTTAATTACGCGTTCAAATTGTATTAATTAGAACGCGAGTTAAAGGGTTCAGTGTAATTGCGCGGTGGCATTTTAGCTGCTATTGTCTTCTGTTTATTAAATTAAATGTACAAATATACCTTATTTTAAATTCTGTTGATTTTTGCCGCCAATTGTAGAAAGCTACATTTAAATTAAATCTCCTAGAAAATATCAACAATAAAAAGAGGGGTTGAAATTGAAAGTAAAATGAAATTGGTGAAATATTTCCCAATAAATATTGGATTATTCTACATGAAGAAGGTGTAACATTTGAATTCCCATTACTTAAGGGGCTTGTTTGGGTTTGTTAACTGAAAACACCTACCTAACAGAAATCGTCAAACAAAAATTTAAAGCCTACAAACCGAAAATTTTTAACATATTCTGTAATCGCTTTGTAAAGGTTTCATAAAATCTAGCTGTCATCGCATGTTTTCTTAGAAAAGTTATTGTCTATTCCTTGAGGAAAAACTTTCTTACTTGAGTAAGAAAGTTTTTACATTCTTACACTCGCCCAGTAAAACGAGTTAATGTTAATAAATAAAACAAAGCGGCATTTTAACTACGGTGTAAATTAAATGGGTAAAATTATATGGGTCATTAACATAATATAATTGTTATCTTAATTGATATTGTTGTTGAGTTTAATTTAGCTTATTAATTTAACTGTCAATAGGATGTAGATTACCTAAAGTCAAAACATCTTTCATTAGTTTGTGTATACGATATTATAATAAAATACCTGAAAATGTAGGGCGAATGTAGTAGAATGTGTGAAGCAAACGTTATGTAAAAAAGCTTATTTTAGATTATATGACTAAATCAACCTCAAAGAGGTATGGTGCTCTGATATTCCAGCGACACACAAGAAACGCATTGTACAAAGCCGACTCTTAAGTGGTATCTTGCCGTTTCTTTTATACTGCCATAGCACGATTTAAAACTGTAACTTGCTCTATATGCATTGTATTCTGCATGTTAAGATGACATTCAATGTGTATATTCTGTAAAGAATCTACATTGAATAAATTAATCAGAAATCTGAAAAAATCTGACGCACCTGCGAAAATTCCGATGCGGAAAGTTCCGCGACCGAAAAATCCGTCAAGTATGACACCAACGGAAATACCGTCAGCTGTGTCGTAGGTAACTTAAAATCGTTGCGAGCGTAATGAGCGGTACTCTCCGTAGCGGAAAGATACGCAAAGGGGATTTGCATCTGTAACTTTTACAAAAAGTGTTTGTGATAAAAACATGTATGATAAACAATACTTTATGTTTTGATAATTGTATTTTCATCATCATCATCATAGACATAGGCCTCCCCTAAAGATATCCATGACGACCGGTCCTGTTTGGCTCGCATCCAGCGGCTTCCCGCGACCTTGACCAGATCGTCGGTCCACCTTGTGGGGGGCCTGCCAACGCTTCGTCTTCCGGTACGTGGTCGCCACTCTAGTCTAGAACTCTTACGCCTACGCGGGCATCGGTTCTTCTTGCGATGTGCCCATTGTATTTTAGTTAAGCAATTTCAAAATGAAATGATGTTATTTATTTGCAATAAATGCAGTATAAAAAGATGTCATGAAAGCAGTTTAGAAGTCCTGTACATTTAGATTGTAATAAATGCCTACAAGTGTCTGTTTGTCCTACTTATTATTAAAATAGCCGTGTCCACGACTTCGTTCGCGTGGAATTTCGACTTTTACACAAACAACCGGACCGATTCAAACGGGATTTAAAATAACTTATTTTGCTTACTTCCGTAAAACATACAAGCTTTGTTTCATTGCAATCGTTTCACTCGAGTACAAAGTTACATGTGGCGAAGCCAAACACGTTATTGAAAACTCCGTTTGAATCGGTTCATTAGTTTGGGAGTTATTGTCGCACAGGTAATTTGATACTTTACTTTTGATTGAGTGTCTATAAGTTGCTCGTAGCTGCGGGAAAATCTGTTTAGTAGTTTCAGACAAAAAAACAGACAGACAGACAAATTTTGCGAACGTGACATTTTGCGAACGTGACATTTTGAGAAAGTGACATTTTGCGAACGTGACATTATGCGTCGGGAGGAAAAATTTTAATAAAAATATTTTTGTATTTTGATACTTTCTTATCGCTTGTACTATTTTTTTTTTGATAAATTTATCAAAAGTACAGACGGTTTCTACTCTTTGCAGGCGATTCCTTTCCACAGTTTTGTATAATTGATAAATAACTCTAGGTTACTTTACTTAAGTAATTTTATCAATACTAGCCAAGGATACTTGCCTAGTTACCAAATCAACCGACACGTACCTACATCCAATCATGCCCTGCACGAGCTTAGGTAAACTACCTAAAATAAATCACCCCACCGCCACTTTTTCCACCCGCGAGGGGCGGAGCGATACAAAACGGTTACAACGCTAACGGTAACTGTTATAACACTAGTAAATAACAGCCCCGGTAACAGGTAGGGGGCTATTGCTCTCATGAATAATGTAAGGAAGTCCGCCCCATAAATGCGTTACGATTTTTCATAATAGCTCCTTTTGATGTGCCTTCTTCTGGGAGAAGTTATTTAAACAGGATCTTTTTTGAATAAGTTTATGTATTAATACCCTAAAATTTTATTTTTAGGTTCCATACAGTCATCGATTGCTGAAACTAGGCTGAAACAAATTCAAACTCAAACATACCTCTATCATTAAGTTACGCGTCTAAAAGTGCAGAAATTCCATTTCACAAAGCGGCCAGAAATGCAGGCCAGAAAACTATTATCTGCTTGAATAAGTAAGAACCTAAATTACGCACCTAGGGCAGAAAATTTAAATTAATTATCGACTGATTTAAATGAATTATCATCTGATTTATACTTTTAATTTGATAAATTCAATTCTGTTATGTAAAATAATGAACAAAAATCTCCAAAAAACTAATGTTTTACATTCACAAGGTAGATATTTTGTTGTCGGTGATGTTTTCCTAAGGTACGAGTAGATGTTCACATAATGTCATTGAATCCCAAACTAGGCAAATGGGCTTATGGGTACAAGAGACTGATATACAATGATAAATAGATAAATAGCACTCAGACTTAGAAAAAACACTCGTGTTCATCTCACAAATGTTTAGTTAACTGATCAGATCATATCTTTTCAGTTTTTTACTTTCTGTAATTTTCATAGTATTTGATCAGCAGGAGAAGACTCTGTATTTTTCATATATCTACTTTTCTTCCCGCTTGAACTTATTTACCTTTTATCATATACATCGTTTGTCTCAGATTACTTCCCTGATATAATATTTTGATATTATATGGACGATAGCAATATTATACGGATAGTCAACCATTTTAGGCCAAATATAAATCGGTTTCGTTTTTCTTTTTTTTTTCTTTTTACGCTCTACTATCATCATCATATCGTGTGGGTTGCAAGGTCGATGACCGACCTCACAAACCCTGGTGTCAGAGTTGTTGAGCCGCCAAAGGCCTCTGACATGGCTCATTAACGACTACATCCGTAGATAGTAGTCGGGACCAACGGCTTTACGTGCCTTCCGAAGCACGGAATCATCTAACTTTTCGGGCAATCAGGTGATTCATCCTGCAATGCCCTAACCAAACTGGGGAGGTCGCACAAAGAGATTTTTGTTTGACAGTGTCCCCACCGGGAATCGAACCCAGAACCTCCGGATCGAGAGCCGAACCCTCTAACCACTAGACCACGGAGGCTGTTAACAGTTTGAAAAGTAATGTTGGGAAATAAATTGAAGTTTTGACACGTTATGGCTACGATAGAAATAATTTAGCATGATAAGAATGACAGCAGGATAGAGCTATGAGTCAGAGGAAGACGGAGTAATACGTATCTCTGTCACTCCAACATCTTACGCATCGCTCCTTCCTCCTCTCACACCGCTGTCTTTTTGTTATTGTCAATGGGCTTACTCGTGACCTCGATCTAGTCTTGAGGACAGAGATGACCCGAAGCTGCTTGCCCAGAAGAAGCCTATTCACTCGCGACTTGAATAGATTCCAGTTATATGAACTCGGGAACACAGACGCAGGCAGATAATTCCACTCTTTAGCCGTGCGTATTATAAAAGATGTTTCAAAGTGCTTCATTTCAAGCTGTCATTCTAATCAAGCTGAAACTTGCACTGTAGCAGTAAGAGCGTTCGGCTCTCGATACGGAAGTTCTAGGTTCGATTCCCGAAGGGAAGTTTAACTGATGTTTCCGCGTTTCGGAAAGCACGATCAACCGTAGTTCTCGGCTAATATCTATGAAAGTATTTGTCAAATGAGCCATATCAGCTCTGCTACCTTTGGCGGCTCTAAAACGATCTACAGTCGAAATAATGTACCTTGATATACAAGGTTACTTTTTTGGACCTGATTTCCTTTTGCCCACTTATTAGTGAGGTCAAAAGCAACAACTTTTGTTCTACGACTTTGCTAACAACGCACAAAAACATTTCGACTCTCCATACTAAAGTGGTCACGTGACCGACCCATTTTGTATGGGAAGTTAAAAAAAATTCGTGCGTTGTTAGCAAAGTCGTAGAACAAAAGTTGTTGCTTTTGACTTCACTAATAAGTGGGCAAAAGGAAATCAGGTCCAAAAAAATAACCTAGTAGTGTGAGAGCAGGACGGAGCGATGCGCTACACATTAGAGCGACAGAGACAAGTATCGATCCGACCTGCTCTCACGCACAGTTTTACCTGCTGTCATTCCAATCAAGCTATACTACCTATCTCCCGTGTTGTGCCGGGAAAGAATAGTACCAACCCATTTCTACCCGTGGGTGTCGTAAGAGGCGACTGAGGGATTATGAACCGGAGGATGGGCAGCAGCATCTTTCTGTGTATCTTACCATCTTACATAATGCGGTCACCAACAACAGCGTACGCCCGCCACAACGCTTACAAGCGTGGTGACTATGGTAAATCCCCTCCTAAGTATGTACCAGGCGATTTTGCTGAAGTTCTGGAGGGAGTTCCCTGTCCTGCAGTGGACGTGTTATGAGATGATATGTAAACTGTAACAACTCAAACGATTTGATGATGAAGACCTAAGAATTTATAGTTTATACTTACTGAAAGGTGTTACAGTTCACCAAATAAGTTCGTACATTTACTCCATAATCCGCAAAGCTACGACGCTACCAACCAACGTGGAGCACTGTACAAGTTGCGCTACTAAGTATACTTGTCACGACGTCGTCGTCGCGATTTGCGATCCGCCTTAACAAGGTTACTGCTACAAGTGATTGTTGTGTCCCCAAAGTCCCTATAGCCTCGGGGATACCGTGCCATTTTTATTAGAGACGAAATATTCATGTTGTTTGCGTAATAAATAAATCAATGGAAAAATATTTAGAATAAGTATTCACACACACACACACACATTGACATTTTACAAATTTTGTCGCTGTAGAATAATCGCTATGCTAAGTCACATTAACCGTAGCTTATAATACAATACACGGTCGCTTGAAAAGTATTTATTAGGCGCTTAAATTTGGTGGCTGACCTATTAATTTTTTTGGACAACTAAATATATTTGAAGACGAGATTTACAGTTAAAGTAAAGTACACGTTGGCTATTGAACAATATTACAAGACTGAATACAAAAATAAGGTTACTAATAATTACAATACAAGACAAGTAAGAGAAGGAAAATTTATAACGCCACCTGCTATCAATTACTACGGAGAAAGATGTACGAACTATTTAGTTCCGAAAATATATAACGAAATAGACTGGTTAAGGGATGATTCAAAACAGTATTGTATTACTACCATCAAAAATAAATTAGAAAAACATTTACTAGAGTTAATTTAGAATAAGATTGGATTCAATATGTAACTTACAAGTAGGTTAGCAATTGTAATAGTATATTGAGTGTATTTGTTTCGCCAACAAACTACTCTGTAGTTTGGCGATATATTTGAATGTAACTACTTGTAAGCAATTTTCAGGAAAATAAACAAAAAAAAAAAGTTAAAAAAGCTTCATTAAATAACACCCTATATTAAATGTCTTTATCAATCACATATTTATTCGATTTCATTGTTATAACAACTTTATTTTGAGATACTGTTATGTTATGTAGACCATTAATTATTTGGTCAGCAATTTTAATCTAAGGTGTTCGTAGAACTTGCTACGCCGTAGCAGAAATAAATCAGCTTTGCGTTAGCTACACAACTGCGGAAATTCCAACGTGGAACCATCCGCTCATTAGCTCGTAATGCTTTTCAGGTTACTTATGACACATCTGACGGAATATTCGTAATTCGAGTTATAATATTCGAATGTCTGCTGGTGTTATACTTGACGGATCTTTCGGTCGCGGAACTTTCCGTGTCGGAATTTCCGCAGGTGTGTCTTTATTTAGATGCTGGACATACGCAGGCACATTACGCTAAAAAAGTTTTCCCGAACAGATTTAAAATGGCTGCCAAAGTTTGTGAAAAACTTGTTTGTCTGTTTGTGCCTGCGACCTGCGTCTGTAATTTCTCCCGTGTGCGCAGCGCTGAGTATAAAAAATTACAAGTAAAAACACTCCAAAATTATAACCCAAATGCGAATTAAGAATTGAAATAACTCCTAATCCACGTAAAATGATAAACTCGGGAAGGAGGCGGCGGGCCGCTCTGTAGGCAAAAACTCAATTATCATATTTTATACCTCATAATACTTACGAAAAAGATATTCAATTATATAATTTTTCCTCTGAAAAGGGAATCCCTTTTCATTTCTCATTTGGATTTTTCTCTTAAGCAATTACGGCCGTGCCTGGGGGCCGGCGCCGTACTCCGTCCGATACCTAATTTATGTTTTAACAACCTTATTACCTACGGAATGTACGCTAACTTATGCGCAGACCGTGTTAGCTGTGTTTTCTTTTATTAAAAGTGTGTTTTGCGGATGATTTTTGAGTTTCAGCGTGTTAGGAATTCGTTAGCGCGCGGAATAGAAATGAGCTCATTTTGATGCTCCGAGCCCCGCCCTCGCCGGACACGCTTTCTTTATTTCCCATTTATATTCTAGTAAGCTTTATGTTTTTAATGAATAAATGAAAAGTGGATCCGGCGTCAATGATTAACAATGAGAATTAATGGGGAAATCTGGAAGCAATTTGCATGACGATGCTTTGACAAACTCGTTCAAGATTAATTTGGTAGCGATGGCGACATTGTAATGCAAACAAACGAAGTTGTCTGGCGGGGTTGAGCGGGGTGTTGCGGAGTGGAGGGGAGGGGGTGGTTCGTTCAAGCGGCTCGGTAGGCAACTCGATTCCGGCAGCCGGCGGATCGGATTCAAGCGAAACTCCCGTAATCGCATCGCGTGGCTGGGAACACAAATTATTCCTGCGCCGAAACTCGCTAACTTCGTCAACCCTATAAAGGAGGTAAAAGAACAAAGCAGAACCACAATTGGCCGTAGCGAGGATCGATCCTCTACCTGAGTCGATGGAACTTTTAAAAATGGCGGCTCTTTGAGAGCAAACTCGATAAGGGGTGCCCGCGGGACGCGTAAATGTAATTTGTAAGGAATCGCTCGTGATTTTGACGTCGACGCGGCGCGCCGTTTGAAGATTTGCTTGTTTGCTCCCAGGCAACACTCACAACTCTATGTGTGGTACATAAACTAGAAAACTGCGTTACCAGACGCCGCTCCCCCGCTCGCTCGCGCCAAATGTGTTTTGATTGCCAAAAGAAATGTGAAAACTGGAAATACAATTCGACGACAACGAGCGTCGACGTGAAAACAAATCTGTTGTTGAGCGAAATAAGGCTGTGAATACATAAGTGGGTAAATAGATGTGGCGTGGAGCGAAATGATGAAAGTTGTAAGTGGATCAGCATAATTTTTATTAGGTAAATCATTCCGACGGGGGAGTGGCGAATTTCAGCGGCAAGTTTGTAAAAGTGGAGCCGCGGAGTCGAGAGGCAACCACACTGTGGAAAATGGAAAATTGCAGTCAATTTGCTCGGAATTTCAAAAAGAAAATTACAAAGTTTCATGAGAAAAGGTTCGTCTCGAGGTGGCAATTGTAATTGAAACCATAAGAAAGTTAAAAAATTACATCGGACCTGTGCAACGGACATACCTAAATCTAATCACCATAAACAGCATATAGATAGTTGTAAAATACTTGTAGATACTTAAAATCAACCTCACAATGAAAACTAATCATCATCATAACATCACATGAAACATCGGAAGATAGCCTAACTATACTTACACGAAAAAAAAGCTTCCTGGCCTAGAGATAAGTGGTTGTAAACACTGATAGAATATAATAAAAATGTATGAGATTGACACGAGCTAACGAAATGTTGCTTGACAGCTAATGTCAATGCCATATATTTTCATTCTATTCTACTAGCGTTTACGATTGTAGAAAGCCACTTGTCTAGGTACTCCTACCTATTTAAAAATTATTCAAACCTTGGTCACCCTACTCGCGCATTGCGATGCAAATTCCGCAATGATAGAGCAGCCCCAACTTGAACAAATTTTAATTTGTTATTCGGCAGACGCAATTTTACCGCATTAAAGATAACTTGAATTTTGTAACTTTCCGGTAACTATGACGGGCGTTTTAATTTTTTATATAATGGTGTATTGTATGTTTGTTAACTATTTATATATCAAACTGCTGCATTCAGAGGTTTCAGAGACGCCACCTAAATTAAGTTTACTTTAAGTAGTGGTACGGCTTTTGTGCAAAGTCCGTCTGGGGAACTACCACCCTCTTGCCTATTTCTGCCGTGAAGCAGCAGTGTTCGCACTAATATGTTTAGACTCGAAGGGTAAGGGAGCCAGTGATATTACAGTATCTTAGATCTTAACATGAGCAACGCACTTTGCTGTCCTTTTAGTGTCAAAATATGCATTTACTAAGACAGTGGGTGCTATGTGCGGTGGTGATCACTTACCATCAGAAAGCCCACCTGCTCGATAATAGAATAGAAATGTGTGGGAATGTGTGGGAATGTGTGTAACGATCACGATGAAATAAGACCATTTTGCCCAGGCCCCTACACGCAATTTCATATATAAAGCAAAAGCATTTTGATAGGAATTTGGAATAGTATTTTATTTTAACACAATTTTGACGGTATAACACAAATTTTAAAATATTCAAAATCACAAAAAAACCTTTTTCTAAATCAACCGTACCCACCTCTATCGTTCACGGGAATAACGAACGTAACGTCGTTTCGTTACACCCGTTAGTTGGGTTACGTTACTCGCTAGTTCGGCTCCGTTATTATGTCGTTACGCTAACGAACGGACGCTAGTCTCGTTTAGGTTATCCAATGAAAGTTAGGTCGTATTTGCTGGGCCAACTCTTTGCCCATCTGTATTTTTTACGAAGTGCTTAAATGGAACAATTTCACCCAAGTCAAACGTTTGGTTCACTTGGTCTTTTTAGAGTTCCGTACCCAAAGTGAAACGGGACCCTATTAATATGCCTCCGATGTCTATCAGCGGGCTGTATCTCATGAACCGTAATAGGTAGACAGTTGAAATTTTCACAGATTATGTATCTCTGTTCCCGATATAACAACAAATAATATAAATTAAAAAATAAATAAAAGAAAGGGGGCTCCCATACTAAATACTTACTTGTTTTTATGACGATTTTTAGTTCTAGCTCTATCGTATAAATAGGAGCACTAACAAGCGTAAAAATTGGTATGTTCATAGTGTATAGGCTATAAAATGACAAAAAATTATAAAAACTGGTCAAGTGCGTGTCGTACTGTCGCGAATTAATACAATTCTGCGTGACTGCGGGTCCATAACTAAAACAGTATTGTTACCTTAGTAATACGGGACCCTCGGTGCGCGAGTCCATCTCGCACATGGTCGGTTTTTTAAATGTTCTATTATTATTAGAAAAGACTACAACACATAATAAAATCTACATGTTTTGTGACTCTACCATTCAAAATAAGCAACTTTACTTGAATAAACACATTTCATGTGTTCCACGTCAATTTCATTGTAACTTTTTACTTCAACCCCCGCAAAAGGGTCGCACGAAGTTTAGAACTATTTATAGAATATTTTCAACACAAATTAATTATATCCACCATTTATAAAACCAAAAGTAATTATAATCCAACTGAACGATTTAAATTACCCCTTTACCTAAATGTTATTTTGTTACTCATTTGGCAATTGCGTACACGCAAGCACCCGCATAGGTTGACCAAAAATAACGCATTTAAAACGTCACACAGATTAACATACAGGATGTACAAATATGTTGTTTCACTGTAATTTATCAAAGAGTTTATCTCCAGTTAAATTTGTAACGCAACTAAAAAGCAATAAAACAATTTAAAAAAATTACGTTTTCCTACTTTTTGAATTGTCCCATCATAAACGGGTGTATAAACTGACATTTTATTTAGTAAAAAAATAAAGCCACACCTGTAACGACCTTTAGTAAAGCTAAACCTTGTTAGTTTTCAATTAAGTATAGCGTGCCCACAATGAGGCTCAGCAGACGAGAGCCGGGCAAACACGGGCAGTCACAGATTTTGTCCGCCAGTGTGGCCGGTATTGCAATTTTTTTTATCAAAATAATTCAAAAATCATTTTTCAAAATTACTCTACGGTTTAAACTAAATAAAAATAAATCTGAACAACTCTGAACTGAACAACTATTCAAGCTATTTTCCTTTCAAACCAAAGATTTAGGAAAATCCGCGCATATAAGCGGAGCGTTTTTCTCATGTCAATGACTGTAATACTATCGAAAATAATTGCAGTACCGGCCACACTGGCAAACTGTAACAACAAAAAGCCTGCTGCCTGTTGTGCCTCGATAAGTATGGCTGTGACGGTTATTTTCTGCGCATACGTGTCACCCGACAGGCGGAGAGCCAATGAACGATTCGCCTCCCCCCGCCTGCCGCGCTAATCCCCGCAATTAATTTTTTGAGATCTGCTAATTAACGGTCATAGCCAGAGTTATTTTGTACGACGTATACATACTAACGCATCAATCCTTAACTATACCGTAACTTGATAGTAATTACTTCCCAAATAATATGAAAGAATAACTTTTAATTAGTGTACCCTGTGCCCAATGAGGTGCCCAAGGAGGACCTTTTTGCGGTCGTGGTCAGCACAAAACTGACTATAGTTCGTCCATCTTAAGAATGCAGTGGTTCATCGCTTACCGCCGCTGTTAACCAAGCCCCGTAACCAATCAGGTCGCTTAAAATTATAAAGTCAAATGCACAATGACTAACTGAAGGCAAACCTAGGAAAGAAGCGGTTGCTTCCTTTCTGTGTTACCTAAAAACTATAAAAATTTAAAAAATAAAAATTTAAAAATAAACTTTTTTTTTCATTTTAACTCTTTTGTGAATACACCTTTACCCGGCATTAGCATTAATGACTTACTGCATTATTAACGCGGACGAGTTATAGGTACCTACATATTTTAATTCTATAAAACCATCCTGTATTTTTATTAACCGTGGTGTTGCCACAGCTTACCACTCAATCTTTACGGGCCATCGGTTCGATTCAGATTTATTATATTTATTTAGTTTTACGACCGTCTCAGTAGGGCTATTCTGATTTTGGACGCTGCTCCATGCTGGCGTTGATAATCGGTAAAGGGTTAAGTTATGGTCGGAAACGGTATTAAAAGTGCACTTTTTTTATTGTAATAACATTAATGATGTCAACCTCTTAGGGCAGTGAAAAAGTCAAGCTGCAAACTTGTAACGCGACTCCAACCCTAACAGTGATCAAAATAAGAACGGTTGTATGTCCAATGTGTTAAGATTGATTTGCTCTTGACCGTAATTAAGACTACAAACCAGTACGAGGGTCAAAATCTGAAATGTTTAAAAAAACTGTTGTTTTTCTAATGTTTTCAAAGTTGATCCTATAATAAAGGTAGATATCGTTCAGCATTAACTTTAATAGTAATAAACATTAAAACGAATAAAAAAATATTAAAACACACAACTATCACGGTTATCTATAAACATGAACAAAAGAAAAGAATAATAAATCGCCATAGCTTCTGTGACAACATAAGGCACTGTTCACACTGAAGCGACGGCACGCGCGCGCCGCGTGACGCCCAATATTGGCTACACCCGCGGCGACCCAGCGGGGGCGCGGCCATTGTGTGACGCGCCAAGTTTTTTGGGTGACCAGCGTAAAAAATACACTTATTATTGTACAAATGTTTTTGTTAGTGATTTGGTAAGGAGTGGTAAATTAAGTGGAAAGCGATAGGGGTGAATCGGGAATTGATTGAGACGGGTGGTCGCGTTTAATGATGTACTGGTTGGCGAGTCTAAATAAATGGTAATACGTTAAAGGGACCGACTATAGAAACTTCTTTTATATTTAATAAATGTAAAAAGCAAATGCATTTAAAATATTTTCTTGGTTACCAATGACGTTAAATAAATTGAGATAAATCTTAGCTTATACAATGCGACATGGTTATTTATTTCGGCAGGTGGATAAAATCGGAACCAAAGCCTCTGCAAACGGATTTTGACATTTAACGAACAAAATACAGGATGTAAGGCACGGTGCACCGAAAACTGAACAGGCGTGCTCAGCCAACGAAACTGAACAACTTTCCCAAAGAAACATTTTTGGGAAAAAAAAATTCTCCTTACAAATTGCTCACTCTGATAGACCAGTTTGTAGTAAGAGGTAAATGTTATTTTCATTTCTCTAAAAAATTTTTCTTTGGGAAATTTTTTCACTTTCATTGACAGAGCACGCGCGTTCAGTTTTTGGTACACCGTCGCTTACACCCTCTATATGACAGAAGCGCCCTCCTTACAACGTCATCCACGTGCCAAAACACCAGTATCGCACTGTATACTCACTCAACAACCTGTCAATACTTTAGTAGTGGTAGGGCTTTTGTGCTAAGTCCGTCTGGGGAAGTACTCGTACCACCCCCTTCCTATTTCTGCCGTGAAGCAACAGTGTTGTCACTGCTGTGTTTCGGTTCGAAGGGTAAGGGAGCCAGTGAAATTACCGACATACCATCTTAGTTGTCAACGTGAGCGACGCGGTTTGCTGTCAAAATATGTCACTAATAAGACAGTAAGTGCTATGGGCGGTGGTGACCACCTATCATCAGGGCACAACTGCTCGTTTGCTCACTTTCAACATAAAAAAATATACAGTCTCCAATCCTGGGTCACTAAGATATTAAACCTGACCATCAAAACTGAATAGCACTTGACAGGCTATGTTGTGAGTTGCGTTTTAGCGTTGTTTCTTCCCACACTAAACACCTAGTCAGTAAAGTTAAGTAAGTACAGTCAACGACAGGTCAAGCTTGACACTCTCAGTGCGACTCTAGCCCGTACGTTTATTGAGAAAAGTATAAAGTCCAATGTGTTAAGCTTGATGTGCTCTTGACTGTACCTAAGCAATGTTGTAGTTTCTGAAAGGATAGACTTTGTAAAATGTAAATCCTTAAAAAATATAAAATAAACACGTCACAATCGTTATCCAAGCATGCGACTATTACACCTACAAGGGTGCCACTCTGCGCAAACACTTCACGTCTAATTGCGCGGAACACGCTGAGAAAACATCAACAAACTTCTATATTTTTTCTCTCACTCTAGAAAAGCACTGTTTCTAAACGTGCGACTGAGATGAAAGCTATCAAATCGTGTGCGAATAACCCCAAAGGCGGGAAAACAATTGACGCACGCGTCGTCCGCGTGCGTAATGGCGTCCATTCTTCGCGACAAATCTACCGTAATTGGATCTTGATTTCATTGAGCTGATGAGTCATTTATAGAATACTGTGATTGTGTTTAGTTTCAATTCGTTAAGCTCATTTAGTTGGGAGTCCTTTTTCAGATTGTATTGCAGAAATAATAATGACGACGTTAATTTTACATTCTATTAAATTTTTGGGTTACACTAAAAACTGAAATGCGCCTTGAATGACATTTGAACAAAAGATTCCATATTATCAAAACCTCACTCTTTTATTCAACGAAAACAAGTACATAAGTACGCATATACCGGAGTTCACGAAAGAGTCACGTTTTTTGTAAACAAAATCATACCCTCAAATAATGTAAAATATGTTGAAATGTAGAATTTTCTAATTTAGATAACATTTGCAACAAAAAAATATAATTAATATAATTACACCAAAACATAAATTTATTAATAAATGGTGTGTCAAAAGTGAAGGCAGGGTTCAGAATACATTAACTAATAAAATGAAAGAAAATTACTTCAAAAAAGATTTTGTCGATTTAAAAACAACAATCTCATTTCCCCTAAATACCTAAGCTTATCACTAGAGAGCAACATTTGTCCCTAATCCTAATAAAGTGACCTTTACTTTTTCCAAAGCACGCACCGGGTAAGTGCAATACCCTCGTGTGCACGCACCCTAATCTAAATCGGTTCCGCTATTTAAACTATTGTTCTATTGACATTTATATGTTTACTAGCTATTAAGTACGCACGACTTCTTTGACTTTATCTTTATTGAAATCTAAAATAATAGTCATTTGTTACACAAGGCAGCAAAATTGTTATTTGGCGCGAGTGCCTTGTATTGAAACTCAAAACGAGATGCAAAATTACTTTGCTGCCGAGCACAATTTTTCACCAGCGAGGAAAATTTTCCCCTATGGCCACACCCTGGACACTACATACACCGAGCGCGAATTTGAAATTCGAAATTGGAAGGTCGCGTAGGCCCGCATATTCAAGACGAAAGACGAACCAAAATTAGCCATAGCCTACACTATGGGTATCAGAAACGTATAATACGTATTATACGTATATACGTATTATACGTTTATACGTATTATATTTGTTTCTGATTTTCTGGTTCATTTTGTGTATATACTTCTTCTTCTCTCCTTCTTCTCATATTTAAGAGCCGCGCTCTTGTCGGTGGAGCAATCTCCATTTCTCTCTGTCTTCTGCCAATGATTTGACATCCTGATAAGACTCGACGTTTACACTCTCTTTTATCTGGTCAAAATAAGTGCGTCTTGGTCTTCCTCTTGCTTCTCTGCCCTCTACTTTTCCTTTAATAATATTCTTTATGAAAGTGTCATGTCTTATCAGGTGTCCGACCATCATCTCTCTTCTATATACATACATAAATAGATAAATAAGGGTACCTACTCGTAGTTGCAGAACTAGTGTGTAATATATTTAGCGGTTTTTCAAACTATACATTTAAGTAATTTTGCGAGTGTTCTTTAAATCTATATATTACTTTGAATAAATAGGAAACTTCAGGTAATTTTGTACTTTTTAAGTTACATATTATTTTTGTAAGACTTTTTGTTTCCAGCCGGACACAGAACAAAAACTTGTGTTCTAATGAACACAAAATTTTGCCAACCACACTAACGGGCTTACCAATGCAAGTGAGTTATTGAGAATAACCCTTAATTGGGCAGACGTTTATGCAAACTTATTGTGCGGAATGGACAGAAGGAACATATTTCCCACATAAACTAAGGCGTTGTGGGAGCTCTATTCTTATTGCCCATACCATATAAAAAATTTGGACACATGTTAGATTTTTCACCGAGGCCCGCAAAGTGTCAAATGCTGGGTGGGTAATATATTATTAAAATAATGAAAACAGTTTATTATGCACTCTGTCAGTCCTTGTTGACATATTGCATTTCCACCTGGGGTGGTGCTGCGAAATCTAATATGCTTCCTTTGGAAAGAGCCCAAAGAAGCGTTTTGAAAGTCGGTGCATCTTTGCCATTTCGTCATCCCACTACGGAACTTTATAAACTATGGGAAGTATTGACGGTGCGTCAACTTTTTGTTTTCGCCTTAATCTTAAAACAACACACTGCTCTGGATACAGATCTCTTAACACTAAACCGTTACAAACGTCCAAATCGAGGTGACATTGTCCCAACAAAGGCTATAACGTATAAGACTACTTTTGGGCAAAGATTCTATTACTTCCTAGGTCGTTTTTTGTACAACGCCGTTAATAAAAAGATTAATATAGCTAATAAAAATATATTTGAATGTAAAAAAATAGTACGTAATTGGCTTCTTAATTTAAACTACACAGAAACTGAAAATTTACTTCGACCAATACAATAATATTATACCCAAGGCTCATATACACATATACACACACATACACATACACACACACTCACACATATTCCGATGATTATTTTATCCAACTATTATGTCAGATTTTATTTTTGTTTTAGTAGTTCATTTATTCTCATTTATTTTCTTACATTTATTTTTGTTACTTTCAATCAGTATTTTAATTGAATCGCGTTTCAGATACATGCTTTTATATTGTTATTTCAGCGTCATTTTAGGAAGAATGTTGGTGTTTTAGCACAGGATTTAACCTTTTAAATCACTGGCAGATCATTTTAATCAATGTGCTTTATCTTTAAGGAACCTAGTTTTAGATACCTAGCCGTAAGAAAAACTTTTGAATGAATAAATTTATTTATTTATTATTTAATTAAGGGATAAATAATTAGCCATCATAATAAGCACCGTTTCGTTAGCGCGCTTTTGCTAGGTCTGTGGTTTAGACAGATATTTCTTGTTCGTCTATCAAATTGTCGATAAGGCCATCTATCATCCACTTGTTGTCCAGAAAGAATCACATGATAATAGCATAACGATTCGAGTCCTCGGGCCTCGTAAGTAACCGTTTGTCTGTTTAAGTCAATTCCGACGTAATTAATGTAGTTTGTGCTAATAAACGGATGAGAAGCGACGCACTTCGCGATGGGATGATTCAGCGCGCACAGATACGGTTTCGTGCAAAAATATTTTTTAAATATTTTTTTTCATTCTCTGCCTGCGTCTGTGTTCCCGAGTTCATATAACCCGAATTTCTTCAAGAATACTTAATACTATACTATGGTAGAATTGTAAAAAACCTATGCAATCTGCGGCGGCGTGGACATTATGTTGTAATATTTTTAGAAACCTAGCTAATCTTTATTTCTGTTTATAAAGAATAGTTGCCTGACTGATCTATCGACGCAAACGCATAGCTCAAACGATTGAACGGACTGGGCTGAAATTTGACACACAGTTATTGCAACGTAAGCGTTCACTAAGAAAGTATTTTGAAAAATTCATCCCCATTATTAATCTAAGGGAATCCACGCGGACGAAGTCGCGGGCATCATATTATGTATAGACCCTAACTCCGTTTCTCATTCGCGACATCGTGCATGATTCAATTGCGGACGCTGAATTGATACTCTATTTGGCTCAATTAAACATTAATTAAAACACTAATGAACGAGTTAGCCGCTCTACGCTTCTATTCTGTATTAGGGTGGGCTTAAGTTGAGACGTAGACTGCGCAGGACTGCGCAGAAAAGTATTTTTTATTGTCAGTGGGCTTACTCTTGACCTCGATCAAGTCTTGAGGACGGAGATGAGATCATCGATGGGACGAGCTTGCTCAGAAAAAGCCTATTCACTCTCCACTTGAATATATTCGGGTTATATGAACTAGGGAACACAGACGCAGGCAGAGAATTCCACTCTTTAGCTGTGCGCATAATAAAAGATGTTTCATAGCGCTTTGTGCGTGGGTGATATCCTGCGGTGCGTCTGACTCCCGATGGTAGAAGGTGGTACATGGTATTTCTATCTTTCGGTTTTCTTCGTATTAAAGCGAAAAGGAAGATGGTTTCTGCCCTGCCCTGCGCCATCTGTCTTAGCCTCAGCTTACGCCTACCCTTATGAGACCCTTCAATTAGTTGTGTTCAAAGATGTTATGAAGCTAAAGAAGATAAATCCTTTATATATGTCAACTCGCTTCGGGTGTTCTTTCGGTTTTCTTCGTATTAAAGCGAAAAGGAAGATGGTTTCTGCCCTGCCCTGCGCCATCTGTCTTAGCCTCAGCTTACGCTTACCCTTATGAGACCCTTCAATTAGTTGTGTTCAAAGATGTTATGAAGCTAAAGAAGATAAATCCTTTATATTATATGTCAACTCGCTTCGGGTGTGTTCGTAAAATCATTTCAAAATATAATTACGTATTGTAAATAAATATACTTAAGTCCACACCCCTCCACATTTTTCCAGCAAAAGCTAGAATTATAGAGGGACATCCCTGTCCCTGTAGTGGACGTTTCTTGGGATGTTATGATGATGATGAAGTCCAACACGAATGTGTCGAAAGCAATCACGTGGCAGTGAACACAACACGAAACGATCCATATATCGAGAACGCGTCGATGTAAACCTATTTGTCATATTAATCTGGGCAATTAGACCCATGCGGGCAGTCAAGGGGTTACCGCGAACGCCACGCGCGGCTCGTTGCTGAAGGGTTAAGCGGTCTATTGAGACCTCGCCATACAAAAATAAATAAATAAAATCTGTTTTTTAAACATCAGATGGAAGGATGAAGTCGCCAAGGATCTTAAAGAGCTGAGAATGCCCGACTGGACGGAATTGGCACAGAACAGGGAAGAGTGGCCTACTTTAATGTCGGAGGACAAGAACCACTTTGGTTCACTGAGCCAAAAAGAATGAATGAATGAAAACATCAGATATTTTAGTAAATATTCAATTTTTTATGA
This sequence comes from Athrips mouffetella, assembly GCA_947532105.1. Lineage (NCBI taxonomy): Eukaryota > Metazoa > Arthropoda > Insecta > Lepidoptera > Gelechiidae > Athrips > Athrips mouffetella. The sequence goes on along the minus strand of OX383976.1, from coordinate 5,532,361 downwards.
GTTTGAGTGGAGCTCAAGATACAAGATCGTTTATTGCAAGCTACATTACAATTTAAAAGATGGAAAAAAAATTATAGTTTTAAATACTGTAATCCTTATAAGGGGTGACTGTACATTGCTAACTGATTGAAAAAACACTTTTATTTAGCTTGATAGTGATACTACAATTTACTTGAATTACGAGTACATATAGTCCAGTCAATCTACGATATGAGGTTGCATTAAATGCACATTTATAGAAATTAATTTTAAATACATAGTAATATAGGATATTAAATAATATAATCCGGCAACTTTGTAAAACACATTTTTTGTAAATTACCAGTATAAGCTGACCTGTGCTACATGGTAAATATTACACAGGTTGAGCTCACCTTATACTGGTTTATTGAATATCAAAGTTATGTCAGAGATTATTGTGGATTTAAATTTTTGAATGTTTTTACTGGTAATTTAATAAATTATCCCCCAATGTGCATTTAATGCAACCCTCTCCATACAAACTTTCGTAGATTGACAGGACTAATAACTGTAATGCATTCAAATGGAGAAGTTCTTTATTACCTACGCCTATTTTACCAGCTGAACATAGAGGTCATTAAACATTCTAGCCGTTCGTAGTATTTTTTATCAAGATAGAAATTATCTTTCTTTTTTTACACTATAATGAAACATGATACAATATCTACTATTTATGTAATAGGTAAAATTTTTCATACTGACGATTTGCATCTGCTGCTACATGCTGACGAACTGTAGTAACTACGATAAATTAGGTTATAATAAAGCAGTGAAATGGCAAAGAAATAACGCATATCTTTTGTATATATAATTTTCAAAAAAATATGAGCAAAATCCAGTGGAGGTTATTTATTTTTTTGTATGGCTAGGGCTCTAATACTCATAAGTCCGAAATGAGATTACTAAAACCGATTTTTGGATGTCATTAGGAGCTAAATGAGCTGTAAGTCGAATAATAGGGTATTAGACCGTTTATAAGCTTTTAACTGAATGACATTTGTTTAGGTCATTAAACACATTTGGACAAATAGAAGAAAAAAAATGTTCCAATATAAGTACACTCAGTCAAGTAAATTTTCTGCTATAAAAAAAGGGTTAACATATTTTCTAAACTGGCCAAAAATAATAGATGGTAAGTAAGGCTTTTGTCCCGTGTAGTGCCGGCAAAGAATAGTATCATCCCATAATACAAACCCATTGGTGTCGTAAGAGGCGACTAAGGGTTATTAACTGTTGGATGGACAGCAGCATGCTCCTGTGTATCGTACTATCTTACTTATTGCGGTCACCTACAACCGCGGTCTATGGTGCCAGCCGTAACGCTGACAAGCGAGGTGACTAGGGAACTTCCCCTTCACATTTTTCCAACAAAAGCTAGAATTCTGGAGGAAGCGTTCTGTCCTGTAGTGGACATTTCATGGGATGTTATGTATGATGAAGGCTTTTGTGAAAACTCTGTCTACGGAAGTACAGTCAACAACAGGTCAAGCTGAACACTCGTAGTGACTGTTCGACTTTCGTCTTTGCGCTGACGAATATAAGAGCGGTCAAAGTCGAGTGCGTCAAGCTTGAGGCACCCTAGACTTTTTTTATTGTCAATGGGCTTACTCTTGCCCTCGATCTAGTCTTGAGGACACAGATGAGGTCGACAATGGGACAAGCTTGCCCAGAAGAAGCCTATTCGCTCGCGACTCGAGAATACAGACGCAGGCAGACGCAGAAAGAGACTGACCTTTTTACTTCACTTTCGAGTTGCGTTATACGTCCTGGAGACGCATTTTTGAAGCGTTCGAACTTCAATTCGCATTCGAATTGGCAAGATTCGTATACGAATCCGTAAAATCGCAATTTTTGAATATTCATACCTGTGAATTCTGCAACGAGTGGTCCGACCCACTCGTTTTGCATTTCTACCACTCGAAAGTATGTATAATCTGTGATGAGAACGACATTGACGTTTCCTTCACACATGACATTGTACTGACATATCAACTTTTTAATTTGCGTTCCATTCCCTCGAAATTCATTACCGGTTTTTAAAATCAATGAGTGATTGCTTTCCGGTTTTTATTTTTTCTGCGTGAAAAGAAAATTGTTTTTAAGATTGTAATTTAATGGCAACATTGCTTTCGAATGATTCAAAAATGCGTAAAATCGAGAGCATTAGAAATTAAATTCGTACACGATTCGTTTTCGTATGCGAACTAAAGATTCACTTCGAACGCTTCAAAAATGCGTCTCCTGGGCTTTTGTCACCTTTCACGGCACTTTTCCTCATCGGACCCATAACCTCCCATTCATTCATTAATTATCATCTGTGCCTCAAAATTAAATTTTAATTGGTGGATGAAATTAAAACTTCATTTGGAAAGATAAATAAAATGACGCTCTTTTAATTGTAATTGTAAAATGACGGATGCGCACTGTTTAATTAATGCATTGTTTTTAGGGTTCCTTACGCAGAAGGTGCCCACGGGACTCTATTACTAAGCCCGCACTTTCCATCCTGGTTTTCCACCAGAGCTTTGCATAGTAGCAACAGTGAGCTGGAAAAATTCCAACCAATTGGATTGCTTCATTTTTTCAGCTAGCTGTAATGCTTCTGGTTTAAAAGATGAAAGAAAGCTCTTTAAAATGGTTAAAGTGAAAACTGGCAGACGGGCAGACAGCAGCGCACCTGATGGTAAGTGTCACTGCCGTCCATGGACACCTGCAGCACTAGGGGTGTTACTTGTGCATAGCCAGCCGTCTAGGCCTTGGTTGACCCACTTTTTTAAATCACCCATGTCATAATATACAGGGAAAACCGCTGAAGGAAGCTCGTCCCACATTTTACAAGTGCGCAAGAGGCATGAGCGCGCATAACGTGTTATGGTAGGACGCTATACATCTAAATGATGTGGGTGGAACTTCTCCCTCCCTACAGGGTATGGTGCGGTGGTGGAACTGAAGCAATGGCACCATTAGAACCGCACGAGGTAATTAAGCCGTGAGCTGGAAAATTTTCAGTTTAATTATTATTCTAAAGGGCTTTATTTCACCTTTTGAACCCTAATACCTAGCTGAAATTTTCTAAAATATGTTTTGTTATAACGGATATCATACAAAAAAGCAAAGAGTATAAGTAAGTAGTTAAGGGCGGACACAAAAAAAGAAACGCATATTTCTACTTTCCACTTTTTTCGGTTGTTTTGTAATAAAAATAGGTTTAATGCACACGAGCGTCAAACTCGGCGCGATTACCTATACTAGTAAATTGTATTGCCTTTGCCTATACGAGAACCACAAATTATAAAACCTACCTAAAGCGAGTCCGACATACTGAAATCTCCTCTGATACAAACATGTGAACAACAAACATTTGAACGGAACCTTAAGTTTTTTAGTCTTACTCGCACTTGGCTGGTTCTTTTATAAATGTAAGCTTTGATCGAGTGAAAGTGTTGGTTTAATTTTTTTGAGTAATTATGACGACGAATTCATTAATTTTATTATGGGGGTGATATGAAAGATAATAATATAATAATAATGGACTCGCACACCGAAGGTTCCGTACCACCAAGGTATTAGCCATAATTATTTCTAGGTGGTGGGGCTTTTGTGCAAGTACCACCCTCTTGCCTATTTCTGCCGTAAAATAGCAGTGTTTGCACTGCTGTGTTTCGGTTTGAAGGGTGAGGGAGCCAGAGAAATGACCGGCACACGAGACACACCATCTTATTTTCAGGGTAGGCAACGTGCTTTGCTGACTTATTAGTGTCAAGTTATGGCACTAATAAGACAGCGTCCTGCGTCTCTATGGGCGGTTGTAACCACTTTCCATCAGGTGGCCCACCTGCACGTTTGCTCACTTGTCACATAAAAAAAACATTAAATGTCACAAAAAAAAGACGACAGACAACGTAGGCTTAGTTATAACTATGCTGCCCGGTACCCTTTGGGCACGGAACCGTAACAAGGACCACATAGACAGTATAAGACAGGCCACGGTACTGTGGCCTGTCTAATACTTTCTCCTGCATTATTTAAGGCTCATCTTGCGTTTTTTTATTACAGTTGTAAATGAATTACAATTGCAATTTTTCCTGTTTAGAGGTATAAATATTCCCTCCGACAAAAATAAATTTTTGTCTATTAACCCCTACCACTGCTGAAACTATATCTACGGCAATATCTTTAAGTATGTACGGTTGGCGCTCGTTTCACCAAGATGGCGGCACATCCGGCGGCGTGACCGGAAGCGGGCTAATGCGATCTGCCCAATCCCAGCTTTTCGCGCCCACGGCGAAAACATTACGTGGGATTCATACGTACTACGTGACCGATTCAATTGGATATATGGCAGCTAAGAACGGTTTACAAAACAGGATTAGTTTGTCATTCAAAATTATTAACTTTCCTAATTTTCGTAGGTGACTTGAAGAAAAGCAATGAGATATTATAATTTCTCCATGTTATCCAAAGGCATAATGAGATCATTAGAGTTCACAATATGTGTCAATGTTTTACAACATGCCATATAGGACGTAAGGGACACCTTTCCGAAACTGAAGGCGCATGATGATCAGACAACGTAAGTGAACAGATTTCAGTGATTGTAACTTTCAGGAAATTGCGAAGAAAATATCAGCCTCTCCATACAAAATATCCAATTAAGTTCACAATTTTGCATAGCGACGCAGATTTTATTATCAATTCCTGAAAGTGACATTCACCGAAATTTGTTCAGTTTCGTTGACTGAACATACCCTATCAGTGGGGACTTATGTTAAGAAATGGTGACAATTCGAAAAAAACCCCTTTAGCCCCTTTTGTATATGAAAAATCACGCCTTTTCCCGTCGGGGCAGGCCATGGGCAGGCAGCCCTCCACTTGCTACGATCTAGACATACTTCCCTCGCTTTACCTACTTTCATCAACCCTTTCATACATAGTTTTATAATACTGAAAGTATCTTTAGGTAAAGATTTCAAATTAGACTTACCTCCATCAATCTTTAACCTCAATCTTCTTAACTAACTTAAAGTGTCTAAAGTCAAGTGTAATCAGATAAAAGTTAGAAATTCGCAAGTTAATTATAATTACAGTTTAACTTAAGATCATTGCGTCTCCTTTGACTTGATCTGATTATATTTAAAACATAAATATTCTGCTGTGGATTTCCTCATCGAAAATTATGTAATGAAAGGTACTGAAAGTTATTAATGCAGTATTAAATAAATATTGGGAGAAAATTCATACACAATGATCTGATCCCAAACTAAACATAGCTTGTAGGGCTATGGGTTACGTACATAAATACATAATAACACCCAGACTTACCTAGAACAAACACTCGTGTTCACCACACAAATGTTTGCCCTTGGCGGGGATCGAACGCGACATACGACTTAGCAGACAGTCTCACTACTGCGTCAGTCAAATATCAGTCGTATCAGTCGGGTCGGAAGACAGCCAGGCTCAAGTGGGACTGGTCTGGGCTGGGCACGTGAGTCGAATTGGCGAAAGTCGTCACACTATGGAAACCCCACGATGGCCAACGCCGTCAGGGTAGACCACGAAAAAGACACGGCGTGACGACTTGAACTCGTACAAGTTCAAGCTGCTGCGGGGCTGTTGGGAAGGCCCAGCAGTGCCACAGTACAGGCTAGGATATCATTGTTTCTATTAACGTGGCCTGTAAGGTTGAAAACCAAGCCCTTAGGCTCAAGAGTTTTTAAGGTTTTTTTTCTTTACCATTTGTTGCCCGCGACTTCGAAGACAAGACGTGGAAATCTGTGAAAAAGTAGCCTATGTCCTTTCTTATGGTTCAAACTATCTTCGTTCATACCAAATTTCATTAAATTCGGTTCAACCGTGAAATAACGTAACAAACAAACTTATTTTCGCATCGCATTTATACTCGTAATATTAGTTTGGATTATATTATTCATCATCATAACATCCCATGATATGTCTACTACAGGACATGAAATGCCCTCCATAATTTTTTTTAGGTGGCCGCAGTAAGCAAGATGGTATATTATGATAGACATTCATCATCATCATCATAACATCCCATGAAACGTCCACTACAGGACAGGGAGCTCCCTCCAGAGTTCTAGCTTTTGCTGGAAAAATGTGGAGGGGAAGTACCATAGTCACCTCGCTTGTTAGCGTTACGGCTGGCACTATGGACCGCGGTTGTAGGTGACCGCAGTTAGTAAGATGTAAGATACAAAGGAGGATGCTGCTGCCCATCCTCCAGTTAACCCTTAGTCGCCTTTTACGACACCCACGGGTATGTATGGGTTGGTACTATTCTTTGCCGGCACCACACGGGACATGACATTGCAGAAAGTTAATACAAAAGGCGAATTAACTCAAGAATTGAGTTCTCTACGATTTTTATTTTCTTTGCCCAAAGGGTCTCTGGGGAGTCTATGTTCTGTTCATCATAAAGTCAATGTGGTTCGCATTTTACTTGTGGAAGCTTATAATTAGCTCTTGTAACAATATTTTGTAACCTAGACTGATTTAGCTGTTAGCTTCCCGAAGGAAAAAAAAAATTCCTCTTAGCGACAATTCTGGACGATACATGGACCCCTCCGGTATGATCGGTCCACTTTCCCGTTCAGTCTACTTTCCCGATTGGTCTTTTGTCCACTAACTCATTTTGCTTAACTTTTGTAATCTACAAGATACTCAGCTATGGTTACAATAACGACTCAATAAGTCCTTGATCACCTCATTGAGTGAGAAATGAGACCGACTTGAGAATTCAGGCCAACTGTACGTTTTGATTGATATAATTTGTTTGCATGCGTAAATAAACTAGTCTTTCGCACGCGGTTTCACTTACCAGTTGAAAGAAAACTAAACTCTTGGGTCTGACATTTTTATTAGTCTGTTATTGTCTTTTTTTACCTTCGAAATTGCTGAAAACCTAACCATATCAAAAGTGTGTACTTATTAATTTATTTTGTTAATTTTTGTTTTAAATAGATCGTATAACGAATCTGAGCTGTGACGTCATCGGTTTATGATTTCGAACATAGAGTAACACGATTTTCGCGCGCAAAGCCCGATTTCGAACAAAATAAAATAATCAAAAATAATATGGATATCGGTTGTTCGTAATATCAAAATCTTGGTATTACACAAAAAAAGACAAAAAGTCTTCTAAAGTCTTTTTAAAGTTTAAATGAATATCGCAATTTTTTTCTCAGCTAGTCGTACTACTCCAGAGTAGGCCTGAGCCTAATACTAAGATTTTAATAAAATTGATATTTCATTGCCATGACAATAAAAACAAACAAACAGTCTAACAGTATATGTTGTAATATTAACTGAATTCCCAGAGGTGGTCCAATTAAATCGTGGAGGTCGTCAGAATTGATTTTAACGGTTATTGAAGCTTTATGTTTTGGGCAACAGTAACAATTCCCTACAATTAAGGAGTTAAGAATTACAATAAAACATTTATAGGGGTTTGTTTTAATTGGTTTATTTTTGACTAGCTGGTGCCCGCGACTTCGTTCGCGTTGAAGTATTGAATAATACACTTTTAAAAATCAAAGAATGTCTCTATAAACTACATTAGTAGTTTTTCCCGTAGGGGCTAAAACAAACAACTGTTCAGCACTACTCACTCGTGAACATGCCACGTACAGCTGTCCATGAGAAAAGCAATTGGATCTTAGATCCACCCCAGCAGCCTTGAGAGTTTGACCTTGGGATTTATTGATGGTCATTGCGAAGCACAGACTGATGGGAAACTGAGTGCGCTTAAATTCGAAAGGGAAGTTGTTGGGAATGAGTGGAATCCTTGGTATGAAAACAGTTTCGCCCGCGCCACATCCAGTGAGAATCTCAGCATGGATTAAATTTCTCTGCAAAGCACTTACTTTAAGTCGGGTGCCATTACATAATTTGGGCGGAGTTAGATTTCTCAAAAGCATTATGGGCACTCCGCCTTTCAGTGTGATTTTATGTGCAGGAAGACCACTCGCTGTTAGAGAGCTCAAAAACTCTATTGGGTAGTTCGTAGCATCGTCCTCATGTACAACGCTGTTATAGGACGTGTACACCACTTCATCTCCACCAATTTCTGCCAAAATTTTTGCATTTAATGCAGCAGCTTGTTCGTTTTTGGGTGTCAGTATGGCGCGTTCACATAACCAAGAATTATCATGTTGAATAATACTTGAAACGTCTCCAAACACTGAATTTATTAGTTCATCTTCAGACGACACAACTCTACCTAAAATGTCAGGAATGACAACTTGTCCTTCATCTTCAGGAAGAGTACCTTCTCCAATTTCTAAAAGAATATTCGAAAATGTTTGTGCCTGGGAATTTCCGCCTAGTTGTGCTCGCATGTTGATTGTTAGACGCATTCGTATTATTTGAGGCCATAGATATGAACGCTTCAAGGATGCATTAATTTCATCGGCTCTGGTTCCCCGAGTAACAACCGGAAGAGTTTGCCGGAAATCGCCAGAGAAAAGAACTGTCACGTTCCCCATTGGAATATCGTTTCGGCGAATGTCCCGCAGTGTTCTATCCACGGCTTCAACAGCTTTTTTTATTTGCCATTGTGCATTCATCCCAAACGATAAGACAGCAATCCTGAAACACCTTTGCTTTATCGCAATTTCTTGTAACTGCACATGTTGGTGTTTCAGTGCTATCTAAATCGATTGGGATTTTGAACATTGTGTGGGCAGTTTTACCACCGGGAAGAAGTGTAGCTGCGATTCCGGAAGATGCTACGGCCAGTGCTATCTTACCTTGTCGCCTGAATTCAGCAAGAATCGCTTTTGTTAGGTAGGTCTTTCCAGTACCACCTGGAGCATCTAGGAAGAATATCTTCCCTTCATTATTAAGTACGCTTTGGACGACGATGTCAAATATTTCCCTTTGTTCTGGTGTAAAATTTTGTAAATTGTTATTTACTATAGCGGTTAGATCAGTGGAGCTATAGTTTATCTCCGAGGCATACTCACGGTTGATACGCGGTTGATCGGGTAGAATTTGAGGAGAGGGAAGACTGAAGTCACTCAAAGATTTGCCACCAATTGATAAAAGGATCTCCTGAATAGAACAAAGGGAACTATTAATTACTCTTTCGTCATTTGGATCAATATCTTGATTTAAATTGCGCCTCAAAGAATGATGGAAGTCTTCAGAAAGATACGTCTTATACTTCTCCCACAAACTTAAAGGGTCTGAAATACCACAGAACACTAACATGACAGCAAATAGGTGACGTAAGCGTTTGGGACTGTCGCTGACACAGGCTTCTTCGAGAGTCGCATCCCAATGTTGATCACCTTCAAGCAGTTGAAGTGCTCGGCAAGCTGATTGAAATGTGGGATGCTCAACATCATGAACTGTTTTAAAAAATTGGAAAGAAGTTGGTCCTTGAACGTTGTGCAAAAGCAGCCGCAAGTAAAAGCATTCCCCGCTACTGGGGTGAACTGTGTACACTCGACCTAAAGCAGAGTCCTTGAAAACGCCAGGGAATCCTTCAACTGGCTGACCACGTCTACGTCTGTTAAATACTCCTCTTTGCTTATCAAAAGTGTAATAAGAGGGTACTTCATCGTAGGTTAACGTTTTAGCGAAATCGTCTTCTTGGCACAACCTGAAAAACGCTAAAAGTGTTGTCTGGCGTGGGTTTTCTACACGGTTTCGAGCGTTATCTGCGTCAAAGTATATTCTCTGACCATTCTCTAAGTGGACATCAAGATGCATTACTGTAGGATGCCTTTCATGAATGCCAAATCCCAATATGCGCCATATAGCTTCAGAAGTGCTAATTTATCGTCCGGTTTGGTACCTGGTAACTTCGTCTCGATCGGTTCCTTGCAAAGCGAACGTTGCTTGGTCGTTGCCTTTATTGACATATTTGCAAATATATTTTATTGCCTCCACACTATTGCACATCTCAACGTTTATGTGGGCGCCGAATATTTTGGACAATAAAGGTGAGTAGGGAACAACCCAACTATTATCAATTATTAGCTGCTGTCCGCGTAATCTAATTTCAGCTGTATATCCGCCCTGCTGCGGTGATCGACGTCGATATGAAGGGTACCCATTCTCACCTGTAACTGTCTGCTCTACTAAAGCACGGGGATACCTTTTTGTACAATGGCCATCCTTCATGCAGGGAGAATTTCTATTCAGGATACCGCAGGGGCCATGTACCATATGTGTTTTTATTATTTCATACAGTGCAGTATCCTCTTCGGGGTTCGGAAGCTCAGCGCTTATTAAGGTGTCGACATCGTTGGGTCGTATTTTATTCTGCAGCCACAGCAAGATGTGCGCGTGAGGAAGGCCACGCTTTTGCCACTCAACGCTATACATAAAGCACAGAAAAGGACCAAAAACGCTTTCTTTCGTAAGAAGGTCGATCATTATTTTTAGTTTCAAGTGAAACACCCTTGCAACCACGTCATGTCGGTCATAAGATGCTTGACCTGCAAATAACTCTTGGGTGATCTCGTTCCATTTCGGGTTAGTAGTAAACGTGATAAATAAATCCGGTCTTCCATACTTTCGGACGTAGCAGAAAGCATCCTGCGTGGGTTCGTGCATATAGCGCGGTCCGCCGGTGAAACTGGATGGAAGAATGACTAAGCGGCCTAAGTTTTCAGAATCAGCATCCTGCTGCATAGCGTCACGTAAATGCACATATTCTTCAGCACGTAATCGTCTCTGGTTGGTCCGTATGTACACTAAGCGCTCAGTTTCAATTTTCGCGTACATATCAACAATAAACTGACTAAACAGGCCACGGAACCGTTGCAAATATGCAAAACGATCACGTCGTATTTGCAGAATGGCAGCATAAAACTGCTGGGCTGACACTTTTTTGTTTAAGTTAGGCTCTCTTGTGGTGGGGTTCACTTGATGGATCCCAAAGTTATAGCCATCTTCCCCTCGGCTGTAAATTAGGGGGTATTGTAAGGCGTCATATGAACAATGCGTTTCGTAGATACGCTGTAGCCGGTCATCTCGAGTGCGCAAGACTATATCTCGACGTTCACATTCTTGGTCAACTAAAACAGCGGCCACTTCATTTGCAACAGGTGTATTGTGCCTACCACGATGCTCAGCTGCGGGTCGTTTTTCTGCGTTAATGACAAATTTGTAATTATTGTTCTGACCTTGCGGAACAGATTCTAATGCGGCTTTGAAACTATGCACATAAGGGTTTACCTGGTGCAGCATACTTTGAAGTACCGTGATTAGATTGCCATTAAGCTGTGGATAAATTTGGTTTCTTATGTTTGCTTGCTCCTCATAATTGGACACAAAATAAATCTGAAGAAATTGGGGCTGATTTTCAGGCAACAGGGAACCAATTAGGTGGTAGACCTGACCCTGGATCTTAAATGTTGGCATGAATGGCCCTTCAGATATTTGTTTTGCACCGAAAGACGTCATTTGAAAGGCATTGTTATATGCTCGAACATTGTCCAAGAAATGTTTGGATTGAGGGTGGTCACCATTCAGCAATGATTTTAAAACTTCAGGTGGATTTTCAAAAAGATCAATACGCACTTTCCCACCGGAGCAACACATCCCATTTGCTTCTTTTTGCCATTTGAGAGCATCACAAAATGGACAAATTATAATCATTCCTCCAATGGAACTACATTCAGAATAATTTACCATAGGTGTATAATTAAACGCACTTCTTTCTTTATTAATCCATGGGAGGGTGTCATGCCCTACTTGTTGGGCTTCGTCTGAGTCTTCAGAGGAAATCGAAATTCTGTTGAGAGAGTGCCGCAGCCGATCAGCATCCAAGCGAGCTTGAAGTTGTTCTTCTGTCTCTTCACTACGCGTCACACCTACCCTCAGCCGCTCATTTTCTAAGAAAATTTCATTATTTCTGCGTAAACGCTCATAATTTTCTCTCGCTTCTTCCAATCTCTGTTGGTGCTGGTCATCGCTTTCTAGAGATCTCGCCCTGTTATGCCGGTCTCGATCATTTCTTAAGCGTTCTTCGTATTGAGATAAGGTTTCAGACGCGCGCGATAATGCATGCCGCTCACGATCAGTGGTCAATCTGGAGTCCCTTTCTGGAGAAGTTTCGGAGGCGCGAGACATTGCATGCCGCTCACTATCCGCTGTCAACCTAAGGGACCTCTCTGTAAAGGTTTCAGATGCGCGAGACGTTGCATGCCGCTCACTATCCGCTGTTAGCCTAAGGGACCTCTCTGTGAAGGTTTCAGATGCGCGAGATAATGTGTGACGCTCACGATCAGCTCTCAATCTAGAGTCCCTTTCTGGAGAAGTTTCGGAGGCGCGAGACGTTGCATGTCGCTCACTATCTGCTGTTAACCTCAAAGACCTCTGTGTAAAGGTTTCAGATGCGCGAGATAATGTGTGACGCTCACGATCAGCTGTCAATCTAGAGTCCCTTTCTGGAGAAGTTTCGGAGGCGCGAGACGTTGCATGTCGCTCACTATCTGCTGTTAACCTAAGAGACCTCTCTGTAAAGGTTTCAGATGCGCGCGACAATGCATGGCGCTCGCTGTCAGCCGTCAGCCTAAGGTTCCTTTCGGTAAGGGTTTCTGAAGCTCGAGATGACGATTGGCGTTCACGGTCATAGCTAAGGCGTGCATCACGATCGGAAGGAGATTCCAAAGAGCGCGCCATAGCTTGACGTTCTCGAGCAGCCTCAAGTCGGACCTGCCGTTCGTCATTTGATTCCTGTGATCTAGCTAATCTCTTTCTTTTGGCTTCTCTACTATTTTTAGAGAGATTGGGTCGTTTTCGAGGCATTGCTACAATAAAGTAACTTAGCCACTTAACGACAACAAAAAGCAACCAATAACCTAATCGCAAAGCAAAAACAAAAGTCCGTTTTACTAACCAAGTCAAATATAGTTTTAACTACAATAACAAAGCAACAAATAACCAAATCGCGAAGCAATAACAATAATAATTAATTATAATTCTATAAGTAGGTAAGTATTTTTTTCCAGAAACAATCAAAATCTGAAAGAAAGCGCTGTGGTTGCTCCTCTGCGTTACCGTCTGCACAACCACACAATGACCAAAATACACGACAACAATAACATAAGCCCGAAGGCATCTTTACATCACAATAATAATGGGAGTTTTAGCCAGTAATTTAACTGTTACCGCCTTCACCGCGTGGAGGTACTCCCAGCCTATGCTACTGTTTAACATGACCCAAATGCAGGCATACCTGCGACTCTATAACAGGTACACACAATGAGTTCCCTTAGTTAGGTAGGGTGATTAATTCATCCCAAGTTTAGGCCAGTTAACACTTAGTCACTTGGCGTGAGTTATTATATATTTCACTGTCTAGGTAAAACTCAATCAAATGAAAAAAGTCCCATCAAATTCAGTCCTGTAGTTTCTGATATTCAATTTCCTGCCTACCCTCTTAGTCTATTGGCGTGATTATTTATATCCTAGTTTACTTTGCAAGTGATGCTGAGTCAAATAAAAAAAGTCCCATTAAAATCGGCCCAGTAGTTTCCGAGATTCAATTTTCTGCCTACCCCCTTAGTCTATTGGCGTGATTATTTCTATCCTTCTTTACCTTCCAAGTAATGTTGAGTCAAATAAAAAAAGTCCCATTAAAATCGGTTTAGTAGATTCTGAGATTCAATTTCCTGCCTGCCCCCTAAGTTCATTGGCGTGATTATTTATATCCCAGTTTACTCTCCAGGTGATACTGAGTCAAATAAAAAAAGTCCCGTCAAAATCGGTCCAGTAGATTCTGAGATTAGCCCGGACAAACAGACAGACAGACAGACAAAAATTTTAAAAATTGTTGTTTTGGCTTCTATTACGGTAATTAAGACCCCCTGTAACAATTTTTCATAAAAATCTTCAATGTACAGAAATCGATCTTTTACAGTCTTATTATATGTATAGATGTAATAGTATAGTAGTATGATTTGATGGTGTTTAGAGAGTTCCGCTCTCGTTCTGGGTTCGATTCCCGGTTTTTTAAATTCTCATAAGTAACTTGGTGATATTTAAAACTGCTATATTTGGACGAAATATTCTCACGAAATACTTAAATTCACTCGAATTATTTTAACAAAGTACCTATTCAGGGCCTGTTTTAACATATGATATGAAACAATTTATGTCTTAATCCTGAACCCTTTCTGCCTCTGGCAGTACAATGTGCTCATACGCAATATGATTACGACTAACGAACCCGCTTTATTGGACTAATTGTGGACACTCGTCTTTATAACAGACCCCGTACCACAGTATCACTATCGCGATAATTTCTTCTACAGTAGACGTTATTCTGACATTTAGTCTACACTTCAAACGTCAGATGTAGCGATCGTGTGTTGTGTGACTATTATCATGGTGGGCAGGCTGTTTGATATGAGGATGATGATTCACTTAGTTAAAGGTAATTAGATCGAGGCGATCTCGTTTCTCCGGAATCGCCAGTAATGAAATAATAAGGACGATAGTGCGCGAAATAATTGAGGCAGTAGAAAGAGTAGGTTTTCGCTATCTACTTCTTAATAAGTAAATAACTTTTTAACTCGATAGTACTCTTTGTATGCAGAAAGTACCACACAACGGTTCATGTCGCAGAAAAATTGCATAATTCGTCGTTTTACATATTGCCTGGCATTATACAAAATGCCGAGAAATTTTAAATTCACTCAGTAATCTTCACTCGCTCGGCTCGTGCGTTGTGGTCGTAAGATAACCTGGGGTTCACTGGACGCCATTTTTCAATTTGCCGACCGTCAGTGATCTAAACCCATTTACAATCGGCCGATGCCATTTAACAATTGGCCGACCGTCAGTGATCTAAACCCATTTACAATCCGCCTATGCCATTTAACAATTTGCCGACCGCCAATGATCTAAACCCATTTACAATCCGCCAACGCCATTATACAATTTGCGGACCGTCAGTGATCTAAACTCATTTACGATCCGCCGACGCCATTATACAATTTGCCGAACGTCTGTGATCTAAACCCATTTACAATCCGCTGAGGCCATTATACAATTTGCCGACCGTCAGTGATCTAAACCCATTTACAATCCGCTGAGGCCATTATACAATTTGCCGACCGTCAGTGATCTAAACCCATTTACGATCCACCGATGCCATTTGACAATTTGCCGACCGTCAGTGATCTAAACCCATTTACAATCCGCCGACGCCATTTAACAATTTGCGGACCGTCAGTGATCTAAACCCATTTACGATCCACCGACGCCATTATACAATTTGCCGAACGTCTGTGATCTAAACCCATTTACAATCCGCCGACGCCATTTTACAATTTGCCGACCGTCAGTGATCTAAACCCATTTACGATCCGCCGACGCCATTATACAATTTGCCTACCGTCTGTGATCTAAACCCATTTACAATCCGCTGAGGCCATTATACAATTTGCCGACCGTCTGTGATCTAAACCCATTTACAATCCGCAGACGCCGTTTTATAAATTTCCGACCGTTTACAGTTTATCCGCAGCCGTTTGTAATACGGTGTGTTATATGATATGCCTGCGACATACAGATCGTAAGACCAAACATTGCTGCAACAAACTTGGTACTCACTGGTCAAAAGGCGAAAACAGGTGGTGAGGTGGACGTTGCTCAGGAGCTGCTTCTCTTGACCCCGCGCTGCCGACAGAGGGCGCGGGAGACGCACAACTCGCGTCTGACCTGTTTAGATAAAAAGAAATACATTTAATTCAGTAACAATAACAATATAAGTTCATTGAAACCAAAAGTAACTGGCGTAAAAGAAGACGTAAGTAGTTACAAAAATTATGAAAAAGATTCTGAGATGGTTTGGTCATGTAAGTATCATGATCATGTATGTATGAACGCAGATTGACGAAAGAGATAATGGAGAGAGCGAATGGAATTCAACACGTTCTAAATAAAGGCCAATCTAAAGCTTCCGAACAAATCTCATGCTGCAGTTGAAATCCATGACGTATAGAGACCAGCGATAGAGACCTATCAGATTTAAGTGAAGGTGACAGCTTATGACCTCCTTGATGATGATTATTTGTGTTGTGGAAATAGTTCGCACATGACGGACACATTCCAGCTACCGTAATAGCGCTCCTGAATTAGCAAGTAAGCCTTAAATATAAAGTTTTAATATGCTACTGAAATTATGGAACCTTTTTAGGGTTCCGTACCTCAAAAGAAAAAAACGGAACCCTTATAGGATCACTTTGTTGTCCGTCTGTCTGTCTGTCTGTCTGTCTGTCTGTCTGTCTGTCAAGACCCTTTATCTCACGAACGGGTAAAGGTATCAGGTTGAAACTAATACCATATATTAGGATGCATGAACCACACAAGATCTGAAAATTTCAATTTTTTACAACGACGCAATCAAAAGATATGGCATTTTATGTCCTCATCTCCATACATTTATTCAAAAATGCAAAACCTACAGGGTACTTCCCGTTGACCTAAAATTATGAAATTTGGCAAGAAGCTAGGTCTTACAGTACAAATAATGGGAAAAGTCTGAAATCATTAAATATTTCAACCTTTCTCACAACTAATGTTAACCAATTGTGGTGAGCTCCCGTTTCAAGAACATTCATATAAGAGAGGGGTCAAGTTGGATGGTCGCTGAGGCGATTTTTGTTTTAGTTCTATTTTAAAAACGGGAACACTTACAAACTTTAAAATTGGTATGTTTATAGTGCATAAGCTATAAAATAACAACAAATAATAAAATTTGGTCAAGCGCGTGTCGGACTCAAAAAATCTAGCACATTAACTTACTGAAATTTCAACTAATACAGTGCGCGACTCCGACTCGCACTTGGCCGGTTTTTTTATATTGTCTATGGGTTTGCTCTTAGTTTTGAAGACAGAGATGAGGTCGACGACGATGGAGCGAGCTTGCCCAAAAGACGCCTATTCACTCGCGACTTGAATAGATTCGGGTTATATGAACTAGGGAACACAGAAGCAGGCAGAGAAATCCACTCTTTAGCCGAGCGCATTATAAAAGATGTTTTAAAGCGCTTTACACCTAAACTAAGATTATAACTTAAAAAAATTATAGTATAAATTTAATTACTGACTGTAATGTTATTGTTTAATGTTTGATGACTTATAATTGTAAAATTACGAATAAATAAATGAAATGAAATTGTTTTTACACCACAACTAAGTAGATTCAGAAGCTCTAAAATTATTTAAAAATTCTCATATCACTATTGAGCTGCTAAGAAGCGTTTTCTTACGTCAATGGTTGTAGTCCATCAAGACGCTTTGGTAACTGGCAATTATAATATGAAAAGTGGAATCCTCTGCCTGCGTTTGTGTCTCGGTTTGATATAACCCGAATCTATTCAAGTCGCGAGTGAATAGGCTTCTTCTGTGCTAGCTCGTTCCATCGTCGACCTCATCTCTGTCCTCAAGACTAGATCGAGGTCAAGAGTAAGCCCATTGACAATAAAACAAAAAATAAATCACTCACCTATCAGGCCTTGGTGACCGCGTGGGTGATAGTGATAGCTTAGGTGATCGCAGTGGTGACCTCCTTGGAGACCCTGGGGTGACAGGAGGTGATGCTCTTGGAGACGCCCCGGACACTGGAGACGCTTCTGCAGATCCCCGTGACATGCCACACTCGGAGGAACCCTGGAATACAAATAATTACTGGTACATGATACACACCATCTTAGTTCTCAGGTTGGGCAACGCGCTTTGCTGTTTTGTTAGTGTCAATTACGCTACTAATAAGACAGTGGGCGTTATGGGCGATGGTGACCACTTACCATCAGGTGGCAAGCTCGCTTGCCTTCTTGTTATATAAAAAATATTATCGGGATAGAACTTTAGGAGGATGCAAATTTTACAAAGTCATTTATTTTAGGTAAAACATTTGTGTGTTGGACACAAATATTCGTTTTGTATCTGGGTACTATAATATTCATGTACGTCTCTACCCTATGTTTAGTTTAGTTTATTTATTTTCATATTGTAAAATTATACAAATTACATCATGTTATATTATATGCCTTCACAATATGATCGTCAGTCTGTATACAAAAACAATAAAATGATAAATAATATAAAATTCAATGTCAAAATATAATTAAAATGTCAAATAGCAATAGTTAATGTATAAAATATGATACTCTTTCAAAGAGTATAATGCTTTATTCAATAAAAAGTTCTTCAGTCGACTCCTGAACGTTTCGTCAGATGGGTATCCCAACTATTAAAATCCTTTTTTTTTAGTTTATTCCAACGCTTACCAACATATTTTGCAGCCATGACATTAAAATCTGAGTATATTTGACGGAAAGAATAATATTGTTGTACAAACTTGTTTTTTCTGACAGCTTTAGCCGATTGCTTTGACAGTTGCAAAATGTGTTGGTAAGCGTTGAACTAAACGAAAATAAATGGTACAGCAACACTGCACCTACTTTCTCGCGATATGCAAGGAAAAAGTATCAACTGCATACTTAAATTTGTAAATCCATACACATAGTAAGGAAATACAAACTTATAGTAAGGTTTTTAAAAAAAATGTTCGAATGAAATATGCAGCTCAATTCAGAATTCAAATTTGTTAAACATTAAAAGAAACTAACCGTAAACTATTTCGAGTAAATCACATGTTTAAATTTTGGTAGTACTGGAACAAATCTTTATATAAACTTTCACAGATCAATAGATACTACCGCAAGATACTCGTACTTGCATGAAGATTTATTACATTTCCTAATTTCCCGTCACATGTTTTTTAGGGATCAGTTTCGTCTACTGAGCAAGCCCTTTCAGTTTTTGGTACACCCAGTATACAATTTTTTGCAAAAAAAAAAAACAAATACATTATCCAGTCAGGTATACAGGCCGTCCCACGGCGATGCCACACGGAGGGAAAGTACCTTAAATATTAATGATAGGATATTTTACTGAAAGAAGACATCGTTTAATTTTTAATAATAAGTAGAACTGCATTCACAGATTTTTTAAAAATCGCCTACCTCAACCGGGAATCGAAACCGCCAAATGTGACAGTAAAATTACATGTATTTTATAATAGCGTCTGAAAGGGCTACTCATAAGCATTATTTTGTGAACAGACGCTTGAAAATTTAAGTATTCCATTTTCGAATTATTTATTTTTACTAATATCAGCCAGTTGCATGACGCTTGAAAATTTAAGTGCTCCATTTTCGAATTATTTATTTTTACTAATATCAGCCAGTTGCATGGTAATTGTGAGCTCATGAAGAAGTACCTACTACACTTTATGTATCGCTTTATTATTATCATGTACTTATACCACGGAAATCTCGTATCTCAAGTGGGTAGATCTTTGAAATGATAATGTTAATGGTTGGAAGCATGGCCAAATCAGAGGAAATTTCTCTAAACAAAATTTTAAATAAAATGTAAAATTTTATGTTTTTAGTTTCATTTAATATGCTAGGTTATTAAGGAAAAAATAATGCTTATGAGTAGCCCTTTCAGACGCTTTTATAAAATACATGTAATTTTACTGTCACATTTGGCGGGTTCGATTCCCGGTTGAGGTAGGCGATTTTAAAAAAATCTGTGAATGCAGTTCTACTTATTATTAAAAATTAAACGATGTCTTCTTTCAGTAAAATATCCTATCATTAATATTTAAGGTACTTTCCCTCCGTGTGGCATCGCCGTGGGACGCCCTGCAATATAGTACAGAATTAAAATGATAAGAAATTAAAGTTGTTTCGATTGAAACATTTGGCTTAGCAGGATTTTCAAAAGTTGCGGATATTTTATTTTATTATTGTTATTTACTCTCTAATAATGGATTTTTTATAAGGAAGTACGTCTTTTAGATGTTTCATTTACTCAAAAATATTTTTTGATAATAACTTTTGAGATTACGTTTTTACTTATGGCTGTATTGATTTAGTCCTTTGTTAGAAAGGGAGGTAATTTAGCTCTTATCACCCCTTTAAACACATTTAAAGTTTTAACACCACCACCACCAGGTGGCCCACCTGCTTGTTTACCCACTTGTGACATAAAAATAAAATAAATAATAAATAAATAAATAACATGCTTCCGAAATTATGGAACTTTTTTCCGAAACTAGGATTATTTTTTACTCTACTACTAGTAGCTTTAAAGTTATTTAAAATTCCTCAAATTACTATTGCTGCTCATATTTCAGAAATACATAAATTACCTACCTTGTCATCAGTAGGGTCTCTCTTCGTAAGGACTTCAGCTCCCTCCCGTTTCCTTTGCTCCTCTTTTAATCTCTCAGCTTTCCGCCATTTCGCTCGTCTATTTTGGAACCACACCTGTGCAAAAAGTAAAACTGATCAAACACTTTATGAAGCCGTAGGTGTGGGTTTTAATTTCGGTGATCTGCAACCACATTGCTCTCTTAAGACAGACTAACTTTCTTAAGCGTTTAGAAACTAATTCGGCATACATTGCTGGTTGTAATAAGGACATTGGAATTAACAGAATGTATGCCGAATTAGTCTTTGTATTTAGGAAGGCATGATTGTGCCTTTAATCGTAATAAATTTAACGACGGAGAGATATAGTAGCTAAATAATAAATCGTAGCACTAAAGATGTGGGGCAGACTGTAGTTTTTTGATGCGCAATCAGTATTTTGATGTGCAGTTAAATGCTTTCCTTAAAAATGTGCGGTTCTAAACATGAACTTCGTGTTGTTTTTAGTTTCTTTCCTTATTAGAACCACGTTTTTGATAGAGCATCTTTTACATTGCAAAAAACAACCATCTCTCTTCAATAATCTATAATAATAACACTCCATCGGCCTGTCAACACTACATGGAATCTAATAGCCATCATTAATTCCCCCTAACTCAAAGATTACTGATCATTCGCCACACCATCTGTAAGGGAAGTCGCACTCTTTTCCAAAACTCAAAGACCTTTCATACAGTATCAATTCTTCTCAACAAGAGCTCAAGTCATACTGGTTGATATTACATCAACCGACTAATATAAAAGAGCTAGATTTTCATAGAATGTTTAGGCAGTGACAGGTCAATGTAAAATGGGAGTATTAAGCTGGTTAGTCGTGTAGGGAGGGCCACATTTGCAGTGCAATTTTGGCAATTTACTTTTAATAAGCCTCGTTGGGTGAGTGCTATGAAATCTTGTGGTGATTATGTGGGGTGACTTTGAAGATGCTGAAGTAGGTAGAAATTCACAAAAAAGAAGGACATTTGATCCTTATCAAAATGTAAAGGCCCGCATACCTATATATGTTTATGTTACCGGAAAATGGTACGGAATCTCAAGTTGATAAATTTCCTAGTAAATTGTACCGAATTCGCTTCTGGCACTCGCCAGCTGCTGAAGCAACACGCTCGCTTTGCTCGCTCGGGTCGTGCGTTTGGTCAAAAGAGAACCTAACACAACCTAACCGATCTCATACTGGATCGGTTTGCTTACTTGTGTTCGTCTTACCTAATGGACCTATGGATTTACGAATTTCCTACGAGTTTATTATTTTTTGGAAGTTGATTAACTTACTAGGAAGTTGCAACTTACTTCTTTCCTTAATTCCCGGTGACATATATAAGTTACTGTTTTTACAGTTTTCTTGATCCATTTTCTAAATGAGATTAGATAGAAAGGTCATCTGAAGTGAAATAACACCTAATCATAAAAGTTGTTCCGTTTCATAATCTGAATCCTCAGTTTTAGGGTAGTACTGATAAATCACTCTCAAGTCTAAGTTTTCACTCAAGATGTATAATTTACAAGTGTAAGGTACATAAGAGCCATAGAAATGTAAGGGAAGATTAATGAAAATATGTG
Organism: Athrips mouffetella; assembly: GCA_947532105.1. NCBI lineage: Eukaryota > Metazoa > Arthropoda > Insecta > Lepidoptera > Gelechiidae > Athrips > Athrips mouffetella. The sequence goes on along the minus strand of OX383976.1, from coordinate 5,510,507 downwards.
TCATTGTAAATACGGCATAGATGTCCTTCTGTATATTTTGTATTACTCGTAGGATGTCAAATCACGTTTCATGATTTGACATTTCAACTTGGGACACGATGGCAGATGTCATCCCATATTAAAATAAATTAGTATTCCTTTTATTCCGAGCGAGGCAGCGAGCGAGAGCAGTCACTACCCTAGATTTATCACTAATTATATTGATAAATTTATTAATTATACCTCCTTTATTTTAGCTTTGGCCGGATTATCTAATCTTTGACACGTCCTCACCGTCGGTGCCCGGGCTATCGTAAGCTAATTTCGTTAAAATTATAGTCCGGCCATAATCCGAAGGCCCTAATAGTTTTTGTCCATACTTACAAGGGTAGAATTAATATTTCAACACGATGGGAGCAGCCCTCAAACACCCCGAATATGAAATAACAATATTATCCTGAGAATAATGATGATTCTCCTTTATTGTCAGGGGGTTGAATTTTCGCGTTTTTTATTATTCATAATGTTGGTGTGAAATTGGCATTTTATGTCAAACACAACCTACAGGGAGTAACAAAAAAGATATACGAACCCTGAAGGATTTTTCTAATGAAATTGGACAACTTTCTCTTAGAAACATAGGTCGGAATACCTACGACAAAAAGGCTGATATCACAGTAAGCGTTAGCGCGCTTTTGCTAGGTCTGTGGCTATCACTGATTCAGTTTCTATCAGCGGTCAATTTTTTTTTTGTATTTCGACCTATGTTCTTAGGGAAGGTTGTTCAGTTTGATGGACAGATTCACATCCTTCAGGGTTGGCATACCCTTTTGGTTACACCCAGTATATTCTGTAACTGTAAGGATCTTCTTTCAATTAGAAAAAATAAAACTACAAAGAAACAGGGTTTGTTAAATGGTTAGACGCAAGGAATTAGGAATTTAGTTAGATCAATAATTTTGGAAAACTTAAGCGCGTTTTCAAAAGTCACGTCTGTATATTCCATCTGCAAGTGTGCATTTAACATTTTTTCTAACTTTTGTCTGTCTTTATTGAGTAATACTGGAAAAGATCAAAGAAGTTTAAAGAGGTATTTATAAGGCTCTGCGCATACAGAAGACATAAACATGACAAACGCGATCACATACGTTTGCGTTACCGCATAGGATTCCAAACATTTTATTTATTGCGAGCAAACAATGTCTGCGAAGCGCCTACATTTAGTTTAAATTTAAATCAATACAAAAACTTAAAAAAACCGGCCAAGTGCGAGTCGGACTCGCGCACTGAGGGTTCCGTACCACCACATAGTCATAATTGTATTAGTTGAAATTTCAGTAAGTTAATGTGCTAGATTTTTGAGTCTGACACGCGCTTGACCAAATTTTACTATTTTTTGTTATTTTATAGCTGATGAACTATAAACATACCAATTTTCAAGTTTGTAAGTGTTCTCGTTTTTTAAATAGAACTAAAACAAAAATCGCCTCCGCGACCATCCAACTTGACCCCTCTCTTATATGAATGTTCTTGAAACGGGAGCTCACCACAATTGGTTACCATTAGTTGTGAGTAAAGTTGTAATATTTAATGATTTCAGACTTTTCCCTTTATTTGTACTGTGAGACCTATCTTCTTGCCAAATTTCAAAATTTTAGGTCAACGGGAAGTAGCCTGTAGGTTTTCCTTTTTTGCATAAATGTATGGAGATGAGGACATAAAAAGCCATCTTTTGATTGCGTGGTTATAAAAAAATTAAATTTTCAGGTCTTGTGTGGTTCATGGACCCTAACATATGGTATTAATTTCAACCTGATACCTTTACCCGTTCGTGAGATAAAGGGTCTTGACAGACAGACAGACTTAAAGAATGTGCTGCGGTGGCGGGGGTACCGGGAGCGTATTAAATGAAAATCGTGTGCTCTCTATGATCGAAGTATATTGACTAAACTATAAAGCTAACATACATGTATGGGAGAGGCAAGCCGCACACTACACAGACAGACAGACAGACAGACGGACAACAAAGTGATCCTGTAAGGGTTCCGTTTTTTTCTTTTGAGGTACGGAACCCTAAAAATAACAATACAATAGTTTTGTGCTGTTATACTGTTTAATTTTGTACCACAAAAAAAATACAAAACATTAAGATATAAAAAACAGTTGTACAAAAGCGGCCGTATTGCTAAATATCACGAGACAACCTGAACTAAACTAACCTTACCTGTTTATAAATACCAACAAAACTTCGTAGGCTAACCCACGATAAAATTTTGTATTAGAAACAAAGTTGCTTTTGTTTATAACAATAGCAACACCCAGACTAATTATTTTTAAAAGCTCAAACAAGCATTGAATGAGCTCTGAACAATGTTAGGGGTGTTTTACAAATTGTTAAGGGCGCTTCAGATATTTTTAGGGGCAGTTCACACAGTGGGGTGCGTACGCAGCGATTACCTTTACAAGTGTTGCAAATATTATGCGCGCTATCAATATTTAACAGATCTATTTTTACTTTTATTTTTGTTATATGTTAGAGATAGTCAAACAAAAATAAGTATGTTATAAATAAGAATAAGTCCATCCAGTTGTGGACATCTTTTGGCTTTTTATTAGTAGCATAATTTTAAGGTTTTTAAATATGATTTGTAACAGACAAAATATTACTTATTTGAGAATCTACAAAGGCTAACTTTTTGAAATAATAAATGGCAAACACTTTAAAAACCTAATTACGGCTGCATTCAGCTAAGAAAAACTATTAAAAATAATGAATGGTAGACACTCCATAAAATAATGACTGCTTCATCAACAATAACTTTTTAACAAACCATCAACCTTTACTCACAATAGCAACACCACTTTTAATTAAACAAACAACAATTGAGTGGTGTGCTCAAAACACAATATAAGGGTGGCACACACTGCAGGGCGCAACGCGGCGATTATCGAGCATTCAGTAAACACTCGTCTGCGATCGTTTCGTACCACATTTGGAATTTAAATAGTTAGTAATAGATACAATTCGGTCATCAGCATCATATCGTGTGAGTTTGTAAGATCGATGACCGACCTCGCAAACTCTGGTGACAGAGTTGTTAAGCCGCTAAAGTCCTTTGGCATGTCATGCAAAGTCCTTTGGCATGGCTCATTAACTAATATTACCATAGATAGTCATAATATCCCACTCACACCCACTGCACGACAGGGAGCTCACTCCAGAACTCCAGCAAAAACGTATGATACTTACTCGTAGAAGGGGATTTACCACAGGCACCACATTTGTAAGCTTTGTGGCTGGCGACCGCAGTTGTTGGTGACCGCAGTATGTAAGATGATACGATACACAAAATATGCTGCTGCCCGCCCATCCTCCGGTTCATAAGCCCTTAGTCGCCTCTTACGACACCCTCGGGTTGAGATGGGTTGGTACTATTATTTGCCGGCACCATACGGAAGATAGTAAAGAAGGAGTATTTAAGCGAACAGATATGGTCAAAAAACAAATGGAGAAAAGCAAGAGCTCATTACTATGGGTTCCGAGAAAAAGAATATAAAATTACAGAAGATAGAAAATTATAGAGAATAGAAGATAAAAAAATGTTCTCATCTCCTATTTCCGTAACTGACTCCTCAAGCCTACCGCAGGATAGCCTAGCTGATAAGACATCTCTCTAAAAGGCATAGCGGCAGATCAAAAAGTTAGGGTTAGCACAGAACATCAAAAACAACCGCATATCCATCAAAAAAGTTTAATTCATTATAAACTTAAAACATGCATTAAAACATCAAAACTCACTCGTTGCCAAAATTACTTAAACTCTAAAAAGCCGAGTAAAATGATCCACATATTTAACCTGTCAACCGGTTAACTGATTGCCTAACTTCAACTTAAACTCGCCGGTTGCACGTTGAGTTTAAGTAAAAACCTCTCACCTACTTAAAAGTTAGCGTTCCTTAATTACGTCAGCGCGCGGTAATGTTTTAAAACACTTCATATGCAGAGTTACCGTGGACAGAGATGGATTCAGGAGGTAGTTAAATAGGGATTTTTACGTATCTGTAATAGTTCGACTATAGTCGGAGTAATGTAGTTTATTTAAGTGAGAGAGCAGGACGGAAAGATACGCTATACAATTAATTATGCGACAGAGACACATATCGATGCAACCTGATTTGCCTGCTGTCATTCTAAAAAAGCTCCGAATTTTAATATTAAATCTTAGGATAAACATACTTACTTACCTATACCTAACCTAACCAATCTTAGTATTTGCGTGGTTAGACCCCAGAATTTAACACTGTCCGGTTTAGAAAATCTGTGGAAATCCTTTAGAAAATGCTCATTTAGGAGGCTTCTAAACGCAACAACTTTGCTCCAAGAGCTTTTTTATTTGCACTTTCTATGTTAAACATTTGCACTTTCTTTGACCGATTAGCTTATTTTGTATGAGTATATAAAAACTTCCTTAAATAGTAGATAGGAGTTGTTGTATTAAGCCCACAAATAATAAGCCCTTTCCAAAGGTTTAACAAAAATTGAACGATGTCCTGCATTAACGCATTTCGAGCATCTAGGTCTTTTTCTGACTGTCTATCTATTTGTTTGTGAGTATTGTTCCATACTGCATTATTCCTTTAAAAATTCCATAAAGGACTACGCATAAGCTTAAGTTTATACTCAAAATAACCCGAATCCCTCTCTGCTTTGATCTCCCCAGACAAAGTTACGGTTCCCGCTGAAAATATTAAGAAAGCAACTCTTCAAGCGTGTGTCGTTACCCTAAGTGACTCGCGTGTGTAGGGGGCTTTAAATACCCGCTAATGTATTGAAATTGGCTGTCAGATCTACTCGAAAGGTGGAAAATATTTACGTATGCATAAAATGCTTAAATTTTCGTTTATGAGACATGACATTGGTTAAGAAAAACGACACAACAGGTACTGCTTCTTCAGCTAGGACATTTTTTTCCATGGATTGAATCTGCCCATGAAACTGAGCAACTTTTCCTAAGAAACATAGGTCGAAATATGAAAAAAAATTACCTTCTTTACAATTTGCGCTATCAGCTGATCCAGTTTCTATGGGAGGTAACATTTTTTTTTTTTTGTTTGACGGGAAAATTGCAGGTGAGCCATCTGATGGTAAGTGGTCACCACCGGCCACCGCCCATAACACCTACTGTCTCATTAGTAGTCTAGGCAACGAAGCGTATCGTTGTATGAAGACCCCCGCATTAAATCCTCGGTCGATGAAACTTTGCTGGGGTATTACACTACATGAGACAAACCTTCTATAATAAAAAAAAAAAAAAAATCGGTACATTTAATTTTTCCATACAAAAATTACAAAAAAATGTATGAAAAAAAAATTTTGTATATATTTTGTATATATTTTTTTTATATTTTGAATTTACATTTTATTAATGATTCTTTATCATCCTGTCAAATAAAATCTGCCTGAGAAATTTATGTTGGGGTCAACTGCTTCGTTGCCTACACTATAGTGGCATATTTTTACAATAATAAGACAGCAAAGCTCGTTGCTCACTTTAAGAACTAAGATGATGATGTGGATGATAGTTTTGACTCAAAAGAAATGGAACCAGTCACAAACTAGTTTCAGTTAGAACGAGACCTCGAAGCAGTAATTACCCTGGCAAAGCGCTATGCGGATAATACCGGGTAAACATGTTACCCGGCTTGTATTTTGTATTACCCGGGAATTACACCACTCTGCACGTCGAATCTAATTACTATGTGGTGGGGTGCAGGAGCTTAGAAAGTGATGGATGTGGTAAATCCTATACTATTAAACTAGCAATATTTGTATATAAATATATACAGGGTGGCCCATTGATAGACGTTCAAAAGGAAAATTTCGATGCCTCGTGCTAAATCACCCCCATGTATGTTCCGCGATTATTTGTAGTTTTCGAGTTATAAATTACTTTATTAATTTTTAAAATTTTCGGCCGAAGGAAATTTAAAAATTCATATTTTTTTTTTCACTGAATATTTTTGCGATTTTCTTTTTGTGTCATGATTGCCTTGAACGTTTCTTTCATATATAAAATAATAAACCCACTATCATTCCTACTTGTCACTATTAAAGTATGGTAAATAAAATTTTCGAACAATTTAATGGGCTGATTCAAATTTTGATCATCAATTTAAAAATACAAAAAGGATGTTTCATAGGTTTTGGCTGGTTTTAAAAACTTTTTGGGTCTCTAGGCTACCCAAAACATAAAAAAAAATTGGTGCTTAATAGGGTATTTTTCGCTGGAATTGGCGTTTAAAAGTTAAGAGGGAAAAAACCCTGAATGTTAATTTAGACTCCAAATAAATAATTTTAAGGCAATCATGACACAAAAAAAAATTCAAAAATGTTCAGTATAAAAAGGATGAAAATTTTTAAATTTCCTACGGCAAAAATTTTTAAAAATTCATTAAATTATTTATAACTCGAAAACTACAAATAATCGCGGAACATACATGGGGGTGATTTGGATACCCCTTACTTAGCATGAGGCATCGAAATTTTTCTTTTGAACGTCTATCAATGGGCCACCCTGTATATATATTTATTATCGGTTTCTCAAAAATTGTTTCCTATACGGGGGTTTTCGGGGGCGAAAATTCAATCTAGTTCTAGGTCTCATGTCTAGGAAGTTTAGTTTTCACCGTTTTTGTGAACATTTCAAATTTTTGTAACTTTAACTAAAATTTTTAATCTTCTTCTTTCGAGTCGATTCTGGTGTGATTTACGAGTATACTGTACAAGCAGGTGCCCGCGACTTCGTCTGCGCAGGTTTATAAATTGTAGCCTACGTGTTATTCTAATGTATAAGCTATAGTATTGAAAAGTTTCATTAAAATCCATTTCAAAAGTTTTTACGTGAAAAAGTAACAAAGGTACATCCATCCATACATACATCCATCCATATGTACATACTTACAAACTTTTGCGATTATAATATTAGTAGGAAGTAGCCACACAGACAGCACTATCGGTGGCATTGTAAAGGTCTTCGCGTGAAGAGGTGGAGGGGTCGCAGGGCAGGTCAAAAGGTGTGCCATCGTTTGCGGAGAGAAGCCCCACAGACAAGCAGGATCTGCGCCCAAGCCCCACTTGCACATGTTTTGCGCAAATCTTAAAAAGTTAATTGTATTATTACATTTGGATATTAACAATTTCATAACCTACAAATTTCGTTTTTTAATTTTCTCCGAATGTGATCAAAAGTAGGTTGCCAGATCCAGAACACTACTCCAAATTTCTTTCTCACATCCACGTCAGTAAAGAAGCTCTGCATCTTATCCGGGATGAGGGAAGATTTACCGGATCCCCAGGGCGGGGATAGGGAGAGGGGGAGGTAACGGGAGAAAGGGAGGGGTAAATTGCCCCTAATCATGTGATGAAAAACTTAACACGCTAACTTGCTGAAGGGAATTACGGGTAGGTTGATTATTGATCTTAGTTTCTAAAGGATACAGTAAAAACCTGTGCATATATTTTTTTCTGTAATACGCAGTACATAAATAAGAATTTTAGGGTTTATTTCAGCAATAACTCACGCTACCGACTTGAAATTTGGAATACTTTTTAAATATGTTTGTTCACCGCCGCCGCTTAAGCCCGTGTGGTGCCGGAAAAGAATAGTACCAACCAACCCATCAAAAAACCTCTACAAACATAGTTTTGCGGTCCTAAAAATGGACTTTATTGCTTATTAACTACAAGTAAAAACTACAGGTGATTGCTTAAATACCCTATCGTATATCGGTTTACCGGAAGCCTAGGAGCGCGAGTTGATCGTTTTTAGGGTTCCGATACCAAAATGGTAAAAAAGGGAACGTTTATGGTGCCGCTTTGTCGGTCTGTCTGTTTGTCACACCTCTATATCTCATGCTATCGACTTAAAATTTGGAATAGTTGTAGAATTTGGATGCCCAACTGCACATGTGCAATTGCACATGAAAGAATTTAAAAAAAAATTATGATTGTTACTGTAAAGGGGGCCCAAATAGGGGGCGCAAAATTTTAAATTGTTACTAGGTCGAGTGGGGTATCATATGAAAGGGCTTTACTTGTACATTCTAATATATATTTTTGTAGTTTTCAAGTTGTGATGACAAATGTCAAAAAAAATCCCCCCCCCCTTATCTCCGAAGTTTGTGAAAGGAAAAATCTGAATTATTTACAGTCGATTGAAGTTTACAGCAAAAATAAAACGATCTTTCTAAGTTGCACAATTTTATAAATCTGCAAAACACCTTTGTTTTGAGGGTAAAGCGGCCGGGCTCCTAATTTCCAACGGCCACTGTGACCTGTGCAGATCTATTGTTGCACAATTTTAGAAATCTGCAAAACACCTTTACAAACAAATTTAGTTTTGCGTGTTTTCTTTTTGCTTATATATTATTTATCAATTACTTAGCGCGTTGATGTCTTTTGTATGGAGATGTTTTTTAATTACTTATTGTGCAATATTAACCTTGTTCGCTATTATTTAAAAAGCTTTGAGCAATTTTTCATAGTTTGGTTAAGGTGAAGCGAAAATAATAAGCTGATTTTTTTAAGAAAAAGGTATTAATTGAGAATATGCTTAAACAGCTTTATTTAAGTAATTCATAGAGCAAAGATTAGTTTTTCAAATCATACACCCTAAAGCACGTCAGTAGAATCACTTTGGACTTTAAAGGTAACAGAGCTGCAAATGTCTTCACTGACGTGCGGTACATACTCATCGATATTATAACATCCCATGAAACGTCCACTGCAAGACAGGGAGCTCCCTCGAGAATACCAGCATTTGCTGGAAGCAGTGTGGAAGGGAAGAACCACAGTCACCACGCTTGTTAGCGTTACGGCTGGCACCATGGACCGCGGTTGTTGGTGACCGCAGTACGTAAGATGGTACGATACACAGAAAGAAGCTGTTACTCATCTTTCGATTAATAACCCCTCAGTCGCCTCTTACGACACCCACGGTTAGAGATGGGTTAGTACTATTCTTTTCCGGCACCACACGGTACCATCTACATAGGGTTATTTTTTCATGCTAAGGTAATTTTAATATAGTAATTGAATTTTTTTTGTTTGACCTTCGCAACCCAGTAGTGATCAACTAATATACTAAACGCTTGTAGATTCGTCCAATCAATATAAGTTCTCCATTATCCTGGAAAATTGCGTAGACAGATTGAGATGTAATCTATTCCGCACCACTGGAACACAATTGGCTATACCCGATACTTCGCAACTTTGCAGATTGAATCAATATAAGCTTATTTAACTTTAAGATTGTTGGAGTTCTGTGGGACAGAATGAATTAATTTGAAGTAAGAAATAGATTTGAAATTATAGACTTTGAGTTTAAGTTGCATAATTTTTCATTTACAGATCCGTATTTATAAACAAAACTCGAGCTTTTTTGTAATTCCCGTTGTTTTTTTATGTGCAGTTTTGAGCTTTTTTAGGCACAGAATAAATACAGACCCACATTACAGTGAAACTGGTAAAGTGAAACCGCGTGACAATCAAATCACACTTCATACAAATCGCGGAACCATTAGTTCAAACGTAGAAGTGGCTCAAGAATTCGAAACCTTTTTTACTAATATTACTTTGAAAACAACAGAGTCACTCAATTCGTCATCTTCACTTGCTAGCGGTTTACTTCAAAAGAATGTGGACGCCTGCGAAACTGAATTTGGGTTCAATCATGTCACCCCTAACGAAATTGTTAAAGCCTTTAAAAGTATTAAAATGAAAACTACTGAGGACCTATGGGGAATGTCAGTAAAAGTCTGTAGTGCGATCATTGATACTAGATCTCCATATTTAGCTGTTATATTCAATGATTGTGTCGATCATGGTACTTTTCCTGACTTAATGAAAAAAAGTAAAGTAGTTCCATTATTCAAAGTTATTTATTTATTTATTTATGTATTTATTTATTTATTTATATATACAATTGTAACATAACAGAAAATCCAAAGCGTTACAATAAACTCTTAACTACATTATAAATCAATTACTAATTGTGCTCACAGGCATCAATATTTCAAAACATTTTGTACACGCATTCATCAAATAATTTATGTTACTATGGAATAAATTAGTGCTAAGTATCTACGTAATTGTAGTGAGTCGAAGCTCAAATGTCCTTGTAGAAAAAGAGTGGGATACATGAATGGATAATATCCATACTGTTTTTTGTATGTATGCCTCAGGAACCTTTTTTGGACTTTCTCCAACATAAGGTTATATTTTTTCTCATATGGGCTCCAAACTACTGAGTTGGTTTCCAAAATACTGCGAACGAGAGCCACATACAGCATACGAACCGCTTGATCTGTAAGAGGGGCGCTGTTACGCAACACAAACCCAAGCCGGCGGTAAGCAGAAACAGTTAGGTGTTCCACATGGACATGAAAGTTAAATTTCTGTACGAACAATATTCCCAGATCCCGTACCTGTGTTGCTCTCGATACCAGTTCTCCACCAAGAGTGTAAGTACGCTCTCTTGGAGAGTGTGAGCGGGTAAAACTGATTACTTCACATTTAGTGGGATTGAAGAAAAGCCTATTATTAAGACTCCATTGATAGACACGATCTATATCCTCCTGCAGCATCATGCTTTCATGTTCACTTCTAATAGACATAGCTAATTTGACGTCGTCAGCGAACAATAGAACCATCGAATTTTTAACTATATCCGGGAGGTCATTAATCAATAATACAAAAAGTAAAGGTCCAAGATTTGATCCTTGACTGATACCAGACGGCGTACGATAGGGATCAGACACAAAATGCCCATATTTAACAAATTGTTCCCTTCCAGACAAGTAACTAGCGAATAATTTCAATAATCTTGGGGAAAACCCCATGTCCCCCAATTTCTCCAACATAACACCATTGTCGAAGTTGGTGACAAAAAGGATCCCAGTAATTTTAGACCAATATCAGTCTTACCTGTACTTAGTAAAATTTTTGAGAAGGTCATACTCAATCAAATGCTTTCGCACTTTAATAGAAATAACTTACTACATGACCATCAATTTGGTTTTACGAAAGGGCGCAGTACAGCGGATGCCGGAACTGCACTCTTAAAATAAATTTTTGGCGCGTGGGAAAAATCTGAAGATGCTATTGGTATCTTCTGTGATCTATCCAAAGCATTTGATTGCGTAGATCATAGCACATTGTTGTTAAAACTTGAACATTACGGTGTTAAGAATAATTCACTTAAACTACTTAAGTCATATTTGGAAAACAGGATTCAAAAGGTACAAGTAAACAAAACAAAATCACTGGGATCTGTTGTCAAAATTGGTGTACCTCAAGGGTCCATATTAGGGCCATTTTTATTCCTTATTTATATAAATGAAGTGAAGAATATGTCAAAGATTGTGTTATTTGCTGATGATACTTCATTAATATTCAATGTAAGTAGAAAATCACAAAATTATAACGAAGTCAATGATGCACTTGGACAGATTCATGCATGGTTTACTGTTAATAATTTAGTCCTAAACGCCAAAACAACTAAATGTATTAAATTTGCACTACCAAATGTAAGGTCTACTTCACATAACATAGTATTGAATAACGAACCATTAGATTTTGTAAATAGTACAGTTTTCTTAGGGTTAACACTAGACTCTAAACTTCAATGGGGCCCTCATATAACGGCTCTTTCTGGTCGATTGAGCTCGGCTGCATATGCTGTCAGAAAAATCAGACAACTTACTGATGTAGCTACCGCAAGGCTGGTTTACTTTAGCTACTTCCATAGCATTATGTCTTATGGCATACTGCTTTGGGGCCGAGCAGCTGATATACATTCAATATTCGTTTTGCAAAAGAGGGCTATAAGAGCAATTTATTGCCTGAAGCCTCGTGATTCCCTGAGAGAACTGTTCAAGGAAATCAACATAATGACGGTGCCATGCCAGTATATCTATGAAAATATTATGTATGCTAGAAAGAACATTCATCAATTACCTAAAATTTGTGACACGCATAATTTTAATACTAGAAATAAGCACAAAATTGATCAACCATATACTAGATTAACTAAAGTCAATACATCTTTCGTTGGTCTGTGTGTACGATACTACATCAAAATACCTGACAATATAGTGCAATTACCTGAGAGAAAGTTTAAAGAATGTGTAAAGCAAACGTTATGTAAAAAAGCTTACTATAGATTAGATGACTATATGAATGACAAAGAGGTATGGTGCTCTGATATTCCAGCGAAACACAAGAAACACATTGTAAAAAGCCGACTCTTAAAGTAGGCCGTGCTGCAGTGGTTTCTTGCCGTTTCTTTTACGCTGCCACAGCACGATCCGAAACGGCGTAGACTCGCTCTATTTGAATTGTATTCTGCATGATATACAATAAGTATTCTGTAAAGAATCTACATTGAATAAATAATCTGAATCTGAATCCTCCCCCCTTGCAATCCACCACGCATTCGCCCGCGATATTCTCGTGGTCCTTTTGAGGGTCTTTTTTACTGAATATGCGAGCCTACGCGAACTTCCAAATTCGAACAAATTCGCGCACGATGCATGTAGTGTCCGGGGTAGTATGAGTATGGCCAATGAGTGATCACAAGGGGTATGTGGATGGAAAAGTCGAAAGCAGAAAGTTTGACTTAAGAACTTTGTTGGGGCTAGTTAGGAGATAAACATACTAAAAGTCCTTGCCCCTCCGAGGTCTCCGAGGTTTTTTTGTTATTTGCTTACATTTCAAAAACTATGCGTCGAACGAAATTTTGTTGTACTACATAATAAAAGCTGATAAAATTCTCTACAAATTTGGCTTTCACACTTTTTATGTATCACTTATCTTTGCCTAATTATGAGCTTCGACAAATGGTCGATTTTCAAAAATGTTTTCTATAGTTTACGTGTTTTTTGCTTCATAACTTTTCTCAAGTTCTACCGTAGATTTCAGGATACACTTCTAAATAAAAAAATGTTGACTCTGTATGTCCGGTCTCATAATCACAGCCTCTCTCCTGGCCATTTTTTGGAGCTCATAACTAGGCAACGATTGGAGATAGATTAAAAGTATCTGCTTTCATTATGTAGTTTCGACACTACATTACATTATGTAGTTACACTACATTATGTAGTTACAGCAAAATTTCGTACGACACGCACCGTTTTCGAGATGTAAGCAAAAAACAAAAAAATGCGACCTTCTTTGTGCCCCCCCCCCCCCTCGAGCGGACCTCGGAGGGGCAAGGACTTTTAGTATGTTTATCTCCTAACTAGTCCAAACAAAGTTCCTTAGTCAAACTTTATGCTTTCGACTTTTCCATCCACAAATTATTCGTTGCTTAAGTTTTAAGTTTCAATAGACACATAATTTTTGGAATCGTAGGTAAACTCAAGACTGTTACTCAGAACATGAAACCAAACAACTTTTCCTTAGAAATATTACACGTAATGCGAGTTTTTTTTTTTAATTCTTATACAAACCATCTAATATTTAGATGAAATTTGTACGGGACAACCGAAGATTTTTAATCGATTCTCAAAAGTTGTGATTAAATAATTTTTTTTATACCTATTAGAATACTGAAATTTGGACTATAATACAATAAATTATAGTTTTTGCACTCAAAATAGAGACAAATATACAGGGTGTTAATTTGATTGCGTGCCATAGCTTAGGGGGTGGTTCAATAACGATAAAGGAACTAAAAAAATTATAAAAAAAAAACTCCATTGAAACTAAACTAACGCGGGGGCAATGACCCAAAGCGCCGCGCTATCAAAAGCGCGCGAAAGAGTTTCAGTTATATATGTGCCTACCTTATCCACTGATTCTCGCGTGCTGGCACGTTAATTAAGTTTCAATAGAGTGTTAGTTTTTTTTTTCAACAGGATTTTTTTATATATTTTTTTGTGTTCCTTTATCGTAACTGAAGCACCCCTTAAGCTATGGCACGCAATTAAATTAACACCCTGTATATATATATAGTAAAGTCACACCTCGGACACTACATATATCGAGCGCGAATTTGAAATTGGAAATTGGAAGATAACGTAGGCCCGCATATACAGTACAAAAGACCCTCAGAAGGACCACGAGAATCTCGCGGCCGGGTGCGCGCGGGGGTGCGGGGTAGATTGCGGGCGGGGGGCGGAGAGTGTCCGTTCTGTATGATAGTACTATTACTTTATTCTGTGGTAAAGTATAGGTTTGGGTTTATTTCATTATAGTCTTGTTTCTCAATTATTTTATATTCTAACTTTGTTTTCAATTAAAATTTTCCCCCTAAATTGTCTGCTGACAATTGACATAGAGCCCTCGACTCGCTAAAACAATGGCTTAAGGCAAAACAAACAAAAAAGCTGTTATAACAACTTCAATAGCACTTGTTATTAGGTAGGGCTACTAAATATCATTTATGTTTAATTTGTTTGTTTGTGTTTGTTTATTTTTTTATGTTTTATTGTTTTTTTTTATCTTTTATTATGGGCTTTTGTTGCCGTTCTTCATTTATAATTGCCCTAGCCTTTTTCCGTTTTATCAGTAGTTTTTTGGAGTCGGCTACCTAACCTAGGAGATTTGACGAGGGCACTGGTTTTTACACAGAACGACTGCCTTCTGACCTATGCAACCCAAAGGGCAAACCAGACCCAATCCTAGGTTATGTTGCCGTTCATCTTTAGTGTACCCGTACATACCCGTAGGTGTTGTAAGAGGCGACTAGGGTTATAAACTGGAGGATGGGCAGCAGCATCCACCTTTGTATCTTACATCTTACTTACTGCGGTCACCTACAACCGCGGTCCATGGTGCCAGCCGTAACACTAACAAGCGAGGTGACTATGGTAGGTACTTCCCCTCCACATTTTTCCAGCAAAACCTAGAATTTTGGAGAGAGCTTCCTGTTCTGTAGTGGATATTTCATGGGATGTCATGACGTATGATAGTGAATGCAAAATTTTCAAACAAAATACTTTAAAACTAGCTGTGCCCACGACTTCGTTTGCGTAGAGTTTAGACTTTAAGTGTGTACACAAACAACTACTCGTAAACCGATTCGAACGGGGTTTTCAATAACGTATTTGGCTTACTTCCGTGCATAAGCCTTGCAACATAATAATAAAAGTTTCAAGCAGCTTCGTCCTTGCGTATCTTCTGTTTGAGTGAACCAATTGAATTGAAACAAAGCTTATATGTTGCGCGAAAGTACGCTTGATTCGGTTCAATAGTTTGTGAGTGAGCCCCCCGCTTGAAATTTCGCATATCTTCTGTTTGAGAGAACTGATTGCAATGAAACATAGCTTATACGTTGCACAAAAGGAAGCCAAATACATTATTGAAAACCATATTGGAATCAGTTCAGTAGTTTGTGAGTTATTGGTGCACAGGCCGCTTGATAATTTGATTTCGTGTAGCTTCTGTTTGAGTGAACCGATTGCAATGATCTAAAGTTTAGGTGTTGCCCGAAAATAAGCCAAATACATAATAGAAAACCTCGTTTCAATCGGTTCGGTAGTTTGCGAGTTTATCGTGCACAGACAAACAGACAAAAGTTCCAAAAGTTAAACGAATGTGTTCTACTGTTTTTTGTGACCCCTAGATAATATTTTCGCAAAAGTTTTTTTAGTTTAGAGTTTACGATTTTTTTATATGCATATAAATATAGTCAAAAAACCTGTATAACGCATCTTACAAGTCAACTTTAAACAGAGATTTACTACACCGATAAGCATTAATTTTATTTATAACCTATTTAAATAGTCATCCATGTTTCATCTTTTCAAACTGCTCTTGGAACACAGCCACAAAATTTAATACTGGATACCAACCCTTCCTTTGTGTTATTTGTCACTTTGTTATTATTTTGATTAACCTTCATAACAGTAATAAAATAAGACAGATCTCAAGGGAGGCAACCCTACCCGCGTGCGACAATCACTAACAAGTCGGATTGAACTTGCGTCGGACTTATTTTGTGTCATTCATTACTTGAAAAATACCGGCATTTTTTATTAGTTTAAAAACTTTAAACGGACTTCAGACAATAAAACTGAAGAAATTTTCAATTCATTTTGTATGGGATTCGAAAAACTTTTTTAAATTTTGGTTTTTCTTATGAAAAGTTGCTTTTGTTTTACGTTCCTACTTGGGATTTTTAAACCCATTCAAAATTCACACTACTCATCGTTGTGGCGGCCACCATGGACCACAAAGATAGTACGCACTGCAGCAAGTAAGTAGAAAGAAAACCAGTATAAGCTGAACTAGCACTACGCTACAAACGCCAGAAACCAGAGGCCGAGAAAGTGTTACCACTGACTTTCCGCCGTGTGTACGATACGCAAGAGGACACTTCTTATTGCTGCTCAAAATTTGTTAGTCGCCTTTTACGACACCTACGGGTAGAGAAGATATATATAATATTACCTCATATCTATATTACTATAATTTGTTACTTTCAAATGTAGGTTTTAAAAATTTTGATAGGTACGTAAATGCTACAACTTGTAAGATTTTTTCGAAATTTTGTAATAAGCCATTAGTATGGAAAAAGTTGTACAAAGTTTTGCATTAATTAACAAGTCCCTAATAGAGTTTATAACCCTTTAAAAAACCAATTTAAGTTAACATAACAGAAAAAAGAAAGGTAACATAACACTGCGACAACTATAACGAAACAACTTATAAAATTGTTAAAAATAAAAAAGCTAATAAAACCTTCAACCGTATATTTTCATTCATTCATATCAATTTATTTTTGGCACTTGACGCTTGGTGCTTATGGCGGCGCCCCGCTGCTTACCAAGTCTCTTTATCAATCATTTCTGCGCTTTAAATTAAATCAAGGATGAAAATATGTCACCTTTTTAGGGTTCTTCTAATTTAAGTAAATCGTGTTTTAAAACTGCTGGTTTTATGATAAACAAAATTAGGGCAATTTGAAACATTTATTTACGATACCTTTGTCGCAACAATTGTCGTTTTCCACAAGTGTCAAATTCAAATGTTCGAAGATTGACATTTGTGTTAGAGGTAGCATTTTTCACGATGGAAATCTATCGATTATCGGTCGGATGAATTGTCGAATCGATAGTGGTTAGAGTTGGCAAAGATACGATAACGACAACGAATACATCGATATCAAAGTTTAAGACTAGACCCCCTGATTGGGGTAATTTGTTGAACGATATAACCAAAACCAAAAATTAAATGTTTGCTCGAAACTTTCGTTGTAATAATAATAGAGACCAAATAAGCCCGATTTCGCCATTTAGAAAGGATGGGAGATAATCGTACGGTAGAAAATGATGAAATGTCTGACTGTTGACAGCCCGTCAGAAGTCCTAGATATCACCAGGGACTAGATAAGTACTATACGTATCACTGGGTCGACTAAATCCAGAAAGACCTAGAAATAGGCTATTGGCAACAAGTTGCACACAACATAGTAGAGTCAAAGAATATATAATATGTAGAGTGATGGCGCAATAACGTTTTGAGATGTTAAATTAATAAATTAACAAAACTTGAGTAGCAGTCAACAAAGCAAGGCACATCTTAACAGCGTGCTCAGCTGATACGTTCTCAGAAGCGATATTGAGAGCGATCAATTTATACGACTCTCAACAATAACAATATACAAGGTTATTTTCTGGACCTGATTTCCTTTTGCCCACTTATTAGTGAGGTCAAAAGCAACAACTCTTGTTCTACGACTTTGCTAAAAACGCAAAAAAAAAATCGACTCTCCATACTAAAGTGGTCACGTGCGTGACCGACCCATTTTGTATGGAAAGTTGAAATTTTTTCACGCGTTGTTAGCAAAGTCGTAAAACAAAAGTTGTTGCTTTTGACCTCACTAATAAGTGGGCAAAAGGAAATCAGGTCCAAAAAAATAACCTAATATAACAAATTAGGCAAAGCGTGAACTATATACATACATAAATAAATAGATAAATAACACCCAGATACTGCACAAATACTTCTGTTCATCACAAAAAATATGCATGTCCTGGGCGGGAATCGAACCCCCAGCCCACGGCGGAAAAGGCAGGCTCACTACCTACCATGCCAACGGGCTTTTCAAATAAGTATGTACTCAGTAATGTCGGCTACAAAACAGTCAAATAGATCACAACACTATGACTGTCACTACAACACTATGGCTACAAGGAGTCTTTCGGTCTCGATCAGGTCTCTGGCGACCGCAGACCTGGCAGTTTTTTCGGGCAGCGCATTAGCCTCGCCATTCAGAGGTGCGTTAAATAATAAAATAAATAAATAAATAATTTTTTATTCCCAAAAAGTTACAATAACATTAGATTTACATTTAGCATCATTAAACTTAACATACAAAGTAACAAAAATGTGCAATACATTGACTCCCACACTAGGTCAAGCCTGTATCGTGGGCAGCCTAAAAAACAGGGTAGAAAAGACACAAAGATATTCAGAATTCTCCATCGATGAAAAACTTAAAACAGGAAAATAAACAGGGGTTGTTGACAAATACATAAGTAACATAATATTATTTGGAAATAATATTAAATTTCCTACTATCTAAAATTACCTAAAAACTAAATGAGGATAAGGTGTTACAACTTAAATGTGTAAGTGATTGTGTGTGTGCGTGTGTGTGTATGTGACAAAAACTAGAAATCATAGCAATGGTCTGATGAGGTTTTCTGTTTCTGAATATGAAAGAGACAATAAGTATTTAACTACTAACTGTTTAGCTTGCCGACATGTGCAATTTTTTACATCGCATTTCTTTGCAATTTTATTATATACAAAAGCAGATAGATACGTAAAAAAGCGCTGGGAAAAACGTGTTTTAACAGAAACCGCATTAACTTTAAAAACTCTCTGTTTTAACATAGTCGGGTATTGCTGGGAATTGAGGACTAGCCGATGAGTAAATAAAACTATTTTTGAAACATAAAGTTGTCGAACATTTAGCACCCGTGCCTCTCGATAAAGGTCGTCCGTAGGGTGTCTAAAAGGTTTTTTATACATGACCTTTAGCACTGCTCTTTGAGCCCGCTCCAATATTATCATATAGGAGACCGCAGCTCCGCCCCATGCTGAGATACAATACCCAAGTATGGACTCGACCAACGCTGTGTAAACAAGTTGTAAGACTTGTTTATCAGCAGAGCTCCGCAATGACTTCATAACGTACATGAGTTTCCTGACCCTTAGAGCTGTAGTATTGATATGAGTTTCAAATGTCAGATTTTGGTCGACTGTAACGCCCAGATATTTTATTGAGCTTACCCTTTCAATAGTTGGACATGAACATTGATGTGAATTACAGGCTGAATGAATCTTAATCTTTGCTTCGGTTAATAATTCGGGACGAGATGCTCGTGTTTTATGAAAGCTAACAAATTTCGTTTTAGAAGCATTCAATGTCAGAAGATTGAGATTAAGCCAGGACTTAATACGGCTAATACCTTGTTCGGCTTGTTCATAAGCAGTTTTCCATAAATCCGCTTGAAAGAGTAATACGGTGTCGTCTGCGTAGCAAATTGTTATGGTGTCACAAGGCGTTACTCTGTGGATGTCGTTTACATATGCAATAAAAAGCGTTGGACCCAAAACGCTCCCTTGCGGAACCCCAAAATTAATGGGTAACTGATCACTAACATGTTCACCGACTTTCAAACATTGACGCCTCCCTGTAAGGTAGCTCTTGAACCATTCGAGTGGTAGCCCCCTTATTCCTAAATGCTCTAACTTTTTTAGAAGAATTGGTATTGAAACAGAGTCAAAGGCTTTAGCCAGGTCAAGAAAAACCCCAATAACCTTTTTTCCCTTATCCAAGCTTTCCGATACAGTGTTAACAAGTTTCAAAACCGCAGCCTCGGTTGATTTCCCTTGCCTGAAACCGTATTGATCAGCAGCGAGCAGACTATTCGACTCGAGATATCGCATTAAACGTTTATTGACGATTTTCTCAATAATCTTGGAGAACACTCCAAGCAATGATATCGGCCGATAATTTCCTGGACTTTTCTTATCGCCACTTTTGTGAATAGGTGTAACTAATGCAAGTTTCCAGTCATGTGGGAAGGTTCCAGTAGATATGCTTAAATTGATTATGTGTGTAAGCGGAGATACAATAGAATCCTTTATACACTTCACGACTGCCGTACTAATGCCATCAAAGCCAGCAGCAGTATTCACTTTTAATGCAGTTATGACAGAACCAACTTCAAAAGTATCAGTTGGTTGCATGAAGAACGATTGTGGCACCGCAGTTCCTAAATTAATGTTCTTTAACAAATGCTCCTGAGTGGTATTTAGACTGTCTAAAATATTGTTTGCTAAATTCTCACCGGTATCAACAAAATACTGGTTGCAACGATTAACTGATTCTTGAAAGCTGTCACTAATCGACAATAGCTCTGACGCAGTACTTTTAGTTTTCCCGGAAACATTTGCAATTTTATAAATAGTTTTCCAAAACGCCCTCGGATACTTTTTATTGTCTGACAACTCTTTGCCTTCGTGCGCGGATTTTAAATTGTGTAACAACACGTTGCAAAAACTCCTATACCGAGTGTATACCAGCTGCTTACTTTTATCTTTTGGATGGTTTCTACTATCCAAATGCAAACGGTCACGATGTCTCATGCATCTTAAAACCCCAGGCGTGATCCAAGGTTTAATTATGTACTTAGAGCGACTAACCTTTTTCTTAGTAGTATGGCGTTTAACACATTTACAAACAACATCGTCAAGAGCCCGAGTTGCAGTATTTACGTCACTAGTCTGCATAACATCAGACCAGTCAACATTTCTGAGCTCCTCGGCAACCGCGCTGTAGTCAATTATGGTAACGATTCGAGAGTAGTGAGTTGAAGTCGTAAAAGAACACTCAACCCCACACATAGCGATGCTGTGATCAGTAATGTCAGTATGTGCCACTGCTCCCTGAACTTGCTGTGAACTGCATTTCACAAACATATGGTCCAAACAAGTATTTGATGAAAGTCTAGTCGGAACAGATATTGCTGAGAGCATGCCATTCTGCGCCAAAAGATTCAGGTAATCTCCAGTATATAAGCTAGATGTATTGCTGATATCTATGTTTAGATCCCCACTTAAAATAACGTTTTCCTTGTTATTTTGGTTTTGTAATAGAGTGTCTAGGGATACAAGAAAATTATCAAGATTAATAAAAGAAGGAGAGCGATAAATAGCTAAAAATGCAATTGAATTGGTGAATTCAATGAGCAAACCTTCCCCATCTTTGATGTCTGGTTCTGTGACTGTCGGGGTCCACTTTTGACTAACGTATACAGTAACACCGCTACATTTATTTATATGCTTGGTAGTAGTATATGCAGTATAACCTGGTATTTGACCAGTTACAAATTGAGCACTTGGTAACCAGCATTCTGTGAGGGCGATTGCATCGAAAAATATGTCCATTCTTTTTAGTGCTATCAAAAATAATGGAAAGTTTTTACTTATACTACGAATGTTTAGGGTAAGAACTTTAAAGTTGTAGTTATCTAAAATAGGCTTACAGTTTTCAATAAGATCGAACTCTTTGCAATCTATTGAAAAAGCGTTATCAATGTCTTGTACAGTATCTATATTTATAGTCGCCATTTAAAAGCACGATGATGGATTATAGGAAGCAAAGCAAAAGCAGCAAAGTTCCAGAAGGCAAGAATCGTTCGATCTTGTCGCAGAAAAACGTATCGAATAGAACAAACTACTTCTATATAAGTCTCCACAGACCAAGCAATATTTTGACAATCATCAGAAAAAATTGCACAATAAAGCAGGAAAGTGTGTATGAAAGTGTGGTGTTGTGCGAGTAAATCATAAAAATTTGAATAAAGCAATGAAAAAATAAACAGTGACATATACAGAACAATTATCATAGCAGAGCAAATAAAACCACCGAAGTTACTCTTAACCGACGTTTTCGATGTTTTTATCGACTCCCACTTTGGCATCCAGTTCTTCCAGTGATCTGATGAGAATCGCTGGAGCTTTATCAGCTTTACGGACATACAATGATCCATTAAGCACCCAGCGATAGCTGTAATTGTATTGTTTAATTCGGATTGACGCTGCACGAAATAAGTTCCGATTACTCTTTGTAAGCCGCTCGTAGATAGCGATTATTTCAGGAGGTCCTGGGATGACACCTTCAGTATTAACGTTACGACGCAATTTAGCTGCTTTAATAATTTCATCTCGTTTAGCACGCCGCAACAGCTTTACAACAATGGGGCGAGGTTTCCATGATTTTGAGCGTGGTGCGATTGGTTGTTTGGGTTGTTTAAGACCAGCTCTCCAGACGCCATCCAGATCCTGGACTGACAAGTCAATCCCGTATTTCTTGGAGATAAGAAGGACTGTATGTTGTAGATTTTCAGTATCTTGCTCTGGCACCCCATGAATTTCAAGCTCATTCCTCATAGTTGCTTGTTCTTGAATATCTAGCTGAGTTTTTAATTCAACCACAGTAGACTTAAGCTCTGAGATCTGGGAGTTTTTAGCCTTCATTTCTACGATATAGTCTTCAAAATTTTGAGCTACCGTTATAGGGATTGAAGATAGCTGATTTTTAAGTAGTTCCACTTCAGTTCTTATGAGGCCGATTTCAGAATTCTGCTGCTTAAGCTCTTTTAACTCCTTACGTAGCTGCAAAATTTCATTCATAATCGCAGGTAAATCCACTTTAGGCCCCTGAGTATTGCTGTTTTGTGGGCGACTGCCTCGAATGTTGTTAACATTCCTGTCTCCTTGGTCACTTGTAAAAGTACAGTTTAAAGAGTCTCTGACTGGTGTGCCAGTGTTGTTGGATTTTGGAGTGCGGGAAACACAAGCAGGACAAGTCCAAGCATTCTTTCGGTCATTTGACAATTCTATGAATGCCTGCTGTGTAATATTGAGACAATCCAAATCGTATAATTTATTACAGATTTGATTTTGACATTTCAAAAACTGGTTAGAATCAATAGACATATTACAGGCATAGCATTGTGATGACATCTTGGCGGTGCGAAGTGATCTTACGTCAAAGTGCGGTTGTTGTAGAAAAATCCGCAAAAACACGCCCACTGGCTTATATTACTCGGCGCTCGCAGGTAGACTCGACGATCAAGGCGGGTAAAACCCGACCGCAGTGCGCGCACAATGAATCACACTAGCACAGCGAGACGAATACGAGTTGTTGTGAATAGACTTTAACGTAATAATTTGAATTGTTTTCACCTGTATCTCCGGATACAGCTTGTTAATTTAGAAACTGTTTTCACCACTTTAAAGAGCAGTTAGCGCTGAAGAAAATTATATAAAGTTCTTTGAAGATGAGGTAAATTTAATATAAAATTTTGAATAAAAATCGAGGAGCAAAAATAAACAGGTCTGTCTTTTAGCAAGATCGCACCTCTTGGGGAAGCGCTAAATGATATTTTTTATTTATAATGACTTATAGACTAATTTGACTGATGATTATTTTGTATGAGGAAATAAAGAAATTGGCCTAACTGTCATAATTGTTAAAATAATTATTATATCATAGTAATAATGGTTGTCGCATCATTGGGGTTGAGGATAGACCGTGCATCCCACGCGGATAGTATTGCAACAAAATGGTCTCTCGTTATTATATAGATTATAATTATAATCTTATCCCGGCGAAAAATTATTTTTTTCTTGTTTTTCGTAACGGTACCTTTAAAAATGTGTTTTTTGTAAGTAGAAGGATGGAAAAAGATAAGTGAGTGAAAACATCGGATTTCATCGGCAAATCTTTTCCAAATATATAAATATTGTTACATTATGATAGCGCTGGCTAAAGTGATTTTTAAAATTTATAGATGCTGGTATAAACTACATCATGGTTTATCCAAGAACACGAAAAACAAATCTTAAAAGCATAGATGGTAAGACGATTGTTAAAATCAAAGGTAGCAATTTAATTGTATAAGTTACCTAGGTTGACTAGATATAAAAATATAAGTAGATATTACGTTACCTAGCCGTAACGTGTCCGAATTTATTTAATTACACCTGTCGCGGTGTCTGTCTGTTACCAAATATTGCAAGTTAAATATGACCCACTTACCGGTTTCTGATCGAAATGAAATTTTGTATACGTATGTGAATCGGATGACAATGCAATATTATTCTAACTTGGAGCTGATCTGATAATGGAGCCGGAAAATAGGCATAGAAAAGTGAGATAATACCGCGTTTCAGAAATCCTGCAGCGTCATCTGTTGGTGGGCAGCATGGCTTGCTCACCTAATAATATTTTATTGATAAAACAAATCTTGGAGGTTCCTTTATAAAATTTTGGGTATAGGGAAAATCTGAGTTTTTATATACAAAGCAACTACTAAATTTCCTGTGCAGCAATCACTTTTGTATGATACTGTAGTTTTTCTACTTAGTCCATAATCCGCAATTCGAGTTGCAAAGGCAATGGTTCGTTTATAATAAAAATAATAATAATAAAAATTGTGTTTATTTTCTCCCAAAAACTCGATTATTTTTTATGACAGGTATGTTCCGGCTACCGTGATAGCGCCCCAGTTAAATAGTAGAATGCTAATTGTAATACAGAGCTACAAGAAACTGCAATACATGATTCCGCATTTTATCATCATCATCATAACACCCCATGAAACGTCCACTACAGGACAGGGAGCTCCCTCCAAAATTCTAGCTTTTGCTGGAAAAATGTGGAGGGGAAGTACCATAGTCACCTCGCTTGTTAGCGTTACGGCTGGCACCATGGACCGCGGTTGTAGGTGACCGCAGTAAGTAAGATACAAAGGAGGATGTTGCTGCCCATCCTCCAGTAACCCTTAGTCGCCTCTTATGACACCCACGGGTATGTTTGGGTTGGTACTATTCTTTGCCGGCACCACACGGGACCGCATTTTACAATGAAGTCAATTTCTTTTTAAATTTTCAAGCTATGTTACTAGGAGAAAGTTGTTTAGTTTCATGATCTGAATCTAGATTATGTTTTTAGGAGATGTCTTTTTACACCCTCGCAAACCCTAGTGTGAACGGTTGAGCCGCAAAAGCCTAACTTTGCTTACTAATGACTACTTAGATTGATAGATAGCAATGGCTTAACGTGCCTTCTGAAGCACTAAATCATCTTACTTTTCGGATAATTAGGTGAATAGCCTAACCAAACTGGGAAAGTCTCTTAAAGTGATTTTTGTTTGCGAATCGAACCCAGAACCTCCCGAGCGAGAGTCGAACACGAACTAGATCTGACCCTCTTTTACCAAGTTCCTTCAAATAAACACTTAAACACGTGCCACATTTCACCTTTCCCTCCATAAAACAATATTTCAATCAGTCGGAAAAGATCCCGCAACATTTATCATTTCAAGTAGGTACGTTGGTAATCCAATATGTCGGCCACCGACGGGCGGGTTTGACTCCCGGCGGTGCCTTTTTATATTTTTCGGCCGAATTATCACCGACACTCCCCGGACGGTGAGGATGCGAATCAAATTGAAAGCCGACTCAATTATATTACAGGGATATATCAGGGTTGCCAGCCACGACTACGTGAATTTGTACGTTCGACCAATATTATTATACAGGGTGTTAATTTAATTGCGTGCCATAGCTTAGGGGGTGTTTCAGTAACGATGAAGGAACACAAAAAAAATATAAAAAATAATACTACTTAATTTTTTTTATTATCAATGATATTTTTTATAATTTATCGGATATTACATTTTGCCCGTTAAAGTATGAAGGGAAAATTGGAGTCACACACAAAAAAAGAAAGGATTTCTTGATACTCTCGCGCTGGCTCGGTGATAGCGCGGTGGCCTTCCGCGTTAGTTTAGTTTCAATGGAGTTTAAATTTTTTTAAGTAGGATTTTTTTTTACATTTTTTTTGTGTTCCTTTATCGTTACTGAAACACCCCCTAAGCTATGGCACGCAATTAAATTAACACCCTGTATAAAGGAGATGGTACCTAACTATGATGAACAGGAAAGGGATGAAAGTAAAGTTAAGGTAAGACGAAAAAATATACAAAAAACCTCAAATCGAAAGATTTCAAATTTATGGTCAAAATAATAAAAACATTAATTCGACTAAACCAATGAGCTCTGCGTTGATATGTGAGTCAGATTATCCTTTTATACGTGGTGCATTTTCATCATTTTTTACCCGATAGCCGGTGATTCTT
Source organism: Athrips mouffetella (assembly GCA_947532105.1). Lineage (NCBI taxonomy): Eukaryota > Metazoa > Arthropoda > Insecta > Lepidoptera > Gelechiidae > Athrips > Athrips mouffetella. The sequence continues at coordinate 5,484,299 of OX383976.1, read as the reverse complement.
CTATAAAAACCAGCAAAGTACCAGAAAAACCAATTCCCTTATACAATATGTCGGTCACGTGACCACTTTAATAGGATTGAAAGTCGAAAAAAAATGGCCTCTTGGAGAAAGTAGCCTGTTTTCATGAGGAGAATCACTGAGCCTCATATTGAAACGGGTAAAAATTTACTATTAATTCTGATTTGAAACAAAAAATTGCATTACAAAAACATTTTATTAAGCTAGTTCTACCAAGATCGACTTGCAGATCGAAATCTAGTGAACCACCTAACAATTGAATGCTAATGAAAGTAATAAAACTTGTAGATAAGGTTTTATTGTTCGTAGGTATAGAGCAATTATATTTTCATTTCATAACTTTGTTTAGAGTACCAATAGTGTAACAAATGTTATAACGGCGACACAGGAAATGTCATCAATTATAAGGTTTTTTTGTTCTTGATATGTCTGCCACTTGGTCAAAAGCAACAACTTTTACTATGCGAACTTACTAACAACGCACAAATAATTTTCTCTTTCCCGTACAAAGTAACGTAAGTGGCCAACACATTAAGTGTGGAAGTTGTTTTCTTTTTTGTGCGTTGTTAGCAAAGTCGTAGACCAAAAGTTGTTGCTTTTGACCTCACTAATAAGTGGGCAAACGGATTTCAAGTACAAAAACATAACCTTGTACGTTTTAAGTTTTATCTGCCATAGAGAAAGAGTGAAATAGTGTTTAGGATGTTAAGTGTATTGAGACTTCGAAGACGTAACAATAAGAGAAATTTTCTTGGGATTCTTATTGTATATGCTATGTTGATTATTCCTCTGTGTGCAGCTATGGAAGCTTTTTTACCATCTCTATTGGACAACAAACGGGTTATTAATTTGAGAAATATCTCCGAAACCGATAAAGCAAAACAACTGATGAATTTAAAAGAATTCTCTTATTTACATTTGCCGAAATCATGTGGAGTATGCAAAGATGGTTTTTTGCTTATAAATGTCGTACTATCATTCGTAGCTAACAAAAACAATAGAGACGCTATTAGAGAGACGTGGGGAAAACCAAGCAATTGCATCAATACTGTGTTTTTCGTTGGTACCACATATGACAGAGATATTATGAGAAATATTGGAGAAGAAAGCAAAAAATATAATGATTTAGTACAAGGGAATATAGAAGATAACTTCAGAAAAATGGTGTATAAACATGTGATGGCTTTAAAGTGGGTAGCGCAATACTGTCAAGATGCAAAATACGTTGTTAAGACCAACACTGATGTAATAGTTTGGACAGATAAGTTGTATAAACGCTTACAAAACGATACATGGGGGGACAAGAATTTGATAGCGGGATACATTGAGAAACATGAGAAGGTGTTAAGAGAACATGACAACACAAAAAGAAAATGGAGGATAGTAACGACAAAAGAGTTTCCCTCGGACTTCTATCCTCCTTATTGTTGGGGTAAATTCTTATCTAATCTCATCTCTCATCTTATCTTATCTTGAAAGTAGGTAAAAATCACATAAAAAATAAGGGTGAATTGCTACCAGCACCGTACGAGAGCTAAAGCTGTGAACTGGAAAATTCCAACCTATAGGATTGTTCCAAAGCTATGAAAATAATAATATAACGCTATTCTATTGATTGGAATTCTCTCAGCTCACAGCTTAGCACTGGTGGAAAACCAAGCTTAGATAAGGTGAATTAGGTCATATTAAGTGACAATCAACTTATAGCCGAACCTAAAAATAAGTTCCTTAGGTCAAAGATTATACAACGTGTTAATGGAATAAGCGAAACTCTCATACACCCCACTGTTTTTTATTAAAATGATCCATTCCTGTAAAAAAAATCTTTAAAAAAAATATATTTTCTTCCAAAATATTGTTATTTTAAAGTTTCATCGTTGTTTAAGTAGATTTTTAAGCTATCACGGCGCGTCCGCCTCGCGTCCGCGCACGCCACGCCTACTTCCTCCCCCCCTCACCGCTCATAAATATTTAGAAGCGGCAAAAATTTTAATAATAAAAATAAAAGAAATTACCCCTACAAAAACCCGTGAAATTGATTCTACTCACGATTCTGAACTATTTTCTCAGTTTCACTTATTCCGTTTACACGTTGTAGGTATAATATTAAGGTAATGTAGGCGCTCACTAAGGATACCACAATCGTTGGATGATTTAGTTCAGTGTTTTGAGCGGGAAGAATATTTATTATTCGGTTGCGGCTACTGAATAATTAATTTGATTTTTTTTCCTTGTCTTTGTATATTTTTTAAAATTAGAATTAATCAAATTTTCCCTGGTGCTAAAAAATAGAACTCTTCTTTACAATATTCTTATTATAAATGATCATTTAGAGCAGTTGGAACATCGTGTATGGATCCCAACGCTTACCAACACATTATGCATCTAATTCAAAAGTAATAGGCTAAAGCTGTCAGAAAAAACAAGTTTGTTAAACAATGTTATTCTTTCGGTCAAAAAAAACTCTGGTTTTAGTTTCATGGCTGCAAAATGTATTGGTAAGAGTTGGAATTAACTAAAAACATGGATCATAATGTGATCACTAAAGCTTATGTATTTTTCCAGGTCAATTCGTCATTTACTCCGGAGATGTGGTCCCGAAACTTTTAAGTCTATCTCACAGTACTCCCTTCTTTAAGCTCGAAGATATATACGTCACGGGAATCCTAGCCGCTCGAATCAAAGGAATTAGACACGTTCACCTAGTACCCAACTATTATTTGAGTCGGCCCATGATTGATGGTGCTATGAACGAAAAAAATACGAAAAATGACTTTGTATACGGACCCTACAGTGTAACTCCGCAGGAAATTCGTGATTACTGGCATTCTCGAGAAGCAACAAAATCGAACATATTAAAGATAGAAAAGGCATTTTTTGCTAGAGCATTTGCAGCACTTGGTTAATAGGATTTAGAAATATTAACAGCGATTATGTTGAATGGTGAGAATCTGCCCATGAAACTGAACAACTTTTCCCAAAGAAAATAGGTCATAGAACAAAATCAATTTTTGACCTGCCGTAAAAACTGCGTCAGCTGAAAGCGCATTTTTTATGGGAGGTTGGGAGGTCAAATTTAGTTTTTCTTATACAGCGTGAATTTTTATTCGTTCTAAACCCAAAGCCCAGTGATTCTACTCATGAAAACAAGCAACTTTACCGAAGAAAAAAAATTTTTACTCGAAAAAAAATTTTCACTTTCCCATACAAAATGATTCGATCACGTGACCACTTTATTATGGGGAGACGAAAATATTTTTTCGAGTAAAAAAATTTTTTTTTTCGGGAAAGTTGCTTGTTTTCATGAGTAGAATTACTGAGCTTCGGGTTTAAAACGAATGAAAATTCACGCTGTATATGTTCCTTGGAAAAATATGTTCAGTTTCATGTGCAGATTCAGTTGCCCTGCAGTATTATCACAGCTTTCCGTTACATGTTGCATATGTAACCGGAAAATGATACGGAATCGTAAGTTGATAAATTTCCTAGTAATTTGATCATCTTTCGAAAAATAATAAACTGTACTGAATTCGCTTCTGGGGTTCGCCGGCTACTGCTCTGCTACTAGGAAAATGATCAACTTATATGTACAAAGAATCACAAATCTACAAAAAAAGTAACGAAAAAACTATTTGCTTTTAACCTATTAAGTCTGTTCTTTTATTAATTTTGTTTTCATTTTTACCCTTGTGTTATTTAAATAAGTGAAAATCTCTTAATTTGGCATACAGATGTTAATTCGGAACTGTAAGTACACATTTATAAGCTGTGAGATTTACCGTGTAAAAATAAAAATACTTTGTTACCTAACTTAATAACATATCGAAACAAATCTACAGTGGATTCCACGAAACAATATAACGTTATATAAACGTCTATTTTGAAAACAAAAATGTAGATATATATATATACCTATGTGAATAACGTCAACGTTGAATGTAAAACTGTCCATGATTTGTGGTTACAAACGTGAGCCTCGTGCGATTGAAGAGAAATCTCGTCTAGCTTTCAAAATGTTTGTACACCCAACAGCAGGTCAGTATAACACTTTGGATTTTACATGGTATTAGATTTACAAATGTTTCCACTGACGTGCGGTTGACTGTAAGTGACGAGCGCGAATTTGAAATTGGAAGGTCGTGTAGGCTAGCATAATATTAGTACAAAAGACCCTCAGAAGGACCACGAGAATCTCTCGGGCGGGTGCGCGCGGGGGTGCGGGTTAGACTACTAGAGAGTGTCCGCTCTGTATGATGCTACTATTTCTTTATTCTGTGGCAGGACAGTACCTATGGCACGTGTCTCTGTCGCTCCAATATCCTGCGCATCGCTCCGTCCTGCTCTCACACTGCTGGCATTATTATCAAGTATCTGGGCGACAAAGCTTTGCACTCATTTTGATCTTTAAGATCTTAACCAAAGCTCACTAACAGATGGCGCTGTAGGGTTTGTGAAACACGCTATTTTCTAGAAGTGCTCGATTCTTTCAGACATGAGATCTAGCTAGAACGATTTTCGTACCCAAAAATTGCTCTACGTATAATAAATTAAATCGTTAGAGCTGTTTTTGAGACAGCTTTCGATATACAAATATAACTCCTTTAATAGTATAGGATAGGATCAAAATTATTTCGACTGTAAAAAGAAAACTAATACTAAAAGTGCTTTACACTAAAAATTATCTAATTTGACTCAAGATTGGAGTCAACCCTTAATCCCAGAAGCTCACGGCGCGAGGTGTGAGAGGGGGTGAAGACGGTGGCAGGGGTTAAGGCTTCATACTGTAATACCATTCCGAGATGAGCGACTTAAATACATTAGAGATCGCCAGCTTAACATGACCCCTCCTGACTCAAGCAATGCAAACGTTTACTGAAGAAAAAAATACATAAAAAATTGTAAATATTAATATTTTGGAAATTGCCTTCTTGACGTTAGACATGAGTATATTACGAGACATTTGGCATATGATTTACAAAAATTTACTAAGCCATCTCCTACCTGGAGGAGCCCAAACTTGGTATGTTTTGAAAATATTTCTAAGGTTTTTACAAAACAGTTACAAAACAGGTGGCCGAAAAGTAATGGTGGCATAAGAAGCCCTTTCATTTGATATCACACACGATAAGTTTCTAAAGAAAAAAATAAAATCCCATAGAAAAAATTTATGACGTCATAGCTGCCCCCCCACCCGTGGAATATTTTTAAGAGCTGCCGCTCAAAATGATTGTTGTAACCTAAAGTACCCGCGTACCAAACGGCAATCCCATACATCGATTTGCGGTGTTATCTTTCGTAGACCAACCACTACAGGTGGACCACGGAAAATAAAATCTCCCGTGGAACACCTAGGTGAACCCCGCGGGTGTACCACGGGCAATAATGAATATGCGGGTCTACGCGACCTTCCAATTGCGCTTGTTGTATGTAGTGTCTGGGGTGTGCTCTAACAGTCAGGTTGGCGACTAACTTGAAGGAACTACGACTGGAGTAGCCATTCGCAAAATATTAGCACAATTTTTTCTGTCACTTTTTGCGGGGGACGAGGTAATTACTACATAGGTCGCACACACACAATTGCAAAAAAAAACGTATTTAATTAAATAATTAATTTAATTACATAAATCTTAGTTTCTGACGAAACGTAACACGGTCTTTCTGCAAACTGGACGTATTCGATCTTTTTTTGCAGCTGAAAACTGCACAAAATCCCATTTTTCCCGGAGCTCGTTTCACTTAGGTGGTTCGCTTAGTTCTGTCAAAATGATCGCGGTGAATGGGGTATATAAATGTGCCCGATTTTTGTACCACTACTTTTGCCAGAGGGGTAATGGCGACTCCAGTCGTTACTCCTCCAAGGCGACTAACTTGCGCTGGTATTCCGCTAAATTATTAACTTGAAATTTGACGTAAAGATTTTTTTTTCTTTTTTTTTGAGGTGTTTCTGAATCTCAAAGCCCGCCTGCTAAGCAGTTTAAAGTAGCAACTGGCATAGGAAAATTTAATATGAGTCTAAAGTCCACCCCAACTGGTCAAAGCCGTTCATTCTGTTTTGGCTTTTACCAAAGTAGGTTTTGACAATGGACATTAGTTAATGGATTGCTCGAGATCGAATTGGCTCGTGTTCGTGAGTTGGTTACGTCGATTGAAACGATTACCGAGATAGAGCTAAGGCCGAGGTGTTCTCTGTGTGACAGGTAATTTTCTGGTTAGGCTTTTTTGCTCTGTTTTGTATTGGCTTCAAACAATGATCACAAAGTATAAAGATACAAAGATATTTATTTGCCATATAAAAAGTTCAATTCAATTCATTTATTTGTGAAACATGTGTATAATAGGATCCTAATAGTTAGGTAATACAGCTCAACATGTTCAGCCATTCGGCATACAAATATTAACAATACAAAATAAATCTAGAAGTCAAAATTATAGTTAGGGTGCTGGCTGCAATTTGGGTATATGATTCGCTCATGATTCATATTAATAGGGATGATAGATCAGCTCAATACGAATCGATTTGGTCCTTACAAGTTTTTCTGTGCGTCGCTGCGTTTTTGATTTAAAGCAAAAAAAATGAAAATAAGATACTTAATAATGTTTTTTTTGACTGCCTTTGTGGCTCCTGTTTAAAATACTTCCGAAGATGTAGAAAATCGAAGAGGCTGACATGCAGGGCTCTGCATTATCACAGGACGGAGTAGTGAATTTTTGCATTTTGAAGCGCTGTAACTTTATGACGCAGGGCTATTATGGGGGCAGACCATTTTTCTGGGGTTTTATATATTGTATTTAATCAGATAGTCATAGTCTGCCAGGTGTACGTTTCTTTATCAAATTTCTAAATAGTTAAAACTTAACTCCTCAAAAACGCAGGGGTGTGGATGTCCGCCAATATTTTTTGTATCTTCTAGAGGATGCTCCTTATCATCAGTCAAAGAGGCAGACATGAGCAAATCATATAGAAATTTGTCCTTCATCACCCTTACTATTATCAAAATATATAGGATGTCAACTTGTCATGATCAAATAATAATGTTACATGAAATACAATGAAGTGTCAAAATCTAAAAATTATTAATTAAGTTAAAATTTGTCATTTAAATATGAATTAACATTATAATAACATTTACATGCCAAGATTTTATAAAGTTCGCGTTTAAATATGCTCATACTTTCAATTTGAACCAGTATATCTTTGCACACATGTTCAGTATGCTTTTTTGAAATAATGCAGTTTTATAGCTACATGGCAAATGAATTTTAGTTTTGTGACGTTCACTACGATGCGATACAAACAAAGAGAGATTAGTTTTGACGAAAACAGAAACTTCTAAAATATATAGACATAGCAATGTATGGAGGTTCTGGCTTTTAAAGTAAGGCTCACAAGATTCCCAAGGTTTCAAGCCACATACAGATCTGATGCATTTTTTTTGTGCAATAAAAGCATCTTGTACATTCGTAGAATTTAAGTACAAAGTAGATTAAAAATACAGCGTGAATTTGTATTGGATTCGCTCCCGAAACCCAGTGATTCTACTCATGATAACAAGCAACTTTCCCGGAGAAAAAAAAAATTTACTCGAAAAAAAATATTCTGCAAATTTTGAGTTTGTTAAAAATTATTTTAAAAGGTTATTTTCATGCCATACCTATACTGCAAAAATAAAACATTTTATTCGTGCTTTAAATTACTTCCACTCTTTTGTACAATACCGGGTAATACATTGATTCTACTCATAAAAACAAGCAACTTTCGAAAAGAAAATAAATTTTACTCAATAAACATAGAGAAAGTTGCTTGTTTTCATGAGTAGAATCACTGGGCTTCGGGAGCAAAACCAATGAAAACTCACGTTGTTTGTTTTAATTTGGATTCTTATCACACCTTTTTACACCTGTGTATACTCGTAAGTTAAAATGGAGTAAGGTACGAGTAAAGCCGTTGTCATACCTTTCTTAATTCAAAAACTAATTCGGCATACATTGCTGGTTGAAGTAAGGATATTGATAGATGGATGGATGGACGGATGGACGGATGGACGGATGGACGGATGTATGGACGGACGGACGGACGGATGGACGGACGGACGAACGGACATCCGATGGATGGATGAATGGACGGATGGATGGATGGATGGACGGATGGATGGATGGATGGACGGATGGATGGCAGGATGGATGGACGGACGGACGGATGGATGGATGGATGGATAGATAGATAAAACCTTTATTCAATAAACATAGCACATAAAACAGATCGCAGGAGTTTACAAATATTAAGATACACAACTTAAAATAAAAAGGTACGAGTAGATTAGGTAGTTTCACATTTTTATCGCGCGTAAACATCATGAAGACAAAATCTATTCTACAGGCAGCCGACCTTTTGCATGCTGTATGTGGTATGCCTATTGTATAGGCGCTGGCTCAGCATAATGCATAGAGCACCGGCAACGGCACTGCAGCGCTGACATTCTGCCAGAACCATAAACTTCTCTCTCGTCAAAAATAAATTCAAAGATAAAATAAGAAAAACCGTAAAACTAAATACTAATTATAAACAATTAATAACAAATATTATCAAAAAAGTAATGTAACAATGATATTAAAATTGGAATTAACAGTACCAAGCCTCCCAGCAATGTATGCTGAATTAGTCTCTGAGGACTAAGTTTGAGACCGTGTATAAATGACAGATATTTTTATTATTATCTGCAAATCTATTTTCCAGCACCTAAGCACTCCAATAAGAACTCGTAACGTTAAAAAAACATAGCCATTCCGATTTCCGAAAGCTTTTAGTGTCAGTTTTATTGCTATTTGAGGTATAACTAACAACACAGCTTCTGTAAATTGGGATGGAAAATAAAGTTATGCTTACTGCAGCCCACGACTTAGTCGGCCTTAAACATTTTAGTGTTCGATGTATTTCCGCAATAAAAAAAAACCGGCCAAGTGCGAGTCGGACTCGCGCACCGAGGGTTCCGTACCACCACATAATCATAATTGTATTAGTTGAAATTTCAATGTGCCGAGTTTTTGAGTCCGACACGCGCTTGACCAAATTTTATTATTTGTTGTTATTTTATAGCTTATGCACTATAAACATACCAATTTTCAAGTTTGTAAGTGTTCCCGTTTTTAAATAGAACTAAAACAAAAATCGCCTCAGCGACCATCCAACTTGACCCCTCTCTTATATGAATGTTCTTAAAACGGGAGCTCACCACAATTGGTTACCATTAGTTGTGAGAAAAGTTGTAATATTTAATGATTTCAGACTTTTCCCTTTATTTGTACTGTGAGACCTAGCTTCTTGCCAAATTTCATAATTTTAGGCCCACGGATGTATGGAGATGAGGACATAAAATGCCATATCTTTTGATTGCGTCATTATAAAAAATTTAAATTTTCAGATCTTGTGTGGTTCATGGATCCTAATATATGATATTAATTTCAACCTGATAATTTTACCCGTTCGTGAGATAAAGGGTCTTGACAGACAGACTGACAGACAGACAGACGGACAACAAAGGGTTCCGTTTTTTTCTTTTGAGGTATGGAACCCTAAAAAACATTATAATACTCGAAGATTGTGCAGTTTTTATTGCTAAAAATATAATCGATCATAAATAGTGAGTTTGGCTTTTTCCCAGCGATTAATGGTAGCTTGGTGAAAGAAATTTTAGTAGTTTCAAATATTACCCTACCCCCTAAGTAAGGTACAAACTAACATCCATACTAACAAATTTTTATATCGTTGTTACATTCACAGCCCTATTGTATGTTTTTTAGTTATTAAAAATCCTTATTTATTTTATAGCTACTTATCTCTCTATCTGTAATACTTTATATTCCACTAAGATGAGCGTATAAGTTACTGTAGCTAAATTGTTGAATACTTGAAAAATACTACCCTGTTACTGGAGTAACAGTATCATAATACTGGTGACATACTCGCCATAAAAACTCCGACTCAATGGTGCGTGCTCGGCAGTAGAATTGGGCAATTTTTATTTGGACATAAATAAACCAACCGGTTGGCGCGCAATTTGCTTAAAACCGGGCGTCGCGAACCGGGTACATATACGTAAGTATCCGGATCACGAACCGCCCGTAACCGGTTATTTATAACCGGGTGAGGTGTAGTTTCTGAATATTAGAGAATCTTCGTGCAAATTTGAGGGTTGAAATGATTATTTACTTACGTAGGGATATAAGCAACATATAGGGGTAAAAAAAAATTTAAAAGGGTCTTAGTTTAATTAAATTCATAGGAACTTTAAACTGAACAACTTTTTCGAAATATGGGTCAATAAAATAGAAAAAAATGGTCGCCTCGTAAAACTCGAAATGAGTGTTTTTATAAAAGTAACAAGGTTAAATGGAAAGAAAATAATCATATTTTTAATTGTAAAGATTGAGGAAATCTGATCAGTTTTATTTTCTTAGTTTGACTTGACTGTGTCTTTATCTGTCTGCACTGTTAATAAGGCTATATTACTATAAAATTATGGCTATATTACTGTAATCAATTTATAAATAGAAAATATATCTATGTCTTCTTCCAATTTAAAACTATTTTGAACTAAAAGAGAAAATCTCTTGAGTATACAACATCACATTACCCCAAAGTAGTATGTAGTAGGTATCTTTCAGCTTTCAATCGAAACAAAATTCTATTTGGTATGTTAGGTACCTCTTTCACATTCAATCCTCGACCAGGCTAGCTCCATCTGCATACCAACCCTGGTAAAAAGCTAAAACCAATTTCCTTTTTAAAGTACACCCGGGTATATCCGGTGCAGGTAAAAAGCATTGGATGAAGACGGATTATTGATTTTTCTTATTTCGATTTGGATATATGAGATTTGTGAATGGATGAGATTAAAGAGGATTTTTGTGTGATAGACTACAATTTTATTAAAGTTAAAGATAAAATGTTTTAGATAGATTTTTAAGTATGAATAAATCAAATTAAAACATTTAATTTAAAAAATTGTTCTCCAAAAAAAAGGATAAATTAATTTATCGTCAGATATTTAAAATGTAGTTGAGGAGATGGCAGGTAAGGTGATATTAATTATTAATTATTGTAATACCACTCAACTTAACGCACCGACAACTTAAAAAAAAAAAACTTTTATAATATTTGAATAAAATCTAAGCTATAATAATTTTTTCTTCTTTCCTTTTCTTACTTTGTCTATAGGTAACGTAGAGTGAAATCTAGGTAGATACCTTTTAAAAAAGAAAAAAGTGTAAACTTGTTATTAAGCAGGTTAAGTCAAGAGCAGATCAAGCATAACACTCGCAGCGCGACCTTAGCTCCTACGGCTATCAAAATAAGAACGGTACGAAGTCCAATTTTTAAAGCTTGACGTGCTCTTGGCTGTATATTCTATCACCGTCGACCTTACCTAACTTGCCACGGCTTATAAAGTTGTCAATTTACAAGTATAGGACCGTCACGTCGCATCACCTCCCCCACCTCACACTACAGTCCACACCCATTTTGAGGTTTGTTTGAGCCCTACCCATACGAAAAGGAAAGCTGAGCACGCTTAGTCCATGCACAGTGGAAAGGCGGCCATAGTAAATGTATGTACACTCAACAGCTCGTCAGTAGAAACACTTTTAGACCTTATGGCGTGGTAATAGAGTTGAAAAAGTTTCTACCGACAAGCGGTTGACCGTACCTATTACTGGCCAAACCAGACTTTAGGCCAAATTAGATTTGCCTGGTTAGGTTAGGAATTATTGACTTATGTAATAAATAATTTATAATTTTGAATAAGAAATTCAATTTTTTTTTATGTTGGTTCTATTATACAAAAATATATTTTAGTGACGTGTAAAATGTAATATTCTTATCAATAACCGAATTGAATTGTTATCTGTTCACCCTTGCGCTGAAAACAAGTCTTTACTAGTGCATGGTTTAACCAAATCAAATCAAAAATCGTTTATTCATTGTTGGATATTGAAATCTCTTAATGACGTCAGCTAAACTACATCGCTTCACAAACAAGTTGGCGTCATGGTGGTGGTAACAGATAACCTTTTTTTTTTTTTTTTTTTTGTGATGGAGAAAATGCATACGCATGCCGCACCGTTCGGGGAAATGGTACGGTTATGTGGGACTTGCACCCACTAAAAACTCCACCGTGTGCCACTCTCGCATTTCGGGTGGGTCACGAGCACTGTACGTTCGCACTACTTTCGCAACCCACCCTGCGACAGCCTCTGGAGAGGCTCCCTCACCTAGACGACGTCTGAGCACACATCAGACGTCGCCCCCTCACTGGCCTTTTAGAGCGAGCGACGGGCTCCCCGGCCCGACGCACGCAAGCCTACGGAGCGGGCGGAGGACGGGCGTACTCCCGTCTCCTGCGCCCCCTGCGCCTTCTGCGAAGCGGGTGAGACAGGGGATTATCCTCTCTTTCCCGCTCCGCGGCCTCCTTCTGCGAGATGACTGACTCACAGAAGGAGACCATGGCCTCCCAAGACCTCTTGCTGCCGACCATTGCCTGAACAACAACCGGCAGCGAGAGATCTCCACCCACCACCGCCACTAGGGCAGCACGTTCCTCAGCCCATCTTGGGCATTCCACCACTGTGTGCTGCACCGTGTCCTCGGCGCAGACACAGTGATGGCAAGCTGGAGTTGGTTCTCTGCCAGCTATGTGGTGCAGATACCGGCCAAAACAACCATGTCCGGTCAGTACCTGCACCAGCCGGAAGGTTAGCCCGCCAAATATACGGTCCACCCACTCTTTGAGGAGTGGGCGAACCGCTTCTACTGTCCTGACACCTGCGGAGGGAGACTCGAGGCGGAGACTCCATTTCTGGAGCAGAACAATCCGCGCCTCATCCCTCCAGGCCTCGATCTCCTCCCGAGGATGATGTGCACCCGCATTACGGGCCTCCACCTTCCTGGCATAAACACCTGCCAGGACCTCCGCTTCCAGATCCCACGGTGGGGACCCTGCCAATACGCACGCCGCCTCACAACTAATCGTGCGGTACCCTCTTATCACCCGCGTCGCCATTATGCGTTGCGGGCGGCGCAGCTCTGCCCTGTTTTGGGTAGAGAGGGCATCAACCCAAATAGGAGCTCCATAAAGTGCCATGGAGCGCACTACACTAGTGTAGAGGCGGCGACACCCTACATTCGGTCCTCCCACATTTGGGAGTAGACCTCCGAGAGCAGCTGCCGTCCCGATGAGCTTCGGGGCCAGCAGCCGAAAATGTTCTCGGAAGTCCCACTTCCTGTCGAGGACGAGTCCAAGATATTTCATCTTGAATCCAACCCCGACACTCAATCCACTGATCATAATGCTCGCACCAGCAGGCGGCCTCCTCCGCGGCCCATAGAAACAGAGAGCTTCTGTCTTCTCGACAGCCACCCTTAAGCCGAGGCGCTGGATTCGCGACACAACGATCTCGGCTCCATCTGATGCAAATTGTGCCGCTTCGCCATAATTGGCCCCTCTGGCAAGAACCAGCGTGTCGTCCGCATAACAGACGAGACGCATTCCGGAGGGCAGCTCACCTCGCAGCGCCCAATCGTATCCAATGTTCCACAGAAGCGGCCCAAGGACCGAGCCCTGTGGAACACCGCACCTGGCTTCTCTGCGCCGGACCCTTCCGTCTCCACCCTGGTAGAGGACGCACCTACCTCTCAGGTACGCCTCAAGGACCCGTCTGATATAGAGGGGCACGCGATGGTAGAGCAGTGCCTCCTCTATACAACTAAAGGGCAGAGTATTGAAAGCATTAGCGATATCGAGAGATACCGCCAATGCCACTCCGCCCTGTGCCACACTTTCCTCAGCGAAGGTTTTCACACTAGCGATGGCATCGATTGTGGAACGACCAGCGCGAAAACCGTACTGGCACTCGTCCAGGTCCGGACCATCTACTGTCAAATGCTGGATGATGCGGTTAGCCAAAATACGCTCAAACAGCTTTCCCGCCTCATCCAGCAAAACGATTGGGCGATAGGCAGAGGGAGACTCTGGAGGGCGCCCCGGCTTCTTAAGGAGGACCAACCTTCCCTCTTTCCAGACTTTTGGGAAGCTGCCCGAACTCAGACAGGCATTGAAGAGCCCCCTCAGTCGATCTGTCAGGGGTCCCAGGGCGAGGGCCCAAACTCGTCCAGGTATCCCATCTGGCCCCGGAGCCGTCTTTTTGGACCGCATTTTCAAAATTGCGGCCCTGAGCTCTCCGTCGGTAACTGGTAGAGACGCTTCGTCTTCCGGAAGCATCTCATGCCTAGAGACCATTTGTGGTGGCGTATGCTCCGCCCTGTCCGGAAATAGGGCCGACACTACATCCTCCAGCAGTTGCGGCTGTAAGGACTCCACCACTGGTGGTCCCTGCGCCAGCTTGCCCCTCGCCGTACGGTAAGGACGTCCCCATGGATCCCTATCGAGATCTGAGAGCATTTCCTCTCGGGATCTCCTCTTTGCCTGGGATATGAATAGCTGCAGAGCTCCCCTGGCATTGCGATAGCAGTCATAGAGACGGTCAATTTCCTCCTGTACCCTGACCCTACGCCTACGGTAATTGGTGTAGGCACGACGCGTCACTATGCAGGTCTCTCTGAGATCCGCAAGCTCTCGTGACCACCAATATACCGCAAGCTTCAGGGGATGCCGTCTGATACGGGGCATCGCTGCGTCGCAGATGCTGGTGAGGGCGCCCCTAAGTGCGACCGCCTCATCATCCACAACCACAGCGTCTACCGGTTCTGCGAACCACGCCTGGACGATAGCCGCCTCCTCTGCAATTTCGCTGTCTAGGCGCGTAAGCGACCACCTCGGGAAAGCCGACTCTGCAACGGGTCGACTGCTGTTATTGGGGGCGGAGATTTCAAACCTTATATAACGATGGTCCGAAAGTGACTCCGCCTCCTCCAGAACCCTCCACCTCTGAGCACGAATGGCAGCAGCGGGGGTAGCAAACGTGAGGTCTACAATTGATCCCCCAGACTGCCGCACACATGTGTTCAAGGTGCCCTGATTTAGTAGAGCCAACCCTAGGGCTGCCGCCCAGTCGCGCAACACGCCACCGCGAGCATCTGTTGCTGGAGAGCCCCAAGCCGTGCATTTGGCATTGAAATCGCCCAGAACAAATAGCTGCCCCGCTGCCAGTCGCTGGACAGAGACCTCCAGCCGGTCGAGGAAGGCCTCAAACTCCGCTAAGCTCCGATTTGGGGAGAAGTATACACCTACAAAGGTGATTTCTCCCCAAGCGGCTGCCACATATCCCGGACCTTTCTCTTTCAGCGAGAGAGGTGGGGAACGTGGAGCGGTAGAACTTATAATGGCTACGGAGCCCACCTCGTCACCTACCCAGTTAGGACGGGTAGGGACGAAGTATGGCTCAGCGGCCACCACGATATCCAGAGACCACTCTGCCATGGTTTGCATTAGCAGATCCTGCGCACCTGCACAGTGATTCAGGTTCGTCTGTAGTATTTTATGGCTACGGTCGTGGTCCATGATTAGTCCGTAGCCATAGTCTCGACCACCGCCGCCGGCTGCTCTAGTCGGGGCGGTACCGCTGCCGCTGGCGCTGCTGTGGTGGCTGCTCTTCGCTTCTTAGGGGCTGGAGGATTACAGCCCTTGCCGCCAATCTGATGGTTGGCTGGTAGCTTAGCCTCCGCGCAGACTGGACAGTAAGGGGTGGCGGAACAAGACACCACCTTATGACCAGACTGCCCGCATCGGAAGCAAAGCTCACCACAATCGAAAGCAGAGGAACAGATAACCTAACCTAACCTACCCAATTTATTTCGGTCTAGTTGCATTTGTTTCTTTAGGGCAAGAAGCCTAACACGATAGTATTACAGCGTAATATTATATATTCTTTGGTATTACGTAGAGCCACAACACTACATACATCGAGCGCGAATTTGAAATTTGAAGTTGCAAGGTCGCGTAGTATTGCATAATACGAGTATTCAGTACGAAAGACCCTCAGAAGGATCACGAGAATCTCGCGGGCGGGTGCGCGCGGGCGTGCGGGATAGATTGCAAGGGGGGCGGAGAGTATACGTTCTGTTTGATAGTACTATTACTTTGTTCTGTGGTAGAGTAGTATATCCTAGGTCAAACTGATTTGTCCTAGGCAAAACTAGTTTGGTAGGTAACATACGAGTATGCATCGCAAACATTGGCGCCGCCGTCATGTGGATATATTGGTATCGGTTTAACAGATAACCTAACCTTACCTACCCAACTTGTTTCGGTCTAGTTAGATTAGTTTCTGTATGGCAAGAAACCTACCACGATAGGATTATGTAGAGCAGTATAGCCTAGGTAAATGTATGTATAAATGTAGGTATCAAACCGAAATCTATCTTGCCTATATATTTTTTTTATATGGAAAGAGCACTGAGAACGGTATGCTTACGGGGTCCCCATAAATCATACTGTAACGACTCGCCATATCAAATATATACAGCCTTTTCTGACATGAATAATCTCTAACTTTGTAACGCTTATCAACGTGAGTGTGTGTAGTGAATTGTAGGCGACGCGACGGTGAAAGAAGTTAGATAGATAGATAGATAAACACTTTATGGCACACAATTAAAAAACAAAAACAATACAGTCACAAAAGAAACTTAACTAAATGTGGGCAAAGGCGGCCTTATCGCTGGAAGCGATCTAATCCAGACAACCTTAGGGTCTGTATTTATTTATAGATAGAACTCTAGATAATCTATCAAACAAGCAATGTCAGATCTGGCACGTCAACCCCCTAAGGCTTACTACATCATCATCATCATCATAACATCCCATGAAACGTCCACTACAGGACAGGGAGCTCCCTCCAGAATTCTAGCTTTTGCTGGAAATATGTGGAGGGGAAGTACCATAGTCACCTCGCTTGTTAGCGTTACGGCTGACACTATGGACCGCGGTTGTAGGTGACCGCAGTAAGTAAGATGTAAGATACAAAGGAGGATGCTGCTGCCCATCCTCCAGTTAACCCTTAGTCGCCTCTTACGACACCCACGGGTATGTATGGGTTGGTACTATTCTTTGCCGGCACCACACGGTACTTAGGCTAAGGTACTTGACTGAAAGAGACTGTCACTTACCTGGACCCTTGCTTCGGTGAGGTTGATCTTGAGCGCCAAGTCCTCCCTGGTGAACACGTCAGGGTAGTGGGTCTGCGCAAACGCCGTCTCCAGTTCTTCCAACTGCACAACAAAATACAAAATTTTTGACACCCCTGGCACTGAGTTACAGACGAAATGATGTAATCTTGATAGCTTGATTAGAATAACAGCAGTGTAAGAGCAGGGAGCCAATTCTTGCACATCAGCGGGTGATAAAATATCACACAATAATTTCAAAATCACTGATTTTTTTCTTTTCTAAAGTGTAGATTTATCATAAAACGTCCACTGCAGAACAAGGAGCTGTCGACCACTGTTGTTGGTAACCGCAGTATGTAAGATGGTACGATACACAGAACCATAAACTCTTAGTCGCCTCTTACGACACCCACGGGTAGAGATGGGTTAGTACTATTCTTTGCAAGCATCACGCGGGTCAATATGTACGGGTGAAGATTAAACAGTTTTGGGCAATTTCAAAGTTACGCTACATCGGCTTGTGCTTACGAATTAATCGTTGTCAGACTATATAGGGGTGGTATTGATGAATAACTCTCAAATCTGAGATTGCACTCAAGATGTAAAATTTGCATGTGTAAGGTACATGAGAGCAGAGCAGTCCACAATAGGCAATTTTCTATGATGTTCGTCAACTACGTTTTTTAAGTGTCGATAGGTGGCACGCTCATCTCTGTTGGTATTTTTTTTTAATAAGTAAAATAAATTAAATATTTTTAGAAGATAACATATTACAGACATTTGACAGTAGCAATCAAACTGATTTACTAGACTGACTGACTTACATACTGGGTGACCGTTTTGTGTCCAAGTTTGTGTCAAAAAAATACCCTATTGAGAGTGATTTATTAATACGACCCCAGGAACGTACCTGTTGTAATGTAAACGTGGTGCGGTTCCGCCTCTGTTTCCGACGAACGAATGTGTCATCGTGTATCGCCGGGTGGTACGAGTAACTCGTATCTGAAACAATTTATTTGTGAAAGTAATTTTTTTAGCTAAGACAGTATCGGCTCCAGAGCGGCGATATTATTCGGTTAGTCCCGTCTAGTCACACTCCCATCTATAATGTTTTAAAATACCCAACAAAAAGTGCCATCTGATCACGAATTTCTAGTGGGTTTACATTCAGCCCCTGCCGCTGCTCGTCGCGCTACCGGCAATAATTCCCTGAATAATGCCGCAGCAGGATTGAGAGAAGTGCGTGTTCACATACTGCCTTAGCACTCACTTCGCTTCTGACCACCGGTAATGGCAGATGTCGAAATAATTAAATTAATTAAATGTCTCCTCCGGACGCTCGGCAAGAAGTGAGTGACAGAGCTGAATATGAACACGCACTGCCACTCGCGCTCGTCCTTTGACTTCCGCACAGAAAACCGCCTTTTTGGGGAGCGCCGGGCAGCGCGAGTGGCAGCGGCAGTGGCATGAGAAGTATCGAGTTTACATACTCGTCCTGCCCACTTCCCTGCTCACTTCGGCTGAATGTAAACGTAGTCTAACAACAGAAAAAACTGTTGGAAAGAAAAGTGATTTACAATACAATACAAATATACTTTATTGCACACCACAGGACAGAAATTCAACTTCAATCAATTCAACTTAACTCATTTCTTCTTCAATTTCAACTTCTATAATGTAAAAAATTTTAGGAAGCGAATTGGCCACACTTTCAATCTCAATTTTTGACATCGATGTGAAAATTAAAACATTATATTACAGTTTGAATGGTTCTCACCACGACGATAGGGGTTTTATAACCTCTTGATAGTTTGGCGCTGTTGCAAGCGGCCGAGCGTAGCGAGGTTCAAATCTCTTTGACAAGCAAGCACCATAACCTAACCATGGCACTACTGATTGTAACAGTAACCCCAGTAACCGCAAAACCTTCAAACAATTCGTCGTGTAGCATTGCTACATAAATTCTTCTTTTTATTTTTCAAGATTCTGGCCGTTTGCTCTCTAATGCGCGCAAAATTTTAAATTTCTTTACGACTTCGTGGAAAACAATAAATATTGACACGCTTTTGATTTTTTACTAGTTTGTTTGTAAAATACAAAAAATATGTTTATTTAGCTAAATATATGTTAAAATCTCTGAAATGAGATATAATTTAATAATGTTCTAAATCTATCTGTGTTTCTTTTTAAGGCTTCCGGCTTGGTTCTAACTATTTTATTTCCACTTTTATAGTCCATGCCCTACAGTGGGTTCTATACCGGACTACATGACAGACGCTGGAGATTTATAAACAAACTAGCTTTTGCCAGCGACTTCGTCCGCATGTTCAATAAAATATGTACCAGTATTTAAGTCAAACTATCAGCTATCAAATAAAAAGAGTTTTATTAAAATCGGTTCAGTAGTTTTTGCGTGGTGCTCAAACAAATAAACAAACAAAGGTCCAAAAATCAGTGATTTAGATTCAGAGGCATCAAAATAGCATAACGTGATATCTATACATATAATAAAATCGTAAACTCAGCGAATCTGTACATTGAAAATTTTTGCAAAAATATAACTTTAGGGAACCATTTATCAGTAATAGAACCCATTCAGACCATTTTTGGAATTTTTGTCTGTTTTTCCGTTTGTCTGTTTCTTTGTCCGCGATTCACGCAAAAACCACTGAACCGATTTGTACGGGGTTTTCAATGATAGGTTTATCTTACTTTGCTGTAATATATAGGGTATGTTTCATTGCAATCGGTTCACTCAAACACAGGATATTTTAAATCAAAATTTAATACTGCTGTCCGCTATTCACTTAGAAACTACTGAACAGACTCAAACGGAGTGGCCAATTTAAGCGGGGTTTTCCAGGATTTATTAAGGTTTTATTTTGCTGTATTATATGGGGATGTTTCATTGCAAGCGATCGTCGATCTCATCCCTGTCCTCAAGACTAGATCGAGGTCAAGAGTAAGCCCATTGACAATAAAAAATCCAGATTAGAAATCAGAAATCAGAAATTTTTATTAACACTAAGACATCACAACACAATTCTATAAAAAATACAATAAATATGTAGCATTATCAAATAAATATTATCGTAAGGGTAGAATACAAAAGTAGAAAAAAAAAATAAAAATAAAATCAGTGCTGTGACATCGGCAGTGATAAAAGGGCCTCACTCAGCAAAAGCCGCAGCACGCATGCTGCGACGCTGGTTTTCAGTGGACCCTGCGCTGAGTGAGGCACGGACGCTAGTGTGCATAAAATAAACATACATCATACAGGTACATACATACAAACTTAAAATGTGTCTAAGAAGCAGATGATAAATACAAAATAAGTGTAATTGTGTTGAGGGAAGAAAAAAATTATGTGAAGTGATGATGGTAGATTAAACCTTTGTCTGAATGAAGATTAGAAAACTCTTCAATTTTCTTCAGAAATAATAATGTCTTTAGCATTTAAGTCTTTAAGACAACGATAATGACCGAATGACATTATGACATTATCGGCGAAATAAAAGTAACAATAGAAACGCAAGGGCCCTCCCTACAAACGGTTGTCAGAAAATCTATTGCTGAGTAGGGTAGCCATGATATCGATATCCTCTTCTCATAAAAAAAATTAAGCATATATTTCACCCTTTCATTGCTCTGTTGCAATATTTTAAATAATCACATTCCTGCGAAAGTTTTTGATTTGGTTCATATTGCCATAATAATGCGAAATTTTTGTTTGTAAACAAAATGTTCTTTTTCATCACATTTGCTCGCAATGAGTCGCAATCTATACACGTATTGCGGTTGGAAGTCGAAATTGCTTACTTTCCGCCCTAGATACACAATATCTTTATAAACGTCATCTAAAGCAAAGGAAATTTTCTTGTCGATTTTCGACTATATATTATTTTATTAAGAAGCGTTAAAAATATTTATGCATAACTAGGTATAGCTTTGTGTCTGCAAAATTGCGCTTATTTTTACAGGCTAAACATAAATAAATATATCCAATACACACTGAAATAAATCTCTATGTCTTTATTAACAAGTTTATTAATATGTTCTATACTAAATCTTTAAATTCACTTAATATGAACAGTCCATCTTCTGGCATAACACATAGTGTCCCTACCCCATCAATTCCCACAGACAGAATAGGGTGGCCATAATTATAGGTATTCTTTAACAGTGGGGGCGGCGATTTAGCACTCGACGAAATGGGCCGAACTTCCGATATTCTCTCCAATTTATGGCCACCCTAAAAGGTCTTTTAGTGGGCTTTTTACACACATTAAGTTTGTTTGGTTTTGGTTTAAATTTATGGCGATTTGATGATCTATTATCGGATTTCGAGCATTATCTACATGTATGAGTGTGATTTTTATAATGCAAAATTTGTTAGGATTTTACGGATCTCTCTCAAGTTACGATGTAAGGTTGAAAATGTGGATGCTTACCCAGGCAACGGGGGCGATTCTAGCGTGGCCGCTAAATTAAAGGCTATAATTTGCAAGGTCTAAAAATGTTGTTGTTTTTGTTACCGTCTATAGGCTGAAAAAAGACAGCATCACTTTTAGACCTGTCAAATTTTAAACAAATTTAGCGGCCACACTAGAATCGCCTGTTCACCATTGCCTTGAAAAGATCAAGATTATACAGGGTGTAAGGGACGGTGTACCGAAAACTGAACAGGCGTGCTCAGTCAACGAAACTGAACAACTTTCTCAAAGAAACATTTTGGAAAATGAAAAAAAAAATTTGATCTCTCCATACAAATTGCTCACTGTGATCGAACAGTTTGTATGGAGAGGTCGAAATTTTTTTTCATAATCCATGTTTCTTCGGGAAAGTTGTTCAGTTTCGTTGACTGAGCACGCCCTTTCAGTATTCGGTACACCGTTTCTTACACCCTGTATTGTTCGAAGAATAGATTGGCAGGGAGCTCCACTCCTTGGCTGTGTGCACCAAGAATGAAGAAGCAAAGCGCTTCGAGCGGATATAGACAGTAAGTCAACGACATAGGGGTGGAACTCCAACAGTCGGGGTCTAGAAAACGTGCCATTTGACGAAGCGAACGTCATGATCTGTATGGGATGACATTTGACATATTTTGTCATAAGCAACTTTCACAAAAAAGTCCCTCCCACACTAAAGTGATCAAAACAAGTCATCGACACATTTTATAAGATTCTTTATAGGAAAAGTTGCTGTCTTGTAGAATCACTCGACTTTGGGAGCGGAATGTCACTCACATTCTGAAACGATCTAGACTAACTACTAAATTTAGAGATGACAAAGCGAACTTCATGATCTGTATGGGATGACATTTGACATATTTTGTCATTCCATACATTTTATGACATATTATGTCATCCCATACATTTTACGACGTTCGCTTTGTCATCTCTAAATTTAGTAGTTAGTCTAGATCGTTTCAGAATGTGAGTGACATTCCGCTCCCAAAGTCGAGTGATTCTACAAGACAAGCAACTTTTCCTATAAAGAATCTTACAAAATGTGTCGATGACTTGTTTTGATCACTTTAGTGTGGGAGGGACTTTTTTGTAAAAGTTGCTTATTTTAATTATTTACTTGGAGGAGTACGTAAGAAAAACCACACTAACAATAATAACTGTTAAATCATCATCATAATGTTATCTAAATCAAATAAATAGACATATTACTAAATAAATTTTTTTATATACAGGGACACTTCACGTAAAGTCAAGCTACATAAATAGATAAATAACACCCATACACAGGAAAAAAACACGTTTTCGACTCACAAATATTTGCCCTGGGCGGGGATCGAACCCGCCGCGGCCCACGGCGTAAAAGGCAGGCTCACTACCAACCACACCAACGGTCCAGTCATTTTATTGATGGGCTCACTAGGTACCTAATCATTTTAAAATATATACACTAAATAATTGCAAAAACAAAAATTAAAATTTTAAACTAATCACAAAATAACCGCCGCTTAAAATAACTCTTTTACTCTTTCAAATTTTAAAATTTGGTTGCTCCAATTTTTTTAATTTTCGCTAAAAGCAATTGATCCTTTAATGGAGTCAATTAACGCTTCAATTAGCTTCAATTTGTATGATTGCGATCCACTCAGTGAATTATCTCTCTTTTGGTTATAAATATTTTATGGGATTGCCAAATTAAAGTAGGTGTACCGTAGGCCGCACGTGGATGGTAACTTTGACCTTAAGTGGATCTCTGGTTTCGTGGTCCTGTAGTATAGCACTGTTTTAGCTAATACTAATTTTGTGAGCGCTAATGTGTGGCCGTTTATACCTGTCCAGCAAACAAGTGGTAACAAAATGTTTCGTGGTAGCTTCCGATACGCTGCCACAAAATGTTGGAACAACTTACCTCCACCCATTAGGAACACTAAATATTGTAGCACTTTTAAAAATAAACTTAAACTATATTTACTGGAAAAACAAAAACTTACTTGAGTAGCTTTACTGTGCAATAGTCTCAATTTACTCAATTATTTACTTACCCATTCTGTCTTCACTACTACAAACACACCTTTATTATCACATAATTTTTTCCTTAAACTTACTGCCACCTGTATGTGTAGGTACTTAAATATATATTTAACATTTTAACAAACCTGCTGTGTTAGTTTTAAGTATTTTTAAGTAGTTTAGGTATATTGGGTTTCGCGGAAGATCAGCGCTACGGTCCAACCGTAGCTTATTGCTAAGCGGGACCTTTTTGTTGCATGTGATACCTCAATTGTATCCTTAGTTTTAAGAACCTTTCTTTCTTTCTTTCTTTCTTTCTTTCTTTCTTTCTTCTTTCAAAATTAGAATCAGCTAAACCAGCGGCCCAGCGTTATGCACAAAACAGCAGGAGGGTCGAACACAACATTTTCGTATGCTATACGACAGCTCAGTACACGTGTCATTAAATTTAGAGATGACGAAAACGATCGTCATAAAATGTTTGAGATGACATAATATGTCAAAAGACAAAATTTCTTTGCAATTTTCGTTTTGTTGTTTTGAAGACTCTTGAAGATGTACAGCCATCAACTACACACGTTATTATTAAAAAGAACAATCACTAATATGGAGAGCAACTTAAGAATAAATTCACGATATTTTCAAGTTATTCACTACATGTTTTTTATAATTTACACAATGTTTACAACATATAATTTAGGAAATATTTTCAACCGTTAAAATCCCAACAAGTTACAATAATCCTATAAACTTTGTAAATGCAATGAACGCGTCGTTCATCTAATTTGGTAGGATGTGATCATTGACGATTTGACATGGCATGAGACATGCTAGCAGTTGTCATCCCATACTGAAAAAAAATTGCATGGTTTCTTCTCCGAGCGAAGCAAGGAGGTTTTTGTTCTGAGGTCCCCATACATTTCATGACGTTCGCTTTCGTACCTCACCGCCTCTAATTTACCATTTTTTTAAAGAAAATAGGTATTATTTTAAAACTACTAAGTGAATCTTTAAAAATTTACCGCCCACATAAAACTCCTCTAAAAGAAATTTTAAGAATGTAAATCTGCCTGGATTTAGGGATTATTTATATTTGTTTTAATTGAATGTGAATAATTGAGCGGCCATCAGGGTTGGCTAGAAAAATCCCGGCGAACGGAAATTAAAAAGTGGCGGGCGTCCGGTGAAACAGGGGGATAAAGTGCAGTGAAAACATCTCACCTCTACAGAGACACAGACAGAGAGCAACAGCGTCAGTTCATTAAGCCAGCTACGCACCACGCATCTTGACGTCCGTTACCGTCAAACACGATGTCGCTCTACGCACGATCGGGCAAAGCCTACATTATGCTGGACGACTAATCTGTGGACGCGATATACTTAATAAATTTTGTATTTTTAAGTATTTTTGGTTACGTTTTTTTCAAATCGTTCCTCAAAAATTTTTCTTGAACCCACTGGATTCTCAATGGTAGAACAAGGGCCCCAGGAAGGCCTGTAGAAGCTTCAAAGGGATTAGTAACTAAGTGCACACAACAGAAAAGAATGAATGAAGAATGGCATATCTTGGTGTAGAAGACCAATATTCTCTTCCAAAACCACGCAAGTACGTAATTTTCTCTCTATTACATAAAAATTTATTGGTACATATGACGGAGGATCACTTGAGAACGACTGAACTGATTCGAATGATTCTTTTATTATTATGTTTATAATTTTAAAGACAACGTTTTACAAAAAAAAGCAATTCGAAAACATCTCGGAAAATTTACAAAAGAGCAAAAATCTGAAGGTTATTTTTTGTACGAACTCAAACTTAGAGCTTGCCATGCAAAACCCGGGCGGGTCGCTAGTAACAAAAAAAGTAGGTAGAACTTACCCCGTTACCATCCCAGTCGGGTGATTCAAAAACCGCGGGTTGGTGGGTCGGTAGTAGATAAAAAAGCAACTTAAACGAATCTATTAAAAATGTATCAAGCAATTTGCGTTCCGGGCGCTACGAGGTACAGCGCGCAATCACATCGAGTTCATCTCGGAGATGAAAAGGCCTTTCACTCTCCACTTGACATGTACCATGGTATGAAAGGATTTGTAATTAACACGGTCGGAACGTTATTTGCACCATTACCACCCGCGGGATATCAGGAAATAAAAAGCTGCAGATTGGTGCAGCTGATGCTGAGGTGAAGTCACTCACATACAAACCTAACTACGTGAGAAGAATTTTTAATTGACATAAATCAATCATCATCATATCGTGTGGGTTGCAAGGTCAAGGATCGACCTCACAATAAATAAACTAATAAATAACACCCACGGATAACACCTCGAATAGCGCAACCACTATACAGTTAAAATTTTAACTGTCAATTACTCACAAAATTTGTAAAACTTTTGGAACCAACTTGAATCACACATTGGAATTCCGTAGTTGTCCATTCCCAAAGCCCAGTTCAACAAGTAACTTTCCGGAAAAAATAAAGGCAAATATTTAACACGGCAACTGAAATCCTTTTTAGGCGACTTCCTATTAAGTCACAAAAAAACTAACTTTGCAGTTATTAAATATCTTAGCAACTATTAAACTATACAAGCAACAAAAGGCTAGGATCAAAAAAACTGAAAAACGGCTGCTACTGTAAGGTATCAAATATATCAAGCGGGATCAGTGTAAAACTGGTTAAGGTATTATAAAACCTAATGTGGGGACTAATTTTTCCGAGGGGATATCAAAAATTCTTCACTGGCAACTATTTATTGGCTTTCATTATAAAAATACACATTTGGCAGCGATTGTTAGGTAGCTTTAAAACTGAGAATGGGTATTATAATAATTTATTTGGATACGAGTATTAGAATATTGTTTGCAGATTCGTAAATTCTTGAAAAAGGCGCCAAATGGTAGGTTAGGTTAGGTTATTTTGATTGACTTGGATTAGTTTTCCGTTCGATACATAATTTTTTCACTCCCTTTTGTTACACTTAAGATAGTCAAAAAAAAATTAAATAGACCAAGAATAGTTTTTTAGCATGTCACAATTTGGTTTATTTAGATCCCTAAAAATGTAGCCAAAAGTATTTTTTTTAAGATCTTGTTTGTATTTATTTCAGACCTTGGTCAAGTTTATAGACAACCCCATTTTAGAATTTGTGAAAGCCTATTTTAAATTTTTTTATCCGCCAATAATTTGTCGCCTTAGAAGAAATTCAATTGCCACAAAAGAAAATCACTGCCAGATAAAATTTAAATAAAACCTCAAAACTCATTAAAAGGCCGCCGCTTTCTAGTTAAGATGCTACCTCAAATGAGTCGCCAAAGTAGTTTATTTACTAATATTTAACACGTTAAATACATGCCAAAAATAAATACTAAGAAAAAAAAAATTCGACTTCCCATTTTACAGTGCGACAAGGCTTATAATGAACGCGGGTGGGGGCGCTAGTATGTATGAGGGAACTGTAAAAAGCCGAGCGAAGCAAGGAGGTCCGAAATCTTTGGTAAAAAGTGTCGTTTCACAAGGTAGCGGTGTTAGTTCCTTTTTTTGCCATGTTCATTATAAGCCTTGTCGCACTGTAAGGCTGTTTTTCCACTAGTGTTGCACACACGGCCACAAGCCGGTAGAAACACTTAGACCTTGAGAGGGTCTCTGGTTTCGGGCGTTTGTAGCGTAGCGCTGGTTCAGCTTATACTGGTTTTTAGGGTTCCGTACCTCAAAAGAAAAAAACGGAACCCTTATAGGATCACTTTGTCGTCCGTCTGTCTGTCTGTCTGTCAAGACCCTTTATCTCACGAACGGGTAAAGGTATCAGATTGAAATAAATATTAAATATTAGGATCCATGAACCACACAAGATCTGAAAATTAAAATTTTTTATAACGACGCAATCAAAATATATGGCATTTTATGTCTTCATCTCCATACATTTATTCAAAAATGCAAAACCTACAGGGTACTTCCCGTTGACCTAAAATTATGAAATTTGGCAAGAAGGTAGGTCTCACAGTACAAATAATGGGAAAAGTCTGAAATCATTAAATATTACAACTTTTCTCACAACTAATAGTAACCAATTGTGGTGAGCTCCCGTTTCAAGAACATTCATATAAGAGAGGGGTCAAGTTGGATGGTCGTTGAGGCGATTTTTGTTTTAGTTCTATTTTAAAAAACGGGAACTTTTGCAAACTTGAAAATTGGTATGTTTATAGTGCATAAGCTATAAAATAACAGCAAATAATAAAATTTGGTCAAGCTCGTGTCGGACTCAAAAAATCTAGCACATTAACTTACTGAAATTTCAACTAATACAATTATGATTATGTGGTGGTACGTAACCCTTGGTGCGCGAGTCCGACTCGCACTTGGCCGGTTTTTTTTTTCTACTTGCTTGCTGCCGTACGTACGAGGGAGCTAAGCTGTGAGCTGGGAAAATTACAGCCAATGGAATAGTGCCATTTTCCTAGCTTGTCAAAAGCGCTATTAAATGGAGCAATCCTATTGGTTGGAATTTCCCAGCTCATAGGACTACTGCCCGCTTAGCACGCTGCAGTTGTCAGTTTGTCTAGGCCCATAGATTAAAGACTCACATTTTTTGACAGCCGAGCAGTGCGACACATTTTGAAAGACAAGGACGGCTACATGTATTAGTGTATAAAGCTATCTCTGTCTAAAATATCAAAAACGAAATTTTTGGATTTGCTAAACATTTTCTTCCACTGACATTTCTTCGCGCTTGGAGGTGATAGATTAGATGACATAATTCCTCAAATAACGTGACATTTCTCCGAGATATATTTTCTCGCAGGAAGCGTGCTAAGCGGGAGGCCACAGATTAAATAATAGTAAGGCAGACTAAATTAGTCATGTGATCGTCACATTTTTTATGGATTTGCTACGTTTCAAGAAAATCACTGGGTTTTACACTACTTATTGATTTGTATACTTACTATTGCTATTCTACAACAGTAAGTAAGTATACTCAGTACTTTTAGATAAATGACAATACAAAAACAGAGCGCGATGTAGCAGGTGTGAAAAATCGTAATCGCACTGGAACTTACGAAAATTATAAAACAGTACAACAATTGCAGCAATTCGTTAATAGATTTTAAAAATTAATACATTTACCCAATTACGTCGGACGGTCTGTCATTTTCGAGTGGCCTTATTTCATTAGCCGTTTTAACAAAGTTACGCTAGGGTCCTTTGATCGTTGTTTTATGAGTTGACGAGTAAAAAACAGGGAGTAGGACACCGTAGGGTAATCAAAAGTGACATGATCCTTATTAAGTTAAAAGTGTAAGTGAGTTAGGCCGGCGGTGCGACTCAAAAACTATTTTATGAATAATAGATTGCGCCGGTGGTGGCCAATCCCTGGGGAGCCCCGCCCACTTTCCCCCTAACCTCCCCTAACCCCTCACTCCTCCCCTCTCCTCTATTCATTACCGTATTACACCCCCACATGAGTGGGTTAGGTTAGGGTAACGAGAAAGTAACTGATTTTTTACCTTTTCGGGTTAACGCGTCGCGTTCGCTAATTGGTGGGAATTTTCCGCAATTTATGCTTGCTCTACAATTCTACATTTAATGCTTGCTTTGCTTAAATAGATAAAAGGTTTTCTAGCATTAGTAGAATCATATTACAATATCTAACTCGTACCTATCCATTACCATAGTGGTGTTTTGAAAGTTTAGAATCTTATTTGAGCTTTAGATAGATTTTTATAACTATAGATTTTTGATAAATTAAATGAAAATTTACCAAAGTTTTTGGCATTATTTTAGGCTTCTTTTTCATCTTGTTCGATCCACATTTCTTCGGAACCGTTGATTAGTTTCATAGCTTGATTAATATATTAAAAAGGGCAGTAAAAAAATGATTCTGCTGAGTGCTTAATTATATTTTTTATATATTTAGTATTATATTATTGTTTTTGTGTTTCTTGCCAGGAAGGACCTTCACGCGGATAACACTACAGTTCGAAACGGAATTATATACTTATAAAAAAATCATATAAACCCCGAATAATTAAATTATAACATCAGATTTTCCTAATTTAAATCGAGTCTGGTTTCGACAATCGAATCTTAAATCGAAACAGGGTGTAACTAGACAAGAGCTTAACGACTATAATGCCATTAGTCCGAGAGCCGTGGCTTCAGAAACTCGGTTAGGAAAGTTTACCGACCGATAGATAAGTGAACTAATCGACGTTCGGGCGCCAGGACTAGACTAAGGTCGTACTTTAGGTATATTGTCTGAATGTAAACAGTCTTGATACTTATAACTATTTGGAACGGGAAAATTCCCTTAGTTTTGCTCTAATGTGAGTGCCCGAGTGGTTCTTACTGTTAAACTAACTGAAAAACAGCGCTAAGGTTCGTCAGCCGGGTCTTAACATAATGCTGAGTTAGGGCCTACTCATCATCATATCGTGTGGGTAGCCAGGTCAATGACCGACCTCACAAACCCTGGTGTCAGAGTTGTTGAGCCGCCGAAGGCCTCTGACATGGCTCATTAACGACTACATCCTTAGATAGTAGTCGGGACCAACGGCTTAACGTGCCTTCCGAAGCACGGAATCATCTAACTTTTCGGACAATCAGGTGATTCATCCTGCAATGTCCTTACCAAACTGGGGAGGTCGCACAAAGGGATTTTTGTTTGCCAGTGTCCCCACCGGGAATCGAACCCAGAACCTCCGGATCGAGAGCCGAACGCTCTTACCACTACACCACGGAGGCTGTTTGTGGCCTACTGTGGGTGTGGTACGCAGATAAAAGTTATTCCTTTTTATTTCATTATTAATTGTAATACATACATGTAAGAAAGTGTTGGTAGTGTAAGTACTGCATCCATAATAAACGGTTTATTCATTCATAAAAGTTTCCAAATATCTTGGTTCTGATCCAGCATACTTACAAGGGTGTGAGGCGGTGAAAGGATTCTCTATAGTGGGCAACCAGTGCTGGTGCAGCGGCAAGATTGGCGGGCAGTGGTAACAGAACAATTAAAAGAAGAAGAAGATAGCTGCAAAAGTGTGACTACAGTCTCTTCTTATACTCCATCACACTGCATTTTAAGTCAGGCTGGGGGCCAAGGCATTTATGTAGAGTCTGCCCCCTGAAGGACTCTTGTCGGCGTCTCCGTCTTGTCATTAGTCAGAGTACTACTACAGATCCTGCCTAAACAGGAGAGAAGAGAAGAGCTGAGAAATTGTGTTGATCCAGTTCACTTACAAGGTTGAGAAAAAAAAACATAATCCAAAATATTCTTTATTCATTGTAGGAACTATGCGCACTTGCAGTTCATAACTACTTCGTGCTCTGTTCTAAGTTAAGTATGTGGTTTCCGCACTTAGTCCTATAAGGAGCATTGTGCGTGGGCCTATGTGGCCATCAGGTTAGCCTAACTGTTGCTAGAACTCAGTCAGTTTGTCCAGTCTGTTGGGTATTTGATCTAGGGTTATGTCTGTTCCAAGTGTGTTTTCTCTATTTTCGCGCTCTGTTTTTATATTGTCATTTAATTGAAAGTACTGAGAAAAGTGTGGAATAGCAATAGAATAAAAATCAACTGAATTATTAGTCTCTTAATGATGTCAGTTACATTTACGTCGCTCCACAAACAAAGTGGCGTCATGTGAAAAAAAAAAGAAGCGACAATAAAAAACCCACGCGCACTTTTAAATATGTTTGATGTACAGGGTTGATACCTGTTTCATGTATTCTATGGTTGATACAATAAACATCAATTTGAATTTTCAATTAGCCTGTTAGAGCCTTAGTCTAATCCCATATTTTTTTCTTCTAAGTAATCTGTGATAACCTTTCTTGTATAATTATTGATTGATAATGTTTTGAATTTACCTAACAGTAAACTTTTACTATCAGTGGGTACCTTATTAAGTTAAGGTACCTCTAAAAGATTTACTAATCTTTTAAACACGGCTAACATGAGAAGCAAGTTGATTCTTGTTTCTTGTGTTGCCACTGTACCTGTCAATATTTTTGACAAAAATGTGTATATTTTGTTTGACATCATCATATCAGCCGAAAGACGTCCACTGCTGGACATAGGCCTCCATGAAATTCTCATAAATGTATAATGACTCAAAAGTCAAAAGGTTAATCTCTTTAAATTTATTTCTAAGAGACTCTAGGCTTCATTTTGAGAGGCGGTGAAGGGGTACTCAATGTTAGGCAAGCGCTGCTGATGGTGAATCTCATTTCAAACTCCACCACACTATCTTTTGAGTCAGACTGGGACCCAAGGGTAGATTGTGCCCCCGGAGGAACGCTTCGGTAGAGTAGATTCTGTCCCTGGTCAGACTCTTGTCGGCTTCTCCAGCTACCCGTTCATCTCATCGTTCAGTAAGTACTATCTGTAGATCCTGGCTCGCTAGAGGAGGCTGGCGTGGTAGAGGAGGTGGATTATCCAGTATACTTACAAGGGTGTGAGGCGGTGAAGGGGTACTCTATGGTGGGCAACCGGTGCTGGTGCGGCGGCAAGCTTGGCGGGCAGTGGTAACAGAACAGACTCCGCCCGCCACCGCCGCCCGAAGACAGCTGCAACAAAAACGTCACTGTCAGATTGACATTCATCCATTATAGTATAGAGAGACTATGATCCAAAGGCAATTGAATGACGCAGACAGAGAGTTGCAGTCATGTTATTATGTATACAGAGAGTTAAATTCAAGGGATCAGTATCAGTAACTGAACGACTTTTCCCAAGGAACATAGATCGAAATACGAAAAACCAAATTTGACCGTCTATACAAAATACGCTACCAGCTGATGCAGTTTCTATGGGAGGTCAAAAATTTTTTTCGTTTTTCGATCTATGTACCTTAGAGAAAGTTGTTCAGTTTCATGGGCAGATTATCATCCTTCAGGATTGATATACCCTTTTTGTTACACCCTGTATATAATCTTTATTGCACAAATTTACATAAACAAAGTTAAATACAAAAGGACATTAACAAAGGCGGGCTTATCTCTAAAAGAAATTTCTTCCAGCCAACCTATGGTAGGGTATAGGTATTTTAAATCCTAACATCGACATGGATAGAAAGAACTACAGCAAGTGTATAAAGGTTTCAATACAATCTAACCTGTATTCAATAAAACTATGAATTAACTAGTTCGCGAATGCCGTTCTGATTGCAGTCAGCGGCGCTTTACGCTGACATTCGAATGCGGCGCGTGCGCAGACCATTGTGTACGCGCCTTATCATTACTCGCGGCGCCGTTTCTATGCTAATATTTAATAAGGTCTATTAGATCGGTTGTGTAATCAGTAATCACACGATCTAGGGTCTCGATTATAGGATTTTTAAATAGGTAGGTTTATAGTATCTAAGTTTAAAATTGTGTTTGATGAATACGCAGAGATAGAGTTAAGTAACGATTTTATTGAAAGCTTTGAACTCTACAAAGATTTTAAAACTGTAAAAAATATTACGTAAGTTGTTGTTGTAGGTTATGGTGCAGGTATTGTCAGGCAAGTGCATCTATGTACGTAAGTCACAATAAAGAGAAAAAAAATCATGATTCAAAAATTTTTGCCGTCATGCCGTCGTTAACAACGTTTATTGCGTCAAACTACTCATACTGAACAACTCCTTCCACATACAAGGTGTAATAGAAAGGGTATATCAACCCTGAATGATGTGATCTGCCTATAAAACTGAACAACTTTCCCTAATGAGCATAGGTCATAATACGAAAACAAATTTTTGACCTCCGATACAAAATGCGCTATAAGCTGATTCAGTTTTTATGGGAGGTCCAAAATTCTTTTTTTCGTATATCGACCTAGGTTCCTAAGGCCGGTATTTCACTGGGACGCCATGGTGGCACGACTGGTTGCGCTACTGGTGTCCGTTACCAGACACCAGAATCGCTACACCCTGCGGCCACAGTATTAAGGGCTATATTTCACTGGGAGTGGTAGCGCGACAACAGCCGGACGGGTTGGCGGCCTTAATAGAGTCTGTACTGATGTATTTACTGGTGTCTAGTTACGGACACCAGTGGCGCAACTTGTCGCGCTACCAGTCGCTCTACCAGTGTCCCAGTGAAATACCGGCCTAAGGGAAAGTTGTTCAGTTTCATTAGCAGATTCACACCCTTCAGGCACAGTAAATATATAAGCTAAAGCAGTATGGAAACTCGGGCCTTTTTTTGAAAAAAGAACTATTCTGCGTCGGAGCGTCAGGGTTGTAACCCAGATGTTTTGAAATAAGAATAGTATGATGAACTCAAATATTGGGGTGCTTCTATCAACTTAGTTCCTTTCAGCATGTTTTCGGACCGTAAAACTAAACAATTTTTTCCGAAACCCTTAGTCGCCTTTTACGACACAAGGAAAGGTTAAGAAGTCACTTAGTCGCCTTTTACGACACACGGGAAGGTTAAGTCACTTAGTCGTCTTTTATTACACAAGGTCAGATAAAGACACTTAGTCGCCTTTTATGACACAAGGGCAGATGAGGACACTTAGTCGCCTTTTATCACGCAAGGGCAGATTAAGATACTTAGTCGCCTTTTATCGCACAAGGACAGGGACATACTTATAGGAACTCTATATATGTACCTATTTGTTTGTATTATGGTTTTAGCACCCACGATTACGTCAGCGCGAAAACTGCTTATTTTCCTGTAGCGGTGTGCGCATGTGTGAGTGCGCCAGTTTTGGACGTTTGTTAGGAGTTTCCATACTGCTTTAGCTTATATATTTACTGTGCTTCAGGGTTGGTATAATCCTTTTTGTTACACCCTGTATAAGTATGTCAAAAACGCAATTTAAAAGAAAAAGGACGGGTGCACTCCGGGAGTGCCGGCAGAAGAGAAAACTTGAATTTTTAAATATTATGCTTTTTGTAAGGGTCAATCGCGCCATTGCTCGCGTACTTCTTTGATGTCACTGATAAAAACCCGTATTGTACAGCTTGACCAACTTTTCTGTAGAATGGCCAAAAGAGGAACTACTTACGTCATTTTAAAAACGTCATTTTGTTGTTGACAGTCCTCAGAGTAAAAACTGTAGAGTCCGTCCTAAACATAGTCGTGTAAAGCGTCTCCTAGTCGACTATTACAAGTCGGTCAAAAAGCTAGGGTCTAGGTTACGTTTTACAAACATCTTAAAAAAAATCTAATGTTTAATCCAAAATTTATATGCGAAAGTGAAAAAACATCATTTTTACTTGTGAATTGATCATCAATTCTATACATACTCGTATAATAACTCGCCGATTCCGTTCATTGAAAATTATCGAGAAAAATTGATCTTGATCTGGGGGGTCACAAAAAAGGTAATAGAAACCATTCGGTTCATTTTTGGAATTTTTGTCTGTTGGTCTGTTTTGTGTATTCGCGATAAATTCGCAAACCACTGAACCGATTGGAACCGGGTTTTCGATAGGTAATGTATTAAGCTTATTTCCGTGCAACATATAAGCTTAATTTCATTGCAATCGGTTCACTCAAACAGAGTACAATCGAAGTTTCAAGCGGCGGCGCCAATAACTCACAGACCATTCAATCGCTTGAAATAAGGTTAACAATAACACATTAGGCTTAATTTTGTTTCATTGCTCAGATTTGTTTCAATGCGAACGGTTCACTGAAACAGAGGATACGTGAAGTTTCAAGCGGTGGCGCCAGTAACTCGAAAACCACTGAACTTATTGACTTATTTTTGACAATATTTAAGCTATAGATCATTGCAATCGGTTCACTAAAAAAAAGCAAACATGAATCAAACAAGCACACAAGAATGCAAATTATCACGGCCTGTGCACCAATAACTCATAAACAACTTAACTGATACAAACGGGGTTTTCAATAATATGTTTGGCGTTCTTTCTTGCAATATAAAAGCGGTGTATCATTGTAATCGGTTCACTCGAACAGAAGATACGCAACTCATAAAAAAATATACGTATGAAACTTCTAGAGTTTTGAAACCTTAGGTAAAATAGATAAATAAAATACTTTAAGAAATAAAGAGAGATGTGAACCTTCATGTTTTAGAAATTATCTTTTAAATGGGGAAATAAGTGTTCAAACAAAGTTTGTATAAAAATACTACAGTTTTGTGTTCAGGTACATGTACTCGTACCTACAGTCAAAAGTATTTGTATCTTGACACGGTGGACTTTGTACCGCTCTTTTTTCAGTACCTACAGAAGCTAAAGTGACTGAGCCTCAGATTTAGTTACAGGTTTTGTTTTGTATATGAAATAAAGAAACCCGTATGACATTTCGTCCGCATTTTACACTTACGAGGATAGTGGGCGACCTAACAGTCCATACGTGAACAAGTGTACATACATTTTAGTATGAAGATCCCTCGCAAGAAATGGATACGGTTATGGCTCCCTCCTTAGCCGAAAGAGCTGCTACTTAAACCTCCTTGTATCAGTCAGTGTTGCCTGTGCTGCTCTTGTTTTTCTGCATATTTCCAAGTATTTTATGAGAAAATCATTCCAAAATCGCTGTAAAGTGGTGTGTGAGAAATGATTCTCATAATGAAATCATTCTTTGATGCAGAAAAGGAGCAAGAATCTCCAATAGCACCATTTGTTCATGTATAACGCTAGCTCGTTTAACGTACTTGTCAAGCAATTTTGATTGTTTAGAACGAAGCTTGATGTGCTTGACAAGCAATCTACGTGCTTGCGAATGCTTGTTGAAAATTTTATATTTTTACAATGCTTGTCAAGCATGTTCGTTCGTTTAGAAAGTGCTTGTCAAGCATCAAAATTTAATTTAATTACTGTGTGAAAGGTTATCAGTAAAAGGAATAATCAGGGTCTTCTTTTTCTATAAAAAAAAAATCTTTAAATAAAAATAGCTATATTGATATGTTATCCTCCCTACTAATATTATAAACGCGAAAGTTTGTAAGTATGGGTGGATGGATGTTTGTTACTCTTTCATGTAACATGGATTTTAATCATACTTTACAGTAATATAGCTTATACATCAGAATAACACATAGGCTACAACTTATAAACCTGCGCTGACGAAGTCGCGGGCACTAGCTAATATAAAATAAAAAAATTAACATTTAATATATTACTTGTATGCTTTAAAGTTTAATTATTCCGAGGCCAATTTGCCTAAAAACCCTTACTGTTTAGTCAGGGCCGTTGTCTTTATCATCGATCTTTGTATTTACTTATACAGGGTGTGAAAAACCGGCCAAGTGCGAGTCGGACTCGCGCCCTTAGGGTTGCGTACCTATCTACCATATGATAAACTAAAAGCTTTGACCCCTCTTTTATAGAAAAGTTCTTGAAACGGGAGCTCACTTTAATTGGTTACTATTAGTTGTGAGAAAAATTGAAAATGAAATATTATTTTTTAGACTTTTCCCTTTATTTGTACGTTGAGACCTAGCTTCTTGTCAAATTTCATAATGTTAGGTCAACGGGAAGTACCCTGTATGTTTTGGTTTTTTGCATAAATGTATGGAGATGAGGACATAAAGAGCCATATCTTTTGATTGCGTCGTTGTAAAAAAATAAATTTTCAGATCTTGTGTGGTTTATGGACCTAAATATTCTTTATCAATTTCAACCTGATACCTCTTCTCGTTCGTGAGAAAAAGGGTCTTGACAGACAGATAGACTGACGGACAACACAGTGATCCTATAATAAGGGTTCCGTTTTTTTATTTTGAGGTACGGAACCCTAAAAAGTACGATGATCCTTCTAAGGCGTGATTCTACATCATTAATAGATTGTACAAAAAATATTAAAAATACTTTTTCTTACAAAAATAGATTTAGCTCAAGTAGAAGTGAAGCGCCCCGAAAAATATTAAATTACTAGTGATGTAGAATCACCCCTAAGAAGGATCATCGTACTTTTTTTTACACCCTGTATAGGTATCTTTTATCTGTGATTGCGAGCAAGGAGGCAAACAGTAAAAGGTCATGTCGTATTTTATCATGTAGTTAAGAGTATTTAAAAAGGCTGAATTTGTTTATTTTTGTAATAGGTGGCAACCCTTTTCGATCGTGGCGCCATCACAAAATTCTCCAGATAAGTTGGTCAAGCTTGTAATAACAATACGGTTGACAGTTGACGCTTTTTCGATCAGGCTACGGATCTGACATCTGACGCGAGTTTAACATTTTTACCCATCTGAAAAAGTGCCAAGCGCTGCTAAAGAAGTTTTCACTTCAAAAATCTACTTCCCATCGAAATTGTATTACCTGAAAATGCTTCTTCTTCGGAGCTAAATTTACATTTTCTTTTCTAAAAGAAGTTTTATGGGCATATTTGCTTCCTTCAAGGTTATTTATTAAGTCCTTTTTATGACAACCATACAAGACAATAAAAGCCGAAAATGAGTATGCTTTGCGAAAAGAGGTTCTTCAAGGGTCCGCAAATAAAAAGGTGATTTGTGAAACCCTAAGGAACTCAACTGCAAGGTCACTGCAGCCCAGATTAGTAAGTTAATGTACAGACACTGCAGTCGGATGCCGCCAGTGGGTGTTGTAACGTGGTAATGATGATAAAATAAACAGGATTAGCGGACCCCACGCGCGTAGACAGGACGCGCCAATACCCACTGTGCTGCACAGTGGAACGAATTGATAACATTACAGGACAAAATTGTATAATTTGTTGCCTGCCAATTTTTTTTTTAAATCGTCAATGGGCTTACTCTTGACCTCGATCTAGTCTTGAAGACAGAGATGAGATCGACGATGGAACGAGCTTGCTCAGAAGAAGCCTATTCACTCGCGACTTGAATAGATTCGGGTTATATGAACTCGGGAACACAGGCAGAGAATTCCACTCTTTAGCTGTGCGCATTATAAAAGATGTTTCAAAGCGCTTGGTGCGAATGTGCGGAATATCAACCAAGTATGGGTGATATCCTCCGGTGCGTCTGGACTCCCGATGGTAGAAGGGAGATGGTGGAATAAGCTCGAGGAGCTCTTGAGCACACTCTCCGAAGTACAATCTGTAGAAGACCGACAGACATGCAACTTTGCGACGGTGGGCCAGACTGTGAAACTTGGTTTTCACCAGCATCTCATCACCAACGAGCTTCTTGGCTCTGCGATCTATCGAGTCAAGTGCGACTAGTTGATATTTGGCTGAGCCATCCCAAAGGTGAATTAAGAGTGTCATAATAACAATCCAATAAGGTCCACTGCTGGACAGGGAGTCATCATCATCATAACATTCCATGAAACGTCCACTACAGGACAAACAGCGGGAGCCAGAATTCCAGCTTTTACTAGAACAATGTGGAGGGGAAGTACCATACTCACCAGGTTTGCTAGCGTTGCGGCTAGCTTAATTGACTGCGGTTTTTGGTGACCGCAGAATGTAAGATGGTACGACACACAGAAGGACGCAGCTGTCGCCTCTTACAACACCCACGGGTATAGAGGGTTTGGTGCATCTTATTTTTTAGCGGCACCACACGGGCAGGAAGTAGGGTATAGTTAATATGTGAAAAAAATCTTCATCTTTTTCTTTTACGTCCAGTGCTAAAACACATCTTAAACTATAACAAGACTCCAAGACGAAACTCTACAAGAAAGACGTCGTCGTAGATCTATAAATACTGGGTGAGTCTTTATTAACATTTCAGAAGTTTAGATCGATAAATGACAAGATTAGATTAAACGTAAATTTAGATCGATAAATGACAAGATTTGATTTGCTTGTTTTAGGGCTTATAAACACACAGGCTTGTAGATGTGTACTATTGTGTGTGTGTGTAGGTGTGGACTATTGTGTGTGGGTGTAGGTGTGGACTATTGCAGCAACCTCAGCACGAGGCCCTAGATAAAATTATATCTCGGAGAAAACTTGTTTATAGGTGAAAACTTGTTAATGGCCCAGAAACCTACCTATTGTATAATGAGTAATGAGTTAAAAAAAAGGCTGTAAGTTTTCCGAACAAAATAAAATAAATAAATGTCACTTTATTTGTGGAATGGATTTATGTCATCTCTATCACCGAAACTAGTAATCTGAATGCTAAGAATGTCATTGGAATAAAAAATCGGCAAACCCAAAAAATACGTTTTTGTAATTTTAGACAGAGATGTACCGATTCAGTGAGACCATGTTTAAAATAACGAAATCGTCTTTATTTAATCTATGGGCATAGATAAACGCAAAACAGATCGTCCTCCTACCGCAACCCACAGAAAAGTAAGCGAAGCAAGGAGGTCCGAAATCTTTGCCGCAACCGATAAAGACCTTCACATGCCCACTGTGCAGTGACGTCATATTCAGCATCGAATGCGCCCGCGCATCGTTTAGCCGATCCATCGACCCATTAGGCCATTACCGTCATTTAAACCGCAACCGCCGCATAGATCGCACGTGGCGTGGGTCCCGTAATGTGTGCAATTGAATATCATTGCCATTTTCCTCTCGCAAATACAGTTATGTCATAGACTAAAAAACTAGAGCGTCAACGCCTACATTTAATTTGTTAAAAACATTTTTTTTATTTTTAGAAGACATATGGATTGCCGTCATCAGGTGGTCGATTCTCAACTCCTTCCAGATATTAAAAGAACCTACGCAACCAAGCTATGCCTAAAATAATAACTAAAGCAGACCAAAAGATGGCGCAGAAGGGTTTCCCAAATCGCGTTATAGATTTTTCCAAAGCTACAAAAATGGAGAAACCGAATTATCCCAAATATAAGACGGCTCGAAATCGTTAGAGCCGATTTTGAGAACGCAATTACAAATATACCTTGTTTATTAGAATAGGAAGGAAAATTCGGTATTTTTTATCGATCTATGCCAAATTTTGATCGAATAATGACAAAAACACGAAAATTAGAACGAAATTGAAAGAAAAGTGTGCAACGAATACTTATTTAACCGAGTTAAGAGTAGACCATCGGGAACGTATAATTTCGTAGTTGTGATTGTTTCAGTTTCTTGTTAACCTGTTTAAAGGGGTCTGTTTATGATTCCTATGATTTGTATTTATTTCTCGTTCAAATAGTGTGCAACGAATACTTATTTAAGTATCGACTGAGTTAAAAGTAGACTATCAGGAACATATGATTTCGTAGTTCTGGTTGTTTCAGTTTCTTGTTAACCTGTTTAAAGGTGTCTGTTTATGATTCCTATGATTTTTATTTATTTGCGTTTAAATAGTGTGCAATGAATACTTATTTAAGTATCGACCGAGTCAAGAGTAGAGTATGATTTCGTAGTTGTGATTGTTTCAGTTTCTTGTTAACCTGTTAAAATTGTCTGTTTAAAATTCCTATGATTTTTATTTATTTCCCGTTTAAATAATGTGCAACGAATACTTATTTAAGTATCGACCGAGTTAAGAGTAGACTATCCGGAACATATGTTTTCGTAGTTCTGGTTGTTTTAGTTTCTTGTTAATCTGTTAAAATGGTCTGTTAAAATTCCTATGATTTGTATTTATTTCCCGTTTATACAGTGTGCAATGAATACTTATTTAAGTATCGACCGAGTTAAGAGTAGATCATCAGGAACGTATGATTTCGTAATTGTGATTGTTTCAGTTTCTTGTTAACCTGTTAAAAGGGGTCTGTTTAAAATTCCTTTGATTTGTATTTATTTCCCATTTAAATAGTGTGAAACAAATACTTATTTAAGTATCGACCGAGTTAAGAGTAGACCATCAGGAACATATGTGTTCGTAGTTCTGGTTGTTTTAGTTTCTTGTTAACCTGTTGAAAGGGGTCTGTTTAAAATTCCTATGATTTGTATTTATTTCCCGTTTAAATAGTGTGCAACGAATACTTATTTAAGTATCGACCGAGTTAAGAGTAGACCATCAGAAACGTATGATTTCGTAGTTGTGATCGTTTCAGTTTCTTGTTAACCTGTTAAAAGTGTTTAAAATTCCTATTATTTGTATTTATTTTCCGTTTTAAATTACTTGTTTCTTTGGAAAAATGTTTTATAAACAGATTAACATTTTATGGGATCGATAGACTCTTTTTGTTCCACATTGTAGATCTAGGCACAAATCTGGAGAATACGGCGTACAAAATAACTCGGTCGAAAAATGAGTCGTGGGGGTGAGCGCGCCACGGCTCTCCGCCTGTCCCCCATGCGCAGAAAATAACCGTCACAGTCAAACTCCTGAACGCGCTATACTATCATATCCTCCTGATAGCAAGTGCATATGGCATATCACGTCACCCGCGCTACAATCCGACGCAGCAATTTGCTCTCCGCCTGTCACCCATGCGCTGAAAATAACCGTCACAGTCAAACTCCTGAACGCGATATACTATCATATCCTTCTGATAGCAAGTGCATATGGCATATCACGTCGCCCGCGCTGCAATCCGACGCAGCAATTTGCTCATCGAAATTAATTGATTTATGCGCCTTGCGTCCTTTGCTGTCCCTACCAACTGCACTCGGCCGGGAAGTGGCTAGATTCAATCATATGCCAACTATGTGCAAATTGATAAAATGCAACCTGTACAGTTTACACATTCAACATATTTATACTAACTACCTACTGCAGTAAAATAAAAATAATTAATGAAATTTCAAGTACTGCAATTACCTAAATAGAGTAAGAGCTAACTTACCACATATTTTAATTAAAATAAAATAAACACATCCTAATTTTTGATGTCGATTTAACAAATTTATAACAAAATAGTTAAAAAAAATTGATCTAGTTGATTAGTATTTCATAAGAGGTTAATGGTTATCAAGAATTTATCGATACGCATTAAAATTAAAGGATTTTTTGTAGTATAAGCCGTGACACGTGCTTCAGGTTAACCGCCGCATCTATTACTTATAATTAAATCGCTTTTTAAAAGAAGATATGTTTATGTGGCCACCTAAACTATATCTCGGTGACTAGTAAAACTTGCCGAATACGTTGTCCCTCAGCTAAAGAAGTCACGGATTTGTTTCCAAAATAATAATTTGAAGCCAAAGATTCTCAACCTAAAAATATCATGGCGCGACCGGTGGCGCTTTTCGAATTTGGAAAAATCAAAACGGTTAAGAATATAATATACCAGGCCACTCAGAAAGTATTGCGAAAAATAGTTTTTATATATGGGAGACTGGCCGGTCAGAATCTTTTTCGAAAATATGATTACTTGTAAGTAAAAATATGTGTGTTCCATTTTCAAAATTTCCCTCCACATTTTTTGCGAGCCAATTCAAAGTATCGTGTCTTACTGAAAAATGGATCTGCGCCGGGAACATTTTAGAGCTATGATTTTTTACGATTTCAAGTGTCGCCTGAAACCGGATGAATCGTTCGATAGACTTCAAATGGCATTTATGGATGAAGGCCCCTCCAAGGCAACCGTGTATCGTTGGTATAACGAATTTAGGCGCGGTCGACCAACCTTGGGGGATGAAGAAAGAAGCGGTCGCCCTTTGACGGCTATTACGGAAGAAAACGTGCTAGCAGTGAAAAATTTAATCCAAGATAATAGGCGAATTACATATCAGGAGATTCAGCACATATTAAAGATTGGATCGGGAAGCGTTCACGAGATTCTACACGGGCATCTTCGCGTGAGGAGGATAGTATCGCGCTGGGTGCCGCACTACCTCACCGACGCTCAGAAGCAGGCCCGGGTGGAATGGTGCCGTGATATGCTGAACAAATTTGAAGCAGGCTCGTCTCGGCGTGTTTACGACATCGTAACAGGTGATGAGTCCTGGATTTATCAATACGATCCAGAAACCAAGCGCCAGTCGACAGTTTGGGTGTTTCAAAATGAACCAACGCCTACCAAAGTGAAGCGATCTCGAAGCGGGGGGAAGATTTTGATCGCCAGCTTTTTTAATTTGACTGGCCACTTGGCCTCAATTCCCTTACGAGATCAAAGAAGCATCAACGCCGAATGGTATACTACCAAATGTTTACCAGAAGTTTTTTCTGTTGTGAGCAACAAGCGACCAAACACAGGGCTCCGCGGACTACTGCTCCACCACGACAATGCGCCTGCACACACCGCGCTCAAAACGAGGGACTTCCTGGACAGCACACCAGTCAAACTCCTGGGTCACCCTCCTTACAGCCCTGATCTAGCACCGTGTGACTTCTTTTTATTTCCAAAAATAAAAAATCAGCTCAAGGGGATACAATTTTCGTCGCCGGAAGATGCGCTGGCTGCGTTCGAGCAGGCTGTAAACGAGGTGTCTACGGCGGACTGGAAAAAGTGTTTTGAAAACTGGTTCAGACGCATGAATCTTTGTATAGAGGCTGGTGGAGAGTACTTTGAAAAGATTTAATAAAAATATATGTACCTGTAGAACAATTTTTTTTAGTGTCGCAAATATTTTTGAGTGTCCCACGTATATAGCTAAAAAATATCTGTATTTTAATCCAGCAGTTATGCGCAGATCGTGGTGTCTTCCAGCGATGTAGTGAAACCCGTAGTTGTAGTGGAGCTGCGGTGGACAACACGGCTCAAGCTGCAGATGTCAATGAGTCTCACTGGAGACAGGGCAAGATTGTGATGCTGGTACAAGCCAGTAACTGCTGCCCGTAATCGGGCAGTTTTAGCTGCACGAATAAAATTGCGATATAAGAAAATGGCAACCTCTTAGTAACAAATATAACATAAAGACCAAAATA
Organism: Athrips mouffetella; assembly: GCA_947532105.1. Taxonomy (NCBI): domain Eukaryota; kingdom Metazoa; phylum Arthropoda; class Insecta; order Lepidoptera; family Gelechiidae; genus Athrips; species Athrips mouffetella. The sequence continues at coordinate 5,440,070 of OX383976.1, read as the reverse complement.
CTTACAAAATTGAGGAGTTCAAATCGACCTAAAATCCAAATCTTCTAAGAAAATTTTCAGCACAAGAATAGTTGATTATAACTTGGTAAATAGTACTATGTAGAACTAGATTTGTAGTGGTTTATAGTTTGGCGAATTTCACGATTTAAAAATTATTTTAGAAATTTTTAGAAGCAAAAAGTATCGAACACGAAAAAGAAATATAGTAAGGCTTAGTTTTAAGGGTTCCGATATAAAATAAGTATAAAAACTAAGTAAAAAAATAAAATTTTAGGTTGGTCATTAGATAGCAACCTGATAGCAACTATGAATACCTTTCTGTATACGTAATTTCACTACTTAAAATTAAAACACCTCAGATTCCACAAAAAGTGGAAATAAAGGAAATTGAAGACGCATCTTTGGATTTTTATTTTGGGAGCCGATTTTCACTAATCGTGTTTTGGTCTTGGTGATATTTTCACTTGAATGGTCAAAAACACATACCTGAAAATCACGGCAAGATAAAAAGATATTTGTCTTCAAAATACCCAAAAAAAAATACATATCGTCTTAAAACTCAACCTTAATTCCACTTTCTTGGCCAACCGTACTCTAACATCCTAAACTTTTCTTTAAAAGCACAAACGATGTCTGCTGTTGTACAGTGCGACAAGGCTTATAATGAACGTGGCAAAAAAAGGAACTAACACCGCCACCTTGTTCTTCTTCTTTTCGTATCAATGGCAAATTATTTTATAGTAACTTAGCCCAAAATGTGGCTACAGCAATAGCTTTTTGGTTGCCTTCAAAAAGGTCCTCCCTGGTGCAAGAAATTGAGGAGGTAGGGCACGAAAGCAAGTGTGTCATGGATTTCAAAATGCCGCATTCACACTCGTCATTATCAGAGAAGCCCCACCTCTTCTTTAGTTCTCCGCACCTGCCAGTGACTGACTGAAGTGACTTCCATATGGGCCAGGGGAGATCATGTCCTGGTGGAAGATTTTCGGCAATGGGGATATATGGGCTATCAGGGGGGTACCTTTTTGACCACAGTTCTATCCTAGCCTTTGATGGATCTGATTCGAGGGGTACGGTGTTTCTTATAAAACTGTGGCGGCTTTTGAGGCGTATGGGAGGTGGAGTATGTCCGTGTAGTGGGTGTCTGCTATCTAGTTCCTATTTATGTTTTTCAATGGAGCAGGCCACCCGACGCCGAACGTCTGGAGGGGCTATCCCAGCAAGATACGAGTAGTACAGATAGCTCAATGGTGTTGGCTTCAGGGTGCCCGTAACTATGCGACAGGTTTCGTTGAGAGCAGTATCCACATCCTTCGAGTGTGCTGATCGCGCCCACACTGGGCATGCGTGCTCGCCAGCCGAGAACAGAGTGCCAGGCAGCTTGTGCGAAGGACATGAGGTACTGCACCCCAACGAGTAGTTGTCAAGCGTCGAATGATGTTGTTCCGAGCGCTAACTTTGTTTTTTAACTTTTTACAGTTTGCTTTAAAGGTTAGAGACCTATCCAAAGCAACACCCAGGTATTTTGGATTGTCATTATGTGCAATTTCCACCCCACGCCAAGTAATGCGCAGTTTTTTATTACTGTCTCGGTTTCGGAGATGGAATGCACAGGACTCGGTCTTGCCTGGGTTAGGTCGCAATGAGGTGTAGCTGATCAAGAGCAGTAGATAAATGGTGTTATAGTTCGGAAAAACTTTTTGCTTGACAGGTGAGGGCAAGATCATCTGCATACAGGTACCGTGAGGTGTTTGGGCAAATAGGTTGGTCGTCTGTGTAAATGTTAAATAATATGGGTGCCAGAACACTTCCCTGAGGCAAGCCGTTCTTCTGGTTACGCCATCTGCTTTTTCCGTGGTTCAGTAGGACCTGGAAACGACGATTTCGCAGCATCTCAGCCAACAAGGTGACGAATTGGTGGTCATTAGTGCGTGCAGCTACTTTTGTTAAGAGTCGTTTTATGTTGACTGTATCGTATGCTGCGGTAAGGTCGACAAAGATAACTCCAGTTACCAAGCCTTTTTCGTAGCCATCTTCTATGTGTTGCGTCAGATTGAGGACCTGACTGCAGCATGATTTTCCGGGTCGAAAGCCGGCTTGGTCTGGGTTGAGCTGTGGGTCAATAACTGATGTTAGCCTATTTAAAAGCAGTCGTTCAAGCAATTTATAGGTGTGGCATAATAAAGAAATAGGGCGGTAGCTTTTGGGGTCATCTGTGGGTTTTCCTGGCTTAAGCAGAGCTACTACTTTTGATTTCCTCCATTTTTTCGGGATTTTCGCAGTTTCAATACAGGTGTTAAACATCTGCAGAAGCCAGGAAACTGCCACTGGACCCAGATGCTTTATTTGTCCTTTCATTATCGCCACCTTGTTAAACGTCACTTTTGACAGTTCTCCTCATACAAGCCAGCGCCCCCACCCGCGTTCATTATAAGCCTTGTCGCATTGTAGGTACTTTATTGATGTAATCGTATCAGCATTCACACTTCAAAAGCCGCTCTTTGATTTTGTCTTTTTGAGCTTCAAGATAATAATCTGTTTGGCCACTTATTGCATTATGCCTTTAACAAAAGATGGCGAAACAAAATTAAAAAATAATGAGCATTCGACGTTCAAAAAGCATTAAAACCGGTTTTGTTTTAAAATTAGATGAAAATAAGTTTGGATGCCGTAAATTTTTTGCTCTATTTTTAAATCATGACACAAATGGTGAGATTCTTGTCACCGGTAAAGCACTCTTGAAGAATGGAAGCTTTTTATAAGAATCTTTTTGCTTTATACAGAGCAAGGCTGTGAGAACCTTGTGAGAACTGATGATTTGGTTAATTCAAATGTGTTGGTGGAGTTTTAGACAACATTTTAAGGAGATTTTTATTTGTACAGTCAATGACAGGTTAAGCTTGAAACTTGCTGTGCGACTCTAGCCCTTACGTCTATTGAAATAAGAACGATACAAAGTCCAGTATGTCAAGCTTGATGTACGTTTGCCATTATAATAAAATGAAGAATAGTCAGCATCGAAAGTCGATGACCAATTCAGACTTCCAAGATATAAGTGACCATAAAAGTGATTTTAGAAATCTGGATTTATTCATCAACTTTCGATGCTGACCGTATCGCACCATCTTAGGTGTCGTAAAAGACAACTAAAGGATTTTAAACTATAGGATGGGTTGCAGTGCAGTGTCCTACTGTGGTTACCTAGTTGGTGCAAGCCGCTACTCTAACAAGCGTGGTGTCTATAATGTAATGGCACTTAATTCCCCTCTAAATATACCAAAAAAAAAAATACAATTTTAAATATGCAATGAAAGAAAACCACGACTGCTTATGTCTCGTGTCAATCGCTGAACGTTTATTTTTTATATATTCTCCAAGGAGATTCGCAACACCACCCATTTTTGCTGTGCAAATTCTGGCAGGAGCTCCTTGTCCAGCAGTGGATTATGATAATGAAAGATAATAGTTTCCCACCAGTGCTGTGCTTGGTAGCTAAACCTGTGAGCTGGAAAAATCCATTTGCTTTATTTTCCCATTCCTCCCCGTGGTCTTCCTGCGTTGGCCACCTAAGTTCAGCTAGATGCACCACGGGAGGTTTTTATTTTCCGAGGTCCACCTGCCCATAAAATCATCACGAAACGTCCAGGTAGGATAGGATTTACCATAGTCATCACGCTTGTAAGCGTTGCGGCTGACGACCGTTGTTATTGGTGACCGCATAAAGAAAGAAAGAAAGAAAGAAAGAAAAACTATTTATTCAACTATTGTGACACTACAAACCAAAGTACAATAAAGTACACATATAAAAGAAAACAATATGTTAACACATAAACAAAAGAAACTTAAATAACTGCACTAAGGTATGCAAGGTGGCGCAATAGCGAAAAGGTGAACGACTCAGCAAAAAGTCCATCTCATAAAATCGTCGGCTGGATCCCAGCGGGGTTTGTGATTGAAAATAAAATACAATTACGTAATAATGCTATAGTAATAATTAAATACATATAATGCGATTAGGAAGGTATTTATACATTATGAAATGATTTATAAATAATGACATTGTACTCGATAACTAAAAATAAAATAAATATAAAATACTAAATAACAACAACACCAAACTAAAGGATGGTACGATACACAGAAGGATGCTACTGCCCATCCAACGGCCCATAAACCCTTAGTCACCTCTTACGACACCCACGGGTTGAGATGGGTTGGTACTATTCTTTGCCGGCACCACACGGACAAATTTTATCATACATCATCATACCACAGCCACAGGTGAAACAATGAGCTAAGCTAGGAAATTGGTGCAATACTTTTTCAACAGTCCAAGTCCAACAAAGTCCAACAAAAGTCCAACCAGAAAGGCAGTCAAAATGCCTGTGATAGGAGAATCTCGTATCTTCCTTCATTTCTTAACGATAGACCTGCAGAAATTCCGCGGAAAGTTCCGCGACCGAATGTTCCGTCGAGTATGACACGAGCGAAAATTCCGCCAGATGTGTCAAAGGTAACCTAAGCGTTACGAGCGTAATGAGAGGAACTCTCCGCAACGGGAAAGATACGCAAGTGAGTCGTCTTACTTAACATAACTAGCAAGTTCAAAGTAAATTCCAGCTCTAACAGCATAAGTTCTTGTTCACCACATCCACACACACACACACACACACACATACATACACACTTGCATGCATGTTTTTATTGATTTCACTACTATAATTTTAATTTCAACGACTATTTCTTTTTACAAAGTTAGTGCCAATTCATCTTGTTTTTGTTTGTTATATCTTTAACATTTAATTTGTGTCCTGCTCAATTTGTATCTGATGAAACGGTAACTACGATACAGGCTGCGCCTAGTGTGGTTACCAAAGCTTTAAGTGTATTTGTTAACTTTGGACAAAATTAAAAAAAAAATTATTATTAGAATTTATTAAAGCAATAAAGTGTAAGTGTAACGAAGGATGTGATTCCACCCATGAAACTGAACAATTTTTCTTAAGGGACATAGGTCGAAATAGGAAAAACCTTTTTGACCTCCCATAAAAACTGAATCAGCTGATAGCGCATTTTGTATGGGAGGTCAATAATTTTATTGTTTTCGTATTTCGACCTATGTCCCTTAGGGAAAGTTGTTCAGTTTCACGTCCACGCATTACAGCATCACGTACTTCAGGGTTGATATACCCTTTCTGTTACACCGTGTATGTGTCGCAGACAAATCGTATAATTCGCCGTTTGTCAAACTTTAAACGGTCGGCAAATTGTAAAACGGCGCCGGCAGATTGTAAACGGGCTTAGATCACTGTTTCATTTTAGGTTCCTTAGCGCCTGTAAACCCAACCTAGCCGACCCCGAGTAGGGATCGGTTAGGTTGGGTTAGGTTATCGTTTTGTGAAATGCCGCGGCATTTTGTAGAATGCCAAGGCAAACTAAAATATGACGAATTATACGATATGCCTGCGACATATACATAGGTAAATGTATTTTAAATCGATATGCTCTCCTCTCCTACTTCATTCACAGAGCAAACATGAAATCGTTCGATACAAAACGCAAACACAATTTGCGAACGAAATTATATTTGTGCCAATTCCGAACCGAATTCGTGGAATTAATCAAATTGATTATACCTATCCGACCAATTTCTCTAATTACGTGCTGCTTTAACATAATTTTAATTATGTTTACATTTCAGGAATCGAACTTCTCTGTTTTGGTATATGAACATTTATAAAAATAACGTCTTTCTAGGTTTCATGTCTGGGGAAATTCGTTTTCTTAGATTTTTTGAGCATTTCTTGAAATAGTGCCTTTCAGAAACCCTACAGCGCCATCTGTTAGCGGGCGTTGGTTAAGATTATACAGAGCGAAGCTCGGTCATAGGTACCGTTATAAAATTAATTATTTAAAATGTAAAAGCTGTTTTTTATGATTTTATATTTTACCATGATAAAATTTCATTTTAGTTTTAGGATTTCACCATGATTTTATTAGCAGAAAGTTTATGTCTCAAAAAATGCATGAAACCTCGCTTTCGGAAATCAAAATCCTTGATAAGTATAATTAACTTAACACAGTAAAGTTATTAATGCGTTATATAACGGTTAATTCGGATCCGATCCGAAATTCGTTATCGAATTTGTCTGAGTCAGCTCGGTGAAGGCTGTTGGGAATACCAAATATAATCAAATCACCATTGATTCGCGATAATATTAAAAAGTTTGCAGAAAAAGCATGAAAGTAGAATTAATGCAGTAGAAATGAGAGCGCTGAGGAGTATGATTGGGGTGAAATTGAGTGACAGGATTAGAAATAGTGTGATAAGAGAACGTTGTGGCGTAAAAGAAAACGTAGTGACTAAAATTGAGAAAGGGATGCTGAGATGGTTTGGTCATGTAGAGAGGATGAATGAAAGAAAATTGACGAAAGAGATCTACAAGGTGAGAGTGAATGGGAAAGTTGGAAGGGAAAGGCCTCGGCGAACGTACCAGGACCAAATTCAGGACGTTCTGAATAAAGGCCAGGTTAAAAGTACCCTAAACCGACGAGCATGTATGAAAGGATTGATGAAAGTACAGGAAGCAAAGGAAGTATTTCAAGATCGTAGCAGGTGGAGAACTGTGGTCTCTGCCTACCCCGACGGGAACAAGGCGTGATATTATGTATGTATGTTGAAGGAAAATTTTATTCTAGGGATGTGAATTACAATAATAGGTATTTGTTATGCAAGGCTGCAAAATATTATTGGGTGCGAGAGCTTGTATTGAAACCTTTAAGCAAGGAAATGATTCTAGGATTGAGCTACGAGTAAAACTAGAACCAACAAAGTCCAAAAAGTCCTGTAAAAAGTTGTAGCGAATGTTTCAAGGCACGAGACACAAAAACATACTTTACTGCCGAGCGAAACACACAATTTTTCAGCTCACTACAGCAAGGAAAATGCTAACAAATAGCGCCAGTACCTTATATTATTATAGTTTTTCATACGCAGATTTCGACGGATAAAGCAAAGTTTTCTGAGCTTGAGATGTGAAAATATTTTGCCAACTCAAGGCTGGTGACGGCGTTGACACCAAATACTATACGAAGCATCGTATTAAATATCAAGCGCTTATCCTCAAGATCCTGTAGAATATATGAAAGATCTATCTTAATGATATGTATGTCTGTTTTAACCAAAACAAAATAAACACAATAATAAGCCAACAATCACGTTTACGAAACAAATCGACTCAGTACAATTGAAACAAATTATTTTACGATTCAACCCGCTTGAAATCTAAACAATCAATAATATCTAATCACGCCATAGAACTCGTTCATTCAATATCGATCTTTTATAAAGTGTAATGGAGATCAATTGAACACTTTAATTTAAACATTAATAATAGGAATGGATCAATCGCTTAGAGAATATTATGTACATGTGTATTTGACATTTTACTCCTTCTTCTTGTGATAATGGGAAGTGGTCATGTTGGAAAGTGGTCATTTTGGAAAGAGGTCATTAAGGCTCGAAACGATCCGTTGAGTAGACGTTAGTGAGCCATGTCAGAGGCCTTTGGCGGTTAAACAAATCTCACACCATGAGGTGTCGATCTTACAACTCACATGATATATTCTTTTTATTGTTAATGGGCTTACTCTTGACCTCGATGAGGTCGACGATGGAACGAGGTTGCCCAGAAGAAGCCTATTCACTCGCGACTTGAATAGATTCGGGTTATATGAACTCGGGAACACAGACGCAGGCAGAAAGTTCCACTCTTTAGCCGTGCGCATTATAAATGATGTTTGAATGTGCGGAATATCAACCAAGTATGGGTGATATCCTGCGGTGCATCTGGACTCCCGAGAACTCCTGGAAAAAGGAAGATGGTAGAGCTCGTAGAGCTCTTGTGTTTGCTGGATATGTTTCGAGAACTGTGTTCAAAATTAACTCTTAACGCCTAATACTGGGAAAAATTCTCTCCTTACTTACCTACTTCCTAACTAATAAGACACATCGATGACCAAACGCACTTGCCAACCACAGTAACTCCAAACTCGACCTAGTTTAAAACAAATTTGTGGAACAAAGCACATTATTTTTGTATGTTACTCACTCATTCCACAAAACTCGATTTTTTTTATAAACAAGTCAAAGAGATCTTTTTAGTTGGCTATACAAACCAAGCACCTCGCACCGTCGATAAAGGGTTTTGAATAGATAGGACAACCAATTTTTTATTACCTATATGTTAGTCATAATCAGGGTTGCCACCAACTAGCAATATTCATGAAATGGTATCAACTGGCAGCCCTGTTCGGCACCTGTCAGTCACAATTTGCGTAACCGGGTCTCTCTGGCCTTTAATCTGCTTACTCGGCAGTACGCCGCTGTATCATACATTTGATTCAATTTATAAGTATTATTGCTCTAACTCCTTTAACATTTTGTAATTCTACTGGAATTTGTGATATAATTGTCAATCTCTTTCTCCTTTTATGATATAACTAGCTTTTATCTGCGGCTTCGCTTGCGGTATAGCTATCCTACAGGAACCATAAATTTTTCGGGATAAATTGTAGCCTATGTGTTAGTCCAGTGAACTCCAGTGGTTGGTCTATCTATCTCCTAAATTTCATCGAAATTGGTTCAGCCATTTAGGCGTGATAGTGGAACAAACAAACATCCATACTTCCGCATTTATAATATTATGATGATGATGATGATATCCTATACTATTAAACGAGTAATATTTGTATATATACATATATTTGTAATCGGTTTCTCGAAAACGGCTCTAACGATTTCAGGGTTTTTGGGGGTGAAAAATTGATCTAGCTAGGTCTCATGTCTTGGAAAATTCGTTTTCACTGCTTTTTTAAATAATTTCTTTGCGCGTTTTAGACAGAAACCTACAGCGCCATCTGTTGGCGGGTAGCATAGCTTGCTCACCCGATGACATTTTAATGTTGAGGCAGCTATTATAGAGCGAAGCTCGGTCGCCCAGGTACTGATATAATAAAGAGTGTAAGGGACAGGTTTACGAAAACTTAAAGAGCATGATCAGTCAACGTGACTGAACAACTTTAAGTTAAGTGAATAAAACTTTCAGAAAACCAAAAATTAAATTGGCCTCTCCATACAAAATTGCAAACTTGATTGGACATACCTATATGGTACACAAGACGGCAAGGGATGGAAACAAAACGAGAAATAATATTATGCACATCAAAATTTATGATTGTGCATCAAAATTACTAACTGTGCATCAAAAATAATTATTAAGCATCATTCAAGTTTTAGGTTCGTTAGCCCAACTTAACCAGGTTAGGTTGGGTTAGGTTCTCTTGCGACCACAACGCACGAGCCGAGCGAGCGAAGCAAGCGTGCTGCGGCAGCGGCCGGCGAGTGCCAGAAAGAAAAAAGTGGCTAAGAAAGTGTTATTTAGTTGCACGTTGTTTGTGGCTGAGTTAGTAAATTTAGAATGCTATAATGCTATTAAAAAGAAGTCTAATGGTATTAAAAGGAAGTCCAAGTGTTTAATTAACACCCAAACAAAACCTGCAAAGACTGAACTAGCGCTACGCTTCAAACGCCCGAAACTCTGGTCTCTGGACCTGCTCAAGGTCAAAGTGTTTCCACTGATGTGCGGCTGTGTGTGCATGGTTTTTGGTCTCTTGGTCAAGAGCTACGGATGCGAGAAGGAAAATGACTAATTTGAGTTTTGTTGTAGCCACATTATGGTTTATATCTTATTCCAATGTGAACAACTCAATTTGGTTGAAGTAAATCAAACTTCAACTCGACTTGAATACTATTATGTTATACACTAACTGGTGCCCGCGCCTTCGTCTGCGCAGGATTAATTGCAGCTCATGTGTTATTCTGATGTATAACTTAGCTATATTATTGTAAAGTTTCATTAAAATCCATTCAGTAGTTTTTACGTGAAAGAGGAACAAACATCCATCCATCCATACTTACAAACTTTCGCGTTTATAATATTAGTAGGATATACAGTCTTACTCGTCTCATACATTCCGACATTCTGAGAAACGTTGTAGGTAGTGCATGCGCACGATTCAATTACAGCTCATTTGCTTCGTTTAACCGACGCACGCACGAGACTCTATTGCCCGTTAATATACAGAGTCCAAGAAGACATATGACAACCCACTTTGTACACAGAAGTGCAAAGGAAATGGATCGGTAGTTTTTCCGCCATACATTTTCATATATTCAATGATGGGCTCAAAGTAATCGTCAATATCTTATCCAAATCGAATAAAAATACGAATCTAATCAGATTTTTAGATAAAAACTTTGTCGACAAATCTATCGAAGATCTCACCTGTCTACAGTAGGTATCCAGAAAAGTCAGTACATCATAATTTTGAAGAAAAATGGGACTTTCCATCAGATTTTCCATATATTTATTTTCTAAGTGACGCACGGGTTTTCATGAACATTTTAGATGTGTACAATGTTTTATTTATTTTTCAGCTAAAGATCTGACTAATTGTGTAAAATAATATTGATGATTATTATTGTGTGAAAATATACGGCGGAAATACTACCGACTCGTTTTCTTGGCTATTCAGTATATCCTATCCATTAGATTTCGATTAAATTTGCCGTACGGGGTTTTTTGAGGGTGAAAAATCGATCTATTTAGGTCTCGTGTCTGGGAAAATTCGTTTTCCCGGTGTTTTGCATTTTTATAAATACCGCGGTTTAGATGAAATCCTACAGCGCCATCTGTTGGCGGGTAGCATGGCTTGCTCTACCCTATGATATTTTAATGTTGAGGCGGCTATTATAGAGCAAAGCTCGGTTGCCCAGGTACTTATTAAAAGTATAGAAAGTGTAATATAAAAGGAAGCCACAGGGAAGCAAACCTTAGAGGATGTTTGTTTATCTGTCCAAGAAACTGAAGAAACTCTCTAAGGTCAAAAACCAAAAAAAATAATCGCCTCCCATACAGAGTACAGGAAATATTAATACTTAGCAGAAAGATTAAAAACACGCATTTTATATTTTTTAACTTCTTATCAAATTAAACTAAAATAAAGATATGTTTTATTCATACTATTCAAAGATATTTTTAAACAAGTTGAAGAGTTGACATTTTATGCAACAAAAAAATTATTTTGCGTTGCTTTTTATGTTACCTACCTTTGACACATCTGGCGGAATTCTTGTCACTGTCATACTTGACAGAGTTTTCTGTCGCGGAACTTTCCGCATCGGAATTTCTGCAGTTGTATTGCTATACTTAATATACCCCGTGTGGTGCCGGCAAAGAATAGTACCAACACCCACGGGTAAGGTGTCGTAAGAGGCGACTAAGGGTTATAAACTGGAGGATGGGCAGCAGCATCCTCCTTTGTATCTAACATCTTACTTACTGCGGTCACCTACAACCGCGGTCCATGGTGCCAGCCGTAACGCTAACAAGCGAGGTGACTATGGTACTTCTCTACATTTATTCAGCAAAAGCTAGAATTCTGGAGGGAGCTCCCTGTCCTGTAGTGGACATTTCATGGGATGTTATGATGAGCTCTACATGCATATACAGCGTGAATTTGTATTGGTTTCGCTCCCGAAGCCTAGTGATTTGACTCATGAAAACAAGCTATCTGATCTACTCATTTTGTATGGGAAGGTGAAAAATTTGTTTTCTTCGGGAAAGTTGCTTGTTTTAATGAGTACAATCACTGGGCTTCGGGAGCGAAACCCATACAAATTCACGCTGTATTTTTAAACTTATAAATAATCTCTTAATATGAAGAGAGAATCTGTTTAACTTGTAACTTCATACCTGTCTAAATTGTATAACACTCTAACTTTATAATATACTCGGAACATTATCAAAGTTGTGTGCGCGAACTGCAAATTGAACTTAGCAATCAGGATTACGGAAATCCGTTTTGATATAACGTTTCTAGGTAAGACTTTTGCCATTCCATATCGTACTAAATATAACTCGCTATTAACTTAATACAAGGCTAGTTAAACGTGAATATGTAGACAGAATTTTTTCGTTATACCAACACTTTATTTTGCAGCCATGACAGTAAAACCAGAGTATATTTGACGAAAAGAATAACATTGTTTTACTTGTTTTTGAAGTGAAAACTTCTTTAGCGGCGCTTGGCACTTTTTTAGATGGGTAAAAAATATTAAACTCACGTCAGACGTCGCGTCAGATCTCGCTCAGATCCGTAGCCTGATCGAAAAAGCGTCAACTGTCAACCGTATTGTTATTACAATACGGGTTTTTATTTCAAAAATGTAAGTTTTCACTTCTGCCGGTACTCCCGGAGTGCAACCCGTCCTTTTTTTCTGGTATTTTTAGCCGATTGTGTTTGACATAGCTGCAAAATGTGCTGGTAGGCGTTGTAATAAACGAAAAAAATATATATCAAAGTGGCTTTAAAATTTCAAAGATGGTTGACAGCTATTTCGTTTTAACTCAAACGTATTCATGATTTGTTGGGTACTTAGTAAGAAACTTATTGTGTCTTAGTAGTAATTTAGTAACAATCTATTCATTTTTAGGGTTCCGATACCAAAATGGTAAAAAAAAGGAACCCTTATGGTGCCGCTCTGTCTGTCTGTCTGTCTGTCTGTCCGTCTGTCTGTCACACCTCTATATCTCAGCAACCACTTACGCTATCGAGCTGAAATTTGGAATAGTTTTAGAATATAGTTGCCCAACTTAATTGCACATGAAAATTTTTTGAAAAAAGTATGATTATTAATGTAAAGGGGGCCAAAATAGGGGGGGCCAAATTTCAAATTGTCGCTACTAGGTCGAGTGGGGTATCATATGAAAGGGCTTTACTTGTACATTTTAAAATATATTTTTGTATTTTTTTAAGTTTCTTAGTTTTCAAGTTATGATGAAAAATGACAAAAAAAATACCATTCCCCCCCCCTTATCTCCGAAGTTTGAGTAAGGGAAAATCTGAATTAATTACAGTTGACAGAAGTTTATGTAAACTTTACAGCAAAAATAAAACGATCTTTCTAAGTTGCACAGTTTTTCAGAAATCTGCAAAAAACCTTTACAAACAAATTTAGTTTTGCGGTCCTGAAAATGGACTTTATTGCTTCCAAAAATACTATAGGTATATCGGATATATTTTATATATTATTTTATATATTTTGTCACACTAAGAAGAATAATTGAAAGGGCAATAATGAAAATTGTCTTATTTAATTGTGAACGCCAGAATTTAAAAGTGTACAGAACTTTAAGCTAGAACAAATAAAGTAAAAATACCTAGCATATTGTAATAGAGTCAGAAACAAAATGAAATAAGAAAAACTAACGTATTGAACAAACATTCAATAAAAAATTATTACGCCATAAAAATATTAAATTTGAAATTTCTCTTTTGGACTTCGCCACAGTCGTGTAAAAACAAGTAATTTTTTTTTCGAAATCACTATTCTTCTAAAAAATATTTAATAAACTTTATTTTAATTTGAACTGGCAAATGAGACTGTAAAATACCTCAAACTAAACTTATAAGTTCCGATTCCGGCGGCGGCGTTCGCAATTTCTTCGTTGCCTCTTTGTAGCAACCGCGTAGACATGCGCTACGGCGGCGTAGCGTCTTGAGCAAATCAATTAATTACGCCATAATATACAATTTTTGCTATGTAGAATCATAATGGATATTTTGTCTGTGTGCAAAATAACTGTGCCAAAGGTTTAATAAAAAGTGTAGGTAATATTTTGGCATGGCAGACTATATTTTTCACTGGTAATATTTTTTAAATAAATAAAGAGATTTTGTTGCACGATGACCATGTTTTTCTGTCTTTAAAGGTAGTCTGTAAGAGATCGCTTGCAGCGATAAGGCTGCCTAAAAGTTAATCTACCTATTTATCAATCTAGAGGTGAAACTTCATTCACACATTATGAAATCTTTTTGTTTATCTGAATTTGTAAGAAAATGTTATCTTTTCAGGGTAGCCAGTCAATTGCGGCGGCGCCACCACAGACTGCATATCAATATCATACTAATTGAGCGTATTGTATTGGAGCTGTTCGTTTATTGGCCTTTATTCTATTACAGTCTGTGGCCCAGCTGATTGAGACTGCACTGCGATGTCTTTAAATTGATATTATTGGTTACAAGTATTGATTGAAGAATTAGATCGCGATGATTTTGCTGTTGTAAGTGGAAAATTTTGTGGAAAGGTGCTTCATACCGCTACAAGTGAAAACCGTCATCATCACCATCACAACACACCATGAAAGATCCACTGCAGGACAGGGAGCTGCCTCCAGAATTACAGCTATTGCTGCAACAATGTGGAGTTGAAGTATCATAGTCACCTCGCTTGTTTGCGTTGCAACTGGCACCATTGAACGCGGTTGTTGGTGACCGCAGAATGTAATATTCAGAAGGATGCTACTGCCCATCGTCCGGTTCATATACCCTTAGTGGCCTCTTACGGGCACGGGCAGGTATGGGTTGGTACTATTCTCTGCCGGCACCACACGGGTGAAGTGAAAAAAATGCAAAGTTGCAATTATGTACTGAAACGGATAAACTCATGTTTTAAACTAGGTTATTTTTTGGACCTGATTTCCTTTTGCCCACTTATTTGTGAGGTCAAATACAACAACTTTTGTTCAACGACTTTTCGACTCTCCAACTAAAGTTGTCACGTGACCGACCCATTTTGTATGGGAAGTTGAAAATTTTTCGTGCGTTGTTAGCAAAGTCGTAGAACAAAAGTTGTTGCTTTTGACCTCACTATTAAGTGGGAAAAAGGAAATCAGGTCCAAAAAAATAACCTAGTATACGACCATAGTTACGATGTTATTGCTGACCTCTCGATGAAGTCCACGAATCGGATCGAAAGTTATCGGCCTAGGCCGCCTATATGTCGCAGGCAAATGCATAATTCGTCGTTTTACGGAATGCCTAGGCAGTTTACAAAATGGTGAGAAATTTTTAATTCACGATTTAACTTCGCCTCAGAATTTTATAAAACGGCGCGTATTTCGTTTCTTGCAAGATAAACTGACCTTAGCTAACAAACCTAAAATAATCTAACCAGTAATCTAACCCCATTTATATTAAATTTTTTGCCGACGTCGTTTTGCAATTTTCTGGCCGTTTAGGAACTATTTGCCTGCCACTTGTAAACGGCAAATAATACGATTTTCCTGCGACATGTATATAAAACGTAAGTTTGTCCGTTTCAGAACATAATTACGTGTAACACTCACGAGTCGATTAGTGATAAAATATGCAAAGTTGTGTAGAAAATTTTGTTTACAACTATTATTTTCCTAACTCAAGAAAATAATTTAATCTACTTATTCGTACAGTTTTTTCTGAAAAACTACACGTAAACGGGTTCAAAATGATTAATTCTGACGTTATACAAGGTCTTTAGTAGAGCTTGTCAAAACATAACAGGCGAGCCGAGGAGACCATTGGCTACCTACTTCAGACATATCAACCTTTACACAGTCTAAGGGCTATTTAAGCACGATTTTATTTACATTAAAATGCCGTAATTTGGTCTTTCTTTGAACACCATAAAATTAATACTAGGGCATACACCGTACGGTGTATACGGTTTCGGTTTTTTTAGAGTTTTAAGGCAGGCAGGCAGGTACAAAAAATTTGCTTAAGAAGCTCTCCAGCAATTTAAAAGTTAATAAGTCTGAAGTCGGTGGCCAATGCTCTTTTCTGATCGCCTGTGTCAACTTGACAGCTCTGCCGAACACCCTGTATTTTAGTACACAGACAACTTTTTGAAATAATGGTGGATATAGATAGATACCAAAGCAGACTTCGCTAACCAAGTAAAATTCTGATAAATACTTTTACGAAAAAGAACTTCACAAACTTTTAAACAACATAAAAACCACCGGAAAAACTTAACTAAAACTATTTTAAACTTAGTTAAAAATACCTTATTAGCGTCTGAAAATATTTTGTCAGTTGTGGGCGGGAAATGTTCCCGCCAACTCCGCGAGTGAGGTTGCGCGGCGTGGTCACCGCGACACTTCCATGGCTCGCGCGCTTACTCTCGCGCGTCGCGACACAGACTGACTCACGCCCGCGACAAAACGCCGCCGAGTAATCGTTCAGAAACCGCCCTCGCCAAACAAAACCCCACCCGCTATAAAGAGCATTTTAGCACGCGCGCCTCCCCGCTCCCGCGCCCTGATTTAATAGCGAGCGCGGGCACTGATTCACTTAGCCGAACGCAACTACCCACGCTTTCTCTCTCGCTCCCGCTCAAAAGGTAATCCACTCGCGTAGCCGCTCTCGCTCGCACCCACCGAGAAAAGTGCAAACGGAAAGAGATGGCGGCCGTCGCGGACACTTCTTTCCTCCAACTCGATTTGCATGCGAGCGGGGGTCGCTCCGCAAACTTTATGTCCTCATTTCGTAAATTATTTATACGTTTGGAAATACTTTTAACGGCCCAAAAAAGATTGCTTTAAAACGAGTAGAATTAAGTGACCGGGCGGATTACGCGTCGCGACGAAGCTAATCAGGTTTGAGCTCGTTCCCTGATCGCTTTTGAAATGGAAATCGGATGGTGTTTGCTCTGTTGGAAGTTCGGATGCTTTTGAAGTTCCAACGGTTATCGAGTTAACAAACTTGATAGCTAATTTGCAATTTAGTTTAAAATCTTGGGTAACTTTTGGTCCTTCGAACCGATTGAATCTTAATTCTCTAATTTTCGCACTTATCTATCTTAACACAGATATCGCTATGATTCTCAAACAAAATGTCAAACATCTGAACTCCCTAGAAAGTAAAGATGCTGCATTGATTAAAAATCTAATTATTTTCGAATCTCAGTAGACTTAGTTTCAAACAGAGTTTCGCACAATTTAATTTTAACGTGTTGTTTTCGATGGTAATGGTAAATTAGTGAAAGTAAAAACTACAGATAGAAATAAAAGTATCGAAACAAGATAGAGACCGTAATGAAGAGTGGATAACGTGATCAAACGTGATCTGGACAGGTGAGGCGAGTTCTGGTAAGTGAATTACTCTTTCGGGCAGTAATCCTGTTTCCACCGTTATACCCTTTATTCACGACCTGTAGAACATACTGCTGAACTATTAGGAAACTGGCTATACAGGGTGTAAGTGACAAGTTGAAAAAACTCAAAAGACATGATCAGCCAACGTAAACAACTCAGTAATAACATTCAGGAATGAAATAGTAGATTGTAATACAAGGCTGTAAAATAATATTTTTAAGGCGAGGGCGCTATTTTGAATCCAGAGTGAAGTGAAGGATTCTTGAGTAGAATCCCGAGCATGGCGAGGGATTCTAAAGTAGAATCCTGAACGTAGCGAGGGATTCAATAGGTCGCCCAAGGTAAAAATATTTTTGCAGCCGCGTAATACACTACTTTTCATCTCCCTCTATGAGAAAAGAATAAGAGGCTCATTAAGACACACACTCGTCATTAATTTTAAATATAAAATATCATTACAATCCTAAAAATCATATTAAGTACTATTTGTAACAACTGAAAATGTTATTGATATTTTTGTATCAATTAGGAACAGAACCTCTTTGGTTGGTAGTCTTGTATACATTTCAAGCATATTTCTTTTTTTATATTCAGAATAATTTTAATAGTACAACCGGCCAGTATCATTTTTCGTACCATTTTTCGTACAGTATTTTGGTTCGACCTCTATGGTTGACCTAAAATATTCCTATGGTGGACCTAAATTCTAATTCTAATTTTAAATCCCATTTTTACCCGCTACGAAAGTCTCTTGGAGATAACAGCTATTTTGTTCGCCTTTATTGACGAACCGGTCAGCGATTTTCGAATAGATGGGATGAAAAAGAAATTAGCCTCTCTATACAAAATTGCAAACTTGATTGGACAGTTCGTATACGAACAATCGACCTCTCCATAGAGAGGTAATTTTTTTTTTCATTTCCTGAAAGTTTTATTCACTGAAAGTTGTTCAGTTACGTTAACGTTGACTGGCCCTTGTTCCTGTCCTGTCCCTTACACCGCAGTTTATTAGGTGCTTCCTTATAAACTGCGTTCCTTTCAGTATGTTACTCAGACCATGAAACTGAACAACTTTTCCTCAGAAACATAGGTCGAAATACGAAAGAAGTACTTATGACCTCCTAATTTGGGTGTCCCAAAATTTGGGAGTCCCAAAATATGCTGTCAGCTGATGCAGTTTCTAGACTTCGATGAAGATTTTCGTGGGAAAAGTTTTAAATTAAAAAAGTAGAGCAAACAGGATGTTTTTAACCACCTTTTGTCCCGTGTGGAGCCGGCAAAGAATAGTACCAACCCATACATACCCGTGGGTGTCGTAATAAGAGGCGACTAAGGGTTATAAACTGGAGGATGGGCAGCAGCATCCTACTTTGTGTCTAACATCTTACTTACTGCGGTCACCTACAACCGCGGTCCATGGTGCCAGCCGTAACGCTAACATGTGAGGTGACTACGGTACTTCCCCTCTTCATTTTTCTAGCAAAAGCTAGAATTCTAGAGGGAGCTCCCTGTCATGTAGTGGACGTTTTTATGGGATGTTATGATGAACCACCTTTCAAAAGTTCAATTGGATAGCGCTGTGTATCAGCATAAGGAAAACCATTAGGGTGTCAACACGTAATCATTATGAAAATGATTAATTCGATTCAATGATCTTACATTTACCATGATAGCGTACTCTTAACAATTTGTACAGAGGCAAAACGAGCAGAGCAAGACATCATAGGCGATGTACTTCGTCCCTTTCTAATTATTGCCATACTAATGAAGTTTGCACAATTTCCGTGCAAAATGTTAACTTTTATATTCACAAACTTATATTTATACTTATTTTTAAATACTTATTTGAATAATTTTCAACGTGCAAAGTATAAACTTCTCTCTCAGTTTTCATTAAATATTGATAAATGCAGAAAATCATTTTCTTTTGGTTTATCTGGATTAAAAACTCTTTGGTAAAATGATTTTTAACAAAGATTTTGCATGACATTTTGTTGATGTTGTCATGGCAACATAAACAAAATGTCATGCAAAATCTATTAGAAAGGGACAGCTTCCTCTCATCTTACGTCCTACTCTGCTCGCATAATTTTTGGAAGAGCGCAATCTGGTTAAAAGCGCCACGCGCGAAGTAATAAATCTATGATTCGATTTGATTGCTGCTGTCATGTAAATGACAATGTAAATTATTTTATTGCAAAAAGATTTCATACCGTTTACTAAGCCTCGAAAAAGAAAATATACTGCGTACAAAATAACTTTGTCTGTGACCGTTAATGCGCAGAAGACAAAATATGAGTCGTTCATTGGCTCTCCACCTGTCACCCATGCGCGGAAAATAACCGTCATAGACAAACTTGTTCTGAACCAAGGAGATTTAAGTAGCAGAACTTTCTGCTATGGAGGGAGCCATAAGCGTATCACTTTCTTGCGATCCCCTCCATACTAAAATGTATGGATTTTAATCAAATCCTAAAAACGTAAAATTTTTATCTTTCTTTTTAAGAAATATGTGACATGGGACTAATAAATGTTACTACCACAGTATTTCTGGTGAAAACACTTACCATTCAGTAAAAAAACGGTGTAAAAAATTACGCATAAAATGGCTATTACGGATTATTTATGCTTCCGTTCTTAGTATTACCTAATCATCAATGCACAAGTAAAAAAATATATATTTTCACTTTCGCAAACAAAGTTTATACTAAAACATTAGATTTTTAAAGATTTCTTGATTTTTGTAAAATTTTATTGAGTTTTTTGACCGACTAGTATAGGCGACTGGGTTACGCGATACACTTCACTAGCTCATACAGAATATGTATATGACGGACTCTATCTGAACGCGAGTGATCAGCGTGACACCCATTGACAGGTAGTTGACAAACGTAGTTGACAGGTAGTTGACAAACGTCAAGGAAAATTCCCAATTGTTCAAAACGAAAACAGTGTTTTTTTTTCCTTTTTGTTTTTGTAGCATTTGCTTATTGTAAAAAAGCTATGGAAATGCCGGGTGTATCCCACTATTTCCATTATGCATTTCCATTGATGGAAATAGTGAGACTGTTTGCGACTGCTTGTCCCACTATTTCCATTGCGATTAAACGCACTGTGTATCTGATTTCCGCCTAAGTAGTTAAGAAAGTGTGTCATTAGTTCATAGGTCTAACTTAGATAAGGTTCCTAGTTTAACTGAGATTTTTCCCCTTTCATGAACTGCATAAAGTTTTTATTATTTATGTAATCTTCATGGGATGTTATGAACCTAACCTAATGTAATTTGGTTATGTTTGATTCCGAGAGTAATCAAGCTAACCAAATTATTTCATTATGTTAGCGTTAAAGCAAACCAAGTTCTAATGGCGTCCGTGACTACTGTACTAACTTGGTCGGTAACTATTTTCGTATCCTACCACGGGTTTCGTCGTCTAAGCAGAACTTCTTAGCATTCCATGATTTTCCGATTCCACTGCTGAACAGAAGCCTAAGGACATTTCCACTTTACAAAAGTAAGTTATACAGAAAACTTGAAGATACTTGTACTTGCAGGACAAACGGTTGCAAGTCGGTAGATACACTGAATTTTTTTCTAAGTCTACAAAGAATGAAAAATTTTCTAAGTCCCAAATCTATAGTAAAATAATTCAAAAAATTTCTAAGTCCGTGACATTTTGCGAACGTGACATTTTGCGATCGTTACATTTTGCGATCATAACATTCTGCGAACGTGACATTTTGCGATCGTAACATTCTGCGAACGTGACATTTTGCGAACGTGTCATTTTGCGAACGTGATATTATGCGTCGGGAGTAGACGTGTGCGCCACCGCGCCAGGCCACCGCCGGTGCTTTTCCTCTACGCCGCCGCCGCCGATGATTATATCGGCGTGAAATTGGCGTGAAATCGGCTTGGATGAGAAAACATTTCTGTATTGTATTGTGCTATTTATAGTTTCAAATAATAGTTAATAAGATGAGACCTCTGATTCATGTTACGAATCTGACAAAGAAGCTTCGTAAATGATCCGATCTTATGATCTAACACAATAAAATGTTTATTATTTAATTCAAATAATAAAAAAAAACTGGTGCAAGGCTGTGATTGTGCCGCTGTACAAGGGAAAAGGGTCACAACAGGACTGCAAAAATTACCTCGGGATAAGCCTTCTCAGTGTCGTCGGTAAACTGTATGCAAAGGTTTTGATTGAAAGAGTGATGAAAGATACTGACGAAAAAATATAGGATGTACAAGCGGGATTTAGAAAGGGAATGGGATGTACAGATCAGGTCTTTTCCTTGCGGTGCATAGCTGAAAAGGTTTTGCGCGTTCGTGGATTTGAAAAAGGCCTATGACCGAGTGGTGAGGAATGAATTGTGGTCAGCATTGTCTATGTTTGGGGTAAACGGTCATCTGATTCAAGCACTGAAATCTCTTTATGAGGATTCCAGTGCTTGTGTCAGAATAAACGAGGCGTACACTGAATGGTTTAGCATCGAAAAAGGTGTTAGGCAGGGATGTGTAGCGTCACCTTGGCTGTTTAACCTGTTCATGGATAATTGTTTGATTGATCTGAAAGAGAGTATGTGTGGACTGAGAATGAATGAGTTACTCATCAAATGTCTTCTCTACGCTGATGACCAAGTTGTACTTGCGTCATCTGCTGACGAGTTGCAGGAGATGGTAACAATGATGAATGTAGCTTTGGACAGGAAAGGAATGAAAGTAAATGTAAGCAAGACGAAAGTAATGGTACTTGAAAGAGAAGAATGTATGACAGAGTGTACGATATTAATAGGTGGTGAACAAGTCGAACAAGTGAAGGAGTTTGTGTATCTGGGCTCAAAGTTTACGAGAGATGGAAAGTGTGAAAGTGATATTGAAAGAAGACTGTTTTTTTTTATTAGGTTCGCAAACCGAATGTTACACACCTACAACTATAATTCTGATAAAAAATAAGTTAATAATATTTGTGTTCATTCTCAAATAGTGAACACAACATTCACAAGGGATAAACAAAAATATCCGGTAGTTTTAATTTAAGTTACGTTAAATTAGGTTAGAAGTAAGAAGTTAGATTACAACTAGGTTAAATTAAGTATTAATTAAAATTTGGTAATAACCAAATTACTAAGTACTTTATCCATAACTGAGGCCAAAGAACCAGTGAATATGTCAAATTTGAAACGAATACCGTTATAACCGGCACACTTCTGTGGATAGGACTGTGTTGGCCAATGTTGGTCCTAACATGAGGAAGGACAAATGTTCTCCTATTTAGAAGCCTACTGTTTGGTCGTGGAATTTAAAATTTTATGGCTTGTAGAAGTTCCATGGAGTCAAGACACCCATTGACTAATTTGTACAGGAATATTATGTCCGCACATTTTCTTCGGATACTTAGTGGTATTATTTTATAGAAACTTTAGCCTAGATTCATACGAAGTAAGTTTTTTACATTTATTGTCAGCATACGCCAAATGATACATAAACTTTTTTTGGACCCGTTCTATACGACTAATATGAACTTGATAACATGGATTCCATGCTGGACTTGCATACTCTAAAACACTACGCACCACACAATTTTAAAATTGTGAATGCTGGAAACATGGTGAATGGTGCCCTGCACGCCTTTATGAGGAGTCAGAAGGTATCTCACAAGGCTCGTTTGGCTGTTCATAGGGGTGTTTTCATACCAACACTGATGTATGGCAGTGAAAGCTGGGTATGGCAGAAGAAGCATGAAAGTAGAACTAATGCAGTGGAAATGAGAGCGCTAAGGAGTATGATTGGTGTTAAATTGAGTGACAGGATTAGAAATAGTGTGATAAGAGAACGGTGTGGCGTAAAAGAAGACGTAGTGACCAAAATCGAGAAAGGGATGCTGAGATGGTTTGGTCATGTAGAGAGAATGAATGAACGAAGATTGATGAAAGAGATCTACCAGGCGAGAGGGAATGAGAACGTTGGAAGGGAAAGGCCTAGGCGAACGTACCAGGACCAAATTCAGGACGTTCTGAATAAAGGCCAGGTTAAAAGTACCCTAAACCGACGAGCATGCATGAAAGGATTGATGAAGCAAGGGAAGTATGTCAAGATCGTAGCAGGTGGAGGACTGTGGTCTCTGCCTACCCCGACGGGAAAGAGGTGTGATGTTATGTATGTATGTAATAAAAAAAACAACATGAAAATAACATACGCACTCTAAATTATAAAGTTAACGATTTATTGTTTAAATAATGGTAGACTTTTTGTTTTAAATCAAGATCTTATTCAGGTTTTCTTTAAGCAGAAACTAGTTTTTTTCTTAATAATAAATACTCTGATAGCTCGTGACAAAATTTTTGCCGTGTACAAAAATGAGGTCGCCGATGAATTGACATCACCCAGAAAAATGCTATTTACTCTCGACTTGGCTAGATTTGGATTTAGAAATGTTGCAAATTGCTTTGCGCGAATAGGTCGAATATTAATCATGTCGTAAATCGATAACCTGGACTCCCAATGCTAGAAGGGATATGGCGGATTAAGCTCATTGCGCTCATGGGAACACTGGCCGTATACATTTTATAAAAGACTGACAAGCACAAAACATTGCGAAGGTGGGCCAGGCTGTGAAGTTAAGCTACCACGAGCTACTCGTTACTAACTTTTTGGCTTTGCGTTGCACCAAGTTGAGTGCGGCTAGTTCAAAGGATTTTGTCTAAATTATCTCATAAGCGACAGAAATACTCCTCCAGTTCGAATATAATATGCTTTATACAAGACTGTAAGTTGTGCAAACATGTGTCAGTCTGAGCTTTAATTCGATGTTGGCATCATAGTTTGCACTTAAGAAGGAATCCTAGTCTGAAATTGGTATTTGTACAAACTATTGCCGTCGCTAGTGTGCGATTGGGACAACCTAGGTACAGCTGAGACCGATTTTACCTACAAAAGGACATTCCACTTTCCCCTGTTTTCTTCTCCAAAACTGAGCTCATTTAAATATTTTTGGTATCAAAATCTAACGAAAAGTTAGCGCTCTACAGGCATTATCCAATAAGGAAATAGGGAAATACATTTGTATCTATTTGCATGGAATAAATGCAGTTTATCTTGCACCTTCTTAACTTCACGCCGAGAAGCTTGTGACTGTCATGAACTTATTTCATCGTCACTGGCTTTCGAGCTAAATATGTATCTCACCATGACTGTAGTTTTGTTTTCGTACTTAAAAATACAATTAAGTTAACCATTGATATTCATCAGGAAAAGTGTAGCAGAGAACGGAACTCTGAGGAACCTCGGCGTCAATAGCCAAGAGGTTTTATGACTACTCGAATCGACCTTTCACTCAAGAAGGCAAATTCCGTTTAATACCCAGCAGCAATAGTTAGCGGGAATACTCAGCAGACTTCCATGTCATACCCTTTCGAAGGTTTTCTAGATGTCCAGTAGCACGGCAAGGGTTTACTGTGTTTCGTAATAGCTTGCCCCAGAAATGCATGGCATACACTAGAAGGTCTTCAGTTGAACGACTTAGACATCATTTAAGTTGCCCAATTGAATAAAAGATTTTTTAAATGTTGGCAAATATCAATGTATTCTAGTTAAAGCTCGGATTTTCATTTTAAATCATAAATTATATCTACGCCGATTTCACGCTGACTACGCCGCCGCCGCCATGCTGCTAACATCATCGGCGCACACGTCTAGTCGGGAGGAACAGAAGGCCTCCCCAAAGTACATATATATACTAGGTGTAAGGGTCAGGTTGGCAAATACTAAAAGGGCATGATCAGTCATCGTAACTGAACAACTTTCAATAAATAAGACTTTTTTTAATGTTACAAGTGGGCAATCGAGCAGGTGGGCCACCTGATGGTAAGTGGTCACCACCGTCCATAGCACCCACTGTCTTATTAATGGCATATTTTGGCACTAAAAAATTGAAATAAGTCGTAACAAAGTAGAGGTACTGGAAAGTGTTTCTAGAAAGCCAAAATATGCCATTAATAAGACAGTGGGTGCTATGGACGGTGGTGACCACTTACCATCAGGTGGCCCACCTGCTCGATTGCCCACTTGTAACATAAAAAAAAGTATTGAAAGTTGTTCAGTTACGATGACTGATCATGCCCTTTTAGTATTTGCCAAGCGCGTTGCTCACTTTGAGAATTAAGATGGTATGTCTCATGTGCCGGTAATTTCACTGGCTCCCTTGCCCTTCAAACCGAAACACTGCTGTTTCACGGCAGAAAAAAGCAAGGGGGTTTTCCGGAAATGAAAAAAGAAATCGTATCCATACAAAATTGCAAACTTGATTGAACAGTTCGTATGGAGAGCCCGATTTTCTTTTATTTTCCGGAAAGTTTTATTTACTGAAAGTTGTTTAGTTACGTTGACTGATCATGCCCTTTCAGTATTTGCCAAGACCACAGTCCTCCACCTGCTACGATCATGACATACTTCCCTCGCTTCCTGTACCTTCATCAATCCTTTCATACGTGCTTGACAGTTTAGGGTACATTAACCTGGCCTTTATTTAGAACGTCCTGAATTTGGTCCTGGTACGTGCGCTGAGGCCTTTCCCTTCCAACGTTTCCATTCACTTTTGCTTTGTAGATCTCTTTCGTCAATCTTCATTCATTCTTCGTATTTACACGTTATAATTCATACTAATTAAAACATAAAAATAGACAGGTTGATTAAACTAACTCTAGCGGTGACTATTAATGCGTAGAACTCAAAAAATAAGTCCCCGACAGTCCCGGAGGTGCCCGGGGTAGGTGGGGATGCGTGCAAATTGATCTTAGGCTCTCCACCTGTATCCCATACGCAGAAAATAACCGTCAGCGCAAAGTTATAGCTATACAATGGCATATTTTGTACCTAACATCCTTTTGCCCACCTGTTTATAAGTGAAGTCAATATAAAAAATCAAATTTAAGAGCGAAATCGAACAAAAAGAAAAACAATTTCCAATACAAAATGTTACTTACGTTACTTTATGGTAATTAAAAATTATTTACGTACGAGTACGTTCTTGCAAAAGTCGTAGAAGAAAAAGTTTTTGGATAAACCAAGGGATAAACCAAAGAAATTTGACCTCATATAGAAGTAATATATAAGAAATAATTCGTCACAAGTAGGGATGTGGGCATGCTTTCATCTATCAATAGTCGATAAGTTACACAAGGACAAATCGATGTTTAAACTTTGACCAAAAAGTTGAAGTACTAAACTTTAATAAAAGGCAAATCTGTTAAGAGCAGTGATTAAATTCATAAAAAAAAAAATACTTTTTGCATTTTTTACTAAAGGTGATTTCTTACGTAGGTGTTTTAATATTAAAGATACCAAATTTCTTACTTACTTACTAAAAGTAATGGACGGTAGCGGTGGAGGCAAGAGGGGTAGGAGGTGTAAAGGTTCTTTTTTTTTATTTTCATGAATATCTCTAGCTTACATACAAATTATATTTCGTAGCTTCATTCTTCAGATATAAATATATACACAATGTAGTTTCTTTAACTATTCAGGTAACATACGCACGCTTTTAGAGTAATAAGAATCGATTTTTTAATCGATATCAAAAAACCAACACTAATTTTATCGATACTATCCCGCCTTACAGGTTGCCACACTCAGAGCTCTCATTCTTTTTCTGTGCGTGGTAACGTAAGCACGTTCGCTCCAACGAAACTTATTTCTTTTTTGCCTACCCGCATTTATCATGTCTAAAAGAATAAATAGTGCAAAAATAAGTTATTACGAAGAAAAGCTTCGAAAATTAAAGGAAAGTGATAAACCTCGACCACCTCGACCTCCTCGACCTCCTCGTCGTAATCGAATAATAATATATTCAGACTCAGAGGAAGAAAATGGTGAGTAAAAAATTTTTCTTAGAGGTTGAATGCAAGTCAACACTAAGGTAATTTAATAAAAAATATCTAAGTAGCTACCAGGTCGGGAGGTTAGACGAGAGCTAACACGAAGAAAGTTACTGGTTTTTTCTTACACAAAAATATTTTAAGTACCAGGTCCGGAGGTTAGACGTGAGCTAACACGAAGACAAATACTGGTATTTTTTACACAAAAACACCTTGAATACCCACCAGGTCGGGAGGTTAGACGGGAGCTAACACGAAGACAATACCTGGTCTTATTTATTAAATAACTTTTGTCGGGAGGTTAGACGTGAGCTAACACAAAGACTTAGGAATAATTTTCTGATTCCTGAAAGTATGCTTCTCGATATATCTTACTTAAATTAAATAAATATTCCTTTCCTACGTTGTTTCAGACAACTCCGGTAACGGAAATTCGGCTCCAATTCCAACCGAGGCTTTGGCCGATCCTATCAGTCCCGATACGGAAAATCTCGCGACGGGTTCGCCCCCAGCAGACGAGTCTCCAAGTGCTGATCCTGCTGAAAATGCAACACCCGCCGCGCCCGAAATAGATTTCGAATTTTTGACGGCCTTAGGTGACCCGGCCGACGAAAAACCGACATATGGTGAAAATATCCATCAAAATCTTGCAGATCGTTGGTTGCCTATTTTGCGCCGTGGACTCTCTACACAGAACAAAGATTCCTTACTGAAGGAACTTACAATACCCGACAATTGTAAATTACTTAGGGCACCTACCCTCAACCCTGAAATTTCAGCCGCTATTACAGAGAGTGCAAGAGCACGTGACAAGAAATTCGAAAAGGCCCAACAACAACTAGGCCTGGGAATATCGGCGATCAACAGAGCCCTTACGTTCCTTGTTACGGGTTGCGAGGATAAGGAATCTAAGATAAAGGTCATAAAAATGCTATCAGACAGCTGCAGGGTTTTAACTGACCTTCATTTTGTAGAGACTCAAGCTCGGATAAAGGCAATTACACCTGCCTTAGATAAGGCATTCGTTCAAATCGTAGAAGACGTTGAGCGAGATGAATCACTGTTCGGAATGAAATTATCTGACAAGATTAAGGCCTCAAAGGCAATCGAGAAGCAGGGACTTCAAATTAAAAAAGCCGCACCGCCTCAAAAGCCTGCTCCTTCAACTTCGCAATCGACGACTAGAAGTCGTTATCCGGGAAACTGGACAGCCCCCTTCCGCCATCAGTCGTCGAACAGGGGGGGGAAGGGAGGAGCGCCGAAGACCCCGTCATCGACCTACAAGCCAGCCCCTGCTCCACCAGCACCGCCGACCAGGAACAGCAGCCAGAGCAAGCGAGGTGCTCGTCGGAATTAATTTCGGTATGTCATGCTGGTAGATTACAGCATTTTTACAAATGTTGGCCTGCTGTTACAAATAATTCAACCATACTTAACTGGGTAAAGAACGGTTTATCTATACCCTTTAATACAGAGGTTCATCAAGGTGCACCACCTCGAAATACATTCTCTAATACAGAGAGAAAAGATATGGCATTCGCTATCCAACATTTGGTCGAGTTAGGTGCCGTTGTACAATGTGAACCACGTGAAGATCAATTTATTTCGAGAACTTTTCTTGCTCCTAAACCTGACGGAAGTAAAAGATTCATTCTTAATTTAAAACTTTTAAATAAATTTATTCCCCGGTTACACTTTAAAATGGAGGACTACAGAACAGCCGCAAAGTTAATAGCAAAAGGGAACTATATGGCTTCTATAGATTTAAAAGAAGCATACCTACTTCTTCCGATCTCAAAGGATGACAGAAAATACTTAAGGTTCAATTTTGAAGATGTGAATGGTCGAATTTTTACCTACGAATTCACCGCTATGCCCTATGGCCTTTCTGTAGCCCCCCGTACCTTTACTAAGTTAATGAAAGAAGTTATGACTTACCTCCGTTCACGTGGTTACACATCTGTAGTATATCTTGATGATATTCTCTGTATTGGTCAAGATTATTATGAATGCTTAAATAATGTTCGAGAAACCATTCAATTGCTTGAATGCCTAGGCTTTATAATAAATTATAAAAAGAGTAACCTTGAACCCAAACAATCATGCAAATATCTGGGTTTCATTTTCAATTCTCTTGATATGTCCATTTCTTTACCAGAAGACAAACGCAACAATATAGCACGTTTCTTACAAAGATTTCAGTCTTTACCTTCATGCACAATCAGAGACTTTGCTCACCTGATTGGAACATTAACAGCAGCTTGCCCCGCTGTGAGATATGGTTGGTGCTATACAAAACTTCTAGAGAGGCAGAAGTATTTAGCGCTCTTAAAATATGAAAACTATGAGGCTAAATTTCGTCCTGCGGAGGTAATTTTACCCGATCTAGCTTGGTGGGTAAAAAACATAAACTCGGCAAAGAATTTGATTGGTCCTTTAAATTTTGATCTAGAAGTCTTCACAGACGCATCCTTGACCGGGTGGGGTGCGTACTGTAATCAAAATAGAGTCAACGGAAGCTGGAAAGAATGTGAAAAAAGTTTTCACATCAATTACCTGGAACTTATGGCTATTTATCTTAGTCTAAAATGCTTTGCCAAGGATCTGTACAATTGTACTATATTGTTGCGTGTGGACAATACAACAGCGATAAGTTACATTAATAGGATGGGGGGAATTCAATTCCCCCACCTTAATGACCTGGCTAAGACTATATGGCAGTGGTGTGAGAAGCGGAGAATTTGGCTCTTCGCTGCCTATATCAATACGAAAGATAATGTAGAGGCGGACGAAGAGTCACGAAGGGTTAATCCAGATATTGAGTGGTCGTTGTCTGACGAGGTGTATCAAGGTATCCAGGAAACACTAGGACACCCTGAAATAGATCTCTTCGCTTCTCGCACCAATGCTAAGTGCGAGACGTATGTCTCATGGAAACAAGACCCAGACGCGTTCGTAGTTGACGCGTTCACTCTAAATTGGAATCGGTGGTACTTTTACGCGTTTCCACCTTTCCCGCTAATTTTGAAATGCTTACAAAAGATTTTAAATGATCAAGCAGAGGGGATATTTGTGTTCCCCTACTGGCCTTCCCAGCCTTGGTTTCCTCTTTTAACAAGTATGCTTAAATCAGATATCTTATATCTAGACCCCGTTAACGCTCTTCCTTACTCCTCTTTCAGGACGCGTCGCCAGTTCTTCAAAGAGAATACCCTGGCTGTAGCGAGGTTATCCGGCTTGCATTCGTTAAAAGAGGAACTCCATCGGCTGCCTTGGAATTGATGATAGCATCCCTTGCACAAAACACTTTACTGCAGTACAATGCTACTTTTAAGTCGTGGTGGATTTTTTGTAAAAATAATAATCTTCATCCCTTAGAAGCTCCGATATCACAAGTGCTTCTTTTTTTGACTGAACAGTTTGATAAGGGACTTGCTTATGGCTCTCTCAATACACACCGCTCTGCACTCTCCTTCCTGTTAGGAAGCGAAGTAAGTGAAGACGGTCAGATTAAAAGACTTTTGAAAGGGGCTTATAGACTAAGACCGTCTATCCCTAAATATTCGGCTACGTGGGATCCTCAAATTGTAATTAATTTCGTATCGAATTGGTATCCGAACAAAAGTCTTCCGATAGAACAAATCACTAAAAAATTAGCTGTCCTATTGGCTTTGTGTACTGCACAAAGGGTGCAAACACTGTCACTCATAAAAATAAATAATGTGATATCGAGTACTGGTGGGGTGAAAATTATTATTTCTGACCTGATTAAGACTTCGGCACCTGGCCGAGAACAGCCGATTATGTTTCTACCTTACTTCGAACAAAACAAAAAGATTTGTCCAGCCACCATTTTGATGGACTATTTAGAAGTGTGGCGTCACAGCAAATGCTCGTCTGTGCGCCCCTTTGTTTTGACAGCTGTCATGGTGACAGCGCGGATTGGATTATCTATATTACCGGTGTGTGTAGAGTCAGAAGCTTGGACACAAAAATCTGTATCTAGAATAGCTAGATTTAAGAACAATCTAGCCTTGGTGCTCTTAAATATAGTTGTAATAGTTGAGAATAGAGTAACACGATATTACCAGACCGAACTGTCTTTTATTCACTTCGGTGACTTGGAGACGACGCTGCTCTAGCACCAGCTTCGTTCCGTCTCCAAATTGGTGACCCCGACGCTCAAACAAGCAAGAGGTATCTGCATCGAGACGCCAAGGAGGTGATTGACGCGGCGCTGTTACGCCGCAACACCGAATCGTCCGAATCTCGCTGTCATCCACGCCGCAACCCAAACTGCTACCACAGACACTGTGGACTTGTCGAACACCCGGACGGGAGCCAGCCCTGCCCCCACGACTGCCGCGGTGCCCTTCAGAGACGCCCAGTGGTTGCGAGTACGCAACCAACGCAGCTTTCAATCCACCTGCCTGGCGTGGCACCGGATCGTCTCCTACACGAGCGCAGCAACACTCAGCAGTACAAGACTAGCCACTGCATGTCAAGACACCACCAGGTGATCATAAGTGTAATCAGGTACCAAACTTTCTCAATATTAACCTTCTGTGTGAACGGGATTGGACTAACCTATGTGTGTGTCGCTGCAAAATACCAAAATAATATAACCAAGTGCAAGTGCCTAATTTCTATACAACTAACAAATAAATAAAGGGTGTTTTAGCTTTAAGGACTGCCTCATACTAAAATTATTGACATTTGCATTCCATGTAATTCTGTTGTAAATAATTAACTTACTTTTAATTTTTACTGCTCATCTGTGTGTGCCCACTTACCTTGTTCTAGCTTAATAGCATAATTAGCATACCTTCTTACCAGTACTATTTAAATATTCACACCCCCATCATTCTAACACTTTCATACACCTTGCACTTGACTCTCTTTCCGGCATCTTTTGTTTTTATAACTTTATTATACAATGTCGAATGAAAATGAAAATAATAATAATGGAAACTCTAACTCTAATTCTGGTGGTGGAAATAATGGCAATAACAACACTGAGCATAATTTTACCAACAGGGTGTCTATTAGACCACCTCCCTTTTGCAAAGACCGGCCCGCCTTGTGGTTCTCCAGCCTGGAGGCCCAATTTCATATTAACAACATTAAGCAGGAGGTGACAAAATTCCATTTTGCCGTGGCCCACCTTGACATAGACTGCATTAAGGAGGTAGAAGATCTTATAACCCAGCCGCCAAAAGAGGAACCATACACCCAACTTAAAGCAGCAGTTATAAACAGGTTCTCAGAGTCCTATGAAGAAAAGGTTCGTCGCTTGTTAGAAAATGAGCCCATCGGTGACCGAAAGCCATCTTCCTTTCTTCGTCACCTGAGGTCCCTTGCCGGACCTACATTCCCGGAAAAATTACTCAAGACCATATGGTCAAACAGGTTGCCCCGGCAGGTGCAAATGGTATTGGCATCCCAATCAGCAGTAGGTATACAACAGTCACTAGAGAGTATATGCGATCTGGCTGACCAACTTATGGAAATTAGTGGTCACAGCTATCCGTCAACCTTCGAGGTCCGCTCAGCTGGTTCCACGGTCTCCGATACCCCCGACCTTCAGACTCTAAATAAAAAGGTGGATGAGCTCACGCGCGCCGTGGCCGCCTTGACAGCAGGTGCCAGCACCAGCAGAAGACAACGCGGACGCAGCTTCAGCCGCGATCGCGACCGTAGCCGCTCCCGCTCACGCAACAACTACGCCACTGATCTGTGTTGGTACCACCAACGATTCGCAGAAAAAGCTCGTAAATGTGAGAAACCGTGCACTTGGACGGCCGGTACCAACAATGACCAGGGAAACCGGAACAGCGGTCGTTAATGACGGCTACCGATCGCCTCCCTAAAAGTCGCCGTCTCTTTGTCATTGACAGGTATTGCAACCGGACCTTCCTAGTTGACACCGGATCGGACATCTGCTGCTTTCCTAAGAGTTTCATTAAAGAGAGACGTCCAGCGACATCCTACCAGCTTACTGCCGCCAATGGGACCCGGATCCCTACCTACGGTACCATCAACCTTTGCCTCAACCTTGGCCTAAGACGCGACTACCGCTGGAATTTCATTGTGGCCGACGTGGAAAGCGCCATCATAGGCTCTGACTTCTTAGCGCACTACGGCCTCCTACCTGACTGCGCAAACAACCGTCTGGTAGACAGTACAACTGGCTTATCAGCTCGCTGTACAGCCTCAGTCTCCGTTCAGGCTAGCATTAAAACGGTTAACCTGTCCGAAGACTCACCATACCACAGGATCCTCGCCCAATTCCCTGACCTAACAAAACCTCCTGGTATACACAGAGAGATCAAGCACTCCACTGTGCACCATATTCATACCACTAACGGCCCACCTGTCTCAGCCCGCCCGCGCCGTCTAGCTCCTGCGAAACTCCGTGCTGCAAAGAAGGAATTTGACGAAATGGTTGCTGCTGGTACTGCACGACCATCTAGCAGCTCCTGGGCATCTCCACTTCATATGCAGCCCAAAAAGGACCTGACCTGGCGCCCCTGTGGCGATTACCGCGGAGTAAACGCCCGCACCATTCCGGACCGCTACCCGGTACGACATATAGGGGACTTCTCACAGAACTTGGCCGGATCCTCTGTGTTTAGCACAATCGATCTGGTCAAGGCATATCAACAAATACCCGTTCACCCAGATGACGTCTGTAAGACTGCCATCATCACTCCATTTGGGTTATACGAGTTCCCCTATATGTCGTTTGGGCTCCGCAATGCTGGCCAAACATCCCAGCGCTTCATTGACGAAGTCACGCGTGGACTAGACTTCTGCTTCGCCTACGTAGACGACATCCTCGTGCACTCAAAGGATCACGTTGAGCATGCAAAACACCTGCACACAATCTTCCAGCGGCTACACGAGTATGGCGTAGTCGTAAACCCGGCCAAGTGTGTTTTTGGTGCAGAACAGGTTATCTTCTTGGGATACCGCATCAGCTCAGCGGGCACGCGACCACCCGAGGACCGCATCCAGGCTCTTAAGGATTTCCCTCCTCCAAAAACGGTGCAAGGTATGCGACGATTTCTGGGCATGGTGAACTTCTATCGCCACTTTCTACCCGGTGCCGCCAAATTCCAGGCGCCCCTGATCGAAGCCGTTGCTGCCACCCAAGGGAAAGGAGCAAAGCCTTTCCCCTGGACGACCGAGTTGGAGGAGGCATTTCAAGCCTGCAAGGCAAGCTTAACCGCCGCCACACTACTGTCGCACCCGGACTGCAACGCCACCTTAGGCCTTTTCACTGATGCGTCATCCACACACATTGGCGCATGCCTGCAACAGCGACGGAACGACTATGAAGACTGGCAACCCCTCTCTTACTTCAGCAAAAAACTGAACCCAAAGCAGACACAATGGCCAGCGTATTATAGAGAACTTCTCGCCGTTTACGAAAGCGTACAACACTTCCGGCACATTTTGGAAGTTCAACACGTGACGATCTTCACAGATCACAAGCCTCTTGTCTACGCTTTCGTACAGCGGCGAGAAAAGCTGCCACCTGCCCAAATTAACCAACTTTCATTCATAAGCCAGTTCACAACTGACATCGTTCACGTAAAAGGTGTCGACAATATGGTCGCGGATGCAATGTCCCGGATTGAGGCAATTTCTCTCGAAGAGGATTTCGCAGCATTGGCCCAGTCTCAAGAAACTGACGTCGAGCTAGCAGAAATGAGAGGCAACTCATCTCTCCGACTGGAAGCTTTTACGATCCCAAATACCAACGTTACTATTTTTTGTGACACCTCCACAGGTCGACCACGACCCTACCTCACGCCGCCTTTCCGTCGAGCCGCTTTCGACCGTTGTCACAATCTCGGCCACCCGGGCGCACGGGCTTCCATTCGCTTGGTGACCGAGCGATACGTGTGGCCACACGTCAACAGCGACTGTCGCAAGTGGGCGCGTCTCTGCCTGCAGTGTCAGCGCAGCAAAGTGACCCGTCACATCCAGTCACCCCTCGCTCAATTTCCCAGTCCCTCCGCCCGTTTCAGACATCTGCACATAGATATCATCGGCCCACTCCCATACTCCAACGGTTTCTCATACTGCCTCACTGCCATTGATAGGTACACTCGGTGGCCGGAAGCGTGGCCGATGGCGTCTATCACCGCAGAGGAAGTAGCTGACAAGTTGGTTTCAGGGTGGATCGCCCGCTTCGGCGTTCCGAGTATTATTACTACAGACCAGGGGCGACAATTTGAATCCTCACTCTTCCAGCGCCTCATGAGCATTTGCGGCATTAAAAGGATTCGTACCACCAGCTACCATCCCTGTGCCAACGGCATAGTAGAGCGTTTGCACCGCCAACTAAAGGCAGCGTTAACTTGTCACAAAGACACTTGGACGAGAGCCCTACCGCTCGTACTTCTTGGCATACGGACGGCACTCAAAGAAGACATTAAATCTTCTTCCGCTGAACTGGTGTACGGTGAGACGCTTCGCCTACCCGGTGAGCTCATCGTACCACCGCAAGAGCCTAGAAACGCCACTGAAATCTCGGACTTCGTCAGTCAGCTCAGGAGTAGGATGGAGGCACTTCGACCCGTCCCCGCATCGCATCACACCCCGCCGCCGTCATTCGTCTATAGAGACCTGGCGACAGCTACTCACGTCTTACTACGGGACGACTCAGTGCGAAGATCGCTCCAGCCTCCTTACTCCGGACCGCACCGTATTCTAGAGAGAAGGGACAAAACAATTACGTTGGACCTCGGCGGAAGACACATCACCGTCAGTATCGATAGGGTGAAACCTGCCCACATTGAAATTGACTTGACGAACACCTCAGCCGGCGCACCACAAAGCGGTAGCCCTCCTGCTGCAGCCCCATCGCCGCCAGCATCAGAAACCGCTCCACCATTTACCATTTCATCTTCTCCTTCAATACCTTCACCTACTCCCACTCCTCCCGTACACTCATCAGATCATTCACCCACTCCTACACCATTTTCCGCTCCTGCTACAACTAGATCTGGAAGGAGAGTCAAATTCAGGGACATTTTAGATCTATGACTCAGTTTTATATTAATTTTCCATTTTATTTTCTCCGTGGGGGGGTGGTGTGGCGTCACAGCAAATGCTCGTCTGTGCGCCCCTTTGTTTTGACAGCTGTCATGGTGACAGCGCGGATTGGATTATCTATATTACCGGTGTGTGTAGAGTCAGAAGCTTGGACACAAAAATCTGTATCTAGAATAGCTAGATTTAAGAACAATCTAGCCTTGGTGCTCTTAAATATAGTTGTAATAGTTGAGAATAGAGTAACACGATATTACCAGACCGAACTGTCTTTTATTCACTTCGGTGACTTGGAGACGACGCTGCTCTAGCACCAGCTTCGTTCCGTCTCCAAAGAAGTAACTGAACCATTGAGACCAGTGGGAACTTTTAACTTGTTCCTTACATACAAACGGCCTCATAAGGTG
The DNA here is from genome assembly GCA_947532105.1 of Athrips mouffetella. Lineage (NCBI taxonomy): Eukaryota > Metazoa > Arthropoda > Insecta > Lepidoptera > Gelechiidae > Athrips > Athrips mouffetella. The sequence continues at coordinate 5,403,685 of OX383976.1, read as the reverse complement.
GCCTCTGCTCAGTCCATCAGCAGATGGATTAAGCAGACGCTATCCGCGAGCGGCGTTGACGTGTCCGTCTACAGCGCGCACAGCACGAGGCATGCGTCCACGTCCGCCGCACGCGTTGCTGGTGCTTCACTAGACGCAATACGTAAAGCTGCTGGCTGGACTAAATCTTCAGAGACGTTCGCTAGGTTTTATCAGCGTCCTGTCTGTAATGATTCAAGTTTTGCTAAATCAGTATTTGCTTATCAAAGTGATTCCAGTGAAAGCAACAATGACTAAGAATGAATAAATAATCTTAGAAGTAAATATTTATGTTGATAAATAAAACTCAAATTGATTAAAAAATAAATACTCTTTTATTTAATCTAGTAAACTAAAATTACACTTAATATACTTACTTGCTACACGAAACTTCCTACTCTAAACATCTACATTGTGTATATATTTATATCTGAAGAATGAAGCTACGAAATATAATATGTGATCAAACGAACTTCTGGAATGAAGTTCGATCAATATTATATGAGTTAGCTTCATTCGAAGATATAAAGACCCGCCCTCCCTTAACCCATAGGAAGTTTCGTATGATGTCTCTAAAGAATGAGAGCTCTGAGTGTGGCAACCTGTAAGGCGGGATAGTATCGATAAAATTAGTGTTGGTTTTTTGATATCGATTAAAAAATCGATTCTTATTACTCTAAAAGCGTGCGTATGTTACCTGAATAGTTAAAGAAACTACATTGTGTATATATTTATATCTTCGAATGAAGCTAACTCATATAATATTGATCGAACTTCATTCCAGAAGTTCGTTTGATCACATATTATGTAGGATTTTAAAACAAACTTTTATCCCTCAATTCAATCCCTTTGGGATGGTTTTGCAAAAATGCTGAAATACGGGTTTGTGTTTTTCTTCTAAGTAGCTCAAATCAATTTTCAAGCGAAATTTCGTGTATCTTATCTTGCCTTATAACGTGGAGCTGAGTTCCTTATTGGACCTTAGAGTACAAGGAGCCTGTAGTCTTCTGGTTTCGGATAAGCTTGACCCAGAATCTTCATACGCTTGTGAGCCAAAGCGTTGCATGAGCACAAGAATTGTTTGTCAGAATTGTTTGTAGCGAAAAACTTTAAAACCTTTTTTGTAGAGAATTTTATATAGATTAATTTAGTATTTTTATTAATTTTCTTACAATTTGTTGATTCAGGATGATTCATGCTGATTGAGACATTTCAATTTGGCGAAGACACACAAAGTTATATTTGTTTGACAGTGTCCCCATCGGGAATCGAACCCAGAATGAAAACAAAACGCGTTGAATGTTGTAAAATATAATAAATGGTACAGCAGCACTGCACTTACTTTCTCGCGATATGCAAGTAGAACTGTCAACCGCAAACTTAAATTTGTAATACCATACCTACACATAGTATGGAATTACAAACGTTTATTAAGGTTTTTCTGAAAAATGTTCTACCACATGAATTCGGAACTCGAATTGTAAAATATTAAAACAAACCAACCGTAAACGATTTCGAACAAATCACATGTTCAAATTTTGGTAGTACTGGAACACCTTTTATATGAATTTTCACAGATTTTTAAATTTCAAAACTCTGTTTCTTATGAATAGTTGTTCAGTTTTGTCGACTGTAAAGCTCTTTCAGTTTTTGGTACATCCTGTGTACTAAATTTTCACAAAATCCAATCAAATTGAATATCCATTCAGGTAGATAACCAAAACAAAATTAAAATTATAGAAAATAATACAAACTTAATGGAGTCAATTAGGGTCAATGTAGGTACCACTAGTTGACCATTTAAGCGGTTTTATAACAAAATTCATAAAAAAACTAAATTATTAGTTCTACTTTCAGAGTCACTTCTAAAAGTTCGACTATTAATTAGTTAGGCTTGTGATATAATAAGTGTTAAGGACTTTACAAAATATGCTCTTAAAATTTTTTTTTTTTTTCAAATGTTACATTGCATGACCACTTCGAATAAACATACTAAAGTACTAGCTAGACAAACCCATAACTTTATTGTAAGACGCCAACATAGTTAAATTCCATATAAAATCGCGGTATTTTTAAATTTTCTTACTTTCAGTTCAAATTTAAGTTTTGGTCAGCTATTGGTGCTTGGTCATCTAGTGGAGCACTGACCCTATGTAAATCACAAGTTTACGTTTTGGTAGTACAGGAACACCCCTTATATGGAATCACACAGACAAACTGATGATGGCGCAAGATACCTTGCATAGAGATGCTTAGTCAAGCAAAGTTTCATAAAAATAATTTGAACTATTTAAAAAAAAAATCAATTCTTCATTTTTGTTGAATGACAGCTACCCTCAAAATGAGAGCCAGCAAAAAACCATTCGGAAATAAAAGTCTTAAATTAAAAATATGGTGTTAATAGGACCATTCGTTTAGCCGCTAGGCCAAAGCGTGACGGACAGACCGACCAACCGACAGACGGACATTTTTTAGGGGACTTGCTTAAGTGATATAGAACACATTTTTGAGAAAGTTTGTGCAACTTTTTTCACGAATACAATACCTTTCTCGCTTAGCTCGAAAGTAAAAATACTACTATCGATAAAAAATACATCACTCATAAACTCCAACATGATCCCACAAAAAACGATAATACAGTAAAATACGTAACAATTTCCATATTATCTGACTGTAGAAATGATAAGTTGACATTTTTTTATGCAATATTTGTGATAATAATCCACAAACATGAAAAATACTGAATAAAACTTACAGATGAAAAGACAAAATTTCTTTGCAATTTTCGTTTTGTTGTTTTAAAGATGTACAGCCATCAACTACACACGTTATTATTAAAAAGAACAATCACTAATATGGAGAGCAACTTAAGAATAAATTCACGATATTTTGAAGTTATTCACTACATGTTTTTTATAATTTACACATTGTTTACAACATATAATTCAAGAAATATTTTCAACCGTTAAAATCCCAACAAGTTACAATAATCCTATAAACTTTGTAAATGCAATGAACGCGTCGTTCATCTAATTTGGTAGGATGTGATCACTGACCACTTGACATGGCATGAGACATGCTAGCAGTTGTCATCCCATACTGAAAAAAAATAGCATGGTTTCTTCTCCGAGCGAAGCAAGGAGGTTTTTGTTCTGAGGGATAAACGGATCACTTTACTGACTTTACTTATCGATACGCTAAAGCTCAGAGTAAAAAAACTATAGAGTCCGTCCAAGGAGGTTTTACTACGCTTAGCGTAGCGTGGGTTAAAACCTCCTTGAGTCCGTCATATACATATTTTGTATGAGCTAGTGAAGTGTAAATCCCAGTCGCCTATTACTAGTCGATCAAAAAACTTATTTACCTAAGTCTTACAAAAATCAAGAAATCTTTAAAAATCTAATGTTTTAGTATAAACTTTGTTTACGAAAGTGAAAATATATCTTTGTTTACTTGTGAATTGATCATAATACTAAGAACGGAAGCGTAAATAATCCGTAACAGCCATTTTATGCGTGATTTTTAACACCGGTTTTTTCCTGAATTGTACCTGTAAGTGTTTTACCAGAAAAACTGTGGTAGTAGCATTTATTAGTCCCATCCATGTGACATATGTCTTAGAGAGAAAGATAAAAAAAAAATGTTTTTTGGATTTGATAAAAATCCATACATTTTAGTTTACCTCCAGTATCCGAGGGATCGCAAGAAAGTGATACGCTTATGGGTCCATCCTTAGCAGGAAATGCTACTACTCAAACATCCTTGATCTAAAGACTTAAGAATTCCAATTTAAATTTGGAAGAATCGAGTTGAAGAGTGAAGTGACCTTTCATCATGGACATACTCGTAGAAGGAGTCCAAAAAATAACCTTGTATGCAGCATGGGACGTTTATGTGTTGTATTTTTTCATGATGATGGTGATATGCAATAAGCGAGTTGAAAGTGTTATCAGTGTCTTTGGTATTATACACTCACGGGCAAAAATAACCGGCCGGTCTATTTTCTGTCGTACATTTTCATACAAGCGTCAATACATTTCCTAAACGAAATAAATATCCGTGAATAAACAGTGAGATCATTAAATAAGGTGTCTGACTACCGATTCTTGAATACTAGACCTGTGCATCGTTTAGAAAATAAATGGTACAGCAGCACTGCACTTACTTTCTCGCAATACTCAAGGAAAAACTATCAACCGCAAACTTAAATTTGTAATGCCATACACATAGTATGGAATTACAAACTTTTATTTACGTATTTCCAAAAAAATGTTCGAATGAAATATACAGATCAATTCAGAATTCAAATTGTCAAACATTAAAACAAACAAACATCAATCGATTTCGAGTAAATCACATGTTTAACTTTTGGTAGTACTGGAACACCCTTTATATGAATTTTCAAAGATCAATAGATACTACCGATGGAGATTTTTTTAATTTCCTAACACATGTTCCTTATGGATTATTGTTCAGTTTAGTCTACTGAGCAAGCCCTTTCAGTTTTTGGTACACCCTGTGTACTAAATTTTATTCAAAAAATCATAAAGAATATCCAGTCAGGTAGACAACCAATCCAGGAGTAATATTATAGAAAATTTTAATAAACTCAATGGAACCAATTTTGGGTAAATCACATATTTACGATTTGATGGTACAGGAACACCCCTTATATGAAATTACACAGATCATTTGATACTGGCGCAAGATATCTTACATGGAGATGCTAGGTCATGCAAAGTGTCATCAAGATTCTATGAGCCGTTTTTGAGAAAATTACAATTTATAATTTTCGTTGTATGACAGCTACCCTCAAAATGAGAGCCAGCCAGAAACCACTTAGAACCCTTCGATGGATTTGCATAAAACTCCTAAATTCCAAATATGGTATCAATCGGACCATTCGTTTAATCGCTAGGCCAAAGCGTGACGGACAGACCGACCGGCGACCGACGGACCGACCGACCGACCGACGGACGTTCATTTTTGGGAGACTTGTTTTTTATGATGTATAAGTGATATAGAACACATTTTTGAGAAAATTAGAAAATCTTTTTTTTTCACGAATACAATACCTTTCTCGCTCCGCTCGAAAGTAAAAATATACGTCATTTTGTCAGATCTCTTACATTTAGCGAATTAAAATGTTTAGTGTCGCACAGGTTTTCTGGAACATTTTAGATTATACCTAATCTTTGACAATATTGTTAATAAGGATCTTATCTAAAGACAATCAATCAGATTTGTATTTTTATTCAATTTAGGTAAGACTAGCCCGCGACTCCGTCCGCGTGGGGTTCAGAAAAAGTAGCAAATGACTTTTCCCATGGTTCAAACTATCTTCGTACCAAGTTTATATCACAATCGGTTTATCGGATTAGTCATAAAAGCTTAACAGACAGACAGACAGTGCAGTTCTTGCCTTTATATTATTAGGTATACAGAGTACCGATAGTACGGATTTTTGTAAATTAAACACGTCTTGTTTACGTGTGGACTGTTAGGTCACCCACTGTCCTCGTAAGTGTAAAATTACGAGTATAGTCGAATTCCACGCGGACGAACTATGATACGGGTCTCGTTATATCTTATACAAAACAAAGCCTAACTGAATCTGAGGCTCAGTCACTTTAGCTTCTGTGGCAACTGAAAAAAGAGCGGTACAAAGTCCAACGTGGCTTCACATGCTTTTAACTGTACATGTACCTGCATACAAAACTGTTGGACTACACTTCTGTACAATCGTTGTAACTTATTTCTCCCCTTAAAAGACAATTCCTAAAAAACAATGATTCGTATTTTGTTTATAAGTACTTACCTAATTCCTAAGTTTTCAAAACTTTAGAACTTTCATAATTTTTTTTTACATTTGTTGCACTGCCATGCCGAAACAGGATTTTTTTTATTATTATTTTTATAATAAAACTTAATCTAGATTTTACCAATCTTTAGCTGTACCCACAACTTTTACACAAACAACTGGACCGGATCAAACGGAATTTTCAACAACGTATTTGGCTTTCTTCCGTACAAATATAAGCTTTGTTTGATTTCAGCTCGGTTTCACAGCTTGAAACTTTGAACTCTTCCATTTTCTTTTTGAGTGAAACGATTTCAATAAAAAAAAGTTAAAATATTGCACGAAAGCAACCCAAATACATTATTGAAAACTCCGTTTAAGTCGTTCAAGTACTTTGTGAGGTATTGGTGTGGCCGCTTAAAATTTCGCGAACCTTCAGTGTGAATGAACCGTTTGCAATGGAGTAAAGCTTATATGTTGCACAAAAAGAAGCCCGACGCGTCATTGAAAACCTCGTTTGAACCAGTTCAGTAGGTGAGTTCTTGGTTCTGCAGCTTGAAACTTTGCGTATCTTCCGTCAGAGTGAACCTTTCGCAATGAAACTAAGCTTGTTTATTGCACAGGAGTAAGCCAAACGCGTTACTGAAAGCCACGTTTGAATCTGCTCAAAAGTTTGTGAGTTATTAGCGCCTTTGCTTGAAACTTTGCGTAACTTCTATCTGAGGAACCGTTTTCAACTGACCTAAGCTTATATGTTGCACGAAAGTACCTAATCCAAGCACGTCATGGAAATGCCAGTTGGAATCGGTACAGTAGTTTGTGAGCTATTGGCGCCGTCTATTGCAACCTCGGGCATTTCCTGTCTGAGTGAATCGTTTTCAATGAAAGTAAGCTAATACATTGCAAAGAATTAAGCTAAACACGTTATTGAAAACCCCGTTTAAATCCGTTTAGTAGTTGGTGAGTTATTGGGGCCGCCGCTTGAAACTTGGTGAATTTTATGTCTGAGTGAACCGTTTGCAATGAAACTAAGCATACATGTTGCATGGAGTAGCCAAATACGTTACTGAAAACCTCGTTTTAATCGGTTCAGTTTTTTGTGAGATATTGGCGCCCCCGCTGGAAATTTCGCGCACCTGTCTGAGTGAGCCGTTTTCAATGAAAGTAAGCTAATATGTTGCAAAGAAGTAAGCTTGACAGTTTATTGAAAACCCTGTTTGAATTCGTTCAATAGTTTGTGAGTTATTTGCTCCGCCGCATGAAACTTAGCATACCTTCTGTCTGAGTGAACCGATTGCAATGAAACTAAAATTTTATGTTGCACAAAAGTAAGCCAAACTCGTAATTAAAAACTCAGTTTGAATCGGTTTGCGAGTTATTGTCGTACTGGCAATTTAATACTTTACATTGGTGTAGCTTCTGATTGAGTGAACCGATTTGAATGAAACATAGCCTATATGTTGCTCAGAGCTAAGCTTAATCTATCTGCGAAAACCGCGAGAAAATCCGTTCAGTAGTTTCGGAGTTTATCGAAAACATACAGACAGACAGACAGACAAAAAGTTCAGAAAACATATTTTTGAGTTCTATTAGTCGTTTCTTATCGCCCACACGAATTTTTTTATAAATTTATCAAAAGTACAGACACGCGGTTTTTACTCTTTTATTATAGGTATATTATTACAGATTTATCAAAAGTACAGACACGCGGTTTTTACTCTTTTATTATATTATTATGTATAGATAGATATTGACGCTTTGTTTGATCCCTTACTTGTAGAAAATGTACGACAGAAAATAGACCGGCCGGCTATTTTTGCCTGTGAGTATATATTTGTAAACCTTTCTGATACACAATACACTTGAATTAAGCCTCCTAAGGTTTTATGCGAAATATTGAAACAAAAAATTTATTTACCTGCTGGCGCATATTTGCTACGATGATGGCTTGGCATGGCAGCGTAGGTAGTATGGACTTTTCATTGCTACGTAGCTACGCCGATAATTTCACGAACAACTCTAAATTACAATTTTTTTTTTCTTTGGTGTGATTAAGTATATCCTAATTATTTAAAATTTATAAATATCTAATACCCATTCTAAGGTTTCATTCGAAATATTAAATAAAAAATTTGGTAATTTACCTGTTTGCGCTAATTTGCTACGAGCTACGGAATGGCGGCGCGCAGCGTAGCAAAGGTAGTATGGACTTTTCATTGCTACGTGCGGCTACGCCACTGTTTATAATTGCCTAGTATCACTAATAATAGGGTTGATTAAAGATGTAGTTTAAGATATATCGGGTGTTTACCAAGGGAGCAAAGAACTATTTTAAGGGCGAGAGCGTTTCTTGAATTCAGAGCGGAGCGAAGGATTCTAGAGTAGAATCCCGATCGTAGCGAGGGATTCTAAGTACGTCGCTCGAGCTTTAAAGTAGTGTTGCTCCTGAGGTGGACACTCTACTTTTTATCACTCTCTATGAGAAAATAAGTAAATGCAATTATGAATATGTAAGAAAAGTACGTTTATTTATTATGATGAAATAATAAGACATGACAAAAATAATTATAGGCTAATAATAACTATATCCTTAGGGATTAAAAGTGATTTTAATCCCTGTTAACGTAGAACGATCTAGCTCTATATCGACATTCCTAATTCAAATAACGGTTAGTCCCTTAGGGATTCAAGCGCGATTCTAGTCCCTGTAAACGTAGAACAAACTAGCTCTTTTCGAATAGATGTAATAATTTCTTTTTACCTTTTATACAAAATGCGCAATCAGTTCTACGGGAACTCGAACTTTTTTTTTCGTATTTCGACCAATAATCCTTAGTAAATAGTTTCACGGTCTGAGTTAGAATAGTGCTTATTAATTAAGTACATCACGTTTTGAAAATCTGCTACAGGTGAAACTTTTTAAGGAATTATTATAAGGGCTAAATGCAACAGCCAACAAATTTTGTATTACGACTTCTTTTAAAAATCCGCAAAAAGAAAAATACTACTTGTGATGCAAATAAGGTCATTTTGATCATTTTGTTTGAAGAATCCAATGTTTTTTCTTTTAATTTCCAAAAGTAACAAAATAGTTGCATTTGGCCTCCTTACATTTACACCATTTTTAAGACCAAAAGATTTCTTAATCCCTTAACAAAACCTTATTAGGGTTCCGATACCAAAATGGTAAAAAAAGGAACCCTTATGGTGCGACTTTGTCTGTCTGTCTGTCTGTCACACCTCTATATCTCAGCAACCACTCATGCTATCGACTTAAAATTTGGAATAGTATTAGAATATAGTTGCCCAACATAATTGCACATGAAAGAATTTTGAAAAAAATTATGATTTTTGATGTAATTGGGGCCAAAATAGGGGGGAGCAAATTTCAAATTGTCGCTACTAGGTCGAGTATCGTATGAAAGGGCTTTACTTTTACATTTGAAAAAAATATTTTTGTATTTTTTTGCGTTTCTTAGTTTTCAAGTTATGATGATTAATGTAAAAAAAATACCACCCCCCCCCCCCCCCCCCTTATCTCCGAAATTTGTGTAAGGAAAAATTTGATTTAATTACAGTTGACAGAAGTTTATGTAAACTTTACAGCAAAAATAAAACGATCTTTCTAAGTTGCACAGTTTTTCAGAAATCTGCAAAAAACCTTTACAAATAAATTTAGTTTTGCGGTCCTGAAAATGGACTTTATTGCTTCCAAAAATACTACAGGTATATCGGAACCCTAGGCGCGCGAGTCCGACTCGCACTTGACCGGTTTTTTTTATGTTATAAGTGAGCAAACGAGCAGTCGAGCCGAGCCACCTGATGGTAAGTGGTCACCACCGCCCATAGCACCCACTGTCTTATTAATGGCATATTTTGACACTAATAAGACAGCAAAGCGCGTTGCTCACTTTAGAACTAAGATGGTATCTCTCATGTGCCAGTAATTTCACCGGCTACTTAGGAAGGAGTCCCATGTGAAATTCCGGTAAACTACCTATAGTAGGGAATATTTTACCTTAACTAGTTAACTTAATCCATTCTCATTTATCCTTTATACGAGTGACGAAGGTTTTAACAAGAATTTATTTATTGTAAAAAAATACTCTTATGATAATAAAAATTTACTAAAAATTTAATTTCCAAAGAAACAATCTTAAAAGTAATCCTCTAAAGTTCATAAAGCAACAAGACGACGTTATTATCAAATATTCTCGGACAATCCAAAATAAACACCTTAATACTTTATAAGCAATCGTTTCAGCGTCTGATTCTTTAATCACAGCGCTGATTCAAAATTTACTTGTCTTGTATACTCCTTTGCAACTTTATCCGTGCATACTTGAAACTTTCTTTGCTCAAGTCTGAGTCTTATATCTATTAATAATAGAGTTTATAAATACGCGCCCAGTGGAAAACAAATCTTAGCCGAGGTGTAAGTGACAATAAAATGGAAGCTTAGCTCTCGGCGCCGTCTTGAAGTGGAACGGCGGGCGCGGGCAAGTGAGAGGAGAGGGTAAGAGGGGGAACAGACAAGATGTAGTTGTCTCTCTCCCACGCCGGAGTCGCGCTCATCCGTTTTATTTATTTCTTGTTTGTCCCGTTTGTCCGCCGCGCGCCTTCTTCCCCATTCGCTACATAATTTATTTTGAGCGGGCACACTTAAAAAATTGGAAGAGCCGCGTACGAGTTTGGCGGTGAAATGGAGTTTGCGGGCCTAGGGGGAGGGGGGGTAAATGAAAATAATATGGTAAAATGATTTCATTTGAATTGCCGTTTTCGCGTAATCGTTGGGGGCGGTAATGGTGCGTGGAAGTCCCGGGCGCGCCATTGTCCGCGCCGTTTTCATTTACGCGGGAATTTATTTTGCGAGCTTTATTGCGCCACTTGAGTTTTATCGTCTTTTATCGCCCCCATACATATTCAATGTGCTCGCAACATCCTGTCTGTTCGGAAACTATTTTTGATGATGTTTGTGACACTTTGTTTTGTTGGGTCTCAATGGCGACTCCATGTAATTCTTGTTTTAACAGTAAACCAGCAAATTTAAAATGAAATACAAAACTTTTTTACAATATAATAAGTAGGTACCTAATTTATTAAGATTTTTCTCAGTATGAGTTATACCTAGGTACTTATACTTTTTTATTTTACTTTCCTTCTCTATGTTTTAGTTATTTTACTTCCCTACTTGTCTAACTAGATTTTGTTTTATCTTCTTCCCTTATAACTCTGATGTACGATACACAGAAAGATACTACTGCCCACCCTCCGGTTCATAAGCCCTTAGTCGCCTCTTATGGGTTGGTACTATTCTTTGCCGGCACCACAGCATAATTAAAAGTATTAATTAATTTGTTGAACCTTTAACTGGGTAAAAGAAAATGAATATATTTCCCACCCAGCATTTTATATTTTGCGGGCCTCGGTGAAAAATATATAATATGTCCCCAAATTTTTATATGATATGGGCAATAGGAATAGAGCTCCCACATCGCCTTAGTTTATGTGGGAAATATGTTCCTTCTGTCCATTGCGGACAATAAGTTTGCATAAACGTCTACTTAATTAAGGGTTAAAATGTGGTGGCAAAAACCATAGTAATACAATTATTGTAGGTGAAAAAGCTCTATACAAAAGTACGTTTTTACGTTGACAACGTTTTAAGGTGGTTCAAATTTACTTTAAAATGTTTAAAGTTACCAGTCCTTATATTGAAAGCGATAAAACCTCGTTGACTGAGACAGCAACGTCTTGCACGTTTTCATCTTTACGAAATTTCACCAAGACTCCCAAGTGGCTTATTTTCTAATAATTATTATTAAACTAAGCTTATTCGGTAAAACAGCCGGTTTATTATGAATTAACATTAAATGGGTATTTACGTCATTACCGAGACAAAGTAATCCTTAAAGTTCTTTTCCACTATGCACAAAGGTGGCCGATGTTAGCAGGTTGAAGAGAGGGTTGAAACCTGGCTCGGATCGCATTTTTCTTCTTATTTAATAGAAAAAAAGGTTCAAGAGGTTCATCTATTTATATTCCGTGCTTTGACACCGGGTCAAAAATTTCAAAAAAATTACATATTAACTTTTTATCACATCTGAATTAGGAATGTAGATAATGAGCTAGTAGTTCGTTCTACGTTAACAGGGACTAAAATCACTTTTAATCCCTAAGGGACTAAAATTGGTTTAAATTAGGAATGTCACGAATGTGGATATTTTTATCAGCCTCTTATTATTTCTATGTCATGTCTTATTGTTCTTCAATAAATAAACGTACTTTTCTTACATATTTATAATTTCATTTATTTATTTCCTCATAGAGGATGATAAAAAGTAGAGTGTCCACCTTGGGAGCAAAACTATTTTAAAGCTCGAGCGACGTACTTTGAATCTCTCGCTGCGCTCAGGAATCTACTTTAGAATCCTTTGCTTCGCCGGATTCAAAAAACGCTCTCTCCCTTAAAATAGTTCATTGCTTCCTTGGTAAACGGTCAACTATTTCGTCTCTTATCTATTCCAAGAGAGGCTAGATAATATTTGAAAAAAAAAAAATATTTTTATGAATATTGACATAAAGGAACACAACGAAAGGTTAGAAGCATTTGAGTTGTGGGTTTTTGGAGTACTTATTGAAAAGATTAGCTAAATGGAGAGGGAAAGAAAATAGAAATGTTGAAAGAAAGTAGAGATGAAAGAGACGTTTGCTGCAAACAATGGAATAGAGAAAAGGAGAGGAAAAGTTATTAAATGTTATGAGTCTCTCCAATTTGTAAATAAACGTTAAAGAAAATAAAAAAAATTGAGTAGGTACTTAGAAAGAAAAAGGAGGACCTAGGGTAAGTTACTTCGACCAAGGAAAAGGTCGGTGTCAAGTCGTACCTTAAATCGAGTAAATAAAAATTGAAGTAGAGATCGAACCCCATACTTACGATAAATAAATCGAATAACATCCGATTTCATTTGCTACCTTGGATTACCGTACCGATTTGGTGTTGTGGACAAACTGATTAAGATCAACCGTTTAGCGTTTAAAATTTCATGCAGGCTTCGAAGATCCCATCTTTAGAGAATATTATGTCTTATTTGATTTAATATCAACATTCATATTTTATTTCTATACTATTAAACGAGCAATATTTGTATATATATTTGTAATCGGTTTCTCGAAAACGGCTCTAACGATTTAGATGAAATTTACCATACGGAGATCATTGGAAAAATCGATCTAGCTAGGTCTAAAGTCTAGAAAAAATCGATTTCACCGTGTTTATAAGCATTTTTTTCAACTACCGCTTTTTAGTTAAGTACCTACAGCGCCATCTGCGCCATGGGTGGGTAGCAGAGCTTGCTCACCCGATGATATCTCAATGTTGAGGCGGCTATTATAGAGCGAAGTTCGGTCGCCCAGGTACTTATTTTTAAGTAGGTAGTAGACAGACGATCGCTGAAAAAGGGGCAAGGACTCAATTCTCGAATATCACACGGAAAAATAAATGAAACAGCAGCATTGCACTTACTTTCTCGCAATACTCAAGGAAAAACTATCAACCGCAAACTTAAATTTGTAATGCCATACACATAGTATGGAAATACAAACTTTTATTTACGTTTTTCCAAAAAAATGTTCGAATGAAATATACAGATCAATTCTGAATTCAAATTGTCAAACATTAAAACAAACAAACCTCAAACGATTTCGAGAAAATCACATGTTTAACTTTTAGTAGTACTGGAACACCTTTTATATAAATTTTCACAGATCAATGGATACCACCGTAGGATACTTGCATGGAGATTTTTTTCATTTCCCAACACATGTTCCTTATAAATGGATAATTGTTCAGTTTAGTCTACTGAGCAAGTCCTTTCAGTTTTTGGTACACCCTGTGTACTAAATTTTATTTAAAAAAGTCATAAAGAATATCCAGTCAGGTAGACAACCAATCCAGGATTAATATAGAAAATTTTAATAAACTCAATGGAACCAATTTTGGGTAAATCACATATTTACGATTTGGTGGTACAGGAACACCCCTTATATGAAATTACACAGATCAATTGATACTGGCGCAAGATATCTTACATGGAGATGCTTGGTCATGCAAAGTTTCATCAAGATTCTATGAGACGTTTTTGAAAAAAAATCAGTATTTCATTTTCGTTGTATGACAGCTACCCTCAAAATGAGAGCCAGCAAGAAACCACTTAGAACCCTTCGCTGGATTTGCATAAAACTTCTTAATTCAAAATATGGTGTCAATCGGACCATTCGTTTAGCCGCTAGGCCAAAGCGTGACGGACAGACCGACCGACGGACCGACCGACCAACCGACCGACCGACCAACCGACCGACCGACCGACCGACCGACCGACCGACGGACAGACATTTTTGGAAGACTTGTTTTTTATGATGTATAAGTGATATAGAACACATTTTTGAGAAAATTAGAAAAAAAAATTTTTTTCACGAATACAATACCTTTCTCGCTCTGCTCGAAAGTAAAAAACAAACCCGATAAACTTTTAGTAAGTTTGATAAATATAAAATAGTTTATGATTAATATTTAAAATATTGTTAGGTTTGTTTTTTCAAAAGTTTTACAAGCCGTATTTGAAATCCCAAAAATCACTCAAGTGATATCCCAGACCTCAAAATCGATAGCAAAATACGTAAGTAGTTAGTTTCACGGAGTGTGTCATCATCATATCAGCCGTAAGACATCAACTGTTGGACATAGACCTCCCCCCGTTAACAGCCTCGTGGTCTACTGGTTAGAGTGCTCGGCTCTCGATCCGGTGGTTTTGGGTTCGATTTCCGGTATGGACACTGTCAAACAAAAATCTCTTCGTGCGACCTCCCCAGTTTGGTTAGGCCATTTCAGGATGAATCACCTAATTGTCCGAAAAGTTAGATGATTCCGTGCTTCGGAAGGCACGTTAATCCGTTGGTCCCGACTACTATCTACGATAAAGAGCTATAACAGAAGCCTTCGGCGGCTCAACAATTCTGGCACCAGGGTTTGTGAGGTCGGTCATCGACCTTGTAACTCACACTACATGATGATGCTGATAGAGTTCCCCTAAAGATACGGTGTCCAATGTATCAAGCTTGATGTGCTCTTGACTGTACAGTCAACCGCACGTCGGTAGAAACTTTTTGAACTCTATTACCACGCCATAAGGACCAAAAGAGTTTCTACTGACGTGCCGTTGACTGTACATATTTTTATACCGGTCAATAAAAAGGCGTAAGCTCGATGACTAGCGCAAACTGTAATAGTTCCGTAATAACTACATCAATGGTTGCGTAATTGTATCTATCTTTTGTAGACTACCACGAAGGGGGTTATTGTAGGGCGACCAAGAAGCAAAAAGTTTTGCGGACAGTATTTTTTTTGTTTAATTTTATTTTAATGCAAATTATGTTCGATGTCATGCATGCTTACATTTCTGTATAAACTTTAATCTCTAATTTCTATGAAAGAAAACGAAACTATTTAAACAAAGCAAACAAATAATATTAAGGGATTTCGGTAAATAAACAACTTGCTCTGCTTCCATTCATTAGAAAAACCTGCCAAGTGCGAATCGGACTAGCGCACAGAAGGTTCCTATATACTTACTTATGGTATTATTAGGACGCAATCAAGTTAAATTTTATAAGCTTTTACTGTAGGTCCTTATGTATTTTTAAATTTTTTAGGGTTCCGATACCAAAATGGTAAAAAAAAGGAACCCTTATGGTGCGACTTTTTCTGTCTGTCTGTCCGTCTGTCTGTCACACCTCTATATCTCAGCAATCACTCATGCTATCGACTCGACTTGAAATTTGGAATAGTTTTAGAATATAGTTGCCCAACTTAATTGCACATGAAAGAATTTTGAAAAAAATATGATTATTAATGTAAAGGGGGCCAAAATAGGGGGGGGGGGGCAAATTTCTAATTGTCGCTACTAGGTCGAGTGGGATATCATGTGAAAGGGCTTTACTTGTACATTCTAAAGTATATTTTTGTATATTTTACGTCTCTTAGTTTACCATTCCCCCCCCCCCCCTTATCTCCGAAGTTTGGGAAAGGAAAAATCTGAATTAATTACAGTTGACAGAAGTTTATGTAAACATTACAGAAAAAATAAAACGATCTTTCTAAGTTGCACAGTTTTTTAGAAATCTGCAAAAATAACCTTTACAAACAAATTTAGTTTTGCGGTCCTAAAAATTGACTTTGACGGGAACAAGGCGTGATGTTACGTATGTATGTATGTAAAAATACAAAAAATATATCGGAACCCTTGGCGCGCGAGTCCGACTCGCACTTGACTGGTTTTTTTTATTAATTACGAAAGGTACGTGCATTTCTTACAAACTATATGATCGCCAAACTTGGACAGTTTGTTGGCAAAGAAGGCGCAAGATTAACAAAATCATGCAACTGGTACTACCCATAACCTTCTTTACTAATAGGAAATATGCATTTTTTTTTTGACGGATTTATTAACAAAATATGAAAATGCCATTGTAGGGACGACAAAAAGTGAAATTATAATTTAAATCGTCGGAGCGATATGTTCTTTTTTATAGGACATTTTTCATCATTAGTTTTAAACTAAAAGTCACAAAAAGTCACCTGACCTTATTACACCAGTTTAAAATTTTTAAAGCTTAGGCCTTATTTGCCATTGAATCAAAAATACTGTGTTTATGTTTTTTATTGCCAATAAATCTTAAAACTTTTACAAAATATTAAAAAGAAAGCCTTAGTTGCTGAGCCGTAAGTACAGAGCCTAAAGACAGTGATTTTCTAGTATCGCAAATGCTGATTAATAGAATAGAATAAAAATATATATGGGATGGACATCAGCTGTCACGCAACATTTCGTTGGCTAATGTCAAACTCATACATTTTAGGGTTCCGTACCTCAAAATAAAAAAACGGAACCCTTATAGGATCTCTTTGTGGTCCGTCGGTCTGTCTGTCTGTCTGTCAAGACCCTTTTTCTCACGAACGGGTAGAGTTATCAAGTTGAAATTGATAACGAAAATTTCAATTTTTTACAACGACGCAATCAAAAGATATGGCTTTACATGCCCTCATCTCCATACATTTATGCACTAAAGCAAAATCTAGAGGGTACTTCCCGTTGACCTAAAATTATGAAATTTGGCAAGAAGCTAGGTCTCACGGTACAAATAAAGGGAAAAGTCTAAAATCATTACTAATCATTCATAGTACCTAAATTAATAAATAACCTACCGTCTAGTACAAGAAATGATATAAACTATAAAAACATTAAACAAAAATTAAAAACGTATTACTTAAGCAAACTCTAACTCGTCAGTTTTATATATAACTCCTAGATGTTACTTCGACACACCCTGTTGTCGTGTCGTGTAACCGGTTTACTGCACAGTCTAACTGAGCTACGTATACTCGAGCACTGCCAGCCAATAAATCGCAACAGATAGATAACGTATAATATTTAAGTTAGTTTTGTAGTTATGATCGCTGTCTATTGTCGCGCAATGAATGTATCTAACAGTGTACGGAAAAACCTAACTAGGTTTATGCAACACTGTAAAAAAAAAAATCCTTATGAAAATTCTTTTGTAATTTTTCAATAAATCAATAATTAAATATTAAAAATTTTCTCACAACTAATAGTAACCAATTAAGGTGAGCTCCCGTTTCAAGAACTTTTCTATAAAAGAGAGGTCAAGTTGGATGGTCGCGGAGATTTTAAAGTCAAGGAGCAAAAGCTTTTAGTATATCATATTATGGTAGATAGGTACGGAACCCTTAAAAAGTAAAATAAAAATCAAATATCATATTATGGTAGATAGGTACGGAACCCTTAGGGCGCGAGTCCGACTCGCACTTGGCCGGTTTTTTTTCTATTCTGCTAGCGTTTACGATAGTAGAAAGCCGCTTCTTTGCGGCCCATGTGTGATACGATAGACTGCCTCACGGACTATTTCTATCACGCTTTCTTTTCGTACTATTTTGATCGAAACACTAAATACATAGATAACTAGCCTTTTCTAGTTTATCCAAAATATTTTGACCTTCAACACTACTAAGTACTGATAACATAGTCACTTTATCGAAACAAAAAAATATAAAAATTTAAAAATATATTTCACTTGTCAGAAAAGTAATTTCATTTCATGTATTATTTCATGATAACAGGTAAGTACTTGGATAAAAATTAAAATATCATCCACGAAATAACATCTGACATGGTGACCCTACTTCGGGGTTTTTTCGACCCCTCGGTGATTTATTGAAGAAAGCTTTTAAACCCTTGCGGTCTCCATTGTGGAGATTTGTCTTGCCTTCGTATTGTATGGGACGGATCATTACCCAGATTTTCTCTATTAATATAATGTTTTTGTCATTAGGGATATTAGGAGAATGATAAAGGAAGTAAGACTGCTATTTATGTCTAAAAACGAAATATTAGTAACATCAGCCGTACTCAAAATGTGCATGGGTGAACGTTACTTACTTAAAATCTCGAGCGTTATCCGCCTTTCGGAAGGTACGGTAAAACGTCGGTCGTTGTTGTGGCCGATTGCTCATTATTTCTGATAGGTAATGTTTAAAACTAAGCAACATCATCCATGATCAAAATGTGCATGGGTGAACGCTAATGACATAATATCTCGAGCTATTTCCGTGCTTCGGAAGGCACGTTAATTTATCGGTCCTGGTTGTGGCCGATTGCTCATTTTTTCTGATAGGTAACGAAAGGTAAGCGAAATCATCCATGGTCAAAATGTGCATGGGTGAACGCTAATGACATAGATCTCGAGCTGTTTCCGTGCTTCGAAAAGTACGGTAAGGCCGTTTGTCACGGCTATCATCACTGATGGATGTCTTTTAATCATATCAGAAATCTTTACCATCCAGGTTGACCACTAAATCTGAGAGTGGGTCTGGCTGGTTTGCCGACTGGTTTGCTTATGTCAGATAGTAGGTATGGCTCTTTGTAAAAGCCAGTGCCTATGTCAAATCAAATAATAGTTTATTCATTATATGATATTAAAATCTCTTAATGACGTCAGCTAAACCACATCGCTTCACAAAGTGGCGCCGTGGTGGGAAAAAAAGAATCGACAATAAAAACCCACACGCTCTATTAAATATTGAATGTACAGGGTTGATACTTGTTTGATACAATAAATATAAGTCAATATGAATTTTTAAATAGCCTGTTAGAATGCATGGATTTCTCTCTTCTGTCGTTTTCCCCGTGTTTTTAAGCATTTTTTTTTAAATACCGCATTTTAGACAAAAACCTACAGCGCCATCTGTTGGCTGGTAGCATAGCTTGCCCACCCGATGATATTTTCATGTTGAGATGGCTATATAGAGCGAAGCTCGGTCGCCTCGGTACTGATATTTTAAATAGATAAAGAGGAAGAAAGTTTCACGCGACCCGGATTTGAACCTGCGACCTCCGGCGGCGTACCGTCCCGACGCTCTTTTAACTGAGCTATTATACAGGGTGTAAAAAGTACGATGATCCTTCTAAGGGGTAATACTACATCACTAATAGATTTTTTTTAAGAAAAGCTTTTTTCTGAAAAAAAGTAGTTTTAGCTCAAGAAGAAATGAAGCGCCTGAAGGTTTAATTACCTATACGATCAGCTGGTGATGCAGACAAAGATGTTTTTCGTTATAATATCCAGTCATTAGCAAGCACATATCCATTTCAATAAATTACAGTCGTGTAATTCGAAGGAAATACAATATTTATGATCACCCGAAAAAAATTAAAAGTATTTTTTTTTTTACAATCTATAGGGACTTTGCTGAAACTAAAGAGGGCAGTACTTACTGCAAATCAAATGCTGCCAGTGACTTAAAAAGGAACTAAATGGGGAAGGAACCACGTATATACATATATGTAGTACTTATCTAGTTCCTGATATATATATACCGAGGATTGTCACATGCTTCAGGCATAGTCCTAGCAAAAGCGCGCTAACGCTTATCATAGTATGTTGAACAGTCGCTTTAGAAGACCATAACTTTTTTGAATATAATGTTCAAGTGAAAAATCATAAGCAGAAAAATTCGCTGTATGGTAGATGTGTAATTGAAATAAAACACTCATGTAATTAAAATATTACCACTATGTTCGCTTGTGTTTTTTATATTTCTGTGTTTAGATATTTGAATACAACAGTAAGTATTTCTTCATTTTATAATTATTATTATTCATTTAATAATTTTGAAAGAGAGACGAAGGGATTTTTTTATTTGACACCAAACAACATTTGTCCATACACTTAGTTTGTTTTTCTGACAAGGGTAGCGCTGTCATCGGTCTGCAAAGTCCCTCTTTTAGAATTTCATCGTACTTTTTGTACACCCTGTATACCTATGTCAATATTATGAATATTATTCTTTATTCTGAGCAAAATACATATTGCATTGAATATAACTTAATCTAGGTACATTATTTGGAATAACAATTAATATGTCCAAGAAACAAAATAAAAAAAAAAAACAAACAACAGCAACACAAACAAATGGAAATTAGGTATTTAGTATTTAAGAATCAAATTTAAATGTCATAAACTCGTTCACTGAATAAAAACATCTTTCGAGTAATAAGGCGTATAGAATTCTTTTGAATGATGTTACTCTGGTGACAGATTTCAACGACGTTGGAAGTTTATTGAAGCAGCGAATGGTTTGGCAATAAGCACTATGTGAAAAAACAGAGAGTTTTGGTAAAATTGTGTCACTTTTAATTGGGATGTCTTTTCGCCTTGTTGAAAGTCTCAAGTCTCTTTCTGCAGTCGTCTCCATGTATTGTGGATGCTTGACGAAATTACACAACAATACAAATATGTAGAGACTTGGTGCTGTCAACACGCCTAGTTTAATAAAGTAATCCCTACAGGATACCATTTGGGGAATACGAAATATTGTTCTGATCGCCCTTTTTTGAATAATGAAGGCATTCCCTATATTATACGCATAGCTATTACCCCACAGCTTAATGCTATAGCGTAAATGTGACTCTACTAGAGCATGATAGACCATTTTAAGCTGCGGGATAGTAGCCTCGTCTCTCAGAGTTCGTAGGGCGAAGCACGCTGAACTTATTTTATTTACGATACGTTCAAGTTCCGGTTTCCAATTGAAAAAAGAATCTATGTGCACTCCGAGAAATTTAACTACTTCGACCGTCCTAATTATATTATCATCTAATTTTAATTCCAGTGTTTCTTTATTCCTAGCCGTGGATCGAAATAATATAACATTCGTCTTGGACGAGTTGAGATGCAAGTTGTTTATTCTAAACCATTTTGAAAAAGTATCCAGAGTCTGATTGGTTTTTTTTATAAGTCCATCAATGTTTGGTGCAGAAACAACAGCATTCGTGTCATCAGCATAAACTATTGGTTTAACGTCTGTCAGCTCATTGTAGATGAAATTAATGAGATCGTTCACAAATACAATAAAAAAAACCGGTCCTAAGATTGATCCCTGGGGAACTCCTCTTGTAAAGTTGACCATTTTAGATCTATAAATGACTTCCCTGTTACCACTGGAGGCTATCAATTCCACATACTGTTTTCTATTCTTAAGGTAACTCTGTAATAGACCTAATTGTTCATTTCGAACACCATAGTGATGAAACTTCCGTATGAGAATGTCATGATCAACACTGTCGAATGCCGAGCTCAGATCTAGGAATATTCCTACCACTTTCTGTCTGTCGTTCAGCTTTGTTAAAATATCTTCTACAAGGGTGTCGATAGCTTCCACTGTACCTGTACCTTTTTGGTATCCAAACTGACGTGAATTAAGCACATTATTTACGTTCAGATGCCTAACTAGACGTATTTTTATAAGTTTTTCAAATATCTTAGACAGAACTGGCAGTAAGGATATAGGCCTGTAATTTTTTGGGTCGGTCTTACTGCCTTTTTTGTGGATTGGAACAATTTTGGCAATTTTAAACTGATCTGGGAAAACATTTTGTTGAAAACAATCGTTAAAGAAATCGGAAAGGGGCATAGCCAAAATATCTATGTTCTGTTTAAGTACTGTGATGGGAACCTCATCATAGCCGCTAGATTTTTTATTTTCCATAGAATTTATGATTTTAGTGATTTCTGTAGGAGAAGTTTTATCCCAGCAAAGTTCTCTGTCTACTCTCTGAGTACTTCTTACAAGAACCTCAAAAGATTTATCTACATCCCTAGTATTGTTAGCATTACTGTAGTCAAATTGCTTTACAAAAGTATCAGCAATAGCACTTGGATCATTGACCATTTTGTTATCAATTTTCATCATAATATCGCGTTTTTGCTTTGCTCGGGTTTGGTTCCTATGTTTATTAACCACTTGCCAGATTGCTTTTATTGAATTATCAGCCTGCTGTATATCTGATTGCGCAGAAAGTTTTTTTGCGTATCTCACGATTTTACGATAAATGGTAAAATACTTTGAACGATAATCAAATATTGAACAGCGATTAATACCGCGATCAGCCGTACTTAAAAATCGCTTCATTACACTCGATGTTCGTATGCCCTTAGTTATTCATTTGACAGTTCTGGCTCTTTTTGAAACAATTTTTCTTGAGCGATATGTAAAAGTATGTTTAAAAATTTTTGTAAACTTGGAAATGAAACAATTGAGTTGTGTTCTAAAATAATTATTGTTCTCCTCGTTAAAAACTCTACGCTGTGTTATTATGAATTCTGTCTCTGAATTCTGAGAGACTTTACTAGTCATAACCACATCGCATAACAACGATGCATGTCCGTCTGACATGCCATTAAAGTCAACTAATGTATTAACGATATCGTCTTCCTCTATGTTCGTTATTATATTATCAAGACACGATTGCGAATCACCTCTAATATAAGTGAGACAATTATACAAAGGTCTAAAGTTATAACATTTCAATAAACTCATGAATTTACTTGTGTACGCGTTGTCTATCAACAGATTAACATTAAAGTCTCCGCAGATAACAGACTTTTTATCAAACAAGACTTCAAGCATTTTTTCCAATTGAGACATAAAACTATCAAAGGTTTTGATTACAGGTATTCTATAGCAGCAACATAGATATAAATTAGTTTCTAAGTCCCTAACGCCACATATTTCAAAGCTATCAACTCTATACAATTTTCGGCAGATCTCTAAATCCTCTGTACTACGTCCTTTTAGTCCCAGCATTAATTCAATAATACGGAATCGTAAATTTATCAACTTCCTAATAGTTATTAGGAATTAGATATGCCTCCGATGTCTGTCTGTCAGTGGGCTGTATCTCATGAACCGTAATAGGCTGAAATTTGAAATTTTCACAAATTGTGTATATCTGCTGCCTCTACAACAACAAATACTAAAAATTAAAAAAGTAAAAATTAAGGGGTGCTCCCAAACAGCTAAATAGGGGAGCGTAAAAAAATGTTTGACCTACCCCATCGAGTGGGGTATCGTTGTTTCGAGCTCGTAGAGGAGATAAATACTGTGTTATAAAAAATATTTAAAAACAAAGGAAAAAGATGTCACCAAAGTCAGCTGTTTTTACAAAATTTTGTTTGAGCTGTATGCAAAGAAATTCGAGCGAAGCAAGGAGGTTTTTGTTCTGAGGCTGTATGTATCTCATGAACAGTAATAGCTAGACAAAATTTTTACAGATTATGTATTTGTTTTGCTGCTATAATAACATATACTAAAAATAAAAAAGTTATAAATTAAGGGGGGCTCCCATACTAAAGACCTGTTTTTTTTGGCGATTTTTGTTTTAGCTCTATCTTAAAAACGGGAACACTTACAAACGTTAAAATTGGTACATTTATAGAGCCTAACCTATAGAATAACAACAAATAATAAAATCTGGTCAAACGCGTGTAGGACTCAAAAAATCTAGCACAGTAACTTACTGAAATTTCAACTAATACAATTATGATTATGTGATGGTACGGAACCCTCGGTGCGCGATTCCAACTCGCACTTGACGGTTTTTTATAACGTTTATGAGTAAAGTAATGCTAACAACAAAAGTGTTTCAAAATATTTTTTGTATTGAAAAGTTCTTGATTTTTGCAAGATAACCAAGCACAGGATATACAAATATTGTCTAACTGTTCCTGTCATCGGACTAAAGGACTATGTAGATCTATGCCTAGAATTACTGTTTTTGAATAACAATGGCTTACCATTATTTGTAATAATATTTAATTTAGCTAGCATTAAATAGTTAATTTGCAATTATAGTAAAATAATTATAGTAAGTTGTCAATTTTTGAACATTAATTTTTTTTATGTCATTTTTGATTATTTTGTTTTGTATATATGATTACTATGCCTACTTTTAATGAAGACAGAATGATGCTGTGATTTTACTGTAAAGAATATACCAGAAAAATATATTATCTGCCTTTTATTATGATACTTATATCTAAATAGGTAGTTAATTTAAAAAATTGTAAAGGTATTGTTACATTCGGAAGAATGTACTAAAATGTCAATACAAAAGAATACAAAATTGTAATGTCCCATTACTTACGCACCAGCTTGATGTGTAGGTATTGGGACGTACTGGGAATCACTCCACTCGCCGAATCTCATTCCCATTCGATACGGTTAAGTTGTGTTTGCCTATGGACCGGACGGACGGACCTATGGAGCTACGAGTTTCCTACGAGTTTGTGAATTTTCATTTTTCGAAAGTTGATCAACTTACTAGGAAATTTATCAACTTACAATTCTTATTATTTTCCGGTGACATAAACACTTTGACTACTACTAGCGCCATCTACCCTAGGCTTGTAGTACTTATATGGGCCGTTTATTCCTTATTTGTGGGTACAAAGCACAAATGAATCATCTTCTTGATCTGTTTTAAAATAATAACAGTGACATCTGCAGTGTCTAACTATCATAAAAATATATTCAATTGATATATCTACGAGTATAAGTACAATGGACTACGGACTAGGTACAGTCCGCAACAAAAGAAGCTAAGAGAACCACATATTCAAAGTGACCATACTAAAATTATCTATGCAACACTGATATTCATATTATTGTTGGCTCTCACAACAATTTGAAAACTTTTGTTGTATATGGTACACTCAACAGACGTCAGTAGAAACACGTTGGACTTTATGACGTCGTAATAGAGTTGCAAATGTTTCCACCGACCGACGTACGGTTGACACTTGAAAAATTGCAGAACTGTCGAAGTTCGAAAATGGGTCGTCTTGTCTTATACCGTCATCTAGTTAGAAAACGGAAAACTAAAATAATGATTTACAGCATGTGTTCCAGTAGCTTTTGCTGTTTTTTTTTTTTCATTTATTACAGGCTTTAGCAACTAGACTATCAGCCTAAACAGTACACAAATTACAATATAAGAAATTAAACCTAAATTACCTAAATACTACCTTATTTTCTATTTTGCGCTTTTAAGACAAAGTTAGGTGTCCAATTATGAATTGAAACGATAGACATGTCGTAGGCTGCATTGGCAGCTGTTCAACACGAGCCTATGTAGCTCAGGGAAAGTTGTTCAGTTTCATGGTCTAACTAAATGCACAGTTTCAAGGATCACAGTGTTTATCCTAACACCATATTTCCTATTCAAAATAACCCGTCAAATCCATAGAACGACGCCTTTACTACCTTGTGACGAATTATTTATTTAATCCTCCTTCTAATTACCTTTATTTTTCTGTGGTGGGCTCAGATAAACGCAAAATGGCATCATGGTTGCTGATAATAGATAAACGCGTTTCATTCACTCGCGCGAGAAAATTGACGTTTGTCAAATTTAAATATATATATATATATTATTTAAATTTGACAAAGTAAACGTCAATTTTCTCGCGCAAGTGAATGAAACGCGTTTATCTATCAGCAACCCATTAGCATGATGCCATTTTGCGTTTATCTGAGCCCACCACAGAAAAATAACAAGGTAGTGAAGGCGTCGTTCTATGGATTTGACGGGTTATTTTGAATAGGTAGGTATTTCCTTTTAGTTATTGATCATTGAAAATTTGGAACATGTTGGCAGATGTCATCCCATAGGTGCCCATAGTTAAATAAATTAGCAAGGCATCTTTCGAGCGAAGCAAGAAGGTCCGAGATCTTTGAAGCCCACAGATTAAAGAAGTAGTACTTATTTAATCCACTCCATTCATTCATTTCATTTTTTTAACAACTAAGCGGTGCACAGCAAGTTGAAAGTAAAGGACTTCTCTAATCTATATGCCTAGATAAACGCAAAATAACATCATGCTGAGTGGGCTGCTTGCTCAGCACGAGACCCTAGATAAAAATTTATAGAATAGGATAGAAAAAAAAAATTTTTTTCACTTACCTAACTTCTATCTAAAAACGGTAGTTTTTATTATACTCTGGCTTTTTTGGCGGGAACTCGACATGGGCGTTTCAAATTTTGTTTTTTTGTGCATTTAGTGATTTAGTGGATAATAAAGATAGTGTGTTATGCAGTAAATTTACTACGGAGTGCGCAGCTGATGAAGATTTCAAGTGATCTCGTGTTTAAGCCCCGTTCTAAGGCCCCGTTTGTGTTGTCCCAAAAAGTCACGAACATTTTCCTTCGTAAAGTTCACTATCGCTTTACGAGGGGAGCTAAAAAAAAGATTAAAGACATCAGAAATGGCTGTATGGGCTTTGTACTCTTTGCCTTTCCGAAAGGAAGAATAAAACAAAAAAAAAAAAAAAAAAGCTCTTTGTATCGAAGGCACAGACTATCGAAGGCAATGAATCGTTGTATAACGTCATGGCAGGACGAGGTTTTAAACAATAGAACCTCTCGGCGCTCCTCTTAGACTATATAATACTGGCGCTCCCAAGTATGCTCATGCAAAATTAACATCACCAAAAAAGAATCTTTCGATTTTATTACCCTCCTATTATTTATTTTTCGCCATTATAGTGCAAAATAAACGAGACACTCATCAATTTCTCTTACCGCGCCATCTGTTGACTATTATAAATACAACGATATTTACGTGTCGGTAAAACAGCATTGCAACTTGTTAACTTTTTCTGTCTTTTGCCATAATTAACTAAGTTTTTTGCTGAAAAATAAAATTTAAATTTAAATAAATTAAAGATTTCAACATTTACGAAAAAGTAGAAAATAAAATTATTTTATTTGTATTTTTAACCGTATAACGTTAAATTTAGCGCCAAAGTCAAGCGGCGTTTCGGCCATTTTGCGAACCCCGCGACAGGAAGTGATTGTTGAAGGTGCTACGCAGGCGCAAATTGACCTTTCGGTTGAAGAACCCGTCGGTCACATGTGAGTGTCGATAAATATCTCTATTTTACAGTGAATCCCATATAAAATAGTAATCATTATTGTTTTCGTAAGTATTTTATGTGGTGAACAAGTTTTTGTGAAAGTGCGGCGATCCTGCGGTGTGGATATCGTGTAAATAATGAAAAATATTATACCGCGGCGCCGGCACGTTTGTCAAGCTGCTATTTTTTTTCATTATCTCTCCGATTTGGAATAAAGATCAAGTTCATATTTTTCTCTTGCGACTGTAAAAGTGATCAGAGTCATCGAGTAGGCGTTGAAACGGTGTGTGGTGGTTTAGTGGAGTGCATTTGGTTGTATCGAAGACATGCTCAAGATGTCTGTGAGAAGCCACATGTTCTGCCACAACTCGACGTAGACCTAGTCGTCACCTCCTCCTATCAGGCCTGCATTTAAATTTTGAGTTGCCTAATTCATATTCTATAACTTCGATTTACAGAAACACTTGTTTTGATAATGAATGAAAATCTTGCATACAAAGGGTTTGCCATACATAGGTAGGGTTAGGTCTTGACAGTTTTTCAATAATCGAAATCGTGGGTGTAACTTGGTGTTCCACGTTTCAGAATGTGGTGTACATTGTATTTACATTATGTTGTATGACTTTGCAGTGTTTGAGAATGATTCATGTTTTGCTTCATCTTAAATAGGCATGACATATGTAGGTATTTACTTGTAGGATAAATATTTGTGGTAGTGAAAAGTTGTGTAGGCCCTTATCCTCAGTCCTAAGAGGCTGAGACTACAGTTTTTTATTGTTATTAGTTCAGACTAATAGGAATGTTGAAAGTATGCATTTGCAGCATGCTAGCCCCCAT
Source organism: Athrips mouffetella (assembly GCA_947532105.1). Taxonomy (NCBI): domain Eukaryota; kingdom Metazoa; phylum Arthropoda; class Insecta; order Lepidoptera; family Gelechiidae; genus Athrips; species Athrips mouffetella. The sequence continues at coordinate 5,375,699 of OX383976.1, read as the reverse complement.
AATTGCATATTATGAGTAATATAGGCATAGTAGTGTGCTGTGCAATATATGCCAGGCTTTGTCACTAGTAGTGATTAAATCCCTCATATCACAACTCCTAAGGGACTGTGCAAATCTATTGCTTCTCTGTCCCTTGCACTCAGACCAGCCATTTAAAGTTAATCTTTCATGGGTCTCACACTGTACTTCTAACATATTTATTTTTAACCATTGCACCTTTGCTATCAAAAGAACTTAACAGAATACTTATTGAATGTCATACATGCACAAAAAGAAAATGTGTATAATGGTGTATAAAGCTGTCTACTTACTCATCTATCATAATTTACATTAATGAATAAGTTGAAATAAAGTCCTGAAATGTTTTACAGTGTATCTTTGCCTCTGACACCGAAATTCACAACTGGTTTTGGTCTTGTGCAGTATGATCTTGCAAGTGAGCGAACAAGCCACCTGATCGAAGGTTGTCACCACCATAAATAGCACCTATACTAAGCACTAAGATGGTGTGTCTTATGTGCTAGTCCTTTCACTGGCTCCCTTACCCTTCACAATCGGTGCAAACACTGGTACACACAGCTGCACATCAGTAGAAACACTTTTGGACCTTATAGAGTGGTAATAGAGTTGAAAAAGTTTCTACCGACAAGTGGTTGACCGTACTTCCTCAGGCAGATTTTGCGGAGGTTGTCATTTAACTCTCTTATCTTGACTAAAGTATGCTTTATTCCTGCTGGTAAGTTGACTTGTATTATGACTTCCAATCTTGTGGTTGACAAGATTCTTATATATTTGTTTGACTTGTATTTTTGCTATGATATTGTCTTTTTTAAGAATTTATTTGACATATTGTAGACTTTGGGGCTAGATCAGGATCAAGCCAAACAGGCATTATTTTTTTCTTGAACACGAAATTTGGGGTGATTAGTGAAAAACACTTCCGATAGTCTTAAATAGTTTCAAATCTTAAATTGATTCATTTCAAGACAGCAATATAATGCTGATTACTATTTCTTTTCTAACCTTCAAAACGGATCAGCAAAAGTTTCTCAAAGTAAAGCTGGTCTGAGTAGTGGTAGTTCAATTTTAGGGGTTTCATATTTGAATGATGACTTTAAGTAATTCTTCTAGGTTGTGTGTGTGATTGTTTTTTTTTTAAGCGCGATGGCTTGCTAGTAATTATTATTATCAGTGAGAGTCGACAGCATTTTAGTTTCTATCTTATCATTTTTCTTGCAAGTATAGGTTATCTGGAAAACAGCTGAATAACTGCAATATTTTATCTAAAAGACAATTGATAATTGCACAGCCATCATTTTCCATCTTAAATTTTTTTAAGATAGTTTTAATTTTCCATTCAGTGTTATTTGAAAGTTCATTGACCTACAGGTCAACAACCTAGTGCAAATTTTTTTCATCACATATGGGCGTGAATCACGCCGCGCTGTTAATGCCAAGGTTTCAGTGTATTGCAGGCTGCTTTTTATACAACATACCTACATATTAAATGTGTAATTCAAAGTATTAATTAGACCAGTCAAATGTGGGCACTACAGGTGTGATTTTTTTGTTATGTCACAACTGGGCAAACAAGCAGGTGGCCAACTGATGGTAAGTGGTCACCACCACCCACCCATAGCACCCATTTTACACTAATAGAACAGCAAAGCGCATTGTCTGCCCTGAGAACTAAAATGGTATGACTCATCTACTAGTAATTTTAATGGCACTGCAGTGCTAACACTACATACTTGGCCAGATAGACGTTGCACAAAGTCCCTTCCACCTTCAAACATAGGCATAGCATAGGACAGTAAGGATGGCCACAATATAGAGGAAGCTTGTATGCCCTAATGCTACCACTAGACTAGTAACTACATTATCAAAAACTAGCATCTACTTTAGTAATATTTGTTGTTGTTTTCTTTAATGAACACTTAAAAACTAATAAAAAAAAACTAATTTGAAAGTCCTTCATTAGTCAATAAACTTTCTTAGTAATTGATTTGACTGTAAGATTGTAAGTAATTATATAAGGCACTGATTGTCATTCGTAGTCATGATATGAATGTTACACACATGTTTACTACGAGCCCATAGAGTCGCGAGTGCAGTTCTATACTGCTCTCGTGCTGAGGGTACTCGGAAATTATACACTTGGCCCGACTATGCGTCTCACTTCACTACTGTGTTGTGGGATCACCGTACAGGGGCACATTTCTTCTTGAAAATTATACATTAGTTCTTCATTTTAAAGAAACCTATTACCAACCTGATTTACTTATTGAAAATACAATTTAGTTAGGACTTTGACATATTGTGAAAAAAAGGAGACCTTTTCCCAGCAGTAGGACAGCATACAGGCACAATTTAAATACAGGTAGCAAATATTGATGTTGATTCTGGCAGACACAAACAAAAAATAAACTAAATTTGACAAGCCTAAAAGTGTTACTGTCTTTTTTCGAACCTAAAGCCCGAGTCAGACTGAGGTAGTAGCTGAAGCATTCCAGGGGGCGATATTTTTTGTAAAGTATGGGCTATGCATCCTGTCACATTGAAAACCAGTCAGTATTTTCTTCCCGCAGATCCGCCCCCGGACCGCTTTTGCAATCATACTGCCTCTGTGTGACTTGGGCTCAAAGGTGGTAACAATGACGGCAATACTTTTAGGCCTGTCGAGTTTAGTTTTAGTTTGTGTCTGCCTGAATCAATACCACTGTGGTATCAGCTTACTAGTTTGAATTAATAGTAATGGATTCAGTAAACTTCTTGAAAAGGTGGCTAGATAATTTTTTTTCTTATAGTTTATTGCATAATAACTCAAAATCAAAAAGTAGGTTATGATTTTCTAATACATTACATTTTTCACAATGTTTTCTCGAAAATTAGACCACTTAAGCAGATTAATGTATCGTTCCTAAGGTCCTCTGCATTAAAAATAAAAATGTCATTCGGATGCCAATAAAATCACCAAGCCCCAAGGTGACATTTTTTTATTACTATGGCCTATGTCCAGCAGTGGACGTCTTTCGGCTGATATGATGATGATGATAAAGCTAAAGGAAGGAGACACATCAGAATAAGCGGTCATATTACTGAAAAAATATTTTTAAAAAATACAATGCATTGAAACTTTTCTATTTAGGGTTATTAAACCTAAAACTCAGAAATAAATAAAATATTGCCATCTTTTTAAGAAGTTATAGCATGCCAGTTGCTAACACTTGGAAAAGCTGAAGCTGTTGCTATATTTTGTTTCTTATTTTTTTCTCCAGTTATTTTTAGGATGTCACTTTCAATAAGTTTCACTTCTATAAATCTTCATTTTGTGACTTATCTGTATAGACACTTGTTAAAAAATCTTCACTGACATAAAAATATAGACGCCTCTGATGCAGCTATACATAAGAAAGAGAATTGTTGAATAGCTTTCTCTTTCTTTGCTATAGCTGTATCCCTTAGAGGTAAAAAAATTCTGCCTTTATTTTAGCCATAAATCATATAAACTTTGATCTTGTGTGAGTTGTGTCTGAATCTGAGTTCCATTTACTGTTTTGTAATTATTTGAAACAGGGTTTGTTGAGGCTGGGTCTGTCTGCATGTTGTTGAGTTGAAAAAATGTATCTTTGCAGGGCACTGTCCCATTGGTATTTCTTATAATGCTGATTTGGTCTGATTTGTCTTCCTGTAAAATGCAACCCTTTCATGTTTGCAAGGGTTTTTCTCTTTGATTATTCATATTATAGATGGTGTAAGAGATGGTGTACTGAAAACTGAAAGGGTGTGCTCAGTCAACGAAACTGGACAACTTGCCCAAAGAAACATTTTTGGGAAATGGAAAAAAGTTTTGACCTCTACATAGAAATTGCTCACTCTGATTGAACAGTTTTTATGGAGTGGTAGTTTTTTCTTTATTTCCCAAAAGTGGAAATTTTTTTTGGGAAAGTTGTTCAGTTTCGTTAATTGAACACGCCCTTTTATTTTGGGGTACACCGCCCTTACACTCTGTATGTAATTGAGGTACAAGTTTTTCTTGTCACTTTTTTTTGCCAAATGGCGCCTTTCTGCGAAGTGACGTAATTTAACAGTGTCATGATGTTTTATTTAAATATATACTAGTGGCCCGTCCCAGCTTCGCACGTGGATTGCAAAGGCTTTCAAGAGGAATGATTTAATTAAATTTATGAATTTAACTGACATAAGTTAAAATTAAGTTAAAATTTTAAGTAAGTTTATTAAAATCCTAAACCTGTGACTCTGCCTGTCACAAGTCCTAAACCTGTGACTCTGCCTGACCGATCATCTGCCAGTAATTTTCGGTTATCTTCTGCACCTTGTCGATGGGGGAATCATCGTTAGTAAAAACGATGGAAGCCAATAACTAAAAAGAAGAAGAAGAAGAAAAATATTTTTGTTATAATTTTTATATTTTCGTTACAGTTTTGACTATTCTATGCAGGGTGCAGGGGATGCTATGCCGAAAGTTGAAAGGCATAAGTCTAAAATATGCAGCTTAATATACCGGTTGTGTGGTTCCCAGGATAGGGCCTTTCTTGCCTTAGTAGATGTCGTAAAAGGCGACAATCAGACATAGCAGGGTGTTAATTAAGTTGCGTGCCATAACTCAGCGGTGGGTTCAGTATCAGTAACTGACCAGCTTTCCCAAGTAGCAATAGGGCCGAAAATAAAAACAGATTTTGATCACCAAAACAATGCTATAATATGCTAATGCAGTTTAAGAATTTTTTTTTCACTATCCAACACGTTTTTCTTTTTTTCAGTTTTGTTCACTGATCATATTCAGAAAAACACCTTGTAGATTACACCAAAAATTTTGATAGGTAGCAATTTAAAAAATAATTTTGACTGCTTGTCTGTTTATCTACAATGTTAATTTTATTCCACAGATCACTCCTGACCGTAGCTAAATCTCGAACACATCATGGGTGACATCGAGGACACACACTTTGAGACCGGGGACTCCGGAGCCTCAGCCACCTTCCCCATGCAGTGCTCGGCCCTGCGTAAAAACGGCTTCGTCATGCTCAAGGGGCGTCCCTGCAAGATCGTGGAGATGTCCACATCCAAAACCGGCAAACACGGCCACGCTAAAGTCCATCTCGTCGGCATTGATATTTTCAATGGAAAGAAGTGAGTTAATGTATCAAAAGATTTTATCAGTCCTGGGGGGGGTGATCATGGTTGTTGTAACATCCAATGAAACATCCACTACTGGACAGGGAGCTCCCTCCAGAACTCTAGCAAAACGCGTGGTTCTTTGGAGAGGATTTACCATAGGCTTTTAAGCGTTTCGGCTGGCGATCACTGTTGTTAGTATCATTCAATTTACCATGATCAACTCCCTGTGGAGTAAGATTAGATAAGCAAGGTCTTTGCACTGCAGTCAGTTATTTACTTCTGTCTAGTTAAAAAGCCGAAGTACATTTTTCACACTTTCGTAATTCGATGGTATAGTACACGCAGCGAAGTTTGAGACAAACGCGCATTCACATTGCATATACGGGCTTACTGTCTGCTTGTTGTTCATCTCAACTCTCCAATGAGCGGCCTATAATTTCCCTCTTAAACCGAAAAACACTGCAATCCCAAAATCTATATTGTATCTATATTTCCAACGAAAAAATCTTTCGATGAGTTAATGAAAGATATTTTTAAAATCAGTATTTCTGCAATTGTTAGATTCAGACTTTGCCCAGCCATGGGTTATTTATCTCCAGTTTAAAAAGAGGAGCTAATATCAAAAGGGAGATAAGAAATAATAACAAAGATATTCAAGGGACATGACATTGCATTTACAAAAAAAAAGAACATAGCTTGATTTTCTAAATTACAGTAATTTTAAGCTGGATGTGTTTTGTACTATAGTTGAAGAGGGACATTCTTAGAGAGAACAAGCCTTTTAGCGTTGGGTGTTGATGTTGGCTGAATATGATGATGATGATCGTAATTTTTACTGAGATTATATTTGTTTCTTTTGCTCTTGTTGTTGCCTGTTGCTATACCGCGTGGAGTTAAAAAGACTTTTCCAGACTTCTTGGTCCATGTCTCTCTCCAGAGAACTAACTCGCCATACCAAACATCAAAATCGGTTCAGCAGTTTTTCTGTAAAAACGTAGACAAGACAATTTACTTTCCGATAGAGAAACATTTAATTTTTAAGAAATATCGGGGGCTATAACTAGAATTTTACGTGAAAAATAAAGTACGAGCCCATAGAGTCGCGAGTGCGGTTTTGTACTGCTCTCGTGCTGAGGGTACTCGAAAATTATACACCAGGCCCGACTATGCGTCTCACTTCACTACTGTGTTGTGGGATCACCGTACAGGGGCACAATATCTCAAATATCGTACAATTAAGAAGATCATAAGTAGAACAAAAGCTTTTTCTTCACTGATGATGTCAGACTGATGATGTCAGATAAATTATAATTATTTGTAATGCAAGGCAGCAAAATTGTTATTTGACACGAGTGCTTTTATTGAAACTCTAGCAAGCGAAGGATTCTAGGATTGAGCCACAAGCAAAGCGAGTAGTTCAAAAGAAAAATCCTGAGCGTAGGGAGGGTTTCAAGGCACGAGAAGCGATTGCTGCCGAACTAAACACAATTTTTCACCTCACAACAGCTAGGAAAATGCTAACGAATGGCGCCAGTACCCTAATAGCATAATTCATCATCTAATTCTAATTTCAAAAACCTTTTCCATGCTAGCGGTCAAAAATAATTTGAACACAGATTTCGACCGATACAGCAAAGATTTCCAAGCTAGTGAAGTGAAAAAAATGTCGAATGAGCTGCTCTTTAAAAGAGGTAACTAATTTCACTCGCGGATTTATATTAGAGTTGTTGCTAAGGTACAAGATAAATCAACAGAACTATTACTTATCTGTTACTTTTGTCACAACCGTTATAAATAACTTTTTAATTTTGTTTTTATCACTCACTACCTATTGTGAGTGGAGTGCATGGCACATTTTTTGTCTTGAAAGGTCGCGTAATTAAAAGATGTACTTTTTAATGATGTTTCTGTACTTAATGTCCATTCTACCAAATTAAGGACGTTTATTAAACAATCATTTTTAGTTGAGAAGAGATTCCTCCTCAATTGCACGAGACACGCGTTTGTAACCATAACATACAAACAGAAAAACATCAAGACCATCATTTGACATACAACTACAGTCAAACAAAATAATGTAGCTAGGGCTTGGTTCCAAAACGGGTAATACCACTGTGAAAGCAGTTTGTCTCACGCACACATACGGACGTCATATAAAGCTATCCTGTCGTCAGGATACTTATTACCCGTTTTGAAACACACCCTAGATTAGAATTACAACAGGACGACGTAGTGACGCTTAAGATATTGGAGCGACAGAAATACGTATCGCTCCGCTCCGTCCTGCTTTCATTCTATAATTCGGTTATTCTGTTTTCAGTCAAAAAAGTTTTGAAATTTGTGTACTTATATGATGTTAAAAACTCACAACTCTCTGCTCCCCTCCCCCCTGTGTGCTTCATCCCCCTCCTCACCGTGAAATTTGTCCTTGTTTTAAACTTTTAAACTTTTTTGCAAAAACTGTAATAGATACAAAAAAGTACCTAAGACTAAATTAATCCTCATTAAATATTGAACACACACATACCTTGTAATAATTTGATAGGCTTGATAGTTTTCAAACTGTGGGTTTGGACAGGAGAAGAAGATGAAGGTGTCATGTGACACACGTTTCAACTCTTAAAAATCTGAGTACCCCATACATTGATTTCATAGAATTACTTCATTAGTAATCAAGATTTTATTCGATTTTATTTTCGACTTTATTCGAAAATATCCACATTCTTTACACTTATTATATTGGAAATTGAGGTTATTTGTTTAAGCTTAACTCATATTAAGCTTAAAAATTTGTTCCGCAGATATGAAGATATCTGCCCATCTACCCACAACATGGACGTGCCCCACGTGAAACGTGAAGACTACCAACTGACTGATATTTCCGACGACGGCTACCTCACTCTCATGGCTGACAACGGCGACCTTCGCGAGGACCTTAAGATTCCGGACGGCGACCTCGGCACCCAGCTACGTGCTGACTTTGACTCTGGCAAGGAGTTGTTGGTGAGTGTCGATACTGTCACTTTTCTGACAATGCTTAGACCTTTTTCAGAATCAGACATATTTATTATTTTTCAACATCACAACACAAAGTAATATAGGTAAACATAGTAAAAGCCCATAACAGTATAACAATTTTTTTTTATGTCACAAGTGGGCAAACAAGCAGGTGGGCCACCTGAAGGTAAGAGGTCACCATCGCCCGTGACACCTACTGTCTAATGAAATAATTCGACACTAATAAGACAGCAAAGCGCGTTACCCACCCTGTGAACTAAGATGGTATGTCTCATGTGCCGGTAATTACACTGGCTCCCTTAACCTTCAAACTGAAACACAGCAGTGCAAACACTTCTGCTTTACGGCAGAAAAAGGCAAGGCAGGCAGGCATATAAAATTAAAATTTGCAATTTGATAAAAGGGCTTCACTCGGCAAAAGCCGCAGCATAAGCTTGTGTTGTCAGTGAACCCTGCTGAGTGAAGCACGGACGATACTGTGTCCAGAAGCACGCGCGAGTATGCCTCGTTTTGTCGCTTAATTGTTACAATAAATCGCCGCGAATTCCCCCCTTCTGAACATAGACCCATTATATTCAGCAGTTTAGTGATTTCGCAGGAATCTTTGAAGTGAGATCAGAGGTGTGTCTTGTCAGAAGTGAGATCTCATCTAGCAGACTATTTACTAGCTACTGCGGCGACCATTCTGTACGATTAGTACTATAAATTATCTTCGCGAGTACCATAATATCACCGACGGCGACCTTGGTAACCAACTTCCCAGAATCACCTATCATAAAACGTCTACTACAGCGTGTAGTGAGAATGATGATGACATACGAAAACGTTTTGAAGTTGCTCCTTAATAGTAATTAGTTAATTATAATTTCATGTCATGGTCGTAACTAAGCCCCATCGTAAACGACGCGACATACGACTATAAATATTTGAAGTAGGAGCCAAACTTCCCCTTGAGCCGTCGATCAATAACGACCTACGCATAAAGAAAGATAGTAAAATAAACAGTAAAGACAAGAAATCGAATGACCAAGTTCTATTTAATTAAAACCTTAAAAATATCATTATTCAAGGTTCGAAATAAACCTAAAACTGAACAAAGTCAAAATCGTTTATTCATTGTTGGATATTAAAATCTCTTAACCCAAGGGACTTCTTGGAATTAGCGTCACGTATTCGTAAATAGAATTATTCTCACATTCAATATTTAGTGCTTTAAACGCATTTTCGGTATTATAATTCAAACGAACATCTTGAAAGCCCTGAACATGCAAGTCTTGAAAAAAGGAGGTTGTAGTTTATCCGACTGATTTTAATTTTGAGAAATAAAAGTTAAATTCAGATCAATCAAAACAAAAGCCTTTCCAATGTCATTTTTCACTCCACAAACAATCAAGTCACAAAGTCGTAAAGTTTTAAAAACTGTAAAATAATTATCCTTTCACTTGTTAGCTGATGATGACAAAATATCGAGTATAGAGTCTCTGGCACACTTTGTAGTGTGCTGGTGCTAAATCCACTCGGAGATTATCTCTCTGCCCAAAACCTGGGCCAGCGTTTGTCGCTAGCCATATGGACATACGGGTTTTGAGTACATTCATATATTTGTTTTCATCTACATCAGCATGAAAACTGAAAGGGAGTGCTCAGCCGAAGAAACAACATTTTTGGGGTAAAAAAAAAATTTTTTTGGTCTTCATACAAATTGTTCACTTCGACCAGTTTGTGTGGAGAGGACAAAATTTTTTTTCATTTCCTAAACATGTTTCTTTGGGAAAGTTGTTTAGTTTCGTTGACTGAGCACACCCTTTCTGTTTTCGGTACACCGTCCCTTACACCCTGTTTTCCGTGTTCCTGAGGATATGCATTAATTAGGTAAAGTTGTTCAGTTTCGTTAACTGAACGTGTTCCTAAAGTTAATGCATAATACGAAAACATATTTTTTTTTTTTGTATGGGAGGGAATTTTTTTTTTCGTATTTCAACCTGTTTCTTAGAGAAAGTTGTACAGTTTCGTTAACTGAACGAGCTCTTAAAATTAATTTATATCCTCAGGAACACGGTGTCTCTGAAAGGCACAAAATCAGGGAGAGAAATTTCCCAAGTAAGCACTTTTCAGTAAGGGAATAATGCATAAATATAGCGCATAAATTTTTCTCGCGGCGCATTGACTGTTATTTGCAAACTTATTTGAAATGTAGATTAGTAGAAGAGTAGGCAATGTCAGGCAATCCGCCACACGGCCTCTGACCTGTAGGTCGAGCATGCGCATCGCGACTTGGCGAATCTTCATAGACCACACCAGATTAAACCGGTTATGTCTTCGCGTCCATACATTAAAAGTGACGGTTGCGCGCGACCAAGTCACGGTGCGCATCTTAGCCCGGCCTGACCGTTATCTATAGAGATGGGCCGACTATACACCGACTAGTCTGTAAAATCGACTATTTATGTAAATTCAAAATATCAAAAAAAAAAAAAAAATTTTTTGTAATTTTTTTATGGAAAAATTAAAAGTACTACCTATTTTTTTTCGGATTTTTTAATAGAAGGTTTGTCTCATGTAGTGTAATACCCCAGCAAAGTTTCATCGACTGAGGATTTAATGTGGGGGTCTCCATACAACTATCCACTTCGTTGCCTTGACTAATATTCGACGGAAAGAATAACATTGTGTTACAAACTTGTTTTTTCTGACAAATTTACTAAGGAACCCTACATTGCGCGTGGCCCGAATCGCACTTGGCCGGTTTTTACAAATTGTGTTAGTGAAGTAATTTATAGATTCGGTTCAATAGTTGCGATTACCTGCCCCACTACAAACATTCAAACAAATTTAGATTTACACAAGTGCCTCGAACGCGTAATTTAACTGTAACGACAGCTGTAATTTTTTTATAATTTATATTGTTTGAATAAGTAATGTTTTCAGTTTTTGGAAAATTTACTCTGAGCTTGTTTCTGTCTCGCCTGATGCGATTCTCTTATTCTGTTTTCGTATTTCGACTTCTGCTTCATGAGAGAAGATTCAGATTCAGATAATTTTATTCAATGTAGATTCTTTACAGAATACTTATTGAATGTCATGCAGAATACAATGCAAATAGAGCGAGTCTACGCCGTTTCGGATCGTGCTATGGCAGCGTAAAAGAAACGGCAAGAAACCACTGCAGCACGGCCTACTTTAAGAGTCGGCTTTTTACAATGTGTTTCTTGTGTTTCGCTGGAATATCAGAGCACCATACCTCTTTGTCAAGTTGTTCAGTTTCACGAATAGATTCATATTCTTCAGGGTTATTACATTCTGGGAATAAAATAAATGTTGTTTTACCTCGATATGACAAATTGATAACGTAAAGTGCGTCACAATAGCAGTCAAAACAAAATTTTATTATACATTCAGTTCAGTGTTTTTGCATACAAAAGATGATTTAAACTCAAATGTATTTGGAGCATATGGGCTTAATATTAAAATATCAAGGCTTCGGTTTAAAAGAACGCGGTTCTAGAGTCCTGTCTGTGGTTGTAATTTTTCGATCTTTTTTATGGTATTTTACTGGCTTGGAGTTAAGACTTTATAAACACAAACAACTGTCCGAATGAGGTTTTCGATAATATAGACTAGATTTTCGTGCTACATTAAGACAAAAAATCCCGTCGAATCGGCTCAGTAGTTTGTAAGCAATTTGTGAGTTATTGCCAAACACACACAACATTTTCTACTATTACCTAAATTGGTTCTATTACTTTTCCTAATTTAAGAACTACATTAAGCCAGTTTACTATTAAGCTTTAACCTAAACAAGTCAACTCAAAATAAAAATGAAATCGACTACATATTTAGACAAAGTCAAAAAAGCCCCCCGTGCAATGCCCCCTGCCCAAACGTCCCCATAACACTGGCCGCTTTCCCGCGCTGTACCGCTAATATACCGATCATCATCATCATTGTCGTCAACAGGGTATTTAACGAGGGCACTGGTTTTCACACAGAGCGACTGCCATCTGACCTCCGCAACCCAGAAGGCAAACCAGACCCAATCCTAGATTAGGCTTAGCCAGGTTAGTGGCAACGTTGGCTGTCAGAGTTTTCAAGCCTCCAAATGGCCTCTGACTTGGCTTAACGACCACTATCATGGACAGTAGCCGGGATCGGCTTAACGTGCCTCCCGAAGCACGGAAACGCTTCAGTACTTGTGTTACTAGCGGGATCACCCATTCGGGTTCTGACGTTGCTTGACGTGACACGAAAGAAAGAGCAAACTACCACTCTGCCACGAGCGCTTCGCCAATATACCGCTATTATTAATAATTAATATAATAAATAAATAAAAACTTTATTATTCTCACATTTTTTTTTTATTTGACAATAGTACAGTATGGATTAGTAAGACACACTAGTAAAGTTCATCTATGTGAAAGATGGTGTCTATACTAGGAGACCTGTATGACAGACACCAGATAATAATATGTGATTCTCTTTATTTCCAGTGCACTGTGCTGAAATCCTGCGGTGAGGAGTGTGTGATCGCGGTGAAGGCAAACACAGCCCTGGACAAATAAACCAACACAGCATTTATAGGGATATAAACAAGCGTATAATTTTTTTACAATCAACAACTCTTACATAAATGTAAAACATAATATTATGTATAATTTAACGTAAAATATTCGGGTTGGCGCGACGCTTCTGCGCTTCGCTACTCCTCCACCTGGTTTTTGTGTGACAAGAATGTTATAACTATTTTGAAAGATGTGAATTTGCATATCAAACTGAACTTTCCCAAAGTCATAGGTCGATGTACGAAAACAAAAATCTGCTATCAATTGAAACTACATCAGCTGGCAGTCTTAATTTTCTTTTAGATTTCGACACATGTTTAATGGGTAAAGAATTATCATTCTGATAGGCAAGTCCAAATAATTTAATTTTTTATACCATTCTTGTAACACATTGATAGAAAGTAACGGAAGGATTCGCTATACGTCCACGGGGACTTAGATAATGGTCTATTGTCGGCCCGTGCGGTATGGGATACCTTGCAATACTTAACTTTTAAGAACCGACGATCTACGCCGCCGCGCGATTAGTAAACGCGATAACACTTGTATTAAGGAATAGATTCTAGAGACTGGATAAGATGGATGTGGTACTCTACACGTTTTTTTTTTGTAACGCTAAAACATAGATGGTAACTCAAATCATGATGATCATTTTTTAACAAGTTTGCATTTTAGTTCCGGTTTCTTCTTAATGGTCCCAAAAGAGGATCAATTTATATTTAGCATAGACTTCGTATGCGTCACAATGGCAGGAGTAGGTTTTCACAATTGATCTGAACTGACGAAAAATGAGTAGAAAATTTACTATTTGGTACATGACCCCAATAGGGTAAAATACCCCATTCAGGCCATTCTGATGTCAGCACAGCATGACGGAAATCTTTCGCCTCTAGCCACCTAGTAAGTAAAAGTGCTGCAGAAATCGAACAAACGTCAAAAGATCAAAAAAGAAACTTGATGGTAAAGCCAGGCTCGTCCGCTGATTTATGAGTCTGTAATGCAGTAACAGAAGACATTTAAAAACTGCGCGAGCACATACATTGGAGTAAGAATACTCAGGATATAGAGGAATGGGAGTTATGGAGAAACGCTATTAGAGTTCAGGTATGTAGAAACCGTTCCGACTTCTACTACCGTAAAAGGACAAGCGCATAAGTTCGTAGACCATCAAGTGCCGGTCAACTGAAGATCTTAGGCTTTTGTCTAGTTGTGGACGTCTATCGACTGATATGATGATGACTAGCGAATGCAGGGATCGTTTTAGTAATGTGACACCCGGCCATTTTGCGCGTACGACTTCTGCAATTTTAAAATATCTTCGAACAAAAGTTCATGATCCTGAGTTGCCTTCAATATTTTGCGTTATTTAAATATGTAAACGTGGAGGGCACTTTGGAATGATTAGGGCTCTAGTCCTCGCACAGAAAACTTACCGCTGGGGCCACTTCTAGAACGCAATGCGCGGTTGTGTAGCAGATAGTTCTGTGTGTGGGGAATTGCTGGCCTATCGACAATACTGCCGCGACGGGGGATCGTTGGTTAAAAACAGGATGGCGTCGGTTACAATATTTATTGACCAGTGGTTGTATGTGGCGCGGGGGGGGGGGGGGGAGTGGACAGCGCATGCGCCGCGTCGCCCGCCAAAACTTCACGTTTGTTTTTTTTTTGTTTGTTCTCTTTTCGCTTACGTCTTAACGTTACGTTACGCGGCCCGCGAGCCGCCGTAAAGTTTGTTGATCGATATCGGTGTGATGAAATTCCGTGTGGTGGATATTAAATGTTTTATAGTGATTTATAATCTTAACGAAAAGATGGACGCAAACTTGAAGTTATTACCATATTTTAATGCTAAATAAATTAAATACATATAAAAAAAATCTGATAAAAAAGCTACAAAAAAATAGAAATAAAGGAAAATTCTTGAATGTAGTGTGTGATTGATTAGACCTTGGAGTTTAATGTGACGCTCCGTGCGCCGGTCGCTCAGTGTGTCGCCGGCTTTATATCCCTTCATGTAACACTTGCCATCTGTTTAAAAATGTGTCGACACTTGTGTCATCGATGTCAGACGTTCACCATCCGACCGTATGTGCTAAAGCCAACAAGACTGACGATGAAATGTCATGATAAATCCGATATCTTCAGTGAAGACTGAAATGCATTTTAATATATCAAATAGTTTATTTTTAACCTAAACAGTACGATGCACTATCGGCCTTACCGTGCTCTCTCTAATATTAATATTTGAATACATGAAGTGTTACTTGGCTCAAAATTGCCTCAAAATTTCAACAGCAAGTGTTATGAGGGGCTAGATAGGGTAACCATGCACTTTGTATGTCGGTGGACTTCTCTTTCTTAATTTAATAACATCAAATTGTCAAAGACGATTATGATTATACGAAAAACTAAATGTAAGGTCGGTAAGGTTAGGCCCTATAGGAGAAATATTTTTTTATGCATTCAAAATTCGTAAATTGCAAATAAAGTTGTAAATTAAAAATTGTTTAGATTCCGGAACACAAGGATTTCTTTGTTATATCCTAAAATTGTACATTTTTCGAAATTGCATAATCGTTGGTGGATTTTTTTTTATACTTAGCAGCTTGTAATCAGGTTTTTATTTACATAAAGCCTATATTTGTAAAAACATCGCGAAACGAAGTGTAAAAAAATAAATTTAATAATAATGAACAACTTTAGCTTTCATTGTGCTCGGATTCTGATTAGAATCCAAAACCTTGGGTAGGAGAGATTCATTCACGGAATATACCGTGATTTTTTATTAACAGAAAAAAGAAATTATTTTGCCACGAATTGAACAAGTTTTAAGCAGAATCACTTGTTTTTTTTTTTTTTTTTGAGAAGAAATTTGTGAAAATTCGCGGTATAGTAAAACACTAGAGAAAAGCGCAAAGATCAAGTTGTCTTTTGAAAACAAGAGACAAGATTAATACCTGGTCTATAATATCTGTGGTTTCTATGCAGCGAACCCAAAAGGTACAAAATAAGATTGATCAAGTGAGAATGAAACACCTGGTCACGCGCAATTGCGGTCTTAGATGTGTTGTCTTCGCCTTTTCGCCACAGTAGAAGATTTAAAATGTTATCTGCCACAGGCGAAGAGCCGTAGACTACTACATCATAGATAGTATTAAGGTTCTAAGGGACGGTGCGGTGTAGCGAAAACTGAAAGGGCGTCTCAGTTAACGAATCTGAAAAACTTTCCCTAAGACACATTTTTGAGAAGAAAAAAAATTAACCTCCATACAACACTCTGATCAAACAGTTTGTATGGAGACATGTAATTTCCCAAAAATGTTTCTTTGAGAAACTTGTTCAGTTTCGTTGACTAAGGATGCCCTTTCAGTTTTCGCTACACCGTCCCTTATACCCTTGATGCATTTGTTCCCTTGCCGCTTTGCCTTCAGAAGCTAAGGGTGCCTTAACACGAGATCTGCGCTTGGTAGCTAACCTGTGAGCTAGAAAATTTTCAAACAATATGATTGCTCAATTTTAAGCTAAGGAGGAGCAATACTATTGGTTGGAATTTTCGCAGCTCAAGTTAGCTACCTACAGCACTGGTGCAAAGCCACGGCTCGGCACGGTACAGTCAACGTCAGGTCAAGCTTGATACTCGCAGTGCGACTAGCCCGTACAAAGTCCAATGTGTCAAGCTTGATGTGCTCTTGACTGCACACCATCAGCACACTTTCAAATGCCTCGTGGGATGCTGTTTAGACCCCCAATTCTTTGCATACAAAATGTAGGACGGACATGACGCAAGACTCAGAAAAAGTGCTGATGGCGCGCCAATGGTACACCGCGCCTTCCCCTCTTTCTGTCTGGCCTGCGCCTAAAGCATTGAGCGGTAGGTGCGCCCAATTGCCTCTTTCTCTAGTGTTTTACGTTCCTGTGGATATCTTATCCAAATATAGGATAAAGTTAATGTGGTATTTCTACTTCATTCTTAGAATTATTGATGCACCTTATGGTTGATATCTGATATTCTTCATGAGCTCTGTTGTTCTAAGGAAAGTTTATTTATGGCATAATTGGTTTTTGGCTCTTTTACATACGTCATAAATTTACAACATGCCAAAAA
Source organism: Athrips mouffetella (assembly GCA_947532105.1). Taxonomy (NCBI): domain Eukaryota; kingdom Metazoa; phylum Arthropoda; class Insecta; order Lepidoptera; family Gelechiidae; genus Athrips; species Athrips mouffetella. Next base: position 5,358,875 of record OX383976.1, on the reverse strand, counting down.
TGTAATTAAAGGGATGTCCATGATTGTCACTAGATTTATGGTCAACGAACAACAGAACTTGTGAAATGAATATAAAAAGAAACTAATCAGTACTAGAAAGTGCAGATTTTATTTAAGAAACTTAAATTATTTTTTATAAATGGGCGTAGGTCTGGTTAAATAACTAAGAAGTTCTGTATATACGTAAGGTTTGAAAGAGATGGAGTTATGGACAAAGCCACATTTTGTTTCAAAAATCGCGGTCCGCAGTAGAAATTATCTAAAGGTGCGTTTCCACAGAGGTGGAGAGGAGACGACGACGACGAGGTACATTTGATTCGTTTGCCACAATTTTTTGCTGAATATCTTTCGAGATTCTCAAGTTTTGGATAATTTTATCGTTCGCCTACAACGAGTAAATCTTAGCCATTGCAGTCAATTGTATAAAAAATGCTTAACTTTAGACCTCAAAACGGTAATCAGAAACACTTTTTAAAATATCAGTTTTTAAAATATCACGCTCATCTCGGTCTCTGTCTGATTGGTTCTAATGTAGTACGTAGAGAATATGAGCAACCACTGACGTCTCGGCTTTTTCGTCATGTTCCGCCTCAGTGGAAACGCACCCTTACGCACAAGTTTCTCTCTCTAATTGCTTACGTGTAAGTGGGAAAGGACTAGTTTCGAAGTGCGTTTCAGGTCCATTCTCTAACGGAGCTAAGTAATCTCAGTCATTTCAATATAAACAGTACCGAATTAAATATTTAACGGCCAATGTAAATGCAGTATTTAACACTGTCGAATTAAATCTGTACAAAACGAACCACCGTGAGTTGTAATTGATAACCTTTTTTATATGCTTATTTAGTTTTTTTTTTTTTTTATTAGAACGAAGTTCAGACTGTAACGGAAAGGTGTGATAATACTGAAGTGTAAATCTGCACGTGAAACTGAACAACTTTTCCCATAAACCAAATTTGACCTCCCATACAAAATGCGCTATCAGCTGATGCAGTTTCTACTACGTTTACATTAAGCCGAAGTGGGCAGGACGAGTATGTGTAAACACGATACTTCTCATGCCACTCGCGCTGCCCGGCGGCGCTCCCCAAAAAGGCTGCTTTTTGTGCGGAAGTCAAAGGACGGGCAGCGCGAGTGGCAGTGCTTGTTCACATTCAGCTCTGTCGCTCACTTCTCGCCGAGCGCCCGGAGGAGACAATTAATTCAATTATTTCGACGTCTGCCATTGCCGGTGGTCAGAAGCGTAGTGAATGGTAGAGCAGTATGTAAACACGCACTTCTCTCGATCCTGCTGCGGCAATATTCAGGGAATTATTTCCGGCAGCGCGAGGAGCAGCGGCAGGGGATGAATGTAAACCCACTTTATCGGTCTATGACCTATGTTCCTTGGGACAAATTGTTCAGTTCTGTGGGCATATTCACACCCTTTAGTATTATCACAACTTTCCGTAACACGCTGTAGAGCATAAGCTATAGAATTACAACAAATAATAATAACTGGTCAAGTGTGTATCGGACTCGCGCCCATTTTTAATACACTTCTGCTTGACTGCGCGTCCATAAACTAAGACTGTATTTTTAACTTAGTGGTACGGAACCCTCGCCTTGGTGCGCAAGTCTGATTCGCACTTGACCGGTTTTTTAATGAATACAAAGAAAATCGTAACCACTTGTATTCCGTGATCGTAACGCAGTTAATATATTACAACTTTTTCGCTATATTCAATACTTCAAGAGATCTTGAGAGGGGAAAATGGGCAATCAAGGAAAATTGAGGAACATTGGGTGCCCGTAGACGGTCAATCAAATGTATGATCCGACAAGGATGCAGCTATAGGAAAGAAAGAAATAGTCATAAACACCTAGTCTATGGTCCTCTTTCTTTCCTATAGCTGCATCCTTTTCGGATCATACATCTGATTGACCGTCAGCGGGCAGCGGGAGCCGTAACCGCTATAGCTAAAAATGTGAAATTTTGCACAAAGGTTAATTGCATGTAAAAATAATTGAATTATAAAGGATTTTCCAAAATTCATCTTCCAAGGGGGTGAATTAGTATCGGTCAAAAATCGGTATAAACCTTGTTGTATCACAATGCTTTATGGTTTAGTTTAAAGTTAGCTCTACGGACTTCATAAAATAATTAGGCATTTGATTGTAGTTCTCCGGGTTTCACAGTAATTAGCGCAGTCTTGAATTCCAATTCTTGAATTAGAGATTTCATACCCCGCGTTCCAAATTGCGCTAATAGTGTACTCTTGAGCACTGTGAACGCGCTTAGGGCGTCTGCCACATGAAGCGTATAAGCTGTTGTTCGTGTTTATATGAACACCGCAACGTGACGCGTATAATATATCACGACTCTACACGCGGCAGAGGGAATTAAATGAGTACACATCAAGCAGGCGAGCAGGCAACTCTGAAAAGGCGCATCGGAAATACGAAAATCATAAAAAAATCTAATATATTTTTACTTTTTTACCCGGAGAAGTGGACAATTCCTATTAATATATAATGTTATCATTATAAAGAAGAATTACTGATGTCATAGACTTGTGACACAACATCGATTTGAACAATTTTGAATAATTTTGCGATACCACTCATGGGCATTCTCCTTTGTTTGAAAATCCTACAGTTTTGACATAAGGAGCATAAAAATTTGGGTTTAAGCATGGTTTAAGCTAATGGACATAAATAAAGAAACACTGTTTTATCATTTTTGCAAAATCATCCCTGACGGTGGTGAGCCAGATACGCGCACTATCGTTTTCACTCAGCAGAGAGGGATGCAGCAGCGTGAAAGAGAAAGCTATATCTATACTATACCCCGAGCGAAGCAAGAAGGTCCGAAATCTTTGACTATACCACTTTTTCTTTTGTTTCCTATAGCTGTAGAGTTAGCGCGCTTTTGCTTGGTCTATGGCTGTTGGCTTGATGGCATGATGGATAGTGCGTAGCTCAGTGGAGAACGGACGCAGCAGGAGCGAAAGGTCTCGTACTTACAGTTGATTTATAAATGGTTATTTGCATACAAGGGTAGATAGAGTGTAGAAGATTAAGACACCTGGAATTACATATTGTCTAGGCACTAAACATTTTGATTAATGTTCTAAAGATATATTAATAAGCAGGCAATTTAAGTGTCTGTGTGTGCAAGTGTCTTCAGAAGGGTAAATATTTAGTGATTTAATAATAAAATTTAAGATTTATTGCTCGATGGAGTCGATCTCGATACACAAATGGCGTAACGTCAAAACATTGCGATAACGCAGGGTAATTTGAAACAGCTGATTAAAAAACTGACTCTGGCTGGTTGTATTTAAAATGCGGAAGAAAGAATATACCTCTGCTCTGGCATAAAAAATGAATAGTAAAACATTTTTAAATGTAGACAGATACAATATATTCAAACAGCTTTAATATTGCACGCATTGCGAAACATAAACCAATAAATATAACTCGATTTTATATGGCAGTTGAAACATGGTTCAACAGCTGAAAAATCTAACATTACAACAAAATATAAACTTACCAAAAAATATATTTTAGGCCATGAAACTGAACAACTTTTCCAAAGGAACAAAACGTTTTTCAACTTACCATAAAAACTGCACTATAGTACGTCCGCGTTAAAAATGCAGCGAGTCATTAGTAAATGCAGAGTAAAGGTTTATTCACAGTGGAGTTCAATTTCAAAAAATAATGTTTTTTTTTTTCGTTTTTTAGGTAACACACAAAGGAAACAACCGCTTTCTTCGAAGGTTTGCCTTCAGTTAGTCATTGTGCATTTGACTTTATAATTGATTGGTTACAGTGCTTGGCTACCAGCGGCGGGAAGCGATGAATGGCTTACCTACTGCATTCTTAAGATGGACGAACTGTAGCTGATTGCACATTTTGTATGGAAGATAATCTTTTCCGAATTTCGACCCGTTCCTTAGAGAAGTTTTCAGTTTCACATACTAAGTAGTGCTTACATATTTTTTTCCACCCTGTACAACTACCTAAATACAAATACAATAGTTGGAGCTTTTATAAGTCTTGTAATATTGGACTAGCCATTTACTTAAAGACGATTCTCACAGTAACGAGCGTCCAGTGGCGCACTCAAATATCTTGAATCTTGATCTAAAATACAAATACAATAGTTGGATCTTTTATAAGTCTTTTAATATTGGACTAGCCATTTACTTAAAGACGATTCTCACAGTAACGAGCGTCCAGTGGCGCACTCAAATATCTTGAATCTTGATCTAAAATACAAATACAATAGTTGGAGCTTTTATAAGTCTTGTAATATTGGACTAGCCATTTACTTAAAGACGATTCTCATTCAAGACAGTAACGAGCGTCCAGTGGCGCACTCAAATATCTTGAATCTTGATCTAAAAATACGTATCTTCTGATCAAAAAAAATAAAAAAAAATCAAGTCTTTGATCGTATTACGTCGCGACCACAGTCTTCAAAAGTATAGTACGCGACAGCTTAGTAGTGCGTGCGGGCGAAATATAAGGTGTAACTTGGGTATACCAACCCTGAACGATGTGAATTCTGCCCATAAAACTTAACAATTTTCCTTAAGGAACATAATAGGAAAAAAAAATTTGCCCTCCCATACAAAATGTACTATCAGCTGATTCAGTTTCTATGGGAGGTAAAAAATTTTTTTTCGTATTTCGACCTACGTTCCTTAGGGAAAGTTGTTCAGTTTCATGTGCAGATTCATATCCTTTAGGGTTGGTATACCCTTTTTGTTACACCTGTATAAGGCGCCTGAGCTGTTCCGTACTGTACAGCGTGAATTTTCATTTGTTTTGCTCCCGAATCCCAGTGATTCTACTCACGATAACAAACAACTTTCCCAAAGATTTTTTTTTTTTTGAGTATAGTAAAGTGGTCACGTGATCGACTCATTTTGTAAGGGAAGGCGAAAATTCTTTTTCGAGTGAAAATATTTTTTCTTCGCAAAAGTTTCTTTTCATGAGGAGAATCACCGGGCCTCGGGAGCAAAAAAGCAATGAACATTCATGCTAAAGATAGTAAGTCGATCTGTGACTGCTCTTAGCAATCAGATTCACCATCAACTTGCATTTCTTCATCTGAACTTTCATCATCAGACGAGATTTCTATCACAAGGAATGGATCTTCAATATCTAATATAGTTGTTTGATAATTGTCTCCTAAATCTTCCAACATTTGCACTATATCTATAGGCTCTTGCTTAATTTTAATTGTAGTTTCTTCACTAGTGGATTCAGTCTTGTCTTCAGTAATTTCTTGAGATAGTTTCACTTCGGGTGGTTCAAAATTGGAGTCTTCATCGCTAACAATTTCTAGAGAACTAGTTGTTGACTTTCGTTCGGATTCATCTGAGGTGAAAGTAGGTGAACTTGTTTCTATACGATTTTGAGCGTCATTGGTAATAGGTTGATCATTAGTAGTTTGTTCTTTTGGCTCTTTTGTCAAACTTGGTCCTGGTTTGGGTAGATTTTGTAGCTTAACGTACCTGGAGTTAAAAAGATAAAACAATTTTAATTTTCACTAAGCACTAGCTGAATAACGGGAACGGGACACGTGTGGTGCCGGTAAAGGATAGTACCAACCCATCTCTACCCGTAGGCATGGGGTCTCATTCCGTACTACGGTTTTTTCGACGGAGTAAATAGCCCGAATCCATTTGGCCCTTATGTTTCTAATAACTTGGGAATCATTTGTTATTTCACCTACGACTAAAATGAATGGGTTGATTCAATGTCTATCAGATTTCATTGAAATTAATGGTTTAAAGCAATTCAACAATGTCACTAATAGCAGTAGGAAAGTTTTGGATTTGATATTATTGGAGCATACTATATGCGAAATAGATGTTTCCGGCTCGATAGATAAACTTTGTAACGTTGATCCACTGCATCCTCCCTTAGAATTAGTTATATCTAAGGTTACGTCAACTAACTTAACGCCAAACATAAACACTACAAGGCATAACTTTCGAAAAGCTAATTATGATTTGATTAATAAGAATTTAGAAAGTATTAACTGGGACTATATTTTTGGAAATTGTAATGATGTGAATAAAATGGTAAAAGAATTTTATAATATATTAGGGAGTTTGATCACTGAATTTGTTCCTATAATCAAGTATAAAAGCATGAAATTTCCTAACTGGTTCGATCGTTCATTGATTCGACGTATAAAAGAAAAGTATAAAGTAAGAAGAAGATATAAAATATTTAAAAATCCTTTAGATGCTATTGCACTGGAAATTTGCGGAGCACGGTGCGAACGCTTGGCACTTTCATTGTTATAATAAGTATGTTTATGATGTTGAGGAAAAAATATCTATAACAATCCCAAATACTTTTGGTCATATATGAAATCCAAACGAGGAGGAAAAAGTAACTACCCTAAAACTATGACGGATGGGGATGTAACAGTGTCAGAAGGGCATGAAATCTGTGACTTGTTTGGCTCATACTTTGCTTCGGTTTATACTAGTCTCAGTAGCACTTCTTACGAACCTCCTGAATACTTGTTAGAGATCGATAGAGGCAGTGACTGTATATCATCTTTGAACATCGACCCTAAAGTCCTACTGCGCAAGCTGAAATGTCTTGACGTTAACAAAGGTGCTGGACCTGATCATGTTCCACCGTTATTTGTTGTTAATTGTGCCACTAATTTGTTCAAACCACTTCTGCTTATCTTCAATTCATCTTTGAAATCTGGCATTTTTCCCGATGCCTGGAAGATGGCCAAGATTGTGCCAATTCATAAAGGCAATGAATTAAACTTAGTGTCTAATTATCGGCCTATTTCCATCTTATCCACATTTGGAAAAATTATCGAGTCTTTTGTTACAACTGCATTGCAAAATTATTTCAAAAAATACATAGCCGATAATCAACATGGGTTTATGCAGTCAAGATCCACATGTTCTAATCTTGTCACTTATGTTGATTACCTAGCTGAATCCTTAGATAAGCAAAAGGAGATAGATTTCATTTATACCGATTTCAGTAAGGCCTTTGATAAAGTCTCGCATCAAATACTATTAAAAAAATTGGCCTTGTATGGTGTCACGGGTATCTTATCTATCTAATCGTTCCCTGTATATAGTAGTAAATGGCTATGAATCTAAGACTGTCTCTGTAACATCTGGAGTACCCCAGGGATCAAATCTGGGTCCAATACTATTTAACATCTTTGTTAATGACCTCTCCACATGCTTCCCTGATTGTATGTCATTCATGTTTGCGGACGACCTTAAGTTTGGAAGAATCATTGAGTCAGATAATGATGTGCTGCAGCTTCAAGCCAATATAAAAAACCTTGTACGATGGTGTATTAATAATCATATGCTCCTGAATGCGAAAAAGTGCTTTCATGTTAAATTTACAAGAAAACACATCATCAATACCTCATCTTACACTATAGATGGCGATAGCCTCAAACAAATCGATACTGTTCGTGACTTAGGGGTAATTTTGGATCAAAAACTCACATTTGTGAATCATATCGATATGGTTATCAAGACCGCGTCTAGAGTATTGGGGTTTGTAATCAGGAATTGTAAGATCTTTCGAAAGAGCTCAACAAAGAAATTGCTCTATAATTGCTTAGTGCGTAGTATATTAGAATATTGCAGTGTCGTGTGGCGTCCTCATTTTGCTACACATACGTTGCGATTGGAGAGGGTACAAAAAAGGTTCTTGTGGCACCTGTCTTACACGGTCGGTATGGGTGGTAGGCGGCATTCTTATTCTGAAAGATTAAAACGGTTTGATATGTCGACACTGGAACAAAGAAGGGACATTCTCGATTTTATGTTTCTATTTAAAGTAATTCATTATGAAATAGACTCCCCTTCTTTGTTAGGAAAAATAGGAATAAGAGTGCCATCTAAATATCCAAGACATTTGATTAAGCCACTATACCCTCCCTTCCGCAGCACTGTTATGGGATTCAACGCCCCTATACCCAGGCTATGTAGGATATACAATAGTTTAAGCAGTTTACTCGATGTATTTGGAACTAGTAAAGTTAAATATCGGACACAAATTCAAAACTTAGTAACTTCATAATGCTGTTTTCTCCATTTTTATACCCATTCAAGATTGATTTAATTTTAAGTTCGTTTTAGTTGTTTTATGTAAAATTTTTATTTAAGTTTTAGCTGTCATTAATCTTTTGCATGAGGTGTTTGCCTATAATTGACTGTGCACTTATGTAAAAAACTATTTGCATGTATCATAGTTGATTGTAATGGTGTAACAGTTGTTGGTAAACCTTATAAATAAAATAAAATAAATAATTAAACTAAATGTTACTACTAGGTTGGTAGGTAAAGGTGTAAACTATGACATTAATTCGATTTTAACATCCAGATATCAATTTATACTAAGAAAATACCTTATGGAAAAAATAGCCCGAACAATTTTCAGCACAAATTCGTTCTATGACGTGAGGTATCTGTACTAGTATAGTATTATATTATCTGTGCCGTAGGTGTCGTAAGAGACGACTTAGGGTTTATGAACCGGAGGATGGGCAGCAGCATCTTTCTGTGTATCCATACCATCTTACATACTGCGGTCACCAACAACAGCGGTCGCCAGCCGCAACGCTTACCAGCGTGGTGACCATGATAAATCCCCTCCAAAGTACCACGCGTTTTGCTGGAGTTCTAGAGGGAGCTCCCTGTCATGTAGTGGACGTGTTATGGGATTTAATTATGACTAGCTGAACACTGACCAGCTCGCCGGCACTCATAATGACAGCAGTTATTTCCCTAACTTTTTTCCGTTTTTGCCAATGTTTTTTACGGAGTCAGCTACCTAACCTACGGGATTTGACGGGGGCACTGGTAATTAAATAAATATAGGCTAGTTGTCGTAAATGCTCTTAGGACTAGCGAGCGTGTAGTGTTCTATCATAATGAATTCTATCTTTTGCTGGAACAATGTGGAGGGGAAGTACCATAGTCACCACGCTTGTTAGCGTTACGACTGGCACCATGGACCGCGGCAGATTGGCCAATAAAGCCACGATCACCCCTAGCTGAATTCAAAGACTAATTCGGCATTTATTGCTTGTTGAAGTAAGGATATTGCAATTAACATAACCAAGCCTCCCAGCAATGTATGCCGAATTAGTCTTTGAATTCCTTTAGGCCCATAAGGTCCACTTCCCATAAGGTCCACTTCCCAAAAGATCCACTTCTCATAAGGTCCACTTCCCATTAGGTCCACTTCCCACAAGGTCCACTTTCCATAAGGTTCACTTCCCAAAAGGACCACTTCCCAAAATGTCTACATTAGAATTCCCAAATTGTCAACTCGTGCTCAATCCCATTTTCCAAAACGTCCACTTTAGTTATCGTAAGCAAGTACGACATGCACTTTGAAAGAAGAAATCAATAGTACATTGCTCAGAGAAGAGAAAAGGATCGATTCCTGACGAGGGTGTCGTTTGAGGCCTGAGGCGCAGCCGAGGGCCTTAATACACAAGAGGTGGGAATCTACTTTATTTCGAGTGATGCATAGTGCTTTGGAAAAAAGCGGCCAAGTGCGAGCTGTAGTTTAGAAAAGTTTAAGTTTGTTTTATGGTAGGATTGAGCTATAACTTAATTATAAGATAAGTTGGGTTGGGATTATGTACCTAAGATGTAGACTAATGATCATACATATTTAAGGTTATTTACAAATTAGTCGAAGCACTAATTTATTTTCATGTTTAATAATAAAAATAATTATTTGCATTTCTTTAGCTTTTTGTTGAAAGTTATCCTTTTGGAAAGTAGTCCTTTTAGGAAGTGGTCCTTTTGGGAAGTGGTCCTTTTGGGAAGTGGTCCTTTTGGGAATTGTCCTTTTGGGAAGTGGTCCTTGTGGGAATTGTCCTTTTGGGAAGTGGTCTTTTTGGGAAGTGGTCTTTATGGGCCTAAAGGTTTGAATTCAGCTAGGTGTGATCGTGGCTTTAGTGGCCAATCTGCCGCGGTCCATGGTGCCAGTCGTAACGCTAACAGCGTGGTGACTATGGTACTTCCCCTCCACATTGTTCCAGCAAAAGATGGAATTCTGGAGTCATTATGATAGAACACTACACGCTCGCTAGTCCTAAGAGCATTTACGACAACTAGCCTATATTTATTTAAGTGATATAGTACTATTTATTTGTTGAATTATATTTACTTTCAAAATTTGCAATTGAAATTTAGTATGAGACATATTTAGAATATTTCCTTCTTGAACCTTACCTTTCCAGTAACTCAAGTTCGTTTTTCTCAGCTATCCTCTTGTTTTCCTCCAACTTCCTCCTCAGCTCAAGGTCTGCATCAGCAGGGTCATAGTCTGGTTTCTCAGTCTTCACAATGTACAGCAGGTCGCGATACTCCCGACGTTGTCGCTGCTTCTGAAGCGCGCGGCCGCATTGATTGAAAAGGGAGTGTGCTGAAATTGAAAAGGTTGAAAAAGGAGTGTGCTGCAAGGATTCAACATCACCACATTATGATCCATTTTTTTCGTTTATTTCAAGACTTACGAGGCTAATTCTGTCAGAAAACACAAGTTTGTAAAACAATGTTATTAATTCAATCAACGAAAAAGTATACAGGGTGACTTTTAATTAGTTCTTGATAGCAAAAGATATGCATGTACTCATAATACTGAATAACTTTTCCCTAGGAACATAGGTCGAAATACGAAAAACCAATTTTGACCTCCAACACAAAATGCGCTATCAGCTGTTGCAGTTTCTATGGGAGGTCAAAACTTGATTTTCATATTTCGACCTATGTTCCTTGGGGAAAGTTGTTCAGTATCATGAGTACATGCATACCTTTTTCTATCAAGAACTAATTAAAAGTCACCCTATAGAGGAAAATTCTTGGAACAATTTTTGACTTCGTAACTTTGTTTGGACTAGTTAGGAGGTAAACATATCAAAAGTCACCGCCCGTACCCCTAACGACTTTTTAAGGTCCCATTTTTCGGTTTTTCGCATATATCTCGGAAACTATACGTCCTAGCAACATACGACTTTTTGCAAAATTAAAGGTGATTAAATTTACTACAAGTTTTATTCAGTCAAGTTTTTCGATATCTTGTATAGTTTTCGAGATATTCGCAGTGAAGTCACATTGGCTAGTTGACTGATTTTGCCGTCACCCCTCTCTTTACTGGCTATTTTTAAGGGAAATTATCCCTTTTTCACCCACTTAAGAAACATCAGGACTCGATGCAATCACTTTCTCATCACAAACAAAACACTTGCTGCTCATTTTAACGACACAAAAATAGACTTTCAAGAGCGGATATCTCGAAAACTATACAAGATATCAAAAAAACGTAACTGAATAAAACTTGTAGTAAATTTAATCAGCTTTAATTTTGCAAAAAGTTTTCGATATCTTGTAGTTTTCGAGATATTCGCTCTTGAGTCTTTAATTTTGGAAAAAAAATTATTTGCTACAACCCTACGGCCAGCATAAATTTTTTGGGTGAGAAAAAGAGTAATAAATTTAAGGCAAAAATATTTTTTTCCAAAATTGGAGACTTTCAAGCGCGGATATCTGGAAAACTATACAAGACATCAAAAGACTTACAGAATAAATCTTGTAGTAAATTTAATTAGCTTTAATTTTGCTAGGACGTATAGTTTCTGAGATATATGCGAAAAACCGGGACCTTCAACCCCCCCCCCCCCCCATCCGGCGTAAGGGGTACGGGCGGTGACTTTTGATATGTTTACCTCCTAACTAGTCAAATGTTAAATCGGAATCAATTTATGATACTCATAAGAGCCCTAACGGGACATTGTAGGTTGTGCAAGCACCTAAACAGAATGGGCCTATACGAAAACCCATATTGCAGATTCTGTGCAGAAGACGATGAAACGCCTATACACCTGATTTGCCACTGTGATGCACTAACTCACAGTAGAAGTCGGGAAACGGGAGGACACATACTATACCCTGAAGATGCTCGAACTCTCAATCCTAGGCAGATTGTCAGCTTCTTTGAGGCTGTCGGTGTGGCCGAGGAAATGTAATATAAAGGGTTGGCTACAATAGATCTGCACAGGTCGCAGTGGCCACAGTGGGCTGAAATTAGCGTTTCATAGACATTCAATATTTTTTTTGAGTGACGCTTTTTTTGCTTTGAAACGATTAAGGATACCTACTTTATGCCTTATAAAATGAACTTTCATATTTATAATTGTAAACAGTGCACTAAGAATTTTTTTTTTCAAAAAAATTTGTATGGAGTCGGCGTAATAAATGATTATATCTCCATTATCGCACAATTGCGCTAATATCCTCTTAGGTTATTAATATATGAATTATTTTGGATTTTTTGACATACTCCAAACTAAGGCCAAACTTGCGCCTTTTTTTTAATCAATTTTTTTTATTTTTTTCGTTTTTAACTAATATTAACCTTAAAATGGATTTAAATAGATTGGACATTTACGCAAATTAATTTTCTGAAATATTAGAATGTGAAATTTGCTTCAAAACTCATTAGCTGTGTAATAAACAAAAAAAAACTGGTAATTTTTTAAAAGTTTTGTTTAAAAAAAGGCGCAAGTTTGACCTTAGCATGTAGTATGCCAAAAAATCCAAAATAATTCATATATTAATAACCTAAGAGGATATTAGGCGCAATTGTGCGATAATGGAGATATCATCATTTATTACGCCGATTCAATACAAATTTTTTCGAAAAAAATTCTGGGTGCGCTGTTTACAATTATAAACCTGAAAGTTCATTATATAAGGCATAAAGTAGGTAACCTCAATCGTTTCCAAGCATAAAAAGCGTCACTCAAAAAAAAATATTGAATGTCTATGAAACGCTAATTTCAGCCCACTGTGTGGCCGTCGGGAATTAGGAGCCCGGCCCCTTTACCCCCAAAACATAAACATAACTAGTCCAAACAAAGTTACGAAGTCAAAAATTGTGTTCCAAGCATTTCCCTCTACTTAAACCTTTTTTTGAGAATTCGTTGACTTAATTATATTCTTTCCATCAAATATACTTTGGGATTTAGTGCAAAATGTGTTGGTAAGTATTGGATTAATAGAAAAAATATATGAAATTGAACAGTTAATTGAGAGGTAGTTACCTTCTCTCATAACTTGTTGCCTATTCCACATTAGTTTATCTTCAATGTCGGCAACCATAACACACTTTACAACATCATGGAAGTCTGGAAACAGTGGGAGGCCATCTTCCCCAATGTTCTCATTGATGAAATTCTCCAACCGTTTCACTGGACCTGGAGGATGGCCTTCCAATACTTGCAATCTTACAGTGCGGTGTTTTACTGGCTGGTCACCAGTAAGTTGGCATAATTCTTTGTAAAGCTGTACTACTTGTGCTTTGTATCTGAAAATTTAAAAAGAAATGGCATACATAAACGGGATAAAAGGAAGTCTGATTTGCGCACTAAGATTTTACTTCTATCTTTTGATCGATAAAACTTCTTCTATGTTGCATCTAGTTTACGAGCCTATAGTTTTAATGATTAAGAAGTATGAACTATATAACCTCGAAAAAATTACCATGCTTACTTGTCACACAAAATATATTGCGAAAAATTATTATTGGCATTGACTTCGGCCTCTTCATAGTGATCTATCCACTTTTTAAGTTTCCCTATTTGTTCTTCAATCGCCTTAATTTTCTTCGATTTCTCTGTTTCATTGTTAGATGTCACTGATTCAAATTCTACCGGCACAACGGACACAGCAGACCAGGATACTTCCACTTGAGGTTCTAGAAAATTCTCTTGACTGGTCTGAATACTTCCATTGTCATTGACATAATTCTCCTTTTCTTTAATTGAATTGTTCACATTATTGATAGGTTCATAATCATCACTATGAATATTTCCATGTTCATTTACATGATTTTCCTTTTCTTCATTTAAATTGTTCACATCATTGTTTGGTATATAATCATCCAAGTTAATTGTTGGCACTTCATCATCTGAATCTAAAACTATGCTGTTGATTCTACTTTTTGACTCTTTTATTGTGCAGTTACGCATTTCTTGGAATGCAGAATTTTTTGATTTTGTGCAATTTTCTGGAAGAAATATATATAAAAATATATATAGTTATATTTAGAAAGTTGATAGTATAGTATGGTATGTATATCACCATTCATTGACGTTCATTTTTATTTCTTTTATTTAGGAACTTGAGCTCATTATTTTAAGATTCAAAACAAAAGGAAGTTTTAATTTGCTGTTATTTTTCTAGAATTCTGTTCTGCGACTTTGTACGCATAGAATTAAAACCAGTCATACAAAAATTCCATGGCACTTTAACTTTTCTCGAATTTATTAATTTTCCAGGAAACATTTCATATTTTTTTTTTCATGCAATGATTGTGCTTGAAATTACGAACATAACAAAAAAAGAATCAACCAAATTGGTTGATTATTAATTTCAGTAGTGTAGTGTATTTTTGGCAATATCTTTTCTTTTTGTGAAAAAAATCTAGTTATTTCATGCAAGAAGAAATAAGTGAATCAACTATTAACGCAACAGGTAGCTCATCATCACCATAACATCCCATAAATAAGTCTCTTTCCTTTTTCACAGCAAAAATGGATGGAATACTTTAAGGGTGATGTACACACAACGGCACTCCAGGAGAAACACTTTCCACTCTATGACACGGTAATAGAGTTCAAAGTTTCCACTGATGTGCAGTTGACTGAACCATAAGTCACTAAACTTGTTAGCATAACGGCTGGCACAACAATGTAACGTGGTGGTCAGTGAACAGTGTAGTGGTATGATCTGCCAATCCCCTGGTTCAAGATCCCATAATGGCTTTCTAAAACACCTGCAGTAAGAGATAGGTTAGAACTATTCATGGCCTGTAGGCTAGGCTTAGTTCATGTGGTATGCCAGTTTAAAAGGTATGCAGAGCAGCAAGCACATAGTAACAAAAGCAGTATTAGCTGAACCAGTGCTATGCTACAAACGCTTATAACCAGAGGCCCACTCAAGATCAGTGTTTCAACTAATGTGCAGCTGAGTGTACTTAATATTAGTTTTCTTATAGACAAGCTACTATGACTGCCATCGAAAGGAAGGTATTCAAACTGGTATTAATTTACTTGTCTCTTGCTTATTAGACATCGAGTGTTTGGCAAATAGGGGTAACTGCACTTTCAATCCCCTCCTTTCCTTGCATCAAAAGCATTTGAGTTGTAGCAGAGTGACAGACATAGTCCTGGGCAACCCATTCACACCTGGCGACATACCGTTGAGAGCGAGCTCAAGGCTGCTGGACTGACGTAGGAAGGACAGTGCAAGACAGGGAGAAGTGGAGACAGCTCGTATAGGCCCTATGCA
The DNA here is from genome assembly GCA_947532105.1 of Athrips mouffetella. Classification (NCBI taxonomy): domain Eukaryota; kingdom Metazoa; phylum Arthropoda; class Insecta; order Lepidoptera; family Gelechiidae; genus Athrips; species Athrips mouffetella. Next base: position 5,343,501 of record OX383976.1, on the reverse strand, counting down.
CCAGCAGGGTGCTATCCTAACAGCAACAACAACATCTGGGTTTCACTAAACAGGGTTAAGCTGTGTTACAGTTTATACCTTTTAAATTAGTAGTAAGTGTAGTCAACTGCACTCTTTTCTTTCGCTTATGAAACTTCAATGTCTCAACAACATCCTTGATATGAGAAAACTTATGATCAGGGTCGGTTTCCAAGCGCTGCAGAGCTTTAAACAAAACTTTATCAAATTTTGAAGATTTTCTATACTCTTCATCGCAACTTTTATATAATTTATAAACAGTCTTCGTGAGAATAGTGATCATTTCATTAGAGCTTTCCGTTTCCAAACATTTCTCAATAAAGTCAGTAAATAAAGGGTGTTCCTTGCAAATTTTGTCAATTGAAACAGGTTTCTGTTTTACAAACTCTTGACTGTCAGAGAGTTCTATGATGTTATTGTTTTCATTGTGGTTACTTCGCTGTGATTTAATAATATCTTCATCAATGACTATTGTTTCAATGGGATCGGAGTGTACATGTCCAATATTAACTTTCTTTTTTATTTTGCTCTGTGAACTCATTGAAACCTGTAAGAAACAGAAAAGTTATTGAATGTGGATGCTGATAATGAGATTTGCTTTGTAACCAAGAGTCAACTAATTCAAAACTAATTATAAACGAAAACTATGAAATTAGATCATACCTCAACGGGCTTGTCATCGTCCGATAAAGTTACACAATCGCTGTCGCTGATCATCATCAAAGTACAAATAGAAATTAAAAAAATACACGCGATACGCGAAACGGCGACCTCTGTACATTAACTTACTAATCTGGGACGGCGACACAGATTAGTATATTTTTTTTTTTGGTTTCATTCTTCCAAAGATTTCGGACCTCCTTGCTTCGCTCGGAATAGATACCTTGCTAATTTATTTTACTATGGGATGACATCTGCCAACATGTCCCAATATTTTATGTCAAACTATCAGTGATCACTAGGAAATATTCAAAATAACCCGTCAAATCCATAGAACGACGCCTTCACTACCTTGTGACGAATTATTTCTTTAATCCTCCTTCTAGTACCCTTATTTTTCTGTGCATTCTTCCTTTCGGAAAGGCAAAGAGTACAAAGCCCATACAGCCATGTCTGATGTCTTTCTTTTTGCTCCCCTCGTAAAGCGATAGTGAACTTTACGAAGGAAAATGTTCGTGACTTTTCGGGACAACACAAACGGGGCTTAAACACGAGATCACTTGAAATCTTCATTAGCTGCGCACTCCGTAGTAAATTTACTGCATAACACACTATCTTTATAATCCACTAAATCACTAAATGCACAAAAAACCAAAATTTCAATTAAGCAGGCAAACGCCCATGTCGAGTTCCCGCGAAAAAGCCTCCGCTGTGTTCCAAATTGTACAAACGCTGCTAAAAGCGTATACAGTACTGACGGACGGTCCAAATTGATTTTGCACGCTCACAAAGCTACCACTGCTTTAATGGCTGTAGTCAATTTGGAATGGATTTAAGCGCGCTCACGTGTTCATCTGTCAAAATGTCAGTTTTGTTTTTATTTTCTTTAACAAAGCCTAAGCTAATCCCTGAAAAATATGCGCCAAATCCACTCTCATTTCCATTAGAGACAAACTCATTAAAATCAAAACTTGAGAAACATCAGCTGGCTGCAAATGTGTGGGATTATATATGTGTCAAATCGATTTTGACATTAGCGCTTTCACTGCTCCACCTATTTGACTAAAGCACTGATAGCAGAAACGATGACGTCATCAATGACGTAAGGCGGTGAACGAGCGAGTGCTTTAGAGCACGCTTTTGGTCAATTTGGACCGACTTAAGCGCGCTCACAGTGCTCTAAAGCAGTCTGTTAGCGCAAATTGGACCGCACAGTATATATGTGAACGGCGAAAGATTTTTTTTTTTATTCCATTCGTCCCTTAGGGACAGGCGAAGGTATCAAGACCATACTGCCTCGTCTTAAGTTTCTTCTTCATGAGTAGGTTTTCTCAATAAAACTTCAGTTATTTTTCTTCTTCTTCACTTAAATTTCTGTCTTCGTTAGTAAGTTTTCACCTATCATCTTCAGTCATTCTTCTTTTCTCGTTCGTTCAATTCTGTCTTCAGTCCCCCTTTCTCGTCATTAGTTTGTTAAGTTGAACATCTTTAGTTGAACTACTCAAACTTCTTCATTGTCAGAAGTAATTTTGTTTCATCAGTATAATATGTAATGTCTTCGTTCTTCAGTTGTTTTGTTTGACGAAGCAGTCATCCCCATAGAATACATGAAATTCTATGGTCATCCCCATCCCCCGGCACTCAGCGCTAATGCCGATTGATGAGTGCACTGTCATCTGGTATGGTTTTCTTTGTATCCTTGTGTACCCTCGTAAAACGATAGCAGACTTTACAAGGGAAAATGGTAATGACTTTTTGAGACAACTCAAACGGGGAAAATACACTAAATCACTTGAAATTTCAATAAGCTTCGCACTCCTATACTGTATAGCACACTATCTTTATTATCCATTAAACCACTTTAGACACAAAAAACGAAAAATCAATCGAAATAGAAAACGCCGCTGTCGAGTTCCCGCCAAAAGCCCCGGCGATAGATAACAAAAAAGCCACAGGTTAGAAAATCATTTTTTTTTTGGTTTCATTCTTCTTTTCGGAAAGGCAAAGAGTACAAAGCCCATACAGCCATGTCTGATGTCTAATCTGTCTTTCTTTTTGCTCCCCTCGTAAAGCGATAGTGAACTTTACGAAGGAAAAAGTTCGTGACTTTTTGGGACAACACAAACGGGGCTTAAACACGAGATCACTTGAAATCTTCATCAGCTGCGCACTCCGTAGTAAATTTACTGCATAACACACTATCTTTATTATCCACTAAAAAAAATAAGGAACTTAAGTTGGCTGACATTGGGTTTAACGAGCGTGGCGAGAGTCGTATCTTCATTAATGATCACCTTACTCCAAACCGCAAGGGTCTGCTGAATAAAGTCAAGAGTGCGGCAAAGCAGAAAAACTATGAGTACGTCTGGGTAAAACATTGTAAGATTCATGTTCGGAAGAATGATACGTCGAATGTCTTCGTGGTGTCTAAAGAGACCGATTTAAACAAATTATTGTAATTTGTAGTATGTTCAGTTTCTTTACTATCATGATATTTAAGTTTCAATTTGATGATTGTCAAAATATCTTTTTCAAAATTACTTTTGACCTTAATTTACGGCCAGCTCAAATAAGGTGCTACACCCCTGACTTTCCTATCGAGTCAACTTGCTATTGTCCGTGCGCTTCGCCTCGCCAAAACCAGTCCGGTTACACTGATGGGCTACCATTTATCTCTCTCTCGCATGCTACTCTTATATCACTTTGTCTGCTCGCTCGCATTCGCTCAGCAGTTTGTTATAATATTTATTTCTTGCTACCTACCCAACCACATGCTGCTTTTTTAATGCGTTTTACATTGTATTGCGGATGGAATTGTACGATCGTTTCTGTTACCGACATTATGTTAACAAAATTTTATAATAATGGCTTATAATTCTAATAGTAATCTACTTGTTTACTATCAGAACGCTAGGGGCTTACGCACAAAAACTTCAATTTTTTGTCGAAGTGTCAGCTTATGCGACTACGATGTGATTTTAATCTCTGAGTCATGGTTGTTGGAGGGAATTAAGGACAGTGAATTATTTGATTCGCGGTATGTAGTACTAAGACGTGATCGAGACTACTTGACGACACAGCAGGTGTATGGTGGCGGTGTATTAATTGCAATTCGTCGAGAAATGTTTATTACTCCGCAACCCTCCTTTAATTCGAGTGCAGAAGATCTGTGGGTCACCTTAAAGGTCAAAGGTCGGCAAATGATACCTTTTGCGTTGCACATTTGCGTTCTTTATCTTTGCAAACAAAACATGGGAAACACATTCTCGGATCAGTTAGGCATTTTTTTAGATAACACAGAACGTATTATGACTCACCATCCTGACGATAAATTTCTTTTAGTGGGTGACTTTAATATAAGTAAAATTCATTGGTCGCTTTCTTCCAGCGGAGAGTGCTTGCCCGTACTAAGTGATAGTCCTACTCCTGACGAAAGGCTACTTTTAGACTCTTTAGGATTCCTTAATCTAGACCAGTATAACTACATTAAAAATTCTTCTGGCAGGATTTTAGACTTAGTTCTCGCCAATGATAAAATAGTTTCTGTGTCAGATTGTTCGAACGATCCGTTGGTTCCTATCGACCAAGCTCACGGTGCTTTATTGATAACCCTAAATTTAATTAGTGTCATTCCACTCGATCATGCCAGTGAACGGAGATTTTTTTACGATAATGGTAATTATAAAGCTATAAACGAGGAAATAAACCTAATCGATTGGGAAAAGGAGTTTTCCTCCAAGACACTGGAAGAGTCGGTTCAGTTTTTTTATGGCATTTATACTAATTTAAGAGATAAATACGTACCATGCAAAACGGTTAAATATGATCAGTATCCTAAATGGTACTCTAAATCTTTAAAAAAAGCTATAAAAGAAAAGTTCAAGTACTTTCGCAAGCATAAAATATATGGCAACCTCTCGGATCAGGCATCATTTGATGTACAGAGAGACCGCGTACGTTTTCTTGAGAAAACTTGTTACGATAAATATATTAATCTTGTTGAAGAGTCTATCGAGAAAAATCCGCGATATTTCTGGAAGTACATGAATTCTAAGTCAAAATCAAATTCTGTGCCATGCTCACTTAGATATGGAAATAACACCTATAACACTGGTTCTAGTATTAGTGAAGGGTTTTCGAGCTATTTTAAATCTACCTTCCTTGACAGTACCTTGTCGCAATCAGCATCTACTTTTAATTTTGTGGATGCTGAAACCGAAAGCATTGCTTCCGTTTCTGACATCTCAACTATAACTGTCAATCCGGATATTGTTACTAGGCTGCTTTCCAAACTTGACCCCAGTAAATCTGCAGGACCTGACCACCTACCAGCTCGATTTCTTATTAACTGCGCTAAAACAATTTCAGTTCCACTAGCTATCGTATTTAAGAAATCACTGGATATTGGTGTGGTTCCGCTTTTGTGGAAGCAAGCGTTTGTTACCCCAATCCATAAAAAAGGCCCTAAAACTAACATAGAAAACTATAGGCCCATATCCAAACTTTGTATTGTATCAAAAGTTTTAGAGAAACTGGTATATGATCAACTATACCCAGCTCTTAGACAGTCGTTCAGTGCCTCGCAGCATGGATTCTTGCGTGGACGCTCTACGGTAACTAATTTGGTGCTACTTAATGATACCGTTACGGAAGCCATGGACTGTGGGGACCAGGTCGATGTCATTTATACTGACTATAGTAAGGCTTTTGACAGAATTCAGCATGATCTCTTACTTCTGAAGTTATCTCGAACCGGTATTAGAGGGAATCTCTTAAGATGGTTTTCGTCGTACATTGATAATCGGTCTCAAGCTGTCGTTGTTAACAACTACATATCTGGATGGGTGACTATAACAAGCGGAGTACCACAAGGTTCCCTCTTAGGTCCATTGCTTTTTATAGTCTTTGTAAATGACATCGATCTGTGCTTCCAATCCTCACAAGTTCTATGCTTCGCGGACGACATGAAAATTTTTGCCCGTATTTCTAACATCGCTGATGCTGAAGCCCTTCAGTCGGATCTCATTCGTTTAGAAGAGTACTGTGCAAGATATATGCTAGATTTAAATCCTACAAAGTGTAGCGTTGTCTCGTTTACCCGTAAGCGCTCTCCAATCATGTTCAGTTATAATCTTAAAGGCGAGTGCCTCCGAAGGGACCGTTTGATACGCGATCTTGGTGTCTATCATGATGATAAATTATTATTCGATGTCCATATTGACAAAATAACAACCAAGGCCTACAGGGCACTTGGGTTTGTGATGCGTACTTCAAAAGACTTCGTCAGGATAAAAACATTAAAAATATTATACTGCACTTACGTACGGAGTAATTTGGAGTATGCATCGCAACTCTGGAACCCTAGGTATGCCAAATACAAAGAACAAATCGAAAACATTCAAAAGAAGTTTATACGCTACCTTTCCTACCGCACTAAACAACGATACTCCTCCACTTTGTACCTGGTCATGTGTAAAAAACACCATTTGCTTCCCCTCGATCGTAGACGTGACACCGCTGACCTTATTTTACTGTTGAAGATAGCCTCTGGTGCCATTGACTCTCCTAACCTTCTATCTAAAATTAATATCAGCCCCCCAAATAAAAATTTGCGTAATAACGCAATACTTGACCTTCCGTCTGCTTCTACAAACTACAGACAAAATGCATTTATATGGCGAGCGAGCAACAACTTTAACCAACTAAGCGTAGCTCTGGATCTGGATATATTTAATACTGGTTTTGAAGCGGCGAGGCGCTTACTCAGCAAACAATTCTTTGATTGTTAAATAGTTTTATTTTAGTTATTAATAGTTTTATTTTAGTTCGTATTTACCTCTGATGCTGGTTGTGCATAACTTTCTACGTAACTTCATTCCTACATTGGTTCTATTTGTGGAGACCTGTAATTGGTTTTTTGATGCCTATTTACCTTATTATTCTGTCTGTAATACTGTTGGTCACCCGAATATTAAATAAATAAATAAAAATAAATCACTAAATGCACAAAAAACCAAAATTTCTATTAAGCAGGCAAACGCCCATGTCGAGTTCCCGCCAAAAAGCGTTAGAAAATCAGTCACAAATGAAAATGGCTACATGCCTCTTTAGGCGTCGCTGAATTTTAAGTCTGGGTGCACGCAGACGGTCAATCAGATGTATGATACTTCAGGCATGTTGCAGCCTTGATCTGAGGTTGCAGGTATAAGAAAGAAAGAGAAAGCTATAGGGCCATAGACTCGGTGTATATGACTATTTCTTCTTTCCTGTTAAAAAATTAAAATGTCTTTATTCAGTCAGAAACTAATCATAATTACAGATTGTTGGGATCTTCTTTTAAGTAAATTCCTATAACTGCATCCTTGTCGGATCATACATCTGATTGACCGTGTACGGGTGGGCTACCACCAGCCATTCCTGCCAAACTCAAGTCAAAGGAAAAATACGGAAATGGAGATTGCACCAGTATATTGATACGGAAAGTCATTCGGCGTGACCTGTATCAGCGACGTCTAAAGAGGCCTTTACATTCTTGCTGTCAAAATGACAGTTGACACTGACAGTTCTCGTGCTTTTAATTATGGCCTGGCAAAGATAGTTGAAAAAGCTTCTACCGACGAGCGGTTGACCGTACACGGCACAGATTAGTATATATGAAGAGGAGTGAAGAGGGGTACACTCAGAGCAACGCGTCCAACCGCGCAAGCCCGTGCTTTGCGCGCGAAAATCATGTTACTCTATGGGGGTACACGATCGGACTTAGATTATTACAAGGAGACGCTCTCCTTTATAAATCTATGGATTATTATAATACTGCCGGAGACGTCCAGTCAAGAGCACGTCAAGCTTAACACATTAGAATTTGTAACGCGCTTATCTTAGTCAGCGTAGAGGCGGAAATCGCACTGCTAGTGTCAAGCTTGACCTGCTCGTCTGTACCTAACCAATGTCCTCTATAGGACCTTAGCTTAGGACGCTGCTTTCACTACCAAGATCAACTCTGTCGGGGCTTGGTTGGCGACCGTGTGTCAGGGCTTTTATTCTTTCAACTAAGCTGAAGAAAAAAAAAGTGCCCAGCTTTGGAGCCACATATTCAAAAATGGACTTGCAGGACCTTGAACTTCAAAAACTTACAGTCGAACTAATATAGGTAACTTGATTAGAATAACAGCAGGAAAAACTATGCGTGAAGAGCAGTTCAGACCCATACGTGACTCTGTCGCTCCAATGTGTAGCGCATCGCTCCGTCCTACTCTAACACAGCTGTCATTCTAATGAAGCTACATTACTTCGGCGGTTAGAGCAGAAAATAATTACACATGTCTATTCAGATAAATATTTATTTTAGAGGCCAATTATAAAATGTGAAATAAAAAATGCAACATTCAAAAATTGGCTTGTTGCTGTATACTATACTAAATCTATACAAGGTTTGAAAAAGTACGATTATACTTTAAGCGGGCGACTCAGATCATGGAACTAAACAACTTTCCGAAAGAAATGTGGGTAGAACGAAAAAACAAAATTTTTTGGCCAACTCATCCATTGTTCAACTTGCCAGTGACTGCAAGGGGGATTTTGTACACACGGCCGCACATCAGTAGAAACACTTTTGGACCTTATGGCTTGGTAATAGAGTTAAAAAAGTTTCTACCGACAAGCGGTTGACCGTACAAAAGGCACGTGTTTAGACGTGGGTTCGTCTATGCTTTGATTTGGGAGGTAATTTCGTGCAAAGTGGGTATAGGCACTCTGGCGGCAATAATTGGTACTATATCGAGCTTTGGACGAGCCACAGGGTTTGAGGGTGGCTGTGACCGTTAATGCGCAGAACTCAAAGGGTCCCCGCACACGTTAAATCCGCGATCCTGCGATCCGGTAGCGATGCAGCTATAAGAAAGAAAGAGAAAGCTATGGGACCATAGACTAGGTGTATCTATGGTCCTATAGCTTTCTCTTTCTTATAGCTGCATCTCTACCGGATCGCAGGATCGCGGATTTAACGTGTGCGGGCACCCAATAAATAAGTCGGGAGGCGAGCGAATCGGGTTGCTACACACATAAGCAGGCCGGCATGTTCGGTTCGGCTTTTTTCATACAACAGACAACTCAAGTTCTAAGAAAAAGCCGAACCGAACATGCCGGCCCGCTGATGTTGTGTAGCAACCCTCATTTGCCCTCCGCCTGTCATCCATGTGCAGAAAATAACCGTCAGAGCCAACCTTATCCTGCGCACGGTCTACCTACCTACACATACGTATCCACGTAAGGGATCCCGCACACGACCGAGAATCGGTGACCGATTTTTTGTCGGCATCCCGCTATGACGTGTTATCACCTAAATCTTCCATCCTTGTCCTGGCCGATAATCGCCCACCGATTCTCAGTCGTGTGCGGGATTCCTAAAACTTACGGCCGTATCAAGAATAGAGCCAACCAGGGATTTTTGTCCCTATTGGACTCATTTTTATGGGAACATTTTTCAGTCGTATGTTCTGAGTCACATAACTTAGGGTGCCTATCCATCAGAGCTGTGCCAGTTAGCTAACCTATGAGCTGTAAAAATTACAACTAATAGGATTGCGCCATTTTCTTATAGTTAGGGTGCTGACTGCAATTTGGGTATATGATTCGCTCATGATTTATATTAATAGGGATGATAAATCAGCTCAATACGAATCGATTTGGTCCTTACAAGTTTTTCTGTGCGTCGCTGCGTTTTTGAGTTAAAGCAAAAAAAAAAAAAATAAGATACTAAATGATGTTTGTTTTTGTCTGCCTTTGTGGCTCCTGTTTAAAATACTTCTGAAGATGTAGAAAATCTAAGAGTCAGACATGCAGAGCTCTGTATTATCACGGGACGAAGTAGTGAATTTTTTCATTTTGAAGCGCTGTAACTTTACGACGCAGGGCTATTATGGTGGCAGACCATTTTTCTGGGGTTTTATACATTGTATTTAATCAGATCGTCTGATTTCATTGTCAAATTTCAAAATAGTTAAAAACTTAAATCCTCAAAAACGCAGGAGTGTGGATGTCCGCCAATATTTTTTTTGTATCTTTTAGAGGATGCTCCTTATCATCAGTCAAAGAGGCAGACATGAGCAAATCATATAGAAATTTGTCCTTCATCACCCTTACTATATTAGCTTATGGCTGTGTTCCAAATTGTACAAACGCTGCTAAAAGCGTATACAGTACTCACGGACGGTCCAAATTGATTTAGCACGCTCACAAAGCTATCACTGCTTTAATGGCTCTAGTCAATTTGGAATGGATTTAAGCGCGCTCACGTGTTCATCTGTCAAAATGTCAGTTTTGTTTTTATTTTCTTTAACAAAGCCTAAGCTAATCCCTGAAAAATGTGCGCCAAATCCACTCTCATTTCCATTAGAGACATCATTAAAATCAAAACTTGAGAAACATCAGCTGGCTGCAAACGTGTGGGATTTTGTATGTGTCAAATCGATTTTGACATTAGCGCTTTCACTGCTCCACCTATTTGACTAACTGTGCGTTCCATATTGCGCTAACAGACTGCTTTAGAGCACTGTGAGCGCGCTTAAGTCGGTCCAAATTGACCAAAAGCGTCCTCTAAAGCACTCGCTCGTTCACCGCCTTACGTCATTGATGACGTCATCGTTTCTGCTATCAGTGCTTTAGTCAAATAGGTGGAGCAGTGAAAGCGCTAATGTCAAAATCGATTTGACACATATAAAATCCCACACATTTGCAACCAGCTGACGTATCTCAAGTTTTGATTTTAATGAGTTTGTCTTTAATGGAAATGAGAGTGGATTTGGCGCACTTTTTCAGGGATTAGCTTAGGCTTTGTTAAAGAAAATAAAAACAAAACTGACATTTTGACAGTTGAACACGTGAGCGCGCTTAAATCCATTCCAAATTGACTAGAGCCATTAAAGCAGTGATAGCTTTGTGAGCGTGCAAAATCAATTTGGACCGTCCGTCAGTACTGTATACGCTTTTAGCAGCGTTTGTACAATTTGGAACACAGCGTAAAGCACTGATAGCAGAAACGATGACGTCATCAATGACGTAAGGCGGTGAAAGAGCGAGTGCTTTAGAGCACGCTTTAGGTCAATTTGGACCGACTTAAGCGCGCTCACAGTGCTCTAAAGCAGTCTGTTAGTGCATATTGGAACGCACAGTATATCTGCGCTCGAAAACGGAACAATTCTATTGGTGGGATTTTTCCAGCTATTTTTTTTATCGCCTATGGGCTTACTCTTAACCCCGATCTAGTCTTAAGGACGGTTTTATTTTTTTCAAGTCACCTTATAGCTGCGCTCGAAAACGGAGCGATTCTATTGGTTGGAATTTTTCCGCCTCTTTATTATCGATCTAGTCTTGAGGACGGATTTCGTTTATGTCACAAGTGAGCAAACGAGCAGGTGGGCCACCTGGTGGTAAGTGGTCACCACCGCCCATGACACCCACTCTCTTATTAATGAAATAATTTGACACAAATAAGACAGAAAAGCGCGTTACCCACCCTGAGTACTGAGATGAGGTCGACGATGGGACGAGCTTGCCCAGAAGCCAACTCATTCGCGGCTTAAATAGATTCGGCTTATATGAACTCGGGAATACAGACGCAGGCAGAGATTTCGCAGGAACTCATAGGTTAGCTACCACACACATCTCTGGTTGGAAGGCACTCTTAAAAGGAACGTCGTGCTTTTTTATACCTTTGAATCTCTTATATTGTTATAATTATAAAGCCTTATCAAATACAATAAACTTCTAGTTTACAATTTAAAATACTAAGCAGTAAAAATGCAAAATTAAAATGAGATGGGATTTGGGTAAATAAAATTATTAGATTTTTCTTAATGCTATTCATGATCCAAATACTGCAAAATATTTTCTGAAATAATATTATATATTATAAATGACTATTAATGTTTTCGAATTATTAAAAGTGTGGACAAAACAGTGCCATTAATTTGATAATATTAAAGTTTAAAATATTTTTAAAATGCAACAACATTTAAAATATTTTACACTTATTTTACAAAAAAGGTATGAGTATACTAAAACACACAGCTATAATACACACTATACGCGTTCCGAATCGGGTAAAAAATCTTGACAGCGGGATAGCGTTATATGACGTTCATCGGTGTGGTCGAGACAGACTGCTGTCAAAGGTAATTATTACCGTTTTGGAACTCGCTCTAGGTGACGAAATAGCTATGATAAATTTTTTCGTTTATTCCAACGATTCCCAATCTATTTTGCAGCCATGACACTATTTATATTTGACGCTTATATTTGACGGAACGAATAACATTGTTTTACAAACTTTGTTTTTTCTGACAGCTTTAGCCGATAGCTGCAAGCGTTTGATAAACGAAAAAAATTTATTATTTTTTTACTGTGTGTACTCTTGACTTCGATCTAGCGTTGAGGACTGAGATGAGGTCGACAATGAAACGAGCTTGCCCAGAAGAAACTTGTAAGTATTGATTTCAATTTTATAAGGGCAGTATATCTTTGTTTTTCACATCAGGTAGTCTGATTCCAAACTAGGCAAAGCCTGTACTATGGGTATCAGAGACTATGAAACACATAAATAACGCCCAGGCAACGAACAAACACCTGTGCTGATCATGCAAATACTTGCCCTGGGCGGTAATCGAACCCGCGGAAAACAGACAGTTATGCATTAATAGCTTCGTATATTACTACATATTATAGCTGTGTATGTGACGGGCTGAAATAGTTCGAATAAAAATCTAAACGCTCGATACACGTTCGAGGAATGCTACTTTGAATTTGGCAAAATACGTCTTGCTAAAGCCATGATTAAAAAAAAAACCTAAACACAGCGGCGGCGCAGGAGATTATTGGAACGCACGCTTTATTCGCCGATTTAAAAAAGGCAATTTTTTTGCGCCTAGGTGAGATGCAGCTATAGAAAAGAAAAATAAAGATGTTTGATTATTTCATGTTTTCCTATAGCTGCATTAATTTTGCCCCATGCAAATCAGCTATAACCCCCGCAATAAATTACTTTCTCGGCTGTGGGTGCTAGTCTGTTCCGAAAATCGACCTACAGTCGAAGGGAGGAAGGACTGTGAGAGCAGGACGGAGCGATGCGCTTCACATTGGAGCGACATAGACACATATTGATCCGACCTGCTCTCAGCAGTATTTCCTGCATTCATTCTACAGGGTGCAAGGAAAAGTACCGATTTCCTTTTAACCACATGTTCTATAAGTAAAATATAGAACAATAAGCATGTTTATAAAATAAAATAAAAAAACAACAGATTTTAATAATAAATATTTAAATTTAATACTTAAGACTATCGCACCGATAAGCGTGAGTATTTGCCTCAAGTGTCGTCCTTACGTAGTTTTCTATCTCCTATCTCTGTTGCACGCTTGTGAATGGTTCTCGTTAGTTATTACCATAGGGTTGGCAATTTGAACTTTTTTTTCATAGGGTCATTTTATTGTTATGTTATTTTTTTATTATCAAAATGTTCTACGAGTATGTACTTTATTCTACTTACACAACATGTGGTTAAAAGGAAATCGGAACTTTTCCTTACATCCTGTATAGTCTGACTGTACCGCTGTATAGGTAGTGGCGGGGAGGTGGGGGACTGGGAGGGAAAGATCAAGAACTAGTTGCCGCCGGGAGCCCCCCCGCCGCGTGAGCTGGGAACATACCTATACAGCGGTACAGGTCAGACCTATAACCATTCACGTGCACTTGGGTACGATTTTTTTTTTCAGTAGGTTGCACACGTTTTTCGCAAAAATACGCATAAATTGATTTCCGAACCAGCCCCAGTCAGATCCCGGATGCCGGTGCCGGTTACCGGATGCCCTAAACTAAGGTTGTTTTGGACTTGCATTCTGAGAAATAAAACTTGGAGCTAGGTTTCTTGAAGCGGTCGAGGTTATTTCAATGGATTGCTCGACAGGTAGCTTAGCTGAGCTTGGGTACCACCGGTATTCATGTGCAATCTGCTAAAAAAAAATTTTTTTTCCTGTGCACGTGACTGGTATATTACATTGCAACTGTTAAGTCAGTGATTTTAAATTCAGGCTATCAACCGAGTTATCGATCACTTTGTTAAAAAAAGTAGTACGAAACAAAACGAAAATAGTTATTTCTGCTGATAGGACATTGTTCACATTTTGACTTTAGTTCCTAAAGAAAAGATACTCAATTTAATACACATTTGTATCATTAATTATCATACAATATTTTTCATGTACACCTTAAAAATCTTAATAACTTCCTAAGAAGACTCGAAAATAGGATACATCTGGACTATTTTTCAAAGCACCATATGGCTGCATTGATTTACACCTACTAAAAGGTAAAGTTTAAATTTACAGTAAAAAATGCAGTAATTTCTTTCTTACGCTTATTTCGTCATCGTACCCAATATTGCCATCTCATCTGAAAAGATAAAAAAAAATTGACATTATGAGTTCAGGTCAATATGATTTCGGAACAAAACAATACTAATGCATTTAGAAAATTATGCGTTTATAACATTATGCGTTTAGATCAGCGAACTAAAATACTATGGAACTCTAACTCAGAACAAATTCCACACAAAAAGTGGCCCAACGTGAAACCAAAAGGACGTATATTCAAAATACGAATCAATTGGTTCAAATTCAGAACGAGAGCAGCGATTGGTTCGCGCGCGTGCTGCAATGGCAGCTAGTGGTATTTGAGAGGTAACTATTTTAGCTCCGCCTACTTAGGTAACTATTTCGTGGGGTCAAGTTTGAAGCGTAGTTATAGTTTTAATTGTAGTTCGCTGGTTTAGATTAGATTATAGTTTATTTGCATTTATAACATTTGCGTTTATAACATTATACGCTTAGGACATAATGTGTTTTAGTTAGGGCATAATAAGTTTAAAACAAAGGGGAGTTTAGGATATTCCGCTAGTTAGAATTATAGTGTAAGCACCGAAGCAGTTGACCCCAACATAAATTTCTCAGGCAGATTTTATTTGACAGGATGATAAAGAATCATGAATTAAATGTAAATTCAAAATATCAAGAAAAAAATTACAAAAAAAAAATTCATACATTTTTTGTAATTTTTGTATGGAAAAATTAAAATTACAATTTTTTTTTTTATTTTTTATAGAAGGTTTGTCTCGTGTAGTGTAATACCCCAGCAAAGTTTCATAGATTGAGGATTTAATGCGGGGGTCTTCATACAACGATCCGCTTCGTTGCCTAGACTGGTCATTATGCGCGAGACCTCACTTTGTATGGAAGCATGCACGAATAATAATAAGACTGACAATCCCCATACTAGAAAACGTAACCCGGAAAAGCATAAAACTCATGGAAACTAGATGGCGCTTTCAAATAATCTGGAAATTAATTATTTTCTACCGAGTATACTGCCAAAAAATCATTCATAATTTCAACATAGTTTCAATGTAAAGAAACGCTAACATTGTAATTAGGTTTTTTTTTTGTAGAATACTCGATAAATCATAATAACTTTCCGGACTATTTATTAGCGCCATCTAGTTTTATACTTTTCCGGGTTACGATTTCTAGAAGGGGATGGTCAGTCATTTATATTGTTCGTCCATGGTTATAGGTACCTTGTGTAGTGTACTCAGTCTGCGCGCGCGACGTGGCGCCGCTGCTGCAGGGCGACGGCCAGGTCGTGCTGCAGTGCGGCAGTGCGCTGCTGCACGTCCGCAGACACTACCGACCGGAGGCCGTTCACTATGTCCTTGGTTTTGCCTGGATCAAGCATACAGCAAAATTAGGCATTTCTTCTTTACATATCGATGGTTAAATTCCGTCCGTGTAGTGCCCGCTGAGAATAGTAAGAACCCATATCTACCCGTGGGTGTCGTAAGAGGCGACTAAGGACTTTTGAACCGGAGGATGGGCAGCAGCATCCTTCTGTGCATCGTATCATATTACATTCTGCGGTCACCAACAACCGCGGTCCATGGTGCCAGCCGTAACTCTAACAAGCGTGGTGACTATAGTACTTCCCCTCCACATTGTTTCAGCAAAAGATGGAATATTGGAGGGAGCTCCCTGTCCTGTAATGTACGTTTCATGGGATGTTATGATGATAATGAACATTTTATTGTAGGATTTTCCCAGGAAAATAAATAACTAGAAATATCATACCAAAGTAGATATCATTGAGCGTGTTCCGTATCTTATTTTCCATGTCTTCGACCATACGTCCTATGTTCGCAATGTGCGGTGTCACCTCACTTACTGCGCAGTCCTGTTCTGCCTGTAAGTAAACGAAAATAGACCGATGATGCCGATGTTAATATCGGTATCAAAAAGTAAATAAAATACGTGTTTCCACGTAAAAAAAAACCTGCTGGCAGGGAACGGAAAACCCATTCATAAGCTTAACCTTTTTAAAAGGTTAACCCTTACAACAGTTAACACAAAAACGGTTTCGGTTAACAGAAAAACATTTCGGTACATCTGGGATTGCGTGAGCGGTGGCATTATATCTTTTCGGTAACCTGATAAAACCATGGCTACCTACTTTAAAACAAAGAAACTGCACAAGAACACATTTTGTAGGGTTTCATTAACCGAATTAACTGTTACCCGAAACAAACTGTTAGCAGGATTTTAAATAGGTTAATAACAGATTCATTCGGTTAACCGTGACCGTCCGTTCCCTGCCAGCTTGATTTCTGGAGGGAGCTCCCTGTCCTCCAGTGGACGTTTTATGGGATGTTATGAACCTTACCGAATGTAATTTGATATCCAGAATCGTCAAGCTAACCAAATTATTTCATTATGTTAGCGTCAAAGCAAACCAAGTTTTAATGGCGTCCGTGGCTACTGTACTAACTTGGTCGGTAACTATTTTGATATCCTACCAAGGGTTTCGTCATCTAAGCATTAGTTCTTAGCAGTTCGTGATTTTCCAATTCCAAGTATTTACAGTAGTGATGGGCCAACTATGGGGTTTGCCGATCAGCCGACTAGTCGGTTTTGATATTGCCGGATAGTCGGCCGACTAGTCGGCAGTGCCGATCATCCTTATTTCGTACTTGATCCCAGATATAATCTGCAGTTTTTTTAAGCCGCAAAATATATTAACAATGAGGTTACAAATTTTACTAGAAGTTTTAAAGATTCCTTGAGTAACGATGATAGTGATGCACAGCTTATGTCATGGCATGGCTAAGGACAGAACATAATAAATATTTAGATCCTGTATTTTTATTTCATACTTTTACTGCCGAATAATCGGCGCAGTTTTTACCGATTAGTCGCCGACTAGTAACCGACTATAAAATATGCCGAATAGTCGGTTTTACCGAATTGTCGGTGAATAGTCGGCCCATCTCTAATTTACAGTCATACATACATAACATCACGCCTCTTTTCCTTTCCCGGGTGGAAGGCTGTCTCTGCCTACCCGGCAGAGACAGCCTTCCACCTGCGACGATCTTGACACACTTCCCTCACTTCGTCTACTTTCATCTATCCTTTCACACATGGTCATCGGTTTAGGGTACTTTTAACCTGGCCTTTGGAAAATTGTTTATTAGGGTTCCGAAACAAAATGGTAAAAACGGCACCCTTATGGTGCAACTTCGTCTGTCTGTCTGTCACACCTGTATATCTCAGCAACCACTCACGCTATCGACTTGAAATTTTGAATAATTTTAGGATTTGATTGCCCGACTTATTCGCAAAAGAAAGAATTTAAAAAATATTATTATTGTAAAAAGGGGTTACTATGTCGAGTGGGGTAACTTGTAGATTGTAGATTCTAAAATAAATTTTTGCATTTTTTTACGGTTCCGTACCACCCAGGTAAAAATACCGTCTTAGTTATAGACGCGCAGTCACGCGGAAGTGTATAAAATGCGCGGGAGTCTGACAAGCACTTGACCAATTTTTATTATTTGTTGTTATCGCATCAACAGAAATAGATAATCTGTGAAAATTTCAACTGTCTACCTATTACAGTTCATGATGAGATACAGCCTCCTGACAGATATTCATCGGAGGCATATCAATAGGGTCCCATTTTTCACCCTTTGGGTACGGTACCCTAAAAAGTATTATTTTTCTATGTGTAACAATGAAGTAAATTCTATTTACCTGTCTGGTGAGACTTCCGCCAAGGTTCATAGTCCCACTACCTTCCTTGTTTGTCTGGAGCCATAGCATAGCGGTTGAAGTTAGCTTGTAGTGTGCATTACGTCCAGAACTCTTCTCTACAACCTCAACTACATGGATGGAGTCCCAACAACCTTTGATCTTCTGGGAGCCATCACCGGCTTTCTTTATCAAGATCACACCTGGAAATTTGTTATAAATTCAAGTTATGGTTATATCTTGTTTTTCAGAATAATATTTTTTTATTGTTTAAAGATATTTGTTTATAGCCTCGTGCTGCCCAGAATAAAATATTAACTAAAATATTCAGGCCAACTAAAGTAACTTCTTTGTAATTTTTAAGGACAGCAAAACCATCATGCTCGAAAAAAAAAATTCGTCCTTTTTAAACTAACACTGGGCAGGAGGAGGATAAAGAATAAGGTTTATGTTTAACTAGCAGCTACCGCGACTTCGTCCGGTTGGATCTATCGAAAATTTTCAGTAAAAGTCCATATTGCCGGACCAATCTCTTGAAGTTTGCCCCGGTATCTAAGGCAATAGGAATTATTAACGGTATATCCGATAAAATTGATATTTTTTGTTGTTCATTGTCGGAATTCGAAAGGGTTACTTTATATTATTTATGCTATACATATAAGTCCTAACATTGTTGATTGGGGTTACCTGTAAGAACAATGTAGTGTTGATTGTAAATAAATAAATAAAAAATAATAAATAAATAAATTTATGTTTTTTCTGGATCATAGTCAAAAACTTTCCCACTTTCAGAAAATTCTGTTTAACAGTTAAGGCATGAAAGATAACAAACATTCAATCTTACAAACATACAAACTTTCACCTTTATAATATCAGTGTGATTAAAAAGGTATACACCATGTTCCTGAGGATATGCATTAATTTTAAGAGCATGTTCGTTCAGTTAACAAAACTGTACAACTTTCCCTAAGAAACATATCCATATTCTTTTATTTGGTAATAATATATATTACATGTCAAAAAAAAATAATTAAAATAATAATAAATCACATCAAAATAAAAAATACAAAGTAAATTATGTCTTGAAATATAAAAATTTGCCCTTCCATACAAAAAATGTTTTTTTTAGAAACATGCATTAACTTTAAGAGCACATGCAGTTAACGAAATTGAGAATTTTACTGAGAAAAGTCGGTTGAAATACGAAAAAAAAAATTGTTTGAGAGTGCTAATTTTTCTTTCGTTTTTCAACCTATGTTTCTTTGGGAAAGTTGTAGTTTCGTTAACCAAACATGCTCTTAAAATTAATGCATATCCTCAGGAATATGGTGTTTAAATTATGCTGTATTGTACATACTTTGTTTCATTATCAAAAGTATATAAAAGCTTTTATTTATAACTGAAAATTAAATCACAAGCTGCATAGCTAACATACAACTGATAAGACAAACCACTCAACTATCTACAACTCAGGAAGCTAGAGACAACAGAGACTAATCAAACCATACAAACATACTGACTGGCCTATTGGCATTGATAGTGAACTAGTGACCCTGCCTTTTTGCACCATAATTTGCTCAATCCTTGTTCAATCCCTGCCCAGTCCAAACAATTGTAGATGGTTATGGACATACTTTCTCAGTACAGTACTGTTATCTCAGGAAGCAACACACGTTTACTTGTGGTAACCAAGTTCAGAAGCACTGTAAATGTGTGTGTGTAAGCTCTCAGTACCTCCACAGCCCGAGTCAACCTCTTTTGGAGTGAATGTGACAGTCAGCTTGTATAGGTAGACCAAAATTTTATGGATTAAAAAAACCGGTCAAGTGCGAGTTGGACTCGCGCGCCGAGGGTTCCGATATACCTTTAGTATTTTTGGAAGCAATAAAGTCTATTTTTAGGACCGCAAAACTAAATTTGTTTGTAAAGGTTTTTCGCAGATTTCGAAAAAACTGTACAACTTAGAAATATCGTTTTATTTTTGCGGTAATATTTACATAAACGTCTATCGACTGTAATTAATTCAGATTTTTCCATTCACAAACTTTGGAGATAGGGGGGGAGGAACGGTATTTTTTTTTGACATTTTTCAATATAACTTGAAAACTAAGAGTTGTAAAAAAATACACAAATATATTTTAGAATGTACAAATAAAGCGCTTTCATATGATACCCCATTCAACCTAGTACCAATAATTTGAAATTTTGCCCCCTTATTTGGGCCCCCTTTACATTAAGCCCCGTTTCCGGTGGCTTAACTGTCAACACGTACTCCGATAACTCTCGAGAAAAATAAGCGAAAACCAGTGATAAATAGTGCCAATTTCGTGGTGTGAAGTGTTAATCCGATACAACAAAGGTTAACGAACACGCAAAAGGAAAGGTCACAGTGCTAGTGCTAAAATTCGTCAAGAAAAAGCAAAATACATTTTTAATATATAACCTAAAAATACCAAATACAGCCATAGACAATAGACTTTTTTTTTTTTTTTCTCTTATGGCACTAGTCAGACTTTGTGCCAGTGTCACGTTTAAAGGTAGGGAAACTAAACGCGGAAAATAAAAAGAAAGGAATTTGTAGGAGACAGTCAGGTAATTGATATAAAATAAAGTACTTAAAGTTTTACATTGTTACTTAAAATAAAAGATGATAATATATTGCAGAAATCAAGTGGATACATTAATATACAGGAAATACGGGTAGGGAAGGGAACATGAAATGATTGGAGTGATTGTATAAAAGTAGAATGGTCATACATAGGACAGGAGAAGAACACATGGTCCAAATCGCCAACATCCGACCCACACTCACACAAATCCGATTCCACGATACGAAGTCTCGCCAAATGAGAACGAGTGCATGTATGACCCAGACGCATTCGTGAAATTATTGAAGTCACAAGTTTACTGAGTTTTACTTTAAAAAACCAAGGTTTTGAGGGAATTGTAGGCTGAATATTAAAGTAAGATCTGCCCTTAATCTGACCGCTCTCTGACCAGAGTTGATTCCAGGTCTCCTGAAGATCAACCCTGGGCAGCGCAATCAGATCGTGCCCATACAGTTCATATGGAACCATATCTCCGTCAGTTGTGGCTTCTTTAGCAAGTTGGTCTGCTTTCTCATTTCCTTTTATACCACAATGGCTAGGAATCCATGTAAGTATCACTGATAACCCCTTAGAGGCACACAAACTAAGGCACCTACGTATTTCGATCACAGTGGGATAAAATGGTTTCATCTTGAATGGAAATTTATCTATGGTTTGTAGAGCACTTCGGGAGTCAGAAAAAATTACTGTTTTATCAAGTTTCATTAATAGAACTAATTCTACCGCCTTAAGGATAGCAAAGCATTCCCCTGTGAAAACAGAGGATTGTGGTGGAAGTTTGATTTTTTGTATCAATTTTAACTGAGAATGAAATATGCCTACACCCACACAGTCCCTCGAGGAAGATTTAGACGCGTCTGTGAATATATGGTTCCAGTCGAGCCAATTCTCTTCTTCAATACTAAAATTGAAATGGATGTTGCCTTCAATATCTTGTTTGTTTATACCAAAATTATATCGGATATTAGGTGCTGTTATCAAGGATTCGAAATTGGTATTGAATAAGGATAAAGAAGGAAAACGATGTAAACGTGTCTGTAAAGCTAAAAACTTTCGGTAACTGTTAATAAGGCACGGGATGGGTTTATGTCGCCAATATGGAGAAGTTTCTATAGATTCATGTAAAGCTTGAAGTTTGGGATAAAGTGGGTGATTTGAAAATTGCAAACATTTAAATAAAAATCGATCACTCAAATATTGTCTTCTTAATTTTAGTGGGGGCTCACAGCATTCCACTTGTAATGCATTGATTGGACTAGAACGCATCGCTCCCAAAACAATTCGTAGGGATTTTGATTGAATAGTATCCAGTTTCTTAATGCCCAACATACTACCTCCCTCCAATAAAAATGTGCCATAATCAAGAACTGACCTTATCAAGGCATTATATAAGAGCTTTAAGGAAAAAGGATGAGCTCCCCACCAAACCCCAGAAAGACATCTCATAATATTGAGCAAACGTTCGCTTTTTGTGACTATATACTCATAGTGATGGATTCCAGTGAGTTTATTGTCTAAAATTACTCCTAAAAATTTTGCATGAGAATTGACAGGCAGTGGCATTCTATTGTACATGACAGTTAAAGCGGGCATAGTACGTCTTCTTGAAAAAACTACCACTTGACTCTTAGAAACTGATAATTCTAAACCGTGGTCATCTAACCATGTATTTAAACAATTAAGAGAAGATGTCAAAGTTTCACAAGCATTACCAATATTTTTATCTATAGAATATAGCAGAAGGTCATCAGCGTATTGTAAAACATTTATGGATCCCAGAGATGATTCTAAATCGTAAGTGTAAATGTTATAAAGGAGCGGGCTAAGCACAGAGCCTTGTGGCAAACCCTTATAAACAGTACGTCTGAGTTTTGCAGAATCGTCAACCACTAAAGATATTGAACGGACTGATAAAAGGTTAATAATAAAATAAATTAAAACGTCCGGTACATGCAGTTCAAACAATTTGCGTTTAAGTATTGGTATCACAACATTATCATAAGCTGCAGATATATCCAAAAATGCTGCAACCACTTCTTCATTGTTTGAAAAGGCTAGACGGATATCTGTGGTTAATATACTTATACTGTCTATGGTGCATTTTGCTTTGCGGAAACCAAACTGGTTATAAGATAAGAGATGATTGTGTTCTATGTGCCACTCTAGACGGTTTTTAACAAGATGCTCTGCAATTTTTGCCAATACCGACGATAACGCGATAGGCCGGAAAGAAGCAGCCTCGTTATGAGGTTTGTTTGGTTTTTTAATAGGTACAATTTCCTGAGATTTCCAGGAGGGAGGGATATCCCCAGACAATACCACAGAATTTATAATTTCTAAGAAATAAATTAATGAAACATCACTGAGGTGAGAAAGAAAAGAATATGGGATACCATCTTCGCCTGGGGATGAGTCTTTTACGTATGAAAGTACTCCTTTTAGTTCGTATAAGGAGAATGGAGAAGATAACGGGGATATGATTTTATTTGAAATAAACGGTGGCAAAGAAGGAAAAACATCTCGTTCAGGGACTGAAGGAGGGGCCAATATATCTAAAAAGTTATCTATAATGGGCAATGGAATTGGAAGACGCGATGAAATGTCAGTGAAAGCAGATTTGAAGCGTTTTATGCTTTGCCACACTTCGGAGGGGCATGTAGTTGGAGATAGAGATGTACAAAAAATTCTCCAACCTTCCTGTTTTTTTTCTCTAAGAAACTGTTGTGTACTGTTAATGAGATCGGTAAGCCTCTCCAAATTTTCATCAGTCATATTTTCCGCATATTCCCTCTCCATATTTTTTCTTCTTAATACTGCTTCCGAACATTGCCTATTCCACCAAGGTGGAAGAGGAACCCTGCCGGAAGAGCTACTTTTGTGAGGAAATAATATATCAGCTGCCTCATTTAAACATTTAACTAAAGCTATGGAGGAATCCGTTTCACCTCCTCGAATTACTTCAGGAAGGTTTATTATTTTACTCTCTACGAGATCTCGAAATTTGGTCCAATCAACGTCCTTTAATTTATATTTTAATCTAGGTTGACGTTTCCTCGAAGGTGGACATCGAATGGGGGTAGATATGATGAGTGGGAAATGATCACTACCAAAAGTCGACAGAAGTGGTGACCAAGAATAAGAGGAAGCCAAACTAGGTGAGCATATTGACAAATCTACTGCACTAGCATTTAAACCAGGGGCCGTACGGCGAGTCGGTAATCCTGTATTCAAAATACACAGATTATTTTCATCCAATACCTCAACCAATCGCTCTCCCTCCGCAGTAGTGATTCCACTGCCCCACATTTGATGATGGCAATTAAAATCACCAAGAAATAAAAACGGTCCAGTTACATCAGAAAATATATTATTAATTTCGCTGAGAATACTCATAGAACATCGTGAGAGATAAATAGAAACTATTGAAATATTAAATATTCGTACACCAATTACATTAATGACATCTTTGGATATATGTGCAGGAAACTGTATTACAGAAAACGAAACGCAATTTTTGACTAGTATGGCAACACCGCCATATCCGTCAAATCTGTCATCACGAAGACAAATATATCCAGGCACATTAAATAAATATTCAGATTTTAACCAAGTTTCAGATAAAGTTATGACTATAGGATCGTATTCATTTATGAGATAAATTAAATCACTTTTCTTTGGGATGATGCTTCTGCAATTCCATTGTATTATCTTGGAATCCATTGTTATTTAAAGTATTCAATCTTTCAGATATTAGGGCAACGTGGGACGGTTGTAAAGAATTAGACTGAAGAAGAGAATTTATTAGAGACAGGATGGTCTCTAGAACTGATTCATCAGATTTAGACTCACGTGGAATAAGTGCGCAACCATTTTTAGGTGCTGGAACTTCAAATTCTCTAATAAGAGCTTTATGAGCAGCGTGATCGTATCCGTTTTGGGATTTCGGCGGTAAACGAGGTTTTAAAAAGACAGTTTTTTTATAGGACTGGTTGGGACTAGAAGTTTGAACTGAGGAATTGTTAAATTGGTGATGAAGCCTTTGATCAGAATTGTGTCTAGGAACAGAAGTTAAAACATCTGCAAATGACTTTGATACAGGCGGATGAACCTTGCATGCTTCGATGTAAGAGATACAGCTATGAGCCATGGTAACCTTTATTTCCTTTTGTCGAACAAATTCTGGGCAAGACTTACTTGTGGCAAAGTGAAAGCCTCCACACATCACACAATGTGCAGAATCTTCCTCTGTGCGACAAAATTCACCCACATGATCATCACCACACTTATAACACTTTGGCAATCTAGAACGGCATTGAGATTTGGTATGTCCGTATTTACAGCAATTGAAACACTGAATTGTTGGATATATGTATGTCTCGACCGGTAGAGCATTGTAACACATAAAAATCCTCTTAGGTAAAACCTGACCATCAACAGTGAGTACTACAGACTGAGATGGTTTCCATGTAGTTGTGCCATTAGTGTTGACTCTATAACTTAGACGTCTGACTTTCAATATGTTTCCACAACCTATGGGTGTGGAAATATTGGCTTTAACTTCATCTTCGCTCCAGTCTGCTGGAATTCCACGGACTAATCCCATACGAGTGACATTAAATGTTGGAATGAAAGCCTTGAATTTATGTGTCTGTAAGAGATCATTATGTAAGAAAGCATTTGCATCTTCACATTTAGAGAAAGCAACCACACACCTATTTCTACCAATGCGTTTTACACTTCCATGAATAATGTTTTGAAATTTGTTTTTTTTAAGGAAATTTCCAAATGAAATGGGATGCAGGATGGTACCATCGTTTGGAGAATCTTCTTGGCGTTGGACGTGAATTAAATAAGGGGGATTATCTGTTGGGAGATACATGGCTCGGCCCACATGGCGAGGCTCCGACTGTGAAGAACCTTGAGATGTTTTATCTGTATTAATATTCTGTTGTGATTGAGTGTTTGTGGACTGGGTATCATGTGATTGCTGGTCAGATGAATGCGACTCAACCTGTTCTGGCACAACCTTCTTTAATAAAATTACATTGTCATTTTCACACTTACAATAATCACCAAGAACTGGCTGGCCATCTATTTTCTTTCTCCTACGCTTAGTACATTCCCGACAAATTTTAATGTAACGCGTACGTTTCCTTCCCGATCCCGATTGTCTGTCATCAGCTCTAGATGACACTGAACCATCAGTGTCCATTTTAGCGAGTTCATCATTGGATACTACACAGAGAGATGTGCCTACAGGGAGATTCAGGCCAGGCCAAAGCCTGCCTGCATCCCCCCGATCGGCGTCGGGGGGATCGTTCATAAGCGTTGTAAACTATATTACAATTATTTACAAAAACTTACCATAAAACAGGAAAAAAATATACACAAATAGAAATATATACACTAAATACAAAGTTGAACTACTTTACCAGACTGTCTTTACTTATTTTAACTATGAAAATGAAATTAATTTTCACAAAACCCAAGAAAACAACCGCCCTTTCGAAGTTTCCCGCGCTTTTTTTCCAATAGACTTGTTGTGCAGTGACAACTGACAACCTTACGTCAAATTCGACAGTGACACCAACTGCGGTGTTGCCAACAAGGAAAAAGCCATTTCTACTAACCAGTGTTACCACATCTAAACCAATAATTTCCCATCATTATGGATAAAAACATGGAACTTCTTTTACGAAAAATAGACGAGAAATTAGAAAAACAAGCCGAACATATAACATATTCGGTAACCAAGAATGTCATGGAAGCGATAGACGAAAAAATCAATACGATGATAGAGGAGAATAATCAACTTAAAAGCAAAGTAATACAACTAGAACAAAAACTCAAAATGACAGAAAGAGAGAAACGAAAAAGCAACTTAGTCTTCTTTGGGGTCGGAGAAAAGGTCAAATCTGAAGCGGAACTAGTAGACCACATCAAAGAAATCATAGTGGATATGGGAGTACACATGGACAGTCATGAAATCAGCAATGTTTACCGTATTGGGCAACTAACTATTAACAAAAGCCGTCCAGTTGTAGTCTCTATCACAACGCAATGGAAAAAACATCTTATACTTAAAAACAAGCCAAACCTCCCATCAGGCATTAACATAAAAGAAGATTTTTCCAAGGAAATCCTAGAAAAACGCAAACAGCTTCAACCTCAACTGGAAGAAGAGAGGATGAATGGGAACATTGCTTATTTTAAGTATGATAAACTCATAGTGAAAAAACCAAAAGAAAACAGAGAGAAGAGGAAGAGAGAAACTTCGAATTCACCTAAAACATCAACACAGAAGAAAGCTAACACAAACGAAAATCTAAGCAACCCAACACCAACACCTCCACTACCCAAAATTCATACGGATAACATCATCAAACCCAACATACTGAACTACGTAGAGAGAGTTGGAAGCGTTCAACAACCGAATACTCCAAAAAACTAACTATTGTCACAAGGAACCGGAAACAAACAACCGCACCAAAAAACAACCACAACTACAATCAAACATCAAAACGTCCCCCACAACGGCTGGTCCCCGCGGGAGATGTAGACCACCAACCTCTAACAAAAAGACAAAAAACACTTAAAATTGCAACTTTAAATACGAGAACCCTCAGAACGGAAGAAAGCCTACACGAGTTAGAAAAAGCCCTAGAAGACATAAAATGGGACATCTTGGGTATAAGTGAGATGCGAAGACAAGGTGAAAAAATCGAGGACCGTGCAGAATATATACTATTCCACAAGGGTGAAATTGCCGGCCAAAGAGGAGTTGGATTCCTAATTAAAAAGCCAATGGTTCAACATGTTCAAGAGCTTATTGGTATTTCTGATCGAATAGCCATACTCAACATCAACATACCTGGACATAGAAAAGTATGGTCAATCATCCAAGTTTATGCTCCAACAGAACAAGCAACAAAAAGCGAAACCAAACTCTTCTACGAAGAACTAATACAAGTACTGACAAAGTACTCGCACAACTACATAATATTAATGGGTGACTTCAATGCTCAAGTTGGAGAAAAACAAAGTAAGGAAGGTCATGTCTTGGGAAATTTCGGCCACGGAAAAAGAAGCCCAAATGGGGAACTCCTTGTGGAACTCCTACTAGAACACAACCTTACGCTTCTCAACAGTTTTTACAAGAAGAACAAGAAGATGAAGTGGACATGGATTTCCCCAGACGGCAAATACAAAAACGAGATAGACTATATAATAACAAACTACCAAAAAGCCTTCACCGATACGTCAGTACTAACAAAATTCAACTTTAATACAAACCATCGCATGGTGAGGAGCTCCTTAAAAACTGAACCACCTAGGAAAACCAGAAAATATACACCCAAAACAGAACACTACAGTAACGAAACTATAAAAAAGATTGCCACATCCCTGAACGAAATAACCGAAGACATAACAACAGAAGACGGAAACACTGATGTCCTTGCTAAGTATGAAAAGCTAGAAAAACGACTAACCTCCACTAAAACTGGGAGCACAAGAGATAAAAACCAACACATACTATCAGATGCAACATTACAACTTATAGAGAAAAGAAAAAATCTGCTTGTAAACTACCCTAAAAAAGAAAACATCCAAGCAATAACAGAACTTAGCAAGGAAATCAGAGAGAACATCAGAAAAGACAGAAAAACTAAGAGGCTACAAACACTAGAAAGACACATTAAAAGGACAGGTGGCGTAAACAAAGCACTAAAGGAACTAAGAGAGGTAAACAAAGAATGGATACCAAAACTTAACAAAAAGAACAAACTTCCCTCTACAAACAGAAAAGACATAAACGAAACAGCTACCAACTTTTACCAAGATCTATACTCGAATCCAGACAGAAATCAGAACCAAGAACAAAGGAATGATCCATACAAAAGGCAGCTTACAGTGGAAGCTGAACCTGAAATACTTCCTTGCGAAATAGAAAAAGCTATACACAGCCAGAAGATGGAAAAATCTCCAGGGCCTGATAAAATAACAAATGAGATTCTCAAAGGAACTCTTGAAGAACTATTACCTGTACCCACATCAATTTTCAACGACATAATGAAGACGGGAAAAATTCCTTTACAATGGAAAACATCGCACATCATCCTGATATTCAAAAAACCGGCCAAGTGCGAGTCGGACTCGCGCACTGAGGGTTCCGTACCACCACATAAACATAATTGTATTAGTTGAAATTTCAGTAAGTTAATGTGCTAGACTTTTTGAGTCCGACACGCGCTTGACCAAATTTTATTATTTGTTGTTATTTTATAGCCTATGCCCTATAAACATACCAATTTTCAAGTTTGTAAGTGTTCCCGTTTTTAAATAGAACTAAAACAAAAATCGCCTCAGCAACCATCCAACTTGACCCCTCTCTTATATGAATGTTCTTGAAACGGGAGCTCACCACAATTGGTTACCATTAGTTGTGAGAAAAGTTGTAATATTTAATGATTTCAGACTTTTCCCATTATTTGTACTGTGAGACCTAGCTTCTTGCCAAATTTCATAATTTTAGGTCAACGGGAAGTACCCTGTAGGTTTTTCATTTTTGAATAAATGTATGGAGATGAGGACATAAAATGCCATATCTTTTGATTGCGTCGTTGTAAAAAATTTAAGTTTTCAGATCTTGTGTGGTTCATGGATCCTAATATATGATATTAATTTCAACCTGATACCATTACCCGTTCGTGAGATAAAGGGTCTTGACAGACAGACAGACAGACAGACAGACAGACAGACAGACAGACAGACAGACAGACAGACAGACAGACAGACGGACAACAAAGTGATCCTATAAGGGTTCCGTTTTTTCTTTTGAGGTACGGAACCCTAAAAAGGAGAAAAAGAAGATGTAGGGAACTATAGACCCATAAGTCTAATGTCCAACATATATAAGGTGTTCTCCAAAGTTATCCTAGACAGAATAAGCAAAAAGCTCGACGAACACCAGCCACGTGAACAAGCCGGCTTCAGACAAAAATTTTCCACCCTCGACCACATACACACAGTGAAACAAGTGATGGAGAGGTACAAAGAATACAACAAAAACCTATATATGGCATTTATCGATTACTCGAAAGCGTTCGACAGCATTAGTCACCAAGCCATATGGGAGAGCCTGAAACAACAAGAGATACCTCCAAAATACATCGAAATTATTAAAAACATCTACTCAAGCAGTGAAGCGAGGATACAACTAGATACCCTGGGAAAAAAGTTTAAGATCGAGAGGGGTGTAAGACAAGGGGATCCCCTGTCACCAAAATTGTTCTCTGCTGTATTGGAAAGTATCTTCCGCAAACTGAACTGGGATGGCTTCGGCCTCAACATAGATGGAGCGAAACTGAATCATCTAAGATTTGCGGACGATATAGTCTTGTTTGAAGAAAACCCAACACACCTCGAAGTAATGATAAAATCACTTAATGAGGAAAGCGAGAAAGTAGGTCTAGCAATGAACAAAGACAAAACAAAACTGCTCACAAACTCCAAAACAATAGCAATTAAAATCAACAACCAACCACTTGAGTACGTGCAAGAATACATCTACCTAGGACAGATAATCTCACATAAAGACCAAACCACAAAGGAAATAAACAGAAGAATAGCAAATGGGTGGAAAAAGTACTGGTCTCTGAAGGAAATCATGAAATCTAAGGATTTAAGCATGTCAATAAAAAGGAAAGTGTTTGACACATGTATACTTTCAGTTATTATATATGGTTGTGAAACTTGGTCACTCACGAAACATCACAGAGAAAAGTTGGAACGTTGTCAGAGAGCTATGGAAAGGAGCATGACAGGAATTAAGAGACAAGACAAAGTGAGAAGTAGCATAATAAGAGAAAAAACCAAAGTGACTGATATACTTACGAGAATAGACCAACAGAAATGGAGATGGACCGGACACATGGTCCGAGATAAACAAAATAAATGGAGCACAATTATTTCGGAATGGTACCCCAGAGATGGCAAACGCAACAGAGGACGCCAACGTATGAGATGGGAAGACGACCTGAAACTCACAGCAGGACACCATTGGAGAAGGGTTGCGAGAGACCGAACACAGTGGAAGATGTTAGAGGAGGCCTATGCCAAGCGGCACGCTGAACTAAGGGACATTTTGTGAAATCAAAAAATCTTTATAAATTATACTTTACTGTAACCTGTAGTTCAGAATAAAAAGGCTTAATAATAAATAATAATAATAAATACATTAATAATCATAATTTTTTCTTAATTCTTTCACGTGCAATTAAGTTGGACAACCATATTCTAAAACTATTCCAAATTTTAAGTCGATAGCATGAGTGGTTGCCGAGATATACTGGTGTGACAGACAGACAGACAAAGCGGCACCATAAGAGTTCCTTTTTTTACCCTAATAATAAGACGAAAATTTTCATGTAGCAACGTTGACCTGTCACTTGTCTAGTCAAAGTATGAATTGTGTCAACCACTTCAGATTTTAATGTTTACTTAAAACCCCTTTAAGAAATTGTGAAGAATCAGTTATAAATTAATTGATTTTTAAGCGCTTTGATAAGTAGGACTGTTTTCATGCCCACATTCTTAACATGTTTCTACACTTAGTTACCACAAGTAAAGCACACATTGCTTCGCGAGATAAAAGTACTATATTCAGTTAAGTGGGATTTATCATAGTTTCCATAATTGCAACTGTATTGGTAATCATACCCTGGTTTTGGTTGTATGATGCTAAGGTTTAACAACTAAAACACAGATTTAAAAAAGCATTAAAACTTTGGCTAATGCAGCATATTTTTTACTCAGTTAAAGAATTTTTAGAACATAAGAATTGCGTCAATTGTATTATATAAAAAAATTAATAATAAAAATATTTAACACTAGTATATAAGGAGACATTTTGCATGCTGTTTAAAAATAGGCTAGAGTCGGCTAGACATGTGAAACTGACTATAACCACTGTAAAAACTGTACAACCACCATGTCTATAGCAAATAAATATCTTTATCTGGATGAGAGGTCCCTCACAGACCCTGGTGACAGAGTTGTTGAGCCAACAAAGGCCTCTGACATGGCCCATTAACAACTACATCTGTAGATAGTGATCGGGACCAACATCTTAATTTGCCTTCCGAAGCACAGAATCATCTAAATTTTCAGACAATCAGGTGATTCATCCTGGAATGTCCTAACCTAACTGGGGAGGTCGCACAAAGGGGTTTTTATTTGACAGCGTCCCCACTGGGAATCAAATCCAGAACCTCCGAAGTGAGAGCCGAGCCTTCTAACCTCTAGACCAGTGTCATAAAATAAGACTAAAGGGTTTGTGACCAAAGGATGAGCAGCAAAGTCTTTTTACATACTTTACTATTCTGTTTTGTGATAATTGCATGCACATCTCTTTGGGAGACACATTAGTTAGTTACCTGCAAAACCATGATCCATGTCCCAAAGGTACACTGAGCTGACGCCTCCTTCAAAGTACATCTCTCTGTATTGGTCAAAGGCGTGATTCGCGTCTATTTCAAGTTTTCTCAACCTCTCAGAGGGCATGGACCCATCTTCAAGTGGAGGATCGTACGTATTCGACCATGGCGACCTGTACGAGTCTCCATCACGATTATAATCACACAATAAATAATCTTTCCCATTACTGCGGTCTTGCGCTATTTTCAAAGGCTGGTCTACGGACGAAAGCAGGTCCTCACATAAGCTTGGCACTAAATCGATCAGATCTGTTAAATTCTTCTCGATTTGCTGGGGAGGCAGCCTCCGCATCAAGTCCAAAGCACAATCCATTTGTTGTTCCGTCTAAAACACACAGGAATAGAAAGAAGCACCCTTTTAGTACCAAGTATTAGTCATCACATCACAACAAATAGGCTCAAAGGAGGAAATTTAAACAAATACTCATTCTGATAGTAAGAGGAAAATCTTACCATTATTTTGTTGTCAGTATGTGATTTAGGGTGTAGGAAATTTAAGTAAAAATTGGAAATATATTTTTTTGGCAAAATGTCCCAGATTCTCAAAATCTCGATTTGACACAAGCAGTTTTCGACGTTTTCGTCCAGAAGTTGATTTTACAGTTGTTAATAATTTCTGAACGAAAAGTGCTTTTAATTAGGTCCCTTTAAACATCGCTAAATCAGGACTGCTCATAAAACGGAACGGCCAGGGACAAGTAACAGGGGGATAAGTATCACCTGTGGTACTCACGGACTGCAATCACACTACAATAGATAAGTACTATACGTGGAACGGCTTGCAGCAAATAGTGCTCCGCGACTGCGTGTCACATTTAACGGCTTTACACGGTCAATTTGGATCGCGATCTTTGTATGAGACTCAGCAGACAATACTGCAATTTTTTTCGATATTTTTTTTTCTTCTAGCCTATACTGTCCCACTGCTGGGCAAAGGCCTCCCCCATACATTTCCATTCCTCCCTATTTATTGCGACTTAGTTCAACAATATTATTATTCATAAGGGACTGGACCGGATTACACTACCACGAGTTGAAGAGGGTGGCGCAACGCCGCAATGAATACCGATTGCTGACCTCCAAACTTCATTTCGAAGATGGCACCCCATGATGATGATGAATATTATTTACATGAGGAAAACGCTCCGCTTAGCAAGTAATTTCCAAAATCTTTGGTTCGGAAGGAAAACAACTTGAATAGTGGTTCAGTTTAAGGAGTTATTTAGTCGAAAAGATTGTTCAGAATGGTTGTATTTAGTTTAAAACATAGAGCAATTTTGAAAAATCATGTTTGAATTTGAATACCGGGCACACCTGACATTTGGTTCGAGACTGACACGGACATAAAGTTTGCCGTCTGCTGTGCCTCTATCAGACACGTCAGTAATTATATCCTCATTGTATCAGACGAAACATATTAATACACGATTGATTGACCGTGTAAGGGTAGTTGATTACACGGTCAATCTAGGTTTGGAAAAATCATGTTTTTTAACGGAAACAGTGGATGCGCCATTTTTCATGTCCTTATGTTGGCATTAGAAAACAACGCCGGTATAGCTATCTCCATTTGACTTCTATACAAATATGCGTATGAAAGAGATAAGAATAATTTTCCCATCTTTTATTTAATTACGTTGGCGCTACTGTTTCCTTCGTAATGTCAGTTTGTCATTTTCTGATTTTCTGTCAAATCTGTCAAAGTTTTGTTGATATTACTTTTTATTTACGTGACTTATCGTGAAATACAGTTACGTTTTTATCAATGGGATTCTAATCCTAGTTTACAACTCGATTAAGTGCCTTCATTGTGTTCATAGTGTGGTTTTAGTGAGGTATGTACTCGGTACCTTTATGAATCATAATCGGAGAATGTTACCTGATTTATCACTTAAACAGCCTATTATAGTGCTTGAAACAGGAAGTAAAGTGATACAAACATCTCATTGTGCTCTCCTGGTCTTTTTATCATTCGTTTCAACCTATGTTACGTGCTCATTTTAGATTCTGATTCATAGGTTATGATGTATGAAACCTTATAGATATCTCGTTAGTGTATGCACGTATTTGCATTATATTGCAGATATAGGAGGTTATAGGGCTGTCATGATGCCGACACAGCTGGTGAGCCACGATAACCATGCTAATGACATCAGGGTGAAGACTGTATACAGTGGGGATGTGATGATTACTTACATCAACCCTAACATCACCCTTGAAGAGTTTACGCAGGAGATGATAGCGATATGCCGGTTTCCGCCGGATCAGGTAAATAGTTTTTATCAAAAATTTATCAGAAATTGTCTTAGGGTGTTCAACAACCTTAGTAGTGTGACACCTGTTGCTTTATTATTACCTATGTTCTGACATTGTTGTTACATTCAAGAGTCCATTCCAAATTGAGTAGAAATTACCCTGACAGCAGGATAGCTTTATATGATGTCCATATGTGTGGTCGAGACAGACTGCTAGGTAAAATTAATACCCATTTTGGAACCCAACCCAAGTGTATAATACGGACTCCCAAAGTGTACGCCAGGTACCCTGTTCCCTCTTTATAGTACACAAATGAGTGTCTAGGTTGCCCTAAATCTAAAAATGTTTATAACCCAACCCAAGTGCATAATACGGACTCCCAAAGTGTACGCCAGGTACCCTGTTCCCTCTTTATAGTTCACAAATAAGTGTCTAGGGTGCACTAAATCTAAAAATGTTTATAAACCTATTGATAAAAAAATGGCAAGAAAATAACTTTTCAAAGCCTAAACAATTGTACAATAATCTATCAGTCAAGAATTGAAATTGAATGCTAAAAAAGTAAATAAATAAATTGACAACAATTCATGTTCTGTTTGATTTGGTTGCTATTTATTTATCTGATACCCATAGTACAGTCTGTGTGACAGCAAAAGTATTTATATCATGTTAATGTAGCAGCATATAAATTTGATCTAAGTAGCCTTAGAATAAAGTCTCAAAGTTATGTACCTTACTTAATAAAATGACAGCATTGCGATAGCAGGATGGAATGATGCATAAGATATTGGAGTGACAAAGACATGTATCACTCCATTCTGCTCTAAAGAAAAGCTCGGTCCTACTGTTACTTAATTCTTATTACATTATTTAGTATTTCAAGACGTTCTGAATAAAGGCCAGGTTAAAAGTATCCTAAACCGACGAGCATGTATGAAAGGATTTATGAAGGTTCAGGAAGCAAGGGAAGTATGTCAAGATCGTAGCAGGTGGAGAACTGTGGTCTCTGCCTACCCCAACGGGAACAAGGCGTGATGTTATGTATGTATGTATTATTTCAACCATCAAAGTATAAATTTATTCATATTAGGATTCTTTGTCTGTGTGGTGCTGGCAAATAATAGTACCAAACCAACCCATCTCTACTCGTGGGTGTTGTAAGAGTTGACTAAGGGCTTATGAAAAGAATGCTGGGCAGCAGCATATTTCTGTTTATCATACCATCTTATGCACTGCGGTCACCAACATCAGTAGTTGCAAACACGCTTTCAAGTGTGGTGACTTTGGTAAATCCCTCCCAAAGTACCATGTGTTTTTGCTGGAGTTCTAGAGGGAGCTCCCTGTCCTGCAGTGAATGTTTCATGGGATGTAATGATGAGGATTCTTTGGTCACTTTATATAATAATAATAAAGCCTTTATTTCAGACATTACATAATTATTTACAATTTTTAATTCTGAATTTTATGTAATCTTCAGACTTGTCTATATGCCTCTTGCCGGCAAAGGCCTCCCCCACTGGTCACTTTATGATGTCAGTTAAACTAAAACTATGTCACTTCACAAACAAAGTGGCACTTAAAAGAAAATAAGGAGTGACCAGATAAAACCCATGTACTCTATGAAATATGTCTGATCATATACAATATAGCAGGATTAATAGGAGATATTTGTCCTGTGGAGCAAGAATGTATGTATCTAAGTTAATAAACAGAGGAATTTGTTTAAAACTCTGTTTATTTGATTTACCAGGTGTTTACAATGAAGTGGGTTGACGAGGAAGGCGATCCGTGCACCATATCCACCCAGCTGGAACTGGACGAGGCCTTGAGGTTGTACGAGTTGAATCGGGACCAGGAGCTCACTGTTCACGGTAAGTACATTACAATTTTCTAATTTATATTGTTGGTTGGTTGTTGCCTTTGGAGTTTGGACATAAGTCCTTAAGACATATTTATTTACCAAATTATATACCAGCATCGTAGGAACAGTATTATATGATCCATTTTTTCGTTTATTCCAATTCTTACCGAGTCATTTTGCAGCTATGTCAAAAGCAATCGGCTAAAGCTATCAGAAAAAACAAGTTTGTTAAACAATGTTGTTTTTTCTGTCAAATACGAGTATACTCTGGTTTAAGTGTCATGGCTGAAAAATGTGTTGGTATGCATAGGAATAAAGTTTTGGACTAGTAAGGCAAAAAGGAAATAAAAGAAGGGGCTGTGGTCACAAACTCCGCTGATTTCAGCCATTACCTCTTACCTGAGATATTAAATGGAAGCAATGTGTATTGAGGGCATGTGAACATTACGGGCACCAGACCTGAGTGAACATTACATAGGAAATTTCAAAACAAACAAATATTACAAAACGAAAGAAACAATTTGGTAATAATGACAATAATTTTGTATTGGAATTGAGTATCAGGGTATGTTTTTCGAAGGGTATGCATCGACAATCGAGACCATCGAACATAGGCTCGCGCGTATCCATCGCGCACGGTCAATGATCTATGATTTGCCGCGTGAAGTTGACACACGGCATCATGGTATCCATCGCGCGCGGACAATGATCTACGATATGCCGCGCGAAGTTGATACACGGCATCATGGTATCCATCCCGCGCGGACAATGATCTATGATATGCCGCGCGAAGTTGATACACGGCATCATGGTATCCATCGCGCGCGGTCAATGATCTATGATTTGCCGCGCGAAGTTGATACACACCGTTATCTTCTTCTCTATCTACTATTCTAATTGAAAATTTATTTTGTGGCTTCAGGATCAATTGAACTTGTCTGCACATTAAAGATATTTATAAAAAATATCCCATTATGCTATTTTGATGCCCCTGATGCAAATCACTGTTTGTTTGTTTTGGATTTGAATTTAATTTTTGATAGCTAATAGTTTGACTTAAACTGGTTTTTTTTTAAATTCGGCTGAAGTTTAGTTAAAAATAAAAAATTCTTCCCATTGGAGCTGTATCATATGTATTTTGTATGGAAAGTGAAAGGCTTTTATGGAAAATATACTTACAAGAGTTTCAAAGTTTGACTAAATCCAAAGAATCCACAGTGTTAGTTATAAAGTGTAATTTAATTTATCTAAAAATATCTGGGTGAGCTTTGCTATGTATAACTTGACCAAAGCCTTATAACAGATGGCGCTGCAGGGTTACTGAGTTGCGCTGTTTTCAAGAAATGCTAAAAAAACGAAGAAAACGATTTTTCCGGACATGAGGCTTACAACCCGACTACTAAAAGTATGGACGTGGCGTCGATGGCGTCACATCCCATCGAGGTCCATTCTATTAGTAGTCGGGTTATGACTAGATTTTTCGCCCCCGAAAACCCCCTTATAGTGAATTCATTGATATCGTAAGAACCGTTATTGATAAACCGATTATAGAAATAGTGCTTATTCAATAGTGATACCTATCAATAACTTAATAAGTTTCTTCAGATTTTCTAAACAACAAACCCATAGCCTAGATTTTCAGTTATCTGTTATAAATTACCGTCATATCTCAGACGCTTAAGACGCCAGTCTCAACAGGCTTCGCCGTACAATACATTAAAAAAAGTTTCGGAAGAAATGTCGGCCTCGCACTGATATACATATGTTGATCGGTACCCTTTGGGTACGAAATCCTAAAAATAAAATACTTTTCAGGGTTCCGTACCCAAAGGGTGAAAAACGGGATCCTGCCTGAATGACCTTGAGACTGAATAACTTGGTAACCACTTTTTACATGAAATATGGCGTATATCTTTACAGAGAAAAACGTAGAAACAAACAAGATATGAGAAGTGATGTGGTCGAGATAGAATTTTAATTTAATTTGTATAACTGAAGAATATAATTTCTAAAACGACACTTATTTTGTCGGACTTGCGCGCATTTAGTACATACACTTTTGCGTGACTGCGCGTCCATAACTAACTAAGACAGTATTTTTACCTTAGTGGTACCGAATCATCGGTGCGCGAGTCCGCACTTGGTCGTTTTCTTTAACGATTGCTATTCTTTTTATTAGCCTTGCAGTAGTTACCAAAATATGATTGTCCGAAAAGTAGTTTGAGAGTGTGACGTACGCAGACGGGTGATCGAATCACAACCATGAAGCCATTTCATTACCTATATTTATAATTAAAATTGGCAACAAATTAAATGATTCCCAAAATATTTTTTTATACCCCAATACACTTCAGACAAAGTGGATGAATGTACACCAAATTGGCTGAACGTACACCAAATTTGGGTAACCGTTTCGGTTAGGTTGTGTTAGGTTAGCTTGTGACCATAACCCACGAGCCGTGAGAACGGAGCGAGCGTGCCGCGGCAGCGGCCGGCGAAGTGCCAGAAGCAAATTTTTTGTACATTCATCCATTTTGGTAGACAAAATTTGGTGGATATTATTTGGTAAAAATTTACTCAAATTTGGTGGCACGTTAATACACAGCCATTAAAATTTGCCCGAAAAGTAAGATGTCCGTGATTCGGAAGGCACGTCGAAATATTTGTCCTGTGGATACTATTTACGGAAGAAGTCGTTTTTGACCGGCACGTTGCCGTTGGTGTGGTTGGTAGTAAGCCTGCCTTCTCCGCCGTGGGTTACAACAAACATTTCTGTGAGTGTTTGTTCTGTGTCTGGGTGTTATTTATCTATTTATGTATGTATATCGGCCTCTGGTACCCATAGTACAGGCTTTGCCTAGTTTGGAATTAGGTGACTTTGTGTGAATGGTCCCTCCAATATTTATTTATTTATACTTAGTGAGCCATGTCTGAGGCCGTTGGCGGCTCAACAATTCTGACACCAGGTTTATTGAGTTTGGACATCGATCGTACATTGGTTGTATGATTGAAGAGTAAATGATGGAACGGTAATAAAATTTTTTGTATGGCGAGGACTCGATAGATAGTCCTCTTAACCACTTTCGCCTTGACTAATTACTACTCATTTGACTAGCTTAGCTTGCGCTACTTAGTGGAATAGCACAAGGATAATGTAATATAATAAATTTACTCCCATACTATTATCACGTAATAAATCGTATCTCTACTATTATGAAATTGTAAATTGATTTTTTCTTTACATTTAAGAAAAAAAAAATTAAACCGACTTTAAGACAAAAAAAGAGAAATAAAAGTTTTTGAGGTCGGTGCTAGCCTGAATATCTAAATATATAAAGTAACTTGTCCTGACTTAGTGACCGACTGATTCGTCAACGCCGAGCCGTAACCGCTATAGCTACAGATCTGAAATTTTGTACACAGGTTTCTTGCACTTCAAAACCACCCACTAAGGAATAATATTCCAAAACTCGTCCCCTAAGGGGGTGAAATAAGATATGAAAGTATTTTGAGTCTTCTTGAGTTAGATTCACACAAATTTAAATTTAAGCCTTCGGTAAAAAATAAAGAAACACGTGTTTAAGCATTTCTTAAAAATCATCCTTCAAGGGGGTGAAAAAGAGGATGATTTTTTCCGTATGTTGGTGTTTAAGGCTTTCATTTTGAAAGGTAGAATTATAAAAATTTTGTTTTGAGCTTTCCGTAAAAAATATAAAACGTACGTGTTTTACATACATACATACATAACATCACGCCTTGTTCCCGTCGGGGTAGGCAGAGACCACAGTTCTCCACCTGCTACGATCTTGACATACTTCCCTTGCTTCCTGAACTTTCATCAATCCTTTCATACATGCTCGTCGGTTTAGGGTACTTTTAATCTGGCATTTATTCAGAACGTCCTGCATTTGGTCCTGGTACGTTCGCCGAGGCCTTCCCCTTCCAACGTTTCCATTCACTCTCGCCTTGTAGATCTCTTTCGTCAATCTTCCTTCATTCATCCTCTCTACATGACCAAACCATCTCAGCATCCCTTTCTCAATTTTAGTCACTACGTCTTCTTTTACGCCACAACGTTCTCTTATCACACTATTTCTAATCCGGTCACTCAATTTCACACCAATCCAACGTGTTTTAGCATAATATTTAGAAATTCATCTCCTAACGTGATGAAATGAGTGATGAAAGTTAAGTTTGACGGGGGGTAAAACACGTATTCTGTGTTTCAACCATGTATGTAGTAGCTACTATGGCTCAAAAGAGACAGCCCTTTAAAGACAGCTACTAACACAGACGGACAGACAGACGATGTAGGCATATAATGGTAAGTACCTGGGCGACCGAGCTTCGCTCTATGATAGCCGCCTCAATATTAAAATATCATCGGATGAACAAGCTATGCTACCCGCCAACATATCGCTGTTTTAAACGCAAATGCTTAAAAACTCGGAAAAACTAATTTTCCCAGACATGAGACCTAGCTAGATAGATTTTTCGCCCCCGAAAACCCCCTCATGGTAAATTTCATCAAAATCGTTAGAGCCGTTTTCGAGAAACCGATTACAAATATATATACAAATATTGCTCGTTTAATAGTATAGGATATAGGATAATATGATAAGGTCCCGTTAAAAAGAACAATATTTATGCAACGTGTCAAGTTGTCAACGGAATAACATACACGCTCAACATTTTAACTACCTATAGAATTTTCGCTCCTTTTCATGAAATAAATCACTTATTAATCTTTCCCTCTTACACGGTAAGAAAAACCAGAATTCAAAATTGCGATCACGTCACAAGTGCGTTAGCATAAATGAATAATTTATGGGAAAATAAATTATTTATCCTTGAGAGCTGTGGTTCCCATTTCGGCCTTAAAAGTAAGAAAAAGTTTCCAGTCAGTATACAACGTGAGTTTTCATTCATTTTAACTTCCAATATCAGTGAATAAAAAACAAGCAACATTTCGAAGTACTCCCGATTTGGCGCCAAAACTCGGCCATTTTTGGGGTTCCGAACAAAGATGGTAAAAACGGAACCCTTGTGGTGCGACTACGTCTGTCTCTCACACCTGTATATCACAGCAACCACTCATGCTATCGACTTGAAATTTGGAGTAGTTTTAGAATTTGATTGCCCAACTTTATGCAAACGAGAAAAAAAAATATTGTTATTATTGTACAGGGGACCCGAATAGGGGGGGGGGGGGGTGCAAAATTTTAACATTCCAAAGAAAAACAATCCCCCCTTATCTCCGAAGTTTGTGTAAGGAAAAATCAGAATTAATTATATCGTTTTTAAGAAATCTGCAAAATACCTGGAAATGGATTTTATTGCATCTTAATATACTATAGGTCAAGATTCAGAACTCTCGGCGCGTGAGTCCGACTCGCACTTGACCGGTTTTCGTTTATTTTAATATACCCGCTATCAAGGCGACAAATAATTCATCAAAGTCGGTTAGAGAGTAGTAGTATGTCGTCGTTTTGTAGTTACGAGGGAATATGTGAATGTACGTTGTTGTTTTGTAGTTACGAGGGAATATTTGAATACATACAAAAATCCTTTTGTATATTTTTCGACGAACATTTCCATTTCTTTTTCATTGAACCATTCCCACATAAATAACGAACACCAAAAAATATAATCATCCAAATTGGTCGAGCCGTTCTCAAATGATACTCCGTCTACATGACGTGTAGATAAAAAAAACAAAAATATATTCGCCGCGTCTTTTTTTGCGCGTTTAGACTTCAATCTGTCGCTATGTGAAAGTGGCTTTCAGGTTCAACAGCAAAAAGAAACCTGAAGAATACTCCGTAAAAAATTTAAAACATTAACGCCTTATCTCCAACGAATTGTCAAGTTATCGAGCACATTCACAGGATGCTCCAGTGGTCCTGTTTGCAACGGAACACGCTGTATACAATACATGGTGTACGTTTTGCCCATAAAGTCCTTATCTGCCCGCATTGCGAATCCGGCGGCCATTTCCATATTCAGATTGGCATTCCACGAGTCGGCGCGCTTTTTTGGGGGTCCGAGAAAATGGCGTAGATCCTTATGAGAAAAGAAACATTGGCAATCGATAGTTGCTCTTTTTTAGGGTTCCGATACCAAAATGGTAAAAAAAAGGAACCCTTATGGTGCCGCTCTGTCTGTCTGTCTGTCTGTCTGTCCGTCTGTCTGTCACACCTCTATATCTCAGCAACCACTTACGCTATCGAGCTGAAATTTGGAATAGTTTTAGAATATAGTTGCCCAACTTAATTGCACATGAAATTTTTTTGAAAAAAGTATGATTATTAATGTAAAGGGGGCCAAAATAGGGGGGGCCAAATTTCAAATTGTCGCTACTAGGTCGAGTGGGGTATCATATGAAAGGGCTTTACTTGTACATTTTAAAATATATTTTTGTATTTTTTTAAGTTTCTTAGTTTTCAAGTTATGATGAAAAATGTCAAAAAAAATACCATTCCCCCCCCCCCTTATCTCCGAAGTTTGAGTAAGGGAAAATCTGAATTAATTACAGTTGACAGAGGTTTATGTAAACTTTACAGCAAAAATAAAACGATCTTTCTAAGTTGCACAGTTTTTCAGAAATCTGCAAAAAACCTTTACAAACAAATTTAGTTTTGCGGTCCTGAAAATGGACTTTATTGCTTCCAAAAATACTATAGGTATATCGGAACCCTCGGCGCGCGAGTCCGACTCGCACTTGACCGGTTTTTTTTTCCAATAGGCAACTAAAGTTAAGCAACGTTGGCAGTGGTCAAAACCTGGATGGGTGACCGATAGTGGCACAAATAAAGCGTTTCCATGCCGTTAACCCCGGATCATCATAGCATCCCATGTAATGTCCATTACAGGATAGGGAGCTCCCTCCAGAATTCTAGCTTTTGCTGGAAAAAAGTGGGGGGAAACTATAGTCACCTCGCTTGTCAGCGTTGCGGCTGTCACCATGGACCGCGGTTTTCGGTGACCGCAGTATGTACGATAGAACGATACTCAGAGGGCGCTGCTGCCTATCCTCCGGTTTCTAAACCCTTAGTCGCCTCTTACAACACCCACGGGTAGATTTGGATTGGTACTATTCTTTGTCGGTACCACAAGGCCAACCTTCTCGGATGCCTACCTGACAACTGAATAGTTAACTATATTCAAAGCCAAATAATAAAATGCTCCAAGCTAAGAAATTCATATACCTACGGAACCACGAAAAATAAAAACCATTTTCAACTTCAGGTGAAGTCCCATTTAAAAACTTCCTCGCCTCGGGCTATTCAGCCTTCCGAATAGAGTACAGTCGAGAGGAGATCAAGCTTGACACTCGCAGTACGGTTTCTGTATCTACGCTGACTAAAGCCTGAAATATACTTATAAGGCAAGGGAGAGGCGAGGAAAAGGCACGGTGCCATTTTAAAATTGTTCATACAAAATGTATGAAAGCGACGTGGTGCAGGCTTGCCACTTCGCCGCATGCTTCTTGCCTTATTAGGGTTCCATTGGCGCCTGTCTGTAGGTCACAATTTCAGCTCACGCTATCGACTCTAAATTTGGAATAGCTTTAGAATATGCTTGCCCAACTACTAATATGGCAAATAAAAGTATTAAAAAATATTAGTATTGGGGAGATGGAGCCCAAATAGAAAGGGGGGGTAGGAAAGGGGTAGAAATTTTTTATGTGAATTTCATTCCAAATTGTGATGAAAAATACCATTCCTCCCTTATCTTCAAAGTTTGCGAAGCGAAAAATCTGAATTAATTATAATTGATAGAGGTTTATGTAAATATTACAGCAAAAATAAAACGATCTCTGTAAGCATAGTTTTTCAGAAATTTTCAAAAAACCTTAAGAGCGTTCATCCGTTCAAATCGCGCTTGGAGTCAAAATTTACGATTTTCGCCGAAGGATAAAACAATGCAGTTCTCAGTTTTCAAAGAAGACATTAATATCATATTAGATATACTTTCACGATCTGCTTTTTGGTTTAAAAACATTTCAAAATGTTGGGATATTTTTCCAAATAGAACAGTTTTTTAACACGTTTGTTTTTAACTTAGCGCTTGACCGTCTACGCAGATGCAAGATTTACGTAGGATCAAATGCTACAAGATTGAAAATAAAAATTACCGTTCGAAAATTCAGGATATTGTTTAGTTTTTGGTTAAAAAAAACTCGATTTAGGTAAAAATTCATTCAAAAAAACTACAATCAAAAGTGACATTTTCAGTAAATTTACGGGATATTAACCGTGTCATTTTAGGTGAAAATGTAAGACATTATTTTTTCTTTTTGGACTCAGCATGTGAAGTCATTCATACTCTAAAATACTTTATCTTTTTTTTTTACAATAAATTGTATTAATATTTTACTGTGAATTATTTAGTACTCCTATAAAATCGATGCGAGAAAGCGCTAGCGCTTTGTCGTGGCCGAGGCCTTGTTGTGGCGACGCATCGGAGTAACGCTCTTATCAAACAAACTTAGTTTTGCTGTTCTAAAAATAGACATTATTGCTACCTCATGACTCGAGTCACTCATCTCATCAGACCGGTTTTCTATCTAATGTCGCGTGCGTGCCGTATCGGTTTCACGCCCGTGCCGTGCCCGCGCCTCGCCGGAGACATGCCCTCGCCGTATGACCTTTATGTATATTTTACCCTTTAGATAAGCGCGTTACAAAGTCCAACATGTCAAGCTTGACGTGCTCTTGACTGTACGGAATGTCGTAGAAAGAAAATAAAAATACATTGCGAAGGGAACTTTCAACCGCTTCTAAGTTTTGGGGGTACGAAGTTTTGCACAAACTAATGGTACCTTTACACACACATAAATCGCCCA
Source organism: Athrips mouffetella (assembly GCA_947532105.1). Classification (NCBI taxonomy): domain Eukaryota; kingdom Metazoa; phylum Arthropoda; class Insecta; order Lepidoptera; family Gelechiidae; genus Athrips; species Athrips mouffetella. The sequence goes on along the minus strand of OX383976.1, from coordinate 5,298,627 downwards.
GTGCTGGACAGCAGCCAAGTATTTTCGCTTCGAACAAATGCGTCTAGAAGACCTTGATGCAAAGCGGCAGATAAAAAAATAGGCCAAAACCGACTTACATCTACACGTATAATAAGAGCTTTGCTGTGCGACATGCGATCACATTTTCAAAACTAAAATCGGCTTTGCAAGCCATACACGAGCTCACAACAGAAGATGAGTCGCCGTCGACCGATCTACTTCGAGGACGACATCATCATAATTTTCCCAAAAAAAACTTTGATAGTTAAGGTGTTATAATAGGTACAGTCAAGCGCAAGTCAAGCTTGACACTTGCAGCGCGATTCTGGCCCCAACGGTGAGTGAGATAAGAACGGTAAAAAGTCTAATGATCAAGTTCAGCGTGCTCTTGAATGTACTACAAATGTTAAAACTAAGTGTTGTATTCTCAAATTATTATTTTTTGGCCTCGGCATACAATAGAGTTTTGCTTGAAAAGTCCGAATTTTGGCGTAGTGTAAGTAGTACCATCGATTTGTACAGTCAAGAGCACATCAATGTTGACACATTGGAATTTGTACTGTTCTTATTTCCATGTTCGTACGAGTTAGAATCGCGGTGCAAGTGCTAAGCTTGACCCGTCGTTGACTGTACCACCTGCCGTGCGTACTACTGTGTCGCTTTTCCACACATATTTTTTGGTTCTCCCCTTAAAGTGTAGAGAACCCTCAATTTTCAATAATAATAATTAATTTTAATTCAATTACATTATACGAAGAATATACCCAAAGCAAATACTTGTTTATTCACATAAAATAATTGAATAGTATGTAATATACCCCCCACTCCCCCTCACACACAACTTATAGCCTTTCCCAAGTCACGTCCATAGTTTAAGTAATGGCCCCATCGGTATTTTTCCGCCGACGAGATTCAGCCTCAGCGATGACGCATTAAAGTTTCTGTGTTTCGGAAGGCACGCTGTTGGTCCCGGCTATCATCTTAGATTAGATAACGGTCCTTAATTTGGCTAGCCACTTGCCTGATGATCCTATAAGAAACTGACTGATATACGGTAGAAGTGATCGATTGAAAATCCTACTCCTACTAATATTATAAAAGCGAAAGTTTGTAAACATGTATGTATTGATGGATGTATGTTTGTGACTCTTTCACGTAAAAACTACTGGATGGATTTTAATGAAACTTTACAATAATATAGCTTATACATCAGAATAACACATAGGCTACAATTTATAAACCTGCGCAGACGAAGTCGCGGGCACCAGCTAGTTATTAATAATTACCAAGAAGGTAAAAGTAACGAATTCTTTACTTTCCTTTACTTTCCTAACCTAACCTAACCTTATATGACGAATTTCACAGTTTTCCTCACATTTACCAAATTTATGGTAATTATTATAAAAGCCGGTATTATGAATAATTTTCAATTGCCACTTTTCCCGTAGCATATACAGGATGTTAATTTAATTGCGTGCCATAGCTTAGGGGGTGTTTCAGTAACGATAAAGGAACACAAAAAATAATCCTACTTAATTTTTTTAACTCCATTGAAACTAAACTAACGCGGAAGGCCACCGCGCTATCACCGAGCCAGCGCGAGAGTATTAAAAAAATCCTTTCTTTTTTTGTGTGCGACTCCAATTTTCCTTTCATACTTTAACGGGCTTAGGACCGTCAAATATAAAAAAAAAAATTGATGATAAAAAAAAATTAAGTAGGATTTTTTTATATATTTTTTGTGTTCCTTCATCGTTACTGAAACACCCACCTAAGCTATGGCACGCAATTAAATTATCACCCTGTATACCAAACCCTCAATTTTCAATAATAAGATAGTACGAAGTTAATATCCCCTTAGATTTAGGTCACTGTCCCCCCACACACAAATAGCCTTTCCCAAGTCACTTGTTCAGTATGAATAATAGCCCCATTTGTATTTTTCCGTCGGAGATTCGGCCGACGACGTGCAGATTGTCACGGATAACGCATTTACCGCAACCCCTCCTTGTTTGCCGCAATCGGGCACAAGTATGGATTAATAGCAAAGACACGTGTTCTTATTTTTAGGTAAACAGGGTCGAAATTGTATAGCAAAATTAAACATACAGGATGTAAGTGACAAGTTTTCGAATAAGGGCATGCATCACTTCGATCAGTCAACGTAACTAAAACTTTCAGTAAATAAAACATTCAGGAAATGAAAAAAATGGACCTCTTTACAAACATTTCTCTTTGAGTGATAACAACGAAATGGTTGATGAAACTGACACTTTCAAATTTCTTGGTATCACGATAGACAGGCATTTGAACTGGAAATGTCATATTGAGCTGGTTTGTAACAGATTAAATCGCTTTGTTTATGCACTCAAAAGGTTGAGACAAACTATATCAGTTGAAGCAGCTTTAATGGCCTATCATGGCTATGTCTCCTCTATCCTTGGCTATGGATTGATACTGTGGGGTAATTCTGTAGATATTGACAGGGCCTTTAAACTCCAGAAGAAATGCATCCGCGCAATATGCAACGCTAAATTCGATGACAGCTGTAGACCTCTTTTTAAACAACTTAATATACTACCCCTTCCTTGTATGTATATTAGAGACGTGTGTATTTTTGTTGCCTTAAACCCAAATTATTGGAAAACTCGTGGAGAAGTTACGTTACGACAAACAAGATCAAAGATTATGAATTTACTGTATCAACCTCTTGCTAGGAAATACATTTACAAGAGGAACATATTTAATATGAGCATTTTGTTATTTAATAAGCTACCTGACAATTTTAAAATTATGACTAAAGATGCACTGAAAAATTGTTTGACAAAATGGCTATTAAAACATTGCTTTTACAGTGTGAAAGAATTTCTAGATTTTAAAGTTAATGAATAGTTTAATTTTGACATATTTAATATTGACACACTGTATATAATTTTAATTCACATTAGATATATTTGCATGCTTACGTGTAAGCTGAAAACACTGTACTCTTCTAACTTAAGATCCTCAACTACTGTTTTCTTGCGAATAAAGATATTTGTATTTGTAATTGAAACTGTTCAATCAAGTTTGCAATTTTGTTTGGAGAGGCCGATTTTTATTTCATATCCTGAAAGTTTTACTCATTGAAAGTTGTTCAGTTATGTTGACTGTCCAAGCCCTTTTAGTTTTCGGAAAGCTGTCCGTTACCCTTTAAAGGGATTTAGTAAATCCGAGTTAAGAACAACAACTTTTGTTTTAAGAATTTGCAAAAATAGAGCAGTCATGCATTGAGGAGTTAATCGTTTTTCATCTTCATCATCAGATTCCAACCAAATCGATATGGGACCACCAGACCTGGAAAGTAAACCCTATTTAAAAAATCGTTTAATCGATGTCCTATTGATGGAGATAATCGCGTAAAGTACATGAAAATATGTTCGAATAGAGGACCTCCTTTTTTATGTCGTTTGATAAACAAACATTCTACTTTATGTTAAGTTGACTTATACTTAGTTTAAGTTCTGTTTTCGGGCTAATGTATTCATTGTAGGTTAAGACTATTTCACATACTATTGCATCAGTCGGATCCGAATACATCCAGTGTTGAACAAAGTCCTTCCTACAGATCTGCAGAACAAGTGATCATTTAGCGGCTTGAAAACTAACAGCCGGGTTAGTCAACCTGATGTTCCTACAATCAATAAAAATTATATGAATTGATACAATCGAGTACAATCGAGTACGATGTTCTATCAAACAGACACAATATTATTATCTCCATTCCACATGTCTACATTTACTCACAAAACGGAATTGATAGATTCATTTGCTCCCAATCCGAACACAGGTTATTGTGTTTCGAACACGAAACCGGAACGACGATATTACAGTTCGATAGTACATCTCGGGAGGATTTACCGTTCCGCCCGGGAAAGTTGGCACGTTCCGCACAGAGAGCAAATAAACCCACCAAACTTGTATGCAAACAGAGGCGAAACTTGCTCTAATAAAGTACAAACATTGCGGCGTGTTTTGGCGCCCGAAGTGGGGCCGCTTTTGTTTGGCAACGCTGCCTAAATTAGGGATGTTTAATTGTAGATTGAAAAAGCCTACCCTCGTTTATTAGACAATCAGTTAATTAGGTCTGTTTTAATTTATCTTCTTCGTGCCTTTTTAGGAGACATGAAATGAAACGAATATTTCCTGTTTGTAATAAACGTGTCCACCAAATATCAAACGCTTCCTTCTAAATTGTTTTTAAAAGGCTCTGTTTATGACGGTCTGGCACATCAAAAGTGATCATCGTCCGTTAGGGATATTTTAATTAACTCAGCTGTTATGAACGCGGGTGAATCGCGCTTTGTTAATTAAATGCGTGCCCCCGACACGAATTTTGCTAATTCCGTTGACGTTACTTAGACTTAAATGTTTTGCTTTGTACTTGTTTTTTGCAGGAATTATTTTACTATTGTTGTTTCGTATTATACTGATTGTACTTCGAATCGTCTGTAGACGTCGTGTGTAATGTTTAAGAAGAACGCAGTCCTGTAGGACTGCGTTCTTCTTAAACATACATGGTTTAAAAAATCTTGCAAATCATTTTAAATTATCTCTTTATTATTGGCAAGTTATTTTTTCTGTAAAAAAAATATCAAATGATTAGAAACAGGTTATACTCTTAAACAAACTTTTAAAAACTAGACGAATACTACGAGTATACTGGCATCCGCCCGTAGCTTTGTCCGTAGGGCTTGGAGAATCCCTTAAGAATAAAATAATCAGGGCTAGAAAACCTGTTCTTTTTTTAAGGCCGCCGCAAGTACTAAGAGAATGATATATTTTGGTTTCGTTCTTATATTATCCGGTTTCGGAGTGAAAGAGGTTTATAGAGGTTTATTCTATTATTGTGGTCTGCTATGCGACTTGACTCGGCGGAGGCTTTCCTGTCGCTTTGGGACAAAACCGGTTAATTTGGGTTTTAAAAAGCTCACATTTTGGTTTCACTCTGAGCGAAAAATATGTGAAGAGCGGTTTATATATAACCTATATCAACTGGTTTATTTTAAACCGGTTTTAATATAATTGATAATTTCCAGTGACAAAAAGTTGCTCCTTTATTTTATTAATTATCTCTGATGAAACACAACCTAACGTGTAATATTATTTTCACTTCTCATGCTCGAAAAGTTGTAGTTTATGCTGGGTATAGGCAGCCTAAAATTGTTTTTTGTGCACTTGGTCAAAAAAGTAATTTCTTCTTCTAAATTGACTTTTCAGCCAGTCATACCATAAAACTCTTAAGAAATAATCTCTCATTTACTACTTTTTTAAACTACTTTTACGTTTTATTTCCTCGTGAAAAGTGTAAAGTGATAACTCGAACATAAAACACTTTTTATCCGCGGCTTAATTATTCGTAAGCCTTGTATAAAAAGTCATGCTTTATGCACTTGTTGTAAAAACTACTATTGTACTATTGAGGAATTCAATATTGAATTGCTTCATAATCATGAATGCATGCACCCGAATCTTGCTTTGTAGGTAATATCAATACGTGTGCTTGCCTACGGTGCGAATTAGTAGCTCCGGTGCTAAATCGACTACTGCCATTGTGTATTCGGAGATGCATTGTGGGAATTTGTATTCTCAGTTAATCGCAGTAATTTGATAACGATTTTAGTCTGTCTTCGAATAGATAATACACGATTCCGCTTGCAGCTTCACGTCTTTGGCCTTGGTTTTAAATTTTCTACAGGGTGTAACAAAAAGGATATACCAAACCTGAAGGTTGTGAATCTGCCCACGAAACTGGCCAACTTTCTCTAAGGAACATAGGTCAAAAGAGGAATAACAAATTTATATATAAGGTCAAATTTGGTTTTTCGTATTTCGATCTATGTTCCTTAGTGACAGTTGTTCAGTTTCATGGGCAGAATAACATCCTTCAGGATCGATATACCCTTTCTGTTACACCTTATATACACATTTAACCTATATAAATGAGTATGGAGAGGCTAAACATTCTTAGAGTATTGCAAAGTAGTTGAACAAAAGTTTGACGATAATAAGAAGTTAATATCGTAGTTCATGTACTACATCTTGATCAAATCTGTAGAAGATTTTTGTTTAAACGTTTAATGAAGAGCAGCCTATTGACTACCCGCCAGTTGCCGATAGCGCCTTTGAAGTTAAAGTTTCTTTAAATCTATAGCTGTCACTTCCTGTTGTAGACTTAAAGAGTGGTACAGCAATGCATTTAAAGAAGCGATAACTATAAAGAAGCTTTTTGCAACTGGCTATGGTTTGGAAACTAGCGGGTTGTAATTGTGAAAATATGGCCACCTACCGAGGGCTTCAATTAAACTCAAACTCAAAATCATTTATTCATTGTTGGATATTAATATCTTAATGACGTTAGTTAAACTACATCGCTACACAAACAAAATGGCGCCATGGTGGTAAAAAAGAATCGACAATAAAGCGATGTATTTGGTCTAGTGGTTAAAACGTTTGGCTCTCGATCCGTAGGTACCGGGTTCGATTCCCCGTAAGGACACTATCAAACAAAAATCACTTATTGAGACTTGGAGATACTGCAGTATGAATCACCTGATCGTCGGAACAGTAAGATGATTCCGTGCTTCGGAAGGCAAGAGTTTGTGAGGTCGGTCATCGATCAACCCAGACGATATGATTCTGATAACTTTTATGATATTTCTAACTTCATATGTGATTATTGGTGAACAAAACAAGGAACAATAGCTTCCCAAGATGGCGTCGGGGCGTTACAAACTTCCCCTAATGAATGTGTCCCGGTGCTCCGTAATTCCGTGTGGTAATATTAAATTCATAGTTTCATTGCCCCAAGATGAATCTAAACTAGCACACGAACTATAAAGTTTGCAAGTCTGTGTTCAAGTTTTATGATGCTAGAGAAATGTTTTGTTACATTTCAGCGCTGTTAAAAAAACATCTGGCTCCTACTTTTCGAGGTACAACTGTACCAGTTACCGACAGCCTGGAGATACTTGGCATGAAGTTGTGTGCAAACCTGAACTTCGGCGCTAACATTGAGTCAAAAGCCCAAACTGCGGCAAAAAAGCTGGGCATCCTCAATAAGGTTAAGCGTTACTTCACTCCTGGACAGCTTCTAGTTTTATATAAAGCCCAAGTCTGATCGTGCATGGAGAATTGCTGTCACCTTTGGGATGGCTCAGCCAAATACCAGCTAGCCGCACTTGACTCGATAGATCGCAGAGCCAAGAAGCTCGTTGGTGATGAGATGCTGGTGAAAACCAAGCTCCACAGTCTGGCCCACCGTCGCAAAGTTGCATGTCTGTCGGTCTTCTACAGATTGACTTCTACAGATTGATTGTACTTCGGAGAGTGTGATCTAGAGCTCCACGAGCTTATTCCACCATCTCCCTTCTACCATCGGGAGTCCAGACGCACCGCAGAATATCACCCATACTTGGTTGATATTCCGCACATTCGCACAAAGCGCTTTACAGAATACTTATTGAATGTCATGCAGAATACAATGCAAATAGAGCGAGTCTACGCCGTTTCGGATCGTGCTATGGCAGCGTAAAAGAAACGGCAAGAAACCACTGCAGCACGAAACACAAGAAACACATTGTAAAAAGCCGACTCTTAAAGTAGGCCGTGCTGCAGTGGTTTCTTGCCATTTCTTTCACGCTGCCATAGCACGATCCGAAACGGCGTAGACTCGCTCTATTTGCATTGTATTCTGCATGACATTCAATAAGTATTCTGTAAAGAATCTACATTGAATAAAATTATCTGAATCTGAATCCGGTATACGCACTTACTTAACTTGTTAAAGTTGTAACCTGTGGTTGTAACCTACCAAGAACGGGATAATTGTGTCTCGTCCTCAATTTGCATGTGTTTTACGTTTAATGTTTACATCTGAGAGCAGTTCAGACCGTTAAAGATTTATAGTACACCTGATGGTATAGTTACGGGAACATTGTCATCATTCGCCTGCCTTATTCCTAATTTATTTGGGGTCGTTTCAACTTAATAGTCGCTTCCATCCGTTCAGCCGATATCTATATATTTGGTGTTTCTTTCTATAGGTCAGTGACGCTTGTTTAAAAAAATCGATATATATATAAAAAATTGAGAGTAGAAAACCCAGATTGATTTTTGTTTCGACAGGAAAAGTTGTTATGAAACAATATTGAGTTAACCTACTTGAAGGACTATCCCAACACCTCGTACGTATACCAGAGTTTATGAAAGACGGGGGGTTCGTAAACAAAATTATAATCTCCATTTCATTTACAAAATTTAAATATTTCTGACTAGCTGTACCTATACGGCGGCTCAATAAACAGATCCCTAAGTCTCTGACTCGCGACCTTCGGCTATTTAATACTAACCTCCAAAGGCTCCAAAGTGTTCGCAAGAGATCTGTCTATTGGACAGAGCCAGTTGACGAGGCTGAAGACCAAGGACGGCAGAACCGTATCGTCCAAGCCTGAGCTACTGAGGGAAGTCGAGAAGTTCTATGGGCAGTTATACACGTCAACCGGCCCACCCGTTAGCAGTCTGGCCAACGATCCAAGAGCTAGACTTACCCGACACCATACCGAAGATATCCCGGACGTCAGCTTGCACGAGATTAGAATGGCTCTCAGACAGCTTAGAAACAACAAGGCACCCGGGCACGATGGAATTACGGCTGAGCTTCTGAAAGCAGGCGGAAGGCCAGTGCTAAAAGCTCTTCAGAAGCTGTTTAATTCTGTCATACTCGAAGGGAAAACGCCACAGGCATGGCACAGAAGTGTGGTGGTGCTCTTCTTCAAAAAGGGTGATAAGACCCTGCTGAAGAATTACAGACCCATCTCACTTCTGAGCCATGTCTATAAGGTGTTCTCGAGAGTCAATTTGAACTGTCTCGCGCCGAACCGGCTCGACGACTTCCAGCCTCCCGAACAAGCCGGTTTCCGTAAAGGCTTCAGTACCATAGATCACATACATACGCTACGGCAAGTTATACAGAAGACCGAAGAGTATAACCTGCCACTTTGCCTAGCGTTTGTAAACTATGAGAAGGCCTTCGATTCGATCGAGACGTGGGCCGTGCTACGATCTCTCCAGAGGTGCCAAGTCGACTATCGGTACATTGAAGTGTTGAAGGATCTGTACAAAAACGCCACTATGTCAGTTCGTCTTCAGGACCAGGACTCGAAACCTATTCAATTGCAGCGAGGAGTGAGACAGGGAGACGTCATATCTCCTAAACTGTTCACCGCTGCATTGGAAGACGTCTTCAAACTCCTGGACTGGAAAGGACTTGGCATCAACATCAATGGCGAGTACATGACCCACCTTCGATTTGCCAACGATATTGTCGTAATGGCTGAGACCCTGGAAGATCTCGGCACGATGCTCAATAACCTCAGTAGAGTTTCACAACAAGTGGGTCTTAAAATGAACATGGATAAGACGAAAATTATGTCTAACGCCCTTGTTGTACCCACTCCACTCAAGTTGGAGACTCTACGCTCGAAGTTGTTGATGAGTACGTATACCTGGGACAAACAAACCAGCTGGGTAAATCCAACTTAGAGAAAGAGGTTACTCGTCGAATCCGACTCGGATGGGCAGCGTTCGGGAAGCTCCACAATATCTTCACGTCCAATATACCGCAGTGTCTCAAGACGAAAGTCTTTGACCAGTGTGTGTTGTAAGTGATGACATATGGCACCGAGACGTGGCCGCTCACGATGGGCCTTATCAGAAAGCTCAAAGTTATGGAAAGGGCTATGCTCGGAGTCTCTCTGCGCGATCGAATCAGAAATGAGGAGATTCGCAAAAGAACTAAAGTAACTGACATAGCCCTGAGAATCGCTAAACTGAAGTGGCAGTGGGCAGGGCACATCGCGAGAAGAACCGATGGCCGATGGGGCGTGAGGGTTCTGAAGTGGCGACCACGTACCGGAAGACGAAGCGTTGGCAGGCCCCCCACAAGGTGGACCGACGATCTGGTCAAGGTCGCGGGAATACCCCAAGATAATTAGATTTTGGCCTAGACAAAAATCGGAACCAAGATTTTCTTTTTGTGGTTTATGAAGTCTTGGAAGTAATTACATAATTACTTAAAATTAAGCATATCACCAAATGGGACAAGGCGCCAGATTAAAAAAACCCTATTATATAAATAGTTACTGTGGCAAAAATGCCAACTAAACGAAATGTTTTCTGGGCTCGTTCAATGATAAACTTTTAGTATTTTACAAACTAATTAAGCACCTAAGTTCTTCGGTTAAGCCTAAAATTAAAAAAATCCCACTAAAAGCTTTATTTATTTTTGTCTGCTCGGGCAAAATACATAACTATCTCGTGACTTTTTGTACTTCAAAATTTTGTTGTACTTGATCAAACAGTCATAAAAGTGAACACAATATGTTAAAGCTTTACAGTGGTATAATTATTGAGGGATTTCTCTTTGGCCAAAATAGGTAACTGAATGAAAAGTGTTTAATTATACTCTAAAACTGTACTTACGTTGATTACTTTAAAAATTAAACATTTCAGGCAATAGCGTATCTTTTTATATAAAAATTACATTATGTAGCGCTTTATATCGACCCTAAAGAAGTTGAAATAAAGTTCATAATTGACATTAACATAGTACACGGCTCGTGATTGCACGGTACGGCAACGTCGCATAGCTTCGCTCTTTTATTCGGTACGCGCTTCGGAATTTAAAGTTAAACATGAAAGATGAAAATTTACATCGGTTGTAGTAAGCTGAAAATACTTTTGATCTTCTGATCTAAATATATAAAACAGCATGCCCTGACCGACTGACTGACTGATTCATCAACGCCGAGCCGTAACCGATAAAGCTACAGATGTGAAATTTTGTAAGTAGTTTTTTAGTACGTCAAAACTACACATTAAGAAAGGATTTTCTGAAATTCATCCCCTGAGGGGTTGAAAAATGGGGTGGAAGTTTGTATGAATATTCTACAGGTTTGACATGAGACTCAAAATAATTGTGGATTTGATCTAATGAAAGGGAAAAACCGGCCAAGTGCGAGTCGGACTCGCGCACCGAGGGTTCCGTACCACCGCATGATATAAATTGTATTAGTTGAAATGTCAGTAAATTACGAGTACTGTGGTCGATTTTTGAAGTGAAAACTTCTTCAGCGGCGCTTGGCACTTTTTCAGATGGGAAAAAAATTATTAACTCGCATCAGAAGTCGCGTCAGATCTCGGATGAAGTATCGAAATGGATTTGAAAATAATCATACCAAGTTAGAGCAGGCTCAATATATACAAAAGTTCTAAAGTGTGATAAAGATAAAAACATCTTTTTTACCTTTGTCGCGTCAGATCTCGGATGAAGTATAGAAATTGATTTGCAAATAATCATACCAAGTTAGAGCAGGCTCAATATATACAAAACTTCTAAAGTGTGATAAAGACCAAAACATCTTTTTTGTCTTTGTCAAAGCAGGCCTGTCTGTGAAATAGGCAGCTTTTTCCAAGATAAAAGGAGTGTGACTCCTGTAAACTTGTTTACTATTATATATTCTGTGGTCATAGTCGCTTTTTTTGTTGTGCACAACGTGATATGTGCACGACAGACTTGACGTACTGGTTTTGATCGTTATTTAATAGCGAATCCTAAATGTATGAGATCTACATTTCGGATGACAGCAGTCAAACTAAAAATCGCTATAACTCGAAAACTACTGACCCTAGACTACTCGTGTGCTGAGACAAATGATAAGTCTCGATGAGATCTTCATTTCGGATGACAGCTGTCAAACTAAAAATCGCTATACCTCGAAAACTACTGACCCTAGACTACTCGTGTGCTGAGACAAATGACAGGTCTCGATGAGACCTTCATTTCGGATGACAGCTGTCAAACTAAAAATCGCTATAACTCGAAATATAATGACCCTAGACTACTCGTGTGCTGAGACAAATGATAGGTCTCGATGAGATCTTCATTTCGGATGACAGCTGTCAAAGTAAAAATCGCTATAACTTTAAAACTACTGAATCTAGAGTACTTGTGTGCTGAGTCAAATGATAGATTTCGATGAGATCTTCATTTCGGATGACAATTGTCAAACTAAAAATCGCTATACCTCGAAAACTACTGACCCTAGACTACTCGTGTGCTGAGACAAATGACAGGTCTCGATGAGACCTTCATTTCGGATGACAGCTGTCAAACTAAAAATCGCTATAACTCGAAATATACTGACCCTAGACTACTCGTGTGCTGAGACAAATGATAGGTCTCGATGAGATCTTCATTTCGGATGACAGCTGTCAAAGTAAAAATCGCTATAACTTTAAAACTACTGAATCTAGAGTACTTGTGTGCTGAGTCAAATGATAGGTCTCGATGAGATCTACATTTTGGATGACAGCTGTCAAAGTAAAAATCGCTATTACTTGAAAACTACTGACCCTAGACTACTCATGTGTTGAGACAAATGAAAGGTCTCGATGAGATCTACATTACGGATGAGAGCTGTCAAACTAAAAAACCCCATAACTTGGAAACTACTGACTCTAGTGTATTCGTGTGCTGAGTCAAATTATAGGTCTTGATGAGATCTACATTTCGGATGACAGCTGTCAAAGTAAAAATCGCTATAACTTGAAAACTACTGACCCTAGACTACTCATGTACTGAGACAAATTTTAGGTCTCGATGAAGAAGTACACGAGCAATGACGCGATTGACCCTTACAAAAACATCATATTCAAAAATTCAAGTTTTCACTTCTGCCGGCACTCTCGGAGTGCAACTCGTCCTTTTTTGAGTCCGACTCGTACTTGATCAGTTTTTATATTTTATAGCTTATGCAGCATGAGATACAGCCCACTGACAGACAGTCAGACAGACATCGGAGGCATATTAGTATGATCCCGTTTTTCACCCTATGGGTACGGAACCATAAAGTCTGAAATAATTGAAGTTTACAACCTTTCTCACAACCAATTAACGCTAGCTAGCTACCACTTCAAGTAAATTCTTATTCAAGAGGAGTCAAGATCGGGGGATCAAGAGCAATAGCTTAGCACGCTAGTCCGACTCGCACTTGCCCGGTTTTTTGTAACACTGTATCCCACAATGATATTTTCTCCTTTCAATGGACTGTTTGAAGTGTTGTTGTTTGTACAAGCAGGCAGCCAGACACTTGCAGCCCACTCTAGCTACTTGGACTGTTGAAATAAGAACACTAAAAAGTCTAATATTATGTCAGGCTTGACGTACTCTTGACATTACGTAGAAGAAAAAAGTCTCGAGGCGCACGGCACACCATACCGGTTCCAAAGAACATATAATATTACGCCGGTTCTCGCTCTCTTGACGCGATCTATTGAATTAAAAATCAACTTTTTTATCTTTTTATAATTATGCTTAATTTTATAAATAAAGGAAAGAACACACGATGAAACCTGTAATTAAACAAAAGTTTTTCAGTTGGTATTTTTGCTTCAACATTAAATACGAAAATATTTAACTTTAGATTAATATGCTTAATTTTAGGTAATTTGCTCAAAAACTGTCCTGGAAAGTCTATCAAATTTAAAATAATTTGGTTGCCATTTTTGCCTGGACTTTTATGTAACTTGCATACAAATTTGCTAATAAAAAAATATGCGCAAATATTTTTTGCTTAGTTTTAATTGAAGTAGGTACCTTGGAACCCACATCAAAAGTTTACCCCATCAGATATTAGTTACAATTTTTGGCTTGACTTCACAAGCATAAACAAACAAAAAAATATATTTTCTGGAGAATCTAAAAGCCAGCCAATTCATTAAAAATTATTTTTTACATAAGTGTTCCACCACCTATTATAATACATAGCAACTTTATAGTAAATTGACGGTTTCGATTTATGTCCAGCCAATTAAAAATTACAGCTTCAGGACTCGGACTAGAAGCCGCTGGATGCGAGCAGCGCAGGACCAGTCGTCATGGAGATCTTTAGGGGAGGCCCATGTCCAGCAGTGGACGTCTTTCGGCTGATATGATGATGATGATGAGCTGTACCTATAAAATAAAAAGATAGTCTAAGTCTGGTTTTTCTGTGAGTACAAATACCACCTCGTGTAGTTGAAGAGAAAGCTTTTCTTAACAGCCTCCGTGGTGTAGTGGTTAGAGCGCTCGGCTCTCGATCCGGTGGTTCTGCGTTCGATTCCCGGTGGAGACACTGTCGAACAAAAATCCCTTTGCGTGGCCTCCCCAGTTTGGATAGGACATTGCAGGATGAATCTCCTGATTGTCCGAAAAGTTAGATTCCGTTGGTCCCGACTACTATCTACGGATGTAGTCGTAAATAAGCCATGTCAGTGGCCTTTGGCGGTTCAACAACTCTGACACCTGGGTTTGTGAGGTCGGTCATCGACCTTGTAACCCACACGATATTGTGATGATGTCTGGAAAATGTTTGTTTACAAAACGCCGTGTTGAACTCTATGAAATAGTCTTGAAGTGTTCCCCTAATTCTTTTGGCGAGTGTACTGTACAACATTGTATGTACCTGGTTACTAAAGAGTGGGTGTGATCCGATCACCTCAATCATCACGGTCGTTACGTCAGTGAGATGGCGATATGTCATGCGTCACCTTAATTTTAACCTGGGTGGTCACTTCCCTGTTTTGTAAAAAGACGAGAGAGAATGTTTTTTAAGGCGAGGTGGTCCCAAAAATTACGTATCTATATTTTTCTTTACGTTTAAGGAGTACGAAAAAAACCACACATTTGCATGTTTTCAATGCCTTTCGTTATTTATTAAAATTAAAAGTTGAATAAAATCTACGGTACTCCAATGAGATGTAAATTTTATTTTGGAGAATGAATCATACTACCAAATAACTTATTTTAAAAATAAATTTGATAAAATGTCTCGAAACGGGGTAACTGCGTTTTTTTTCTGTAGTTCCAACTTTGTCTAATCATGTTACTAAATTATAATTGCACTCGTTTCTATCCCCAATAATATTATATGTTTTTCTTAGATGTTGATTTAATTGTTTACTATTTCAAAAAAAACCGGTCAAGTGCGAGTCGGTCTCGCGCGCCGAGGGTTCCGTTATACTTTTCGTATTTTTTTTAAGCAATAAAGTCCATTTTTAGGACCGCAAAACTAAATTTGTTTGTAAAGGTTATTTGCAGATTTCTAAAAAACTGTGCAACTTAGAAAGATCGTTTTATTTTTGCTGTAATGTTTACATAAATTTCTGTCAACTGTAATCAATTCAGATTTTTCCTTCCACAAACTTCGGATATAATGGTATTTTTTTTTTGTCATTTTTAATCATAACTTGAAAACTAAGAGACGTATAAACATACAAAAATATATTTTAGAATATACAAGTAAAGCCCTTTCATATGATACCCCACTCGACCTAGTAGCGACAATTTGAAATTTTCCCCCCCTATTTTGGGCCCCTTTACATTAATAATCATAATGTTTTCAAAATTCATTCATGTGCATTTAAGTTGGGCAACCATATTCTAAAACTGTTCCAAATTTCAAGTTGATAGCATGAGTGGTTGCTGAGATATAGAGGTGTGACAGACAGACAGACAGACAAAGTCGCACCATAAGGGTTCCTTTTTTTTACCATTTTGGTATCGGAACCCTAAAACTCTTCGCAAAGTTTTTTCTACATTTGGACTTGTCCAATCTGAACTCCGTAATAGACTAGGAAATGAGAAGGTGGGGAAATTAGTGTTTTTGTACAAATACTTTAAATAATAACTATGAATAATTTAGTTTTTTTAGTTCCTTATGTTGATTTTTTGTATAAATAAAAACTGAAAAGTTGAGTTTATTAAAATATTGTTCTTTTTATGGAAAAAAATCAAGTTTGATTTAAATCATTGATTTAAATAAAAAAATCACTTGATTTAAATCATTTGATTTAAATCAATCAACCCTGGTCCTGACTGACTGACTGATTTATTAACGCCGAGCCGTAACCGCTATAGATACAGATCTGAAATTTTGTACACAGGTTCTTTGCACGTCAAAACCACCCACTAAGAAAGGATTTTGGAAAATTCATCTTCCAAGGGGGTGAAATAAGGGATGAAAGTTTGTATGAAAGTCCTTTGCTTCTTGAGCTAGATTCACATAACTTTGAATTCAACCTTTTGGTAAAAAATAAAGAAACATATGTTTTAGCATTTCTTAAAAATCATCCTTAAAGGGGGTGAAAAAGGGGATGGTCTTTGTTCCGTATGTTGGTCTATAAGTCTTTCATTTTTAAAGGTAGAATTATAGAAATTTGGTTTTGAGCCCTTGGTAAAAAAATAAAAAGTATATGTTTTAGAATTTTTTTAAATTCATCCTCAAAGGGGGTGAAATAAGGGATGAAAGTTCGTATGAAAATCCGTCAGTTTTGAAGTCAGGATCTTCAAAATTTGTATTTAGAATGATGACTAAAAATTAAGTTTTACGTGTCTCAGGGTTTTTGAAAATTCTGCACCCTAAGGGGTGAAAAGGGGGATGAAGTTTTCAAAGTAAAATCCACTAAATTTATTATTTAGGCATGAGGGTGGTAATTCTGTGGAACGCACATCACTGTTATTGAAATCCCACCCCAAATTCAACCCCTAAATGAGGGAAATGGGGAGAAAAAGTCTAAAAACCAATATGGGTATCGTTTGCATGGTTTATCGGGTCACTGATTACGAAAACTTAAACAATTTTGAAATCCTACGTGGTGGACGTAAAATACCATCATCCCCTGGGGATGGGTTTGGGGTGCGATAGGGTAAAAATGTCTACACATCAATATGGGTGTCGTTTCTTAAAAATGGCGTTAGGGATAGGGGTAGGAGTAGGGTTCGGGGCAGGGATAGGGAGAGGGAGGGGGAGGGGAAGGGGGAGGTTGAGGAAGGGAGAGGGGAAAGGGAGAGATTGCACATTGTCCGAATTTTAAACGACCAAAGCCGCGGGCACAGCTAGTGATTCATATTAATAGGGATGATAGATCAGCTCAATACGAATCGATTTTGTCCTTACAAGTGTTTCTGTGCGTCGCTGCGTTTTTGAGTTAAAGCAAAAACAAATAAAATAAGATACTAAGTAATGTTTTTTTTGTCTGCCTTTGTGGCTCCTGTTTAAAATACTTCTGAAGATGTAGAGCAGGGCTCTGCATTATCACGGGACGAAGTAGTGAAATTTTGCATTTTGAAGCGCTGTAACTTTACGACGCAGGGCTATTATGGTGGCAGACCATTTTTCTGGGGTTTTATACATTGTATTTAATCAGATAGTCATAGTCTGCCAGGTGTACGTTTCATTGTCAAATTTCAAAATAGTTAAAACTTAATTCCTCAAAAAAGCAGGGGTGTGGATGTCCGCCAATATTATTTTTATCTTTTAGAGGATGCTCCTTATCATCAGTCAAACAGGCAGACATGAGCAAATCATATAGAAATTTGTCCTTCATCACCCTTACTACTACGCGCTTCACGCCCGCGTCGTACCGGCAAAGAATAAGTACCAACCCATCTCTACCCGTGGGTGTCGTAAGAGGCGACTAAGGGATTATGAACCAGATGACGGGCAGCAGCATCCTTCTGTGATTCGTACCATATTAAATTCTGCGGTCACCAACAACCGCGGTCCATGGAGCCAGCCGCAACGCTAACAAGCGTGCTGACTGTGGTACTTCCCTTCCGTGCCTTCTTCCACATTGTTCCAGCAAAAGCCGGAATTCTGGAGGGAGCTCCCTGTCCTGCTGTTATGATGATGAACTCTTCCTATACCAAATGCAAAATCGCATTTTTATAACTACAGGCAGGATTCGAACCGACGCGACGTCTTCTCATGTCGTCATGTAGTGATGCTGTCTGTAAAAACGATCAAACAATTTATTTCATTGTTTTACTTCCATATTGTTAATACAAAGAACCCATCAAAACGTATTTTAAATTGAAAGTAAGTTTAATTTTACTGTCAATTCAATTTTATTACTTACACCAAGTTTGTTACGAAACGAATGAAGCATCAACTCTGATAAAAGTGAAATTGAACATTTTTATTATAGAATAGTAGTTTATGCAACTGTCATATAAAATAGGTTATTAAAATACGAGTTTGGGTTTATCACACGAGGCGTAGCTGAGTGTGATAATAGCATCAAACGAGTGTTTTAATACCATATTATATGCAGTTGCGTATACTACTTTATCTTCACTCATGCAATAGGTAGGTACTTACTTATAAAAATTAAACTAAAGTAAGTAAACAACAAAGGTAACTTATATTATGCATATTACAATTCTGATATGAGTCTAAAGAAGCCGCCTTAATATATCCGCTAAGTCTTCTTTGAAATATACAAGCAGAACATTTTCTTAACAAGACATGATTTTCTTTTCGATTTTCATTCTTTCCCAATTCATTGTAGGTTATGTCATAAAATGTCCTAGACTAATATGGGAGAAGATCATAAGTTATTGAGTATTTTCTGGTGTAACTGCAGTATCCTGACTGCACCACTTTATCAACTTTTTCAATAAACTTTCAGATTACTTTCACGGGCAAAAAATACTTGGAAAAGATAAATATTTGAAAATGGCGGCAAATCTGATATCTATTTCAAAGTTCTTCTAATTTCAGGCTGCGCGCGCATATTTTCCACTACAGATAAAATAATTGTAACTATAGTAACTGTTACTGTAACTGCTCCAAAATAATAGGTTGTTTATAAGGTCCACTTTGTAAATATGCTACTGATATTTGACAGTTACTAAGAAAACTGTTACATTTATAACCGGCTCTCTAAAAGACCTTATATTCAGTCTTCTTTAAAAAGGTTTAGGTTCAAGAAGAATTTTATCCAAGTGTTATGTTATGATTAAAAAGTTAAATTACGTAACACCTTTGCAAAATTTTCATACAAAAATCGTTACGTAATGGTAACTTTTAAATTTTTTATGCATACTCTGCGTAATATTCAGCCTTATGTACCAACTTTTTGTATCATAAGTCAAAGATTACGACATGAGTGTAGATAAAGTTGTATTGTTGTACGGCGTTCCACTTATACTGGTGAATTGAGTTAATTACTTAATTATACTTATTATACATACAAAGTTTGTTTATACATAAAAAATACACATACAACATTGTGGTTTTGCTCCTCATTCAGTGGTATGTAATGAAAACAAGTAGTAATACTATTATTATATAGGTCCCTCTCTTCTTGACTCTGGGTGGGCTTAAAATCAGCCACTAGCTGTGCCCATGCCATTTTCTCAAATGTTTTGTTTTCTTGACATACCTACTAATGTTATTTGGAATTGAGAAATAAATGATTTTGTATTTGTATTTGTATTTTGTAATACTACTATTTTACTAGTATTATATGATCTGTGGTAATACTAAAAAATAACGACTCTCAAGTGGTCACGTGATCGACACATTTTGTATGGGAAGTAAAAAAAATGTCCGGTATTTTTTTTGTAAAAAACTAGCAAGTTCCCTTAAAAAAAATTGAGGGAACTTTGTAGCTTGCTTTCGAAATATTACTGGGTTTCGATACGAACGTATTTTTTGGGTTCCTTTGTATGTACCTGTACTTAGTGGTAGGGCTTTTGTACAAAGTCCGTCTGGGGAAGTACAACCACTTTGCTTCTGCCGTGAAGCAGCAGTGTTTGCACTGTGTTTCGATTCGAAGGGTAAGAGAGCCAGTGAAATTAACGGCGCATGAGACACACCATCTTAATTCGCGAAGTGAGCAACGCGCTCTGCTGTCTTATAATGTCAAAATATGCCACTAATGCGTCAGTGGGTGCTATGGGCGGTGGTAAACATTTACCATCAGGTGACCCACCTGATCGTTTACTCACTAGTAACATTAAAAAAAACACACGACTTCTTATTTATTATCTGTTGGAGCCTTGGAAAGCAAAGTATGTCAGACTAGCAGCAGCAACTGGCCTTCCATTGTCTATAGGGTGACTTTTAATTAGTTCTTCATAGCAAAAGATACTCATGATACTGAACAACTTTTCCCAAGGAACATAGGTCGGAATACGAAAAACCAAATTTGACCTCCAATACAAAATGCGCTATCAACTGATGCAGCTTCTATGGGAGGTCAAAAGTTGATTTTCGTATTTCGACCTATGTTCCTTGGGGAAAGTTGTTCAGTATCATGAGTACTCGTACATTCATACCTTTTTCGTTTTTTCTTTTTTTTCCTTCATCATCATCATATCGTGTGGGTTGCAAGGTCGATGACCGACCTCACAAACCCTAGTGTCAAGAGTTGTTGAGTCGCCAAAGGCCTCTGACTACATCCGTAGATAGTAGTCGGTACCAACGGCTTAACGTGCCTTCCGAAGCACAGAATCGGAACTTTTCGGACAATCAGGTGATTCATCCTGCAATGTCTTAACCAAACTGGGGAGGTCGCTCAAAGGGATTTTTGTTTTGCAATGTCCCCACCGGGAATCGAACCCAGAACCTCCGGATCGAGAGCCGAGCGCTCTTACCACTACACCACGGAGGCTGTTAATATCGTTAAAATTAAAGTTCCCTCAGGATGATCTCAGTTTTCCTCGTACGGTCAACCGCTTGTCGGTAGAAACTTTTTCAACTCTATTACCACGCCATAAGGTACAAAAGTGTTTCTACTGATGTGCGGCTGTGTTTACTTCCATGAGAAATGGGTTCACATTTAGTGCGCGGTTATTATAAATGTGTCATGCGCACGGGCAACGATCGCATAACGTGCTTCCATGACGTCATGTGCCATTTGCAATCATGGAACTGCGATCCAATAACAACCCGATATGCTTTTGTTCGCTTGTGTGGTGCCGGCAAATGGTACCAACCCATCTCGACCCGTGGGTGTCGTAAGAGGCGACTAAGGGTTCGTGAACAGGAGGATGGGCAGCAGCGTGTTTCTGAGTATCGTATCAACTTACATACTGCGGTCACCAACAACCGCGGTTCATGGTGCCAGCCGCAACCCCGACAAGCGTGGTGTCTATGGTACTTTTCCCTCCACCGCGCGTTTTTTGCTGGAATTATGGAGGGAGCTCCCTGTCCTGTACTGGACGTTTAATTGGATGTTATTATTATAATGACGCTTTTGATCGATCTGCGAGTTTACAATCTAGCATTTACTTAGTGTAAAGGCTAATTCGGCATACATTGCTGGGAGGCTTGGTTTTGTTAATTCCAATATCCTTATTACAACCAGCAATGTATGCTGAATTACTTTCTGAATTCAAGAATTTGTGATCGTGGCTTTAGTGTAGTCAAGCTACATATTCTATGAGTAGGCTACCTAATTGTATTACGATTGCGCAAGTCAAGGCTGTGATTTATTCCCAACATTCACGAACTTCATGAAACTAAATCAATCAATGCATTGATGTAACAGAAAGAAACTGCTTTTTCAAGGAACATATTTGAAATGCGTATAAAATAATTTACCTTTTTTTTACAAAATGATAAGGGATGTATGTATAGTACATTACTGCAATGGCCGACAAGAAAGGTATTGAAAAACGAACGTGATAATGTAGGCAGTGGCGAAGCCGAATTTAAACAAAATCTTCGGTAAGTTACCTCCTTGGTTGTTAAGCACACACACACACGGCCGCACATCGGTAGCTAAACACTTTTGGACCTTATGGCGTGGCGTGAAAAAGTTTTTACCATGTATTCTATGGTTTTTACCGACAAGCGGTTGACCGTACATTCCACTTTTAAATAACTAGACAGATATGAGTTTTCATAGTAATTTACTCGGTCGTAAAACTCGATAAAAATTGATTTTCATACTAACTTTGCCGGCAGCTGCTCGCGAGTATAGCTATTTTGATTAATCTGGAAGAAGATTGTCAAAATAATGATAAAAATTGATTTTCATACTAACTTTGCCGGCAGCTGCTCGCAAGTATAGCTATTTTGATTAATCTGGAAGAAGGTTGTCAAAATAATTATCGAATTTCCAAGCACGTTTTAGAAAAATATTTTGATCTTCTTATACAGTCGTGGTCAACTAATTAGGGACACTATCACAAAAAGAGCAAGAGCTTCCTTCGACATCAATAAATGTTTCTAATCACGAAGCTTTGAAGTTTTATCATTATAAACAAGTTAAGGGATATTAATTTTAAATATTTAGTGGCCAAAAAAAGAAAAAGCTACTTGCCGCCACAAGTTTTTCTACCTAAACTACACTGCTACTTTCTCATACTGATTAATGACTGGCCAACTAATTAGGGACAGGAGGAAATTTGACTATTAATTTAAAAATAACGAGAAAATGTTAAGTTTTAATAATACAAAAAGTAAGCAAACAAAATATTAATAACAAAGAAAATAAAAAACATAGTTTTAATAACCAGTATGGTTGCCATTATTGGTAATCACCATTTGACAACGGCGAGGCATTGATGTAATTAAATTGTTGCATGTTTCTATTGAAATATTATTCCACACCTCTGTAAATCTCTCGTAGAGCTGATTTTGAGTGCCGGTACGTTGAGCCGCAACTCTTTTTTTAACTTCGTACCACAAATGCTCGATTGGGTTTAAATCTGGGCTGTTTGCAGGCCAATCTAGTACCGTCACAAACTGCTGTGCCAGGAAATATTTCACTGATTGAGCTGTATGTTTTGGGTCATTATCGTGTTGGAACGTCCAGGTCACCGGTAAAACTTCTTCAGCATATGGTATCATATTTTCTTCTAAGATTTGCTTATACTGATACTGATCCAGTTTGCCTTCAATTTTTTTTACGGGCCCTACTCCATGTCCAGAAAAACAGCCCCAGACTTGAATATTTCCGCCCCCATGTTTTACTTGTTTCTTGGTGTATTTAGGATTCATTTCTGTTTTTATAGGACGTCGCACGTATTGTCGGCCATCTGATGAAATTAAATTTATCTTAGTTTCATCTGAAAATAATACATTTTTCCACTGAGCTGGAGTCCAATGTCCATACTTTCGAGCAAACGCCAGCCTTGCTTGTTTGTGTTCCTTCTTCAGCAACGGAACTTTTCGTGCAACTCGTCCAAAAAGCTTTGCTTCAACTAGACGCCTTCTAACGGTTCTTGCTGATACGCCGACATTCAGTTCAGGTCCAAAAACTTCAGCCTTAATAACTGCAGAACCTTTAAAGGGGTCTTTCTTGGCTAGAATGACCATCCTGCGGTCATCTTGTGGGGTAGTTTTTTTTGGCCTCTTCTTTCTAGGAACACTTTCAGTTGTATTGTGGGTTTTAAAATGGCTCACTGCATTGCATATCATATTTTTGGAACAGTTCAGATGATCAGCTATTTTCCTGTAAGGCCATCCACGTTGATAAAAATTAATTATCACTTTTCTCATTGTTGCGTCACAACTCTTGTTTCGACCCATATTTTAAAAATTACTGTTATTGTATTGTACGTACGAAACTAATGTTACGATTCAGAATGGCGCCAAAATCAATTTTACGCAGAAAAAAGTTTTTTATTTTTATTTTTTTAAATTTAGAACACGGAAATTTTACTGTCCCTAATTAGGTGGCCAGGACGTAAATACCATAAATATCGATTCAAGTGATTTGATTGAAGTATTTATTAGTTTAGTCATGTATTATTTTTGTTTATTTTGTGTAATTTGGTAAGGTTTCATAATAGTTATTATCACTATAGTGTAATAGGTAGAAGTATTAATATTAATGAGTAATACAGAGGTATGAATATTTAATATTGTTTAGTGTTATATTTGTCCCTAATTAGTTGACCACGACTGTATATGTTACATCCTTAAGGGTTTTTATAACCCGTACCGTTACATTTTTTTTTATTAGATACATTACTACTTCAAATTCATTTTAAATATTCCAATTTTCTTATCTAACAAACTAAACGAAACCGATAAAAATAGAGGATCAAATTTTTTGGTCCAGGTACTCAAATAATTCTGTAACTACTGAAATTACGTAACATATTATTTCCGTTATTATCTACAAAACAAACCAATTTCGCCTCCGTTAGTTCAAATTGTACAATTATCTGTTTTTAATTTTTATAATTGGATAATTTGTCCATCGCACACAGCTTTGCGCTTCGCCGGCGTGGATTATGATTTTCGTAAAATATTAAACTAGTATTATTTTAAAGCGAAGCTCTTTGTCTTGCAGTGGGGTGGGACACACATGCCTAGCAAATAAAATTCGAGGAATGTGTATGTTGAAAGTCTTTACAAAAGTATTCGATTTTTGATTTTTGAAATACCGAGCTCTTATAACCCGAATCGCGCTTATAGTCGCGAGTGAATAGGCTTCTTCTGGGCAAGCTCGTTCCATCGTCGACCTCATCTCTGTCCTCAGGGCTAGATCGAGGATCAAGAGAGAGCCCATACAGTCACAGTGAAAAAAAAAAACTAGCTAGATCGAATTTTCGGGACTCATTTGCTTCCCTGTCACTTATTGACCTGGTTCTTCATCATATCATCCCATAAGGGCGAACGCTGCGTCAGGCGTGCTCACGTCGCGTGTCTACGCTCCGTTATCGCGCGACGTGGACACGCTGCGTAGCAAAACACGCGTCGCGTCGCGAGCACGCCCCACGCAGCGCCGCCAGTAAGACGTCCACTGCAGGACAGGGAAGTCCCTGCAGAACTCCAGCATAAATGCGTGTTACTTAGGAGGGGATAGATAGATAGAAACTCTTTATTGCACACAAATTAAGAGTAATTGCGTAAGAAACCTTATATCTAATTGCGCGCAAAGGCGGCCTTATTGCTTAGAGCAATCTCTTCCATACCACCATGAGGATTTACTCGTACCATAGTGTGCGTATCTTGCTATCTTACATACTGCGGTCATCAACAACAGCGGTCGCCAGCCGCAACGCTTACAAGCGGGGTGGCTACGACCTGGTTTTTGGTGTTGATTAATTATGTATTATTAATTAAATTGTATGTTTTCAGGTAAGTCTTGAGTTTCCACGAAGCGGTCAACAAAATTCGTAAGTAAGTAGCAATAAGTTAGATTATATTTAGTGTTTGCGTTTGACTAATTGTGTTACAGCTGATTTCATTACACAACCAAATTATTAAGAAAAACTAAGCAATATATGTCTGTCGAAGGCAAATTGAATAATTCGACACTTCACATAATGCCTTGGCTTTTGACAAAATGCCGAGAAATTTTTAAATTCGTCAAATTTGATTTTGGCACTCGCCGGCCGCTCCCGAAGCACGCTCGCTTCGCTAGAAGAGAATAATAACCTCACCCAATCGTTTGCCTTAACTAATAAAATGTACCAGTGGAGATCTTAACCCGTTAACAGGCTACCGACGCACTCTTACGTAAATTTGCCGGCCGTTCGTAAACGGCGAATTATAAGATTTGCCTGCGACATGTCTGTCACATTTCATGGTATTTTATTTATACATATAGCATATAAGCTAAGCCCGAATCTTTTTGAATCGCGAGTGAATAGAATCCTTCTGACGAAGCTTGCTTCATCGTTCAGAGCTCGAAGAGGCTAAGAGAGAATAAAAGTGGTGTTTCTACGCGAATTTCACATTTAGAAAAATAACAAGGGTTGCTATACACATATTCGATGCGGCATGTTCGGTTCGTCTTAGAACTTGAGTTGTCTGTTGTATGAAAAAAGCCGAACCGAACATGTGTGGAGCAACCCCGGCCCGAATATGTGTGTAGTAACCCGTATACAACAGTTTTAATACCTCTCGGGTGGTAGTTCTGCATTGCATTGCATTGAAAATTCTCATTCAAAAATCAGCCAGAAACAGCACAGTGCATGTTAAAATTTAGTTGTGTTGTTCTGATAGTCATAAGAGCGATCACACTTTAATTGGAAAATAATGCTACTTGTTATCTCAATCTCTTCATTCTAGAAAACTTCTTAATCTTACGGAAAATGTTCTGCAATCTGCAAATAATAAAAACAATTAAGCTTGACTAATCCAATTTTCTACTTAGATGTAGAATTTCTTTAAATTCTTATGTAAAACTCTAGTAAACAAAAGATGAACTGCATTAGGATAAATCAATGTGAATATGCTTACTAAAAAAATAAAATGTTGCCTTGAAAAAAAAAATATAGATTGATAATTCCATACAAAATAAGTCGATCACGTGACCAATAAAAATGTGACCAATTAGTATGGAAAGATGATTTTTTTACCCGACTTCTCCAAAACAGCAGGGTTATGTCTTCGACTGTATGTATGTATGTAAGTATATATATATGTATGTCGATTTCTTTGTCGCGCTCTGCAGCCTAAACGGCTGAATAGATTTCAGCATGTGAGGTGTCGGTTAGATTTGTATTCATTGTGGGAGTGTCATATGGTATAAAAAAAAACTCTTTTCATTTCATATTTTTCTACCCAGTCGGGTAATTTGTTATTTTTTTCGAATAAGAAGGTATTTTCTTCGGAACAGTTTATTTGCATATAAGCAGCATCATTTGCATATAAGATGCAGCTTGGTTAGAAAGCTCTTAAGATGCAGCTTGGTTAGAAAGCTCTCATGCATAGCTCTGTCGTGATGTCTTTCTAAAGGAGTGATCACATCTAGCTGATTTAAAAGACTAATTCGGCATACATTGCTGGGAGGCTTGGTTTTGTTAATTGCAATAGCCTTACTTCAACAAGCAATGTATGCCGAATTAGTCTTTGGATTCAGCTAGGTGTGATCACTCCTTAATCCAGCTACATTATTTCGAATGTATTGAAAAATTTACGTTGTATAACATGAACATAATGCCTATTACATTAACACCAAACATAGAAAGCATGGATGACTATTACATGCGTGTTAAACACGTGATTATTTCACGTTCATATCTAGACTAGGATCTCGACTAGACTAATGTGTTTGGAAAACAAACGCCTAGTCAGTCTGGTTAGATAACAATATCTATCATTAGTCTACCTAGGAATAATAACTTTCTAGCCAGATGGCTTGTTTAGAAACTATAAAAGAAATATTCTTGAAATCTGAAGTTTAACATCATCTCATCTTTATTAAAAAATCCTATAAATAACCAACGCTGGAGCTCTACCCAGAATTTGGCAGTACAGGATGCCTCGTGTATTTGAAGAAGAGGCCAAAATGGTCCGCGGCAGTTTGTATTAAACGCAGAAGACGCTGCTGCCCAATACTACTCATCCTCCGGTTCAAGATCCCTTAGTAGCGTTTTACGAAACCCAATGAAAACACGGACTCAGAAGAAACGATTAAACGTTTGGATGCCACTATTGCCCGTGTAGTGCCAGCGAAAAATAGTACATACCAACCCAAATCTACCCGTGGGTGCCGTAAAAAGCGACAAAAGGAATGTCAACTGAAGGATGGGCAACAGCGTCCTTCTGTGTATCGTACCATCTTACATACTGCGGTCACCATCAACCGTGGTCCATGGTGCCAGCCGCAACGCTAATAAGCGTGGTGACTATGATATTTCGAATTCTGGAGCGAGTCCAGCTGTGGACGATGTATTGATGAATGATGAACTTATGGCATATTATAGGGACAGATCTACAAATCCTTTAAAACACGTTCTACCCACATAAGTTCACTGTTGTACAGGGAGCTCTGCCCAAATTTCCACATCAAAGAACGTATGGTATATTTGGGGAAGATGCCCTGTGAATTTCGTGAACACAATGCTGCTTCACGGGAGAACTAAGCATGGGGTGGTACTTCCTCGAACGAACTTTGCACAATTTTGAGTTTTTTAACTCCTTGTATAAGAAAGTACTCGCCAATGTGAAACGTGACGGTATTCGGATATGAAAGGCAGTAGTTAGGTGTCAATATGTGGGAATATTACTCGCTGCAGGCAATTCGAAGTTTGATTCCGCATTCCTATTTGATTTTTAGGGTTCCGTACCTCAAAAGAAAAAAACGGAACCCTTATAGGATCACTTTGTTGTCCGTCTGTCTGTCTGTCAAGACCCTTTATCTCACGAACGGGTAAAGGCATCAGGTTGAAATTAATACCATATGTTAGGGTCCATGAACCACACAAGATCTGAAAATTTCAATTTTTTACAACGACACGCAATCAAAAGATATGGCTTTTTATGTCCTCATCTCCATACATTTATGCAAAAAAGGAAAACCTACAGGGTACTTCCCGTTGACCTAAAATTATGAAATTTGGCAAGAAGCTAGGTCTCACAGTACAAATAAAGGGAAAAGTCTGAAATCATTAAATATTACAACTTTACTCATAACTAATGGTAACCAATTGTGGTGAGCTCCCGTTTCAAGAACATTCATATAAGAGAGGGGTCAAGTTGGATGGTCGTTGAGGCGGTTTTTGTTTTAGTTCTATTTTAAAAACGAGAACACTTACAAACTTGAAAATTGGTATGTTTATAGCTCATAAGCTATAAAATAACAACAAATAATAAAATTTGGTCAAGCGCGTGTCAGACTCAAAAAATCTAGCACATTAACTTACTGAAATTTCAACTAATACAATTATGATTATGTGGTGATACGGAACCCTCAGTGCGCGAGTCCGACTCGCACTTGGCCGGTTTTTTTTTTATTTCATCTTTGGAGTCTTGCTATTTTCATTAGTGCCTATGTAGTTTTTTTTTATTATCCTATCTATATCTATAATATATAAAGCTGGATTCGGGTGACTCACTGACAGAAATTATTAGGGTATAAGGAGTACATTTGGAAGGGTATAATGTATGGAGAAAATGTTCAAAGGTGTCTGAAACCAAAGGGAAAATTGTCACGTGTAGACCATGAGGTTTTGTTGAAAAGTTGGTGAACTGCCCGCCGAAACGAAAAGAGATGGAGGGACGCTGTCATATAACAAAATGTAGCAAACCTTGGGCAGTTTGACGGTGGGTTGGAAAAAATTTAAAAACTTTAAAACCAAGATGGCGGCGGGTCGAGAAACGTTTGTATGGAAAACTTTGAGGGGGAAAAACACCCCGAAGGAGAAATTTTAGAGGCCATAAACTCAAGTCAGATCTAGAGTGGGTGGGGTTGTTTGTCGACGTGAAGAAAAAAAATGTGGTGATGACCTTCTTGGTGAAAAGTTGGTGTACTGCCCGCCGAAACGGTAGGAGATGGAGAGTGGCCGCCATACATGAAAATGCTGCAAACCCTGGGCAATTTGACGGCAAATTTAAAAAAAGTTGGAATTTTGAAAAACAAGATGGCGGCGAGGGGGTAAAGTTTGTATGAAAACCATTCGAGGGGGAAAATCACCCCGAACGCGGATTTTCGTGGGTATAGGCTATAATCAAGCGTAAAGAAGGTTATAGAGTGTATAGGAAGAGCCTATAAAAATGTGAAAACGTTGGGCTCATTTAAAAGTTGGTGAACTGCCCACCGAAACGGTAAGAGATAGAGAGTGGCCGTCATACAAGAAAATGTTGCAAACCCTGGGCAATTTAACGGCAAATAAAAAAAAAATCGAATAATTGAAAAACAAGATGGCGGCGAACCAGTAAACTTTTGAAAATCAAACTCGCTCCAAGAACTTTTTCCAGAGACTTGATGGGGCATGTTTTTAAATTTATTTGTATAGAAGGTCAGGGTGTGTATTTAGGAAAACTATAGGAATTTGGAAATCAGGTTTCAGTGAAATGTTGGTCAACTGCCCGAAAAAAGTAAAAGAGATAGAGAGTGGCCGCCATATAAGAAAATGTGTCAAACCGTAAGCAATTTGACGGCAAATTAAAAAAAAAACAAAATATTGAAAAACAAGATAACGGCGAACCGATATAACTTTGTATGGAGAAAACTTTTTTAGCCAACAGAAAAGTTAAGTTTGCCTTGCATACATTTTGTACACATTTTATAAGAAATACAAACTTAAATTTGCTTATGCGAAACTCGGCTTTGAGGACTTGGTAACTTGCGAGGCCGCAGGCCGAGCTGGCGAGGCCGAAGGCCGAGCTCCGCGTAGAGCGAAGCTCGGAGCGTCCCTCTCTTACTTTGCCAGTCCCCATCCCCTCCCCCAAAGTAACTAAAACCAACATGGCGAGGCCGAAGGCCGAGCTTCCGCGTAGGGCGAAGCCCGAAGCGTCCCCCCTTACTAATACCTCCCCAACTAACCCCCCCCCCCAAGTAACTTTCATCATAAAGCGAGGCCGTAGGCCGAGCTCCGCGTAGAGCGAAGCTCGAAGCGTCCTCCGGCTGACCCTGCACCCTTCTCCTAGCATAAGTAATACACGAGGCCGGAGGCCGAGTTGCGAGGCCGCAGGCCGAGCTCCGCGTAGGGCGAAGCCCGAAGCGTCCCCCCTTCGTTGGAAAAATGGCCGCCATCTTGAATTTTTCTATTTCTCGACCGATTGCTTTCAAAATCGATATCTGGGGGGCCGAGTCGACTCTGATAACGAATCTCATGTCAAAATTTTAAAAAGTGGCCGCCATCTTGATTTTTTTTGTTACTGGACCGATTGCTTTCAAAATCGATATCTGAGGGTCCGAGACGTCTTCGATGCCGAATCAAATGTCAGAATTGAAAAAAATGGCCGCCATCTTGAAATTTTTTGTTTCTTGACCGATTGCTTTCAAAATCGATATCTGAGGGTCCGAGAGGTCTCCGATTTCGAATCCAATGTAAAAATTGAAAAAAATAGCCGCCATCTTAAACTCGCTCCAAGAACTTTTTCCAGAGACTTGATGGGGCATGTTTTTAAATTTATTTGTATAGAAGGTCAGGGTGTGTATTTAGGAAAACTATAGGAATTTGGAAATCAGGTTTCAGTGAAATGTTGGTCAACTGCCCGAAAAAAGTAAAAGAGATAGAGAGTGGCCGCCATATAAGAAAATGTGTCAAACCGTAAGCAATTTGACGGCAAATTAAAAAAAAAACAAAATATTGAAAAACAAGATAACGGCGAACCGATATAACTTTGTATGGAGAAAACTTTTTTAGCCAACAGAAAAGTTAAGTTTGCCTTGCATACATTTTGTACACATTTTATAAGAAATACAAACTTAAATTTGCTTATGCGAAACTCGGCTTTGAGGACTTGGTAACTTGCGAGGCCGCAGGCCGAGCTGGCGAGGCCGAAGGCCGAGCTCCGCGTAGAGCGAAGCTCGGAGCGTCCCTCTCTTACTTTGCCAGTCCCCATCCCCTCCCCCAAAGTAACTAAAACCAACATGGCGAGGCCGAAGGCCGAGCTTCCGCGTAGGGCGAAGCCCGAAGCGTCCCCCCTTACTAATACCTCCCCAACTAACCCCCCCCCCCCAAGTAACTTTCATCATAAAGCGAGGCCGTAGGCCGAGCTCCGCGTAGAGCGAAGCTCGAAGCGTCCTCCGGCTGACCCTGCACCCTTCTCCTAGCATAAGTAATACACGAGGCCGGAGGCCGAGTTGCGAGGCCGCAGGCCGAGCTCCGCGTAGGGCGAAGCCCGAAGCGTCCCCCCTTCGTTGGAAAAATGGCCGCCATCTTGAATTTTTCTATTTCTCGACCGATTGCTTTCAAAATCGATATCTGGGGGGCCGAGTCGACTCTGATAACGAATCTCATGTCAAAATTTTAAAAAGTGGCCGCCATCTTGATTTTTTTTGTTACTGGACCGATTGCTTTCAAAATCGATATCTGAGGGTCCGAGACGTCTTCGATGCCGAATCAAATGTCAGAATTGAAAAAAATGGCCGCCATCTTGAAATTTTTTGTTTCTTGACCGATTGCTTTCAAAATCGATATCTGAGGGTCCGAGAGGTCTCCGATTTCGAATCCAATGTAAAAATTGAAAAAAATAGCCGCCATCTTAAATTTTTTTGTTTCTTGACCGATTTCTTTTAAAATCGATATCTGAGGGTCCAAGAGGTCTCCGATACCGTATCGAATGTCAGAATTGAAAAAAATGGCCGCCATCTTGAATTTTTTTGTTTTTCGGCCGATTGCCTTCAAAATCGAAATTTGGTCCTGGATGACAAAAGCAACAGCCACAACACCTCACGCGGGCTGCTTGCAGCCCGCGCACCCACGCGACCTCTAGTCTATAATATATAAAGCTGGATTCGGGTGACTCACTGACAGAAATTATTAGGGTATAAGGAGTACATTTGGAAGGGTATAATGTATGGAGAAAATGTTTGAAGGAGTTTGAAACCAAAGGGAAAATTGTCAAGTGTAGACCATGAGGTTTTGGTGAAAAGTTGGTGAACTGCCCGCCGAAACGAAAAGAGATGGAGGGACGCTGTCATACAACAAAATGTAGCAAACCTTGGGCAGTTTGACGGTGGGTAGAAAAAAATTTAAAAACTTTAAAACCAAGATGGCGGCGGGTCGATAAACGTTTGTATGAAAAACTTTGAGGGGGAAAAACACCCCGAAGGAGAAATTTTAGAGGCCATAAACTCAAGTCAGATCTGGAGTGGGTGGGGTTGTTTGTCGATGTGAGGAAAAAAAATGTGGTGATGACCTTCTTGGTGAAAAGTTGGTGTACTGCCCGCCGAAACGGTAGGAGATGGAGAGTGGCCGCTATACAAGAAAATGTTGCAAACCCTAGGCAATTTGACGGCCAATTAAAAAAAAGTTGGAATTTTGAAAAACAAGATGGCGGCGAGGGGTTAAAGTTTGTATGAAAACCATTCGAGGGGGAAAATCACCCCGAACGCGGATTTTCCTGGGTATAGGCTATAATAAAACGTAAAGAAGGTTATAGAGTGTATAGGAAGAGCCTATAAAAATGTGGAATCGTTGGGCTCATTTAAAAGTTGGTGAACTGCCCGCCGAAACGGTAAGAGATAGAGAGTTGCTGTCATATAAGAAAATGTTGCAATCCCTGGGCAATTTGACGGCAAATAAAAAAAAATTCGAATAATTGAAAAACAAGATGGCGGCGAACCAGTAAACTTTTGAAAATCAAACTCGCTCCAAGAACTTTTTCCAGAGACGTGATGGGGCATGTTTTTAAATTTAATTGTATAGAAGGTAAGGGTGTGTATTTGGGAAAACTATAGGAATTTGGAAATCAGGTTTCAGTGCAATGTTGGTCAACTGCCCGAAAAAAGTAAAAGAGATAGAGAATGGCCGCCATATAAGAAAATGTGTCAAACCCTAAGCAATTTGACGGCAAATTAAAAAAAAAACAAAATATGGAAAAACAAGATAACGGCGAACCGATATAACTTTGTATGGAGAAAACTTTTTTAGCCAACAGTAAAGTTAAGTTTGCCTTGCATACATTTTGTACACACTTTTTAAGAAATACAAACTTAAATTTGCTTATGCGAAACTCGGCTTTGAGGACTTGGTAACTTGCGAGGCCGCAGGCCGAGCTGGCGAGGCCGAAGGCCGAGCTCCGCGTAGAGCGAAGCTCGGAGCGTCCCTCTCTTACTTTGCCTGTCCCCATCCCCTCCCCCCAAGTAACTAAAACCAACATGGCGAGGCCGAAGGCCGAGCTCCGCGTAGAGCGAAGCTCGAAGCGTCCCCCAGCATTGCGTGCTCCCACATACATCCATTAGTTCAAGGTTCATACGAGGCCGTAGGCCGAGCTTCCGCGTAGGGCGAAGCCCGAAGCGTCCCCCCTTACTAATACCTCCCCAACTAAACCCCCCCACCCCCAAGTAACATTCATCATTAAGCGAGGCCGAAGGCCGAGCTCCGCGTAGAGCGAAGCTCGAAGCGTCCTCCGGCTGACCCTGCACCCTTCTCCTACCATAAGTAATGTACGAGGCCGGAGGCCGAGTTGCGAGGCCGCAGGCCGAGATCCGCGTAGGGCGAAGCCCGAAGCGTCCCCCTTTGTTGGAAAAATGGCCGCCATCTTGAATTTTTTGGTTTCTGGACGGATTGCTTTCAAAATCGATATCTGAGAGTCCGAGTCGACTGCGATGACGAATCAGATGACAGAATTGAAAAAAATGGCCGCCATCTTGAATTTTTCTATTTCTCGACCGATTGCTTTCAAAATCGATATCTGGGGGGCCGAGTCGACTCTGATAACAAATCTCATGTCAAAATTTTGAAAAGTGGC
Organism: Athrips mouffetella; assembly: GCA_947532105.1. Taxonomy (NCBI): domain Eukaryota; kingdom Metazoa; phylum Arthropoda; class Insecta; order Lepidoptera; family Gelechiidae; genus Athrips; species Athrips mouffetella. The sequence goes on along the minus strand of OX383976.1, from coordinate 5,264,647 downwards.
CGCCATCTTGATTTTTTTTGTTATTGGGCCGATTGCTTTTAAAATCGATATCTGAGGGTCTGAGACGTCTCCGATACCCAATCAAGAATAAAATTTTGAAAAAATGGCCGCCATCTTTAATTTTTTTGTTTCTGCACAGATTGCTTTCAAAATCGATATCTGAGAGTCCGAGACGTCTATGATACCGAATCAAAAATAAAAATTTGAAAAAATGGCCGCCATTTTGATTTTTTTTTTTACTGCACCGATTGCTTTCAAAATCGATATCTGAGGGTCCGAGACGTCTATGATACCGAATCAAAAATAAAATTTTGAAAAAATGGCCGCCATTTTGATTATTTTTGTTACTGGACCGATTGCTTTCAAAATCGATATCTGAGGGTCCGAGACGTCTTCGATGCCGAATCAAATGTCAGAATTGAAAAAAATAGCCGCCATCTTGAAATTTTTTGTTTCTTGACCGATTGCTTTCAAAATCGATATCTAAGGGTCCGAGAGGTCTCCGATTTTGAATCCAATGTAAAAATTGAAAAAAATAGCCGCCATCTTGATTTTTTTTGTTACTTGACCGATTGCTTTCAAAATCGATATCTGAGGGTCCGAGACGTCTTTGATGCCGAATCAAATGTCAGAATTGAAAAAAATGGCCGCCATCTTGAAATTTTTTGTTTCTTGACCGATTGCTTTCAAAATCGATATCTGAGGGTCCGAGAGGTCTCCGATTTCGAATCCAATGTAAAAATAGAAAAAATTGCCGCCATCTTTAATTGTTTTGTTTCTTGACCGATTTCTTTCAAAATCAATATCTGAGGGTCCGAGAGGTCTCCGATACCGAATCAAATGTCAGAATTGAAAAAAATGGCCGCATCTTGAATTTTTTTGTTTTTCGGCTGATTGCCTTCAAAATCGAAATTTGGTCCTGGATAACAAAAGCAACAGCCACAACACCTCACGCGGGCTGCTCGCAGCCCGCGCACCAACGCGACCTCTAGTCTATATTATATAAAGCTGGATTCGGGTGACTCACCTATAGAAATTATTAGGGTATAAGGAGTATATTTGGAAGGGTATGATGTATGGAGAAAATGTTTAGAGGTGTTTGAAACCAAAGGGAAAACTATCAGGTGTAGACCACGAGGTCCTGGTGAAAAGTTGTTGAACTGCCCGCCGAAACGAAAAGAGATGGAGGGATGCTGTCATATAATGAAATGTTGCAAACCTTGGGCAGTTTGTTGGTGGGTTGAAAAAAAATAAAAAATATGAAAACCAAGATGGCGGCGGGTCGAGAAACGTTTGTATGAAAAACTTTGAGGGGGAAAAACACCCCGAAGGAGAAATTTTAGAGGCCATAAACTCAAGTCAGATCTGGAGTGGGTGGGGTTGTTTATCGATGTGAAGAAAAAAAATGTGGTGATGACCTTCTTGGTGAAAAGTTGGTGTACTGCCCGCCGAAGCGGTATGAGATGGAGAAATGTCGCCATACAATAAAATGCTGCAAACCCTAGGCAATTTGACGGCAAATAAAAAAAAAGTTGGAATTTTGAAAAACAAGATGGCGGCGAGGGGGTAAAGTTTGTATGAAAACTATTCAAGGGGGAACATCTCTCGATCTCGAATTTTCGTGGGTATATGCTATAATCAAGCGTAAAGAAGGTTTTAAAGTGTATAGGAAGAGCCGATAAAATGAGGTCTCTATGAGCTCGTTTAGAAGTTGATGAACTGCCCGCCGAAACGGTAAGAGATAGAGAGTGGCTGTCATACAAGAAAATGATGCAAACCCTGGGCAATTTGACGGCAAATAAAAAAAAATTCGAATAATTGAAAAACAAGATGGCGGCGAACCAGTAAACTTTTGAAAATCAAACTCGCTCCAAGAACTTTTTCCAGAGACTTTTTAAGGCATTTTTTAAAATTTTATTGTATATAAGGCTAACGTGTGTATTTGGGAAAACTATAGGAATTTGGAGATCAGGTTTGAATGAAATGGTGGTCAACTGCCCGCAAAAACTATAAGAGATGGAGAGTGGCCGCCTTACAAGAAAATGTGCCAAACCTTGAGCAATTTGACGGCAAATATAAAAAAAGTTGGAATTCTTAAAAACAAGATGGCGGCGAGGGGATGAAGTTTGTATGAAAACTATTCAAGGGGGAACATCTCTCGAACTCGAATTTTCGTGGGTATAGGCTATAATCAAGCGTAAAGAAGGTTAAAGAGTGTATAGGAAGAGCCTATAAAATGAGGTCTCTATGAGCTCGTTTAGAAGTTGGTGAACTGCCCGTCGAAACGGTAAGACATAGAGAGTGGCCGTCATACAAAAAAATGTTGCAAACCCTGGGCAATTTGACGGCAAATAAAAAAAAATTCGAATAATTGAAAAACAAGATGGCGGCGAACCAGTGAAATTTTGAAAATCAAACTCGCTCCAAGAACTTTTTCCAGAGACTTTTTAAGGCATTTTTTAAAATTTTATTGTATAAAAGGCTAACGTGTGTATTAGGGAAAACTATACAAATTTGGAGATCAGGTTTCAGTGAAATGTTGGTCAACTGCCCGAAAAAAGTAAAAGAGATAGAGATTGGCCGCCATATAAGAAAATGTGTCAAACCCTAAGCAATTTGACGGCAAATTAAAAAAAAAAAAAAATATTAAAAAACAAGATAACGGCGAACCGATATAACTTTGTATGGAGAAAACTTTTTTAGCCAACAGAAAAGTTAAGTTTGCCTTGCATACATTTTGTACACACTTTTTAAGAAATACAAACTTAAATTTGCTTATGCGAAACTCGGCTTTGAGGACTTGGTAACTTGCGAGGCTGAAGGCCGAGCTCCGCGTAGAGCGAAGCTCGGAGCGTCCCTCTCTTACTTTGCCTGTCCCCATCCCCTCCCCCCAAGTAACTAAAACCAACATGGCGAGGCCGAAGGCCGAGCTCCGCGTAGAGCGAAGCTCGAAGCGTCCCCCAGCATTGCGTGCTCCCACATATATCCATTAGTTCAAGGTTCATACGAGGCCGGAGGCAGAGTCGCGAGGCCGTAGGCCGAGCTTCCGCGTAGGGCGAAGCCCGAAGCGTCCCCCCTTACCAATACCTCCCCAACTAAACCCCCCCCTCCAAGTAACTTTCATCATAAAGCGAGGCCGAAGGCCGAGCTCCGCGTAGAGCGAAGCTCGAAGCGTCCTCCGGCTGACCCTGCACCCTTCTCCTACCATAAGTAATGTTCGAGGCCGGAGGGCGAGTAGCGAGGCCGCAGGCCGAGCTCCGCGTAGGGCGAAGCCCGAAGCGTCCCCCCTTCGTTGGAAAAATGGCCGCCATCTTGAATTATAAGGTTTCTGGACGGATTGCTTTCAAAATCGATATCCGAGAGTCCGAGTCGACTGCGATGACGAATCAGATGTCAGAATTGAAAAAAATGGCCGCCATCTTGAATTTTTCTATTTCTCGTACGATTGCTTTCAAAATCGATATCTGGGGGGCCGAGTCGACTCTGATAATGAATCTCATGTCAAAATTTTAAAAAGTGGCCGCCATCTTGATTTTTTTTGTTACTGGACCGATTGCTTTCAAAATCGATATCTGAGGGTCCGAGACGTCTTCGATGCCGAATCAAATGTCAGAATTGAAAAAAATGGCCGCCATCTTGAAATTTTTTGTTTCTTGACCGATTTCTTTCAAAATCGATATCTGAGGGTCCGAGAGGTCTCCGATTTCGAATCCAATGTAAAAATTGAAAAAAATAGCCGCCATCTTGAATTTTTTTGTTTCTTGACTTATTTCTTTCAAAATCGATATCTGAGGGTCCGAGAGGCCTCCGATACCGAATCGAAAGTCAGAATTGAAAAAAATGGCCGCCATCTTGAATTTTTTTGTTTTTCGGCTGATTGCCTTCAAAATCGAAATTTGGTCCTGGATAACAAAAGCAACAGCCACAACACCTCACGCGGGCTGCTCGCAGCCCGCGCACCAACGCGACCTCTAGTCTATAATATATAAAGCTGGATTCGGGTGACTCACTGACAGAAATTATTAGGGTATAAGGAGTACATATGGAAGGGTATAATGTATGGAGAAAATGTTTAGAGGTGTTTGAAACCAAAGGGAAAACTATCAGGTGTAGACCACGAGGTCCTGATGAAAAGTTGTTGAACTGCCCGCCGAAACGAAAAGAGATGGAGGGATGCTGTCATACAACAAAATGTAGCAAACCTTGGGCAGTTTGACGGTGGCTTGAAAATTTTTTGAAAACATCAAAACCAAGATGGCGGCAGGTCGAGAAACGTTTGTATGGAAAACTTTGAGGGGGAAAAACACCCCGAAGGAGAAATTTTAGAGGCCATAAACTCAAGTCAGATCTGGAGAAGGTGGGGTTGTTTATCGACGTGAAGAAAAAAAATGTGATGATGACCTTCTTGGTGAAAAGTTGGTGTGCTGCCCGCCAAAACGGTGGAAGATGGAGAGTGACCGCCATACAAGAAAATGCTGCAAACCCTGGGCAATTTGACGGCAAATAAAAAAAAAGTTGAAATTCTAGAAAACAAAATGGCGGCGAGGCGATGAAATTTGTATGAAAACTATTCAAGGGGGAACATCTCTCGATCTCGAATTTTCGTGGGTATAGGCTATAATCAAGCGTAAAGAAGGTTATAGAGTGTATAGGGAGAGCCGATAAAATGAGGTCTCTATGAGCTCGTTTAGAAGTTGGTGAACTGCCCGCCGAAACGGTAAGAGATAGAGAGTAGCCGTCATACAAGAAAATGTTGCAAACCCTGGGCAATTTGACGGCAAATAAAAAAAAAATCAAATAATTGAAAAACAAGATGGCGGCGAACCAGTAAACTTTTGAAAATCAAACTCGCTCCAAGAACTTTTTCCAGAGACTTGATGGGGCATGTTTTTAAATTCAATTGTATAGAAAGTCAGGGTGTGTATTTGGGAAAACTATAGGAATTTGGAAATCAGGTTTCAGTGAAATGTTGGTCAACTGCCCAAAAAAGGTGAAAGAGATTGAGATTGGCCGCCATATAAGAAAATGTGTCAAACCCTAAGCAATTTGACGGCAAATTAAAAAAAAAACAAAATATTGAAAAACAAGATAACGGCGAACCGATATAACTTTGTATGGAGAAAACTTTTTTAGCCAACAGAAAAGTTAAGTTTGCCTTGCATACATTTTGTACACATTTTTCAAGAAATACAAACTTAAATTTGCTTATGCGAAACTCGGCTTTGAGGACTTGGTAACTTGCGAGGCCGCAGGCCGAGCTCCGCGTAGAGCGAAGCTCGGAGCGTCCCTCTCTTACTTTGCCTGTCCCCATCCCCTCCCCCCAAGTAACTAAAACCAACATGGCGAGGCCGAAGGCCGAGCTCCGCGTAGAGCGAAGCTCGAAGCGTCCCCCAGCATTGCGTGCTCCCAAATACATCCATTAGTTCAAGGTTCATACGAGGCCGGAGGCCGAGTCGCGAGGCCGTAGGCCGAGCTTCCGCGTAGGGCGAAGCCCGAAGCGTCCCCCCTTACTAATACCTCCCCAACTAAACCCCCCCCCCCCCAAGTAACTTTCATCATAAAGCGAGGCCGAAGGCCGAGCTCCGCGTAGAGCGAAGCTCGAAGCGTCCTCCGGCTGACTCTGCACCCTTCTCCTACCATAAGTAATGTACGAGGCCGGAGGCCGAGTTGCGAGGCCGCAGGCCGAGCTCCGCGTAGGGCGAAGCCCGAAGCGTCCCTCCTTCGTTGGAAAAATGGCCGCCATCTTGAATTTTTTGGTTTCTAAACGGATTGCTTTCAAAATCGATATCTGAGAGTCCGAGTCGACTGCGATGACGAATCAAATGACAGAATTAAAAAAAATTGCCGCCATCTTGAATTTTTTTATTTCTCGACCGATCGCTTTCAAAATCGATATCTGGGGGGCCGAGTCGACTCTTGTAACGAATCTCATGTCAAAATTAAGAAAAGTGGCCGCCATCTTGAATTTTTTTGTTATTGGGCCGTTTGTTTTCAAAATCGATATCTGAGGGTCCAAGAGGTCTATGATACCGAATCAAGAATAAAATTTTGAAAAAATGGCCGCCATTTTGATTTTTTTTGTTACTGGACCGATTGCTTTCAAAATCGATATCTGAGGGTCCGAGACGTCTTCGATAACGAATCAAATGTCAGAATTGAAAAAAATGGCCGCCATCTTGAACTTTTTTGTTTCTTGACCGATTGCTTTCAAAATTAATATCTGAGGATCCGAGAGGTCTCCAATTTCGAATCCAATGTCAAAATTGAAAAAAATGGCCGCCATCTTGATTTTTTTTGTTTTTCGGCCGATTGCCTTCAAAATCGAAATTTGGTCCTGGATAACAAAAGCAACAGCCACAACACCTCACGCGGCCGCGCACCAACGCGACCTCTAGTTATACTATATAAAGCTCAATTACCACTGACTCACTCACTGACTGACTGACTGACTCATTGACACAATTGTTCTCCATGAAAGAGGCGAAACCGGTGAAAGTGATGTATGGAAAAGTTGTACGACCAGGTCTGATGAGTACCAGAAAAATCTTAAACCTTGGAAAAGTCTTCAGCATCAGGGTAGGGGTCAACGGCCCGTAAAAACTGTAAGGGATAGGTGGGTCGACCTCGAACAAAAGTCGACCCACACCCTGGTCAAATTCTACCTGGGGTGAAAAAAATCCAAAATGGCGGAAAACAAAATGGCCGCCATACAAATTTTATTAAAAAAATATTCAAAGTCCAATAAATCCTAAACAAAAAGAGCAAAGTACAATGTTCTTTAACAAATGTCAAAGAGGATGATAAAAGGCGACAAACTGTTAATAAAAAAAAACAAAATGGCGGATTCAAAATGGCGGCCAAAATGAAAGGTGCTCCGATTCGAGTGAAATTTGGTATCTGGGGGTTTTTGTGGGTGTAGATTACGTTTTTGGTGTAAAAAAAACTTTGGCGTCATTTTCCAATATGGCCGCCATAGAAACGACCGACACTAGGTAACTTGCGAGGCCGCAGGCCGAGCTCCGCGTAGAGCGAAGCTCGGAGCGTCCCTTCCGTACTTTGCCTGTCCCCAACCCTTCCCCCCAAGTAACTTAAACCAACATGGCGAGGCCGAAGGCCGAGCTCCGCGTAGAGCGAAGCTCGAAGCGTCCCCCAGCATGTCGTGCTCCCACATACATCCATTAGTTCAAGTTTCATACGAGGCCGGAGGCCGAGTCGCGAGGCCGTAGGCCGAGCTTCCGCGTAGGGCGAAGCCCGAAGCGTCCCCCCTTACTAATACCTCCCCCTACTTAACCCCCCCCCCCCCCAAGTAACTTTCATCATATAGCGAGGCCGAAGGCCGAGCTCCGCGTAGAGCGAAGCTCGAAGCGTCCTCCGGCTGACCCTGCAACCTTCTCCTACAATAAGTAATTTACGAGGCCGGAGGCCGAGTTGCGAGGCCGCAGGCCGAGTTGCGAGGCCGCAGGCCGAGCTCCGCGTAGGGCGAAGCCCGAAGCGTCCCCCCTTCGTTGGAAAAATGGCCGCCATCTTGAATTTTTTGGTTTCTGGACGGATTGCTTTCAAAATCGATATCTGAGAGTCCGAGTCGACTGCGATGACGAATCAGATGTCAGAATTGAAAAAAATGGCCGCCATCTTGAATTTTTCTATTTCTCGACCGATTGCTTTCAAAATCAATATCTGGGGGGCCGAGATGTCTCCGATACCGGAGCAATGATAAAATTAAAAAAAAAAATGGCCGCCATCTTGAATTTTTTTGTTACTGGGCCAATTGCTTTTAAAATCGATATCTGAGGGTCCGAGAGGTCTCCGATACAGAATCAAGAATAAAATTTTAGAAAAATGGCCGCCATTTTGTTTTTTTTTGTTTCTGGACCGATTGCTTTCAAAATCGATATCTGAGGGTCCGAGACGTCTCCGATACCCAATCAAGAATAAAATTTTGAAAAAATGGCCGCCATCTTGAATTTTTTTGTTTCTTGACCAATTGCTTTCAAAATCGATATCTGAGGGTCCAAGAGGTCTATGATACAGAATCAAGAATAAAATTTTAGAAAAATGGGCGCCATTTTGTTTTTTTTTTGTTTCTGGACCGATTGCTTTCAAAATCGATATCTGAGGGTCCGAGACGTCTCCGATACCCAATCAAGAATAAAATTTTGAAAAAATGGCCGCCATCTTGAATTTTTCTATTTCTGAACCGATTGCCTTCAAAATCGATATCTGAGGGTCCGAGAGGTCTCCGATACAGAATCAAGAATAAAATTTTAGAAAAATGGCCGCCATTTTGTTTTTTTTTTGTTTCTGGACCGATTGCTTTCAAAATCGATATCTGAGGGTCCGAGAGGTCTCCGATACAGAATCAAGAATAAAATTTTAGAAAAATGGCCGCCATTTTGTTTTTTTTTGTTTCTGGACCGATTGCTTTCAAAATCGATATCTGAGGGTCCGAGACGTCTCCGATACCCAATCAAGAATAAAATTTTGAAAAAATGGCCGCCATCTTGAATTTTTTTGTTTCTTGACCAATTGCTTTCAAAATCGATATCTGAGGGTCCAAGAGGTCTATGATACAGAATCAAGAATAAAATTTTAGAAAAATGGGCGCCATTTTGTTTTTTTTTGTTTCTGGACCGATTGCTTTCAAAATCGATATCTGAGGGTCCGAGACGTCTCCGATACCCAATCAAGAATAAAATTTTGAAAAAATGGCCGCCATCTTGAATTTTTCTATTTCTCGACCGATTGCTTAGAAAATCGATATCTGAGGGTCCCAGATGTCTACGAAACAGAATCAATAATAAAATTTTGAAAAAATGGCCGCCATCTTGATTTTTTTTGTTACTTGACCGATTGCTTTCAAAATTGATATCTGAGGGTCCGAGACGTCTTCGATACCGAATCAAATGTCAGAATTAAAAAAATTGCCGCCATCTTGATTTTTTTTGTTTCTGGACCGATTGCTTTCAAAATCGATATCTGAGGGTCTAAGAGGTCAGCGATACCGAATCGAATGTCAGAATTGAAAAAAATGGCCGCCATCTTGAATTTTTTTGTTTTTCGGCCGATTGCTTTCAAAATCGACATTTAGGCTCGGATAATATATCCAACAGCCACAACACCTCACGCGGGCTGCTTGCAGCCCGCGCACCCACGCGACCTCTAGTTATACTATATAAAGCTGAATTACCACTCACTCACTCACTCACTCACTGACAGAATTGTTCTCCATGAAGGAGGCGTCTGAGGTGGAAGTCATGTATGGACAAGTTGTACGACCACGTCTCATGAGTACCAGAAAAATCTTAAACCTTGGAAAAGTCTTCAGCATCAGGGTAGGGGTCAACGGCCAGCAAAAACTGTAAGGGATAGGTGGGTCGACCTCGAACAAAAGTCGACCCACACCCTGGTCGAATTCTACCTGGGGTGGAAAAAATCCAAAATGGCGGAAAACAAAATGGCCGCCATACAAATTTTATACAAAAAATATTCAAAGTCCAATAAATCCTAAACAAAAAGAGAGAAGTATATAGTGCTTGAACAAATGTCAAAGAGGATGTCAAGAGGCAACTGAAAAAAAAAAAAAACAAGATGGCGGATTCAAAATGGCGACCAAAATAAAAGGTGCTCCGATTCGAGTGAAATTTGGTATGTGGGGGTTTTTGTGGGTGTAGATTACGTTTTTGGTGTAAAAAAAATTTTGGCGCCATTTTCCAATATGGCCGCCATAGAAACGACCCACACTAGGTAACTTGCGAGGCCGCAGGCCGAGCTCCGCGTAGAGCGAAGCTCGGAGCGTCCCTCCCGTACTTTGCCTGTCCCCAACCCCTCCCCCCAAGTAACTAAAACCAACATGGCGAGGCCGAAGGCCGAGCTCCGCGTAGAGCGAAGCTCGAAGCGTCCCCCAGCATGTCGTGCTCTCACATACATCCATTAGTTCAAGTTTCATACGAGGCCGGAGGCCGAGTCGCGAGGCCGCAGGCCGAGCTTCCGCGTAGGGCGAAGCCCGAAGCGTCCCCCCTTACTAATACCTCCCCCTACTTTACCCCCCCCCCAAGTAGCTTTCATCATATAGCGAGGCCGAAGGCCGAGCTCCGCGTAGAGCGAAGCTCGAAGCGTCCTCCGGCTGACCTTTCAACCTTCTCTTACCATAAGTAATATACGAGGCCGGAGGCCGAGTTGCGAGGCCGAAGGCCGAGCTCCGCGTAGGGCGAAGCCCGAAGCATCCCCTTTCGTTGGAAAACTGGCCGCCATCTTGGATTTTTTTTGTTTCTGGACGGATTGCTTTCAAAATCGATATCTGAGAGTCCGAGTCGACTGCGATGACGAATCAGATGTCAGAATTGAAAAAATGGCCGCCATCTTGAATTTTTCTATTTCTCGACCGATTGCTTTCAAAATCGATATCTGGGGGGTTGAGTCGACTCTGATAACGAATCTCATGTCAAAATTTTTCGGCCGATTACCTTAAAAATCGAAATTTGGTCCTGGATAACAAAAGTAACAGCCACAACACCTCACGCGGGCTGCTTGCAGCCCGCGCACCCACGCGACCTCTAGTCTATCTATTCTATAATATATAAAGCTGGATTCAGGTGACTGACTGACAGAAATTATTAGGGTATAAGGAGTACATTTGGAAGGGTATAATGTATGGAGAAAATGTTCAAAGGTGTCTGAAACCAAAGTGAAAATTGTCACGTGTAGACCATGAGGTTTTGGTGAAAAGTTGGTGAACTGCCCGCCGAAACGAAAAGAGATGGAGGGACGCTGTCATATAACAAAATGTAGCAAACCTTGGGCAGTTTGACGGTGGGTTGGAAAAAATTTAAAAACTTTAAAACCAAGATGGCGGCGGGTCGAGAAACGTTTGTATGGAAAACATTGAGCGGGAAAAACACCCCGAAGGAGAAATTTTAGAGGCCATAAACTCAAGTCAGATCTAGAGTAGGTGGGGTTGTTTATCGATTTGAAGAAAAAAAATGTGGTGATGACCTTCTTGGTGAAAAGTTGGTATACTGCCCGCCGAAACGGTAGGAGATGGAGAGTGGCCGCCATACAAGAAAATGCTGCAAACCTTGGGCAATTTGAGGGCAAATTAAAAAAAAGTTGATATTTCGAAAAACAAGATGGCGGCGAGGGGGTAAAGTTTGTATGAAAACCATTCGAGGGGGAAAATCACCCCGAACGCGGATTTTCGTGGGTATAGGCTATAATCAAGCGTATAGAAGGTTGCAGAGTGTATAGGAAGAGCCTGTAAAAATGTGGAATCGTTGGGCTCATTTAAAAGTTGGTGAACTGCCCGCCGAAACGGTAAGAGATAGAGAGTGGCCGTCATACAAGAAAATGTTGCAAACCCTGGGCAATTTGACGGCAAATAAAAAAAAATTCGAATTATTGAAAAACAAGATGGCGGCGAACCAGTGAAATTTTGAAAATCAAACTCGCTCCAAGAACTTTTTCCAGAGACTTTTTAACGCATTTTTAAAAATTTTATTGTATGGAAGGCTAACGTGTGTATTTGGGAAAACTATAGGAATTTGGAGATCAGGTTTCAGTGAAATGTTGGTCAACTGCCCGAAAAAAGTAAAAGAGATTGAGATTGGCCGCCATATAAGAAAATGTGTCAAACCCTAAGCAATTTGACGGCAAATTAAAAAAAAAACAAAATATTGAAAAACATGATAACGGCGAAGCGATATAACTTTGTATGGAGAAAACTTTTTTAGCCAACAGAAAAGTTAAGTTTGCCTTGCATACATTTTGTACACATTTTTTAAGAAATACAAACTTAAATTTGCTTATGCGAAACTCGGCTTTGAGGACTTGGTAACTTGCGAGGCCGAAGGCCGAGCTCCGCGTAGAGCGAAGCTCGGAGCGTCCCTCTCTTACTTTGCCAGTCCCCATCCCCTCCCCCCAAGTAACTAAAACCAACATGGCGAGGCCGAAGGCCGAGCTCCGCGTAGAGCGAAGCTCGAAGCGTCCCCCAGCATTGCGTGCTCCTACATACATCCATTAGTTCAAGGTTCATACGAGGCCGGAGGCCGAGTCGCGAGGCCGTAGGCCGAGCTTCCGCGTAGGGCGAAGCCCGAAGCGTCCCCCCTTACTAATACCTCCCCAACTAAACCCCCCCCCCAAGTAACTTTCATCATAAAGCGAGGCCGAAGGCCGAGCTCCGCGTAGAGCGAAGCTCGAAGCGTCCTCCGGCTGACCCTGCACCCTTCTCCTACCATAAGTAATGTACGAGGCCGCAGGCCGAGCTCCGCGTAGGGCGAAGCCCGAAGCGTCACCCCTTCGTTGGAAAAATGTTCGCCATCTTGAATTTTTTGGTTTCTGGACGGATTGCTTTCAAAATCGATATCTGAGAGTCCGAGTCGACTGCGATGACGAATCAGATGACAGAATTGAAAAAAATGGCCGCCATCTTGAATTTTTCTATTTCTCGACCGATTGCTTTCAAAATCGATATCTGGGGGGCCGATTCGACTCTGATAACGAATCTCATGTCAAAATTTTAAAAAGTGGCCGCCATCTTGAATTTTTTTGTTATTGGGCCGTTTGCTTTCAAAATCAATATCTGAGGGTCCGAGAGGTCTATGATACCGAATCAGGAATAAAATTTTGAAAAAATGGCCGCCATTTTGATTTTTTTTGTTAGTGGACCGATTGCTTTCAAAATCGATATCTGAGGGTCCGAGACGTCTTCGATACCGAATCAAATGTAAGAATTGAAAAAAATGGCCGCCATCTTGAATTTTTTTGTTTCTTGACCGATTGCTTTCAAAATCGATATCTGCGGGTCCGAGAGTTCTCCGATTTCGAATCCAATGTCAAAATTGAAAAAAATAGCCGCCATCTTGAATTTTTTTGTTTCTTGACCGATTGCCTTCAAAATCGAAATTTGGTCCTGGATAACAAAAGCAACAGCCACAACACCTCATGCCTTCAAAATCGAAATTTGGTCCTGGATAACAAAAGCAACAGCCACAACACCTCACGCGGGCTGCTTGCAGCCCGCGCACCCACGCGACCTCTAGTCTATAATATATAAAGCTGGATTCGGGTGACTCACTGACAGAAATTATTAGGGTATAAGGAGTACATTTGGAAGGGTATAATGTATGGAGAAAATGTTTAGAGGTGTCTGAAACCAAAGGGAAAACTATCAGGTGTAGACCACGAGGATCTGGTGAAAAGCTGGTGAACTGCCCGCCGAAACGAAAAGAGATGGAGGAATGCTGTCATATAATGAAATGTTGCAAACCTTAGGCAGTTTGACGGTGGGTAGAAAAAAATAAAAAAATATGAAAACCAAGATGGCGGCGGGTCGAGAAACGTTTGTATGAAAAACTTTGAGGGGGAAAAACACCCCGAAGGAGAAATTTTAGAGGCCATAAACTCAAGTCAGATCTGGAGTGGGTGGGGTTGTTTATCGATGTGAAGAAAAAAAATGTGGTGATGACCTTCTTGGTGAAAAGTTGGTGTACTGCCCGCCGAAACGGTATGAGATGGAGAAATGTCGCTATACAATAAAATGCTGCTAACCCTAGGCAATTTGACGGCAAATTCAAAAAAAGTTGGAATTTTGAAAAACAAGATGGCGGCGAGGGGGTAAAGTTTGTATGAAAACTATTCAAGGGGGAACATCTCTCGATCTCGAATTTTCGTGGGTATAGGCTATAATCAAGCGTAAAGAAGGTTTTGGATTGTATAGGAAGAGCCGATAAAATAAGGTCTCTATGAGCTCGTTTAGAAGTTGGTGAACTGCCCGCCGAAACGGTAGGAGATAGAGAGTGGCTGTCATACAAGAAAATGTTGCAAACCCTGGGCAATTTGACGGCAAATAAAAAAAATTTCGAATAATTGAAAAACAAGATGGCGGCGAACCAGTAAACTTTTGAAAATCAAACTCGCTCCAAGAACTTTTTCCAGAGACTTCTTAAGGCATTTTTTAAAATTTGATTGTATAGAAGGCTAACGTGTGTATTTGGGAAAACTATAGGAATTTGGAGATCAGGTTTCAGTGAAATGTTGGTCAACTGCCCGCAAAAACTATAAGAGATAGAGAGTGGCCGCCATACAAGAAAATGTGTCAAACCCTAAGCAATTTGACGGCAAATTAAAAAAAAGTTGGAATTTTGAAAAATAAGATGGCGGCGAGGGGGTAAAGTTTGTATGAAAACTATTCAAGGGGGAACATCTCTCGATCTCGAATTTTCGTGGGTATAAGCTATAATCAAGCGTAAAGAAGGTTTTAGAGTGTATAAGAAGAGCCGATAAAATGAGGTCTCTATGAGCTCGTTTAGAAGTTGGTGAACTGCCCGCCGAAACGGTAAGAGATAGAGAGTGGCTGTCATACAAGAAAATGTTGCAAACCCTGGGCAATTTGACGGCAAATAAAAAAAATTACGAATAATTGAAAAACAAGATGGCGGCGAACCAGTAAACTTTTGAAAATCAATCTCGCTCCAAGAACTTTTTCCAGAGACTTCTTAAGGCATTTTTTAAAATTTGATTGTATAGAAGGCTAACGTGTGTATTTGGGAAAACTATAGGAATTTGGAGATCCGGTTTCAGTGAAATGTTGGTCAACTGCCCGAAAAAACTATAAGAGATAGAGAGTGGCCGCCATACAAGAAAATGTGTCAAACCCTAAGCAATTTGACGGCAAATTAAAAAAAATTCAAAATATTGAAAAACAAGATGGCGGCAAACCGATATAGTTTTGTATCGAGCAAACTTTTTTAGCCAACAGAAAAGTTAAGTTTGCCTTGCATACATTTTGTACACACTTTGTAAGAAATATAAACTTAAATTTGCTTACGCGAAACTCGGCTTTGAAGATTTTGTAACTTGCGAGGCCGAAGGCCAAGCTCCGCGCAGAGCGAAGCTCGGAGCGTCCCTCCCTTACTTAACCTTTCCTAATCTCCCCCCCCAAGGATCCTAAACCTACATAGCGAGGCCGAAGGCCGAGCTCCGCGTAGAGCGAAGCTCGAAGCGTCCCCCAGCATGTCGTGCTCCCGCATACATACATTACGTCAAGTTTAATACGAGGCCAGGGGCCGAGTCGCGACTTTGCCTGTCCACATCCCCTCTCCCCAAGTAATGTAAACCAACATGGCGAGGCCGAAGGCCGAGTTTCGCTCTACGCGTCCCCCAGCATGTCGTACTCCCACATACATCCATTAGATCAAGGTACATACGAGGCCGGAGGCCGAGTCGCGAGGCCGTAGGCCGAGCTTCCGCGTAGGGCGAAGCCCGAAGCGTCCTCCCTTACTAATACCTCCCCCTACTAAACGCCTCCCCTCCATTACATTCATCATATAGCGAGGCCGAAGGCCGAGCTCCGCGTAGAGCGAAGCTCGAAGCGTCCTCCGGCTGACCCTGCCCCCTCCTCCTACTATAAGTAATTCACGAGGCCGGAGGCTGACTGACTGACTGACTGACTCATTGACACAATTGTTCTCCATGAAAGAGGCGAAACCGGTGAAAGTGATTTATTAAGAAGTAGTACGACCAGGTCTGATGAGTACCAGAAAAATCCTAAACCATGGAAAAGTCTTCAGCATCAGGGTAGGGGTCAACGGCCAGCAAAAACTGTAAGGGATAGGTGGGTCGACCTCGAACAAAAGTCGACCCACACCCTGGTCAAATTCTACCTGGGGTGAAAAAAATCCAAAATGGCGGAAAACAAAATGGCCGCCATACAAATTTTATAAAAAAAATATTCAAAGTCCAATAAATCCTAAACAAAAAAAGCAAAGTACAATGTTCTTTAACAAATATCAAAGAGGATGATAAAAGGCGACTAACTTTTAATAAAAAAAAACAAAATGGCGGATTCAAAATGGCGGCCAAAATAAAAGGTGCTCCGATTCGAGTAAAATTTGGTATCTGGGGGCTTTTGTGGGTGTAGATTACGTTTTTGGTGTAAAAAAAATTTTGGCGCCATTTTCCAATATGGCCGCCATAGAAACGACCGACACTAGGTAACTTGCGAGGCCGCAGGCCGAGCTCCGCGTAGAGCGAAGCTCGGAGCGTCTCACCCGTACTTTGCCTGTCCCCAACCCCTCCCCCCAAGTAACTAAAACCAACATGGCGAGGCGTAGAGCGAAGCTCGAAGCGTCCTCCGGCTGACCCTGCCCCCTCCTCCTACTATAAGTAATTTACGAGGCCGGAGGCCGAGTTGCGAGGCCGCAGGCCGAGCTCCGCCTAGGGCGAAGCCCGAAGCGTCCCCACTTTGTGGGAAAAATGGCAGCCATCTTTAATTTTTTTGTTACTGGGCCAATTGCTTTTAAAATCGATATCTGAGGGTCTGTGACGTCTCCGATACCCAATCAAGAATAAAATTTTGAAAAAATGGCCGCCATCTTGAATTTTTTTGTTTCTGGACAGATTGCTTTCAAAATCAATATCTAATGGTCCGCGAGGTCTTCAACTTCGAATCAAATGTCAAAATTGAAAAAAATAGCCGCCATCTTGAATTTTTTTGTATCTTGACCGAATGCCGTCAAAATCAATATCTGAGGGTCCGAGAGGTCTCCGATACCTAATCAAAAATAAAATTTAAAAAAATGTCCGCCATCTTGATTTTTTCCATTTCTTGACTGATTGCCTTCAAAATCGATATTCTGTCCCGGATAACAAAACCAACAGCCACAACACCTCACGCGGGCTGCTTGCAGCCCGCGCACCCACGCGACCTCTAGTCTATAATATATAAAGCTGGATTCGGGTGACTGACTTATAGAAATTATTAGGGTATAAGGAGTACATTTGGAAGGGTATGATGTATAGAGAAAATGTTTGAAGGTGTCTGAAACCAAAAGGAAAATTGTCAGGTGTAGACCATGAGGTTTTGGTGAAAAGTTGTTGAACTGCCCGCCTAAACGGAAAGAGATGGATGAATGCTGTCATATAATGAAATGTTGAATACCTTGGGCAGTTTGACGATGGGTTGAAAAAAATAAAAAAAAATGAAAACCAAGATGGCGGCGGGTCGATAAACGTTTGTATGGAAAACTTTGAGGGGGAAAAACACCCCGAAGGAGAAATTTTAGAGGCCATAAACTCAAGTCAGATCTGGAGTGGGTGGGGTTGTTTATCGATGTGAAGAAAAAAAATGTGGTAATGACCTTCCTGGTGAAAAGTTGGTATACTGCCCGCCGAAACGGTAGGAGATGGGGAGTGACTGCCATACAAGAAAATGCTGCAAACCCTGGGCAATTTGATGGCAAATTAAAAAAAAGTTGGAATTTTGAAAAACAAGATGGCGGCGAGGGCGTAAAGTTTGTATGAAAACCATTCGAGGGGGAAAATCACCCCGAACGCGGATTTTCGTGGGTATAGGCTATAATCAAGCGTAAAGAAGGTTATAGAGTGTATAGGAAGAGCCTGTAAAAATGTGGAATCGTTGGGCTCATTTAAAAGTTGGTGAACTGCCCGCCGAAACGGTAAGAGATAGAGAGTGGCCGTCATACAAGAAAATGTTGCAAACCCTGGGCAATTTGACGGCAAATAAAAAACAATTCGAATAATTGAAAAACAAGATGGCGGCGAACCAGTAAACTTTTGAAAATCAAACTCGCTCCAAGAACTTTTTCCAGAGACTTGATGGGGCATTTTTTTAAATTTAATTGTATAGAAGGTCAGGGTGTGTATTTGGGAAAACTATAGGAATTTGGAAATCAGGTTTCAGTGAAATGTTGGTCAACTGCCCGAAAAAAGTAAAAGAGATAGAGAATGGCCGCCATATAAGAAAATGTGTCAAACCCTAAGCAATTTGACGGTAAATTAAAAAAAAAACAAAATGTTGAAAAACAAGATAACGGCGAACCGATATAACTTTGTATGGAGAAAACTTTTTTAGCCAACAGAAAAGTTAAGTTTGCCTTGCATACATTTTGTACACACTTTTTAAGAAATACAAACTTAAATTTGCTTATGCGAAACTCGGCTTTGAGGACTTGGTAACTTGCGAGGCCGCAGGCCGAGCTGGCGAGGCCGAAGGCCGAGCTCCGCGTAGAGCGAAGCTCGGAGCGTCCCTCTCTTACTTTGCCTGTCCCCATCCCCTCCCCCCAAGTAACTAAAACCAACATGGCGAGGCCGAAGGCCGAGCTCCGCGTAGAGCGAAGCTCGAAGCGTCCCCCAGCAGTGCGTGCTCCCACATACTTCCATTACTTCAAGGTTCATACGAGGCCGGAGGCCGAGTCGCGAGGCCGCAGGCCGAGCTTCCGCGTAGGGCGAAGCCCGAAGCGTCCCCCCTTACTAATACCTCCCCAACTAAACCCCCCCCCCCCCAAGTAACTTTCATCATAAAGCGAGGCCGAAGGCCGAGCTCCGCGTAGAGCGAAGCTCGAAGCGTCCTCCGGCTGACCCTTGCACCCTTCTCCTACCATAAGTAATATACGAGGCCGGAGGCCGAGTTGCGAGGCCGGAGGCCGAGTTGCGAGGCCGCAGGCCGAGCTCCGCGTAGGGCGAAGCCCGAAGCGTCCCCCCTTCGTTGGAAAAATGGCCGTCATCTTGAATTTTTTGGTTTCTGGACGGATTGCTTTCAAAATCGATATCTGGGAGTCCGAGTCGCCTGCGATGACGAATCAGAAGACAGAATTGAAAAAAAATGGCCGCCATCTTGAATTTTTCTATTTCTCGACCGATTGCTTTCAAAATCGATATCTGGGGGGCCGAGTCGACTCTGATAACGAATCTCATGTCAAAATTTTAAAAAGTGGCCGCCATCTTGATTTTTTCTATTTCTGGACCGATTACTTTCAAAATCGATATCTGAGGGTCCGAGAGGTCTATAATACCGAATCAAAAATAAAATTTTGAAAAAATGGCCGCCATCTTGAAATTTTTTGTTTCTTGACCGATTGCTTTCAAAATCGATATCTGAGGGTCCGAGAGGTCTCCGATTTCGAATCCAATGTAAAAATTAAAAAAAATAGCCGCCATCTTGAATTTTCTTGTTTCTTGACCGATTTCTTTCAAAATCGATATCTAAGGGACCGAGAGGTCTCTGATACCGAATCGAATGTCAGAATTGAAAAAAATGGCCGCCATCTTGATTTTTTTTGTTTTTCGGCCGATTGC
Source organism: Athrips mouffetella (assembly GCA_947532105.1). Classification (NCBI taxonomy): domain Eukaryota; kingdom Metazoa; phylum Arthropoda; class Insecta; order Lepidoptera; family Gelechiidae; genus Athrips; species Athrips mouffetella. Next base: position 5,245,558 of record OX383976.1, on the reverse strand, counting down.
CTTCAAAATCGAAATTTGGTCCTGGATAACAAAAGCAACAGCCACAACACCTCACGCGGGCTGCTTGCAGCCCGCGCACCCACGCGACCTCTAGTCTATCTATAATATATAAAGCTGGATTCGGGTGACTGACTTATAGAAATTATTAGGGTATAAGGAGTACATTTGGAAGGGTATGATGTATGAAGAAAATGTTTGAAGGTGTCTAAAACCAAAGGGAAAATTGTCACGTGTAGACCATGAGGTTTTGGTGAAAAGTTGGTGAACTGCCCGCCGAAACGAAAAGAGATGGAGGAATGCTGTCATATAATGAAATGTTGCAAACCTTGGGCAGTTTGACGATGGGTTGAAAAAAAATAAAAAAAATGAAAACCAAGATGGCGGCGGGTCGATAAACGTTTGTATGGAAAACTTTGAGGGGGAAAAACACCCCGAAGGAGAAATTTTAGAGGCCATAAACTCAAGTCAGATCTGGAGTGGGTGGGGTTGTTTGTCGACTTGAAGAAAAAAAATGTGGTGATGACCTTCTTGGTGAAAAGTTGGTATACTGCCCGCCGAAACGGTAGGAGATGGGGAGTGACCGCCATTAAAGAAAATGCTGCAAATCCTGGGCAATTTGACGGCAAATTAAAAAAAAGTTGAAATTTTGAAAAACAAGATGGCGGCGAGAGGGTAAAGTTTGTATGAAAACCATTCGAGGGGGAAAATCACCCAGAAAGCGGATTTTCGGGGGTATAGGCTATAAATGTACTTGTAGATAGTCACTGGATGTATGGGAAGATGTCATAAAAATGTGGTCTCCATGGACTCGTTTAGAAGCTGGTGAACTGCCCGCCGAAACGGCAAGAGATAGAGAGTGGCCGTCATACAAGAAAATGTTGCAAACCCTGGTCAATTTGACGGAAAAATAAAAAAAAGTTGTAATTTTGAAAAACAAGATGGCGACGAACCGTTAAAATATCGAAATCAAACTCGCTCCAAGAACTTTTACCAGAGACTTTATGCGGGATATTTTAAAATTTAATTGTATAGAAAACATAGGTGTGTATTTGGGAAAAATACGAAAAGTTGGAGATCAGGTCGTTGTGAAATGTTGGTCAACTGCCCGGAAAAACCATAAGAGGTACAGATTGGCCGCCTTATAAGAAAATGTGTCAAACCCTGGGCAAATTAACGAGGAATAAAAAAAAATTTAAAATATTTAAAAACAAGATGGCGGCGAGCAGATAAGTTTTGTATGGGGCAAACTCGCTCCAAGAACTTTTTCCACAGACTTTTTAAGGCATTTTTTGTAATTTGAGTGTATAGAAGGCTATAGTGTGTATTTGGGAAAACTATAGAAAGTTGGATATCAGGTCGTTGTGAAATGTTGGTGAACTGCCCGCAGAAACCATAAGAGATGGAGTGTAGCCACCATACATAAAAATGTGTAAAACCCTAAGCAATTTGACAGCAAATTAAAAAAAAATCAAAATATTGAAAAACAAGATGGCGGCAAACCGATATAGTTTTATATCGAGCAAACTTTTTTAGCCAACAGAAAAGTTAAGTTTGCCTTGCATACATTTTGTACATTTTTTGTATGAAATACAAACTTAAATTTGCTTACGCGAAACATGGCTTTGAAGACATTGTACCTTGCGAGGCCGAAGGCCGAGCTCCGCGTAGAGCGAAGCTCGGAGTGTCCCTCCCTTACTTTACATCTCCCAACCTCCTCCCCCAAGGATTCTAATTCTAAACCAACATAGCGAGGCCGAAGGCCGAGCTCCGCGTAGAGCGAAGCTCGAAGCGTCCCCCAGCATGTCGTGCTCCCGCATACATACATTACGTCAAGTTTAATACGAGGCCAGGGGCCGAGTCGCGACTTTGCCTGTCCACATCCCCTCTCCCCAAGTAATGCAAACCAACATGGCGAGGCCGAAGGCCGAGCTCCGCGTAGAGCGAAGCTCGAAGCGTCCCCCAGCATGTCATGCTCCCACATACATCCATTAGATCAAGGTTCATACGAGGCTGGAGCCCGAGTCGCGAGGCCGCAGGCCGAGCTCCGCGTATAGCGAAGCTCGGAGCGTCCCTCCCTTACTTTGCCTGTCCCCAAAACCTCCCCCCAAGTAACTTAAACCAACATGGCGAGGCCGAAGGCCGAGCTCCGCGTAGAGCGAAGCTCGAAGCGTCCCCCAGCATGTCGTGCTCCCACATACATCCATCAGTTCAAGTTTCATACGAGGCCGGAGGCCGAGTCGCGAGGCCGTAGGCCGAGCTTCCGCGTAGGGCGAAGCCCGAAGCGTCCTCCCTTACTAAGACCTCCCCCTACTTATCCCCCCCCTAAGTAACTTTCATCATATAGCGAGGCCGAAGGCCGAGCTCCGCGTAGAGCGAAGCTCGAAGCGTCCTCCGGCTGACCCTGCAACGTTCTCCTACCATAAGTAATTTACGAGGCCGGAGGCAGAGTTGCGAGGCCGCAGGCCGAGCTCCGCGTAGGGCGAAGCCCGAAGCGTCCCCCCTTCGTTGGAAAAATGGCCGCCATCTTGAATTTTTTGGTTTCTGGACGGATTGCTTTCAAAATCGATATCTGAGAGTCCGAGTCGACTGCGATGACGAATCAGATGTCAGAATTGAAAAAAAATGGCCGCCATCTTGAATTTTTCTATTTCTCGACCGATTGCTTTCAAAATCGATATCTGGGGGGCCGAGTCGACTCTGATAACGAATCTCATGTCAAAATTTTGAAAAGTGGCCGCCATCTTGATTTTTTTTGTTATTGGGCCGATTCCTTTTAAAATCGATATCTGAGGGTCCGGGTCCGAGAGGTCTCCGATACCGAATCAAGAATAAAATTTTAACAAAATGGCCGCCATCTTGAATTTTTTTGTTTCTGGACAGATTGCTTTCAAAATCGATATCTGAGGGTCCGCGAGGTCTTCGACTTCGAATCGAATGTCAAAATTGAAAAAAATTGCCGCCATCTTGAATTTTTCCATTTCTCAACCGATTGCCGTCAAAATCAATATCTAAGGGTCCGAGAGGTCTCCGATACCCAATCAAAAATAAAAAAAAAATAAAATGTCCGCCATCTTGATTTTTTCCATTTCTTGACTGATTGCCTTCAAAATTGATATTCTGTCCCGGATAACAAAACCAACAGCCACAACACCTCACGCGGGCTGCTTGCAGCCCGCGCACCCACGCGACCTCTAGTCTATAATATATAAAGCTGGATTCAGGTGACTCACCTATAGAAATTATTAGGGTATAAGGAGTACATTTGGAAGGGTATGATGTATGGAGAAAATGTTTGAAGGTGTCTGAAACCAAAAGGAAAATTGTCAAGTGTAGACCACGAGGTCCTGATGAAAAGATGTTGAACTGCCCGCCAAAACGAAAAGAGATGGAGAGATGCTGTCATATAATGAAATGTTGCAAACCTTGGGCAGTTTGACGGTAGGTTGAAAAAAATTTAAAAAAATAAAAACCAAGATGGCGGCGGGTCGATAAACGTTTGTATGAAAAACTTTGAGGGGGAAAAACACCCCGAAGGAGAAATTTTAGAGGCCATAAACTCAAGTCAGATCTGGAGTGGGTCGGGTTGTTTATCGATGTGAGGAAAAAAAATGTGGTGATGACCTTATTGGTGAAAAGTTGGTGTACTGCCCGCCGAAACGGTAGGAGATGGAGAGTGGCCGCCATACAAGAAAATGTTGCAAACCCTGGGCAATTTGACGGCCAATTAAAAAAAAGTTGGAATTTTGAAAAACAAGATGGCGGCGAGGGGGTAAAATTTGTATGAAAACCATTCGAGGGGGAAAATCACCCCGAACGCGGATTTTCGTGGGTATAGGCTATAATCAAGCGTAAAGAAGGTTGTAGAGTGTATAGGAGGAGCCTATAAAAAATTGAAATCGTTGGGCTCATTTAAAAGTTGGTGAACTGCCCGCCGAAACGGTAAGAGATAGAGAGTGGCCGTCATACAAGAAAATGTTGCAAACCCTGGGCAATTTGACGGCAAATAAAAAAAAATTCGATTATTTGAAAAACAAGATGGCGGCGAACCAGTAAACTTTTGAAAATCAAACTCGCTCCAAGAACTTTTTCCAGAGACTTCTTAAGGCATTTTTTAAAATTTGATTGTATAGAAGGCTAACGTGTGTATTTGGGAAAACTATAGGAATTTGGAGATCAGGTTTCAGTGAAATGTTGGTCACCTGCCCGCAAAAACTATAAGAGATAGAGAGTGGCCGCCATACAAGAAAATGTGTCAAACCCTAAGCAATTTGACGACAAATTAAAAAAAAGTTGGAATTTTGAAAAACAAGACGGCGGCGTGGGGGTAAAGTTTGTATGAAAACTATTCAAGGGGGAACATCTCTCGATCTCGAATTTTCGTGGGTATAGGCTATAATCAAGCGTAAAGAAGGTTTTAGAGTGTATAGGAAGAGCCAATAAAATGAGGTCTCTATGAGCTCGTTTAGAAGTTGGTGAACTGCCCGCCGAAACGGTAAGAGATAGAGAGTGGCTGTCATACAAGAAAATGTTGAAAACCCTGGGCAATTTGACGGCAAATAAAAAAAATTTCGAATAATTGAAAAACAAGATGGCGGCGAACCAGTAAACTTTTGAAAATCAAACTCGCTCCAAGAACTTTTTCCAGAGACTTTTTAAGACATTTTTTAAAATTTTATTGTATATAAGGCTAACGTGTGTATTTGGGAAAACTATAGGAATTTGGAGATCAGGTTTGAATGAAATGGTGGTCAACTGCCCGAAAAAAGTAAAAGAGATAGAGAATGGCCGCCATATAAGAAAATGTGTCAAACCCTAAGCAATTTGACGGCAAATTAAAAAAAAAACAAAATATTGAAAAACAAGATAGCGGCGAACCGATATATCTTTGTATGGAGAAAACTTTTTTAGCCAACAGAAAAGTTAAGTTTGCCTTGCATACATTTTGTACACACTTTGTACGAAATACAAACTTAAATTTGCTTATGCGAAACTCGGCTTTGAGGACTTGGCAACTTGCGAGGCCGAAGGCCGAGCTCCGCGTAGAGCAAAGCTCGGAGCGTCCCTCTCTTACTTTGCCTGTCCCCATCCCCTCCCCACAAGTAACTAAAACCAACATGGCGAGGCCGAAGGCCGAGCTCCGCGTAGAGCGAAGCTCGAAGCGTCCCCCAGCATGGCGTGCTCCCCACATACATCCATTAAGTCAAGGTTCTTACGAGGCCGGAGGCCGAGTCGCGAGGCCGTAGGCCGAGCTTCCGCGTAGGGCGAAGCCCGAAGCGTCCCCCCTTACTAATACCTCCCCAACTAAAACCCCCCCCAAGTAACTTTCATCATAAAGCGAGGCCGAAGGCCGAGCTCCGCGTAGAGCGAAGCTCGAAGCGTCCTCCGGCTGACCCTGCACCCTTCACCTACCATAAGTAATGTACGAGGCCGGAGGCCGAGTTGCGAGACCGTAGGCCGAGCTCCGCGTGGGGCGAAGCCCGAAGCGTCCCCCCTTCGTTGGAAAAATATCCGCCATCTTGAATTTTTCTATTTCTCTACCGATTGCTTTCAAAATCGATATCTGGGGGGCCGAGTCGACTCTGATAACGAATCTCATGTCGAAATTTTAAAAAGTGGCCATCATCTTGAATGTTTTTGTTATTGGGCCGTTTGCTTTCAAAATCGATATCTGAGGGTCCGAGAGGTCTATGATACCGAATCAAGAATAAAATTTTGAAAAAATGGCTGCTATTTTGATTTTTTTTGTTACTGGACCGATTGCTTTCAAAATCGATATCTGAGGGTCCGAGACGTCTTCGATGCCGAATCAAATGTCAGAATTAAAAAAAATGGCCGCCATCTTGATTTTTTTTTTCTTGACCGATTGCTTTCAAAATCGATATCTGAGGGTCCGAGAGGTCTCCGATTTCGAATCCGATGTAAAAATTGAAAAAAATAGCCGCCATCTTGAATTTTTTTGTTTCTTGACCGATTGCTTTCAAAATCGATATCTGAGGGTCCGAGAGGTCTCCGCTACCGAATCGAATGTCAGAATTGAAAAAAATGGCCGCCATCTTGATTTTTTTTGTTTTTCGGCCGATTGCCTTCAAAATCGAAATTTGGTCCTGGATAACAAAAGCAACAGCCACAACACCTCACGCGGGCTGCTCGCAGCCCGCGCACCAACGCGACCTCTAGTTATACTATATAAAGCTCAATTACCACTCACTGACTGACTCACTCACTCATTGACACAATTGTTCTCCATGAAAGAGGCGAAACCGGTGAAAGTGATGTATGGAGAAGTTGTACGACCAGGTCTGATGAGTACCAGAAAAATCTTAAACCTTGGAAAAGTCTTCAGCAGCAGGGTAGGGGTCAACGGCCAGCAAAAACTGTAAGGGATAGGTGGGTCGACCTCGAACAAAAGTCGACCCACACCCTGGTCAAATTCTACCTGGGGTGAAAAAAATCCAAAATGGCGGAAAACAAAATGGCCGCCATACAAATTTTATTAAAAAAATATTCAAAGTCCAATAAATCCTAAACGAAAAGAGAGAAGTATATGGTGCTTGAACAAATGTCAAAGAGGATGATAAGAGGCGACTTACTGTAAAAAAAAAAAACAAAATGGCGGATTCAAAATGGCGGCCAAAATGAAAGGTGCTCCGATTCGAGTGAAATTTGGTATCTGGGGGTTTTTGGGGGTGTAGATTATGTTTTTGGTGTAAAAAAAATTTTGGCGCCATTTTCCAATATGGCCGCCATAGAAACGACCGACACTAGGTAACTTGCGAGGCCGCAGGCTGAGCTCCGCGTAGAGCGAAGCTCGGAGCGTCCCTCCCGTACTTTGCCTGTCCTCAACCCCTCCCCCTAAGTAACTAAAACCAACATGGCGAGGCTGAAGGCTGAGCTCCGCGTAGAGCGAAGCTCGAAGCGTCCCCCAGCATGTCGTGCTCTTACATACATCCATTAGTTCAAGTTTCATACGAGGCCGGAGGCCGAGTCGCGAGGCCGTAGGCCGAGCTTCCGCGTAGGGCGAAGCCCGAAGCGTCCCCCCTTACTAATAACTCCCCCTACTTAACCCCCCCCCCACCCCTAAGTAACTTTCATCATATAGCGAGGCCGAAGGCCGAGCTCCGCGTAGAGCGAAGCTCGAAGCGTCCTCCGGCTGACCCTGCAACCTTCTCCTACCATAAGTAATTTACGAGGCCGGAGGCCGAGTTGCGAGGCCGAAGGCCGAGCTCCGCGTAGGGCGAAGCCCGAAGCGTCCCCCTTCGTTGGAAAACTGGCCGCCATCTTGAATTTTTTGGTTTCTGGACGGATTGCTTTCAAAATCGATATCTGATAGTCCGAGTCGACTGCGATGACGAATCAGATGTCAGAATTGAAAAATTTGGCCGTCATCTTGAATTTATCTATTTCTCGACCGATTGGTTTCAAAATCGATATCTGGGGGGCCTTGTCGACTCTGATTACGAATCTCATGTCAAAATTTTAAAAAGTGGCCGCCATCTTGAATTTTTTTGTTACTGGGCCGATTGCTTGGAAAATCGATATCTGAGGGTCCGAGATGTCTCCGATACCGAATCAAGAATAAAATTTAGAAGAAATGGCCGCCATCTTGAATTTTTTTGTTACTGGGCCAATTGCTTTTAAAATCGATATATGAGGGTCCGAGATGTCTCCGATACAGAATCAAGAATAAAATTATAAAAAAATGGCCGCCATTTTGTTTTTTTTTGTTTCTTGACCGATTGCTTTCAAAATCGATATCTGAGGGTCCGAGAGGTCTCCGATTTTGAATCCAATGTCAAAATTGAAAAAAATTGCCGCCATCTTTATTTTTTTTGTTTCTTGACCTATTGTTTTCAAAATCGATATCTGAGGGTCCGAGAGGTCTGCGATACCGACTCGAATGTCAGAATTGAAAAAAATGGCCGCCATCTTGAATTTTTCTATTTCTCGATCGATTGCTTTCAAAATCGATATCTGAGGGTCCGAAAGGTCTGCGATACCGAATCGAATGTCAGAATTGAAAAAAAATGGCCGCCATCTTGAATTTTTTTGTTTTTCGGCCGATTGCTTTCAAAATCGACATTTAGGCTCGGATAATATACCCAACAGCCACAACACCTCACGCGGGCTGCTTGCAGCCCGCGCACCCACGCGACCTCTAGTTATATTATATAAAGCTCAATTACCACTGACTCACTCACTCACTGACAGAATTGTTCTCCATGAAGGAGACGTCTGAGGTGGAAGTCATGTATGGACAAGTTGTACGACCACGTCTCATGAGTACCAGAAAAATCTTAAACCTAGGAAAAGTCTCCAGCATCAGGGTAGGGGTCAACGGCCAGCAAAAACTGTAAGGGATAGGTGGGTCGACCTCGAACAAAAGTCGACCCACACCCTGGTCAAATTCTACTTGGAGTGAAAAAAATCCAAAATGGCGGAAAACAAAATGGCCGCCATACAAATTTTATTAAAAAAATATTCAAAGTCAAATAAATCCTAAACAAAAAGAGAGAAGTATATAGTGCTTGAACAAATGTCAAAGAGGATGATAAGAGGCGACTAACTGTAAAAAAAAAAAAACAAAATGGCGGATTCAAAATGGCGGCCAAAATGAAAGGTGCTCCGATTCGAGTGAAATTTGGTATCTGGGGGTTTTTGTGGGTGTTGATTACGTTTTTGGTGTAAAAAAAATTTTGGCGCCATTTTCCAATATGGCCGCCATAGAAACGACCGACACTAGGTAACTTGCGAGGCCGCAGGCCGAGCTCCGCGTAGAGCGAAGCTCGGAGCGTCCCTTCCGTACTTTGCCTGTCCCCAACCCCTCCCCCCAAGTAACTTAAACCAACATGGCGAGGCCGAAGGCCGAGCTCCGCGTAGAGCGAAGCTCGAAGCGTCCCCCAGCATGTCGTGCTCCCACATACATCCATTAGTTCAAGTTTCATACGAGGCCGGAGGCCGAGTCGCGAGGCCGTAGGCCGAGCTTCCGCGTAGGGCGAAGCCCGAAGCGTCCCCCCTTACTAATACCTCCCCCTACTTAACCCCCCCCCCCAAGTAACTTTCATCATATAGCGAGGCCGAAGGCCGAGCTCCGCGTAGAGCGAAGCTCGAAGCGTCCTCCGGCTGACCCTGCAACCTTCTCCTATAATAAGTAATCTACGAGGCCGCAGGCCGAGCTCCGCGTAGGGCGAAGCCCGAAGCGTCCTCCCTTCGTTGGAAAAATGGCCGCCATCTTGAATTTTTTGGTTTCTGGACGGATTGCTTTCAAAATCGATATCTGAGAGTCCGAGTCGACTGCGATGACGAATCAGATGTCAGAATTGCAAAAATGGCCGCCATCTTGAATTTTTCTATTTCTCGACCGATTGCTTTCAAAATCGATATCTGGGGGGCCAAGATGTCTCCGATACCGGATCAATGATAAAATTATAAAAAAATGGCCGCCATCTTTAATTTTTTTGTTTCTGGACCGATTGCTTTCAAAATCGATATCTGAGGGTCCGAGACGTCTCCGATACCCAATCAAGAATAAAATTTTGAAAAAATGGCCGCCATCTTGAATTTTTTTGTTTCTTGACCAATTGCTTTCAAAATCGATATCTGAGGGTCCGAGACGTCTGCCATACCTAATCAAAAAAAAAATTTTGAAAAAATGGCCGCCATCTTGAATTTTTCTATTTCTGAACCGATTGCCTTCAAAATCGATATTTGACAATTTACAACAGCCACAACACCTCACGCGGGCTGCTTGCAGCCCGCGCACCCACGCGACCTCTAGTTATAATATATAAAGCTCAATTACCACTGACTCACTCACTCACTGACTGACTGACTGACTGACTGACTCATTGACACAATTGTTCTCCATGAAGGAGGTGAAACCGGTGAAAGTGATGTATGGAAAAGTTGTAGGAACAGGTCTGATGAGTACCAGAAAAATCTTAAACCATGGAAAAGTCTTCAGCATCAGGGTAGGGGTCAACGGCCAGCAAAAACTGTAAGGGATAGGTGGGTCGACCTCGAACAAAAGTCGACCCACACCCTGGTCAAATTCTACCTGGGGTGAAAAAAATCCAAAATGGCGGAAAACAAAATGGCCGCCATACAAATTTTATTAAAAAAATATTCAAAGTCCAATAAATCCTAAACGAAAAGAGAGAAGTATATGGTGATTGAACAAATGTCAAAGAGGATGATAAGAGGCGACTTACTGTAAAAAAAAAAAAACAAAATGGCGGATTCAAAATGGCGGCCAAAATGAAAGGTGCTCCGATTCGAGTGAAATTTGGTATCTGGGGGTTTTTGTGGGTGTAGATTACGTTTTTGGTGTAAAAAAAATTTTGGCGCCATTTTCCAATATGGCCGCCATAGAAACGACCCACACTAGGTAACTTGCGAGGCCGCAGGCCGAGCTCCGCGTAGAGCGAAGCTCGGAGCGTCCCTTCCGTACTTTGCCTGTCCCCAACCCCTCCCCCCAAGTAACTTAAACCAACATGGCGAGGCCGAAGGCCGAGCTCCGCGTAGAGCGAAGCTCGAAGCGTCCCCCAGCATGTCGTGCTCCCACATACATCCATTAGTTCAAGTTTCATACGAGGCCGTAGGCCGAGTTGCGAGGCCGTAGGCCGAGCTTCCGCGTAGGGCGAAGCCCGAAGCGTCCCCCCTTACTAATACCTCCCCCTACTTAACCCCCCCCCCAAGTAACTTTCATCATATAGCGAGGCCGAAGGCCGAGCTCCGCGTAGAGCGAAGCTCGAAGCGTCCTCGGGCTGACCCTGCAACCTTCTCCTACAATAAGTAATTTACGAGGCCGTAGGCCGAGTTGCGAGGCCGCAGGCCGAGCTCCGCGTAGGGCGAAGCCCGAAGCGTCCCCCCTTCGTTGGAAAAATGGCCGCCATCTTGAATTTTTTGGTTTCTGGACGGATTGCTTTCAAAATCGATATCTAAGAGTCCGAGTCGACTGCGATGACGAATCAGATGTCAGAATTGAAAAAAATGGCCGCCATCTTGAATTTTTCTATTTCTCGACCGATTGCTTTCAAAATCGATATCTGGGGGGCCGAGATGTCTCCGATACCGGATCAATGATAAAATTTAAAAAAATGGCCGCCATCTTGAATTTTTTTGTTACTGGGCCAATTGCTTTTAAAATCGATATCTGAGGGTCCGAGTGGTCTCCGATACAGAATCAAGAATCAAATTTTGAAAAAATGGCCGCCATCTTGATTTTTTTTTTTTCTGGACCGATTGCTTTCAAAATCGATATCTGAGGGTCCGAGAGGTCTCCGATTTCGAATCCAATGTCAAAATTGAAAAAAATAGCCGCCATCTTGAATTTTTTTGTTTCTTGACCGATTGCTTTCAAAATCGACATTTAGGCTCGGATAATATATCCAACAGCCACAACACCTCACGCGGGCTGCTTGCAGCCCGCGCACCCACGCGACCTCTAGTTATATTATATAAAGCTGAATTACCACTGACTCACTCACTCACTGACAGAATTGTTCTCCATGAAGGAGACGTCTGAGGTGGAAAACATGTTTGGACAAGTTGTACGACCACGTCTCATGAGTACCAGAAAAATCTTAAACCTAGGAAAAGTCTCCAGCATCAGGGTAGGGGTCAACGGCCAGCAAAAACTGTAAGGGATAGGTGGGTCGACCTCGAACAAAAGTCGACCCACACCCTGGTCAAATTCTACTTGGAGTGAAAAAAATCCAAAATGGCGGAAAACAAAATGGCCGCCATACAAATTTTATTAAAAAAATATTCAAAGTCCAATAAATCCTAAACAAAAAGAGAGAAGTATATAGTGCTTGAACAAATGTCAAAGAGGATGATAAGAGGCGACTAACTGTAAAAAAAAAAAAACAAAATGGCGGATTCAAAATGGCGGCCAAAATGAAAGGTGCTCCGATTCGAGTGAAATTTGGTATCTGGGGGTTTTTGTGGGTGTAGATTACGTTTTTGTTGTAAAAAAAATTTTGGCGCCATTTTCCAATATGGCCGCCATAGAAACGACCGACACTAGGTAACTTGCGAGGCCGCAGGCCGAGCTCCGCGTAGAGCGAAGCTCGGAGCGTCCCTTCCGTACTTTGCCTGTCCCCAACCCCTCCCCCCAAGTAACTTAAACCAACATGGCGAGGCCGAAGGCCGAGCTCCGCGTAGAGCGAAGCTCGAAGCGTCCCCCAGCATGTCGTGCTCCCACATACATCCATTAGTTCAAGTTTCATACGAGGCCGGAGGCCGAGTCGCGAGGCCGTAGGCCGAGCTTCCGCGTAGGGCGAAGCCCGAAGCGTCCCCCCTTACTAATACCTCCCCCTACTTAACCCCCCCCCCCCCCAAGTAACTTTCATCATATAGCGAGGCCGAAGGCCGAGCTCCGCGTAGAGCGAAGCTCGAAGCGTCCTCCGGCTGACCCTGCAACCTTCTCCTATAATAAGTAATCTACGAGGCCGGAGGCCGAGTTGCGAGGCCGCAGGCCGAGCTCCGCGTAGGGCGAAGCCCGAAGCGTCCCCCCTTCGTTGGAAAAATGGCCGCCATCTTGAATTTTTTGGTTTCTGGACGGATTGCTTTCAAAATCGATATCTGAGAGTCCGAGTCGACTGCGATGACGAATCAGATGTCAGAATCAAAAAAAATGGCCGCCATCTTGAATTTTTCTATTTCTCGACCGATTGCTTTCAAAATTGATATCTGGAAGGCCGAGTCGACTCTGATAACGAATCCCATGTCAAAATTTTGAAAAGTGGCCGCCATCTTGATTTTTTTTGTTATTACGCCGATTGCTTTCAAAATCGATATCTGAGGGTCCGAGACGTCTCCGATACCCAATCAAGAATAAAATTTTGAAAAAATGGCCGCCATCTTGAATTTTTTTGTTTCTTGACCAATTGCTTTCAAAATCGATATCTGAGGGTCCGAGACGTCTGCCATACCTAATCAAAAATAAAATTTTGAAAAAATGGCCGCCATCTTGAATTTTTCTATTTCTGAACCGATTGCCTTCAAAATCGATATTTGACAATTTACAACAGCCACAACACCTCACGCGGGCTGCTTGCAGCCCGCGCACCCACGCGACCTCTAGTTATACTATATAAAGCTCAATTACCACTGACTCACTCACTGACTGACTGACTGACTCATTGACACAATTGTTCTCCATGAAAGAGGCGAAACCGATGAAAGTGATGTATGGAAAAGTTGTACGACCAGGTCTGATGAGTACCAGAAAAATCTTAAACCTTGGAAAAGTCTTCAGCATCAGCGTAGGGGTCAACGGCCCGTAAAAACTGTAAAGGATAGGTGGGTCGACCTCGAACAAAAGTCGACCCACACCCTGGTCAAATTCTACCTGGGGTAAAAAAAATCCAAAATGGTTGAAAACAAAATGGCCGCCATACTAATTTTATTAAAAAAATATTCAAAGTCCAATAAATCCTAAACAAAAAGAGAGAAGTATATGGTGCTTGAACAAATGTCAAAGAGAATGATAAGAGGCGACTAACTGTAAAAAAAAAATCAAAATGGCGGATTCAAAATGGCGGCCAAAATGAAAGGTGCTCCGATTCGAGTGAAATTTGGTATCTGGGGGTTTTTGTGGGTGTAGATTACGTTTTTGGTGTTAAAAAAAATTTTGGCGCCATTTTCCAATATGGCCGCCATAGAAACGACCGACACTAGGTAACTTGCGAGGCCGCAGGCCGAGCTCCGCGTAGAGCGAAGCTCGGAGCGTCCCTCCCGTACTTTGCCTGTCCCTAACCCATCTCCCCAAGTAAATCAAACCAACATGGCGAGGCCGAAGGCCGAGCTCCGCGTAGAGCGAAGCTCGAAGCGTCCCCCAGCATGTCGTGCTCCCACATACATCCATTAGTTTAAGTTTCATACGAGGCCGTAGGCCGAGCTTCCGCGTAGGGCGAAGCCCGAAGCGTCCCCCCTTACTAATACCTCTCCCTACTGAACCCCCCCCCCCCCCAAGTAGCCTTCATCATATAGCGAGGCCGAAGGCCGAGCTCCGCGTAGAGCGAAGCTCGAAGCGTCCTCCGGCTGACCCTGCAACCTTCTCCTACCATAAGTAATTTACGAGGCCGGAGGCCGAGTTGCGAGGCCGCAGGCCGAGCTCCGCGTAGGGCGAAGCCCGAAGCGTCCCCCCTTCGTTGGAAAAATGGCCGCCATCTTGAATTTTTTGGTTTCTGGACGGATTGCTCTCAAAATCGATATCTAAGAGTCCGAGTCGACTGCGATGACGAATCAGATGTCAGAATTGAAAAAAATGGCCGCCATCTTGAATTTTTCTATTTCTCGATCGATTGCTTTCAAAATCGATATCTGGGGGGCCGAGTCGACTCTAATAACGAATCTCATGTCAAAATTTTGAAAAGTGGCCGCCATCTTGAATTTTTTTGTTATTGGGCCGATTGCTTTTAAAATCGATATCTGAGGGTCCGAGACGTCTCCGATACCGAATCAAGAATAAAATTAAAAAAAAATGGCCGCCATCTTGATTTTTTTTGTTTCTTGACCGATTGCTTTCAAAATCGATATCTGAGGGTCCCAGAGGTCTTCGATTTCGAATCCAATGTCAAAATTGAAAAAAAAAGCCGCCATCTTGAATTTTTTTGTTTCTTGACCGATTGCTTTCAAAATCGATATCTGAGGGTCCGAGAGGTCTCCCTTTTCGAATCCATTGTCAAAATTGAAAAAATATAGCCGCCATCTTGAATTTTTTTGTTTCTTGACCGATTGCTTTCAAAATCGATATCTGAGGGTCCGAGAGGTCTGCGATACCGAATCGAATGTCAGAATTGAAAAAAAATGGCCGCCATCTTGAATTTTTTTGTTTTCGGCCGATTGCTTTCAAAATCGACATTTGGGCTCGGATAATATATCCAACAGCGACAACACCTCACGCGGGCTGCTTGCAGCCCGCGCACCCACGCGACCTCTAGTTATAATATATAAAGCTCAATTACCACTGACTCACTCACTCACTGACTGACTGACTGACTCATTGACACAATTGTTCTCCATGAAGGAGGCGAAACCGGTGAAAGTGATGTATGGAAAAGTTGTAGGAAAAGGTCTGATGAGTACCAGAAAAATCTTACACCTTGGAAAAGTCTTCAGCATCAGGGTAGGGGTCAACGGCCCGTAAAAACTGTAAGGGATAGCTGGGTCGACCTCGAACAAAAGTCGACCCACACCCTGGTCAAATTCTACCTGGGGTGAAAAAAATCCAAAATGGCGGAAAACAAAATGGCCGCCATACAAATTTTAATAAAAAAATATTCAAAGTCCAATAAATCCTAAACAAAAAGAGCAAAGTACAATGTTCTTTAACAAATGTCAAAGAGGATGATAAAAGGCGACTAACTGTTAATTAAAAAAAACAAAATGGCGGATTCAAAATGGCGGCCAAAATAAAAGGTGCTCCGATTCGAGTGAAATTTGGTATCTGGGGGTTTTTGTGGGTGTAGATTACGTTTTTGGTGTAAAAAAAATTTTGGCGCCATTTTCCAATATGGCCGCCATAGAAACGACCGACACTAGGTAACTTGCGAGGCCGCAGGCCGAGCTCCGCGTAGAGCGAAGCTCGGAGCGTCCCTCCCATACTTTGCCTGTCCCCAATCCCTCCCCTCAAGTAACTAAAACCAACATGGCGAGGCCGAAGGCCGAGCTCCGCGTAGAGCGAAGCTCGAAGCGTCCCCCAGCATGTCGTGCTCCCACATACATCCATTAGTTCAAGTTTCATACGAGGCCGGAGGCTGAGTCGCGAGGCCGTAGGCCGAGCTTCCGCGTAGGGCGAAGCCCGAAGCGTCCCCCCTTACTAATACCTCCCCCTACTTAACCCCCCCCCCCCTAAGTAACATTCATCATATAGCGAGGCCGAAGGCCGAGCTCCGCGTAGAGCGAAGCTCGAAGCGTCCTTCGGCTGACCCTGCAACCTTCTCCTACCATAAGTAATTTACGAGGCCGGAGGCCGAGTTGCGAGGCCGCAGGCCGAGCTCCGCGTAGGGCGAAGCCCGAAGCGTCCCCCCTTCGTTGGAAAAATGGCCGCCATCTTGAATTTTTTGTTTTCTGGACGGATTGCTTTCAAAATCGATATCTGAGAGTCCGAGTCGACTGCGATGACGAATCAGATGTCAGAATTAAAAAAAAATTGCCGCCATCTTGAATTTTTCTATTTCTCGATCGATTGCTTTCAAAATCGATATCTGGGGGGCCGAGTCGACTTTGATAACGAATCTCATGTCAAAATTTTGAAAAGTGGCCGCCATCTTGAATTTTTTTGTTATTGGGCCGATTGCTTTCAAAATCGATATCTGAGGGTCCGAGACGTCTCCGATACCGAATCAAGAATAAAATTTTGAAAAAATGGCCGCCATCTTGAATTTTTTTGTTTCTTGACCGATTGTTTTCAAAATCGATATCTGAGGGTCCGAGAAGTCTGCGATACCGAATCAAATGTCAGAATTGAAAAAAAAATGGCCGCCATCTTGAATTTTTTTGTTTTTCGGCCGATTGCTTTCAAAATCGACATTTAGGCTCGGATAATATATCCAACAGCCACAACACCTCACGCGGGCTGCTTGCAGCCCGCGCACCCACGCGACCTCTAGTTATACTATATAAAGCTGAATTACCACTCACTCACTCACTCACTGACTCACTCATTGACACAATTGTTCTCCATGAAAGAGGCGAAACACGTGAAAGTGATGTATGGAGAAGTTGTACGACCAGGTCTGATGAGTACCAGAAAAATCTTAAACCTTGGAAAAGTCTTCAGCATCAGGGTAGGGGTCAACGGCCCGTAAAAACTGTAAGGGATAGGTGGGTCGACCTCGAACAAAAGTCGACCCACACCCTGGTCAAATTCTACCTGGGGTGAAAAAAATCCAAAATGGCGGAAAACAAAATGGCCGCCATACAAATTTTATTAAAAAAATATTCAAACTCCAATAAATCCTAAACGAAAAGAGAGAAGTATATGGTGCTTGAACAAATGTCAAAGAGGATGTTAAGAGGCGACTATATGTAAATAAAAAAAAAAAATGGCGGATTCAAAATGGCGGCCAAAATAAAAGGTGCTCCGATTCGAGTGAAATTTAGTATCTGGGGGTTTTTGTGGGTGTAGATTACGTTTTTGGAGTAAAAAAATTTTTGGCGCCATTTTCCAATATGGCCGCCATAGAACCGACCGACACTAGGTAACTTGCGAGGCCGCAGGCCGAGCTCCGCGTAGAGCGAAGCTCGGAGCGTCCCTCCCGTACTTTGCCTGTCCCCAACCCCTCCCCCCAAGTAACTAAAACCAACATGGCGAGGCCGAAGGCCGAGCTCCGCGTAGAGCGAAGCTCGAAGCGTCCCCCAGCATGTCGTGCTCCCACATACATCCATTAGTTCAAGTTTCATACGAGGCCGGAGGCCGAGTCGCGAGGCCGTAGGCCGAGCTTCCGCGTAGGGCGAAGCCCGAAGCGTCCCCCCTTACTAATACCTCCCCCTACTTAACCCCCCCCCCAAGTAGCTTTCATCATATAGCGAGGCCGAAGGCCGAGCTCCGCGTAGAGCGAAGCTCGAAGCGTCCTCCGGCTTACCTTGCAACCTTCTCCTACCATAAGTAATATACGAGGCCGGAG
Organism: Athrips mouffetella; assembly: GCA_947532105.1. Classification (NCBI taxonomy): domain Eukaryota; kingdom Metazoa; phylum Arthropoda; class Insecta; order Lepidoptera; family Gelechiidae; genus Athrips; species Athrips mouffetella. The sequence continues at coordinate 5,227,922 of OX383976.1, read as the reverse complement.
GCCGAGTTGCGAGGCCGAAGGCCGAGCTCCGCGTAGGGCGAAGCCCGAAGCGTCCCCCTTCGTTGGAAAACTGGCCGCCATCTTGAATTTTGTGGTTTCTGGACGAATTGCTTTCAAAATCGATATCTGAGAGTCTGAGTCGACTGCGATGACGAATCAGATGTCAGAATTGAAAAATTTGGCCGCCATCTTGAATTTTTCTATTTCTCGACCGATTGCTTTCGAAATCGATATCTGAGGGGCCGAGTCGACTATGATAACGAATCTCATGTCAAAATTTTAAAAAGTGGCCGCCATCTTGAATTTTTTTGTTACTGGGCCGATTGCTTTGAAAATCGATATCTGAGGGTCCGAGATGTCTCCGATTCCGAGTCAATAATAAAATTTAGAAAAAATGGCCGCCATCTTGAATTTTTTTGTTACTGGGCCAATTGCTTTCAAAATTGATATCTGAGAGTCCGAGACGTCTTCGATACCGAATCAAATGTCAGAATTAAAAAAAATGGCCGCCATCTTGATTTTTTTTGTTTCTTGACTGATTGCTTTCAAAATCGATATTTGAGGGTCCGAGAGGTCTCCGATTTCAAATCCAATGTAAAAATTTAAAAAAATAGCCGCCATCTTGAATTTTTTTGTTTATTGACCGATTGCTTTCAAAATCGATATCTGAGGGTCCGAAAGGTCTCCGATACCGAATCGAATGTCAGAATTGAAAAAAATGGCCGCCATCTTGAATTTTTTTGTTTCTTGACCGATTGCTTTCAAAATCGATATCTGAGGATCCGAGAGGTCTCCGATTTCGAATCAAATGTCAAAATTGAAAAAAACAGCCGCCATCTTGAATTTTTTTGTTTTTTGACCGATTGCTTTCAAAATCGACATCTGAGGGTCCGAGTCGACAGCGATGACGAATCAGATGTCAGAATTGAAAAAAATGGCCGCCATCTTGAATTTTTCTATTTCTCGACCGATTGCTTTCAAAATCGATATCTGGGGGGAGATGTCTCCGATACCGGATCAATGATAAAATTTTAAAAAAATGGCCGCCATCTTGAATTTTTTTGTTACTGGGCCAATTGCTTTTAAAATCGATATCTGAGGGTCCGAGAGGTCTCCGATACAGAATCAAGAATAAAATTTTAGAAAAATGCTCGCCATTTTGTTTTTTTTTGTTTCTGGACCGATTGCTTTCAAAATCGATATCTGAGGGTCCGAGAGGTCTCCGATACCGAATCAAGAATAAAATTTTGAAAAAATGTCCGCCATCTTGAATTTTTTTGTTTCTTGACCAATTGCTTTCAAAATCGATATCTGAGGGTCCGAGACGTCTCCCATACCTAATCAAAAATAAAATGCTGAGAAAATGGCCGCCATCTTGAATTTTTCTATTTCTGAACTGATTGCCTTCAAAATCGATATTTGACAATTTACAACAGCCACAACACCTCACGCGGGCTGCTTGCAGCCCGCGCACCCACGCGACCTCTAGTTATACTATATAAAGCTCAATTACCACTGACTGACTGACTGACTCACTCACTCATTGACACAATTGTTCTCCATGAAAGAGGCGAAACCGGTGAAAGTGATGTATGGAAAAGTTGTACGACCAGGTCTGATGAGTACCAGAAAAATCTTAAACCTTGGAAAAGTCTTCAGCATCAGGGTAGGGTCAACGGCCAGCAAAAACTGTAAGGGATAGGTGGGTCGAGCTCGAACAAAAGTCGACCCACACCCTGGTCGAATTCTACCTGGGGTGAAAAAAATCCAAAATGGCGGAAAACAAAATGGCCGCCATACAAATTTTATTAAAAAGATATTCAAAGTCCAATAAATCCTAAACAAAAAGAGCAAAGTACAATGTTCTTTAACAAATGTCTAAGAGGATGATAAAAGGCGACAAACTGTTACTAAAAAAAAAACAAAATGGCGGATTCAAAATGGCGGCCAAAATAAAAGGTGCTCCGATTCGAGTGAAAATTGGTATCTGGGGTTTTTGGGGGTGTGGATTACGTTTTTGGTGTCAATTTTTTTTTGCCGCCATTTTCCAATATGGCCGCCATAGAAACGACCGACACCAGGTAACTTGCGAGGCCGAAGGCCGAGCTCCGCGTAGAGCGAAGCTCGGAGCGTCCCTCCCTTACTGTGCCTGTCCCCAACCCCTCCCCCAAGTAACTTAAACCAACTTGGCGAGGCCGAAGGCCGAGCTCCGCGTAGAGCGAAGCTCGAAGCGTCCCCCAGCATGTCGTGCTCCCACATACAATCATTAGTTTAAGTGTCATACGAGGCCGGAGGCCGAGTCGCGAGGCCGTAGGCCGAGCTTCCGCGTAGGGCGAAGCCCGAAGCGTCCCCCCTTACTAATACCTCCCCCTACTTAACCCCCCCCCCCCAAGTAACTTTCATCATATAGCGAGGCCGAAGGCCGAGCTCCGCGTAGAGCGAAGCTCGAAGCGTCCTCCGGCTGACCTTGCAACCTTCTCCTACTATAAGTAATATACGAGGCCGGAGGCCGAGTTGCGAGGCCGATGGCCGAGCTCCGCGTAGGGCGAAGCCCGAAGCGTCCCCCCTTCGTTGGAAAAATGGCCACCATCTTGAATTTTTTGGTTTCTGGACGGATTGCTTTCAAAATCGATATCTGACAGTCCGAGTCGACTGCGATGACAATTCAGATGTCAGAATTGAAAAATTTGGCCGCTATCTTGAATTTTTCTATTTCTCGACCGATTGCTTTCAAAATCGATATCGGAGGGGCCGAGTCGACTCTGATAACGAATCCCATGTCAAAATTTTGAAAAGTGGCCGCCATCTTGATTTTTTTTGTTATTAGGCCGATTGCTTTCAAAATCGATATCTGAGGGTCCGAGACGTCTCCAATACCAAATCAAGAAAAAAATTTAAAAAAATGGCCGCCATCTTGATTTTTTTTGTTATTTGGCCGATTGCTTTCAAAATCTATATCTGAGGGTCCGAGACGTCTTCAATACCGAATCAAATGTCAGAATTAAAAAAAATGGCCGCCATCTTGATTTTTTTTGTTTCTTGATTGATTGCTTTCAAAATCGATATCTGAGGGTCCGAGAGGTCTCCGATTTCGAATCCAATGTCAAAATTGAAAAAAATAGCCGCCATCTTGAATTTTTTTGTTTCTTGACCGATTGCTCTCAAAATCGATATCTGAGGGTCCGAGAGGTCTGCGATACCGAATCGAATGTCAGAATTGAAAAAAAATGGCCGCCATCTTGAATTTTTTGTTTTTCTGCCGATTGCTTTCAAAATCGACATTTAGGCTCGGATAATATATCCAACAGCCACAACACCTCACGCGGGCTGCTTGCAGCCCGCGCACCCACGCGACCTCTAGTTATATTATATAAAGCTCAATTACCACTGACTCACTCACTCACTCACTCACTGACTGACTCATTGACACAATTGTTCTCCATGAAAGAGGCGAAACCGGTGAAAGTGATGTATGGAAAAGTTGTACGACCAGGCCTGGTGAGTACCAAAAAAATCTTAAACCTTGGAAAAGTCTTCAGCATCAGGGTAGGGGTCGACGGCCCGCAAAAACTGTAAGGGATAGGTGGGTCGACCTCGAACAAAAGTCGATCCACACCCTGGTCAAATTCTACCTGGGGTGAAAAAAATCCAAAATGGCGGAAAACAAAATGGCCGCCATATAAATTTTATTAAAAAAATATTCAAAGTCCAATAAATCCTAAACAAAAAGAGTAAGTATAGTAGTTCTTTAACAAAAGTCAAAGAGAATGATAAGAGGCGACTAACTGAAAAAAAAATTCAAAATGGCGGATTCAAAATGGCGGCCAAAATGAAAGGTGCTCCGATTCGAGTGAAATTTGGTATCTGGGGGTTTTTGGGGTGTAGATTACGTTTTTGGTGTAAAAAAAATTTTGGCGCCATTTTCCAATATGGCCGCCATAGAAAAGACCCACACTAGGTAACTTGCGAGGCCGCAGGCCGAGCTCCGCGTAGAGCGAAGCTCGGAGCGTCCCTCCCGTACTTTGCCTGTCCCCAACCCCTCCCCCCAAGTAACTTAAACCAACATGGCGAGGCCGAAGGCCGAGCTCCGCGTAGAGCGAAGCTCGAAGCGTCCCCCAGCATGTCGTGCTCCCACATACATCCATTAGTTCAAGTTTCATACGAGGCCGGAGGCCGAGTCGCGAGGCCGTAGGCCGAGCTTCCGCGTAGGGCGAAGCCCGAAGCGTCCCCCCTTACTAATACCTCCCCCTACCTAACCCCCCCCCCCCAAGTAACTTTCATCATATAGCGAGGCCGAAGGCCGAGCTCCGCGTAGAGCGAAGCTCGAAGCGTCCTCCGGCTGACCCTGCAACCTTCTCCTACAATAAGTAATTTACGAGGCCGGAGGCCGAGTTGCGAGGCCGCAGGCCGAGCTCCGCGTAGGGCGAAGCCCGAAGCGTCCCCCCTTCGTTGGAAAAATGGCCGCCATCTTGAATTTTTTGGTTTCTGGACGGATTGCTTTCAAAATCGATATCTGAGAGTCCGAGTCGACTGCGATGACGAATCAGATGTCAGAATTGTGAAAAAAATGGCCGCCATCTTGAATTTTTCTATTTCTCGACCGATTGCTTTCAAAATCAATATCTGGGGGGCCGAGACGTCTTCAATACCGAATCAAATGTCAGAATTAAAAAAAATGGCCGCCATCTTGATTTTTTTTGTTTCTTGATTGATTGCTTTCAAAATCGATATCTGAGGGTCCGAGAGGTCTCCGATTTCGAATCCAATGTCAAAATTGAAAAAAATAGCCGCCATCTTGAATTTTTTTGTTTCTTGACCGATTGCTCTCAAAATCGATATCTGAGGGTCCGAGAGGTCTGCGATACCGAATCGAATGTCAGAATTGAAAAAAAATGGCCGCCATCTTGAATTTTTTGTTTTTCTGCCGATTGCTTTCAAAATCGACATTTAGGCTCGGATAATATATCCAACAGCCACAACACCTCACGCGGGCTGCTTGCAGCCCGCGCACCCACGCGACCTCTAGTTATATTATATAAAGCTCAATTACCACTGACTCACTCACTCACTCACTCACTGACTGACTCATTGACACAATTGTTCTCCATGAAAGAGGCGAAACCGGTGAAAGTGATGTATGGAAAAGTTGTACGACCAGGCCTGGTGAGTACCAAAAAAATCTTAAACCTTGGAAAAGTCTTCAGCATCAGGGTAGGGGTCGACGGCCCGCAAAAACTGTAAGGGATAGGTGGGTCGACCTCGAACAAAAGTCGATCCACACCCTGGTCAAATTCTACCTGGGGTGAAAAAAATCCAAAATGGCGGAAAACAAAATGGCCGCCATATAAATTTTATTAAAAAAATATTCAAAGTCCAATAAATCCTAAACAAAAAGAGTAAGTATAGTAGTTCTTTAACAAAAGTCAAAGAGAATGATAAGAGGCGACTAACTGAAAAAAAAATTCAAAATGGCGGATTCAAAATGGCGGCCAAAATGAAAGGTGCTCCGATTCGAGTGAAATTTGGTATCTGGGGGTTTTTGGGGGTGTAGATTACGTTTTTGGTGTAAAAAAAATTTTGGCGCCATTTTCCAATATGGCCGCCATAGAAAAGACCCACACTAGGTAACTTGCGAGGCCGCAGGCCGAGCTCCGCGTAGAGCGAAGCTCGGAGCGTCCCTCCCGTACTTTGCCTGTCCCCAACCCCTCCCCCCAAGTAACTTAAACCAACATGGCGAGGCCGAAGGCCGAGCTCCGCGTAGAGCGAAGCTCGAAGCGTCCCCCAGCATGTCGTGCTCCCACATACATCCATTAGTTCAAGTTTCATACGAGGCCGGAGGCCGAGTCGCGAGGCCGTAGGCCGAGCTTCCGCGTAGGGCGAAGCCCGAAGCGTCCCCCCTTACTAATACCTCCCCCTACCTAACCCCCCCCCCCCAAGTAACTTTCATCATATAGCGAGGCCGAAGGCCGAGCTCCGCGTAGAGCGAAGCTCGAAGCGTCCTCCGGCTGACCCTGCAACCTTCTCCTACAATAAGTAATTTACGAGGCCGGAGGCCGAGTTGCGAGGCCGCAGGCCGAGCTCCGCGTAGGGCGAAGCCCGAAGCGTCCCCCCTTCGTTGGAAAAATGGCCGCCATCTTGAATTTTTTGGTTTCTGGACGGATTGCTTTCAAAATCGATATCTGAGAGTCCGAGTCGACTGCGATGACGAATCAGATGTCAGAATTGAAAAAAATGGCCGCCATCTTGAATTTTTCTATTTCTCGACCGATTGCTTTCAAAATCAATATCTGGGGGGCCGAGATGTCTCCGATACCGGATCAATGATAAAATTTTAAAAAAATGGCCGCCATCTTGAATTTTTTTGTTACTGGGCCAATTGCTTTTAAATCGATATCTGAGGGTCCGAGAGGTCTCCGATACAGAATCAAGAATAAAATTTTAGAAAAATGGCCGCCATTTTGTTTTTTTTTGTTTCTGGACCGATTGCTTTCAAAATCGATATCTGAGGGTCCAAGACGTCTCCGATACCCAATCAAGAATAAAATTTTGACAAAATGGCCGCCATCTTGAATTTTTTTGTTTCTTGACCAATTGCTTTCAAAATCGATATCTGAGGGTCCGAGACGTCTCCCATACCTAATCAAAAATAAAATTTTGAAAAAATGGCCGCCATCTTGAATTTTTCTATTTCTGAACCGAATGCCTTCAAAATCGATATTTGACAATTTACAACAGCCACAACACCTCACGCGGGCTGCTTGCAGCCCGCGCACCCACGCGACCTCTAGTTATACTATATAAAGCTCGATTACCACTCACTCACTCACTCACTCACTCATTGACACAATTGTTCTCCATGAAAGAGGCGAAACCGGTGAAAAAAATGTATGGAGAAGTTGTACGACCAGGTCTGATGAGTACCAGAAAAATCTTAAACCATGGAAAAGTCTTCAGCATCAGGGTAGGGGTCAACGGCCAGCAAAAACTGTAAGGGATAGGTTGGTCGACCTCGAACAAAAGTCGACCCACACCCTGGTCAAATTCTACCTGGGGTGAAAAAAATCCAAAATGGCGGAAAACAAAATGGCCGCCATACAAATTTTATTAAAAATATATTCAAAGTCCAATAAATCCTAAACAAAAAGAGCAAAGTACAATGTTCTTTAACAAATGTCAAAGAGGATGATAAGAGGCGACTAACTGTGAAAAAAAAAATTCAAAATGGCGGATTCAAAATGGCGGCCAAAATGAAAGGTGCTCCGATTCGAGTAAAATTTGGTATCTGGGGGTTTTTGTGGGTGTAGATTATGTTTTTGGTGTAAAAAAAAATTTGGCGCCATTTTCCAATATGGCCGCCATAGAAACGACCCACACAAGGTAACTTGCGAGGCCGCAGGCCGAGCTCCGCGTAGAGCGAAGCTCGGAGCGTCCCTCCCGTACTTTGCCTGTCCCCAACCCCTCCCCCCAAGTAACTAAAACCAACATGGCGAGGCCGAAGGCCGAGCTCCGCGTAGAGCGAAGCTCGAAGCGTCCCCCAGCATGTCGTGCTCTCACATACATCCATTAGTTCAAGTTTCATACGAGGCCGGAGGCCGAGTCGCGAGGCCGTAGGCCGAGCTTCCGCGTAGGGCGAAGCCCGAAGCGTCCCCCCTTACTAATACCTCCCCCTACTTAACCCCCCCCCCCAAGTAGCTTTCATCATATAGCGAGGCCGAAGGCCGAGCTCCGCGTAGAGCGAAGCTCGAAGCGTCCTCCGGCTGACCCTGCAACCTTCTCCTACCATAAGTAATTTACGAGGCCGCAGGCCGAGCTCCGCGTAGGGCGAAGCCCGAAGCGTCCCCCCTTCGTTGGAAAAATGGCCGCCATCTTGAATTTTTTGGTTTCTGGACGGATTGCTTTCAAAATCGATACCTGAGAGTCCGAGTCGACTGCGACGACGAATCAGATGTCAGAATTGAAAAAAATGGCCGCCATCTTGAATTTTTCTATTTCTCGACCGATTGCTTTCAAAATTGATATCTGGGGGGCCGAGTCGACTCTGATAACGAATCCCATGTCAAAATTTTGAAAAGTGGCCGCCATCTTGAATTTTTTTGTTATTAGGCCGATTGCTTTCAAAATCGATATCTGAGGGTCCGAGACGTCTTCGATACCGAATCAAATGTCAGAATTAAAAAAAATGGCCGCCATCTTGATTTTTTTTGTTTCTGGACCGATTGCTTTCAAAATCGATATCTGAGGGTCCGAGAGGTCTCCGATTTCGAATCCAATGTCAAAATTGAAAAAAATAGCCGCCATCTTGAATTTTTTTGTTTCTTGACCGATTGCTTTCAAAATCGATATCTGAGGGTCCGAGAGGTCTGCGATACCGAATCGAATGTCAGAATTGAAAAAAAATGGCCGCCATCTTGATTTTTTTGTTATTGGGCCGATTGCTTTCAAAATCGATATCTGAGGGTCCGAGACGTCTCCGATACCGAATCAAGAATAAAATTTTGAAAAAATGGCCGCCATCTTGAAAATTTTTGTTTCTTGACCGATTGCTTTTAAAATCGATATCTGAGGGTCCGAGAGGTCTCCGATCCTGAATCGAATGTCAGAATTGAAAAAAAATGGCCGCCATCTTTAATTTTTTTGTTTTTTGGCCGATTGCCTTCAAAATCGAAATTAAGTCCACGATAACAAAAGCAACAGCCACAACACCTCACGCGGGCTGCTTGCAGCCCGCGCACCCACGCGACCTCTAGTTATACTATATAAAGCTGAATTACCACTCACTCACTCACTCACTCACTCACTCATTGACACAATTGTTCTCCATGAAAGAGGCGAAACCGGTGAAAGTGATGTATGGAAAAGTTGTACGACCAGGTCTGGTGAGTACCAGAAAAATCTTAAACCTTGGAAAAGTCTTCAGCATCAGGGTAGGGGTCAACGGCCCGTAAAAACTGTAAGGGATAGGTGGGTCGACCTCGAACAAAAGTCGACCCACACCCTGGTCAAATTCTACCTGGGGTGAAAAAAATCCAAAATGGCGGAAAACAAAATGGCCGCCATACAAATTTTATTAAAAAAATATTCAAAGTCCAATAAATCCTAAACAAAAAGAGAGAAGTATATAGTGCTTGAACAAATGTCAAAGAGAATGTCAAGAGGCAACTGAAAAAAAAAAAAAAAACAAGATGGCGGATTCAAAATGGCGACCAAAATAAAAGGTGCTCCGATTCGAGTGAAATTTGGTATCTGGGGGTTTTTGTGGGTGTAGATTACGTTTTTGGTGTAAAAAAAATTTTGGCGCAATTTTCCAATATGGCCGCCATAGAAACGACCCACACTAGGTAACTTGCGAGGCCGCAGGCCGAGCTCCGCGTAGAGCGAAGCTCGGAGCGTCCCTTCCGTACTTTGCCTGTCCCCAACCCCTCCCCCCAAGTAACTTAAACCAACATGGCGAGGCCGAAGGCCGAGCTCCGCGTAGAGCGAAGCTCGAAGCGTCCCCTAGCATGTCGTGCTCCCACATACATCCATTAGTTCAAGTTTCATACGAGGCCGGAGGCCGAGTCGCGAGGCCGTAGGCCGAGCTTCCGCGTAGGGCGAAGCCCGAAGCGTCCCCCCTTACTAATACCTCCCCCTACTTAACCCCCCCCCCAAGTAACCTTCATCATATAGCGAGGCCGAAGGCCGAGCTCCGCGTAGAGCGAAGCTCGAAGCGTCCTCCGGCTGACCCTGCAACCTTCTCCTACAATAAGTAATTTACGAGGCCGGAGGCCGAGTTGCGAGGCCGCAGGCCGAGCTCCGCGTAGGGCGAAGCCCGAAGCGTCCCCCCTTCGTTGGAAAAATGGCCGCCATCTTGAATTTTTTGGTTTCTGGACGGATTGCTTTCAAAATCGACATCTGAGAGTCCGAGTCGACTGCGATGACGAATCAGATGTCAGAATTGAAAAAAATGGCCGCCATCTTGAATTTTTCTATTTCTCAAACGATTGCTTTCAAAATCGATATCTGGGGGGCCGAGATGTCTCCGATACCGGATCAATGATAAAATTTTAGAAAAATGGCCGCCATCTTGAATTTTTTTGTTACTGGGCCAATTGCTTTTAAAATCGATATCTGAGGGTCCGAGAGGTCTCCGATACAGAATCAAGAATAAAATTTTAGAAAAATGGCCGCCATTTTGTTTTTTTTTGTTTCTGGACCGATTGCTTTCAAAATCGATATCTGAGGGTCCGAGACGTCTCCGATACCCAAACAAGAATAAAATTTTAAAATAATGTCCGCCATCTTGAATTTTTTTGTTTCTTGACCAATTGCTTTCAAAATCGATGTCTGAGGGTCCGAGAAGTCTCCCATACCTAATCAAAAATAAAATTTTGAAAAAATGGCCGCCATCTTGAATTTTTCTATTTCTGAACCGATTGCCTTCAAAATCGATATTTGACAAATTACAACAGCCACAACACCTCACGCGGGCTGCTTGCAGCCCGCGCACCCACGCGACCTCTAGTTATATTATATAAAGCTCAATTACCACTGACTGACTGACTGACTGACTGACTCATTGACACAATTGTTCTCCATGAAAGAGGCGAAACCGGTGAAAGTGATGTATGGAAAAGTTGTACAACCAGGTCTGATGAGTACCAGAAAAATCTTAAACCTTGGAAAAGTCTTCAGCATCAGGGTAGGGGTCAACGGCCCGTAAAAACTGTAAGGGAAAGGTGGGTCGACCTCGAACAAAAGTCGACCCACACCCTGGTCAAATTCTACCTGGGGTGAAAAAAATCCAAAATGGCGGAAAACAAAATGGCCGCCATACAAATTTTAATAAAAAAATATTCAAAGTCCAATAAATCCTAAACAAAAAGAGCAAAGTACAATGTTCTTTAACAAATGTCAAAGAGGATGATAAAAGGCGACTAACTGTGAAAAAAAAATTCAAAATGGCGGATTCAAAATGGCGGCCAAAATAAAAGGTGCTCCGATTCGAGTGAAATTTGGTATCTGGGGGTTTTTGGGGGTGTAGATTACGTTTTTGGTGTAAAAAAAATTTAGGCGCCATTTTCCAATATGGCCGCCATAGAAACGACCCACACTAGGTAACTTGCGAGGCCGCAGGCCGAGCTCCGCGTAGAGCGAAGCTCGGAGCGTCCCTCCCGTACTTTGCCTGTCCCCAACCCCTCCCCCCAAGTAACTAAAACCAACATGGCGAGGCCGAAGGCCGAGCTCCGCGTAGAGCGAAGCTCGAAGCGTCCCCCAGCATGTCGTGCTCCCACATACATCCATTAGTTCAAGTTTCATACGAGGCCGGAGGCCGAGTCGCGAGGCCGTAGGCCGAGCTTCCGCGTAGGGCGAAGCCCGAAGCGTCCCCCCGTACTAAGACCTCCCCCTACTTAACCCCCCCCCCCCAAGTAACTTTCATCATATAGCGAGGCCGAAGGCCGAGCTCCGCGTAGAGCGAAGCTCGAAGCGTCCTCCGGCTTACCCTTGAACCCTCCTCCTACCATAAGTAATTTACGAGGCCGGAGGCCGAGTTGCGAGGCCGAAGGCCGAGCTCCGCGTAGGGCGAAGCCCGAAGCGTCCCCCCTTCGTTGGAAAAATGGCCGCCATCTTGAATTTTTTGGTTTCTGGACGGATTGCTTTCGAAATCGATATCTGAGAGTCCGAGTCGACTGCGATGACGAATCAGATGTCAGAATTGAAAAAAATGGCCGCCATCTTGAATTTTTCTATTTCTCGACCGATTGCTTTCAAAATCGATATCTGGGGGGCCAAGTCGACGCTCATAACGAATCTCATGTCAAAATTTTGAAAAGTGGCCGCCATCTTGATTTTTTTTGTTATTAGGCCGATTGCTTTCAAAATCGATATCTGAGGGTCCGAGAGGTCTCCGATACTGAATCAAGAATAAAATTTTGAAAAAATGGCCGCCATCTTGAATTTTTTTGTTTCTTGACCAATTGCTTTTAAAATCGATATCTGAGGGTCCAAGACGTCTCCCATACCTAATCAAGAAAAAAATTTAAAAGAAATGGCCGCCATCTTGAATTTTTTTGTTTTTCGGCCGATTGCCTTCAAAATCGAAATTTGGTCCTGGATAACAAAAGCAACAGCCACAACACCTCACGCGGGCTGCTTGCAGCCCGCGCACCCACGCGACCTCTAGTTATACTATATAAAGCTCAATTACCACTGACTCACTCACTCACTCACTCACTCACTCATTGACACAATTGTTCTCCATGAAAGAGGCGAAACCGGTGAAAGTGATGTATGGAAAAGTTGTACGACCAGCTCTGATGAGTACCAGAAAAATCTTAAACCTTGGAAAAGTCTTCAGCATCAGGGTAGGGGTCAACGGCCCGTAAAAACTGTAAGGGATAGGTGGGTCGACCTCGAACAAAAGTCGACCCACACCCTGGTCAAATTCTACCTGGGGTGAAAAAAAACCAAAATGGCGGAAAACAAAATGGCCGCCATACAAATTTTAATAAAAAAATATTCAAAGTCCAATAAATCCTAAACAAAAAGAGAGAAGTATATGGTGCTTGAACAAATGTCAAAGAGGATGTCAAGAGACAACTGAAAAAAAAAAAAAAAACAAGATGGCGGATTCAAAATGGCGACCAAAATAAAAGGTGCTCCGATTCGAGTGAAATTTGGTATCTGGGGGTTTTTGTGGGTGTAGATTACGTTTTTGGTGTAAAAAAAATTTTGGCGCCATTTTCCAATATGGCCGCCATAGAAACGACCGACACTAGGTAACTTGCGAGGCCGCAGGCCGAGCTCCGCGTAGAGCGAAGCTCGGAGCGTCCCTCCCATACTTTGCCTGTCCCCAACCCCTCCCCCCAAGTAACTAAAACCAACATGGCGAGGCCGAAGGCCGAGCTCCGCGTAGAGCGAAGCTCGAAGCGTCCCCCAGCATGTCGTGCTCTCACATACATCCATTAGTTCAAGTTTCATACGAGGCCGGAGGCCGAGTCGCGAGGCCGTAGGCCGAGCTTCCGCGTAGGGCGAAGCCCGAAGCGTCCCCCCTTACTAATACCTCCCCCTACTTAACCCCCCCCCCCTAGTAGCTTTCATCATATAGCGAGGCCGAAGGCCGAGCTCCGCGTAGAGCGAAGCTCGAAGCGTCCTCCGGCTGACCCTGCAACCTTCTCCTACCATAAGTAATTTACGAGGCCGGAGGCCGAGTTGCGAGGCCGCAGGCCGAGCTCCGCGTAGGGCGAAGCCCGAAGCGTCCCCCCTTCGTTGGAAAAATGGCCGCCATCTTGAATTTTTTGGTTTCTGGACGGATTGCTTTCAAAATCGATATCTGAGAGTCCGAATCGACTGCGATGACGAATCAGATGTCAGAATTGAAAAAAATGGCCGCCATCTTGATTTTTTTTATTTCTCGATCGATTGCTTTCAAAATCGATATCTGGGGGGCCGAGTCGACTCTGATAACGAATCTCATGTCAAAATTTTGAAAAGTGGCCGCCATCTTGAATTTTTTTGTTATTGTGCCGATTGCTTTCAAAATCGATATCTGAGGGTCCGAGACGTCTCCGATACCGAATCAAGAATAAAATTTTGAAAAAATGGCCGCCATCTTGATTTTTTTTGTTACTCGACCGATTGCTTTCAAAATTGATATCTAAGGGTCCGAGACGTCTTCGATACCGAATAAAATGTGAGAATTAAAAAAAATGGCCGCCATCTTGATTTTTTTTGTTTCTGGACCGATTGCTTTCAAAATCGATATCTGAGGGTCCGAGAGGTCTCTGATACAGAATCAAGAATAAAATTTTTAAAAAATGGCCGCCATTTTGATTTTTTTTGTTTCTGGACCGATTGCTTTCAAAATCGATATCTAAGGGTCCGAGACGTCTCCGATACCCAATCAAGAATAAAATTTTGAAAAAATGGCCGCCATCTTAAATTTTTTTGTTTTTCGGCCGATTGCTTTCAAAATCGACATTTAGGCTCGGATAATACAACCAACAGCCACAACACCTCACGCGGGCTGCTTGCAGCCCGCGCACCCACGCGACCTCTAGTTATACTATATAAAGCTGAATTACCACTCACTGACTCACTCACTCACTCACTCACTCATTGACACAATTGTTCTCCATGAAAGAGGCGAGACCGGTGAAAGTGATGTATGGAAAAGTTGTACGACCAGGTCTGATGAGTACCAGAAAAATCTTAAACCTTGGAAAAGTCTTCAGCATCAGGTAAGGGGTCAACGGCCAGTAAAAACTGTAAGGGATAGGTGGGTCGACCTCGAACAAAAGTCGACCCACACCCTGGTCAAATTCTACCTGGGGTGAAAAAAATCCAAAATGGCGAAAAACAAAATGGCCGCCATACAAATTTTATTAAAAAAATATTCAAAGTCCAATAAATCCTAAACGAAAAGAGAGAAGTATATGGTGCTTGAACAAATGTCAAAGAGGATGATAAGAGGCGACTAACTGTAAAAAAAAAAAAACAAAATGGAGGATTCAAAATGGCGGCCAAAATGAAAGGTGCTCCGATTCGAGTGAAATTTGGTATCTGGGGGTTTTTGTGGGTGTAGATTACGTTTTTGGTGTAAAAAAAATTTTGGCGCCATTTTCCAATATGGCCGCCATAGAAACGACCGACACTAGGTAACTTGCGAGGCCGCAGGCCGAGCTCCGCGTAGAGCGAAGCTCGGAGCGTCCCTCCCGTACTTTGCCTGTCCCCAACCCCTCCCCCCAAGTAACTTAAACCAACATGGCGAGGCCGAAGGCCGAGCTCCGCGTAGAGCGAAGCTCGAAGCGTCCCCCAGCATGTCGTGCTCCCACATACATCCATTAGTTCAAGTTTCATACGAGGCCGGAGGCCGAGTCGCGAGGCCGTAGGCCGAGCTTCCGCGTAGGGCGAAGCCCGAAGCGTCCCCCCGTACTAAGACCTCCCCCTACTTAACCCCCCCCCCCCCAAGTAACTTTCATCATATAGAGAGGCCGAAGGCCGAGCTCCGCGTAGGGCGAAGCCCGAAGCGTCCCCCCTTCGTTGGAAAAATGGCCGCCATCTTGAATTTTTTGGTTTCTGGACGGATTGCTTTCAAAATCGATATCTGAGAAACCGAGTCGACTGCGATGACGAATCAGATGACAGAATTGAAAAATTTGGCCGCCATCTTGAATTTTTCTATTTCTCGACCGATTGCTTTCAAAATCGATATCTGAGGGTCCAAGATGTCTTCGATACCGAATCAAGAATAAAATTTTGAAAAAATGGCCGCCATCTTGAATTTTTTTGTTACTGGGCCAATTGCTTTTAAAATCGATATCTGAGGCTCCGAGAGGTCTCCGATACAGAATCAAGAATAAAATTTTTAAAAAATGGCCGCCATTTTGATTTTTTTTGTTTCTTGACCGATTGCTTTCAAAATCGATATCTGAGGGTCCGAGACGTCTCCGATACCCAATCAAAAATAAAATTTTGAAAAAATGGCCGCCATCTTGAATTTTTTTGTTTTTTGGCCGATTGCCTTCAAAATCGAAATTTAGTCCACGATAACAAAAGCAACAGCCACAACACCTCACGCGGGCTGCTTGCAGCCCGCGCACCCACGCGACCTCTAGTTATACTATATAAAGCTCAATTACCACTCACTGACTGACTCACTCACTCATTGACACAATTGTTCTCCATGAAAGAGGCGAAACCGGTGAAAGTGATGTATGGAGAAGTTGTACGACCAGGTCTGATGAGTACCAGAAAAATCTTAAACCTTGGAAAAGTCTTCAGCAGCAGGGTAGGGGTCAACGGCCAGCAAAAACTGTAAGGGATAGGTGGGTCGACCTCGAACAAAAGTCGACCCACACCCTGGTCAAATTCTACCTGGGGTGAAAAAAATCCAAAATGGCGGAAAACAAAATGGCCGCCATACAAATTTTATTAAAAAAATATTCAAAGTCCAATAAATCCTAAACGAAAAGAGAGAAGTATATGGTGCTTGAACAAATGTCAAAGAGGATGATAAGAGGCGACTTACTGTAAAAAAAAAAAACAAAATGGCGGATTCAAAATGGCGGCCAAAATGAAAGGTGCTCCGATTCGAGTGAAATTTGGTATCTGGGGGTTTTTGGGGGTGTAGATTATGTTTTTGGTGTAAAAAAAATTTTGGCGCCATTTTCCAATATGGCCGCCATAGAAACGACCGACACTAGGTAACTTGCGAGGCCGCAGGCTGAGCTCCGCGTAGAGCGAAGCTCGGAGCGTCCCTCCCGTACTTTGCCTGTCCTCAACCCCTCCCCCTAAGTAACTAAAACCAACATGGCGAGGCTGAAGGCTGAGCTCCGCGTAGAGCGAAGCTCGAAGCGTCCCCCAGCATGTCGTGCTCTTACATACATCCATTAGTTCAAGTTTCATACGAGGCCGGAGGCCGAGTCGCGAGGCCGTAGGCCGAGCTTCCGCGTAGGGCGAAGCCCGAAGCGTCCCCCCTTACTAATAACTCCCCCTACTTAACCCCCCCCCCACCCCTAAGTAACTTTCATCATATAGCGAGGCCGAAGGCCGAGCTCCGCGTAGAGCGAAGCTCGAAGCGTCCTCCGGCTGACCCTGCAACCTTCTCCTACCATAAGTAATTTACGAGGCCGGAGGCCGAGTTGCGAGGCCGAAGGCCGAGCTCCGCGTAGGGCGAAGCCCGAAGCGTCCCCCTTCGTTGGAAAACTGGCCGCCATCTTGAATTTTTTGGTTTCTGGACGGATTGCTTTCAAAATCGATATCTGATAGTCCGAGTCGACTGCGATGACGAATCAGATGTCAGAATTGAAAAATTTGGCCGTCATCTTGAATTTATCTATTTCTCGACCGATTGGTTTCAAAATCGATATCTGGGGGGCCTTGTCGACTCTGATTACGAATCTCATGTCAAAATTTTAAAAAGTGGCCGCCATCTTGAATTTTTTTGTTACTGGGCCGATTGCTTGGAAAATCGATATCTGAGGGTCCGAGATGTCTCCGATACCGAATCAAGAATAAAATTTAGAAGAAATGGCCGCCATCTTGAATTTTTTTGTTACTGGGCCAATTGCTTTTAAAATCGATATATGAGGGTCCGAGATGTCTCCGATACAGAATCAAGAATAAAATTATAAAAAAATGGCCGCCATTTTGTTTTTTTTTGTTTCTTGACCGATTGCTTTCAAAATCGATATCTGAGGGTCCGAGAGGTCTCCGATTTTGAATCCAATGTCAAAATTGAAAAAAATTGCCGCCATCTTTATTTTTTTTGTTTCTTGACCTATTGTTTTCAAAATCGATATCTGAGGGTCCGAGAGGTCTGCGATACCGACTCGAATGTCAGAATTGAAAAAAATGGCCGCCATCTTGAATTTTTCTATTTCTCGATCGATTGCTTTCAAAATCGATATCTGAGGGTCCGAAAGGTCTGCGATACCGAATCGAATGTCAGAATTGAAAAAAAATGGCCGCCATCTTGAATTTTTTTGTTTTTCGGCCGATTGCTTTCAAAATCGACATTTAGGCTCGGATAATATACCCAACAGCCACAACACCTCACGCGGGCTGCTTGCAGCCCGCGCACCCACGCGACCTCTAGTTATATTATATAAAGCTCAATTACCACTCACTCACTGACAGAATTGTTCTCCATGAAGGAGGCGTCTGAGGTGGAAGTCATGTATGGACAAGTTGTACGACCACGTCTCATGAGTACCAGAAAAATCTTAAACCTTGGAAAAGTCTTCAGCATCAGGGTAGGGGTCAACGGCCCGTAAAAACTGTAAGGGATAGGTGGAACGACCTCGAACAAAAGTCGACCCACACCCTGGTCAAATTCTACCTGGGGTGAAAAAAATCCAAAATGGCGGAAAACAAAATGGCCGCCATACAAATTTTAATAAAAAAATATTTAAAGTCCAATAAATCCTAAACAAAAAGAGCAAAGTACAATATACTTTAACAAATGTCAAAGAGGATGATAAAAGGCGACTAACTGTTAATAAAAAAAAACAATATGGCGGATTCAAAATGGCGGCCAAAATAAAAGGTGCTCCGATCCGAGTGACATTTGGTATCTGGGGGTTTTTGTGGGTGTAGATTTCGTTTTTGGTGTAAAAAAAATTTTGGCGCCATTTTCCAATATGGCCGCCATAGAAACGACCGACACTAGGTAACTTGCGAGGCCGCAGGCCGAGCTCCGCGTAGAGCGAAGCTCGGAGCGTCCCTCCCATACTTTGCCTGTCCCCAACCCCTCCCCCCAAGTAACTAAAACCAACATGGCGAGGCCGAAGGCCGAGCTCCGCGTAGAGCGAAGCTCGAAGCGTCCCCCAGCATGTCGTGCTCTCACATACATCCATTAGTTCAAGTTTCATACGAGGCCGGAGGCCGAGTCGCGAGGCCGTAGGCCGAGCTTCCGCGTAGGGCGAAGCCCGAAGCGTCCCCCCTTACTAATACCTCCTCCTACTTAACCCCCCCCCCCCAAGTAGCTTTCATCATATAGCGAGGCCGAAGGCCGAGCTCCGCGTAGAGCGAAGCTCGAAGCGTCCTCCGGCTGACCCTGCAACCTTCTCCTACCATAAGTAATTTACGAGGCCGGAGGCCGAGTTGCGAGGCCGCAGGCCGAGCTCCGCGTAGGGCGAAGCCCGAAGCGTCCCCCCTTCGTTGGAAAAATGGCCGCCATCTTGAATTTTTTGGTTTCTGGACGGATTGCTTTCAAAATCGATATCTGAGAAACCGAGTCGACTGCGATGACGAATCAGATGACAGAATTGAAAAATTTGGCCGCCATCTTGAATTTTTCTATTTCTCGACCGATTGCTTTCAAAATCGATATCTGAGGGGCCGAGTCGACTCTGATAACGAATCTCATGTCAAAATTTTGAAAAGTGGCCGCCATCTTGAATTTTTTTGTTACTGGGCCGATTGCTTTGAAAATCGATATCTGAGGGTCCGAGATGTCTCCGATACAGAATCAAGAATAAAATTTTTAAAAAATGGCCGCCATTTTGATATTTTTTGTTTCTAGACCGATTGCTTTCAAAATCGATATCTGAGGGTCCGAGACGTCTCCGATACCCAATCAAGAATAAAATTTTGAAAAAATGGCCGCCATCTTGATTTTTTTTGTTTTTGGGCCGATTGACTTAAAAATCGATTTTGACAATTTACAACAGCCACAACACCTCACGCGGGCTGCTTGCAGCCCGCGCACCCACGCGACCTCTAGTCTATAATATATAAAGCTGGATTCAGGTGACTGACTGACAGAAATTATTAGGGTATAAGGAGTACATTTGGAAGGGTATAATGTATGGAGAAAATGTTCAAAGGTGTCTGAAACCAAAGGGAAAATTGTCACGTGTAGACCATGAGGTTTTGGTGAAAAGTTGGTGAACTGCCCGCCGAAACGAAAAGAGATGGAGGGACGCTGTCATACAACAAAATGTAGCAAACCTTGGGCAGTTTGACGGTGGGTTGAAAAAAAATTAAAAACTTTAAAACCAAGATGGCGGCGGGTCGAGAAACGTTTGTATGGAAAACTTTGAGGGGGAAAAACACCCCGAAGGAGAAATTTTAGAGGCCATAAACTCAAGTCAGATCTGGAGAAGGTGGGGTTGTTTGTCGACGTGATAAAAAAAAATGTGGTGATGACCTTCTTGGTGAAAAGTTGGTATACTGCCCGCCGAAACGGTAGGAGATGGGGAGTGGCCGCCATACAAGAAAATGCTGCAAACCCTAGGCAATTTGACGGCAAATTAAAAAAAAGTAGGAATTTTGAAAAACAAGATGGCGGCGAGGGGGTAAAGTTTGTATGAAAACCATTCGAGGGGGAAAATCACCCCGAACGCGGATTTTCGTGGGTATAGGCTATGATAAAACGTAAAGAAGGTTATAGAGTGTATAGGAAGAGCCTATAAAAATGTGGAATCGTTGGGCTCATTTAAAAGTTGGTGAACTGCCCGCCGAAACGGTAAGAGATAGAGAGTAGCTGTTATATAAGAAAATGTTGCAAACCCTGGGCAATTTGACGGCAAATAAAAAAATATTCGAATAATTGAAAAACAAGATGGCGGCGAACCAGTAAACTTTTGAAAATCAAACTCGCTCCAAGAACTTTTTCCAGAGACTTCTTAAGGCATTTTTAAAAATTTGATTGTATAGAAGGCTAACGTGTGTATTTGGGAAAACTATAGGAATTTGGAGATCAGGTTTCAGTGAAATGTTGGTCAACTGCCCGCAAAAACTATAAGAGATAGAGAGTGGCCGCCATACAAGAAAATGTGTCAAACCCTAAGCAATTTGACGGCAAATTAAAAAAAAAACAAAATATTGAAAAACAAGATAACGGCGAACCGATATAACTTTGTATGAAGAAAACTTTTTTAGCCAACAGAAAAGTTAAGTTTGCCTTGCATACATTTTGTACACACTTTTTAAGAAATACAAACTTAAATTTGCTTATGCGAAACTCGGCTTTGAGGACTTGGTAACTTGCGAGGCCGCAGGCCGAGCTGGCGAGGCCGAAGGCCGAGCTCCGCGTAGAGCGAAGCTCGGAGCGTCCCTCTCTTACTTTGCCTGTCCCCATCCCCTCCCCCCAAGTAACTAAAACCAACATGGCGAGGCCGAAGGCCGAGCTCCGCGTAGAGCGAAGCTCGAAGCGTCCCCCAGCATTGCGTGCTCCCACATACTTCCATTACTTCAAGGTTCATACGAGGCCGGAGGCCGGTTCGCGAGGCCGTAGGCCGAGCTTCCGCGTAGGGCGAAGCCCGAAGCGTCCCCCCTTACTAATACCTCCCCTACTAAACCCTCCCCCCCCCAAGTAACTTTCATCATAAAGCGAGGCCGAAGGCCGAGCTCCGCGTAGAGCGAAGCTCGAAGCGTCCTCCGGCTGACCCTGCACCCTTCTCGTACCATAAGTAATATACGAGGCCGGAGGCCGAGTTGCGAGGCCGCAGGCCGAGCTCCGCGTAGGGCGAAGCCCGAAGCGTCCCCCCTTCGTTGGAAAAATGGCCGCCATCTTGAATTTTTTGGTTTCTGGACGGATTGCTTTCAAAATCGATATCTGAGAGTCCGAGTCGCCTGCGATGACGAATCAGAAGACAGAATTGAAAAAAATGGCCGCCATCTTGAATTTTTCTATTTCTCGACCGATTGCTTTTAAAATCGATATCTGGGGGGCCGAGTCGACTCTGATAACGAATCTCATGTCAAAATTTTAAAAAGTGGCCGCCATCTTGATTTTTTATATTTCTGGACCGATTACTTTGAAAATCGATATCTGAGGGTCCGAGAGGTCTATAATACCGAATCAAAAATAAAATTTTGAAAAAATGGCCGCCATCTTGAAATTTTTTGTTTCTTGACCGATTGCTTTCAAAATCGATATCTGAGGGTCCGAGAGGTCTCCGATTTCGAATCCAATGTAAAATTTGAAAAAAATAGCCGCCATCTTGAATTTTTTTGTTTCCTGACCGATTTCTTTCAAAATCGATATCTGAGGGTCCGAGAGGTCTCCGATACCGAATCAATTGTCAGAATTGAAAAAAAATGGCCGCCATCTTGAATTTTTTTGTTTTTCGGCTGATTGCCTTCAAAATCGAAATTTGGTCCTGGATAACAAAAGCAACAGCCACAACACCTCACGCGGGCTGCTTGCAGCCCGCGCACCCACGCGACCTCTAGTCTATCTATTCTATAATATATAAAGCTGGATTCAGGTGACTGACTGACAGAAATTATTAGGGTATAAGGAGTACATTTGGAAGGGTATAATGTATGAAGAAAATGTTTGAAGGAGTTTGAAACCAAAGGGAAAATTGTCACGTGTAGACCACGAGGTTTTGTTGAAAAGTTGTTGAACTGCCCGCCGAAACGAAAAGAGATGGAGGGACGCTGTCATACAACAAAATGTAGCAAACCTTGGGCAGTTTGACGATGGGTTGAAAAAAATTAGAAAAAATAAAAACCAAGATGGCGGCGGGTCGAGAAACGTTTGTATGAAAAACTTTGAGGGGGAAAAACACCCCGAAGGAGAAATTTTAGAGGCCATAAACTCAAGTCAGATCTGGAGTGGGTGGGGTTGTTTATCGATGTGAAGAAAAAAAATGTGGTGATGACCTTCTTGGTGAAAAGTTGGTGTACTGCCCGCCGAAACGGTAGGAGATGGAGAGTGGCCCCCATACAAGAAAATGCGGTAAACCCTGGTCAATTTAAGGGCAAATTAAAAAAAAGTTGGAATTTTGAAAAACAAGATGGCGGTGAGGGGGTAAAGTTTGTATGAAAACCATTCGAGGGGGAAAATCACCCAGAAAGCGGATTTTCGTGGGTATAGGCTATAATCAAGCGTAAAGAAGGTTGCAGAGTGTATAGGAAGAGCCTGTAAAAATGTGGAATCGTTGGGCTCATTTAAAAGTTGGTGAACTGCCCGCCGAAACGGTAAGAGATAGAGAGTGGCCGTCATACAAGAAAATGTTGCAAACCCTGGGCGATTTGACGGCAAATAAAAAAAATTTCGAATAATTGAAAAACAAGATGGCGGCGAACCAGTAAACTTTTGAAAATCAAACTCGCTCCAAGAACTTTTTCCAGAGACTTGATGGGGCATGTTTTTAAATTAAATTGTATAGAAAATCAGGGTGTGTATATGGGAAAACTATAGAAATTTGGAAATCAGGTTTTAGTGAAATGTTGGTCAACTGCCCGAAAAAAGTAAAAGAGATTGAGATTGGCCGCCATATAAGAAAATGTGTCAAACCCTAAGCAATTTGACGTCAAATTAAAAAAAAACAAAATATTGAAAAACAAGATAACGGCGAACCGATATAACTTTGTATGGAGAAAACTTTTTTAGCCAACAGAAAAGTTAAGTTTGCCTTGCATACATTTTGTACACATTTTTTAAGAAATACAAACTTAAATTTGCTTATGCGAAACTCGGCTTTGAGGACTTGGTAACTTGCGAGGCCGCAGGCCGAGCTGGCGAGGCCGAAGGCCGAGCTCCGCGTAGAGCGAAGCTCGGAGCGTCCCTCTCTTACTTTGCCTGTCCCCATCCCCTCCCCCCAAGTAACTAAAACCAACATGGCGAGGCCGAAGGCCGAGCTCCGCGTAGAGCGAAGCTCGAAGCGTCCCCCAGCATTGCGTGCTCCCACATACATCCATTAATTCAAGGTTCATACGAGGCCGCAGGCCGAGCTTCCGCGTAGGGCGAAGCCCGAAGCGTCCCCCCTTACTAATACCTCCCCAACTAAACCCCCCCCCCCCCCCCCCAAGTAACTTTCATCATAAAGCGAGGCCGAAGGCCGAGCTCCGCGTAGAGCGAAGCTCGAAGCGTCCTCCGGCTGACCCTGCACCCTTCTCCTACCATAAGTAATATACGAGGCCGTAGGCCGAGTTGTGAGGCCGCAGGCCGAGCTCCGCGTAGGGCGAAGCCCGAAGCGTCCCCCCTTCGTTGGAAAAATGGCCGCCATCTTGAATTTTTTTGTTTCTGGACGGAATGCTTTCAAAATCGATATCTGAGAGTCCGAGTCGACTGCGATGACGAATCAGATGACAGAATTGAAAAAAATGACCGCCATCTTGAACTTTTCTATTTCTCGACCGATTGCTTTCAAAATCGATATCTGGGGGGCCGAGTCGACTCTTATAACGAATCTTATGTCAAAATTTTAAAAAGTGGCCGCCATCTTGATTTTTTTTGTTACTGGACCGATTGCTTTTAAAATCGATATCTGAGGGTCCGAGACGTCTTCGATGCCGAATCCAATATCAGAATTAAAAAAAATGGCCGCCATCTTGAAATTTTTTGTTTCTTGACCGATTGCTTTCAAAATCGATATCTGAGGGTCCGAGAGGTCTCCGATTTCGAATCCAATGTAAAAATTGAAAAAATAGCCGCCATCTTGAATTTTTTTGTTTCTTGACCGATTTCTTTTAAAATCGATATCTGAGGGTCCGAGAGGTCTCCGATTCCGAATCGAATGTCAGAATTGAAAAAAATGGCCGCCATCTTGATTTTTTTTGTTTTTCGGCCGATTGCCTTCAAAATTGAAATTTGGTCCTGGATAACAAAAGCAACAGCCACAACACCTCACGCGGGCTGCTTGCAGCCCGCGCACCCACGCGACCTCTAGTCTATATTATATAAAGCTGGATTCAGGTGACTCACTTATAGAAATTATTAGGGTATAAGGAGTACATTTGGAAGGGTATGATGTATGAAGAAAATGTTTGAAGGTGTTTGAAACCAAAAGGAAAACTATCAGGTGTAGACCACGAGGTCCTGGTGAAAAGTTGGTAAACTGCCCGCCGAAACGAAAAGAGATGGAGGGACGCTGTCATATAATGAAATGTTGAAAACCTTGGGCAGTTTGCCGGTGGGGTGAAAAAAAAATAAAAATATGAAAACCAAGATGGCGGCGGGTCGAGAAACGTTTGTATGGAAAACTTTGAGGGGGAAAAACACCCCGAAGGAGAAATTTTAGAGGCCATAAACTCAAGTCAGATCTGGAGAAGGTGGGGTTGTTTGTCGACGTGATAAAAAAAAATGTGGTGATGACCTTCTTGGTGAAAAGTTGGTATACTGCCCGCCGAAACGGTAGGAGATGGGGAGTGGCCGCCATACAAGAAAATGCTGCAAACCCTAGGCAATTTGACGGCAAATTAAAAAAAAGTAGGAATTTTGAAAAACAAGATGGCGGCGAGGGGGTAAAGTTTGTATGAAAACCATTCGAGGGGGAAAATCACCCCGAACGCGGATTTTCGTGGGTATAGGCTATGATAAAACGTAAAGAAGGTTATAGAGTGTATAGGAAGAGCCTATAAAAATGTGGAATCGTTGGGCTCATTTAAAAGTTGGTGAACTGCCCGCCGAAACGGTAAGAGATAGAGAGTAGCTGTTATATAAGAAAATGTTGCAAACCCTGGGCAATTTGACGGCAAATAAAAAAATATTCGAATAATTGAAAAACAAGATGGCGGCGAACCAGTAAACTTTTGAAAATCAAACTCGCTCCAAGAACTTTTTCCAGAGACTTCTTAAGGCATTTTTAAAAATTTGATTGTATAGAAGGCTAACGTGTGTATTTGGGAAAACTATAGGAATTTGGAGATCAGGTTTCAGTGAAATGTTGGTCAACTGCCCGCAAAAACTATAAGAGATAGAGAGTGGCCGCCATACAAGAAAATGTGTCAAACCCTAAGCAATTTGACGGCAAATTAAAAAAAAAACAAAATATTGAAAAACAAGATAACGGCGAACCGATATAACTTTGTATGAAGAAAACTTTTTTAGCCAACAGAAAAGTTAAGTTTGCCTTGCATACATTTTGTACACACTTTTTAAGAAATACAAACTTAAATTTGCTTATGCGAAACTCGGCTTTGAGGACTTGGTAACTTGCGAGGCCGCAGGCCGAGCTGGCGAGGCCGAAGGCCGAGCTCCGCGTAGAGCGAAGCTCGGAGCGTCCCTCTCTTACTTTGCCTGTCCCCATCCCCTCCCCCCAAGTAACTAAAACCAACATGGCGAGGCCGAAGGCCGAGCTCCGCGTAGAGCGAAGCTCGAAGCGTCCCCCAGCATTGCGTGCTCCCACATACTTCCATTACTTCAAGGTTCATACGAGGCCGGAGGCCGGTTCGCGAGGCCGTAGGCCGAGCTTCCGCGTAGGGCGAAGCCCGAAGCGTCCCCCCTTACTAATACCTCCCCTACTAAACCCTCCCCCCCCCAAGTAACTTTCATCATAAAGCGAGGCCGAAGGCCGAGCTCCGCGTAGAGCGAAGCTCGAAGCGTCCTCCGGCT
This sequence comes from Athrips mouffetella, assembly GCA_947532105.1. Taxonomy (NCBI): domain Eukaryota; kingdom Metazoa; phylum Arthropoda; class Insecta; order Lepidoptera; family Gelechiidae; genus Athrips; species Athrips mouffetella. The sequence goes on along the minus strand of OX383976.1, from coordinate 5,202,151 downwards.
GACCCTGCACCCTTCTCGTACCATAAGTAATATACGAGGCCGGAGGCCGAGTTGCGAGGCCGCAGGCCGAGCTCCGCGTAGGGCGAAGCCCGAAGCGTCCCCCCTTCGTTGGAAAAATGGCCGCCATCTTGAATTTTTTGGTTTCTGGACGGATTGCTTTCAAAATCGATATCTGAGAGTCCGAGTCGCCTGCGATGACGAATCAGAAGACAGAATTGAAAAAAATGGCCGCCATCTTGAATTTTTCTATTTCTCGACCGATTGCTTTTAAAATCGATATCTGGGGGGCCGAGTCGACTCTGATAACGAATCTCATGTCAAAATTTTAAAAAGTGGCCGCCATCTTGATTTTTTATATTTCTGGACCGATTACTTTGAAAATCGATATCTGAGGGTCCGAGAGGTCTATAATACCGAATCAAAAATAAAATTTTGAAAAAATGGCCGCCATCTTGAAATTTTTTGTTTCTTGACCGATTGCTTTCAAAATCGATATCTGAGGGTCCGAGAGGTCTCCGATTTCGAATCCAATGTAAAATTTGAAAAAAATAGCCGCCATCTTGAATTTTTTTGTTTCCTGACCGATTTCTTTCAAAATCGATATCTGAGGGTCCGAGAGGTCTCCGATACCGAATCAATTGTCAGAATTGAAAAAAAATGGCCGCCATCTTGAATTTTTTTGTTTTTCGGCTGATTGCCTTCAAAATCGAAATTTGGTCCTGGATAACAAAAGCAACAGCCACAACACCTCACGCGGGCTGCTTGCAGCCCGCGCACCCACGCGACCTCTAGTTATACTATATAAAGCTCAATTACCACTGACTCACTCACTGACTGACTGACTGACTCATTGACACAATTGATCTCCATGAAAGAGGCGAAACCGGTGAAAGTGATGTATGGAGAAGTTGTACGACCAGGTCTGATGAGTACCAGAAAAATCTTAAACCTTGGAAAAGTCTTCAGCATCAGGGTAGGTGTCAACGGCCAGCAAAAACTGTAAGGGATAGGTGGGTCGACCTCGAACAAAAGTCGACCCACACCCTGGTCAAATTCTACCTTGGGTGAAAAAAATCCAAAATGGCGGAAAACAAAATGGCCGCCATACAAATTTTATTAAAAAAATATTCAAAGTCCAATAAATCCTAAACGAAAAGAGAGAAGTATATGGTGCTTGAACAAATGTCAAAGAGGATGATAAGAGGCGACTAACTGTAAAAAAAAATAAATTTAAAATGGCGGATTCAAAATGGCGGCCAAAATGAAAGGTGCTCCGATTCGAGTGAAATTTGGTATCTGGGGGTATTTGTGGGTGTAGATTTCGTTTTTGGTGTAATAAAAATTTTGGCGCCATTTTCCAATATGGCCGCCATAGAAACGACCGACACTAGGTAACTTGCGAGGCCGCAGGCCGAGCTCCGCGTAGAGCGAAGCTCGGAGCGTCCCTCCTATACTTTGCCTGTCCCCAACCCCACCCCCCAAGTAACTTAAACCAACATGGCGAGGCCGAAGGCCGAGCTCCGCGTAGAGCGAAGCTCGAAGCGTCCCCCAGCATGTCGTGCTCTCACATACATCCATTAGTTCAAGTTTCATACGAGGCCGGAGGCCGAGTCGCGAGGCCGTAGGCCGAGCTTCCGCGTAGGGCGAAGCCCGAAGCGTCCCCCCTTACTAATACCTCCCCCTACTTAACCCCCCCCCCCCCAAGTAGCTTTCATCATATAGCGAGGCCGAAGGCCGAGCTCCGCGTAGAGCGAAGCTCGAAGCGTCCTCCGGCTGACCCTGCAACCTTCTCCTACCATAAGTAATTTACGAGGCCGTAGGCCGAGCTGCGCGTAGGGCGAAGCCCGGAGCGTCCCCCCTTCGTTGGAAAAATGGCCGCCATCTTGAATTTTTTGGTTTCTGGACGGATTGCTTTCAAAATCGATATCTGAAAGTCCGAGTCGACTGCGATGACGAATCAGATGTCAGAATTGAAAAAAATGGCCGCCATCTTGAATTTTTCTATTTCTCGACCGATTGCTTTCAAAATCGATATCTGAGGGTCCAAAAGGTCTCTGATTTCGAATCCAATGTCAAAATTAAAAAAAATAGCCGCCATCTTGATTTTTTTTGTTTCTTGACCGATTGCTTTCAAAATCGATATCTGAGGGTCCGAGAGGTCTCCGATTTCGAATCCAATGTCAAAATTGAAAAAAAAAGCCGCCATCTTGAATTTTTTTGTTTCTTGACCGATTGCTTTCAAAATCGATATCTAAGGGTCCAAGAGGTCTCCGATACCGAATCGAATGTCAGAATACAAAAAAATGGCCGCCATCTTGATTTTTTTTGTTTCTTGACCGATTGCTTTTAAAATCGTCATCTGAGGGTCCGAGAGGTCTCCGATTTTGAATCCAATGACAAAATTGAAAAAAATAGCCGCCATCTTGATTTTTTTTGTTTCTTGACCGATTGCTTTAAAAATCGATATCTGAGGGTCCGAGAGGTTTCCGATTTTGAATCCAATGTCAAAATTGAAAAAAATAGCCGCCATCTTGAATTTTTTTTTTTCTTGACCGATTGCTTTCAAAATCGATATCTGAGGGTCCGAGAGGTCTGCGATACCGAATCGAATGTCAGAATTTAAAAAAAATGGCCGCTATCTTGAATTTTTTTGTTTTTCGGCCGATTGCTTTCAAAATCGACATTTAGGCTCGGATAATATATCCAACAGCCACAACACCTCACGCGGGCTGCTTGCAGCCCGCGCACCCACGCGACCTCTAGTTATACTATATAAAGCTGAATTACCACTCACTCACTCACTCACTCACTGACAGAATTGTTCTCCATGAAGGAGTCGTCAGAGGTCAAAGTCATGTATGGACAAGTTGTACGACCAGGTCTGATGAGTACCAGAAAAATCTTAAACCATGGAAAAGTCTTCAGCATCAGGGTAGGGGTCAACGGCCAGCAAAAACTGTAAGGGATAGGTGGGTCGACCTCGAACAAAAGTCGACCCACACCTTGGTCAAATTCTACCTGGGGTGAAAAAAAACCAAAATGGCGGAAAACAAAATGGCCGCCATACAAATTTTATTAAAAAAATATTCAAAGTCCAATAAATCCTAAACAAAAACAGCAAAGTACAATGTTCTTTAACAAATGTCAAAGAGGATGATAAAAGGCGACTAACTGCTAATAAAAAAAAAACAAAATGGCGGATTCAAAATGGCAGCCAAAATAAAAGGTGCTCAGATTCGAGTGAAATTTGGTATCTGGGGGTTTTTGTGGGTGTAGATTTCGATTTTGGTGTAAAAAAAATTTTGGCGCCATTTTCCAATATGGCCGCCATAGAAACGACCGACACTAGGTAACTTGCGAGGCCGCAGGCCGAGCTCCGCGTAGAGCGAAGCTCGGAGCGTCCCTCCCATACGTTGCCTGTCCCCAACCCCTCCCCCCAAGTAACTAAAACCAACATGGCGAGGCCGAAGGCCGAGCTCCGCGTAGAGCGAAGCTCGAAGCGTCCCCCAGCATGTCGTGCTCTCACATACATCCATTAGTTCAAGTTTCATACGAGGCCGGAGGCCGAGTCGCGAGGCCGTAGGCCGAGCTTCCGCGTAGGGCGAAGCCCGAAGCGTCCCCCCTTACTAATACCTCCCCCTACTTAACCCCCCCCCCAAGTAGCTTTTATCATATAGCGAGGCCGAAGGCCGAGCTCCGCGTAGAGCGAAGCTCGAAGCGTCCTCCGGCTGACCCTGCAACCTTCTCCTACCATAAGTAATTTACGAGGCCGGAGGCCGAGTTGCGAGGCCGCAGGCCGAGCTCCGCGTAGGGCGAAGCCCGAAGCGTCCCCCCTTCGTTGGAAAAATGGCCGCCATCTTGAATTTTTTGGTTTCTGGACGGATTGCTTTCAAAATCGATATCTGAGAAACCGAGTCGACTGCAATGACGAATCAGATGACAGAATTGAAAAATTTGGCCGCCATCTTGAATTTTTCTATTTCTCGACCGATTGCTTTCAAAATCGATATCTGAGGGGTCGAGTCGACTCTGATAACGAATCTCATGTCAAAATTTTGATAAGTGGCCGCCATCTTGAATTTTTTTGTTACTGGGCCGATTGCTTTGAAAATCGATATCTGAGGGTCCGAGATGTCTTCGATACCGAATCCAGAATAAAATTTTGAAAAAATGGCCGCCATTTTGTTTTTTTTTGTTTCTTGACCGATTGCTTTCAAAATCGATATCTGAGGGTCCGAGACGTCTCCGATACCCAATCAAGAATAAAATTTTGAAAAAATGGCCGCCATCTTGAATTTTTTTGTTTCTTGACCGATTGCTTTCAAAATCGATATCTGAGGGTCCGCGAGGTCTCCGATTTCGAATCGAATGTCAAAATTGAAAAAAATAGCCGCCATCTTGATTTTTTTTGTTTTTGGGCCGATTGACTTACAAATCGATTTTGACAATCTACAACAGCCACAACACCTCACGCGGGCTGCTTGCAGCCCGCGCACCCACGCGACCTCTAGTTATATTATATAAAGCTCAATTACCACTGACTGACTCACTGACAGAATTGTTCTCCATGAAAGAGGCGTAACCGGTGAAAGTGATGTATGGAAAAGTTGTTCGACCAGGTCTGATGAGTACCAGAAAAATCTTAAACCTTGGAAAAGTCTTCAGCATCAGGGTAGGGGTCAACGGCCCGTAAAAACTGTAAGGGATAGGTGGGTCGGCCTCGAACAAAAGTCGACCCACACCCTGGTCAAATTCTACCTGGGGTGAAAAAAATCCAAAATGGCGGAAAACAAAATGGCCGCCATACAAATTTTATTAAAAAAATATTCAAAGTCCAATAAATCCTAAACAAAAAGAGCAAAGTACAATGTTCTTTAACAAATGTCAAAGAGGATGATAAAAGGCGACTAACTGTGAAAAAAAAAATCAAAATGGCGGATTCAAAATGGCGGCCAAAATGAAAGGTGCTCCGATTCGAGCGAAATTTGGTATCTGGGGGTTTTTGTGGGTGTAGATTACGTTTTAGGTGTAAAAAAAATTTTGGCGCCATTTTCCAATATGGCCGCCATAGAAACGACCGACACTAGGTAACTTGCGAGGCCGCAGGCCGAGCTCCGCGTAGAGCGAAGCTCGGAGCGTCCCTCCCGTACTTTGCCTGTCCCCAACCCCTCCCCCCAAGTAACTAAAACCAACATGGCGAGGCCGAAGGCCGAGCTCCGCGTAGAGCGAAGCTCGAAGCGTCCCCCAGCATGTCGTGCTCCCACATACATCCATTAGTTCAAGTTTCATACGAGGCCGGAGGCCGAGTCGCGAGGCCGTAGGCCGAGCTTCCGCGTAGGGCGAAGCCCGAAGCGTCCCCCCTTACTAATACCTCCCCCTACTTAACCCCCCCCACCCCAAGTAACTTTCATCATATAGCGAGGCCGAAGGCCGAGCTCCGCGTAGAGCGAAGCTCGAAGCGTCCTCCGGCTGACCCTGCAATCTTCTCCTACAATAAGTAATTTACGAGGCCGGAGGCCGAGTTGCGAGGCCGCAGGCCGAGCTCCGCGTAGGGCGAAGCCCGAAGCGTCCCCCCTTCGTTGGAAAAATGGCCGCCATCTTGAATTTTTTGGTTTCCGGACGGATTGCTTTCAAAATCGATATCTGAGAGTCCGAGTCGACTGCGATGACGAATCAGATGTCAGAATTGTAAAAAATGGCCGCCATCTTGAATTTTTCTATTTCTCGACCGATTGCTTTCAAAATCGATATCTGGGGGGCCGAGATGTCTCCGATACCGGATCAATGATAAAATTTAAAAAAAATGGCCGCCATCTTGAATTTTTTTGTTACTGGGCCAATTGCTTTCAAAATCGATATCTGAGGGTCCGAGAGGTCTCCGATACAGAATCAAGAATAAAATTTTAGAAAAATGGCCGCCATTTTGTTTTTTTTTGTTTCTGGACCGATTGCTTTCAAAATCGATATCTGAGGGTCCGAGACGTCTCCGATACCCAATCAAGAATCAAATTTTGAAAAAATGGCCGCCATCTTGAATTTTTTTGTTTCTTGACCAATTGCTTTCAAAATCGATATCTGAGGGTCAGAGACGTCTCCCATACCTAATCAAAAATAAAATTTTGAAAAAATGGCCGCCATCTTGAATTTTTCTATTTCTGAACCGATTGCCTTCAAAATCGATATTTGACAATTTACAACAGCCACAACACCTCTCGCGGGCTGCTTGCAGCCCGCGCACCCACGCGACCTCTAGTTATATAATATAAAGCTCAATTACCACTGACTCACTCACTCACTGACTCATTGACACAATTGTTCTCCATGAAGGAGGCTTCTGAAGTGAAAGTCATGTATAGACAAGTTGTACGACCAGGTCTAATGAGTACCAGAAAAATCTTAAACCTTGGAAAAGTCTTCAGCATCAGGGTAGGGGTCAACGGCCAGTAAAAACTGTAAGGGATAGGTGGGTCGACCTCGAACAAAAGTCGACCCACACCCTGGTCAAATTCTACCTGGGGTGAAAAAAATCCAAAATGGCGGAAAACAAAATGGCCGCCATACAAATTTTAATAAAAAAATATTCAAAGTCCAATAAATCCTAAACAAAAAGAGCAAAGTACAATGTTCTTTAACAAATGTCAAAGAAGATGATAAGAAGCGACTAACTGTAAAAAAAAAAATTCAAAATGGCGGATTCAAAATGGCGGCCAAAATGAAAGGTGCTCCGATTCGAGTGAAATTTGGTATCTGGGGGTTTTTGTGGGTGTAGATTACGTTTTTGGTGTAAAAAAAATTTTGGCGCCATTTTCCAATATGGCCGCCATAGAAACGAACGACACTTGGTAACTTGCGAGGCCGCAGGCCGAGCTCCGCGTAGAGCGAAGCTCGGAGCGTCCCTCCCGTACTTTGCCTGTCCTCAACCCCTCCCCCAAGTAACTAAAACCAACATGGCGAGGCCGAAGGCCGAGCTCCGCGTAGAGCGAAGCTCGAAGCGTCCCCCAGCATGTCGTGCTCCCACATACATCCATTAGTTCAAGTGTCATACGAGGCCGGAGGCCGAGTCGCGAGGCCGTAGGCCGAGCTTCCGCGTAGGGCGAAGCCCGAAGCGTCCCCCCGTACTAAGACCTCCCCCTACTTAACCCCCCCCCCAAAGTAACTTTCATCATATAGCGAGGCCGAAGGCCGAGCTCCGCGTAGAGCGAAGCTCGAAGCGTCCTCCGGCTGACCCTGCAACCTTCTCCTACCATAAGTAATTTACGAGGCCGGAGGCCGAGTTGCGAGGCCGCAGGCCGAGCTCCGCGTAGGGCGAAGCCCGAAGCGTCCCCCCTTCGTTGGAAAAATGGCCGCCATCTTGAATTTTTTGGTTTCTGGACGGATTGCTTTCAAAATCGATATCTGAGAGTCCGAGTTTACTGCGATGACGAATCAGATGTCAGAATTGAAAAAAATGGCCGCCATCTTGAATTTTTCTATTTCTCTATCGATTATTTTCAAAATCGATATCTGGGGGGCCGAGTCGACTCTGATAACGAATCTCATGTCAAAATTTTGAAAAGTGGCCGCCATCTTGAATTTTTTTGTTATTGGGCCGATTGCTTTCAAAATCGATATCTGAGGGTCCGAGACGTCTCCGATACCGAATAAAGAATAAAATTTTGAAAAAATGGCCGCCATCTTGATTTTTTTTGTTACTGGACCGATTGCTTTCAAAATTAATATCTGAGGGTCCGAGACGTCTTCGATACCGAATCAAATGTCAGAATTAAAAAAAATTGCCGCTATCTTGAAATTTTTTGTTTTTCGGCCGATTGTTTTCAAAATCGACATTTAGGCTCGGATAATATACCCAACAACCACAACACCTCACGCGGGCTGCTTGCAGCCCGCGCTCCCACGCGACCTCTAGTCTATATTATATAAAGCTGGATTCAGGTGACTGACTGACAGAAATTATTAGGGTATAAGGAGTATATTTGGAAGGGTATAATGTATGAAGAAAATCTTTGAAGGAGTTTGAAACCAAAAGGAAAATTGTCAGGTGTAGACCACGAGGTCTTGGTGAAAAGTTGGTGAACTGCCCGCCGAAACGAAAAGAGATGGAGGGACGCTGTCATATAACAAAATGTAGCAAACCTTGGGCAGTTTGACGGTAGGTTGAAAAAAAATTAAATTAATGAAAACCAAGATGGCGGCGGGTCTATAAACGTTTGTATGGAAAACTTTGAGGGGGAAAAACACCCCGAAGGAGAAATTTTAGAGGCCATAAACTCAAGTCAGATCTGGAGTGGGTGGGGATGTTTATCGACGTGGAGAAAAAAAATGTTGTGATGACCTTCTTGGTGAAAAGTTGGTGTACTGCCCGCCGAAACGGTAGGAGATGGAGAGTGGCCGTCATACAAGAAAATGCTGCAAACCCTGGGCAATTTGACGGCAAATTAAAAAAAAGTTGGAATTTTGTAAAACAAGATGGCGGCGAGGGGGTAAAGTTTGTATGAAAACCATTCGAGGGGGAAAATCACCCCGAACGCGGATTTTCGTGGGTATAGGCTATATTCAAGCGTAAAGAAGGTTATAAAGTGTATAGGAAGAGCCTATAAAAATGTGAAAACGTTGGGCTCATTTAAAAGTTGGTGAACTGCCCGCCGAAACGGTAAGAGATAGAGAGTGGCTGTCATACAAGAAAATGTTGCAAACCCTGGGCAATTTGACGGCAAATAAAAAAAAAATCGAATAATTGAAAAACAAGATGGCGGCGAACCAGTAAACTTTTGAAAATCAAACTCGCTCCAAGAACTTTTTCCAGAGACTTGATGGGGCATTTTTTTAAATTTAATTGTATAGAAGGTCAGGGTGTGTATTTGGGAAAACTATAGGAATTTGGAAATCAGGTTTCAGTGAAATGTTGGTCAACTGCCCGAAAAAAGTAAAAGAGATAGAGATTGGCCGCCATATAAGAAAATGTGTCAAACCCTAAGCAATTTGACGGCAAATTAAAAAAAAAACAAAATATTGAAAAACAAGACAACGGCGAACCGATATAACTTTGTATGGAGAAAACTTTTTTAGCCAACAGAAAAGTTAAGTTTGCCTTGCATACATTTTGTACACATTTTATAAGAAATACAAACTTAAATTTGCTTATGCGAAACTCGGCTTTGAGGACTTGGTAACTTGCGAGGCCGCAGGCCGAGCTGGCGAGGCCGAAGGCCGAGCTCCGCGTAGAGCGAAGCTCGGAGCGTCCCTCTCTTACTTTGCCAGTCCCCATCCCCTCCCCCCAAGTAACTAAAACCAACATGGCGAGGCCGAAGGCCGAGCTCCGCGTAGAGCGAAGCTCGAAGCGTCCCCCAGCATTGCGTGCTCCCACATACATCCATTAGTTCAAGGTTCATACGAGGCCGGAGGCCGAGTCGCGAGGCCGTAGGCCGAGCTTCCGCGTAGGGCGAAGCCCGAAGCGTCCCCCCTTACTAATACCTCCCCAACTAACCCCCCCCCCAAGTAACTTTCATCATAAAGCGAGGCCGTAGCGTAGAGCGAAGCTCGAAGCGTCCTCCGGCTGACCCTGCACCCTTCTCCTACCATAAGTAATATACGAGGCCGGAGGCCGAGTTGCGAGGCCGCAGGCCGAGCTCCGCGTAGGGCGAAGCCCGAAGCGTCCCCCCTTCGTTGGAAAAATGGCCGCCATCTTGAATTTTTTGGTTTCTGGACGGATTGCTTTCAAAATCGATATCTGAGAGTCCGAGTCGACTGCGATGACGAATCAGATGTCAGAATTGAAAAAAATGGGCGCCATCTTGAATTTTTCTATTTCTCGACCGATTGCTTTCAAAATCGATATTTGGGGGGCCGAGTCGATTCTGATAACGAATCTCATGTCAAAATTTTGAAAAGTGGCCGCCATCTTGAATTTTTTTGTTATTGGGCCAATTGCTTTTAAAATCGATATCTGAGGGTCCGAGAGGTCTCCGATACAGAATCAAGAATAAAATTTGAAAAAATGGCCGCCATTTTGTTTTTTTTTGTTTCCGGACCGATTGCTTTCAAAATTGATATCTGAGGGTCCGAGACGTCTTCGATACCGAATCAAATGTCAGAATTAAAAAAAATGGCCGCCATCTTGATTTTTTTTGTTTCTTGACCGATTGCTTTCAAAATCGATATCTGAGGGTCCGAGAGGTCTCCGATTTCGAATCCAATGTCAAAATTGAAAAAAATAGCCGCCATCTTGAATTTTTTTTGTTTCTTGACCGATTGCTTTCAAAATCGATATCTGAGGGTCCGAGAGGTCTGCGATACCGAATCGAATGTCAGAATTGAAAAAAATGGCCGCCAACTTGAATTTTTTTGTTTTTCGGCCGATTGCTTTCAAAATCGACATTTAGGCTCGGATAATATATCCAACAGCCACAACACCTCACGCGGGCTGCTTGCAGCCCGCGCACCCACGCGACCTCTAGTCTATAATATATAAAGCTGGATTCAGGTGACTGACTGACAGAAATTATTAGGGTATAAGGAGTACATTTGGAAGGGTATAATGTATGGAGAAAATGTTCAAAGGTGTCTGAAACCAAAGGGAAAATTGTCACGTGTAGACCATGAGGTTTTGGTGAAAAGTTGGTGAACTGCCCGCCGAAACGAAAAGAGATGGAGGGACGCTGTCATACAACAAAATGTAGCAAACCTTGGGCAGTTTGACGGTGGGTTGAAAAAAAATTAAAAACTTTAAAACCAAGATGGCGGCGGGTCGAGAAACGTTTGTATGGAAAACTTTGAGGGGGAAAAACACCCCGAAGGAGAAATTTTAGAGGCCATAAACTCAAGTCAGATCTGGAGTGGGTGGGGTTGTTTATCGATGTAAAGAAAAAAAATGTGGTGATGACCTTCTTGGTGAAAAGTTGGTGTACTGCCCGCCGAAACGGTAGGAGATGGAGAGTGGCCACCATACAAGAAAATGTTGCAAACCTTGGGCAATTTGAGGGCAAATTAAAAAAGAGTTGGAATTTTGAAAAACAAGATGGCGGCGAGGGGGTAAAGTTTGTATGAAAACCATTCGAGGGGGAAAATCACCCAGAAAGCGGATTTTCGTGGGTATAGGCTATAATCAAGCGTAAAGAAGGTTGCAGAGTGTATAGGAAGAGCCTGTAAAAATGTGGAATCGTTGGGCTCATTTAAAAGTTGGTGAACTGCCCGCCGAAACGGTAAGAGATAGAGAGTGGCCGTCATACAAGAAAATGTTCCAAACCCTGGGCAATTAGACGGCAAATAAAAAAAAAATCGAATTATTGAAAAACAAGATGGCGGCGAACCAGTAAACTTTTGAAAATCAAACTCGCTCCAAGAACTTTTTCCAGAGACTTGATGGGGCATGTTTTTAAATTTATTTGTATAGAAGGTCAGGGTGTGTATTTGGGAAAACTATAGGAATTTGGAAATCAGGTTTCAGTGAAATGTTGGTCAACTGCCCGAAAAAAGTAAAAGAGATAGAGAATGGCCGCCATATAAGAAAATGTGTCAAACCCTAAGCAATTTGACGACAAATTAAAAAAAAACCAAAATATTGAAAAACAAGATAACGGCGAACCGATATAACTTTGTATGGAGTAAACTTTTTTAGCCAACAGAAAAGTTAAGTTTGCCTTGCATACATTTTGTACACACTTTTTGAGAAATACAAACTTAAATTTGCTTATGCGAAACTCGGCTTTGAGGACTTGGTAACTTGCGAGGCCGCAGGCCGAGCTGGCGAGGCCGAAGGCCGAGCTCCGCGTAGAGCGAAGCTCGGAGCGTCCCTCTCTTACTTTGCCTGTCCCCATCCCCTCCCCCCAAGTAACTAAAACCAACATGGCGAGGCCGAAGGCCGAGCTCCGCGTAGAGCGAAGCTCGAAGCGTCCCCCAGCATTGCGTGCTCCCACATACTTCCATTACTTCAAGGTTCATACGAGGCCGTAGGCCGAGCTTCCGCGTAGGGCGAAGCCCGAAGCGTCCCCCCTTACTAATACCTCCCCAACTAAACCCCCCCCCCCTAAGTAACTTTCATCATAAAGCGAGGCCGAAGGCCGAGCTCCGCATAGAGCGAAGCTCGAAGCGTCCTCCGGCTGACCCTGCACCCTTCTCCTACCACAAGTAATATACGAGGCCGGAGGCCGAGTTGCGAGGCCGCAGGCCGAGCTCCGCGTAGGGCGAAGCCCGAAGCGTCCCCCCTTCGTTGGAAAAATGGCCGCCATCTTGAATTTTTTGGTTTCTGGACGGATTGCTTTCAAAATCGATATCTGAGAGTCCGAGTCGACTGCGATGACGAATCAGATGACAGAATTGAAAAAAATGGCCGCCATCTTGAATTTTTCTATTTCTCGACCGATTGCTTTCAAAATCGATATCTGGGGGGCCGAGTCGACTCTGATAACGAATCTCATGTCAAAATTTTAAAAAGTAGCCGCCATCTTGATTTTTTTTGTTATTGGGCCGTTTGCTTTCAAAATCGATATCTGAGGGTCCGAGAGGTCTATAATACCGAATCAAAAATAAAATTTTGAAAAAATGGCCGCCATCTTGAATTTTTTTGTTTCTTGACCGATTGCTTTCAAAATCGATATCTGAGGGTCCGAGAGCTCTTCAACTTCGAATCGAATGTCAAAATTGAAAAAAATAGCCGCCATCTTGATTTTTTTTGTTTCTTTACCGATTGCCGTCAAAATCAATATCTGAGGGTCCGAGAGGTCTCCGATACCCAATCAAAAAAAAAATAAAAAAAAAATGTCCGCCATCTTGATTTTTTCCATTTCTTGATTGATTGCCTTCAAAAGTCGATATTCTGTCCCGGATAACAAAACCAACAGCCACAACACCTCACGCGGGCTGCTTGCAGCCCGCGCACCAACGCGACCTCTAGTACTATTAATATATATTTGTAATCTGTTTCTCGAAAACAGCTCTAACGATTTCCATAAAATTTACCACACGGGGGTTTTCGGGGCCGAAAAATCGATCTAGCTAGGTCCCATTTTTGGAAAAATTCGTTATCCCTGTGTTTTTAAAATTTTTACTAAAATATTGCGTTTTAGACAGAAACCTACAGCGGCATCTGTTGGCGAGTATAGCTTGCTCATCCAATGCTATTTTAATATTGAGGCGGCTATTTTAGAGCGAAACTTGATCGCCCAGTTACTAGATCATTACCTATATATATATTCAACAAAAGTATCACACCTTCCTGAATTCACAAGACTAAATTCTGGATTCAGTCAAGTACATAGGAAGGTAGAAGTGTGATACATATATTGTCCCTCTCGGCGCATAAAGTCACAGTAGCGGAATGTCCCGCTCGAAATTTACACATGAGTGTTAGTTAATTTCAGTTCTTATCTTCAATTAAAATAATAAATAGAATTAGAAATTAAAAATACAAATAAATTTATACAAATTGGTTCATAAGTCACAAAAGTCACTCATAAAATTAAAAAAAATACAGCTACAAGCAGAATTTGAACCTGCGTCTTCTCCGTCAGTACCGAAGGCACTTACCATAGGCAACCGTTAATTTAAGCAACGAATAATTTGTGGATGGAAAAGTCGAAAGCAGAAAGTTTGACTTAGGAACTTTTTTTGGACCAGTTAGGAGATAAACATACTAAAAGTCCTTGCCTCTCCGAGGTCCGCTCGAAGGGGGGGGGGGGGCACAAAGAAGGTCTTTTTGTTTTTTGCTTACATCTCTCGAAAATGGTGCGTCGTACGAAATTTTGTTGAAATTTTTTAGGCAAAGATAAGAGATAGATAAAAAGTGTGAAAGCCAAAGTTGTAGAGAATTTTATCAGCTCTTATTAGTACAACAAAATTTCGTTCGACGCATCGTTTATGAGATGTAAGCAAAAAACTAAAATGCGGGACCTTCTTTGTGCCCCCCCTCGAGCGGACCTCGGAGGGGCAAGGACTTTTAGTATGTTTATCTCCTAACTAGCCCCAACAAAGTTCTTAAGTCAAACTTTCTGCTTTCGACTTTTCCATCCACATACCCCTTGTGATCACTCATTGGCCAAACTACGTGGTCCTGCCTAATATTGTAAAATTTGCGACCTCTACAACGTGTATCCACAAGGATGTTAATCTGAAACCATGAAACTGGTAAATTTTTCCTATGGAACATAGGTCGTAATACGAAAAAAACATTTCAACTTACTATACTATAGGATCTAAATCAGTTGATAGTACATTTTGAATGGAAGGTTTAATACCTTTTAGTACCCTTCTTTTACATCTTGTATAAGCTACTACGGTGACCAGTAACCGCGGTCCATGGTGCCGGTCGCAATGCTAACAAGTGTGATGGATGAGCAGTTGACTTTTAATGAGATGTTATGATGATGCCTTTGGGTGCCTGCACACAGTCAATCTTGATCGCGATCCGGTAGAGATGCAGCTATAGGAAAGAAGGAGAAGGCTATAGACTAGATGTTTGCGACAATTTTTTTTCTTTTCTATAGCATCTCTACCGGGTCGCGTTCAGATGGACCGTATGCGGGATTTCGAAAGCTTTCATAATTATTAAAGTGAGGCCACCGTAATAGGTTTTGTGTGACAGCTGTCAAACGTATGAAAAATTATGACCGGCAGGAAAATTAACTCAGTGCGTGGGTGTTAGGGAAACGTCGAAACGGACTTCTTAAGTTGGCCGTACTTTAGTGTGGCTATTAAAGTATTCTAAACCTACGAGCGTGTATAAAAGGGTTGATGAATATAGAGAAAGCGAGAGACGTATGTCAAGATCGTAACATGTGGAGGGCTGAGGTCTCTGCCTACACCGACGGGAAAGAGGCGTGATGTATGGTGGCTATTAAAAGTTGTTAGTTCATTGACTCAGCATGTCCTTCGAATGTACGAAGTTATGTAAATTTTGGTTTATTTCATTTTATTCCGGTTCATTGGTCGATGGATCGAAGCCGCGGATTGTCATTGTCGCTTGGTCGTCTGCCCGTGACGAAAGATCGCACTTCTTTCTGTGTTGCCAGATTTACCCGGTGAAAAATGTGGGATTCAGTAGAAATTCAAATTGTATTTACCTCATCTCTGTCCTCAGGGCTAGATCGATCAACAAAATTTTCAAAAAACGAAATACAATCAAACTCTTAGATAAAACATAGGTACAAGTAAAAATTACACATTAAAGAACCTGTCACTCAACTGGCGCCTTGCACTCGCTATATTAGTGTTCAATAGATCTATAGATTATTACTCGCTCTCCACATAAAATAAATGAGTTTTAGCGATAGTTTGAGGACGCAGAGGGCAGACACAGAAGATCAATATATCGTAGGTTTTTGTTAGGAGCTCGGGAACAGATCAGCAATTATACGCCGGATACTTATGAAATGCAGATGATGTTTCCTACATAAGGACATGTAACTTAAGGTATAATATCGTTGCCGCAACTTGTAACACAGGAATTTTATTTTTCTGGATACGAATCGAGCGTATCCAGAAAAATTAAATTGTACGCCTTACAGGTGTGGAACCCTCCATATAATATTTACTTAATATCATACGCGGCCGGACATACATGGGCGGTCGAGGATGAAGATGGATCTTTACTGACCGAAATTGATCAAGTGACTGAAAGATGGAGAACATACTGTGAAGAGCTATACCAAGATAACGACACGACATGTGATAACCTGATCACCACGGAAGCACTAACTGAACCTGAAATATTAGAATCCGAACTATTATTTGCCATCCGGAAACTTAAGAACAACAAGTCAGCCGGCAGAGATACAATATACGCCGAAGAACTAAAACATCTCGGGGTTCATGGGAGAAGAGTGCTCCTTAACATCTGCAACCAGGTATGGAAGACAGGTGAATGGGTACAGGATTGGAAGGAATCCCTACTAATACCGATACACAAAAAAGGATCAACCCGCGTCTGCGGAAACTACCGCACAGTATCACTTATATCTCATGCCAGCAAAGTGCTGCTATATGTAGTCAATGAACGATTGAAATATTACCTACACACACAAATACCGAAAGAACAAGCCGGTTTCGTTAGTGGACGAGGCACCAGAGAACATATAGTGAACGTCAGACTGATGATAGAAAAGGCAAGAGAGTTCAACGTGCCAATGCTGATGTGTTTCATTGACTACACAAAAGCTTTCGACTGCGTGCAATGGAAGTGCCTATGGAACGTCTTGAGAGAGATGGGTGTACCTGACCATTTAACAAAACTTGTTTCTAACCTGTACCTAGACGGTGAGTCGATGGTAAGAGTCAATGATGTCGTTTCAGGACCCTTCCAACCCGAAAAGGGGGTCCGTCAGGGCTGCATTTTGTCTCCACTGCTGTTTAATATATATGGGGAGTACATCATGAGAAAAGCTCTTGATGGATGGGAAGGTGGCATTGCAATTGGGGGGCATAAGATCAGTTACCTCCGGTACGCAGACGACACTACGTTATTTGCGTCCTCTGAAAGCGAACTTGCAGAGCTAGTAGAGAGAGTCGAGAAAGAAAGCGAGCGGGTTGGGCTAAAAATCAACAAGTCGAAAACCAAAGTAATGATCGTGGACAGAGCAAGTCAACTCACTCTGACGGGACAGCTCTCTGAACTAGAAGTAGTGAAGCAGTTCGTTTATCTTGGGTCCATGCTGAGTGATGAAGGAGGAAGCGAGACGGAAATTAGGCGGCGAGCGCAGATGGCTAAGGATGCGATGAGTAAACTTAAAAAGATCTGGCAAGACAGAAACATCTCCGTTAGCACTAAAATTAGACTGGTACGCACCTTAGTTCTCCCTATTTTCCTCTATGCCTCCGAATCATGGATAATCCGTGCATCTGAGAGGAAAAAGATAGACGCCTTTGAAATGTGGTGTTGGCGCCGCATGCTCCGTATTCCATGGACGGCAAAAAGAACCAACAACTCAATTCTTGAGCAGCTGAAAGTATCCGTACGACTCTCAACAATATGCTACCAGAGATTACTTAGCTATTTCGGTCACGTTGCCAGAAGAAGCCCAGATAATCTGGAAAAACTTATTATATTGGGCAAAGTAGAGGGGAGTAGATCTCGAGGTAGAGCACCACACCGCTGGTCAGACCAGATCAAAGCCGTACTCAACATGCCTATTACCACCGCTCTCCGACGGGCGGAAGACAGAAACTCATGGCGAACACTAATCAAGACCACCACCGTTGCCTACCAACAACAACAGGAATCGACCTAGTTAGACACGACCTTCAGAGATGAAGAGTGCGATGACGAAGAGAATATCATACGGAGGGTTCCGTACTCTACGTTACTGCGCACGTAAGAACAGTATAGTTAGCTATACTATATATAGTAAGCTCGTTGGTGATGAGATGCTGGTGAAAACTAAGTTTCACAGTCTGGCTCACTCGCAAGGTTGCATGTCTGTCGGTCTTTTACAGATTGTACTTCGGAGAGCGTGCTCAAGAGCTCCACGAGCTTGTTCCTCCTTCCCCCTTCTATATTAGTTAATGTTCATCTTAGCTGTTAGAGTTTACAACCAGCCAAATGGCTAACGATGATATGCTTTAGGATTAATATCAGTGACAGTAGCAGGGACCAATGGCGTGTTTTCCAAAGCACGGAGGCGCTTTAGTCACCCATCCGGGTTCTGACGACTGACGTTCCTTAACTCTCGTGATAGAAAACAATTAGTAACTCTCACTAAGTCATTTATTAAAACTGTTGAGATTTTAAACTTTACTGCATTCCTTACGTAAATCGCCCCGAGAGTCACTCTCTCGCTAACATGGGTTGGCTGGAAGAAATCTCTTTTAGAGATAAGCCCGCCTTTGTTAATGTCCTTTTGTATGTAGCTTTCTGTTTGTAAAATTGTGCAATAAAGAATATATTATTAAGAGTTTATCGTGTTAACCTTCTCACTCGCATTATTCATTTCACTCATGTCTTTGTTCGCAAAACATAACCTCGGCCTTGCGAATTTATCTCCCACCAAAACACTAGGCAATACCGCTTACCGGCACACAGTGGCGCTTCAACAGCCAAGCAGCGCGCGCGCATGACGCCGCCAGCGCGTTTTATTATCACAAAAAAACGATTTACGCGCGATTTGTGAAGTGAACAAAAAGTGCAGTGAAATGGAGATATCCAATCTCTACGAGGTGGCTTTGTGTTTTGTTGTGTCCGTCTATAAATTGTTCAGTTTCCTTTGTTTACAATTTTACCGGCGCTGAGATAAAGCTGACCTACTTGTCGGTGTGCGGATTTCCAAACACTAATTGCGAGTGACAGGTACAAGTAACAAAGATTATGCTTAATGATATGCGTGAAGAAATTGAATAGGTATAAATAACTTGGACAGTTTATCAAAATATTGCATCAATCCATCAAAATATTGTTTAGAAGGCGTCCAGGATAACACTAAAACCAGGGTATACTCGTATTTGACGGAAAGAATAACATTGTTTTATTAACTTATTTTTTCTGACAGCATTAGCCGATTGCTTTTGTCTGCAAATGTGTTGGTAAGCGTTAGAATTAACGAAGAAAATGGACCATAGACGAAAACCATCCCACTTACGGACCTAAAAACTATAGTTATTAGTGTAGGCAACGAAGCAGTTGACCCCAACATAAATTTCTCAGGCATATTTTATTTGACAGGATGATAAAGAATCATGAATTAAATGTAAATTCTAAATATCATGAAAAAATTACAAAAAATGTTTTTCATACATTTTTTGTAATTTTTGTATGGAAAAATTAAAAGTAGCAATATTTTATTGGATTTTTTTATAGAAGGTTTGTCTCATGTAGTGTAATACCCCAGCAAAGTTTCATCGACTGAGAATTTAATGCGGGGGTCTTCATACAACGTCCGCTTCGTTGCTTAGACTATCGTGAAGTGACAAACTGTAGCATAAATTAACTACGTATACTGTGTGGTTCAGTTCAGTTACTTACTTATTGTTTATAAAATACGCTAATTATAACCAAACAAGCAATTCCCGCGACTTCGGTCGCTTTTATCATTTCTCCCGTTGGAATGAGATGTTGTCCCCGGCAACCCTTTATTGAAAATATAGTTTTATGTTGCTCAAACTAGGACAGTCTGCTACTAGAACGGGAATTTTTAGTATCATTTCTGTAGTAAGTGATAAAGTAAGAGGTAAAATATAGGGTCGTACAGAAATAGTGAACATAATTTTAACAGGTTACATAGGTCGAATTACGAAAAACCAAATTTGACTTCCCATACAAAATGCGCATTGCGCAATCAGCTGATGCAGTTTCTATGGGAGGTCAAAAATTTACTTTTGTATTTCGACCTATGTTCCTTGGGAAAAGTTGTTCAGTTTAATGGTCTGAGTAATATACTAAAATTATGTTCACTATTTCATTAGGACCTTATATACATACGGCGAGGGCAAAGTTCGGGCGAGGCGCAGTCACGGCGCAGGCGTGGACCGGATACGGCACGGATGCGACATTACATAGAAAAAGCATAAGGCATGGAGCAGGCAGCGAATCAGCATGCCTTCTCCACGTCGCTTATTTACGACGCGTCCCATTAATACATTTTGTATGACCAAGTTTTGGTGGCATAGTGCCCCCTCGCCTGTCCCTGCTCTTGCTTGCTGAACAGATATCAACAGTAATCGATCCAATTACATACTATGGTTTAATTTTGCGAATTTCCAAAAGTTGTAGAACAAAAGTTGTCACATTTAGCCTTCAAAATAAGCTCTTATAACGCGATTGGGATGCTTTACCAGTAAGCCTGGTGTATCTTGGGGGTAAATACCCCGTGTCTAATTTAAAACTGAACTTTAAAGTCTAAAAGGTAGTATTTTAGTTTTGTCTGCCAACAAATTCAACCTTCTAACAATTAATACTGTACTCAAATTAACTAACAATTGTTGATATATCTCTCCTTTGATTTGTTTTCGCAAACAAGCTTCCTTGTCTTAGCAGACTGAAGATAATTACGTTAATTATCAGTACATACCTTTCAAACATTGGATTGCAAATTACAATACGAATTGCCTTCGTCATACTGAGTGTTAGCTTTAGCGCTCGCGGTTCTTTTTGTTTGATCACGAAAGTTAGTAGTAGTACAGGCCCCGCCACAGCAAACTAAGTCTAGCTTTGACCGTTAGTGCGCAGC
Organism: Athrips mouffetella; assembly: GCA_947532105.1. Taxonomy (NCBI): domain Eukaryota; kingdom Metazoa; phylum Arthropoda; class Insecta; order Lepidoptera; family Gelechiidae; genus Athrips; species Athrips mouffetella. Next base: position 5,182,004 of record OX383976.1, on the reverse strand, counting down.
CGGCAAGTGCGAGTCGGACTCACTAAGGGTTCCGTACCTGACCACCATACGATTACTACAAGTTTTTGGCCCTTTGATTTTGAAACCCCCGGATCCACTCAAACCTGACCCCTCTTTGCTTAATATTTCCACTGAGTACGAAATTGTATGATATCAACTAGAATCGATGGCTAAGCATGCTTAACGAAACTACGAAGACGTTCCACTTTCATTGTTGTTTAACTTGAGAAAAACGCAGTAGGTATCGATTATCGGATTATGCTACGAGATCTTTTGACGTCAAAGAACTCTTTGCAGTCAATGGCATTGGATGACTTTTTGTTAAATTTTGTTTTTTATACTTTTTGTTTTTGTGTCATATTATTTTTAGATATTCAGATTTTCTCTAATGTCTCGTTTGGAAATTAGCTTTTGTCTTTGGTTTAAACGCTCCATTATATCATAATAGTCGTTAACAACAGACTTGCCGCCGACTTTGCATAGGTAAGTATATAGAATGTATTACACACCGCAACTTTCCTTGAAGTTCTCGTAATGATATAGAGAAAACCGCATCGAAATCCATCATGACAAGCTTACACACTGACGCGGTTGAATGACTTTATTTTTTTCATTCTAAAGCCACGATCACACCTAGCTGAATTCAAAGACTAATTCGGAATACATTGCTTGGTTACGTTAATTGCAATATCCTTACTTCAACGAGCAATGTATGCCGAATAAGTCTTTGAATTCAGCTAGGTGTGATCGTGGCTTAAGTGAGAGTGAAGATGTTGTAGCTACGAACAATAGTGTCGAAACATGAAAAAAAAATCGACTAATTCCTAGAGAAAGATATTCGATTGTTTCTTGGTTTGTCCTTCTTTCAATTAGATATGATATAGAGCTACTATTACTTTTTTTTGGACAGTGCTTGGTAGTTACGAAGCGCCTTTGGCCTAGTGATACACGCCGCGAAAACTAACTCTATCCCAGGCGGTTATTTTCTGATCATGGATGACAGGCGGAGAGCCAATGAACATTCGCACGCTCACCCCCGCAACCCAAAAATATTTATATGGGAAAGTTGTTCAGTTACGTTGACTGAGCACGCTCTATCAGTTTTCGGTACACCGACTGTGACGTCCGCACGTCACAGGAGTAAGTAAGAGGTTAGAATAGATAATAATTAGACACCGTCGGGCCTCGTCTGGGATATATTTCAGTGTTAAGACACAACAAGTATAAGGTCAAATAGACTAACAAATCAATGCTACAATATTAATAACTCGTATCTTATTTAGACGTGTGTCCTGTACCACGGCCCGATAGAGACTGGCTGCATCGGCCAGCGCAGTGGCGGTAGTTGGTGATTGACAGCCATTGTTCAAGCTGGCCCACCAGCATGGCCTGCTGTACACCACACCCCTTCCTTGTTTTAATTGTTTTATATCTGAAACAGCACAAGCAGTACACCATCCATTGATCAATGAAGCCTGCCTACAGCAGCCAACCCAGAACTTCCAGGAGGACCTTAATTTTAAAGCCCTGTGTTACTTTAACGCCTTTAGAGGAAGGCAAAAGTGAGAAACACCACTACCTATCTTTCCTCCACCTTTTTTCTTTTTATTTTTATTTCACACCAACGGTTTCCATAGGTTTTCAGGTGATAAACAAACAAAAATACAAAGACTATTGAAAATAAATGAAATATGGCTTTAAATATTACAACTAAACCAAAACAATTACATGTTCTTCAGATACCTATTTATAATAAATATATATTTTTTTTCATATGGTTAGCACAGTTAACGAATTTTTGTTGTTCTAATTACACCTACTAAATTTATGATCTATACCCAGACCTAAAAACGCACGCTTCGAAGTACAAGATCACCCATGTCATCCAAATGTGTGGTGATGATATAAACTGTGCTGTTCCAAGCCAGGAACTCCTCAGAAAGTCGATCTTATTCGACTCATTACTAAGCACGTACTCGTACCTCAATCCACCCGCATATCTGGATCGAAGCGTCCAACCCTCCTTCCAAGACTATTATTGTTCTATATTCTTCTGTGAGCAGGGTGACAAGCATACACCAAACCATTCATTACATAATATAGATAGGCTAATGATAGCTTTCAGATGAATGATCTCTGGTTACCACGGTGTTTTTTTCCATATAAAAAGGAAACCAAAGTTCTCCTGATCGCAATAAAATACTATGTCCCAATTTGACATAAATTAATAAGGTGGTGATATCAATTGAAGTTATTTGTCAATATAATTTCACTATTAGTACCTTTAATCTGAATGTCTAAAAACTAAAACAATTATTCTTATCGTTATTTTTTTGTGGGTGGGTATATTTATATTATATATACTGGACCCAACAATGCCATGACGTGAAGAATTCCAATTGTGAGAAATACTTAGTTATACTTAGTTACCTGTTTTAGGAAAAGCCAAACAACGTTCACTTTTAACTAGTATATTGTCACTGTAACACGTTCTTATAAAATTACACACTATTAAGTATAAGCAGGAGATCTTACTTCTACGACGGTTCGAAAAGCACTGTCGTCCGACTGACTGTCGCAAGACCTCGAAGGCTGTTATCCCCCTCCATGAGCCACCACCAAGTGCAAACTTCCGGTTGGCGGAATTTTGTGATTGGCCAGTTTGAATTTGACAGCTCATGTGTAGCCATAATTTAAAAAAAATAACTAAAAATAAAACTGAATCATCACATTCGGCCATCCGACATGGTGCTACCTCCCGGAGCACCCCTCAAAATGTATCCAAGTCTACCTGAATGATAGTTCTACATTCACAATAATTTCCTAATCTACCAGCCCAAGGTGATATTTTTTGTATTACAATAAAATGTCAGTCATATTTACACACATTAAAATATCAATTCCATACATTGAAATATCAACCATATTAAACAAGTATAATATTTGTACTTTTATATATGTATGTAAAAGTTTATGTATGGCTACATAAACATAAAACAAATCATCACATTCGGTTTTCAGTTACGATTTCGCCTTTTTATACTTACAGATTTAAATTTAAGATTATTTTAACTAATGACACTATATTATCAAGTTCTCATTTAAACCAATATTTTACAAATCATTCTTGCTTTTTCATAAGTTTTACTTTTAGAACATTTTTTTTTTGTTTTTTTTTTATATATATTTATATACACTTAAATTCTACAAATTCTCTTTAAAAGTTACATTATTTTATCTAAATACTGACTAGTTAAATCTACGTATATATTCACTTTTGCTGGCGTTGTTGCTGCCGCGATAGCGGGACGTCGTCGTCACTATCGAATTCAGAAGAATCATCTTCGGTAGAGGATTTATCGGAGTTTTCATTCATACTATTTATATTGATCCAGGGTCTGATTCTATCGGCTGCAACAACGCTTTCAAAAGGTTTGCGATTTTTTTTATAGCCAGGGATGTCTTTAATTTTATATCTATCGTTACCTAAGACTTGTGCGATTTTATACGGTCCAATAAATTTTGACATTAGTTTAGTACTATTTCCTTTGTTATAAAAGTTAGTTCTTGTAATCTTAACCAAGTCATCTACTTTGTAAGCAGCAGCGGGAGATCTGTTCGCATCGTAACTTCGTTTTTGTTTTTCTTGGCTGATCTCAATATTATTTTTAACTTCATCTCTAATTTGCTGCACGTCATTATTCATAGCTTCTGTAATATCAAGTTTATTGGCCAAATGATCTCTTAGCTTTGTGCCAAACAAAACTTCCGAAGCTGCCTTCTTTGTAGATGAATTGATCGTATTATTTATGCCCCATTGTATTTTGCCAAGGCAGGAGTCCCAGTCGCGCTCATCCTTATCTAAATTATATTTACTCATCGAATTCAGAATGGTTTGATTGAAGCGTTCAGCTTGGCCGTTCGCCCTGGGACACGCCACGGCATTTAGGGTATGTTTAATGCCGTAAAGAGCACAAAACTTCTTGAATGCTGCGGAGGTGAATGAAGTACCACGGTCCGAAATAATACGTGCTGGTAAGCCAAAATCGTAAAATACATTCTGCAGCACCTTTAAGGTCGTTTTAGTTTTTGTGTTGTTTACGGGTTTGACAAAAACATATTTTGTGAAGCCGTCAACAATGGTTAAAATGTAAGCGTTGCCATGTTTACTCCTCACAAAAGGCCCCAAGTGATCGATGTGTATAGTGTGCAGTGGGATGTCAACCTTTTTGATGGGGTAAAGATGGCCCGCTTTGGTTTTTGCCTCACTGTCTTTATTATACGCACACTCTATACATGACGATATATATTTTTTTATGAAACGACGTAATTTTGGGAACCAGAATTGTTGTTGGACTTTCTCAATAGTTTTAGTAATGCCCAAATGACCTACGTCATCATGATTTGCTCGACAAATCTGAAATCTCGCGTTCCGCGGTACCACAAGACAGAGTCTTTCATTCAGCTTTCGGTAGAGTTTGTTATCCTTGATTACATAGTTCTGTTTTATATCTTTCGACTCTTCATTTTTTTGTGGTTTGAGAATTCTCACTATGCGCAATATTTCAGGATCAGTCATCTGTAATGCAAGTAGCCAATGGTCCTTCTCGATATTGTACACCAAGGCCGTGGACTCATCAACGCAATCGATCAATTTGGTGTTCCGACTTAAGGCGTCGACATGATTCATCTGAGTCCCAGGCCGGTACTCAATATCGAAGGTGAACTCGCTGATTTGGAGCCACCAACGTGCTATACGTGGCACCAAGTCGCGCTTAGTAAGTGTCGTCCTTAAAGCTCCACAATCTGTGACGACTTTAAATTGGATACCTAGCAGATAGACTCTGAACTTCTTCAAAGAGCACACAATCGCCAACGTCTCTAGTTCATAAGAATGAAGATGTCGTTCTTCAGGTGTAGTCTGTCTACTGAAATAGGCAACCGGCTTGAGAACGCGTGGATTTTCTTGCCACTGGAGCAAAATACCCCCTATGCCTAGGGCGCTGGCGTCAGTGTGGAGTTCAGTCTGAAGTTTGGGATCATATAAGGCAAGTATTGGTCTATCCACCAACTTTTGCTTCAGTGTCGTAAACGCCTGAACTTCACCCTCCGTCCATTGAAAAGAAACGTCTTTTCTTAGTAAATTTGTAAGGGGGCGGGCTATTTCACCGAATCCCTTAACAAATTTTCTGAAATAGCCCGCCAAGCCCAAAAACTGACGAACTTCATGGACGGTGGTAGGTGTAGGAAACTCATTGACAGCCTTAATTTTCAGCTCACTGGGTCTGACACCTTGTGCCGAAATGTCGTAACCAAGGTAGGTTATAGTGTCGTCAAAAAAACGACACTTCGACAGTTTGAGGGTGAGGCCATTAAGCCTAAGAAGTTTTAACAGATCTTCGAGCCTCTCGAAACCCTGCTCTAAATCTTTTGAAGGCACCAGTATGTCATCCAAATATGCAAGTGCCGACTCAAATCGTTTAGTTCCGAGCATCCGGTTTATGAGTCTTTGAAAGACGGCCGGCGCATTGGCCAAACCAAACGGCATTCTATTAAATTCATAGTGGCCGTCTGGTGTCACGAAACTCGTAAAGCGCCGGCTGTCTTCAGACATGGGAACCTGATAGTACCCGGATGCCAGGTCTAATGTGGTAAAGAACCGATTACCGCTGAGATTGGTGAGTTGGTCTTCTATAAGAGGTAGGGGAAAGCAGTCTTTCTGAGTCTTATTATTAAGCGCCCTGTAATCGACACAAAGACGTGGCTCCCCTGTCTTTCTCTTGACCATCAATATCGGGCTCGCATAGTCAGAGTCAGACTCTCTTATGATATCGTTCTGTAAAAGGTCGTCAATGATACTGCGTACTTGTTCCCTTTCCGAATGCGAGAGTCTATACGGACGGTATATTACTGGCTTATCATCGGTCAAATTTATCGTCATCTCTACCCCAGTTGCACATCCTATCTCGCTCAGGTTCATCGCAAAACAGTCCCGGTAGGACTGCAGAAGACTATAAAGTCTCTTCTTAGCATTTTCGTCAACGTCCGCACCAACCTTTATATCAGTTTCTGGTAGAGGTTGTAACGAGGAAATGTCAGTCGTAATTCGCTTCACACTATACATCATTTTTTCCACGAAAGGCATCGCTCTTGCTAACACAGTTTCAGGTTCGATCACAAAGGGCTGTGGTGCTAAGTGAGATACCACAACGTAACCTTTCCCGTTAGTAATTGTATAGGCACCTTGGTGTAGACGATAAGCTTTTGAAGCCTCACAGCAGCTGTATCCTTCCACATATACGTCTCCGGTAAATGAAGGGTCTTGGGTATGTACTTCGACCAAGCAAATGTTGTTGATTTCGGTAGGATTCGACACTATTAATTTCAAATTAGATTTTTGATTGTGTATGTCGGAGGAAGGGCTCTTGTAAAAGTAAAGCTGTTTGTTGTCCTTTAGTACCGTAATGAATGAAAGTTCAGTAAAATTTTGCCCAATAAGCACCGGTGTCTGCATGAATTCATCGCTAACTATAAAGACTTCGACCATTGCATCCACGTCATCGATTTTCAAGTTTACAAAACTTTTGTACAAGGGAGTGATGGCAGAATTACCGAAGCCCTTTATAGTTGGCAACTCCGTAAAAGACTTTGTTAGACACAAATTGCGAGCTTCAGATTCACGCATAAGAGTGCATTCGCTTCCGAAATCGACGTAACCGACGAAAACCTTTCCATTTACGATAGCTTTTTTATAAAACTTGTCGTTTGCGTTGTCAGAAGTAAATATCGCCATAGTCTTGCGTTCATCCTTACTATCACCTTTGTCCTCCGTTCGTGTACTAGCACCGAGAGGGTTGAGTCTGCAAGTGGGCGAGTCATGTCCAACCCTGTGACATTTTTGGCACTTGATGAGAGGCTTGGGACATTTATGGAATGGGTGACCCTTGGCTCTACAATTGTAACAAGTTACAGAAATTTCGTTTGAAGGAGGAATGGTATTACGCCCTGTCGGTGTAAAATCAGGTCGTTTCTTAACGTTTTGCGAATCGTTTTGTCGCTGCGAGTTCAGAAAAACCAATAAATCTTCTGGTTCCTCACAGTTCAAAGCCTGAGCACTATTTCTGACGGACTTGTCAACGATTCCGTGTATTATACAATCCACGGCTTTCTTCCCTACGATCTCACAGCGATTCACTAAGGTTAGTTTGTCATAAAAATATTCGCGATAGCTCTCGTTAAAACGTGTTGTGCGGGCAAGCATCTCTTCAAGAAGCCTACCATAATTTTGCTCGTTCGGGAATGCCTTCCTGAGTTTAGATTGCCACTCCGTCCATGAGAATACAACAGAAGGCAATGACTCGAACCATTTCTTTGATAGACCAGTGAGTTTTTGAAGCGCAAAATGGATGGTTTGCTTCTCATCCCATTCGTATATGCCCGCACACTCGTTAACCTTTCTAATCCAGCTCTCTATACTTTGGGCCTTGCTAGAGGGATCGAATTCGGGGATCACATTATTGAGTTGGTTGCTATTAAATTGATTGGACCTAGCCTTGTCCTTTTGAAAAATTGAAAGCATTTTCAGTACCTCGTCATTAGAAAACCCTGTCGCAGTTGCTGGACATTCTTCTGGGACAGGATCTGGCGGCGGTGTGCAGTCTGGTTCCTGTTCGACTTCTTCTACTATCCAGGTTGAGGTCCCAGACTCTTTTCTTGTTTTAGGTGTTCGGTCTTCCGGAACAAGCGGGCACCTCCTCTTTCGACCACGGGTACGGTGCCGGCTGCGCGTCGGAGTATCGTCCATCTCCACTTGCAAAATAAAAAATTAGCTTTAGGAAGTAATAAAATTTATTTTTAAGATTTTGTCTTTTTTTTATTGAATAGTCGACAAAATCCCACATAAACCATGGACATTAATTATGGAAATAACAATGAATGTAGGTATAACAGTCACTTCGAAGTGAACTGGAATAATTGGGTCTTTCTAGCAGCTTTCAAATAATAATATATCCTGGTTTATCAACAATGCTTTAATAAGTCTCATAGTATTAATTGTAATCATGGTAGTAGTTAAAACTGACCTTTCTGACACCAATCAGCGGTATATAAACCACCGAAAATCGATCTTGCTTACTTAAGAGCACACTTAGCTCAAAAGTTGGCAGTACACTCAACTGCCTCTTCTGGCTACAGTCAGCGGTACACTAAACCACTAAAAGCCGATCATATTTTAGAGTACACTGAACTCAAAAGCAGTACACTTAACTGCCATTTTTGAAGACTGTCAGCGGTACACTAAACCACCGAAAGTCCATTCAAAAACGTAGCTAGCTAACAGTGGTACACTAAACCACTTGCCATTGTATTAGAGAGCATTTAGATAGCCAATAGTACACCAAACCGCCTGCTTTTTTTTTTTATACCGCTTTGTACACAGCTACTCGTACGAAACAAGACTTAGTTTAAAATAAATAGATAAACTAAAGCAGAATAATATGATAGTGCAACTGTTTCATTTCCTTTGTAAACTTTTACAGAAGTACTGTAGCTTTTACTTCTAGTAAAAGCTAGCTTCTTCTGCTAGCTATTTGATTTTAAAATGACAAAGCGCCAAGTTTACTTATTGATGCATAAAGTTGCGGGTTCGAGTACTGCTTGTGGCAGAATTTCGATGGCTAATAAAAATCAATAACCGTTAAAAAAAGGGGGGTTGATGGATCACTAATTCACTATTTGACATATAGTTAAGGTAGGTATTCAAATATGCATTTACAAAAATAATTTAGTGGTATTGTTTTGACGCCTTCCCTAAATTTTACTTTAGTAAAACATGCAATTCGTTTCTCAAACGATAGGAATATCAAATCATTATGCAATACTAGGCTTATTTTGTGTGTGTGGCCAAATCGTTTCTGAGAGAACTGAAAGGATATAGAATATCCAAATCTAGGAAACTCAGAAATTCGATCAGATAGGCATTATTCGAGAGTAGCCCGACCTTAATGCCAAATCCAATTATCTAGCCACGTGCAACGAAATAGTACACGCAAATTAATTCCAACCATAATTTAAGGAAGGTACCCATCGTATATTTTAATATAATGAGTTTTTAATGAACAAAATATAATAGAAACATACCTTGATTTTCGTGTTCCACTTGTGGGCAGCAGGGGAGTGTCCCCTCTTCTGACTTTTTAGGAAAAGCCAAACAACGTTCACTTTTAACTAGTATATTGTCACTGTAACACGTTCTTATAAAATTACACACTATTAAGTATAAGCAGGAGATCTTACTTCTACGACGGTTCGAAAAGCACTGTCGTCCGACTGACTGTCGCAAGACCTCGAAGGCTGTTATCCCCCTCCATGAGCCACCACCAAGTGCAAACTTCCGGTTGGCGGAATTTTGTGATTGGCCAGTTTGAATTTGACAGCTCATGTGTAGCCATAATTTAAAAAAAATAACTAAAAATAAAACTGAATCATCACACCTGTATATATTATAATAAATCTCACCACAATTAACTTGAAATATGTTGTAGAAAACAGTTTTTTTTTTTTATCAATTTTCAAAACTTAGGTAGTGTAAAATTTTTGGAACTGTTTTTGTTGTATTTTTTTTTCGTTTCAATAAAATTTGTAAATGAATTATTTATAAATATGGACTTTAGTTACTTTTGTAATTTTGACAACTTAAGTTGAATGACAGCCCTTCGGTACCAAAAGATGAATGTATTAACCTCGTATTAACAAAACACCGCGCCGCCGGCGGGCAGAGTATTACGAGTATACTAGCTTAATTTTTTTTTTTTTAATTTCATAAGACCTTTGCTCACTTATTTCTAGCGCAATTGCCGCTTTTCCACTTTGTTGATTTTTATTATCTTACCTGTACCGTGTTTGTCAGCAAATCAACTTTTTAATTAATTTTTTTATTTCATTAAGAGATATTCATTTGTTTAAGCAAATATACACCTACTTAAGATCATAGGTATCTTTATTTCCACAACGCTTTTGAGGAGTATTTTGTTGCTTTACATGTTATGTATAAGAAAAGTTATACAAGAAAACCTAAATTAAAAATACTTTTCTACAATTACCTGAGAGGCTTATTTACTACAAAAATCCCATTAGGTAGCGGGATAAATATTTTCGTTTTTTAAATTTCAATGATTTCTTTACACCTCCGGGCAGACAACCTTTTTTTGTTTAACCTATATTACAAAAGGTATGTTATTATGCCTGTACAGGGACCAAGCTACTTTCCACACCAAAGTTTATATCTAAGTTTGTACAAATTTTAAATTGGTGCCTACCATCAATGATAGGTTAGTTTTTTACCGTTGCAAATGGACAAACCACTGGTAGTGGTCGGTTGCAAACACATAATTTATTTCTAACATTGTAAAATGTATTTATTTAATCATCCTTAAAATCAATTGCTTCTTACAATTTATTTATTTATTGATTAACACGACAAGAAGACATAATCCTATGTCTTGATTTAGGCACTCAACAATAATAGGTAGGCATTATTTTTGGTTGTCTTGGCCTATAGAACAAAATCAATATTGCTTTAAGATGTAATAAGTACACATAATTGTCTATGTACCGTACCTTCCACTTCAATTGGGATCATTCAATACATACTAGTTACACTCCGATGTACCTACTTATGAGTAGTTGTAGGTATACTTCACTGTCATTAATACTGAGCGAGCAGCCGTGATCCGTTCAGAACACAGCACAACGTCTCCCACAGCCAGTACAACTTTTTTGTTTTTCATTGTTGTTCGAAGTAGGTATGTTACTTCATACTACTTTGATGACGTAATTGGACAACAAGCTTTTCAAACTTTTCACCGGGCTCTTTTTTTTATTAATCCAAATAAGTGCCGCTTGTAGACTTTGCATTGTTTGGGTGAAAAGCAACGATTTAGTTATGTTATTGCAGCCTTGTATACAACACCGGTATCCTCCTCTTAATCGTCATCATCCGGAATATTGTTGTATATCCCTTGCAATGCTAACCCTCCAACATGCATGTGTAGCCATTTTTTCTTTAGAAAACTTTCCTAGCGTAAACTGACGGAACCAACTTCGCTTAAACAATCTAATAGCTCCAGAGGAGGTATGTTGGACATTTTGGGGTGACCTACGTCACTAATTCTTTGTTAGTACCAACTGACAATGGCAGTTTACTAAAGGACGCACATCATACGATATATTTCTTATTCCTTTGTTAGTACCAACTGACAATGTCAGTTTACTACTGAGCGCACATTAAACGATATATTTCTATGTTAGTACCAACTGACAATGTCAGTTTACTACTGAACGCACATTATACGACATAACATTTCTTTGTTAGTACCAACTGACAATGTCAGTCTACTACTGAACGCACATTACACGACATAATATTCCTTTGTTAGTACCAACTGACAATGTCAGTTTACTACTGAACGCACATTATGCGACATAATATTTCTTTGTTAGTACCAACTGACAATGTCAGTTTACTACTGAGCGCACATTATACGACATAATATTTCTTTGTTAGTACCAACTGACAATGTCAGTTTACTACTGAGCGCACATTATACGACATAATATTTCTTTGTTAGTACCAACTGACAATGTCAGTTTACTACTGAGCGCATATTATACGATATAATATTTCCTTGTTAGTACCAACTGACAGTGTCAGTTTACTACTGAGCGCAAATATACCATATATTTCTTATTTCTTTTTAGTACCAACTGACAATATCAGTTTACTACTGGGCATACACAATACCACATATTCCTTATTTCTCTTTAGTACCAACTGACAATATCAGTTTACTACTGAGCATAAATTATATCACATATTCGTTAATTCTTTTTAGTACCAACTGACAAAATCAGTTTACTACTGAGTATAAATTGTACCATCCGGACTAGTCATAAAATACCTATTGAAATTGTAAACACAACTTTCAATGTATAATAGTTTATTGGTTCTTAGCCTCCACAACTAAAACACATAGTTTAAAACCCTTTTTTGTAGATTTCCCATTGTTAAAAGTATGTGCACTTGATTAAATTAACATGTAGGTATTTTATGTAGCTGTTTGAGCATATTTCTCAGAAAGTACCCGTGCGACCAAGCTTCACACTATAATAGCAGCTTCAACATTAAAATATCAATGTGACATAATCACTAGTATAATTTTTATTTTTACCAGCCACATGTTTGTTCCAGCTTAATACCTACTTACTGTTAAACAATTCCACAGGTATTTTTAATTTCTCGGCTTCACCATCAAAACTTATTAGTACCGGTCACTACTCGACCTACTACTTCTCAAAAGGGTAGGAAGTTACTCATCAGTACAATAATATTCTAATGCACTGAAAACAACCTGCCAGAGCGATGCATTTTTGTCCCGTGCGCCACCGCCCGATCACCGCTAAATGTAAACAAAATAATTTAGTATGATAAAGGTAAAGTTCTGCCACGAATTAATGAAATCAATTAGGTACGGTCAACGGTGGGTAATTCCCATCTGTATCACTGCTTAGGTACCTATGGATTCTTATTCTTAAATTTATCCTCACTACACTTTCGGTAAATAGATAATATGCAAAACTTTATAAAACTTATTCGCTTTTGCAGGCAAACATATTCATTTCTTACTTATTTGTTGGCGTGATGGCGCACGAGAAAAAACATCACGTAGCGGTATAATTTCGCTTCTTCCTTCCTTTTTTTTCAAATACATCTTAAGGTACTTAGACTTACTTACTCTGAAATTCGTCGCAAAAAAATCCCATCTTCGTCGCCACGTGTGACGTCCGCACGTCACAGGAGTAAGTAAGAGGTTAGAATAGATAATAATTAGACACCGTCGGGCCTCGTGTGAACTGGGATATATTTCAGTGTTAAGACACAACAAGTATAAGGTCAAATAGACTAACAAATCAATGCTACAATATTAATAACTCGTATCTTATTTAGACGTGTGTCCTGTACCACGGCCCGATAGAGACTGGCTGCATCGGCCAGCGCAGTGGCGGTAGTTGGTGATTGACAGCCATTGTTCAAGCTGGCCCACCAGCATGGCCTGCTGTACACCACACCGACCCTTACACCCTGTGTTTTATACACGTGGGGGTTTTTAAACTTGACACGTTATACACGAAAAATAATGGTATTCCTAAGACCCTCTTCATACAAATCACAAGCGTATATTGCTATTAGCATTACGTATATTACTGATACGTAACTTCTATCATAAACTAATAGTAATAACATGCTAAGTTACGCAACATGATTCGATTGTGGCCGCAAGAAATTACTACCTACGGTGAGAAGGGGGAACGGTATTACATGTGATGTGTGTCGAATTGTACCGGATCCGGAACTTGTTTTACTTTCTTAGTTGACAAGGTCGATTATCGTGTTTTTATAAGAGCAATCTTTGTTTGCAATGAGAGACTTTCCTGTGAATGTTCGTCAAAATTTTTATAGATGGCAATGTCAGTATGCTCGAGGTTCAAAACTCTTTGCAATTAGCTGAAAAAAGTTTTTACTATAATATTGGACAAAAGAGAATGTATAAATTTTATAGATAAAATAAATTGAATCCAAAGAAATCTTCGATGTTGGTCTTTTGGAAACGCATGCTGTCCCGAATTATTGCATTGAGTTACAAGCACAACACTTACCACAACCATTTTCATTTATTTTTATATCGCCAAACGAAGCAGTAATTTCTTATGGGAGGTCCAATTTATGTTTTTCTTATTTCGAACTATATTTTTTGGGAAAAGCAGGGACTAGATAAATACTATACGTACAACTGGAAAAGTGGTTCAGTTTCATGGACAGAACCACCATCCGGGGTGATAAAAAAATAACGCCGTATAGATTCTCTTTTGTCCAATATTATGGTAAAAACTTTTTTCGGCTCATTCTGACCAAAAGCAAAGAGTGTTGAACCTTGGAGCATACTATCAGCGCCATCTATGAGATTTTTGAGGAACATACACCGGAAAGTCTCTAATTCCCCTTTTAGTCGGCAAATTCTAAATTCGTAAGCAGCAGGTGCCAAAAACGAATTACACACTGTTTCGTGAAATGCCGGGGCATTATGTAAAATGACGAATAAAAAATTTCTCGGAGTTTTGTAGAATGCCAAGGCATAATGTAAAACGACGTATTATACAATTTGCCTGCGTACGCCCTAATGGTGTCGATGAAATAATAAAATTTTAATGAATCTCTCGTGTCTGCGAAAATTGGTCTTCTACAGTCAAAATAATGTAGTTTTACAAACCAGAAGGTAAGGGGTTCTTAGGAAATGAGGCACAGATAAACCTAACCAACATTTTATTGAAATAACACCACATTTGATGACAAAACCGATCTTCTGTTAAATTAACACAACAAGGACAATATTCAAGAAATCTTAAAGGACAAGATACGACCTAGGTAACACAGCTAACTATATACGCTTCTGAGAGGTCCGATCGTTTCAACTGTCGAGCAGCAAGTGAGAGGCCAAGCTTGCGGGTTCTTCTCGCTGCAGCGCAGCTGCAGCGGGGAGAGCCTTTCTGGCCTGGGGCCACTGAGGCTGGTTTCAATCGACGCCTGCAGCAACAGGCGTGTCACGGGGGCGGCCTCCCGAGGGGCATGTCAAGTCCGGTTTTCACGCCGCGGCGAGGCAGCCCACCAGGTGATTCCCCGTTGGGGGAGGCCTAGTGAGCGCCTACGAGCCAGCGGCGGCTTCTCTTCAATGGAGGTGGGCGGGCGCGGTGCGGCGTCGGCACGCTTGCGCGGCGCGCGCGCACTGCGCACGACGTGGTTGGGGGCTGGTAGTAGGGGCCCACAGTCCTGACTACTCGACGGGGAGTAGTGGACGTGGGCTGCCTGGTGTGGAGGGGAGGGGCCTCAGCATCCTGTCCTCATGCGAGCCAGGATGGAGACACCCTCCGTGACTATTGCCACCGGGTCTGTGCCTGCTCTCACGGCCTTGAGGACGGAGAGCAGGAGCTCGATGGCGAGGTCAATAGCGTCGGCTGCGTTGCTTGTGGTCGCCCCCGGGTGCTTCACCGTCTTGCCCACGTTTTGTGGGGCGGCGACCGCTTCCTGGGGCGTCTGATTCGGTGTGGGTGCTGCAGCTGTGCTGGGAGGCGCCTTCGCCTGCTTCGCCTTCCTCCCCGCGGGAGGCGGGGCGGCGACCGCTTTCGACGGCGCTAGTTGCGGAGGGATAAGGCCGGCTGAGATGGTGGCGGCGGCGGCTGGATTGGTAGAGGCGGCGGCTGGATTGGCGGAGGCGGACCCCTTCTTCCTCCTCCTTCCTCTCCTCTTCCTGACCGGCCCACTGGGCTCGTTCGCGGAGGCCATGAGTGACCCCGGCGCGTTCGACTCTCCCGTGGGCTCGGCGACGACTCTGGCCGGTGTTGTGGGCTGGGTGGAGGTTCGCGGTGCGGTGCCGGCTTTCTTATTGCGTACCTCGCGGCGCAGGACTGCGCACGCGAGGCTGTTCGCCGGGTGGGCCTTCCCGCAGTTCGCGCAGGTGGCGGGCTCGGTGCGTGGGCGTGGGCACTCCTTCGCCGGGTGCTCCTCGCCGCAGCAGACGCAGGCTTGCCGCCGGTGACAGTTGTGCGAGCTGTGTCGGAACAGCTGGCACCGGTGGCACTGCGGGACTCGCTGCTTCCCACGCCATCCCTCGATCTTCACGCCGGGCACGCACAGGAGCTCGCTCACTGCGTAGATGCCCGGGGTGAGGCCTGGCGTGTAGGTGAGCTGGGCGAAGTGCAAGCACCCAGGGCGTCCTCGGCGGGCACGGATGGGGCGCACGAACTGCGGTTCGTAGCCCAGGCGGCGTAGCTCGGCGGCGATGTCGTCCGGGCTCGTATCAGCTGGCAGGCCGCGTATCGCGACCTTCAGCGGCTTCTCCTCTTTCGGCGCGTAGGCGAACCACGAGAGTCCGGTCTGCCCCTCCAGCGCGGCGAGGTAGCGCTGGTAGGCCCGGAACTCGTCGGCGGTTTGCGCCAGGAAGCGCAGCCCCTTGCCGTAGGGGCGCACATTCGGCGCGTGGCCCAACTGCTCCTTCAGAGCACGGAGGTGGCGGGCCCAGTCGGGGAAGTTATCCACCACTATAGGGGGTGGCTTCCGCGCCGACCGGGGCTGTCCTGCGGCTGGCTTCACGTTTGGGGCCATCTGCTGCGTCACCGGGGTAAGGGGCGGTGAGCGGGGTTTGGCGGAGGCGGCCGCACCCGCGTATGAGGCGGGGGGCGGGGTAGGTGGCAGCGTCGGTGCGGGGGCCGTCGACGTAGACGGCGGCGGCGTCGTGGTTTGGTCCATGGCTTGCGACGTGGACTGCGGCGACGGGGTGAGCCGGCGGGGCGCCGGTTGCGGAGCGGGGGGGGAGGCCGGGGGCCTGTCCCTCCTTTCAAGGCGCGGGTCACGCCATGGGACCTACGGCGGCGGCTTCCAAATTACTTGGCTCTGTGGCTTGGGCTGGATGGCCCAGAGAGGCGGCTGTCGGGGGCCCGCGGTTGCGGGGGGCTTCGACGGGGTGCGGTGAAGCGGTGGCGAGGCGGGCGACTGTGAGGCGCGCTCGTTGGCGTACTCTTCCCGAAGGTACAAGGCCTGGGCAACATTGCGGGGTGTCCTCG
The DNA here is from genome assembly GCA_947532105.1 of Athrips mouffetella. Classification (NCBI taxonomy): domain Eukaryota; kingdom Metazoa; phylum Arthropoda; class Insecta; order Lepidoptera; family Gelechiidae; genus Athrips; species Athrips mouffetella. The sequence continues at coordinate 5,165,333 of OX383976.1, read as the reverse complement.
GTCTCTTCTTAACCTTCGCGATGGAGGCGGGGGGAGTCATGTCTCCCTAAAAGGCAGCGTGCTGGGTGTCGCGTCCACACGTAGACAAAGCCTACCCCCGGAGACCGGGGGCAGGTGGGTAGCCGACGGTAAGATACGCGGTAGGTAAATATTGGGCTCCTTACGGCATGTAAGCAGCCCGAATATCCCACGCGAAGGAATAATCTACCGAATGTGGGTAGTCAGAAAATACGCGGACGTGATCTGACCTCCTCGACGCGACAGGCGAGATCCGAGAGGCCAAGCAGGTGTGCAGCCTGCTTATATAGGCGACGTCGGTTGGTGTGGCCAGCGCTGCGTGGTGGTTGCAGCTAACAGTAGCTATATTAGAATGACAGCATTGTGAGAGCAGGACAGAGCGATGCGGTACACATTGAAGCGACAGAGACACGTATCTATTCGGCCTTAGTTTTCCCTGCTGTCATCACGTCCCGCGTAGTTTTTTCTGCTGTCATTTAAACCGGGTTGTATCGCATCAGCGCCATCTTTTCAGCTTTAGAGATAGATGATACTACTCGTAGCATTATTTGGTCTCTTAGATAGTATATACTTGCTTATTCACCAAAGATCACCAGAACGTAATATTCTGGTTAATCAATTTTGTTTTATTGAATTTAGTAGGGTTATTTCAGAGTAATTACTGCGTGGTGCCGGCTGAGAATAGTACAACGCCATTTCTTCCTGTGGGTGTCGTTAAAGGCGATTAAGGAATTTCGACCCCGGAGATAGGCAGCAGCTCTTTCTGAGTACGTTCTGCTGCCCACCAACGAAATCGGTCCATTGTGCCAGCCCCATAATTAAGTACCCGTGCTTGAGAATAGGTGGACTTTCATCAAAAATATTGTAAAGCTTTTGTATACAACCTTCTTTCGGAAGACTCCTTAAAAAAATCACTTTGATTCATAGGTTACTTTGATATTACTGCCATTTTAATAGAATGTATTTGGTGCTATTCGACACATTGAAAGAATAACAGTTTTGATCCGTGATTCGCTTTTTATTTTTGGAAGGAAAATCGTGCGATATGATAAACGCAAGATTGGATGCCGAGCTCTTCGCTATCTATGATTGCCATTAGCCTTATTATTAAACTAACAACACAGAATAAAGTAATAGTACTATCATACAGAAGGGACACTCTCCGCCCCCCGCCCGCAATCCACCCCGCACCCCCGCGCGCACCCGCCCGCGCGACTCCCGTGGTGCTCCTGCGGGTCATTTGTACTGATTATGCGTGCCTACGCGTTCTTCCAATTTCAAATTCTAAATTCGCGCTCGTATGTAATGTCCGGGGCGTAAAAGAGATTTTCGCTGTGGAACTCGCAATGTGTGATCGTATACTGTTCTCATATATTATCTCACTAGCTGGTGCCCGCGACTTCGTCTACGCAGGTTTATAAATTGTAGCCTATGTGTTATTCTGATGTATAAGCTATATTATTGTAAAGTTTCATTAAAATCTATTCAGTAGTTTTTACGTGAAAGAGTAACAAACATCCATCCATCTATCTATCCATACTTACAAACTTTCGCGTTTATAATATTAGTAGGAAGTAGGATTAGTAGGATATACTATCCTTATATACTATTCTACCCCCACAATTAAGACTCATGCAAGCTAAGAAAATTAAGCAAAATTTAACAGAATTCCTGCTAGGAAAAATCCTATTCTTAATTCATTATAGATCTTACACTCCAGTTTCCTAATCTGTTACACTTTTAGTTATAATCAAGATATAAACTTAGTTATAATCGAGCTAATAACTTTCCTAATTATCTTAACTGTCATGCGCCTAATTGTAGCGGTCGGCTTATACTTAGTGTTCGGAAGGATACAGTACAATAGTGCGGTCAGTTAGCTGTTTCACGTAGAAACGCCTTACAATTTCACCAAATTTTTTCCAGGTACTAGTTAGGTACATAGCTCTCAATTTTTTTTCTCGAATTTCAAAAAATTTACGTAGAAAATTCAAGAATTGGCTCCTATCAAAAATTGAAAGCTATGCACCTAACTAGTACCTGGAAAAAAATTGGTGCAATGTGGTGAATTTGGCGATATAAGACTATAAGGGACCGGACTACAATACCAGAATCCAACGATGATGCAATCTACAGTAGGTTCTATCAAACAAAGCACATTATACATTCCGTTGATAAGGGTATTGAATCAGCCTTCTAGTACGTTTTCGTTGGCTTGGCGGATATATTAACCTCAATTTCTATAGTTTCAAGTCTGAGATAAGAATTTTATTGTTTGTTACGAAATGTGAAACGTTTTTGCGTGAAGGCTTTTTTTACATTCAAAGTGAAAATTGAGTCGAAAACAACACATAAAAACGTACATGTTTAACCGGCTACACAATAGTATGATAAGGGATATTTGGAACAGTTTAAATATCATCATAACATCTCAATGTGTCCACTACAGGACAGGAAGCCAGGATTCTAGCTTTTGCTGAAAAAATGTGGAGAGGAAGTACCATAGGCACCTCGCTTTTCAGCGTTACTGCTTGCACCAAAGGGTGATTTTTGAGAAGTTTGTTAAATTAGTCGCATAAAAGTAGTGTAAATGACCATAGTTTGGCATCCCTGGAAAGGTGTTGGTCAGACATTTGTGTTTTAGCAAAACTCCGTTTAAATGGGCACTATTGGGCACCATCCCCAGAAGTGATTCACACGTTATGGGTACTGTTTATAAAGGACCATTTTGGTTTTTATAGTTAAATTTTTCACACAAAAATGATGGAAGTGGCCATGGTATTGGCATCGCTGGAAAGATGTTGGTCTGCCAATTGTGTTTTAACATGATTTATGGGCACCTTTACCAGAGGCCATCAAGATTATTTTTACGTGTATATCTCTAAAAAGCTTGTAATCTAAACTTGTATATCTCTAAAAAAATACAATGTATTTGGTATGTTCTCAAAAGGTAAAACTGAACAAGTTTCCTAAAGAGTCGAAAAACGAGTAAATGTAAGATCGTTCGATACAAATTCACTTAAAGTCGACGATTGTTTTTTAGGGGCTACCCAGAAAAAATCATATTTTTCGATCTGTGTGTGTACAGCAATTTCAAGCAATTTTGTAAGTTAGCATGTTCATTGTATGAACCTAATCGTGAATCATTTTCTTCGAACAATAGTTTTTAGTTACATTTAAACTTATTTTAGAGTCCCAGTTCCTAAACACAGTTACTCGTAGCTGCAAAGGCTATCTCAAATAATACGATCGTTCTACGTGACTGTATGTAATAATAAGATGTTCTTCCTAATAAGATAGATCTGATCTAATTACATTGTTTACATTAGGAAAAATGTTCGATAGGCTATCTAGTAGAAACTTACCAATATCACGAACGATATCAGCCGTCTTACTACAAAAAAGTTAGACATCTGTTGAACACTTGATTAAAAAAATCGTACAATGTAACTCTGGCTATGTGATTGATGCGCTCAAGTCAAAAATGACTTATTTTCGACTTCTGCGCATCAACTGACATAGCCACTTATTTTGTGCGCATTTTTTTAATAAAGTGTTCAACAGATGTCTAACTTTTTTGTGGTAAGACGGTAGAGGTTTTGTTTTTTAATAGGCAATTTTCTATAACATTTGTCAACTACGGTTTTTTAAGTGTCAATAGGTGGCACGCTCACCACTGTTGGTAATTTCTTTTTTATAGCTTTGTAAAGATAATGAAAACTTGGAAGAAAATATATTACAGACATTAGACGGTAGTAATCAAATTGACTTAATAACTTTTATACTGGGTGACCGTTTAGTTAGTATCAGTGTTTTCATTTTCCTTTTATTGAATTTTCAAAATGTACTGGAAAACACCCTATTGACGTCTATTCTTTCGTTTGGGTAGTTTCAGGGGCAGTAATTGTATTGCATTATAAAATAACCTGATCAGATTCTTGTTAAGAATTAATCATGATTTGAAAAGCGACGAAAGAAAATTTTTTTAATTGTTATATTCTGTTATTTTGCTTTATTTTCAGACGAAACACTCCACTGTCCATACATATTCAATTCATTTATATATATTATTTATTATTATTATTTATTTATTATTATTTCATTTATTATTTTTACATATTTCTTTTGTGTTCTTTTTGAATCTCACTAATATTATAAATGCGAAAGTATGGCTGTTTGATGTCACGCCTAAACAACTGAACCGATTTCGATGAAATTAGGGAGGAAGATAGATCAAGCACAAGACTAACACATAGGCTACAATTTATCCTGGAAAATGCATGGTTCCTGTAGGAGACAGGATGACACAAAGACTATATATCACGAGCGAAGCCTCGGGTAAAAGCTAATACCATACCAATAAACTCGTGTGTCAATGGAAACCTACCGATCCCATATTTGCTCCGTAGCATAGCATAGTTGGTAGGTAGTAAATAAACGATCGCATTCGGTAAAGTTTGTAAGCTGGTATGTTAGGTTTACAATCATCGCTCATCGAATTACGATCGATATTGTATTCCATCTATTACGTTGAATAGTATCTCTGAGTTCTGTCTTGTATGTGTTGATAGTAATAAATTATAACTGCATACCTAAGATACGTAGAACAAGAATGATCCTCCTAAGAAAGAGCTGAATACCATTTTGTTCGTTTAGCGCAAAGCTCAAAATCAGTGAACGCAAAATTACCATATCTCATAATGGCAGCCTCAAACAATTCTTGTTATCATTATATAAACTGCCCCGTGTGGTGCCGGCAAAGACTACTACCCCAACTCTACCCGTGGGTGTCGTAAGAGGCGACTAAGGATTAATGAACCAGAGGATGGGCAGCAGCATCCTTCTGTGTATCGTATCATCTTACATTCTGCGATCATCATTCTCGGTCCATGGTGCCAGCCGTAACGCTAACAAGCGTGGTGACTATGGTACTTCCCCTCCACATTGTTTAAGCAAAAGGAAGGAGTTCCCTGTCCTGTAGTGGACGTTTCCATGGGATTTCATGATGATTACATAAACTACATTAAAATCCCGCACCGCGTTTTGATGTCCTTTTCCTTTCATCCGTACATTCATCCTGTCTGTCTGAAGTCGCTTATTTCAGTAACTAATGAATGGCCTTTGATACGGTTTTTACCACAGAGTAAAAATTTTATAGACTCCCATCATAGCCTGCCTCATATACATAGCCTGTCTGAGGAAGTACTGAAGTGTATAACGTATCCTGCCGCTGATCGACTAGGTTTATTAACATTTATTAGTCCTAAGTCGTAATTTCTGAGAAAGTTAGATAAAACTTTTACTTTTTTGGGATTTGATAAAAATCCATACATTTTAGTTTGGAGGACCCTGCAAGAAAAGGACACGCTTATAGTTTCCTCCTTAGCAGAAAGTGCTGCTACTTAAACCTCCTTGGTTTTTACTAATAGACAGACCGATTCGCGAGAAATATTTTTATTTATATTCTACAGCAGGAAATTTCGTGCGAAGTGGCTAAAATATGATGATGTTTGTCTATCAACAAAGTGCAGTTCAAGAGTTTTTCTGGCTAATAAAATGTATTTATTATTTAATATTTTTAATTTTAGACAAAGTTAAATAAAAGTAAAAAGCAGTATGAAGCAGCAGTATATTAAGATTATTAAAAAGTAAATTCCTATTAACTTCTACAAATCAATTCAGCGACAAAGAACTCGTGTTTTTTCCAACGAACCACTAACCCCATCGGCGCCAATATTCTTCCATAACAAGTCTGCACCCCGATTCAATCAATTTGCCCTCTGATCAGATAGATGGGGGCGTAATGGGGCAAACTGATGGATAGTTCCCAAGATTGGTATGGAAATAAACTTACTCCATATTCCTAACTAGCGGCCCGCCCCGGCTTTGCATGGGAAGGAAGAGTTCATAAAAAGATTCCATAGATAAAATCACTTTCAGTATTTCCCGATTTTGAAAAGAGTTTATTTTTTGTTTTAGATCTATCGTAAGAGTAAATTATAGAATGACAACAAATTATATAAACTGGTCAAGTGCGAGTCGGACTCGCTCGCATTTAATACACTTCTCAGCTGGCGGCTCACACTTGGCCCGTTTTTTGATCTATAGGAATTTCATATTCACTTTCACCCCCAATTTTTATCCCCTTGGGGGATGATTTATCAAAAACGCTGAAACACATGTTTATTTCTTCCTATTTATTAGCCTAAATCCTAATTTTTAGTAGGATTTTCATAAGAACTTTCACCCCCTTGGGGGATGATATCTCAAAATTGCTGAAACACGTGTTTCTTTACTTCTTATTATAAGCTTAAATCCAAATTTCAAGTACCTCATGTCAAAACTATAGAATTTTTATACCAACTTTTATCCCTTATTCCACCCCCTTGGGTGATGATATCTCGAAATTGCTGAAACACATGTTTCTTAGTTTCTTATTATTAGCGTAATGTGGGGCAAACTGATGGATAGTTCCCAAGATTGGTATGAAAATAACCTTACTCCATATTACTGCTACTGGAACTAGTGGGCCGTTCTGGCTTCGCATGTATTGCAAAGTAAGCGCGCTTTTAGCGTATAAAACCTGATAAAATGCTTCTTTGAGAATGTTGTTCAGTGTCGTTGACTAAGCACGCACTTTCAGTTTTCGGTACACCGTCTCTAACACCCTTTATTATTGGGCCAGGTTTGCCCTTTGGGTTGCGGAGGCTAGATTGCAGTCGCTCTGTGTAAAAACTAGTGCTCTCGTCAAATCCCCTAACCTAGGTAGTAGTACGTAAAACAGAATAAGGCTAGGGCAATTATCAAATGCAGAGTATCCATGATTGGCTTGGAGCAAAAGTTAGTTGTGACATAATGTTGTTTTTGTGATTATTTAAGGCCGCCCACGACGGTTTTTTGTGCGTCCATTTTTATGTGATGTCATGTTGCTAATTATAAAAATAGATCACGCGTTTTGTTTTAGTTAATGCTAGAACTAGATCTGTTTCTCCCGCGTAGTATTTTTTTTCCTGTGGGTATAGCAATGTAAAAAAACGTAAATTTTTACAAAACTTAATTCTCCATTATGCCTATGGCAGACACTTGTCACTAAACAGATATTTACGACTTTAGTAACATTACTAGCTTTCCGCCTTCGGTTTCACCCGCTTTAAATGCGTTTTTAAAGCGGGTGAAACGGCATGGGAATAAAGTGTTTTCCGGCGGGAATGAAGTGTTTTCCCGCGGTAAAAAGTAGCCTATGTGCTGTTCCAGGACCTAACCTATATGTGTAACAAGTTTCATTAAAATCCATTCAGTAGTTTTTACGTGAAAGAGTAACAAACATCCATCCATCCATCCAGCCATACTTACAAACTTTCGCGTTTATAATATTAAGTAGGAAGTAGAATAGGAAGTAGGAAGGATTAGTAGGATAGTAGGAAGTAGGATAGCACACCCTGGACACTACATACAACGAGCGCGCGCATAGGCCTGAATTGCATATTCGGTGCAACATAACTGACCCACAGGAGCACCACGCGAGTCGCGCGGGTGGTTGCGCGAGGGAAATTTCAAGGGGGGCGGAGCTTGTCCGTATTCTGTGATTATATTATAGTGTCTTTCTGCCACCTAATTCTTTTTCTGCATGCGTTAGAAGTTTTCCGCCATTAGTTTATTTATCTGCGTTCCGTTTCAATGTCTAAGTTCACCGAATAATGGTCTCATCTGTGCTGTATTTTCTACATATTTGGTAATAAAAATTGTTGTTCTTGTATACTATCTGTTTCCGATTTTACGAAAGTATAGAGTAGTAAATCATTACTTTAAAATAACTTCGTTGTAGAAAGACCTGTTAATCTTCCGTGCTGTGTTTTACTCATTAAGTATGTATAATATTTAAGACGGATTAGAACTTATTGTCGCGGTCTTCATTGGTCAGAAGTTTTCCGCTTTTTCCACCTTTGGTGATCCATTAGTTTCTTTATTTGCATTCCGATTCAAAGTGTGTCTGTCAAAGTTCAAGTAACAATGGTCTTCTTTATGCTATATTCACAGAGGATTCCTCTATCCTGTTATCTGAGTTATGCTATATAAAATTTGCACGAGGTCAGTTTCAAGCTATAGCTTTGAGCTATAGGAAGCAGTGTCAATTGCGCCGTCTAACTACAAAAATAACAAAATACGCTCGTCTCACTCTGACGAATAGGGTGGGGAGAACAATACGCGTAAGAACCCTCCCTAAGTTTAGCTTTCAGGAAACAAGGAATTAGTTTTTTTTTTTATTGAAAATGGGCTTACTCTTACTACCTCGATATAGTTGGCTAAGGTTTTATACGTATTACAAAGCAATTCGCTACAGAAACTCAAATGTAAGGAACCTTGAAACTTGGCCTTGAAACTTAATGACCCTATCTCTATTTAAATAGATTTAAAAAAAATTTTTTTTTCGAACACAAATACTTTTTTTTTTCATTTTATCTATGCCGCCGAAGTGGTAAAATAAAATCTTTATTTTTTATTTTATTTATTTAACTAAGATCTACAGCATTAATACAAACAATATAAACCAATACAGTAATCTATACATTAGCCAATTACAGATCTTCACTACGTAATTAAAACATTTAAATTGAGGGTAAGTTATTTGAAGGTCGGTAGCAAGAATAAAAAAAAAAGTATACATATGAAAACATTAAAAAGTATTGAACTTAAAAATAACAAATCTTAAAAAAAATAGTATTTTTAGTGTACAAGTAATGTGGAGGTGATTTTTTTTCTTGTCTACACCACCATGTGAGTTGTCGTTAGATAGGTTTTTTAAATAATGTTAGTCTGAAAATATTATTTTTCGATTTGGGAATCTTTTTCGTTTTTAGGGTTCCGATACCAAAATGGTAAAAAAAGGAACCCTTATGGTGCCGCTCTGTCTGTCTGTCCGTCTGTCTGTTACACCTGTATATCTCAGCAACCACTCATGCTATCGACTTGAAATTTGGAATAGTTTTAGAATATAGTTGTCCAACTTCATTACACGTAAAAAAATTAAGAAAAAATTATGATTATTAATGTAAAGGCCTAAATAGGGGGGGCAAAATTTCAAATTATCGGCACTAGGTTGAGTGGGGTATCATATGAAAGGGCTTTACTTGTGCATTCTAAAATATGTTTTTGTATTTTTTTATAACTCTTATTTTTCAAGTTATGATGAAAAATGTGAAAAAAAATACCGTTTCCCCCCCCCCCCCCCCCCCCGCCCCCTTATCTCCGAAGTTTGTGAATGGAAAAATCTGAATTAATTACAGTCGATAGGAGTTTATGTAACTATTACAGCAAAAATAAAACGATCTTTCTAAGTTGCACAGTTTTTTAGATATCTGCAAAAACCTTTACAAACAAATTTAGTTTTGCGGTCCTAAAAATGGACTATATTGCTTCCAAAAATACTAAAGGTATATCGGAACCCTTGGCGCGCGAGTCCGACTCGCACTTGACCGGTTTTTAGCTAGAAAGCACTTTTTTTTTGTTGGAGTCAAGTGTCCCTGCAACCTAAACGGTTGTTATTTGAAATGTGAAAAATTCACAATAGAAGTACCTATATATGATGAAATTCAAAGGAAAACTTTTGAAGCTAACTAGGCTCCACAGGTTAATGAGCTGTGACCAAAAAAATTAAAATAGCAATAGCAATCAGGCCCTAAGACCTCACTGACCATTTGGAGGTAAAAAGTTTATGGTATGAACGTTATAAAATACTTAAGCAAAACCTGCTTTACGACAAAAAAATCCCGAAGAAACTACGGAACCTTTTACTGCACGTCGCCCGACATACACTTGGCCGGTTTTTTGTTTCTCATTCTAGCATAAAGGTCGTCATGTGTGTGACGCAGAGTGAGATGAATTTTACGACTCACCAAATATTATATGTATAAGATAACATTTTATTATATCCTCATCGTGTGATGCGGTCTTAAAACAGAACGGGAGGGACTGAATAAATCTTTTATTTTCTTTTTGTGTTGGTATTTAAAAAAATTATTAAATGACCACAAGAGGCCACAAATTAAACAATACATTTTAATAAATTGTTTATTAAATTTTACACGTTGTCGTATTCATCGTACTCTTATAAATAAAATCACCCTTGAGGTCAAGAGTTAAGCCCATTATTAATAAAAAAAACCTAGCCTTGTCATTCCTGGTGCAAAGGTACCAATGATTCTGGCAGCTTCGCTTCGTTGAAGGGCAATGGAGATCCTTTGCACCATGTATTATGATCCACATGACACAACCCTTATTTATATATTTTATTCTATTACAATAAACACATTCCCAATGTTCATTGCTGTCGGTCATTACTTTCATAAAAAGAATATGTTTGAAATTTTTCGCAACTATTCACTTGAATATTTAGCACTGGTCGACCGACGCCTCAACATTAAAATATCATCGGGTGATCAAGCTATGCTACTCGCTGGCGCTGTAGGTTTCTGTCTAAAACGCGGTAGTTTTTAAAATATGCTTAAAACACGGGCAAAACGATTTTCTACGACATGAGACCTAGCTAGATCGATTTTTCGTCCCCAAAAACCCCCGGATACTAAATTTCATTAAAATCGTTAGAGCCGTTTTCGAGAAACCGATTACAAATATATATATATATATATATTTATACAAATATTGCTCGTTTAACAGTATAGGATCATTTCAGCCGTAAGACCTCTTCTGTTGGAGAAAGTTCTATCCTATATCTTTTTACATCCACATAATTTTTCCACCCAGACATTGAACTAAATACAAAAAAATCATTTTCATATACTGCGAATAAATCTGCAAAAAGCACTTTGTGTATACCATTACTTATATAAGCTGGCTGACCTTCTGACGTTAGTAGCAAAAAACTAAACAGCTTGGACTTAATTTAAGCGGACGGGTTACTGAACGAATTGAAGGTAGAAAACATTATTTATTTGTTTAAACCTTATTAAGATCACCAGCAAATAACTCATGGTAAAATTTATGTACATACACTCTATTGAAGGCAGCTACAGCATGGGTTATGATGAGAAACTTACTTTTAAACTGTGATGCGAATTACAGAATAAACAAAACGAATACATTAATAAAAAAAATATAGTTCAGGTTTAGCGAGTTCAGGTCAAAAATAAAGAGCTGTGTCTATATTTTTTTTTATAATAAAACGGCAAAGTGCGATTCTGACCCGAGCAATGACGACGTGCACCGAGCACTGACGACGTGCACCGAGCACTGAGGTAAAAATACTGTCTTAGTTGAGGACGCGCAGTCAAGCAGAAGTGTATTAAATGCGCGCTAGTACGACTCGTATTTGATCAGTTTTTATTATTTGTTGTTATTATGACTTATGCACTATAACATTTACCTGCATACCAATTTTCACGCTTGTAAGTCTTCCTGTTTTGTACGATAGAGGTAAAAGAATAAATCTAGCAAAAATCGCCATAAAAATACGTTTTTGGTAGGGAAGCCCCTTAATTTTTTTATTTTTATTATTAGGAACAGAAATACATAATCTGTGAAAATTTCAACTGTCTACCTATTACGGTTCATGAGATAGCCCTCTGACAGACAGGCAGACATCGGAGGCACATTAAAAGGGTCCTGTTCTTCACCCTTTGGGTACGGAACCCTGAAAACATGAAGTGAAATTTATTTTACTACATGTTTTATTTAAACACTTTAAACCCGGAACTATTGGCATGATGCACACAGGTAGACTGCCAAAGAGGCCAATGCAGTCTTATATCTAATTATATAGCTGCAGTAGTACAGGGTGTCTCAAAACGATCCAACTACCTTGGTTGAAAGTAAAAAAAAGGCCTTATTGTAATTATTATTTACTGGTGTTATGAAAAGAAAATAAAAAAAAACATTTAAAAAAAAATTAAATGACGTCCTTTTCGTTGTTTTCTTGGAAAAGTTTGTAAGTTGTTCGCAGTCGGCTTGAAGAGTGTCGTCAACAAAATGGCCGTCATATAAAAAAAATATATTTCATAACACCAATAAATAATAATTACAATAAGTCACATTTTCTTTTTACTTTCAACCAAAGTAGTTGGGTCGTTTTGAGACACCTGTATAAAATCCGAAGCGCCTGTGGCTTGCCGGTTGAAATTCTCTCTTTCCGACTACAGAAGATCTGGTCAATACTTGGATGGGTACCCGCTAGAGGTAAAACAAATAGTTGCCGTGCTTGGCTGCAGCGGCTTTCCCGGACTTGACTACAACCTTGCAAAATACCTTAACATCTATCTTAAACCATTTAAGAAGCTATTTGGTGTCTTGATGACAGGGTTATTCAGAATCTTGTTTCCACCAGCGGTGCTGATGAAGCGGAATCCACCAATAAGGTAATTTTTTTTTTGAGTGCTGCTGTAGAGTACCCTTAGTCACCTGTAGTCACTCTTTCATCTTTACGAAATTTCTTAAACGGCAGTACTGACAACATGCACTTAAAATAATAACATTTTAAAAGCTTTAACTAGAAAACTGCTGTAATTATTACAGTAATTACAATATTCTTACTAAACGTTTCAATGTTTTTGTTTGTTTAAATTACCTATTACTTGGCGCTGTTAGGTATTAAAGTAGACCATATAGTATGTATGTATGTCAAAAGGGATTGGGGAGATCCGAAAGCACACGCCGCGCCGGACACTTCATACAACGGGCGCGAAACCACTAACTGTCAAAATTTGAAATTGACAGGAGCGTAAGCAAGTGGGCGCTCGCGCTACAACGAGCACAGAGTAACAACTAGACAGTAGATGAGTAGATGCGCCTGCGAACCCGGAAATCGTTCGGGGGCAGGTCGCGGGCGGGTGAGAGATTGGATGCCGCTAGGGGCGGAGAGTGTCCATTCTTTTCGAGTAGTATCACTCTTTTCCAGGTGCTGAAACTGGGCCAAACCCGCTATAGCCTGGCAACTACCCAAGGGCAGAAGGCGTCCAGGCAGACCGCTCGACTATGGTGAGATGAACTCCACGCTGTCTGCAAATACTTAAGTATGGACAATAAAATCTGCTTTACCTAGCTAGACCAAAGAGAAGAATAATTTAAATGTGCGAAAACATCCAATCATAACATTTTAGGCAGTGAGACAGGACGGGGGGCACAGCAGGTTTTGAACACGTGATAATCTGGGACTAAACGAGTTATTATCAGAGCAGATGGGGGTTTATTAAAGGACCATTAAAATAATGTGAGAAGTTCTAGACCAAATCGCAGTGTTCAGAAATATTACCTTAACACCGGGCGCCGCCAGTCTGGAGCTTCTCACATGGTTTTTCTTGTAACCTGTCTGTTATCACGGTTTTTCTTGGTCCTCTTTTAAACCCCCATGTACGATATAACGCGTGTCATAGATAACGCGTTTTCGCCCTTATCATGACGTGTTCAAATATAGACGGGTTCACGGTCTAGACCAAAAAGGTAGAATTCTACGCTGTGTGATTTAAATCGAAGAGCTACTATTTCCAAACGTTTCTTCTGCTTGATATTATTATGAAACCGTATCATAAATTAGCATAGTTCGCATCTAGGCTAGTTTTCAAGGTTAAGATCAGTGCCGGAACAACATTTAGTTCAAGCGGTCTTTAATCCGAAGGTCAAATTAAATTTAAAGTTCGTGTGTGCTTGCTTACCAGGAAATGCCATTAACAAAAGATTACTCAGAGGCAGTTCCACTGAGCTTTTTTTAAGTTCAAGCTCTTCTGTGGTCTCTGCCTACTCCGACGGGAAAAAGGCGTGATATTATGTATGTATGTAAGCTCTTATATATATGCTGTCACTATCTGCAATAGATTTAAACGAACTACGGTAGCATACAGGACTACGGTAGCATACAGGACTACGGTAGCCTAGTTGTTTAAAGCGTCTTCGGTACGTACAGAGAAGACGCAGGTTCGTATAGTTGTTAATATTGCAATTTTCTTAAGTAGATTGTATACAAACATAGGAAGTGTGCTTTTTAGCAATAAGGCCGCCTATTGTGCTTCGTATTTCATGTTTGTAAATTTTATTTATTTTCTGTGTGCAATAATGAGTATTGTATTATATTTTGTTATAAATAAAAAAAACAATTCACCAAATGTTGTGATCAGAAAGAAAGCAACCGCCGCTAGGCCACAATCACTTTAATGTTAACGAAATTCACTTGTACAGTCAAGGACACGTCAAGCTTGACTTTTATCATACTTATTTCTAAGAATAAGAGCTACAGTAATATGGTGAGTGTCAAGCTTGGCCTACTCAAGATTAAAGATCGTTTACTCTTGACTGGAATTAACAGTTATCAATAAATGAGTATTTGACTGTGATTATCAGCGCTGCAGCCATAGGCGTGTCTCTACCAACTTGTGGGGTCGACTGTACTTCGTTGTGGACAATTTGCAAGTTTCGAACCCATTCTAGGGGTCAACAGCCTCAAACAGCCTTGATCCCCACACCAACTACACTATGACTCACGCGTCTACGATTGTAATATCATACAATGTAGCAAGCGCGAGTCTTCGATCAATAAAAAGTGAACGAAAAGTGGTTTGGAACACCTGATTGGAACAGAGTTCCTTTCTTTTTTTATCGGTATTTCAGACTCGCGAATAGCAAATGTCGAGACCATCCAATTATCTTAATTCGGCCTAGCTCTTATTCGCAAAGTGTCCGGAGTATAACGTGCGATAAAAAAAAATACACAATGCTTCTGTGATTTGGAATGTTAGTCAAATTTGTCTTATATTCTAAATACCGTACTGTGTTTTAATACCAACTTGTCCGAGTTCGTCCGCGTGAAAATTTAAATCAAGGTGCCTGAACAGTGGGTTCAAACTATTTCTGTGGCAAATTTTATGAAAATCGGTTCAGTAAAATTACATTAATGAGTAACAGATAGTTATTGATGGACTAATAACATAGATGACTGTAAAACTTGGGACTTTTGACTAGCTTTTGACGACAGACCGCAGATGCAAGCGTGGTATCTGACACTTTTCTAGCAAAATATACGACAGCAACGCCCTACTGTCATGTCTTCCGCATGTGTTCAAAAAATTTTATTTTTATTTATTTAGAAAACCAACAGCTGTTTACAAAAAAGAATAGTTTGCTTATATATTAATGGTACATGAGCCTATAACAGGTTTTCCTAAGTTAAATAACAGGTTTCCCTAAGTTAAATAACAGGTTTCCCTATGTTAAATAACAGGTTTCCCTAAGTTAAAAATAATCTATTGTTTCGCAAATAGCATGCGAAATGATTTTAATATTTGACACTTTTCGAGCAAAACATATGACAGCAACGCCCTCCTGTCATGTCTTCCGCATGTGTTCAATAATCTGTTGTCTCGCGAATCGGATGCGCACTGGGTGTCTACTCTCAAAGTCCGATATATCGAAACGATACTATTCGAAACATGCAAATGCAAAACTTCATCCCTTGACAATACAGTAGAATATTGGTTGGATGAATTTTCAAACTGCCAGTAGTTGGCATCCAACCAATATTCTACTCTATTGTCAAGGGACGAAGTTTTGAATTTGCATGTTTCGAATAGTATCGTTTCGATATATCGGACTTTGAGAGTAGACACCCTGATTTGAGTCGAATGTACGACAGCGTCGCCCTATTGTCATGTCTTATATTTGTATTTGACACTTTTTGGGCAAATATATAGGGTAACTTTTAATTAGTTCTTGATAGAAAAAGTTATAAATGTACTCATGATACTGAACAACTTTCCCCAAGGAACATAGGTCGAAATACGAAAATCAAGTTTTAACCTCCCATAGAAACTGCATCAGCTGATATCGCATTTTGTATGGGAGGTCAAATTTGGTTTTTCGTATTTCGACCTATGTTCCTTGGGAAAAGTTGTTCAGTATCATGCAGGGTACATGCAAATCTTTTGATATCAAGAACTAATTAAAAGTCACCCTATATGATAGCAGGAGACCTACTGAGGCTGTTTGTCCACCGTGACCATTCCAGCTGATACCGATAAAACAAAAAAACAGCGCCAATAGAAGCGACACTATGACTAAGTAAGTACTGTTTTTCCTCGTAACTTTCTCGGCGTTTTGTCTTGTTAACGGAAACGGTTCGGAATCGTCGCGGTGGTGAAACGGCCGAATAGTGTCATATATATTGACGTCCCACGACTGCACGTCAGACAATCACTGATCCCTAAGTTACAGGTTTTTACCTAGTTTAGGAATTAGGATTCCACCATCTTATATTCAGGTACAGCATGCCTATTTTTAAGATTATTGTTAATGTAAGATAACCTAAGTCCTTTTGATTAATAAATAAATTTTGTATTTTTTGTATTTTTGTATATAAGCCGCCAAATATATTAAACCATTACAAATGCAAAATAAAAATTTCATTCATTAATCTCTCATATATTTATTAATTTAATAGTAGTAAGAGTTCTAAGTAATTGGGACCTAAATATTAACAAAGTAGACGAGAATGACGGTGTCGGTTTATTACTAGAAACGTAACGTAAGCAAGTTATTGCATTTTGCTGTTTGAACGATATATTTCTAGGAAGTCTTATTGTGCGGTCAGTCGGCCCGGCACGATAAGTAGATCGTACACACGGCCGCTCAAACGAAACTCTATGACCTTGAGCGGGTCTCTGTTTTCGGGCGTTTGTACGGTCAACCGCTTGTCGGTAGAAACTTTTTCAACTCTATTACCACGCCATAAAGTCCAAAAGTGTTTCTACTGATGTGCGGCCGTGTGTACCACAGCGCTGGTTCAGCTTATACTGGTTTTGTTTCTACGTGCTTGCTGCCGTGCGTAAAGTATTTGTTTAATTATGTATTTGTCTATACACACACTAGACTTTTGTACCGCTCTTATACACAAAGCGTAGAGTTGGAAGTCGCGCTGTAAAAGTGCTCTTGGCTGTACCTTCGTTGAGTTTCGTTTTTGAGAATAGAACTATACCAAATCTGTCATGTAAGGCGTCTTAGAAGTTTTTTTTTTAAGGAGTTTATGGCTTGGTTGCTAGGACCTTTAAGCAAAGTCTTTATTTAGGAAAGTTTTCTAGCATTATAACTTCGTCACGGTATTGAGTAATAGAACTAATAGAGCTTACAATCGAAATATTGTAAAGATAACTTAATTAGGTCCGTGTGGTGCCGGCGAAGAATATTACACACAAAAAAATGTTTCTTGAATGAAGACATTATTATTTCATATATACTGAAACAAACATTTTCTTTAATTAAAGTATTTACTTCAATTTGAGAAAATTTCATATATAGGTACTGAAACAAACATTTTCTTAAATCAATGTAAATATAATTTCTTCATTCAAGAAACTTTTTTCTGTGTGTACCAACCCATCTCTACCCGTGAGTGTCGTAAGAGGTGTAAGGCCTTATGACGCGGAGGATGGCAGCATCTTTCTGATCGTACCATCTTACATACTGCGGTTACCAACAACAGCGGTCGCCAGCCGCAACTCTGACAAACGTAGTATTGGTAAAACCCCTCAAAAGTACCACGCACTTTTGCTGGAATTCTGGAGGGGGCACCCTGTCCTGCAGTGGACGTTTCAGTGGGTTGTTAAGAGTGCACTCTGCGCACACTAGCGCCCTCATCAGAATTTAATTAATTTCTTTGACTTGGAGACCAAAATGAAAAATTGAAGAACGGCTAAGTGTTCTTTGTCAGGATAGCGTTATTTTAAACTATTACAATTAGCTTTATGATATCTTGTTTATTCAAAATCCTTAAAACGGAAATTGGTGGCCACCGCGTTCCGTTCAAAGGATTTTGAATAAACAGGATAACATAAAGCTTATTGTAATAGTTTAAAATAACGCTATCCTGACAAAGAACACTTAGCCGTTCTTCAATTTTTCATTTTGGTCTCCAATTCAAAGAAATTAATTAAATTCTGATGAGGGCGCTAGTGTGCGCAGAGTGCAGTCTTAAGAACTTAATTATACTCGTAATGACGTCAGTGTCTCGGCTGGACGGAGCGATGCTTAAGATATTGGAGCGACAGAGACACGTATCGCTCCGTCCTGCTCTTACGCATAGATGTATCCTGCTTTCATTCTAATCAAGCTACATAATTACAAATGTAGTGCAAAGTCCGTCTGAGAAAATACCACTTTCTTGTCTGTTTCTGTCAAGAAGTGTCCTCCGAAACAAAGCAATATTCATTATAACCTTGAGACAAACCTTTGCCCAAAAGTGGCTGTATTTAGGTTGATGATTTTGTTAATTTCACTTTAATAATAATAACATTGGGGGCGGGGGACATTTCACACAAGGTCATCTGATCCCAAACTAGGCAGAAACTATAGGTACCTATCAGAGGCTTACGCCTTACATATACATACATAAATAGATAAATAATACCCAGACACAGAACAAACACTTGTCTCCATCACTCAAATGATTGCTCTAGGCGTGGAACGAACTCGCGGCCCACAGCGTGACAGGCAGGCTCACTATCAACCAACCACACCAAGAACTGGCCAGTCGCTGAACATACGTAAATATTAGTACTCGTACTCATCAAACCGTACGTCCTTTATATATGGGAAATAATAAATCCAAATGGCTGACATCCTCTCTCAACTCATGCCGACCTTGCTCTTCACTTTGTGATTTTTCCATTATGTATGGTCAAAATAAAAAAAGTCAAGAATAGTATAGCTGACGCAATATTATTTGGCTCTATGAATATTATCACATCGCTAATCGACTCCCATACAAAAGAGTAATTAAACTACCGGCACCTCTCTCTAGCAAAAATGTGGCACGTGCGTCGAGCCGAGCGGATTACTCATCTTTTGTTCTTTGATAGAAGAGAAGTGAAGCCAAATCGGGCCAAATAATATTTCGTCAACTATACCAACCTAACTCTACCCGTGGGTGTCGTAAAAGGCGACTAAGGGTTTTTGAAACGGATTATTTGCAACAGCAGCTTTCTTCTGCATCTCGTACCATCTTACTGCCATAATACTGCGATCACTAACAACCGCGGTCCATGGTCATCTGACGCAACGCTAATAAGCTTGGTGACTGGTACGGTCAACCGCACGTCAGGGGAAACATTTGTAACTCTATTACCGTGCTATAAAGTATAAAGTGTTTGTAGTGACATGCTGTTGTGTGTACTTTCCTTCAAAAATATAAAAAGCATATTTGCTGTGAAATTCTGGAGGAAGCTCCCTGTCCAGTTGTGGACTTTTTTGAGATGATAATGGTGAAAAATCTTGCCACAAACTGTATAGTTTGGCGAGTAGTTTTTAAGAAATCATTTGTATGTTACCCATTTATTATAAATAAATAAAAAAAATATGTTTGAACAGTGTCACGTCCTGTTTTCATGAACATCCACTTTCATTACTTAGGCACTCAAAATAAATCTTTTTTTTAATGACAGCTCTATTTAAATGCATCTGTTTTCTTATTTTTGTAAGTAAACTCACGAATCCTCTTAAGATTATTACATACACCAATAAAGGAAACAAAACCAGTTATGTGCGTACGCGCAGCCTTATGCGCAGTAATATCGAGCCGTATACGGATATAACCCACGCGTGCAACTTTCTCCCAAGGCCGAAAACCAATCACGAATCCCGGTTGCGCTCCAGTGCGCATACGAGCCTATGGTGTTGCCAGCGATAACTTCGTAAAACAATGTTTATTAAATAGCAAGGATTTTTTGTATGTAGTTTTTCTTTTTAAGTTTTTCGTTTTCAAAGAAAGATAGTATAAGTTTAAATTCGAAACACCTCTAACAATACAGAAATTTTTTTTTTGGTACAAAGTTAATCTACATTATTCTTTCAGTTAATCATAATTCTGAATCATCATCATCAGAATACGAAAATTAATTAATTATTTTTTTACTCTGAATACGAAAATTTTAATATAAACGCAAAATATTTTTTATGTTATTTGATAAGTACTAAAATTTTATCGGCAAGGAGAGTGATTTGTGCGTAACGTTACAAAAATAATATCGCAATGTCTAAAAATACAAATACTTATGCATTTATTTCCATTGTTATGAACATTTAACATTAAATAAAAAATTACAAAATTAGATCATCATATCAGCCGAAATACGTCCACTGCTGGACATAGGCCTCCCCTAAAGAACTCCATGACGACCGGTCCTGCGCTGCTCGCATCCAGCGGCTTCCCGCGACCTTGACCAGACAAAATTAGATACCTTGATGAAATATAGCCATTGGTACAGCACGCTGATTTTTAACTTACCCCTGATCATTGGAGGTTATACGAATAAATGTATATGTTACCGTAAATGTGATTATTTTAAAATTGTTAATAATTACCGGTTATTATTAATAATTAGCAAAATGGCAATAGTAATTAATTTTCTATTTTTACACAACAGAACCTAACCTAATATAACTAAACCTTTTTTAGGGTTCCGTACCTCAAAAGAAAAAAACGGAACCCTTATAGGATCACTTTGTTGTCCGCCTGTCTGTCTGTCTGTCGAGACCCTTTATCTCACGAACGGGTAGAGGTATCAGGTTGAAATTGATACCATATATTAAGGTCCATGAACAACACAAGATCTGAAAATTTAAATTTTTTACACCAACGCAATCAAAAGATATGGCATTTTATGTCCTCATCTCCATACATTTATGCACTAAAGCAAAACCTATAGGGTACTTCCCGTTGACCTAAAATTATGAAATTTGGCAAGAAGCTAGTTCTCACAGTACAAATAAAGGGAAAAGTCTGAAATCATTAAATATTACAACTTTTCTCACAGCTAATGGTAACCGATTGAGGTGAGCTCCCTTTTCAAGAACATTCATATAAGAGAGGAGTCAAGTTGAATGGTCGCGGAGGCGATTTTTGTTTTAGTTCTATTTTAAAAATGGGAACACACTTACAAACTTGAAAATTGGTATTTTTATAGTGCATAAGCTATAAAATAACAACAAATTATAAAATTTGGTCAAGCGCGTGTCGGACTCAAAAAATCTAGCAAGTTAACTTACTGAAATTTCAACTAATACAATTATGATTATGTGGTGGTACGGAACCCTCGATGCGCGAGTCCGACCTGCACTTGGCCGGTTTTTTTGAGATGGAGAAAATGCCTACGCACGCCTACGGTTATGTGGGGCTTGCCTCCACTAAAAACTCTTCCGTGTGCCACCGTGTCCTCGGCGCAGAACTTAACAATCCTAAAGTAACCTAACGTAACCTAAACTAACCGAACCAAATAAGACGAACTTCACAGATTAATCTGATTTCCCAATTTTGGTTATTATTGGTTATTATTAATAATTACCGGTAATTGTTAATCATTTTCTATTAACTTTTACCGTAACATATAGACCAAATAAATAAAAAAATATATCGAAACGGTAAGGACTCATAGCACTCTAGTTAAAGTTATACAGGCTGTTTGGTATATATCTACAAGCCTCTTGGGTGGTTTCGCTACCCATGAAACTGAACAATTTTCCCCAAGGCTCATAGGTCGAAACATTTTTTTTTACCTCCCATACAAAATACGCTATCAGCTAATGCCGTTTTAATCGGACGTTGAAAATTTCTTTTCGTATTTCGACCTATGTTTCTTAGGGAAAGTTGTTCAGTTTCAATTTCAAGGGTAAAGCAACCACCCGAGAGGTTTGCAGACATGTACCAAACACCCTGTATAAACAGCAGTGGGACAATACGCTCGCCTCTTGTTTTTGTATGAGCCTCGAAAATAGTTGTTCAATTAAGTATTTTTTTAAATACTCCTAGTTTTGCAAATTATAATCTTCATAGCTTTCACTCATTTGCTCCAAATAAGTGTCTGGCAACATTCAACTGTATTTACACTTGTCACTTTTACACTGATGTCCATTTAACCGCGTCAAAGTAGGGCAGACGTAATAGTAAACTAACGTTACCAAGCGTACATTGTTCGTCTGCAAATATTCTTATATTTTTTTTTACTAAATACCTATGTTTTATTATCGCGGATTTCCAAAAAAAAAAAAAACCGACCAAGTGCGAGTCGGACTCGCGCACTGAGGGTTCCGTACCACCACATAAACATAATTGTATTAGTTGAAATTTCAGTAAGTTAATGTGCTAGATTTTTTGAGTCCGACACGCGCTTGACCAAATTTTATTATTTGTTGTTATTTACAGCTTATGCACTATAAACACATTAATCTTCAAGTTTGTAAGTGTTCCCGTTTTTAAATAGAACTAAAACAAAAATCGCCTCAGCGTCCATCCAACTTGACCCCTCTCTTATATGAATGTTCTTGAAACGGGAGCTCACCACAATTGGTTACCATTAGTTGTGAGAAAAGTTGTCATATTTAATGATTTCAGACTTTTTCCATTATTTGTACTGTGAGACCTAACTTCTTGCCAAATTTCATAATTTTAGGTCAACGGGAACTGTAGGTTTTGCATTTTTGTATAAATGTATGGAGATGAGGACATAAAATGCCATATCTTTTGATTGCGTCATTGTAAAAAATTGAAATTTTCAGATCTTGTGTGGTTCATGGATCCTAATATATGGTAGTAATTTCAACCTGATACCTTTACCCGTTCGTGAGATAAAGGGTCTTGACAGACAGACAGACAGACGGACAACAAAGTGATCCTATATGGGTTCAGTTTTTTCTTTTGAGGTATGGAACCCTAAAAATGGTGGCTGCCCTGCCCGTATAAATTAACGAGTTTTTTTTTTGTTTTATCTCCATTTATCGTAAAAAGGCTATATATACGTCTAACTAGTTGCGATTATAGTGCTGCAGTAAAACAAAGAATAACAAATATTGGCCAAGTGCGAGTCGAACTCAATGTTAATTTGCACAGTAATTTTAAATCTATCACTTTAATTTCGGCAAGCACGTGTTTATATAGGGTGACTTTTAATTAGTTCTTGATAGCAAAAGATATGCATGTACTCATGATACTGAACAACTTTTCCCAAGGAACTTAATGTCGAAATACGAAGAACCAAATTTGACCTCCCATACAAAATGCGCTATCAGCTGATGCAGTTTTTATGGGAGGTCAAAACTTGATTTTCGTATTTCGACCTATGTTCCTTGGGGAAAGTTGTTCAGTATCATGAGTACATTCATACCTTTTAAGAACTAATTAAAAGTCACCCTATATGTGGATTAAATCTCTATTCTAAATAAATAATTTTCTATTTCAGTTAGTCCGTTGAAACATTGTATAAATTCTCAGAAGAATCTTCATGTGCAGTGCACCAATGAACAAGTGTCTGCTTTTGCCTCAATTACATTCTGACTACTCATAATCGTCTCAATTGATAACTGGATCTGTCTGGTTTCTATCAAACTAAATGGCTCATAGTTTGGTTTTATTACGGGCTTTCTTATTAGCAAATATACGTTATAACTTTATTTTCAATGCCTAATTACATGAGCGAAATTCCAGACGTGGACTGGACTGGAATGCACCTGACACCTGGGTGTCTATCTACTCTCAATTTTCGATATATCGATACGATACTACTTCGATACAGTCGAATTCATAACTTCTTTCACTGACAATAGAGTAGAATATTGGTTGGATGAATTGTCAAATTGGCAGTGATTCGTATCCAACTAATATCCTACTCTATCGTCAAGCGACGAAGTTTTAAATTTGCATGTTTCGAATAGTATCGTATCGATATATCGAAAATTGAGAGTAGATACCAAGACTTTACCTATGATATGATCGGACAGTAATAATATAGAGTCGTGTTTTCTTACATGTATTTCTTTATCCGTAGCCGTCTTTTTATACGTCTCCATACTTCTCTTACAAATAATTTTGATAATTTAGTTTGGAAAGCTAGGTGGACAGATCGGGTATTTCGTAAAACCAAAATGAAACAATAAGAGAACAGTGCAGCCTTACTTTATAAAAATCCCGACGAAGGTGCCAAGTACACACACACTTACCAATAAAAATCCAAGCTTATAAATAAATATCCATCCAAGTGTCTGCTCCGGCAGTTAATCCAACTCTTAATATTCGAAATAGTAGCTGAGATAAGTAGCTGCACTATTAAAGCACAAAAACTATAGATCATCATCATCACATCCCAAATAATAAGTACACTGCTAGATAGAGGCCAAGGGGCCAATTCTTGAAAGCCACCGGGTGATTTTTAAAATAAAAAAGCCACGATATACTCATAAAACTCAAACTGTTATGACGGTAATTTTAAAACTGAACTGCAAGGTTAATAAATTATTGCGGCTGGTTTATAAGTTGCGGCGGTAGTTGGTGACCGCAGTATGATGGTAGGTGGAAGGACACTGCTTCCTCTAGTTCAAAGTGTCTTAGTCGCCTTGTACGACACGTATGGGTGCAGGTGGGTTTAAACTATAGTAGTACCGCCTAAATGTGTCCTCGCCCGCGGGGTACAAGGGCAGGTGCGGGGGGCGGATGCGCGTAGAGAATGAGGACTCATTTAGGCGGTTTATCTATTATCTTATTCTTTGCCGACATCACACAGACGGACCTGAATGAAAGAAAAGATACTCTAACTTAAAAACGGAAATTAAAAAAAACGCTGTTAAAATAAATATTACACTTTGTCTTGTAACAAATAGAAAAAGCAACAATCTTTGAAATGATCAGTAATTGAATTTTACAGCCCATTGAATTCAGCACTAAAAACGCAAGTAAAACTGATTGCATTGTGTGATATTCGTTTGGAAATTGAGAAACGGGCAAAAACCAATGTTTGTGAGAGACCATGTGAACATTCACACCATTCTTGTTCATGTTGTTATTTAATAACTTCAGTGTGATCAACAGAGATTGAGTGTTTCGGATTCTTTTCAATAATTTTACATAAACACACTCGTAAATCACGTGTTTTGATTTTCTGTATTCTGCATTATATGGAGTGAGACATGGACACTGATACAGAGAGATAGAGAAGAGAAAGGTTATATGATGTTGGAGGAGGATGGAGATAATTAAATTAAATGGAAGAAAAATAATGTGGTTTACTAAAAACAGTTCTACCCTCGAGAACCGAAGAAGGAAAATCCGCGTTGATTTGTTTAAATTGGGTAAACTGTCCATTAGTCGTATTCTTTGTTTCTTTTGTCTGCGTGTGCGCAGCAAGTGACAGTAACCTCTTTATTGGCGTGTTTTTGATACAATATTTGGCGGTCAGACTCTGAAATCGCGAGATTAAGTCGGTACCTAGTGTAAAAATCTGATGTGATATGAGTTTATTAATTGACAAACTTACTTTACATGTGATTTTTAAGATATCATCTTATCGTGTAAACATTATCTAGTCATTCAGAGTGGCTAGTAGCAACCCTGACTTACGCTGCTATAAGAGTTTTGAAGCTACCAAATGGCCTCGGTTGTAACATAGGGTCACAGAAAGTTAAGTGCTGTAGTAGTGGGAAGAAACGAGGAGTTTATAATGAGTAAATTTTAAATCAGAGATGATGATGAAGAGAGGTGAACTATGATGATGTTACTACGACGAAAACGTCATAGAAACATGATCATAGTTCACCTCTCTTCAATCCTACCCTTGACCAAGGCTGGAGCAACTCCGACATCTCGTCTGTATAACTAAAGTGATCGATGATCGCATATCATGAAACAACATCATATTGTCGGGCCAGTGTACGCGCTTAACTTGGCAAATATGAAGCATACATACATAAATAACATCACGTTTCTTTTAGAGACCACAGCCCTCCACCTGCTACAATCTTGACATACTTCTCTCGTTTCCTCTACTTTCATCAACCCTTTCATACACACTCGTCGGTTTTGGGTACTTTGAACCCGGCCTTTATTTACAGCGTATAGTGTGCACTTTACCCAATAGAGTAAGATTTCTCCACAAAATTCTTTTAAAAATAAAATCCACCTAATATTTAACTTTTCTAAACTGCTGTACCTTTTTTCTTTTAAATTTCCTAAAGCCAATTCTAAATTACTATTATTATTTTTTTTTTATTATTTCTATTACTTATTCAAAAATTCATTAAAACGGAAATGAAAGGGCAAGGTCGACCTGAATACAACAGCGACAGACGAAGCCAAAATAATTGTTCAATTTCACAATCCATTTGAACTGCTAACTGGCTACAGTTGCCTCAAATTGAACCGCAATTCAAATAGACAAAAGGACCTTCCCTTTTCAACTATTTAGACCCTGTACAGAAGTACGGGCGAGTTTGCCGCCTTTTGATGCACATTGCTCTATCGTTAACATCTTGATCACTTGCACGGCTAAACAAAGCGGCTCTGTACGTAATATTGCATAACAAATAGTGGCGAATTCGCCCCTTTTGAGCAGGGTCTTTAGTAGTCTTGTATTTGGTAAGGATTGCTAAGATACAATTTGGGAAAGGTTTAACTGATACATTTAAATCAATAACGTTCTTTTTGTTAACAAAATAAATAAAGTAATCATTGGAGAAATATTTGATGATGTTTGTGTTTTTAATCTAAAGATACCTAAGAAAGGTGAAAAATATTACAGAAAGTTTGTATAGATGAATCGAGAGATATTTTTTTCAGCCTGCACGTACTTTCTTTCTTTGTTAGGTTAATTAGAAAAAAGGGATTTGTTTATCGTTTATTCCAACAATTAGCAACAATTAGCAGCCATGACACTAAAACCAGAGTATATTTAATTTAATTTATTCAAAGAAAACCTTACAGCATTACATTTTTATAAGAATAATTAATTAAATATAATTGTATGCCAAAAGCAAGATGAAAAGAATAACATAGTTTTACAAACTCGTTTTTTCTGACAGCTTTAGCCGATTGCTTTTGTCATAGCTTCGAATATGTTGGTAAGCGTTGGATTAAACGAAAAAAGATGGACTATACGAGGCTCCGCCAAACCCGTAATAGTTTTGTCTCTCGAATCTTCATCCAGGTTTTACCAAAGAGAGTAGTGATGGGTTATGTTAGCATCCCTAATTTCACAACATCAGGATGGACCGTAAGAAATTGAAACTTTCGTCATCTACGGTACTGACGGCGAAGACCAGAGCCTAGAGCCAAGCGGCTTTCTAGAATAGAATGCTAATATATGAGGTTGACATTAGCTAACGAAATGTTGCGTGACAGCTAATGTCACCCCCATACATTTTTATTCTATTCTATAGCGTTTTCGATAATAGAAAGCCACTTGTCTCTGGGCCCAGGTTCGAATTCTGCCTGTGGTTTTCATTGGTAACGTTCTTTTTAATCGGACTTTACTATAGATTTTTGACTCGCTTTATATTTTTTTAGGTGTTGTTTATGGTGTAGACACTTGTTTAATTTTTCTAATCTTAATTCTTTTACTTACCACCTTGATAAACTTTGCCGAATCTTTTTATTAAAACAACATTGGTATTTGAAGCCACATTCCATAAAATTAGTAAATAATGTATAAGACTTTCAAATATGACTGATTCTTTTCAAACATGATGTGCGGCGAAGCGAAAAGTAATGTGACAATTGAAAATAGTTAAAATGTTTGAATTGTTATTGCTATTATTGGTAGACTTGGCATATGGCAGTAAGAGTAGTATAATCTTTATTGCACGAAAATTACAAAAGTACTATTGTCTGAAAGATTACATGCAAAGGCGGACTTTAGAACGCAGTTACAACGACTCATCATCCGACTGTTTAAGTATTTTTTTTTCAAGGTTGTAGCGTTGATCTTCATCATCATCATCGTCATAACACCCCGTACAGCGTTCATTTTAGCAAAATTGTGACTCATTTAGCAGAGGACGTGCCCACTAAGTAGCGTTGCGGGCAAATTGTGAACTGTTGGCAAATAGAGAATATGCTTAACTTAATATGCTTAGCAAAAATATGAAAATACCGTAGTAGAGATGACAAAAATTGAAATTAAAATTATAAGTTGCTAAGAAATACGGCCGATTGTACCTATAAGCATTTAAAACTATTAATTACGCGGCGATTAGACAGAGATCCGACATGGACAGTAACGTTACATGTCACTACGGCCGTATAAACTAAAAGACAGAAACAAATCTTCGATGGCTTATATTTTATTTTATTTCATAGTTATTTGAAAAATAGTTTTACTAAAAATTGTTTTACTAAACTGTTTATTACATGAATGAGGATATTTTTTTAAAAATAAAATAAAACGAATCATACACACAATTTTACTGCCTTAATTTTAAAAATGTGATTGAATTAGGTACACTTAGTTCGCTGGGTACACTCAGTTTTCTTTCCATAATGACAACTCTAAAATATACTAAGACTGCGGCCGTTGTACCCTAGTTCTTACTTGCCGAGATAATTGGCCACAATTGAGCGCTTGGCTGGTTTAGACTTAATACGAGCATGACCGCTTGAAACAACACGCTTTAATGTGTTTGTCGACTGTTCTTTGGTCTATTTCTTTGTGATTTTCTGTTATTCAGTCTGTAACACAAAGGTAACTGAAAGATCTGCACATGAAACTGAAGAGCGTTTCCTATGAAATGTAGGTCGAAATATGTTTTTAGGGTCCCGTATCCAAAGGGCGAAAAGCGGGACCCTATTAATATGCCTCCGATGTCTGTCTGTCGGCAGGGTATATCTTATGAACCGTAATAGGTAGACAGTTAAAATTTTCACAGATGCATTTCTGTTGCCGCTACAACAACAAATAATAAAATTAAAATAGTAAATTAAAGGGAATTTCCATACTAAAAACGTGTTTTTAGGCGATTTTTGTTTTAGCTCTATCGTTAAATAAAACGGGAACACTCACGAGTATGAAAATTAGTACTTCTGCGTGACTGCGCGTCCATAACTAAGACGGTATTTTTGCCTTAGTGGTACGGAACCCTCGGTGCGCGAGTCCGACTCGCACTAGGTCGGTTGTTTTTACCTCACACTTTTATAAACCACATCACCAGATAATACATTTTATATGGAAAGTTATTTCTTTTTCATATTTGGATCAATGTTGTTCAGTTTTATGGCCAGATTGACATCCTTCAAGGTTGATATACTCTTTCTGATGCGGGTAAGTGTAACCGGAAGATGACACGCAGTCGTAACTTGATCAATTTCCTAGTAAGTTGATAAACTGTCGATCAATAATAAACTGTACCGAATTCGCTTCTGGGTGTCTACTCTCAAAGTCCGATATATCGAAACGATACTATTCGAAACATGCAAATGCAAAACTTCGTCCCTTGACAATACAGTAGAATATTGGTTGGATGAATTTTCAAACTGCCAGTAGTTAGCATCCAACCAATATTCTACTCTATTGTCAAGGAACGAAGTTTTGAATTTGCATGTTTCGAATTCTATCGTTTCGATATATCGGACTTTGAGAGTAGACACCCTGGCACTCGGCGTTAGGTCGAAATAGTCCAGTCAATCTAAGAAAGTTTGTATGGAGAGGGTTGCATTAAATGCACATTCAGGGAAATTAATTTTAAAAAGTAATATAGGCTATTTGAAGCTGTAAATTAATTAAATCCGGCAGTTTTGAAAATCATTTTTTTTTGTAAAATTACCAGTATAAGCTGACCTGTGCTACATGGTAAATATTATACAGGTTGAGTTCACCTTATACTGAATTTAAGAATATCAACGTTATGTCGGGGATTACTGTGGTTTTAAATTGTTGAATGTTTTTACTGGTAATTTAACAAATTAACCCCTAATTTGCATTTAATGCAACCTCATATTGTATATTGACTGGACTAAAATGGGATCTGTTAGGTTCGGCTTTAGATTCGGGAGTGGTGAGGTTGTGTAAGGTTCGGGATCGGTTAGGTTGTGTTTACCTTACCTAACGAACCTATCGATTTACGAATTTCCTAAGAGTTTATAACTTTTCAACAGTTTATCAAATTACGACTCTTAATATTAATCTCGGTTGCTTTGATATAAAAAAAATCAGCCAAGTTCAAGTCGGACTCTGATAAGGTTAGGACAAAGATGAGAATAAGTATCAAAGGAAAATGATGTTAATCTGGTTTTAACCAGTTCCAAGAGCATGCTAAAAATATTTTGACATTTAAACCACCTCTCTTTTACTTAAACATTAGTTCATCGAACCGCATGCAACTACTAGCTACCTTAATTCTTGTAACTCATAAACATATACATTGTTTCAAGACAATACTTGTCAAAAAAGTTCATTAACACGGATTTTAGTATATTTTTCGCACTTTACGACTTAACGCTACATTCTCTTTGGTTTTACGAGTTCTGATTATCCTATGCTACGAGTATTAAACGAGCTATATTTGTACACATAACGAGCAAACGTATATTTGTAATGGGTTTTCTCGAAAACGGCTCTAACGATTTCGATGAAATTTACCATTCGGGGTTTTTCGGGGGCAAAAGTCGATCTAGCTAGGTCTCATGTCTGGGAAAACTCGTTTTCTCCGAATTTTAGGTTGAAATTTACCATTCGGGGTTTTTCGGGGGCAAAAGTCGATCTATTTAGGTCTTATGTCTGGGAAAACTCGTTTTCTCAGAACCTACTAACTCTTTTGCAATTTTTTTGGAATCTCATATCCAAATTTTGGTTTTTTTTTAATTTATGAATTGGAGAACAAAGCTTGCAGTAGCGTTAATTTTCGAAAAGTAACATCTATGAAAAACATTACAAATCTATGATGAAAACGGGCGAACAGCTTTCGGACCTCAAAGTAAAAAGAAAAGCAATTTTTAATGCGTAGATTGATAACCTTGAAATCAACTTTCAAATATACAACAAATAATGAAATTAGCTATAGAATTATGGAAATTATGATCTCATTAATCTGCAAGAATATTTCGCAAATTTCATAGGTAAGGACCCAATCATCATCATCATAACATCCCATGAAACGTTCACTACAGGACAGGGAGCTCCCTCTAAAATTCTAGCTTTTGCTGGAAAAATGTAGAGCGGAAGTACCATAGTGACCTCGCTTGTTAGCGTTACGGCTGGCACCATGGACCGCGGTTGTAGGTGACCGCAGTAAGTAAGATGTAAGATACAAAGGAGGATTGCGCTGCCCATCCTCCAGTTTATAACCCTTAGTCGCCTCTTACGACACCCACGGGTATGTTTGGGTTGGTACTATTCTTTGCCGGCACCACACGGGACATTGACTATAAATTACTGTCATGTAATTCGAAGGAAAATCAAATGTCGTGATCCTAAAATTAAATTAAAAATTAGTTTTTCAAAAAAGAAAGTGTTCTTTTTGATATATTTTTTACAATCTTTTAGTGATTTAGAATCACCCCTTAGAAGGATCATCGTATTTTTTTTACACCATATATAAAAAAGCAGTAGACGCCATTTATTTACTTTTCTTTTATGGCTAGTTTATACAAGCGAACATAGCGTAATTTATGCGCAGTCATAAAACATCGTTTGATCCGGATTCCGTGACGTATCCGGATGTATGGGACACGTCTATACCCGGACACCGGAACGCTATCAACGCCGACAGGGATTAGTCCCAGTTGCTTGAGGTTTAATTAGTTAATCGGGTACCGGCATCTGGTAAACAGATCTAAGGATCCGTGCTAGGTAAGGATTTGTTTGAAGATCAAAGGACCTGTGTCAAACAACACGGGTTTAATAGCTGTAGGTAGTTGCTTATATTTTATATACCTACCCTATTTCAGAACATAATAGAATATGTGATCTGGATAGTTTTTGAGGTATTTTGATAGTAGTTACAGACACGGATAAACAGTTTCACAGTTTCAAGCATAGAATTACCTAACAAAAAAAGCGACGGGTTGCACTCCGGGAGTGCCGGCAGAAGTGAAAACTTGCATTTTTTTATATTATGCTTTTTGTAAGGGTCAATCGCGCCATAGCTCGAGTCTTTTATGTCACTGAATAAAAACCCGTATTGTAATAACAATACGGTTGACAGTTGACGCTTTTTCGATCAGACTACGGCAAGGAGGTATACTACGCTTCGCTGTAGCGTGGGTTAAAACCTCCTTGGGCTATGGATCTGACGCGTGATCTGACGCGACATCTGATGCGAGTTTAACATTTTTTTATCCATCTAAAAAGTGCCAAGCGCCGCTAAAGAAGTTTTCACTTCAAAAATTGGTATCAATGACATACATTCTAACAACTTTCGTGTTTGTTTTAATACTGCGTCATACCGTCTTTTTTACTATTTTATATAGGTGCTGTCCTCTTCAAATGGGGTTCTTGAATGAAAAATTATAGGTCTCACAACATTGAAGTTTATATTTAGTACCGTTCTAGGATAGAGTTAAAACAAAAAAAAAATAGGAAAATACACGTTTCCTTAAACCTTCTTAATGTTCCACACTACAGTCCTATATATCGGACGGCCATAGTACACACAGTCAAATGGACAACGTAGTAAAAGGTTCTCTTTCGCACCCTTTTGGTACGAAACCCTAAAACGGCCCAAGAAAAAAAAATCAAGATTTGTAACCGCCCCCGTAGG
This sequence comes from Athrips mouffetella, assembly GCA_947532105.1. NCBI lineage: Eukaryota > Metazoa > Arthropoda > Insecta > Lepidoptera > Gelechiidae > Athrips > Athrips mouffetella. The sequence continues at coordinate 5,132,819 of OX383976.1, read as the reverse complement.
TATTGTAAAACATTGTCAAATAACACGAGTTATATCGAAAGCAATATCTGTATTAATAAGATCACAAAACACTCTACTATTCTGCAAGTGATACCGGATCATATCTACTTACAGCTGGAAGATCTGGACCGGCGCCAGGAAAAGCTGTGCACCAGCCTCCAGTATGGAAATATTGGAAAATACTGGCAGATAACTCGAGTTATATCGGGGACAATATCTGTACAGCGGTTGCTTATCTTTTTGTTAACCGAACACTTGAAATTGAATGGTTTTGTAGACTTCTTAGTTCGGAAGGAAATGCTTGTGGCTTCGTATAGTAATCATTGTTCTTTTGCACAAGGAAAAGTTTAGCATGATCAGGCAAGGAGTGATGTTTTTTTGCCCCCGATATAAAACTTCACTTTATGTGATTTATATGTATATTACAATATTTTTTAAGTATTTTTTTACTTTTTTTTGTTCTGAATTGATAAATGTCTCTCTCTCAGATTGAAAAGTCAAACTCTTTTCGGTGGGTATAATTTTTGTGAGTCTCGTTATTATTACATGCAAGTTTATAATACGAGTAATCTTCCAAAAATTGACCTATAAATATACATATTGTTTCGTGTTTACAAGTTTGATTCCAATCTAGTTCTATGTGCAGAATCATTGACTCTGCCAAATAAAGTAACACCAATTTGCATGTAAACTCCACACCCGGATTAGTTCTCACACTTCAACTAGTTAATGATCTTAGCAATCAAGATAAAGCTGAGGTCTTTACAAAAAACAGTCAAGGTCTCAACGAGGTCAGGTTGCGCATGTAGACGCATCTCCGGAAGGCGTGTGGCTAGGAACACGGCGAATGAAAGGTGTATGTTTTTGTCTCTGTATTTATATATTTTTTAACCTTGTGTCACAGTTTGTGTGGTGTAGTAGTTAGAGCGTTTGGATCTCGACCCGAAGGTTCTGGGTTGATTCCCGGTTGCGACACTCACAACAAGAAAATTTAAATTAAAACCGCGAGCAAATAAGGTCCCAACTCGCGATCTGTTAGCAAGCTACAGTGACAGTATTTTAGGCCTGAAACTGACCGATAAGGACAGGAATTCAAACTTCGCTCAATAACGCAAACACGCAGCCGCCAAACTAAAATGGAATTGGGCTGGCCATGTCTCCCGCATGCAGGATATATTGTAGGCAAAAACAACCACAAAGTGGATGCCACCAACGAACAGAAGGCGACGCCGTAGACACAGACGAAGATTTCGAGATGAGCTAGACGCCTTCCAAATAAATTGCCCGGAGGACGTCGTGAAGAGAATGAAGGAAGGCCTTTGCCCAGCAGTGTTTAAGATAAGAGCTAATAAAATTCTTCTAAATGAGCTCGTTCCATTGACGATTTCGTCTGTCCTCTGGACTGTATTGAGGTCAAGAGCAAAGCAGGACTTCTTTTTTTTTATGAGACAAGTGAGAAAACGAGCAGCTGGGCCCCCTGATGGAAAGTAGTCACCATCGCCCATGAAACCCGCTGTCTTATTAGTGGCATAATTTTACACTAATAAGACAGCAAAGCACGTTACCCACCCCGAGAACTAAGATGAACCAAAAATGCATATGGAAAAACAATACAAACGTACTTCTTATTGTGGACTTATCAAAGATCTTGATTTTCATCGCTAACGTCATAGCCACATCTTAAGGGACTCATTACACACCCGCAGAAGCGCTGCAGTATCGTGAATAAACGTAAATAAGCGCAAGTGCCGACGTAAGACACGCTGACCCCTGTATGAGTGGCCTCGAGGGTAAAGCGAATGCTGAATGCTGGAGACGTTGCTTTCCTGACACGTTTTTGTACAGATTAGATCACCTCTTTAATGGGGTACAATTGGGCCTATATTTTTTTAGAAATAAATTTTTTAGAATTTTTTTACGCTAACTTCAGACCCACATCCTTAAGGGACTCATTACACACCCGCAGAAGAGCTGCAGTATCGTGAATAAACGTAAATAAACTCAAGTGCCGACGTAAGACACGCTGACCCTTATAAAACACTGTATGAGTAGTCTCGAGGGTAAAGCTAAGGCTGAATGCTGGAGACGTTGGTTTCCTGTTTTTGTACAGATTTGATCACCTCTTTACTGAGGTAGAATTAAGCCTGCAACTTTGCATGGGCTGTTTGAGATTTTTGGAAAATTATTAAAAAGCACTACAGACCCATTTCTATCCGTGGGTGTCGTAAGAGGCGACTAAGGGATTATGAACTGGAGGATGCAGCAGCGTTTTTCTGTGTTTCGTGCCATCTTACATACTGAGGTTACCAACAACCGCCGTCCATAGTGCCATCCGCAACGTTAATTAGCGTTATGTCAAGATCGTAGCAGATGGAGAACTGTGGTCTCTGCCTACCCCGACGGGAACAAGGCGTGATGTTATGTATGTATGTATGTGACTATGTTCCTATACAAATTGCTCACGTTCTTCTGGAATATTGGAGGGAGCTGCCTATCCTTCAGTGGACGTTTCATGGGATTTTTTTATGGTAGTTTAATTTTGTATCTTCATATTTTACAGGGTGTAAGGGACGATATACCGAAAACTGAAAGGGCTTACTCAGTAGACCAACTGAACTACTTTCTCTAAGAAACATGTGTTTGAAAATGGAAAAAAAGTAGGTACTTTTTCATTCAAACGATTTTGTAGAATGCAGAGTTGGATTGTTTTATTTCTTAGGGAAATTTGGCCAGTTTAGTCTACTGAGTACTTTCAGTTTTTAGTACACCGTCCTTAACACCCTGTATATTCTGTGCCTTCAACTCTTTCCTTAAGATGCTTCAATTACGTAACTGGCAAGCGATTGACCGGTCGATTACACCGCCACGGTACTACCGAACAAAAAATGTCCGTCAGCGCGGCTGTGTAGCAAAAGATGTTATAAAAATATCGCGGGGAGTCTTGTAAATAGAGTATTTCTTTTTTAGGATTCCGAATCAAAATGGTAAATTGAACCCTTATGGTGCGACTTCGTCTGTCTGTCTGTTACACATGTATATCTCACCAACCACTCATGCTATCGACTTGAAATTTGGAATAGTTTTAGAATTTGATTGGCCAACATTATTGAAAAGGGTCCCCTAATAGGAGGTCAAAAATTTTATTTGTCGTTACTAGGTTGAAATCATATGAAAGGCCTCTTAGTTTTCAAGTTATGATGAATTTTAGATTTTTTTGTTTGTAGAGTAGCCATAGTTCACCTTATAATGGTTTTGTTGCTACGTGCTTGCAGCCGTGCGTACTTCCCCTCCACTTTGTAGCAGCAACAGCTGGAATTCTGGAGTGAGCTGTCCCTGTCCTGCAGTGGATTTTTAATGGATTGTTATGATGGTGATGATATTCCGAAAACTGAAATTATGGTTTCATCATATGATGTGGGTTGTCAGATCGATGGACGAACTTACAGACCCTGGTGTCAGAGTTGTTGAGCCGCCCAAGACCTTTCATATGGCTCATTTAACGACTAATACTTCAGATAAAAACCGGGACCAACGGCTTAACGTGCCTTCCGAAAAACTAAATCACCTTATTTTTCAAACTACGAGTATCAGGTGATTCATCCTGGGCAACCAAACTGGGATAGTTACACAAAGTGAATTTCGTTTGACAGTGTCCCCACCGGCAATCGAACCCATAACCTCCGGATCAAGAGCCAAATGCTCTAACCACACTGAATGACCTTTTTTCAAAGAAGATAGGTCGAAGTGCAGTTTTTTTGCTTCCCAATTTTCCACAGATACTACATTATCATAATCACGCAACTGCGAATCTTTGACATCCGTTCGCAACCTTTGGGTACGGAATCTTTATAATATCAAAGGGCAAGCCAGACCGTCTTATTAACTAGTAGTACTAGTACTCCCTACAGCTAAGTTGTAAAAGCTAATAGCTTAAGCGTGCTACTGAAGTAACCTAGACAAAATTAGGTCGATCGGCTGCCAACGCGATTACTACATTGAAACGCATAATTAAATTAAAGACTTTCTTAAATTTTGCTTCTTTTTAGGGTACACATGTTTCGGATTTTCTTTTCGTTAACAAACCTTGCGCCTCCTATCGGTTGAACACTTTTGGTCAGTTCTAGCTAGGAATAATTAAATTTTTTTTTAGTTTTTTTTCTTGCTATTAGAAAGTTGTTCAGTTTTGTGCTATCGTGTTGGTTCAAAGATCTATGGCTGACATTGTTCTTGCACTGATATAAAATAGGCCTGTTCAAAATATTTTCTTCTACAATCATCCTTATATTTGTTTTCTTTCTATTTATTTATTTATTACAATAGGTACACCAACATTAATGGTATTAACACATTTGCAACTTATGCTATATTAAGTCTAGGAACTGATACCAAAACCAATGACAGGCGTACACAACTATCGCCAAAATTGAGATCGGACAATACAGTAAGTGCTTAAATTAAATGATTTTACCTACAAAAATGAAGAACGAAATACAAAACAGAATAATAGTTAGTTAAATATTATAAACAATATCTACGAGCAAGATTTGAAATAAGTTAAGTTAACATTAAATTTATTTAATTAGTTAAGTTAACATTAAATATTACTTTCTATAATCAATAAGTAAAAACCGACAGCGCAACAAACCGTTTAGGTATGTTTTTTTGGTTCTTAAATCAAACTAGAACATCTGAGTGCTATTTCTATTAATTTAAAAAGTGTGCTTTTAAAGTAACCTAGACGGAATTAGGTCGAACAACTGCCAGCACGATTACATCGAAACGTGTAATTGAATTCAAGACTTTCTTACTTTAATCAGCTGCAGCAGGATATCACCACTATTCCATTATTAATTTACAAGTAAACAAACGAGCAGGTTGGCCACCTGATGGTAAGAGGTCACCACCGCCCGTAGCACCCACTGTCTGGCATATTTTGACGCTAATAAGACAGCAAAGCGCGTTGCTCACTTTGAGAACTAAGATGGCCAGTAATTTCACTGGCTCCCTTGCCCTTCAAACCGAATCACAGCAGTGCAAACGCTGCTGCTTCACGGCAGATAAAAGCAAGGGGGTAGTACTTCCCCAGACGGACTTTCCACAAAAGCCCTACCACCTTTTAAAGATAGATAGAACATATTTCACACATTCGCACAAAACGTTTATCTAATAGCCTCATGGCTGCATGGTTAGAACAGATTCTAGTTGGCAGGGAATTCAACTTCATAGTTGATTTCCCTGCCAACTACAATCTGTTTTTGTCTTCTGAGTTAGTTCGTACTTCTTCAGAGTTAGTTCGTTCCATCATCAACCTCATCTCTGTTCTCAGGGCTGTTGGGAATGATAATAAGCCCATAACAATTGTAATAGCAATTAACGTTTCTGGTAGAGATCATATTAGCATGTAATAAATCATTGTCTGATAGATAGCTTAAGCTTGCTTGTGAAGTAACCTGGGCGGAATTAAGTCGATCGGCTGCCGGCCGACAGTGTTCGATGTCCATCGAAATTCATAATTCTATTCGAGACTTCCTGAAATCAGTTACAAGGTATCACCCCTATTTCAAAGATATTCCACACATTCGCACAAAACGTTTTGCTAACAGCCTCATGTGAGCATGGCTAGAACAGATTCTAGTTGGCAGGGAATTCAACTTCATAGTTGATTTCCCTGTCAACTAGAATCTGTTTTTGTCTTCTTACTTCTTCAGGGTTACTTTCTCAAATCATTCACCTCATCTCTGTCCTCAGGGCTGTTGGGAATGAAAGTAAGCCCTTAGCGATTGTAAAAGCAATTTAGGGTTCCGTTGAAGATCATATTAGCATGTAATATATCATTGTCTGATAGCTTAAGCTTGCTTGTATAGTAAACTAGAGAAAATTAAGTCTATCGGCTGCCTAATTCAATTCGAGACTTACTTAAATCAGTTGCAGGGTATCACCCGTATTCTAACTCCTATTTGCTAACAGCCTCATGTCTGCATGGCTAGAACAGATTCTAGTTGGCAGGGAATTCAACTTCATAGTTGATTTCCCTATCAACTAGAATCTGTTTTAGTCGTCTGGGTTAGTTCGTTCTTCTTCAAGGTGAGTTCGTTAACCTTCTAGGTTAGTTCGTTCCATCGTTGACCTCATCTCTGTCCTCAGGGCAGTGGGGATGAGCGTTTTGTGGCATTTATTTTGGACATAACAAACGTTTACCTCCTGGGTGTACCATATGTGAAATAAATGAATGATTAATTTAATTACGTATTTCAACGGATAAACTCACGTTAATATTGACGGCATAAGACCGACAAGTTTCAATCCTATCCTAGTTTATCCGTTGAAGTACGTAACTTTGTGTATCACTTACGAGTCGTTTAGTGGAATAATGAATAATTTATAAATAAGAGTGGTAAGGTTAATGATATGAAAAAAACCTCTCTTTCAAATAAGAAAAATCTGCAATTAGTAAATAGTTACCCTATAGTTTGTTCAAGGAATATTTTTAGTGACTTCCGTGACTCGAAACTTTTTACGACTACCGTAATGTTCGTTTTAAAATAGAGCGAGCAACATGTGAGTTTATTCTAGTACCACTGTTCCATATTCTAGAATAGAGTAGTTTTACATTACTAACGAGAGAGATATGAGGAGGCACCTGCATTGCATACTACTTGCTAGTTAAACCGTCTGTTGGATAATACTCGACATGTGGTTGTTTACTACACTTTCGCTCATTATTGTATTGTGTGGGTTGTAAGGTCGATGACCGACCTCAAAAACTGGTGTTGAAGTTATTCAGCCACCAAAGGTCAATAATTTGTCTCCGTAGGTAGTAGAAGTCACCAACATCCTTAGCATCTTTCTTCCGGATCAGGTGATTGCTGCTCCTGAATGGTGAATCCTGCAATTTGAATATCGTTGTTTATTCTTATGATATCGTAACCAAATTGGGAAGTCTCGCAGATTTTTGTTTGTTTGACAGTGTCCGTACCAGAATTCAAACCCAGAACCCGATCTAGAGACCAACGCTCAGATCATTGAAGCTGTTACATTTTTGCTGAAATTAGTTGATTTTTCCGTGTTTTTAAAGTTCTTACTTACATGTCGAATTCAACTCTTGTGTAAAATGAATACAAGCTGTTTACGTTGATGACCTTCTTGACGTTGCTCAAAAAGTGAATTCGTTTTTTTTGTCGCAAATTGATTCCAAAATGACTGGTAATAAAAGAAATTTAAAATACTTCAAAGAAATTAAATATCTGCTTGAAAGTTAACAAAACTTAAGTCAAGAAAACCTAATTTACGCAAATTATTAATTGCATATGAAATCAGGTCTAAATGGTGTTTGAAAAAGCTGAAATAATCTCAAATGTCAAAAGGGATTTTTCATAATAATTATGCTTAAATAAGTAAAACGCATGATGTGAAAAGCAATATATGGAAAGACAAGTTGCGCAAACATAAACTGTTTGCCTCTTTAGACAATTTATTCGAAAACACACGGACTTTGTGATTCAGTTAGTTCACCAGCGTTTGTATGAACAGTAGATAGTGTATCAGTAGAAGCAGTACAATACAAATATCGACCCTAATGCGCTGGAAATAAGGCATATTCAAGGTTCAAATGTTAAAACGTATACTGCGGTCTATTGTACTATCCTGATTAGATTCAGGCAACGTAGCGTCCCACCTTAGCTCCTACCCGCTGATAACGTGTACGTGGTCGGAAACTTTATCTCAGACGTGGCTTTGTCTCGACCCCCACTTGACAGATGGTACACTGAAGCCAGACTTAAGGTTGCCTAGACGGGATAAGCCCGCCTCCCAGACCGTCTTCGAGTTCAAGGATTTAGATTAGTTTGGTAGTTGAGAAAGCTTTTTGCTTACTGTGAGAAGTCACGTTTATCAAATGTCCAGTCAGAAAATCTTAAACAAATCTTCCAAATTGACGGGATAAGTATTTCAAGTTCATTTGAGATGCCTGCTAGTATTTAACATCAAATATTCAAAACTACGCAAAGTTCAGAGGTGGTATGTTCCGCTTTCAGTTTATTTATTCAAAGTTGTCTCGTCCGCCTCAGCGCCGGCAAAATTTCACCTTGCCCGGCCTTCCAGAATATTCTATCCTTCTGAATAATGCCCACTTCTCCATAAAGAATGCATTTGCATATAACTCCGCTGCAACAGGCTTTTCTAAAATACGACCCCGATGTCCCTTTTGTAACTGAAAACACAAAGCCATCTCATTGTAAAATTTTCGCATAGGATCCGTCGACGGCAGTGACATGAAAAAGGAATGCAGTGATGGAATATTTAACGAGTGCCAGTGCATTAAAAACTGTGAAAATGTTGGTGTTGTCAAACGTATTTCGGGCGAGTCACCCTCAGAAACACATGGGAATCGTACCGTCCGAACAAAAAGGTCACAAGTTACTCGTAAAACAAAATTCTTTAAGAGAAAAACAAAGAACGAAAACACGCGAAAATATAAACGTCGCGCATGAAATGGATGACGCGACGGTAAAAAGAGAAAAACGTCTATCGAATAGCGTAGACACAATACTAGATGCCAAAAGTAAAGTGATATGTAGTGCCAAAGGTTTATTAGAAACAAATTTAGACGACCTATTCAACGACCCCGAAGTTATTTGGACTTCGGAATGTACAAAAAGTTTAGGTGCAAGTGAACCAGTGCTAAATTACAAAGATGATACGAGATCAGTTGATAATCGAGAATCCCTCATGTCAGTGGATGACAGTGGTGGTGATTCAACGACTGATAGTGATTTAATGGATGAAGTGGTCCAAGAAAGGAGTAAATGTATGGGAGCCAAGCGGTTCGGGCATATGCTGAGAAGAGTGATATCTCGAAATGGTAAGTCACAAAATTATTTTGCAATAAGTTTTTAGCTGGGCAACAAAAGAGCCCATGTTTGTTTGCATATTCAATTTACTTGATCTTTTTTTTACTATGTATACCTATAATAAAATTCGCATAGGAAACGTATGTGTAAAGTACCTCGAAACTTGGCTCATAGACAGAGATAAGGTCAATAAGTAAAAAAAAAAAAAAATACGAATTTTTTTCGATTGCAAATAATAAAGTTAAAAAATAATTTTGATTTTGTCAAATATCGATTAACCGTATGGCTGAATGAAAAGTAGCCATAGCCAGTCTTAAAAAAACTGACAACTGTTCTAAGTAGTCTATGGTCGGTTTATACAGCTGTTAGTTTTTTTTTGTGATATGCAATGACTACTCATCACATTCTGCCATACGACCTATCGATATTTGAAGAAAACGATTTTTTTTAAAACTTGTTATTTATAGCCAAAAAAAAAATTGGTATTTTTTATTTATCTTTAATGATCCTATTTTTTGTTTATGAGCCAAGTTTCAAGGTATATTACATATAAGTTTCCTTTGCGAATTGTCCCACAAGGCATGGTCTCGGTGGTACTATAAATAGGCAGAAAATTCAATTTAAGATTTTCAGCTATCAGCATTGGGAGTTAAAGGCTGTATGTAATATTAATAGTTAATTTCTGAAGTAGCAATCTTTATTTTTATACCACCCAAAAATCATCAACATATTATCAGCCACAAGACGCCGGCTTGCCATAGGTAAGATAAGCCTCGATTAAATAAAGATTTGCACTACGCCCGGTCTTGTCTTGCGCTAGCCCGTACATAGAACTTAGAGGCACAGCAGACGGCAGACTTTTTGTTCTGATGGCCGATACTCAATTATTTTCGTATTTATTATAGGACATGAGAAAAACGCTCTTTTCGCGGCGCGTATTTTCCAAAATCTTTGGTTTGGATGGAAAACAGCTTGAATAGTTGTTCAGTTCAAAGAGTTATTTAGCAGATTATTGCAGAACTGAAGTCAATGACTTAGTTTAAAAAAAATCGGCGCCACGCGGAGGCATTTTTTTGTAGTCCAGTAATTATGGACCATGTCGCAGTGACTAGCTGGCTAAAACCAAGGTTGTAAGCATAGCATCTTAAAACTAAATTAAATGGACTAATTGAAAAAATGACTGTGCCCCAAAACAAATCCAGTTATACTCGTAGAACGGTGAATCTGGTGGCGTGCTGAATCGATTTTATTGTCCTCATTTATTCTGCTGGCTCATTTAAAACTGTACTATGGAGTAACAAAGATGAAACAACTTGTCACAACATGTAAAGAAAACCCTGAAGAATGTGAATCGGCTCATGAAACTGATCAAATATTAGGTCGGAATACGAAAAAAAGGTAAAGAACCGAGGGTTCCGTACAACTAAGATAAAAATACCGTCTTAGTTATATAGTACTAGCTCGTGCCCGCTACTTCGTCTTTGCAGAATTGGATAATTCACACAATATCTTTATAAATTGTAGCCTATGTGTTATTCTGATATGTAAGCTAAATTATTGTAAAGTTTCATTAAAATCTATTAGTAGTTTTTACGTGAAAGAGTAACAAACATCCATCCATACTTACAAACTTTCGCGTTTATAATATTAGTAGTATAGTATAGTAAAGTAATAGTAATGAAGTAGGATTAGGATTAAATGCGCGCCAGTCCAACACGCACTTGACCAGTTTTATTATTCGTGAGCACTATAAACATACCAATTTTCACGCTTGTAAATACTTACAAATTGGTATGTTACAGGAACACACCTTTTTTTACGATAGAGCTAAAACAAAAATGGAGAAAAAATTGCCTAAAAAGCATGTTTTTAGTAGGGAAGCCCCCCTTATTCTTTTTTAATTTTTATTGTTTGTTGTTATAGCCGCAACAGAACTACATGATCTGTGGCAATTTCAACTGTCTACATATTACGGTTCATGAGATACAGCCCGCTGGCAGACAGACATCGGAGGCAATAGGGTGTTTTCAACCACTTTTGGAAATGTCCAATGGATGGCGCTGCAAATGAGTACGAGGAAAAACCATCATAATCACCGTGTAATCAGTATGAAAACGATTAAGTCAGTTTGATTGCTTCTGTTAGATGCTTGTAATTTCTTTTCTCGTAAAAAGATTTCATATATGTTTAACCGTCTAAAAAAAATACCAACAGTGATTAGCATACCACCCATCGACATTTAAAAAAACTTAGTTGGCAGACGTCAAGGAAAACTATTAGTTGGGTTCCGTTTTTTACCTTTTGGGTTCTGAACCCTAAAAGCCACGTCCTATAGTGCGCTATCAGCTAATTCAGTTTCTTTGGAAAGTTTTATTTTTTATTCGTTTTGCGAACTACGGGTTATTGGAAAAGTTGTTCAGTTTTATGGGCAGATTCACATCCTCCAGGGTCCAATGAACAAAGATAATAAAAGAAAAACCTCTATAGCGAAACTATAGCGAATTTTGTATGGGAGGTAAATATTTATTTTTCATATTTAGACTTTTTTGAAATAAATAAATATTCAACAAAGTAGAAAATCGCGAAACTTCACAACCACAGGCAGGATTCGAACCTGCGTCTTCTGCGTAAGTACCGCAGACGCTTTACCAACTAGGCTACTGTGGTCCTGCCCGATGTTGTGAAATTTAGCGACCTCTTTACGCATTAAATCACGACCGCGACCTCTTAAATCATTTTTAAATAAATATTAGGGGAAATTTCCCCCAAGGTCATGTGATCCCGAACTAGGCAAAGCCTGTACTATGGGTAACTATCAGAGACTGTTATACATACATAAATAGATAAATAACACCCAGTCAGACCAGGAACAAACACTTGTGTTCATCGAACAAAATGTTTGCCCTGGGCGGGGATCGAACCCGCGGCCCACGGCGTAGAAGGCAGGCTCACTACCAACACACCACCAAATTTTTTGCAATATTTGAAAAGAGCCGCCCAGTGGTTTGTGTTTGATTGTGTTGTTCACGCGGACTGATTGAAATGGTGTCGTAAAATCTCGTTACTACTCCGATTCTAGCGAAGTCTCCCTTGGGGTGTTTTCTCACTAGAGGTATCGATAAGAGGATTTGATGAAAAATTACACTGATACTTAGGTTGAGCAAAATATAGGTATTGCCGTTTTAATCTGCTATCGTTCTGATGTGGTATTTGGTAGGTAACAAAAAACTTACTGCATTTATTCTTTAAATTCTAAATTTAGTAATAGTTACGACTGGTTTTTGTTGAATACTATGGCGGTATACTATACTATTTATTAAACGAGCAATATTTGTATTGTGCAGTCAACGACAGTTCAAGCTTGATACTCGCAGTGCGACTCTAGCCCGTACGTCTATTGAAATAAGAACGGTACAAAGTCCAATGTGTCAACTTGATGTGGTCTTGACTGTACGTACACTTGACCACACATCGGTAGAAACATTTTGTCCTTGAGCTGGGCTCTGGTTTCGGGCGTTTAAAGCATAGCGCTGGTTCAGCTTACATTGGTTCAGCGCACATTGGCGTAGACTCGCTCTATTTGCATTGTATTCTGCATGACATTCAATAAGTATTCTGTAAAGAATCAACATTCAATAAAATTATCTGAATCCGAATCATTCGCACAAAGCGCTTTGAAACATCTTTTATAATGCGCACGGCTAAAGAGTGGAATTCTCTGCCTGCGTCTGTGTTCCCGAGTTCATATAACCCGAATCTATTCAACTCGCCCGTGAATACACTTCTTCTGGGCAAGCTCGTTCTATTGTCAACCTCATCTCCGTCCTCAAGACTAGATCGAGGTCAAGAGTAAGCCCATTTTCAATAAAAAAAAAACATCATGCCTCTCCCGTCGGGGTAGGCAGAGACCTCCACCTGCTACGATCTTTACATACTTCCCTCGCTTCCTGTACTTTCATCAATCCTTTCATACATGCTCGTCGGTTTAGGGTACCTAAAACTTGGCCTTTATTTAGAACATCCTGAAATTGTAAGTGATTTTGATAACATTTGCGGGAATTTTTTGGGGCGATACGATGTACTGATATTCTGGGTTTCATGTCTGGGAAAATTCGTTTTCTCCCTTTCATTATCATCCGTTAGTGGGCAAAGCACGGTCGCCCAGGTATTTGGCTTTATTGCACGAAAATTATAAAAATACAATTATGTACAAGAACTTTAACATATACATTAAACTCTTAAAAAAAATTGAGTGTTTTAAAAAAAATCATCTAGGTGGGTACCTGGTATCAAATTATAAATATACAGGGTGTCTCATTCAAATCGGTCAGTATGGGAAAGTCTGAAACTATAAGACATACGAAGATTTGTTCTTAGGAACCATGTCACCGATTTTGATAAAAAGAAAAACTGCATTCATACATTTGAAAAAAAAGTGTACCCATATTGTATTGAAAAAAACGGTGGTCACTTCGAACACCTACTATGATAAATTAAAGTATGTAAAAACAATGCATTTTATTCATTTTAGACATCGTGTTTCATAGAGACATTTACTGCTTAAGACCTACACAACCGTTATTTAAACAGAAAAACTGTAAGCTTTTTTTTTTCAAAACTACCGGGTTCGATTCCCCAGCTGGGTACACTTTTTTTTTTTCAAATGTATGAATGCAGTTTTTCTTTTTATCAAAATCGGTGACATGGTTCCTAAGAACAAATCTTCGTATGTCTTATAGTTTCAGACTTTCCCATACTGACCGATTTGAATGAGACACCCTGTATAGCTCATGCGTTTAATTAACCCGTGATGGCGTTGCTGGCTTAACCGTGCTTTTAACTAATAAGCTGGAGCTCATTTCATGGCGAATATCGCAGCTGTGCAGCGGAGGCCGGAGAGGATTTGCTAGTAATTAAATTTCTGATATTACTTTTTACGAAAGTATACAACGTGTAGTAGAAAAGGTAACTCGAAGGATGTGTTGTTCTTGTTGCCCATGAAAGTGAACAACGTTCACACTTTCAAATCACTTTCAAAATAACATAGGTCGAAGTACGAAAAATTTTAACATCAAATTGTAGAACCTGCATTAGCTGATAACGCATTTTGTATAGGTAGTAATTTTATTTTCTTATTTAGTACATTCTTTAAGAGGCTACCCGCCGTCCACTAACTCTCTCTTAATACAAAACTTATCGAAAATCCGGAAAGACAGATTTAAGTAAAGATACCCTAGTTTATTGAGAACCTATCAATTCTAAAATTCTTATTAGCAATTCTATATATATATATATAGTTCACTGTAGTTACAAGCACAAGAAGTGCCAAGCAGTTTTTGTATCTGTAACTACAGTGAACTTTATTTTACAGATTAAATAGTTTCTAAATAAACAAATGTACCTTTACTTCAATCTGTCTTTCCGGATTTTCGATTAGTTTTGTATTTGGTGAATAATATTTTTTTAACTGATGGGGGCGCCAGTGGACCGTTAACTAAAGTCGTTCAGATTTATGGTCAGATTAACATTCTTCAGTGTTGATAATGCCCTTTTTGTTACACCTTGACAATATTATAAGTGTAGATTAATACTGGGTGTTAATTTAATTGCGTGCCATAGCTTCGGGGTTTCAGTTACGTTAATGGAACACAAAATCGTCGCACCCCCTACACTGTGTACATACATACATAACATCACGCCTTGTTCCCGTCGGGGTAGGCAGAGACCACAGTTCTCCACCTGCTACGATCGTGACATACTTCCCTTGCTTCCTGAACTTTCATCAATCCTTTCATACATGCTCGTCGGTTTAGGGTACTTTTAACCTGGCCTTTATTCAGAACGTTCTGAATTCACGCAATTAAATTAACACCTTGTATAATACAAAGTAAATAACTTCATTTAAACAACTTAATCAAAATGTATACAGAATATTCCACATTTTCCAGCGAATATAATATTCAAATCTAGTTAAGATTTATTAGGACAGATAGGAAACTAAATTGACAATGTTCCTTGCTGATTCTCTGAGACTGATACGGAAGTTTCATAGTCTCAGAACACTCATAAAGTGTTCCTAACTATGAGTAAAATAGCGCTTGACTTGGTAATAATAAGCTTTTACCGCACCCTTGGCAATAATAAGCTTTTACCGCACCCCGGACACTTCATGCAACGAGCGCGAAACAATGGTAGTCGAAGTAATATAGCTAGATTAAAATGACAGCAGAACAGAGCGATGCGTAAGATATTGGAGCGACAGAGATACGTATCGCTCCGTCCTGCTCCCACGCATAGCTTCGTCCTGCTGTCATTCTAATCAAGCTAAATTATTTCAACTGTAGCTGTCAAAATTTGAAATTGACAGATGCATGCGCACGGGCACGCAGTACTGTAAAACTCCTTGGTACAACTAGATCCCTTCGTTCGCGGCGAACTCGGTATTCGCGTGGGCGGGGCAAGGGGGGGGGGGGGTGAGGTTGTGGGACCCGGGGGGGGGGGCGGAGTTTCCGTTCTGTACGTGTATATTACTTTATTCTGTGCTCTTGTACTAAGTTTGTTGTAAGTCTGGTTAAAAAATTAACACAGAAAAGTAAGTCTTTTTGTTTGTATGCTTGATGTTTGTTGCAGGTAATCTCAGGAACTACTGATTTGATTCAAAAATCTTTTACGAATAAAAAGATAAAAAATTCCTTAAACAAAGAAAAACAAACAAGAAAGCATAATTACAAAATGATTGTGGTACTTCCCCTTTAAATTGAACCACGTATTTTTGTGGATATCTGGAAGGAGCTTCCTGTCCTTTGGTGGACGTTTCATGGGAAGTTATATTTACAATAATACTCTGTTCTTTTAGTCCTATCTTTCTTAATACGATAAATTTGTCTAAGTTTTTACAACTACCCTCTCTAATGCCAAACTTTTCGTTTATCTTTCCAAAAAGTTACTATTCTAAAATGGTACGCTAAAATCTTTACCTTCACGCATGGTTGACTGTACGGTGTTCCGAAAAAGTTGTCCACCGTTCGACTAACGAGTTTTTAACTTTTACGATTAATAAACAGAACATAATAGCTAAGCTCGTGTTATGCTCGCGAACAACTTTAATAAGCCGCATAAAATATCCACTGAAAACCAGCGTCGCAGCATGCGTGCTGCGGCTTTTGCTGAGTGAGGCCCTGTTATCACTGCCGATGTCACAGCACTGATTTTATTTTTATTTATTTTTTCTACTTTTGTATTCTACCCTTACGATAATATTTATTTGATGTTGCTACATATTTATTGTATTTTTTATAGAATTGTGTTGTGATGTCTTAGTGTTAATAAAAATTTCTGATTTCTGAAAAAGTTGCAACCACACTTTATTTTGGAATGTTGGCTTGAAAGTTTTCTACCTTAGCAAAGTAGGAAACACTGCTGCGCCACAATAAATTTAAAAACAACTGAAGAAATACAAATAGTGAGGAAAACAAGTGAAAAAAAAACATTTATTCCCAAAAAAAAAGAACATTCAAAATCACATAGCTTTAAGGGCACTACACACCAAAGTCGCCGACCCGCCGACATATGTTGGCAACTTTTTGTCGGCGGGCTATGTTGGCGGCTTCACTCATTACACGGCGGAAAACTTTGTCGGCACATGCTGGCGGCTCGACATTTGTATGTACGCAAGTCGCTGACATGTCGGCGGCAAATGTTGCCGACATGATTCTTTTTAATAGGCCGCCGGGTTGGTCGGCGGGCCGGCGGCTTTGGTGTGTATTGTCCTTTAGCTTTTCTTTTAGACATAGAAAGGAAAAGGTGTGGGCACAGCAGCTGCATATAGCTGGTATACGGGGAATATGAATAAGGAATAGAAGTTAAAATTTGTTATACTGAGTTCTTTCTAACTTTCCTTAAAGAACAAAGGTCGAATTACGAATAAAAAATTCATCTCCCATACAAAATACGCAATCAGCTAGAGCAGTTTCTATGGGGACTTACATTATTTTAATTGTATTTCTACCTATCTATCTATGTTACTTCGGTAAAGTTTCTCAGTTTCATGCTCTAAATGCATAGTTTTAATAAGATCACAGGGGTTGCCCTAACACGCCTACACCAGTTTATTTTTTTTTTCTAGCCTGTACTGTCCCACTGCTGAGCAAAGGCCTCCCCCTCGTTCCTCCAACCATCGCAGTCTCGAGCAAATTAATTTAATTTACCTACACCAGTTATGAAAAAAAAAAGCCGTGATTGACTGACTTATCTTTCAACGCACAGCCCAAACTTTTTGGTCTATATTCTAGATTTCCAATATCAAGACTCTAGCTAGAAACTCGAAAATTTGCACCAAGTTCCTTATAGTGTATCGTACCATCTTACATACTGCGGTCTTTAACAACAGCGGTTGCCAGTCCCAACGTGTAAAATCGTGGTGACTTTGGCAATTCCCCTCAAAAGTACCACGCGTTTTTACTGGATTTCTGGAGGGAGCTTCCTGTCCTGCAGTGGACGTTTTGTGGGATGTTATGGTATGATGATACGTTTATTTAAAGATCTGTGCATATGTTACTGTAAAAGTCCGAACAGTGGTAAATCCTAAGATAAACATACCTAACCTAAACATACTCATACGAGCTAGCGGTTCGGGATTGGAGTGAAACGCCAAAGTAGGTTTTTCCGTTTATTAGGACCTTACAACCCTAGCTTTTGTCCGCCCTCCGAGCTTTAATAATAAAAGATAAAACATCCGTATGGGTGGGACCTGCTGGATTCGATCCGACGACTTGGTAGGCCAATGCCCTATCCATTGGACCACGGGGCAACATTTTCGACGAATTTTTTTGACAGCCGGCGAACAGTTCTTTTCGACAGCCGGCGACCTGACGTCACGCTCGTGACAATACCTAACTTAACAGTGGTAAACTAGGATTTACCACTGTTTGGGCTTTAGCAGTGACACAAAAATGCCTCCCGTGCATAGAACCATTAGATATAACGATAAGTGACAACACTTAGTTCCACTTTCTGCGACGGCACGCCCCCCATGCATTCAATTTGTTTGATGATCCGTGGTCAAGGCGTGGCTGTTGTCGCCTTTGTCGCCACGCATCAGAAAGAACGCACAGGAAAGTGATAGTCCGGCCAGTAACGGATTAAACCCTGACACTAAATCGTTTCCTTCTTTTCGTTTCAAATGCTGTAACTAATAGTAGATTAGTAGCCAAGGGCTGTAAGGCATCAATTGCAGCCCGAGATATTTAGGCGCACGAGCGCAGCGAGGGCGCCTATAGTTCGAGGGTGCAATTGATGCTTACACCCGAGCTAACTACTCTGCTTTACATCTCGATTGTGAGGTAAGTAGGTCCTTATTACCACCAAATTGTAGGTGACCAATTAACGCTCTAGGGTAATAATGTAGCTAGAAAAGCCCAAGGGCGGTAAGTAATTAAAAAAAAACACTTCACTCTTTCAAAACTCAATTACTTACCGCCCTAGGGCTTTTCTAGCTACATTATTACCCTAGAGCGCTAATCGGTCACCTACAAGCCCCATTTGGGGGTAATAAGGACCTACTTACCGAATATCAGAAATGTAAAATAAACATTTACTTCCCTGCCTGCGTCTGAATTCCTTAGTTCATATAATAGACCGTCAGCCGACAGTAGACAAGCCTACCCTATAAAAAACCCGAAACGCACTTTGTAGAGAGAGAGAGAGAGGACACTTAGTAGATTTTTAAACGACTGGTTCGGAACCCTAAAAATTAAACCATCTAAAACACAGCAAACAACATAATGTTTGCAAGCATAGTCATAAAACAAGAATATCATATGAAAGTAATCCAGTAGGTAAGTCGCACAATCTCGGTCACGTCCTCACACAAAATAAATAAAGTGCAGAGCGCTGTAACACCAGCTTCTGTTTTCAAAATTCAAATTGATTTATTATCAGACAACATACAGTCCATTGTTAGTAAAAAAACTTAATTAACTATGTTAGTAACTAAAGTCAACAAATCTGTCATAATGTCTGTCTGTTTTAATGTAACGCGAGAAACAATGTTTATTATAAACTAAAACTGAATATTTCACACGAAATTCTTGAATTCAGTTACACTTTGTCATGTATTTTAAAAAACCGGCCAAGTTTGTGTCGGGCCACGCGCAATGTAGGGTTCCGTAGTAAAGTTGCTGTAGGAATTATTATTGTTAAGTGGCTGGTAAGAGCTAAATACGCTTAACTTGAGCAGGTTTTTAACGAAAAGTGATAAATATGTGGCCGTGAAAATTTTTTATGTAATAATTAAGCATCTTTCCAAGAATATGGCCGACTCCGAAACACGATTAAATATATTTTGTATGCCATAAAAAAAAATTCAAAGTTACCTCTGCTTTTTGCTTTTAAACCGTTTTTCTTAAGTACCCAAGTCTATGATGCCAAAACTTTAACACATTATTCAATACATTATGCATAATAATATAGCTATTTGATAATTAATATTATGGGTACAGATTTTGAGAAAAATGCAAAAAATGAGCGAAAAACGTAAAACAGCGCGAATCCGCTCCGTTCTACCACGCGCATTCTGCCCTTTGTTAGAAAGGGAGGTAATTCAGCTCTTATCAGCCCCTTAAGCAGGACTTGATATTTTTCTAACTTATACCGTCCCAACCACTCTAAGCCCAGCGCCTGGTAGCTATTTATATTTCTACTATTTAAGTTTTTCGACAACTACTCTTTAACCTGTAAAGCGTACGCGAAAAACTGAAATAGTAGAAATCGGCGGTCAACCGCTCGTCGGTAGAAACTTTTTCAACTCTATTGCCACGCCATAAGGTCCAAAAGTGTTTCTACTGATATGCTGTCTAGTGTACTTAGCTGTGAGGGTTTTTACGCACTACGCCCGATCCGTATCCGGTCCGAACTCGGTCCGAAGTAGTCGTAGAACTATTTCTATGGTAGTTTACGCACTAGATCCGACTTCCGTCATCCGATTTCACTATTGATTCTTATTTTCACGGATCCGGATCGGATTTGGATCGGACGTAGTGCGTAAACACCCTGATAGTTTTCTTTTTGATTTCATCATATTTGCAACTACTATGAATTTTTCCACATTTCCGGTAACAACCATTTAGCTGGCAGGGAAGAGAACACTGGACTCTAAACAAAAATTTACACTTACACACTAGGCTAAATATTTCGAAAACGGATCCCTAAATCGAAAAATAGTCTTAGCAAACACAAAATATTTTTAAAAGTCATATCTAACGACACTCAACATTATGGTGTAGTCTACACAAAAAAAATTCATCCCTACTTTACGTTAGGGGATGCACCCTAAAAAAAATTTAGAAAATTTTATTATACCACTTTGTCGGCGTGTATATTCATACCAAATACTAATGTGTATATTCATACCAAATAACAGCTTTCTAGTAGTACTCGTAGAGTCTCTGAGCTAAGCCGCGGAAAGACAGACAGACAACTCATTGACTAATGTCATAATGTGTTGTCAACATTTTAAGCAGGTTTTATATCTATCTTTTTATATATCCTGTTCTTCATGTACATTTGTTTTTTTTTTGTTATGTGAGCAATAAAGTGTTCTATCTATCTATCTATTCTAGTAACAAACAAGGAACTAATAAAATTATTTAAATTACAAACTGAAGTTTTACTAAAACTCCCTATAACTAGGACATGACGAAACTATAAGGGTTCCTTGCGGAACCCTAAAAAAACGGGCTCGTCATCTACCCTATAGTTAGAGTTGTTAAGCCGCCAAAGGGCTCTAGTGGTTCCGAAGATAGTAGCCACCGGCTTAACGTGCCTTCCGAAGCAAGGGAGTATCTTTTCGAGCAATCGGGTGATTCATCCTGCAATATCCGAACCAAACTGTAGTAGAATTCTCACTAAGTGATTATTAGTATTTCACGCTCGAAGTAGTCTATGTTGATCGCAATCGTTCTGCAATAGAGATTTATCGGCAGATAATAATTAAATATTCAGATCTGGTTTGAATGTCGCCATTCAAAAGGGACAAAGCTGTTCTATCACGCAAATCCAAATTAATCTTGATTTACAGAACAATCGGAATTTCTCACCGATATGACAATACAAAGTCGTTCACGCCGAGATAGGATTATTCCTTAACCACTATTCGATTTTCTTCACATTGCCGACAGTGAGGAATATGCACAAACTTTTTTAATCGCATTTATTAACAAAATATGAAAATACCGTAGTAGAGATGACAAAAACTGACATTAAAATTTATTAAGAGACAGAAACAAATCTTCGATGGAATAAATCTTTTTTGATTTTCAAAATATTCGAAAAAAATGTTTTACTAAACTGTTTATTACATGAATGAGAATTTGAATGAAGAAATATTTCCAAATTGTTTGGTTTGCTGGCAGTCAAGATAAGCCTTAAGCCCTGGCCAAAACTTGAAAAGTGGTCACCACTTAGTAGCGTTAAGATTTTAAGATTAAGATTACAATTCACCCCATCGTGAGTTTTCATGCTGCCAAATTGCCTCTTAAACATGATTAGTTTTGAAGGTGAATAGGCTTTTGTGCAAGTCCGTTTCGGAAAATACTACCCTCTTGCCTATTTCTGCCGTGAAGCAGCAGTGTTTGCGCCACTGTGTTTCTGTTCGAAGGGTAAAGGAGACACTGAAATTAGCGATAGTGTCTGCGGCACAGAATATCATCTTCACCTTTTTTTATTATGACAATCGGTCGTTATGAAGGGCAACTTCCATTTCTACCAATCTCAAATCAAAGGATAAACTCGGAAAAAGAGATTGACCAATCACCAAAGTTCTCAGGGTGGGCAAGACACTTTGCTGACTTGTTTGTGTCAAACTAATAAGACAGTGGGTGCTATGGCCGACGGTGACTACTTACCACCAGGTGGCCCACCTGCTCGTTTGTAACATAAAAAAAGTTGTCACAATCAATGGATTTACATACCTTGCCAAACATGTGACCAAGCCGATTTCAGCCAGGATGGGTTGCTGCCAACCTAGCACTTGCACGTGCATTCCAAAGCACGGATAATGCCTTCATCTGTATACCAATAGTGATCACCCAATAAGATTCAGTGATTCTTTGTTTATAAACAAACCGTCCAGAATAGCGCTTCACAATGTCGGATTATCGTCAGCTTAATCCACAAGGCTCTTTCCTCCTCCTGCTTGCCTAGTAGAGCAGATTAATTAAAAAGAGGATTACAACCGTCAACTCCTGATTAACTTTAAAACATGATAGTTCAGTCGTAGCCGCGGGAAAGCCTGCGACAGACCGGAGTGGGGTGGCGTGAAACACCCAGCAATGGGGGCAATACGGGCCAAAATTATGATGAATGTAATTTGGAATCTTCGTCCACTCATTATTTCCTGGTACTGCAGACTTGGTGTTGATTAAAGTGCTCTCTCACATTGCAATGATTTGGAAAAAAAAAGGCGGACAAATATGTCGAGTAAGGAATAAAAATACAAAAAAATACTAATTGCGACCAACAGCTAACAAATAATTCAAATTCAAATTCAAATTATTTATTGCATTCCATGTGTGTTTACAAGTTCTTAAACAATAAATAAGTACAAAACATGGACCCTGTCGGGCACAGCAATGTAGGAGAGAGGAAGACAGTTTATTATATTAAATATTTGACACTACATTAAAATTGACTTTATTATTATTATTTTAGTTATTTTGTAGTTTATGATTTTGATTATTTATTTAAGTTAAACTAATTAATTTATAAATTTTTATCATTTAAATATTCATTTATTGTATAATAACATTTTTTTATAAGAAATCGTTTTAAGTTTTGAATAAATTGTTTATCATTTGCAGAGTTTTTGATATAAGATTTTTAATAAGATATTGTATGTAGGTTCGGTCGTCTTATAATTCTCATGTCGATTTTCTACTTCAAAGTACCTGGGCGACCGAGCTATGCTCTGTATAATTATAATATCATCGGGTGAATAAGCTATGCTACTCAACAACAGATGGCGTTGTTAGTTTCTTAAACGCACTAAAACGCGCAAAGAAATTATTTAAAAAGAAACTGTGAAAACAGATTTTCCCAGACATGAGACCTAGACCATTTTTTCACCCTCGGAAACCCCTGTATAGTAAATTTCGTCGAAATCGTTAGAGTTAGATACAAATATATGAAAATATTGCTCGTTTAATAGTATAGGATAAATGCCTAACACTGTATCCACTAACATAATTTATTATTGTGATGGATGTGACAAAGGTCTAAAGATTTCAATTCGATAGACCCACTTATTCAAATTAATCCTTATAGGCATACATTAGATCCCCATTCACGGGTGCTCTTAAGCAAATGAACCCAAATTAACCAATTAAAGAAGGACTAGCAATTTTACGTTACTTTCACATCACAATTTAGTCGCGGGAATTTTGAGATTTTTAAAATCCATTGATTGTTTTAAAATTGTTTGAAGAAGACAGACTAATTTGCCGGAAATATCTACGGTTTACCTAAGAGATAGACCAGATTTTACAGATAGTACAGATTTACCATTTTCTTTATGGCTTTTTACCCGACTGCCACGAATCCCAAAAGGAGGGTTATGTATATGACCTGTATGTATTGTCCGTTTCTTTGTTCCCTTCCCTCGTAACTGCTAAACGGTTGAACCAATTTTGATGAATTACACGTTGTTAAATTTGTCTTAATAGCGCGAGTGACACTGGGCATATTAAAATTATGAAAAGTCGATCTGGTGGATTTACGGGGCCGATTTTTGTTTTCTTATAATCCCTAAAAAGTGTAGTATCAAAATGAAGGGTTTTGATAGATTACTAAAATATATAAAACTTCTATGTACAGCTTGACCAACTTATCTGTAGAATTTTACGATGGCGCTACGATCGAAAAGGATTGCCACCTATTACAAAAATAAACAATTTCTGCCTTTTTAGTGTTCCGATATCAAAATGGTTAAAAAAGGAACCCTTTTCTATGGTGCGACTTTGGCTGTCTTGTCTGTCTGTCCGTCTGACACACTTACACATGTATTAAAGCAACCACTCATGCTATCGACTTGAAATTTGGAATAGTTTTAGAATTATACTAATAGCGGTCAAATGCCTAACTTTACGTTAAATAAAAATAGTTTTAACAAAAACTACACACCTTCAAAGTTTTGCAAGGTTTATATTAGCAATAAAAAGTATAAAATAACTATAACACTTAATAATCTCTAACTAAGTGAAGTAATAGAAAATAACCAAGCCTGTTATTTGTTTCAATTATAAATTTATAGTTACATTAGAACAGTTCATTTTGAAGTGCTGCCATCCGAAATGTAGATCTCATCGAGACCTATCATTTGAGTCAGCACACAAATAGTCTAGGGTTAGTAGTTTTCAAGTTATAGCGATATTTAGTTTGACAGCTGTCATCCGAAATGTAGATCTCATCGAGACCTATCATTTGTCTCAGCACATGAGTAGTCTAGGGTCAGTAGTTTTCAAGTCATAGCGATTTTTAGTTTGACAGCTGTCATCCGAAATGTAGATCTCATCGAGACCTATCATTTGTCTTAGCACATGAGTAGTCTAGGGTCAGTAGTTTTCGAGTTATAGCGATTTTTAGTTTGACAGCTGTCATCTGAAATGTAGATCTCATCGAGACCTATCATTTGTCTCAGCACATGAGTAGTCTAGGGTCAGTAGTTTTCGAGTTATAGCGATTTTTAGTTTGACAGCTGTCATCCGAAATGTAGATCTCATCGAGACCTATCATTTGTCTCAGCACATGAGTAGTCTAGGGTCAGTAGTTTTCAAGTTATAGCGATTTTTAGTTTGACAACTGTATTTAGTTTGACTGCTAAAAAAAGAGCCGAGACTATGACAAAGACAAAAAAGATGTTATGGTCTTTATCACACTTTAGAACTTTTGTATGTATAAATTGAGCCTGCTCTAACTTGGTATGATTATTTGCAAATCCATTTCTATACTTCATCCGAGATCTAAAGATCTGACGCGACAAAGACAAAATAGATGTTTTGGTCTTTATGACACTTTAGAACTTTTGTATATATTGAGTCTGCTCTAACTTGGTATGAGATCTGACGCGACAAAGACGCGACATCTGATGCGAATTTATAATTTTTTCCCCATCTAAAAAAGTGCTAGGTGCCGCTAAAAACGTTTTCACTTCAAAAATCCCCAGCAGCACCTGTTTTTCTGATAATTTGCAAAATTTTCTTTAAAACAAGAAAAGAAAAGTTAAATCTTATTGGTAATGTCTAAAAAGTGATTATGGCACCGTTCCTATCAAGTACGAGGTAAATTCTACGGAATTTACGGAATTACAGCATGTTTTTACAATTGGCTAAATTTGAGATATTCAAAATGCTCTAGTGCTTAGAGTTTTAAACCTAGGTTAATTAAACTTTACACAGGTCTTTAACTAGTACTTCTAATTGTTACTGCAATAATAATCTGAATCAATATTGGATTTGCGTCGACACGAAAAGAATAAGATCTGGGTAACACTGACCTGTAGCGGCAGCAATGCGTTTGTATACATGAACAAATGGTGTTATTGGAGATTCTTGCTCCTTTTCTGCATCAAAGAACGATGTCATTATGAGAATCATTTCTTGCACACCACTTTCGATCGCTTTTGGTATGACTTTCTCATAAAATACTTGGAAATATGCAGGAAAACAAGAACAGCACAGGCAACACTGACTGACACAAGGAGGTTTAAGTAGCAGCTCTTTATGCTAAGGAGGGAGCCATAACCGTATCCATTTCTTGCGAGGGACCTCCATACTAAAATGTATGATTTTTTTTATATCCCAAAAACGTAAAAGTATTGTCTTTCTCTTTAAGAAATAAATAGCTTAGAACTAATAAATCTTGTTACTACAGTTTTTCTGGTAAGAATACTTACCATTCAAGAAAAAATCCGGTCAAATGCGAGTAGGACTCGCGTGGATTCCGAAGGGTTCCGATGTGCTTAAAGTATTTTTGGAAGCAATAAAGTCCATTTCTAAAAACTGCAACTTAGAAAGATCGTTTTATTTTTGCTGTAATATTTACAAACTTCTATCGGCTGTAATTAATTCAATTTTTTTCTTTCACAAACTTCGAATATGGTTTTTAGGGGAGGGAATGGTATTTTTTTTAGAAATTTTTCATCATAATTTGAAAACTAAGAGTTGTAAAAAAATATAAAAATATATTTTAGAATGTACAAAAAAAGCCCTTTCATATAATACCCCACTCGACCTAGTTATGACAATTTGAAATTTTGCCCCCCCACCCCTATTTGGGCCCCCTTTACATTAATAATCATAACTTTTTGTTGATTCTTTCATGTGCAGTTAAGTTGGACAACCATATTCTAAAACCATTTAAAATTTCATGTCTAAAGCATGAGTGGTTGCTGAGATATACAGGTGTGACAGACAGACCGATAAAGTCGCACCGTAAGGGTTCCTTTTTTTACCATTTTGGTATCGGGACCCTAAAAAACGCTGTTAAAAATCGCGCATTTTTGGCTATTACGGATCATTTACGCTTCCTTTCTTATTATTAATTATCAATTCACAAGTTATACGTTAAGATTATACGTTAGTATTATATAGTCTAAGGTCGTGCACAAGCGTTTGTGGATAAATTCTTCAAGAATTTAATGGAATACCGGCACAAATAACATCGACGTTGTATACCAGTCTCTTTGCACGAAATCGACGAGACACAAGTGATTGTTCAATTTATTTAGTACGGACACACTAGTAGTGAACACTGTGAGTACTGTTACGTTGAAATTTTGCTGAATCTTTTGTGAATAATCAGTGATTTTGTGTTTATAATTCAAATCACAAACGAATTATTATTTGCTGCGACCGTCACTTATGCGCATGCGCACGCACTGATGCACCGACGTACCTCTGCTTGTTGCTATGTGCGAAGTAACTACGGCTACAAGCGACAACTATTTTCAACCTTCAGTGCTCTGGCGTAAAGGCTAGTATATTTGCATCACATCTGGTAATCGCAAGTTCAAATCTCCGTGACTTCATGCAGAATTCTATCTTTTTAGTCTTTTTATTATTTAGTTTTAGATAAACTTTTTAATTTTACCTGTATATTTAGAGTTTTCTATAAATTTGGTTATTATTATTATTGAAATTATAATTTTTTTTTTAAACTTGACATAATATTGCCTATAGACTGTTGGTAGTTTTTACATGGAACTAATTTGATTATTGTGATCATTTCCTCTCATAATATTTAATGTCAATAGTTTTTGATTTTGAATTATTTATTTTAGAGTTTAAGGATAGAATTTTTATTTGATTTTTATGACGATTTTTATTTTTTTTTCAATTTGATGTTATTAATTTTAAAATGACATTTAAATGTTTGGAAAAATAATTTATTTATAGGTATAGAGCAACAATTCAATTGATTATTGTTATAAGTTTATTTCTTCTTAAGAGTTGGTATTTACCTATGTACCGATTTGGTATAGAATAAAATATTGCAAGTAGTGAATTAGACTAGGTCTTTTGTGACATTTTGTATGTGTAATTTTTTAATTTTCATACTATGATATGACAGTTCATATATGCTATTGTTACAAAACTTTTAAATATTGATGATCGCTATTATAATGAGCGAGTTATATTTTCTTATCTTATCTTTATCAATATTCGTGTAAATAACGTTAAATTTAATTTGTTAATATGAGTGCCCCTCCTCCTAAGGTGAGGTGCCCACACTGCCCTGTTGGCACAGCCGGTTCGTTGCGCACTTTCGGTGCACATGGACTAAAGGTACACATTGGGCGCGTACATAAAACCTGCACTAATTGTCCCGTTTCTTCATCTGCGTCGCCCCTGCTTGGAGTCAACGTTGCCCAGCCTGACCGTCCCGGGTCTGCTCTATCCAGCCTAGAGAAGATAGCTACGTTAAGGCGGGGGGTGAGGGTCTTGCGGCACATACCGAAGGGGGCGAGAAACTTGGCGGCTGGTAGCCTATGCGAGGTCATAAATAGGTGCATTGAAACAAATGAAACAGCTGATTGGTGTGTCCTGCTGACCTTTGCATATTCTGCTTTAAAAGCACCAGATAAGAATGGTGTGGGTAATCTTACCAGCAAAGTTAAACGCAACATCGAGACAGCGGTGGTGGGCGATGGCAGTAGCGGAGCGGCTCATTTTGGGTTTCCCTCGGTACTGCGGACGATAGAGTCCAAAGTATTTGAGGGCGATCTGAGGGGTGCCGTTCGGCTGTTGATGTCGGACGATGTGGTAGCTCCTCCAGATTCCGCAACTCTGGCTTCCCTTCAGTCGAAACACCCATCACCTTCCCGACCTTTGGTGCACCCGCAACCACCGGATCGTTCAACCCCACCTTGTGAAATCAGAGTAGAAGACGTGGTGAGAGCGCTTGGTACGTTTCATAGCGGATCTTCAGCGGGCCTAGACGGTATACGGCCTGGGCACTTAAAGGAGCTGACTTCGGTTTCAGCAGGAGATAATGGCCATAAACTTTTGGATTGCCTAACAAAACTATGCAACTTCCTGCTCAGTGGCTTGCTGAATCCGGAGGTTTGTCCATATTTATATGGAGCCAGTTTATGCGCTCTTTCTAAAAAAGATGGAGGCTTGAGACCTATAGCTGTGGGTAGCACTTTTCGTCGCCTGGCGGCTAAGCTGGGTTGTCGTGCAGTGAGAGAGGAGTTGGCAGAATACCTTTGCCCACACCAACTGGGATTCGGTACGCAGTTGGGTTGCGAGGCGGCGATACATGCTACGCGTACATTCGCTACAGGTCCGGAGAGCGCTGGGAATGTTATAGTCAAACTTGACTTAAAAAACGCATTTAATTCCGTAGAGAGAGACGTGTTGCTGGGCGAGATCAAGGAAAAAGTCCCATCCCTCTATCCCTTCCTATTCCAAGTTTATGAATCCCCTTCCTTCCTTTACTACAACAATACTCGTATCCTTTCCCAGGTCGGTGCGCAGCAGGGAGATCCACTTGGACCTCTAGCTTTTAGCTTGGCGATTCACAAGGCGATTTCGGAGCTTAAAGCACCTTTAAATATTTGGTATCTGGATGACGGAATCATCGGTGGAAAGCCTGAGGTTGTCGAAAAGGATCTGCGTCATTTAGTACCACGCCTAAAAGAGCTAGGGCTAGAGGTAAACACTAGTAAGTGCGAATTTTTTCCCTGCTGCCCCGAGTCCCGTTCTTCCTTTCCTATTTTCTGTTCCCTTCTTCCAGGGCTTAGAGAATTGTCTCCAGAAACCTTCAGCCTTCTTGGCTCGCCAGTTTTCCCAGAAGGCATTCCGGAAGCTTTCGAATTGCGTAAACGTTCTCTTCTTTCAGCCAAGGACCGTTTAAAAAACCTTTCCGCCCATGTTGCCCTGGTCTTGCTGAGAATGTGCTTCGCCATTCCTAAAATGACCTACTTGCTGCGAACGTCTCCTTGTTGGCTGTACCCGGGTGAAATAGTCTCCTTTGATGATGCCCTTAAAAATATTATGGAAGATACCCTGAATGCCCGACTTGATGGCGACCAGTGGCTCCAGGCCACTCTTCCCATTCGGCACGGAGGGTTGGGAGTACGTTGCGTAGGGGATGTGGGCCTTTCGGCTTTCTTGGCGTCGGCGCATGGGGTTGAGGACCTGGTCACTGATATATTATCAATAGATGGTGACAGGGTGGTCATCCCTTATGCTGCCGATGCCCTGTCAGTTTGGAGGTCTCTCAACCCAGACGCTCTCACCCCAACACTCTTGGGAAGCCAGCGCGCGTGGGATGAGGTCGGGGCCAAGAGAATTTTCAGCTACCTACTGGATAAGGCGGTGGGGGTTGACAAGGCCAGACTTAGGGCCGTATCGCAAGCGGAGTCAGGAGCTTGGCTGCATGCACTGCCTTCTCCGCATATGGGTACCTTCCTCGATAGCGACTCGCTGCGGGTGGCTGTGGCTCTCCGCCTGGGCTGTGATGTTTGTGAAAGACATCTATGCATCTGCGGTTCTACGGTGGAGAGCAATGGCCACCACGCATTGAGTTGCTGTCGTTGTTCTGGGAGGTTCCCACGACACCATGCCCTAAACGACACTATCCGCAGGGCTCTTATCTCAGCTAACGTCCCGTGCGTACTGGAGCCCCCGGGTCTGAGTAGATCGGATGGAAAGAGACCTGACGGTATGACTATGGTTCCATGGGAAAAGGGAAGGTGCTTACTGTGGGACGCCACGTGCGTCAGCACCTTTGCCGCCTCGCACCTTGGTCGTACCGTCAGAGAAGCTGGAGCTGCTGCTGAGAGCGCGGCGGTTAGGAAGCGGGACAAGTACGCTGCGTTGGAGACAAATTATGTCTTTGTACCATTTGCTGTCGAAACCGCGGGCTGTTGGGGCAGTGAGGCCAAACATTTTGTCGCCGAGGTCGGACGGCGCCTTAGAAATAAGGGTTGTGACCCTCGCTCCGGATCATATCTGGTGCAAAGGTTGTCCATTGCCATACAACGTGGCAATGCTGCCAGTGTCATGGGCACCTTTGCACCAGGGATGGCGAGGGGTGGTTTGTTTAATTAGGTTCTTTTCTTTTCTTAAGTTGACGATGTGTTAAAATAAAGCAATGTCCTGATTCACAAGTTAAAAGGATATATTTTTACTTTCGCATATTATGAGGTTTGGATGAAACATTAGATTTGTTTGATTTGTAAAACGTAACCTAGACCCTAGTTTTTTGACCGACTTGTCATAGTCGACTAGGAGACGCTTAACACGACTATGTATATGACGGACTCTATACATTTTTACTCTGAGGTTGTCAAAATGACGTAAGTAGTTCCTCTTTTGGCCATTCTACAGAAAAGTTGGTCAAGCTGTATAAGCAAATGTTCAAGAATAATTTGACGTAACAGATCTAAAACTAAAAAGTTTATAATAAAAAAATATTAAAAAACAAAAAACCCGACTGCGTAAAGCGTAATAGTAAAGCTAGGATCCTAAGATCCGATTCGCAGTCGGGTTTTTGTTTTTAATATATTTTTTTTATTTTTACTAAAGGGCTTGTCCAGCTGTGAAAATTTTAAGGCTGTTATGATAAATTACGTTCATTATTCACTATGAGCATTTGGCAGGATAATCGTTTCTAGAACTGACGGCTAACTGGGCTGAAAGGATTCTAAAGTGACGACTACGAATTAAATACGAGCTTGCTCTAAATTGCTCTCGACTTTAATCTAGCCCCTGAGAACAGAGATGAAGTCGACGACGGTGGAGCGATCTTGCCCAGAAAAAGAAAAAAAAAGATGGTTGGTACATCATCTTGTGCACGTCGAATGAAAGCGCTGGATTCGAATAGATGTTTAGGGTTGGTCTTCTGGATGACTTGCGCGTAAATGATTAAGATGGATCTCAAGTATTTATTGTGAAGATCCTTGGGGGAGACCTGTGTCAAGCAGAGGACGTTTGGTGAAGATGAATGGTGGCTTACCCAAAAAATAAATGGAGCAATCCTATTGGCTTAAATATACCAGCTCATTGCTTAGTTACCTCGCAAAGCTCTCTTGTAGTGAATAACCTCCCGAAGGTCTCTGTTGTGATGGTGAGAGAATAAGCGTGGCGAAGAAGCAATGTATTGTGGCGAAGAAGCAATGTATTTCAAATCGTTTTACGAACATTTGCATGCTAGTCTGTCTTTAGGTATTACGAGATGTTGGAAGATATTGATCTGGATATATTGTCTTTGCTATTAAATTTACCGCTTTGGCGAAACGCAAACCAGCGAATTGTGTAATTTTATCTTTGGACCAAATAGAGGAGACACGTCGTCATCATAGCTTTGTCCGTTTTGGACCAATGGTTTTTACGGAGTCGGCTACCTAATCTAGGGGATTCGACGAGGGCCCTGGTTTTTACACAGAGCGACTGCCATCTGACCTAACCAGAGGGAAAATCAGAACTTATCCTAGATTAGGCTTTGCCAGGTTTGTGGCCACCCTGAATGTCAGAGTTTTCAAGCCGCCAAAAGGCCTCTGACTTGGCTTAACGTCTACTATCATTGACAGTAGCCGGGACCAACAGCATAAAGTGCCTTCCGAAGCACGGAAACGCTCCAGTTGTTGTGCCAATAGGGGTCACCCATCCGGGTTCTGACCAAGGCCAACGTTGCTTTTTCGTGAGCGCTTAAGAAACATAATTTTACATTTTCATTGGGCGTATCCGTGTGGTCCCACTTGTTTGAATAATTTTTTTGGACCTCGTAACCCCGAGCACCCTAATAATATGTTTGTTTAACATGAAAGAAAACTTATTGTTACTGTCATAATATAATTTATAAATATATAAAGTATATAATATTACTGCCTTACTTCATAGACTGGTCCCTATGAAATTTGTATGTTTGATCTTATCAAAACAACAAACTATATCACAACAATCTTAGAAGTGTAATATCTTTTTTGCAGGATTTGCGTTTGGTTATTCTTTCACGATGATACGACCAATGAAGTCGTTCGTCTGAGTAGAGCCTATACCGTTTCATGGGGGTTTGAGTTATGCCCAAGGGCGGCGGGGAATCGTATTGTTATTACTTATTATGCTTTTAACTCAGGTCGTTTTTAGTTAAATTTGGTAGCCGGGGCTATAGCTTTATCGGTATATTTTCGATAAATTTTTACTGTTTTGGTTCAAACTTACTTTTGTCTTGTTTTGTGACTCGCGCCAACAGAAGCGATTTATCTATGACGTCAACTTCACTCGTATGAGTTTACTTCTTTGTTATAAATATTAACGTGGTCAAAGTCTGAAGTT
This sequence comes from Athrips mouffetella, assembly GCA_947532105.1. NCBI lineage: Eukaryota > Metazoa > Arthropoda > Insecta > Lepidoptera > Gelechiidae > Athrips > Athrips mouffetella. Next base: position 5,100,136 of record OX383976.1, on the reverse strand, counting down.
GAAAATAAATCAGTTTCCCAAAATTCTTAAACTAAACATTCACTATTAATTGTTAAACTAAAGATACGTTGAAAGTGTAAATATTTTTATCTGTAACTCAAGCTTGACACTTTGTACTTTGTTTCGTTCCTATGTCAATATGCCTAAGGACTAGAGTCGCACACCAAGTATCAAGCTTTACTTGTTCTTGACTATACAAACTTATCCAATATTACTAATGTATCATGCATTCAACATTTCAAAAACCTATGCGCTTAAAGGCTTTTCAATTCGTATAAAGTTTTTGAAAGCCATGTATTGTATATGTCAATCAATCAATCATAACATCGCGTGAAACGTCCACTACAGGACGAGGACTTCGCTCCAGAATACCATAGTCACCACGCGTTGCCGCTGGCACCATGGACCGCGGTTATTGGTGACCGCAGTATATAAGATGGTAGAAGGACGCTGCTGCCCATCCTTCGGTTCATATCCCTAAGTCGCCTCTTACGACACCCATGGGTAGAGATGGGCTGGTACTATTCTTTGCCGCCACCACACGGATAGTACCTACCTTATTGTATATGTACTTAAATCTAAATAAATATATTTGAATGCAGAGATCGGCTCAGCACTCAATCTCATATACAAATATGTAAGCTACACGTAATCCAATCCAATCTCTCGAGTCTACACGCAACCAGTATAATTCAATTGCAGTCGCCTTACACACTCACTACTGTATTCAGAATATTGAGATCATGTTGTCATAATAGATTCGTATACAACAGAAAGCTGTACTTGTGGAAGACAGTTGAAATAAGCCTAAAGAAAGTGTAGGACAAAGAAATTATAAAAAGTTATAATTTTACTAAACTCGATCCTAGGTAAATGTATCTAGAAAAATCGGGTCCACAAATATGAAATTTAATCATCATATGAAAATCGTGAATCAAGAAGCAACCACACTGTTTTTTTTTTTCACTTTCAGTTTACTTCAAAATGATAAAATAAAATCATAAAAATATCTAAAAGTATCACAATATAAAACCAAGTTCTTATCATTCCATACGTTAATTATGCTTATTATTATTATGCCCAAGAAAATCTCTCTTGATATCTTGAATGTAGTGAAAAAATATTTTAGATTTAAGGATTAGCTTCAATAAACGTCTGAGTATGACATCTAAAGGTATTAAAGTAAAAGTTCTACTTCTTCTAAACTTTAGAGAAATTAAGATTTTAGAGAATGTTTTAGTATCTAAATCATTCTCTATTCTGTACTGTTCGTGTTATCAAAAGCTAAAATTGAGAGCTGGTATGTTTCGGTTTCCACTCAAGTGGAGCATTGTAACCCCTTTCGTACGAGAAGTGGCTTGCTTTGGACCACACCAATTTGCTGCGGTCACACTTTGCCTGTTTATTGTATACGATGTTTTGGATTAGTTTTTAGTTTCAATGGATTTTTACATTGCCACCCATTTACGAGTTTATTTGTTGTGCTCTTACTCGTAGAATTTGAGTGAATCGAAATCAGTTAGGGCTACAAAGGTTATAAAAAATTGATTTGTATTTCATTTGAATTAGAATCTCTATTCTCTCCGTTTTTGTGTATGTAGGAGTGTCTGTGTCCATTTTTAGGCTTCCGATACCAAAAGGGAAAAAAATTAACCCTTATGGTGCGACTTTGTCTGTCTGTCTGTCCGTCTGTCTGTCTGTCACACCTCTATATCTCAGCAACCACCCATGCTATCGATTTGAAATTTGGAATAGTTTTAGAATTTGGTTTCCCAACTTAACTGCACATGAGAGAATTTTGAAAAAATCATGATTATTAATCTAAAGGGGGCCAAAATAGGGGGCGCCAAATTTCAAATTGTCGCTACTAGGTCGAGTGGGGTATCATATGAAAGGGCTTTATTTGTACATTCTAAAATATATTTTTGTATTTTTTTACGTCTCTTAGTTTTCAAGTTATGATGAAAAATGACAAAAAAAATACCATTCCCTTATCTCCGAAGTTGGTGAAAGGAAAAATCTGAATTAATTACAGTTGACAGAAATGTATGTAAACATTACAGCAAAAATAAAACGATCTTTCTAAATTGCACAGTTTTTCAGTAATCTGCAAAAAACCTTTACAAACAAATTGAGTTTTGCGGACCTAAAAATGGACTTTATTGCTTCCAAAAATACAAAAAGTATATCGGAACCCTCGGCGCGCGAGTCCGACTCGCACTTGACTGGTTTTTTTGTGTGTGTAGAGTGTCTATGTCCGTTTTTTTTTTCTCAATAACTTACAAACTAAAAACGAATTACGGATCATTATCAGGAAGCGTTATAATGAATTTCAAATAAATTTTTGCAAAATACCAAATTTTCTTGGTTTTTGTTAAATGTTACCGCATTGTTTCGGCCGACTAGAAACGACTTTTTTTTTATTTTTATTTTGATCATCTTGGAAATGTGACATTTACACGTAATAAGGCCGACTGCACACAAAAATGGCCAGCCCGTTGTGCTTCGGACACTAGGCCACTCTCCAGATTGCTGCCATTCAGCCATCTTCCTCTGTCCCGTGAAAGTGGCCCAAGAGGGCAATTTTTAAAACACTCATTTAAAAATTTATGACAAAGACTACCGGAACCGCGATTTTAATTATGTTCAGTGTACCAATAGTAATATTTAATCAATAGTAATAATTTTGACATATAAATAATAATAATAGGCGAACATAAAATAAATAAATAAAAATAAAGGACAAAAGTATTTCGTCTAAGAAACTAACTTTTGACTCTGACTTCTTACGTGAGAAACAAATCGTAATTAAATTTAAATAAAGTCGATGCTATCCTATACTGTTAAACGAGCAATATTTGTGTATAAATTTCTAATCGGTTTCTCGTAAACGGCTCTAACGATTTCGGTGAAATTTACCATACGAGGGTTTTCGTGGGCGAAATTGATCTCATGTCTGGGAAAATCCCGTGTTTTTAATATATTTTTTTAAATACATACCGCGTTTAAGACAAAAACCTACAGCGCCATCTGTTGGCGGGTAGCATAGCTTGCTCACCCGATAATATTTTAATGCAGAGGCGGCTATTATAGAGCGAAGCTCGGTCGCCCAGGTGCTATAATTTAATGCAGCGATTTTTTTAATCCAGCAAAGCCGAGTTCATAATTTAGTTATTTAGTTTTCAGCATATAAAATATATATCATTATATTGACGTTATTGTATTTTGTAGAACGTTCGTGTTTCTTCTCATTCAAATAGAGTAATTCAAAAATAGAACATCTTTTGCGGATATGGAAATTGTTGAACGCTTCGAGCGAAGACCACGAACAATCTAAAAATTGGTTCACGAGTAATTTCCTATTGGTTCGGTCTTCGGTCATATTTTTATTATATTTCCTATAAAATTTTATAGTGCTATTGCGATTTCAATTTTTATTGCTTTGTGTGTTTGTTTCCATAGTGATTTTTTCATCTTGATGCCTTTATTATATTTGCTGTACAAGGTGTGTAGAAAAGTAGGTACAGTGGAGTTTGGAGCCTAAAGAATATGAATCTGCTCATGAAACTGAACAACTCTTCTTATGGCTTTTTGAAGTGAAAACTTTAGCGGCGCTTGGCACTTTTTAGATGGGTAAAAAATGTCAAAGATTTCGGACCTCCTTGCTTCGCTCGTAATAGATACCTTGCTAATTAATTTTACTATGGGATGACATCTGTCAACATGTCCCAAATTTTTATGTCAAATCATCAATGATCACTAGGAAATATTCAAAATGACCCGTCAAATCCATAGAACGACGCCTTCACTACCTTGTGACACATTATTTCTTTAATCCTCCTTCTAATTACCCTTATTTTTCTGTGAAAAATGTTAAACTCGCATCAGATGTCGCGTCAGATCTCGCGTCAGATCCGTAGCCCAAGGATTTAACCCACGCTAAGGCGAAGCGTAGTAAAACCTCCTTGCCGTAGCCTGATCGAAAAAGCGTCAACTGTCAACCGTATTGTTATTAAAACACGGGTTTTTAGGGCCTGTCCGCACAGCGAATTTTTTCCCGCAATTCTGTAACACATTGAATAATATCCCGAGTGAAAGACAGGAGCATCTAAGAAAATTATTTTCCCTATGTTATTGTTGACTGATGACATTATCGAATCGTATACATTTTTTTGCTCTGGATTCAAACGACACCCATTTTGAACTATCTGTAAATAATGGTTGAACATATCTCGAATTTTAAAAATCAGGCTTCGGACGATCGGTCGCAACGACGTGTGCCCTCCGTGTGTGCCCCCGGTGCCCCGTCGGGTCGGCTATCAACCGAAATGCGCATCGAGTGTGAAGCTCATTCTAGGACTTTAATTAGAGTGATTTTAATATTGTGATATCTTCTAAGATATTCATTTTAATAACATGGTGTCAAGGACAATTTTGATCTATGTTTATTGCTTATTATTACTAACCTTTTCAATTAGATAAGGATCCGTACCGATAAATACGTTCAAAAATACCTTATTTTGAAAATCTACTTTTTTACTATAAAAAGTTGGTTACTATGGGTAATCCTGAAAAGATAGATAAATACTATCGCGGACTTTTCTTTAGAGCTCTTAGAGAGCAACAATTCTTTCATACATAACTTTCGTATACATTAAACCATTTACGCAGCGCACGCCCAGAAACTCTCAAACGGCCCGTTTTTTTCCGATTCGATCGACAAACATCATCATAGTTCAGTTAATTTGCAATAAATATTTATAAATTATAGCCCCAAACCTTCCTATTGAATTAATCTATCTATTAGTGAAAACCGAATCAAAATCCATACAGTAGTTCCTGAGTTAAGCGATCTCAGACAGACATGACGCATGCATGCATGACGACAGAAAAACGTTTCGGGGGACTTTCTTTTATAATATGTAGTGATGATATAATAATTTAATATTTTGTTATTGCTTTCTGTGCACAAAAGCTCGAATGGATACCGGACTGTCAGTTTAGTGTTGTCCGCTTTTTATACCGAATTTTTGCAAAGTAATCAGCATGAAAATGGCATAAAAGTAAAATAGAAGGAATCAATAAGACTTCTTATATTGCTGAGAGTCGCTGCCTATGCACGTAACATTAATTAATGTAATGACAATATGGACTATTTTGTCTGCAATAAATGGATTTTAATTTTTGATGTAAATCACAAGTAATTTACATCAGTCAGGCCTCCTATCCATCTATAAATATCGCCTGCGTGATATTTAGAAAGCTGTAATCACCTCTAATTAATTTTACCAGTTAGCTATAAACCTAGTTTAACTGTATCTTCTAACTCTGTGTTTAATACGTAATCTGTTGGTAATCACTTTTTAATTATATATTTAATAATTTAAAAAAATTGTCTGAGTGTTGAATATCGCCTGAGTGGTTTATATCGCTTCAGTGATTAATGTCGCGTACGTGGATAGTGTAAATTGGTACAGTCAAGACCAGGTCAGGCTTAACACTCGCAGCGTAACTTCATCTCCTGCCGGGCAATAATCGCCTAAAAAACACATTTTAATAGGGGAACGACCATGATCATGAGATACTTCCCGCTTACAGACAGACCGACATCGGAGGCATATTTATAGGGTCCCGTTTTTCTCCCTTTGGGTACTAAACCCTAGAAACCAGTTTTTCTAAATCTAAGCTGTAAAAAAAAACTGAATTCACCAAGCTAAAACTTGTTCGGTTGCATTTCCATGTAACAGGCAAAGGCTATTCGAGCGTTAAGCCTCCGCTTCGGTTGTCTCCTTCACAAAGGAGGTTGAATAGTGAATACTTTATTCCTTCACATTTTCTTTTGGGGACAAAGTCAGTGTTGCCAACTAAGCTTATACCAAATTATAATAAATTGTTGTAGAATATGCGTTGTTTTCTTATAAAATAATTGCATAATAATATGTACATTTTTTGCCTATTTTAAGTATCTATCTATCTTTCTCTGTGGCTCAGCGAACCAAAATGGTTCTTGGCCTCCGACATTAAAACAGGCCACGCTTCCCCTTTCTGTGCCAATTCTGTCCAGTCGAGCACTACTAGTTAGTTACTTATTTAGTTTAGTTTCAGTATGTTGGAACAAAACGCAGAGAAATTCTGCTGCTCATCTTCCTTTTCAAAATCCCTTTAGGGTAGTAGTATACTTAGCTGGCGGTCAACAGCACGTCAGTGGAATTAGGTTCAAAGAGTTTATTTCCTCAAAAGAACATTAACAGTTCACTTAAAAAGAGAAAAGCAAAAACAAAAGTTATAAAACTTATAGTAACTTATCTAGGCATGCATAACAAGTAATTAGTAATATCTACATAATATTGACAGTATCGTGCAAATGGAGTTTCAATTTACTTTTAAAAGCATTCATGGATTCTAAGTCCTTTAAGTAAGATGGTAAGTTATTCTATAATTGGACACCCTCATACAGTATACTTCTTTTTCCGTATTCCGTTCTGGGTGGTTTCAATTGGATTTTGTTATTATTCCTTGTATTATATTTGGATATTCTTTTATTTAAAGTAATGTTTGTATGTATGTCTTGTCTTATCATTTTCTTTACCTATATGCATGTTTTGTATGTGTATAACTGTTTTATATCGTATAGTTTTGTCTTTTTGTATACAATTTGCGTCGGTGTGTCATATTTATAATTAAACAGTATTTTAATTATTTTATTTTGAGACCTTTGTATTTTATTTAAGTTCGTTGTAGCGGCGCCACCCCAGACTTCAATCAAGTATTCTAGATGTGGTCTCACTAAGGAATTATAAATTAGGGTCCTTAATTTATATGGTACGTAGCGAACCATCCTATGTAATACGCCTGTCAGGGGAACAATTTTTGACTTAATGTGTTGGAAATGTCCTTGCCACGTGAGTTTATCATTTAGTATAAGATCTAAGTACTTTTCTTGTCTTGACCTATGTATCTGTGCCTTAAATTTTCATTTGCAACTCTATTATCTTTAATGTTTCTTCTGACTTGCTGTTGTGCTCCAACGATCAAGACAAGAAACAGGCCCCATAAACAAGCGTGTTTTCTATTATTCTTAGAAAAATATATTTGGATTGACATTGCCTTCGCTTCATATAACATTTCGATTGTCAACATGTTTTACTAGAATTACCGATAGGTCTCCGAGCCCCCAGTAAACATTAAATTTCGCACAAAAGGTGCTGAATTGGCAACCCTACGGATCCCGGAATGAAATTAACCTGGAGTTTGGAATGTGTCAATCTTGGACCTTTCTTTGATCCGTCTAGGTACATTGTAAAAGTTTTATTGTACAAAAGTTTACGGCTGTCCTTTTGGATTTGTTTCGGGTTAAATTCTACTTGTAACTTTTGTCGAGCTTTCAGATTAATTTGATTTTATTAGGTATTGTAGAGGTTCAGACTATCGTTATGAAAACTTTGCGATGGTTTTGTTTTTTTCGAATTTCCCATTGAATTGAATTGAATTGAAAATGTTTATTTCAGACTTAATAATAATAAACGGACATTATCGAACGGTTTGCTTTTTACCCGACGACTACGGAAAAAGGGAGGGTTATGATTTTGACCGGTATGTATGTTTGTATGTATGTATGTATGGTATGTATGTGTGTATGTATGTATGTATGTATGGATGTATGTATGTATGTATGTATGTATGTATGTATGTAAGTAAGTATTTATGTATGTATGTGCGTATGTAAGTATGTATGTATCTGTTCCCTCATAATTTCTGAACTACTTATCGTAATTTGACTGAGGTATCGTTAGAAGATAATGTGACGTCTTATACTCGTAGGATATAAGACGTCACATTATCTGAATATCACTATGAATATTTATTAAATACCATAGTTTATACATAACCATTTTAAATGACAATATTTTCTTGTTTCATACTTTTTAGAGCAAGTTTTGCGAGTAGTGGAGTTCTAGTTTTATATTTTAAAAAGTATATTCTATAGAGGACCGTGTCTCGAACGACACGTTATGTACTCGTAATCTACGTTTTGTAGCGATTCATTGAAGCGATATTTTTATAAATGAAAACTAATGAAAAGTGCAAAAAGTGAAGCTTTTTATAACCTAAGCGTGTGAATTTCTTGTTTTATGTGATTTAATTGATATACTATTTAGTGAACTTCTATTAGTTGAATTTCTTGAATCAGCTGATAGCGCATTTAATATGGGAGGTCGATTTTTTTTTCGTATTTCGACCTATGTTCCTTGGGGAAAGTTGTTCAGTTTCATGGGCAGATTCACATCCTTCAGGGTTGGTATACCCTTTTTGTTACACCCTGGATAGGTAGCGCCTACGTCGGTAGAAACACTTTGAACTTTATGGCATAGTAATAGAGTTAATAATGTTTCCACCGACGTGCGGCTGACTGTACATCAAAATACAATTTCATGAAACATATAGTACGCACGGCAGCAAGTCAGTGAACAAAACCAGTGTAAGCTGTACCAGCGCTACGCCCGTAGCCAGAGACCCGCTCAAACTCCAAGTGTAACTTCTGTTGTGCTGCCGAGTGTACAAAGTCCAAATTAAAAGTATGCCAACAGACACTACTTTAAACGAAAGATGAAGTTCAGGTGATGATGTGATTGGTGACGCAGAATATAGGCAAATAAACTGCTTAAGAAGAACCGATGGCCGATGGGGCGGGCGGGTTCTAGAGTGGCGACCACGTACCGGAAGACGAAGCGTTGGCAGGTGGACCCCACAAGGTAGACCCACGATCTGGTCAAGGTCGCGGGAAGCCGCTGGATGCGAGCAGCTCAGGACTGGTCGTCATGGAGATCTTTAGGGGAGGCCTATGTCCAGCAGTGAACGCCTTTCGGCTGATATGATGAAACTGCTTAAGGGACGTTGTTCCGATAACTGAAAGGGCATGCTCAGTCACCGAAACTGAACAACTTTTCCAAAAAATTTTGGGAAGTGAAAAATATTTTTGACCTCACCAAACAAACTGTTCGATCAGAGTGAGCAATTTGTCTGGAGAAATCAAAAATGTTTTAATTTCCCAAAAATGTTTCTTTGGGAAAGTTGTTAATTTTCGTTGACTGAGCACGTCCGTTCCGTTTTCGGTACACGCTCCTACCTATCATCCATTTATTATTTATATATTTATATACGAAATCGTGCCAGAATATTTTTACCGTTTTATCACTTGGATGAAAGTAATGACGATCTATTACAACAATATAAGTAACAAAAGTTGCGACATAGAAGCCTTAGTAAAAGTCGTCACGGCTATACGACGGCTATTGTCTTTGATTATCCATAGTTATACAGTTAAATCGATTTTCCACTAGTCCCGTCCGGTTTTGGATATCGGATGCTGCTATAGTTGTCGAAGTAGGTAGTTAAAAAAATGTGTTCGTTGAAAACTTATTTTTATTTATTTACTACTGAAACTAACTTTTATATTAGTTTTGATATTTCTTTTTTCACGACTATAACACAGTAAGTATAACACGATCTTACGAGGCAGCAAAAAAGGCTTCGGGGTATAATGAGAAAAATGCCTAAATGACCAAAGCAAAAAAAAGACCAATGTGTCAAAATGACCAATATTAAAACGTCAAATAATGTTGTAACGGGATTTCTGCAATTTTAAAAGAAATTGTATTCATCTAGTGATCTTATTTGACCACTTGAAACTGTGACGCTTGTATTAATGCTTGCCCGGTAGCTTTAATACCAATTTGTTTGTGAAGTGCAACACAATTCAATTGATTTTGAGTTAAGTTTATTAAGTGATTTCAAAGTCATCCCATCATCATACATCAAAGAATCTTGATGTTTAATCGAAGTTTTTATTGAACAAAAATATATTACAAATTAAAACAGTTACAAATGTTTGACGGGCAATTATTTTTAAGATGACTATGAACTATAACTTCTCAAATGACGGACCGACGTCGTATTACCTATTATTTGCTGGCGTGGTGTAATGGAAAAGAGTCCTACAGTTACACAAAGACAATGGAACGAAAGCGAGTATAATGGCAGCAATGAGCGGATGTACCGATTTAAGATAAGTAGTGCACAAAATATTAAGTACCTATGAGAACAGTTTCCGCACTACTTTTCTTACAAAAATTATTTAACTGCAGTTGCACAAAGCATCTTAAAAGTTAAAGCACCGTTAAGTCTATTGCTACCTCTTTTGCTGACCCTTCTGTTTTGTTTTTAAAGAAAGTGACAGCTATAGATTTAAAGGAGCTTAAACCGGCCAAATGCGAGTCGGAATCAAGCACCGAGTGTTCCGTAATACCAAGGTAAAAATACCGTCTTAGTCAAGGACGGGCAGTCGCGCGGAAGTGTATCAAATACGCGCGTTACCGTTATACGTTTGGGGACATTTCACACAAGGTTATCTGATCCCGAACTAGGCAAAGCCTATGATAGGTATCGAAGACTGATATAATTATACGCATAAATAAACGATACGTAGACAGAACAAACACTTGTTTGCCCTGGGCGGAGACCGAACCCGCGGCCCACGGCGTGAAAGGCAGGCTCACTACCAACAATACCAACGGGCTTGTTGTTATTCTATAGCTTATGCACTATCTATAACCATACCAATTTTCACGCTTGTAAGTGTTCCACCCAAAAAACACGTGTCTTGTTTGTACCCCTTATTTTTTAACTTTTCATTATTTGTTAGCCAATCCCATATAAGAACATATATTCTGTTAAAATTCCAACCATATAGCAACTACGGCTTAAAGGTCGGACTGACAGACGACATAGGCTCCGTTTGGACCCTTCGACTACGGAACCCTTTAAAGTCCTTCAGTCTTCGGGTTTTGTTGGTCCTAAAGAAGTTAGCAGTGTGAATACTCTTTAGAAAAATTGCCATCCTGATTTTAAGCAGTCTTAGCAAATTGCCGAAGTCGTTCTAAAGTCAGAAGCACTTATTTTAAATTAATGTAAAGCATCTCTGGCATTTGACCTGCACCCTGTTTATTAACATTTTCCTGTATTACCATAATGATCGGTCGATTTCCATTGTTTTCAGGTAAGTCGCAGCTTCAGCAACATAAATGGGTGAAAAGGTAAGTGTATTTTACGACGCCATTGAAAAAGCGTCAAAATAAAAAAAAAAACAATTTGTCAATCAAAATAAAAAAAAGTTGATTTATTAACTGCTATTTATTTTATTTATTAGGTACACAAACAGATTGCAGTACAAAAAAGAAAGAAATAAACATTAAAGCTGTTACAGTACTTCACTACAACCCAAAAAAAAGTGTACACAACAGTACCAAATAATTTTTACAAAAATTTTCTCAGACGGTCACAAGAAAAGCGGGAACTACAAATAACTAAAATAAAAAAATAAAAACATTTTTTTTTTCCTTTACATACTAGAATAATGAGTACGCAATTGTCTTTTAAAAGTCATATTACTGGAGCTGAAAATATCAACTTGGGCATTGCAACGAGTCAGTTCGTTAAAGTTACGACACATCTAGCTACTTGTTGATTTGGTCATATAATTTATTAATTTAAACATATTTTTTTTAAAACAAGTTGGAATTGCACTTGATAGGAACGGATTTTCTTGGATCCCACTGCTGGGCAAAGGCCTCTTGTCCACTGTTGCCTATTTAGCGCCTGCTGATGCCAAGTGTGTGCAGGCAAAGATTGTTACCAACCCATCTCTACCCGTGGGTGTCGTAAGAAGCGACTAAGTGTTTATGTACCGTCCGTGTTCAGCAACATCCTAAATTGTATCGCACCATCTTCACCAACTACCAGCCGCAACGTTAACAAGCGTGGTGACTATGGTACTTCTCCTACAAATTGTACTACGAATTTTGCTGGAAATTTTGCACGTTTTCACGATATTATGATGATGATTGTGTGTGTTAGCAATACGAGTTAGAACTGGCAAATTAATTTAAAAAACTGTAGAAAAAACCAGTCTTGGGTTCCTTACCGGTATTAAATTGTGAACCCCCTCGAGGGCAGGAGGTAGCAAATTAAATACTTTTTAATGAAGACCCACAGGGTTTTCTCGACAACGGTTTCCCGGTTAGGGTACGGTGCTCACCAAAGGCGTGTTAAAAAAAGAGAATAAAATACAATTTGAAAATTAAGATCTTTATTTTGAAAACTGCAAAAAGAATAATTGGAATGTATAAGGAGTTATCCGTAAGATATTGGAGTGACAGGGACGCGTATAGGTATATTAGGTCCGTTCTGCTCTTACGCATGGCTTTGTTCTGCTGTCATTCTAATCAAACTACATTATTTCGACTGTAACTAGGGTTGGTATTAATAAACCCTCTCTTGTGTGATATTACTCTTAAGATGTACTTTACACATACAAATTAGACATCTTGAGTGCAATCTCAGTCTTGAGAGGGATTTATTAATACGACCCTTTGTATCGGTGACCCGTGTTGTGCCGGCAAAGAATATTACTAACCGATCTCTACCCGTGGGTGTCGCAAGAGGCGACTAAGGGTTAATGTACCGGAGGATGGGCAGCAGCATCCTTCTCTGTATCGTGTCATCTTACATTCTGCGGTCACCAACAACCGCGGTCCATGGTGCCAGCCGTAACGCTAACAAGCGTGGTGACTATGGTACTTCTCCTCTACATTGTTTCAGCAAAAGCTGGAATTTCGGAGGGAGTTCCCTGTCCTGTAGTGGGCGTTTCATGGGATGGTATAATGAGGTATCGGTCTAAAAACGTCGACGAATAAACATGCTCTGTATATTTGCTGTTAAAAGCAAACTACGTTTCATAGCTATAATCGAACAAGATTTAATCAGTTCAGTGTCGCATGCGATCCAATACTCAATTACACAGGTCTGCTCCTATACCGACCGCGTGATATCCCCAGCCGCTCGCAAATTACTAAAAGCAGACGGGAACCTGATTGGGCAACGGCAAGCTTTGATCAGTGCAATGTCGCGTGCAAGTCCACTCCTATTTGAACGAACAGATTTTCACAGTGCAAGCAAGTTTCTACTATGTTTGTGCACAGGGCTACCCTCTCATACTCTGTACCCTTGTTCGATAATTGTAAGAATAGTTTACAGTTTTCAGATATTCTATCACTTAATTTTCTAATACTCTGTCATTTAGATCTAATATGTCAATATATTTTTACGTGGCGCACACTGAATGGTTTAGCATCGAAAAAGGTGTTAGGCAGGGATGTGTAGCGTCACCTTGGCTGTTTAACCTGTTCATGGATAATTGTTTGATTGATCTGAAAGAGAGTATGTGTGTACTGAGAATGAATGAGTTACTCATCAAATGTCTTCTCTACGCTGATGACCAAGTTGTACTTGCGTCATCTGCTGACGAGTTGCAGGAGATGGTAACAATGATGAATGTGGCTTTGGACAGGAAAGGTATGAAAGTAAATGTAAGCAAGACGAAAGTAATGGTACTTGAAAGAGAAGAATGTATGACAGAGTGTACTAAATTAATAGGTGGTGAACAAGTCGAACAAGTGAAGGAGTTTGTGTATCTGGGCTCAAAGTTTACGAGTGATGGAAAGTGTGAAAGTGATATTTAAAGAAGAGTGAATGCTGGAAACATGGTGAATGGTGCTCTGCACGCCTTTATGAGGAGTCAGAAGGTGTCTCACAAGGCTCGTTTGGCTGTTCATAGGGATGTTTTAGTACCAACACTGATGTATAGCAGTGAAAGCTGGGTATGGCAGAAGAAGCAAGAAAGTAGAATTAATGCAGTGAAAATGAGAGCGCTAAGGAGTATGATTGGTGTTAAATTGAGTGACAAGATTTGAAATAGTGTGATAAGGGAACGTTGTGGCGTAAAAGAAGACGTAGTGACCAAAATCGAGAAAGGGATGCTGAGATGGTTTGGTCATGTAGAGAGGATGAATGAACGAAGACTGACGAAAGAGATCTACCAGGCGAGAGTGAATGGAAACGTTGGAAGGGGACGGCCTAGGCGAACGTACCAGGACCAAGTTCAAGACGTTCTGAATAAAGGCCAGGTTAAAAGTACCCTAAACTGACGAGCATGTATGAAAGGATTGATAAAAGTACAGGAAGCAGGGGAAGTACAAGATCTTAGCAGGTGGAGGACTGTGGTCTCAGCCTACCCCGACGGGAAAGAGGCGTGATGTTATGTATGTATGTATTCGTCTTAGAATATTGCAAGGTTCATTGACAGTTTCCAGATCTATTGCTCCATTTTCTTATGATTGCAATATGATGCAATGATCAACGGTCTTTTTTTGGTTGATTCTACAGCAGTCGGCTGTATAAATCATTGGGTTTGCTTGTATAAAATTTTAGCGTCAAAAATGTAAAGAAAACTTTACGATAGCAAATAACAATATAAAATAACTGTTACCCGCGACTTTGTCCACGTGTATACGAGTAATGTGGACATGGCTGAATTTTGCAAATGGTCGCCTTCGTTAAACCTAAACCTCTGTGCAAAATTTCATGTTTCTGGACCACAGGGCTAGGGGCTGTGCGTTGATATGTTAATCAGTTTTTACTAATATTTCAGATTTATCAATACCAAATTAATAAAAAACTAAACTTAGATTGTGCGATAATGTTTTAAAAAGCCTTCACATCACTCGCCTGCTTTTATCCCAATTCAAGTTCTACACGAATCGCTTACCAATTTTTTAAATACTATGGTCTATACAACATGTAACGGGAAGATGTGATAATACTGAAGGGTATGAATCTGCCCATAAAACTGAACAACTTTTCCCAAGGAACATAGGTCAAAATACGAAAAACCAAATTTTACCTCCCATACAAAATGCACTATCAGCTGATGCAGTTTTTACGGGAAGTTAAAAATGTATTTTGTTCTATGACCTATGTTCCTTGGAAAAAGTTGTTCAGTTTCACGGGCAGATTCACACTGTAGAATTATACGGTATAAGTCGTCATATCTGTACAACATACGCTTAAGGACCTGTGGTGAGGTCAATTAGCGGAGTAAAGGTATATGACTTTCTGGCATGATGACCGTCATCCCAACATTCACTTATTTCCTTATTAATTTTTTTAAAATAGTATAATTTAATGTAAAGATTTAATTACCGAATTCATATTCATTTATTTACCATTTACAGATTGTATACTTAAAACTAGTTTACAATCCACCTCTATGAGGCGCACATGGCATTTATAACATTATTAAATTAAAATTAAATTATTATCATAAATAAAATTATTAAAATTAAATTGAAATTTTTAAAATTAAAAAGAAATTAAATTATTATAAACTTACAATTAATCATTAATCAATTTCAAAATTAAATTTATCACATAGGTATTCGTTGATATTCTAGTACGCTTTTTTAATTAATAAAGAATTTAACGGGAGTAACCCTTCGATGGCTACACCGCGCACCGTGACGCTTCAATTTCGACGGCACCTAATTAGTCGGGTACCTCTCTATCGCTAATGATGGCGTCCGCCCGGTCGATTAGCATAGCAAATTCCCGACAGTTTGATGCCTTCATCCACCTGGAATAATTCTGGGGTGTTGCATCATCATTATAACAACCCAAAATGTTCTCAGCCGGACAAATGTCACAAGAATACTGTGCTTCTTCTTTCGTGTCGATTTTGTTTTTTTATTGTCAATGGGCTCGATCTAGTCTTAAAGACAGATATGAGGTTGACGATGGAACGAGCTTGCCCAGAAGAAGCCTATTCACTCGCCACTTGAATAGATTAGGGTTATATGAACTCGGGAACACAGACGCAGGCAGAAAATTCCACTCTTTTGCCGTGCGCATTATAAAAGATGTTTCAAAGCGCTTTTTGCGAATGTGCGGAATATCATACAAGTATGGGTGATATCCTGCGGTGCGTCTGGACTCCTGATGGTAGAAGGTAGATAGTGGAATAAGCTCGTGGAGCTCTTGAGCACACTCTCTGAAGTCAATCTGTAGAAGACCGACAGACATGCAACTTTGCGACTGTGGGCCAGACTGTGAAACTTGGTTTTTACCAGCATCTCATCACCAACGAGCTTCTTGGCTTACCCTATTTTGGACCAGTATTCGGCAACGCAGATAGCCCTTGATAGATAGATGGCTTTTTACAGATCCTTTAAGGAGTATGATGTAGGGTATTATGCGCATGCTGAAAGATGGAACATAGTTTGCATGGCATCGCTTAGTCGCAGATGTTTTTTTAGCTTCTATGTAGCTCCACCGGCTCACCTTGTCTTTGCATCTCCCAACCTGGGCGAGCAGTCTATTTAGTGCCTTCCAGGTTGGCCAAAGTTTATATACAGGTGGTAGTTTATCTGCCATTATTACAAAAGAACACTCTACCACCAATTTCGTGGTTTATTTTAGAGAGTAGTTTCTATGCCGGCACAGCAGAAGTGGGTTTGCGATAGCGGTACGCCTCTGACAATCCTCTGGTTTTATTAGCCCCATTGTTAAGAAAAGTATAATACAATTGCTGATTATTATTTCAATAGAAGGAAAGGATTATGAAATTCATCCCCCTGAGAATCGCTAAACTAAAGTGGTAGTGGGCAGAGCACATTGCAAGACGAACTGATGGCCGATGGGGCTAAAGGTTCTAGAGTCGCGACCACGTACCGGAAGACGAAGCGTAGGCAGGGCCTCCACAAGGTGGACCGACGATCTGGTCAAGGACGCGGGAAGCCGCTGGATAAGAGCAGCGCAGGGCCGGTCGTCATGGAGATCTTTAGGGGAGGCCTATGTCCACCAGTGGACGTCTTTTGGCTGATATGATGATCCCCCCTTATGAATCGACGGAGAAATCTCGGGCAACTAAAATAATAAACAGTTGGTAGGTAAATCAAGTAGATGAAGTTTTGTTGAAAAGAATATCTTTGAAATATTCTACGTACACGGCTCCCTTTTCAAAGTTTGATTTCTTGTCGAGGGAACATAAATCTACATCAAGGAATTAACTCTAATATAGTTGAAGTTCCTTGGTATCTTAGTTCTGAACTCAGCGAAACTCAGCGCTTGTGGAAGGTAGGATTGCTCCCCTCTTCCTTAAGTTCCGCAGTGAAGAATTAATGCCTCTTTTCCTTTCTCAAATAAGTCTTGTCTTTGATTTGAGCCATGCCTTGTCGAACGCTTCGCAATAGTTTTGTCTCGAAACAGCTTCCTAGGCCTTCCTCTTCCAAATCAGCTAAGGAGGTTAAAATGTAGCTCATCTCATCGGCTGCATAAACCACCCAAAAAATATTTTGCATTACTTTTCATAAAGGTTAGTCTACGTTTCTCGGTCATACATAAACAGTGAACCCGATTTTAATGTATTCCCTGTTTTTTTTTTGTATCTTTGTTTCGATGAAATAAATAAATTACTAGACGAGCTATTTCTAAATAATGCGGAAGTGTAGTGTGATAACAACCATTGCATTCAGTCATTTTTCACATTTCATTTTGAATAAGTATAGTTTCGTACAGAAGCACAGATGCCCGCGCCTGACATTTGAAATAATGGATTCTCGGGTAACTTCTTTCTTTAGTTTATTTTGAACTTGAACACACATAACTTTTAACGCAAAAGAAGGCCAGTGAAATTACAGGCATCTTAGTTCTCAGGGTGGGGAACGGGCTTTGCTGTGGGTCCCATGGGCGGTTGTGACCACTTACTACTTACGTGATTCCCTGAGAGAACTGTTCAAGGAAATCAACATTATGACAGTGCCATGCCAGTATATCTATGAAAATATAATGTATGCTAGAAAGAAAATTAATCAATTACCAAAAATTTGTGACAGGCATAATTTTAATACTAGAAATAAGCATAAAATTGATCAACCATATACTAGATTAACTAAAGTCAATACATCTTTCGTTGGTCTGTGTATACGATACTACAACAAAATACCTGACAATATAGTGCAATTACCTGAGAGAAAGTTTAAAGAATGTGTAAAGCAAACGTTATGTAAAAAAGCTTACTATAGATTGGATGACTATATGAATGACAAAGAGGTATGGTGCTCTGATATTCCAGCGAAACACAAGAAACACATTGTAAAAAGCCGACTCTTAAAGTAGGCCGTGCTGCAGTGGTTTCTTGCCGTTTCTTTTACGCTGCCATAGCACGATCCGAAACGGCGTAGACTCGCTCTATTTGCATTGTATTCTGCATGACATTCAATAAGTATTCTGTAAAGAATCTACATTGAATAAAATTATCTGAATCTGAATCTACTAACATGCGGCCCACCTGCTAGTTTGTCTACTAGTGAAACGTAATTCAAGTTACCTTATTTCATAGGGAGTGTTAATATGAGGTCTTATTCAAAGTCTTTCTCATTAACGACACTGATTTCAACCAATTTTACTATAATAACAACCCTAAAATTGACAAAAAAAATACCTTTCATACACTATTATCGTGACACCCCAAAATGTCCACACCTGGACTTAGAGCTTTCATAGCAAAAATTTACATGTTTGTACCATAGTCTCCACGCTTGGTAGCGTTGCGGCTGGCGCTATGAACCGCGATGGTTGGTGACCGCAGTTTGGAGGTAGGTACAATAAGCAGAAGGACGCTCTTTCCGGTTCAGAATTCCTTAGTCGTCTTTTACGATACCCACGAAACGTTGTTTCTTATGGACCTTCGGAATGTTCCTCTGATAAACAGAGAAACAGAGCGATTGGATGTTAAGTCCAAAAAACAACCTTGTATAAGCTGACTTTTAGTCGGTCAAGAGTGGAATTCTCTGCCTGCTGTGTTCCCGAGTTCATATAATCCGAATTTTTTGAAGACTTGATCGAGGTCAAGAGTAAGCCCATTGACAATAAAAAAGTCCCTGATAGCAAAAGATGTGCATTTACGAACAACTTTCCCAAAGAGACAATGGTCGAAAAATGAGAGTTTTGCCATATACAAATTGTACTATTGCTGGTGCAAGGTTTTAACTGGAAGACGAAGAAAATTCTTGTTTTTCGACCCATCTTTTTTGTAATCACGAAAAGTGCATACATATCTTTTGCTATAAGGACTAATTAATGCTCGAAAAGTATAGAATTTCAAAAGATGCGTAGTCCCTATTTTATACGACTGCCAACAAATCTTTGTCGTTCTGTAACTTAAACGAGTAAACGAAATGCTAACAAAGAGGCAAGTTCTGTGAATATTTAATCTCAAACCTTCAAAGAATTAAAGACCTCACTGGTCAGAAAAGGTAATTAAATAGTAAATTTCAGCGGACTAACACCGATCTAGACTGGCTAAATAGTGGGTATTTATAGCACTGCAGGCCCGAAAATACGGCGCGGGCTGGCCCGGTGAAATATAACCCCGAGGTGGTGATTCTAGTACCAAATTTGGCGCGAAACTGTTGGTAATAAAAGCTGGGGGAATTATTCCTTTTGAAACTTCTTGTATTAAAACTATTAAAATTAAAATATGTAGAGATAAACTTTAGCTTTATGTGTAGAGGCAACCGAAAATAGTGTCTTTTAAAAGTTGGCTAAGGGAGATAAGGAGCGGCTTACCACCATTTTGCCGCAACGCTAACAAGCATAGTACCTATTGTACGCACGGCAGCAAGTAAGTGGTAACCACAAACGCCCGAAATCAGAGATTGGCTCAAGTAAAGTGTTACCTCTGACGTGCGGCCGACTATGCATCCCCCTGTCCCACCGAAATAAACGAAATCTTCAGACACCACAACACAATTATTGAAAACACGAAATCCATTGAAAACATTTTTGTTTTTATTTTCGTATTTCAGGTTTTGACACACTCCTGACATTAAAAATCTCATTCAAACTCCAATTTATTTGGCGTAAGGCTGCTGTCACGTAGAGAATACGAAGTGTCGTACGCGTAACATCTGAATCAAACTCCAAGTTCTGTGGCGTAAGGCTGCTGTCACGTAGAGAATACGAAGTGTCGTACGCGTAACATCTGAATCAAACTCCAAGTTCTGTGGCGTAAGGCTGCTGTCACGTAGAGAATACGAAGTGTCGTACGCGTAACATCTGAATCATACTCCAAGTTCTGTGGCGTAAGGCTGCTGTCACGTAGAGAATACGAAGTGTCGTACGCGTAACATCTGAATCAAACTCCAAGTTCTGTGGCGTAAGGCTGCTGTCACGTAGAGAATACGAAGTGTCGTACGCGTAACATCTGAATCAAACTCCAAGTTCTGTGGCGTAAGGCTGCTGTCACGTAGAGAATACGAAGTGTCGTACGCGTAACATCTGAATCAAACTCCAAGTTCTGTGGCGTAAGGCTGCTGTCACGTAGAGAATACGAAGTGTCGTACGCGTAACATCTGAATCAAACTCCAAGTTCTGTGGCGTAAGGCTGCTGTCACGTAGAGAATACGAAGTGTCGTACGCGTAACATCTGAATCAAACTCCAAGTTCTGTGGCGTAAGGCTGCTGTCACGTAGAGAATACGAAGTGTCGTACGCGTAACATCTGAATCAAACTCCAAGTTCTGTGGCGTAAGGCTGCTGTCACGTAGGGAATACGAAGTGTCGTACGCGTAACATCTGAATCAAACTCCAAGTTCTGTGGCGTAAGGCTGCTGTCACGTAGAGAATACGAAGTGTCGTACGCGTAACATCTGAATCAAACTCCAAGTTCTGTGGCGTAAGGCTGCTGTCACGTAGAGAATACGAAGTGTCGTACGCGTAACATCTGAATCAAACTCCAAGTTCTGTGGCGTAAGGCTGCTGTCACGTAGGGAATACGAAGTGTCGTACGCGTAACATCTGAATCAAACTCCAAGTTCTGTGGCGTAAGGCTGCTGTCACGTAGAGAATACGAAGTGTCGTACGCGTAACATCTGAATCAAACTCCAAGTTCTGTGGCGTAAGGCTGCTGTCACGTAGAGAATACGAAGTGTCGTACGCGTAACATCTGAATCAAACTCCAAGTTCTGTGGCGTATGGCTGCTGTCACGTAGAGAATACGAAGTGTCGTACGCGTAACATCTGAATCAAACTCCAAGTTCTGTGGCGTAAGGCTGCTGTCACGTAGGGAATACGAAGTGTCGTACGCGTAACATCTGAATCAAACTCCAAGTTCTGTGGCGTAAGGCTGCTGTCACGTAGAGAATACGAAGTGTCGTACGCGTAACATCTGAATCAAACTCCAAGTTCTGTGGCGTAAGGCTGCTGTCACGTAGAAAATACGAAGTGTCGTACGCGTAACATCTGAATCAAACTCCAAGTTCTGTGGCGTAAGGCTGCTGTCTCGTAGAGAATACGAAGTGTCGAACGCGTAACATCTGAATCAAACTCCAAGTTCTGTGGCGTAAGGCTGCTGTCACGTAGAGAACACGAAGTGTCGTACGCGTAACATTTGAATCAAACTCCAAGTTCTGTGGCGTAAGGCTGCTGTCACGTAGAGAACACGAAGTGTCGTACGCGTAACATTTGAATCAAACTCCAAGTTCTGTGGCGTAAGGCTGCTGTTACGTAGAGAACACGAAGTGTCGTACGGGTAACTACAAAAACATTTAAAAGCGGCAAGAATAAAAGTATATTTTTAAAACGAAATGCCCTTCATCGAATAGGTTATAAAATCGATTTTACCCTAAATTCTAATAAATATAAATTTAAATAAATAATTATAATTAAATTTAAATAAATATAATTTTCTTTTATAAATATAAAGTTTCGGTTATTCGCCTTCTTAGTGACAGTTTGATTGTCATGAAGGAAACTATATTATCAAACCATACAATTCCCACGAGAAATATTGAAACACAAGCGCCGCAATATGCGGAAGCTAGTACCATAATAAAACTTCAAATGAACGCAAACATTTAAACTCAAATTTTAACTTCCACGGTCCAACTGAGCTAATAACTTTGCGTAATAAAACCAGATTGTGTCCGTGAAAGAACGAGTGATAAGTTCAAAGTTTTTCCTAGTTTCCGTGAGCATATTCTCCCGTTGGTGGAACTAAATCTCTAAAAGAATATAGACAAAGAATTTCTCTTGAAATGCATCGTCCGTATTGAAAGATTTTCTTTCTTATTTCAACTTGTTTCAAATGCAGACAAGGACTTAAAAAACTTGATAACTCCAGTGTGACTCTAGTAGCTATGCTTGATGTGCTTGATGTGCTCTTGACTATGTCCTTTTTAGCTTAAATGCTGGATTAGAGGTATACCTCCGCTCTGCCAGTTCTTTGACTTCCTAATTTTCGTTTGTAGTATATTGTTTCAAAATTTCCTAAAATGCAAATATTTGATCGAGGACTGATCTCACCAACCCTTATGGTCGTTGAGTCGCCAAAGGACTCTAGCTCATTAAAGAGTACTTCCGCAGATGGTCCTATGGCTTAACGGGTCTTCCGAAGCACAGTAAATCTGAATTTTCAAAAAAATCGGTGATCCATTCTCCCATGTCCTAATCAAATTAAACTGACTAAGTTTTACAATGTGAGTTTTGTTTGACAGTGACGTTCTAACCACAGACCACCAAGGCTATAGCAGAGGCAAGCCAATAAGAAACGGGTTGCATCATCATCATGAAATTCCATCAAACGTCCACTACAGGACAGGGAACTCCCTCCGAAATTCCAGCTTTTGTTGAAACTATGTGGAGGGGAAGTACCATAGTGACCACGCTTGTTAGCGTTACGGCTGGCACCATGGACCACGGTTGTTGGCGACCGCAGAATGTAAGATGATACGATACACAGAAGGATGCTGCTGCCTATCCTCTGGTTCTTTAACCCGTAGTCGCCTCTTACGACACCCACGGGTAGAGATTGGTCGGTACTATTCTTTGCTAGCACCGCACGGGGTTGCATTTAACTGCAAATCAAAAAATCTGAATCGCGGAAAATCAAAGAAAATTCCAATCCTAATCAAAAATACGGATTGCACAACAAAATTGTTACAACAAGATATTATTTCAGCAACAATTTGTAAGGGTGCTGGCTGCAATTTGGGTATATGATTTGCTCATGATTCATATTAATAGGGATGATATATCAACTCAATACGAATCGATTTGGTCCTTACAAGTTTTTCTGTGCGTCGCTGCGTTTTTGAGTTAAAGCAAAAAAAACGAAAATAAGATACTAAATAATGTTTTTTGTCTGTCTATGTGGCTCCTGTTTAAAATACTTCTGAAGATGTAGAAAATCTAAGAAGCAGACATGCAGGGCTCTGCGTTATCACGGGACGAAGTAGTGGATTTTTGCATTTCGAAGCGCTGTAACTTTACGACGCAGGGCTATTATGGTGGCAGACCATTTTTCTGGGGTTTAAACATCGTATTTAATCAGATAGTCATAGTCTACCAGGTGTACGTTTCATTGTCAAATTTCAAAATAGTTAAAACTTAATTCCTCAAAAACGCAGGGGTGTGGATGTCCGCCAATATTTTTTGTATCTTTTAGAGAATGCTCCTTATCATCAGTCAAAGAGGCAGACATGAGCAAATCATATAGAAATTTGTCCCTTCATCACCCTTACGTATGACACGCCGTAAACAGCTAGCCATTATTCAAAATGCCAAGAAATTTTTAATTCGCCGTTTTACATAAAGGCGCCAATTCGTTTCTGACACTCGCCGGCCGCTGCCGTGGCACGCTCGCTTCGCTCGCTCGGATCGTACGTTGTGGATCCCTACTCGTGATCGGTTAGGTTATGTTTACTTTAGCCATGGACGAATAATAATAAGACTGACAATTCTCATACTAGAAAACGTAACCCGGAATGGCATAAAACTAATGGAAACTAGATGGCGCTTTCAAATAATCTGGAAATTAATTATGATCTACCGAGTATTCCGCCAAAAAAAACATTCAAAATTTCAACATAGTTTCAATGTAAAGAAACGTTAACATTGAAATTTGGTTTATTTTTTTAGCAGAATACTCGATAAATTATAATAACTTCCCGGACTATTTATTAGCGCCATCTAGTTTTATACTTTTCCGGGTTTACGATTTCTAAAAGGGGGTCAGTCCTTCTTATTGTTCAACCATGCTTTAGCTAAAGAACCTAAATATTTTTGATGCACAGTAATTATTTTTCATGTGCATTTAAGTATGTAATGGAAACGTTGGAAGGGGAAGGCCTAGGCGAACGTACCAGGACCAAATTCAGGACTTTCTGAATAAAGGCCAGGTTAAAAGTACCCTAAACCGACGAGCATGTATGAAAAGATTGATGAAAGTACAGGAAGCAAGGGAAGTATGTCAAGATCGTAGCAGGTGGAGGACTGAGGTCTCTGCCTACCCCGACGGGAAAGAGGCGTGATGTTATGTATGTATGTATTTAAGTATTTCCCTTTACAAGTAGCATTTTGGTATTTTTGATGCACAGACATATTTCGATGTGCAATCAGTATTTTTGATGTGCAGTTAAATATTTTCCATAATAAATGTCCCTATTTTTGAAATTCTTTATTTTCGCCTCTCGTCTGCGGCAACCTGTCTTTTACATCCACTTTAAACATTTCAATCCGTATGCACTTAACTCTATTCGCAGCACGTTGAACAGGTCAATTGATTAATTAGTACGTCTCCGTCATCAATCTAATTAATGCATGCATGTTAAACGGTGCTACGTTTATTCACGTAATTATATTAAGCTGGTTTAGCTATCTCAGTTTGGCTGTTATCCAGATTTGGAATGTGTGGTTTAATCTAACAAACAAACAGCTTTGCGAGATTTGAGATTATTAGACTAAGGCTAAGGTTGCATTAGAGGCGACTTTTCTATCGTCTAGATACGTATCGATTCGGTTAACTGGCTGCCCTTTATATGTACAACTAAGGTTCACTGTCCACGCGATTCGCTCGTTATATGGTTGCTTGTATCCTGCATTGAAAGAAACAGAACTGTCCAAGAGCGGAGTTGCAAAGTCGCATTTGCGTATCGTCTTTCGTCTGCGTTCGTCATGTTTTTATACAGGTGAATATAAAAATAAATGGTACAGCAGCACTGCACTTACTTTCTCGCAATACTCAAGGAAAAACTGTTAACCGCAAATTTAAAGCGTGATTGACGCACCGTCACTGGACACTTTCAAAACTAGACTTAAGAACTGGCTCACTTTTTATAGCGTCAAGGAATTTCTCACCACCATTAAAATGGTGGATTGACAAATGTATGTACTTAGAGTACCTACCCCTATGGTTAGTTTTATTTTACTATTCTGACATTTTAATTTATATTATTAACATTCTATTATTAATATTATTTTATTGTAATTATGATTATAATTAATAATTTTGACATGTAATAACAATTTTATTACCAAATATATGAATATGTAAGAGGAGGAGGTTCTGATTCATAAAAACCATCTTCACGTTCCATTATGATTATTTATTGATCTGAAATAAACTAATTTACATGAACTTATTTCTAAGCAAAAACGAGTAAATAAAAACCACTTACGAACGACTGATTAACCTTTCACTTATTACATAATTAATTTAATTAATTTGATTTCAAACGAAACAATCCGATATTAAATTAAAAATTATCGGCAACGTGTTATCGACTCGAGAGTCCAAGCAAAAGTGAAAAGAAGCGGCCTGGTGCGTCGCCTTTTATAAGCGGCGCGGCGGTGGGAGGCGAGTAGTGGGGTAGCGTGCACCTGCGCGCACCTGAGAGTGCACCTGCGTCCACCTGCGCTATGATGTCACGAGGCGTGTTATTTGCTCACTAGAAGCTCGCGCCGATACGGCCATACTGATGACAGGCGCGTCCCTGCGCCTAGTTTCCTTTTTTCCCTGTAAATAAAATAAATCACAACAAATGCATGAACTCAAGTTAACCTCTCAAAAAATTAATTTTACTTCTCGTCACAAAAGCGACCTCATAGCCTCGGCGCTAATTTTGGTCTCATAATGCACACGTTATGATCTCATAGCCTCTTCGCTAATTTTGATTAAAAATTTACACAGCCGACCTCATAGCCTCGGCGCTAATTTTGGTCTCATAATGCACACGTTATGATCTCATAGCCTCTTCGCTAATTTTGATCAAAATTTACACAGCCGACCTCATAGCCTCATCGCTAATTTTGGTCATGGCTTTTACACATGTACACTGATCTCTAACTACCAGACACTAGGTAATAAACAAGTTGAAACTTACTATTATTATACAAGTGTTCAATTATCATCTTTTTCCATTGCCGATATGGCCATATTACTTTGCACTCTAAACTTTGTTGTACTTCTTAATTGTTCATGACATACCTTTCTGCTTCTTCCACGTCCATTAATTTTTCTAATCTCGTACCGATCATGGGGTAAAATTTTTCTTACCTCAAATGGCCCCTCATATTTTTGACTCAGTTTTGTTCCTAGTCTTGGTGGTTCTTTTAGTAAAACATATTCTCCCTTTTCAAAACGTTTTACTTTGGCTTTACCTTTATCATATCTCACCTTGTCTTTTTCAGCCTGCTCGGTCATCCTTTCCAGTACAGATTCCTTAAATGATTCTGGATTCACGTGCTCATTTTCCTCATCGATGATATTTAGCAACTCTGGGGGAACGGACCCTTTCTTACCAGTTAACAACTCTATGGGCGTTTGTCCAGTACTTTTTGATATAGTGCAATTGATCGCTAACTGTAAAGTACCCAAAGATTTGTTCCAGTGAGCCTTCTGCGTATTTTTTTATAATAGTTAAACCATTTTTAATAATTGTCATTATCCTTTCTACTTGCCCGTTGGCTCTGCTGGTGTATGCTGCACATTGATGTATCTCGATGCCATATTTGTCACAGTATTCCTTATAGTGTGATATGAATGCTCCGTCACCATCCACAATTATACGTTTAGGAGCCCCGAACAGAAATATTATTTCTTGCAAATGCTTCTGAGCGCTAGTTTGATTTTTACTTTTAGCGTGTTGTAATAACACAAACTTCGTATAAGCGTCAATAGCGACATAAACATATTCTTTTTGTAATGCAGTTCCACTCAATTTACCTGATATATCTATGTGAATAGTGTGAAACGGTTCTGGTACCTTTTCTATAGGATGCAGTCTGCTTTGTGTTGCTCCAGATGACCCTTTCATAGTTTTACAAACCACGCAGTGATCAATAAAGTATCTGACAGTGGATGACATTTTAGGAAACCAAAAGTTTTCCTTGAGTTTTGTCAATGTTTTCTCCCATCCCATGTGTTTGAGCGCTTCATGATAAGTGTTTACGAGTATAAGACTCCATTGATATGACTGTGGGACAACTTTGTTTAATTTTTTCTTACCATCTAAGTCTGTCTTAATTCATAGTCTGGATGAAGTAAGGAATCTTTGTGTATGTCGTTGATGATGCTCGTCAATCCAGTGTCTCGGCGTTGCTCTACGATCAACCAGTCATCTTTGGTTGAAAGACTCATGACGACTCGAAGCGGGTTTCGGCTAAAGAAGTCTGCATGCTGCAGTTTCTCTCCTTTGCGGTATTCTACCGTAAAATCGTAATTTTGCAAGAAAGACCACCACCTGTGAATTCTAGGGAGTAACTCTTGTTTGTATCATCATCATCATCTTTTGAACCTTTTCGCGTTCAATTGGCGTCAGTCGATACGGACGGCGATTCACTACTTTGTCCGGGTTTTTAAGTCGAATAGTTAACTCACCCGTAGTTATCCTGGATGCTGACACCCCTTCAGTGAACGATTCATTATACTTATCGAGTACAGCCGTCAAAGAGTTTAAATGCTTTCCGTCTTTTACATCAGTGTCTAATTTCATGGGCGTGATTTGAAAGATTTGTTTTCCTTTACCGCCTTGTTCATTTCTTGTTATTAGGACCTTGTTTTTCGTAAGCTTTACTTCTATTCCGGGAATTCCCAATAAATCTTTGCCGATAACAATATCAATGGGTCCAAAACAACGTGCAAATCAAGTTCTACATTCACACCATTAATATTGCATATAGTTGTCAATAGACAAAAAGATATTATAGCTATTGGACCAATACCTTTTAGATGTGTAGTTTTTGTTTTTCTTGTCCCAGGAAGTGTCAAGGCCACAGATTCTTTAACCAGTGAACAATCTGCTCCACTATCAAACATAGCCTGAAAGTAGCAGCCATTTATTTTTGGAGTGATAATATTTGAAACTTTGTTACCTGTTTGACACATGTTGACTTGTTTCTCTGCTATGATCCTCTTGAAGCATGTATCTTGGGTATGTCCTGGCGTAGAACAATATGAGCACTCCTTTTTCTTCTTCTCTTGGCTTTTGCTTGTATTAGTATCTGTCGAAGAAGATTCTTTAGCTTCCGGGCCAGAACGACCTTGAATAATTGCATTTTGTTTACACCAACGAGCTATATGTCCTTCTTTTCCACAGACGAAACAAGTTGTGCCTTCGTATGATTTATTCTCTGTTGTAAATCTTTTGCTAGGGCCTCCTGCGTCCCGAGATGTAGCAGTTTTAAGTTTTCGCATAGTTTTTGCAATGGCGATTAATTCTGGGACTGAGGTAGACTTACTGTTCAAAAGTTCTGTTCTAAGGGTGTCATCAGTAATGCTGCCAATCACAAACTCTACGGCATCCTGTTCTGTTGGATTTGGTTTGACGATTTTTGTTTTTTGTGTATTTTCCAAACGTTACTTATGTATTCCGCAACACTATTAGCGTCATCAATCGTATATCGTCGAAATTTTAAAACGTCTGAAAAATACCTTGACTCCGATTCGAAGGTTTGCAGCATGTCGTCTCTCATTTCAGCCCATGTTGTGGTTCTAAGTAAACAGTCATCAGCCCAAATTTGTGCTCTTCCTTTAAGTACACCTGCAGCTTTAAGGCGGACTTCATGATCCTTCGATCTGTATTCTTCTTGGGTCCTTTTTATGAGATTTACTCATTCCCTTACATCCATACCTTTGTTAGGATCAAACGACGGAAAATAAACATCAGAGATACGAACCGACCGAGATTCTTCTGGGCGAAAGACTTTCATCATCTCCATTAAAGCCATTCGGCTGTCTTGACTCATCTGTACCATCATGTCCATCATAGTGTCCTTAAACGTATTTGCCAACATTGACAAAGTATTCGCAGAGGCCGGTGGTTGTTGACGTCGTTGGCGTTGATTCGTCGCCTCTTCTGATGTAAGAGGAGGAGGTTCTGATTCATAAAAACCATCTTCACGTTCCATTATGATTATTTATTGATCTGAAATAAACTAATTTACATGAACTTATTTCTAAGCAAAAACGAGTAAATAAAAACCACTTACGAACGACTGATTAACCTTTCACTTATTACATAATTAATTTAATTTTTATAAACTGATTTCAAACGAAACAATCCGATATTAAATTAAAAATTATCGGCAACGTGTTATCGACTCGAGAGTCCAAGCAAAAGTGAAAAGAAGCGGCCTGGTGCGTCGCCTTTTATAAGCGGCGCGGCGGTGGGAGGCGAGTAGTGGGGTAGCGTGCACCTGCGCGCACCTGAGAGTGCACCTGCGTCCACCTGCGCTATGATGTCACGAGGCGTGTTATTTGCTCACTAGAAGCTCGCGCCGATAAATATTGTTAAATTTGTAATGCCATACACATAGTATGGAAATACAAACTTTTTTTTGCGTTTTTCTAATAAAATGTTCGAATGAAATATACAGATCGATTCAGAATTAAAATTGTCAAACATTAAAACAAACAAACCTCAAACGATTTCGAGTAAATCACATGTTTAACTTTTGGTAGTACTGGAACATATACTCGTATATAAATTTTCACAGATCAATGAATACTAACGTAGTAGGATACTTGCATGGATATTTTGTTAATTTCCCAACACCTGTTCCTTATGGATAATTGTTCAGTTTAGTCTACTGAGCAAGCCCTTTCAGTTTTTGGTACAATCCAGTCAGGTAGACAACCAATCCAGGATTAATATTATAGAAAATTTTAATAAACTCAGTGGAACCAATTCTGGGTAAATCACATATTTACTATTTGGTGGTACAGGAACACCCCTTATATGAAATTACACAGATCACTCGCAAGATATCTTACATGGAGATGCTTGGTCATGCAAAGTTTCATCAAGATTCTATGAGCCGTTTTTGAGAAAATTTATATTTTTGATTTTCGTTGTATGACAGCTACCCTCAAAATGAAAGCCAGCAAGAAACCACTTGGAACCCTTCGATGGATTTGCATAAAACTCTTAAATTCAAAATCTGGTGTCAATCGGACCATTCGTTTAGCCGCTAGGCCAAAGCGTGACGGACAGACCGACCGACGGACCGACCGACCGACCGACCGACGGACGGACATTTTTGGGAGACTTGTTTTTCATGATGTATAAGTGATATAGAACTCATTTTTGAGAAAATTAGAAAAACTTTTTTATTTTCACGAATACAATACCTTTCTCGCTCCGCTCGAAAGTAAAAAGTAATTTATTAGGCTCAAAAGGGTAATTTACAGTTTTTGTAGTCTTCACACTAAGATACTCAATACTCAATATTTATTTGCATTCTAAAATGGTAACAAAGTTGGTGTCATCTTAAAATTAGTACAATCATTTTAGACCCTGTTGGGCACAGCAAAATAACATAGCAATAAATTAAAAAAGAGTCAGAAGTTAAAGTAAAAAAAAAGCGCTGCAAGAGAGGAGAACATAGCACTAATTATTATTTAAATTTTATCATCAATATACTCCTTTATGGAGTAGTAACACTTCTTCTTCTTATTTAAGAGCTACGCTCTTGTCGGTGGAGTAACTTCCACGCCTTCCTATCTTCTGCAACTTGTTTGACTTTCTGATACGACACGACATTTATTTTTTCCTTAATCTGGTCCATGTAGCAACGTCTTGGCCTTCCTCTACCTCTCCTTCCCTCAACCTTTCCTTCTATGATAGTTTTTAAAAATTTGTCGTGTCGTATCAGATGTCCCAACATGTTCCCTCGTCTATTTTCAATAGTATTTAATATGCTTCTTCTTTCATTAACCATGTTTAACACCTCTTCATTAGTTTTCTTTTCTGTCCAGCTGATTTTCTCCATCCTCCTCCAACACCACATCTCGAATGCTTCTAACCTTTCTCTATCTCTTTGCGTTAGGTTATCAATTAAAAATTGTTTTAATTTTTCTGTAAATGTTTTATTATTTGTCACATTTTTAATAGCTTCAGGCAACTTATTAATAGTAGTTTATGCAACTGTCATATAATACCATATTATATGCAGTTGCGTATACTACTTTATCTTCACTCATGCAATAGGTAGGTACTTACTTATAAATTAAACAAAGGTAAGTAAACAAAAAAGGCAACTTCCATTATGTACCTATACATATTTCAGTTACTGTTTACTGTTATGTGTGTAAAGAAGCCGCCTTATATTTGTCTGCTAGGTTTTTGAAATAAACAAGCAAAATTTTTTTTTTAAATTGACGTGGTTTTCTTTTTGATTTTCGATATTTCCCAATTCACTGAAGGTTTTGTCGTTTATTTTTATGGACTTCTATGGAAAAAGATCGTAAGTTATTTTAGTAGCCACTTCAAGAGAATCTCTAGGTGTCACTGCATGTGCCCTGCCTGTACCGCTGTTTCTACTTTTACAATAAATTTTTACAGGCACGAATTACTTGAAAAGGGTAAATATTTAGAAATGGCGGCAAATCTAATACCTATCTCCAAGGCCTACTATGATTCCAGGCTGCGCGCGCATCTTTTCCTCCACAGATGAAATAATTGTAACTATAGTAACTGTTACTGTAACTGCTCCAAATTAATAGGTTGTTTAAAAGGTACACTTCGTAAATATGCTACTGATATTTGACAGCTACTAAGAAAAACTGTTAAATTTATAACCGGCTCTCTTAAAAGACCTTATATTCAGTCTTCTTTAAAAAGGTTTAGGTTCAAGAAGAATTTTATCCAAGTGTTATGTAATGATTAAAAAGTTAAGTTACGTAACACCTTTGCAAAATTTTCATACAAAAATCGTTACGTAATGGTAACTTTTTAATTTTTTATACATACTCTGCGTAATATTCAGCCTTATGTATCAACTTTTTGAATCATAATTCAAAGATTACGAAATGAGTGTAGATAAATATTTTTATTGACATTACGTAAGATTCCTTGTGTCGCGAGGACTAGCTCTTTATACCTAGAGTAACAGTTTGACTTAAAACTAAACCAATGGTATAAAAATTAATAATAAATATACAGGACGGTGTCTGTTGCGATCAATAATTGCGAGTATATGTTAGCTTTAGTGTGAGTGCATTGGGGACGTGTTGGCTTGGGTTAGTGTTTTGGCGATAAAAATTTTAGGTAGGAATGTTCAAGTTCATTCTTGGGGAGTTAAGAGGATTTCAGTATCTTTGTAGTTGAGGGTCAATAGGAAGGTGTAAAGCGATCTTTTACAGTAGTGTTGCAAACTGGGTGCATGCAACCAAAAAAAATAACGAAGACGTGCGCATGACGTGCGGTGTACGGTAGGCATTACATCTTGAACTTTATACAATCCAGTTTTAAAGACAAAAACTAAATGTAAGACTCAGAGTCACTGTTCACACACGCCGACCGATATCCTCACGTTAGCGATATTAATCACTTGCTTGTATCCTGCATGCATCCTGCATAGAAACAAACAAAACTGTGTCCACGTACGCCGCACGACATCACCCAGCGACATTAGAGTCATTGTCCACGTATTCGACATTAACCACCCATATTAATCACTCAGGCGATATTACGAGCACTTATCACTTGCTCTTGCAACTGCAGATGCATCCTGTCATTGACCTATTATATCAGGACTGTTTACAGGAAGAATGCATCTTTTTTCGCGAATTTTATCCGTGACTTGTAGTCCATAATAATAGATGGTTAGATCGCTTGTATGTCGAAATGCAAACGATATTTGTAGCTTGCACGCATTCGACAAATATCGCCGCTGTGAACAGTGACTCTTAATCACTCAAGCGATATTAATTACTTGCCTGCAACTGCAGATGCATCCTTGACCTTATATCAGGACTGTTTACAGGAAGAAAAAATGTTGACTTATATCACTTTTTCCTCGAATTTATCTGTGACCCGGAGTCCATAGATGGTTAGGTCACTGTTTTACCGCTTGCATGTGGATTGCGTGGACAGATCCAAAATGCAAACGATATTTGTAGCTTGCATGCATTCGACTAATATCTGTGGAGAGTGACCCTAAGGGTTGTTGACCCTAAGTCAACTTTATACAAAACAGATACATATACCATCCGTTTATTTTGTGTTGTAGAAACCTCAAAGCCATTAAGGTGATCCGTTTTCCATACAAAAATTCAAATGACTTGCATTCTTACGCGGGACATAAAATTCTGTTGAAAGACGAACGAATACTGCTATTTTCAGTTTAATTTTTTTGCTGATTAACACAAAAATACAGCTAATGTACTGAAAGTACTAGTTTTTGTTAGAAATTTTTGGTTCAATATTACGATTGTGGGCGTGCGGTCAAAACTGTACGGTTTTACTTTGTGTGCATGTGTGAGTGATCGTACTCATGTAAATCACGGACTGACGAGAGTAATTGACTTTACTGGACATATGGAGATATTTTTTTTATAGAAATTGTTGTTAGGCGTTGAAGTTGCACCATGAAATTTACGCTGATCAACTTTTTGCACATATAAAGTTGGTACTTATTGCATTAAAAAAATAAAACCTTTATATTTGCAGCAGTGGCTCCATCTAGTTGCGTTCGGGTCTAAGCTGGCCGTCACAGATCACCTTAAAGAAAATAAAATATTTGGTTCGCAAATTGAAATACGAAAAGACTGCGAAAATCATAAAGCAGACAATAAAATGGATCATTATGCAAACGCAAAATTAAAATCCGAATTCGAATTGGAGCAGAATCAGACAAACATTCTCCAGCACAAAGGATGGGAGATATAAGGACCCCGCTGGCTATACTGTTAGGGATTCTATGAATATTTTCCTCGATTATTTCCACTCTGCGTTTTCATATGAAAGAACTGGAATTTCCCAAAGGACTACTGGTTTTAAAGGACATACAGGTGCCAGAGAACAATATCTAAGTCGCTTTCAGTAGGTTCTACAAAGGGTTGATTATTGCTATCAAATTCTGAATGAAAAGACAAAATAATTTGATTTGATCAGAGTATTTTTTTGTATGATAGGTAAGCAGTTGACTCCTATCTCACCTGATGGTGACGATGTAGTCGAAGATATGTAAGATAAAATTTAAGAGCCGTCTAAAGAAAAATCTGTTAGATACACTCCCTGTATAATACTTAAACGAATCTTTCCCGCAGTCAAACTGTTGAAACAGTTTTGCGGGGCATTGTTTTACTATATTTTAAATATTGAAGTGTAATAATTTAATAAATGAAAAAAAAAGATAGCATGCCTACCTTAAAGATACCTGTTCACTTTTGCCTTGAAAAGATCCAGATTGTATTGTTGGAGTCTGAATTATGTATGGATAAGATCATCTTCTCAATTGCTTAATAAGTTCTAATGCTGTTCATGGCTTCCAACAAGGATCCTGTCTTATGCCTGGTGATTTTTCTTTCTTTCCAATTACGAAAGTATCGTCAGCCCTTGAAGTAATCTTGCTTCAAATGCAAGTTTTTTAATCCTCTTATTGGTACACTATATGACACCTTTTTTTTAATTGTTTGGTAGGCTACGACTGAATTCCATTCTGCCGCAAAGGAATCGATATTTTATAAGTATAAATTAACAACGGCTGTATTTGTGTTGGATTTTTTTTTATGATAACTTAATTATTCTATCTCTATTTTTAGGCCAAGTTTCAAGGTTTCTTACATTTGTGTTTCTGTTGCGTACCTACAGTGGGATGGGACACGTTGCTAAACTTCAAAAGTTTGAAGACTAAATGACCAAAACCCAGCCCCCATTCGTGACTTCATGGCGCGATTGATTGTCACGGCCCAGTTCATATCAACATCTCTTCCTTTTGTGCACCGTGGTCAGAAATCGAAAATGTGGCGAGCCTATTCTTACCTGTCCTGACGCATCACGGCAACAAGATACCTATTACGCTAACAGTGACCGCAAAACTCAAACTATATGTGAAATGATACCTACACTGAAGTAAAGCGTAACTAAATATAATCTCACCCTTGTGAGCGAGGACAGCCATAGCGGCATTAAAATTGGTCCTTCATTTGGAACATTGGTCTAGAAAATAGACGAGATCCTTTGAAACAATGAACGTAGGCAAATACTGCGGAAGTACTTATGAAAATAAATACATAAACTTACACGTGGCTCTTAAACGATCAATCTGAAGAGGTAAAACCTCTTACTCAGTCCAAGCTTCAGCTGATCCATTTACTTAATCAGAAAACTTTATCAGTGTTACGACTTATTAGTTGTTGGTACGTGTTCCCGTTGAAATTATGTGTAGGTACTCGCGCCCTATTCCGAATATACCTAACTACACTCACCACCGGCACGAAATTTAATTTGAAATTTAATTTTCCTATGAATTTGTTTAGTAGTTTCTGGCATTAGCCCCCACTAACATCAACAAAAAAAACTCCTAATAAGGTGCTCAGATATTTGCCTGACAGTTGCGGCTTTGACTGTGTCCTGTGGTTCCAGATCCACCAAAGTAATACAAACTATTGATTCCTAGAAATCGACAACGAAGAAGCGGATCCACCAGAATGAAACTTTTGACGAAAAGTAACACCAAAATCAGTCCTAAGTGAAATTTTCTCTGAAATACGTGATACTAACTATTCCTAGATAACTTACCTTCCAAATTGATCACAATTAAATTTAATATCACTGGGGATGACCAGAATTTTCACCGATTAAAATTTTACTCGCGGAGTCGTAGAAATCTCGTGATGAAAAGCCGCGGGAGCGATGGCGCCGCACTTTTGTCGTAAATCCTTTATGTTCTCACAATTGGAGGAAATTCTTTGGAGGTCATGATAGATTCGGATATGATGTTCGTCAGCAATGTTGTGACTTTTCCATTTTTAGGTATTTGCGGCAGGCGCTATTTCGAAGGAAACGGTATTTAACTTGCCTTAAGATATGACATAGTATGAAGACAGCAGTTCAAAAACTTTCTATATTGACTAAAAATGTTCCCTTCCGATGCAAAGTACCAGAAACGCAAATTATCTGATACGCAGAAACTTGTCTGTCCGAAATGTAAAAAACAATGTTTTTTTGTTTATGAGCCCTCAGTACATTTTTGAAAATTATTTAAGGCAAATTATTAACTGCACATCAAAAATACTGATTGCACATCAAAATACTGACTGTACATCAAAAATACCAAATTTCCACTTCTCAAGTGCAATACTTAAATTCACATCAAAAATAATGATTGCGCATCAAAAACTATAGGTTTGTCAGCTAAAGTGGGTTGGGTTTAGAAATCGGAAGCCACCAAACCCATAAATTGGTAACAGAACTGAATTGGTCAACCCCGATTCCAAGCTGCCGACTCTAATGGATGGAGTTTGTTTTTATAAAGCCGGAGGAGCGGAGGGAGAGCAGCCCCCGCCCGCTGTAGCAAGAGCCAGGCACCACGCGAGCCGCAGCGGCTGAGGCTGGTCGCCGTAGGCGACCAAAAAGCCGAAGCTGCGGAGGCGAACGTGGATGCCTGGCTCTTGTTACGCAAGGGCGAAGGGGCTGCACTTCCCGCAGCTCCGGAGCTGTGAAAATTTGAAATTCCTGCTTAAGAAATAGGGGTTACAATTTTTTAGGGTTCCGTACCTCAAAAGAAAAAAACGGAACCCTTATAGGATCACTTTGTTGTCCGTCTGTCTGTCTGTCTGTCTGTCTGTCTGTCTGTCTGTCTGTCTGTCAAGACCCTTTATCTCAAGAACGGGTAAAGGTATCAGGTTGAAATTAATACCATATATTAGGATCCATGAACCACACAAGATCTGAAAATTTCAATTTTTTACAACGACGCAATCAAAAGATATGGCATTTTATGTCCTCATCTCCATACATTTATTCAAAAATGAAAAACCTACAGGGTACTTCCCGTTGACCTAAAATTATGAAATTTGGCAAGAAGCTAGGTCTCACAGTACAAATAATGGGAAAAGTCTGAAATCATTAAATATTACAACTTTTCTCACAACTAATGGTAACCAATTGTGGTGAGCTCCCGTTTCTAGAACATTCATATAAGAGAGGGGTCAAGTTGGATGGTCGCTGAGGCGATTTTTGTTTTAGTTCTATTTAAAAACGGGAACACTTCCAAACTTGAAAATTGGTATGTTTATAGTGCATAAGCTATAAAATAACAACAAATTATAAAATTTGGTCAAGCGCGTGTCGGACTCAAAAAATCTAGCACATTAACTTACTGAAATTTCAACTAATACAATTATGTTTATGTGGTGGTACGGAACCCTCAGTGCGCGAGTCCGACTCGCACTTGGCCGGTTTTTTTTAATTAATAGTGTTCAATCCAAGAAATTAGCTGTCCAGGAACTTAAATTGCGGCCAAAATTTGAATATTTCGAGGTAAAACTATTTTGTTGTGCATATTAGTATTTCTGATTAACATATGGATTTCATTTGTATTACAATTCAAGGAATATTGATTTGCAGTTAAATACAACCCATTATTTAATATTGAACATGCCAAGTACAGAGCGACATCTTTTGCACCGCGGATAACCCTGCAGCCTCGAGAATTTGACACTTTTCAAGAGAAATCTATCACAGCAACGCCATCCTGTTTTGTCATCACTTGACCATTAGAGGCGCAGCAGACGGCAGACTTTTTGTTCTGATAGTCCGCCAGTGTGGCCGGTACTGCCGTTATTTTCATATTATTATAGTCATTAACATGAGAAAAACGCTCCGTTTCTAAACAACTTGAATAGTTGTTCAGTTCAAAGAGTTATTCAGTCGAAAATTAAGGTTGTTCAGATTGATTGTTATTTAGTTTGAAACGTTGAGCAATTTAGGAACATGTTATGTTTGAATTTTATTCTGATAAAAACTATAATTCTCGCAATACCGGCCACATTGACGGACAATGTTCGTGATTGCCCGTGTCTGCCCACCCCTTCATCTGCTGAGCGCCTTAGATTATTGTCGCGTCGCTTTGTGAGTGACATACGGCACGTGGCAGTCCTGTTTAGGGTTCCGATACCAAAATGGTAAAAAAAAGGAACCCTTATGGTGCCGCTCTGTCTGTCTGTCTGTCCGTCTGTCTGTCACACCTCTATATCTCAGCAACCACTCATGCTGTCGACCTGAAATTTGGAATAGTTTTAGCATATAGTTGCCCAACTAAATTGCACATGAAAATTTTTTGAAAAAAGTATGATTATTAATGTAAAGGGAGCCAAATTTCAAATTGCCGCTACTAGGTCGAGTGGGGTATCATATGAAAGGGCTTTACTTGTACATTTTAAAATATATTTTTGTATTTTTTTAAGTTTCTTAGTTTTCAAGTTATGATGATAAATGTTAAAAAATATACCATTCCCCCCTCCTTATCTCCGAAGTTTGAGTAAGGAAAAATCTGAATTAATCACAGTTGACAGAGGTTTATGTAAACTTAACAGCAAAAATAAAACGATCTTTCTAAGTTGCACAGTTTTTCAGAAATCTGCAAAAAACCTTTACAAACAAATTAAGTTTTGCGGTCCTGAAAATGGACTTTATTGCTTCCAAAAATACTATAGGTATATCGGAACCCTCGGCGCGCGAGTCCGACTTGCACTTGACCGGTTTTTTTTTTTAAAAGCGTACATGCGTCACGGCTCTTGACGTTAAAACAACATAAGGATAAATCCTTGTTTTTCCTAAAAGAACAGACACCGTCTCACTGTCATTTGCAAACAAGGCATATTTATCGTACATATTGTAGTCCCACGTTGATTGTCAATACCAATATTGGCGCCCGACAAGGGACTCACAAATATCAATATTTTCATTCACGTATGTTTGTTTTTGGTATCGGCAGGTAGACATTTAATTTATTGTGATAGGACTCTGCTTTTATAGGAATTGGTTGACTCTTTGTTGCTCTTTTTTTGCGCTTGCAAAAGTTAAGATACATGAAAAGCTAGTTGGGTGACCGCTCGGTCAAGCGTTTTTCTATGCTTCGCAAGACATAAAATTTGTTGTTTAGAAATTCGGTGTTCTAGTAGATGAAATTAAAACCAATTCAGTACCTCAACTGGAGCTCGAGCACTAATGGTTCCGTACCACTAAGGTAAAAATACCGTCTTAATTATGGACGCGCGGTCACGCAGAAGAGTATTAAAAATGCGCGAGTCCGACTCGCACTTTAAACTTACCAATTTTCATGTTTAAAGTGTTCCCGTTTTTACGATATAGCTAAAACAAAAATTGTCTAAAAAACACGTTTTTATTAGAGGAGCCCTTAATTTTCTTTTGTTTTTAGTATTGGTTGTTATAAAAGCAACAGAAATACATAATCTGTGAAAATTTCAACTGTCTACATTTTACGGTTCATGAGATACAGCCCACTGACAGACAGACATTGGAGTCATAGTAATAGGGTCCCGTTTTTCACTCGTTGGTTACGGAACCTTAAAAGAAGCTATCAGTTTAACTCGCCATGTTCCAAGTCTTTCAGTATGTTTCGCCATGTTCCACTGTGTAGGTGATTTTCGGCCACAAGACATTTGGCAATTTTAAATTACAACTATCGTTTACTCCAAACCTTCAGTGAGCTCAACTAAGCCGTTTTGATCCAGTGCACACTGGAATAATTTGGCTTTGGCAAGTGGGTGTGGGGCGTAAATTTTTGGGTCACAGCCATAAATCCGGTGCAACTAATGCATGCGGACTGCGCCACGCGAGCCAACGTCGCTAAATGTAGTGCCGTGTAAACTGACAGGGCAGGGCGACGGTTAATTCAGTTGATGATGTTGAATTATTGTATTGCTATCCTCATCTTCATATCATGTGGATTTATGAGGTCGATAACCGACCTCAAAAAGGTGTCAGAGTTGTTGAGCCGCCAAAGGCCTCTGACAGAGCCTGCCCAGAAGTTTATTCAACTCGCGACTTGAATAGATTCGGGTTTTTTTAATTTTTTTATATTTGCTCTTTGATTTACTGTAAGTGACGTCTCTGAGGACGGCGGCAGTTTTAGGGTTACAGTCACATGGCTGCCAATTGTCTTTTGTTTGGGCATAGTCTTCGAAAGGAATATTATGGAATATGTAATGCATTCAAAATATGTTGGTCACTTAGCCTTAAAGTATTAGAATAATTTAAAATAATTTTAATCAACGTAAAAGTTAAAACGCGCGCAGCCTACCTTAAGCTTCAAACAAAGTTGTGGCACTGAACAGTTTCAAGTTTGCACAAGCAATCCAATTTTTGACTCTTCTTGCATTAACAATACACCGCATCAGCAACTATGTTGGTAAAGATCCTGGTTTCGTGCAGACCTTAGACAAGCACGTAATATGTGGAGAGAAAAAACTTATTAGGTATATCTTAACGAGCCATTAGTGTCCCACAGCTGGGCAAAGGCCTTCTTTTTCTTCTTATCGTCCGTATCAAGAGCCTACTCTTGCCATTTTTTACAAAAGACGTCGAGTTCATCGCGCCATCGGCACTTTTGTCGGCCTCGATGCCTCCTGTCTGTGGCCATGTGGTGGTGGTTTTGGCCCATAGTTCATGCGGCATGCGGGAATCATGACCTGTCCAATCCCATTTAAGCTTGGCGGCTGTGTAGGCTGTCACATTCTTTTTTTCAAACGATCGGATAGGCCACCTGATTGTAAGCAATCACCACCGCCTATAGGTGGTTTGTTCTTGGCATACTTTTAAGCGCGGTGCCCGCCCACTCTGAGAATTTAGATGGAATATCTTACATGCCTGAATGAATAATATTGCTCACATCCGGTGTTTACGTTTCGTGCTCGGTGGACGCAACATATGAAACACAATCGTTTATACAAAGTTGCAAAACTGGCAACCCTATTCTTTACTATCTCCCAATAACGGAGCTTTGGGGCATTTTTATGGACGTCACTTAACGATACAAGGTCTTTATCAAAGAAAGAAGGGAATTTTGAGTTTACGGCCCATTCTTGTCTAAAATAGACTCTAACTGTTCCACTGCTGGGTGAAATTGTATTAATACTCGTATGTTGCGCCGTCTTCGATGGTCCGGCCAAGTCAGCTGCAGTGCAACAGACTGTTTCGGGAACAGATGCCTTGTACTTTCTGTACAAGATCCTAGAAAACGCGGCAGGCCCAAGAAACGCTGGCTGAACGTCTTGAAGCTCACATGAGGGAGAACAATCTCACCGCGGAGGATGCTAAAGGCCGGGCAAAGTGGAGAACATCAAGCCTTTAAGCGGACCCTAGCAATAGGCCGAAATAACGCTAGGTAGAAGAAGAAGATGTTGCGCCAACCTCAAATCATACGAACAGTTTATAATTTGATTGAAACCAGAACTAATTAAAGGTGGGTCAAGATGACCACAGACTGGATCCCAGAAGGAGGTCGGTCGGTCTAGAAGATGCCGCGACGACTTGGATGCTGTGGCAGACTGGCAGTCAAAAACTCAATAACAATTCTGTTGAAGCAGTCGGGTAAAAAGGGAATGCCTTTCTTTGCCCAGCAGTATTCTAAAAAAGCTTTTTTTATCTAGAATAATTTACGCTATTTTGGAAAGACTCACAATGAAAGTAATTTCACGATTTTACTGTTCTTTAGTCGTCGTTCGCTTATTATGAGCTATTAAGATATAAGGGTTGATGGATTCATAATTTTCCTTGTTCAATTAATGTTTTTAAGGGTCTTCACTTGAAGTGGAATTAAGGTTCACACTTTTAGAAGAAAAATACTTAACGGAATGAGTCATGCCATCAGCATAGGATTCCGTGAAACGTCCACAGGACAGGCTCGTTCCAAAAGTCCAGCAAAAATGCGTAGTACAATTTAGAGGACATAGTCACCACGCTTGTTAGCGTTGCGGCTGGCACCATGGACCGTGGTTGTTGGTAACCGCAGTATGTAAACTATACACAGAAGGACGCTGTTTCCTCCTTGTTGCCTCTTACGACACCAACGGGTAGCGATAGGTTGGTACTATTCTTTGCCGGCACCACACGGGAATTATACATGTACGTACTACTATTTGTGTACGGTCAACCTCACATCAGCGAAAACATTTGCAATTGTATTACCATGCCATAAAGTCCAAAGTATTTCTGCTGACGTGCTGTTGGGTGTATTATCGTCACATCAGCCGAAAGACGTCCACTGCTGGACATAGGCCTCCCCTAAAGATCTCCATGATGACCGGTCCTGCGCTGCTCGCACCCAGCGGCTTCCCGCGACCTTGACCTTGTTGGGTTTATGTATTTTATTTATATATGATTATGTACGGGAACTAAAATCACGTTGCATTTACCCAAAGTGCCTTCTAACAGATTACTTTTTAAATTAAAAATAGGTCAGCTGCATTCGTGCAGAAAGTTCGCCTAGAATGTTGTTTTAAAACCTATCAACACTGCGCCTGCAAAAACTACCAAAGCAATGCTCCCATTTTGCTGTAGGCGTAGAATGTATGATTGAATGAATTCCTATTTTTCGTTGCCTGTTTTCGTGTGTGGTGTTTTCGTGGCTATAGTTTTGATTAGTTTTCTTTTAGACGTATTTTTTGTCTGTAGTGGTTTGAAATTTCCCAACTTTGGCCATTGTTTTTATTTTTATGTGTTTCGTCATAAAATTTTAAGTTTTATTTAAAAATCGCTTAGTCTATCTTGCGCGCTATCATGGAACGCGCTCACCTATATTCAGTGCGACTTGAATAGATTCGAGTTGTAATAGGTTTACAAAGTAGAAAAACGCAAAATTCCACAACCACGGGCAGGGTTCGAAATTGCGTCTTCTACGTCAGTACCGAAGACGCTTTACCAATTAGGCTACCGTGGTTATGCCAGATGTTGTGAAATTTGCGACCCCTATACGCATTTTAACGTTGCGTTTGTAGATTTATCCGAACACAGGAAGTGTGAAAGTAAAAATAATTTTGTAATAGGTTCTTGGAAATACATAAGCAGACGTATGCTTTGAATTCCACTCCTGGGCTATGCGCATGCAATTATAAGTGGTATATCAACCAAGCAAGGGTGATATTCCATAGTGCTTTAGGACTGCCGAATACTTCTCACGGGGCTGCATGCCTCGCATGCTGCCTCCTTTCGTGATCCTGGCTCTATCGTCCTGGTCCAAAATTCCAAATTCCTATTTTAAATGTCTTCTATCTCTGTGTTTCGGTGTAACTCGTAACCCGCGCGCCAGCACGACCACCGCCATCCCTTTGTTTTTCTAATTTGTGTGTGACTTTTGGAATAATCTCCATTCTTCGCTTATCATCGTTTTTTCCTAACTCCCCACGACTACGACCCTGAGAACCCTCATCTTCTGTCTGCCGCTGAGTAGCTTTTGGTGGCATACTGCCGATGGAAGACAAGGATTCAGGAATAAGCCTATGAGAAATAAGCTCAAAAACTTTTGCGCTCACACACCGAAGTACAATCAGTGAAATATCGACAAGCATGCATCTTTGCGGCTGTGGTTCAGACTATGAAGCGTTATTAAAACTAGCAACTAACAGCTACAGCAAGAACTTGTAAAAGTTACATAAGGAAACCGCAGCATCGAGCGTCAGGAAACTTGTAAAGGAAGGTAAGGTGGTACCGGGGACCAAAGAATTTTGAACCTCGCTACTGAGCCGGGAACTAAACACTATCGCTGCCCGTTACCATGATAAGTTATTATAAAATTCGTTGCGACAGATTTGCTTTGGAAACGATATGTGTCGCTTCCATTCCATACTAACATAATATAGTGCAGCGTCCTTACTACTGTAGCTTATTCTGCTCCATTATATTTACCTCTAGTGACTGAAATACAACCTTTTAGAGTGTAATGTTCTGTTTAACTATCAGGAATGTAGTTTAGCTCACATCAAGCTGTCCGTAGTAAATAAATTGGCAGTTAGTGCAGTTTTACTGCTGTAAATAAGACGTTAATTGTGCCCGGGACACTTACCTCTTGTTTCAAAATAATGTGAAAGCACTTTGAAGTCTTAAGAGCCGAACTTTGAAGAATTACGGACAGTAAATTTTTGATTCTTAGAGTTTTCTTGTCTATAAAATTGATTACTATCGTTTATTTGATGGTAAGTGTGGCGTTGTGGTGGTGCAGCTGCCTGCTGTGTCAAAGGTTCTGGGCTTGATTCCCGGTAAGGGCAAAATTCTTTCTTAACTGATTCTGTTGTCAAAGTTTCGCTCAATAGTCTGACATGGCTTATTAATCAATGGTGATGTATATGCTATTTTTATGTAGTGTAGAATATTAATACCTTAATGACGTTAGTTAAATAACATCACTTCAAAAATAAAGCGGCGCCATTTAAAAAAATATCTACGCGCTCTGTAAATTTGTTTGTTTGATAAACTCATTGCTTTCATTTATATTCGTTATTAACATTGGATCGGAAAATCCTGTAGTACTTACTGCTACATATATTATACGTTATTTTAATATTTATCCCTTAGGTAATTGGTCAACGCTTGGTGCGGCTATGACTAGTGACTAGTCTGATATTAGTCCGAC
This sequence comes from Athrips mouffetella, assembly GCA_947532105.1. Taxonomy (NCBI): domain Eukaryota; kingdom Metazoa; phylum Arthropoda; class Insecta; order Lepidoptera; family Gelechiidae; genus Athrips; species Athrips mouffetella. The sequence continues at coordinate 5,055,530 of OX383976.1, read as the reverse complement.
AACTTCATGCACGACCCTCGTGCAGGTGACACACGTTGGCGGGGGTGAGGTAGTCAGACGTTAGCGGGGGCGGGCGGGTAGCGGGGAGGGGAATCACATGGTGTGGTACTGACGCAATGTTACTTCCCCCCAACATCTTTTAATGCGCAGGAGGGCCGCGCAGGAAGTTGAGGTAGGTTTTTTATTGTGCCGTCTTTTTTTCCCACATGGCGCCCCTTTGTTTAAAGAGCGACGTAAATGTAACTAACGTCATTGAGAGATTGGTAATATCCTACAATAAATCAAGAACATTTTGTTTTTTTTTTTGTTGTCGGCCCATTAGCTTAGTTCGTCTGTAGTCTGACGTAGATTGCCTATACATTTTAACTACTGAGTTGCGTCATCCAACACCCCATGAAATGTCCACAGTAGGATAGGGAGCTTCCTCCAGAATTACATCTTAAGCAGGAATAATGTGGAGAGGAAGTACTATAGTCACAACGGTTGTTAGCGTTGCAGCTGGCACCATGGACCGTGGTTGTTTGTGATTCGTGTAAGATGGTACGATACACAGAGGAAGGCTGCTGCCCATCCTCCGGTGCAGAAACCCCTAGCGTGTCGTTCAGAGACGTTTCGCTAGTACGGGGTCAGCAAAACCCAGGTCTAACCTTGGTCTAGCTCCCAATTACCTGTCACCCAACATGCCATTTTTCTTATCACCGTATAGACCAAGAATAAATGTAGTGCTAACTTATTACCGTGCTAGCGAAATGAGTTATACCAAGGTTAGACCGACCTGGGTTTTGCTGGCGCCGTGCTAGCGAAACGCTTAGTCACCTCTTACAACACCCATGGGTAGAGTAGGTTAGTACTATTCTTTGCCAGCACCACACAGGCTGAGTTACGTGTGACCTACTAAATATCAAGGCTATTGTCAGAACCAACGTGCAATATCGTTAATAATTCGGTAAAGCCACTCAGGACGGAACAGTAGCTCGGTCGATCATTAAATTTAACGGCGGCATTAAGACCGTGCGACGATTTTATGCTACGGTTTTTTATGTTATAGTTAGACCATTGTTTCCTGACAGAGGGTTTTATGGTTCTCAAAGTCTCTTCATTATTGCTGATATTTCACAGCTGACTCTTTTTACTCTGAGTATCTGGGCGACCGAGCTTTTCTCTGTATAATTTTAACCAAAGCCCTATAATAGATGGCGCTGTAGGGTTTCTGAAACGCGGTATTTTCAGGAATGCTCAATAAAACTGCGAAAACAAATTTTCCGAGACATGCAACATAGCTAGATCGATTCTTCGCCCCCGAAAACCCCGGTATAGTAAATTTCGTGTAAATCGTTGAAGGGGTTTTCGAGAAACTGATTACAAATATACATTATACATACATAGATATATAGCTCGTTTGATAGTATAGGATTAGTGACTAGACGTCTACGAATAAATAATTAGTCTAGAAATACCTATAGTTCTGTCCCTGGTACACACGGCCGCACATCAGTAAAAACACTTTTGGACCTTATGGCGTGGTAATAGAGTTGAAAAAGTTTCTACCGACAAGCGGTTGACCGTACCTCTTCTGTAGGGAAATGCGCGTATAGAGAATTTTAGTTCAGGAATGTTTCATAGGTGCCCTAGTAAGCATTTTGGACTCGGGTGGATATCCGCCACCTGGTACATTTACCAGCTATGATGTCATCAATATTTTGAATGGATTTTTTTTTCTGCAACCAGTTGTGTGGTAGTATGGTAGCTTTCTAGTACTAAGGGTCCTGAGCTAAGCCGCTTACAGACAGACAGACCGGCATAATGAAACTATAATACTATAATTCCGAGTTCTTCTTCTTCTTATTTAAGAGCTACGCTCTTGTCGGTGGAGTAACTTCCACGCCTTCCTATCTTCTGCAACTTTTTTGACTACGGAACCCTAAAAAAATGTGATTATAAGTGTGTCGATAAATTTTTGTTATTTAGATTTTTCTTCTTTGAGACAGAATCACTGAATATCGGACAAAAAATTGTGTTAAATCCTGTCTGTAGTGGCTGTAAAAATGCTCTCCTAAAAATAAAAATAATTTGTTACAGATTAAAAAAGCCTAACAAAAAGTAATCTGTAAAAAGTTTCATCTTGCCTATAAATAATATAAGGTCCTAATGAAATAGTGAACATAATTTTAGTATGTTACTCAGACCATGACACTGACCAACTTTCCCCAAGGAACATAGGTCGAAATTCGAAAACCCAATTTTGACCTCCCATCATAAACGAAATGCGCTACCAGATGGCAAGGCAATGGCGCCTCGGAATTTAAGGCTCCTTTAAGTAACGGTAGAAGCAAGAAAAAAGTCTTTAAAGTATAAATACTACGTTACAATGGCCTCCTCCTCTACATTGTCATTAACTATCTCTATAAAGATGCAGCTTAAAATGGCAACATTTGCTGTTTTGCAGAACACCGCTGTCATTTTAATTTTAGTTTACGGGAGGCTCGTTGCATTTCATTTTATTAGCTGCAATGCGGAATTGATATACAACAAAGTATAGATAAGTACTGACTTGCCGAAAGTAGTATTTTTTTCAATTCATGATAATAAACTAAAAATTTATTCTACTAAACAGTTCATGTTGTTTTACATTAATTTTTGCCAAACTAAATAACAAAAAAAGTTCGACTCGCGCACTGAGGGTTCCGTACAACTAAGATAAAAATACCGTCTTAGTTATGGACCCGCAGTCACGCAGAAGTGTATTAAATTTGCACGAGTTCGACACGCACTTGACCAGTTTTTATTATTTGTTGTATTTCTATAGCTTATGCACTCTAAACATACCAATGTTGACGCTTGTAAGTGAAACGAACGATAGGAAAAAATAGAGCAAATATCGCCTAAAAACACGTGACGTCCCTCTTAATTTATTTTTAAATTATTTATTATTATTATTGTATGGTGATTTTTTATTCCTGCGAGTTAGAATTTTATGTCAGTGTTGGAGAGCCATGCCTCTGCCTCAGGTGTGAGCAAGTGTAGTTCTTCCAATCCTCCCGGAAACTTTCTAGTTGGATATTCTTCAACGATGTGCTCTATGGTCTGAAAAGGCGCTCCGCAATCGCAGGCAGGAGAATCCGAAATTCCCCAACGGTGCAGATGGTAATTGCACCTCGCGACGCCCGTGCGAATTCGATTTAGAGTTGTCCATAGTTTTCTGCGGCGCGTCATTGAGCTGTCCATTCTTCTTTCGGGTCAAAGTGTTGTTGGATCCGTAGGTCTGTCCATATGGGTTTACGGGAGGGGAGGCATTGGGTGGGGATTCTCTTTGAATGCCTTTTTCCATTCATTGGCAGCCGCGGGTTCGCGCAATTCAATTTATAAATTTTTATTAATTTTTACTATTTATTATTTTTTGTTATAGCGGCAACAGAAATACATGATGTGTGAAAATTTCAACTGTCTACCTATTTCGGTTCATGAGATACAGCCTGCTGACAAACAGACAGACAGACATCGGAGGCATATTAATAGGGTTCCGGTTTTCACCCTTTAGGTACGAAACCCTTAAAAGTTTATGTGCATACTAGTGATTCTTAACATGTCTCTTTTTAGTTTTACTGCTCGTTAAAGTAAGCTACAATTAAAATTATAATAATAATAAAATAATTTTATTTCAACTAGGTATTACAAATTACAATAAATATTTTATTAGAAAATATTGGTCTTTTTCTAGCTTTTAAACTGTCAAAAGAATTCCACTCTATCTGCTATTCCACTACACGTGATTAATGATTGAAGATTTGCCAAAAAACTGTTACGGTTATGAGCCATTAAATCTAGAACATGTCATGACTCGGCATTCTGAGTCTTTGAAGTATGTCTAGCTGACTAATATTGGGTCTTAACTGTGAAATTTCCGTTTTGTTTGGCGAATTTTAGGTAAACTCAATTTTCAGTACTAACATTTTTGCATTTTTTTAGGAATTAAAAATCAAATTTTTTATATATTTTGTTCAACACATTTGCTCATAAAACAGCTCTATTTGCACTGTATTTAGGTCCATAATCCAGCTTATTAAAAACGCGTGCTTTTCGCATTATATATTATAGCACTAGTTATATAATTTTTATTTTTTTATATTAACAATGTTATAACGAATGTTATAAATAAATATTTCATTTCATAACAAAGAGCAAGGAGTTCTAATGTCTAAAATATTTATAACATTTTCGTAAATTTAAACCTTATGTTGATGAAAATATAATAATAGGTCTTTACCTATGAAGTTGCCGAAATTTTCTTACAGATTAATGAGATCATAATTCCTATAATTCTAATGCTATTTTTTTCATTTGATTTATATTTGAAAGTTGACTTCAAGGTTATCAATTTACGCATAAAATAAAGTTTTTATTTTTAGTTTGATATATAAAATTAAAGGTTTGAAAATTGTTCGTCTTAAATGTCGTCCGTTTTCATCATCAGATTCGTTATATTTTTTTACAGATAATATTTTTCGAAAATTAAATTTAAGCTTCTGTTAGCTTAATGTCTTCTAAATAATGGTTAAAAAAATTAAAATAATTGGATTTATAATTCCTAAGAAAAATGCAAAAATGTTAGTACTGAAAATTGAGTTTACCTAAAATTCGCCATACAAAACGGCAATTTCATAGGTAAAGACCTAATATTTAAACAGTTTATTGCATGAGATTAGTTAAATTTGACAACAAATTAACATTCATTGATTTTGTAAGCAATAAATTTTAAGTTTTTGTGCTTTTTCAATGACTACGCTGTTTGGGAGCATTGCCACTGCTTCGTCACAGCTCCTCATTTGAAAAAATAAATGCGCGCGCAACACGAATTCCGCGCGCCATTTTTCAGAAGTATTTTCATTTGCTTTGATTTTTGTGACTACGATGGTTTCAAGCAATGAAGAAGAACTTAATTTAACCCCACAGGAAATAATTACTGGGGCACAAAATGCAAGTGAGAGTCTCCTTCCAGCAAAATCAAATAAAAAATACATTCTTGCCTACGAAAAGTTTATTGAATGGAAGAACAGCAAAAATGCCAATTCGTTTTCAGAGAATGACTTTTTGGCTTATTTCAATGAGCTGGCGAATAAGTATAAACCTAGCTCTTTGTTGTGTTTTTATTCCATGTTGAAAAGTATTGTGAGAACGAAAAATGGAGGCTCAGGAATCGCAGCCCGAACCGCAAAAAGGTAAGTGAATTTGATTCGTTTTTATTCGCAAATGTGTTGAAAAACGTCGTAAGAAGTTGTGCGCTTTGGTGATTACACCCTCGGCTCTATTACGCCCTCGCCTGCGGCTCGGGCTGCAATTTCTGAGCCTCGGTCGTGATATCCAAAATAGCGCACGTGCATCTTAATGTACTATACAATAATGGGAATACATTAAGCGTACAGAAGCTTAAATTTAACTTTCGAAAAATATTATCTGTAAAAAAAATATATCAAATCTAATGATGAAATCGAACGACATTTAAGACGAACAATTTTCGAATCTTTAATTTCATATATCAAACTAAAAAATAAAAACTTTATTTTATGCGTAATTTGATAACCTTGAATGAAGTCAACTTTCAAATATAAGACAAATTAAAAAGTAGCTTTTGAATTATAGGAATTATGATCTCATTAATCTGTAAGAAAACGGATTTATCAAGGATACTACCTATATACATACAACCATGTATTTTATTTCTCGTTTTCGACTATTGTATCTTAGAGAAAGTTGACCAGTTTTATTATCGTAGTAAAATACAAAACATTTGTCGATAATCTAGTAATCTTATAAAAATACAAAATAGTGGAAATTGAAAAGTATGGAGAAGTGTCTCGTATTTTTTAAATATTGGTAATCTCATTTTTCTTTCGTATATCAATGTTGATATCGCTGTACTAAGTAGTCGTAGTGTGCAAACATAATATGCACAGTTACCAGGAAACTAGGACGCCACTTTAGTATGTATAACTGTAGCAATAAGTTTGTTATTAATTTTACTAAATAATTTTCCTCACTAAATGCCGTTTGGCCCGTCTCGGCTACTATCTACAGGCTATCGGCAGTGCGGCTCAAAACAGTTGACACCAGAACTTGTAAGTTTGATCATCGATATTACAAACCACGTTTGGATGAACTAGAAAAGGTTTTTGAACCTGATTTGCGTATGCCCTGCCCACGTTATACTCGTAACAGAGGTCAAAAGCAACAACTTTTGTTCTACGACTTTTCTAACAACGCACAAAAAAATTTCGACTCCCCATACTAAAGTGGTCACGTGACTGACCCATTTTGTTCTCGTGGTGAGGGTCTTTTGTACTGAATATGGTAGCCTACGCGACCTTCCAATTTCAAATTCGCGCTCGATGTATGTAGTGTCCATGGTGTGCCTTGAGCTTGGCAGTTAAGCCACAGATTAAATAATAGTAAACTGTTAGGCTCACTACCAACCACACAATTTCGGTCAACTAGTCTCTTCCCTCTTTTATGATATTTTTCGCATAGAGCGCTTCGCTATACGCCTATATCCTCTCCTCTGGGCGCAATCTAACTAAAATTCCATTAAGGAGCAAGGGGAACGTAGCAAAAAGGCTTTCAGATTTTACAAATAGGAAAACCCGCGGTTGCCTTCACGTAGATGAATATGCCGTCAGAATGTTGCCTCACAACTTTTTTTGCAAAAACGTTAGTGCATTTTAAAATTTTCTTTCTGATTTTTTCAGTTAAAACCGTTGAGACATTATTTTGCACGTTTAAGTTACACGATCGTAGCAGGTGGAGCATTGTGGTCTCTGCCTACCCCGACGGGAAAGAGGCATGATGCTATGTATGTACTATGTAAGTTACAAGTTATGTATGTATCTAAGTTCCAACAGCCTCTGACCGTTCGGCTCTCGATCCGGAGATTTGGGGTTCGATTCCCGGTGGGGCCGGACACGGTCAAACAAAAATTTCTTTGTGTGACCTCCCCAGTTTGGTTAGGACATTGCAGCATGATATCTACACCTGATTGTAATAAAAGTTAGATGATTCCGTGCTTCCGAAGGCACGTTAAGCCGTTGTTCTGATCTGAATTAAAACTATTCAAATGTTCATCTTAAAGCTTAGTGAAATAGGTTTGAAAAGGTTGGCTGGCTAGTGCAGCTACCAAGGTCGTTCTCTTGGCACCAGGCTACCGCACGTGTAAGCATTTGTAGATATTCTATATGTCTTTAATGCAACATTGATGCTGTACTCTTTTTGCATTTTTACTTCCACAAGAGTCTAAGCTTTTATGGAATTGAGTCTGCTGAGTAAATTCGCCCATTATGTTTGATAGACAGTCTGTCTGTCTCTGTCTCAGAGAAAACGTTTATTTCAAAATACTGTGGCATAATACACACCAAAATGTATAAACTTTTGACCTTACAAATTAACACAAATAATCAAAAAAAAAACCGGCCGAATGCGAGTCGGACTCGCGCACCGAGGGTTCCGTTCCACTAAGGTAAAAATACCGTCTTAGTTATGGACACGCATTCACGGAGAAGTGTTGACCAATTTTCATTATTTGTTGTTTTTTATAGCTTCTTCTTCTTCTTTAGTTTAAGAGCTAGGCTCTTGTCGGTGCAGCATCCTTATAGCTTATGCACACTATAAACATACCAATTTTTACGCATGTAAAACAAAAATCAAGCTAAAATCGCCTCTAAACACGTTTTTAGTATGTAAGCCCCCCGTAATTTATTGTTTTATTTTGTTTTTGTGTTTGTTGTTCTAGCGGCAACAGAAATACACAATCTGTGAAAATTTCAACTGTCTACCTATTACGGTTCATGAGGTACAGCCCGCTGACAGGCAGACAGACATCGGAGGCAGACATAGGGTTCCGTTTGTTTGTCACTCTAGCGTGCAACATGGCACAACAAGGAAAAGGGCAAGATGAAAAGCAAATGTCTGCCTCAGGAGACATGTCGTACACACGTAGACAGAAATCGATATAAACAGAATAATTCGTTATTTCTGGCCACTTTTTACTGACCTACTAAATTTGACGAAGATTTGGCAACTCAAATTACCTGGACAGCTGCGTAAGTTCTGATTTTATCCACTTGTCATATCAGATCAGATCCTTGTCGCCTGTTCTATTTGAGATGTCAGCAGTAAAACAGTGTCTAGCTAAAACTGATTTAATAATACATTGTTAACCAAGGCAGCAAAGAATTATTTTAAGGGCGAGAGTGTTTTTTGAATCCTGAGTGCAACGAGACAATCAAAATACGTCTCTCGAGCTTTAAAATAGTGTTGTTCCCGAGGTGGACACTCTACTTTTAATCACCCTTTATGAGAAAATAAGTGAATGCAATTGTAAATGTGTAAGTTGTGTAAATTAAGTTTATTTATTTACATAAGAACAATAAGACATGACATAAAAATAATTAGAGGCTAATAACAATATCCACATTCCTATTTCAAATCACTTTTAGTCCCTGTTAACATAGAAAGAACTAGCTCATTATTCAAATTCCTAATTCAAATCACATTTAGTCCCTTAGAGATTAAAACTTGATTTTAGTCCCTTAGAGATTTAAACTTGATTGAAAATTGTCCCTGTTAACGTAGAACGAACTACGAATAGATGTGATAAAAAAATGTTTTACCCCTCAAGCATTTCGATGTTTTCAAGTCAAAGAAACATCTCATATGATTAGGGCATGGTTCGCGCCAGGCGCAGGTACGGCACAGGCGTGGAACTGATACGGCACGGACGCGACATTACATAGAAAAGGCGTAAGGCAAGGAGCAGGCAGCGAAGCGGTATGATGCCTGCACCAAGTCGCTTATGTTATGTATGAATTACGACACGTCGATTTCATACATTTTGTATGAACAAGTTTTGAAATGGTACCCTGCCATCTCCTCGTCTAATAAGTATAATTGAGGCCCAAAAAAGTGCAGTCACATTGGACTCTTTACCATTCCGAAACTAAATTCGTATTGTGAGTATCAAGCTTAATATGGTTGTAACTGTACATACATCTTATATCACTGTTACGTCGTAAACATTTTAATGGCCCCTTACAATATCTTTCAGTGTACGAATTGTTAATATGGCAGTAAAGTTTTATCATTTTTGTTTCTCTTGGGATGGTTATAGGACGTTATACTTCATGTAATGATGTTAGGATTTGACGTAAATCTTTTATTGTGACTGGAATTATTTATTATGGTTTAAGTACTGCCGTTGTAACTCCTGGCTGAGAACCGTAAAGCTAATTTTTGCCTGCACTCGTTTTTTTAGGGTTCCGTAACCAAAGAGTGAAAAACAGGACCCTATTGATATGCCTCGATGTCTGCCTGTCTGTCAGCGGGCTGTATCTCATGAACGATAGGTAGAAATTTGAAATTTTCACAAATTGTGTATATCTGTTGCCGCTACAACAACAAAAAATAATAAAAAATTAAGGGGGACTCCCAAACAGCTAAAGGAGGGCGTGAAAAAAATTTTTGACGTACCCCATCGAGTGGGATATCGATGTTTAGAGCTCATTCATCATCATCATATCAGCCGAAAGACGTCCACTGCTGGACATAGGCCTCCCCTAAAGATCTCCACGACGACCGGTCCTGCGCTGCTCGCATCCAGCGGCTTCCCGCGACCCTGACCAGATCGTCGGTCCACCTTGTGGGGGGCCTGCCAACGCTTCGTCTTCCTGTAAGTGGTCGCCACTCTAGAATCCTCACGCCCCATCGGCCATCGGTTCGTCTTGCGATGTGCCCTGCCCACTGCCACTTCAGTTTAGCGATTCTCAGGGCTATGTCAGTTACTTTAGTTCTTCTGCGGATCTCCTCATTTCTGATTCGATCGCGCAGAGAGACTCCGAGCATAGCCCTTTCCGTAGCCCTTTCGTGACTTTGAGCTTTCTGATAAGGCCCATCGTGAGCGGTGCCATATGTCTCGGTGCCATATGTCATCACTGGCAACACACACTGGTCAAAGACCCAATTTACCCAGCTGGACTGTTTGTCCCAGGTATACGTACTCATCGACAACTTCGAGCGTAGAGTCTCCAACTTTGAGTGGAGTGGGTACAACAAGGGTGTTAGACATAATTTTCGTCTTATCCATGTTCATTTTAAGACCCACTTGTTGTGAAACTCTACTGAGGTTATTGAGCATCGTGCCGAGATCTTCCAGGGTCTCAGCCATTACGACAATATCGTCGGCAAATCGAAGGTGGGTCATGTACTCGCCATTGATGTTGATGCCAATTTAAGTCCTTTCCAGTCCAGGAGTTTGAAGACGTCTTCCAATGCAGCGGTGAACAGTTTAGGAGATATGACGTCTCCCTGTCAGGTAACTCATTAAGTAGATAAATAATGTATTTTTTAATAGGGTCCCTTTACCCTTTGGGTACGGAACCTTAAAGATGTTACAAAATGTAAAAGGGGTAACTGCGATTTTTTTCTACTGAGCCAACTTTGACTAATCAATTAATCATGTTATTAAATATTAATTGCACTAGTATGTAATAATATCATATTATTTTCTTAGAATTAAATTTAAATGTTTATTGTTAATAGGCTAGAATCTAGCCGGTAGAATGTGTAATTCTAATCATAAAATATTGTCATCCTTTTGCAACCATATCAACAAAGATGCGTATATGTAAAAAAAAATCGCTTTTCCATACAAAATGAGTCGAGCACGTGACCACTTTACTATGAAGAATCTTAAGAATTTTTTCAAGTAAATTTTTTTTTTGGAAAGTTGCTTGTTATTATGTGTGGAATCACTAGGCTTCGGGAGCAAAACCAACGAAAATATAGGTATTTTTATTTTATTTTCATGGAGAAAAAACAGATATTAGCACATACATGGTTATAAAAAAGAAAGAAGTAACATATCTTACACACCCTCTCACACACATGCATTCATTCTCACAATTACACAAAGAGAGGATCATAAAGCATCCATTTTGTATGTTTTTGTAAGTTTTTAGTGTTAGTTTTAAAATAATTCTATACAGGTTTGTAACAGTTTTTCTTATATTTTTGTGAAAATAATAACAACCAGTCAGATTCGAGGAGAGGCACTGAATGCTGAAACACAGGTTTTTACCTAGTTCGGCAGCAGATGGCTCAATGTTTACCCTTTACATATAAGCTTATGCTTTGTATAAATAAGATCAATTTGTTACCAATTTTTGAAATAAACCATTATCTTATCTTATTTGGCACTAACTCCATAAACATTTCTCTCTTAGAAGGTACAAGCTGTAGTAGCTGTAACTTCAAAGTTGTTGTCTCTGCAAATGGATGTAAGTTACGAGTATACTGCTAATAAAAAGGCCACCTATTGATATTGGTTTCGGTTAAAAGGCCTGGTTATAACCCCCATACATTAGCGTGTGTATGAATGGCATATCGCTGCGGTCGTGCCATAAATCATTTCGGTGCACTGATAGCGAAGTTAACCGGCTCCTTCCCGTTTCAACTAATTCCCAACTGTTTAATTTAATGACAGATTAAACATATTTTTTGCAGAGCAGGTAGAGTTTGACACTTGATGCGCGATTTCAGTTCCTACGGCATGATATTAGAACGGTGCAAAATCCAATGTGTCAAGCTTGACGTGCTCTTGACTGTTCAAATCAAATGTTACTTACCTATGCTTTTTATGTTAGCTGAGAAATGGAAAAGCCATGCCTTTCTTTATCTTCACAAAACAAAACTGATTCCATGTTATACCCTTCTACCATCGGGAGTCCAGACGAAAAATCTTTTATAATGCGCACGGCTAAGGAGTCCATTCTCTGCCTGCGTCTGTGTTCCCGCGTTCATATAACCCGAATCTATTCAAGTCGCGAGTGAAGATGCTTCTTCTGGGCAAGCTCGTCCCATCGTCGACCTCATCTCTGTCCTTGAGACTAGATCGAGGTCAAGAGTAAGCCCATTGATGATTAAAAAAAACTCAGAGGCTCCACAAAAAGCCCTGCCCTGCCGACTTTGGCTTCATACTAATGTTGTAGGTAGCTAAAGGAAAGGTAATTTGTGTGGTTTTTAACTTCTCATTTAGTCGTGAGAATAATGTCTTCAATTACACTGTAAAACTAAAGCTATGCAAATGGAGTCTTAAATTGTCAATGTGGAACTTGGCAAGACAGGAAAAATCAAGCATCTGAACTCTAAAAAGCAATACGACCTATTTGGACACTGCCCAGGAACGCGATCGGCCAAAAAAGACGATAAAAACCGTCGAAGGAAAAAAGCGAGTTAATTCTGAATGAATATTCAGTGCCAACTGCAATAATTTTTTTAACGAATTTTGAATCAGACTTGTTATTTCAACTAAGATTTTTGAAAATTACTTATGTTGTTTTCTTGTAAAATTGTATCGGGTTGTTTTGCAAAGCATCGGTAAAGTATCTCTCGTTCAAGGATCTCTTTTTACGAGAAAAGTGAAAATTACAATTTAAAATTCAGCTCTAACTCGTTTGCGATAAAAAGCGATTAAAAAAGTACTATATAGGGTGACTTTTAATTAGTTCTTGATTGCAAAATATTGCAAACAACTTTCTCAAAGGAACATAGCTCGGAAAACAAGGTTTTCTTCTGGCTATTAGATAGATAAAAACGTTTATTTATTTACTTATTCGACACACAATATACAAAGGACAGTAAACTATTAACACAAAGACAAAAGAAACAGATTTCTACATTTAAAAACTGGCGCGAGTACATGTGTGCTGCAGCGGTACAAAAAGGCCGTAGCTCAAGTGTATTATATCACCCAGAAGGGAAAAACACTGTTTTTCAGCTACTACCTATAACCTAATCTACTAGGAAACGCGAGTGCCGCAAGTGTGTGATAAAGTTGGTTAATTTGTGCGTGTGTGTGTGCGAGATTAAAGATGACAAAGTGTACCTTGTGTCTGGTTAAAGTTATGTATAAAGATAAATAGTGTGTAATGTACACATCTGTATGTATATGTATTAATTATACCTAAAATTTGTGAAAGAAGGGAATAGTAATGATAAAAAAGATATATAATAGTAATGATAAAAAAGAAGATAGTGAACGGTCATCTGATTCAAGCACTGAAATCTCTCTATGAGGATTCCAGTGCTTGCGTCAGAATAAACGGGGCGTACACTGAATGGTTTAGCATCGAAAAAGGTGTTAGGCAGGGATGTGTAGCGTCACCTTGGCTGTTTAACCTATTCATGGATAATTGTTTGACTGATCTGAAAGAGAGTATGTGTGGACTGAGAATGAATGAGTTACTCATCAAATGTCTTCTCTACGCTGATGACCAAGTTATACTTGCGTCATCTGCTGACGAGTTACAGGAGATGGTAACAATGATGAATGTGGCTTTTGATAGGAGAGGAATGAAAGTTAATGTAAGCAAGACGAAAGTAATGGTACTTGAAAGAGAAGAGTGTATGACAGAGTGTACTATATTAATAGGTAGTGAACAAGTCGAACAAGTAAAGGAGTTTGTGTATCTGGGTTCTAAGTTTACGAGAGATGGAAAGTGTGAAAGTGATATCGAAAGAAGAGTGAATGCTGGAAACATGGTGAATGGTGCTCTGCATGCTTTTATGAAGAGTCAGAAGGTGTCTCACAAGGCTCGTCTGGCTGTTCATAGAGGCGTTTTAGTTCCAACACTGATGTACGGCAGTGAAAGCTGGGTATGGCAGAAAAAGCATGAAAGTAGAATTAATGCAGTAGAAATGAGAGCGTTGAGGAGTATGATTGGTGTGAAATTGAGTGACAGGATTAGAAATAGTGTGATAGGAGAACGTTGTGGCGTAAAAGAAGACGTAGTGACTAAAATTGAGAAAGGGATGCTGAGATGGTTTGGTCATGTAGAGAGGATGAATGAAGGAAGATTGACGAAAGAGATCCACTAGGCGAGAGTGAATGGAAACGTTGGAAGGGGAAGGCCTCGTTGAACGTACCAGGACCAAATTCAGGACGTTCTGAATAAAGGCCAGGTTAAAAGTACCCTAAACCGACGAGCATGTATGAAAGGATTGATGAAGGTTCAGGAAGCAAGGGAAGTATGTCAAGATCGTAGCAGGTGGAGAACTGTGGTCTCTGCCTACCCCGACGGGAACTAGGCGTGATGTTATGTATGTATGTATGTAAAAAAGATATTATTACATGCAAACCTTGAGCCAGCAATAGTATATGTATGGCACGATCAAAACTTACTCTCGTTTTCCGACCTATGTTTCTTTCGTGAAGTTGTTTGTAATCACGAGTACCTATATGAATATCTTTTGCTATCAAAAGTCAGCCATTGGATATAATTTGGTAACTGGCTCATTTGTATGTCTTGATATTCTATACCGGGGCAAACTTGACACTTGCAGTGCTAGTTTCGCCAAGCATTTACTTTCGTGTGATTTTGACTGAACGTAAGAATACGACAAGTAATTCTTAGTTTAAAAATGGTTATTTGTTATGCAAAGTTGCAAAATTGTTATTTGGCGTGGGTGCCTTGTATAGCAAGCGAAGGCTGCTAGGATTGAAGGATCGCACGAGACGCGGAATAACTTTGCTGCCGAGCGAAACATAAAATTTTTCTACTCACTACAACAAGGAAAATGCTAACGGATAGCGCCAGTACCTTATACCATAATTTATCATTACGTTCTAATTTCAAAAACCTTTTCCACGCTGGCGGTAAAAACTACGTATGCCCGCAGATTTCAACGATTGAAATTTCAAAAGCTTTTTCACTCTGGCGTCTAAAAATGACTTTTGCACACAGATGATAAAGCAAAGTTTTCCAAACTTGTGAGGTGAAAAAATTGTTTATCTGTTTTGTATACAGATATAGCACTATGAGGAGCTCTTAGTCGTCCATCCATCATCGTTAAGTGTCCATACGTCTCGGCTGGGCTGTACTCTCAGCGATATGCTGTCGTATCATGACTATATTGCTTCCATTTTCATGAAAAAAAAAACCTATTTGTGACAAAGAAAATACAATGTTGTTTTAAAAACCTACTAAGAGTTGACCTGTTGGAAAAAACTATTAAGCTATTTATTAATTCCTACTGCTAGATTTTCCTTTTGTTACAATTTCTTCTCATCTTTCGACACATGTCTATTTGGGAAGTTGCTCAGATTTTTCTTCAAAATATAACCCTGGGGCCATGGAAGTGGCTTTCTATAATGGTAAACGCCAGAAGAATACTCGTAGAATAAAATGTATGAGATTGACATAAGCTTGCGAAATGTTGCGTTACAGCTTATGTAAATCCCATACGTTTTTATTCTTATAGAAAGAAAGAAAACTATAGATTACTTGTCTAGGTACCCTGTCTAGGTACTAACTTGTCTAGGTACCCTGTAAACCATTATGGGTTGCTAGCCGTACAGTACCATGTTGTAATTTTTTTATATTGTGTACTATAGAAAATTCAAGCATTGCTATACTATCTAACCAAAACATTGCACTCAAGTGAGTTTAAAACTAAGTCATCACTCGTACAATGTTGCCAAGAGAGTGACGCGAGCGCTTAGTTCCGCATCAATCATCGTTAAAGCTTCGTCCACACTGCCGAGCTTACGTACTCTGGCTACATTATCTTCGGTCATAAGGCTTCGGCCACATCTTTCACTTTGTGCGACGTTTTCCTGACTCCAAGATATGCTAGGTTTTGTTTACTGTCCCCTGTAGCGACGATGGAATTGAAGATGTAGCATCACAGTGTAGCATGCGTACATAGATATTGCTTTTTCATTCAGGTGTATATTATATTGTTCGGGGAAAAGATTGGCAGGGAGGTAATAGAAAAAAATGGTATACTCGGCCGCATGTCGGCGGAAACATTTTGACCTAAAGCGAGTCTCTGGTTAAGGGCGTTTGTAGCGTAACGCTTGTTCAGCTTATTCAGGTTTTGTTTTTACGCGCTTGCTGTCGTGCGTACATCCTTTTCAAAATAATACAATTTTACTGTCAAATTCTGGGAGGGTCCATCAAAGCAATAGACTTTTTATAGGATGCCAGTTTTGTCACTCAAAATTTATTTGCTAAATTGTAATAACAATTTGACCTCACAATCATGTGGACATCTTTATTAAACCTGCGATCATTTGCAAAACGTTCATTTAGTATACTACTCAAAAGAAATTAAGGGCCTGCAGGTTTTTTTGATATAATAGGTCTTTACCTATGAAATTGCCGAAATTTTCTTACAGATTAATGAGATCATAATTCCTATAATTCTAATGCTATTTTATTCATTTGATTTATATTTGAAAGTTGACTTCAAGGTTATCCATTTACGCATAAAATAAAGTTTTTATTTTTAGTTTGATATATAAAATTAAAGGTTTTAAAATTGTTCGTCTTAAATGTCGTCCGATTTCATCATTAGGTTTGTTATATTTTTTTACTGATAATATTTTTCGAAAATTAAATTTAAGCTTCTGTTAGCTTAATGTCTTCCCAATAATGCTTAAAAAAAATTAAAAAAATTGGATTAATAATTCCTAAGAAAAATGCAAAAATGTTAGTACTGAAAATTGAGTTTACCTAAAATTCGCCATACAAAACGGCAATTTCATAGGTAAAGACCTAATATCTTTAATTATAATTTCTCAATTAAAGTTCGATCATTTCCACTGAGCATTATTTGAAACATTTATTAGTTCAAATTGTAAACAATAGAATAAGCTAAATAAAACGTATATAAAAATATACACTACTGTTATAATTTTTATGATATATCAGAAAAACCTGCTGGCCCTTATTTTCTTTTGAGTAGTATATATAAAATATTTCACTAATTTCACACAAGAGAACTACATTTAATCCGTGAGAAAAAACCTTTAATACGCTATTCTCGCATGAAATATCCGATTTCATATACATTTTTTATTCGATAGACGTCAAGCGTCAAACTCCATAACATCAAATAAAGATATCCGAAATCCTGGCACATAACATTAAATACAATTTGAATTCTGAACAGCGTTTCATTTGCCACATTCGGCCGCCATTTGTAACTCGATTGCCGTATATTTGTTCACGAAGAAAAATGTTTGAAGCGAGCGCCGCATCAGAACTTACTTTGTGGCTAGGGATTGGCTTATAGGATTTAGCTCTTCTTTTTCTAACGGTGATTAGGATAATGACCGACCTATACATACTCTACATTCAGAAGTATGAAACAGATATTTCGTAACCATAAATCTAAGCGTAGAGAAACTGATTTTCAAACAGACTTGAAAATGTTTCTATAACTCGTTGTAGTCAAGGCTAGATCGAGGTCAAGAACAAGCGGATTAACAATAAAAAATATATAGTGGCAGTCGCTAAGTAATCTGTGATTTTGTGAAGCGTTAAAATAGGAAGGCCCTGGCAAACGTTCCAAGTCCAAATACAGGACGTTCTAAATAAAAGCCAAGTGAAAATTACCCTAAAGTGTTTTGTCTTATTAGTGTCAAGATTTGCCATTAATAAGACAGTGAGTGCTATGGGCGGTAGTGACCAATTACCATCAGGTGACCCACCTGCTCGTTTGCTCACTTGTAACATAAAAAAAAAACTTTAGGGCCTAAACCGACGAGCGTGTATGAAAAGGTTGATGAGAGTAGAGGAAGCGATGGAAGTTTGCCAGATCGAACCAAGTGAGGGCTGTGATCACTGCCTTCTCCGACGGGAAAAGGCGTGATGTTAAGTATGTATGTATGTATGAAAAAAAAACTTTTCTAAGATAATCATTCGGCCAATGTACATAAAATCTTTGACATAGAAACAGTAGTAATATTCATGGTAAAAGTGTTTCCGCAGATGTGCGGTTTTTTTTTTCAGGCGACTGGTGTTGATTCTGAAATTTGACAGGCCTAAAAGTGTTACTGTCTTTGTCACTCCCTATAGGTTCGAAAAAAGACAGCATCACTTTTAGGCCTGTCAAATTTAGTTTAGTTTTAGTTTGTGTCTACCAGAATCGACGCCATTGTTTTAATTATTGGAAAGAAAAAGAATACATCCAAGCCTTGATCTGAACATTGTATACTTAGTGGCTGGGATAAGGCTTAAAGGATTAGGCTTACAGCTTAGGATAAGGCAGATAGGCTCACTAGTGAAAGCAGCGTTTCGATACGAGGCTTGGGATCAAATACGTAGCTCTAAAACTATAGTCTGTTTTCTTAGGAAGTCATCGAAATATACAAGGTGTAAAAAAATGGTAATAAATAATATGGTATATAATAAAATTATGGTAAAGGTGCATAGGTCGAAATACGAAAAAGAAAATTTTACGTGCTATAGAAACTACATCAGCTGATTGCGCATTTTGTAGGGGAGGTAAAACATTTTTTTTTCTATTTCAACCTATATGGAAAGTTGTTCTGCTTTATGGTTAGCGCTTGTTTTTCTGTTTCACTCATTTTGAATCCATTTTAACTTTTGAACTACTATTAAATCGATAAGAGTTCTTTATTCTTAAGAATTAGAAAATCGGAAAATTTACAGCAACAGGCAGAATTTTCCTTGCTTTAATGTAATTCAAACAAGCAGTAGTTATTAATTTAAAAATTAAATGATCACAGTTTTGACGAGTACTTTTTTCTTTATTGTCAATGGGCTTACTCTTGACCTCGATAGGACAGAGATGCGGTCGACGATGGAACGAGCTTGCCCAGCGTCTTCATAATCGAAGCGGTTTCCTTTAGTTTTAAAATAATTTGTTCTGTTTTTAGGACGCCGGGTCTCACGAGGATAAATTAATCCTTTATCTAATGCTCAATCCTCTTACCGCTTCCATTCCTTTTCAATATCCAGCTACTTTAGGAATACATAGTTTGATATTCAAAAGTTACTGTTTACGCGCACCTTCCGCCAGTTTATTGGCTCATATTGAAGAACGTAACTCTTAACTGCCTTCAGAGGGGAGTCTTCAGAGCTGCTGCCGTAGAAAAAGAAATACGTTTACTAAAAAAATATATATCTTTCAATATTGAAAGGATCTTCAAAAATTTCCGATGACGTAGAGATATTTTTTCCGTTCCAAAACCTAATACAGGATATTTGAATAAATGCTTATTCAAAAGTACTCCGAACCGAGGAACTCGTATGAAAAGGTTGATTAAAGTAGAACAAGCAAGTCTGTTGAAACTTGAGATCGTAGGAGGTGGCAGGATTTTGTCGCCTCTGCCTACTCCTACGGGAAAGAGGCATTATAGATACCTATTCAATGTATTGTTTGTTTTAATATTATAAAAGTAGGTGCTTATGAATGTCTGTTCTTACTTAAACTATTGCGGTCTCTTCCGGGTTGTTAGAAAGTAGCTGTGAAAGAAGCTGATATAAGTTACTCTGTGCCTCACTCACAATGAAGTTTCGAGTGCGAGCGGGGGCGGAGAGTTGCGTTTCTTTACGCGCTAACGTAGTATAATGTATTATTTTGTATAAGTATACTGCGTACAAAATAACTTTGTGACCGTTAATGCGCAGAAGTCAAAAAATGAGTCGCGGGGGTGAGCGCGGCTCCCCCCAATGGGCGAGCGAATCGTTCATTGGCTCTTCGCCTGTCACCCATGCGCGGAAAATAACAGTCACGGACAAACTTGTTCCGAACGCGCTGTACGTCATGTATTTTGGCGAGTCTTTGATCATTATTGGCACAACAACTTTTTTTTTCTTGTATGGCGAAAGCTCTAATGCCTGTCCTCTTAAAAATTCTGGTTCCGTGCTCTTTCAAACTGCTGCGCCAATTTCTGTTAAAATAAAAGTTTCGCTTGGTTTTGTTTATGGTATCACAAAATAGGCTTCTGACTAAGTCTTTCCGCGAATAAGGTTTTAATGAAATAACGTGCCAAGTTTGTAACAGTATTTTTTATGTACTGCATTCGTTTGGCCTATTTCAGCTAAAGTTTTTCACAGTATTTTCTTTTTTTACAACTTAATAAGAGCTCAAAAATAACGTGGTTTCTGAAACTTATTCTTACCTAAGCTTTTAATGTTTTTCAGCGAAACATCTTCCCTCGCTTTTACTATCATCAGCACTTTCTTGAACCATGGACGAACAATAAGAAGGACTGACCAATGACCATCCCCTTTTAGAAATCGTAACCCGGAAAAGTATAAAACTAGCTGGCGCAAATAAATAGTCCCGGAAGTTATTATGATTTATCGAGTATTCTGCTAAAAAAAATAAACCGAATTTCAATGTTAGCGTTTCTTTACATTGAAACTATGTTGAAATTTTGAATGATTTTTTGGCAGAATACTCGTAGACCATAATTAATTTCCAGATTATTTGAAAGCGCCATCTAGTTTCCATGAGTTTTATGCCTTTCCGGGTTACGTTTTCCAGTATGGGGATTGTCAGTCTTATTATTATTCGTCCATGCTTGAACTTAGTCTTACCATGGACGAATAATAAGTCTTACATACGTAGGAGAGAGAAACAAAGTAACATATAAAAACCTTTCGCTTGGATCATTAAGTTGTACGAGTACATGAATGCATTTCGGCTATGTCCAAAAAGATACAAAAACCCTTTGAAGCTCCAGTTTACTCAAACTGCACGACGACTGCATTCAATTAATCTCGGTGTGATTTACGGACTGCAATTAGATGCACTGCGTCGTATTTGGTCTAATAATCGCCTCAGTAGATTTATGGCTGACTGGCTAGTGCCCGCGACTTCGTCCGCGTGGAATCCGGTTTTATAACAATAACAGATGATCTATCCGTTAAATTTCAAGCCCTCTTTTCACCATTTTGGGGTTAAATTTTCAAAAATCCGTTCGTAATAGATGCCTAGGTTTTATCCAAATATCCAGGTGGACCAAATTTCAGCCCAATACGTTCATTGCTATGAGTTATGCGTTGATAAATCAGTTAGTTAGTCGCGGTTACCTTTTATGTATATATGTTACCGCTAGTTAGTTAGTTAGTTAGTTAGTGGGCTCCTGTTTCCGCAATTAAACTCTGATTTGGTCCTTTTTGCGTACAGGTTAGTCTGGTTAATTAAGCCAGCCCAGCTCCTTCCAGAAGCTCAGAAGTCTCCTGGGACATTCGCAGGCTTCGCGGAGCGACCTCGTGTTGTTGAGGATTTTAGCCCGTTGGTCGGCCAACGCAACGCACTCCAGGATCACGTGATTGACCGTCTCTTCCGCGTCAAGGCAGCCCCTACATAGTGGGCTATCGGTAACGCCGATTGTGAATAGGTGTTTGTTGAGCGAGATATGTCCTGTAATAGTGCTCACAACTATTCGGAGGTTTGTTCGATTGAGGCTGAGAAGTCGGTGGGTAAGCTTAGGTGAATTAGTGGATAGCACCTCCTTTGACTGTCTGCAGCTCGTTAGGCTAGCCCAGCGGGCATTGTGTTGGTTCTGGGTAAAGCCGTGAAGCCATGTGCGGATTTGACTGAAGGGCAGTGGTAATAGTGGAACAGGACCTGCCACTGGTGTTTGTGAACCACGCCTTGCCAATTCATCCGCGGCATCGTTGCCCAGTGATCCGCTGTGTCCCTTGATCCATTGCAGGATTACCCTGTTGTTTGAAGCAATGCGCTCCAGTGCAAGGTGACACTCGTAGATAAGCCCTGAGGTAAATACATTACTCTGCAGTGCCATTAGTACGGCCATGCTGTCGGAAAGGATTCTTATACAAAAGCCTTCTACCTTCCTTCGCATTACCGCGGTGGCGGCCTCCTTGATAGCTACACATTCACATTGGAATATGGAGCTGTGTGTGCCTAAGGCCAGTGATATTTTTATGTTGAGGTCGAGTGAAAAAGCCCCGGCGCCTGTTCCTGAGTCCATTTTGGATCCGTCAGTATATATTCTGACCTCATGGGAACCGGATTGGTCTTTACCTGACTCTGATAGTTGTATGTGGTAATTCCTGTTAAAGTTATATGTTTTGGGGATCCTGTCGCACGGGGCCTCGCATAAGGGGTACTGTTTCCGAACAGTGTCCCAGAGCGTGGCAATAGGTCCATTGTGGTTAACCCATTCGCCTAAAAGCTTTAGGCGTAGGGCCGACATTATTGCCTCCTGTTGTATATACAGGTCTAAAGGCGGGAGCCCAAGAATGACTTCTAGGGCTGCTGTCGGGGTGGTGCGCATGCAGCCCGACATGGCTGAGCAAGCCAGGCGTTGGAATCGCTGCAGCTTCGTTATTGTGGTGGTAAGCTCTGTCCTGGGCCACCAGGCTATAGCACCATATGATACAACAGGTCTGATAACAGATGTGTAGAGCCATCGACAGATTTTCGGGGATAAGCCCCAGGATCTGCCTATGAGTCTTTTACATTGCCAGAAGGTGATACATGCTTTTTCTAGCTTGTGGTCGACATGTTTGTTCCAGAGCAACTTGCTGTCAAGTATTACACCCAGGTACTTGACTTCGTTGGTCAGGGACAATTCAGTGTTAAAAAGTTTAGGAAGCCTGAGCCTGCCTAGACTACGTTTATTGGTGAAGAGAATTATCTCCGTCTTTGACGGGTTCACCGATAGTTTGTGCTTTGAGCACCAGTCTTCGACGACCTTAAAAGCGGACCTCATGAGGCTGCATAGCACATTTTCAAAGGGTCCTCCTATGAGAATGGCAAGGTCGTCAGCATAGCCTACTGTATAATACCCTCTTTGATTGAGGTCAGCGATTAGTTCGTTGACGACAACGTTCCAGAGTAGAGGCGAGAGTACTCCCCCCTGTGGGCAGCCCTTCGCCACCACTACTCTCGTTGTGGTATTTACAGTGAATTGGATCGCTCTGTATCTTAGCATGTTGTCTATCCACCCGGCAATAGTGGTATCGACTCCATGCTTGTTAAGCGCTTGGCTAATGCTGTTAAAATTGGTTTTATCAAAGGCTCCTTCTACATCTATGAAGGCGCCTAGTGTTGATTGTTTACTTGATAGACTCCTGCTTATGCGTGATGTCACGCAGTGTAAGGCGGACTCTGTTGATTTGCCTGAACTATAGGCATGTTGGTTAGCATGAAGTGGGCTACACGAAAGGGAGTTCGTTCTTATGTCCCTATCACACAATCTCTCCAGTGCCTTCAAGAGGAACGAGGTGAGACTGATCGGTCTAAAGGATTTTGGTTGTGTGTAGTCACTTTTGCCGGGCTTGGGGATAAATACTACCTTTACTTCTCTCCATTGTAGTGGCACGTATCGAAAGGCCAGGCAGCTCCTGTATATTGCAGTGAGGTGACCGGCCAGGAGCTTCGCGTCGCACCACTTCAGCAGGCCCGGAAATATGCTATCTAGGCCCGCCGATTTAAACGGGAGGAAGCTGTTGATTGCCCAGATTACCTTTTCGTCGTCTACTACTCTGTGGGCCGTGGTCCAGTCCAATTGATTATCCCGGTACTGCCGCACCGGCGATTCCCATATTTGGTTGTCTTCGATGCGGCAGTCAGGGAAGTGAGTCTGTAGGAGGAGTTCGCAGGTCTCAGCATCGGTTCTGGTGTAGGTACTGTGCACTTGCGGAACCCTAAAAAATTTTTAAATGCATAAAATACTATTTAGAGGAAGTGTCAAGAAGTGTAACGATAAACGGGGAGTAGAAAAATATGACAAGGAGGGACAGTCGTGACAGGGTCGGGAAAGAGTAAAAAAGGGAAAATGAAGGAAAAAAGCTATTTTTGCTGATAAAAATGAATAGTTGCTAAAATTTTGATAAACGAAAGCAACAGAAGAAAACTAAGAATCAGGATTGGTTGAATAGTGAGGGCATTGGAGCTCAAATAGTATTTTAACATGTTTTGCTAGTTTCAGGTGAGAGAGATTTTTGGGCCGTCAAACAAGGAAAATTGGGAAAAAACGGAGAAAAATGGAAGAAGGGAATCGGTAAACGCTCCAAATATCCTTGTTGTTACTTTGAGACGTCTGTGAAAGAACAGAATCGATAGTAAGCTGGATTTCTGTGAGTTATTTTTTTTTTATTTTTGTAGCTCGCGAAAGATAGAATTCATACAGCTGATGAGACGAATCTTTTGAAGGAGGCTATGATCCTGGATTGTGGATTCCTTCAATTGAGATAAAGATAGGGATTGCTTCGTGTAGGATATAGTATAGGAAGGTTTATTTGCGCATAATTTCAAGTTGCTAACATTCAGGGTTTGATTCCAAAGTGTAAAGAATAAGTGGAGTGAAACTAATGTTATGTAAGTATTCAATTTTGTGGTTTTCCATCTTTTATTTATTTTCGGTTCAAAGTTGTTGTGTGTATTTGAGTTAAGGTGAAAAGTGACTTAATGAAATTTATAGTTTCTTCCAGGTTATGTGAGCTAAATAACGTTGAGTAAATCAAATTTCAATGTCAAAAGAGGAAGAGTTGATTGGAGAATATTTGCAGCTTTACAGATCTACCTGCGAGGTCATAAGAGGCTTGTACTGTGTGATACTTTAAGTAAATTGATATTCCCACTTAATGATTTTCGTTTGTAAACATTAATAACTCTGCGGAAATTATAACATTCTGTGTTTCTAATCTGAGTCGTTATTTGTAGATAGTAATAAAGATTTTCTTTTCCCATAATTAAGTATAAACTAGTTCTACAAGTGTCTTTGTTCGCGTATAGCTAGGCAGGATAATGTTCTATTTCTAAACAGGTACAGGAATTACAAGGAACATTATAGACATGGAAAAGCAAACCACAAATGATAAAACGTGAAGGTTAAAAAAGGGTATTTGCTTGGATTGTAAAGGTAATGTAAATTTCATTGTGTTTAATTCTTTCCTTTACAGAGAAATTGATTAAAATAGTCCTAGGTGAAATCATGGAAACTGGACTCTGATGTATATATATTGTCTTCGATTAGGGGTGGCTTTAGATGTTGTTTGGACGATGTATATTATTATCATCAATTCATGGAGACTTTAAACGATGTATATTTTTATACTTTTTTAGGTAGAATTGTCTATTTGACATTATTGTCAAATAGTCAACAAATAAATCATTTTTGATTTAGTTTTACTCAAAGCTAGACGCTATTTTGAAATCTTTATAAATTTTTTATCTCTTTAACAAAAAATAAATCAAAACCCAAAATCAAAATGGAAGAAAATATTAATACATTAAATAATTACCATTTTTAGAAAATAATATAAAATCTTTGGCCCTAAATCAAAATTCCAGTTTTTAATATACTAATGTCTTCATATGATAAAATTTAAGAAAAATATTCCGTCAGATCAAAAGAATTAGAACGTCAATTCAAAATCTTAAAATAATATATCTGAAAACTAAAACTTGGATATAGATTGTGATATTTTATTGTGAAATAAAGGGTAAGTTTAAGTAGAGTGAATATTATAAATAATAATATTTCAAGTAATAATAAATTGCTTTGATAGTGATTTTGAATCTTTTGCCTCAATTTCCCAAAATTGGAACATGCTGAGAGCATTACTACATCTCAGTACTCAAGCTCATAGGAGGTGCTTATCTTTCCTTTTACTTTCATGCTGTAGGAGTCCCAGATTTTGAGATTAAGAAATACCTGCTCTCAGGTTTATTTAGTTCAACCAAACATGGAAGGATACCCTCGTGACATGTGTCCCCGATGTCCACTATATTGGTTGTGGCAAATGTATATCGCGTGTCTCTGGAGTATCTGTCTAAGTCTATCTGATAATATCAACCTTCGGATTTATTTATTTTAATCATTCTTGGGCCGGAGCCCTCAAGCCTAAAAGGGTCTGATACTAAAGTTCTTCTCTTTCTATTTGTGTGAGGTTTCGCTGATTCATCCTGAATTCCCTCTTCTGTATGTGTGGGATGAATTGGAGTTACTCCAATACAAATGGAAGGATATTAGCAAGGTGTTTTAACGTTGGATTTTGGAAATAGTGTTTCTTGTGTTATGTGCTGACAACGCTCGCCCATTATTGGATGCGTCGTTTGAGTGGCATATACCGCGGGAGGACCTCCTGATCTTAGCGTTAGATTACCAAATGTAGAGTAGTTAGACAACATAAAACTTTCTTCTTATGTGAAGGGACATTCTAGTTTAGTCTAATGACATTAAATTGTTTATAAGGAATAAATTAGAATTGTCCTGAATCAATAGGAAGAATATTCTTGATGGAGACATTACGTTCGTTCGTGGGTTGCTTCTTGTAAAGTGTGTTGACGACGTTCGCCCGCAAGGCTGCGACGGCTGTACGACACTCTGACCTTGGGGGACCTCTGAACTTTATGTGTGTCATCCTAAAGTAGTTAAATAATTTATTTAATCTTCATTGAATCATACAGGAATCTAAACTTTATAAGATTCTAAGTTTTATTTTCCCTTAATAAAACTTGTCATAAATTATCATACTTAAAATTATACTTTGACTCAGTGTGAAACCACCTTAACTTTACTAAATAGATTCTTGAAAGCAATAATGGAACAGAAATTATAATGTTTAGTTTCTTTTCATTGTAGATAAGTTCCGAATATTTAAGTATATACAATAACCCCATTTTTATACTTCTTTTGAGTCCTCTTTTAAAGAACATCGAGTTTTAGCTAGTGTTGTTTACGCTAAATTCTCCCAGTGTTCTTGGTTTTGAATACTCGATGCTTTTGATTTTCCTTTAAGATCTTAAATCATAAATGTTTGGCCCAACCTAGCTTAGATACTACTATCCCGTATCTTCTCGGTTCTGGTCATCATACTTCACTTTTAATTAAGGATTACCTTCAGTAATCTTTTGTTATACTTACTTCTTATATGTTCTTCTTCGAAATATGCTGGGTAATCCCAATATAGTTTAGATGCAATTCATTTTATTTAAATGAGTGTTTAGACTGGGGTTACTCTACATAATCCTTGTCCTGCGTGGGTTGGTAACGGAAAAGAGATTTAGCTACGCATCACAAGTGAGAGCTATGAAGGATATACGGAGACCTTGTTGGTGCAATAAAGTCACTCAGTGACTGGGGGGAGGGAAATTGCCCTTCAAACTCTTTATGTCTCTCGTTATAAAACCGTTATTGATCTAGGCTGGCCATGCAAGCAATAATACTATACCCGTATCTAGTACAGACTTCACACTTGGACGTGTGGAGCTGGCTAATTATTTTCAGTTTAACTTATTTCAAAACAAACTAAGGGATTCGATGATGTCGATCATTGTCTGCCCGGAGGGATTACAGGAAGAGCTCTTATAGCTCATGATGGAGAGTGCCCTGTTTTCCTAAAGGAAGACCGTATGCTTCGTGTGCCTGGCGGGCTCGGTGACCAGCTCTGGTATGGGTGACTAAAAGAAATAGTCAATACCCTGTGAACCCTGGATGAGTCAGTGATCGTCCCTTAAAGGTGGGCCACGTGGAAGTCGGGTTTGACGCGGGGCATGAACATACCGGGGGGAGACATCATCACCGTCTGGGTTGTACTGTGGTTAGTTAGTTCCGCTCTCCACATACATTAACCCTAGTCTTTACTGTAGTTTAAGTTTTCGGTGGGATTTCCAGCTCCGCGAGGATGATCAGAATCCTGACGATCCAGTTGGATTGTTAGGGTAGTTTAGCGTCATGTCATCGTGAGCTGGGTGATGATATGCCTCGGACCTAGGACTTAGGGTAGAGGAGGCCTAGGACGAGCTGCTTGGGGCGATGGCGGTGCCCCAAACCTGGGGATTGTCCCCACATTATTTTTATTACTTCGTTTATATTAACATAGGTTTCTTTTCAGAAACTTATCGGCTCTAATATTGCATTGTAAATGAGATGAAACCTTTCCTAAATTGATGAAACTACATGAATTCAGATGAACTACTCCTGTCAATAT
The DNA here is from genome assembly GCA_947532105.1 of Athrips mouffetella. Classification (NCBI taxonomy): domain Eukaryota; kingdom Metazoa; phylum Arthropoda; class Insecta; order Lepidoptera; family Gelechiidae; genus Athrips; species Athrips mouffetella. The sequence goes on along the minus strand of OX383976.1, from coordinate 5,027,760 downwards.
GAAACTAAATTTAAATAAATAGTGATATAAAATAAAATAAATAACACAAATTAGACTTGTAAAGATTAGGTTTATATTCTAATATAAGTATTAAAATAACAAGTGTGTTTCTTTTTCATTCTTCTATTGCCACTCTCCACCGAGCAGAATCTGTAAATTACAAGATATTATAAATATATAAAACGGAATGACGTAGGATTCAGGAAAAATATAATATTCAAAAGGATATTATTCTAGACGATCAACCTTGGCCAAAACTTTCACGTATCTGATTTGAGGATCCTATATGAAGGGACTTCAGATCTGTACAGCTGGTGCCGTGACCAGGATATGCTGGTTTCAAGCGAGAGAGGTATTGAAGAGTGAAAAAAAAAAAGAAACAAAATGGAAAATACACTAATTTCGAGTTTTGAACTGAAGAAACTTGAGAGTAAAGTTTATCTAAGTTAAAGTTGTTAAGCGGGACGTTAGAATTGGTTTTAGCTTAGGGTTATTTGTTTTGGAAACCATAGAAAATATGATGCATTCCTTGTTTCAGAATAAAGATGGGAAATTTTACAGTCTCAATAGAAGGAAACATAGGGTCAGGGAAGTCTACTTTGTTGGCAGCTTTGGGAGGCAACTCTGATTTTGAGATAATACCAGAACCAATTGATAAATGGACTAATTTATCTGGCGTCAATCTCTTCCAGTTATTTAAGGAAAATCCTAAGAAGTGGGGTTTCTGTTTTCAAAATTATGTTCTTCTAACAATGTTAGAGAATCATACGAAAGAATCTAGCGCTAAGATTAAAGTTATGGAACGTTCCATCTATTCAGCCAAAAACTGTTTTATTAGGGAATTGCAAGAGAGTGAATTGTTGCACCCGGCTGAGTTTGCAGTTTTAGATGAAACTTATTCTTATTTCAAAGAACAATTGGCTACTCGAATTAATTTAGTGGTTTATCTTAGGACTTCCCCTATGGTTTCTTATCAGAGAGCCCTAAGTCGTGGTCGACCTGAAGAGACAGGGATAACGTTAGATTATATAGAGAGGATTCACAACATTCATGAGGAATGGTTATTGAACCCTAATATAAAGGAAGATTTTGACAGGATAGAGATTATCGATGGAGATCAAAATATTAGCTCCATAAAGCAACAGTTTTGGGAAGTTAAGGAAAGAATATTAGATAAGCTTTCTATTCTTTAATTTAAACAAAATTCCAACCTATAATTTGTAATAAACTTTCAGTATCCAAAGAAAACAAAAATGCCTCCTCGTTATAATCTTAGAACATCTCAGGGGCAAGATGAATTAGAAAGGACAGGTCAGCAAGAAGAACGTCCACGACCTTCTTTACGCAACTCCACTATGTTTCGCCAACTTCGAAGAAACATGGGAATTCTGACACAGAAGGTGTCGAACTTAGAGAATCAGCTGTCGCAAGCACGGGAAACTAACGCTGCATCAGCTTCGTCTGAAAGGCATGAAGCACCGATTAATATATGCCCGGTGATTGATACAAGAGTCGAAAAACCACGTTTTCCTGGAAGATTTGGGGTACATCCAGTGTCGTTTTTGGAGGATCTTCAGAATTATTTACGTAGAATGCCTAATGAAGATGCTACAATTGAAACTATAATCAGTTGTTTAGAAGGTGATGTTCGAAAATGGGCCAGAATTTATAGACAGAGATGGTTTACACAGTCGGATTTCAAAAGAGATTTTTTGGATGCTTATTGGGGAGAAGCCGAGCAAAACACCTTGAGAAGAATGATTGTAAATGGCACTTGGTCTAAGGAAAATGGAACAATGCTAGAACATTTCGTTAGTTTAGCAGGGCAAGCAAAGATGATGTCTAGACCAATTCCTGAATGGCAAATAGTGGAGGATTTGATGAGACACTTTCCGAAGGATGTACAATATGCTTGGCGGATGAAGAAAGGAAATACTTTGATTGAGGCAACAGAGTTTTTTCGTGAATTGGATGACGTGAATAAACAATGTGGATCTTCTTCCTTTGACTCCTCTACTGGAGCTGATAGGGGAACAAAGCGTCAAAGTCCATTCGTTTCAAATAAAGACAAGCCATTTTATAAAAAACCAAAAGTGGTGGCTCACATCGAGGGGGAGACTTCAAGGGGAAGGATCACTGATGAAATAATTCAAGAAGAAGATTTAAACTAGTTGGGGCCATCTCCAATAAGCAGGAGGTGGCTGCAATTAACAAAAAACTAAATTATCTTTTTCCTGTAAAATATTTAATAAAACAAGGTTGGAAGCCAGGGGTAGGATTGGGTTGTGACCAAGAAGGGATCTTATATCCTGTTTCCCCGAATAATACTAGAACGAATTGTGATAGAGAAGGTTTAGGATATTCTTCAGAAGAATATAATAATAAACAAACAGTCGTAGATCTAATTAAAGTTTTTGACGTTTCCGTGATTAAACAAAATCAACCAATCTATAATCAGTTCATTAGAGAATATGAAGGTAACTCTTTATATGATGAAGAGGTTTGCTTTGAGAATGAGGGGCCCAAATTTAAATCAGAAATAGAGTTACAAATTTTGGGGCAATCTATAGTTCTCTTGGTAGACACTGGAAGTGAAGTAACTTGTATTTCGGAAGAATTCTTAGAGAGTTTACAAGGAGAATTAAAGTTAGAATTCCCTGCGTTACCAGTTAGACCAATATGTGTGAGGGGAGCCGTTGGACAAAAGAGTCTCCAAATAAAAAAACTAGTCTCTATACCTTTGACGTGTGGTTCAGTTGATATTGATACGGGATTTTTAGTGATTGCTAAATTAACTTGTTCTGCTATCCTTGGGGTAGATTGGTTAGTTGCGCACAACGCTGTTTTGCATTTAAAAGAACCACAAACATTAGAATTGGGTATCGTTGGACAAGGAGAAATTACTATTCCGTTTCGAAATCTTTCTAGTGGGTTTTTAGAAGAGAATCGAATAAATCTAATATCTGGAATAGAGGAACAAAACGAAAAAGAAGGCGGTGAAGAAAAGCAATTATTAGATTTGTTTAAAAGTATTCGGTTGGGAATGGATTTGTCTGATGTAGAGAAGGAACAAATTTTTAATGTTTTGAGATCCCATATGCAAGTTTTTACAAAGAAACTTGGAAGGGCAAACTGTTATACTCATGACATTAAAATGATTGAGGGTACTCCAAGGATACAACGAACCTATCCTATACCATATGCACATAGGGCAAAAGTAGAAGAAAAGTTGAGGGAGATGGAAGAATTAGGGATTATATCGAGGAAAACTACAAATTTTTGTAGTCCTCTAACTTTCACTGGAAAACCCGATGGATCTGTTAGAATATTACTTGATGCTAGGGAAATCAATAAATATATGGTTCCAGAAGTAGAAGCACCGCCTTTACAGATTGACATACTTAATGCTTTTCTTGGTGTAAAATTTATAACATTGATTGATTTAAATAACGCTTATTTTCAAATACCGTTAACTGAGGACAGTAAAAAATATACTGGATTTACAGTTAATGGAAAATCTTACGTAAACAACGTGCTTCCGCAAGGACTTAAAACGTCAGTAGGGTCCTTTTGTCGCGCAATGGACATTATATTGGGTCCTGGTGTTAGAGAGTTTTGTGTCAATTATTTGGATGATCTTGCAATCCTAACGGGTGGGACTTGGCAAGACCATTTGGATCATATTGATATAGTTTTGGATCGTTTAGAATCAGCTGGAATGACTTGTAATTTTGCAAAGTGCAACTTTTTCTGCAGTGAAGTAAAAATGTTAGGGCATATAGTTACAACTTCGGGAATTAAACCTAACCCGGATAAAATAAAAGCTATAAAGGAATTCCCTATTCCAAAGAAACAAAAACAGTTAAGAGGATTTTTGGGACTTTGTAATTATTATAGACGTTTCATTAAAAACTATAGTATTTTGACTGCTCCGTTAACTAGGTTATTAAAGAAAAACCAAACATGGTTTTGGGATGAAGAATTAGATCGAGCTTTCAATAGTATAAAGGAAGAATTTATTACAACGATTCTATTGAGCCATCCAGATCAGGATAAATTATTTTATTTACAGACCGACAGTTCAGGGATCGGAATAGCCGGATCATTGTTTCAGATTGGAAATAATGGTGAGGTTAAAATTTTGGGGTTCTGTAGTCGTGCGCTACGGGGTTCTGAATTACGATGGACTGTAACTGAACAAGAGTTGTGGGCTATTATTTATTCTGTGAAAAAGTTTGAGACTTATTTAAGAGGAGCGAAATTTGTTGTTCGTACAGATCATAAGGCATTAACTTTCATGAAACAAATGAAATTATACAACAGTAGAGTCACACGTTGGATTTTATTTCTTGAGCAATTTGACTTCGAAGTCGAACATGTAAAAGGTGTAGAAAATATTGGGGTAGATATTTTATCTAGATATCCGCCAGGGGGAGTTTTGCAAGAAGAAAAGGTGTGGTATCCAACTGTTATGTATGTAGGTGTTTCTACTGACCGTGACTTGAAAAATAAATTACAACGTATGATGGAATATCAACGGCTTGATAACGTCATATGTGGGATTAAGGAGAGAATAAATGGTTCTAGAGTACCCGAAAGAATAGATAGATTTACACGTATAACTTTGCGCTGTATTGTCAATAATGATCTACTTTATTTTAAAACGGTACGTGGAGATTACGTTTTGTTTATGCCCAAGGTTCTACAAGAAGAGATTTGTAAACAGGTACATATAGAGATGGGTCATCTTGGCGCATATAAAACTTTGAAATATTTACAATTAAGGTGTTATTGGATAAATATGGGTAAGACAGTGAAATTTTGTGTTCAGAAGTGTCACGTTTGTCAGCTTTCTAGACCTGACTATATAAAAGGGGTAGGGAAATGTAAATCGATTTTAACTGAAAACCCGGGTGAATTAGTAATGGCTGATATCTTCGGACCACTACCTAAAACTGAGGCTGGTTATATTTACATTTTTGTAATACAGGATTCTTTTAGTAAATTTATTAAACTTTTCGGACTTCGTGGAGCTTCAGCAGACTCAGTGCTTTATTGTATGAGAGTGTTCACTGAAATAATACAACCTAAGGCTGTTATGACAGATAACGGAAAACAATTTATTAGTCACAAGTGGAAAAATGGACTCAGAGCCTTGAGAATTAAGACTTTGTATACTACTATTCGTAATCCTCGACCTAACACTACCGAACGAGTGAATAAAGAATTAAACAAATTCTTTAGAATTTATTGTCATGATGACCATACTAGATGGGATCATTACTTGTTGGAGATTGAGGAATTGTATAATAATACGTTCCACGAGAGTACGAAATTTTCTCCTAATGAAATATTATTTGGAAATTCAGAGAAACTTAAAGTAGACTGTTTTCTACCACGGGCACTCACGAATAAAACGTTAGACCAAATTAGAGAGGAAGTTAGAGAAAATCTTAGACTTTCGAGTCAGAAGCGGCAGGATAGATTCAATAGAACTCATAAGTTGATAGATTTTCAAGTTGGTGATTTGGTAAAATTAAGGAGGCTTAATAAATCGGATTCTAGTCGAAATAAGACTAAGAAATTTGATTTATTATATGATGGACCATATCGAATTGGAGGAATAAAATATGCTAATGTGTATATTCTCGTTGATCCTGAAACTCAAAGTGTCAAAGGAGTTTATAATGCAGTCCATTTGGCTAAATATTATACTTAGGATGTAGCTATTGAGATTTTCACGGGACTATATCATAAATTTTAACTTTAGAGGAATTGAGATATTCCTGGTCACAACCTAATTAATATAATTTTATTAGTTTTAATTTAATAATTAATATTAGAAGACTATTTTGATTATAGTATATAGTGAGTCAATTTGTTAGTGAATTGACTGGCATTATTAAATCGACTTCGTTTTAAAAAATATAATGAATTATAATAATTTATAATTTAATACAAATTTAATTTGGTTATATAATCAGGGTTGAACTGAAATAAATCTAAATTTAGATAAACATGTTAAATAATTTTAATAATTTTGAATAAAAAATTAATTTAGTTTAATGATTTATAATATTAGTAGTTTAGTTATTTGTTTTGTTTATTGTATTTGTGAATAAAAAAATTTAAGGGCCAATATAGGAGGTTTTATTTTAATAAAATAATAATAATAATAAAAAAAAAAAATAATTTAAAATTGAAAATTTTAGAATTCTCGAAAAAAAAAAAAAATGTTTTCTTAGATTTTTCGAAATAATAAAATTTTGGGGGAGGCTGTGCACTTGCGGAACCCTAAAAAATTTTTAAATGCATAAAATACTATTTAGAGGAAGTGTCAAGAAGTGTAACGATAAACGGGGAGTAGAAAAATATGACAAGGAGGGACAGTCGTGACAGGGTCGGGAAAGAGTAAAAAAGGGAAAATGAAGGAAAAAAGCTATTTTTGCTGATAAAAATGAATAGTTGCTAAAATTTTGATAAACGAAAGCAACAGAAGAAAACTAAGAATCAGGATTGGTTGAATAGTGAGGGCATTGGAGCTCAAATAGTATTTTAACATGTTTTGCTAGTTTCAGGTGAGAGAGATTTTTGGGCCGTCAAACAAGGAAAATTGGGAAAAAACGGAGAAAAATGGAAGAAGGGAATCGGTAAACGCTCCAAATATCCTTGTTGTTACTTTGAGACGTCTGTGAAAGAACAGAATCGATAGTAAGCTGGATTTCTGTGAGTTATTTTTTTTTTATTTTTGTAGCTCGCGAAAGATAGAATTCATACAGCTGATGAGACGAATCTTTTGAAGGAGGCTATGATCCTGGATTGTGGATTCCTTCAATTGAGATAAAGATAGGGATTGCTTCGTGTAGGATATAGTATAGGAAGGTTTATTTGCGCATAATTTCAAGTTGCTAACATTCAGGGTTTGATTCCAAAGTGTAAAGAATAAGTGGAGTGAAACTAATGTTATGTAAGTATTCAATTTTGTGGTTTTCCATCTTTTATTTATTTTCGGTTCAAAGTTGTTGTGTGTATTTGAGTTAAGGTGAAAAGTGACTTAATGAAATTTATAGTTTCTTCCAGGTTATGTGAGCTAAATAACGTTGAGTAAATCAAATTTCAATGTCAAAAGAGGAAGAGTTGATTGGAGAATATTTGCAGCTTTACAGATCTACCTGCGAGGTCATAAGAGGCTTGTACTGTGTGATACTTTAAGTAAATTGATATTCCCACTTAATGATTTTCGTTTGTAAACATTAATAACTCTGCGGAAATTATAACATTCTGTGTTTCTAATCTGAGTCGTTATTTGTAGATAGTAATAAAGATTTTCTTTTCCCATAATTAAGTATAAACTAGTTCTACAAGTGTCTTTGTTCGCGTATAGCTAGGCAGGATAATGTTCTATTTCTAAACAGGTACAGGAATTACAAGGAACATTATAGACATGGAAAAGCAAACCACAAATGATAAAACGTGAAGGTTAAAAAAGGGTATTTGCTTGGATTGTAAAGGTAATGTAAATTTCATTGTGTTTAATTCTTTCCTTTACAGAGAAATTGATTAAAATAGTCCTAGGTGAAATCATGGAAACTGGACTCTGATGTATATATATTGTCTTCGATTAGGGGTGGCTTTAGATGTTGTTTGGACGATGTATATTATTATCATCAATTCATGGAGACTTTAAACGATGTATATTTTTATACTTTTTTAGGTAGAATTGTCTATTTGACATTATTGTCAAATAGTCAACAAATAAATCATTTTTGATTTAGTTTTACTCAAAGCTAGACGCTATTTTGAAATCTTTATAAATTTTTTATCTCTTTAACAAAAAATAAATCAAAACCCAAAATCAAAATGGAAGAAAATATTAATACATTAAATAATTACCATTTTTAGAAAATAATATAAAATCTTTGGCCCTAAATCAAAATTCCAGTTTTTAATATACTAATGTCTTCATATGATAAAATTTAAGAAAAATATTCCGTCAGATCAAAAGAATTAGAACGTCAATTCAAAATCTTAAAATAATATATCTGAAAACTAAAACTTGGATATAGATTGTGATATTTTATTGTGAAATAAAGGGTAAGTTTAAGTAGAGTGAATATTATAAATAATAATATTTCAAGTAATAATAAATTGCTTTGATAGTGATTTTGAATCTTTTGCCTCAATTTCCCAAAATTGGAACATGCTGAGAGCATTACTACATCTCAGTACTCAAGCTCATAGGAGGTGCTTATCTTTCCTTTTACTTTCATGCTGTAGGAGTCCCAGATTTTGAGATTAAGAAATACCTGCTCTCAGGTTTATTTAGTTCAACCAAACATGGAAGGATACCCTCGTGACATGTGTCCCCGATGTCCACTATATTGGTTGTGGCAAATGTATATCGCGTGTCTCTGGAGTATCTGTCTAAGTCTATCTGATAATATCAACCTTCGGATTTATTTATTTTAATCATTCTTGGGCCGGAGCCCTCAAGCCTAAAAGGGTCTGATACTAAAGTTCTTCTCTTTCTATTTGTGTGAGGTTTCGCTGATTCATCCTGAATTCCCTCTTCTGTATGTGTGGGATGAATTGGAGTTACTCCAATACAAATGGAAGGATATTAGCAAGGTGTTTTAACGTTGGATTTTGGAAATAGTGTTTCTTGTGTTATGTGCTGACAACGCTCGCCCATTATTGGATGCGTCGTTTGAGTGGCATATACCGCGGGAGGACCTCCTGATCTTAGCGTTAGATTACCAAATGTAGAGTAGTTAGACAACATAAAACTTTCTTCTTATGTGAAGGGACATTCTAGTTTAGTCTAATGACATTAAATTGTTTATAAGGAATAAATTAGAATTGTCCTGAATCAATAGGAAGAATATTCTTGATGGAGACATTACGTTCGTTCGTGGGTTGCTTCTTGTAAAGTGTGTTGACGACGTTCGCCCGCAAGGCTGCGACGGCTGTACGACACTCTGACCTTGGGGGACCTCTGAACTTTATGTGTGTCATCCTAAAGTAGTTAAATAATTTATTTAATCTTCATTGAATCATACAGGAATCTAAACTTTATAAGATTCTAAGTTTTATTTTCCCTTAATAAAACTTGTCATAAATTATCATACTTAAAATTATACTTTGACTCAGTGTGAAACCACCTTAACTTTACTAAATAGATTCTTGAAAGCAATAATGGAACAGAAATTATAATGTTTAGTTTCTTTTCATTGTAGATAAGTTCCGAATATTTAAGTATATACAATAACCCCATTTTTATACTTCTTTTGAGTCCTCTTTTAAAGAACATCGAGTTTTAGCTAGTGTTGTTTACGCTAAATTCTCCCAGTGTTCTTGGTTTTGAATACTCGATGCTTTTGATTTTCCTTTAAGATCTTAAATCATAAATGTTTGGCCCAACCTAGCTTAGATACTACTATCCCGTATCTTCTCGGTTCTGGTCATCATACTTCACTTTTAATTAAGGATTACCTTCAGTAATCTTTTGTTATACTTACTTCTTATATGTTCTTCTTCGAAATATGCTGGGTAATCCCAATATAGTTTAGATGCAATTCATTTTATTTAAATGAGTGTTTAGACTGGGGTTACTCTACATAATCCTTGTCCTGCGTGGGTTGGTAACGGAAAAGAGATTTAGCTACGCATCACAAGTGAGAGCTATGAAGGATATACGGAGACCTTGTTGGTGCAATAAAGTCACTCAGTGACTGGGGGGAGGGAAATTGCCCTTCAAACTCTTTATGTCTCTCGTTATAAAACCGTTATTGATCTAGGCTGGCCATGCAAGCAATAATACTATACCCGTATCTAGTACAGACTTCACACTTGGACGTGTGGAGCTGGCTAATTATTTTCAGTTTAACTTATTTCAAAACAAACTAAGGGATTCGATGATGTCGATCATTGTCTGCCCGGAGGGATTACAGGAAGAGCTCTTATAGCTCATGATGGAGAGTGCCCTGTTTTCCTAAAGGAAGACCGTATGCTTCGTGTGCCTGGCGGGCTCGGTGACCAGCTCTGGTATGGGTGACTAAAAGAAATAGTCAATACCCTGTGAACCCTGGATGAGTCAGTGATCGTCCCTTAAAGGTGGGCCACGTGGAAGTCGGGTTTGACGCGGGGCATGAACATACCGGGGGGAGACATCATCACCGTCTGGGTTGTACTGTGGTTAGTTAGTTCCGCTCTCCACATACATTAACCCTAGTCTTTACTGTAGTTTAAGTTTTCGGTGGGATTTCCAGCTCCGCGAGGATGATCAGAATCCTGACGATCCAGTTGGATTGTTAGGGTAGTTTAGCGTCATGTCATCGTGAGCTGGGTGATGATATGCCTCGGACCTAGGACTTAGGGTAGAGGAGGCCTAGGACGAGCTGCTTGGGGCGATGGCGGTGCCCCAAACCTGGGGATTGTCCCCACATTATTTTTATTACTTCGTTTATATTAACATAGGTTTCTTTTCAGAAACTTATCGGCTCTAATATTGCATTGTAAATGAGATGAAACCTTTCCTAAATTGATGAAACTACATGAATTCAGATGAACTACTCCTGTCAATATGAAACTAAATTTAAATAAATAGTGATATAAAATAAAATAAATAACACAAATTAGACTTGTAAAGATTAGGTTTATATTCTAATATAAGTATTAAAATAACAAGTGTGTTTCTTTTTCATTCTTCTATTGCCACTCTCCACCGAGCAGAATCTGTAAATTACAAGATATTATAAATATATAAAACGGAATGACGTAGGATTCAGGAAAAATATAATATTCAAAAGGATATTATTCTAGACGATCAACCTTGGCCAAAACTTTCACGTATCTGATTTGAGGATCCTATATGAAGGGACTTCAGATCTGTACAGTACCATCTGGTTTTTTCAGGCAGCCTAGGTTGCGCTCAGGTTCACTGGCTAGAATATTTTTTACCTTAGCGGCCTGATTGGTAGATTCAATGTTGGTGCAGAAACGTCTCCAGCACTCGCTCCTTCTGGCTCGGATGCGCTTCTTATAGTTGTATTGTGCCTGTTTGTAACTTACCCAATCGACTGGGTTGCGGGAGTTTTTGGCTTTGTTGAACAGCTTTCTTACTTTGCGTCGCAGCCTTTCCAATTCCGGTCCCCACCATTGGTGTCTGTTACCGGAACCGGGTTTTGGCGTGGTAAGAGGGCACGTCTGCTCATAGCTGTTGATAAGAGTAGATGTGAGGTTTGTAACGTGTGTTTCGATTTCTGCAGTGTTACTGTGCTTGGGAAGGAGGTTGATCATTTCAAGACCAGCCTCTGCCAATTTCCTGTACCTGGCGCGGTCTTTCTTGCGGGGATTACGCCAGGGAGCTGCAGATTTAGAGTTTATGTTTAGGTTATACCGGATCCATCTATGATCGGAACAGGACAGCTCATCAGATACGTGCCAGTCTGAGATGAAGCCGGCGATCTGTTCCGTGGCTAGAGTGAGATCTATGATAGTTTGGGCTCGTGAAGTCACAAAAGTTGGCTCCGAGCCTCTGTTTAAAATTCGAAGGTTAGTTGTAAATAAGTAGTTTAAGAGTTCCTCACCCCTGCTGTTTGGTTTTTCGCTGCCCCAGATGGTGTGGTGCGCGTTTGCATCAGCGGAGATGATGAGCTCCAGTCCCTCCCTTTCGCAGTAAGCGACCAGCGCTGCTAGCTCCGGGGTTGGCACGTCAGCGTCGCCAGGCAGATAGGCAGACGCGAGTACCGCATCCGGCAGGCCTAGGGTGGGATCAGACCGGAGCCTGACGGCGGTCAGGTCCCTGGAACAGAACTCGTTTAGTACAAAGGTGGTAACATGCTTAGGAGCAAAGATGCATGTGCGGGGGTTACTTACAGTGGTGTCAAGGAGAATTTTTCCCCCGATGTTACTCAGACCACAGATTCTGCCCTTCCTAATCCACGGCTCCTGGATTAGGCCTATGGTCTTGTTATTTGCCTCCAGCGCCCGGCGCAGGTTAGCCGTTGCGGTCTGGCTGTGCTGGAGGTTGGTTTGGAGGAGCTTAAAGTTGGGAAGGAGGGCAGTCTGAGTCGCCATCACTTCTCAGAAGCTCCTTCTCCTTCTTCTCGTCCACCGGGTACCCCAGTCTGGCATATTCATCGGCCGTCGCGCCCCACCAGTCCATTTCTGGCGGATCCCCTCCGTGAGGAGGAGGGCCGCCGACCACGGATGAGGTGCCCGCCGAGCAGCCTGAGGCCCCTGGTGCGGAGTCCCCATGGCGCATCGGCAGGGTGGGCACACCTAGGACAGGTCCCAGGCCTCCCACTGTCTCCTCCTCCATGCGGACCTCCAGTGGCGGCGCGACCGCCGACGCAGCAGATGTGTGGGGTACTTCCGGTGCCGGTGGTGCGGTTTTCGGTGCGTCTTGTTCATCTAGGCGAACGTAGACGCCGCCGGTTTTGTATGCGACGCGTCTGCCTCGGTCTTTCAGTTCGGCCACGTCCTCGGACGGTATGCCAAGCAGGAGGAAGACACCTTTCCTCTCCTCCTGCCTGTCCACCTTATATAAAGACCACGCACGGACATTATACCAGGGGTTCTGCTGGATGAATCTTTCCTGCAGGACTTTAATGTCATCGTGCGTGTACTTCGGCACAAACATACACGCCCTAACCTTGCGCGGGATTTCGGCTATGCGCCTCACCACAAGCTTGGTTCCAGGACGTGGCGAACGTATTTTGGTTGCAGCTCTGCGGAGCCATTCCAAAGAGAAGTCGTCCTCGCACCAAAGCTTGAGGACGCCTTCGCTGTGGAACGCCCTGCCGCGGAAGCTGGGTAAACGTTTTGGGTCCATTCTGGAAGAGGAAGGCGCGAAGAGCTCCGCGTCAATCGCTTCCTCGAGGGCGAGATCAATCGCCTCTGCCTCTTCCTTGGTTAGGTCCAGGAATGGCTCAGTCATCATCGCCACCTGCAGGTTGTTTGCTTGGCAGGCTTCCGCGTAGTTGGCTGAGCCACTCCCAGGGGCGGTGCGGGAGCCGGTAGTTTTCGGGCGCTTAGATTCGTCCCGGGGCGACAGAGTGTCGTCCGGTCTAGACCGTTTGGTCGGTTTTGGATTTGGTCCCTGGGGGACTGCAGCCTTCGCGCTACCGTACTTCCCGCCTCCGCGCTTCCCTCGTGGTTTGCGGTTTTCTGCCACCTTGTTGCTACCTCCCGGTGCCTGAAGGGCTGCAGGAGCTACGGGGGCCGCGGCTGCAGGAGCTGCGGGAGCCGCGGCTGCCGGTGCTTGAGGAGCCACGGGAGCCGCGACTGCCGCAGCTGGATCCTCTGCAACTCTGACGTTGTGGTTGCCCTGCTGTGTGAGGGCTTGTCCGCCTTTAGCAGCCAGTTTCCTGGCCCTTTTGGCCTCCGCACGTCTTTGGCGTTTAGTGCTGGGCGGCTTGACTTTCGGGTCAGGTTTTGTTGGCGCAGTGGGTGGTTTGCCTTGAGCCTTTCGAATCTCAATTGGCAAACTCCACACATTTCCCGCGGGGGGAGCAGTGGGAATTGCGTCCTTGAGGGTCGAGAGGTCAAGTGTTGGTGGCGCTCCTCTGGGATCGACCGTTTGTTGTGGTTGTTGGGCCGCTTCCTGGGAAGCAGCCCGCCGTAGCGCTCCCGAAGGATCAGCTTGGCTGGTAGTTAGGTTTTGGTTGGTATTAAAAGGGGGGGTTGTCCTCTTTGCGTCCATGAGGTTGGTTTAAGTTGTTCATCCTCAGCGGCGTTCCACCCTCCTTGGAGCCCGCAAGATGGGGACGCCATGCACCATGATGTACATGGTCGCCAGAACTACCCTGAGGATATAGTCACCCTCACCGTGAAGGACTGCTGACTGACGACCGAAGAGTTCCAGGGTTGCCTACGAGCAAGAGGAGCTCGCACGCTCGCCCTGGGCCCCGCGGCCGGGCCATAGTCCCCACTGGATTGTTGGGTTCCTCACCTGACACCCCTTTAACGGGATGTCGCAGCCGATTGATCGTGGGTGGTTGGCCCACAACCTCCCGTTTGAGATGAAATCCAGGCCGAAGAGGTGTGTTGCATTTCTGCTCAACCTCCAGGATCCCTTCATCCCTCCGTACGGGTCTCCACGCACGGCACAAACACGTGGGTGGTCGGTTACCCCAACCCATCATCACGAAATACTGGATGAAGGGCCCTCAGCCTCGCGACCACATGCAGGCTGAGGTGTGGGGGGGGACCGTGGGAGGGAACTTTGGGAGTGGGTGGGAGTTGGGATAGGGTTTAGGACGGGGGTTGGGGAAGGATGGGTATGGGAATAGGGTTGGTTGGGTCGCAATACGATGGATCTGGAGTCCATTATATTGCGCCCTAGTGCCCTCCTCCTTTATCCGGGCTTGGGACCGGCACGGACGGGCTCAATTGTACCCACTGGTCTCCAAAAGATGCCCGAGCGTGGCTGAGATTTGCTGGCTCTCTGCCATGCCTAGTGAGAGGCCCGATATGAGACCCCCTCCTCGTCCGGTCCACATTCGGTTCCAGTCACTAAGCATGTTGCCCGGGGTGTGCCGGTGCGGCAGGTTGCCTTCACTGCTAATCCGAGAGGATCTACAGTGACTGCAACCTGCCGCACACACTAGGAGGCGTCCAGCTTACACCCCTATGTTACCGCTAATGAGCATAATTCAGCCAAGTGAATCCCGATACGTCCTAGTTTCTACGCACTAAGCTGGTGCGTAATGGAACATTGCAATTTTGTAGTCCCGATTCATCCCATCGCTTTTTAGGGTTCCGATACCAAAATGGTAAAAAAAGGAACCCTTATGGTGCCGCTCTGTCTGTCTGTCTGTCTGTCACAAGTCTATATCTCAGCAACCACTCATGCTATCGACCTGAAATTTGGAATAGTTTTAGAATATAGTTGCCCAACTTAATTGCATATGAAAATTTTTTGAAAAAAGTATGATTATTAAAGTACGTGGGACACTCAGAAATATTTGCGACACTAAAAAAAATTGTTCTACAGGTACATATATTTTTATTAAATCTTTTCAAAGTACTCTCCACCAGCCTCTATACAAAGATTCATGCGTCTGAACCAGTTTTCAAAACACTTTTTCCAGTCCGCCGTAGACACCTCGTTTACAGCCTGCTCGAACGCAGCCAGCGCATCTTCCGGCGACGAAAATTGTATCCCCTTGAGCTGATTTTTTATTTTTGGAAATAAAAAGAAGTCACACGGTGCTAGATCAGGGCTGTAAGGAGGGTGACCCAGGAGTTTGACTGGTGTGCTGTCCAGGAAGTCCCTCGTTTTGAGCGCGGTGTGTGCAGGCGCATTGTCGTGGTGGAGCAGTAGTCCGCGGAGCCCTGTTTTTGGTCGCTTGTTGCTCACAACAGAAAAAACTTCTGGTAAACATTTGGTAGTATACCATTCGGCGTTGATGCTTCTTTGATCTCGTAAGGGAATTGAGGCCAAGTGGCCAGTCAAATTAAAAAAGCTGGCGATCAAAATCTTCCCCCCGCTTCGAGATCGCTTCACTTTGGTAGGCGTTGGTTCATTTTGAAACACCCAAACTGTCGACTGGCGCTTGGTTTCTGGATCGTATTGATAAATCCAGGACTCATCACCTGTTACGATGTCGTAAACACGCCGAGACGAGCCTGCTTCAAATTTGTTCAGCATATCACGGCACCATTCCACCCGGGCCTGCTTCTGAGCGTCGGTGAGGTAGTGCGGCACCCAGCGCGATACTATCCTCCTCACGCGAAGATGCCCGTGTAGAATCTCGTGAACGCTTCCCGATCCAATCTTTAATATGTGCTGAATCTCCTGATATGTAATTCGCCTATTATCTTGGATTAAATTTTTCACTGCTAGCACGTTTTCTTCCGTAATAGCCGTCAAAGGGCGACCGCTTCTTTCTTCATCCCCCAAGGTTGGTCGACCGCGCCTAAATTCGTTATACCAACGATACACGGTTGCCTTGGAGGGGCCTTCATCCATAAATGCCATTTGAAGTCTATCGAACGATTCATCCGGTTTCAGGCGACACTTGAAATCGTAAAAAATCATAGCTCTAAAATGTTCCCGGCGCAGATCCATTTTTCAGTAAGACACGATACTTTGAATTGGCTCGCAAAAAATGTGGAGGGAAATTTTGAAAATGGAACACACATATTTTTACTTACAAGTAATCATATTTTCGAAAAAGATTCTGACCGGCCAGTCTCCCATATATAAAAACTATTTTTCGCAATACTTTCTGAGTGGCCTGGTATGTTAGGCCAAAATAGGGGGGGGGGGGGGGGGGGCAAATTTCAAATTGTCGCTACTAGGTCGAGTGGGGTATCATATGAAAGGGCTTTACTTGTACATTTTAAAATATATTTTTGTATTTTTTTAAGTTTCTTAGTTTTCAAGTTATGATGAAAAATGTCAAAAACCCCCCCTCCTCTTATTTCCGAAGTTTGTGTAAGGAAAAATTTGAATTAATTACAGTTGACAGAAGTTTATGTAAACTTTACAGCAAAAAATAAAACAATCCTTCTAAGTTCCACAGTTTTTTTTTAAATCTACAAAAAACCTTTACAAACAAATTTAGTTTTGCGGTCCTGAAAATGGACTTTATTGCTTCCAAAAATACTTAAGGTATATCGGAACCCTCGGCGCGCGAGTCCGACTCGCACTTTACCGGTTTTTTATAAAGATTTTAGTACATTCGGAAACAAAACATTTACAATTTCTCGAATTAATCATTTAGTATATTGTAACCATAAAATAAACTTTATGGTCAACTAATTTGTTTCCGAATGTACTAAAATGCATGAAATACACTTTTTTACGAAACACCGCAGTAAATAATGATAGTTATTTGGTCTACCTCTCTGCATTACCATTTATGTATGTTAGTTATTAAGTTCAGTTGTAAACCTGTTGGCAAACCTATTAAATAAATAGTACCTGGGCGACAGAGCTTCGCTCTTTAATTGCCCCTCAACATTAAAATATTATCGGGTGAGTAAGCTAAGTAAACAGATGGCGCTGTTGGTTACGGTATTTTAAAATATGCTTAAAAACTCGGGGAAAACGAATTTTCTCAGACATGAGACCTAGCTGGATCGATTTTTCCATAGAATACATGAAACTGTATTCTATGGATTTTTTGCCTAAAATTTATCGAAATCGTTAGAGCCGTTTTCGAGAAACTAAAACTTGCTCGTTTAATAGTATAGAAAATAGACAGCAAGATATAGACGAAAGTTAGCTGTGTTGTCCAGCTTGACCTGCGCTTGATTGTATTATTCTTAGCCGTCACCATGCAGGTAAACGTATATATAAAATATAAGTATCACCAAACTATTTTTTATTAAAAATTGCTTGACTGAAACTGAAATAACCTTTTGAACCAAGTTTGTTAGTTGTGCAGCCAAAGTGTTGAGTAGGAGTGGCTTAAAATATAAGATAAGTTAAAGTTCTCGTGGAGCTGTGTTTCTTGCCTGCTTTCTTGCCAATTTTCCAGGGGCGATAGTTGCAAAATTACTTGGTTGTATAATAAGTTTTTAAAGTGCCCTGGTTTAGTAGATCAAATATATTTTCATCCCATCCATTCGAAAAGGACGACTTGGTTCGCCTTTAAGTACACCCAAAGGTGGTGTTTTCTATGAAACTTGCAAAGTACTTTGCTGCGCACTTATGTAGATATAAACTACGCCGCAATTATCTTTGCCGCGCACTTTTTGAATTTGGAACATCTTAGTATTCAGCGCCAAAGAAATCGAACGCAAATATTATTTCATTATTAGATAAGTAGATACTATTTAGTTTCAATTTATTTGTTACTTTATGTTTTATTAAATAATAATATTACAATAAAATATGAGGCGTCTTTTATTTTCTCATAGTAAGTGATGAAAAGTAGATTATATCACTCGGGCGCAAATATAGTTTTGGCTCGGGCGACGTACTTTGATTCCCTCGCTACGTTCAGGATTCTACTAAAGAATCCCTCACTTCGCTCTAGATTCAAAAAAGCGCCCTCGCCGTAAAAATATTTTGCTCCCTTATGATTCAATCTACTGCTTTCTAAGCCTTCTATGTCTTCGCATCAACAATATAATCTGGATCTTTTCAAGACCAGAGTAAACAGGCATTATCCAGCTAAGCATGCTACATCTCGACCAAATCGTCGCTTACCAACAGTGGCCTATTCGACAAATACTACAGGTGACAGGCGACAATTCGACATTTTTTGTTTTTGTTCAACAAATATCACGGTGACAAATTTGTCACTGTGAAAAATCTGTAATTGCCTCGAAAATTTGACAGATTTCTGTTCAATGACAATTTTCTTGTGAGAGGTGAGAATTTGACATGTCAAGCTATTCACGATATGTCAAGTTTTTCAAGACAAATATCAAATCAAATCAAATCAAATCAAAATCGTTTATTCATTGTTGGATATTAAAATCTCTTAATGACGTCAGCTAAACTACATCGCTTCACAAACAATGTGGCGCCATTGTGGGAAAAAAAAGAAGCGACAATAAAAACCCACGCGCTCTTTTAAATATGTTTGAATGTACAACTAATTTAATGGTGCTTTCGTGGAACGTTACTTGTCGCAACAATGCGACAATTATGTCACTTTTGGTAAAATTTAGGATCTGGTCATTGTAGTGCCGTGTATTCTCCAACTTCGACACTGGCAAAATTGTCCATGTTGACAGAAGCCATATTACAAATATTTGATATTGGTTGGGTGCTAATCACTGCCAATTTGACAATTCATCCTACGGATACTCCATTGTCAGTGGACGAAGTTATGAATTCGACTGTAACTAAGTAGTATAGTATCGATATATGGAAAATTGAGAGTAGACGCCCTGGTGACAGGCGACAATTCGACAATTTTTGTTTTTGTTCAACAAATATCACGGTGACAAATTTGTCATGGTGCAAAAACCGGAATTTTCGCGAAAATTGGTCAGATTTACAATACATTTCTTCTGTTCTGTTTTTTCATTTCTTGTGATTTCTGCTTAATGACAATTTTATTGTGACAGGTGACAATTTGACATGTCAAGTTATTCATGACACGTCATGTTTTTCACGAAAAATGTCCCTATTGTACAAAATGGTTATTTCGTAGAAAGTTACTTGTCGCGACAATGCGACACTTATGTCACTTTTGGTCAAATTTGTCGGAGTGTCAGTTTTGTTGAATAGGGCCCAGGTGAAATCAGCGTCAAATGCTACCCATATTTAGCGTGAAATAAGTATACTTTTATAGGTGGTAGGGCTTTTGTGGAAAGTCCGTCTGGGAAAGTACCACCCCCTTGCTTTTATCTGCCGTGAAGCAGCAGTGTTTGCACTGCTGTGTTTCGGTTTGAAGGGCAAGGGAGCCAGTGAAATTACCGGCACATGAGACATACCATCTTAGTTCTCAAAGTGAGCAACGCGCTTTGCTGTCTTATTAGTGTCGAAATATGCCATTAATAAGACAGTGGGTGCTATGGGCGGTGGTGACCACTTACCATCAGGTGGCCCACCTCCTCGTTTGCTCACTTGTAACATAAAAAAAAGCAAATCTTTCTTACATAAAAAATAAATCCTTCATTGTATTTTTTTTTTTATATTAACGGCAAAACATTCGATTCAGTTCATCATTCCCCTACGGCACAGATAGTTAGGATCGAAACGTCCATTGAATTTAATTCATTACGCAAAGCTGGCGAACCGTAATATTTTACCCGATGAATAGAAGAAATTATTTCTCTCTGAGGGCTTTCATCAATTTCCAGGCAGCGATTCTGAACCTTTGAGACGAGGCGAACGTAAAAAATATGTTCTGCGTAGTCATAGTTTGAGCGCATATTTAAATGGGCACCATAGCCCATAGGTAACCCCTAAGGAAAAAAGGATTAAAAATAACTTTAAAAATATCTTGTTCGGATGAATGTTATGCGGAAACGAAACTTCTCCGGTTGTTCAATCATGGAAAAAGTGGCACACTGCATAGGATAACACTTAAAATCGGCCGGACTAAAAAAAACTACATTTGCATGTTAACTCTAAAATTCGAAGAATAAAAAAAAAATATCTTGGGGAAGGCATGCAATTCGTTCATTGGATCCTCAGTAGGTGGCCATGAGCAGAAAATAACTGTCACTGTTGTACTTAATTGAAACCTGGTGATGGCTAGTACCCGTTAGACCACGCACGGGATTACATTGTAGGTTGGTCAAGGCACAATAGGACGTTGTTGGTCACATTTTGGTATTCAATGTCACCGGCTATGGCAGCTATGTACGCGAAGTCCTCTTAGTTTATCATAAGGGTTTTAGAAAGTTATTATATGTGAGGGTGACCTTTAATTAGTTCTTGATAGCAAAGCATGTACTTGTGATTACAAAAAACTCTCCCAAAGAAACGTGAGTCGAAAAACATAAATTTTTTTTGGCCTTCCCATGCAAACCTTGCGCCAGCAACAATAAAATTTCTTAGAAACGACCGAAATATTCTCTTTATTTTCGACCTATGTTTTTTTAGGAAAGTTGTATGCAATATGCTGTAAACACATTTACTCAATTTGCGCTATTTAATAACTCATATCCTATACTATTAAACGAGCAATATTTGTATATACTATATTTATATCTTTTTTTTCAAAAGTTATTGTGTACATATTTGTAATTGGTTTCTCGAAAACGGCTCTAACGATTTCGATGAAATTTACCATACGGGGGTATTTGGGGTCAAAAAATCGATCTAGCTAGGTCTAATGTCTGGAAAAATTCGTTATCTCCGTATTTTTAAAATCACGCGTTTTAGACAAAATCCTACAACGCCATCTGTTGGCGGGTAGCATAGCTTGCTCTGCTCACCCGATGATATTTTAATGTTGAGGCGGCTATTATAGAGCGAACCTCGGTCGCCCAGGTACTATAATATAGTACCGGGGCGACCGAGCTTCGCTCCATAGTAGCCGCCTCATATAAATTACCTCAACATAAAAATAAACCTACTTTTGCACTTACTTTTTGTTCTCTTTGAATTGGACTACACAAATTTGAAAGAAAAAGTTAATTGTGGTTAAATAATGAGAACCACTGTAGTCATTTTTCTATTTCACCTCTCCTTCGCGATTTCCCAGTCAAATTAGACTCTCGATCTATAGGAATAAGGTTGTTTATAGATGTGTTCAGGTAATTTGTGTGGAATGGTCGGAAGCTCCTGTTTGTGATGAAAATGTCTCGTTGTTGAAAAGCATTTTAATGTGCCTTTAGCTTTTGCACGTGTATCGATTATCGCAAGGTTATTATTTTCTCGTTGCTCCGTGTGGTGCCGTCTAAAAATAATAGCAACCATTCCTACCTGTGGGTGTCGTAAGAGGCGACTAAGGGCTTATGAACCGGTGGATGGGCAGCAACATCTTTCTGTGCATTGTAGCATCTTACATTCTGCGGTCATCAACAACAGCAGTCGCCAACCGCAACGCTTTCAAACGTGGTGACTATGGTAAATTCCCTCCAAAGAACCATGCACTTTTGCTGGATTTCTGGAGAGCTCCCTGTCCTGCAGTGAACGTTTTATGGGATGTTATGATGATGATGATTATCCTCTCGATTCAATGACAATACCAACGCTTAGCCTAAGGGCCGGTTCCCACTTGTCGTGTGTCGGATCCGTTTAATAATCGGAGGTTCCAGTGGCAGAGCATTTTATATGAAGCTATTCACACTCGTCCGACAACGATTTTGTGTCGGATCCGACAAGAAATGTCGTGTGTTTTGTCAGCTGATTTTCGTGTCGGATCAACGCTCGCATATGATCGCATATGGCGCTGTTCAAATGAAAATGGAATCCGATATCCGACATACAATACAATACAAATATACTTTATTGCACACCACAGGACAGAAATTTACAAAACAAGAAACATTAAAACAAAAGAATGTCCAAAAGGCGGCCTTATTGCTAGGGTAGCAATCTCTACCAGGCAACCTTTCAGGTGTTGAAATCTGTACGGTGAAGAGTGCGACGCGGGTTGGTGGCTACTTATACAATAAACCTACATGAAAATATTATATACATAAAATACGTATTTGACATATATAACATATGGTATCACTACATAAATATCCTTACTCATACAATAATATACTACAATAGATATAATAATATGCATTAACTAATATATACCATTATATTACTATATAAGAGAGGAAATATTGATGAAATCATGAGGATAGGGAGTTGAGGAAGTGGGCTTTGACGCGATTCTTAAAGCAGTCAGGTGACGGAGCCCGCCTGATGGACTCAGGGAGGCTATTCCATAGGTTGATAGCTTGCACAGTGAGAGATTTTGAGAAGAAATCAGTGGAATGGGAAGGAATGTCAAGGGATAGGTTATAATTCGACCGCATGTTTAGAGTAGAGGAACGGTGGACGAATAGGTTTTTTAAGTAAGAGGGAGAGTTAGGATTGTTGAGGATAGTGTACACAAGAGAAAGGATGTGGCAGTCCCTTCGACGGTGAATAGGCAGCCATTGAAGTTGAGAACGGAAATAAGAAACATGGTCAAATTTCCGCAGCCCGAATATGAAACGAATACAAACATTCTGTAGACGTTCCAATTTATTCATTAATTCTACAGTTATGTCTGGATTGCATACGTCAGCATAGTCTAATATAGGCAGGAGTATGGAGTGAGCCAGAGAGATTTTTGTTTTTGTTGGCAAAAGATTTTTGAGACGTCTTAGCGAGCTGTACGCGGCAAAGATCCTCCTACTGAGCTCGGAGACTTGAGGCCTCCAAGTAAGGTTGCAGTCAAATATTATGCCAAGGCTTTTAACCTTGTCGGAGAAGGGAACCTGAACACCGTCAAACATTATGGGATGCAATGAATGAACGTCAAGACGTGTGGTGTACCAGCGACTACCAATGACAATAGCCTGAGACTTTTTAGGTTTTACTTTTAGCCCATGAGAATGACTCCAGTCAGAAATACTTTTGAGATCCCTATTAATATTTTCAATCGCTTCCGAAATTCTTGCGATGGGAGCTTGTGCGTATATCTGAAGATCGTCTGCATACAAATGATAGGAAGAAGTCAAGGGTACTGTGATGGAGTTTATAAAAATTGAAAACAAAAGAGGAGACAGGACGCCACCCCGCGGTACGCCAGCAGATGTGTTGCACCACATAAAGAAGACTTGTTCAATATGTATGCGCTGCCTGCGCCCGTACAGGTAACTACGAAACCAGTCAACTATGTTTGGAGATATGTTAAGCGAATGTAACATCGCAAGGAGGATATCAAAATCAACCGTGTTAAAGGCGTTACTGAAATCCAGTAGCGTTAACACGGTTAACTCCTGATTTTCAATGCCTCGTCGGATATCATCGGAAATCTTGACCAGTGCGGTAGTCGTACTATGACCGGTGCGGAAACCAGACTGGAGTGGGTTGGTTGTACTTGGAAAGGAAAGATATAAGTTGTTGTTGGACAAGCCTTTCGAGGACCTTTGAAAGGAAGGGTAAAATGGATATGGGGCGATAATCGGCGAAGGAAGTGGGGTTTGGTTTTTTAGGTATTGGGACTATGTGTGCTTCTTTCCAAGCGGTAGGAAACACACCGGAGGATACAGAGTTATTAAGGATACTGGCTATCACAGGAGAGAGGATATCAAGGAGGGGAACAATCATTTTACGACTGACGCAATCACTTCCGACAGCATTCGACGAGATAGCGAGTACATTCTTCTTAACATCACTAGCCGTAAATTGACGAATGACAAAAGGGGGATGTTTTGGAGCAGGCAAAGATGAAAGATTAAGTAAAGTACAAATTCTTGTGCTACTGTCAATTGTAGCTGAAGAAGGGAAATGATTGTTAAGCGAATTGACGTCAATGTTATTTGGAGGAGAGTGGTTACGTGATTTGCCTACACCGAGTTTATTTAGAAATGGCCAAACTTTAGCTGGATCACCATTTTCAACAGATTGATGGATATGGCGTCTCTGTATATCCCGTATCTTTGTATTGCAGCGATTCCTCACCTTTTTGTAATTATCATAGGTTTTGTCATTGGCATCGATTTTGTACTTAGTTTTGGCATGTGTCTTTAGTTCCATCAACTTACGCATTTCATCACTAAGCCAAAATGGGCAGGAAGATGTTTTACGCGTACCGCCCGCAGTGGAGCATGTTTGTCGTAGAGATCGGTTAATTTAGAATTTAAATAGGCAACTTGATCATCAACAGACTCAATTTTATCTATCGCCAACCAGTAAATTTTTGAAGCATCTTCCAGTAGTCTATCCACATCCATCCCTGCAAAATTGCGCAGAAGCAAAGTTTTGGCCTTAGCCTTAGGGGCGCGGAGCCGATATGACAGATATAGTAGGTCATGATATGAGAATCCAT
Organism: Athrips mouffetella; assembly: GCA_947532105.1. Taxonomy (NCBI): domain Eukaryota; kingdom Metazoa; phylum Arthropoda; class Insecta; order Lepidoptera; family Gelechiidae; genus Athrips; species Athrips mouffetella. The sequence goes on along the minus strand of OX383976.1, from coordinate 5,003,359 downwards.
CTGCGGAAAGTTGACCATGCTTGACTACGTGATCAGGAGAGGGAACCATTATAAGATCAAGGAGAGACGGGGTACAATTAGGAAAATGTTGTGTAGACTTAAGGGGAAGAATGTGCATGTCACATGAATTTACTAAAGATACAAGTTTTTTTAGCACGATGATCATTTTTTTAAATACATGTATTAAAATCGCCTAAAATTATGGAGTGGTTATAAGAAGGAGAATGTTCTTCAAGGAGTTTTTCAAAGGAGTCGAAATAGTTGTTTTGGAGGGAAGGATTGTAAAAAACACCAAGAAGAATTTTACTGTGAGAAAGGGTGATTTCAAGAACAAGATGTTCAGCAGTTGCTGGACGTGGAGGTTGAGGGGACTTACTGACAATGGAAAAAGGAATATTATTAGAATTATTATTATTAGAACAAATGTAAATGGCTACGCCATCGTGTGAGGAACTACCACGGTCTTTGCGGACGAGTTGGAAACCAGGAAGGGAATACGAAGTTGAAGGAAGAGAAGGAATTAACCAAGTTTCGGAAACAAGTATTGCATGAGTATTATAACATTCAAATGACGCAAGCATATCCATGTAGTGGGCCGGAATACTTTGCGCGTTAATATGTATCACAATGAAGTTTTTCTGAACGTCAGAGAAAGTTGCATCCAGAAGATCATTTAGGGGAGGAGGGAGACTGTGACTGTGAAAGCTATCATTATAATCGGTGTCAGAAGAACAAGAATGAAAAATATCAGAAGAGTTACAAGTAGCTAAAAAGGATTAAAACTAGGGGAGTTTCAACACTTGTAGGCAGCCAAGACAAACAAGAATAGAAAACAGAAGTTACATCTATGGTTACATACAAGCACATTACAAAGTTGGAACAGAGGCGCCGACACCCGATTAAAATCGGAATCCGACATTCGACATAGTGGGAACCGGCTCTAGGGTGCCTTTCCACCACGCCATACTATGTATACCGGAGTTCACGAAAGAAACAAAATTGTAACCTCAGATTCATGTTAAACTAGCTGGTGCCCGCGACTTCGTCTGCGCAGGTTTATAAATGGTAGCCTATGTGTTATTCTGATGTATAACTTATATTATTGTAAAGTTTCATTAAGATCCATTCAGTAGTTTTTACGTGAAAGAGTAACAAACATCCATACATACTTACAAACTTTCGCGTTTATAATATTAGTAGGAAGGAAGTAGGTTAGTAGGATAGGATGTGTTCAAAATGTGGATATTTCTGATTTTAAAACGAGCTGACTTTAAAATGTGTTGGTAAGCGTTTGAAAAAATGGATCATAAGCGTTTTTCTGTGTGTTAATAGTTGGTATCTTTTCTTAAATGAACTTTTTGTCTACAAAACGTCCGATTCTTTCGTAACCTGTGAGGTGGTAATAGTAGTTTAAGATACAAGTGCCGTTAGTAGGATTATTACAAAAGAGTTGACGTTTTGTAAACCCGAGACGAAGTCAAGGGTTTACCATCGGCACGAGTTTGTCATAACCCTTACGGCCATGTATCTTACGATGTTTTTCAATACATTTGTAAGAAAACAGGTATTAGTAATACATTTGTTAAAGGAACATCAAATAATTAATTTTACACGAACGAGTCGTTGGACTCGTCGGCGGCTCAGTTTTTGCAGACGAGGCTTGATGCAGCTGTGGCTGCTGCACATTTTCGTAACAAGTAGAAGGCTGAACATTTCTATGAGATGTAGCAGGCTTAACATTTTCATGAAAAGTAGAAGGCTTTGTTCAGATTTATAGATGCTGAAATTTTTCCGTAATTTTTTTATGATCAGAGTGTAAAACTCCTTGGTAGTATACTTTTTTACTTACCGCACTAGTTCGGTAAGTAACTACTTACGAGCAATGTTTACGTCCTTGTAAGTACGTTATTCGAGCAAATGTATGAAAAATTCCGAACAATATGAATGGTCTGAGTCTATCTGTTTAAGTACGGTCGACCAATCTTAATCATGATTGAGCTTTTTTCCGTGCATACGTTCAAATAAAAGTAGGTTGAATTTTGCGTAAACATTACTTAAAAATCTCAAAGAAGAAAACCTTACTGTTTTAGCATTTTCAAACGATTTCTTGTCAAAAATGGTCACGAATCGTTTTTAGGGTTCCGAACCAAAATGGTAAAAACGTAACTTTTAGGTGCGACTTTGTCTGTCTGTCGGTCTGTCACACCTGTTTATGTCAGCAACTACTCCAGCTATCGACTAGAAATTTGGAATAGTTTTAGGATATGCTTACCCAGCAATATTTAATAATAATATTACAAACGAAAGAATGAAAAATTTTTTTTTTATTATTTTTGGAAATGGGGCCCAAATAGGGGTGGCCCAATTTCAAATTGTCGTTACTAGGTTGAGTGGGGTATCATATTAAAAGAGCTTGATTTGTACATTCCAAAATAGATATTTTGATTTAAAAATCCATTCTCCCCCTTATCTCCGAAGTTTTGTAAAGGAAAAATCTGAACTAATTATAGTCGATAGAGGTTTTTTTTATAGTCGATATTACAGCATAAATAAAACGATCTCTCTGAGCAGCACAGTTTTTCAGAAACAGTTTTGCAAAAAACCTTTATAAACAAACTTAGTTTTGCGGTCCTAAATCTAGACTTGATTGCTTCCAACACTTTCAATCAATAACTTTGACATCAGGTTTTGTGAGGTACATACCACACAACATGATGATTATGTGCCCCTTATAACGGCCGATTGCCATAAATGTTAAAAAAGTGAATTCTGATAATTATGTTGAAATATAAATAACGTATGAAAAGCATAAAACAATGGCTTCTTTATTTCTCCAATTGTTTCCCTAATTAACGTTATTAAACGCTTTTCTAATAACCCAATTACTTGATAAAAACGTTTCGACCGCCGCTCTTTAATTTGATGATATTTTCGCATGCCCACCGCTCGCCATTATTATTTTCCGGTCATTGTTCACACAGTTGCGTTTTCCCCCTCGTCTTATTATAAAGGGTCTTGTGACAACGAAATATTCGAATTTGCTGTATGTCATATTGTAACTAGCATACGCTAGCGAACGCCAGCGCTGGCCAACGTTGAATGCGTATCACCATCATCATAACAACTCATGGAGACAGGGAGCCCTCCAGAACTCTAGCAAAAACTCGTGGCACTTTGTTTGTTCTGTTTTCTGTGGTCGAATAAGCATGTACCTAATTTAACCGAACCTTACGTACAGTCAACCGCACATCAGTGGACACATTTGCAACTCCTAAGTATTTCTATTGACGTGCTGTTGGGTGTACGTCTTAGGTTTGGGCTCGTCTGTAGATAGTATTTTTTTAGTATTTGACATCATAAATACCTACTAAAAAGTAAAAAAAAAATATAAGTATTTTTTAATAAGCTTTTATTAGATGTAGAAAAGGAACTAAACTAAAACGTTATCACAGACTCAGGTTTTCAAATAAAAGCGTGTTAAACGCGCAAAGAAATAATTTTATAAAAAGGTGAAAACAAATTTTCCCAGACATGAGACCTGGCTAGATTAATTTTTCACCCCCGAAAACCCCTGTATAGTAAATTTCGTCAAATTTGTAAGAGTTAGATACAAATATAAGTGAAAAATAAAAAATCGGTCAAGTGCGAGTGACATCCGTGCGACGACATAGATGTCTTATGCTCATTAATATATTAAATACCTGTTCCCCTACTAGCTCAGTCATTCCTCTGTCACCACAAATCACCAAACTTCCTCGTTCGTTCCGACTCTGGATCAGATTACGACTAATCTGTATCACAGTCGGAAACGGTAATAATTAGCTACTAATTTCCATTCTAAGGTCCGATTCTTAAAGCGCTTGTTTTAACTGTCTTTCGTATGTCACCACAAGTCATCTAATTTCCTCGTTTGTTCCGACTCTGGATCAGATTACGACAAATCTGTATCATGGTCGGAAACGGTGATAATTACAGACATTTCCATTCTAAGGTCTGATTCTTAAAGCGCTTGTTTTAATTGTCATTCGTATGTCAACACAAGTCATATAATTGCCTGGTTTGTTCCGGTAATAATTAGCAACTAATTTCCATTCTAAGGTCCGATTCTTAAAGCGCTTATTTTAATTGTCTTTCGTATGTCACCAAAAGCCATATAATTTCCTCGTTTGTTCCGACTCCGGATCATATTACGACTGATCTGTATCACAGTCGGAAACTATTATAATTATAATCCATCTTTTCGTTTATTCCAACGCTTACCAACACATTTTGCACCCATATCACTAAAACCAAAGTATATTTGACAGGAAGAATAACATTGTTTAACCAACTTGTTTTTTCTGACAGCTTTAGCCGATTGTTTTTGACATAGCTGCAAAATTTGTTGGTAAGCGTTGGAATAAACTAAAAAAAATATTCTAGCAACTAATTTCCATTCAAAGGTCCGATTCTTAAAGTACTCGTTCTCATCTCTGTCACAACACATCACCAAACTTGTTTGTTTCTACCGCTATCAGAATTAATAATTAACAACAATTTTTTATTCTAAGGTCTGATTCTCAGAGCAATCGTTTTCGTCATTCCTGTCACATGAATTCATCGTACTTCCTCGTTTATTGCGACTCCGGATTATAGGTCTCTTGACTTTACATTGAACGGCAGAAAGTCTTTAATCGAAAAAGGAAAGTTTTATTCACGCCTTCTCTTAGTAATAGTTTTGACTAACCAATTTTCAAATAGGACTCTTGACTTTACATTGAACGGCAAAAAGTATTTAAACGAAAAGGGATGTGTTTTATTAACGCGTTCTCTTAGTAATACTTTTGACTAACCAATTGTCAAATAGTACTCTTGACTTTACATTGAACGGCAGAAAGTATTTTAACGAAAAAGGGATGTGTTTTATTTACGCGTTCTCTTAGTCATATTTTTGACTAACTAATTTTCAAATAGGACTCTTGACTTTACATTGAACGGCAAAAAGTATTTAAACGAAAAGGGATGTGTTTTATTAACGCGTTCTCTTAGTAATACTTTTGACTAACCAATTGTCAAATAGTACTCTTGACTTTACATTGAACGGCAGAAAGTATTTTAACGAAAAAGGGATGTGTTTTATTTACGCGTTCTCTCAGTCATATTTTTGACTAACTAATTTCCAAATAGGACTCTTGACTTTACATTGAACGGCAGAAAGTATTTTAACGAAAAAGGGATGTGTTTTATTTACGCGTTCTCTTAGTCATATTTTTGACTAACTAATTTTCAAATAGGACTCTTGACTTTACATTGAACGGCAGAATGTATTTAAACGAAAAAGGGATGTGTTTTATTTACGCGTTCTCTTAGTCATATTTTTGACTAACAATTTTCAAATAGGACTCTTTACTTTACATTGAACGGCAGAATGTATTTGAACGAAAAAGGGATGTGTTTTATTTACGCGTTCTCTTAGTAATATTTTTGACTAATCAATTATCAAATTGACTATTACGAGTACTACGCCATTATACAATAACGAGTGGTTTAAACATTGTTTTCTTGTTTTGAAACGATTATCACTGCACCTCGCGTGCTGGCCCGTTTTAGTTGACTGGCATAAGGCAGCCAATCACTGACGCTTCAATAGGTACAGTCAAAAGCAGCTCAAGCTTGACACTTGCAACGAGACTGTAGCTCCTTTACATACAAAGTGCTCCTGAGAGTACAATCAAGAGCACGTCAGGCTTAATATATTGGACTTTGAACTGTTCTTACGAACATAGATATAGGAGCCACAGTCCTGTGACCGGCCCTTGACAGTATCTCTCACACAGCGTTATTCATTCGCGCAGAGGACGAGTGTTTGACATATAAAAAAATTCCTTGTTAAAAATAATCTGTCGGTATCTGTTAGTTTCAGAAAGGTCCATTAATGTTTATATACTTTTAAGCTTCATTTGTTTTATTTGTTGACAAATAAAGAAGGATTAAATTGGATGAAGCTTCATGCAGTAATTGAAATGACAGTGTAGCATGTTCTATTTTATTAAACTACATACTACAGTTACCCCATTTTACCACATCGTAACATCCCATGAAACGTCCACTGCTGGACAGGGAGCTCCCTCCAGAACTCCCAACAAAAACGCGTGGTACTTGGAGGGGATATACCATAGACACCACGCTTGAAAGCGTTGCTGGTGACCGCATTTTGTAAGATGGCACGATACACAGATGGTGCTGCCCACCCTCCGGTTCATAATCCCTTAGTCGCCTCTTACGACACCCACGGGTAGAGATGGGTTGGGTCTACTACTACCTACTTGTTTATAAATTTTGCTATTTACTTCTTAACTTTATTATGACATTACAAGAAATGTTTTTCTATTTCAGGTAAGTGACTGGCTGTTCTTTAAAGAGAGCAGTTAATTTGGAATTGCTTCTGACAACTGCGAAGAAAAAGAAAGACAACTAGTACCGGGACCAGCGAAAAAGGTAAGATAGGATCGGAACTAGGGTTGCCAAATGTAAAATTTAAAAGTCAAGATTAGAGCCTGCCCACTCAGCATAGTGCCATTTTGCGTTCATCTAGGCCCGACATCGTTGCCAATTTACTTTAATTCACTTTATTCATTCACGTATTCTCGACAGCTAAGCGGTGCACCGCAAATTGAAAGAAATAGACCGCTATCCTATACTATTAAACGAGCAATATTTATATATATATATTTGTAATCGGTTTCTCGAAAACGGCTCTAACGATTTTGAAGAAATTTTGTATCCGGGGGTTTTGAATTTTGGGGACGAAAAATCGATCTAGCTAGGTCTCATGTCTAGGAAAAATCGTTACGCCCGTGTTTTTAGGCATTTAAAAAAAATACCGCGTTTTAGACAGAAACCTACAGCGCCATCTGTTAGCGAGTAGCATAGCTTGCTCACCCGATGCTATTTTAATGTTTAGGCGGCTATTATAGAGCGAAGCTCGGTCGACCAGGTACTGATATAGATATATCTGTAGATATATGTGTCTCTGTCTAAAATAAGAAAAACTAAACTTATCGTTTTATTAATAATTTTCCTCCACTGACATTTCTACGCGTGGACTTTGACGCCATTCCACAAACAAAGTAAAATTTCTCCGAGATATAATTTTATCTAGGGCCTCGTGCTGAGGCTGGAAACTAATCTGCGTCCTTCGACAAAATCTCTGATAAAAAGACGAAAGTTATGTCTGAAAACACTTGTATCTCATACCGAAGGAAGAAGTCTAAATGGTGTATATTTTTTTATAGTTAAACAGTAGTCCAAAATCGAACCACAATTTGTTTTATTTTATTCTTTCATTTTTAAGGTTTTCTGAAGTCTTGAACTAAGTCCGGCTCAAAGCCTGATGATAAGTCCGCTTAAGAAACTTCCGCTTCCCACCCGCTCGGAGAAGCTTTAAAAGCCAGCCAAGCTACCAGCAAGATCATCTTCAAAAATAGCCGGATAAGAACCTAATTCCTGACATGTCAGAACAATCCTGAAGCTTGGTAACCCTAATTGGAATGGAATTGAAGAAGATTTCCCTTACCGCTGTTACTTATTGAAAGTTTTTAGTTATATTCTCTAAGTAATGCCATCGAACGGCTTGGAAGAGCTGTAATAAAAACTTCTTAGATTTAATAGCTGCATTCTTTGCCGGGGAGGAATTTTCATGAGTCTTTTAAGTCATCCAGCTGTTTGACTCCTTGATATTCAATTCATTTATTTTGCTAAATGAAAGGTTGATACACATCATAAAGCCAAATAAAAGACTGACAGCTCAAATAAAATCATTTTCATCATATCAGCCGAAGGACGTCCACTGCTGGACATAGGCCTCCTCTAAAGATGTCCACGACTACCGGTCCTTCGCTGCTCGCTTCGGCTTTCCGTGACCTTGACTAGATTATCAGGCTCCTCCTTTGAGGGGTCTGCCTACGTTAAGTGATCGCCACTCCAGATTCTCTGCACCCCATCGTCTATTCCCACCAGCCATCGGTTCTTCTAGCGATGGTCTTCTATCTCAATCCTTCCATCAACTTTTCCATCGCCTGACCTATAATCTCAGAGTACTCAGAGAAGACATCTCGAGAGAGAAAACTTTGTTTCATATTTACTTTAAGTACAGTCATGAGCAGGTCATGTTTGACACTCGCGTCGCGACTTTAGCTCCAACAGCTATTAAAGTAAGAATGGTTCCAAGTCCAATGTGTCAAGCTCGAAGTGCTCTGAATTTGAGTTATGACTATTGAACTAATAGTGCCTTGTAAAAAGGGTTCCATTTTTTATTCCTTTTGAGGTACGGTACCTTAAAAAAATCAAGTCTACTAGGGTTTTGTTTACTTACTTCTCTAGCGCAACGACCCAAAGTGAATCTTGGCCGATACGAGAATCGGCGACTGGTTCCGATCTTGTGCCGCAGCCTGCCAGTCGTCAGCCTGTAGCTCGCGCAAGTCTGCACCAACTACATCGGCCCACCGGTACCTCGAGCGGCTAACTCGACGGCGTCCCTCCAGGCTTTCTTGACGTACCGGTCCTCCCCATCCTTTCTACATGTCCGAGCCGTGTTTACTAAGTTTTGTTTTTTCCTTAAAAGTTAAATTTTAAGAGGATGTTTTAAGACTCTCCTGGGAGTTCTAAATTCGCTACGAAAAGTTTTTTTTTTTTCATCGAAAAGAGTTGAAAAAGTTTCCGAACTTCGGAATGGCGCCACTTGAGATGAGCCATCTTTTTTATTAAATTTCACATTTCTTTCGCGATTCGTTTGAAATTTTATTCAAACTTTGTAGTTTTCTTCGAAGTTGGTATTAAATCTTTAAATTTATTTTATTAAATATTTTGTGCCTAAGTTTTTTATTTTCTTTTTCTCTAAAAGACTGACAAATTCTTTATGAACAAGATTGTCAAAATACGCTCTTTTCTACAAAGCCAAGGGAGCCCACTGCTGGACTGTCTTGGGCTTTTTCTGAAAATCATTCATTTGGACGAAAAATTACTGTCATATTTAATAACAACAGTCATCATCAACATCTATTGCCTATGTGAGTAGTAGCGTGGCACACCCCGAAACTCTCTAGAAAACGATTGATTCCGCAACAACACTCTTACAACTAAATAAATCTGTTCACATTAAGTCAGTCTAATGTGCTGGGTGAGAGTGAGCGAGACAAGACACACACTCGCCTTCAGAAACACTCGGTGTGCGGGCGGGTGTGGGTCGTTGCTAGGGGGGCTAGGGATTTTCGCTACTTTACGTGTAGCGTGGTATTATATAATTTTTATCAAAATGATTTAAATAATAGAAGAAATACCAAGAAATAAAACATTTTCCTAGTGGGCGCTATGGGCGGTGGTGACCACTAACCGTGAGGTGGCCCACAAGCTCGCTTCCTCACTTTTTGCATAAAAAAATAGAAAATCCTTCAGCCATTTTCGTATATTAAATATTTTTCTTCGTGTTTCGACCTATGTTTCAAAGGAAAAGTTTCTGTTACCTTATACATTCTTGGTTAGTGGTGTAAGAACAGAATGGTGGTATTACCTAAATAAGGCTATTCAAAATATCTTCTTCAACAACATTTTCAACTTCGAAATACAAAATTATCAACCTCCGTGTTACCTGAAAGTTTTAATGAACTACCGATCGGGGTAATTGTAACTTTAACCGAAACCGTGTCGAACAGTTGCAAAACTAGGGAAATTTTAGGATATTAGCCCAGGCAAAATATGGTTTTGGCAAAACAGTTTGAAAATTTTAAACAATAAGCAGCTCTTAAGCTGGACGAGGGCCTCCTTCAAACACATGAAAAATCTGGCATATTTTGGTGCGTTTTAGTAGGTTTCCTTCCTACCCTAGTTAGCTTAGCGGTCCCATCAGGGAATATTCCACCTGCCAAAATGCTGCCACTTGCTCACCAACTGCAGTGGCCAGCCTGGAAGTCATTAAACCGTCTGTGAAATCAGTTTGAACATTGCGAGACAGGGCCTCATAGACCAGTAGCTGGAGCACTGTGACTTTGGAGCTTCATGTCAAAACTTGGCGCAATTGCTCTCTTATCCACTGTGCCCCTTCACTTCCACTAACGACGATCTATGTGAGAGATCAGATAACGGAATAGCAGACATTTCGGGATTTAAATATTTAGTTAAATGTTATCAACCTATCTCTACCCGTGGGTGTCGTAAGAGGCGACTAAGGGATTACAAACCGGAGGATGGGCAGCAGCGTCCATCTGTGTATCGTACCTTCTTACATACTGCGGTCACCAACAACCGCAGTCCATGTTACCAGGCGCAACGCTAACAAGCGTGGTGAATATGGTACTTCCCCACCACATTGATCCATTTAAAACTGGCATTCTGGAGGGAGCTACCTGTCTGCAGTGATTTTGTTAGTCATGTGTTGTAAGTTAAAAAGCAAACTTATTTCGGTAGTTGTGAAATAGCATCATGGCTTGTCTACTAAGGATTGGAGCAACTCGTGCCGTGGCGTGTCTGCATATCGATGAGTGCTTATCCGGACAGCGTTTGACTCGCTAATGCACTGCGGTCTGCGGTTTTGTAGCTGTTAAAGAAACTAGGAGGAAACTAGTTGTGGAAGAAGAAGCTTTAAAGCTCGGTGTTTAAACAAGTTTAAACCAAACTTTATTAAAGAATTTATTTTTTCTACTATTTTGTGTGCACTTCAATTTCAAATTATTTTTTGCCAGAATATGGCAAAAATGGTCTTACAAAATAATAAGAGATCCTATGTTGAATGTGTATACGATAGGCATGCGAATCTACTCCGCTTAATGTTATCGAGAGTTTTAAAATCAATCACCTTTATTGAGCTAAATTCAGAGATAGATAACAACAATTACTATTTCTACCACGTACAATTGAGAGATGTTATTTTTGTTTCGACCTAGGTTCCTTGGGAAAAGTTGTTCAGTTTCATGGGCGATATCATCTCTCGAATTTTTCTGGATGTGAATAATAATAACGAGCAATATTTGTATATCGATTTCGATGAAATTTACCATACGGGGATGAAGTTTACCATACGGGGGTTTTTGGGGGCGTAAAATCGATCTAGCCAGGTCTCACGTCTGGGGAAATTAGTTTTCTCCGTCTTTTTGGGCATTGCTTGAAAATAGCGCATTTCAGAAACCTACAGCGCCATCTATTAGTGGGCTTTGGTTAAGATTATACAGAACGAAGGTCAGTCTCCCAGTATTCCTGTATAAATGAAAATAAATGTCTGGCTTGTTGATTCATGTCTGGCTTGTTGATTCTTTCTTTCAAAACTTTTATACAGCGTGAATTTTCATTTGTTTCGCTCCCAAAGTCCAGTGATCTACTGATGAAAACAAGCAACTTTCCATACAAAATGGCTTGATCAACTGACCACTTTGGTATGAAGAGTCGGAAATTTATTTTGAGTTAAAAATTCTTTTCTTCGAAAAAGTTGCTTGTTTTCATTATTAGAATCACTGAGCTTTGAGAGCGAGACCAAAAAAATTACCGTTACACATTTTGATGAACTTTTCTTTTGTCTTTCCAGTTTGATCCTACCCTGACCCATGGATCCCAGCCTAATCCTATCCTGTTCCTGTTTGAAAGTACCTAGAAAAATCCCTTCAGAACAACATGGCTTCAAATTGAAATACATATTACTTTTGTTTACAAAAAGACAACAATTTACTGTAAAGATCGGGAATGAAAGAAATAAAAGATTAATGTGTAGTTTTGTTTCTGTAGATTTTTAATTCATTATCTCTTTTCACTTTTCTCTGGTTGTTTTTCCTATCTGTTAAAAAAAACTTTTACTTTTTATTTGAAACTTGAAAAAACTGTGGATATTTCTGACTAGTTGGACGTTGAACGATAGCACAGAATAGGTTATACTAGGTTATTTTTCTTTTTACCTGACATCCATTTACCCACTTATAAGTGAGGTCAAAACAACAACTTTTGTTCTACGACTTTGCTAACAACGCAAAAAAATATATATCCCATACAAAGTAACGTAAGTGACCGACACATTTTGTATGGGAAGATGTTTTTTTATGCATTGCTAGCAAAAACGTAAAACAAAAAGTGGTTGATTTTGACCTCACTAATAAGTGGGCAAACGGATGTCGGGTATAAAAAAATAACCCTGCATGTGTAGTTATACTTATGTAACGATAGACTCAGTGTTTTCGTGTGATGCGGCTAAAAACGAGTACTTCATCTCATCGAAGTTACATCTCTTCTTAACTGCAAAATGTTTGTTTACTTAACGTCCTATTATTTCGTATAATAAAGCTTTTTTTTCCATTTACGAAATTTTTCGATTTTTTTATAATCAAAATCTCGAATCGCAAAGGCGAAAATATCTCATTCAGATCTTAGATTACTTTTGTACAGTTTATTCATTGGAGTCTGTATTAACCGTCTAATCTGAAAACCAGTCTATATCTGATGCCCCTGAGCTAAATAGTCCTATCAACGAGGGAGTGGACCCTGACGATAAAAAGATTACGTTTCCACTAGGAGATCCTGTATCGCTGTGAGCTTTGTTGTAGGTATCCCAGGGTATACCACCTCTCCTTCCTGTCCTTTATTATTGTAATTTTATTTTTAATTTGTGTGCAATAAAGAATATATATATATACCACCATACCCAGAGGCAAATATCATATAAAACTGCTTTGATTGGAAATCAAATCAGGGACTCGAAATATTAGGCAACTGTTTAGTCCATTTAATCGGAACCCGTGAACTATTTAAAAATGTGAATGACTCTGTAAAAACATTATGTATCAACCTAAATGGTTTGTTTGCATGTTTAACAAGTTAACTGAAAATTCCCTTTAGTTCAGTCAAGAGCACGTCAAGCTTGACACATTGGACTTTGTACCGGTCTTATTTCAATATCCTTAGGAGTTAAAATCGCGCTGCGAGAATTAAGGATCTGCTTTTATAAATTAAGATGTAAAATATGTGTGATAACGTGTTTACTTTACTTAAGCTTAAATCTTGGATTCGGAAGGTGAATTTCACACATTTGAATTAATTAAGTATTAAATATTTGTTTCAATAGGCTTAAAAAATATCCTATACAAAAAAATATGTCCACAAGATACTACCTTTAGAACATAACATCACGCCTTGTTCCCGTTGGGGTAGGCAGAGACCACAGTTCTCCACCTGCTACGATCTTGACATACTTCCCTTGCTTCCTGAACCTTCATCAATCCTTTCATACATGCTCGTCGGTTTAGGGTACTTTTAACCTGGCCTTTATTCAGAACGTCTTGAATTTGGTCCTGGTACGTTCGCCGAGGCCTTCCCCTTCCAACGTTTCCATTCACTCTCGCCTTGTGGATCTCTTTCGTCAATCTTCCTTCATTCATCCTCTCTACATGACCAAACCATCTTAGCATCCCTTTCTCAATTTTAGTCACTACGTCTTCTTTTACGCCACAACACACAACGTTCTCTTATCACACTATTTCTAATCCTATCACTCAATTTCACACCAATCATACTCCTCAACGCTCTCATTTCTACTGCATTAATTCTACTTTCATGCTTCTTCTGCCATACCCAGCTTTCACTGCCGTACATCAGTGTTGGTACCAAAACGCCTCTATGAACAGCCAGACGAGCCTTGTGAGACACCTTCTGACTTTTCATAAAAGCATGCAGAGCACCATTCACCATGTTTCCAGCATTCACTCTTCTTTCGATATCACTTTCGCACTTTCCATCTCTCGTAAACTTAGAACCCAGATACACAAACTCCTTCACTTGTTCGACTTGTTCACCACCTATTAATATAGTACACTCTGTCATACACACTTCTCTTTCAAGTACCATTACTTTCGTCTTGCTTACATTTACTTTCATTCCTTTCCTATCAAAAGCCACATTCATCATTGTTACCATCTCCTGTAACTCGTCAGCAGATGACGCAAGTATAACTTGGTCATCAGCGTAGAGAAGACATTTTATGAGTAACTCATTCATTCTCAGTCCACACATACTCTCTTTCAGATCAGTCAAACAATTATCCATGAACAGGTTAAACAGCCAAGGTGACGCTACACATCCCTGCCTAACACCTTTTTCGATGCTAAACCATTCAGTGTACGCCCCGTTTATTCTGACGCAAGCACTGGAATCCTCATAGAGAGATTTCAGTGCTTGAATCAGATGACCGTTCACCCCATACATAGACAATGCCGACCACAATTCATTCCTCACCACTCGGTCATAGGCCATTTCCAAATCCACGAACGCGCAGTAGACTTTTTGGTTTTTGGCCAAAAACTTTTCAGCTATGCACCGCAAGGAAAAGACCTGATCTGTACATCCCATTCCCTTTCTAAATCCCGCTTGTACATCCCATATTTTATCGTCAGTATCTTTCATCACTCTTTCAATCAAAACCTTTGCATACAGTTTGCCGACGACACTGAGAAGGCTTATCCCGCGATAATTTTTGCAGTCCTGTTGTGACCCTTTTCCCTTGTACAGCGGCACAATCACAGCCTTGCACCAGTCACCTGGTACTCGGCCGTTCGTCCAACACAGGTTGAAAAGGCGGTACAGCTGACTAGCCACAATGCCTCGCCCAGCCTTCAACATTTCGACCGACACTCTATCATACCTACCTGCTTTACCTGATTTCATACTTTTCATTGCTTTCATGATCTCATCCATACTTATCTCACTTGCATTACTATTATATTCATTCTCATGCATTTCCACAGAAGACCTTTAGAACACCTACTACTTAACAAAAAGAGTACGCGTACTTGCCCAGAGCCTTACAGAAGTACCAGATCCTGGATCACTTGCAATCTTGCAAACATCAACAAAGGAATTTATTGTCAGGGTCTCCTTACGATATAATCCGTTTTGATTGGGATGAACGTCGTAATGAGCACCGTATAATGAAGCTCTTCATTCAAATACCTACTTGTATTTGGTTCGTGTTGCTGAAAAATACAGTTTTAGATTCGACGCGAATGACGCTACATGCGTTGCGTTAACTTTTTTAAGGATTTTTATAAGATGCTTATTTCAGTGAACATTTTTTGTGAACTCAAAGGTGGCAACCCTGTTTAACCCTTTAGACGCATTTAACTTTGATGTCAAAATTAAACGTTTCGCCAGTTTTTATTTATTTATTTAGATCACCATCATTTTAAGTATCAAAATTTGAGTAATTTTTTTTGTGTAATAAGTAGTCACCACCGCCCATAGCAATCACTATCTTATAAGTGACATAATTTGACTCAAATAAGACAGCAAATCGCGTTGTTCACCCTTAAAGATGACATTGTGTCATGTGCCGGTGATTTCACTGTCTCCCTTTCCCTTCGAACTGAAACAACCACCTTAACAACCACCCGTAACTAACGGTTCAATGCGCCTTCCAAAGCAAAGAAAACGCTCTTCATTGTCCCGTTATCTTACTTTTATAATGCATTCATTTGAAATCATCTCGAATTTCTGTTTTAGTCTAATATGTTATACTGGAAAATAATCCCGTAGCAAACGCCTACGACGTAGCATTCGTAGCACGTCTACGAAGATCGGCCAATCGTTACAGAAGTACATCGAATAGATTCGTAAAATATTTATTTGCGCTCTCATACCGGTATTTGGGGCAAGAGGTTGCCCGTGAGTGCTTTAATAGAATTTTAGAGTAATAGTATATTATGTAAGTAGGCCAAAATGCTTCGGACTACGCTTATGGCGACAAATCGATGAAAAGTAGTCGTAAACAAATGGCTTTGTACGTTCGCAAACGCAAGTAAAATAGGATAAAAACCATAGGATTAATATTTATGTCGCCGCCTGCCAGTCATTGCATCAGCCAGTTAGTTAAACGGCTAGGCGGAATGTTTAGAGGGCGAAGTATTTCGCGTTAATGATACAAATAAGCTGACCTCAGTACAATAGGTAGGTTACGTTAGGTCGTAAGCTAACGAAATGTCAAGTAATAGACATTTTAATACTAGATTCTCTGCCTGCGTCTGTGTTCCCGAGTTCATATAACCCGAATCTATTCAAGTCGCCCTTGAATAAGCTTCTTCTGGGTAAGCTCGTTCTCGAACTACTGAGACAAAAAAAGTCTCAGTAGTTCGGTGCCGGACAAAACAACCGAACTACTGAGACTAGACGCTATCGTCAACCTCATCTCTGTCCTCAAGACTAGAGGTCAAGAATAAGCCCAACTAAAAAAAAGAAAAAAAGAACCGCAATTCTATAAAATTGTCGAGTATCCTCGTAGCTGTGCTCTACGGGTGTAGCACATGCTACGTCGCGCTGTAGCATATCGCTACGCCGCTCTTTAGCATTTGTAATGCATTTAGTTCACATTGTATTTGGCAGCTAATAAAAAATTTAATGTAGCTAAATAAAAAGGCTTTTAAATGCATAAATTCTAAAGTGCCGGTAATCTCACTGGCTCCCTTACCCTTCACACCGAAACACAGCAATGCAAACAGGGCTGTTTTACGGCAGAAAATGGCAAGGAGGTGGTACTTCGCCAGACGGACTTTGCACAAAAGCCCTACCATCATCTCATGAGACATACCATCTTAGTTCTCAGGATGGGTAACGCGCTTTGCTGTCTTATTAGTGACAAATTGTTTCACTAATAAGACAGTGGGTGTCATTGGCGGTGGTGACCACTTACCACCAGGTGGTTTACCTGCTCGTTTACCCACTTTTGAAATAATAAAAACGAAAGTAATGAATAAATTATGTCCATGGAACTTTGAATGAAAACGTAAAAGACACTTTGAATACAATACAATATACAACATTTCAATGACAAATTAGCCGGATTCAAAAAAGATCGCGTCATTTTCATTTTCTCTTTTCTTAAACTGAGTGTGTGCAAGGGACGGTGTACCGAAAACTGAAAGGGATTAGTCAACGAATTTGAACAATTTACCCAAAGAATTCTTTTTCGAGAAATGAAAAGAAAATTAGACCTCTCCATACAAATTGCTGACTGATCGAACAGTTTGTATGGAGAGGTCAAAATTTTGTTTCTTTGGAAAAATTGTTCAGTTTTGAGCACGGCCTTTCAGTTTACGGTACACCGTCCCTTACACCCTGCATAATCAGTGGTTATAGTACCTTAAGAACTGTAGAAACTCAAAGCTAGTGACTACACCGTTACCTTAGGTATTTTCAAACTTTTAACAAGTGAGAAAATGTATTTTCAATCAGCTCATTCACTTAAGCAATGGCAAATAAACTTATACTGAGAAATACAACGCTTAACGGAAAGGTGAATAATGAAAGGTGTGAATCTGCACATTAAACTCAACAACTTTTTCCAAGAACCTTAGGTCGAAATACCAAAGACTAAATTTGACCTCCCATACAAAATGCGCTATCAGCTAATTTTTGTTATACGAGTATGGCCTATGTTCTTTGGCAAAAGTTGTTCAGTTTCATTGGCTGATTCACACCCTTCAGTATTATCACACCTTTCCGTTACACGCTGTATTCAAAATCTTAGCTCGAGGTCTAAAAATAAACCAGTATCTGAGACCCTTTATGTTTCCAATTCCATTAATTAATTTGGCAAGTTCACAGACGTGCCGGATATGACGTCATCAACTTAACCCGCCGCCTCCGGAAACTCACTGTTAATTTTCAAAACGACCCATTTTTGTTTACTCCCCAAATTTCAAAGACAACTTAGTTTGAATGTTAATTAATTTTGATAATGAGGAAAATTAATTTTTGTTAATTATAAACGGTCAAGTGCAAGGCTGGCTCACGCGCAGTGGGTTCCGTACCACCATAAAATAGCACGTGTTGAACGTTCCAGTGGTAAATTTTGTTGATTCCCACTCGCACTTGACAATTTTTTTTTTCTACACTAGCTTATGCACTTCAACCATACCGAGTTTGTCTGTATGCATTACTGTTTCAAAGATTGAGGTAAAACAAAAAACTAGAAAACGCGCTTCTCGCCCGCGGGACTACCGTTATTTTTTATCTTTTGTTTGGTAATAACTCTGTGGAAATAGCAATAAGCATTTCATAAGTTCAAAAGATACATACATACATAACATCACGCCTTGTTCCATAGATACATCTCTTTAAATATTGAACAGACTAGGTAATCTTAGCAATAGAGTGACGTCTTGGCTCCCATTGGGTACGAAACCATTGAAAGTGTTGTACAGTCAAGTGCATAAATATGTATCTAAGCTATCGTTTCAAAAGTATGTATCATTGAATGTTTATTATTATAGCATCCAATCTAACTGATATAAATATGTCTGCGGAAACTGATCAATAATATGTATACTATAAAGGACAATTTGTTATATAACGAGCAATACAAACCTTTTGAGGGACATATTACTGCTCACTTAGTTATTTAGATATTTTTGCAACAAAAACGAAGACATAATAACGATGAGAAAAGTGTGACATAATTCGTGAATCTTTACATAAATACATGTAATTGCAATGGATTTCAAGAAACATATTTATGCACTTGACTGTACTTACTATACAGCGTGTTAGGGAAAGGTGTGATAAAATATTAATGAAGGCTGTGAATCTGCCTGTGAAACTGAACAACTTTTCCCAAAATAAATTTTTGATCGCCGTAGAAACTTCATCAGCCGATAGCGCATTTTGTAAGGAAGGTCAAATTTGGTTTTTCGTATTTCGACCTATGTTTCTTGGGAAAAATTGTTCAGTTTCATAAAATAATTTTAGCATGTTACTCAGACCAAGAAACTTAACAACTTTTCTCAAGGAACTTATGTCGAAACACGAAAAAAATATTCCAGTTTCCCATAGAGACTACGTCACTTTTTGTACATTGTTTTTGTATGGGAGGACAAAAATTACTTTTCGTTATTCGACCTATGTCCCTTGGGGAAAGTTGTTCAGTTTCATGGTCTTAGTAACATGCTTAAATTATGTTCACTATTTCATTAGGACCCTTTACAATGTGTAACAGAATGGTGTGATAATACTGAAGGGTGTGAATCTGCTCATGAAACTGAACAACTTTTTCCAAGGAACCCGGGAACAAATATACTCGCATACAAAATGCGCTATTAGCTGATGCAGTTTCTGTTAGAGGTCAAAGATAGATTTTCGGATTTTGACCTATGTTGCATGGGAAAATTGTTCAGTTTCTTGGGGAGATTAATACCCTGTCGTATTATCACACTTTTCCGTTACGAGTTGTATAAGTTTGAGTTAGCAGTGATAAGTTTTTCTATCGATGAGCTTTAAATTAACTTTTCGTAAGTTTGATAGACGCTCAACTTCTACTTACTCAATTATTATTTCGTTTAGTGAGATTGATGAGTTTGAAGAATAAGTAATTACTTTAGTTAGTTTTAAAATCAAAGTTATCTTTTTGATCGATTAAGTATAATGACTCGCTCAGGGTTCTCTTCCGCCTGCCGCGATATTGCAGCGCCTCACAGATGTTTACGGAGGCTCGCCTGCCGGGTCTGGATGCACTGATCCGCCATCATGTTGCCAAGTTTAGGAGCGTTGTCTTTGGATCTCAGAACAGATTAATAAAGGTGCTTAGTTGTAGATGTAATCAGAGTGACCTTTTCTCCCACTGGGGAAAACTGTTGTTTTACAAATTAAATTAATTTAAGCTATTTTTGTACTGTACTATGGATATTTCTATCTGAAATAAATGAATTTATTTTATTTTATTTATTTATTTATAAATATATTGTTCTAAATTAATTTTGTCTGTACATTGAAAATATTAAAAAAATATATCACTTTTTTTTTAAATGCACTTTATGCTATTTTGATGCCCCTGAACCCAAATCACAGATTTTTTGGATTATATTTGTCTGTCTGTTTGTTTACTTGTTCGAGCATCACGCAAAAACTACTGAACCGATTATAATGAAACATTTTTTGATAATAGTTTGACTTAAACTGGTTTTTTTTGGAATGGGAATCGGAGATGTAACATTTTTTTTCATTTCGTTTTGTTTTGTTCAATCATTTAACATGCGGGTAAAAGCTAGTTGTGTAATATTTCCGTGCTCCGGAAGGCACGTTAAGCCGTTGTTTCCGGCTACATTCACTGATTGTAATCACTGAGCAAACTGAGAGGCCATTTGGCTGCTACAAAACTCTGATTGTTCTTAGGTTTGCGGAGCGGAGGTCGGAAAGCAATTATTCTGTGGAAAATCCACGCAAAAGTGATATATTAATAAGCCTTTGGCGGCTCAACAAATCTGACACAAGGACTCGTGAGGTCGGTCTTCGACCTTACAACCTAAATTATTGATGTTGGTGACAATCAAACCTAATTTCTGTAGTTTTATGCATTTGACACTCATGAGATTTGAGAAGGACGCTGCTGCTCCTCCTCCGGCTCAAACTTCCTTAGTCGCCTCTTACGACACCCACAGACTGGCACAATACATTTGACACTATTTATTTTCAAAGATTTAAAGAAATTACGAATACATACTTTTATCTTGCCCTAAACCTCGCCGTAATGTCAAGCCCATGTAGCATTCCGTAGGTGAAATCGGTGAAACCTGCAAATTCCCACCCAGACCGGCAAACCGAAAGGAAACGTCATAATCATATGATAGCCCTGCCTGGCAACGCGGCCGTATAGCTAGGGTTGCCAGGGCTGAGATGAAGTTGCAGATTTATATTTTTCCTTGGCCTTGTGGACCAACCTTAGTTAGTGACCACACGGACGACCTCGATTTGCTTCTTGTAGGTCAGTCAGGACAGCAGATGTTTTGTTGTAGGTGTTGCTTTATTTTTTTTCACATGGCGCTAATTTGTGAAGATATGTCATTTAACTGACTTTATGAAGTGTTACATAATGAATTTTAAAAAATGATTTTTATTTTATAGATTTTGCAAAGCACTTCGCTTATTGTCGTTAAACAATCCCCACTTTCTTTTCCAAAAATGATTACCGATTTGAGTCGTTAGTGCGAAATATTTTAGACATGGTAATTCTTATTTAACTTTTATGTAGTAAGCTAAAGTACAAAGAGTTAGGGTCCTTGTTTTCTTTCTTTTACCATACAAAATCATCAGCAGATCGGGTCAGTTAGTGCGGTATTTTTTTTTCGTCCTGTGTTTAATACACGTTACCACAGACGTTACAGAGTCATCTCCTGAAGGAACTCACTGTTAATCTTAACACCCTATATGTCTGGCAACCCCAGGCAGCGCATTGCGCCCACCTGTCGGCGCGCGTGCGTCGTGCGTGACGTCACACTCGCCCGAACATATCCGAATCCAACCGAGCACTACCGACGTCAGCTGCCCGATTGATCTGCACCGCCACCGTCGAGCCCCAAGCTAATCAAATCTGTCTGATCTTGCTTACACATCCTTACTTGACCTTGAAAAGGTACCCTTTAAAAACCAGAACGAAATAAAAACGAAAAAAGAGCAGTAACTTTCCGAACAGTATCTAACATCTCAGAGGCTCTCAAGCTCCTTATCTAGTTCTTAATCCAAGATAAATATTACATCAATCGTGGGAGGGTAGTGTTGACAGCGCATGCGCGGGCTAGGCCGGCCCAGTCCCGCTGAGGCCGCGCTCAAAGCCACACGCCCGCGGCCCGAATTCCGAGCGGCGACTCGGTACGGTTATCCCGGACTAAAACGTGACCTTTAAACACCTTTTTCAACCTCAAGAAAAACCTCAACACTAAAATATTAAAAAAAAATACGCTGTTGATTCCCACCCACGTGGCATTGAAATCCAATTGCGTAAGTAATTCGCAAAACCGAATCTCCTTTGACAGAAAAACAAACGTTGCTGGCAATATCGATCACACTATGTTTATCATCGCCATGGAGTACCCATGTGTTTAGTTAACGCTGCTAAAGTAAATAGTGCATTAAATCTGAAGACCACGAGGTTGTAAGTGACTTTCTTTTTCAATGGTGTAATCGGACCGCGCCCGCTAACGCCGGTTGACCTTAAAGCCGACAATCCAGTGTACCTTGTTTGTTTATGAAGCTATAAAAAACTTATATTTATGTCCATTAAGATAAGCATCGGAGCTAAATTGCTTCTTTTGGCGGAATTTTTGTTTACTGGCGACAGTAGAACTAGAAGCGCTTAAGAAGGGCGCACGCATATGGTTGCAGATTATACGAGTATCTTACACTTTCCTTTTGAATTATACAGAATTCTTTTTTTTTTTCACAAAAAAAAAACAAATTTTCTTAAGAAATTTAGGCGGATATCCCATACGATTCCGCAGCAAAATTTACTAGAGGTGACTTAAATTTTAAAATCTGCTTTTTCTAGCGTTATTTCTTTCGAAAATCTTGAGAATCTTCAAGGAAATAAGCTTGAAATTCAGATTTTCGTGTAAGTCACTTTTCTTTCTCTACCAATTACAAGCGATCGTGGATTATTGACAAATACTCTCAAATACTATTTCCTTTCGATCACGAAATGTTTTGGTTTTACAATTAAAGCTTTTTCTATGTTTGAAAAGCACGTTTATCAATGAACTATGGAGCTCTCGATCCACCTAAAAGCGTTTTCCGTGTTTTAGAAAGCACGTTAATCTTGACAGCAATAAACCAAGGAACTTACTATTTAGGCGGGGGTTTTGAAGGTATAAATTTATTGTTTTTAAAGGTTTCTAGTTACCAACCTCCATCTATTTTTATATATTTTCTTTTGCTTAACCGTCTGCTTCAGATAGAGGCTTATGTTTTTTCACTATGACTGATTTCGTTGATTTTATTATTCGTACGGCAATACTGTAAGTCTACTATATGTAAATAGTCTAAGACAACCGTCATATAAGCGGCTTATACACGAGAGGAGAAATCGTGTTACAATACCGCCAAAACCACAGACCCCAACCTTAAGGGATGAAGTATAATGAATTTTGTTCTATGCAACTTAGTCAGAATTCAAACGACCTAAGCTTAGCGTCCCGTGTGGTGCCGGCAAAGAACAGTACCAACCCATACATACCCGTGGGTGTCGTAAGAGGCGACTGAGGGTTATAAACTGGAGGATGGGCAGCAGCATCCTCCTTTGTATCTTACTTACTGCGGTCACCTACAACCGCGGTCCATGGTGCCAGCCGTAACGCTAACAAACGAGGTGACTATGGGACTTGCAACCTGAATAGGTTCGGGTTATATGAAATCAGAACACAGACGCAGGTAGAGAATTCCACTCCTTAGCTGGAGCATTATAAAAGACGTTTATAAGCGCTTTGTGCGAATATGTATGGACTTTGCCTAGACATATTGAGCTGACGTGACCCTGAGTGATTCGTTATCGCCAAAAGTTAAGACTCTCTCCTATTGTCTTTATTAAAAGATGATGTGCAAAATTATTTGAAAACCAAGAACTAAGCTTCATCATAACATCCCATGAAACGTCCACTACAGGACAGGGAACTCCCTCTAGAATTCTAGCGTTTGCTGGAAAAATGTAGAGGGGAAGTACCATAGTCACCTCGCTTGTTAGCGTTACGGCTGGCACCATGGACCGCGGTTGTAGGTGACCGCAGTACGTAAGATGTAAGATACAAAGGAGGATGCTGCTGCCCATCCTCAAGTTTATAACCCTTAGTCGCCTCTTACGACACCCACGGGGAGATAGGTTGGTACCTACTATTCTTTGCCGGCACCACACGGAGCACTTACCTTGACCTTTATAAGACTTACAAATTTTGTGGACATGGTTAACATGAAAAGCAAGTTGATTCTTGTTTCTAATGTTGACACTTTCAAGTTCAAGAGCAAGCCCATAGAAACTAAAAAAAGTTCAAACCCTACGATCAAGGCCTACTAGGACTAAATAGCTAATATATCTTAAAGGTTAGCAGTATATTGAGTTTAATTTGTCTGCTGTCAGAGCATTTACACTTCTCGGTCGTATTTATATTCGGGACGGCCACTTAAGTTTTTTTTAATCGCCTCTAATGGCTTCTTTACTTAATTAATGGCTGTTGGTAAAAAAAAAGAATTTTCGCCCATTTTCCGTATTGGCGCCTGTCTGGCGTTTTAGTAATTTGAATTTTGAAAACCTTTTAAAAGTTCGGTAATCTCGCCGAAATGTGTTTTTCGTTTTTTACTAAGCTTGCAACTAATTTAACTTTACGTAGCATGGCAAAAGCCTATAAACATTTGAAGAAACAAGCATTTTTGTTCATGATTTTAGGATTAAAATAAATCATGAAACGAATACTATTTTAACTTAGAATTGTATTAACTGTGAATCTTCAAAAGGTTTCAACACTAATGATAATCGGCAAGCAATGAAAGTAAAAGCAGATACAACTATCGGTCATCCTCTATGTGAGCAAGCGAGTTTCTTAGTTGCCGCGAGTGTGCACAGATAGCAAACATGTGCGTGTAATGTATTTGCCTCAACTGTCGTTGTAAGATAAATATAACTTTCTCTCTTTATATGCAGGTACCGGGGCCTTTCTTTTTCATTTATTTTCCAAAATAGTTTTTTAAACAGATTATCTGAAAATAGCCGTGTAGGGGCTTGAGTCGCCGTAGCTCACAGCTAGCCGCCGTATCTCACTGATCTGATTGGTCTAATTTCGTATGTCTCCGCTTCGCTTTGCTCCGTAACAGTGGAAACACGACACGCCTGCGGATGAGAGTTCCTCTCACCTCTGCATCTGGCAGAATTTCTGCTGGTGTCATATTTGACAGATTTTTCGGTCGCGGAACTTACCGCGTCGGAATTTCCCTACGGATGTGGCTACACTTATAGTGTAGGCGTTGGCGGAGTCGTGGGTAGTATTTACTAATAGGAATATGATATTTTCGGAATGAAAGAAGCCTACGTCACTTGCCAGTTTTAGAATCAAACAAAAATATTGTTAATACAGACACAAACTCTCATCCTTTCTTAACTTTTTAATCATATGATCGATGATCTTCCGATGATCTTCCCTGGCCCATATGGAAGTCACCTAATAGACTGCGGTCGGGCTCCCCGATCTAAGGGGGGGCAAACCGGGGCACTTGCCCCGGGCGGCAGTTTCAAGGGGGCGCCAAATCCTTGAGACAAGAATTTGAAATATCGAACCAGTGAAGCCTCTTTTCCTACAATCTCATAGTTTTTTATCAAGTCATCGATGTTTGAAAAACAAACTTTTGTATTTCCATATGCCCAGTTAGTTTTTGAACACATACTGGTAGAGGAGCCGAGAAGGGTTTTTCACGTGATAATCAGGGCGACTAAGAGATGCCTCAGTAGTGTGTGCGATCTTTCTGCCAGGGGAATCCCCGTCACATATATAAGAGCCGAGCCGAACAAATTCGAGCAGTCGAACGTCAAATGACAAACACTGTTAGTTTATGTGGTTGATTGTGTGTGCTTCGCTTTCCTCAGTGGCCACACCTTTTTGAAAAAGGCGACAGAAAGTCTGCAAAAAATGGAGCCGATCTAGCTTTAAAATATTCAAGAGACTTGAATGCAGTTGGTTTTTGCCAGGAACTTGCCGTATTTAAAGAGCTCTTACATGAAATTAATAAAAAATCAAGTGCCTTCGACCTCTTACAATATAACATGTACAACCATGACTTGCATGAAGCGTTTCCCAATGTTAGTATAGCTTTAAGAATTTATTGCCCACTACCAACAACATCTGCAAGCTGTGAGCGAAGCTTCAGCAAATTGAAAGTAATTAAAACTTATCTACGTTCAACAATGAGTCAGGAGCGTCTATTTGGCCTCGCGATCCTAGCTTTTGAAAACAAAACTGCCTATGCGACGGACTTTGAGGAGCTAATAGATTCTTTCGCAGAAAAGAAGGCACGCCGTGTAAAGTTGTAGCCTTTCCTGTGTTTCTGTTTTATGTCACAAATGAAAGTTATTAGCTTATAGATAATAAAAAAAATATATTAAAGGATTATTATTTTCACAAATGGTCCCGCAGCGGGAACCGCAGCGAGGTTCAAATCTCTTTGGGAGAACTAAAGAAGTGGTGGTGCTTCTCTGATAACGACAAGTATGAGTGCGGCATTTTGTAATCTATGACACACTTGCTGCCTTCTCAGTTTCTCGCACCCGGGAGGACCTTTTTGAGGGCAACCAAAGAGTTATTGATTTGCCATATATTGGGATACATTACTATAAAATCATTCGCTATTCATAGAAATAGAAGAAGGAGAATCATACAAATAATAATAACTTTAATTACGCTTTCAAAATGTTTCCCGTTCGAAAAATATAAAGGTGTCCAGTATCCAAGTTAGCGGCATTTCTTCACTAAAAAGCGATGGCCAATTGACCAATCTCTGTTTTCGAGTTTATAATATAAATAGTAATGACGTCATTCCGTATAACATTAGCCTGCTTTACGTGTCGTATCCAACTGGAACCGGGCGAGCAAAATATATGAATAATAGTCACGAACATTCATATTGGAAACTCAAATGTACTTCCACTATAAATTCCCGGGAACCCATTCACTGGTTAGTTAAAAAACCTAATTGCATTTAAGTGTAGGAAACTATTTTTAACATGAAAAGTTTCTTGAAAATGTAAATAAAATGTGCAGTTGTTTGATCATAAATCAAAAAGGTTGTGCTTTCTTAGTTCTCGTTTTTAGGGTTCCGATACCAAAATGGTAAAAAAAAGGAACCCTTATGGTGCCGCTCTGTCTGTCTGTCTGTCTGTCTGTCCGTCTGTCTGTCACACCTCTATATCTCAGCAACCACTTACGCTATCGAGCTGAAATTTGGAATAGTTTTAGAATATAGTTGCCCAACTTAATTGCACATGAAAATTTTTTGAAAAAAGTATGATTATTAATGTAAAGGGGGCCAAAATAGGGGGGGCCAAATTTCAAATTGTCGCTACTAGGTCGAGTGGGGTATCATATGAAAGGGCTTTACTTGTACATTTTAAAATATATTTTTGTATTTTTTTAAGTTTCTTAGTTTTCAAGTTATGATGAAAAATGTCAAAAAAAATACCATTCCCCCCCCCTTATCTCCGAAGTTTGAGTAAGGGAAAATCTGAATTAATTACAGTTGACAGAGGTTCATGTAAACTTTACAGCAAAAATAAAACGATCTTTCTAAGTTGCACAGTTTTTCAGAAATCTGCAAAAAACCTTTACAAACAAATTTAGTTTTGCGGTCCTGAAAATGGACTTTATTGCTTCCAAAAATACTATAGGTATATCGGAACCCTCGGCGCGCGAGTCCGACTCGCACTTGACCGGTTTTTTTTTTATTAGAGTTCCGGGTACTAAATTCTATTCGTATCAAAATTATTTTGATTATAGAATATTGAATTTTCTATAGAATTCTCTTCTCAATTTCACTTCTTGTCTGTCTGTCCTTGTGTCTGTCCGTTTTTATCCGACCTTCAAAGCGCATTGCAATATTTTTTCAACAATGCGCTCAGCTAAGGTCCGGAATTCTTTGCCTGCGTCTGTGTTCCCGAGTTTAGATATCCCGAATATATTCAAGTGGTGAGTGAATAGGCATCTTCTGGCAAGCTCGTTCTATTGTCGACCTCATATATGTCCACAGATCTAGATCGAGGTCAAAAGCAAATTCAAGTCTTCCTTACATTTACTTTCATTAATTTCCTGTCCAATGCCGCATTTATAATAGTTACTATCTCATGTAACTCCTCAGCAGATGATGCAGGTATAATTTGGTCATCAGCGTAGAGAAGACATTTGACGAGTTACTCATTCATTGTCTGTCCACTCAAGACTCTTTCAGATCAGTCATTCGATTATCCATGAAAAGGTTGAACAGTCACGGTGACGCTACAAATCCCTGCATGCCTAACACCTTTTTCAATGCGAAACCATTTAGTTCATATTCAGTATACGCCCTGTTTGACACAAGTACATAAACGTCACTTTACTATTACCTAATGTGTGACAAGCACTGGAATCCTCATAGAGATAGAGATTTCAATGCTTCAGTCGGTTGACTGTTTACTCCACGCGAAGATAATACCGACGTTCATTCCTCACCACTCGGTCAATAACCTTTTTTCTCGAAATATGTGTATGACACCTTCCTTGTCCCATTTCCAATAGCTTTCGTCAATTTTGTATTCTTTCACTTCAACCAATCGTTGTCTTTTTCTCCTCCAAGACACATCAAAGTCAAAAGCTGTCACAATATTAAAAAATATACGGGAACAGCTAACTCGTTCTGTCTGTCGCTCCTGCTTTTTCATTTTGTGGGTAGTTGATATGCAATCGCTCTGTTTGCTTTTAATTTAGTTTCCGAGTCTTTTGAAGACTCTTTCGGGTACTCAGGCAGCTTTTCAAACTTCTGGGAAACTGTAGTTTTATTGGAAAAGCGGTTACTTCATAATAAAGATTAAGCAGCGCTCGTGGCCGTGTGGTAATCGGTCTTTCTCAGGTATCACGAAACCTCATGGCCGTGGCCCGAGCGCAGATGGGTTACCACAAATGGCATAATAACTAAAGCGTTTTCTTGCTTTGGAAGATCCGTAAAAAAACTGTTATTCCTGACTTTAGATAATACAGTACCTGGGCAACCGAGCTATACTCTGTATGATTAAAATATCATTGGGTGAGCAAGCTATGCTACTCAACAACAGATGGCGCTGTAAGTTTCTTAAACGCACAAAAACGCGCTGAGAAATATTAAAAAAGACGGTGAAAACGAATTTTCCCAGATATGAGACCTAGATCGAATTTTTGCCCCCAAAAACCCCTGTATACTAAATTTCATCGAAATCGTTAGAGCCGTTTTAGAGAAACCGATTACAAATATATCGGTGCTGGAAAGGCAAAATCGCTTATCTCCATTATGACAACTTTACAGGGGAGCATTTTAAAGTTTTGTTTTTTCAAAAAAAAATCATAACTCAAAATTCCTTTGATGAATTTTGGATTAACCAAAATAGATTGAAAGCTTGAATTTTTTGTCATTTTTTGGCTTTAGTGATGTCTTAGATACTCTCTTAGTTTAGCAGATAAATGGCGCTTCAGCGATTTGTCTTTCAAACATAGAAAAATTAGGGTAAGGAAAAATTGCTTATGTCCAGAAATAAACAGTTAATAAAATGTTCATATCACTAAATTAGCATTACGTTTTACTTATTAAATCTATGATATTTGCTTATCGGCCATGTTTTTACTGTTATCAATCGTTTCGTTTTACTTAAACACCTTCCACGTCATCATATACATAGAAGAAATCACTGAAAGTAAGGAATGAATCCTGACAAAATGACTAAAACTGCTTCATTAATGTAAATTTGTTGTATTAAAATGATTTACTGGATTCATTTTAATTTGAAACCGTGTTCTAATTTCTTAAAAAATATAAAAAAAAACAACAAACTTCAACAAAACGCTAATATACTTGAGAATACCTAAACAGAGTAAAATAAGATAGAGCACAAATAACTTGGAAAACAAGTCCAGAAGTGAACCATTTCAAATATATTTTGAGCTAAAAGCTTATAGTTGAATTTAAACAAATAAGTACCGACCATAACAATAAGTATGTTTAAAGTATTTTCAAAAAAGATAGAATACTTAGTAGTATTATTAATACCCAGCCTGGTAATTTTCCTGGCGATGCGAGAACTGGTATGTTACGCCAACTGTGGTACGCCTTATCCAATGAGATATTAGGCTCTTTTGGACTCTTTGGGACCAATCATTGCTGCCCTGCAAGCACATTGATCGTAACTCTTTTAGCACTTCTCTTGTTGAAAAAAGACTCTTTGATGACAATATCCAGTGCAAATTTTGTGTGGTTCAGTAACAGGAACGTGTGCACTATCGTAATGGCCTTGTTTATCTCCCAGATCTCATAGATCTCACGTAAGATTTGACTGACTGAGCATTAAAAATGATCTCGACTACCAACTCGTCTTCCTGAATGTACAACACCAGCCGATAAAGACTAAGCTACTGCTAAAAAGTGAAGTACTCTTGGAATATATGTATAACCATTCTTGACTCTCATAGATGTTGATATACTACCGCTCGTTGGGGTCCCTTCACTAACACAAAGGCACATGGCCATTATGCTCGCTGGGAAGTGGCACCTGCACAGGCAGAAAAAGTTCATTCATTGTCCCACCATAAAGATTCGGCTAAATGCGCTTTTAGAGGAGATTTCAGTCACGCTTAACATTGCATCTATTGAATCTCGGCAATACAACCGGGATTCAGCTGGTTATGATTTGGTTAGCATCCAAAAGCTGTTTCGGCAGCTCTCCAGAAAGCCAACGCCGGTTCGATGTTTCGTTGCTTAGAATGGGACTTCCCGCTTTAGAACTGAAAATCCGATTGAAATCTATGCGAAGTGTCAGGAAACCCAATTTGGGCTGAACTCTCTCTGAGGCTCTTACCGCCACGAAGAAGAAATTTCCTAAAGCATAGCACTTTGGTTAGCTAATACCTTCTGAAGAGGAACCTGACGTCTTGTGAATGATTATTATATTATAATCGTGCCGAAACTAAGTGCTGAGGGTGTTAAAACAGACCAAGTCTAATAAGGAACCGTTCCCAAACGCATTCTCATTGAGATATTTTGTTACATCCACCAGCGTTAAATAGTCGCAGCGACGCACCCTTTCAATTGCAGAGTACGAATAGAGCATTTCCAGAATACCGGGTAGCCTGGTCAAATTATTATGCTTTCCAAGCCTAAGTAAAACATTTTGAAGTGTACCAGCCAATCATTTTGCAAGTTTCTATCAGTAAGTTATTTTCAAAATTTAATTGCTACGCAAGATCCTCCACACGATGCTCTGGAATGAACAGTTTGATTATTGATCTGGGGGCTTGGACAACGTGTCATTTGACAAAAGCAAACGCCATGGAATTTAAGGGATGAGATTTGACATACTATTACATCCCATACATTTTATAACGTTCGTTTTCATCATCTCCATATTTAATGGCACGATGTCTAGACTCCCTGAACACCCTGCAATCTTCCAGGCTTAATGATGACCCTCAGTAAGAGGAACACTGCTGTAGTAGTACACCTCAAAATTGAGATGGCTCTCTACATCTATGACTCCTTGCTACCAATTCGAGAACAGATACATCCAAGTGGCAGTTGAAGGTGTCCTCATTTAAGCCAGATCGATTGAGAATAGGGGTCTCTAAAGCAGGTATCTGTTGCTAGTTTGTTACGCCTGCAACACAGAGGCAAAAGCGCTGGCCGTTTATGCTTATGACGCCGACAAATTGCTCAGTTATTGAACTATGAGCTAGCTGCGAATAAAATGTAGATGGCTATAGTTAGACATCCTTCCAGCCTCGCTAGCTAAATAAAAACTTACATTGAATAAGATTAAACTCAGGTAATTAACATGACACTTGATTGCCTAGAATTTGGGTAAAAGCATTTATGAGCTTTGGGTTTTATGCGCTGGTCAGTCAAAAGCAACCACCAAAGACTGTTAGCTTGGAAGTTCAAGGGTTGGTCCAAGATTTTTCCGCAACGATGTTATTATATTAGGAAGGGGCTGCAAGTCTAAAGATTAGACTACTCTCGACCACAATGTTGACGCAAGCAGTTGCTCAGACTTGTATCATCACCGAGACTTGTACAAAACTTATTTCTCGCAAACTGGCTGAATTGAAAACCCTAAAAAAATAACGTTGAATATACGATCTATATTTGGTCTGCCAAAGCCGCTGGTTTGAAGACATACGTCACTATGGTGAATTCAACCTGTATGATAGCTACCGAACACCTGACACAACACCATAACATGCTTTTTGTCAGCTAAAATGGCCAAGTAAGAAATCAACGCTCAAGTGGGCGTCGAGAAGACAACTCTACTACAATAATAAATATGTAAGTGACGTTAAACATAGATGTCCGTTAACTTTTTTTAACTTTCAATACCGGAGACACTGGCTTTGCTTTTAAGGTTCAGCCAGGCCGAAATTAACAATAGAAAAGTCGGTGTAGCCAAGCGCCATCAGGCTCTTACATTCAACCAGCCACTAGCGTCATCGAGCACCGGCTGTCTTCGGCGTGTTATTATGTGTTGATTAATGTGTTGACAGGTGCGGATCAGATGACTGATGACGAAAAAATAAACACTACTTGCGTTTAATTAAATAAATTAAATGTTTTATTTTATTTTTGTTTTATTTTTATTTTCTTCGGGAAGCTAACAGCTAAATCAGTCTAGGTTACAAAATATTGTTACAAGAGCCAATTATAAGCTTCCACATGTAAAAAAGAATACAAATTAAAAACTTATGTCTATGACAAAACACAGTAATATATCTAAGTTACTAAGAAAGAATAATAAATAACTAACAGAGTCTGGATGACTGCCTGCAATAACGAAAACTACATTAGCGTGATTCTATATTGAACTTATTAAAGTATTCGTTAGAAAGAGTTTTTTTAATAATATTATTACTGCTGCAAAACAAGTCGATGCCATGTTGTGGGACAATTCAGGCAAAGCCTGTACGCTGTAGGTACCAGATATTGATATACATTGATAATAAACAGCCAGATACAGAAAAAACATCCATGTTCATCACACAAATGTTTGCCCTGGGCGGGGATGGAACCCGCGACCCATGGCGTAGAAAGCAGGCTCACTACCTACCACGCCAATGGTCCAGTCAAATTTGACGAATCAAAAGATATCAAGTAAAAAAATAATTACCAAATCGTGTAGCAAATTTACTTTAACATGAAGGCAGTTTTCCGCTCAACACATCTGTTATCAATTTTTAAAGTATGTAATTAATGTTTAAAATACCATAACTAGAAAATTTTTGGAATTCGTTCTGACTGTAATCCAATGTAAACCAAAAAACTTCGAGTCAATTTAACCATTGTCACTACTCACGAAACAAAATTAACATTTTAAAATGTCTAACCTACAAAAAATAAATTATACGGAAAAGTAACACTGATTGAATTTACATCATCATGCTCTTATCAGTCGTCTATTTTGGCTAAATTACTTCTTTGTTCAACTAAAACAAAAGTCCGTTTCGCTTAAGCGCCACTGCTAAATAATTGAGAATATGGAAAACTTGCTGAAGTCCCTTAGATTATCATACACGCAAAAGGAATAATTTCTGAACTGTATTAATTCTCCGAGTAAGTACCGGAAAAATAGCTTAACTAACATATGTGTAAAAAAGACAGATTTTTGCGTCATTCAGCTAAACAGAAATCAAAATATCGCAATTTTTCATTTCGCTAAACCACCAAAAAATTGCTCTGATTGGTTTGAAACCTGGATAGATCGACGCGTAAAAATCAGCTGATTCTAAATATATATATATAACTCCATTTGCCCAAAATGGCGCTTAAGCGATATTTCCTTTCCAGTGTCGATATGTACAAATATTGCTCGTTTAATAGTATAGGATAGAATAATCTGTGAAAATTGTCTACCTATTACGGATATTACGGTTTTTGAGATACAACCCGCTGACAGACAGATAGACAGACATCGCAGGTATATATATTCTTTATTGTGCACAAATTACATAAAATTGTAGTTAACATAAAATTTGTTTACAAAGGTGAGCTTATCTCTATAAGAGATCTCTTCCAGCCAACCTAGCTTGTGTGAAAGAATGACATGAAAAGGGGCACAGGAATGTGCATTTAGAAGTGTGAAATGAGAATTAAACAAAAAAATACATGTATACAGGTATATTAATAGGGAACCCAAAACATTTTGTAATTATTATTTCTAGAGAAATTAATTTTTCTAGAATCATTGGTCTCAACTGCTGACTTGTATTTAATTTTCAAATCTAATCTCGCAGAAATATTCCCACGGGGCAAGATTACAACGTATCACAGTGGATTTCATTAGTGAAGTAGAATTATGGAAAACGGTTTTTTCTGCGGCTTTCTATCTTAAGTTTAGAAAATTTCCCGCGGGAATTAATATTTTATTCCGTTATTAGTTTTTGTTTATACAGGGTGTTAATTTGATTGCGTGCCATAGCTCAGGAGCGGGATCAGTATCAGTAACTGAACAACTTTTCCCAAGGAACATAGGTCGAAATACAAAAATAAAATTACTAATTAATTATTTTGACCTCCCATAGAAACTGCATCAGCTGATAGCGCATTTTGTATGGAAGGTCAAATTTGGTTTTTCATATTTCGACCTATGTTCCTTAGGAAAAGTTGTTCAGTTACTGATACTGATCCTGCCCCTGAGCTATGGCACGCATTCAAATTAACACCCTGTATATTCTACGGTGATACTTGGAGCAAATCTATCCTCTAAATGTCTATAATATTTTTTTTTTGCAACGCTTTCTAATACATTTTGCAGCCATGATACGAAAACCAGAGTGTATTTGACTGAAAGAAAAACATTGTTTAACAACCATACAAACTTATGTCCCTCAACACAGAATCCTCAGAGAAAAAAACTGCATAAAAACTTATTTTGACGATGCCAAAAAATAGTCATGAAATAGTCGTTGTGACTTCCAAATTCTCAAAAATAGTCGTTCAAGGATTTCAGAGTTACAGGGGTAGCTTGCTGAGGATTCTGTGCATAGCATTTCACGAACGCAGATTCCAGCAGAACGTTTAGGTTTTTCTGTTTGATACTGATGTCAAAAAATAGTCAACAAATAGTCGTCTCAAACCATAATCACTTTGGTCAGGTTTACTTTGTAGAAGTATGTTAAAAATGCATGTTAACTTCGCCATACATTTTTCAACTCAAGTACAGTCGTGTTCAAAATGCATATCATCTTTGATGGTAACTATTTAGTTACTTTTTTTTTATGTATTTGGAACCCAATATGATTAATTCTGTAATAAAAAGCAAAGTTTATTTGTTTTCATGTTAAATAATATAGCTTAATAAACTACAATAATTGGTTTTAAACTAAAATAATAAAAAAAAACTTCTTTATGAATATATTCAGTAACTACAGATTATTTTTAAGTTAGTTTTTAGGGTTCCGTACCTCAAAAGAAAAAAACGGAACCCTTATAGGATCACTTTGTTGTCCGTCTGTCTGTCTGTCAAGACCCTTTATCTCACGAACGGGTAAAGGTATCAGGTTGAAATTAATACCACATATTAGGATCCATGAACCACACAAGATCTGAAAATTTAAATTTTTTACAACGACGCAATCAAAAGATATGGTATTTTATGTCCTCATCTCCATACATTTATTCAAAAATGCAAAACCTACAGGGTACTTCCCGTTGACCTGAAATTATGAAATCTGGCAAGAAGCTAGGTCTCACAGTACAAATAATGGGAAAAGTCTGAAATCATTAAATATTACAACTTTTCTCACAACTAAAGATAACCAGTTGTGGTGAGCTCCCGTTTCAAGAACATTCATATAAGAGAGGGGTCAAGTTGGATGGTCGCTGAGGCGATTTTTGTTTTAGTTCTATTTAAAAACGGGAAAACTTACAAACTTGAAAATTGGTATGTTTATAGTGCATAAGCTATAAAATAACAACATAAGCGCGTGTCGGACTCAAAAAATCTAGCACATCAACTTACTGAAATTTCAACTAAAACAATTATGTTTATGTGGTGGTACGGAACCCTCAGTGCGCGAGTCCGACTCGCACTTGGCCGGTTTTTTGTATAAATCACAGTCTTCGTACTTATGTCCGTTAAATGGTTAAATGAGTAATACAGGGTGATAATTTTATTGCGTGCCATAGCTTAGGGGGTGTTTCAGTAACGATAAAGGAACACAAAAAAAAATCTACTTTTAAAAAATTCTGAAAATTTTAAAATTAGCCCTACGCAGAGGGCAATAACCCGCAGCGCAATGACCCAACTGAGGCTGCGCTTTTATCGAGCTGTTGTTAGTTTTAGAATTTACATTCAATTTTTAAGTAGGATTATTGAAAAAATGGAAATCCTAATTTGGAATAACGCGTTGTGTATTTACTGCTTCCATAGGCTGTAGTGTAAGTTAACTTTACATTTCATATAATTACCGTAGAACACGGCAATTGTCGTTTTAATAGCAACACTGTAGGGCACTTCAATACGCGCCGGCGGCGGCGGCGAGCGCTAGCTCGGTCACACAATTCGGTCGAGCCGAACGCCGCCATGCTATTGGTTAAACATATCTTGTCTCAGAATATTGGTGCTTTTTCTATTATACGACCCACGTTAAACATTTCCAACTCTGTTACTATGCCATTAAGTCACTGATTTGTATTATTCTACTGATGTGCTATTGGGTAAAAGAAACACATATGCAGCGACATTTTAATTTTTAATGAATAGTATGATCAATCAAGAAATTAGTAAAGTTAGTATAGTTAATTTAGTAATATTTGCGAACCTACCAATTATTATTAAAGTATTTTTACTTACTGAATGCATCTGGTTTTAAGCCCGATATTCTAGTTTTACCTTTCCTTAAACGTGGAACCCACATTATAAGTTTTTAGACCAAAAGGTTGGGTCTGTGCACTGATATATCAGTCGGTTTATCCTCTTATTTACCTAATAAAAATAGATGACACAAAACTTGAAACTTGAAATCAATATCAAATAATTTTGTGCACGCGACTGTACAAAGGAAAAATGTATGGCGAAGTTCACATGCATTTTTAACATACTTCTACTAGGTAAAACAGACCGAAGTTATTATGGTTTGAGACTACTATTTGTTGACTATTTTTTGACATCAGTATCAAATAGAAAAACCTAACCGTTCTGCAGGAATCTGCGTCCGTGAAATGCTATGCACAGA
Source organism: Athrips mouffetella (assembly GCA_947532105.1). Classification (NCBI taxonomy): domain Eukaryota; kingdom Metazoa; phylum Arthropoda; class Insecta; order Lepidoptera; family Gelechiidae; genus Athrips; species Athrips mouffetella. The sequence goes on along the minus strand of OX383976.1, from coordinate 4,966,628 downwards.
ATCCTCAGCAAGCTACCCCTGTAACTCTGAAATCCTTGAACGACTATTATTGAGAATTTGGAAGTCAAGACGACTATTTCATGACTATTTTTTAAAATAAAAACCAAGTCGATAGTCCCCACGGTTTGCTTGCATCAGAACTGAGGATTCTGTATATAGCCTATGGCCATAATCCTCAGCAAACCATAGCTATAACTCTAGAATTGTAACACGACTATTTTTTTCCTTATGGTGACTATTTATGACTATTTCATGACTATTTTTTGGCATCGTCAAAATAAGTTTTCATGCAGTTTTTTTCTCTGAGGATTCTGTGTTGAGGGACATACAAACTTGTTTTTTCTGACAGCTTTAGCGGATTTCTTTTGCCATAGTTGCAAAATGTGTTGGTAAGCGTTGGCCTGTTAACTGTCCTACTGTTGTCTGTGTTGGCGTGTAAGCTTCTAACAGCATGTTTTGAAAAATAATAAGAATATATTATGAGTGCAGTCAATTTGACCGCAAAAAATAATTTCAATAAGCGACTGTGGCTTTACTAAACGATCTACGCGCGTGTCCCTAATGGACCTGTTATACCTATATACCTACACTCGACTCAAATGTTTGTGAACAGGGTGACTTGTTCTGTTCATAAAATTATACTTAAAATGTTTTTAGATAGGCTTTCAACCAATTTCCCGTCCCTATAGCGGAGGAGGCGAGGGAAGTGTGTCAAATCACAATTTATTTGTAACTAAGTCTTAATATACAGTTCTGGTTTTGGGAACTCCCTTTTATTTTAATACTTGTGTTGGGAGACCCCACTCTTCCTAAACATCAATTACTAACAAAAATCAATTTACTATTAAACGGAATAAGAAAAAATACGTGTCAAGATCGTAGCATGTGGAAATAAAGTAAATGGATGACATTTAAGACGAAAAATTTACGAAAGTTTAATTTTAGATATTAAGTAATCTTAAACAAAACGACATTTAGTGCGTTGATTAAAAACCTAGAAATCAAGTTTTAAATGTAAAACAAATAATGAAAATAGTTATAAAATTATAGGAATTGTGATCTAATTAATTTGCAAGAAAATTAAATTAAATTGCGGTAAACCGCAACAGAAACGGGAATCGCTTTTTTATGAACAAAAAAAATTACTGCGTTATTTGTTATCGAAAGTTTGATATTCTTTTATTATAGCTTAATGACTCTATCTCTATTTTATGGCCTAAGTTTCGAGGCTCCTTACATTGGGTTTCTGTTGCGAATTTCATAGGTAAAATACCAATTAGAGCTCACGCTCAGCTCATAGCACTTAAGCTGACGACACTATTCCGTATTAAAAATTCTACACTCGTTTCATTATAATCGAGCTGTCGGGAGACCTTGAAAGTTGTAGGACGCGTTAGAGTCATGTTTTCTAAATTTACATTTTTGGCGCACTGGGGGTTTATGTTTTTAATGTATGCTAATCTGTTTAGTGCAGTAGTATAACGCTGGTGACGACAAGTATATCTTTACGATCGTAAATGTAAAGCAAAGTTCGTTTTTCCATGCTTCAGAAGGCATATTATGACGCGATTGGTCACCTTCTTAGGTAGTAAGCGTTTATTATCATAATCATGAAACGTACACTGCAGCTCCCTCCATATTTCCGGAAAAAACAGACGGTACAACTTTGAGGGGAAGTACCATAGTCACCACGCTTGTTAGTGTTACGGCTGGCACCATGGACGTAGGATGCTGATGACCGCAATAGATATGTAAATTGGTACGATACACAGATGGATGCTGCTGCCCATCCTCCTTAACCTAACCTAACCCGTTAATCGCCTTTTGCGACACCCATAGGTAGAGATGGTTTGATACTATTCTTTGCCGGCACCACAGTAAGCGTTTAAGCCTTGCATGTTTTTCAGGCCTGCTCATAACCTGACGATGCCTTCAAGGTAAAGCCACGATCACACCTTACTGAATTCAAAGACTAATTCGGCATACATTGCAGGACGGCTTGGTTATGTTAATTGCAATATCCTTACTTCAACGAGCAATGTATGCCAAATTTGTTTCTGAATTAAGGAAGGTGTAATCGTGGTTTAATTAATAAAATGGCGTGTACTCTTCCGAGAATAAGGCTACTTTGATACCCTCGTTTCAATATACGCTCAAACTGTGCTAAAACTCCTCATATCTCTCACAAAGCCCACGTAACAACTTCCCGTAAAAAACGTAACAAAACACGTAGAAAATTACGCGTTTCGAACACAGTAAACTTATTTCATTACCAGCCTTTGACGGCTTCAGCGCTAACGGCACGTGTAAGCGAGAAAACAACGCATTGGAAATCTCTTATTTGGCGCCCGATGTGTGCTTACTGAAATATAAATAATCTTCTTTGCTGATACCTTTGACAAATAATCGTTGCTGTTTTTGTTATCCTACTCTAGAGTTATTTAATTTAAATATATTCTTCTCTAGACTTGTTTAATTTTAATATATTTTAAATTTATTCATTTTGATAAAAATAAGTATTACTCAAATGGACGCACAAAAGACCTACCACAAGGTGGTAGTACCACCCCATTGCTTTTTTCTGACGTAAAGTAGCAGTGTTTGCACTGCTGTGTTTCGGTTTGGAGGGCAATAGAGACACACTATCTTAGTTCTCATAATGGGCAACGCGCTTTGCTGTCTTGTTAGTGTCAATTGTGCTACTAATAAGACAGTGGGTGCTATCGGTGGTGGTGACCACTTCTCAGGTGGCCCACAAGCTCGCTTGCTCACTTGTTACATAAAAAAAATTATATTAATTGAAATGGGATAGAAATATAATTGAAAATAAAATTTTAATATAGTGGTGGTACTGAAAATTTATAATTATAAACGTATACATTGTGGCGCCCAAAATGAGGCTATTTATATCACATAGAAATCTTTTAAGTTAGTAGTTTTTTTAGTTAGCCGGGACCAACAGCTTAACGTGCCTTCCGAAGCACGAAAACACTCTGGTCGTTTTGCCACTAGCGGTCACTAACTGGGTTCTGATTCTGACCACGACCAACGTTACTTACCTAAATTTCATGATCGGGAAGACAGAGCAACTACTATACTCAACCGGAAGCGCTTCTTTAAGTAAAACGAAGGTATGTAATTACGTCAAAAAACATAGAGTTTATATCAGAGTTTAGATCAAATTGTAGTCTTTTTATTTTATTTAAGTCACATACAATTTTCATTTAAAAATAAATATTATCTCACCAAACTGACACAGTTTGTTGGCGAGTAAAGCGCTCACACATATGCGAATAGTGCACCTGTTATTTATATAAACATGTTACAAACTACATAATACATTTACATACATAACATCACGCCTCTTTCCCTTCGGGGTCGGCAGAGACCACAGTCCTCCACCTGCTACGATCCTGACATACTTCCCTTGCTTTCTGTACTTTCATCAATCCTTTCATACATGCTCGTCGATTTAGGGTACTTTTAACCTGGCCTTTATTCAGAACGTCCTGAAACTACCAAGTATAATATAAAACTATGCTATCAGCTATGACAAAAAATACCGTTACATCCATAATAAATAAATATACCTATATGGTCTGTGTTCAGTGGCGTGCCTAGGGTTTCCGAATAGGGCAAGCCGAGAGATACGTTTCTGTAGGTTTTACAGTGTTTCCTCACTTATCTCATCACTCTTCACTTTTATACGCACCTGCTGGCCTGGACGAGCTCATAAGGCACACTGAAGATATACTACTACTACTTCATTGGATTCACAAACATATCAGCAATTGCATACCTTCAGTGGCTTTGAAAAAAGCCGTTTGGTTTGTTTGAGCGAATTCTATTAAGGTCGACTTCTTATCTTTGCTTGCATAATGAGAGATTTTTTTTCTTTTGATCAAAGTTAAGAGACTTTACCTTTTCCTTGCCTTACAACTTTAAATCCTTACAAGGAAATATAACTTCTGCCATTTTTTCGAACAAAGTAATCACTTTTTACTGATAAAACACTACACAAACAAAACAAACAAATCCATCCGCTCAAACCCAAACTTAAGAAAAACACAATAAAGTGAAGTTGGAACACCACCGCGCACTCGCCGAATTTTCGCATTCACTATGAATCCGTGTACAACTTCATACGCAAGCAGGGCTTTCAGTGTAGTACTGATTGCTATATAAACCTACGCATAGCTATATCCTTATAGTGCACATTTTCAATAGGTAAGAAAGAGATATGCCGGCTGGAATCGAAGCCCGCTTGCAAGCCAGCGCGTGCGAGCGAGATGACTAGCCGAGTCTCAGTGGGTGACACTGCCTCTCGCGGCTCGGTTGCACGGCGAGACGCGCGACTTATTTTGAAAAGTAAAATACCGCGAACTTTTAAAATAAATATTTCGGACTCTCCGCTCTCATTAATTTGATTTTTTATTTGTTCTTGATTCGTAATCGATAATTATTTTTATAGGGCAAGCCCGGCTTTTGGGCTTGTATGACAGTACCGCCACTGTCTGTGTTATACAGCCTGTTTCATTTTGGGATACATTAAACTATATTAAGGCAAAGGAACAAAATGGCGGAAATTGTTAGACTAGTTTACTGCTTTACGACGTTACGTGCTCATAAAGCTGCTATATCGGGTCTTTTAAGATATATAGAAATAAATAAATATGGGCACATATTAAAGAATAGTAAACAAACGTTTACAGATCAGTCACTCCCAGGCGGGGTGCCGACAAATTTCAACTTTATGGTTTAAGCATAAAGTCGATACTTGCAGTGTACCGATTAGGACACCTTTTTAAATCACGGGTGATCGCGGACAGGTGGGCTAAGGCGATGACTTTTTCACTTAACGAGATACTGAGTGAGATGCAAGTAGGTATATACAGGGTGTTAATTTGATTGCGTGCCATAGCTTAAGGGGTGGTTCAGTATTGATAAAGAAACAAAAAAAAAATTATTAAAAAAAATCCTACAAAAAAAAATTAAAACTCCATTGAAACTAAACTAACGCGGAGGGTAATGACCGCTCGAATGGGCGCGCTATCAAATGTTGTTCTCTTGGAGATCTCTAGAGGAGGCCTATGTCCAGCAGTGGACGTCTTTCGGCTGATATGATGATGATGTGCCTTATTCAGTGATACTCGCGCGCTAGCGACGTTGCTCCGCGTTAGTTAAGTTCCAATGTAGTTTTAGTTTTTTTTTTTCAGTAGGATTTTTTGAAATATTTTTTTCGTGTTCCTTTATCGTAACTGAAACACCCCTTAACCTATGGCACGCAATTAAATTAACACCCTGTATAATATTGTAAAAATGCTTACTTACCTATTTTGCCGCCATAAGCTTAAGATGACATAAAGAAAAGTAAAACTAAAATCGACTGCCTTGGGCAGACGCAATCCCGCGCCGTGTAGCATACCTACTATGCGGAGTGTCACATGCCTGATATGGGGGACTTTTCACACAAGGTCATTTTATCTCAAACTACGCAAAGTCTGTACTAAGGGCAACAGAAACTTATACAAGGTGTAAGGAACGGTGTACCGAAAACTGAAAGGGCGTGCTCAGTCAATGAAACTGAACAACTTTCCCAAAGAAACATTATTGGGAAATGAAAAAAAAATTGACCTCTTTATACAAACTGTTCGACTGTTCTTTTACACCTTGTATATATCGTAGGTTTGTGAAGAAACCGGGGTTTTGATCGAAAACCTATCTTTTTGGTAAATCACACTCATATTCTGAACAAACATTTGATCACACAAGTGTTTTTCTAGGGCAGGGATCGCACTTGCGACCGACGGCGCAGAAAACGAGTGTTATCACCAACTGCACCAACACGCCAGGTTCTCCGAATATCAAAACAGATCTGTTCTTGTGATTTCAATCTATAATATAATTTCGCAAATCGCATAAATATCAACTTTTCAATCAAAATGTGTCACAGCCTGTTACACATTTTATTGTAACACACAAACATTTTATTGTTTTTTTTTTAACAGCCTGTTATTGAGTTCTGTTAACTGACTTCTGGTTTTGTCGGTAAAATGCGCCTTCGTCTTCTTATCGAGTCGATAAATGGCTAAACTAAACTCCTTAGTATCCTGTATATTCATTACTTAAACCTCTTACTTAGTTTCTCCTTATCGTATTGTCAGATGTTGCTTCAGTCACAAATTCATCCCATAGTTACATAAAGTTCGTAATTAAAGTAAATTTAGTGAACATTTCTAAGTATTGTGTACGTCAACTGGCTAGTAGCTGGCCTGATTTACATCCAGTTTCACAAAGTGTCGTTAAAGGTCCTTCAAATCTAATGCTGAACAGTTTGGCATCTGACAGGTTTTATCGACTACTGTCAGCAACATTTATTGTTACCAAATTTTAACGTGCCTTCCGAAGCAGGAAAATATACACTTAAGTAGTTGTTTTATCACGACTTCACTACAAGTCGATTCACCAATGCGATTTCCTATAAACTGAATTTTCGTGATCAGTAAGAAAAAGGTAGACTGTTAGATAATGCCTTTAGGCGTTAAGTCCGCCTATGTACCTTTGTGCATGAAGTTAAATTAAAAAAAAAAAATATAAAGCGCCTAGTAAAAATTAATAGCATATTTTGATATCCGGCTCGAAGGACCAAAAATAATAACCACCAATATGGATTACGTCCAGTTCATCGCATTCATTTATTACAGTTGAGAAATCTATCAGAAAATTCCAACTCATCAAAGAGAGGATAATCCTTAGATAAAAGATTGTCCTCCTAATCCCAATTAACCAGTAATACTTTCCACTTCGCGCGATATCAATCTATACATTTATTTATTATTGTATTGACGAACGTGACTGAGCAATTAATGTAACTTGGACATCGTTTTTATTGTATTATTATAAACTAGCTTTCCGCCTGCGGTTTCCCGTGGGAATGAAGGGTTTTCCCGCGGTAAAAAGTAGCCTATGTGTCCAGGACCTAACCTATATGTGTGCCAAGTTTCACTAAAATCCATTCAGTAGTTTTTGCGTGAAAGAGTAACAAACATCCATCCATCGACCCATACTTACAAACTTTCGCGTTTATAATATTAGTAGGATAGGATAGTAGGATAGGATGAACATAAATAGTACATGTAATAAAATCGTAAACTGGCCGATTTTCGTGAAAATATTACCTTGGGGGTCGTAGAAAAGGTTATAACTGAAAGGTGTGATAACACTAAAGGGCACACCTTTTGGTATTATCACACCTTTCTCTTGGTTAGATTCTAGATAGATAGATAGATAAATACTTTATTGTCACACACAAAACACATTAACAATAAAAGGAGACTTTTAAATCTAGGGTGACAAAGGCGGTCTTATCGCTAGGAGCGATCTCTTCCAGACAACCTTTGCATGCAGGAAAGTTTGAATGAAAACTGTAGTAGTGTGCCAATATACTTATAATATTAATATACTACTGCAATACAATAAATATATATATAATGTAAGTATAAGAATAAATATATATATATCTATAAATATATACAGGTAAATAAAATACATACAAACTTGTTGCAAACTATGGAAGAGTTTTATTAAGGAAATGATTATGTAGTTTTGTTTTAAAAACAGCAAGAGACTTCGACTGACGAATATCAGACGGCAAATCATTCCAAAGACTGACAGCTTTCAACGTAAACGATTCCTTATAATAACCTGACCGAGTAAATGGAACTAGCAATAGATTATCAGTTTTGGATCGCAGGTCTCGAGAAAGATCGGAACAGTGGTATCGGAAACGTTCTTTAAGGTATGATGGAGTACGGGGGTCATGCAGTATGTTGTAGAGAAGTGCAAGGACATGCTCATCACGGCGCAATCTGATAGGAAGCCATTTTAACTTGCTCCTGTATTCAGACACATGGTCGAACTTACGCAGCCCAAATATGAATCTTATGCAAAGGTTTTGCAGGCGCTGGAGCTTACTCAGCAGATCCTCATTGAGGTCAGTAAGGCAGACATCAGCATAATCAAGAATTGGCAAGAGTAAGGACTGCGCAAGTTCAACTTTGGTCTTCACGGGGAGCAAGTTTTTCCACCTACGAAGTGCCCCAGCAGCAGCAAATACCTTACGGCTGGTTTCAGTAATGTGTGGCCGCCAAGAAAGAGTATTGTCAAATAGGACACCAAGGTTTTTGACAACCTTGCTGTAAGGTAACGCAACGTGACTGAAGGTGACAGGTGGAATTACGTCAAAATTGAGCCGTGATATCTGTTTTGAGCCTCCAATGATGATAACCTGCGACTTGTTAGGATTTACTAAAAGACCATGTGACTCACTCCAACGATGGACAGTCGCGAGATCGTCGTTGAGTTTGGAAATCAGATTCACGATATCATCAGTGGAAGCATGCCAGTAAATTTGCAGATCATTAGCATACAGGTGGTAATGACAGGATAGAAGGGGAGTTAGGAAATTGATAAAGATGGAAAAAAGGAGAGGGGAAAGAACACCACCCTGAGGCACACCAGCAACTACGTCGCAACAATCTGAGAGTTTATCATCAGCACGGATACGCTGTCGGCGCCCGTAGAGATAACCACGAAACCACTCGACTGCCGAGTCCGAGACGGAGAGAGATTCTAACATGGCCAAAAGGATGTCAAAATCAACGGTGTTGAAAGCGTTACTGAAATCAAGAAGAACAATTGCCGTAACCTGTTGATTTGACATTCCAAACCGGATGTCATCGGACACTTTAGTCAGAGCAGTAGCGGTGCTATGTCCAGGGCGAAAACCGGATTGGAAAGAGCTGAGGATATTGTTACTGTTAACAAACAAACTCAGTTGGTGCTGCACAAGGCGTTCAAGGACTTTGGAAAGGAAAGGAAGGATGGAAATAGGCCTGAAATGTGAAAGTAAAGAAGGATTAGAGATCTTGGGAATAGGAATTACTGCAGCCTCGCGCCAGCAGCTAGGGAAGGTACTGGTACTGAGCGAGAAGTTAAAAATATGGCAAAGAATAGGTAACAGGGTTTTAAGCCCCAGTAAAATCATCCTACGACTTATGCCATCAACACCTTCGGCATTGGATTTGATGCTAAGGATGTGTTTCTCAACTTCACGCTCAGTAACAGATCTAAAGCTGAAAGGATTGTGTTGCGGAGCAGGGATAGAGGACAAGGTTTGTAAGGTGGCTTGTTTGGTAGTTGAAGGTAAAGGAGAGGATGCTGAAAAATGGCGATTAAGTGAATCGAGATCTAAATTGGGCTGTAAAGCGGATTTAGATTTACCTATGCCAAGCGAATTTAGGAAAGACCACACCTTTGCCGGATCGCCATTTTCAACAGAGGAATGTATGTGACGACGCTGCGCATCCCTGCACATTCTGCTACAACGATTTCGGAGGTCCCTATACCTACTGCGGTTTTCATCGGATGGATCCTTCCTGAACTTGGCCTTAGCAGCATTTCTCTTAGCCATGAGGGCCTTAATGCCATCCGTAAGCCAAGGAGCGGGGAGATGTTTGAGCCGAACTGGACGAAGCGGAGCATGAGTATCAAATAACTGAATCAGGAGAGAATTAAAAACTTCCATCTTTCTATCAATAGTCGGGGCTTCAAACACCGCATCCCAGTCAATACTGCTAAGGTCGCTCATGAAAGATGCAGTATCGATGTTATTGAAACTACGCTGCATGACCACTCGAGGTTTCGGTTTGGGACATCGGATTTTATAGGAGAGGAAAACGAGGTCGTGATAGGAAAAGGCTTCGGCGGGAAATTGCCCGTGAGTAGACACGAGGTCTGGAGAGGAGACAAAGATAAGATCAAGCAAGGATGGCTGACAACCGGGAAAATGGTGTGTTGATGAGAGTGGGACTATATTGAGGTTCGTGGACTCTACGATAGAGCACAGTCGAGAGGAACGAGAATCTTTCTTAAGAAGACAGGTGTTGAAATCACCCATAATGATAGTGTGATCAACCGTAGGGACCAGAACCTCCAACAAAGATTCGAATTTGGCAAAATAGTCAATACGCATTGATGGACTGTAACATACACCTAAAAGAACCTTATGATGTCCTAGTAGCACCTCAATAAAAAGATGTTCTAATGATTCAGAATGCTCAGAAGGAGACTTTGATACAATAGTAAACGGAAAATGGCTTCGTAGGTATATAGCTACGCCGCCGCCACCCTTGCCAGTCCTATCATTGCGACTAATGTGGAATCCTGGGATAGAATAGGAAGTGGAGGGAAGACAAGGTTTTAAGAACGTTTCCGATACCAAGATGGCATGGACGTTTTTGTTGTCACCGAAGGTTGACAACAAGTCAGGGTAATGCGCAGGTATGCTCTGCGCATTGATGTGTACCGCATTAAAATTTTTAGAAAACGGTGAAAAGCTATCATTTAGCAGAGAATTTAACGACTGTGTAGTGCTGTAGAAGCTACCATCAGAAGAGGATGATGCAGAGAAGAAGTCAAAACTGTCATCTTCAGAGTTACCGCTGCTGTCATCGCAACTAGTTTGCAACATAAATAAATAAATAAACAAATAATATTAAAAATATAGTAAAAATAATAATAAATAAAAATGTAGAAGTAAACCTACTTATAAAATATGTAATGTGTGATTTTCCTACACGCCGGCAGTGTGAAAGAGATCGCTACTCACACACAACATAACACCAACACAACAAAACAAGCAAGGAGCAATATAATAAACAGAACGCAAAAGAAGAAACAAGGGAATATAGACAAAAAGCTGCTCTTAAATTATAGCAACTAAACAAACAGAAAAGAAAAAAGATTGTTAACAAAACGCAGCGTTGACAGATTAAGATTACGCTCCAAAATAGTGAAAAACCACTCCTCGTACCAAATGGAATAAGTGAAAAATACGAAAAACAAAAAATTAACAAACCTTGAATAAAATAAACGTTTCAGTCTGAGGTTTCAGTATAAAACTTCCCACGTTTACGAGTAAAAGTGGGCAGCCCTTAGTTTTGATCGGCTGGATTTTGAAGCGTTACTTGGGTAGGGTAGTTTTTCACTGAATCGGAACATACATTACAAAATATAAACAGTATTTTTGTCTAACCTTCAAATTAACATAGATTTTATGAACAGTGTACAGGAACAAAAAAGACAATTACTTATAATACCGAAATTTAGTGAATACCTTCTCTCTGACCGAAACAATGGCTATACAGTGGATGAACACTCAACCATTCTGGCACTCAGGATATGAGGAGGAGTTCGGACATAGATTCCAGCTTGTGTTTAATGCCGTCCGGGGTCTTGATGTAAATCCAGCCACTTGTCGTCCAGCAGTTGGATACGCCGAATTTATCCCTCGCAGCCATGAAGGTCTTATGTCGGGGCTTCGTAAGGAATTCCGACAGAGTGACGGTCGATCCCTTAAGGCCATTCTTGCCTCTCCATACTTCCTCGCGCACTGCGGCATCTGCGAACTTCACGACTATCGGTCGTGGTTTGCTGGCGCTTACTTTACCCATTCGAAAGCTACTAGAAATACTAGATGCTGAGAAATTAGCAACTTTAATCTTTGGTGCTAAAGAAGCGACTACTTTCTCAGATGTTACCTCATTTTTTCCTTCTGGCACGCCGTGCACGAGCAACATTTTGCGACGAGAACGCATTTCCAAGCGGTCAAAGCTCCTAGCCAACACATCTATCTCGGCACGGAGAAGCAAAAGACCATTGCACACAAAGGCTTTAAATGTTTGAAATTCTGTGTTGAGAGTAGCAATGGAATTTGGATTCTTTCGCGCCGCCTGACTCAGCTCAGCCTGGAACTCTGCCATCTTTGTTTCAAACATTTTGACCATGTTGTCCATGTTAGCTTTCAATTGTGTGTGATCCATGCTGCGGTGATGAAATTATGGAGTAGGAGAAGATTTCAAGGAGAATCTACACTGCAGGCGAGTAGTTCTATTTATGCATTAGGAGTTAGCATAAAAATTTGGTTGTAAATATGTGAATTACTATTTTTAGTACGAAAAATAAGGAGAGCACATTAAAAAGATGTTTACTAGGCAACTACCCACAGACCTCTTTCTACCCATGAAACTGAACATATTTTCCCAAGGAACATAGGGCGAAAAACATAAATCAAATTTTGACCTCGCATAGAAACTGCTTCAGCTGATAGCACTATTTGTGTGGGAGATCAAATTTGGTTTTTCGTATTTCGACCTATGTTCTTTGGGAAAATTTGTTCAGTTTCATGGGTAGATTCACACCCTTCAGTATTATCACACCTTTCGGTTACACGTTGTAGAGACCATTGTGATAATTTTTGAAATTTTAACACCTATAACTAAAAAGTACTTAACCGACTCAAACGGAGATTTCAGTAGTATGTTTGGCTTAGTTTTGTGCACCATATAAGTTTTGTTTCATTGCAATAGGTTCATTCAAACAGAATCTACACGAATGCTAACTATCAAGCGGCCTGTGCGCTTGTACCTCACAAACCACCGAACCGATTTAAACGGGGTTTTCAATAATGTATTTGGCTTGCTTTCGTGCAACATATAAGCTTTTCATTATAATCGGTTCACTCAAACCGAAGATATGCGAGTACATAGCTAAATTGTTGCGAGGAAGTAAGCCAAATACATTATCGAATGAACCGTTTGAAACGGTCCAGTTGTTTGTGTATAATGTAAAAGTCCAAACTCCACACGATCGAAATCATGGGCTCAGCTAGTCCAAAAAAATCGCTTCGTAATTGCCGATTACTCTAATATCCTTATTACTTCCGCCCTCTTATAATACAAAAGAGTGCCGTCATTTCTTTCATACATCTTTAAATAATAACAGCCGTGTATATCGTACACCCACACGCTTTTGTATTGAAAGTACGAGTCCAAAGTGGGCTTTTGTTATCTTATATCCTTATTACAAATTGCTCTGATTATGCTGGAAAGAGCTTCATTTGCGTGCTTTCATTTGGAAATTGTTTAAGACATTGTAATTAACATTTCAATGGCTCTGTCTGGTTTTATAATACGAGTATACCTATATATTTCGGGCGCCAAAATGTAAAATTTATAAGTTTTACCAGCTTTCCGCCTGCGGTTTCACCCGCATTAAATTCGTTTTCCCGTGGGAATGAAGTGTTTTCCCGTGGTAAAAATAGCCTATGTGCTATTCCAGGACCTAACCTATATATGTGCCAAGTTTAATTAAAATCCATTCTGTTGTTTTTGCGTGAAACAGTAACAAACATCCATCCATCCATACTTACAAACTTTCGCGTTTATAATATTAGTAGGAAGTAGGATAATATTAGTAGGATTTATAATGTTTCGTGCAATTAGTTGCACTATTACTCATCAATTATTACAAAATAATTGCAAATTTAGAAAAAAGTCATAATTTTTCAAACGGATCCATTTCGGGCGCCAGAATTATTTAACAGATGCGAAGAGTTTGTGCTCCAGGAAGCACGCTAAGACTAATTATGATGACTATCTTAAGAGGTGGTATGTTACCATGAAATTGAACAACATTCTCCAAGGAACATGGTCAAAATACGAAAAAAATGTTTTTCCTCCCATAGAAACTGCATCAGCTGCTAGCGCATTTTGTATGGGAGTTCAACCTGATTTCAACTTAGTTTTTTTAATATTTCGACCGGTGTTCCTATGGGAAAGTTGCTCAGTTTCCAGTGTAAACTGAACTTTCGTGATCGCAAAGAAAGAGCGCCAAGTGAACAGTAAAAATTAACAGTAAATTTTGTATGGGAGGTCAACTTAGTTTTTTCATATTTTGACCGATGTTCCTATGGGAAAGTTGCTCAGTTTCATGGTCTACGTAAAATGCTAAAATTATGTTCACTATTTCATTGGGACACGATAGAACAAGCTTACCCAGAAAAGGCCGTAATTGACATCATCACTGATCTTCGTAAAGATAAACTATCATCATGGTCACCCATCCCGAGATACTGTCTTTTTACTGCAGAAAACACGAATGGAGTCTTTATCTCATCCCGTCTAATTGGTTTTTCTTCCCGCAAAATGGAAGTTTCTCCATTTGGGGCTTGTTATCCTAAATACGAAAACAAACACGGTCCAACACATCGGTTCCTTATCTAAATATTGGCGTCAAACATTTGGATGCAAAAAGTTTTCCCGCCAGTTTTCCTTTCCCTCTTTGCTTTCGTTCGCAAATTGTAATGAGAGCGTGTTCGTTTCGTTTTGTTTGTAATTAAATGTTTTTGTGTGCTTATCTTTCCTGCCCTTTACACAATAGACGGTGGATTGTTTACCTTTATCACTAGAGATACCGGGTGTTACGAGATATGTGTTTTTTTTTTGTAGGGTCGTAGTGAACATGGATCCCTTATAGTTTCGTCATGTCTTAGCTCAGAGACCTTCTTTTTTTTCCGTAAAGAACAAAGGCCGAATACTATGGCCGAATACGAAAAAAAAATTCAACGTTCGACAGGAACTTCATCAACCGATAGCGCATTTTATATGGGAGGTGAACTTTTTACTTTCGAGCGGAGCGATATTGTATTCATGAAAAAAAAAGTGTTTCTAATTTTCTCAAAAATGTGTTCTATAAGTATCACTTATACATCATAAAATTCAAGTCTCCCAAAAATTTCCGTCCGTCAGTCGGTCGGCCGGTCGGTCTGTCCGTCACGCTTTGGCCTAGCGGCTAAACGAATAGTCCGATTGACACCATATTTTGAATTTAAGATTTTTATGTAAATCCATCGAAGGATTCTGAGTGGTTTTTTGATGGCTCTCATTTTGAGGGTAGCAGTCATACAACGAAAATGAAAAATTGCAATTTGCGGTAAAACAGCTCAAACGATCTTGATGAAACTTTGCATGACCAAAAATCACCATGCAAGGTATCTTGCGGCAGAATCCACTTGTCTGTGGAAGTCCATATAAAGAGTGTTCCCTTATTACTAAAATGTAAAAACGTGATTTACTCAAAATTGGTTTCATTGAGCTTATTTTAATATTTTTAATTTGGATTATGAATTGGTTATCTACCTGACTGGATATTCTATTTGATTTTTTATTTGCAAAAATGTAGTATATAGGCTGTACCAAAAAAAAACTAAACTGAAAAACGAAACTAAACTGAACAACTTTTCCTACTAAATATGTGTTGGGAAATTCTATGCAAGTATTTTACGGTAGTATCTATGATCTGTTAAAATTCGTCTATAAAGGTGTTCCATTTCTGCCAAAATTTTAACTTGCGATTTTCTCGAAATGGTTACAAAACTAAAGTTTGTCTCAATGCTTGACAATTTGAATTCCGATTTGATCTTTATATTTCATGAAAACAATTTTTGAAAAAAAAAAAAAACATAAATGTAAGTTTGTATTTCCATACTATATGTATAGCATTACAAATTTAAGTTTGCAGTTGATACTTTTTACTTGCCTATCGCGAGAAGTAGTAGTAGTGCAGTGATGCTGTACCATTTATTTTGTATTCGTTCTATATTCCTCAGGGCAGTGGGATTTGTATGGGTGACCAAAATTTTTCCTCGTTTTTTGACCCATGTTTCTTTGGGAAAGTTGTTCAGACACATATTCTGAGCAAGGTACTAAAATTTGGCCAGGTTTTAAAAAATAACCCTATATTATACATAAAATACATAACATCACGCCTCTTTCCCGTCGGGGTAGGCAGAGACCATAGTCCTCCACCTGCTACGGTCTTGACAAACTTCCTTCGCTTCCTGTACTTTCATCAATCCTTTCATACAAGCTCGTTGGTTTAGGGTACTTTTAATTTTAAATTATTTAGAACGTCCTGAATTTGATTTTAGAACGTTTACTAGTCTTACCTTTCCAAAGTTTCCATTCACTCTCGCCTGGTGGATCTTTTTCGTGAAACTTCGTTCATTCATCCTTTCCACATGACCAAACCATCTCAGCATTCTATCTATCTCAATTTTAGTCACTTAATTACAGCTTTATCAGTATATCGTAAACCTTCCCTATGTCCCTATGCAAATGAAATGCTAGTGACATTTAAGTTTGTTACAAGTCAAATTACTTTCTCTTGACTGGTTAGTTTGAACGCGTCCACATCAATTCAAGTTAGTTTTCGAAGGCATCCTTAAGTTGTCACCTCTCGCTATTCCAGTCCAACTCAGTGACGTCATACTCGTAGCAACGCTCTTGACGCCATTATCATATTAGCATGCGCTATTTGTAGCATTAAATTATGTAAAGTTGGAAGGTTCACTTTAACGCAATATTGTATGGAACAAACAGTCGAAGAGAGTTAATCGGCGATATAAAAAAGTGGATAATTGAATATGGTCAGTCGATTTGACAATTATGCCATCCATAGTGACATCGTTTTTTCTGATCACGAATTATTCAAAATCGATAGAAAACTACGAGTTATAGATTTTTTATTTAAAAACACGACATAAATAAGTTCATAAAGGATGGCAAGTATAATGACATTAATAACTATAATTAGGCTAAATAAATAACCTTACTCTTCCCGACGTTTCGGCTGAATCGCATCAGCCGTGGCTCGGGTAGATTTAAGAGAGGTGAACTATGCAGATATTATTGTGACTGTAGACGTCATCTACCTTCATTTAAAACGACTCATTATACTGACTAGACTAACGATACACTAGACTCACGATACACAACACTCACAACGTCCGCGGATGGGTCCGAAGATATTTCGCACGATTTTATGCGATCTACGAGTATCACCAAATTCCATGTCACTGATAATTTGAAGCCGTCTTCGCGCTAAGACCCGGAATGAAATAAACAATAATGAAACGTGCGATAGTTTAAAACGAGAATAATGACGTCAATGATCAATCATTGAATACAATTAAATAAAGATTAGCTCAGTTGACAGTTTAAGTTTATGTACCCGTGTATTTTAATCACATTTTGAAGGCAGATTTGGATGTTTTTTCATACCTTTAAAATGTGTGCCTGATACTTAAACATCTGTTTTAAATATTTGAAAAGCTTTGCAGACGGAATTTTGAAACGCTTTGTACAAAGCATTCTCGCATCGTTTTATAATTGTTAAGCTTTGACAAATATAGAGGCAAAATATTCTTGTGTGGCATTAAAATATCGACTTACGACTTACTTGCGTTGATAATGGGAAATTTATGAAAATTTCAATGAAATTCAATTTTTTTTTTCCAAATTGTTTTTAAGGAATTTTATGATATACTCGTAAATGTCAAAATATGTCAAACAGCATAAAATATAATAGTTACAACATAATTAATAAAATAACTCGCCCCTGATCGCTCCCGATGCAAAGGTGCCCATTACTGCTGCATTGCCGCGCTGAATGGCGACGGCTAACTTTTGCATCAAGAACGATCCTGAGCGGGAGTCACCCCCCTTTTTACGAAGTTAATTTCTAAATTAATTAATGATAAGATAGGTAGCAAGTTGCAAACCTTTTAAACGAAGATTTAAGGTTTAACTATTTATGTAATAAATATTACATACATACATAACATCACGCAGAGACCACAGTCCTCTACCTGCTACGATCTTGACATACTTCCCTTGCTTCCTGTACTTTCATCAATCCTTTCATACATGCTCGTCGGTTTAGGGTACTTTTAACTTAAAATATTTAAATATCCAAATAACTTCGAACTGACGTCGATATCCGAATTTGTTCCGCCGAATAACGCGCATTAATCCAGTAGGTACCTACAGGATCCCATCGAATCAATGAAATATGAAATGAAACTCACTGATCTCAACACAAATACGATCATTTGATTTAAATACCCGTATATCCAAAGCTCAACAGCTTTACTTGTAACAAAAAATAATAAATATACAATTTGTGGGTTTCACGTAAAATGCTATTTATCTTTTCTTAAAAATCTATATTTTATTAAAAATTCCGCCAATGACATTGATAGCTAATCGATTTATAATAAAGATCATGAATATTAGGAACTTTTAATAAATAACAATAAAAATCACAAAAAAGAGTCAGCAAATCTTTCTGAATTTCATAAGCCTTTATTTTTGTAAAGCTACTATAACAATATACAAAGTTATTTTTTGGACCTGATATGCGTATGCCCACCTTATTACAGAGGTCATAAGCAACAACTTTTGTTTTACGACTTTGCTAACAACGCACGAAAAAATTTCAACTTCCCATACAAAATGGCTCGGTCACGTGACCACTTTAGTATGGGGAATCGAAAATTTTTTGTGCGTCGTTACCAAAGTCGTAGAACAAACGTTGTTGCTTTTGACCTCTGTAATAAGGTGGGCATACGCATATCAGGTCCAAAAAAATAACCTAGTATGTGTTGCAGTTATAACACGCCTCTAGTCCGGTCATGTTGAGATAGAACACAGTTAAAGCTTTTTCAATTCCCAAAGTCTAATTGGATTGCACTCAACTCCAAGCTTTCATTTTATTTCCGTTCTATGCCAGCGGTACTAACTCAAATGTTGCATTTAAAAAAACATTCCCGCAGCGGTCGCGAGGGTTGTGCTAAGTCAAAGGAGATTAGGTTCGTTTACAGAATTGCCACCCCTACTAGACATACACCGAGCTCGTAGTCTAATAGGAATTTTATAAGAGCTAAATATGTGTGATATAATTTTGTATCAAAAGCAATTTTTTTGTCATAAAAATAATGATTAAACTTATTAGTCAGACTAAGTACAAAAATATAAAAAAAACAACATGTATTTCAGTCATAATGTTAACACGAACATAAACCGTGATCCATAAGCACAATCAAATCAAATCAAAATCGTTTATTCATTGTTGGATATTAAAATCTCTTAATGACGTCAGCTAAACTACATCGCTTCACAAACAATGTGGCGCCATTGTGGGAAAAAAAAAGAAGCGACAATAAAAAACCCACGCGCTCTTTTAAATATGTTTGAATGTGCAATAAGCTTGGAGCCGAAAGTTTTGGCGCTTAATGAGTTTCGTTTTCTTTTAATAAAATGTTAAATTACAATAATTTCAACAAAAGTCGCATAAATTAATTAAAACACGGATTTTTCGTCTAAACCTATCTTCGGTCTTCTATGCTGTTTGGAAACATGCATTCACGTTTACACTTTTATTTAATTTCGACCTCTACAGGTTATGCGCTCGGTGTTACTCGTCTAGCCCTCAGCTAAACCGTGTCAACTACAGTCTTCCCAGTGTATATGGCCAGTGTTTAATAAAATTGTGATAAAAAAGTAAAAATGGCGTGGGGTTACTGGTCGGCTTCATCAGTCCTGCCCGACCGTGGCCGGAGTCCACGCAGGGCTGGCACAAGCGCCGTTCATGTCCACCCTAACCCGCCAACGGCAAGAGAAGTCATGGAGACGCATGATGAAAGTATCATCCACACTGCTTCAACGTCACGAGATAGTAGAGACCATTCTGCGTCTCCTCATTCTTCCTCGAACGGGGGTCATTCTCATCATCAACACGAAGTCCGACACGCGGTTCCAGCAAGCGCCTTATTCGGAGATAGTTACGGAGAGCTATCTAGAAGACCATCTTTAGACTTAGGGTCAGTGAGAAGTGCTTTAGCGTCGTGTTCTGGTGGTGGAACTTTAAGTGCCGGGTCGACGTTAACCCGTGGTGGGACGTTAGCGGACTATCTGCCGCCGACGCCATGTCCGCATCACCACCGAGTGTATGTGGACCATCATAAACACTATGAGCAGCCGATACAGCCTGTGCATGTGGGGGTGGGGCACCACTCACACTCCCATGCGTCGAGTAGACACCACACGGATGACGAAGACGACCTTGAGCCGGCATATGCCACAGGTAAGTTTATAGGTTAATTTTCAGTACATTCAAAATATCTGCCTTGCTAAGAACATTGTATTTGATTGCAAAACTCACGTCAGATGGTATATGGGGTGACTTTTA
Organism: Athrips mouffetella; assembly: GCA_947532105.1. Lineage (NCBI taxonomy): Eukaryota > Metazoa > Arthropoda > Insecta > Lepidoptera > Gelechiidae > Athrips > Athrips mouffetella. The sequence continues at coordinate 4,946,699 of OX383976.1, read as the reverse complement.
ATTAGTTCTTGATAGAAAATGGTATGAATGTACTCATGATACTGAACAATTTTCCCCTAGAAACATAGGTCGAAATACGAAAATCAAGTTTTGCCCTCCCATAGAAACTGCATCAGCTGATAGCGCATTTTGTATGGGAGGTCAAATTTGGTTTTTTGTATTTCGACCTATGTTCTTTGGGAAAAGTTGTTCAGTATCATGAGTACATGCATATCTTTTGCTATCAAGAACTAATTAAAAGTCACCCTATATGTGTGCCCACGAGAATGTTTCATGTGTCGTTTGGGTTTTACAGAAAATAAATATGGCTTCACAACTTTAAAGCTTTAATCTTCTTGGACAAGGTCTGAATTAATTTGAACTTTATTGTCGAAATGTAAAGTATACTTTTCAATGCAATAGTTTAGTCTGTGTCACAGTTTTAAAAGGTAATACGAGTATGTGCTCGAAACGTTAAACGAATCTATTTGAAAACTGGCAAACCTTTTCATACCGCGAGTGTACAATGGATTGATGACTTTCTAAGTGAGTTATAGAATAATTGACAACATTACATTACACTGCACTCTAAAAGATCACTATAATACAGTTAGTTATTCTAACAATAGATTCGCTCTCGTAGGTCCTAAACCCAACAAACACAATAGATTCAGATTTGACCTTTTGAATGGAGTTTGTTCTTGAACCAAAGGTCATAGAGACTTGGTTCAAATGTTATTGAAAAGTACTTTTATAGGGTTCCGTACCTCAAGAGGAAAAAGAAAACGGTACCCTTGTAGGATAATTTTGTTGTCCGTATGTCTGTCCGTCAAGACCCCTTTTCTCCCGAACGGGTAAAGGTATCAAGTTGAAATTAAGGTCCATAGACCCTCGAAGCTGTAAAAATTCCAAGCTTCTACGACGACACAATCTAAAGATATGGCCAATTATTTCTCCATCTCCATACATATATGAACCAAACCAAAACCTATAGGTACTTCCCGTTGACCTAGAATAACGAAATTTGGCAAGAAGCTAGGTTTCCTAACACAAGCAAAGGAAAGAATATATTTTATTCTCACAAGTAACCAATTAAGGTGAGCTCTCTTTCAAGTACAATCATATAAAAGAGGTCAGGTGAGAGTGGACGCTGTGTTTTTAAAATCATAGGGCAAAGCTTGAACAATATGATAGGGTAGATGGGTACAGAACACTTTGGGCTCGAGTCAGACTCGCACTTGGCCGGTTTTTGTTACAGTCGAAATCAAATTTTGGTCGAAGCTTGTTTAGAATGACAGCTGTGTGACAGGAGGACAGTGATGCGCAAAATGGGTTTATTGGAGCAACAAAAGATGATGATAATTTATGTAGGTATTTGCTTCTTGAAACTTGGTAAATATTACATGGATTTTCTCCAGTATCCAACATCCTGGACTTATACAGGGTGTAAGGACGGTGTACCGAAAACTGAAAGGGCGTGCTCAGTAAACGAAACTGAACAACATTCCCAAAAAAACATATGTTGGGAAATGAAAAAAAAATTGATCTTTCCATACAAATTGCCCACTCTGGTCGAACAGTTTGTATTATGGAGAGGTCAATTTTTTTTTTCATTTCCCATCATATGTTTCTTTGGGAAAGTTGTTCAGTTTCGTTGACTGAGCACGCCCTTTCAGTTTTCGGTACACCGTCCCTTACACTCTTTATATAAACTAAGGTGGTCAAATGAGCAAGCGAGCTTGTGGGTCATCTGATGGTAAGTGGTCACCACCGCCCATAACGCCCTCTGTCTTATTAGTAGCTGACACTAACAAGACAGCAAAGCGCGTTCGCGTTGTCCACCCTGAGAACTAAGATGGTGTGTCTTATGTGCCATTAATTTCACTGGCTCCCTGTGTTTCGTTTTGAAGGGCAATTCATAACGAAACACAGTAGTGCAGACAATGCTGCTTTACGGTAGAAAAAAGCAAGGAGGTGGTACTTCCCCAGACGGACTTTGCACAAAATCCCTACCACATTGAAGGTTAATTATTAGCAACTAGCTGTGCCCGCGGCTTCGCCCTCGTGGAATTCAGACAATCTGCAGTATTGTGCTGTCACCTTCTACCTCAGTCAGTCAGGACAAGCTCTTTTATATATTTAGATTTGTAAGAAACGTATCGCTCCGTCAATAGACCTCTGTCCTTCTGTCATTCTTGACTATAGATTGTACGTATAGTACTTATCTAGTCCCTGCTATAGATAACTTTTTAAAACGAATTGTTTAAAAAAACTAGCTCGTTTCAGTCAAATATAATTTCTAAATATAGTACGTAAGCTAGTAGCTAAAGTAGGGCAATATTTATTGGACAGAACCACACATAATGGCTGACTCATAAACTTGAAATATTACTGTATTTCCCCATAACTTTTGGAACCGACTTGTTATGGTGACCATGAGTCATATGGGGCTTTTCTTTCCCTCTGTTTTTGTTAGATGTAATGAATAGGACTTGTATTATAATTCTTTTGAAAACTGATTAACGTTCAGAAATGCCCGTAGACTAGTGGGTTTCTGCTATCGTATTCTATAATAGATGAAGATGTATGGGGTTGACTTGAGCATTGAAATTCCATGTGGTAACTAATGTCAATTCCATACTTTTTTACAAATTCGGACTCCTTGCTCCGCTTAGAATAGAAGGAATACTTAATACGCTGGCTCAGCGACCCCAAGAGGATCTTGGCCGACACGAGAGTTCACCATTCTTCCCTGTTCTGTGCCGCTTATTGCCAATCGGCTCTTTAGAGGGCATCCAAATCTTTCAGAGCTTAGAAGGAATACTAATTTATTTTACTATGGGATGACATCTGCCATTGTGTCCCAAATTGAAATGTCAAATCATCAAACGTGATTTGACATCCTCGTACAAAATTTACAGAACGATATGCCGTATTTACTGAATGAATGTCAGAACACCTTGTGACACATATTTTCATTAATCTTCCTTCTCTTATATTTTTACGCTTTTTTATCTCGGATTTTCATTCTATTTATGTCGATACTAGAAAGCCACTTGCCTACGGCCACTGAAATACATAAAAATGTTTCTTATAATGTACGATTTCAGCCCTTAGTTCATTTATTGTCCGGGGCACTACTGCGTTGTCCTACTAGAAGTACCACGTGTTGATGGCACTGGTTGATGGATGGATAGTCTGTCAAAATGGAAAATTCCAACCTTCCACCCGCCCCCGCTCTACTTCATCGACAGTCATTCATTGTCATATCTTAAATTAGCAAAGTTAGCCTAATACAGGGTCTTTTCTCATTAGAAAAACGAATTTTCTCAGACGTTAGATCTAGCTAGATCGATTTTTCGTCCCCGTGGCGTAAACTCTTATGTATAGTTAATTAATCGAAATCATTGAGCTATTTTTGATATTACTCGTACTAAAAAAATCCCGTGTGGTGCCAGCAAAGAATAGTACCATCCCATACATACTCGTGGGTGTCGTAAGAGGCTACTAAGGGTTATAACTGGAGGATGGGCAGCAGCATCCTCCTGTGTATCATACCATCTTACTTACTGCTGTCACCTACAAACGCGGTCTATGGCGCCAGCCGTAACGCTGACAAGCGAGGTGACTATGGTACTTCCCCTCCACATTTTTTCAGCAAAAGCTAGAATTCAGGAGGGAGCCCCCTGTCCTGTAGTGGACATTTCGTGAGAAGTTATGATGATGATGGCTCTTAAAAGAGGTCATTTGTTCTACTGAAGTACATACGTACGTCAATAACATTTCCGTGTGGGGTAGTCAGAGATCACAGCCCTGCTGACATACTTCCCCTCTTCTCCTACTTTCATCAACCCTTTCATACACGCTCGTCGGCTTAGGGTAGGTACTTTTACCCTGGCCTTTATTTAGAACATCCTGAATTTGGTCCTGGAACGTTCGCCGAGGCCTTCCTCTTCCAACATTTCCATTCACTCTTGCCTGATAAATCTCTATATGTTACTTCGTCTGCGCAGTATATGTGTTATTCTGATGTGTTAGCTATATTATTGTAAAGTTTCATTAAAATCCATTCAGTAGTTTTTGCGTGAAAGAGTAACAAACATCCATCTATTCATACTTACAAACTTTCATATAACATATAAACATAACATCACACCTCTTTCCCGTCGGGGTAGGCAGAGACCACAGTCCTCCACCTGCTACGATCTTGACATACTTCCCTTGCTTCCTGTACTTTCATAAATCCTTTCATACATGCTCGTCGGTTTAGGGTACTTTTAACCTGGCCTTTATTCAGAACGTCCTGAATTTGGTCCTGGTACGTTCGCCTAGGCCTTCCCCTTCCAACGTTTCCATTCACTCTCGCCTGGTAGATCTTTCGCGTTTATAATATTAGTAGGATAGGATTTTCATTTCAAATTTTTCAGTTTCAAAAGATATCTGCAATACGACCCAAACACCCCTTCTATCCGTCGAAGTTAATCATCGCATCACGGACTGGTGTTGTATTTCATTAATTACAAAAGTTTCTTATTTATGTAATATAGCTGCCTGCTGCCCTGCCCGACCTAGTTTTGGAGGGGATAGCGCCCAGGGACGGATTCAGGGTCGTGGATGCTGGATAACTTACCTTCAGTTTTTATTGACCAACAAGTAGATAGAGTAGCCATTTGTGCCAATTAGCCTTTATCTACCATTTTAGTAGCGATGTGCTGTGTGCGAACTTCCTAGAGTGGCAGACTAGCAGGGGCGGTATATTCGTCAGGGGGAGCGGGTGATCTATCGGAGTTAGTTATCACGTGCAACTAATATAACTTCTTACTTCGGCTTCTTTTTCACCAGTGCTTTGCGAGGGAGCTAAGTTTTGAGCTGGGAAAATTCCAAAGAATTCGGACTCATTGCTCCGCTCGGAATAGAAAGAATACTAATTTATTTTACTGTGGTATGACATCTGCCATTGTGTCCCAAGTTGAAATGTCAAATCATCGAACGTGATTTGACATACTCTTACAAAATTTACATAACGACGCCTATGCCGTATTTACAATGACTTAATGAATGTCAGAATACCTTGTGACACATATTTTCATTAATCTTCCTTCTTTAACCCTTATATTTCTTTGGAAAATTCCAACCAAATTGTTATATGCGCTGTCAAATGGAGCAATCCCATTGGTTGGAATTTTCCAGCTCACAGCTTTGCTCCCTCGCACAGCACTGGTGGAAAGGTAACGTGGCCTTAATTCCCCAACGTCTGTCACCTCGGAGGAGGGAATAATCGAATGGATTTTTAATCGAGATTAGAATCAATCTCACACCTTTTTGATAGGGGTTGTTTTATGTTTCTAAATGTTTCTGTAGCCGAGAGCACTACGGCTGCTCTTCACTACACAGCTGTGTCATAGTACGAAATATAAATAATAAAAGATATGTTTTTTATGACAAGCCCAGGGCCGCGGGTTCGATACCTGCCCAGTGCAAATATTTATGTGATGAACACAAGTGTCTGTTTTGTGTGTGGGTGTTATTTATCTGTTTATGTGTGTATACATGATATTAGTGTCTGACACCCATAGCTTTTGGAGGAGTACATTTCACACAAGGTCATCTGATCCCAAATTACTAAAAGCATGTTTGGGTACCAGAGACTGATATACATACATAAATAGATAAATAACACCCAGACATAGAACAAACACTTCTATTTATCACACAAATGTTTGCCCTGGGCGGGGATCGAACCCGCGGCCCACGGCGTGAAAGGCCGGCTCACTACCAACCACGCCAACGAGGCTTTGGCTTCGCCTAGTTTGGATCAGATGACCTTGTGTGCAATGTCCCCCAATATTTATTTATTTATACAGGTTGTTCAATTTGTTGGTGTGTATAATGGTTTCGGTTATTTCTTTGACTGATTGTATACGTAGAGGGGACCACTAACCATTAACCCGTGTGCTTTTTTGGCTTGCTATAAGAGGCCATTTCTCTACGTTCGTCCCTGTCCTCGCGTTTTCATTCGGCGTCTAATGTACCGTGGCGCGTAACGACTGAATCTCTGTACGCCTGCTACGTCTTGTACTGATCTTAACAGATACCCAATAAAGTTATTTATTTATTTATTAATCTAGTGGCTAATAATATATATTTATTTATCAAATAACATGTCAAATAAGTTACAAATAAATTAAATAATAATAATTTCCATTACAACAAAGTAACCGTCAATGAAACAGACCGCCCCAGGTCGCCCCCGGTCCAAAGGTGCCCATCACGCTACTAGCATTACCACGCTGTATCGCAATGGACAACCTCTGGACAAGAAACGAGCCGGAGCGGGGGTCAAGACCTCTCTCCTTCAGCCGACGCCCTATCTGCCCGACAAAGGACAATGCCTCCGCGCACCAACTACCCGACGTCTCAACAGCCAGCGGGACGAACTCGTATTGGCGGGCGAGGTCGGCATACTTGGCCCTCTTTTTTAAAGCTGCGGATTCAGCGGCCGCCCCTGCTGCCTGGCTTGTCTGGCCTAGATGGCAAGCCGCAAAAGTACTGACGCAGGTGGCATCCCATAGCAGACATCTGCCTTTATGCCACGGGACCAGCGTCAGGCCATCCGGTCTCTTGCCATCTGTGCGGCTCAAGCCAGGGGGCTCCAACACGCAAGGGACATTTGCCGATACGAGGGCTCTACGGATGATATCGTTGAGAGCGTGGTGACGCGGAAACCTACCTGCACAACGACAACAGCTCAACCCATGATGGCCATTGGCCTCCACCATGGTACCACAGATGCAGCGATGTGGTTCGCATACATCGCAGCCCAGGCGGAGAGCCACCGCCACACGCAAGGAGTCATTGTCAAGATGCGTGCCCAGGTTAGGTGATGGAAGCGCGTTCAACCACGCTCCGGATTCTGACCGCGATACCGCCCGTAGTCTCGCCACATCCGACCCCGCAGCCCCAGCCAGGAGTTGTGCAGCAATAGCTTTACACCCAACCTCATCCCACAAACGCTGGTAGTGAGGAGCTGCGGGAAGAGGTACGTTGGGATGACGAGCCGACCATGCCATCAGAGCATCGGATCCATGAGGGATGCTCGCCCTGTCACCGTCAGGGAGAATAGTAGTGACAAGGTTTGCAACCCCATGAACCGACGCTAAGAAGGCGGGCAGGCTCACGTCCGCGGCACGCCGCACGCCCAGGCCTCCGTGCCTGATTGGTAAAGACGCCTGGTCCCACTGGGTATCGCTTAGCGAGACGTTCAATACCGTCTCGATACAGTTTTTGAGCACGCCGTCAAACTTTGAAAGGCATTCTGGGTAGAGCCAAGTTGGGGTAGTCCTAAAAAGATAAATGAGCTTTGGAGTGGCGAAGCACATCCGCAATAAAATCAGGGAAACATGAGCTGACAAGTTTTGTAGACGCTCCTGCGCTTTTTCGAGAAGCTCTTGTCTCGATAATACAGCTTCGGGGATAGAAGAAGAGAAAATAGGAGAGCCAAGAAGAGAGAAACTGTTGGTGTCCAACTCCTTCAGCCCGGGGACAAGACTCTCAAAATGTGGAAAATCACGGCAGGCTTCTGAACCGCACGGGAAAAATTCACACTTGGCCGTGTTGACCTCCAGCCCCAGCTCCTTCAATCTTGGTATTAGAAGTTGCAAATCTCGCTCTAGGACTTCCGGCTTGCCCCCGATGGTACCATCATCGAGGTACCAAACGTTGAGAGGAGACTGCAAGTTAGCGATCACTTTTTGGATGCCGAGGCTGAAGACAAGCGGGCCAAGAGGATCCCCTTGCTGGACACCAACTTGAGAAAGGATGGGAGTCTGATTGAAGAAAAGGTTGGAGGGAGAGGAGTAGAGTTGGAAAAGAAACGGATAAAGGGAAGGTATCTTATCGGAGACTTCCTTCAGCAGCACGTCCCTTTCCAAGGTATTAAATGCGTTTTTAATATCAAATTTTAAGATGATGCATCCAGCATTAGCCGGATCCATTGCGAATGTGCGTACTGCATGAATGGCCGCCTCACAGCCAAGCTCTGTACCAAACCCCAACTGATGAGGGCTCAGATAAGATGCCATCTCAGTTCTAACCGCACGACACCCCACTTTTGCGGCCAGGCGTCGAAAAACACTGCCGATAGCGATCGGACGAATACCCCCATCCTTTTTCTCCAGCGCACAGAGAGTTGCCCCATACAGGAACGGACAAACGGCTGGGTTAACCTGGCCACTGAGCAGAAAATTGCAAAGTTTGGTAAGATGTTCCAAAAGCCGTGGCCCGTTATCGCCCGCCGAGCTGTCCGACAGTTCTTTTAAGTGTGAAGGGCGAATTCCGTCCAAACCGGCTGCGGAGCTGTTGAAAAAAGATCCGAGTGCCAGGACAACATCCTCCACCTTCACAACTGTGGCGAGCGTGGGGCTATCCGGCGCTGGAGGAAAAGCAAGACGGCGGGAGGGAGCCGGGTGTTTAGACTGCAGAGAACCCAAGGTATCAGGGCTGGAACTTGCAAACGAATCATCCGAGAGCAAGAGACGAGCAGCCCCTCGCAGATCACCACCATAAACTTTGGCCTCTATGGATTTTTCGATGGAGGGCGACAATCTGGAACGATGGAAATCACCGGTCAGAACTGGGCCGAAAGCCACTACATTATTTTTAACCTGCGTTGTCAGCGAACTTGAACCACCCGGCTCCGGTGCTTTAAGTGCCGAAAATGCGAAGGTAAGCAAAGCGTACCAGTCCTCTGAACTGTTGGTTCTGATACTATTGGCAATAAGATCACACAACTTGCCCGCGGCCACACACCTTGCACCTTTAGGTATATGCCTTAAAACACGAATCTGTGACCTAAAAGTTGCAAGATTCTCAAATGGTTGTTGGTCTGGTTGATGAATTACGTGCGTGTCCCGTGCGGAAAGCGATGCAGAACCACATGCAGACGGCTGCGTTGCTCCTCCCCTACTCGCACCGTCTCGATGCACATCCTTATGCATGCGTCCGATGTGTACTAAAAGGCCGTGCGGTGAAAACCGCCGGGAGGGCTGCCCCGGGCAGTATGGGCATGCTGAAGTGTAAGGAGAGGGGTTGCTCATAGCTTCTTCTGCTAAGAGTTAAACAAAAGATACAAAAGAACTTAATTAATAAACTACTCCCTCAAAGGAAGTATATCAAACACTATACAGTTCTGTATCAGAATCCTCAATTGAAAAAAACTTAAAAAAAAATAAAAAAAATAAAAATAAAGAGAACTTAAGTGGGCTTCACTAAAAACTACTTTGGATATATTACAACAAAGTGCAATAGTGAAAAAGTATAACATAAAGTTCTATAAAAATATTGAATTCAGTTGAATATTAAAATACCTAAATGACTAAAACCAGTTTAGCCGCACACATAGTGTAGGTTTTTAACTAAAATTCAAATGTACTTTACACATAATTAAAACATAAACCAACATAAAAGATAACTAAAATTCATAAAAAAATACCATTAGCATGTCATTCAAATCAAATATTTCAAAGCCAAATAGAGTGCTATCTAATACAACTAATAATGATACATGTAAAAACAAGTCAAATAATAATTATAAGTAAACGAAGGTAACAAATATCACAGCTAAAATTACGTCTATCTTAAATAAATTATTAATTTATAATTATAACACGTAAATTTTATTCGTCAAAGCGAAGATGGTGACGCCCTCTGACGTTGGATGAGAGAGATTCTTGCTGAGCCAGTACGGGTAATGCTCCCACGCAGTAGTCAGGACAGGACGCCGAGCGATCCAAGCGCGGAACAATCAAAGGTCTCAACGCACTTTTGGAGAAATCTCATAGATGGCGCCTCAATACCGTTGCGAATAGGTGTAATAAAATTGTTATGGGTACGAAGGATGTGTAAAGTTGAAACGCCATAGATACCCCACATCAAACACAAAACTGTAGGAGTCGTTCACTGAATAAAACACCAAAATTTCGCCGTTAAATTCATCTCGCCGCAGATATAAACCGTTGACACTCGGCGAACCACAGAAGATGAAGGTACACAAACTGGCGCGAAGAAATTGTCGAATATCACAAGAATGCACCAGAATCCAACTGAGATAACATTAGACCACAATCAACACTCGTTGTTTTATCCAAGAATAACATTGACTTATTAAATAATTGCCTTTAACTAATTTAAAAAAGCAATAATCACAGAGCTAATGTTTGTTATTTTTAGGGCAGACTACCCACAGTATTTATTTTATTTTTTTATCACCCCGGATTGAGAAGAGGTGGTTCTGTCCAACATGTAACTGAACAACTTTTCCCAAGGGACATACATCGAAATACGAAAAAGAAAAATCTACTTCCCATACAAACTGCTTCAGCTGACAGCACATTTTGAGGTTGAATTTTTTATTCTTATTTTGACCTACATTTCTTGGTGAAAATTGTACTGCTTCAGATGACAGCACATTTTATGTGAGAGGTCGAAAAATTTTGTTCGTATTTCGACCTACATTTCTTGATGAAAATTGTTCAATTTTAAGGTCTGAGTAACATACCTATTACTTCTTTATAGTGATAAAAATATTCGACTAAAATTACTTACCCCATTTTTAGATTGTAACAAAGTCAAGGTAAACTCTTGCAATATTACACCATCAGAATCGTAATACGAAATACATAACCACTCTCACTAAGCGTACACTTGACTAGGTTTGGCACCCGGCGCCACTTGGCAGCGCTCGGGGAATCGATACAGGAAACACGTGATTTAACTCGACTTCGAATGTCAACGCTGTAGCGGCAACATCGAGTTTGTAAAGATGCTATTATTTATCATTTTATTTTATGCTTCTACACAATACAATGGTAGTCGCAAATTCGCGTCTATTTCGCTGGATTGCTGAATCAGCTGTTTTACTTAACCGCTAGATGTTTTATAAAAAATCACGGTTTTGTAAAACAGCTGAGCGAAGTTGTTTTACATTATGCAATCTTGATTTTTTGTTTTTGCCTTAAAAGTTGACCATTTGGGAAAGTGGACCGAACGGGAAAGTGGACTGAATGGGAAAATGGACCGATTGCACCGGAGGGTAACTTTCAGGGCAAAAAACCTTTTTGTTTGTAAACATGAATTTTGGCGCTACATTGCTTGACTTTTTAGCTTAGCTATAGAACTCAGATAAGATTCAGATTCAGATTTTTTTTTTATTGAATATGGGCTGACTCTTGACCTCGATCTAGTTTTGGAGACAGAGATGAGGTCGACGATGGAACGAGCTTGCCCAGGAGAAGCCTATTCAATGTAGATTCTTTACTGAATACTTATAAAAAGAAAACCAACATGACGCTAGACCATTGTATATAGATTACTTCAACTACACTTAGAAACTGTGTCATCTGATTTCGGTTTCGTCCTTAGAAAAGTTGTTTAGTTGGACTCAACCAATTTTTGGAAAAAAAAACATTGTATAATCCGCACTAGTGGCACACTTTAATTTTTAGTTGAGATACATCTTTTGCTACGACGTAGCAAGCGTAGCAGTAAGCGTAGCGATGTTTGTAGCCATCTTGTATCAAATATGTCCACAGCCTCAGTTTTTTTTATTTTTTATATTAAATTGATTTGCTCTTATACTCAAGCGAAGACACAGCTAAAACTCTTAGATTAGAAAAAAAAGAAAAAAATCCCTTCCGTACAACAGAATAAGGCCAGGGCAATAACGAACGTATATTCTTTATTGCACACAAATAAAATACAGTTTTTAATGAAAATTGTTTACAAAGGCGAGCTTAGGCGAGATTATACTTGTATGTATAATCCATTTTATTCTTTAATTTATTCCAACTTTTACCCACACATTTTGCAGCCATGACAGTAAAACCAGAGTATATTTTGACGGAAAGAATAACATTGTTTTACAAACTTGTTTTTTCTGACAACTTTAGACATAGCTGCAAAATGCGTTGGAATAAACGAAAAAAGTGCATCAGGTGTATCTGTCTCCAAGAACATCGTTAGTTTAAAAAAATCTATCTTTTGAAAATATAAACTATCGAAAAATAAATATCTTTTAGGTCCATACGTACGATACGCACCGTCCGTGTGTCCCTTATGACCAAACACAGGAGCCGAGCGAGCGAGTGCTAGAAGCGAATTCGGTACAACTCACAATCTTTCAACAGTTTACTCGTACAATCTGGCAGAGATAGGTTACAAACTAACGGCACAGTAAATATATAAGCTAAAGCAGTATGGAAACTCGGGCCTTTTTTTGAAAAAAGAACTATTCTGCGTCGGAGCGTCAGGGTTGTAACCCAGAAGTTTTGTAATAAGATTAGTATGATGAACTCAAATATTGGGTGCTTCTATCAACTGTTTCCTTTCAGCATGTTTTCGGACCGTAATACTAAACAACTTTCCGTAAGAAGTCAAAATACAAAAAAAAAATTATGTCCATTAGCATTAGAAACTGCGTCAGCCGATAGCGCGTTTTGTATGGAGGGAAAATTTTAACACGCAAGGGTAGATAAAGACACTTAGTCGCCTTTTATGACTCAAGGGCAGATTAAGATACTTAGTTGCCTTTTATCGCACAAGGACAGGGACATACTTATTTGTTTGTATTATGGTTTTGGCACCCAGGACTTACTTCAGCGCAAAAACTGCTTATTTTCCTGTAGCGGTGTGCGCATGTGTGAGTGCGCCAGTTTTGGACGTTTGTTAGGAGTTTCCATACTGCTTTAGCTTATATATTTACTGTGCTAACGGTATTCACGATCATACGGTGACATATCTACAACACCCAAAATGTAGAATTTCTTGTGATCGCTTATGAAAATATCCTACTAATATTATAAACGCGAAAGTTTGTAAGTATGGATGGATGGATGTTTGTTACTCTTTCCCGTAAAAACTACTGAATGGATTTTAATGAAACTGTACAATAATAAAGGGTGTAAGGGACGGTGTACCGAAAACCAAAAGGGCGTGCTCAGTCAACGAAACTGAACAACTTTCCCAAAGAAACATATGTTGGGAAATGAAAAATAAATTAACCTTTCCATACAAACTGTTCGACCAGAGTGGGCAATTTGTATGGAAAAATCTTTTTTTTTTTCATTTCCTTTCAGTTTTCGGTACAGGATTACACCCTGTATAGTTTATACATCAGAATAACACATAGGCTACAATTTATAAACCAGCGCAGACGAAGTCGCGGGCACCAGCTATTGGATATAAATGGAAAAGGAACGAGTAAACGATTTTGCGACTCTACAATTATAATCTACCCGCATTGTAGCGTTCCATATAGAACTGCACACATGACCTGGTTTCGGCTTAAACTTGAAACTTGCGATCGATTTCATTCACACTCTCCACCTTTTCTTCACGTCACACGAGATCCAGATAAGATATTTGTGGATTTGAAAAAAAAAAAAGAATAATTGAAGAGTTTTATAAAATACCGGCAATAGACTTAAAGGATCTTTAACTTTAAAGACGCTTTGTGCAACTGGCGGTCAGAGGTTTAGCGCTCCTATTATCATGTTACAAGTTGTCGACTAATACTCGTTAAAATTTTCATTTCAAAGCCTTATACATATTTCGTAATTGCAAGACCTGTCCAATTAACTAATTAGACAATTAAGACAAAAAAGTATTCCTACTTCATATTGTGTAGGTTGATGTACGATTTTTATTTTCAAGTTTTTATTTTACGACTTTGTCGACGCCATATGTATACCCATGCCGAATAACACCTTTCTATTATGAAGAGTCTCTAAGCTAAACCGCGGACGGACAGACAGAAAGACACTGGGCACCTTGTTGAATACAGAACCTAAAAAATCTACGTTGTCGCTTGTTCGTGATTCAAGCAGATATGTACGAGTAACTGTGTGAATGGTACAGTCAAGAGCACATCAAGCTTGACACACTGGACTTTGAACCGTTCTTATTTCAATAAACGTACGGGCTAGATTTGCATTGCGAGTGTCAAGCTTGACCTGTCGTTGACTGTACACCAAATTACATCGGGATGGAGGCCTCTGCTCGTTCAACCATACATATCTCGCGTTTGCAGGTACACGATACACGCGCTTTAAATAAACCGAAATTATATTTCCCGTTGAGCACGAATTTAAGTATAAAGCTTATATCAATTAAAATGCCGCGAGGCTTTTACATAACGTGAAAAAATCCGATACTCCCTCTAGGGGTTATTTTGCATCATTGCAAGATTCTAAAACCTGTTAAAGAAAGTTTCACCCAAAGATTTAGGACCTCCTTGTTTCACTCCGGATAGATACCGTGCAAATTTATTTGACTATGGGATGACATTTGCCAGCATGTCACATCTCCTTTGCTATGCAATGTCACATCATCAGCGATAATTATGTAATATTCAAAATAACCGTGCCAAATTAATAGAACGACGTCTTCTTCAAATTTAGTTTTGCGGTCCTAAAAATGGACTTTATCGCTTCCAAAAATCATCATAACATCCCATGAAACGTCCACTACAGGACGGGAGCTCCCTCCAGAATTCTAGCTTTTGCTGGAAAAATGTAGAGGGGAAGTACCATAGTCACCTCGCTTGTTAGCGTTACGGCTGGCACCATGGACCACGGTTGTAGGTGACCGCAGTAAGTAAGATGTAAGATACAACGGAGAAATACTATAGCTTTATCGGAACACTCGGCGCGCGAGTCCAACTCGCACTTGACCGGTCTTTAAGTGTAAATGGGTGGTATGTTGTTCGGTGTTGGTAATATCTTTTTTTGAGTCTTGGTGAAATATTTGAAATCTTTTTGCAAGAGAAAATATTACAGGCATTTGATAGCAGCAATCAAACTGACTTTTTCATACTAATTACACAGTGGCACCATGATAAATATTCCTTATGTAACTCCAGCGCCATGCTATCTAGTAGAACTTAAAAGTGTTTGAAAATACCTTATTGTTTCTTTATTCCTGCTTCTATATCCCTTATTAGTTTGTGTGTCAGCAATGGAACCTTATGGTCAGGGTCAATCCTTGTTTTATTAGGCTACTTCATTTCATTTCATTTATTTATTTACTATAATATCTAATACATTAGTCATAACAGGCACAGACCCAATTCGGCAATGTTAAATTATTTGTTCTTAGCTTAAACACCCTTTAAATACATAGGAAACTATAAACATTAATTTTGCTCATACTTATTCAAAGTTAACCAGCAACATATTCTGTTATTATATAAGTCAAACAATAATAAAAAAATAAAAATTGAAAAGGTCCATGTGAATAAATCAATTAATAGAATGTCAAACAAGCAAATTATAATAAAACGATAATACAATAAAATAAGGTAAAATGCCAATAAATCATATTTTAAATAAATAAATAAATTAATTAATTAACTTACTTAATTTAATACTCTAATCTAATAAATAAATTTACTTAATTTAATACTCTAATGGTCAAAAGTGAAAAGCTATCATTTATTATTCTAACTCGCATATCTTTTCAATTTGCCTAAGTAGGTTCTTTAATATAGCCATTACGAAGAGATTTAAAACAAAGATAAAATCAAAATTATTTAACGTGTTTCTGTAAAAAACCTTTTCTGACTAGCAACCATTACTCGGTTTTATTATACACAAGAATTACGAATAAAACAGATTAATTTATTGATATTACGCTGGTGTAATTAAAAATTACTCAAAAAATAAATGACCTGGGTTGTAGCGTGATTGAAAGCAGTATTGCCACGTAGTGTGTGTGTTTTGTGTTTTTGCCGCCAAATGGCCTCAGAATAACCTAACCTAATAACCACTATCTACGAGAAGCCGAGACTACACCCACGAAACTCCAGAAGCGAACTGGTTCCGCTGCCTACACTGCCTCAGGCTAAGGCCTGAATTACACATAACGAGCATACGACGAAGGCGAGGTGCAGGCGAGGCGCAGGCACGGCACGGCGTGTAACGGATACGACAAGGACACAGATATATACATGTATGTATATATAGAAAAATCGGCATGAGAAATTTACATGGTAAAAATGGAAAAAATACCCCTATCAAAAACCCGTGAAATTGATTCTACTCTCGATTCTGAACAAACAATTTTCTCAGTTTCGCTTGTTCCGTTAACACGTTGTATACATTAAGTACATACTGCCCTTCCGAAGCACCAACCCGAAGATAAAAGCTTCTCCAAATTCGAAACGATTTTCCAGCCCAGCAGTAAAAACGGAAAACTAATTGTGTGAAACGACCAAAGATAAGATCAGAAAATGTTCGGACATTCCGATATTTAAACAGACATCCATCTTACACACCAAATACTGTAAGATAATATCGAACGCAACAAGTTTTAGACATTAAACGATAATGATACTTAATTTTATTGAAGGAAGGTCGGAAATAGTACTTATGGTTGAGTATTCTTTTGTAGAATGGCCACTTCAAACGAAGTAGTTGTTTGCTTAAAAAGGTCAATTCTTTGTCTTCAGTTTTTAAGGAAAGTAATAAATAAAACAAATCCTATACGAGCAATATTTGTATATATATATATTTATTTCGATAAAATTTACCATACGTGGGTTCTTGGGAGCAAAAAATCGATCTAGCTAGGTCTCATGTCTGAGAAAATTTGTTTTCCCCGTGTTATTGAGCATTTTATAAATTCCGCGTTTTAGACAGAAACTTACAGCGCCATCTGTTGGCGAGTAGCATAGCTTGCTCACCCGATGATATTTTCAGGTTGAGGCGGCTATTATAGAGCGAAGCTCGGTCGCCCAGGTACTAATCCTTAATTAAGCAAAGCCTTCACAATGGGTATCAGTTAGTGACCGCGAAACTCTCAAACAATGGTATCAGAAACTGATGCAAGTACATAAATAGATAAATAACAGCTAGACAGAAAAAACACCGTTTGCCCTCGGCAGGGATCGAACTCCACACCTGGTAGGTCTACTACCAACCACGTTATTAGGCCAGTAAATTTTTCATAGGTAGTTCCCATTTTCATCATTGTTTTCTTTTTACCATTTATCACCATATTATATTTGGTTGTAAAGTCAATGACCGACCTGCTAAAGGCCTAACATAGCTCATCTAACGAATATTTCCGTAGTTGGAACCCTAGACGTACCTTAACTTTGACTTAACGTACTTTCCGAAGCACGGAATCATCTTACTTTTCGGACAATCAGGTGGTTCATCCTACAATGAAAAACGAAGGGCAGGGCAACTCTCAGAAAGTGATTTTTGCTTGACAGTGTCTATCGGGAATCGAACCCAGAACCTCCGGAGCGAGAGCCCAGCAGTCTATCTAAGCGATTGACCACGGAGGTCGGTTATCAATTTGAATGACGTCAAGTTTTTAGGGTTCCGTACCCAAAGGGTGAAAAACGGGACCCTATTAATATGCTTCCGATGTCTGTCTGTCAGCGGGCTGTATCTCATCAACCGTAATAGATAGACAGTTGAATTTTTCACAGATTATGTATTTATGTTGGCGCTATAACAACAGACACTGAAATTTTAAAAAAGTTATAAAATAAGGGTAGCTTCCATACTTAAAACCTGTTATTTAGGCGATTTTTACTCAATTTTGGTTTTAGCTCTATCTTAAATACGGTAACACTCCCAAACGTGAAAATTGGTATGTTTATAGTGCTTGCCATAGAATAACAACAAATAATAAGTTGGTCAAGTGCGTTTCGGACTCGCGCATTTTTAATACACTTTGCGTGACTGCGCGTCCACAACTAATATGTTATTTTTACTTTAGTGGTACGGAAATCTCGGTGCGCGAGTCCGACTCGCACTTGGCCGGCTTTTATTCTACCGATGGCACGTGGCGAGCGATTCAATTTTAACTCATTTAACTACCTACATACTGTATTTATTTTATTTTATTTTTATTTTACTTTTATTGGAAAACCAACAGCGTTACATCTAAATTAAGCACAGAGTTTAAAAACATAAAGCCAATTATAGGTTTTCACAAATAAAAAACAACTTATCTATAAAAGACAACTGAACGCTGCACGTACAGAGAACCAGCAGACTGCACCCACGACACGCAGGTAAACATGTCAAGCTATACACTGCTCCTTTTGTACCGTTCTCATTTCAATCACTTTACAGGCTAGAGCCGCGTTGCGAGTGTAAAGGTTGACATGTTCTTGACTGTACAAAACTGTTCCAGTTTTTTTTTTGCTTGTTATTCCTAACGAGTTCCCGTTTTTTGTTTAAAAATATTAAAATGGTTGTATAACTGAATAGTTTTTAGGGTTCCGTACCTCAAAAGAAAAAAACGGAACCCTTATAGGATCACTTTGTTGTCCGTCTGTCTGTCTGTCTGTCTGTCAAGACCCTTTATCTCACGAACGAGTAAAGGTATCAAGTTGAAATTAATACCATGTATTAGGATCCGTGAACCACATAAGATCTGAAAATTTCAATTTTTTACAACGACGCAATCAAAAGATATGGCATTTTATGTCCTCATCTCCATACATTTATACAAAAATGCAAAACCTACAGGGTACTACCCGTTGACCTAAAACTATGAAATTTGGCAAGAAGCTAGGTCTCACAGTACAAATAATGGGAAAAGTCTGAAATCATTAAATATTACAACTTTTCTCACAACTAATGGTAACCAATTGTGGTGAGCTCCCGTTTCAAGAACATTCATATAAGAGAGGGGTCAAGTTGGATGGTCGCTTAGGCGATTTTTGTTTTAGTTCTATTTAAAAACGGGAACACTTACAAACTTGAAAATTGGTTTGTTTATAGTGCATAAGCTATAAAATAACAACAAATAATAAAATTTGGTCAAGCGCGTGTCGGGCTCAAAAAATGTAGCACATTATCTTACTGAAATTTCAATACAATTATGATTATGTGGTGGTACGGAACCCTCAGTGCGCGAGTCCGACTCGCACTTGGCCGGTTTTTTTTTTGAGATGCGTGCGTAAACATTTTCTGTTAATGTTTTTCAAAAATATACTCAGTTTGCTTGAAAATAAAAAATGGTTTCAGTTTTATTTTTTCAATTTATTTAACTGCTCGCTGTTGCCCGTGACTTTGTACGTATGGAATTAAAAAAATGTAGCCTATGTCCTTTCCCATAGTCCAAGTCATATTCATACCAAATTTCATCCAAATCATTTCAGCGGTTCAGCCGTGGAAGCGCAACAGATAGAGTTATTTTCGCATTTGATACTGACATATTTGTCATCTTAACTTTTAGGGTTCCGTACCCAAAGGGTAAAAAACGGGACCCTATTAATATGCCTCCGATGTCTGTCTGTCTGCGGGCTGTATCTCATGAACAGTAAGGCCGGTATTTCACTGGGACACTGGTAGCGCGACTGGTAGTGCGACTGGTTGCGCCACTGGTGTCCGTAACAAGACACCAGTAAAGACACCAGAATCGCTACACCCTGCGGCCACAGTATTAAGGGCTATATTTCACTGGGAGTGGTAGCGCGACTGGTTGCGCCACTGGTGTCCGTAACTAGACACCAGCTCGGCTGCTGGTCGCGCTACCACTCCCAGTGAACTATAGCCCTTAATTTTTAATAGTTTATTTGTTTATTTTGAATTGTACCTTTTAGATTATGTTGACGACCTTATGTCAGGTAGCCCTTTTTTACATTGTGTAAAATCTGATGTTGCCTTATCTTAAGAAATAAATAAACTAGACTAAACTAAACTAATACTTTGGCCGCAGGGTGTAGCGACTCTGGTATCTAGTTACGGACACCAGTAGCGCAACCAGTCGAGCCACCAGTCGCGCCACCATGGTGTTCCAGTGAAATACCGGCCTAATAGGCAGACTGTTAAAATTTTCACAGATTATGTACTTCTGTTGCCGCTATAACAACAAATACTAAAATACAAAAAAATATATATAAATTAAGGAGGGCTACTAAAAACGTGTTTTTAGGCGATTTATGCTCAATTTTTATTTTAGCTCTATTGTACAAGCGTGAAAATTGGTATGTTTATAGCATAAGCTATAGAATAACAGATAATATAAACTGGTCAAGTGCGTGTCGGACTCGCGCGTTTTTAATACACTTCTGCGTGACTGCGCGTCCATAACTAAAACCGTATAACCTTAGTGGTACGGAACCCTCGGTGCGCGAGTCCGACTCGCACTGGGCCTTAGTGGTACGGAACCCTCAGTGCGTGAGTCCGACTCGCACTGGGCCGGTTTTTTTACAATTATCTATTTATTTGTTTATTAATTATTATTATGAAACTTGCCAAATTTAAAATTACCTCACGTCGTGCCCGAAGAATCCTTTCAGCTGATTGTCGCACGTACAACTGAGTCGTAAAGCGTACTTTTGATTCCAGTCAGTGTTCTCAGGGACTGCGATTTTTCTCAATTAACAGATCACAATTAGCGCGGGCCACGTAGCGTTTTTACTGCGTTTTCTCTCCGCCCCGCTGCTCTCGCGGACGTGGTGGGAATCTCTCCAGATACTTACTTATCGGTTCAGTTGACAGCGTAGAGAGAGATGTATACAGGATGTAAATAGACATATGCCCTAAATTGAAACCAGAGGTGCATTCAGACCGTAAAAATAATACAAAAAAACTTCCCTTATGTACTAAACTACCCTATTATAGCGCTGAGCGCAAATAGTAGAATTTTCTGAACAAATTGAATAGACATTTGGAGCTTACAAATAAGGGATCGAATTTGAATTTATGTTATTTAGATAACTTTATTGAAATATTTGCATGCCTGTTTAAGATTGAATACTACGACACACCATTTATGTTACCACTTCAGAATAATTAAGGTTATAGAAGCAGGATTAAAGAAATAATTCGTCAGTTAGGGATGTGAGATGTAAAGTCAAACCAATTACATAATCCTATTATCGTTGTAAATGCAATGAAGGCGTCGTTCTATTGATTTGGTAGGGTTATTTTGAATATTTCATAATCGTCGATGATGATGTGACAAAGGAGATGCGACATGATGGCAGATGTCATATGGTTATTTTGAATATTTCATTATCATCGATGATGATGTGACAAAGAAGATGCGACATGCAGGCAGATGTCATATGGTTATTTTGAATATTTCATAATCATCGATGATGATGTGACAAAGGAGATGCGACATGATGGCAGATGTCATATGGTTATTTTGAATATTTCATAATCGTCGATGATGATGTGACAAAGGAGATGCGACACGCTGGCAGATGTCATATGGTTATCTTGAATATTTCATAATCATCGATGATGATGTGACAAAGGAGATGCGACACGCTGGCAGATGTCATATGGTTATTTTGAATATTTCATAATCATCGATGATGATGTGACAAAGGAGATGCGACACGCTGGCAGATGTCATATGGTTATCTTGAATATTTCATAATCATCGATGATGATGTGACAAAGGAGATGCGACACGCTGGCAGATGTCATATGGTTATTTTGAATATTTCATAATCATCGATGATGATGTGACAAAGGAGATGCGAAATGCTGGCAGATGTCATCCCGTAGTAAAATAAATTAGCACGGTTTCTATTCCGAGCGAAGCAAGGAGGCCCAAAATCTTTGGATACCACCCTGTAATGTGTATTTTGGCCAAAGATTTCGGACCTCCTTGTATCGCTCGGAATAGATACCTTGCTAATTTATTTTACTATGGGATGACATCTGCCAACATGTCCCAAATTTTTATGTCAAATCATTGATGATCAATACGTATCACTAGGAAATATTCAAAATAAACCGTCAAATCCATAGAACGACGCCGTCACTACCTTGTGACGAATTATTTCTTTAATCCTCCTTCTAATTACCCTTATTTTTCTGTGATTTTGGCAAATGTTTGTATTTTTTTGATAAACCTTTTAAAAACCAAGCCCATCCAAATCAAACCTCTTCGACCTCTTCGTAAATTAAAACAAAAGTCAAATAAATAAAAGCAATAAATATTCCATTCATTGTTCCTGATTTAAAATTCAAAAATTCGCACCTGCGCCAATATTTCTCTAGCTCAGCTCTCTTCAATATTCCGCTTCGAGTAGGATAATATTTTCCTTGAAGATGGGCTCGAGGGCCGCTGTTGCTGAGAGCATATTTGCATATGCAAACCCCTTATAGCACCTCGATGCGACTTGCCATCGGAGGGTCCTTTAGTCGTGTTAAAGTAGATTTTGCGAACAGACAAGCTTTTCATTAGCTCATGCTTTTCATGTACCTATAATGGGTGTTAGGAAAATAACTGGAGCCTAAAGTATATGAATTATGAACCTTTCGGAATTTGCCCACGAAATTGAACAACTTTGCCTAAAGAACATATACCGTAATAAGAAAAAAAAATTGGATCGCCCATGCAAGGCAAATGTAAAAACCGCTTTTGCCAGATGCAGTATCTCAATAAAGAATAATAATCAAAAAAAGTATTTAAAAGGCTACAGCGGTCCAGAATTGTTAGTATAGGTACGGTACTAATAATACTTTACTTCAGATAATAAAATCCATAATTATTGTTAGTACAAAATCTTAATCCTATATTAGTACCTACAAAAATCAAAATAAATAAATCAAATCAAAAGCGTGTATAAATTAAAATTAATTGTTTAAATTATAATTAAAATCGCATTAAAAATATATCATGTCAAAAATTCTAAAATGTCAAAAATTATAAATTGAAAAATTGCAGTTAAAAAATTTATATTTTACATTAAAAAATTTGAAAAATGATTAATGAATTTGTTTTATTTTAACGCTTAATGATTTTCAACTTTGTGGCAGTAGAGCTTATGTGTAGGTCCACTAAAATCAGCCTCTATACGCCACCAACAATTTAGTGAGATGGCGTATGAGTGAATGTAAGTATTTCGATCTATGTTCCACAGAAAAAATTGTTCAGTTTCATCCTAGAGGATGAAAACCAGATTGTTTAAAAGTTTCGCGGTCACTTTATTTGTTTATTTCAAAGAACATTGCATGGTTACAGGAATAACCTAAGATTTCATGCAAGGAACATAATTAACACAATAAAATTAAGTTAAGTCTAAATTAGCTAACAATATCTAGATACTACTTATTCACTTATTAAGAATTTTTAAAATATAGACAATAGCAAATTATTTGTAAGTTTCACAAAATAAAAAGCATTTTTTACAAATGTTGGACATGTGATCGGCGAAAATGTCAAGATCCGGGTTTGTATTTATGAGCTGCCTAACTAGCCCGAGTCCGCGCAGTACTGGGGATTGACGCCGCGACACCGTGCGACACTCTGGCAGGGCTAGTAGTTGGTGACCACGACCACGCAGATATCTGTCCGGTACATAGAGTCTTAAAGTTTGAGTCACTAATGCTGGACAGTCTGATTCACCCAGTAATACTCGGCAGGTAGCGGTTATTAGATGGTAATTTCGCCGTGTCTCTAAAGAGTTAAAACCCAATGTACCCAGCAGGAACTTTGTGGGATATAGGAATGGGTAATAATTAATGCATTTTTTGTACAGGGAGCGTAAAAAGGCCTTCTGAACTTTTTCGAGTAGCTGAACTTGAACTTGAACTTGTTTACACTATTATGAAACTTGTTTACACTATTATGATACTTGAACTTGTTTACACTATTATGAAAACAGTGTGTTTTCATCATAGTCAGATCTTAGCTATACTAAAATAATCCGTGTGCCCTGATTTTCATACAAACCTCCACCCCGTATTTCACGCCCTTAGGTAATGAAACTCCGGAAACGCTGATATTTCACCGACTTTTAAATACAAAATACATACAGTGGAACATAGAACCTCCTCCTTTTTTGAAGCCGGTTAATAAACAGAAGCATAGACATCAATTTCTAAATAAATACTTACTTTCATACAAAGCTTCCATTATTGACGAATTAAAAAAAATCCTTTTTTTGTCCTCATCTAATTCACATACAATGTGTACAATCTCGACAAAACATGACTTTTTAAGGACTTAGAATCTGCATCTCGTACTAGTGCATTTTGTATAATAAAGGAGTGATCACACCTAGCGTATTTTAGCTGGAGTTCTGGAGGGAGCTCCCTGTCCTGCAGTGGACGTTATATGGGCTGTTATTATGAGTTTCATGTTATTAATTCAGATTTTGATGTATTAATTTGTTACCACCACGTTGACAGTTTAAAATGAAGTTAACAAGCGATTGCTCGATAAATAAATTCTGCAATAATGTAATGCAGAATTAAACATAGCATTTTCATGGACAGGCATGAATATTAATTTGACGTAATGAAAGGTTATGAATTAATTACGAGTGGTTATTGCAAAGCACATGTAGAACGTGGTATCATTTTGTTATATGTAATTAAAGTTGTTCCAATTACTATTATTTCATCTGTGGTTCGGCATAGAGTCACTTTCCACGTACGCCGCACGATAGCGATATAAATCACTTGCTTGTATCTTGCATGCATCTTGCATGGAAACAAACAAAACTGTCCACGTACGCCGCATGACATCACCCAGCGACATTAGGGTAACTGTCCATATACGCCGCACGCTAGCGATATTAATCACTTGCTTGTATGTTGCATGCATCCTGCTTAGAAACAAACAAAACTGTGTCCACGTACGCTGCATGACATCACCTAATCACTCAAGCGATATTAATCACTTGCTTGCGACTGCAGATGCATTCTGCCATTGACCTATTATATCATTACTGTTTACATGAAGAAAATTTTTTGACTTATGCCACATTTTCCGCGTATTTCATCCGTGACCCGGAGTCCACAAATGTTTAGGTCACTGTTTCGTCGATTGCGTGGAGAGATCTATTTTTGTAGCTTGCATGCATTCGACAAATATTGCTAACGATATAAATCGCTTGAAACTACGAGTACTCCTACCCTTTTATTGAACATATCAGGACTGCCTACTGGAGGAAAAAAGTTGACTAATGCCACTTCTTCCGCGAATTTTATCCGGAACCCGCAGTCTATTGATTGTTTGGTCACTGTTTTATCACTTGCATGTCGATTACGTGGACAGAACTAAACTGCAAATGATATTTGAAGCTTGCATGCATTCGACAAAATATGTGTTTGTAGTACCAACCATCTTCCGTGTGTGTTGTAAAAAGCCCCACCTACCGTTTAAGAGCTGTACCTTTTTAACAGTAATATATATAACATCAAAATTAATAAAAGCTGGTCAAGCGGGAGTCGGACGCTACAAATGGAACAGTAGTTCAAACCTACTACTACTCCTGTCTCAAATATTATAGTGATAGTTCGACTCGCACTTAGCCAGTTTTGTACAACCACGCAATTCCATTCGAGTAGGTAGTTGAGTCTACGCCATTCGTGAGTCTGTCTTAACTAGCTCCGCTTGCCACTCTTGACCGAAATAAACTTGTTTTATCCGAACAAACTTAAAGAGTCATTACACAAATTAGCCCTCCTCCCTCCCTCCTCCAGGGGAGGGCTTAGGCGGGAGAGGGATAACGAATGCCAGTGTGCAACCTGAATACGAATAAGGCTGTAGGAGAAAACTAAAGATGTGTCATGCACGAATTCAGGTATAGGTGATGAAAACGCTTGTTTTGGTTTCACAAATTTTTCTCTTAGATAAGATGGAGTTTTACCAAGTTGCGACAATCGCAAGTATAAATAATACGTTACTATTTGGGTAATTCGCCATAATACCGCCATAAGCTTAACATTTATACATTTAAGAAACTTTTTGTGTTTGGTGAATTAAGTTCTTTTTATTTTTTTATAAAGTATATTTTGTGAAAATTTCAACCATAGCTACTATGGTCCTCCTAAAAGTCGGACAGAGCTTAGTAATTATAGGGTCCCGTTGGCACCCTTTGGGTACGAAACCCTTAAAAATGTCACTGTTAAAGCAACGAGGCCTGTACTGCACTGGTGTTCAATTGGGATTTAGTTTTTCTGCGCTAACGTGCATTGTCGTCGTCGATGTATTGTGTAAAAAGGCCAATTAACGCCGCTACGTTGAGAATTAGATACTTTACGAGCAAAATGTACGATAGTAGTTTCCTCCTGTCATTGTCATCCATGTGGCAAATGGCAATAGATCTTTCTCGCTCTATACCCATCTCGGTTTTGTTTTTTTTTTATTGTCATTAGGCTTACTCTTGAGATCGAGATCTAGTCTTGAAGACAGAGATGAGGTCGACAATGGAACAAGCTTGCCCAGAAAAAAAGAAAAGAGAAAAAGGAAAGCATTTTGTCATCACATATCTTTTTATGTGTATTTAGTGTAAAACTTGTATATTGGTCGCAGCTACCTGAGTTCTCAACTCGTCTTAAGGGTTACTTTCGACTTCGCTCACGGATTTACGCGAACGCGGCCGGCTCATCTTATGGATGTCGGAAAATTGAAGTTAATACTTCAGAAAGTGGAATTTCGATATAGAAGGTCTTTTTATACAACGTGTAACGGAAAGGTGTGATAATAATAAAGGGTGTGAATCTGCCCATGAAACTGAACAACTTTTCTCAAGAAACATAGGTCGAAATATGAACATGAATTTTTGACCTCCCATAAAAACTGCATCAACTGATTGCTTCTCTTATATGAATGTTCTTGAAACGGGAGCTCACCACAATTGGTTACCATTAGTTGTGAGAAAAGTTGTAATATTTAATGATTTCAGACTTTTCCCATTATTTGTACTGTGAGACCTAGCTTCTTGCCAAATTTCATAATTTTAGGTCAACGGGAAGTAGCCTGTAGGTTTTGCATTTTTGCATAAATGTATGGAGATGAGGACATAAAACGCCATATCTTTTGATTGCATCGTTGTAAAAAATTTAAATTTTCAGATCTTGTGTGGTTCATGGATCCTAATATATGGTATTAATTTCAACCTGATACCTTTACCCGTTCGTGAGATAAAGAGTCTTGACAGACAGACGGACAACAAAGTGATCCTATAAGGGTTCCGTTTTTTTCTTTTGAGGTACGGAACCCTAAAAAACAGCGATATTTTGTCACTTTGTATTCGTTTTGAATTTATATTTTCCACCTCAACGTGCACCCTTCAAAATATCTGATCTAGAACTAACAAATTAAAAAACTCCTTACTGTCCATTTTCATACGTTTGGAAGTTACAAATACAAAAAGTGCTAAAAGTGGCCGTTTTCGCACTTTTTGTATGTGCAACTTCAGTAAACTATATTTCACAGAATTGATAGGTTCTAAATAAACAAGGCCACCTTACTTCAATCTGTCTTTCCGGATTTTCGATAAGTTTTATATTCAGCGAGCAACTTTTTTTAACTGGTGGGGGCGCTAGTGAACGGCGGGTAGCCTCTTAATAACCTGTTCTTTGTTAAAATGTGAGTTATCTTCTTGTTGAACGTCACGACGTGTTCCATTATAACATTTAACCCTAACTGTCTGTAGCTGCATGCTTTACAAGCGATAGTAATTACGTAACACCACTCACTGTTATCTGATCGTCCCGGACGGGACAAACGGGATCCCGGGACTTGTGGCGGGGTTACTTTAATAAATTGCAGTTGTTCTTGTCCTATTATAGATATTTGAATTATATTTGGTAAAAAAAATATTGCTCTAACTTTGTTAAAAATTATGTCATTTTATATTGGTAGTAACTGGGCGACCGCGCTTCGCTCTATAATAGCCGCCTCAACAATAAAATATCATCGGGTGAGCAAGCTATGCTACCCGCCAACAGATGGCGCTGTAGGTTTTTGTCTAAAACGCAAATGCTTAAAAACACGGGGAAAACGAATTTTCCCATACATGAGACCTAGCAAGATCGATTTTTCACCCCCGAAAACCCCTGCATGGTAAATTTCATCGAAATCGTTACAGCCGTTTTCGAGAAACCGATTACAAATATATATATTGCTCGATTTATAGTATAGGAGTACCTGGGTGACCGAGCTTCGCTCTATAATAGCCGCCTCAACCTGAAAATATCATCGGGTGAGCAAGCTATGCTACTCGCCACCAGATGGCGCTGAAAGTTTCTGTCTAAAACGCAAAATTTGCAAAATGCTCAAAACATGGTGAATACGAATTTTCCCAGACTTGAGACCTAGCTAGATCGATTTTTACCCCCAAAAACCCCTGTATACCAAATTTCATCGAAATCGTTAGAGCCGTTTTCGAGAAACCGATTACAAAATATATAGTACCTGGGCGACCGAGCTTCGCTCTATAATAGCCGCCTCAACGTTAAAATATCATCGGGTGAGCAAGTTATGCTACCCGCAAACAGATGGCGCTGTAGGTTTTTATCTAAAACGCAAATGCTTAAAAACACGGGAAAAACGAATTTTCCCAGACATGAGACCGATCTAGATCGATTTTTCGCCCCCAAAAACCCCCGTATGGTAAATTTCATCAAAATCGTTAAAGCCGTTTTTGAGAAACCGATTACAAATATATATATATTTATATATACAAACATGAAGGAAAAAAAAATTACGCGCCCAGATGGAGTAGTAATCATGCCCATTTTGTATCGAAACCTATGCGGCCGCTCAGAGGGGTGGGAGGGTAGGTGGAAGCGGGAGATGGGGTTTGTCTTTTAACTCTATCACACATCTTTGAATACGTTACGTTAGAAAAAGATAGAGACATTTATGTTATGATATGCCCAATTAAAAACAAAATATCAATAAAGTACGACATTTATTTGTCTTTATTTGGCATGTAAAAAACAAGAAACTTCATGGTTGCTGAATTTGAAAATAGTGATGTGATGTATATTTATCGATTATTTACTAACATTTAATCACATGGCTCCTGGACTTATTTATCGAACCTCTCATATACAATGGTGATCAATTTGCAACTTGCAATAATATTGGGAACTGCTTACTTCTTTGGGCATTTGGTATTTTGTCTTTTTGCATCTCCATACAAATATATCTTTTATTTCCTAGAGTGAGCGAACTACCGAGAACTACCGAACAACTTAGGGAAGCAGATACGGTGCAGGCCTTTGAGATGTCTGTAGACTTGCCTTTTGAAGGACCCTAAATTGTTGTGCAAAGGAAACACCTCGAGAGGGAGATCATTCCACACCTTGCACGTGAGCGGTAAAAGCGTTATCCACGTACGTTAGTTCGAGATCAGACGTCCAGGTGGTGAGGATGAAATCTATCACTTATCGGAATTAAATATAAAATTGCAAGGACCACGTCAAACTAAACATAAACAAATAAAAATACATTACAAATTTTTAAACAATATTTTTTATTTATATTTTTAACTATTTAAATTATTGTATAACGTATTTACATTACGTGTAAAATAACTTTTGACCACCTATTTTTCTCGTAAATCAGATTCAGATAATTTTATTCAATGTAGATTCTTTACAGAATACTTATTGAATGTCATGCAGAATACAAAGCAAATAGAGCAAGTCTACGCCGTTTCGGATCGTGCTATGGCAGCGTAAAAGAAACGGCAAGAAACCACTACACCACGGCCTACTTTAAGAGTCGGCTTTTTAAAATGTGTTTCTTGTGTTTCGCTGGAATATCAGAGCACCATGCCTCTTTGTCATTCATATAGTCATCCAATCTATAGTAAGCTTTTTTACATAACGTTTGCTTTACACATTCTTTAAACTTTCTCTTAGGTAATTGCACTATATTGTCAGGTATTTTGTTGTAGTATCGTATACACAGACCGACGAAAGATGTATTGACTTTAGTTAATCTAGTATATGGTTGATCAATTTTATGCTTATTTCTAGTATTAAAATTATGCATGTCACAAATTTTAGGTAATTGATGAATGTTCTTTCTAGCATACATTATATTTTCATAGACATACTGACATGGCACTGTCATAATGTTGATTTCCTTGAACAGTTCTCTCAGGGAATCACGAGTCTTCAGGCAATAAATTGCTCTTATAGCCCTCTTTTGTAAAACGAATATTAAATGTATATCAGCTGTTCGGCCCCAAAGCAGTATGCCATAAGACATAATGCTATGGAAGTAGCTAAAGTAAACCAGCCTTGCAGTAGCTACATCAGTAAGTTGTCTGATTTTTCTAACAGCATATGCAGCCGAGCTCAATCGACCAGAAAGAGCCGTTATATGAGGGCCCCATTTTAGAATCTAGTGTTAACCCTAAGAAAACTGTACTATTTACAAAATCTAATGGTTCATTATTCAATACTATGTTATGTGAAGTAGGCCTTACATTTGGTAGTGCAAATTTAATTAATCACCATTGATATTGACATAATATTTATTACAATGTAAATTATTAACAATAAAAAGTAAAACAATGTTTTGTAGTCTAATTAAAATGTAATAGAATTAGTAACACATGCCATAGTTGATTGTTTTATTTTCTTCCTTTGCTCTTCAATTTTGTATTTTAATCTTGTTTCTGACAATGTAGAGCTACCTTCGGAAGCATGTATCGTTGAGTTCTGAGGGGGAAGCACTTGTTCATCAACCTGTAAGAATTAAAATATATTATTTGGATAAAGAGATAATACGTTTTATTAGCTTCAGCTAATAAAACACCAATTCTTCGTTCAGTAT
The DNA here is from genome assembly GCA_947532105.1 of Athrips mouffetella. Lineage (NCBI taxonomy): Eukaryota > Metazoa > Arthropoda > Insecta > Lepidoptera > Gelechiidae > Athrips > Athrips mouffetella. The sequence continues at coordinate 4,916,147 of OX383976.1, read as the reverse complement.
GGTCTGTCTGCCTAACTGTTAAACGAAGCACAAAAATCTTACAGTTCTTAGAATAGCTGAAAAACTAGATCAGCAACTATTTGCCATCGTTACAAATAGTCAAATCTAGATATATAAAAGAAGAAACTGATTGACTGAATGAATAAATGAATGGCTGACTGACTAAGAATCAACGCGCAGCCCAAACCACTGGGTCTAGAAACTCTAAATTTGGCACTTAGCTTCCTTGTGAGATCTAAGGCTGACTAAGAAAGAATTTTTCAAAATTCACCTCCTGAAGGGGTGAAACGGGGGTCCAAAGTTTGTATGGGGTTAGTTAATAATATTAATAAGACACTGCACAGAGTTGTAAACGTACAAACAGCTGTTTTTCAGATGGGATAGCTGGTAGAGATTATGGATTTCTGAGGATGAAAAAAACTAGTTTTTCATTTACCTTGTGACATAGGTTCTCGGTTGGAATGGCATCTTTATGAAGTCTTTTTCTGCGGGCTTCAGTTAATTCGTAATTACTTATATTAAAATGAGCTGAGCAGATTCTGCTATATTTGGTTGGAATCCAATTTTGGTCTCTCCCGCATGTTGGCACCCATTGACGTTTTTGCGCCGGATCTTTTAGAAAACTGCGATAAATAAATGAAATAAAATTATAACGACGACTCGATTCTATATTATTTTTTATCGACTACTTCACATCACTAAAAATCAACAACACAAGTTTCTACAAAAAATTTGACCACGAAAATTGTAAAAACCAAGCGGTTCACTACTCACCAGAAAAATGTGATACCAGCAAGCTTTGTAGTTTTGCTTGCGGCATGGTTTCGGCACAATTTCACCGCACAATTATGAATGTTTTGTGTTATTTATTTTATTTCTGATATTTTATGACAGAGATGTTGTCCATGTCACATGCCGTGAACGACTATTTGGAAGAAAAGTGTGAATGTGTGTGTGAGTTACAAAATTGTATCATAGCCGGCACCCATAGTACGTTTTGATTACTACTCCATCTGGGCGCGTAATTTTTTTTTTCCTTCATGTATACAAATATTGCTCGTTTAATAGTATATTATATTTAGTAAAAAAAATATTGCTCTAACTCTGTTAAAAATTATGTCATTTATTGGTATATTTTTTTACAGAAACTTTTGAATGCCCTAAACATAGATTACAATTATTTATAGTTTAAAGGTTCATAGGTCTGACTTTTCTGGTTCATAGGTCTGACGTTCAGAGATCCACAAGGCGAGAGGTTCATAGGTCTGGTCAAAGGTTCATAGGTCTGACGTTCAGAGATCCACAAGGCGAGAGTGAATGGAAACGTTGGAAGGGGAAGGCCTCGGCGAACTTACCAGGACCAAATTCAGGACGTTCTGAATAAAGGCCAGGTTAAAAGTACCCTAAACCGACGAGCATGTATGAAAGGATTGATGAAGGTTCAGGAAGCAAGGGAAGTATGTCAAGATCGTAGCAGGTGGAGAACTGTGGTCTCTGCCTACCGCGACGGGAACAAGGCGTGATGTTATGTATGTATGTATGTATACAGGTTTATGCGCGGCGCTAAAGAATAGCTTCGCTTGCACAGCATGAATGATAGAAGAAAAGTACAGTCAATTTACGAAATTTTGAATGGAGAAGGTTGCATTAAATGCACTTTAGGGGATAATTTATTAAATAACCAGTAAAACATTCAAACATTAAAAACCACACCCCGACATAACGTTGATATTCTTAAAACCAGTATAAGGTGAACTCAACCTGTATAATATTTACCATGTAGCACAGGTCAGCTTATACTGGTTCTCTTACAAAACAATGTGTTTTTACAAAATTGCCGGACTTAATTATATTACTATTTGAAATTTCTATAAATGTGCAATTAATGCAACCTCATATCGTAGAATGATACAAGTGCAAGTCGGACTCGCGTATTGTTCAGTTTCATTAACTGAACTCCTTCATATAAAACTTTCCAAAAACAAGCTTCAAGGTTCACTTTAGCAACTTCATAATATAGTTTCCAAAGCCTGATTGGCGATGACACGAATTTTCCACGGTGTCACTGTTTCATGGTCGATAAATTCCATGCATACTTCTGGAATAAAGCGGGTGCTATCACCCGCGGTCTCTATAGACGGGATTGACCGCGGGACGGGATTTTTATTCTGTATAAATTCCACACTTCCCTAAAATGTTTAATTATGGTTCTTACAAAGATTTCAGACCTCCTTGCTTCGCTCAGAATAGATACCGTGCTAATTTATTTTACTGTGGGATGACATCTGTCCTAATAGTCTAGTCTAGGGGCTGGCCCATGTCACGTATGTACTCAAACTTAGTTTGATTATGGCGTTTTTTTAAACACATACAGGAGTATATTAACAATTGGATTTCACAAAATTTGTTTTTATTTAGAAAAGTTGTAAGATAAGATTTAAAAAACTAAAATCGGGCCACTGGGTACGGAGATTTGCTCAAACAAAAATTTAAAAACTTGGCGGCAAAAGGACCATTATATGGACTAACAAATTTTTTACATACTCATACATAGGTGTTTAACAACCAAACTTAGGGTACACGCAAGTGCACAAATGACATGGGCCAGCGGCTAGACTATAAGGTTATAATCAAATCACAATCTAATCATACGTATTTAGTGGATAACTAAGCCTTGTTGATGCGAATCTAACTTTAGTTAAGAACCGTTTGGCGGCGAGCCAGGCATCTGTTAATCTAACTGGAATGTCCAACTATCCAACTATGACGTCATCAATACACGACTAACTACCTCATACCACGTATCTTAGTACACAGGGTCACAGGATAAATTATAGCTGCTCATTTATAAGGAACTACTTAGTTGTTGCCCACGGCATCGCTCACGTCATTTTTGTACTTTATCTTTTACAACTTTAATTTCTACATTTCTGGAGCATGTAGTTCAAAAACGGTTATGGAAAAACTGTATAGAATCAAACTTATAGAGAATTTTATAGGCTTTAATAAAGTACTATTTTTGGGCTATGGGCGAAAAACTTTGAACTTTGAGACCTTCTCCCTCCGCCTCGCCTTCTAGACGTCCGGATTTTTAGTGTGTTTTCTTCTTAAGCACCCTAAATAAGCTTTTGAAGGAATCGCTTAGATTCCCCGCTCACGCACTATAGGGTCCTTCAGAAATACTTACGAGTACTTACTTTACTTACTTTCGCTGGCTCAGGGACCCAAAGAGGATCTTGGCAAAAACAAAAAAACAAACATAAACATTATTTTAGTATGTTACTTGGACCTTGAAACTGAACAACATTTCCCAAGACACTTAGGGTACACGCAAGTGCACAAATGACATGGGCCAGCGGCTAGACTATAAGGTTATAATCAAATCACAATCTAATCATACGTATTTAGTGGATAACTAAGCCTTGTTGATGCGAATCTAACTTTAGTTAAGAACCGTTTGGCGGCGAGCCAGGCATCTGTTAATCTAACTGGAATGTCCAACTATCCAACTATGACGTCATCAATACACGACTAACTACCTCATACCACGTATCTTAGTACACAGGGTCACAGGATAAATTATAGCTGCTCATTTATAAGGAACTACTTAGTTGTTGCCCACGGCATCGCTCACGTCATTTTTGTACTTTATCTTTTACAACTTTAATTTCTACATTTCTGGAGCATGTAGTTCAAAAACGGTTATGGAAAAACTGTATAGAATCAAACTTATAGAGAATTTTATAGGCTTTAATAAAGTACTATTTTTGGGCTATGGGCGAAAAACTTTGAACTTTGAGACCTTCTCCCTCCGCCTCGCCTTCTAGACGTCCGGATTTTTAGTGTGTTTTCTTCTTAAGCACCCTAAATAAGCTTTTGAAGGAATCGCTTAGATTCCCCGCTCACGCACTATAGGGTCCTTCAGAAATACTTACGAGTACTTACTTTACTTACTTTCGCTGGCTCAGGGACCCAAAGAGGATCTTGGCAAAAACAAAAAAACAAACATAAACATTATTTTAGTATGTTACTTGGACCTTGAAACTGAACAACATTTCCCAAGACACTTAGGTCGAAATAAGAAAAACCAAATTTGACCTTCCAGAATGCGCTATCAGCTGATGCAGTTTCAAAATTTGATTTTCGTATTTCGACCTATATGTTCCTTGAAAAAATTTGTTCGATTTCATGGTCTGACTGAAATACTAAAATTATGTTCACTATTTCATTAGGACCTTATATTCCTTTGAGTCATTCCTTAATTGAACTACTGCAGGATTTGCTAGGTTTTGAATCAAATTCCCTTGTATGACAGCCCCATATCTGTGTTCTCAATATTAAATTCATTTTTAGGGTTACCTCAAAAGAAAAAAACGGAACCCTTATACGATCACTTTGTTGCCCGTCTGTCTGTCTGTCTGTCAAGACCCTTTATCTCACGAACGGGTAAAGGTATCAGGTTGAAATTAATACCATATATTAGGATCCATGAACCACACACGATCTGAAAATTTCAATTTTTTATAACGACGCAATCAAAAGATATGGCATTTTATGTCCTCATCTCCATACATTTATTCAAAAATGCAAAACCTACAGGGTACTTCCCATTGACCTAAAATTATGAAATTTGGCAAGAAGCTAGGTCTCACAGTACAAATAAGGGGAAAAGTCTGAAATCATTAAATATTACAACTTTTCTCACAACTAATGGTAACCAATTGTGGTTAGCTCCCGTTTCAAGAACATTCATATAAGAGAGGGGTCAAGTTGGATGGTCGCTGAGGCGATTTTTGTTTTAGTTCTATTTAAAAACGGGAACACTTACAAACTTGAAAATTGGTATGTTTATAGTGCATAAGCTATAAAATAACAACAAATAATAAAATTTGGTCAAGCGCGTGTCGGACTCAAAAATCTAGGACATTAACTTACTGTAATTTCAACTAATACAATTATGTTTATGTGGTGGTACGGAACCCTCAGTGCGTTAGTCCGAATCGCACTTGGCCGGTTTTTTAACTTGCCGAAAGCTACACTTTATTTAGTCCATGAACTCGTCAACCTCATCAATTATAGACCTTCGGGCGGGACCGGAAAAAAGTTGTTAACAGTTGGCGAATTTGTTGCCCACACAAAATATGCTTTGACAACAATTTTTCGGCCGCTTCCGTTCCAGTGCGGTTTCCGGAAAAATTTGCGGTACGAAAATAGGGAAAAATGTATTTAAATCTTTTTTGTGGGAAACGTTTAATTGAAGATTAAATTTTGGTAGATTTTGCATTATATTTCTTGCGAACTAATTGAATTTTCTTCTAAATTAATTTGAGTATTCTGACAGTTGATTGTCATTGTTACGAAAAATAAATTATTATACTTTACGTTTTACTTTTCTTTCAGCCAGTTCTAATCGTCTCAAAAGTTAAAGCTCCTTTAAATCTAATGCTGTAACTTTATTATTCAACAAAACAGACAGACAGAAATAGACTTAAAGGAGCTTAAACTTCAAAGAAATACTTATCATAAGAAAAAAAAACCGATCAAGTGCGAGTCGGACTCGCGCACCGAGGGTTCCGATATACCTATAGTATTTTTGGAAGCAATAAAGTCCATTCTCAGGACCGCAAAACTAAACTTGTTTGTAAAGGTTTTTTGCTGATTTCTGAAAAACTGTGCAACTTAGAAAGATCGTTTTATTTTTGTTGTAAAGTTTACATAAATTTCTGTCAACTATAATTAATTCAGATTTTTCCTTACACAAACTTCGGAGATAAGGGAGGGGGGGGGGGGGGTGGTAGTTTTTTTTGACATTTTTCATCATAACTTGAAAACTAAGAAACGTAAAAAAATACAAAAATATACTTTAAAATGTACAAGTAATGCCCTTTCATATGATACCCCACTCGACCTAGTAGCGACAATTTGAAATTTCTTACATGTGCATTTAAGTTGGGCAACTATATTCTAAAACCATTCCAAATTTCAAGTCGATAGCATAAGTGGTTGCTGAGATATAGAGGTGTGACAGACAGACAGACAGACAAAGTCGCACCATAAGGGTTCCTTTTTTTTACCATTTTGGTTCCGATAGAACCCTAAAAATATTAGAAAACATTTCAAAAGATAAAAATACATTTTATAAAGCACGTAGATTGGATTCAATATGTACGAGTAACTTACAAGTAGGTTAGCAATTGTATTAGTATATTGAGTGTATTTGTTTCGACAACAAACTACTCGGTAGTTTGGCGATGTATTTGAATGTAACTACTTGTAAGCAATTTTCTGGAAATAAACTAAAAAAAAAAATAGAAACAAAACCAAGTTAGTAAGCTGAACCAGCGCTACGCTACAAACACCCGAAACCAGAGACCCGCTAGAGGTCAAAGTGTTTCCACAGATGTGCGGCCGTGTGTACCGTTCCCATTCGAAAGATTTTTCGGCGGAAGAAAATCGGCGCTAAAATTAATTTGAGTAAAATTCTTTTGCAAAACAAAATTTAATGAAATTCTTTGTTCTTTTTTCAGGTACGTAATCTTCTGATATTAACTGCTATGATAGACATGTAAGTATATTATATTGCAACTATAATTTATCATAAAAAATTTCATTGTCTACTTTACGTACGTCTAGTCTCAGTAGTTCGGTTGTTTTGTCCGGGACCGAACTACTGAGACTTTTTTTGTCTCAGTAGTTCGGTTGTCAACATCAACCGGACTACTGAGACTCGTTCAGTAGTTCGGTTAGGGATGTCGGATTTAGAATTTTTCGTATGTCGACCATGAGAAAAGTTATTCAATTTCACGGGTATACGGGGTTGTTATACCCTTTATGTTATAGGTCTTTACCTATGAAATTGCCGTTTTGTATGGAGAATTTTAGGTAAACTCAATTTTCAGTACTAACATTTTTGCATTTTTCTTAGGAATTATAAATCCAATTTTTCTTACTTTTTTCAGCATTATCGTGAAGACATTAAGCTAAAAGAGGCTTAAATTTAATTTTCGAAAAATATTATCTGTAAAAAAATATAACAAATCTAATGATGAAATCGGACGACATTTAAGACGAACAATTTTCGAACCTTGAATTTTATATATCAAACTAAAAATAAAAACTTTATTTTATGCGCAAATTGATAACCTTGAAGTCAACTTTCAAATATAAGACAAATGAAAAAAATAGCATTAGAATTATAGGAATTCATAACATTCTCTTTCTTTTTATATATACATATATTTATAGTTATTAATTGATCTCAGCATGTTTTAATCGTTCTGTTTGTTTATATTCTTTATTGTCAATGCTGTGTACGTTTGTAATTGGTAGACATATAAGAACTAGACCTAAGAAACCTTTTTATTTAATGTCTGTATATGTACTACTGTAAATGTACCTTATAAAATAAAATAAAATAAAAAAATAAAATTATGATCTCATTAATGTGTAAGAAAATTTCGACAATTTCATAGGTAAAGACCTATTATACGTGGGACACTCAGAAATATTTGCGACACTAAAAAAAATTGTTCTACAGGTACATATATTTTTATTAAATCTTTTCAAAGTACTCTCCACCAGCCTCTATACAAAGATTCATGCGTCTGAACCAGTTTTCAAAACACTTTTTCCAGTCCGCCGTAGACACCTCGTTTACAGCCTGCTCGAACGCAGCCAGCGCATCTTCCGGCGACGAAAATTGTATCCCCTTGAGCTGATTTTTTATTTTTGGAAATAAAAAGAAGTCACACGGTGCTAGATCAGGGCTGTAAGGAGGGTGACCCAGGAGTTTGACTGGTGTGCTGTCCAGGAAGTCCCTCGTTTTGAGCGCGGTGTGTGCAGGCGCATTGTCGTGGTGGAGCAGTAGTCCGCGGAGCCCTGTGTTTGGTCGCTTGTTGCTCACAACAGAAAAAACTTCTGGTAAACATTTGGTAGTATACCATTCGGCGTTGATGCTTCTTTGATCTCGTAAGGGAATTGAGGCCAAGTGGCCAGTCAAATTAAAAAAGCTGGCGATCAAAATCTTCCCCCCGCTTCGAGATCGCTTCACTTTGGTAGGCGTTGGTTCATTTTGAAACACCCAAACTGTCGACTGGCGCTTGGTTTCTGGATCGTATTGATAAATCCAGGACTCATCACCTGTTACGATGTCGTAAACACGCCGAGACGAGCCTGCTTCAAATTTGTTCAGCATATCACGGCACCATTCCACCCGGGCCTGCTTCTGAGCGTCGGTGAGGTAGTGCGGCACCCAGCGCGATACTATCCTCCTCACGCGAAGATGCCCGTGTAGAATCTCGTGAACGCTTCCCGATCCAATCTTTAATATGTGCTGAATCTCCTGATATGTAATTCGCCTATTATCTTGGATTAAATTTTTCACTGCTAGCACGTTTTCTTCCGTAATAGCCGTCAAAGGGCGACCGCTTCTTTCTTCATCCCCCAAGGTTGGTCGACCGCGCCTAAATTCGTTATACCAACGATACACGGTTGCCTTGGAGGGGCCTTCATCCATAAATGCCATTTGAAGTCTATCGAACGATTCATCCGGTTTCAGGCGACACTTGAAATCGTAAAAAATCATAGCTCTAAAATGTTCCCGGCGCAGATCCATTTTTCAGTAAGACACGATACTTTGAATTGGCTCGCAAAAAATGTGGAGGGAAATTTTGAAAATGGAACACACATATTTTTACTTACAAGTAATCATATTTTCGAAAAAGATTCTGACCGGCCAGTCTCCCATATATAAAAACTATTTTTCGCAATACTTTCTGAGTGGCCTGGTAAAAATACTTTCTTAGTATTAATCCATTGTGTGGTGCCGGCAAAGAATAGTACCAACCCATACATACCCGTGGGTCTCAGGCGACTAAGGGTTAACTGGAGGATGGGCAGCAGCATCCTCCTTTGTATCTTACATCTTACTTACTGCGGTCACTTACAACCGCGGTCCATAGTGCCAGCCGTCACGCTAACAAGCGAGGTGACTATGGTAGGACGTTTCATGGGATGTTATGATGAATCCATTTTATTCTTTTTTTTCATCGCTTGCAATGACACTTAAACCAGAGTATATTTAACGGAAAGGATAACATTGTTTTACAAACTTGTTTTTTCTGGCTTACATTGCTCGTTGTAGTAAGGATATTGCAATTAAAATAACCAAGCCTCCCAGCAATGTATGCCGAATTAGTCTTTGAATTCAGCTAGGTGTGATCACTCCTTTAGCCGGTTGCTTTTGACATAGCTGCAAAATGTAGCTAGTAAGCGTATAAACTAAAAAGATGGATGATACTTAGCTGAGAACCAAAGTTCATTATCTTATCCTATCCTGTGGGACCTCCGGACAATTTTTAAGTATTAGAAATTAGTACCTGGGCGACCGAGCTTCGCTCTATAATAGCCGCCTCAACCTGAAAATATCATCGGGTGAGCAAGCTATGCTACTCGCCAACAGATGGCGCTGTAAGTTTCTGTCTAAAACGCGGAATTTATAAAATGCTCAAAAACACGGAGAAACAAATTTTCTGAGACATGAGACCTAGTTACTCTAGCTAGATCGATTTATTGCCCCCAAAAACCCCCGTATGGTAAATTTTATCGAAATCGTTAGAGCCGTTTTTGAGAAACCGGTTACAAATATATATTTATATACAAATATTCCTCTTTTAATAGTATAGGATTGAGTGCATATATTTTTTGTAATTTTTGTTGGATCAATAGCAAGCAACTAATGTCCGACGGCGAGTACATAGGAGTACATAATTGTTATTTGTCGTTAATACTCCAATATGAAATGTGTTCGACCAAGAAGTAACTAAGGATAGGACAGGCCATCAAAGCTTGATGGGCTGGCAGTAAAACTCTTTTTATATTATTTATGAACGTAATTCATAATTTATGAGTTTTGGTAACATACAAACACGCATAAATTATGAATTATATAAGCAGTGTATATTTTACCCTTCAGTATGAAGTAATAAATTCAGGACGTTCTGAATAAAGGCCAGGTTAAAAGTACCCTAAACCGACGAGCATGTATGAAAGGATTGATGAAAGTACAGGAAGCAAGGGAAGTATGTCAAGATCGTAGCAGGTGGAGGACTGTGGTCTCTGCCTACCCCAACGGGAAAGAGGCGTGATGTTATGTATGTATGTATGTATGAAGAAAAAAATGTGGTATTTCTTTTTATTTACCTGACTGCGCGAAGCCAAAAAGAAAGTGCGTGTGTCTGTGTGTGTGCTAAGTGTGTGTGTGTGTAGACAGTCTATGTAAGTGTGCAAATATCGGATATCCACTCTGGCACCTAAACTACTTGACCCATTTCATAGTTCTTTTGTATCATTTAAATCTTTAGGATCTTGCGGTAGTTATAAGATATATTAAAATTGTAAGGGTGTCTTATACTATGAAATAAAGATAGTAATATGATCGTAGTTAATAAACTAATGGAGCGATTCCCATGAACAAGATATTTTCTGGTTTGTGGTGACCACGATAGTGACTATTTTGAGAAAATGAGTTATCGTTTTTGAATTGTCATGACCAAAAGAGTATAGCTGTGTAAAAAAATATAAAGGTGCGTCATAGGTTTCAATAAAATATCAGATTACTTTTAATAAATAGGATATTATCTCGCATCTCCATAACCGTAAGAGATAAATGTGTGATGAGCGAACGAATAAAAAATAGCTACTACAAACAAAAAATAAAGGTGACTGTAAGACAAAAAATAACAGACAATACAATATTTTAATAGTACCCTTATGGCCCAAAAATGTAAATAAAAAATTATGTTTAACGTGTTAAATGAGTAGTTCACAATTTGAGTCACAGATGTCAGTGTATATATTTGATGGATTTGTAGAACGTGATATCAACATGTTTACGTGAATTGTTTAAGGGATTTGAATAAAATATATTGTGCGTGTTCCTGCAGTACAGTGTTTCTTTATGTAGATTAGTAGTAAAGTGAAGTATTGTAGGACACCAAGGGTGAGATTTGTTCATGGTCCTTCGAGCCGGATGTTGACCACCACCGGGTGCCAGTAGTGAGCCAGTGGCTGATGGTCAGGTCAGACAGTGCCTGAAGCTGTCGAAAGAGGACCGCGTTTTTGCGGAGGACCGTGTAGCACGGAGGGCCGTGTTTCACGGAAGGCGTGCCTCACGGAAGAGAGGATCGCCAGTTCGGGAGAGCCAGTCCTGCGAGAGGGCTGCCTCTACTGGAGGACCGCACCTGCGGGAGGACCGATTTTGCGAGAGGATCTCCTCTGCGGCGAGAGGACCATCCCTGTGGGAGAACCGCCTCTGCGAGAGGGCTGCCTCAGCGCGAGGGCCGCACCTGTAGGCGCGGAGGATGACTATTAACTGAATAGCATTGAGGGAGGAAACTTATATTTTATGTTTTAACTTCGCTGCAGTGATAAAATAAGACAACTTTATAAGTGATGTTGAACTGTTCGATATTGATTCATTTAATTGGTCGTTATTTACACCAGTCAAAATGACACCAAAAGGGGATGCTTGTGAACTTGATATCTTGTTACAATATCAAGAGGACATTTACGTGCGGATTTCAAAATCTCTTTCAATTTTTGAAAGGTCGCCAAAAGAGCAGCTGACAGAAGCCTACATTGAAGGTCGTCTGGAAAATCTAGATAAATTGTGGACTCAGTTTACAGCTGGACACGAAAATTTATTACGAAGTATCCCACGCAAAATTTTAAGCACGACTGATTACATGAACGCTGACCTGTATGACAATACAGAGGAAAAGTATTTAACTTGTCGATCTTTGATAAAAGAAGTGTTGAAAGGTTTTACTTCAGTTGCACCTGGACAAAATGAAATAAAACAAACTGAGGTAAAAGTTGGCCAGGTTAGATTACCAAAAATAAATATACCGGTGTTTTCGGGCAACTATTGTGAATGGAATACCTTCCGTGAATTATTCTATTTATTAATTCATAAGAGTAGGGATTTAAATAATGTACAAAAATTTTATTATTTAAAAGGATATTTGTCGGGTGAGGCTGAGCAGTTGTTGCGGCATATCCCTATTTCTGAGGATAACTATGAAAAATGTTGGGATTTATTAGAACAAAGGTATAACAATAGAAAATATATCTGTAATTTACATTTAAGACGACTTTTTACACAAGAAGCTTTGCATAAAGAATCTCCTGAAGGTTTAAAAGCGTTAATTGATACCACAAATGATTGTTTGTCATCTTTGCAAAATATCGGTGTGAGTGTTGATAGTTGGGATGTAATTATAATACACATTCTCACGACAAAATTAGATCCCGAGACAAGAAGACAGTGGGAGTTCAGAGTATCAAATAGTAATTCTAATGATGAACTGCCTACACTTTTTCAGTTTAAAGATTTCCTAATCAAACGTTACCGTGCTATAGAATGTTTGCCCCTGGAGAATAGAGTTAATAATATTCAGAAACAACAATTTCATCCCGACAATCACCATGTTCATAGTTTTCATTCCGTAAAAATTATATGTCAGTTTTGTTCGGAGACGCATAGGATTAGTAACTGTGAAAAATTCTTTAAAGAATCGGTTGGGAGACGGCGCGCTTTCGTTCGTACTCATAATACTTGTTATTGTTGTTTGGAGACTAATCACTTTGCGAAATTTTGTCGAAACAATGTGCGGTGTGATCGTTGTCATAGTAAACATCATACACTCCTACATCCTACCTACTCATTGAAGGACAGCAAAAAGTCTGCAAATAGTGATTTGGGTGAAGTAATGCTTCCCACAAATCGAGGGCCGGTAGATTCTTGTATTCCAACAAGAAAGTTACACAATGAGGTTTTATTAGCTACAGCTCTAGTAAAAACTAGGGCAAAAACTGGAAAAAAATGTATGATGCGAGCTTTAATAGATCAGGGCTCGGAATTATCATTTATTACTGAAAGTAAAGTTCAGAACCTTGGTTTAAAAAAGCTTCCTATATATAATAAGATTTCGGGACTAGGTGGAGATATAAGAGACGTCTCCAAGGCAATGGTTGATATTAAAATTAGTTCACGTATTAATCCGAAGGTAATAATAAATGTAAGGGCTTATGTTCTTGAGTCGATCACCACTCATTTACCCCACCGTAAAATAAAATCGTTTAAATGGAGCGGATCGAAGGAAATTAAATTAGCAGATCCAAGTTTCAATACACCGAATTGCATAGATTTGTTGTTGGGAGCTGAAGTACTTGGTCAGATTATTTGTGAAGGCGTAAGACACTTTGGGTCTCTTATTGCTCAATCCACAACATTAGGGTGGATTTTGTCTGGTTTGGTACCTGAAACAAACCACGTCACCTCGACCATGCACTGCACAGTGGATAACAATGACTTTGGTGGGTGGTTGTTTGAAAGAATAGTACGAATAAAGTCTGACCCGAGTAAGAATGAAAGGAAAATGATTGATGCAGGGGTTCCATGTTCGTGGTTTTGTAAATGGCGTTCCCAACGAGCAAATAGTAAAATTATATAGCCTAATTTCATCCCTCATTGGATACAAAAAGATGAAGTCAAGTACTCACGGTGCAGTGATTGATATTTTTCTGGGTGGGATACAGTGATTACAAAACGGGTATTAAAATAAACGGTGACCAAGAATATGTCTCCTGCTAGTTATCTCTTTCCAGTCAAATAAACTTGTCCTATTCTGTAAATATTTTTATAGGTTGTTTGCTGTTTGATTATTTTGTATTTTTATTTATGACAATATTAATATTTGATTTAAGGACTTAGTCCTTAAATAGTGGGCGGTATGTTTAACGTGTTAAATGAGTAGTTCACAATTTGAGTCACAGATGTCAGTGTATATATTTGATGGATTTGTAGAACGTGATATCAACATGTTTACGTGAATTGTTTAAGGGATTTGAATAAAATATATTGTGCGTGTTCCTGCAGTACAGTGTTTCTTTATGTAGATTAGTAGTAAAGTGAAGTATTGTAGGACACCAAGGGTGAGATTTGTTCAAATTACCTTATAAATTAAAACACGACTGGTGACGTAAATGTAGTGAATAATCGGCAGCATAACCCTAGCAAACAATATTTTTGTTTCAGTAGTCGGAAGCCAATGAATAAGATAAACTCAACATTTTAGCAATCGAAAGCTATGTCGTTCACTGGCCACTGACAACTGCGACAAAAATATTGTTTGGTCCCTACCAAAAATATTGTTTGGTGCTTGACCCTTCAAGCTTCCGATTATTCTCTACTTTTACATCAGCAATCGTGTTTTAGTTTTTAAGTATTTTTTTTTCTGTTACGTAGTTGGGTTTTTTAGACTTATCACTGATAGTCGCCACGCTAAGAAAGAGCAGTTCATTCCCTTTTAGCTCCTATGACATCTTATCTTAGCCTTGGTCTTTGGTCCCTATCCTAACTCTCTGTTACCAAGCCTTGCAAAAGTGTATCACGCCATCGGCGCCTTGGTCTGCCTCGACGCCTTCTGTTGCTCTGTCTGCTATGGCTATTGAAATTAAGAAAATAAATTTAATAATTTTTTGCGTAACAGAAACAAGGAAAACAAGCTGGGATCAATTGGATTTAGTAATTTGAATTTATTGTTTGGCAGGGCGAAAAATTTTTGTTCGAGTATAAATTTTTTTCTTAGGGATAGTGGCTTGGTTTTATGAGTAAAATATCTGGGTTTTGGGAGCAAATACAGGAAACCCAAGGAGAATTCACGCTGTACTGGCTTTGGCCAAGAAAACCAGTGGCAAACTGCTAACGTAGCACGCCCAAGCGACAAATGTTAAAACAATAAAATTCTCCAACTGAACATCGCGCCCATTCTACATCTTACGAATTCATGAAATGTTGAAGTGAATAACACAGAGCTCCATTATACTGAAATGTGTTTTGTGTGCGATGTGAATATGAATAAACAATGTGCCAGTTTCGGACGCCATGTTTGTTTACTAACCCCCTACGAAAACTTGAAGTGTTATAAGTCTAAGGCCTAGATTTGTTGGGTGTATCTAGTCTAACTCCCTAATTTTTTTACTCTTCTTTTCCAAAATATAAGAAAGTACCTACCTAATAAATATAAGTTTGCAGATTTTTTAACATTAGTCAGTTCTTGTTACATTTAGTTTCCACGAAAGAAGATGACGTTTAGCAAACAAACACTAAGCATTCAAGAAGAGATTTTTCTTTAATTACATGAGCCACACGTTTTTAATAAGTCAGAAATATACGTTTTTAATACTTTTGCCAAAAAAATTGAGGTAATTTTTTTTACTGAACGCCATTCGTCAACTTGTAGTGTAGCGCCGAGGACGCCTTGTCACGTGACCAAGTACTAAAAAAAAGTCATGAGACAAAGTAAAGCCACAATCACACCTTCTTAAATACAAAGACTAATTCGGCATACATTGCTGGGAGGCTTGGTTTTTTGTTAGTTCCAATATTCTTACTTCATCGAGCAATGTATGCCGAATTGGTTTCTGAATTAAGGAAGGTGTGACAGCGGCACCCCTTACCAATCAATATTTCTTTGAAGGCGGGCTTCCAGTTGTACACTTATTTTTTTTTTATAATTTACCCCGGAGCCCTTTCACTCCAGGATACCTTTTCAAAGCTCACGAAGCCCGAACCGTTATCTTCTCATTATAATGGACTTTTCTGCGTTCCCTTGGTTGGTTCCCTTATCTCAGTTGTTTGTATTCTACAACAGGTGTTGCCACTGACATAGACTGAATAGTTTTTGCGGTCGAGGCACCCATTGTCCCCACCTATAGATAAGAGGTTAGTGATGTGAAAAAAATTATTCGTTTTCAAATACTATGCCAAGCAATACAAAAAAATATATTTTTTTATCAAAATGAAATGAAATTGTAGTTGTAGCAGAGACTCCTTCGAACGTCTTCGCTTAATCATCCATTTTCAGTGCCTTCAAAAGTTTATCACTCGGTACTTCCTAAGTATAGTCACAGATGAGATAATAGTAAACTGACGTTCACAGAACCGTCATTCCCAGACGGAGTGCCAACAAATTTCAACCTCAAGTAGAGAGCATAAAGTCCATAACTGCAATGCACCGCTTGGAACACGTTATTAAACCGCTCGATACTGGGTTGGGTTGTCACTTTACGAGATAATGAGTGAGACGTAAGTAGGTACGAGTAGGTATGTAAAATTGTTCAATCAAAAGGGCAAATACTTACCAACCTAAATCATATCGGCGTACTGTGTTCCATTGAAAAAGATGTTCAGTTTCATGGGCAGAACCACCCCTTAAAATATCCGAGGTAATAAAAAAAAATACGAATACAAGTATCTGTTACATCACTAGTACGCTCCCTTTACTAAGTACACAACTGCCTTAGAAGCTTTCCCGTGTAATGCTCAGAGCATTATGCTCTTAATATTACTCCGGCGCCGCTTTTCATACAATAATAAGCTTGGCAATTTAAATCTCTTGAGTTGCGAAAAAATCGTTTATGTATTTTGCAGAAATTGTGCCGTGCGGGGCCTGCAAAGAATAGTACCAACCCGTCTCTAACCCTGGATGTCGTTAGAGGCGACTTTAATTGTTCCTTTACATTTATTAATTGCGTGTAAAAACAAAAAGAATCACTTGAAATTGACAAAATAACACCAACCAATTATAGTAATTGACCGACACGTCGTTACAGGAACACTCACGATATGGCGCTTTAAAATGTTGTGGATGCCAGTGCGCTTTGATGATTGGTCAACAAGGAGCATCAGCGCGAGATTTGAATTCTATTTAGTATTGGAAACGGGATTTTTGAAAGAGTGGCCCTCATTAGGAACCGGTCCTTATTAGGCGCACATACACTACATATTTGAATATCGTTTGCAACTATTTAAAATCTCGGTCTATCCAATGATTGCAATGCCTCTGGAAAAGGGCTCATATGAGATACTTTGGTTATAAATGTTATACGTGGGACACTCAGAAATATTTGCGACACTAAAAAAAATTGTTCTACAGGTACATATATTTTTATTAAATCTTTTCAAAGTACTCTCCACCAGCCTCTATACAAAGATTCATGCGTCTGAACCAGTTTTCAAAACACTTTTTCCAGTCCGCCGTAGACACCTCGTTTACAGCCTGCTCGAACGCAGCCAGCGCATCTTCCGGCGACGAAAATTGTATCCCCTTGAGCTGATTTTTTATTTTTGGAAATAAAAAGAAGTCACACGGTGCTAGATCAGGGCTGTAAGGAGGGTGACCCAGGAGTTTGACTGGTGTGCTGTCCAGGAAGTCCCTCGTTTTGAGCGCGGTGTGTGCAGGCGCATTGTCGTGGTGGAGCAGTAGTCCGCGGAGCCCTGTGTTTGGTCGCTTGTTGCTCACAACAGAAAAAACTTCTGGTAAACATTTGGTAGTATACCATTCGGCGTTGATGCTTCTTTGATCTCGTAAGGGAATTGAGGCCAAGTGGCCAGTCAAATTAAAAAAGCTGGCGATCAAAATCTTCCCCCCGCTTCGAGATCGCTTCACTTTGGTAGGCGTTGGTTCATTTTGAAACACCCAAACTGTCGACTGGCGCTTGGTTTCTGGATCGTATTGATAAATCCAGGACTCATCACCTGTTACGATGTCGTAAACACGCCGAGACGAGCCTGCTTCAAATTTGTTCAGCATATCACGGCACCATTCCACCCGGGCCTGCTTCTGAGCGTCGGTGAGGTAGTGCGGCACCCAGCGCGATACTATCCTCCTCACGCGAAGATGCCCGTGTAGAATCTCGTGAACGCTTCCCGATCCAATCTTTAATATGTGCTGAATCTCCTGATATGTAATTCGCCTATTATCTTGGATTAAATTTTTCACTGCTAGCACGTTTTCTTCCGTAATAGCCGTCAAAGGGCGACCGCTTCTTTCTTCATCCCCCAAGGTTGGTCGACCGCGCCTAAATTCGTTATACCAACGATACACGGTTGCCTTGGAGGGGCCTTCATCCTTAAATGCCATTTGAAGTCTATCGAACGATTCATCCGGTTTCAGGCGACACTTGAAATCGTAAAAAATCATAGCTCTAAAATGTTCCCGGCACAGATCCATTTTTCAGTAAGACACGATACTTTGAATTGGCTCGCAAAAAATGTGGAGGGAAATTTTGAAAATGGAACACACATATTTTTACTTACAAGTAATCATATTTTCGAAAAAGATTCTGACCGGCCAGTCTCCCATATATAAAAACTATTTTTCGCAATACTTTCTGAGTGGCCTGGTAATACCATTTCTTCACCATATGAAGGCAATAAATGTATTGAGGATCTTTCCGCTGCAGAGAGTTCCGCTCATTACGCTCGTAACGCTTTTTAGGTTACCTATGATACATCTGGCGGAATTTCCGCAGGTGTGGCGGTACACTTAGGGAATATGAAGTAATGATTACACTCACATCTCTCTAGCAAAAGCGTCTACAAAAGGTAAAGGGACTACGCTGAAACATTGTCTGGTTTACACACAACTCGTTTTTTCAACAGTCTTGGTGGTCATTTGGGAAAGTTTAACATACCCTTTATTTCTAGCGCAAGAGTTTCCATTGATTTGCGTTGGACTGTATTATTCTTAGGGTTCTCACAGACTAGCGACAAGGCGAGGAAACGACTGCTGACGACAGCCGCGCACAACCACAAGACCGCCGCAGTCGTTAGTGGTCGTTGAGGGTCGCGCGCGCGGTAGTCGTTGGTGGTCGTTAAGTTAAGCTGTCGTCGGGAGTCGCGCATGGCTCGTCGACAGTCGTCGGCGGTCGTTGGCGGTGGTTAAGTGGTCGCGCGCTGCTGTCGTCGGCGGTTGTCGCTAGTCTGTAAGAGCTCTTAGCCAGTAAAATACGAGCAAGGAATTTAATAAACAGTTTCAATTTATCTCCTAATAAATTAAAATGAAAACTGGAATTGTATAGGGGGAAACGGTTTTAACGTTATCTTATTGCTTTTGGGTCTGAATTTATTGAAGAATTAATGAGTTGTTACGATCGTCCAAGTAGATGAGGGATATCCACAGAGTTGTTAAGGCGACGCGCTGTCCACAGTAAAAAGTTGCATTTTAGATACCAAATACTTGTACAATTACCTAAAGTGTGATTTTTTTTGTGTACATCTTTAGTTTAAAATAGTTTATTTTCTACCTACGCAAAAACACTATTACTACTTGTTTTTTTTTCTGTTTTTCGCTTTGTTTGGCCGTCAATAACTCATAAACTACTACACTGAAACAAACGAACTTTCCATGTTGAATAAAGCTTATTTTGGTGCAACCTATAAGCTTTGTTGCGTCGTAATCCATTCACTCTCTCAGAAGATATGCGAGTACGAAGATTGAAGCGGCGAAGCATCGAAAACCCCGTTTGAATCGGTTCAGTAGTTTGTGTTTTCCGTATAAGTCGAAACTCCACGAGAACGAAGCCGTTGATACAAAAATACAAATATAAAACTTCTGAACCTGGGTAACTGAAATCCAGATGTACCACAGGGCGGTCTTCCTTAAACACACAATAAATTTATTGTTTCTGAAGCTATTCTCAAAAACTCGAAAAATCGAGTGTTTCCATACTAGAGACCTTGAGCCCCGCTAGTATAAGCCCCTGTTTGTAAATTTCATCAGAAGGGTTAAAGGTATTTTCGAAAACGCATTAAGTATACAAAATATTTTGCGCGGATGATTCACAGGGCGAACAGTACCCTCTTAATAACTTGTTTTTAAATCTATTTCTGCCTTGTAAACCTACTTTAAAACACAAAACACCGCCATAGATCACATGGCGCCGCAGTTGGTAATATTTTACAGTAAAAATGAAACTTGGCTAAGTTATGGCTAGAGCAAATAAATGGTCATATTGCGTTATTGCCAGACCGTGACACAGAAATATATCAGAATATACTGTGTTTATGGAAAGTACTGCAATCTATTAATACGCTAGTAGTTTCTTAGCGGAACTGAACATTTTTTTTATATTCAGCGTGTAACGTAAAGGTGTGATAATACTGAAGGGTGTGAATCTGCCCATAAAACTGAACAACTTTTCCCAAGGAACATGGGTCGAAAAAAACGATGTAATGGTCTCTTTTCCTTATAAGTTAGTTGAGAACTCAAATTCTTTCTTGTTCCTCTTGGGCAAAACATAGAAAAAAGTTCTGATACATTTTCCTTCAATTTCTATTTCCTATTACTAGTACACACGGCCGCACATGAGTAGAAACACTTTTGGACCTTATGGCGTGGTAATAGAGTTGAAAAAGTTTCTACCGACAAACGGTTGACCGTACTGCAACCAGTGGCGAAGGGTGGGTTTTAGCGAA
The DNA here is from genome assembly GCA_947532105.1 of Athrips mouffetella. Lineage (NCBI taxonomy): Eukaryota > Metazoa > Arthropoda > Insecta > Lepidoptera > Gelechiidae > Athrips > Athrips mouffetella. Next base: position 4,895,824 of record OX383976.1, on the reverse strand, counting down.
ATGGAAGCCCGAGCAAAATTGTTCGAACAAAATCATGCAGCACCAGATAAATCTTCTTCTTACTGCGGTTACCAGCCGCAACGCTTACAAGCGTGGTGACTGGGATAAATCTCTTCCAAAGTACTACGCGTTTTCGTTGGAGTTCTGGAGGGAGTTCCCTGTCCTGTGGTGGACGTTTTATGGGATGTTAATGATGATGATGACATTTTCCTCCAATTTCCATTTCCTATTAACTGAATGGGAAATTGCTTGATCTAGAGGATAATATTCAGCATTATCCTATACTATTAAACGAGCAATATTTTTTGTATATATATATATATATATATTAATAATTGGTTTCTCGAAAACGGCTCTAACGATTTCGATGAAATTTAGTATACGGGGGTTTTAGGGGGCGAAAAATCGGTCTCATGTCTGGGAAAATTCGTTTTCACTGTTTTTTAAATTTCTTTGCGCGTTTAAGAAACTAACAGCGCCATCTGTTGGCGAGTAGCCTAGCTCGCTCACCCGATGATATTTTCAGGTTGAGGCGGCTATTATAGAGCGAAGCTCGGTCGCCCAGGTAATTACTGTTATTGTCCAAAAAAAATTGTACAGTCACGAGCACGTCAAGCTTGGCACAATGGACTTTGTATCGTCCTAATTTCAATAATCGTTACAGCTAGAGTCTCGGTGCGAGTTTCAAACTGGCCCGTTGGTGTGGTTGGTAGTGGGCCTGCCTTCTAAGCCCTGAGCCGCGTGTTCGATCTCCAGGCGTTCATAGGCGTTCGGATCCCAGGACAAACATTTGTGTGATTAACACAAACGTTTGTTCTGTGTATGGGTGTTATTTATCTATTAATGTATTTATATTATCAGTACAGGTTTGGGTTCAAATGACTTTGTGTGAATTGTCCCCAATATATGAAGACAAACTTGACCTGCTCTTGACTGTGCGTTTGATAATCGCACGGTAATTCGATAATCGCACGGTCGTTCGATTATCACACTGTAGTTCGATAATCGCACGGTCCTTCGATAATCGCACTGTCGTTCGAAAATCGCACTGTCGTTCGATAATCGCACGGTCGTTTGATAATCACACGTCGTTTTCGTTTTGGTCTACAACTTTAAAACGCTCACCTTTTAAAACTAAGTCCGGCGTTATAGGATTCAGTGATGATAGAAAATAGTAAAATTTTGAAACGAAATCAATACAATTCGCTTATCTATAAAATAAGCCTACTAAATTATAAAATGCTGAAATCTATAACAAGCTTCAACCAAATCAGCAGTAATTTTAATTCGGCCAGCTCCCGTTAATTGCTGGCGACCGACTGGCGCCACTTATCGCATTTATACAAATTTATGACTGTTAATAAAGGGTCTTCTAGTGTCGAACGAGGGTTTTATTATACAAAGAGAATCGGCATTCGAATTCGGGCAATCTTCGCAGGAATAATACTGGTTAAGAGGCCACCAGAAAGGCCGAGACGAAAATGGTTTGGCCACGAGTAAAATAGGGTATCTTCAACCACGAAGAATTATTGACAGTTGATTATTTGAATATGATGATGGTAAATATCTCAAATTGTATTTTTGTTGTGAGTGATCTATTAATGATACTGACACATTATATCACTATCACGTATCTTTCTAGTTGACGATCTTGACTTACTTCATTCATTCATTTATTTATTGGCTTCATGAGTACGTGGGCCGAAAGGTTTCGATTCGAAATTGCTGATATCCCAGAAGAAGATCCACGAATTGGATCCAAATAATATAAAAGCCAATATAAAACGTGAGTTATCCGTCCAAGTTACATAATTATGTGTAATAACGAGTAGTTTAGTGATAAAATGCCTTACATCTTACATACATGCTTGTCGGTTTGTTTATGGTACTTTAGATCTGGCCTGCATTCAGAAGTTCCCGATTAATTCAGCTAAAGCCGTAGCCTTTCTCTTTCATAATTGATAGAAATTTTTCGCAGTAAACTTTTAAGCTCAAATATAAATAATAAACTTAATGTATAAGACCCAGTATTTAATGTTCGGCTATAGACCATTGATCATTACCGACTCTCACTCTAAAATTAATTTGATAAAAATTAATGTTCATTTACTGAATAATTAAATTACTTTTTGACTTTCAAAAGGTTGTCCGCAGGGGTTTTAGAGCTAGTTGTCTAGAGACAACTCTATCAGATGATCGAAGTTAGGGATTTTAAGAGATTTAACCCATCTTTGCGGTCATCTGGTGAATTTGTATGCGGAGAGTTTAGATGTCTTTTAATTGTCTAAACAGTAAACATGTTCAGATTTTGATTTTAATGTCCCTAATACGTATCGTATGCTAATATTTTTATGTTTTCTAAAATACTTAATAGTGTCTTTCAAAATCTTAAATAGGTTTCTACCAATACTAAAATATGTTTTATTCTTCATTTTTAAACTTTTTTAACTTTCAGTGTCTTCATAAAAGGCATGTATTTAATGCGGCGACAAATTGACACCATTCCGGGTCTTAAAAAAACTGAAAATAGATAGTAAATAAACTACTTTGGCGACTAATTTGAGGTAGCATTTTAACTAGAAAGCGGCGGCTTTTTAATGAGTTTTGAGGTTTTATTTAAATTTTATCTGGCAGTGATTTTCTTTTGTGGCAGTTGAATTTCTTCTACGGCGACAAATTATTGGCGGATAAAAAAGTTAAAATAGGCTTTCATAAATTCTAAAATGGGATTGTCTATAAACTTGACCAAGGTCTGAAATAAATTCAAACAAGATCTAAAAAAAAATACTTTTGGCTACATTTTTAGGTATCTAAATAAACCAAATTGTGACATGCTAAAAAACTATTCTTGGTCTATTTAATTTTTTCTTGACTATCTTAAGTGTAACAAAAGGGAGTGAAAAAATTATGTATCGAACGGAAAACTAATCTAAGTCAATCAAAATAACCTAACCTAACCTAACCCTTTTTTTGTGATGGAGAAAATTCCTACGCATGCCGCACCGTTCGGGGACACGGTACGGTTATGTGGGGCTTGCACCCACTAAAAACTCCACCGTGTGCCACTCTCGCATTTCGGGTCGGTCACGAGCACTGTACGTTCGCACTACTTTCGCAACCCACCCTGAACCTAACCTAACCTACCATTTGCCGCGTTTTTCAAGAATTTACGAATCTGCAAAAAATATTCTAATATCCAAATACATTATTATAATACCCATTTTCAGTTTTAAAGCTACCTAACAATCGCTGCCAAATGTGTATTTTTATAAATAATGAAAGCCAATAGTTGCCAGTGAAGAATGTTTGACATCCCCTCGGAAAAATTTGTCGCCACATTAGGTTTTATAATACCTTAACCAGTTTTACACTGATCCCGCTTGATACATGAAGGACAAAAAAATTACGCGCCCAGTAATTGGGCGCGTAATTTTTTTTTCCTTCATGGCTTGATATATTTGATACCTTACAGTAGCAGCCGTTTTTTAGTTATTTTGATCCTAGCCTTTTGTTGCTTGTATAGTTTAATAGTTGCTAAGATATTTAACCACTGCAAAGTTAGTTTTTTTGTGACTTAATAGAAAGTCGCCAAAAAAGGATTTCAGTTGCCGTGTTAAATATTTGCCTTCATAAAATCATGAAATGAACAAAAAATTATAACCAAACTCAATTAGCTTTTTTTTCCTAGTTTATATTATAAGGTAAGGAACACAGTTATCGACCCGCCCAACCGAAACCTTATAATGTCCTTACTGTCCCGCTATTTGTCACTACTGACCGCCCATTTTTCCCGGTAATGCTCAAAGTAAGTGCCACTATAAAGTAACATCACAAAGTCGTATTTCAGTACATTTATCATGATTGTTTTTGTCATGTAAGGTTTAAGATTGGATCCCAAATAATCCCAATCACATCTGACGATAAGTGACCTGGCCTTAAAAAGAAAGATTATTCGTGGACTAGATCTGAAGAAATGTTCCCCCCTCTAAGAATGAAGAAGCAAAGCGCTTTGTGCGGTTAGAAAGAAAATGATGTAAGGTTGGTACCCCAATCGGCGTCTAGCCCTCGTAGATGGAATGCAGACGGAGGAATTAGGTCGTGCAATTCAGACGCACTACGTCGCATCAAATTATAATATTCTGTGATCGCTCACTCAGCGAAACGTATCCTGCAGGTAGAATATCGACATCGCACTTATTTATATTAGTACCTGGGCGACCGAGCTATGCTCTGTAAATATCATCAAGTGAGCAAGCTATGCTACTCAACAACAGATGGCGCTGTAAGTTTCTTAAACTCACTAAAACACGCAAAGGAATTATTAAAAAAAACGGTGAAAATGAATTTTCCCAGACATGAGACCTAAGTAGATCAATTTTTCACCCCCGAAAACCCGTGTATAGTAAATTTCATTGACATCGTTAGAGCCGTTTTCGAGAAACCGATTACAAATATATATATAAATAGTATAGGATTAAGGTGAAAGTTTGTACGTTAAATAATACCTCACTTTAGGCCGTCCTGAATATAATAATAATAATAAAAATAAAATAAGTCTTTATTCCTCTCACAAATGAAACACTTAGAATAAAAAACCTAGCTAATTTACAATAATATTTGTTTCCTTTGTGAGAGTCTGGTGTCCATACTGGGATATACCTGTGTTACGGAACACCAGGCTCTCACCCCATGACCATGAGCAGTCAGTTATTACTAATTTCAATATACCTAGCTGTAATGAAGCGAAAAAAAAATAAAAAAGAGCAAAATAAACTAAAAAAGAACAAAAAAAAAGAAAATTAAATTAAAATTAGGGAACGAGGGTATATGGTACTAAAATATACTGCTTTTATGTATATGAATGTCGTGTGTGTGTTTGTATGTGTGTGCGTGTGTGTTTGTGTGCATGTGTGAAATAGAGAAAGTGCGCGTAAATGTTTTTCCTATCAGTGCGTATGTATGAGGGTTTTGTGAATTTTGAGAAAGTCTCTATTTCAACCATTAATGTCAACTATACAACAATATCAAAAAGTTTCTCTATACCGTCATAGTCATATTGCTGTAAACATGCCTTAACATTTTCCCTAAAGCGATAGCTCGTTAAACCTTTACACTTATCAATTTTTTTACTTAATAAATTATATATACGTGGGGCCAGAAACATGTAGTGCCTTTGTCCAAATGTACTCTTAGCAGAGGGCACTGGACAGTCGTTGCGTCTTTTGTTCGTCTTGGGCAATGAAGGTACGATGTTTTTGTGATAGCGCCGTAAACACTGAATAATAAATAATTTCCTTACACTAAGTGTGTTTGATTTTGTGTATAAATCAGTAGTTGGATGCCTGTAAGGAAGTTTGAGAAGTACCTTGAGTACGGCTCTCTGCGCCTTTTCTGCTTCCAATAAAAGAGTTTTAGCAGCACCACCCCAAGCACAAATACAGTAGGCAAACACTGATTCTCCTAAAGATTTATACACTTGTAAAAGCAGTTTTTGATCTGCTACCTGCCTAAGATTTTTGAATACATATATCAGTCGCCTGATACGAGACGATACCATAGAGATCTGTTGGTTCCAGCGCAGATGTTGATCTATTTGTACTCCCAAATACCTGATCACTTTCGTCCTTTCAAGATTAGTGCAAGAGCAGTGAGAATATGTATTATTTGAAAGTCTATTGCAAGGAAATGTGTGAATCTTTACTTTAAAGCTACTGCCAGGGGAACCGGAAGCGGTTTTACTGAAGCATACATATTTTGTTTTAGAGACATTGAGTGATAACAAGTTATCTTCAAGCCAGCTAGTTACTTTTGACATGCCAAGCTCAGCTAGGGAACGTGTGGCTTCCCAGGTACTTCCGTGAAAGAGAATAACTGTGTCATCAGCAAACATGATCAAATCAGCGCCATTCAACTCTGCTTTACACAACTCGTTGATATATAACAGAAATAAGGTTGGTCCAAGAGTACTCCCCTGTGGGACACCATAAAAGTTAGGTTTAACATCACTAGTCTGTGTATCGAGTCTTACGCGTTGCTGGCGACCGGCTAAGTAATCCTTAAACCAATTCAGCTGATTCCCTCTGATGCCTAGATTTTCAATACGTGTTAGAAGAATTGGTATGGAAACGGTATCAAATGCCTTCTGCAAATCTAAGAAAATACCGATACATTTTTCACCCTTGTCTAGATAAGAGGTAACTAGTGATGTCATTTTGAGTACCGCATCTTCTGTAGATCTGTTTGCACGGAAACCATATTGATTGTCAGCAAGAAGCTCTTTTGATTCTAAATAATGAGTGAGCCTCTTGTTCACAGTTTTTTCTACTACTTTCGATAAAGTTGGTAGAATAGATATAGGTCGGTAATTGGTAGGGAGTTTTTTATCGCCGGATTTGAATATTGGTGTAATGAGAGCTTTTTTAAATAAATTTGGAAATGTACCTGATTCGAAGCTAAGATTACAAAGGTGTGCCAACGGCTCAGCTAAGTTATTTTTAATATTTTTTAGAATGGTTGTAGATATGCCATCACTGCCAACGGCCGTACTGTTTTTTAGCTCTGATATTATTTTAAGAACTCCCTTCTTATCCGTGGGTAGAAAGCCTAAAGAATGCAAAGGTGGATTATATGACTTTGCTTTTTGAGATAACTCAATGTCGGTGGTATTTAGTTGAATAAGAGTTTTGTTAGCTAAGTTGCCGCCTACCGATGCAAAAAACTCATTTACTTCATTTAGCGATTCTTTTGGAGAGTTCTTTATGGTGAGTAGTTCTGTACTGACACTTTTATTAGATTGCATATTACAAACATCTTTTATGGTCTTCCACGTTTCTTTCGAGTTCCGGGTGTTCTTTCTGAGTTTAGTTTTATAATACTCACTTTTTAAAGTACTGACGATTCTAGAGCACCAATTTCTGTAAGTTTTATACTGTTTTCTTAATTGTTCATCTTCTGGTAATGACTTTTGCTTCATATGCATTTGGTCGCGTTTGCGCAAAATTCTTACTACGCCAAGCGTTATCCATGGTTTAAGTGGCGTAACTCTCTTAGGAAAATATCTGGTGAGTGAGTTATTCACAATTATATTTTGGATATTATCAGTCAACCATTTTAATGCCTTATTAACATCAGTAATTGAGTAATAATCATTCCATTTCAGTTGCGATAGCTCATCATCAACAGCCACAAAGTTTACAGTAGTTTTGTTACCAACCGGTTTTGTAGCTTTTTTGACCCCGTTCTCGATTAAAAGTAGAATAGGACTATGGTCTGTTAGGTTATTAAACACGAACGTATGCCAATTATTTTTGGTTTTGATCATTATATGATCCAAGCAAGAAGAACCCCTGGTGGGTTTATTAACGCCTTGTAATAAACCATAAGAAGCTATTATGCACAGATACTCATTAGAATACCCATCCAGTTCATGTGAAATAGTGTTAAAATTCATGTCACCTACTAGAATAATGTTTCTAGAACTGATACTTCCTAGAACTTTGTCCAGTGATTCAAGATACTTAATACTTATATATTTACGCTCACTTATTTATTGATAAATATGTTTGTATATTCTTTCACGCCTAATCGCCGGAATAACTTTCGATAAATATTGACTAAAGACGTTGATAGTTATAGGAAATGTTCTTCATTTTATATTTTATGTGTTCTATATTTTTGTTAAATAACATACAGATTTTTTATTCGCCATTGATAAAAAAACTGTTATATTCCAAGAGGCGACAACGGATTGACTAAACTATCGTTAGGATGGCTGATTTAGTATCAATAGTGTGTAGATCACTTATTGGAATGGGATAGAGCCGGTCTGCCTGCATGACGTTGGTGCGATTGGTAGGTACAGCCGTTGAAACACGTGTCATGGTTTAGCAAACTAAACGATCCTTAGGATGGCTGATTCAAGGATAATATGATACTCTACACAGTAACTTTACGCACAGTATAAAAACTGACATGATACGTTGGTGCGTTTAGTAGATATAGCCGTTTGAAAAAAATGTGGTAGGCATAGGTACTAAAGTTCAAATAGAGGACTGATATATTTTTAAATGATTGGTAATGACTATCCTAACAACTTTTACTCTTTCCAAATTTTTGATTTGAGGCTTAACTTTTGAGAAAAAAATAATTAAAAAAAAATTTTATGGAGAAGCATATGTTTTTTTTTTCTGAAGTTGGCTGGATTTGGCGGGTCTCTGACTAGTATGCCAATATTGTTTAAGTTATTTTGGTCCTAAAAAAAACTCTTGCTACTGCCAAATCCAGCCAACTTCAGAAAAAAAAACATTTACTTCTCCATACAATTTATTTACTTAAAAGTTAAGCCTTAAATCAAAAATTTTTAAAGAGTTAAAGTTGTTAGGAAAGTCATTACCAATCATATAAAAAAATCAGGCCTCTATTCGAACTTAAGTTCCTCCCACCTTTTTTTTCAAACGGCCATATCTACTAAACGCACCAACGTATCATGTCAGTTTTTATACTGTGCGTAGACTGTGTAGACTATCATATTATCCTTGAATCAGCCATCCGAATGATCGTTTAGTTTACTAAACCATACAATTTTTATTTCTCATAAGTTAAGCCTCAAATTGAAAATTTTGAAAGAGTAAAAGTTGCTACGATAGTCATTATCATATAAAAAAAATCAGCTCTCTATTCGAACTTAAGTTCCTCCCACCTTTTTTTTCAAATGGCTATATCTACTAAACGCACCAACGTATCATGTCAGTTTTTATACTGTGCGTAAAGGTACTGTGTAGAGTATCATATTATCCTTGAATCAGCCATCCTAATGATCGTTTAGTTTACTAAACTATGACACGTGTTTCAACGGCTGTACCTACCAAACGCACCAACGTCATGCAGGCAGACCGACACGCTATTGATACTAAATCAGCCATCCTAACGATAGTTTAGTCGATCCGTTGTCACCTCTTATACTATAACCTACATGCCATGCATAAAGCAACATCAAAAGTTCATAATTTAGCGTTTTCGTTACATTATTCTTGCATTACATTCGAAATTCAAACGAGCCAAATAATATAACCCCCACGAGAGCGAGAAAATTACATATGAAACGTGTTTTTGCCAAATTTGGCTCAAGAGTCGGCGTCCTACTACTGTGGCAGTTACCTTGGCAGATGTCGCGTTGCGGGCCAATATCGTGGAAAGTTCCCTAATATGCCGCGCACGAGGAGTGGCGCAGTTACCCTACCCGCTAATGTAATATCATGTTATACAAAAGTTGCGATAAAAGTGTGTGTCTACTCTACAGTCGATTCTTGAGCGAATTTTCCACAATCAATGAAATTGAAATAAAATATGTAAATAATGTTTGTGACACCGAATTTTTTTTATTCGATCCCTAACTTTTATCTTTTAAGCTCCTAAAACTAACCGACTCATGAGTAACTGAAGCAGCGCTCGATTTTTTTTGTGGTTGAATCGTTATAAAGTTATCGTACGACTTGTTTTAAGCTTTAAATATTAGATTTAAATAAATAAATGGAAAATAAATAAAGTACAGGAAGCAAGGGAATTATGTCAAGATCGTAGCAGGTGGAGGACTGTGGTTTCTGCCTACCCCGGCGGGAAAGAGGCGTGATGTTATGTATTTATGATCGATTAAGGTTATATACTTACCTTTTCTATTCCAAAAAAATATCCTTTATCTAACTTACCTAGGTACAGTCAAGAGCACATCAAGCTTAACACATTAGACTTTGTACCGTTCTTATTTCATTAGACGTACGCAGTAGAGTCGCACTGTGAGTGACAAGCTTGACCTGTCGTTGACTGTACCATAATAAATGGTACTTACCGTTATTATACGCTAGCAAAAAATTTGTAATTTAAAATACCGGGTGTTAGTGTAAACACTGTGATCCTTGAAACTGTGCATTGAGACCGTGAAACTGAACAACTTTACTTTCCCTAAGGAACATAAGTCGAAATACGAAAAAAAAAATTGACTTCCCATAGAAACTGCACCAGCTGATTGCGTATTTTGTATGGGAGATGAAAATTTTTTTTTCGTATTTCGACCTATGTTCCTTAGGGAAAGTTGTTCAGTTTCATGGTCTCAATGCACAGTTTCAAGGATCACAGTGTTTACACTAACACCCTGTATATGACGTTATACCGATTACTGTTTTTACCCATAGTTTTTCGGTATGAAGCCCCGACTCTCTATTGATTATATAATACATCACATCCAGCGTCCACGCCCCGCCCATTCGCTGTCCGCACCAACTTCGCGCAAAAAACACCAGACGACGCGAAACTTTGCGCTCTTTTTGCGCGCTTTTACCCTTTGCGCTAATATGAAAAGTATGGCGTTGAAATGGCTAAAGAAGTTAGGAAAATTCACTTTAAAAAAAAACAATTTGATAAAATAAAGGAATATAAATTAAAATAAAGGAATATATATTAAATTAAAATAAGAAGAATTGAAAACGCCTGGAAAAGCTTTTGGTCCATGAAGGAGCTAATGAAGGGAAACCTTCCAATGTCACTAAAGCGAAAAATCGTTGACATGTGTATACTGCCCATTCTAACCTACGGTGCACAAACATGGTCACTGACAGAGTTGCAAAAATCCAGGCTAAAGGTTTGCCAGCGAGCTATGGAGCGCAGCATACTCGTATTAGGCGTTACAAGGCTGAACCGCGTAAGTAACGTGACCCTGCGCTCTAAAACGCGCATTAAAGACAGTGGCACAAAAACTGCTATGCTAAAGTGGAGCTGGGCAGGACATGTCGCTCGCATGCACCCTGGTAGATGGGCAAAATTAGCCACCGAATGGGTCCCAGAGGATGGTCACCGTCGGCGAGGTAAGGCCCCGTAGGCGTTGGCAAGACGACCTTAACGTTTTTCTAGCTAGAGAACTGGCCAACAGTAGCTCAGGACAGAGAAGAATGGCATGATAGAGGGGAGGCCTTTGCCCAGCAGTGGGACACTACATAGGCTAGTAATAATAATAATAATATTTGATAGAATAAAGGTGGTAGGGCTTTTGTGGAAAGTCCGACGAAGCAGCAGTGTTTGCACTGCTGTGTTTCGGTTTGAAGGGCAAAGAAGCCAGTGAAATTACCACCACATGAGACATAACGTCTTAGTTTTCAAAGTGAGCAACGCGCTTTGCTGTCTTATTAGTGTCGAAATGTGACAGTGGGTGCTATGGGCGGTAGTGACCACTTACCATGAGGTGGCCCATCTGCTCGTTTGCTCATTTGTAACATTAAAAAAAAATGCTCAATGCAACGTCTGCTACTTGAAACTAATTATTTTGTAGTTTATTAATTTTATTTTAAAAAAAATACATCAACGTTATTTAATTGTAAGGTGCCTGTCTGTGAATACGTTAAAACTTCTGAACTAGATATTTAATAAATTTTAATGCAGTATTTAACATCATTTATGAATGAATTCCTTAGCCGCCTTTTACGGCACACAAGTAAGGTATTGTATTGACATTCTTACATTCTAAATTTCCATGATTTTTTTTTTGCGTAGGCAAAGAGCGAAAAGCCCCGAAGAGCAAATTTCTACTAAACTTAAGAAGTGGCTGAACATCTAGGATTTTTTAACTCAAAAGTTTATATTAAATCTCTTTTTTACTGTCAAGATAAAAAACTTGCATAATTTAAGAAAGTCCACTTTTTAAGTGGCTCTTGTATTTTATATAAGCCCTCTTTGCGTTAAGAGACTCTTAAGTACCTTCTTCAAAAGTACCTTTAGATAAAAGTGTACTTGGCTGGATTCATCTTACATCGGTTGAAATTATCGAATGAGCTATATTTTTATTATGTCCCGTGTGGTGCCAAGATTAGTACTAACCCATACATACCTACTCGTGGGTGTCGTAAGAGGCGACTAAGGGTTAACTGAAGGATGGGCAGCAGCATCCTCCTTTTTATCTTACATCTTACTTACTGCGGTTACCTACAACCGCGGTCCATGGTGCCAGCCGTAACGCTAACAAGCGAGGTGACTATGATACGAGTACTTCCCCTCTACATTTTTCCAGCAAAAGCAAAACACGTTGTACATTGGAGGGGATTTACCATAGTCACCCACCACGCTTGTAAGCGTTGCGGCTGGCGACCGCTGTTTTTGGTGACCGCAGTATGTAAGATGGTACGATATACAGAAAGATGCTTCCGGTTTATAAACCCTTAGTCACCTCTTACGTCACCCACGGGTAGAGATGGGTTGGTACTATTCTCTGCCTTGAATATTATGTTGAAAAATAATACATAAAGCGTTGATTATTTGTGATAAAGTAAATGTCCTTTGAGAGAGGGTAGTGCGGGGTGCGTTAAGCGCAGTGCGGTGTCGATGCATCACACTGCATTACCCCGACTTACCCCAGCGCAGATTTCCGCTCGCCAGCCCCGGATTACCCTTTCACTTGATAATGTGGAGTACGTAGGGGTAACATATGTAAATTTATTGCCTATATCAATAGGAAAATTCGTAATTTCCAAAGTATGGCCGTTTGTTTTCCTCCTTTTCTTTTGTTAAAGACCTTTCATATGATACTTTACTTGTAAAGGCAATTAAAAATTTTGCCCTTCTCTCTATTTATGCCCTATTTACAATAATAATAAAAATATTTTATATTATTCTTTTGTTTGCAATAAAATCGGACAAGAATATTCTAAACAAGTCGATAGCATGAGTATAGATAAACCGCCTAAATGAGTCCTCGCCCGCGGGGTACAGGGGCGCGGGGGTAAGAGGACAAAGGGGGAACGAAAGAGGTACGGGCGGCGGCGGGCGGCGCGGCATTCTCATTCTATCGCGCATCCGCCCCCCGCACCTGCCCTTGTACCCCGCGGGCGAGGACTCATTTAGGCGGTACTACTATAGTTACTGAGATAAATAGGTATGACGGTTAGATGAAGTCGCACCATATGGGTTCCTTTTTATACCATTTTGGATCAGAACCTTATTAAATAAGGAGCAAATAAGTATCGGGTCACGTGCAGTGTCATCATAACATCCCATGAAATGTCCACTGCAGGACAGGGAGCTCCCTCCTGAATTTTGGAAAAATGTGGTGGGGAAGTAATATAGTCACCTCGCTTGTCAGCGTTACGGCTGGCACCACAGACCGCGGTTGTAGGTAACCGCAGTAATATGATATGATACAAAGGAGGATGCTGCGGCTATTCTCCAGTTTATAACCCTTAGTCGCCTCTTACGACACCCACTGGTATGTATGGGATGGTACTATTCTTTGCCGGCACCACAACGTGCAGTGTAGAGTTCCGTATTTGCTTTAAGAATTATTATTTAAAGGCTATTATGTTGTTCAGTTATTCACTACAACATTATTTCAATAAACCATTAATTCAACTTTAATTTCGCAAAAGACCAAAAACCAATAACGCAGAAACGAGGTCACCCATTCGAGCAAACGTCACAATTTTAAAGTTCTCCACAAATTCGAATATCTATCGTACGAATACGAGCTGTTTTTACGATGAACTTTACGACCAGAGCCGGCTCGTATGATCCTGACAATGTTTACCGTTGCCGCCCTAAGGGAGGGGGTAGGTACCAACCTAGTATTGTCACGGAATAAAGCTCAAGTCAGACAGAGGCGGTATGATTGCGAAAGCGGTCCGGGGCGGTTTGGCGGGAACAAAATACCGCGCCGCGACCGCTTTTCAATGTGACAGGGGGCATAAGAACTCATACTTTACAAAAAATACCGGCCCCGGAACGCTTCCGCTACCGCCTCTGTGTGACGCGGGCTTAAAGTAATAGTACTATCATACTACTACATAGTACATACCCATACATACCCGTGGGTGTCGTAAGAGGCGACTAAGGGTTAACTGGAGCATGGGCAGCAGTATCCTCCTTTGTATCTTACATCTTACTTACTGCGGTCACCTACATCCGCGGTCCATGGTGCCAGCCGTAACGCTAACAAGCGAGGTGACTGTGGTACACGCTGTGGTACTTCCCCTCCACATTTTTCCAGCACAAGCTAGAATTCTAGAGGGAGCTCCCTGTCCTGTAGTGGACGTTTCATGGGATGTTATGATGACTATCATACTGAACGGACTCTCCTCCCCTCTTGAAATCCACCCCGCATCCCTGTGCGTACCTGCCCGCGTGACTCGCGTAGTGCTCCTGCGGGTCTGTAAAGTTGTACTGAATATGCAGGCCTACGCTTGCTTCCATTTTTAAATTCGCGCTCGTTGTGTGTAGTGTCCGGGTATTGTGTGGTGTAGCTAAAATTATTATTTGTTCCTTTTTTTATGTGTGCAATAAACAATGAATTTATCTTCTATAGCTTATACTGTGAAAGTCCATTGGGATTGTTTTATCCTGTAAAACTATCTAAATAAATGTTACAGCAGCACTGCACTTACTTTCTCGCGATACGAAAATAAAAACTATCAACCGCAAACTTAAATTTGTAATGGCATACGCATAGAAGGCCAAAGCGTGACGGACAGACCGACCGACCGACCGACGGACGGAAATTTTTAGGGGACATGCTTTTTATGATGTATAAGTGATATAGAACACATATTTGATAAAATTAGAAAAACTTTTTTTTTCACGCATACAATACCTTTCTCACTCTGCTCGAAAGTAAAAAAGGTAATTTGCTAAGAGTTAAAAACAAAGGGTTATATTATAATTAAATATCTATCCACAGTTTATTGAGTTCATCTTGTTTTAATAGTCAAAAATAGGTAAAAATACAACGATAACACTTACTGCTCTACTAGAAACAATAAAATTTTTGTAAAAAAATAACTGCAGTTTTGCATGCCGTTTAAAAAACCGGCCAAGTGCGAGTCGGACTTGCGCACTGAGGGTTCCTTACCACCACATAAACATAATTGTATTCGTTGAAATTTCAGTAAGTTAATGTGCTAGATTTTTTTAGTCCGACACGCGCTTGACCAAATTTTATTATTTGTTCTTATTTTATAGTTTATGCACTATAAACATACCAATTTTCAAGTTTGTAAGTGTTCCCGTTTTTAAATAGAACTAAAACAAAAATCGCCTCAGCGACCATCCAACTTGACCCCTCTCTTATATGAATGTTCTTGACACGGGAGCTCACCACAATTGGTTACTATTAGTTGTGAGAAAAGTTGTAATGTTTAATGATTTCCGACTTTTCCCATTATTTGTATTGTGAGACATAGCTTCTTGCCAAATTTCATAATTTTAGGTCAACGAGAAGTACCCTGGAGATGAAGATATAAAATGCCATATCTTTTGATTGCGTCGTTGTAAAAAATTGAAATTTTCAAATCTTGTGTGGTTCACGGATCCTAATATGTGGTATTAATTTCAGCCTGATACCTTTACCCG
This sequence comes from Athrips mouffetella, assembly GCA_947532105.1. Classification (NCBI taxonomy): domain Eukaryota; kingdom Metazoa; phylum Arthropoda; class Insecta; order Lepidoptera; family Gelechiidae; genus Athrips; species Athrips mouffetella. The sequence goes on along the minus strand of OX383976.1, from coordinate 4,880,446 downwards.
TTTGTGAGATAAAGGGTCTTGACAGACAGACAGACAGACGGAAGAAAAAGTGATCCTGTAAGGGTTCCGTTTTTTTCTTTTGAGGTGCGGAACCCTAAAAAACACTTGAACTCACTTTATTACTTAATGAAAATAGGTGTCTTTCCTTTTTAGTATCCTGCCATTATACAACAGGCACCAATCCTGTGCCAATCTTTTCTTGTCACTGATCACAGCATTCTTAGGCTTAATTGTTTATGTAGTAGTTTAAGTTAAATGCAAATTATTAGCTATACAGCTAGATTGTAATATCAGTAAGATATCTAAGTAAAGGCAACCTACTTCAATAAAAAAAAACTGTTCACAAACCTGTTCCTTTGGTACCAGTTCCATTCGCACCCAAAAGTAACTGTTACCCCTCCGTAACGTCCCTATAAATTTGCCTTCATAAATATGATGCTTGTACGAATACTCGAAATGTTATTTTTGGTCCCGTGTTTGTGTTCTTTGTTTAGATATCAGCAAACCGTCTGTCAGAAGTGTTCTGCTGTTTTACTGAAACGTAAACTTTGTGTATGGGTCGGTCCAGCAACGACCCCTTTGCTAGTCAAGTATAATGACCCCTTTACACGTCGCTGAATTAGTTCGCTATCTCGGGACTGTCTGAAAAACAGAACAGTAAGGTTGCCTGTCCATTGACGCGGAGCGAGCTGGCGGAGCGGAGAAACGAGGTAATATTAATCAATAGGATTGCATAAAAACTCCGCTCCGAATCGCTATGTAATCCTATTGGTTAATATTACCTCGTTTCTCCGCTCCGCCTGCTCGCTCCGCGTCAATGGACATGCACCCTTAACATGGAGTTAACGATCGATAGGCGAGCGACCTAAAACAAGGCAATTTTGTCGCGAGATTGTTGATAAAGCGTTTTATCTATAGGTGCTAGCCGGTAGTAGATTTTTGTGGCAATGAGCAAACGAGCAACACTGCCAATGACAGCTACTTTCTTATTGTGCAGTCTAAAAAACTAATAAGACTGCAAAACACGTTGCCCACTTTGATATCTAAGATGATATATGTCATGCTCCGATAATTGCACTGATCCTTCGAACTGCAAATAGCAGTGGAAACACTGCTGCTTTGCAAAAAAGCTTTTCCAGACGGTTTCAAATCGCCAATTATCCTTAACTTGGCTTGTTAGGGTTCCGATACCAAAATGGTAAAAAAAAGGAACCCTTATGGTGCCGCTCTGTCTGTCTGTCCGTCTGTCTGTCACACCTCTATATCTCAGCAACCACTTATGCTATCAACCTGAAATTTGGAATAGTTTTAGAATATAGTTGCCCAACTTAATTGCACAAGAAAAAATTTTGAAAAAAGTATGATTATTAATATAAAGGGGGCCAAAATAGGGGGGGCCAAATTTCAAATTGTCGCTACTAGGTCGAGTGGGGTGTCATATGAAAGGGCTTTACTTGTACATTTTAAAATATATTTTTGTATTTTTTTAAATTTCTTAGTTTTAAAGTTATGATGAAAAATGTCAAGAAAAATACCATTCCCCCCCCCTTATCTCCGAAGTTTGAGTAAGGAAAAATCTTAATTAATTACAGTTGACAGAAGTTTATATAAACTTTACAGCAAAAATAAAACGATCTTTCTAAGTTGCACAGTTTTTCAGAAATCTGCAAAAAACCTTTACAAACAAATTTAGTTTTGCGGTCCTGAAAATGGACTTTATTGCTTCCAAAAATACTATAGGTATATCGGAACCCTCGGCGCGCGAGTCCGACTCGCACTTGACCGGTTTTTTTTTTATTATCTAATGTATCTACTAATTTATTTAGACCATTTTAGAACAAGGATATAGGACCTCTTTGCTTCGCTCGGAATAGAAACCGTGCTTAATGAGCCGGTATCGCAGCTAAGCGTCAACTGAGTATTCAAAAGTGTCGATAGATGGCTCTGAAGAAAGTTGCTAAAGAACTTGAAATAAATATGTCATAGATGAAGCGTGAAGTAAATAAACCTAGTTAGGCAACACTTACAACAGATAGGAAAAATAAGTTGACAGTTAAATTTTCCTACAACAACGCTATCTATCAAGAAAATTAAAACTAGTTTTTCTTTTTTTTAACTGGCTCATTATTTTGATATGGGATGATATCTGCCACATGTCCTAAATTGCAATGTCACATCATCATCAAGCATTATGAAATATTCTAAATAACCCTACCAAATCCATAGAACGACGCCTCCACTGCCTTGTGACGAATTATTTCTTTAAACCGCCTTCTATTATCCTTATTATTCTGTGGTTTCAGAATCTAGAACCGTTCTGTTGGCAGAGGCTGTCATACTCTTTAACACTGTATTTCAAAACATTTATTTTAAATAAAAAACCGTACCGTCAGAGAAGCTGGAGCTGCTGCTGAGTACGCGGCGGTGAAGAAGCGGGACAAGTACTCTGCATTGGAGAGCAATTATGTTTTTGTCCCATTTGCAGTAGAAACTGCAGGCTGTTGGGGCAGTGAGGCGAAACGTTTTGTCGCCGAGGTAGGCCGGCGCCTTAGAAGTAAAGGGTGTGACCCTCGCTCCGGATCATACCTGGTGCAAAGGTTGTCCATTGCCATACAACGAGGCAATGCTGCCAGCATCATGGGCTCCTTTGCACCACGGATGATGAGAGGAGGTTTATTTGAATAGGTTGTTGTTTTTATTTGTTTGTTTGTTGACGATGTGTAAAACTAAAATGCTTTTATATACACAAAACCCACTATTACACATGCTAAATAAACTTCCTATAATAAAAAACTGTGTAGAATATTAATTCCAAAAAGCACGAAAGAGCTGTCATTTTGTTTCAAATAACACCTCCGGTCGCGTGTTTTTTTATCGTATCATAGGGTGTTTGGCTTAGCACGGAACCTGATTGATGACACCACATAATCGGGACACCCTGTAGCTCCGTACAAGGACCTTAACCGTTATTATCTATAACCCGTCGGGTTTTTTATAAAGTTCAAAGTACGGTGTCTATGATTTTTGATTGTGAGATTTTATTACGCCTTTTTGTTAATTTTCCGCGCAAAATCAAAACAGATAATATACAGGGTGCGGACTCCGAAGTTTTATCGGAGCTCCTATATTATCAGATTGACAACAACAATTACGTTTGGAAATTTACTTTCTATGGGAATTTCTTTGTCAAAGGCCGAACCATAGACTAATTATCGGCGCGATATTATCGTAGTTTCACTTCGGAGTACGGCAGCTGATCATCATGACATCTTATGACACGTCCACTACAGGACAGGGAACTCCCTCCAAAATTCCCGCTTTTGCCGAAATAATGTGGAGGGGAAGTACCATAGTCACCATGGTTGTTAGCGTTACGGCTGGCACCATAGACCGCGGTTGTTGGTGTCGTAAGAGGCGAGTAAGGATTATAAACTGGAGGATGGGCAGCAGCGTCCACCTTTGTATCTTACATCTTACTTACTGCGGTCACCTTCAACCTCGGTTCATGGTGCCAGCCGTAACGCTAACAAGCGAGGTGACTATGGTACTTCCCCTCCACATTTTTCCAGCAAAAGCTAGAATTCTGGAGGGAGCTCCCTGTCCTGTAGTGGACTTTTCATGGGATGTTATGATGATGATTATTATTATTATTTCTTCTTTCGTAGTCTAGCAAGCTTAAACTTGACGATTTCAAAAATCATTAAAGGTCATCTCGGAAAACTCGATCTTTACTTTTAACTAATTTTGGAAAAGCTTAAAGTTATTAAGGGGCTACCACCCGTCCACTAGCGCCCCCATCAGTTAAACAAATATTACTCGCTAAATACAAAACTTATCGAAAATCCGGAAAGACAGATTGATTAGAAACTATTTACTCTGTAAAATAAAGTTCACTGTTGTTACCACAGAAAAATAAGTGTAATTAGAAGGAGGATTAAAGAAATAATTCGTCACAAGGTAGTGAAGGCGTCGTTCTATGGATTTGACGGGTTACTTTGAATATTTCCTAGTGATCATTGATGATGTGACATAAAAATTTGGGACATGTTGGCAGATGTCATCCCATAGTAAAATTAATTAGCAAGGTATCTATTACGAGCGAAGCAAGGAGGTCCGAAATATTTGGTTGTTACAGATACAAAAACTGCTAAAAGTGGCCGTTTTTCGCACTTTTTGTATCTATAACTACAGTGAACTATATTTTTCAGATTTGATAGGTTCTAAATTAACTAGGATACCTTTACTTCAATATATCTTTCCGGATTTTCGGTAAGTTTTGTATTTAGTGAGTAATATTTTTTAAACTGGTGGGGGCGCTAGTGGACAGGAGGTAGCCTCTTAAGGTATGTTTACAAATGTACCTAGTCATCTAATTTTATTTTTCTTGCATTGCAGGTAAGTCACCTATAATCAACCTGTCAGTCGAGCTTTATGATACGGTAAGGACATTACACGGACTAAAATGTAATGTACCTCGTTGTGTAAGTAAGTATATTTACCTACTAGGGTGGAGAGAATCAGAAGTAGAATGAATTTCTTTATTTATTTTATACACAGAATATATAGTAAAGGTCGCACAAAACAACTCTGGCCATGTCATTGATGCGCAGAAGTCGAAAATGACTTATTTCCAGAGTTATTTTGTGCGTTGTCTACAATGTTTTTCATTGTTCTTGAAAAGAAGCAACATACCTAACCAATAAAAAAAATTGGACTCCCTATACAATGAGTCTATCACGTGACCACTGTAGTATAGTCGAAAAATTTCTTTCGAGTTTTTTTTTCTTTGGGACTTTGCTTGTTTTTATAAGGCTGCTTTGCTTCAGGAGCTAAACCAATAACGATTCACGATGTACGATTAGCTTTCTACTTTTTTTGAGACTTGTTTGGGCATTTCTTGAAAATAGTGCATTTCAGAAACCCTACAGCGCCATCTGTTGGCGGGCTCTGATTAAGATTATACAGAGCATAGCTCGGTCGCCCAGGTATTGTTAAAGATCAGAACTAACAAAACTTAACCGAAACTGAACTTACGGTTTTCTCATCATTTTTCACTTCTACTTGTAATTTCTCTACTAATAAAAATAAGGTATCAACAATTTTCCTGAACATGTTCAAACAACACGTAGCAAGTCTTGACATGTTGCTGTGAACTGTATTTCCCCAGGTATTTAAATGTTTTTTTCGTTCATCACTTAATCTCCTCTAGAGGGCGCCATAATCAATTTAATGTGACGTCTTATATTCTATAACCAGCGGATGATCAAGACGCTTCTAACAATACCTCATTTGTCAAATTACGATAAGTAGTTTAGAATTTATGAGGGAACAGATGAGCGTACATACATACCGGTCAAAATCATAACCCCCCTTTTTGCCGTAGTCGGATAAGTAGTCGGGTAAAAAACTAAACCAAAACTGAACCTGCTGTTTTCTTATCTTTTTTCGCTTTTATTATTTTCTTTACTGAAAATAAAGTATCAACAATTTTCCTGAACATTTTCAGACACAACACGCAGCCAGTCTTGACATGTTGCCGTGGACTGTATTTCCCCAGGTATTAGTCGAAGTTTAAACGTGTATCCAGGAAATCTTCGTTCCAATTATAAGCCAGTTCTGTAAAACCAAGTAAACAGCTCTAGGAAATCTAAATCGATATCAAATAGCTCTACAACATGTAACTAAAATGGTATGATAACCCTGGAGGAACTAAATCTGCATAATTTTTTTTTAAAGTAAATAATGGGTGACAATTCACACATGGTCATTTGATACCAAACTAGGCAAAATCTATATACAATACTTATAAGATAAATAACATTTGTGTTCGTCACACAAATATTTCTTGTCCTGTACCTGGATTGAACCCGCGGCCCATGGCGTAGAAGGCAAGGCGTACCACCAAACACGCCAATAGGCCATTCTGAACAACATTCCCTATGCCACATAGATAAAAGTAGGGCATGTTGTACGGGGGGTCAAAAAGCGAGTCAGACTCGCGCGCTGAGGGTTCCGATATACCTATAGTATTTTTAGAAGCAATTAACTCCATGTTTAGGACCATAAAACTAAATTTGTTAGTAAAGGAGATATTTGAGATATTTTTGTAAACATTTCTCATCATCACTTGAAAACTAAACGTTGTAAAAAAAATAAAAATATATTTTGAAATGTACGAGTGTAGCCCTTTAGTAATTGAACCCCCGTACAAGGTCAAAAAGCGAGTCAGACTCGCGCGCCGAGGGTTCCGATATACCTATAGTATTTTTAGAAGCAATTAAGTCCATTTTTAGGACCATAAAACTAAATTTGTTAGTAAAGGAGATATTTGAGATATTTTTGTAAACATTTCTCATCATCTCTTGAAAACTAAACTTTGTAAAAAAATTAAAAATATATTTTGAAATGTACGAGTGAAGCCGTTTAGTAATTGAACCCTTTCATAATGATATCTCACTCGACCTAGTAACGGCAATTTAAAATTTTGACCTCTCCACTTGGGCCCCCTTTACATGATAATGATATTTGTAATTCTTTCATTTGCAATAAATTTGGGCAATCATATTCTAAAACTATTCCAAATTTCAAGTCGATAGCATGAGTGGTTGCTGAGATAAGTATACAGTATTTATTATACAGGTGTGTCTAGACGAAGTCAAAACATACGGCTGGCTGTCCATAGGGTTGCATATAAACTCAGCACCGCAATGGACATGGCTGTCCATTGGCTTAGGCTGGCGGCTAAGGGTTCCGTTTTTACAATTTAGGTTCGGAAGCCTTAAAATTGTATAGTTTCACGGGCAGTTTCACATCCTTCGGGTTTCAATACCCTTTCTGTTACAACTTGTACAGATAAAGGATATGAAGTAAATAGCAGCATTGTTTTAATTCCTAAATAGCAAAAAGAAAATAGCATGTTGTTTCAGCAATGAGCTCTTAAAAGGTTGTTTAATTGTTTAACCCTCTACCGCAGGGGTCGGCAACCTTTTGAGTCGGAAGAGTCAAAACATTTAATTTGCAAAATTTCAGTTTCTAAAGACCCGCAAATTATAGGTATTCCTAAGAAAAATATATATTTATTCATTTTATTTTTATTTATTTAACTAAGATCTACAGCATTAAAGCCCGCGTCACACAGGCGGTAGCGGAAGCGTTCCGGGGCCGGTATTTTTTGTAAAGTATGAGTTCCTATGCATCCTGTCACATTGAAAAGCGGTCGCGGCGCGGTATTTTGTTCCCGCCAAAACGCCCCGGACCGCTTTCGCAATCATACCGCCTCTGTGTGACTTGAGCTTAATACTTAAAATACAAACCAATACAATAAACAGTACATTAGCCAATTACAGATCTTCACTACGTAAACAATAGTAGATTTTACAACAAGTGCACAAAACGAACCATTTTACCGAGACTTTTAGCAGCCCGAGCCGAAGGCGAGGGCTGATAGTAATGTCGAGGATAAAATGGTTTTGTGGACGAGTTATAAACTCTGCTTTTCACTTTGATTGCGAGGAAATAAAACGTAAAAGTACTCTCTAAATGTAACTGAAGAATGAGTTGTTCTGCTTTAGTGAAGAATATGTTGACGCGCGCGCGGCGTGGGGGGCGTGCCGCCGGCCCGCGCGCAGGGCGTACTCCACCGACATTACTTTTTTGCCCTAGTGCACAAAATTCGACTTTGTGCAGCCTATATCCTGCACAAAGAAGCACTTTCAGAGCATGAGAAGTGAAAAACATATTATCGAGTTACTTAAGGTGAGGTAGGAAAAAATTTCGAAATAAGAATTGAGACAATTACAAAGTTAAAACAAAAGTATGTCGCTCTTTTTTTTAAATAAAATTAATAATATTTGCGTATGGAACTAAAAAGCCGCAGCTTCACATCCAAAGAGCCGCATTCTAGTCAATCTATCTAAATATATAAAATTGCTTGTCCTGACTGACTGATTCATCAACGCTGAGCCGTAACCGCTGCAGCTACAGATCTGAAATTTTGTACACAGGTTTTTTGCACTTCAAAACAACCCACTAAGAAAGGATTTTGGAAAATTCGTCTCCCAAGGGAGTGAAATAAGGGATGAAAGTTTGTATGAAAGTCCGCCAATTATGAAGTTAGGATCTTCTAAATTTTTATTTAGATTGACGACTAAAAATTAGGTTTCACGAGTCTCAGGGTTTTTGAAAATTCTACACTCTAAGGGGTGAAAAGGGGGATGAAGTTGAAACTCCTTCATTTCAAAGTAATTATCCACAAAATTTATTATTTGGGCATTAGGGTTGTAATTCTGTGGAACGTACATCACTGTTATTGAAATTCCACCCCAAATTCAACCCCTAAAAGAGGGAAATGGGGTGAAAACGTCTAAAACTCAATATGGGTATCGTTTGTATGGTTTATCGGGTCGCTGATTACGAAATGAAAACAATTTTGAGATCCAACGTGGTGGATGTGAAATACCACTATCCCCTGAGGATGGGGTTGGGGTGCGATAGGGTTTATATAAGGTGTTTTTGAATTAGACCCAAATATTGTTAGGGTTACCTCAAGCACCTAAATGAATACTGTTGGTGTTATTTTTTTACATTTCCATACGCTAGTTTTCGAGAAAAATCCTAAAAACAATACCGCTAAATATCGTAAAATGAACACTGCATATCAGCACAGGCGGCGCGCGGAGTCGCGAGCCAATCACGCGCGAGCCGAGTGCGCGGTTCGGGCGGTTTCGGCTCGGTTTCGGGCTCTTAGTACGGTCAAAATCATTACTACAGGCTGATTGCAAAAAATAATTATTTTTTTGTTTGAAAATTATAAAAAAAAACTAGCGGGAAGATTTTTATAAAACTTTGATAAACCTTTTTCTTTATCAAAGTTACACCACCCCTAGAAATATTTGGGTCTAATTAAAAAACACCTTATATGTCTAAAAATCAATATGGGTGTCGTTTGTATGTTTCTATAAGGATAGGGTTAGCGGTTAAGATGGCGTTAAGGATAGGGGTAGGGTTAGGGGCAGGGATAGGGAGAAGGAGAGGGAGGGGGATGGGGAGAGAGAGGGGGAGTGGAAGTGGGTGAGGGAGGGGGAGAGGAAGAGGGGGGGGGGGGAGAGGGATAGACTGCTCATCGTCTGAATATCACGCGGGCGAAGCCGCGGGCACAGCTAGTCTACGATATGAAGTCGAATTAAATGAACATTAAGAGATTTTAATTTTAAATAGTAATATAGGCTATTTATAGCTGTAAATAATTAAATCCGGCAATTTTGTAAAAACATAGTTTTTTGTAAAAGTACCAGTATAAGCTGACCTGTGCTACATGGTAAATATTATACAGGTTGAGTTCACCTTATACTGGTTATTAGAATATCAACGTTATGTCGGGGATTATTGTGGTTTTAAATTTTTGAATGTTTTTACTTGTAATTGAATAAATTATCCCCTAATGTGCATTTAATGCAACCCTCTCCATACAAACTTTCGTAAATTGACTGGACTACATGTGGCTCGCGAGCCGCAGGTTGCCAACCCCTGTACCGTGTTGTTAGATGTAAATCACTCGTAACGGTCACAGAGTCTTTACGCATGAATCATACCCGGACCGGACGTTTCCCGGACAACCGGACCACAGAAGGGGCTGGATGGATAATGTATGAATAATATCAAATATCATGTTTCCTCTCTAACACTCGCTATTCATTTGCGCATGAAATACAAACTCAGTGTTATTGTCACGCCGTATAACTAGAAGCAGAAAATTGATACACGTTTCTCGTTTTCCTGCATGAACGTGTATCAATTTTTACCCGACTACGGCAAAAAGGAGGGTTATGATTTTGACCGGTAAGTATGTATGTTCATCTGTTCCATCATACATAACTTCTAAACTACTTATCGTAATTTGACAAGTGAGGTGCCGTTAGAAGCGAAGGAAACAAGAAGTTTCGTTTAATTGAAGTACCTGGGCGACCGAGCTATGCTCTCCATGATTAAAATATTATCGGGTGAGCAAGCTATGCTACTCAACAACAGATGACGCTGTAAGTTTCTTGACCGTACTAAAACGCGCAAAGAAATATTAAAAAAGACAGTGAAAACGAATTTTCCCGGACATCAGACCTAGCCAGATCGATTTTTTGCCCCAAAAAACCACTGTATACTAAATTTCATCGAAATCGTTAGAGCCGTTTTCGAGAAACCGATTACAAATATATATATACAAATATTGCTCGTTTAATAGTATAGGATGTGGCGCCCTCTAGAGGAGATTAAGTCACGGACGAAAAAAAAAATTGTTTTTAATCGTACCGTGTTGGGTATCAAATGAAAGGGCTAAATGAGCACATTTCAAAAATATATATATAGCGTTAGCTTTTTTTTGTATTTAAGAATTAGCCTGAGAACCTTAGTCGTAATCTGTAGTCTACTAACCATTGTTATGCACATATGCTTCTTACCAGTTTTTGATTTATCCCGAGGACTATTTCAGGATCGATTCCCGAACGGGGATGAAATTCATTTGATTTGACAGTCTCAAGTCAAAGTCAAAATCGTTTATTCATTGTTGGATATTATAATCTCTTAATGACGTCAGCTAAACTACATCGCTTCACAAACAATGTGGCGCCATAGTGGGAAACTTGTGTTTCTTTTTATTCACAGAGCACGGAATCGTCAGCCCTTGCTTTGATTTTATTTGATTTTCTGGACCTAACATTCTATTCTATTTTATTTGTTCTATACCGTTTGAGTGCTCAAAAAAAAATCTTGGTGTTTCAATGTAAGCGTAAAGTCAGTTTTTATTTACTTCTACAAAGTGTAACAAAAAAAGTATATCAGCCCTGAGGGATGTGATTCTGTCCATGAATCTGAACAACTTTCCCTAAGGAACATTGGTCGAAATACGAAAAACCAAATTTGACCTCTCATTCAAAATGCGCTATCAGCTGATGCAGTTTCTATGGGAGGTCAAAAATTGATTTTGTTCTATGACCTATGTTCCTTGAGGAAAGTTGTTCAGTTTCACACCTTTCCGTTACACGATATAGAAGATCGAGGTCAAGAGTAAGCCCATTGGCAATTTTATTTTATTTTTGACAAAACCAACAGCTTATGCACTAAAGTTTTAACATTTTAAAAAATTCTTAGAGAATAAAGCCAATTACAGGTTTTCAAAAGATAATCAATAAGTGCTAACGACTACTTACTTAAATAAACAAACAAACAAATAGTTTGTACGATAAAAAAAAAAAACCGGCCAAGTGCGAGTCGGACTCGCACACTGAGGGTTCCGTACCACCACATAAACATAATTGTATTAGTTGAAATTTCAGTAAGTTAATGTGCTACATTTTTTGAGTCCGACACGCGCTTGACTAAATTTTATTATTTGTTGTTATTTTATAGCCTAGCCCTATAAACATACCAATTTTCAAGTTTGTAAGTGTTCCCGTTTTTAAATAGAACTAAAACAAAAATCGCCTCAGCAACCATCCAACTTGACCCCTCCCTTATATAAATGTTCTTGAAACGGGAGCTCACCACATTTGGTTCCCATTAGTTGTAAGAAAAGTTGTAATATTTAATGATTTCAGACTTTTCCCATTATTTGTACTGTGAGACCTAATAATTTTAGGTCAACGGGAAGTACCCTGTAGGTTTTTAATTTTTGAATAAATGTATGGAGATGAGGACATAAAATGCCATATCTTTTGATTGAGTCGTTGTAAAAAATTTAAATTTTCAGATCTTGTGTGGTTTATAGATCCTAATATATGGTATTAATTTCAACCTGATACCTTTACCCGTTCGTGAGATAAAGGGTCTTGACAGACAGACAGACAGACGGACAACAAAGTGATCCTATAAGCGTTCCGTTTTTTTCTTTTGAGGTACGGAACCCTAAAAAGAGCGTAAAGTCAGTTCTTATTTACTTCTATTGCCATAGCGAGCGTGGTTGGTATTAATTTTGTCGGACACTGTAATATAATACGAGAGACATGGCGTTGTATCAGATAAAATATGCTTGTTTTTGGGTTGGGCACAATATGAATTATGAAGTAAGGAGGGTAGCTAGCCACTGTAGATATGTGAGTCCCGGATATGTCTCGCTCACTTTAGGCAGTCTTTGCGGTTTGGAGGGATGGGGTAGGGTATGTGGAGGTTGTGATAAAATAATAAGTGAAATATTTTATGTGTGGAATTATTCGAATAATTTTAATAACTTCCTAAACAACGGGTGGGTGAAACTGAAGTAGTCAATGACTGTTTTTTAGGGTTCCGTACCTCAAAAGAAAAAAACGGAACCCTTATAGGATCACTTTGTTGTCCGTCTGTCTGTCTGTCTGTCTGTCTGTCTGTCTGTCTGTCTGTCTGTCTGTCTGTCTGTCTGTCTGTCTGTCAAGACCCTTTATCTCACGAACGGGTAAAGGTATCAGGTTGAAATTAATACCATATATTAGGATCCATGAACCACACAAGATCTGAAAATTTAAATTTTTTACAACGACGCAATCAAAAGATATGGCTTTTTATGTCCTCATCTCCATACATTTATTCAAAAATGAAAAACCTACAGGGTACTTCCCGTTGACCTAAAATTATGAAATTCGGCAAGAAGCTAGGTCTCACAGTACAAATAATGGGAAAAGTCTGAAATCATTAAATATTACAACTTTTCTCACAACTAATGGTAACCAATTGTGGTGAGCTCCCGTTTCAAGAACATTCATATAAGAGAGAGGTCAAGTTGGATGGTTGCTGAGGTGATTTTTGTTTTAGTTCTATTTAAAAACGGGAACACTTACAAACTTGAAAATTGGTATGCTTATAGGGTATAGGCTATAAAATAACAACAAATAATACAATTTGGTCAAGCGCGTGTCGGACTCAAAAAATCTAGCACAGTAACTTACTGAAATTTCAACTAATACAATTATGTTTATGTGGTGGTACGGAACCCTCAGTGCGCGAGTCCGACTCGCACTTGGCCGGTTTTTTTTTTTTTAATGTTACAAGTGTGCAAACGAGCAGGTGGGACACCTGATGGAAAGTGTTCACCACCGCCCATAGAGCCCGCTGTCTTATTAATGCCATCATCATAACATCCCATGAAACGTCCACTACAGGACAGGGAGCTCCCTCTAGAATTCTAGCGTATGCTGGAGAAATTTAGAGGGGGAGTACCATAGTCACCTCGCTTGTTAGCGTTACGGCTGGCACCATGGACCGCGGTTGTAGATGACCGCAGTAAGTAATATGTTAGATACATAGTTAGATACTGGTTGACTGACATTTCTGCAATTATACAGTCTGTAACAAAAAGAGTGTATCAACATGTGGATTTATCTATGAAACTGAACAACTTTAGCTAAAGAACAAGGACCTGCGAAAGAAAATTTTTGAACTTCCATAGAAACTGAAGCAGCTGATTGTATGGGAAGTAAAAATTTTTTTTTCCTATTTCGACCTATGTTCCTTAGGGAAAGTTGTTCAGTTTCATGGGCAGAATCACATCCTTCAGGGTTGATATACCCTTTATGTTACACATGGGTACCTAAACAAGTGGCTGTAAACGATTGTAAACATGGGATTGACATTAGCTGTGACGCTACATTTCGTTATGTCAATCTCACACATTATTTTACTAGCGTGTCCAATTATAGAAAGCCACTTGTCTACGGCCCAAGTACTAGTTGGAAAAGAGACAGCTTTCTTGTTGAAAATAGTTTCGTCAAAACATTTTATGAAATAACTTTTTAAATGCCTAGTGTGGAAAATTAGTCAAAAAACAAATATGGCGCCAACATTCCCCGGTACTTTGGTGAATTACGTGTATGCGTATTGACCACTAGCATAATGGCACCCTACTATTGGAAAAGTAGGTCGTGCGGAAAATGGCGTCTTTTCATTGATGGCGCGAATCCGCAGCGAGGAGGAAATACACTGCTTGCTGTAAAATATTCGAAAGTAAACAGATGTTTTGAAAGGTGCTAGTGCTTTTGTGCAAAGTCCGTCTGGCGAAGTACTACCCCCTTGCCTTCTTACATTTGCAGTGTTCGCACTGGTGTGTTTTGGTTTATTTTTTTATTTCTTTATATTTTTCCATAGATACTTTTTATTTGTTCTTATTTTTTATATAGTAACGTATATGTGTTGTTTTTATGTTATTTTTAGGGTTCCGTACCTCAAAAGAAAAAACGGAACCCTTATAGGATCACTTTGTTGTCCGTCTGTCTGTCTGTCTGTCAAGACCCTTTATCTCACGAACGGGTAAAGGTATCAGGTTGAAATTAATACCATATATTAGGATCCATGAACCACACAAGATCTGAAAATTTCAATTTTTTACAACGACGCAATCAAAAGATATGGCATTTTATGTCCTCATCTCCATACATTTATTCAAAAATGCAAAACCTACAGGGTACTTCCCGTTGACCTAAAATTATGAAATTTGGCAAGAACATGGTCTCACAGTACAAATAATGGGAAAAGTCTGAAATCATTAAATATTGCAACTTTTCTCACAACTAATGGTAACCAAATGTGGTGAGCTCCCGTTTCAAGAACATTCATATAAGAGAGGGGTCAAGTTGGATGGTCGCTGAGGCGATTTTTGTTTTAGTTCATTTAAAAACGGGAACACTTACAAACTTGAAAATTGGTGTGTTTATAGTGCATAAGCTATAAAATAACAACAAATAATAAAATTTGGTCAAGCGCGTGTCGGACTCAAAAAATCTAGCACATTAACTTACTGAAATTTCAACTAATACAATTATGTTTATGTGGTGGTACGGAACCCTCAGTGCGCGAGTCCGACTCGCACTTGGCCGGTTTTTTTTTATTGGTACACTACCTTCTGTGATTATTTATATATTTTTTCCACTATACAAAGGTTGTCTGGTAGAGATCGCTCTCAACGATAAGACCGCATTTGCCCACTGTAACCTTAAGTGGTTTTAGTTAGTTCGTGTGTGCAATTAATAATTTATTTATACATTCATTCGGTTTGAAGGATAAGGGGCTTTATGAAATTACTAACCGAGGCAAAGTACTTGGTAGTACTTCGCCAGACGGACTTTGCCATGCCTTTTTCTACCGTAAAGCAGTAGTGTTCCAGCACATGAGACAAATCATTTTAGTTCTAAGGGTGGGCAACGCGGTCTTCTACCTTATTAGAGTCAAAGTATGACACTAATAAGACAGTGGATGCTATGGGTGGTGGCGATCATTTACCATCAAGTGCTCCTGCTCGTTAGCTCTCTTGTTACATAAAAAAAACTGGTTTTAAAAGTCTAAGGGACAAGAAATGTATACGGAACTGTTATAAATTACCTCCTCAATATGAAAGGCTAAAATAACTTTAATATGGAAATGTGAGCCCTTTCCAATTCGGACCATACTTGGACCGCTCATCCATCAAAACTGAACCGAGGCATTTATTATTTAGAATACGGGTTGGAAAAGGCAGTATTTTCTAAGGATATATATTCAACATTGCATCCCCTAAAAAGTTCACTTTTGGAGAGAAAGATCTCTTTAATTTTTTAAAGTGTGTCAATTTGAAGGGGATGTATCATAGTCACTACGGATATTGTAGTTACGTTTATTATATCAACCCTGTACATTCAAACATATTTAAGAGAGCGCGTGGGTTTTTATTGTCGCTTCCTTTTTCCCACCATGGCGCCACTTTGTTTGAGAAGCGATGTAGTTTAGCTGAAGTCATTAAGGGGCTGATAAAAGCTAAATACGCTTCACTTGAGCAGTTTTTTGACGAAAAGAGATGATATGACCGCGAAAAAAAAAAGCATCTTACCAAGAAGATGGTTGACTCTGAAACACGATTAAATATATTTTATACGCTATAAAAAATCCAAAGTTACCTCTGCTTTTTTCTTTTAAACCTTTTTTCTTAAGTACCCATTATATTATGCCAAAACTTTTACACATTTATCAATATATTATGCATTATCATATAGCTGATTTACAATCAATATTATGGGTACAGATTTTAAGCAAATTTTTCGGTATGTTCTAACACGCGCATTCAGTCCTTTGTTAGAAAGGGAGGTAATTTAGCTCTTATCAGCCCCTTAAGAGATTTTAATATCCAACAATAAGTAAAGTGAAAAAACCGCCCAAGTGCGAGTCGGACTCGCGCCCTAAGGGTTCCGTACCTATCTACCATATAATATACTAAAAGCTTTTGCTCTGTGATTTAAAAACTCCGTGACCATCTAACTTGACCCCTCTTTTATAGAAAAGTTCTTGAAACGGGAGCTCACCTTAACCTTACTATTAGTTGTGAGAAAAATTGAAATATTTAATGATTTTAGACTTTTCCCTTTATAGCTTCTTGCCAAATTTCATAATTTTAGGTCAACGGGAAGTACCCTGTAGGTTTTGCTTTTTTGCATAAATGTATGGAGATGAGGACATAAAAAGCCATATCTTTTGATTGCGTCGTTGTAAAAAATTTAAATTTTCAGATCTTGTGTGGTTTATAGACCTTAATATTCGTTATCAATTTCAACCTGATACCTCTTCTCGTTCGTGAGAAAAAGGGTCTTGGCAGACAGACAGACAGACGGACAACAAAGTGATCCTATAAGGGTTCCGTTTTTTTATTTTGAGGTATGGAACCCTAAAAAAGTGTTGCGGCTGGCACATGGACCGCGGTAGTTAGCCATAACCTAATGTAACCTTGACCTCTCATGTAATGGTTGATTCAAAAGGCGGATTTCTTTTTTGTTTCCGATAGTTCTTTGAAAAGTAAAAAAAATATTTGCATTTCAATTACAAGTGAAGTTTAAAAAGCAGAAACAAAAGTTTGGAAACAAATCTCGAATTTAATAGTAGAAACTGGCAGATTGAGTTCTGAGCGGTATTAGATTACTTTTTGATTGGTTTTAACAGTACCACCACACCACAGAATATATAATTGTAAACAAGTTGTACCAATGTTGCCAATTTTATATTTATTTTGAACACGAATCCAATGTCCGTTAGCGTTAAGCGATTTAAAAACGTGTTTTAAGTAGACATTGCAATTTTGGACTTTAAATTGGTCAAGGTTTAAATTGGTCGGCACCTCGCCTGGGAATGACGGATCTGTCAACGTTAGTTTACTATTATCTTACCTGTCCTTATGTCTGTAATTTTATTGGCTCATAGCACATAGTGAAAAAGAAGTACTATACCTTGAATATATCAGCTCCAAAAACTGAACGGCTTTCTCGACGAATATACCTAGTCTTGGCATGGCACTAAAGCTGTTTCAAGACAGCATAGTATGGCAGCACGATACGCAGAATGTGGTGCTTTTGTTGTGTTTCTATTAGTCAACTCATCATCATCATCATCCGACCGTTTTCGGTCATGGCGACCGCTGTCAACTCCTACATAGAGGTGTGGCGTTGATGTGCCCGTATGTGACTTACATATCCAATTTTTGCTGTAAACTCACGCGCACAATGAGAGCACGTGAGTCTACCGTTTACATAATTATAAGTGATGGCCGCTGGTGGTCGCGCCTTAAGTTCGTAGCGCTTAGTCAACTCATACCACACCATCAGCCGAAGAAGGGATGATATCATGATACGATATCTTATGACACATGACATTTCATGACTTCTCTGTTAAAGGATCCCAATTATTCTTCCAAAATAACCTTCCCTTTGTTAGATTTGAACTTCGCTGAGCTATCGTGTTACTTTGTTCCCAATTTACTTTACAGAAGCGTGAAATTTTGCTCCGGATTGTGTTGGTTCGAACTAGTTAAAACCGGTTTACGCAACACTCGTGACAGCTGTCAGTCAACACTACTGCTGCTATTTGGAAATTCTTTTTCTCTATTTGATTGTTGTTTGTCGTGGTATTTTCAGCGTAGAGTTGAGCAACGTTTGTAGATCGATGTAGATTTCTGAGAAGAGCTCTTGTGATCTTTTTCACCGTTTTACTTCTATCATCGGGAGTTCAGAGTTCAGACATCGCAGGATATGGTTGATGTTCCGCACATTAGTTCAAAGTGTTTTTCAACATCTTTTGCAGCTAAGTAATGAATCTGTGGAATACCTTGCTTTCGTTGTATTTCCCAGTTCATTCGTAAGGTTCTCTCGATGTGCTGGCTTCATCGTTGACCTTATTGCTGCCCTTAGGTCTAGATTAAGGTCAAGAGCATGCCCAATTTTGAAATATTTGTTTAAATATAATAATATATATTTTTTTTACGTTTTCAGTAATATTAATATTTTCCAATCTAAATTTCATATTATGTATTTTCTGTTTCCCGACGGTGGGATCCAGGACACCTATGACACAGGTCAGACCTAGTTTAGGCCCCTGTCTCCTTACTAGAGGTTTTATTAGTCTTAATAATATTGCGCCTACAAAAATTGGTACTTAATTAACTTTATTGGGAGAAAATAAAACACAATTTTTGTTATTTACTTGAAATCTTGTTAAATTTAGATACAAACGTGGTACATTCGAGAGCACGTCAAGCTTAACATTTTGGACTTGGTACCGTCTCATCTCTATCATCATAATGATATGAGCTAGTCACTCTCCAAGTGTCAAGTTTGATCTGCTCTTTACTGTACACTTAACAGTACGTCAGTAGAAACACTTTTGGACCTTATGGCGTGGTAATAGAGTTGAAAAAGTTTCTACCGACGTGCGACGTTTCTAACGACGAATTTTCATTGTTAATATTCTCTGCCTTTATTTAAACCAGTATAAGTTACATCGTGTTTTAGCCTCCCGCGGGGACGCTCAATAATCCGAGACACGGTAATATCCGGACCACCGGGCCTCACCCGGGTATACCCGGTCATACAGGGTCTTACAATAATCTCTGCAAATCTTTTTGTTTTATTACTAGGATTTATAGAACTTAACTATACGAAGAAATAAAAAAACTATCTACAAAAGAAATGATGGTAAAAATTTTATGCTTATCTTTTATATGGTCCCGTGTGGTGCCGGCAAACAATAATACCAACCCATACATACCCGTGGGTGTCGTAAGAGGCGACTAAGGGTTATAAACTGGAGGATGGGCAGCAGCATCCTCCTTTGTATATAACATCTAACTTACTGCGGTTACCTACAACCGCGGTCCATGGTTCCAGCCGTAACGCTAACAAGCAAGGTGACTATGGTACTTCCCCTCTACATTTTTCCAGCAAAAGCTAGAATTCTGGAGGGAGCTCCTGTCCTGTAGTGGACGTTTCAAGGGATGTTATGATGATCTTTAATATAGGGTCCTGACCTAGAAATTGGCGAATTGTCTGTTTTTAGTTCAGATGTAGTTTTTCGAAAATTAAATTAAAGCTGCTGTAAGCTTTACTTCTTCCCATTTATACTTTAAAAAAATTGGAAATGCAAGTGTTAGTACTGAAAATTGAGTTTACCTACCTAAAATTCTCCATAAATAACGCTAATTTCACACGTAAGGACCTAAAGGACCTAATATATTTTTAAACGTTATTAAAAAATCGTAGGAGGCGATGTTTATTCAAGTTATTTTTAATTTCAGAAAGACAAACGGGGTCACTTGCAAAAATAAATCTGAAGGAAGTGATATTAAGCCCAATTTGGGTAATTAGGAGTTACGACTTCATTACCGTCCGTCCCTCTGTGGGCTATTCGGGCAGTTTTTATTAAATTTACTGCCGCATTAATATTGTTAACTCTTAATGTATTCGCTTTAATCCATAAAGCTTAATAGTAATGGATATGTTGTATGAGGGTTATTTTTAGGGTTCGTACCTCAAAAGAAAAAAACGGAACCCTTATAGGATCACTTTGTTGTCCGTCTGTCTGTCTGTCTGTCTGTCTGTCAAGACCCTTTATCTCACGAACGGGTAAAGGTATCAGGTTGAAATTAATACCATATATTAGGA
This sequence comes from Athrips mouffetella, assembly GCA_947532105.1. Classification (NCBI taxonomy): domain Eukaryota; kingdom Metazoa; phylum Arthropoda; class Insecta; order Lepidoptera; family Gelechiidae; genus Athrips; species Athrips mouffetella. The sequence continues at coordinate 4,860,539 of OX383976.1, read as the reverse complement.
TCCATAAACCACACAAGATCTGAAAATTTCAATTTTTTACAACGACGCAATCAAAAGATATGGCATTTTATGTCCTCATCTCCATACATTTATTCAAAAATGAAAAACCTACAGGGTACTTCCCGTTGACCTAAAATTATGAAATTTGGCAAGAAGCTAGGTCTTATAGTACAAATAATGGGAAAAGTCTGAAATCATTAAATATTACAACTTTTCTCACAACTAATGGTAACCAATTGTGGTGAGCTCCCGTTTCAAGAACATTCATATAAGAGAGGGGTCAAGTTGGATGGTTGCTGAGGCGATTTTTGTTTTAGTTCTTTTTAAAAACGGGAACACTTACAAACTTGAAAATTGGTATGTTTATAGGGCATAGGCTATAAAATAACAACATATAATAAAATTTGGTCAAGCGCGTGTCGGACTCAAAAAATCTAGCACATTAACTTACTGAAATTTCAACTAATACAATTATGTTTATGTGGTGGTACGGAACCCTCAGTGCGCGAGTCCGACTCGCACTTGGCCGGTTTTTTTTTATTTCTAGTCAGATTTTAGTATGTTTCTCGTCCTTGTGGTGCCAGCAAAAAACTACACCAATCCTGCCGGTACTACCCGTGGGTCTCGTAAGAGGCGACTAAGGGTTTGTAAACTGAAGGATGGGCAACAGCTAGTCTTTTAGTGCACCAATAACAGCGGTCGCCAGCAGCAATGTCTATGGTAATTCCCTTCCAAAGTGCACTCGACAGCACATCCGTAGAAACACTTTTTGGACCTTATGGCGTGGTAATAGAGTTGCAAAAGTTTCTACCGACGCGACGTGCGGTTGACCGTACCACGCGTTTTCGCTGGAATTCTGGATGGAGCTCCTATCTTGCAGTGGACGTTTTCTTTGCTGGTGGTAGGGCTTTTGTGCAAAGTTCGTCAGGGAAGTAACTCCCCTTTGCTTTTTTCTGCCGTAAAGCAGCAGTGTTTGCTGTGTTTCGTTTTAAGGGAAAGGGAGCCAGTAAAATTACCGACTCAAGAGTCTCGATGTGGGCAACGCGCTTTGTGTCAAATTCTGTCACCAGTGAGACAGTGGATGCTATGAGCGGTGGAAACCATTTACCACCACGTGGTCCAGCTGCTTGTTTGCTGACTTATAAAATAAAAAATCTGCTACCCATAATGAAGTAAACATTGAATCTACATCTTTTCAAGATTTTTACATTTCTTTAACCCAGCTCTTCGCATATCCAACAAAGTTAACTTATTTAATTCCTCGCTTAATTTAACATTTTCTATGCAAATGAAATAGTTTGGCTGCAGTTTTTTCTCCCATTTCCGCCATTTTGATTACGGAGACTGGGAAACCGTTTCTTTGTTTGGATCAGCCATACCAACGCTGCGTTGAATTTTAACGCTGGCTGGCTGTTTTCTGATTTAGTATTCTAAATTTAAATTTCAAAATTTTCTTTGAATAGTGGTTTATTTTTATAACCCAGAGACTTTTCTGGTCTTTTCTATTTGTTAGGCTTTCAAAGAACCTTCTTTTTTGACTTTCTTAATATGGTGCATATAGAACCAGTCTACTGTTATATGTTCTATCTATCTAGGCAGTTTATTTTTTTAGTCTATCATCGACGATCACCTGTCATCAGCCATCTATCACCTGTAGCCGGCTATCTAATAAAGCTTACTTTTATTGTATTATGTGATCTAACACCTATCAACTCTCACCTGCTATCTATCACCTGAAAATCTCATCTCATCTGTCACCGGAAAAGTATACTAAGCGAAAAAGTATACTAAACGGAAAAGTAAACTAAACGGAAGAGTATACTAAACGGAAAAGTATACTAAACGGAAAAGTAGACCAACTGTGACCGTAGACCAATCGGGAAAGAAGTCATTTTGGAAACCTACATAACCTACCCACCTTTTTGGGAATCTACCTAATATTAAAGTGGACAAAAGGTAGAAATGCGGCGAAAATTACCTTTTATAATTTTTGGTTTCTATGGAACTTTGAATTTTTTTTTCTACCTTTGGTTTTTAGAAAAGGGAGCTATGACTCTACACAAAGGTGTCAATTCTGGCAGGCTACAACTAAACTAAATTTGACTGGACCTAAAGTGTTCCTATCTTTTTTCAGCCTATAGCGAGTAACAAAGCCATAGTAGACGCGGGAAGCCATAGTAGACGGGCGGATCGAGACGGCATGCTTAGACCACGTATGGGTGCGAGCGAGATGCAGCGATGATGCCTTATCATTTGTATTGGAGATGCATGTGTCCGATCACCACGCAGTAGGCATATCACTGAATCTGAGCGGGAACTTCGGTAACAAAGTAACTTCAAAAAACGCGTCTAACATGAAGCAAGTGATTAATGAAAAACTAGTTAAACAAAAGTTTGATGCGTATGACTGGACCCAATTACTTTTAATAACTTGTCCTCTAGTGTTGTTCCAATCTTTATACTCAGTGTTTGATACGATCTACAATGAAAGTACTATATTAGTGACACTTAAGCATAAAAGAAAAACTCAGCCATGGATAGACAGGTATTTACTAAGTATGTTAATAAGAAGGGATAAATTATTTAGGATATGGAAAGCTACACCTAAAAATATGTGTAAAAGACTAGAATATACTAGATTTCGAAACAAAGTTAATAAATTAGTAAATGAGGCTAAAAATAGATACAGGCAGTCAGAAATAAAGAAGTGTAATGGTGATTATAGAAAGATATGGATGAATATAAACTCATGGATAGGTAGAACAAAATGTAATCTTGATGAAGTAATACAGAGATATTTGGGTAAGACAGACAACTTGTATAGTATTTGTAACAATTTTACCGAAACTTTTACCAAAGAAATACAATGCATCAAGCACAAATGTAATAAAACTTTTTTGGATAGGAAGGATTATGTCAAGCAATGCTTCGTAAGCTTTAGGTATAAAATGGTGAAGCCATCTGACATAGAAAAAATTGTTAATATGTTGTCGTGTGAAAAAGCACCAGGTGCTGATAGAATAAGGATGAAAGATGTTCATTATTTGAAACAGCAGCTTAGTCCAATTTTAGCTAACTTTATAAACATGTGTGTGAGACAAAGTAAATATCCTGACCAGTTGAAAAAAGCAATAATACGCCCTATTTATAAGTCAGGGAGCCACTTTGAATATGTGAACTATAGACCAATAGCGATATTATCTGTTTTAGACAAAATTGTCGAAAAGGTTATAGTAAGTCAAATTAGTGCATTCTTGGAGCGACATGACATATTGGCTGACACTCAGCACGGATTTAGGAAAGGCCGCACCACGGTGTCCGCGCTGAGCCGGTTTGCGGACTATGTCAACGGCAGCCTCAAAGTTGGCAAACAGCTTATGGCAGTATTCATTGATTATAAGAAAGCATTCGATACACTGGATCACGATATCTTGCTGCAGGCGATGGAAGAGTGCGGTATCCGTGGTCCAACAAATCTATGGTTTAGAAACTTCCTAACTAACAGGAAAATACGCACTGTGATAGCGGGGACGGCCGGCGAGGAGGCTGCTGTTGAGCTGGGACTGCCGACTGGATCAGTTTTTGGGCCCGTGGGCTACACTATGCACGTAAATAGTGTATCTAATGTCATTAAAAACTGTCAAGTGTATATGTATGCCGATGACATGTGCCTACTTTGTGCATCAAAAGATATAAATGAGGTACAAAGATGTGTACAAGACGATTTTGAGAGTGTCACAAGGTGGGCACATGACAACGGCATCATACTAAACGTATCTAAAACTAAATGTATGCACATTCACTCGCCTTACAACCAACGTGCTAAGACTGTACATTGCGATAGCTTGGCTCTAATAGGACACACATACGAGTGTTTACATAGTAACAAAATAAACTGTAAATGTAGTACGATTCAAATTGTGGATAGGTTTACTTATCTAGGTTTGACCGTAGAAACAAGATTTAACTGGAAAGTGCATGTTTATGAGGTATGCAATAGGCTAAGATCTGTTTTAGGAAAATTTTATCAGCTAAATCATGTAGTAAATAAAAAAACGTTGACGGTAGTCTATTTTGCATTGGCTGACTCACTGCTTAGCTATGGGTTAAGCGTATATGGACGTACATTCAAGACATATATATATGAAATAAAGAAATTACAAACTAGACTGCTCAAGTTCTTAGTTGACAAAAAAACTAAGTCACTTTGCAATCATGAGTATGAAAAGTTGTTTCCTATCTGTAAAATCTTACCAGTAGACAGCAAAGTACAATATCTGATTGGACTGGAATATTATTACAGTGAAAAATATAAGATACAATTAGAAAATCAATATAATACAAGAAATGTGAGAGAAGGGAAGTTTGTATTGCCAAAATCGATAAATTATTACGGTGAGAGAGAGTCGGAATATCTTGTGCCGAAATTATTTAATAAGCTAGAAGTGTTGAGAGAAGAGCCTAAATTAAGTTTAAACCAAGTGAAAAGCAGGTTAAAGGATACATTACTTGCCAGCAGCCAAAACAAGGTTGCTGGCAATTAATGAATCCACCAAACATGGTAATTTTTGTTTGTAGTTGTTCAGCTTTATTTCCTTTTCTATAGTTTCTTTATTTTTAATATTTGCATGTAAATTAGTGGTAAGTAAATTATAAAAATGTAATATGAGCGTATCTCGCCATCAAACTTAACAGTTTGGCGAGTTTTAAATTAAGATAAAATTCTTATACTTACCATCTTCTTTATTAAATAAAAAAAAAAAAAAAAAAAAAGACAACAACCTTTGTGTAGAGGCATTTACGTGCTCTATGACCCATATTAAAGTAATTCTATGTTAGACTCCCTGATGATTTGTGGTGGTATAAATTTGAGTGCCAATGTATCGAACCGCTGACCGCTGTGTAATCAAGTTTGTGACCGGTGTGGTTTCATTACTGCCCGTGTTTTGACTCGCCCATGTTTATGATGTATGTGTCGCAATACATTTATGAAAATTTAGTGTATGTCAAACGAAATGTAAAATTTTTTGACAAAAATTCGTCGCTTTTTTTTTTCTCATGGCGCCACTTTGTTTGTGAAGCGACGTAAATGTAAATGACGTCGTTTAGAGATTTTTAATATCCTAGAATGAATAAAAAGTATATTTGGGTTTTTTGACCTTCTGTAAAAGCAAGCAAGGGGGGGGGGTCACTGGACTCCAACTAAAAATTGCTCTTTCAAGCTAAATATTTCGCAAACAGATCCCTAAATCGAAAAATGAGCTGTGCAAAAGAAAGAAAGAAAGAATAGAGGAGATATCCTTACTAAATTTCAGCTTTCTAGTACTAAGGGTCTCTGAGCTAAGCCGCGGACAGATCACAGACGGATATGACGAAACTATAAGGGTTCCTAGTTGACTACGGAACCCTAAAAACATATAGAAATTTGAATGTAGTGACAATGGTGTCGATTCTGGCAGACCCAACCTAAAACTAAACTAAATTTGACAGGGCTAAAAGTATTACAGACTAATAAAGGAAAGCATCAGTTTTAGACCTGTCAAATTTAGTTTAGTTTTAGTTTGGGTCTGCCAGAATCGACACCAATGTAGTGCAATTACCCGAGAGAAAATTTAATGGATGTGTGAAGCAAACGTTTTGTAAAAAGGCTTATTATAGAAGACTTCCGTAGGTCTGCTGAAAGAAATTTCCGTGTAGAAATAAGTAGCACCTGTTGTGTCTTTGTTCTTAAATTTAATTTTATGTTTGCATTTTCTTGTGTACAATAAACTGTAAATAAATAAGACTACATCAATGACATGGTATGTTGGACTCGCGCGCCGAGGGTTCCGATATACGTATAGTATTTTTAGAAGCAATTAAGTCCATGTTTAGGACCGCAGAACTAAATTTGTTTGTAAAGGTATTTTGCAGATCGGTGCTACTTAGAGATATCGTTTTATTTTTGCTGTAATATTTACATAAACGTCTATCGACTATAATTAATTCAGATTTTTCCATTTACAAACTTTGAAGATAAGGGACTAGTATTTTTTTAGACATTTTTCATCATAATTTGAAAAGTAACAGTCGTAAAAAAAACTATTTGGAATTTTCAAGTAATGGCCTTTCTTATGATACCCCACTCGACCTAGTTACGATAATTTAAATTTTTGACCCCCCCTTTAAAATAATAATATTTTTATAATTATTTCCTCAGATATACTCACTGACGTTCGTAGCCATATCTCTGATTATTTCATTTGCAAAAAAGTTGGGCAATCATATTCTACAACTATACCAAATTTCAAATCGATAGCATGAGTGGTTGCTGAGATATACAGGTGTGACAGACAGACAGACGAAGTTACACAATAAGGCCGGTATTTCACTGGGATACCATGTCAGCGCAACCAGTCGCCGCTACCAACAAAATGTATACAGCTCTATAGAGAGCTACTCACCTTGTGTCCGTTTGGTTGCGCAACCAATTTAGCGGCGTAACCAGTTCAGATGCTGGTCGCGCTACCACTCCCAGTGAAATATAGCCCTTAATACTGTGGCCGCAGGGTGTGTTTTTAGGCCGGTATTTCACTGGGACACCATGGTGGCGCGACTGGTTGCGCTACTGGTGTCCGTAACTAGACACCAGAGTCGCTACACCCTGCGGCCACAGTAACCAACCAATTTGGCGGCGCAACCAGCTCGGCTGCTGGTCGCGCTACCACTCCCAGTGAAATATAGCCCTTAATACTGTGGCTGCAGGGTGTAGCGACTCTGGTGTCTTTACTGGTGTCTTGTTACGGACACCAGTGGCGCAACCAGTCGCGCTACCAGTCGCGCTACCAGTGTCCCAGTGAAATACCGGCCTTACTGGTGTCTAGTTACGGACACCAGTCGCGCAACCAGTCTCGCCACCGTGGTGTCCCAGTGAAATACTGGCCTAAGGGTTCCGTTTTTACCAACTTGGTTCGAAACTCTAAAAATGTATTTTTAGAATTTCGCTTAAAATATATTCCCCAAGCAGGTAAGGCCATAGTTCGAAAATTCATTCATAATGAAACGCAAATTTTCCGAAAAAACGTTGCACAACAATAAAAAATACCATGTCATAGATTTTCCAGTTGAGCACAAGAACTACAAAGCTACTTTATTTACCTTAGCTTGTTGGCTGTTGTGGGACTATTTACTTATTTATTCGGCAAATGAAACGAAACGTCGATTCGATATTGAGTGCAGATTGATTTGATCTTGGAACGGAACGTAAATTAATAAGTCTCTCGCGGGAAAGACGTAAAGAAGCTGAACAGACGAGCGATTGTATAATGCAGTGAAATTAAGTGAGTCGCTATCATCGTGCGTATGTCGTGCGGCATGCGTGGACTGGACAGTGACCCTAAATAACTCTATTAGTCTAAGATGCGCTATCAATTCTCTATTTCGACCTGAGTTCCATGAGAAAAGTTATTTCAATTTTTATGAGCAGACTCACATACTTATTTCATGGTTGATAATATTTTTTTTAGGGTTCAATACCCAAAGGGTGAAAAAAATACGGTACCAATTAATATGTCTCCGATGATCACTCTCTGTCAGCGGGCTGTATCTTAGGTAGACAGTTGAAATTTTCAGATTATGTATTTCTGGTGTCGCTATAATATAACAACTAATAATAAAAATACAAAAAATATAAATTAAGGGGGGCTTCCCTACTAAAAACGTATTTTTAGGCGATTTTTGTTCGACTTTTGTTTTAGCTCTCTCATAAAGACGGAAGACAAGACAAAATTTTTAATAACAATAAGTTACAGGTCATAGAATAGATCTAATAAATTCAAATAAAATTTATAGATTCAATTTTTTTTTTTAAACAAATATTAAAATATTAAAGAAAAAACTCACTAGAGTGAAAATTGGTACGAATTACAATAAATAATAAAAACTGGTCAAGTCCTAGGTATTTTTACCTTAGTGGTACGATACCCTCGGTGCGCGAGTCCGACTCACACTTGGCCGGTTTTTGTTACACGTTGTACAAAGTGTATAAAGTTCAAACGTTTCTGCTATACTTAGTTATTCTTAAAACTTATACCTTGATAATGTCAGATCTGCCAGTCTGCTGTAGCCAAGTATTGATGTAACGTAGTTTGAAACTTGGCGCTCGCTTCGCTAACTTGGCTCAACTTTTTAAATATGAAATCGACAGAAAACCGAACTTGTTCTCGTTCGGCCAGGGGATCAATTCTTGAATATCGTGATATAATATCAGCAAAAATTAAAAATTCACAGGTTCTACTTTTCACAAGTGAAGAATGATATTCAATTAAATGATATTAGTAATGAAGTAGTACTATCACAATTGCAATCTACCCCGCACTCCAGCGCGCACCCACCCGCAAGATTCTCGTGGTCCTTCTGAGGGCTTTTTGTACTGAATATGCAAGCCTACTCGACCTTCCAATTTCTAATTCGATGTATTCAGTGTCCGGGTATGACTATAGGGTAGTAATAGGGTAAGTCTGTTTGTTACTGACTAGACAGAAGTTATTTTACTAAGTACCCTAAACAATCCAACAAAGTTTATAAAACGATAAAGCCGCCATGTTGACTTTCATAACTGGCGACAACTGTGCCTCGCACCCTGCACTCCATATCGCTTACAGTCTGCCCACAATTGGCACTTTTACCCTATATTGAGAGCAGTGAGGACAAAACAGCTGTTCATACATTGGTTTAGAAAAACTGAGGATATATGGTCTTACCAGTTGCAAAAACCTTCTTTAAAGTTAAAACTTTTTTATTTCGGACGCTTCCATGTATCCTTGTAACAAGAAGATTACAATGGCGACTGGTGAGCTTATGTCTTTGATTAAAGAGATCTCTTCCAGCCAACCAAACTTTAGTATTTTTTTTTTACATAAAAACTGAATGTTTTTAAGGGTATATCCTGAATGAACTTAAGAATGAATAACTTCATAACCATTTTTTTAATTAAATGTAGCACTTATCATAATAGAAAAAAAACGTAGTAACAAACAAGATATGAGAAGTGATAGGGTCGAGTAGAATTTTAATTTGATTTACATAGGTAACTGAAGAAAAAAATTCTAAATTGACCCTTATTTTGTCGATTTAACCATTTTACTGCTACATTTTTTATCAAAAATATATGAAAAATCACAGTATTTTAGACATAAAAATTTTTAATGATGTGGTCGTTTTACATTTTTGAAATAACGTAGAAGAAAAAAAAACTTTTTTCTCATTTTTGAGAATTTTGGGGTCACCGTTGGTCGTAACAGCCACGTTGCAAGGCACGCTTATGTGAACGTTATTGACGTGTAAATGAGGTCGAAATTAACATTCACGAGCGTGTAGCTACTAATTTTAGGGAAGGTGCCTTAAGAAAGATTTATCTTTTAAAATATCTTCTACAACTAGCGAAAAGGCCGTTGGAAAATTGCAACTATAGTCCGTGCCACGAGTCAATGCCAGAGCTTACCAACACATTTTGCAGCTATATTAAAGCTATTGTGCTCCATGATCAATAGTAATCAGCTAAAGTTGTCAGAAAAAACAAGTTTGTAAAACAATGTTATTTTAGCCGTTAAATATCCTCTGGTTCGTCTGGTTCGTCTTCCTTTGTCTGGTTCTACGGCTGCAAAATGTGTTGGTAAGCTTTTGCATTGACTCGTGGAACGGATTAAAGTTAAGACGTCCTCCATAGTCAAAAGTACCTCCCTTTCTAACAAAGGGCAGAATGCGCGTGTTAGAGCAAAGCGGATTCGCGCTATTTTAAGTTTTTTGCTCATTTTTAGGGTTCTGTACCCAAAGGGTGACAAACAGGACCCTATTAATATGCCTCCGATGTCTGTCTGTCTGTCAGCGGGCTGTATCTCATGAAACGTAATAGGTAGACAGTTGAAATTTTCACAGTAATAGGTAGACAGTATGTAATTCTGTTGCCGCTATAACAAAAACTAAAAACGTATTTTAGGCGACTTTCGCTCGATTTTTGTTTTAGCTCTATCGTAAAAACGGGAACACTTACAAGCGTGAAAATTGGTATGTCTACTATGTAGAATAACAAAAAATAATAAAAACTAGTCAAGTGCGTGTCGGACTCGTGTGCAGATAATACACGTGAATGTAGGTCACTGACTAAGACGGTATTTTTACCTTAGTGGTACGGAACCCTTGGTGCTCGAGTCCGACTGGCACTTGGCTGGTTTTTATACATAAACCAAACCTAAATAATTCCATTCATTTAAACAGCTTCGCGAATTTGTAAGTAGTCTTTGAAAATCAAAGGGCTTAGGTTACTTCAAAGGAAACGAAACCATCGGAAATAAGCTTACGGAAATAATTCAAATGGAAAACTTCATCGACTGATTGGAAATTGATGAACTCATTTTAAACTTTGAAACAAACGCGCTCGTTGATTATTGTTTTTTCTCTCCGATTACAATACAAAAAAAAGTGTTCCCGTTTTACGATTGAGCTAAAACAAAAAATCTAGCAAAAATCGTTTAAAAACACATATAGTAGAGAAGCCCCCTTATTTCTTTTATTTTTATTATTTGTTTAATAATTAACAGAAACACATTATAATTTTTTACTGTCTACCTATTGCAGTTCATGTGATGCTGTATCTCGGCAACAGCCCGCTGACAGACAGACAGACTGACATCGGAAGGGTCCCGTTTTTTACCCATTTAATATTCTATTAATTAAACTACAGGCAATAATAGTTAGTCGTTAAAGCCACGATCACACCTAGCTGAATTCAAAGACTAATTCGGCATACATTGCTCGCGGATATTGCAATTAACATAACCAAGCCTCCCAGCAATGTATGCCGAATTAGTCTTTGAATTCAGCTAGGTAGGTGTGATGGTGGCTTAAGCCTAGTCAGAGGCCAATTTGGCGGCTTGAAAACTCTGACAGTAAACACTAACCTAGTAAAGCCTAATCTAGGATTGGAACTGGTTTGCCCTCTGCTCTGGGTTGCGGAGATCAGACGCAAGTGGCTCTTTGTAAAAACCCGTGCCTTCGTCAAATCCCCTAGGTTAGGTAGCCGACTCCGTAAAAACAATTGGCAAAAACAGAATAAGCGCAGGGCTAGAGGGCAGTGATGATTATTTTATCAGTCTTTCGTAAGCTTTTTTGTGATTGAGATAAATTAAGTGAGTAATCAAATGAATAAATTTAATAAGTAAAGATTGTGTATATACATACACAAAATCACGCCTCTTTCCCGTCAGGGTGGGCAGATATTATAGCCCTCCACCTGCTACGATCTTGACATACTTCCCTCACTTCATCCCTCAAAAAAAATATTTTATGCTGAATCACTAACAAACAATGTCACATATCTCCCAAATTAATATAATCTAACCATCCGTCCCATATTAGGCCTAAATAAACACGCAGAAAATTTGCTAACTTTTTTAATTGACGCAATGACGCGTCGGTAAGCAATATGTGGTGGTTTTTTTATATGGGGATGTGTCAGCAAATTAACTTTGTGGCCATCGATTTTTCGCTGTCGTTTCGGTACCTATTTGTGAGGCTGGCAACTTATTAGAATTGGTTCCTCCGCGAAGGTATCGCAATGATTTCTTTATCGGTCGAAAACTAATTAAAATATTTTTTCCATTTAATAAAATTGATCGAAAATTTTGTAATAATATTTATGTTAACAGTTACATAGATTGTTATAGACAATATGAAATGTAATTTTATAAGTTATCTACTTATCTTGCTATGCCCTTACAGGGCGCAGGTACAAATGCTCCTTAGTTATAAGTTTACTATGTATATGCTTGCAACATAATAAACAGAATAAAATACTTTTTCCTTTTTCTAAGGTAAAGTCTTGCAAAAATGGTGAAAAACTAATTTAAAATTTTGTGCAGTTTTTTAAATAAAGGGATTTGATTAAAGTTGGCGTTGTTTTCGAACTTTAGCGGCCACTTATGAAACTGGTATATTTTGAAAGATCAGATAATGAGGACAAATTCTTAGTATAAGCACCATATACTCGTAGCGAAGTAATATCGGGGCTGAGTTCCTGTAACTCGGGGTTTGAAATAGACGATATAAATGTGTTATTTTATACAAAATATACAGAAGATTTTGACATCCAATAAATAGTAGTTGATTTGACTAGGTTTGGCTTTCTTCATATCACTGTCCTAGACAAGCCATATTTGGGAACGAAAAATCGGTCTATCTAAAAAGGAAAATTCATTTTATTCGTTTTTTTTGTATTTCTTCATGAACAAGAAAATACGCGCCTATCAGAAAACCTGACTGTGACATCTATTAGTACGCTTTGAAATAAGATTATATCGTTAAGGCTACTACCTACGCCAATGACCTTGCCGTGTGGGCGGAGCTTATACCCTCTCCCCGCAAAAGTGTAGTTAAATTAGAGGTACGTAACTCAGGGTGCACAGGGTTTAATTTTGTTTGCTCGCACAGCTCGCACTACGCAACGCAGCACAGGTCCGTCTAGAATGACGACTCGCCCCGCACTGACTTCATAGACGAGGGCGGGGTATGGGCTTGGTAAGAGTGGGAATTTAGTCGGTTTTTTTAAGGAATTAGATACATTTTTATATAATTTCAAAATAATAAGCCGACTACATCAATAAACGTAGTTTTTTAAATAAGGTTATAAATTTTCGTATATTTTTGATAAGAATTGCAGCAGTAAAGTGGTTACAAGGGGAAAAACTAGGGGTAATTTTGAATTTTTTTTTTTAGTTATATTCAATAAATCAATTTTTGAGACCGACCACATCACTTTTCATATCTTGTAGATTACTAGATTTTATTTTCGTCAAAAAATCTGCCAATTTTAGTAACTAAAAGTGGTAACAAAGTTACTCAATTTTAGGGTCAAGTAGGACTGCCTAGCCTTAACTGAGCACGGTTTTTTCGATTTCAACAGTTTCTTACTTATACGGAAATTTGTACTGTAAGAGCAAGTCTTAGCTAATCTTTTGCCAAAGCCAGCCAGTCGCTAATCTATGTACGGCCATCTTCAAGCTGATAGCTTAAGCCAGTTTACCAAGCCGAGCCAAGCTTATTGAGGCCGTGCGTGCCTTTGTTTGAATATAGGGTTACTGAGACGGCTTGAAGCTTGTGATTTAATTTGACAGGCTCTTTGTGTGTTATTCTAGCTGAGATCACAAAAGTTTGTTATTTTTTAGCTTTTCAGTAGGTCTTTGCTTAATCGTACACTGTATTGCATCTAAGTACCACTTACTCAACTCATTACAACCACTTTTTTATCGAGTCTAATAATTGGAAATTGGAATTTTAAAGTCCGGACCAAATGCCGGAATCCCGGAAATTTCGAAAAGTCCGGATATCTCAAAAAATCATTTGAATATTCACAAAATAACATGCGTGGGATTTGGAAAATTTCGAACGAAAGGCTGAAAGTCCGGAAAAGTTTGGACGGATGATGTTAACTTTAATCCAATAACAAATTGTACGAACTAATGCATTTTGTCGTTATTTTACTCCAGTTTTTGTTCGTACTTCTCATACATCTTTATTTTATTATTGTTTGTTTTTTTTTTATCGTATAGTATCGCGCTAAGACCCGGAATAATATAAACATTTCTTCCTTGTTCTGAAGCTGTTACTTATTACCCCTCCCTTCCTACACCCCCTACCATGTCAAAGGGAGACTTGACTGATCGACAAACTTCTCATCTGCAATGATAGATGGCTCTTACAATTTTGTACTACCATTATTGAACGGTTTTCCTATAACGGAAGACATTTTGATTTGTTCGAACGTCAGAGGCTTAGACTATGTAATACTAAGGTCAGAGGTCTTCTTGTTTTCGTCGGAGCTTATTCCAAAGGTTGAAAAACTCTCTTTAAGTTATTTTTTAGCTTTTGTTTAAATCTTTAAACAGAAAAATATCTAATAAATAATTCCCCGTGACAGAAAAATATCTAATGGCATACGTTCTTTACGGTTCTTTTAGGGCTTGTATGTATATCGAAAAGAAAAATAGAGAGGTATGGTAAAAGGAATAGCGTCATACTGTTTTATTGCGATACATTTAATTTACATTGTAATGTGATATTTTTTATAGCAATAGGTACCATTCTTTTATTGGAATATAAATAAAAATAATAAAAAGTTTACTTTGCTATGCCTCCTGATTCACGCAGCCGCCGATCTGAAATGTTTTCGATACCAAAATAACTATATTACCAAACTAGTGTTTTATTTTTGTATTTTTTGTTTTTTAATTTCGGCAAGAAGATTTCATGTCTATACAATTCATAATTTTTTTTATGAATAAATATCCCATTTAAAATAGTTTAAAGACTAGGCTGTTTAGCAGTTTAGTCAATGCCTCCTGCGCGCGCAAGTAGCGTTATTTATACCATATGAAGCGGTTGCATAATTTTATACCGGTAACTTACCCTTATACCTTACCCGCGATCAAGCTCTGGTTTTTCTACACTTTGTCGCCATTGCTTGTCACTAAAGCCGTCTTTCCGTCGGTTGTCCGAAGAAATCAATTTAGAATATCCCATGAACAATACGCTTGTGTAGTCAAAGAACTTCCCGTGTGGTGCCGGCAAAGAATAGTATCAACCCATATATACCCGTGGGTGTCGTAAGAGGCGACTAAGGGTTATAAACTGGAGGATGGGCAGCAGCATCCTCATTTATCTTACTTACTGCGGTCACCTACAACCGCGGTCCATGGCGCCAACCGTAACGCTAACAAGCGAGGTGACTATGGTACTTCCCCTCTAAATTTTTCAAGAAAAAGCTAGAATTCTGGAGGGAGCTCCTTGTCCTGTAGTGGACGTTTCATGGGATGTTATGATGATGATGAGTCAAAGAACTTTATTGATTATTTTGACACAGATTATTTAGTTTTGTGAAATTTGTTAAATCATTCGTCGTCGTCACCATTAATTTAAAACTACACACTTAAACGTAAAACGGTTAGTTTGTTACATTACAACACTTTATTTTATATTTAACCTAAGAAAAAAACCCAATTTGACCACTCCAGCTTTACAATATTGTTCTCATAAATTCCAAACACAGAGTCGCCATTTCTAGTTTCCTTAGAGCCTTCCTAATAGTATCACTAGAGTGGTTCTGTTTGAAACTAACATCTGCCCAAATATCGACGAAACTAAGTCGGGTCTTGAGGAAGCGTAACTTATTAATCTCATCTCCTATATTTCCCCAAGATTATTAAAATTATTCGCTAGTTACTTGTCTGGAAGGGAACAATTTGTTAAATATGGGCATTTTGTGTCTGATCCCTATCGTACGCCGTCTGGTATCAGTCAAGGATCAAATCTTGGACCTTTACTTTTTGTATTATTGATTAATGACCTCCCGGATATAGTTAAAAATTCGATGGTTCTATTGTTCGCTGACGACGTCAAATTAGCTATGTCTATTAGAAGTGAACATGACTGCATGATGCTGCAGGAGGATATAGATCGTGTCTATCAATGGAGTCTTAATAATAGGCTTTTCTTCAATCCCACTAAATGTGAAGTAATCAGTTTTACCCGCTCACACTCTCCAAGAGAGCGTACTTACACTCTTGGTGGAGAACTGGTATCGAGAGCAACACAGGTACGGGATCTGGGAATATTGTTCGTACAGAAATTTAACTTTCATGCCCATGTGGAACACCTAACTGTTTCTGCTTACCGCCGGCTTGGGTTTGTGTTGCGTAACAGCGCCCCTCTTACAGATCAAGCGGTTCGTATGCTGTATGTGGCTCTCGTTCGCAGTATTTTGGAAACCAACTCAGTAGTTTGGAGCCCATATGAGAAAAAATATAACCTTATGTTGGAGAAAGTCCAAAAAAGGTTCCTGAGGCATACATACAAAAAACAGTATGGATATTATCCATTCATGTATCCCACTCTTTTTCTACAAGGAAATTTGAGCTTCGACTCACTACAATTACGTAGATACTTAGCACTAGCAAAATTTGTTATAAATATTATTAGGAATAATATCAATAGTGTCTACTTATTGCAGCGTTTTCTGTGTCTGTCTGTGCATAACTCGTATCGGAGGGGAAGGCGTCAGGATCTACTAGCTCTTCCAAGTTCCAGCACAGATGCGCATAAAAATACACCAGTTTTGCGTGCCATCACGCTTCTCAATTCTGCAATCAATTATGAACCACAATGTGATTTATTCCATAGTAACATAAATTATTTGATGAATGCGTGTACAAAATGTTTTGAAATATTGATGCCTGTGAGCACAATTAGTAATTGATTTATAATGTAGTTAAGAGTTTATTGTAACGCTTTGGATTTTCTGTTATGTTACAATTGTATTGTATAAATAAATAAATAAATAAATAAATAAATAAATAATCCAAGACTTGAGCGGTGCCATTCCAACTTCTGGGACACACTGTTCAAATGGACAGCCAATATATCACTAACGTCATCTTATTGTGTTACAACAGCCTCCGTGGTGTAGTGGTTAGAGCGCTCGGCTCTCGATCCGGAGGTTCTGGGTTCGATTCCCGGTGGGGACATTGTCAAACAAAAATCTCTTTGTGCGACCTCCCCAGTTTGGTTAGGACATTGCAGGATGAATCACCTGATTGTCCGAAAAGTTAGATGATTCCGTGCTTCGGAAGGCACGTAAAGCCGTTGGTCCCGACTACTATCTACGGATGTAGTCGTTAGTGAGCCATGTCAGAGGCCTTTGGCGGCTCAACAACTCTTACACCAGGGTTTGTGAGGTCGGTCATCGACCTTGCAACCCACACGATATGATGATGATGATTGTGTTACTTTTTCTGCTCAAAGGGTGGTTTAATTTAGCTACTTACCAAGATGTGTAAGGAAGGAAGCGGAGCGGTGAACGAGGAAATACTTAACCAAAGAGGGTTAATAGGGTTGCTTTCTTTATCAGGGTTTCGTTACCTCACAACTCTCATCCCCAAAGATCCCAAATCCTACACAGAGAGCCCCCCAGAAAATTTCTGACCCTTGTTAGCAATAGACCGCGGTGGTTGGTAGCCGCAGTTTGGTAGTATAATACCCAGAAAGATGCTGCTACCCATCCACTAGTTTACGATACCTTTGTTTTGTCGCCTTATACGACACCCGCACGGGAAGGGATTGAGTAGTATTCTTAACCAGCACCACACGGCCCATTAAACTCGTAAAACTATCAAACCTCATGCTTCAGGAGGTTAAGCAGCTTTTGAGCCAGTAAATTTTATAACTTCTGCACAACATCAATCATCGAGACCGGTCTGTGAAATGTAGCCGTGTTGACTGTTTTAAGCATCAGTGTGTTGAGTATCGAGTAACTTTACCAAGTTTAATGGAGCGGCCGCGCCCGGCGCATTTAGCTCTAAGGAAGCACTGGACTGTGCTTTCTTGCAGACTTTTACTTTAGCTGGTAATGCATCGAGGTTGTGGGGCTTTGTGATGCTTGAATACACAATATACATTTTGATATAGAAATTATTTTAGACGTTTCCTCTCCTACCCAGACTTCTTCTTTTCACGTCTTGTACTCGTAGACGACTTTTGTGGACTGTGAGGAGCTAGTTAAGGATAGTACAGTCACAGATCATATAATACTAGTAAACTAGTACAATCAAGATTTTGTCAAGCTTGAAACATGCAGCGTGACTATAGCTCATACGACGATAGAGATAAGAATGGTACTAAGTCCAAAATGTCAGCACGACGTGCTCTTGACTGTACCACTCTATCTCTTTGCGTGGATGTTTCTTAAGGTAACTAGGGAAGCTGAACCATGGAAACGGGCATCTGCGTCCTCCAGCGTATCATACAACCTACATTGACCGCGGTCCATTTGTGCCTGCCACAATAATCCTAAACGCTAGGTGACTACGGTATACGCCCTAAGAATGTACCAAAGTTTGATAAAAATGTACTAAAGTTTCATTTCATTTATTAATTTAAAGTTTGATGTGGGAGTCCTTCTTTTGGCTTTAATGATGTTATAATTATGCACTGACAACTTGTACGTACACACATATTATGTAAATCGTAAATTTTTTATACGAAGGGATCTTGCTGACATCGATTTAATTCGACTGAAAACGTGAGCGTGATACTCGTATGTTTGACAAAAATAATCTAAAAATTTATTTTATTTTCACTACTGAAACCATTATTACATTTTAAAGGTAGTCACATAAAAAAAACGATAAACATAGTTGTAAGCAATAGCCCACCTTATCAAATACTTTTGTGACCGCCTTGCGAAATGGATTTGAAATTGTTTAAAGATACCAAAAACAGAAATAATGCGTGCAATTGCAGCAATACTAGCAGTGATTTTCGTTATAAGGCTAGATGCCAAGATATATAGAAGAAGTCGAAGATTTCGGGACCGTGAAAATGATCGTTTTGTAATGGTCCAACCAAATATATTACGTATAGTAGATGATACAAACCCATACCCATTTGTTGTCGCATTCGCTCCGACAGAAGATGTAGAAATCCGTCTTATGGATACATTAATATACAGGCTTTGCTCCGGCGCTATTATTGCAGAACGCTGGGTACTTTCATCAGCTTACTGCATAGGAAAAAGAAGAGAAAAGGTTACTGACAGAAGAGTCATTTTCGGAAACTTTACAGTGCATCCCAGCGAAACTCAAGAATACAGAAGAGTGATAGAAATCCTTCCACATCCTGGGTACAGACCTCATGTGCACCAAAACGATATCGGTCTTTTGATGATCGAAGCAGCCCCGTTGAACATGATCGGAAAACTTTTAATTTCTGACTATATGAGCTTAGTAGGACGACCGGTGGAGTACGTAGGAGTAGGTATGTCTTTTCACGATTCTGAGCTTCTGAGGAATCCAAAGATAGGTATTCAAATAGTTGAGAAAGACCAGACAAGTCCAATGAAGCTCGCAGATGGTGTTGTGGTCCAGTGTGACAAGAAAGATCATAATTATGCGCCGGCTGCGCTGTTATGTCTGAGGTCTAAATGTGGAATGCCTCAGAAAATCCAAAAAGGTGATTCTGGTGGACCGCTGCTCAGGAATGGGATGATCGTGGGAGTTGGTTGCTGCGGGTTTCACAAGAAGTTTGCGTATACCGCCGTCAGCCCTTATATAGAATGGATTCAGGCAACTACTAAAGAACATTCTCAGTGCTACTATTAAATTTTGGAAACAAAAACGAAACAATACGTGCAGATATAAACCTTATCAGGCATCAAAACGCTATTTGTTTTATAGGGTGTTGCGACTGGGAGCAGAAACAGGGGAGAATTGAAAGTGGATGCAGTTGCAACTAACCCAAAAAAGGAGGAGTGCCGAATTTTATAAAACCTGTGTTTTAGGTGCTAGAGCCCAAAATCTCATATGGAGACGGCACTCTTGACCAAAAGCCTGCTGTAAGTTATATTGTTGAGTATTGGTATAAGTAAAAAATACAGAGATTTTTCTTGTATTATTTCCCCCCTAATCTTATAATCCTGCTGTCAAGACTTTTCAGGCTTAGCGATTGATAGATGGCTTAACGATTACTTCCAGCGGAGATCAAAGGTTTAACGTGCTTTTCGAAGCTTATAAAACTGTCTAGTGACCGGCCCGGCCACCCATCGAGTTCCCGACATAGATCTATGATGCTTAACTTTCCTGATCCGTAAGAAAGAGCAATCGATAGTTGGGAATGTTTCTCTCTCCCTCTCTAGGTAATACCTACATTGTACAGCAACAAATAAAATCAGCTTTTCGTACTATCCAGTTGGAAGAAAACCATTTGTAATGTATATAGTCACCATTAAAAGAAATGAAGTTATGTCTATAGCCGCCCGTTCTCCCAGGGTTATCAGATTTCGGAAATTGTCCTGATTTGACAGGATGTTGCTACTTTATCCAATATTCAATATAAATCAGAAAATACACAAGGTTTTTTTTTATTTCCCGTGATTATAATATGCTACAAAAATAAAAAATTTTCAAATACATACAAAGGTGAAAAACATACAAATGTGGTAAATTTTGTGTGGAGCGCAGTTTTTCATTTGTCAAGACATTATCTTGGGAAAGTTGTGTAGTTGAGCATGTCTCTGTCTTCATAATCAACATGTCGCCAAACGACGTCCACAGCTGAACATAGGCGTCCCCTAAATATCTCTATGACGACCGGTCCTGCGCTGCTTTCATCCAGCGGCTTCCCGCGACCTTGACCAGATTGTCGGGCCACCTTGTGGGGGGCCTGCCGGCGCTACGTCGGCCATCGCATCGGTTCGTCTTGCGATGTGCCCTCTCTCTCTGCCTTCACGTTGTGTAAATGACAGCTTTTTCTTATTTGGAAAAAAAGTTGTAACTTTTGATTAACTAATAGCGTTAACAGAATAAAAAAAAAATACCTACTTATGGCCTTACAGATTTTTCAACTTTATATTTTTTTCTTATTATTTGTAGAAAAAATTCCGGATTTATAAATCTGGTAACCCTACGTTTACCGTCCTGACTTGGAGCGATATCACTGATGAATGAATATGGCAGGTAATTTAGACCAGTCGTGAGGAAGCCATCTCATTTATCTCTACCTTGTTATTGGCAATTTTACGACTGTGTTTGATTAGACCGCGCGGCTCCAACAACTGTTTTTCGTTTTGAGATTTGGGAGGAAACTGAGAACAATACTTGTATGGCGCCACAAAATTTATTGTATGTACGAGACGTCGTTCGAGCTTGACATTTACATTCAGATTTTAGCTAGTTAGTCGCTAAATCGCGTGCATATCGAATGTACAGTCATAGCCCATCAAGTTTTACTATGCAGTTCGATTCTAGCACGTCAGGCTTTTGTCAAGCTTGACGTGCTATTGACTGTATCTTGATCGCGTGATTGTTAAAAAGTCACAAGAGTCATTTTTCTTTGTATTAATGGGCTTGCTTTCCACATCAATCTAGCCATGAGGACCCAGATGGAGAAGCTGGCCCAGATGAAGTCTATTGACTTGCGACTTAAAAAGATTCGGGTTGTATGGACACGAAAATGCAGTTGTGTGTATGCAATTCCATTCTTGGCTGTGCGCATTATAAAAGATGGTGTGATGTCCTTTGCGAATGTGTGGAATATCCTGCGCTGCCTGTAGGCGCCTCCCGAATCCTCCCGATGAAAAAGGGGCGATTCTGGAACTTGATCTCGAGCACACTCACTGATGTACAGCCAGTAAAAGACCGAAAACCTTAGGTCATAGGCTACCTTTCACGCTTATTTACTTACTATACTGGAAATATAGACACGAGGAGTGACGGGTTGGTCATTGACCGACTCGATAAGACGGCGGATAAGATTACCCAATTTACCGGTTCCCGGTTCTGTACCGGTATTCATCGGGACCTCTATAACTTGTAAAAGGGCGGGAAATACCCCTGACCTTTGCCTTTGGCGGTAGATTTTTACAAAGTTCGGTTCTTTTGATAAAACTAGGATTGGGTTACGTATTATCTGAACTTCTTTTTATTAAACCCGATGTAAGTTAGTCTAGAAAAATTGCGAGACATTTTGAGATTTAGGTTGTATCTTTAGTTTGTAGCATTGTTGCTGTTTTTACATATTGTAACAAAGTACGATAAGTAAAATGATCCTTTTGTGTAAGAGGTAAATGAGCACCACAAAAATATATTAAAAGTAAATCTGATTTTTCATATCAAAAACATATTTTTAAAGAAGTGTATTCACATTATTTTGATTATTTTATTTAAGGGTTGTTTCTGCATTATTAATAGATTGAAAAAAAAAGCATACAAAAATCCACATTCCTCTGAATAACATAAAAAGTATTTTTTATGTCGTATTTAGACAATCATGCAGAGTTGCAGAGTCACCCTTGAAATGAGTAACGTTCTTATTTTATCGAACACTGTCATTTGTCGTCCAAATGTGCAGCAGGTTTGATACGTGATTGCCGAAATTATGCGGTTTTCATGAAAACCGGCCAAGTGCAAGTCGGGCTTGCGAACCGAGGGTTCCGTACCACTAAGGTAAAAATACTGTCTTATTTATGGACGCCCAGTCACATAGAAGTGTGTTAAAAATGCGCGAGTCCGACACGAATTTGACCAATTTTTATTATTTTTTATTATTCTACAGCTTATGCACTATAAACATCCAGTTTTCACGCTTGCAAGTGTTCCCGTTTTTACGATAGGGTTAAAACAAAAATCACCTTAAAAACACGTTTTTAGTAGGGAATCCTTTTTTTTTAGTTTTTTTTATGTTATAGCGGCAACAGAATTACATAATCTGCAAAAAAATCAACTGTCTACCTATTACGGTTCATGAGATACAGCCCGCTGACATCGGAGGCATATTAAAAGGGTCCCGTTTGTTACCCTAAAAAAGCATCAAAATTCTTTTTAGCATTTATCTGAATTGTAACGTGCAAAAACAGTTTATATTTCAGATTACATAACTTTTAATGGGCTATACTAATTGCAAAGAAATACGCAATCATGCACAGATTGATATGAAATGATAAGTGTTTGATAAGAGATAATAATACGAATTACCCACCCCTCTCCTTTTCCCTCTCCCCGCTTCTGTCCGTGAAGATATCAAAACGAATTTGGGACACCTGAAATGACAAATAAAGCTTAGCGCTCACTTTATGTGGAAAAAGGATAATTTATTATTATTAGCCGTAGTGCAGAAAGTTTGGAAAAATAAAGAGGTTTGGTATACAGGGTGTAAGGAAAGAACAATATTTATTTATTTATTCATTGAAAAATCTTTTTACATTGAACATCGTTTCCTAACAACTTAAATTTATAGTCAATAGAGTTAAAATAAGAAATAATTCCTAACTAACTTCATTAAATTAATATATTAAATTCATGTAACAAAAGAAATAAGAATCAATAGTATAATACAGAAGTCATCAGACAAAACAGTTTAACTAAAAATAATTTAAAACATAAATTGCATTAAAAAGAAAATTTTGTCAAGAATAAAAATTTATCATTACTCATTACAATAAGTTCTATTATTAATATCTAATTATACATAAGATTTGTCTGCCATAAATTCATCTATGGTATAATAGTAGTTTAAGATACAAGTTCCGTGAGTAGGGTTATTACAAACGATTTGACGTTTTGTAAGCCCGAGACGAAGTCGAGTCTACCATCGGCACGAGTTTGTCATAACCCTTACGGACGTGTAACTTACGACGTTTTTCAATACATTTTTGAGAAACAGGTATAAGTAATACACTTGGTAAAGAAACCAACCATGGGTACTGTCAGCCTCTTGTCGATATATGTTCTCCTGGTACTCTCCATTTTATTTTAAATATAGGTAGGCAATCGTCACCCAAGTAAAAAGTCACCACTGTAGTATTTTTACAAAATAATTTTATCATCAGAGTGTAAAAACTGTACTTTTTTTACTTACCGCACTAGTTCGGTAAGTAACTACTTACGAGCAATGTTTACGTCCTTGTAAGTACGTTTTTCGAGCAAATGTATTGAAAAAACATTTCCTCAATAGCCAACTCCGGGTTTGCTCAGATACCGAAGCTGAACAACTTTTTTATTTAGTTCCAAATAGAGAGTCTAGCTGTGAACATCTACGGCTGATATTTACGATTATAATGATTGATACCAAGCTACAACTTTTTTAATGATGATGTAACTCTTTCTGTGGAAAAGTTGTATAATGTACAGTTTTGTTGATTGATCAACAGTATACAAAAAAAAAACCGGCTAAGTGCGAGTCGGACTCGCGCCTTAAGGGTTCCGTACCTATCTACCATATGATATACTAAAAGCTTTTGCTCTTTGATTTTGAAAACTCCGCGTCCATCCAACTTGACCCCTCTTTTATAGAAAAGTTCTTGAAACGGGAGCTCACCTTAATTGGTTTTATTAGTTGTGAGAAAAATTTAAATATTTAATGATTTAGACTTTTCCCTTTATTTGTACTGTGACCTAGCTTCTTGCCAAATTTCATAATTTTAGGTCAACGGGAAGTACCCTGTAGGTTTTGCTTTACTGCATAAATGTATGGAGATGAGGACATAAAAAGCCATATCTTTTGATTGCGTCGTTGTAAAAAATTGAAATTTTCAGATCTTGTGTGGTTTATGGACCTAAATATTCGTTATCAATTTCAACCTGATACCTCTTCTCGTTCGTGAGAAAAAGGGTCTTGACAGACAGACAGACAGACAGACGGACAACAAAGTGATCCTATAAGGGTTCCGTTTTTTTTATTTTGAGGTACGGAACCCTAAAAAATGAATTGAATGTATCATAAGGTCAATCGAACTGACAGAATAATCTATTAGTTGACCTTATAATCATAAAAAAGGGTTTGTTAGTTCGAGTCGTTGTAGAATGTTTTAGTAAAAAGGTCACGACTTAATCCAATAAATTACAAAAAATTCACCACCGAGCTCCAAAATTAAATTTTCAAAAATGTCCTCATTAATTCGTTTTTCTCTGGAATTAAAAGGTTAGTAATTTATGGATGGCAGCTATTTTGAAATTTAATAGAAGTGTTTTGTTACAAATTCATGCAAATGTATTGTTTTAATAAAGGCTTTTGAAAATAGAAGAGATTACATTGATTTGTTGTTGGAACGCGTAATTGATCATGGTAACGAAAACGGTTCCAATAATAAAATAAAATAGACTTTTCACAAAATTCAATACTTTTCCCTCGGGCAGGTTTCTAAATTTATGTTCTAATTACTTTTTTCATCGTCCATTGTCAAAAATTTCTTTGAGATGAATAATTAATTTGTAATATCTCCCATGTTTACGCTAGTAAAATATTTATTTTTCTCCGTTGCTTATACAAAATATTTTTATTTTGTTAGTTCTACAACAGTTGCAGAAATCGTCTTTAAGTTAAAGCTTATTTGTATCAATTACTGACACTTTCTATTTGGTGACAAAGAAAATTGTAGCTTAAGACACTCTCTGCGACTGGGAGATTTTGTAGGCATCGACGATTTTATCACTAAAAACCTAAAAGTAACATCCAGTCAGACAGCTCTAAATAACAGTTAAAAAAAAATTTTTATAGCGTAGTTCAAAATCAATTTCTGTTTTTTCCTTTTTTGGTTACTGATACTCACTCAGCAAATTCAAGAAAGAAATAATGGTTTAAGTGCGTTGTAAGATTTATTTTTCGATAGTGAGTCCGTACCTTAATGTACTGGTGTAAGTGTGCCAATATTTTGCGTCGATCCTATCCATTCATGTTTATACGTTGATATCGAAAGTCGAATTTTCCCCAAATAGTTTTTCTATACTTGTGCTTGTTTTTTTTTCAGTCGTTGTTAGTGTAATAGTGTTTAAACAACTGCGTCTTTCTAAGTTCAGCGTATAATCAGTGCATTTTGGTGGAGTTTCTACGTTTGAAAATTATTCTGTTTATATTTACAAATGTATATAACTAATCTGTGTTCATAAAGCAAATCTTAAATTTATGTCATGTGACGTGGCAATTCAACACATTTAATTTCATATTGGTTAATTTGATAATATCAAAAATGTTAATTTTCTGAACTGCGAATTCGCTTATTGATTCGCATATGGTTCAATCAGAGCAAATGGAGTTTGTGTGGGCGTTCTTACAAACCGTATGTCTATTTTTTGAGTAAAGCTATTTTATTGAAACACTTTGACATTGAGCGTAGCATAGAGCTGGTTCAGCTTACATTGGTTTCGTTTCTACGTTCCTACTACCGTGCGTACTTTGCTTGCATGTCTTCTAGGTAATTCGCTATAATGCAATTCGGTGAAAGATCTTTCGCTAAAAAGCACGAAACTAAATATTTTCTCTTTTTTAAATAAATTTAAAATAAGCTCAATATATTTTTCTTATAAAATTATGAACTGTACTTACACGAGTAGTCTTGATGAATTTAACAAGGAGTTGTTTTGTTTGCTGCTAACTGTATAGTCAACCAAAAGTTTCGGATAACATAGGCCTTTACCACGAAGCAATAATGCTGACATTCGTAGTTTAAGTATTACCTCCAAGGTCCGGTTAATTGTCCCGCAGTACATTAACAAAATACTAAACAAACCTTAAGCTGTTTTGTACAACTTCCAATCAGATAGCACTCCGGAAAACCGATTTACCGGTTTACCGGTACTGTAACGGTAACTAAACCGGTGGTGTCCTGCGATAATGACCGGTCTAATCTGCTAGCTAAATAGACACGCTAATGGCCCTTGAAAGGGTTTTTCCTCCATTTTGGGAATTATATGGATTTTCACTGGAATTCATGAGATAAACTAAATCCTTTCCTTTAAGGCGATCCGTTTTCCATCCTAAATTCAAATGACTCGCCTTCTTATGCGGGACATAAAATGCTGTTGAATACTGCTATTTTTAGTTAATTTTTTCGCTGATTAATACAAAGATACAACTAATGCACAGAAAGTGCTACAGTATAGATCGCACACCCTCAATGGTAATATTGAACCAAAAATCTCTAACAAATACGAGTAAGATACAGTTAAAACACCGAAAGTACTTTCGGTGTTTTAACTGTATCTTTGTATTAATCAGCGAAAATTTTAAATTTAAAAATAGCAGTATACACTCGTTTTTAGGGTTCCGATACCAAAATGGTAAAAAAGGAACCCTTATGGTGCGACTTTGTCTGTCTGTCTGTCTGTCCGTCTGTCTGTCTGTCACACCTCTATATCTCAGCAACCACTCATGCTATCGACTTGAAATTTGGAATAGTTTTAGAATATGGTTGCTCAACTTAATTGCACATGAAAGAATTTTGAAAAATTATGATTATTAATGTAAAGGGGGCCACAAAATGGGGGGGGGGCAAATTTGAAATTGTCGCTCCTAGGTCGAGTGGGGTATCATATGAAAGGGCTTTACTTGTACATTCTAAAATATATTTTTGTATTTTTTTACGACTCTTAGTTTTCAAGTAATTATGAAAAATGTCAAAAAAAATACCATCCCCCCCTTTATCTCCGAACTTTGTGAAAGGAAAAATCTGAATTAATTACAGTTGACAGAAATTTATGTAAACATTACAGCAAAAATAAAACGATTTTTCGTAGTAGCACAGTTTTTTAGAAATCTGCAAATAACATTTACAAACAAATTTAGTTTTGCGGTCCCAAAAATGGACTTTATTGCTTCCAAAAATACAAAAAGTATATTGAAACCCTCGGCGCGCGAGTCCGACTCGCACTTGACCGGTTTTTGTAACAGCATTTTATTTCCCGCATAAGAATGCAAGTCATTTGAATTTAGTACGGAAAACGGATCGCCTTAACCGGATCTGTCCCCTTATTTTAACAAAGACCGAACAGTTAGACGTATACTCGTACAGTACGTATCTGCTCAGGATAGACAAACACGAATAGTTTTTTTCTTGACGTGACACCTAGCTCCTATTTTATTGTACGAATACAAATCTTTCTCAGCTCTTACGATTTTGATGAAATTTACAATTTATAGGTGAATGGGGAACAAATGAAACTCAGCAACTTTCTCCAAGTAACATGCGTCGAAAACACGGATGTTTTTAATTTACTTTCCATATAAGGTGCACTTCGGGTGATCGTGCATTTCGTGAGGGAATACATTTTTGTTTGTATTTCGATCCGTATATATTTCTTTTAAAAAGTTGTTCAGTTTCGTGGCCTGAAAGCAAAATCTTTATTATACCAACGATCATCAGAAAATTACAACTTTAAAAAATATATATTAACCATCATATGTTTACCAATTTACCTTTAACTGTGTATGAAAGCTTGGGTTTTTGTGCAGATAAAAGTCCGTCTGGGGAAGTACCACTTGTCCCCTTGCCTATTTCTGCCGTAAAGCAGCAGTGGTTGCACTGTTATATTTCGGTTTGAAGGGAAAGGGATCCAGTGAAATTATCTTAGTTCTCATTGCAAGCAACGCGCTTTGCTGTCTTAAGTCTCAAATCATTTCACTAATGAGATAGTGGATGCTCTGGGTGGAGGTGACCCACTCGTTTGTCCACTTGTGACATAAAAACGTAACTTTATTTATTTATTTTATTCCATAACAATTGACACTGTGTTGGAAATTACATTAAATTTAGCAAAAAAACAAATCATATCAACAATAACATCAACACAAATTTTTCAGAATAACATCAACACAAATTTTGTTAGTATATGAAAATAGTGCTGTGTTAATAATGGTGCATAAAAAGAAACAAGACTGTCTTTTGGACTGTTTGTCGATACTTTGCGAACAACAGAAAAGGAAGCCGAAGCAAAGAGCGCAGACAGGTGCTTCGGGACGCGAAGAAAACCAGAAGATTGTGAAAAACTTTACCTCAAAGGAACATAAAAACGGTGAGAATTTTTATTAACCTTTGCTATTTGATTGAAATTGAATGATGAAAGCATGACGGAACGCTTACTTTTCTTATAGAAAGAAAAAGGCTGGTTTATCATCACATTCGAATTTCAAATACCTGTAACGTTAGCAGACAACAAGTGCACAAAACGAACCATTTTTCCGAGACTGACGAGTAATAAACTCTGCTTTTCACTTTGATTGCGAGGATATAAAACGTAAAAGTACTCTCTAAATGTAACTGAAGAATGAGTTATTCTGCTTTAGTGAAGAATATGTTGACGGGCGCGCGGCGCGGGGGGGTGCAGCAGGCCCGCGCGCAGTTCGTACACCACCGCGATTACTTTTTTGCCCTAGTGCACAAAATATCCTGCACAAAAAAGCACTTTCAGAGCATGAGAAGTGAGAAGTGAAAAAGCACTTTTACCCACAGATTTGGAACTACCTATATACAGCGAACGTTTCAGAGCTATAGGGTGAAAAGAAATGTTATTACTTAAATTGTGTTTCTAAACTTTATATCTAGCTAATAATCGATAATTATACCTATACTCGTAGCTGGTGACAAGATTTTATACTTTAGGTAGTTATTTGTCAAAACTCCAGAACCATTTTAATAATCCCAGAGATAGTTAAATAATAAACTATGTGTCTACCTGTTGCATTTCCTAAATTCACTTTTCGCGCCACTATCAGCTGTTCTAGCTAATTGTCTTATCAAAGCGATACGAGACGTTACGATAACCCAGTCGTTTGTCATGCGCCAACCGGTACATAATAAAATAACACAGCCTGGAAAATATGACCAGCGAAAATAAATAAAACAATAATATCGGAACGTCCGTTCGAAATTTAAAATTGAAATTGTGACAGCTGCAAAAAATAATTCTACAAAAGACACTCGAAATGGGAATGAAAAGAAAAACAAACTTTTAAATTTCAAATACGTGTTCCAAATAGTGTTGTGACAATGCGCTACGTCGATTCGATAAATCGTTAATTGGTGACAAAATGCGAGGTTTTTGGGCGGAGTTTCTTAATGCTGCAGCAACGCATCCTTTTCCTGCGTTACCTGTGGATTTACCATTGCCATTAGAATGGCAAAATGACGATGACAGTTAGTATTTATATTTACCTAAATTTTTCAGTAACTTTTAATTTTCTCACAGTTGTCTAGTTTATTGTCGTTGTATCATGTTTAATATCGAATATTTTATGTTATTGATAAAAAGACTGTCACAGCACAGAATTCATTTTATTGATAAAGCATCGATGATATCACTTGAATTAGCAAATTGCTTATTAAATAGGGAAGCCTTGAGCTGAAACTGATATTATTTATGCCAAGACTCATATTCATTTTGGTTACCATACCTACGCTTGTTGTCTTAATATTAGTATGTAAATTCAACGAAAGCAATCCCTGTAGTTTTGCTTCCGCAAATTAAATGGTGTTAAATTTATAATTGGACTATTTGCGCCGATACAGATTCAAATAGTAAATTAATCCGCTTGAGCTTATTTTGTAAGTAAACTGCAAATCCGTTTGTTGCATGGCATTAAGCTGATTGCCAAATGAAAATAAAACCAATATCCAATTTTCCGTTTAAAAAATAGTAATTAAATATTTGACTTCGCTTGCCAAGTTCATTTTTATTGAGGTCAATGCTATGTATGCTCAAAATGTTTATACGTTTGCTTTTTTGATAAAGGTAGCATTGCGCAAACTCAAATGCTTATCAAAATTGTTATCATCTTGATAAAAGAGCGTCGCCTACACAATGTAAAACTTAGTTCACAAAGCGATATACCTTAATCAGTATTATTTTCTACACGGATGCGCGATCTCGCTTCTTATAAAATATTTTATCTTATCTTAAGAAACATCGATGTATGAAATCACGCGCATCAATGAGCCAATTC
Organism: Athrips mouffetella; assembly: GCA_947532105.1. Taxonomy (NCBI): domain Eukaryota; kingdom Metazoa; phylum Arthropoda; class Insecta; order Lepidoptera; family Gelechiidae; genus Athrips; species Athrips mouffetella. Next base: position 4,830,248 of record OX383976.1, on the reverse strand, counting down.
TATTGGATCGGGACTATCTTATCTCTAGTTATTGGAATGCCAACCTAGAGAGTTGTGTGTTTTAAGTGCTATTTACTTTTATTGTGTTTTATGTAAAATGAATTTTATTTATATGGAAATGTTGTATTCAAAAGAGTGAAGAAAGACAGAGTGTAAATATGCGTATACCGCCGATGTCGTGGTCTGCCACTCTAGAGAGTATGCAAAATTGCGCTTGGAGAACAGTGAACTGTGGACTTGACGCTTGTGAGAAAATGGCAGTGGCACAACATCTTCTGGCATTCCCATATCCCAATCTGGACGTTGTCGTCACTGCGCCTGGTTTGCGTAGACGAAGTTCGTATCTAGGTTAATTGACAAATCACCAACCTTATTAAATTAGCTATTGTTTGTAGAATTCTTTCTTCTATATAGTTTGTAAGAAAATCGCGATATATGACGCCACATTTTATAGCTGTCATTTATGATCTTCTTAACTCTAAATTCGTCACATAATTATTTCAAATTAAACTTATCGTAAAATGGTGGTTAAATTTTCACAATTTTTACTTCATTCTTTCTTACATGAAAGCATTATTTTGTTTTGCTAACGACTTCAGAAACATTTTCTTTTACTATCGATACGTTATTTACTACACTACGTTCTTAATGAAAGAACAAAGATGATTTGCTGTTATTACAAAGTTTGGTACTGACTGCGTGTATCATCGGTAGCCATTTGGCGCAGTGCGTCGTTTAGACAATTAATTAATCGAATGTGTACAGGTATAACAACTTTGTTTTACTGGTACATGATTGTTTCCAGAATCCAGATGTAAAAAAAATAACAGCAGTCCGTCCCCCATATTGAGGAACTTCTTTAGGCGACAAAGTAACCTACTGTCGAAATATTGTATTTTAGCTTGATGAGAATGATAGCTGGATAGAGTTATGCGTGAGAGCGGGGCGGAACGATACGTGTCTCTGTCGCTCATCACTCCGTCCTGCTGTCACACTGCTGTCATTCTAATCAAGACTGTAAATGAAACATTCATAAATTGGTCACACGTGTCGAACGAGCATTGTTATAGTGGGACATGTCTCGCAAATGTCTGCATGTTTGATGTGGCCATCAACTGACAAATTGCGCAGGAAAACCGTTCGGAAATCTGTTTTGATTTTTTGATTCGTTTATTTTGTTAGTTTGAAATTCGAACACTGATTGTTCTTTCCGTAAACGGTTATTTTTTTGTTTTGTCGTTTAATTCAACAATGCAATGGTTACTTGCTGGTTTTAGCAAGATTTTGGAGAATCGTTAAAATGAATGAGATTTTTTTTGCACTTTACCCAGTGGTAATGTAGTCTGCAGAATCTCCAAGGCTAATAAAATAATCATAACATAAAACCCAATCTAAAATCATATCAAACAGGTGGTTCATCATCATCATAACATCCCATGAAATGAAGCTCCCTCCAGAATTCTAGCTTTAGCTGGAAAATTGTGGAGGGGAAGTCCCATAGTCACCTCGCTTGTCAGCGTTACGGCTGGCACCATGGACCTCGGTTGTAGGTGACCGCAGTAAGTAAGATGGTATGATACGCAGGCATCCTCCAGTTTATAACCCTTAGTCGCCTCTTACGACAACCCACGGGTATGTTTGGGATGGTACTATTCTTTGTTATTATCACTCAATTTGCATGTAATATTTTCCGATTGTATATTTTAAAATCAAATAACCTAATTCATCCGACTATTGATTTAGAGAAATGTTTGTCCGTAATGTCGAGACGCACTTAATTAAAATGAAAACGACAGATTGTAAGCAGATGTCGCTGCTTCCGGATCCGGTTTCGCTGGCCTTCGGCGCTGGACATTAAATATTTCAGAATTCAATCACAAAATACAATCTTGTCTTTGCTATTTTGCATTTACAGTAGCTACAGTAGCTATATTTTCAATGGTTTTACATCTCAGACTAATTCAAAGAATTTGACTGAACATTTGTAAAGTTGAGTGTCGACCGACGAACAATAAGCACCAGTAGCAACCCCATATCGTCCCGTGGCAGTCGTAAAAGGCGACTAAGAGACTTAAATGGGCAGCAGCGTCCTTCGTATCGTACCAACATAGTGCGGTCACCAGCCACCGCAGTCCATTGTGCCAGTCGCAACGCTAAGAGGCGTGATATCTATAGTATCTTCACCCCAAAATAAACGATATTTTGTTTTTGTGAAAAAATCTGGCTGTGCTCGTCCAGAAGTGGACTTTTTTAACTAATGTAATGATGATTGTCTTTGGGCTTGCTTCTAACCTTGATCTAGTCTTGAGTCCTCAAGACGAAGAGAGGAGAGATGAGGTCGACGATGGAACGAGCTTACTGCACTCGCGACTTGAAAGATTCGAGTTTATATGAACTCGGAAACTACGGCAGCCTAGTTTGCAAGAAAACATAATAATATCGTCAACGTAGAGCTGCGATCCGTCCAATCAAATTATCCTGCTAGTTGAGTTTATCCGATGATGGTATGCGAGTGACTGATTTATCCATTGCACTGAAAATTATAAAATCTGAGTAATCGAATCGCGTTCGCGTCCGTGCGGAACGAGGGACATTCGGTTATATTTATTTGTCGCACATTTGTTAATAATGTTTACCGACAGTTTTAATTTAAATAAATGTAGTGCAAATTGTAAAATAAATTAAGATATTTTGTGGTAGCGGGTTATAAACAGTGAGGCAGCCAAAATCAAAGTGGTACTAAGCAAGCCACATAAGCTGCATACACCCTGAATGGTGAATGGGGATCGTCACCCAGTGGTTTCCGTAGGGTGTCTTCTCTCAATTTTCGATATATCGATACGATACTACTTCGATACAATCGAATAAATAACATCGTTACAATAGAGTAGAACACAGAAAAATAAGGGTACTTAGAAGGAGGATTAAAGAAATAATTCGTCACAAGGTAGCGAAGGCGTCGTTCTATGGATTTGACAGGTTATTTTGAATATTCCCTAGTGATCACTGATAGTTTGACATAAAATATTGGGACATGTTGGCAGATGTCATCCCATAGTAAAATAAATTAGCAAGGTATCTATTCCGAGCGAAGCAAGGAGGTCCGAAATCTTTGGAGTAGAATATTGCTTGGATGTATTGACTGACAGTGATTACCATTCAACCACTATCCTACACCCAAGGAGGTTTTAATCCACGCTACGCTTAGCGTGGATTAAAACCTCCTTGCCTACACCATTGTCAAAAGACAAAATTTTTATTATGCATGTTTTGAATATAGACCATTAGAGCGGACACCGTTGGTCGGCGTCGTAAACGATGTAAGCGCCAAAACGGTCTCTTTGTTTGTTTACTTTCTGTACGTTAAATGTTCAATAAAGATATTTCGGTTTTGTGCTATCACGCACAAAACCGAAATATGTAGACTATCTTATTCAGCAAAAGCAACAGTATAGGCCGCGGTGCTTGTGTTTATTGCAACTTGATAATTTTCAAAGTATTTAATTACTGTTTATTCGTTTCGGTCTATCCCACTATTTCCATGGAAATGTCACTTTAGGTATTCAATACGAGAACACAAAAATCTTTTCAAAACTACCTGCAGTGTGTATAAATAAAGCACGAATAGTAACGTTAATTCCGGTTCGTTGATAAAGTTATTTACTGTGATAATTGCTAAAATGTATAGTGTTTGGATCCGCATTGTTTCGAAAATGGTTTTATTTTAACACTTCCAGTGTTCGGATAAATCTATAAAGTAGAAAATCGCAAAATTTCACAACCACAGGCAGGATTCGAACCTGCGTCTTCTGCGTCAGTACCGCAGACGCTTTACCAACTAGGCTACTGTGGTCCTGCCTGATGTTGTGAAATCTGCGATCTATAGTATGGTACGCGCATATTTTTACATAAAACACTCAAATTGAGTTGCATGACATTGTATGTTTTATTTATTTAGATAACTTCTTTATAGAACTAACGCATTAGTAATTAGAGCGTTGAGGAGTACGATTGGTGTGAAAGTGAGTGACAGATTAGAAAAAAGCGTGGTAATAAAATGTTGTGGCATAAAAGAAAACGTAGTGACTTTAAAAAGGAATGCTTAATCATGTTGAGAGGACGAGTGAAAAGAGACTAATGAAAGAGATCCAAGTACAAAGTGAGGGTGAAAAGAAGGCAAGGCCTCGGCACAGAATAAATTAAAAGTACTATCTCATAGAACGGACACTGCGCCCCCCTTGCAATCCACCCTGCACCCCTGCGCGGGCGCACACCCGCCCGCGAGATTCTCGTGGTCCCTCTGAGAGTCTTTTGTACTGAATATGCTGTCCTACGCGACCTTCCAATTTCAAATTCGCACTCGATGTATGTAGTGTCCGGGGCTCAGAGTAAAAAACTAAAGAGTCCGTCATATACATATTCTGTATGAATTAGTGAAGTGTAAAGCGTCTCCCTGTCACCTATACTAGTCGGTCAAAATACTCAGTTAAGTTTTACAAAAATCAAGAAATCTTTAAAAATCTAATGTTTTGGTATAAACTTTGTTTGCGAATGTGAAAATATATCTTTTTTTACTTGTGAATTGATAATTAATACTAAGAACGGAAGCGTAAATAATCCGTAATAGCCATTTTATGCGTGAGTTTTAACACCGTTTTTTTCCTGTATGGTAAGTGTTTTCAGCAGAAAAACTGTGGTACGAGTAGTAACATTTATTAGTCCCATGTCACATATTTCTTAGAGAGAAAGATAAAAAATTTACGTTTTTAGGATTTGATAAAAATCCATACATTTTAGTATTGAGGTCCCTCCGCAAGAAAGTAATACGCTTATGGCTCCCTCCTTAGCAGAAAGAGCTGCTACTTAAACCTCCTTGGTCCGGGGTGTGGCCTCGGCGAACGTTTCTGCACCAAAGTTAAGGACGTTCAGAATAAAGTCCAGGTCATAAGTTCTGCCTAAACCACGAATTAAAGGATTGATGAGAAGGATTGATTGGATTGTAGAAGCTAGAAAAGGATATGGTACATATCTGCCTACCCCTATGTGAATGAGGCGTAATGTTCATGTATGTACAGTCAACGACAGGTCAATATTGACACTCGCAGCGCGACACTAGCCCATACGTCTATTGAGATAAGAACGATACAAAAACCAATGTGTACGTATTTAAGTAAATAATTTAAAGTCTTTATCGCCTATCTATCAGAGAAATAGTAAACTGAGAAAAGTTAAAGAAATTCGTAGCACTACAGAGAAATATTACAAAAAACAGAATCTAAAGCGGTTCATCGCAAATAATTTCCTGTAAAACTCTTTGCTGGGAATGCGAGAGGCGCATAAAAATACAATGCAGATAACCCGCAAGTAGGGATGGACAAAATATATCGATATCTTTCAATAAAATTATCGATATCTATCAACGATATTTTTTAAATCGATATCTTTATCTTTTTGGATTGAGTTTTTTTTTTATTTAAACAGCTCAGTATTTACTTCATGCGTTTCATATTTTGAATTATTACGTGCACTAATTCGATCTTCTAAAGTATCTAAACGAATCTCATAAAAATAGATTTGTCTATTATATGTAAGTACTATTTTGGATTTGTGTATATGGTATTGTAGTTCGCTTTGGGATACACAATTTTTTCTCGATACACACCGATACACTAAACATAAAGATTGTAAGTGACAATGTACCAAAAGAAAACTGAAATGGCGTGTTAGGTCATCGAAACTGAACAACTTTTCCAAAGAAACATTTTTGGCAAATGTTAAAAATGTTTGACCTCTCCATACAAATTGCTCAATTTGATCAAACAACTTGTATGGAGAGGCCAAATATTTTTTACATTTCCCAATCATTTTTCTCGGGAAAGTGGTTTAATTTGTTGACTGAGTACGCCCTTTCAGTTTTCGGTGCACCGTCCATTACACCTGTAAATCGATATATATTTTTTATTTGCCCATCTCTACCCGCAAGCCGGATAACGGCTGAAAGATCGCCGCCGGCAATAGCTTTTTGCGCGGGAAAGAATCTAGAATTTTATTTTATTTTTCTTGTCTATGCTAGTTTTCATTTCTTGCGTTTTATTTTATAAATTGCTTTCGATAAAAGTACACTGTATTTTTAAGTTCTGGCTTAAGTGGTAATAACGAAAAAAATCGGCGAAGTGCGTGTCGGTCGGGCCACGCCCGCCCAGTGAAGGGTTCCGTAGTTGATCCAGGAATTATTATTGTGTACGAGTATGTTTTTTTGTTCTACACCTATCCAACGACAACCCCCATCATGGGCACAGTATAAATAAAGTAATAAGTACGTCGCTGGAGCTTTAAAATAGTGTTGCTCCCGAGGTGGACACTTCTATCACCCTCTATGAAAAAATAAAACAATTTAAATAAAACATTTATTTACTGTCACCCGTTACTAACAATATTCACATTCCTGATTCAAGTCACTTCAAGTCCCTCAGGGATTAAAACAATTTTAGTCCCTGTTAACGTAGAACTAAAAAAGATATAAAGATAAGTGTTATTATATTATGTTAAAGTACGCCCTCGCTGCCATATTTGCTATGCCCTAACAACGCGTCACAATCATAAGAATAAGACCCTTTTGTAACTATTTTAAATACTCATGATTGTGACACTGCAATAAATAAATTGAATTTAATTTTACTAACAATATCCACATTCCTAATTCAAATCACTTTTAGTCCCTTACGGATTAAAACGCGATTTTTGTCCCTGTTAACGTAGAACGAACTAGCTCTTTTCTTAGATGTGAAAGTCAAACTGTATTAACAGTTTTGCGGGTGCTTGTTTAGTTTTTAAGAAAAACTGTAACATTTTTTAATAAATATATTATATCTATCTATCTAAAAAAATATTTTATCGAGATTTTATTCTACCAGTTGGTAATAATATGTTTATATAATCATGTTTCCCGATACCAATTTACAGTTTTCTAGTACTGAGGGTCTCTGAGCTAAGCCGCAAACAGGCAGACGGACACGACGAAACTGCAGTATAGGTACATGTCATACATAAAATCACGCCTTGTTCCTGTCGGGGTAGCCTATAGGCCACAGAGAGAAACCAAGCCCTCCACCTGCTACGATCTTGACATACTTCCCTCGCTTCCTCTACTTCCATCAACCCTTTTATATACGCTCGTCGGTTTAGGGTACTTTTAACCTGGCCATTATTTAGAACGTCCTAAACTTGGTCTTGGAACGTTCGCCGAGGCCTTCCCATTCCTAAATTTCCAAGCACTCTGGCCTGTTGGATCTCTTTCGTCAATCTTTCTTCATTCATCCTCAATCCACTTGACCAAACCATCTCAGCGTTCCTTTCTCAATTTTACGAGTAGTCACTGCATCTTCTTTTACGCCACAACGTTCTATTACTCGTATCACACTCTTTCTACTCTTGTCACTAAATTTCACACCAATCATACTCCTCAACGCTCTCAGTTCTGGAGTATGAATGCTATTTTCATGCTTCTTTATTTATTTTATATTTTATTTTTATTTTATGAGGATATCCAAAAGCTTCCTTTAAATCTAAATTTTTAAAATACATGTTCTATTTAAAAATGCCAACGACTGGATACCACATCTACATCTTAATATTGTTCTAGTTTGCAAACTTACTACGAAATATATTAAAAATTGTTAAGACATATGGACGTGCGTTTAATTGTGTATATGTGTGTGTATGTATTTATATATAAAACTGCCATACCCAGCTTTCAAGATATATATTTATTTATTTATTTATTTCATGTAGTATATTTATATATTTATACCGTATATATGTATAATTATATAGATATTTGTCTTTTTGATATTTTATATTATTATAATTGAATATTATATAATTATATATTTTGTCTTTTTATTTTTGTTTACTTTTAATTTATTTATCGTTTGGTTTTAAATAATTGCTGTTTTCTTTCTCCTTAGTTCCAATTGAAGCAGTGCTTTTGTTTGTATTTGTCCAATTATTTAAGGTTGCCTTTAAAAGATCGCTTGTAGCGATAAGGCCGCCTTTGCTCACATTATATTTAAGATTATCTGTAAAACTAGTTATATTTTTGTTATAAATAAAGTATTTATCTATCTATCTTTCACTGCTGTACATCAATAGGGAAGGGGTTTATTTATAGTCGTTATGATTGACATTGGGTTGGTGACCGTTGTAAGATGATACGATACGTAGAAAGATTACCCAGTGTTTTCGTGACCATTAGGAAAGATAATGGACTTACTTAGTAAAGAGATACCAAAGACAATGATATGTTGATACTATTAATAGCCAGGTTTATAGATAAAGAAATATTTATAATATATTTTACCTTTAAAAATATTACTATGTGCCGAAAAACGAGATTAAAAATCAAATAATTTTTTTTTTGCATGACTTTGGTAAAAACAACTTGTAATACCTTTCTTAAAGAACCGGCTAAATATGCTTATGCCATAGCGTGCAAATATATATAAATTTGTAGTTATGTACCTATTAAATTACTTACAATCACAAAGTTAGTTTCAAGTACCTGACCAGTCTCTACTATTAACTGAACATCTGTTCCCAAAAAAAAAAATTGAGACTTACGGGCCCAGCCAAAGAATTCGGACTCGTTGCTCCGCTCGGAATAGAAGGAAAACTAATTTATGTTACTATGGGATGACATCTGCTATTGTGTCATAGTTGAAGTGTGACAAGTTGAAATGTCAAATCATCAAACGTGATTTGACATCCTCATACAAAATTTACAGAACGACGCCTTTGCCGTATTTACAATGACTGAATAATAATGTCTGAATCCCTTGTGACTACCCTTATATTTCTAGGGGCCCAGCAGACGGCATACTTTTCGTTGCGACACTTGCGACTGTCCGCCAGTGTGGCCGGTACTGCAATTATTTTCGATATTATTATAGTCATTGACATGAGAAAAACGCTCCGCTTCTATGCGCGTATTTTCCAAAATCTTTGGTTTGGAAAGAAAAACAGCTTGAATAGTTGTTCAGTTCGCAGAGTTATTAAGTTGAAATGGTTGTTCAGATTGATTGTTATTTAGTCTAAAATTAAGAGCAATTTTAAAAAAAAATTTCGGATAAAAACTATAATTACGCAATAGAGGCCACACTGGCGGACATTCTAACTTTAAGATCTTTTTTTAACCATGTGGGAAGCAATAAAGATGATTAAGTCCGTGACCGCCTGTGTCTGCCCGGCTCTCGTCTGCTGAGCCTCTTACTTTCAACTTAAGTTATATTCTAAACGAATAAACCGATCGAGTTTTACTAGTAACGCAACAACTTCCCGCCACCAAGGAATTTATCAGTACTATACGTACCCAAGCAGCACATCACTACTAACAATTTGGGCTTTATGGCATGGTAATAGCGTTACAAAATGTTTCCACTGACGTGCAGTTGGCTGTACAACCCCGCCACTGTTTTCTAGAAGCAACCACAGAGATTGGATTTGACGCGAGGTTCGCCATTTTGTCTCTTTATTCCATTTATTTGGCGACGAGACGCTTTTTGCAATCTTCAAAGCTATTAGATCGGGGATTGGGTTATGTTTGGTGGCGTGCCTATTATATTTAAAAAACACCGCCCGATAATTTTGATAAGGTAGTGTGGTTTTAACTTTTGTTTCAATTATTTGATTGTAAGTACTCGAACACAATAATTTGTGATTCTGGGGGATAAATGCAACGACTTTTGTTCTATGAAATTAGCAAAAAATTATAACTGTCCAACTTATATGGAAAGTCGATTTTTTAATAAAATAAAGTCGTAAAACAAAAGTTGCTGCATTTAACTTACACCAAACTTTTAAAGCCCTATAGACAGGTTTCAAAGAAAGAGAGAGGGAGAGTAAGAAAGAAAGAAATGTTCAAAATACATCTCCCGAAACTGAAACTCTGTTTACAGACTAAAGAAATTTTTTTTTGTATTTCGACTGTTCATTATGAAAAGTAGATAAGTTTCGTGGTCTAAAAAATACGTACACTATTTCTTTTTATATACAGGGTGTAACAAAAAGGGTATGCCAACCCCAAAGGATGTGAATCTGCCCATGAAACTCAACAACTTTCCCAGGGGAACATAGGTCGCAAAACGAAAAAAAAATTATTTACCTCCTATAGGTAATTTTTCTTTTTCTTATTTCTACGTATGTTCCTCAGGGAAGTTGTTCAGTTTCATGGGCAGAATGACATCCTTCAGGGTTGATATACCCTAACTGTTACACCTTGTATAGCTCTAAACTCGTAACCTCCCTCTAAGTCTAACTCGATCGGAACCGGAAATGCAGAGGAAATGTACTTTAGTGTACCACGTTATCAGTTGCGCGACTATAGACACTACAGGTAGCACTTCCGGCGCCACCTACTTCCGGTCACAATGCGAGGGAAAATATCCGCCAATGGAAATGCTAGGGGTTATCGGAAAACGTGGGGATCATAAAAGAATATTTGTATAGGAAATCTTAGAAAACAATCAGGAATATTCTCCGCCTGCAATACCTCATGATATTTTTAGAACTTGTTTTTTTCTCTTTTCAGTTTATATTTTTCTACACAGTCGGGTATTTTGTTTACTGAAATATGCTTTTTTATTATGATTTTCTGAAAACTAAAGCTGTGAATTTTGACTATGAAACTGAACAACTTTGGCAAACCTCTCAATCATTGTAGTTGACATCTAGTTTGCCTTAAACTTTCTTACATAAGCTTTGTTTTACACAATCTGTAATTGTCTCCCTTAATAATAGCAACTCATAGATTGAGACGAAATAGTTTTGTGAAAACAACTTGCTCTAACCTCTTCGCATTACAACTTTTCTTATCTGTACGGCAGAAAGCCAAAAGTTCCGTAGGGGTCGTGTTTTACAATGGCAGCCATGTTTTGTTCCCACATTGTTCACATACGAACAACTTACACAAACAAACAGGTTCTTAAGTTGTATAGTGCAAGTTTAATAGCTATTGAAATAAGTTTTCCCTCAGCGCTTGGTTTATGCTAGACTTAACTGCGTTTTATGCTCTAGGGCAGGGGTCTACAACCTTTTGAGTCGGAAGAGTAAAAAAAATAAAATTTACATAGTTTTAAAGTTTTTAAAGAGCCGCAATTTTTTTTCTAGCCAACCATAAAATATACCTAGCTCTTGCATAAATAAAGCTTTTTGATAAAAAAAAAACTTAATAATATTTGCATATGGAACTAAAGAGCTGCAGCTTCACATCCAAAGAGCCGCATGTGGCTCGGGAGCCGCAGGTTGCTGACCCCTGCTCTAGGGTGTAAAAGCATTCTTTGCTTACATTTACTTCTTGTAGCCTACAGCTGAGCTGCAGCCGAACACAATCATACTTCGTAGGATAAAATAATTGTATTTTTATTTCATTTACTTCAATTTATTTGACTTCTGTGTTTGTAATAATCAAATAAAAATCAGACAGAGATGAGCTTACGAAAATTACATAAAAAAGCAGTGTAACTCTCCGACTAAAAAAGCCTACGTTTTAGTTTATTTGATTCAATGTAGAATACAATGCAATTAGAGCGAGTCTACTACCGTTTCGTTCCGGATGCAACATTCATTTTGAAGTACGTACACTCAACAGCACGTCAATAGAAACACTTTTGGACCTTATGGCGTGATGATAGAGTTTAAAAAGTTTCAACCGACGTGCGGTTGAGTGTACATTCCGCAGCACGCGGCATTAAATAAACGGTGTAAAGTAAAAGCATTTGGCAACCGTAATATCCACAGATAAAACTTCAGGTATAAAAAAGTTACCATCTCAAGCTATTAACGTGGAGAAGTTACCCCGCTGCGGTGCAGTCGCCAATTTGGCACCGGCTCCGTAATATACGGCCAACCCACTATGAAATCGCTCTTGAATAGCTCTTCTCATTTAATGGCTGCGGTTTTTAACTTTATCTTTTACTCCGTGTTGAACAAAATACGAATATAAATAAATAAATGAATGTTAGTGACAATATAATAATAAGAAACTACGCAAATAGTACACCCAGACACAAAAAAAAAACACTTGTGTTCATCACACAAATACTTGCCCTGGGCGAGGAACGAACCCGCGGCCCACGGCGGCGTTTAAGGCAGGTTCACTACCAACCACACCTACAGGCTTGTTATTGTATGTAATGTAATTTATGTATTTAATTTATGTAATGGTGCGACTTCGTCTGTCTGTCGGACTGTCACATGATCTCAGCAACCACTCACGCTATTGACTTAAAATTTTGAATAAGTACTTATAAAATACTATTTTCATTTTGAACGTGATGCGGTATCTTTTAATCTGTGGACTGTGCCGTAATATCTTGCTGTAATATCTTAGAGGAGCTCCACGTCCTCTAGAATCTTATAGGACGTTATGGGGATGATAAATTGTACTGCCATAAGTATAAAATAAACCGGCCAAGTGCGTGTCGGGCCACGCGCAGGGTAAGGGTTCCGTATAGTTTTTATTTTGGATTTTGTATCGCTTAGCAGGTTTTACGTATTTGATACGTTTGGTAACGATAGACTTTTTACCTCCTAATGCTCCTTTTAATTTCATCATTTTTTTTTTCACATTTCCAATAATAACTGTTTAGGGGCCGAACTCCTTCAACAAAAATTGCGCTTTCAATCTACATATTTTATAAATAGATCTCAAAATAAACAAAATGATATATGCAGATTCCCATTACGTTTAAAAGACCTACCTAACGACACCCCACACAATGGGGATAGACAACAAAAATAAAATCACTCCCACTTTACTAGTACACAAAAAAAATCTAGATTTTATTTTACCACTTTGTCGGCGTGTATAAAATGTGTATCCAAACTAAATTACACTTTTACTAAGGCTCTCTGAGCTAAGCCGCGGACAGACAGACGGACGTACACAAAGTTCTTTGTTGACTATCGGACCCTAATAAAAACGCTCTTGACTTACAGAGAAAATTTTAAAAATATAACTCAAGCATTGTACACGCGATAACATGATTAAGAGTTTGAATCGTTCGACCGTGTATTGAAAACACAAACACGCATTGAAGTAAACTACTTGTAACAAAACTTTTGAATAGAATTGTATCAGTTCGTTAATCTTATTATAATTTACTAATATACAGCGTGTAACGAAATAGTAGTTTATGCCACTGTCAGGTAAAGGTAGTCATTGTAACATGAGTGCTTGTTTGTGACATGAGGCGCAGCCGAATGTCCCAATGGACATCACGAATGTTACAATGTCTAGTTTGCAATCAGTGGCATACATTACTTTTTCTACGAGCATAAAAATCATTAAGAAAATAACGTACCGACTTTGTTTACTTCTGTCGTAGTAGTAGAGCACTAGAACACCTCCACTATTGTGGCAATAAAGTCCTCCTGAGTTTCGTACGCTGCCTTAATTATTTCGGTCGGCATGAATATTTTACTCATATTTACAAATTTTGAATGGAAATCAAGATGTTTATCGTTAAATTACAAATTAAAAGTAATTTTTTTGACAGATTAAATAAGCGCGTACGAATAAAATGGATATAGATACTACGTATGTTTCAGAACGTAGATCACTAAGTTCATGTATTACAGTGTATATTTTTCTCTTTCTTTCACACTGCTGCATCAATGCTGCATTCCTCTCGGCCAGCCATCATATAATATTGTGTATGGGGGGTTCAGTTCATAAGTGCATGAATTCTTTTTTGAAGTTGTCCTTTATGGCTTGGAAACTAACATATTAGCCGATGGCATGCAATACAACATAGTATTAATGTAATTTTGTTGCCAAACCTAACAAAAAGGTGAAAAAATTATATTACCGTATTGTAGACAGTTGCATTTATAAATATTACGCAACTGTTGTCGGAATGGCAATGTTTGTGATACTGTTTCCGGTTTCGTATTTCGAACTTTAACAAATGGGAGTAGAAAAAGGTGTGTTAAACTAAACTGCCCATGAAACTGAATAACTTTTCCAAAGGAACATAGGTCATAGAACAAAATCAATACATACATACATAACATCACGCCTTGTTCCCGTCGGGGTAGGCAGAGACCACAGTTCTCCACCTGCTACGATCTTGACATACTTCCCTTGCTTCCTGAACCTTCATCAATCCTTTCATACATGCTCGTCGGTTTAGGGTACTTTTAACCTGGCCTTTATTCAGAACGTCCTGAATTTGGTCCTGGTACGTTCGCCGAGGCCTTCCCCTTCCAACGTTTCCATTCACTCTCGCCTTGTGGATCTCTTTCGTCAATCTTCCTTCATTCATCCTCTCTACATGACCAAACCATCTCAGCATGCCTTTCTCAATTTTAGTCACTACGTCTTCTTTTACGCCACAACGTTCTCTTATCACACTATTTCTAATCCTGTCACTCAATTTCACACCAATCATACTCCTCAACGCTCTCATTTCTACTGCATTAATTCTACTTTCATGCTTTTTCTGCCATACCCAGCTTTCACTGCCGTACATCAGTGTTGGTACTAACAAAATCAATGTTTGATAGAAACTGCATCGGCTGATAGCGCATTTTGTATTGGTGGTCAAATTTGGTTTTTCGTTATCACACCTTTCTGTTATACGTTGTATATTTCGCAGGTAAATTGTCAGACCCGTCAAATTATAATTTACCTAGTTAAATAACAATTGATTACGCTTTTATTTGAAAACCTGAGACTGTGAAAACGTTTTAGTTCTTTTTTTTACGTCTAATAAAAGCTTGTTTTAATTTTTTTTACTGTTATTTTATTTACCGTTTAAAATTTACTGGTAAAATTGTAATTTAACTAGGCGAATTATAATTTCATGGCTCTGACAATTTACCTGCAACATATCTGAGCTTTTTTAGGTTTAAAAATAAGTGTAATCACTCGGGTCATTTAAATATCTAGGGATCTTATTCTACTTTGGGAGGCAGGGTTCTTTGATAAAGTTGTTACGTAAGTGTACGTAAAGTTGTTACGTATGTGTACATTATTATTATTACTCGTAATAAAGTTTTTTTATAATGTTTTTTTCTCTTGTTTCAGTGTTCCCAAATGTGCCTCCTGCGCCTGGCATGCCCTGCGCGGGCGAGGACCGTAAGTATTTTTTTTCTTTACTATTATTTTATGAGATCAAATTCTTTATCCGACTAGAGACCATTAAAACATCCAAGTCATACTATTAAACGAGCAATATTTGTACATATAGGGTGACTTTTAATTAGTTCTTGATAGAAAAAGGTATGAATGTACTCATGATACTGAACAACTTTCCCCAAGGAACATAGGTCGAAATACGAAAATCAAGTTTTGACCTCCCATAGAAACTGCATCAGCTGATAGCGCATTTTGTATGGGAGGTCAAATTTGGTTTTTCGTTTTTCAACCTATGTTCCTTAGGAAAAGTTGTTCAGTATCAACATGCATATATTTTGCTATCAAGAACTAATTAAAAGTCACCCTATATATTTGTAATCGGTTTCTCGAAATCAGCTTTAACGATTTTGATGAAATATTCTATACGGGGGTTTTTGGGGGTGAAAAATCTCATCTCTTGGAAAATTCGTTTTCTCCATTTCTTTGTACATTTCTTGAAAATAGCGCGTTTCAGAATCCCTACAGAGCCATCTGTTATTGGGCTTTGGTTAAGATTATACAGAGCAATCGCCAGGGCCACACACGGGACACTACATAGAACGAGCGCGATTTTGAAATTTGTAATTGGAAGGTCGCGCAGGCCCGCATATTCAGTACAAAAGACCCTCAGAACGACCTCGAGAATCGCGCGGGCTGGATTTTTTTGTTGTTTTAGTTAATGTAAGGACAAGGTTGATAAAAAAAAGGAAAGTTTTGCTGCCAGTCTGGTCATCCGGCAGGAGAAACTTAATGCTACCTGTTCCGTGTTCCGTGCTTCGGAAGGCACGTTAAGCCGTTGGTCCCGACTATCTGCGTATGTAGTCGTTAATGAGCCATATCAGAGGCCTTTGGCGACTCAACTACTCTGATACAGGGTTTTTGAGGTCGGTCATCGACCTTGTAACCCTTACGATATGATGACCTGTGCAAAGTCGGGGCGGGCCGCTATCACATAAACTAGCATATCCTCTAGCGTTTTACCCTGCGGCTTCGCACGCATATAACCCGTAGCCGTTCTTCATCATAACATCCCACAAAATGTCCACTGCAGGACAGGGAGCTCCTTCCAGAACTTCCAGAACAGAAAAACGCGTGGTACTTTGGTTTGGAGGGGATTTACCATAGTCGCTGCTGTTGTTGGTGACCGCAGTATGTAAGATGGTTCGACACAGAAAGATGCTGCTGCCCATCCTCCCGTTCATAACCCCGTAATCGCCTATTACGACACCCACGGGTAGAGATGCGTAGGTACTATCCTTTTCCGGTACCAAACCGTTCTTAGTTTATACAAAAGTCCCATTTTAAAAATACATTGTTTTAGAAATTTGGAACACAGCAAAATAGAAATCAGCCGAATCGGCCGAACCGTTCTCAAGTGATGCTTAACCATCCATGTAGCAATTTACTTTTATATACAGGGTCTTTGATATATCTCTGCGAACCTCTCTGGTTCATAAAAACTGAACAACTTTCCCCACGGAAAATGGGTAGAAATATAATCATCATGTCGTGTGGGTTGCAAGTTCGATGACCGACCTCACAAACCCTGGTGTCAGAGTCGTTGAGCCGCCAAAGGTCTCTGACATGGTTCATTAACGACTACATCCGTAGATAGTAGTCGGGACCAACGGCTTAACATGCCTTCCGAAGCACGGAATCATCTTACTTTTTGGACAATCTGGGCCCTATTCAACAAAGCTGACAATTCGACAAGTTTGTCAAAAACTGACATAATTGTCGAATTGTCGCGACAAGTGCCGTTCTACAAAATTACAAATATGTCGAATTGCGACAGGTATTTACCTGTCGAATTTCTGGAATTGTAACTTCGTTCAACGAAGCTCGACAGGCGATCGAAACCATTGTCGGCTTGACATTGACAAATATGTAGTGACGTCACGACAAGTGACAGTTAATTGTCGCCTCTTGAAAATAGGTTCGCTTTTTTTTAATATTAGGAGCGTATTATGTTTCGAAGGTGGTAGAGTTTTTGTGGAAAGACTGTCTGGGGAAGTACCACCCACATGAGAGAGATGAGAGATGTTGAATAGGGCCCAATGTCCTAACCAAACTGGTGAGGTCGCACGACAGTGGGGAATCGAACCCATAACCTCCGCAAACATGAACCTCAAATATGAAAAAAGAAATGATCTTCCATACAAGATGCACTATCAACTGGTTTCTATAGGACGTTGAAATTTTATTTCTCGTATTACAACCTATGTTCCTTAGGGAAAGTTGTTCAGTTTCATTGGTAGAGGTAGAGTAATCACCTGAGAAGTTTGCCGACATGAACCAAAGACCCGGTATAGAGAGAGATTATAAACATAATCGATGTGACATCTGATTCCGTAGCTCGCATGACGACTACCCGTAAACAATCGGGAAACGGCTCCGACACAAATCACAACCGAATCTCGATTCGAAGGTGATATATTAGACAACTCTGTAAAGGAATTCCTGATTGATATACAACTTGAGTTTTGGCACGCAAGGAATTGCATAAACCTCTTGAAAATGGCTATTTATAACATAAGTTATGTATACCGTATACCCCTCCTTTTTGCCGTAGTCGGGTAAAAGGATAAACACAAAAACAAAAAAGGACAAATAATATGTAAATATTATGATTATGTATATGTGTAATTATTATGTAAGTAGCATATTTATATCTGTATTTATTTTAGTTTATTATAAGTTATTTATATATAATTGTAGGTATATTTATGGACTTTTGAGTTTCTGCTTTTGAGGTTGGCTGGAAGAAATCTCTTTTAGAGATAACCCCGCCCTTGTATATGTCCATTAATATTGTCATTTTATTTAAAATGTGTGTGTAATAAAGAATATAAGAATAGAAGAAGGATGAAAGAAGCTTAGATCAGGGAATGTATCTTCTCGCGGTGAATGCTACTAGACACAGCAGTAATAACAATAGTTGTTGTATAATCTGTATTGCACGAAAATTCAAAAAATACTATTCTCGGAAAGATCACGTGTAAAGGCGGACTCATCCCTAGGTGAGATCTCTACCAGTCAACCTAAGAGTGACTGCAGGGTGCAAAACTGCAAACCGAGAAAACCATGAAAGAAAATAAGACAAATTTAAGAAACGTTAAGTACTACCTAGCTTAATAAAAAATAAACTACAATAATGACTAAATGTTGTGGGGTTCACGATGGGGCTTGACATGGCTTACCACAAAACGAATAGCCTAACAATCGCTGGTAGTAAGGGATATGAAGGACAAATTTCTATATGATTTGCTCATGCCTGCCTCTTTGACTGATTATAAGGAGCATCCTCTAGAAGATACAAAAAATATTGGCGGACATCCACACCCCTGCGTTTTTGAGTAATTTAGTTTTAACTATTTTGAGATTTGACAATGAAACGTACACCTGGCAGACTATGACTATTTGATTAAATACAATGTATAAAACCCCAGAAAAATTGTCTGCCACCATAATAGCCCTGCGTCGTAAAGTTACAGCTCTTCAGAATGCAAAAATTCCCTACTTCGTTCCGTGATAATGCAGAGCCCTGCATGTCTGCCTCTTCGATTTTCTACATCTTCAGAAGTATTTTAAACAGGAGCCACAAAGGCAGACAAAAAAAACATTATTTAGTATCTTATTTTCCCCTTTTTTGCTTTAACTCAAAAACGCAGCGACTCACAGAAAAACTTGTAAGGACCAAATCGATTCGTATTGAGCTGATCTATCATCCGTATTAATATGAATCATGAGCAAATCATATACCCAAATTGCAGCCAGCACCCTAACTATGGCTTAACGTGTCTTCCGAAGGACAAAAAAGTTCAGATCTTTTCGTTCGGAACATTGGGTTTCCAAGCTAACTTTTTTTCTGAGCTGTAGAATAGTCAAATAACAGCAATACCAACATGGAACCGCCAATGCCGCCAACATTAGCATGTGAATACTGAATACCGGTATACCACGAGCGAGCACCGCTCAATTTGAGTTCGCGAGCGTTTGCCCACATTTTCGATTGCTACGGTTTGCCAATAACTAGAGTCGGCGTAGTAGCAGGTTACAAGTACTGAAAACTGTTACTATTTGTAACTTCTGTTACTAATATTAGGAATGCGTGTGTTTCTTCATTTTTGGTTCTTTACAGAGCAACCAACATCATCATCCTCATCATAACATCCCATGAAACGTCCACTACAAGACAGGGAGCTCTCTCCAGAATACTAGCTTTTGCTGGAAAAATGTAGAGGGGAAGTAGCATAGTCACCTCGCTTGTTAGCGTTAAGGCTGGCACCTTGGACCGCGAGACACCAGAGCAACCATATCACAGTAAATATATGTATAAGCTAAAGCAGTATGGAAACTCGGCCCTTTTAAAAAAAATAACTATGGTGCTTCCTAGCGTCAGGGTTGTTTCTTAGAATTTTTGAAATAAGAAAAGTATTGACATGGAATGAAAAACCTGATTGCTTATTTTCCTGTACCGGTGCGGTGTGGGCATGTGTGAGTGCGTCATTTTTGGACGTTTCTTAGCAGTTTCCATACTGCTATAGCCTATAGCTTATATTTTTACTGTGACCATATGACATTTTTAGCGGTTACCGTCACAACCCTAGCCAGCCTATTGTTAGAGAAACTCACAAGATTCTTCGCTTTTTTTTTTCGAATAGAAAATATTTTTTTATTGCGTTGATGTTTTGTTATTCAAATAGTACGCACGGGGCGCGTTTAGCGCATAGTGCTGCATAAAAATGTATAGGGAGTTTGTAATTAATAAAAAGTCCGACTTGCACTCGGTCGGCTTTTTGTCACCCTGTAGTTATAAGTACTGAAGATAGTCGCCGCGCCGCCGGTACCAAAGAGGCCAAAGTAAAGTAGAGTCCGTCATATATAGTCTGTATGAGGTTGTGAAGTGTAAAACGTCTCCTAGTCGACTATACTAGTCGGTCGAAAAACCCGGTAAGTTTTACAAAAATCAATAAATCTTTCAAACTTTGCTAAACTTTATATTTGCGAAAGTGGAAGAATATCTTTACTTTTACTTGTACCGTAATAGCCATTTAATGCGTGATTTTTAACACCATTTTTTTCTGAATGGTAAGTATTTTTAGCAAAAAAACTGCTAACATTTATTAGTCCCAAGTCACATATTTCTCAGAGAGAAAGATAACAATTTTACGTTTTTGGGGTTTGATAAGAATCCGTACATTTTAGCGAGGATGGATAAGCTTATGGCTCTCTCCTTAGCAGAAATTGCTGCTACGTCAACCTCCTTGCCGGAGGCTGCGCTAAGTAGGAAATATTCCAACCAATAGAAATGCTCCATTTTCAAGCGCAGACCTAAGTTTGGAAAATGGAACGATCTCATTGGTTGGAATTTTTCCAGCTCACAGGCTAGCTATCTAGCACAGCTCTGGTGGACAGTCACCCTTAACGTGGTTTCCGAAGCGTGTGAAAATGCGTTAGTTGTTACTCTCTAGTCTCTAGCGGTGACTCAACATGTACACACGGCCGCACATCGGTGGAAACACTGACCTTGAACCGGTATCTGGTTACGGGCGTAGCGTAGCGCTGGTTCAGCTTATGCTGGTTTTGTTTCTACGTGCTTGCTGCCGTGCGTACAATACGGTCGGTACCGAGGTTGCTTAACTCTTGCTATCGGATAGAAAGAAAAATCATCACAATCGTTTCCTCATCATCATCATATCAGCCGAAAGACGTCTAAAGCTGGACATAGACCTCCCCTAAAAATCTCCATAACGACTGGTCCTGCGCTGCTCGCATCCAGCGGCTTCCCGCGACCGCCACCAGATCGTCGTCCACCTTGCGAGGGGCGGTCCACCTGCCAACGCTTCATCTTCCGGTATGTTGTCGCCACTCTAGAACCCTTACGCCCCATCGGCCATCATCATTGCCCTAGACTTATTCCGTTATAGCCAATATTTTTTACGGAGTCGTCTTTAACGGGCGCACTGGTTTTCACACAGAGCGACTACCATCTGACCTCCGTAACCCAGAGAACAAACCACACCCAATTCTGGATTAGGCTTTGCCAGGTTAGTGGCCACTCTGGCTGTCAGAGTTTCCAAGCCACCAAATGGGCTTAACGTGCCTTTTGAAGCACGGAAACGCTCTAGTATTTGTGCCACTAGCGGTCACCCATCCGGGTTCTGACCACGGCAGACGTTGCTTAACTTTCCTGATCGGAAAGAAAGAACTACCATTCGGCCACGAACGCTTCACAAGCGTTTCCCCGATTCATACGCGAGTAGTAGAATGATAAGAACGAGCGATAAGATATAATTATGTTGATATTTCGGTTTGTCCAGTGGCTATCTTAATCCAGTGCAATGTGGTTCGATGTCTTGTTCTGTGCAAATCGCCAAGTATCTGTCAGGTGCCTATATAATAAATTAGATTTTTTATTTTATTACATTTAAAAGAGATTTTGACGATAAAATTAGGGATAAGTATAAAGGGTGTAAGGGGCAGGTTTCCTAAAACTGAAAGTACATGATCAGTCTTTCAGCTAGTAAAACTTTCAAAAAATAAAAATAAAAATCGGCCTCCATACGAAATTTCAAAATATATTGGACAGTTTTTATGGAGGCAAAATTTTTTTTTATTTTCAAAGCTGTTCAGTTACATTAACTGATCATGCCCTTTAAGCTTTCGGAAACCTGTCCCTTACACCCTGTATTGAGCGCCGGCTGATAATAGTACCACCCTTTTTCTATCCGTGGGTGTCATAAAATGTTGTACACTTGTAATTTTATATGAAGAAACAAAAATAAATTTATATCTTATCTCCTTATCTCCGAAGGTTTCTGGACGAAAAATCTGGATCAATTATAGTCGCTAGAGCTTTGTGTAAATATTACAACAAAAATAAAACGATCTATCTAAGTAGCACAGTTTTCTATAGTTATGCAAAAAACCTTTACAAACAAACTTAGTTTTGCAGCCCTAAATATGGATATTGCTTCTAAAAATACTAAAAGTCTGTACCACCCTTCATCTACCCATAGGTGCCAAAAATACGACTAAGGATGTTTACGCACTACGTCCGATCCGAATCCGATCCGGGCCCGTGAAAATAAGAATCAATATAGTGGAATCGGCGTTCGTCATCCGTGAACTATTGATTCTTATTTTCACGGGTTCGTATCGGACGTAGTGCGTAACCGCCCTAAGGGATTTGACCCGATAATGTTGTCATTTTGTACGGAGACGCAAATGCAAATTTTTCGAATTCTTTAAAAAGTGTAACAGAAAGGGTATATCTACCCTTAAGGATGTGATTCTGCCCATGAAACTGAACAACTTTCCGTAAGGAACATAGGCCAAGATACTATTTTTTTATTTCCTTACAAATTGCGCTAGCAGCTGATTCAGCTTCTATGGGAGGTCAATATTTTTTTATCCTATGTTCCTTCGGGAAAGTTATTCAGTGTCTCAGGCAGAATCACATCCTTCAGGGTTGATATAATATACCCTTTATGATACCCTTGTATTTTACTGCCGTGAAGTAGCAGTGATTGCACTGCTCTGTTTCGGTTTGAAGGGCAAGGGAGCCAGTGAAATTACCGGCACATGAGACATACTCGTACCATCTTAGTTCTCAAATTGAGCAACGCGCTTTGCTGTCTTATTAGCGTCAAAATATGCCATTAATAAGACAGTGGGTGCTGTGGGCGGTGGTGACCACTTACCATCAGGTGGCCCACCCGCTCGATTGCTCACTTGTAACATAAAAAAAAAAACTTGTATAATCGTCCTAGAGCAGAGAGGTTTGCAAAAGTATACCTACCAAACACCCTCTATAATCTGTGCTGTACTGTAAGTGTAAGAGCCACCGCGCACTAGCGAATTTTTGTTGGCCGACAGTTTAGTCGCAATCGTACTTTCTATAGAAAAATCGATCGACAAATGCGCGCGCTACCATAGGGGTACATACTGATTCCCAGAACGATCAAACTATCGGCCAACTAAAAAATCGCTAGTGCGCGGTGGCTCTAATACACCGTGGGCCCGAGCAATAAAAATAAAATAAAAAGGCATATTTGTGACGATGTTATAAGTAAATAATGTTTTATGAACATAGGTCCAATTGTCTAAATTTAACTTAACAATTTTTTGTAACAAAATAAATCAATTTAGTTTTGTACTTCCTTGTAAACAAATCGCTAGTTCAAGGAGTGATATTACACTTGACGAACCACTTTGATACGATACAACTACACTTCGTCACTTTCGTTAGGGTTTGTGTCCCTGAAGAATTTATAAAAATATTGAATATCTTGAAAAGTAAGCGAGTTCCAATGCCAAAATCTGTCTGTCTGTCTGTCTGTCTGTCTGTCACACCTGTATATCTCAGCAACCACTCACGCTATCGACTTGAAATTTGGAATACATAGTTTTAGAATATGGTTGCCCAACTTAATTTCATTAAAAAAAAAATTGGATTCTTAATGTAAAGGGGGCCCGAATAGGGGGGGCATATTTTCAAATTGTGGTTACTAGGGCTTTACTTGTTAATTCTAAAATATATTTTTGCATTTTTTTACCACTCTTAGTTTTGAAGTTATGATAAAAAATGACAAAAAAAAATACCGTTCCCACTTATCTCCGAAGTTTGTGAAAGGAAAAATCTGAATTAATTACAGTCGATAGAAGTTTATGTAAATATTACAGCAAAATAAAACGATCTTTCTAAGTTGCACAGTTTTTTAGTAATCTGCAAAAAACCTTTACAAACAAATTTAGTTTTGCGGTCCTAAAAATGGACTTTATCGCTTCTAAAAATACAATAGGCATATCGGAACCCTCGGCGCGCGAGTCCAACTCGCACTTGACCGGTTTTTTTTACTCCAATTTGCCATCAGAATCGATGGTTAAAATCTTTCGGATTACTCCGGCCCACGGTGTATAATTTTAATAAATCCCTCTTAAGTATGACATTGCTCTCAAGATGTACTTTACACATACAAATTATTCATCTTTAGTGCAATCTCATACTTAAGAGGGATTTATCATTAGGGCCCTAAGAGCTTATGTTATTCTAATAAGCCTAAAAGCAAAACCAATTCCAACAGCTAACTACATATTATCAGTTGAAACTAGTCTGGTTTAGTGTTACAGATGTTGCGTCTTGGGTCTAAGTCTAAACGTCTCATTGGTCTTGAATTGGAGTAATGGGCCTAAGAGCCTTATTCCACTAAAGGTTTAGGCGGGTTTGCGATGGGTTAAAGGTGTTTTCAAGAGATTCGGGGAACCGTTTGTTTTTTATTACAAGAAACACAAGAAACACATTTTAAAAATCCGACTCTTAAAGTAGGCCGTGCTGCAGTGGTTTCTTGCCGTTTCTTTTACGCTGCCATAGCACGATCCGAAACGGCGTAGACTCGCTCTATTTGCATTGTATTCTGCATGACATTCAATAAGTATTCTGTAAAGAATCTACATTGAATAAAATTATCTGAATCTGATAAAATTTTATTTGTTGGTTCTCAACATAGGTTTACAGCTATTTTTTAATTATAAATTTAAATAAATTTAAAATTTAATTACATTCGACTCTATTTTACTATTTTTCTGTATACTACATCTATGATCGATCACACAAAAACAGTTACTAAATGCAGCTCTAAATTCGTCTTATAAATGCTAGTGCAGACCGCCCTAGGTAGAGAAGGGTCTTCTTGGGTCATTTGTTGTGTTTAGGGGCTTCGGTGACCGCGTCAGCTTGCGGTCATGTAAGCTTGGTAAGCTTCCGTTGCCGTTAAGGTCATCTTACTAATAAACCGGATTCCACGAGAGAGACTTAAGCAAGGAGGTTTTAACCCACGCTTAACATTAAAATAACCAGGAGATTTAAGTAGCAGCACTTTCTGCTAAGGAGGAAGTCATAAGCGTATCAATTTCTTGCGAGGGATCTCGATACTAAAATGTATGAATTTTTATCAAATCACACCGAAAACAAAAACCACCACCACAAAAACGTTAAACTTTTACGAAATATGTAACTTTAACTTAACTACAGTTTTCAGGTAAAAATACATACAATTTTAAAAATGGTGTTAAAATCACACATAAAATGGCTATTACGTTTCCTTTCTTACTTTAATGATCAACCCACAGCTAAAAAGGATATCTTTTCACTTTTACGAATAAAGTTTGGATAAACCAAAGAGATTTAAACCTCGCTACGCTCGCGCAGCGAGGTTCAAATCTCTTTGGATGAAACATTAGATTTTTAAAGATTTTCTTTTTATATTTGTAAACCGACTAGTCATAGTCGACTAGGAGACGTTATTCACTTCAATACCTTATACAGACTATGTATAAGAGCCACCGCGCACTAGCGATTTTTTAGTTGGCCGATAGTTTGATCATTCTGGGAATAAGTATGTACCTCTATGGTAGTGCGCGCATTTGTTGATCGATTTGTCTATAGAAAGTACGATTGCGACTAAACTGTCGGCCAACTATTAATCCCTAGAGCACGGTGGCTCTAATATGACGGACTCTATACAATAGAGGGAGCTCCTTGTCTGCAGTGGGCGTTTCATGGGTTGTTATGATGGGTACTAGTCTCAGCATATTACTAGGCATAGTTGTTTAGCACTGCACTGGTTTGTGGACGTGTTCTGAGTGATACGATAATCCTATACTATTAAACAAGCAATATTTGATCATATTTTTGTAATCGGTTTCTCGAAACTGGCTCTAACAATTTCGATGAAATTTACTATACAGGGGTTTTCGGGGGTGAAAAATGTATCTAGCTAGGTCTCATGTCTGGGAAAATTCATTTTCACCGTTTTTATTAATTATTTCTGTGCGCGTTTTAGTGCCTTTAAGAAACTAACAGCGCCATCTGTTGTTGAGTAGCATAGCTTGCTCACCCGATGATATACTAATATGATGAATTGATGAGTATTGACCTTTATAATAAACTACCGAATGACTTAAAAGTTTTAAATAGTAATAGATTTAAAAGAGCAGTATTCGAATGGCTGAGCGAGAAGTGTTTTTACTCTATCAAGAAATATTTGGAATATAGACATAATTAACTAAATACTAATTATTTTTAGGTTTCTTTGAGATTGATTACTATTATTAATGCTGATACTTTGCACGCCTTATAGGTAGAATACATGAACGAATATAATTATAAGACCTATGACATACTGTATTCAAGTAAATAAAATATTGATTGATTGATTGAATAAATTGTCTGTTTGTTTGTTCTAGGAAGCATATACAGACGGGGTGCGCGCCGGTGGCGAAAGCTATATCGCGTTAACGGTCACATCTTCCAAGCCAAACGATTTAATAGAGTAAGTACGTTTTTAAGATTCGTTTATTCAAAGACTAGCTGCGCCCACGACTTCGTTCGCTTTCGCTATTTGAATCACAAGTGTGGTCGGGTCAAAAAAGTAATCCGAGTGGTGAAAATGCCAAGAGGATTTTAGGCAGACCTGTAGGTATTTTTTATTTTTGTAGTGGTAGGGCTTTTGTGCAAAGTCCGTCTGGGGAAGTACCACCCCCTTGCCTATTTCTGCCGTGAAGCAGCAGTGTTTGCACTGCTGTGTTTCGATTCGAAGGGTGAGGGAGCCAGTGAAATTAACGGCACATGAGACATACCATCTTAGTTGTCAAAGTGAGCAACGCGCTTTGCTGACTTATGTCTGTTAAAATTTTTCATTAATAAGACAGTGAGTGCTATGGTCCCACCTAAAACGCCATAACAACATCTAAATGAACTGCTTATGGTCTGAGGACCGATAGCATGTTGGACAATTCATATAAAAAAAATATCTTGTCTTTCCAGCGCGCCTTCTGTGCCTTCTGTCAGGACCGGATTTGGGGTTTGGGGCGGCAGGGCTTCAAGTGCATTCAGTGCAAGTTGTTGGTGCACAAGAAATGCCACAAGTTGGTGCAGAAGCCCTGCTCGAGCGAACATGTTGACCCGGTGGACCCGACGGTCAAAGAAGACGCCAATGGAGAGAGTACGTTGGGCCGCGCTTCTTCTGTCAGGTTAGTCAAGTTCTCTTGTCTCAATTTATTCATGGTTTTATGGTCTTAAAAATCTAAGAGTCCTGATACCTTAAGACAATAATGAACAGTGTAAACAGAAAACAATATAACGATAGTGACCGCAAGATTCTCAAACATGTTACTGAATGATTATTCAAAGATCACTGCACAGCATTGTTCGAAAACTAAATAACTTAAGCCGTACCACAGGGTACGGTCAACCGCTTGTCGGATGTCGGTAGAAACTTTTTCAACTCTATTACCACGCCATAAGGTCCAAAAGTGTTTCTACCGATGTGCGGCCGCGTGGCAAGCTTGACAAATGGCACTTTGCACGGTTCTAATTTCTATAGCCGTGCGAGCTAAAGTCGCGCTGCCAGTGTCAGGCTTTACCTGCTCTTGACTGTACATTATTTTATTACCCTAATTTAATTACAGGGCGTGTAAAACTTAGGGCTTTTACAGTGCGCCTCCTAATTTTGCATAAGACGGAAAACAGACAACTTTACGATACCTCATCATATCATCTCATGAAACGTCCACTACAGGACGGGACAGGTGCTTTCAAGCCATAGTCACCACGCTTGTGCTTACGGCTGGTGACCCCTGTTGTTAGTAACCGCATTATGTAAGATGGTACGATACACAGAAAGATTCTGGTGCCCATCCTCTGGTTCATAAGCCCTTAGTCGCCTCTTACGACACCCACGGGTAGAGATGGGTTGGTACTATTCTTTGCCTGTACACGGACGTAGATACGCTGGTACGAAGGTTGAACTAGTTTGTAGAGATAAGTACCCTATTAAAAACTATGAAAAAAATATATTGAGTTGTGATGTCTTTTTACAACTTTTACGTAGAATGTAAATTTAATTGAGAATCAATTGCATTTGCAGGTCGCGAGCGGAGCCGGAGCCCCCCCTGCCGGAGACGCCCCCCGCGCCGGCCGCCCCGCGCGAGGACCTGGAGCCGGGCAGTCAGCGGCAGTACTCGCTGGAAGACTTCGAGTTGATCAGGGTCATCGGCAGAGGGTCTTATGCTAAGGTACGATTCATTGGCAAAAGGTTCTCTTTTTTTTAAGAGCTTTTTTCCCATTTTTCATTTATTCAAAAAAATCACAGAATAAACACGTCACTTGTTCTTGTTCTGAAAAAATCCACCCCTTATCGTTCCTGGTGCAAAGGTGCCCATTACGCTTGTCGCATTACCGCGCTGTATGGCAATGGACAGCCTCTGCACCAAAATCATCCCCAGACGACGCCCAATTTCTGAAATAAAAGATTTCGCGTCACTGCCCCAACAACCCGTCGCCTCCACTGCGAATGGCACGAAAGTGTACCGCCGCTTGAGATCAGCATATTTGACCCTCTTTGTCTGCTGCGGCCCAGGCAGCTGCCGCAATTAAGCACAAGACGCGGCTGAGCGCGGCAAAAGTACTTACCACGTCGCATCCCAAAGCAGGCACCTCTCTTAGGTGTGGACCTTATTTCGGAAACATCTTTTTCGAGGGTCTGGTGCCCAGCCAGCCAGTGACAGTACTCGCTGGAGGACTTAAAAGAGTCATCGGCCGAGAGTCTTATGCTAAAAACTATTACTCGTATTTTCTTAGGTGGCTTTGCTGTCACCACTCGGTAAATTCTGGTGCGATATCCCATTGTGCCCTGTCCACCAAACGTATAAATACATAGTTCCTTGCTCAGTGCTGCCCACTTCCACTTTAGTTTACACCCATTATAACTGGGTGGCGAATTTTTCAGCGACCCGCTCTTTTTGACTTTAACCACAGTTTATCAAAGCGCCATCTATTTTAATACCAACGTACTATTATCAACTTCAGGTGCTAATGGTGGAGCTGAAGCGAACGAAACGCGTGTACGCTATGAAGGTGATCAAGAAGGCGCTGGTGACTGACGATGAGGATATAGACTGGGTGCAGACGGAGAAACACGTGTTCGAGACGGCTTCCAACCACCCCTTCCTGGTCGGTCTACATTCGTGCTTCCAGACGCCCAGTCGGCTGTTTTTCGTTATTGAGTTCGTGCGTGGTGGAGATCTTATGTAAGTGTCTACAGCTTTTATACTTTTTTATACTAGAAAAAGATAAAAGAGTACTTACAAACTACGCACAGACAACTAGTATCCTACGCGACTCTTAAAAACTAGTCGCCTGCATACAGAGGCCGTCGAATTTTTGGTAGCAATATACTCCGCGGCGACTAGTCTTTGACACCCGCGTAGGATGCTAAAACAAGGCCATCGTAGAAGGTCCGTTCTGACAATTGTCAAACATATGAAAAATTACCAACTGCAAAGAAAAATGAACCCTGACTATTGGTGTTAAGGAAACGTCAAAACAGACTTCTTACGTGGCCCTACTTTAGTCATCTGAGCGTATCGTAATGGGAGAAGTGCCTTAGTTTTGCTCGTATCCCAGGTTCCATATGCAACGCCAGCGACGCTTGCCCGAAGAGCACGCGCGGTTCTACGCGGCGGAGATCTCGCTAGCTCTACACTTCTTACACGAGCGCGGGGTGATCTACCGCGACCTGAAACTTGACAATGTGTTGCTCGACCACGAGGGACACATCAAACTCACAGACTACGGGATGTGTAAGGTTGGTAGCTTACATAACATCACGCCTTGTTCCCGTCGGGGTAGGCAGAGACCACAGTTCTCCACCTGCTACGATCTTGACATACTTCCCTTGCTTCCTGAACCTTCATCAATCCTCACATACTATGCATTGGTAGCTTCATCAACCAATAAGTGCTATATTGTCAAACCTCTAGAAAATCTTAGTGTCCGATATGACACGGAAAAATTCAGTGACGTAAAACCCAGATTAGTAAGTAAAGTACGGAAAATGGAAAATTTGTAGAAAATTTTAGATTGCTGAATTGCAATTTATTCAAAATTATGCCTTGGAAATTGGAAATGGAAAATTCTTGGAAAATGTTGAATTGTTGAATCGCAATTTATTCAAAATTTTGCCTTACTGCTTCAATTACTACGTTTTTAATTCTTAGAAATTTTGTCACGGTGCTTTTTAGCCAACCAAAGATGGCTATTTACTGTTCAAAATATCATCGTGTTCAGGTGGCAGAAGACTACGGGTTGTGTACGGTTCGTATAGAGCGAGATGGAATTGTTGGCAGGTGGATAATCTCGTAACTAACGCCACTGCCCTGGGAATTTGACACTTTACGAGAAACATATATGTATGAAAACTTTAACTATAGCTTTTTCAGTCAATAACAGATTGACAAATCTTCGTGGCTACTTACAGGCCATATTCCAAAACATTCAATTCAACTGGCAAAAGAAAATGGCATGGTGCAACGTTCATAGGGCTAACGATAGATGGCACCACATGCCGCTAATCACCCTATATATTCTGCCAACTGTCTAAAAAAATCAAGAAAATTCCCGTCTGGCCAATCTCATTAGTTGTATGGCAGAGCTGCCAACTGCACGACAAAACCATGAGATCTTAATTACAGCCAATCACATACTATTGAGACTTTCTTTTAGGTTTTTCGTTTATGACTTTCATTTATTTAGACAATTATTTTGTTTCCAATAGAATAATTAAAGTTTTCCTAACTTCAGGAAGGCGTCCGCCCTGGCGACACGACGTCAACCTTCTGCGGCACCCCTAACTACATAGCGCCAGAGATCCTCCGCGGCGAAGAGTATGGCTTCTCAGTAGACTGGTGGGCTCTAGGGGTGCTCACATACGAGATGTTAGCGGGTCGCTCGCCGTTCGACATCGCACATGCGGCGGATAATCCAGACCAGAATACGGAGGACTATCTGTTCCAAGTAAGTCTTGATCGAATATCCTTCGCGGTGAAGAGTAAGGGTTCTCAGTAGACTGGTGGGCTCTAGGGGTGCTCACATACGAGATGTTAGCGGGTCGCTCGCCGTTCGACATCGCACATGCGGCTGATAATCCAGACCACAATACTGGGATTTTGTGTTTCAAGCACAGGTTTCAAGTAAGTTTTGATGATATTATGGGAAAGTTATTGGCCCAGTAAAACTCACAAACATTGATTCATCATATAGATATAATTATTATTCGCCTTCCCTTCCCTTCCTTCCCTTTGTTACAACCCATCTACTGTGAAATCTAGTATTCACAGTAATCAAATTTCCGTTAGGTGTGGGTAAAATAATACGAAATGGAGAACGATATTTACTTCAGGTATTTACAGTCGTCCATAAGGACCGAAAATATTTTAACAAAAACTAATTTGCGCATTCTTGTTTCGCAGGTGATCTTAGAAAAGACGATCCGTATCCCCCGATCGCTGTCGGTGAAGGCAGCGTCGGTACTGAAGGGTTTCCTCAACAAGAACCCGGTGGAGCGGCTCGGCTGCGGCGAGCAAGGCTTCATGGACATCGTCAACCATCCCTTCTTCAAGAGCATCGAGTGGGAGGCGGTGAGTTATACTACTTTTTTTATCACGTGCGGAAAGTAGGTCATATTTATCTTTAAGTGGAGGAGGTAAATTTAAGTTTCCTGCCTAGGAATTTAATTTAATTTGAAAATTGCGATAGGCCGAACAGCTCTGATTAGCTACCATTAGGGGTCTGCCCTCCGTCCAATAGAGCCCTCACCAGTTAAACAAATATTATTCGTTGGTTGGTCACTGAGTGCGAAATCTGTCTAAAATCTGGTCAGACAGATTAAAGAAAAAATTCATTACCGAATACTTAGGACCTATCAACTCTTTAAACACAGGGTGTTAGGGACGGTGTACCGAAAACTTAACGGGCGTGTTCAGTTAACGAAACTGAACAATTGTCCTATAAAAAAAATTTGAAGAATTGAAAAAAAACTACCTCTCCAAACAAATAAGAGCTAACAGTTTGTATGGAGAGGTCAATTTTTTTTTAATTTCCCAAAAAATTTTCTTTGGGAAAGTTTTTCAGTTTCGTTGACTGAGCACGCACGTTAAGTTTTTGGTACACCGTCCCCTTACGCCCTGTATACTGTTATTATAGATACAAAAAGTGTGGAAAACGGCCACTTTTAGCAGATTTTATGCCATTCGCGTGCAGTCTCTGGTTTCGCGGAACTCTTGGTCCGCGAACTCTGGGTCCAAATCACAATAGGGAATATGCATTTTTTTTGTCGCATTTAAGAACAAAATATGAAAATACCGTAGTAGAGATGACAAAAAGTGAAATAAAAATTTAAATCGGTTGAGGAATACGGCCGATATAAGCACTTACAACTTTACTATTGATTACGCGCCGATTAGACAGAGAGATCGGACATGGATACTGACGTCACAAGTCACTACGGCCATATAAACTCTGTGTTAAATTTTGTTTTGCTAGAAAGAGGCAGAAATAAATCTTCCATGGCTTATATCTTTTTTAATTTCATAGTTATTCGAAAAATAGTTTTTACTCAATTGTTTATTACATGAACGAAGATATTTTTTTAAATAAAAAGAAATCATGCATGTTCCCCATTGGCCATGTTTTGTGTTTGTCTTCCAGTTGGAGCAGAAGCAAGTGCTGCCGCCGTTCAAGCCTCGTCTGGAGGGGGAGCGCGACCTGGCCAACTTCCCGCCTGAATTTACCGACGAGCCGGTACACCTCACTCCCGACAACGAGTGAGTCAAATTCATTCGCTTAGTTTAACCCTTATCCTACACTATTAAACAAGCAATATTTGTACATATATATATTTGTAATCGGTTTCTCGAAAACGGCTCTAACGATTTCGATGAAACATGAACACATGACATGATGATACGGAGGTTTTTGGGGGCAAGAAATCGATTTAGCTAGGTCTCATGTCTGGGAAAATTCGTTTTCACCGTCTTTTTTAATATTTCTTAGCGCGTTTTAGTGCGTTCAAGAAACTTACAGCGCCATCTGTTGTTGAGTAGCATAGCCTGCTCACCCGATGATATTTAAATCATACAGAGCATAGCTCGGTCGCACAGGTACAGTCATACGCTTGTCGGTAGAAACTTTTTTAACTCTATTACCACGATAAGGTCCAAAAGTGTTTCTACTAATGTGCGGCCGTGTGTACTACAATGTAAATGTCACGTCGTGGTCACCAATGTAGCTATTGTGGCACCGGAGTTGTGTGTCGATCAGAAAGATTTTAGGGTTATAGTGTTCGATGAAAAGACAGTTTGGCAGTTCACGAAAGTCCGAGTATATTGGCACAGAAATGAGTTGCAGGTTTACAATTTGTTTATCCTTAAAGTAAAGCCAACGTAAGAAGTCCGTTTTGACGATTCCTTAACACCAACACACAGGGTTAATTTTTCTTTGCAGGTCGTAATTTTGCGTACGTTTGACAGCTGTCAGAAAAGACCTATTAGAATGGCCGTACTGTGTTCCAAATTGTACAAACGCTGCTAAAAGCGTATACAGTACTGACGGACGGTCCAAATTGATTTTATTTTACACTAGTCAATTTGGAATGGGTTTAAGCGCGCTCACGTGTTCATCTGTCAAAATGTCAGTTTTGTTTTTATTTTCTTTAACAAAGCCTAAGCTAATCCCTCAAAAATGTGCGCCAAATCCACTCTCATTTCCATTAGAGACAAACTCATTAAAATCAAAACTTGAGAAACGTCAGCTGGCTGCAAATGTGTGGGATTTTATAGTGTCAAATCGATTTTGACATTAGCGCTTTCACCGCTCCACCTATTTGACTAAAGCACTGATAGCAGAAACGATGACGTCATCAATGACGTAAGGCGGTGAACGAGCGAGTGCTTTAGAGCACGCTTTAGGTCAATTTGGACCGACTTAAGC
This sequence comes from Athrips mouffetella, assembly GCA_947532105.1. NCBI lineage: Eukaryota > Metazoa > Arthropoda > Insecta > Lepidoptera > Gelechiidae > Athrips > Athrips mouffetella. The sequence continues at coordinate 4,796,241 of OX383976.1, read as the reverse complement.
GCGCTCACAGTGCTCTAAAGCAGTCTGTTAGCGCAAAATGGAACGCACAGTAGCACTACGGTTTATTTCTTGAATACGACGCACACATTACATTCACTGAATATAGTCGGTTTATTTCTATATGCGTGCATTCGTCGAATACGATCGAATACAGTTTTAAACCAGACTAGAGCGCGCTTATGTCAATTTCATTGAGAAAAAATAAAATTTTATTTTTTTTTGCGTTTTAAGAAATTATTGAGAGATAATGATTACTCGGTAAGATAATTAAATCTAAAAACCCCAAAAAAAGTTGAAAAAAATCTCTCGAAAACGAGATTGATGACAAATGTCTTATGAATTTGACGTTTCGCACACGCTGCACTACCTCATTTTCGTATGCAATGATAGCGCGCTAAAGTGACGTCACTGATGACGTCACGTCGCTTAAACGAGTGAATACGAGCAAGTTTTGAACCTACTATTAGCGCGCTAAAACCGCACACAACGCTCATATGCAGGTTTTAAACCGTAGTGTAGGTTGATACCGCGAGCGACAAAAAATGCTGATAAATAATTTTACGTTAATGTGTGATTATGTGTGGGTTACACCCCTACAGATGTTTAATCTCCGGCCATCTCTATGTACATCTGCTAGAAAAAAGACAAGTATTCACTTAGTTTTGCACAGTAACTCTTTTCCTTTGATTTGAACGAAGAAAATAGTTCAAAACGCTCATTCACGTGTCTCAGTGGTCCGTATAAGAAAAATAAAAAAGAAATCGTCTTGAAAGTGTCGTAATCGGCCTTTTAACTTACAAATATCACATCGAGTGACAATTGGCACAATATTGTTTGTTTCCAGTGCAGCAATAAATGAGAAAATAATAATGTTTTTACAAGTTAACTATACCAAAATAAACAAAAATCATAACATAAAGACATTCTAATTATCAACATAGAGTCAACTAAATTACGCCCAGTATTATATTACTCTATGACTAAATATAAAATGTACAAGGACATAGCCGGGCTCCTATAGTAAGCTGAATTATCTCCTTTACTATACACCAAACTAACAATTTTAATTAAATAAAAATAAAACAACTGCACTCGAAATATCCTATACTATTAAACGAGCAATATTATTTGCAATCGGTTTCTCGAAAACGGCTCTAACGATTTCGATGAAATTTAGTTTAAAAGGGTTTTTGGGGGCAAAAAATCGATCTAGCTAGGTCTCATGTCTGGGAAAATTCGTTTTCACCGTCTTTTTTAATATTTCTTAGTGCGTTCAAGAATCTTACAGCGCCATCGGTTGTTGAGTAGCATAGCTTGCTCACCCGATAATATTTTAATCATACAGAGCATAGCTCGGTCGCCCAGGTACTTATACATTAATGGAGTTACTGTTTTTCTTTTTCCAGTACCGTAATCGCGGACATTGACCAGTCGGAGTTCGAAGGTTTCGAGTACGTGAACCCACTCCTCATGTCTCTGGAAGACTGCGTGTGACACCACGCCTGTCTGCTGCACCCAGACTACGATCCCACGCAGGTTAGTTATAACTATTTTACATACCTAGGGCAGAAAGTTGGTACTTCCTATTCAAGTACGTGAACCAAGTATTTATATCTCTGGAAGACTGCGTGTGACACCACGCCTGTCTGCTGCACCCAGACTACGATCCCACGCAGGTTAGTTATAACTATTTTACATACCTAGGGCAGAAAGTTGGTACTTCCTATTCAAGTACGTGAACCAAGTATTTATATCTCTGGAAGACTGCGTGTGACACCACGCCTGTCTGCTGCACCCAGACTACGATCCCACGCAGGTTAGTTATAACTATTTTACATACCTAGGGCAGAAAGTTGGTACTTCCTATTCAAGTACGTGAACCAAGTATTTATATCTCTGGAAGACTGCGTGTGACACCACGCCTGTCTGCTGCACCCAGACTACGATACCACGCAGGTTAGTTATAACTATTTTACATACCTAGGGCAGAAAGTTGGTACTTCCTATTCAAGTACGTGAACCAAGTATTTATATCTCTGGAAGACTGCGTGTGACACCACGCCTGTCTGCTGCACCCAGACTACGATCCCACGCAGGTTAGTTATAACTATTTTACATACCTAGGGCAGAAAGTTGGTACTTCCTATTCAAGTACGTGAACCAAGTATTTATATCTCTGGAAGACTGCGTGTGACACCACGCCTGTCTGCTGCACCCAGACTATGATCCCACGCAGGTTAGTTATAACTATTTTACATACCTAGGGCAGAAAGTTGGTACTTCCTATTCAAGTACGTGAACCAAGTATTTATATCTCTGGAAGACTGTGTGTGACACCACGCCTGTCTGCTGCACCCAGACTACGATCCCACGCAGGTTAGTTATAACTATTTTACATACCTAGGGCAGAAAGTTGGTACTTCCTATTCAAGTACGTGAACCAAGTATTTATATCTCTGGAAGACTGCGTGTGACACCACGCCTGTCTGCTGCACCCAGACTACGATCCCACGCAGGTTAGTTATAACTATTTTACATACCTAGGGCAGAAAGTTGGTACTTCCTATTCAAGTACGTGAACCAAGTATTTATATCTCTGGAAGACTGCGTGTGACACCACGCCTGTCTGCTGCACCCAGACTACGATCCCACGCAGGTTAGTTGAAGGTATTTTACATACCTAGGGCAGAAAGTTGGTACTTTCTGTTCAAGTCCGTGAACCAAGTGTTTATATCTTTGGAAGACTGCGTGACCACGCAAGTTATTTACTTTACATGGCTGCGGCCAAAAAATTTATACTTTCTGGCGCGGTCCGAAGAAAGTATACACACCATGGCCAGAAGTAAAGAAGCCGTAGATAGATATAAACCACTCTGAGGCGTTCTTTAGTTTTTTGGCCTATGTACGTAATGTGCCTCAGTAATCGTATTGTAAGTTTAAATACCTTACGTAAAAGATGCTGAATAAAGCGCAATCGGGCCAGTAATGGTTTTACGTACAAATTTGGGTATAAAACTTAAAAGTAGTGGCCCTAGTTTAAAAATTTTATGTAAAAGAAACAAAATATTTGAATTCACCGTGTCATAGATTGTGTATAGTAATAAGGTACTTAAGGTAGTAAGGGAAGGTGCCTGTGTGGTGCCGGCAAAGAATAGTACCAACCCATACATACCCGTGGGTGTCGTAAGAGGCGACTAAGAGTTATAAACTGGAGGATGGGCAGCAGAATCCTCCTTTGTATCTTACATCTTACTGCGGTCACCTACAACCGCGGTCAATGGTGCCAGCCGTAACGCTAACAAGCGAGGTGACTATGGTCCTTCTCCTTTACATTTTTCCAGCAAAAGCTAGAATTCTGGAGGGAGCTCCCTGTCCTGTAGTGGACGTTTCATGGGATGTTATGATGATGATGATTTATAAGGTACTATGTCCCTTTTATTTCGAATATTAATAGTGTACTTTCCGATCAGGTTTGTAAAGCTTGTAATGAATGTTTCCAGGCATACGTGTACGGCGCGGAATCTTCCTCGTCGGACTACGACTCGGTATGTTCGGAGCTTCCCGCGCGCAAACCAACGCTTTTACAACACATGTTCTGTCTCCCTCTCAACTGACGCAAAAAGCATTAGGCGAATGAAACAATTATATGTACAGTTTGATACCTCGCTTTTAACACTCTGGCACAGAATAAAGTAATAGTACTATCATACAGAAGGGACACTCTCCGCCCCCCGCCCGCAATCCACCCCGCACCCCGCGCGCACCCGCCAAGAGTTTCTCGTGGTCCTTCTGACGGTCTTTTGTACTGAATATGCGAGCCTACGCGAGCTTCCAATTTCAAATTCGCGCTCGACGTATGTTGTGTCTGGGGTGTGACTCTGGTTTCAAGAATTTGGTGTCAATTTAGAGTTCAAACTAAAATTAAAGTCTAAATAATGTGGCTAGATTAGGATGACAGCAGTATGAGAGCAGGACGGAGCGTTGCAAGGAGGTATAAGTAGCAGCTCTTTCTGCTAAGGAGGGAGCCATAAGCGTATCACTTTCTTGCGAGGGACTTCCATACTCATCATCATCATATCGTGTGGGTTGCAAGGTCGATGACCGAACTCACAAACCCTGGTGTCAGAGTTGTTGAGCAGCAAAAGGCCTCTGACATGGCTCATTAACGACTACATCCGTAGATAGTAGTCGGGACCAACGGCTTTACGTGCCTTCCGAAGCACGGAATCATCTAACTTTTCGGACAATCAGGTGATTCATCCTGCAGTGTCCTAACCAAACTGGGGAGGTCACACAAAGGGATTTTTGTTTGACAGTGTCCCCACCGGGAATCGAACCCAGAACCTCCGGATCGAGAGCCGAGCGCTCTAACCACTACAAAAAACGTAAATTTTCTATCTTTCTCTTTAAGAAATACTAATAAATGTTACTACCACAGTTTTTCTGGTGAAAACACTTACCATTCAGGAAAAAAAACGGTGTTAAAAATCACGCATAAAATGGCTATTACGGATTATTTACGCTTCCGTTCTTAGTATTAATCATCAAATCACAAGTAACAAAAGATATATTTTCACTTTCGCAAACAAAGTTTATACTAAAACATAAGATTTTTAAAGATTTCTTGATTTTTGTAAAATTTAATTGAGTTTTTTGACCGACTAGTATAGGCGACTGGGTTACGCGATACACTTCACTAGCTCATACAGAATAAGTATATGACGGACTCTATAGTTTTTTACTCTGAGGAGCGATGCATAAGATATGGGAGCGACAGAGACACGTATCGCTCCGTCCTGTTCTCACGCATAACTGTCCTGCTGTCATTTTAATCAAGTTACATTAATTCGGCTGTAACCTAAAACTGGCAAATTTAGAAGTGTTGCTACCTTTGTAAATTATAAAAAGGATTAAAAAACGAAGAATAGTTTTATTTTGTGTCTGCCAGAACTGACACCCATATTATTAATTAAACAAAATTTTATACATACAGCAGTACTTATATCATTATTTGCCAAAATAAACGAATTACAGTGTTAAAAAAAATGTCCAATATGTTTACAAAAGTTAGCAGTATAAACACTTTGGACTTTGTGCCATTGTAATAGAGTAAAGAGCACGTCAAGCTTGACACGTTGGTCTTTGTTCATAGGATCTTGAGTCGCGCTGCGATTTTTAAGCGTAACCTGCTCTTGACCTACTTATTATTAGGTATTAATACGAAATTCTACGAGGTGTAACAGAAAGAGTATATCAACCCTGAAAGAGGTGGTTCTACCCATGAATCTGAACAAGTTTCCCCGAGGAGCGTAGGTCGAAATACGAAAAAAAAGAAATACCTCCCATACAAAATGCGCTATCAGCTGATTCAGTTTCTATGCAAGGTCAAAAAAATTTAAAGATATTTCGACCTATGTTCCTTAGGGAAGTTGTTCAGTTTCATGGGCAGATTCACATCCTTCTGAGTTGGGGTATCCTTTTTGTTACACCCATAAAAGCCTTTTGAATCTCTTTATATTATTATCGTGAAAACCTAAAAAGCGTGGTATCAAATCTGAACATCCTACTAATACCCAACTAAATTAATAGATAAACTATTTCTAATTACCTAAAACAGTTTTTCCCTGTCACAATACTTCTATGGATAGCAAAAAAGGAATGAAAATTTATATTTACGAAGTAGCTACACAAAATCATCATCACATATTTCAAATTTATAAGCACTTAATTGTTATTCACAGTATTTTAATATTATTTAAGTATTTTTGTTTTTACTTGCGCAAACGCACTAGGCATACAAAATGGCGGCCGCGGCTATTTACACAAGAAAAATGAACTTTTTAGACGGGTAAAATATAAAATATGTTGTTTTTTATTATTATCTAACCTTGATTTATCCAATCAGCCATAATCCAGTGTTTAGTTTTTTATGTAGGTAGCCTTTTTCGTTCATCGCCATTTTCAATTTTCTCATAGATCATTTTTATTACGCAATGTAAGGCTGAGCTCGGCTTGCCAAAATTGCAAATTTAAACGCATACTGCCAACGTGCTAACTACGATAGGTACTAAAATATTTATAATTTATTATTTTTGTTGCATTATATTTGAGTATTTCCTATGCTAACGGTACTTTTAGTATGGCTTGACTAGCTTAATAAATGAGAACGAATTTTCTGCGCATATGAAATTTCTTGGTTGTTTATTGTATTCTAAATTTAAATTTAAAGATACAAGGTCTGTATTTCATTGGTAGCTTCGGACCGAAGGGGAGAGGCGAGTTGTTAATGTGAGACGTTCTGACTTTGATGAACAATGCACTTTTCTAATTTATTGGTTTCAAAATATGCCATAAATGCGGCAGGGGGTGCTGACTGACTTCTACCTGACTTAAACCAGACTTCTACCGAAATTCAACCAGACTTCTCCCTGACTTCAACCAAACTTCTACCAGACTTCTACCTGAGGTCAACCAGACTTATCTGAATCTTCTACCTAACTTCAAACAGACTTCTACCTGACTTCAAACAGACTTCTATCTAACTTCACCCAGACTTCTACCTAACTTCAACCAGATTTCTATCAAACTTCTACCTGACTTCAAACAGACTTGTACCAGACTTCTTATGGGCGATGGTGACCACTTACCATTAGGTGGCTTATCTGCTCGTTTGCCCACTTGTGACAGGTATTTTACGCCAACGAATATTGTCATTATTAGATTATTAAGCTAGTAAAGTTATACTATGTAGAGTCATTTTTTGAAGCTGTAAAATACGTCTTGTTATGGAATTGATTGCAGAAAAAAGATACAGTTTACAATGTTGAAGCTTAAAGATTTTTTATTGTTTCAATGAAAATACCCCTGAAATAAGGGTGCAGCAAAGATGGAGTCACACATTTTTCTAATTTCCTATAATCTTATAAAGGGGGAGAAAACTAGGCACTAGGTGGCGCCACACTCAAGTGACTGTAAGTTATAGCATCAAAAGTCGAAGAACAAATTCAGATTTTCAAAATCAGAAAAAGAATGCTATAATCCATTTTTTTTCGTTTATTCCAGCTCTTACCAACACATTTTGCACCCATGACACTGAAACCAGAGTAGATATGACGGAAAGAATAGCAATGTTTTACAAACTTGCTTTTTCCTTTTTTATGTGTTGGTAAGCGTTTACGTACGGTCAACCGCTTGTCAGTAGAAACATTTTCAACTGTATTTACCATGCTATAAAGTCCAAAAGGTGTTTCTACTGATGTACTGTTGAGTGTATGTTTTGGAAATCTGAATTTGGTTGTCGACTTTTGATGCTGACTGTACACTCAAGAGCGCATCAAGCTTGACACATTGTACTTTGTACCGTCATTATTTCAATAGACGTACGGGCTAGAGTCGCACTGCGAGTGTCAAGCTTGACCTGTCGTTGACTGTACCTTGATTGGTTGAGAAAAATGTTAAATGTAATTTTAACGCATTTTTTTCCAATTAAAAATCGATGTTAAATTGATGGTGGCGCCATTGAATTGCTCTTTGAGTAATAATTACTATACAAGGGTCATCTTGAGCTTTGGACAAAATCTTTTAAAAAAATTGATTCACATAGGCTTTTTTGTCCTGTATTACGACTATTGGAAACAAAAGTACATTTTCAATTCTTGTCAAAAGTACCTATTAAAATTTTAATATTTTGTCGGTCGAAATCTGCCATTACCAATTTTCAGTCGAAATAATTATCTTGATAATTAACTCCTGAACCGAAACATTGCACTAAAACATTTGTTTCCATGTTTTCCGCCCCAGTCGTATAATGTCTTTAGAAAAACATCCAGGAATGACAGTAGTGTGACCAGCAGTATGCCGCGATGCGGAAGTTATTTGAGCGAAGAGATATATCGCTCTGTCCTGCTCTCGCGCATAGCTTTCTCCCGCTGTCATTGTAATCAAGCGATATTTATTTTATTTCGAATATAAATTAATGCCATTTTGTTGCTATGAAATCCGGACCACAAATCTTGTTTGGCATGTCTCCTGTGAATAGTAAATATAATTTTAGCATGTTACATAGACTATGAAACTGAACAACTTTTCCTAAGGAACTTAGGTCGAAACCCGAAAAACAATTTTTAACCAAGACTGCTTCAAAGGTCAATTTTTTTTTTAGTTTTTATCGATCTGTTGGGGAAAGTTGTTCAGTTTCATGGTCTAAATAACATGCTAAAATTATGCTCACTATGTCGGACCCTATATTTGTATCAATTACTCAAAGAATTTCTCCCCATTGGATTAACTAACTTCCCCAAGCAAGCGCTTGGAATAAAACGCTTCTTATGTAAATAACTAAGTACCTAAATTAATCACTATACGAAAATTACATAAGACTTAATATTTTTGAAATTATTGTAGTGTCTGTCTGCCTTCCTATCAGGAAGGTTTTTATGTAAAGGCACAATCACACCTTCCTTAATACAAAGACTAATTCGGTATACATTGCTGGGAGGCCTGGTTTTGATAATTCCAATATCCTTTTACAACCAGCAATGTATGCCGAATTACTTACTGAATTAAGGAAGGTGCGATCGTGGCTTAAGTGCGACTTGAAACTTGTATTGGCTTCCAATACGCGATATTGTGAAAATAACTGTATGTAATCCTATTATTTTCAAGCAATAACTTATTGTAGTATCTTATAAAGGGTGGTAAGGACAGGTTGGGAAAAATTTAAAGGGCATGAGCAGTCAACGAAACTGAACAACTTTCTCTATGAAACATAGCACTGGAGATATAAAAAATCGGCCGCTTAAAAAAAATCAAAATTGGTTGAACTATTTATCCGAAAAAGCCTTTTTTTTTGGGAAAGTTGTTCAGTTTCGTTAACTGACCATTGCTGTTTCAGTTTTAGCCGACACGTTCCTAACACCCTGTATATTTGGAGAAGAGCGGACTGCTCAAGGCACGTAAGGAATTAAAAGTAGTGAAAATGAAAAATTCCGGCAAAAACGCCGATGGAGCATATAGGTATCTATTTATAGCCCTTATTCCAAATTAGTGTATTCCCTAGAATAGAATAAGCTAGATTCGTAGCTGCAAATTTTGAATGGAACAGCGTGGGATATAGAAAACTACCCTCATTTTTTAAACAGCATTTTTTTCTGTTGAGCTTTTTAATAATGCGTTACTCTGCCTAAGCTTTAGTTGCCAAAAGACGCTTTATAGTAAATCATAAAGACACATTCTTTGTCAACATAAATAAAAGGTCAGCACAAGATTTAATGTGCCTTTCGAAAACTGGCGGTAAAGTTACGATGATTTTGATGTATATTCCACGCTGTGTTCTATTGCCATAATATTAATACATTTAAAGAAAAACAACTTAGCCAAGACTTATTGTTTTCAGTTGCGGAAATGTGTTTTAAATTAAAGGCAACTTTGTTTTTCATTAAGTGTAAAATATAGGGTCCTACTGAAATATTCAACATAATTTTTATTAAAAATTATGTTCACTATATCTTAGGACCTATTATATTCCAATCCCTACTGTAGTTTCTGTTCTCCTAATAGCTAAACATCACTCGTTTAGGTAGCCAACGAATTTTATAAAAATATAATAATATTGAGCACTGAAAGAAATTTAAAATCGTGTACATTATAAAGACAAACTGGTAATTAATATTGGTTACAATTATGAAATATTATTAAAAAAAATATTGTTATTGTAGACGAAAAGACTTATTGTAAAGATAAAGAAAATTATCGAAATGGCGTGGCGAGGAGCTCAAGTGTCCGCAAACAATTCTAAATAGTGTGTAGTATGTAATCTATCTATTAGACATTTTGCACAGATATTATAGAAATCACGCGTCGATTACCATTTTCCCGTGACGCGTTTTACTCTCTACCTATACTTTCATATTTTTCACAAGAATTAGCTGGATTGTATAAGTATTATTCGGAAGTCTTAAGTATGGAATAGTAAGTATAGAAGACAAACAAACATCTATGTTTGTCATTTAAATGTAACGATTTTTAACAAGTTTGTAAGTTGATCAAATCTAAGGTAAGCTGGAAGTATTTTGGACGGTATGAGAGTTGGACAAAATAAGACTTGGACTTAATGAGACTTGGACAGAATTTCGCGGTTGGACGAAATAAGACTTGGACAAGTTGGTACCTAGTCCTTTTTATTTTTCGTATTTTTTTTTTCACTGACGTGACGTTCGAGATACGAAAAATAAAAATTGCCCTGAGAAACTCTTTACAAGTAAATCATGTGTGAATTAACTATCAAGCACTATTTTAAAACGAAACTGAAGGTTGGAACCTGGAAACTTGTGATAACCCGTCATTAATTACTCATTAATTTAAAGTGAATAACACGATTATCGCAATTGAACATTATTTTTATTTTGGTAAAATATTGTACGATAATCAAAATTTGAAAATAAAAATAATTTTAAATGCGTTTTTGAGTTAATAAATTGATATTATTCAAATCTCTATTAATGTTAAGTTTCGAGTTGTCTCACATTTCGTTTTCTGTGGCCAAAAAATCTGAGTTTTCACGTTTTTTGGCGATTGATTTATCAGTTTTATCGCAAAACTAGCTTTTGCACGAGACTTCGTCCACATGTTAATAAAAGTACATATATACCAGTGTTTGAGTCAAACTATTAGCTATCAAACAAGAAAAGTTTCGATAAAATCGGTTCAGTAGTTTTTGCGTGATGCTCGAACAAATAACCAGACAAAAAACCTAAAAATTCGTGTTGTATTCAGAGGCATCAAAATATAACATGATATTTTTTTTATATAAATATCTTCAACGTATCTACAGACTATTAACTATTGTATAATAGTAGAGATGGCATAAAACTTGAAAAGCGAAGACCGAATTAAAAAAAAATATTTGTACAGTCCAGTTAACTCAAACCTGTACTTAGTATTGTTGTTACTCGTCTAAAGTATTTTATCGATGTGTTGCCAACGTGCGTTGTATAAATATTCTTCATATTAATCGAATGTTCCGTTAAGTTGTAAGCACCGTACGCTAAGCCTGCGTTTTGTATTGTTAATTAAAAATTAAGTATTTAATTTAGCAGTATTTTATATTAGAAATTAACATTCCAGTAATCATGTTTATTTTGATATATTTAAAAATCTGTTGACGAATAAATATTTTGATTATTCGTTATAAAAATATTGTAATGCACGTTTCAAAGTTAAGTTTGAAATCTAAATGTTTTATTACCAAAACTTAATTAATTGTATTGTAAAAAAATACTAACTGCATGACAAAATGACATTTAACAATTATACTTAATTAAGAGGAATTGTTGAAAAATTAAGGATAACGCTACTTAGAAGAACAAAAGTGTATCTTAGTTTTAAGTATATTTTTCGTTTTATGAAATAAGTTATTATTCAAATCACCATTGATGTTGCAACTGTTGGTTTGTAGATATATTGTTTACGTTTTTCTTATTGAAACGACGAGAAGTCGAAGATATATTTAACCTTTTTTTTTATTAATACAAATAACCTACTGACTTGTAACGTCATGTTATATAACCCAAGATATAGGTAACCTTCAACCGACCTCCGACCAACCTTCTTGTCATCTCGTATTTCCCAAGGAAATAGGCAGAAACTAAATAAAAGATCCCATAGATATATCGCATCTTGTATGGGAGGTAATTTTTTTATGTTACTCAGGATAAATTGTTCAGTTTCGAGCAGATTCAAATCCTTCGAGTTACTATCCTAGTATACGAGTATAATAGGTCTTTACCTATGAAATTGCCGAAATTTTCTTACAGATTAATTAGATCATAATTCCTATTATAATAATGCATTTTTTTTCATTTGTCTTATATTTAAAAGTTGACTTCAAGGTTATCAATTTACGCATAAAATAAAGTTTTTATTTTTAGTTAGATATATAAAATTTAAGGTTCGAATATTGTTCGTCTTAATTGTCGTCCGATTTCGTCATTAGATTTGTTATATTTTTTTACAGATAATATTTTTCGAAAATCAAATTTAAGCTTCTGTTAGCTTAATGTCTTCCCAATAATGCTTAAAAAAAATAAAAAAGATTGGATTTATAATTCCTAAGAAAAATGCAAAAATGTTAGTACTGAGAATTGAGTTTACCTAAAATTCGCCATACAAAACGGCAATTTCATAGGTAAAGACCTAATATATAGGGTGTAAGGGACAGCCTTCTGAATACTGAAAGGGCATAATTAGTCACCGTAACTAAACAATTTTCAGTGAGTAAAACTTTTAGAAAGTGAAAAAAAAATCGGCCACTCCATACAAAATTGTGAACTTGATTGGACAGCATGGAGAGGTCAAAATTTATTTTTATTTCCCAAAAATGTTTCTTTGGGAAAGTTGTTGAGTTTCCCTGTTTCCTGTCCCTTACACCCTGTATATCTGTGTTATACCATCGGATAAAGTTCAAAATTCCTTGATACAACACAAAGATGACAAAATAGGTTCCTTCAAATAGACATCGTTTTCCTTAAATTCATTTTAACATTAGGTTCTTACCCAGCTCAGTTAGTAGCAGTTAGTAGCTTCACTCTATAATAGCCGCCTAAACATTAAAATATAATCGGGTGAGCAAGCTATGCTACCCGCTAACAGATGGCGCTGTAGGTTTTTATCTAAAACGCAGTTGCTTTAAAAACGGGGATAACGAATTTTCCCAGACATGAGACCTAGCTAGATCGTTTTTTCGCCCTCGAAAACCCCGTATGGTAAATTACATCGAAATCGTTAGAGCCGTTTTCGAGAAACCGATTACAAATATATACAGATATTGCTCGTTTAATAGTATAGGATATGTATTTTCAATTATTTTTAATTGTTAAAATATGTATCTCAAACCCGGTGGCAACGTCAGTGGTCATTTAAATAATAACTCCACAGAGATGTACCGGGAAAGGTTGTCGTTTATTTCCTCAGTTCGGTGTGATATGTTCCGTATGTTGAGCTGTGTGCAGCTTGATGCGTTAAGTGGACATTTTGTCCGCAGACTGGAGGACTTGAGAAACTGTACTACTCTATGCTTAATTGGAAATAAAGAAAGATTAATCTAAGTGTTTTTTTTTTATTTTAGAAGATACCCATACCTCATCCCCAAACCAATCCAGGGAGCCAATTCTTGTATATCAACGGCTGATAAAAAAATCTTTTCATTAGTGAAGATTGTTATTTCTTAAATACAGTGTGTAAAAAAAAACGACGATCTTTCTAAGGGGTGATTCTACATAAAAAAAAACTTTTTTTATTTTGGGTGATCACCACATTCGACTTTCCCTCGAATGACAGTAATTTGTTGAAAAGGATAGACAAAAACTGCATCAGGTCGATCATATAGAGGTAATTTAATCCACCAGGCGCTGCACTTTTTCTTGAGCTTAAACTACTCTTTTTAAGAAAAAATATTTTTTTATACAATCTATTAGTGATGTAAAATTACCTCTTTTTTTTTTTTTTTTTTTTTTTTTTATTGATGGTCCACAAAACTGGATACAACACATAGGCGTTGTGCCCTTCTTGATGCAGACACAGCATGCAAAAGTAATAACAATAAGAAAGTGGCCGGAGTAGCCAGCCGTTACACTAATACTAACTTATTAACTTAAATAATAATTGAGTAGTACTTTACTTTTACCGTTGTTTTACAAACAGCGCAATTGGTTTTTGAAGGAGGCTAGACAACCAGAAAATATATCAATTTGATTACGGATACCCTCATATGAAGTACAAATACGATGAAGAGGTGAGTGATGACCAAGAACTGTCCGACAGAGAGGCAGATTAAAGCATTTACGATTCTGCAACCGACTGTAAGCTCTCGGGACATTGATGTTAAGCTGTTCTAATACATCAGGGACATCCACAAAACCATGTATTAACTTAAACAGTAGAAGCAAATCAGCTTGCTTACGGCGATCTTTGAGGGATGCAATATGAAAATGAGTCAGACGAGATTCGTATGACTGCAAGAGATGACACTTGTTGACGGTGAAAGTCAATCGGTACACAAAACGCTTCTGAATACGTTCTAATCTATCCGTATGCACAGCATAACCTCGGTTCCACACTTGGCAACAATATTCTAGGATACTTCTCACAACACAATTATAGATGACGATAGTAAGACTAGGGTTTTTAAAAATCTTCATTTGCCTAGTGATATAACCAGTTAATTGTGATGATTTTTTTATTATATGGTCGTAATGCAACCTGTAGCTTAATTCACTATCTACTATAACACCTAAATCTCTAATGTGTTTTACTTCTTTTAATAAGTTATTGCCGATACTATACGTGGCATTAACTGAATTAGTTTTTCTGGTGAATTTTATATGAAAGCATTTGTTGGTATTAAGTGACATGCAATTGTTTAAGCACCAATTTTGAATACTGTCTAGGTCTGACTGAAGTTCAGCTACGTCATACGGTGATTGAATAATGCGATATATCTTGAGATCATCAGCATATAGTTTAAAACTAGATTTAATTGCTTCTGAAATATCATTAATGAAAATGAGGAAAAAAAGTGGTCCCAGGTGAGATCCTTGCGGAACTCCGGAAAATACGGTCTCATTTTTCGATTTGTAACCATATAAAGAAACGAGCTGAGAACGGTTCTCTAAATAAGACTTACACCATCTCAATAGTGATCCATGTATACCCATTGATTCTATCTTAGCTACCAATATGCTGTGTTTGACGAGGTCGAACGCCTTACGAAAATCAGTATATATGGCATGTACTTCTTGTTTATTGTCTAGAGCAGATGCTATATCACATACGTAGCTAAGCAAATTAGTAGTTGTGGATTTCTTTGGAAGAAAGCCGTGCTGATTTGTATTTATAAGTTGCTTGACATGGGCGTAGATTTTCTTTTGTACAATAGACTCAAGAATTTTGCCAGCCACAGACAATATGGATATTGGTCGGTAGTTCTGTATATTGTCGGCTTCGCCATCTTTATATATAGGAGTGAGATGTGCTATTTTCCATCTGATGGGGAACTTACCGGTTTCCAAAGAGTAATTATATATTTTAGTTAAAGTTAAAGGTATATATAAGTATGAGGCACATTTCTTGAAAAAGATAGGCGGTATACCGTCCGGTCCTGGTCCTTTATTACAGTTTAATTCCAACAATGCCTTGTGAACGTCTTTTTGAGATATACGACATCCTCCTAATGTTTCAAAATTATGGTAAGTAGCAGCAAGCGAGGGAGCCCTGTTCACTGGTACTGTATTATACACTGCTTGGAAATGTTTAGAAAACAGGTTGCATATCTCTTGTCCTCCAATTCCTACTTCACTATTTAAGTACATTTGATGAGGTATGGATGTGTTACACGATCTTTGTGACTTTGAAAACTGCCAAAAATACTTAGGATTTCGACGTAAGTTGTCAGCTGCATTCAATTTAAATGTGTTATAACAGTTTTTAATCATGTCGTCACATCGATCCCTCAGTAGGTCATAAGTGTACTTGTCCATACTCTTAGAAGAATCATCGTACTTTTTTCACTTTTTTTTAACGTAGTGTTTTATAGTCAGTTTTATTTTTTTATTTACTTTTTTACAGATTATCACGGCGAATTTGTATTAGTAAAGTTTCAAAGTGATATTTTATCACCCTACCCGTTGATATTCAAAAATTGGCTATCATATGTTATTGTGTGCTTTGGTTACGTTTAGACGACACCTTATTTTTAATTTCTGCTTCAAATCCAATACTAAAAATATCAACTGGCATCATTTTTTTTCGACCTGCCCGCTTAGCACGCTGCTTGAGAGAAAATATATCTCGGAGAAATGTCACTTTATTTGAGGAATTATGTCATATAATCCACTGTTTACCCGTGGTCCTCTATCACCTACAAAAAGTTGTTCAGTTTCTAAGTAACGTGCCAAAAATATGTGCCCTATTATTGTTATAATTTTGTTACTTCGCTTTGGTAGTTTTTTTTTTTTCATAGCCAAGCACGTGGATTTCATTTCCTTGCAGATTTTATGCAAAAATGAAACGTAAGTTACATTTGAAAATAATTTATTTTTAACATAAATGCATATAACACATTGAGTATCTACTCACTACACATTTATATGCGCAATGCCAAGCAAGATAGACTGAAAATAGTACTATAAGAGCTCCCGCACACGACCGAGAATCGGTGGCCGATTATCGCCCAGGACAAGGACGGAAGATTCAGAAGCTGAACCAGGGCTACGATAAGGCTACGATACAAACGCCCGAAACCAGAGACCCACTCAAGGTTAAATTGTTTCCACCGACGTGCGGCCTAAACTTAATTTCATCATAACATCCCATGAAACGTCCACTACAGGACAGGGAGCTCCCTCCAGAATTCTAGCTTTTGCTGGAAATATGTGGAAGGGAAGTACCATAGTCACCTCGCTTGTTAGCGTTACGGCTGGCACTATGGACCGCGGTTGTAGGTGACCGCAGTAAGTAAGATGTAAGATACAAAGGAGGATGCTGCTGCCCATCCTCCAGCTAACCCTTAGTCGCCTCTTACGACACCCACGGGTACGTATGGGTTGGTACTATTCTTTGCCGGCACCACACGGAACAAACTTAATTTACAATCATATTTTTACGGAACATCTCTAACCGAACTACTGAGCCTTTTTTGATAAGTAGTCCGGTTGATGTTGACAACCGAACTACTGAGACTAGACACAGGTGATAACACGTCAGAGCGGGATGCTGACAAAAAACCGGTCACCGATTCTCGGTCGTGTGCGGGAAGCCTAATACTGTCAATTAATGTTTTATTTATTAGGCATACCTTCAACGCGAAATTTTTGAATGGCGACCCTGACAATTATTTCTGTCGTTAAAAATCTAGTAATAATAAAATTAATTATAGCGACAACTAGAAAATTAATTATAGCCACATAAAAGAAAAACATTTAAGATTATTGTGAATCTATTGGGCTCTAAAATCTTATTATTTTAGGTATACCTTGGTAATATTGTTATTAAAACTGAATACACCTTGGCTTACTCTATAAGTATATAAATACGTAGATAGGGCTTAGGACCTCAAAATTTTAATATTGAGCCCGAAGTTAAAAAGTTATACAAAACTATAAGTTAAATATGTTTTTTACACTTCAAGTGCAATTGTATACAGCCATTGTGAACATACTATCACATGAATAAGCTAAGTACTAGGGGAATAACACTTATATAAACAGCCACACATTGCACTGTGACCATACTTTGGGCAAAAAAATAGATATCCAACCTTTGACATTGCATATCTGCCGTTTGACACAGGTCCTTTGTAATTTGACACGACATAATAATATCCGTTATTTGACACGCGATATCCACCGTTTGACATTGGATATTCGCAGTTTGATAATGGATATCTGCCATTTGGCACTCGATATCCACCGTTTGACATTGGATATTCACAGTTTGATAATGGATATCTGCCATTTGGCATTCGATATTCACCATTTGATATTGTATATTCGCGATTTGATATTGGATATCTGCCATTTGACATTCGATATCCGCCGTTTGACATTGGATATCTGCCATTTGACACGGCATATCAGTCGATACGAGTACAATTTGAACATCTTTTTAATTTTATGAATGGACCTGCATTAAAAAAAGAAGCTTACACTTTGTGACCCAAAAATAATACTGCTTATAATATTAAATATTCTAAACACATACTTAAAGGTAGTTCAAAGTAGAAATAGCTATGGCATCGACGGAACCAAAATCGTTCTTTTCTGGAAATTCATCAAAAACTAAAACTTTAACCTATAACCAATGAGCGATTTCTAGTCGATATGGCGACATAGTAATATATCAAGACAAGAAAATTGTTTAACTTTTCTTAAGTACAGGTGCCAATTTTCAAAATTATTTTGTAAACAGGTACAAACACAAAATGCACTAAAATAAATACTTGCCAGATACTACTTTGTAAGAGATTCGGGTTTTGCGTTTTATGGCAGATATGTAAATGTAGAATAAATAAATAGATGAAATTTACTCCTACATACATTATAATACTAAAGATGCAGTGCTCACTTTATAGTGCTTGCTATACTGTCGTGTATCACCAAAAGCTCATATGGTCCACTAACATTTTCTTTGTAAATATACTCCGAATATAAATATTTGACATGTGAATGTTTTTCTTTTTTTTGTAAAATTTCCTAAAAATCGATTTTATTAAACATTCTGTCAAACCGAAAAAAGACTTTAATTATTTAAATTATTTTGAGATCACTAAGTAATCAAATCACTAATTAAAGTGAGTACAAGTAATTTAAGAGATATTGCCGATTTTGTTTTCATTTCCTGTGATATGTTTCTCAGGGAAATTTGTTCTAATTCGTTGACTGATCGTACTCCTTTAGTTTTCGGAAAGATGTCCCGAACAACCTATACCATTAAGGAAGAAACCATCTTCGATAAAACGTTTAACATAAGGATATTACAATATTCCAAAAGAACTTTTTACGAGAACAATGGTGAATCAATCACTCTGACTCTCAAACAAACAATCTGACTCGCTCTATTTGCATTGTATTCTGAATGACATTCAATAAGTATTCTGTAAAGAATCTACATTGAATAAAATTATCTGAATCAGCTGATTGCGAATTGTTGTACCCACATATGAAGATAGTGAATATTTTGACAAGGTATGAAATTTCATGTGCAAGACTTATAAATAATTGATTTCAATTGTGCTTCACGAGAATAAATAAAATAAACGTAAAAATTTAACATTGTCAACAATAAATAACTTTCAAACATCGAAATATGTTTAGAACAAAGCACCCAGGTTTCAGATCTAAATTGAAAAATGTTTAAATTCTAAGTTTTCAACAAACACTAACATAGGTTTTTTAATTATGTGTAACTTGAAAACATTATAGCTGATTCTTGGATAAAAATAATCAATTTAAATGCTTTTTTAACAAAGTCAATGTTAATTTTTTTCGTAAAGTTCAATAATATAAAATTTACTGGTCGCCATTTTGAGCGAGTTTTGGTTTCTTGCTCGGGGGAGAATCCTTCGCGAAGAGGCTGCCTGAGTGAAGATCATTCATCAGGAAGGGTATCTGGAAATAATAAAGCAATAGTAGTATTGGTCCTTGTTCAGCAGTAGATACTTTATGAATTTCTAATCAATACGAGATCGCCTTCAGTAAGTACATACTGTCGCATTACGGAGGAAACATTTTGACCTTGAGCAGGTCTCTGGTTTCGGGCGTTTGTAATTTATTGCTAGTTCAGCTTATAGTGGTTTTGTATCCACTTCCTTGCTGACGCGCGTACGAGAACATCGACACTATTTATCGTCTTCCATAACGTCGACTTTATTTTGGAATCTCAAGAGAATTACCTTCCGCGTACGACAGCGTAACTAAATTAATGAACGTGAAAAATAAGAGAAGAGACTAGACACCTCCCTGCGGTACGCCTGCAGGTAATTAAAAGTAGTGAATAGTTTTGTTGCTTCATTTACCTTGTATTCAAGTTTCATGTGATATGTAAGTAGCATGAAGTAATCATGTAGCATGTTCTCGATGAAAGCGCGTTGTCGCTTTTACTTATGACGAGAGCTACAGAATCAAAGGGATAGCCTAGTTCTACTATTACCGCCCTTATGATACCGGCTACGAAAGTCACTTAATCTTTGAATGACGTAAAACGCAAAATTTTCGTTCTCTTCGACTTCTGCCATAAAGGACTAATGACAGAAAGATGTCGAATAGAAGTAATTTAAGAATGAGAGAGGAGAAAGGGTGCCACCCTGCGGTACGACAGTAATTATTACCTACATGTTTAGTTAGCACACTTATTATTTTTATCTATCTATCTTGTAATCGGTACCAAATGACGATGGTCAAGAACGTAGATAACTTCGATGCTTGCGCGTAATGACGAGTGCTAAAGAATGGAAGAGATTGTCTTGTTATGCCGGCTACGAATAACACTACGACGGCGACTGTATTTGGATCTGGAGGTGGGTATAATGATGATGACGATTGTGCTCCAGTTGCATGTGGTGTATGGTATCCTCGCGTCCTCTACTTTCACTAATAGAATGGAATGATAGGAAGACGTCGAAGAGAATGCAATTGAGAAATGAGGGAGGAGATAGTATGTCACCCTGCGGTATTCCAGCAGAAATTACCTATATGTTTTGATAGTAATTTTTTTTATCATTTGTTAACTTTTTGTTTGATTATTTGATGTGTAGTTAGCGTTAAGTAATTATTTAGGCATGTTCTCAATGGTAACGCGTTCTCGCTTTAACTAATAATGAGTGTTAAAGAATTATAAGGATATCCTAGTTCTACTGTAACTGAACCTGTAACGGAGAAGGCTGAAATAAAGTCAAAGTATACTTTATTCATATTAGGATTCTTTGATCACTTTATGATGATGAATTTAACCCACCTTATGCTCCAGCTGCAGGTGGTGTGTGGGAGGTAGCGAAAGGCATGCTCGCAGCAGGTTCTCGACGCAGGCGCGCTGTTTGAACAGCGCGTTGACCACGGGAGCCCCGCGTGGCACTAGCGGAGCTTTCAGGAGGTACGACAGAGAAGACATTACGCTGTGCATGCCCGACCATTCTGAAACAATATGCGGTCCTATAGTCTGCTGTATAGGTAGTGGCGGGGTGGTGGGGGAATGGGAAGGAAAGAGTAAGAACTAGTTGCCGCGAGCGCCGTGAGCGGTGAGCTTACATACTTACCTATACAGCGGTTGCGGTCAGAATATAATGAAATAATGAACATCATTTTAGAATTCTACTAGGACCATTAAACTGAACAACTTTTCCTAAGAAACATAGGTTGAAATATGAAAAATGATAGACCGTAAGGGCACTGCATGTTATCCTACGTCATCTAGTACACTAAATTGGCAACATTGTAGCGATAGTAGTGGCCTAGTGGGTCCACAAAACGTTGGTCTGCCAATCCGAAACCTGGCAGGTTTTGTACAGTTGGAGAGAAAAGTGGTTAAATGACAGATTACACGAATGAAATCTATACGTAGAAATAGAAGGTACCTATATAAGTAATAAACAACAGGTCTGCCTTGCATCCTTTTGGCAGTTTTGCCAGTCTGACCAAATTTGTGGTCCAATCACATCCGACCACATTTATGGTCCGACTAGCAAAACTGCCAAGAGGATGCAAGGCAGACCTGTTGTTTTTTACTTGTATATGTACCTTCAATTTCTACGAATAGATTTCATTCGTGTAATCTGTCATTTAACCACTTTTCTCTCTAACTGTACAAAACCTGCCAGGTTTCGGATTGGCAGACCAACGTTTTGTGGACCTATTAGGCCACTACTATCGCTACATAGTTGCAAATTTCGTGTACTAGATGACGTAGGATAACATGCAGTGCCCTTAAAGTCTATGATTTTGACCTTCAATGCGCTATCAGCTGACGCAGTCTCTATGGGAAGCTGAATTTTGACCTAAGTTCCTTGGAAATAGTCGATCAGTTTCATACTACAAGTAACATGCTAAAAGTAAATTACGGGTATGTCAATATATGATCTTGAATGTGCTTAAAGTCAAAATAATGTAGCTTGATTAGAATGACAGTAGGAGAGCGTGAGAGCAGAACGGAGCGATACGTGTCTCTGTCGCTCCAATATCTACGTCCTGCTTTCACATTTTTGTCATTCTAATCATGAAGCTACATTATTTCGACTGTAAGAAATATGACTGATATTACCGAAAAAATGTATCGCATACACGTCAAAAAACACTTATTTCGAAAGGTCGTAAGTACAAAAGTTGTTGCATTTAACCGTTTGCAAACAAGCCACCAAAAAGTTATTCACGAATTAATAAACCTTGTATAATACATGGTATAAATGTTTGATTTTCTCATAAAAGTCTCAGTGAGAAGCCCCATCAAAAATGTAAAAGCATAAATTAGCCTTTGCCTTGTGGACAACCACATGTTAAATATACTAACTAAACTATTGGCTATCCAACAAAAAATTTTTCATTAAAATTGGTTCAGTAATATTTGCGTGATGCTGGAACAAATTAATAAAACAGAGGAATAGTCCAAAAATCTGTGGCATTAAAATAGCATAACGTGATAATTTGTTTATAAATATCTTTAATGTACAGGCAAAATCAATTCACAATTTTATAATAGTAAAGATATTCATACCGTCATTTTTATCGCGCCGGAAGCTGATCCTGGAGAAGAGCTCGCCGAGGATGACCAGGTCGAGGATGAGAGGGACGGCAAGCAGGGAGTCCTCGCACGTGTTGTGGACAACGATCGTGTTCAGACCGTGGAGAAGGATCTCCGAAGTGTACTCGTCCATTGCGCGTTTTGAATCACCTGGCAAAAAATGTATAAAAGACTAACAGCTACGGGAAATCCTAGTGTAAGGACTAGAAATACTGTAAATAACCCTTTTGAGTTTAATAAATTTCATTTAAAAAAGAAAGCTAATTGCACAAAGCATTTTTAAAAAACTCAATGGTCTAAATCAAAGAGGTTTATGTAGTAGCACTTTCAGCTAAGGAGGAAGCCATAAGCGTTTCAATTTCTTGCAAGGGTCCTCCATACAAAAACGTATTAATTTTTAGCAAATCTCAAAAATGAAAATTTTTAACTTTCTTTGAGAAATATGTACCTTTTACTACAGTTTTTCAAGTAAAATACAATTAAGAAAAAAATGGTGTTAATACAAGGTGAATTTTTATTCGTTTCAATCTCGAAGTCCAGTGATTTTTCTAATGAAACCAAAACAAATCTTTCCCATCGAAAACATTTTGGTGAAATTTGGAAATGTGTCACGTGACCACTTCTTTTTCTTTGGTAAATTTTTACTAGATTTGTACATACATACATACATAACATCACGCCTTGTTCCCGTCGGGGTAGGCAGAGACCACAGTTCTCCACCTGCTACGATCTTGACATACTTCCCTTGCTTCCTGAACTTTCATCAATCCTTTGCTCGTCGGCTTAGGGTACTTTTAACCTGGCCTTTATTCAGAACGTCCTGAATTTGGTCCTGGTACGTTCGCCGAGGCCTTCCCCTTCCAACGTTTCCATTCACTCTCGCCTTGTAGATCTCTTTCGTCAATCTTCCTTCATTCATCCTCTCTACATGACCAAACCATCTCAGCATCCCTTTCTCAATTTTAGTCACTACGTCTTCTTTAACGCCACAACGTTCTCTTATCACACTATTTCTAATCCTGTCACTCAATTTCACACCAATCATACTCCTCAACGCTCTCATTTCTACTGCATTAATTCTAGTTTCATGCTTTTTCTGCCATACCCAGCTTTCACTGCCGTACATCAGTGTTGGTACTGTGCACTTGCGGAACCCTAAAAAATTTTTAAATGCATAAAATACTATTTAGAGGAAGTGTCAAGAAGTGTAACGGGAAACGGGGAGTAGAAAAATATGACAGGGAGTGCGAGTCGTGACAGGGTCGGGAAAGAGTCGAAAAGGGAAAATGAAGAAAAAAAGCTAATTTTGCTGATAAAAATGAATAGTTGCTAAAATTTTGATAAACGAAAGCAACAGAAGAAAACTAAGAATCAGGTTTTGTTGAATAGTGAGGGCAATGGAGCTGAAAATAGAATTTTTACGTGTTTAAATCAGTTTCAGGAAATCCCGAAAGACAAAGGTCCACTGCTGGGCAAAAACCTAACAAGCAAAATCGTGAAACGAATTGTTCTGCTGCTGTGTAAATTTTTGGAAGAATCTTAGGACCATCTTATAGTCTTGGTAAAAAAAAAAGGAAGGTTTAATTCCAGACATCAGTAAGTCATTTATATATATTTTTGTAGCTCGTGGAGGAAGCTATCAAATAGCTGATGTGATGAATCTTTGGAGGAGACCGAGATCCTTGATTTCGGATCCCTTCAATTGAGACATAGATAGGCATTGCTCCGTGTAGGATATAGTATAGGAAGGTTTATTTGCGTATAATTTCAAGACGCTAACATTCAGGGTTTGATTCCAAAGTGTAAAGAATAAGTGGAGTGAAACTAATGTTATGTAAGTATTCAATTTTGTGGTTTTCCATCTTTTATTTATTTTCGATTCAAAGTTGTTGTGTGTATTTGAGTTAAGGTGAAATGTGACTTAATGAAATTTATAGTTTCTTCCAGGTTATGTGAGCTAAATAACGTTGAGAAAAACAGATTTCAATGTCAAAAGAGGAAGAGTTGATTGGAGAATATTTGCAGCTTTACAGATCTACCTGCGAGGTCATAAGAGGCTTGTACTGTGTGATACTTTAAGTAAATTGATATTCCCACTTAATGATTTTCGTTTGTAAACATTAATAACTCTGCGGAAATTATAACATACTGTGTTTCTAATCTGAGTCGTTATTTGTAGATAGTAATAAAGATTTTCTTTTCCCATAATTAAGTATAAACTAGTTCTACAAGTGTCTTTGTTCGCGTATAGCTAGGCAGGATAATGTTCTATTTCTAAACAGGTACAGGAATTACAAGGAACATTATAGACATGGAAAAGCAAACCACAAATGATAAATCGTGAAGGCTAAAAAAAGGTATTGCTTGGATTGTAAAGGTAATGTAAATTTCATTGTGTTTAATTCTTTCCTTTACAGAGAAATTGATTAAAATAGTCCTTGGTGAAATCATGGAAACTGGACTCTGATGTATATATATTGTCATCGATTAGGGGTGGCTTTAGATGTTGTATATTTTGTCAACATATCAAAGAGACTTTGGACGATGTATATTATTATCATCAATTCAAGGAGACTTTAGTCAATGTATATTTTTTATATTTTTTTTAGGTAGAATTGTCTATTTGACATTATTGTCAAATAGTCAACAAATAAATCATTTTTGATTTAGTTTTACTCAAAGCTAGACGCTATTTTGAAATCTTTATAAATTTTTTATCTCTTTAACTAAAAATAAATCAAAACCCAAAATCAAAATGGAAGAAAATATTAATACATTAAATAATTACCTTTTTTAGAAAATAATATAAAATCTTTGGCCCTAAATCAAAATTCCAGTTTTGATATACTAGTGTCATCATATGATAAAATTTAAAAATATTCCGTCAGATCAAAAGAATTAGGACGTCAATTCAAAATCTTAAAATAATATATCTGAAAACTAAAACTTGGATATAGATTGTGATATTTTATTGTGAAATAAAGGGTAAGTTTAAGTAGAGTGAATATTATAAATAATAATATTTCAAGTAATAATAAATTGCTTTGATAGTGATTTTGAATCTTCTGCCTCAATTTCCCAAAATTGGAACATGCTGAGAGCATTGCTACATCTCTGTACTCAAGCTCATAGGAGGTGCTTATCTTTCCTTTTACTTTCATACTATAGGAGTCCCAGATTTTGAGATTAAGAAATGCCTGCTCTCAGGTTTATTTAGTTCAACCAAGCTTGGATGGATGCCCTCGTGACATGTGTCCCCGATGTCCACTATATTGGTTGTGGCTAATGTATGTCGCGTGTCACTGGAGTATCTGTCTAAGTCTATCTGATAATATTAACCTTCGGATTTATTTATTTTAATCATTCTTGGGCCGGAGCCTTCAAGCCTAGAAGGGGCTGATTCTAAAGTTCTTCTCGTTCTATTTGTGTGAGGTTTCGCTGATTCATCCTGATTTCCCTCTTCTGTATGTGTGGGATGAATTGGTTTTATTCCGGTACAAATGGAGGGATATTAGCAAGGTGTTTTAACGTTGGATTTTGGAAATAGTGTTTCTTGTGTTATGTGCTGACAACGCTTGCCCACTATTGGTTGCGTCGTTTTGAGTGGCATATACCGCGGGAGGACCTCCTGATCTTAGCGTTAGATTACCAAATGTAGAGTAGTTAGACAACATAAAACTTTCTTCTTATGTGAAGGGACATTCTAGTTTAGTCTAATGACATTAAATTGTTTATAAGGAATAAATTAGAATTGTCCTGAATCAATAGGAAGAATATTCTTGATGGAGACATTACGTTCGTTCGTGGGTTGCTTCTTGTAAAGTGTGTTGACGACGTTCGCCCATAAGGCTGCGACGGCTGTACGACACTCTGACCTTGGGGGACCTCTGAACTTTATGTGTGTCATCCTAAAGTAGTTAAATAATTTATTTAATCTTCATTGAATCATACAGGAATCTAAACTTTATAAGATTCTAAGTTTTATTTTCCCTTAATAAAACTTGTCATAAATTATCATACTTAAAATTATACTTTGACTCAGTGTGAAACCACCTTAACTTTACTAAATAGATTCTTGAAAACAATAATGGAACAGAAATTATAATGTTTAGTTTCTTTTCATTGTAGATAAGTTCCGAATATTTAAGTATATACAATAACCCCATTTTTATACTTCTTTTGAGTCCTCTTTTAAAGAACATCGAGTTTTAGCTAGTGTTGTTTACGCTAAATTCTCCCAGTGTTCTTGGTTTTGAATACTCGATGCTTTTGATTTTCCCTTAAGATCTTAAATCATAAATGTTTGGCCCAACCTAGCTTAGATACTACTATCCCGTATCTTCTCGGTTCTGGTCATCATACTTCACTTTTAATTAAGGATTACCTTCAGTAATCTTTTGTTATACTTACTTCTTATATGTTCTTCTTCGAAATATGCTGGGTAATCCCATTATAGTTTAGATGCAATTCATTTTATTTAAATGAGTGTTTAGACTGGGGTTACTCTACATAATCCTTGTCCTGCGTGGGTTGGTAACGGAAAAGAGATTTAGCTACGCATCACAAGTGAGAGCTATGAAGGATATACGGAGACCTTGTTGGTGCAATAAAGTCACTCAGTGACTGGGGGGAGGGAGATTGCCCTTCAAACTCTTTATGTCTCTCGTTATAAAACCGTTATTGATCTAGGCTGGCCATGCAAGCAATAATACTATACCCGTATCTAGTACAGACTTCACACTTGGACGTGTGGAGCTGGCTAATTATTTTCAGTTTAACTTATTTCAAAACAAACTAAGGGATTCGATGATGTCGGTCATTGTCTGCCCGGAGGGATTACAGGAAGAGCTCTTATAGCTCATGATGGAGAGTGCCCTGTTTTCCTAAAGGAAGACCGTATGCTTCGTGTGCCTGGCGGGCTCGGTGACCAGCTCTGGTATGGGTGACTAAAAGAAATAGTCAATACCCTGTGAACCCTGGATGAGTCAGTGATCGTCCCTTAAAGGTGGGCCACGTGGAAGTCGGGTTTGACGCGGGGCATGAACATACCGGGGGGAGACATCATCACCGTCTGGGTTGTACTGTGGTTAGTTAGTTCCGCTCTCCACATACATTAACCCTAGTCTTTACTGTAGTTTAAGTTTTCGATGGGATATCCAGCTCCGCGAGGATGATCAGAATCCTGACGATCCAGTTGGATTGTTAGGGTAGTTTAGCGTCATGTCATCGTGAGCTGGGTGATGATATGCCTCGGACCTAGGACTTAGGGTAGAGGAAGCCTAGGACGAGCTGTTTGGGGCGATGGTGGTGCTCCAAACTTGGGGATTGTCCCCACATTATTTTTTATTACTTCGTTTATATTAACATAGGTTTCTTTTCAGAAACTTAACGGCTATAATAATATTGCATTGTAAAAGAGACGACACCTCTCCTAAATTGATGAATCTACATGATTTCAGATGAACTACACCAAACAATATGAGACTAAATTTAAATAAATAGTGATATAAAATAAAATAAATAACTCAAATTAGACATGTAAAGATTAGGTTTATATTCAAATATAAATATTAAAATAACAAGTGTGTTTCTTTTTCATTCTTCTATTGCCACTCTCCACCGAGCAGAATCTGTAAATTACAAGATATTATAAATATATAAAACGGAATGACGTAGGATTCAGAAAAATTATAATATTCTTAAAGGATATTATTCTAGACGATCAACCTTGGCCAAAACTTTCACGTATCTGATTTGAGGATCCTATTGGAAGGGACTTCAGATCTGTACAGTACCAAAACGCCTCTATGAACAGCCAGACGAGCCTTGTGAGACACCTTGTAAATCAAGTAATTTCAGTAATTCTCCCCTCCCTTCTCCCTTAGCTCCGTGTGGTGCCTGCAAAGAATAGTACCAACCCATCTCTAACCGTGGGTGTCGTAAGAAGCGACTAAGGGTAAATGAACCAGAGGATGGGCTCATTCTGTGTATTGTATCATCTTACATTCTTCGGTCACCAAAGACCGCGGTCCATGGTGCCAGCCGTAACGCTAACAAGCGTGGTGACTATGGTACTTCCCCTCCACATTGTTTGAGCAAAAGCTGGAATTTTGGAGGGAATTCCCTGTCCTGTAGTAGACGTTTCATGGGATGTCATGATGAAGTAATTCTCCTAAAAAAAAACAAAAACTTTACCGAAGGAAAAGAAGTACTCACGTGTCACACTTTCAAATTTTGACAGAATTTGTTTCGACGAGAAAATTACTTGTTTTGTTTTCATTGGAAAAAATAACCTTGTACTTAATTTATATTCGTGTTTTTAGATACACGCGAAATTTAAAGAGAATCACTTACCAACATACGGTACGTATTTGATGACGACCACGTGGTCTGGCTTCTCGCCAGGCTTGTACAAGAGCTGGTTCGATTCTACCATGTCGTCAACTACATTACTCTTGGTGATCTGAAAATTATAGGATTTAATAAGGAATATGCATGATTTAATTTTTTTTAATTTATCCTCATTCATATAAACAGTGTAGTAAAACTATTTTTCAAATCACTATGAAATTAGAAAAGACATAAGCCATCGAAGATTTGTTTCTCTCTTTCTAGCAAAACGAAATTTAACATGGAGTTTATATGGCCGTAGTGAAATGTGACGTCATTGTCCATGTCGGATCTCTCTGTCTAATCAGCGCGTAATTAATAGTTTTAAATGCTTATATCGGCTTTATTTCTTAGCCGATTTTAATTAATTTCCCTTTTTGTCATCTATACTACGGTATTTTCATACTTTGTTAATAAATGTGCCTAAAAAAATTTATGCATATTCCCTAGTTTTTACATTTAGATTTTAAGACCAAATTGTATTGTATTATGCAACGTATATTTTTTCGTAAGCGGACCTCAGAGCACTTTGATGCTCCTCTGATCTTACGCTGTCTTAAAGCTGCTCGTTTTCTGCTTTGATATGGGTTTAAGCGGAAAGTCTTATGTTGTAGGCTAAGCCTGATCCAGAATCATCATTCGCTTGTTGGCCATAGCGAAAGTGGTTGTCACCCATGAAACGTGTACAAATAGGTGATCGTTGCGATTAATTTGGCCCGTGGTCATCTGATCCGAGTTCAGATGGAATGGTCACTTCTACTTTTTCTTCCACATTTGATTTTAAGATGTTTGGATGATCCCGCACGTAGTGTATGGCACAGTTTATTAGAGCATTGAAAGAAGGAAAGGGAAGCCTTTGAACTGCAGTGGAAAGTTACTATAATGCTCCCCGAGTAAAGCCTAATATAATAATAAATAAGGTACCTCTAAAAGAATAATAGAACAGTGTAAAGCCCGAACCACTGACACAGTCCCGATTGTATATCATGCACAAACATTATTCCAAAAACCCTAAACAATAGTCTGAAAACATAGTAAAGCTGAGCTTGTAAAATTAGGAGAGAGTGAAAACCAGCGTCTAGCTCTATGTTATGAAATATTTATTTATTTATTTAAGCATAGGGAAACATACAGCTATAATAAATACATAAAACTTAATGTTACAGGTAATCACATAAGCCAATTAAGTATCCACATAAAATGATACACTACGTCGAAAAAGACAAAAGAGAACATAAGTTAAAAAAAAATTATTGAAATTTAATAAGAATGAACTTTTAACCTAACCTGTGAAATAACTCTTTCTATATCCTTTCAAAAGGAGAAGAAAATAATAAAAAATAGGTACCTCTTTGGATCGAAACTGTTTCGGAGCAGAAAGGTTCTTCCCATCGTTATTGCCGAGATGGTTGTAGCTCACAATGGATACCGGCTTCAAACCTGCAAACACCACAAATGAAGACATACAACACACCACAAATGAAGACATGAAGCAACTTTGAATGGAACAATCCATAAGCGGGGATATTAACTAAAATGCTTCCGTGCTTCGGAAGGCACTTTAAGACGTTCTTGGGTACTATTTCAGAGAGTAGTTACAATATGGTCCGGTATCGTTATTTCGCCTCTTTCCCGTCGGGGTAGGCAGAGACCACAGTCCTCCACCTGCTACGCTCTTGACATACTTCCCTCGCTTTTTGTATATTCATCAATCCTTTTAGGAGACTTTTAACCTGGCCTTTATATAGAACCTCCTGAATTTGTTCCTGGTACGCACGGCCGCACGTCAGTAGAAACACTTTTGGACCTTACGGCGTAGTAATAGAGTTGAAAAAGTTTCTACCGACGTCCGGTTGACCGTACGTTCGCCGAGGCCGCTTCACTCTCACCTGATGAATAAATCTCTTTCGTCAATCTTCCTTCATTCATCCTCTCTACATGACCAAATCATCTCAGCATCCTTTTCTCAATTTTAGTCACTACGTGTTTTTATACTGTCACTCAATTTCACACCAATCATACTCCTCAACGCTCTCATTTGTACTGCATCAATTCTACTTTCATGTTTTTCTATGCCATACCCAGCTTTAAAACGTGATATTATTTTAAGCTTTGTGATCTTACTATAAGTTACCTATTACATAAACATCACAAATAAAAGCTTTAGAATTCGGAGAAAAATATTAACTCAAAAAATATTTAATTTTTCCTGTAGTTTGCCACGTGATTGACATATTTTGTATGTACCATTTTAACAGCTTCTTGGAGCACGTGTGTGAGAGAGAAGAATACACATATCAAGTTATACTACTTTCTTTTAATTGCGGTAAATCACCATACGAGACCAGCAAGACAACTAACACCGACTTGAGCTTCATCTGAACGAACTTAAAGACATTTTGACGTTTAAGGGGAAAATACTATGGAAAAATATCTTTGGCTGCGGTAGATACATACCAGCAGAGACCAGAAATTCGACTTGAATCGACTTGAGTTTGGTCTGACTGGACTTGAAGTCATTTCTCGCTACGAACACTACCTTCTGTTTTGCGCGATCGATCACACCATTCACTATCGTGTTTTGAGACGAGCGAGAGGTGGGCATCGGTACTTCGGAAGGCTCGTTAAGCTGGCTTAACAACTATCAGTGATAGAAGCCAAGTTCGTAAGTCAAGTCAGAGGCGACTTGGCGGCTTGGCGGCTTGAAAAATGGACATCGGTACTTCGGAAGGCTCGTTAAGCTGGCTTAACAACTATCAGTGATAGAAGCCAAGTTCGTAAGTCACAAGTCAGAGGCGACTTGGCGGCTTGAAAAATGGACATCGGTACTTCGGAAGGCTCGTTGAGCTGGCTTAACAACTATCAGTGATAGGAGCCAAGTTCGTAAGTCAAGTCAGAGGCGACTTGGCGGCTTGAAAAATGGACATCGGTACTTCGGAAGGCTCGTTGAGCTGGCTTAACAACTATCAGTGATAGGAGCCAAGTTCGTAAGTCAAGTCAGAGGCGACTTGGCGGCTTGAAAAATGGACATCGGTACTTCGGAAGGCTCGTTTAGCTGGCTTAACAACTATCAGTGATAGGAGCCAAGTTCGTAAGTCAAGTCAGAGGCGACCTGGCGGCTTGAAAAATTTGACAAGTTAACTACGAACCTCTATGTAAAAACCATCGTCTGCGTCAAATTCCTTGGTTAGGTTAGCCGACTCCGTTATCAAATAGGGCTATAGCAATGGTGATGGCTGTTGTGGAAGCAACTTTCTTTATTATGACTAAATATCTGATTACTTACTACACTTGCTCTATAATACAAGCAAAGACCAGAAAGTCAACAAGAACTGACTTGAGCTCCATCTGAACGAATTTACAGGTGTCTAAATGCGTTTAAAGGAAAAAAAAATACCTTAGGTAAATACATACCAGCAGAGACCAGAAAGTCAACTAGGACCGATTTGAGCTTGGTCTGACCGGACTTGAAGTCATCTCCCGCCACGAACACGCCCTTCTGTTCCGCGCGCTCGATCACACCATTCACTATTGTGTTTTGAGGCGAGCCATTTATGTAGCTGCACTGAAATTAAACATATAAATGGTGTAACGGACGGTGTACCGAAAACTGAAAGGGCGTGCTTAGTCAACGAAACTAAACAACTTTACCAAATAAACATATGTTGGGAAATGAAAAAAGAATATTTGACCTCTCCATACAAATTACCCACTCTGGTCGAACAGTTTGTATGGAGAGGTCATAGTAGTTTAAGATACAAGCTCCGTAAGTAGGGTTATTACAAACGAGTTGACGTTTTGTAAGCCCGAGACGAAATCGAGGGTTTACCATCGGCACGAGTTTGTCGTAACCCTTACGGACGTGTATCTTACGACGTTTTTCAATACATTTGTGAGAAAATAGGTATATGTAATACACTTGGTAAAGGAACCAACCATGGGTACTGTCAGCCTCTGGTCGATTTATGTTCTCCTGGTACTCTCCATTTTATTTTAAATATAAGTAGGCAGTCGTCCCCCAAGTAAAAAGTCACCACGGTAGTATTTTTACGAAATAATTTTATGATCAGAGTGTAAAAACTCCTTGGTATTATACTTTTTTTACTTACCGCACTAGTTCGGTAAGTAACTACTTACGAGCAATGTTTACGTCCTTGTAAGTACGTTTTTCGAGCAAATGTATTGAAAAATTATTTTTTTCATTTCCCAACATATATTTCTTTGGGAAAGTTGTTCAGTTTCGTTGACTGAGCACGCCCTTTCAGTTTTCGGTACACCGTCTCTTACACCCTGTAATATATGCTTTAATTCATGAGAAACGTCTTCATCTATATACAATGTGAATTTTGGTTTTTCTCCCAAAGCCCAGTGATTCTATTCATGAGAACAAGCAACTTTCCCGAGAAAAAAAATTACGCCATAAAATATAGGGTCCTAGTAAAAGAAATATAATTGAATATAATTTTAGTACGTTACTTAGTTAAGCCATTAAACTGAACAACTTTCCCAAAGGAACATGGGTCGAAATACGAAAAACCAAATTTGACCTCCCATAAAAAATGTTCTATCAGCTCAGGTATTTCTGTGAAAGTAAAAAAATTGATTTTCGTATTTCGACCTACATAGGTCACTTGGGGGAAATTGATCAGTTTCATGGTCTCAGTAACATACTAAAATTACGTTCACTATTTCATTATGACCTTATAATTTTCTACGTCCCATACATGATGAGTCGATCAAGTGACCACTTTAGTATGGAGTCGAAATTTTTTTTCGAGTAGGCCTATAAAACATTTTTCTTCGGGAATGTTGTTTTCATGAGTATTGACGATCCACGCGGTATTTCTTTTTAAAGTAAATAAAAATGTATTGATGTAAAAATACTAAAAAAAAAACCGGCCAAGTGCGAGTCGGACTCGCGCACCGAGGGTTCCGTACCCCGACATAATCTTAATTGTATTTAGTTGAAATTTCAGTAAGTTAATGTACTAGATTTTTTGAGTCCGCCACGCGCTTGACCAAATTTTATTATTTGTTATTTTATAGCTTATGCATTATAATCATACCAATGTTCAACTTTGTAAGTGTTTCCATTTTTAAAATAGAACTAAAACAAAAATCGCCTCCGCGACCATCCAACTTGACCCCTCTCATATATGAATGTTCTTAAAACGGGAGCTCACCACAATTGGTTACCATTAGTTGTGAGAAAAGTTGTAATATTTAATTATTTCAGACTTTTCCCTTTTTTCAGATCATGTGTGGTTCATGGACCCTAATATATGATATTAATTTCAACCTGATACCTCTACCCGTTCGTGAGATAAAGGGTCTTGACAGACAGACAGACGGACAACAAAGTGATCCTATACGGGTTCCGTTTTTTTTTTTTGAGGTACGGAACTCTAAAAATTACATTGACTGAATGTTAACTTTAATTTTAACCTCAATCATCAGGAATTATTTAAATTTTTAAGATACAGATATGAGTTTGACGACGTAAACTTTGAATAGAAGATTTCACTAGCACTAAGGGTGAATTTCCAACAGTGCTGAGCGATGGAGCTATCAAGCTGTGAGCTGGGAAAATCCCAGGCAATAGGATTGCGCCATTTTCCTAGCTTGTCAAATGCGCTGTCAAAATAATATAAAATAAATATAAATATTTTTTTTATTCAGAGAATAATCAGCCCTTATACATATTTTATACTTCTGCCAAACTGCAGGGCAATTTGTTGGCAGGGGATACTCCCTTGAATAACTAGACGGGTAAGTATATTTCCATAGTCTAGGTACACACGGCAGCAAATAAATGGGAACAAAACCAGTATAAGATGAACCAGCGTTACGCTATAAGTGTCCGAGTCCGGAGATCAGTTCAAGGTCAAAGTGTTTCCACTGACGTGCAGCCATTCGTACTGATAAGATAACGGTACTATTCATGCGTCAGATTAATTAATGATGTATTGTGTTGTGTTACGTTGCAAAGATTAGGTACATTAAATTTCCAATTCACTTTTAATTTTATTTAACAAAAATTATTTAGCTTGAACTTGAACAACTTGAAAGCAGAGGCGGCTCGTCCTAAAGAGCACTGGTGCAGTGCACTCCCTCTTTCACAAAACTCAAATTTAGGATGTATTACCTACCTAGTTAAGTTACATACGATTACATACCTATTTTCATAACCCTATACGTTGTATACATTTATAATAGCCTAAGAAATAATTACGCAACAAATAAGTAGTCAAGTTGTACCAAGTGGCGCGCCAGCGATTCCGCTCCTATGAAGAAATCTACAGTACAATTCCTTATACAGAATTCAATGAGTGTGAAAGAGAAACATCAACACGCTCGAGCGCGTGAAACAAAAGATTTTCTATGAGAAATTAGCCTAATCAGGAGCGCTGCTCAGTGCTACGTTGCCAGGTCGCGCGCGATGCGCATGCAGTTCGGTGACAAGGCGCTGTTGCCGATCATACGTAAACAAACTTTTCGTATACAGCTTTCAGTTACTGTTCGCAATTTTGCTTGAAAATTCAGAAATAATTGTTTTTAATAGTGTACGTGCTTAATTACTGTAAAAATGGACGAATACAGTGTCGTTTACATTAAAAAATGCGAAAAAGACTTTACAAATACGCCTTGAACTCAATGAAAAGGGGCCGCACCACAACCTGAAATCGCGCTAGTTCAAAAATGTAGTACAAAAATTCACTTTTAATCGTGTTTTCAAACCAGAACAATATTTAAAAACACCTTGGATGTGCGGTTATAAATAAATTGTTTTGTTTCCCGTGTCTGGTATTTGGAGCTGGCGCTGGCGCGCATAATATGTAGGTAACAATAAAGCCATAAAAAATATTTCATCAATAAATGGTAGGTAAGTAAATTTATTTAAGTATTTAGTTTTTTTTGTGCACACCCATTAAAATGTCACGAGCCGCCTCTGCTTGAAAGTTTAACATTCTTTTATTTTCCAGCTCACAGCCATTGCTCACAGCTTAGCTATCGCATAGCACTAGTGAAAATGAACCTTAAGCCCTTTACATTACCCATTTGTCAAAATAAATGAAGTGTTATCGGAATAAGACCAATCTAAAGAGGTCCAGACAAGTCTAACGCAACTCTTGAGTTCCCTTTTTAGGGTTCCGTAGTCAACAAGGAACCCTTATAGTTTCGTCATGTCCGTCTGTCTGTCTGTCCGTGGCTAGGCACAGGGACGCTTAGTACTAGAAAGCTGTAATTTAGTACAAGATATACATTTCATCCAAGCCGACAGTGGTGAAATGAAATCTTGAAAAAAAAAAACTTTTTTAGGCTACCTCCCAAGTACAAGTAAAGCGGGGGTGAAATTATTTTTGTCATTTATGATCAACCCCATCGTGTGGGGTCGTTGAAAAGGTCTTTGTCGCTGAGCATTAGGAGGTAAAAAGTTTAAGTTTTGAACGTTATGAAATTTTAATCAAAATCGCCTTGCGATAAAAAAATCATGAAAAAGTTCCGACACGCACTTGGCCGGTTTTAGAAGAAGTGACAATCTGTGTATTGGACATTTCTCACATGGTCATCAGATCTCAAACTAGGCAAAGCCTAGATATCAGAGACTGACATACATAAATAGATAAATAACACTCAGACACAGAACGAATACTCGTGTTAATCACACAAATGTTTGCTCTGGGCGGGAATCAAACCCGTGGCCCACGGCAGGCTCACTACCAACCACAACAACGGGCCAGTCTTGCAATGAAAGATGACCTGGAAACCCAAGAATTGCAGCAGACTGAAGAGTGACAACCTTAGTCTTCCCATGTTTATACAACGTGTTAACGGAATAAGCGAAACTGAGAAAATAGTTTGTTCAGAATCGAGAATAGAATCAATTTCACAGGTTTTTGATAGGGGTAATTTTTTTAAATTTTTGCCGCTTCTATTATAAATATTTCTGTGGATACATGAGCAGATCATGAGCGGTGAGGAGGGGACGGAAGTAGGCGTGGCGTGCGCGGACTAGAACAACGATGAAACTAGAACAATGATGAAACTTTAAAATAACAATATCTTGAAAAAAAATCGTTTTTTTTTACGGAAATGGATTTATTTTAATAAAAATCAGTTGGGGTGTATGAGGGTTTTGATTATTCCATTAACACGTTGTATATTGGTCTCTTTCCATCGACATTTAATTGTGTAAGACGGATGTAATTTTTATAGGCATAATTCAAACTCAAAATCGCTTATTCAATGTTGGATATTAAAATCTCTTAATGACGTCAGCTAAACTACATCGCTTCACAAACAGTGGCGCCATGGTGGAAAAAAAAGAAGCGACAATAAAAACCCACGCGCTCTTTTAAATATCTTCGTTTTGTATGTTTGAATCATATTAATTAGAGATTGCAGATATTTTGACTTACTCCTTCCTCAACGGCCGCCATTGCAAAGATGGTGGAAGGCGAGATCTCAGGCTCATTGTTTCTGAGAGCACGCTCCAAGTTCTCCGCTGTATCGTGGATGCCTGGACGGACTTCGCAAAACCTAAAAAATAGTAAGGCAAAATGTTAATGGACTTATTTCGTCAAGATTGTTCTTAGTTTGTTTTGGAATAGGAGAAAATGGAATAAATATATTTTTACTCAAACATAACAAAAACATTATAGTTACATAACAATTTTTTGTAACATGTTTATATGAGTTCACTACACTGCAGAATCCTGTGTAATATTGATTTCGTCAAAAAGTTGTCTAAAAGAGATCACCCTTAGTGATAAGACCGCCCTTCGTCCACACTTTAGAACTCGCTATTTGTAAATGTTCCTTTATTAGTGAGCAATGAAGTGTTATTCATTAATTAATTTAGCCTCCAAAATAAGCCCTACCTCTATAGCCCCAGCACCATCACATGTGATGTGTCACGTGACCTTACGTTGGCCTTGATAGTTTCCTATATTTGCAAAAAAATATAGAATTGCTAATTTCTAAAAACAAATTGCAAACTTTCGGGTGCTTTAGAGGTTAAAAAGGTTTTACCGATATAAGAATCAGTAGCTGTTCTGTTAGTCCCCTTGCGGTCACCCATCCGGGTTCAAATCTATCGTATTCTTAACGTAAATAATAAAGAGCAATCGACACTTGGAAGTCACAATATTATCGTTTTATTCGTATTTATTCTGACATAATAATAGGAGTATAGAATTACGTCGACCAAGCCTTCTGTTTTTGTCTGGGTGTAGCGGTTTTTATTTTTCTGACGTGTAAGATCAATGACCTGGTCTATCGCAAAACCTGCTACGTTGCTATGAAAAGAAGATATTAAAGATATTGCCTACATACAATGTCTGGTAACCGGCCGTACAAACTTAAACGGTAAATTCTAACCATGAAACTGAAAAACTTTTCCCAGGGAACATAGGTCGAAATACGAAAAATAAAATTCGACGTCCTATACAAACTGCATCAGCTGACAGCACATTTTGTATTCGATATATGTAGTCGATATTTTTTTTTCTTATTTCGACCCATGTTCCTTGGGAAAAGTTGTTCAGTTTCATGGTCAGAAAATACCGTTCAAGTTTGTACAGTCGGTCCTCAGACACACAGGTAGTTGCGAGCCACTCACCGTTGGAAAAACTTTGACCTTGAACGGGTCTCTGGTTTCGGGCACTCGTAGCGTAGCGCTGGTTCAGCTTATACTGGTTTTGTTTCCACATGCTGCCGTGCGTACAGTAAATAATAAGTGACCTACCTTTCGGTGTTAGCTGTCCAGAGAACGATGACCTTTTCTATTTTGTGTTTGTCCTTGAAATCCTTGATGTCCGCGCGAACTTGCAAGTACTGCTCGTGTTTCGTGCCCTTGATGAGATTCGTAGCTCTGTCAGCCTGAAAATAAAGTGTTTTACAATCATCACATCATATCGTTTGCGCTGTAAGATCGATGACCGACAAACGATAGCTGCAGGGTTATTGAACCGCTAGACGTATCTTACGTCGTTCATTAGAGACTACTTCATGTGCCTTCAAAAGGTTGGAATCATCTTACTTTTATATTGCCACTGATAAGACAGTAAGTGGTATAGGCGGTAGTCACCACTCATCAGATGGCCCACCTGCTCGTTTGCCTACTCGTGACATAAAATGTATGCAAGGTCATGTGTTTGTGTAGCACACCATGCCGCTATGCAATGATATGCATAAGACCTTGCCCTCGCCATTCGTTCTTCCTTATACACTCACCAGCAAAAATAACCGGCCGGTCTATTTTCTGTCGTACATTTTCATACAAGTAAGGGATCAAACGAAGCGTCAATATATTTCCTAAACGAAATAAATATCCGTGAATAAACAGTGAGATCATTAAATAAGGTATCTGACTTAAGATTCTTGAATATTAGATGTCCCTCAACACAGAATCCTCAGAGAAAAAAACTGCATAAAAACTTATTTTGATGATGCCAAAAAATAGTCATGAAATAGTCATAAATAGTCACCATAAGGAAAAAAATAGTCGCGTTACAATTCTAGAGTTATAGCTATGGTTTACTGAGGATTATGGGCATAGGCTATATACAGAATCCTCAGTTCTGATGCAAGCAAACCGTGGGGACTATCGACTTGGTCTTTATTTTAAAAAATAGTCATGAAATAGTCGTCTTGACTTCCAAATTCTCAAAAATAGTCGTTCAAGGATTTCAGAGTTACAGGGGTAGCTTGCTCAGGATTCTGTGCATAGCATTTCACGGACGCAGATTCCAGCAGAACGTTTAGCTTTTTCTGTTTGATACTGATGTCAAAAAATAGTCAACAAATAGTCGTCTCAAACCATTATCACTTTGGTCTGGTTTACCTTGTAGAAGTATGTTAAAAATGCATGTTAACTTCGCCATACATTTTTCAACTCAAGTACAGTCGTGTTCAAAATACATATCATCTTTGATAGTAACTATTTACTTACTTTTTTTTAATGTATTTGGAAACCAATATAATTATTTCTGTAATAAAAAGCAAAGTTTATTTGTTTTCATGTTAAATAATATAGCTTAATAAACTACAATAATTGGTTTTAAACTAAAATAATAAAAAAATCTTGTTTATGAATATATTCAGTACCTACAGATTATTTTTAAGTTAGTTTTTTGTATAAATCACAGTCTTCGTACTTGTGTCCGTTAAATTAGTAATACAGGGTGTTAATTTTAATGCGTGCCATAGCTTAGGGGGTGTTTCAGTAACG
Source organism: Athrips mouffetella (assembly GCA_947532105.1). Classification (NCBI taxonomy): domain Eukaryota; kingdom Metazoa; phylum Arthropoda; class Insecta; order Lepidoptera; family Gelechiidae; genus Athrips; species Athrips mouffetella. The sequence goes on along the minus strand of OX383976.1, from coordinate 4,756,337 downwards.
ATAAAGGAACATAAAAAAAAAATCTACTTTTAAAAAATTCTGAAAATTTTAAATTTTTTAGCCCTACGCAGAGGGCAATAACCCGCAGCGCAATGACCCGACCGAGGCTGCGCTTTTAACGAGCTGCTGTTAGTTTTAGAATTTACATTCAATTTTTAAGTAGGATTATTGAAAAAATGGAAATCCTAATTTGGAATAATGCGTTGTGTATTTACTGCTTCCATAGGCTGTAGTGTAAGTTAACTTTACATTTCATATAATTACCGTAGAACATGGCAATTGTCGTTGTAATAGCAACACTGTAGGGCACTTCAATACGCGCCGGCGGCGGCGGCGGCGATCGCTAGCTCGGTCACACAATTCGGTCGAGCCAAACGCCGCCATGCTATTGGTTAAACATATCTCGTCTCAGAATATTGGTGCTTTTTCTATTATACGACTCACGTTCAACATTTACAACTCTGTTACTATGCCATTAAGTAACTGATTTGTATTATTCTACTGATGTTCTATTGGGTAAAAGAAACACATATGCAGCGACATTTTAATTTTTAATGAATAGTTAAATGCGTAGGCAAACAACATTGATCAATCAAGAAATTAGTAAAGTTAGTATAGTTAATTTAGTAATATTTGCGAACCTTCCAATTATTATTAAAGTATTTTTATTAACTGAATGCATCTGGGTTTAAGCCCGATATTCTAGTTTTACCTTTCCTTAAACGTGGAACCTACATTATAAGTTTTTAGACCAAAAGGTTGGGGCTGTGCACTGATATATCAGTCGGTTTATCCTCTTATTTACCTAATAAAAAAAGATAACACTAAAATAGGGTCTGCCACAATATATAAAAATAAAAGCTTCTAACAATATCAAAATCCATTTTTTTTGACAACTTGAAATCAATATCAAATAATTTTGTGTACGCGACTGTACAAAGGAAAAATGTATGGCGAAGTTAACATGCATTTTTAACATACTTCTACTAGGTAAACCAGACCGAAGTTATTATGGTTTGATACGACGACTATTTGTTGACTATTTTTTGACATCAGTATCAAATAGAAAAACCTAACCGTTCTGCAGGAATCTGTGTCCGTGAAATGCTATGCACAGAATCCTCAGCAAGCTACCCCTGTAACTCTGAAATCCTTGAACGACTATTTTTGAGAATTTGGAAGTCAAGACGACTATTTCATGACTATTTTTAGGGTTCCGTACCTCAAAAGAAAAAAACGGAACCCTTATAGGATCACTTTGTTGTCCGTCTGTCTGTCTGTCAAGACCCTTTATCTCACGAACGGGTAAAGGTATCAGGTTGAAATTAATACCATATATTAGGATCCACGAACCACACAAGATCTGAAAATTTAAATTTTTTACAAGGACGCAATCAAAAGATATGGCATTTTATGTCCTCATCTCCATACATTTATTCAAAAATGCAAAACCTACAGGGTACTTCCCGTTGACCTAAAATTATGAAATTTGGCAAGAAGCTAGGCCTCACAGTACAAATAATGGGAAAAGTCTGAAATCATTAAATATTACAACTTTTCTCACAACTAATGGTAACCAATTGTGGTGAGCTCCCGTTTCAAGAACATTCATATAAGAGAGGGGTCAAGTTGGATGGTCGCTGAGGCGATTTTTGTTTTAGTTCTTTAAAAAACGGGAACACTTACAAACTTGAAAATTGGTATGTTTATAGTGCATAAGCTATAAAATAACAACAAATAATAAAATTTGGTCAAGCGCGTGTCGGACTCAAAAAATCTAGCACATTAACTTACTGAAATTTCAACTAATACAATTATGTTTATGTGGTGGTACGGAACCCTCAGTGCGCGAGTCCGACTCGCACTTGGCCGGTTTTTTAAAATAAAAACCAAGTCGATAGTCCCCACGGTTTGCTAGCATCAGAACTGAGGATTCTGTATATAGCCTATGCCCATAATCCTCAGCAAACCATAGCTATAACTCTAGAATTGTAACGCGACTATTTTTTTCCTTATGGTGACTATTTATGACTATTTCATGACTATTTTTTGGCATCATCAAAATAAGTTTTTATGCAGTTTTTTTCTCTGAGGATTCTGTGTTGAGGGACATAATATTAGACCTGTGCACGGTATCCAGGAAATTCCGTGCATCATACAGAAAAAAAATATACGTCATTTCATCAGATTTCTCTTACATTTAGCGAATGTTTAAAATGTCTCACGGGTTTTCTTCAACATTTTAGATATACCTAATCTTTGAAAATATTGTTAATAAGGTTCTTATCTAAAGACCTCATCAATCAGATTTGTATTTTTATTCAATTTAGGTAAGATATTGACGCTTAGTTTGCCCCCATATTTGTATGAAAATATATGAAAGAAAACAGACCGGCCGGTTATTTCTGCCGGTGAGTGTACAATCAAAGCTTTAGGTACACCTACCTTCTTGTGGGGTCAACAAAAATAAACTACGGATTTTTAGGGTTCCGAACCAAGATGGTAAAAACGGAACCCTTATGGTGCGACTTCGTCTGTCTCTCTGTCTCACCTGTACCTGTTTATCTCAGCCACCACTCATGCTATCGACTTGAAATGTGAATAGTTTTAGAATATAATTACCGAACTTTAATGCAAACGACATATAATAAAAAATATTATTATTGTAAAGGGGGGCCAAATAGGAGGGGCAAAAATATAGATTGTCGTTACTAGGCCGCGAGGGGTTATTACGAAACGGCTTTACTTGTACACTCGCGGAAGGAAAAGGTTCGCCAGTTTTCAAATTGATTCGTTTAACGTCGCGAGCACATATTACCTTTTGAAACTGTGACACAGATTCTACTATTGCATAGAAAAGCTCGCTTATATTTAAAAAAATCCAGTTTCAGTAACGGAAGATGTTATTTAAAACCGACTCCGTACACTGTCTTATATATACAGTCGCGCAACTCTAGCCCCTACACTGATTGAAATAAGAACGGTTCAAAGTGTCAAGCTTGACGTGCTCTTGACTGTATTATCTATTATGGCACTGTTTTAAAAACAATTCCCGGAAAAATCTTTTTACGTTCAATGATTGATACTGGGTATTTCGTATTTGCAAACATTTGCACATGATCTGCTTAAGTTTCAAAACATACGCACTGCCTCTGCACGTGTTCCGTAATTTTCCTAACAGTTTTCTGCCTGATAGTCAAGCTTGTGTCCTAGTATTCTACTGTTTCGACAATCAACGAATTACTTTTTTATATCGATGGAGGTCTAAACTGATTTGGCATAATAATTCAGTCTTTTGTTGATGGGAATTGGAAAATCGGAAAAATGTGTACACAGAAAAATAATACGAGTACCACCAGAAATTACAAAACAGTTTTGTATTAGAGGGAAAAACTCAGTTTTTAAAAAAAAAAAAAAAACTATTTATTTCGGACAACATGATCCATATGGGTTAGTAAGCCTTAAAACTATGTTAGTAATCTATAACTAAAAGAGATCTGCACCTGTCGATCATACTTCTGATCAGTGGACAGTCCCCACTGTCAACTATTGCGTTGAGCGCGCTATTGCTGCTGCCGCGCAGTCTGTGCAGCATAGACGCGGTCTTTTTGCGCATTATAGCGCCAAAACTATCCACGTCCGCCAGCGCAAACATTGTGGACGCACTACAAAAACGCGGCAGCCGCAACAGCGCCCTGAACGCATTATTGTACTGAATGCGTAGGGCATTGTAGGCCTTTTTGGTATGATTGACCCATAGACTACTGGCATAAAAGGACGTGCAGTATGCCTTAAAAAGCGTTATTTTGACTGCTTCGGTGCAGCGTCCAAATCTATGGACCAACATATTCGCCCCGACCGACAATGCCCTACGCTCCCTTTCCATATCATCATCATCTTTGAGAATGTCACTGACGATGTGCCCTACATATTTAAATTTATACACCCTGTCTAGAGGTTCGTTATATAATTTTATAAGGGGGACAACTTTAGGGCACTTACTGCCCGTACAGTAAACCATGTGAGACAGCGTAAGACTCACAACAACTGAGTAGTTCTCTGAGCGCACAGACCGAGGGCGCCAGCAGCACCATGTCGTCGGCGTAGCTGATGTTATTGACGCACACGTTACCGATGTGGCAGCCGACACGCGTGCTGCTGAGCTCCCGGATCAGCGCGTCCACGTACAGGTTGAAGAGCTTGGGCGAGGTCAGCCCCCCCTGCCTCACCCCGCACTCCATCCTGTACGGCTCAGAGTACTCGTCCGCCCATCTCACAACGTTCACCTGGTTACTGAACCAAAATTTAAGTATGTCAGCATACCCATCTGGTAGACCAATATTATCCAGCTTACGCCATAAGACGTCATAAGAGACTAGATCGAACGCTTTAGTAAGATCCAGAAAACAGGCGTACACAGGTGTATTCCTGTCCGTGTAATACTTGACAGTGTGCTTCATACTCAGTATAGCAGTTTCGGTTGATAGGCCACGCGTGAAACCATGCTGGCCATCACGTGAAGTGTAAGATGGTTTTCTAACATTGAGTTAAGCACACTGTCAAGCACCTTGGCTATTGTGTTTGCCAAGGATATTGGCCTGTAGTTCGATCTGTCTGATACGTCACCCGTACGATTCTTAACAATCGGAACTACTGTGGTTCTCATTAGGTCTACAGGTAAGTACGAGTGTGAGATACAGACATTAAATAACAGCGCCAGTACTCTAGGCAGGTGCACACCAGCGTGCCTTAAGTGCTCAATACTGAGACCATCGTGTCCAGGCGATTTACCTGTAACCATAGAACTTATGATACTTTTAATCGTTTTAGAACTAATAGTCGCCGATAGATCTCGTTTAGCCTCAGTATTGGGCACGAAAACAGATGATGGCCCTAATGGTGACGACACCAAGAACTGGTCTCTAAACAAGTTGGCAATTTGCTTTACATCACTCACCCCGCCTAGGTTTTCAGGCAGGCTAGGTCCACTGTTAAGTTGCTTAGTGGACTTCCAGAATTTATTAAAGTTGTGTTTAGAATGGTGAGAAGCCAAAACATCCATTTTTATTTGATCCTGAGCGTTCTGACACCATTTTAATCTACTTTTGAAAATCCTTCGACTATTCACCATCTCATTGTAAACAAAACCCAGCCTAGGACGCCCATACCACACCCACAACATAAATTTGGACCTAGCCTCCCTGTGTGCCGCACTGACATGCTTATTCCAACCAACCAGAGCGCGCTTGTGCTTGTTACAATCAAAAGCCTGATAAGTTTCGATCGCTGCGCCTGATAGAGAAGATAATATTTTCTTATATAAATGATCTATCACATTCTTATGACAGTCATCATTACAAAAACCATAGCTACACTTTATGAAATCTGACGGTAAATTTATTAATTTTAATTTCTCGTTACATATTTCCATGTATTTTTTAATTTGATCATCAGTTCTATGGCCCCACTTAATTTTATTACATTTTATATTCTTTTGCGTTGCTTTCGATGCAACTAAATTAAGGTTACAGTTTACAACAAGGGGGAAATGGTCAGACCAATACACGTCGTATAAGACCCTCTTTTTATTTTTTTATTTTTTTTTTATAGCCGTATTAATTCGGTCGATCTCGTTTAAGTGTTAAAACTGTGTGTATTATAATAGTAATACACGACCACGTTTGTCTATTTATCGCCGGCGGCGTCGTTTCCTTGATATGGCCTCTCGCAACCCTCTTACAAAACATTTAGTATTTGCCTATGACGTCATTTCCGTAATAACTATTGTACTCCTAAAATTACAAAAAATTTAGTATTACCTACTCGTATGAGGGCCCCGTTTTCAATTTAACAATTTCACCCTTATAATTACAAAATAGTATTTGTATTGAACATCATACATTACTAACGCATTCTTGAAATTACAAAAATGTTACGTGTAATATTTACTAACTGCATTAACAAAAACCGATCCATAGATATTACAGGGCATTTGTTGTCCTCGGATTTAGTAATATTTTAGTAAAAATTAATGTATTTTTGTTAGTTTTTCGCTCAGTGTACGAGTATCTTTCTAATACAAACCAGAAGGCCCATTCTTGAAAAATATCACGGAAATGTAAAAGTTTTTTGACCTTTCCATACAAACTGTTCGATCGAAGTGAGCAATTTGTATGGAGGCCAAAAAAAATTTTTATTTCTCAAAAATATTTCTTTGGGTAAGTTGTTGACTGGAGGATGGGCAGCAGCATCCTCCTTTGTATTTTACATCTTACTTACTGCGATCATCTACAACCGCGGTCCATGGTGCCAGCCGTAACGCTAACAAGCGAGGTGACTATGGTACTTCCCCTCTACATTTTTCCAGCAAAAGCTAGAATTCTGGAGGGAGCTCCCTGTCCTGTAGTGGACGTTTCATGGGATGTAATGATGATGATGATGTCCAGTTTCGTTGACTGAGCACGTCCTTTTATTTTCAGTACACTGTTCCTTACACCCCGTATAGATAGGTAATTCGCTGTCAGTCGAACAGTAAAACACCGTCGGGACACATGCTTCGGTTATGTATGAAGAATGAATAATTAAAAGCTAACGTAGCATAGATTTTATGAGTTCTCGGTAAAATACGTTTGACGTAAAATGGTCAAGAATTTTAATTCCGTTAATACTAGTTGCTGCCTTGATATAATGTTGGCGTAATATATTGATTTTCTTGAAATTTCAACCTTGCTATCTTGTAAATTTGGAAACTTATGTGACGCCTCTTTTCTTTTTAACTTTTGTTTTTTTTTTATTCATAGGAATTCTACTGTAATAACACAAGGTTCTATTCACCTTTTGGAACCCCAAAAATAATGATAACTGTCCGCATCACTTCGTTTTGAAATTCGTAAACTAAAAACTTGGCCTTGGGACTTTAATAAATAAATTACGTTATTTATCATAAAAAATAACAAATTTTTTCGAACACAAACAACGGAGTTAACATTTGTTAGGTATTTATTTTCGTAAAATATCGATTAGCGTGCGACAGAATTAGGACCCTATTTCTGGGCCAAGTTTCGAGGTTACTTACATTTGGATTTCTGTTGCGAATTCTGTTTATTGTGTTAGATAGAAATATAGCACAATAAACAGATGGCAAAGGTTTTTCTAGTTATTTTTTGCGGATAATTTGAAAATATTGTCAAAAATTGGTTTCCACTCACCACGCTTTCATCCCATCCTCGTCGCCACTGTTACGTCCGGTAGGACGTACTGTTATTTATCGATATGCATCTAGTAAAACTAGCTATTAATGGTACGTGGGACACAGACAGAACATCCCCGCTCGCCGGCCAGCAGTCGAATGATATTCTCCCAGAGTACCCACAGTTATTGTGTACGTCACAGCTGGATATTTGACAAACCCGTTGGTGTGGTTGGTAGTGAGCCTGCCTCTCACGCCGTGGGCCGCGGGTTCGATCCCCGCCCAGGGCAAACATTTGTGTGATGAACACAAACGTTTGTTCTGTGTCTGGGTGTTATTTATCTATTTATGTATGTATATCAGTCTCTGGTACCCATATTACAGGCTTTGCCTAGTTTGGGATCAGATGACCTTGTGTGAAATGTCCCCATTATTTATTAAAAAAAAATATATTATATTACACCGCGATTTTTTATCGCGCCGTCAACCCGAAAGCGCGTTTTTATGTGCGATTCTAGCGATGCAATTGCGCGTTTGTATCGGCGACACGGCGCGGTTTAAAATCCCGATGTGCGCAGGCTCTAAGTCAGAACATTTAAGAAGAACTAGCAAGCATACTTACTTGATTAGCAGCGATGAAGTCGGCATCGTAGATGGCCGGCCGAGGTTTCATTGTGGCCATTTCCTTGCGTAGTTTCTGTTGTAGTTCGTAGTCGATCACCTTGGCTCGCACCATGGAATCCGCCAGGTTAAGAGGACTGATGTCCCAGCCATCAATTACTGGTGAGAAACGGTTTAAATAAGGCAAATGCAGGATATACCCACACTTGGCTGATATTCCACAAATTCGCACAAAGCGCTTTGAAACATCTTCAAAGCCAAAGAATAACGGAATTCTCTGCCTGCGTCTGTATTCCCGAGTTCATATAACCCCAATCTATTCAAGTCGCGAGTGAATAGGCTTCTTCTAGGCAAGCTCGTTCCATCGTCGACGTCATCTCTGTCCTCAAGACTAGATCGAGGTCAAGAGTAAGCCCATTGACAATAAAAAAATGACACAAATGCTTGTTTGCCCGGGCGGGGATCGAACCCACTACGGCGCAGAAGACAATAGGCCTTCGGTGCTTTGTACCTACGCATCTGTAGATATACAATGTATCTGGGGACCGAATGTACAAACACAAACGGTAGACTCTAACAATAAAACTGAACAACTATTCCGAAGGCCGCCTATTGTGCTCCGTATTTCATTTTGTATTTTTTTTTCTTTTGTAAATTTTGTATTTCTGTGTGCAATAAAGAGTATTGTATTGTATTGTATTGTATTGTAAGGTACATACTCGTAATATGAAATTGTCCTATACAAACTGCATCAGCTGATAGCACATTTTATCGTGTGGGTTGCAAGGTCGATGGCCGATCTCCCAAACCCTTATGCCAGAGTCGTTGAGCCGCCAAAGGCCTCTGACATGGCTCATTAACGACTACATCCGTAGATAGTAGATCAACTTACTTTTCGGACAATCAGAGGCGCTACCGCCAAACTCAATCGTTATCGAATCTCTCTTTTCTTCTTGTATAGGATAAAAGAGAGAATCGATAACGATTGAGTTCGGCGGTAGGGCCTCAGGTGATTCATCCTGCAATGTCCTAACCAAACTGGGGAGGTTGCACAAAGGGATTTTTGTGTGACAGTGTCCCCATCGGGAATCGAACCCAGAACCTCCGGATCGAGAGCCAAACGCTCTGAGGCGCAAACCACTAGAACAGGATGGCTGTTTGGCTGGTAACCGTAGATACGGAATAAAGTACCGGATACACGGTCGCCAACTAAGCCCCGACAGAGGTGACCTTCGTCGGTTCCGACCGGGTAGTTCGTGGTTTACAACCAAATGTTTAGTGACCTTCCAACGCCCTTGGTCGTGAAAGCAGCTTCCCAAACAAATGTCACATAGAGGACGTTGGTTACGTCTCCCTCCGACCGTGTAGCTGGCGGTTGGCGACCGCACAGATTATAAACTGACGTTTATTGCCTTTCCCGGTAATTAAAAACAAAAGAAGACAACGAAATTGATAATTTTGTGACAAAAAAGATATGAACAGTCTTCTAAGCATTGATTGCGTATATTCATGTTTTGAACCGAAGTACAAAACACGAGAACTGTCAGTGTCAACTGTCATTTTGTATCACCACATCGAGATTTTTAATCTATTTCTAAGCTTGTTGACAACAAGTCGGTGACTGTGTAGTTCAAACGGACAAAATGATTGCAAACCAAGGTGACCTTTGTCGGGAGCTTGTCGCCGACCGTGTATCAGGCATTTAAGGCGGATATGATGCTCATATCCGCCTGCTGTCGGATATGGTGATGTCTATCTGTATAGAGATAAGTTTTAGCTACTTGATGCTACTTTATGGTAGGAGCTAGCTAAGACTCGGTATTTTATATTTGACTCCAAATGATATTACTAGAGGAAAGGCAAAAGAAAAGGCACTGATAAGAGGTAAACTTAGTTTTCTATAGTGCAGTAAGGAGACACAGAATTACATAGAACTTTTACAGGGAAAATTCAGAGATAATTAATTAGGTCAAATACAATTCTGCGCGAGAGAATTTAGGAGACGTCTGAGGGCAGCGGGGGCTGCTCTACCCAAAAGAGTTGTACATACGTACTTACTATAAATATGTCACGTACGGTTCGCAGAAGGACAATGCTGCTCATCTGTCTAGTTCCCTTTAGTCGCGTTTTAAGAGACTCTCAAGAGAGGGGAAGGATTGGTCCGGTCTTAGGGCAGTTTTCCACTAGAGCTGTGCAGGGTAGGTAAGCCGTGAGCTCGAAAAAATCCAAGCAATAGGATTGCTGCATTCTCCTAGTTCAGCGGAGCGCTGCTCAAAGCTAGCTGCTGCGCATAGCATAGCTATGGTGGAAAACCACCCTAGCCGGCACTTTACAGGCACTAAGACAGATTGAAAAACGTTCACAAGAATGAAACGAAGACTACAGAGTAAAAACGAGAATGAAAAAAAAAATGAAAATTAAAGTAATAATGCCATTTAGTAGCATTTTTGTAAATCTATACCTCGGGATCACGGAATACAAACCGTGCTCGGGATCTATACATAGTAAAATTTACAGATTCAAAAACCATCAATGTCATGTTATATGGCCAGTCATTCAATTAGTAAGTACTTAGCAAGAACCGTAAGCGTATTTATTTTTAAAACAAGAAATGTAAAAAAAAATAATAATGTAATAATGCCATTTAGTAGGTTTTTATGAATCTACACCTGAGTAAATATTTACAGATTCAAAAACCGTCAATATCATTTTCTATGGCCCGTTATTTGAATGTTTTTAATCAGCCAGTTTTGTGAGCGTCATGTTTTATTTTTTAATTCATGTATACGGCGTGAAAAATAAGTCTGTCTGTGACCGTTAATGCGGACTAATGCGGAGAAGTCAAAAAATGAGTCGCGAGTGTGAGGTGCGGCAAGTGGGGGAAGCGAGCGAGTCGTTCATTGGCCTTCCGCCTGTTACCCATGCGCAGAAAATAACCGTCATAGACAGACTTGTCCTGAACGCGCTGTAAATTAGCTTTATAATAATAATAATAATATATTTATTTATTCAGACAACACAATGGCCCATTTGTTAGTAAAAAGAAAGCACACTTAAAACTATGTTAGTAGATTACAACGCATTATATTGATAAAATAATTATAGATGAATTAATACAAAATTAGAAATAAGAAATAACATTGGTCGGTCAGTAGAAATACAACCATCAGGGTGAATTTCTCTTGACCAACCAATGCAGGAGATTGCGCATAATTGGCAAGTCATAATGTCCTACTCAGTCATCAGGATGGAGTTGGAGCTAGCCCGCATCCTGCATAACAACGAGGCTGCTCTTTTGCGCATAATGGCGTTAAAAGTCATCTGTATGAGCCTCCGCGAACATGCCTGAAGCGCTACAAAAACGGGGTAGCCCCAACAGCATCTTGAAACCGTTATTATATTGAACACGCAGGACGTTGACGGTCTTCTGCGTATAGCTGGCCCACAGACCACAGGCCTTAAACTAACATTCCTTGTATTTACCCTGTAGCCTTCAAACACTCACCCAAATCATCAGGATGCACCATTGGTATGAGCTGTGACATTGGCACGTAGACATCCATCCCTTTCTCATCTATACCCAGTCTGACAGTAGACGCTTGAGTGAGCGAACCGAACCTGGTGTACAGATGGATATTGGACATCATGTCTTGTGGGTTGCAAGGTCGATGACCGACCTCAAAAATTCTGGTGTCACAGTGGTTGAGCTGCCGACCATTAACGACTACATCCGTAAGTAGTAGTCGGGACCAACGGCTTAACGTGCCTTCCGAAACATGGAACCATCAAATTTTTCGAACATTCAGATCCTATCCAAACTGGGGAGGTCGCACAAGGACATTTTTGTTTCAATTCAATTTATTCCATAAACAATATTTTACAATTGTGTTGGAAAGTGTTCCCACCGGGAATCAAACCCAGAACTTCCGGATCGAGAGCCCAACACTCTAACCACTACACCACAGAGGCTGTTATTGGTGGTTTTAAACCATACTGTTTTGAACTTCAGAGTGGTACTTTGGAGGGGATTCACCATAGTGACCACGCTTGTTAGCGTTGCGACTGGAGCCCGCTGTTGATGGTGACCGCAGTATGCAAGATAGTACGATACACAGTAAGATGCTGCTGCCTATTCTCCGGTTCATAACTCTTAGTCGCCTCTTACGACACCCACGGGTAGGGATGGGATGGTACTATTCTTTGCCGGCACCACACGGTGTGCTGCCGGCAAAGCACCAAATGTGTCGCTGTTTACATACCTAACAACTATTTAAAATGGAAAATTCACCGTAGCTACAACTTAAAACCACAGTAAATTTCCCTGTTGAAACATTGTTTGATGTATCTTAATAAAGAACCGTGGGTTGGTAAGTTCAGCCGGGCTAAGATTCGCACCGCCACTTAGTCAAGTCGCGCGCAACTGTCACTTTTTATGTATGGACGCGAGAGACATAACCGGTTTAGTCTATGAAGACTCGCCAAGTCGCGGTGCGCATGCTCGACCCACAAATCAAGCGTAAAAAAGTCCGCATGCATTTTCGGTTTAGTTTCTACCCTAAGGGCTCCCGCACACGACCGAGAATCGGTGGCCGATTATCGCCCAGGACAAGGACGGAAGATTCAGGTGATAACACGTCAGAGCGGGATGCCGACAAAAAATCGGTCACTGATTCTCGGTCGTGTGCGGGAAGCCTAATTCTAACTGAGCCGTGGACTCCTAGTAATAAAGTAAAATTTTCAATGGTAACCCGCAAATACTCTCCTCTGCTCTGGGTCTGAACTGAACCTAACCTCTTGATCCTTTGATAAACTCTACCTGCACTATACTCGCGTACATTTCAGCGATTCCCAGTTCTAAGGTTGCCTGGAAGAGATTGCTCTAAGCAACAAGGCTGCCTTTACGCGCAATTAGATTAAGCTATTCTTACGCAATTATTGTGAGTTTCTGTGCAAATAAATTCTTCTATCTATCTAACCCTACAAGTAGTTAGATAGTGGTGTCGATTCTGGCAGACCCAAACTAAAACTAAACTAAATTGGACAGTTCTAAAAATGATGCTGTCTTTTATTAGTCTGTAGGGAGTAACAAAGACAGCATCACTTTTAGACCTGTCAAATTTAGTTTAGTTTTAGTTTGGGTCTGCCAGAATCGATTTTTGCAGACACAAACTAAAACTATACTTAACTTGATAGCTCTAAAAGTGTTGGGGCCGTTTGCACTAAACTTAAGAATCGCCCAAGTTCTTGCCTAAGGGCTGTCAAAGTATTGGTAAGAGTGTCCTAAACAAGTTAGGGGCGATTCTTAAGTTTAGTGCAAACAGCCCTTAGTTCAGCCTATAGCAACAAAGACAGCAAAACTTTGGACCTGTTAAATTAAGTTTAATTTTAGTTTATGTCCGGAAGAATCGACACCAATGTGATGCTTACCAGTTTGAGTCCATCTTTCCATTCTTGTTGTTCCACGATAGCTGGTGACGGTTGGCCAAGACTGCTGCGGTGAATGTGGACCCATTATTGCCTCCCCAACCAACCAACATCACCCCCAATTTGGGGACATTCCTGCCCGTACGGATCGATAACCCAGACCGATATGGACGAGCCTGTTGGAAGAAATCGCAGTCAATATCGATATTTTCCACTTCAATGATTTGAAGTGGAAAATATTGGATTTTGATGTATAGTGACGAGACTGCCCAAAGAAGGCAAACCCCACGATCACATGGGAATAATAGAGACAGAGAATGAAAACCAAGCTTTTTAGGTTTTCGTACTCTAAGGGCGCAAAACGGGACCATATTAATATGCCTCCGATGTCTGTCTGACAGCGGGCTGTATCTCATGAACCTTATAGGTAGGTAAAGTTGAAATTTTCACAGATTATGTATTTCTGTTGCCGCTTTAACAAGAAATAATAAAATACGAGTCATCTAAGACAAGCATAGGATGCGGAAACATCTTTTCCTTGTCATTTTCATCGCGGATGCGCGTCCTGTCCTCATCCACAATCTTAGGTAAGTACGTGTATTTTGTCTGGCCAGCCCCTTAGCACAGTAAATATATAAGCTAAAGCAGTATGGAAACTCCTAACAAACGTCCAAAACAGGCGCACTCACACATGCACACACCGCTACAGGAAAATAAGCAGTTTTCGCGCTGAAGTAAGTCGTGGGTGCCAAAACCATGATACAAACAAATAGGTACATATATAGAGTTCCTATAAGTATGTCCCTGTCCTTGTGCGATAAAAGGCGACTAAGTATCTTAATCTGCCCTTGCGTGATAAAAGGCGACTAAGTGTCCTCATCTGCCCTTGTGTCATAAAAGGCGACTAAGTGTCTTTATCTTTATTACAGGGAATCCTAGTGTAAGGACTAGATAAACTGTAAATAACCCTCTTGAGTATAATAAATTTCATTTTCATCTGCCCTTGTGTCATAAAAGACGACTAAGTGACTTAACCTTCCCGTGTGTCGTAAAAGGCGACTAAGTGACTTCTTAACCTTTCCTTGTGTCGTAAAAGGCGACTAAGGGTTTCGGAAAAATTTGTTTAGTTTTACGGTCCGAAAACATGCTGAAAGGAACTAAGTTGATAGAAGCACCCCAATATTTGAGTTAATCATACTATTCTTATTTCAAAACATCTGGGTTTCAACCCTGACGCTCCGACGCAGAATAGTTCTTTTTTAAAAAAAAGGCCCGAGTTTCCATACTGCTTTAGCTTATATATTTACTGTGCCCTTAGTATATTTTTTAATCGCGATCTCAAAAACGGCACTAACGATTTCAATACGATTTACAATACTGTGATTTACGAAGAATCCATGTTCACGGACCTAGTTTCGAAAAAAAAAATTGCGCGATTCATAAAACCCGCACGTGGTACAGCACCACTATTATAGAGCGAAGTTCGGTCGCCCAGGTACTACTATTAAAAGAGCAATATTTTTTCTCGAAAACGGCTCTAACAATTCCGATGAAATTTATTATTCGGGGATTTTCGGGGGCACAAACTCGATCTAGCTAGGTCTCATGTCTGGGAAAATTCGTTTTCTCCGTTTTTATCATTTCTGGTAAATGGCGCATTTTAGAAACCCTACAGAGCCATCTCTTAGTCAGTTTTGGTTAAAATTATAAACGAGCATCGCTTGGATGCCCAGGTACTGTTTTTGTTATGGTCCCATCGTGGTCCTATCGATATGTAGCTAATAGGTCTCATGACTGAAAAAAAAACGTTTTACGATTCAAAAAATCTGCCCAGTGTTAACATTCTGTATACAGTTTTTTTTATGTTACAAGTGAGTAAGCTGTAAATGATGCTGTGCTGATGGTCAGTGGTTTCCAGGTCAGCGGTAGCAAACACTGTCTTCTAAGTGACATACTTTGACACTAATAAGACAGCAAAGCGTGTTGCCCACCCTGGAGAACTAAGATGTTATGTCTCACTGGCTCCCTTACCCTTTAAACCGGAACACAGCAATGCAAACACTGCTGCTTTTATGGCAGAACTAGCGGTTCGCCCCGGCTTCGCACGGGTAGATATAGGTTCTTGTTGCAACGGGGGTTACTAAAGAAACCAGCCAAGCGCAAGTTGGACTCCCACCGAGGGTTCCGTACCACTAAGGTAAAAATACTGTCCTAGTTATGGGCAGTCATACCATCTTAGTCACGCAGAAGTGCATTAAATTCGCTCGAGCCGACACGCACTTCATCAAAACCATCATAACATCCCATAATACGTCCACTACAGGACAGGGAGCTCCCTCCAGAATTCGAGCCCTTGCTAGAAGAATGTGGAGGGGAAGTATCTTAGTCACCACGCTTGTTAGCATTAAGGCTGGCACCATGGACCGCGGTTGTTGGTGACCGCAGTATGTAAGATCGTGCGATACACGGAAAGATGTCGCTGCCCATCTTCCGGTTTGTAAACCCTTAGTCGCCTCTTACGACACCTACAGGTTGAGATGGGTTGGCACTATTCTTTGCCGCTACCACACGAAACGAAACGCACTTGACCAGTCAAATTTTTCGTGTCTATTCTCTGTTGTAGATAAAACCATTACAGTCACTTAGGGCGCTGTTTCTTTAATTTCAATTTTGATAACGATTACACTCATGATAACTTTTGAATGGTATGTCCGATTTGAATAATTCAAAAAGTTATTTACAGGTACTGATATAGTTGAATACGAAATCATTTATTTGGATAAGGATTAATAGGTACGAATAATGTGGCCTATATAGTTTGTACCGGCGTTACTATTACATATTTTAACATGAAAAAGTAGTTATTGTGACATAACTGTAATAGTTAGACATATGGTATCGCGGACTTTTTTGTAGATATTGATGGCTTCTATAATTCTGTAGTACATTACTTTGCTCTATTATTAATAGTTTCGGCAGCGTACTCGATATAAGGATGCTATTTAGTATTTTTTTCACACCTTGGGTTACATTATCGAAGTTTTCATACGGAACCCTAACTTTTTTTTAAATATTTTATAGCCTATGTTCATCCCGGATAATGCAGGTTTCTAATGGTGAAAGAATTTTTCAAATCGGTCCAGTAGTTTCGGAGCCTATTCATTACAAACATACAAACATACAAAAATAGGTACAAATCTTTCCTCTTTATAATATTAGTGTAGATATAACATTCTTTAATAATATATAAATTGAAAGTGAAATGAAATGACATGCATGCATATTATTAATGTGTTAAATAATTGTAATATCATTGGTTAATAGTATTTTTTTCACACCTTGGGTTACATTATCGAAGTTTTCATACGGAACCCTAACTTTTTTTTAAATATTTTATAGCATATGTTCATCCCGGATAATGCAGGTTTCTAATGGTGAAAGAATTTTTCAAATCGGTCCAGTAGTTTCGGAGCCTATTCATTACAAACATACAAAAATAGGTACAAATCTTTCCTCTTTATAATATTAGTGTAGATATAACATTCTTTAATAATATATAAATTGAAATGAAATGACATGCATGCATATTATTAATGTGTTAAATAATTGTAATATCATTGGTTAAATATAATCTTATCATAATTATTTGCATGCCAAATTTGTTTATTGGTTAAGTGTGTGATACTACAAAAATTTAACAACTTGTAAACCACATTTACTGCAAATAAAGCTTTCTTATTCTTATCCCAGCTCCTTTTGAACAAACTCGATCGGATGCAAAACATGTGTATACGTTTCATTTTCGGTCTTAGGAAATACGATCATGTTTCTGAGTATAAGAATAAACTAAAACTATTACCGATTCGTCAGCGACGTTACGTACATGCCCTCTCTTTACTATTCGACATCCTCAACTCTCCGGTTTCTCCTCCATACCTCGGTGAAAATTTTGATTATTTAGGGTCAAATCACCTCTTAGCTTCCAGGTCTAAAAACGATAATTTGCTAACCACAACATTCGCAAAATCTAATTTCTATTATAATTCGTTTACAAAAATGTCAGCCCGATTGTGGAATGAACTGCCACGTGACATTCGTCAAGCAAAAACCATTAATGCTTTCAAATCTAAATTGATCGAATTCTACCTAAAGATAGAGGAAAGTTGTCTATAGGAAAATAGGACACTTAATTGCATTTTGTTGTTATATTATTTATATAATTTATTTATTTATTTATTTATTTATAATTTACAATGTACAGTTATGACAGGCATACCTAATTAAACTATACAAGGAACATAATGTATGTATATATATAAAGGTATATATTTTTATGTTTATTTATGTATATTACATCTGTGTATATGTGTATTATTTTATGTAAGTATATATGTGTATTTATTTATTCTATGTCTGTATTTAAGTATTTTGGTAAGTAAGTTTATTGTTTGATTTTATGTACCTAATTTACTTTCAAATTAGTCTAACTTAGTTAAGCAAACTCTGCACTACTCGTGTCCATCTCAGCGATTCCCAGTCCTAAGGTTGCCTGGAAGAGATTGCTCTAAGCAATAAGGCCGCCTTTGCGCGCAATTAGATATAAGGTTTCTTACGCAATTACTCTTAATTTGTGTGCAATAAAGAGTTTCTATCTATCTATCTATGAATTGATAGATAGATAGATATTTATTTAATGGCGTCACATCTCAGATGTATTTTGCACAATGTCAAGTTAACAAATTATTATAAAATTATGGCGAGTTCGCCAATGTCAACTGAAAGATTTACACAGGAATCCACATCACGAGGACGAGGGCCTGTGTACTATGATGACTCCGATAAGTTGATGGGGAAAATTATTGAAGTCTCGATGGACCGCTTCTTCATTAGAATAGCCACAATATTAAATTAAAAGCTAAGCAAAACAGTAACATAAATACCTACAGATACTCAACCAACAACACATTCTCAGGTTACCAGGAAATCATAATTAGCCAACAGTTCATTTCAGTTCAATCAACAGAGGAAAACTACTACAAACATTGGTTACATACTACTTCACCCTATCAAGATGCTTGTAGGAAAGAGGATAAACATTTAAATTTTCACACTTGTAAGTGTTCCCGTTTTTGTGATATTGCTAAAACAAATCTACTAAAAATCGCCTAAAAAACACATTTTAGTAGTGAAACCATTATTAATTTTTTTATTTTATTATTTGTTGTTATCGCAGTAACAGAACAGTTGGTTCATGAGATACAACCCTCTGACAGACATACATCAGAGGCATATTAATAGGGTCCCATTTTTCACCCTTTGGGTAGGGAACCCTAAAAAAGCCCTTTTAATATGCCTTTTTTTAAGTGAGTAAAATTTTATTTCCCCTGGAGTGGTGAGAGAGAAATAATATTATTGAAGATAGTTCTATATTTAATTATTATTATTCTGATTAGGTCTGTTTCTGTCTCACCACTGCAGGGCAAATTAAATTTTACCGACTTTATAACAAGGCATATTAAAAGGGCTTTTTTAGGGGTGAAAAACGGGACCCTATGTGTGCGTCTTATGTTACAGCAAAGTAAATTTTGGTATAAAATTCTATGAGAAAACCTGTTTCAAGATTTGACTTAATTCTGTTTGTTAATTCCAGGCAAAATAATTAAATTTTACTGCTAAGACGAAACTACCTGTTGAGGGAAGTCTTAAATAATAACAAAATGAAACACTAATTCTTGATAAGAACCTATACGATGCAACGGTAATAATAATAACGCTCGTATTTGTGCGACCTTGAAAATCCACCATGGAACTTGATTACTCGCGCCTACTCAAGGACAACGTGCGCCTAGAGAATATTATGTATCAGGTGCGTAAAGAACAGGGAAACAGGAGAACATTCCATGTGTTTCGAGTTTCGACGACGATCGATACGGGCCCGATGGAATGGAAGCGCGCCCGGCAAAACAAACACAGACAAACCGATAAAAAAATTCGAAGTTGCGTATTGTCGCAACTTAACGACGAAACTAGTCAAAACTTCTTACCATAATCCCATTGGGAGTCTTAGTCACCAGGGTCTCTTCATACTTGTAGTTGGAGACGATAAAATCGTTTGTGTACTCCACATTCGGGCTAGAAACCATCAGAGTCGAAGGCTTCTCCATATCAGTTGTTTGGCTACTCTCGTGCTCTTAAAATATCTATTTTATTCTAATAAAATTCAATACGCTGTACTATTTGCGTAGCAGAACAAGATATTCGTAAATTCGCGTCAGAATCAGAATGTTTCTAGCTCCACACAACCTACCCACTTAACGCTCAAAAATCTACTGCATGCATAATAATGCATATTATAGTACACTTCAGGGTTGCCAGATCTTCGCCAACTCAATTCGCCAATTTTTTACTGACGTGTAGCCTAAATATAAATTATTTTTTCTGTCAAATAGCCTGATTCACCCTATATTTTGAACCAAGTAGCCTAAATGTAGACTAAATAAAGATAAAATCTTGAAAAATAAATAAATACAATCCTCTAAAACAAAACATTTAAATTAAAAAGAATTTAAGCTTTTAACCTGTAAATAATACACTACCCAAGTTTTGTACTACGAGTAGCTATCATATCTTTTTGACACATAAAATATGGCAAAACAACAACTTCAAGTGACTTCTCTGCTTTTAATTTTGAAGTAATCCTAAGGTAGCCTAAATCACCCGATCGGTTTTTCCTTGGTAGCCTAAATGGCTACTGGTAGCCGATCAGATTTTTTGGTCGCCATGTGACCCTATGAGGTAGCCTAAATGGCGACATTTCGCCTAATCTGGCACCACTGGTACTCTTGACTGACTGAGTGAGTGAGTAAGTGGACTGATTCAGTCAGACTGACAATCAAACTGAACTGAATGCAGTGTGACCAGATTTTAATCAGACTTTATGCTTGTTGCTCGGCTAAAATCCGATAAATTATAATGCTAAACTTTTTTAAAATTCTGCTAACGTTTATTTTGTATGGAAAATACAAAATGAAACGTTTTTGATAAGAATATTTGCATCAGCAACAAGAACGCTATGTTAATCAATTAAAAAAACGAGTTTGAAATAGAATTATTCAAAAATAATACATTCATTCATCCATTTACTTATGGATGACAGACCAGAATAGACCTAATTTTATGTGTTTCGCTGAGTTCGCTGAGTTTTATGTGATCTTTTAATACCGCAAAGACTATATAAATGTTGAATACTTTACAAAAAGCAGTATTGGAGTCATCATTGGATCTCGATAGCCAGGACCAAAATAGTCGATCCTCCTCCCACTCGGAACGGAACCATAGTTTTGGTCATATTTTCTTTGTACTAACTAACCACCCAACATGAAGAAAATTTAATATTTCAAATATTCTTGAGTCGCTATCCGAAACGCAGTTAACTTACAAAAGACGATTTTTGTATTTTCTTTTATTCTTCTAACTTATTTATTTTAACTATACACAATAATATCTACGTAGTTCACCTCTCTTCAGTCTACCCGTGACCACGGCGCGGCTGTTGCAACGCAGCCGAAACGTCGGGAATAATAAGGTAATTTATATTGCCTACTAACTATTATCGCGCTAAGACCCGGAACAAAATAAAGATGATTGAAAAGTGCGAAAGTCTAAAACAAACCTTATTTTAACTACTCTAGAAAAACTGATATTTTTTTATAATCTGTGACATAATAATGCTGAGCTGAGCTGAGCCCTTAAATTGGGGTCGTACTGCTTTTGTCTAATTCTACCTGTGAGGACCTTTAATTGGTTTCTAAAGAGCTACTTTTGTTACATGATATATTTTTTCAAAGTTTAAAATAAATATATAAATCGCAAAATTCCAACTTTCTGTAAAAAAAGCTAAAATTTGGTTTTATATAGAAATATGTGAAATTAAACGTTTTCGCAAAAATATATCTAAGGTCAAATGACATTTTTTGACAGGTACCTATGAACCAAACGTCAATTTTCTCGCGCCAGTAAATGAAAAGCGTTTATCAAGGGGCTCGTGCTGGCGCTGGCTGCTGCAATAAGAATGCTTATGTTATTCAATTAAACAAAATAAGTTTGTAAAAATATATTAAATTTAGTCATATTTTTAAAATCTGATATTTTTTCTAAATCTGGTCACACTGGTTGACAATGTTTTATTGTCATGTCATGAGTGAGTGAGTCATGATGAGGAACGAAGGGAACGAACGAATACGAGTAATGAATGAATGAGTACTTCGTGGCTGTCACCACGCTGCTGTCAGTGCCCAATAATGCCTGTCATTTGGTAATGTTGGCAAAACTGATTAGTGTTGTACCGAGTTCGATCAAAAATATCTGCTATATATCACAGCTTAACACTTGCTTGCCAAAAGGTAAAAATATAACATACAAAATAAATACGTGTTTTTAATTTTATGTATGTTAAATTCTCAGATTTAAACAATTCAAAATGATTTTTACGAACAGCTCTATCTCCTTAAGAGGAACACACCTTCCCCTACGTTATACTATATCTATCTACTGTAGTTAATGTAAATAATTTAATATTCGTGTTACCGCTCATGCGCTCTGCTCAGTCATTAATTTCAAAAGTATGAAATTATAAAACCTTCATAGCATTATAAAATTTTGAAATGTATAGATAGAAGTTTAGGAATACCTATACCTAAATACATCGTCTAATGTAAAATGCAAACAAACTTCCTTTTTTGAATGCATTATAAAAAGCACCTATAGAATTTGTAAAAAGACGACTTGAACCTCTCTTGCACATGCGTCTGTGTGAGTGAGGAACATTGTAGACGCGAAGAAAATAAATTGAGTACTTTTTATTACACTCACACTATGAATCATACCGTCTATAAAATGTAGGGGCCCAACTGGGTTGAAAATGTATACAAATGCTGTTGTTAATTGAAATTGTAAATAAAGAAATATATTCCTGAATCAAAAGTTTCGTAATATAGGTTTGAGCGAAATATGCAATTTCAAACCGGTACTAGGTATAATATTTTTCAAAGACCGTCATGTGCATTTGAAATATTTTAATGTATGTATTCGATGAAAACACAGCATATAAAATTTTACAAATCTTAAGTTTTCAAAATAACGTTCAAAATACGGTCCTTGGAATGCGCTAGCTATAATACGATTTATAAAGTTGTATATTAATTACGGTATAATAAAGCATGCGGGGGGCGAGGGGGCGCGGCGCGCTCTCATATTCCGTATATTGATTGTGTGCGAGGGGGCCGGGGCAAGCAGGGGGTAAGGAGGGGGGCACAGCGTGCCCCACTCTGTTTTTTACGACACGGCTTTCTGTGCAACATTATTTTATTTAATTTTGTGAAATGTCTCGGTGTTATTTGTGAAAAATCGGGAAGGCGGATACGGTAATACAAGGTAAGAAGTATCCGTGGGGTTAATATTCCTATAGACGCCAAAAATTAATTAAAAAATATAAAAAAAAATATACTCGAAAATTCCGTCAGCGGCGCGTACCTATAGTTATTACTGTCATACCGCGCACGTATAGTGTTTTTTACGGGCATCGTTCTAAAAATAAGCTGTAATAATTATAATTTTATGTGGCGGTCTTAGTGGAGTCTGTTTTCTGTGGATTATTCATCGGTTGTGACTTGTGAAGTGTGTGTTTTGTTGACCGGCGGCGTTTGTAATGCAGATGCAGGGTCTGGTGAGCGACAAAACGTTCCACCTCAAGTGGAACAACCACCTGCAGAACTTGAGCCAGCTATTTACGACCATCTACTCGTCCTCGGCGCTCGCCGACGTGACGCTCTCCTGCCGCGACGGAACCCTCAAAGCACACAAGCTCGTGCTTTCAGCATGCAGCCCCTACTTCGAACAAATATTCAAGTAAGTTCTTAGTTTTCAAAAGTCACCACTCATCCATTCGCGTTATTTGATCCTTGTATTTTTACTCAAAATGAATTCTGTTCCATTAGTTCACCATGACATCATTATTTTTTCTAAGAATCTATTTATAAATTACTGAATTGTATTCAGCCAAGACTGTATTTATTTTTCTTTTAAATCTGTTCTCTTTTAGTTGGAGGTTTGTGTGTTTTTATTACCGTCTGTAGGTTTTACACTAAAATTATGTTACATAAAAGTCAAATGAGTGAGCAGCAAATAAAATTTTATCTTGTGATAAGAGAAACAATATTCCTGTGTAATAATTTTAGATAATTCATTATTATATAAATAAAAGTATATGAAAACACAGTCACTGATAACTAATAGATAAATCATGTTTTTTTACCTATTCTTTTTTTTTAACCAGGGACAACCCATGTCAGCACCCAATAGTGATCCTAAAAGGGATCCCATTCTCAGAGATAAACCTCCTTGTAGAATTCATGTACAAGGGGTCTGTGGACGTCCAGGAAATGGATCTTCAAAGCCTCATGCATACAGCTTCAGAGCTGGAAATCCGAGGATTAGCCTACGAGGCTCGGGATAATGCCGCCCAGCTCCTGAATGTGAACTTGGAGTATCCTCAATACCCGCAGCCACCTGCTGCGGGGACATCACAGCCAACTTTTCCTCCTGCCCGCACTGATGTCGAAAGGCTTAAACAGGTGAGTTTAAGATAACAATGGTAGTTACTTAGTTAAAGTGTACGTGTGTGACTGCTCCCATATATTCACTTCACTCCGTGTCACTGTCGGAATTGTGCGGACACAAAAGCCATTCAATAATTGTTTTTATTAAATAGCAAGTTTGTCACAAACGAAAGCAGTCCACTTTAACATTTCCTTCATTCTCTTGATCACATGTCAAAATTTCAAATGATAGGTTCCATACTGATTTAAATAAAAGCTTATAACAAGAAACCTTCTCATGAAAAAAAAAATGGGCATGTGAGTCTGGTTCCTGAGCAAAAGGGTCTACATCATCACACAGAGTTCAGTTTTTTTTGCTGATCATGATTTTTCATTAGTATGTCAGCTGTAAGAGCCTTCTTCCAATGGCCTTACTTTAAAGATCCAGTGTTTTTTGAACACAATTTCAAATTAGGACCCTATCATATATTTAACCAACTTCTTGAAGACAAATGTCTGGCCTATTTTATGTAAAATGCCAATCTTTACACACAAATCTGAATAAAACTAACGTGGCAACTAGTAAGCAATTTAAAAAATGCTTTTATCTTGCTCTTTCTTCAAAAAAAGAGGCAACAAGAACAACTAACCAACCAATACATAGTTTGGATCTTAAGAGTGCACATAGGCTGCATATTACTGTGGGAGAACATCCCAATCCTATGGGAAAAACTTTCAATTCTGGAACTACTAAAGTAGGTCTATAAATTCTTGTAATTATTTGAATAGTACATAAATGTTATGCTACCTTCTACTGCAGGAAAACATCTCATTCCCACAGGAGAAATGTTCAAGGGCAACAAAGTCATGGGCAACAGTACATACATACATGCATAACATCACGCCTCTTTTCCGTCGGGGTAGGCAGAGACCACAGTCCTCCACCTGCTACGATCTTGACATACTTCCCTTGCTTCCTGTACTTTCATCAATCCTTTCATACATGCTCGTCAGTTTAGGGTACTTTTAACCTGGTTTTTATTCAGAACATCCTGAATTTGGTCCTTTAACAGTAACCTTTAAATTATAAATGTACGCACAGCTGTGTTGGCAAATTATGATTTCCAAATCAAATGTTTGAAACGTGGAATTTCTCCTTCTAAAAAGACATGTAGTGAACTTTTTTATCAATTCCAATTATGTGTCTGGGTTTCCCCCTTTTCTATTGTCTGATCTTAATTATAAATCTAACCAACTTTTTTAGATGCATTACTCAAGTCAATATTTCTTGTGAGGAGTCTTTTGTTTTATTGCAATCAGATGAATGTAAAAAGTGTAATAATGTAAGTGTAATGATGTGAATTGAGCACAAAGACACACTTTTTAGTGTAGGCAACAAAGCAGTTGACCCCAACATAAATTTCTCAGGCAGATTTTATTTGACAGGATGATAAAGAATAATGAATTAAATGTAAATTCAAAATATCCAAAAAAAAATTTACAAATTTTTTTTTTATACATTTTTTGTAATTTTGGTATGGAAAAATGAAATGTACCAATTTTTTTGGATTTTTTTATAGAAGGTTTGTCTCATGTAGTGTAATACGCCAGCAAAATTTCATCGACTGAGGATTTAATGTGGGGGTCAGCATACAACGTTCCGCTTCGTAGCCTAGACTATTTTTGTCAATATTAAAAATGTAGTGCATTTGTGATTTTAAGAATGCTATTAAGATTATGAATTCATTTGACTATTATACTTACGCTAGCAGTTACCCGCCGCATTGCCTTCGTACGCGTGGAATTCAGAAAAAAAGTATTCTTTCACATGGTTCAAATAACACTATCAGCATACCAAATTTCATCAAAATCGGTTCAGTAGTTCCAGAGATGACTATCTGCAAACAAACTCGCAAACTTACAAACTTTACCTCTTCATAATATAAGTAGATAAAAACAACTTGTTACAGAAAGTTTCTATAAAGTTAAAGCTCCTTCAAATCTATTGATGACACTTTCTTAAGTTCTAACTAACCAGAAGGTGTCAGTATTAGATTTAAAAGGGCTTTTACTTTGAGGATGCTTTGTGCAACAGTTGGAAACTTGGAAAGAGTAATAAATCGCGCTTTTTTACGATTTTTGGGTATATTTCTAAGTAAAAGTTACTTGGTTTTTAATATTGAGAGAGAAGGGCATTTGACTTAGGTCAACCGCTTGTCGGTAGAAACTTTTTCAACTCTATTACCACGCCATAAGGTCCAAAAGTGTTTCTACTGATGTGCGGCCGTGTGTACCATCAGGAATTTAAAACCTTATTTATAACAGATATTGTGGAACACTACAGACAAGGTCATCTGATCCTAAACTAGGTAGAGCCTGTACTACGGGCGTCTGAGACTGATGTACGGTCAACCGCTTGTCGGTAGAAACTTTTTCAACTCTATTACCACACCATAAGGTCCAAAAGTGTTTCTACTGATGTGCTGTTGAGTGTACATACATAAATAGACACAGAACAATCACTTGTGTTCATCACACAAATGTTTGCCATGCCCTGGGCGAGGTTCAAACCCGCGGCCCACGGCCCAGAAGGTAGACTTATCCAGGCCAGTTATCTTTTATTTGAATACTGAAAGAAGATATTATATAGGGGTTTAAAATATGCATCAAATCAACGAAAACTGAACTTACAAAAAAAAATATGGCTTGTTTTTTGCTTAAGATTGCCTCCCGATACAAATACGACATTTGACTGTGAGGGTTCTTTTTTAAAAGACCATAATCGTTTACACTTTTTGATCCATATTTTTTGAGGGATCAGAGAGGTCATCGTACTTTTCATACACCTGTATATTCAGCTCTTTAAGTTTTTCAAAAGGATCACATGATAATATTGTTTTATACATTGCTTGGTCTTTATGTCATTGTGGGTTCAAAAATCTAGATTATTCAAACATGTTTCATAATATTCTATTACTACATAAAAATTATCTTGATTGATGTATGATAGGATCCTTTATTATCAGCATCCTAAAAATTTAAATAGCTATGCAACGAAATATAATTTAAAAACTCGATAAAAAATCGACTTGAATATTTCCTTATCTTTACGTATTTTTTCTAGGAAAGTGACTAATTAAAAAAATCTTTTGAAAATGCTTCATTGTTATCTTGATAATTTATCATTAATTAAACATAATGACGTCATAAACGCGAGTGTATTAATATCTTGTTATTAAAACATTTTGAGTCACAATTGGTAATATGACTGTAGTATTTGATTTTATATAAAAACCTATAACATTCAACAATTTATTGTCTTGGTCATTTTATTATTCATGTATAATAAACCCAAATATTGTGCTGATTTTATACTGACTGTTTTATTCTTTAAGTTTATTATTCAAATATTTTTACATTTTTACTGTTGCAGTCGGTATATGAAAAAAAAAAACATTTTTTTTTATCTTGAATTTCAAGAAGAAAGGTCTTTACAAACATGATGTGAAAGTAATCTCTCGAAAACTGAATGTGCAGATGGATCAAACAAAAAAAAAACCGGCCAGGTTCGAGTCGGATTCGCGCACCGAGGGTTCCTTACCACTAATGTAAAAAATCTGTTTTATATTAGTAACAGTCACTCAGAAATGTATTAAATGCGCGTGAGTCCGACACGCACTTGGCCAGTTTTATTATTTGTTGTTATTCTATAGCTTATGCACTATAAACATACCAATTTTTACGCTTGTATGTCGGGAACACTTAATTTTTACGATAAAAGAAAAATCGAGCAGAAAGCCGGAAGCCCCCCAATTATACTATTTCCAAGCATTTATTTTCTTTTTGCCAGCTGTCAAGTCCATACATTTTGTTCAATCTATTTTTTTCCTACTCACTTTTATCGTAACTTTCTTACTCGCTGTTATCGAGAAAACAAATGATTGGAAAGGGTATAGTAATATTTTTTATTTTTATTATTTATCCCGTGTAGTGCCGGCAAAGAATAGTTCCAACCCATACATACCCGTGGGTGTCGTAAGAGGCGACTAAGGGTTAACTGGAGGATGGGCAGCAGCATCCTCCTTTGTATCTTACATCTTACTTACTGCGGTCACCTACAACAGCGGTCCATGGTGCCAGCCGTAACACTAACAAGCGAAGTGACTATGGTGCTTCCTCTCCACATTTTTCTCAGCAAAACTCGAATTCTGGAGGGAGCTCCCTGTATTGGACGTTTCGTGGGATGTTATGATGATTATTTATTGTTATAGCGGCATACGAAATACGTCCGTAGTCTGAAAATTTCAACTGTCTACCTATTACGGTTCATGCGATACAGCCCGCTGACAGACATCAGGGGCGTATTAATAGGGTCCCGTTTTTCGGTCCCGGTACGGAACCCTAAAAACGAAGACATGAAACCACTGCAGCATGGCGTCTTTTTAGTCGGCTTTGTACTACAACCCAAGAACACAGGTCAAAATATAAATAAAAATCCCATACAAAATTGTGATGAAATTTTAATTTTTTTATGAGAAATTAAACAACTTTTTTTATTTCAACCCATTTTCCTTTGACAATGTTTGATAGTTTCATAGTATCAATACACGTTTTCAGTTCTCGGAATGCTTAAAATATTATTATGTTCTCTCAAAAAAATACGTATAATTTTGAAGCAAACATAGTTACAATATTTGAGTGGATGATGTCATGTTTGCCAAATTACCACTTTAAATCTTGGAAGTACTTACGCATTAACTATGTACAATATCAGTATGGATATTTACATAGGTATGTATGTGGTTATGACCAAATTTGGATGTAAAGTGTTTTATTTTTTAAGGCCATGATTAACTTAAAAAACATTAAATACTAAATTCGTGTTCTGTAACATCCCATGAAACGTCCACTTCAGGACAGGGAGCTCTCTCCAGCACTCCAGCGAACGCGTGGTACTTAGGTGGTATTTACCATAGTCAGAAGTTTTAGAGGTGGTAGGGCTTTTGTGCAAAGTCCGTCTGGGGAAGTACCACCCCCTTGCTTTTTTCTGCCGCCAAGCAGCAGTGTTTGCACTGCTGTGTTTCGGTTTGAAGGGCAAGGGAGCCAGGGACATTACTGGCACATGAGACATACCATCTTAGTTCTCAGGTTGGATAACGCGCTTTGCTGTCTTATTAGTGTCAAATTATTTCACTAAGGGCTCCCGCACACGACTGAGAATCAGGACAAGGACGGAAGATTCAGGTGATAACACATCAGAGCGGGATGCCGACAAAAAATCGGTCACCGATTCTCGGTCGTGTGCGTGATCCCTTATAAGACAGTGGGTCTCATGGGCGGTGGTGACCACTTACCATCAGGTGGCCCACCTGCTCGTTTAGCCACTTGTGACATAAAAAAAAAAGTCACCACGCTTGTACGCGTTGTGGCTGGCGACCGCTGTTGTTGGTGACTGCAGTAAGAAAGATGGTACAATATACAGAAAGATCCTGCTGCCCATCATTTGGTTAAGCCCTTAGTCGCCTCTTACGACACCCACGGGTAGAGATGGGTTGGTACTATTCTTTGCCGGCACCACACGTACTAAATTCAAATCAAAATTTCTTTATTAATTTGAGGATATTTTTTTATCTCTGTGTTGTCAGCTAAATCAGTGACAATAAAATTTCAAGCGCGTATTCTGGTGGCAAATGCAACAATATTTTATTTGAATTTCTTGACTTTCGCAAATAAAAGTAGACTCCATACAAACATTTGCTGATTCGTCCAATTGATCCAAAATTGCCCGCGTGGTTCCGGTAATGAATAGCACTAACCCATCTCTCCATGGGTGTCGTAAGAGGCGACTGAGGGATTATGAATGAAGGATGGGCAGCAGCGGCCTCTGTTGTACCATCTTTGGCGCTAATACTCCAGGGTATTTAGAAACTTTTATATGAGTGGGTTTGAAGTAAATATAAATTGACTTTTTTATTATTATTGACAAAATTAAGTTTAAATACATATATGTAAAATAGTATTAAAGATAAAATATATAGGGAAGATGACGAAAAATACATTTTAAAGCGAAAAATTCAAAAATAAAAATTATCATTACAGTTGACATTTTAATTTTGTATAAAATGTATTAAAAATAATATTTAAGAAGTAAAACATTAAACTTACTTCCATTATAGTAAGGGTGATGAAGGACAAATTTCTATATGATTTGCTCATGTCTGCCTTTTTGACTGATGATAAGGAGCATCCTCTAGAAGATACGAAAAATATTGGCGGACATCCACACCCCTGCGTTTTTGAGGAATTAAGTTTTAACTATTTTAAAATTTGACAATGAAACGAACACCTGGCACACTATGACTATCAGATTAAATACAATTTATAAAACCCCAGAAAAATAGTCTGCCACCATAATAGCCCTGCGTCGTAAAGTTACAGCTCTTCAAAATGCAAAAATTCACTACTTCGTCCCGTGATAATGCAGAGCCCTGCATGTCTGCCTCTTTGATTTTCTACATCTTCAGAAGTATTTTAAACAGAAGCCACAAAGGCAGACCAAAAAAACATTATTAATATCTTTTTTTTTTTTTTTTGCTTTAACTCAAAAACGCAGCGACGCACAGAAAAACTTGTAAGGACCAAATCGATTCGTATTGAGCTAATCTATCATCCTTATTAATATGAATCATGAGCAAATCATATACCTAAATTGCAGCCAGCACCCTAACTATTACATATTATCCTTTAAGTGCAATTTCGAGTTAACTTATTACCTTACTGAAACTCCGAATTTCAGCAATTCCAATGGGAAAACATTTTAATTTTTAGGTAAACTACCTATGATTATAGTTCTATTAACAATACAATGCTAATCGATTGATTGCATTAGCATTTTAGTATAAATAAAAAATAAAAATATAGGTTCACGAGGTCATACGATTTTAATAATTATACATTTATAGGAGAGATTAGTTGTTTAACAAGAATCCGAGAAAAAACAGCCATACTTAATTACTTCCAGGTCAAATAATAATTTCCCTGGACTATAAGGGGCTGATAAGAGCCAAATTACCTCCTTTTCTAACAAAGGACAGAATGCGCGTGTTAGATAATTTTTAGCATCATAGATTAATGGGTACTTAAGAAAAAAGGTGTAAAAGCAAAGCTAACTTTGTTTTTTTTTTATGGCGTATAAAATATATTTAATCGTGTTTCAGAGTCAGCCATCTTCTTGGAAAGATGCTTAAATATCGCATTTTATTTTTCTCGGCCATATACAGGGTGTCCCGTAAATAGAGGATATCCCTTCACCCACCAAGAGCCTCATCATGGCTTACTACATGCCAAAATATAGCCTGATAAAAAGTGAAGTTTTTGAGATTTTTTTTTTCGATTTTTTCCGTCTTGTAGCAGTTTTCTTGTTGCTGTGTCTACAAATGATAACTTTTTGGCTTATTTTCTTTTTACTGTTTTAGACAAAGCAAATGTCCACAAGTATTTTTTTTTAAAACTACTCGTAAGTCAAAAAGTTATCATTTGTAGATACAGCAACAAAAAAAACTGCTACAAGGCGGAAAAAAAAAATTAAAACTCAAAAACTTCACTTTTTATCAGGCTATATTTTGGCATGTAGTAAGCCATGATGAGGCCTGTTGGTGGGTGAAGGGATATCCTCTATTTACAGGGCACCCTGTATATTCATCACATCCCTGTTTTTTCGTTCAAAAACTGCTCAAGTGAAGCGTATTTAGCTCTTATTAGGCCCTTAAATGCGCGCGAGTCCGACTAGCGCTTGACCAATTTTTATTATTTGTTGTTATTCTATAGCTTGTGCACTATGAACATCCCTACCTACTAATTTTCACGCTTGTAAGTGTTACCGTTTTAAAGATAAAGCTAAAACAAAAAAACCGGCCAAGTGCGAGTCGGACTCGCGCACTGATGGTTCCGTACCACCACATAAACATAATTGTAGTAGTTGAATTTTCAGTAAGTTAATGTGCTAGATTTTTTGAGTCCGACACGAGCTTGACCAAATTTTATTATTTGTTGTTATTTTATAGCCTATGCCCTATAAACATAAAAATTTTCAAGTTTGTAAGTGTTCCCGTTTTTTTAGGGTTCCGTACCTCAAAAGAAAAAAAACGGAACCCTTATAGGATCACTTTGTTGTCCGTCTGTCTGTCTGTCTGTCTGTCTGTCTGTCTGTCTGTCAAGACCCTTTATCTCACGAACGGGTAAAGGTATCAGGTTGAAATTAATACCATATATTAGGATCCATGAACCACACAAGATCTGAAAATTTCAATTTTTTACAACGACGCAATCAAAAGATATGGCATTTTATGTCCTCATCTCCATACATTTATTCAAAATTGAAAAACCTACAGGGTACTTCCCGTTGACCTAAAATTATGAAATTTGGCAAGAAGCTAGGTCTCACAGTACAAATAATGGGAAAAGTCTAAAATCATTAAATATTACAACTTTTCTCACAACTAATGGTAACCAATTGTGGTGAGCTCCCGTTTCAAGAACATTCATATAAGAGAGGGGTCAAGTTGGATGGTTGCTGAGGCGATTTTTGTTTTAGTTCTATTTAAAAACGGGAACACTTACAAACTTGAAAATTGGTATGTTTATAGGGCATAGGCTATAAAATAACAACAAATAATAAAATTTGGTCAAGCGCGTGTCGGACTCAAAAAATCTAGCACAATAACTTACTGAAATTTCAACTAATACAATTATGTTTATGTGGTGGTACGGAACCCTCAGTGCGCGAGTCCGACTCGCACTTGGCCGGTTTTTTTAAATAGAACTAAAACAAAAATCGCCTCTGCAACCATCCAACTTGACCCCTCTCTTATATTAATGTTCTTGAAACGGGAGCTCACCACAATTGGTTACCATTAGTTGTGAGAAAAGTTGTAATATTTAATGATTTCAGACTTTTCCCATTATTTGTACTGTGAGACCTAGCTTCTTGCCAAATTTCATAATTTTAGGTCAACGGGAAGTACCCTGTAGGTTTTTCATTTTTGAATAAATGTATGGAGATGAGGACATAAATTGCCATATCTTTTAATTGCGTCATTGAAAAAAATTAAAATTTTCAGATCTTGTGTGGTTCATGGATCCTAATATATGGTATTAATTTTAACCTGATACCTTTACCCGTTCGTGAGATAAAGGGTCTTGACAGACAGACAGACAGACGGACAACAAAGTGATCCTATAAGGGTTCCGTTTTTTTCTTTTGAGGTACGGAACCCTAAAAACACATTAAAAAATCTCGTTGCTTGTATGGGGTTCAAAACTTGTTCCTTGTGCAAAGGATTATAATAAAGACCGAGTCACACTGAGGCGGTAGCGGAAGCGTTCCGGGGGCGGTGTTTTTTGTAAAGTATGAGTTCTTTCTTATACACCCTGTTACATTGAAAAGCGGTCGCGGCGCAGTATTTTGTTCCCGCCACGGTTTCCGCCAAACCGCCATCGGACCGCTTTCGCAATCATACCGCCTCTGTGTGACTTGAGCTTAAATCTAATCTAATCGTTTCTTTAATATTTTTTTTCGCAATACTTTTCCTAACCTTGTATTTTTATACAGAAAAAATTTTACTTAATAAAAATAATAACATTCATTTAACTATTTAATATTATTTCAAAACAAACCACATATATTTTTGTTAGTCATTTCACATTTATTCATTTCAATAATAAAGTATTGTTGCCGCACAATTTGCATTCCAAAGTAGTTACCATTTAATAATGCATAAGATTAACGAAATATTAATAAGTAATGGTTGTGTGGAAGCGATATATTAAAAAGTAATTTTAAATTAGAATTCGTTTTTTAGAACGTAAAGTCCGGATTTGACGTTTGTCAGAAATATCTAGGAAAAAAATATTAGGACTGCCTATAAAGTTGTCGTTTTATATGGAGAGTTTTCATTATAAACAATTGCATTATAAAAAAAAATTGTGAATTAGTCCGCTGGCTGCGAGCAGCGCAGGACCCGTCGTCATGGAGATCTTTAGGAAAGGCCTATGTCTAGCAGTGGACGTCATTTGGCTGATATGATAATGAAATAAGACGACGAATAGCGATTAAAGCCGACTCTTAAAGTAGGCCGTGCTGCAGTGGTTTCTTGCCGTTTCTTTTACGCTGCCATAGCACGATCCGAAACGGCGTAGACTCGCTCTATTTGCATTGTATTCTGCATGACATTCAATAAGTATTCTGTAAAGAATCTACATTGAATAAAATTATCTGAATCTGATCTATTGCCCTTAATTAATAAAAAAAAAATACGAACATAATCATACAAATGAATGAGAGTTTAGCTGACGTCATTAAAAGATTTAATAGCCAACAATGAATAAACTATATTTGATTTGATTTGGATGACATGTAAGACGAATTTCAGAGCTTTGATTTTAGATACCAAACTAAAAACTGTATGATGCAAAAATTCATAACCCTTGAAATCAACTTTTAAACGAAAAACAAAACTATACTAGAACTGTACAGGAATTACGATCTTACGAATCAGAAATTTCATATGTTGAGAGCCAATTGTTGATGAATATATATATATTTTTTCATTTAGTGTGTAGTTTTAAGATTACGTGGTTCATTTAGCATTGATAAGTTCATAAATTACTGCAAGAAACTATGACGGCATAATCCATTACCTACTTTAATACTACGTTTCTACGTACTACAACAACGAATAGGTCATTTAGCGTAGGTTTTCAAATAGGGTA
Source organism: Athrips mouffetella (assembly GCA_947532105.1). Lineage (NCBI taxonomy): Eukaryota > Metazoa > Arthropoda > Insecta > Lepidoptera > Gelechiidae > Athrips > Athrips mouffetella. The sequence continues at coordinate 4,721,738 of OX383976.1, read as the reverse complement.
TTTTAATACAAAGGATTTAAATTTTAATAAAATTAATAAACTTTCAATAATATTGGAACTGAATAATTTTACCGAAAGAAAAGGACAATATATTTTTTTAACTAAGTCCGTATACCGTATGCGGAACAAGACTCTGCGGTCCAAAACCCGCATCGCTGAAGTCGGAAAAAAGGCTGCCACATTAAAAAGGGATTGGGCGGGTCACGTGTGTCGGATGCACCTGCATAGGTGGGCCAAACGCGCCACGGAATGGGTACCACGCGATGGACGCCCGCGCCGCGGCAGAGGAAGGCCCAAGAAGCGGTGGAGAGATGATCTGGATGCTTTTAAAAACCAATGGCCCACATTCGCAACAAATACGGAGGAATGGATACGTATGGGGGAAGCCTTTGCCCAGCAGTGGGACAGTATAGGCTAGTAAAAAAAAAGCCCTTGCAGTAACTGAGGAGTTTTATAAAACGTGTAATAATTGCAAATACGCAAAACCTCTCGGGGTTCATTCTACCCATGTTACTGGAAAACTTTTAGAAATAAAAATAATTTAAATAAAATAAAAATAAAACGCGTGGTACTTTGGAGGGGATTTACCATAGGCACCACGCTTGTTGTTGCGGTTGGTAACCGCAGTATGTAAAATGGTACGGTTCACAGGAAGATGCTGCTGCCCATCCTCCGGTTCATAAGCCCTTAGTCGCCTCTTACGACACCCACGGGTAGAGATGGGTTGGTAGTATTTGCCGACATGTATATGGAGGCCAAACGTTTCTATGGTTTTTCGATCCATGTTTTTTTGTGAAACTGGTTCAGTTCTTTATGTTCTGTAAAAGGATTGCTGTACTTTTTTCTGCACCCTGTGTATTAAACTGAATGACAGTCCACGTAAAACAGAGCGAATTGTTTTTTGTAGTTGTAGTGTAGTACTATTATTAATTCTGTGGTTGTAGGTTGTTTTTGGGGTTGAGCTATTATTAATTCTGTGGTTGTAGGTTGTTTTTGGGGTTGAGGTTTATTGGATAAAATAACATCTTTAAAAATCCTTAAGAGTATAAAAAAATGGAAGTACTTATTATTTTTTCCTTAAGCTAATTGAATAATCCTAGGACTACAGACATAGAGCAATAACTGTTTAGGAATTGGATTTAGGAGAAATTATCATTTCTACATATTAGGATATTCTTTTATGACTTGTATGACGTCAGCTAAACTACATCGCTTCACAAACAAAGTAGCGCAATGTGGGAAAAAAATCAGCGACAAGAAAATACCCCATGTTTGATTATAAACAATGCTAAGTCAATTTGAATTAGCCTGTTAGAACCGCAGTTTTATTCTATAGATTTTTATCCTCTAAGAAATCTGGTATTTTATTATAATTCTCTAAATAATCTGATATTTTTTATTAATAACTTTAGGCATATTATTATTAGTTACGTTTTATCACTCAACGTGACTACGGCAAGTTATACAGAAGACCGAAGAGTATAACCAGCCTCTTTGCCTAGCGTTTGTGGACTATGAGAAGGCCTTCGATTCGATCGAGACGTGGGCCGTGCTACGATCTCTCCAGAGGTGCCAAGTCGACTATCGGACCAAAACTCAACTTTGTCAGTTCGTCTTCAGGACCAGGACTCGAAACCTATCCAATTGCAGCGAGGAGTGAGACAGGGAGATGTCATATCTCCTAAACTGTTCACCGCTGCTTTGGAAGACGTCTTCAAACTCCTAGACTGGAAAGGTCTTGGCATCAACATCAATGGCGAGTACATGACCCACCTTCGATTTGCCGACGATATTGTCGTAATGGCTGAGACCCTGGAAGATCTCGGCACGATGCTCAATAACCTCAGTAGAGTTTCACAACAAGTAGGTCTTAAAATGAACATGGATAAGACGAAAATTATGTCAAACGCCCTTGTTGTACCCACTCCACTCAAAGTTGGAGACTCTACCCTCGAAATTGTCGATGAATACGTATACCTGGGACAAACAGTTCAGCTGGGTAAATCCAACCTAGAGAAAGAGGTTACTCGTCGAATCCGACTCGGATGGGCAGCGTTCGGGTAGCTCCGCAATATCTTCACGTCCAAAATACCGCAGTGTCTCAAGACGAAAGTCTTTGACCAGTGTGTGTTGCCAGTGATGACATATGGCACCGAGACGTGGCCGCTCACGATGGGCCTTATCAGGAAGCTCAAAGTCACCCAAAGGGCTATGCTCGGAGTCTCTTTGCGCGATCGAATCAGAAATGAGGAGATCCGCCGAAGAACTAAAGTAACTGACATAGCCCTGAGAATCGCTAACTAAAGTGGCAGTGGGCAGGGCACATCGCAAGAAGAACCGATGGCCGATGGGGCGTAAGGGTTCTAGAGTGGCGACCACGTACCGGAAGACGAAGCGTTGGCAGGCCCCCCACAAGGTGGACCGATCATATGGTCAAGGCCGCGGGAAGCCGCTGGATGCGAGCAGCTCAGGACCGGTCGTCATGGAGATCTTTAGGGGAGGCCTATGTCCAGCAGTGGACGTCTTTCGGCTGATATGATGATGATGACTCAACGTGAAAAAATAGTCTACAAAAATAATTAAAAATTTGACTTTGATTTCACCTCAATGAGGTCAAAGATATACAAGACTTTAGGTTATTTAAATACAATTATTATTCGAAATTTTAGGTAAAATTCGTATTACTCGTATCACGATATATTTTATCATGTTTAAATATTGTTAAACAGTTTCAAAAAGATAAATATTAGGTCGAGATAATTTTGGTAATAAAAATAAAAAATCCAATATTATGATGATAAGTTGATATATTTTCTACTTTGTATTTTTGTTATCATTATTCTGGAATGTTCCAAAAAGTCTGTATTTACAATATTGTACAGAAATTGCTATGTTTATAAGTTGGGGGAATGGTTTGTTTACACAAACGGACAAGAATAGGTTTTGGTGTTTATTGGTAATATAAATAAATATTTGATCTTTTATGGAGATTCTTGAGTCTTAAAAGTTTAGGTATTTATTTTTGTCGTTTGTATTTTTGTATAGAGCTCGTGTAAGCTGAAATAACGTACCCCACCACATACACAAAACCTTAATGCGACGCAAAGAAGACAGATTTTTTGTTTTCAGATTTGTTTCTAACACAACAAATGAGAGACATAAAAAGTACTAAAAAAACCGGCCAAGTGCTGTGGACTCGCGCACCCACTAAGGTAAAAATAATGTCTTAGGGACGCGCAGTCGCGCAGAAGTGTATTGAATGCGCGCGAGTCCGACTCGCACTTGACCAGTTTTTATTATTTGCTGTTAGTTTAAAGCATTGCACATGCACGAAAGACACCAATTTTCACCCTTGTAAGTGTTCCCGTTTATACGATAGACCTAAAACAAAAAATCCAGCAAACACGTTTGTAGTAGAGAAGCCCCACTTATTTTTTTATTTTATTTTTATTATTTGCTGTTACGAGTATACTTATTTTCGCTGGCAGGAGAGGGACAGGGGTTGGGGGTGAGGTAGGGTGGGTGAGGGGAGGGGCAGTGACGTATGGAACCCTAAAACATACCAAAAAATATAACTCTTTACTTCCTCGTTCACAAGAAGGGTACATTATTTTAAATTCTAGTAGTTTTTATCCTTTTGTTTAATGAAATTATTTTTTGCTCTCCTAGATCCACCTTTACCAACAATCAATGATGCGCGCCGAAGAGATTCGTCGACGGCGTCGCGATGACCCTACCACCACCCACACAGCAGTCAATAATATCTTGGCTGCAGCAGCTAGGGAGATGGAAGAAGCAAGACATGCTAGGGGCAGTGACAGAGTTGTTGCTAGCATACAGACGGAGCATGATCAGGGTAAGACAAACTAACAGACTAGAATAATACAGCAGTTAATAATATATTGGTAGCGGTAGCTAGGGAGATGGAAGAAGCAAGACATGCTAGGGGCAGTGACACAGTTGTTGCTAGCATACAAACGGAGCATGACCATGGTAAGACAAACTGTCGGACTAGAATAATACAGCAGTTAATAATATATTGGTAGCGGTAGCTAGGGAGATGGAAGAAGCAAGACACGCCAGGGGCAGTGACAGAGTTGTTGCTAGCATACAAACGGAGCATGACCAGGGTAAGACAAATAAACTATCAGATTAGGATGATACAGCAGTTAATAATATCTGGCCTGCGACAGCTAGGTAGATGGAAGAAGCAAGACAAGCTAGGAGGCAGTGACAGGATCTGTGTGAGACATAAAAACAGTTAGACTAAGAATATAATATAAGCTTCTGTTGTACTATAAGTTTAAATATTGCTAGCTTACCAAAATTATATTAATATCTTTTAATTTAATATGATCCGTACGGCGTAAAGAAAATCTCTATATCGCGTTTCAAAAATACACTGCACAGTATTGACTTTAAAAAACCGCCATCTACCGCAATCTTGATGTACTACTACTAACAGTTAAAAATCTTCACAGCAGCTGCAATGAACATCGACAAGCGAGAGCAAGAAGATGACAAGCCTAAGAAGAGACCTTCCATCATGTCGCCAGAAGATGAAAGACTTCGGGTTAAAAAGAAGATGACGGTCCGCTTCTCAGATGATGCCAAAACTGACGAACGGTCCACCAAGATGCACTCTCCTCGTAAGTATATTTTTATGTTCTTTTACTAACCGGTCTTTTGACTGTACAAATCCAGCAGTATAAAAAAAAATGCGGACTTTATGATCAATTAAATAAGTATTAATTTAATCCGCTATTTGACACCCTTGTCAAATGAGCAACTCTTTATTGTACGTCAAACCACAAAAAATCCTGGTTGGCTGTATCAACACTAATAAGACGGCAAAGCGCGTTGCCTACCTTAAGAACTAAGATGATATGTGTCATGTGCCTGTATTTTTTCTGGCACCCTAATTCTTTGAACCCAATCACAGCAGTGCAAGCACTGCTGCTTTACGGCAGAGTTAGGCAAGAGGGTGGCACTTCACCAGACAGACTGTTAAGGCCTGTCCGCACAGCGAATTGTTGCCGCGCGAATTATATTCCGTGCTCGAAATAGAAAAAAATCGCTGTGCGGACAGTTCGTAAGATTCAATGTGTTACAGAATTGCGAGAAAAAAATCGCGCGATAAAAATTCGCTGTGCGGACAGGCCCTAACAACCCTACCTCCTTTAAAATATAATATGTACACACGGCGGCACGTTGGTGGAAACACTTGAGCGGATCTCTGGTCTCGGGCGGCGTTTGTAGTGGAGCGCCGGTTCAGCTTATACTGCTTTAGTTTCCACGTGCGTACAAGACTGTAGATTTTCGGTCATTGGGATTATATCAGTCAAAGACGCATAAGAAACTGAACCCTTTTACCTATTCATGATGTTAAAAATTTCGAGAATACATTCGGACGGTAAATCTGCAGATGCATTTCTTTTTAAGTAGGATATTTTTATGGCAAACTTAATTTAATTAAAAACACTATTTAATCTGCAAGTGCTAGTTCTAAAATTTATAATATTTATCTTCTATCTATTTATTAATCTTCGACGCTCTACAACTTTGATGATACCGTTATAATTATACTCAAAACATAACATGCTTTCTTTATAATGACAGCTATACATATGAATGCCGAATTTCGTTAAAATTTTGGGTGCGGTAAACCAGTTCAATGTCTTCGAAAATCAAATTAAAAATACCATTTGGTAGGACCGGATACCTACAATAATAAAAAATATAATAATAAAAGACATGTATACTAGTGGTTTTTTATTCCGAGATAAAACTAACAGACTTGAAATTTATATCATATAAAGGAGAATAAAAAAAAGAAAGAAGACCAACAAAAAAATTTTTTTTTTGGGCCGCCATTTTTTTTTAATATTTTTTTTTTAAATATTGATAGTGGACTTTTTTTTAAGTACTGGCAACACCAAAGATTTGTGCGGCAAAATATTACCTTGACATTGACAGCAGGATAGCTGTATATGACGCCCGTGTGCGTGGTCAAGACAGACTGCTGTCAAAGGGTAATTTTTTTTTGTTTGTGGCAAAAAGGTAATGTTTATGAGTTTTTCAAAGTAATAATTTTTTGAAGCAGTGTGTTTATAGTATTATTACAATCTAAGACCCTTATTTTTGTCGGCCGATTTCTTGTATGATAATTAGAGAGGTGATCGATCAAAATAATATCGACACACGATGTCGATGATTTATTTTTTTTCTAGTAAGATACCATGAATATATTTTTTTATAAGTCTCGGTATTATCAAAAATGCTTCTTATGGTAATTATTTGTTAATATACAGGGTGTTAGGCTAGGATAACTATACAGGATGTTAGGGTAAGTATACAAGGTGTCAGGTTAGGATGACTACTATATGTACAGGGTTTTAGGGTAAGTATACAGGGTGTTAGGTTAGGATTGCTATACAGGATGTTAGGGTAAGTATACAGGGTGTAAGGATAGGATAAATACACAGGGTTTCAGGGTAAGTATACAGGGTGTAAGATTATGATCACCACATGTACAGAGTCTTAGGGTAATTATACAGGGTGTTAGGATAGGATAACTATACAGGGTGTTAGTTTAGGATAACTATATGTACAGGGTTTAAGGGTCAGTATACAGGGTATTAGATTAGGATCACCATATGTACAGGGTCTTAGGGTAAGTATACAGGGTGATAGGGTAGGATTACTATACAGGCTGATAGGTTAGGATCACTATATGTACAGCGTTTTAGGGTAAGTATACAGAGTGTTAAGATAGGATAACTACACAGGGTGTTTGGTTAGTATCACTTTTATGTGGGGTACAAGCAGAGAACCTCCCCGTGGTGCACCCTGGAAACTGTTCTGAGCCCGGTAACGCAGGCGTCCAGACAAGCCAATTCTCTGTGAGACTGCTCTATAGCTCTCGATATGTCTCGGTATGTCTGCGGTTGTATGTTGTAGAATGGTAGAATGCCCAAGATGGGCAGAGGAGTGTGCTGCCTTAGTGGCGGTAGTGGGTGGAGATCTCTCGCTGCCAGTTATTGTTCAGGCGATGGTCGGCAGCAAGAGGTCTTGGGAGGCCATGGTCTCCTTCTGTGAGTCAGATTTATCGCAGAAGCATATCGCTCTGTCTTACCCGCTTTGCAGAAGGCGCAGGAGACGGGAGTACGCCCGTCCTCCGCCCGCTCCATAGGCTTGCGTGCGGCGGGCTGGGGAGCCCGTCGCTCGCACTAAAAGGCCAGTGAGGGGGCGTCGTCTGATGTGTGCTCAGACGTCGCCTAGGTGAGGGAACCTCTCCAGAGGCTATCGCAGGGTGGGTTGCGAAAGTAGTGCGAACGTACAGTGCTCATGACCCACTCAAAATGCGAGAGTGGCACACGGTGGAGTTTTTAGTGGGTGCAAGCCCCACATAACCGTACCGCTTCCCCGAACGGTGCGGCATGCGTAGGTATTTTCTCCATCACAAAAAAAAGGATCACTATTCTATATAGTAATAACTACACAGGGTGTTGGGTTAGGATACATATACAGGGTGTTGGGTTAGGATCACTATAAATATCCTAACCTAACACCCTGTATAGTTATCCTATCCTAACACCCTGTGTAGTAACACCCTGTATACTTACCCTAAGACCCTGTACATATAGTGATCCTAATCTAAAATCCTGTACACTTACCCTAACACCCTGTATACTTACCCTAAGACCCTGTACATATAGTGATCCTAATCTAACAGACTGTATACGTACCCGAACATCCTGTATAGTAATCCTAACCTAACACCCTGTATACTTACCCTCAAACCCTGTATAGTTATCCTATCCTAACACCCTGTATACTTACCCTAAAACCCAGTACATAAAGTGATACTAACCTAACATCCTGTATAGGTATCCTATCCTAACACCCTGTATACTTACCCTATGACCCTGTACATATGGTGATCCTAATCTAACCCTGTATACTTATCCTTAAACCCTGTACATATAGTGATCCTATTCTAAAACCCTGTATAGTTATCCTATCCTAACACCCTGTATACTTACCCTAAGATCCTGTACATATGGTGATCCTAATCTAACACCCTGTATACTTACTTACCCTAAAACCCTGTTGTAAGTAGGGTTGTCATAGTCTAATCAGTGTTGCCAAATTCCAATCAGTGATGCCGTATTTCAATAACTTTAAAAATCAATTGTAAAAAAATGGTGGCCTATAAAAATATTCTTTCTTCACCAAAATATTATCTACTATCCTATCCACCATATGAACTTGGTTTAAACCCTGTTAATCTTCCCTCGAAATAAAAATCCAACCTCCATAGTAAAATTTTACATCTCTTTTATAATTATACTGCCAGGTCATTAGAGTATCTAAAATAGTGATAAAAATTACAAGTCATTTTTGTGGCTGTTTTAATTTGCTGATGACGTAATTTTCTTTAGATTTTACGAAAAAACCTTTTTACATTGACGCAAAAAAAGTATACAAGGTGTAAGGGACAGCCTTCCGAATACTGAAAGGGCATGATCAGTCAACGTAACTGAACAACTTTCAGCGAATAAAACATACAGGAAATGAAAAACAAATTCGAGCTCTCCATACAAACAGTCCAATCAAGTTTGCAATTTTGTATGGAGAGGCCGATTTTTTTTTCATTTCCTGAAAGTTTTATTCGCGGAAAGTTGTTCAGTTACGATGACTGGACATGCCCTTTCAGTATTCGGAAGGCTGTCCCTTACACCCTTTAGGGTCCTTATTAAATGGTGAACATAATTTTAATATGATATGTCGACCATGAAACTGAACAACATTCCCCAAGAAACATAGGTCGAAAAACGATAAACCGAATTTGACCTGCCATATAAAATGCGCTATCTGCTGATGCAGTTTCTATGGGAAGTCAAAAATTGATTTTCGTATTTCGACCTACCTTCCTTGGGAAAAGTTGTTCAGTTTCGTGGGCTGAGTAACATACACAAATTATGTTCACTATTTCATTAGTTTTTAGGGTTCCGTAGTCAAATGGCAAAAAACGGAACCATTATAGATTCGTCATGTCTGTCTGTCTGTCCGTATGTCACAGCCACTTTTCACATAATAAAGTTTTTAGCAATAAAAATACCATAACTTTTACTTATATACGTACAGGTTTGTACGGAACCCTCAGTGCGTGAGTCCGACTCGCACTTGGCCGGTTTTTATTTCTTTGTGCTTTTAAGTTATCCTTATCAGATAAAACTAGACTTTTGTAAAACCAATAACTCTTCTTTTAGGGAAGTCAGATAAAAATGTAGAAGTGTTAAACTGTTCAACCTTCAAAATAAAATGGTAACGGTAGTCTTTCGATGAGTTTCTTTATAATACATTTTTTTATAAAAATAACCTGTCTGTGTGTGTGATAGATAAGTGGAAGTTCGTATCGAGTATTTTAATAGTTACTTTGTCGATATTGCTATGGAAACTAGATAGCAGCTATGCAAAATGTGCTGATATAGAAATAGAAATGATGATCAAAAAGTATAATTTTATCAAAGCGATATCAGGAGTGAACACTGCTTTTTATTAATCGGCAAAATATTGAAATTTCCGTTTGTTTACTTAACTTAATATTCTTATTATTAAGATTACATTTGTCCTTTTGTAGCTAAAAACTTGTATGGAGACGTGCGTAGCACACATTATGATTTCGCAAAAATATGTTAAATCCTTATTATATCAAAACACGAAAAAACACAACGGCCAAGTCTGTATGGAACTTCGCATTTTAGGTTTTGTTAAAACGAGGGAACATTAAAGAAAAATCTGATTTATCAATATATTGGTATTTGTTGGCAAATAATAATAAACATTCGTCATCATCATAACATCCCATAAATATGTCCACTACCTACAGGACAGGGAGCTCCCTCCGGAATTCCAGCTCTTGCTAGAAGAATGTGGAGAGGAAGTACCTTAGTCACCACGCTTGTTAGCGTTACGGCTGGCACCATGGACCGCGGTTGTAGGTGACTGCAGTATGTAAGATGGTACGATACTCGGAAGACCGCTGCTGCCCATCTTCCGGTTTATAAACCCTTAGTCGCCTCTTACGACATCCATAGGTCGGTAATATTCTTTGCCGGTAACACACAGGATAATAAACATTATCACTAAAAAAGTTTATAGGTCAATAGCAAGTTAAAAAATTAGTCTGAACAAAAGTAAAAAAAAAAGCTGACTGGTGGCTTCTCATTCCTTTGTTTTCCCTACTCAACGAGCTTTAATAATAAATAAATAATAATAAATATTGGGGGACATTTCACACAAGGTCATCTGATCCCAAATTAGGCAAAGCCTGTACTATAGGTACCACAGACTGACATACATACATATTTTTATTTTATTATATTACAAGTGAGCAAACGAGCACGTGGACCACCTGATGGTTAGTGGTCACCACCGCCCATAGCACCCACTGTCTTATTAATGGCATATTTTACACTAATAAGACAGCAAAGCGCGTTGCTAACTTTGAGAACTAAGAAACAAACAAACAAACACTGCTGCTTCACGGCAGAAAAAAGCAAGGGGGTGGTACTTCCACAAGACTTTCCACAAAAACCCTACCACCTTCAAATTGATAAATAACACCCAGACACAAAAATTTTTCGCGCTCCCCTTTGAAACATTTCAAATTATTTATTATCAGTTTGTATGGCTTTAGGTCAACAAGATGCTTGTATACATACATATAAAAATGAGAAGACTGTAAATAAAACCTGAGTGACAGACCGACAGACACTTATAATAGGGCTCCGTTCGAACCCTTCGGGTACGAACCCTAAAAATTACGTTTTTTGATCCATATTTAGGAAAGTTTCAAGTTTCTATTTGCAACTACTGAGTCACCATACTACACATGCAATGAATGATAAACGAGTTTACAAAAACGCCATACACATTTCGAATTATAAGTAGCGCTTTTGTTTCATACAGGGTACCGAAAACTGAACGAGCGTGCTCAGTCAACGAAACTGAGCAACTTTACCAAAAATGATTTCTGAAATGAAAAAAAAAAATTGTTGATCTCTTATACAAAATGCACTATCAGTTGATTTAGTTTCTATGTGAGGTCTAAACATTTTTTTCGTATTTCGACCTATGTTCCTTAAAGAAAGTTGTTCAGTTTCATGGGCAGATTCACATCCTTCAGGGTTGGTATACTCGTACCCTTTCTGTTACACCCTGTATTACAGACTTGACTTAGGTGTACCATTACGATATTAATGGCGGTCACCCCCGTCGTTTGTTAATAATAAATATAATATTTCTTGTCTAATTAAAATATTCATCAAATCTTTGGCAACGGTGGAGTATTTTTCATATTTTCTTCAAACAATTAGTAGTTTCGCGTACGTAATTAGGTTACGCAATATATACTCGTAAGTCTATTTCAATAGTATGCGTCAGTTTGAACCACTAAAGACGTAACAAGATAGATAAAACATCCTCATACCATCTCATGAAACGTCCAGGGCAGGGAGCTCCCTCCAGAATTCTAAAATATTCTGAGAGACTTTAATTTTTTGTCTTAAGAGCGTTCATCCGTTAAAATCGCGCTGGATTTTCGCCGATGGATTAAACAATGAAATTTCGCAAGAAGCTAGGTCTCATAGTACAAATAAAAGGAAAAGTCTTAAATCATTAAATATTTCAAATTTTCTCACAACTAATAGTAACCAATTAAGGTGAGCTCCCGTTTTAAGAACTTTTCTATGAAAGAGGGGTCAAGTTGGATGGTCGCGGAGTTTTTAAAATCAAAGAGCATAAGCTTTTAGTATATCATATGGTAGATAGGTACGGAACCCTTAGGGCGCGAGACAGAACCTACAATTGCAATCTACCCCGCACCTCAGCGCGCACCAGCCCACGAGATTTTCGTGGTCCTTTTGAGGGTCCTTTGTACTGAATACGCGGGCCTTTGGGACCTTTCAATTTCAAATTCACGCTCGATGTATGTAGTGTCCGGGCGTGTTTATAGTTTACAAATTATTTGTTACAGTTTAGAATAAATAAATTAAAATTGATCCCATATTTTAGGAGATAAGTCGTACAGCTTAATAGTCGGAGTAGATGTCTGAGTAATTCGAAGGAGCTATTTATTTCGAGCGTTCAAAGTTCGTACGAGTCGTACTTAAGAGCGTTACTCCGATGCGTCGCCACAACTAGGCCTCGGCCACGACTAAGCGCTGGCGCTTTCTCGCATCGATTTTATAGGAGTACTAAATAATTCACAGTAAAATATAAATACAATTTATTCAAAAAAGAAAAAAAGATACAGTATTTTAGAGTATGAATGACTTCACATGCTAAGTCCAAAAAGAAAAAAATATGTCGTACATTTTCACCTAAAATGAAGGGTTAATATCCCGTAAATTTACTGAAAATGTCACTTTTGATTGTAGTTTTTTTGAATGAATTTTTACCTAAACTGAGTTTTTTTAAACCAAAAACTAAACAATATCCTAAATTTTCGAATGGTAATTTTTTTTTTCAATCTTGTAGCATTTCATCCTACATAAATCTCGCATCTGCGTAGACGTTCAAGCGCTAAGTTAAAAACGGACGTGTTAAAAAACTGTTCTATTTGGAAAAATATCCCAATATTTTGAAATGTTTTCAAACCAAAACAAAGGACCCTCAAAAGGACCACGAAAATCTCGTGGGCTGGTGCGCGCTGAGGTGCGGGGTAGATTGCAATTGTAGGTTCTGTCTCGCGCCCTAAGGGTTCCGTACCTATCTACCATATGATATACTAAAAGCTTATGCTCTTTGATTTTAAAAACTCCGCGACCATCCAACTTGACCCCTCTTTCATAGAAAAGTTCTTAAAACGGGAGCTCACCTTAATTGGTTACTATTAGTTGTGAGAAAATTTGAAATATTTAATGATTTAAGACTTTTCCTTTTATTTGTACTATGAGACCTAGCTTCTTGCGAAATTTCATAATTTTAGGTCAACGGGAAGTACTCTGTAGGTTTTGCTTTTTTGCATAAATGTATGGAGATGAGGACATAAAAAGCCATATCTTTTGATAGCGTCGTTGTAAAAAAATTGAAATTTTCAGGTCTTGTGTGGTTCATGGACCTTAATATTCGTTATCAATTACAACCTGATACTCGTACCTCTTCTCGTTCGTGATAAAAAAAGTCTTGACAGATAGACAGACAGGCAGACAGACGGACAACAAAGTGATCCTATAAGGGTTCCCTTTTTTAATTTGAGGTACGGAACCCTAAAAATAACAGTATATCACATGTCAAAATAAAATCTCTCAAATAAATTATTATCACAGTCAGCAGGTACTAATTATGAAATTACGTGTCATTCTAATCATTAAACATCTAAAAATGAGAATTAAAAATGTTGTCCAAAACTGGGTCATTTTTGAACCCCTAATTTTATGTTATTACTTAAACCCTAGTATTATATTGCTCTGTGCTCAAAACGCAAACCTGTAAAACTTTTTAGAAGAAACTGGGTCAAGAAATCAGATTTATTTTTTGCCTTTCCTATAAAAACCTTGCGTCGCCGTTTGCAATAGTGGAATTTGTATGGGACGACTATCATTTTTTCTCCAGCAAGCACTGTTGATGAAATAAAATAATAGATCTAGGCGTTAACGAAATTTTTTAAGCCTTGATTTCAGTCTATGTGTGACCTACTCAGTGGTTCAAACAGAGCCAACACCAGATATAAAAATAACCGATGCATCCATAGGCTGTCTTTGTTAACTAAACTATGACTATAGCTACACACCTGCACCTGTACTAGATTATTATATACTAGCTGGTGTCCGCGACTTTGTCTGCGCAGGTTTATTAATTGTAGCCTATGTGTTATTCTGATGTATAAGCTATATTATTGTAAAGTTTCATTAAAATCCAATTAGTAGTTTTTACGTGAAAGAGTAACAAACATCCATCCATCCATATTTACAAACTTTCGCGTTTATAATTTTAGTATGATTCTGTGCCTAGATACACATTAGAGTGAAGGTGGTAGGACTTTTGTTTGTGCAAAGTCCGTCTGGGGAAGTACCACCCCTTGCTTTCTTCTGCCGTAATGCAGCAGTGTTTGCACTGCTGTGTTTCGGCACACCCCGGACACTATATACATCGAGCACGAATTTTAAATTTGAAATTCGCGTAGGCCCACGTATTCAGTCCAGAAGACCCTCAGAAGGACCACGAGAATCTGGCGGGTGAGTGCGCGCGGGGGCAAGGGGGGCGGAGAGTGTCTGTTCTGTATCGTACTATTACTTTATTCTGTGGTTTTGGCTTGAAGGGCAAGAGAGCCAGTGAAACTACTGGCACATGAGATACACCATCTTAGTTGTCAGGGTGGGCAACGCGCTTTGCTGTCTTGTTAGTGTCAATTATGCTGCAAAACAGATATTGGGCGCTATGGGCGGTGGTGACCACTTACCATCAGGTGGCCCACAAGCTCGCTTGCTCACTTGTTCTATTATAAAAAAAGATTGTCTCATACATATTATTACTAGAGATTTAATGTGAGTTAAAAATGTAGATCGCTATATTCGCTATTCTATTGGCTTCGCATTAGAAAAAAAGAAAGAAAATAAAGCCTCGTTTTTGGTAACGTTTTTCCTCATTTCGATGTCGAGGGAAAATTTGTCTCTTACTTGTATGTTTTTTTTTATAAATGACCACGCGTAAGTCGTTATTCTTTTTTTATTTGATGGAGTATAAAGGGACAGGTTTTCGAAAACAACTTTCAGTGAATAAAACTTTCTGGAAATTAATAAAAAACGGCTTTTCCAAATATACTGTCCAATCAATTTAGCAATTTTGTATGGAGAGGCAGATATATTTAAAAAAAATGATTTTGCTGTATTTTGCTGTTGATTTTGAAAAAGGCAAATAGTTCACATCTTTTAAAATATCCATTCTATACTCAGGTTTTACGTTAAACCGTATATAAAGTAACCGTATTAAAATACATATTAGTGTTAGAATTGTTTGTATAACAATGTTTGCAATACAACGCTTGTTGAATATCCGCTAAGAAAACACGAGTTCGCGGACACCTGCGCGTGCGATTCTATTTCCCTTTCCTGCTGTACAGTCAAGAGCACTTTGAGCTTGACACGTTGGAAAATTTGATCAGTTCATGGACTGGTTTCACATGCTTTAGGCTTCAAATAAAAATAAAAATAAATCTGCCAAGTACGAGTCAGACTCGCGCACCAAGGGTACCGTACAGTCACATGCAATAATATATAAAAATTTATATTTTTGTAACACTATTTAAAACACATTTTTGAGTAATACTCTCCAATTTTCATGAGTTTACCTAGTTTTAGAAAACTGCAAATGTATACATATCGCTCGTGACTGTAAATTAGAATAATTTGGCAGGCGTACACTGCACGTCCTCCGATTTACAAATCCTTAGTCGCCTTTTACGACATCCACGGGATGAGATGAGGTGGTTTTAACCTAAACCAGCATGTCAGTTTACTAATATTTCAATATTTCGTCTGTGGCCGGCACCACTCGGTCGATGCAACGTATACATTTAAATTGAGAAATAAATAAGATTTTATTGTATTGTAAGTATACAAATACGTAACTAATATTAGGCCTACAACGTACAACCCGACATTATCTCGACTGCAGGCCCGAAGCGCTTGAAACTACAATGGCGAAAACACAATAATTTTACACTTCCTTTCACAAATTTGCACAATCATAACCACATTTACGTCGAGTACAGTCAAGAGCACGTCGAGCTTGACAAATGGACTTTGTATCGAGTTTATCTTAGTCAGCGTCGAGACGGAAATTGCTTTGCGAGTGTCAAACTTGACCTGCTTTTGACTGTACTAACGGTAGATGTTTTACTATTTTATTTAGATTCACAGCCTCTGTGGCCTAAGTGGTTACAGCGATATGGGTTCAATTCCCGGTGGGGACACTGTCGAACAAAAATAAATAAATAGATATTGGGGGACAATAGGGAACATGCAAAGTGTGTACTATGGGTATAGGTGTGGGCAATCTACTTGAACCTTGGCTGCGCAGAGTCGATTTTACATACAAGTTGACGTGCGCAAAGCTTTCTACACCACGCGATTATTGTTCAAGTAAATTGATCGATTTCCTAATAAGTTGATCAACTTTCGAAAAATCATAAACAGCAGTTGAAATGTATTATTTTACATATACAGGGTGTAAGGGTCGATGTACCTAAAACGAACGGGCGTGCTCGCTCTGTCAACGAAAATGAACAACTATCCCAAAAAAAAAATTTTGGAAAATGAAAAAAGAAATTTTGACCCCATTTACAAATTGCTCACTCCGATCGAACAGTTTGTATGGAGAGTTCAAAAATTTTTGTTTGGGAAAGTTGTTCAGTATTTTTCTAGATGTGAAATAAGATCTTGCGTTTCTGCATATATCTTACTTTGATGGCAACACACTTTATGTTGCATAAAAACTGGTGTATGATCTTTTAAAAGAATAAAAATGTTGATATTTAAATAGCAAGGCCAGCAGGTTATCTCTTTGGAAAGGTGTGTAAAAGTTGAAAACGGTACTTCTGATTTTATTAAATAACGTAAAGAAAATTTTTACTTATTCTCGTCACATAATTATACTGAATTTCACGAAAGAGTATGTCACAATAGTACATTGTGTATCTAGGGCGGAAAGTAAGCAATTTCGCTTTTCGCGAGTGCTTTAATGCCCCGAGTGTCGAAATTGCACTTCCGCCCGTGCTACACACAAGGTTTTTCATCATCACATTTGCGAGGAATTAAAAAAACGAGTAATCTTAGAATATTTATTCAAGTAGGTAATTCACGCAGAAATTTAATTCTTTATAATATTAATGCTGCGCCGAAACTGTTCACGTCTAGGAATACAATATTATGGTGCTATTAATCACACGCATGTTTTATTTCATAACTTATACTTTGTGGAAAGTAAAAAAACGCATACAGCCTAAGCAAAATTGCAAAATTTTTAAATTTTTTTAAAAACTATTGTTAATTATGAAAACTAATTGTAGTTAATTAATATTAAAATAATTTCTTGTTTTAGGAACAGTTCAAAAACAAGATAAATTAAAAGCAAAAGATTATTAAAATTTTAATTTAGCTTAGAACCTCTTTGCATCAAAGTCTCATTTCGGAACGAAACCTCTTCTGACAGCCAGCAGTCACAGAATGTCAACGAAAAGTCAAGATGACAGATAAAAAAGCCCTAGGGCGCATTTTAAAACTTTTCGACCGCAATACGTGTATAGATTGCGACTCATTGCGAGCAAATGTGATGAAAAAACTTATTTCGATATTTTTTCTCTCAAGCCGTGCAGTCCGTTGAGCGCGTGCTATGCGTGGCATTCGACTGCCTTTGCAAAGACGCTTTAGCGCGCCGCGGGTCATACCTAAAGTCCGGAGTGAAATGGGCCTCTCCATGGATTCAACCTAATCTTCTTCTTCGCGTGTCGATCAATCACAAATATTTAAATTTTTGTAGCTCAGAACGTTGCTGCCACATTTACTGCGTCGTTTGTGGCTTTATAAAGGTCATAACGCGTACATGTGTCGGGACATGCGGGACAGGAGGTTAGGTATTCCATTGTTTTTGGGGAAGTACTACACTCACATTTGTTATTAGAGCTGTCGGTGAAACTCCACCTACACATGCTGTCTTTGCACCGACCGACCTTTGTCCGTAGTCTATTTAAAGCCTTCCAGATCGGTCTGGGCAGGTCATGTCCAGGGAGGAGGCTTTCTGCTGGCTGAATAAACACAGCGAGTGAGTGTTCCTCTTTCAATGAACCTAATAATAATGTGACATTTTTCTCATTTTCAGCTGCCAATGATACATACCCGAAGCAAGATGGCGAGGGGAAACCTGGGGGCATCAAAGTTGTGCAACTAGCAGTTTTGCAGAAACAATCCCACAACTCCAATGACCACAATGACGACTCTGATGGTGAGAATACCAACCACTATTTTTTGTAGTAAATACCAACATTTTTTTAGAGTACCGCACCTCAAAACGAAAAAAAACGGTAGCCTTGTAGGATCACTTTGTCGTCCGTCTGTCTGTCGAGACCCTTTTTTTCCCGAACGGGTAAAGGTATCAAGTTGAAATTAATATCAAATATTATCAAAAGATAGGGCCAATTATATCTCCATCTCCATACATTTATGACAGGCAAAGACAAAAGTCTAAAATTATAAAATATTACAACTTTTGTCACAAGTACCATAACCAATTAAGATGAGCTCCCATTTCATGTACATTCATATGAACGAGACGTCAGGTTTAAAAAGATCTATGAAACTGATTCAACGGATTAGCCGTGAAAGCGTTATCTACTTTATTTAATTGAATCTCCTCTAGTTACTAATGAAAACAGGGTTAACTTTGGGTCGCTTGGCTTGTTGTTGGCCGGCAGAGTGCTAATAGATGGCGCTGTACTTTTTGTAAAACGCGCTGTCATTGTGTTTTTCGTGGTGGTTTCTGACCTATAATGAATTCAATTATATTCTTTTAGCAAATATATCAATATAAGCATTAAATTTTTGTAGTCTGTCACGTTGTGACGGATAATTATATCAGCTAATATACATCCACTACAAACATGTAATTTCCGTGATGTTCAAATAAACGTTCATTCATTCATTCACTGCTGGACGTAGGGCCCCGTAAAGAAAATTGCGTGGCTGACTTCCATTTCGTCATAAAATTATTCATAATTTTTCTAAACTGTCACGAATTCCGGTGATATGAATGTAATGTTACTAGTGTTACATACAAGTCTATAAAACCGGTCCGATCAAGGAGTGTGACTCGCGCGCCTAGGGTTCCCATATGCCTATAGTTTTTTTTAAGTAATTAAGTCTCTTTCTAAGATCGCTAAACGTAAGTTTGTTTGTTAAAGTTTTGTTACTTAGAGAGATTGTTTTATTTTTGCTGTAGATTTTTCGCATTGAAAACTTCGGCGATAAGGGGTAGGAATGGTATTTTTTTTTCATCATGACTTGAAACTAAGAGTGGTATAAAAAATGCAACATCTATGTTGGAATGTACAAATGAAGCCCTTCTGTATGATACCGCAGTCGACCTAATAACGACAATTTAAAAATTTTACCCTTTTTTTTGCCCCCATTTCCTATTTCTAATAATATTAAAATATTTTTTTTTAATTCTTTCGTTTGCAATATAATTAGGTAAGGATATTCTGAAATCCAAATTACAAATCGATAGCGGGAATAGTTGCTGACGAAGTCGAACCATAAAGGCAGATTTAGACGACGGAAATATTCAGGCGCAAAAACCCAGGCACGGCAAAAATTTTGCCTGCCGCGCGTAGTCATGCCTAGCCGGTCGTTTACACGGAGCCGCCGCGCCGCCGCTGCCGCCAGTCTTGCTTGTGATGACCACAGTTTACTAGGGATGGGCAAAATATATATTATCGATATTTTTTTCCGATATTTTTTTCTGAATATCAACTTGAGTATCAAATTCGATATTTTTGATTAAAAACAGCTCAGTATCGACTTATACGTTTCATATTTTGGTCAATTACGTGCACATATCCAATCATCCTAACGAGTTTCATAAAAAAAGATGATCTGTCTATAATCCGTAATTATTCTTATGAATTTGTGTATGTATATCGATATATCGATATTTTTTCTCGATTTATATCGATACTATTTGAAAATATCGATACGATATATATCGATATATGTCCCGTGTGGTGCCGGCAAAGAATAGTACCAACCCATACATACCCGTGGGTGTCGTAAGAGGCAACTAAGGATTAACTGGAGGATGGGCAGCAGCGGCAAATTAAAAACATTTTTTTTTTCTTTGAAAATATAAAATGTACAATAAATAACATAAGAATAAAATTCATAAAAAAATAATATTGGCCGGAATTTCACTTCATACTGACAAAAAATGCATCAGAAATACAGAAACTTTGGCGCCTTTTTAGTTTACTCGTATAGCGGCAAGTACTTGCAGATGATTTTTTTTTCGGCTGACAATCATTTGGACTATATTGTTACGAAGTCATAGGTTTATCACTTTTGAACAATTCAAGATAAAAAATAAAATGTACATGTCTCCATAAAAAAAAATCTCTGATATTAACAACAAATTACAAAAGAATAAAGTGGTTTGAAATGTAATCAGGTACCTATATAAAAAAAATCAGGTCGGGTCACAAAATTTGTTCCTTAACCACTCACGTGCCCCTTGGTACCGGGGGGGGTCGCGCAGTAGGTAGGTAAATAAAATAACGTTCGGTTTTAAAATTACCAACAATAATTTGAGTTTCATGAGTTTATCGTGGCTTTTTTTATATTTTGAAAATCTCGATAATCACCCAGTGATATTCAAGAATTGGCTCACAGTTCTTATGAATGTAGACTTCATCGATACGGGGCGTCTGTTCTAGGTGTCTACTCTCAATTTTCGATATATCGATACAATACTATTCGAAACATGCAAATTGAAAACTTCGTCCCTTAACGATAGAGTAGGATATTGGTTGGGTGCTAATCACTGCCAATTTGACAATTCATCCAACCAATATTCTACTCTATCTAATATTCTATTCTACTCTATTCTATTGTCAGTGAACTAAATTATGATTTCGACTGTATCGAAGTAGTATCGTATCGATATATCGAAAATTGAGGGTAGACACCCTGTCCGGTTTTAGTTTGTCGTTTTTCTGCCAGTGATACGGCGATGGTCAAGTGGTCGGCTGGTGGTCAAGAGGTCGGCTGGTCGTCTAGTGGTCAAGTGGTCGTCTAGCGTTCAAGTGGTCGTCTAGTGGTTAGCTGCTGGTTATGTGGTCGTCTAGTGGTCAAGTGGTCGTCTAGCGTTCAAGTGGTCGTCTAGTGGTTAGCTGCTGGTTAAGTGGTCGGCTGGTGGTCAAGCGGTCGTCTGGTGGTCAAGTGTTCAGCTGGTGTTCAAGTAGTCGGTTAGTGGTCAAGTGGTCGTCTAGCGTTCAAGTGGTCGTCTAGTGGTCGGCTGCTCGTCAAGTGGTCGGCTGGTGGTGGAGTGGTCGACTGACGGTCAAGTGGTCGGCTGTCGGTCAAAATAAATTGTTAACAGCGAAACATTTTTTTTAAAATATTAATTTAATGACTGGGCACATTTTCAAGGTTCCTTACATCTGGATCCTGTTAACTTATATGGCAAGTTCGCGACCACTGTTTTGGCGCCGCAAAATAGGCCGCTGGTCTATTTCATGCCTACAGGCAAGCCACACGCCAAAAACCGTTTACACCTTGCCTACCGTCCTACCTAGAGCTTGATAGAGTATTGGCGCCAATATTTTGCCGTCGTCTAAACCAGCCGAGGCACGGCAAAAACTGTTTACACGATGCATATTGTCGTGCCTAGAAGGTAGGCGCCTGAGATTTGCCTCCGTCTAAATCCGGCATAAGGGTTCCGTTTTTACCATTTTGGTTTGAAACCGTAATAAACAAAAACGCTTAGCGGAAAATATTATTCCCATTTCCCATGAAACTGAATTACTTTTTCTTGGAATTTCGGACGAAACAGGAAAAAAATCGACCTATACAAACCAGTGGGAGAAGTTGTTCAGTTTGATAGGCAGATTAACAGCACACGAGCTTCAATTGTTTTTGGTATTTTTTAAGAAAGAAAGAAAGAAAATAAATTAAGAAATTTACCCTGTTTCATCGTGTGAGTAAATGGTTTAAAAATATATAAGCTTAGTCGTTATTTTAGTTGTTCCGGTTGCTTATTCCGTGATTCGGAAAGCACGTAAAGCTATTGATCTCGGCTATAATCAAGTGGTCTTCTAGCAAAGTCAGAAGGAATTTGTCGGCTTCCAATTTCTTTACAACAGGTTTAGCTAGGCTTGTTGTGGGCCAGCAGAGTGCTTATAGATGGCGCTGTAGTATTTGTAAAACGCGCTGTCGTTGTGTTTTACGTGGGTTACTAATAGTTTACCTTCGTTCATGGCTGATTGTTTTTACATAGCTTGTTACGAAAGGTTTCATAATTTTTGTAAACTGTCAAATTCCAGTGACGGTTATAATAATACTAGCTGTTGCCCGCGGCTTCGCTCGCGTGGATTTCGTATTTATGTTGTTACCGGTTTTCCGAAGTAATGAGATATTTTCCCGTCATTTCAAAATCAATGAGTATAATTCAAGATCCAGCTGAATTTTTTGTAATATACAGACGTTACTCATAAATTACTCAGAACAGAGGAACTTAGCAGCAGTATCCTAACAAATGTAAAGAGAGAGATGACCTCTCTACCTCTCTACGTCTCTACCTCTCTACCTCTACCTCTCTACCTCTCTACATCTCTACCTCTCTACCTCTCTACCTCTAAACCTCTCTACCTCTACCTGTCCCTATCCCTGCCCCTATCCCTACCCCTTACGCCAATTTAACCGCTATCCCTAACATAGAAATGACACCCATATTTATTTTTAGACATTTCAAACCTATCGCACCCCAACCCCATCCCCAGGGGACGATGGTATTTCACGTCCACCACGTTGGATTTCAAAGTTGTTGTAGCTTTCGTAATCAGCGACCCGATAAACCATACAAACGACACCCATATTGATTTTTAGACATTTCAAACCTATCGCACCCCAACTCCATCCCCAGGGGGATGATGGTATTTCACGTCCACCACGTTGGATTTCAAAATTGTTGTAGTTTTCGTAATCAACGACCCGATAAACCATACAAACGACACCTATATTGATTTTTAGACATTACGAACCTATCGCACCCCAACTCCATCCCCAGGGGGATGATGGTATTTCACGTCCACCACGTTGGATTTCAAAATTGTTGTAGTTTTCGTAATCAGCGACCCGATAAACCATACAAACGATACCCATATTGGTTTTTAGACTTTTTCACCCCATTTCCCTATTTTAGGGGTTGAATTTGGGGTGGAATTTCAATAACAGTGATGAACGTTGCATAGAATAACATCATTAATGCCTAAATAATAAATTATGTGGATTTTACTTTAAAAGTAAAGAATTTTCAACTTCATCCCCCTTTTCACCCTTAAGGGTGTCGAATTTTCAAAAACCCTGAGACACGTAATTATTAATTTTTAGTCGTCAGCCTAAATACAAATTTTGAAGATCCTAACTTCAAAACTGACGGACTTTCATACAAACTTTCATCCCCAATTTTACCCCCTTAGGGTTGGAATTTTGTAAAATCCTTTCTTAGTGCACCCCTACACCTCATAAGGAACCTACATGCCAAATTTGGAATCTCTAGACCCAGTGGTTTGGGCTGTGCGTTGATATGTCAGTCAGTCAGTCACCTTCTTCTTTTATATATATAGATATCATATAATTATGTACGTACATACATATGACATATGTATTATATATAAATATGTATATACAGGGTGTTAGTGTAAACACTGTGATACTTGAAACTGTGCATTGAGACCATGAAACTGAACAACTTTCCCTAAGGAACATAAGTAGAAATACGAAAAAAAAATTGACTTCCCATAGAAACTGCACCAGCTGATTGCGCATTTTGTATGGGAGATGATTTTTTTTTTCCGTAGTTTCATGGTCTCAATGCACAGTTTCAAGGATAACAGTGTTTACACTAACACCCTGTATATTATATATCCGACCTGATTTCCGTCATGGCGACTGTTTCATTCATCTCCTGTGTAGTGTTAGCTATTATTGAAACAAGTGTATAAAAACCGGTCAAGTGCGAGTCGGACTCGCGCGCCGTTGGTTCCGATATACCCGTAGTATTTTTGGAAGCAATAAAGTCTATTTTTAGTACCACAAAACTAAGTTAGTTTGTAAAGGTTTTTTACGGATTTCACAGCTACTTTGAGAGATAGTTTTATTTTTCCTGTTATATTTACAGACCTCCATCGACTATAATTAATTCAGATTTTTGCATTTCAAACTTAGGAGATATGGGGGAATGGTATTTTTTTGTTATTTTTCATCATAACTTGAAGTATATAAAACTTCGTTTCGTAAAAAAATAACAACAACTGTACAAAAATCTATTTTGAAATGTACAAATGAAACATTTTTTTACGATACCGCAGTCGACCTAGTATCGATAAAATTTCTCCCCTCCCTTTTGAGCCCCATTTCTAATAATAATAAAAATATTTTTTTATTCTTTCGTTTGCAGTTTAATTGGGCAAGCTTATTTTGTCACTATTCTAATTTTCAAGTCAATAGCGTGAATAGTTGCTGAGATAAACAGATGTGACAGACAAACGAAGTCGAACCAATAAGGGTTCCGTTTTTACCATTTTGGTTCGGAACCCTAATACAATGCAAAGCCGAAAATATTATTCCCATTTCCCATGAAACTGAATAACTTTTTCTTATAATTTCGGATGAAACACGAAAAAAATCGACCTATACAAACCTGTGGGAGAAGTTGTTCAGTTTGATAGGCAGAAACTGAATCGATGAAATAAGAAATAAAATCTTATATTTGTTCGATTATTTTGTAACATGTCGTACCTATAATGAATTTTGTTTATCAATAAACAATAAATCATAAAATACACGTCAAATTTTATTAATTGCTTTGCTTCTTGATGATGAGGCATGCAACGTACCTGGGGAACAATTCTTGAATATCACCGGGTGATAAAATATCACTCAAAAAATTAAAAATCATAGATTTTTGTTTTCAAAAGTTGAGATTGATCTTCTTAAAATATAAAGCAGTCCTTGATTGTTAATTTTCATGTATTCTGATTTACCTTTCAACAGTTTATCAGCGCAAATGTGAATTGATAAAAGTGATATTTTATCACCCGGTGATTTTCAAGAATTCCCTGGGCTTTTCTGGAAAGCAAGAAGAAAGAAATGAAAAAAACCGGTCAAGTGCGAGTCGGACTTGTGCGCCGAGGGTTTCGATATACCTATAGTATTTTTGGAAGCAAGCAGGACCGCAAAACTAAATTTGTTTGTAAAGGTTTTTTGCAGATTTCTGAAAAACTGTGCAACTTAGAAAGATGAATGAATGAATGAATAAATTCTTTTTCTAAAGATCGTTTTATTTTAGCTGTAAAGTTTACATAAACTTCTGTCAACTGTAATTAATTCAGATTTTTCCTTACTCAAACTTCGGAGATAAGGGGGGGGAGGGGGGGGGGGGAATGGTATTTTTTTTTACATTATTCATCATTACTTGAAAACTAAGAAACTTAAAAAAATACAAAAATATATTTTAAAATGTACAAGTAAAGCCCTTTCATATGATACCCCACTCGACCTAGTAGCGATAATTTGAAATTTGGCCCCCTCTATTTTGGCCCCCTTTACATTAATAATCATACTTTTTTCAAAATTTTTTCATGTGCAAATAAGTTGGGCAACTATATTCTAAAACTATTCCAAATTTCAGGTCGATAGTATAAGTGGTTGCTGAGATATAGAGGTGTGACAGACAGACGGACAGACAGACAGAGCGGCACCATAAGGGTTCCTTTTTTTTACAATTTTGGTATCGGAACCCTAAAAAGGTTTATTTTGGAAACAAACAAAAAGAATGCTGCTGCTGAAAAAACTCTGACCCAATTGTTGAATATTACCGAGTGATAAAATATAATTTTTGAGACATTAAATAAGACAGTGGGTGCTATGGGCGGTGGTGGTGACCACTTACCATCAGGTGGCCCACCTGCTCGTTTGCTCACTTTTAACATAAAAAAATATCTGTTAAAAAAGATAATCTGTTAAAAATGTAAACCATAATACATGAAAAGTAACAATCAATCACTACTTTATATTTAACGAATATCATTCTGCACTTTTGTAAAGAAAAATTTTGAATTTTGAATTTTTCGGGTGATAATTATTAATCATCCGGTGTTATTCAAGATTTGAGCCCAAGGTACTCATGACATGCTTGAATAATATTCATGACATGCACATACCATGCTTGAATAATATTCTCATGTTGTACACGACATCCCATGAAACGTACACTGTAGGTACATTACGATACCAACGGGTGGAGATGGGTTGGTAGTGGTACTATACTTTGCCGGCACCAAACGGACATGACTTCATTTACCTCTATGACTCTATAATTGAGCCACGAGCCAAGCGAGTGGTTCTAAAGAAGAAGCGTTGCGAGGATTTTAAGACACGAAACACTTTGTTGCCGAGGGAAGCACAACTTATCAAGTAGAAACTAACTAATAAAATATTGAAAATGAAGCTGCTGTTCCAGAGGGCTTTAATAATATTACATCCCCAAGCGTAAAATATTTAGGTCACCCTACTGTGTGAAAGAGATGCTACCGCGACTATTGGATATACTCGTCGTCACGCTTTTTTTGGCCATTCATCTCTCCTTCCTAGAGCGCAGCGTGGTTTAAAACCTCCTTGGTAAAAATACTTACCTCTCATTTTAAACGTGAACTTTAATTGTGAACGTCATTGACGTGTAAATGAGGTCGAAATTAACATTGACGAGCGTGTAGCTGCAAATTTTAAGGAAGGTATAGCCTTAAAAGTTTTTTTGTTTACAGAGAAAACAAACAAATCAAATATGGAAGACGACGAGGAGACTGATTCAAGCGGCTCCATTTCTGACTCCGGCGACGGCGGACAGAACGAGGGGCGGCCGCATGTCTGTGATGTTTGTGATCTTAGGTGAGTAGCTATAGGCTGTTTTTTTAACGGTGCATTACGGGAATCATCATAAAGACTGCTTAAGAGGCTACCTCCCGTCCACTAGCGCCCCCGTCAGTTAATTTATTTTATTTATAAATTTTTTTTTATTGATTCATTCATTCATTTATTTATTTATTAGGTTACCAACAAAGTATACATCAGTACAATGCACAAGACAATTCACCATAATATTTTCTTAATGCTACTCTAATTATAGGTAACAACGGCATGCAAATTATAAATAAAACATTGTTGCAAAATACCTGTAGTTTAAACTAATTACAGATTAAAAAATAATTTATTAAAGCAAACAGAAAAATTATAAGACGCTGTATTAGAACAAAGTAAAATTACTAATTTCTTATAGGAGGTAGTACAGTGTTTTTGAAAGTGGGCAATGTGCTCGAGAAAATGTCAATGTCTTTGTTCTGGAACAGGGAGTTAAAAAAATATTACTCGCTAAATACAAAACTTATCGAAAATCCGAAAAGACAGATTGAAGTAAAGGTACCCTAGTTTATTAAAAACCTATTTACTCTGTAAAAAATAAAATTTATTTCATAAAACAACAAAGGACTGTAACAATAAAAGATAACAAGGAAACATAACAAAAAATATAAAAATAGGTAACACTTATTCAAATAGACCACCCCGAATCGTATCTGAAGGGAAAGTTCCCATTACACTGGCAGCATTTCCCCGTTGGATCGCCAGCGAAATGTGTTGAATCAGGTACGATTCGGCGCGGGGGTCTGCCCCACTCTGCCTGAGACGCCGCCCAAGATCGCGTACGAACGCTTTTGCCTCCGCACACCAAGGCCCAGCCACATCAACTGCGAAAGGGACAAAAAAGTAAGACCCCATCAGGTTGCCGTACTTTATGCCGCCCATTCGGCTGCAGACCCGGCTTCCCTGGAGGCGCGAGGGAGGTGGGTAGCAGCAAAAGTGCTGACACATGTCGCGTCCCAGACCAGACATCGCCCCCTTTCCCAAGGCACCAACGTTAGCCCATCTGGGCGCTTACCGTCATCCCGGCTAAGACCCGGTGGTTCAAGGGTGCAAGGAATACTTGCGGACAGCAATGCCCGACGAATGATTTCGTTTAGGGCATGATGACGGGGAAATCTACCCGCACTCCTACTGCAGCTCAGCCCATGATAGGCCCTTGAGTCAACTATAGTGCCACATCTACAGTTGTGCGGCTCACAAACGTCACAGCCTAGTCTTAGAGCCACAGCCACCCTTAAAGAGTCATCATCTAAGATGGTACCTTAATGTGGATTAGGAAGTGCGTAAAGCCAAGCTCCAGACTCAGGACAATAAAATAATGTTCACTGTAGTTACAGATACAATAACTGCTAAAAGTGGCCGTTTTTCGCACTTTTTAGGGTTCCGATACCAAAATGGTAAAAAAAAGGAACCCTTATGGTGCCGCTCTGTCTGTCTGTCTGTCCGTCTGTCTGTCACACCTCTATATCTCAGCAACCACTTACGCTATCGAGCTGAAATTTGGAATAGTTTTAGAATATAGTTGCCCAACTTAATTGCACATGAAAATTTTTTGAAAAAAGTATGATTATTAATGTAAAGGGGGCCAAAATAGGGGGGGCCAAATTTCAAATTGTCGCTACTAGGTCGAGTGGGGTATCATATGAAAGGGCTTTACTTGTACATTTTAAAATATATTTTTGTATTTTTTTAAGTTTCTTAGTTTTCAAGTTATGATGAAAAATGTCAAAAAAATACCATTCCCCCCCCCTTATCTCCGAAGTTTGAGTAAGGGAAAATCTGAATTAATTACAGTTGACAGAGGTTTATGTAAACTTTACAGCAAAAATAAAATGATCTTACTAAGTTGCACAGTTTTTCAGAAATCTGCAAAAAACCTTTACAAACAAATTTAGTTTTGCGGTCCTGAAAATGGACTTTATTGCTTCCAAAAATACTATAGGTATATCGGAACCCTCGGCGCGCGAGTCCGACTCGCACTTGACCGGTTTTTGTATCTCTAATTACAGTGAAGTATATTTTACAGAATTTATAGGTCCTAAATAAACTAGGGTACCGTTACTTCAATCTGGCTTTCCGGATTTTATATGTTTTGTATTTAGCGAGCAATATTTTTTTAACTGATGGGGGCGCTAGTGGACGGGATGTAGCCCCTTAAATCAAATCAAATATAGTTTATTCATTGTTGGATGTTAAAATCTCTTAATGACGTCAGCTAAACTACATAGTTTATATTCCTATACTATAAAGAGGCTACCTGCAGTCCACTAGCGCCCCCATCAGTTAAAAAATATTACAGTGAACTATATTTTACAGAATTTCTTTACCTTTACTTCAATCTGTCTTTCCGGATTTCCGATAAGTTTTGTATTTAGCGAGTAATATTTTTTTAACTGATGGGGGCGCTAGTGAACGGCGGGTAGCCCCTTAAACGAGCAATATTTTATATAAATATATATGTATATATATATATTTGTAATCGGTTTCTCGAAAACGGCTCAAACGATTTCGACGTTTACTATACGGGGGTTTCCGGGGGCGAAAAATCGACCTAGCTCTAGGTCTCATGGTTGGGAAAATTCCTTTTCTCTATTTTATGAGCATTTCTTAAAAAAAAAGGCGCGTTCAGAGACCCTACAGCGTCATCTGTCGGTGCGCTTTGGTTAAGATTATACAGAGCCAAGCTCGGTCGCCCAAGTTAAAAGAAGAAGTTGAAGTGTGCCTTTTTTTTGTTTTTAGCATAAAGATTTTTTTCAAGAAAATCATATAGTTTGCAATACTACGTTCGCAATATAAAGCAGGCTAAAGAGTGGAATTCTCTGCCTGCTTCTGTGTTCCCGAGTTCATATAACCCGAATCTATTCAAGTCACGAGTGAATAGGCTTCTTCTGGGCAAGCTCGTTCCATCGTCGACCTCATCTCTGTCTTTATGACTAGATCGAGCCCATTTCCAATAAAAAAAAACCGGCCAATTGCGAGTCGGACTCGCGCACTGAAGGTTCCGTACCACCACATTATATTAATTAAATTAGCTGATTTGAGTTTATGACGTATTTAAAAAAACTACTTACTAGATTTCATTCAAACCAATTTTCGGTGGAAGTTTGTATGATAATATACGGTCAACCGCTCGTCGGTAGAAACTTTTTTAACTCTATTACCACACCATAAGGTCCAAAAGTGTTTCTACCGACGTGCGGCCGTGTGTACATCATATATATATTTTTTAGATTTATCATTCTCTTATTGTAGAAGTTACAGGGGGGGGGACACACATTTTACCACTTTGGAAGTGTCTCTCGCAAACCATTCAGTTTAGAAAAAAATGATATTAGAAACCTCAATATCATTTTTAAAGACCTATCCATCCAAAGATACCCCACACGTATGGGTATGATACAAAAAAAAAATGTGTTTTAGTTCTACGTATGGGGAACCCTAAAATTGATTGTTTTTAGGGTTCCGTACCTCAAAATAAAAAAACGGAACCCTTATAGGATCACTTTGTTGTCCGTCTGTCTGTCTGTCAAGACCCTTTTTCTCACGAACGAGAAGAGGTATCAGGTTGAAATTGATAATGAATATTAAGGTCCATAAACCACACAAGATCTGAAAATTTAAATTTTTTACAACGACGCAATCAAAAGATATGGCTTTTTATGTCCTCATCTCCATACATTTATTCAAAAAAGCAAAACCTACAGGGTACTTCCCGTTGACCTAAAATTATGAAATTTGGCAAGCAGCTAGGTCTCACAGTAAAAATAAAGGGAAAAGTCTAAAATCATTAAATATTTCAATTTTTCTCACTACTAATAGTAAAAAATTAAGGTGAGCTCCCGTTTCAAGAACTTTTCTATAAAAGAGGGGTCAAGTTGGATGGTCGCGGAGTTTTTAAAATCAAAGAGCAAAAGCTTTTAGTATATCATATGGTAGATAGGTACGGAACCCTTAGGGCGCGAGTCCGACTCGCACTTGGCCGGTTTTTTTTTCTATTTTTGTGTGAAAATCTTCATGCGGTTCACAGAATACATCTACTTACCAAGTTTCAACAGTAAAGCTCTAATAGTTTCGGAAAAAAGTGGCTGTGACATACGGACGGACAGACAGACAGACATGACGCATCTATAAGGGTTCCGTTTTTTGCCATTTGGCTACAGAAACGTAAAAATAAAGATAAACTTCAAGTACCTCCTGTGAGACTGACATTAATTAAAAATAACGTTTATATGATGTCCATTACTTTTTTTAAATAAACTTTCACAACAATTTAAGAAATGAGATGCAAAAGAAATAAAGCTTCGCTCTGTAATAGCCATTTCAATATTAAAATGTCATCGGGTGAGCAAGCTATGCTACCCGCCAACAGATGGCGCTGTAGGATACTGTCTAAAACGTGATAATTTTTCAGACATGAGACCTAGCTTGATCGATTGTTCGTCCCCGAAAACGCCCGTATGGTAAATTTCATCGAAATCGTTAGAACCATTTTCGAGAAACCGATTACAAATATGTAAACAAATATTGCTCGTTTAGTAGTATAGAACTTGACTTTGACTTTTTTTAATGCAGGTTCCAACGGTCATCGCATTTGTCCCGGCACCGGCTGACCCACACCGGCGAGCGGCCGTTCACTTGCGGGGGTTGCGGGCGGTCCTTTGCTCGCTCGGACAAACTGCGCGTGCACACCAAGATATGCGAGAAGGTACCGTGCCGTGTATACTGTATAGCATAAAGTCAAGCGATGTCAGAAGTCAAGTAAGAGGTCAGAAGTCAAGCCAGAGGTCATAAGTCGAGTCAAAGGGCAGTAGGCGAGTCAGAGGTCAGAAATCGACTCAGATGGCAGTAGGCGAGTCAGAGGTCAGAAGTCGAGTCAGAGGGCAGTAGGCGAGTCAGAAGTCAAGTCAGATGACTTATGTCAGGTCAGAAGTCAGAGGTCCAGTCTCGAACGGTCATTGTACTTGTGCCGGCACCGGCTGGTTCACTTGCGGGGGTTGCGGGCGATCCTTTGCTCGCTCGGACAAACGTTTTTCATTTCCGTCAATATGTTTGTTTAAAATTTGTTCAGTTTCATCACCTGTCTCTGCATCACCCTAAGGTAGACTGTTAGATGATGCCTTAAGGCGTTAAGTCCGCCTATATACAATAAAATAAAAATCATGGACGAATAATAATAAGACTAACAATCCCCATACTAGAAAACGTAACCCGGAAAGGCATAAAACTCATGGAAACTAGATGGCGTTTTCAAATAATCTGGAAATTAAGTATGGTCTACCGAGTATTCTGCCTAAAAATCATTCAAAATTTAAAATGATTTTATTTCGGATGAATCTACAAAGTAGAAAATCGCAAAATTTCACAACCACAGGCAGGATTCGAACCTGCGTCTTCTGCGTCAGTACCGCAGACGCTTTACCAACTAGGCTACTGTGGTGCTGCCTGATGTTGTGAAATCGGCGATCTCTATACGCATTCCAACGTTGCGTTAGTGCTGCCACCTAGTAAGCATTAGCTGTACTAATGTTGGTACTGCCACCTAGTAAGCATGAAATTGAACTGTACTAGCCCAACTAGTCCATTATTGCAAATAGAATTCAAGTCGAAAATTGGTAACACTACGTATAATTGAAAATGATTTTATTTTAACACTTCCAGTGTTCGGATGAATCTACAAAGTAGAAAATCGCAAAATTTCACAACCACAGGCAATAATAACTCACAACATCAGGCAGGACCATAGTAGCCTAGTTGGTAAAGCGTCTGCGGCACTGACGCAGAAGACGCAGGTTCGAATCCTGCCTGTGGTTGTGAAATTTTGCGATTTTCTACTTTGTACTTTGAAAATTTCAACATAATAAAGAAACGCTAACATTGACATTCGGTTTCTTTTTTAGCAGAAACTCGATAAATCATAAAGTCAAAATAGTTTATTCATTGTTGGATATTAAAATACATCGCTTCACAAACAAATTGGCGCCATAGTGGGAAAAAAAGAAGCGACAATAAAAAACCACGCGCTCTTTTAAAAATGTTTGAATAATAACTTCCCGGACTATTTATTAGCGCCATCTAGTTTTTGTACTTTTTCGGGTTACGATTTCTAAAAGGGGTCTTTCCTTATTGTTCTACCATGGTTTCATCGCCTGGTCATGTTCTCAGTTCTTGCCATCTGGCCCTTACACTCTATTTAATTTTGTAGTGGTATGTACGTTTCCATTGATCTTTAACGTACAGATGCAATAGTTTACAATCCGTCGGTTGCACCAACCATCTTTAAAGTTGAAATTCCGTTGAATCGATTGCTGTCACTCTCTTTGTCATCAAAACAGACAGAGAAAGCAATAGATTTAACAGCGCTTTAACTTCAAATAAGTTTTGTGCATCTATCTGAACCATGAAAGATGGTAATCTGCCCATGAAACTGGAAAAGTTGTTCAGTTTCATGAGCAGATTCACACTTTTCAAAATTTGCATACTCTTTTATCAATAACATGTGTTATTGATGTAAAAATGACGAATGTCTGTTAATCTTTGTCTACAGGAAGACCCAACAGTGGATATGGCGAACGAAGCTCGCGAGAGCAAGCGAGAAAGCAACTCGGAAGTTATGTCTGGGATGGTGCGAACAACCCACCGTGAATCAGGGCATCTCGTCTTCACACCTAGTGGTAAGTAATTTTACAATTTCTGTTTGATGCTGTTTTACCGACGTTAGATGCGGTCTTACCGATGTTAGATACTGTTTTACCGACGGTAGATGTGGTTTGACCGATGTTAGATGCTGGTCTACTAACGCTGTTTACTTATGGTACATGCTGTTTTACCGACGTTAGATGCGGTTTGTTTTAGACTTTTCGCACTTTTCAAACATGTTTATTATATTTATTTATATATTATATTTATTTTATTCCCGACGTTTCGTCTGCGTTGCAACAGCCGTGGTCACGGGTAGACTGAAGAGAGGTGAACTACGTAGATATTATTGTGAGGGTAGACTATAATTGTTTTTGTCTCGCACAGGAAAGTCACGACACACAACACTCACAACGTCCGCGGACCGGTCCGAAGATGCTACGCGCGGTTTTATGCGATCTATCACTGGGTTCCATGTGAGCGATAATTTAAAACCATTTTCCCTCTTGAAAGTTTTGTATTTCTTTATTTCAATAGCTTCACGGATCTTTCTAGGGAAAGACCTGGAATAAAATAAACATGTTAGATGCGGTTTTACCGATGTTAGATGCTGTTTTACCGGCGTTAGATGCTGTTTTACCGATGTTAGATGCTGTTTTACCGATGTTCCACGCTGTTCTACATATGCTGTTGACCGATGTCACATGCTGTTTTTCCAATGTTAGATGCTGTTTTACCGGCGTTAGATGCTGTTTTACCGATGTAAGATGCTGTTTTACCGATGTTCCACGCTGTTCTACATATGCTGTTACCGATGTCAGATGCTGTTTTTCCAATGCTAGATGCTATTTTACTGACGCTGTTAACTGATGTCAAATGCTGTTTTACCGTCATCACTATTCGCGAGAAAAAACGAGACAACTTCCCATAAAAATTGTATTACGTTATAGCGCTTTTTGTATTGGAAACCAAAACACACTTAAACGCTAAACAACACATTTTGCAGCTATGTCAAAAGTAATCGGCTAAGGCTGTCAGAAAAAACAATTTTGTAAAACAATGTTATTCTTTACGTCAAATATACTCTGGTTTTAGTATTATGGCTGCAAAATGTGTTGGTAAGTGTTGGAATAAACTAAAAATATGGATTATACTTACTTTGTTCCAGGCGACGTAATGCTTCCCCCTCGTAGCGCCCCAGTCGTGCTAAACTCGACTTTAGAACCGATTAGGAACGAGTTACACGCAGACAGCCTCCTAGACCCGCCGAGACGCGGCCGGGGCAGACCTCGCAAGACCCCGCTGCCGCTGACCCCCAAGATCAAGAAGAAGCGCGGCCGACCGCCCAAGACGTCGCTCGGTGAGTGAAGTATGACGTCACATTTAGTAGAGTATTTATAATTATTCTTTTATTTACTAACAGCCAGTTGCATGAAGCTTCTTCAAAGTTAAAGCTCCTTTAAATCTGTTGTTGTCACTTTCTTTGTCAACAAAACAGAAAGAGTTAAAGGAGCTTTATCTTTAAAGATGCTTCGTGCAACTGGCAGTAAGAGACATTAAGATTATTCATAATTATAATAATGTCCTCACAGTTTGTTTGCCCTTGAATCCCATTTCTTTTTGATCATGAAATGAAAAGCTCCCTCCATCGTCGACCTCATCTCTGACTTCGTCAAGAGTAAGCCCATTACCAATAAAAAAAGCTTCAAAGTGCCTGTGTCAGGAAATGAAGGAATAGTACATTGTTCATCGAGAGGAGAAAGTGACCGATTCCCAACAAGGGCTCAATACATCCGAGTTGGGAATCGCACTTTCTTTCGAGTGATACATAGTGCTTTATACTTCACCTACGAGGAAAATATTTCAGATTCCCTTTTCAGATATGATGTAAGTTTTTTATTCCATTATATTGATATCATGTCTTGCCAATATGGTACTTTTCAACATGGAATATTACAAAGACTGGGCTTATATTTATACGCTTTTCGCTTTTTCACTATAATAAGCAAGCAAAACAGTTTCCGAAAATCAATGCGCATTTTTCTCGCTTTTCCTACGTATAAAACTATCACATACCTACATTGTTGTATTTTTTCGAGATTTTTCAGGCAATCAATAATAGCTTGCGCACTTTCTTGTAGTTCCGGCGGCGTCAAAAACTCTTCATCACTGTCACTATTTGAAGACATTTTTTGTAAAAAGCACGCAGCAACAAAACTAAACCAATAAAACTTCCAACAACTTTGTAAAGAAAACAGTGTCCAATTTTTTAAAATCGCTTGGAGGTTTAAACTTTTTAATTTTACCCTGATAGTGTTAAAACGTTAGTAATACTTTATAAAATTTAACAATTAAACACTAATTTATATTTATGCATTATAATTTTACCCTGTTGATAAGAAAAAACTGAAATTTTGAATTTTTTGAGTAAGATTTTATCACACGGTGATTTTCAAGAATAGGTACCTAATTCGCACGCGCGCTTTTGTTCCACATTTTGGTTTCGTTCTTTTTTCAAATTAATGGTTTTTTCAGAAAAGTGCAGGTGGCCAGCATCATTTCACGGTCTTAGAGATAAAAACATTTTCTTATTTTGGCATTATGATATTAAAATAGGTTATCGACAGATTTTGATCTAAATTTAAGAAAAAAAAACACGTTAACAATGAATTTTCATACAAAATTCCATCCCGCTAAAACAAGTTAACAATGGATTTCCATATAACTTTTCCCCCCGCATATTTATACCATAGAAATGATGTATCTTCTCCTTAGTTTTTAAAACAGGACTGAGGTACTTTCCGAGAAGGTGAAGTATAAAGGTATTTTTTTAGATACAATTCAAAAAATATTTTTTATGGGGTCCCCTGGAGCTGTAAGTTCCCATACAAACTAACTTTTGCGATAACTTCTAATCTACGAAACACATTATGACAAAATTTTTTACGCACAAACGGATAAGATCCATCAAGGTTTGAAATGAAAAAGGTGTTAGGCAGGGATGTGTAGCGTCACCTTGGCTGTTTAACCTATTCATGGATAACTGTTCTAGTCTCTTGTATGCCGATGATCTGAAAATATTCTACAAAATTAAAACTACTAATGACTGTATCCAACTACAGAGAGACTTAAGCATTATATCAGACTGGAGTCAACAAAACCTTATGCTCCTTAATGTCGAAAAGTGTTTCTGTATATCCTTTACTAAAAAGAAAAATTACATTAAATATGACTATCAAATAGGAAATGATAAACTTACACGTAAATCTGTTATTAAAGACCTTGGAGTAATTTTCGATACTCAATTAACTTTCCGCGATCACTACAGTCACATAACAACGAAAGCTTTTCAACTTCTTGGCTTTATAATACGCCCATCAAAAAAGTTTAAAAACCCCAGCTCTTTAATTCTACTTTACAATAGTTTGGTTCGAAGCATTCTAGAATATGCAGCTGTAATCTGGTCTCCGTGTTATGTGGTACACGAGACTAGCATAGAGAGAGTGCAAAAAAAGTTTCTCAAGGTACTGTGTTATAAATTTGGATATGGTTGCATACTCAATAGCTACTCTGACAGACTCCAAAAATTCAATATGACTCCTTTATACATCAGAAGAAAACATAACGACCTAATCTACCTCCATAAAATCATTCACTCCTTGCTCGACTCGCCACCCTTACTGTCTAGCCTTAACTTTAATATTTCGCATAATTTGCGTAACCCAAAGACATTTTTACTTCACACATTCACAAATAACACCTCTTACTATAACCCAATAGTAAGAGCGTGCCGTCTATACAATGAGCTATCGCACTCCAACAATTCATTGGACATTTTCAATTCGCGTCATAGTGTTTTTAAAAAAACTGTTAAGATCATTTTGAAATAGGTTAACATCCACATAATTAGCTGTTATTTGTACTATTTTAAGTTCTGTTTTGTATGAACTTGCACTTTTATTATTATTTTTCGTTTACGTAAGCTTTACTGTGTGACACGTTAAAGGGTTGTAATCTAGTTCATTACTTTTTTATGTACTACACTTGATTTATTCTTGATTGCTACCTGTTGTGTTCACCTAAATAAATAAATAAAAATAAAATTGTTTGACTGATCTGAAAGAGAGTATGTGTGGCCTGAGAATGAATGAGTTACTCATCAAATGTCTTCTCTACGCTGATGACCAAGTTATACTTGCGTCATCTGCTGACGAGTTACAGGAGATGGTAACAATGATGAATGTGGCTTTTGATAGGAAAGGAATTAAAGTTAATGTAAGCATGACGAAAGTAATGGTACTTGAAAGAGAAGAGTGTATGACAGAGTGTGGGACACTCAGAAATATTTGCGACACTAAAAAAAATTGTTCTACAGGTACATATATTTTTATTAAATCTTTTCAAAGTACTCTCCACCAGCCTCTATACAAAGATTCATGCGTCTGAA
The DNA here is from genome assembly GCA_947532105.1 of Athrips mouffetella. Classification (NCBI taxonomy): domain Eukaryota; kingdom Metazoa; phylum Arthropoda; class Insecta; order Lepidoptera; family Gelechiidae; genus Athrips; species Athrips mouffetella. The sequence continues at coordinate 4,683,902 of OX383976.1, read as the reverse complement.
CCAGTTTTCAAAACACTTTTTCCAGTCCGCCGTAGACACCTCGTTTACAGCCTGCTCGAACGCAGCCAGCGCATCTTCCGGCGACGAAAATTGTATCCCCTTGAGCTGATTTTTTATTTTTGGAAATAAAAAGAAGTCACACGGTGCTAGATCAGGGCTGTAAGGAGGGTGACCCAGGAGTTTGACTGGTGTGCTGTCCAGGAAGTCCCTCGTTTTGAGCGCGGTGTGTGCAGGCGCATTGTCGTGGTGGAGCAGTAGTCCGCGGAGCCCTGTGTTTGGTCGCTTGTTGCTCACAACAGAAAAAACTTCTGGTAAACATTTGGTAGTATACCATTCGGCGTTGATGCTTCTTTGATCTCGTAAGGGAATTGAGGCCAAGTGGCCAGTCAAATTAAAAAAGCTGGCGATCAAAATCTTCCCCCCGCTTCGAGATCGCTTCACTTTGGTAGGCGTTGGTTCATTTTGAAACACCCAAACTGTCGACTGGCGCTTGGTTTCTGGATCGTATTGATAAATCCAGGACTCATCACCTGTTACGATGTCGTAAACACGCCGAGACGAGCCTGCTTCAAATTTGTTCAGCATATCACGGCACCATTCCACCCGGGCCTGCTTCTGAGCGTCGGTGAGGTAGTGCGGCACCCAGCGCGATACTATCCTCCTCACGCGAAGATGCCCGTGTAGAATCTCGTGAACGCTTCCCGATCCAATCTTTAATATGTGCTGAATCTCCTGATATGTAATTCGCCTATTATCTTGGATTAAATTTTTCACTGCTAGCACGTTTTCTTCCGTAATAGCCGTCAAAGGGCGACCGCTTCTTTCTTCATCCCCCAAGGTTGGTCGACCGCGCCTAAATTCGTTATACCAACGATACACGGTTGCCTTGGAGGGGCCTTCATCCATAAATGCCATTTGAAGTCTATCGAACGATTCATCCGGTTTCAGGCGACACTTGAAATCGTAAAAAATCATAGCTCTAAAATGTTCCCGGCGCAGATCCATTTTTCAGTAAGACACGATACTTTGAATTGGCTCGCAAAAAATGTGGAGGGAAATTTTGAAAATGGAACACACATATTTTTACTTACAAGTAATCATATTTTCGAAAAAGATTCTGACCGGCCAGTCTCCCATATATAAAAACTATTTTTCGCAATACTTTCTGAGTGGCCTGGTATTAATAGGTGGTGAACAAGTCGAACAAGTGAAGGAGTTTGTGTATCTGGGTTCTAAGTTTACGAGAGATGGAAAGTGTGAAAGTGATATCGAAAGAAGAGTGAATGCTGGAAACATGGTGAATGGTGCTCTGCATGCTTTTATGAAGAGTCAGAAGGTGTCTCACAAGGCTTGTCTGGCTGTTCATAGAGGCGTTTCGGTACCAACACTGATGTACGGCAGTGAAAGCTGGGTATGGCAGAAAAAGCATGAAAGTAGAATTAATGCAGTAGAAATGAGAGTGATGAGGAGTATGATTGGTGTGAAATGGAGTGACAGGATTAGAAATAGTGTGATATACCGAATAAATTTTTCTTTCTTTCTTTCTTAAGAGAACGTTGTGGCGTAAAAGAAGACGTAGTGACTAAAATTGAGAAAGGGATGCTGAGATGGTTTGGTCATGTAGAGAGGTTGAATTTAGGAAGATTGACGAAAGAGATCTACAAGGCGAGAGTGAATGGAAACGTTGGAAGGGGAAGGCCTCGGCGAACGTACCAGGACCAAATTCAGGACGTCGTGAATAAAGGCCAGGTTAAAAGTACCCTAAACCGACGTGCATGTATGAAAGGATTGATGAAAGTTCAGGAAGCAAGGGAAGTATGTCAAGATCGTAGCAGGTGGAGAACTGTGGTCTCTGCCTACCCCGACAAGGCGTGATGTTATGTATACATGTATGTAGATATTCAAATTGATAAATTGTTTAAAAACCTATTTCTAACCTTTATATTTCTTATTCAATTGTATGTACAAAATTTGTCATGTCTTTTGTAGTTTATAAGTTATCGCAATTTTAGTTTGTATGGGAACTCACAGCTCCAGGAGACCCTTAAGGTGAGACATTGGTCTTGAAATTGTTATTTTTCCAACAAACGACAAAATGCGCGTGTGAGAACAGAGTGGCATCGCGCTGTTTTAATTTATTTTGCATTTATTTTCGTTTAATATTTAATAAACTAAATGAAGATATTACAAACTGTTAAAGAAGTTAAAGAATAAAATGTATCAAAACAATTATTTATAAATCTACTGGGATTTTAGTCTAGGCAACAAAGCGGATTGTTGTATGAAGACCCCCGCATTAAATCCTCAGTCGATGAAACTTTGCTGGGGTACATGAGACAAACCTTCTATAAAAAAATCCAAAAAAAAATTGGTACTTTTAATTTTTCCATACAAAAATTACAAAAAATTTTAAAAAAAATTTCTGTAAAAAATTTTTTTTTGATATTTTGAATTTACATTTAATTCATGATTATTTATAATCCTGTCAAATAAAATCTGCCTGATAAATTTATGTTGGGATCAACTGCTTCGTTGCCTACACTATTTCTCAATACTAGGCAAAATTCGGTAAAAGCTGATCTTACTTTGAAAGATAAATATATCGAGAAAAGTTTATTGTATAGTTATTTCCTTTTGACTGTGAAGGACCAAGAATCTCTTTGAGATTTTAACGATTACTTCTCAACTTGTTTAGATATGGAAGGCTGCGTACTCACAAGCGGATCCGTCATAAGCCCGGGGCCACAACAACTGCATCTAACACCCACCGGCCAGCAACTGCTCATGAAGAGGCGTCGCGGCCGTCCACCCAAGAATTGCTTCCTACCACGATCAGGTAAACTGAACAAAAATAACATACAAGGTGGCAGAAAAATTACCAAGAAGTATGGCCGCAAAAACAACGGCCAGGTTGGCAATAACGTTAAAGATGTCGATGGCATTAAAGTCGAAGATGTCCCTGTTAAAAACGTGTTTGAAAAAACAGAGAATAATTACAGAATATATTGTCATAACGCAAAATATTTTGACTCTAATAAAGTAATCGATGACAAAAATTTCGATAACTTTAATTCAGAAGATTGCAATGAAATAAAGGATTGGAATGTCAATGCTGGTATTGATAATAGAAATGTCATTTACCGCAATTTAGAAAATGTCAATAGCGACGTAAATGTTGTCGATTGCGTCCAGTTTATGTATATTAGTAGCGAAGAGGATATTAGTAGTGATGGCGAACAAAAAGAAGAAGATTTAAAGAAAACAATTAGAGAATCGACCACATATTCTGATTTAGTATTAGGCTAAGATAACAAATTGCTATACAGGTTTCCGAAAATGCAAAGGACATGATCAGTCAACGAAACTGAACAACTTTCTGTGAATAAAACTTTCAGGAAATGAAAAATATCGGCCTCTTCATACAAAATTGAAACTTGATTGGACAGTTTGTATGGAGAGGGCGATTTTTTCATTTCCTGAAAGTTTTTCAGTTACGTTGACTGATCATGCCCTTTCAGTTTTTGGAAACCTGACAAAAATGATTATTTTTTAAAGTAATACTCTTTAAATCCTTTTAATACCTAAAGAGGGAGACAGAACCCTGCTAAAATTTCAGTCTGTTTTCAGCAACTACCAACACTTTCGGTCTATGATTTTAAAGTTTATGAAATAACTAGAAATACCTATATATCAAGTCCTAAATTACTTTTGTTTGAAGTAAGTGCAGAAAGTACAGGCTATTGGTTTTACATTATCTTATTGGGTATTAAAAGAAGGATTGATACATGACATATTTTTAATACTTGTTAATAAATTTATTTTTTATTACAAAGTAACACTAGATTAGTTTTTTTTATACAAATAGTCGTTAGAAGGATAACTTAAACGAGGAAATCCTCTTTTAAATATTTATATAGAAATTAGAGCTTTAAAGCTTTCCCAAGGAATATAATACGCCATACATGTCGCCCTCATTTCTATACTAATAGGTCGAATAGGTACTTGTACTGTGTTCCCGTAGTCCATATAACCCGAACATTTTTCAAGAAGAAAAATATGTAGTATCGGTCGATCCAAAAAAAATAAATGGATACGCCCTATAGAAACTGTGCGAACACTATATTTTGTATGGAACGTAAAAAAAGTCATCAACGTCGACCCATATTTTTAGGCAAATGTTGTTTAATGTCATGGTGAGAAATTATAACAGAGTTCACGAAAGACGCTTGGGTTATTTAAACAAATATATTTTGCTGTAAAGAAAAGATTTCACTTCAATTACAAGCGTTACCACAATACACATAAAAAACGCTTAGACTATCGTTTTACGTACAGCTACATTTAAAATAATATTATTATTAGAATGACAGTAGTCAGAAATATTAAAGTTTTTATTATAATACTTTTTACATTAATTTAAGGTTATTATAATTTTGTTTACAAAACTTTAGTATCTGTTTTAAACTGGACTTTGTCCGCCAATGTGGTCGGTATTGCGAAAATTATAGTTTTTATCAGAATAAAGTTTAAACCTGTCATTTGATTGATCAATCTTATAAACCTTTTCGACTAAATAACTTTTTGAACTGAACAACTATTCAAACTGTTTTTCTTCCAAACCAAAGATTTTGGAAAATACGCTCGTAAAAGCGGAGCGTTTTTGTAATAATACGAAAATAATTGCAGTACTGGCCACACTAGCGGACTGTCACAATAAAGTCTGCCGTCTGCTGTGCCTCTTATAATTTTCATAAAAATGCAATTTTGTGTAGCGTATTTATTTTACTAGATTTATCTTCACAACGCATCTCATATTTTTTTGTGTTTCCAGCAATGTTACAAGTGTTCTTTTGTTTAAATAATTTGTTCATTTCAGTGTGTTTTTTTTTGTGTGTATGAGCGTGCGTGCTTTATGCATTTCGCTTTTTGTGTAGTTGAATCTTTTATCTGGCGATTTGTAAATATGTTTGGTTTAAATAGGTACAGTCAAGATTTATTTTTGGACTTTGTGCCGTGACTATTTCAATAGCCGTTGGTCTAAACTTGCACTGCGTGCGGTTGTCTAGCTTGACCTGCTTTTGACTGTACCTGGATTACCGAGCTAGGCCTTAAATTATGTAATACCAATGCAGACAAACAGTTACCTAGCTGATTAGCACATACAGAGTTACTTTTGGACCCCTCAAAACATATATCTGAACAACTTTCCCAAAGGATCATAGGTTGAAAAACGAGAAATGATTTTGTTCCTTCACAAACAGTTCCTTTGTTCCTATACAAATATTGTGCCGGCAATAGTGGAATTTGTATGGGATGAGCAAAACTATTTCTCGTTTTTCGACCCATGTTCTTTTGGGAAAGTTGTTCAGATTTCTGTTGTGAGTAACATACTAAAATTTCTGATCCAAAAATAACCCTGTACAGAACTAAAAAACAAACATGCAGACTGACCATTTTTATAGGAAACAAAATGTGTGGTATTTCCATAAATTTTTACTTTATTATCGCTTGAATATGCTACAACGTTAATGTTATGGCGAAAAAATTGTAGCTATCCAATTCTCGTAACGGCCGAAAAATATGTTACCAGATACTATAAATGTTGACAGACAGTCGCCATATAAAAGCTTCAACAACAAAATTAAAGGTATTCCCACATCCCGCTAAGCAATAATCGCAATATTTCCCTAGGTTTGGATGCGTTATCGTCCCAGTACGGGCTACCCGCCGAATTTGGCAAGTTATGTCAGTATCCGACAAAAAAACGCATGAAAATACTAAATATTATAGGGCTAGTCGGTACTAATTATAAATAATGATTTATAGTAAAAACAAAAGGACCTCAATTTCTGTTAAGTTATTCTGCTGTTTTTTTTTTTCAATGATAGGCATATTTAAAATTTCATATACAGACAGTAACATACTAACGATTAAAGAAAAATATAGATGCATTATAATCTCTGAAAAGGGATGTAATTTTATAATATTTTTTTTACTCAATTTTTTTAAATCATAAATCTGCGACATTCCTTTTGAACGATTAAAATGACTGCTTTTCTTTAATGGTCATTTTAGAGTGTCACAGCTTTTATTTGATTTTTTCAAATCTTTTGTTTTTACTTTAAAATAAAAAAGAAACTGACTAACTATAACCTGAACGAAAACTTTAAGTTTAACATGACATGCACTTAGAAGTTGCTCGATGTTGCACAAAAATTAACGTCGTAAGTACAACCTTATGTGTTCCCCTAATACCTCAGTAGTTAATACTAACATTTCATTTTTAACATTTAGTTGCTTGCTTTAGCTTAAACTAAACGTAAGGTCAGCAAATTGATGCTTTTTAGGGTTCCGTACCTCAAAAGAAAAAAACGGAACCCTTATAGGATCACTTTGTTGTCCGTCTGTCTGTCTGTCTGTCAAGACCCTTTATCTCACGAACGGGTAAAGGTATCAGGTTGAAATTAATACCATATATTAGGATCCATGAACCACACAAGATCTGAAAATTTCAATTTTTTACAACGACGCAATCAAAAGATATGGCATGTTATGTCCTCATCTCCATACATTTATTCAAAAATGAAAAACCTACAGGGTGCTTCCCGTTGACCTAAAATTATGAAATTTGGCGAGAAGCTAGGTCTCACAGTACAAATAATGGGAAAAGTCTGAAATCATTAAATATTATAACTTTTCTCACAACTACTGGTAACCAATTGTGGTGAGCTCCCGTTTCAAGAACATTCATATAAGAGAGGGTTCAAGTTGGATGGTCACTGAGGCGATTTTTGTTTTAGTTCTATTTAAAAACGGGAACACTTACAAACTTGAAAATTGGTATGTTTATAGGGCATAGGCTATAAAATAACAACAAATAATAAAATTTGGTCAAATGCGTGTCGGACTCAAAAAATCTAGCACATTAACTAACTGAAATTTCAACTAATACAATTATGTTTATGTGGTGGTACGGAACCCTCAGTGCGCGAGTCCGACTCGCACTTGGCCGGTTTTTTTTTTTCAATTGTTGTTTTGATCTGTTGACCCTACGTACAATATTTTAGTTAATTAACATAAGCACATTATATTGGTTTGTAATTATTGTAAGTTTAAAAAGGTTGTAACAACAATTAAGGATGTTTCATTTTTTCATTTAGCTGCACTACATTTCCCAAAAAATAAAAGCCTAAACACAAAGATAAGGTTCTGTTAAATATATTGCTGTTACTCTCCGCTTTGAGGACAAAGAAAGTTACAGTCATATATTTAAAGGAGCTTTAACTGTAAAGACGGTTTGTGCAACTGGCAGTTAATGTGTTATTCACATTCTTTAATAATTTGTTCCAACCTTGTAGTTTTGAATTTAGGTAGTATGTTTAAAAAAAATAATTCAACAAAAAATAACAACTAAATTCGCTATTCCAGACGGGCGACCTAACGAAAACTACAACGCGACGAACCTACCTTTCGGAGACTTCACATACTTAACGGAAATGATGTACAACCCTCTGGCTTTCAACTACGGCGTGACAAGCGTCGACCCGGATCGGAACGTCGACGCTGACCAAACTATGACGTCAGAAACCTCCCACGAGCGAACCATTGACGTCTCAGATTCATCCACTGACGACGAAGACAGTTCCCGAGTCGAACCAGAAGAGAACGTCCCACCGGTCGCTATGGAAACACAAATCATGACGGTAGGAGACTGCCAGATTGTCAAACTACCCCCAAATGAAGAAAAAGAAGAAAAGAGCGAACAGGAAACCAATCAGGTCAGTACTTCAACTCCAGGCTCAGTGACCATTACGCCGATAACTACTGTTGGCGACTGTACTATAAGACCAGTTGAAAGTAACACATAGAATCCGCTTTACGTCTTGGTCTACCCCGTAGTGGTTGAGGATTAAGATCGGCATAGACTTGACTCTTTTATTTCGCGGTAAAGGTTTTTGAAGTAATTGGCAGAATAATCTAGAATTTGATCTCCTGCCGTCTTGACAAATCAAAGTACTATTGAGCAATTTAAATCATGACCCGTCTCCCATTTTTTTTCGTACAGATACTCAAATACAATAAGTTACAGTTTCGCTTAAACTCGTATTAAAAACCTAAAAGAAAAGATAAAAATCTTATTGTTCTAACAATTTAAAACACATTATTGTCAGAAAAGGCCACTATACAATTAGTTAGATATATCATAAATCAGATTGAATCATGATAAGAATTCAATTAAATTGTCAAAAAATAAATTCTTTGAAGTTTTAAATGCATGTCTAGGCGAAAGTCGACCCTAGTTTTTAATATCTGACGAAAATAAGCTTAAAACAGATCCTGATTTAGATTTCTCAATAATACATTAACTATGAAACCTTAATCTTACATTTGGGGAAATATTGTTAAAAAAAACTGAAATAATGACTTCCTATCCTAATCTTTCTTCGTCGAAAGGCAACTAAATAATCTAATTCTGTGAGTCGTATGAAGAAAAATGGGGTAGATTGTAGACTAAATAATTGTTGTCGTAGCATTGACTTGGTCAGACATGTCCTTAATGTTTAAATGCTATAAATATCTGTTGTTTTTAAAATCTGTCTTCCGTATATGAAAAGTGACTTGACGTGTTAACAGAATATTTTAAAAATAATCCTTTTTAAAATACATGTAATACAATTAAGACAAAGCCTACTAGGTGGTATACCAAGTACTGCTCACAACATTTGAAATCACTCAGGAAACGCTTTTTCTCACTATTGAGGTCTAGTTGTCGAGTCGCCCGTAAACACCTATATGTATTGTAAAAATCGAAATCGTTGAGCATCGTTTTCGAGAACATGATAACGAATATTTCTACTATAATAGACGCTAATCGACTTTCTGTCAAATAAGGTCCAAACAGCTGGTATAAATGGTGTATCGCCTTTTAACAGTCGTACAATGAATATTATTTTACATTATAGTGCGTTGTTTTATGAAGATGATGTGTTAGAAAAAAAAAACAGATTTTCCATTTTCTTAATCATAATACGTACAAGAAAAAAGATTATTCTCTCTTAACTTGGCAAGTCAAAAAACCGAATGAAATGCTACAACAATGATTTTATTTAAATCGATATAAAAAACTGAATTGACTGCATCGTGCATTTAATCGGCGGAGTTATACGAAAATAAAGTAGAACAAATCAAGCTTTAGTTAACGGTGATACTCAGATATTTGTAATGAACAAATGACGTCACAACATGCAATTTTTTTGCGAGAACATTGAATATTTTATAATTCAGATCTATCCAATAAAACTACTTTTTTACTTACTTACTGTCGCTGGCTCAGGGACCCAAAGAGGATCTTGGCCTCCGACACCAAAAGCCGCCAGTCGGCCCTTTTCTGCACCTCCTCACGCCAATCGGGTCTTTGGAGAGCGCTCAGGTCCTTCTGCACTTCGTCACTCCAGCGGTACCTGGGACGTCCGACCGGCCGCTTTCCCGTCGGTCGTCACAGGTATGCTCTTTTGACTGCACGACTGACTTTTTTATCTGCATTTTTTTAAGTACGTACTAAGTCATTTGCCGTCTTAAAGAGTTAGATTGACCACTAACTTGGCAAAGCCTAATGTATGATCAATTTTTTTTTATAACTTTCCAACACTTACCTACCAATCTATTTTCCATGACACAAAAATCAGAATATATTTGACGGAAAGAATAACATTGTTTTACAAACTTGTTTTTTCTGACAGCTTTAGCCGATTGCTTTTAACATAGGTGCAAAGTGTGTTGGACCATGATAAGCATTGGAATAAACGAAAAAAAGGATCATAGGATTAGGTCTAGTCATGGACGAATAATAATAACACTGACAATCTACATACTAGAAAACGTAACCCGGAAAAGCATAAAACTCATGAAAACAAGATGGCGCTTTCAAATAATCTGGAAATTAATTATGGTCTATCGAGTATTCTATGGCCAAAAAATCATTCAAAATTTCAACATAGTTTCAATGTAAAGAAACGCTAACATTGAAATTCGGTTTATCTTTTTAACAGAATACTCGATAAATCATAATAACTTCCCGGACTATTTATTACCGCCATCTAGTTTTATACTTTTCCGGGTTACGATTTCTAAAAGGGGATGGTCAGTCCTTCTTATTGTTCGTGCATGGTCTAGTTCACCCTCGTGCTTTGCGAAGGTCATATGACAATCGTGTTGCTAGTGCCCTCTCGAAATCCCCTACGTAAAGAAATGAGTGTTATTGAATTTGTGATGTTCTAAATGTTCAGTTTTCTCGCAAAACCACAATTAAACCATACTCAATGGTTTTATGTATAGATATGTAATATTTTGCGAATATCTACATAGAGGCCACATATTTACTACATAAATGTTATATAACATGAACTAATTAGGTGACATTAATATTGTAACATTATTATGAAAATTGTGCACTTTGAAGCTGCCTTCAATGTTATTATGTAATTTCTTTTAATAACACTTGTCAGAAGTATACAAAGTACTATGTTTGAGCAAGAAAATATTTCGTCAATGCATTCGTAGTGGAAAAAACTATATTAATGATAAACTTTAGATTTGCACTGATCGTATTTCTATAACTTTCTTTCCCTCGGAAAAGTTAGAACGAGAAGTCTGTAACGTGGCCGTGTTCCGTATAACGAACTATAATAAAAAGAGACAATCGAAGCTTTTCAATACTTTACATCTACTAGCAAGTTAATACTTGTAATACAACAACGTATCGAAGAGAGCCGAGCACAAAAACTATACTTCGGCTATTCCGTCTCACTACAGGGCATAAAGAAACATAAAACCTGTAAAAAAAATAAAAACTTTTATGTAAAAAATGCTATAAATCAAATCATACAACAGGATCAGGCACGAGTCTAGAAAAATTCGTTTAGTGCAAATCTAATTTGAAAAACCTCGTCCGGTCTTCGTGGAAAACCATCACAACTTTTGAACAAGTGTATATTATTTACGTAGTAGATTGGCTGTCTAAATAATTGTAATTTTATTAAGTTTATGGTGTAATCAGAGAAATCCCATAAAAACTTTTCCATGGTATTATGGCGCTAATATTACTAGTATAGGCCGGAAAAGTAAAGAAAGGGACGGTCAGTGTCTTTTTCACTATACAAGTAAAGAAGCAACTCGTACTTTTGTTGAGATTAAACGATCCGCAGCGGTCAGAAAGCGGTTGTTTCGGTCCGTGTAGCGGCTACGAGGTACCCACTTTTTTATAATCCTATTAAAGAGACTTCATGCTCAAACAATAGGCTTACGTGAATGGAACTTTTATCCCTGAATAAAAATCTATATAGGCCTCCATCTCTTTCTAGCAAATATGCAAGCAGTATGGTAGAAAGCAGGTTTTGAAAACGATTTAAAATATAACGTTTGATATCGGTTATAAACTGCTTCTTAAAAACTTTTTACTCAGTGTAACTGAAACGCAAGCTTTGTAAAAACCGTAACTAACCGTAATTTAAACAATGAACCTAGGATAAACCGGTTAATTAACCCGAAACCCCTAATAACAGCTTTAACCTTTGAACGGGATAAATATAGGTTATGTTTGAATGAAATCGACGTAAATTCATTTTGTGTCAAAACCGGTTTAAAAAAGAAGAGATTTCGAATCCCTGCTATAAAGAGACAGACATCCGTTTAGACCGCGTGTTCTAAGTAAACGTTAGGGACGTATTTGTAATTCGCGTGGTTCATGGAACAGAGAAGAGAGAGAAGGTGCGTCTAGCAAATTTTTGTACGAAAAAAGTGCGACGCCGCGCGGGGGTGAAGACTGGGTCAGTGGGACGGGACACGTTGCTAGACTTCAAAAGTTGATAGAGAATATAAACTCCACCCCTTTTCGTGACGTCATGTGGCCCGATTGATTGTCACACGGCCCGCACATATCAACACCTTCTCTCCTTTCTCTGGCATTCTCCGCTCAAGCGGAGAATATAATTGATTATAAAATGATGATTATTATTAAACCTACGTAAATCCTATACGTAATAGAACCAATATTTATTTACCATAATTGCCTCATCAAATTGAGTGCAACCCAATTCAAGTTGAGTGCAACCCAATTCATATTAAGTGCATCCCAATTCAATAATAAAGTTTGTATGGGGTTTATGTCTGAAATCACCTTTGTGAGTATGTGTAGGTAAGCACCATGCTATATACGCCTTTTCATGTCCTTATTAGTGCGTAGAGTGGTTTGAGTTCTCACTTAGTTCTTGCCATACACCAATCTAAAGCTGAAGACTGTTTTTATAACTTGAATCCATACTAATATTGTACATTCGGAAGTGTCTCTATTCCATTAACGTTTGCCTGCTCTTATCACAATATATTAGGAGTCGGTGCAACATGTCGATCGCTTCCATTTCTCTCTCTGTCTGTTACGCTTTCACAGCTAATCTGATGATTCGATTTTTATGAAATTTGATAAGACAGTTGAACCGTGGGGAACGACATAGGCTACTTTGTGAACTCCTTGCATATAAAGTCGCAGGCGACAGGTAGTTAAAGTTATTTCTAAAGCTATAAGTAGCATACGGATAATTTTTTTATACCTTAATTTTTTTATTTTTCACAAGATAACATTTGAAGGTGTAATTTTTCACATTTGTTTTCACTAAAGGTGAACGCGCATGTGTTTCCATTTTCTTTAATTAGATTGACGATATAAAAGAGTCTGCAAAATCAATGCAAAATAAGATTGGTAATCAAATAAGTACATAACTAAATGATAACTCAACGGCCACCTACATAATCAATCTCTGTGAATATTAGCGTAGAATGTAGTGTCTTAGATAAAGAAAAAAAAAACTTAATATTCTAAATATTATATTATAAAACTAACATTGCAACACCACACGAGTAAGTGATACGACTTAAGCTATATATTTTAGCTGAACTGTGTAATAATAAAAATGTAAAAGGGTCTTTAAATGTGTGAAAAATTTATCTGTTATGTACATCCAATGTAGCAATAAAAATCACCTAACAGTTCAGACTCTATATAAGAATTTCAAACGTTCCTTTTAGAGTATTTCACACATTTTAAGACCCGATATTTCTTATAGGTTTGCCTGTAAAAGCAATGATAATCTTAGAAATAGTTTAATGAAATAAGGGATGACTTTAATAGTTGGAAATTAGAGGAGAAACAGCTCGATGGAGAAAATAATCAAAATTTTCGCTTTAAATGTCTGTAGCCACAGTGTTGTCATAAAATACTCGTTTTCAACTATAAAGTTCACAAGTGTAAGGCTTGGAATACCGGTATCAGAAAAAACCAAAACTTCAGTTGTTAAACCGGTATACACCGGTATTGGTTCCAAGCCCTGCTAAAATACATGAAAAAATATTTTTTATCAACTAACAGATTTAGCAACCATAGTGATAATCCAATTCAATATGGTCGGACAGCTATGTATGTAAGCCACGATGCTGTATAACAGCTTATACTGGCAGGAATAATTATTTTTTATAAGCAAACCCAAAACCCAAGTTTAGTTCCTTTGTTTGAACATGATTTTAGTTATAAATACAGCATGACGTGACTACTGAATGTATAAGGGACGGTGTACCGAAAACTGAAAGGGTGTCCGCAGTCAACGAAACTGGCAGAACAATTTGTATGGAGAGGTCAAATATTTTTTTTTTTCATTTCCCAGAAATGTTCCTTTGGGAAAGTTGTTCAGTTTCGTTGACTGAACACGCCCTTTCAGTTTTCGGTACACCGTCCCTTACACACTGTATAGCCAGAGCGGGTTAACTTGCAAAAAGAGGATATTGACTCCGCCAGCAGACCGAGCTATAGTGAAGGGTGTATATTGGCTGGAAGAAATTGCATCTTGACATAAGTCCGCCTTTTCATGTAATTTTTCATTTTATTAAACGGTCTCCTTATTTTTTTGTGCAATAAATAAAGAATATTCATAAATACTTGTTAAAGCGGTATCTATTTGTGAGCTCTTAAAGCAAGTTCAACATCTTCTACACCAAGCCAACCCGTTCTGGCTATACTGAATTAACATATTCGATTAAAAAAAATATTAATTATTTTCAAAAAAATCTGTACAGTAGTATAGTTCCTATCATGTAATCGATTCAAAATTATAACCCTTAAAATACTAGAGTAGCGCAGTAAATTAATTTTACTTTTAAAATCGTTTCGATCAAACTATTTAACTATAATTTTTAAAGAAAGACTGCTCGGATCCATTTTACTATTTAATTTCACAATTTTCATTAAAAAGCCTTATAGAGGCATTTATCCATGAGTCTCAGGTGGCATGCTAAACTTATTGAGAATTATTTAACTATAGGTACATGTATTTTTATAATGACTTAAACATAGGTTTACATTTGACAGTTTTATCAAATAGTAAGTCCATTATATATATGTACGTTACTATCGTATGCGTAACTGAGTGCTTTGAATCTCGAATCGCCATTGGTCGATTTATGTACATTATCTAAATAACGCCTAACGTCAAACTGCACTGTCCATCAGTTGAGATAGGAGTCAAATTACGTAACCTACATAAAAAAAATGCAAGCAAAATTATCGTTATTGTTCTTTTTAAAATGGCAAGTGGGATTGGAACAGTATCGGACCTGGCTAGGCCCTCTGGGTTGTGGAGGTCAGGTGACTGTAGCTTTGTACAAATATCTGAGCTCAATGATGTAAGGCACATATCAGTAAAACCTAAACTAATATTCGTCATTGGCATACTTTTTAAGGAATGTCCACCAAAGACTGTATAAAACGATTCTTTCACTACTCCCCATAGAAACTCCATACATTCGCACAAAGCGCTTGGAAACATCTTTTATTATGCGCACGGCTAAAGTGGAATTCTCTGCCTGCGTCTGTGTTCCCAAGTTCATATAACCCGAATCTATTCAAGTCGTACATACATATTATCACGCCTTGTTCTCGTCGGGGTAGTCGTGATTGAATAAATAGGCTTCTTCTGGGCAAGCTCGTCCAATCGTCGACCTCATATCTGTCCTCAAGACTAGATCCAGGTCAAGAGTAAGCTCATTGACAATAAAAAAAACAGAATCGTGATCGTCGATAGTCATAAATATTTTTCGTATTTCATACATACATAGTATAGGACTGCTGTTTTGATGGTCTAATCCAACTGTTAAAATCGGGAGTTGTCT
Organism: Athrips mouffetella; assembly: GCA_947532105.1. Taxonomy (NCBI): domain Eukaryota; kingdom Metazoa; phylum Arthropoda; class Insecta; order Lepidoptera; family Gelechiidae; genus Athrips; species Athrips mouffetella. The sequence continues at coordinate 4,668,689 of OX383976.1, read as the reverse complement.
GTTACACCCTGTATAGCTAACTAATATTCTTATCTTATTATCCATTTCTGTCCCACTGCTGGGCAAAGGCCTCCCTCCGTTCCTTCCACTGGTCTCTACTCTGAGCCTCTTGTTGCCAGTCTTTACAGAAAGCGTCGAGTTCATCGCGCCATCTGCGCCGTGGTCGGCCTCGACGCCGTCTGTTACTTGGCGGTTGCCAGATAGTTGTGGTCTTGGCCCAGAGTTCCAGCGGCATGCGACTTACGTGACCAGCCCAGTCCCACTTTAGCTTGGCAGTTGCGTGGGTCACATCGGCAATTTGTGTTTTTGAGCGTATTGTGCTGTTCCTGACCCTATCGGTCAGTTTCAGGCCCAACATACTACGCTCCATTGCTCGCTGGCAAACTGCGAGTCTGGACCTTTGAGCTTCCGTCAAAGACCAAGTCTGTGCTCCGTAGGTGAGTGTTGGGAGAATACACATGTCCACGAGTTTACGTTTTAATGACAATGGTAGGTCACCTTTCATGTGTTCTTTCATCGACCAATAGCTCCTCCAGGCATTTTCGGTGCGTCGAGCAACTTCTTTGTCTAGCTAACTAATACTACAATATAAAGATTATGAGAATAGCAGACTCCGAAGAAGCAAAAAAAATGGCTCAGGCAGAGAAGATTGTAGAATGGACTATTGGACTTACTATTTTGGTAAATCTGAACTCCGTGCTTATTATCGTGTTTCCCACAGCGTAATATTAAGTTTATGTTAGTCGCAAAAGCAATGTGTTGTCGTTAAGTTTAATAAGTGCGTTTATTTTGGTAAGTCCACGAGATCTTTGAACTTTCTTAGGTACAAGGTTGTTTTTGAACCTGATATTAGTTTGCGCATTTATTATAAGTGAAGTCGAAGTAACTACTTTTGTTCTACGAATTTTGCATAACGCACCAAAAAATTAATTCCTTTGCAAAATGCGTTGGGAAGTCTAAAAATCTTTTGTGCGTTATGAAAAATTCGTAGAACAAAAGTTGTTGCTTTTGACCTCACTAATAAGTGGGCAGTTTCTTCCAAGCAATCTTAGTATGGACAGTCGTTTGGAATTTGTAACCATCAATATCTTTATATCGTTTTTTTAAACCTGTATGTATACTATGTATAGTGCCAATTATTTACTTTTGTAAAAACTTCTCGTGGACTAATGGGCAGTGCAAAAAGCGTCTTTAAAGTTAAAGCTCATTTAAATCTATTGCTTTCACTTTCTTTATCATCTAAACGAAAAGTAACGGCAACAGATTTAACAAAGCTTAAAGACGGCTTGCGCGTGACAGTAAGAATTGGTAATTTACGTAATTTATCGAATGTTGAATGCTTGATTGGCTGTATGCATTTATATTTAAAAGAAATTCTGGGATTGTATGATTTGATTAATGCATTTGAACAATTTATTTCATAAAATTATTTTTAATTATAACAATGTAATCAGTCTTCTGTTAGTTTAGAGGTACATTTACTTTACATCGACTATTATACTCCAGTTATATTGAGCGCATTTTGCTGTAGTCATTCGGGGTGATTGCAAGAGTAGGGCAAATGCGTCTTTTTCGAGATTTTACACATAGCTTATTTAAATTTAAAGCTCTGTTAAAAGTGTCGATGTCACTTTCATCTAGACAGAAAGGGACAAGAATAGATTTAGCAAAACTTTAGCTTTGAAGAAGTTGTGTGCAACTGTTAGTCGACAAAATATGTTTGTTAGATAAAAATTTAAAACTTCTTTACTTAAAACTGGTAATTCTACTGCATTGTTACTATCTTTCTCGACTGGCGAGAAGTTTATCTAAATGACAGATAAATTAGAGTCAGATTCGACAAATGTCAAATTCTACAAAATTTACATTTATCTTGCTGAGAGTTGTGATCTCTATTTATTTAAAAATGCCTAGATTTTTAATAATTATCACAAAAATACATACTTATTGCAGAGGCAAGGATGAACTAAGAGTTTATGGTTTGATTTCGACTTTATTTGTTCTTTATGAATTTTAATTAGTTCTCGATAGCAAAAGATATGCTTGTACTCATAATACTGAACAACTTGTCCCAAGGAACATAGGACGAAATACGAAAAACCAAATTTGACCTCCCATACAAAATGCGCTATCAGCTGATGCAGTATCTATGAGAGGTCAAAGCTTGATTTTCGTATTTCAACCTATGTTCTTTGGGGAAAGTTGTTCAGTATCATTAGTACATGCATACCTTTTTATATCAAGAACTAATTAAAAGTCACCCTATAGAATATTTTTTATTGAGAATTTGACTTATACAGAATCTTTACGTTTATTTTGACATTTTGAGTACTCGCATATTTGTCAACTAAATTGTCAACGCGTTCGTTCTATAGTTGCATTAAATCCCCGATGACCTTATTTGTTAAGCTTCCTAGTTAAGACGCCTATTATTTTTTAAGCGTCTGTCCTGTTTTCTGTGAAATGAATGTCATTTTACGTTGTGATCTTTGAGTGCAAAATTTTTATTTTATTATTTTGTAATCAGTTGTGTTGACGATTGTCATTAAGGGCAGCAGAAAAATCTTACTTTAGTTTCTGCAAGTCCGAGAGCAGTATTTTTTAGATCGTAATCTTTTATTATTATGGACCTTTTATTATTTTTAACATTTATAAAATTCGATCGTTAGTTTATTTCTAACAATGAAATATTTAATAAAGAAATCACAAAATCATATTTGAGTTTTATTTGTTACCCCAAATAAAGTGAGTAATTAGGGGTGACCCGTTAGCGTGGTTGGTAGTGAGCCTGCCTTCAATGCCGTGGACCGCGGGTTCCATCCCCGCCCTGGGCAAACATTTGTGATGAAAACTTGTGTTTGTTCTCTGGACGTGTCTACCATGGAATGGAATAATAATAAGAAAGACTGACCATCCACTTATAGAAATCGTAACCCAGAAGAGGATATTAAATAGCGAAGTTTATCGAATGTTATTTTACAATTTATTGAGTATTCTGCTAAAAAAATGTACCAAATTTCAATGTTAGAATACTCGTTAGACCCGTGATTTTCGCGATTTCCAGATTATTTGAAAGCTCCATCTAGTTTCAATGAGATGCTTTTTCTAGTTTGGGTGTTGTCAGTCCTATTACTATTCGTTGATGCTGGTACCCTAGTACCAGTACCACGCTTTGTGTACCCAGTTTGGGATCATATGACTGTTTGAATTGACCGAGTGTGCTAAGGACAATTCGAGGGTGTCGTAAATGACGACTAAGGAAACGTGAACCGCAGGATGGTGCCCCGTTTATCACAACTGAGAAGCCGAAGAGAACCGCTACCATCCGTTTTACTCTCACAAGAAAAATTGCGCATTTGCTTGTGAAATAGAAAGAAGACTGGTGCTATCCCTTACTGCATTCTGCCTTTTTATTCTAAGACAACATTCTATTATGTGACAACTATGTACACACAGCCGCACATCGGATGAAACACTTTTGGACCTTATGGCGTGGTAAAAGAGTTGAAAAAGTTTCTACCGACAAGCGGTTGACCGTACGTGAGTCAGAGCGGTTCGTAGGGACTTTCACTTTTGGCCTCAGTCTATTAGGTTTACTTATTCCTTCATCTATAGGGTGACTTTTAATTAGTTCTTGATAGAAAAAGGTATGAATGTACACATGATACTGAACAACTTTCCCCAAGGAACATAGGTGGAAATACGAAAATCAAGTTTTGACCTCCCATAGAAACTGATCAGCTGATAGCACATTTTGTATGGGAGGTCTAATTTGGTTTTTCGTATTTCGACCTATGTTCCTTGGGAAAAGTTGATCAGTATCATGAGTACATGCATATCTTTTGCTATCAAGAACTAATTAAAAGTCACCCTATAATATCTGCCTCGCTTTCGCCCGTACTGGGAGGATAGCTAAGAACAATGGGGATTTGCTAGTGAAATTGAACACCTTGAGTGTGAATCTTCCCATGAAACTGAACAACTTTTTCCAAAGAACATAGGTCGATAAACCAAATTTGACCTCCCATACAAAATGCGCTATCAGTTGATGCAGTTTCTATGGGAGTTCAAAATTTGATTTTGTTCTATGACCTATCATGTTTCTTGGGAAATGTTGTTCAGTTTCATGGGCAGATTCACACCCTTTAGTACCTATTGTCACACTTTTCCGTTACACGCTGAATATAAAAAAATCTTCTACCATTCGCTATTGTCTGGAGACCGTTCCGTTTTAGGCCCAGCGCAGACAGAACGGAATAATCCTCGCGCGGGCTCGGGCATTTCCTGAGGGATCGCGCATGCTCGAGCATGCGCGCGACCGCGCGAGTAAACCGTCATCTTCTACCGAAACATGCCAGTTTGTCGCGGTTCGTCAACAATGCTGGACTGGGATATCGTTATAATTGCGCTTTAGGTAGGTAAATCTCAAAAAAACACGCCCTCACTCTTTGAATTCACTGATAACACTGCGCGCTCGCCGCCGCGCGCGGATGCCCGCGTATCCTCGAGGATGCGCGAGCATTTTTTGTCGGGTTCAAGCATATATGCACTTTATTTCAATGACGTTAAAGTTGATTTTCGAGTGCCTTAATAAAATCCTCTTCGGTGCGCTCCTCTCTGTCTGCGCTGAGCCTTAGGTAATAATTACCCTATGATACCAGTCTGTCTCGACCACACATATGGACATCATGTCATATAAGGTGTTTTTTAAATTAGACCCAAATATTTCTAGGGGTGGTGTACCTATGATAAAGAAAAAGGTTTATCAAAGTTTTAGAAAAATCCCCCCGCTAGTTCTTTTTTATAATTTTCAAACAAAAAATTTATTATTATTTGCAATCATCCTGTAATAATGATTTCGACCGTACTTAGCGCCCGAAACTAAGCTGCCGTTATTCATAATCTAAGCCCGAAACCGAGCCGAAACCGCCCGAACCGCGCACTCGGCTTGCGCGTGATTGGCTCACGACTCCGCGCTGCCGCCTGTGCTGATACGGAGTGTTCATTTTACGATATTTAGCGGTATTGTTTTTAGGATTTTTCTCGAAAACTAGCGAATAGAAATGTAAAAAAATAACACCAATAGTATAGCAATTTAGGTGGTTGAGGTAACCCTAACAATATTTGGGTCTAATTAAAAAACACCTTATATAAAGTGATCCTGCTGTCAGGGTAATTTCTATCCAATTCGAAACGCGCCTCTGATGCAGTATGGCAAGTGGTTTTTTTTTTGACCTAAGTTCTTTATTGAACGTTGTTCAGTTTCATGGGCAGATTCATCATTTTAAACAACATTTAAGTAATAATTTCGTTTATTCCACTCCATATATAAATATAGATTTATTTTTGGATAACCACACTTTAGTATTGCTAGACGTACAGTTCTAACTAGACTAATATTATGAGATAAATCTTAAATATACTATTCAATGTGCGTTGATTAAGTCCCAGGTGGGGGAGGGGTGTTCCACTGGGGTTGACCATTGCAGAAATTAGTACTGAACATGGGACGGTGTTGTCTAAATGGTGGGACGTTCATAGCTCCCATTCTTGGGCTACCACCAAACTGAAAAGCGTTATTCATTAACGGTGGTGGGGTACTCGGGTTGAATGGAGGAGGGAATATTGGGGGACCGTTGAAGTTTGGTGGAGCAGAGAACGGATCTGGATGTGGTGGTGGGGTCCTCATATCAAACTCTTGGGGTTGCCACGGACGGTAGAATCTTTCATACCAAAATTGGCTATATCTTCTCGACCCGGCTTGGACAGGGTTTCTACCTCTGCTTGGTCCGCTGCCAAAACGGCTGCTGGACTCAGAAGGTCGATGGTTTCTTCTAGGTTCTTGCTTCTTCTTGGCTACTTCTTCCGGTTCTTCTGGCTTCTTGTTAGCTTCTTTTCTGGCTTTGTTGGCTCGGCGTTCTTCTTCATCGTCGGAGAAGTCTATGTGTTGAGGTGGAGGTTCTACGTCGTGCAACCACGATGCGTCCGAACCCTTGTATCTGCAATCAAACACAATAGTAGGAGATCTTAGTACCAACTTAAATGCAAACTTACAGGTGTATAAATTTTTTTTTCATTTATTCCAACGTTTACGTATGTCAAAACCAATCGGCTAAAGCTGTCAGAAAAAAAATTTAAACAATATTATTCTTTCCATCAAAATATACTCTGGTTCGCATCCAGCGGCTTCCCGCGACCTTGACCAGTTCGTCGGTCCACCTTGCGGGGGGCCTGCCAGCGCTTCGTCTTGAGCAGCGCAGGACCGGTCGTCATGGAGATCTTTAGGGGAGGCCTATGTCCAGCAGTGGACGTCTTTCGGCTGATATGATGATACTCTGGTTTTAGAGTCATGGCTACATAATTAGTTGGTAAGCGAAAAAACTAAAAAAAAAAACCGGCCAAGTGCGAGTCGGACTCGCGCACTGAGGGTTCCGTACCACCACATAAACATAATTGTATTAGTTGAAATTTCAGTAAGTTAATGTGCTAGATTTTTTGAGTCCGACACGCGCTTGACCAAATTTTATTATTTGTTGTTATTTTATAGCCTATGCCCTATAAACAAACCAATTTTCAAGTTTGTAAGTGTTCCCGTTTTTAAATAGAACTAAAACAAAAATCGCCTCAGCAACCATCCAACTTGACCCCTCTCTTAATATGAATGTTCTTGAAACGGGAGCTCACCACAATTGGTTAATATTAGTTGTGAGAAAAGTTGTAATATTTAATGATTTCAGACTTTTCCCATTATTTGTACTGTGAGACCTAGCTTCTTGCCAAATTTCATAATTTTAGGTCAACGGGAAGTACCCTGTAGGTTTTTCATTTTTGAATAAATGTATGGAGATGAGGACATAAAATGCCATATCTTTTGATTGTAAAAAATTGAAATTTTCAGATCTTGTGTGGTTCATAGATCCTAATATATGGTATTAATTTCAACCTGATACCTCTACCCGTTCGTGAGATAAAGGGTCTTGACAGACAGACAGACAGACAGACGGACAACAAAGTGATCCTATAAGGGTTCCGTTTTTTTCTTTTCAGGTACGGAACCCTAAAAATGGATTATAGTTAGGGCGTCAAGAAGCATAATGCCAAATACGTTTTACGTCCAATTGACAAAAAGAAATATTGCTGGTTATAATTCCTTTCTCTTCAAATTTCTGCAATACATCATCTTGTGAAGGTAGGGCTTTTGTGCAAAGTCCATCTGGGGAAGTACCATACCCCCTTGTCTACTTCTGCCGTAAGGCTGCTTTTCCACCAGTGCTATGCGACAGAGCTAAGCTGTGAGCTGGAAAATTCCAACCAATAGGATTTCTCCATTTGACAGCGCATTCGACAAGTTAGAAAAATACCGCAATCCTATTTTTTGTAATGTTCCCAGCTCAGTTTAGCTCCCTCGCAAAGCATTGGTAGAAAAACAGCCTAAAGCAGCAGTATTTGCACTGCTGTGTTTCGATTTGAAGGGAGCCGGTGAAATTACTGGTACATGAGACTCAGTATCTTAGTTCCCAAAGTGAGCAACGCGCTATACTGTCTTATTGGTGTCAATATATGTCACTAATAAGACCGTAGGTGCTATGGGCAGTGAACACCACATACCATCAGGGGTGACCCACCTGGAACTTATTTGTAACAAAATAAGTCAAGCCGGACTTTGGGGCAACTTTCTTTGTAAGGAAATTAGCAAACAAAAACCAGGGCAATGTGCCCTGTTTAGCATAAGACATTCTCATAGGATACGGTAACTTCTGAGAATTAAAGTGGTCTGATATCTGATAAGAAAGAGTTGTTAGACTATATTAAACATCGCGGCGGTCCGACAACATCGTTGCCGTAATGGGTGGGTTGCCCCGTGTGGTGCCGGCAAAGAATAGTATCAACCCTTACATACCCGTGGGTGTCGTAAGAGGCGACTAAGGGTTATAAACTGGAGGATGGGCAGCAGCATCCTCCTTTGTATCTAACATCTTACTTACTGCGGTCACCTACAACCGCGGTCCATGGTGCCAACCGTAACGCTAACAAGCGAGGTGACTATGGTACTTCCCCTCTTCATTTTTCCAGCAAAAGCTAGAATTCTAGAGGGAGCTCCCCGTCCTGTAGTGGACGTTTTATGGGATGTTATGATGATGATGATGAATGGGTAAAGCCCAGAAGTGGATGGGAAGAAGCTTATTCTAGTACGTAATTCCGATGCTGACGGTTTTTTCTGCGCGGGACAGGGCGTGCAAATCCAGTGGTATAATCCCCGGCGCGTGGTATAACATTTATCCCAAATTCGAAACGCTCGGTATTCAGATTGACCAACCTGCTCTGATAGACTTTAAGGGCACTGCATGTTATCCTACGTCATCTAGTACCTACACGAAATTTGCAACTTTGTAGCGATAGTAGTGGCCTACTAGGTCCACAAAACGTTGGTCTGCCAATCCGAAACCTGGCAGGTTTTGTACAGTCGGAGCGAAAAGTGGTTAAGTGACAGATTACACGAATGAAATCTATTCGTAGAAATAGAAGGATATAAGTAAAAAACAACAGGTCTGCCTTGCATCCTCTTGGCAGTTTCGCTAGTCCGACCAAATTTGTGGTCCAATAACATCTGACCACATTTGTAGTCAATATAAGATATTGAGATATTTTACATTATAAATACACCCGGTCGCACGCCGATAAGGTTTAGGTTGGTAAGCATTTGTACTTTTGATTGAATAATATAACATACCTACCTACTTACGTCTCACTCATTATCTCGTTAAGTGACAATCCGACCTGGTGTTGAGAGATTAAAAACATGTTCTAAGCAGTACTTATGGACCTTGTGCTCTATACTTAAGGTTGAAATTTGTTGGCACTCCACCTGGAAATGACGGATCTGTAACGTCAGTTTACTATTATCTAATTCCTGCCTATACCCAGCAATGGACCGACTAGAGCTTAAAATATGATGATCTACTTATCTGATGAATCTGGGCGTGAGGGTTCTAGAGTGGCGACCACGTACCGGAAGACGAAGCGTTGGCAGGTGGACCGCCCCCCACAAGGTGGACCGACGAGCTGGTGGCGGTCGCGGGAAGCCGCTGGATGCGAGCCAAGCAGGACCGCGAGTCATGGAGATCTTTAAGGGACGCCTATGTCCAGCAGTGGACGTCTTTCGGCTCATATGATGATGACTGATCTGATATACTACTGATGACTGATCTGAGCAACAACTTTAACCACCTAAGCGTAGCTCTGGATCTGGATATATTTAATACTGGTTTTGAAGCGGCGAGGCGCTTACTCAGCAAACAATTCTTTGATTGTTAAATAGTTTTATTTTAGTTATTAATAGTTTTATTTTAGTTCGTATTTACCTCTGATGCTGGTTGTGCATAACTTTCTACGTAACTTCATTCCTACATTGGTTCTATTTGTGGAGACCTGTAATTGGTTTTTTGATGCCTATTTACCTTATTATTCTGTCTGTAATACTGTTGGTCACCCGAATATTAAATAAATAAATAAATAAATAAATAAATACTTACTTGAGGAGTTCAGCAACAAAGACAAGGTTGGTGTATTCCTTATTGGAAGTGGCGATGTAGACGTCCAAGCCAGGCTGAATGCCGCGCTCCTTTACGTGGTCTTGAGAGTTGAAACGCACGCAGTAGTGGGGTTCTGTTACCTGAAATATAACAGTTTTTATTAGGCCGAGATTCAGAGGTAGGGAGAATTCGCAAAGGAAACTTATATGTAAGTTACCTTGAAACTTGGCTCATAAACAGGAATAGGATCATGAAAGATAAATCAAAAATACCAATTTTTTTCGGCCATAAATGACGAAGTTTTTTAAAAAAATCGTCTTCGTCAAATATCGATAGGTCGTATGGCAGAATGTGATGATTAGTCATTGCCTATCACAAAAAAAACTAACACCTGTATAAACCGACCACAGACTACTTAGAACAGTTGTCAGTTTTTTTTTTAAGACTGGCCATGGCTACGTTTCATTCTGCCATACGAATAATCAATATTTGACAAAAACAAAATTAATTATTAACTTTATTATTTGCAACCGAAAAAAATTCGTATTTTTTTTTTACTTATTGACCTTATCCCTGTCTATGAGCCAAGTTTCAAGGTACATTACACATACGTTTCCTATGCGAATTCAGTTCCAGTGTCAGTGTCGCAGGCGAATCGTATAATTAGCAGTTTACAAAGTGCCGGCAAATTGTAAAACGGCGACGTCGGCAGATTGTAAATGGGTTAAGAACACTGTTTACTAAGTAATATAAAATCGTAAATTAATTTTGTCTGCACATTCAAGATTTCAGGTTTTGCACGCATTGTCAGGTTTGTTTAGATTTCAGATTATTTAATTTAATGTAGTTTCATTACAGAATACTTACACTTCCAAATACATCAAACACCTTCCCTAATGCTTTTGCTCCATGTTCTAGAAATAGTACACTATCCAAATCAACTGCAGGGGTTCCTGGTAAGGCGCGAACTATTACTGTAAACACAGAATTATAAAAAATAAATACTCTTTCCTACAAGCATAGTATAATACTTTAAAATATTGCAATAGCTATTAGTCATTATTCTCAACTCACCTAATCTTTCAACAATACTAGCTATGGTGCCAATCTTCATTGTTTCCTTCTCCGGCAGGCTAATGGCTAAGTCTTCAATTGGAGGCAGGTCATCCAGCCCAAGCTCTCCATATACTTTTGGCTGCTCAAGCTTTTCTGGTTTACTTCCTTCTTCATCACTGAAAAGGTTTAAGAGTGATCTGACTGTGAACTTCTGTATTGTTGCTTCTGAATGAACCTCATAAGTAGTGATAATGAAACAGAACAGAACCCTATTCATCATTGTCGCTTGTCATGGTCTTATGTCAAGCCAGGAACCATGGCTATGATAGACCTTTACAAGGCTCTGCGGCTGCTCTCATCTACCTGCGGTGCTAACATGCATAGCAAGACTTAAGTCTTCGAAGACTGGACATAATTTTGTCTCAGCTGTCAAAGTTGTCGAGATGGTTAACATGCGCACCCCCCGAGATTCGTTTGTCTTCGAAGACTTCTTGAAGTCTAGGAAGAATGAACAGTGTTGCTTTTAAGAAAAAATACAGCATTTATTTTACTGGTAATACTGGTTTCAATCGTTTCAATCCGGTCAATCCGTGTGCGTAAACCCTAAATTCTGAAATAAAAAATAAAATAAAGAAAAAAACAAGTGTCAGTCAGTGTCATAAATTAACAACATGGAAAACGAATTTGGTTATTTTGGATAATAACTCGTGTAAGTAAATTAATAACTTGTTGATAATTATGTATTGCTTTAAATAAAATGTAATTATGCCTACTACGTGCCTACAAAATGCGCTGCAATTGCACATAGGAATAGGACTGCAGCAAAATGCCATAGTCACCACGGTCACAGGCGTTGAGCTGGCGACCGCTGTTTTTGGTGCTCCCAGAACGATACACAGAAAGATGCTGCCTACTAATGAATATAGGCATATGTCACCATCATCATAACATCTCATGAAACGTCCACTACAGGACAGGGAGCTCACTCCAGAAATCTAGCTTTTGCTGAAAAAAATGTGGAGAAGAAGTACTATAGTCATCTCGCTTGTCAGCGTTACGGCTGGCACCATGGACCGCGGTTTTAGGTGACCGCAGTAAGTAAGATAGTATGATACACAGGAGGATGCTGCTGCCCATCCTCCAGTTTATAACACAGGCTCGGCATTTATTCATAAGCCTCGGTTCCAAAGGATAGCCTAAATCACCTGTTGTAAAAATAATAAAAAAGATTATGTGTATTTTTTCTATTACAGGAGATACTTCATGAATATTGATTCAAGATATAGGGCAGATTTTATAATTATAATAAGAGTTGCATGCACTCACACAAGCTCTCACATTAAAATGGCGCTGGGCAGGACATATAGCTCGAAACACTGACAATAGATGGACAAAGACAGCCACAAAATGGTAAGGCCCCAAGGCAAAAGAAAAGTTGGCAGGCCATACAAGCATTGGGCAGACAATATTATAAAAAATACTGGAAAGGACTGGATGGTCAAAGAAGAGGACAGACAGAAGTGCCAAGAGCTTGAGAAAGCCAACACCCGAGGAGGGGCCCAAACCTAAAGAAAAGAAGAAACTAACATCTACTAAGTAAACTAACAATAATCTAGTGCAAACTTTACATTTATTTTGATAAAAATGTGTTAATTAATTTGTGTTTGGAATAATAAATGGCTCTTTATTTCTTTATTGTATCATTGTATGATAGTATAATTTGCAGCAGTGTAAACGGGTTACGTACGTGCCTTTTTCTCTTCCTCTGTCTTTCTCTCTTCCCGTTCCTCGTACAGACTCAAAATACATCTCAAAAATGTGTTCTTTATCACTTATACATCATAAAAAACAAGTCTCCGAAAAATTTCCGTCCGTCGGTCGGTCTGTCCGTCACGCTTTGGCCTAGCGGCTTAGAAACGAATGGTCCGATTGACACCATATTTTAAATTTAAGAGTTTCATGCAAATCCGTCTTAAGGGTTTTGAATGGTTTCCTGCTGGCTTTGAGGGTAGCTGTCATACAACGAAAATGAAAAATTGTAATTTTCGCAAAAACGTCTCATAAAATCTTGATGAAAATTTGCATGATCAAGCATCTCCATTTAAGATATTTTGCGGCAGTATCAATTGATCTGTAGAAATTCATATAAGGGGTGTTCCCTTACTACTAAAATTTAAAAATGTGATATTTTTTATTTATTTTTTTATCTTCAATGGGCTTAATCTTGACCTCGATCTAGTCTTGAAGACAGAGATGAGGTCGACGATGGAACGAGCTTGCCCAGAAGAAGCCTATTCACTCGCGACTTGAGTAGATTCGGGTTATAATGAACTCGGGAACACAGACGCAGGCAGAGATTTTTTTTACTCTAAATCGGTTTCGTTGAGCTTATTTTGATGTTCTACAATTTGGATTCTAAATTGGTGTTCTACCTGACTGCATATTTCATTAAATCATTTTTACATAAATTTAGTAGGTATAGGTAAGTTTGTATTTTCATATTATTTGTATGGAATTACAAACTTAAGTTTGCAGTTGACTCGTTACTGTCCGCAGCCTTTATCATATAGTAGTTAGAGCATAATACAGTAGTTAGAGCCTTTATTATATTTTAGTTAGGCTCTTGATCCGGAGGTTCTGGGTTCGACTTCCGGCGGGGACACTGTTGAAAAATTACTTGTATATCGCGAGAAAGTAAGTTCAGTGCTGCTGTACCATTTATTTAACTTTTTGCACTTATTTCCACCTACTTGTGACCAAGTCTTCGCTGCTGTAGGTGGAAGACTTTTATTTCTATTTTAAACGTCAAATATAGAAATAAGTCTTCTCTTGGTTGGCACGCATGTTAGTGACCGAAGACATATTGTCTATGAAGTCTACAAATGACAGTTGCATATAGAAATAAGTCTCAGTCGTGGGGCGCCATGTTAGCGCACGTAGAAATAACATTTTCTCGCGCTCGAGAGAAGAGAGACTTCCAAGTCTTCGTGCGCATGTTAGCACGGCTGGTCAATAGTATTGCAATTTCTGGTTAACAGTATTGCAATTTTTTTCGAAAATATCTAGTTCTATATTGTTCTTATATATTGTTTGAAAAAATTCTGTTCTGGGCAGGACGAGGATAAAGTTATTTTTCTTTTATGTCACTAGTGGCTGGTGGGCCACCTAATGGTAAGTGGTCACCACCGCTCATGACACCCACTGTCTTATTATTGAAATAATTTGACAGCAAAGCTCGTTACCCACCCTGAGAACTAAGATGGTATGTCTCATGTGCCAGTAATTTCCTTGGCTTCCTTGCCCTTCAAACCGAAACAGCAGTGCAAACACTACTGCTTCACCGCAGAAAAAAGCAAGAGGGTGGTACTTCCCCAGATGGACTTTGCACAAAAGCCTTACCACCTCCAAAATTTAGTGCAATTTCTTAAAACTGAATATTTGAATTTTGAAGTTATGTTTGTAATTTATTCTGATAAAAATTATAATTTTCACAACATTGGCCACTGGTGGATATTTCGCTCTTATCTCCAGAGCCTCTACAGCTCTCAGGGGTCATTGAAGCTATAATCAAATAATGTTGCTTGATTAGCATGACAACAGTGTGGGAGCAGGACATGAAATGCAATTCATAAGATATTGGAGTGAATGAGACATCAATCCGTCCTGCTCTCACACATTGCTCTGTCCTGCTGTCAGTCTAATCAAGGTACACTATCACATGGGTCCAGAAAGAAAGAGTTTTTGTTAATTTTACATAATTTTGATCCTGTTTTTTTGTGTGTGTATTGTGCTTGTTTCCATTGAATAAATGTGTGTCTATGTCTAAAAAAAGAAAGGTACACTATTGCAACCTTAGGGCCCCAAAGAACTTCATCATAACATCCCATGAAACGTCCACTACAGAATTCCCTCTAGTATTCTAGCTTTGCTGGAAAAATGTAGACCATGGACCGCGGTTGTAGGTGACCGCAGTAAGTAAGATGTAAGATACAAAGGAGAATGCTGCTGCCCATCCTTCAGTTTGTGACCCTTAATCGCCTCTTACGACACCCATGGGTATGTATGGGTTGGTACTATTCTTATTCTATTCTATTTGTCCCGTGTTGTGCCGGCAAAGAACTTAAAATGGAAAATTTATAAAAACAGTTTCAGCTGTTCCAATAAAGTAATCAAAACTTTAATTGTTCCTAAAACCATTGTAGTTGAGTGAGTCACATGAATTCGAAACACTTACTCAATAATGAGTAATATTTTTACAATTAATGTTAATGTGTAAATAGTAAAATTAAAGGTAAATTATTGATCTAGCTAACTAAATCTTAATTAACTGGGTCCACAACAGACACTCCACAGCCCTCCGATTAGGAACGGCAGCCCAGAGCTCAAATCAAATCAAAAATTTGTGATATGGCTTCTGTCAACATGGACAATTTTGCCAGTGTCGAAGTTGGAGAATACACGGCACTACAATGACCAGATAAATGAACGGTCAATTAGCATAATCTGGATAAAAATAAAAACATATAAATAAATGAACATAATCAGAGCCCTTTAGATTGACCAGTGTGGACCTAGATATTCAACACATCACTCACTTCTGCAGTCCAGAAGAGATCTTTTATAAAGTGAGGGTAAATAGAAATGTTGGATATTCCAAGATTAAATTTAGAACTATCGGAATAAAATGTTTACATGTTTCATGCATATTACACTATTAAAAACAGATGGACACAGTGGATTTCGGTGGCTGAAATCATAGATGTGACATATTACAATATACATATTTACCCGCTAGATATTTCTTCAACATCCTTGACAGAGTCTACATCACTATCACTGGAAGATACTGACTCTGCACTGTCTTCATCGCGGTACTCTGTTACATCATACTCTACTACACCACTCTCTACACTATCAATAATCATATGCCTGGTCGTTTCTTCCGCAGGTCGTGATAACGGACCGTGGGCACACGCGTTGATAATATTATTCTTCAAAACCATCTCGCTGAGCTCCGCAGCATCAGAGTCCTCATTTACATTTTCGTTGGATTGAGTATCGTCCGAATCAGACTCGGAACCCCCATAATTCGCTATCAAACTCAAAGAAACATTCTTATTATTTGCCTGATCAAGGTTTTCCATTGTGACGAGCAATGCGTGAAACGCGTGTTAACAAATTAGTTTACTGTTTTTTGCGTTTATTATTTCCAACTATATTATTGACTTTCGTGTTATTAATAACTTAAGTAACTTTCTAACGTGAAATAAACTGAAAACACTTAGAATAATATAGCTTTTTCCATAAAAAATAAAGTAAAATGAGAATAAAAACACATTCACACTGCACTGAACCGACTGAAAATTGAATGAACGAACGAACGAATGACAGACATGACTTGACATTTTACTTTTTTTATAGTGTTGTGCTGTCACAGAATAGGTAATAGTACTAGGCTGTTGGTTCTTGTTTGCTTGACTGGCTGTTATTTGACGTTACTATAACGAAACATTTTACTTGAATTTTCATAATTGCTCACAAAAATGCGCGGCAAAAATGATCATGACATTCTTTTTTTATTTTTCTAGTGACTAAAATATTGTACATACATACATACATAACATCACGCCCTGTTCCCGTCGGGGTAGGCAGAGACCACAGTTCTCCACCTGCTACGATCTTGACATACTTCCCTTGCTTCCTGAACCTTCATCAATCCTTTCATACATGCTCGTCGGTTTAGGGTACTTTTAACCTGGCCTTTATTCAGAACGTCCTGAATTTGGTCCTGGTACGTTCGCCGAGGCCTTCCCCTTCCAACGTTTCCATTCACTCTCGCTTTGTGGATCTCTTTCGTCAATCTTCCTTCATTCATCCTCTCTACATGACCAAACCAAGGAGGTTTTAATCCACGCTACGCTCTAGGACGTAGCGTGGATTAAAACCTCCTTGGACCAAACCATCTCAGCATCCCTTTCTCAATTTTAGTCACTACGTCTTCTTTTACGCCACAACGTTCTCTTATCACACTATTTCTAATCCTGTCACTCAATTTCACACCAATCATACTCCTCATCGCTCTCATTTCTACTGCATTAATTCTACTTTCATGCTTTTTCTGCCATACCCAGCTTTCACTGCCGTACATCAGTGTTGGTACTAAAACGCCTCTATGAACAGCCAGACGAGCCTTGTGAGACACCTTCTGACTCTTCATAAAAGCATGCAGAGCACCATTCACCATGTTTCCAGCATTCACTCTTCTTTCGATATCACTTTCACACTTTCCATCTCTCGAAATATTGTAAACCAGACTTTTTTATTTTTCTAGTGACTCAAATATTGTAAACCAAAGACTGTTTGTAAAATAAAATAAAAACTGGTCAAGTGCAAGTTGGACTCACGCGCCGAGGGTTCCGCTATACCTATAGTATTTTTGGAAATATTGTTATATGTTTGTAAAGGTTTTTTGCAGATTTCTAAAAAACTGTGCAACATAGAAAGATCGATTTATTGTTACTGTAATATATACTTAAACTTCTATCGACTGTAATTAATTCAAAATTTTCTTTAAACAAACTTCGGAGATAAGAGGGAGGAATGGTATTTTTTTGTCATTTTTCATCACAACTTGAAAACTAAGTCGTAAAAAAATACAAAAATATATTTTGTAAAGTCCTTTCATGTGATACCCCACTCGACCTAGTAACAACAATTTGAAACTGCCCCCCTTATTTGGGCCCCCTTCACAGTAATAATCATATATATTTTTTAATTCTTTCATGTGCAATTAAGTTGGTCAACCATATTCTAAAACTGTTTCAAATTTCAAGTAGATAGCATGATTGGTTGCTGAGATATAGAGGTGTGAAGTCGCACCATAAGGGTTCCTTTTTTTACCATTTTGGTATCGGAACCCTAAAAACATAAGATACAAGTTCATGTGTCAGCAGATGTCAGTTCTATGGACTTGACC
The DNA here is from genome assembly GCA_947532105.1 of Athrips mouffetella. Classification (NCBI taxonomy): domain Eukaryota; kingdom Metazoa; phylum Arthropoda; class Insecta; order Lepidoptera; family Gelechiidae; genus Athrips; species Athrips mouffetella. The sequence continues at coordinate 4,651,124 of OX383976.1, read as the reverse complement.
TTGACCCGCGATTTTTAAAAATACGTTTTATTTCTAATTGCATCTAATAAATTCCTTGTAAATGTAATATTTCTTATTTTTACATTAAACAAAGATAAAATTCAAAAAAATGTTGGTTCGTACTGGCGACCCTAGAAATAAACACATTCGCGGCCCTAGGAAGCAAAAAAAGAAACCAGTAGAAATGATCTACGATCATCTTTCGAGGGAAGATGCTATGAAAATGTACAACCTAGTGCATGTAAATGAGAAATGGCAGAACAATATGGAGAAAACTATAGAACCCACGATGAAACGAAATACTAGTGTGAGTTTTATTTTTGCATTACCCTGTCTTCGCGTACTGTCAATTTGAGACGTTCCCGTTTTGTCCCATATGCCTTCGTATCATTTTGGGACGAAACGGAGATTCGAATGTTTTTACTACCTTTAACCAATAAATAAATAATTATTTATTGGTTCGCCAACAGATATGTACCTCCTAAAACTTACTAAAAACATGACAAAATGGTTACTACTACACACACTACACTACCTATTTTATATGATTTTTTGGCCGATATTTTACTGGGACACCATGGCGGCGCAACCATTCGCGCCACCGTGGTGTGATGGTGTCCGTAACTAGACACCAGAGTCGCCACACCCTGCGGCCACAGTATTAAGGGCTATATTTCACTGGGAGTGGTATCGCGACTAGCATCCGAGCTGGTCGCGCCGCCAAATTGGTTGCGCAACCAAACTGACACCAGGCGAGTAACTCTCTATAGAGCTGTATACATTTTGTTGGTAGCGGCGACTGGTTGCGCCGCCATGGTGTCCCAGTGAAATATCGGCTTTTGAGTACCTAATGCTTTGTTATTATAGAAATAAATAAAAATAGGGATGATATTCTTAACCCTCTCACTCGGGAACCGGGTGCATGTGCCCATTTTTTACTGTTTGTTACAAGCTTTCATGTTATAAGCTTGTCTTACTTACAACTTGGAACCATGGTTACACTTTATTATGGGTACCATACCCAAAGGGTCCCAACGGGATACTTTTACTAAGCCTAGGTCGTCTCTCTGTCTGACCTTTAAAGGGATGTATCTTTTGAACCATAGTAGCTATATGGTTAGAATACGTGTTATTAAAACAGATTACCAATAAACATAATGAATAGTAAAAAATAAAGGACTGCCTCAATCTTGCCCTGGAGTCCAATTCTTGAATATAACCGAGGGATTATTTAAGTTAATTAACAACCAAACACTATATTTTTTCCAAAGTGAAAAACTATATTCGTTAAATATTAGAGTAGTGTTTGGTTGTTAACTTTTGCTAACTTTGTCAGATACCTTTTTGGAGATTTTTAAATTTTTTAAATCTCAAAAGTCACCCGAACTTCACTCGGGTATTCAAAAAATGGACTCCTGAATACAAATATGAGGTCGATGGTGGAACTATCTCACACAGAAGGAGACTTGAATAGATTCAGGTTCGTCCAAAATTGGTGCGAAGGAATCTTTTTTTTTTCATACGTACTTACCTACTCAAGATTTCACTTTTATATACAGATTTGGAGGGCTGCGTTTGAAAAGGGTTTAGACAAATTGAACCACAAGTTGTATGCATTGGTAGAGCAGGTCAAACAGAGCGATAGAAAGGCAGATGAACTCAATGTAGACTTCCATAGAAAAAATGGCTTTATGCACAACAAGTTCTATACAGATTTCAACGCTATGACAAAGGAAAGCCAAAGAAGAAACGCTGGCTTCCTAAGAGATGCCCAAGTCAACAAATTCATGAACGACCTCAACACTTTAGCCAAGGAAAACAATAATAGGAACGTGGGTTTCCATTGCACTAAGAAATCTCATAAAGAGAATCTCGCAAGCGCTATATTTTCCATTGGCGCAGAGAACCAAAAACGAAACACGAGTTTTTTCAACAAAAGGCAAGATTCAGATTGGGAACGAATGAAGAAAATGAACTCAAAAAGATCTTCGTTTTTCACGACAAAAAAATCTAGTACGAATTTCGATACAGTGTTGGAAATGAACGATAAGAGGAATCAATTATTTCGGAGTAAAAGACCAGAGTCTAAATTAGTTCACGAAATGAATCTAAGTGATATGAGGTCTGCTTCGTACGTAACCAGAAAACCTTTATCAAAGTTGGAAGAAGTCGCAAAATGGAACGCTAATAGAAATGCCCTTTTTAATCTACGTTTATAAAAAAAAAAAACGTTTGTTTGTCTTCGCAGTAACTTGTAAAAAAGGCCTTGTGAAAAATATTGTCTTGTGAAAAAACTTGTCACGTTTGTTTTTAGAATATTTTTGATTGTATGTACTACTTTTGTCATTAATAAAAAATACAAAAATATGAATTCAAAAGAAAATATTTTATTAAATAATTATCCATTAAAATTGGCAGTATAGTATGTTCAGATTAACGTAGGAGTTGACCCCGATAAATTTTCTATAATTCTGAAGTGTCCGCTGCACGCCTTCACGTTTCGTCCCAAAATGGTGCGTTCAGTGCGTAGGTACTGGGACAAATTAGGATTGATTCAAACCAACTAAGGTGACCTCTGTTGGGAGTTGCGACCTGGTTTTTTTTATGTTTGCACAGGGCTTTTCAATTTGGTCCATAGCCCTGAGTTAAAAGAAAAAAAAAAACTTATTTTCCTTCATAAGGCACAGCAGCCAAAAGCTTGCCCTCGCAAGAGCCAAATCCTATTCGGCCATTTTGATTTTCACAGTGCCCGCGCAAAATAACCGTGTCACCATCTTGAAGGAACTTTCGTTCTTCGCCGTTCAAAAGACGGATGGGTTTGGTCCCTTTCCAGGATAATTCCAGCATACTGCCATACGAGTCTGATGTCTGAAAAAAGTGTTAAAAAATAATTGAATAACATGTAGGCTCCTCATAGGTCACGGCTACATGACCACGTGTTTTGCCGTTTGCCCTCTCAAAGTTTTGCCCTCATCGATAAACGGCCCTAACAAATAAAAGATTTTCATTAAAGGAAATATAAGTAGGTACTTGAAGCTTTTCTAATTCTTCACACAGACAATACAAAGAATTTTATGCGTTGATTGTAACTTACATCACCGCTAATAGTTCCGGAGCCCAACAAATCTCCAGGTCTAATATTGCAGCCCGTGACGGTTTGCTGAGCGAGCTGTTGCTTCACCGTCCAGTATAAGAAACGGTAGTTAGAGCGGCAGACTGTCGTCCGTACTTGAGATTTTTCAGCTGGAACCCAAATGTAAAAATATTTTATTTTTTATTCACAAGTTCTTGGGTGAGCTGCTGCGTCATCAGCGACATCTTACGACAAAATTGGTGCGACAAAATCAGCGAATTTTCTCTACACTCATCATTGAAATAACCTATTATTTATTTCATCATCATCATAATATCCAATGAAACGTCCACTGCAGGACAGGGAGCTCCTTCCAGAACTCCAGGCAAAACGCGTGGTACTTTGGAGGGGATTTACCATAGTCACCAAGCTTGTAAGCGTTGCGGCTGGCGACGGCTGTTGTTGGTGACCGTAGTATGTAAGATGCTGCTGCCCATCCTCCGGTTCATAAGCCCTAACCCATACCCATGGTACTATTCTTTGCCGGCACCACGCGGACGGTCATTTATTTATTAACTAGGGGATAAATTTCCAATGTTTTCTTAGCGTTAAGGGGGAAGGGACTCTATGTGCATTTTATGCTTTTAGATCCACCAGGTTAGGTAGTCTCTCAGTTATGAGTAGTTTTCCTACGTTGTTTAGTATTGTATTTCCTTACCTTTAATATCAACTTCAAGTTTGATATCGAAGTTGAAGTTATCGTCGTGCTTCAAGTAGTCGAAAGGCACTGGGTCTTGAGGGTAGTTGTCAGTAATGTACGGGCGGAGCGCTTCTACAGTCACGATCCAGGGAGATATGCTGGTGCCAAGGTTCTTAGCGGTGAACGGACCGAGGGGAACGTATTCCCATTTTTGGATGTCACGAGCTAGAAATGAGAATTTAGAGTTAAGCAAAGGATAGTACATTGTCAAATCATAGTAAGTGGAAGTATGTGGTCTTTGTCTACCTTATTAGAAGGCATATTATGTGTCAGAGAAGTTTTTGAGATGATAAAAGTGTAGATTCGTCAACAAAAGTTAGCGTCTACAGCGTGGATACGGGAGAGATTTTTATGTCAACGTGTTTAAATTTTATGACAGTAGCCTCCTAAATACTTACCACTCCAGTCATTCATGAGCACGAAACCAAATATACGTTCCTCGGCCTGCTTTGCCGTTACTCTCTCTCCGAGGTTAGTTGGAGGTCCGCCCACGAAGGCAGCTACCTCTAACTCAAAGTCCATAAGCCGGCAAGGTCCAAAGTGGGGGTCAGCCCCTTCTACTGGCAATGTCTGGCCGTAAGGTCTAATAATGGGTGTACCGGAAATTACGACTGAGCTTGATCTACCGTGGTATCCAACTGGGATGTGTTTCCTGGTAATAATGGAAGAAATACATAAATTTAATACATTCTTAATGGTTAGTTTAAATTTATTCGTAATGGTTAGTTTTTATGGTAATAATTCATTTCTTTTAAGGGATCATTTTGCTATATACCATGATCCGACGTTGGTGAATACCCGATACACCGATATTCGCCGTTACAACCATGCTTGAAGAAATAGGCGGGAATAACGAAAGAAAACCTACCAATTAGGCATGAGCGCATTCTCCTTGCTACGGAACATGATGCCGACGTTGGTAGCATGGTGTATTGACGAGTAGAAATCAGTGTAGTCACCGATATCCGCCGGTAAGTGCATTTGAGCTTCACTTTGCTTGATAAAGGCCCTGTGGAGGCATGAAACATTTTTGCATTACCATATTAGTATCTATAGTAAAAAATGGGTATAACATCACTATAAGATATGAATCTGCCTATGAAACTATTTCCCAGCGAAAATACAGCGAAATACGAAAACAAGAAAATTCTACTCCATAGAAACTGCTCAGAAGATGCATTTTGTATTATAAATTCTAATACAAAATGCATTACCTATAGGTCAAAAAAGAATATTTCGTAGATAAACAATATGTTCTAAAGGAAAAGTAGTTAATTATTCTTAACGAGAATTTATATTTTGCGATGAACAGTTAACATCCATTATCTTAATTGAATCCTATATACGTCCCATGACTTTTATGTCTTTCTTTAGTTAATTTTTTTTGAGATTTCTGATCAATTACTTTGATAGGTAGATGGTAGCAATTCACAGAATAAAAAATTGTATAATAGCACCCATTATTTATTTACTCAGACCTATTATTTATGTACTGAAGTCATTTTGCAAACCCTTAAAACTTTTTGTTTTAACATTGCTTTAGTCATAATATTGTATAAAATAGGCCGTATCGGGATAAATTATACTACAAAATATTCAAATTCCCGTTTCGTCCCAAAATAGTGCGTAGGCATAAGGGGCCAATTGATCGGGCGGGATTGATTCATATTTTTTATTCTATTCTTTTAATAATTAGTTTTGGGGATATGTCCATCGAGAAAAAATACGATTTTACCAATAAATAAATACAGCAATCGTGTAGACGCATTACCATTACCTTACAACCATCGCTGGGCCATAAGATAGGTCATCTTCAAGGTCACTTGATGGACTATCGTGTATAGCTAACCCCTTCAACTGCCAAGATAGAAATTCCGATTTTTTTATAAATATTTGTAGGTAAATAAAAATTAATTCTAATTATCCCTATAAAATTAAACATAGAAGCCAGCTCAGTAGACTTAAAGGCTAGACTTAAAATTCGTTGAAAATTCATCTAAGAGCGTCCGCTAAAATCGCGCGGGCGCCCGCACGCTTGTGAAATAGTATGAAAAAGCCCGACACACGCGCCCGCGCCGGGTACGCTGTTAATACTATTTCAAACGCGTGCGATCGCCCGCGCGTGTTTTAGCGGACGGCCTAAGCACACTACAAATAATTGATTATTGTTACCTTTGTCTCAATTCATTGTCGTTTTGAAGAGTGGTATTCGAGACATCTAGGAGGTTCTGCAGGGTTTCTCGAGCTTCAAGCCAGTAGGGCCTAGGGAGGCCCATGAAGGCGTTGAGTTTCTCCTCCTGAAAAATATCGTGCAGAGCACCAAGATAAATAAAAAAATGCCTGGGTATCTATTCTAAATTTTCGATATATCGCTACGATACCATACGAAGCATGCGAATTCAAAACTTCGTCTCCAGACGATAGAGTAGGATATTAGTTGGGTGCTAATCACTGCCAATTTGACAATTCGTTCAATCAATAGTACCTGGGCGACCGAGCTTCGCTCTATAATAGCCGCCTCAAATATCATCGGGTGAGCAAGCTATGCTACCCGCCAACGGATGGCGCTGTAGGTTGCGGTATTTTAAAAAAGTGCTTAAAAACTCGGGGAAAACGAATTTTCCCAGACATGAGACCTAGCTTGATCAATTTTTCGCCCCCAAGAACCCCCTTCTTCTTCTCATATTTAAGAGCCGCGCTCTTGTCGGTGGAGCAATCTCCATTTCTCTCTGTCCTCTGCCAATGATTTGACATCCTGATAAGACTCGACGTTTACCCTCTCGTTTACCCGAATGATAAATTTCATCGAAATCTTTAGAGCCGTTTTCGAGAAACCGATTACAAATATATATATATATATATATATATATATACTATATTTATATACAAATATTGCTCGTTTAATAGTATAGGATTCTACTCCATTGTGAGTGATCGAAGTTATGAATTCGACTGTATCGAAGTAGTATCGTATCGATATATCGAAAATTGAGAGTAGACACCCTGGTTCCCTTAATCCCCCACTTGCTAAAACCACCTCACCCCCTCCCCTCAACTTCTGACTCATACAAAGCTCGATGTCTTACCGACTATGGACGCTAGAGGGCCTATATCCACATTGCACGAAATTACCCCAAAAACTAGCGCATGGAAGTTACCTACAGATTAAAAATTTAAAAATAATTCGTAGGTAAGTAATATTTAAACCATTTATTTACGTTTTAAATGGTTTAAATACTAAGATTCTTGTGATTTATAATAAATCGTAATATCATGTGATTAATTATCATAACTTAAATACCTTGAAAACATGTTGTTTGTCTTTTAAAAGTGGCCCGTTGAACAGATGCGATATAATATTGAGATCCAGAATCCAATCTCCTATAGCTACTCCAATGTGCTTCTGACCCTGCAATTGACATTAACAAAAATAACATTATTATATTAGAAGAGCATTTCTTTTTCAAAAATTGCATTTTCTTTTTGTTGCTACTGAGATGAATTAATCAATTAAAGATTTCCTGGCTTTAGAAGTTTGTTACTTCCATATCGTTTTTTAAATGGTTACGAAAAGAGAAAGGTAAAAGATACCTTGACGATTTTCTACCTTAGTATTTCTACACGAAAAAGGGAAACGGTACCTACAGATAAATAAAAAGGTAAGTCTGCAAACCTCTCGGGTGGTTGCTCTGCCCAAGAATCTGAACAACTGTATCTTAGGAACACAGGTCGAAATAGGCAAAAAGTATTTTGACCACCCATACAAAATACGCTATCAGCTAATGTGTTTCTTGACGTAAGAAAAACGTCCTGCGCGTAGTTTCCAAATTCTTTGTATGGGACGGTTAAATTTAATTTTTCGTATTTCGACTTAGCTCCTTAGGGAAAGTTGTTCAGTTTCATGGGCAGGACAACCACGCACCTGAGAGGTTTGTAGACATTTACCAAACACCCTGTATAAACATGGCCGGTCGCCCTTTTCCTTCGGGAACTTGGCTGACACACTATCGTGTGTCTAGATAACCTACTTCTACTTATAACTATAACAAATAGAGAAGCATTTAGTTGGTATTAGTTAGAAACAGAAAACCACTCTCTTTAATCTAGAAGCATAATTTAACCATTATTACGAAAGGAAAGTCAATTGAGATTTACTTACATTTTTGGTTGAAGAAAACACACCGTAAGGCAAATTCTCAATAGGGAAATCCGTATTTGGAGGATACTCTATAAAAGACTTCATTGCCACGTCCGTAGCTCGAGAATTCCAGGCACTGAGTACGTTTTAACCTATTTAATTTTATAATCTAACTTGGAATAGAGTGGAAATTCAAGTTGTTTATAATGTAGAAACGGGGTATGGAAATGAGGTACCGGTTTGCCGGCCGGCTATGTAGACGCACAAACACGTACTGGATTCTTTGTCAAGGTCATGGAGACCTTTAATGTCTGCTGTTTGTGTTTATCGTACTACTAAAATGATAGCATGTCACTCAGAAAGTGTTTAAGATCACTAATGTTATTAACTCTCAAACTTTTATAATAGGTAATAATAATCATGTTTTATTTCAGGTCATATCATAACCCCATATTTTGTTGTACAAGGCATGACATATACTAATACTTATTAACAATAGTTAATAGTTAGTACCTGGGTAGGTACCTAAAATTATAATTAAATTAAAATATTAATAATTATTCTTTGATCAACTTTAAAATATTGAATTCAAATAAAATTTTAAAAATTGTCAATAAATAAATTCGAAATTACATCTAAAATACATTATTTTCCTATTAAATAGAGTGTGGAATACAGAAGTCACAATATTGGTAGAGGAGCCGAGAAGGATTTTACACGTGATAATCAGGTGTCTCAGTAGATGGGGCTTTATAAGAGGATCACGAAAAACTATATAAGAAGTTCCAGACCGGAGCCCGGTGTTCAGGAGGCCATTGTCTGGAAATGAAAAGAAACAAAAAACCTGATCTTCAGCAAAAACAATTTTCATGCCAAAAGATGGGGGCTGATGAGTAGTGATATAAAAACTTTGACCAGACACTGGTTTGCCAAAAATCTGAAGACTGTTGGCAAACCAGACCATTAAATTGTCTTCTATTGAGTACCTGATAAAATTTAACGCGATAATCAAGGCGAAAAAGAGATGTCTCAATAGAAGATGCTTTATGAGGGGATCACGAAAAACTATGTTAGGAGTTCTAGACTGGAGCCTGGTATTCAGGAGGCCATTGTCTGGAAATGACAAGGAACAACTTGTTTTTTTGTATTTTTTTACGTGATATTTAAGGTGAACAAAAGTGATTGCTTGTAATAGAGAAGCTAATACTGATAACAAATACAAAAAAAAACAGACAAAAATCTGAAAACTTTTGGCAAACCAGACCAAAAAAATATCCCTTTTCAGATTTTCAGGCTTGTCTGGAATGACTTTAGCCCCCGGTTTTCTTGTCTGGTCAAGGTTTTTATATCACTACTCATCAGTCCCCATCTTTTGGCATGACAATTGTTTTTGCTGAAGATCAGGTTTTTTGGTTCCTTGTCATTTCCAGACAATGGCCTCCTGAACACCAGGCTCCGGTCTAGAACTTCTAACATAGTTTTTCGTGATCCTCTCATAAAGCATCTTCTAGTAAGACATCTCTTTTTTGCCTTAATTATCGCGTTAAATTTTATCAGGTATTTATAAAAAACAATTTAATGGTCTGGTTTGCCAACAGTCTTCAGATTTTTGGCAAACCAGTGTCTGGTCAAAGTTTTTATATCACTACTCATCAGCCCCCATCTTTTGGCATGAGAATTGTTTTTGCTCAAGATCAGGTTTTTTTGTTCGTTTTCATTTCCAGACAATGGCCTCCTTAACACCGGGCTCCGGTCTGGAACTTCTTATACTCGTATAGTTTTTCGTGATCCTCTCATATAGCCCCATCTGCTGAGACATCTTTTAGTCGCCCTGATTATCACGTGAAAAATCCTTCTCGGCTCCTCTACCATATTGTTTGTACATTTCGTGAGTCTCATGTAAAATGATGTTCTGCAGTCTGGTTTTCCTGCGAACCTGGCCAGAAATTTACGCTGGACAGGCTCGCAGGGACGTCAGCGCACCGTCAATGCTATGATGTTGATGGTGCCGTGGCACCTCAGTGCCGCATTTCGAGGCTCATTCCGTTTCGCATCGACTAAACGCTGGAACGACATACCTCCGCCTATTCGTTCCGCTAAAACTTTAATCAGTTTTGGACGGAACCTAAAATCTTTGCTATTTAAGCTTCACATTCTCTTTGAGAACTTACGGTGTCCCATAGAGAGTAGATATGCATATGTGAATTATGTTTAAGCTTAGTTCAAACATGTCACATGCACGTCAGTGGTAACATCTTTATAGTGTAGCGCCAGTATGCGTTTGTCTGGTTTTGTTGCCACTTGCTTGCTACTGTTCGTATGTAGGTAGCTAAGTTCAAATATTTATTTATTTTAATATAGATTTTGTCATATTAATTATTTATTTTATTTCGTATTATGATTATGATGTTGTTCTTGTGCTTGTTTTTTTTTCATGATTATTAATATATATTTTATTTGTTTGTTTTCTATAATAATATTAATATTGCATCTGTTTGAGTTACCCTCCAATGACGTCGGGTGGGCTTAAAACCAGCCTGTGCCCACACCTTTTCCCTTCTATGTTTTTAATGCTACGCGTGCTTTTTAATGTATAATTTTTTTTTTGGGAATAAATGCTTTTGTATTTGATGCTCTAAGTCTCCTCAATACAGCGTAAGTCAGCGACCCTGTTCATATATAATTGTTTATTGTTTATAATAATTTACGGTTTATGAGTATACCTATTAGGAGCCAAATTCCTTAATATCAGCTGGTGATAAAATATCACCTAAAAATTCAAAATTCGGAATTACAGATTTTTTTTTTCAAAAGTGAACAAGTAGTATTTGATTGTTAATTACCGGATTTTTTGAGTCTATAGGTAATCGGTAGAAAATCACCCGGTGATACTCAAGCATTGGCATTTAAATTTGTTAAATCACGATAATCAACCGGAGATATTCGAGGATAGGGACCCAGGGTCGTCTTCCACCATTGCTGTGCTAGTGGTATTTGTGTAGTGTGTGCTTATCCAACCAAGGAGGTTTTAACCCACGCTACGAAGCGAAGCGTAGTAAAACCTCCTTGAATCCAACCAATAGGATTGCTCCATTTTCCTAGCTTGTCAGATGCAGCAATTTTATTGGTTCGAATATTCCCTCCTCCCTCTAGCTTCCTCGCACATTTCTGGTGGAAAAACACCCTCATACCCAGGCAATACCCTCTTGTTACACGTTGAACTGTGCTTTGTTTTTATTGTTGTCAAAGTAACTCTCAAACAAGACACAGGGATGATGGTGAACCAACAGGTGCCCAACAGGTGCCCATCTATTCGTTAGCTCACTTGCCTTGCGACATAAAATAAATCCACTCATCAGAGTAAATAAAACACCAAAACTATACATAAGCAATTAATTAAAAATAATGACAATGGACTTTTCTTTACAAGTTAATAATTACATTATTCTGAATAAGCGGATTCCATGAAAGAATGTGAGGTTTGGTATACCTACAAAATTACGACGTTAATTTTGAATGTTTTTAACTAAGTAGTTAAGTTAGTATTAAGGATAGCCCAAAAATGCTTATGAATGTATTGTGGTTACAAACGTGTAGGTACCTTTCGAGATTGAAGAGAAAACTCTTCTTGATTTGGCTAGAGGGTGAGGGGAGGGGTGAGGAGGGATGAGGGTGTGGAGGGATGAGGACCAACCTTGACCTGCTGCGACAAGCTTGATACTTGCAATCAAATTTCAACGTCGATTTAAATAAGTATGGTTTAAAGTATAATTTGTCAAGCTTGGCGTGCTCTTGACTGTAAATTGTACAAAGAAGTGCTTTTGACCTGGCCTTTATTCAGAAAGTTCTTTTGGTCTTCGAAAGTTAGCCATCCCGTTCCAACTCTTCCAATGACCCTTGCTTATCTCTTTCGTTATCTCCATTTAGTTTTCTCTCTAAAATATTTATTTACAAAACGCACGATTCTCTCGTGGAATCCTTTATAAAGCAGCAGCATATTCAATTACATATGGTTAATCTTGGTGAGGATGGAGCTGATAGGATGGCGCGGTGGGTGTGGGGCGTTGGACCTTGGATCAGCAGATGGTTTACTTTAGAACCTCATGAATTAAGTCTTCTAACTTTCACTGAGGCCATATAGGATGTCGAACTCTTCCGTTTCTGTAGTCTCCGATTACTAATTCTCCGTAAAATGTTTGTTTACAAAACGCACGATTCTCTCGTGAAATTCGTATTACATAATGGTTAATCTTGGTAAGGATGGAGAGTGGTTTAGGGGGTTGGACCTAGGACCAGTAGGTATACTTCAGAATGTCATGAATTCGGTCGCCCAACTATCACTGAGGCCATCCCGTCTCGGATGTCGAATTCTTTCGTTTCTTGAGTCTCCGATGTTTGTTTCCACAACGCACGATTCTCTCGTGGAATCCGGTTTAGGTACATATGGTTAATCTTGTTGAGGATGGAGGGTAGTTTAGCGGTGGCGGGGTAGGGATTGGACCTTAGATCAGCAGGTGATTTACTTTAGAACATCCTGTATTCAGTCAACATTTCGACGTTGTCTGTTTACAAAACGCACGATTCTCTCGTGGAATTCGGTATACATGTGGTTAATCTTGGAGAGGACGGAGGGTGGTATAGGGGTGGTTGGACTTTGGACCAGTAGACGACACCGACGACGACGACGTTTGGATACTTCAGAACGTCATGAATTCAGTCTCCTATCACTGAGGCCATCCCCTTCCAACATTTCGATTCGTCCTCGGATTTCGAAGTCTTTCGTTTATTTAATCTCCGGTCATTCATTCTTGTAAAATGTCTATTTACAAAACGAACGATTCTCTCGTGGAATTCGGTTTACATATGGTTAATCTTGGTGAGGATGGAGCTTGTTTTAGGGTTGGCGGGTTGGGGGGTTGGACATTGGCTGGTTGGACCTTGGACCAGCAGGTGGTTTACTTCAGATCGTCCTGAATTCAGTCTCCTAACTATCACTGAGGCCATCCCCTTCCAACAATTCGTGTCACCCTCTCCTTATCACTCTTTTGTTTCTTTAGTCTCCATTGATTCACTGTAAAATGTAAGTTTACAAAACGCACAATTCTTTCATGGAATCCGATTTACATATGGTTAATCTTGGTAAGGATGGAAGGTGGTTTAGGGGTGGCGGGGTGGGGGGTTGGCCCTGGGTGGGGGGTTGCATCTTGAACCAGCAGAGGGGGGGCACGCCGCGGCTTGGGGCCCTGCGCTACGCTGACGACCGACTCCGAGACTGCCTGGAAAATGTCACCGCTGTAGGATATACACCGTGAAAGTTTCCACGAATTGGAATCTTTTTAAAACCGATTAATATCATACGCAAATTGTATGAAGCTGGATCCTTTTTATGGCAAAAATGGGGTTTAGCTTCATACTATACTGAAGAGAAAAGAAAAACGGGCGGTAGTTTTGCCGCCATACATTTTCAAACAATGATGACCTGAATCGTAAATAACTTACCTAAATCTTACAAATATACGAAAATGATTAGTCAGATCTTTAGATAAGAACCTTGTCAACATATATCTGAAACATTGAAGATACTGGCGATTACTTTGAGCCCAACATTGTATGAAAATGTATGGCGAAAAAACTACCGACCCGTTTTTTTTGCTCTTCAGTGTATTTGCGTTTGACAGCTTTCAATCGGTTTGAAAACTAGCGACCATTAGTTTCGCTCCCAAAGAATAGAATAAGTTTTATTTAGTAAACAATTCAACTTAACATAAACTCAACTATTTTATGTAACTATCTATAAAATAGGTCTTTACCTATGAAATTGACAAAATTTTCTTACAGATTAATGAGATCATAACTCCTATAATCCTACTGCTATTTTTTTCATTTGTCTAATATTTGAAAGTTGACTTCAATGTTATCAATTTACGCATTAAATAAAGTTTTTAATTTTAGTTTGATATACAGGGTGTTAATTTGATTGCGTGCCATAGCTTAGGGGGTGTTTGAGTAACGATAAAGGAACACAAAAAAAATATTTAAAAAAATCCTACTTAAAAAAAACTAAAACTCCATTGAAACTTAACGAACGCGGAGGGCAATGACCCGAACGGAGCATCAGTGGTACGCAGTATCAGTGGATAAGGTAGGCACATACATAACTGAAACTCTTTCGCGCACTTTTGATAGCGCGGTGCTCCGGGTCATTGCCCTCCGCGTTAGTTTAGTTTCAATGGAGTTAAAAAAAAAAATAAGTAGGATTTTTTTATATTTTTTTTTAGTTCCTTTATCGTTACTGAACCACCCCCTAAGCTATGGCACGCAATCAAATTAACACCCTGTATAAAATAAAAGGTTCGAAAATTGTTCGTCTTAAATGTCCTCCGATTTCATCATTAGATTTGTTATATTTTTGTACAGATAATATTTTTCGAAAATAAAATTTAAGCTTCTGTTAGCTTAATGTCTTCCCAATAATGCTTAAAAAAATTTTTAAAAAATTGGATTTATAATTCCTAAGAAAAATGCAAAAATGTTAGTACTGAAAATTGAGTTTACCATAAATTAGCCATACAAAACGGCAATTTCATAGGTAAAGACCTATTACTAAAAAGGCTAATGAAAACATGCAACTTTTCCGAATAAGGGCTCCCGCACACGACCGAGAATCGGTGGGCGATTATCGGCCAGGACAAGGACGGAAGATTCAGGTGAAAACACGTCAGAGCGGGATGCCGACAAAAAATCGGTCACCGATTCTCGGTCGTGTGCGGGAGCCCTAAAGCAGAAATAAACAATGTGGCGGTACTGCCTGCTACAAAAATCATCAATCATCTTTCAAAACCAAAACATGTCGTTTTAATAAAAACGTAGACATAAGAGCCGATTTGTATTTCGTAGTTTAATTATTTTCGTAAGTATGTTATCTTATGAATCATAAGGCCATTTCACAGCGAAAATTGTTTTTTTGCGTCCGGCCTCGAGACCCACCAATATAATCCTTGTGTAAAAATTTGGTAAAAGAGCAATTAGAGCATATAAAAGTCAATGTGTCAGAGAAAACTTATTTCGGTGGGTTGTTTGTCCCTTCCCCCGATTTTGTCGAAAGGTACTATAGATAAACCGCTTAAATGAGTCCTCGCCCGCGGGGTACAGGGGCGCGGGGGTAAGACGACAAAGGGGGAACGAAAGAGGTGCGGGCGGCGGGGCATTCTCATTCACTACGCGCATCCGCTCCCCGCACCTGCCCTTGTACCCCGCGGGCGCATTTAGGCGGTACTACTATAGCGCCATAGGTTTTTTCTGGTACGTACACCCAACAGCATGTGAGTAGAAACTCTTTGGACTTTATGGCATGGTAATAGAGTTGCAAATGTTTCCTCTGACTTGTGGTCGACCGTACCACCACCAGTTAAACTTATTTTAAATCTCGTTGTTTGCGAGCGAAACTATTATAGATGGCGCATTACTCGTACAATTTATAAACGCACTATCGTTCTGTTTTAGTAAATATACAATATACCCCAAGATAATTAGATTTTGGCCTAGACAAAAATCGGAACCAAGATTTTCTTTTTGTGGTTTATGAAGTCTTGGAAGTAATTACATAATTACTTAAAATTAAGCATATCACCAAATGGGACAAGGCGGCAGATTAAAAAAACCCTATTATATAAATAGTTACTGTGGCAAAAATGCCAACTAAACGAAATGTTTTCTGGGCTCGTTCAATGATAAACTTTTAGTATTTTACAAACGAATTAAGCACCTAAGTTCTTAGGTTAAGCCTAAAATTAAAAAAATCCCACTAAAAGTTTTATTTCTTTTTGTCTGCTCGGGCAAAATACATAACTATCTCGTGACTTTTTGTACTTCAAAATTTTGTTGTACTTGATCAAACAGTCATAAAAGTGAACACAATATGTTAAAAGCTTTACAGTGGTATAATTATTGAGGGATTTCTCTTTGGCCAAAATAGGTAACTGAATGAAAAGTGTTTAATTATACTCTAAAACTGTACTTACGTTGATTACTTTAAAAATTAAACATTTCAGGCAATAGCGTATCTTTTTATATAAAAATTACATTATGTAGCGCTTTATATCGACCCTAAAGAAGTTGAAATAAAGTTCATAATTGACATTAACATAGTACACGGCTCGTGATTGCACGGTACGGCAACGTCGCATTGCTTCGCTGTTTTATTCGGTACGCGCTTCGGAATTTAAAGTTAAACATGAAAGATGAAAATTTACATCGGTTGTAGTAAGCTGAAAATACTTTTGATCTTCTGATCTAAATATATAAAACAGCATGCCCTGACCGACTGACTGACTGACTGACTGATTCATCAACGCCGAGCCGTAACCGATAAAGCTACAGATGTGAAATTTTGTAAGTAGTTTTTTAGTACGTCAAGACTACACATTAAGAAAGGATTTTCTGAAATTCATCCCCTGAGGGGTTGAAAAATGGGGTGGAAGTTTGTATGAATATTCTACAGGTTTGACATGAGACTCAAAATAATTGTGGATTTGATCTAATGAAAGGGAAAAACCGGCCAAGTGCGAGTCGGACTCGCGCACCGAGGGTTCCGTACCACCGCATGATATAAATTGTATTAGTTGAAATGTCAGTAAATTACGAGTACTGTGGTCGATTTTTGAAGTGAAAACTTCTTCAGCGGCGCTTGGCACTTTTTCAGATGGGAAAAAAATTATTAACTCGCATCAGAAGTCGCGTCAGATCTCGGATGAAGTATCGAAATGGATTTGAAAATAAGCATACCAAGTTAGAGCAGGCTCAATATATACAAAAGTTCTAAAGTGTGATAAAGATAAAAACATCTTTTTTACCTTTGTCGCGTCAGATCTCGGATGAAGTATAGAAATTGATTTGCAAATAATCATACCAAGTTAGAGCAGGCTCAATATATTATACAAAACTTCTAAAGTGTGATAAAGACCAAAACATCTTTTTTGTCTTTGTCATAGCAGGCCTGTCTGTGAAATAGGCAGCTTTTTCCAAGATCAAAGGAGTGTGACTCCTGTAAACTTGTTTACTATTATATATTCTGTGGTCATAGTCTCGGCTTTTTTTTGTTGTGCACAACGTGATATGTGCACGACAGACTTGACGTACTGGTTTTGATCGTTATTTAATAGCGAATCCTAAATGTATGAGATCTACATTTCGGATGACAGCAGTCAAACTAAAAATCGCTATAACTCGAAAACTACTGACCCTAGACTACTCGTGTGCTGAGACAAATGATAGGTCTCGATGAGATCTTCATTTCGGATGACAGCTGTCAAACTAAAAATCGCTATACCTCGAAAACTACTGACCCTAGACTACTCGTGTGCTGAGACAAATGTTAGGTCTCGATGAGATCTACATTTCGGATGACAGCTGTCAAACTGAAAATCGCTTTACCTCGAAAACTACTGACCCTAGACTACTCGTGTGCTGAGACAAATGATAGGTCTTGATGAGATCTACATTTCAGATGACAGCTGTCAAACTGAAAACCCCATAACTTGGAAACTACTGAATCTAGAGTACTTGTGTGCTGAGTCAAATGATAGGTCTCGATGAGATCTACATTTTGGATGACAGCTGTCAAAGTAAAAATCGCTATTACTTGAAAACTACTGACCCTAGACTACTCATGTGCTAAGACAAATGATAGGTCTCGATGAGATCTACATTTCGGATGACAGCTGTCAAACTGAAAAACCCCATAACTTGGAAACTACTGAATCTAGAGTACTTGTGTGCTGAGTCAAATGATAGGTCTCGATGAGATCTTCATTTCGGATGACAATTGTCAAACTAAAAATCGCTATACCTCGAAAACTACTGACCCTAGACTACTCGTGTGCTGAGACAAATGACAGGTCTCGATGAGATCTTCATTTCGGATGACAGCTGTCAAACTAAAAATCGCTATAACTCGAAATATACTGACCCTAGACTACTCGTGTGCTGAGACAAATGATAGGTCTCGATGAGATCTTCATTTCGGATGACAGCTGTCAAAGTAAAAATCGCTATAACTTGAAAACTACTGAATCTAGAGTACTTGTGTGCTGAGTCAAATGATAGGTCTCGATGAGATCTACATTTTGGATGACAGCTGTCAAAGTAAAAATCGCTATTACTTGAAAACAACTGACCCTAGACTACTCATGTGCTGAGACAAATGAAAGGTCTCGATGAGATCTACATTACGGATGACAGCTGTCAAACTAAAAAAACCCCATAACTTGGAAACTACTGACTCTAGTGTACTCGTGTGCTGAGTCAAATGATAGGTCTTGATGAGATCTACATTTCGGATGACAGCTGTCAAAGTAAAAATCGCTATAACTTGAAAACTACTGACCCTAGACTACTCATGTACTGAGACAAATTTTAGGTCTCGATGAAGAAGTACACGAGCAATGACGCGATTGACCCTTACAAAAACATCATATTCAAAAATTCAAGTTTTCACTTCTGCCGGCATTCTCGGAGTGCAACTCGTCCTTTTTTGAGTCCTACTCGCACTTGATCAGTTTTTATATTTTATAGCTTATGCAGCATGAGATACAGCCCACTGACAGACAGTCAGACAGACATCGGAGGCATATTAGTATGATCCCGTTTTTCACCCTATGGGTACGGAACCATAAAGTCTAAAATAATTAAAGTTTTCAACCTTTCTCACAACCAATTAACGCTAGCTAGCTTCCACTTCAAATAAATTCTTATTAAAGAGGAGTCAAGATCGGGGGATCAGCACGCTAGTCCGACTCGCACTTGCCCGGTTTTTTGTAACACTGTATCCCACAATGATATTTTCTCCTTTCAATGGACTGTTTGAAGTGTTGTTGTTTGTACAAGCAGGCAGCCAGACACTTGCAGCCCACTCTAGCTACTTGGACTGTTGAAATAAGAACACTAAAAAGTCTAATATTATGTCAGGCTTGACGTACTCTTGACATTACGTAGAAGAAAAAAGTCTCGAGGCGCACGGCACGCCATACAGGTTCCAAAGAACATATAATATTACTCCGGTTCTCGCTCGCTTGACGCGATCTATTGAATTAAAAATCAACTTTTTTATCTTTTTATAATTATGCTTAATTTTATAAATAAAGGAAAGAACACACGATGAAACCTGTAATTAAACAAAAGTTTTTCAGTTGGTATTTTTGCTTCAAGATTAAATACGAAAATATTTAACTTTAGATTAATATGCTTAATTTTAGGTAATTTGTTCAAAAACTGTCCTGGAAAGTCTATCAAATTTAAAATAATTTGGTTGCCATTTTTGCCTGGACTTTTATGTAACTTGCATACAAATTTGCTAATAAAAAAATATGCGCAAATATTTTTTGCTTAGTTTTAATTGAAGTAGGTACCTTGGAACCCGCATCAAAAGTTTACCCCATCAGATATTAGTTACAATTTTTGGCTTGACTTCACATGCATAAACAAACAAAAAAATATATTTTCTGGAGAATCTAAAAGCCAGCCAATTCATTAAAAATTATTTTTTACATAAGTGTTCCACCACCTATTATAATACATAGCAACTTTATAGTAAATTGACGGTTTCGATTTATGTCCAGCCAATTAAAAATTACAGCTTCAGGACTCGGCCTAATAGTCTTGTCTATTGTTTTGTTTTTCGTTGAATATTAGTATTAAGAATGTAGGGCAAATAGGAGATATCCTGTTTTAAAGGATTGATTAATTAAAGGACTGCTTTTCATTCATTCCTCGCAAGGGGAAATTTTTTAGATGCCTGTTGCTTGTTCCCCAGTGGCAGGTGTAAAACTAATACATACTTGTAGAGCCGAATCCTAAAGTTACGTTTGACAGCTGTCTAAGCACCAACGCATAGGGTTCATTTTTCTTTGCAGGTTATAATTTTTCATACGTTTGCAGCTGTCATTCGGCTCTTAGTAGCCTGTGTTCGGCTCTACGAGTAAATTCTTGAAAATCATCGGGTGATAAAATATCACTCATAATATTCAAAATCATGGATTTTTCTTTTTAAAAGTGAAGATTGATATTTGATAAATATAAAGTGCTGTATAATTGGTAATTTTTATATCTTTTTACAAATTTTTTGACAGTTAATCAGGCTGAATTTGAATTTTTAGTCTCAAAAGTGATATTTTATTGCCTACACGGTGATTTTCAAGAATTGGCTCCCTGTCATACGTTGTACTTTCATCAGTCCTTTCATACTTGCTTATCGGTTTAGGTAAAAAAAAGTCGAAGCTGCGACTTTCCCCCCAAAATATAGGTACCTTTTCGTGCCTGCGGGAGAAAGTGGGTATTTTCTAGCCGCTACGTGAGACGAAAGTGATCTAAAGCATTCTACTTATACTATTCCTCCCTAGATACGTAATCTATTTGGTAATTTCCCCTTTAAATTATACCAACCATGTTGGGAGTAACACAACAGTGTAAACACTGCTGCTTTACGGCAGAAATATGCAAGACGGACTTTGCGCAAACGCCCTTCCCTTCAAAAGTCATCAAACGTAAAAGTAATCAAAGCCAGAACATGTTATTGTAATGAAAACGTAAGCAATTAAATGCCGATTTGTATTTTGTAACTTTTAATTAATATGTTATCTTATCTATCACCATTTCCATTTCGCAGCGAATACATTATTCTTGGCCCTACCCTCTTTCTCGTCTATATCATCGATCTGTGTCTCACCAAGATTGATAATACTTGCATCTTTGCGTATGCAGATGACACAGCGTTGATAGTCTATGATAGGTCTTGGGAGGAGGCAAGAATACGTGCTGAAACAGCTCTAAGCACGGTCATGGGATGGCTCAACAATGACCTTCTAACACTCAATATTGAGAAAACCAAATTCATTCGCTTTTCTCTCCCAAACATAGGTCCCATAACAGGCGGCTCCGGTGAATTGAAAGCACACACTTGTAATGATCGCAATACCTGCAACTGCATGTCTCTCTGTATGGTAAAACATATTAAATATCTAGGTGTTTTTATGGACGAGAATCTAAACTGGAAAATTCATATGGAGATGCTTTGCAACCGTGTAAGGAGACTAGTTTACATTTTTAAAAATTTGCGCCTATCGGCCGACTGGCCAACACTTAAAACAGTTTACTAGTCTGTGCCAATCAATCATTACGTATTGTATTTCCATATGGGGTGGCACGCATAAAACTACGCTTATCACGCTGGAACGAGCTCAAAGGGCAATTCTTAAAACCCTACTCTTTAAACGCAGAGACTTTTCAACTAGGGACCTCTACTCTCAAACTAAAATGCTTACTGTCAGACAGTTATACATTTTAAAATCAATAATTCGACGACATTCTAAACTTCCATTTATGGAGAGTAAGTCAACACGACGTCCAGGTTTTCCCATCTGTCCTAATGTTCCCTGTCGCACAACGTTTGCAAGGAGACAGAACAAGGCCCTAAGCTCATTTTTATATAACAAAATCAACAAATATCTATATATCTACCCTTTGCTACATCGTGAGGTTAAGAATAAATTGTCTGAATGGCTTCAAACAAAGACATACGACGAGACCGAAGAACTCCTCAATCACATTTGCTAGTTCAACTCTTTGCTCTTATTACTCTCAATTCAGTCGCTTACTCCAAACACACACGCACACTCACTCACACACACACACGCACACTCACTCACACAAACATACATATACACACGCAGTTTTATACTCTCTCGCTTATTACATTCACTTTTGTTTTATGCATGCTAATTTTACGTACCTATCTGCCCAAATTGTTTAACTTTCTTTCTGTACAACCTTCCTTGCACTCGTCTGTTCACCTCTTATTTCTAAAATTTTGATTGTGGTAATGACATATTAGAGGAGGTACATTAATCAGTTCCTATAATACAGGTTAGTTCCTAGTTTAGGAGTTGAATGATGTCCTGACATCTTTCTGCCCACTGTACAATCAATAAAATTGTAATTAATACTTATATTACTGAATGTTAAAATATCTTGTTGTTGTACAAGTTTTGGAATAAATTTTATTTTATTATTATTATTATAAAAACAATATTATAGTATGATTATAGGTACTCACTAATACAATTCATCTGTAAATTTTTTGTATGTACTTTGTTTTATCAAATAACTGGAAAGCATATAAAAATCAGGGTGTCCACTATATATTCAAAAACCTTGAAAATCGAAAATGCACATTTTTATTTGTTGGGTAGCATGTCCCGTCCCCCGTTTTTGTCGAAATAAAACTTGTCTCACTAGCGCCATACAAAGTTTTTTTTGGTACGGCTAATAATTAAATTAATTTTAAGTCTCATTGTTGTTTGCGATCGGTATTATAATAGATGGCGCAGTACAATTTTTAGACGCACTATCGTTCTGTTTTTAGTAAATATACAATAGTCCAGTCTATAGTTTTGTTTTTTGTTGAACATTAGTTTTAAGAATGTAGGGTAAACTTGTTTACAACTCCTGCACTGTTCATTCTGAGATCGCTTTACATTCCCCGCAAGGGGAAATTTTTTAGACGCCTGTTGCTTGTTCCCCAGTGGCAGGTGTAATTTAAACTAATACATAACATCACGCATCTTTCCCGTCGGGGTAGGAATACCACAGTCCTTGCGACCATGCCATACCTCCCTCGCTTCTTGTAGGTACTTTCATCAATCCTTTCATACGCTTATAAGCCACGATCATAACTAGCTGAATTCGAAGACTAATTCGGCATACATTGCTGAGAGGCTTGGTTATGTTAATTGCAATATCCTTACTTCAATGAGCAATGTATGCCGAATTGGTCTTTGAATACAGCTAGGTGTGATATATCTTCTGTAATACAAAAGGAAAACGTGTCTGATCTATAAACGCACAGCCCAAACCATTGAACGGATAAGGCTGAAATTTGGCACACTGATAGATATTGTAACTTAGGCATTCGCTAAGAAAGGATTTTGCGGACACAAGGCGGTGAAATAAGGGTTGAAAGTTGGTATGAAAGTCCGTCAGTTTCGAAGTAAGGATGTTCAAACTTTGTGTTTAGGCTGGCTCTGACAACTTTGCTTTGTCAGTCGAAATCTGCCTGCAGTCGTTTATGGCCGAAAGCTTAGAAAATATTTTTGAAATTAGAAGGCGATGACAAATTATAATATAAGGTACTGGCGCTATTCGTTACGATTTTCCTCTCCGTAGTGAGGTGAAAAATGTTGTGTCTCGCTCGGCAGCAAAGTTATTTCGCGTCTCGTGCCTTGAAACCCTCGCTAAGCTCAGCATTCTTCTTTTGAACCACTCGCTTCGCTCGTAGCGCAATCCTAGAATCCTTCGCTTGCTCGAGTTTCAATAAGAGGCACTCGCGCCCAATAACAATTTTGCTGCCTTGCATAAGAAATAACTATTTCGTGCCTGCGGGGAGAAAGTGGGTACTTTTTAGTTAACGATTACTATCATTGACTCGGATTCGACGACCCCGGGTACAGACCGCGGCCAACGTTACTATCTCAGAAATAAAGAATATTTATTTTATTTTTCTACGATTTGGGTTTCTATTAAGGGTCTCTGGTATAACTTTGCAATTTTTGCTTTAGCCCTACTACACTTTTTTCCATACCATGTGACAAGCCAATTGAATAGCCCGTTGGTGTGTTGGTGGTAGTAAGCCTGCTTTGTACGCCGCGGGCCGCGGGTTCGATACCCGCCCAGGGCAAACATGTGTGATAAACACAAGTGTTTGTTCTGAGTCTAGGACGACGACGTTTATGTATGTATATCAGTCTCTAATACCCATAGGCTTAGGCTTTGCCTAATTTTGGATCAGATGACCTTGTGGGAGTTGAGTTGTCCCCCAATTATTGGGCCAGTTTGTATGAAGGGTAAAAAAATTAACGTATTTTCAAAAGTTGTAGAACAAAAGTAGGTATACGAGTACTGCGTACAAAATAACTTTGTCCGTGACCGTTAATGCGCAGAAGTCAAAAAATGAGTCGCGGGGGTGAGCCCGGCTCCCCCCAGGGGGCGAGCGAATCGCTCATTGGCTCTCCGCCTGTCACCCATACGCGGAAAATAACCGTCATGGACAAACTTGATCCGAACGCGCTGTAGTCCAGTTAGCATAGATATAATGTATTTTAAAATTCCGATGTATTTTTTACTAATAGTTTTAAAATAATAGATCGAATACAGAAAGGGAATATTATGGATACGTAGTAAAAATCTGTTACATTAATATTTATTTTATAAAAATATTTGCATGCTGTCATAAATGATACTACAGCCGAACATAAGACTTTAGTTACTTAGATTTAATGTAATGTGAATAATACAGAATGTGAAGCTACAGAACATTCAAAATAATCTAAAAATATATAAGAGAGGTCATAGATAAAGATTTTTCGGATTTTTGTTTAGGGATTTTTTATCACATATTTTACGTGTTACTGAGAGCATGTAACTGAATATTTTGGTCGTGCCATACAGCGTGAATTTTTATTTGTTTTAAACCCGAATCCCAGTGATTGATTCTAATCATGAAAACAAGCAACTTTCCCGAAGAAAAACTTTTTTACTCGAAACATTTTTTTCGGCTCCCCATAGTAAAGCGGTCACGTGATCGACTCATTTTGTATGGGTAGGTGAAAAATTTTTTTCGAATAAAATTTTTTTTTCTTCCGTAAAGTTGCTTGTTGTCATGAGTAGAATCAATGGGTTTCGGGTTTAAAACGAATAAAAATTCACGCATAAAATTGTTTTTTTCTATAATTTGAAGATATTTATGACAAAAATATTATGCTACCTATATTTTGATGCCCCTGACTCCAAATCTTAAGTTTGTTTGATTATTTGTTCGAGCGTCATGCAAAAACTAGTGAACCGATTTAAATGAAACTTTTTTGTTTGATAGCTAATAGCTTGACTTAAACACTGGGGATCTTAAACCGATTTAACCATAAGATTTTATATGTCACTAGCTTTTGCACGCGACAAAAAAAGTATCCCACCGTCTTACTACATAAAAGTTAGACATCTGTTGAACACTTGATCAAAAAAATCGTACAAAATAACTCTGGCTATGTCATTGTTGCGCAGAAGCCAAAAATAGGTTATTTTCTTATGACTTGACTTCTGCGCATCAACTGACATAGCCAGTTATTTTGTGCAATTTTTTTGATCACGTTTCAACAGGTGTCTTTTATGTAGTAAGACGGTGGGATACTCTTTTTGTCGCGTGCAAAAGCTAGTGCCATATAAAATCTTATGGTTAAATCGGTTTTTATGAAAAAAAAAAAATTGCATGGCCTGTTTTTCTACATGTGTTTCTTGAGTAAAGTTCTTTAGTTTTACCATGGGGTCTCATTCCGTACTACGGTTTTTTCGACGGAGTAAATAGCCCGAATTCATTTGGCCCTTTTCTTTCTAATAACTAAACTAAATGTTACTACTAGGTTGGTAGGTAAAGGTGTAAACTATGACATTAATTCAATTTTAACATCCATATATCAATTTATTCTAAGAAAATAACTTAGGGAAAAAATAGCCAGAACAATTTTCGGCACAAATTCGTTCTATGACGTGAGGCATCTGTACTAGTATAGTATTATATTATCTGTGGTTTTACTATCTGACAATCCTGCAATAAGTTGCAGTGACTAAAAATATATTTTTTAACACTGGGAGTCATCATCATCATCATATCAGCCGAAAGACGTCCTCCCGTAAAGATCTCCATGACGACCGGGAGTAACACACACTGGGAGTAAATTTAAATTATTACTAAAATAGTTTACTACCAAATAAGTAAAACTTTTACAATACATTATAAACGATTTACAGAAAAGTCTCTGAAAAGTTGTGTAAAAAACTGTACTTTAAATTTTTAATACACTACAAATAAATTAATGAATTTACACGATTTTTCTATTTTATAAAAAGATTTTAACTTACTTACTTATTCAAAATAATGAAATGAAAGTGCTCAAACGATTTTTTATCAATGAGCCATTTAAAAACTAGAAAAACTGGACCTGGCTGCCTTACCTACCTGTTTACATAAAGTTTCAAAAATACGATAAAGGTACCTACACAAATATTAAATGTATGAAAATTTAATATCTACCTCTATAAATGCTTTTGTTGAATGAATGCAAAGATTTGTTTCGTATTTTACTGTTGTTTATTTCATCGTAATACGTTTTAAAGAACTTGGTCGTACAAATACCGTGGCCCCGGAAATTTTAAGTTTTTGGACTTTGTACCGTTCGCGTTCTTATTTCCAAGCTAGAGACTTGCTCTCGAGTATGAAATGTTTGAATAGGAACATTATATTTTTTTAAATTGGCAACATCATGGTCGAGTGATTAAAAAACGTAGGATAACAGCATCTTGCGCCCTCCGAATCGAATCCGGTCTGGCTGGCGTATACGCCACCAGAATCAGAAATAGAGCTCCTGCTTGGTGCGTAATGGAATAAACCCATTAGTTAGCATTTTACTTTGCCGTCTACAGCGTTTGTCGTACAACGATTCTGATAGCTCTCGTGTTTCAAATTACTAGTTAGTTTCGTGACAAAAATTACTTCTATTCTACACACGCTAATAACAATTCGCAGTGTCAATTACATTCATAATGAAAGATACTTAGCTGCACATATTACATTAATCTACTTAAATCAGCGAACTACAATACTATGGAACTCTAACTCAGAACAAATTCCACACAAAAAGTGGCCCTACGTGAAACCAAAAGAACGTACAAACTTATATTAAAAATACGAATCAATTGGTTCAAATTCAGAACGAGAACTAGTGGGTAGTTGAGAGGTAACTATTCTAGCTCCGCCTACTTAGGTAACTATTTCGTGGGGTCAAGTTTGAAGCGTAGTTATCGTTCTATAGTATTGTAGTTCGCTGACTTAAATACGTCGGATACTTATCTGCACATATTCTTATATACTAAAATACGTTAGATACTTATCTACACATATTCTTATTACTAAAAAACGTCAGATACTTGTCTATACCATGTTCTTGTGGACTAAAATGTGCCAGATACATAACTGCACATATTCCAGTCTACTGAAATATGTTAGATACTTGTGTTTACATATTCCAATCTACTAAAATACACACATCAACGCGGTATAGGGATATTTAAACAACGCGTGAATTCCTAAAAATATGTGAATATTTTGTTAAGACATGTATACAACGTGTTAATGGAATAAGCGAAACCCTCATACACCTCAACTAATTTTTATTAAAATAAATCCATTCCCACAAAAAATATCTTAAAAGAGATTTATTTTTCTAGATATTGTTATTTCAAAGTTTTATCGTTGTTCTAGTAGATTTCTAAACTGTAATAGCGCGTCCGCGCACGCCACGCCCACTTCCCTCCCCTCCTCACCGCTCATGAACCGCGCGCGTAGACAGTCACAGATATATTTAGAAGCGGCAAAATTTCATTAATAGAAAAAAATTACCCCTATCAAAAACCCGTGAAATCGATTATACTCTCGATTTTGAACAAAAAAATTTTGCTTATGCCGTTAACACGTTGTATATCTAAGAAAACTTTATTTAATAATTTGTATCTTTTTTAAATAAACATTGACCCGTGTGGTGCCAGCAAAGAATAGTACCAACCCACACATACCCGTGGGTGTCGTAAGAGGCGACTAAGGGTTATAAACTGGAGAATGGGCAGCAGCATCCTCCTTTGTAACTTACATCTTACTGCGGTCACCTTCAACCGCGGTCCATGGTGCCAGCTGTAACGCTACCTCATTACAGCATTTTTCAGCCAGCATATTGCCCTGTTTCCAAACGAGGTCCGTCCTTTCACCAAAACGAATTCCTGACCAACCCATAATCGTACCAACTTGGTATGGATGAACTTCTTGAGGGTGTTTAAGTCGGCTTGTACACACGGCCGCTCGTCGGTGGAAACACTTTGACCTTGAACGGGTCTCTGGTTTCGGGTGTTTGTAGCGTAGCGCTGGTTCAGCTTATACTGGTTTTGTTTCTACTTGGAACTCTCGAAACCCGTACTCTCCTTGAATCAGGATGAAAACCGAATCGGGATTCATCGGTAAAAAGCACGTTCTCAGTTGCATCGCCGTAACATTTGGTTGCCTTCTTGCAGAATTTTGCAAAAAATGGTCTTGTCTGAGTGTAGTAATGCGGTTTGGTGCTGGATGTCTCTCTGCCATCTCCCCCGTGGCACGATAGCGTGACTACAACCTCGAAATCACATTTTGACTGGTGGCTAATGCAGCAGCGACGTCATGTTGAAAAGCACCAGCCTGGAGCATTCTCACTGCTCTCATCATCTGCTCTCTAGACAAATGTCGACGTTGCATTCCCATTGAATGTCAATTTTGATAAATTTGACTTCTTGACAAACATCTGTTTGATTCAATTTGTGTTTGTTGTTATCAACAAACACAAATTGAATAAAAAAGATGTTTAAATAGCGGTTTTCAACGCTAAAATAACAATTACTCTGCGTGCGAAATTTGCTTTCTCTTGTTAAACTCAAGTTTTGCCACCAACACATTTTGTTTTATCTTTAATTTAAATTTGGAATCAACCTGGAATAAACGACGAACGATTTCATATTAAAAACATTTTAAAGTGGCCAGTACTTTTGAATTGGTCAGTGTTATCAAAAATATCCCTATACCATCATGATGTGTTTATGTCTGATACTTATCTTTACATATTCCAATCAACTAAAATATGTCTCATACTTATTTGTACATATTTTTATCTACTAAAATATTTCAGATACTTATCCACAACGTGTAACCGAAAAGGTATAACCCTAAAGGAAATGTGAATTTCGAAATTCACATTCTCCATGAAACTGAAAAACTGCTACTAAGGAACATAATATATGTTGACATACGAAAATAAACATTTTACCGCCCATACAAAATGCATTTGTCAGGTGATGCAATTTTATAAAAAGTTGAAATCTTTTATTTGTATTCCCACCTATCTATGGGAAAAGTTGTTCAGTTTCCTTCAGTATTGTTATACCTTTTTTATTACACCGTTTACCACGTTATTGTTGACTAAAATATGTCAGATACTTCACAGATTCTAATCTACTAAAATATGGCAGACACCGCTCTTTACATACTCTAATCTACTAAAATATGTCGGACACTTATCTTCACATATTATAATTTACTAAAATATGTCAGATACTTATCTTTACATATTCTAATCTACTACTTTACATACTCCAATCTACTATAATACGTCAGATGCTTATCTCCACGTATTATAACTTACCTACCAAAATATGTTAGATACTTATCTCCACATAACAAAATATGCTAAAATATGTCAGATACTTATCTCCACATGTTATAATATGCTAAAATATGTAATATACTTATCTACACATATTAAAATCTACTAAAACATGTAAGATACTTATTTATCTACACATACTCAATTCTACTAAAATATGTCTGATTCTTATCTACACAAAGTGGCGTCGATCTGTTGTAGGGATGGCAGCGCAAGTTTGAGCTTGCGTCGGTAGGCGGGGTCTGAAGCCACCGGGTTCCGCTCGAGGTATATTGTACCGAGCTTCTTGTTGTGCTGTAGGTAGTCTATTGACGACCAATCTGCGATAAGATTGTCGTTTAACTGCAAAAGAAGAAATAAAACTTAAGATCATCATCATTACCCAGACGTTATTCCGTTTTTACGGATCGGATTAGCCTACAGTTGTAATAATGTAGCTCGATAAGAATGTCGTCGATTGTGTGTTACTGTGTGTGACGGGGTGTGATTGTGTGCGACTGACTGTGTGTGACAGTGTGTGATTGTGTGCGACTGACTGTGTGTGACTGACTAGGTGTTACTGTGTGTGACTGACTATGTATTATTGTGTGTGACTGACTATGTGTTACTGTGTGTGTGACTGTGTGATACTGTGTGTGACTGTCTGTACACAACTCACCCAGAGCTCTTCGAGGTCGCTCATGTGGCGCACGCCCTGTGTGTGATTATGTGCGACTGACTGTGTGTGACTATGTATTACTGTGTGTGGCTATGTGTTACTATGTGTGACTGACTATGTGTTACTGTGTGTGACTGACTGTGTTACTGTGTGTGACTGACTATGTGTGTGACTGTGAGATACTGTGTGTGACTGTCTGTACACAACTCACTCAGAGTTCTTCAAGGTCGCTCATGTGGCGCACGCCCTGTGTGTGATTGTGTGCGACTGACTGTATGTGACTATTTGTTACTGTGTGTGACTGACTATGTGTTTCTGTGTGTGTGACTGTGTGATGCTGTGTGTGTGACTGTCTGTACACAACTCACCCAGAGCTCCTCGAGGTCGCCCATGTGGCGCACGCCCTGTATCTCCGTGACCCTGTTCATGGCGAGGTCTAAAGTCTGCAGCTTCACCTGGCTATCCAGATTCTCGATCACCGCTATACCGTTCTCCGATATGTACAGCTGTTCCAGCTTCGTTAGAGCTTCTAGGTTCTCGATCTTTGTGATTCTAAAAGGAACGCACATAAAGGGTGACTTTTAATTGATTTGTGATAGAAAAATATATGTTTAGAACTACAAACAACTTTACCAAAGAATCATGGGTCAAAAACGAACCTTTTTTTATCATATCAGCCGATAGACGTCTGGACATAGATCTCCGTGAAGACCGGTCCTGCGCTGCTCGCATCCAGCGGCTTTCAAGCAGTGAACGTTTCATTGAATGTTACGAAATGAATTGATTACCTGTTGCTTTGTAGCACGAGAATTTCGAGATTGGTCAAGTCTTCCAAGTTCTGGATCTTGGTGATTTTGTTCTTGCCTAAATAGAGTTGTTTGAGCTGCTTCATATTGTTCAGATTTTTTATTTCCTGTAAACGGAATACAGAATAAAAGTTAATTAGTTGTTTACAGATTCTTAAGGTGGCTGCAGAGCAGAGGCACAGGAGGTCACAAGAAATTTATTTCTCAAAGTGGCAGCACTTACAGAAATAAACTTATCGCTTCACGAATACAATATTATTCATCAGTATTGTTTATTTGACGACAATATAGGCTAGTTCTATATTTTATAACCCGATATACCTGAGTCTATCGTAAAGAGATTTGTATGGGTAACGAAAAGCTATTTTACCTTTAAAACAATTGATTTTCACGTAACTAATATTTTTCTTAAAATGTAAATAATAAACAATTAAAACTTTTTACTTCAATTGACATAAGACATTAAATCTGAAATATTAAAGGTTATTTTAGCACAATTTAATGAAGTTACCTACTGTCTTATTAATAATATTACTGTTTTTAGTAATTTAAGTGGTATAAAATTGCATAAACAGACACAAAAAATCTGTATTGGCTGTCGGAGAGTTGTTACCAGGTAATGTGATGTTCTCTATTAAAATTTGGTCTTTGGGCTACCCTGAATGAATGACGATTAACAGTAAGCCCCTCTTCGGGCGACCAAGGGGACCTAAGCCATGATAAAATTAAAGGCTGGTAGTTACATACCCTGATACGGTTGTCTCCTAGTTCCAGCAGCTCAAGATTGGGTAGGATGTTGACGTTTTTGACCTCTGAGATCTTGTTGGAACTGAGGAAAAGTTTCTTCAACCGATGCAGATTCCCAAGACCCTGGATCTCTTTAATACGGTTGAAGGATAAATCCAAGATTCTGGAATAGTAACAGTTCATGAAAAAAAAATGTCTTTTTAATAAAACAATGTTGTGCAACATGGTTTAAACTAAGGTGAAGTGCCTGAAAAGTTTCATTACATCTCTGAAGGCCTTGTACACGTAGGTCAAAACTCGAAAAAGTTATTCAGTTTTATTTGAGGCCCAAATACTGCTTACTAATCAATTATTTAATGAATTATGTTAGAATATCCTATACTATTAAACAAGCAATATTTGTATATATATATATTTGTAATCATTTTTCGAAAACGGCTCTAATGATTTCGATGAAATTTACCATAAGGGGGTTTTTGGGGGCGAAAAATCGATCTAGCTAGGTCTCATGTCTGGGAAAATTAGTTTTCCCCGTGTTTTTGAGCATTTTGAAAATTCCGCGTTTTAGACAGAAACTTACAGCGCCATCTGTTGGCGACTAGCATAGCTTGCTCATCCGATGATATTGTCAGGTTAAGGCGGCTATTATAGAGCGAAGCTCGGTCGCCCAGGTACTGAGCATGTAATAAGAAATATGTACTCTTATTTAAAAAGATTTGTAATATCCTGAGAGAAATAAATAGCATATTATCATTAGTACCTGGGTGACTCTGGGTGAGTTTTGTATATCCAATTAATTCCACTTACTCTAAGCTGACAAGATGGTCAAGGTTCTCAATCACTATGATCTGGTTGTCATATAGCTCAAGTTCCACCAGTGTTGAGAGTGTGTCCAGTCCCTCAATCTTCTTTATAAAGTTCCAGCGAAGATACAGCCTTAAAAAATACAATGCCAAAATAAAATACATGGTAAAAAGACTTTCATAACAAAATACTACATAGACTAATTGTAGTCTGTGTCGAACTGGCTAAATAGTACCACCGCATTTCATTTCTTATGTGTGTTGTTTTTACGTCCTTTTGAAGCCATTTTGGTCTCTAAGGGATCTTGAACTGGAGGTACGGTAGTAGAGTCCTTCTGCGTATTATACTCCTATACTATGGTAAACCACGGTCCAATATGTCAGCCACAACCAAAGAATACTAATACTCCTCGGAGGAGTATTAGGTAATGCAAGCAAAATGCTGTTTAATACTGGGGGAACTCTGTGCAGCAGTGAACTTTCTATGAGATGTTTGTTATATGATGATCAAGGTAATTCTCACCCAACATTTTAGGCCCGCATAATTTTATTGGGCCCTTACCTATGAAATGGGCAAAATTTTCTTGCACACTAAAGTAATCATAATTCCTATAATTTATTTTGTATTTGAAAGTTGATTTCAAGGTAATATAGTGAAAAGGCACGCGTATTTTATAACCTGGATTATGGACTTTAAATTCAAATAGTTTTTACTTCCATATAAGTTAACAGAAGAGCCAAATCACTTACATGCCATTCTTAAATTAAAATAGGAATTGAGCAGCGCAATTGTAGAAATTGTCTACACTGTCATTAAATATGTCAGCATGTGACTGTCATGTGAGCATTTCATTTATAATGGTGATGGCTCGAGCAGTATGGTCGCCCCATACAGTGCAATTAGAGCCGCTTTATGAGCAAATGTGTTGAAAAAAATATTTACACCCAAATGAAGTTATTTTTGACAAAGCTACCTTTTCCACCTTATAATAATTTTCTATCAATATTTTTGTATCCCGAATTCAAACTTACAGACAAAGAGACTTTTGAGTTAAACAAGGCAATTCATGTCTTAAAATAAATGTGACAATGCAGCTGCTATATTCTCCATTATATAATGAAATAACCAATCATAAAGCACCATTAAGACTAATTTTATTATTGTTAAAATTGTCATCACAAGATACCCACATGTCTTAATGTGTCTTAACAGCCTTAATAATCTAGCTAGGTATTTCTGAGATCTTAAATGATTGTTGTCATTTGACAGTAAAATATCACAATTAAGTTGTATCATACATGATTCAACAGACAATAGGAATCTTGAAGAGGCAAGATAAGCATAATAATCTTCAATCAAGAATCTGGGTCACAGACTACTAAGAAGAAACTGAATCTGGGTCATTGCCTGCCACCATAGAACTTACAGTATTTTTTTTAAAAAGAATTTGTGATTTAGAATTTTAGGCTCTTTTTAGGGTTGGCAACATGCATTTATTTATAATTTTTTTGCTCAAAACATATTGCAATGACTGCATGCAGAGAAAATAAATTAGGGTGTGTTAAATATGTGAGGTGTAGTATATAAAAAAATCCCTTGAGTTATGAGGTTGGCATGCAAAATTTCGACACAAATTCATGATAAAAGTGGACATTAGATTTTCGTTGACTTCCCATCCCATTGAATAAATTTTGGTGAAATTTTTCTGGACTTACAACTTTGTTTTAATAATAATTACTTCTATAAATTTTTAGAAAGCGATTACTGTTGTGTTTTGTTTTGAAGGGTAAAGGAGCCAGTGAAATTACTGGCACATCAGACAGACATACCATCTTAGTTCTCAGGGTGGGCTCTTTGCTGTCTTATTAGTGTTAAATTATGCCACTAATAAGATTGATGGTGACTACTTTCCATGAGGTGGCCTACGGCCTACCTGCTCATTTCATCGCTAAAAAAAGTAAACCATGGCTATAGAAAATCTTCTACTTTTATGATCATCCATTCTGGGTCTAGTTACTGCTAATGTTTTTCAACTTTGATGACTGGAAAGAGAGAGAAATAACCACTAGGCCAAGACGGTTTCAACTTTCACCTACAATCTGCAAGTTTACTGGGTCAAAAATAAAATAAATTTCTGTTTGCATCAAAGAAAGAATCATCACAGTTAAAAAGTTACTAAACGATGGCAAAAAATAATGTCATCATTCAAAATGCAAAAAATAATGGTGAGGTAGTGGATGCCGCGCGGGGCGGAGTGTGCATTATATACGATTAGTAGGTAGTATTACTTTATTTTATTCTGTTCCCATGAACTAATCTGGAGCATCTATTTCTGTGGCTCACCTTTCCAATTTTTTAAGCGGTTCCAGATTCTCTATCTTGCCGATCCTGCCGTGGTTCATGTCTAGTTCCGTGGTGTTCTCATTGACTATGATAATCTCCTGGGTCTCCTCCTCCGCCGGCGGCGGCGTGGCAGGCGGAGGTGGTGACTCATTCCCAGCAACAGCTCTGTTTTCACCCTGCACCGACACATTCACTTGCTTCGGAGTCTCGTTATTACGCGCAGAAGTATCTTTGTTGTCTAAAACAATCGAAAATTGTAAAGGAAACGTATAATAATATTATAAATTAGTCACCGGAACACACGGAAAAATTTAGGGTTTAGTTTTCTATTTACCTGCCATTGCTGATTGAGTAAACGAACTTTTAAAGCAGAAGAACTCAATATCACATAATCCTGATGAAATTGTTATTTACAAAACCGGCAAATACCCAAAATCGAGATATAAATCCCCAAGAATCCTTATATATTGGTTGTGACAGTTGGTTGGCCGGTCTGCTCTGCACGACGTAAGAAAAACACTGCGCTTCTTCTTCCCAAAGAGGTTTTAGTAGCAGCTCTTGCTGCTAAGGAGGGAGCCATAAGCGTAGCACTTTCTTGCGAGGGACCTCCATACGTATGGAATTTTTTTCAAATCCTAAAAACGTAAAATTTTTATCTTTCTCTCTGAGAAATACGTGACATGGGACTAATAAATGCTACTAACACAGTTTTTCTGGTGAAAACACTTACCATACAGGAAAAAACGGTGTTAAAAATCACGCATAAAATGGCTATTATGGAATATGGATTATTTACGCTTCCGTTCTTAGTATTAATGATCAATTCACAACTCTCAGAGTAAAAAACTATAGAGTCCGTCATATACATATTCTGTATGAGCTAGTGAAGTGTAAAGCGTCTCACTGTCGCCCATGCTAGTCGGTCAACAAACTCAGTTAAGTTTTACAAAAATCAAGATATCTTTAAAAATTTAATGTTTTAGTATAAACTTTCTTTGCAAAAGTGAAAATATATCGTTTTTTTTACATGTGAATTGATCATTAATACTAAGAACGAAAGCGTAAATAATCCGTAAAAGGCATTTTATGCGTGATTTTTAACACCGTTTTTTTCCTGAATGGTAAGTGTTTTCACCAGAAAAACTGTGGTAGTAGCATTTATTAGTCCCATGTCACATATTTCTTAGATAGAAAGATAAAAATTTTACGTTTTTAGGATTTGAAAAAAATCCATACATTTTAGTATGGAGGTCCCTCGCAAGAAAGTGATACACTTATGGCTCCTTAGCAGAGAAAGTTGCTACTTAAACCTCCTTGGGCGGACTCTATAGTTTTTTACTCTGAGCTTCTTTCCCTGTGATGTGAACTGACATCTGTCAAATTTCGGTATAGACAATATCTTTTGGTTGTGTTTATTTTCTTTCGTCAGGAACGTACTGCCTGCAGGGCTTTGAGTGGGCCCTTCAATTCAAGCACGAAAGGAGACTGCTTCATAAACGCAACTGTTAATGTCAGCTTGACAGACAACCATCCAGCGATCCAGCTGATTCCTCGTTTTCGCAGGTGTTTCCCGCCAATTCATTTCGTTGTGATATTCTGAGCGTTTTGTATGATACTGAATTTTAAATTAACCGAAAATGGAAGAAAATGATGAATTGTCTCAACTGGAAGAGCTTCTGTGCGCAGACCTTGGTGAAATTACAGAAGAAGTGAGGAAAAGCGAACCCTCCGTTCGCGAAATAGATATATTTCAATCGAGCAGTAATCATGAAGAAAACGAGCAAGCTATCACAGAAAATGAGGATCAAAAATCATCAGCAATTCATAACGGTGACACGGATTCGTCAGACGACGAGGAGAAGCGAAATTACACGGAACGCAAGTACAGTGATTACGGCAGTCAAGTGAAAAAATTACTCGACACAAAAAGTGATGAACAGCTACACAAGCAGATAGACTTTCAGATTAGACTTCGAAAAGCTAACTTAGATACTAAACTTAAATCTAGCAGCAGTTTTACCAAGAAAATTGATATCCCACTGACACCAGAAAATAATAAAAATATATTCTGCGCTCCCGACACTAAAAGTAAGTTTTTCTCCGACATATACACTGATCCCGTATTTGGCATAAGAATAACTAAGCCTCTATTGTCAAGCTCAGCTTTACTAGACCGCATGCAAGGCAGAGAAGCTGTCAACATGCTCCGAGTGAAACGGTTCATTGAACATGAGGATCAATCTAGAGACTGGGTCATTGCTGGGGTAATAGTAAGGAAAAGTGCACCTAAGAAGTCCCAAAAGGGTAGCCAGTTCCTTATTTGGACACTGAGTGATTTACGAGATGATATAAAAACTGTTTCCATGTTTTTATTCCGCAAAGCTTACAACGATTTATGGAAAACCACAGAAGGGACAGTTGTAGCTGTTTTAAATCCAAACGTACTAGACAAATCACAGAACAGCGCTGATCAAGCCTGCCTAAGCGTTGAGACTTCTGAAAGGGTTATGATATTAGGACAATCAAAAGACTTTGGCATTTGTAAAAGCAAGAAAAAGAATGGGGAACCATGTACTGCTTTTGTAAACCTAAGTCAGTGCGAACATTGCATTTATCATGTAAAACAAGAATACCAAAAGTATTCAAGAAGACAAGAATTACAATCATCCACAATGGGAAAAGGTTTGGTTAATTTACAAAACAAAGTCCTTGGAAAGAGTACTGTGATTTATGGAGGCAAAGCTTATACAGCATTACCTTCAGGAAATGGGAAGAAAGTTAAAGAGAGAGACCAAAATAGACTCATGTCTTTAAGTGATTATTACAAGGAAGAAGGAGACAGACTTATGACTAACAAGGCACCACTTGGGGCTGGACCCTTGAAGACTAACTCCAACATATTACACAGTCCATCCCCACAAAGGAAAAGTGATTTTGATAGACTGAACAAATTGACTGCAGGAAACTCTGGTATAAGTAACAATTCAAGTCTAGCAGAAAGAGTAGCTAGCTCACCAAAATTAGGCAGCAGTTTCAGCTTAAAAGGCAATGGAACTGTTGACTTATCTATACCTTATGGGCAAAGAGCTGCAGAAAGAACCAAAGCAAATGCCATAAAACTGATCCATAAAATGGGAGGTATTCCAAAAATAGATCCCAATAACATCAAAGGCACAGAGACTGGCAAGAAAAGAGCTTTAGAAAAGCTAAATGGTTCAGGAAGTGAGGAAAATGAGAGTAAAAAAACTAAACCCAATGAAGAACCCAAATCAAATGGCAAAATAATGTCAGAAAGATTCAAAAAGATACTAGAAGCGACATCCTCTCATCAGAATTTAATTCTGCAACACGAAGACGATGAGCAAGAGAAATATTTCAATAAATTAGAGAAAAAAGAAGCTATGGAGGAAAAAATGCTAAACACATTCAAGCTAGCATGCAAAGCTGTAAGGTGTGCTAAATGCAAATATACAGCTTTCTCAGCTGCTCAAATCTGCAAAGATGAGAGGCATCCCTTGAAAGTCTTGGATACGTTCAAACGGTTCTTTAAATGTGGTGATTGCAGTAATAGAACAGTCTCTTTGGACATAATTCCCATACATCCATGTAGTAACTGCAAGGGCTCCAAGTGGGAGAAAGCTGCTATGATGAGGGAAAAGAAGGTAACATTATGTGATGGACTGTCTATAAGAGGAGAGGAAGAAACTTTTATTGGAGGACAAGTTTCTGCTGGAAAGAATATTAATTTGTTGGTGCCTGATGGGGAAAGTTAATTACAGTTGCTTGCAAGTAACTTCACATGTTGCACAAACCTATTTAAAATATTTGAGACTAGCCATAAGAGGAAACTAGGAGTTGTAACTGTAGTTTGTGTTATTGTGTCATTGGTGGAGTTATTATTGTAAAGTATCTTGATACTTTAAAGTTAAAACTCCTTTAAATTTATTTCTGATTGCATAAAGCTTCATTAAATCTATTGATGTCAGTTTCTGTTTCAATAGCAAAGAAAGTTACAGTGACTGTTAGACTAAATTAAAAAAGTTTTGTGCAATGGCCTAAGTCAAGAAAAAAGGGGGTCACAAATAGTTTAACTTTAAAGCTTTCTGCATTCAATGTTTCTTAAACAAGTATAAATCATTGTATGATAAATGTACCATATTAATTATGTTTTTATCTATGACTGACGTACTTTTCTTTCTTTAAGAATTTTAATTTTCAAGTGGTACTTTGGACAAATAAAATGCAAGGTGAAAATAAAGCATAATATAATTTTTATTATGAAACTTCCAGTCAATAGCACTGAACCATTCCATACAACACAACATGTATCGATTTCGTACAAGATTCGCTACAAGAAATTGTCGCGCGGAATATTTTATTTACGGCTTTTTATAAATTTTTACACAGCCTTCGACAATAAATTACTAAGAGTTAAAAAACTGATCAGTGGAGCTAACAAACAACATGACACCAATTGTATTTACAATTCATTATATGGGCAGTGGTCCGATTAACAATTACATAGAAAAAGAAAATCAGACACGCAAGACACTATTTATTATAAGCAAATTATTTGTGAATTATTTGGTTGGTTCAACTTTTATACAGAGTTAATAAATTCGTATAAAACCTTATAAGGTTTAAATGCGAATATTGCGAATTTCGAAAAATGTGAACAAAAGTTGTTGCAATTCGGCCTTGAAAGGTTTAACACGAATTATATAGCATTGGCATTTAACCCGCTTTATAAACAACATGCGATGCGATATTTTCTCAATATCAGTACCTAACTATCGCAATAGAATTAAGCCAGTATTATGCAGGTATTTTTATGCCATTCCTAAGCCAATGGACATTGAGAAAAATGTGCAAATTGTCTGCAGCGTCTGTCTAGTACTAATAAGGACAATGTAAAACTATAAAAAAGAAAATTCAAGTATCTTGCTACACCATTTACACAACAAATTCGTTTCAAAAACTTAATAATAAATCAAGGCAATCTTTTTAACTTTACATCTGTTTCTATCTTTATCCCTCGGCACAACAGTAATGGTTATTTTTTGAGTTCTGCGAATGATCATTAACCGTCACTGTTTAATGTCATCATCTCGGAAATTTTAAGAGGTGCCTCTGCCCATGAAACTGAACAACTTTTCCCATGGAACATAGCTCGTAATAAGAAAAAAAATTTCGACCTCGTACAAAATGTGTTGTCAGCTGTTGCAGTTTGTATGGAAAGTTTACGTTATTTGAAAAAAGTTGTTCGTTCAGGTTCATTTGCAGAAAATGGAAAGGCGCACGTCAATAAGTATGTAAAAATTAATCTGCACAGTCAACGTCGTTGTTCAAGAAGTTCGTCCCGATTTAAACACACCGACTGAACGCCAATGAAATACAGACCTTGTTGCTTTACGTTTAGATTTAAATGAACAAGCTGACAACAAGACATTTATTTTATTTCGCTCAGTAACGTTTAAAAAAACCACATCATTATTGTAACTTATGAAAATTGGAAAACAATTTTGGTGACAATGTCAGATCTTTTAAAAATATGCGTAAATCTCTAGAAAATGTGGGAAGAATGCTTCTATATAAAGGACCACTGCCTAGGTGCTTAGGTCGATAGAACTCGTCTCTGTTAAACCCAGTCGGTTGTGCATTTTTGTGCTTGCAATTAAAACAGCAAATTTATTTCAAACAGACGAAGAGCTTACAAAACTGTTTATAAAAATCCGGCTCGAAGGACCAAAACCCACACTGGGATAGTTATGATACAGGTATTAGAGGTTCCTGTGTTTGGTACACTGCTTGATATGAATTTGCTGTATATAAGAAGTAAAGGAAGGAGTATTGAAAACTGAAAGATTATGCCCAGTTAACGACCTGGAAGACCAACATTCCTAATGAAAAATAATAATAATAAATAGCAGCCTCTTTTTGAATAAATGACAAAGTCTAGCCGGGCTAGAATGCGCAGCGCTGTGTCTAAAGGGCGCGGTAAGACAACCTATTTCGGAGAACAGCCAAATCGCGATGATGCGCTTTAGGATTTTCGACTCATGTTTTTGTAGAAAAATTATTTAGATTTTGGTTATAACATACAAAAATTTTGCTAGAGGTCTAAAAATAAAACCAGTATAGAGCTCTTTGAATATTCATTACACCCTCCGTTACTCATACAGAAATAATGAAGCTTGACTTGAATGACAGTACGATAGAGCTATACGTGTCTCAGTCCCTCCAATATCTTACGCCCTGTTGTCATTCTAATTGAGCTTCATACCCTGCGTTCCAAATTGTACGATACTGCGAGCGCGCTCAACGGACGTTTAAAGTACTATTGGCACAATTTGTAACAAGGATTATTTCGATTGTAGTATTTGACAAAAACGTCCAACCGACTAGCGGACTCTTATAATGTTCTGCGGTGTTGTGTTCGGCCATCATTCCCACTCGGTGGTGCCAGGTGGTTTAGGGGTCAAGTCGTATAGAACGCGAGATATTCCCGGCACGGTCAAAACTTCAGCTCGCATGCGATCCAACACCTGTGGACAAAAGACAAATTAAACATAGGTACAGGAGGTTTATGACCAAATAGTGCCTACCCACTATTTTTTGAGGGTGTCATAAAAAGCGTATAAGGGATTTTACTCAGAAGATGGACAGAAGCGTTGTATTATTTCCATACTGCGGTCGCCATCCACCTTACGCTTACAAGCATGGTGACTATGGTAACTATTGACAGCAGGGAGCCTGCGCCGATCTATCAGCGCTTTTTGGAACCAGTTCGCACTGGTTTGGCTGGTATGAGGGAGAATAGCTAAACTATAGTGGCAGTGGGCAGGGCACATCGCAAGAAGAACCGATGGCCGATGGGGCGTGAGGGTTCTAGAGTGGCGACCACGTACCGGAAGACGAAGCGTTGGCAGGTGGACCCCGCGAGGTGGGGGGACGAGCTGGTGGCGGGCGCGGCGAGCCGCTGGATGCGAGCCAAGCGGGACCGCGAGTCATGGAGTTCCTTAGGGGAGGCCTATGTCCAGCAGTGGACGTCTTTCGGCTGATATGATAGCTGGGATGAGCATTACCGGCATCTGCGCTATGATACATCTGGCGACGAGCCACTCATAGAGAAGAGCAATCACTCGTTAAATTTATTCCACCAACAGCTCCCGAATTGGGAGTCTTTAAATAAACTTTAGACACAAGTCGATCGGTGCAAAGACAGCATGTGTAAGTGGGAATTCACCCTCCCGTCCCTACGTCCTTTTTTAAGGTTACTAATGACGCAGTGATATGGCAGCAAAGTTCTAGGGTACGAAAATGTTGTTGTTTGTGATCATTACTGGCTACTGTACTCACATCTTGCGGCATGGCGTCGGAGCCGGGCACGGCCGCCACTCCGGTCATGAAGTCGGAGGTGATGAAGGGGCGGAGCACCACGGAGCGCTGGCAGGAGGCGGGCTACTGTACTCACGTCTTGCGGCATGGCGTCGGAGCCCGGCACGGCCGCCACTCCGGTCATGAAGTCGGAGGTGATGAAGGGGCGGAGCACCACGGAGCGCTGGCAGGAGGCGGGCTACTGTACTCACGTCTTGCGGCATGGCGTCGGAGCCCGGCACGGCCGCCACTCCGGTCATGAAGTCGGAGGTGATGAAGGGGCGGAGCACCACGGAGCGCTGGCAGGAGGCGGGCTACTGTACTCACGTCTTGCGGCATGGCGTCGGAGCCCGGCACGGCCGCCACTCCGGTCATGAAGTCGGAGGTGATGAAGGGGCGGAGCACCACGGAGCGCTGGCAGGAGGCGGGCTACTGTACTCACGTCTTGCGGCATGGCGTCGGAGCCCGGCACGGCCGCCACTCCGGTCATGAAGTCGGAGGTGATGAAGGGGCGGAGCACCACGGAGCGCTGGCAGGAGGCGGGCTACTGTACTCACGTCTTGCGGCATGGCGTCGGAGCCCGGCACGGCCGCCACTCCGGTCATGAAGTCGGAGGTGATGAAGGGGCGGAGCACCACGGAGCGCTGGCAGGAGGCGGGCTACTGTACTCACGTCTTGCGGCATGGCGTCGGAGCCCGGCACGGCCGCCACTCCGGTCATGAAGTCGGAGGTGATGAAGGGGCGGAGCACCACGGAGCGCTGGCAGGAGGCGGGCTACTGTACTCACGTCTTGCGGCATGGCGTCGGAGCCCGGCACGGCCGCCACTCCGGTCATGAAGTCGGAGGTGATGAAGGGGCGGAGCACCACGGAGCGCTGGCAGGAGGCGGGCTACTGTACTCACGTCTTGCGGCATGGCGTCGGAGCCCGGCACGGCCGCCACTCCGGTCATGAAGTCGGAGGTGATGAAGGGGCGGAGCACCACGGAGCGCTGGCAGGAGGCGGGCTACTGTACTCACGTCTTGCGGCATGGCGTCGGAGCCCGGCACGGCCGCCACTCCGGTCATGAAGTCGGAGGTGATGAAGGGGCGGAGCACCACGGAGCGCTGGCAGGAGGCGGGCTACTGTACTCACGTCTTGCGGCATGGCGTCGGAGCCCGGCACGGCCGCCACTCCGGTCATGAAGTCGGAGGTGATGAAGGGGCGGAGCACCACGGAGCGCTGGCAGGAGGCGGGCTACTGTACTCACGTCTTGCGGCATGGCGTCGGAGCCCGGCACGGCCGCCACTCCGGTCATGAAGTCGGAGGTGATGAAGGGGCGGAGCACCACGGAGCGCTGGCAGGAGGCGGGCTACTGTACTCACGTCTTGCGGCATGGCGTCGGAGCCCGGCACGGCCGCCACTCCGGTCATGAAGTCGGAGGTGATGAAGGGGCGGAGCACCACGGAGCGCTGGCAGGAGGCGGGCTACTGTACTCACGTCTTGCGGCATGGCGTCGGAGCCCGGCACGGCCGCCACTCCGGTCATGAAGTCGGAGGTGATGAAGGGGCGGAGCACCACGGAGCGCTGGCAGGAGGCGGGCTACTGTACTCACGTCTTGCGGCATGGCGTCGGAGCCCGGCACGGCCGCCACTCCGGTCATGAAGTCGGAGGTGATGAAGGGGCGGAGCACCACGGAGCGCTGGCAGGAGGCGGGCTACTGTACTCACGTCTTGCGGCATGGCGTCGGAGCCCGGCACGGCCGCCACTCCGGTCATGAAGTCGGAGGTGATGAAGGGGCGGAGCACCACGGAGCGCTGGCAGGAGGCGGGCTACTGTACTCACGTCTTGCGGCATGGCGTCGGAGCCCGGCACGGCCGCCACTCCGGTCATGAAGTCGGAGGTGATGAAGGGGCGGAGCACCAC
Source organism: Athrips mouffetella (assembly GCA_947532105.1). Taxonomy (NCBI): domain Eukaryota; kingdom Metazoa; phylum Arthropoda; class Insecta; order Lepidoptera; family Gelechiidae; genus Athrips; species Athrips mouffetella. Next base: position 4,607,177 of record OX383976.1, on the reverse strand, counting down.
GGAGCGCTGGCAGGAGGCGGCGCGCACGGCGGCGTCGCGGTCGAAGTGGATCGGGATCAGCACCACCGGCATCTGGGCGATGCGGTTAGCGATGCCGCTCGACGTTAACACCTGACAAGCAGACATATCTAATTTAAATTTGTTGCACAATGCTAAGTTACATACAGTTCGAAGCTTACTCAATCGTAAGCGCTGAAAACACGCTAAACATCGACGTGCGCGTATTCATTCTTGCAACGTGAGCGAAGCTGATTCGTTACTGATTTTTACCAATAGCTAGCCTTCAGAAACTTATTGTGGCGCTTTCACAGAGGCTAAGTGCAAATACTTTTTATTGTACCACATCAGGAAATACTATAAAAAATACTTTCCACGTTTAAAGAAGTGATATTAGCATTAAGCCTCAACAAACAAGACGTTTTACTAGTAACCGTGTACTCTGCCTATACAATATGAGCCGTGCTATGATTAAGAGACAAAAAACAAAACAATAAAGCATCTAAAATTTACCACCAAGAATTTCACATCGTTTGCGCCGCACCAAGCCAGGAGCAAGCCTGTATACTGATAAGAACATGATACACCAGGAGGCACTGAGTAGGGTCAAAAGGATAGACACACTCTAAAGAAAGGACAGAGGACAACGACCAGCCTTGACCAGCCGATGAGAACCGACCGACTGTACAGTCTTTAGCCAATATAGGATAATGGGAAGATAGGTTTACTGAAGGGAGGAATGAGCGTCGATAAGCAAACGTTATGTAAAAAAGCTTACTATAGATTAGATGACTATATGAATGACAAAGAGGTATGGTGCTCTGATATTCCAGCTAAACACAAGAAGCACATTGTAAAAAGCCGACTCTTAAAGTAGGCCGTGCTGCAGTGGTTTCATGCCGTTTCTATTACGCTGCCATAGCACGATCCGAAACGGCGTAGACTCGCTCTATTTGAATTGTATTCTGCATGACATTCAATAAGTATTCAGTAAAGTATTCAGTAAAGTTAACCAGTGGGTTCTCTGCGCTTTAGAAGAGGATTTCATAATATGGTGGTTGATGTGCGTAAGCGCTCTTGCTGTTGTGAATCTCTGGAGATAGTGTTTTCATCTAGTTTTCCTCTTCCCTTTCAGTTTCATTTAGTTCGAAGATGGTTTTCGCTGCCGTTTGAATTACTTCTTTTACCAACAAGAATTTTACAACAAAATTGATATGCTCGTTAAAAAAAATACGTTACCTGTGTGGCCAGGTCATCGGCTTGTCTGATAGTGGAGACGACTTGTTGCGTGAGGAACGTTGGCGTGATGTCTGTCACTTGCTCCCTGATCAAACCTCCAAACGCGTAGCACACCCTGCAAATAACAAATTATAGAAAATTACAAAATTAAATGTGATACTTAAAATGACAAATCATTAACGATCTGGGGTCCAAAATACTAAACAATAAGTAATTTTCAAGCAGTGAATTGCGCTGTTTTCTACTCGTAAATTAATCGATAGAGCGATTCTGGACCAAAGTCAACATCAATTATCAGACGGACACCAGGGGCCGTGAACTAGTGGCTTTCTATGATCGTAAACGCTAGTATAGAATAGAATGAAAATGTATTGGATTGACATGGGCTAACGAAGTACTAAAATAACTGACATAGCCCTGAGAATTGCTAAACTAAAGTGGCAGTGGGCAGGGCACATCGCAAGAAGAACCGATGGCCGATGGGGCGTAAGGGTTCTAGAGTGGCGACCACGTACCGGAAGACGAAGCGTTGGCTGCCCCTCCCCCCCACAAGGTGGACCGACGAGCTGGTGGCGGTCGCGGGAAGCCGCTGGGTGCGAGCCAAGCAGGACCCGACGTCATGGAGATCTCTGGGGGAGGCCTATGTCCAGCAGTGGACGTTTTTCGGCTGATATGATGATGATGGGGCTAACGAAATGTTGCGTGACAGCTAATGTCAATCCCATACATATTCATTTTATTCTACTAGCGTTTACGTTTATAGAAAGCGACTTGTCTAGGTACAGGCTTGCCTTCTTCAAAGGTTTGTAACGAAGCTTCGAGGAAAGATTAGATACAGGAAAAGAGTGAGGTAATTATCCAGTAGTAGGACAATAAAAACTTTAGGGCGGCCTAGAAAGAGAGATATTTAAACGAGAAAACGGATAGTGTTAGCCGAAAAACGGGACACGTGTATCTTAATTTCTTATTGTTAGCTTAAATCAAAAAAAATATCCGTCGCATGACAAAACTGCAGGATTTTCATACAAACTTTAAACCCTTAAATTTATTTTTGACAAGTAGACACAGCAGGTGTCACTGTTAAATTTTTTAAATAGATAAAAAGGAAGAAAAATTTGACGCGAGCCGGATTTGAACCTGCGTCTTTTGGCGTACCGTGCCGTGCTTTAATCCCTATTTCCCCTATAAGAAGAAGAGATTTGAAAAAAAAAAGGTTTTTATATGCACCCCTGTTTAAAATTTCACATCTGCAACTATAGCCGTTACGCCTCGGCGTTGATGAATCAATCGGGACATGTTCTACAATATACTCAAACTCTTTTTAATTGCCCATTTTCCCTTCTCAAGATCTTTTAAAGTTTTGATTGTAGCAAAAAACTTTCAAGACCTTTTATGTAGAGAATTTTATGAAGATTAATTTTGTCTTGAGACAGTATTTGCTATGTGTTTTAGTTTTAGAGAAATTCATCGAAAATTAAATTGTGGGACGCGCTACCGTCCAGTAACTTTAGTAGGAAGTTGTGGATACTTTCTTCTACAATTGTGCCAAAATTGGCTCAATTCCGAATTATTTCCTCTATTCAGCCTTTTCCGGTGTCCGTTGCACGGGCTAACATAGTAGTCGGAACCAACGGCTTAACGTGCCATCCGAAGCACGGAATCGTCTAACTTTTTGTCAGGTGATCCTGCAATGTCCCTAACCAAACTGGGGAGGTCGAACAAAGGCGATTTTTGCTTATCAGTGTCCCCATCGGGAATCGAACACAAAACTTCCGAATCGAGAGCCAAGCGCTGTAACCGGCAGAACTCGAAGGCTGTTACCTAGGGAGACAACTCACTCGCACATAATCTTATATTAAAATTAAAGATTGATCGAGGAGGAAATGTAAAATTTTTGTAATTAATTTGAAATAAATAGATTTAAAATTTAAATGGAATCGCGAGTGCAGCCGAACTTTTTCGCCTCTCTGGAGACAAGGAAAAATAAGCGGAGCTGACTGTCAACCTTCACTAGTTGGAGAGGCACTTTTAGAAGAAGAAGAAATACATTTAAATTTAAATATATTTTTCATCCCATCTATTCGAAAATCGCTGAACGGTTCGTCAATAAAGGCGAACAAAATAGCTGTTTTCTGCAAGAGACTTTCGTAGCGGGTAAAAATGGGATTTAAAATTTGAATTTGAATTTAGGTCCACCATAGGGATATTTTAGGTCAACCATAGAACTCGAACCAAAATATTGTATGAAAAATGATACTGGCTGGTTGCACTATTAAAATTATTATGAATATAAAAAAAGAAATATACTTGAAATGTAAACAAGACTACCAACCAAAGAGGTTCTGTTCCTAGTCGATACAAAAATGTCAATAACATTTTCAGTGGTTACAAATAATACTTAATATGATTTTTAGTATTGTTTCATCAAGAAATAATATTGTAATGGTATTTTTTGTTTAAAATTAATGACGAGTGTGACTTAATGAGCCTCTTATTCTTTTCTCCCTCTAAGAGAAAAGAATAAGAGGCTCATTAAGTCACACTCGTAGAGTGTATTACGCGGCAGCAAAAATATTTTTACCTTGGGCGACCTATTGAATCCCTCGCTACGTTCAGGATTCTACTTTAGAATCCCTCGCCATGCTCGGGATTCTACTCAAGAATCCTTCACTTCGCTCTGGATTCAAAATAGCGCCCTCGCCTTAAAAATATAATTTTACAGCCTTGTGATACAATTTTTTACCTGTTGACGTTGTGTGCGACGCGCGGGATGAGCCGCGCCAGATACATCATGTCCTTCCAGTCGGGCGGGTACCGCTCCGTCGACAGCGCCACCACGTAGCTGTATGTCCGCGAGTCGCCTGTAATCACGCAATGCTATGAGCCCCTTCACTTTACCACACCCTCCACACATCAACGAACGCGAATTGGAAATTGAAAGCGCGCGTGGGACTGCATGTTCAGAATAACCACAGTAAATATAGGGTCCTAAAGAAAAAACATAATTTTAGCACGTTACTTAGACCTTGAAACTGAACAACTTTCCCGAAGGAACATAGGTCGAAATACGAAATACCAAATTTGACCTCCCACATAAAATGCGCTGTCAGCTGATGCAGTTTCTATAGGAGGTCAAAAATTGATTTTCGTAATTCGACCTATGTTCCTTGGGGAAAGTTGTTCAGTTCCATGGTCTAAGTAACATACTAAAATTATGTTCACTATTTCATTAGGACCTTATATATAAGCTAAAGCAATATGGAAACTCCTAACAAACGTCCTAAAATGACGCACTCACACATGCGCACACCGCTACAGGAAAATAAGCAATTTTTGCGCTGAAGTCAGTCGTGGGTTTCATTCCACATTAATTAATTATTGTCATACTTTTATCAAAAATTCTGGGTTACAACTAGGGCATGCTCCCGGGATTTCCCGGGATTTTTTAAACAATCCAGTACCGGTTCTTCGCCGAAAGAATCCCGGTTCTTTTGGTACTGACTTCGTACATTTCTTTTGGTCTATATTATCTCACTGCTCACAGTCTAAAACAAATTGACGTGTATTATATTAGCTATCTGAAAATTTATTCAACCTTTAACTTTTTTAAATATTCGATAAAAAATCATAAATAAACAAAATTTCATTGATCTAAACAATATCTTTTTATTTTTTTCCTGTTTAATGTGAATTTACACAGTGTTCGTAATCGTAACACATAACTTCGTTGTTTAATGTTCATTCCTAATTTACCTTCTTTTTTTCAAAAAAAAAAGAGCCGAGTTTCCATACTGCTTCAGCTTTGGTACAACTGACCCGCAACAGCACCGGACGGGGCGCGGGAGCGGAGTGTGTCCTTTCTGTATGATAGTAATACGACTTTGTTCTGTGACTACGTTAAGCGGTTCATCAGCGCGGCAGCAGCAGACCACTTTACATTGCGGCGGTATTCGATGCAACTACGCGAAAAGTGCTCGCAAAAGCGTAATTACTCGCTGCTATCGCGCGATTGCATTGTCCTCTGCAGTTATTGTTAACAAAATTGTTTAATATCAAATAACTGCTAAATTACAATTTTATCCACATAAAAAAACTTTTTTTCCTCAGTCGAAATCAATTTATAACTACTGTATTGAATAGCTCGCACCATTTTAATAAAACAGACCAATAGCTAAAACAGCAGACTCACACACACACACACCCACCCACAATATACACATAGCCTTATCACATGATCTCATCCTAACACGCATATATACATATTATTTATTTTATCTATTATTTATCTTTTACATTCCCGCCCTTCCTACTTTCTATTTGCCATTTTTTTTTAAACATAACTAATTAATCTACATTTTTCTTTTTTTAAATTAAATTTTTGTTTCCTGATGTATCATATCATATTGCATAAAATTGATTTAATAACGTTATAATATAATTTGTAATAAGTATTATTTAGTATTCAAATACCTTAACGTAGTATGCCCATTAATTTAAATTTTAATGTGACAAACTTTGTTATAGGCTGTATAAATATTTAAGGCAAGAATTGTAATAATGAATTTCATGCTGTTAAGTTTGCTTAATAAATAAATTAAATTAAAAACTATTACTTTCAAATGAAAAATAACACTGACGAGCGTATTCTTTCTTCCTATCCGTTAAGCCTCTGCAGTCAACATAATGAACCTTGATTAGGATGACAGCAGGAAAGAGCTATGCGTCAGGGCAGGACAGCGATATGTGTCTCTGGCGCTCCAATACCTTATAGTAAGGGTGATGAAGGACAAATTTCTATATGATTTGCTCATGTCTGCCTCTTTGACTGATGATAAGGAGCAATCTCTAGAAGATACAAAAAATATTGGCGGACATCCACACCCCTGCGTTTTTGAGGAATTAAGTTTTAACTATTTTGAAATTTGACAATGAAACGTACACCTGGCAGACTATGACTATCTGATTAAATACATTGTATAAAACCCCAGAAAAATGGTCTGCCACCATAATAGCCCTGCATCGTAAAGTTACAGCGCTTCAAAATGCAAAAATTCACTACTTCGTCCCGTGATAATGCAGAGCGCTGCATATCTGCCTCTTAGATTTTCTACATCTTCAGAAGTATTTTAAAAAGGAGCTACAAAGGCAGACAAAAAAAACATTATTTAGTATCTTATTTTCATTTTTTTTGCTTTAACTCAAAAACGCAGCGACGCACAGAAAAACTTGTAAGGACCAAATCGATTCGTATTGAGCTGATCTATACATACATACATAACATCACGCCTCTTTCCCGTTGGGGTAGGCAGAGACCACAGTCCTCCACCTGCTACGATCTTGACATACTTCCCTTGCTTCCTGTACTTTCATCAATCCTTTCATACATGCTCGTCGGTTTAGGGTACTTTTAACCTGGCCTTTATTCAGAACGTCCTGAATTTGGTCCTGGTACGTTCGCCTAGGCCTTCCCCTTCCAACGTTTCCATTCACTCTCGCCTGGTAGATCTCTTTCGTCAATCTTCGTTCATTCATCCTCTCTACATGACCAAACCATCTCAGCATCCCTTTCTCGATTTTGGTCACTACGTCTTCTTTTACGCCACACCGTTCTCTTATCACACTATTTCTTATCCTGTCACTCAATTTAACACCAATCATACTCCTTAGCGCTCTCATTTCCACTGCATTAATTCTACTTTCATGCTTCTTCTGCCATACCCAGCTTTCACTGCCATACATCAGTGTTGGTACCAAAACTCCCCCATGAACAGCCAAACGAGCCTTGTGAGACACCTTCTGACTCTTCATAAAGGCGTGCAGGGCACCATTCACCATGTTTCCAGCATTCACTCTTCTTTCAATATCACTTTCACACTTTCCATCTCTCGTAAACTTTGAGCCCAGATACACAAACTCCTTCACTTGTTCGACTTGTTCACCATCTATTAATATAGTACACTCTGTCATACATTCTTCTCTTTCAAGTACCATTACTTTAGTCTTGCTTACATTTACTTTCATTCCTTTCTTGTCCAAAGCCACATTCATTATTGTTACCATCTCCTGCAACTCGTCAGCAGATGACGCAAGTACAACTTGGTCATCAGCGTAGAGAAGACATTTGATGAGTAACTCATTCATTCTCAGTCCACACATACTCTCTTTCAGATCAATCAAACAATTATCCATGAACAGGTTAAACAGCCAAGGTGACGCTACACATCCCTGCCTAACACCTTTTTCGGTGCTAAACCATTCAGTGTACGCCCCGTTTATTCTGACACAAGCACTGGAATCCTCATAGAGAGATTTCAGTGCTTGAATCAGATGACCGTTTACCCCATACATAGACAATGCTGACCACAATTCATTCCTCACCACTCGGTCATAGGCCTTTTCCAAATCCACGAACGCGCAGTAGACTTTTTGGTTTTTAGCCAAAAACTTTTCAGCTATGCACCGCAAGGAAAAGACCTGATCTGTACATCCCATTCCCTTTCTAAATCCCGCTTGTACGTCCCATATTTTATCGTCAGTATCTTTCATCACTCTTTCAATCAAAACCTTTGCATACAGTTTGCCGACGACACTGAGAAGGCTTATCCCGCGATAATTTTTGCAGTCCTGTTGTGACCTTTTTCCCTTGTACAGCGGCACAATCACAGCCTTGCACCAGTCACCTGGTACTTGGCCGTTCGTCCAACACAAGTTGAAAAGGCGGTACAACTGACTAGCCACAATGCCTCGCCCAGCCTTCAACATCTCGACCGACACTCTATCATACCCAGCTGCTTTACCTGATTTCATACTTTTCATCGCTTTCATAATCTCATCCATACTTATCTCACTTACACAATTCTCCTCTTCATTCTCATTCATTTCCACAGAAGACCTAGGTTCGCTGGCCTCTGCTTTTTCTCTCTCAAACAGACTTTCAAAATATTCCTTCCACCTCCTCAGAACACATTCTTCACCTTTTATAATACTTCCATCCTGGCTTCTGACTTTACTCAGCTCCGATGTTCCAAACTTTCCTCGGGCTGTCCGTATGGATTTCCAGAAAAACTTTTGGTTGGACTGGAAATCTTCAGTAAGCCTTCTGTCAAACTCATCCTTACACTCCTCTTTCTTTCTCTCAACAACTTCCTTAACAATACCTTTCGCTCTTTTATATACCTTTCTTGCTACACTTACGTCATCACTTGTTGCCCTCTGCATTCTTTGGTTAGCTTTTACTGCTAACCAATCTGACCATGCTTTCTTCTTCTCACAAACAGCTGCCTGTACACTTTTATCCATCCACATATTCTTCTTCTTTCCACCCTTTTTCCTTTTTGACACCCCACAAACATTGACAGCTATACCTACTACTCCATCTTTAAATTCATTCCACAAACATTCAATATCATTTACTTCATCCAGGTTCTCAAATCTTTCACTCAAGTCTTTCAAGTATTCTTTTCTGACATCCTCCTCTTGCAATCTCTACTTTGATACGTTCTAGAACGCTCGTCTGCTCTTGTGGTCTATGCCGCCACCGGGTAAATAGACCACCAATTCGGGTCACAACCAGGTGGTGGTCTGTGTCGATGGCGGCTCCACGATATGCGCGAGCGTCCAGAACTCTTTTTCTCAATCTTTCATCCACAACTACAAAATCGATCATACTTCTCGCATCACCCTCCTCTCTTGTATACATATGGATCCTTTTGTGGTCAAACATAGTGTTTGCCACAAAAAGACTCCATTCCAAACATATCTCAAGCAAACTTATTAAGCTGATCTATCATCCCTATTAATATGAATCATGAGCAAATCATATACCCAAATTGCAGCCAGCGCCCTAACTATTACGTATGCTAAATTATTTCGACGATAGATGTGTTTTTATGTGCGTGTGTTATGGTTGCACCTGTCAAACGCATGAAAAATTAAGATCGAAGAGAAATGATCCTTGTGCCTTACTTTAACGTCTTATTTATCGTGGAATGTTATATATGTACATACCCTGGACGCCGACGGAGCGTAGCGGCAGCAGCGTGGCGGCGACGGGCGACTTGGAGGAGATGCGCTTGAGCTCCCCCTGCTCGGCCGCCGTGCTCGCGTTACTCACGCGCCCGAGCAGCGCGTGCGACTTCTGGCACATCGACGCGTACTCCACCATTATCTTCACTATCACCTGTGGGACAACAACAAACTGTAACTAGGCTGGACATTCCGTAAACCAAACATGGAACGAAGGTCAACATTATCTTCACTAACACCTTTTGGACAGAAACAAACTGTAACTAGGCTGGACATTTCCTAAACCAAGCATCGAACGAAGGTCGAAGATACGACAGGGTGTCCACAGCTAATGCCCAAAAAATTTCCCTGACTTTCCCTGACCATTTTCAAAAATTTGCCTGACCAATTTTATTCATTTTAAAGAAAAATAAAGTATAAATTAACATATTTTCGAAAAAATTTTTGACCAAAAACAATGTCACCATGTAGGTCACTCCAAACCTCAAAAATAATGCTTCAACAGTCTGGATTAAGAGTCCGACTAGAGCATGAATTAAAGGAGTAAGTAAATAAAAGATTTCACTGATACAAAACTATTGATATTTATAAACATAAAAAGGAGAATGTAATTATTGTGACCTCAAATTATGCTTTATTGTAGGTCACTCCAAACCTGAAAAAAAAATATTTCAATAGTCCGGATTAAGAGTCAGACTAGACTAGTCACTAGAGAATGATCTATATGATTTTCTTGAAAAAAATCTTTATGCTTATAAACAAAAAAAGGCACACTTCAACTTCTTCTTTTAACTAGAGCGACCGAGCTTGGCTGTGTATAATCTTAACCAAAGCGCACCGACAGATGGTGCTGTAGGGTCTCTGAACGCGCTTTTTTTCACTCTTTAGCATTCTTTAGAATTTCATTCGCTGAAATTTATTCAGTTACGGCACTGATCATGCCCTTTCAGTATTCGAAAGGCTGTCCTTTACATCTTATATACCACGCATTTTTGCAGTGACATACTGGGAGGAACTGTCCAGGAACTCCCAGATTGATCCCATTCACTTGTCTCGCGAAGTTCTGCTCAGAGAAGGGCTTCTAGCACCAAAGTAGAAAACTTTACCTGTAACTCGCTCCATACTTATATCCACTGTTACTCGCACGTTTGCTTGGTAATAGCGGGGCGCTCCGGGTCGTTAATCTGCGGGTCATCGCTCTCTGCGTAGGTTAGTTTTGGAGATTTCATATTTTTAATAGAATTTTTTGATGACACACAACCTTAGTCAGAAGTGTATTAGTGCAAAACATAAAGCACAATAGTGCGCGCGAGTCCAACTCGCACTTGACCAGTTTTTATTTGTTGTTATTGTATAGCTTATGCACTACCACGGAGTAAAGAAGGGGAGAGGAGATGATGATATCAGTCGAGCCGTGATTCAATCAATTGAGCCATGACGTCACGAAAGGGGGCGGGGCATACGCCATTTCCTCTTTGAACTTACCAGTGATCACATCGAAACACGCTCTGCAAAACTTGTTACCGAAGTACTAGAGAAGCTGGAAAACAACAGTGGCCCCACCTGCGTCTCGGCGAAGTCCCGCTCGGCGTAGGGCTCCTCCTGGCAGAGCACCCTCACGGCGAGCCCGGGCCCGGGGAACGGGTGCCGCTCCACCATGGCCGCCGGGAGCCCCAGCTCCACGCCGATAGCGCGGACCTAACGAACCAATAGGGAATCGTTATTCATTTTTTTAGTCGCATTTATTAACAAAACTAGCTGGTGCCCGCGACTTCGTCTGCGCAGGTTTATAAATTGTAGCCTATGTGTAATTCTGATGCATAAGCTATATTCTTGTAAAGTTTCATTAAAATCCATTCAGTAGTTTTTGCGTGAAAAAGTAACAAACATCCATCCATGCTTACAAACTTTCGGGTTTATAATATTAGTAGGAAGGATATGAAAATACTGTAGTAGAATAGAGATGACCAAAAGTGAAATTTAAATTTAAATCAGCTAAGAAATACGGCCGATATAAGCATTTAAAACTATTAATTACACGCCGATTAGGCAGAGAGATCCGACATGTAACTACTGCCATTAAAACTCCGTGTTAAATTTCCTTTTGCTAAAAAAAAACAAATCTTCGCTGGCTTATATATTTTTTAATTTCATAGTTATTCAAAAAATAGTTTTACTAAACTGTTTATTACATGAATGAGGATATTTTTTTAAATATAAAAAAACATGCATATTCCTTAATGTAACATCAACAGCGAATCGGAGTGTAGGAAGATATAAAGGGGAGGTTTCATTTCACACAAGGTCATCTGATCCCAACACTAGGGAAAACCCATGACCATCCATCATCTTTGTGTTTTATTTTTACCTCAGCGCCTGAACCACTCTGACCCTTTGCCAGATCTCCAATCAGCTGTGTCGTTATGATGAGTCATTCAAAGTCTTTAATATCTAAGAATAATAATGGCGCTAGTATGGACCCTTGAGGTACGCTACAATTGATTACGGATCCGAGCGACTTTTTAACTGGTGGGTTTCTTCGAACCTTTAAACCTATTCTCTAAATAAGACTTCATAAGTTGAAGCGAATTGTTCTTATAACTACAATGTTGAAGTTTTAGTAACATTAATTTATGGTCTACGCAATCGATTGCTTTCCATCTCACCTCGTCCTTGTGTAAGTCCATTAATGGTTTACTGAATCGTTAGCGGTTCATTGAATCGGCCTCTCTCCCTCAGCACTCGAACCAGCTCTATTTCATTGTGATGAGTCATTCAATGACTTTAATATATATTAAGAATAATAATGGCGCTAGTATGGACCCTTGAGGTACGCTACTTTTGATTAAGGATCCCTGTGACTTTTTCCGGTTTTCTTTAAACCTGAAACCTATTCTCTAAGTAGGACTTCATAAGTTGAAGCGAATTATTCTTATAACTACAATGTTGAAGTTTAAGTAACATTTATTTATGGTGTATGCAATCGAATGCTTTCCATCTTACCTCGTCCTTGTGGAAATCCTTTAACGGTTCAACCACACGCCCTCTCTGCCTCAACACTCGGACCAGCTCTGTGTCGTTGTGATGGGTCTTGATGGTGGCGGCCTGGTTCGAACACAAGGATGAGGCTGATTCTATCAGGTCGGGTCGTAGTGTGCCCTGGCCTAGGAGGACTTGGTCTTCCCTGGTGACAAATTATTGAAATTAATATTTAGCAAGAAGAAGAAACGAAAATATGTTATTCATAGATTTATGGTGGTGCAGTCGAAAGAATGTCAAGTTTGACACATTGGAGTTTGTACTGTTCTTATTTCAATAACTGCTGTGACTAGAGACGCATTGCAAGTCTTGACCTGCTTTTGACTGTACAACTTCATGACGTATACTCGTATTATCACAGGTAGTTCAATAATGAGCCAGTAAAATTCATTTTAATACTTGTAAATGACTGTATACTTCTCAAATAAAACAAAAGGAAATCTAAGTTTTGTAGTACTCGGCTTTGACTCGGCCTTCAAATATCACTCGAGCGTAAAGTGTCTACTTTCACACCTCGACAGTAATGAGCTATTTAGAGATACTGACTGCAGGTTGAGGTCGTGCACGTGTCTCTCGGCCACGCGTATGAACACGTCCCCGATGATTTTGCGCTTGTCCTCCGGGGACGCGGTGTGGCAGAGCAGCCCGGTGTGGCGGCTGCGCCCGCCCGGCTCGCGGACCACGGTGCTGCCTTGCCGGAACTAGTGGGGACGTAAACATGTATTACAATTTTTTTAATTAGATAATGCGTAAGAAAAGGGTCTTGACAGACAGACAGTCATACAACAAAGTGATCTTATAAGGGTTCCGTTTTTATTCCTTTTTAGGTACGGAACCCTCATCATCATTATCACATCCTATGATACGTCCATTATAGGACAGCGAGCCCCTTCTAAAATTCCAGCAATTGCTGGAACAATGTGGAGGGGAAGTACCATAGTCACCACGCTTGTTTGCGTTACGGCTGGCACCATGGACCGCGGTTGTTGGTGACCGCAGAATGTAAGATGATACGATACACAGAAGGATGATGCTGCCCATCCTCTGGATCATTAACCCTTAGTCACCTCTTACGACACCCTCTTACGGCATCACATGGGGTGCATGTAGAAGAATGCATGTAGTTCAAGGTAATAGTCCCTCACAAATGCTCAATGTAAGGGTATAAAAGTCAATGAACTTTAATATAGGGGAATTGTATCAGAAACCTGCTTTTCTTCAAAACAACTTTCTTTCTTTACTCCCCAAAAATAGTAAAAAATCAAATCCTTTTTCTTATTTATACCGATCCAGCAATAGGGTAATTTCCAGAACGTTTTAAAAGTTCAACTGGATGGCACTGAAAATAGAAAATGGAAACACTGATACTAAACGATCACCCAATATGAAAATGATTAAGTCAGTATGATTGCTACTGTCAAATGTCTGTAAAAATATATTTTTTAAAATATTTAATTTATTTAACAAAGCCATAAAAAGAGAAAATACCAACAGTGATGAGCGTACCACCTTATAGACACGAAGTTGACAAAAGTCATAGAAAATTGCCTATTGTTTTAACTAACCTGATGTGCTGCATTCACTACGTGTAGACGGACACCGAGGTCGCGAAGACACCTCTCCACCTTGGCGCTCTCATTCTTACGCATGAATCCTGTTGGATAAAAAAATCATAAAATTACGCACTATAAAAAAAAAATTGATTTTTTAACACATAAAAAAAAATCACTGTCTGTCATTTTCATGACCCATGTTTTGGAATCAATCACTGATCTTTGGAATTTTTTTTTGTTTGTTTATTTGTTAGAGCATCACGCAAAATACCTTAGAAAGGCTGTGACCTCAGGTTTCAATGCAGAATACATGCAAGTAAAGCGATTCTATTACCGTTTCGTAAGAGTGCTATGGCAGCATAAAAGGGAACTTACCATTATCAATATGTAAAGCAATAACTTGGTCCTCTCGGAGAGCATGCCGCAGAAGCGCCGCGCAAACCGTCGAGTCCACGCCTCCACTCACAAGTACCTACAAAAAAAAAACGGTCAAGTGCGAGTCGGACTCGGGCGCCGAGGGTTCCGATATAACTGTAATCTATTTAGGAACCGCAAAATTTGTTTGTGAAGGTTTTTGCAGATTTCTAAAAACTGTACTACTGAGAGAGATCGTTTTATTTTTGCTATAATATTTACATAAACCTCGATCGACTATAATTAATTCAGATTTTTCGTTTAGCAAACTTCGGAGATAAAGTGGGAAGGCTGGAAGGTACATTTTGATAGACATTTTTCACCATAACTTGAAAACTAAAGTCGTAAAAAAATACAAAAACCTCTTTTGAAATGTATAAGTAAAGCTCTTTCATATGATACCACTTGATCTAGTAACGACTGAATTGATAGCAGCTGCCCTCTGTTCTGTTAAGTTAAATGACAAGCAGTTAAGTATCAACCTCTCAAGGTCAAATCTGAGTTATTAAGTATCAACTCAAGGTCAGACCTGAGTTATTTCAAGGTCAAAGACAAGTTACATCAAGATAAGTGATGTTTGTTTTCAAGTCACATGAAAGTAGTATTTCAAGGTCGAGAACTCAACCATTGATCATTTTTATTTGTTTTTTATTAAGATATTAGCACATTATTCTCCGGCATTTTGTCTCGCTCGTATATGCTGAATGCAGGCGTCGCGACGGAATCGCAGCGTAAACGTGCAACACAAGCCCGCAATGACAAACAGGATGTTTTTTAGCATCTGCTTGACTTTCTTGTTAAGTCATAGATATGACAAGGACAAACGTAGAGTAGTTTAGTGTCAAACACAGGCTTGCTTAAAGGTAGACGATTTTGTCAATGTCAACACCGAGTCATTTAAGGTCGAAAAACTGGTTTTCAAGGTCATTTCTAGTCAATTCAAGGTCCAACTAGTTCGTCAAGGTCATCACCGAGTCATTTCAAGGTCGAAACACTGCGAAATCTCAAGGTCACAAAAACAGAAGTCTCCCAAGATCAAACGATGTATTCAATTACGTACCAGCACTTTGTTATTCTCCGGCACGGTGTCTCGTATATACTGAATGCAGGCGTCGCGACGGGACCGCAGCGTAAACGTGCGAGACAAGCCTGCTATGTCAAATAAAAAGTTTGATAGCATCTGCTTGCCCTTCGGGGTTAGGTCCACCTGAAAAAGAAAGAAGAGAGGCTTAAAGCAACTAAATATGCAAAATGCGTCTCCTACGCATTTTGAGAAATATCAGAATGTCTTGCAATAATTTTAAATGGATGTAGACCATGCAACTAACACAAAAAAACGGAATCCCGAGCTTAATGCATTTTGTATGGGAAGTAAAAAATATTTTTCTCATTTTTCAGTTTCATAGTCGGAATCTACGCTTTCAGATTTTGTAAGATGTCTTTTTACATCCTATACTTTACATACATACATACAAAATCAAGCCTCTTAATCAAGGGTATGCAGAGACAACAGCCCTGCTACGATCTTGACATATAGGGTGACTTTTAATTAGTTCAAAAGGCAAGTACTCATGATACTCAACAACTTTTCCTAAGGAACATAGGTCGAAATACGAAAAACCAAATTTGACCTCCCATACAAAATGCGTTATCAGCTGATGCAGTTTCTATGGGAGGTCAAAACTTGATTTTCGTATTTCGACCTATGTTCCTTGCCGAAAGTTGTTCAGTATCATGAGTAGATTCATACCTTTTTCTATCAAGAACTAATTAAAAGTCACCCTATATACCGTGCGCAAGATAAGCTTGGCTCTGACGGTTATTTTCAACAGGCGGAGAGCCAATGAGCGATTCGCACGCCTCCCGCGCCTGCCACCTGCCGCGCTCATCCCCGCGACTCATTTTTTGAGTTCTAGTGTAGGCAACGAAGCAGTTGACCCCAATATAAATTTCTCAGGCTGATTTTATTTGACAGGATGATAAAGACTCATGAATTAAATGTAAATTCAAAAATCCAAAAAAATTACAAAAAGAATTTTTCATGCATTTTCTGTAATTTTTGTATGTAAAAATTAAATTTACCGATTTTTTTTTTATAGAAGGTTACCCCAGTAAAGTAATACCCCAGCAAAGTTACATCGACTGAGGATTTAATGCGGGGGTCTTCATTCAAAAGGAAATCTGGCTAAATAGCCGGAGTTGTTGTAGAATGAGTAGGTACCTAGTTATAGATAGTACTAACATACTAATATATATTAAGTATCTTTACTAATGTACTAATAAAATTATGGATCACTTGATATCTGAAAATAAAATTTATTTAATTTAATTCAAACAATGATCCGCTTCGTTGCTTAGACTAGTCGGGGTATGCAGAGACAACAGCCCTGCTACGATCTTGACATTTTCTGCGCGGTTATTTTCTACAGGCGGAGAGCCAATGAGCGATTCGCACGCCTCCCCCCAACTGCCGCGCTCATCCCCGCGTCTCATCTTTTGAGTTCTGCGCATTAACGGTCATAACCAGAGTTATTTTGTACGACGTTTACTTCCCTCCCTTTCTCTACTTTCATCAATCCTTTCATATACCCTCGTCGGTTTAAAATGGCCTTTATTTACGAGTATAACGGCCTGAATTTGGTCTAGGAACGTTCGCCGAGGCCTTTCCCTTCCAATGTTTCCATTCACTTTTGGGATTTTTTCTATGAGATGTTATAGTACTGTAGCCCGTGGACATTTAAATTACGAAAAAGGTTACCGTTTGTCTTTGTGAAATTTTTATAGATTTCGCCATTTCACATACTAAAAGTGAAGTCTTAAAGATCGTAACCCGCCGTAACCATATATAGTGACCAAACTATAATTCCATATATGTTAGTTATATACATTGGTAGGTTACCGCATTGTTTCGTTTCGTCATGTTGTACAACTATGAAAATTTGCCAAAAATAAATTTAAGACCAAACGAGTCTCAAAATCTGAACCAGCCACAGAAACAGTCTTAAAATAGGTATATGGTTTGTTCAGAGGGTCTATTAACAGATGTATAAATTTGAAACGGTAACTCTTAATAGTAGTTTATGCAACGGTACATAATGAGGGGTATAAAACTTGAGTGTCGGTTTATGGGACGCAGGCGAGCGTAGCGAGCCAAGTTCCATAATAGAAGACACGAGTGTTTCATACCTAATTATGTGGAGTTGCATACACAACTTTATCTACTCTCATATCGTGAATCCTAAAATAATGTGTTCAAAAACAAACCTTTATGTTTGTCTCTTTTTCCGGTGATAACTGCTAAGCGAAGTTCCTATAGCTGCTTTAAAAACACTCGAAGGCAAATTGTAAACGATTTTATCACTTATTTCATTACAAAACTAATAAAATTATGTAACTACAACACTTGTTTGCTGAGTTTTCCATTATTGCAATGAAACCTCCTTGCATCCACAGACTAAAAACGCATCAAGCTGTCAATGGCGCGCCTATAAAAATTAAAAAATTGTTTAATAGGTCTCCCGCGATGACTGTTAGTAAATTCAATACTTCATAATACACTCCCACAGATTAAAAAATGTTGCTAAGAGTGTTTCTAAGCACAGATTGACATTATGAAGATGTTAACCTACAATTTTTGAACGCATTATTGAGGATTAACGATATGAGAGTAGATAAATGTTAATTATTGTCAATATGGCCGGACTACATCACTCATCAATATGGTTACGGTGGGTTACGATCTTTAAGACCTCGCTATTAGTATGTGAAATGGTGAAATCTATAACAATAGGGAACATGCATAAATTTTATTAGTCACATTTATTAATAAAATATGAAAATACCGTAGTAGAGATGACAAAAAGTGAAATTTAAATTTAAATCGGCTAAGAAATACGGCCGATATAAGCATTTAAAACTACTAATTAGACAGAGACATCCGACATGAATAGTGACGTCACAATTCACTACGGCCATATAAACTCCATATTAAATTTCGTTTTGCTAGAAAGAGACAGAAACAAATCTTCGATGGCTTATATCTTTTTTTATATTATAGTTATTCGAAAAATAGTTTTACAAGTCTGTTTATTACATGAATAAGAATAAATTTCTTAAATAAAAAAAATTCGTGCATGTTCCCTATTTCACAAAGACAAACGGTAACCTTTTTCGTAATTTAAATGTCCACGGGCTACAGTACTATTATAGGAATGTTGTAGGATGTTGGAATTCAACCCCATAATAGGTGAAAATGGGGCGAAAAAGTCTAAGAACAAGCATGGGTATCGTAAGTATGATTTTTCGGGTTATGCTGATATGTACAGAGCCGTGAATAAAAATAATGATAAAGTGTTTAAGAAAAGGATATAAAAGAGAAAGAAAATAAGTATGCATGTAGTTCAAGGTAATAGTCCCTTACAAACGCTTAAAGTAAGGGTATTATGTCGTCAATGAACTTTAATATAGGAGAATTGCATCAGAAACCTGCTTTTCTTCAAAACGGCTTTCTTCTAAATTTAAACTACACAGAAACTGAAAATTTACTTCGACCAATACAATAATATTATACCCGAGGCTCATATACACATAATACACACATATTCCGATGATTATTTTATCCAACTATTATGTCAGATTTTATTATTGTTTTAGTAGTTCATTTATTCTCATTTATTTTCTTACATTTATTTTTGTTACTTTCAATCAGTATTTTAATTGAATCGCGGTTCAGATACCTATGCTTTTATATTGTTATTTCAGCGTCATTTAAGGAAGAATGTTGGTGTTTTAGCACAGGATTTAACCTTTTAAAACACTGGCAGATCATTTTAATCAATGTGCTTTATCTTTAATGAACCTAGTTTTAGATACCTAGCCGTAAGACAAACTTTTGAATGAATAAATTTATTTATTTTATTTCTTTATTCCCCAAAAATAATTTTTTTTTCGATCGATCCAGCAATAGGGTGTTTTCCAAAACCTTAACTGGATGGTTGTTAGGAAAATGGAAATAGCAAAAATTTGCCAAGATCACTTCCCGCTGTATACCTAGCTAGATCGATTCTTCGCCCCCGAAAACCCCCGTATGGTAAATTTCATCGAAATCGTTAGAGCCGTTTTCGAGTAGCCATCTGTTGGCGAGTAGCATAGCTTGCTCACCCGATGCTAATTTAATGTAGAGGCGGCTATTATAGAGCGAAGTTTAGTCGACCAGGTACTATATTTATATACAAATATTGCTCATTTAATAGAATAGAATTTTTGGTGTCTGTTATATGATCTGTATCTTACTAACCTCCGGATGGAACTGCACCCCATAGAGCCTCATCTGTTCGTTGTATATAGCGGCTATGATGTGGCTGGACGACTGGGCTCCTACCCGGAATCTCTCACCAACTTTTTGCACACTATCTCCATGCGTCAGTAAAACTGGTTGCAGCTTCTCTAGGCGACTGTAAACAATACATGCAATGTACAGGGTGTGAAGAAATGGACCGATAGTCGTAAGGGCGTGATAGCTTATTATTATTTATTTATTGGCATCGATTCAGGCGCAGCCGCAATTTTTTTTAAATTTATTTGTGTCGCTAAACAGTTTGCTATTCCGTACGCAACTGTCAATATCAAATGACAGGAGTAAATTGATTTTGACGTTTATAAATTTTAACCAATCTACTAAATTTCCGTTTTACTGCCAAATGATATTCCACAAGCCTCATTATAAGCGAATTAAGGGAGGGTCTCCTAATAAAAACCTGTAATTTACGCGATTTTTGATCGATTTTTGTTTTAGCTCTATCTTAAAAAATGTGAACACTTATAAGCGTGAAAATTTGTATGTTTATAGTGCATAAGTTATAGTATAACAACAAAAATAATAAAAGCTAAAATTGGTATGTTTATAGTGCATAAGTTATAGTATAACAACAAAAATAATAAATGCCATTGTTATGTTTATAGTGCATAAGTTATAATATAACAACAAAAATAATAAAAGCTAAAATTGGTATGTTTATAGTGCATAAGTTATAGTATAACAACAAATAATAAAAGCTGGTCAAGTGCGGGTCACACTCGCGCATTTTAATACACTTCTGTGTGACTGCGCGTCCATAACTAAGACGGTATTTTTTACCTTAGTACGGAACCCCCGGTGTGCGAGTTCGACTCGCCCTTGGCCGGTTTTTTTACGATTTTTTATCGCAATATTTCATAATAGGTCTTTACCTATGAAATTGCCGTTTTGTATGGCGAATTTTAGGTAAACTCAATTTTCAGTACTAACATTTTTGCATTTTTTTTAGGAATTATAAATCATTTTTTTTTTAATTTTTGCAGCTTTATTGGGAAGACATTAAGCTAACAGAAGCTTAAATTTAATTATCGAAAAATATTATCTGCAAAAAAATATAACTACTCTAATGATGAAATCGGACGACATTTAAGACGAACAATTTTCGAACCTTTAATTTTATATATGAAACTAAAAATAAAAACTTTATTTTATGCGTAAATTGATAACCTTGAAGTCAACTTTCGAATATAAGACAAATGAAAAAAAAATAGCATTAGAATTATAGGAATTATGATCTCATTAATCTGTAAGAAAATTTCGGCTATTTCATAGGTAAAGACCTATTATTATCGCAATATTTCATATCACGTTTATAACATAATTTTCACCTCCTAACGCTCAGCGAGGACCTAGCGCCTGATTGCTATTGTTTTTAGGGTCCCGATACCAAAATGGTTAAAAAAAGGAACCCTTATGGTGCGACTTTGTCTGTCTGTCACACCTGTATATCTCAGCAACCACTCATGCTATCGACTTGAAATTTGGAACAGTTTTAGAATATAGTTGCCCAACTTAATTGCACATGAAAGAATTTTGAAAAAAATATGTTTATTAATGTAAAGGGGGCCTAAATAGGGGGGGCTAAATTTCAAATTGTCGCTACTAGGTCGAGTGGAGTATCATATGAAAGGGCTTTACTTGTACATTCTAAAATATATTTTTGTATTTTTTTACGTCTTTTAGTTTTCAAGTTACGATGAAAAATGTCAAAAAAAAAATACCATTCCCCCCCAATACCCCCTTATCTCCGAAGTTTGTGAAAGGTAAAATCTGAATTAATTACAGTTGACAGAAGTTTATGTAAACATTACAGCAAAAATAAAACGATCATTCTAAGTTGCACAGTTTTTTAGAAATCTGCAAATAACCTTTACAAACAAATTTAGGTTTGCGGTCCTAAAAATGGACTTTATTGCTTACAAAAATACAAAAAGTATATCGGAACCCTCGGCGCGCGAGTCCGACTCGCACATCACCGGTTTTTTTTCGAGTCGGACTGCATCAGCTGATAGCGCATTTCCTATGGGAGGTCAAATTTTCTTTTTCGTATTTTGACCAATGTTTCTTAGTAGTAAGGGTGATGAAGGACAAATTTCTATATGATTTGCTCATGTCTGCCTCTTTGACTGATGATAAGGAGCATCCTCTAGAAGATACAAAAAATATTGGCGGACATCCACACCCCTGCGTTTTTGAGGAATTAAGTTTTAACTATTTTGAAATTTGACAATGAAACGTACACCTGGCAGACTATGACTATCTGATTAAATAGAATGTATAAAACCCCAGAAAAATTGTTTGCCACCATAATAGCCCTGCGTCGTAAAGTTACAGCGCTTCAAAATGCAAAAATTCACTACTTCGTCCCGTGATAATGCAGAGCCCTGTATGTCTGCCTCTTCGATTTTCTACATCTTCAGAAGTATTTTAAACAGGAGCCACAAAGGCAGACGAAAAAAAAACATTATTTAGTAAATTTATTTTTTATTTAACTCAAAAACGCAGCGACGCACAGAAAAACTTGTAAGGACCAAATCGATTCGTATTGAGCTGATCTATCATCCCTATTAATATGAATCATGAGCAAATCTTATACCCAAATTGCAGCCAGCTCCCTAACTATAGGGAAAGTTGTTCAGTTTCATGGGCAGAATCACATCCTTCAGGGTTGATATACCGTGTCACCTTGTATTTCGATCTTTTACAGATTGTACTTCAGAGAGCGTGCTCAAGAGCTCCACGAGCTTATTCCACCATTCCTATTCTACCATCGGGAGTCCAGACGCACCGCACGATATCACCCAAACTTGGTTGATATTCCACACATTCGCACAAAGTGCTTTGAAACATCTTTTATAATGCGCACAGCTAAAGAGTGAAATTCTCTGCCTGCGACTGTGTTCCCGAATTCATATAACCCAAATCTATTCAAGTCGCGAGTGAATACGCTTCTTCTGGGCAAACTCGTCCCATCGTCGACCTCATCTCTGTTCTCAAGACAAAGTCAAGAATAAGCCCATTCATTGACAATAAAAAAAAAGATTATACTAACTTGAAGAGGGGGCAAGTGGTCTCAACTTCCACTTCGTACTGGCCATCTTCGCGGGCTTCCTTACGTAACACGGAGCCTCCAAACTCCTTATTCAACATTTGCATGCCATAGCAAATACCTGAAACAGAGCATTTACTTTATTAGAGAACGTGAATTACGTGAGCAGAGATTTGTGAAGAAAATTGTAAGGACAACTGTAAGGACAAACAACAAAATAAAAATTAATTTTGTAGTTGTGATATATCGAGCACTGTGTGGTAGAATGGAACGATTAAAAAAAAACTTTCAATTATCTTTGGTGAAGACAGCCTTTTTTAGGGTACCATACACATATGGTGAAAAACGGGTCCCTATTAATATGCCTCCGATGTTTTTCTGCCTATCTGTCAGTCAGCGGGCTGTATCTCATGAACCGTAATAGGTAGACAGTTCAAATTTTCACAGATTATGTATTTCTGTTGTCGCTATAACAACAAATAGTTAAAAAAATAAGGGGGACTCCCCTACTAAAAACTGTTTTTAGGCGATTTTTGCAAAAAAATTTGTTTAAGCTCTTTTGTAAAAACGGGAACACTTATAAGCGTGAAAATTGGTATGTTTATAGAACATTATATAGAGAATAACAACAAATAATATAAACTGGTCAAGGGCGTGTCGGACTCGCGCGAAAATAATATACTTCTGCGTGACTGCGCGTCCATAACTAAGACAGTATTTTTTACCTCAGCGGTACGGATCTCTTGGTGCGCTCGCACTTGGCCGGTTTTTTTTATTCTACGATAGGCTATGACTGTGTTTCATTCTGCCATACAGTGATCGATCATTATCATCATATCGTGTGGGTTGCAAGGTCGATGACCGACCTCACAAACCCTAGTGTCAGAGTTGTTGAGCCGCCAAAGGATAGCTCTTTAACGACTACAAGTTCCCGCACACGGGCCACCGGTCACAACCACAAAACGCCGCCACCGGCATATTTCCTGTAGTTTTCGATTTGTAGCGTGTGGCGGCCACCCGCGTCAATCGTGTGCGGCGTCCATATAAAATGTATGAAAACTGCAGGAAATATGCCAGTGGCGGCGTTTTGTGGTTGTGGCCGGTGGCTCGTGTGCGGGAACCCTACATCGGTAGATAGTAGTCGGGACCAACGCAACGGCTTTACGTGCCTTCCGGAGCACGAAATTACCTAACTTTTCGGACAATCAGGTTCATCCTGCAATGTCCTAATTAAACGGTAGTCGATATGTTATAAAATTTGTTCTTTGTGTTCGTTAAAAAAATATATTTTTTTTATCTTTAAGTAATAACTTTATCCCTATTAATAGGTCATGTTTCGAGGTCCCTACATTCAGGTTTCCCATGCGAATTTACCCCCTTCCCCATAGGTCAGATTTGGTGAGATGTGTTAAAACTCCTTTAAAAATTAATCCATTCATCGGCACTACAAATTGAATTACCCACATCCGAAACTACGTATTGTTTCAAACAGTATTAGCAGAACAGATGTGTTTTTATACACTACGACCTTTTGCCCCCGAATTCGTTCTCGTGTACTGTAGGTAGTATTTAATGGTTATTCATCAATACCACTTTAGTCAAAAATTACTACACACCTGCACGAATCTATAAGCAAGTACATAAGCAGACAGGAAGACAAAATTTCCAAAGATCTGTTATTTGGATCCTAGGGCTAGGGCATCTAACTTAAAAAATTGTAAAATATACAAACATACTGGTTTTATAGTGTTATATTAGTAAAGATAGTTTTACTATCTGTGAGAAATGAAAAAAAAAAGTTTTCAAAACATAGCTATTGTGATAGTTTTGTACAGACTATTTATTTCAATGAATGGTACTCATTACTTCTAATATAACTTGATACCGCGATACATTGTGAATAAGTTTTTTGTAACCACTCCAATAAGTATTATAATAAACTTAATTTAAAATATTGTATCTATACTTATATCGTACATCCACAATAATCCGTAAAATATTGTAACTTAGTTTATCATATCATCTACTTAATACCAATCTGTGCTTGCTTCAGAAACTATTTCCGATCTGTAACAGTGTATTATAAAGTACTGAATTCCATTAGAGTTATCTCAGGAGAACTATAAAGTAACTTTAACGACAAACACTTAGCAGTTCAACGGAAAAGTCGGAAAACAATACATCCTATACCAGAAAAATGAACCCTAACAGCAAACTTAACTATACAAACCCAAAAAGTGTATGTAACAGTTGTAAGAGTGGTATTCTTCTCGTATTTCTCGTCCTAAGTGCTTTTCCAAATAGAAAGAAAAGGACAGCCATACGCGAGACATGGGGTAGACAAAAAGACTGCATTGAAGTCTGGTTCTTTGTCGGCATAATTTATGATGCAACATTCACGAAAAGTTTACGAGAAGAACGTGAAACATACAAAGACATTATTCACGGAAGATTCCTTGACTCGTACATAAATTTAGTTTATAAACATATTTTTGCTTTAGAATGGGCGACGAAATATTGTAAGAATGGTGATTTTTTTGTAAGAATTGATGACGACGTTATGGTGAATATAGAGCTCCTATATAACAAGCTTGAAGGTAAATACTGGTACGATAAAAAAATTATAGGTTGCAGAGTAAATTATGGGGCAGAAGTTGTAAAATATTATAAAAAAAATAAAGTTTCTATGGAACAATATGCGGTTGACATATATCCAGATTACTGCCATGGTAAGTGTTTTATTAAGTTTATATTATATTTTAGAATAGAATGGAATAGAAGAGACTAAAATCTGAAGAAAAGCCTTCAAATCTTAAAAAATAGGGCTTTGCAGGTAAACCCAACAGCACGTTAGTGCAAACACTTTGGACTTTAGGGCATGGTGATAGAGTTACAAATGATTTAATTAACGTGCGGTTAGGTCTGTACTATCGCGGTTACTCGCGCCCGATCACCTTTGCGCTCACTTTAGCTTGCACCGCGCTCTCGAGCCCCTTCCGTAAAATCAAAGGTAAAATTTATAAAAAGGAGTACATAAAACGTCCCGTGCGGTGCCGGCAAAGAATAGTACCGACCCATCTCTACCCGTGGGTGTCATAAGAGGCGACTAAGGGTTTATGAACCAGAGGATGAGCAGCAGCATCCTCTGTGTATTGTATCATCTTACATTCTGCGGTCAACAACAACCGCGGTCCATGGTGCCAGCCGTAACGCTAACAAGCGTGGTGACTATAGTACTTCCCTCCACATTTTTTCAGCCATAGCTGGAATTTTGGAGGGAGTTCCCTGTCCTGTAGTGGACGTTTTCATGGGATGTCATAAAAACGTCACTAAGCTGCAAAGTGCACATTGCAACTAATTGTGTCATCGCTTCCCTAATAGGAGAAAGGCTCGGTGCCTCCGCAGAATTCAAGCGATTTACGTTTTTAAACGTTCGGGAGCATAAATCCGTCAAAGGACTCTAGCCCGTGCGTCTATTGAAATAAGAACGGTACAAACTCCAATGTGTCAAGCTTGATATGCTCTTGACTGTAAAAAAATGTCTACAAGATAGCATAAGCCGTGGCCACTTTTAGATTCGATGATACCATAACATTGTATTGTCACCGAACTTACATAAGTATGCCTAATTTCAGTACGATCGATCGATGATAACTGATCTAAAATTCAGTTGTAAGATTTTTTCTACACAGACATACTAACACTACTAAACTAAAAACTACTAACTACTAAACTAAAAACTTCAATAAAAAGTTAAAAATTATGAGTTTCTAAAAAGTATGAGACAAGAAAGTATTGTCATCTGAAATTCTTATGTACACTCGCGGAAGGAAAAGGTTCGCCAGTTTTCTAATTGATTCCTCTAACGTCGCGAACACATATTACTTTTTGAAACTGTGACACAGACTCGACTATTGCATAGAAAAATATACTTTACTGTTCGGCAATAAAGTTTAAACAGACCTTGTCCAAGAATATGATATCACATAAAGCTTTTGATAAACTAAAACCTTCGTGTTGGTTTGAGTTCATCCCTTTGGTTACTTAAAAAGCTATTGTCATTCTCAATTTTTTTTTATTGTTATAAATTGAAGTGTTTGTCACTTTATTATTGAGTTATTTGTCACATTTACGGGATGGAATGTATAAAATCTCTATAGAGTTTTATGTTTTAGTAAAAACTATAAAACATTAAACTCTATAAAGTGTTAAACAGACTAAACCTTATTTGATACCCAACTAAACATTTACTTAAATGTTGGCAGTGCTGTTTCTTGTACTAAGATGTTGGTATGATTGATTCTGGAAGAACTGGTGCGAGCAAAAACCAATCTTAAGGTGGCAAACCTTTTCATTCTGCGAGTGTACATAATAAATATTCGTAGTGAGGTTCACACAATAGCCGTAGTCAAGCCAATTTGCATTAAAGCTTAAGATAGCCTTTTTAGGGCCTACCCTAAAAAAATATATTAAAAAGAGGGAACCGTACCTACATTTTCACGAAACAAATATGAAGTTTAAATTGAACGGTATTAAAATTTCTTCAATCCAGCAATTCTCTATTGTTTTCAACAATTTCTTGTACTGAGATTGTGGTAAGATTGAGTCTTGTATTGGTGCAAGCGAAAACCAATTTATACTAAAGATTAATAAATTTTCGGTTTTGAATAAAGAGTTTATGCCCCCTAGGGCATATGACCACGGCTATTATCTGAACATCACTATGAATGTTTATTAAATACCATAGTTTGTACATAAAAATTTCATATGACAATATTTTCTTGTTTCATACTTTTTAGAGCAAGGTTTTTCAGTAGTCGGGTTTTATTTTTTGAACTATTTATAATTTAAATTATTTTGGGCTTATAATAACGTAATGAAGCTAACAATATATACATTTTTGAAAAGTGCTAATAATATAATAATAATTTATTGTATTATAAAACCTTAAACCTTAAGAGTAAGTGGTTCTGTTGGAATAATGAATTGTAAGGCTAGGTTAACTAATAATTGAGTGCCCTGATACCCATACTAAAACCTTGGGGGTTCTGTGCTACAGGTAACAGTTTCCTCTTATTTAATTAAGCCCTTTCATTTCATACCCAAAAAGGCATCATTTTTAGGGTTCCGTACAAAAAGGGTTAAAAACTATTAATATGTCTCCGATTGTATTTGTCAGCGGGCTGTATCTCATGAGCCGTAATAGGTAGACAGATGAAATTTTCACAGATTATGTATTTCTGGTGCCGCTATAACATCAAATAATAATAAAAAAATATAAGTTAAGAGGAACTTCCCTAGTAAAAACGTGTTTTTTTGGGCGATTTTTGCTCGATTTTTGTTTTAGCTCTATTATATGATAAAAACGGGAACACTTACAAGCGTGAAAATTGGTATGTTTGTTTATAGTGCATAAGTTATAAAATATTAACAAATAATAAAACTGGTCAAGTGCGTGTCAGACTCGCGTGAATTTAATACACTTCTGCGTGACTGCGCGTTCATTACTAAGATGATATTTTTACCTTAGTGGAACGGAATCCTCGGTGCGCGAGTCCGACTCGCACTTGGCCGGTTTTTTTCGTTCATGACTCAATGCCCTCTAGAGGGCGCCATATTGAATTTAATTTTACGTCTTATATCCCATAACCAGCGGATGCCAAAGAAAGCTGTAGCGATAATTACATTTCTCGCATCACAACCCTGTAAGCAATCATCATAACATCCCATGAAACGTCCACTACAGGACAGGGAGAGCTCCCTCCAGAATTCTAGCATTTTGCTGGAAAAATGTAGAGGGGAAGTACCATAGTCACCTCGCTTGTTAGCGTTACGGCTGGCACCATGGACCGCGGTTGTAGGTGTCCGCAGTAAGATACAAAGGAGTATGCTGCTGCCCATCCTCCAGTTTATAACCCTTAGTCGCCTCTTACGACACCGACGGGTATGTATGGGTTGGTACTATTCGTTGCCAGCATCACACGGGAATGTAAGCAATGGTATTTATTATTTTAGGGTATTTCGTCATCTACTCTGCAGATGTGGTCCACAGCCTTTATAGAGACACATTCAAAGTCACACCATCATGGGCTGAGGAAGTCTACTTCACAAGCGTGCTGGCTAGAAGACTCGGCTTCAAACTTGTTGATATTGCCAACATGTGCCTCGACTTACAAGAGAGAAGTTACTATCGTTATTAATTAAATACACTAGCTGAAACATTTACAGCCAGTTGCACAAAGCTTCCTTTAAGTTAAAGCTCCTATTGCCTTTACTATCTTTTTCAACAAAACGGACAGAGTCAGCAATTGACATAAAGGATCTTTAACTTCATAGACGCTTTGTGCAATTGGCGGTAAGTGCTACTGATTCAGGGGATTTTAGTGGAAAGAGCGAGCAGGACATGGTGCTTGTGCTTGCACTATATCACGTCGCTTGTCAAAAAAATTCAATTACATTTTTTCCTAGTATAATATATAACTGTAACTGCAACCTATAATGCGTTTCACGAGTCAATGCAAACGCTTACCAACACATTTTGCGGCCATAGAACCAGACAAACCACCACGAACCAGATTATAGTTGACGGAAAAAATAACATTGTTTAACAAACTTGTTTTTTCTGACAGCTTTAGCTGATTACTATTGATCATGGAGCACAATAGCCTTGATATAGCTGCAAAATGTGTTGGTAAGCTTTGACATTGACTCGTGGAACGGATTATATCTAATGTTGGTACCTATCTAGAGTAGATATGTTTAAAGATATATTTATTGACAGTCTGGTCACTTAATTCCTTAATCGCAGCAGGTGTCCCAACAACGAGACGTAATTTTTAGGGATCCGTACCTCAAAATAAAAAAACGGATCCCTTATAGGATCACTTTGTTGTCCGTCTGTCTGTCTGTCTGTCAAGACCTTTTTTTTCACGAACGAGAAGAGGTAGGCCTAGGCGAAGGTTGGAAGGGGAAGGCCTAGGCGAACGTACCAGGACCAAATTCAGGACGTTCTGAATAAAGGCCAGGTTAAAAGTACCCTAAACCGACGAGCATGTATGAAAGGATTGATGAAAGTACAGGAAGCAAGGGAAGTATGTCAAGATCGTAGCAGGTGGAGGACTGTGGTCTCTGCCTACCCCAACGGGAAAGAGGCGTGATGTTATGTATCGCCATACATTTATTCAAAAATGCAAAACCTACAGGGTACTTCCCGTAGACCTAAAATTATGAAATTTTGCAAGAAGCTAGGTCTCACAGTAGAAATAATGGGAAAAGTCTGAAATCATTAAATATTACAACT
Organism: Athrips mouffetella; assembly: GCA_947532105.1. NCBI lineage: Eukaryota > Metazoa > Arthropoda > Insecta > Lepidoptera > Gelechiidae > Athrips > Athrips mouffetella. Next base: position 4,577,205 of record OX383976.1, on the reverse strand, counting down.
TTTCTCACAACTAATGGTAACCAATTGTGGTGAGCTCCCGTTTCAAGAATATTCATATAAGAGAGGGGTCAAGTTGGATGGTCGCTGAGGCGATTTTAGTTTTTTTTTTCTATTTAAAAACGGGAACACTTACAAACGTGAAAATTGGTATGTTTATAGTGCATAAGCTATAAAATAACAACAAATAATAAAATTTTGTCAAGCGCGTGTCGGACTCAAAAAATCTAGCACATTAACTTACTGAAATTTCAGCTAATACAATTATGTTCATGTGGTGGTACGGAACCCTCAGTGCGCGAGTCCGACTCGCACTTGGCCGGTTTTTTTTACAACGACGCAATCAAAAGATATGGCTTTTTAAGTCCTCATCTCCATACATTTATGCAAAAAAGCAAAACCTACAGGTTACTTCCCGTTGACCTAAAATTATGAAATTTGGCAAGAAGTTAGGTCTCCTCACAGTACAAATAAAGGGAAAAGTCTAAAATCATTAAATATTTCAATTTTTCTCACAACTAATAGTAACCAATTAAGGTGAGCTTTTCTATAAAAGAGGGGTCAAGTTGGATGGTCGCGGAGTTTTTAAAATCAAAGAGCAAAAGCTTTTAGTATATCATATGATAGATAGGTACGGAACCCTTAGGGCGCGAGTCCGACTCGCACTTGGCCGGTTTTTATTTTTTAATGGACAGGCCTAACCATCGCAAACCGTTGCATGTCCATCGGTCTTTTATACTTCAGAGAGCGTGCTCAAGAGCTACATGAGCTTTAATCACCATCCCCCCTTCTACCATCGGGAGTCCAGACGCACTGCAGGATATCACCCACAATTGGTTGATATTCCACACATTCGCACGAAGCGCTTTGTCTACGCTAATATTATAAAGAGGAAATATTTGATTGTTTGTTTCTTCGCATTGAATAGGCTCCGAAACTACTGGATCGATTTGAAAAGTTATTTCACTATTAGAATCCTACATTATCCCTAATGAATATAGGCGATAGAATATTTTCAAAAAAGTTAGGGATCCGTATGAAAACTCCGATAATGTAACCCAAGGTGTGAAAAGAAAATACCAAAAACAATTCTAATATCGCATACAATGCGGCACGCAACGAAAGTCTTTGACCAGTGTGTGTTGCCAGTGATGACATATGGCACCGAGACGTGGCCGCTCACGATGGGCCTTATCAGAAAGCTCAAAGTCACCCAAAGGGCTATGGAAAGGGCTATGCTCGGAGTCTCTCTGCGCGATCGAATCAGAAATGAGGAGATCCGCAGAAGAACTAAAGTAACTGACATAGCCCTGAGAATTGCTAAACTGAAGTGGCAGTGGGCAGAGCACATCGCAAGAAGAACCGATGGCCGATGGGGCGTGAGGGTTCTAGAGTGGCGACCACGTACCGGAAGACGAAGCGTTGGCAGGCCCCCCACATGGTGGACCGACGATCTGGTCAGTCAAGGTCGCGGGAAGCCGCTGGATGCGAGCAGCGCAGGACCGGTCGTCATGGAGATCTTTAGGGGAGGCCTATGTCCAGCAGTGGACGTCTTTCGGCTGATATGATATATGATGATGATGATGATACAATGCGGAAACTATTGAGAATAGAGCAAAGTGATGTACACTCAACAGCACGTCAGTAGAAACACTTTTGGACCTCATGTCGAGGTAATAGAGTTAAAAAGTTTCTACCGACGTGCGATTGATCGTACTACCTTCAGTTTTATAGGTAGGGGGGATAGAAGAAGGGAAGGTGGGTGAGGGGGGCGGATGAGTGGACGTGGGTTGGAGCTTGACGTGCTCTTGAATGTACCTACCTGCACAGAGGTATCCACGTTAATTTTTTTATGTTACAAGTGAGCAAGCGAGCTTGTGGGCCACCTGATGGCAAGTGGTCACCACCACCCATTGACACTAACAAGAATGCAAAGCGCGTTGCCCACCCTGAGAACTAAAATTGTGTGTCTCTGTGCCAGTAATTTCACTGGCTCCCTTGCCCTTCAAACCGACACAGCAGTGCAAACACTGCGGCTTTATGGCAGAAAAATGCAAGGGGATGGTACGGACCACACGGACTTTGCACGAAAGCCCTACCACCTTCAAAATTATTTAAACTTACGGCCGTATCAAGGTTACAGCTAGTCTGGGTTTTTTTTTCAGGTTCCACCAGCGTACATCCAAAACGTTTTCTATTCGGTCCAATAGGGTTAGAAGCAAAGGAAATTTATTATTATATTTATTATTATTATTGCGCCGAGAGTTTAGCTGAACCATTATGTATTTTATATAAAAGATCTCTGTCTGAAGGTATCGTCCCATCTATTTGGAAAACGGCATTAGTGACCCCTATTCATAAGAAAGGATCCAAGCGGAAAATTGACAACTATAGACCAATTTCGAAACTGTGCATTTTTGCTAAGGTTCTAGAAAAAATTTTACATAGCCAGATATATAATGCACTAAAGTTAAGTTTTAGGCCTGAACAACATGGGTTTTTGCATGGTCGGTCCACAACAACTAATCTACTGTTGTTCACTGAGTATGTAACTTCAGGGATGGAGAAGGGAGGTCAAGTAGATGCTATATATACAGATTACAGCAAAGCTTTTGATCGTATTGACCACTGTATTCTATTGAAGAAGCTTTCAGAGGCTGGAATCCAAGGTGATTTGTACAGATGGTTTACTTCGTATGTCCAGCGTCGAAGCCAATCTGTTGTACTTAACGGTTATTCATCTGAACCCGTTTTGATTCCGTCGGGTGTGCCACAAGGCTCTATTTTAGGTCCGCTTTTATTTACATTATTTATATCAGACATTCACAATTGTTTCCAACACTCCAATGTATTGCTCTTCGCCGACGACATGAAAATTTTCAAAACTATACATTCTCATAATGACACTTTGTTGCTTCAAAGTGATATAAATAGGCTTTCGAACTACTGTTTGATTAATAAGCTTAACCTTAATATTGCTAAATGCAATAGTATTACATTCACAAGGAAGAGTAACCCTGTTTTATATGATTACACTATAAACCAATCTGTGTTATCTAGAACTAGTGTTGTCAATGATCTGGGAGTCACGTTCGATTCCAAACTATTATATGATCAACATATAGCCAAAATCACTGGAAAGGCTACTAAGGCATTAGGTTTTCTTTTTAGAGTGGGGAAAAAGTTTAAATCGGCAAAAACTCTAAAAATTCTTTACTGCGCCCTTGTGAGAAGCCAACTAGAATACTGTTCGCAAGAATGGAGTCCGTGTTACGCAAAATATATTGATAAAATTGAATTGATTCAACGTAAGTTTCTGAGGTACCTAAACCGAAGATTTAAAACAAATCTTAAGGATTATACTGATCGTTGCAAGCACTTTCATTTTCTGCCATTGTTCTTGCGAAGAGAAATATCTGACTTCACACTTCTCTCCAATTTATTTACCGGTAGTCTAGACGTGCCAGAGTTACTCTCTCAGTTTGGCTTGCAGGTACCAGTCGCGCGTCCATCGCGTCGTAACTGGTTATCGCTTCATGTTTCGGCCACTACGATTAACTATAAGAGCAACTCATTTATACCGCGAGTTTGTAGGTTATTCAACAATAAAATGTCACAGCATACCGACTTATTTTTCAAGAAGGCAGCTCAGTTTAAAACCTTTATTAATAATGACTTCTTTTTATAAGTTTTTTACAGCTATATTTCTAATTTGAGGCATGATTTATTTTATTATTCCATACGTAAAAAAAATATATTTTTTTTTAGGTGGCACAAACACCCAGTCTACATTAGTTTAGTAGGTACATATAAAATATAAGTATATTTTAATGTTTGTTTAGTTTTAAGTTGTTTTATCCGATTGTTACTCACGTTAATTCATGCATGTCAAGCTCGTCACTTCGGACTTTGTATTGTTCTACTTATTTCATAAAGCATAGAAGCTACAGTTGCGCTGCAAGTGTCGAGCTTGACCTGCTTTTGATATTACCTATAGAATTTAGTTTTTGATGTGTTTTTTTAAGCCTACCTTCAGTTCTTTTTTATCTTAAGTTTCATTTTTATAGGTGAAAACTTGTTAATGGCCCAGATCCTACCTAATGTATAATGAGTAATGTGTAAAAAATAAGGCTGTAAGTTTTCCAAACAAAATAAAATAAAAATTGGATTGCGTTAAATAAGCCTGAAATGAGGGGGGAGGTTCAATGGCTGCCGCGTTTATCAAAGTTCTTGCGGCCTGTTTTAATGTAAGTTTCAGTATCTGCCAAATGTATTTTTAGGGTTGGGCCACACTTATCGACGGCGATCGACGGTTTGTCTATACAAAACGAGCGCAAAGTATGGAAATCCTTTCGCATCGACGTGGCGAAAGGATTTCCATACTTTGTTATGTGTAAAATATGTTTGATCAACATACATCATCATCCCTCCTCTGGATTTCATTCCCTCTTACGACACCCACGGGAAGAAATGGGCCGGCACCGCTCAGCTTAGCACTAGTTAGCTCTGGAGTTTCAATTTTAATATATGATGTTTTTGGTAATGTCAACGTCTTTTAAGTAGATCTAGCTAGATCGATTTTTTTGCCCCGTAAGCACACCCCCCCCCCTGTATCGTAAGCTCCTTCTTGAGAACTAGCTAGCTCTGGAATTTCAATTTTAATATATGATGTGTTTTTGAAATATCTTTTGGCCCCGTAAGCTAATCTTGTATCGTAAAATTAGTCTAATTTTTTTCGTGACCGCGGTTATCCATACATTGCTCATATAAGATATAGCCTGAATGGCTCACCTAAAATTATGCCTATGCAGAGCGATCTTGAATAATAGGCCTTAACCTATGAAATTGCTGAAATATTCTTACAGATTTATGAGATCATAATTCCTATAATTCTAATGTTATTTTTTTCATTTGTCTTATATTTGAAAGTTGACTTCAAGGTTATCAATTTACGAATAAAATAAAGTTTTTATTTTTAGTTTGATATATAAAATTGAAGGTTCGAAAATTGTTCGTCTTAAATGTCGTCCGATTTCATCATTAGATTTGTTATATTTTTTTACAGATAATATTTTTCGAAAATTGAATTTAAGCTTCTGTTAGCTTAATATCTTCCCAATAATGTCCAAAAAAATAAAAAGAATTTGATTTATAATTCCTAAGAAAAATGCAAAAATGTTAGTACTGAAAATTGAGTTTACCTAAAATTCGCCATACAAGACGGCAATTTCATAGGTAAAGACCTACTATATCCAAGTCGTATCTAGGCGCATTCACTGCGTAGACCGAATTTGATCATCCTGACGCGATGCTTGTGTGGAAACCATTCTGTATAGAGTAAAACATACACTAACTTACCTAGCACAGGCAGTCCGATCTTGAATATATCCGCGTCGTATCTTGGCGCATCCTCTGCGTACACCGAATTTGGTCCTCCTGATACGATGATGGCGCGATAACCATTCTCTTTGAGATGGTAGGCCGGCGTATCTAATGGTAAGATGTCAGACTCCACGCATAGCTCTCGTACACGGCGGTCGATCACCTGCAAAGATAAAAAATAAAATACATGATAAATTCAACATACTTGTTTTCTTTCTATTCAGGACGTTCTGAATAAAGGCCAGTTTAAATGTACCCTAAACCGACGAGCATGTATGAAAGGATTGATGAAAGTACAGGAAGCAAGGGAAGTATGTCAAGATCGTAGCAGGTGGAGAACTGTGGTGTCTGCCTACCCCGACGGGAACAAGGAGTGATATTATGTATGTATTTAGGAGCTGGTCGTGTACCATTACAGGGCAAAGAAGTCTCCCCAACGCGTGATACAAAAGTTAGTTGCGTAAAAGGAATAAAACTTCTTCTATTACAACTGGTTACGTACAAAGATTTTTTTTTTGTTGCAGTCGCGTATCTTCTGTTTGGGAGAAACTGCGTAGCTCTGCTAACAGCATTATACAGCTTATCCAGCCCGATGAATAAAGACTAGATTAAGATCCACAGGGACGCGAACAAGTGAATTGGATAGTTTAGTAATGTGTAGCTTTAGTTTTAGTTCTAATGTACTTATTATTATTATTTTTGTACTTATTATTTTATGTCAAGATCGTAGCAGGTGGAGAACTGTGGTATCTGCCTACCCCGACGGGAACAAGGCGTGATATTATGTATGTTATTTTGGTGATAAATAAAAGTTTTATTATTATTATTTTTATTCTTCGGCAACTGGTTACCAACCAAACGCATTTGCCAATACGGCCATTGTTCGCGCTCCGCTCACGTAGATTTGAGAGAACCCTGTATACCTAATTTAAAATGTGTAACTACAGGCCATGTTATTTAATATATTTATGAAAACTAATTTTGCTATACTCATGCCATTTAAAAATGTTTTTTAATAGTATCTGATATTGGCTACTTAATTTATCTATGAAGCTTTTGCAATTTTATTGTTGTTGTAACTTTGGATACTTTAGCACTTTGGTGTTTTGGACGATTTGTATATTTGGTCATTAAAATATTGGTCATTTTGACACTTTGGTCATTTAAGCATTTTGGTCATTATACCCCAAAGCCCTCTAGAGTACGCTTTTAGTCAATTTGGAACTACTTAAGCGAGCTCAGTGCTCCAAAGCACGGTATAAGCGCATTTGGAACGCAGAACTAGCTGCATCAAATTGTCAGCAAAAAAATAGGGATTGATAGGTAGGACACTAAATAAAATACTTTTTCCATATAAAAAAAACCGGTCAAGTGCAAGTCAGACTCGCACAGTGGGGCATAATGTCGAAAATGTGTCGTGTTTTACTAGGTCGATAGTTGTATCTTTTAAACCGAAATAAGTAGCTGGTTGAACATTTCACAGGATATGTGTTTTAAGACAAATATAATTACCCTTTTGAAGGTGGTAGAGCTTTTGTGGAAAGTCCTTCTGCCGTGAAGCAGCAGTGTTTGCACTGCTGTGTTTCGGTTTGAAGGGCAAGGGAGCCAGTGAAATTACCAGCACATGAGACATACCATCTTAGTTCTAGAAGTGAGCAACGCGCCTTGCCGTCTTATTAGTGTCAAAATATGCCATTGATATGACAATGGGTGCTATGGGCGGTGGTGACCACTTACCATCGGGTGGCCCACCTGCTCGTTTTCTCATTTGTAACATAAAAAAACCTAATAATAAACACATAAAAAAATATTTCATAAACCTTTCGCGTTCGAATTCGAAGCGTTCGAATTTCAAAAACCTTTTGCCCGCTAGGGGCCAAAAATCGCTTTTGGCTGCAGAATTTAACCGACAAAACAAATGTTTCCGAGCTTTGGAGGTGAAAACGTATTTTGTTTGTTTTTGCTCTGTCGTCTTGACGGTTATTCGAGCGTCAAACTTGGTATGAAATATAGTTCACTAAAAAGTCAATAAAATAACATGTCCTGACTAACTGACTGACGCCGACCCGTAACCGCTTTAGCTACACGTTCGAAATTGTGTGTGCTAATTTAATTAATACCACAAAAAACATATCAGAAAGGATTTTCCAAAAATCGTCCTCCAAGGATGTGAAACAAGGGATGAAAGTTAAAGCTAAATAATTTTTTTTTAATACTTTCATCCCTTATTTCAACCGCTTGGGGGATGAGCTTTTTAAATTCTTTTCTGATATGGTGTTTGTGGTATGCGTTAAATTAGCACACAAAATTTCAAACGTGTAGCTCAAGCGGTCACGGGTTGGCGTCAGTCAGTCAGTTAATCAATCAGTCAGGATATGCGTAATGTCCCGGTTATTTTATTGACATTTTAGTGAACTATATTTCATACCAAGTTTGACGCTCGAATACCGTCCTGACGACAGAGCAAAAACAAACAAAATGCGTTTCTTGTATGGCGAACACCCTATTTTTTATTAATTTTTTATTATTAGGTTTTTTTTATGTTACAAATGAGCAAACGAGCAGGTGGGCCACCTGATGGTAAGTGGTCACCACCGCTCATAGCACCCATTGTCATATTAATGGCATATTTTGACAATAATAAGACAGCAAGGCACGTTGCTCACTTTGAGAACTAAGATGGTTTGTCTCATGTGCCAAAAATTTAACTGGCTCCCTTGCCCATCAAACCGAAACACAGCAGTGCAAACACTGCTGCTTCACGGCAGAAAAAAGCAAGGGGGTGGTACTTCCCCAGGCGGACTTTACCACCTTCAAAAGAGTAATATATTTGTCTTAAAACACATATCCTGTGAAATGTTCAACCAGCTACTTAGTTCGGTTCAAAAGATACAACTATCGACCTAGTAAAACACGACACAATTTCGACATTATGCCCTACTGTGAGTCTCTGTCGCGTCCTGCCAGAGAGCACCACTTCTTATAAGTTACCTATAAGTGTTTACTTGAATTGTGCCAAGTTTCACCCCAGCAGGTTAATGTGCAAGGTACCCCATACAAGGTCGGCCTTGGATCTCTTTCTACGTTGTCATCTAGCCAGCAGACACTTACTTTCCCATACTGTGAGCCGGCGTCGAGTATAGCGACCTTGTCTTTGCCGGTAGCAGTTGCCGCGCCCGCTCCATTCGTGCCGCGAAATTGCCCGTCTGCGCTGGCTGTGTGCATGTCGCTAACTCGCCAGCAGCACTACGGTAAAAAAAGTCATTATCATAACATCCCATGAAACGTCCACTACAGGACAGGAAGCTCCCTCCAGAATTCTAGCTTTTGCTGGAAAAATGTCGAGGGGAAGTGCCACAGTCACCTCGCTTGTTAGCGTTACGGCTGGCACCATGGACCGCGGTTGTAGGTGACCGCAGTAAGTAAGATGTAATAATAGGTCTTTACCTATGAAATTGCCGAAATTTTCTTACAGATTAATGAGATCATAATTCCTATAATTCTAATGCAATTTTTTTTTTAATTTACGCATAAAATAAAGTTTTTATTTTTAGTTTGATATATAAAATCTAAGGTTCGAAAATTGTTCGTCTTAATTGTCGTCCGATTTCATCATTAGATTTGTTATATTTTTTTACAGATAATATACTTAGAAAATTAAATTTAAGTTTCTGTTAGCTTAATGTCTTCCCAATAATGCTTAAAAAATTAGAAAAATTGGATTTATAATTCCTAAGAAAAATGCAAAAATGTTAGTACTGAAAATTGAGTTTACCTAAAATTCGCCATACAAAACGGCAATTTCATAGGTAAAGACCTATTATACAAAGGAGGATGCTGCTGCCCATCCTCCAGTTAACCTTTTGTCGCCTCCTACGACACCCACGGGTATGTATGGGTTGGTACTATTCTTTGCCGGCACCACACGGGACCAAAAAGTCATATGGTATAAAAAATATCTCAACAATTTAGCTCGATTAAAATGACGGCACGACAAACGCTGCTAAAAGCGTATACAGTACTGACGGACGGTCCAAATTGATTTTGCACGCTCACAAAGCTAAAACTGCTTTAATAGCTCTAGTCAATTTGGAATGGATTTAAGCGCGCTCACGTGTTCATATGTCAAAATGTCAGTTTCGTTTTTATTTTCTTTAACAAAGCCTAAGCTAATCGCTGAAAAATGTGCGCCAAATCCACTCTCATTTCCATTAGAGACAAACTCATTAAAATCAAAACTTAAAAGACATAGCTGGCTGCAAACGTGTGGGATTTTATATGTGTCAAATCGATTTTGACATTAGCGCTTTCACTGCTCCACCTATTTGACTAAAGCACTGATAGCAGAAACGATGACGTCATCAATGACGTAAGGCGGTGAACGAGCGAGTGCTTTAGAGCACGCTTTTGGTCAATTTGGACCGACTTAAGCGCGCTCACAGTGCTCTAAAGCAGTCTGTTAGTGCAATATGGAACGCACAGAAAGCTATGCGTGGGAGCAGGACGGAGCAACACGTTTCTCTGTCGCTCCCATATCTTACGCATCGCTCCATCCTGCTCTCATTTAAATCAAGCTACATTGATTCAACAACTGTAGTGTAATTTAGGTAACTTCTACAAATAATACATCAAAGGTGAAGCTAAGGTTATCAACTGATGATGAAAAATGCCAAAAAAACTATATACCATTCCCCTTATCTTGAAGATATAGATGGAATTTTTTTAAAATTATTTTCTGTGCCAATAACATGGTCAATCTAGATATGATACAGAGGGATGCAGCTATAGGAAAGATAGAGAAAGATATATGTCTATTACTTTCTTTGCTAAAGCTCCAACCCTCTCGATAGCAATGTATCCAACATAATTATATACAATGTATACAACGTGTAACAGAAAGGTGAGATAATATTGAAGGATGTGTATCTGTCTATGAAACTGAACAACTTTCCCCAAGGAACATAGATCGAAATACGAAAATAAATTTTTGACCTCCCATAAAAACTGCATCAGCTGATAGCGCATTTTGTATGTTTGATCAAATTTAGTATTTCGACCTATATTGCTTGGGAAAAGTTGTTCAGTTTCATGAGCAGATTCACACCCTTTAGTATTATCTCACCTTTACGTTATACATTGTATAGACCGTATAAAAGCACAGGGTGAAACAAAAAGGGTATACCAACCCTAAAGGGTGTGAATCTGCCCATGAAACTGAACAACTTTCCCTAAGGAATACAGATCGAAATACGAAAAAAATTTTTATTACAAATAAATAATTTCATTTAATTGTATGGAGAATCACATTATTTTGGATCAAATACAAGGCAGACATGCTCTAGGCAGAGCACCTACAAGATGGTCAGACACGCAATGAAGAAGGCAGTGGGCGGTAACCTGCATGCAGCGTGCGGTCCACAACCATACGAAACCATATGTGGTCACGATCCTCATCAGTGAGGAACCGAGGAAGAAGAATAGAAACTGATTTAGCTGATAGCGAATTTGGTATGGGAGGTCAAATTTTTTTTCGTATTTCGACCTATATCAACAAAAAAAATAAAATAAATAAATACTTTTTCCGCAACATAATCCACATGGAATTAAATAAAAAAACAAAGTAGCCGCCGGTAGTAGTAGTAAGTAGTAGTAGTAGTGACCTTTTCTAGGGCTCAAACTGAATTAATTGATATTTTGAACAGAATTCCATAACAGCATGCAAGTATTTTCTTTTTTTTTGTCATTTACAAGAGGCACAGATACAGAATCATGGCAAAAAGGATCCGATCCATTTCACATACAAACGTTTATTGTTTGTCAATAGGTAATTCCAGAATAAACTTAGAGCGTAGCAAAGAATTTATAAGGTAAAATCCTGTCTTATCAAATTAACGTAAAATGGTACTTTTTAAACTTTTTTGATAAGGAAAAACGAAACTTTGTAGAGCAAAAAATTGCTTGAAACGAACAGTGCTTGAAAAAAAGGAATGAAAATGCGATGTTGCTGCTCTAACTACCAGGTAACTTAGCTGTTACATATTGTATCTGAAACTTTACTGGTGAACACACAAACTATGTCAGACACAAATCAGATATATTTAGCTAGCATAGCATTTTATCTGTCAGTTTACTATCGGGAACTTTATAGCAGCAAGCGGTGAGATGGACCCTAAGTTTTTGACTAAGTTTTTAACTGAGAAAAAATAAGTTGCCTCATTCAATTACATGATTGTTCTTGTTACATTATTGATATCATCCTACAAAATGTAGATAAGAAATAATTACTATGCCAAAATGGTATAATGAATTTTAAGAAACAATTTCAGAGTTTGGAGCTTTCAGAGTTTTACTGAATTATCAATAACTAGTCTTGCTTTATATGTAGTTAAAGATATGTGGGTCTTTTGAAAACATCTATTCCAATATATGTGAAAGAACCAAGAAAAATTTTATTCTTGTAAGAACACCCAGTAAGTGCTTTTAATGTGACACACCCATAATCCTTTTTAACAAAGGAAAAACCAGTCAAGTGCGAGTCGGACTCCCTTATTGAGGGTTCCATACCATGACCACCACACAATATATTTTGAATAGATAGCATTTTTGAGGTAAATTAAATACTAAAACACAAACTTGTTTCTTATACGGGATTATTATTATGTAGTCAAGTTTTCTATGTTTTTATTATTTCTTCAGTTATTAGTGTAACAACAAAATTCAACCAGGTAGTTATTGCAGTTCAAACAATACAGCTTTAAAAGTTGAACGGATTAACAGATGCCATAGGCTTAGTAATTTGGGTTATGTATGTGGGCAATTTTTGGGTACAAAACCTTAAAAGAAAATCTCCATATAAACAATACCTTCAGAATAAAGTTCTTAAACCCAAACATCTTAAACAAGAGAATAACAAACAAAAGTCTTTTAATAACACATCTAGGTCATTCATTTTTCACACACAAAGATATGACATCACACAATAAAAAATTACAAACAGTTAAGATGATTTTATCTGAAAAAGGACTCTATTACGGTGTTCAAGATGTTGAACAAAGATAGTGTTGTGACTACAAAAAGTATTGGAGAGTGAGTGCATTTAGAATGTAACTATTTTTAGCGGCAACCCACATGAGATATAAATATAACTCTTGAGTGTACATCAGTACATATAGGTAGACCTTTTCTTTCAAGATGATTTGGGGATATTAAATAGTTTATCTAATAAGACTTTTTATTAGGTTTTCTATTAGAATGTTAATGATAACATGACCAGATTTTTCACTGAAATATATTAAAAAACAGTGAAATTGCAAAATCTGAATCTTCCACATTTGCTTTTTTTGATTTCTCTTTTGGTAATATAATAATATAAAGTGATTTTTTTTACTCCGATGAAAATTTTATGTATCAATTAAATTATCAAGAAGAAAACATTGCAAGCAAAATATATATTTTTTTCACTTTAAGGAAGGTACTAATTAGATCACTCGCATACAAAACAGACAACCCCCAAATAAATATTATAACATTTCTTTTTATAATTGTAAATAAGCTTACTCTTTACCTCGATCTAATCTTGAGGACAGAGGTGAAGTTGATAATGGAATGTGCTTAGCCAGAAACCTATTCAATACTTTATTTAATTTGAACACAATATGGTTAATTAATACTTTTAATGTAAAATATTCAGATAAGGGAGAGCTTTTGTTACACAAACCTTATCGTCACAAAGCTAATTTAAAAGAATGAGTAGATGTGTAATGTAACACATTTCAATAAAGGAATATTTTAAAGGTTATAATAATATTGATATTACATGTGACATTAGTATCTGTATCAAGCCTCAAAGATACAATTTGACATGTATTAGTAACAAGATAAGGACCAAAATAGACAATATTGTAATCATTACAAGCAATTGCATGAAGCTACTCAAGCACGCGATTGGTGTAGGTACATACCTTTCCCAAAACGCAAAACATAGCCAAGTACAAGAATCTGAACTATCATATGACATTTTTTTATAGAAATACACAATGCCTAGGATGAAAATGATAACAAAGCAGATAAAGGGAAGATAAAAACAAGCTTAATCAGCGAAAACGGTCGATCAGCGGTGGCATTCAAGTTCACACCGGGTGATTAGCCACAAGTTTTACGCCAACAATCAAAATAAACTACGATAACAAATCACATTTTTTTTCACCAAACAAGGACGCCTTTACATCTAGGCGCATTTACTAAGTTGTTTTACGTTTAAAATTGCGCGTAATCTACTAAAAACGCCTTGTAAAACCTGGCTTTGACATTAGTTTCTGGGTCATTGTGACCGAGAACAATTTTACAGCCACTATTCTAACAAAAAAAAATATAAACAATTGTGACCAGAAGGCAAGTGACTGATTTTCGGACTTACCTAAAAGATAATATTCAAGAATTCAAAACAATATATTCATGAAAAACACGAAAAATGTGATTCTCCATTCAGCACTACGAATACAAAATTTTAGTACTGAAGTTCGCCGCTAGGTATCGTGGGTGTCGAAGTTTGTGCTGTCAATGCGTTCAAATTTCAAAAGTTTTTTTTTATTATAGCCCGACAAAATTCTAAATTATCATTTCTATAATTTATATCGATTAAAAGTTTTCTTTCTAGCCCTGTTAGATAAAAGCCGATTATGAGAAATCAAAATAATTTTTGATTAGTTGTAGGTGGATGACATGGATGACAAAAGAATTTAGTTAGATTTTTCCTGAACGCATCTTAAAAATAGCTTGTCATCTCGGCGAGTGCCCGAAATAAAAACGGCCCATACAAAGCCCTGCCTGCAGGGCCCTGCTTGCAGTGCGCACTGCCAATCGTACCGTGTGTGGTCTTGCAGGGCCGATGTAACGGCTATTTTGTCGGCCCTGCATGCCCACACAAAGCACGATTGGCAGTGGCACTGCAAGCAGGGCCCTGCAGGCAGGGCTTTGTATGGGGCTCTAAAACGCCCCATACAAAGCCCTGCCTGCAGGGCCCTGCTTGCAGTGCGCACTGCCAATCGTACCGTGTGTGGTGTTGCAGGGCCGATCTAACGGCGATTTTGTCGGCCCTGCATGCCCACACACGGTACGATTGGCAGTGCGCACTGCAAGCAGGGCCCTGCAGGCAGGGCTTTGTATGGGGCTCTTTACGATTGGCAGTGGCACTGCAAGCAGGGCCACTGCCAATCGTACTTTGTGTGGGCATGCAGGGCCGATTTTTTAATTGTTCACCCTGCCGCAGGGCCGCAGTGGCATTCTGCAAGCCCGACCAGACGATTCTCCCCACTCCACACTGCAAGCAGTGCCATGTGTGGTTAGATCGGGCCGATTTGATCCGCCATTTTGTTTGGGTTGCGTTCCGAATCGGGTAGAAATTACCCTGACAGCAGGATAGCGCTATATGACGTCCATCAGTGTGGTCGAGACAGACTGCTGTCAAAGGGTAACTATTACCGTTTTGGAACTCACTCTTGTTTTCGTCATAAAAAGTTGAAAATCTCTTCTTTATGAGCCAACGGGAGAAAGATCTGTGGAGGGCTTGGAGGAGCTGTGGAGGGCCATATTCGAACTATATTGAGATTTTCCGGGCCGCTGTAAGACTAAAGGGCCCCATACAAAGGCCCTGCTTGCAGTGCCACTGCCAATCGTACTTTGTGTGGGCATGCAGGGCCGACAAAATGGCCGTTACATCGGCCCTGCAACACCACACACGGTACGATTGGCAGTGCGCACTGCAAGCAGGGCCCTGCAGGCAGGGCTTTGTATGGGCCGTTTTACAATGAGCAATGCCATAACAAAGACAAGCTACAAAGATGCTACATTGTCGGCTTTCAAGATTTTTGAAAGCTATTTTAAAATTTTCATTTTTAAAAAGTTTTTTTGTTATCATCGGGGACCGGGGTCTACTCTCTCAGTAAATTAGCGTGACCCAACGTCTCTCGCAGTATTTAGGTACATACGTGGGACACTCAGAAATATTTGCGACACTAAAAAAAATTGTTCTACAGGTACATATATTTTTATTAAATCTTTTCAAAGTACTCTCCACCAGCCTCTATACAAAAATTCATGCGTCTGAACCAGTTTTCAAAACACTTTTTCCAGTCCGCCGTAGACACCTCGTTTACAGCCTGCTCGAACGCAGCCAGCGCATCTTCCGGCGACGAAAATTGTATCCCCTTGAGCTGATTTTTTATTTTTGGAAATAAAAAGAAGTCACACGGTGCTAGATCAGGGCTGTAAGGAGGGTGACCCAGGAGTTTGACTGGTGTGCTGTCCAGGAAGTCCCTCGTTTTGAGCGCGGTGTGTGCAGGCGCATTGTCGTGGTGGAGCAGTAGTCCGCGGAGCCCTGTGTTTGGTCGCTTGTTGCTCACAACAGAAAAAACTTCTGGTAAACATTTGGTAGTATACCATTCGGCGTTGATGCTTCTTTGATCTCGTAAGGGAATTGAGGCCAAGTGGCCAGTCAAATTAAAAAAGCTGGCGATCAAAATCTTCCCCCCGCTTCGAGATCGCTTCACTTTGGTAGGCGTTGGTTCATTTTGAAACACCCAAACTGTCGACTGGCGCTTGGTTTCTGGATCGTATTGATAAATCCAGGACTCATCACCTGTTACGATGTCGTAAACACGCCGAGACGAGCCTGCTTCAAATTTGTTCAGCATATCACGGCACCATTCCACCCGGGCCTGCTTCTGAGCGTCGGTGAGGTAGTGCGGCACCCAGCGCGATACTATCCTCCTCACGCGAAGATGCCCGTGTAGAATCTCGTGAACGCTTCCCGATCCAATCTTTAATATGTGCTGAATCTCCTGATATGTAATTCGCCTATTATCTTGGATTAAATTTTTCACTGCTAGCACGTTTTCTTCCGTAATAGCCGTCAAAGGGCGACCGCTTCTTTCTTCATCCCCCAAGGTTGGTCGACCGCGCCTAAATTCGTTATACCAACGATACACGGTTGCCTTGGAGGGGCCTTCATCCATAAATGCCATTTGAAGTCTATCGAACGATTCATCCGGTTTCAGGCGACACTTGAAATCGTAAAAAATCATAGCTCTAAAATGTTCCCGGCGCAGATCCATTTTTCAGTAAGACACGATACTTTGAATTGGCTCGCAAAAAATGTGGAGGGAAATTTTGAAAATGGAACACACATATTTTTACTTACAAGTAATCATATTTTCGAAAAAGATTCTGACCGGCCAGTCTCCCATATATAAAAACTATTTTTCGCAATACTTTCTGAGTGGCCTGGTACTCGTACACCATTGTTTTCTTTTCGTGTTCTTTCTGCCACAAGTACAGCTAACGCAATTTTTGGTGTTTGGATAATGATGGAGCCATTTTAGTATAGGTAATTGTATGGGAAAGACAGCACTGGACACGTCTGAACGCAACAGCGCAACGCGCTCTTATGACTTCCAGGGCTTTGTGTTTGGGGGCCTTAAACGGCCCATACAAAGCCCTGCCTACAGGGCCCTGCTTGCAGTGCGCGCTGCCAATCGTACCGTGTGTGGTGTTGCAGGGCCGATGTAACGGCGATTTTGTCGGCCCTGCATGCCCACACAAAGTACGATTGGCAGTGGCACTGCAAGCAGGGCCCTGCAGGCAGAGCTTTGTATGGGGCCCTTTATAAGCGTAGTACTTTCTTGCGAGGGACCTCCATACTAAAATGTATGGATTATTTTCAAATCCTGAAAACGTAAAATTTTTGTCTTTCTCTCTGAGAAATAGGTATGTGACATGGGACTAATTAATGCTACTACCACAGATTTTCTGGTGAAAACACTTACCATTCAGGAAAAAACCGGTGTTAAAAATCACGCATAAAATGGCTATTACGGATTATTAGTATTAATGATCAATTCACAAGTAAAAAACGATATATTTTCACTTTCGTATGACGTAAACATCCGCTAAGAAAAGATTTTTGAAAATTCGTCCCCTAAGGGGGTGACAAGGGGTTTAAAAGTTTGTATGGAAGTCCGTCATTTTTAGAGCTAGTAGCCTGAAACTTTAGGTTAACAATTAAAAATAAACAGTTACCTGTCCTAGGGTTTTTGAACATTCAACCCATAAAGGGGTGAAAAAGGGGTTGAAAATTTGTATGGAGAAACAAGATTAGTTAAACTATTTTATTCGAAACCACACAGAAGTACTCCTATCAATAAATGAGTAAACAAGTGTTTCAGGCTCTTTCAGAATTCAACCCCTAAAAGGTGGAAAAGGGGTGACAAAAAAATCTACACGGGTATCTTTTTCAAAATAGTTGTTGTTTTCGTAATCGGGTCACTGATTACGAAAACAGCAACTATTTTGTTATTCAACGTGGTGGACGTGAATTACCATCATCCCTTGGGGATGGGGTTGGGGTGCAATAGGGTTGAAATGTCTTAATATCAATAATGGGTGTCGTATCTATGTTTTATTTGGACCATAGAGTAACATAATACTGGCGCGGCGCATTTGGACGTTAACTACGAAAATGGTATGGATTTTGAAATTAATTATAGTGCTCATGAGAATTCTTGAAAGCATGTGTGCCAAGGGATATGGGTAGGAGTAGGGATAGGGTTAGGGACAAGGGTAGGGATAGGGGTAGGGATAGGGACAGGAGTAGGAACAGGGGTAGGGATAGGGTAGGGACAGGGGTAGACACAGCGGTAGGGATAGGGATGGGGATGGGTATAGGGATAGGGGTAGGGGCCTACCCTGCCCCTAAGCAGGGATAGGGGTAGTATAGGGGCAGGGGTAGGTAAAGGGGTAGGGTGATCCAATAGGGCAAAAGTTCGGAGCAACGGGTTGGAGTGCTATAGGTTACTTTTTAAACATGTTATAATACTAAATATAAAATCCACGCGAGCGAAGCCGCGGGCAACAGCTAGTTTTATATATGTTAAATTTCACTGTTTTTTTTTGTTGTGCTAAATGTTTAACGTTTAGCACAACAAAACTAATTAGCCAAAAACAATTTTACTTTATTACGAGTATTACAAGTTTCATCCGTATTATGTTTAGAGATTTATATTATTCACTAGGTACTTAGTTTATTATTATTCATTGTACTGGCATCGCACAATATTTAGATAAATAGATAGATAGTAAGCTGTATATAAAAATCTATAAATAAAAACCGGCTAAGTGCGAGTCGGACTCGCGCACTGAGGGTTCCGTACCACCACATAATCATAATTGTATTAGTTGAAATTTCAGTAAGTTAATGTGCTAGATTTTTTGAGTCCGACACGCGCTTGACCATATTTTATTATTTGTTGTTATTTTATAGCTTAAGCACTATAAACATACCAATTTTCAAGTTTGTATGTGTTCCCGTTTTTAAAAATTTAAAATTTTGAAAAAACCCACGACGGTTGTTATTGAAAAATATTAAACAAGACTTTTAAAATACCCCCGACTTAAAAGGAAGAAGGTAACGAAATAGTACGAAGAAAGTACCCATGAAAATCCGTCGGGGCTGCCATTCCGTGTCCTACGAAAATTAATATAGAATTTAATCAATATAAAGTCTATATACGAGCTAGTTATGAAATAGCTTTAGTTGGCCACAGTTATGTATAAATTATGAAAACATGGCAATGGCAGCCCCCGACGGATTTTCATGGGTTCTTTCTTCGTACTATTTCGTTACCTTCTTCCTTTTAAGTCGGGGGTATTTTAAAAGTCTTATTTAATATTTTTTCAATAACAACCGTCGTGGGTTTTTTCAAAATTTTTAATTTTGCTTTTTATTTTTAACTTTTTAAAAAGTTCCCACTTTACTGATTATTACAGCGCCCCCTGGTGAGTTGACGCCACAACTCTAGTCTAAAAATAATCACAGATAAATCATAAATTCTTTACTGAAAACCGCATCTAAATCGATCAAATCCTTTTAGAGATAAATGAGAACATTTGTGTAAATAAAAATGATTATTACAGCGCCCCCTGGTGAGTTGACACCACAACTCTAGCCTAAGAACCATCACTGATATATCATAAATCTTTTACTGACAACTGCATCTAAATCGGTCAAACCGTTTTGGAGATAAATGGGAACATTTGCTTAAATAAAAATTATCATTAAAGCGCCCCCTGGTGAGTTGGCGTCACAACTCTAACCTACAAACCATCATTGATAAATTATAAATCCATTACTGAAAACCGTATCTAAATCGGTTAAGCCGTTTTTAAGATAAAAGGGAACATAACTTTGCACACACAAACGAACAAACACACAACCTCTCACCCTAAACGCATACACCTTCTCCGTTCCGTCGTGGGTAAAAATAGAACTAAAACAAAAATCGCCTCCGCGACCATTCAACTTGACCCCTCTCTTATACTCAGATCAAATATTTATTTGATCTGAGCTCTTATATGAATGTTCTTGAAACGGGAGCTCACCTCAATTGGTTACCATTACTTGTGAGAAAAGTTGTAATATTTAATGATTTCAGACTTTTCCCTTTATTTTTACTGTGAGACCCTAGCTTCTTGCCAAATTTCATAATTTTAGGTCAACGGGAAGTACCCTATAGGTTTTGCTTTAGTGCATAAATGTATGGAGATGAGGACATAAAATGCCATATCTTTTGATTGCGTCGTTGTAAAAAATTTAAATTTTCAGATCTTGTGTGGTTCATAGACTCTAATATATGGTATCAATTTCAACTTGATACCTCTACCCGTTCGTGAGATAAAAGGTCTTGACAGACAGACAGACGGACAACAAAGTGATCCTATAAGGGTTCCGTCTTTTTCTTTTGAGGTATGGAACCCTGAAAAGTATTGAAACCGCAGCCGAAGTAGTTGTGGGTCTCCCACTTTCGGCAGCGCCCCTCCTCCGGGCCCACGCGCTCTCCATCGCCATTTATTTTCAGAGCGTATCATCTTTTTGACAACAAAATTCGGATACATACTTTTGCACAAAAAGTACATTAGGGGCGGGCGGATTAAAGCCACGATCACACTTAGCTGATTTGGCATATATTGCGGGGAGGCTTGGTTATGTTAATTGCAATATCCCTACTTCAACGAGCAATGTATGCCGAATTAGCAATTAGGTGTGATCGTGACTTTAATCACTTAAAGAAGTTAGTCTCTTATTGAAGTCTCTTAACAGACTCCGGACTCGGGTCGGCCGGTGCAAGGAAAACCGACATAGGTAAGGGTTCCCTGTAGAGACGAAAATTTCATGCGAGTGCGGTTTTTCCCCGCAGAGTATGGCCCACCTTACATCCTGCCCCGCTTGCTCTAACACCGGGATGAACTGATGCAAGCTACACAATGCATTTCCCAATATTATGAATGTACTTGAAATGGCAGGTCACTCTATTACTTTGAAGAGTAAGCCCATTTTCAATAAAAAAAAAAAACAGCAGTATTTTTGGAGACTAAAGTGATCTTCCTGCATAAGAAGCGCAACTTCCATATTATAAACAACTCTAAACATCTTCAAATCATCAGCAAACAGAACAAAATCTGAATCAAGGAAACAGGTGTGGATATCGTTTATAAACAAAACGAACAAAAGTGGCCCTAACAAAGAACCTTGAGGAACACCGGAGGGAACTTCTATCCAAGACTTCTATCCAACCTTAGTATAGCATTTAAAGTATTTAGCCTTAATATTCCTTATGAAAGTTTCGTGTCGTATCAGGTGTCGAACCATCGTCCCTCTTCTATTTTCGATGGATTTTAACTTCTCTTTAACTAGATCCAGAACTTCAATTCAAGGAAGTTCAATCACGAAGATTTACCCTCTTCCCCCTGGGTCAGATGTGAGATGTGTTATACAATCGGCACTACAAATTGAATTACCCGCATTCGAAACTACGTATTGTTTTGTTTGAAACAGTGTTAGCAGAACAGATGTATCTTTAGGTCTTTACACACTACGACATTTTGCCCTCGACTTCGTTCGCATGGACTGTAGGTAATACATATTTGATTATTTGATCTCCAACGGTCGTTCAAAATTGATTTCCCATTATTATGAGTGTACTCGAAATGACAGGTCACTCAATAACTTAGTAATGAGTTTTTTTGTGTTATTATTATGTCCGATTCCCTTATGAGCTTATAAAGAAAAAGACCGGCCAAGTGCGAGTCGGACTCGCGCACCGAGGGTTCCGTACCACCACATAAAATTGTATTAGTTGAAATTTCAGTAAATTAATTTGCTAGATTTTTTGAGTCCGACACGCGCTTGACCAAATTTTATTATTTGTTATTATTTTATAGCTTATGCACTATAAACATACCAATTTTCAAGTTTGTAAGTGTTCCCGTTTTTAAAATAGAACTAAAACAAAAATCGCCTCAACGACCATCCAACTTGACCCCTCTCTTATATGAATGTTCTTGAAACGGGAGCTTACCACAATTGGTTACCATTAGTTGTGAGAAAAGTTGTAATATTGAATGATTTCAGACTTTTCCCATTATTTGTACTGTGAAACCTAGCTTCTTGCTAAATTTCATAATTTTAGGTCAACGGGAAGTACCCTGTAGGTTTTGCTGTTTTGCATAAATGTATGGAGATGAGGACATAAAATGCCATATCTTTTGATTGCGTCGTTGCAAAAAATTGAAATTTTTAGATCTTGTGTGGTTCATGGATCCTAATATATGGTATTAATTTCAACCTGATACCTTTACCCGTTTGTGAGATAAAGGGTCTTGACAGACAGACAGACAGACAGACGGACAACAAAGTGATCCTATAAGGGTTCCGTTTTTTTCTTTTGAAGTACGGAACCCTAAAAAGGAAGTTTCACCAGTAGGTATCCGCTAATTAGTTATTGTGCCTACACGAAACTATAAATAAATAACAAATAGATAAACGGACAGGGAGAAAAAACTTTTAAAGATCTGTTATTTGGCTTTGGAAAGCTGGGAAAGCTAGGTATGGCAGAAAATAATAATAATAATAAATAATAAAAAAGCATGAAAGTAGAATTAATGCAGTAGAAATGAGAGCGCTGAGGTGTATGATTGGTGTGAAACTGAGTGACAGGATTATAAATAGTGTGATAAGAGAACGTTGTGGCGTAAAAGAAGACGTAGTGACTAAAATTGAGAAAGGGATGCTGACTATGCTGAGATGGTTTGGTCATATAGAGAGGATGAATGAAAGAAGATTGACGAAAGAGATCCACAAAGCGAGAGTGAATGGGAACGTTGGAAGGGGAAGGCCTCGGCGAACGTACCAGGACCAAATTCAGGACGTTCTGAATAAAGGCCAGGTTAAAAGTACACTAAACCGACGAGCATGTATGAGAGGATTGATGAAAGTATAGGAAGCAAGGAAAGTATGTCAAGATCGTAGCAGGTGGAGAACTGTGGTCTCTGCCTACCCCGACGGGAACGAGGCGTGATATTATTTAAGTATGTATGTATGGATCCTATATTGGGATCTAAATGTCGAATACTTATATACCTACGAGTACTACTACTTTTTGAAAAATGCACAGACATGCTGACTTTACAGTTTTATATTAGTAAAGATAATTTTATTATCTGTGTGAAACGAAAAAAAATTGTTTTCAAAACATAACTATTGTGATTGTTTTGTAAATATTATATATCAATGACTGGTAACTTAGATTATCACACCATCTACTTACTTAATGTTAGTCTGTGCTTGGTTTAGTAACAATTTTATTCTCAACGTAACAGTGTATTATGAAGTACTGAATTTCATAAGAGTTATCGCGGGAGAACTATAAAGTAACTTTAGCGACTAACATCTCTTAGCAGTTCAACAGAAAAGTCGAAAAACAATACAAAAATATCTTAACCCTGCATCCTATAACCAGAACAATGGACAGTTATAGGAACCCTTACAACAAACTTCTCTATTCAAACCGAAAAATAATATGTGACAGTTGCAAGGGTGGTATGCTTCTCGTATTTCTCGTCTTAAGTGCTTTACAAAATAAACAAAAAAGGATAGCTATACGCGAGACATGGGGTAGACAAAAAGACTGTATAAAAGTCCGGTTCTTTGTCGGCCTAACTAACGATACAACAGTGAAGAGAAGTATAAGAGAAGAAAGTGCAAAATACAAGGATATTATTCGCGGAAGATTCCCTGATACATACAAGAATTTAGTTTTTAAACATATTTTTGCTCTAAAATGGGCGGCAAAATATTGTAAGAATGGTGCGTATTTTATAAGAATCGATGACGACGTTATGGTGAATATGGAGCTTTTATATGATAAGCTTGAAGGCAAATACTGGAACGATACAAAGCTGATATCTTGCAGAGTATATCATGGGACTTCTGTTATAAGAAATAAAAAATCAAAATGGGCAGTTTCGAAGAAAGAATATGCTGGTGACATGTATCCAGATTACTGTCAAGGTATATTTTTTTAAGTTATATTATTATTACTAACTGTTGCCCGTGACTTTGTCCGCGCGGGATTCTATCTGTCTATCTGTCCATCCATCAGTCCGTATCCGTCCGTCCGCCCATCCATCCGTCCGTCCTTGCGTCCATCCATACGTCCGTCCATCCGTCCGTTCATCCGTCCTTCCATCCGTCCGTCCAGCACTATCTTTCCCTATTGATCCCTATCCATCCCCATCTATCCTTTTCTATCCCTACCCTTTCCATCCCTAGCTATCCCCATTTACACCTTTCCTTCCCTATCCAATCTATCCCTATCTGTCCTTTTCCATCCTTGTATATAGTTAGGAAAAGTACCACGGAGTAACTCCGTGAAAAGTACCGATTTCCTTAAACCACAAGTTCTATAAGTGAAACAAAGCATATTAAGTGTGTTTAAAAAAAATCAAAGGTAAAAATTTGAAAATATTAAAATTTAGTTGTTCAAGCCTACTAACTCAATTATTAGATCGCACCGATATACCAAACAATGTTCATTGTAGCAATAAAATATACCTACACGCGTTAAACATCGCCTCATCGGTCCACACATTTTTTTCTCTTTGGTTTTAAAAAATAATGTAATTTAGTATTTTTTACAACTTTTTATTTTTACTTTCGAACGGAGCAAAAAAAAAGTTTTTCTAATTTTCTCAAAAATGTGTTCTATGTCACTTATACATCATAAAACTCCCAGAAATGTCCGTCCGTCGGTCGGTCGGTCGGTCGGTCCGCGTCGGTCGGTCCGTCGGTCGGTCTGTCTGTCACGCTTCGGCCTAGCGGCTAAACGAATGGTCCGATTGACACCATATTTTGAATTTAAGAGTTTTATGCAAATCCATCGAAGGGTTTTGAGTGGTTACTTGCTGGCTCTCATTTTGAGGGTAGCTGTCATACAACGAAAATGAAAAATTTTAATTTTTGCAAAAACGTCTTGTACAATCTTGATGAAACTTTGCAAGAACAAGCATCTCTATTTAAGGTATTTTGCGGCAGTATCAATTGGTCTGTAGAAATTCATGTAAGGGGTGTTCCTTTACTACTAAAATTAAAAAATGTGATTTACTCAAAATCGGTTTCGTTGAGCTTAATTTGATGTTCTACAATTCGGATTCTAAAACGGTTTTCTACCTGACTGCATATTAAATCAAATAATTTTTACATAAATTTAGTAGGTATAAGTAAGTTTGTATTTTTATATTTTTTGTATGGAATTATAAACTTAAGTTTATCAGTTGGTACTTATTTAGTCATTACTATCCGCAGCCTTTATAATATAGAGTTCTAACTACTATAGCATTCGGCTCTTGATCCGGAGGTTCTGGGTTCGACTCCCGGCGGTGACACTGTTGAATGATGACTCTCGTATATCGCGAGAAAGTAAGTGCAGTGCTGCTGTACAATTTATTTTTTATTTTGTAAACACGCTTAATGTAGGTACTTTGTTCCACTTATATCGGTACTTTTCCTAACACCCTGTATATATCTGTTTCTATCCCTATCTATTCCTGTCCATCCCTGTCAATCCTTATGATAATTGATTAAAATGACAAATATCCAAAAATTACTTTTTTTTATTAACCTAAATGATTTAGGTTTGTTTTTAAGGAAAATTATCCGTTACTGGTAATTTTAAAACTATGAAAATAGAAGTCGTACCAATAACGAGCATTTTAGGACTTTCTTAGAGCCCATAGTGATTTCTTTTTTAGAGAAATAGAGACGTAGTAGGGATTAAAAGACATGATCACCTCTACATTATAATAGGTCTTTTCTTTACCTATGAAATTTTTTACAGATAATATTTTTCGAAAATTAGATTTAAGCTTCTGTTAGCTTTGTCTTCCCAATAATGCTTAAAAAATAAAAAAATGGATTTATAATTCCTAAAAAAAATGTAACGATGTTAGTACTGAGGAGGCGCGGGGAGCTGCTTTGCAACCTGACGTGTTTTGTTTGTGTTGCGTGTTTTTAATTATTTTAAATTGAAAAAGTTATCGATACTGGGCAAAATTAGTATCATTCGATTCCTCATTTCATGAGCTGTGCAGTGACGTGCATAACTTTAATGAAAGTAAAGTGTTATTAACGTAAATCATCCAGAAACCAGTGCTAAAAAGCCGTTGTTATAAGTGTAGTGCTAATACAACCGGTCCGGTCCGCGACCTTGAAGTTTATTGACCCAACTTGTACGTTACATTCGCACGCACCGAGCAGCGAGAAGAATATTGTGGGTTAGCGGGAATTTCCAGCTATTCTCAACTGCAATAAAAATAATGTCGCCTCAACTGGTATGTGGTGGTTGCGCAAATTTAATCGAAGACAGGAGGTATTTGATATGCAGTAAATGCACTGTGCCATACGATCTTTTATGTGCCAATGTTTCTGAGAAGCGGTTCTATAATACTATGACGCCAGAACATAAATCTGCCTGGATATGCATTCAGTGTTTAAGTGCTGAACCTAAAACTGGCAACTTAAATACGCCCGTTCGTCCATCTGAAGATTGCAATGTTAACCGTCGTCGAGGAGCTTCCTCTTACTCGCCCGTTGTGCAATCTTGCTCATCTGTACCGAATCTCACGAGCAGTGAGCCCGATAAGTCCCATGAGGACTCGAGTAACGTGGTAAAATGTACTCAGATGAGTGATATCCGGATGCTTGCTGAAGAGCTTAGGCAGTTTAGAGAGGAATGGAGGAAGGAAAGATTAGAACTGTTGCGTGAAATTAGAGAATTGCGATCAGACTTTATAATTAGAGTAGAAAATGCAGAAGATAATATTGAAAAATTAACTAATCGTGTAGAAGCGTTAGAGAAGACGAAATTAGAGAGTACGGATAGCTTAATAAAAACAATAGAGCAATTAAAAACAGATTTAAATGAGCGAGAACAGGAAACTTTATTAAACGATGTTGAGATCACATGTATCCCAGAGCAAAAAATTGAAAGTGTGCCGCATATAGTTATGGCGCTAGCAACTAAACTGGGCGTTAATCTTACAGATAACGATATTGTTAGCGCTTCTAGAGTAGGAAAGCTACAGGATGCCCCGGAGGATGGCAGGGCGTCTCGCCCGAGGCCGATAGTCGTCCGTTTGGCCCGCCGGGCTGTGCGCGACCAGCTGCTGCGTGAAGCGCGCGTCCGCCGTACTGCTTCTACAGAAGACACCAATCTCCCCGGACCTCATGGCCGTTTTTATGTAAACGAGAGGCTATCTCGTGTGAACCGGCAGCTGTTTCACCGAGCACGTGACATTGGCAAGCGGTTGGAGTGGCGTTACATCTGGACGAGGGACGGTAGGGTATTCGTGCGTCAACACAAGCAGGCGCCCCGCCACCGGATCCGTACAGAGGCCGATCTTGAGCGGGTTTTTGGAGTTAATGTTATTTGATCTCCTGGAAACAAACGCAAATAACTATATCCGTCACAACGCTTGTAGTCTATCCTTACTTAATGTTGTTTATGTCATACTTGCCTTTTTGTTTCTTGTAAAATTTTGTATATACTGTAATTTAATTTTCACCGTTATAATTATGGTTTATTTGTTTTTGCGACTGGCTGCCGATCTGAAATCATTATTGGTTTATATAATAACATCCTGCGACTGTTCTTGTATGAGCGACGTATGTATAAAACTCCTTTTATTATGTAATATTCGTCTTGATAATGCATTTTTGTGGCTTGCGGCAGTGGTACAAAAAAGCGAGAAAGTTGCCATAAAACAATTACACAAGTCACAACACAAAACATTACACACAGTAACAAGTTACAAAACTTATCCAATTTTCAAAACATCAGTCCCAATTATTATCTGCTATTTTAAAGTTTCTAGCTGCGATAATAATCACTTGACTTACATTCTATCTTGCCCGTGCTGGCTGCCGAAGACTTTTGTCCTGTATCTTTTGTTGTTATGTTCATTGCACCAACAAAGTAATGTTTTAACTATTTACACCGTTTTCTCATAACAATGTCTGGCACAAACTTTTTAAAGTTAGGTCTTTATAATGCAGGTTCCTTGAATACAGGACATGACGATTTTCAGGTGGCTATGAACAATTTTAATTCGGATATTGTAGCAATAAATGAAAGTTGGTTGCCACAGGGGCAAGAGGCGCGCGCGCCGGCCGTGCCTGGCTATAGATTGCGGTGCACTCCGCGACCGGCTCATGTCCGCGGGGGGCGTGGCGGGGGGGTCGCCTTTTACTACAAAAACAATATGCGTATACGTTTCCGTAAACCTCCTAATTGTGACAGTATAGAGCAGATGTGGCTAAAAATGAAGATGAATGGATGTAATATCATTATTGGTACGGCGTACAGGCCCCCTTGGCAAAATGTTGATACATTCCTTGATTCACTAACAGAGTCGATATCTTATTTTTCACACAATGATTATATGATTTTATTAGGAGATTTTAATATTAATTTTTTAGACACGAATAATAGTTATTATAACAAACTAATTACGTTTTTACAATGCATGGACCTTAATCAGGTGGTGACGCAACCTACGCATTTTTCTGTCAGTGCTGAGACGCTTATAGACTTAGTATGTACGAATACTCGAGTACGTAATGTATCTGTTACCAATATTACGGGCAGACTTGGTCATGCTATGATTAATGTAACTCTTTCATTTAAAAAGCAAAATATTCCGCCAAAAACAGTCACATACAGGCCCATTAGAGACATTGACTTAAATTCTTTTAACGTTGACTTGAATTCCTTAGATTGGGAATCTGTCTGTGGTTTTCCTACAGTCGATGACATGGTTGAGGGGTTCAATGATATGTTGCTTGGTCTATTTAACAGGCATGCACCTATTAGGACTATTTTAATTAAAATTGAACATGCACTACCATGGGTAACAGATAATATAAAATATATGATGGATTTACGTAGTGAAGCCCTTAATAAATACAGAATAACTAAATCGGATGTAGACAAACAATACCTAAAGGACCTCAAAAACCTTTACAAAACGAGTTTAACTTACGAAAAACAGGCATATTTTAATCATTTAGTTAATTCACAAGTGACAAATAGTAAATCTTTTTGGAAGAATATCAAAGATAAAATTTTAGTACAACCAAATAAGAGTGACTATCTGCCAGATTGTTTTAATGACCCCGATACAATCAATTCGCATTTTCTAAATATTCCTGGATCAGAGTATATTAGTATATCTGATTTGACATACTTCGAATTCAACCGTCACGGTAGTGCAGTATTCCTGCTGCATGCGGTAAGCGAAACTGTGATTTCAAAGTTTATATCTTCAATAAAGACGAACGCCATGGGTAGCGATGGTATATCAAGAGATATGGTACTCCTTACCATGCCACGGACGCTTAGTGTAATAACAAAGATTATAAATATATCGATACGCACTGGTCAGGTTCCAAAGCAGTGGAAAGAAGCAATCATCAAGCCTTTGCCAAAAGTTGACGATCCTAAAGATTTACAAGAGCTCAGACCCATAAGTATATTGCCCTTTATGTCAAAAGTAATGGAGAAGGTAGTACATTCCCAACTGAGCGATTATGTTGAGAGCCAAAACATTTTGCCTGTATATCAGTCAGGATTTCGAAAAGGTAAGGGTACCATAACAGCTCTGTTAGATGTTGTTGATAACATCCTTGCTGAGCAGGATGCGGGTAGGGGTACTATTCTCAGTTTATTAGACTTTTCCCGTGCTTTTGACAGTCTTAGTATTTCGCTGCTTCTGTCCAAGCTTTCTTTCTATGGCGTTGCGCCTTGCGTACTGACGTGGTTTGACAGCTATCTGAGAGGTCGATTCCAATTTGTGCGGATTATGAAAAGTAATGGATTGCAGGTAGACTCACAACGCAGACTGGTAACCCGTGGGGTCCCTCAAGGATCAATCCTTGGACCATTACTATTTCTTATATATAGTGCAGATCTTGTAGGTGCAATAAAACACTGCCATTATCATTGTTATGCGGATGATGTACAACTTTATATATCGACAGTGCCAAATAATTTGTCCTCAGCACAAATTAAAATGAACGAGGATCTGGACAGTATTGCTCGGTGGTCACATCGGAATGCTCTCGTCCTTAATCCAGTCAAATCAAAATTTATGGTCTTAGGCTCAAAACTTCAGGTCGATAAAATACTGGAACAAAAACCATCTGTCAAAATCTTAGGGCTTCCCATATCATTTACTCAAGAGGCAAAAAACTTGGGTATAACATTAGATAGTACCCTTAGATTTGAGAAACATGTCGCTAACTTGGTAAAAAATTGCTTTTATCGTTTAAAAATACTGTATAAGATCAGAAATATGCTCAATGAAAAGGCTAGAATAACACTATGCGAGGCGTTAGTTTTATCTAGACTTAACTACGGAGATATAGTTTTTAGCCCTCGCTTGCTCTCCACAACTAAGCGTCTGATACAGAGGGTGCAAAATGCATGTTGTAGATTTTGCTTCACGGTTCCTCCTAGAACACATATCTCACCATATTTAAACCAAGCAGGTATGCTTAATATGCAATCAAGGTGTCACCTTCATCTTGCTTGCTTGATGTTCGATGTCATCCATTTTAAAGAGCCTGAATATCTTTACTCAAAGATAAAAGTCTCAACGTTCCTAAATAGGTATAACGATAGATATATGCGATTGCCTCTTGCAGTTCACAATCATAAAACTGTTGCATTTAGGGGCAGTTTCCGTTACCATGCGACAAAGTGCTGGAATAACATACCACCACCAATAAGAAATTCATTGTCTAAATTCAGTTTTAAAAGTAAATTTAAATCTTATTTATTACAAAACCAAAAACTAGGTATTCCAGATCACTTTGTCGCTTGTGTTGCACGCTGATTCGACTTCTGGGGCATATCTGTTTTATTTATTAGTACTTATTACTATTCCTTTCTTTCACAAATCTTAGGTATACCTACTTCTATAATAAATACATATATACATTACACACTATTTATCCTTATACATAACATTAACCAGTCACAAACTACTTTTTGTCATTTTTAAACTCGCACACACACACAAATTTACCAACTTTATTTTTTTCTTGCGTACTCGCGGCACTCGCGTTTCCTCATAGGTTAGGTTATAGGTAGTAGCTGAAAAACGGTGTTTTGCCCTTCCGGGCGATATAATACACTGAGCTACGGCCTTTTTGTACCGCTGCGGCACACATGTACTCGCGCCAGTTTTAAAAATTTTGAAATTTGTATCTTTTGTTTTTGTCTTTCATAGTTTACTGTCCCTCGTATATTGTGTGTCGAATATGTGTATGAATAAACATTTTTATCTATCTATCTATCTACTGAAAATTTAGTTTACCTGAAATTCGCCATACAAAACGGAAATTTCATAGGTAATTTTGTACGTAATTAATTAATTAATTTTGTTAATTTTTTTTCGTGATAATACTAAAGAGTGTGAATCTGCCCATGAAACTGAACAATAAATATAATAAATAAATATTTAATTTTTTGACCTCCCATAGAACCTGATAGCGCATTTTGTTTGGGAGGTCAAATCTGGCTTTTCGTATTTCCCCTTCAGTCATTCTTCATCAGAAAGGTATGCTAAAGAATGATCGATACGCTTCTAACGATACCTCATACGTCAAATTACGATAAGTAAGTAGTTTAGAAGTCATGAGGAGATGAACTGACGTAATATACTCACATACATACATAAAAACTGTTCAAATCATAACCCTACTCCTTTTTCCCGTATTCTGGTAAAAAGATGCCAAAAACCGGCCAAGTGCGTGTCAGGCCACGCGCAATATAGGGTTCCGTAGTTTTTTACGATTTTTATCGCAAAGCAGGTGTTGACTAACATTCATAACATAAAATGTTTACATCCTAATACCATGCGAGGTCGTAACGCCTGATTGCTACTGCTATTTACATTATTTCCAGTTTTTCAGCTATAGCTCATTAAAATGTGAAGCCTTCTTAGCTGTGATAGTTTCCCTTTTAATTTCATCATACATATATACTATTACTCTGAATTTTTTCACATTTCCATTAACTACAGTTTAGCTGGCGGGGGGGGGGGGGGGGGGGACACTCGACGACTCCCACAAAAAATTGCGCTTTCAAGCTGAATATTTCACAAACGGATCCCTAAATCGAAAAATGATCTTTGCACACTCACAATCAAACGATACCCAACACAATGGAGTGAACAAGAAACCAAAATTCACCCCCCACTTTACTTGTAGGGCGGGGGGAGGTACCCTAAAATAAATATTTTGTTAAATTTTATTTTACCACTTTCTCGGCGTGAATGAAATACATATCCATACTAAATTTAGCAGCTTTCTTGTACGAAGGGTCTCTGAGCTACGCCGCGGACAGACAGACAGACGGACATGACGAAACTATAAGGGTTCCTTGTTAACTACGGAACCTTAAAAAAGCAGTAGCAATAATTAAATTACTCGCATCGCAACCCTGTAAGTAATGGTAGGTATTTATAATTTCAGGGGCTTTCGTCATCTACTCAGCAGATGTAGTCCACAGCCTTTGTAGAGCAGCATCCAAAGCTCCACCATTCTGGCTAGAGGACGTCTACATCACAGGCATCCTGGCTAGAAGGCTCGGCTTAAAACATTTTAATATTGCCAACTGGTACCTTGAGATGGCCATAAACTTAAACGAGAGAAGTTATTATCGTCATTAAAATTAAATACACTATAGTAGGACATGGTGCTTAAATGCATATGTCGCAGGCAAATAGTTTAATTCGCCATTAACAAACGGCCGGCAAATTGTAAAACACCGGATACTTAGTACCGCCAACCAAGCGCCGACAGAGGTGACCTTGGTCGGTTCCGATCGTGTAGTTCGTGGTTGCCAACCAAATTTTTAGTGACCTTCCAACGCCCTTGGTCGTGAAAGCAGCTTCCCAAACTAAGGTCAAATGGAGGACGTTGGTTACGTCTCCGACCGTGTAGCTGGCGGTTGGGGACCGCACAGATTATAAACTGACGTTTCTTGCCTTTCCCGGTAAGTAAAAACAAAAGAAGACAACGAAATTGACAATTTTGTGACAAAGAAGATATGAAAAGTCTTATAAGCAGTGATTGAGTATATTCATGTTTTCAACCGAACTACAAAATACAAGAACTGTCAGTGTCAACTGTCATTTTGTATCACCACATCGTGTTTTTTAATCTATTTCAATGCTTGTTGTCAACAAGTCGGCGACCGTGTAGTTGAATAGGACCCAAATGGTTGCAAACCAAGGTGACCTCTGTCGAGAGCTTGTCGCCGACCGTGTATCCGGTGTTTAAAACAGCATCGGGAGATTGTAAACGGGGTTGGGTCAGCACTGATGCATTTTAGGTTGGTTAGTTAAGACGATAAGTCCTTAAATTTTTTTGGGTAGGTATATTGAAGACAAATATCTTTTTATTGACTCAGTATCTTGCCGTGATTTTCAGGAATGTATTTCTTGACCATTCAAGTGATCATTGAAAATCGACCAAAAATCCAAAATTGCCTGTTCAATTTTCGTTCTTTCCTCTTTTTGTGGAATCTGAGGTGTTTTAAGTAGTGAAATTAAGTATATTATACAGAAAGGAATTCGTAGTTGCTATCATATGACCAACCTAAAATTTTATTTTATTACCTACTTAGTTTTTACAAAAAGTCGATATTTTATATCTTACGTCACGTTACGCTTACGTCATTATGTTTTGGTAACACGCACAGTATATCCGCGTTGGCGTAATATTACATATATATTCTTTGGTATATCTGTCGCAATCTAATGCGTTGCGGATTGCGTACTTTATCCCTTAGACTGCGCCCACTGTCAAATAACTATCTTTACACACAAAGAGATTTGAACCTTGCTACACTACGCTCGGTCAAACGAGCGCAGCGAGGTTCAAATCTCTTTGTTTTCACCAAATAGGTCTGTGGTTTTCACATAGCAAACCCAACCTAACCGATCCCAAACGGAAGGAACAGATAGATAGATAGATAGATAAAACCTTTATTCAATAAACATAACAC
Source organism: Athrips mouffetella (assembly GCA_947532105.1). Taxonomy (NCBI): domain Eukaryota; kingdom Metazoa; phylum Arthropoda; class Insecta; order Lepidoptera; family Gelechiidae; genus Athrips; species Athrips mouffetella. The sequence goes on along the minus strand of OX383976.1, from coordinate 4,543,366 downwards.
ATAAAACAGATCACAGGAGTTTACAAATATTAACATACACAACTCAAAATAAATAGGTAGATAAGGTAGTTTCACATTTTAGTCGCGCGTAACATCAAGAAGACAAAGTATATTCTACAGGCAGCCGACCTTTTGCATGCTGTATGTGGTATGCCTATTGTATAGGCGCTGGCTCAGCATAATGCATACAGCACCGGCAACGGCACTGCAGCGCTGATATTCTGCCAGAACCGTAAACTTCTCTCTCGTCACAGAGCAAACAGGCTAAATTTTAAAAATAAATTCAAAAATAAAATAAGAAAAACCGTAAAACTAAATACTAATTAAAAACAATTTATAACAAATATTATCAAAAAAAGGAAGAAATAAAGAAATAACGTTATAGTAATTTATTTTTAGGTACGCGTCGCTCGTAGCATTTGTGCTTCCATGAGCCATTTACGGTAATGAAGTTTAAAGGTGACTTAGGAAGTGATAGAACGAATAGGCGGCGGTATATCGTTCCAGATTTTTGTTGCCGCGTACCTAAAACTACCCCGGAAAAGCGCAGTTCTATGCTTAGGAATTTCCAACGCAATTGACAAGAAACGCGCCACATAACGATGATCCGAATAACGCCAGGTTAGTTTGCGATATAGATACTCCGGTTGCTTTGTCAAAATTACATCGAATAGTAAGCAGGCCAAATGTAATTTTATACGCCCTTCCATTCTAAGGATATTTGCCCCATTGAGGAATGGAGTTACATGGGTACGAGGAGGAATCTTAAAACAGTATCGAGCGCAAGCATTTTGAATACGCTGAGCAAGTGCGAGGGACTTTTTTAATAGACAGGGTCCATAAACGGCTATGCAGTGGTTCAACTTTGATAAAACAAGTGTTTCGCAAAGTGTGATACGTAAATCCAATGATAGAAAATCTCTTATTTTATATAGGACTTTGAGCCTAAAGAAACAATTTCTCACCAGCTCAAGCACATGATCATGAAACTTTAGTCCATTATCCATCAATAGGCCTAAATTACGAGCTTTATCAATTTCTTCTATAGGCTCGCCATTAATAAAAATTTTGGGTTGAAGATTTCGAATATTATCAACTTGATGTCTAGTTCCAATAATTAGGAATTTCGACTTCGAAGGATTAAGTACCAAAGAATTTCGCACGGACCAATCATGAATATTCTTGAGATCATTGTTTATCATGTCCATAGCCTGATTAGAATTCGGATTTACAGAGATGTATATTTGTACATCATCTGCGTATAGATGAAATTTGCAGTGTGATATACAATTCTTTATATCAGCAGAATAAAGTATAAATAACAATGGCCCAAGGATTGAGCCCTGCGGAATACCTCTGCTGACAGATCTGAAAGTTGATGTGAGTCTGTTGCCATCCGATTTCGTAAGCAGAACTTGTTGACTACGATGGGATAAGTAGCTATTGAACCATACCACAGCAGATTTGTCAAATCCATAATAAGACAGCTTTGATAAAAGTAAAGGAATGCTCAGAGAATCAAAAGCGCGACTAAAGTCAAGCAGTGTAAGCAAGGTACCCTCCCCAGCGTCGGCCGATGCAAGTATATTATCAACAACGTCAGAGAGAGCAGTGCTGGTCCCGCGACCCTTTCTAAATCCCGACTGCATATCTGGTAAAATTTTGTTTACTTCACAATATTTATAAACTTGGAGATAAACTACTCTCTCTAAAACCTTTGAGAGGAATGGCAAAATGCTTATGGGCCTTAAGTCTTTTAACTCCGTGGGGTTACTGTTTTTGGGAATGGGGCGCACAGATGCAAACTTCCAGCAGTCCGGGAAAATGGAGGTAGAAAGGGATCGATTGATAATCGCTGTGATAAACTTGAGCGTTTTAGGAAGAGTTAACATTACCATATCCAGGCCAATACCATCTACACCCACGGCGCTGGATTTTATACTAAGAATAGCCTTGCCAACTACATCTTCAGTGACAGTCCGCAGAGTGAAAATCTCCGAACAAAATTTTTGAGTTTCATAGTAAGATAAAACGTCGGATGATATCCTACCATCTCCGGGAATATTCAGGAAGTGGTCATTGATCTCTTCCGGCTTAAACATGTCACACGGTATCTCCGCAACACCTTTAAAACTAGGTAAAATAGTTGATTTCATATTTTTCCATAACAATTTCGGATTATGCACGTTTTTATTAATATGATATGTAAAAAATGCTTTTTTTTCATAATACATACTACTACAGACTAGGCTCTTAAGGGTTTTGTATTGCTCCTTACGAGCGACCACATCAGAATTATTATAATCATTTTGGGCTTCGTCACGCAGTTTTATTAAAGTTTTATAATTATTATGGGCCTCGTCACGTAACTTTATCATGTACTGAATATTACTAGTTATCCAAGGAGGTATGCGCTCTTTTACAATGATCGTCTTTTCGGGAGCATGTTTGTTGAATAAATATAAGAAGTTGATATTAAAGTACCTCAGCATGTCGTTTACGTCAAGTAGCGTAAGTAAATAATGCCAGTCTAGTCGATTAAGGTCTAAATCAAAGCTACTCATGTCGATATTTCGTAAAGGCCGGTAAGTTACGTACCTGGGCGGGGTTTTAGGTTTTTTTATTTTCAAATCAATAGATACCATTGCGTGAGCACCCAAACCAGTTATATGATGGACTGAGCTACTGCAGACCTTAGCGTCAGTACATATGACATCTATGAGTGTGCTGCTATGTGAAGTGAAGTGCGTTGGCTCATCGATGTAGTTCGTCAAATTGGTGTAATATAAAAATTGGTTAAAATTTAAAGTATTAGAATGATTGTGATCTAAAAGATTGATATTAAAATCGCCCAATAAAATAGACAATAAAAAAAACAGAGGGGATAAGTGGCCGTGCTCTTGAATGTAGTACCTATGCGGCAAAATTTTTGCCGTGCCTCGATTTTGGCGCCTGAATATTTCCGTCGTCTAAATCTGCCTCCGTATCGAAGATACGGGGATTTTTACATTTGTTTTTTTTTTCAGGTTCCTCCAGCATGGGTCCGAAACCTTTTCTGTACGGTCCATTAGATTTAAAAGCAAGGGAGTTTTACGAAATTTGGATTGCGTTTAACTTTAGAAACAAATTGGTGATCAAGCCTGAAATAAGCGTACCCAAACGGTTGGAACGACTGCCGCGTGGATACTCTAAACTTTTAGCAAAGTTTTTGCGATCTATTTTAATTTAAGTTTCGGTAGCTGTCAAGTGTTTTTTTAAATAGGGTTATTTTTGGACCCCTGGCATACCCCTGGCCAAATTTTAGTATGATGCTCAGAACATGTATCTGAACAACTTTCCCTAAGGAACATGGGTCGAAAAACAAGAAAAAATTTTGGCCATCCCATACAAATCTTCCAATCTTCTTCTTCTTTTCTTTAACGTCCTCTTGTATGTAATTCTCTGTATGTTAATTGTGCAATAAAGAATATAATAAATCTTGTGCCGGCAATAGTGAGATTAGTATGGAATGCCCCAACTAGCAAAAATGGATCTTTCAGACGTCTCAAGAGTCACTCTTATATCATGCTTACAGACCTCCGTAAGTAGCGATTTGGGCGCACTTTATAAGTGTTTTCACCCTTATTGTTGCCTTACAATGGTCTTGAGAAGTGTATTTTCAGTCTTATAAGCCTCTTTCTGATGCTTTTATGATACCAAATAAACTTACAAGTGACTTACATACAATGGCATGTACTAAGGGCAAATAGGCTTATAGTCTTCTTACTATTGCTGCACTAAGTGTGTTAACGCTAACAATCCTCTTTGTGATCTCCTGAGTAAAAATTACAATCGATCATTCGGTCGCCATATAGTCACGCGAGTGAATTCTTTTAAAAAAAAAACAAAAGGACGCCGAAAAACGTAAGAATTTACATTTATTTTGCTTTCCTGCAAATCTCTAGTGTGTAGCTAATGTGTATATTTTCAAACTCGTGTATTTGCGTACTCTAAAGTACTAGTTAGCATGCGAAGTCGATTATTTTAAAAGTAAAATGTGAATATTTTCACGGGCCTTTCCAAAAATGTATCATTGATGTGTAAACTTAAATAGTTATTTGTGAAATTATTATCAAAATGCGCCATTACACCTAATTATGACTAATAAGTACTTTATCAGAACAAAATAAGTGCATTACTCTTATTTGCGGCTTATATCGCCCTCGTAAAGTAACTCAAAATCATTTGGCTACTGCATGCATGCTTCCATATTGCTCATAATTTTAGGGTTCCTTGATAAAGTTAAAGTAAATCAAATGAAAAAGGTGTTATGGGCACTTAGTGCGTTTTCACGTAGAAAACAGGTAGCATGCGCCGCCTTACCAACAACCTGATTTTACAATAGTTTCGGGAGCAAAACTAGAACACAAAAAGACGTCGTACCATGGAAAAGATAACCTCAAAATAGGTTCTGTGTAAGTGACTTATAAGTGTTTTAAATTGCTATTACTCTTTATAATGGCTTAGGTGAGATAAATCATATGGATTTTATACTTGGTTTTAGAGTGGATTTATATGATGCCGTAGTAAGAGTTTTTAGCACTTAGTAAAGCAACTTCTAAGATCGAATGTATTTGTAAAAGGCATTTATAAGTGTTTATTAAGAGTCAATGACAATCAGACTTATAAATGCGTTTAAAATACCAACACCCTTTATTAATTGCTTACAACGTTATCTTATGTACGTCTGTAAGAATAAATCATAAGTGTAACTGACGAAGTCTAATAAAACACTTAAACAAGTCATTTCTAAGCTCGAAAGTACTTACAAAATGCATATATAAGTGTTTATTAAGAATCAAGTGCAATCAGGCTTATAAAGTGCGCGTATAATACCACTACTCTTATTAATATTGTATAAATTTTACTTTCATACGTCTATAAGAATGCGTTACGAGGGCTATGCTATTAAAGCCTAAATAGACTCATAACATGCCTTTATTAGGGGAAATTTGCTAGTTGGGGCTTAAATATTTTCTCCTTTTTCGATCCATGTTTCTTTGGGAAAGTGTTTTACATTCGTGTTCTGAGTAACATACTAAAATTTGGCCAGTGGTCCAAAGATAACCCTGTATGTAAAGTATGTTCGATAAATGTAAATTTTTTTGTGGCATTTGGTATGGCTGACACGGGGCAAAACTTTAACGTCTCGGTCGGAGTGATGCAGCTATAGGAAAGAAAATAGCGTTTTCTTCCTTTCTTATAGCTGCATCCCTTCGAGACGCCTAAATTTTGTCCCCTGTAAATCAGCCCGGCTTTTCAATGAGCGAGGCTGCAAATTTCGTTTGCTAATTGTCCTTGCTGAGCCCTGGCTAGTCTGGAGCAGGTCTGGAGTTTCATTTTTCATACTTGTGTTTTTGAGATGTCAATTGTCTTTTTAATGGTAAAGCGAAATTGCGCGGTTCATGAGCGGTGAGGAGGGAAGGGAAGTGGGCGCATGCTTAAAAATCTTCTAGAACAACGATGAAACTTAAAAATAACCATTTTTTCAAAAAAATAAATATATATTTTTTTTACGTGAATGGTTTTATATCATAAAAATATCAGTTGGAGTGTATGAGGGTTTCGCTTATTCCATTAACACGTTGTAAAAGACAGCTTTCCGAAAACTGAAAGGGAATGATTAGTTAACGTAACTGAACAACTTTCAGTGATTGAAACTTTAAGGAAATTTAAAAAAAAATACTGGCCTCTCCAAACAAACTGTCCAATCAAGTTTACAATTTTGTATGAAGAAAGAGATTTTTTCTTTTTCATTTTTAGAAAGTTTAATTCGCTTAAAGTTTTGATTCGTTGACATAGTTCGTTGATTGAACTTACCACACCCATTGTTCGTAAAGAATATAGGACCAATTAGTATATAATATATGACGACTAGCTCACCTATGACAAACAGAGCGATCTTCAATACATATCGGCGTCTTGTAAACTATTATATATTCTGTGGTCGTACGTACATATACATCATTACTATACATAATCGCGCTGTCGGCACCGTTAGCGAGCTAAAAGTCGGTTCATAAGGGCCAAAATACATAGCTCCGGCACGGCGCCGTGCCGTATTCCGGTGCAGCGCCGTGCCGTGAAAATAGCAGTGTGGCCAGTCATAAGCTAGTTTCTGCGATTTTAGCGGGATTCGGTCTCTTATTATCTTGACGATTTACGTATGAAAATGACTGAATGTTAGAATATAATGAATTGCAGCTGCAAGTTTACCTAGTATAAATATATTAAATTTAACTGAAATAATTTCTAATTTGTATTGAATCGGAATCGAATGGAAATTAAATGACAATTATATTGAGATTGAATTGGAATAGGATATTATCTAATTGCAATTGAAGTAGAATTAAATTGGATCGGAATTAAATGTAAATGATGAAAAATTAAATTGGAACAGTGTTGGAATTGAAATGGAACAAAATTGGAACTAAATCAGAACTGAATAAAAATTTTGTTGGAATTCAATTATTGAAACTTCTTATGCGGCGCTTAGAAAATTTTATATGGGGAAAAAATGATAGATTCGCATCAGATGTCGCATCAGATACCACGTCAGAACTCAGATCAAGTATAAAAATGGATTTGCAACTAATCATACCAAGTTAGAGCAGGCTCAACATATACAAAAGTTCTAAAGTGTGATAAAGACCAGAACATCTTTTTTGTCTTTGTCGCGTCAGATCTCAGATGAAGTATAAAAATGGATTAAACTACTGACCTTTGGGGTGGTAGGGGCCTACCTCCTAGCGGTCCACCCCGGGCAACGGCGCCGCGGGACACTATGTTCTGTGGCGGCGGCTGAAGGTCCCTCACAGCGGTGGTAGGCTTTGGCCGCCTGGCTCGCGAGCACCCTCCCGCCGGAGCCCGACGCCAAACAGCTTAGCTGTGTTCCGTCGGAGTGCGGGAGTGCCAGTGCCATTGGGGGATGGGAGGTGGTCAGTAGCGCGGCTCTGATTCGGTCTTGGTCTCTAAGCAAGTTTGTACCGGGTAACTCATACTGGAGGGTAGCGGGATCCGAGGCACGGTCCCTGCCGTTGGCCGACCGCAGGTAGTAGGGGGCCCAAGTACAACGAAAGCCGACGTGGGAAAGGCTGCCCTGCCAACTAGCGAAAAATCCCGAAATGCTCCATCGTGCCAGCTGGCGACTGGACGGGAGGACCCGATGGACCCATTTCGGGGAGGCTCGGGCGTCCCCGCAGTCTCCAGATGAGTTCCCCACAGGTCGAATGAGCTGAAGCGTCCAATTGGAAAAAGGAGTAGCGTCTCGACCATTCTTCCATTTCCCCACCACACACTCCTCAAAATGAAAAAAAGTACGAAAAGAATTAAGATTACCAAACGGCGGCACTTCCTCCCGCTTAAAGTGCACCTTACAAACATCAGGGGGTTGCACTCAAATATCGACCCGGTCCACCATCATCTCGAGACCGAGAAGCCGCACTTATTCTTTTTAACGGAGACGCAAATAGGAACACCGTCGGACGCGGCGTACCTCAACTACCCAGGATACTCGTTGGAACACAAGTTCAAAAAACGAGCTGGGGTCTGTGTGTACGTTCGCGATGACATTTGCTATCGGCGTCTCCGTTGCTTTGAGGATTCCGGGTTTTCTACAATCTGGCTACTGGTGGACACCGGGGTCGAGAAATCTCTCTACGCCGGTGTCTATCGGTCGCACAGCAGTGACGAGGAGACATCCAGGCTCTTTGAACAGCTAATGGAGAAGGCGGATTGTGCCCAACAACGGTACCCAACAGCGCAGCTTCATTTTCTGGGGGACTTTAATGGCCACCACAGCGAGTGGTTGTTCCCATACCAGAAAACTGACCATGCTGGGAGAGAGGCGCGCAAACTAGCACTGTCGCTAGATCTCACCCAGCTGGTGAATGTTGCTACGCGGGTGCCAGACGTTGACGGACACACGCCCAATTGCTTGGACTTGCTGCTGACCACAGATCCGGACAGGCACTCCGTGTCGGTATCAGCCCCGCTGGGAACATCCGACCACTGTATGGTGAAGTCCGTGTCGATCATCTCTCCTCCGGATGATAGCCCAAGAGGCACGAGGCGAGTTTGGCGATACGAGTCAGCAGACTGGGATGAGATGCGGCACTTCTTTGCGTCCTACCCATGGCAACCAGTGTGTTTTTCTTCGGGCGACCCCACCTGTTCAGCTGAAGCGGTTGCAGATGTGATACGGCAGGAAATGGAATACTATATTCCATTCTCCGATATACCGCTCGGTCACAAAGCCCGACCTTGGTTCAATGCGGACTGCGCTCGCGCTGAGGCTCGAATGCAGTCAGTTCGAGCTCGGCGGGTTCGCGCGAAGAAAAGAGCATTTAATGCTGCTGCAAAGTCCTGCAAGCGGGTGATCCGGAAGGCCCGTTACGACCACGTCAGTCGCATAGGGACCAAACTTGCATCCTACCCCTCTGGTAGTAAACAATTTTGGTCCCTTTCCAAGTCAGTCGAAAACAACTTCTGCCGTCCTACATTACCTCCCCTGCTGAAACCAGACGGGTCACTAGCCCACTCCGCAACAGAGAAAGCAAATTTATTTGCATCTCTATTTGCGAGCAATTCTCGCCTAGATGCAGACTCTAATCAGCCACCGACGATTCCTCGCTGTGATTCTTCGATGTCGGAGATCACAATACACTCAAAAGAGGTTCGTAGAGTACTTCGAAGTCTAGACGTGAACAAAGCTAGCGGTCCTGATGGAATACCAGCAAGAGTCTTGAGGAACTGTACGCCTGAGTTGTCTCCTGTGCTGACGCGTTTGTACCGCCTCTCTCTTAAAACAAGAACGGTGCCTAAACCTTGGAAGGTTGCCAATGTACAGCCGGTACCCAAGAAGGGTAGTCGTGCCGACCCCACCAACTATCGTCCGATCGCCATCACCTCCATACTCTGCAAAGTTATGGAAAGGGTACTAAATGGAAAACTGCTGACTTACCTAGAAACTAACGACCTACTCAGTGATCGTCAGTATGGCTTCCGCCGGGGACGATCAACTGGGGATCTTCTAGTGTATGTTACGCATTTCTGGGGCGAGGCCATCGAGAAACACGGCGAAGCCCTTGCCGTATCACTGGACATCTCGAAGGCCTTTGACAGGGTATGGCACGCAAGTCTGCTGAGCAAACTTCCTGCATACGGCATTCCCGCTGACTTTTGCTCTTGGATTTCTGACTTCCTGAGTGAACGGTCGATCCGAGTAGTCCTTGATGGCTGCTCCTCTGACCTCATGGCTATTGACGCCGGGGTTCCTCAGGGGTCTGTTCTCTCTGCGACTCTTTTCCTGCGTCACATCAACGACCTACTTGGTCCTAATATTGTTGGGTACGCAGATGACAGTACTGTCGTCGAGAGATATATGTCAAGCGCAAAAGCCAGCAGTGACGAAATACGTTCTTTGAGAGAGGCCACGGTAGAGCGTATAAACTCAACCTTAAGTCTTGTCTCCGACTGGGGTGACAAAAATCTGGTGAGTTTCAACGCCACCAAAACACAAGCGTGTCTATTCACTGCCAAAAGGAGTCCATTCAATCTGGCTCCTACTTTTCGAGGTACATCTGTACCGGTCTCCGACAGCCTCGAGCTTCTTGGCATGAAGCTGTGTGCAAACCTGAACTTCGGCGCCAACATTGAGTCAAAAGCTCAAACTGCGGCCAAAAAGTTGGGTATCCTCAATAAGGTTAAGCGGTATTTCTCTCCTGGACAGTTGCTAGTTTTATACAAAGCACAAGTCCGATCTTGCATGGAGAATTGCTGCCACCTTTGGGATGGCTCAGCCAAATACCAACTAGCCGCTCTAGACTTGATCGATCGCAGAGCCAAGAAGCTCGTTGGTGATAAGATGCTAGTGAAAACCAAGTTTCACAGCCTAGCCCACCGGCGCAAAATTGCATGTCTGTCGGTCTTTTACAGATTGTACTTCGGAGAGTGTGCCCAAGAGCTCCATGAGCTTATTCCGCCATCCCCCTTCTACCATCGGGAATCCAAACGCTCCGCAGGATATCACCCATATCTGGTTGATATTCCACACATTCGCACAAAGCGCTTTGAAACATCCTTTATAATGCGCACAGCTAAGGAGTGGAATTCTCTGCCTGCGTCTGTGTTCCCGAGCTCTTATAACCCGAATCTATTTAAGTCGAGAGTGAATAGGCTTCTTCTGGGCAAGCTCGTTCCATCGTCGACCTCATCTCTGTCCTCAAGGCTAGATCGAGGTCAAGAGTAAGCCCATACATAGTAAAAAAAAAAAAAAGACTACTCGTGTCCTGAGACAAATGATAGGTCTCGATGAGGTGTACATTTCGGATGAGATATACATGTAGATCTCATCGAGATCTATCATTTGTCTCAGCACACGTGTAGTCTAGGGTGAGTAGTTTTCGAGTTATAGCAATTTTTAGTTTGACTGCTTGTGCACAACTAAAAAAGCCGAGACTATGACAAAGACAAAAAAGATCTTTTGGTCTTTATCACACTAGAACTTTTGTGTATGTTGAGCCTGCTCTAACTTGGTATGATTAGTTGCAAATCCATTTCTATACTTCATCTGAGATCTGACGCATACATACATACATACATAATATCACGCCTCGTTCCCGTCGGCGTAGGCAGAGACCACAGTTCTCCACCTGCTACGATCTTGCTTCCTGAACTTTCATCAATCCTTTCATACATGCTCGTCGGTTTAGGGTACTTTTAACCTGGACTTTATTCAGAACGTCCTGAATTTGGTCCTGGCACGTTCGCCGAGGCTTTCCCCTTCCAACGTTTCCATTCCCTCTCGCCTTGTAGATCTCTTTCGACAATCTTCCTTCATTCATCCTCTCTACTTGACCAAACCATCTCAGCATCCCTTTCTCAATTTTAGTCTCTACGTCTTCTTTTACGCCACAACGTTCTCTTATCACACTATTTCTAATCCTGTCACTCAATTTCACACCAATCATACTCCTCAACGCTCTCATTTCTACTGCATTAATTCTACTTTCATGCTTTTTCTGCCATACCCAGCTTTCACTGCCGTACATCAGTGTTGGTACCAAAACGCCTCTATGAACAGCCAGACGAGCCTTGTGAGACACCTTCTGATTCCTCATAAAAGCATGCAGAGCACCATTCACCATGTTTCCAGCATTCACTCTTCTTTCGATATCACTTTCACACTTTCCATCTCTCGTAAACTTAGAACCCAGATACACAAACTCCTTCACTTGTTCGACTTGTTCACCCCCTATTAATATAGTACACTCTGTCATACACTCTTCTCTTACAAGTACCATTACTTTTGTCTTGCTTACATTTTACTTTCATTCCTTTCCTATCAAAAGCCACATTCATCATTGTTACCATCTCCTGTAACTCGTCAGCAGATGACGCAAGTATAACTTGGTCATCAGCGTAGAGAAGACATTTGATGAGTAACTCATTCATTCTCAGTCCACACATACTCTCTTTCAGATCAGTCAAACAGTTATCCATGAATAGGTTAAACAGCCAAGGTGACGCTACACATCCCTACCTAACACCTTTTTCGATGCTAAACCATTCAGTGTACGCCCCGTTTATTCTGACGCAAGCACTGGAATCCTCATAGAGAGATTTCAGTGCTTGAATCAAATGACCGTTCACCCCATACATAGACAATGCCGACCACAATTCATTCCTTACTACTCGGTCATAGGCCTTTTCCAAATCCACGAACGCGCAGTAGACTTTTTGGTTTTTGGCCAAAAACTTTTCAGCTATGCACCGCAAGGAAAAGACCTGATCTGTACATCCCATTCCCTTTCTAAATCCCGCTTGTATCTGACGCGACAAAGACAAAAAGATGTTCTGGTCTTTATCACACTTTATTAAAACTTTTGTACATATTGAGAATTTTTGTATATAAGCCTGCTCTAACTTGGTATGATTATTTGCAAATCCATTTCTATACTTCGTCCGAGATCTGACGGGACATCTGATGCGAATTTAACATTTTTTCCCCACCTAAAAAAATGCCAAGCGCCGCTAAAGTAATTTTCACTTCAAAAATTGACTCTGTCGCAGTGGTAATTGAGCCTAACTGATCCCATTTAATTACCCATCTTCGAAATCTAAACCTTACCCTAACATGTCATATTTAAAGTCATGGTTACCTTACCATGTTCTTTGAATATCATGTAAGTAATACGGTACCAAATTTCAAATCGATAGGACATATGGAAGGTAGTCAGATCCCCTCATCAACTATTAAAGAGCTGATGATCTTCGAACGGCTGATCAGGTCATGTAACCTTAACATATAATTTCAATATCATTGAAGTAATACGGTACCAAATTTCATATCGATAGGAATACATATGGAAGGTAGTCAGATCTCCTCATCAACTATTAAAGAGCTGATGATCTTCAAACGGCTGATCAGAACATGGTTACCTTACCATATACTTTCAATATTATTGAAGTAACATGGTACCAAATTTCTAATCGATCGGATATAAGAAAGTTAGTTAGATCCCCTCATCAACTAGAAATGAGCTGATGATCTTCAAACGGCTGATCAGGTCATGGTTACCTTACCATATACTTTCAATATCATTTAAGTAACACGGTACCAAATTTCGAATCGATAGGACATATGGAAGGTAGTCAGTTGCCTTCATCAACTATTAAAGAGCTAATGATCTTCAAACGGCTGATCAGGTCATGATAGACTTTAAGGGCACTGCATGTTATCCTACGTCATCTAGCACACGAAATTTGCGACTTTGTAGCGATAGTAGTGGCCTAGTAGGTCCACAAAACGTTGGTCTGCCAATCCGAAACCTGTGTGGTCCGATCACATCCAACCACTTTTGTGGACCGACTAGCGAAACTGCCAAGAGGATGCAAGGCAGACCTTTTGTGTTTTACTTATATAGGTACCTTCTATTTCTACGAATAGGTTTCATTCGTGTACTCTATCACGAACCCACTTTCGCTCCGACTGTGCAAAACCTGCCAGGTTACGGATTGACAGACCAACGTTTTGTGGACCTAATAGGCCACTACTATCGCTACAAAGTTGCAAATTTCGTGTATTCGATGACGTAGGATAACTTGCAGTGCCCTTAAAGTCTATTACAATTATATTTGTTATTCCTGTAAGACTAATCTATAAATGAACAAAAAATTACGTGATGGTCCTTATAAAGACCATAGAAACTTAAATGCAGAATAATATGTTTCATTTAAGTATTTTAATAAAACACAGTTTGGTTTCGTAATCCTATTAGAAATTTTGAGCAAAAAAAATTACACAATTAGGAAACTTCAGTCATAGCCCTTGGGCCTTATCTATTAGGAATATAACAGTAGATTAGTAGCCAAGGGCTGTAAGGCATCAATTGCAGCCCGAGATATTTAGGCGCACGAGCGCAGCGAGGGCGCCTACAGTTCGAGGGTGCAATTGATGCTTACACCCGAGCTAACTACTCTGCTTTACATCTCGATTGTGGGGTAAGTAGGTCCTAATTACTTACGAGTACCACCAAATTGTAGGTGACCAATTAGCGCTATAGGGTAATAATGTAGCTAGAAAAGCCCTAGGGCGGTAAGTAATTAAAACGCCCGCCGCCCCGCTGCTGGAGGCGGCCATCAAGGCGGACGTTACAATTACTTACCGCCCTAGGGCTTTTCTAGTTACATTATTACCCTAGAGCGCTAATTAGTCACCTAAAAGCCCCATTTGGGGGTAATAAGGACCTCCTTACCGAATATGAGAGATGTACAAACCACATTTATGGCAGTGGGCTTTATTTGGACTATAAAAAGTAACATTATAAAAAATTATCATGGACCTGGGAAACTCCGTAAGTAAACCACATCTTTTTACCATGGGAAAATTAGCTAAGTTTACTTCAGCTAAGTTCGAGTTTTATGCCTTTTATCAACGCGGACGAAGTCGCGGGTACCAGCAAATAGAGAATAAAAGCAACCTTAAATCAATAAAAACATATATTAATTAAAGATACAAAAACTCATCGCACCATTCCTTCAAACACCGGTGACAGTCAATTGGTTTTGCAGTTCTTTACATATCATCTTAAACCATTCTAGGAACAATTCCTTATCCTTCTTTAAGACTAAATATTGGCCCATGACTACGTACGCCTGAAAAAAAAGCAACCATAGTAAAAGAAGGTTTTAGAGATCAGAAAAGTTTTGGCAGAAACATTAATTCAATTAATCTTGTTAGAGCCATTATTATAATTGTAAGTAGGTATATCAAAGATCTTTTTATCTCAATAAAAGATTAGTTGGTATTTTATATTACTTTTCTTAGCCGGCACCATACATAGGTACAATATGAAGACAAAAAAAATATAAATAAAAAACATTTTTTAAACGAGCTATTCAATAATTTCGTAGTCGAAAAAAAATTTATTATGCAAGATTCGTGGTGGTTGTAACCGCAAATTAATAAAAGAGGCTGCCAGGGTGCGCGGCCATATTGTACGACTATTTAATTGCATAGATTATTGCGAATTTCTTGTATGGTAGTGCTCTAGAGGTTAAACCAAATAAATTTCAGACGTGATACAAGCTTTCAGAATTATAATTATGTTATAATATTATTATAATTATACTATAATAACATTCATCACGACGAATCTTGCATAAAACTATTTTATCCGAAAACTAAATTTTTGACAACATACTATAAGTAACTACCATGTAACTACATTATAATTCGTGTAAGTCATTTATGCAAATGCTGGGTAAAGATGTATTCAAAAAGGAGTTAAAATGCAAGAAAAATTACTTTTTTTAAAATCCTTTTATTACTTTTTTGGGTAACACACAAAGGAAACCACCGCTTATTTCGATGATTTACCTTTAGTTAATGTGCTTTTGACTTAATAATTTCAAACATAATCAAACATAAAAACTTGTTTTATAATAATAATAAAAGAAGCAGTAAGTAGTTATAGCGTAAAAAATATACAGTGTGTAGGGTACGGTGTACCGAAAACCAAACGACTAAACTGAACCACTTTCCCTAATAAAAGAGAAATAAAAAATGCAGCTTGTATGAAAAAGTAAATAAAAAAGAGATTGATTTCCTATCATTTATTTTTTAGCGAATTTTTTTTCTACTGAGTTAATATTTGACGCAAGAGAAGACAAACGTGGTGTATAATAGCTTACTTTGTCATAGCCGGCCTTTTCGAGTCTCTTGCCCAATACTTCTCCGACTCCTGCAAGCTTTGTTTTACGGTTCTGCTACAAAATTTTGGAATTTTTATGTTGTTTCGTTATGAATTTTCTTTTGCTTCCTTTTTATAATCTCAAAATATGGCAAGATAAAAAACATGTGATTTAGAACGCCAAAACAACGCCGAATGAATAATAAAAGTAGTTAGGGTAGGGTAGATAGTAAACTTTTTTGACAATCAGTGTGACCATATTGAGAAATGAAGAATCTGCAGTGGTTTACAGTGGTTCAAGGGCCCATACAAAGCCCTGCCTGCAGGGCCCTGCTTGCAGTACTGCCGCAGAGGATGTTGCCACACAAAGCCCTGCAAGTCATAAGAAGCGTGGCGCTGTGTCTTTCCCATACAATTACCTATTCTAAAATGGCTCCATCATTATCAAAACACCAAAAATGGCGTTAGCTGTGTACTTGTGGCAGAAAGAAAACGAAAAGAAAACAATGGTGTATATACCTAACTACTGCGAGAGTCGTTGGGTCACGCTTATTTACTGAGAGAGTTAGACCCTGATGATAACAAAAAAAAAACTTTTTAAAAATTAAAATTTTAAAATATCTTATCAAAATATTTTTTTCAAAATAGCTTTAAAAAATCTTGAAAGCCGACAATGTAGCATCTTTATTAAAAGTCTTATATTTTTGGGACCGCATGTCTTTGTTATGGCATTGCTCGTTGTTAATCTCGATATAGTTCGAATATGTCCCTCCACAGCTCCTCCAAGCCCTCCACACGTCTTTCTCCCGTTGGCTCATAAAGAAGAGATTTTCAACTTTTTATGACGAAATCAAGAGTGAGTTCCAAAACGGTAATAGTTACCCTTTGACAGCAGTCTGTCTCGACCACACTGATGGACGTCATATAAAGCTATCCTGCTGTCAGGGTATTTTCTACCCGATTCGGAACGCAACCCAAACAAAATGACGGATCAAATCGGCCCGACTAAAACGGCCCATACAAAGCCCTGCCTGCAGGGTCCTGCTTGCAGTGCCACTGCCAATCGTACTTTGTGTGGGCATGCAGGGCCGACAAAATCGCCGTTACATCGGCCCTGCAACACCATACACGGTACGATTGGCAGTGCGCACTGCAAGCAGGGCCCTGCAGGCAGGGCTTTGTATGGGGCCCTGTCACTGCGGCCCTGCGGCGGCAGGGTGAACAATTAAAAATCGGCCCTGTATGACTACACAAAGTACAATTGGCCGTTTTAATTGTAATTTTATTTTTAGGGTTCCGAACTAAACTGTTAAAAACAAAACCCTTATGACTTCGTCTGTCTGTCAGAACTGTATTAATATTCTATCTAATCTGTGAACTGTATATCTCAGCAACCACTCATGCTATCGACTTGAAGAATATATCTTAAAAATATTATTATAGTAAAGGGGGCCCAAATTGGGGGTCAAAATTTATTTGGGGGTGAAAGGGCTTTACGTGTATATTCCAAAAAAAACATTTTTTTATTTTTTTTACAACTTAGTTTTCAAGTTATAATGAAAAATTTTGTCAAAAAAATATAATTCCCCCCTTATCTCCGAAGTTTACGAAACGAAAAATTTGAATTAATTACAGTCGATACAGGTTTATGTGAATATTACAGCAAAAATACAATGACCTCTGTTAACAAATGAGAGGGAGTTGAGAAATATGTTAAATAAAACACTCGAAGTCTACTTACGTTTTGTAATAAGTTATTCACTTTACACAGTGTTAAAATGGGTACATTAACACAATACCATACATAAGAAGAAGAGTTACTCCTTTAAAGGTAGAATCTCCCAGTTTGAAGAACAAAATACGACTGCCTGAGCGAGGCTGGCTCGAACGTTCAAGAGACCTCTCCCACCACAATATTACCCTTTCCATAAAACGCTGGGATTGGTCGAATAGCCGCCGCGCTCTGACAGTTGGTACAAAGGAGTCAATACAACAACCATTTATGAACAATATCGTAAAGCTATGAAAAGTTAGTAAACACTGGTGACTTAAATATTATAATATTGGAGATCAGAATATCTGTCATGACAACAGTCGGCCATCCGATTGTGATAGGTACGTCCTCGTACCGTCTCTCAAAAACGAATACATGTACAACACTATTCTTTATAAGTTATAGAGATCCGAATGTTTACTATAATATGGCACAATATTATTTAACAGTGCTTTTTCATTGTGTGAAATTGATCAAACACAAGATTTAATTATGATTATGAAGTAATCTGACAGAATTAATAAAGATTGTCAAGAAATATTGACGTTGAATATTACAAGACGTCTCATACAAAATCTAAATAACAAAAAGGTTGGGAACTCGTAGTTCTTTGAAATATAGTTTGTTTACATCAGTTGTTATCACGTAAAGTACGAATTAAGTACAATAGATTCAAAAAGATTTTAGTTATTACATAGGGCAACAATGCCTATATAACATTACTACTTACAATAAAATTATGATAATATTAAGTCTAATACAAGGCAACATGGCAACAAACAAACAATGATAGTAATAAAAATTATGTAGAACTATAGATAACAAAACCAAAATTTGGCACTAGGACACGGTTTGGCAACAAGGCCAGGATTTGGCAACAAAGACATGGTTTGGCATCAAGGCCATTATTTCTAATCTGAAATAAAAGATTATTATTTATATGACAATGAGTTGAAATATGAAATAAAAGATTGTTACATGGTTTGGTTTGGCATCAAGGCCATGGTTTGGCATCAAGACCAGGGTTTGGCATCAAGGCCATGGTTTGGCATCAAGGCCATTATTTCTAATCTGAAATAAAAGATTATTATTTATATGACAATGAGTTGAAATGTGAAATAAAAGATTGTTATTTATATGTAAATGAGTTGGGCTATAAGACCATAATATGTCAATGAATTGGGCTACACGGCCGTATATCAATGAGTTCGGCTACAAGGCCGCATAAGTTACGCAACAAGGCAATAGGTAAGTTCCTAAGTGCAAGGTTAAAGGTTCCAATTTTCATGAAAGCTTTATTTATCGTCACCAAAGGCCTTAAGGTTATGCCCAGTGTAGTAAAAATACTACAAAGTAAAGAGTTTAGGTGTGATTATAAATAATTAGCAAATTATTAATAATAGTCGCATATTTAAGATTTATTCATTCAAATTTTAATCTCAGTGGCCGAAGATAGATGCGAAAAATTTATTGAAACGTAGTATCATTGTTTATACAAAACATGCATACTCATAATATGTGAATAAGGGCCTTTTCCTTAATGAAAGGTGTTATGTGCATAGGTACACCCAACTGCACGTCAGTAGGAACACTCTGGACTTTATGGCATGGTAATAGAGTTTCAAAATTACAATTTGGGAACAGTAGAGGTATTAAAATGTTGACACTTAAACTAAAGTAATATTTAGTTAGCCAAATTTATTAAGCTTCTTTAACTGTATTGTTAGTTAGGGATTTGCACAGTGCTAGGTAACTTGCACATCTATTTTGCAATGTATATCACCTTTAGCCTCAATAATTGACAAGAATTTGTCAAGAAGTTCCATTTCGAGGTAAGTCCGCATTTTCATGTGTTGTAATGGATCTTAAGTAATACGTCTCAATAAATTGAAGTGCAATAAAGAGCCACCCTACAAAATCACAAAACCTCTGAAGATAAGACAATAGATGAAGCAAATGTAGCTCTTTACGCCTTAAGGCAATTCTACATAAAGTGCAATACATTTTCCATAAATTCTCAGGGAACTCTATGAAAAATTTACAAAGGAATTATAATTAGTACTTAGGGATTATAATCAATATTTTCTCGTGTCCAATCGAGTATTAAGAACTCTAGAGGATGTTCACACTCGTTTGAAGTGTCATATTTCTTATGATTCTTTCCTTTCTTTCTTATTAATTAATTACAATAACTACACCATCTTTTTGTTTTATTATTATTTTGATGTAGCATGCAAGCATGAAAGGAGGTAAGCCTCGCTAATGCTTGTTCACTCTAGCTTTGAAAAGATTCAGATAAACATAGGGAAAAGTTTTAGTATTTCCTTTGGAAAATGTGTTTTCTTTACTCTTTCGCTAGATCATCGCAGACGAAGTCGCGGGTAATAGGTAGTTTAGATATTCTCGCTTTTATTTCTGCTTAATATAACTGATATTTATCGTTCAATGTATGGAATAATCATATGTATTTTAAATACAGTATTTTTCTAAACCAATTTTTATTTTTTTATTTTTTTGGTTTGACTCAAATTAACGCACACATTGTCAAATCAAAATTGGTGACGTGAAATCGTGATACATGTTTATCTATACGCCAATATATATATATTTTTTTTATTTATAGTCAAGTTACGTGTAATTTGGGAAAGTTTAACTACATTATAGGTATGGTACCTAATATATAAAAGTATCAGAAAGTTGATCTAATGTAATGAGTTGGGCTTTATCAAGTCTTAACTATTAATTAATGTGCTATCAACCGAACAATTTTCATTTTCTCTCTTCTGTGTACATCACTTCGGTCGATAAAAGTGATATTATAATTATAATTAATCGATAAAAGTGACCGTCTTCGTTGTTTTGATAAGATTTCAAGAGACGAGCGATTGTATAACGTGATTGGTTAATCAACGAATTTTGAAAAGAAGGTATTTGTCAAAATCATCAAATTTGTTATTTTAAAGTAATTTAAACCTCGCTTACTAAAAGAGTTAGTTAAGTAAGGAATACAATTAGTGTGAATTGTGACCAACAGCAACGAAAAATAGTGAAGTGCAGTGTTCACCGACTAGCCAAAATAAATATACTTCAATCGTCAGTTTACCACGGTATATATCAGCAGTCTCTTTTGTAAGTGCAACAATACTTCGTCGATTATGCTTATGCCGCCGATCATCTCACATACTTCACAGTCGGCCAAAATCACATTCTGACGAATATTGTTTTATTGAAGATTTTAATTAATTATGTTTTACTGGCAGGGCTCACCATATGGGCAGGGCATATCGCAAGACGAACCGATCGCCGAAGAGGCGTAAAGGCACTAGAGTGGCGACTCCCGTACCAGTAGATGAAGCGTAGGCGGGCCTCTCAGAAGGTGGACCGATGGTCCGGTCAAGGTCGCGGGAAGCCGCTGGATGCAAGCAGCGCTGGACCGGGCATCAAGAAGATCTCTAGGGAAGACCTATGTCCAACAGCGGACGTCTTTCGGCTGATATGACGATGTTTTAATTACCGACATAGCGCAGATAATACTAACGATATTTAGTGTTCGTGATTATTCTGCTTAAGGGCTTAAACTAACAATAAATAAAATTGTGATTCCTATCGACCAGGCTGTCATTTCGGTCTATTTTCAAAAGTGTCAAGTCTAAACTATTGATATAATTGATGTAAGTATATGTTTTTTTTTTTTTGTAATTCAATAAGCATGTTGAAGAAAGGTTAAAGAGAACTTCCAATATTTATATAATTTTTGTTTTTTTGTTTTACCCAACTACTTATAATGTCATTTTGTCACACCATAAAAAGGGGACTTTGCCATAAAACTACCTAACAAAAGATACCAATAAAACTGAATAAAACACAGATCTGTGCGGCATAGAAAAACCACTTAGTTCGTATTATTTTTATGTATATAGAATCGAGTGTAAATTTATTGCGAGCATCCACCCAGAGATACAAGAAAGCACACTTGAATAGAGTGTTTTCGACCACATTTTGAAATGTTCACTGGATGGCGCTGCAAATCAGCACGAGGAAAAAAATAATGCCACCGTGTAATCGGTATGAAATTAATTAAAATTTTATATATTTTACTATGATTATAAAGATTAACTACCAACAGATACAGATACCACCCATCGACACCGAAAAAACGCAGTGACAGACGTCAGGCAAAGCTGCTTATTTGATTGATTCGGCAAAACGGTTGGGCGAATGGGGTCTATTCTCAACAATCAGAATAGAGAAACGACCGGAAATCCACTCGTAAAAATATTTAAAACCAAAGCAAGGAACTATTCGACTGAGTTACAAGCTGTCAAAACTTTCAAACGAATTGAAACTATGTAAAATTCAGCGTAATAACTAAAAAGATTTGAGTGGTTAGAGTGTCCCCCGCTGGAAATAAGATTGTTCACTAATCTACGCTACAATAATATTACAGATAAAATGTCACTGGGTTAATCAATTACTACAGAACAGATTTAACTGTTCATATTTCAAAAAAATACAACACTATCCCTAACATAAGCTACGATTTTTTTTTTAATAGAAATTGGTATGTTTTGAGATGAGTAGGTTTTCAGTTTTAAATTGTGACTAGTCTCATATGTGCCTTGAACTAATTTAACGGTATTAGTCACTGTTATATAAACCTTTAAATATTAAATTGTAAAGCTACTGATTAATAAATTCTTCTACCCTATTCTGAAGAGAAGTGCAGCTTAGTTCAGACATTTATTATGAAACTTATTTTATTTGCTTTAGCAGTTCTTTTTTTCTTCGTTTTTAATATTTTAATTTGGACAGTTTGTTTGATTTGGAATAGATATGTAGTTTTATTTCTTTAAGATTTAGTACCTAGTCGACCGAGCTTCGCTCTTAGCCGCCTCAGGTGAGCAAGCTGTGGTAACCGCCAACAGTTGGCGCTCTAGGTTTCTGTCTAAAACGCGATGTTTTAAAAAATGCTTAGAAACACGGGGAAAAACAGACATGAGACCTAGCTAGATCGATTTTGCCCCCGGAAACCCCCGTATGGTAAATTTAATTGAAATCGTTAGAGCCGTTATCGACAAACATTTTACAAATATATTATGGCTCGTTTAATAGTATAGGACTAAATTGGCTTGAAACATTCTAACAAAATAGTACCATGGGTATATTATTCATGCTATTTTAGGACATTGTTTCCTAGTCCAACAGAAGATTGTTAAAAATTGTTTAAACTTAACGACATCGTTTACAATTTTTATTTTTGTACTGTCGAAATCAGTCACCGCATTGTTATGGGTGTCTGCCGCATCAGGGTCAAGGAAGGTTAACTACAAAGCCTAACTACTGAGACTCTATAACAAGAACCAAAAACCAAGTCATTGGTGTTACCTCCATATGCCCGGAGTTGACTACTCACTGGGCTGATTGTGCGAGTGGCAGCTGGTTGCACGCACAGCCTGCCGCTTACCAGTCGCCTTGTGTTGTGGCGCTGGCTGCACGGCCTGCCGTCCACGAGGCCCTGACTGCTGTGGGCTGGCTGCATGGCCTGCTGTCCACCAGGCACCGACTTTTGAGGGCTGGCTGCATGGCCTGCCGTCCACAAGGCCCTGACTGCTGTGGGCTGGCTGCATGGCCTGCTGTCCACCAGGCACCGACTTTTGAGGGCTGGCTGCATGGCCTGCCGTCCACGAGGCCCTGACTGCTGTGGGCTGGCTGCATGGCCTGCTGTCCACCAGGCACCGACTTTTGAGGGCTGGCTGCATGGCCTGCCGTCCACGAGGCCCTGACTGCTGTGGGCTGGCTGCATGGCCTGCTGTCCACCAGGCACCGACTTTTGAGGGCTGGCTGCATGGCCTGCCGTCCACGAGGCCCTGACTGCTGTGGGCTGGCTGCATGGCCTGCTGTCTACCAGGCTCCAACTGCTGTGGGTTGACTGCGTGGCCTGCTGTCCACGAGGCCCCGACTGCTGTGGGCTGGCTGCATGGCCTGCTGTCCACCAGGCACCGACTGCTGTGGGTTGACGGCATGGCCTGCTGTCCACCAAGCACCGACTGCTGTGGTCTGGCTGCATGGCCTGCTGTCCACGAGGCCCCGACTGCTGTGGGCTGGCTGCTTGGCCTGCTGCTCGCCTGGCGCAGTCTGCTGCGCTGCACAGCTAGGCAACGCTCGAATCGAAGCTGGACTCTTGCCACGGTTACGGATTTTGTCCATTATGACGTGCTGAAATGTAAAAATTCCAGCGCGAGTATCTATTGTATAGAAGCGATCAATGTTTGAAACGCTTTTAAGGCTTTAAATTGAATGAAATCTATAAACGTAATAGTGGACACTTTTAAGTAGCTTTTACTCGTAGTTAGATATTACGTGTTTTTTGCAGCAGTAAATTTCAAACAAAATAAAGAACATAATTAATTGAAACAGTGAACTACGCATGGGAATACGAACCAATAGACCTTCAGACTATTATTTTGAATACGTACCCACACCAAAAATTATTACAACCATATGTAAAACACAACTAAAAGATTAATTTGTCTGAATGAAAGCACGAAATGTTGTTTGTTTTAAACTCAGGCTTGATAATAAATGGTTAAAGTGAACTGTGTACACTTATTCCTTAGCAACGTCTAACGATTTTGTCCAAAAATGATTTAAAATGTAGGTAGCATGTAGGTAATATACAATCATAACTATTTACTTTAAATAATCACTCGTCCTTAACACAACGTTAAAAAAAAGGTGAAAAAAATACCACATGAGAAAAAAAAAACAAGTAGTTGATTTTCCAGTTTTTCCACTCATTTCAAACAAGTCAGTTTTTGAGATACAGCAGATGTATTTTTGAACATTATCAGTCCACTTTGTGGGAAGTGAGGGCTCGTATCCCGCTTCTGACATGTTAACAAATGAGAGGGAGTTGAGAAATATGTTAAATAAAACACTCGAAGTCTACTTACGTTTTGTAATAAGTTATTCACTTTACACAGTGTTAAAATGGGTACATTAACACAATACCATACATAAGAAGAAGAGTTACTCCTTTAAAGGTAGAATCTCCCAGTTTGAAGAACAAAATACGACTGCCTGAGCGAGGCTGGCTCGAACGTTCAAGAGACCTCTCCCACCACAATATTACCCTTTCCATAAAACGCTGGGATTGGTCGAATAGCCGCCGCGCTCTGACAGTTGGTACAAAGGAGTCAATACAACAACCATTTATGAACAATATCGTAAAGCTATGAAAAGTTAGTAAACACTGGTGACTTAAATATTATAATATTGGAGATCAGAATATCTGTCATGACAACACCTCTTTAAGTAGCAAAGTTTTGTGAAAATCTGCAAAATCCTTTACAAACAAACTTAGTTTTGCGATCCTAATAATGGAATTTATTGCTTCTAAAAATACTATTGGTATATCGGAACCCTCGGCGCGCGAGTTCAACTCGCACTTGACCGTTTTGTTCTTAAATTCTTAGTATTTTTACTTGAAAAACTGTAGGAGTAATAACATTCATTAGTCTTAAGTTATACAAAGTGTTAATGGAATAAGTGAAACCCTCATACACCGCAACTGATGTTTATTAAAATTAATTCATTTTTTTTTGTTATCATCGGGGTCTAACTCTCTCAGTAAATAAGCGTGACCCAACATCTCTCGCAGTAGTTAGGTACATACACCGTTGTTTTCTTTTCGTGTTCTTTCTGCCACAAGTACAGCTAACGCAATTTTTGGTGTTTTGATAATGATGGAGCCATTTTAGTATAGGTAATTGTATGGGAAAGACAGCACTGGACACGTCTAAACGCAACAGCGCAACGCGCTCTTATGACTTGCAGGGCTTTGTGTGGCAACATCCTCTGCGGCAGTACTGCAAGCAGGGCCCTGCAGGCAGGGCTTTGTATGGGCCCTTAGCAAAGCGTGTACACACATGCTACTAGGTAGCATTTGCTACATAGTAGCATGCTTTACTAGCATGTCTATCTGTGCCCTTCAACTCCACTGGAAACTTGATAATCCCCTGTGATTCGCGATTATCATAAGGAACCCTAGCAATCCATTTGTTCATCTCCATGAAGGGCTTTGCTAGGATGAAATAATTTGCATCAGTTTTCGATTTCACAAATACCTTTACCAGTGAAACACCAATGGCATTAATATGGAGAAGGCCTTATTCTTAAGGGCTGCATTGCAGCTCAACAAACTCATTTTCGCTCCTGTTGTTGAGGACAAAACAATGTTTTTTGTGTAAAATGTGTGTAAATATGATTGTAATCCTTGAATAAACGTCTTTTAGTTCTGGTGAAGTTCGTTTCATTTTTTTGGAATCGTGCATATGTAATAAACTTCTGCGTGTCCACTACTGAAACGGTATTTTTGCCTTAATGGCCCCATACAAAGCCCTGCCTGCAGGGCCCTGCTTGCAGTGCCACTGCCAATCGTACTTTGTGTGGGCATGCAGGGCCGACAAAATTGCCGTTACATCGGCCCTGCAACACCACAAACGGTACGATTGGCAGTGCGCACTGCAAGCAGGGCCCTGCAGGCAGGGCTTTGTATGGGCCGTTTTAGTGGTACGGAGCCCTCGGTGCGCGAGTGCGACTCGCACTTCTTGGTTCTTTTTTTCTGAACGCATCGTAAAAATTGCTTGTCATCTCGATACGTTTCGTACTATGCAGTCAATAATAAGTTAATAAAAAAAAATATTTTCTTCTTTTCCTATACAAGCTTTTCATGACCTACATTTAGTTTGCTTTTATCATTTGACAAAAGCTTTACATTACCAACATATTTTTACTTAAATATTATATAGTTTTGCAATCGATTCCATTATAATTCTAACAAATTGTTTTGTTAAGCTGCGTAGAATGAAATAAGTTTCATTTTACGCATAATAATAATACCGCTGACATAAAACCCTACAACCTGCTCCATACTAAAGGGATTTTTTGTAAATAATTTCAAAACTAGCTGAATGAAGTAGCGTAGATAGAAACTCATTGGAAAGAGCAGCTGAGAGTGGTGTTTTGTTGAAATATTATTAGAAATAACGTGAAATCTACCTAAAATGCCAGACCACTTAGGAGATGATATGCGCAAAATCAAGGATGACAAGGAAGAGCCAGAAAAAGAGATCAAATGTGAGTGTTAAAAACAAACACAAATAACCTTTGCTGACGCTAATCTTAAAATTTCTGTAATTGTATAATTTACTTTACTTTTTATCTTTTTCAGCACTTGACGAGGGCGATATAGCGCTTCTAAAGTCCTACGTAAGTTCAAAACTACAATAAATTGTAATGATGACTAGCAGAATTTCTGATCCATATAATTTGCTGCAGCAGTGTTTGCACTCTGTCTTGTGGTCCAAAGTGTAAGGTAGCCTCTGATTTTTGTAACAAAAGAGCAAACAAAGTGGTTACCACTTGTTCTGCCTTGCGGCTTCACATGCATATAACCTGTACCAGTACTTAGTTCATACAAAAATCCCATAAAATAGGTACCTTCAGTTTATCCGATATTTTTTATTTTTCTTATTATTTCTTAGGGGATCTTTTTCATATTATTTCTCAAAAAAAAGAGCCACCCTGCTATGACAGCTAATATAAACAAAATACTAAATGTATATTGCTTTTTTTTACAATAGCAAACCTAATACATGATTCTAAATCTCTTCTACAATGTGGCTAACTTGAACAACAGCTATGTTATAAACAAAAATCTTGAAATATTTGCGCTTCTTGATTGCAAGCAACCCTTGGCACCATTTCCTACTTTGAACCTTGTAGTGAATTTGTAGAATGAACTACCAGAGACAGTAATTAGTGCTCCGTCTGTAAACACTTTCAAAAACAAACAGGACAAATGTCTGACACAAGTGCAGTGATATACATGCATCAGCACCATGTGCTGCTAGTGTATTAATAAATAATAATAATAATACAGGTGTCGGAGCCTCCTTTTATGCATATATTTTTTTTATATTAATTGTCCGACATGCGATCGGTCCTCAGACCATAAGCAGTTAATTTAGATGTTGTGATGGCGTTTTAGGCGGGCCCTTCCATTGTCAGACTGCCTTCATGTGTAATTAGACATACAATTCCATTTATATGTTGTCCCACATATGTGTACTTTCAGACATCTTGTTTATGCATATAAATAATTATGCCTATACTAGGACACTCCCCTCTTCCATAATTAGTTTTCATTACAAAACTGGGTATTAAAATTTAGAATTGTTAATTTAATTTAAATTTAGAATGTGGCATATGTCACATTATACATTAAATAATATAGAATGTGACATGTGCCAGTAATTACACTGACTCCCTTATCTTTTGAGCTGATAAACTTCAAAGGGAGCATTGCTGCTGGGCAAGAGGGTCTTACCTACATCCATAAACAGACATAAAAACTCGACATACTATCCTCAAAATGAATAAAATGACTGTTTCGTGAGACATTCCTTCCTTTTTATTGTCTTTGGTTGCTTGTGTTTTTACTGTCTTATTTCTGTCACAGCTTATCACAAGTAAATAAGTCCTATTGCCAAGACGACCACTTAACATCAGATGACCCAAGCTTCATTAAGGCTCATTAACGTTAAAGTGACATTAAATCTTGTGTAGTCCATTCCTGTTCCACTTAGAAAGAAAGTTCAGCAATAGATTTAATAAAGAACTACAATCAGTGGTTCTGCAATGGATTAATTTAGACGAACTGATTACTTAAATAGTTAGGTCCTTACAGTAGAAGTGATTAACTGAAAATTTGGTAAATGTGATGAATTTCTGAAATTTATCATATTAGGTTTGGCTAGGTTAGGTTATGTTTAAAATAGAAAATTAATCACTTTTACCATTTTGGTATTAATCACATTGACTATAACATATACAGGGTATTAATTTAATTGCGTGCCATAGCTTAAGGGGTGTTTCAGTAACAATAAAGGAACATAAAAAAAATATAAAATAAATCCTTTTTTTCACATTTTTTTTTCTTATTTTATTTTCTTGATAATATTTTAGGATGTGCATCTGTCCAAGACACTGAACAACTTTTCCCAAGGAACATAGGTCGAAATACGAAAAACATTTTTCGACTTCCCATACAAACTGCATCAGCTGACAGCACATTTTAGTATGGGAGGGCGAATTTTTTTTTCGTATTTCGACCTATGTTCCTTCCTAAAAGTTGTTTAGTATCATGGGCATATGCACACACTTCAAAAAAAGTAAATAAAAATAATAATAAAAAAATACGAAAAAAGAAAATAGGATTTTTTAAATATTTTTTTTGTGTTCCTTTATCGTTACTGAAACACCCCCTAAGCTATGGCACGCAATTAAATTAACACCCTGTATATTTATTGGCAATATAGAGTTTTAATTAATTAAACACCCCTCATCATGGAGATCTTTAGGGGAGGCCTATGTCCGGCAGTGGACTGCTTTCGGCTGATATGATGATGATGAATCAAATTCACAATTAAAAGGAAACTGTAACTGATTTACTGATAGATCAATGCTTAGTTTAAACTTAAATGAATTAGGCTAAAATTTGACACACATATAGTAGGCATCTACTTAGAAAGGATTTTGTGAAAGTCATCTCCCTTATGAATCCACGGACATCAACACAGGCGAAGTCGCGGGCTAGTTTAATATAACATCACTCTTTTTCCTCTCAGGGTCAAGGGCAGTACACTAAGATAATTAAAGAAGTAGAAGATGGCATCCAGACGGTGATGAAGCGGGTCAATGAACTCACTGGTATCAAGGAGTCGGATACTGGTCTGGCGCCACCAGCATTATGGGATCTAGCAGCTGATAAACAAACACTACAGAATGAACAGCCTTTGCAGGTAAGAAAAGATCCGGCCAAGTGCGTGTCGGGCCACGCGCAATGTAGGGTTCCATAGTAAAGTTGCATTAGGAATTATTATTGCTGAGCAGGTTTTGATATTTTTCAACTTTTTCCATCCTAATGACCAGTGTAGCCCAGCGCCTGATTGCTTTTTATTTATATTTCTATTATTTACAGAATTTTGACTATGACTCCTTAACCTGTAAAGCCAACCTAGCTGTGATAGTTTTCCTTTTAATTTCATCATTCTTCCACATTTCCAGTAACAACCGTTTAGTGTTTTAAAATTTGTGCTTCTAAGCTAAATATTTCGCAAATGGATCTCTAAATCGAAAAAAATTTTTGTAAGCTCACAATATTTTGAAATTACCTATCTAACGATATCCCACACCACGGGGTCGACAAGAACATTTATTTTTATCCCACTTTACGTGTACACACGGGTGTAAACACTTTGACCTTGAGCGGGTCTCCGGTTTCGGGTGTTTGTACCGTTAGCGCTGGTTCAGTTTATACTGGTTTATTTTCTTTTTTATGATGTGTTTTGTGGTTTAGAAGTTAGTGTGGTTTATGATTTTTATTTTAACACTTCCTGTGTTCGGATAAATCTAAATCCAACTTGACCCATCTTTTATAGAAAAGTTCTTGAAACGGGAGGTCATCTTAATTGGTTACTATTAGTTGTGAGAAAAATTGAAATATTTAATGTTTTTAGACTTTTCCCTTTATTTGTACTGTGAGACCTAGCTTCTTGCCAAATTTCATAATTTTAGGTCAACGGGAAGTACCCTGAAGGTTTTGCGTTTTTCATAAATGTATTATAAAATTTGCGAAAAATTTTTAAAGAGTTTTTTTTATACGCCCAACCGTTTTTGAGATAGAGGGCGGAAAGCCCACAGCGCTCAGCCATACTCACTGTAATGCAAGGTCAACCGTGAATCTTAGTAAATTGATGAAATATTATTAACAATAAATAAGTTGTATTTTATATCATTTTGCACAAATCTTAAACTTTTTACCCACTTTTTGTAATTATAAACTCTAATTATGAAATAATTTTTGTATATTTTAAATCTATATTAATTAATTTGTCTAAAGTAGGTTTTAAGTAAAAATTAAATCAGAAAATTTATTGTAATTTTATATTTATATAAAAAATAATATTTTACTAATTTGTTGCAAATTTTATGTTCTACAATTCATACATAGATGTCAACGTCATTGGAGCTATGGAAACCGAGATAATCGCAAAAACTGATTTTTTTGATATTTGACCTTGAATAACTCACGACGCGGACACGAGATTTTATGAGACTTTTGAGACAACTTTAAGATTACCAAACTGAAGGTGTACACGAGTTTACAGCCGGTAATTCCGAGGCGAATTCCTTATATGGCCGAATAATAAGTACCGCAGACGCTTTACCAACTAGGCTACTGTGGTCCTGCGTGATGTTGTGAAATTTTGCGACCTCTATACGCATTTCAACGTTACGTTTATGCTGCCACCTAGTATACGCAGAAGACGCAGGTTCGAATCCTGCCTGTGGTTGTAAAATTTTGCAATTTTCTACTTTGTAGATTTAGTGTGGTTTAGTTATAAGTTTTAGAAATAAAACTTGGCTGGATGTTGCATTTCTTAGATAGAATAGGATAGGGAATTAATTTGAAGATTGTTTAAATTTTAAGAAACTCTGCAACAAGCCGTAAGACTTAAAGCATTGAAAGAAAGGACTTGAAAAGCTTTAAAAACTTTTTTTTTATGTTCGATAGGCTTACTCTTGACGTCGATCTAGCCCTGAGGGCAGAGATGAGGTTGAAGTTGGAACGAGCTTGTTCAGAAGAAGCCTATTCGCTAGCGACTTGAATAGATTCGGGTTATATGAAAAACTAACTCAAGTATTTAGACAAATACATTACTCATTGATTTACCTTTTACTTAGGTGGCAAGATGTACGAAGATCATCAACGCAGACTCCAACGACCCTAAGTACATTATCAACGTGAAGCAATTCGCTAAATTTGTGGTAGACCTTGCAGACTCAGTAGCCCCAACTGATATTGAAGAAGGAATGAGGGTTGGGTAAGCGATTCACTTGTTCTTCTAATAGCATCATATTTTGAAATTCACCACATGGAGGATACTATCATCACATTCATCACACTCACAACATCCCACGAAAAGTCCACTGCAGGACAGGGAGCTCCCTCCAGCACTCCAGCATAAACGCGTGTTACTTGTGACATAAAATACTTTAGAGGGGATTTACCATAGTTATATGACTGGCGACCGCTGCTAACGACTACTATCGTATCTCGTATAGTATCGGGACCAACAGCTTAACTTGCCTTCCGAAACACGGAAACTTTCTTATGGCTCTGCCAGTAGTGGTCACCCATACGGGCTCTTACTACGGGCAACGTTGTATAACTTTTGTGATTGGAAGGAAAGAGCACCACTAGGCCACTAGTGCTTTAACTCGTTTCTTGAGTCACTGAGGCAAAAAGGCGGTCTGCACGGCTTCAGATAAAAACCGGTCAAGTGCGAGTCGGACATAAAACATATGTAAACATAAGAACTGTATGTAAGTTGGCAGGCTCCCCACAAGCACAGTAAATATATAAGCTAAAGCAGTATGGAAACTCCTAACAAACGTCCAAAACAGGCGCACTCACACATGCGCACACCGCCACAGGAAAATAAGCAGTTTTCGCGCTGAAGTCAGTCGTGGGTGCCAAAACCATAATACAAACAAATAGGTACATATTGTGTCATAAAAGGCGACTAAGTGTCTTAATCTGCCCTTGTGTCATAAAAGGCGACTAAGTGGCTTAATCTTCCTTTGGGTGCTAAAAGGCGACTAAGTGTCTTAATCTAAGCTTATGTGATAAAAGGCGACTAAGTGATTTAACCTTCTGACTTAACATTTTATAAAAAAATATTATTTCGTATTTCGACTTCATCCGGAAAGTTGTTTAGTTTTACGGTCCCAAAACATGCGGAAAGGAACAAAGTTGATAGCAGGACCCAATATTTGAGTTCATCATACTATTATTATTTCAAAAATTCTGGGTTACAACCCTGTAGCTCCGACGCAGAATAGTTCTTTTTTCAAAAAAAGGCCAGAGTTTCCATACTGCTTTAGCTTATATATTTACTGTGCCACAAGGTACACCAACGATCTATTCAAGGTCGCGGAAAGCCGCTGGATGCGAGCAGCGCAGGACCGGTCGTCATGGAGATCTTTAGGGGAGGCCTATGTCCACCAGTGGACGTCTTTCGGCTGAGATGATAATGATGTAAACATTTATCTTCAGGGTTGACCGCAACAAGTACCAGATCCACATTCCGTTACCTCCCAAAATAGACCCCACGGTGACCATGATGCAAGTGGAAGAGAAGCCGGACGTCACGTACAGCGATGTCGGAGGGTGCAAGGAGCAAATTGACAAGCTCAGGGAAGTTGTGGAGACACCCTTGCTTCATGTAAGTCCCATTATAACATTATTCCTTTAATCGGCCAAGGACTCAATTCTTGAATATCACTGACTGATAAAATATCACTCAAAAATTCAATATTAACAATTCTTCTTTTCAAAACAAAAGGAGATATTTTTAAAATAAAGGATGTTAATTTGATTGCGTGCCATAGCTCAGGGGCGGGATCAGTATCAGTAACTGAACAACTTTTCCCAAGGAACATAGGTCGAAATACGAAAAAATAAATTTGACCTTCCATACAAAATGCGCTATCAGCTGATGCAGTTTCTATGGGAGGTCAAAATTGATTTTCGTATTTCTACCTATGTTTGGAAACGTTGTTCAGTTACTGATACTGATCCCGCCCCTGAGCTATGGCACGCAATTAGATAAGATAGATAGATAAAGATAAAACAATTATTCAGTGCCAACAAATACAGCAGAAGAGAAAACATTTCTAAATTTACTAAAACAAAACTATAAATTAAAAAACACAAAAAAATAAATAAATAAATAAATTAACACCCTGTATAAAGTATTCTTTGATACATCAACTGGTTACATATTATGGATACAGATATAGTCCATTTAAGGCCAGACGGACAACATAGCGTGTTGGCACCTTTTGGGGTATGGAACCCTTAAGAAAAAAATTGTTTCATTCAGTCAGAACTTTGATAACAGTCAACTCTCTTATTAAAGTACTCTCTTGGCTTTAACTGACCAGGTAAAGCCACGATCACACCTAGCTGAATTCGAAGACAAATTCGGTATACTTTGCTCGTTGAAATAAGGATATTGCAATTAACATAACCAAGCCTCCCAGCAATGTATGCCGCATTAGTCTTTGAATTCAGCTAGGTGTGATCGTGGCTTTAATCTTAACTTTGAGACTGTTCTTTCTGAATCTTGTATTAATTTTGGTTTTAGCCTGAGAAGTTCGTGAAGCTCGGTATTGAGCCCCCGAAAGGAGTCCTGCTATTCGGCCCCCCCGGTACCGGCAAGACTCTATGCGCGAGAGCAGTCGCCAATAGAACCGATGCTTGCTTCATCAGGGTTATAGGTATTACTTTATAATGACAAAAAATTAATTCAGGTTTTGCCCCTTATCCTATATATTAATCCCAAAGACTTCTAATATAAACTGAGATTAATCCTACAAGCCCGAGTCACACTGAGGCGGTAGCGGAAGCGTTCCGGGGGTGGTATTTTTTGTAAAGTATGAGTTCTTATGCACCCTGTCACATTGAAAACCGGTCGCGGCGCGGTATTTTCTTCCCGCAGACCGCCCCCGGACCGCTTTCGCAATCATGCCGCCTCTGTGTGACTTGGGCTATATTATTAAACGAGCAATATACCTCATCATCAACATCCCATGAAACGTCCACTACTGGACAGGGAGCTCCCTCCAGAATTCTAGCTTTTGCTGGAAAAATGTGGAGGGGAAGTACCATAGTCACCTCGCTTGTTAGCGTTACGGCTGGCACCATGGACCGCGGTTGTAGGTGACCGCAGTAAGTAAGATGTTAGATACAAAGGAGGATGCTGCTGCTCATCCTCCATTAATATACCTACGAAAAGAAAAATTTTTGACTTATCATACAAAATGTGCTATCAGCTGACTTTGTTTCTATTGGGGGCAACCTATATTCCTAAGGAAAAGTTGTTCAGTTTCATGGGAAGATTCACATTTTTCAGTCTGTATACCATTTTGGTTACACCATGTATAAAAGTAAAGGAGGAAATGGAAAATTATTGAAATTATTTTGAAATAAATAGATTAATTTTTAAGTTTCATCATTTCTTATAATTAGAATACATAACTTTATTTGCATAACACAGTAAATAAGTCAAGAACACAGATAAAAACAGTCAAATAATACATAAATTAAATCATAAGTCAAACTTATTGATCGAATAAGCCGCCTCGGATCGATCCCAGTGCAAAGGTGCCCATGACACTTGCGGCGTAGATTTTTTTTTATTTTTTATTATATTCAACTACGTTTTTTTAAGTGTCGATGGTTGGTACGCCGATCACTGTTGGTATTTTTTTTTTTTGAGGTTTAGTGTAAAGATATGAATACGTTTTTTGGGGAGTAAAGAAAGAGCGCTACCTCTAAGCTTAAGTAGCGCTCTGATACACCTCCCCTACAGTATGACAACTTGCAACGAACACCTCCGCCAAGTAAAGTTTATTGCTGGAGCTACATGTTGCAGGACAGTCGTTGATCCCGGCTTTTGCCCCCCTTCTTCCATCGGGAATCCAGACGCACCGCAGGATATCACCCATATTTGGTTGATATTCCACACATCCGCACAAAGCGCTTTGAAACATCCTTTATAATGCGCACGGCTAAGGAGTGGAATTCTCTGCTTGCGTCTGTGTTCTCGAGCTCTTATAACAAGAATCTATTTAAGTCGCGAGTGAATAGGCTTCTTCTGGGCAAGCTCGTTCCATCGTCGACCTCATCTCTGTCCTCAAGGCTAGATCGAGGTTAAGAGTAAGCCCATACATAGTAAAAAAAAAAGGGATAGTAGTCCAAGCCAAGTCAGAGGCCATTTGGCGGCTTGAAAACTCTGACAGCCAGGGTGGCCACTAACCTGTAATCTAGGATTGGGTCTACTTTCCCCTCTGGGATGCGGTGGTCAGATGGCAGTCGCTCTGTGTAAAAACCAGTGCCCTCGTCAAATCCCCTAGGTTAGGTAGCCGACTCCGTAAAAACCATTGAAAAAAACGGAATCATAATTATATCGTGTGGGTTGCAAGGCCAATGACCAACCTTACTAAGGGTGCCTGTTAGGATTGCGGAGCGGAGTTTTTATGCATTCCTATTGGTTATTTAATAAATAATATTTCGATCCACCATCTCGCTCCGCGTCAATGGACAGGCACCCTTAACCTGGTGTCAGAGTTGTTGAGCCGCCCAAGGCCTCTGACAGAAAAAGGAATAAGGTTAGGGCAATGATTATAATGAGTGTAGAAATAATTAGTACCAACCCATACATACCCGTGGGTGTCGTAATAGGCGACTAAGGTTTATAAACTGGAGGATGGGCAGCAGCGTCCTCCTGTGTATCATACCATCTTATTACTGCGGTCACCAACAACCGCGGTCCATGGTGCCAGCCTTAACGCTAACAAGCGTGGTGAATATGGTACTTCCCCTCCACATTGTTTCAGCAAATGCTGGCATTCTTGACGGCGTTCCCTGCCCTGTAGTGGACGTTTGATGGGATGTCATGTTGAGAAATAATTAAATAAATTAGCGTAGAAATAATTAAAGAAATAAATTTTAAAAAGATCTTTCGTTGGTCTATGTGTACGATACTACAACAAAATACCTGACAATGTAGTGCCATTACCTGAGAGAAAGTTTAAAGAATGTGTAAAGCAAACGTTAAGTAAAAAAGCTTACTATAGATTAGATGACTATATGAATGACAAAGAGGTATGGTGCTCTGATATTCCAGCGAAACACAAGAAACACATTGTAAAAAGCCGACTCTTAAAGTAGGCCGTGCTGCAATGGTTTCTTGCCGTTTCTTTTACGCTGCCATAGCACGATCCGAAACGGTGTAGACTCGGTCTATTTCGACTCGGTCTATATAATAAGTATTCTGTAAAGAATCTAAATTGAATAAAACTATCTGAATCTTAAATATGTTTTTTTTTCCACAGGATCTGAGTTGGTCCAGAAATACGTGGGCGAAGGAGCTCGTATGGTGCGCGAGTTGTTCGAAATGGCGCGCAGTAAGAAGGCTTGTCTCATTTTCTTCGACGAAATCGACGCCATTGGAGGTGCCAGGTACGTAAATCTGTTAATGTTTAGCACAGAGCAAAGAATGGTCGCGCGCCAGTAATAATAATAGTACGTATATATGTATACAAAGTGTAACAAATAGGGTATACCAACCCTGAAGGATGTGATCTGCCCATGAAACTGAACAACTTTCCCTAAGGAACATAGGTCGATTTACGAAAATTTTTTTTAAAGGTAATTTTTTTTTTCGTATATCGACCCATGTGTTCCTTAGTATGTATTCCTTAGCGAAAGTTGTTCAGTTTCTGATATACCCTTTCTGTTACACCTTGTATATTATACAGCGAGTAACGGAAAGGTGTGATAATACTGAAGGGTGTGAATCTGCTCATGAAACTGAACAACTTTTCCCAAGGAACATAGGTCGAAATACGAAAAACAAAATGCACTATCAGCTGATACAGTTTCTATGGGAGGTTAAAAATTTATTTTGTTCTATGACCTATGTTACTTGGTAAAAGTTGTTCAGTTTTATGGGCAGATTCACATCCTTTATTATTATCACACCTTTTTGTTACACGCTGTATATTGGTATGTATATGTAAGTACATATGTATCATATTAATTATTGAGTTGTACTTATTATTTACTTGTATTTAGACCATTTTCATTGCACTTTTGTGTCCCGCTAATTAACATTCTCTCTCACAACCATGGGTTCGCTGGAAGACATCTCTTTTAGAGATAAGCCCGCCTTTGTAAATGTCCCGTTGTTTCTATTTTTCTGTGTAATAATTGTGCAATAAAGAATATAATTATTGTCGTGGCACGCAATTGCGTTACACGCAAATGTGCTGCCCAACGGCCGCCAGTTTCTAATTACGCGTCGATGAGCAAACATCATCAAAAATAGCGAAATAAATGCCAAATTGTGCAGTAATTTGGTGTAATAGTCAAAGTAAGAACGTGAATAAACAAAATTCTGGCCCACTGGCGTGCCCCACCAAAATATATTGATTTCGTATAATAGTGCCTTTGGGTACCAGTAGTAACTATGACCACTTAAGCAACCTATCCAGCAACCTATTGAATTATTTATTCACGAGCGCTACAAGAAACCTAGCGCCAAGTTTTATTTCTCAGAATACAAAAAAATTGGGGCATTTTGCGTGCCACCGGTACCCGAAAGCATGTGAGAGGGTATCATATATCACAACTTTGTAATTTAGATCAATTCTTAGCAGTTTAAATATGCGACTTCAAGTTGTCTTACGTACCTCAGACGTCATCCGTGCATATTGAGGAAATGGTAAATGGGTGACGCCCCCTAACACGATTGTTGTGTAGGGCAATTTTTGACCATGCCGCCTCTAGTAGCGGCGACGCGAGAACATTCAGTGCTCTGTGATGTTTAGTA
This sequence comes from Athrips mouffetella, assembly GCA_947532105.1. Lineage (NCBI taxonomy): Eukaryota > Metazoa > Arthropoda > Insecta > Lepidoptera > Gelechiidae > Athrips > Athrips mouffetella. Next base: position 4,505,831 of record OX383976.1, on the reverse strand, counting down.
ACAAGTCTTTGTGCGGTTAAATATCTCTGGATCTGTAGAAGGGAACTGAAAACGCATTCAGAAGCCGAAAAACAATATTGTTTTTATTTTTAGTTTGGTATCTAAAATTAGGTTCCAGAACTGTTCGTTTTAAATGGCGTCCCATTTCGTCATTAGATTTGTTATATTTTTTCACGGATGATGTTTTTCTAAAATTTAATTAAAGCAGCTTACAGCAGCTTTAATTAAATTTTAGAGCTGCTGTAAGCTGCTTTAATTAAATTTTAGAAAAACATCATCCGTGAAAAAATATAACAAATCTAATGTCTTTCCATTGATACTTAAAAAAATATAGGAATTTAAATTCCTAAAAAAATACAAAAGTGTTAGTACTCAGATTTAAGTTTACCTAAAATTCTTCATACTAAACGCCAATTTCATAAGTAAGGACTGTGGTGTACACGCGGCCGCTCGTCGCTGGAAACACTTTGACCTTGAGCAGGCCTCTGGTTTCAGGCGTTTCTAGCGTAGCGCTAGTTCAGCTTATACTGGTCTTGTTTCTATTACCTTGCTGCCGTGCGTACACCATACGGCCTATGCTAGTGGCCAGCTTGGACGATGAATGTCAACACATCAACGATGGCCACCACAGTGGCAGGGACAGTCACTCTCTGTTGGGCCGTGATACGGTACACACGTCACCTTTAATAAGATAGTGCTATTGATTAATTAATAAACAAACTTGTGCATTCTTACAATGACTTTTTAGCTTCCGCTTGCGACATTGACATATTTCACCATAGTTTGTTTACATTGAAATCTACCATCATACATCATAAATAAAAATTGTAGTAGTACCATAAATGTGTGTGTGTAAAATTTTTGATTTATATAATTTTTGACGAAAGTTGTATACTTCAGTAATGATGTGTCATCCAGAACAAGCCCTATAACTATATTAATGTATAAGAATTGGTGATATTGTCGATGAGGTATCTTTTACAATAAATAAATAAAATAAATAAATTATAGCATTGATATGTCAATCTTTTTGTTATTATACCGTACTGCCTGAATGTAATGATGAATGAATGAATAAATTCTTTATTGCACACATAAACATAAGAACACACAAAGAATAACACTTAAGGTTATAGTGGGCAAAGGCGGCCTTATCGATGATGTAGGTAGTGTAGTATTTGCTAAACATGTCCCAATCACAAGAGGCCCGACAGAGACACCACAAAGACCTAATTAATAAAATTTCAAGTTCCTTGCGGGTTTCTGTTGCAACTTGAGGTTTTTGGGGAGTAAAGAAAGAGAGCTACCTCTACGCTTAAGTAGCGCTCTGATACACCTCCCCTACAGTATGACAACTTGCAACGAACACCTCCGCCAAGTAAAGTTTATTGCAGGAGCTACATATTGCAGGACATTCTTACAAAAGAGTTTTCTAAGTAATAACATGGAAGAATAATAATAAGACTGACAATCCCCATACTAGAAAGCGTAACCCGGAAAGGCATAAAACTCATGGAAACTAGATGGCGTTTTCAAATAACCTGGAAATTAATTATGGTCTACCGAGTACTCTGCAAAAAAATCATTCAAAATTTCAAAATAGTTTCAATGTAAAGAAACGCTAACATTGAAACTCGGTTTATTTTTTAGCAGAATACTCGATAAATCATAATAACATCCCGGGCTATTTATTAGCGCCATCTAGTTTTATACTTTTCCGGGTTACGAATTCTAAAAGAGGATGGTCAGTCCTTCTTATTGTTCGTCCATGGTAATGATTAGTTATTTAAATAATTTTATACTTCACCTTCTCGGATACCCAAGTCCTTTTTTAATAATGAGGAAGAATGGCTTCAATAGTAGATTTTACAACAAGTGCACAAAACGAACCATTGTTCCGAGACTTTTAGCAGCCCGAGCCGAAGGCGAGGGCTGATAGTAATGTCGAGGATAAAATGGTTTTGTGGACAAGTTATAAACTCTGCTTTTCACTTTGATTGCCAGGAAATAAAACGTAAAAGTACTCTCTAAATGTAACTGAAGAATGAGTTGTTCTGCTTTAGTGAATAATATGTTGACGCCTGGGGGGGGCAGCAGGCCCGCGCGCAGGGCGTACACCACCGCGATTACTTTTTTGTTTTAGTGCACAAAATTCGATTTTGTGCAGCCTATATCCTGCACTAAGAAGCACTTTCAGAGCATGAGAAGTGAAAAACAATTTTCTATTCTTTGTTTTCCTACGAAGTCTGTTCATTTTGTTTTTAGATTCGACGACGGCGCCGGCGGTGACAACGAAGTGCAGAGAACCATGTTGGAGCTCATCAACCAACTCGACGGGTTCGACCCGCGGGGTAACATCAAGGTAAGGTACACCTGAAAGAAATAATGTATAATACAGTTCACGAAAGAGTCAGTTGTATTGTAAACAAAAATTTTTTTGTTAAAAAAAGATTTACACTATTTATTATTTATTTATGATTTATACAAAATTATCATTAATACGAAAAAAATAATTTCGAACAGTCATACAAAAATTATCGAATGATGCAGTTTGTATGGGAAGTCGAATTTTTTTTTGTATTTCGTCCTATGTTCCTTGGGAAAAGTTGTTCAGTTTAGACCTAAAATTATTTAGAAGGCACGTTAAGACATTGTTCATTGTGCTTGTCCGATTGAAGAAATATCTTAGTCTAGGCAACGAAGCGGATCGTTGTATGAAGACTCCCGCATTAAATCCTCAGTCGATGAAACTGCTGGGGTATTACACTACCTTCTACAAAACCAAATCGGTACTTTTAATTTTTCCATACAAAAATTACAAGAATTTACATTTAATTCATGATTCTTTATCATCCTATCAAATAAAATCTGCCTAAGAAATTTATGTTGGGGTCAACTGTTTCGTTGCCTACACTATCTCGTCTACAGTCGAAATAATGTAGCTTGATTAGAATGACAACAGTGCTGTCATTCTAACCAATCTATATTATTTTGACTGTAGCTGTCAAAATATTTGTTTACTGAACATACGATTCTTCTGGATTCCTCTTACATACATACATAATATCACGCCTTGTTCCCGTCGGGGTAGGCAGAGACCACAGTCCTCCACCTGCTACGATCTTGACATACTTTCCTTGCTTCCTGTACTTTCATCAATCCTTTCATACATGCTCGTCGGTTTAGGTTACTTTTAACCTAGCCTTTATTCAGAACGTCCTGAATTTGGTCTAATTCCTCTTTATATACTATATTTATTATTTTTACGTTCCACAGGTTCTGATGGCCACCAACCGTCCAGACACCCTGGACCCCGCGCTGATGAGGCCAGGGCGTCTCGACCGTAAGGTGGAATTCGGTCTACCTGACTTGGAAGGCCGAGCTCATATATTCCGCATTCACGCCCGTTCTATGAGCGTCGAAAGGGATATTCGTTTCGATCTTCTAGCTAGGCTTTGCCCTAACTCCACTGGGGCTGAAATCAGGTAAATATTACTACAAACAAACTAAACCAATTTAAAATTTAATGTAGATTCAAGTATGTTGATTCATTTATTATAATTTGAGCAATTGCCAATTTTATTTTTGAGCCAATTTGATTAAAAACTAGTTCGGCATACATTGCTCGTTGAAGTAAGGATATTGCATTTAACATAACCAAGCCCCCCAGCAATGTATTAGTCTAGGCAACGAAGCGGATCGTTGTATGAAGACCCCCGCATTAAATCCTCAGTCGATGGAACTTTGCTGGGGTATTACACTATATGAGACAATCCTTCTATAAAAAAATCCAAAAAAAAATCGGTGTTTAATTTTTCCATACCAAAATTACAAAAAATGTATTAAAAAAAATTGAGAATTTTTTTTTGGATATTTTGAATTTACATTTGATTCATGATACTTTATTATCCTGTCAAATAAAATCTACCTGAGAGAATTATGTTGGGGTCAACTGCTTCGTTGCCTACACTATATCCCGAATTAGTATTTGGCTCTCTAGCTATAATCCACCAGACAGCTGGCTGCTGGGGGTCTGAAGCCAAGTGCCTTGTGCAGGACATCGGGCGTCGAATGCGTGACAAGGGCTGTGACTCTCGCTCCGGGGCATTCCTGGTGCAAAGGCTGTCTGTGGCTATTCAACGTGGTAACGCGGCAAGTGTCATGGGCACCTTTGTACCGGGAGTGTCGAGGGGCGGGTTATTTATTTGACACTTTTATTGTAATAAGGTTTAGTATGTATTATTTGACATTTGATTTGATTGGTTATAAATATATATCCACCAATTGTTCCCAGGTCCGTGTGTACAGAAGCAGGCATGTTTGCGATCCGCGCTCGTCGCAAGGTGGCCACTGAGAAGGACTTCCTTGAAGCCGTCAACAAGGTTATCAAGTCGTACGCCAAGTTCTCAGCAACGCCTCGCTACATGACTTACAACTAAACCCAAATATAATGTATAACCATAGAATGTATTTACCTTATTGTTTCTCTAATAAAACAAAATTTGTGTATTTATCATGTATTTATTTATAGTTTTATTTCAGATACTCATTTAGTTACTACAATGCAAACAGGCCTTTAAAATAATGTCATTGTCACACTGGGCTTGAATAATATAAAGCGAAGCGTAGTAAATCTTGATTAATATTCTTTTCAACGCTCGGAAAACTTTACTTTATCGGTCGAAATCAGCGTGCGAGGAAAATATTTTTGAGATTGGAAGTTTTGTTTTTCATTCCTTTCTAATCAATATTATTCTTTGCGTCGCCCGAGATGGGCTGAGATTGAAGGTTTTAAACAAGAGAAAAGAAAGATTTGATCTATCAAACAATAACGCCCATCGTGTATGCATAGTCGGTAGCATGTTAATGGTAACACTGACCTTTAGAGGGTCTATATTCCTGCCTTTCATTAAGTTCTGTTTAGTAGTTTGGCCGTGAAACATGAACATCCAAACTTTCATGTTATGATTCTTTGTGCACTATACAGGGTGTTAGGCATGATCACTAAACGCCGTATTCTACAAGGTGTTAGGGACAGCCTTCCGAATACTGAAGGGACATAATCAGTCAACAACACTGAACAACTTTCAGTGAACAAAACTTTCAGGAAACGAAAAAAAAATCGGCTTCTCCATACAAACTGCCCGATCAATTTTACAATTTTGCATGGAGACGCGGAGTTTTTTTTTCGTTTCCTGAAAGTTTTGTTCACTGAAAGTTTTGTTCACTGAAAGTCGTTCAGTGTTGATGACTGGTCATGCCCCTTCAGTATTCGAAAGGCTGTCCCTAACACCTCGTAGAACACGGCGTTTAGTAATTTTTTGCTAAGAAGTGATTGCTTTTCGATGACAACTCAAATTACAATACCAAAATGCAAAAATAAACCGACGAGCATGTATGAAAGGATTGATGAAAGCACAGGAAGCAAGTCAAGATCGTAGCAGGTAGAGAACTGTGGTCTCTGCCTACCCCGACGGGAACAAGGCGTGATATTATGTATGTATGTAAAATGCAAAAAATAAGGTCAAAAACAGGTCAAGCTTGACACTCGCTGTACGACTAGCACGTACGTCTATTGAAATAGGGTGCTGGCTGCAAATTGGGTATATGATTTGCTCATGGTTCATATTAATAGGGATGATAGATCAGCTCAATACGAATCGATTTGGTCCTTACAAGTTTTTCTGTACGTCGCTGAGTTTTTGAGTTAAAGCAAAAAAAATGAAAATAAGATACTGAATAATGTTTTTTTTGTCTGCCTTTGTGGCTCCTGTTTAAAATACTTCTGATGATGTAGAAAATCGAAGAGGCAGACATGCAGGGCTCTGCATTATCACGGGACGAAGTAGTGAATTTTTGCATTTTGAAGAGCTGTAACTTTACAACGCAGGGCTATTGTGGTGGCAGACCATTTTCAGGGGTTTTATACATTGTATTTAATCAGATAGTCATAGTCTGCCAGGTGTACGTTTCATTGTCAAATTTCAAAATAGTTAAAACTTAATTCCTCAAAAACGCAGGGGTTTGGATGTCCGCCAATATTTTTTGTATCTTCTAGATGATGCTCCTTATCATCAGGCAAAGAGGCAGACATGAGCAAATCATATAGAAATTTGGCCTTCATCACCCTTACTAAAATAAGAATGGTAAAAAGTCTAATGTGTCAAGCTTAATGTGCTCTTGACTGTACACTTCGTACGGCCAACCGCTCGTCGGTAGAAACTTTTTCAACTCTATTACAACGCCGTAAAGTCCAAAAGTGTTTCTACTGATGTGCGGCCGTGTGTACAACAAATCATATTATATGTATGTATACGCATAATTTTTAACGAATATGTTATTTTAGTATCTACTTAGTGTAATTTTTTCTGGTGTCTAGAAAATAGTAATAGCAAGTTACTTTGAAGCGGCTTTCAATTTAATTTCCGTCCAACTTCGTAATCTCATATTTTTTTCCAAACTACCTACATTTTACGAAATAATTTAACATGAATTCGATTCCATAAAAATGACGGTTAAGATGGCAGTTAGTGATTCATGTTGAGCGTAAGAGTGCGCGTTAGATAAAAGATTTAAGTAATAAATATCTCCCTTATAATTAACCGTCGAAATTGTGTTGTGTTTTATAATATCGGCAAGATTATAAGGAAAGGAAAATGACGTTCGTACCGGTAAGTTCATGTTGCTAAAATATTTGCAGTTATTCTTAGATTTTCCCTGGTTCATGGCCTAGCCTTAATTTTTTCGAAGTCTGCTACCTAACCTAGGGGTGTTGGTTTTAAACAACGACTGCCATCGGACTTCGCAGAAGGCAAACCAGACCAAATCCTAGATTGGGCTTCGCTAGGTTAGTGACCGACTTTACTGTCAGAGTTTTCGATCCGCAAAATGGCCACTGACGTGTGCGTAGGACAGTAGTACGGACGCGAGGAGAAACTCTCTCTGACTTGGCTTAAAGACTATTGACAGTTTTACTCTCCTCTCGTTTTGCCTAATTTTCTCTCTAAGATTAATGATCTGTCTATGCGATCATCTAGCTAGGTTAAGCAACGTTAGCCCTTTGCATTAGCTAGCCGCTCTTAGATTGGTTTTATATGATATTGTTAAGTATCCGGCTTACGAAGATTTTTTATACTTTCTAGGGATCCGTACCTCAAATGCAAAAAAAGCCGAACCCCATAGGATTACTTTGGTGTCTGTCTGTTGCCTGTCTGTCTTTCTGCCAAGACCCTTTTTCTCAGGAACGGGAAAAGATCAAGTTGAAATTAATATCAAAAATTAAAATACATTGACCCTTGAGGTGTGAAAATTTCAAGCTTCTTAAACAACATAATCAAAAGATACAGCCATTTATGTCCCCATCTCCGTACATTTATGAACCAAACCAAACCTATAGGTAGTTCCCGTTGACCTAGAAACATGGAATTTGGCAAAAAGCTAGGTCTCATAGCACAAGTTTAGTGCACGAGTCCGACTCACACTTAGCCGCTTTTTCTTTATTAGGGATCCGCATCAAAGCATGCCAATGGGATCTTTTTAGGGTTCCGATACCAAAATGGTAAAAAAAAGGAACCCTTATGGTGCTGCTCTGTCTGTCTGTCTGTCTGTCTGTCTGTCACACCTCTATATCTCAGCAACCACTTATGCTATCGACCTGAAATTTGGAATGGTTTTAGAATATAGTTGCCCAACTTAACTGCATATGAAAAATTTTTGAAAAAAGTATGATTATTAATGTAAAGGGGGCCAAAATAGGGGGAGCCAAATTTCAAATTGTCGCTACTAGGTCGAGTGGGGTATCATATGAAAGGGCTTTACTTGTACATTTCAAAATATATTTTTGTATTTTTTTAAGTTTCTTAGTTTTCAAGTTAAGATGAAAAATGTCAAAAAAAATACCATTCCCCCCCCCTTATCTCCGAAGTTTGAGTAAGGAAAAATCTGAATTAATTACAGTTGACAGGGGTTCATGTAAACTTTGCAGCAAAAATAAAACGATCTTTCTAAGTTGCACAGTTTTTCAGAAATCTGCAAAAAACCTTTAAAAACAAATTTAGTTTTGCGGTCCTGAAAATGGACTTTATTGCTTCCAAAAATACTATAGGTATATCGGAACCCTCGGCGCGCGAGTCCGACTCGCACTTGACCGGTTTTTTTAATACTATGTTGTCAGACTATTAAGGGCTGTATCTTTTAAATCTTAATATTAATGTTCCTTGGCAAAAGTTGTTTAGTTTCGAGGTTTTCCTAATTCACGGTTTCAGGATTCGGAAGATAAATTGTGTTGATTTTTCTATATACTTTGTAGACAAAAAAGTTAGGTTTAAGGGGGGATTAACTTCAATGGGTCTTTCCACAACTCACCATAAGTGCCTATTTTCAGGAAGCAGTAACTGACGTCCTCGAGCTATGCGTGCTGCTTCAGTGTCTGGGTTACAACGTCAAGTCTATGGATACCAGCGATAACAACTTAAGTCAAGATGGAATGGGCTCCAGGACTATCGTTATTAATTGCCAGGTGGGTCATCAAAAGTCCACTTCTGGACAGATCCCTACTAGTGTAGGCAACGAAGCAGTTGACCCCCGCATTAAATCCTCAGTCGATGAAACTTTGTAATCGGTACTTTTTAATTTTTTCCTACATTTTTTGTAATTTTTGTGTGGAAAAATCAAAAGTAACGACTTTTTTATAGAAGGTTTGTCTCATATAGTGTAATACCCCAGCAAAGTTTCATCGACTGAGGATTTAATGCGGGATTTAATCATACAAAGATCCGCTTCGTTGCCTAGACTATACAGAACTTCACAGCTTAAATTCATGGTATATTTTAAATCCCTTTCACAAAAACGTGTAAGTATACTAAACCTATGCTTACACACCTCTTACAACAAAATGAATATCTTCCTTACTTTTTGTATGAAATCACAATGCCTGGTTTAGCCGCGAATGAATCGGTTCGGCCATTTTTAAAAATTAATTTCATAAAAGGGAGGCAGACGAGCAGACGAGTCACTTCATGGAAAATGAACCAGTGTAGGACACTGGCCCTCACCTAAACATTCCACTATCAAAAATATGTGATGGTACGGAACCCTCGAGTCGGACTAGCACTTTATTTTCATATTGCAGGTATCAGGCTTCCACGTAGTCCTGGAAAATCCAGCTGTGTCTTGCTCGTGTCCTCCAGTTGATCACCAGAACAGCGGCTTCTGGCAGGTGTCTGGGATCTCAGGAGGGAAGCAGCTTGTTCAGGTTAGGTTAGCTCTTAATCCGATCTTGATTGATTTGATTTTAGGGATTAATAGGTACTTAGGTTAGGTGATACAATATTAACCAAAAAATTCAATATCACAGGTTTTTCTTTTCATAGAGAAGAATGACAATTCATTACATTTAAACTTTAAATTTTAAAGGACAATCTAGAGCAGGTCACGCTTGACACTCACACACAGTGTGTCTTTAGCTTCTACTATGCTAATGAAATAGACACCGTACAAAGTCCAATCCAATGCATCAAGCTCTTAGATTATGAATAACGGCAGCTTATGCTTATGTCTATGATCAAGCTTGAGTAAGTACTTGGTGTTTTGTAGTAAAAAAAACTACCTACAAAATGTAAATATTTTTCTAGGATTCACGACATGAGTGTAGATAAAGTTGTGTATTTATAAAAAAAAAAGACTTTCTTGTCACGTTGTTTTGTTATTGAACTTGGCTTCGTTTCGCTTCACTGGGTCCCTTTAAGCCACGATCACACCTAGCTAATTCGGCATACATTGCTGTGAGGCTTTGTTTTTTTTATTCATAGAAAATGGGCTTACTCTTGACTTCGATCTAGTCTTGAAGACAGAGATGAAGTCGACGATGGAACGAGCTTGCCCAGAAGAAGATTCACTCGCGACTTGAATAGATTCGGGTTATATGAACTCGGGAACACAGACGCAGGCGGAGAATTCCACTCTTTAGCTGTGCGCAATATAAAAGATGTTTCAAAGTGCTTTGTGCGAATGTGCGGAATATCAACCAAGTATGGGTGATATCCTGCGGTGCGTCTGGACTTCCGATGGCAGAAGAGAGATGGTGGAATAAGCTGGTGGAGCTCTAGAGCACACTCTCCGAAGTACAATCCTCCGGTTATGTTAATTGCAATATGCTGAATTAGTCTTTGAATTCAGCTAAGTGTGATCGGAGCTTCCTGTGCTGCAGTAGACGTTTCATGGGATATTATTATTATTATTTATTTAGTTGTATTCATGTACACTGTATAGATGCTAGAAATATTACAATATGTCTGCTGTTATGATGATGATTCACTATGTACTGTCAAGAGGTGGTCAAGATTTTAACATTGCAGCGCGTTTTAGCTCCTACGGCTGTTAAAATAAGAATCACAGATTAGTATATATGTAGAGGGCTAATAAGAACTATACCAAGTGAAACAAACAACCGTCAAGAAAACACCATTACACTACGGTTTGTTTCTTGAATTCAACGCTCACATCACATTCACTGAATATAGTCGGTTTATTTCTATGCGTGCATTCGTCGAATACGATCGAATACAGTTTTAAACCAGACTAGAGCGCGCTTATGTCAATGTCACTGAGAAAAATAAAAATGTTGATTTTGTTTTGCGTTTTAAGAAATTATTGAGAGATAATGATTATTCGATAAGATAATTAAATCTAAAAACCCCAAAAAAAGTTGAAAAAATCTCTCGAAAACGAGATTGATGACAAATGTCTTATGAATTTGACGTTTCGCACACGCTACTATATAATACTAACGTATAACTGCACTACCTCATTTTCGTATGCAATGATAGCGCGCTAAAGTGACGTCACTGATGACGTCACGTCGCTTAAACGAGTGAATACGAGCAAGTTTTGAACCGACTATTAGCGCGCTAAAACCGCACACAAAGCTCATGAGCAGGTTTTAAACCGTAGTGTTAATACGTATCGTGCTGATATTCTTAGTGCAAGTGTAACATTGATGTGCAGTTCAGTTATCTTATCTTTCATCATCGTCATGACATCCATCCAATGAAACGTCCACTACAGGACAGGGAACTCCCTCCAAAATTCCAGCTTTTGCTGAAACAGTGGGGAGGGGAAGTACCATGGTCACCACGCTTGTTAGCGTTTCGGCTGGCACCATGGATCGCGGTTGTTGGTGACCGCAGAATGTAAGATGATACGAACCACAGAAGGATGCTGCTGCCCATCCTCTGGTTCATTAACCATTAGTCGTCTGTTACCACACCCACGGGTAGAGATGGGTTGGTAGTATTGTTTGCCGGGGCCCTTATCTTTACAAGCAATTATTTTTCCAAAGGAATCTGGAAGCAGCCTGCTCCGTCCGTTGACCCAATCCGTTCGCGACCATCTCTGCGACCAACTTAACGACGTGTTCCGTACCATCCGAGATTTCAACGACAACTTCGACATTTCCAAAACCTCTGGCATTCATAAGTCTGCCAGCATGGGGGAATTCGTAGATAAGTCTGCCAGTCTAGTAGATATGATTAATAAATCCACAAGTTTAATGGAGCTTAGTAGGGAAGCTAACAAATCGTCTAGTGTGCTCGAATTGGGGACTCCTGAAAAGAGGTAAGGGTAATTTGTATTTTTTTCTTAAATTTTCTATTGTATTGTATTGTATTGTATTGTATTGCATTGCATTGCATTGCATTGTATTGCATTGCATTGTATTGTATTGCATTGCATAGCATTGTATTGCATTGCATTGTAAGGGTCGGACCATACGCAGCGTATCTTGCGCGACGCAATTTGCGCCGCGTTACATGCCGACATTGCGTTTCCTACAGTTTCGACACAAGTTACGCTGAGAAGTTTTTTAGCGAGCCGCGTATCCGCGTATCTTACGCTATTACGCGGCGCAAGATAGCTGCGTCTGGTTCGACTCTAAGAAACGTATAATATTGTTCCGCTAAATTTATGGTGACTTTCCAATAGCTGAGCTAGGTAGGTAGCCAACCAGTGAGCTGGGATAATTCCACTCATTAGGAGCCTAGCACAGCACAGCGCAGCTCTAATCTAGGAAAATAAAGCAATCCAATTGGTTGGATTTTTAGGGTTCCGTTGGGTTGACAAGGAACCCTTATAGTTTCATATTCGTCATGTTCGTCTGTCTGTGTGTCTGTGACTTTGTGCGACCTTTCCCCTAATATGTAAAAAAGTAGTGTTTGTTAAATTACATTCTTTTTATGGTTCCGATACCAAAATGGTAAAAAAGGAACCCTTATGGTGCGACTTTGTCTGTCTGTCTGCCCCACCTGTATATCTCAGCAACCACTCATGCTAACGACTTTGAAATTTGTATTAGTTTTAGAATATGGTTGCCCAACTTAATTGAACATGAAAAAAATTAAAAAACTTATGATTATCAATGTAAAGGGGGCCAAAACAGGGGGGGCAAAATTTTAAATTGTCGTTACTAGGTCGAGTGGGGTATCATAACATGAAACAGCTTTACGTAAACATTCTAAAATATTTTATTATATTTATTTTAGTTTTCAATGAAAAATGTCAAAAGAAATACCATTCCCCCTTATCTCCGAAGTTTATGAAGGGAAAAATCTGAATTAATTACAGTCGATAGAAGTTTATAAAAATATTACAGCAAAAATAAAACGATCTTTCTAAGTTGCACAGTTTTTTAAAAATCTGCAAAAAACCTTTACAAATAAATTTAGTTTTGCGGTCCTAAAAATGGACTTTATTGCTTCCAAAAATACTATAGGTATATCGGACCCTCGGCGCACGAGTCCGACTCGCATAAGACCGGTTTTTAATTACGGGCATTGCTGTACCGATGCGCAGCTATTCATTCCAAATAACAGTCAGCATCTTTCTTTGGCGCCTCTAGTGTACTTACTTATGTAAACTTTTTTCAGGCATATCGAGCTTAAAACCGAAACACCCACCAGATACAGATCTCTCGATACCCTGACTGGCGTGAAGGATGAAAAGCATCTTAATGTTTTTTCTGAAGGGAAGGGGCTGACTAGGGTAAGATTTTATTTCGTCTTTACTTGGTTTTACTGAAAATTTTAGGCAGTGACAATTTTACTTCCTATTCTGAACACAAGGCAAAAAGAAATTCAAAATTTTGCTCGCAATAGAGAAATAACGACCAGAATGTTGAAAATGAAAATACCACTAGCTATATTTCGTCGTATCCTACGAATAAAGGCGCTGTTGCAAAATACCAACTTTTCAGGGGGAAGTTTTTTGTGTTTTATTTCAACACTAAAAGACTTTTTTGTTATGTTAATATTTCAAACATAGCCTTACTATTTCGGGGTATCTATTTTAATGCAAATTCGACATTTGATTCGCTATTTCTTATAAATTTGTCCCGTTTTTTGTAATTATGTCTTTATTCGCCGGGAAAATATTGGTTATACTAGACCTAAGTGACATTACGCCTTTTTTCGCCGGAATATAACAGGTCGTAAGAGCATTAGTGTCTTTTAATGTTTTAATTTAAGCAATGTTTTCAAGGAAAAGAAGGATCAGGGTATACAGGGAGTAAGGGACAGCCTTCAGGAATGATCAGATCAACGAAAGTGAACAACTTTTAATGATTTAAACTTTTAGGAAATGAAAAAAAAAATCGATTTTTAAATGCAAAATTCTATACTATTAAACGAGCAATGTTTGTTTGTATACACAAAATCAGTTTCTCAAAAACGGTTGTTTCGAGTTTGATAACATTTTGCATAAGGGGTTCTTGGGAGCGAAAATTTGATCTAACTAGGTCCTAAAGTCTGGGAAAACTTATTTTCTCAGTTTTTTGAGATTTTCTTTGGTACCATTGCCCCCGCAAAGTTTGTAAAGAGCAAAGCTCGGTCGACCAAGTACTTCCAAACTTGGTAGGACAGTTTGTATGGCGAAACCGATTTTTATTATTTCCTTAAAGTTTCACTCACTGAAAATTGATCAGTTTCGTTGACCCTTTCTGTTTTTGGAAAATATCCCTTAACCTGTGTATTAAAATAAATATACTTTAGTATTCTCAAACTGAAAAAATATCAATCATATGGACCCGCTTATTTTTTTTTCTTTTCATTGCGTTTATTGTTTGTGTGGTAATTCGCAATAATAACACGTATTCTTTGAAAAAATCAACTACATAGTTACTTCGGTTCAAAAGATAGCCGTCACACAAACACACTATGATGATTAGCCACTTCCGGAACAGCTAAATATAAAATAATCCCTTGTTGGCTGTAGAGCATGTCAAGATTGTCTTAAACTAAACAGCGTACAAAGAAAAGTCACACTGCGAGTGTGAAGCTTGACCGGCTCTTAAAAGTACATGACTGGATCATACTCTTCTACTTGCATACCCTATTCCCCCCCTCACTGCCCATCACTCCTTCAGCCTACGCCCAACCATGGCCCCCCTTCCCTCACCCCTTGCCCTCTCCTTCGCTCCGATGAAGTGCCAATTAGTGCTTCGATGAAGTACTAACATTCTCCTATTCACGAAGTGACCCCTTAAACGAAAATATACACGTATCCATATAAAAAATGCCTTGGTTTTGAAAGTTCCGTACGCAAAGGGTGCTAACGCACTAAAGAGGTAACCCCATACCAAATTTTTTCCTTCCATCCATCTGTCAGCTTAAAATAGTGCCAAAATAAGTGGAGCAAAATTTTGCGGTATCCACGGTGTATGAGTCCGACTCGCACTTAACCGTTTTTTTTTTATTTACTCAACTTCATACCTCCCACCCAACGTTAAAAAAGCCAAAAATGCCACAAGGGCGTCCTAACTAAACTCTTAGTAAAAGTCACAAACTATGCATTATATCCAATATTTATTTTTATTTTATAACCGACAGTGAAGTTGATGTCAGTAAAATCACTTATTTTATAACACGCATTATAAAACTTGCAAATAAAAGACATAGTAATAAGTTTCCGTGGAATAAAGCCACAAAGGTGGTTAGGTATAGCAAATCTTCATAGAAGTAACACAATGCAAATCCGTGGAATAAGGCCACAAAGTGTAATAGCGTCTTTTTTCGTCGGAGTAGCTCAAAATTATATCAAAGATAATGAATTAATTTAACAACGTCATGCTAGCTATGAAAGTTAAAGCTTTTGCATAATGTTATCATAAAATTGCATTCAGTAGCGTTCTTATTCAATACAATCACAAAATAACAAGTAAAAAGCCAATAAAACTAAACAATTGAGTCACTTGCTTCCCCGCGCGTCCGCGAAGAAATTAGACACTGTGGCTAGAGTGGCTGTCTTTGTCGGGAAAAATAAGAGAATGCTATTGTGGCTTTTTATAAAAACTTATTTTTTTTTGTTAATATAGATTATTTTTTTGTGATTTCTCGAACTCAGATGATGTAAAATGGGCTGCAGATTCTATATAACTAATAAAAATAAAAAGCCACTACGGCCATAGTGCCCTTTTTCGTAGGATACGACGATTTAATATTACATTATTTTTCATTTTAGGAAAATTTAAGATCTGATGACTGGCTGGCCCCTAAAAATCACCTATGATTTTTTTCAGAACATGGTTCGACGACAAGCTACCTACACGCTCAAGTCGAAACCTGAGAGCCTCGAAAGCATCTCCAGGAGGCGTAACAAGACTTCTAGGTTGGTAATCCTCTAAGCTTATTTACTTATATAGTTCGTCTAATGCAGCAAGACAATAATGCAAATTCAGGGTGTATTCACAATGGATTATTTTTTAAATATTTTTTTAGTTTTTTAGGTAAAACACAAAGGAAACAACTACTTCTTTCGAAGGTTTGCCTTCAGTTAGTCATTGTGCATTTGACTTTATAATTTTAAGCGACCTGATTGGTCACGGGGCTTGGCTACCAGCGGCGGCAAGCGTTAACTCACTTCATGTTTAAGATGGACGAACTATATATTCTGCTTTCGTGTCGATGGCAACACTTATGTGGCCCGTGTATCGTTTAGCCAGTATTTGGCCCGTGTGGTGCCGGCAAAGATTAGTACCAACCTGTCTCTACCCGTAGGTGTCGTAAGAGGCGACTAAGGACTCATGAACCGGAGGGTGGGCAGCAACATCTTTCTAAGTATTGTATCTTCTTACATACTGCGGCCACCAACAACAGCAGTCGCCAGCCACAACGCTTACAAGCGTGGTGACTATGGTAAATCCCCTCCGAAGTAACACGCGTTTTGCTGGAGTTCTGGAGGGAGCTCGCTGTCCTGCAGTGGACGTTGTCATGGGATGCTATGATGTTGATTTGATGATGAGATGCTACGCGGACGGCATTTGGCCTTGTACGCACAGCAGCACGCACGTAGAAACAAAACCAGTATAAGCTGAACCAGCGCTACGCTACAAACGCCCGGAACCAGAGACCCACTTTTTACAACAGTGTACAACAGTTTTTACAATCACTTTAAAGCCCAAGTCACACTGAGGCGGTAGCGGAAGCGTTCCGGTGCCGGTATTTTTTGTAAAGTATGAGTTCTTATGCAACCTTTCACATTGAAAGCGGTCGCGGCGCGGCGCGGTGCGGCGCGGGGCCGAACTTTCGGCGGGAGCGGGCGCTGTATTTCATTGCGTTCAATGCAACCCGTCACACGGAGCGGCAGCGGCGCGGCGCGGTGCGGTGCGCTCCGGGCGCGGACTTTGACGTTGTATTTTTTTTACAAGAACTTTGCGGCTTTGCGCAGACTTTTTTTTAAGTTATCAGTTTGGTTTTATGTTTAAAGCAAAGGATTTACGTCTTTTGAATAATCACAGATAAATAATGTCACACCGACCACTACCGCCCCGCTGTCCCGCCGCGGTTTCCGCGCGGAACCTCTGTGTGACCGGTCCCGGAACGCTTTCGCTTCCCGCAGGTCCGCCTCCGGACCGCTTTACCGCTTGTACCGCTCTGTGTGACGTGGGCTTAAAACTTTTACTATCAACTTATAACGTCATTACACAATTTAGGTACATGAAATAAAAGCTTGTCGCGAGATTGAACTGTGTAGATAAACAAGTAAATCAAACAACTTGATCCGATTGATTTTAATTTTTAAAATTTTCAAATTACGAGTACCTACTTAAATCTCGCGACAAGCTTTTATTTCGTGTAAATTGTGCAATGACGTTATAAGTTGATAGTAAAAGTTTTAAAGGAAAATTTTATCTTATTCTTTGTAGCGCATTTAAATAAAAGCTTGTTTTTAAAAAAGTTTTTTTTACTTTTAATTTATTTTTCACTTTATAGTTATCGTTGGACAGGTTTCTCAGTCTATGTTCATCTCATTCAACGCATCGTTGCTAGTTTGCCGGTTAATTTCGAACAGTCTAGCTCTTCAAAAAAGGAGACCTTCTAATGATTTGACTTAAGGCTACGTATAAATCCAACTAAATCAGTTTCCTCGTCATATTCTATTCCAAAAGAGCAACTATACATCATAGAACTGTCCCTAATTAATAAGTAATAATTGTAAACACGGATCATAATCGGATCTATTGTTTCTATATAAGATTTTACACAACTCCATTGACAGCCCTAATATTCTGGCAATGGTAAATTTAAATGTACCTAGAATTTGTGCTCGTGTTGTTAATTTTAGGCCGTTTCATACTGAGTTTAAAAAAACTGTGTATGGTTTTAACGCTCCTCTCCATAAAATATTTAAATTATTTAACTAGGTGTCAATGGAAAACCCTGAGTTGGATGTCCACAACAACACTCTTCATAAATTCAAAAATTTCATTAAACATGACAGTTAACATAGTAATTATTTAAGTGTTTAATTCAAAATTTTGCTTCAACTACAGTAAACGTTAAGTGTTGATGCCGTGTCCATCTATTATTAGGAATACAAATATCCTGTTATAGTTAAGTATTAGGCTAAGTATTTTTGTATCTCCTGTTGATGGTCCTTTTAAATAAAATAATTTTTTAAAATAAAATAATAAAAACAAAGGGTTGCAAGGGGTATAATCAGTTTCCCGTGGCGTTTATATCTTTGGTGGATTTCGATTTTGTTGCTTAAATATGGTGAACATAGACACATTTTTACGATAATATCGGTGATAGTTTAATTACTGTAAAGTTGCGCCATTTTCGGGGTAAGGTGCATTCGGGTAATTCCGAAAATCGGGTAATTCCAATAATGTCTCATTTCTATAAAATGCGCCATTATTTTTTGTTCTGGCTTCCCTTACCTAGCGGCCATCTTAACCCGCTCCCCCGCTTCACTTGACTCCGGTTGCTAAACGGCGACATCCCACCTCGACACGAAAAAATTTTACCTCAGTACAGTAAGAGCAAAAAATGATACGACGAAATAATAGTTATCTAAAAACTAACTTTAAATAATGAATAATTAGTAATTTTAATTTACACTTATTTGGCACACTCGCGGCGCGGCGCGGCGGGATGGGGCGGGCACAAAACCAGTTCTGGCTGGATTCTATCGTCTGAGTTAGTATTTAAAAACCGGCCATGTGCGAGTCGGACTCGCGCCCTAAGGGTTCCGTACCTACCTACCATATGAGCTTTTGCTCTTTGATTTTAAAAACTCCACGACCATCCAAGTTGACCTCTCTTTTAAAGTTCTTGAAACGGGAGCTCACTTTAATTGGTTACTTACTACTAGACTTTTTCCTTTGTTTGTACTGTGAGACCTAGCTTCTTGCCAAATTTCATAATTTTAGGTCAACGGAAAGTACCCTGTAGGCTTTCCTTTTTTGCATAAATGTATGGAGATGAGGACATAAAAAGCCATATCTTTTGATTGCGTCGTTGTAAAAAATTGAAATTTTCAGATCTTGTGTGGTTCATGGACCTTAATATTTGTTATCAATTTCAACCTGATACCTGTTCTCGTTCGTGAGAAAAAGGGTCTTGACAAACAGACAGACGGACAACAAAGTGATCCTATAAGGGTTCCGTTTTTTTATTTTGAGGTACGGAACCCTAAAAAATAATATGGTAACCAATAATATTTAGAAATTAACAATTTAAAGTTATTAGGGTTCCGATACTAAAATGATAAAAAAAGGAACCCTTATGTTGCAACTTTGTCTGTCTGTCACACCAGTATATCTCAGCAACCACTCATGCTATCGACTTGAAATTTGGAATGGTTTTAGAATATGGTTGCCCAACTTACCTGCACATGAAAGAATTAGAAAAAAAAAATGATTACGTAAAGGGGGCCCAAATCGGGGGGGCCAAATTTCAAACTGTAGTCACTAGGTTGAGTGGGATATCATATGAAAGGGCTTTACTTGCACATTCTAAAATATATTTTTGTATCTTTATACGACTCTTCGAAGGTGGGTCATGTACTCGCCATTGATGTTGACCCACCTTCGATTTGCCGACGATATTGTCGTAATGGCTGAGACCCTGGAAGATCTCAGCACGATGCTCAATAACCTCAGTAGAGTTTCACAACAAGTGGGTCTTAAAATGAACATGGATAAGACGAAAATTATGTCTAACGCCCTTGTTGTACCCACTCCACTCAAAGTTGGAGACTCTACGCTCGAAGTTGTTGATGAGTACGTATACCTGGGACAAACAGTCCAGCTGGGTAAATCCAACTTAGAGAAAGAGGTTACTCGTCGAATCCGACTCGGATGGGCAGCGTTCGGGAAGCTCCGCAATATCTTCACGTCCAAAATACCGCAGTGTCTCAAGACGAAAGTCTTTGACCAGTGTGTGTTGCCAGTGATGACATATGGCACCGAGACGTGGCCGCTCACGATGGGCCTTATCAGAAAGCTCAAAGTCACCCAAAGGGCTATGGAAAGGGCTATGCTTGGAGTCTCTCTGCGCGATCGAATCAAAAATGAGGAGATCCGCAGAAGAACTAAAGTAACTGACATAGCCCTGAGAATCGCTAAACTGAAGTGGCAGTGGGCAGGGCACATCGCAAGAAGAACCGATGGCCGATGGGGCGTGAGGGTTCTAGAGTGGCGACCACGTACCGGAAGACGAAGCGTTGGCAGGCCCCCCACAAGGTGGACCGACGATCTGGTCAAGGTCGCGGGAAGCCGCTGGATGCGAGCAGCGCAGGACCGGTCGTCATGGAGTTCTTTAGGGGAGGCCTATGTCCAGCAGTGGACGTCTTTCGGCTGATATGATGATACGACTCTTAGTTTTGAAGTTATATTGAATTTTTTTAAAATAATAACATTTCCCCCCCCCCCCCGCTTATCTCCGAAGTTTGTGAGAGGAAAAATCTGAATTAATTACAGTCGATATAAATTTATGTAAACATTACAGCAAAAATAAAACGATCTTTCTAAATTGCACAGTTTTTTAGAAATCTGCAAAAAACCTTTACAAACAAATTTAGTTTTGCGGTCCTAAAAATGGACTTTGTTGCTTTCAAAAATAGTATAGGTACCCTCGGCGCGCGAGTCCGACTCAGACTTGACCGGTTCTTTTTAGGGTTCCGTACCTCAAAAGAAAAAAACGGAACCCTTATAGGATCACTTTGTTGTCCGTCTGTCTGTCTGTCTGTCTGTCTGTCTGTCTGTCTGTCTGTCTGTCAAGACCCTTTATCTCAAGAACGGGTAAAGGTATCAGGTTGAAATTAATACCATATATTAGGATCCATGAACCACACAAGATCTGAAAATTTCAATTTTTTACAACGACGCAATCAAAAGATATGGCATTTTATGTCCTCATCTCCATACATTTATTCAAAAATGAAAAACCTACAGGGTACTTCCCGTTGACCTAAAATTATGAAATTTGGCAAGAAGCTAGGTCTCACAGTACAAATAATGGGAAAAGTCTGAAATCATTAAATATTACAACTTTTCTCACAACTAATGGTAACCAATTGTGGTGAGCTTCCGTTTCAAGAACATTCATATAAGAGAGGGGTCAAGTTGGATGGTTGCTGAGGCGATTTTTGTTTTAGTTCTATTTAAAAACGGGAACACTTACAAACTTGAAAATTGGTATGTTTATAGGGCATAGGCTATAAAATAACAACAAATAATAAAATTTGGTTAAGGGCGTGTCGGACTCAAAAAATCTAGCACATTAACTTACTGAAATTTCAACTAATACAATTATGTTTATGTGGTGGTACGGAACCCTCAGTGCGCGAGTCCGCCTCGCACTTGGCCGGTTTTTTTAAATCTGGTCAGTTAAAAACGGTTTTTTTATTAAGAAATAAATACTAAAAATATATAAAAATAAATATTTAATTAGTAGTGTGTAAGCTGTTGATTTTTTAGGGTTCCGTACCTCAAAAGAAAAAAACGGTACCCTTATAGGATCACTTTGTTGTCCGTCTGTCTGTCTGTCTGTCTGTCTGTCTGTCAAGACCCTTTATCTCAAGAACGGGTAAAGGTATCAGGTTGAAATTAATACCATATATTAGGATCCATGAACCACACAAGATCTGAAAATTTCAATTTTTTACAACGACGCAATCAAAAGATATGGCATTTTATGTCCTCATCTCCATACATTTATTCAAAAATGAAAAACCTACAGGGTACTTCCCGTTGACCTAAAATTATGAAATTTGGCAAGAAGCTAGGTCTCACAGTACAAATAATGGGAAAAGTCTGAAATCATTAAATATTACAACTTTTCTCACAACTAATGGTAACCAATTGTGGTGAGCTCCCGTTTCAAGAACATTCATATAAGAGAGGGGTCAAGTTGGATGGTTGCTGAGGCGATTTTTGTTTTAGTTCTATTTAAAAACGGGAACACTTACAAACTTGAAAATTGGTATGTTTATAGGACATAGGCTATAAAATAACAACAAATAATAAAATTTGGTCAAGCGCGTGTCGGACTCAAAAAATCTAGCACATTAACTTACTGAAATTTCAACTAATACAATTATGTTTATGTGGTGGTACGGAACCCTCAGTGCGCGAGTCCGACTCGCACTTGGCCGGTTTTTTTTTGTATAAGCTATTTAAAATGTTACTGTACCTAAGTAGGATTTATAATCAAAATTTAATTTATTTCTCGCCACAAAATATTACAATGGCAACAATATAAAAAATGTCACGGTATTTGTGGGAGCCTAAACTAAGCCGAAGCTTGTATTTTAGGACTCTAGTTCTCCGTCCGTTTTAAGGAATAAAAATAAGTCTCTAGGTGATTTCATTTTATAAATATTAATTAGTAAATATTTCAGAATAGAAGCGAATATTATTTGGGTTTTTTCCAAAAATATAGGATAGTTCTTAGGCTACAGGTGGATTTTTTCTGCGATTTTACGAAAAGTTACATGATTCCGTGCTTCGGAAGGCACGTTAAGCTGTTGGTCCCGTCTACTATCTATGGATGTAGTAGTTAATGAGCCATGTCTACTCTGACACTAGGGTTGGTGAGGTCGGTCATCGACCTTGCATCCCACACGATATGATGATGATGATCTTAACATGGTGTCTTTTTTAGCCCTATCCGTACTCCAATCAACAATCTCCTAGAGAGCCTGATTGAAGCCGAAAAAGACGCTGAGATTCTTCGCAATAAACTCTCTCAGCTGATCAGAGAGTACGTTGAGGACGAAAAACATGACTCCTCTATATCTTCCATGCTGGACGTGTCGAAGATATCTGTTTTGAAGGTACGTCTTTTTAGGGTTCCGTACCAAAATGGTGCATTCGAGTCCCTATTACCAATTTACTAGGTCTTTTTGCCTTTCTGTCTTTTGATAATACGAAGCTGGTTAAATTTTTTAGGGAATACGTGTTATGCTATTATTAAAATGGGGAATATCCTAAAGAATAAAACAAAAAAAAGTAAAAAAAAAATAGGGGTTTTCTCATACAAGGAACGTGTTTGTAGTGTATGTCGGGCCTCATGTGCTTCGGGATATATTTCCTTAATAAGGCACAATTCAATAACTTCCAGATAGTACCGTATATTGGTGTAAATGTATTGTACAATTAATAACTATATCTTATTTAGACGTGTGTCCCGCAGCACGGTCCAACAGAGACTGACTGCCTCGGCCATGGTCTCGGTAGTGGTCGATGCATTGACAGCCATTGTCCAAGCTGGCCACCAGCATTGCCTGCTGTACACCATAGTGTTTATCAAAGTTATTTAGTTTTGTTGACTGATCATGCCCTTTCAGGTTTTGGAAACCTATCCATTAAAGTACATACATACATAACATCACGCCTCTTTCCCGTCGGGGTAGGCAGAGACCACAGTCCTCCACCTGCTACGATCTTGACATACTTCCCTTGCTTCCTGTACTTTCATCAATCCTTTCATACATGCTCGTCGGTTTAGGGTACTTTTAACCTGGCCTTTATTCAGAACGTCCTGAATTTGGTCCTGGTACGTTCGCCTAGGCCTTCCCCTTCCAACGTTTTCATTCACTTTCGCCTGGTAGATCTCTCGTCAATCTTCGTTCATTCATCCTCTCTACATGACCAAACCATCTCAGCATCCCTTTCTCGATTTTGGTCACTACGTCTTCTTTTACGCCACACCGTTCTCTTATCACACTATTTCTAATCCTGTCACTCAATTTAACACCAATCATACTCCTTAGCGCTCTCATTTCCACTGCATTAATTCTACTTTCATGCTTCTGCCATACCCAGCTTTCACTGCCATACATCAGTGTTGGTACCAAAACACTCCTATGAACAGCCGAACGAGCCTTAAAGCTTAAGCCCTTAAAGTTCCCTTAAAGTTTAAGCCCTTAAAATCCCTTAAAGTTTAAGCCCTTTATTGTGTGTTACTCATATCGATCATAGTGCGGGACCCACGATGTGTGACTCGCCCTAGACGTAGATTTTTCTTCTTTTTTTATTGTCAAAACTAAAAAAAAACTCAAAATCATTTAATCATTGTTGGATATTAAAATCTCTTAATGACGTCAGCTAAACTACATCGCTTCAAAAATAAAATGGCCCCATGGTGGGAACAAAAAGAAGCGACAATAAAAACCCACGCGCTCTTTTTAATATGTTTGAATGTACAGGATTGATACAATAAACATAAGTCAATTTGAATGTTGAATTAGCTTGTTAGAACCGTAGCCTAATCCCATGGAATTTTTCTTCTAGATAATCTGATATTTTATAATAACCTTCAATGGGCTTACTCTTGACCTCGATCTGGTCTTGAGGACAGAGATGAGGTCGACGATGGAACGAGCCTGCCCAGAAGAAGCCTATTTACTCGCGACTTGAATAGATTCGGGATATATGAATTCGGAAACACACGCAGAGAATTCCACTCTTTAGCCTTGCGCATTATAATTAACTAACGACCCGCCCCGGCTTCGCACGGGTGCAATGCTGATACTAAATATACTATTTATAGGCATGCGCCGCCGGCCCTCCGGCCGGTACCGCCGTAACCGCTATGTCCCTGCATTTAAATCTGACCACCGGGTCTAGCGCCCGGTGAGACACAGCCCGGGTAACGAGGGTCTCCTCCAACCCGTTCCCGTATCCAACGCGTAGGTTACGGACGTCCCCGTCAGTCAGTGTACTATCTTCGAAAATATTCATGTAAATTACATGCTGTAAAGGGCTATATTGATCTATATTAAATGCACAAGGTATTTAAGGTACTTAATTGGATAAGGACTAATGCTATATTGCTTAAAATCGCTTCGTAAAAAAATAAAGGATAAAATTGGTTATTGTGGGTTATCCTTAAGAGATAGACATATACCATTGCGGACTTTTTTGTAGAGCTTTTTAAGGTGTACAATACTGTAGTACATTGTTTTGATCTATCTCGTAGGGTTCAGCCAGCTTGAGCCAAATTGAGATTATTTACGAAACCTCTAAAATTATCAGTGTTTCTCCACTAAATTATGCATGTATTACACATATAAACCTTCCTCTTGAATCACTCTATATATTTAAACAAACCGCATCAAAATGCGTTGCGTAATTTTAAAAATCTAAGCATACATAGGGACAGACAGCGGGAAGCGACTTTGTTTTATACTATGTAGTGATTCTATACTTTGTTGCAGGGTCCGGAGCTAAAATATCACTTCTCGTCGAGCCCTAATCTATCAGGCCTGGCTACAGTTCGTGAGGATGCCAAGAAATCGAAAAGCAAACTGAAACGCTTTGATAGTGCATCCACATCTAACTTACTGGTAGCTAAACCAAAAGAGAACTTCGGGGCCAAACTGAGACGTTTATCTCCATTCAACACTAATAAGGATGGCTCTAAAGATGGCGAGGGAAAGAGCAGATTGCATAGTAAGTTATTAAAGTTATATTTTTTATTCCCTTTTTAGGGTTCCGTACCCAAAGGGTGAAAAACAGGACCCTATTGATATGCCTCCGATGTCTGTCTGTTTGTCTGTCTGTCTGTCAGCGGGCCGTATCTCATAAACCGTAATAGGCAGAGATTTGTAATTTTTACAAATTGTGTATATCTGTTGCCGCTACAACAACAAATACTAAAAAAAAAAGTAAAAAATTAAGGGGGGCTCCCGAACAGCTAAAGGGGTGAGCGTAAAAAAAAGTTTGACTTACCCCATAGAGTGGGGTATCGTTGTTTAGAACTCGTTGAGAAGATAAATAAAGTATTTTTTGTTTTAAAAAATATTTAAAAACAAAGGAATAAGATGCCACCAAAGTCAGCTGTTTTTACAAAATTTTGTTTGAGCTGTATCTCATGAACAGTAATAGCTAGACAGTTAAAATTTTTACAGATTATGTTTTTCTGTTGCCGCTATTACAACAAATACTAAAAATCAAAAAAGTAATAAATTAAGGGGAGCTCCCATACTAAAGATCAATTTTTTTTAGGCGATTTTTGTTTTAGCTCTATCTTAAAAACGGGAACACTTAAAAACGTGAAAATTGGTATGTTTATAGTGCTTAACCTATAACATAACAACAAATAATAAAATCTGGTCAAGCGCGTGTCGGACAAAAAAAATCTAGCACAGTAACTTACTGAAATTTCAACTAATACAATTATGATTATGTGGTGGTACGGAACCCTCGGAGCGCGAGTCTGACTCGCACTTGGCCGGTTTTTTTTTATATACGGGTAGATCTACAAAATAAGGAATTTTTAGCGGCTCAGCCAAATTATACAAAAAAAATGTTTCAAAGTAATTTATTTGTATGGAATACTGTTATTTTAAGCTGTTTCTAGTTGGTCACTGAAAATAATTAATAATAAAAATTTATTACACAACGAAATCTTTGTTCAAAGTGTCAAATTCTCAGGATCCTGTACTGTCCCTCGGACAAATTCTAGTAAAAAGTGCGTTGTGATTTATTTAATTTTCTGTATCAAGGTCATATGATACCCAAATTAATGAGTTTACTATTTCTTCTTGCTACGTAGAATAATTATTATCTTATTTTCCCAAAAATATATTTAAAAAATCTTGTCAACATTTTGTCCCCACGATTTCATATCAGGATCCTGGTCGGTGAAAAATAAGCATATACCAGCTAGGCTTTTTGGCGTGCGATGTTGCCGTTTAGCTGAGTCGATCAGACGTACGAAAGAGACAAAGAATATCATCTAGCTATTCGCACCTAGCGCGTTGTTTAGTCAGCCCGGCGCGGTCAGCAAGGGAAGTGGTGTCGTAATCAGTGGAGTTCCCAGAATCCTGGTAATATATTTTTTTACTTAATAAATAAATAATATGAGCAATTATAGCGTTTTGATATGTAAGTTGCTGACGCATTGGCATAGTGTTGCTTAATTTTGGTTTAATGTTATAAATAGATCTGTTTTTTTGAATATTAAACAGAAATTCTCAGGATCATGGTCTCAGGTTCCTGTCAAATTGAAACCCAGGATACTGAGAACCATCCAGGATCCTGATAAGTTCATACTAAAATATTGTTTGTGCGTAAGATAATTTACAACTTTCTACCTATAAACATTAAACTACGTATAAAATAATATAAGAAATCATTTGAGTAGCTGTCGTAATTAAATATCTACAGATAATTAGCATTGGTACTGGTAAACTTTTAGTATTCACGTTATCTTTTAGAAACTTCGGCATAAAGCATAAAACATTAATTTTACCGATCATAGCAGTTCCTAGTACTATTTTGATTATAGTTATTTACACTACAACTAAACTTATGCCATGCCATATAAATCTTTAATAGTCAAATAACATTGATTGTACACATATTAGTGTAAAATTAAGTTGCTTGCATTGCACTATATTTTGAACACTACGAGTAAATATTATATTTTGTTATACAGAAAAAATGGCAAAACCAAAGAAAACCAAAATAACCAAAATACTGACAAAAGAAGAAATATTAGAGAAAAAAAGGATAGCTGAAAAATTAATGTATGAAAAAATTAAAAATGATCCTCAGAAATTAGCAGCTGAAAAAAGGAATCAAAAATAAAAAAAAATGAGAGAATGTGGCAAAAAGAAACTAGTGTCTGAAATGACGGCTCGTGAAAAGAGGCAAGCTCGGAAAAATTGGACGGAATACTCAGACACATACTACAAAAAGAGAAAGTTAAATACTAAGATGATGAACCAATTTGTAAGAGAAAATACTCCGTCTAATTTGAACGAGCAACCTATGAGTCCCAGACCTGAACAACCTCAGCAAGAAAATCTTGAAAATTAAGAAAATCTTGATATAAATGCTCCTCAACCGTTGTCTCCGACGCCAAATCCAAGACTGAAATCAGCTCGAGAACGATCACAGAAGCAGCGTTTTAAAAGAAGCCAGGACTTAAAACGCAAAAACGTTTTAATTATAAAGCTAAAACAAAATCTCAGCAAATATAAAAAAAGATGCCAGAGATTGAAGAAACAAAAGAAACAACTGGAGCTTACACCTAATACAAAAATGACCCAACTAGCTGAAGATCCAACAACACGGCCTGACGTTGTAAAAAAGGCTTTTTCAATACATTTGCTCGAAAAACGTACTTATATGGACGTAAACATTGCTCGTAAGTAGTCACTTACCGAACAAGTGCGGTAAGTAAAAAAAGTATAGTACCAAGGAGTTTTTAAACTCTGATCATAAAATTATTTTGTCAAAATACTACAGTGGTGGCTTTACTTGGGTGACGACTTAAAAATAATATTTAAAATAAAATTGAAAGTACCAGGAGAACATAAATCGACAATAGGCTGACAGTAAACATGGTTGGTTCCTTTAACAAGTGTATTACTTATACCTGTTTTCTCACAAATGTATTGAAAAACGTCGTGAGATACACGGCCGTAAGGGTTATGACAAACTCGTGCCGATGGTAAACCCTCGACTTCGTCTCGGGCTTACAAAACGTCAACTCGTTTGTAATAACCCTACTTACGGCACTTGTATCTTAAACTACTATATTCGGCGATGTATTAGAAAAGCAAATAACAGATAATATATCTAATCTGAAGACTTGTAAAGAAAAAGAAGTAGCAAATAAATTGCTTTTGGGCCAGATTGTGATGTCTAGAGTTATTTTTTAAGACTGTTTAAGTATAGAATTAGTGTCTAGCCAAGCATAAAGCTATTTTTTGTTATTATTAAAAGTACTGGTACTATTAAAACTTAATTTAATAATACAAATTCTAAAATTCATGTAACACATGATAAATAAACGTTGATCTCTATAGATTTTTGTTGTTTTTCTCAGTTTCCTAGTGACCTTCTCAGTTTCCTGTGGCTTGATTTCCTTAAAATGGCCATAAATCGACAACTATTAAATATTTTGACTGTTCCGCTCTAGATGCGCTAAACGACGTTGTACTCTTGTCATTAGACTGAATTCCACAACCAGAATGTTTAAAAAAATATTGGCCGATATCAAACTCAGTTTCGTCCATAGTTTGTAGATTTACCCATACCAGGGATTCTTGAAGGTGTAACACAAAGGGTATACTCGTATCAACCCTAAAGAATGTGATTCTGCCCATGAAACTTAACAAGTTTCGCTTATGAACATAGGTTGATTATCGAAAACATAATTTTTACTTCCCATACAAAATGCGCTATCAGCCGATTCAGTTTATATGGTACTTAGGTCCAGGGTAGGTCAACATGATTTTTTCGTATTTCCAGCTATGTTCCTTGAGAAAGTTGTTCAGTTTCATGGGCAGATTCACATCCTTTAGGGTTGGCATACCCTTTTTGTTACACCCTGTATAGTGATATTCACATCCAAGTTACAGATTTATATCAATCCAAAAGTGAATAATGAATTCGTTGAAATTTAAGTTATATATATGTTTGGTAATTTTCATTTATATACCTTTTAAGAGGTTTAGTTGCCTTTTTAATTTTTAAAGTCTCAATAATCACTAGATGACATTCAGTGATTTTCAAGAATTGGGTACTTATCAATATTTTATGAAAACATCTCAAAATTAACTTCTGTAAAAAATAAGGGTTCCGTTGCGATAACTTTTTCTAATAAGTAGTCTTTAAACACGTTTTGCAAAGGATTACACAAAAGAAGGCCAAAAGATGCGCAATCACCATTATTTGCCAAAATTATTGATCTGAATTAAGAATCCCTTAATTTTATTTGTAGCCCTATGAGAATGGTCGAAGATTACTTAATACATTGATTTATTAGTTGACAAACAACTGTCTTTTGGTGACCATTTGATCAGGCAAGTTAAGCCTAACTTCTATAGAATTTTGTGCATCTTTCTTTAAATCGCAACCACTAACAGGTTTCGAATCCACGTCACTAAAAAATCTTCGTTAATTATCGATATCGGAACGAAACTTCAGTAGGTACAAAGAATAGTCCAGTATACGTGGCGCAAACTAACTCTAACGCTGACCGTTAAGGCCTTAATAGCGCTCAGCGTTACTTGATCAAATTTAAAATGCACTCTAATCGTATGTGCACGCTAAGATGTTACGCGCTTACAGGGGTTAGCGGTCGCCCGCGCTCAAAAACTCGGTTTTTTGCACTTTTCATTAGTATTATGTGGAATAAAAATAAAACATTCAAGTAAAAATATTGATATACTAGATACCTTTTTTGTGTGTAAAAACTAACTAGTGAACTTTTGCGGTTTTGGAGAAATTTTGCAAATTATCACAAAAACAGGTGCTGCTGGGGAT
This sequence comes from Athrips mouffetella, assembly GCA_947532105.1. NCBI lineage: Eukaryota > Metazoa > Arthropoda > Insecta > Lepidoptera > Gelechiidae > Athrips > Athrips mouffetella. The sequence goes on along the minus strand of OX383976.1, from coordinate 4,475,773 downwards.
TTTTTTCATAAAACGTGGTTAACAAAAATACAATTCTGTTCAAGTAAAAACCTTTTTAAAATCTTGATACTTGATGGTGATCCATGTATTTTTTTTCAATGGTTTTGATGGCCATTTATTTTAATATTTCAACGTAAAGTTAGGCATTTGACCGCTATTAGCGCCTTAATGCGCAAAACTCAAAAAGTTGCAGCAGTGGTGAGCGCGGCAGGTGGGGGACACGAGCTAATCGTTCATTGGCTCTCCGCTTGTCAACCATGCGCTAAAAAAAACCGTCAGTGCTAGTTAGTTTGCGCACCATATAGACACAGAATATAGTATAAATATTATTCTATTCTATTCTAGTAATAATACCATACAGAACGGACACTCCGCCCCCCTTGCAATCTACCCCGCACCCCCGCGCACACCCGCCCGCGAGCTTCTTCAAGAGAGTCTTTTGTGCTGAATATGCGGGCCTGCACGACCTTCGAATTTAAATTTCGCGCTCGATGTATGTTATGTTATGTCCAGGGTGTGGTATGGATGTGAATTTTTAGAATTTTAAAAAACTTCTTTGTTTGTTTCAGATTTGTTCAAAACGAAAACAGTGACTCCTGTTCGTTCAAACCCAAGCCCGAACCTCAGCGCCGCTTCCAAAAAGAAGTATAGTCACGTGAAGTCTACCATTCCACGACTCATGACCCCCACTCCCAAAAAAGAGTAGATTCTTTGTATTTTTTTATTCCCATTATATTAAAAAAAAACAATTGCTTGCAATCAAACTGTTAAATTATTAAATAAATCTATGAGATAGCAGTCTTTGCGTCTTCCTCCTATAAAATCCTATACTAATAAATGATCAATATATTTGTAACCGGTTTTCTCGAAAACGACTCTTAACGATTTCGATTCGGGGTTTTCAGTGGCGAAAAATTGATCTAACTGGGCTTATTTCTGCTTTTTTAAAAATAGCGCGTTACAGAAATCCTACAGCGCCATCTGTTAGTGGGCTTTGGCTAAGATTATATAGAGCAATGCTCGGTCGCTGCATTATATTTAACGAAAGATAAACACAATATTACATAAAATTACGTGTCGGACACATCACTGTTGGTACCGTATTTCATTAGTTTCTCTACTTCTCGCTCAAGAGAATCTCTTTTTTTCTCTTGTATTCTCTTCTTTGTTTTAAACTTTGGTGGTTTGTAGACACTTGTCACTTCTTTTCTTTGTCTCGCGTTTTCATGTTTATATTTAAGTTGGACGGAAGCAGGGTACATGATACTGTCTATTAATTCTTCTTTTATATGTTTTTTATGAAAATCTCCTTTGCTGTAGCTCTCTTTTCCTTCCTTTTTCGTTTGCTTTTTAGGATACTTTTCAGTAACATAGATATCTTCGATGCTATCGTCGTCGTCTAGTTCTTCGCTGGGTTCGGTTTTGCTGTCTGAAGGCACGTTGTTCATTCTCTCATTTATCATGCGCTCCTGACTCATTTTCGTTAAGTTTCTTAATGTGTACTTCTCTTGTTTTTCTTGTTTCCGCTGCTTTTTTGCCAATTTCAAACATATAGTCGCTTTCGGGTAGCCCGTGAATTGTTGATAGCAATCACCTTTTTCTAAAGACTCGAAACTGTTAAAAAACTTTCTCGGGTGGATTTCATTTGGCGTCTCGTTTAGCAGGACGTAAGCTTTTTTCAAAAATGCTTTTTTACAAATGGGATTTTGCATATGAAAGAAACTTTCGAGTTGTTCGTGTGTTTGAAGCCTTCTTATGGCGTTTTTTTGAACTATACTGTATGATACAACTGCCATAAGAATAAATGATGGTTCGTTGCTCAGAATGTGGTCCCATAGTATCAACCATTCTGAGCAGGTTAGTACTTCACTGAATGCAGTTTCCAAGATTTTCAAGGCGTACGTTTGGCTGGTGATGCCGACTTCGCAGAAGTGGTCCAGGAGTTGTTGGTCGTGTTCGCTGAGTATGTTCTCAGTCATTGCCAAAATACTGATCGGTGGGAATGGCGCGTACTCGAACCATAGCTGACAGTAGTTCAATAATATTGTGGCCACACTTTCAAACAGCAACAGAGGATCTTTTTGCAGCACTTTCACAAATGGAAACACGAATCCTGGTAGAAATTTCATGACTGCAAATAAGGGACACCAATGTGCTAAACATGAAAGCAGTCTTTTCAAATTTTTTAACGTGACTGAACTGTGTATCGTGAACTGTTTTTCGATGTCCTTGTAGACTGGGTGGATGCCTTTGTCGACTAAAGCAGCATACGCGACTTTGTTACGTGGCGTGTTCAGGAGAGATCTCCAGATAACTGATCTGAATTTGTCAGGATATTCGCCATATTGCATTAAGATTCTCCTCAGCCGTGCGCTGTCCATACAAATCCTCATTTTTTGTTCAACTTCGGCTTTCGTCAGGGAGCGCTCCTGAACTAATGCTTTGTGTATCGACGTACTGGGCAGTTTAGGTTTTTCAGCTACAGCAGGAGGGGTTTCAGAAAGATCCATTACGTAGGATGTGTTGTAAATGTTGACTTCTCCTAGCTGTAGAATGCAGAGGAAGTACTTCCCAGAGGGGCTCACTACAAATTTACGGATGCCAGACGATTCGGGATGAACAATTGTGCGGGTAATCGACATTGACTCCAAGTCCAGCATGTGAAGGACGCAATCACTACTTAAGATGGCTAGAATTTTATTCGCGCCTCCATCGAATACTTGCGGTATGAACGCGACTTGTAAAGCCCCGGACATATTGTATTTAGATAAATCTATTGATTTTAAAGCTTTCCAAGTGTCCATGCTGAAAAGGATTAAAATGTTAGCTAGTCCCGCCATAGCCATTGCTCTTCCGTTCATCGTAAAAGCAATATTCCTCATGTTTTTCAATTCGTTTGGAATAATTTGCTTTACAGATTTCATGGTTTCGTGTTTCCATATTTGCACGGTGTCATTTTGGAAACAGGCGACAAGGTAGTCACCTCCCGGGCTGAACAATATCTGTTGAATTTGGGCACCCAGGTATGTATTTAGTGTAAAAAATTTGGTGTAGTTTGTCATTTCCCATAATATAGCTTCGACTGGGCTACCGGTGAGCATATTATTCATCTTGTTGTTTGAAAACGATACGTGTTTGACAGGTGCTGTATGGCCGCTCAATGATAAAGTAGTGGCTCCAGACTCTATGTCCATGAAGTTTATATCGAATTTCTTGGCCGTGGCAACTACGAGGGTGTCCATCTTGTTGAGGACGAATTGCAAAGCGGTGCACGGACCGACGCCGGATAATTTCCAGAATTTCAGGTCTGAGAAGTCCAGGATGAAGAGATTGCCAACGTTATCGGAACAGGCGAGTTTCTCGCGTAAATCGTCGAAGGTTCCTGTAGAAAACCGAATTCTTTTGCACTCTCCTTTCGCGCCCCGCACTGTGTGATGCAGCTGTAAGATAACTCCATCCTTGGGCTTCGACTTGAGCTTTATATCGAATTTCTCAATACCCTCACATGCATTCCGTGTCTCCGACTCCATTTACGATAAATTTTTGTTGACTATATGTTAAGTAATTGGCTTGAATTTAGAAAAATTAACATTTTGCGCGTTTAAGCTAATATTGCACAATATTTTTGCAAAAAAATATTTAAAATTTAGGGGAGTGAAGCAATCAAAACAGAACTGACGTCTGTCTATAGAACTAACGGAAACAAGATCACACAGGAACTCGTCACCAAGGAGACGCTATCAAAACAAAAAAAGATGCATTTCATTTTACGCAATATCTACGCCCGAGCGAAGCAAGGAGGTTTTTGTTCTGAGATCTACGCAAACTACCTACTACGTATTTTACATTTATGACAAGTTTCGGAAGTGCTCGTGGCCGAGTGGTAGTTGTTCTTTCTTATCGATGACGAAAGTTAAGCAACTTGGCCTTGGTTACTTAAATCAATATAACAACTCAATCTGGACTGCTAGTGGCACAGCAACTAGAGCGTCTCCGCCGTTGTACTTACGACGATATTGGTCTATAAGCCAAGTCAGAGTTTGGTGGCTTGAAAACTGACGTCAAGTTGTTCACTAGCCTGCAGAGCCTTATTTAGGATTGGGTCAAATTTTAGTCTAGGCAACGAAGCGGATCGTTGTATGAAGACCCCCGCATTAAATCCTCAGTCGATGACAATTTGCTGGGGTAAGTATTACACTATATGAGACAAACCTTCTATAAAAATCGGTAAGTACTTTTAATTTTTCCATACAAAAAGTGAATGAAATTTTTTTTTTGTAATTTTTTTTTTTATATTTTGAATTTACATTTAATTCATGATACTTAATCATCATGTCAAATAAAATCTACCTACCAGAGATAATTATGTTGGGATCAACTGCTTCGTTGCCTACACGATTTGCCCTCAGAGTTGCGGAGATCAGATGGCTAACGCTCTGTGTAAAAAACCAGTGCCTTCGTCAATTCTATTAGGTTAGGTTACCGACTCCGTTAAAAAGCCGAATACCTAACGGCATTCCGTTTTAATGTCATGCATGTTTCGCACAAGTTTTTTCCGAACCACGTTTTAGCGCCATCTGTTGGCGGGTAGCGTAGCTTGCTCACTCGATGATACTGGTAGTTGCTAAGAAACCCGCGCGCCGCGGTTCGGGCATGACAGGAGTCTGTCCTTTCCTTTGGGAAATGTTCCCATGGCGAGTGTAGATGAAAAGTTCTAAATACAGTAGGAAATAAATGATAATTAAATTTTCTCAGAACGGGTCCCTGATTTTAGAATTTTCATTTATTCAAGAAATGGTTAAAAATAGATGAAAATCGTTAACGGTACTTTAATCGTTATAAAATTATATCGTTATAAAATTAAATCGTTATAAAGCTGCTGGTAATAGTAGTCCAAATGAGTGGGATTCTGAATTGACAGCATAGATTTTTGAATTCTGTGATGTGTAAACCAGAATGTTCGATGAGTTAGAACAACTTTTACCAGCCGCTTGCTAAGAGGTACTCAGTTGTTAGTGCAAAATTAACCCTATATTTCAGATACTATAGGTCACATTGAAATAAAACCGGTATCTGCTGGTTGGTAATTTTATAGCGAATTATATTTACGTTAACAAAGATTTACCTTTAACCGTTTCTGAGATAAATAAAAAAAAACTAAAATCAGGGACCTGTTTGAGGGTGGGGAGGGGGGAGCTTACATGGGATCAACAGAGAATTTTCTAGATATGCTAAGGGGAACCTAAAGAACACTTTTAAAATAAGAAACCTCTTACCGTAATTTAGCCTAGGTTATTGTTTGAATTTTTTGAACTAGTAGGATTTCGGCTTGACAACATTGATTTTTGAATTCTGCAGTGTTCAAAACCCCACAAAAACTTTGTTGTCAGATCTGGTCCCATTTAAGTTCTTACTCTAACAAGGAGAGCCAAATTTTGAAATTCATCCCAGTCTAAAAGCAGAAAGTTTGACTTCGGAACTTTGTTTGGACTAGTTAGGAGGTAAATTTCTGAACCCTTGAAGGCGCGGCCTAGTTTTAGTTTTACGTGAATATCTCAAAGACTGCGACACATAATCTACTTACCTATTTCTGCCGTAAAGCAGTTGTGCTTGCAGTCTTGCACTGCTGTGTTTCGGTTTGAAGGGTAGGGGAGCCAGTGAAATTACTGGCACATGACACATAACATCTTAGTTCTTAAGGTGGGCAACGCGTTTTGCTCTCTTATTAGCGTCAAAGTATGTCACTTATAAGACAGTGGGTGCTCTATGGGTGGTGGAGACCACTTAGTCTTAACATCATCATCAAGATGTGCCTGAATGCAAAAAAATGTTTTGTGATTCGGTTTACCAGAGAAAAGAAGCGCATGATCCGTTCTTATTCGATTAATGGTGAAACTTTGGACGAAGTGGAATGTGTACGTGACTTAGGAGTATTATTGGGTAGCAAGCTGCGATTTCACACACATATTGATAAGATCTGTAAAAAAAGTTTCCGAGTCCTCGGATTTATCTTGCGCAATACTAAAGAATTCCGTAATTCCAAAACTATGATTATGATTTATAATGCTCTAGTACGCAGCAATCTTGAATACTGCAGCGTGGCGTGGAATCCTAATTACGACGTTTACATAAAAAAACTAGAAAGTGTGCAAAAAAGATTTATGTGGCATCTCTCATATAGGTTTGGGTTGGCAAAAAAGATTAAATCTTACTCAGAAAGACTTAAACATTTTAAGTTGAACTCCCTCTCCGATCGTAGACGCTACCTGGATATCATGTTCTTCTATAAATTGGTTAGGGGTATTCTGGATTGTCCTGAGCTGCTCTCTCTTGTTAATATTAAGGCGCCAGCTAATTTACCACGTTCTAATAAGTATAGACCCTTTGCTTTAAGACCAGCCAGAACAAATCTTGGGCACCACTCACCTTTAAACAGAATGGCCCGTGAATGTAACATTACCTTCACTCAGAGTGACATTTTAGCGGATAATTATTGTACATTTAAAAATTTTATCCACAAACTAATTCTTACCTGATAAAATATTTTTACTCATAGCGCTTATTTATTATTGTTATTTATTTTTATGTAGGTACTTGACTTAACTTTTCAATTAATTTCAATGTTCTTGTAAATTTTATTCCTATTTAGTTTAATGTTCAATATTATTTAATATTATTTATTTGCCGTCATTTTAAGAAAGCTGTAATCACCTCTGATTGGTTTACCGTTTAGCTATAAACCTAGTTTAACTGTATCTTCTATCTCTTTGTTTAATGTGTAATCTGTTGGTGATCATAAATAAATAAAATAAAATAAATCATGTGGCCCACCTGCTCGTTGGCTCATTTTTAACATAAGTACCTGGGCGGCCGAGCTTCGCTCTGTAATAGCCGCCTCAACATTAAAATAGGATCCGGTGAGCAAGCCATGCTACTTAACAACAGATGGCGCTGTAACTTGAACGCACTAAAACGCGCTAAGAAATATTTAAAAAGACGTTGAAAACTAATTTTCCCAGACATGAGACCTATATAGCTAGATCGATTTTTGCCCCCAAAAACCCCTGTATACTAAATTTCATCGAAACCGTTAGAGCCGTTTTCGAGAAACCGATTACAAATATATATATATAGCGAAAACTTGCAAGATCTTTTTTGTAGAGAATTTTATGTACTTAGTTAATCAGTAGGACATTCTTTGCTATGTTTTTTTTTTGTTTATCCTATCCTATACTATTAAACGAGCAATATTGTTTGTACAAATATGGCTCGTTTAAGTACATAAAATTCTCTACAAAAAAGATCTTGCAAGTTTTCGCTTCTCTTCTTCTTTTCGAGTCAATGGCAAAAAGTGTCTACAAAATCTTAGCCTAAAACGTGGCCACATCAAATAATAGCGTCAGATTACTATTATCTTGTTTAGTATTAAATTATCATTAACTGTGATATAGCAATAAATATTATGAGTATGATTATGATCTAATCTGTGTCAGTAGCCTTTGGGTTGCCTTCAAAAAGTTGTCTCCGAGTGCAGGAAACTGGAGAAGTGAGGCACGACAGCAAGTGTGACAAAGATTGCAGAACGCCGCAATCATACTTGTCGTTATCAGAGAAACCCAACCTTTCATTTTCTGAGCTCGACGAAAGAATAGGCTGTATGGCAAATTCCATAGCCACACCACAGACGAAAGAAAAAGGTATAACTTTTGCAGGGTTGCCGACTTGTGGAGGGAGAATTTCCAACCAATTGGGGAATTTGTGGGGAGAGCATCGGTGCGGGGAATCAGGAATTTTTGAATTTCCCTTATTAAAAAAAACCTGTCAAGTGCGAGTCGGACTCGCGCACCGAGGGTTCCATATATCTATAGTATTTTTGGGAGCAATAAAGTCCATTTTTGAGAGCGAAACACTAAATTTGTTTATAAAGGTTTTTTGCAGATTTGTAAAAAACTGCAACTTAGAAAGGTCTTTTTATTTTTGCTGTAATATTTATATAAACTTCTATCGACTGTAATGAGTTCAGATTTTTTCTTTTTCAAACTTCGGAGATAAGGGTAAATGGAGGGGCAATGGTATGTTATTTGTCATTTTTCATCATAGCTTGAAAAGTGAGGGTTGTAAAAAATGCAAAAATATATTTTAGAATTTTCAAGTAGAGCCCTTTCATATGATACCCCACTCGACCTAGTACCGACAATTTGAATTTTTGACCCCCTGTTTTGCCCCCCTCCTGTTTTGGCCACCTTTAAATTGATAATCATATAATATATATTTTTATGTGCAATTAAGATGAGCAACTAAATTTCTAAATTCAGATTCAGATAATTTTATTCAATGTAGATTCTTTACAGAACAGAATACAATGCAAATAGAGCGAGTCTACGCCGTTTCGGATCGTGCTATGACAGTGTAAAAGAAACGGCAAGAAACCACTGCAGCACGGCCTACTTTAAGAGTCGGCTTTTTACAATGAGTTTCTTGTGTTTCGCTGGAATATCAGAGCACCATACCTCTTTGTCATTCATATAGTCATCCAATCTATAGTCACAACAGTGACAGTGACATCTATGGTCACAACGCCCTGGGACCGGGCGAACCCAGAAATAGGCTAGCCTTGTCCTGGTATGTGGGGCTCTGCCAGGATGGACCACCTGAATATCCCTTACTGCTCGTGGGAACGCAATGGATTCATGTAAAATTCACGTCCCGTCCCGTTCCTCGCGGGGGCGAAAAGCGGACTACGGAGAGCCGCTTTGCTACGATGAATGTCAGAGGTGGAATGAATGGCAAAATAGATGAAGTATGTCAGATGATGGATGAAAGGCGTATAGACGTACTGTGTGTGAATGAGACTAAACGGAAAGGTTGTGACACCACAGAACATGGCCCTTACACAGCGTACTGGTCTGGTGTTCCCAGTACCAGCAGAGGCTGTCAGGGAGTCGGTGTCATACTTTCCGAAAGAATGGTAGAGTGCGTGAAAGAAGTCGAGTGTGTGAGCCCAAGACTCATCTGGGTCAGGCTAAAAGTCGGACTGACTCGAATCTTCGTTCTGGGTGCATATGCACCTACGGATGTGGGTTCGCGAAGGTCTCCAAAAGCCCAAAAAGAGATAGATGAGTTTTGGGAAAATATGAGAGATACATTAGGGAAATGTGAACAGAATGTACGAGTTATCATGCTAGGTGATTTTAATGGATGGGTAGGAAGAAAGCGTGACGGTTATGAAAGAGTTGTTGGTAAGTTTGGTGATGAACGTGTGAATAAAAATGGTGTAAGTCTGCTTGAGATATGTTTGGAATGGAATCTTTTTGTTTGCCATTCTACTATGTTTGACCACAAAAGGATCCATATGTATACAAGAGAGGAGGGTGATGCGAGAAGTAATCGATTTTGTAGTTGTGGATGAAAGATTGAGGAAAAGGGTTCTGGACGCTCGCGCATATCGCGGAGTCGGCATTGACACAGATCACCACCTAGTTGTAACCCGAATTGGTGGTCTATTTAATCGGTGGCGGCATAAAGCACAAGAGCAGACGAGCGTTTTGGAACGAATTAAAGTGGAGAGATTGCAAGAGGAGGATGTCAGAAGTGAATACTTGAAAGGCTTGAGTGAAAGATTTGAGAACTTAGATAAAGTGAATGATATTGAATGCTTGTGGAATGAATTTAAAGATGGATTAGTAGGAGTAGCTGTCAATGTTTGTGGGGTGTCGAAAAGGAGAAATGGTGGAAAGAAGAAGAAAGTGTGGATGGATAAAAGTGTACAGGCAGCTGTTTGTGAAAAGAAAAAAACATGGTTAGATTGGTTAGCTGTTAAAGCTAATCACAGAATGCTGAAGGCCACAAGTGATGATGTTAGTGTAGCACGAAAGGAATATAAAAGAGTGAAGGGTATTGTAAAGGATGTTGTTGAGAGAAAGAAAGAGGAGTGTAAAGATGAGTTTGACAGAAGGCTTTCTGAGGATTTCCAGTCAAACCAAAAGTTTTTCTGGAAATCCATACGGACAGCCCGAGGAAAGTTTGGATTATCGGAGCTGAGTAAAATCAGAAGCCAGGATGGAAGTATTATAAAAGGTGAAGAATGTGTGCTGAAGAGATGGAAGGAATATTTTGAAAGTTTGTTTGAGAGAGAAGCAGAGGCTAGCGTACCGAGGTCTTCTGTGGAAATGCATGAGAATGAATATGATAGTAATGCAAGTGAGATAAGTATGGATGAGATCATGAAAGCAATGAAAAGTATGAAATCAGGTAAAGCAGGTGGGTATGATAGAGTGTCGGTCGAAATGTTGAAGGCTGGGCGAGGCATTGTGGCTAGTCAGCTGTACCGCCTTTTCAACCTGTGTTGGACGAACGGCCGAGTACCAGGTGACTGGGGCAAGGCTGTGATTGTGCCGCTGTACAAGGGAAAAGGATCACAACAGGACTGCAAAAATTACCGCGGGATAAGTCTTCTCAGTGTCGTCGGCAAACTGTATGCAAAGGTTTTGATTGAAAGAGTGATGAAAGATACTGACGAAAAAATATGGGATGTACAAGCGGGATTTAGAAAGGGAATGGGATGTACAGATCAGGTCTTTTCCTTGCGGTGCATAGCTGAAAAGTTTTTGGCCAAAAACCAAAAAGTCTACTGCGCGTTCGTGGATTTGGAAAAGGCCTATGACCGAGTGGTAAGGAATGAATTGTGGTCGGCATTGTCTATGTATGGGGTGAACGGTCATCTGATTCAAGCACTGAAATCTCTCTATGAGGATTCCAGTGCTTGCGTCAGAATAAACGGGGTGTACACTGAATGGTTTAGCATCGAAAAAGGTGTTAGGCAGGGATGTGTAGCGTCACCTTGGCTGTTTAACCTGTTCATGGATAATTGTTTGACTGATCTGAAAGAGAGTATGTGTGGACTGAGAATGAATGAGTTACTCATCAAATGTCTTCTCTACGCTGATGACCAAGTTATACTTGCGTCATCTGCTGACGAGTTACAGGAGATGGTAACAATGATGTATGTGGCTTTTGATAGGAAAGGAATGAAAGTAAATGTAAGCAAGACGAAAGTAATGGTACTTGAAAGAGAAGAGTGTATGACAGAGTGTACTATATTAATAGGTGGTGAACAAGTCGAACAAGTGAAGGAGTTTGTGTATCTGGGTTCTAAGTTTACGAGAGATGGAAAGTGCGAAAGTGATATCGAAAGAAGAGTGAATGCTGGAAACATGGTGAATGGTGCTCTGCATGCTTTTATGAAGAGTCAGAAGGTGTCTCACAAGGCTCGTCTGGCTGTTCATAGAGGCGTTTTGGTACCAACACTGATGTACGGCAGTGAAAGCTGGGTATGGCAGAAGAAGCATGAAAGTAGAATTAATGCAGTAGAAATGAGAGCGTTGAGGAGTATGATTGGTGTGAAATTGAGTGACAGGATTAGAAATAGTGTGATAAGAGAACGTTGTGGCGTAAAAGAAGACGTAGTAACTAAAATTGAGAAAGGGATGCTAAGATGGTTTGGTCATGTGGAGAGGATGAATGAAGGAAGATTGACGAAAGAGATCCACAAGGCGAGAGTGAATAGAAACGTTGGAAGGGGAAGGCCTCGGCGAACGTACCAGGACCAAATTCAAGACGTTCTGAATAAAGGCCAGGTTAAAAGTACCCTAAACCGACGAGCATGTACGAAAGGATTGATGAAGGTTCAGGAAGCAAGGGAAGTATGTCAAGATCGTAGCAGGTGGAGAACTGTGGTCTCTGCCTACCCCAACGGGAACAAGGCGTGATGTTATGTATGTATGTATGTATGTATCTATAGTAAGCTTTTTTACATAACGTTTGCTTTACACATTCTTTAAACTTTCTCTCAGGTAATTGCACTATATTGTCAGGTATTTTGTTGTAGTATCGTATACACAGACCAACGAAAGATGTATTGACTTTAGTTAATCTAGTATATGGTTGATCAATTTTATGCTTATTTCTAGTATTAAAATTATGCCTGTCACAAATTTTAGGTATTTGATGAATGTTCTTTCTAGCATACATAATATTTTTATAGATATACTGGCATGGCACTGTCATATTGTTGATTTCCTTGAACAGTTCTCTCAGGGAATCACGAGTCTCCAGGCAATAAATTGCTCTTATAGCTCTCTTTTGTAAAACGAATATTGAATGTTTATTAAAAACGACACTTTTTAAAGCATTTTGTCAGGCCTTCTACACGTGCAGCCTTTGGGTCAGTTACACTAAACGGACATACAGCGACCTTCGTGTGCAGTACAACAACGCATTCAGGATTCTGATGGGGCTGGAGTGGCGCTGCAGTGCGTCGGCAATGTTCGCGGAGAAGCACACGGATGACTTCTACGCCATCATGAGAAAACGTTGCGCCTCTCTCATGAACCGGCTCTGCACCAGCACCAACAGTCTCCTGAAGGTGTTTGTGTACCGCTGGGACTCTCCAATGTTGCAACATTGGGACCAGCTACATAGGCTAAGAAATAAATAATAATTTTTAGTTTTAGTTTTAATTTTAACTAACAATAGTGTATAAGTGTTTTGTATTACTAACATACTATGGACTTTGTCTGAAATAAAAATTTTGAATTTGAATTTGAATTAGCTGCTCGGTCCCAAAGCAGTATGCCATAAGACATAATGCTATGGAAGTAGCTAATCGTAAAGTAAACCAGCCTTGCAGTAGCTACATCAGTAAGTTGTCTGATTTTTCTAACAGCATATGCAGCCGAGCTCAATCGACCAGAAAGAGCCGTTATATGAGGGCCCCATTGAAGTTTAGAGTCTAGTGTTAACCCTAACAAAACTGTACTATTTACAAAATCTAATGGTTCGTTATTCAATACTATGTTATGTGAAGTAGACCTTACATTTTTTTTTTGTTGTAAATGACGCACCTAATATAATTAAGTACTTCATTCTTATTACAATCTAGCCTTATAAGTTTGGCTAATGAGTAATTTAAATTTAACTTAAATCGCTATGATAGAGTTAAATTAAGAATGTGTCCAATAACACTTTACTTATTGTCTCTATTAAGGGGAAGTCACTTTGTTCGTGTGTTCTTAATAATTAGCACTACACTAACTCGAAAGGTCCTTTGTAGTCTTCTAACTATGTCCGTATTGTCAAGGAGCTGGATAGCCTCAACATTAACGTGGTGATGAAGTCGTTTTTCATGAGCTTCGGCAAATTTTTTAATAATACTAGCAACGGATTCCACCTTAAGGTCCCGATGGAGGTCGTTATTTCTTATGTACCAGGGCGCATTAACAATACCTCTGAGTACTTTGTTCTGGAATCGTTGTATAGTTTCTATGTTGCTTTGTTTGGTACATTTGGTAGTGCAAATTTTATACATTTAGTTTTTTTGGCGTTTATGACTAAATTGTTAACAGTAAACCATGCATGAATCTTTCCAAGTGCATCATTGACTTCGTTATAATTTTGTGATTTCCTACTTACATTGAATATTAATGAATATCATCAGCAAATAACACAATCTTTGACAGATTCTTCACCACAGAAGGAAGGTCATTAATATAAATAAGGAATAAAAATGGCCCTAATATGGACCCTTGAGGTACGCCAACTTTGACAACAGATCCCAGTGATTTCATCCTGTTTACTTGTACCTTTTGAATCCTGTTTTCCAAATTTGACCTAAGTAGTTTAAGTGAATTATTTCTTAACACCGTAATGTTCAAGTTTTAGCAACAATGTGCTATGATCTACGCAATCAAATGCTTTGGATAGATCACAGAAGATACCAATAGCATCTTCAGATTTTTCCCACGCGCAAAAGATGTATTTTAAAAGTGCAGTCCCGGCATCCGTTGTACTGCGCCCTTTCGTGAAACCGAATTAATGGTCACGCAGTAAGTTATTTCTATTGAAGTGTGAAAGCATTTGATTGAGTATGACCTTCTCAAAAATTTTACTAAGTACAGGTAAGACTGATATTGGTCTAAAATTACTGGGATCCTTTTTGTCACCAGCTTTGAATAATGGAACTACTTTACTTTTTTTCATTAAGTCAGGAAATGTACCATGATCGACACAATCATTGAATATAACAGCTAAATATGGAGATATAGTATCAATGATTGCACTACAGACTTTTACTGACATTCCCCATAGGTCCTCAGTAGTTTTCATTTTAATACTTTTAAAGGCTTTAACAATTTCGTTAGGGGTGACATGATTGAACGCAAATTCAGTTTCGCAGGCGTCCAAATTCTTTTGAAGTAAATCGCTAGCAAGTGAAGATGAAGAATTGAGTGTCTCTGTTGTTTTCAAAGGAATATTAGTAAAAAAGGTTTCGAATTCTTGAGCCACTTCTACGTTTGAACTAATAGTTCCGCGATTTGTATGAAGTGTGATTTGTTTGTCACGCGGTTTCACTTATCCAGTTTCACTGTTTATAACATTCCATACAGCCTTAATTTTGTTATCAGCAGACTGTATTTTTTTCCGATAGTTTTTCAAGTCGATATACAGGTATGACAGACAGACAGACAGACAAAGTCGCACCATAAGGGTTCCTTTTTACTTTCGAGCGGAACGAGAAAGGTATTGTATTCGTGAAAAAAAAAGTCTTTCTAATTTTCTCAAAAATGTGTTCTATATCACTTATACATCATAAAAAACAAGTCTCCCAAAAAAGTCCGTCCGTCGGTCGGTCGGTCGGTCTGTCCGTCACGCTTTGGCATAGCGGCTAAACGAATGGTCCGATTGACACCATATTTTGAATTTAGGGGTTTTATGCAAATCCATCAAAGGGTTCTAAGTGGTTTCATGCTGGCTCTCATTTTGAAGGTAGCTGTCATACAACGAAAATTTTAAATTGTAATTTTCTCAAAAACGGCTCATAGAATCTTGATGAAACTTTGCATGACCAAGCATCTCCATGTAAGATATCTTGCGCCAGTATCAATTGATCTGTGTAATTTCATATAAGGGATGTTCCTCTACCACCAAATCGTAAATATGTGATTTACCCAAAATTGGTTCCATTGAGTTAAAATTTTCTATAATATTAATCCTGGATTGGTTGTCTACCTGACTAGATATTCTTAATGATTTTTTTGAATAAAATTTAGTACACAGGATGTACCAAAAACTAAAAGGGCTTGCTCAGTAGACTCAACTGAACAATTAACCGTAAGGAACATGTGTTGGGAAATTAAAAAAAGTTCATGCAAGTATCCTACGGTAGTATCCATTGATCTGTGAAAATTCATATAAAGGGTGTTCCAGTGCTACCAAAAGTTAAACATGTGATTTACTCGAAATCGTTTGAATTCTGAATTGATCTGTATATTTCTTGGAAAAACGTAAATAAAAGTTTGTATGACCATAATATGTGTGTGGCATTACAAATTTAAGTTTGCTGTTGATAGTTTTTCCTTGAGTTTTGCGAGAAAGTAAGTGCAGTGCTGCTGTACCATTTATTTTTATTATTTTGGTATTGGAACCCTAACAATCACAAGAATCACAACACACAAAATACAAGGCTACTTTGAAGTTTGAACCCTCAAATGAAATGCTGAACTATAATATTTGAAGGAATCAAGAACTTCGTACTTTATTTACACTAAAAATGTTCTAATTACCTATTTAAAACGAAAACATTTTGATCAAAAAAGAAAATACTTGGAATTTGGATTCTTAAAATCTACGGGTTTATGAGGAATTGGATCATGGATTTTGGGGAATTCAGAACACGGGCATTGGCAGCACTGATTTTTTTGCATTCTACAAATTAAATGGGTAGTTCCCCGTTTTGTCTGTTAAGTATATTTTGTATTTTAAGAGATATTTCAAGTATTTTCTCGTAATATTTGTCTTTAATTCTTAAGTTTAATAGAAAGTGAAGTAATTGCAACTTGATCACACGACAGGGTAAGTTGTTTTTGTTTTTCTAATCAATTTAAAAAAGTTAGGTTAGATTGTTGTTTTAGTTAGCTATACACAATAGAATCATGATTACAGGGTTTTGTAGCCATCACAGCCAGGATAAATTTGACTGTGACGTTGACGGTTATTTTCTGCGCATGAGCACAGAGTACTATGCATGAGTGACAGGCAGAGAGCCAATGAACCAATGATCTTATATATGTTATATTTTAAATCTCACTGCAATGAACAGTGGCCTGGCCCACCGTCGCAAGGTTGTGAGTCTGTCGGTCTTTTACAGATTGTACTTCGGAGAGTGAGCTCCATGAGCTCATTCCACCTTCCCCCCTTAACCATGCATGGGGAGTCCAGACGCACCGCAGGATATCACCCACACTTGGTTGATATTTCACACGTTCGCACAAAGCGCTTTGAAACATCTTTTATATATAATGCGCACGGCCAAATAGTGGAATTCTCTGCCTGCGTCTGTGTTCCCAAGTTCATATAACCCGAATCTATTCAAGTCGCGAGTAAATAGGCTACTTCTGGGTAAGCTCGTCCCATCGTCGACCTCATCTCTGTCCTCAAGATTAGATCGAGGTCAAGAGTAATCCCATAGCCAATAAAAAAAAATACGATTTGCCCACTTGCCGTGCTCACCCCCGCGATTCATTTTTAGGGTTCCGTAGTCGACGAGAAACCTTTATAGTTTCGTCATGTCCGTCTTTCTGTCTGTCTGTCCGCAGCTTAGCTCAGAGGCCCTTAGGGTGTTTACGCACTACGTCCGATCCGAACCCGTGAAAATAAGAATCAATAGTGAAATCGGCTTCCGTCATCAGATTTCACTATTGATTCTTATTTTCACGGTTTCGGATCGGATTCGGATCGGACGTGGTGCGTAACCCCCCTTACAGTGTTTACGCACTACGTCCGATCCCAATCCGTGAAAATAAGAATGAATAGTGAAATCGAATGACGGAAGCTGATTTTACTATTGATTCTTACTTTCACGGATTCGGATCCGTATCCGATCCGAACCCGGTCCGAAGTAGTCGTAGATCTATTTCTATGGTAGTTTACGCACTAGATCAGGCTTCCGTCATCCCATTTCACTATTGATTCTTATTTTTACGGGATCGGATCGGATTCGGATCGGACGTAGTGCGTAAACACTCTTAGATTTAGAAAGTTGTAATTTGGTATGGAAATAGATTTTATCCACGCCGACAGTTGTAAAAAAAAAATCATGAAAAAATATATACCTACCGTACCTTTAAACACCGTACAATTAAAGTGGGGATAATATTTTTTTTTCTTGCCTACCCCAACGTGTGGGGTGTTGTTTTGAAGTAAAAGTAGGGAACCAGGTGTTGCTAGATAGCTCTTTTAAAACAATATGGGTCTATATATCATTTTTTGATTTAGGGATCCGTTTGCGAAATATTTGGCTTGAAAGCACAATTTTTTGTTGGATTTGAGTGTCCCCCAGCCCCCTGCCAGCTTAACGTTGGTCAATGGAAATGTGAAAAACTTCACAGAAGTAGCGTATACCTATGTTGAAATTAAAAGGAAAACTATCACATGAGAGATACCTACCATCTGAGTTCTCAAAGTGAGCAGCGCGCTTTGCTGTCTTATTAGTGTCAAAACATGCCATTAATAAGATAGTGGGTGCTATGGGCGGTGGTGACCACTTACCATCAAGTGGCCCACCTGCTCGTTTGTTCACTTATAACATTTGAAAAAAAGTAGGCTTCACAGGTTAATGAGCTATAGCAAAAAAACTGTAAACAATAAAAATAGCAATAGCAATCAGGCGCTAGGACCTCGCTGAGCATTTCCGGTTAGAATCTTTATGTTATGAACGTCATGAAATAGGTGCTTTATCAAAACCAGCTTTACGATAAAAAAATCGTAAGAAAACTACGGAACCCTATCCTGCGCGTAGGGCGACACGCACTTAGCCGGATTTTTTGAGTTCTGCTGGTTCTGCGCCAGAGTTATTTTGTACGACAAGTAGGTACATACAATACGAAAAGTGCTGTGATCCTTTAAACTAAGTACCTACATGTTCTTCTCATGAAACTGAATCGAACCCTTGTTGCTTGCGTGTGACCGCCGCGACCTTACAAATAACAGACGACAACGGTTTTTTTGGCTATTTTGGGTTCTTCAGGGTCTATGTGTCACATGTTGGTCAGTTACAACTATGCACTTAGCGGATGCGTAGCGGACAAAAACTAGCAAGGCGGAGCCAGCGGAGGTTCCGGCAAGCCACTACAGCACACGAAACCAAACAGGTGGTCAGGCGCCAACTTTATTGATGGTACACTACTATTCTTCTATGCTACCTACACTTAGGGCCGCCACACTATGCCCATCGCGCTGCTCCTCGCTCTGCCCCTCGCGATGCCGCGATGTTGCTCACTCTAGCCACATACTGTTCTACTCGCGCGATTAATCGCGACGCTCCACACTAGGTCACTTGCCATTGCTACACGATGGACGTCGAAATAATATCGCTATAATAGCTGAGCCACACACTCGACGTGTGGCGTGGGAAATAGCGAGGGAAGGAGGCAGAGACGTAGTGTGGCCGCGTTACTCGTCATGCCGCTCGTATTGCTCCTCTTCATGCCCATCGATCCCTTGATTGTCGGTTTTTTGGGCGCGATTCAAAGGACCGGCATGCGGCAATATGAGCTGGAGTAGGCAGCCACATACTCGCAAGTCTCTCGCGAGGACGATTTGCAATAATTAATCATCTATTCTTACTTCGATAAATAGATGTCATACATCAACTCCTTTAGCACGGCGTATATTTCTATATAAGAAATTTATACAATTGCTTTACTAAAAATACACACAGTTTCGACGTCCATCGTGTAGCAATGGCAAGTGACGTAGTGCGGAGCGTCGCGATTAATCGAGAGGAGCAGCGCGATGGGCTTAGTTTAACGGCCCTATTAGAGCGCGTGTCGGACTCAAAAAATCTAGCACATTAACTTACTGAAATTTCAACTAATACAATTATGATTATGTGGTGGTACGGAACCCTCGGTGCGTGAGTCCGACTCGCACTTGGCCGGTTTTTTGAAGGTATTGTGCAGATTTCTAAAAACCTGTGCATCTTACAAAGACCGTTTTATGATTTCTGTAATATTTGCAAATATTTCTATCAACTATAATTCATTTACATTTTTCCTTTCGTAAACTTCGGAGTTGAGGGGGGGAATAATTTTCTTTTTAAGTTAACTAAGAGCTGTAAAAAACTACAAATATCTATTTTGAAATGTAAAAGATAAGCCCTTCAAGCCCCCCCCTCCCTATTTGGGCCCCCTTTACAGTAATAATAATAACAATTTTTTACTCATTTATTTGCAACTAGCTGTTGCCCGCGGCTTCGCTCGCGCGGATTTCGTATTTATGTTGTTACCGGTTTTCCGAAGCAGTGAGATATTTTCCCGTCATTTCGGGGTAATTTTAAACTAAGGAAAAACAGGACTAACCCTGCGCAAATCAATGAGTATAATTCAAGATCCATCTGAATTTTATATAATATACAGACGTTACTCATAAATTACTCAGAACAGAGGAACTTAGTAACAGTATCCTAACAAATGTAAAGAGAGAGATGAGAGACACCTTTTTATAATATTTTAAAACAGAGCCAATTCGCAGAAGTAATTGAGAAAAACTAAAACCCTCTCCCTCTCTCTCCCTCTCTCCCCTTCCTCTCCCCCTTCCCCTCCCTCTCCTTCCTCTCCCCCTCCCTCTCCCTCCTTCACCCCCTCCCCCTCACTCTCTCCCTCCCTCTCCCCCTTTCCCTCCTTCTCCCTCTCCCTGTACTTTACCTGTACCTGTACCTCTGCCTCTCTACGTCTCTACCTCTCTACGTCGCTACGTCTCTACCTCTCTACGTGTCTACGTCTCTACCTCTCTACGTCTCTACCTTTCTACGTCTCTACCTCTCTACCTCTCCCTATCCCTACCCCTAACGCCAATTTAACATAGAAACGACACCCATATTTATTTTTAGACATTTCAAACCTATCGCACCCCAACCCCATCCCCAGGGGATGATGGTATTTCGCGTCCAACACGTTGGATTTCAAAGTTGTTGTAGCTTTCGTAATCAGCGACCCGATAAACCATACAAAATGACACCCATATTGATTTTTAGACATTTCAAACCTATCGCACCCCAACTCCATCCCCAGGGGGATGATGGTATTTCACGTCCACCACGTTGGATTTTAAAATTGTTGTAGTTTTCGTAATCAGCGACCCGATAAACCATACAAACGACACCCATATTCACATTTCAACCCTATCGCACCCCAACCCCATCCCAAAGGAATGATGGTATTTTACGTCCACCACGTTGGATTTCAAAATTGTTGTAGTTTTCGTAATCAGCGACCCGATAAACCATACAAACGATACCCATATTGGTTTTTAGAATTTTTCACCCCATTTCCCTTTTTTAGGGGTTGAATTTGGGATGGAAATTAATAACAGTGATGAACGTTGCATAGAATTACATCATTAATGCCTAAATAATAAATTATGTGGATTTTACTTTAAAAATAAAGAATGTTCAACTTCATCCCCCTTTTCACCCTTAAGGGTGTCGAATTTTCAAAAACCCTGAGACTCGTAAATATTAATTTTTAGTCGTCAGCCTAAATACAAAATTTAAAGATCCTAACTTCAAAACTGACGGATTTTCATACAAACTTTCATCCCCTATTTTACCCCCTCAGGGGTGGAAATTTGTAAAACCCTTTTTTAGTGCACCCCTAGGTCTCATAAGGAACCTACATGCCAAATTTGGAATCTCTAGACCCAGCGGTTTGGGCTGTGCGTTGATATGTCAGTCGGTCAGTCAGTCAGTCAGTCACCTTCTTCTTTTATATATATAGAAGATTAAATTGGGCAATCATATTCTACAACTATTCGAAAGTCGAAAGTTGTTGACTTTTCTTATCATAAGATCTAACCTGACCTGACTAATCAGATTCGTATTTTTATTCGATATGGGTAAGTTATTGACGATTATATTACTTTGAGCCCATCATTGTATGAAAATGTACGGCTGAAAAACTACTGACCTTTTTTTTTTGCTCTTTAGTATAGCTTCGACCCCGCTGCACTCGATCGTTTAAGCCACCATCACACCTAGCTGAATTCAAAGACTAATTCGGCATAGGCTTGGTTATGTTTTGCAGTATCCTTAATTCAACGAGCAATGTATGCCGAATTAGTCTTTGAATTCATCTAGGTGTGATCGTGGCTTTAGATATTGCCTAGTTCAGCAGATATTCTGTGGCACGACCTATAATAGTCGGTTGAGGGAAAAACATCGCAGGCTTTTAACTGCTTGCAGAGAAACAAGCGTTTTTTCCATACACTGCAACGTTGTGTACAATACGCGAAACGAAAGAAGAGACCTGACGGATCACTTGGTTAACCTGCGCAGTAGACAGTTCGTAGCCATTTTGTAGGCCATTTGGTCGCAAAATGTCTACTGCGCAGGTTAACCACGTGATCCGTCAGGGCTCTTCTTTCGTTGCGCGTAGTGTAGGGTGAGGTGGTCGACATTGAACCAGGGGTACAAGATGAACCATAACGATATTGGCGGTATGCAACGTTGCTGGTTCGTGCAACGTGCACAATATAATTCGCCGCATGCTTTTGCTGACGCTTCCCTGTCGGCGGCACGCTACGTTGATTGTAGTTACTGTGAGACCTGATTTTGTGTTTTTTGAGGGAAAAAGTAAAAAATAAGTTTAGTTTAGCACAGTTGGGTGCCTGGTAATTAATTACAAATATAACGTGATTATAGAGTGAAGATTTGCGCTTCTTTTGAGATATGTGCTGCAGCCACCGCGTGTGTTTGTGAACGTTTACATAACTTAAAGCTTCTCGATGTAGGTATGGTACTAATTGAATCACTTTAAGGGGTTGACAATGAACCGCGGTTCAATTAGTACCCATTCAAATTTGTAGCTACAATAAATAATGACCGAAAAATCTGAAATGATTAGAGCATTAAGAAGCTTATGTAAATATCTCTAACTTGCACAGTTTGTTTAGAAATCGGCAAAAGTTCTTTACAAACAAATTTTATTTTGCGGTCCTAAAATGACCTTTATTGGGTCCTCATAATTATATAAGTATATATCGGAACCCTCGGCGCGTGAGTCCGACTCGCACTTGACCGGTTTTTTCTCTAGTGGTTCAATGAGTACTTATACTGATTCAATTAGTACCACTGCCGGTTCAATTAGTACCACTGCCGGTTCAATTAGTACCACTGCCGGTTCAATTAGTACCCATACCCGGTTCATTTAGTACCATGGGGGGTACTAAATGAACCAATTCCATTATTTTAAAAAAGTGAGAATTTAAAGAAAACTATAAGAGATGCACGACTTTAACTAACTTTGCCAGTTTTATAATAAAACAGGTTACTATAAGAAACAAAAATCTTTTCATTTGGGCTACTAAAGAAAAAGTTACAAGCGTTCAAAAATTAGGTGGTTCAATGTCGACCACCTCACCCTAGGTGTATTTAGTGTAGGTGTATTGAAAAAACCCCTAGTTGCCTGTTTGACTGCATTCTTTCTTGATGTGGCTGCAAGTTTTTGGATATGACGTCTTTTTAGATAGGTACAGTCAAAAGCACTCAAAGTTCCAACCCTCACTCACCCCCTTTTTATTCTTAACTGTGAAACCCCCCCTTCCCCTCACCCCATCGCTCAACCTCCGACTAATCCAAAGATCGATGTCAAGCAAGAGCACATCAAGCTTGACATACGTGGGACACTCAGAAATATTTGCGACACTAAAAAAAATTGTTCTACAGGTACATATATTTTTATTAAATCTTTTCAAAGTACTCTCCACCAGCCTCTATACAAAGATTCATGCGTCTGAACCAGTTTTCAAAACACTTTTTCCAGTCCGCCGTAGACACCTCGTTTACAGCCTGCTCGAACGCAGCCAGCGCATCTTCCGGCGACGAAAATTGTATCCCCTTGAGCTGATTTTTTATTTTTGGAAATAAAAATAAGTCACACGGTGCTAGATCAGGGCTGTAAGGAGGGTGACCCAGGAGTTTGACTGGTGTGCTGTCCAGGAAGTCCCTCGTTTTGAGCGCGGTGTGTGCAGGCGCATTGTCGTGGTGGAGCAGTAGTCCGCGGAGCCCTGTGTTTGGTCGCTTGTTGCTCACAACAGAAAAAACTTCTGGTAAACATTTGGTAGTATACCATTCGGCGTTGATGCTTCTTTGATCTCGTAAGGGAATTGAGGCCAAGTGGCCAGTCAAATTAAAAAAGCTGGCGATCAAAATCTTCCCCCCGCTTCGAGATCGCTTCACTTTGGTAGGCGTTGGTTCATTTTGAAACACCCAAACTGTCGACTGGCGCTTGGTTTCTGGATCGTATTGATAAATCCAGGACTCATCACCTGTTACGATGTCGTAAACACGCCGAGACGAGCCTGCTTCAAATTTGTTCAGCATATCACGGCACCATTCCACCCGGGCCTGCTTCTGAGCGTCGGTGAGGTAGTGCGGCACCCAGCGCGATACTATCCTCCTCACGCGAAGATGCCCGTGTAGAATCTCGTGAACGCTTCCCGATCCAATCTTTAATATGTGCTGAATCTCCTGATATGTAACTCGCCTATTATCTTGGATTAAATTTTTCACTGCTAGCACGTTTTCTTCCGTAATAGCCGTCAAAGGGCGACCGCTTCTTTCTTCATCCCCCAAGGTTGGTCGACCGCGCCTAAATTCGTTATACCAACGATACACGGTTGCCTTGGAGGGGCCTTCATCCATAAATGCCATTTGAAGTCTATCGAACGATTCATCCGGTTTCAGGCGACACTTGAAATCGTAAAAAATCATAGCTCTAAAATGTTCCCGGCGCAGATCCATTTTTCAGTAAGACACGATACTTTGAATTGGCTCGCAAAAAATGTGGAGGGAAATTTTGAAAATGGAACACACATATTTTTACTTACAAGTAATCATATTTTCGAAAAAGATTCTGACCGGCCAGTCTCCCATATATAAAAACTATTTTTCGCAATACTTTCTGAGTGGCCTGGTATTAGACTTTGTACCTTTCCTTTCTTATTTCAATAGTCGTATACTAAATGAAAAAAAAAATTCAAAAAGCAAAATACCCGTCGGTGTAGAAAAATATATTTTGTAGTTTTTGTTTGTCTCCGACTGCAATACCTCATCAAATTTTTAGAACTTGTTGTTTTTATTTCAGTTCATATTTTTCTACACAGTGGGTATCTTGTTTTTTGATATATTTTTTTTATTTGCAGAACACCTTTCAAGATGACATACAAATACCTCCGAGCACTTATGAAAACAAGAGCACCTCCCGTCGACCATACTTTGAAAAATTGTCACGTTATCATCCACGGGACAAGCTTTTTTAAACGCGCATACAAAAACAGCGGTTGCCAGTCTATTTTAGGCGGAGAATATGATAGATATGCCGATTATTTAAAAAATCTATTAAAACAGTTTGAAAACTGTAACATTACTTGTTTTGTAATCTTCAATGGCGGTATGGAAGCTGACCTTGAAAGGAGAACAACGATACATCAGAAAGTAATAAACAATGCTAAAGATATCGATCCGGCTGACCCTAATGCTTACTGTGAACCGATTTTTGCTAAAGACGTTTGGAAGGAAGTCTTAGATGAACTCGGAATACAGTACTATGTCACTGAACATGATAGCTGGAAGGTGATATTTTCCGTCGCCAACAAGTTTCAATGTCCGATAATAACACACAACTACGAATATTCTTTGATTTATAAAGACTGCATTAGCCCTAAAAGCTTGGTTTATAATGAAGAGTCCAGAGAGATTGCCTGTGAAATTTTCAAAAGCGACAATGTACGCAGTTTCTTTAAATTGAAACACATATTACTTCCTCTGTTTTTTACATTGCTTGATGAATCAAGTGTATACTTCAAGAAGCTTTCAGAAATTGTCGATTGCGAGAAGCCAAAAGATATCCTACCTAAAGTATTGAGATGGACTCGCTTGCAAGCTCACAACCTTGATGAGACACTCGTTAAAATAGAAAGAAATTTGACTGAATACGAATCACAAGAATTCCTTTACGCTTACGAAAAGAATAAAGACCTCTGCACTAAAACAAGCCTTTGGCCTGCGGTAAATCATTTTCAGCAAAAAGAAAGAAATGGAAATAAAAGAATGCCCACTCCTTACATCAATTTGGTTTGCAATGGTACATTTTCAGGTTCATGGGTTGTCTTTGACAAAGATCAGGAAGATGCTATGCTCGCAGCTATGGATATTATATTTTATGCTTGCGAGACTTTTAAATTTTTTAAGGATGCAAAAATAACATTCATTGGACGGCATTACGAAGAGGCGGAAGTTTGGGAGCTCAACAACCCTAATAACAAAATTGTAACAGAGAACCCAGATTTGTTCAAGAATTTTTTATGCCAAACAATGCCTGAGTTAGACTTCAGAAGCCTGAAAGCAGTTCCGGAGGAATGTTGGATCCTTATAATTACACTTGCTTATTATTGCCGAAAGAATATGGACGTTAATTTAGCATACAGTATGATTTTATCGTACGTTATGATGGGACCAGTGACTGACAACGTTGGCCTTATTAGAAGAAGCAATTTTATGAGTCCTGAAAAGGTAGAAGATGATGTTTTGGATAAAAACGGCCTTAAAACCAAAGACTGTATGTCAGTAGTAGATTCAATAATGGATCTTTTCTATGCAACGAACCTAAAGCGTCATTTCGATCGCAAGGTACTGCACACATTTGCAGAATTTCAGCATTGCTTGCAGCACATGAATTACTTAAATGTCCTGAGAGGTAAGGAGATCAAAAATACTGTCTACCACAGAACCTTGAACGTTACATTTGCATACAACATGTATAATAAACTCAAGAATAAGAGTGATCCAAATAAATATATCGAGAAGCGATTGAAGAAATCAACTGTATTTGATTTCTACAAAAGAATTGAGACAGTTTTTGAAGCTTGTCTACCTTGATTTGCGAACCCTGTACCTAGTATGTTATGATGATAAGTTATAAGTACCTTTTGTGTGAATTGGTACAAATAAAACCAAACCATGTTTTTTAGAAAAAAAATTATTATTTTATTCTGTATCCTTTTTTTGTGCTTTTCGACATTCTGCTGCTGTGGTACAAACAATGATTACACTCAGCCACACACTAATAAATCATGAATCTGTAATACTGGGTGTAAATTCAAAACCATGCGACAGCTCAAGGTTGTGCTCTGGCTCTAGGCGTCTCCATACAAAAGGCACTGTCGACTGTTGAAGATTTTTGTGGAGAAGCCAAAAAATTGTCTCCAAATTCGGCCCATGTTTCTTTGGAAAAATTGATCGTTTTCGTGATTGCACACTCTTAAGCATTCGCATGCTTTTGTGTCCACCAAACCTGCACCTTCGGCACAACAAGCTATCGTAATACCATTAGTTGTTTACTATTATATATTCTGTGCCATTAGTACCACTAATAAAAACTGATGCGCTGACCAAGCAAACTTTATTGCATATTGGACAGTACAACAGTTCCTCTTACCGGCGTTGCGTTGTTGACTCGGGCATCATAATCATATATATTTTTTAATCATAATCATATATTTATTTGCGTGATTAAACATTTGTCAGTCATTCATCAGTCGTCTTAATATCTATCAGGGGGCCAATTCTTGAAAGTCACCGGGTGATTTTCGAGATTTTTAAAATAAGCCACGATATGATTCTATTCTTATTTCTACTTACGGTTAGGTTATTATAATCAAAGTAAAGTAAAAGTATTTTTTTGCATAGATACACACACTAAAGATATCCAGCCATAGGTCTAATAATAATTGCAGTGAGAGAATAAGAAAATATTTATTTTTAGGTCTTACTTGGATCGACAAATACTTATGGTACAGTCCATGTATTCTTTGAGGCTGTAGAAACCTTGATCCTTAAGCCATTTTGTCAATTGGTTTCTAAAAATATTTCCTTCTAGCACAGATAATATAATACTATACTTCTAGTAGCATTATTTCAGAAGATAACCTACACTTTCTTTGTATACATAAATCTTTGGCCTAAAGGTTTATACACAGTACCTAAATACTGCGTACGTTTTTGCCTTACATTTTTGTCACAGTAGGTATTTAGTAAAGTAATTTGGATTAACAAAACAGCTGACAAAACACTGTTGACAAAACAGCACATAGCTTTAATATAGTAGCATATGACAGAGGCAATATATTTAGGGTTTTTAACAGCGGTATACGATGATTCGAGAAACTGTAATACTGAGTATGCTGAGACTCGGATGTATCTATCATGTTAACAAATGAGAGGGAGTTGAGAAATATGTTAAATAAAACACTCGAAGTCTACTTACGTTTTGTAATAAGTTATTCACTTTACACAGTGTTAAATGGGTATATTAACACAATACCATACATATGAAGAAGAGTCTTCATAATTTTACACAATACGTGATTACTCCTTTAAAGGTAGAATCTCCCAGTTTGAAGAACAAAATACGACTGCCTGAGCGAGGCTGGCTCGAACGTTTGAGAGACCTCTCCCACCACAATATTACCCTTTCCATAAAACGCTGGGATTGGTCGAAAAGCCGCCGCGCTCTGACAGTTTGTACAAAGGAGTCAATACAACAACCATTTATGAACAATATCGTAAAGCTATGAAAAGTTAGTAAACACTGGTGACTTAAATATTATAATATTGGAGATCAGAATATCTGTCATGACAACAGTCGGCCATCCGATTGTGATAGGTACGTCCTCGTACCGTCTCTCAAAAACTAATACATGTAAGTACAACACTATTCTTTATAAGTTATAGAGATCCGAATGTTTGCTATAATATGACATAATATTATTTAACAGTGCTTTTACATTATGTGAAATTGATCAAACACAAGATTTAATTATGATTATGAAGTAATCTGACAGAATTAATAAAGATTGTCAAGAAATATTGACGTTGAATATTACAAGACGTCTCATACAAAATCTAAATAACAAAAAGATTGGGAACTCGTAGTTCTTTGAAATATAGTTTGTTTACATCAGTTGTTATCACGTAAAGTACGAATTAAGTACAATAGATTCAAAAAGATTTTAGTTATTACATAGGGCAACAATGCCTATATAACATTACTACTTACAATAAAATTATGATAATATTAAGTCTAATACAAGGCAACATGGCCACAAACAAACAATGATAGTAATAAAAATTATGTAAAACTGTAGATAACAAAACCAAAATTTGGCACTAGGACACGGTTTGGCAACAAGGCCAGGATTTGGCAACAAAGACATGGTTTGGCATCAGGGCCATTATTTCTAATCTGAAATAAAAGATTATTATTTCTAAGACAATGAGTTGAAATATGAAATAAAAGATTGTTACATGGTTTGGTTTGGCATCAAGGCCATGGTTCGGCATCAAGGCCATGGTTTGGCATCAAGGCCATGGTTCGGCATCAAGGCCATGGTTTGGCATCAAGACCAGGGTTTGGCATCAAGGCCATGGTTTGGCATCAAGGCCATTATTTCTAATCTGAAATAAAAGATTATTATTTATATGACAATGAGTTGAAATATGAAATAAAAGATTGTTATTTATATGTAAATGAGTTGGGCTATAAGACCATAATATGTCAATGCATTGGGCTACACGGCCGTATATCAATGAGTTCGGCTACAAGGCCGCATAAGTTACGCAACAAGGCAATAGGTAAGTTCCTAACTGCAAGGTTAAAGGTTCCAATTTTCATGAAAGCTTTATTTATCGTCACCAAAGGCCTTAAGGTTATGCCCAGTGTAGTAAAAATACTACAAAGTAAAGAGTTTAAGGTGTGATTATAAATAATTAGCAAATTATTAATAATAGTCGCATATTTAAGATTTATTCATTCAAATTTTAATCTCAGTGGCCGAAGATAGATGCGAAAAATGTATTGAAACGTAGTATCATTGTTTATAAAAAACATGCATACTCATAATATGTGAATAAGGGTCTTTTCCTTAATGAAAGGTGTTATGTGCATATGTACATCCAACTGCACGTCAGTAGGAACACTCTGGACTTTATGGCATGGTAATAGAGTTTCAAAATTACAATTTGGGAACAGTAGAGGTATTAAAATGTTGACACTTAAACTAAAGTAATATTTAGTTAGCCAAATTTATTAAGCTTCTCTGTATTGTTAGTTAGGGATTTGCACAGTGCTAGGTAACTTGCACATCTATTTTGCAATGTATATCACCTTTAGCCTCAATAATTGACTGGAAGAAGTTCCATTTCGAGGTAAGTCCGCATTTTCATGTGTTGTAATGGATCTTAAGTAATACGTCTCAATAAATTGAAGTGCAATAAAGAGCCACCCTACAAAATCACAAAACCTCTGAAGATAAGACAATAGATGAAGCAAATGTAGCTCTTTACGCCGTAAGGCAATTCTACATAAAGTGCAATACATTTTCCATAAATTCTCAGGGAACTCTATGAAAAATTTACAAAGGGATTATAATTAGTACTTAGGGATTATAATCAATATTTTCCCGTGTCCAATCGAGTATTAAGAACTCTAGAGGATATTCACACTCGTTTGAAGTGTCATATTACTTATGATTCTTTCCTTTCTTTCTTATTAATTAATTACAATAACTACACCATCTTTTTGTTTTATTATTATTTTGATGTAGCATGCAAGCATGAAAGGAGGTAAGCCTCGCTAATGCTTGTTCACTCTAGCTTTGAAAAGATTCAGATAAACATATGGAAAAGTTTTAGTATTTCCTTTGGAAAATGTGTTTTCTTTACTCTTTCGCTAGATCATCGCAGACGAAGTCGCGGGTAATAGGTAGTTAAAGATATTCTCGCTTTTATTTCTGCTTAATATAACTGATATTTATCGTTCAATATATGGAATAATCATATGTATTTTAAATACAGTATTTTTCTAAACCAATTGTATGGTAATATATAAAAGTATCAGAAAGTTGATCTAATGTAATGAGTTGGGCTTTATCAAGTCTTAACTATTAATTAGTGTGCTATCAACCGAACAATTTTCATTTTCTCTCTTCTGTGTACATCAGTTCGGTCGATAAAAGTGATATGATAATTATAATTAATCGATAAAAGTGACCGTCTTCGTTGTTTTGATAAGATTTCAAGAGACGAGCGATTGTATAACGTGATTGGTTAATCAACGAATTTTGAAAAGAAGGTATTTGTCAAAATCATCAAATTTGTTATTTTAAAGTAATTTAAACCTCGCTTACTAAAAGAGTTAGTTAAGTAAGGAATACAATTAGTGTGAATTGTGACCAACAGCAACGAAAAATAGTGAAGTGCAGTGTTCACCGACTAGCCAAAATAAATATACTTCAATCGTCAGTTTACCACGGTATATATCAGCAGTCTCTTTTGTAAGTGCAACAATACTTCGTCGATTATGCTTATGCCGCCGATCATCTCACATACTTTAAGTCGGCCAAAATCACATTCTGACGAATATTGTTTTATTGAAGATTTTAATTAATTATGTTTTACTGGCAGGGCTCACCATGTGGGCAGGGCATATCGCAAGACGAACCGATCGCCGAAGAGGCGTAAAGGCACTAGAGTGGCGACTCCCGTACCAGTAGATGAAGCGTAGGCGGGCCTCTCAGAAGGTGGACCGACGGTCCAGTCAAGGTCGCGGGAAGCCGCTGGATGCAAGCAGCGCTGGACCGGGCATCAAGAAGATCTCTAGGGAAGACCTATGTCCAATAGCGGACGTCTTTCGGCTGATATGACGATGTTTTAATTACCGACATAGCGCAGATAATACTAACGATATTTAGTGTTCGTGATTATTCTGCTTAAGGGCTTAAATTAACAATAAATAAAATTGAGATTCCTATCGACCAGGCTGTCATTTCGGTCTATTTTCAAAAGTGTCAAGTCTAAACTATTGATATAATGATCTAAGTATGTTTTTTTTTTTTTGTAATTCAATAAGCATGTTGAAGAAAGGTTAAAGAGAACTTCCAATATATATATATATATATATATAATTTTTGTTTTACCCAACTACTTATAATGTCATTTTGTCACACCATAAAAAGGGGACTTTGCCATAAAACTACCTAACAAAAGATACCAATAAAACTGAATAAAACACAGATCTATGCGGCATAGAAAAACCACTTAGTTCGTATTATTTTTATGTATATAGAATCGAGTGTAAATTTATTGCGAGCATCCACCCAGAGATACAAGAAAGCACACTTGAATAGAGTTTTCGACCACATTTTGAAATGTTCACTGGATAGCGCTGCAAATCAGCACGAGGAAAAAAATAATGACACCGTGTAATCGGTATGAAATTAATTAAAATTTTATATATTTTACTATGATTATAAAGATTAACTACCAACAGATACAGATACCACCCATCGACACCGAAAAAACGCAGTGACAGACGTCAGGCAAAACTGCTTATTTGATTGATTCGGCAAAACGGTTGGCCGAATGGGGTCTATTCTCAACAATCAGAATAGAGAAACGACCGGAAATTCACTCGTAAAAATATTTAAAACCAAAGCAAGGAACTATTCGACCGAGTTACAAGCTGTCAAAACTTTCAAACGAATTGAAACTATGTAAAATTCAGCGTAATAACTAAAAAGATTGGAGTGGTTAGAGTGTCCCTCGCTGGAAATAAGATTGTTCACTAATCTACGCTACAATAATATTACAGATAAAATGTCACTGGGTTAATCAATTACTACAGAACAGATTTAACTGTTCATATTTCAAAAAAATACAACACTATCCCCAACATAAGCTACGATTTTTTTTTTTATAGAAATTGGTATGTTTTGAGATGAGTAGGTTTTCAGTTTTAAATTGTGACTAGTCTCATATGTGCCTTGAACTAATTTAACGGTATTAGTCACTGTTATATAAACCTTTAAATATTAAATTGTAAAGCTACTGATTAATAAATTCTTCTACCCTATTCTGAAGAGAAGTGCAGCTTAGTTCAGACATTTATTATGAAACTTATTTTATTTGCTTTAGCAGTTCTTTTTTTCTTCGTTTTTAATATTTTAATTTGGACAGTTTGTTTGATTTGGAATAGATATGTAGTTTTATTTCTTTAAGATTTAGTACCTAGTCGACCGAGCTTCGCTCTTAGCCGCCTCAGGTGAGCAAGCTGTGGTACCCGCCAACAGTTGGCGCTCTAGGTTTCTGTCTAAAACGCGATGTTTTAAAAAAATGCTTAGAAACATGGGGAAAAACAGACATGAGACCTAGCTAGATCGATTTTGCCCCCGGAAACCCCCGTATGGTAAATTTCATTGAAATCGTTAGAGCCGTTATCGACAAACATTTTACAAATATATTATGGCTCGTTTAATAGTATAGGACTAAATTGGCTTGAAACATTCTAACAAAATAGTACCATGGGTATATCCTTCATGCTATTTTAGGACATTGTTTCCTAGTCCAACAGAAGATTGTTAAAATTTGTTTAAACTTAACGACATCGTTTACAATTTTTATTTTTGTACTGTCGAAATCAGTCACCGCATTGTTATGGGTGTCTGCCGCATCAGGGTCAAGGAAGGTTAACTACAAAGCCTAACTACTGAGACTATAAAAAGAACCAAAAACCAAGTCATTGGTGTTACCTCCATATGCCCGGAGTTGACTACTCACTGGGCTGATTGTGCGAGTGGCAGCTGGTTGCACGCACAGCCTGCCGCTTACCAGTCGCCTTGTGTTGTGGCGCTGGCTGCACGGCCTGCTGTTCATCAGGCGCGGATGACCGTGGTGCTGACTGCATGGCCTGTTGTCCACCAGGCGCCGACTGCCAGCTGTGGTTCTGGCTGCATGGGCTGCTGTCCACCAGGTGACGACTGCTGTGGGCTGGCTGCATAGGCTGCTGTCCACCAGGCACCGACTTTTGAGGGCTGGCTGCATGGCCTGCTGTCCACGAGGCCCTGACTGCTGTGGGCTGGCTGCTTGGCCTGCTGCTCGCCCGGCGCAGTCTGCTGCGCTGCACAGCTAGGCAACGCTCGAATCGAAGCTAGACTCTTGCCACGGTTACGGATTTTGTCCATTATGACGTGCTGAAATGTAAAAATTCCAGAGCGAGTATCTATTGTATAGAAGCGATCAATGTTTGAAACGCTTTTAAGGCTTTAAATTTAATGAAATCTATAAACGTAATAGTGGACACTTTTAAGTAGCTTTTACTCGTAGTTAGATATTACGTGTTTTTTTTTTGCAGCAGTAAATTTCAAACAAAATAAAGAACATAATTAATTGAAACAGTGAACTACGCATGGGAATACGAACCAATAGACCTTCAGACTATTATTTTGAATACGTACCTACACCAAAAATTATTACAACCATATGTAAAACACAACTAAAAGATTAATTTGTCTGAATGAAAGCACGAAATGTTGTTTGTTTTAAACTCAGGCTTGATAATAAATGGTTAAAGTGAACTGTGTACACTTATTCCTTAGCAACGTCTAACGATTTTGTGCTAAAATGATTTAAAATGTAGGTAGCATGTAGGTAGTATACAATCATAACTATTTACTTTAAATAATCACTCGTCCTTAACACAACGTTAAAAAAAGGTGAAAAAAATACCACATGAGAAAAAAAAAAACAAGTAGTTGATTTTCCAGTTTTTCCACTCATTTCAAACAAGTCAGTTTTTGAGATACCGTAGATGTATTTTTGAACATTATCAGTCCACTTTGTGGGAAGTGAGGGCTCGTATCCCGCTTCTGACATGTTAACAAATGAGAGGGAGTTGAGAAATATGTTAAATAAAACACTCGAAGTCTACTTACGTTTTGTAATAAGTTATTCACTTTACACAGTGTTAAATGGGTATATTAACACAATACCATACATATGAAGAAGAGTCTTCATAATTTTACACAATACGTGATTACTCCTTTAAAGGTAGAATCTCCCAGTTTGAAGAACAAAATACGACTGCCTGAGCGAGGCTGGCTCGAACGTTTGAGAGACCTCTCCCACCACAATATTACCCTTTCCATAAAACGCTGGGATTGGTCGAAAAGCCGCCGCGCTCTGACAGTTTGTACAAAGGAGTCAATACAACAACCATTTATGAACAATATCGTAAAGCTATGAAAAGTTAGTAAACACTGGTGACTTAAATATTATAATATTGGAGATCAGAATATCTGTCATGACAACAGTCGGCCATCCGATTGTGATAGGTACGTCCTCGTACCGTCTCTCAAAAACTAATACATGTAAGTACAACACTATTCTTTATAAGTTATAGAGATCCGAATGTTTGCTATAATATGACACAATATTATTTAACAGTGCTTTTACATTATGTGAAATTGATCAAACACAAGATTTAATTATGATTATGAAGTAATCTGACAGAATTAATAAAGATTGTCAAGAAATATTGACGTTGAATATTACAAGACGTCTCATACAAAATCTAAATAACAAAAAGATTGGGAACTCGTAGTTCTTTGAAATATAGTTTGTTTACATCAGTTGTTATCACGTAAAGTACGAATTAAGTACAATAGATTCAAAAAGATTTTAGTTATTACATAGGGCAACAATGCCTATATAACATTACTACTTACAATAAAATTATGATAATATTAAGTCTAATACAAGGCAACATGGCCACAAACAAACAATGATAGTAATAAAAATTATGTAAAACTGTAGATAACAAAACCAAAATTTGGCACTAGGACACGGTTTGGCAACAAGGCCAGGATTTGGCAACAAAGACATGGTTTGGCATCAGGGCCATTATTTCTAATCTGAAATAAAAGATTATTATTTCTAAGACAATGAGTTGAAATATGAAATAAAAGATTGTTACATGGTTTGGTTTGGCATCAAGGCCATGGTTCGGCATCAAGGCCATGGTTTGGCATCAAGGCCATGGTTCGGCATCAAGGCCATGGTTTGGCATCAAGACCAGGGTTTGGCATCAAGGCCATGGTTTGGCATCAAGGCCATTATTTCTAATCTGAAATAAAAGATTATTATTTATATGACAATGAGTTGAAATATGAAATAAAAGATTGTTATTTATATGTAAATGAGTTGGGCTATAAGACCATAATATGTCAATGCATTGGGCTACACGGCCGTATATCAATGAGTTCGGCTACAAGGCCGCATAAGTTACGCAACAAGGCAATAGGTAAGTTCCTAACTGCAAGGTTAAAGGTTCCAATTTTCATGAAAGCTTTATTTATCGTCACCAAAGGCCTTAAGGTTATGCCCAGTGTAGTAAAAATACTACAAAGTAAAGAGTTTAAGGTGTGATTATAAATAATTAGCAAATTATTAATAATAGTCGCATATTTAAGATTTATTCATTCAAATTTTAATCTCAGTGGCCGAAGATAGATGCGAAAAATGTATTGAAACGTAGTATCATTGTTTATAAAAAACATGCATACTCATAATATGTGAATAAGGGTCTTTTCCTTAATGAAAGGTGTTATGTGCATATGTACATCCAACTGCACGTCAGTAGGAACACTCTGGACTTTATGGCATGGTAATAGAGTTTCAAAATTACAATTTGGGAACAGTAGAGGTATTAAAATGTTGACACTTAAACTAAAGTAATATTTAGTTAGCCAAATTTATTAAGCTTCTCTGTATTGTTAGTTAGGGATTTGCACAGTGCTAGGTAACTTGCACATCTATTTTGCAATGTATATCACCTTTAGCCTCAATAATTGACTGGAAGAAGTTCCATTTCGAGGTAAGTCCGCATTTTCATGTGTTGTAATGGATCTTAAGTAATACGTCTCAATAAATTGAAGTGCAATAAAGAGCCACCCTACAAAATCACAAAACCTCTGAAGATAAGACAATAGATGAAGCAAATGTAGCTCTTTACGCCGTAAGGCAATTCTACATAAAGTGCAATACATTTTCCATAAATTCTCAGGGAACTCTATGAAAAATTTACAAAGGGATTATAATTAGTACTTAGGGATTATAATCAATATTTTCCCGTGTCCAATCGAGTATTAAGAACTCTAGAGGATATTCACACTCGTTTGAAGTGTCATATTACTTATGATTCTTTCCTTTCTTTCTTATTAATTAATTACAATAACTACACCATCTTTTTGTTTTATTATTATTTTGATGTAGCATGCAAGCATGAAAGGAGGTAAGCCTCGCTAATGCTTGTTCACTCTAGCTTTGAAAAGATTCAGATAAACATATGGAAAAGTTTTAGTATTTCCTTTGGAAAATGTGTTTTCTTTACTCTTTCGCTAGATCATCGCAGACGAAGTCGCGGGTAATAGGTAGTTAAAGATATTCTCGCTTTTATTTCTGCTTAATATAACTGATATTTATCGTTCAATATATGGAATAATCATATGTATTTTAAATACAGTATTTTTCTAAACCAATTGTATGGTAATATATAAAAGTATCAGAAAGTTGATCTAATGTAATGAGTTGGGCTTTATCAAGTCTTAACTATTAATTAGTGTGCTATCAACCGAACAATTTTCATTTTCTCTCTTCTGTGTACATCAGTTCGGTCGATAAAAGTGATATGATAATTATAATTAATCGATAAAAGTGACCGTCTTCGTTGTTTTGATAAGATTTCAAGAGACGAGCGATTGTATAACGTGATTGGTTAATCAACGAATTTTGAAAAGAAGGTATTTGTCAAAATCATCAAATTTGTTATTTTAAAGTAATTTAAACCTCGCTTACTAAAAGAGTTAGTTAAGTAAGGAATACAATTAGTGTGAATTGTGACCAACAGCAACGAAAAATAGTGAAGTGCAGTGTTCACCGACTAGCCAAAATAAATATACTTCAATCGTCAGTTTACCACGGTATATATCAGCAGTCTCTTTTGTAAGTGCAACAATACTTCGTCGATTATGCTTATGCCGCCGATCATCTCACATACTTTAAGTCGGCCAAAATCACATTCTGACGAATATTGTTTTATTGAAGATTTTAATTAATTATGTTTTACTGGCAGGGCTCACCATGTGGGCAGGGCATATCGCAAGACGAACCGATCGCCGAAGAGGCGTAAAGGCACTAGAGTGGCGACTCCCGTACCAGTAGATGAAGCGTAGGCGGGCCTCTCAGAAGGTGGACCGACGGTCCAGTCAAGGTCGCGGGAAGCCGCTGGATGCAAGCAGCGCTGGACCGGGCATCAAGAAGATCTCTAGGGAAGACCTATGTCCAATAGCGGACGTCTTTCGGCTGATATGACGATGTTTTAATTACCGACATAGCGCAGATAATACTAACGATATTTAGTGTTCGTGATTATTCTGCTTAAGGGCTTAAATTAACAATAAATAAAATTGAGATTCCTATCGACCAGGCTGTCATTTCGGTCTATTTTCAAAAGTGTCAAGTCTAAACTATTGATATAATGATCTAAGTATGTTTTTTTTTTTTTGTAATTCAATAAGCATGTTGAAGAAAGGTTAAAGAGAACTTCCAATATATATATATATATATATATATATATATATATATATATATATATATATATATATATATATAATTTTTGTTTTACCCAACTACTTATAATGTCATTTTGTCACACCATAAAAAGGGGACTTTGCCATAAAACTACCTAACAAAAGATACCAATAAAACTGAATAAAACACAGATCTATGCGGCATAGAAAAACCACTTAGTTCGTATTATTTTTATGTATATAGAATCGAGTGTAAATTTATTGCGAGCATCCACCCAGAGATACAAGAAAGCACACTTGAATAGAGTTTTCGACCACATTTTGAAATGTTCACTGGATAGCGCTGCAAATCAGCACGAGGAAAAAAATAATGACACCGTGTAATCGGTATGAAATTAATTAAAATTTTATATATTTTACTATGATTATAAAGATTAACTACCAACAGATACAGATACCACCCATCGACACCGAAAAAACGCAGTGACAGACGTCAGGCAAAACTGCTTATTTGATTGATTCGGCAAAACGGTTGGCCGAATGGGGTCTATTCTCAACAATCAGAATAGAGAAACGACCGGAAATTCACTCGTAAAAATATTTAAAACCAAAGCAAGGAACTATTCGACCGAGTTACAAGCTGTCAAAACTTTCAAACGAATTGAAACTATGTAAAATTCAGCGTAATAACTAAAAAGATTGGAGTGGTTAGAGTGTCCCTCGCTGGAAATAAGATTGTTCACTAATCTACGCTACAATAATATTACAGATAAAATGTTACTGGGTTAATCAATTACTACAGAACAGATTTAACTGTTCATATTTCAAAAAAATACAACACTATCCCCAACATAAGCTACGATTTTTTTTTTTATAGAAATTGGTATGTTTTGAGATGAGTAGGTTTTCAGTTTTAAATTGTGACTAGTCTCATATGTGCCTTGAACTAATTTAACGGTATTAGTCACTGTTATATAAACCTTTAAATATTAAATTGTAAAGCTACTGATTAATAAATTCTTCTACCCTATTCTGAAGAGAAGTGCAGCTTAGTTCAGACATTTATTATGAAACTTATTTTATTTGCTTTAGCAGTTCTTTTTTTCTTCGTTTTTAATATTTTAATTTGGACAGTTTGTTTGATTTGGAATAGATATGTAGTTTTATTTCTTTAAGATTTAGTACCTAGTCGACCGAGCTTCGCTCTTAGCCGCCTCAGGTGAGCAAGCTGTGGTACCCGCCAACAGTTGGCGCTCTAGGTTTCTGTCTAAAACGCGATGTTTTAAAAAAATGCTTAGAAACATGGGGAAAAACAGACATGAGACCTAGCTAGATCGATTTTGCCCCCGGAAACCCCCGTATGGTAAATTTCATTGAAATCGTTAGAGCCGTTATCGACAAACATTTTACAAATATATTATGGCTCGTTTAATAGTATAGGACTAAATTGGCTTGAAACATTCTAACAAAATAGTACCATGGGTATATCCTTCATGCTATTTTAGGACATTGTTTCCTAGTCCAACAGAAGATTGTTAAAATTTGTTTAAACTTAACGACATCGTTTACAATTTTTATTTTTGTACTGTCGAAATCAGTCACCGCATTGTTATGGGTGTCTGCCGCATCAGGGTCAAGGAAGGTTAACTACAAAGCCTAACTACTGAGACTATAAAAAGAACCAAAAACCAAGTCATTGGTGTTACCTCCATATGCCCGGAGTTGACTACTCACTGGGCTGATTGTGCGAGTGGCAGCTGGTTGCACGCACAGCCTGCCGCTTACCAGTCGCCTTGTGTTGTGGCGCTGGCTGCACGGCCTGCTGTTCATCAGGCGCGGATGACCGTGGTGCTGACTGCATGGCCTGTTGTCCA
The DNA here is from genome assembly GCA_947532105.1 of Athrips mouffetella. Lineage (NCBI taxonomy): Eukaryota > Metazoa > Arthropoda > Insecta > Lepidoptera > Gelechiidae > Athrips > Athrips mouffetella. The sequence goes on along the minus strand of OX383976.1, from coordinate 4,436,366 downwards.
CCAGGCGCCGACTGCCAGCTGTGGTTCTGGCTGCATGGGCTGCTGTCCACCAGGTGACGACTGCTGTGGGCTGGCTGCATAGGCTGCTGTCCACCAGGCACCGACTTTTGAGGGCTGGCTGCATGGCCTGCTGTCCACGAGGCCCTGACTGCTGTGGGCTGGCTGCTTGGCCTGCTGCTCGCCCGGCGCAGTCTGCTGCGCTGCACAGCTAGGCAACGCTCGAATCGAAGCTAGACTCTTGCCACGGTTACGGATTTTGTCCATTATGACGTGCTGAAATGTAAAAATTCCAGAGCGAGTATCTATTGTATAGAAGCGATCAATGTTTGAAACGCTTTTAAGGCTTTAAATTTAATGAAATCTATAAACGTAATAGTGGACACTTTTAAGTAGCTTTTACTCGTAGTTAGATATTACGTGTTTTTTTTTTGCAGCAGTAAATTTCAAACAAAATAAAGAACATAATTAATTGAAACAGTGAACTACGCATGGGAATACGAACCAATAGACCTTCAGACTATTATTTTGAATACGTACCTACACCAAAAATTATTACAACCATATGTAAAACACAACTAAAAGATTAATTTGTCTGAATGAAAGCACGAAATGTTGTTTGTTTTAAACTCAGGCTTGATAATAAATGGTTAAAGTGAACTGTGTACACTTATTCCTTAGCAACGTCTAACGATTTTGTGCTAAAATGATTTAAAATGTAGGTAGCATGTAGGTAGTATACAATCATAACTATTTACTTTAAATAATCACTCGTCCTTAACACAACGTTAAAAAAAGGTGAAAAAAATACCACATGAGAAAAAAAAAAACAAGTAGTTGATTTTCCAGTTTTTCCACTCATTTCAAACAAGTCAGTTTTTGAGATACCGTAGATGTATTTTTGAACATTATCAGTCCACTTTGTGGGAAGTGAGGGCTCGTATCCCGCTTCTGACATGTTAACAAATGAGAGGGAGTTGAGAAATATGTTAAATAAAACACTCGAAGTCTACTTACGTTTTGTAATAAGTTATTCACTTTACACAGTGTTAAATGGGTATATTAACACAATACCATACATATGAAGAAGAGTCTTCATAATTTTACACAATACGTGATTACTCCTTTAAAGGTAGAATCTCCCAGTTTGAAGAACAAAATACGACTGCCTGAGCGAGGCTGGCTCGAACGTTTGAGAGACCTCTCCCACCACAATATTACCCTTTCCATAAAACGCTGGGATTGGTCGAAAAGCCGCCGCGCTCTGACAGTTTGTACAAAGGAGTCAATACAACAACCATTTATGAACAATATCGTAAAGCTATGAAAAGTTAGTAAACACTGGTGACTTAAATATTATAATATTGGAGATCAGAATATCTGTCATGACAACAGTCGGCCATCCGATTGTGATAGGTACGTCCTCGTACCGTCTCTCAAAAACTAATACATGTAAGTACAACACTATTCTTTATAAGTTATAGAGATCCGAATGTTTGCTATAATATGACACAATATTATTTAACAGTGCTTTTACATTATGTGAAATTGATCAAACACAAGATTTAATTATGATTATGAAGTAATCTGACAGAATTAATAAAGATTGTCAAGAAATATTGACGTTGAATATTACAAGACGTCTCATACAAAATCTAAATAACAAAAAGATTGGGAACTCGTAGTTCTTTGAAATATAGTTTGTTTACATCAGTTGTTATCACGTAAAGTACGAATTAAGTACAATAGATTCAAAAAGATTTTAGTTATTACATAGGGCAACAATGCCTATATAACATTACTACTTACAATAAAATTATGATAATATTAAGTCTAATACAAGGCAACATGGCCACAAACAAACAATGATAGTAATAAAAATTATGTAAAACTGTAGATAACAAAACCAAAATTTGGCACTAGGACACGGTTTGGCAACAAGGCCAGGATTTGGCAACAAAGACATGGTTTGGCATCAGGGCCATTATTTCTAATCTGAAATAAAAGATTATTATTTCTAAGACAATGAGTTGAAATATGAAATAAAAGATTGTTACATGGTTTGGTTTGGCATCAAGGCCATGGTTCGGCATCAAGGCCATGGTTTGGCATCAAGGCCATGGTTCGGCATCAAGGCCATGGTTTGGCATCAAGACCAGGGTTTGGCATCAAGGCCATGGTTTGGCATCAAGGCCATTATTTCTAATCTGAAATAAAAGATTATTATTTATATGACAATGAGTTGAAATATGAAATAAAAGATTGTTATTTATATGTAAATGAGTTGGGCTATAAGACCATAATATGTCAATGCATTGGGCTACACGGCCGTATATCAATGAGTTCGGCTACAAGGCCGCATAAGTTACGCAACAAGGCAATAGGTAAGTTCCTAACTGCAAGGTTAAAGGTTCCAATTTTCATGAAAGCTTTATTTATCGTCACCAAAGGCCTTAAGGTTATGCCCAGTGTAGTAAAAATACTACAAAGTAAAGAGTTTAAGGTGTGATTATAAATAATTAGCAAATTATTAATAATAGTCGCATATTTAAGATTTATTCATTCAAATTTTAATCTCAGTGGCCGAAGATAGATGCGAAAAATGTATTGAAACGTAGTATCATTGTTTATAAAAAACATGCATACTCATAATATGTGAATAAGGGTCTTTTCCTTAATGAAAGGTGTTATGTGCATATGTACATCCAACTGCACGTCAGTAGGAACACTCTGGACTTTATGGCATGGTAATAGAGTTTCAAAATTACAATTTGGGAACAGTAGAGGTATTAAAATGTTGACACTTAAACTAAAGTAATATTTAGTTAGCCAAATTTATTAAGCTTCTCTGTATTGTTAGTTAGGGATTTGCACAGTGCTAGGTAACTTGCACATCTATTTTGCAATGTATATCACCTTTAGCCTCAATAATTGACTGGAAGAAGTTCCATTTCGAGGTAAGTCCGCATTTTCATGTGTTGTAATGGATCTTAAGTAATACGTCTCAATAAATTGAAGTGCAATAAAGAGCCACCCTACAAAATCACAAAACCTCTGAAGATAAGACAATAGATGAAGCAAATGTAGCTCTTTACGCCGTAAGGCAATTCTACATAAAGTGCAATACATTTTCCATAAATTCTCAGGGAACTCTATGAAAAATTTACAAAGGGATTATAATTAGTACTTAGGGATTATAATCAATATTTTCCCGTGTCCAATCGAGTATTAAGAACTCTAGAGGATATTCACACTCGTTTGAAGTGTCATATTACTTATGATTCTTTCCTTTCTTTCTTATTAATTAATTACAATAACTACACCATCTTTTTGTTTTATTATTATTTTGATGTAGCATGCAAGCATGAAAGGAGGTAAGCCTCGCTAATGCTTGTTCACTCTAGCTTTGAAAAGATTCAGATAAACATATGGAAAAGTTTTAGTATTTCCTTTGGAAAATGTGTTTTCTTTACTCTTTCGCTAGATCATCGCAGACGAAGTCGCGGGTAATAGGTAGTTAAAGATATTCTCGCTTTTATTTCTGCTTAATATAACTGATATTTATCGTTCAATATATGGAATAATCATATGTATTTTAAATACAGTATTTTTCTAAACCAATTGTATGGTAATATATAAAAGTATCAGAAAGTTGATCTAATGTAATGAGTTGGGCTTTATCAAGTCTTAACTATTAATTAGTGTGCTATCAACCGAACAATTTTCATTTTCTCTCTTCTGTGTACATCAGTTCGGTCGATAAAAGTGATATTATAATTATAATTAATCGATAAAAGTGACCGTCTTCGTTGTTTTGATAAGATTTCAAGAGACGAGCGATTGTATAACGTGATTGGTTAATCAACGAATTTTGAAAAGAAGGTATTTGTCAAAATCATCAAATTTGTTATTTTAAAGTAATTTAAACCTCGCTTACTAAAAGAGTTAGTTAAGTAAGGAATACAATTAGTGTGAATTGTGACCAACAGCAACGAAAAATAGTGAAGTGCAGTGTTCACCGACTAGCCAAAATAAATATACTTCAATCGTCAGTTTACCACGGTATATATCAGCAGTCTCTTTTGTAAGTGCAACAATACTTCGTCGATTATGCTTATGCCGCCGATCATCTCACATACTTTAAGTCGGCCAAAATCACATTCTGACGAATATTGTTTTATTGAAGATTTTAATTAATTATGTTTTACTGGCAGGGCTCACCATGTGGGCAGGGCATATCGCAAGACGAACCGATCGCCGAAGAGGCGTAAAGGCACTAGAGTGGCGACTCCCGTACCAGTAGATGAAGCGTAGGCGGGCCTCTCAGAAGGTGGACCGACGGTCCAGTCAAGGTCGCGGGAAGCCGCTGGATGCAAGCAGCGCTGGACCGGGCATCAAGAAGATCTCTAGGGAAGACCTATGTCCAATAGCGGACGTCTTTCGGCTGATATGACGATGTTTTAATTACCGACATAGCGCAGATAATACTAACGATATTTAGTGTTCGTGATTATTCTGCTTAAGGGCTTAAATTAACAATAAATAAAATTGAGATTCCTATCGACCAGGCTGTCATTTCGGTCTATTTTCAAAAGTGTCAAGTCTAAACTATTGATATAATGATCTAAGTATGTTTTTTTTTTTTTGTAATTCAATAAGCATGTTGAAGAAAGGTTAAAGAGAACTTCCAATATATATATATATATATATATATATATATAATTTTTGTTTTACCCAACTACTTATAATGTCATTTTGTCACACCATAAAAAGGGGACTTTGCCATAAAACTACCTAACAAAAGATACCAATAAAACTGAATAAAACACAGATCTATGCGGCATAGAAAAACCACTTAGTTCGTATTATTTTTATGTATATAGAATCGAGTGTAAATTTATTGCGAGCATCCACCCAGAGATACAAGAAAGCACACTTGAATAGAGTTTTCGACCACATTTTGAAATGTTCACTGGATAGCGCTGCAAATCAGCACGAGGAAAAAAATAATGACACCGTGTAATCGGTATGAAATTAATTAAAATTTTATATATTTTACTATGATTATAAAGATTAACTACCAACAGATACAGATACCACCCATCGACACCGAAAAAACGCAGTGACAGACGTCAGGCAAAACTGCTTATTTGATTGATTCGGCAAAACGGTTGGCCGAATGGGGTCTATTCTCAACAATCAGAATAGAGAAACGACCGGAAATTCACTCGTAAAAATATTTAAAACCAAAGCAAGGAACTATTCGACCGAGTTACAAGCTGTCAAAACTTTCAAACGAATTGAAACTATGTAAAATTCAGCGTAATAACTAAAAAGATTGGAGTGGTTAGAGTGTCCCTCGCTGGAAATAAGATTGTTCACTAATCTACGCTACAATAATATTACAGATAAAATGTCACTGGGTTAATCAATTACTACAGAACAGATTTAACTGTTCATATTTCAAAAAAATACAACACTATCCCCAACATAAGCTACGATTTTTTTTTTTATAGAAATTGGTATGTTTTGAGATGAGTAGGTTTTCAGTTTTAAATTGTGACTAGTCTCATATGTGCCTTGAACTAATTTAACGGTATTAGTCACTGTTATATAAACCTTTAAATATTAAATTGTAAAGCTACTGATTAATAAATTCTTCTACCCTATTCTGAAGAGAAGTGCAGCTTAGTTCAGACATTTATTATGAAACTTATTTTATTTGCTTTAGCAGTTCTTTTTTTCTTCGTTTTTAATATTTTAATTTGGACAGTTTGTTTGATTTGGAATAGATATGTAGTTTTATTTCTTTAAGATTTAGTACCTAGTCGACCGAGCTTCGCTCTTAGCCGCCTCAGGTGAGCAAGCTGTGGTACCCGCCAACAGTTGGCGCTCTAGGTTTCTGTCTAAAACGCGATGTTTTAAAAAAATGCTTAGAAACATGGGGAAAAACAGACATGAGACCTAGCTAGATCGATTTTGCCCCCGGAAACCCCCGTATGGTAAATTTCATTGAAATCGTTAGAGCCGTTATCGACAAACATTTTACAAATATATTATGGCTCGTTTAATAGTATAGGACTAAATTGGCTTGAAACATTCTAACAAAATAGTACCATGGGTATATCCTTCATGCTATTTTAGGACATTGTTTCCTAGTCCAACAGAAGATTGTTAAAATTTGTTTAAACTTAACGACATCGTTTACAATTTTTATTTTTGTACTGTCGAAATCAGTCACCGCATTGTTATGGGTGTCTGCCGCATCAGGGTCAAGGAAGGTTAACTACAAAGCCTAACTACTGAGACTATAAAAAGAACCAAAAACCAAGTCATTGGTGTTACCTCCATATGCCCGGAGTTGACTACTCACTGGGCTGATTGTGCGAGTGGCAGCTGGTTGCACGCACAGCCTGCCGCTTACCAGTCGCCTTGTGTTGTGGCGCTGGCTGCACGGCCTGCTGTTCATCAGGCGCGGATGACCGTGGTGCTGACTGCATGGCCTGTTGTCCACCAGGCGCCGACTGCCAGCTGTGGTTCTGGCTGCATGGGCTGCTGTCCACCAGGTGACGACTGCTGTGGGCTGGCTGCATAGGCTGCTGTCCACCAGGCACCGACTTTTGAGGGCTGGCTGCATGGCCTGCTGTCCACGAGGCCCTGACTGCTGTGGGCTGGCTGCTTGGCCTGCTGCTCGCCCGGCGCAGTCTGCTGCGCTGCACAGCTAGGCAACGCTCGAATCGAAGCTAGACTCTTGCCACGGTTACGGATTTTGTCCATTATGACGTGCTGAAATGTAAAAATTCCAGAGCGAGTATCTATTGTATAGAAGCGATCAATGTTTGAAACGCTTTTAAGGCTTTAAATTTAATGAAATCTATAAACGTAATAGTGGACACTTTTAAGTAGCTTTTACTCGTAGTTAGATATTACGTGTTTTTTTTTTGCAGCAGTAAATTTCAAACAAAATAAAGAACATAATTAATTGAAACAGTGAACTACGCATGGGAATACGAACCAATAGACCTTCAGACTATTATTTTGAATACGTACCTACACCAAAAATTATTACAACCATATGTAAAACACAACTAAAAGATTAATTTGTCTGAATGAAAGCACGAAATGTTGTTTGTTTTAAACTCAGGCTTGATAATAAATGGTTAAAGTGAACTGTGTACACTTATTCCTTAGCAACGTCTAACGATTTTGTGCTAAAATGATTTAAAATGTAGGTAGCATGTAGGTAGTATACAATCATAACTATTTACTTTAAATAATCACTCGTCCTTAACACAACGTTAAAAAAAGGTGAAAAAAATACCACATGAGAAAAAAAAAAACAAGTAGTTGATTTTCCAGTTTTTCCACTCATTTCAAACAAGTCAGTTTTTGAGATACCGTAGATGTATTTTTGAACATTATCAGTCCACTTTGTGGGAAGTGAGGGCTCGTATCCCGCTTCTGACATGTTAACAAATGAGAGGGAGTTGAGAAATATGTTAAATAAAACACTCGAAGTCTACTTACGTTTTGTAATAAGTTATTCACTTTACACAGTGTTAAATGGGTATATTAACACAATACCATACATATGAAGAAGAGTCTTCATAATTTTACACAATACGTGATTACTCCTTTAAAGGTAGAATCTCCCAGTTTGAAGAACAAAATACGACTGCCTGAGCGAGGCTGGCTCGAACGTTTGAGAGACCTCTCCCACCACAATATTACCCTTTCCATAAAACGCTGGGATTGGTCGAAAAGCCGCCGCGCTCTGACAGTTTGTACAAAGGAGTCAATACAACAACCATTTATGAACAATATCGTAAAGCTATGAAAAGTTAGTAAACACTGGTGACTTAAATATTATAATATTGGAGATCAGAATATCTGTCATGACAACAATCCTTCCATTTTCTTTTATAAAGCTAATGTTCTGCCCTGCGCTGCGGCACTTCCGTCTTAGCATACGCTCACCCTAAAATTCAAGCACATAATAGGAAAATCACAGAAACAACACCCGCCCCGTACCGTTGGGTATCAAAACATGCCATCGTCAGATCATCAGGCAACTGCATTACAGGTCGCCATCATCGCCACACTGACTGCCATGTTTGTAAGTACATTATCTAATAAAAACTGGTTAGCTGTGCAAACAAATTTTATTCAATAAAATTTGCTTGGACGGCTCACCAGTTGCTCTTACCGACCTTACCGTTGACTCGGGTAGTAAGTTGATAATTGCTCTTTTTTAGGGTTCCGTAGTCAACAAGGAACCCATAAAGTTTCGTCATGTCCGTCTGTCTGTCCGTGGCTTAGCTCAGACCCTACCCTAGACCCCAGGTACCTACCTTACAAGTAAAGTGGGAGTGTATTTTTTTTCTGGTCTACCATATCGTGTGGGGCGTCAATGGATAGGTCTTTTAAAAATAATGTAACTCTGCAAATACAATATATCGATTTATTTAGCTTGAAAGCGCAATTTATTTGTTGGATACGAGTGTCCCCCCCCTGCCAGCTAAACGGTTGTTATTGGAAATGTGAAAAATTTTACAGTATTAGTAATTGAAAGGAAAATTATCACAGCTAAGTAAGCTTCACAGGTTAATGGTAATGAGCTATGGTCGAAAAATTGGATATAATAAAAACAGCAGTAGCAATCATGCGCTTGTACGTACCTTGCTGAGAATTAGGATGTAAAAAGTTTATGTTATCATCATCATCATCATGATAACATAAACTTTTTACATCCTAATTCTTTAAGAAGTTGAAAGGAAAATTATCACAGCTAAGTAAGCTTCACAGGTAAATGAGCTATAGTCGAAAAACTAGAAATAATAAAACATCAGTAGCAATCAGGCGCTTGTACCTCGCTGAGAATTAGGATGTAAAAAGTTTATGTTATAAACGTTATGAAATATACTAACTAAATCGAAACCGGCTTTGCGATAAAGAATCGTTAAAAAACTACGGAACCCTATACAGCGTGTGGCCTGACACGCACTTGGCCGATTTTTTTTAATGTCCCCCAATATTTATTATTTACTATTTATGCTCAGGCTTGTCCATGCTACATCTCCCTTTACGTCTATTCTACAATGTTGTACCATTATCCAAACTTTTACTCACAAACAAAACAAATTCCTAAAAAATCTGTGCCAGCCTCAACGGTTGGCCAGCCTCATCCAGTTTTTGTCATGTACACCTTCCCTTCACTATGATAATTATCGTCTGACCCGAAGCAAGGAGGTCTTTATTCTGACCATTGGCACGGAAGAAGCTAAAACAGCGTACCTGCCCACGCTGTTTTAGCTTCTTCCGTGCCAATGGTCAGACCATGCTGGATACCTCTTCTTCCCTGCCATGTTGGATACCTGCTCTTCTCTATTGCGGGCAAATAATTCGTCGTTTATGGCCGGCATTTTTGTATGCGGTTGGCAAATTGTAAAATGGCGTCGACAAATTGCAAATAGATTTAGGTCGCTACTGGTGCATTTTAGGTTCGTTAGCCAACCTTTCTAGTACCCTGGCGAGTGCTGACACGAATTACCCGCTGTTTTGTAAAATGCCGAAGTATGTGGTTTGGTGAATACGCGCGATTCAATGCGGTGGTCTCCAAGGTCTAAGCATCGGACTGATGCCTACTGATCATCTTTTTCTTTGCAATGTCAGCGACCACCTCCCTAAACTGAAGTCTGCCTTGTTTTTCATGTTCAAGGTAGGAGCGACTAATCTGATCCAGCTCCTCAGATTGTCCAGAAAGTTATTCTTTCTTTACCTTTTATGTTCTTTCGATGTGGTTTCTATTTATGTGCCCGAAGGAAGTGGGTTTCTATGTAGTTCTGTGGGTTTATCTTTTTTATTGTTTCCTGGTTTACTTTGTATTTATTTGTAATTTTTTTATGTATGAAATCAGTGCTGGGTACGTTATGTTACGTATGAGTTGGGGACTAGTAATTGGGAAAACAGGGCGCACGTAACTGAAGTTTTAATTACTTTCTTACCGATAATCTCTTAACGACATAATGAAATTGATTAGTAACGCAATCTTGAATGCAAGCTGAGGGTATCGCTATTCCAGCCAATTTGACGCCACATCGTTTAATTAAAATTATAATTGAAAACAGTTAAAAACATTTGAATAATTTGTTTAGTGTTCAGCCATTAAATGAAGTGCGGCAACAAAATTCTCATTTGTGCAGAAAAATCCTATGCTATTAAATGAGCAATATTTGTATATACATAAAACGGCTCAAACGGTTTTCGGGGGCGAAAAATCGATCTACCTAGGTCTCATGTCTGGGATAATTCGTTTTCCCCGTGTTTTTAAACATTTGCGTTTTAGACAAAACCTCAAAGACACCCGGTGACATTTTAATGTTGAGGTGGCTATTATAGAACGAAGATCGGTCTTCCAGGTACTCTTATACTATTAAACGAGCAATATTTGTATATAAATAATATATATATATATATACAGGGTGTTAATTTGATTGCGTGCCATAGCTTAAGGGGTGGTTTAGTAACGATAAAGAAACTAAAAAAAATTATAAAAAAAAATCCTACTCAAAAAAAATTAAAACTCCATTGAAACTAAAGGCAATGACCGCGCGAATGGGCACGCTATCAAAAGCGCGCGAAAGAGTTTCAGTTATGTAATCGTCATGGAGATCTTTAGAGGAGGCCTATGTCCAGCAGTGGACGTCTTTCGGCTGATATGATGATGATGTGCCTACCTTATTCACTGATACTCTCGCGCTAGCGACGTTGCTCCTTGTTAGTTAAGTTTCAATGCAGTCTTAGTTTTTTTTTATCAGTAGGATTTTTTTAATGTTTTTTTTGTGTTCCTTTATCGTAACTGAAACACCCCTTAAGCTATGGCACGCAATTAAATTAACACCCTGTATATATATATATATATATTATATATATATATATATATATATATATATATATATATATTATATATAGCATTTTGTAAATTCCGCGTTTTAGACAGAAACTTACTGCGCCATCTGTTGGCGAGTAGCATATCTTGCTCACCCGATGATATTTTCAGGTTGACGTGGCTATTATAGAGCGAAGCTCGGTCACATACAATATATGGTAGCAGCAAAATAAATATTTGTGTAGCTGAAAAATGAGCAGCAAGATAAAATGAGCAACATTTTAGTCTAGATAAAAAGACCATTGCGAATGTATTTTTATATTTAGCAATTAGCAGTTATTATAAGGTGGACGGAGTTATGGCAGTCGCATTCGTTGGTACTCTTGCGACCTCAACGCCAGAAACGAATTAACCTTTCAACCGTTCTGTATTAAAGTATCCTATATCCTTACAGTGGAGTTAGGGGGCTAAGCGCCAAATTTCCCTCTGTAAACAAGATTTCGTGCGTAAGTTCTGTGCTCATCTACAACAGGTATGGATGTGTTGGGTGTGATCTCCAACTATGATCTCTGGGTGTTGTGAAGTTCCTGGGTGATGGAGGGGGTAGCAGTGACGTCATCAAGATGGCGGTACAAAGAAAAAAACGTTTTTCTTTAAAACATGCTTTGTGGGGTATCACATGAAAGGGTTTCTTGAGTAGATTACAAATATATAGCACACTATAACATTTCCAGCACTTGGTTGAACAAATTGTTATAAAATGTGTAAAAATGCTGCAATTCAGAGTTTTCTTTGAACTGCTATGGATTAAAAACCACTTCATGGATTTTGGTAAAATATGTTTTAAAATACTAACCATAATACTTTCAATCATTAAAAAAAATAACCAGAAATGTTTAAAAATAACTGTTGTACATAAATTTTAAAATTAATCACTACTTTATGTAAAACTTCTTAGAATTAACGTTTTATTTCGCAAAAACTTGTAGGTACAACTGTTCCTTTACATAAAATATCTAATATATTGATCCATACATACACATATTTTCTATTTTGAATTTGAAACATAAATTGGCTAAGACTTAAACGAGAAATTCAAATGTTATAACTATTGTTTACATGAAAATGCCGAATATTTCACTGTTGTTCATGTTTATATACAAATTTTATTTTTAAAATATTTCCGTTTATTTTATTTTTTTTGACATGATGAAAAATGTTGTTGTTAATTATTTAAAATATGATTAATAATTTTCATCAAGTTATTTTTAATGTAAGCAGTTAAAAATAACCACTGTTTTGCAGCATTTTTACAGATTTTATAACAATTTGTTCAACCAAGTGTCCGAAATGTTATAGTGTGTTGATGGATTTTATGAATCATATTTTAAATAATTAACAACAATATTATTTTTCATTATGTCAAAAAAGAAATAACGAGAAATATTTGAAAATAAAATTTGTATATGAACATGAACAATAGTGAAATATTCAGCATTTTCATATAAACTAGTTATAACATTTGAATTTCTCGTTTAAGTCATAGCCAATTTATGTTTCAAAATAGAAAATGTGTAAGTATGGATCAATTTATTAGATATTTTATGTAAAGGAACAGTTGTACCTACAAGTTTTTGGCGAAATAAAACGTTAATTCTAAGAATTTTTACATTACTTAGTGATTTATTCTAAAATGTATGTACTCGTATAACAGTTATTTTTAAAAATTTCTGGTTATTATTTTAGGTGATTGAAAGTATTATTGTTAGTATTTTAAAACATATTTTACAATAATCCATGAAGTGGTTATTGATCTCTCAGTCTCAGCGCACGCGCTCGGCGTACGGACGTGCTATTCGTGTCACGGACTTTGTTTACATATCGGAGCGGCAATTTAATCTCACAAGTGCCTACTTTAGTGCTAAAAAAATGGTACAGTGCAAAAAGTGTAAGCTTTTTATGTCCTTGAATAAGGAAGAAACAGTTCAGTGCAAAGGTGCCTGTGAAGGGTTTTATCATAAAAGATGCGCAAAGAACTTTCTGCAAAAGGAGGTATGTGACGACTGTCAGAAAAATGGAAGTAGCCCTGCAGAGGGTGTTAGAACCAGTGCGCCTAAAATAACGATTAATCCAAAAGATTCGTCAGGTGAAAAAGTCCTAGAGGAGGTAAATAACAAGCTGGAGGTCCTATATAAAATGAAGAAACAACTAGATGAGTTGGCTGAAGCTGTTGACTTTTATGCAGAAAACTACCAACAGTTAATGGAGTTTAAAGAAAAAGCAGAGAAAAAGACTAAAGCTCTTGAGCAAAAGAATGTGTATTTAGAAAAGTGCAACAAAGCTCTTGAAGAAAGGGTTCAGGAGCTGGAAATGAGAGATAAAGAGAAATGTATAGAAATTCATGGCTTAGAGTGCAAGGCAAATGAAAACACCAAACAAATAATACAGGTACTTGCCCAAAAACTGAATCTGAATCCGAACGATATAGAAGATGCTCAGAGGGTAGGCACAGAAAAGTCAGCGGATAATACCGGACAACCGAGAATAGTGTCAGTTACGCTTCGCTCCAAATCAACTCGCCAAAGCTGGATGTTAGCAAGGAAAGAACACAAAATAACTAACAACAAAGTTTACGAGAATGGCAGCGACAAAAAAATTTACATTAACGAGGATCTTCCAAAATATAAACGCCAGCTACTATGGATTGTCAAAAACAAGCTCAAACCAAAAGGTTTTCAGTACATATGGGTCCAAAACTTCAATATTTTGGTCAAAAAGAACAGCGAGGAAAACAAAATATACAACATCCGATCGGAAAAAGATTTAGATAAGTTCGACGCGACACTGGAATCTAAAGAGTCTACTTAAATGCGACATTAACGCAGCGGGGTCACACAACACGATATTTTTTCATTAAAATTCGATTTATCAAGTAATTATTTGTTCTCGGATATTGGCTACAAAAAGTATAGCGACATAAATGACTTGTATGAAGATCTTACAGGATATGTAGGAAACACCCACATTTTGCACTTGAATATTAGGTCACTCAGAAAGCACTTCGACGAAATACTGGTTTTATTACAAAACGGGAGATATGTTATAGACGTAATTATACTAAGCGAAATAAATATTAAAATGGAAGAGCATAATTTTTATCAAATCCCGGGATACGAATCAGTTATTCTTACTAGAGAGAATAAAAGAGGAGGAGGAATTTTAGTATATTCCAAAGAAGAATTAGGATCTTTTGCGAACAGAGTGGAAACTGAAGCCATGGAAACACTACACGTACAACTAAAAACGGGAAATACCACGTCACATATTATCGCATTATACAGACCACCAAATAAAAATAGACTACATTTTATGGATCAACTCGAGATAATTATCAAAAAGATACCATCATCCGACAACCTCATAGTCATAGGCGACATAAATATAGACATTTTAAATGAAAAAACGAACGCTATTACAATGAGATACAGAAACACCCTGTGTGGATATGGCCTGCAGTGCGCAATCCCTACTACAGAGATAACACGCGAAGCGATCGTGGACGGCCGAGTGGACGAGTCATGCTTGGATCACGTATGGGTGCGAGCGAGACGAAACGAGACTGCAACGGCCTTTCTACTCGAGGCGCATATTTCCGACCATCATGCGGTAGGCTTGTCATTAGATTTGCGCGAAAAAACTACTAATAATATGAATGCAAGTGGCGGTAAACAGGTGCGTGTTTGTATTAGTGATAATATAGTGAATCGAAAACTCGAAGCTTACGATTGGGTAAAGTTGTTATTAATCACATGTCCCCTAGTGCTATATCAGACCTTAACCGGCGTATTTAATAAGATTTATGAAGAAAGCACAGTTACTTTGACGTTAAGAAATAAAAGAAAGACACAACCATGGATAGATAGGTACTTATTTAATATGTTAATGCGAAGAGACTATCTATTTAGAGTATGGAAATCTTCACCAAAAAATATGAGTAAGCGATTAGAGTATACTAGATTTAGGAATAAAGTAAATAAGTTAGTTTTTGAAGCTAAAAACAAATACAGACAGTCGGAAATACGTAAATGTGAAGGTGACTACAGAAAAATATGGGCAAACATTAATTCATGGCTAGGGCAATCAAAACGTAATCTAGATGATATAATTTTAAGGTATTTAGGTAAAAAAGAAAGTATTCAGGATATTTGCACAAATTTTGCCAAAACATTTACAAAAGAGATAAAAAGTATTAAACATAATTGTGATATTAAATTTCTGGAGAGGCAAACCTATGTAACTGAAAGTATTGTAAGTTTTAGATTTAAAAAAGTGAACCCCACTGATGTAGGGAAAATTATTAACGGTTTATCTAACGAAAAAGCGCCTGGTATAGACAGCATAAGAGTTAAGGACCTAAAATTTGTACATAAATCGTTAAGCCCCATTATTGCCAATTTTATAAATATGAGTATAGCTCAAAATGTTTACCCAGATAAATTAAAACACGCTATAATACGCCCGATTCATAAATCCGGAAGCTACTCAGAATACGTAAATTATAGACCCATCGCCATACTCTCTGTAATAGATAAAATCTGTGAAAAAATAATCGTTGGTCAAATCAGTAGGTTTCTAGAAAGTAACAATATATTGTCAGATACGCAGTTCGGTTTTAGAAAGGGCCGCAATACAGTGACGGCACTGACGCGGTTTGCAGATCATGTCAATGACAGCCTTAACTCTGGAAAACAGTTAATAGCACTCTTCATTGATTACAAGAAAGCGTTTGATACGCTAGATCACGACGTCATGCTACAAGCCATGGATGAATGTGGAATCCGTGGTCCCACAAACTGCTGGTTTAAAAACTATTTAACCAACCGAAAAATACACACTGTAATCAATGGAGTGGCCGGTGAAGAGGCTGTTGTTGACCTAGGTGTGCCGACCGGGTCAGTGTTTGGGCCGGTAGGCTATATTATGCACGTTAACAGCGTTGCTAATGTTGTAAAAAAATGTCGAGTGTATATGTATGCTGATGATATGTGCTTGATTTATGCGTCAAAAGACATAAATGTAGTTCAAATGGCCATACAAGAAGATTTTGAACAAATTAGTAAATGGGCACATGACAATGGCATCATCTTGAATATTTCAAAAACGAAATACATACATATACACTCGCCATACAACAAGTACGCTAAAAACTTAAAAGAAAATATAGCAGTGATCGGTCACACATATCAATGTTTACATTTAAACAAAGTAGATTGTAGGTGCTCCAAATTAGATTGTGTCGACAAATATACTTACCTAGGGTTGATGGTTGATAAACACTTCAGCTGGAAACTACATGTGAATGTCGTTTGTAATAGGCTAAGATCTGTCTTAGGAAAATTTTATCACTTAAATAGGGTGTTAAATAAACAAACAATGTTCATAGTCTATTTTGCACTAGCAGACTCACTCCTAAGTTACGGGCTCATAGTGTATGGACGCACCTTTGTCACATATTTAAATGAAATAAAAAATATACAAATTAGACTTCTTAAGTTTCTTGTAAACAAGAATGTTAAAGCATTGTGTAATAAGGAATATGAAAGGCTATTTCCCATTTGCAAAATTTTGCCTATACACAGTAAAGTCCAATACCTAATAGGAGTTGAACACTATTACAGCAATAATTATAAGACGAAAATAGAAAATAAATATAATACACAAAGAGTGAGGGAAAGCAAACTTGTTCAACCAAACTCTGTTAATTACTATGGAGAGAGGAGATCAGAGTACCTAGTGCCAAAAATATTTAATCGAATTAAAATTTTAAGAAGTAGTTCTAAATTAAGTATAAGTGTATTAAAGAATAAGCTAAAGGAGTCATTGCTTGATGACGAATCAGTCATCAAGCAATGACTCCGTGAATCAGTGAAATGTATCGACCTCCTGTATTTTGTTGATTTTTCATTATTTATGTGATTGTGAGTTTCTAGATTGCTGTTTTTTATGTGTAAGAAAACTGTAGGTAGATAATGTTTAAGTAACGAGCGCGTCTCGCCATCAAACTGTAAAGTTTGGCGAGTAGTTTTTAAGAAATAATTTGTATTTTACCTATTACTTTAAATAAAAAAAAAAATAAAAAAAAATCTATAGCAGTTCAAAGAAAACTGAATTGCAGCATTTTTACATATTTCATAACAATTTGTTCAACCAAGTGCTGGAAATGCTATAGTGTGCTAAATACAGGGTCTTAATTTAATTGTGTGCCATAGCTTAGGGGGTGTTTCAGTAACGATGAAGGAACACAAAAAATATATAAAAAAAAATCCTACTTAATTTTTTTATCATCAATATTTTTTTTTTATAATTTATCAGGTATTACATTTTGACGGTCCTAAGCCCGTTAAAGTATGAAGGGAAAATTGGAGTCACACACAAAAAAAAAAGGATTTCTTGATACTCTCGCGCTGGCTCGGTGATAGCACGGTGGCCCTCCGTGTTAGTTTAGTTTCAATGGAGTTAAAAAAATTTTAAGTACTTAGGATTTTTTAAAATATTTTTTTTGTGTTCCTTTATCGTTACTGAAACATCCCCTAAGCTATGGCACGCAATTAAATTAACACTCTGTATATTTGTAATCTACTCAAGAAATCCTTTCATATGATACCCCACAAAGCATGTTTTAAAGAAAAACGTTTTTTTCTTTGTACCGCCATCTTCATGACGTCACTGCTACCCCCTCCACCACTCAGGAACTTCACAACACCCAGGGATCATAGTTAGAGATCACCCCCAACACATCCATACCTGTTGTGGGTGAGCACAGAACTTACGTACGAAATTTTTCATATTTCGGCCTTAGCCTCCTTACTATAAAGCGAAATTAGCAAAGTAGTGTATGCTGTTTAAAATGGGGCTTCGTCGCTACGGCTCGTGACCCTGATTATTTTCAGCGTCAGCGGCGCATTTTCTCCGTAACGCTCCGTTTTTTCACCTCACGGGGAAATGCGAGTTAATTTGACGTAAAGCGATTATAGTGGCGGCGGGGCCGGCGCAAGACACTCGTGCGCAGTCCGCAAACAACCGCCGCGCCCGCCAATCGCACGCCGCCGGAAATCCGCTCGCAATCTCAACCCGCCAAATTCGAAATTTAAAGCTAAATCAACAACAAAACTGCGCTTACGTTTCATTGCTAACTTTTACTAAAAAGTTTATCCAATGAATGGGATTGTCTTAAAACGGGAAGTGAAAAAAACTGGAATTCCTTGCTAACGAAGTAGTGGACAGTAAAATGGGTTTTCTCTGAGATTCCGCAAGCGTTTTATGAGACCAGTCGAGCATATGCCGACGTATCGGCTGGTAAATAGCGCAGGCGCAATCAGTCAGGTCCTCGCGAGGGTTAAGATGTGTTTCTTAAACGTGCTGCGGCTTCATGTGTCTCAGACGCAGCGTCAAAAGCGTCTTTACAAACAGTATATGGAGCAGCTGGCCGGTGCTTATGTGGAAAGGTGTTCGGACTTGAATACGATGCATTGGGATCCTCGGTACGATTTCCGAGGTTCGAGTCCTGACTGGCGGTATTCTATGTCGTGTGACGAACACTGGTGCGAGTCGGAGACGACCAGGTCCTGCTACTGTTCCGAGTGCTCTGACAGCGGAAGGTGTGACTCCCCTTGCTGTTCAGAGGTGATCTTCAACGGCGGCCAGCATTTCAGCGGGAAGATCCCAGGACAGCACATCTGTAGGAGGTTTCCTGTCTGCTATCCTGGTCATTTCGGGTGAGTCAAGTATTATAGAAATTAAGATTCGTTTATTTATACTAACAAATATTCTTCAGTGTTATTTTTTTATCACCCCCGATATTTGAAGTGGTGGTTCTGCCCATGAAACTGAACAACTTTTCATAAAAGACATAGGTCGAAATACGAAAAATAATTTCGACTTGACTCTACTAAAAAATTGCGCTTCTTAAATATTTCGCAAACGGACCCCTAAATCGAGTAGTAGTCTGAGAAAACTCATAATATTTTTAAAAGACCTATCTAACGACACTCCACACTATAGGGTCGTTAAGAAGCATCTATATTTGTAATTTTAAGACCTTGTATATGGATACTCTGAGATAAGATAGTGTTGCCATTACCTACTATTGTGTTGCGTGTGATGTACGGTTAGCAAAAAAATCACTAAACAGTGCAATTGTTTCTTTGTTCACTTTACCGTTCTGTGGAATTAGATGCTTCGAATCATTGCATCTGAGTAAGTATAAATAGTTGCTTTTCGAGATCTACGTCATCAATCAATATACGATATTCATGATATGTTGCAGTAATAAATGGTCAAAACGTGTGCAGTTGTAAACAAAACAAGTCACATCTTGAAAGCGCAATTAGCTGATACGCTGTTAGGGGCCCAATTCTTGAATATCTTATCAGAATTCAAATAAAATCCCCGGTTGGCTCCATCCTTGATACGGCCATAAGTTTTACGTGGAATCGTAACGTGTAAATGGGGCCCAAATGTAGGGGATCATATGAAAGGGCTTTTACTTGTTCAATTCAAAATAGATTTTTTTAAATATTTTGTGTCTTTTAGTTTTTAAGTTATGATGAAAAATATCTAAAAAAAAATACCATTCCCCCTCCCCCCTCCCTTATCTCCAAAGTTTGCAAAACTAAAAATCTGAATTAATTATAGTGGAAAGAGGTTTATGTAATCGCTCTACGTAGTATAGTTTTTGAGAAATCCGCAAAATAGCTTTTACAAATTTAGTTTTGCGGTCTTAAAAATTGACTTTATTGCTTTTAAAAATACTATATAGTCTAGGCAATGAAGCGGATCGTTATATGAAGACCCCGCATTAAATCCTCAGTCGATGAAACTTTGCTGGGGTATTGCACTACATGAGAAAACCTTCTATAAAAAATCCCAAAAAATATCGGTACTTTTAATTTTTCCTTACAAAAATTACAAAAAATGTATGAAAATTTGTTTTTGTATTTTTTTTTTTGGATATTTTGAATTTACATTCATGATTATTTATCATCCTGTCTAATAAAATCTGCCTGAAAAATTAATGTTGGGGTCAACTGCTTCGTTGCCTGCACTAATAGGTTTATTGGAACCCTCGGCGCGCGAGTCCGACTCGCACTTGACCGGGGTTTTTCGTATTTCGACCAATGTTTCCCAGGCATCCATTCTTCAGGGTGGTATTCTTGGTATGCCGTTTTCGTAACACCTTGTATACGAGTACGCTTTTCTTCTAAGCGACGTGATGTTGGTCTTTACGCGGCGTGCACATTATTGCAAGTGTGCATGTTTGTACGCTTGAATGCTCACATTGCTAACATGGGGTTAATATCCTGTATCCATCCTCCCATCTATTGCAAAGAGAATTGTTCGACTGATAAGACTAGTAACGTGTTTTAATGGGGTCATAAGAATATAAGGTCATATTATAAAGGGTGGCTTTTAATTACTTCTTGATAGCAAAAGAAATGCATGTACTCATGATAATTAACAACTTTCCGAAATACTTACGAAAAACCAAATTAGACCTCCCATACAAATTGCGGTTTCTATGGGAGATCAAAACTTGATTTTCGTATTTCGACTTATGTTCCTTGGGTAGAGTTGTTTAGTATCATGAGTGAGCTTTTCTATCAAGAACTAATTAAGTCAGCCTATAGATACTGCAAATATCATTCTGCTAATGAGAGAGACAAGAGCACAGCTCTTAAGTTTAAAGAAGAAGAACGAGTGATTGCGAGAGGTTTTCGCAACTCAAAATTATGTTGTTAGATCTGTAATCCTTTGGAGATGTTATTGTTCAGTTTTGAATGTTTTCAGACTTTTGATTCACCTCTTGAATGTATAGTTAAGTTAAGCCAAATTCTTACCTTCCTTAAGTCACTAATACGACATACATTGCTCGTTGAAGTAAAGATATTGGAATTAACTAACATAACCAAGCCTCCGAGCAATGTATACCGAAATAGTCTTAGAATTAAGGAAGGTGTGATTGCGGCATTACTTATTCGAAATCAAGAAAATCTTGTAGGTATACCATTTCCACTGCACTTTCGTTTCGAGCTAAACTTAATGGTAATCATAGCCTAAGATTGCATCGGTACCAATTGAGCACATAGTAAAGGAACCAAAGGTTACTCAACTGCACTGGACAAGTTTCTATCAGGCGTGACAACCTCGCCTTGCAAAGCTCTCGTACTTGTCTCGTACAGTCAAAAGCATTATAAATTGACACATTTGACTTTGTTCCGAACCAAAATGGTAAAAACGGAACACTTGTGCGACTTCGTCTGTCTGTCATACCTGTTTAGGTACCTCAGCAATCACTCATGCTATTGACTTGTTGGGAACAGTTATAAAATATGATTTTCTAACATTATTAACATATTATGATACCCCTCTCGTTCCCAGTAACAATAATTTAAAATCCCCCCCCCCCCCAAATTATAACTATTTTGTAACTTTTTTTAAATAATGTTAGAAAATCATATTATTATGACAGGGCTTTACTTGTACACTGTCGGACTCGCACATATGACCATGACCCTGACGGGGTTTGCCATGTGCAAAGTCAGACCGTTTAGTTTTTACATTGCAACTTTAACTACTTTCTATCCTATACCTACTAATATTTGTACATTTGTGAATATATGTGTATATATTTGTAATCGGTTTCTCGAAAACGGCTTTTGATGAATTACAGTATTGGTATTTTCGGGGACGATAAATCGAGCTAGCTAGGTATCATGTCTGGGAAAATTAGGTAAAACAAGCGCGTAGAGTGAGATAGCTATACATTATTTCGAACGCTCTTTGTGCTAGAAGAGTCAAGCTTTATGAGTTTTTGACCGTACCTATACAAATTGATGTGCTTATGTTACAATTACGCGAACGAAAGTTGTAGATCGTTGCGTACGATCAAAACCGCCTCAAGCTTTGCATTGGACGTAGTATCCTATTTATCTCGTTATAAAGGCGTTATGTTGAAACACCCGTGTTAAACTTGATGTGCACTGTATTGTAGAGGTATTTAGTAACGCATGCGAGTGATACCTATTTAGATAATTGCGACATTTTGGTTAGACAGGGAGGGATTTGTAAAATTTAATAAAATAATAAGTTGCAAGTAAGAACAGGTCAGACTAGGCTCCAACAGAATAGGATCGGTACCTTCATAAGCTTAGCGTGTAGACTGTCTTGACTGTAGTAAGTGCTACCTACAAGAAACCAATATATCCCGGTTGTCAAGGAGATTTTTCATCATAACATCCACTACAGATTCCAACTGTTGCTGGAACAATATGGAGGGGAAGTACCTTAGTCACCACGCTTGTCAGTGTTACGGCTAGCACCATGACCGCGGTTGTTGATGACCGCAGTATGTAGGTTGGTAAGATACACCGGAAGGACGCTGCTGCCCATCCTCCGGTTTATAAACCTTTAGTCGCCTCTAACGACTCCCACGGGCAGAGATGGGTTGGTACTATTCTTTGTCGGCATCACAAGGGCCGTAGTAACTGACTTTGCAAATCGTTGACTGTATTAAGTGCTAATTTAAAAAATTATGATGATGATGAGATTTTATGATGAATATTTGGGCTTGAGATCCAAGTCTTAAATATCACCGGGTAGCCGCTGGATGCGGATCTTTAGGGAAGGCCTATGTCCAGCAGTGGACGTCTTTCGGCTGTTATTATGAAGAGGACCGGGTGATAAAATATCACTTTTGAGAAAATTTACAATTATACACTAGTTGAAATAAAACTTTTATCAATTTTCACTTTTGAAATTTTTGATTTTTATTGATTTTTTGAGGGACATTTTATCATCATAAAATCCCATAAAATGTCCACCACAGGACAGGGAGCTCCCTCCAGAACTCTGGCTTTTGCTGGAAAAATGTGGAGAGGAAGTACCATAGTCACGTCGCTTGTCAGCGTTACGGCTGGCACCATGGACCGCGGTTGTAGGTGACCGCAGTAAGCAAGACGGCATGATACACAAGAGGATGCTGCTGCCCATCCTCCAGTTTCCACACATCTGCACAAAGTGCTTTGAAACATCCTTTATAATGCGCACGGCTAAGGAGTGGAATTCTCTGCCTGCGTCTGTGTTCTCGAGCTCTTACAACCTGAATCTATTTAAGTCGCGAGTGTGCTTCTTCTGGGCAAGCTCGTTCCATCGTTGACCTCATCTCTGTCCTCGGGGCTAGATCGAGGTCAAGAGTAAGCCCATACACAGTAAAAAAAATCCTTAGTCGCCTCTTACTATACTGGATGGTAGTATTCTTTGCCAGCACCACACGGGCCGCTCTATACCATATAAAAGCTTGTTGAATACTGCCCTGTCTGTTGATCTCTTGGTATACTCGTACGTCTGACGAATAGCGTTGGTAGCGGTTCGCAAAACCGGCAATTAAGATGAAAGAAATTGCCCACATCCGCGACTGTAACGTTAAGGCGACGTCATCTACCTAATACAAGTAATTTTAAACTCAAACTCAAAATTATTTATTCATTGTTGGATATTAAAATCTATTAATGACGTCAGCTAAACTGCATCGCTTCACAAACAAAGTGGCGCCATAGTGGGAAAAAAGAAGCGACAATAAAAACCCACGCGCTCTTTTAAATATGTTTGAATGTACAGGGTTGATACCAAAGATTTCGGACCTCCTTGCTTCGCTCGGAATAGATACCTGGCTAATTTATTTTACTATGGGATGACATCTGCCAACATGTCCCAATTTTTTATGTCAAATTATCAATGATCACTAGGAAATATTCAAAATAACCCGTCAAATCCATAGAACGACGCCTTCACTACTTTGTGACGAATTATTTCTTTAATCCTCCTTCTAAGTACCCTTATTTTTCTGTGGTTGATACCAAAGAAATTTGACCTAGCAAGGAGGTTTTTGTTCTGAGGTTGATACAATAAACATAAGTCAATTTGAATTTTGAATTAGCCTGTTAGAACCGAATCGTAAAGAAAACTACTCTTACTAGTCGCCATTTAATTTCCTAGATTAAGCCACGATCACACCTAGCTGAATTCAAAGACAAATTCGGCATACATTGCTGGGAGGCTTGGTTATGTTAATTGCAATATCCTTACTTCAACGAGCAATGTATGCCGAATTAGTCTTTGAATTCAGCTAGGTGTGATTGTGGCTTTAGGGCTCCCGCACACGACCGAGTTTTTGTAGGTCCGATTATCGGGCACATTTTTCCTCCGATTTTACGACCGATTTTGTGACCGACCCAACGCACACGAGCGATAATCGGTGACCGATTTTCTTGTATGACGAATGACGATAGGGAGGTGATCGATCAAAATAATATCGACACACGATGTCGATGATTTTATTTTTTGTTAGTGAGATAAGATTCCATGAAAATATTTTTTTATAAGTCTCGGTATTATCAAAAATGCTTCTAATGGTCATTATTTGTTAATATACAGGGTGTTAGGCTAGGATACCTATATAGAATGTAAGAGTAAGTATAAAAGGTTTTAGGTTAGAACGACTAAGTACTATACATACAGGGTGCTAGGGTAAGTATACTGGGTGTTAGGTTAGGATTATTATACAGGATGTTAGGGTAAGTATACAGGGTGTTAGGTTAGGATAAATACACACGGTTTTAGGGTAAGTATACAGGGTGTTAGATTAGGATCACTATATGTATAGGGTCTTATGGTAAGTATACATGGTGTTAGGATAGGATAACTATACAGGCTGTTAGGTTAGGATCACTATATGTACAGGGTTTTAAAGTAAGTATACAGGGTGTTAGGTTAGGATTACTATACAGAGTGTTAGGGTAAGTATACAGGGTGTTAGATTAGGATCACTATATGTACAGAGTCATCTATACCCGTGGGTGTCGTAAGAGGTGACTAAGGGCTTATGAACCGGAGGATGGGCAGCAACAACTTTCTGTGAATCGTACGATCTTACATACTGCGGTCGCCAGCCGCAACGCTTACATGCGTGGTGACTATGGTAAATCCCCCTCAAAGTACCACGCGATTTTACTGGAGATCTGGTGGGAGCTCCCTGTCGTGCAGTGGACGCGTTTATGGGATGTCATGATGATATTACGATATGTACATCGTGTGGCCTGGAGCAGCGGCAAATAAAATTAATGGACCGTCCATAGGGTATCACTGATCGATTGACAGTACTTGCAGGTATCCTTAACCAATTAATTCTGCACAAGAAATACAATAAACTTTTAATTCACTACCCGACTACGGCAAAGAGGAGGGTTATGATTTTGAACGGTATGTATGTATACTGGTCCTTCATAACTTCTAAACTAGTTATCGTAATTTGACAAATGAGGTACCGTTAGGAGCGTCTTGATCAACCGCTGGGTATAGTAGGTAGGACTAGGCCCGCCCCGGCTTCGCACGGGTAGACATAGTGTTTTTTTGTGTCACGGGTTACTAAAAAAGAGTAAAAACGATTTGGATTTATTTTTAATTTGGATTTATTTTTAAATTACTTAGTGGTAGGGATTTTGTGCAAAGTCCTTCTGGTGAAGTACCACCCCCTTGCCTATTTCTGCCGTGAAGCAGCAATTCGAAGGGTAAGGGAGCCAGTAAAACTACCGGCACATGAGACATACCATCTTAGTTCTCAAAGTAAGCAACGCGCTTTGCTATCTTATTAGTTTCCAAATATCCTATACTATTAAACGTGCAATATTTGTACAGTACCTGGTCGACCGAGCTTCGCTCTATAATAGCTGCCTGAACATTAAAATATCATCGGGTGAGCAAGCTATTCTACTCGCCAACAGGTGGCGCTGTAGGTTTCTGTCTTAAAGGCGGCCCCCGAACGCTCTCATATAGTAAATTTCATCGAAATCGTTAGAGCCGTTTTCGAGAAACAGATTGCAAACATATAGGTATATTTGTATACAAATATTGCTCGTTAAATAGTATTTTCCCAAGGAACATAGTTCGAAATACGAAAAACCAAATTTGACCTTCCATACAAAATGCGCTATCAGCTGATGCAGTTTCTATGGGAGGTCAAAAAATGATTTTCGTGGGAAAAGTTGTTCCGTTACTGATATTGATCCCTGATCTATGTCACGCATTCAAATTACCCGGTATATATATATTTGTAAACGGTTTCTCGAAAACGGCTCTAACGATTTCGATGAAATTTACAATTTCTCCGCGATTTAGACGGAAATCTACAGTGCTATCTGTTGGCGGTAAGAATAACTTGCTTATCCAATGATATTTTAATGTTGTGGCGGCTATTATAGAGCGAAGCTCGGTCGACCAACTACTGCCACTAATATGGGTGCTATGGGCGGTAGTGAACACTTATCAGGTGGCCCACCTGCGCGTTTGCTCACTTAATAGACAAAGCTAGATTTCTCATCATCAGTAATAGACAAAGCTAGATTTCTCATCATCGCATACACTCTTTGATGCTCTACCTATGGGATAAAGGCGTGATGATGCGTTTGATTAATATTAAAATAACTTTAAACATCATTAAACCAATTCCTCATAATATCTAAGAGAGCCTATACTTTAATTATTTGCCCCTGTTATGTACAGGACTAACGTGCCACACGTTGTAGGTACGAGTATATACCTAATCCGTTTCAAGCTATGGTTTCAAGAGTCAATGCCAACACTTACCAACACATTTTGCAGCCATAGAACCAGACAAACCACCAAGAACCAGACGAACTAGAGTATATTTGACGAAAAAAATAACATTATGTTACAAACTTGTTTTTTTTTTCTGACAGCTTTAGCTGATTATCTACTATTGATCATGGTGCACAATAGCCTTGATATAGTTAGCTGCAAAATGTGTTGCTAAACTTTGGCATTGACTCGTGAAACAGATTATATTATATTCACTAGTACCTACTCTAGCGCACCTAATGTACTTACGCAGAGCAACAGAGGGGTACTTGCGGTGAAGCGGTCATCGTAAATACGGATACGGAGCACCTTGTTTTAAAAGTTGATAACTAAACACTGGCTCTACACGTTGGCTGCGTGACCGCGCCGGCGTAGCCAACGTCTACTAGGCCCGTTTGCGTGAGTTTGCCGTTTGCGACCAACGCTCGCCGGCGTGCCGTCGGTTATCGGTTTTGCCACAAGCCGCAAACGGCGTTCACACGTTGGCCGTGTCCTCATTTCACATAAGTGGAGTAGATGGACGTTTTAATTTTTTTTTAATAAGTAAAAATTATTTCATCTTATTTTTCAAATATGGTGCAGCTGGTAATAAAAATTAAAAGCACTGTAAAAGTACATTGCAGCGGCAGTAATAGTCTCCGCGTCTACGTCCATCTTGCTTGACAGACCTACACGCTACACCTACACACACCAACGTGTGAACGCTGTCATCAAGCTTGCCGAGCCGGCGCGGCCAACGGTTGGCCCAAAGTCTAGGGGGGGGCTAAAGGCTCATCCACATATTCGGCCATGAACGCCAAATATAAGCCAACACGCATGTGTAGGTATAAGGCATATACAGCGAACAAAATAACTCTTACTGTGGCGCAGAAGTCAAGAAAAGAGTCGCGGGAGTGAGCGCGGTAGTGGGAGAGGATGCGAGTGAATCGTTCATTGGCTCTCCGCCTGTCACCCATGCGCAGAAAATAAGAACCACAGAGCTCTGAAGTCCATCTACTTCTAGAGACGAATTCTTTATGTCATTCAACAGAAATCAGTGTCACCATTTACTAAAACTAACACGTTTTCCTTTGAGTGCGATAAACATAGTACCATTATCGCGAGAGAGTAATATGCAAAAAACCAGTGACAGCGTCTCTATGGCAACGAATGTGTTTATGATGTGCATTCAAAATAAGCACCTAGGAACATAAATTGGAAAGTATACCTATTCAATAAGGAACCAATGTTTTTTACTATATTCGCTTCTATGGGGGGGTGCGCGCGCAGGCGGAGTGGCCCTATCGTAGTTCTGTGGTCAGAACCAAACTTAAGGAGAGATCACACCTGGCTGAATTCAAAGACTAATTCGGCACAGTATATCACGCCCCGTGTGGTGCCGGCAAAAAATAGTACCAACCTATCTCTACCCATGGGTGTCGTAAGAGGCGACTACAGGGCTAATGAACCAGAGGATGTGTATCGTATCATCTCTCTTATATTCTGCGGTCACCAACAACCGCGGTCCATGGTGCCAGCCGTGACGCTAACAAGCGTGGTGACTATGATACTTCTCCTGCACATTGTTTTAGCAAAAACTGGAATTTTGGAGATAAGATAAAGATATTTATTTGCTATAGAAATTTAGGGAGGGAGTTTCCTGTCCTGTAGTGGACGTTTCATGGGATGTCATGATAATATTACGATATACATCGTAATATAGTAAAGGAGCTTTTATTTTTAAGAAGATTTCTGCAACTGGCAGTAAGACGCATATTTATAGAAAAGTGCCTACGTACAGTTGACCGCACTTCAGTGGTAACACTTTGTCCATTGCGGGTCTCTGGTTTCGGGCGTCCTGTTTATGTTTTGACTGACGTGCTGTTGACCGTACCTACCTAGCTAGCTATCCAAACCTGAAACGAAACTAGAAAAAAAAAACAATGAAAACCGGTTGTTTCGGTTGTTACAGTCCAAAAACCGACCCCTACCCGTAAATAATCCGTTCTTGAATTTTTTTTTCGTAGGTCCCTCGGGGGGTACTGGGAGTGTAAATTTAAAAAGGAGACTGAATGAGGCTCCCGTGTGTATTCGAAAAATGGTTTATTTTTTCAAAAAAAATGGTTTTTCTTGAATAACTCGGCCATTTTTGATTTCACAGTAAAACCGTACGGACAAAAATTGTAGGAAATTTGAATTTAGTCCTTACAATTTTTCTTCAAGGATCGAATTTTTTTTTAAATTAAACCTGAAAAACGCAACAAATTCAAAATATTACCATTATCTCCTATGTTCCACGTTTTACGGCATGAATAAAAAGAAACAAAGTTGTAGAAAATCAAATTCTGAACAATTTTGGTCCCTACCTTTTTTCTCCCAAAATCGATATTTTGGAAATTAAACCTGAAGAACGCGACAAAAATTCTAAATATTATCATTATCTCCTGTTCTACGTTTTACGGCAAGAATGAAGAGAAACAAAGTTGTAGAGAATCAAATTTTGAACAATTTTGGTTCTTACCTTTTTTCCCCCAAAATCGATATTTTGGAAATTAAACCTGAAAAACGCGACACAAATTCTAAATATTATCATTATCTCCTATGTTCCACGTTTTACGGCATAAATGAAGAGAAACAAAGTTGTAGAGAATCAAATTTTGAACAATTTTGGTTCTTACCTTTTTCTCCCCAAAATCGATATTTTGGAAATTAAACCTGAAGAACGCGACAAAAATTCTAAATATTATCATTATCTCCTATGTTCTACGTTTTACGGCAAGAATGAAGAGAAACAAAGTTGTAGAGAAACAAATTTTGAACAATTTTGGGTTCTACCTTTTTCCCCCAAAATCGATATTTTGGAAATTAAACCTGAAAAACCTGACACAAATTCAAAATATTATCATTATCTCCTATGTTCCACGTTTTACGGCATTAATAGAGATAAACAAAGTTGTAGATAATCAAATTCTGAACAATTTTGGTTCTTACCTTTTTCCCCCCAAAATCGATATTTTGGAAATAAAACCTGAAAAACGCGACACAAATTCTAAATATTATCATTATCTCCTATGTTCCACGTTTTACGGCATGAATGAAGATAAACAAAGTTGTAGAGAATCAAATTTTGAACAATTTTCGTTCCTACCTTTTTTTCCCCAAAATCGATATTTTGGAAATTAAACCTGAAAAACCTGACAAATTCTAAATATTATCATTATCTCCTAAGTTCCACGTTTTACGGCATGAATGAAGGGAAACAAAGTTGAAGAGAATCAAATTTTGAACAATTTACTACCTTTTTCCCCCAAAATCGATATTTTGGAAATTAAACCTGAAAAACCTGCTACAAATTCTAAATATTATCATTATCTCCTAAGTTCCACGTTTTCTGGCATGAATGAAGAGAAACAAAGTTGAAGAGAATCAAATTTTGAACAATTTTGGTTCCTACCTTTTTCCCCCAAAATCGATATTTTGGAAATTAAACCTGAAAAACGCGACACAAATTCTAAATATTATCATTATCTCGTATGTTCCACGTTTTACGGCATTAATGAAGATAAACAAAGTTGTAGATAATAAAATTCTGAACAATTTTGGTTCTTACCTTTTTCCCCCCAAAATCGATATTTTGGAAATTAAACCTGAAAAACGCGACACAAATTCTAAATATTATCATTATCTCCTATGTTCTACGTTTTACGGCAAGAATGAAGAGAAACAAAGTTGTAGAGAATCAAATTTTGAACAATTTTGGTTCCTACCTTTTTCCCCCAAAATCGATATTTTGGAAATTAAACCTGAAAAACGCGACACAAATTCTAAATATTATCATTATCTATGTTCCACGTTTTACGGCAAGAATGAAGAGAAACAAAGTTGCAGAAAATCAAATTTTGAACAATTTTGGTTCCTACCTTTTTCCCCCAAAATCGATATTTTGGAAATTAAACCTGAAAAACCCGACACAAATTCTAAATATTATCATTATCTCCTATGTTCCACGTTTTACGGCATTAATGAAGAGAAACAAAGTTGTAGAGAATCAAATTTTGAACAATTTTGGTTACTACCTTTTTTCCCCCAAAACCGATATTTTGGAAATTAAACCTGAAAAATGCGACACAAATTCTAAATATTATCATTTTCTCCTATGTTCCACGTTTTACGGCATTAATGAAGATAAACAAAGTTGTAGAGAATCTTTGAACAATTTTAGCCCCTACCTTTTTTCCCCCAAAATTGATATTTTGGAAATGGAACTTGGAAAACGCGACAAAAATTCTAAATATTATCATTATCTCCTATGTTCCACGTTTTACGGCATGAATGAAGAGAAACAAAGTTGTAGAGAATCAAATTTTGAACAATTTTGGTTCTCACCTTTTTCCCCCCAAAATCGATATTTTGGAAATTAAACCTGAAAAACGCGACACAAATTCTAAATATTATCATTATCTCCTATGTTCCATGTTTTACGGCATGAATGAAGAGAAACAAAGTTGTAGAGAATCAAATTTTGAACAATTTTGGTTTCTACCTTTTTTCCCCCAAAATCGATATTTTGGAAATTAAACCTGAAAAACGCGACACAAATTCTAAATATTATCATTATCTCCTATGTTCCACGTTTTACGGCAAGAATGAATAGAAACAAAGTTGCAGAAAATCAAATTTTTAACAATTTTGGTTCCTACCTTTTTTCCCCCAAAACGTGGAACATAGGAGATAATGATAATATTTTGAATTTGTCGTGTTTTTCAGGTTTAATTTCCAAAATATCGATCCTGGAAGAAAAATTTTAAAATACAAACTTGTGGAGAATCAAATTTTCTAAAATTTTTGTCTTCATGGTTTTACTATAAATTCAAAAATGGTTGAGTTATTCAAGAAAACCCATTAAAAAAAACATTTTTCGAATAAACAGGAGCCTGATTCAGTCTACTTTTTGAATTTACACCCCCAGTCCACTCCCCCCCGAGGGCCTACGAAAAAAAACCAAGAACTGATTATTCACGGGTCATAAATGTCATAATGATTGAACTATTTGTTATTATCTCCAAGCATACAAACATATTAGAATATGATGTATTATCTACTCATTAAAAAATCCGGCAGTGCGAGTTTAATATTTTTTTACTAAAGTTTCTAGGACCTAGCCTAGGCACCTACCTCAGTACCTTTGTACCACAAAAGATGTAAAAACAGTATAATTACAACTACCTACAAGGTACGCACAGTAGCAAGTAAGTGTTAACAAAGCCAGTAGGTACCTATAACTTGAACCAGCGCTAAGCTACAAACCCCCGAAACCAAAGACCCGCTCAAGGTCAAAGTGTTACTACCTAACGTGCGGCTGACTGTACCTACCCACTAGCGCCACGGTTGTTGGTCAAACAAACACAATCACTCTGATGATGACTAGGTAGGTTTAGGTTACCAAGAAGGTATATTATTATACAACTTGTAATTACCAATACGCAAAACCTCTCGGGTGGTAGTTTTACTCGTTCTACTCATGAAACTGAACAACTTTATTGGAAATTAGAATAAAAAAATTGAGAATCGGAATTTTGTATTTTATTTTTGTTGAACAAAAGTACCACTCGAGAACCTTTGCATACATTGTATATCTCACGGAACTGTTTAATCTACAGGGTGTAAAAAAAGTTCGACTATACTTCTAATGAGTGATTCTACATCGTATAAAATATAAAAAAAATATTTTGCTTAAAAAAAGTTGTTTTAGCTCAAGAAGAAGTGAAGCACAAGGGTTAAACGACGTAGACAAGGATGTTTATTGTTATTTAATATCCACTCACTAGCACATTTCAATAAATTACTGGAATGTAATTCGGAGTAAAAACTAATTTAATGATCAAACAAATCAGAAATTAAATCTTAATTAAAGTATTTTTATTTTAGTATTGTACGTACAATCACCCCTTAGAAGGATCATCCTACTTTTTTTTTACATCCTGTATTTTTCATTCGTCCACGGCTGGCAATGTTGATCGTAGTGGCACGACAATTTCTGTAGGTAGGACAAGGATTTCCAATTTCTATGAGGTAGATACTTACCAAGAGGTACTTATGTAAACCTACCTAGAAAACCAAACGTGAAGCAAATCTAGAATAAAATAGGTACATAATTTTACTTATTTATCGTCGTTCATTCGTCCGGCGGAAAACAGAAAAACGTTCGGTTTTTATTTTTGTCTGAGACTTGTCTTCATACGTTGTTTATTACCTACACGTAATACAGGAATCAAAATCTCGATGTCAATATCCATCGTGCGTGATTCAACACGCACCCCTCCCTAGCGAGTGTACGGAGCTGACTGACGGGACCGCGACGGCCGGCGACGGTGAGTCGTGTGCGTTGAAGTATAGATTTACGTATGTTCCATTTCTCACCGACAAACGGATCGGCCGTGACGGCCGATTTTATTTCTCACCGAGTTTTTGTCGGTCGTGTGCGTTGAAGTATGGCAATCAGTACGTTCCATTTTTGACCTACAAAAAATCGGCCACCGATTCTCGGTCGTGTGCGGGAGCCCTTAGGCTGTGTTTCCACAAGAGTTGTGAGTGGTAGCTAAGTGGTAAGCGAGGTCAATGTCTAAACTATAAAATGATTAGTGTATTTCCATTTCCACCACAGCTAAATACTTAGAATATTCAGCGACGCTATCTGGTACAATTGCTAGCACAAGTACTGTGGCAAAACAGAAGCAAGGTGCGGGACCTAACTCACATTCTTAGCTCGCATCCTCGTTTTACCTGCATAGGTATTAGGTAGGTACATACCGGGTGTAAGAGACAGCCTTCCGAATACTGAAAAGTCATGATCAGTCAACGAAACTGAACAACTTTCAGCGAACAAAACTTTCAGGAAATTAAAAAAAAATCGGCTTCTCCATACAAACTGTCCAATCAAGTTTGCAATTTTGTATGGAAAGGAAGATTTTTTTTTGCATTTCCTGAAACTTTTGTTTGCTGAATGTTGTTCAGTTACGCTGACTGATCATGCCCTTTCAGTATTCGGAAGGCTGTCCCACACACCCGGTATACGTACTGAATCCTTTTCTACCAAAAGTTGCACCGTTTGAAGCTAGGCAAATGATAGAATGCAATGGTATTTTTTCCTCAGTTTAGCTTCGCCCAGCTTTGGTTTCATCGTTATGGAAAGATTCCAAATTCTATATATATAGTCAACATCACGTCAGTGAAAACACTCTCTACTGACGTGCTGTTGGGTGTACGATGCGATAAATAGTAAAATTTATGTTATAGGTATTGTCGTGATGCATAAGTCATAACTATGAAAAAATAACAAATTACAACAACGTCTTCGTTTTATTACAACGACGGATAGGACTGCTCCACGAGGCCTAGTTCGTATGGCGTCTATAAGCGAAGACGTCTCTGGTTCAGGACCTTTAGGATAATTTTATTGTGTAAATGAAGACCCCAGAATGAGTAACAGCCTCCATGGCCTAGACTCTAAAGCAGGGGTCGGCAACCTTTGGGCAGGCAAGGGCCTCAAGGTAGCAAAATCGAGTAAAGGCGGGCCGCGTAACATACAAATATAATATGAAATCACGCCTTTATCCTTTGCAGGGTAGGCAGAGCATCAACGGCCATAAAACAGTTGTTTTCGCCACTTCTGACAAATGTTGAGGAACATTTCAGAAATTGTGAATCACTGTAGTGGCAGGTTGTCAGCCTATCGTCCTAAATTGCAATCCACTGAAATCCTTGAGTCCCTTAGTCGCCTCTTTCGAAATTTACGGAAAATAAATGAGTCGATGCTATTCTAATCCAGTATCACAAGACAGCAAAAAGGCGGCGTCATAAAAAGTGTTAATACATTTTGTTTGTTTTATAAAAAAAATATGAAAGAATCACAGAAATAAAGCTAATCCAGTCATACAGAAAGGAGCCATATAAGTATGAAAAATTCAATTCAATGTACTCAGGTGGATGACTAAAGTAATTTTATTACTTTTCTAATTAAAAGTATTGCTAGCTTCTACAACACTTTTTTCATTTTTTAGAATATTTCTTTAGCCATCTTTTTTGAGCTTTATAAATAGTTTATTTTTCATTGTGATCTTCACATTTACGGGCCGCAAATAGGAAGCTCGAGGGCCGCATGCGGCCCGCTGGCCGCGGGTTGCCGACCGCTGCTCCAGACCGTGGAGGCTGTACTCTAGAGGTTAGAGCGGTCGGCTCTCGATTCAGAGATTCTGGGTTCGATTCCCGGTGGGGACACTGTCAAACAAAAATCCTTTTGTGCGAACTCCCCAGTTTGGTTAGGACATTGCAGGCTGAATTACATGAATGTCCAAAAAGTTAGATGATTCCGTGTTTCGGAAGGCACGTTAAGTTGTTGGTCCCGACTACTGCGTCTATGGATGTAGTCGTTTATGAGCCATGTCAGAGGCCTTTGGTGGCTAAGCTCTGACGACACCAAGGTTAGTGAGGTCGGTCATCGACCTTGCAACCCCCACGGATGATGAATGAGTAAGTGTTGTTGTGTTTCGATAAATTCACCTGAGCATAAAATGAAATGGTGTAGTATCGCCTTAACATCGCGTGCGTTCTGATACTGTACTGCATTTAACTATTCACTGCTGCGTATTACTCCCCGTCACTTGGATTGAAATTGTACCTAAGTGTAAATGATATGTACCACATACCTTAACAAGGTGTAAAAGAAAGGTTATATCAACCCTGAAGGATGTGATTCTGCCCATGAAACTGAACAACTTTCCCTAAGGCGTAGGCCAGACAGCAGCGGTGCGCCGTACGGCACGCCTTCAGCGCACCTCTTCTGTCTGGCTTGCGCCGCGTCGTTCTCCTACATTTTGTATGCAAGTGATTTGAACAGGCGACGAGACGGCATGCCAAAGGCGCACTGTCGGTGCACCGCCGGCGCATCGGCGGTTACGCCGGCGGTGCGCCGGTGGTGTACGCCGCCGCACAGCACAGTCTGCTGTGAGTGACGCGCCGGTTCGGCGCCGGTTCAGACGTAGCACCCGAAGCGCGCCATGGGCGCAAACTATGTGCGCTCGTAGCGTGCCACAGACACACCCGATGCGCGCCGCGCCCGTTCTGTCTGGCTTGCACCTAAGGAACATATGTCGAAAAATGAAAAGAAATTTTTGACCTACCTCAGGAACGAATCAGTTGATAGCGTAGGTATTTTTATGGGAGGTCGAGGTCAACAATTTATTTTTGTAATTCGACATATGTTCCTTAGGGAAAGTTGTTCAGTTTCATGGGCAGAATCTCATCCTTCAGCGTTGATATACCCTTTCTGTTACACCTTGTAAAATACCAAATTATCGGTGTCGTAAAAATCGCCATAAAACGATCGTCTAGCCTAGATTGTTTTCCATTCCTAACGAAACACATGCGAACTATTTGTGAACAAACAGACCGCGTAATGCTTTGCGCGGAAAACCCAGAGGCGGGAAATTGTGTGACGTTGACAGCTGTCAGTAAGTTATGTCTGCACTGGCCTGGCCACTTATGATAACGCTTTCCGCTTGTAACTACGTCCGTAGTGGTAGCATTAGCATTAGTTAGAAATGTAAGTACTTATTTAGTCCACTCCCAACACTTAACCGGTGGTGTTATTTTTAAAGTATTTTCAAATACAGGTTGTGAGAATGGTTGCTCTACCCTGGAAACTGAGCAACTTTCCGTAAAGAACAGAGATCGATATAAGAAAAAAAAATCTACGTTCCATAAATTGATGCAGTTTCTAAAGGACGTCTAATTTATTTTTCCGTATTTCGACCTATGTTCCTTAGTGAAAGTTGTTCAGTTTCATGGGTAGACCCGCGAGGTTTACAGGTATACTTACTTAAACCAAACTTATCCGTATTTCGACCTATGTTCCTTAGGGAAGGTTTCATGGGTAGACCCGCGAGATTTACAGGTATACTTACTTAAACAAACTTTTCCATATTTCGACCTATGTTCCTTAGGGAAGGTTTCATGGGTAGACCCGCGAGGTTTACTGATATACTTAAACCCAACACCCTGTATAAATGGTGTGAAAAGATAAGTCCAAAAACTTAAACTATAGATTTAGACCAGTTTCACTCAGGTCGAAACAAGAATTTTTTTGCTTACCATAGATACCTGCTGCGTAGGCAATTTTTGTTTCAAAAAACCCTTACACGCTAGCGGCCAAAAATGACTTTTGCACGCAAACTTCAAATGATAAAAATTTCAAAAACTTTTTCCACTTTTGCTTGTGAGGTGAAAAAGAATAAGTACCTTGAAAAATCAACCAAAAAAACTCCAGTTTATGCAGTTTCATTAGAATACCTAATTATTAAGTCTGTTGATTTTTATAAATACAAAAGAAACCTAATCTATTTTCCAATATTCTGTAAACACTTTCTATAACATTAAATTTACTTTCATTTATTTGAATTTGTTTAATTCTTATTATAACTGATTAGAAAATATTACAATAGAGCTTTCTCCTTTAACAGAAAAGTAAATTACCTGCGAAAGACAGAGGGCCTTGGCGGCACGATAATTATGATGAATGACCAAGTTCTGTGAGGTCGGTCATCAACCTTGCAACCCACACGACGTGATGATGGTTACTGTCTTATTATAGTACTCTTTGATGGTTACTGATTACACAACCATCAATCCGCACGAACCAGCCGCCTTAGCACACTGCCCGAGAGAAAATATACCTCGGAGAAATGTCACTTCATTTGAGGACTTATGTCATCCAATCTATCAGCTCCAATGAAATGTTTATGTGGAGGAAATGTTTAGCAAATCCACAAATTACGTTTTTGATATTTTAGACAGCTTTATACACTAATACATGTAGCCGTCCTTGTCTTTCAAAATGTGTCGCACTGCTCGGATGTCAAAAAAACGTGACCATGCCATGCTTAAAGTCTGTAACCTGCCATAGGTTAAAGACTTTGGGCATTAGATAAACTGACAACTGCAGCGTGCTAAGCCGGCAGAATAAAAAAGTATCCAAGTAAGTAGTTTAAATTAAAAAGAAAAAGTTGGCCCGGTGACCGCCAAATCAATTTACCACGATTATACAATGTGATAAATAGAATCTAATCGATTTTGAAACACTTCACTTTACTTCATTGTGCCACTTATAGTCTGTTTGTTTATTAGATTTTTAATTAAATCTTAAATTTATTCGAGAATTCTCTTCTGCATTTCTTCTGTATAAGAATATTACAAATCGTATAAAGGTTGTAAGGGACAAATTGGCAAAGACTGGGACTCAATTCTTGAAAATCACCGAGTGATAAAATATCACTTTTGAGACTTTGAAAATTCACATTTGCCCTGATAAACTGTTGAAAGGTAAATCACCGGGTGATAAAATATCACTTTTGAGACTTTGAAAATTCACATTTGCCCTGATAAACTGTTGAAAGGTAAATCACCGGGTGATAAAATATCACTTTTGAGACTTTGAAAATTCACATTTGCCCTGATAAACTGTTGAAAGGTAAATCAGAATACATGAAAGTTAACAATCAAGGACGGCTTTATATTTTACGAATATCAATCTCTACTTTTGAAAAGAAAACTCTTTGATTTTAAATTTTTTGAGTGATATTTTATCATCCGGTGATATCATCAAGAATTGGCTCCCTGAAGGGATGATAAAACTGAACACTTTTTACCTTATTAAAGGTATACCTTCCTGAATGGCTTCTTCCTGAAGGTCTAGACTGAATAACTTCGTAACCACTTTTTACATTAAATATAGCATTTATCTTAACAGAAAAAAAAGTAACGTAGTAATAAACAAAATATGAGAAGTGATGTTGTCAAGATCGAATTGTAATTTAATTTGGATAAATGAAGAAAAACATTCTAAAATTACCATTATTTTGTCCATTTTTAGGGTTCCGTTACCAAAATGGTAAAAAAAGGTGAAACCCTTATGGTGCCGCTTTGTCTGTCTGTCACACCTGTAATACCTCAGTAACCACTTGTACTATCGACTTGAAATTTGGAATAGTTGCCTAACTTAAATGCATATGAAAGGATTATTAATGTAAAGGGGGCCCAAATAGGGGGGGCAAATTTTCAAATTGTGGTTACTAGATTGAGTGGGATATCATATGAAAGGGCTTTACTTTTTTATTTTTTGTATTATTTTACGACTCTTAGTTTTGAAGTTATGATGAAATACCGTTCCCGTGTGGGGGGGGGGGGGGGGGGGGGGGGGGGTGATCTCCGAAGTTTGTAAAAGTAAAAATCTGAATTAATTACATTCGATAGAAATTTATGTAAATATTACAGCAAAAACAAAACGATCTTTATAACTTACACAGTTTTTTAGAAACCGTTTTTTTTTCCATTTGTAACCATTTTACTTTTTATCAAAAATATATGAAAATCTACAATATTTTAGACAAAACAATATTTAATGATGTGGTCGTTTTACATTTTTGATATTTTTGAAATAACATAGAAAAAAAATACTTTTCTCTCATTTTTGTGAATTATGAGATTTATGAGGTCACCGTTGCTCGTAACAACCACGTTGCAAGGCACGCTTATGTGAACGTCCAATCCAATCAAAAATGTCAATGTTTCCCCAGAAAATAGCATTTACATATATCTCTCTCCTTTTCTGTTTATTAAAAGAAGTAAAATTTTAAAAGTACCTAATATTTATAGTCCAGTCGCTTAACGTCCTAAATCGCCTTTACGTGGACTCGTGTTATAAATGCACCAAATTTTTTCTAGGTACTAGATAGGTACATAGCTCTCAATTTTTGATAGGAGCCAATTCTTGAATTTTCATATGGATTTTCATAGTACCTGGAAAAAATTTGGTAAAATTGTAAGGCGTGTTTACGTGAAACAGCTAATCAGCCGCACTCACAGATCACAAATAAGTCTAGATGACTCAAGTGTACCTACTTTGCGTGCCCAAACCCGTGGCCCAAACTAAGTTCAAAACGCTTAGTTTGCTTGTCATGGGCTTGTCATATCACCGAGAACTGTGACACGCTTCGTTTTCATACAAACGGCGGAGTTTGCGTTATCTAGACTTATTTCTGATCTGTGGCCGCACTATTAGGCAAGGCGAGCGCGTTGAACTCTTTAGTACGCACGCACGAGAGTTCACACTATTGACCTTCTGACTACAACCATAGAGTAATATAATACTGCTACAACTTAATTGCGATTACGCTGAATTACTTCATGATGAAAGTGAAAGCTGAAAACATTTTATTTTCTAATAAAAATCTGTTTTTTCTGTAAAAAAATATTTAAAGTTATAATAAAAAAAAGAAAATTATAAGTATTGGTGTATCCATGCAATGTGTGTTGTTCTTTGTTAGTACACTTGTGATTTTGTTAGCACCTACAATAGTTAAAAATAGTATCAGTTAGTACTTTTTGCTAGAGCGATCTCCACAAGAGTTAAGTT
This sequence comes from Athrips mouffetella, assembly GCA_947532105.1. Classification (NCBI taxonomy): domain Eukaryota; kingdom Metazoa; phylum Arthropoda; class Insecta; order Lepidoptera; family Gelechiidae; genus Athrips; species Athrips mouffetella. Next base: position 4,396,323 of record OX383976.1, on the reverse strand, counting down.
ACAGTGTCACCGAAAGCTTCTCAGCGGCAGACAGGAGTTGAAACTCTTCAGGGTGGGGGATTCAAAACGCCAGCATAAAGTTAAGAGTTTATTATTACCAAGAAGGTACAAAATACAAGGCGGTGGTCGTGCTGCGCGCGGGCACGTCCGAGCACGACCAGAATCAAGGGTAAAACTGACTATTTTTGACACGAATAACATCGAAAGACAGAGATAGAAGACATTTGAAATAGGAATTTGGAATTTTGAGCCAGGACAATAGAGCCAGGATCACGAAAGGAGGCAGCATGCGAGGCATGCAGCCCCGCTCCGTGACAGTACCCCGGTAGGGCGCCAGTGTCACCGAAAGCTACTCAGCGGCAGACAGGAGTTGAAACTCTTCAGGGTGGGGGATTCAAAACGCCAGCATAAAGTTAAGAGTTTATTATTACCAAGAAGGTACAAAATACAAGGCGGTGGTCGTGCTGCGCGCGGGCACGTCCGAGCACGACCAGAATCAAGGGTAAAACTGACTATTTTTGACACGAATAACATCGAAAGACAGAGATAGAAGACATTTGAAATAGGAATTTGGAATTTTGAGCCAGGACAATAGAGCCAGGATCACGAAAGGAGGCAGCATGCGAGGCATGCAGCCCCGCTCCGTGACAACAGGTGCAAAACCTAGTTTAGGCTCCAGTTAATTGTTGAAAATCACCGGGTGATAAAATATATCACAAAAAAAATTTCAAAATGTTGTTTTTTTTTCAAAAGTTATATAAATATTAAGGTTAGATATTCGTTTAATAAAATGCTGTATAATAGGTAATTTTCATATCTTTTTACAATTTTTTTGACAATTTATCATTTGAATTTTTAAAGTCCCAAAAGTGATATTTTGTCACCCGGTGATTTTCAAGAATTGGAGTCAAGAAAAGCAATTTTTTTTACATATTTAGTGTATTTTAAAAATTGCATGTTAACTGTTATGTTGTTTGTGAGAGAAAAATAAATTTATTTATTATTATTATAATAATAACACACAAAAGATCAGCTGATCTGCATAACGGGAAGTCTACGAATAAAATGGCCATTTATTTATAGCTTTGATTTTATCAAAGTTATTTATCGATTAGTTGTGCCGGCCAAAAAAAACACCATTTCGTCTTGTCCCGTGGGTGTAATAAAAGGCCACTAAGGGGTCTTCAACTGGAGGATGAGCAGCCAGCATCCTCCTTCTGCCTCACCATTGCGGTGAAATTCCGGGACAAGGACGGTTTGACGAACACAGGATTTTTTGTATGATGTTTTTTATACAGAGTAATTATGTAATGTCTGACTATACTTGAGTATGGTACTTAGGACATGAAACTGAACAACTTTTCCCATGAAACATACTCGTAGGTTGAAAAATGAGAAAAGTTTTTGGCTTCCCCATACAAACCTGGCTTCCCCATAAAAACACATTTATCGACCTATATTTCATGGGGAAAGTTGTTCAGTTTAATGTTCTTAGTACCATACTCAAGTATAGTCAGACATTACATAATCACGCTGTATGTATGGTGGTGATAAATATTTTTACGAGATGAAAAAGATAAACAAAAATGAAAAATAAAACTACTAGAAAAGTAAACTACCCACACAAATACTCGTACTTAGACTACTTCTTCTACAATGATATAAGTATTTGTGAGAGCATGCTAGGCTAGCGGAATAATGTAAGTATAAATTGTTTCTTTAATGAATCGACTTCAAACAATTTGATTTAAATTGAATGACCGGTAAAATAGAAAGTCTAAATAATCTGTGGTTACGGATTGTGACCGATATTACAACGCGACTACCATTTGTTAGTTGGCACTTTTAAGTAGGTATCACAGTCAACGAATCTGAACAACTTTCCCAAAAAAATATATTTGGGAAATGAAAAAAAAAATAGGCTTCTCCATACAAACTGTTCGATCAAAGTCAGCAATTTGTATGGAGAGGTAAATTTTTCCGAGTACCATAACAAGATTCTGCAAAATAAACTACAAATTCACAATAAGTGTAGAAAATATTTCAATTGTTAATGTTACTAAGGTTGCCTGTTATAAGCTTTTGTTTCCAACATGGTACCTATTGTTCAAATATGCTCGTTATGTGCTTCGATGTAGATTTCAGCGGAAGGAGTCTGTAGTCTTCCGGGACTCAATTCTTGAAAATCACCGGGTGATAAAATATCACTTTTGAGACTTTAAAAATTCACATTTGCTCTGATAAAAAATTGAAAGGTAAATCAGAATACATGAAAATTAACAATCAAGGACTGCTTTATATTTTACGAATATCAATCTTCACTTTTGAAAAAAAAAGTCTGTGATTTTGAATTTTTTGAGTGATATTTTATCACCCGGTGATATTCAAGAATTGACTCCCTGGTGTCGGATAAGCCTGACCCAGAATCTTCATACGCTTGTTAAAGGCGTTGCATGTGCACGACAGATGTTTATAAATAACTACCTAGATGATACATTTACTTGGTCATTCCCCCTTAGGACAATGCTCTACGATCGTAATGCTAAGGGCACTTGAGTGAGAAAGTGCCCGTTAGACCGTGAATATACCATTTCCACTCATTTCTCAATTATCATTTGTAATCAAGATGGAAAGTAGAGACGATTAGGAACAAAAGCATAGTAAATAGATAAAAGGTTCAGCCATGATTCAGCATAATGCATCTTTAATAATCGTTCTTTAAAAAAAATGCAAACAGCGCCATCTTGTATTGAGTAGCAAAACTAGTTGTAGCGAAACTAGGTTCATTTCGACGTATGTTAAAAGTTCCGCTATTCCACGACAGATGGTGTTACAAAAGTTGCGCCTTATGTTCACTAGATGGCAAATTTACGAACGAAGTTCAGTGAAAGGCTGCTATTCAAAATAACGATTGTTTTATTGCAATGACCTTCCCTTAGTTTTGCAGCAACCTTAGTAGGATATTAGATAATTCCTGACTGTAAATATTTTTGCATTCTTTCGCATTGCAGCTTTGGCTTAACATAACAATTAATTCTACTTTTCGAATAAACTTTTATGCAATATTTTTACGACTGTTCAGTAGAGAACACCACACAAGGTTTTACGGGCTAGTTCAATTTATTAAATACTAGCTGGTGCCCGCGTATTCGTCTGCGCAGGTTTATAAATTGTAGGTAGCCTATGATAATTGTAAAGTTTCATTAAAATCCATTCAGTAGTTTTTACGTGAAAGAGTAACAAACATCCATCATACAAACTTTCGCGTTTATAATATTATAGTAGGAAGGATTACTCGTATGTGATAAAATAATTTTATGACAAAATTATACTTACCCGCCCGGCGGGCGGGGGAATATTATACTTACTTACCTCATAATTTTTATAATTTAAATGAATACATTTGAAGATTCCAACATCTACAGAGATTACAAAATCGTCGATTACTTACATACTTGCTACTTTGGTTGGAATCGATGCTATAAGTGTTGTAAAAGTGACAAGTTTCACTTTCCATGACTAGTCCGTTGTGGGTCACTCGTAATACGTGCTTATGTGTATACGTACGGCAGCAAGATAGTGGAAACATAACCAGTATAAGGTAAACTGGCGCTAGACCAGCTTAAGGGAAAAGTGTTTCCACTGACGAGTGGCCGTGTGTACGTAGTATCATTCATCGACAAGCTAATGCGAGTTTCCCTTGGAGTTGGTCAGTGTGATTAATGAAGTAAGCTGTAGAACTTCATCATAACATCCCATAAAACGTCAACTGCAGGACGTCGCGCAGTCACGCAGAAGTGTATTGAAAACGCGCGAGTCCGACACGCACTTGGCCAGTTTTTTATTATTTGTTGTCATTCTATATTCTATTTTTTATTTTTAGTATTTGTTGCCATGCCATAGCAACAGAAATACATAATCTGTGAAGATTTCAACTGTCTACCTATTACGGTTCATGAGATACAGCCCGCTGACAGGCATAGGATCCCGTTTTTCACCCTTTGGGTACAGAACCCAAAAATTACATTTGGCCTTAGATTTATTTTTATCTAGCTAGGGGCTAGTGTTGAGCCAGCTGGTTTTTTGATATAAACAAATCTGTAACATTCAAAAGAATTTGACAGCCAGCTGCAGAAATCTCCTTAAACTTAAAGAACCGTTAATTGTATTTCTGTCACTTTCTTTTTCTCCAACTGAAGGTACTTTAAGTAGAAATAGATTTAAAGCGGCTTTACCTTTAAAAACGCTTCCTGCAACAGGCAGTAAGAAACATAGGTGTAGATATTCTCGTTTAGTTTTATCCGTTCTAAATTCAAAATCCTATACAATTAAACGGCTGTAAAGATTTCGATGAAATTTACGTGTTGTTGGGGAGGAAAATCGATGTAGCTCGGTCGTATCTTTGAAACATTCTTTAAAATTAAGGCTCTATTAAATCCTTTGCTGTCTCTGTTTTGATGAATCCATTTCATAGCAATAGATTCGATTTGTGCAACAATTTGTGCAAATATTGTAAAAGTTGATTTACACTCCAAGATACGTTCAGCCCTTTATCGTAAACTTTCAAACTTTCATCCGTAATAAAACAACCAGTAAATTATGAAGATGATACGTAACCTCTGCTCCTTGAAAGCCTTCTAGCCTGGCTATACGCTTTCTAGTCATATAAATAGATAAAACAGCTATTAATAATAAAATGTTTGACGTAAGTATTCTATTACTTTAAGGTATAGTTTATCATAAAGGGTCATTCGCGCCTGATTACCTCTAAGCTCATTTTTGCTTGCACCCGAAAACTAGAAGGGCTCTCGCCCCGCGATAAAGCCAAACAATAAAATTAATTACCAGCTTGTTGTGACTTGTGTCCCACAGGTCCCACTGCAGGGCAAAGGCCTCTCTCTAATAAAATTAATTACCAGCCTGTTGTGACTTGTGTCCCACAGGTCCTACTGCAGGGCAAAGGCCTCTCTCTAATAAAATTAATTACCAGCCTGTTGTGACTTGTGTCCCACAGGTCCCACTGCAGGGCAAAGGCCTCTCTCTAATAGAATTAATTACCAGCCTGTTGTGACTTGTGTCACACAGGTCCCACAGCAGGGCAAAGGCCTCTCTCTAATAAAATTAATTACCAGCCTGTTGTGACTTGTGTCCCACAGGTCCCACTGCAGGGCAAAGGCCTCTCTCTAATAAAATTAATTACCAGCCTGTTGTGACTTGTGTCCCACAGGTCCCACAGCAGGGCAAAGGCCTCTCTCTAATAAAATTAATTACCAGCCTGTTGTGACTTGTGTTCCACAGGTCCCACCGGAGGGCAAAGGCCTCTCTCTGATAAAATTCGTCCTTAAAATCACAGGTAAAATTTACAAAAGTGCAGATACACCGGTATCAGCCTCCGTGGTGTAGTGGTTAGATCGCTCGACTGTCGACCCGGTGCGGTGGTGGTTCTGGGTTCGATCCCGGTGGGGGATACTGCAAAATAAAAGTCTCTTTGTGACTTCCCAATTTTGGTTAGGACATTGAATTGAATAATGTACCTAAACATATTTAAGTATCAGCAATATACATATACATTTAAGGGAGGTTTAACTATGTAGTAGCTTTCTCAAAATGGCGGTTAGTATTTAGTTGTTGTGAAGGCATACTGTCACGCAAATGGCAATGGCAAGACTGTTATGAATGTGCCTTCCGAAGACGATAAGTGCTTAATTTAACACTTTTTACTAGCATAGCGGTCACCATCGCTATTTGGTCATTTTTTAGGGTTCCGTACCTCAAAATAAAAAAACGGAACCCTTATAGGATCACTTTGTGGTCCGTCTGTCTGTCAAGACCCTTTTTCTCATGAACGAGAAGAGGTATCAGGTTGAAATTGATAACGAATATTAAGGTCCATAAACCACACAAGATCTGAAAATTTCAATTTTTATGTCCTCATCTCCATACATTTATGCAAAATAGCAAAACCTACAGGGTACTTCCCGTTGACCTAAAATTATGAAATTTGGCAAGAAGCTAGGTCTCACAGTGCAAATAAAGGGAAAAGTCTAAATTCTTTAAATATTTCAATTTTTCTCACAACTAATAGTAACCAATTAAGTTGAGCTCCCGTTTAAAAAATTTTTTAAAAAAGAGGGGTCAAGTTGGATGGTCGCGGAGTTTTTAAAATCAAAGAGCAACAGCTTTTAGTATATCATATGGTAGATAGGTACGCAACCATTAGGGCGCGAGTCCGACTCGCACTTGGCCGGTTTTTATTTATTTTAACAATTTTGCCGCATAATCTGAATGACATAAATATTAGAAAACGATGTATCAACTGATTTCTATGCTTAGATAATATGGATTCGAATAAATTTGTCAACTTTGCATATTATAACGTCATAAAATGTTGTAACGATTAGAAAGGAATTTTTAGTGTTTAAAATTGTAAAACTATAGTAATTTATCAAAATGTTTAATTAGGTTCAAATTTAAAGCTAGATTTGTCTAGTTTATTATAATAATTTATTAGCCGGGTCACAGATTAAATAGTAAACTGCCGGGTGGCGACAATCATATGGAAAAAGCCAAAATGGTTTTTAGTTATTTTAAAAGCAACGTTGGTCTTGGCCGGTTAAAGGATGGGTGACCACTGACCGCAAGTGACGTAACAACTGGAGATTTTTCCGTGCTTTGGAAGGTAGGTACAATAAGAAAGTACAGTCGGCCGCTTATCAGGTAACACCTTGAGCGGATCTCGGGCGTTTTTAGCATAGCGCTGGTTCAGCTTGTGGTTTTGTTACCACTTATAATCCATTTTTCGTTCATTCCACCAACGCTTACCTACACGTTTTGCAGCCATGACACTTAGGCCGGCATTTCACTGGGACACCATGGCAGCGCAACCAGTCGCCGCTACCAACAAAATGTATACAGCTATATATAGGGTGACTTTTAATTAGTTCTTGATAGCAAAAGATATGCATGTACTCATGATACTGAACAACTTTTCCCAAGGAACATAGGTCGAAATACGAAAAACCAAATTTGACCACCCATACAAAATGCGCTATCAGCTGATGCTGTTTCTATGTGAGGTCAAAACCTGATTTTCGTATTTCGACCTATGTTCCCTGGGAAAAGTTGTTCAGTATCATGAGTACATTCATACCTTTTTCTATCAAGAACTAATTAAATGTCACCCTATAGAGAGTTACTCACCTGGTGTCCGTTTGGTTGCGCAACCAATTTGGCGGCGCAACCAGCTCGGATGCTGGTCGCGCTAGCACTCCCAGTGAAATATAGCCCTTAATACTGTGGCCGCAGGGTGTGTCTTTACTGGTGTCGGACACCAGTGACGCAACCAGTCGCGCCACCGTGGTGTCCCAGTGAAATACCGGCCTATTTGACAAAAACAATAACATAGTTTTACAAACTTATTTTTTCTGATAGCTTTAAGCCGATTGTTTTTGACAGAGATGCATGTGATACAGAGATGATGAAAAAAATGGTTCATACTTGCTGCCGTGCCGTACGTCAAAGGCCATTATTTTGCTGGCTTGAAATAGTTAAGAATACGAAATTATCATGTTTCGAGTTTCTTATAATTAGGACTTTCCTGTGGGAATTAGAAAACTTAACATTTCCTTGGTAAAAAGCCAGCCTGTAGCTGGTAACAAACAATGCAAGGAAATCATTTAAAAGTATCGAACATTCATTATGCGATAAAAAAATAGTAAGTAGGTAGATGTAAGTATCATTTTTATTACTTTTTTTATGTTACAAGTAAGCAAATAAATATTTATGAAATCTTGCTATAGTATAAATAAAATAGAACTATTTCACACTGTCGCAAAACAACACTCGCTAAAACGAGAAAAAAGAAAATAGTCAAAATTGCTCATGCAAAAATACTTACGTGGTCGCCGAATCGTTCATTTATAATCTCGGACCAAGTTTATTATACAGTTCCATGACTTTTTGCTATTATTATCATTCAAAACAGGTAGTTCAAGGGTAGGGTCCCTCCTCGCGTCTCCAATATCATATAGTTATTATTATGCTAGAGCAATCGGTTCTATTTGTGCTCGGGCAAAAAATTATACAATAGAATGTGCTTGTCCTGCAAACTTTAAGGTTTGGTTTACTCCCGAATGATACATAGGCTTGAATACCAAATATTTATTGCACTCCAAAATTGCACTCCAAAACTCCTTAAAGCAAGAAATATTCAATTTACGAAAAAAAAGGACGATAAGGTAATTAATTAATTCTGTATAATTCTACAACAGATTTTATAAACTATGTCAGGTTAGAGACAAAAGACAATGAAATAATCTCTTTTTTAGGGGTTTTGTTTATTACAGTTTTAACTAGCTTATTCTTCTGAGTTGCTTCCTCTTATCACGTTTTACTTCAGTGTTAAGAGTGCACTCCGCGCACACTAGCGCCCTCATCAGAATTTAATTAATAGTGGAGAAGATGGGATTGACCTAAATCCTAAAACGCGGTATCGAAGTTTCAGAAGAACTTCGCATATATACGGCTGATCGGTGCACTATGATCGGGAGTCAACCCCCTCGAGGTTAGCCAGTTGCCGTCAAGCTGGTCTAATTTGACGGACATTCAGATGTAACTAGACAATGTTCTGGTTAAAAAATGCACTTTGTACCGTTGAAATATGGAATAAAAATATGTCCTTCTGAGGTGGGTGTAAAACCTGGGTTAACTTGACTCCTTTTTGGATAGTTTGTGCAGTTCCGATGTGATATCATCGTATAGGATGAGTCCGCACAAAGCATCTTATCGCTTACTATTGGAAAAGTCCAGAAAGCATTTCTTAGATTCCTCTACAAAAAAATATATTTCTATTCTCCTTTTTTGTACCCTACAATGTTTCTACTTGTCATCCTTGGTTTTCACTCGCTTCAAATTAGGCGTAGGTAAGTTAGTTTCCCTTCTGACAACTTGTGGTCTTCTCCGTGGTGAAGCTTCGACTTGTTCGCAGATGATAGCAACTGCAAAAAAAAGAAGAAAGTGATAACTACCGACCTCGGAGACGATAGCGCGATGACCTGGACAGCGAGGCCTTTGCCCAGCAGTAAGACCTATTATAGGCTAGTAAAAAAAACTTCCTACAAGGGCATAGCCCACCATGCCGGGGAGAAGACGTCCAGGTGCGAGGGATTCCTCAACACCTGCACCTGCGACCCCAAGTAGGCCGCGGAAGACCGCAGTTAATTAGTTATCAGCCAGTTGCTCAAAGCGTCTTTCACGTTAAAGCTCCTTTAAGTCTAGTGTTAACTCATTCTGTTTCTTTGCTAACGAAACAGAATGAGTTAGCACTAGACTTAAAGGAGCTTTAAGGTTAAAGACGCTTTGAGCAACTGGCGGTATGTCGGATGTACGTGCGTGATAACTACAGACGCGTGCGCTCCCACCGCCTGCTCGGGGTGCCCACTCACCGCACAAGCCAACAATTACAGCGTACATTCTGTACTTAAAGCCACGATCACACCTACGGAATATAAAACACACCTAATTGAATATTAAGACTAATTCGGCATACATTGCTGGGAGGCTTGGATATGTTAATTGCAATATCCATACTTCAACGAGCAATGTAAGCCGAATTAGTTTCTGAATTAGGGAAGGTGTGATCGTGGCTTAAGAAGGTACACAAGTCCGCTCGTCAGTGGAATTTTACCTTGTGCTGGTCTCCGGTTCAGGGCATTTGTAGCGTAGCGCTGGTTCAGATTATACTGGTTTTGTTTCTACGTGCTTGCTGCCAGGCGTACGTCACGGTAATAAAATCAACCCACTATACTTCAACGTCGCTGAACAACCTTACAAACTTGTATGGAGAGGCTGATTCATTTTCATTTCCTGACAGTTTTATTCTCTAAAGCCCAAGTCACACAGAGCGGTATACGCGGTAAAGCGGTCCGGGGCCGGACCTGCGGGAAGCGAAAGCGTTCCGGGACCGGTCACACAGAGGTACCGCGCGGAAACCGCGGCGGGACAGCGGCGCGGTAGCGGTCGGTGTGACACTATTTATCTGTGATTATTCAAAAGACGTAAATCCTTTGATCTAAACAAAAAACCTAACTGATAACCTAAAAAAAGTCTGCGCAAAGCCGCAAAATTCTTGTAAAAAAATACAACGTCAATGTCCGCGCTCGGACCGCACCGCGCCGCTGCCGCTCTGTGTGACGGGTTGCATTGAACATTGAACGCAATGGAATACAGCGCCCGCTCCCGCCGAAAGTTCGGCTCCGCGCCGTGCCCGGTCCGCGGGGTTGTACTAGCGGCCCAGCCGCCCCCGCGCCGCACCGCGCCGCGCCGCAACCGCTTTCAATGTGACAGGGTGCATAAGAACTCATACTTTACAAAAAAATACCGGCCCCGGAACGCTTCCGCTACCGCCTCAGTGTGACTTGGGCTTAAAAGTTGTTCAGTTCTCCAACGTCGCTGAACAACCTTACAAACTTGTATGGAGAGGCAGATTCATTTTCATTTCCTGACAGTTTTATTCTCTAACGCCCTTTCAGTATTCGGGGCTGTCCTTTACATCTCATAATTTAAAGAAAAGGTACAGTTAAAAGCACATCAAGCTTAACACACTTTGTACTTTTGGACTTTGTACTGTTCTTATTTCTATAGACGTAGGGGCTGGAGTCGCACTGCGAGTGTCAAGCTTAAGCTGTCGTTGACTGTATGCTTTTAGGGTTCTGTACCTCAATAGGAAAAAACGGAACCCTTATAGGATCACTTTGTATCCGTCTGTCTGTCTGTCAAGACCCTTTTTGTCAGGAACGCGTGGAGATATCAAGTTGAAATTCATATAAAATACTCAAATCTACTGTGCCTTAGATCTGTGAAAAAATCAAATTTTTAAGCCAACGCAATCAAAATACACAGCCGTTTATGCCGCAAATTTTCAAGGGAATCAAAACCTTCAGGGTAATTCCCGTGAAATCTTGAAATTAGGTACACAGCAACGTCTTATAGCACAAATAAAGGATAAATTACGAATTGCATAAATTTTTAATTGCATCATATAATAAAATCCTACTAATATTATAAACGCGAAAGTTTGTAAGTATGCATGGATGGATGGATGTTTGTTACTCTTTCACGCAAAAACTACTGAATGGATTTTTATTAAACTTGGCACACATATAGGATAGATCCTGAAATAGCACATAAGCTACTTTTTACCTTTTTACACTTCATTCCCACGGGAAAATGCATTTAATGCGGGTGAAACCGCAGGCGGTAAGTTAGTATTTATAATAATTTTAAACTTACTACCTTTTTCTTCATGAACGCGTTGAGGTATTATATTGAAATTTATACCAAATACTTAGGTCTATAATACCTTTGAGCTGTAACAAAATCAAACTTCTTTGTCAACGCAATCAAAAGAAACAGCCATTTAAGCATATTTTGACACTCGCAACTACTCGCAAGGGAACCAAAACCTAAAGCATACTTCCATTCGACCTAGATTATAGCACACATAAAGGAAACATTTGGAAAACCTTTAATTTTTAGTTACATCACATAAAAAAAAAATCTGCAATAAAATACTACTACTTTTACTTATATACCTACAGGTTTGTACGGAACCCTCGGTGCGCGAGACCGACTCGCACTTGGCCGGTTTTTTTATAACAAGGACGACTTTCCTTTGGGAATGATATGTTTTCTTGCGTTCAAGCGCCCTTGAAGGGTAACAATGCAGAAATTTTAGGAAAATAATTGATTGTGTCAAAAAACCTTTCGTAAATATCTTTTATTTTAATAATATTGACTGATCTGTTTCATACCGTTGCAATAGTCAAAACATAGAACATTATCGAAAATCAGAAAAATATTACACCTATCTTTCAATAAGTATATTCTACAAAACGCTATAAAAAATTACAACTTTTAGATTCAACAAAAATTAGGATACCGTCACTTTACGAATCCAGTGAAATTAAATAATAAGTATCGCTTCACAACACAAACAAAGAGGCGCCATAGCCCATGGAGCCAATTCTTGAATATTACCGGATTATAAGATATCACTTTTGAGACTTTAACATTCAAATTGACACTGATAAATTGTTAAAAAGTAAATAAATTAAAATACTCATTTTACACTATTTTTCTACTTACCAATCTTCACTTTTGATAAAAATAAGTCAGTGGTTTTGAATTTCAAGAATAGCCCATCTTACTTTGCAATAAATATTACGTTCGCTTCGAATCGTTCATTCATAAAACCGTTTCTCATTCTTGACTGTTTGGTATTATTATCACTCCAAACAGGTCGTCCAAGGGTAGGGTCCCTCCTCGCGTCTCCAACTTATTATTATGTCAGCACAATTTGTTCAATGTTAGCGCAAAATTTATAGATTCGGGTCATTCCCGAAGGATAGGTACTAATGCAAATATACTTCATATTTATAATGTAGATTTTACAAACTGCAAAAAGAATTCTTAAAAAAAAAAACAAAAAAATTGCCTGGAAGATTTTGTTTATTTCATACGATATTGATCGTGATGGATTTAATTGATTGTAAGGTAACATAAGGCGATGTATCTAGTCAAAAATGCTAAACTTTGTAACGGTAAATAAAATACTTTTACAATTACTTTATCTACTATTTTTTATATTACTTTGTAAATTTTTTACATACGCAAAAACACAATTACTAGAAGTATTCCAAATCTTAAAACTATCATAAATATTTTTTTTTTCTCCTGAGTTACAACACTGTAAAACTGTAGTTGTAAAAAAAGAATAATTTAAATTTACTTTCTCTTTCCAATTTAAAATGATTTAAACATTCTTGTCACTTTTTGATTTTCGAGTTATTTAATTATAAGCGGCGACACATACACGATAACTAACACACCTACCTGGTGAAGAAAGGAACGACCCAAATCCTAAAACGCGGTATCAGAGTTTTAGGAGAAGTTTGCATATATACGGCTGATGGGTGGACTACTATCGGGAGTCAACCCCCTCGAGGTTAGCCAGTTGCCGCCAAGCTGGTCTAATTTGACGGACATTCAGATGAAACTGGACAATGTTCTGGTTTAAAATGTTCTCGTCGTCGAAATAATGAATACAATTCAAGTAAACGTTGAAACTATGACCTTCTGAGGTGGGTACCATAACCTGTCGGGTTAACTTGACTCCCTTTTGCCTACCTAATATTTATTTTATTTTTTACGGCATTAATAATACGAATAAAAAGCACAATAGACTGTATATAGTGGGTTTTTATTGTCTCTTCTTTTTTTCCCACCATGGCGCCACTTTGTTTGTGAAGCGATGTAGTTAAGGTCGTACGCCTTCTCTGCTCCGTGGTCGTAACAACGTAACAATGAATAAACTATATTTGATTTGATTAACATTAGTTAATACAGTAATTGATTTACGTAAGTAAAACATATGTGACTGTGCCAGGGAAAAGGGACCACTTAAGCGGTATGGAGTTATTGATATCTTCTAAAACTAGATAAAATTACCTATCGAGTAAAAAAAGAATCATTTTCTTAGATGCAACCATTATTTTTTAATATTTTTTTAAACTTGTAGTAGGCAAAATGTACAAGTTGAGAAAAATGACTTTGAAGTTTAAGCTCTTGAAAAATACACTTCTACTAGGAAGTTATGGAATGATTGGTACCAAGTTAATCTACTATCATCAAAGATTGAAAAAAGATATCAATGGTCTCAATAACTGTAATGGTTAGAAAGGTTTACAAAGAAGAAACATGCAAGAGTGGAAAAAATGAAGTATCTTAATTACTGAATAATTTTAAGAAAATACGCTATACTCAATGGATTATTAATTATGGTTATATATTTGAAGTAGTAAAGGAACGGAAAAAATAAAAATACTATGTATCTTTTATGTTTTTTTAATCAAAAGTATTAAAATTATCATAAATTAGTTTTACACATTCTCATAACATAAAACAACTAAATTTTATGATTTTTTAAAGTAACATCACAAAATCAGCTAAAATATACGTAAGCACAGAGATCCAAAGATACTAATGATGCTATGTACTATGTTTTGTAGTAATTATCGTGTTTTAAAGTTTAGTGGTTTGATAGTGTTTTTTATTTCCTATGGAAATATAATTAGGGTACCACTTTGAGGACCTAGTAAAGTTTAGTGTCACAAGTAAAATAACTACTATTTAACATGATTAATATTACAGAAATCGTGTTATCACTATGTTAAATAGTAAAGTAAATGTATTTCGATAGTAAAATAAATGTTTTTCTGCGAATATTCGTTTGTAAGGAAATTATTCATTAATATTCTAAGTCAGGTACCACTTCACTAAACTTTACACTGGCTTACTTACAAAAAACTTTAAGTATATTTTGCTTACAAAAAAAAAAACAGCTTGACAAACTAAAATAATTTAAGCAAAAAGAAATCATTTTTTTTTTTTTCTTAAACTCAGAGCGCTCATCAAGTTCCCTTTGTTTGCAAAAATAAACGTTATTTCTTTTTTGATTTCTGTGGCCCAGTTGGCCACAGTAGCCGCATTTGGGTGTTTTACGTCTTTGGCTTTCTATCGTGAGTACCGACGTCGATGGGGTTGCTGAGTCAGTACTTATGAGCGGCATTACCACGTCATGTAATGGATTTTCCGTAGCACTTGTTGTAATGGTTTTTATAGGTTCTGGACACAACACATCTTGAGCGTCAGGGGAAACATACTGACGAATTTTTTGGAACAAATATTGTTGTCGCTCATACGATAACCTTACAGGCGGTATTGTAGTCGGACTAGCATTTCGAGTGAAATCACAAGTTGGATTAAAAACTGCGATGTTTTTAATATCTTGGTCATCAAACCTTTTGGTACATTGCAGGACTCCAGGATCATTAATGGATGCTTTGTAGTGGTTGTAAGAAAGCAGCATGGGCACGCTTTGTGGGGATTTTTCTTTAAAGAAATCGGCCCAATTGTATGAATGCACATTCATTATTTCGCCAGTTTCATTACCGACAAGAACTGCCGTAACAGTGTCTGAATTATGGCAAGCTGAAACGGCGCACTCCAAAACATCTCGGGCTGTGTTTGAATTGGAAAGACGGAACTTTTTTTTAAATAGTCCGAAGTAAAAGTCCGGGGCGAATTTAGTATGTCCAACGGGCAAAAAAGAAAGCTGAAATGATCGATGCTTCCCCGTAAATGTACGCCATAAAGCGTACTGCATCATGAAATTATTTTTATTCTGACCGCAACAATTGTCAGCATGACAAATGACGTCTGTTTCACCGAGCCCAAAATTTTTGAAAAAGTGGTCTATGAATGAGATAACGGTATTTGAACCTTTTCCAGTATTACAAGCTTCTGGAATTATATACAATACAAATTGTTTTACTGGCTCTGCAGCTATGCCAAACAAACCGATTTTATATCCCGCCAAAAAGTAAAGAGGCCCAACCTGCTGCGAGCTATGAGGTAAATGTACAGTCAACGACAGGTCAAGCTTGACACACGCAGTGCGACTCTAGCCTTTACGTCCATTCAAATAAGAACGGTGCAAAGTCCAATGTGTCAAGCTTGATGTGCTCTTGACTGTACCTGTTGCGCAAAATCAAAGGAGTAATGCATTGTTCCTGGCGATGAACATGGCTGGTTTTCCCCAAGTTTCCGGTTTCCAAATACACCTTTTGATCTGTCAATTAATTGTTTGTAATAAGCACGTTCAGTTTGAACTAACTGTAAATGTAGTGAGGATTTTTCTATCAAACTAAGCTTTTCGTGTTCGTCTAACGCTTGCATTTTGCCTAAAGCTGTAATATTTTGTTGACAGTTGGTACATAGATCCGTTCGAGGCTTTTGAATGACGATATTTGGAGCATAAGTTTGCCATATTCTGTACCAAGAGCGTAAGCTCACAGCATTTTTTTCCGACAAATTTGTCGCTTCTTGGTACTTATCATAAACGTATCGTTTATTCATTGAGCTAGGAAGAATATGTAAGTCGGGGTTGTGAAAACTTGGAATACGACCAGGCAAGACTAATGAATTTTGTTCCGAAAAAGACTTTATGAATTTTGCAGCATCAATTGTACGAGTGCGAGCCGGCGCGGCGGCTTCTGTCTGCTGTTGTGACTTGTGCCGCGAGCGCTGGCCGCGGGGGCTAACCCCCCTCCGCCCCCCGCCGCGCCGCGCCGCCCGTCTGTAGGTTATTCCCCGCGCGTCAATATCGAGCCAAATGAAAAATACTTCACTTGTCAAATATTACCTCAAAGTGGTACCCTTGGTACTAAACTTCGTGACCTATTATGATACTGAAATATTATGATTATATTTGTATTATTATATACATAATGTTATTTAAGGTATTAATAACCGATTAGTAAAAAAAACTCAATCTGCATAGTTTTCGACAAATTTTAGAAAATCGCTTTTAGCTCGATAACTAAAATCCTCAAAGTGGTCCCTTTTACTAGACACAGTCACATATTATCATGGATATTATTAAGTTTATTGAGGGTAGGTAGAATAGCCGGCCCCTTAATGTGAAGTAACGGGTCATATTAATGTAGGTTATCTATAGGTAGGTAGGAAGAAATGTTTAAATATAATATTGTAAAAAACCGGCCGAGTCGGACTCGCGCACCGAGGGTTCCGTACCAATATGGTAAAATCACCGACTTAGTTATGGACGCGCAGTAATTTAAAAACGTGCGAGTCCGACACGCACTTGACCAGTTTTTATTATTTGTTGTTATTCTATACGTTATGCACTATAAACATAACAATTTTCACGTCTGTAAGTTTTCCCGTTTTTATTACGATAGAGCTAGTACAAAAATTGAGCAATAATCCCCTAAAAACACGTTTCATTTTATTTTAATAATTTCTTTTATTTTTAGTGATTGTTGTTATAGCGGCAAGAAAAATACATAACCTGTAAAAATTTCACCTGTCTCCCGTTCATGAGATACAGCCCGCTGACAGTCAGACGTCGGAGGCATATTAATGGTCATATTAATAGTACGGTACCCTAAAAAATTTTACATTTATAATAAGTATTAATATATAACATTTACAATAGTACATTTGTCGCTTACAAATTGAATGAATGAATGAATGAATGAATGAATGAATGAATGAATGAATAACCGTTTATTATGGATGCAGTACTTACACTTCTAACACTTTCTTATACGTATATATGTATTACAATAAATATTGAATAAAAAAGAAAATCTTTTGTTTGTGTACCACACCCATAGTAGGCCCTAACTCAGCATTATGCTAAGACCCGACTGACGAACCTTAGCGCTGTTTTTCAGTTAGTACCTAAGTGCGCGTGAGCGCCGACGTGGAGAAACCCTCAAAGTACCTATACAAGCGGCCATTTATAAATATATATATATATATATATATACATGACAAACATTATGGAAAAGAACTCATTTTAATTTGTGATCGCCAATAGTGTATAAAATTAATAATACCATCTAAAATATTGAATAAAATATCTACTTTATGCGTTCCAAAGGAAAATATAAATACGTTATGTAATATGATTGATATATATTATATTATATTATATTATACGACTTCATCTACCTATCCAACAGTTATGCGGGACTCTTGGCACACTAACTTTATGCTACCTACAAATATCACCTTAAATGTTAGGAAAGTAACAGTTTATGACCTTATTATAATTAAAGTATTTAAGCAAATAAATAAAGAAAAACAAAAATACTAGATAATACTATTCAGATTTTTGCTTAGTTAAAAGCAAAATACGTAAATCGCGTTTAAAACGACGTTTAACTGGAATGGAGCGTAGGGGTGGAGGAATATCATTCCAGCACTTGGAAGCCATGAATTTAAAACTGCCTCGAAAAGCTGCCGTTCTGTGATGAGGTATTATTAGTAAGGAAGAAGTGCTTCTAGGTGTGTATCTGTGTTGTGCATATCTCCATGATAATTTTTGATACAGGTAATCTGGTTTACCTGTTTTTATGACATCAAACAGTAAATTAGCTAAATGCAATTTAATGCAACCTTTTAACTTTAAAAGATTGGACGAGTTAAGAAAAGGAGTGACGTGAGACCTGGGAGGAATATCGAAGCAGTATCGAGCGCATGCATTTTGTACACGTTGAATGAGCGTTAAAGTCTTTTTGTTTGCAATAGGAATTTGTGTTTAGATACTTAGTAACGTTTTTTTTTTATGTTAAATGTGAGCAAACGAGCAGGCGGGTCACCTGATGGTAAGTAGTCACCACCGCCCATAGCACCCACTGTGTTATTAGGGGCATATTTTGACACTAATAAGACAGCAAAACGCGTTGCCCACTTTGAGAACTAAGATGAAATGTGCCGGTAATTTCACTGGCTCCCTTACCCTTTGAACCGAAACACAACAGTGACAACACTGCTGCTTCACGGCAGATATAGGCAAGGGGGTGGTACTTCCCCGGGCGGACTTTGCACAAAAGCCAGCAGTGTTTGCACTACTGTGTTTCGGATTGAAGGGCAAAGGAGCCAGTGAAATTACTGGCACATGAGACATAACCATCTTAGTTCTCAAAGTGAGCAACGCGCTTTGCTGTCTTATTAGTATCTAAATATGCCATTAATAAGACAGTGGGTTCTATGGGCGGTGGTGACCACTTACCATCAGGCGGCCTACTAGCTCGTTTGCTCACTTGTAACATTAAAAAAATACCCTCTGGTTGTCATTCAGAGACGTTTCGCTAGCACGGGGGGGCCAGCAAAACCCAGGTCTACCCTGGGTCTAACTCCTTTCGCTAACACGGTAATAAGTTAGCACTACATTTATTATTTAATTGGTCTATGCCCGTGATAAGAAAAATGTCATGTTGATTGACAGGTAATTATGACCGGTGTCAGAGCTAGACCAAGGTTAGACCTGGGTTTTGCTGGCTACGTGCTAGCGAAACGTCTATGAATGACACCCATATATCCTATACTATTAAACGAGCAATATTATATATATATAACCGATACAAAACCGATTACAAATATATATATATATTTGTAATCGGTTACTCGAAAACGGCTTTAACGATTTCGATGAAATTTAGTATACAAGGGTTTTTGGGGGCAAAAAATCGATCTAGCTAGGTCTCAAAGTCTGGGAAAATTCGTTGTCACCGTCTTTTTAAATATTTCTTAGCGTGTTTAGTGCATTCAAGAAACTTACAGCGCCATCTGTTGTTGAGTAGCATAGCTTGCTCACCAGATGATATTTTAATCGTACAGAGCATAGCTCGGTCACCCAGGTACTATATCCTAAACTACGAGAAATATACATTTGTAATCGGTTTCTCGAAAACGGTTTTAACGATTTCGATGAAATTTAGTATACATTGGTTTTTGGGGGCAAAAAATCGATCTAGCTAGGTCTCATGTCTGGAAAAATTTGTTATCATCGTCTTTTTAAATATTTCTTTGCGCGTTTTAGTACGTTCAAGAAAAAACAGCGCCATCTGTTGTTGAGTAGCATAGCTTGCTCACCTGATGATATTTGAAGCATAGCTCGGTCGCTCTTCTTGAATATCACCGGCCGATAAAATATCACTCAAAATATTCAAAATCACAGTTTTTTTTTCGAAACTGAAGATTGATATTCGTTAGATATAAAGCAGTCCTTGATTATTAATTTTCATGTAATCTGATTTACCTTTAAACATTTTATCAGGGTAAATATTAATTTTTAAAGTTACAAAAGTGATATTTTATTACTCGGTGATTTTGAAGAATCGACTCCCAGGTACTTTAGCCTAAAATGCAGTTTTATTCTACTTCACTTAGATCGACATTACGTTGGTCTGCCAGTGCGCAACTTGGCAGGTTCAGTACAGTCGGAAAAAAAAGTGGTTACGTCATAGAGTACATGAATGAAACCTATTCGTAGACATAGAGGGTAGCTTTATAAGGACCTAATGAAACAGTAAACATAAATTTAGCTTGTTACTCACACTATGGAATTGAACAAATTTCCCCAAGGAACCTAGGTCGACAAAATATTGAAAAAATATTGTTGATCTCCCATGGAGTTCAAAATCTCCAATGAAATAAATTAGATTTTTTTTCGTATTTCGACCTCAGTTTCGCGAGCCAGGAATAATAAAAACTACGAGAAACTGTGACATATGGGTAATAAAACCCTATTTCACGACGACGTAACGACGTTGACCGTGTGGTGCCGGCAAAGAATCTTACTAACCCATCTGTACCCGTGGGTGTCGTAAGAGGCGGCTAAGGGCTTATAAACTGGAAGATGGGCAGCAGCATCTTTCTGTGTGTCGTACCATCTTACATACTGCGGTCACCAACAACAGCGGTCGCCAGCCGCAACGCTTACAAGCGTAGTGACTATGGTCACAGCTATGTTAAATCCCTTCTTAAGTACGACGCGTTTTTGACTCATTTTTCGACTTCTGCGCGTTAACGTTCACAGCCTGAGATATTTTATATAATTGAGATTTTTTTCTATCGAGTGAAATTTATCCAATTATGTATTGAAAATAAACTAGTTATAGCAACTATCCTATATCTAACGGGAGGTGAGGTATGGATCCCGCGGGGGCGGAAAGTGTCCGTTTTGTACTATCTATTTCTTTATTTTTTGCTTCTGCTCCTGTATTGGAGAAGCAGGGAATGACCTAGATTCTAAAACGCGGTATCGAAGTTTTAGGAGAAGTTGGCATATATACGGCTGATCGGTCGAATGTAATTGGGAGTCAACCCCCTCGAGGACAACCAGTAGCCATCAAGCTGGTCTGATTTGATGGACAATCAGATGTAACCAATGTTCTGGTTAAATGTTATAGATGTGGACATAAAACTATCATTATAATATGACCTTCTGAGGTGGGTACCATAACCTGTCGGGTTAACTTGACTCCATTTTGCATTTTTTTAAAATGTGAAAAGTGGGTAAACGAGCAAGTGGGCCACCTGATGGTAAGTGGTCACCACCGCCCATGACACCTACTGTCGTATTAGTGAAATAACTTGACACTAATAAGACAGCAAAGCGCGTTACCCACCCTGAGAACTAAGATGGTATGTCTCATGTGCCAATAATTTCCCTGGCTCCCTTGCCCATCAAACCGAAACACAGTAGTGCAAACACTGCTGCTTTACGGCAGAAAAAAGCAAGAGGGTGGTACTTCCCCAGACGGACTTTTCACAAAGGCCCTTGACTGCATACATACAAAACCTACCTTCTTTTTAAACAATAGGAAATAATGCTGCCACCTCCCTTGATTAAAATCTGCTTTCTTCTATTATTTTCAAGTCTACTGCCATCTCGGGTAAAATAACAAGTTTAGAGCTTTTCTGGGCTTTTTAGGGTTCCGAACCAAAATGGTAAAAACGGAAGCCTTATGGTGCGACTTCGTCTGTCTGACACACCTCTACTTATATCTCAGCAACCACTCATGCTATCGACTTGAATATTACGCCCAGTATTATACTCGTATTACTCTATGATATGACTGACGAATTTTATTAGCAGACGATTAAATGTTATTGCTATTATTGTAAAGGGGATCCGCGGTCCTCGGTAGGGATATTGTCGTTACTAGGTCGAGATATTAAAAAACTGAACTTATACATTTCAAAATGTTTTTTAATTACATATCTTAGTTTTCAAATTATGATGAAAATTACAAAAAATTGCATTCCTCTCCCCTTATCTCCGATATAAACGAAAGGAAAAATCTGAATTAAACATAATCGATAAAGGTTTATTTAGTTATTAAAGGAAAGATAAAACGATCTCTCTAAGTAGCATAGTTTTTTAGAAATCGGCAAAAAACCTTTAGAAACTAATTTACTTTTGCCTTCGTATATATTTACATACTCGTAATTACGTCCAAAAATACCTATACAGTAAAATTGGAACCCTCGGCGCGCGAGTTCGACTCGCATTTGACCGGTTTTTTATAACTGCGTGATAAATTATCACCAAAATATGTCCGTAAATATGTTTGATTTTGTATCTTTTATGCTTTTAACAGTCTATCAGAGAAAATAAAGTCTTGAAATTGATATTTTATCAACCGGTGATCTGAAAAATTGGGTCCGAGTATTGCAGAAGCAGGGAACGACCTAAAATCTAAAACGCGGTATCGAAGTTTTAGAAGAAGTTTGCATATATATGGCCGATTGTTGAAGTATAAACGGGAGTCAACCCCCCCGAGGTTAGCCTGTTGCCGCCAAGCTGGTCTGAGTTGGCGGACCTTTAGATGTTACCAGACAGTTTTCTGGTTAAAAGACCTTTACCTTGTACCTTATACCTTGCACCTAATACCTTATACCTAATACCTTGAAAATGCCCTTCTGAGGGGGTACCATAACCTGTCGGGTTAACTTGACTCCTTTTTGCAGTATTAGCCTTAGAGTCACAGTCCACGTAAGCCTCACGTCAGATGCACGCTTTCTACATTTACACTTGCGTGCGTCTTGCTTGCAACCTGCATAAACATGAACGCATGCCGATACCAAAGAATATATAATATTACGCTAACGCGCCGATACGCAAAGGTGATTTTGCCTCTGCGTGGACACAGTTTCGTTTATTTCTATGAAGGATGCAAGCAAGACTCACGCAAGTGTAAAATGTCGAAAGCGGGCGTCGGACATGCAGCTTACGTGCACTTAGCCTAAAAGTTTTAAGAGCTCAAGAAGTTATAAGTATTACATATACATACATACGTAAAATTACGCCTCTTTCCCGTCGGGGTAAGCAGAGAACAAAACCCTCCAGCTGCTACTTACGATCTTACATAATTTCCTAGATTTATTTATTTATTTATTAAATAAAAAATCACATACTTAAATTACACTTTCTTAAAAAGACCCGGATTAGCTTTAAACATTTCTCTTTTAAAGGCAAACAGACCTAGGCCTGTGTTGCACACCCTGTGCCACATATTTTAAAATATTGTTAAAGAAATTACAACACTGGAATTACATATTCGTTACAAAATGTTAGAATCGTTTTTTGAAATATTAGATTGCTTAGTTTGATTGATTCCTCTACTTTGATCAACACGCTCGTCGTTTTAGAGTATTTTAACCTGGCCTTTATTAAGAACGTCCTGAATTTGGTCTTGGAACGCTGTCTCAAAGTTTTAAATTCTCTCTCTCCTGGGAAGTCGAATTTTTTTTCGTAATTCGACCTATGTTCTTTGGGAAAAGTTGTTCAGTTTCATTGACAGAACCGGGATGATAAAAAAATAAGGCTGTAAAATTATAGTCTGACCGCAACCGCTGCACCGCGCCTTAGGTATGCGCGGGGAGGTGGGGGAGTGGAAAGGAAAGAGCAAGAGCTAGTTGCCGCCGTGAGCGATGACGAGCGATTGCCCCCACCCCCGTCTCGCCGCTCGCATACCTAAGGCGAGGTCCAGCGGTTGCGGTCACACATTATCACACATTAGTAATACTGTGCCACTAGAAAGTGTCACCTATCTACTCCCCAGGCAGAACCAACGTTGCTCAACTTCAGTGATCTGAAACAAAGATCCACAGTCAGCACTAGGTCACGATCCGCGAGCATCTTATTATGCAAAGAGATCCAATGACTTGACACACATCCATTGTGATATTGTCAGTTAGAACCATCAATTCCATCGTATACAATCGCCATATTGTTGCAACAAAATTGCATTACTTGTTGTTAATGTTTTGCATCGGTGACGGTTGTTTAGTAAACATTTGTTATGTTAACATTTGTTTGGATTGTTCGACACGGAAATTCTGAATGATTCTAGGAATATTGTAGGCTTGTGTTTGCTATTGAAATCGTAATGGCATTCGTAAATTCGTTAGTGAATTAAAAACCTTGAAAAACGTTAGTACTCGTAAGTAATTTAAAATATGAAGTTCATATTCCCGGATATTTTAGAGGTGGTTCTGCCCATGAAACTGATCAACTTTTCCCAAGGAACATAGGTCAAAAAACAAAAAAAATCGACTTCTAATACAAACTGCATCAGCTGACAGCACATTTCTTATAGAAGATCGAAATTCTTTTTCGTATTTTGACCTATGTTCTTTGGGAAAAGGTATTCAGTTTCATTGGCAGAACCACCTTAATATCCGGGATGATAAAAAATGGCCTATGTCCAGCAGTGGACGTCTTTCGGCTGATATGATAATGATGATGATGCATGCACGGAGCTATAATACTCCAGCCTTCAAAATCGAACTTAATGTTTTTGTGGACTGTGTGCCAAACAGAAAGAATATACCTACCAAAGTACCAACGATAATGTAGTGACACATTTTGCTTTGTATCAGCACTTTCGGTAGAGCGCTTCCCGCCACCTCCAGTCGTCTCCTAATCTCTGTCGCGCGCACTACTGTACTTTGGCCTAATTAATTAATTTCAAAATATCCGGTAAAAACTATCATGTAACTGTGTGTCTTTTGCTAAAAATATAATTGCGAAGTTTTACATCTATCTGTGACTTTTTTTTAATATCATAATAAGGAGTCCTAAATTAGCCTACCTCTAATTAGCGCTAAAATAAAATATTTGATGCTCCCACCAAACTAACAACTATAAATATTACGTAGATAATTTCGACAAAAAATTTTGACCTCCCATAAAGAGTGCACTGTTTCCTGATGGAGTTACTATGGGAAAAGTTGGGCAGATTCTCACCCCTCAGGATTATTATATATTTTTTCGTTCTACAAAAAAAAAACGTAACCTACAGACTAGCCTTCATACACTTTGCACTAGAGTTCAAAACGTTCTAATGTGAAAATCGTGAGTGACAGGATTGGAAATAGTGTGATAAGAGAACGGTGTGGCGTAAAAGAAGACGTAGTGACCAAAATCGAGAAAGGGATGCTGAGATGGTTTGGTCATGTAGAGAGGATGAATGAACGAAGACTGACGAAAGAGATCTACCAGGCGAGAGTGAATGGAAACGTTGGAAGGGGAAGGCCTAGGCGAACGTACCAGGACCAAATTCAGGACGTTCTGAATAAAGGCCAGGTTAAAAGTACCCTAAACCGACGAGCATGTATGAAAGGATTGATGAAAGTACAGGAAGCAAGGGAAGTATGTCAAGATCGTAGCAGGTGGAGGACTGTGGTCTCTGCCTACCCCGACGGGAAAGAGGCGTGATGTTATGTATGTATGTCAAAATCATTTAGGGTTTACACTGCCATTCATCCGTCGGTCACCCGGTTTGTTTACTTTAAACGATGTTTATAAAAGTCTCTTTCTAGGAATGTAAGCATTCTGTGTGAACATTTCAAGAGAAGTACTAAATGTCACCTTCAGCGTAAAAGTATGTATGACTTCCTAAGGAACATGATTCCAAAACTGGAAGCCACAACCAAATATCACTCAAAAAATTCGAAATCATTGGCTTTTCATTTTAAAAGTGAACATCATATTCGTTTGATAAAAGTAGTGTACAAGTATTAATTTTCATATTTTCTATTTAGTTTTTAATAGTTTATCAAGGTGAATTTGAAAGGCTCAAGTGATATTGTATTTTATGACTTTTGATATTTTATTTTATGACTTTTTTTCAAGAATTGGCTCCCAAATTGGTATGCACTGAAGACCGTGCCCGCTGCTGTCTTTTCCTTGACTTATCCCTCACATTTAAAAAAAAATAATTTTTATTTATAAAAAGAAAGGAAGGAACTTCGTTAAAATTCATTTTAAAGATATAAAAATCCATATACAACGTATAACTAAATACGCAAAACCTTTCAGGGGGTATTTCCATTCCACCCATGTAACTGAAAAACTTTTGGAAATTTGAGTAAAAAGAAATCGAATCTTCATTCGAAATTAAAATCTGAGTTTGTATGGAAAACCATTTTTTAAAATTTCAATTTCCAAAAGTTGTAAAACAAAAGTTGTTCAGCTAAATGACCACCACCCGAGACGTTTTGGATATTTAGAATTACACGTTATATAACAAGGAAAATATATGGGGTCCATGTTTAAATGGGAAAGTTGTACAAAATTGGGCCGATTGGGCTTGTTATAGTACATTTTACCTAACAAACCAAAAGAAAAGGTGTTCCACTTCCTCGTGGTACAAAAACCCTGTGGCTATGAGTTACCGAACGTTTAATAAGTGGTTACGGTAATCCTCATCAACCAAACAACCTGAGTGACGTGTGGATCATAGGCCGAGAGGTAGCTGACAAAATAAACCTATGATGTCAATAACATTTTTTTAGAGACAAATCAATTCAAGTAAGAAAAACCGGCCAAGTGCGAGTTGGACTCGCGCACTGAGGGTTCCGTACCACCACATAAACAAAATTGTATTAGTTGAAATTTCAGTAAGTTAATGTGCTAGATTTTTTAAGTCCGACACCCGCTTGACCAAATTTTATTATTTGTTGTTATTTTATAGCTTATGCACTATAAACATACCAATTTTCAAGTTTGTAAGTGTTCCCGTTTTTAAATAGAACTAAAACAAAAATCGCCTCAGTGACCATCCAACTTGACCCCTCTCTTATATGAATGTTCTTGAAACGGGAGCTCACCACAATTCGTTACCATTAGTTTTGAGAAAAGTTGTAATATTTAATGATTTCAGACTTTTCCCATAATTTGTACTGTGAGACCTAGCTTCTTGCCAAATTTCATAATTTTAGGTCAACGGGAAGTACCCTGTAGGTTTTGATAGTTTGAATAAATGTATGGAGATGTTTACATAAAATGCCATATCTTTTGATTGCGTTGTTGTAAAAAATTGAAATTTTGAGATCTTGTGTGGTTCATAGATCCTAATATATGGTATTAATTTCAACCTGATACCTCTACCCGTTCGTGACATTAAGGGTCTTGACAGACAGACAGACAGACAGACGGACAACAAAGTAAGGGTTCCGTTTTTTTCTTTTAAGGTACGGAAACCTAAAAATCGATACAAATCAGGACCTATGTACCTCAGACTACTTGTATATTTTACTAATTGTTGCCTGCGACTTCGCCCGCGCGGGATTCTATCTATTTATCTATCCATCCGTCAGATTCAGATTCAGATAATTTTATTCAATGTAGATTCTTTACAGAATACTTATTGAATGTCATGCAGAATACAATGCAAATAGAGCGAGTCTATGCCGTTTCGGATCGTGCTATGGCAGCGTAATTCTCGTCGTTCTGTCCGTCCGTCCATCTATCTGTCCGACCGTCCGTTCAATCGTCCGTCCGTCCTTCCGTCAAAGTGTCCATCTGTCCAATCGTTCATCCGTCCATCCATCCGTCCACCTATCCATCCGTGCATCCGAACGTCCGTCCTGTAAAATAATTAGTTTTTCATGTATTTTACGTGAATCTTTTTTTTTTTAATCCAGTGAAAAGTTTATTTTTGACATAGGCAAATACCGTATTGCAACAGCGGCTATTGGGCAGATATGGTGCCGTAGCATCCCTGGAGGAATTTCAGTTTCAGTTTATTCAGATCGTTGACAAAATACTTTGTGTTCGAAACATAGGTTCTATATCTAACTAAAGACAATAATTATAACAATGACACTTAACTAAAACATTACAAATTAATTTAGGTCGTGTCAGTGCAAATTAATTACAATAATAATAAAATAAAAATATTTTAAAAATAATATTAGTGCAAATTCTTGGTGATTCAAAACTGGGTCCCAACTCTCGGCCTACTATCATGCGTCTTCTGCCATCGTCGCGTGCGCGCAACCGCACACATTCGTTCGCGAGCGCACGGTTCGTGCGCGCGTCTGCGCCATCTAGGTCACGCGCCGTATTCCAATTTCAAAAATTTGAATTTTTATTCTTTTATTAGTGGCCAGTGTTTTTAAGGTTTTTAATTTTTATGGCCGAGTGAAGTGTTGTGTTTTTAAAACTGTGGATTGCAAGGCTGTGTAGGTAAGTCGTTTGGGTCATTTGTTTATATTTTTGATAAACTTTCTTCTCGTATTCCACGTGTGTTTGTTTTACGGTTTATCTCAAGATCTGCATTTAAACTGGATATGTAGCTTAAGACTTATTGAAGAGATAATTCCAAGACGGATAATTTCCTTAAGCGAGTTGTAGAAAGTTACTTTTAAGTTAAAGTTCCTTTACATCATTTGCTGTCGCTCTCTTTGCCAACAAAACTGAAATTGTCAGCTATTGATTTCAAGAAGTTTTGTCTTTAAACACGCATTCTGCAACTGGCGATTAAATATAAAAAAATGTACTTAACTGTCTGTACGGACTGAGTCACATGAAACTCAACAATTTAAAGAGATGCCTAAATGCAAGGAATATATACTCTCTGACCGAGAGGCTATTTTTGGACCCGTACCCAAACTCAGAACACGAATCTGAACCACTTCCCCAAAGGCACATGGGACGAAAAACGAGAAAAAACTTTGCTCATCCCATACAAAACCTACTACTGCCGGCACAAGATTTGTAAGGGAGGACCAACATTTTTTCTCGTTTATCAACCTATGTTCCTTTGGGAAAGTTGTTCAGATACATTTTTTGAGCAACATGCTAAAATTTGGCTAGGGGTCCAATAAATAACCCTGTTTAAAGTAGGGCCATCATAATAGCACAGTTTAAGTAATAGTAAACTAACGTTTAGTAATAAGTCCATTGTGACAGCTGTCAAACTTATGAAAAATTATTACCTGCTAAGAAAAATCTACCCTGTGTGTTGGTGATAAGAAAACTTCAAAACAAACTTCTTGCGTTGGCCCTACTTTAGGTAAAAAAACAAACTTTGGAAGCTAAAATTTTTTTTTTTAATAACCTTGTCGTTGGCCAAGAATCTGCAATAATTAACTTGTTATTGCGTTTTCCGCATATCATCGTTCTAAGATATGCATTATAGACCTTGAGACATACTCGTAGAAAGCAATTTTTAAAAAATCATCGAACTTTCTATACAAAGTGTAACGGAAAGGTGTGATAATACTAAAGTTTGAATCTGCTCATGAAACTAAACAACTTTTGTCATGGAACATAGGTCGACATATGAAAACAAAATTTTTACCTCCCATACAACTTGCGCCATCAGCTGATGCAGTTTCTATGGGAGGTAAAAAAATTATTATGTTCTGTGACCTATGTTCCTTGTGAAAATTTGTTCAGTTTTATGGGCAGATTCAAACCCTTTAAATTAACACACCTTTACACTATTAGATGTACCTATATATTTTTTGAATCCCATAATGGCCTTTTACGACACTTACGTTGCATTTCGTATATTGATACTCCGCCCCCTTGCAATCTACGAGTACCTGCGCGCACCCGCCCGCGCGATCCTCGTGGTGCTCTAACTTTTTTATCACCTCTCCTGATTTAATACATGGTGGTAATGCCTATGAAAATGAACATTATTTCGGAACATAGGACAAAATACAAAAAAGAAATCGATTTTCCAAACAAACTGCATTGCAGCTGACTGCACATTTTGTATGAGAGATCGAATTGTTTTCTTATTTCGACCTATGGAAAAGTTGTTCAGTTTCATGGGCAGAACCACCTATTAACATTTCCGGGAAGTTAAAAAAAAATATGCTGCTTAGACCAACCTTAGCACAAAAGCCGTATAATCCATATTTTTCGTTTATTCCAAAACGCTTACCAACACATTTTGCAGCTATAACAAAAGCAATCGGCTAAAGCTGTCAGAAAAAACCGGCCAAGTGCGAGTCGGACTCGCGCACTGAGGGTTCCGTACCACCACATAAACATAATTGTATTAGTTGAAATTTCAGTAAGTTAATGTGCTAGATTTTTTGAGTCCGACACGCGCTTGACCAAATTTTATTATTTGTTATTATTTTATAGCCTATGCCCTATAAACATACCAATTTTCAAGTTTGTAAGTGTTCCCGTTTTTAAATAGAACTAAAACAAAAATCGCCTCAGCAACCATCCAACTTGACCCCTCTCTTATATGAATGTTCTTGAAACGGGAGCTCACCACAATTGGTTACCATTAGTTGTGAGAAAAGTTGTAATATTTAATGATTTCAGACTTTTCCCATTATTTGTACCGTGAGACCTAGCTTCTTGCCAAATTTCTTATTTTTAGGTCACCGGGAAGTACCCTGTAGGTTTTTCATTGATAAAACCTATACCTATAATTGAAGATAACATGTTCATCTTACGTTTTGTTACAGTTGATTGCTGACGTAGGTACATCTCAAAAGGTGTACAATAAAACCATAGTATAAAACTAAATTACCTGCTTAGCACATCAAGCTTGACAGTTTAAGCCACGATCACACCTACCTAAATTCCAAGACTTAATTCGGCATACATTGCTGGGAGGCTTGGTTATGTTAATTGCAATATCCTTACTTCAACGAGCAATGTACGCTGAATTAGTCTTTGAATACAGCTAGGTGTGATCATGGCTACGTACGGTCGGTCAACGTACGGTCAACCGCTTGTCGGTAGAAACTTTTTCAACTCTATTACCACGCCATAAGGTCCAAAAGTGTTTCTACCGATGTGCGGCCGTGTGTACGTACGGTCAACCGCACGTCGGTAGAAACTTTTTCAACTCTATTACCATGCCATAAGGTGCAAAAGTGTTTCTCCTGATGTGCTGTTAAGTGTACCTAAGACCAACCTCAGCTCACGCTATAGGTTGGAATAGGTACAGCGCGTTCAGAACAAGTCTTTATTTTCCGCGCATGGGTGACAGGCGGAGAGCCAATGAGCGATTCGCTTGCCCCCTGGGGGGAGCCGTGCTCACCCCCGCGACTAATTTTTTGACTTCTGCGCATTAACGGTCACAGACAAAGTTATTTTACAAGCAGTATACCTACCTACCAGCTATATTAAACGGTATAGATGGCGTATCCTACCTCCATCCTAACCCAATTTACGCTTATGTTGCATATTTCTAATTTTCAAAGCAATCCGTGATATAATTTATTTATTATAAGCAGGAAAATTTTTTTGAGTACCTATAGCATACAATCAAACGGTTCTAATTATTTTTTACCTGTGTCGTCCTAGTGGCAATCCTAGCGGCCATAATTGGTATTATCTTGAGCTTTGGATGTCTCAGAGGAAGTTAGGTTAAAAAGTCTGTACCGTGTACCTAAAGATGGCGCTGGTATCAGATTATGGTTCCACACTTTGTCACGTATTAAATAAACTTTGTTTAGTAAGTATAATTATATTATAAAAGTAAAAAAAACATTAACTATTTTCTTATCTTTATTTTATTTAAATATTGACGGCGAAACCTGAAGGTAAGCGTCTAAAAATATCAAAAACATTTCAAAAGTAAAAAAGCAAAAATTTTTAAAAATTTAATAAGCAATACCACCACCGTCCAGGCACAGTATGACCCATACTACCCAGTACTACCTACCATAATTATTATATACTAAAAGCTTTTGCTCTTTGACTTTAAAAACTCAGTGACCATCCAACTTGACCCCTCTCTTATATGAATGTTCTTGAAACGGGAGCTCACCACAATTGGTTACCATTAGTTGTGAGAAAAGTTGTAATATTTAATGATTTCAGACTTTTCCCATTATTTGTACCGTGAGACCTAGCTTCTTGCCAAATTTCATAATTTTAGGTCAACGGGAACTACCCTGTAGGTTTTGCATTTTTGAATAAATGTATGGAGATGAGAACATAAAATGCCATATCTTTTTATTGCGTCGTTGTAAAAAATTGAAATTTTCAGACCTTGTGTGGTCCATGGATCCTAATATATGGTACTAATTTCAACCTGATACCTTTACCCGTTCGTGAGATAAAGGGTCTTGACAGACAGACAGACAGACAGACAGACAGACAGACAGACAGACAGACAGACAGACAGACAGACGGACAACAAAGTGATCCTATAAGGGTTCCGTTTTTTTCTTTTGAGGTACGGAACCCTAAAAATAACTTTGTAAAACAATGTTATTCTTTCTTTCAAATATACTCTGATTTTATTATCATGGCTGCAAAATAGATTGGTGAGCATACAAAAAAAAATAGATTATACTTCCACCTTCAACTCTACTATTAAGGGCCGATCACACCTGACTGAATTCACACACTAAGTCAGTTAGTCTCCTACGTAGGAAAGGAAGGTAGAAAGATGGAACTTAGTAAGTCACTAACTGAGTAAGCCGCATAGTAAGCAACGCAGAAAGGAACTTTAGTGAAGGGCCAATACGAATAGAACACCTCATCGTATGGAAAATATTAATAAGGGCTAATTTATGTTGTATAGAAAAACACTAGAATAACTACAAAAAAAAAACCACAGAATTACCGGTATACTAAAAAACAAACAAGGAATTAAAATTAGGTTGCACTAGTCAAGTAAACACAAAGAATTTGAGTGCTTTATTCATTCTTTTAGTTAGAATAAATTTTTCATTCAAAATCGTACGAAAAGCGAATAATGATTCCAATGAAAAATAACAATTGAATGATAAAAGATTATTTGGATAGTACTAAGTAGTACATTCGAATATTTCGATTGTTGCTTCTTGAAATAATTGTACATCACTATTAAGGAACATCAACATAGTAGGGATCATAGTCAGTTCACTAGTTGTGCTATACGTTAGTATACCTCTATATTTTCTGTGCTGGTACACTTTATAGCGCGACTGATATGTTCAGATACTTTGTATAAAGGCTTCTATGAGTATTTTTAATGACCTTAAAATAAATTGAAAAGCAAGCTAAAAACTCGTTAATACTTTTATATTTAGTAGTAGAAGTAGTTTTAGAATACGATTGTCTTACTTTATTGCAATTGAAATAATTATAATATTATTATTATTGTAAAGTGGGCCCAAATGGGTAGGTCATAGTTTTTAATTGTCAGTACTAAGTCAAGTTAGGTATCATATGAAAGTGCTTCACTTGTACATTCCAAAATAGTTCTTTATATTTTTAACGACTCTTAGTTTTCAAGTTATGATGAAAAAAGAAAAAAAAAATTACCCCTTCCTTATCCCCGAAGTTTTCCGAAGAAAAAATCTGAATTAATTAAAGTCCATAGAGGTTTATGTCAATAATTCAGAAAAAAAACAATCTTTCTAAGTAGCACAGTTTTTTGGAAATTTGCAACAAATCTTTACAAACAAATTTAGTTTTGCGGTCCTTACAATGGACCTTATTTTTTCTAAAAATACTATAGGTAGGTATATCGGAACCCTCGATGCGCGAGTCCGACTCGCACTTTAACATTTTTTTTTGTTGTGTATAGATGTATGTATGGTGAAAATCGTTAATTTTTCATGGTATGAGTCCATTGATGAAGTTTTCAGGAGATTGTTTGACACCTTGTACTTGTCCGTAATTTTGTTAGACTTCCTTAAAAGAGATACTTTGTAATCCTGACAAAATTTTCAATTCATGTCAAAATCAGTTGTCCCTTTCATAAAAAAATGTATAGGATCAAAACTGTTTAGTTTTCGCGTCGAGTCGGAAGCAACAGTAGTGTGCGTATGATCGACCACACACATGCGCGCAGTCCACGCGGAGTCGTAGTGCGTCATTTCACCCGAGACGCGTTCTCGCCTGCTCGGAGGAAACGACACCTTTTAAAAAACTGTGTTTTGAATGGAACTTTTTTCTCTCAAGGTATTTTTAATGAACTCTACTAATATAGCTCAGCGCAACGATTGTATAACGGAGGGTTACTCGAGGGGAAGCGAGGGGCAACAGGGAACAGCTCTTCAAGTTTGTATACTCAACAGCACGTCAGTAGAAACACTTTAGACTTACTCGCAATGACATGGTGGTAGAAACTATCATCCGCACATCACTTATCATCCGAAAATCACTCATCATCCGCTCATCATCATTCATCCACTCATCCACGCATCACTCATCATCCACTTATCATCATTCATTCACTGATCAACTATCATCCGCGCATCACTCATCATCATTGATCCACTCATCAACTATCATCCGCGCATCACTTATCATCCGCTCATCATCATTCATCCACTGATCAACTATCATCCGCGCATCACTTATCATCCGAAAATCACTCATCATCCGCTCATCATCATAATTCATCCACTCAACCACACATCACTCATCATCCACTGATCAACTATCATACGCGCATCACTTATCATCCGCTCATCATCATCATTCATCCACTCATTAACTATCATCCGCGCATCACTCATCATCCGCTCATCATCATTCATCCACTGATCAACTATCA
The DNA here is from genome assembly GCA_947532105.1 of Athrips mouffetella. NCBI lineage: Eukaryota > Metazoa > Arthropoda > Insecta > Lepidoptera > Gelechiidae > Athrips > Athrips mouffetella. The sequence goes on along the minus strand of OX383976.1, from coordinate 4,362,118 downwards.
TCCGCGCATCACTCATCATCATTGATCCACTCATCAACTATCATCCGCGCATCACTTATCATCCGCTCATCATCATTCATCCACTGATCAACTATCCTCCGCGCATCACTTATCATCCGAAAATCACTCATCATCCGCTCATCATCATAATTCATCCACTCAACCACACATCACTCATCATCCACTGATCAACTATCATACGCGCATCACTTATCATCCGCTCATCATCATCATTCATCCACTCATTAACTATCATCCGCGCATCACTCATCATCCGCTCATCATCATTCATCCACTGATCAACTATCATCCGCGCATCACTTATCATCCGAAAATCACTCATCATCCGCTCATCATCATAATTCATCCACTCAACCACACATCACTCATCATCCACTGATCAACTATCATACGCGCATCACTTATCATCCGAAAATCACTCATCATCCGCTCATCATCATCATTCATCCACTCATTAACTATCATCCGCGCATCACTCATCATCATTGATCCACTCATCAACTATCATCCGCGCATAACACATCATCCGCTCATCATCATTCATCCACTTATCAACTATCATCCGCGCATCACTTATCATCCGAAAATCACTCATCATCCGCTCATCATCATCAGTCATCCACTCATCCACGCATCACTCATCATCCGCTCATCATCGTTCATCCACTCATTAACTATCATCCGCGCATCACTCATCATCCACTTATCATCATTCATCCACTGATCAACTATCATCCACGCATCACTCATCATCATTGATCCACTCATCAACTATAATCCGCACATCACTCATCATCCTTTCATCATCATCATTCATCCAGTCATCAACTATCATCCTGCCTAAGTTTGGCGCCGTTTGCTTTAAGAAAAATAATCCATTTAAATCCGTGCCATCGCTGTACATTTCGTTGATTTTGTGATCGAAAGATCGAAGGACACATACTAATGACCAAAAGGCAGTCTTATTTCGGAAAGCCATGCCATGGAAATCCGTCTAAAGAGGAAAATCTAACAGACCTGACGAAATAATGTAGCCTGTTTCCTGCCTAAGTTTGGCGCCGTTTGCTTCTTTTAAAAAAGTAATCCATTTAAATCCGTGCCATCGTTGTACATTTCGTTATTTTTGTGATCGAAAGATCAAAGGACACATACTAACGATCAAAAGGCAGTCTTATTTTGGAAAGCCATGCCATGGAAATCCGTCTCAAGAGGAAAATCTAACAGACCTGACGAAATAATGTAGCCTGTTTCCTGCCTAAGTTTAGCGCCATTTGCTTCCTTTAAAAAAGTAATCCATTCAAAACCGTGCCATCGTTGTACATTTCGTTGTTTTTGTGATCGAAAGATCAAAGGACACACACTAACAATCAAAAGGCAGTTTTATTTCGGAAAGCCATGCCATGGAAATCCGTCTCAAGAGGAAAATCTAACAGACCTGACGAAATAATGTAGCCTTTTTCCTGCCTAAGTTTGGCGCCGTTTGCTTCTTTTAAAAAAGTAATCCATTTAAATCTGTGCCATCGTTGTACATTTCGTTGTTTTTGTGATCGAAAGATCAAAGGACACATACTAACGATCAAAAGGTAGTCTTATTTCGAAAATCCATGCCATGGAAATCCGTCTCAAGAGGAAAATCTAACAGATCTAACGAAATAATGTAGCAAGCAGCACGTTCAAGTTTCCGATCATCGACCCTAAACAGCTCTACCTAATCCGACCACTGCCGATTACCCATCTTCTACTGGTCACCCATCATCTACCATTGACTCGTCTTCCGCCGGTCACCCATCAATATCATCCACCGGTCACCCATCTTTGTCCGGACATCAATCATGTACCGAAAATCTATTACTCTGATAACCCTTCTGACCCATCATCTACCTATCTTCCTCCGCCTACCCTTCATCACCAGTCACCCATCACAAAACAAAACTACCTAGGTATGGTATATAAGTAGGAACTTACTTGGTTGAAGGAATAGATATTTTTTGAATTTTTGACGGGATACATAATATTTATCTTTGCGCTTCCCCATTTCTCTAAAACAAACACTTTATAAATACAAGGAAAGAAATATCTTACTTTAGAAAATAGTAAAAAACAAAGTTACCTTGTTACACTATGAAAGCAGAGAATGTGTATACGTTGAAACGCGATCCATAATTTTGGCGCGTCGCGGTGCAAACTGACGTGGTCTCACTTCGAGCTCTTGTGGGTATCGGCCGCGTGTCAGAGCTATTTATTAGACTTCGCGCGGTCATACTAAAAATGTATGGCGTAATCGTAATGGTTTTAAAAAAAATCATATTAAATATGTAAGCAATATTAAACCGTGATTGCCGTTTTGGTAGTTTTTACGTGGTGCAGTCTTAAGTAAAATATTTTCGGCCAACGATATTTTTACAGTAACAAAATGCTGAAGTCAATTCTTTTTATCTAGAAGTTTATTGATCTTATTTGGATTTTTTATTTCTGTATGTAAGTTTATTTATTGTTTGCCATAGTTTCTCATTATCTTTTGGATATGGTTTTAAAAGACCTCGACTAACAATGAATACTTTCGGGCGAAATGCCCAACCGGGCGAACTCGCCTCGGAGGAAATGACCACCAAAAAATGACATCGGAACATAGTAAGCCACTTAGTTAGGAGGTTTAGTGATGGGCAAATGCGAATGATTGACTCGAATCGAACAACTTGTCGAACAAAAAATAATGGCCTAACTGATGGTATACTTTTTTACTTAAAACAAGCGCTCCTACTAGAAAAACAATTAAAGACCGCTAAATTCAAAACTAACAGTGTTGCACTAGTCAAGTATTCTACACGGACACATCTGACTCCGTCGCGCTTTAACTGGCGATTGATTGAGTACCTAACCGAACCGTAAATTTTGAAAATTATTGAATCAGTGTTGCTGCGATAACGAGATCGATGGTTGAATTTTAAAAATACAGTAACTCTACCGAATATTCCTATAGAAAATATCGAGAATATCGAATTCTTAAAAGTACCGGTAATAATCGATACTAAATAACCGACCAAGTTCGTACTTCGTGTCAAGCCACGCGCAGTGTAGAGTTAAGGAGTGATCACACCTAGCTGAATTCAAAGACTAATTCGGCATACATTGCTCGTTGAAGTAAGGATATTTCAATTAACATAACCAAGCCTCCCAGCAATGTATGCCGAATTAGTCTTTGAATTCAGCTAGGTGTGATCACTCCTTTACCTAGTTCTTTTTACGATTTTTTTTGTCGCAAAGCAGGTTTATTAACTCTACTGAACAGTCGTATAGAAAATATCTGAACCTTTCAAGTATCGATGGTAATCTATAGTGAATTTTTTAATTTGTTTTTTAGTACTTGTTATTACACCATGAATAATAATTATTTTTTATCGACAAGTTGTTCATCATCATTCGCAAAATTTACCCATCACTAAACTTCCTAAGTTCTTTACTTGAAGGTAGTAAGGAGGTTTAGTGATGTCCTAGTGCGAATGATTAATTTTAATTTAATTCCGTGTTCGCATCGAAATTAAATTGACCAATACATGGTCTATGGGACTGGTTTCCGAAAACTGAAAGGGCGTGGTCATTCAACGTAACTGAATAATTTTCAGTAAATAAAACTCTCAGAAAATATTAAAATAATCCTCTTTTCCACAAAAAAGCCACGATCACACCTAGCTGAATTCAAAGACTAATTCGGGATACATTGCTTGTTGAAGTAAGGATATTGCAATAACACAACCAAGCCTCCCAGCAATGTATGCCGAATTAGTCTTCGTATCCAGCTAGATGTGATCGTGGCTAAACTGTCCATTTGCAATTTTATATGAAGAGTATTGAAGAGGCTGATAGTTTTATTTACTGAAAGTTGTTCAGTTACGGTGAATGACTATGTGCACCTGCAAGACAAGTCAAAAAGAGAAAAAATGTATCCACTTCATTTACCACAGCCATTGTTTTTGTTTGATCATAAATACTCTCATTCATAAGATTTGGCACGGCAATGTTCAGGTTTCATTTGTCCATTTAAGGTAAATAAAAATAAAAACATCACGGAAATGTATTGTCAGCCTATTAAAGCCACGATCACATCTAGCTGGATTTAAAGACTAATTCGGCATACATTGCTGGGAGGCTTGGTTATGTTATTGCATTATCCTTACTTCAACGAGCAATGTATGCCGAATTAGTCTTTGAATCCAGCTAGCTGTGATCACTCCTTGACTCAACCGAACAGTCGTATACAATTTTTTTATAGTGAATTTTTAAGTTTATTATTAGTACTTATTATTAAACCAAGATAATGCTTTATTTTTATTTTGCATGGACAAGTTGTTCGATTCGAATTAATCATTCGCAAAATTTTCACATCACTAAACCTTCTAACTCCTTTACTTGAAGGGACTTAGCATGTTTAGTGATGTCCAAGTGCGAATGATTAATTCAACATATCGAACAAAAATATTCCTATATTAAAAATAACGGTCAAGTGCGAGGCAGACTCTCGCTTCGAGGGATTCGATATTCCTGTAGTATTTTTAAAAGCAATACAAGCCCAAATAAGTTTGTCTGTAATTTTTTCTTCTTTCAATTATCGGTTGTATTTGTCTTGAGGTTGTATCAGCCATTTTTTAACAATCGATAGCATTTTATTGTACAATAATTATTTTCGATAAGGCTATTCAACAGAGTTACTGTATTTCAAGATCAACTACCGACAGCGAAACTATCGCTATCGGAACATCACTATTCAGCAACTGTATTAGTAGGCACTTTTTCTACTTAGCTTCCTAGCTAGAACTCTGAATTCACAAACGTCTTTTTCAACGTAGCCTCCTAGGTAGATTTCTTATTCAGTCGTCAAATTCAAGCAGGTGTAATCGCGGCTTTATAAGAAATTCGACCGCTTGAAACCTGTTAAGAAAATTGTAGGCAAAATTACGTAGGTACATTGCTAGATACGAATTACGTGATTGCAGCTAACCGGTTTGCTGATTTAAGTCGATCAAAACGTATGTAGGTATTATGTGCCAATTCTTATGATGGTTCCGGGTGGGATTATCGGCCAGGAAAGTTACCTTTTTGTCGAAATATTAAAAACAATTGCAGTTTTGTCATAACATTGGTATCTTCTTCCAAGAATACCACAGAAAAGCGAAGCAAGGAGGTCCGAAATCTTTGAAGAATACGCAGCGGTTTCGGGGTTCAAAATTCCGCCTCCATCTTTAGCTTGTGCCGGTTGAACCTAAATTGCATTAAAACATAATAATTATATACAGCTGTAACAAAACGGGTATAGCCCTAAAGGAAGAAAATTTGCCCATAAATCTGAACAACTTTCCCTAAGGAACATAGGTTAAAATACGAAAAGAAACTTTGACCTCCCATAGAAACTGAATCAGGTGATAGCGCGTGTGGTATGGGAGGACATTTTTTTTTCATATGTTCTTTAGGGAAAGTTGTTCAGTTTCATGGGCAGAACCACATCCTCCAGGTTTGTACCCTTTCTGTTACACCTTGTAGATATTCAGAGTGTTAATTTTGGCAAAATAATAGCACCTCTTCTGTCTTTACGGTCGGTCGGTTAAGTGGCAACAAGGTGGGTTAGTTTAATAGAAATTTTATGATAATTATTTGAAAGATAAATCTTAACAGTACCTCTGGTTGTTAGCAGCAATGAAGAAGTTAAGTACACACGGCCGTACGTCGGTGGAAACACTTTGACCTTGAGCTGGTCTCTGGTTTTGAACATTCGCAGCGTAGAGCCGGTTCAGCTTATACTGGTTTTTTTATAACGTGCACGCTGCCGTGCGTAAGGGATTGTGTACCGAAAGGGCGATCTCAGTCAATGAAACTGAACAACTTTCCCAAAGAAACATTTATGGGAAATGAGAAAAATATTTGACCTCTCCATACAAATTGCTAAATTCGATCGAACAGTTCGTATGGAGAAGCCAATTTATTTTTTCTTTTCCCATACATGTTTCTTTGGGAAAGTTGTTCAGTTTCGTAGTATGAGCACAAGCTTAATGTAAGCCATCCACCACACGGCATAGGGATAATTTTCATGAACCCCTGGACAGGCAATTTTTGTTTCTTTTTTTTGCGATTTGAATTCAAAATATTAGCACTGCGAACAAAAATTTGAAACCAAAGTGGTCCGATCACATCCGACCACATTTGTGGTCCGACTAGCGAAACTGCCAAAAGGATGCAAGGCAGACCTATTGCTTTTAACTTATTGCTTTTTACTTTAGGTACCTTCTATTTCTACGAATAGGTTCCATTGGTGTACTCTATCACGCAACCACTTTTTGCTCCGACTGTACAAAACCTGCCAGGTTTCGGATTGGCAGACCAACGTTTTGTGGACCAAGTAGTTCTACTATCGCTACAAAGTTGCAAATGTCTTGTACTCGATGACGTAGGATAACATGCAGTACTCTTAAAGTCTATTAGGTTGTCACACGTACATTACTTATCTAGTCCCTGGTTGTCACACCACCCATCATCATCGCGTGACATTACAAACTTTCGCTACTGCAAAAGGCCACAATGTCAAAGAAGGTTCATCAATGAAATACCTTTTTTGTCATATTATCTGCAGCTTTGTTGTTCTCATAATAAGCTGTTTTAATAAAATAATTTCAAGTACCTAAATGAGCTTGTTAATTAAGTACTTACCTAAGAACATATGAAGAATCAATGCTTTAATTTTGAATGAATACTATAATTAAGAAAAATTAATGTAAGATAACTCAAAGTGAAGATCGATATTGAAGTAACCTTTTATTGTATACAATGTGAATTTTTGTGTTAGTCTCTTAGAACCCCCTTTTTAGGGTTCCGTATTTCAAAAGAAAAAACGGAACCCTTATAGGATCACTTTGTGGTCCGTCTGTCTGTCTGTCTGTCAAGACCCTTTATCTCACGAACGGGTAGAGGTATCAGGTTGAAATTGATACCATATATTAGGGTCCATGAACCACACAAGATCTGAAAATTTAAATTTTTTGCAATGACCCAATCAAAAGATATGGCATTTTATGTCCTCATCTCCATTCATTTATGCACTAAAGCAAAACCTATAGGGTACTTCCCGTTGACCTAAAATTATCAAATTTGGCAAGAAGCTAGCTCCACAGTACAAATAAAGGGAAAAGTCTGAAATCCTTAAATAATTGACGTGAGCTCCCGTTTCAAGAACATTCATATAAGACAGGGGTCAAGTTGAATGGTCGCGGAGGCGATTTTTTTTAGTTCTATTTTAAAAACGGGAACACTTACAAACTTGAAAATTGGTATGTTTATATTGCATAAGCTATAAGATAACAACAAATAATAAAATTTGGTCAAGCGCGTTTTGTACTTAAAAAATCTAGCACATTAACTTACTGAAATTTCAACTAATACAATTATGATTATGTGGTGGTACGGAACCCTCAGTGCGCGAGTCCGACTCGCACTTGGGCGTTTTTTTTTACTCAATATTAAGCAACTTTCACGTAGAAAAAAATTATTAGGTCTAAATAAAATTTCAATTTCCCATATAGTGCCACGCAGTTGTGCCACGGGAAACAAACGTACAAAACGAGGTCGATCGCGTGACCACTAAAAGCAAAATATTTAAGAAAAAAAAATTATTTTTTTTGGATATTTGCTTGATATCATAAGTGGAATCACTGGGGTTCGGCAGCAAAACCAATCAAAATTCATGCTGTATTTAACATATTTATCTTATGATGGACATTTGAAAAGATTTATGCGCTTTTCAAAAAATATCCATCGTTTAGTGATATTCATAAGTACGCCTATCTATAGATAGGGACAAGAAAATTTTTTGGGGCAAGAAAGTCCAAAATCAAATACACAAAGCAAAAAGAATTACTAAAATGTACATGAAGTAACAAGGCTAAACATACAGACACTAAATAAAATCTAGAAAGTGAAGTCATAAAACGTAACCTGCAGGTAAGCAAGGTGATATACGTAGTGGTGGTCTGAGCGCCGCCTGCGCAGCCAATTTCTCCATAACGGCGCTTAGTGCCGATTGCCGCGGTGCCGATAAATGGGACGCATACCTTAACACTCTTTATTATACAGTAAGTTGAGATCGTATGTATCCTGAATACCTGTTGAAAAAAAAATCGGTGTTCTTTGAAATGTTTCCTTTAATTTATGTCACCGTAAAATAATAAAAATCGTAAGTTAAGCAATTTCCACGTCAGGGACTTAATTCTTGAAAATCACCGGGTGATAAAATATCACTTTTGAGACTTTAAAAATTCACATTTACCCTGATTTACTGTATAAAGGTAAATTAGAATACATGAAAATTAACAATCGAGGACTGCTTTATACTTTACGAAGATCAATCTTAACTTTTGAAAAGAAAAATATGTGATTTTGAGTTTTTTGCGTGATATTTTACTACCCGGTGATATTCAAGAATTGGTCCCCAGTTGATAAACTATCGAAAAATAATAAACTCGTAGGAAATTCGTAGATCCATATAATAGGTCTTTGAGGCAAACACAACCTAATCGGTTAAATAAAATCGGTTAATAAAATTGATTAATTTAAAGCAATTAATTAGAGATAGAGTAAGTTTATATTTTGCATACATATTTTCAACTCACTCTATCTTTATATTGATTAATTGTTTTCAATTAAAAACCTATATCCTTAGAGCAATGCGTGTCAAAACGCACTTGTGCGGGAAAATCGTGTTACTCTATGCCTATTTCAAACCTTGATACATCTTATTCAATTGTACACGTACAAAATTGTGACAATGTGTTTTGAAGTTTAATTGTAAAAGTTAGTTTGTACGGGATATCATAGCTCCAGGGGAACCCTACTATCTACAATCCAAAAAAAAAACTTAAAAAAAAAACTATAATCCATTTTTTTCGTTTATTGCAACGCTTACCAAATACCAACACATTTGCAGCTAAAGCCGTGATCACACCTTCATTAATTCTGAAACTATTTGCCCTTGGGTTAATCTAATTCTAACTAATTCGGCTTAAGCTGTCAGAAAAAAACAAGTTTATAAAACAATGTTATTCTTTCAGTCAAATATACTCTGGTTTTAGTGTCGTGGCTACAAAATGTAATGGTAAGCGTTGGAATAAACAAAAAATAAAAGCATAGTTTTTCATGAGCCTTGTCAGCCTTTAGCTTGCAAAAACTTGAAGAGATCGATCATCGATCTTGCAATCCACACGATATGATGGTAGTAATATTATTAATATGATAAGACCCAAATTCGCTTCACTTGAGCAGGTTTTTAACGAAAAGTGGTGAATATATGGCCATGAAAAAAAAAATGTGATAATTAAGCATCTTTCCAAGAATATGGTCGACTCTGAAACACGATCAAATATATTTTGTACGCCATAAAAAAATCCAAAGTTACCTCTGCTTTTTGCTTTAAAACCGTTTTTCTTAAGTACCCATTTATCTATGATGCCAAAACTTTTACACATTAATCAATATATTATGCATAATAATATAGCTGTTTCATAATTAATATTATGGGTACAGATTTTGAGAATAATACAAAAAAGAGCGAAAAACGTAAAACAGCGCGAATCCGCTCAGTTCTAACACGCGCATTCTGCCCTTTGTTAGAAAGGGAGGTAATTTAGCTCTTATCAGCCCCTTATCCATGAATATTTTCACGTATGAATCTACCATTTTGCGGGCCTCGTCTATTTCCGCCGCAAACCCTGCGATGGCGGCGGTGGCGATTGGCGGTCAAATTGATCACTTATGTAACCACATCTCGGCGGTGCGATCGAATCGATCTAATACGCATTGGTGTCACATCAATCTAGGTTCTTCCGTCCATTGAGTTTATGAGACGAATTGAAGTACAAGATGGGAAAAGTGTTATTACATGTAACCTAAAATAAAATTATTTGGATTAGTTATTAAATAAATAAATAAAATAAATAAAATAAAATCTTTATTGAGCAAAGCCTAATTACAATATGAATTTATCACTAAAGAAGAAGATAGACTACAAGGCTGATAGAGCTTACTAGATGTAACGTCTAACTCCCAAGCTAGAATAATCTGTATTATGGGAGCTAGCGTTCCTCCGAGTGTCAACAATAAAAAAACTCAATTATTGAAAATCATTGAGTGATAACATATCTGCCAAAAAAATTTAAAACCTGAATAATATACATATATGTCAAAAGAGAATGCACTTTCGTAGCGCAATTTTTTTTATAGACTTTATATTTTTTTAATCGAAAAAATAATTAATAAAAAATTATCAATGCTACCTTGTATCTACCGCAAGCGATTCGTATAATTCTCCGTTTAAAAAAACGGCCATCAAATTGTAAACGCTCGCAAAATTGTAAAACGGCGTCAGCAGATTGTAAATGGGTTTAGATCACTGGCGCGTTAAAGGTTCGTTCGCCAAGGTATCCCTACTCGGGATCGGTTAGGTTGGGTTAGGTTATTCTGCGACCAAAATACACGAGTGTAGCGAGCTAAGCGAGTAGCGGTCGGCGAGTGCCATAAACGAAGTACGCGACATTTTGCAAAATTCGGAGGCATAATGTAAAATTTTCTCGGCATTTTGGAAAATGCCTAGGCATTTACCGAAATGTTGTCTAGGAGAAAAAAAAATGAAGATATTAGTGTATTTGAAAGTGTGAATGTCTGTACGTACGTTATGCCTTCGGGCTACACAAAGTTTTATTTTGGCCACTATTTAAGTCTGACATAAATTTTTGTAATCAATACATAATTTCTGCTTTAGGCTATTATTACAACCAGTCAGAAAGTTCACATAATTCTGGGCTTTTATCTAAATTAGGTACATAGTAAGTGTAGTCTATTTATTCAATTCAAGCAGAATTCAAGTAATAATTATCCTACACTATTAAACGAGCAATATATGTATTATTATAGTTTTCGAGAAAACGGTTGCTCGAAAACGGCTCTAACGATTTCGATGAAATTTAGTATACTGGGGTTTTAGGGGACGATAAATGTGTTGTTAATATTTTTTTCGAAATACCGCATTTTAGACAGAAACCTACAGCGCCATCTGTTGGCGAGTAGCATAGCTTGCACACCCGATTATATTTTAATGTTGAGGCGGCTATTATAGAGCGAAGCTCAATCGACCAGGACTGCCCGTTTAGAAACACCTTTGATTGCCTTAGAGTACCTAGGAAACATTTTCAAAATTCTACAAGAATCATGAACTGGATTAGTAAAAAATTTTAACTATGTATTTTAACTAGTAGGTATTCAAAATATACCTGGTTTTTTAGGGTTACATACGGATCCTATCAGAGCCCCTATTGCTGTCACTCATGTATCCGTTTGTCTCCCTGTACGTCGTTTGTCACACAGGTATTACAGCCAAACGGAAAACAAATTCAGATTTTTTAACAAAATTTTGTTCCAAAGTATTTTTTGTCTTCCCAATTTACCTATGAACTGGAAAGGTGATAATTGTTTATTATTACTAAGGTACGTATATTTTACCAACAAAATCCCAATACAAGGTCCTACAGAAATAGTGAACATAATTTTTAGCATGTTACTCAGGCCTTGAAACTGAACAAATTTTCCTAAGAAACATAGGTCGAAATACAAAAAACAATTTTTGACTTCCCAAACAAAATGCGACTACGGGAATATAGTAAGGGTGCTGATGGACAAAATTTCTATATGATTTGCTCATGTCTGCCTCTTTGACTGATGATAAGAAGCATCCTCTAAAAGATACAAAAAATTTTGGCCGACATCCACACCCCTGCATGTTTGAAGAATTTAGTTTTAACTATTTTGAAATTTGACAATGAAATGTACACCTGGCAGATTATGACTGTCCGATTAAACACAATGTATAGGACCACAGAAAAATGGTCTGCTATCATAATAGTCCTGTGTTGTAAAATTACAGCTCTTCAAAATGCAAAAAAACCACTACTTCATCCCATGATAATTCAGAGCCTTGCATGTCTGCCTGCCACAAAGGCAGAAAAAAAAAACATTATTTAGTATCTTATTTTTATTTTTTTTGCTTTAACAAAAAACGCAGCGATGCACAGAAAAACTTGTAAGGACCAAATCGATTCGTGTTGAGCTGATCTATCGTAATATGAATCATGAGCAAATCATATGCCCAAATGGCAGCCAGCACCCTAACTAATACGGAAGGTAATTTTTTTTAAATTTGGATTTTGACATTTGTTCTTGGGAAAAGTTTTTCAGTTTCATGGCCGCTAAAATCATGTTCACTATTTTATTAGGATCCGGTGTACCGAAAACTGAACAGGCGTGCTCATTCGACGAAACCAAACAACTCTCCTAAAGAAATATTTTCGGGAAATAAAAAAAATTACCTTTCCATACACACTGTTCGATCAGAGTGAGCAATTTGTGTGAAGAGGTAAAAAATTTTTGCCACTTCCCACAAATAAAATGTTTCTTTGGGAAAATTGTTCAGTTTTGAGGACTGAGTATGCCCTTTCAGTTTTCGGTACACCGTCCCTTATACCAGATTTTTTCTTTGAAATTCCCTCATTTTTGCCATTTTATAAAAATACCTCGATTAAGACCTACAGCGCCATCTGTTGGTTGCTTACCCGATGATATTTTAATCTTGCGGCTATTATAGAGCGAAGCTCGGTCGCCAATTTTTAAGCCAGGGATTTTAACAGGGCTTATTTTAATTTTAAAAATCTCTAAAATAACCCTGTGACTTTCAAAAATTGGCTCCCAGGTACCTACTTACTAATAAATGAGTAAGTTACACAATCAGTGTTTCTCAAACTATCATACAGCCTTTACCTTACATTAAAATTATGATGTAAACAATAAAAAAAAACATATTCTAGAGAATAATTTATAACATTCTAAGCTGAAATAGAGCGTACCATACTTACGAAAAACTGTTACACACGTAGGAAGGTTACATTCTTCAAGTTTCACATTTCCCGTGATAAACATATTTAACAGCACTAGTTTTGTGCCAGTTGCATTTAGAACATAGTTATTAGCATAGAAATACAAGGGTATCAAAAGGAAGATTAATGAAAACATGTGTCACAAGGTATTCTGGCATTCATTCAGTCATTGTAAATACGGCGTAGACATCGTTCTGTAAATTTTGTATGAGGATGTCAAATCACGCTAAATGATTTGACATTTCAACTTGGGACACAATGGCAGATGTCATCCCATAGTAAAAACAATAATATTCCTTCTTTAGTGATGTGGTAATGCTCATCGATATCACAATATCGTAGTTCACTATTATCTAATCTGTAATATCGTGTGGTTTATAAGTTTGATGACCAATCATCACAAACCCTAGTGTTAGAGTTATCGAGTCGCAAAAGGCCTCTGATATAGCTCGATAACGACTACTTATGTAGATAGTACTCTGAACCAACGGCTTAACGTGCCCTCCGAGGCATGGAATCATCTTACTTTTCGGACAATCAAGGGTCCTGATCAAACTTAACTACCAGACCACAGAGGCTGTCAAAAGGTGATAAAATTAATCCACGATCGCACCTAATTGAATTCAAAGACTAATTCGGCATACATTGATGGGCGGCTTGGATATTTTAATTACAATATCCTTACTTTAGCGAGCAATGTAAGCCGAAATAGTGTCTGAATTAGGGAAGGTGTGATCGTGGCTTTAAACATCACCACATAGAGCACAGCACACGGTAAATAAATAAGTAGTGGTACTAAAAACTCGTACAGTACGCTCTGTTTCTTTCGTGCGATGCCGCGATGCGCCTGCGACGGTGGTTTAGCACCTCAATTCTACGTGCAAAATAAAATAGCATACAAAATTTTATTTAAAAAACTTGCCAAGTGTGAGTTGAACTCGCCCAAAGAATAGTACCAAACTATAAGTACCCGTGGGTGTCGTAAGAGGCGACTAAGGGTTATATACTGGAGGATGTGCAGTAGCATCCTCGTATGTATCATACCATCTTACTTACTGCGGTCACCTACAACCGCGGTCCATGGTACCAATCGTAACGCTGACAAAGGAGGTGACTATGGTACTTCCCGTCCACATTTTTCCAGCAAAAGCTAGAATTCAGAAGGGAGCTCCCTGTCCTGTAGTGGACATTTCATGGGATGTTAAGATGAGATGACAAGAATCAGGGACGCGCAGTCGCGTATCAAGTGCGCGCGAGTCCGACTCGCACTTGACCAGTTATATTAATTTTTGTTATTCTGTAGCTTACGCACAATAAACATACCAATTTTCACCCATTTGTTCCCGTTTTTACCGACGAAAAAAAACGGAGGAGGTTCACAAGTCGACGCGTATATTTTTGTATTTTTTTTTTATGTATGACCACGCATAACTTTTTACAGAGTATTCCGATTTTGATAATTCTTTTTTTATTGGAAAGGGTATACCCCGACGTTGGTCCCATATAAATATGGAAAAAAAAATCCAACCCTAAGGGTAGGAAAACAGGGGATGACTGATTGTTCACTAACTGATTTTAATGTATGACCACGCATAAATTTTTTCAGAGTATTCCGATTTACCCTAAGGGTAAAAAAAAAAAAAAATTTATAGTCACAAAAAATTGTAAAATAAAAACTTTTTAACAAAAAATTTAATTGTCGAAAAAACTGAAAAGCAAGAAATAATTAAACTTTTATATTAAACCTTAATAACAAAGTTCTTAAACTAATGTCAGAATACCCGAGTAATTTTGAGTCGGCGCGTGCATCACGCTTTACGTAATTAATTAATTTGCTTGTTTGGCGCCGCCTCAAAATTACTCGGGTATTCTGACATTAGTTTAAGAACTTTGTTATTAAGGTTAAATATAAAAGTTTAATTATTTCTTGCTTTTCAGTTTTTTCGGCGGTTCAATTTTTTTACGATAGAGCTTAATTTCCATATACAGGACCCCAAATTTTTTGTCTTTGTTAGGTAATACACCGTAATACCTAACAAACCTACCTAAGTCGGACAAACAGACGACGTAAACGACGAGTAATAGGCTCCGGTTAACACTTTTTGGGTATTTCAATTTCATTTATTGAATTCAGTTGTAGATTATAACTACCCTTTTACAATAGCTTCCGTTTTTGCGAACCTGTCTCTCATACCCTGTATGAATGTATGTATGTATTAAGTCCAACAAAACGTCAAACCAAATAAGTAGTAGGTATAGGTAGGTATAATAGTTGTTATGAAATCATAGACGATAAATATTGCGTGTTATTATGTAACTAATATTTATTTCTCTCAATGTGTGTCTCATAGTGAGATTTATAAAGCCGCAATCACAACTTAAAAATTCAGAGACTGATTCGGCATACATTGCTGGAAGGCTTGGTTTGTTAATTCCAATACCGTTACTTCTACTAGCAATGTATGCCGAATTAGTTACTGAATTAAGGAAGGTGTGATCACGGCTTTAGTAGGACCTTAAGCCGGATTTACACGACACGGCAAAATTTAGGCGCCTCTGAAGGATGCGTAATGAGCGGAACTCTGCAACGGAAAGATCCACAGGTGTGTCGCTACACTTAATATTCTTAGAACAAACATAACTAATATCAATAACAAGGAGGTATGGTGCTCTAATATTCCAGCGAAACACAAGAAACACATTGTAAAAAGCCGACTCTTAAAGTAGGCCGTGCTGCAGTGGTTTCTTGCCGTTTCTTTTACGCTGCCATAGCACGTTCCGAAACGACATAGACTCGCTCTATTTGCATTATATTCTGCATGAAATTCAATAAGTATTCTGTAAAGAATCTACATTGAATAAAATTACATACATACATACATAACATCACGCCTCTTTCCCGTTGGGGTAGGCAGAGACCACAGTCCTCCACCTGCTACGATCTTGACATACTTCCCTTGCTTCCTGTACTTTCATCAATCCTTTCATACATGCTCGTCGGTTTAGGGTACTTTTAACCTGGCCTTTATTCAGAACGTCCTGAATTTGGTCCTGGTACGTTCGCCTAGGCCTTCCCCTTCCAACGTTTCCATTCACTCTCGCCTGGTAGATCTCTTTCGTCAAAATAAAATTAGCTGAATCAAAGTTAATACCCTGTATTATATTTCCTTCCGTGCTCACCGGTCATTGTCTCTGAAGTGCACGCGATCATAAAGTAATGTTTGGATCTTCTGTGGTCCAAAGGTGAGGCTTCGCTATGACATAACAGGTCATTTTTAATCTGTTGAATAGTTAAGTTATTTTTAGTGTAACGGCATTTAAGTATTTTGATTACGCTTAGTTTTTTTTAGCTATCTTCTAACATAAAAAAGTGGTTATGGTCAACGCAGCCCATAGCGCCTACTGTCTTATTAGTAGCATAATTGACACTAATAAGACAACAAAGCGCGTTGCCCACCCTGAGAACTAAGGTGGTGTGTCTCGTGTGCATGTTGGCAAAGAATAATATTGTTTTACAAACTTGTTTTTCTGACAGCTTTAGCCGATTGCTTTTGACATAGCTACAAAATGTGTTGGTAAGCCTTGGAATAAACGAAAAATGGATTATACGAGTTTTTACATAGAGCGTCTGCCATGTGACCTCCGTAACCCAGAGTGCAAACCATACCATGCAGTGGTTTTAACTCAATAAAGTTCTAACTGTCTGTAGGTCAAGCATGCGCACCGCGACTTGGCGAGTCTATGTAGACTAAACCGGTTATGTCTTCTCGCATCCATACATAAAAAGTGACAGTTCCGCGCGACTCGACCAAGTCGCAGTGCGCATCTTAGCCCGGCTGAGGCTTGGTCCTATGCATTTTAGTGGCCAACCAGCCTGGCAGAGTTTTGAAGCTGAATTGGCTTAGCAACTACTATCAGTGACTGTTGATGGGACCAACGGCTTGAAGTGCCTTCCAATGTACGGAAACGCTTTAGTTGTTGTGCCACTAGCGGTTACCTATCCGTGTTTTGACACCGTCTAACGTTGCTTAACGTTCGTGATCGGATAGATGCGTTTTTCATGTTTAGAGTTGCATGGACTTCTTTTGTGTTGTACCACTTGCCTACATGTACATTTCCGATTGTCAGAGTAAAGCCACAATCACACCTAGCTGAATTCAAAGACTAATTCGACATACATTGCTCGTTGAAGTAAGGATATAAGCCTTCCAGCAATGTAATACCGAATAAGTCTTTGAATTCAGCTATGTGTGATCGTGGTTTAAGGCAATGACGGTTACCGGGTTGCTCCTTGCTGCTATCACAGAATATTATATAATACTAGCGACCTGCCCCGGCTTCGCACGGGTGCAATGCTGATAGTAGAATATCTACAGGCACGCGCTGCATTTTAAATCTATAATATCTTCAAAAATATTCATAAGGGTCATACTGATATACATTAAATGCACAATGTATTTAAGGTACTTAATTGGATAAGGATGAATGCTGTATTGCTTAAAATCGCTTCGTAAACAAGCCATTATTTCTCGTAAAAAGTAAACGATAAAAAATGCTTATATGCTTATTATAAAGTGGGTTATCCGATAGACATATACCATTGTGGACTTTTTTGTAGACCTTTGTAAGATGCACAATACTATAGTACATTATTTTGATCTATCTCGTAAGGTTCAGCCAGCGTTTGCAATGAAAGCGCAAAAAATGTGTTTATTTACGACATCACATTAAAAACCTCTAAAATTATCAGTGTTTCTCTACTACATTATGCATATTTAATACATATAAACCTTCCTCTTGAATCACGCTATCTATTAAAAAAACCGCATCAAAATCCGTTGCGTAGTTTTAAAGATCTAAGCATACATAGGGAAGACAGACAGACAGACAGCAGGAAGCGACTTTGTTTTATACTATGTAGTGATTAAACAACTGCTATCTTACACATCATGTAGGAGAACATTTGGCGGGGTAATATAACCCTTGGCAACTGTGTAAGCTTGACTAGTCTGGACTGTCTAACGGTATCAAAATGATATTTATCTCTTGACCTCGATCCAGTCCCGAGGACAGAGATGAGGTCGACAATGAAACGAGTTAACATAACATAACATCCCATTAAAAGTGAGCACTTCTTAGCGTTACGGCTGGCACCATGGACCGTGATTGTTGGTGACCGCAGTATGTTTGACGATATACGATTCGCAGAAAGACGCAGTTGCCCAGTTAGATGTATGGTTTCAGCACTTAGGGCGCGTCCCCATTAGGCTCAAAGTGAGCGGTTGACTATCCTGTGACTGACTCTGAGCGGCGTACCGGCGGCGTAGTGGGCTGACTGAGCCGCCGCGCGCCGACCGCGAGCATGGTTCGCAGCGACTCAGCTGCTCACTGAATGAATCTGCAAGCGAAACGCCGCAAACAACGTACAGTACGCGCTGAATGGACACTCCGTATAAAATGTATAGGGAGGCGTACTAAAGGCAAACAGTTAGCCGCTTACTGTGAGCCTAATGGGGACGCGCCCTTTGTCCTCTTCCAGTGTGGACCATAGTACGTGGACCCTCTTAGCCACCTTTTATGACACCTACGGGTTGAGATCAGCTGGTGATATTCTTAACCGGTACCATAGAGGCCAAGCCCTGCTAATGCCAGAGTTACGCTATTGCAAGGAGCCGTCCAGTATCGTATCGAACTATCGATATTTGCTCTCTTTGTTATAATTTCGTTATTCACGGCTAATAATGTTTTCTAGAGCTCGTCTGTAATTTATCTAACATCTTAATAACATTTTGACAGTTCGTAATAGAGTTGCGAGCGAGAATAATGTGCCTTTTATTCCTTCTTGTTATTCGAATTGTTCGTGGTCAAGAGGTGGTTTTATTTTAGGGTTCCGTATCCAATGGGTGCCAACGGTACCCTTTGACAAAGCCTACGTTGTCGTCTGTCAGTCTGTCTCTCCGTCTGACCTTAGGGCTGTATCTTTAGTTGGTCGGCTAATATTAAGTTCTTACCTATGAAATTGGCGAAATTTCTATTGCAGATTAATGAGATCATAATTCCTATAATTCTAAAGCAATTTTTTTCATTTTGAAAGTTGATTTCAAGGTTATTAATTTATGCATAAAATAAAGTTTTTTAAGTTTGATAAAAAAAATAAAGGTTCGAAAATTGTTCGTCTTAAGGTGATCTGTGACGGCCAGCTTAGCCCCGAACGCAAATAGATGGAGCCACTGCTGCAAATATAAGGTTTTATTTTTTAATGCAATAAGTACCAACTATATATGTGCAAAAAGTTGATTCGCGTAAATTTCATCGTGCAACTTCAACGCCTAACAGCAATTTCTATAAGAAAAATATCTCCATATGTCCACTAAAGTCTATTACTCTCGTCAGTCCGTGTTTACATGAGTACGATCACTCACACATGCACACAAAGCACTACCGTACAGTTTTGACCGCACGCCCACAATCGTAATATTGAACCAAAACTTGCTAACAAAAATAGTACTTTCAGTACATTAACTGTATTTTTGTATTAATTAGCGAAAAATTTAACTAAAAATAGCAGTATTCGTTCGTTTTTCAACAGAATTTTATGTCCCGCGTAAGAAAGCAAATCATTTGAATTTTTGTATGGAAAACGGATCACCTTAAATGTCGTCCGATTTTATCATTAGATTTGTTATATTGTTTTACAGATAATATTTTTCTATAATTAAAATTAAGCTACTGTAAGCTTAATGTCTTCTCAATCATGCTTAAAAAGAATAATAAATTTGGATTATTAATTCCTAAATAAATGCAAGAATGTTAGTACTGAAAATTGAGTTTACCTAAAATTCTGCATACAAAACGTCAATTTCATAGGTGAGGACCTGTAAAACGTGTCTTTTTTGGTTAATGTTTGCATACTCTCTATAGTTGTGTCTTATTATGTATCAAAAGCGTTATAAGAAAGTGGAAAAGCATGAAGTGTCGCGATGAAGTGAAGTCGGTGACATTCTGTTCGAGTGGCCTACAATCTACCGGTCGTTACCCATTACTGGTAATAGCACTAATAAAACGATAGCTTTCTGCCTTCGAGTGATATTCGTGTCTTTTATTTCCAAGTTTTCAACATAGTTCACGAAAGATTGTCCTTTTTGTAAACAAATATTTTGCAATTAAAAAATAATAGTTGGACCACAAATTTGGTCGGACTGGCGAAACTGCCAGGAGGATGCAAGGCAGACCTGTTGTTTTTTACTTGTGTAGGTACCTTCTATTTCTACGAATAGATTTCATTCGTGTAGTCTGTCATTTAACCACTTTTCTCTCCAACTGTACAAAACCTGCCAGGTTTCGGATTGGCAGACCACCGTTTTGTGGACCTACTAGGCCACTACTATCGCTACAAAGTTGCCAATTTCGTGTACTAGATGACGTAGGATAACATGCAGTGCCCTTACGGTCTATAATCTCTGTTTCACTACACGAGCTACGCACGGCATCAAGCATGTAGAAACAAAAGAAGTATAAGCTGAACCACCCCTACGTTAAAAACGCCCGAAACCAAAGATTTGCTCAAGGTCAAAGTGTTTCCACCGACGTGCGGCCATGTGTACACCTTTGTTATCACAATACATACACAGAAAAACGCTAAGACTTTCTTTTTATCCTCTTCCGATGTAGCGGGTAGCCTATAATTTTAGTAGCTGAAAATAAGTTTTATTTTGAATAAAATGTCCCCCTTATTGGGAACGCTTGGTCTGAAGCTAGTCAAAATATCCACATTTTAAACACGATTCACATGAATTTAAAATTATTTCAGTTTATTATTTTGTTTACGAAACTTGAAGCGGTTTCGTGAACTCTGGTATTCGTAAAGCCTATTCCACAAAAGAATAGTACGTGAATTTAACAAACATTTTGCAGTGAGAAAGAGATTTCTCTTCGATTACATGAGGCACACGTTTTGTAATAGCAACAGACGTACTCGTACCTACAGAAAAACCCCTAAACTACCTAACTATAATTTGGGATAAGTTTTCACTGTCACATTTTTCACCTTTAAAAACTACGAGTATGTCCAAAACGTAAGATAAACCCAAGCTTCGAGCCTGTATGAAAAGTACATACGGCAGCATGCTAGTGGTAACACCTTGACCTTGAGCTGGTCTCTGGTTTCGGGCACTGGTTCACGTTTTTGTTACCACTTACAACCAATAGCGCGTCAGAAGAAACACTTTAGAATCTATGGCATGGTAATAGAGGCGCAAATGGTTCTACTGACGTGCGGTTGGCCGTACCAACACAATACCACCCTGTCTCTTCAGCGTAGTTGTCGTAAAAGGCAACTAAGGAATCTTGAACCCGAAGATGAGCAAATCTTTCTGTCTCTCGAATCAAACTTAAAAATCGTGCTACAACTCGTTCAGAACAAGTCTGTCTATGACGGTCAGAGAGCCAATGAACGATTCGCTCGCACCTGTGGCTCGCACCCTGGGGGAGCCGCGCCCACGCCGCGACTCATTTATTGACTTCTGCGCATTAACGGTCACAGACAGAGTTATTTTGTTCGCTTATTATCCGTGGTCCTACTGAAATGGCCCACTGGTGGGTCCAAAGGTATTTCTTCCTCTGCCAAATTTTCGTAACTGCATTTTGTGCCATAAGAATTTGCTATCTAGCGCCACCAAGCGGTCTCTATTCTAACTAATCGTATGCATAGTTTCTACACCTGGTTGTTTACACTCATTACAACATTATTATCGTCGCGTGCGCAGCGAAGTACAACAATAGAGTGGAACAATGTAACGCGCGGTGGGCGGTAGATGGCAGCTCTATCTGGCTACAAACAGGCAAATGTACCGTTTCTTAAGTGTGTGCCAAGCACAGTGGCAAGTCAAGTAGTAACAAAACCATAAATGTCCTTATAATGTCATCTTCCCGGGTGTGCCGGCAAAGAATAGTACCATTCCTTACATACCCGTGGGTGTCGTAAGAGGAGACTAAGGGTTATAAACTGGAGGATGGGCAGCAGCATCCTCCATTGTATCCATCCAGCATCCTACCATCTTACTTACTGCGGTCACCTACAACCGCGGTCCATGGTGCCAGCCGTCACGCTGACAAGCGAGGTGACTATGGTACTTACCCTCAACATTTTTCCAGCAAAAGCTAGAATTCTGGAGGGAGCCCCCTGTCCTGTAGTGGACGTTTCATGGGATGTTATGAATGTCAACATCCCATGAAGCGTCCACTGCAAGACAGGGAGCTCCTTCCAGACTCCAACAAAAACGCGTGGTACTTAAAAGGGGATTTACCATAGTCACCACGCTTGTAAGCGTGGAAGCTGGCGACCGCTGTTGTTGGTGACCGCAGTAAGTAAGATCGTACGATACACAGAACGATGCTGCTGCCTCTCTTCCGGTTCATAAGCCCTTAGTCGCCTCTTACGACACCCACGGATAGAAATATATCCATAATAAGGCAAATGAAAACATACTAAACCGACATATCGAACGTTAAAATTATAATTTTAGTTTAATTATAATTTTTATGCAATATCATTGCCTTTTTTGTTATGTTTGACACGCGCAACTTGAATTGAAAATCATGTACGGTATACAACAGCGCTACGAAACTATGAATACACTGCTACTGCTACGTAATAAGGTCGATCCGAAGGTCTTATGGTACACACCGACACGTGGTTGACTGTGCACTTACGCTAGTAGATAAATATGTGCTTAAAACATATAAGTAAACACTAGAATATAAATCTCTTTAAAAATTGCAACTTTGAACGTAAAGGCCTGCCCACTTAGTATATTCTCGGTTCTTCATATAAAAGTAAAAGTAGTTCGAGAAAGCTGCTTATACTGTAAACTTGTCGACTTTGGAAACCGGTTAGGGTCTAATATTATCTAATATGTGTAGATTATATGTAATAAGATACAATGTTATGCACGTGTAAAGTCGGAAATGGAACTTGTGTAGGTACTTTTTATTAATGACGGTTTTTGCCGTTCTTAATTTAAATCTACAAGGTGTAACAGAAAGGGTAAATGAAACTGAACAACTTTCCCTAAGGAACATAGGTCGAACTACGAAAAAAAAATTTAGACCTCCCATACAAAATGCACGATCAGCTGATTCAGTTTCGTATTTCGACCTATGTTCCTTAGGGAAAGTTGTTCAGTTTCATGGTCAGAATGATATCCTTCAGGGTTGATATAACCTTTTTGTTACACCTTATACAGGGTGGCAATTTAATTGCGTGCCATAGCTTAGGGGGTGTTTCAGTAACGATAAAGGAACACAAAAAAAATATAAACAAAATCCTCCAAAAAAAAACTCCATTGAAACTTAACTAACGCGGAGGGCAATGACCCGGACGGAGCACCAGTGGTACGCAGTATCAGTGGATAAGGTACATAACTGAAACTCTTTCGTTCGCTTTTGATAGCGCGGTGCTCAAGGTCATTGATCTCTGCGTTAGTTTAGTTTCAATGGAGTTAAAAAATAAATAAGTAGGATTTTTTTAAATATTTTTTTGGTGTTCCTTTATTGTTACTGAACAACCCCTTAAGCTATGGCACTCAATTAAATTAACACCCTGTATAGGGTTGAGTATACCCGGGGAAACCTATAGGTTTCGCCTCAGATTAATGAAAGTATCTGGTCGACCGAGCTTCGCTCTATAATAGCCGCCTTATCATCGGGTGAGCAAGCTATGCTACTCGCCAACAGATGGCGCTGTAGGGTTCTGTCTAAAACGCGGTATTTTTTTTAAATGCTTAAAAACACGGGAAAAACTAATTTTCATGAGCTCTAGCTCGATCGATTTTTCGTCCCCATAATCCCCGGACACAAAATTTCATCAAAATCGTTACAGCCGTTTTCGAGAAACCGATTACAAATATGTATGTATGTATGTATTATGAGGTGGTTATGCCCATATAAAATATCTGGTGTGATAAAAAATTTGTAATCGGTTTCTCGAAAACGACACAATACGATCTATAAATTTTCATTTAGCTATTTTGAGGCAAACGTTTTTATTTAAGTACTTATTGATTTTCACAAAATTCAATTCATTCACGCAATATAAACTGGAGGATGGGCAGGAGCGTCCGGTTCTGTGTATCGTACGGTCAACCGCTTGTCGGTAGAAACTTTTTCAACTCTATTACAAAGCCATAAAGTCCAAAAGTGATTCCACTGCTGTGCTGCTGAGTGTACCATCTTGCACAGGTACTGCGGTCAACAACAACAGTGGCACAGAATAAATTAATAGTAGATACTATCATACAGAACGGACACTCTCCGCCCCCCTTGCAATCCACCCCGCACCCCCGCACGCACCCATCCGCGCGATTCGCGTGGTGCTCCTGAGGAAACCCTGTCTTTTGTACTGAATATGCGGGCCTACGCGACCTTCCAATTTCAAACTTCAAATACCCTCTCGTTGTATGTATTGTCATGGGGTCTCATTCCGTACTACGGTTTCTTCGACGGAGTAAATAGCCCGAATTCATTTGGCCCTTTTGTTTCTAATAATTAAACTAAATGTTACTACTAGGTTGGTAGGTAAAGGTGTAAACTATGACATTAATTAAATTTTAACATCCAGATATCAATTTATTCTAAGAAAATACCTTATGGAAAAAATAGCCCGAACAATTTTCGGCACAAATTCGTTCTATGACGTGAGGCATTTGTACTAGTACAGTATTACATTATCTGTGGTATTGTCCAGGGTGTGACCGTGATCCATAAGCGTGGTGACTATGGTATTTCCCCTCCATATTGATTTTGTTCTGTCCTGCAGTGGACATTTCATGGGATGTTATGATGATGACGATCTTTGTTTTCGGTCGAGCATTGTACTCTGCGCAATGCAAAGTAACAATGAGAACACTTAATTGTATAGGGTAATTAGGCGGACCGAGTCGCCTAATTTGACACACTTGACAGCCAGCATTGCTCTTCGTCATGAAAGTTGATAGCTGTCAAATTTTCCCGCCTAATTGCAAGAATTTCAATTATGAATGCTTAACAATTTTTAACTGAAAATATATGCGCGAATAGATGAAAATTTGTATTTGATAGGGTAGAGCAAATAACAGGAGCAACCTGGTATTACACCAATGAGATACTGCACACAGATCTTAAAATAAAAACAATAAAAGAGGAAATTAAAAGTTATGCAGACAAATACAGATCTAAAGCCACGATCACACCTTACGGAATTCAAAGGCTAATTCGGCATACATTGCAGTGCGGCTTTGTTATGTTAATTGCAATATACTTACTTCAACCAGCAATGTATGCCGAATAAGTTTATGAATTAAGGAAGGTAGTAAACCATACATCCAAACCCAACAGCAACAAACCTAGAACGAAAAAGCCGGCAGACGCAGACTGATGCGTGGAGTGCCATCATGTGACCTGTCAATAGGGGTGTCGCTGGAGATTCCCTAAACAACTCCATATTACAGATTAGCCACACTAGTCTCTAGATATCCCAAGAGATCGTTTCAAAAACTGGAGACAAAAAAAAGGGTACGGTTCATAATCAACCACTATAGTCTACCTACATAATTAAGAACAACAATCTTGACACTTTGCACAACGGATATTGCAGGTAAATGTTGCTTTGTATTATTATGTAATTTAATTATATAGGTTTATTAAAAGTAGCCACCAACCCGCGTCGCATTATCCTCTCTACGCCCATTTCAATACCCAAAGGTTGCCTGGTAGAGATTGCTACCTTAGCAATAAGGCCGCCTCTTGTACTACTCTATTCTTTATCTTTACATCTGTAACTATTTCTTGGCGTGCAATAAAGTATATTTGTATTGTATTGTAAAGTGTTTAAAATAAGAACGGCGCATTGTCCAATATGTCATGCTTGAAGTGCTTTTGCCCGTACAAAATTGTTATCCACAGTACATTAAAATTTTGTTTCGTATATGTAAATGCGAAATAATTGTATAATGAATGAAAAATTCTAAACAAAATGATTAATTACCTTTTGCCTTTCTTTTTCAAACAATCTCTCGAGAGTAGGAAGTAGATTTAGTTTATTCAACTTACATAAAATACTAAAACGTTCATAATTATTAACATTTTAATAACATTTGGACCAATGTGTACACAAAACTTTGTAATGAGCAACGAAGTTGTGATTATTTGTTAGTTTTGCTCCCGAATTCTACTCATGATAGATAACAAACAACTTTCCTAAAGAAAAATAAAATTACTCGAAAAGCATTTTTTACTTTCCGTACAATATGGATCGATTAGATCACCTTTTTAGGCCTTCACTTCGTAGTAACTAATTGAAAGTATATTTGAAGCCAGGGAGGAGTCAAGTGATGCTATAGGCGTTTTCTGTGATTCGTCCAAGGCTTTCGATTGTGTGCATCATAATATTTTTATTAGGAAAGTACACCATTATGGAGTTAGAGACCAGGGACTCAATTCTTGAATATCACCGAGTGATAACATATCACTCAAAAAATTCAAAATCATAGATTTTTCTTTTCAAAAGTGAAGAAAGATATGCGTAAAATATAAAGCAGTCCTTGATTGGTAATTTTTATGTATTATTATTATTTTTTTTTTTTTTTTTTTTTTTTTTTTTTTTTTTTTTTTTTTTTTTTTTTTTTTTTTTTTTTTTTTTTTTTTTTTTTATTTTTTTATTTTTTTTTTTTTTTTTGATTTACCTTTCAGCAGTTTATCAAGGCAAATGTGAATTTTTAAAGTCTCAAAAGTTATATTTTATCACCCGGTGATTTTAGAGATTTTTAAAATTAAAATAAGCCCTGTTAATCTTCTCAAAAGTAAGGATCAATATTTGTTGATTATAAAATGTTCAGCAGCCCTTCACAAAATTCTCGTGTCCAAGCTTATCAGCAGAAGAACCAAGATTCGGGTCTATAAAACCGTCATCAGGCCAATCTTGATGTATGGATGCGAAGCGTGGACTCTAACGCTGAAGGAGGAAGACAAACTTTTAGTAGCAGAGAGGAAAATTCTACGGAAAATTCTAGGACCAGCAATGAGAGAAGACGGAATATGGAGGGTTAGGAAGAACCAGGAGATAGAAGACCTTATAGCGGAGCCTAACATCATTGGGGAGACCAAGTTAGCCCGATTCCGCTGGCTCGGCCATGTGGAAAGGATGGGGGAGGATCGTGCGGTCAAAAGAGCGTATCTTGGACGTCCGACTGGTAGACGCCCCGTCGGACGTCCTAGGTATCGTTGGATCGACCAAGTCAAGAAAGATCTGTTGGAGCTTCAAATAGCCGACTGGCAACAAGCTGTACACAACAGAGAAGAATGGCGGCTCTTAGTGTCGGAGGCCAAGATCCTCTTCGGGTCGCTGAGCCAGCATAAGTAAGTATAAAATAATGTTCAGTTTTAAAATTACCATCATAACAATTTGAGTTTTATGAGTTTATCGTGGCATTTTTCAATTTTAATAATCTTTCAAGAATTGGCCCCCATAGGGTCTAGTAAAAAAAAAACTATTCATACCCAATGATAATTCATGCTAATTATACCTTATGCTCTGACCACACATAAAAAAAAATAGTAAACTAACGTTCTCTGACCCAGAAGTAAAAATCCATTGATCTAATTTTCACATAGTAAATACGAGTTTTAACAATTTACATTATTTTCTCATTGTCATCAGTAATGATTATTAGCAAACGGAAAAGAAATGTTTCTAATTGTATATACTTACAACGCACGTGGGAGGTAAGTTCCCATTATAGAGAGAGGTTGTTTGTTATGGGAAACTAGTTTAGGGTTGAGTAGGTATATGTTTCTCATTGTTGAGTGAGCAAACTGGAAAATCAAAAAGAAAATTTGAAATAATTTTATGCTTAAAGTTATGAATAATAATAAATAAATAATAAATAATAATAAATAAGTCTTTATTTTATCTCACAAACGAAACGTTAATTAAGTAGGTACATATCTTATATATATCAAACATGGTTTGTGTTTCCTTTGTGAGAATCTGGTGTCCATACTAGGATAAACCTGTGTCACAGAGCACCAGACCCCCACCCTACAGTCTCTGAATCAGACATTTGATACATATACTTAGTGCAGTATACCATTATAAAATACAATAATCAATGTTAGACTAATCGAAGAAGATAAAGAAAGAAAAAAAAAAACAACAGGAATAAATAAATTAGGTTAATAAGTAAGTAAGTAATTTAGTAGTAGTACATTCAAGTAGGCGTAGGTAGTACATTCAAGTGAGTGTGTATGTGTGTGCGTGTGTATATGTGTGCCTGTGTATGTGTGTGCGTGTGTAGATGTCAGCGTATGTGTATGCGTTTTAAATATGTGTGTGTGAGAGTAAGAGTGAATATGTGTGTATGCATATGCGTATGTATCTCTGTGTGTTATGTTGTGATCTGTAATAAGTTTTCTGTGGCTTCATAATCATATGCCTCCAAAGAAATTCGGATTTTATTCTTAAACTGATACGAGGTCAATTTTCTAATATTGTTCACTTTTTTATTAAATGTGTTATAAATACGTGGTGCCAGGAAGTTAAAGTGCCTTTGAGCAAACGTGCTCTTGGTGATGGGAACTGGGCATGGGTTTCGTCTCTTATTACTGTGCGGTAAAAAGAGTATCACTTTTTTATGATAGCGATGCAAGCACTGGAATAAATATAATTTCCTGACACTAAGCACATTAGAATTTGAGTATAATTGTCTCGTAGGAAATCTATACGGGAGTTTTAGAAGGACCTTCAGAACCGCTCTCTGTGATATTTCTGCTTCCTTTAAGCGAGTTTTGGCAGCGCCTCCCCAAGAGCAAATGCAATACGTGGTAATAGATTCACACAACGCTTTATAAACTTGCTTGAGTAAATTGACATCAGCTACTTGTCTGAGATTTTTAAAGATGTATATAAGCTTTCGAATACGAGTGGATACTAGTGATATATGTGCATCCCAGCGCAAGTGTTGATCGACTTGAATTCCCAGATACCTGATTGTACCAGCTCTATGAAGATGTGTACATGAACATACAGTGAGGTTAGGATTTTGAAGTCTATTACAGGGGTACACGTGGATCTTCACATTTCTATTATTATCGAGACTAGATGCGGCAGATTTGCTGAAGCACATGTATTTTGTCTTTGAGGTGTTTAATGATAACAAATTATTTTCAAGCCAACAAGTTACTTTTCCCATACCGATCTCTGCCAGACTACATGTTTCCTCCATAGTTCTGCCGTGAAACAAGATAACAGTATCATCAGCAAACATAATGAGTTCAGCGTCACCGAGTTCTAGTTTACAAAGCTCATTTATGTAGAGCAAGAACAGGGTAGGACCGAGCGTACTACCTTGTGGTACACCGTACAAGCTAGGCCTATCATCACTAACATACATGCCAAGTCGTACGCATTGCCGGCGATTGGATAAATAATCTTTAAACCATTCTAATTGATTACCTCTGATACCTACATTTTCAAGGCGGGCCAAAAGGATAGGTATTGAGACGGTGTCGAATGCTTTTTGTAAATCAAGGAATACTCCGATACATTTATGACGTAAATATTTAGAGTCCGAGAAGGGTACAACTTCCTTAATCTAAAAAGCCATCGTAAAAGCCATTGTGACAGCTGTCAAACGTATGAAAAATAATGACCTGTAAAGAAAAATCAGCTCTATGTCTTGGTGTTCAGGGAACGTCAAAACGGACTTATTACATTGGCCCGTTCATGCATTATCCATGTACGTGTTTTGTAAAGTAAGTAAGTAAGTAAAGATTTATTTAAAACATGTAAACAGGCTTACAGTCACAGAAATGCAATACAATGGGTATACATGTTTAGGTCGCTTTTCAAAGGTCAGGTTTTGCCGTGGTATCCACACTAGGCTGGCCTGTGTCGTGGACACCTAACATAGCATTACATATCTCAGTCTAGCCTTAGTATACAAGAATTCAATTTTTATGACTAAAATAACATGCAGAGTGTAGGCATACAATAACAGCGATTCGGTACTCGTCAGTAAAAAAATATTTAACAAAAGAATTAAGCAATAGATCCGTAGTATAATACGAGGCCTTTTTTAACCAGTCTAAAACACAAGCTCGAGCTTCAGTTAACGAACATTGTCTCAAGTCACACAGTCTGTTTTAAATAAAATGTCACATTGAAAGTATGGACAAAGATTTTGAATCACCCGCAGCAAAATTTTGAATAGCTCAACGTAAAGGAAAAGTTGTAATGCTTCAATTATATAAGTTAGTGTCAAACTCTTGTTTAGCTTTATTTACATAAGTTACTGCAAATAGTTTAAACAACGTTGACAGGCATATGAATTTAATTTCTACAATTAAAAAAAAAAAGTAAACTTCATTGAAATGTAAATTCGAGTTGTAATGATAATTGTTCAACCCTATTTGTGTGTAATTTCTTCACGACAGTAGCGCCACCATTATCATTCGAATATTAACTAGAATCGAACAACAAAGCGCTCTTGCGCACGTCATCTTTACTTATGTGCATCTCGTGCTTTCACGCACACGCATATATACCTACTCAGTACTGTATCGAAAAGTATTTTCTTTAATTCTTAATTTAAAATGTGTTTTGTGACTCTGGATTGCTGTATTGCTCTGTGATTTTTGGACGGCAAGGTCGCGAGTGATGTGGTTTATTGTGATCTCTTTGTTTCTAATATGGCTACTGGACAACTTCCGGCGGAAGCAGACGACTTTATCGACGCATGCGCACGCGTGCGTTCACATGTTTGTATGCTTTTTATTATATTGTGGACACTTTTACTTAGGTTAGGAAAGTTGAAAGACTTGTTGTGGTTTTTCTACTTTTCTATCGGCGTTAAAGATAGGTGGCGCTGGCATGTAATGTAATGTAATACCTGAGTGTAATACCACTACTGCTTTAAAAGGTGACATCTAGTAGTGGTTTAAGGAATTAAGCAAGTGTACTTAGAGAAATGGGTTTCTAAGCAGTTGAAGTGGATTTTCCATAGTTTAATGGTGGTAAGAGAGTAGAAACTTACTCATGCATGCAAGCATAGTGGGTTTAGGTACCTACAAGACGTAACACATGGACATTTTTAATAGGAATGTAAATCTAACCTTTTATATATCTTTGAAAAAACGAATACGAATCGTTTATTTTTCTTTTAGGATAGATCGAAAGCAGGTTCCCAAAATTGAAGAAGAAGAAAAAAAAACATTTTAAACATACCTATTGAAAACGAACCGTCTTCTCAAACCAAAATTTTGGTTGTAGTAAATTTTTATCATAACTAAATAAATTTTAATATATATTTATTTACAAGTTAATTATTAAATATCTGCCATTACCATAAATTGGCAGATATTTAATTTTATTTCATTTATTCAATGCTTTCATGTACATAAATTATAAAGTTCTTAAATTATGGTATTCTGCGTACATGAACCCTGTGAGTAGGGCATCGCAAAAGAGCGGCTTGCAAGTCACATTATATATGGTGTTTTTTAATTATACCCAAATATTGTTAGGGTTACCTCAAGGACCTAAATGAATATTATTGGTGTTATTTTTTTACATTTCTATTCGCTAGTTTTCGAGAAAAATCCTAAAAACAATACCGTTAAATATCGAAAAATGAACACTCCGTATCAGCACAGGCGGCAGCGCGGAATCGTGAGCCAATCACGCGCAAGCCGAGTGCGTGGTTCGGGCGGTTTCGGCTCGGTTTCGGGCTCTTAGTACGGTCGAAATCATTACTACAGAATGATTGCAAAAAATAATAATTTTATTTTGAAAATTATAAAAAAAACTAGCGGGAGGATTTTTCTAAAACTTTGATAAACCTTTTTCTTTATCATAGTTACACCACTCCTAGAAATATTTGGGTCTAATTTAAAAACACCTTATGTATTTTAAATGAAGGGTAAACTACATCAGTCGATTGTCTTTCATCAATTTTATTGCGATTGATACATTTTCTTTGTTGTTTGGAAGCGGTAGCGTTTGCAATTTTTTTATAGGATGATCGCCATTGTTCTTGCAGTCAATGGTCATCAAAAAGTGTGATATAATCCATCGCTTACCAACACATTTTGCAGCTATATCAAAAGAAATCGGCTAAAGCTGTCGGAAAAAACAAGTTTGTAAAACAACGTTTTTCTTTCCGTCAAACATACTCTGCTTTTAGTGCCATGGCTGCAAAATGTGTTGGAATTAAATTTGATTTCTATTTTAAGAGAAACAAAAACTATACAAAAACGTCAAAAATCTAGAAGATAAACGTAGGGTGTCGTAAGAGGCGACTAAGGGGTCTCCTTCTGAGTATCATACTATATTGCATACTGCGGTTACCAACAACCGCGGTCCATGCTGGCAGCCGCAAATGACTGTGGTTGTTCCCCTCCAAGTTTACGCGTTTTTTTGTTGGAATTCTGTGGACGTTTCAGGGGATGTTTTGATGATAATGCCTTATAACTGCGTAATTTATTTGCGTATGTTATATTTTCTCTCATAGACACTTGTCTACGTTACTCCATAGTCACGCTTCCCTACCTCTTTTGGCATGCGACATCGATAAATTTACATTATCAACACGACGTGCGCGCGACAAAAAACAAGCAATTACTTTAATCATCGCATCTTGCTTGCTATACCGGGTCTTGTAGTATCTGTGAAAACTTTGATTGTTGCTGTTCGATACTGCACCAACTTTTATTTTACAACGTTGCTATGCCGCCCACCAACAGATGGCGCTGAAGGATTTCTGAAACGCGGTATTTTCTCGAGTTTCTATACCCACTTTCCGTCTCCAACATCAGATCAGCTCCAAGTCATAACAATATTGCATTGTCATCCGATTTACATCCGCCTGCAAAATTTCATCTCAATCGGAAACCGGGAAGTGGGTCAAATTTAACTTGCAAGATTTGGTTATAGACAGTCAGACAGACAGATAGACAGACAACGCTACATGTAAAAAAACCGGTCAAGTGCAAGTCGGACTCGCGCGCCGAGGGTTCCGATATACCTATAGTATTTTTGGAAGCAATAAAGTCCATTTTCAAGACCGCAAAACTAAATTTGTTTGTAAAGGTTTTTTGCAGATTTCTGAAAAACTGTGCAACTTAGAAAGATCGTTTTATTTTTGCTGTAAAGTTTACATAAACCTCTGTCAACTGTAATTAATTCAGATTTTTCCTTACTCAAACTTCGGAGATAAGGGGGGGGGGGGGGGGGTATTTTTTTTTACATTTTTCATCATAACTTGAAAAACTAAGAAACTTAAAAAAATACAAAAATATATTTTAAAATGTACAAGTAAAGTCCTTTCATATGATACCCCACTTTACCTAGTAGCGACAATTTGAAATTTGGCCCCCCCTATTTTAGCCCCCTTTACATTAATAATCATACTTTTTCAAAATTTTTTCATGTGAAATTAAGTTGGGCAACTATATTCTAAAACTATTCCAAATTTCAGGTCGATAGCATAAGTGGTTGCTGAGATATAAAGGTGTGACAGACAGAAGGAAGACAGACAGACAGAGCGGCACCATAAGGGTTCCTTTTTTTACCATTTTGGTATCGGAACCCTAAAAACCTAATTCTGGAAGATTAGTGTTGTAAGGTAGAGCAACAGTATATATTCTTTATTGTGCACAAATTACATAAAGTTGTAACAATAAAGTTTTTGTTGTTGTTGTTGAGGTTATTGTTGTTGTTGTTGTACGAGAGGTTTGAGGAGATGTTTTTATAACTACGACCCTAGGATCGAATTGTGATTTATTTTATTTTATGTGTAAACGAGCAGGTGGGCCACTTGATGGCAAGTGGTCCCCACAGCCTATAACGGCCACTATCTTATTAGGGGCATACTTTAACACTAATATGATAGTGGCTGTTATAGGCTGTGGGGACTGGAATGGAAACGTTGGAAGGGGAAGGCCTCGGCGAACGTACCAGGACCAAATTCAGGACGTTCTGAATAAAGGCCAGGTTAAAAGTAAGTACCCTAAACCGACGAGCATGTATGAAAGGATTGATGAAGGTTCAGGAAGCAAGGGAAGTATGTCAAGATCGTAGCAGGTGGAGAACTGTGGTCTCTGCCTACCCCGACGGGAACAAGGCGTGATGTTATGTATGTATGTATGTAATATGACAGAAAAGTGCGTTGCCCACCCTGAGAACCAAGATGTTAAATCTTATGTGCCGGTAATTTCCCCGGTTCCCTAAGTCTTTAACTCTTCGAGCTGAAACACAGCTGTGCTAATGCTAAGCTGCTGCTTTACGGCAAAAATAGGCAAGAGGGCGGCACTTCCCCAGATGGCCTTTGCATAAAAGCCCTACCTTATCTCAGGACAGGGAACTCCCTTCAGAATTCCAGCAAAAAGTTGTGGCACTTTGGAGTGAAATTACCAAAGTCACCACGCTTGCAAGCGTTGCGGCTGGCGACCGCTGTTGTCGGTGACCGCAGTATGTAAGATGGTACGATACACAGAAAGATGCTACTGGCCATCCTCCGGTTTGTAAACCCTAAGTCGCCTCTTACGACACCGACGGGTAGAGATGGGTTTAACCTATTCTATGCCGGTACCACAAGGCTATATAGTAGGTTAATAGTTCTTTTCAAAGTGGTTAATTTTATTGACTTTTAAAATCTCAAAATGCATCGGTGAAATATAAAAATTGAACCCCTGTATACTTAGTACAATGTTGCTACTTGCTATATACCAGTCGAGAAAGTGTAGTTCTTGTCTAGAAATAGCGTAGAACATGTGTTTTTGTTATCTTGATTTAGTTTTTGAGATTGTTTGAGTAATGGGGCTTCATTTTCTACTCATTTTTCATCATCTGAGTGATCGCTGTCCTCAAAATTCATAGTCGCAGACTCAGTGTTAGTAGGTCGATTCTCTATTTAACCGCTAGCTGTTCTATTAGCAAATACATCTTCATCATACATCCCATATAACTGTCTATCCTCTAGTTCATAATCCCTTAGTCGCCTCTTACGACACACACTATTCTTCGCCGGCACCACACGGACGCCTGAGCTTAAGTATTAATAAGTACCTACTAAATGTCTTAATCCTAGACAAGACACGGTGAAGGTATTAAAACTCAATTAACACTAACTACAATTTCCGTGTGTCCGTCTGTACGTACTGATGAACATCAGTTTAGGAACTGATGTGATCTGTAGTGGACTGTTATTTTGTTCACGTAATGGACGTTCGCTTCTGGTTACTCCTTTCGCACTCTATTGCGAGAAAAAACCGGTCAAGTGCGAGTCGGACTCGCGCGCCGAGGGTTCCGATATACCTATAGTATTTTTGGAAGCAATAAAGTCCATTTTCAGGACCGCAAAACTAAATTTGTTTGTAAAGGTTTTTTGCAGATTTCTGAAAAACTGTGCAACTTAGAAAGATCGTTTTATTTTTGCTGTAAAGTATATATAAACTTCTGTCAACTGTAATTAATTCAGATTTTTTCTTACTCAAACTTCGGAGATAAGGGGGGGGGAATGGTATTTTTCTTGACATTTTTCATCATAACTTTAAAACTAAGAAATTTAAAAAAATACAAAAATATATTTTAAAATTTACAAGTAAAGCCCTTTCATATGATACCCCACTCGACCTAGTAGCGACAATTTGAAATTTGGCCCCCCCTATTTTGGCCCCCTTTATATTAATAATCATACTTTTTTCAAAATTTTTTCTTGTGCAATTAAGTTGGGCAACTATATTCTAAAACTATTCCAAATTTCAGGTTGATAGCATAAGTGGTTGCTGAGATATAGAGGTGTGACAGACAGACGGACAGACAGAGCGGCACCATAAGGGTTCCTTTTTTTACCATTTTGGTATCGGAACCCTAAAAATGGGTTCAAAGTTACGAAAGAGTTTGTTTTGTTGGTCATCATAACATCCCATCCCACTACAGGACAGGGAGCTCCCAGAATTCCAGCTCTTGCTGGAACAATGTGGAGGGGAAGTACCATAGTCACCACGCTGTTAGCGTTACGGCTGGCACCATGGACCGCGGATGTGGTATTTGACATGGTACGATACACGGAAAGAACCTGCTGCCTATCTCCCGGTTAACAAACCCTTAGTCAAGGCGTCGTTCTATGGATTTGACAGGTTATTTTGAATATTTCCTAGTGATCATCGATGATGGGATTGGGTCATGTTGGCAGTTGTCATCCCCTACTAAAATAAATTTGCAAGGTGTCTATTCCGAGCGAAGCAAGGAGGTCAGAAATCTTTGATCTAACCTTAGATTATTATAATACTAACGTTTAATATCTAACGCTCTGTCTGTTTGTCGTCTGGCGGACGCTTGAGTGGCTGACGTCGGAATATCTAGATATTTTGAATTTATTCATCAATATGCAGTCAATATTTTTCTTCATCTTTCTTATGCAGGTATCTTGTTTCGTTATATGAATTCAAAGACGAATTCGGCATACATTGCTGGGAGGCTTAGTTATGTTAATTGCAATATCCTTACTTCAACGAGCATTGTATGCCGAATTAGTCTTTGAATTGAGCTAGGTGTGATCGTGGCTTTAGCGTCCCGAGAACTTGTTATTTGATCATGACACGGCTGATTGATACGTTTAATTTTTAATCCAAGTAAAAAAAAAAATATTTAAATTACTTCGTAGCAAAGCGAAGGAATTACTACGGCGTAGCAAGTGTAGGCGATAGCAGCTGACGTAGTGACGTAACTATCGAACTTCGGCTAAATAATTGTTCTCAAAGATATTCTAGGGTTTAGCCAAGTCAGAGACAATTTAACGGATTCAAAGGTCTGTCCGGTTGGCCACTAGGATTTGTGGACTTAATCTAGGATTGAGTCCACAAAGTAGAATTCGTCATATAAGGTATTTGATACAAATAAGGCCTACTTAAATTTAAGGACCTAGATCTCGATAAACAGGCCTATGTACTAATACATCCCTAGTCAATATGCAGGACTGATGAATAAATAATAATAATTGGGAAAGAAAATTATCGGTTTATTAAAAAACATTGGAAAAACAATCATGTTTCTGAACCTCTACGTTTGGCAGTAATAAAACACGTGGATTTAACAAGGCCTGTTAAGTTCAAATATAGAAATATGTTAAATTGGACTTATTTGCAAAATAAAACCTTTTTTTTTGTATTATTTATTATATTTTTATTATGTTATGAAAATATTTATTATATTTTTTTACGTTTTAATGCACACAATTACTGATCAGACTTTTAGCCTCATAATTAACAAATTATTAAAAAATCTTACAAAATTAAATACTTTTCGTATCTTAAACAACACAGGTAACTTAAAATTTTCAAAATAAAATTAAAAAATAAAATTTATGTCGTTTTTGGGTAGGCCTTATTTAATAACAATGTTCTAATAAGGCCTCCAAGTACGAGTACAACAACGTTATAATGAGAATTAGCAACATAAATCAGTCTTTCTCAAAAGTTCAAAACTAAGAGCGAGAAAGCTGCAAATTGTGTAGGGCCTCTTAAAACCTTGCCACCTATATTGACAAAACTATCAAATAAACGTCAAGTTTGCTTATCAGATACAGTATCTCTATTACGGCCCAGGATCTCCAATAAGGCCTACCTGGCACAAAATAAGGCCTAGGCCTTATTCGAAATCGCACCCCATTTTTAAAGATATGTTTATAACTAATGAAATTAAAGACAAACATTAAGTTTTATATCATGGAAACACAGTTAAAAGGTTACAGAATAATAAATTTAAGCAACGGTAACTAAAGTAGTAAAGATTAATTAAAAACCTCACCATGAATTCGTATTTTTTTTATAACGACGCGCGAAAACGGCCTGCTTGCTTGACGACCGCGTCCCGAATGCGATCGGAGCGGGGAGCGGTTGTGCTCGCGCATTCGGACGGGTTATAGAGTTCTTATGTAAGTGTACGTAAGGTCTCTTTCAATTCGGATTAGTTTATCTACGTTTTCTGGGGTATAGGCTGTATTAGAGCATAGGCTTTAATTGTATCAAGTACCTTACATCTTCAGCTGCCGTAATCCGAAGTGAAAGTACGATAATATCGTGCCGATAATTAGTCTATGGTTCGGCCTTGGACAAAGAAATCCCCATATAAAGTAAATTTCCTAACGTAATTGTCGTTGTCAATCCGATAATATCGGAGCTCCGATAAAACTTCGGAGTACGAACCCTGTTGAGGTAGTGAAGTGTAAAGCATCTCGTGGTCGACTATGACTAGTCGGTCAAAAATCCCGGTTAAGTTTTAAAAAAATCAAGAAATCTTTATAAATCTAATGTTTTAGCTAAACTTTGGAAACTTTCCGCTATATGTTTCATAGGTAAGGTCCGCGTAGAAAAGACCCGCAGGTGTGTCGCTACATTCTTAACCGGAGGATCGGCATCTTTCTGTGTATCATACTATCTTACATACTGCGGTCACCAACACCGGCGGTCACCAGCCGCAATGTTTACAAGCGTGGTGACTATGGTCACAGATAATATAATACTAAACTAGTACAGATGCCTCACGTCATAGAACGAATTTGTGCCGAAAATTGTTCGGGCTATTTTTTCCATAAGGTATTTTCTTAGAATAAATTGATATCTGGATGTTAAAATTGAATTAATGTCATAGTTTACACCTTTACCTACAAACCTAGTAGAAACATTTAGTTTAATTATTAGAAACAAAAGGGCCAAATGAATTCGGGCTATTTACTCCGTCGAAAAAACCGTAATACGGAATGAGACCCCATGCTATGGTGAATCCCTCCAAAGTACCACGCGTTTTTCCGTGAGTTCTCGAGGGAGCTCCCTGTCCTACACTGGAAGTTTTATTTATTATTATTATTATTTATTTATTCAACAAAAAAAAATATGATTATGATGTGTGTTATAGTTTAATTTCGCAACTTTTATATTTCATAAAAATTACAATTGAATCTAAAATAAGTGGTAAATGATCTTGTAACTTGTGCAGGCGCAACACATTCATCAAGTACTAATTTCTGCTCTAAAACGCATGCCTTACGCAATTGTTTTAATTATATTATTAACAGACTCGTTTCCGCACGCGGTGTCGTTGCAATCTTGTGTTATGCCCTAAGTTATATTCTATGGGGTTGTAATTTTAAAATATCACTCAATATATAGGTGGAAACTTTCAGTGGGGCAGTAAGGGGAAGTACCTTAACTGTCTAACGAGACTATACATAATTTTTCTTGAAACTTTGATACGGGAAAAATGGACATCGTAATTTTTTTGTGTAAAATTTTCATACAAAATGTATTGGAAAAGTTTTTTGAAATTTACACCTTTTTTAGTACTCCAACCTGTGTTGGTCAAATAGAAATTTTTGATTAGTAGTAGAAACAGGACAGATAGGCATCAAAAACAGTTTTTGTTT
Organism: Athrips mouffetella; assembly: GCA_947532105.1. Classification (NCBI taxonomy): domain Eukaryota; kingdom Metazoa; phylum Arthropoda; class Insecta; order Lepidoptera; family Gelechiidae; genus Athrips; species Athrips mouffetella. The sequence continues at coordinate 4,322,685 of OX383976.1, read as the reverse complement.
AAAGTGGCAATTTTTTCGCAAAAAATTTGTAAATGGGGATCGAAATTTAAACAAAACAAAAATATTATGGAAAGTTTCAGGTAAGCAGCATTTTCAGCATTTCAGCATTTTCAGGTACTTCTCCTTACTGCCCCGCTGAAATTTTCCACCCTTGTTATTATTTAGGTACTATGATGTTTTAGTTTGATAAAAATGCTTTATTTGTCTACTAAGAATTTACCTAATCTCTTCTCCAGGGTGTCGTAAAGTGCACCTAAGGTAGGGCTAATTCTACTAACATCAAATGCTTTCGTAAAATAAACCATTTTATTCTGTTGCGAAGATCCTTGGAGATCTTTAGAGAAAATAGGCGAACTTTTTTACCCAACTTTTACACACGCATGCTCTTGACTTCAGTGGTCTACTCTAAACTTTTGTCTACAAAAACAACATCGATACGATAGTAAAAACGTTAGATCTCTAGGCGACAACGATGTTCTAGCTAGAGTAAACCGTCCAGATGAGGATAGAACGAGCGTACCCAGTAAAGTATGCGACAGGTCCGGAGTGAGGGCTAGACGTATGGGGCGCCATACGTTTTGCTCGCACTCCTAAACTGTCGTTACTATAGAAGACTTTGAAGTAATAAGGGTTAAAATACTCGAAAATACAGACAAACAGACAATTTTAATACTTATTTAGTGTAAAGTTGCAAAATTTGGAGATGCGATTACGTGTTTGTTTTTGTTCGTATTGTACGCTTTCGACTTATTATTTAATAACAATGAGAAGCATTGAATAAAGATGGCTGCTTATCGACTGTTATAAGTTCAAACGCACATAGTTGCTACTGCACAATATGCAGTGTTTTGCTCTATCGAATTCGCTTAAAAAACTCGACGAATTATTCTAATAAAAACTAATTAATAAAAACTTCAACCATTCGTTTTAATTTTTCGTAAAGATTATCCCTCCGTAAATCGAATACAGTTTTTTGATACATACAGTTATAAAGTAGATACACATTGTCAAAAGATTTTGGACCTTCTTGCTTCGCTCGGAATAAATACCGTGCTAACTTATTTCACTCTGGGATGACATCTGCCTGCATGTCACATCTCATTTGCTATGCAATGTCACAACATCATCGATGATTATGAACATTTCAAATAACGCTACCAAATTAATAGAACAACGGCTTCATTGCATTTACAATAATAATAGGATTATGTAATTTGTTGTGACTTTACATCTCACATCCCTAACTTGGGACGAATTATTTCTTTGATCCTTCTTCTATAACCCCTTATTTTACTGAGGTAATAACACTATTACGTAGATAGGTATAACAGTAACCTACATTTTAAAGGAATGATGGGCCCTGACAAATTGCCAATAGAATTTCCGGTGCCATCAATCCAAACAAAATACAAATTATAGTTATTATATTATATAAGAAACCCACTGATGTTTTAATATTTCACAAAGAATTTTTTATTCAAAAAGTAATATATTACCATAATTACCATAGGATTAAAGAGTTGTTACTCGAAATGATGTAACGGCATTCTAGGGGGCCATTATGTAGGTAGGTACTATCTACTTCCTATTTGCCAAATGGTTGGTATGAATTTATAACTTAATTAAAGTAAAATTAAATGAAACAAACATTAATTACTTTTACATCTCTCATATTCGGTAAGTATGTCCTTATTACCCCCAAATGGGGCTTGTAGGTGACCAATTAGAGCTCTAGGGTAATAATGTAGCTAGAAAAGCCCTAGGGCGGTAAGTAATTGAGGTTTGAAAGAGTGAAGTGTTTTTTTTTTAATTACTTACCGCCCTAGGGCTTTTCTAGCTACATTATTACCCTAGAGCGCTAATTGGTCACCTAAAATTTGGTGGTAATAAGGACCTACTTACCTCACAATCGAGATGTAAAGCAGAGTAGTTAGCTCGGGTGTAAGCATCAATTGCAGCCCGAGATATTTAGGCGCCCTCGCTGCGCTCGTGCGCCTATAATTCGATGCCTTACAGCCCTTGGCTACTAATCTACTATTATCGGATAGCAAGCATACATAATAACTATTTCGGTTTGGTTAAAATTAAGACTTCTGATTTTTCGAAGGTTTTTTGAAGATAAAGGGGGATTATAAGAAATCTGAAATAATAAAAAAGTGGTGTTATGTAGAGTGCTCTTGGATAAAATAATCTTTCAGGTATTGAATGAATGAGTGTCCTGGGCATAGAATGAGAATGAAAACCACTGGATAACTATAAATTTTCCGTTTCACTCGCACCAATAAGAAAGAGAAAGAGGTGATCCACTTATAAATAAAAGACTTTGTCTCTTTCTACATGCCGCCTTGACACACCATGTTTGTGTCACTTGCCCTCTTTCAGAAGGATGACCAATCTTCAAGGTCATACGTAGCTCTAATCTACAAGGGTCAACGAATTACAGATATCGTATTCGTTGTCAAGGATCTATTTTTCCATCATATCATAAGTGAACGGGTAAGGTGGGTAAGTAGCAAGTTTCATTGAGACAAACAATGGACAAATTAAAATTTTTGCGAAAAACACCCAAATTACAATTATGTAGGTAAATCGAACTCTATTTCCGGCCTGACGCGTATGGAAATCGCAAATTCAATACTTCCACACAAACACAAAGCCACAGATAGTGCAATGAACAGCTGTCAAATGAACAATGTGAGCGCGTGCGAACGCATATTTCCATCGCTGGATGCTCATCATGTAGGAATGGGAGAAAGAGCGGGGGCAGTCTGCGCAGTCGTGCCACGCGCGTAATTCGACATGGTCATCTGTTTACCGCGCTTTTTTCGGCGCCCTCGCTGAAAATTTCCCGCGCGCGCCTTTTGTTTTTAAACTTTTTAATTCCGGCCAGTCTTTTTAATGGTTTGTGTCTGTTGTGTTGTGCAATCTTTTTTGGTGATGAAACGATCGCGTCCCGATTTAAAAGAAGAACACATTCGCACGTGTATTGTTTTGAATTTTCTTTCATTTTTAGTCGCGTCATTGAGTAACTTAGGTCGTATACCTTGGGTTTTCGATTAGAATTTCAAGTTATTAGTAACTGGTTTCGCGTAAAAGCAAATTAACATTTCAAATGTGTCGTGAGAGTGAATGTGAAACTGTGTATTACGCAATGTTTAAAACGTTAAAATGATGACGGATTTCTGTGTTGTCAGACTGCAGTGATTATTTTGAATTGAGACATTACATTTTATGACGGTTGTTTAGAATTTTAATTGCTCCATTGGCGAATAAAAACTTTTGGACAAAATATAAAAAACATGTATTTATTGTGTCAGATACATTCGAAGGAGTCGTTTCAATACTTATGTAGAGTCATAATTGTAATATTTTAGGGATTTAGGAGAAAAATGTAATCCAAGCTACGCTACAATTCGATTCCCAAACATTTCTTATTCTTTTACCTCATGTAGTATGGTGCCCTCATCCCCTCGATGTCGTGAAAGGCGGCAAAGGGATTTAATCTATAGGGTAGGCAGAAGCGTTCTTCTGCTTATTGTACACTCAAGGTCACTACACGTCGAGTTTGAAATATTGGACTTTGAACCGCGTTTATCATAGGAAGCTTAGAGAGGGAAATCGCACTGTTAGTGTTAAGCTTGATCTGCCTATGACTGTACAACCATAATGCAGTCAGTTTATTGAACAGTCAGCGGCAAGTTAGTGGTAACATTTTGAATTTGAGCGGGTCTCTGGTTACCGGTAGCACAGAATTCATAATAGTACTACATACAGAACGGAAGCTCTCCGCCTCCCACCAATCGGAGTACCTCAAGTGCGCGCGCCTCACCCCGCGGGGCCCTGCGCGATATCTCGTCCTTTTTCTCGTCCTGTTGCCACGCGATATGCAACGCTTGCAAAAGTTGAAAAAATTGTGCGTGGTTGTGCAGTTTACGGTTGTCTTTCGACTCTCCAAGACAAAGTAAATTTGGAATAAAATTAAACAATAATAAGAAGCAATTATTATGGAATAAACACCATAAGGTAGACACAGATGTTTTCTTTCCTTTAAACATTTCTTTCATTGATAGATTTAATAGAGCATTTTTTGGGTTAAATGAAAAAAATAAAGCTTTGAATAGTATGTATTTATTTATTCCTTTCCACATTAAAGCAATAATATAACAGCATTTCTTTTCATTTTCTGGAATAAAGTTTGGCAGATTTTTTTGCAGTGATGATATGAGCAGATTCGCCATTTTCGCGAGTCACCCTGGTGCACCGGCGGCGGCGGCCAGCCAGCCGTCAAAGATGAAGTTTAGTGAAAAAATTATTGTTTTTAGAGTTTGTAAGATTATTTCAAAGTGTGTTTGTTTGTTTTAATTGAAATTCGATTACTAAATACAACAAAGTGAGGTGACGAGTGATAGTAAAGTTATAATTTGTTTGTGAATTGTGTAAGTCTCTTTATAGTCGAACGAAAAATGTGCAACTCGAAACTGTAATAAAAGTATAATGCTAATGTTCTGTTATCTACGTTTTCTAGGGTAGGTGTTTTCTAGATACCATCAACCCTACACTCACACATCTTTAACCCACCCACACATTTGCGCGTGTAAAAATGACAGCTGTCACTTTTGAGCCCGATTGTATGGAGCTTCCGAGGTGTGCCGGTAGATAGATAGATAGATAAGTACTTTATTGTCACACACAAAACACATTAACAATAAAAGGAGACTCTTAAATCTAGGGTGACAAAGGCGGTCTTATCGCTAGGAGCGATCTCTTCCAGACAACCTTTGCATGCAGGAAAGTTTGAATGAAAACTGTAGTAGTGTGCCAATATACTTATAATATTAATATACTACTGCAATACAATAAATATATATATAATGTAAGTATAAGAATAAATAAATAAATAAATATATATATATATATATATATATACAGGTAAATAAAATACATTTATATTGTAGTGCTGGTTCAGCTTATATTGGTTTTGTTAACACTCGCTTGCTGCCAAATGTACCAGCAACGGGAGTTCCTTGTTAGTGACAGACAAATGCCAGATAATAACAGGTTTTTTGGGAAATCGTTTATTGGGAAAATAATCGTAAAAAAGGTAAGAGACAGTCGCTAAGAAATGTATGCGCATGCTTAATTTTAGCCTTTCATTTTATGCGATAATACAAGGTTTGTTGACAAGTTGTAAGTTGTAAGGGACGGTGACCGAAAACTAAAAGGGCTTGCTCAGTCAACACAACTGAACAACTTTCCCAAAGAATGATTTTTGGGAAATGAAAAAAATGTTGACCTCTCCCTACAAACTGTTCGATCAGAGTGAGCACTTTGTATGGAGATGTATTTTTTTTATTTCCCAAAAATATTTTTTTGGGAAAGTTGTTCAATTTCGTTAACTGAGCACGCCCTTTCAGTTTTCGGTACACCGTCCCTCACACCCTGTATTTGTCGCAATTGGGGTTTTGATAAAAAATCGTAGGACGACAAAATGATGACTTGATATTATCATAAACCTAAATAAATTTACAGTTTGATTTAAAATATTATGTTGCTTTAAGCCACTTACTTACATAAAAGAGAGCCAATGAGCTTCTATTCCTTTCTTGCTTTCTTGGAAAAAAGTGGTAAAATGTAAATGGAAAAACTGACTGTTTTGTCTATTTTAACGAAAATTGGCGGTACCAAAAAGGTGCGCAAGGTTACGCAATTTAAAGGTGGTAGGGCCATTTTCTAGGACGGTGGTTCTTAACCGGTGGTCCGCGGACCACTGGTGGTCCCTGGAAGCATCCCAAGTGGTCCGCGGAACCATGCAAGATTAGCAAGGCCGATATAAAAAAACTTTTCTACATTTGATACGCTCAATAAAATTATTGACGGGCTGTTATTAAAGGAGAAATGCAGAAGAACATGATACTCCATTTGAAAAACTTTAAACGTGAATTCAATCGCTATTTTCCTGACTGCGAAGACAAAAATATTAATAAACTGATCCGTAATCCTTTCATTATCAACGTTTCAAAGGTGCCTGATGAAATTCAAGAAGAAGTGATGGAAACGCATCACGTCAATAACAAGATACATTCGAATCAGGAATTAATCTTGAAGATTTTTGGAGCCAAAAAGCAATCGCTTTACTAGTTCCTAGTTACTAGGTGGTCCGTGGTAAGACAGAAATTTTGTCAAATGGTCCCTCATGTCTAAAAGGTTAAGAACCACTGTTCTAGGATAATGCCGGGCCGGGTATGAGAGTTTAACAATCTTTTTGCTTTTTCTACAGAACTTGGCATAACGTTGTAAAACACCGTTTTTACCTGTAGAATGAATTGTAATTTGTTGTACTAAATGACTAGGTTAGCCACCCTCTATGCTTTGGAGGCATGTTTGTCAAGCATAAAGCAGCATACAATTTACTTTCTATGCTATGTAGCATGCAAATACACCTATTATTATTACTAACATGCTACTTGATCTTGTCCGATACGAGATCGATAATATATGAGTTTGTCGATCGCGATCGTGATTATTCGTAATCGATTTTACAAGCGAAATATTTTTAATCCCACCGGTAATAACGACTTGACATTGGACAAAACATATTAAAATTGAATTTTAAATGATTCATCATCATCATAACATCTCATGAAACGTCCACTACAGGACAGAACTCCGGTAAAAACGCGTGGTACTTGAATGAAGGAATGGTATAGACAGATCATTGTCTGCCAGTCAGTCAAATCTATATTTGCAATATTTGTACTACATTTAGGATACAACATAAAATGTAGATGAAAAAAAAAACAAGTAAAGCATAAACTAAGTAATAGTTTCAACTTTTAACTGACAAGCCAATTATAACAACAAAATTTTCAAGGCACAATATCAATTTGTCAAACTCGCGTGTCTTCGAGGTTTTCCTTTATTAGAAAATCGCCGGCAAAACACACTTTATTGCACAGTGTTAGTAATTAAATCACTATACGTGACTCGCACGAGGAAGTTATGTTTTTATTTAGCTACCGTGCAATGACAGCAGTTAATTTAATTTTTATGAGGCCAGTAATTACAGTCGAAATTATGTAGCTTGATTAGAATGACAGCAGGACAGAACAATGCGTGAGAGCGGGACGGAGCGATACGTGTCTCCGTCGCTCCAATATCTTAGGCATCGCTTCTTCCTGTAAAGCTGTGTTAGAAAATTCTAACCAATAGAATTGCTCCATTAATTCACTAATAAGACAGTGGGTGTCATGGGCGGTGGTGACCACTTACCATCAAGTGGTCCACCCAAAGATTTCGAACCTCTTTGCTTCGCTCGGAATACATACCTTGCTATTTTATTTGGCAACAAATTAAATGATTCCCAAAATAATTTTTATACCCCAATACACTTCAGACAAAATTGATGAATGTACACCAAATTTGGGTAACCGGTTCGGTTAGGTTGTGTTAGGTTATCTTGCGACCACAACGCACGAGCCAAGCGAGCGGAGCGAGCCTGCCGCGGCAGCGGCCGGCGAAGTGCCAGAAGCAAATTTGGTGTACATTCATCAATTTTGGTAGACAAAATTCGGTGGATATTATTTGGTAAAAATTTGGTGGCACGTTAATACACAGCCATTTTATTTTACTACGAGTATGTGATGACATCTGCTAACATGTCCCAAATTTTTATGTCAAATCATCAATGATCACTAGGAAATATTCTAAATAACCCGTCAAATCCATAGAACGATGCCTTCACTACCTTATAACGAATTATTTCTTTAACCCTCCATCTAATTACACTTATTTTTCTGTGGGTCCTCCTGCTCGTTTGCCCACTTGTGACTTAAAAAAAATTTACAGCACATTTAACAAGCTAGGGATATACAGCACTAGTAGAAAAGCAGCCTTTCACTTCTGTTCTCTCTGACTCCACTCCCTGCCGATTTTTCCCCAACAATTTAACCTGAATCTTTTCATGGCCCCTGTGAACGGGACTTATCTAGGAAATCGTGCTACATCTTCATTATCTTCAACCCTATCTATCTTACCACCAGGGGGTTTAGGCAACGTGCTGTTTGTCGAAAGCGAACGTCATGAAATGTATGAGATGACATTTGAAATATCATGTCATCGATTTATGATGCTCGCTTTCGTCATCTCTAAATTTATTGGCAAGTTGTCTAGACCGCCAGGTGAGATCGGGGTAAATGCTCACCTATAATAAAAAAGTAGATTGTTTACCAAGGGAGCAAAGAACAATTTTAAGGGCGAGAGCGTTTTTTGTATCCAGAGCGGAGCGAAGGACGCGAGGAATTCTAAAGTACAGTCCTGAGCTCAGCAAGGGATTCAAAGTACGACGCTCGAGCTTTAAAATAGTGTCGCTCCCGAGGTAGACACTCTACTTTCATCACCCTCTATGAGAAAATAAGTAAATGCGGTTATGAATATGTAAGAAAAGTACGTTTATTTATTTACATAAGAACAATAGTACATGACACAGAAATAATTAGAGGCTAATAACAACATTCACATTCCTAATTCAAATCACTTTTAGTCCTTTAGGGATTAAAACGCGGTTTTAGTCCCTGTTAACGTAGAACGAACTGGCTCTTTTCGAAGAGATGCGATAAAAAATATTTTAATCGAGCTCCATTGATCTACAACAGCCAGGTATGATAAAGAAACAGCTAAACCGTGAAATCAGGAAGTTATATTCGTCAAATCCTGTAAAAATTACTAAAATTTTGTAACATTCCGCCTTGAACAGTTTGTAATAACAACAATTATTGTTATATCAATCGGATATGAACATAGAAATCACAAGCCCCGGTGTCAGAGTTGTTGAGGCGACTTGTAAGGTCGGTCATCAACCTTACAACCCATATGATGATGATAATTCGTATTTACTATACATTTTTTCACCTCTCTGCACCATAAATTCGTTAGAATTTATAAGTTATTGTCTAAGTAACATAATAAAATTACCCATAGGTAAGATATATTAGTGGGTATATTAATACGCTATTGTTTACTTTAATTGTGGGAGAAATAGAAAGACCTACTTTTTGAATAAACACGAATTTAAAGTTATAGATTGTTCCGGTTTAATCATGGTTTCATGAACAACTGAACATGGATCGGATTGACATTAGCTATCGAGACATGTCATGACATTTTAATTAGATTCTTCAAGAGTTTATGATAACAGGGACAAGAGCTATAATTGAATGCCAATTCAAGGGGTAGGCAGATACGAGTACTTACAGCTGAAAATGATTTTATTTTAACACTTCCTGTGTTCGGATAAATCTACGAAGTAGAAAATCGCAAAGTTTTACAACCACAGGCAGAATTCGAACCTGCGTCTTCTGCGTAAGTACCGATTTAGCGACCTCTATACGCATTTCAATGTTGCGTTTGTGCTGCCACCTAGTAGGCGTTAGCTGTGCTAGCGTCTGCGGTACTTACGCAGAAGACGCAGGTTCGAATCCTGCATGTGGTTGTGAAATTTTGCGATTTACTACTTTGTAGATACTACAGCTCTTCACCTGCTACGATCTTGACATACTACCCTCGCTTCCTCTACTTTCATCAACCCACACATACACGCATGTCGGTTTAGAGTACAAAAGTACCCTAAAAACCTGGCCTTCATTTTAATTAATATCATCGGGTGAGCAAGCTATGCTACTCAACAACAGATGGCGCTGTAAGTTTCTTAAACGCACTAAAACGCGCAGAAACTACTTAAAAAAAACGGTCAAGTGCGAGTCGGACTCGCGCGCCGAGGGTTCCGATATACCTATAGTATTTTTGGAAGCAATAAAGTCCATTTTCAGGACCGCAAAACTAAATTTGTTTGTAAAGGTTTTTTGCAGATTTCTGAAAAACTGTGCAACTTAGAAAGATCGTTTTATTTTTGCTGTAAAGTTTATATAAACTTCTGTCAACTGTAATTAATTCAGATTTTTCCTTACTCAAACTTCGGAGATAAGGGGGGGGGAATGGTATTTTTCTTGACATTTTTCATCATAACTTTAAAACTAAGAAATTTAAAAAAATACAAAAATATATTTTAAAATGTACAAGTAAAGCCCTTTCATATGATACCCCACTCGACCTAGTAGCGACAATTTGAAATTTGGCCCCCCCTATTTTGGCCCCCTTTATATTAATAATCATACTTTTTCAAAATTTTTTCTTGTGCAATTAAGTTGGGCAACTATATTCTAAAACTATTCCAAATTTCAGGTTGATAGCATAAGTGGTTGCTGAGATATAGAGGTGTGACAGACAGACGGACAGACAGACAGACAGACAGACACAGCGGCACCATAAGGGTTCCTTTTTTTACCATTTTGGTATCGGAACCCTAAAAACGGTAAAAACGAATTTTCCCAAACATGAGACCTAGCTAGATCAATTCTTCACCCCCGAAAACCATTGTATGAAATCGTTAGAGTCGTTTTCGAGAAACCGATTACTAATATGCGACATGCGATGCACTTTTGGGCACTCAAGGTATTTCTTTAAATCATAAGAAATTGTATAAATATTTATGTACACAACTGTTTGTTGCCAAAAAAAAATATGTATACAAATATTGCTCGTTATAGTATAGGATTTCACCGTCCATATACTTCGCTGATACGTTCATATTTCAAACATTTGAATTTCAAACGAATGCTATCAGATTTACTCGATGACAGAAATCAAGAATCCTTTAGCACCTCTGGGTATCCTCTGGGATATAAGCAGGTGGCACAATTTTTTATTCTTATTAGGCTTCATGATCAGTACAATAAACTAAAAATTGCGTCATCTGACATTATTTCCTAAAAACTAGAAAAATTACATCACAGTACCTTCACTTATACTGTCACATTTTGACAGTTAAAAATGAAGTCAATAAGTAAGTATGTTATGTTGTCATGACAGATATTCTGATCTCCAATATTATAATATTTAAGTCACCAGTGTTTACTAACTTTTCATAGCTTTACGATATTGTTCATAAATGGTTGTTGTATTGACTCCTTTGTACAAACTGTCAGAGCGCGGCGGCTTTTCGACCAATCCCAGCGTTTTATGGAAAGGGTAATATTGTGGTGGGAGAGGTCTCTTGAACGTTCGAGCCAGCCTCGCTCGGGCAGTCGTATTTTGTTCTTCAAACTGGGAGATTCTACCTTTAAAGGAGTAATCACGTATTGTGTAAAATTATGAAGACTCTTCTTCATATGTATGGTATTGTGTAAATGTACCCATTTTAACACTGTGTAAAGTGAATAACTTATTACAAAACGTAAGTAGACTTCGAGTGTTTTATTTAACATATTTCTCAACTCCCTCTCATTTGTTAACATGTCAGAAGCGGGATACGAGCCCTCACTTCCCACAAAGTGGACTGATAATGTTCAAAAATACATCTGCTGTATCTCAAAAACTGACTTGTTTGAAATGAGTGGAAAAACTGGAAAATCAACTACTTGTTTTTTTTTTCTCATGTGGTATTTTTTTCACCTTTTTTTTAACGTTGTGTTAAGGACGAGTGATTATTTAAAGTAAATAGTTATGATTGTATACTACCTACATGCTACCTACATTTTAAATCATTTTTGCACAAAATCGTTAGACGTTGCTAAGGAATAAGTGTACACAGTTCACTTTAACCATTTATTATCAAGCCTGAGTTTAAAACAAACAACATTTCGTGCTTTCATTCAGACAAATTAATCTTTTAGTTGTGTTTTACATATGGTTGTAATAATTTTTGGTGTAGGTACGTATTCAAAATAATAGTCTGAAGGTCTATTGGTTCGTATTCCCATGCGTAGTTCACTGTTTCAATTAATTATGTTCTTTATTTTGTTTGAAATTTACTGCTGCAAAAAACACGTAATATCTAACTACGAGTAAAAGCTACTTAAAAGTGTCCACTATTACGTTTATAGATTTCATTCAATTTAAAGCCTTAAAAGCGTTTCAAACATTGATCGCTTCTATAAAATAGATACTCGCGCTGGAATTTTTACATTTCAGCACGTCATAATGGACAAAATCCGTAACCGTGGCAAGAGTCTAGCTTCGATTCGAGCGTTGCCTAGCTGTGCAGCGCAGCAGACTGCGCCGGGAGAGCAGCAGGCCAAGCAGCCAGCCCACAGCAGTCAGGGCCTCGTGGACAGCAGGCCATGCAGCCAGACCACAGCAGTCGGTGCTTGGTGGACAGCAGGCCATGCCGTCAACCCACAGCAGTCGGTGCCTGGTGGACAGCAGGCCATGCAGCCAGCCCACAGCAGTCGGGGCCTCGTGGACAGCAGGCCATGCAGTCAACCCACAGCAGTCGGAGCCTGGTAGACAGCAGGCCATGCAGCCAGCCCACAGCAGTCAGGGCCTCGTGGACAGCAGGCCATGCAGCCAGCCCTCAAAAGTCGGTGCCTGGTGGACAGCAGCCTATGCAGCCAGCCCACAGCAGTCGTCACCTGGTGGACAGCAGCCCATGCAGCCAGAACCACAGCTGGCAGTCGGCGCCTGGTGGACAACAGGCCATGCAGTCAGCACCACAGTCATCCGCGCCTGATGAACAGCAGGCCGTGCAGCCAGCGCCACAACACAAGGCGACTGGTAAGCGGCAGGCTGTGCGTGCAACCAGCTGCCACTCGCACAATCAGCCCAGTGAGTAGTCAACTCCGGGCATATGGAGGTAACACCAATGACTTGGTTTTTGGTTCTTTTTATAGAGTCTCAGTAGTTAGGCTTTGTAGTTAACCTTCCTTGACCCTGATGCGGCAGACACCCATAACAATGCGGTGACTGATTTCGACAGTACAAAAATAAAAATTGTAAACGATGTCGTTAAGTTTAAACAAATTTTAACAATCTTCTGTTGGACTAGGAAACAATGTCCTAAAATAGCATGAAGGATATACCCATGGTACTATTTTGTTAGACTGTTTCAAGCCAATTTAGTCCTATACTATTAAACGAGCCATAATATATTTGTAAAATGTTTGTCGATAACGGCTCTAACGATTTCAATGAAATTTACCATACGGGGGTTTCCGGGGGCAAAATCGATCTAGCTAGGTCTCATGTCTGTTTTTCCCCGTGTTTCTAAGCATTTTTTTAAAACATCGCGTTTTAGACAGAAACCTAGAGCGCCAACTGTTGGCGGGTACCACAGCTTGCTCACCTGAGGCGGCTAAGAGCGAAGCTCTGTCGACTAGGTACTAAATCTTAAAGAAATAAAACTACATATCTATTCCAAATCAAACAAACTGTCCAAATTAAAATATTAAAAACGAAGAAAAAAAGAACTGCTAAAGCAAATAAAATAAGTTTCATAATAAATGTCTGAACTAAGCTGCACTTCTCTTCAGAATAGGGTAGAAGAATTTATTAATCAGTAGCTTTCCAATTTAATATTTAAAGGTTTATATAACAGTGACTAATACCGTTAAATTAGTTCAAGGCATATATGAGACTAGTCACAATTTAAAACTGAAAACCTACTCATCTCAAAACATACCAATTTCTATATAAAAAAAAAAAATCGTAGCTTATGTTTGGGATAGTGTTGTATTTTTTTGAAATATGAACAGTTAAATCTGTTCTGTAGTAATTGATTAACCCAGTGACATTTTATCAGTAATATTATTGTAGCGTAGATTAGTAAACAATCTTATTTCCAGCGAGGGACACTCTAACCACTCAAATCTTTTTAGTTATTACGCTGAATTTTACATAGTTTCAATTCGTTTGAAAGTTTTGACAGCTTGTAACTCGGTCGAATAGTTCCTTGCTTTGGTTTTAAATATTTTTACGAGTGGATTTCCGGTCGTTTCTCTATTCTGATTGTTGAGAATAGACCACATTCGCCCAACCGTTTTGCCGAATCAATCAAATAAGCAGCTTTGCCTGACGTCTGTCACTGTGTTTTTTCGGTGTCGATGGGTGGTATCTGTATCTGTTGGTAGTTAATCTTTATAATCATAGTAAAATATATAAAATTTTAATTAATTTCATACCGATTACACGGTGGCATTATTTTTTTCCTCGTGCTGATTTGCAGCGCCATCCAGTGAACATTTCAAAATGTGGTCGAAAACACTCTAAGTGTGCTTTCTTGTATCTCTGGGTGGATGCTCGCAATAAATTTACACTCGATTCTATATACATAAAAATAATACGAACTAAGTGGTATTTCTATGCCGCATAGATCTGTGTTTTATTCAGTTTTATTGGTATCTTTTGTTAGGTAGTTTTATGGCAAAGTCCCCTTTTTATGGTGTGACAAAATGACATTATAAGTAGTTGGGTAAAACAAAAAAAACAAAAATTATATGAAGTTATTGGAAGTTCTCTTTAACCTTTCTTCAACATGCTTATTGAATAAAAAAAAAAACATATACTTAGATCAATTATATCAATAGTTTAGACTTGACACTTTTGAAAATAGACCGAAATGACAGCCTGGTCGATAGGAATCACAATTTTATTTATTGTTAATTTAAGCCCTTAAGCAGAATAATCACGAACACTAAATATCGTTACTATTATCTGCGCTATGTCGGTAATTAAAACATATCAGCCGAAAGACGTCCGCTGTTGGACATAGGTCTTCCCTAGAGATCTTCTTGATGCCCGGTCCAGCGCTGCTTGCATCCAGCGGCTTCCCGCGACCTTGACCGGACCGTCGGTCCACCTTCTGAGAGGCCCGCCTACGCTTCATCTACTGGTACGGGAGTCGCCACTCTAGTGCCTTTACGCCTCTTCGGCGATCGGTTCGTCTTGCGATATGCCCTGCCCATATGGTGAGCCCTGCCAGTAAAACATAATTAATTAAAATCTTCAATAAAACAATATTCGTCAGAATGTGATTTTGGCCGACTTAAAGTATGTGAGATGATCGGCGGCATAAGCATAATCGACGAAGTATTGTTGCACTTACAAAAGAGACTGCTGATATATACCGTGGTAAACTGACGATTGAAGTATATTTATTTTGGCTAGTCGGTGAACACTGCACTTCACTATTTTTCGTTGCTGTTGGTCACAATTCACACTAATTGTATTCCTTACTTAACTAACTCTTTTAGTAAGCGAGGTTTAAATTACTTTAAAATAACAAATTTGATGATTTTGACAAATACCTTCTTTTTCAAAATTCGTTGATTAACCAATCACGTTATACAATCGCTCGTCTCTTGAAATCTTATCAAAACAACGAAGACGGTCACTTTTATCGATTAATTATAATTATAATATCACTTTTATCGACCGAAGTGATGTACACAAAAGAGAGAAAATGAAAATTGTTCGGTTGATAGTACACTAATTAATAGTTAAGACTTGATAAAGCCCAACTCATTACATTAGATCAACTTTCTGATACTTTTATATATTACCATACCTATAATGTAGTTAAACTTTCCCAAATTACACGTAACTTGACTATAAATAAAAAATATATATATATATTGGCGTATAGATAAACATGTATCACGATTTCACGTCACCAATTTTGATTTGACAATGTGTGCGTTAATTTGAGTCAAACCAAAAAAAAAAAAAAATATTGGTTTAGAAAAATACTGTATTTAAAATACATATGATTATTCCATACATTGAACGATAAATATCAGTTATATTAAGCAGAAATAAAAGCGAGAATATCTTTAACTACCTATTACCCGCGACTTCGTCTGCGATGATCTAGCGAAAGAGTAAAGAAAACACATTTTCCAAAGGAAATACTAAAACTTTTCCCTATGTTTATCTGAATCTTTTCAAAGCTAGAGTGAACAAGCATTAGCGAGGCTTACCTCCTTTCATGCTTACATGCTACATCAAAATAATAATAAAACAAAAAGATGATGTAGTTATTGTAATTAAGTAATTAATAAGAAAGAAAGGAAAGAATCATAAGAAATATGACACTTCAAACGAGTGTGAACACCCTCTAGAGTTCTTAATACTCGATTGGACACGGGAATATATTAATTATAATCCCTAAGTACTAATTATAATCCCTTTGTAAATTTTTCATAGAGTTCCCTGAGAATTTCTGGAAAATGTATTGCACTTTATGTAGAATTGCCTTAAGGCGTAAAGAGCTACATTTGCTTCATCTATTGTCTTATCTTCAGAGGTTTTGTGATTTTGTAGGGTGGCTCTTTATTGCACTTCAATTTATTGAGACGTATTACTTAAGATCCATTACAACACATGAAAATGCGGACTTACCTCGAAATGGAACTTCTTCCAGTCAATTATTGAGGCTAAAGGTGCAAAATAGATGTGCAAGTTACCTAGCACTGTGCAAATCCCTAACTAACAATACAGTTAAAGAAGCTTAATAAATTTGGCTAACTAAATATTACTTTAGTTTAAGTGTCAACATTTTAATACCTCTACTGTTCCCAAATTGTAATTTTGAAACTCTATTACCATGCCATAAAGTCCAGAGTGTTCCTACTGACGTGCAGTTGGGTGTACCTATGCACATAACACCTTTCATTAAGGAAAAGGCCCTTATTCACATATTATGAGTATGCATGTTTTGTATAAACAATGATACTACGTTTCAATAAATTTTTCGCATCTATCTTCGGCCACTGAGATTAAAATTTGAATGAATAAATCTTAAATATGCGACTATTATTAATAATTTGCTAATTATTTATAATCACACCTAAACTCTTTACTGTGTAGTATTTTTACTACACTGGGCATAACCTTAAGGCCTTTGGCGACGATAAATAAAGCTTTCATGAAAATTGGAACCTTTAACCTTGCACTTAGGAACTTACCTATTGCCTTGTTGCGTAACTTATGCGGCCTTGTAGCCGAACTCATTGATATACGGCCGTGTAGCCCAATTCATTGACATATTATGGTCTTATAGCCCAACTCATTTACATATAAATAACAATCTTTTATTTCATATTTCAACTCATTGTCATATAAATAATAATCTTTTATTTCAGATTAGAAATAATGGCCTTGATGCCGAACCATGTCCTTGATGCCAAACCATGGCCTTGATGCCAAACCATGACCTTGATGCCAAACCAAACCATGTAACAATCTTTTATTTCATATTTCAACTCATTGTCATATAAATAATAATCTTTTATTTCAGATTAGAAATAATGGCCTTGATGCCAAACCATGGCCTTGATGCCAAACCATGGCCTTGATGCCAAACCCTGGTCTTGATGCCAAACCATGGCCTTGATGCCGAACCATGGCCTTGATGCCGAACCATGGCCTTGATGCCAAACCATGGCCTTGATGCCGAACCATGGCCTTGATGCCAAACCAAACCATGTAACAATCTTTTATTTCATATTTCAACTCATTGTCATATAAATAATAATCTTTTATTTCAGATTAGAAATAATGGCCTTGATGCCAAACCATGTCTTTGTTGAAAAATCCTGGCCTTGTTGCCAAACCGTGTCCTAGTGCCAAATTTTGGTTTTGTTATCTACAGTTCTACATAATTTTTATTACTATCATTGTTTGTTTGTTGCCATGTTGCCTTGTATTAGACTTAATATTATCATAATTTTATTGTAAGTAGTAATGTTAATAATTTTATTGTAAGTAGTAAAATCTTTTTGAATCTATTGTACTTAATTCGTACTTTACGTGATAACAACTGATGTAAACAAACTATATTTCAAAGAACTACGAGTTCCCAACCTTTTTGTTATTTAGATTTTGTATGAGACGTCTTGTAATATTCAACGTCAATATTTCTTGACAATCTTTATTAATTCTGTCAGATTACTTCATAATCATAATCAAATCTTGTGTTTGATCAATTTCACATAATGTAAAAGCACTGTTAAATAATATTGTGCCATATTATAGCAAACATTCGGATCTCTATAACTTATAAAGAAAAGTGTTGTACATGTATTCGTTTTTGAGAGACGGTACGAGGACGTACCTATCACAATCGGATGGCCGACTGTTGTCATGACAGATATTCTGATCTCCAATATTATAATATTTAAGTCACCAGTGTTTACTAACTTTTCATAGCTTTACGATATTGTTCATAAATGGTTGTTGTATTGACTCCTTTGTACAAACTGTCAGAGCGCGGCGGCTTTTCGACCAATCCCAGCGTTTTATGGAAAGGGTAATATTGTGGTGGGAGAGGTCTCTTGAACGTTCGAGCCAGCCTCGCTCGGGCAGTCGTATTTTGTTCTTCAAACTGGGAGATTCTACCTTTAAAGGAGTAATCACGTATTGTGTAAAATTATGAAGACTCTTCTTCATATGTATGGTATTGTGTAAATGTACCCATTTTAACACTGTGTAAAGTGAATAACTTATTACAAAACGTAAGTAGACTTCGAGTGTTTTATTTAACATATTTCTCAACTCCCTCTCATTTGTTAACAGTTAATAGTGTATGTTTATGTGCTAATAACTACAACCAAATAAAAAAAACTATTAAACTATAATTTGAATCGAGGCAGTACCAGTTAAGATTGATCTATTGAGTAATCACTCAAATCGGAAACTCATCCGAATCGATTTGGTCGTAGCTTGAGATTACATTTTAACACCTGTAAGTATGTACTTAAAGAGTATTAGACTCGCTCGGAATCTTGTTACGAAAGAGATTATTATCGTATCACGGAAGTTACGCCGTTTCTAATTACATTAACCTCTTATTTTAGATCTATTTTCTGTACTCTTTCTTAGTAGTGACAGTTAAATAACGAACTTCAAAACATGATAGATGAAGTGACATTTAAGTGAAACCAGTTGACGAAAAATGCCGAAGGAACGTACGAATGAAAACTGCAACGCCATTGCGAAGTTGATTAAAGACTTCTGCAGTTGCTCGGAAAACGGGGCGTGGTCACCGGAAATGACGTCAGAGAAGCGAAAAGGACCATTTTTGAAAAGCGAACTTACTAACATGTCTGCTATGCGTAGACGCATAATCTCTTTAGCTAATAAAAAGAAGCACAAAGACTTAGTTCCTGAACCTCCTAAACTTTACGACGAAAAGAAATCTGAAACTTTGACCTCAAATCTAATAAATACAACGATTAGTTCACAAAATAGTACTTTACGACGTAATATAGATAATTTTTTACAATCAAGACGTATGTTTTCGATGGAAGAAGATATTTACGAGAAACCTATACAAAGATCATACAACAACTCATCTTGTGGAGAAAACTGGTCTTTAAGTAAAGCGTGGAAGATCACCAACTCAGAATATTTCAACACCCCTATAGAATCAAATAGACTTGTAGACCGCAATCATTCTCAATTGGAGAAAATAGACGAAGTGCCAAGAAAGAGAAAAGAAAAACGACAGAAAGAGCAGATGCGATACGATAGAAATATAAAGAGACATATTAGAATAAGAGTCATGCTATCTTTAAGGATGCGACGTTACATGAAGCGAAGACTACGTAAACCTTACTTAAATACGCAAAGTATAAATGTCCCTCCACGAAGATTTCCTCGTGGAACCTCAGTGACGTCATCTTTTGGTACAAGATCGTACAAAAGTGTTATGAAGGATAAATTAGGAGATGGAGCGGTGGTTTTTGATGTGCACGAAGCCAGGAATTCTATGATGGAGTTATGCCATGATTACGAAGAGGACCTCGACACGTTGGAGATTGCTTTGCGCGCTGGTAATTTTAGGTAAATTACTTTTTTTGACAAACTTTATGTTATTTTATTATGTGTTTAGGTATCCGTTTATGTTGAAAAGTTGACATACACTGTTCACATACGCCGCACGATATCTGCACGATAACAATATTAATCACTTGCTTGTATCTTATGCCTCCTGCATAGAAACAAACAAAATTGTGTTCACGTACGCTGCACGACATCGCCTTTCGACATTAATCACTTAAGCGATTTTAATCACTTGCTTACAACTGCAGACGCATTCTGCCATTGACCCATTATATCAGGACTGTTTACTTAAAGAAAAAATGTTGACTTATGCCACTTTTTCCGAAAATAAAATCCGTGATCCAGTCTTTAGATGGTTAGGTCTATTTTATCGCTTGCATGTCGATTACGTGAACAAGACTAAAATGATGTATTAATAATAAAAATTGTTTATTTGCAAACAACAAGATAAAATAGCTAGATGTACACAATAAAAACAGTAGTTTGCCTTAAGGTAATACATAATAATAGGTCTTTACCTATGAAATTGCCGAAATTTTCTTACAGAATAATAAGATCATAATTTCTATAATTCTAATGCTATTTTTTGCATTTGTCTTATATTTGAAAGTTGACTTCAAGGTTATCAATTTACGCATAAAATAAAGTTTTATTTTTAGATTGATATATAAAATTAAAGGTTCGAAAATTGTTCGTCTTAAATGTCGTCCGAATTCATCATTAGATTTGTTATATTTTATTACAGATAATATTTTTCGAAAATTCAATTTAAGTTTCTGTTAGCTTAATGTCTTCCCAATAATTCTTAAAAAAAAAAAAAAAATTGGATTTATGATTCCTAAGAAAAATGCAAAAATGTTAGTAACTGAAAATTGAGTTTACCTAAAATTCGCCATACAAAAAGGCAATTTCATAGGTAAAGACCTAATAGTTTTGCCAGCTAACATCTAAGCTAGGAAGAACCTGTGTTATAGATGTTAGTCATCCGAAAAATGTCAATAATTAGGCTTTAAGACAATCAGCGGAGCGGCGAAATGCAAACGATATGTGTAGCTTACATGCATTCTTTTTTATTATTGTCAATGGGCTTACTCTTGACCTCGATCTAGTTTTAAGGACAAAGATGAAGTCGACGACGGGACGAGCTTGCCCAGAAGAAGCCTATTCACTCGCAAATTTAATAGATTCTGGTTATATGAACTCGGAAACACAGACGCAGGCAGAGAATTCGACAAATATCTCCGCTGTTAGGGTGTTAGTCCGTTTCACCTCTTTCCTATAAACTTTCAGATAGCCTGTCTGCTAGTTATTCAGACAGAGTGAAAATTATTAGCGTTATTAATTTTCATTACGAGTATATATTACAAATACATAATCACAGGTATACACCCAAAACGACAATGCAAAATATTAAAATATAAATAACATGCTTTATTTTCTTACAATTTTTACATAAATACCTCTTTGAACTTTACCAATGTACAATGGAATATATCAATGTGTTCAGAAACTCAATTTAATATGCGATAGGTGCGTGCTTCGTCAAGTTCTATTTCACAAGTATCGGATTGCTATAACTGACAGATAAACACAGGCACAGCCACAGAACAACGATAGGGCCACTCCACCTGCGCGCGCACCACCCCATAGAAGCGAATATAGTAAAATGGTCCCTTATTGAGTAGGTATACTATCCAATTTATGTAAGCGCTTGTTTTGAATGCATTTCATAAACACATTCGTTGCCATAGAGACGTTGTCACTGGTTTTTTGCATCTTTCTCTCTCGCAATAATGGTACTATGTTTATCGCACTCAAATGACGCTAGTAGTGTGGGTGCGCAAAGCGTGTTAGTTTTAGTAAATGGTGACACGTTGTACGTATAGTACTTATCTAGTCCCTGGGTGACACTGATTTGTATTGAATGACATAAATAATTCGTCTCTAGATGCGGAGCAAGACGCATGGACTTCAGAGCTCTGTGGGCACAGCACATATTTACCAGGCAGATATTTTATCTGTCAGCTTACTATCCGTATTTTAAGCAGCAAACGGTAAGACGGAACCATAATCTGCAGATTACCCAGTTACACTGAAAATTATCAAAAATCACCCGTTACTGACCCCAAAAACCAAAAGAACGACCCAGAGCACTAAAATTAAACATGTTTTATCAAGGAAAAGAAAACGACCTCAATCGAAAGGAAAACTGTTTAGTAAACCATTACATAAGGTTTATTGTCAATAAAACTGAACTGATTAAATTCAAGTTTAATTGGTTTTGAATAGGCTCATTAATCTGAATGAAAAACTTAAGTTATTTGAACCAATTAGTATGAAATATTTGCAGTATGACGAGAAAATATTTGTGCTTATTAGTAGGTATTTGATAAGAAATCGCACGTTAGGGTTGCGTTTGATAGAGTAGATTGAAAAAGTAAGTTAAGTTAAGGTAATCAAATCAAATGTCTTTATTAGCATAAAAACGTGGTTACAAAGATTCTTCTTAAGTATTCTTCTTTTCGTATCAATGGCAAATAATTTTGATTATAGTAACTTACTACTTGTTCCCGTCAAAAAGGTCCTACCAAATGCAAGGAACTGAAGAGGTAGGACGCGACAGCAAGTGTGTCATAGATTGCAAAATGCTGCAATCTTATCCTAGAAGCCCCACCTCTTCTCGAGTTCCCCGCATCTGCCAGCGCCCGACCGCAGTCTATTAAGTGTCTTCCATAATGAGCCAGGGAAGATCATGTCCTGGTGGAAGATTTTCGGCAATGGGGATATATGAGCTTTCATGGATACTTTTTTGACCACAGTTCTATCCTAGCCTTTGATAGATCTGATTCAAGGGGCAAAGATAGTCATCATCATTATGGTATTCAAGATTGTACTTCGGAGAGTTATGCTCAAGAGCTTATTCCACCATCTCTCTTCTACCATCGGGAGTCCAGAGGCACCTCAGAATATCACCCATACTTGGTTGATATTCCGCACATTCGCAGAAAGCTAAGGCTAAAGAGTGGAATTCTCCGGTGTATCCCACTATTTCCATTCCGAATTTCCATTGATGGAAATAATGAGACTGTTTGAGACTGCTTGTCCCACTATTTCCATTGCGATTTGAAATGCATTGTATATCTTTTGAAATATTCTCTGCCTGCGTCTGTGTTCCCGAGTTCATTTCATCCCGAATCAATTCAAGTCGCGAGTGAATAGGCTTCTTCTGGGCAAGCTTGTTCCATCGTCGACCTCATCTCTGTCTTCAAGACTAGATCGAGGTCAAGAGTAAGCCCATTGACATATAAAAAAAATCGTGTGGGTTGAAAGATCAATGACCGACCTCTGCTCACAAATCCAGGTGTCTGACCAAATGTCTGACAGAGTTTTTAGCCAATCAAGAGGCCTATTACATTTTGAGCGTGTTTTTGCGCAAAATAGCAAAGACTTTGACAACTTTAATTTATAAAATGTTGAAGAATAGTTATTATTTAAGTTCGTAGCGGCCTCGCTTTTTACAATTTTTTCTTATATTGGTGGATATAGCCAATATTCCGAAGCAAGTTTTCATAAAATGCGCGAAGGCACTTTCTTGAGCTCGTGGATTGAACTATTGGGCTAAGCAAACAAAATTAAAATAATACATTAAAATCTCTTATATAGGCCTCGGAATTTTGAAAAATTCATTGGAAAATCTAGAAAAACAATCAATTACGAACGAAAAAATCTACAAAAAACGCTCAGGTTTAACTGCAAATTGCTCTTTATTATATTAATATTATTTCTTATAACTTATACCATACTAAACTTTGGTATAAAGAAAATGAAAATCGCCTACGTTTGTTTAAAAACAATTCGTTTTAATACCTTAATTGAACGTACTTAAAACTGCCAAATTTCTCCATAATCCGATGCGCTGGCCTTTCAAACGCAATAATACGAGTAGTATCAAATAACTTGAAAATACAAAAAGTATTTATATCGTTTAGTTTCAGCTACAAAACAGTGTCGAAAAATCTGGACGCCGAGTGAGATTTTCCACTTATCATTTTTTTTAACGAAATTTTGTAAATTCCGAAGATGGTGGCCGAGATAAACGGCTATACGTGCCTTCCAAAGCACGGAATTATTACACTGTTCGGAAAATCAGATAATTAATCCTACAATTTCCTATTAGAGGCACTCAAACAAAGAGAGTGTCCTCAACGAGAATCGAACCCAGAACCTTCAGATCAAGAGCTGAACGCTCTAACAACTGGACCATTGAAGATGCGGTTGGTCGTAAGGGTAGCTTTTCATCAGAGCAGTATTTGGTAGCTTATCTACGAGCTGAAAAAGTTACAAATGCATGCTACGCGTATTCCATCTCAAAACCGCCATAATAGGGAACATGCACGATTTTTTTTTATTTAAGAAATCTATTCTCGTTCATGTAATAAACAGTCTTGTAAAACATTTTTCGAATAACTATAATTTTAAAAAAGATATAAGCCATCGAAGATTTGTTTCTGTCTCTTTCTAGCAAAACGAAATTTGATATGGAGTTTATATGGCCGTAGTGAATTGTGACGTCGCTATTCATGTCGGATCTCTCTGTCTAATTAGAAGTTTTAAATGCTTATATCGGCCGTATTTCTTTGCCGATTTAAATTTTAATTTCACTTTTTATCATCACTACTAACGGTATTTTCATACTTTGTTAATAAATGCGACTAAAAAAAATTATGCATGTTCCCTATTCGATTCTTGGGGTATGAAAATTAAGAAAAATTTAAAAATGCACGTAATAGTTCATGAGGTTCTTTTCCCAAGGGGTGAAAATGGGACTTTATGTCTAACCGCAACCGCTGTACCGCGCCTTAGGTATGCTCACGGCGAGACGGGGGGCCATCGCTCGTCATCGCTCCCGGCGGCAACTAGTTCTTGCTCTTTCCTTCCCACTGCCCCACCTCCCCGCGCATACCCAAGGCGCGGTACAGCGGTTGCGGTCAGACTAAAGTAAGCCTACACTGTGCGTCCGGCCATGTTAGAATATTTTTTTTTCGTATTTAGACTTATCTTACTCAGGAAAAGTTTTTCAGTTTTATGGTCAGAGTAACATACTCGAAGGTTCAACGTTACATTGCCAAAGAACTGTGTACCTAAAAATCATAAAAATCATAAATCTTTATTTGCTGAAAACATGGTATTTACATGGTGTTATAAAATATTGTGTAGCGCATTCATGTTTTGCCAACTTATGATATTAGCATGCAAAATAAATTATATTTTTTTAAATAATATTTATTCCTAATAATATACAGAGTGTAAGGTATGTATAGGTTGGCAAATACTGTAAGGGCATGATCAGTCAACCTAAGTTGAAAAATTGCAAACTTGATTGGACTGTTTGTATGGAGAGACCGATTTTTTTTAATTTCCTGAAAGTTTTATTTACTGAAAGTTGTTCAGTTACGTTGACTAATCATGCTCTTTCAGATTTGCCAACTTGTCTCTGACACCCTGTAACAATTTTGATAAGAAAAATATCTCCATATGTCCAGTAAAGTCAGTTTCTCTCGTCAGTCCGTGTTTACATGAGTACGATCACTCATGCACATGCACACAAAGCACAACCGTACAGTTTTGACCGCACGCCCACAATCGTAATATTGAACCAAAAATTGCTAACAAAAACTAGTACTTTCAGTACATTAACTATATTTTTGTATTAATCAGCGAAAAATTTAACTAAAAATAGCAGTATTCGTTCGTTTTTCAACAGTATTTTATGTCCCGCGTATGATTGCAAGTCATTTAAATTTTTGTATGGAAAACGGAACACCTGTTAGTGTAAGATCTGTTTTAATACTAAAATAAATACACATCGCCGAAGAGAAGACATTTATCATTTATACAATGAATCATACGCATAAAATCAGTCAAACAAGCATTTATAAATGTAGGGTGACCAGTAACTACCGACAATAGTTCACGGTCCTTCACGCTAGGGTGAACATACTTCCGGAGTGACCCGGGACAGTTTCCAACTAATCGGTCGGCCATGTGCTGCGATTATAGTAATTTTTGTGTGTGAAATTGTTGTCATCGCTTGGTCTGTCGTATGTGTTTTATTCTTTGACTCAAATTTTATAATTTGTTAGCTGGAGGAAGGTTAAAAGGTATTTATGAACAAAAACATGTATTATTCACCTCATGGTTGTAATAATGAATAAATAGAGGGGGGCGTAAAAAAAACCAAAAATATATTTTTTTAATTCAATGACCACAATATAGGGTGTAAAAAGTTTGTGAACTCTATTTTAATCTGTTACTTAAACCATAAAACTGAACAACTTTTCCTAGGCAACATAGGTCGAAACACGAAATTTTTTTTACTTCCCATACAAAATGCGCAATGTTGCGCAATCAGCTGGCGCAGTTTCTATGGGAAGTTGATTTTTTTTGTCGTTTTCCATGGAAAAATTTGTTCAGTTTCACGGTCTGAATAACACGCTAAAAATTGTGGTTGTTAATTTTTTTAACACCCTGTATGATAGACATAAAATAATTAACGTAGAGATTTCAGGACTAACAGCCAGTTGCACAAAGCGTCTTCAAAGTTAAAGCTCCTTTAAATATATTGCTGTCACTTTCTTTGTCATCAAAATAGAAAGAGTCAGCAATAGACTTAAAGGAGCTTTAACTTGAAAGATGCTTTGTGCAACTGGCGGTAAGTACAATAAATTTGGCGGTAAGTACAATAAATTTAATAGATTGACGTAATGAGAAAACGCGCTCTCCGTCCTGCGCGTGGGTTTCCAAAATCTTTGCCCCAAACATACATAGTATTATATTATCTGTGCCCAAACTAAGCTTTGCCTGTATCTTGGGGAAAATGAAGAGTTACGTGAAGAGTTACAATTCACACAAGGTCGTGTGATCCCAAACTAGACAACTAGACAAAGCCTGTCTATAGAGACTGGGGGCCAATTCTTGAAAGTCACAAGGTGATTTTCGAGATTTTTTAAATTAAAATAAGCCCTGTTAAACTCCTCAAAAGTAAGGATCAATATTTGTTAATTATAAAATAATGTTCAGTTTTAAAATTAACATCATAACAATTAGAGTTTTATGAGTTTATCGTAGCTTTTTATATTTTAAAAATCTCGAAAATCACCCGGTGACTTTCAAGAATTGGCCCCCTGAGATGAATATACATACATAAATAAATAAAATTATGGGTACCTAGACACAGAACAAATTCTTGCTCTGGGTGGGCAATGCGGCCATCGAACCTGCGACCTACGGTGTAGACGACTACGGTCACTAGCACTGCACCAATTGGGCGAATTTGTTATGCTCGTTACGTTTTCATTTACTTTTGCGTACGTACGCCATCTATCGTGAAGTAGAGATACTAGCATAGATACTTTTATAGACAGCGTCGAGTCCATCGTATTGCGTAAGAAGTGTGCCTTGGCAAAACTAGATGGCGTTTATTACAAAACGTGCAAGTTAAGCGCGTTGAAGTCTTTTGTATGGAGAAACTGAATTTCCTCGCAATTCCATTGCACTGGCGAACGGATACGAACGGTAATATTTGGTGAAGTAGTAGTTACAGTTGCAAAATTTTCAGAGGGTCTTTAATTCAATTCCTAACTGGAGCAGATATTTGATTGTAGAGTTTTGATCGCAATTACCAAGGTGTAACAAAAAGGGTATACCGGCCTTGAAGGATGTAAATGCCCATGAAACTGAACAACTTTCCCTAAGGAACATAGGTCGAAATACAAAAAAAAATGTTGAACTTCTATACAAAACGCGCTATCAGCTAATTCAGTTTCTATGGGAGGTCAATAAAGTTTTTTCGTATTTCGAACTATATTGCGGAGAGTTGTTTAGTTTCATGTGCAAATATCCTTCAGGATAAGTATACCCATTTTTGTTACACCCTATATACTGGGTTGTTTCTAATAAGTTACTTATGACTTAAATCTGAACTAGCTTTCCGAGAAAACATGGATCAATAAACGAGATTTTTTTCTGACGTTCTTGTAGAAACTTTGCGCCAGCAATAATGGAATCTATATGGGACAACCAAAATTCTTTCTCGTTTATTGACGACCGTGTCTTTGGAAAAGTTGTTCAGATTAATTTCCCTAGTTAAATACTACAATTTGCTCATGGGTTCCAAAAATAACCTAGTATAGGCAGCGAAGAATTCGGACTCCTTGCTCCGCTCGGAATAGAAGGAATACAAATTTATTTTACTATATTGACATCTGCCATTGTGTCCTAAGTTGAAATATCAAATCATCAAACGTGATTTGACATCCTCATACAAAATTTACAGAACGACGCCTATGCCGTATTTTCAATGACTCAATGAATGTCAGAATACCTTGTGACACATATCCTCTTATTCCTATGATATCCAGAGACCTCATTGTTCCTCCTGCCTTGCTGCGATCTTGATATACTTACTGACGAAATAATTTAAATCACAATTTTTCCTTGTCCCAGGAGCGGTCGGTTGGCAGTCGAGGGTTGGTGTTGCGCCAGAGGCATGCCTGCGCAGCCCAGCAGCGGTGGGCGGGCCAACAACGGCGCGCTCGCCCTACACTACGCTGCGGCTAGGGGCTGCCTGGACTGCGTGCGTCTATTGGCCAATACTACGCCTGATGTCAGGTAAGGATACCAGAATTGGTACGCTCGCCTTACTTTGAGACGCTGGAATGGTCAACCAGTGTCTACTATCAATAGAGAATATGCATGATTTTTTTTTGTTTTAAAGAAATATCCTCATTCATGTAATATACAGTTAAGTAAAACTATTTTTCGAATAACTATAAAATTTAAAAAGATATAAGCTATCGAAGATTTGTTTCTATCTCTTTCTAGCAAAAAGAAATTTATCGCGGAGTTTATATGGCCGTAGTGACATGTGACGTCATTGTCCATGTCAGATCTCACTTGTCTAATCGGCGCGTAATCAATAGTTTTAAATACTTGTATCGGTTAAATTTCTTAGCTGATTTAAATTTAAATTTGACTTTTTGTCATCTTAACTATGGTATTTTCATACTTTGTTAATAAATGCGACAAAAAAATTATGCATATTCCCTATTTCCGATATATCGATACGATACTATTACATGCATGCAAATTCAAAACTTCGTAATTTAATGATAGAGTAGGATATTGTTTGGACGCTAATCACTGCCAATTTGACAACACATCCAACCAATATTCTACTGTATTGTAAAGAGCGAAGTTATGAATTTGACTGTATAGTATCGTAATATCGACATTGAGAGTAGACACCCTGAGACGGCGCTACTAATCCGCCTCGGGATACTGACGATGCTGGCAGAACATGAATGGTGCGGATAAAGCTGCCTGGACTGCGTGATGCTTCTAACTGACCAAAATTAGTACACACACCCTAATTTTTCTCTCAATCGGGATTCAGCTTTAAAATAACCACAAATAAAATAACCACAGACTGTATCTTATCATGCATAAACAAATGCTAAACTAAAGTGTTTTCTCCTTAGCTGCATACAAATCTACAAAGTAG
Organism: Athrips mouffetella; assembly: GCA_947532105.1. Taxonomy (NCBI): domain Eukaryota; kingdom Metazoa; phylum Arthropoda; class Insecta; order Lepidoptera; family Gelechiidae; genus Athrips; species Athrips mouffetella. The sequence goes on along the minus strand of OX383976.1, from coordinate 4,293,452 downwards.
AAAATCGAAAATTTCATAGCCACAGGCAGGATTCAAACCTGTGTCTTTTCTCTCAGTGCCTGATAAGGCAAGACCACGGTAGCCAAGTTGGTTAAAACCGCTATCACACCTTCTTTGGTTTAGAAACGGCATACATTGCTGGTTGAAGTAAGGATATTGGAATCAATAGAGCCAAGCCTCCCTGCAATGTATGCCGAATTAGTCTTTGAATTTAGGAAAGTGTGATTGCGCTTTATGGTGTCTCCGGTACCTACTAAAGGAGAAGAGGCAGGTTTACTCGTATATTCAGTTCTGCCTATGGTTGTTAAATATCCGACCCCAAGAAGTGTCAAAATAAAATCATCAGAGAGCCAATTCTTAAATAGAACTAAAAAAAATTAAATGCCAGTATTTTATTTCTATTCGTTAAATATAAAGTAATGTTTCTTTTCTCACCTCATAACGGTTTGACAGGGTGAATTTGAATTTCTAGTCTCAATTTAAGTGACATTATATCACCCGATGATTTTAAAGAATTCTAAATGTAGGTACATAGATCTTTTAATAATTTTTAAATTTCATTTTAATTTTTCAAATAAATCACTCAAAATACCTTTATAATAACATTAATAACCCAATCTATCAAGCATCTTGGTCACACTCCATAGGAGCCGCAAGAAACAACCTACAAACCACATACATTACCTGTTTTTGTTGTCCATCACTGGTTACTACTTAAATATAACTGTCCAATCACGATACGTAACGGGCAATATACTGTTAATGCACTAACTGCATCTAAATGCATTCTGATGCTATTCAGATTTACTCTATATTCTACCGTAAGTCTAGATATCTACGTACGCAGCCCAGTTGGCGATCAAGTTAACTACGATTAAACTACAATTAGTTGAATAGGCTTAAAAATAGGCTTCTTCTGGGCAAGCTCGTTCCATCGTTGACCTCATCTCTGTCTTCCAGACTAGATCGAGGTCAAGAGTAAGCCCATTGACAATAAAATAAAAATGCCTTTCGTATAGAAATATGACAAAAACGAGATATTTTTTGTAAGTGATAGCAAAACCAGTATAAGCTGAGCCAGCGCTATGCTACAAACCTTTTAAACCAGAGATTTGCTCAAGGTCAATCTATTATTGCCATGATTTTGCGGCCGGCTAACCTTACATTTTTACGATTTTCTTTTTGCTTTTTTTCACATGGCGTCACTTTTTATGGCACTTTTAATGTGTAGTATTCAAATCAAATTTTTATGTATTTACATACATTAACAAAATTGTTTATTATTAGATAAAATTAACTAAACAACCTAATAAAGTAAACTAAAAATTATAGTAAACTAACGTTTGCAATGACATAATTCTAATTATGAAATAGGAAATTATGAATTGTTATGTTTTAATAAACGTACTTTGTTATTGGATTTAAAACATCTATCTTATATAGTTTTCAAACCCACGTGGAAAGCCATATCAAAAACTGGTTACGGTGTGAATGAACGTTTTAACCTCAATTTCCCTTTCAATTTTGGGCAGTTGTAAGAATTATAATGCGTGAAAGTGGACAAATTCCTAAGATCATTAAAAAAATTGTAGATAAACAAAACAAAATCGGACGATAATATTGCAATGGTCAGGGTACCTATTAATTCTTGAATATCATAACGTAATTTTTTGTGTTCCGTACCCAAAGGGTGTAAAACAAGACCCTATTGATATGCCTCCGATGTCTGTCTGTCTGTCAGCGGGCTGTATCTCATGAACCGTAATAGGTAAAAAGTTGAAGTTTTCACAGAATATGTATTTATATTGCCGCTATAACAACAAATAATAAAATAAAATTAAGAATTAATAGGAGTTTTCCTACTAGAAACGTATTTTTAGGCGATTTTTTGTAGATTTTTATTTTAGCTCTATCGTAAAAATAAGGAACACTTACTTGCGTAAAAATTGGTATGTTTATAAGCTATAGAATAACAACAAATGATAAAAACTGGTCAAGTGCTTTTCGGACTCGCGCGCAATCCATAAACTTTGGGGGAAATGTGTTATGTTCTTATTAGCTATACAATTTCAACGTATCAAAATGTAAGTACCTAGGCAACCGAGCTTCGCTCTATAATAGCCGCCTCAACCTGAAAATATCATCGGGTGAGCAAGCTATGTTACTCGCCAACAGATGGCGCTGTAAGTTTCTGTCTAAAACGCGGAATTTCAAAATGCTCAAAAACACGGGGAAATCGAATTTTCACAGACATGAGACCTAGCTAGATCGATATTTTTCCCCCATATGGTAAATTTCATCGAAATCGTTAGAACCGCTTTTCGAGAAACCGATTACAAATATATATACAAATATTGCTCGTTTAATAGTATAGGATATTATGTGATGACGGTAACCATTTAACCAACAAACAATCCGTAACAGAATCGATTGTCTTGCTTGAGTTGTCACTGAAATGCGTGGAGACTGAGATTAAAGTTCGAATAATACTGTTTTTTTTTAAATGCTAACTAAAAAGTTAGTTAACACGGACGGCATTTCAATTTTGTTATTGAATATCATCGAGAAAATTTTGAGTTAAAATATAACCGAAATATCTTTTAAAACCGGTCAAGTGCGAATCGCACTCGCGCGCCGATGGTTCCGATATACCTATAGTATTTTTGGAAGCAATATAGTCCATTTTTAGGACCGCAAATCTAAATTTGTAAAGGTTTTTTGCAGATTAAAAAACTGTGCAATTTAGAAAGATCGTTCTATTTTCATGTAATATTTACATAAACTTCTATAGACTGTGATTAATTCAGATTTTTCGTTTCACTAACTTCGGAGATAAAGGTGGGAGGTATTTTTTTGACATTTTTAGTAAAAAAATACAAAAATATATTTTAGAATGTACAAGTAAAGTCCTTTCATATGATACCCCATTCGACCTAGTAACGACAACTTGAAAATTTGCCTCCCTATTTGGGCCCCATTTACATTGATAATCATATTTTTTTTATTGTTTCATGTGCAATTAAGTTAGGCAACCACATTCTAAAACTATGTCAAATTTCAAGTCGATAGCATGAGTGGTTGCTGAGATATACAGATGTGACCGACAGACAGACAAACTAAGTCGCACCTTTTTTTATCATTTAAAAAATAAATAAAAATAAAAACTAGTTATTTCGGACAACATGGTCCATGAGTGTTAGTATGCCTTAAAACTATGTTATTAATTTTGAACCCTAAAAAGTAACTCGTGTAAGTATACTATTAATCAAATATAACATTTCACATTTTTTCAGCTTTTCATGGCTTTTAATTTTGAATTTTATTGATGTTACTTATTCAAGAATGGATACCCTGCATCACCCTAAGGTAGACTGTTAGATCAAAGTCCGCCTTTGCACTTATGTGGATGATTTTTATTAGTACGGTCAACCGCTCGTCGGTAGAAACTTTTTCAACTCTATTACCACGCCATAAGGTCCAAAAGTGTTTCTACTGATGTGCGGTTGAGTGTACCTGCTGACTGTTATAATCATATATTTGACATTGTGAAATTTTATTTTAACAATGTAATATATTTTTTTTATATTCATATTATTGAGTACTTGCAGAGTTACTCTGTTAGTTAATCTATAAGTCATAAAACTATCTCACAATCTTGTGTGGATGTAAACATTTTCATTTTAAATACTTGATTGATGACGTATTCCGCCGAAACGTTACACAAGTGTGGTCGGACCCTTATTTACGATCTATTAATATTATATATATTATTTTTAATCTTATTCAACTTACGAATAATTCTCTATTATTTAAATCCCAACAAGCGATTCTATTATATTGAAATTTGTCATGATGATAAAAATGTTTACAATAAACTTTTGCCATTAAACTAATTAACAAAAGATTAATTTAACTGTCTAACATTTTTTCCACAAACTGCAGCTGCCACGGACATCATTCATAGAGTTAATGAAATAACGTATTCGTAGTGTTGTGCCGTTCTCGGTAATTATTCTCGATGCAAATGCGGGAAAAGGTTAAGAAACCAAAGCCCGAATTAAATCAGGCTCTAGCCCCAAAGATGATTAAATTGTTTAAGACTAAGCTTTTTAAAATACTTTTTAGAGTTTGATAAAATATCATAGTTCGTATACAGCGTGAATTTTTATTCGTTATAAACCCGAAGCCCCGTCATTCTACTCTTGAAAAATTTTTTACTCGAAAGAAATTTTTCTGCTTCCCATACAAAATGAGTCGATCACGTGACCACTTTACTATGGGAAGACGAAGAAATAAAAATTCACGCTGTATAAGATCCTAATGCAATAGTGAACATAATTTTAGTATGTTACTCAGACCATGAAACTAAACAACTTTCCCCAAGGAACATAGGTCGAAATACGATAATAAATTTTTGACCTCCCTTACAAACTGCATCAGCTGATAGCGCATTTTGTATGGGAGGTCAAATTTGGCTTTTCGTATTTCGACCATGAATAATTTTCCTTGGGGAAATTTGTTCAGCTTCATGGTCTGAGTAACATACTAAAATTATGTTCACCATTTCATTAGGACCTTATATTTCAAAACCAAAAGCAAAGATAAATTGTCGTTGCAATGAAAATTGTAAATTTAGTTAACCGTACCCAATGTAAAGTTTTTTTTGCACACTTATGTTAATAATCTTTAGTTAAAGGCTTACACGATCACACATGCTTTTTGATTTTCTAGGAAAAAAAATAGTCTTGTATCATCGTGACAGATATCTAAAACTATTTGAGGCGTTGTTTTTAGAAAATAGAACACGCTCGTCTCTTTTTAGGCTTATTCAGGGCTTTAGTCATACAAATGTCACCCGTAACTATTTTATTGGGTTTAGATAGTATAGTATATTCCGAATATAAACAGGTAAGAAAATACTGGGAATATTCCTAAGGCACATCACTAGGAGCGAGTTGCGCCGACGACGCAGAGAAAGCGTTACCGAATTAATAGCGCTTATCCGCCATCTGCAATCTGCGCATCTTCACAGCGCACGCGCATCGCTCTGATCTGGCACAGGGAGGGAGTTGGGGTAGCATTCCTCTTTTAAAAGAAGGTTGTTCAAAATGATTTTCATTGCCTTTGTGATTAGGTATTTTAAACGCAAATAGTCTGGATTTTTTTAAATAACATATTTTAAATCCGGGCCTTGCGCCGTCACGTTGCTCTAAGTTTAAATCTTATCAAATTATGACAAAATTGTACCTGGGAGACTGGGAGACATTTCACACAAAGTCATCTGATCCCAAACTAGGCAAAGCCTGTAATATGGGTACCGAAGACTGACATACATACATAAATAGATAAATAACACCCAGACACAGAACAAACACTTGTGTTCATCACACAAATGTTTGCCCTGGGCGGGGATCGAACCCGCGACCCTCGGCGTGAGATGCTCACTACCAACCACACCAACGGGCTTGTCATACACACCTACACGTTTTATAAACTGGTTTGTTTACTCTTGAAAAAATTAAAAACGTATTCTGTTATTTCATCATCATCATAACATCCCATGAAACGTCCAATGCAGGATAGGGAGCTCCCTCCAAAACTCCATCTTTTAGTGTTACGGCTGGCACCATGGACTGAGGTTGTTTGTGGCAGCAGAATGTAAGGTGGTACGATACACAGAAGGATGCTGCTGCCCATCATCAGGTTCATAAACCCTTGGTCGCCTCTTGTGACACCCACGGGCAAAGATGGGTTGGTTGGTACTATTCTTTGCCGGCACCACATATTTATCGAACTCTTTCTTTTAACTGAGTCCGCCTCTGTTTAGTATTATTAAGACGGGTAACCGTGTGTCCATCGTGGCATATTTATTGTTTAACTCAATGGTGAAATAGATATCATTTCTTTAATGCGCAAGATTATACTATTTAAGCCGTTAATCTTTAGTGTTTATAATATGGTTTATATTTGCTATTGTTATGTTGACACTTGAGGGAATGTGGTATTGTATTTGTGCATTGTGGTGTATGTCGTAAAAGGCGACTAAGGGGTAATGAATTGGAGGATGGCCAGAGGTGTGCTTCTGCGTATAGTGCCATCATACATACTGCGGTCATCAACAATCGCAGTCTATCCTACCTGTAACGAAAAGCTGTGATAATACTGAAGGGTGTGAATCTGCCCATGAAACTGAACAACTTTTCCTAAGGAACATAGGTCAAAATACGAAGAACCAAATTTGACCTCCCATACAAAATGCGCTATCAGCTAATGTTTATAAGGGAAGTCAAAAATTGATTTTGTTCTATGATCTATGTTTCTTGGGAAAAGTTGTTCAGTTTCATGGGCAGATTCACACCCTTCAGTATTATCACACCTTTCCGTTACACGCTAACAAGCGTGGTGATTATGGTACTTCCCCCTCAAACTGTACCACGTATTTTTGCTAAAGAATTCTGTAGGGCGTCCTTGTCCAGCTGTTGATTTTCTCATGGGATGCTATAATAATGAGGCCTGCTGGCTTTTCGCTCGAAATGAGAACATCACTTGCACTGATGAGCAAAGGAAACGGGTCTTTAGTTTTACCACCATATATTTTCGCACAATATTGACCTTAAAGTAATCGTCTATAACTTACCCAAATAACATACAAATGTGATAAGTCGATCCTTAGATAAGAATTTCCGAAACATTGTACAAATCTAAAATGTTTAGAAAAACTCGTGCGTCACATCAAAAATTTGGTCACGGAAATAAAGGATGTAAGGGACGGTGTACCGAAAACTGAAAGGGCGTGCTCAGTCAACGAAACTGAACAATTTTCCCAAAGAAACATATGTTGAGAAATGAAAAAAAATGTTGACCTCTACATACAAATTGCCCACTCTGGTCGAACAGTTTGTATCGAGAGATCAAAATTTTCTTTTCATTTCCCAACATATGTTTCTTGTATATGGGAAATCTGACGAAAATTCGTGCTTTTTCTTCTAAGTGATGTACTGAATTTCCTGGATTATGAAGACAGGTGTGATCTTCCAGAGATTTATTGACAAGGTTCTTATCTAAAGATCTGACTAATCAATATTGACGATTACTTTGTGCCCATCATTGTATGAAATAGTATGGCGGAAAAACTACCGACCCTCTTTGCTCTTCACTGTATTGTAGTGTTTAAAAATTCCTAACACTATGTGATTTTTTCTGTGATTCTACTCACGGAAATATGCAACTAAACTGAAACAAAAAAATTCAAACATTCTAGAAAGAAAAGAAGGACATAGCTGAAGAAATAGAGCTAAAATCTAGAAAGATCTAACAAAAACCTAAATTCAAAAGTGAGTCCAGAATGTTTGGAAACGAGTAGCATGGGTGTATAAAAGTGACCACCGAGCGGCTACGCAGTAGTGTAGTGGAAAGCAAAGTAAAGAAGAAGTCAAAAGGAAGAGGAAGCCTCAAAGGTAATCCAAGAGGGTACAGAGGAAAAGAGGTTCAGGACGTAAGAGAGCTCGGAGGGAAGATTCCATAGACGAAGTCCAAGAGGGAAGAGCGGCTCAGAAGGAAGAGTCCGTAGAAGTTTTATTTGGGAGAGTTGCATATTTTCAGTAATCTCTATGTTTCAGGAGTAAAAACCACTGGTAATTTAAATTTAAAAAAATTAAAAACTGTTTATTTCAAATTAAAAATATATGAAAAATTACATGCACCAAGCGCTTAATCTTATTATTAATCAAAGATTATGTGCGCTGGAGGAGTTTAAAACCTGCGCGCACAATTCACGTTCTGTGTGTGTGTCAATGTATGTATGTTTGTATGTAACACCGGACGCTTTCATCGCCTATTGCACAATTGGAACTACAAGCTAGTAATAGTAATAAGAGTTTAAGTAAAGCAAATTATAATTAATTTGCTTTACTTAAACTTAACTGCATTTAATTAAAACGCGTTATAAATTGAAATTATTTAATGCTCAATGTTAGATTTAATTAGTTGAAGTGATTTTTTTTTTATTGAGAATGGGCTTACTCTTGACTTCGATCTAGTCTTGAAGACAGAGATGACGTCTACGATGGAGCGAGCTTGCCCAGAAGAAGCCTATTCACTCGCGACTTGAATAGATTCGGGTTATATGAACTCGGGAACACAGACGCAGAGAATTCCACTCTTTAGCCGTGCGCATTATACAAAATGTTTCAAAGCGCTTTGTGCGAAGTGCGGAATATCAACCAAGTATGGGTGATATCCTGCGGTGCGTCTGGACTCCCGATGGCAGAAGGGAGATGGTGGAATAAGCTCGTGGAGGTCTAGAGCACACTCTCCGAAGTACAATCTGTAGAAAACCGACAGACATGCAACTTTGCGACGGTGGGTCAGACTGTGAAACTTGGTTTTCACCAGCATCTCATCACCAACGAGCTTCTTGGCTCTGCGATCTATCGAGTCAAGTGCGGCTAGCTGGTATTTGGCTGAGTCATCCCAAAGGTGACAGCAATTCTCCATGCACGATCGGACTTGGGCTTTATATAAAACTAGAAGCTGACCAGGAGTGAAGTAACGCCTAACCTTATCGAGGATGCCCAGGTTTTTTGCCGTAGTTTGAATTAATTAAAAATGTTATTATGAGACAGAGAAATATGAGAAATGTTTTCTAGGTGGTTTGACTTTTGTGAAAAGTCCATCTGGACAAGTACCACCCCCTTGCCTTTTTCTACCGTAAACTGAGAGAAATTTCAACAAAAAACTTGTTGGATACAACATTCCGCGTGGTTATATTAGCGCCTATCTGCTCTTTTGTTGAATCAACAAGTTCAAACTTGTTAAGTGTAACTTGTTGAATCAACAAACGCAAAAATCAACAGTCAGCACGTTATTTCAACATCTTAACATGTTGTTGTCGACTCAACTCAATCGACATTTTTTCTGTGGATGGTACATTATGTGCTTGCTCAATCAACAGTAGCATGTTGTGTCATCTTGTTGAATCTGCGTGGTGTACTTGTTATATCTACAGGTAGCTTGTTACTTTATCTTGTTGAGAGTACATTATGTGCTTGCTCAATCAACAATTGGCATGTTATGTCATCCTGTTGAATCTGCATGGTGTATTTGTTATAGCTACAGGAAGTTTGTTACTTTATCTTGTTGATAGTGCACTATGTGCTTGTTCAATCAACAGTTTGCATGTTATGTCACCTTGTTGAATCTGCATGGTGTACTTGTTATATCTACAGGTAGCTTGTTACTTTATTTTGTTGATAGTGCACTATGTGCTTGTTCAATCAACAGTTTGCATGTTATGTCACCTTGTTGAATTTACATGGTATACTTGTTATATCTACAGGTAGCTTGTTACTTTATCTTGTTGATAGTGCACTATGTGCTTGTTCAATCAACAGTTTGCATGTAATGACACCTTGTTGAATCTGCATGGTGCATTTGTCATATCTACAGGTAGCTTGTTACTTTATCTTGTTGACTGTACATTATGTGCTTGTTCAATCAACAGTTTGCATGTTATGTTATCTTGTTGAATCTGCATGGTGTACTCATCATATCTACAAGTAGCTTGTTACTTAATCTTGTTGACAGTACATTATGTGCTTGTTCAATCAACAGTTTGCATGTTATGTCATCTTGTTGAATCTGCATGGTGCATTTGTCATATCTACAGGTAGCTTGTTACTTTATCTTGTTGACAGTACATTATGTGCTTGTTCAATCAACAGTTTGCATGTTATGTCATCTTGTTGAATCTGCATGCTGCATTTGTCATATCTACAGGTAGCTTGTTACTTTATCTTGTTGACAGTACATTATGTGCTTGTTCAATCAACAGTTTGCATGGTGTGTCATCTTGTTGAATCTGCATGGTGTACTTGTCATATCTACAGGTAGCTTGTTACTTTATCTTGCTGTTTTAACATTTAGCTTGTAACGTAAGGGCGCTTTTCCAGTCACGCGGATTTGCATCCGCGTGCGGATATAGCACGTATGGGTGCCGTCCGCACTAGATTAATTTTATACATGCTTCCGCATCATGCATGTGGATGGCACGCGAAAGAAAGGAAGCATGTATGAAATGATCAAGTACGGACGGCAAGCACGCGTACCAGATCCAAACGCGGACGCAGATCAGCGTGACTGGAGAAACGCCCTTATAGTTAGTACTGACCAAACAAACTCGTAATGCATGAATAACTAAAGTAGTAGCTACCTGTAGATAGTATCAAATATAAAAACAATCACAATATTTACAATCATTTTACCTACTAACAAGAAACATAACTTTGTGCTGACCAAACAAACGCGTAATGCATGAACAACTAAAGTAGTAGCTACCTGTAGATAGTATCAGATATAAAAACAATCACAATAATTACAAAAAAATACAATAATTTTACCTAGGTACTAACAAAAAACATAAGTTTGTGCTGACCAAACAAACGCGAAATGCATGAATAACTAAAGTAGTAGCAACCTGTAGATAGTATCAGATATAAAAACAATCACAATAATTACAAAAAAATTACAATCATTTTACCTACTTACAGGAAACATAAAATCAAAAAATGATAGAACAAGCACACCTTTAATGATATTTAAAAAAGAGTCTTCTTTGAGTTTAGATCAGTTTATCTACAAAAACAATCTCTTCAGATAAAATTGAATGACATTACATAGCATAAAAGTTAAAAAATCATCTTTGATGATAGATTTGATTGTAATAAATATCTAAATTTAATAACCTTCCTATCTGAACAGATACGTTTATAAATAAACTAGATAGGTTTATAGGTAAATTAGAAAAGAAAATTGTACTTATAAAGAATTATCAATCATTTATTAAGTAATTCACATACTATATTTATTAAGTATTTATTACACACATTACACATATTATATTTATTAAGTAATTCACATACAATGGCATATTCTAAGTGTAGAAACTGGCCAAACATAACACAGACTATTTTAATTTGTTATAAAGTGACATCTAATTTATACTTCAGCGCATAGTTCACAATATAATAAAAAATCAAGCGTTTCGAAGCAAGCCTATTATGACCATAATTAAGTATTTTTTTATGTCGAAAACTTAAAAAAAATATTCCTAAATGTCGAGTATGAAATCAAATGCGACCCTAAGAATATTATATTTAAAAGCAACCTGCCTTGAATGGTGCACAATAAATATGCCAGTAAAAAAAATTGAGTTGCCTGGTCGCAACCTGGCATGTTTCGTACAGTTAGCAAAAACTATTTGTATTTTCACCAAATCGTGTACCAAGTAAGAACATAACTAGTACTACATGCACAAGTACTAAAAATCAACAAGATTGTTATAACCTAAAAATTACATCGTAACTCGCTATAGTACCTGGAATAAGGCAGGGCAACCGTCTATGTTTCGGTACTTATTGAGTACCTAGTACTTTTGCATGTACTGACTGTATGAAACGTGCAAATTTGCGCCCAGGTAACCCTGTTTTTAAGACTTACCTTTTCTTTGTGCACTAGCTTCTACACAGGTCGCTTTCTGGTATACGATACAAAAATACAAAATACAAAATATTTATTTCATTAACCAGAAGTGTGCTTACCATCTAGTTGCCGAAGCCTCCTTTTAAGCTTTTTATGCCTGTGTCAGGAGGCTCCGCTCTTCCATAACCGACTACGTAGTTACAGTATACAAGTAAACAATAAGTCAAGCTTGACAGATGGCCCGACTTTAGCCTCTACAACTAATGAAAAATAACGGTAACAGGCCCGATGTCAAGCCTACTTTGCTTGTATCTTAAATTCAAACAAGTAAAATATAATTTATGACAAAAGAGAAAAAGGTAAGGTTAGATTATTACTGATTGAGTGGTGCGAGTGTGGGTGAGTGTGTGTGTGTGTATGTGTGGGTGAGTGTGTGTGTGTATGTGTGTGTGTGTGGGGGTGTGGGTGTGTGTGCGTGGGGGTGTGTGCACTAAAGCAAGTTATTACTCAAGTATGGCATGAACAAGTTCATGCATACGTGCCTACGTGCGGGGTTGCTAAATTGAAGAGCAGATAGCCCTACGACAAGGTCTTGGGATCGGTCAGATGTATATACAACTTCCACTAGCTACTCATCAATTCAACAACCCTTCCGTCATGTCATATGACTTAGTTTCTATCCAACGAGTTAACAATTTTTTACACTCAGATAGCGATTTTGGATAAATTTGCAACTCTTTGTTTGTTAGATTATATAATTTAGCAGAGCGACTATTAAATTGCCTGCTTGCGAAAGTGGTGTTTGATCCTGGCACAATAGCCGCCAAATCACATCTTCTTCTACTCATGATACTGTTGTCGAAGGGAAGGGCCTTGTGTTTCCTTAACACAGCATGGACGATGTACAGTTTCCTAATCGTAAGTACGCTTGCCAGTTGATATAAGCTTTCCGTAGCAAATCTACGTTTTTTGAAATACATGACCTTTAGTAAACTTCGTTGAGCCCGTTCTAACTCTAGAAATTTTATTTTAGTTGCACCTCCCCATATAGAGATACAGTAAATCAGTATGGACTGAACTAGTGCTATGTATATCTGCTTAAGGAGATCTTTCGCTTTGCACTTTGGATCAGCCACTACTCTTGGCACCACATGTCTTAGAGTTTTGAAAATCCATGTGATGAGGTAAGTTGGTGACGATCAGGAGACGCATTATTGAAGCGCTCCACCTGAGTGTACTGCAAGTTATCCTACGTTGGTACAAGACATTTGTACTACGAGAGTAGTGACCTATGAGATCCATGTTACGTTGGATATGATCGTTAGACTGATCTGTATAAGTAGAAAACAACAGGTCTGCCTTTCATCCTCTTGACAGTTTCACTAGTACGACCACATCCGACCATATTTGGTGGTCCGACTAGCAAAACTGCCTATAAGATGAAAGGCAGACCTGTTGTACCTATATAGGTACTTTCTATTAATACGCACAGGTTCCATTCATGTACTTATCCATTCAATTAATTTTTTTATTCAACCACTTTTCTCTCCAACTGTACAGAATTTGCCTGGCTGCGCATTGGCAGACCAACGTAATATGGATCTCATAGGCAACTGCTCTTGCAACAAAGCTGCAAATTTCTTTTACTGGATATCGTAGGATAACTTGCAGTGCCTTCAACATCAAAAAATACGCATTCAAATAAGCTTTAAGTAACATAGTGCTCTGCAGAGATGACGCCACGAATAATTTTGAAACTGAATAAAGATTACCTATGTATAACTTTCAATATTCCAATAAAATAATTTCGTAAATTGGCGCCAAATCCTTGTAACCATCTAAATTAACTTACTATCAACTTATAAATTAACTAAAAAATGATGGTCCTAAATATTATAGTGAAGTCAAGAATATTTCGACTTATAAATGGTGAACTAAAGCAACGAGTAATTTATACAAGACTAGGGGGCAAAATTTCTAGATAGCTTATCAATCTGCTAGTTATTCTGCTAGACCTATTTTTTTTACCAACGGAAGCTTTGTCAGCTAGCGGTGAAACGGGCCCTAAACCTTAATCAAAGGACCAACGAAGTGTTACAAATTTTGTCAAATCAAGCATAATAGTAATTGTGTTCGTGACAGATGCAATAAGTTCACTATACTACTTTGTAGAAGTTCACTATATTTTATGTATACATTTTGGTTGGTAGTTGCGACTTCGTAAGCGAAGAAATGTTCGTCAAAATCAATGGTTTTTAAAGACGAGCAGGAGAATAACACTTCATTTTTCTTGTCACAAACGAGATAGGATTCGTCAGAATACTGTGCTCCAGTTGTTTGTATGGTTTTAAATGCTACATCTACTCCCTGAATAAGTGTATTCAGTTTATAGTCTCACCAATTACAACATAATATATTTGTTGTATATCCGAAACTGTTCCTGTATATAAAACAAATGGTTGTAAGGTTCTTCCTAGTTTTAGCATTTTTTCTCTTCCATTGATTTTGACGAACATTTCTTCGCTTCGTTGGTCTTTTGATTAAGGTTTAGGGCCCGTTTCACAACTAGCTTCCTAGTTTCAGCATTTTTTTTCTTCTAGTAGTTATTGTCGATTTTATTTACATCTGCAACATTCGCGACTTCTGTAATTCTCCTACGTTGGTACACGAAATTTGTAGTTTTGCTACGAGAGTAGTTGTATACATTTTGGTTGGTAGTTGCGACTTCGTAAGCGAAGAAATGTTCGTCAAAATCAATGGTTTTTAAAGACGAGCAGGAGAATAACACTTCATTTTTCTTGTCACAAACGAGATAGGATTCGTCAGAATACTGTGCTCCAGTTGTTTGTATAGTTTTAAATGCTACATCTACTCCCTGAATAAGTGTATTCAGTTTATAGTCTCACCAATTACAACATAATATATTTGTTGTATATCCGAAACTGTTCCTGTATATAAAACAAATGGTTGTAAGGTTCTTCCTAGTTTTAGCATTTTTTCTCTTCCATTGATTTTGACGAACATTTCTTCGCTTCGTTGGTCTTTTGATTAAGGTTTAGGGCCCGTTTCACAACTAGCTTCCTAGTTTCAGCATTTTTTCTCTTCTAGTAGTTATTGTCGATTTTATTTACATCTGCAACATTCGCGACTTCTGTAATTCTCCTACGTTGGTACACGAAATTTGTAGCTTTGCTACGAGAGTAGTGGCCTATGAGATCCATATTACGTTGGATATGATCGTTACAGCCTGTATAAGTAGAAAACAACAGGTCTGCTTTTCATCCTCTTGACAGTTTCACTAGTACATCCACATTTGGTGGTCCGACTAGCAAAACTGCCTATAAGATGAAAGGCAGACCTGTTGTACCTATATAGGTACTTTCTATTAATACGCACAGGTTCCATTCATGTACTTATCCATTCAATTAATTTTTTTATTCAACCACTTTTCTCTCCAACTGTACAGAATCTGCCTGGCTGCGCATTGGCAGACCAACGTAATATGGATCTTATAGGATCTCATATGGATCTCATCTCTTGCAACAAAGCTGCAAATTTCTTGTACTGGATATCGTAGGATAACTTGCAGTGCCTTCAACAACAAAAAATACGCATTCAAATAAGCCTTAAGTAACATAGTGCTTTGCAGAGATGACGCCACGAATAATTTTGAAACTGAATAAAGATTACCTAGGTATGTATAACTTTCAATATTCCAATAAAATATTTCGTAAATTGGCGCCAAATCCTTGTTACCAAATGATGGTCCAAAATATTATAGTGAACTCAAGAATATTTCGACTTACAAATGGTGAACTAAAGCAACGAGTAATTTATACAAGACTAAGGGCTAAATTTCCAGATAGCTTACCAATCTGCTAGTTATTCTGTCAGATAGTAGAACAATTTTTATTACAAACGGAAGCTTTGTCAGCTAGCGGTGAAACGGGCCTAAACCTTAATCAAAGGACCAACGAAGTGTTACAAATCTTGTCAAATCAGGCATAATAGTAATTGTGTTCGTGACAGGTGCAATAAGTTCACAATATTTTATGTATACAGTTTGGTTGGTAGTTTCGACTTCGTAAGCGAAGAAATGTTCGTCAAAATCAATGGTTTTTAAAGACGAGCAAGAGAATAACACTTCATTTTGATTGCCACTGTATATGTTTTTAATAATTGCAAATGAGGGCAAGCACGTTGATTCTGACAAATCCACTGTAATTACAGAATTTTCTCGAAACAAAACCCCGTCTAGTTTTACCCACGACAAAGAGCATTGTATAAAACTTTCTCCCGTTAACTCAAAGTTTCGGCCTAGTTCTAAAATTTTCGTTTTCTTTAACAGTTTTCGTTTTCCATAATCTGTAGAAGAAAGGGGCTCATTTTTCAGAAAAAGGTGATTTAGTTGAAGCTGAATTTTTAAAGCAATTGTTTTTGTAATATTAACTCGACTTGTTGAAGATCTAGCCACAATTTTTGCCACTCTGTGCTTCGCCTCAAATCTCATTGTCCACATCCTTGTTATAGGACCAAATTTTTTTAACATGCCCGGATAGTGCACTAGAAAGTGAAATTTAGGAGTTAAATGTTTTTTACTAAGAGTCATATACAGCAAATTAAATTCGCTAATCAGGTATTTTAATTGTTCGCATGAATCGTCATATACCTGAACGGAATATAACTTATGCATAATTTTTCGTAGTAAGATGTACAAATTCCATATCTCATTCTCTTTCGGTACGTAATAACCAGCGAGCAGACCAAAATACCTGACGAGAACTGACATTTCAGAAGCGGAAGTGCGTATTTTTAATGTTGATCCTTCAAATTGTAAGCCAGTAGAGGTTGGTTTGGAATTTGAATCTGGACCAAAATCAAAAGCAAACATTCTGTCAGTTAAATTTTTTAAATGAAATAGTTTTGCTTGTATTAATTCAGTGATAACAAAATTCATTACTTTAATACATACTCCTTCTAACATGTCGTGAAGTAAATCAACGGCTACATTAGCAAATAAGTCAAAATCTTTTACATCCAGCCACACACAATCCTCTTTTATACCACTTTGCGAAACGTCATTAAGACTCCTGAAGGCGTTGTAATTATCCATATTTCTCAGCAATGTTGAATCTTCAAAAGACATGATTCGTATATTTTCTTTAGAAGCAATACACATACGACAAGGATAGTTCGCAGAAAAACTTTCGACAAAACCAAGCATGGAGTGAAGACCTAAATTGTCACCAGTAAGTGCACCAAACCGGAACTTAATTGTGCCTCGATATACATCAGTATTGACTAAAATACCATTTTCGATTAAGTAATTAATTTCATCGATAATTTTTCTAAAAACTATTCTGTTACCAAATTCAACCCTGTCTGCAGAATGAAATAGGCCTAAAACGAATATACCTGCTAACTGTGATGAATAGCTTGGGGGAAGAGATGGTATAGAAACATACACTCCACCAAGTTTATGCACTCCTGCATGGCTGCCAAGAGGGTTGCTGATCTCAAAGTCATCGTAATAAAGTGTAAGTGGTAATATCAAATCCGAACTAGAACTTCCGTTACTCTCAAAATTTTGCCAGACTGACCCTTGAATAAAATTTGTTACTGGAACAGGGTTTGTTTTCAAAACAGACATGTAAGCTAAAGTTTCTTTTAAAACATTAGGTAGTGAAAAAAAAGTCTGTAAAACTAGATGCAAGGGTATAAGTTGCATTACACTATTAACTGGTAAATAGCTGAGACCAAGCCGCGTCCGTTTCATTTCCATTCTCTTCCCTACAATAACTTCTATAGGAGATATGAATGTGCCACACTTTGAAAAGTTGTCAAAGCACTTATGTTCAGAACAAAAACCAGCAATAGAGTTTTTAAATAAATTCAGTATTTCCTCAACACTACCCATTGCATTTTCATTAACAATACCCTTTCTTACTTGCTCACGAAAATGACAGCTTAATACATTATCCATGGAATGCCCGAGGAAGGATTGCATGCCCTGCACTACTTCTTGCACAAATGACCGTGGGACTACTAAATTTGCATACAATGATGAAACGAATATACTTAAATCGCGCTTAAGAATGCTTTCAGCATTCTCATGTGAATAGTTTGTGGCATTTAACTGCAAGTCATGCGAGGTATCATTGATAGTGTTTAACAAAGATTTATCCTGATTATTCGTTGCTACTGTTTCAATATTAGGTTCAGATTTTTTGTTGGAATATTCACCTGTATTACTATTTGGAGTTTCGCTTGAAATGTGACACAACTTTATATGTTTTGAAAGTGATTTTATGCAATGGAAATGCCGAAAACACCCCTCTTCTCCGCAATGAATTACAGTTTTGTCTAACGCTAAAAAGCACATAGAACGCAGGTGGTGACAAAGAGCTCGCGTATTTGGAAATTGTGCCTTACAAGCAAAACAAGTTAACATTTTATTCACTTATTTTTAAATCACTTATCAAAGTATGAAGAACACTAAGTGATTTATCGAATCTAGTATTGATGTTATACAACACTCTTTGTATAAACAGCCAAACGAGATAGGATTCGTCAGAATACTGTGCTCCAGTTGCTTGTATAATTTTAAATGCTACATCTACTCCCTGAAGAAGTGTATTTAGTTTATAAATAGTCTCACCAATTACAACGTATATTTGTTGTATATCCGAAACTGTTCCTGTATATACAACAAATGGTTGTAAGGTTCTTCCTAGTTTCAGCATTTTTTCTCTTCTAGTAGTTATTGTCGATTTTACATCTGCAACATTTGCGACTTCAGTAACATACCCTTCCCGAATCTCGGTTCTGGATGGTTTCCATGCCGGTTTTCCTTTTTTCTTAGATGGTACCGACGGCATCAAATAAGGCAGGAGAAGAAGTGCAGAATTCGTCTCAGATTCGGGGTTTTCTTCTAAAACAAAATAATATTATAATATTAATTACTCTGCTCCACTCCACTGTAGAGGGCATCACTTGGGCAACACATTTCAAATTAAGGGTATGGGTGTAGACGACATTCGCTTGAGAGTCCCCGGCAGTGACCCCCGCGCCGGCTCGTACCTGGTTCAACAAGCATCCCTGGCCATACTGCGCGGCAACGCGGTTAGTATAATGGGAACTTGTGAACCAGGTACGAGAGAAGGCGGGATCTCAGACTGTGTCTATTATTTTTTTAATAGATAGACTTAAGTATTGACATAGATTTTATCTTCTGAAACAACTAATAGTGATAGTAGTGTTAGGAAATTGATACTATATTGCTCACATACATATCGGGTAAAAGAAAGATTGTGTAACTTACCATTTATGCAATTGATAATTTGCTGAATTTCTCTTTTGACATCTTTGTCTTTAAGCTCCTTAATTTTTCTCTCAGCTACTTTGATAATATTTTTTTGGTACAATATTATGTTTGAATACAAGAAGTCCTTGTTGTTTTTGTAAATTCGGTCAAAATCTTGTAATAGCTGTTAATAAAGACATTATTATTTTTAAATAAAGATTTATAAATGATAAGCAGCAGATAACAGCAATAAATTTCAGCAGCCAGTAGTGACATTGTTGAAACTTTAACAGTTTAATGAAACGGCACCACTTTCTGTTGTAGACTTAGGGCCTGTCTCACCGCTTTTCTATAAAGTTCCACATAGCAAATATACAGATAAAATATCTGCCAGCTAAATGTGTTGGATTTGTGCCTGATAAATTTTGTGTGTTTCACCACTCAAGTCTCAGTTTAATATCTAATAGCTCACTATCAGGGAGTTATCTGGGAGTGGGACTGGCAACGTCGCATTTTCCTAGGCACCGTTTTTTTCTAGGCATTTACATAATGCCTAGGTATTTTGAAAAACGGCAAGTAGTTGTGAAATTTGCTATTTTACATAATGACTAGGCGCTTTACAAAACCGCAGCGTGGAATTCCTTACTGGTAGTCGTGTGATAACCGCCAATTCAGTATCGGTCAGGTCGAGGAAAGTACCAGGAGTGCATAAATTTGCAAGAGATTTACAGAAGTTGGACAGCAGTTTCAGTTCTCGCTATATTGAAAATTGTAGTGGCCAGTTGATCTGCCTGCTAATTTAACGGCAAGTTTGTCAGCTAATACAATCAGACACTTGTGAAACAAAACATTTTTACTATCCGACAGAATAACAAGGAGATAGGCTATAGGGAAGTTTATAGGGAACCGGTGAGACAGGCCCTTAATGAGGTAAAAGGATAAATGAAAAAGTTCTTACTAAGCGATATCCCTCGGGCTGCTTAAGAGCTGGATATAAATCGAAGTATTCCTCAACTGTGCCTTCAGATTGTAGTGCCGCTAATCGAACGTTTGTGGTGGCAGTCCAATTACTTTCCACTAAATGCCAGGGATCTACAGCGTTCCGCAACCAATGTAGCTTCTCTTCAATTTCAGACTTATCTGCTATAATATCTATAAAACAAGAACAAGTTCTAACTGACTTATTCATAAACACTGAAAAATTTTATCAGTAAATTATTACCCTATCTATGCTAAACGGGAGCACCTTACCCCCCACCCCTCCCATACAAGTACTTACTCCCTATACTACTCCATACCCCCTCCCCTTTCATAAAACCACATACTCCCTACACTGCTCCATAACCCCGACCACTCAGTTCCTATACTACCACTATAGGTACACAGACTTACTAGAATGAAACCAGAAAATCCAGAATTCAGAAAGATTAAATTACCTTCACTCTCAATTGACAGCGTTCGCTCTGTGTCTGTAAGTGAAGCCAAGGAGCTTGAATCCGAACTCCTGGAACTTTTTGAAGATCCTGCAATTACACCCCTTTTTTTTAGATCTCTCCTTCTGTTGACAACAGCATCATAGAGTTTTCCAGATGCAATTCTTTTTATTCTTTCCACAGTCGCACTCATATACGGAATATAGTATATTGTTGGTGATTCCTTCGGGAAAATTTTTCCTATTTCATGTGCACATTTCATAAGCCTATTTCCAGGCACCACTCCAGAGGGATTGTTGGTTAGTTCATTAGTTGCAATTAAACGTGATAAACGACTTCTAAGTGTTTGATCAAGTAAGCCACTATTTTTCTCTCCAGCATTTAAAATTGCTTTTCCATCAATACTTTTTTTCAATAAGCTAAGCACCTGTAGTAAAAAAGTTGTTTGAGTTAATTATCCTTATCTTATAACATATTCAGATTTGATATAAAAATATTTACAGAATTAGTTTCATTTGAGTAGACTACTTCTACTTCTTCTGAGAGATTTTCAATATTTTCAGGGGATATTTCACCAACATATTCAACTTGTATCACTGCAGATTGAGGCTTATTCTGCAAATAAATAAGGAAGTAAATACTAAATAAATAAAAATAAAGAAATAAGGTATGGAACCCAATAAAAAGTATAAATTTTATAGGTTTTTTTGTTCTAGTCTTGATACAGATACACACCCTAAGTTATGACGCGCAGTTAAATTAACACCATACAAGCTTTTGCCCTTTTATTGTAACCATACATTTGACGGTTCCCATCGGTGGTGCATGCCTTTATTAAACACTAGCGGCCCGCCCCGGCTTCGCACGGGTTATAATGTTTTTTTTAAAATATTTTTATTATATTTTTACAATTTTTAATTTAAGCTTTAGTGAAAAAATGCAGGAACACGTGATTTTAACCGTTTATGTTAAATCATCCCCCAAGGTCCATCAGCTGTAGGTACCGGAGTTCTATATATTTTTTGTTTTTTATTTCATCGACGCAATTTTAAGCAACGAATTTCTGAAAAGCTGAAACACGTACTCTTTTATTTTCTACGAATAGCTTAAATCCAAATTTGTATAACAGTAACTTTGAAAATGAAGGACTTTTTGAACAAAAAAAAACCGGCCAAGTGCGAGTCGGGCTCGCGCACTAAGGGTTCCGTACCCATCTACCAATGATATTCTAAAAGCTTTTGCTCTTTGACTTTAGAAAAACCGCGACCATCCAACTTGATCCCTCTCTTATATGAATGATTTTGAAACGGGAGCTTACCTCAATTGGTTACCATTTTATGACGTATTAAAAAAAAACTACTTACTAGATCTCGTTCAAACCAATTTTCGGTGGAAGTTTGCATTGTAATGTACATCATATATTATTTTTAGTTTTATCATTCTCTTATTTTAGAAGTTACAGGGGGGGGGACACACATTTTACCACTTTGGAAGTGTCTCTCGCGCAAACTATTCAGTTTAGAAAAAAATGATATTAGAAACCTAAATATCATTTTTGAAGACCTATCCAGAGATACCCCACAAGTATGGGTTTGATGAAAAAAAAAAATTTGAGTTTCAGTTTTAAGTATGGGGAACCCTAAAATTTATAGTTTTTTTTCTACTT
The DNA here is from genome assembly GCA_947532105.1 of Athrips mouffetella. Lineage (NCBI taxonomy): Eukaryota > Metazoa > Arthropoda > Insecta > Lepidoptera > Gelechiidae > Athrips > Athrips mouffetella. Next base: position 4,271,572 of record OX383976.1, on the reverse strand, counting down.
TTGTGTGAAAATCTTAATGCGGTTCACAGAATACATCTACTTACCAAGTTTCAATATTATAGCTCTTATAGTTTCGGAAAAAAGTGGCTGTGACATACGGACGGACAGACAGACAGACAGACAGACAGACAGACATGACGAATCCATAAGGGTTCCGTTTTTTGCCATTCGGCTACGGAACCCTAACAACAAAAAATTATCCCCAATCTCACCCCCTTGGAGGGTGATTTTCTAGAAACGCTCAGACACGTGCTTCTTTATTTTGTACCAAAAGCTTAAATGCAAATTTGTATAAATCTTACTTCAGAAACAAAGGATTTTCATACAAAACATTTTCCCCCATTTCACCCCCTTAGGGGATGAATTTCTCAAAATCGTTTCTTATCTCAAACCTCCATAACATGAGAAACATACCCTCCAAATTTCATGTCTCTAGCTTCAGTAGTTTCGGCTGGGCGTTGATGAGTGAGACATCAATCAATCAATCAGGACTTAAGTACCTCTTTATTATATTAGTATGATTATCTTGTACTACCTAGAGAAGAAAAAAAGCAAAGCAAAGCGAAAATGAAAAATGAATAAGAAGCAAAAAAGAAAGAAAAGGTTAAACTATCTAACAGGTAAGTAGACTATTCAACAGGTGAAAAAAAGAAATTAAAACAAAACCGGCCAAGTGCGAGTCAGACTCGCACACAGAGTTCCGTAAGTACTACCATATATGTATATTTGTTGAAATTTCTGTAAACTTCTGTGCTAGATTTTTCGAGTCCGACACGCACTTGACCAGTTTTTAATATTTGTTGTTATTCTATAACTTATGTAAGTATGTACATACTATAAAATTTTCACGCTTGTAAGCTCTTAAAAACGGGGACAAATTTCAACTGTCTACCTATTACAGTTCATGAGATACAGCCCGCTGATAGACAGACATTGGAGGCATATTAATAGGGTCCCATTTTTTACCCTTTGGGTACGGAACCCTAAAAAGGGTCTAAGTTATACAAGGCGCGAGATGAATTGTTTTTTTTACATTTTATTTACTTTGGATAATTATCATCTAGGACCAGAGTCCTTGTTAAAACGATTCAAACGAGCACATAGGTACCTACTTAATTGGGTTGCATCATTTTAATAGGTCACATACAGCATGAAATTTTAGTGGTTTTGCACCCGAAGCCCAGTGATTCTACTCATAATACGAAAATAAAATAAATAATCATAATACTAATAAAAAATATAAATGCTTGTAAAATACATAAAATGGGAAAGAGAGACTTCTAAAGCTAATTCAAACTAAAATCAGTAACTACAAATAAAAAATTGTATGTGAGTACTTCATTTTTAGATGCATCTGACAGCTCAGCTTTCCATAACATTAAATTGCTTTTAAATCGGGCCCTGTCCCCTACTATTGGTATAAGGTCTCTGATTTCTTCATCTCCTATGATTCGGAGACAGCCAGCATCAACTTTTTGACCTGGAATATTTCATGTCTTGGATTGAGGACAGGTACTCATCAACCTAATACAAGTACCTACCCTACCTACATACACAACATCGGGTACAATTTAAGTGCTCACCAAAAATATTTTTGTAATGGATAAATGCTCAAATATTATTTTACTGAAACAGTAGTATTAATACCAAAAACTACAATTCTAATTTGCTTTAGTGTGTTCAAATTATCCAAACTAAATCCAAAAAGTATTTGGCATCTGACTTACATACGTCCGTTAGGTAAGGCAAACACATTTAGGTACTCTTGCGACCACAACCAGAAGCGAATTTACCAAAAAACTCATGTTAGTATCAGCTAGTTTAAAAACTACAATTCTAATTTGTTTTAGTGTACCTATTCAAATTATACAAACAAATCAGTAGTTCATTTCAGCGATATTTTAAAATATTTGGTGGATATGAAATTAACTTTATCGACTTTCACATATTTTTTATGGCATGCAGTAAAAAGAAAATTAGCTTCATTTCTATAATTCTTCATGAAACACCATTTGGTCAGCATTTATCTGTTTTGGCAGGTATTTCGAATTAATTGGAAGTAATATAGGTGCATTTCTGGTAGGCCTTACACAAGCCCACAACAACACACCTTTTCCTGTCAGGGTAAGGAGGGACCATATCCGTCCATTCATTATTATTTATTTAAAATCATTGTATCGGAAACAATGCTACATTCCACACAAAAAGTCCACACAAACTATTGAATATGCAGATATGCTAAAATTTCACTTACTAATGAAGTTATCGATGTAATTTGATAAATTCCATGTCTTCAGAAGGTCGCTGATATAATTGTAGTCACCCATCATAAATAATTTTTGAAAAACACTGAAATACAAGACACTTATACATTAAAATCTAGGTACCTACCTTATACAAAAAGTAATCTCATCCAAGAATATAAAGTCTCACTCAACCATGAGCCATGAGTTTGAATGGCGAGACGTGACGCAACATTTTTCCACTTGATGTGATCATCAAAACACTTACCTAGAAGAAAACGTTTAATAATGCTGCACCACAGCCACACCACTGATAAAGGCTTCTTTTTATTTACGCCAAACCACCGCCGACGGCCGAACGTGAACAAACAGACAGTGTTGCCATCTGCTATAATCAAGAAAGCGCACTATAAGCGTTGTCCATAAAAAATCTTGGAAGACCAATAAAATTTTATTAGAACTGAGAAACTGTAAGAAACTTGTAATGAGAAAGAATACAATATAATATTAATAATTGCACAAAAAAAACCGACCAACTGCGACCACGCGCAGAATAGGGTTCCGTAGTTTCTTTAGGATTTTTTGTCGATAAGGGCTCCCCGCCCACGACCGTAAATCGGTGGCCGATTTTTTGTAGGACAAAAATGGAACGCATTTATTGCCATAGTTCAACGCACACGACCTACAAAAAGTAGGTGATGGATATTGATATCGACATTTTGATCGAAGAAGTAGAAAAAAAGGACCTGCCTAGTGCAATACAAAGAAAATAATATGGGAAGAAGTTGCTTTTTAAAATTAAATTAAAATACATTTATTTCAGGCACAGAAAAACAGGACCCATATAAATAATTACAATGTAATTCGTTTTTTTTTTATTAGGGTACCGTAGCCAACGGTTCAGTTGTCCGTGTAGCGTGCCGGCAAAGAATAGTACCAACCCATCTCTAACCGTGGGTGTCGTAGGAGGCGACTAAGGGTTTATAAACCGGAGGATGGGCAGCAGCGTCAGAAAAATGGCCGCTATCTTGTTTTTTTTTTTGTTTGCCTTCAAAATCGATATCTGCGGATCCAAGTAGTGGCCTCCCATCTAATGTAAAATTGGAAAAAATGGCCGCCATCTTGAATTTCTTAGTTCTTGGACCGATTGCTTTCAAAATCGATATCTGAGTATCCGAGTGGACTCCCATAATGAATCAACTGTATAAATTGGAAAAAATGGCCACCATCTTGATTTTTTTGTTTCTGGACCGATTTCCTTCATAATCGATATCCGTGGGTCCGACAGGACTCTAATAACGAATCTGATGACAGATTTGAAAAATAATAATAAATAATAATAATAAATATTTTTATTTTCTCTCACAAACAACATTAGTGTTAACATGCAATTTTTAAAATACACTAATTAATAGATAGTAGAATGACTAAAATATGCATTTTACAAGCAAAAAATTTAGCTTGTGAGAGACTGGAGCCTAAACTAGGTTTTGCACCTGTAACTTAGGTCTCCAGGACCCACTCTTGCGGAGATCGCTCTAGCAAAAAGTACTAACTGATACTATTTTAACCAGTGTAAGTGCTAACCGAATCAACTTGTGCACTAACAAAAACGACTAATGTACTAACAAAAAAAAATAAACAACAAGTTACTAACAAAAACAACTTATTTTACTAACAAAATAACAACACACATGGCATGGGTGCACCAATACTTATAATTTTTCTTTTATTGTTTCTTTAAATAATTTATTTTTATTTTAATATCTCTAACAATTTTTCTGTTTCGAAAAAGAAGGTCGCCATATTGAAATTGGAAAAAATGGCCGCCATCTTGAATTTTTTTTGTTTTTTGACCGATTGCTTTCAAAATCGATATCTGAGGATCCGAGTGGCCTCTCATACCGAATCAACTGTAAAAATTATAAAAATTGGCCGCCATCGTGATTTTTTGTGTTTCTGGACCGATTGCTTTCAAAATCGATATCCGTGGGTCCGAAAGGACTCTCATAACGAATCTGATGACAGATCTAAAAAAAATGGTTGCCATCAGATTCGTTATTAGATTAGGGTCCTCTCGGATGTCGTTTTTTAGGAAATCTGTTAAAAAAAAATTTCAAGATGGCGACCATTTTTTTCAAATCTGTCATCAGATTCGTTACAAGAGTCTTCTTGGACCTACAGATATCAATTTTGAAGGCAATCGGTCCAGAAACAAAAAAAATCACGATGGCGGCCAATTTTTATAATTTTTACAGTTGATTCGGTATGAGAGGCCACTCGGATCTTCAGATATCGATTTTGAAAGCAATCGGTCAAAAAACAAAAAAAATTCAAGATGGCGGCCATTTTTTCCAATTTTTACATTAGATTCGTTATAAGAGGTCACTCGGATCCTCAGATATCAATTTTGAAAGCAATCGGTCCAGGAAAAAATAATTTCAATATGGCGACCTTCTTTTTCAAATCTGTCATCAGATTCGTTATTAGAGTCCTGTCGGACCCACGGATATCGATTATGAAGGCAATCGGTCCAGAAACAAAAAAATCAAGATGGCGGCCATTTTTTCCAATTTTTACAAATGATTCGTTATGGGAGTCCACTCGGATACTCAGATATCGATTTTGAAAGCAATCGGTCAAGGAATAAAAAAATTCAAGATGTCAACTATTTTTTTCAATTCTTACATTAGATTCGTTATGAGAGGTCAGTCGGATCCTCAGATATCGATTTTTAAAGCAATCGGTTCAGGAACAAAGAATTTCAAGATGGCGACCTTCTTTTTCAAATCTGTCATCAGATTCGTTATAAGAGTCCTGTCGGACCCACGGATATCGATTATGAAGGCAATCGGTCCAGAAACAAAAAAATCAAGATGGCGACCATTTTTTCCAAGTTTTACAGTTGATTCGTTATGGGAGTCCACTCGGATCCTCAGATATCGATTTTGAAAGCAATCGGTCCTGGAACAAGGAATTTCAAGATGGCGACCATTTCTTTTAAATCTGTCATCAGATTCGTTATTAGAGTCCTCTCGGACCCACGGATATCGATTTTGAAAGCAATCGGTCCAAAAACAAAAAATTTAAGATGGCGACCATTTTTTCTAATTTTTACATTACATTCGTTATAAGGGTCACTCGCATCCTCAGATATCGATTTTGAAAGAAATCGGTCCTGGAACAAGGAATTTCAAGATGGCGACCATTTCTTTTAAATCTGTCATCAGATTCGGTATTAGAGTCCTCTCGGACCCACGGATATCGATTTTGAAGGCAATCGGTCCAGAAACAAAAAATCAAGAGGGCTGGCATTTTTTTTAAATTTTTACAGTTGATTCGTTATGAGAGGCCACTCGTATCCTCAGATTTTGATTTTGAAAGCAATCGTATCAGGAACAAAAAAATTCAAGATGGCGACCATTTTTAAAATGTTTGTTACATTTGATTCGTTATGAGAGGCAACTCGGATCCTCAATTTTTATTTTGAAAGCAATCGGATCAGGAACAAAAAAATTCAAGATGGCGGCCATTTTTTCCAATTTTTACATTAGATTCGTGAGGTCACTCAGATCCTTTCATAACCATCAAGCTTTACATTACAGCAACCCATCCATTAAAATTGCCTAGCATGATAACTCGTTCATTCTGTCCACATTTCTCTAACGTACCTATCTCTCATATCTTCCCAAAACTCGTCTATCTCTTTCTGGGCTTTTGGAGACTTTCTCGAACTAATATTGGTACGGTATACACAATTTCTTAGTTACGCGCTAAATCTAATTAATAATGCTTAGTCATATTATGTCGCTTAAAAATAAAACGGTCAATTGTGTACATAATGGCAACACAGACATAGTTAACAGCGTGCCGACGCCTTATTTTGACATTGTGCTATTGCCGGCAAAATGCTTAATGTTCTTTCAACAAGTTACATAGGCACTGGTCGAAATGGTGGGAAAAAGCTATTATACAGGGTGTTTGGCGCATTGTGGTATAAAGCTATACTCTTTGGCGCATTGTGTGCCAAAAGGAATCAGCCGAGAGGGTTCGTCAGCTATTCTTTCAGCCCCCATCACCCCCTATACGCCATGGTTATTTTTAAATTCAACCTTTTACCAAACAATCAACAAAAACAAGTACCTACCTATCGGGTCTCCTATCCCGGGTATACCTACTCCAAAGAGCATCGAACATATTTGTATGGGGACTGGCATACTAGTGGTCACCCTAAGGAGCCCCACTATGGAAAAAATAAAAATTAGCGGCCGCTGATGAAACTGGTGCCAATCGAAAGAGTACCAAAATACAAACTAAAAATGTCATATGACAAATTGTCCTACCTGATATACTTTGGGAGATATCAAGGTTTGAAAAAAAATAAATTTTGTTTTTGTATTTTTTTTAACTGATAAAACTGGTGCCAATCGAAAGAGTATCAAAATACAAACTAAAAATGTCATTAGACAAATTGTCCTACCTGATATACTTTCGGAGATATCAAGGTTTCAAAAATAAACTTCAAATATCTCCGCAAGTATATCACTTAGGACAATTTGTCAAAGAATATTTTTTGTTTGTATTTTAGTACTCTTTCGATTGGCACCAGTTTTATCAGTTAAAAAATACAAAAAAAAAGAAAATCTTTTCAAACCTTGATATCTCCGAAAGTATATCAGGTAGGACAATTTGTCAAATGACATTTGTAGTTTGTATTTTGATACTCTTTCGATTGGCACCAGTTTTGTCAGTTAAAAAAATACAAAAACAAAATTTTTTTTTTTTTTCAAACCTTGATATCTCCCAAAGTATATCAGGTATGACAATTTGTCTTATGACATTTTTAGTTTGTATTTTGGTACTCTTTCGATTGGCACTAGTTTCATCAGCGGCCGCTAATTTTTATTTTTTCCATAGTGGGGCTCCTTAGGGTGACCACTAGTATGCCAATTAGGTTGGATGCTCTTTATTTTGTTGTAGGTACCTACTTACAATATACGTACCTTACACTGTTGGCTTTGTTTGTTGTAAGCATTGGTTGAAAGGTTCTATAGAACCCAACGGGGTAAGTAACATTTTAGTTTTTGGAGCCTGGCATAGGTACCTACTTACCCTACCGTCCGCCGTTTCGAAAATGACAAATTTTTTCATCTTTCATGAAACTATAGCAGAATTACTAAAGTACAAGTTTCACTCGATACTATAGGTAGGTAGGTATAGGTACTTATATTGTAACTGCGCACGCTAAGGAGCGAGTTCTAGGTTTGGACAGGGCATTATCGGGTGGGTGTCCATGACGCCAGGCTTCCCTCGATGTCCAGGAGGATGCCTTGTTCTCTCCAGACAGACACAAAAACATTAGCATCGTCACTGGAAAGGCAATATTACTGAAGCGCCAAAATAGGCATATTGAGTTATATGCAGGATGTAAATGCAAAACCGAGTTTCCTTCAAGGAGGTGTCAGTATAAACTATTCTGATCACATTTCCAAAAAAAATAGATACCTACCAGTACAAGTATACCACGCAATGACACGATTTGTCATTACTAAAATGCACCGAACCGATGTACGCGTAGTCGGTTAGTGACCGCGCGGGGGTGAGGGTAGCGGGAGACGCAAGGGGACGAGCGCAGATGTTGCCGCGTTGCGCGCGGAGTCATTGAACTTTGTTGATAACAGTGGTACGCAAAATTTCTAAAGTACTGGGATATTTTGTAAAAAAAATTGGTATACTTTTTTTTTGGGAAATGTGATCAGAATCGTTTATACTGTCACCTCCTTGAAGGAAACTCGGTTTTGCATTTACACCCGGTATATGGTTGGAATCAGCAGATTTTTCTGCGTCGATCTATCCGGGTGGCGTAGCGAGCAGAGCACTTTTGTGACGCTTCAGAAACCCGAAAAATGGCAGATATTTTTTCATCCAATTTCTGAAGCGACGCAATTTTCGGTCTTTTTTATACGCATGTCGTTTCAGTCACTTTTACTTCCAATACAAAATTACAAATTGAAACTGAAGTATTTGTGCTCTTCTGGGAAATAAAATATAAGACGGTTTAAGTAGTTTTGATTTACTTTATGTGGAATAAACATGGCGTATAAGAAAATTTGCCTTCCTATCTTTTTTAAGTGTATGTCGTGACCGAAATTTTGCTTTATTCACTAGTAATGGGTAAATGCACTATGCGTTATTTTGCCTGACTGTTGTTTAGCAAGTTTTGTGGGATATAAGTATGTTTGCTTTACTGTCAGTTTTCTGAAAAATCTTTAGAAGTACTTTTTTAACCTTCATACAAATTAAAGTGCACATGTCAGAAGTAAATTTTTTTACCGTTTGTTTATAGAAATGATTCGTGTAAGTAAAATTAGTAGAATAAAAAAATATGAATCAATCAGGAGAATAATTTATTAAGTGCTTGTCAGGACCTAAACAAAGACTTTCCTATAGTCTACTGACTAAGAAGATCGAGCCTTCAGTCCTATAGAAGGATCATCTCAGTCTTGATGTGAATACTTGACCAGACTGGCTGCAGAAAACAACGTGGATGTATTTGTAGTGCAAGAGCATCACATAGATGACCCTCAAAAATTCACTCAAAGGGAATTTAAATTCTGGCCTATACTACCTCTCCTATTTACGGATCTGCAGTGTAAGCAAAATCTTCCATGGTCGACACTAAATTGGCTGGACTGTGGGAGCAGAGGAAGCATACCAGAATTTTCAAACTTCTACGGATTCGAAAGTTGCACATAGCCTTATGGATGCCCTCGATGAATCACGCCGTCAAAAATGGGTAGACAGCGTGGAGGGAATGGACTTCACTCATTACAGCAAGAAAAGATGTAATGGACATAACTGCGCAAATTAGGAGGGGTTTAAGCACCTACTCCAAAAGAAACACCAATACACCCACCAGAAATTGCCAAGCACCTGCAAATTTTTACAGAATCAGCCAGTTGATAAGTCGTTCGCGGAAACCGTCAGAACAAAACACGTGCAACAAACGAAACTTGAAACTAATCTTGAAACTAATGCTACCTATAGCTCAACCTTCACTCTTGATGAGCTGAAAAAAGCAATCGGTCAACTCAAATGTCATCATAATACTATGTGGATAATATCTACCCAGAATTTTTGACCCATTTAGGCAAAAAGGAAGAGATTGCCCAGGACAGGGCTGGCATCTTGGCCAAAGCCTAGAGTAGAGATTCAGTTCTTGCTCAATGAGCTAGTGCCTGGGCTCAACACCGGGCTTCGTATTTGAAACAATCAATCACCACCGACACCAGCCCAGAGGATTCCGTCATCTTTTCGCCAGACCTTAATGTTCACCGCGAACTGATAATGGTGAACCCAAGGAATTGTGCGTGGGCTGATTACATCCCCAACAAAGCCCTGCAACGCCTGCAAAAGTATCCTATCCTGAGAGTCGAAAAACTCCGTAAACCTGAAAGTTTGGCCTGGGAGTACCCACACAAGGCAAAGATTTTAGGAGACCTGAGAATTACAGACCAATCACCCTGCTGCCGATTCCTGGTTTTTGATACCCGGTTCTGAGATGCATTCGGAACCGGGGGAACCGGTTCTACCCGGTTCCGATTGAAAATATTGTATTTTCTATGGTGCTCCCACTGCTCCGGCTCCGACTTGATGCAGTACCTAGCGAAATAGCATCTTCAAAAATGACAACGAATAGAAGTGCTTCTTGCTGATGAAGGAGGCTATGATGTGACGGTGACAACTTTTCTCGCGATGGAGGTCTTCGAAAGATTGGAGGCCATGAGAGACTTTTTCCATGTGCAGCAATACTGCCATCGTGAATTCCTTCTTGTTTTTTTTTACTTTCATGTCATGATTGTCATGCAGGAATCTAGCCAGCTGAAATGCTATGGATGCTCTGCTCTGAAGCCAAATTCCTCAGGTTTCGCGTTGAAGTGTGTGGATAGTGTGTGTGTGTGTGAGTGTGTGTGTGTGTGTGGATATGCTGGAGTAGCAGTTTCTCAAACACCTTAGATAAGGTTGGCAGCAGGGTGATTGGTCAGTAATTCTGAGGTCTCCTGAAGTCTTTGCCGGCTGTGGGTAGAGTGATTACCCAGACTCCCAGGCCAAACTTTCCAGAAGAGGGCACTTTAGCGGGTGTTGCAGGGCTTTGTTTGGGATGTCATCAGCCCACGCACCGTTCCTTGGGTTCAGTTCACCGTTATCAGTTCGCGGAGAAAATGGGCTGCCGAAAAGATGTTAGGATCCTCTGTGCTGGTGTCACTGGCGGTTGATTGTTTACAATACGAGGCCCGGTGTTGAGCCAGGCACTAGCTGATTGAGCAAAAACTGAAACTGAATCTGTGGTACAAGCGTGTCTTATGTTATGAGGTGGATAGCGAGTCAATCTCCAGTTTTTTCTCTTTTTTCTCGTCTTTGAGTGCCTTGCTTGATCCTCGTTTGTAGAGGTTGGAGGCTCTCTCCAGCGGAGATGGTGTGAGATGAGTATAAGAGTGCAGTTGAGTGCGCTCGCTATAGAAGACGATGCTGAGTCCAAGTCTTGTTCTGGCGTACTGAGATGAGGTCAGGTAGTTTCAAGTCCTTCATCGGGGCTGTGGAACTTTTACAGTCGATTCTGGTATCATGCCTCTAAGGTAACAAGCTCGTAGACAGATAAAAAAGTACCCAGTAAGTATAATTTTTGCACACGATGCGCCAAACACCCTGTATAAGACATGGAAAAGACGCGGGATTTTCTATCATGTTGGTTCTAAAGTAGCAACGTACAATTGAAATGGCGGATTGTTCTTTAAATAAGATATAACGTTACGTTAACAAGGTTGAACATACTGTTCCTTCAATGTGCTACCATTAAAGCAATATGCCACAATGCTGTTTTCAACAAGTTACCGCTATCATGTTGATTCAAAAGTTGCAACGTACAATTGAAATGGCGGATTGTTCTTTAAATAAGGTATAACGTTACATTAACAAGGTTGAATATACTGTTCTTTCAATGTGCTACCATTAAAGCAATATGACACAATGCTGTTTTCAACAAGTTAACGCTATCATGTTGATTCTAAAGTTGCAACGTACAATTGAAATGGCGGATTGTTCTTTAAATAAGGTATAACGTTACGTTAACAAGGTTGAATATACTGTTCTTTCAATGTGCTACTATTAAAGCAATATGACACAATGCTGTTTTCAACAAGTTACCGATATCATGTTGATTCAAAAGTTGCAACGTACAATTGAAATGGCGGATTGTTCTTTAAATAAGGTATAACGTTACATTAACAAGGTTGAATATACTGTTCCTTCAATGTGCTACCATTAAAGCAATATGACACAATGCTGTTTTCAACAAGTTACCGCTATCATGTTGATTCAAAAGTTGCAACGTACAATTGAAATGGCGGATTGTTCTTTAAATAAGGTATAACGTTACATTAACAAGGTTGAATATACTGTTCTTTCAATGTGCTACCATTAAAGCAATATGACACAATGCTGTTTTCAACAAGTTACCGCTATCATGTTGATTCTAAAGTAGCAACGTACAATTGAAATGGCGGATTGTTCTTTAAATAAGGTATAACGTTACATTAACAAGGTTGAATATACTGTTCCTTCAATGTGCTACCATTAAAGCAATATGACACAATGCTGTTTTCAACAAGTTACCGCTATCATGTTGATTCTAAAGTTGCAACGTACAATTGAAATGGCGGATTGTTCTTTAAATAAGGTATAACGTTACGTTAACAAGGTTGAATATACTGTTCTTTCAATGTGCTACCATTAAAGCAATATGACACAATGCTGTTTTCAACAAGTTAACGCTATCATGTTGATTCTAAAGTTGCAACGTACAATTGAAATGGCGGATTGTTCTTTAAATAAGGTATAACGTTACGTTAACAAGGTTGAATATACTGTTCTTTCAATGTGCTACTATTAAAGCAATATGACACAATGCTGTTTTCAACAAGTTACCGATATCATGTTGATTCAAAAGTTGCAACGTACAATTGAAATGGCGGATTGTTCTTTCAATAGTTTCAATAGTTAACTTCAACATGTTTCAGTATACTGTTGATCTAACATGGTAATGTCATTTCAATCACTTTCACTTTGTTTCAACATGATGTCATTTAACAAGATAGTCAACGTTGTTTCAATCGGAAACACTGTTAAAATAGCAAGCAAAACTTGTTGACTTACCAAGTTTCTAACTTGTTGCTTCTTCAAGTTAATTATCTGATTGTTTCTACACTTCATCTTGGTAAATCTACGTTAAGATTGATTGATTCAAATAACTCTTAGATTGATTCAACATTTTATTCGTCAACAAGTTTCAACATGCTCTTTCTATAAAGTCAACTTTTTCCAATAATATTTCGTTTTTTTCAAGCAACAAAAATACTTTTGATTCAACGTGAAATATGGTCAACAAGTCAAAATTGTTAAAGATGCATGGCGTTTTTCTCTCAGTGAAGCAGCAGTGTTTGCACTGCTGTGTTTCGGTTTGAAGGGTAAGGTAGCCAGTGAAATTACCGGCACATTAGACATACCGTCTTATTTCTCAGGGTGGATAACGCGCTTTGCTGTCTTAGTAGTGTCAAATTATGTCACTAATAAGACAGTGGGTGTCATGGTCGGTGCGGTGGTGACTATTTACCACTAGGTGGTCCACCTGCACGTTTGCCCACTTGTGACCAAACCGAAACAAAGCAGCGCAAACATTGCTGCTTTACACTGGATTTCACTGATTACACTGAGCTTCACTGCTACCACAAAGTGAGTTTATTAAAACAAAAAGCCTAAAATTCAAGCGGATGTATGGCCGCCATCTTCACAAACGACTCTAATACATCTATTGTGGTTAAAAAATGTTAAGGCCAACATAAAATATAACACAACAAATGTCTAGCGGAAAATTCCATATCCGCACTTGTGTGGGTGACTGTACACCTTGCAAAATCTTAGTGAAATCCACGTCGCCCTAGATTCATTCGGTAATTAAATGCTACAATTAAAGTCGTAATCTATGTGATAAAATACCATCAGAAGCTATATTGCGGTTATATTAAAATTTTTATTCGTTTGGCAAAAGTTAGAGCATGTTACATTTCAACTGAGGATGTAATGTTATTCGATATGTCTTAGGCCAATGGCCCAGCCATATCTCGATGTGTCCAGCCATATCTCGATCATCTCGATGTGGCTAAGTAAGTGACTAGTAGGGAAAATCGACAAATAGGTTGCACTCATCGATCTGTAGCAAAGCGGCTCTCCGTTCTCCAAGCTTTTCGCCCCCGCGAGGAACGGGACGTGATGCGTTGCGAATCACATCGCCGCCCATCGATCTGCCCAATTTTATATTGGGCATGTGATAAAATAATTAGCCAGATCACGAAATGCCCGCACATAGTGCTCTGCCCAGGCAGATCTCGATCGGCCCAATCCGACGATTGGCCCTCGACAGATATTTTTGTTCTAGATTCAAAATTACTGTGCCGGAATTGGCGAGTCCGACTTCACTTGGGTATTTTGACATAGATGTTTTGTAATGTATAATTGATTGATTCCGTTTTATAATCTTTTTTGTTTTTTAATTAGTATTAATTTGGGAAATTGATTGTACAAAATTTTTAATTATTTCATTTCTATAATTATTAAGCCAGTGTTTGCTACGCCTAGTTCAGGCATCAAGTGAGATACCTAAGTTAGTTTAAGACCTATATTGTACCATTTGAAAGCAAATAAATATGAATATGAATTTTTGTTATGAGTATATTATTTTAAATTAACATCACAATAAAAAGTCCACCACGTCTGGCACAATGAACCATGGTGGTTGGTGAATATACATTCTGGTGGTACGATACGCAGAGAGACGCTGCTATCCATTCTCTGGTTTAAGATCCCTTAGCCGCCTTTAACGACACCCAGGGGAAAGATAGAAAGGCACTGACATAGACACAGTAAGTAGATGGGCTTATACATAGATTATTAGATACATCAACGTCTTAATCCGATTTCACATCTGTCACTGGCAGTGCGTACGCGCAACGGAAACGTGTGCAGTTTGAAAAAAGAACGAGTGGAAAAAAGAAATATAATTACATACGACAAAGAAAGCGAGCAATCAGTAAGTGGGTAACTGATGCTGCTAAGTGCAGGGTGTTGACAGGGTGACAGGCGAAAGCGGGGATCGTATCTCGTTGCATCTATGACTGCAATTATGATGACAAAATAAGCACCTATTGAGGACACTGTTGAGTGTTCGTTAGTCTGCTCATTACAGCTCTTGTGCTTAACGAAGCAGATTCCCTCAGTAGCAGGACAAGTGGCGACAATTTCGAGTAGTTTGTCATTTAAGTCATCGCTACAACTCTGAGACCGTCATTATCTTGCTGCGATAGAAACCTGTTCGCTCATTAATAAAGGCAGCTCTTAGTATTAAGTTTTAAGACAGTCTATTATTAATTATTGCTTTGTTTTAACTAAAAGTATAATTCAAATATACAGTCAGGAACTTTACATAAAACAAATTTTTTAATATTGCTTTGGCCCATGGAGTCAAAGATACTCATGTGGTCATATTCCCAGCGAATGGGACCTGTGTGGAAAAATAATATGATAAAGGTACTCGGATATTATATTGTCCAAAGCATGTCTCATTCTAAATGCGACTGCGATTCTTTGAAACCCGCTTTCCGCTCCGTTTATCACCTTACATGCTACCTTAATCAGAAGTGGAACTCTATGCTCGCTCATAGTTCACAGTCGAGTGAGATGCTCCGCCTGTGCTCGTACGGAGCGCGCGTGAGAGTTCCAAACGCGTTCGATATTTGAAAATTCATACGCGCTTTTCCTTACAAGCCCGCGCTTTTCTTTTTAAAAGTGTTCCATTGGATTTTTGACTGGATATTTTAATGGTTTTGTTTTTAAGAGTGACGTTCGAAGTTTGAAAAGTGTTCTGCGTTTAGTTGTTTGTGATTTTGTTTATTTAACCTTTCGTATTTTAATCTGTGCAAGTTTTAGCTTTCTTTTTAAAATCTTTCCTTGACATTGTTTTTCACAGTTTGACCTCAAATAAGTAATACAATTCTTTATAACTTCCGGACATTATCTTCAATCAATATTTTGACCTAAAGAGTTTTGGCCTGACCTTGACACTCCATGACAATAATAATAATAACAACAGTTAATTCTGAATATGCATTTAACAGCGGGTCAAAAATATCAATGCAGGTATTGTAGCATTGTTTTCAATATACTTATTTGACCTTTTTTGAACAATATTTTCCAAGCTTTAGTTTTACCAGGTACCCACGAATTCGTAACCAACAGAAGTAACGTTTTAAAATTTTAATTCTCTTGCACATAAAGTGTTTGTTTTACGCCCTTGTTAGACAATCCAACTATTGCATGTCAGGCAAGGGTAAGATGCTTTATTGATGGCCTCACATTTTCTAAATATCTGCAATTAAGTAAAATAAAAACATTTAAAAACGGAATACTGCACTTTAACAAATTAATAAAGTGTAAATGGTTATAAAAAACTCTTTTACTAAACCAGCAAAAATAGTTAGCCCGTTGGTGTGGTTCGTAGTTCGTGGCTGCCTTCTACGCCGTGGGCCGCTGGTTCGATCCCCGACTGGATCAGGACTATATGGGCTATATTAGTATCAGTTGGGTGACTTAGTGTGAATTGACCCCCCATTATAAATTTTTTCATCTTGCTACCTAGGTATCCTATACTATTAAAAGAGCAATATTTGTATATATACTTGTAATCGGTTTCTCGAAAACGGCTCTAACAATTTCGATGAAATTTAGTATACAGGGGTTTTCGGGGGCAAAAAATAGATTAAGCTAGGTCTCATGTCTTGGAAAATTCGTTTTCCCGGTGTTTTTAAATTCCGCGTTTTATACCAAAACCTACAGCGCCATCTGTCGGAGGGTAGCATAGCTTGCTCACCCGATAATATTTTATTGTTGAGGCGGCTATTATAGAGCGAAGCTCGCTCGCCCAGGTACTAAGTACTGATATCAATAAAGGTTCCGCGCTTAACTACTGTATAGTCCAGAGCATATCAAACCTGACAAAATTGACTTTGTACCATTCTTATTTCCATCTAGGAGCCAAAATTAATACCGAAAGTGTCATGTTTTACCTGCTTTTGACTGTACCGGCCATCTGTATTCTTTCTTAGAAAGCCATCCGCGATGCAATCTTCGTTAAAACATTTGAATCCGAAAGTTGGCAGCGTTGCGCGAATATGATAATTAAAACCATTTAAATATCTTACCAAAAGTGAAGTAAATCGCGGCCATATTGCTTTTTTAACCAATCTTTTCTTTAGATTTGTGGCGATAACTTTTTCTTTCGATAACGAATGATAATCGACGTTGAAATTAATCGAAAACCACTAGACCGTTCCACTTGATTCTGTGGGCATGTTAAAGTCTTATTTTTAAAATACCCTTATACATGTTAGGAAATCGTAGTAGGAATCCAGTCACTATCCATTTGCCAAGGTGGTGCTGAAATAGTAGATTGCACGACAAGTGGAAAAATATTTCAGAATCTATTACATGCATACATCGCAGATAAACTATAAATTCGTCATTTCACATTACGCCTTGACATTTTACAAAATGCCTAAAAATTTCTAATTCGTCTATTTACATAATGCCGCGGCATTTCACAATATTGCGCGTAATTCATTTTATTTTTAATTCTTTTTTTTCTTTTTTTTTGTCTGGCACTCACCGGCCGCTGCTGCGGCACGCTCGCTACGATTGCTCGGCTCGTGCTTTGTGGTCGTAAGATAACCTCAGATAACCTAACCCAACCTAACCGATCCCTGGCTAACGAACCTAAAGTGCACCAGTGATTGAAACCCATTTACAATCTGCCAGCGTCGTTTTACAATTTGCCGACTGTTTACAGTTTGCCCGCCGAATTTACACGATTTGCCTGCGACATATAAATATTTCAATTTGCATGTTTTGGCTGCTTCTAATTCAATTAGCTTTTTAAGAGTACTTTTTTCATTGTAAAATGAACTAACTACCCTTTTTTGAGTGGCAATAGTAAAAAAAAATACTCAAACTCCTATGCCTAAACTTAAAATACTGCATAAGTACCTATCAATACAAAAGCCAGTAAATTTTGCATATTAAAAAGACATACGGCTACTCCTTTGCTCAATAACAGCGCTTTTCAATAAGCATTTATGTCAAAGATGACAGTAAAACAAGTGAAAACCTGTGTTTATCGAGTCCGCTAAATATTTCATGTCTGCACAGATGAAATATTTACTTTTTATAACATTTTTTCTCTTCCTACTTGACAGTTCATCGGATTGCGATGAACGAATAGCTGGTATCAAGTCGAGCGATGCGATTGGAGGAATGCGATCTTGATTGGGTTTTTAAGTTAATTTATGTTTTCTTTTTTTTTTTTAAAGTAAATTCATGTGTCGAATGCGGGTGATTAAAAATTAGCTTATTAGATTATCATTGTTAGGCTAATCAATACAATTGTTAGGCTAATTCAAAATTCAAATTGACTTATGTTTATGGTATCAACCCTGTACATTCGAACTTATTTAAAGAGCGCGTGGGTTTTTATTGTCGCTTCTTTTTTCGACCACGACGCCACTTCATTTGTGAAGAGATGTAGTTTAGCTGACGTCATTAAGAGATTTTAATATCCAACAATGAATAAACTATATTTGATTTGAGCTAAGAGATTTAGGCGATTGAAATATTTGAAAATTTACTGAAAACGCAAAAAAAAAAATCGTATTTCGATATATGTTCCTTATGAAACCAAAACGTTCAGTTTAGTGAGCACATACACACCCTTTATATACCCTTTCAGTTACCCCTACTAAAGGAGACATTCAGAGGTGGTAGGGCTTTTGTGCAAAGTCCGTCTGGGGAAGTACAACCCTCTTGCTTTTTTAGGGTTCCGATACCAAAATGGTAAAAAAAAGGAACCCTTATGGTGCCGCTCTGTCTGTCTGTCTGTCTGTCTGTCCGTCTGTCTGTCACACCTCTATATCTCAGCAACCACTTATGCTATCAACCTGAAATTTGGAATAGTTTTAGAATATAGTTGCCCAACTTAATTGCACAAGAAAAAATTTTGAAAAAAGTATGATTATTAATATAAAGGGGGCCAAAATAGGGGGGGCCAAATTTCAAATTGTCGCTACTAGGTCAAGTGGGGTATCATATGAAAGGGCTTTACTTGTACATTTTAAAATATATTTTTGTATTTTTTTAAATTTCTTAGTTTTAAAGTTATGATGAAAAATGTCAAGAAAAATACCATTCCCCCCCCCTTATCTCCGAAGTTTGAGTAAGGAAAAATCTGAATTAATTACAGTTGACAGAAGTTTATATAAACTTTACAGCAAAAATAAAACGATCTTTCTAAGTTGCACAGTTTTTCAGAAATCTGCAAAAAACCTTTACAAACAAATTTAGTTTTGCGGTCCTGAAAATGGACTTTATTGCTTCCAAAAATACTATAGGTATATCGGAACCCTCGGCGCGTGAGTCCGACTCGCACTTGACCGGTTTTTTCTATCGTGAAGCAGCAGTGTTTGCACTGCTGTGTTTTGGTTTGAAGGGCAAGGGAGCCAGGTAAATTACTGGCACATGAGACATACTATCTTAATTCTCAGGGTAGGTAACGCGCTTTGTTGTCTTATTAGTGTTTAATTATTTCACTAATAAGACAGTGGGTGTCATGGGCGGTGGTGACCACTTACCATCAGGTGGCCCACCTGCTCGTTTAGCCACTTGTGACATAAAAAAAAAACCGGTCAAGTGCGAGTTGGACTCGCGCGCGGAGGGTTCCGATATACCTTTAGTATTTTTGAAACAATAAAGTCCATTTTTAGGACCGCAAAACTAAATTTGTTTGTAAAGGTTTTTTGCAGATTTCTAAAAAACTGTGCAACTTAGAAAGATCGTTTTATTTTTGCTGTAAAGTTTACATAAACCTCTGTCAACTGTAATTAATTCAGATTTTCCCTTACTCAAACTTCGGAGATAAGGGTGGGGGAATGGTATTTTTTTTGACATTTTTCATCATAACTTGAAAACTAAGAAACTTAAAAAAATACAAAAATATATTTTAAAATGTACAAGTAAAGCCCTTTCATATGATACCCCACTCGACCTAGTAGCGACAATTTGAAATTTGGCCCCCCCTATTTTGGCCCCCTTTACATTAATAATCATACTTTTTTCAAAAAATGTTCATGTGCAATTAAGTTGGGCAACTATATTCTAAAACTATTCCAAATTTCAGCTCGATAGCGTAAGTGGTTGCTGAGATATAGAGGTGTGACAGACAGACGGACAGACAGACAGACAGACAGACAGAGCGGCACCATAAGGGTTCCTTTTTTTTACCATTTTGGTATCGGAACCCTAAAAAGGTCATATAGATCAAAACTCTTCTATGGTCAAGCTTGATACTTCCAGCGTGGTTTTAGCTTCTGAAACTATTAAAATAAGAGCGGTACAAAGTCTAATATGTCTAGCTTGACGTGTTGCTGACTGTACTACCCTTTGCACGACCCATTCAATAGTACCCATGGCGGCAAGTACCTCATCATAACATCCCATGAAATGTCCACTACAGGACAGGGAGCTCCCTCCAGAATTCTAGCTAATGCTGGAAAAAATGTGAAGGGGAAGTACCATAGTCACCTCGCTTGTCAGCGATACGGCTTGCACCATGGACCGCGGTTGTAGGTGACCGCAGTAAATAAGATTGGTATGATACACAGGAGGATGCTGCTGCCCATCCTCCAGTTCATAACCCTTAGTCGCCTCTTATGACACCCACGGGTGTGTAAGGGGTGGTATTATTCTTTGCCGGCACCACACGGGACCAAGTACCTAAGTGGTGACAAAAACCAGTATAATCTGATCCAGCACTACGCTACAAATGCCCGAAACCAGAGACCAGCGCAAGATCATAGTGTTATACCACCGATAGCGTAATGTTTTGCCACCGATATGCGTCTGACTGTACGTCAAGAAAGGAATTTGTATGCTAGCCGTAACTGTATTCAACAAAATTTGTATTCAATTAAGTATTTAATTTACACTCAACTGACAAAACCGTTGATATCCAATCCGCAGTAAATCGTAAGCTTTTTTAACAAAAAGTAACAATTTAAAACAAGTGGAACGATATAACATTGAGCTGTTTAAGTGTGACAATTGAGGATTCAAGTGTGACAGTGTGATCTTTTGAATTTGGAATCGGAATTCAATATGGCGACTTGTCCAAGACCACGACCAGCGCGATCAGCCTCGACTAGGCTTAAATATTCGAAGACTATTCCTGCGAGCACAATCAGGTGGGTATACTTTTAATGTGGATTGTTATTTTATAGGAATCCTTCCGTACCCAAATCATACCAACGGCCAACGGGACCCTATTACTAAGCCTACTTCGTCTGTCTGTCTGTCCAACTTTTTTTTTTACTATGTATGAGCTTACTTTTGACCTCGATCTAGCCTTGAGGACAGAGATTATCTTTTGAACTTATTAGATCGCTTGTTTAAATTGTCTTAGTAAAAGTACAGTTATTTCAATGAATAACATAAAAAAAAGAATAATATGTCCTATTTTATTGACATCAAAACTATATTTCTCAATTTGTTGCTCATACCCCAATATCTTTCCATTCTAATTAAGTAATTAAAATCACAAATTATGTAGTTGTATGTATTGAACCGATTGCTTTAACCGCATTATTACACTTGCCAAACATTGCATGTTGCTAATTTAGTTTATTTCTTGTCATATCATTTTTAGGTGGTGTGTAATATAAAATATTCGATTAAAAGCATGTACGTGAATACATTTATTTTAGTCATAATTAAAACTATTATAAAAATGGCGCAATAGCAGCTGCAGCTAAATATTGTAAAATAAGGTCATGATTATACAGGGGGTTTGGTGTTTGTCTACAAACCACTACTCATTGTCATGATTATACAGGGGGTTTGGTGTTTGTCTACAAACCACTCGGGTAGTTGCTCCATCCATGAAACTGAACAACTTTCCCTAAGGAATATAATTCGAAATTATTATTATTATTAGCTGCAGCGCATAGGCCTCTCTTTCCTCCTTCAATTTTTCCCGGCTCAAAGCCAACTTCACTTACTTAAGTGGGTGTTAAGTGCGTCGCACAACGTTTTTACGTACTTGAAGTACGAGCACATCAAACTTGACACATTGGACTTTGTATAGTTCTTCAATTGACGTACGGGCTAGAATCGCACTGCGAGTGTCAAGCTTGACCTGTCGTTGACTGTACGTATCCACGTACAGCCAACCAGGGATTATTGTATCGATGCGCAGTAAGCGCATGGCATCCATCATTTATGCGAGGCGGTATATTTTCTATGCTTAGCTTAGTAGATCATTTTATTCCATTTCAGTATAAGGTTCATCATCATCATCATGAAACGTCAACTACAGGACAGGGAACTCCCTCCGAAATTACGGCTTTTGATGAAACAACGTGGAGGGGAAGTACCATAGTCACCACGCTTGTTAGCACCAGCGTTACGGCTGGCACCTTGGACCGCGGTTGCTGGTGACTGCAGAATGTAAGATGATACGATACACAGAAGGATTTTGCTGCCCATCCTCTGGTTCATTAACCCTTAGTCGCCTCTTACGACACCCAAGGGTAGATGGGTTGGTGCTATTCTTTGTCGGTACCACACGGGGCAGTATAAGGTTAGTCCCAACAAAAGGTGTTTCTAATGACTCTGTTTGAACGGCTGTAGAAATAAAGTCTTTGCCTAATTAATTATGAGACTGGTCGTAAACTACAAGAGAAAAATCTTCTTTTTAATTACAAAACAATCGAACACACACATCATTAATCAGTCTAATCACAGAAAAAGTTCTTAACTGAAAAAAAAAATGCGCTGATCACGAACACAGTGTGTTTCAGAACGGAACGTCCGTTAACATTACCGAGTCGATGCGAGGCAGTTTTTTTTTCAATACAATCTTTTTTAAATGTTTTCCTTCTAATCGCGCGTTGGTTGAGGTCGATGGACGACACTTAGAAGTCTGACAGGGTGGGCACAGCCTCGACCATAGGAAAATAATAGTAGATTAGTAGCCGAGGGCTGTAAGGCATCAATTGCAGCCTGAGATATTTAGGCGCACGAGCACAGCGAGGGCGCCTATAGTTCGAGGGTGCAATTGATGCTTACACCCGAGCTAACTACTCTGCTTTACATCTCGATTGTGAGGTAAGTAGGTCCTTATTACCACCAAATTGTAGGTGACCAATTAGCGCTCTAGGGTAATAATGTAGCTTGAAAAGCCCTAGGGCGGTAAGTAATAAAAAAAAAACACTTCACTCTTTCAAAACTCAATTACTTACCGCCCTAGGGCTTTTCTAGCTACATTATTACCCTAGAGCGCTAATTGGTCACCTACAAGCCCCATTTGGGGGTAATAAGGACTTACTTACTGAATATGAGAGATGTAAAGGTAATTAGAAGGAGGATTAAAGAAATAATTCGTCACAAGGTAGTGAAGGCGTCATTCTATGGATTTTACAGGTTATTTTGAATATTTTCTACTGATCATCGATGATGGGATTGGGACATGTTGGCAGATGTCATCCCCTACTAGAATAAATTAGCAAGGTATCTATTCCGAGCGAAGAAAGGAGGTCCGAAGACACTACATACGTCGAGCGCGAATTTGAAATTGGAGGTTCGCGTAGTACAAAAGAAGGACCACGAGTATCACGCGGGCCGCTGCGCGCAGGGGTGCGGGGTAGATTGTAAGGGGGGCGGAGAGTGTCCATTCTGTATTATAATACGAGTACTATTACTTTATTTTGTTCAGGTCTAGACAACGTGCCAATTTTCGAGATGACGAAAGCAAACGCATTAAATTTATGGGATGACATATGTCAACTGTCATCACATACATTTCATGACGTTTTGCTTTCGTCAAATGGCACATTGTGTAGCACAAAAGGTTTCAAATCAAATATAGTTTATTCATTGTTGGATATTAAAATCTCTTAATGACGTCAGATAATCTACATCGCCTCACAAAGTGGCGCCATGCGCCATGGTGGGAAAAAAGGAAGCGACAATAAAAACCCAAACCCTCTTTTAAATATGTTTAAATGGGTTGATACAATAAACAAGTCAATTTGAATTTTGAATTTGCCTGTAAGAGCAGTGCTAAAAGTCATGTATGGGAGACCATTTCGACACCCCACGGTCGAGCTTTACCAGGAGGCACAAGTCCTGAATGTCCGTCAACTGTACATCACAAAATTAGTGGAATACACCCATCGTTGTGTCTTAAACTCTAATCAATACTCTATGATGCTAAAACAAAGAGTTTTTAAACTTGGGTCGGTTTCTGTTAGATCTCGTTTTGCCCAACGTTTCTTTGAGTTCATGTCTGTTTTTGTTTATAATAAAGTTGCAAAATTATGCGAGGTTAAACATTGCACAGTCCCACAAGCAAAGAAGCTGGTAACCAAATATTTATTGACCCTTTCTTTCTCCCAAACTGAAAATATTATCAAGCCGTTGATCTAATCCCGTAGTGCCAGTATTTCGCTAACACACACACACATCTCACACTAATACTCACTCACTCACTCTCACACATGTCATCTCATAGTATTTTTGGTATTATTATTCTCTTTCTCTTTTTCTGTATTTTTATGTAATACTACAAGATCTGGAGCATCTAGGCTATTAAATTGTAAACTGTCTTTTTCGTTAAAGTTTGTTTTAGGCTGCCCACGATACAGGCTTATAGTGTGGGAGTCAATGTTTTGCCTTATGGAAAGTTACCAATCTCATTGTTTTATTTTTAGATGCTATAAATTGTAACTTTATTTGATTAATAAACTATTTGTAAGAACCGTAGCCTAATTCCATTATTTTTTTTTTCTAATGGTAAACTTTCAATAATTATAGAGGAACTTATTAAATATTATTATAGAGGAACTTATTTTACATGGGTTATGATTTAATAGGGAACATGCACGATTTTTTTTTATTTAAGAAATTTATTCTCATTCATGTAATAAACAGTCTTGTAAAACTATTTTTCGAATAACTATAATATTGAACGACGTCATTTAATAGACCTTCTAAGTAGCTACAACTCCCAAAATATCGTCAATTTCCCTACGCGAGTAACGGACCACTGCAGTACGTCATTAGATTGTGGGATAGTGGCCAGCGACGACTGCGATGTAACCGTAAAACCGGTTGACACCCCGATTAGTGACCACAGCGCACAGATATTTGCAATATCGACTACACAAAAAGAATTCGTGAATAGGTACATTGAAAGACGGTTCTTTACTAATGAATCTATACAACAATTTTACATTGACATTGCTAATTATGACTGGAATTTTATTGAAATGAATGTAGGGATAGACCGGTAGGGCTACTTGGAATAGGCGAATATTTCTATTGATGATAAATTTTGTAAACTAATTACTATTCTGACAAACTATTTAGACATTCACTTCCCAATAAAAAAAGTATTAATAAAAAAAAAGTGCCGAACTCCGTGGTTAAGTGACGAGTTATCTGACTACATAAGTAAATTCGATAATTTTTGTTCAATAAAACGTCAATACCCTAATGACAGTAAAATCGAAAAATGTATTCAATATTACTCTAAACTAATTAAATCAACAGCTTTGCGGGACCGATGCAACCACATAGATCGAACAATAACAATGTCTAAAAACCCTTCTAGGGAGATCTGGCGAATCGTTAATAACGAGATATCTTCAAAAAGCCGATCACAGCCTGCACGCCTAGTAGAACACGGTAAATGCTTAGAAACTGACCACGTACCTGACAAGTTTAATGATTACTTCTTGAACATCACGTCAAACCTAAATTTACAACCTAACAAACAAAAAGCAATCACGTACTTGAACCAATACCTAAATGATTTGAATCCACCAATGTTTGAACTGCCGATTGTAACAAATCCCATGTTAAGTAAAATATTAAAAGACTTGCTTCATACTGGTAATACCCTAGATATTTATGATATTTCAGTCAACATCTTATTGTCAATATGGCCAGTTTTAGCAGATATACTTGTTGTATTAATAAATGACATGTTCACAAATGGAGTTTTCCCTAACGCCTTGAAAAGCACTAGGGTTTGTCCAGTTTTTAAAGGCAGAGGTGATCCTACCCAAGTTGAGAATCATAGACCGATAACTATAGTACCAACTATCTCAAAAATTATTGAGTCTATTGTATCAAAAAGTCTTATGATACACTTAGAGACACATGAGTTATTAACAGAAAGGCAATTCGCATATAGGAAGAATAAATCAACTACCGGAGCAGCTCATAGAATTGTTGACTCAATCATTACGGGTATTGATGACAAGTACAAAACTGCAGGTATATTTTGTGATCTAACAAAAGCGTTTGACGTGATACAAAGAGACTTGCTGTTAGCAAAATTATCTTGTTACGGAATCACAAATATGACTCTTAAACTGGTACAATCTTTCTTAGAAGAAAGAAAACAAACTGTTCAGGTAACTGCAGATGGTAAAAAAATTCGATCAATAACTGGTAATGTAACCATTGGCATTCCTCAAGGGTCAGCCTTGGGAAATACATTGTTTTTAATTATTATTAATGATTTGGCAAAGTTTATAACTGACGGCTTAGCTGTGTTATTTGCTGACGACACAACTGTGATCATATGCGCACGAACTTATGATCAGCTGAATTTAAAGTTAAATAAAACGTATGAGCAGCTACGTGAGTGGTTTACGGTAAATGGATTAATCCTGAATCCCGCGAAATCAAACCTACAACTATTTAGGCCCGAATTGATAAAGCTTGACTTATCTAGAACTCAGGTTGAACTCAACCTGATCCTAAACTCAGCCTGAACTCAGGGAGGGAATCTGTGTAAACAAATGTAGTAGAAATAATTTGACAGATTTTACGTCAAGAGGACTAAACGCTCGACTTGTCTCTGCGTTTGGTTACTGCTTGGAGTTGAAAAAAAAATTAACCACAAAACATGATAATACTAAGCTGAAACAAAATATTTCTTTAGATTTCCTTAAGTGTTTTGCTCAGCGTACACTAATTATTAAAATACATCAAAATTGCAAAATAATGCATGTAAGAAAATATTCTTTAAACCAAGACTAAACTATTTTTTCCCAAACTAAACGCAGTTTAGTATGCCATAGACAAATAGCTCTACTGAGGGCCAAAACTTGAGTTCGGCTCAAGTTTTTGAAGACTATCAATTAGCACAAATTTTTTACCGTGACGTCATGAATCTTTACTCACGAACCTGTCAAAGGTTAGTCATGGTCGACCCTGACTTGAGGATGTCAGTTAAACGTCAAAAGGAGAACCTGCACAATGTAATTCAAATCATACAGGGTATTTTGATCACAAACTTGAAAAGACCCTGTATACATATTTTTTATCTAAAATAAAAAAAAACGTGAAAAATTTTTTTGAACATAACACTTTTGTATAACTCATATTCGCAATTTGGGTACCTTCACAATACCGATAACATCCCACCTAACGTTCATAATATGAATTAGTTAACGGCCCGTTGGTGTGGTTGGTTAGTGAGCCTGCCTTCTACGCCGAAGGCCGCGGACGGGATTCCCGCTAAGGGCAAACATTTGTGTGATGAACACGAGTGTTTATCCTGTGTCTGTGTTATTTATCTATTTATGTATATTAGCCTCTGTTACCCAAAGTACAGGCTTTACTTTACTTTGCCTAGTTTGGGATCAGGTCACTTTGTGAGAAGTGTCCACCGATTGTATACTGGGTTGTTCCTCGTGTCCGTACCACAAACCATATTATTTGTATCACGATTTTATTGTTTTCAAAAGAACACCATTCTGAACTTGCTCTTTAAACCATTACGACCTCGTATGACCCATTGCTACTGCATTATAAAATTTCTATTGAAAAAGAAATTATGAGGAGAAGTTCCTTGTTGATTTGCTCAAAGTTGAATTTAAATTGTATGGCTCAAAGACACAGAATGGCTTTAGTGTAACGTGGATATCGTCGCCTGCATCAAGTTTAACGCACATCTTCAATCTGCCGAAATGTTGCACCATGAGCTTAAGCCGTTCCTTTCCTGTGCGACCTGTTTCGTGTCAGAAATAAGAATAGGTAGTGCTATGGCATCATCATAACATCCCACGAAATGACCACTACAGGACAGGGAGCTCTCTCTAGAATTTTGGCATTTGCTGAAAAAATTTGATTGGGAAGTACCTTAGTTACCTCGCTTGTCAGCGTTAGGGCTGGCACCATGGACCGCGGTTGTAGGTGACCGCAGTAAGTAAGATGGTACGATACACAGGAGGATGCTGCTTCCCATCCTCCAGTTTATAACCCTTAATCGCCTCTTACGACACCCACGGGTATGTATGGGATGGTACTGTTTACTTTGCCGGCACTACACGGGACTATGGCATCACATCACCCTAATATAAATGTGGGCAACCTTTGCTTACTATACCTACATTGAACATTGAAATAAATAATAAATCCGGCGTAAATGTAACGAGTAGTTTTATTGTTATGAATATCAACTCATATAACCAACTTTTCTATTTTCGTGCTTCAAATATCCCCTACCCTTCCCCCTTTAAAAAAAACCGCTACATGCAGGCAGCGCAGTTCTGGTCGTTGAAGATAAATGGTTGAAGAGAACTCCAGGGAAGGCCTCGACAGCAGTGGACATCTTCCGGCTAGTAAGTAATGACGAACAAGTGTAGGTACGATCTTCTGACAATAATCGAAACTTATTCGTTTTTTAGCAATGCTTTTGCCTGGTTTAGTCAGCTAGGCTTTGGACTGGCCATGTTACACAACAATTTATCATTATTTGAAATAATATTATTTATAATATTCACTCTACTTAAACTTACCCTTTATTTCACAATAAAATGTCACAAACTATATCCAAGTTTTAGTTTTCAGATATATTATTTTAAGATTTTGAATTGACGTTCTAATTCTTTTGAACTGACGGAATATTTTTAAATTTTATCATATGATGACACTAGTATATTAAAAACTGGAATTTTGATTTAGGGCCAAAGATTTTATATTACTTTCTAAAAGGGTAATTATTTAATGTTTAAATATTTTCTTCCATTTTGATTTTGGGTTTTGATTTATTTTTTGTTAAAGAGATAAAAAAAATTATAAAGATTTCAAAAATAGCGTCTAGCTTTGAGTAAAACTAAATCAAAAATGATTTATTTGTTGACTATTTGACAATAATGTCAAATAGACAATTCTACCTAAAAAAGTATAAAAAATATACATCGTCTAAAGTCTCTTTGAAATTATGATAAAAATATACATCGTCTAAAGTCACTTTGAAATGATGACAAAATATACAACATCTATAGCCACCTTGAAACGATGACAAAATATACATGAGAGTCCAGTTTCTATGATTTCACCAAGGACTATTTTAATCAATTTCTCTGTAAAGGAAAAAATTAAACACAATGAAATTTACATTACCTTTACAATCCAAGCAATACCTTTTTTAGCCTTCACGTTTTATCATTTGTGGTTTGCTTTTCCAAGTCTATAGTGTTCTTTGTAATTCCTGTACCTGTTTAGAAATAGAACATTATCCTGCCTAGCTATACGCGAACAAAGACATTTGCAGAACTAGTTTATACTTAATTATGGGAAAAGGAAATCTTTATTACTATCTACAAATAACGACTCAGATTAGAAACACAGTATGTTATAATTCCCGCAGAGTTATTAATGTTTACAAAAGAAAATCATTAAGAGGGAATAACAATTTACTTAAAGTATCACACAGTACAAGCCACTTATGATCCCGCAGGTAGATCTGTAAAGCTGCAAATATTCTCCATTCAACTCTTCCTCTTTTGACATTGAAATCTGATTTTCTCAACGTTATTTAGCTCACACAACCTGGAAGAAACTATAAATTTCATTAAGTCACATTTCACCTTATCTCAAATACACACAACAACTTTGAACCGAAAATAAATAAAAGATGGAAAACCACAAAATTGAATACTTACATAACGTTAGTTTCACTCCACTTATTCTATACACTTTGGAATCAAACCCTGAATGTTAGCGTCTTGAATTTATGCGCAAATAAACCTTCCTATACTATATCCTACACGAAGCAATCCCTATCTTTATCTCAATTGAAGGAACCCACAATCCAAGATCATAGCCTCCTACAAAAGATTCGTCACATCAGCTGTATGAAGTCTATTTTTCGCGAGCTACAAAATATAAGATTATAACTCACAGAAAACCAGCTTCCTATCGACTTTCCTCTCACAGACGTCTCAAAGTAATAACAAGAATATTTGGAGCGTCTACCGATTCCATTCTTCCATTTTTCTCCGTTTTTTTCCAAATTTTTTTGACTTGACGGCCCCAATTCTCTCACAACTGTCCCCATTTGTCATATTTCTTTTCTAATCATATCGAGCTAAACTTTTGACAGTTCCTGTAAATAGTATTTTATGCATTTAAAATTTTTTAGGGTTCCGCAAGTGCACAGTACCGATATACCTATGGTATTTTTGGAACCAATAAAGTCTATTTTCAGGACCGCAAAACTAAATTTATTTGTAAAAGTTTTTTGAAGATTTCTGTAAAACTGTGCAACTTAGAAAGATCGTGTTATTTTTGCTGTAAAGTTTATATAAACTTCTTTCAACTGTAATTAATTCAGATTTTTCTTACACAAACTTCGGAGATAAGAGGGAATGGTATTTTTTTGACACTTTTCATCATAACTTAAAAACTAAGAAACGTAACAAAATACAAAAATATATTTTAGAATGTACAAGTAAAGCCCTTTCATATGATACCCCACTTGACCTAGTAGCGACAATTAAAATTTTGGCCCCCTTTACATCCTACTTATAATTACTAGCTGTGCCCGCGGCTTCGCTCGCGTGAAATTTAGACAATGTGCAGTTTCTCCCTCTCCCCCTCCCTCTTCCTCTCCCTCTCCCTCTCAACCTCCCACTCTCTCACCCCCCTCCCCCTCCCTCTCCCCATCCCTCTCCTTCTCCATTTCCTTCTCCCTATCCCTGCCCCTAACCCTACGCCTACCCCTATCCGCTATCCCTAACCTTACATAAACATAGAAACGACACCCATATTGATTTTTAGACATTTTTACCCTATCGCACCCCAAACCCATGCCCAGGGGATGATGGTATTTCACGTCCACCACGATGGATTTCAAAATTGTTGTAGTTCTCGTAATCAGCGACCCGATAAACCATACAAACGACACCCATATTGATTTTTAGACATTTCAACTCTATCGCACCCCAACCCCATCCCCAGGGGATGATGGTGTTTCACGTCCACCACGTTGGATTTCAAAATTGTTTTAGTTTTCTTAATCAGCGACCCGATAAACCATACAAATGATACCCATATTGGTTTTTAGACTTTTTCACCCCATTTCCCTCTTTCAGGGGTTGAATTTGGGGTGGAATTTCAACACCAGTGATGTGCGTTCCACAGAATTACAACCCTAATGCCAAAATAATAAATTTAGTGGATTTTCAACTTCATCCCCCTTTTCACCCCTTGGGGTGTAGAATTTTCAAAAACCCTGGGACACGTAAAACTTAATTTTTAGTCGTCAGTCTAAAGACAAATTTTGAAGATCCTAAATTAAAAACTGACGGACTTTCATACAAATTTTCATCCCATATTTCACCCCCTTGGGGGATGAATTTTAAGAAATTCTAAAACACGTCCTTTTTAATTTTTTACGGAGAGCTCAAAACAAAATGTTTATAATTCTACCTATAAAAATGAAAGACATAGCTATAGACCAACATACGGAAACTAAACATCCCCTTTTTCACCTCCTCAAAAGGTGATTTTTAAGAAATGCTTAAACACTTATTTCTTTATTTTTTACCAAAAGTTCAAATTCAAATTTGTGTGAATCTAACTTAAGAAACAAAGGACTTTCATAAAAATTTTCATCCCTTATTTCACCCCCTTAAGGGATGAGTTTTGGAAAATCCTTCCTTAGTGGGTGGTTTTGAAGTGCAATAAACCTGTGTACAAAATTTCAGCTCTGTAGCTATAGCGGTTACGGCTCGGTGTGATGAATCAGTCAGTCAGGACAAGCAATTTTATATATATAATAATAATAAAAAATATATAAATATATATATATTAAGATGAACGCGAAAGTTTGTAAGAATGGATGGATGGATGGATGGATGTTTGTTACTCTTTCACGTCAAAACTACTGAATGGATTTTAACGAAACTTGGCACACATATAGGTTAGGTCCTAGAATAACACATAGGCTACTTTTTACCGCGAGAAAAAGCTTCATTCCAACGGGAAAACGCATATAATGTTAATAAAGAAGGTACCTGACTCACTGACTGACATATCAACGCACAGCCCAAACCGCTGGGTATAGAAATTCCAAATATGGCATGTAGGTTCCTTATGAAGTCTAACGGTGCAATAAGAAAGGGTTTTACAAAATTCCACCCCTAAAGGGGTAAAATAGGGGATGAAAGTTTGTATGAAAGTTCGTCAGTTTTGAAGTTAATTTTGTATTTAGGCTTACGACTAAATATTAATATGCACGTATCTCAGGGTTTTTGAAAATTCTACACCGTAAGGGGCAAAAAGGGGGATGAAGTTGAAAATCCTTCATTTTCAAAGTAAAATCCACTAAATTTATTGTTTAGGCATTAGGGTTGTAATTTTGTGGAACGTAAATCACTGTTTTTAAAATTCAACCCCTAAAAGAGGGAAATGGGGTGAAAAAGTCTAAAAACCAATATGGGTATCGTTTGTATGGTTTATCGGGTCGCTGATTACAAAAACTACAACTATTTTTTAATCCAACGTGGTGGACGTGAAATACCATCATCCCTTGGGGTTGGGGTTGGGGTGCGATAGGGTTGAAATGTCTAAAAACCAATATGGGTATCGTTTGTATGGTTTATCGGGTCGCTTATTACAAAAACTACAACTATTTTCAAATCCAACGTGGTGGACGTGAAATACCATCATCCCTTGGGGGTGGGGTTGGGGTGCGATAGGGTTGAAATGTCTAAAAATCAATATGGCTGTCATTTGTATGGTTAATCGGGTCGCTGATTACGAAAACTACAACTTTGAAATCCAATGTGGTGGACGTGAAATTAGGGTGCGATAGGGTTGAAATGTCTAAAAATCAATATGGGTGTCGTTTCTATGTTTATATGAAGATATGGATAGCGGTTAAGATGGCGTTAGGGGTAGGGATAGGGGAAGGGATAAAAAAAAGGTAGGGAGAGGGACAGGGAGAGGGAGAGGAAAAGGGAGGGGGTGGGGGAGAAAGGGAGAGGGGCAGGGCCAGGAATGGTTTAACGGATGGTTGGACAGTTGGTTGGACGGACGGACGGACGACAGATAGACGGAAGGGAAGATGGATGGATGGTCAGATAGAATCCCTCGCGGCCGAAGTCGCGGGCAACAGCTAGTTAATAATCATAATTTTTTCAAAATTCTTACGTGTGCAATTAACTTGGGCAACTATATTCTAAAACCATTCCAAATTCAAGTCGATAGCATGAGTGATATAGAGATAGCTGAGATAATTATAGAGGTGTTACAGACAGACAGACAAAGTCGCACCATAAGGGTTCCTTTTTTTACCATTTTGGTATCGGAACCCTAAAAACGGTAGAAGCACGAATGGGTCGTGCGTGATGTAACTGTCACAGGCATATAGTATAATTCTTCATATCGCAGTTTGCCTTGGTAATCTGCCGGTAATTTTACTGGTTCCTTTGCCCTTCAAACCGAAACACAGCAGTGCAAACACTGCTGTTTCACGACAGAAAAAAGCAAGGGGGTGGTACTTCCCCAGACGGACTTTCCACAAAAGCCTTATCAGGTAAGCCAATGTTACCTGTTTTTATTCGTAAATGTGTTGAAAAACGTCGTAAGAAGCGCATGCGCTTTGGTCTTACACTCTCGGCTCCATTACGCCCTTGCCTGCGGCTCGGGCTGCAATTCTCGAGCCTTGGGCGTAATCAACAAAATAGCACACTT
This sequence comes from Athrips mouffetella, assembly GCA_947532105.1. Classification (NCBI taxonomy): domain Eukaryota; kingdom Metazoa; phylum Arthropoda; class Insecta; order Lepidoptera; family Gelechiidae; genus Athrips; species Athrips mouffetella. The sequence continues at coordinate 4,238,120 of OX383976.1, read as the reverse complement.
GCATCTTAACGCACTATTATCAATTCGTTAAAATTATTGAAAATATAACAGCCCTTATAATGAGCACGTTTTTTCCATAGATAATACATTTTTTTTGTCCAAAGCAAAAACCAAACGTGAACTCAGGGAGGGCCATTTCTTTACTCACCCTCTTCTCACCCTTTACTCAGCTCAATTTGTTTATAAATTAGCCAAGATCTCAACTTAATGAAAGAAAGAGATAGAAATATAAATCTAAACTCAGGTTGAGTCGAGTTTCCTGAACAGGTAGACGGGCGTTTAAAATTTTAGAGAACTGATTTTGCAAAAGGACAACGGAGATTATGTCACACATTTTTTTAACTCTCGAATAACACTCGATCATCTTGCATCACTGGAAAATTTATCCCAAAACGTGCCGAAAAACCTTCTCAATCGTCCCGAAACATCCGAAAACGTTCATTTTTAAACATTCTCGAACATCCCGAAATATTCTTGAACATTTCGCACATCTCGAAAAAATTCTCAAACATTCCGAAACATTCTCGAACGTTACAAAACAACCTAGAACATTCTCGCAAATTACAATCTACTACGTATGTAGTGATGTTGTATAACATCAATGTTATTTTCTCCAAAAATTACTGTTTAACTTTGAAACCACTTTTAGATACTAAAATTGGCAGATTTTTGACGGAAATAAAATCTAGTAATCTACAAGATATGACAAGTGATGTGGTCGGCCTGAAAAATGTATTTATTGAATATGACGCAAGAAAAAAAAATCCAAAATTACCCCTAGTTTTTCCACTTGTAACCACTTTACTGCTGCAATTCTTATCAGAAATATACGAAAATTTATAACCTTATTTACAATACCACGTTTATTGATGTGGTCGGCTTATTTTTTTGAAATTTTATAAAAAAAATATCTAGTTCCTTAAAAAAACCCGACTAAATTCCCACCCGTACCCAGCCCATACCCCGCCCTCGTCTATGAAGTCAGTGCGGGGCGAGTCGTCATGCTAGACGGACCTATGCTGCGTTGCGTAGTGCGAGCTGTACGAGCAAGCAAAATTAAACCCTGTGCTCCCTGTGTTACGTACCTCTAATCTAACTACACTTTTGCGGGTTGAGCAGGGAGAGGGTATAAGCTCCGCCCACACGGCAAGGTCATTGGCGTAGGTAGTAGCCTTAACAAGGTGCAATCAAAAGCAAGCACCTGAAGGACAATATTCTTTACATAGAATAATATTAATTCGTAAATTAAGTACACACGGCCGCACATCGGTAGAAACACTTTTGGACCTTATGGCGTGATAATAGAGTTGAAAAAGTTTCTACCGACAAGCGGTTGACCGTACATTTAGATTTATAATTCAATAGAAAACCGGTCAAGGGTGGTGCCGTAGTACTCACCCAGTACGTAAAATGATAGGTTGTAGTAGTTTAACATACATGTGTACAAGATAGTGACTTTTGGACGTCAATATCTCAAGAAAAGGTAATGGTTTATACTTACATGAAATTTAGGAAAAAAATAGGATTCTATAGGCGGGTCTTACTCTTCGACCAATATAAAGAGTTATGGGCCTTATCCGTACAAAACGCTAATAAAAAACAAGTCTCGCTACAACTACATGTAAACGCACACCCACGGTTACAGTTTTCCTAATCACATGCACACACAGTCCCTAACAGAGATAGAAACACGCGCTCGCACCGTAGCGCGAGCGAGATAGCGAATGTTCGTCGAGATGCCGTCGTTTCAATCACGCGTCGCTGAATATTGGCGGCAAGGCCGGCGAAGGTTTTTTATCAAGATAATTATCAAATAATTAGATTTTACTAAAAAATATATTAACAAGTGAAATGTGACGCCTAAATCTTCGTTCGTATTTTCTTGAGTTATTTGAATACTTTGAAAAGCACAGGACGGCTTTATTTTATTAGAAAGGCGGGAAGTTAATTATTTGCTCACACGTGTTACTCGTTGAGCATCCGAACACCGACTAAATCAAAGTGAGTGACCTCACTCACTTGATCGGTTTTCAAACGATGTTCCATATGGCCCGTCTATAACTCTTTATATTGGTCGAAGGGTTACTTTTTAGTTTGGGTCTTACTAACCATGCAAAATTGCAAGTTTGTAGGTGAAATAGATTTAATTTTAAGGGGGGAGGCGGGGGTCGACAGTAGCCTCAAATGGTTCGTGCTGCTCTTACGTTGTGGACACATGTTCCGCAGGTAGAGTTATTACAAACGAGTTGATGTTTTGTAAATCCATCATGTAAATCCATCCGGTGGCTAATATATATGTTTCCCGTATCACTTTAGTGTATTTTTTTTTTCAACCTGTATATTCTGGGTGCACGCGTGCGCATACTCCATTTAAAAAAAGGTCCTCCGTTTTTTAGAGAATCTAAATCCAAAAACACTCCTATTTATCCATTTATAAATTACCGCTAAAACCGCTCATCAGCCGCTCGTCTGTGTTTCCTTTACTTGTCAAATGGTCATTTTCTCAGAACAAAAACCTCCTTGCTTCGCTCTTTGGTCATTTTACTGAAAGTGACCTCTATGAAATTTTCAATGACGTTTTCAGTTTATGAGGACATGGACAGTGTTATTTATCAAGAGATATCGCACAGATGTCACTTTCTGATAAAAATAACTTTGAAAAGGTAAACGCAGACATGACAAACGTTGCGACATTGTATTTTTAGATACATCAGCAAAATTGCTAACTGCTTATTGAGGACGGAACAGAGAAAGCTTATGTGGTAATGAGGACATTGTAAAAAACTGGCCAAGTGCGAGTCGGACTCGCGCACCGAGGGTTCTGTACCAATTGTATTAGTTGAAATTTCAGTAACTTACTGTGCTAGATTTTTTGAGTCCGACTCGCACTTGACCAGTTTTGATTATTTGTTGTTATTTAATAGCTTATGCACTATAAATAACACAAATCAACACGCTTGTAAATGTTCCCGTTTTTACGATAGAGCTAAAACAAAAAATCGAGCAAAAATCGCCTACACGCGTTTAACAACACGTTTGTAGCAGGGATGCCTGCCTTAATTTTAAATTTTTAGTATTTGTTGTTATAGCCACAATAGAAATACATAATCTGTGAAAATTTCAACTGCCTACCTATTACTGTTCATGTGATACAGCCTTAGAGCAACGCGTCAAACCGCGCTAGCCCGTTTAGGAGACGCCTTTTACGTAGCTTCCCCTCTGCCAAAGTACAAGCACAAAAGAGCATATGCGTTCAACAAAACTAGTTGCACTCGGATTTTTAACTAGACCAAGTCTAGTCGTCGTCGTGAACGGTCACAGCATAAACATGCTTTGTTAATGTGTTTTCTGCTGTAAAAAAAGATCTGTGATATGAAGCTTACAAAAAGAACGTGTTTCATTTCACATCGAACAAATTGTTACTGTATAATTGCTATTTAATTATGTAAAAACACGAAATTCGTATTTTTAGTCTAAATCAATCGTCGGATTTGTTTGACAACACCGAAGATCTTGATTGAAAGAAGATACTGAAATAAATTTGTACAAAATTCGTATGGTATCACTGGTTATAGTCAGAAAAATTGATTTGATACTTGCATGCAAACTCGATTTATTTGTGGGCAACATTCTCATTTGTCCTGAAAAGCTTTAGATACAGAATAGGTTACTAGCTTTAGATATTGTGCTCTTCGTTTCTTGCTGCATGCACTTGACTATTTGTGCTGATCCTTTTCATGGTAGCCTATAGTTATTAATGTTAGTCTCTAAACTAGCTCCCGTCCCGTCCCCTAGGGGTGCCTACGGGACTTTTTACTAAGCCCTGTCAGTCTGTCCGACCTTTATCTTTGGAACCGTAGTAACTATATGGTTAAAATTTTTACAGAATAACTATGTGTGATTGTAGCGGATTAGCTAACAAATAATAAAATCAATGAAAAGTAAAATAATTAGGAGGTCTCCATGCAAGAGACATATATTTAGTCACCATGCTTGAAAGCGTTGCGGCTAGCGAACGCTGTTGTTAGTGACCGCAGTGTGTAAGACGATACGATGCACAGAGCTGGGATGCTGCTGCCAATCCTCTGATTCATAAGCCCTTATTCGTTTCATACGACACCCACGGATGATACGTGTCACATTAGTGGTACGGATCTCTTAGTTTAAGTACCGGATACACGGTCGCCAACCAAGCCCCGACAGAGGTGACCTTGGTCGGTTCCGACCGTGTAGTTCATGGTCGCCAACCAAATTTTTAGTGACCTTCCAACGCCCTTGGTTGTGAAAGCAGCTTCCCAAACTAAGGTCAAATAGAGGACGTTGGTTACGTCTCCGACCGTGTAGCTGGCAGTTGGCGACCGCACAGATTATAAACTGACGTTTCTTGTCTTTCCCGGTAATTAAAAACAAAAGAAGACAACGAAATTGATAATTTTGTGACAAAGAAGATATGAAAAGTCTTCTAAGCAGTGATTTGTTTTTAACCGAACTACAAAATACAAGAACTGTCAGTGTCAACTGTCATTTTGTATCAACACATCGTGTTTTTTAATCTATATCAATGCTTGTTGTCAACAAGTCGGCGACCGTGTAGTTGAAACGGACCCAAATGGTTGCAAACCAAGGTGACCTCTGTCGGGAGCTAGTCGCCGACCGTGTATCCGGTGTTTTAGTAGTCGGACTTGCACATGGCCTGTTTTTTTAGTGCTTTAGATGTGTGTACATACAGTCAAGAGCAGATCTATCAATTTTGAATTAAAAAAATATTATTTTGTCCCAAGAGGCCAAGAACTGATCAAAATCGTCATGCTAGACTACCGATTTCACTCGATGAGTTCACAAAAATACTCTTAATCCTAACTGAAAATGTTAACTCTCTCTTACTGTTTCTGTTTAAATTCACAAATCATTGTACATCTCAGCTTTCGTGCGTTGTTTTTCAATGTTTTGAATATGTTTTCGATGAGAAATTACTTCAAATACTACAAAATTTTGTCACTTTGACACATCAACAATACAAGTCAAGACAGCCAATGGGGTTGTCAACTATTTTTTGGAATGAAACCTCATTCCCTACCTTTCTATGCTACACTAAGGTTGAAAGATAAATCTGACTTTTTGGTGAATAATTTAGTGATGTTCAACGTACAAAGTACGTGTCGATAAATTTGAGAAACGGAGTAGAACACAACACATAAAGCGAGGTGGTCCCAAAAATTATGTCTCTATCTGTTATTTAGTAGAGTACAATAAATAACCACACTTTTGCACATTATGAAAAGTATGAATAAAATCCGAAATGGTACGGGAGCCGAGAAATGTTTTTTCTTGGTTTTCACGTGATTTTCAGGGAAAAAACGAAATATCTCAGTAGATGGGGGACAATGAGAGGATAGAGAAAAAACTTGTGAGAACTTTTAGACCAGAGCCCAGAGTTCAGGAAGCTTTTTCCAGATTTACAGGCTGAATCCAGATTTGCTTGGCTGGCAAATGGTTTTTATTATCACCATAATCTATTATTTTATTATATATATTATTCCATTATAATTAATCAGACAAGCCTAAAAAATGTGGAATAGACGATTTCTTTGTCATATTCATGAATGGCGAACAAAAGTTATTGCCGGTGATAGAGTAGCTTACCATGATACTGAAAAATATTTGCTCGATAAGAAAAAACAACAGCTTGAATGAAAGAGTACTCTTAAACACCAGACTTCTGTCTAGAACATCTCATATGGTTTTTTGTGATCGTCTAACCATTCCCTATCTACTAAGACATCTTGTTTTCGCCCTATTTGTTACGTGAAAAAAAAAACCTTTCAAGTCCTGGCCCAATACGTCTACTGTACTCCAAACAGATGTTAATTTTATTTCGGTGAATGAATCATACTGCAAAATTATTGATTTTAAAAATTAAATTGGCAAAATGTGATAACATTTAACAATCCCAATGAAATTATTCAGCGACTGTAAACGTCAAGGCAACAACATTTTGTTGTGGAAGAAAAGTTAATTCGCTAAAATTTACTTTAGTCAAGTACGAGTTTTTTTGTTCGATCCTCGCGGGCAAAGTCTCGGCTAATAGCTAGAAATGTTATTCATAAAGGTGAAACTTTGTATGTTTCTTACTCTTTTACGGCCTTACTGCTGAACAAAACTTGATGAGTGGCAGAAATATTTCTACTTACTTTTACTGCGAATCCTAAGCAAGACGAAGTCGCGGGTAACTTGTAAAGACTAATTTCTTTACTTTTATTGTTTCTTCTTAATAATTCTAAAAATCTTTCGATATGTCGATATATGTATGCAGAACAGCACTTTAGTAATAGGTTTGCCAGCATTTTCATGTTCCGATTCCGAAACTTTTGAAGCCTTTACGGAACTTCAAGCTAATTTATACGAGACAAAATTGAGGCACCAAAAGCTAAGAATAAATCGACATATTATTAATATATCATTATTATTTGTTTGTATATTAAGGTAAAACCACCCCACACGTAAGGGCCATTAAGGCGAGGCTGTACGACAAAGAGCATATAACAACATTGGCATACCTACTGTCTGCCTCTTTGTAAAAGTCACAAATTCTTCGGAAATCATGAAACTAATGTCAATTTAAAGTAAATAAGATTATAATCACTAATTCTTGATTGTCAAATTGTCATAAGATGCGCAAATCCTCAACATTGATGTGTGACTAGGGGGAAGTAGGTTTTCGTAACCACAGGGCGTACATGGTGGTCCAATGGATTTTATTTGACTATCTGACTATCTCTTAACCTTTAATTTGGTAAAAAGGTATATTTCCCACCCAGCATTTGACATTTTGCGGGCCTCGGTGAAAAATATAACATGTCCCCAAATTTTTTATATGGTATGGGCAATAGGAATAAAGCTCCCACATCGCCTTAGTTTATGTGGGAAATATGAAACTGAACTACACTACAGCATAGCCGCTCGGTGGCCGGCCTTATATACCCATGTTACTCGTTCTCGAATATTCTGGACTCACTTTTAAATTTAGGTTTTTGTTGGATCTTTCTAGATTTTAGCTCTCTTTCTTCAGCTTCTTTTCTTTCTATTATTTCTAGAATGTTCTAAACAAATGGTAAATGATAAAACATCCATATGGATGGGAAAAGCTGGCTTGGTAGCCCAATACCCTATCCATTGGACCACGGGGCTATCAACTTTGTTGACGAAATTTTCAAACAGTTCTCTCGTATGACAGTCGCCAACCTGACGTCATGTTCGTGGCAATATGCATGCATGTACTCATGACTACTACTTTTACTATGAAGTAATCAAAATATTTATTCATATTTCGACCTATGTCCCTTGAAAAAAATGTTCAGTAACACGAGTACATGCATCTCTTTTGCTATCAAGAAGTAATTAAAAGTTATTCTGTATATATATGTCAAATGTTCAGGTAGGGATCCGTATATTTGTCGTATGTTCCACCGCTTGTGAGGCAGCACCGCCCTCTCATATGTTATAAGACCTGCCTATGAATACGAGTACCCCCCTGCAGAAGCTATTTTTGCAGTAACTGACCTGGATCCGTAATTTATTCGAAGACATTCAGAAAGACAAATCAAGGCTCGAATACTCTAGCCACCAACAAAAACAGAATATGAATTTAACCAATTAGTATAGTTCCGATTACGTTACAGGAACTTTTCTGTTTTTTTTAGCAAACATAGCGCAACCAACCAAAATAAGCTTCTGGCAGCACTGATTCACCTCCCCCCGGCCCCCGCAAAAAATGCCAGAACTATTTGCATGAAAATATGATCCTTTGCCTACTCTTTTCCGGGCTTTGCGCGCGAAAATCGTGTTACTCTATGGATACAGCCTAAACAAAATAAAAAAAAAAACGAAAAAGACTTTCGTAGCATCTTATTCCTTCGTTTTTAAATATTTTTTAAAATAAGAAATACAGTATTCCTCTGCTCAACGAGCTCTAAACAACAATACCCCAATCAATGGGGAAGGTAAAAAAAAATTTTGCGCCCCTCTTCAGCTGTTCATTTTTAGGGTTCCGTACTTCAAAATAAAAAACAGAACCCTGTCTGTCTGTTTGTCAAGACCCTTTTTCTTACGAATGAGAAGAGGTATAAGGTTGAAATTGATAACGAATATTAAAGTCTATAAACCACACAAGATCTGAAAATTTCAATTTTTTACAACGACGCAATCAAAAGATATGGCTTTTTATGTCCTCATCTCCATACATTTATGCAAAAAAGCAAAACCTACAGGGCACTTCCCGTTGACCTAAAATTATGAAAGGACAGGGTGGAAAATGTATGGAGCTCGGTCTTTTATTTAAAAATATTCCAAAGCAACCTAACCACTATGTAGAAAAAAAACATAGATTCTAGACTTAAAACTGAGCCTACATGCCCAGTTGTGGGACTTAAGCACCCACCATTTAGGATGAATTAATTTTCAAAAATCAGCTAACTAGTCCACTCAAAAAGTCTATAAAACGCATCTGCCACTATCTATCTCTTTCTAACGCCTACTTAGCAGTTAACGTAACTCTTTCTAATGACTAGGCGTTAGAAAGAGTTAGATAGTGGCAGATGCGTTGTATAGACTTTCTGAGTGGACTAATTAGCTAATTTTTAAAAATTTATTTCTCCTAAATGGTGGGCGTTTAAGTCCCACAACTGGGCATGTAGGCTCAGTTTTAAGTCTACAATCTATGTTTTTTTTCTACATAGTGGTTAGATTTTTTCGGAATTTGATTAAAAGACCGAAAAAATCCATCTCCTTTGGCAAGAAGCTAGGTCTCACAGCACAAATAATGGGAAAAGTCTAAAATCATTAAATATTTCAATATTTCACACAATTAATAGTAACCAATTAAGGTGAGCTCCCTTTTCAAGAAATTTTCTATAAAAGAGGGGTCAAGTTGGATGATCGCAGAGTTTTTAAAATCAAAGAGCAAACTCTTTTAGTATATCATATGTATAGTAGATAGCTACGGAACCCTTAGGGCGCGAGTCCGACTCGCACTTGGCCGGTTTTTTTTATTTTTAGTCTTTGTTGTTGTAGCGGCAACAGATATACATAATTTGTAAAAATTTAAAATTTCTACCTATTACGGTTCATGAGATACAGCTAGCTGACAGACAGACAGACTGACAGACAGACATCGGAGGGATATCTATAGGGTCCCGTTTTCACCATTTGGGTGCGGAACCCTAAAAATCAACGAAAATTATTTATGGAGTACAAAACAGTTTTGACTATGTGTAAGGCTTGATCTTCTTATCAACGACTCACAAACAAAGGTCCTTTTGAGGGTCCTTTTTCTCACGAACGGGTAAAGGTATCAGGTTGAAAATGATAACGAATATTAAAGTATATTTAAACCACATAAGATCTGAAAATAAATTATTTTACAACGACGTAATCAAATGATATGACTTTTTATGTCCTCATCTCCATACATTTATGCAATAAGCAAAACCTAGAGGGTACTTCCCGTTGACCTACAATTATGAAATTTGGCAAGAAGCTAGGTCTGACAGTACAAATAAAGAGAAAAGTCTAAAATTATTGAATATTACAGTTTTTCTCACAACTAATAGTGGTTACTAAGGTGGTTAAGGTGAGCTCCCGTTTAAAGAACTTTTCTATAATAGTGGGGTCAAGTTGCATGGTCGCGGAGTTTTTAAAGTCAAAGAGCAAATAGATAGGTACGGAACCCTTAGGGCACGAGCCTGACTCGCACTTGGCCGGTTTTTTTTTTTTAGGTTTTCCGCTAGCAACTTGAAACGTTTGAAATGCTTTGTCTTCTTTAGGCAGTAGGAATGAGTGTTGCTGTCTGTATATCTCTTGCGGTTAAGTGAGAGCTCACCTTTAAATAAAACGAACATTGATAGATTTAGTAGATTTTACAACAAGTGCACAAAACGAACCATTTTTCTGAGACTTTTAGCAGCCCGAGCCGAAGGCGAGGGCTGATAGTAAAGTCGAGGATAAAATGGTTTTGTGGACCTTTGCTTTTCACTTGGATTGCGAGGAAATAAAACGTAAAAGGACTCTCTAAATGTAAAGGAAGAATGACTTTCAATTGACTATTTCAGACAAGGCAATACATAGATAGAATACGATCCATATATTTGTATGTTTTCTTTTGATCTAGATTAGCGGTTTTCTTCTTCTTCTTTTCGAGTCATCGGCAAAACTGACTATACAAGCTTAGCCCAAAAAGTAGCCAAATAAATAGCCTTTTAGTTGCCTTCAAGAAGGTCCCTCCGAGTGCAGGAAACTGGAGAAGTAGGGTACGACAGCAAGTGTGTCATAGTTTGCAAAATACTGCATTCACACTTGTCGTTATCAGAGAAGCCCCACCTCTTCATGAGTTCCCCGCACCTGCCAACGCCCGATCGCAGTCTGTTCAGTGACTTCCATATGGACCAGGGAAGATCGTGACCTGGTGGCAGCTTTTCGGCGGTAAGATCTTCAGACCAACGTTTGGCTACGTATTTGAACATAACATTAACATGTAGCTGAAGCTGCACATCTAAATTACTTTATTTTGGTCGTCAGCTCAGACTTTTTATTGGTCAACTTTATAGGTCGTGCAAACAACCTGAAAAATAAAAATACTTATTTAAAAGTTTTGACTAAATAAAATAAAATTGTTCAGTTAAAACTACAAAAGCATTTGTAAGCAAGTGGATTGTACTCAGATCAAATTGTGATCCATTTTATGGAATGTAAATACGTATTATATAGGGCATATAGGCCACGGGTAAACACCCATATTTCTCCACTTTGAACGCAGGAAAATTTTGCGAAACTGGCCAAGCAGTGTTTTATAAGATATTCAAAGTTTACAAAAGGCTACCAAGCCCTAATAATCTTCTGCTAAATCTTTGAAAACAATTTGAAAATATATGGAGAACTAAAATCATGTTTCACTTACCATTATTACATTATAATTGAATAAATTTATATCGCTGGTCGCTAATGCACATTGCGTATGATTATTCTCGTTCTTTCTAGTAGGTTCCTAGCTTGGTACATACTAATTAAATACTAAATAAAATGAATATGTAAAAAATTGTTTTCATATCTCATAATGACATTTCTTTGACGGATTTGTGCCCTTCGAAAAAATTTCTACTAGAGATTTGATGAAAGTTATGTCAGATAATCTTTCTTTTCATACAACTCCAAATAAGTGAAAGGGACAAATAGACTTTACGTGTTCGTTATAATCCTCCCGGTCAAGAATCGACCCGACTTACCCTCAACTCAAATCAGAAGGAAAGGCAACGACTATCGAATAGCTGAGTTTTAGCTGAGTTCCTGATGCAACGTGCTGCGCATGCGCTAAGTTATACTTAGGGTTGAGTCGCGACTATAAATTCGAGCCTCGGCCATTACAAACACCGCCCGCTTTAAGCTGTCCAGTACCGCTTCACAAGGAGTGCCGATTCCTAGGTCTCACGCTAGACTCCAACATCAACTGGAAGTCTCACCTGCAGACACTGAGTGGAAAGCTAAGTAGTGCCGCATATGCATTACGTAAATTACGTCCTTTAGTCTCTGAGGCCGTGATACTGCAGGTTTACTACGCACATTTCCACTCAGTGATGTCATACGGTGTCATGTTGTGGGGAAATTCGACCGACCACCAGCGAATTTTTATCCTCCAAAAACGAGCGTTGAGGACAATTGCAGGAACAAAACCAAGAACAACATGTAGGTCAGTCTTCAAAAAATACAATATCCTAACATTGAGTTCATTGTACTTATTTGAAATTATTAAATATGTCAGGGTGAATATTGAAAAGTTTGGTCGTCGTTCATTCGATGGGCGAAATCTTCGGAGCGCGGGAAAACTTGAATCAGTTCCAATACGAACAGAACTTGCGAACAAAAACCCACGCGTAATCGGTCCGAAGTTTTACGAGCACCTACCCGAACACCTAAAAAACGAGACAAATGACGAAACGTTTTGTCGCCAACTGAAAAACCTTTTGTTGGAAAAAGAATTTTATAATGTAAATGAATATTTAATGTTAAAATTTGAATGATTCTATAATATAATTGATATTGACATATTTTTAAATTATTTTTTTGTAAATTTGACATTTCACATTTTATTTTGACATTAAATACTCAAATATTCAATACCTTGACATGTTTTTAAAATTCGATTTTTATTATCGTACTAGATATTTTCAATACTTTTAAGTATTGTTGTTATATTTTTATTAGACATTTTAGTTTATTTTTGACATTTGTAAAATTCGTATATTTTTACATTATTTTCTATCTTTGACATTTTTTGAATTTTCCTTTTTCATTGTGTAATGTATTTTTGACGATCACGTTATGCTCGGACATATAGACAATTTTTGTAAATTTGAAATTGATAATGTGAGATAATAAAATCTAATCTAATCTAATCTATTAAAAAAGATATAAGCCATCGAAGATAATTATAGAGGAATTTATTATATATTATTATAGAGGAACTTATTTTACATGGGTTATGATTTAATAGGGAACATGCACGATTTTTTTTTATTTAAGAAATTTATTCTCATTCATGTAATAAACAGTCTTGTAAAACTATTTTTCGAATAACTATAATATTAAAAAAGATATAAGCCATCGAAGATTTGTTTCTGTCTCTTTCTAGCAAAACGAAATTTAATATGGAGTTTATATGGCCGCGTAGTGAATTGTGACGTCACTATTCATGTCGTATCTCTTTGTCTAATCAGGGTGTCTACTCTCAAAGTCCGAAATATCGAAACGATACTACTCGAAACATGCAAATGCAAAACGTCGTCCCTTGACAATAGAGTAGAATATTGGTTGGATGAATTTTCAAACTGCATGCAATCAATATTCTACTCTATTGTCAAGGGACGAAGTTTTGCATTTGCATGTTTCGAGTTGTATCGTTTCGATATATCGCACTTTGAGAGTAGACACCCAGTAGTTTTAAATGCTTATATACCGGCCGTATTTCTTAGCCGATTTATATTTTAATTTCACTTTTTATCATCTCTTCTACGGTATTTTCATATTTTGTTAATAAATGCGACTAAAAAAATTTATGCATGTTCCCTATTGGTCAGCTAAATATTGATGTCAGCACTGAAATGTTTACTGTCAATGTGGTCACAGATGTTCTTAATTTTGTTCATAAGTACTAATTTATACTGCATAGTCACAAGTTATAAAGTTATATAAATAAATAGATAATTCTAGCGTGCATTCCAAATCATTTAATATTTAACAGTTAACTCAGGATAAATTGTTTCGTTTTTGTACCTTGAAAGTGATATACATTTTTAAGTTTATTAGTAATTGATTTGTAAAAAGCAGTCATGACAAGGTAAAAGGGCTATTTATTTATGGCACTACCAATTATGTACTACTAATCAAGTTTTCATCTCATCTATTCGAAAATCGCTGAACGGTTCGTCAATAAAGGCGAACAAAATAGCTGTTTTCTCCAAGACACTTTCGTAGCGGGTAAAAATCGTATTTAAAATTTGAATTTGAATTTAGGTCCACCATAGGGATATTTTAGGTCAACCATAGAGGTCGAACCAAAATATTGTATGAAAAATTATACTGGCCGGTGGTAATATTAAAATTATTATGAATATAAAAAAAAGAAATATGCTCTAAATGTAAACAAGACTTACCAACCAAAGAGGTTCTGTTTTTAATTGATACAAATATGTCAATAACATTTTCAGTTGTTACAAATAATACATAATATGATTTTTAGTATCGTTTCATCAATTAATAATATTGTAATGGTATTTTATATTTAAAAATTAATGACGAGTGTGTGTCTCAATGAGCCTCTTATTCTTTTCTCAGATGAAAAGTAGAGTGTATTACGTGGCTGCAAAACTATTTTTACCACTGGCGACCTATTGAATCCCTCGCTACGTTCAGGATTCTACTCTAGAATCCCTCGCCATGCTCGGGATTCTACTCAAGAATCCATCACTTCGCTCTGGATTCAAAATAGCGCCCTCGCCTTAAAAATATAATTTTACAGCCTTGTGATACAATATACTATTAAAAGGTAATATCAACTCGGTGTCAATCAAATGTATTAAACAAGTAACTATAAAAATATTTCTCAGTATTAAAGTACTGTCCGAAGCGACAACGAGAGAAAGTAGCAAAACGCAGTAATTTGCGAATGGAATTACTAGGCCATAGAACTTTATAGAGCTGTCCACTAGTATTACGTCAATCATAAAAAGATAATATAAGTTATTATTAAAAGAAGTTGTGTTTTACAAGCGTTCTCGTCGATTAACTTAAACTAATGTTATTAGAAGGCGAATAGAATAGGCGCTCAGACTTGCAAATAGATTTTTATTTATTTGCTGACTGTCCCTCTGCGGCTTTGCTCGCGTTTTCCCTGCTTTCACTTTTCTAAAATACTACGGTGGAAGCCCGACTTAGTCTATCCCGATATTTTTTGGGATTTCCTGTTTTAAGCTATACCATTTTTGATATGAATTCTCCAAAAAAATCTACACCCGACAATCTAATTAAATTTTTGTCAGTTTCCCGTTTTTAAGCTTTCCGGTTTTTATATGAATTCGCGAAAAAAAACCACTACGAAGTAGCCCGACTTCGATCTTTTGAAATTTTTTCCCGTTTTTTCTCGTGTGTACTTTTTTTTTTACCGATAAATTTTATTTGTACCAAGTTCAGGACGTTCTGAATAAAGGCCAGATTAAAAGTACCCTAAACCGACGAGCATGTATGAAAGGATTGATGAAAGTTCAGGAAGCAAGGGAAGTATGTCAAGATCGTAGCAGGTGGAGAACTGTGGTCTCTGCCTACCCCGACGGGAACAAGGCGTGATGTTAAGTATGTATGTACTTTTACTTTTTTTTTGCTCAGACTCTTTGTCAGTGCGATTTTGTCAACATTTCACCAATAATGTTTCAACCGGGGTGTGTTAACAACTCTGATAACAGGGTTTGTGGGGTCGGTCATTGACCTTGCAACCCACACGACATGATGATGATGAACGGGGGTGTGCCTCGTCTGGGTGGATATTTGTGGGTTCGTATCCTCTTGTTCTTGAGGTTGCTCAGCTGTCATGAAGTGGTGGAAAACAGGAGTAGGGCAGAGCATTTACTTGTACAGTCAAGAGCACATCAAGCTTGACACATTGGACTTTGTACCGTTCTTATTTCAGTAGACGTACGGGCTAGAGTCACACTGCGAGCGTCAAGCTTGACCTGTTGTTAACTGTACAAGTTGCGCGAACGAAAAAAAAAAGTGGGTACCTATATTAGGGTTCGTATTTTTTGTGCAACATATAAGCTTTGTTTAATAACAATCGCTTCACTCAAACAGAAGCTACACGAATAAGTACAAAGTATCAAGCGGCTACTCCTATAACTCACAAACTACTGCACTGATTGAAACAGGATTTTCGATAGTGTATTTCACTTATTTTTGTGCAGCATATAAGCTATATTTAATCGCAATCGGCTCACAAAAACATAAGATATGCGAGTACAAAAAGAGGAAGTAAGTCGAATACATTATCGAAAGTCTCCTTTCAATCGGTCCAGTTGTTTGTGTTCAGAGGCAGGCACAGCAGACGGCAGACTTATTGCTGTGACCATAGAATACATGAAATGGTTGTGAAAGTCCGCCAGTGTGGCCGGTACTGCAATTATTTTCGATATTAGTATTAATAGTCATTTGAGAAAAACGCTCCCCTTCTATGCGAGAATTTTCCAAAATCTTGGTTTGAAAGGAAAACAGCTTGAATTTGTTGTTCAGTTCAAAGAGTTATTTTTTCGAAAATGTTGTTCAGATTGTTTGTTATTTAGTATAAAACGTAGAGCAATTTTTGAAAAATGATAAGTTTGAACTTTATTCTGAAAAAACTATAATTTTCGCAATACCGGTCACACTGACGGACATGTCTGCCCGCCTCTCGTCTGCTGAGCCTCTAAAAGTTCAAACTCCACGCGAACGAAGTCGTAGGCATAGCTAGTAGGCAAAGTAATACAAAATTTATTAAGTTTGAAAATAAGAAATAAAATCAATCTAATCACATTAAAACTTCATGCGCGGGCACAATCGCAAAAGGAAAACAATAATAAAATAATTTTCTATTCACAACTAAACAAAAGAAAATTACTAATAAATTTCAAAATTACAATAATATAATTCAGCATTGTTCAAGACTATACAATAAAGTAATAACAGTTTTAATGGTTATATAACTTTAAAACAATGGTTTATACCATGTGCAATGAGCTAAGCATTAATAAGCTTAATTTTGCATATACATGGTGTAAGGGACGGTGTACCGAAAACTGAAAGGGCGTGCTCAGTCAACGAAACTGAACAACTTTCCCAAAGAAACATTTTGGGGAAGTAAAAAAAAATTTTACCTCTGCGTACAAACTGTTCGATCAGAGTGAGCAATTTGTATGGAGAGGTCAAAAATTACACTCTGTATAGAGAAAGAAAATCTATTAAATACATTATTTAGGGTTCCGTAGTCAAAAAGGAACCCTTATAGTTTCGTCATGTCTGTCTGTCCGCGGCTTAGCTCAGAGACCCTTAGAACTAGACAGCTGTAATTTAGTACATTTTTCATTCATTTTTTCTTCATTCTTTTTGGCTCAGTGAACCAAAGTGGTTCTTGGCCTCCGACATTAAAGTACGCCACGCTTCCCTGTTCTGTGCCAATTCCGTCCAGTCGGGCACTCCCAGCTCTTTAAGATCCTTGGCGACTTCATCCTTCCAACGGTATCTTGGCCTGCCAACAGGCCGGCGAGTAGTAATTTAGTAGTAATTTAGACAAGAGTAGTAATTTAGACAAGTAGTAATTTAGTACAGATATACATTATCATCTAGGTCGACAAAGTGGTGAAATAAAATCTTGAAAAATTAATTTTTAGGTTTCCTCCCCTACAAGTAAAGTGGGGGTGATTTTTTTTTCTAATCTACCCCATTGTTTGAGGTGTTGTTGAATAGGTCTTTTAAAAATAATAAGTAAGTAAGTTTTCATAGATCATTTTTCGATTTAGGGTTCCGTTTGCGAAATATTTAGCATGAAAGCGCAATTTTTTATAGGAGTCAAGTGTCTTCCCCCTTGACAGCTAAACGGTTGTTATTGGAATTCGCGCGATTCAGGTGCTTGTCAGGGTCTTTTGTACTGAATATGCGGGCCTACGCGCGCTTCTTATTTCAAATTTCAATTCAACGTCCCGATTAGGCTCACAGTGAGTCGCTCACTGTGAGCTGACTGACTCTGAGCGGCGTATCGGTCGCTTACTCAATTCTTTCAGTCGGCGTAATGACCTGACTGAGCCGCCGACCGGGAGCATAGTTCGCGGCGACTCAGCTGCTCACTGAATGAATCCGCAAGCGTAACGTCGCAAACTGCGTACAGTAAGCGCTGAATGGACACTCCATTTCAAATATATAGGGAGGCGTACTAGAGGCAGACAGTGAGCGGCTCACTGTGAGCCTAATTGGGACGTGGCCTAAATTTCAGCTTTCTAGTACTAAGGGTCTCTGAGCTAACCCGCGGAAAGACAGACAGACGGACATGACGAAACTATAAGGGTTAATTGTTGAATATGGAACCCTAAAAACTTAGTTGCCAAACGTCACGAAAAAGCCCTTATTAGGTACCAGTCGTGGCCGCAATAGTTTTCTATAGGAAATAAATTCCTTAACGAATATTATTACTATCTCGAGATGTTCTCAAGACTTTTTACACAGTATCATTCGCAATCTCTCATCGTACACCGCCCTCTATCGTCAATTGGAGACAATGAGAAGAAAACTCGATAAAAACATCTCAGTCAGCCAGTACATAAAAAGTTTTCTCAGAAGATTTTCCCTATTGACTTGTTATTGGTGTTAGTGACCTTGATAGGCCTTAGCTTCTGTTTAGTTAGGTCGTGTGGGAATCAAATAATAAAAAAAGAGTCAAGTGCGAGTCCGAATCTCACACTATGGGTTCTTTAGGTACTTATCCACCACATGATATACTAAGAGGCACAGCAGACGGCAGACTTTTTGTTGTGATAGTCCGCCAGTGTGGCCGGTACTGCAGTTATTTTCGACAAGTGAAAAACGCTCCGATCTATGCGCGTATTTTCCAAAATCTTTGGTTTTGAAGAAAAATAGCTTGAAGATTTATGTAGTCGAAAAGGTTGTTCAGATTGTAACTGAACAACTTTCATCGCAAAAAGCTTTTAGGAAATGAAAAATAAAATCGGCCTCTCCATACAAACCTGTGATACAAACTGTCCAATCCAGTTTATAAAAGC
Source organism: Athrips mouffetella (assembly GCA_947532105.1). Taxonomy (NCBI): domain Eukaryota; kingdom Metazoa; phylum Arthropoda; class Insecta; order Lepidoptera; family Gelechiidae; genus Athrips; species Athrips mouffetella. Next base: position 4,219,779 of record OX383976.1, on the reverse strand, counting down.
TGTCCAGGCGTGAAGTATCACACCTCACTTTCGTACCTTATTGAGGATGTCCAGCTTTTTGGCCGCAGTTTATCGCATCAGTGTGTAAAACAAAGTTCCAAGCGTTTTCTGTGTGTATATTGCGGATACAAACGTGCACCTCGAGTAATTGAAGAGAAATATTTTGTTAAATGGTTGCAGAGCGTTCTTTCGTGAACTCTTCTCTACATTCTGGCATTCTACTTATTGTTTTTTTTACACAGGTAGGTATATCATAGCATCCTATAAAAAACGTCCACTGCAGGACAGGGAGCTCCCTCCAGAACTCCAACAAAAACGCCTGGAAATTAGGAGGGGATTTACCATAGTCACCACGCTTTTAAGCGTTGCGGCTGGCGACCGCTGTTGTTGGTGACCGTAGTATGTAAGATGGTACGATACTCAGAAAGATGCTGCTGCCCATCTTCCGGTTCGGAATCCCTTAGTCGCCTCTTACGACACCCACGGGTAGAGTTGGGTTGGTACTATTTTTTGCCGACACTGCACGGGCTAGGTAGGTATACTTATATGTTTATTTTATTCCGGGTCTTAGCGCAATACTTTTAAATAGGAATAATACCTCTCGATTACCTTACTATTCCCGACGTATGAGAAGTGCGAAAGTTTAAAACAAACCTAGGTACCTAGGTATATGTTTAACATGAAAAAATATATGCATCGCACGAGATCGAAAGCGAAAGTTTTCATTTTGCAGCGTCATTCTTGCTAAAGTCTGGTACAGTCAAAGACACGTTAGACTTTGCACCGTTCTTATTTCAAACGTTTTAGTAGCTAAAGTCGCACCGCAAGTGTCGAGCTTGGTCTGCTCTTGACTCTAGTCTTTGATCACTATTAGTTTGATCGGCTAAGATTTCTGCATTGTAACTTTTATAAATTTGATCTGACTTTTTGAGGAGCAGTTTTTGATTATTTTAACGATGCGATATTTTTTTTTATGTCGCAAGTGGCTAAACGAGCTGGTGAGCCACCTGATGGTAAGTGGTCACCACGGCTCATGACACCCACTGTCTTATTAGTGTAATAATTTGACACTAATAAGACAGCAAAGCGCGTTACCCACCCTGAGAACTAAAATGATATGTCTTATGTGCCGGTAATTTCACTGGCTCACTTACCCTTCAAACTGAAACACAACAGTGCAAAGACTGCTGCTATACGGCAGAAAAAGGCAAGGGGGTGGTACTTCCCAAGACGGATTTTGCACAAAAGCTCTACCACCAATAAAATAGATTTGAGTATCATTCCAAGAATCTTTTTGCACATGCAACTTGTAATTTTTTCGAAAACAAATGCTTTAAGAAATTAGGTAACAAGTTTCATTTCAAGTTACTAGATATGTTATCATTGTCACTTGTGGTGCCGGCAAAGAATAGTACCAACCCATACATACCCGTGGGTGTCGTGAGAGACGACTAAGGGTTAACTGGAGGATGGGCAGCAGCATCCTCCTTTATATCTTACATCTTACTTATTGCGGTCACCTACAACCGCGGGCTATGGTGCCAGCCGTAACGCTAACAAACGAGGTGACTATGGTATTACCGCTCCAAATTTTTCCAGCAAAAGCTAGAATTCTGGAGGGAGCTCCCTGTCCTGTAGTGGACGTTTCATGGGATGTTATGATGATGATGAGATATGTTTTATTGAACAGACGTTCAAATACAACAGATATTAACAAAATTCTATATTTTTTTCATATTATTTACAATAATCTACATAATACAATTAATGAAGACAGGTTATATTTGAGATAAAAATAACAATTGAGATTTTCGTAATTTGGAAATCTTTTGTTATGCACAAAAACATTTGAAAACAAAAGACTGTCGTATTTTATATCACTTTTCTCCTCCGATCAATAAAACGTTCTATTGACAGCTAGTACTTACGGCAAAACAATCATACATACATAACTTCATACAGACAGACATAAAGAGATCACTTTCGCTCGATATTTCCACGAGAAAAGCCTTAAGCTCAGTAAAGCGACGACAGGCATCGCGTGCGCATGCTTCGAAATTTGAAATTTAAATTTCGAATTGTATATTTTCCTGTTTTTTGTTTTTGGACAGTGTTGTGTTTGTGATTGACAGTTATGCAGTGTTGAATTAAATTAGTAAGATTGTTGAATTTTGAAACGTTAAAATTAATTAGTTCGATAGTTTCGTTGAATTTTTGTGATTTTTTGTGAATCTGTGACGGAAAAACTAGCAATATTTTTTCGAAAATGACTTTGAATAATATTCATCCCCCTTACGCAAGGGTGACCAGTAAGTTTTTTGGAAAGAAGAGTAAGAAAAACAAGAAATTGATGAAGATGAAATCTGGTACTTATGCTGGAAGAGAACGGTAATTATTTATGTAATTATTTTAAAAATAGTATTGGACCGTTTCAATAAAAAGTAGTGCCGTATAAAAAAAATATTTATACTCTTCATTCAATGTTAAATAATATTATTGTTGTACGAGTATGTACAAGTGTTGAAAAAAAAATTGTTATACAAAGCTACGAGATAACAAAATTGTGAAAACCCTAATGGATGAACAAAGGAACTCAGGTCAAATACGAAAAATAAAAATTTGACTTATCATACTACTATAATTTGAGTGACCATCGCTTTTGTATGGAAAGGTTTTTTATCGAATTCCTTTAACCTTATAAGTTCTTTAAGCTTCTAAGTACGCACTCCTCCTAACACCTTGTATAGCCAAATGGCTGAGCACATTGCCCGCTGGTGTCGTAAGAGGCGACAAAGGGATAATGAACCGGAGGATGGAAAACAGCATCTTTCATCGTACCATCTTTAATATTGCGGTCACCATAAACCGGAGTCCATAGTGCCAGCCGTAACGCTAACAAGCGTGCTATCGTACATTATTTCAAATGGTTTCAGTAAAAGCTGAAATTCTGGAATTAGCTCTCTGTTCCGCAGTGGAAGTTTCATGTATTTTATGATGGTGTTTATTTATTTATACAGCGTGATACTCGTAATGGAACATCTGACTATAATTGAGTAAGGTACTTATAGTCTAATAGGATCGTGAACAACTTTCCTTAAGAAACATAGGTCTAAAAATAAGCCATTGTTTTGGTCGTCAAATTGAAACTCCATTTATGACGGCGGGGCAAGGTTTGTATGGGGAAGTATTAGGGTTCCGTACCTCAAAAGAAAAAAACGGAACCCTTATAGGATCACTTTGTTGTCCGTCTGTCTGTCTGTCTGTCTGTCTGTCTGTCTGTCAAGACCCTTTATCTCACGAACGGGTATAGGTATCAGGTTGAAATTAATACCATATATTAGGATCCATGAACCACACAAGATCTGAAAATTTCAATTTTTTACAACGACGCAATCAAAAGATATGGCATTTTATGTCCTCATCTCCATACATTTATTCAAAAATGAAAAACCTACAGGGTACTTCCCGTTGACCTAAAATTATGAAATTTGGCAAGAAGCTAGGTCTCACAGTACAAATAATGGGAAAAGTCTGAAATCATTAAATATTACAACTTTTGTCACAACTAATGGTAACCAATTGTGGTGAGCTCCCGTTTCAAGAACATTCATATAAGAGAGGGGTCAAGTTGGATGGTTGTTGAGGCGATTTTTGTTTTAGTTCTATTTAAAAACGGGAACACTTACAAACTTGAAAATTGGTATGTTTATAGTGCATAGGCTATAAAATAACAACAAGTAACAAAATTTGGTCAAGCGCGTGTCGGACTCAAAAAATCTAGCACATTAACTTACTGAAATTTCAACTAATACAATTATGTTTATGTGGTGGTACGGAACCCTCAGTGCGCGAGTCCGACTCGCACTTGGCCAGTTTTTTTTATTTTATTTTTCAATCTATATTACTTGGGGAAAGTTATTCAGTTTCATATCCTAAGTACCGTCAAGTATAGTCAGATATTTCATATTCACGCTGTAGTTAAATGTCCTATACCTAGCCACAGAATAAAGTAATAGTACTATCCAAAGTACTATCGCATAGAACGGACACTCTCCGCCCCCCTTACAATCCCCCCCGCACCCCCGAGCGCACACGCCTGCGCGATTCGCGTGGTGCTCCTGAGGAAACCCTCAGGATACAAAAGACTTTGTACTGAATATGCGGGCCTACGCGACCTTCCAATTTCAAATTCGCGGTCGTTTTATGTATTGTCTGGGGTGTGACCACAGAGCTCTGAAGCGCATGCGTCTTGCTCTACATCTAGAGGCGAATTCTTTATGTGATTCAATACAAATCAGTGTCACCATTTACTTAAACTAACACGTTTTCCATAGTACTATTATTGCGAGAGAGTAAGATGCAAAAAACCAGTGACAGCGTCTCTATGGCAACGAATGTGTTTATGATGTGCATTCAAAATAAGCCCCTACAAAAATTGGATAGTATAACTCTTCAATAAGGAACCAATTTTTTACTATATTCGCTTCGCGCGCAGGCGAAGTGACCCTATCGTTTTTCTGTGGGTGTGACCTAGCCTTTTAAATAATTTTGTAGTAATTACTTGAATGCAATTCCAAACGTTTCCTTATGGCCGAAAACTAGATTTGATTTACAAATATTATAAAGGGTAACGCGTTTTTTATTAAAAAGCCGACTGATGTTGGTGAATATTTTGGCATAAATTTAAATTTATCATAGAAAAAGCATATTAAGGCGGTTGCTGGGTGGCAGCACCTTACTTTTACAAATAAATTTATTGCGTTGCAAATACAAAACTTTTCGGTAGTATTGTTCGTTTGGCGGCAATATATGGTAGTTATATATGTTATAACCCATGACATCATAGCTTAGCTTATCATTTATAGCTTTGTATTGGTAAAGTGCTAAAAGTGGCCGTTTTTGGCAGTTTTACAATACAAAGCTATTCACGATAAGCTAAGTTGTGATGTGGTGGATACTAAAATATAGACCCCAAATTGCCGCCAATCAAACAATCCTTATTATATGTCTTGTATTTATGACGCAATAAATTTATTTCTCAAAGTGGCAGCACTTCTGCTCAGCAACCACCTTAAGTAGCGGCTCTTCATATTCTTCTTAAAAACAATCGGTCAAGTGCGAGCTCGATTCACGCACCTTTGGGTCCGATATACTCATAATTAATATCATAGCTATGATATCATAAGTAATAGGTGATATTAGGACGCAATAAAAATTTACAGTTCATCTTTTGCAGAATTCAATAAAGAAGCGAATAGCTAGCGAGAATAGATTCTTACAACGTTATATTTTCCATGTTATATTTTGACATTCTATCGATTCCAATGATATCAGATTTTTCACTGAATTAACTTCGAAGAGAGGACGGTATTTTTCAGAAGTCGAAAATCAATCTATATAAAAATACTAAAATTTATTTTTAAATGCACAAGTAAAATCCATTGATGTATATGACTTACTTAATTAATTAAGTACAATAAAAAAAATTATTCATTCGTAATTTAGGGTGTTTAGTACATATCAAGCGGTTGCTCTTCCCATGAAATTTAATAATTTTAAGGAACATAGGTTGAAATTAAAAAAAAAATCACCATCCAAACTGCATTAGCTGATAGCGTATTTTGTATGAGATGTCAAAATTTTTTTTTCATATGTCAACCTATGTACCTTTAAAAATGTTCAGTTTCATGGGCAGAGGTTCAGAGTATAGAAACACCCTGTATAATTGGGCAAGCATTATTTTAAACTGCTCAAAATATAAAATCTATAGTATTCGTAGTCGCTAATAAGGCGTAAAAAATACGTAAAAAACAGAAGGACGCAGTCGCGCTAAAAATGGTTCCTATTTCATTTTTAAGTCGGAACTCTAAAAGGCAAGCATGATATTATGTAATACATGGTAATACTTACCTACTTACACAACAACAACTGTTCATTGACAATCTTTACACAACTGTTTATCGAAATATTTTACAAAATTAACATTTATACTATTATTAATAGCTCGTTGTGTATCACTGCAGGGCAAACTACCATTTTTACGAATTTAACAATACAATACAAATATACTTTATTGCACACCAAGAAATACAAGAAATAGTTACAGAAATACACAGAAAAAGAACAGAGTAGTACAAAAGGCGGCCTTATTGCTAAAGTATAGCAATCTCTTCCAGGCAACCTTTAGGTGTTGAAATGGACGTAGGGTGGATAATGCGACGTGGGTTGGTGGCTACTTATAATAATCCTACATAAAATACAACATGTACATAAAATACTTAAATAAATAACGTTTATTTAGTGTAAAATATTTCTATCAGTTTAGAAAAGAGCTTAAAATTTCTAAAGCGCTGTAATCAGTATGCTTTTAATGAAGTTCTCTGAGTCCTTAAATTATATGTTATAAACATGAAAAAAATATTTACAAAGAAAAAACCCGACAGCGTAAAAAAGAAGAAAACAGGCTAGGTAAGGATTTGGTTAACTTAAATTATAAGATAATTACTATTTTATACTTTTTAGATTTCAGATTTGTTTCGTCAAATTATTCTTAAACATTACAAGCTCTTCTATATATTTTTGTGATTGCCTCTTGAAGCTCTTCATTTTGATGACCCTTTTATTTCTATAGGTTCAGGGGAAAAAAATTCAAGATGTTCAGTTTGGTCCGTAAAATCCGCCATAATGATTGTTCATACCTGAAATATACCCAGTGTTACTCGTTCTATTAACACAAATTTAACGAATGATAACTTATCAAAATCGATTCAGTCGTTTATTAGTTACGATAGAACAAATCAACGGACATATACAATACATACATACCTACAGGCACAGATATTATAATACTATACTAGTACAGATGCCTCACGTCATAGAACGAATTTGTGCCGAAAATTGTTCGGGCTATTTTTTCCATAAGGTATTTTCTTAGAGTAAATTGATATCTGGATGTTAAAATTGAATTAATGTCATAGTTTACACCTTTATCTACCAACCTACACATAACCCTTCTTTTGGGTTCGCCGCAGTCGGGTAATAAATAAGGTTAAACATTGTTGTTTATAATGTTGTTTGTTATAACAAGTTGACCTCTGACGTGAGAACAGCTGACGGACGGTTGCTAGGCAACCAGTGAAACCGAAGATTAAAAGTGAAACTCTTGAGAGTAACTATCGTCGCTATCGATGCGACTTCGATCGGCCCGAGGAGATAGTTCTTGATAGTTTTAGATTTGTGAGCGGTTTGCATGCGATGTTAGAAGGGTTAGTAAAAGTTGTGGATTCGAAGAATTTAAAATTAGATACTTAAATTCTTCAATGAAGGATTGGTAATTTAGGCCCGTATTGATAAATCCCTCTCAAAATCTTCCCCAAGACCATGTCAGCTGACTTAATTATCAAGATGCAATTAGCATCTCAAGATCTTGCTAATTAATAAACTACTATCCAAATACCAATCTCAAGTGTCCATTTTCTATTCTCTCTTTATTTATGATAAACTCTGCGGTTACCAACCACTGCGGTTCATTGCGCCATCCGTAATGTTAGCGGACGCGATGACTTTGGTACCGATGATAGATTTTTGTCGCTTTGTTTTTTAAACAAACTGTTCCAAAATAAGCCTAGCCACAGGGTGGTCGTGGTAATTTTAATGATATTAACGAATCAAAAACGATTCTCTAAAACGCTTACTTAAGTCTTAACGTAACGTTTTAAGCAAACGTTGATTGAAAGACTGCCACGTAAGCCGCCTGCCCTACGTAGGACTGGGCCAGCCACATAAGCCACATGCACACTGAATGGTGGGCAAGGATCGTCACTAAGTGGTTACCCCGGACGAACAACATCGTTGGGGACGACCCCGCAAAAGATGGAGTGACGATCTAAACGCCTTCCGAAAGGGAGCTCGCTCAGTTCGTTCACAATAGTAAAAAATAAATAAATACATTAACTCGTTCTCAAAATAATTCATGTCAAATCAGCACTACCCAAATTAAAACTAGAACAGAGATAGCACCTGGCTATTACGCAACTTATTATATAATTCCCTTCAATTTGTAAGTTGGTAATGAAACAAACTTAGGTTACCAAACGTGCTGGGAGATAAAATCTGACCTCCACCGTGGGACGTTTTGTGAAGACGACAATAGGTTTTATTTAGTAAAGTGTGACAGGTTGGAAGTGATTTGAATTTGTATGTGTATGATGTTGTTAGGGTTCCGCAGTAGGTTGTTAACGGGACCCTATTTTTGTAGACATGCAAGGTGTAACAAAAAAGGTAAATCAACCAAGGTAAAGCAGGATGTGATTCTGCCCATGAAACTGAACAACTTTCCCTAAGGAACATAGGTCGAAATACAAAAAAAGATTTTTAGCTCCCAATCAGCTGATAGCGCATTTTGTATGGAAGGTCAAATAAGTTGTTCAGTTTCATGGCCAGCCTACCTAGCCTTTCTTTTATGCCTTGTGTACGCCAGCCGTTACTTTAAGCTTAGTTTCTAGATAGGACGTTATATTTTTTAATTGATTGCAATACAACACCCGACCATGATTCATTCGTGTTCTACAATCGATCCTAATAATATGCCGCATACAACAAACAACAACAACAATCACAACAACGATCACAACCACAACAACACACAACACAACAACAACACAAAACAATCAAATAACAATCTTATAAATCCACACTTTAAACTTGGGCAAACCGCGTGTCATTCCTCTAATAAATCGTGCCAAGCCCCAGCAAATCTCCGTCCATCTGGGAAATCACTACCCCTTGCCTATTTCTACCGTAAAACAGTATTGTTTGCACAGCTGTGTTTCGGTTTGAAGGGTAAAGGAACCAGTAAAATTACCGGCACATGAAATCTTAGTTCTTAGGGTGGCTTTGCTTGTCATTGGGTGTTATGGGCGTTTGTGACCACTGCTCATTTGGTTACTTGTGACATAAAAAAATCTCACATCGATTTCCGATATTCGTTATTTCGGTGCCATAAACGTTACTCCACTATCGTAACAGACTTATCCAACACCTTATCTAACCATATACTTTTCTTCGCTCCTCAGTGCAAACACAGCAATGGACAATGACGTCACTCCGGTGTACCTCGCAGCTCAGGAGGGCCATCTAGCGGTGCTGAAGTACTTAGTATTGGAAGCTGGCGGCAGATTGGATGCGAGAGCAAGAGATGGCATGCTGCCAATACATGCGGCTGCACAGACTGGGTGTTTGGACTGCGTAAAGTGGATGGTGAGTAAATTGAGTATCAGTGGTGCTCATTGGACTAGAATAGTACCACACCTTGTCTTCCCGTGGGTGCCGTAAAAGGTGACTAAGGGATCTTAACAGAGGATGGGTAGCAGCGTACTTCAATGTGCCAGCTGTAATGTTAACTGGCGTGGTTACTATGGTACAGTCAAGAGCACATCAAGCTTGACACATTGGACTTTGTACCGTTCTTATTTCAATGGACGTACGGGCTAGAGTCGCTCTGCCAGTGTCAAGCTTGTCCTGTCATTTACTGTACATCCATCCCCCACAATATATACCACGCATTCTTGGAGCTGGGGAAAGCATGTCATGGAGATATATTTTTTTTTAATTTTAATGTGTGTAGAGTAGAATTGGTGGTTAGGATAGTTAGCCAGCCTTAGGCGGAGTCTAGACATCATGCCATTAAATTTAGAGATGCCGAAAGCAAATCCCATAAAATGTATGGGATGACATAATATGTCAAATGTCATTCCATACATTTCCTGCCGTTCACTATCGTTGTCTAGACCTTACGCACAACTCGGAGACTACATACATCGAGCGCGAATTTGAAATTGAATGGTCGCGTAGGCTCGCATATTCGGTAAAAAAGACCATCAGAAGGACCACGAGAATCTCGCGGGCGGGTGCGCGCGGGGGTGCGGGGTAGACGGTGAGGGGGGCAGAGAGTGTCCGTTCTGAATGATAATACGGTCAACCGCGCTTGTCGGTATAGAAACTTTATCAACTCTTTTACCACGTCATAAGGTCCAAAAGTGTTTCTACTGATGTGCGGCCGTGTGTACTATTACTTTATTCTGTACCTTAGGTAGGGTATCATCGGCGGCGGGCGGGCAACAAACAATTTTTTTTACATAAATTGTATTTCTATGTAGATAAATGAGATAAAATTAGGCAAAGTCCGCCCAAGCCCGCCCTTAAGCCACTCTTCAATGAAATGTAGAAAAAAGAAAGTTAAAAGTTATGTTAGTACTTAAGTTATCGGGGCAAAATACACTTTTGGAATATTTTTGAAAATGACGATTTACGCGGGAATAACTACCTAGGAAGGTTGAGTTCTGATAGTGCACATTGCAATCTCTATTCAATTCAATCTCGTGCGTATAATAGTCTCAATTTCCTCCAATCATAACTTCAACGCACCAGGAATCATATTAGTAAGATATCACACAAGACGAATAAGAAAGAGCGCGGTTGATAATCTAACAGCCTGCGCGTGAGTTTCCGCCGATCAATGATCGGGGTCGATGATCTGCGATTATTTAGTTTTCTCTCTCATATTTTACATAACTGTGTGTAAGGCTGGGTACAGATGATCGCATAAACAAGGTGAACGCTGTCTTTAGAGAAGTTGAAAAGTAACAAAAAGTGTCGGTAATAGATTTGAAGGAGCTTTAACTTTAAAGACGCCTTCTTCAACATGTTTAGAATCAATTCGAACAAGAGTATAACAAGTGGGCTATGTTGCTAAATAGAATATTTTTCTAGGCCACCAGGACTGCAGAGGCCAATCTTTAATATCACTGGGTGTTAAAATGTCACTCAAAAAATAAAAAATCACTGAAATTTATTTACATGTCATTGATGTAGTAATTTAATCTTTTTAATAATAAGACTTTTTACATAACGTTTGCTTTAAACGTTATTTTAATTTTCTCTCCGGTGTTTTCACTACATTGTCAGTTATTTTCTTGTAATATCTACCACAAATAAAATCGACCAAGAAACTTTACAGTTTTGCAAGAGTTGTTGAGTTCATATAATACTTACACAAAGTAAATAAAGTAAATAATCTTTAGTAGCTTTAAAAATATGTTCCTTAGTTGATGCGCTAGCTCTGTTGAGTGGTACGCCACACGTAACTTAATCGATTGTGTGAACGAAGCCTAACATACTGTCTGTATGATAGAATAATGTGAAAGAATTACATATTGGTATTGACTTGTGATTTTTGCACTAAGCTGTGATTGGTTTGTCAGTATTATGCGGATTCTATATAATAGTTTCTTAACAATGATCGCATCGCAGGTTTTGTTCAACAGTGTATGATATAACTTCTTATGAGTACCCACGTAATGGGTGGGTTATTGTGTATTAGAATTGATGAGTTAGTTTTCTACTGTGAGTGGGTGGAGTCGAATGCTTGTTTCAAGTCGGAAGTAACACTTTGACCTCAAGACCGCCTTAATGACGTACCAGTAGCAGTAATATTCATAGAATAATTTTTCACAGAACAAATCTATAGTAGAGTCGGCCGTTAGTCAGTGGTAACATTTTGATCTTGAGTCTCTGGTTTCTGGCTTTTATAATGTTGCCTTGGTTCAGGTCATATTGGTTATGTTACCACTTACTTGCTGCCATGCGTATTTGAATTTTTTCTCATCCAATTGCAATTTGCAGTTAGTACGAATGGGATGGAGTATGAAAAAGTGAATAAGCTCAATCAAACGACGAGAGGAAATAAATAATTATATTGAATATTTCAATGAAATCTGACTAAGTCTAAAAAAGTATAATTTTACTAGCTGGTGCCCGCGACTTCATCTGCGCAGGTTTATTGTAGCCTATCAGTTATTCTGATGTATAAGCTATATTATTGTAAAAAGTTTCATTAAAATCCATTCAGTAGTTTTTACGTGAAAGAGTAACAAACATCCATCAATCCATCCATACTTACAATCTTTCGCGTTTATAATATTATTATAGTAGGATATATATATATTTACGTAGCTAAATTTCGTTATTATTTTTCATTTTATAGATCGTCGAACGCGGAGTAGACCCAAACGCAAGAGACGGCGATGGAGCCACACCACTCCACTTCGCGGCCTCCAGAGGTCACTTGACTACAGTTCGGTGGTTACTTCGACATGGAGCCAGATTACACCTGGACAGGCACGGCAAGAGTCCCATCAATGATGCTGCAGAGAACCACCACTTGGAGGTAAGAATTTACTTTTTCTATTTCAAAACTGTACGTCCTAGCCTCCAAAGGTCACTTGACTACATACAGTTCGCTGGTTACCTTGATATGGAACCAGATGACTCCCCAAGAGACGACGACGGAGCCACGCAACTTCACTTCGTGGCCTCTAGAGGTTACTTGACTCCATTTTGCTGGCCACTTCGATATGGAACTAGATTACACCTGGACAGGCACGGAGAGTCCCATCAATGATGCTGCAGAGAACCACCACTTGGAGGTAAGAATTTACTTTTTCTATTACAAAACTTTACGTCCTAGCCTCCAAAGGTCACTTGACTACATACAGTTCGCTGGTTACCTTGATATGGAACCAGATGACTCCCCAAGAGACGACGAAGGAGCCACGCAACTTCACTTCGTGGCCTCTAGAGGTAACTTGACTCCATTTAGCTGGCCACTTCGATATGGAACTAGATTACACCTGGACAGGCACGGAAAGAGTCCCATCAATGATGCTGCAGAGAACCACCACTTAGAGGTAAGAATTTTCTTTTCCTATTACAACACTTTATGTCCTAGCCTCCAAAGGTCACTCGACTACAGTTTCCTGGTTACTTCGACATGGACCCAGATGACACACCAAAAGACGGCGACGGAGCCACGCAACTTCACTAAGCGGCCTATAGAGGTTACTTGACTACATTTTGCTGGCCACTTTGACATGGAGCCAGATTACACCTGGACAGGCATGGCAAGAGACCCATTAATTATGAACCACCATCTGGAGGTAAGAATCCGCTTATCCTATCACAACACTTCATGTCGTAGCCTCCATAGGTCACTAAACTTGACTACACTTCGCTGGATACATCAACATGGAACCAGATTACATCAAGAGACGGCGACGAAGCCACGCGATTTAACTTCGCGGCCCCTAGAGGTCACTTGACTGCAGTTCGCTGGCTTCTTTGACATAGGGCCAGGCCAGATTACACCTGGACAGGCATTGTAAGAGTCCTATTAATGGAGGTAAGAATCTGCTTATTCAACCACAACACTTTCTATCGTAGCCTCCAGAAGTCGCTTCACTACAGCTCGCTGGTTGCTCCAACATGGAGCCAGATTACACCCCAAAGGGACGGTGACGGAGCCACTCGACTTCACTGAGGACTGACTTATAAGGTCATCATAACATCCCATGACACGTACACAACAGGACACTCCCTATAGGATTCTAGCTTTTGCTGGAAAAATGTGGAGGGGAAGTACCATAGTCACCTCGCTTGTTAGCGTTACGGCTGGCACCATGAACCACGGTTGTAGGTGAGCAGTGAGTAAGATGTAAGATACAAAGGAGGATGCTGCTGCGCATCCTCCAGTTAACCCTTAGTCGCCTCTTACGACACCCACGGGTATGCATGGGTTGGTACTATTCTTTGCCGGCCCAACAAGGGACCTTATAAGGTATCCTGTTCAAAAGTTGGTGATTAGGCACGATTTAGTGTAGTTTCCTTGGTGTACTGAGCAACCCCCCTTCATAGTTTACGTACAATACTGTTTCAAGGAAATGTAAAACTGTTGTGTAACGATTGTTTTTTTTCGCTCCAATAGGCCTTAAGCATCCTCTGTAATAGGTTGCTTTCGCCGGTAAAATGTATTTGCCGGTCCATTAAGCACTGATTATGACAAAATGATGCCAATTTCGTAATATTTACTTAGAACAAAAAAAAAATCTTAATATTTACTTAGAATAAAAAAATGTGTTTGATTAAAAGTTTATACAGGGTGTTAATTTGATTGCGTGCCATAGCTTAAGGGGTGGTTCAGTAACGATAAAGGAACTCAAAAAAATTATAAAAAAAAATCCAACTTAAAAAAATTAAAACTCCATTGAAACTTAACTAACATGGAGCACCGCGCTATCACCGAGCCAGCGCGCGAGTATCAGTGGTTAAGGTAGGCACATACATAACCGAAACTCTTTCACGCGCTTTTGGTAGCGCGATGCTCCAGGTCATTGCCCTCCGCGTTAGTTTAGTTTCAATAGAGTTTTATTTTTTTTTAAGTTGGATTTTTTTTTATAATTTTTTTGAGTTCCTTTATCGTTACTGAACCACCCCTTAAGCTATGGCACGCAATCAAATTAACACCCTGTATAATATTTAATACTGTTAGGTTCATTATCATTATTTCATTTATCACAATTTTAGTTTAAACTAAAATTGTGATAAATGAAATAATGATAATATGTTAATTTTAAGCACCTAACTAATATTGCATAATGCCCAAACAGGGTTTCATGTAGAACTTTACACTAGCATTAAGACGCACTTGTACTCATGGAGGCAATCAATAAATGAATGAATGAATGAATGAACGTGTCCACTTAAAATATGTTGTTTGTTGAATATTGAGGCTATAAAGGGTCGAAAATATTTGGATGTTACAAGTGTTTTAGTGCTTTAAGTACATCATCGTAACATGCCATAAACCGTCCACTCGTGGTCCACTCCACCGGAGCTCCCTCCAGAATTCCAGCAAAAAGGCCTCCTGGTATAATAAGGAGGAGAAGTATCATAGTCACCACGCTTGTTAGCAGCATTGCGGCTAGAACCTTGGACCGCGGTTGTCAGTGACCGCAGTATGTAAGATGGTATTATACACAGAAGGACGCTGCTGCCCATTCTCCAGTTTAAAGTCCCTTAGTCGCCTCTTACGACACACACACGGGGAGAGATGGGTTGGGTGCTAGTTAGAAGTATGTTTAAATAAATTTGAACTCCAAGTTTCTAACCTCAGAATGTTTATAAATTGATAAGCCTCGATCTGGGCATGAGATGTTGATATTTACCATTTCTCCTTAAAATATTACTTATTGCCTTTTCCCCTCATTCTATCTTTCACACAGTAGTTCATCAATGATATCATTGAGTCCAAGAGGCTCATCAGACGAGAGCCGGGCAGACACGGGCAGTCACGGACATGTCCGTCAGTGTGGCCGGTATTGCGAAAATTATAGCTTTTATCAGAATGAAATTCAAACATCATTTTTCAAAATTGCCCATCGTTTTGAACTAAATAAAAATCAATCTGGACAACCTTTTCAAATAAATAACTCTTTGCCGTTTCGAAAAGTCGTAAACAATTCTATGCATCGAGTACGTTAATAGTTTTTCAGTGTCATCGATCTCAGTTCACTCACACGCTGACAAACAAATGTTTTAGGGTCCTATTGGTCACGGTATCAATAATGACCTTATTGACCTTCAAACTACCTAACAATGAATATCCTAAACAGGATGGCTATGTGGCTTATTCCTTCATGATATTAGAATCTGGTGATTCTTCAGACCCGGATTTGTATATGCACGCCTGGTAGCAGGTTTGAGTTCTGCGAGTTGCGGAGGTCAGAAATATAGGGTGTAAAGACGGTGTACCGAAAACTGAAAGAGCGTGTTTTTTTTTTTTTTTTTTATTTCTCCAATGGGTTACTCCGCCCATTGGAGGAGTTTATTCAATAAGGCACATTATGTTTTGCTATCGGCATACAAAACAATCATGTATCCTGGTTTATTCTAGCTAAGAATAAGTTGTTTGGGTTCACAATCTTATTAATATTATGCGCAACGCAACACACATGACACTCATACAATTTACTACATACATAACCTTATAATATATCTCTGTTTTAGGGTTCAGTCAACGAAACTGAACAACTTTCCCAAAGCAACATTTATGGGAAATTAAAAAAAAATTGACCTCGAACAATTTGTATGGAGAGGTCAAAAATTTTTCCATTTCATAAAAATGTTTCTTCGGTCAAGTTGTTCAGTTTCAGTTTTCGGTACACCGTCCCTTACACCCTGTATAACCGGGGCCACAACAATACAACGTGCCATTTAAAAGCGAACGTCATGAAATGTATGGGTGGACATTTGAGTACCTATTATGTCATCCCATACATTTTTAGAGGTTCGCTTTCGTCATCTCTATAGCATGCTGTCTGTGGTCTAGACCCCAGGGCTTCCTTTTTTTTACCAGAAATTGAGTGTCCTGAACATGTCCTGAAATAAAAACTTCATAAAATGGACCACTTACCCTTTCTTTTTTTAGCTTTCCTAAAACTGAAAGGGCACAAAAAAATCAGCCTCTCCATACAAACTGTCCAACCAAGTTTGAACCAAGTCATGGGCTAAGTGTAAAGTTTTTTATAGAGATGGTTTTTTTCCTGAAAGTTTCATTGACTGAATGTTGTTCAGTTTTGTTAAATATTCATGGCCTGTCAGTTTTCGGAAAACTGTCTCTTGCTCGCCGTAGTAAAAACCAGTTTCCTTGGTAAATCCTCTCTAGGTTAAGAAGTCGAGTGGAGAAACGAAATACATACAATAAAATATTATATTTCAGTGTCTGAACGTGCTAGTAGCAGCTGGAGCGGCCGGGGCGGATAAACAGCTGGCGTCATACAAAGCTGTCCACAGTTGCGCCTGCACACCTGGAGAAGCAAGAGTAACTAAAAATATTTATTTATTTTATTTGGTATAACATTAAAGCGATAGTTTTTTATCACTCCAGATATTTTAAGAGGCATATGAAACTGAACAACTTTTCTCAAGGAACATAAGTCAAAATACGAAAAAAAATTCAACCTCCCATAAATGTGCTGTCAGCTGATGCAGTTTGTATAGGAAGTCGAAATTTTTTTTTCGTATTCTAAACTACATTCCTTGGGAAAAGTTGTTCAGTTTCATGGACATAACCACCTCTTAAAATATCCGGGATGATAAAAATATATGGGTGTACGTACATTTAATAAGTACGTAAAAAAATATATAAAATATATATATATATATAAAATATATATATATATAAAATATATATATATATTAATTTTATTTTATTTTCATGGAGAAAAAACAGCGTATACATCGTTATTTAAAATAGATGTAACATAGGTATTTGGCACTAACTCCTTCAACATTTCTCTCTTCGAAGTAATAAGGTACAAAATGCGAAAAGAGAGCAGAAAAAAAAACTAATATAAGGAGATATTACAAATCCATTAACAGGCATTTGCACGTACAAACAAAGGATGAATAAGACATAACATTATCAAACATCTATCATAATATTTATAACATATAAACTACAAATAAAGGGAAAGAGTAGGAATATCAGGAATTCGCAGCTATGTCGGCCTGAAGAAGCCATGCCTATTATTTCTGAGGGTTTCATCTTAAATAGTAAGTTTATTATAACTACTATTATGGTATCATATTATCATGGTATCATAGCATCCCATGAAACGTCCACTGCAGGACAGGGAGCTCCCTCCAGAACTCCAGCAAAAACGCGTCGTACTAGGAGGAGATTTACCATAGTCACCACGCTTGTAAGCGTTGCTGCTGGATACCGCTGTCGTTGTTGACTGCAGTATGTAAGATGGTACGATACGCAGAAAGATGCTGCTGCCCATCCTCCGGTCCATAAGCCCTTAGTTGCCTCTTACGACACTCACGGGTAGAGATGGGTTGTTACTATTCTTTGCCGGTACCACACGGGCTAGTATACGCAAATCAACATGCGTTCAGTTTCATCAGTCTCCTACGTACTTCCTACTACCACCTACCTACTACCTAAGTCCATCTCAAAAACACTTCAAAATAGTTTAAAAAAATCTTCAACATCTTGTGATAATTAATCAAATCTTTTTAAATTTCCAGTGCGCTCTACCAGGCTGCATCAACTCAAACGGCTCCCGATCCCCGTTCTACCTACACGCACCAGAAAGAGAACGCAGACCCTCGATTCAGGAACGCAGAGGATCCCTCCCTTCGACCATTGGCTCCATCAGCTCAGCTAGATCAGGACCTGCTGACGGGCTCTACGTAAACCCGATGCAGAGGGGCACTTCAGCTAGCGTCACACATCATACTTCTTCGGGAGAGGATAGTTCAGGTCAGAATTCTTAAACATTAAGATCATACACAGCCCCACGGTAGTAAAATCCTGTCGATGCGTTAAATACGCTCAGAATCACCCTTCAAACTTACTAAATTACTCTAATTAAGTAGGCTTCTTCGAGTGCAATATCCTCAGCGTATGTCAACGACCACCGTCCAAAACTCTACCCTGTTGAATCTGGTCCAGCTCCTCAGATTATCCATCCACGTCGTTCTTCTTCTACCTTTGCCTTCTATTTTTCTTCAATGTTGTTTTTAATTATTATGTACTTTCCCTTTATTTACATATGCACAAAGTAAGCGACTTTCCGTTTTTTAACTGTTTCCATAATGTCTAGATATTTGTTTATTCTTCTGTGGATTCTTTGTTTGTTACTCTGTCGCGTCATGATAACTAATTTGAGCATTGTTCTGTAGAGCCACTACCCTGGTAGGTAGTCGAAACGCCTCTATCTCGTTACCTATTTGACCCAATTAGAAAAGAAGAAATTCTTCAACTTAGAGGATCTCAACCTTCATCCATTGGGTCTTTTAGCTCATACAGATACCTATAGCTGGACCCACTAATAAGAATTACAAAACAAAATGTGAACGGGTACTTCTGCCAATGTTACACATACAATTTGTTCTGGAAAGAGAAGTCCTTTTTTATTTTTTTAGTCCTATACTTTATAGCATATCCGACCTTGGCGCAAGGCAAGTAATTGACTTCGGTCTCTTTAAAGGACAAACCGGCAAAATCACGCTTGCGGATAGTTTCTGACGCGACATATCTGAACTGTTAAACAGAAGAAATCCCTCAACGTAGTGCAAACTCAAAAAAATACTTCGTGTAGATTTTTGGAATGTAAAGACAGCCTGGTCAGATTGAGCTACATGGAATTTCGACAGGATGCATACGAGGTGCCCCCAAGTTGCTGCGATATAATTAATTAATTCCTGAGGCGATTGGTAACACGATGTGATTTAAATGCGGGTACTTGATATAATGCGGATGACCTTTGTAAGCCTTTATAATACAAGTATGAAAATCTAGTTACACTGTGCATGCTAAACTTTAATTAACCATGCCATCCACCGCATTATTCAATAATCGCACTTGGAGCGCATCTAATAGGACACCAAGCGAAGCGATACGCCGGAAGTAAAATAAGGAAACGCCTGCGCACACCTAACAATGGTCAAACGTGATTGGGCAGATCTACAGTCGCTTTTCAGTCGCCGGAGTGGACAGACGTGTGGCTAATTGCGGCTCTCTTCTTAAAAGATGAGCGCAATTAGCATAACGTTTCTGGATTGGCCGGAGAATGATGAGGACTCTGGCTGTTATGGTGTGTTTTTGTGAATTTTACAGTTGTTTAAAAATAAGTGAAGTGTGGTGTTAATGTATGGTATTTTAGTGTCATGCTATATTATTATTATTCCTAGCCTATTGTGTCCCACTGCTGGGCAAAGGCCTCCCCCTCCTTCTTCCACTTATCTTCAGTGTCATCCTCTATTTTATGAAATTTATTTTGAATGTTTATGGTGAAGCTTATAACTGTTTTGATATTAATTTGATTTGGTGTTTATGATTACTTCCTATCTCTATTTTCTTAATAATCTTGGTATCGGTCTACATATTGACATGCACTTCTTTTTAGGGTTCCGTACCTCAAAAGAAAAAATCGGAACCCTTATAGGATCACTTTGTTGTCCGTCTGTCTGTCTGTCTGTCTGTCAAGACCCTTTATCTCACGAACGGGTTAATGTATCAGGTTGAAACTAATACCATATATTAGGATCCATGAACCACACAAGATCTGAAAATTTCAATTTTTTACAACGACGCAATCAAAAGATATGGCATTTTATGTCCTTATCTCCATACATTTATTCAAAAATGCAAAACCTACAGGGTACTTCCCGTTGACCTAAAATTATGAAATTTGGCAAGAAGCTAGGTCTTACATTACAAATAATGGGAAAAGTCTGAAATCATTAAATATTTCAACTTTTCTCCCAACTAATAGTAACCAATTGTGGTGAGCTCCCGTTTCAAGAACTTTCATATAAGAGAGGGGTCAAGTTGGATGGTCGCTGAGGCGATTTTTGTTTTAGTTCCATTTTAAAAACGGGAACACTTATAAACTTGAAAATTGGTATGTTTATAGTGCATAAGCTATAAAATAACAACAAATAATAAAATTTGGTCAAGCGCGTGTCGGACTCAAAAAATCTAGCACATTAACTTACTGAAATTTCAACTAATACAATTATGTTTATGTGGTGGTACGGAACCCTCAGTGCGCGAGTCCGACTCACACTTGGCCGGTTTTTTATTTCACATGTTTACTCTTCTTCGTTTTAGTATTTCCTTCAGTTTTTTTGACCAACTCTAAAGGTAACATGTTTTTTCTTTTATGTTTGATATACAGGGTGTAAGGGACGGTGTACCGAAAACTGAAAGGGCGTGCTCAGTCAACGAAACTGAACGACTTTCCCAAAGAAACATGTTTGGGAAATGAAAGAAAAATGAGTTCTCTTTAAAAACTGTTTGATCAAAGTGAGTAATTTGTATGGAGAGGTCAAAAGTATTATCATTTCCCAAAAATTTTGCTTTGGGAAAGTTGTTCAGTTTCGTTGACAGAACACGCCCTTTTAGTTTTCGGTACACCGCCCCTTACACCCTTTATTGAGTCTATCGAGGGTAAACTATTATAAATCGTAACTTACTAGTTTTGCAGTTGTGTAATATGTGATACGATTGGATTACCCGCAAATTACGTAGGAACTTTGGAAAGTTTCTTTCCTAATTAATCCACTGATGCGAGGAAGCATCGAAAGGTACATACTCATTATAGTCCACTTGGCTGCTGTCGATAATTTCTTCGAAAGTATTCATAACTTTAAGGTGCATCTGCTATTTATGTAGACGACAACATCACAGTACGTCAGAAAAAATAGTTATAAAATTACCAGGTCTTGCTTATCAATAATGGTAAATTGTTACGAATATCGTATGTGGCAGGCAGGGATAAACCATTTAATCTTCACAAAATAATGGAACCTTCAAAAGTATTGAATTTGTAACGAATCGGATGGTGTGTCAAAAAAATTATTTCATCATAACATTCATAACTATTCTGAAGAAAACAAAGTTAAGTATTGTAAATTTGCCTATTAGGTCTCCGAAAAGTAAAAAAATTGAAGCTGTTGAAAAGGACAGGACCAAATTGAAAGCTTTTTAGTTGTCAGTTAGAGACCAGAATTTGACAAAGAGAAGTCCAAAATAGATGAATGTATGCACTACTCTTAATTATTGTATATCAACGTCAGAGTCAAGAGTATATACAGAATGTAATCGTTGAGTGTGCCATGGCGATTATTCCGTAACTACTACAGATATCAAAAAACATTAAACTGATATCGAAAGTACGTTACCTAATGAGTAAAATGACATCAATAACTTTTTTTATATAAAACGATAAATATCCAACATTTTTACATTAAGGCGATCCGTTTTCCATCCTAAATTCAAATGACTCGCATTCTTATGCGATACATAAAATGCTAATTAAACAAGAGTACTGCTATTTTTAGTTAAAATTTTCGTTGATTAAAACAAAGATATAGCTAATGCACCGATAGTTATACAGATCACACTCCCAGAATGGTAATATTGAACCAAAAATTGCTAACAAAAACCAGTAGTTTCGGTGCATTAGCTGTATCTTTGTGTTAATCAGCGAAAAAAATAAATAAAAATAGCAGTATACCAGGCCACTCAGAAAGTATTGCGAAAAATAGTTTTTATATATGGGAGACTGGCCGGTCAGAATCTTTTTCGAAAATATGATTACTTGTAAGTAAAAATATGTGTGTTCCATTTTCAAAATTTCCCTCCACATTTTTTGCGAGCCAATTCAAAGTATCGTGTCTTACTGAAAAATGGATCTGCGCCGGGAACATTTTAGAGCTATGATTTTTTACGATTTCAAGTGTCGCCTGAAACCGGATGAATCGTTCGATAGACTTCAAATGGCATCTATGAATGAAGGCCCCTCCAAGGCAACCGTGTATCGTTGGTATAACGAATTTAGGCGCGGTCGACCAACCTTGGGGGATGAAGAAAGAAGCGGTCGCCCTTTGACGGCTATTACGGAAGAAAACGTGCTAGCAGTGAAAAATTTAATCCAAGATAATAGGCAAATTACATATCAGGAGATTCAGCACATATTAAAGATTGGATCGGGAAGCGTTCACGAGATTCTACACGGGCATCTTCGCGTGAGGAGGATAGTATCGCGCTGGGTGCCGCACTACCTCACCGACGCTCAGAAGCAGGCCCGGGTGGAATGGTGCCGTGATATGCTGAACAAATTTGAAGCAGGCTCGTCTCGGCGTGTTTACGACATCGTAACAGGTGATGAGTCCTGGATTTATCAATACGATCCAGAAACCAAGCGCCAGTCGACAGTTTGGGTGTTTCAAAATGAACCAACGCCTACCAAAGTGAAGCGATCTCGAAGCGGGGGGAAGATTTTGATCGCCAGCTTTTTTAATTTGACTGGCCACTTGGCCTCAATTCCCTTACGAGATCAAAGAAGCATCAACGCCGAATGGTATACTACCAAATGTTTACCAGAAGTTTTTTCTGTTGTGAGCAACAAGCGACCAAACACAGGGCTCCGCGGACTACTGCTCCACCACGACAATGCGCCTGCACACACCGCGCTCAAAACGAGGGACTTCCTGGACAGCACACCAGTCAAACTCCTGGGTCACCCTCCTTACAGCCCTGATCTAGCACCGTGTGACTTCTTTTTATTTCCAAAAATAAAAAATCAGCTCAAGGGGATACAATTTTCGTCGCCGGAAGATGCGCTGGCTGCGTTCGAGCAGGCTGTAAACGAGGTGTCTACGGCGGACTGGAAAAAGTGTTTTGAAAACTGGTTCAGACGCATGAATCTTTGTATAGAGGCTGGTGGAGAGTACTTTGAAAAGATTTAATAGAAATATATGTACCTGTAGAACAATTTTTTTTAGTGTCGCAAATATTTCTGAGTGTCCCACGTATACACTTGTTTTTCAACAGCATTTTATGTGCCGCATAAGAATGCATGTCATTTGAATTTAGTATGAAAAATGGATCGGCCTACCTCTTCATCATAATCTTTAAGAGTATCTTGTATAATTGTTATATTATCTATCTATCGATCTATCCCATACATTTAGTATGAGATTAGTAGAAAGGTTTTGTTCCTTATTTTAAGTGGTCTAATACTCATTTTACCTTAATTTTAAGCCTGACTATGGCCTAATCATGGATTGGGTCTGGTTTACCTTTTGGGATGGCAGTCAAACCCCTTAGGCTTGGTAGCTAACTCCGTCAAAACGAAGTAAGGCTAATTGATATAGTTACATTTTACTTATTTGGAATGTTTCTCCACAGCCTGTTCAGCCTCAGACGCGGACACAGGCAACCCTAGCGGCTGGTTCTTGCACAACAGCAACCCCAACCCCGGAGCCCCTGCAGCCTTGTACCAACGTGTCCGGGACCTCTTCCACACGCGCTCGCCTGGACCCAGGGTCCCGGCTGAGGGGCAGGAGGCTCCTACTATGACTGGTTAGTGTTTTAATTAAAACTGAACTTGAAATAATGTAGTTTGATTAGAATGAGAGCAAGACAGAGCTATACGTGTCTCTGTCGCTCCAATATCTTCCGTGTAGCTCCGTCATCGCTGCGTCCGGCGTAGACTCGCTCTGATTCAGATTCAGATAATTTTATTCAATGTAGATTCTTTACAGAATACTTATTGAATGTCATGCAGAATACAATGCAAATAGATCGAGTCTACGCCGTTTCGGATCGTGCTATGGCAGCGTAAAAGAAACGGCAAGAAACCACTGCAGCACGGCCTACTTTAAGAGTCGGCTTTTTACAATGTGTTTCTGTGTTTCGCTGGAATATCAGAGCACCATACCTCTTTGTCATTCATATAGTCATCCAATCTTTAACTTTGTTTTAACTCGAAGCGTTTATACGAGCTTGAATCTGATTGCGAAGATGTTTGGGTTAGCATACAAATACCTGGTCTGAACAATGATTTAAAATGCCTACATTTATGTTGCGTTTACTTACCGTCTCCTCTACAGCGACATGTGCTTGAAAACTTTTTGGATAACACGAATCGTGTTATTGATTCTGGAATTTCTAATGTCATTATTGCCGGTGACTTTAATTTAAAAAATACGGATTGGCAACCCTCAAACAATCTTTCTTTAACCCCTCACTCTAATAACAGTCTATTTTGTGATTTGTTAGTAGATTTTATGTCTCTTAACGCCCTCAGTCAATACAATCAGGTTCTTAATCACACTGACCGAATTTTAGATTTGATATTAAGCCAAAACGTAATCTCTGATTTGCGTGAGTGCCCCAATCCTTTGTCTAAAATTGATCCTTATCATCCACCTGTTACTTTAACGATTCCTTGCCTTGTTACACACCGCCTTGAGGTAAATGAATCTCTAAGATATCGATTCTTCAAAGCGGATTACGAGTGCATTACAATTGAGCTTATGTCAATTGATTGGGACTCCTATTTTTGTCATTGCACCG
Source organism: Athrips mouffetella (assembly GCA_947532105.1). Classification (NCBI taxonomy): domain Eukaryota; kingdom Metazoa; phylum Arthropoda; class Insecta; order Lepidoptera; family Gelechiidae; genus Athrips; species Athrips mouffetella. The sequence goes on along the minus strand of OX383976.1, from coordinate 4,195,007 downwards.
ATGTAAACGAAATGGTTACTGTTTTTTACACTCTTATTCGAGAAGTAATTCGTAAGCATGTCCCAAAATCAAAGCCCCGAAATAACAAGTATCCGGTTTGGTTTTCTTCTAATCTTATACAGCTTCTGCGAGAAAAATATAAGTACCGCATGAAGTTACGTAAATATAATAATAACCCGCGTGACGCTCTATCGTTTGACATCTTGAGGTCCAGATGTGAAACCCTTCAGACTTCCTGTTACAATGAGTATATTGCCAGGCTTGAGGCAGCATTGAGATCCAACCCTAAGCTACTTTTTTCTTTCATTAAAAATAAGAGAAAGGGCAAAAGTACATATCCGTCCCAAATGTGTCACAACAATATTATAGCGTCTACAGGTTCTGATGTGTGTAATCTTTTCGCAACTCATTTTTCATCAGTCTATCAAAAAAGATCGGTGCCTATTGATGACATGTGCATTGAAACCTGTAGTAGCAACTACCTATCTACTGTTAATTTGAGTGAAGACTCTATTTACAAAGCACTTAAGAGACTTAGTCATTTTAAAGGAGCAGGTTGTGATGGGATCCCGTCGGTATTTGTGGCGAGATGTTCCAAAGCTTTGGCTTATCCGCTTTCACTGATTTTTAACAGATCATTGCGCGATGGAGTTTTCCCTGTTTATTGGAAGGAAGCCATGGTTGTCCCTTTGCATAAATCTGGTGTTGACGATATCGTTAAAAACTACCGGCCTATCTCCATATTGCCAGTGTTTGCAAAAGTTTTTGAAAAGCTTCTCTGTCCTATTCTATGTGCACATTTCAAACAAATTTTGTCGCCATTTCAGCACGGTTTTGTCAAAGCTAGGTCCACTGCAACCAACCTTATTCTTTTCATAGAAAAACTTTGCCAATGTGTTGATTCTCGTGGTACAGTAGACGTTATATACACGGATTTCAGCAAAGCTTTTGACAAAGTTATTCATAATGTCTTATTGCAAAAATTATGTAATAATGGTATTTCTGGAAGCATGCTCTTGTGGTGCAAGTCATACCTTACAGAAAGAACATCTCGAGTTGTTGTTAACGGGTTTACATCTGATCCTTTTGCTGCAGAGTCTGGCGTTCCACAGGGCTCACATCTTGGTCCTTTATTTTTTAATATTTTTATCAACGATATACATCAATGCTTCTTGAACTCCACTGGATATCTTTACGCGGATGATCTAAAGTTGTTCAGAACTATAGAGAACATTGATGATTCTATTTTAATTCAGCAGGATCTTGACCGTCTTTCGGACTGGTGTAGTCAAAATGGCATGATTCTCAATGTCGAGAAATGTTTTCATGTACAGTTTTCACGTAAAAAGAAACCACCCGTGACTTCTTACTCCATCAACGGTCAAAGTCTCTCGAAAGCTCAGAATATTAAGGATTTAGGCATTCTGCTTGACCAAAAATTAAGGTTTAACGTACATGTGGACCACATCGTTAACAGAGCCTTTAAAACACTTGGTTTTGTGTTGCGTAATTGTAGAGATTTTAAATCACCCATTACGAAAATAACTATTTATAATTCCTTAGTGAGGTCCGGCTTAGAATATTGCTGTGTCGTCTGGAATCCTCATTATGATGTCTACAAAAAACGTTTAGAATCTGTTCAAAAGAGGTTTCTATGGCATCTTTCGTACACCTGCAACGTGGCGAAAAAAATTCCAAGCTATGCTAAAAGACTTGAGTTCTTTAAAATGATCTCGTTACAGGACCGTAGGTATTTATTAGACAGTGTATTTCTATGGAAGCTTATAAACGGTAACTATGATTGCAGTCCTCTTCTTTCCTGTATAAATTTTCGCATGCCGCACAACTTACCTCGTTCTGGCAAATACGCTCTGTTTGTCCAAAATGCTGCTATCACAAATTTGGGTCACTTTTCTCCATTAAACAGATTAACGTATAATTACAACAATCTCAGCAAAAAAAATAATAGTCTTGATATTTTTAATTCTCTTTTAACGTACAAAAAGGAAGTTATTCAAACCATGCATAACCTAATATGACCAGTATTCCTTCAAATGTAAAATTTTATAAATCTCACATAAATGTTTTTACTTCATATTTCTTTATATTATGAGTAGGTAGTTTAAAATATGTTTAGATATTAACTTATTATTCTTAATTTATTTTCAGTTAGTTACTTAAGTTTGTGAATGCCGTCGTCACCTATAATTAGAATGACATTTAAATTGTTAACTTTAATGTTCATTTTTAAGAATTTGTTGATGTACATTCTGTTGGTGACCTAATAAATAAAATAAAATAAATAAAAATCTATAGTAAGCTTTTTTACATAACGTTTGCTTTACAATTTAATTTTACTCTATTTGCATTGTATTCTGCATGACATTCAATAAGTATTCTGTAAAGAATCTACATTGAATAAAATTATCTGAATCTGAATCTGCTGTCATTCTAATCAACTGCAGTGTTAATACCTTTATTTATTTTTATTTTTCATTCCTAGTATTATATGTTGCTGTTATTTATCCTTAAATTTTGGACCTTTGGACCTTTGGATATTTACATATATATACTGTCAATTATACAACACGTTCACTAAAAGAATGGACCTGGCGTCGATGGTGTCACATGTATGTATGAATGTATGTATGTATTTTCTTTATTGCATCACAAATAAAAGGAGACAAATTACAAACAAGAAAAGTACATATGCAAAGGCGGACTTATCTCTAAATGGAATTTCTTCCAGCCAACCTTAGAGAGGCTAAAGGAGTTGACAATAATCACATCCCATAGTACTGTTGGTTACTCCAATAAGTAAATAAGGCTCGATCCGATAATTTTTTTTACTGTGTGTATGCTCCAGACACAACACTGGGATGAATAAAAATCTGAAAATAGTTTATTTGTCCCGTGTGGTGCCGGCAAAGAATAGTACCAACCCATACATACCCGTGGGTGTCGTAAGAGGCGACTAAGGGTTAACTGGCAGCAGCATCCTCCTTTGTATCTAACATCTTACTTACTGCGGTCACCTACAACCGCGGTCCATAGTGCCAGCCGTAACGCTAACAAGCGAGGTGACTATGGTACTTCCCCTACACATTTTTCCAGCAAAATCTAGAATTCTGGAGAGAGCTCCCTGTCCTGTAGTGGACGTTCATGGGATGTTTGTTGTTTATGTTCTGGAAGTCTCTGAATAGACTTCGGACTCAGGTTGGCTGCAGTAAAGACAACATGTCCAGGTGGGGTTTCTCAAAGGATCCTAATCTGATCTGCACGTGTGGTGCGATACAAACTATGGCCCACCTAACATCGTGTTCTGCGTCCCCTTCCACCTGCACACAGCAAGAGTTAATGGACGCCACACAAAATGCAGTGCATGTTGCCGAATTTTGGGGTAAACAAATATAAAATTAAAATGACGATGCCATCGACACGCAAAGAAGAAGAAGATGGGATGTTATGCTGATGATGAATAATACATTGCTGCAGTAAAAGCAGAGGTTCATGGGTCGACGGAGGTGGCTGCGCAGGAGAACTCAGACAGCGACAGCGGCGCAGAGGCGACTCGCCGTGACCACCACTACGAGGACATCTACTTACCGCGGGACGAACCACGCCAGAGACGCAGGTAAGCACAGCTGCAGACTATATATTTTTGTGTTTCAAAATTGACGAAAATCCCTTGTTGGACGCCAAAGTTGAGCAATATTGAAAGACGTGCAATGCTATTTTTTATCCTATACTATTAAACGAGCAATATTTGTATATATATACATTTGTAATCGGTTTCTCGAAAACGGCTCTAACGATTTCGATGAAATTTAGTATACAGGGGTTTTTGGGGGCAAAAATCGATCTAGCTAGGTCTCATGTCTGGGAAAATTCGTTTTTGCCGTCTTTTTAAATATTTCTTAGCGCGTTCAAGAAACTTACAGCGCCATCTTTTGTTGAGTAGCATAGCTTGATCACCCGATGATATTTTAATTATACAGAGCATAGCTTGGTCGCCCAGGTACTTTTTATTAAGCGCTAAGCTGTTTCAGTGAATACAGTGCCTTGTACTGTAACTCGAGTAACCGAAGGATTCAAAGATTAAAATAAAAAGAAAAATCCTGAGCGAAGCGAGGGTTTCAAGGAACGAGAAGCAAAATAACTTCGCTTCCGAGGGAAACACATAATTTTTCACCTCACTACAGCTAAAAAAATGCTAATAGCGCTAGTTAGTACACACGGCCGCACATCAATAGAAACACTTTTGGACCTTATGGCGTGGTAATAGAGTTGAAAAAGTTTCCACCGACAAGCGGCTGACCGTACATACAGCAGCCAGCACGTAGAAACAAAACCAGTATAAGCTGAACCAGCGCTACGCTAGAAACACCCGAAACCATAGACCCGCTTAAGATCAAAGTGTTTCCACCATAGTTTCCATCGACGTGTGTACCTCACACCAAAATTTATCATCATCACGTTCAAATTTCAAAAACCTTTTCCTCGCTAGCGGCTAAAAGTGACTTTTGCAGTTTTGAACGCAGATTTTGACCGATAAAGCAAAGTTTTCCGAGCTTGTGAAGTGAAAAGTAAACTAAAGGAGGCCCCTTTTTGGGCGCCATTTATTAAAGGAAATTGGAATGCTTTGAATATTATCAAAAACTATTTTAGATAGTATCGTAGGAAGGAAAAAATTTGCCATGATACTACCAGTAGTGCCATGTAGTAGTGCCCAGGGAAATAAACGTTAATATCCTAAATGAAGAAAAATAAATTTTGGCGCCCAGCAAGGGATTCTTGAAAAGAGTATTATTCATCAAGCCTATAAATTCATTAAAATCTTTTTTTATTAAGATAATTCCATTCAAACAACCGTATTGAAACATTGTCACTATAAAAGGGGAATACTTTTGTAAGCAGGAGTAATTCACGGGATTCTGGCAGCCATAGTCGCCCCGGCAGCGCCGCGATGGTTGTCGATTACACTACCAAAGAAAACAACGAGAAGTAAGTTTTTAATTGCTCGTCAAAAAAATATAAAGTGTCGGCTAAACTGGAAGACCGAGTTCGTTGGAACGTTCCATTTGACGAAAGGGATGACATTTGACATAGTTAATAGAATCAGGCGTTACTTTGCGAAAGTCCATTTCAAAAAGTTATGTAAAACAAATGTATAGCCACCTCCGCAACAATGATGGATGCTGTGTACTCACTGTGCACCGCCCGCCCGCCCGCAGATACATGCGCATGCGCAGGTAACCGCAACACAGCAACCACCCAAACCTCTCTACACGTGTTTCGCCTCTACACGAGGCATCCTCAGGAGATGTTAGACCAACCAGTGCCAAACACCGAGTGAGCCTCCTTTTTTTTTGGATGAGGACTTCTGTTGTTAGCCTGAATGGCTGTCACAACTTCACCGGACGGTTGGGGAGCCGAAGGCTCTACCCAGAAAAACTAACCTAAGAAGGCAAAAAGCCTAAGGGCGCCTCGAAGGGCTCGAATCACGGCTTTGGCTATTGCCGGGGATCGGAGAGAACTGACGGGGATCGGAGAGAGAGTGAGCCTCGACGCGAACTGGTATAAATAGAGGGCGATGGGGCGACGATGCTCCCTGTGTAGAGCCTTCCGCTCCCCAACCGTCTGGTGAAGTTGTGACAGCCACTAGGGCAAAAAACAGGAGTTCACTACAAAATAAACTCGGTGTTTGGCACTGGTTGGTTTAATATCTCGTGTAGAGGCGAAACGTTACGTATGGACATGTATATTATTTTGACTTGACAGCATTATTATTCTGTGTAGAATTACGATTTTATTTTTATGTATTCTTGACAATCACATTATACTGGGGCATCCTGACAGTTTATATAATTTTGAAATTGATAATGTGTGAATAAAATCTAATCTAATCTAACACATGTAGAGTATTTGGATGGTTGCTGTGTTGCAGTTGCGCATCTATTTACAGACGGGCGGGCGGTGCACAGTGAGTACATAGCATCCATCATTGTTGCTGAGGGGGCTATATATTGGTTTTCCATAAATTTTTGACATTTGACATACCTACCTATTATGTCATCCCAAATATTTTATGTCGTTAGCTTTCGTCATCTCTAAATTTAATTGCTGTTGTTTAGACCTCCTGAAGCCTTGCCTATCATCAAAAGACCTCGTTTGTTTATTGTGCCTGACGAAGAATAAAGCCCGCGTCACACAGAGGCGGTAGCGGAAGCGTTCCGGGGCCGGTATTTTTTGTAAAGTATGAGTTCATATGCACCCTGTCACATTGAAAAGCGGTCGCGGCGCGGTATTTTGTTCCCGCCAAACCACCCCGGACCGCTTTCGCAATCATACCGCCTCTGTGTGACTTGAGCTTAAATACGACACGAAGTGGTATGATAGTTCAGCCGACAAAATATATGTATATGTGTGTGAAATGTTTACTAAAAAACAAGAGTACCTAACACAAAAAATTACTTAACTATGACTGAAACTTCTCTTTGCTATCTTTGCTTGTATCTTTTAACTTCAAACAAACTTATCGCTAAGTCTCCTATGCTATTGTCTTACCTCATTGGCAGTAGGACAGACTATGTGAGAGAGAATGAAGGAGCGATAAATGTCTCTGTCGCTCTAATATTTTAATGCATGCTCTGACCTGCTGACTAACTGCTGTCATTCTTAGGTAACTACATTACTTTCGCCAGTAGGTAACTTACCTAGTAATAGTAAACTTACTTACCTACTTTTTCTGGTTCAGCAACCTAAAGAGGACCTTAGTCATCATCACTAAAAGCCGCAAGTCTTCTTTTGTAACATAAATCTTTACGGCTTGATGGGCGAGATTCAGAGACGAAACTTAAGCCACGATCACACCTAACTGAATTCAAAGACTAATTCGGGATACATTGCTGGGAGGCTTGCACATGTTAATTGCAATATGCTTACTTCAACGAGCAATGTAAGCCGAATTAGTTTCTGAATTAAGGAAGGTGTGATCGTGGCTTTAGTGTGAGCTGAGTCTCTTAAATATCGAAATCCTATACAATTTTAACACTTGTGTGTAAGACTGAACATACATTTAGATTTTCTCTCAATACTTACATAATAATACATGAGCGAATCGAAGTATTTAACAAAGTAATATAACCCATTTTTAGGGTTCCGATACCAAAATGGTAAAAAAAAGGAACCCTTATGGTGCCGCTCTGTCTGTCTGTCTGTCTGTCACACGTCTATATATCAGCAACCACTTATGCTATCGACCTGAAATTTGGAATAGTTTTAGAATATAGTTGCCCAACTTAATTGCACATGAAAAAATTTTGAAAAAAGTATGATTATTAATGTAAAGGGGGCCAAAATAGGGGGGGCCAAATTTCAAATTATCGCTACTAGGTCGAGTGGGATATCATATGAAAGGGCTTTATTTGTACATTTTAAAATATATTTTTGTATTTTTTTAAAATTCTTAGTTTTCAAGTTATGATGAAAAATGTCAAAAAAAATACCATTTTTTTCGGAGAAGTTTGAGTAAGGAAAAATCTGAATTAATTACAGTTGACAGAGGTTCATGTAAACTTTACAACAAAAATAAAACGATCTTTCTAAGTTGCACAGTTTTTCAGAAATCTGCAAAAAACCAAAAACAAATTTAGTTTTGCGGTCCTGAAAGTGGACTTTGTTGCTTCCAAAAATACTATAGGTATCTCGGAACCCTCTGCGCGCGAGTCCGACTCGCACATGACCGGTTTTTTTTAAACTGTGCTCTTCGAGCAGAGTGACTTTAGCTTATACTGTAATAATGGTACAAAATACAATAATGGTACAAAATACAATAATGGTACAAAGTACTTGCAATAAGTAAAATTAGGGTTACTGCCATCATGCTCATATTTTGTCAGCTTGAAGTGCACAGTTATATAAATTGGCTTATACACATCTACTTGCAACACTTAAAATTATTTTTTTTTTCCTCTAGCAGCTCAAACAAAGCGTATGAAGAAGTGACTCCGGCACTAGAGTCTCAGGGGAAATCCACTATAGCAACCAAACTAGCAGCGCTGACGCACAAAGCTCAGAACTTTGTAAGTATTTAAAAATCCCTGGTTGAAAATCCTTGTTACAGTCGTAAGTTATACGTGGTTACGGATACATACCCTCCGACTCTTCACGGCCCCCCCTCTCCTCTCACCCGATTCCCGTCATCCCCTCACCTCACTCACTACCCTCATTCCCCCCCCTCCCTACAAAGAGTGTAATCTTTTTAAGAGGAATTGCTAGAAGCAGTTGAGGACAACATATTGGCAACTGCAATACCTATACATTAGAGGAATCTATGTACAGCGTGAATTTTTAATCGTTTTGCTCTGAAGTCCAGTGATTCTACTCATGATAACAAGCAATTTTACCTAAGAAAACAATTTTGTACTCGGGAAAAATTTATCAACTATCCAGAGTGGTCACATGATCGACTCATTTTGTGTGGGAAAAGATTTTTTCGAGTAAAATTGAATTTCCTTTGGGAAAGTTGCTTGTTTTCGTGACTAGAATCACTGGGCTTCAGGAGCAAAACCAATGAAAATTCATACTGTATACGCAGAAGGATGCTGATCCCATCCTCTAACCCGTTTTAAAAAATTGGGCCTATTTCACCTCATACGCGGAAATAGATGATATGGTAGAATCATGTGAATATACCTGATAATTGTAAAACCTTCACCAGGCCAGCCGCCTTTCATCAGCGGCCGGGAGTCGACGCGCGTCTGTCTCGGAAGACCCGGTCGTCGTGGCCTCCAACTCTTCAGGAGTATCTTCCGGAGGCAGCTCGGGGGATGAAGCTCCTCCTCCGCCACCACCACCCCCTGCTCCTCCAGCACCTCCCCCGCCTGCAGTCTTGGAAGAACCAGCTTTGAGGCCTTCGGAGCTGAAAGGGCGTTTGGGTAAGTCATAGCTTTCTGGCAGCCAACCGCTTTTGTTAAGTCGTTTTCAATTCCAAGTTCTTAAGGTATCTTCAGGAGGCAGCTCACGTGATGAAACTTCTTCTCCACCACCAGCTGCCTTGAAAGTACCAACTTTAAAGACTTTTTCGGTAAGTTATAGCTTTTTGGCGGTCTCCAAAGACCCAGTAGTCGTCACACCAGCGCTTCTGGAGGGTCTATTCTAGGCAGCTCTAATAAGTGGTGATAGCTCCTTCCACTCCCCACAATCAGCTGTTTTGAACAACTAGCTCTAAGGTCTTCGAAGCTGAAACAGCGTATTAGTTACTCAGAGCTTTCAGTAAACACATAAAATGTTGTTGAAAAACGAGTGTAAACTGCTATTTTTAGTTAAAATTTTCACTGATTAGAATATAATAGAATGATTTATTTGCGTCAAACATGGTGGTGAAGATCTTATAGTTAAAGTTTGTACATATACATTTTTCGCCTGTATGAAATGGCATGCAAATACAAATCATTAAAATTACCACAATGTCATAAATTCATCGATTAATACAAAGATACATCGATTAATACAAAGATACAGCTAATGCATCGCAAGTACTAGATTTTGTTACCAATTTTTGGTTCCATGTTACCATTGTGGGTGAGCGATCTATACTGTAGTACTTTTGGTGCATTAGCTGTATCTTTGTATTAATCAGCGAAAAATTTGACTAAAAAACCGGCCAAGTGCGAGTCGGACTCGCGCCCTAAGGGTTCCGTACCTATCTACCATATGATATACTAAAGCTTTTGTTCTTTGCTTTTAAAAACTCCGTGACCATCCAACTTGACCCCTCTTTTATAGAAAAGTTTTTGAAACGGGAGCTCACCTTAATTGGTTACTATTAGTTGTGAGAAAAATTGAAATATTTAATGATTTTAGACTTTTCCCTTTATTTGTTGTGTGAGACCTAGGACCATTTGGGCGATTCTTAAGTTTAGTGCAAACGGCCCCTAGCTTCTTGCCAAATTTCATAATTTTAGGTCAACGGTAAAGTACCCTGTAGGTTTTGCTTTTTTGCATAAATGTATGGAGATGAGGACATAAAAATCCATATCTTTTGATTGCGTCTTTGTAAAAAATTGAAATTTACAGATCTTGTGTGGTTAATGGACCTTATTATTCGTTATCAATTTCAACCTGATACCTCTTCTCGTTCGTGAGAAAAAGGGTCTTGACACATAGACAGATAGACGGACAACAAAGTGATCCTATAAATAAGGGATCCGTTTTTTTATTTTGAGGTACGGAACCCTAAAAATAACAATATACATTCGTTTTTCAATAGCATTTTATGTCCCGCATAAGATTGCAATTCATTGGAATTTAGTAAGGAAGACGGATCGCCTTAACCTGTGAAGCCTTCTTAGCTGTAATAGTTTTCCTTTTAATTTCATCAGTTTAGCTGGACAGAAGATAACTCAACTCTCAGAAAAATGCGCTTTCAAGCTAAATATTTCGCAAACAAAGTCAAAGTCAAAATCGTTTATTCATTGTTGGATATTAAAATCTCTTAATGACGTTAGCTAAACTACATCGCTTCACAAACAATGTGGCGCCATAGTGGAAAAAAAAAACAGATCTCTAAATCGAAAAATTATATTTGCAGACGCACATTATTTTTTAAAGTCCTATCTAACGATACCGCACACAATGAAAAATATGAGAGTTCCTTGTTGACTACGGAACTATATTTTATTGCACTTTTTCTTCAAAACAAGGCAGGCTTCATCTTTTCTCGAGATATCGTCATTTTCGTAAGACAACAAGTGAAAGTAGGATAATAAAGGCACCGTAAGACATTATTTTTTTATTCTCTTTTACGACCTATAAAATATGTTAAGTAATAAAGTTATCGTATAAAAACAAATTTAAGAAAAATGGTTTATTAAGAAACTTGCATTGTTTTCTGTTATCTTAAGGTATAAACTTTCACAAAATGATAGTCCTTACCTTATCTCGCATTCATAAAAAAAACCATCCAAAGTGTAGGGTTCTGTAGTTTCTTTAGGATTCTTTATCGCAAAGCAGGTTCAAGCAGAGAGAGCAGCAGCGACCTTTTAAGTGTATTACATACATTGTTTTTTTATTAATTAGCAGGTTTTAATATTTTCAATGCAAAAAAAAAACAACTAAAACGAGAAAAAGTCTAGACAAAGTCACAAAACAATCAAACTGAGTTTTAATAAAAATGAACAGAAAAAAGTCTAAACACCAACTTACTCCCGAGCCGCCAATCTGCGCTTGCCGCTGTATGGGACGTATTTTAAGTCCTGTGGCTGTCTTCAAGTGAGCCACTCGGCCAATGCCATCAGGGCCTGGGCATCTACATTCCAACCTCTAGTGGGAACAGCCGCTGTATGGGACGTATTTTAAGTCCTGTGGCTGTCTTCAAGTGAGCCACTCGGCCAATGCCATCAGGGCCTGGGCATCTACATTCCAACCTCTAGTGGGAACAGCCGCTGTATGGGACGTATTTTAAGTCCTGTGGCTGTCTTCAAGTGAACCACTCGGCTAATGCCATCAGGACCTGGGCATCTACATTCCAACCTCTAGTGGGAACAGCCGCTGTATGGGACGTATTTTAAGTCCTGTGGCTGTCTTGAGCCACTCGGCCAATGCCATCAGGGCCTGGGCATCTACATTCCAACCTCTACTGGGAACAGCCGCTGTATGGGACGTATTTTAAGTCCTGTGGCTGTCTTGAGCCACTCGGCCAATGCCATCGGGACCTGGGCATCTACATTCCAACCTCTAGTGGGAACAGCCGCTGTATGGGACGTATTTTAAGTCCTGTGGCTGTCTTCAAGTGAACCACTCGGCCAATGCCATCAGGACCTGGGCATCTACATTCCAACCTCTAGTGGGAACAGCCGCTGCGCTGTATGGGACGTATTTTAAGTCCTGTGGCTGTCTTCAAGTGAGCCACTCAGCCAATGCTATCAGGGCCTGGGCATCTACATTCCAACCTCTAGTGGGAACAGCCGCTGTATGGGACGTATTTTAAGTCCTGTGGCTGTCTTCAAGTGAACCACTCGGCCAATGCCATCAGGACCTGGGCATCTACATTCCAACCTCTAGTGGGAACAGCCGCTGTATGGGACGTATTTTAAGTCCTGTCGCTGTCTTCAAGTGAGCCACTCAGCCAATGCTATCAGGGCCTGGGCATCTACATTCTAACCTCTAGTGGGAACAGCCGCTGTGTGGGACGTATTTTAAGTCCTGTGGCTGCCTTCAAGTGAGCCACTCGGCCAATGACATCAGGACCTGGGCATCTATATTCCAACTTCTACTGGGAACAGCCGCTGTATGGGACGTATTTTAAGTCCTGTGGCTGTCTTCAAGTGAGCCACTCAGCCAATGCTATCAGGGCCTGGGCATCTACATTCTAACCTCTAGTGGGAACAGCCGCTGTATGGGACGTATTTTAAGTCCTGTGGCTGTCTTCAAGTGAGCCACTCGGCCAATGCCGTCAGCACCTGGGCAAATCTGTAACACCAGAGCTAGGGGCCAGTTGACACGCTTCGTTCCTTGAGCTTCTACAAGGACTATCCTTTACGTCACGTGTCTTACTTGTGAAATATCGCTGTCCCAAGAGCGATCTGCAGGCAAATCATATAATTCGCCGTTTTCAAACGGCGGGCAAACTGTAAACGGTCGAAAAATTGTAAAACGGCGCCGGCAGATTGTAAAAGGGTTAAGACGCACGAGCTGAGCTAGCGATGCGAGCGTGCCGGCGAGTAACAGAAACGAATGACGCGCCATTTCGTGAAATGCCGCAGCATTATGTAAAATGACGAATCAAACATTTTTTGGCATTTTGTAAAATGCCAAGGCAAACTGTGAAATGACGAGTTATACCTACAATTTGCCTGCGACATATCCATTACGAAAATGTTTCTTAAAATCATCTTTCAATTTGAGTAGCGTTCGCATTTAGGCTCATGACATCAATTTTAAGCTCTTTGTATGCTGTATAAACATAGATGAAGTAAGAAATTATGTCGTCTGTATAATTTGTCTATTCATAGTGCCAGCCGCAATGCCAACAAGTGTAGGTACACCCAACAGCACGTCAGTAGAAAAACTTTGGACTTTATGGCATGGTAATAGAGTTGAAAACGTTTCCACTGTCTTGCGGTTGACCGTACGTACATCCCCTCCGAAATTACCTTGCATTTTTACTGCAATTCTGGAAGGAGTATCCTGTTCTGCAGTGGACGGAAAAAACCGCTTGGAAAACCAAAAAAACTCAGGTAGCAACAAATCTAATTATTTAATACAAAAACAATTCGACATATTTTATAAATATTTATAAGGAGAGCTGTATGTAGTAGGTAATTAAAGAGTTCACTTTCTACGAACTAAGTGCTGTTAGTTGCGTTCTGATTGTTGGCAGCCCACCAAAACAATATAATGTACGAAAAGAACTTTTCTGGCTTGGATTTTGGCAACAAACTTTCGTTTTCGTCTGGTGCTCTCGTTAACTAAAAACTTTTGAACATTTCAGTCTCTTAATAAGGTTATTTTTTTGTACTGGACATCCGTTTTCCTACAGAACAACTTCTGTTCTACGACTTTCCTAAAGACGCACAAAAATGATCAACTTTCCATACAACGACATCCGCTTTTCGCCATAACGGGTCGTACGAATGCATTTTTACACACACCTTTACTTGAGGCATTAACATTCACTTAATGTCTTGGAGCAATTGGACGTTGACATATTTTCTGACACAGAAAATTCATTTCTAGCATCTGCAGGCCGCTACAGTCCATTTATACTAAAACAACTATTGTCGCTGCATAGTGATTCAGAGATTTTTTGTGCTATTACTATATTAGATACTTGCATGTTTAGCGTAAGCTGTTAATGTAAGTTTTCATTAATAAATAATAATAATAATATAAAGTAACGTAATTGACCAATATTTTTTGTATGGGAAGTTGAACATTATTTGTGCGTTGTTAGCAAAATCGTAGAACAAAAGTTGTTACTTTTGCCCTCAGTAATAAGTGGGTTAAAGGATGTCAAGTACAATCAACGACAGGTCAAGCTTGACACTCACAGTGCGACTCTAGCTCGTACGCCTATTGAAATAAGAACGGTACAAAGTCTAATGTGTCCAGCTTGATGTGCTCTTGACTGTACATAAAAATAACCTTGCATAGGGTGATTTTTCGTAATTGTGATAAAAACAACTTTTATTTCTCAAGAATCGAAAAACGGGAGAAAATTTTGGTTGTGCCCTATTACTATTGCTACTAAGGCCAAAAACATATTGTTTCCCGACCCATGTTCCTTTGCAAGCAGCAATCACGTGGAAACAAAACCAGTATAAGCTGAACCAGCGCTACGCTACAAACACCCGAAACCAGAGATCCGCTCAATGTCAACGTGTTTCCACCGACCAGCGGCGTGTGTACATGCATATCTTTTGCTATCAAAGACTAATTAAAAGTCACCCTATAAAATGAGTAAGGGGGACATTTCACTCAAATTCATGTGATCCTTAAGGGGCTACCCGCCGTGCACTAACTCCCCAATCAGTTGAAAACATATTACTCGCTAAATACAAAACTCATAGACAATTCGGAAAGACAGATTGATGTACAAGTATCCTTGTTTATTTAGAACCTATCAAGCAAAATAAAGTTCACTGTAGTTACAAATAAATACATTAAACCGGCTAAGTGCGAGTCGGACTCGCGCCCTAAGGGTTCCGTCCCTATCTACCATATGATATACTAAAAGCTTTTGCTCTTTGATTTTAAAAACTCCGCGACCATCCAACTTGACCCTTCTTTTATAGAAAAGTTCTTGAAACGGGAGCTCACCTTAATTGGTTACTATTAGTTGTGAGAAAAATTTAAATATTTAATGATTTTAGACTTTTCCCTTTATTTGTACTGTAAGACCTAGCCTCTTGCCAAATTTCATAATTTTAGGTCAACGGGAAGTACCCTGTCGGTTTTGCTTTTTTGCATAAATGTATGGAGATGAGGACATAAAAAGCCATCTTTTGATTGCGTCGTAGTAAAAAATTGAAATTTTCAGATCTTGTGTGGTTTACGGACCTTAATATTCGTTATCAATTTCAACCTGATACCTCTTCTCGTTCGTGTGAAAAGGGGTCTTGACAGACAGACAGTCGGACAACAAAGTGATCCTATAAGGGTTCCGTTTTTTTTATTTTGATGTACGGAACCCTAAAAACGGTTAAAAGTGACTCTTATTTAAACATAACGAGACACGGGCTTGCGTACTTAAAATAAGAAGACTTCAAAACTAAAAGCTGGTACAACAAATTTCTTTGGATGTTTTGTTTGCATAGAGTGAGACTTTCCTTACGTGAGCTTACGTAACGTACGTACGAGACTCGAGTTATATCCGAACGACTACTTAAAGACATAAGTGCTTATTCAAACACGACTGGAAAATAATAAGATGATCATTGTGAAAATATGTATTTGTGCGAGACTTTCACAGCAACTACGTATAACTTTTGCAAACACTCTTCTGAGTTTTTAAAGCCATTCAGCTTCGAGACCATTACAGGATTCCGTAGTCAAAAATAATCCTTACAGTTTCGTGATGTCCATCTGTCTGTCTGTCTGTCCGCGGCTTAGCTCAGAGACCCTTAGTACTAGAAAGCTGTAATTTACGGATATACATTTTATTCACGCCAACAAAGTAATAAAATAAAAAATATATATATTTTTTTTCATGTAAAGTATTGATGATTTTTTTTCTCCTCTACCCCATAGTGTGGTGTTTCGTTGGAAAGATCTTTTAAAAATAATGTAAGTCTGGAATAATCATTTTTCTTTGAAAGCGCAGTTTTTGTGTCGAGTGTTACCCTGCCGGCTAAATGGAAATGTGTGTTACTTGTTATTGGGAATGTGAAAAAATTGACAGTAGTATCATATATGAGGAAATTAAAAGGAAAACTATCACAGAAGTAGGCTTCGAAGGAAAAACTTAAAATAAAAAATAAAAACTTATAGTAAAAGCAAATAGGCGCTAGGACCTCACTGAGCAGGTAAGGTAAAAACCTTATGTCATGAAATACCTATGTTATAAAATACCTCATCATAACATCCCATGAAACGTCCACTACAGGACAAGGAGCTCCCTCCAGAATTCTAGCTTTTGCTGGAAAAATGTAGAGGGGAAGTACCATAGTCACCTCGCTTGTTAGCGTTACGGCTGGCACCATGGACCGCGGTTGTAGGTGACCGCAGTAGTAGATGTAAGATATAAAGGAGGATGCTGCTGCCCATCCTCCTAGTCGCCTCTTACGACACCCACGGGTATGTATGGGTTGGTACTATTCTTTGCCGGCACCACACAGGACAAATATAAAAACTACCTACTTAATAAAAACCCAGCGTTGCGATAAAAATCGTACAAAAAAAACCCGGAAACCTATACTGCGCGTGGCCCGACACTCACTTGGCCGGTTTTTTAAGGTGATTTTGGCTATGCAAATTGCTTATTTCTGCCGTAAAGCATCGGTGTATGTGCCGTGTAATTGGTTTGTAGGTTCAAGGTGCTAGTTTACTATTATCGAATCTGTGGTGCTAGTGAAATTACTATTTGTAGTCCAAAGAAATCCATAGTCCGATCGCGTAGTTCTACTGGTCGATTCAAAGGAATTTTTTGCTTGCCGGCACGTGAGAAGTTCCATCCACAGACCTAGCAAAAGCGGGCGCTAACGCTTACTGGTTCCATCATAGTTCGCAAGGTGGGCAACGTGCTTTGCTGTCTTATTTGTATGAAAGTATGCCACAAAATGGTCTTTTTATTTCTCAAGAGAGCAAACTCCTTCAACATATTATCCAAAGGATAGTCCAAGGCAAAAAGGAAACCAGGCCGTAGGAGCATATACTTATCGCTTAAAAATTTACGCTTATGAGCACAAGATCAATTTTCTAAGGGCTCCCGCACACGACCGAGAATCGGTGGGCGATTATCGGCCGGGACAAGGACGGAAGATTCAGGTGATAACACGTCAGAGCGGGATGCCGACAAAAAATCGGCCACCGATTCTCGGTCGTGTGCGGGAGCCCTAAGAAGCAGTCCCAAATGTTTTTAGCTTTATTAAAAACTTCCTAATTCCTGCCAGAAGAAGTGGGTATTTTGTATTATACCCAACGCATGTTCATAACTCGCAAAATAGATATTCGAAGAAAATTCTTTAGTGCCTGGCTAAAAATGCGCACAAAAATACATTTTTCAATACATTTGCTCGAAAAACGTATTTACAAGGGCGTAAACATTGCTCGTAAGTAGTTACTTACCGAACTAGTGCGGTAAGTAAAAAAAAAACCGGCCAAGTGCGAGTCGGACTCGCGCACTGAGGGTTCCGTACCACCACATAAACATAATTGTATTAGTTGAAATTTCAGTAAGTTAATGTGCTAGATTTTTTGAGTCCGACACGCGCTTGACCAAATTTTATTATTTGTTGTTATTTTATAGCCTATTCCCTATAAACATACCAATTTTCAAGTTTGTAAGTGTTCCCGTTTTTTAATAGAACTAAAACAAAAATCGCCTCAGCAACCATCCAACTTGACCCCTCTCTTATATGAATGTTCTTGAAACGGGAGCTCACCACAATTGGTTACCATTAGTTGTGAGAAAAGTTGTAATATTTAATGATTTCAGACTTTTCCCATTATTTGTACTGTGAGACCTAGCTTCTTGCCAAATTTCATAATTTTAGGTCAACGGGAAGTACCCTGTAGGTTTTTCATTTTTGAATAAATGTATGGAGATGAGGACATAAAATGCCATATCTTTTGATTGCGTCGTTGTAAAAAATTGAAATTTTCAGATCTTGTGTGGTTCATGGATCCTAATATATGGTATTAATTTCAACCTGATACCTTTACCCGTTCGTGAGATAAAGGGTCTTGACAGACAGACAGACAGACAGACAGACAGACAACAAAGTGATCCTATAAGGGTTCCGTTTATTTCTTTTGAGGTACGGAACCCTAAAAGTACCTATACTACCAAGGAGTTCTACACTGATCATAAAATTATTTTAACTTTATACGAAAAAAAACCGGCCAAGTGCGAGTCGGACTCGCGCACTGAGGGTTCCGTACCACCACATAAACATAATTGTATTAGTTGAAATTTCAGTAAGTTAATGTGCTAGATTTTTTGAGTCCGACACGCGCTTGACCAAATTTTATTATTTTTAGGGTTCCGTACCTCAAAAGAAAAAAACGGAACCCTTATAGGATCACTTTGTTGTCCGTCTGTCTGTCTGTCTGTCTGTCTGTCTGTCTGTCTGTCTGTCTGTCTGTCTGTCTGTCTGTCTGTCTGTCTGTCTGTCAAGACCCTTTATCTCATGAACGGGTAAAGGTATCAGGCTGAAATTAATACCACATATTAGGATCCATGAACCACACAAGATCTGAAAATTAAATTTTTTTACAACGACGCAATCAAAAGATATGGCATTTTATGTCCTCATCTCCATACATTTATTCAAAAATGAAAAACCTACAGGGTACTTCCCGTTGGCCTAAAATTATGAAATTTGGCAAGAAGCTAGCTCTCACAGTACAAACAATGGGAAAAGTCTGAAATCATTAAATATTAAAACTTTTCTCACAACTAATGGTAACCAATTGTGGTGAGCTCCCGTTTCAAGAACATTCATATAAGAGAGGGGTCAAGTTGGATGGTCGCTGAGGCTATTTTTGTTTTAGTTCTATTTAAAAACGGGAACACTTACAAACTTGAAAATTGGTATGTTTATAGTGCATAAGCTATAAAATAACAACAATTAATAAAATTTGGTCAAGCGCGTGTCGGACTAAAAAAATCTAGCACATTAACTTACTGAAATTTCAACGAATACAATTATGTTTATGTGGTGGTACGGAACCCTCAGTGCGCGAGTCCGACTCGCACTTGGCCGGTTTTTTTTGTTATTTTATAGCCTATGCCCTATTAATATACCAATTTTCAAGTTTGTAAGTGTTCCCGTTTTTAAATAGAACTAAAACAAAAATCGCCTCAGCAACCATCCAACTTGACCCCTCTCTTATATGAATGTTCTTGAAACGGGAGCTCACCACAATTGGTTACCATTAGTTGTGAGAAAAGTTGTAATATTTAATGATTTCAGACTTTTCCCATTATTTGTACTGTGAGACCTAGCTTCTTGCGAAATTTCATAATTTTAGGTCAACGGGAAGTACCTGTAGGTTTTTCATTTTTGAATAAATGTATGGAGATGAGGACATAAAATGCCATATCTTTTGATTGCGTCGTTGTGAAAAATTGAAATGTTCAAATCTTGTGTGGTTCATGGATCCTAATATATGGTATTAATTTCAACCTGATACCTTTACCCGTTCGTGAGATAAAGGGTCTTGACAGACAGACAGACAGACGGACAACAAAGTGATCCTATAAGGGTTCCGTTTTTTTCTTTTGAGGTGCGGAACCCTAATAAATAAAATTTCAGTAATTGTTGAAATTTTACTATTAATTTTAACAACTAGTATTTGTGATTTTAATTTTGTCTTGATTTTATAAGTTGGTCCTTGCAGATGTTCCTTTAACAAGGCAAAGTTTTTAACGTACATAATTACTTAAGTTTAAGAAATATCTGTCGAATAAAGACCTCTAGAACCACGTCAATTAAATACCTTACTATATTTCTGTAAGCTCGTAATTTTATAGTTTCTTCAGATTACGTGCTCCTTTAAGAAGTTAGTGAAATTCTTGACGTTGCGACAGTCACAGTTTTGTATTGTAGGTACAACATTTGCAACTCTATTGCCGTGATCTAAAGTCCAAATTGTTTGGACGTGCTGTTGGGTATACCTAATTATTACTAGAAATACATTTATTTTTAAAACCCACCAAAGTTAGGCGGAGGAGGTGAAAATATGGTACCTACGCATTTCAGAGGGTCTAGACAATGTGCTTTTTGACGAAAGCTGGTGCTTCGCGTTATTTGAAAACATGTGACATATTATGTCATCCTATATACGGTGTAAGGGACAGCCTTCCCAATACTGAAAGGGCATGATCAGTCAACGTAACTGAACAACTTTTAGCGAATAAAACTTTCAGGAAATGAAACAGTTTGTATGGAGGGGCTGATTTTTTTTTCATTTCCTGAAACTTTTATTCGCTGAAAGTTGTTCAGTTACGTTGACTGATCATGCCCTTTCAGTATTCGGAAGGCTGTCCCTTACACTCTGTATATTTTATGTTGATTTTATGACGTTCGCTTTCATCATCCCTATAGGGGGTGATAGACGTGCGAGTAAGTTCGCAAACTTGTGGCTTATTGCTTTCCGCCGCTGGTAGCCAAGCCCTGTAACCAATCAGGTCACTTAAAATTATAAAGTTAAATGCACAATGACTAACTGAAGGCAAACTTTTGAAAGAAGCGGTTGATTCCTTTGTGTGTTACTAAAAAACTAAAAATTAAAATTAAACTTTAAATACACCATTGTGAATACACCTTTACCCTGCATTTATTAATGATAACGGTCATTAACGGTCAACCGTGCGTCAATGCATACTTTATTGCCATGTCAAAAATCCTTGTCATGTTTCTGTTGACGTGCTGTTGGGTGTACCTAATTTGGTTTATATCATTTCATGTTTATATTTTTTCTTCTAAAATTGTTTAATTTCGTATTCTGAGGAATTACTAAAAAAAAAAGAGAAGAGAATGTAAAATTGCGACATTTAAACTATATAATACATTTGAATACTTAGAGTTAAGCCCGTGGATACCTATAATTGGTTAATAAGTGTACCTGTCTGCGTTTCCATATTTGAAATTAACTGTTGGTGTCCCTAATAAAAAGTTTATTAAAAAAGTTCATTTATTATTATAATGACTTATTGCATTCTTAGCGCGGACGAACTATAGTTCTCTGCAGATTGGATAATGTAATGCCCGCTTACTTTAGATGTCAGCTTCTTTGCTCGCTTTGCCTAAAATAGATTCAATGTGCGTTGATATGTCAGTCAATGAGTGTTTTAGTTTCTCCTTTTCTGTATTCTTGAATAAATTGCGGTAAGAAATGCGATCAGTCAACTTCAGACGCGGTTTTTTCGCGCTTTATTTAATGGCACCTCATGTTTCTTTCATGTTGAGATCATTAGCTTGGTGTAGCTGAGACTACAGAACCGATGTATTTATTCTAACAGAAACTATGTAATCCCAAGTCGTTTAGACGTATTTATTTTGTCCTTGTTGGTTTCTCGTTTCGGAAATTACTGAAATTCAAAATATGACAAGTCGTTAATGGTGGCTGTTCACGCTAGAGTGATGTTTATTGACTAGAGCAATCACAACTTCCTTAATTCCGAAACTTATTAGGCATACATTGCTCGTTAAAGTAAGGATATCGGAATTAACAGGACCAAGCCTCCCAGCAATGTATGCCGAATTACTTAGTGTTTGAATTTAGGAAGGTGTGATTGCGTCTTTAGTTAGAGCTCTTCCAGGATTTCACAGCCAAAATATAAGGATGTTATTTAGACCATAAAACTGCAAAACTTTCCCTAAGGAACACAGGTCGAAATACGAAAAAAAATTGTTCTCCCATACAAAATGCGCTATCAGCTGATGCAGTTTCTATGGGAGTTCAAAAATTTGTTTTCATATTTCGACGAATGTTCTTTGGGGAAAGTTGCTCAGTTTCATAGTCTGAGTAACTTAAAAAAATTATGTTCATAATTTCATTAGGACCATCATAGACACGCTGACTGCGTTGCGCTTGCACAACAAACCACTGCGTTTTAGTGACCCCAATACCTATAGCGATATTATTTGTTATGTGCGCAATAAAGCATTTATCTACCTATCTATGATAGGTATAATACACAGAAGGACTCTGCTGCCCATCCTGTGGTTAACAATCCCTTAGTCGCCTTTTACGACACCTATGGGTTGCGATAAGGCGGTACTATTCTTAGCTAGCACCACGCGAGTCTTTACGATAAGATAACAAAATACATAATATGGCCAATTACAAAAGTATTTGCGTATGATAATGAAAACGTCTCGTTGAAACACATCGCATTCACAATTAGACCGATATCCGCACACATTAAGAGCAACGACACTATCGGACATGCAACCTTGATTTATAATATGCTGTACACTTGACTGAAAAAGTAATGAATTTAAAATTTTATTAAGGTAGGTGTAACATCCCATGAAACGTCCTCTGCAGAACAGGAAGCTCCTTCCAGAACTCTAGCAAAAACGCGTGGCATTTAGGAGGGGCTTTACCATAGTTACCACGCTTGTAAGGGTTGCGGCTGGCGACCGCTGTTGTTGGTGACCGCAGTACGTAAGATGATACGACACAGAAAGATGCTGCTGCCCATCCTCCGGTTCATAAGCCCTTGTCGCCTCCTATGACACCCAAGGGTAGAGATGGGTTGGTACTATTTGGGTGTATAAGTAAGTATATAAGGTAAACCGGATGAGGGGTGGTTCAAACAGTGAGCATTGTTTGGCGAGGTAATTTTTTTTAACATTTCTCAAAAATATTTCTTTGGGAAAGTTGTTCAGTTTCGTTGACTGGGCACGTTCAGTTTTAGTTACACCGTTCCCCGTTCCATTACACCCTTTATTGACGGTCAATCAAATGCTGAAAGAGAGTTAACTGAAGCTGAATAATTATTCAAAAGAAATATTCTTGAGGTGGAGAAACATATTTAATGAACACGTTCCTTTGGGCAAGTTCATCAGTACCACTAAAGAAGTACTTATGCCTTTAAAATTTTGAAGGACTGTCTCTGTCGACTCTCTTTTTAGTTTCGAGGTATTTTGTGTTATGATTAATTATTTCGAGACAGACAGTCGCTTTCGATTTATTAACTTAATCTTGTGGTCATTTGTTAACATTCTGACAATTAATCTCTCTCAAGTAAGTCATCAACCACAGACTAAAATATCGACCAGCACTTCACATAAACCCGTTTAATTAGCGGTTATCTCGCTAAAAGTGAAGGCGTGTTAATAAATCGGAGGTGACTGTACAAGCATGCGCTGCATCGGTGCACTTGTGTGGATGCAGTGCGTGCGTTGATGCGAGAACTAAAGCGAACTTTCTCCCCCCACTCCCGGCAGTTTCGAGGAGAGGTTCAGCCGCAAGCGCAGACGAAGAGCGGCCGCGCGCGCCCAATCTCGTGAACAAGCAGCCGGCGCTTCCGTTCGTGCCGCCGGCTTTCCCGCACAACGCGCCGGACCGTCTAATCAAACCCTCGGAATACCTGAAGACCATCACGGCGCCGTGCAAGCGTGACGACGCAGCGGCGGAGGCTAGGCCACCTCCGCCGCCGCCTGTTCCGGAGAACATCCCACCCCCACCTCCACAGCCACCCTTATCCAACCAACCTTTAGCCGCGATCAGCACTGCGGAACTTACCGCTGTGCGCTTACGCACCCCTGCACAGAAGACCTTATCCGCGCCACCACCAGCACGGTCCGTCAGTTTACAATGCCTCCCATCAGCAGCGGAACCTTATCGAAGCGCCAAAACGGATCTGATCGAAGAACTGAAGATGTCTAAGGATATAACTGGGATTAAGAAGCTGAAAGTGGAACGAGCGAGAAGAGAAAGCCTGCAGGATAAGGAAACTTTTACGGAGTTCACGAAGCGATTCACAGCGGAGAACTTTGTTGACCAGGTCAGTGCTCTTGCTGTCTTTTTTAAATTTTATTTAAAAATTAGTAGGAAATTTTAGATAAAGTAAATTTTTAGCCATTCTCCTCCATCATAAATTAGAAAGATCGATCGCTCAATATACACGTTGAACAACAAAAACTGACCATTATCGCGATATGCCTCGTCACTCAATGCGTTTACCGTTGTCTTCCGTGAATTGCAGTTGCATCCGCGCTTCTAACCTAGTGATCTTATTTTCTCCACGTTTTGTCTAAGGCCTTGTCCAGATAATGCGATTTACACGGGACGATTTTTCGGTTGACTTCCCAAACACTTCAACATTACGTATTTCTCTTTTAAATGCTTGCGAATGTGGTCTTGTCATAGAATTTTTGTTTCTAAAGATTTTATGGTGAACATTCACTATGTACACAACCGCGTGTCTTCGAATGATGGTGTCAAGTTTTTAATCGATCTTTGATATTTTTTTTTATTATTATTATAACATAAACTTATGACACCAATCACGAAACACAAGACACTACTAAGCGCTCTATAATCAGGTGCATCAGTAGTTATTAATTATTATAATTAATTAATATTGATAGAAGTTATTAAAATTCACGGATGATCCAGGGTACCTAATGCTAAATTTAATATTAAGGTAGGTAACTTTGATTCTTACACCTGGGGATCAATTCTCGCGTGGTCGCCATTTTAATGTCTTATTCACGTGCTTGCTTTTTGCCCTGACATAAATAAGTCCAGTTTGACATAATTTTCGGTAGTCTGGGTATAGAAAATTTGTCAAATAGCCCTATCTACGCAACAATAAATATTACGGATTGCAAGATAAACCGCCTTTCTGCTGACATGTACTTGGTATAGTAATATTATAAGTATATTCTGTGATATGGTCAAGAGCACACTAAGCATGACACAGTTAATTTTGTGTCGTTCTTATTTCAATATCTGTAGGAGCTAAAGTAGAGCTGCTCTTGATGTCAACAAGAAATCGTGATTCCGACTTGTTTTGGAACGAATTCGAAGCACCAATATTAACTAGCTCGTTTTTAGAAAAGTTGTTTACATTCATTAGTTTGAACACATTTTCATCTCAATTTACACTGTACTCGTATGTATGTGGTACGTATGTATCATGGACCCGGAAAACAAATCGCCTCGTGTGCGCACGGCCTTATACTCTCGCCGTGTAGAGATCTCGCAATGTGTAACAAGTAATAGCCGTGAAATTTTTAACGTGACTTGCATTTTTTTGCCAAATACGTCGCAAAGCTAATGAAATCGTAAAGTTGTGTTGTCATATTGGCCAGAGTTCTCGCTTCGCTGGGCTTGAGTTTACAGATGAAACATTAGGTATTTTGGTGCTTGAACATGTTGAAGTTATTTTTCAGAGAAAGTCTTCATTAGTGAGTGTTTTAATTAAATGATAAAAATCATCAATTACATTACTATGAGTAGATGGAATTTTAACTAACAGTAACCAACTTGTCACGTCACTATTAGAGAAAAACGCCCTGAAAACTAAGGTGAAAACTTATGTATGATGAGTCGGCGGTAATTTCAGTTTTCCTTACCATTCGAACCGAAAATAACAGTGCGAGCATTCCTACTTTATGACAGAAATATGGGGTGGTTCTTCCCCGGACGGAATTTGACAAGTCCTCCTTCAAGTTTAACAAACAACAGTTGTTTTTGCTCTTGACCTCGATCTAGTCTTTAGGACAGAGATGAGATCGACGATGGAACGAGTTTGCCCAGACAAAGCGTATTCACTCGCGAGTTACTAGATCCGGTTTATATGAACTCGGGAATACAGACGCAGGCAGAGGATTCCAATCCTTAGCTGTGGGCTTTATAAAAGAAGTTTCAAGGCGAATGACTGGAATATCAACCAAGTATGGGTCATATGATGACTGGAGGATGGGCAGCAGCATCCTTCTTTGTATCTTACATCTTACTTACTGCGTCACTACAACCGCGGTCCAAAGTACCAGCCGTAACGCTAACAAGCGAGGTGACTATGGTACTTCCCTTCCACATTTTTCCAGCAAGGGCTGGAATTCTGGAGGGAGCTCCCTGTCCTGTAGCTTGGACGTTTCATGGGATGTTATGATGATGATGGGTCATCTGTGTGTGGGTGATATGATATCCTGCAGTGCGTCTGGACTCCCGATAGTAAAAGGGTATGGCGGTATAAGCTCATGGAGCTTTTGGACACACTCACTCACCAAAGTACAAAAAGAAAAGACCGGCAGACATGCAACCTTCCAACGGTGGGCCAGACTGTGAACAGTGAAACTTGGGAACATTCTCGTTCAATTAAAATTTAAATATGTTGGTAGTACACCCAACAGCTCGTTAGTAGAAACAATTTGGACTTTATGGCCTAGTAATAGAGTTACAAATGTCTCCACTGACGTGCGGTTGACCGTACAAAGTTTTGGTTCACCCCATTTCGTTGACATAATCGTGAAAGATGCAAAAGGTTTCTTCGTCAGTTTTAATTTTACAATCGAAACGTGCGCTTTTTGTTTCCCACAATAAAGAAGGCAACAATTGAAGATGAGATTCGATTTCATAACAAAAACTCGGTCAAGCGCGAGTCAGCTTCATGTAGATTTGGTTCCATAAGCCCTCTTTAGTGTAATGGGCGTTTAATGAAAATAATACAGTGTCTGACGTAAAGAAAATATTGTATTTTTCTTCCAAGACTACATAGTTAATGATCGATGACTATGTGGATGTGTTCTTATACATACAGTAACAAAAAAAAAGAAAATACAGACCCTGAACAATTTATCCAAAGTAAGACGAAAAGCAAATTCAATTTTTCAAAGAAACTACATCAGCTTATAGCGAGTTTTGTATGTTTTTTATCGCAATTTTCTGTTTTGATGGTCATATTTTTTCGTAGGTACTTATTTCGACTTAATAACATTATTATGTCCGAGAAAAGTGGTTCAAATTTAAATCCTTTAGAGTTAATATATTATTTTAACTTCTACCTAACACACTAAACCAGTTTAAACCAAATTAGTTTTTAGCAATGATTCATGTTAATTTCTTTTTATTACGAATTTATTTTATTAACAAATGTAACTTACTGTTTTAAGTTAGATTTTTTTGTTAGATTCTCGATAGTTGTAGTACCATTTGCCATCAGAACTCTAAAAACTGTTCACTTTTCAATGGACAGATGACTGTTTTCTCACCTATTGAATAATGATTAGTAATGATCACGAAATGTTTGTTTAATGAATGGCGAATCTTCGAGCAATATTAGTATTTTTTGATCTTAGCCTTTGTTCAAATTGAGATTAAACATTCAGTCTAATGTTGAGAGGCAAGCGAAAGTTTTGAGATTCTCTTTATAAGTAGTGACGTAATATTGGTTTACTTATGAAAGTATGGGTATGGTGCAATCTTTAGTAGTAAGTAATTAGGTGATTTGCTCACGTGCGCTGTTGGTGCAAAAATTATTATTATTATCATTGAGCAGGCAGGCAGTCGATATACAACTGATAATGCCTGTATCCAGTAAACTAGTGTGGTTTCTTTTTCTTAATTTCTATTATATGTTTGTCTAGTTTGTTCTTAAAAATGTTGACATTTGGTGCTGAGACTACTTCTTCGGGCAGTTTATTCCAAATACCTAGGTAATCTGAATGTTGCATCGTCGACCTGCTATCCTAGGGCTATTTTGTCGTTATTATACCTATATCCACCCGTGTGGTGCCTGCAAAGAATAGTGCACACGACCGCACATCGGTAGAAACACTTTTGGACCTTATGGCGTGGTAATAGAGTTGAAAAAGTTTCTACCGTACCAACCCATGTCTATCCGTATGTATTGTAAGAGGCGACTAAGGGTTTATGAACCTCTGTGTATCGTACCATCTTACCTATACATACTGCGTTCACCAACAACAGCGGTCTATGGTGGCAACCGCAACGCTGACACGTGTTGACTATGATACTTGCTCTACAGAAGGTCCCAAGCGTTTTTTCTGTAATTCTGGAAGCTCGCCTTTGTGTCATCATGAAACGTCCACTACAGGACAGGGAGCTCCCTCTAGAATTCAAACTTTTGCTGGAACAATGAGGAGGGGCTTACCTACCACAGTCACCAGTGTCACTACGCTTGTTAGCGTTACGGCTGGCACGAAGGACAGTGGTTGTTGGAGACAGAGTACAGATTGTAAGATGATACGATACCAGAAGGATTATCTGGTTCATTAACCCTTAGTCGCCTCTTATGACACCCACGGTTAGAGATGGGTTGGTACTATTCGTTGCCGGCACCACACAGGTCGCCTTTTAGTCTAGGCAACGAAGCGGATCGTTGTATGAAGAC
The DNA here is from genome assembly GCA_947532105.1 of Athrips mouffetella. NCBI lineage: Eukaryota > Metazoa > Arthropoda > Insecta > Lepidoptera > Gelechiidae > Athrips > Athrips mouffetella. Next base: position 4,166,965 of record OX383976.1, on the reverse strand, counting down.
CCCCGCATCAAATCCTCAGTCGATGAAACTTTGCTGGGATATTACACTACAGACACAGTAAATATATAAGCTAAAGCAGTATGGAAACTCCTAACAAACGTCCAAAACTGGCGCACTCACACATGCGCACACCGCTACTGTACGGGACGGGGGTCGCTCGCAGAGCTTCCTGACCATCCCAATGTACACAATGAAAAACTGGCTATTAATGGACTGTATTTATTCTGACGGAAAACTGTTACACGGTCTGGCAATACTGTAAGGTTATAAAAGTCTGTACAAAACCGAAAACTGTTACTGGCAACACTATGAATTTGTACTAAATAGAAAATATGAACTGGCAAGCTGGCAACACTAGGACTGTCGCTCGGAAAGGCGCGAATATACAAATATCGGATGTCACTGATAACAATGTCTGTAAACTGCACTGATCGGATACTTTCTCACAGAAACGGAATAATTTTTCACACGGTATACTAATACACTGACGAACTGGACACGGGCTGAACGGAATGACTGTACGAACTGACTGACTGGGTGGCTGGACGGATAAAAAAACGCGGCACTATTTTATTGTAAGATTCACTGACTGTACTGTATCACTGTTTATTTCACTCTTCTTGCTTCGTATTTACTGTACGATTGCTCAGAGAGAACTGAATATAGTGGCGCGGTTGCGGTCGGTTTATATACTATTTTTCAGGGAAAATTCTGGCAACTTGGAATTTTCTAGTAAATTTATTCGTTCCTTCTATACGGCTTCGGCTTTCTGGAATATTCGACAAAGCTCTCGCGCGCTGGTGGTCCGTGGTGCCGCCTGGTAGGAAGCAGAATAACTATTTCTACGATTACGAGACATTATGATATCCCCAACGTGTAATGCCATCTAGCGCGTCGATGAGTCAATAACTCGTAGTTAGTTGATGGTTGATAACAGCTGTCTACCCGATAACGCCATCTTGTGTCGAGTGGTTGAAGCTGTCAGGCTTGCCACTGACGAATAATACTTTTCAATCGGTGTTTAGTGTTGCCATTTTAATTTTACGGGAACGGGCACAAAACGGCGGCAATATTAAATTTGACAGTCGTCGCGAACATACTCCCGCCGTGCGACGTCGATATCGGCGGCGCATTCACTCCGCTGGTGAAGCGACGACTTTATCTCCGGTTGACTAGCTCTTGTTGACTGTGATGACTGTAGTGACTGCTTCGGTATTTGCGGTGAGCTTCGGTTACGCCAATTTTCTATATGCTCCCGCCGATATTCTGGTGTACAGAGTATTCTGTCTGTCTGTGCTGAAACTGATTCTGTTGGCGGGTCCTCCCGCCGGTAACTTGCTCTGTCGAATTTGTCTGTGTTTCTGTTTTCTGATGAAAAATCCTCCCGTCGGTGTTGGCTCCACGGAGAATGCTTTGGTAACGGACGAACTGTTTCGGCGAACGACTGGACTAAATCGAAAATGTGTTTCTGTAGACTGTCCAGTTTCTGCTCTAACTGTTGTAGTTTTTTCTTTAATGATTCAGCTTCTTCTTCTAAAGTGCGTCGAATTATGTTCTCCGAGTCGGTTTGCGATGTTTTCTTCAGCAAAACTTCTTTTCTAGTTAGTGTATCTTCGGATTTCGGAAGCAGCGCTTTCACGGTTTTTTCTTCAGCATTATGTTCTTCCTCCTTCTTGAAGTGAAGTAACGGATGATGCAGGCGTATGCAGTGTTCTATATTGCATCGGTAACCTTTGCATCTGTGCATTAGATTTTTGCGCTGTCGGAGGCAACGGAAACATAAATTGTGCTTCTTTGCGATATTCCATCGGCTGTCACTGTCGGCTTCTGTAAACTGTGTACAATTTTTGGCTTCATGCCCTGTTTCTGTGCACAAAATGCAATACGGATGATATAGGTTCGAATGTAGACTGTTGGCGGCTGAATACGATCTGTTTCTGTTAACGTCTTCATACTTGAACGGATGAACGGACGGACTCTGTGGTTCCAAATGGTGTTCTGTTCTGTACGGATAGCTTCTATATTTTATGTCTGATATTCTGTACTGATTTTCAGTCTTGTTTTTTTCTGTTTTCCATTTTCCTTCATCTGTCGGTTTTCTGTACGCTTCTGTATTCTGTCTTCTTTCTTGATAATCTATCTTAATTTTTCTGTAATTATCTGTTTTCATTTCTTTAACTTCTTGCAGCTTCTGTCGTTTGAACTGTTCTGTGTTCGTCTCTTCTGTTTTCTGTTGAAATTGTTCTGTCTTCTGTTTCTCGGATTCTCTTGGCCGTTCTGCCTTCAAATCTTCGTACTTCTTTTCCTCGGTCATCTGTTTACTGTATTCATCTATAATTTTTGTAGGTTTATCCTTTTCAAACTTTTCAGATCTCGGACTGTAGGCCATCAGACTGTAGGACTTCGGACGGTTGGCCATCGGACGGCTGACCTTCGGACTGTAGGTCATCGGACTGTGGACCCTCGGACTATGGGCCATCGGACTGTGAACCCTCGGACTATGGGCCATCGGATTGTAGACCCTCGGACTGTAGACCCTCGGACTATGGGCCATCGGACTGTAGACCCTCGGACTGTGGGTCAGCGGACTGTAGACTCTCGGACTATGGGTCGTCGGACTGTAGACCCTCGGACTATGGGTCATCGGACTGTAGACCCTCGGACTATGGGTCATCGGACTGTAGACCCTCGGACTATGGGTCATCGGACTGTAGATCCTCGGACTATGGGCCTTCGGACTGTGGACCCTCGGACTATGGGTCATCGGACTGTGGGCCTTCGGACTGTGGACCCTCGGACTAACGGCCTCTGAATCTTCGGACTTCGGCTTGTCGATCGTCGTTTCTTCAGTCTTCAATTCTTTCTGCTCTTCGAATTTCTGATATTCGGTTGTCTGTCTTCTGTACGGATCGGTCTTCTGTTCTTCGGACTTCGGATGGACTTCTGCATCTTCCAGATTCATTATTATGTGAAGTTCTGTTCCCTCTTCTTCAGGTTCTGTCTTCATTATTCTGTATTTTACTGTCTTCTTCTCTTCGGACTTCTGTCCTTCTGGCCTCGGATGAACTTCTGTGTCTTTTGTCTTCATTGTTTGGTTGTATTCTGTTTTCTGTTCTTCGAACTTCAATGTTCTAATCTGTTTGGTCATCTCATCTTTGAACTGTTGTGAATTCGGGTGAAACATTTCTTCGGAATCTGATTCTGTATTCTTTATTTCGGATTCGGTCCTAATTCTTCTGATCTGTTTGGTTTTCTCTTCTTCTGACTGTTGCCAATTCTGCATCTGATACAATACTTCGGCTTCTTCCATTTCCAGTTTTCTAAGCTGTTCACGAATTTTCTGTTCTTTTATTTTAGCTTCGGCTTCTTTTTGTTCAGCTTCGATATATTTCTTATCTGCTTCGGCTTCATCCTGTGATGCTCGGGCGAGCTTTTCCGACATAGATTTATTACTTTCAGACTTTTCAGACTTAACAGAACTTCGTACGGATCCTGTTTCTATCCTTGACTGACACTCTTCACTGTTCTGCTCTTCCTCGGCTTCTATCTGTCGGAGTATGGCTACAGCTATTTTACACTTCTTTTGTGCTAATTCTAACTCCTTTTTAGCAGACTTCTCAGCTGTTTCTGCATTGCACATCATGCGTTCAAACTTTGTAGTTTGACAGACTATATATTTCTGTTCGACTTCCTTTCTGTGTAGGCGAGCGTCGGTAAGTTTCTTGTCTGCTCTGTCGACTTCTAACATCACTTCGTTAAGCTTTACAACTGCTGCTTCAATGCGCTTCTGTCGGTCAGATGATACGGCATTGCATACATCGACAATCATTTCTGCTGTATTCACGGTATTCACACTGTTACACGCGGTATACCCACACAATCACACTGTCCAAGATAACTGTTCTAACTATCACGACTATACTTACACTATAATACTGTTCAATTACCACAAAAATTGTTTACAACTCGATACTGTTTCCTGTTTTCAATAATGTCCACTGTATTATAATAATTCACTCAGTCTGTACACGATTTACGTAACTGAATAAGGTGCCACTAAAACTGTTCACTTGGTCTGTACACGGTCTATTAGTCTGTATTCACTCAATACACTTTACGTAACTGTCTACTATAATTTCGAAACTGTTCAGATATAACTGTTCACCGGGTCTGTACTCACTACGACTCTGTTCAATCTGTCTGTACAAACACGATTTTAAACTATTCACGAGCAACACACTGTTTTACCAAATAAACTGTTCTTTACACTATCCACGAAAATTTACTTTTTTTTTTATACTCTTTACTGTCACTGTCTTTAAACTGTTCACTTATTGTCTGTTTACACTATATAACGTACTGTCCATGGATCACTGAATCACACGCGAATCCTTCGAAGATCCGGCTCGAAGGACCATTATGTACGGGACGGGGGTCGCTCGCAGAGCTTCCTGACCATCCCAATGTACACAATGAAAAACTGGCTATTAATGGACTGTATTTATTCTGACGGAAAACTGTTACACGGTCTGGCAATACTGTAAGGTTATAAAAGTCTGTACAAAACCGAAAACTGTTACTGGCAACACTATGAATTTGTACTAAATAGAAAATATGAACTGGCAAGCTGGCAACACTAGGACTGTCGCTCGGAAAGGCGCGAATATACAAATATCGGATGTCACTGATAACAATGTCTGTAAACTGCACTGATCGGATACTTTCTCACAGAAACGGAATAATTTTTCACACGGTATACTAATACACTGACGAACTGGACACGGGCTGAACGGAATGACTGTACGAACTGACTGACTGGGTGGCTGGACGGATAAAAAAACGCGGCACTATTTTATTGTAAGATTCACTGACTGTACTGTATCACTGTTTATTTCACTCTTCTTGCTTCGTATTTACTGTACGATTGCTCAGAGAGAACTGAATATAGTGGCGCGGTTGCGGTCGGTTTATATACTATTTTTCAGGGAAAATTCTGGCAACTTGGAATTTTCTAGTAAATTTATTCGTTCCTTCTATACGGCTTCGGCTTTCTGGAATATTCGACAAAGCTCTCGCGCGCTGGTGGTCCGTGGTGCCGCCTGGTAGGAAGCAGAATAACTATTTCTACGATTACGAGACATTATGATATCCCCAACGTGTAATGCCATCTAGCGCGTCGATGAGTCAATAACTCGTAGTTAGTTGATGGTTGATAACAGCTGTCTACCCGATAACGCCATCTTGTGTCGAGTGGTTGAAGCTGTCAGGCTTGCCACTGACGAATAATACTTTTCAATCGGTGTTTAGTGTTGCCATTTTAATTTTACGGGAACGGGCACAAAACGGCGGCAATATTAAATTTGACAGTCGTCGCGAACAGCTACAGGAGAATAAGCAGTTTTCGCGCTGAAGTAAGTCGTGCGTGCCAAACCATAATACAAACAAATAGGTACATACAACGTGTTAATTAAATAACGCAAAACCTCTAGGGTGGTAGCTGTGGACATGAAACTGAACAACTTTTGTTCTACGACTTTTAAAAAAATTGTTTTGCTTTTTCATACAAATTGGCTTGGTCAGCTTATCGATATGTATAAAGGAGCAATTTCTTTTTTGTGAATTTTCAAAAGTCGTAGAACAAAAGTTGTTCAGTTTCATGTCCAGAGGCACCACCCGAGATGTTTTGCGTTATTTAATTACCACGTTGTATAGGGCCTATGTCTAGCAGTGGACGTCTTTCGGCTGATATGATGATGATGATAGGGTCCCTATAAGTATGTCCCTATCCTTTTGCGATAAAAGGCGACTAAGTATCTTAATCTGCTCTTATGTCATAAAAGGCGACTAAATGTCTTTATCTGCCCTTGTGTCACAAAATGCGACTAAGTGTCTTAATCTGCCCTTTTGTAATAAAAGGCGACTAAGTGACTTAATCTTTCCTTGTGTCGTAAAAGGCGATTAAGTGTTTCGATCTGCCCCAATTTGTGTGATAAAGGTGACTATAAGTGACTTAACCTTCCCTTGGGTGCTAGTGATTTAAAATTCTGACTTAACATTTTATGAATTTTTTGAAATTCTGACTTAACATTATTTTCAGAGCCACTTTTGTCGCAACAACTTGATGAACCTAAAACAGTTCGGTTTTACCAGGGGTCGCTCAACAGTCGATGCAGGTGTTGAGCTTATTCAAAGTATATTTGACGCCTGGGAGGAATCAAGTGATGCCAATGGCGTTTTCTGTGACTTGTCCAAGGCTTTCGATTGTGTACATCATGATATTCTTATCAGGAAATTACACCATTATTGAATTAGAGACCAGGCTCTACGCCTTCTGGAGTCGTATCTAAGTGAAAGGATCCAGAAGGTTGATGTAAATGGGAAAAGGTCACTAGGATCAAAAATTTGTATGGGCGTTCCACAAGGCTCAATTCTAGGACCATTCCTGTTCATTGTCTACATTAACGATTTGCCAAACCTTGTAAAGGACAAGAATGAGATAGTACTATTTGCAGATGATACGTCTTTGATTTTTAAAGTCAAAAGACAACAATCAAATTTTGACGACGTAAATAGTACAATCTCTAATGTAGTTGAGTGGTTCACCGTAAATAATCTTTTACTTAACGAAAAGAAAACTAAGTGTGTTAAATTTGTTTTGCCTAATGTAAAGCCAACTGCTACAAGCCTATTAGTGAAAAACGATAAATTGAGTCTTGTGGAATCAGCTGTGTTCCTAGGTATTACCTTAGACAACAAATTACAATGGGGACCGCATATTAATAAATTGTCGAACAGACTTAGTTCTGCAGCATACGCAGTGAAAAGAATAAGAGCTCTGACGGATGTAGACACCGCGAGGTTAGTCTACTTCAGTTATTTCCATAGTCTCATGTCATATGGCCTTTTGTTATGGGGTCATGCTGCGGATGCAAACAGCATTTTTTTACTACAAAAGCGAGCTGTTCGTGCAATTTATAAAATGAAGCCTAGAGAATCTCTTCGAAATAAATTTAAAGAAATCAACATTTTGACTTTTGTGTCGCAATACATTTATGAGAATTTAATATATGCTAAACGGAATATACATATTTTTGATAAAAATTGTGACAGGCACAGTGTCAACATAAGAAACAAGAATCAACTTGCTTCTCATGTCAGCCGTATTCACAAAATTAGTAAAACACGCCCAGTATTATATTACTCTATGGTAAAACATATAAAGGTGAATGTATACGCTTCTATAATAAGGTACCCACTGATATTGAAAGTTTACCGTTAGATAAATTTAAAACTGTAATCAAGCAGAAATTATGTAAGAAGGGTTATTATAAAATATCAGATTATCTAGAAGAGAAAAATCCATGGGTTTAGACTACGGTTCTAACAGGCTAATTCAAAATTAAAACTGACCTATGTATGTTGTATATCAACCTTGTACATTCAAACATATTTAAAAGAGCGCGTCGGTTTTTATTGTCGCTTCTTTTTTTTTCCCACAAGTGCGCCACATTGTTTGTGAAGCGATGTAGTTTAGCTGACGTCATTAAGAGATTTTAATATCCAACAATGAATAAACGATTTTGATTTGATTTGATTATGCAAGACTGTCTGCTAAATTTAATTTTCTGTGTAACTTTCCTTAAAGACCTAGTCGAAAGACGAAAAAAATTGCCCCCCATACATAACGCGCTATCGGCTGACGCAGTTTCTAATGCTATTGCCAATTGGACATAACAATATTATTTCGTATTTCGACTTCTTACGAAATATTGTTTAGTTTTACGGTCCGAAAACATGCTGAAAGGAACAAAGTTGATAGAAGCACCCAATATTTGAGTTCATTATACTATTCTTATTTCAAAAATTCTGGGTTACAACTGGATACAACCCTGACGCTCCGACGTAGAATAGTTCTTTTTTCAAAAAAAGGCCAGAGTTTCCATACTGCTTTAGCTTATATATTTACTGTGCTACAGGAGACAAACCTTCTATAAAAAAAAAAAAAACAATCGGTACTTTTAATTTTTCCAAACAAAAATTACAAAAAATGTATGAACATTTTTTTTTGTATTTTTTTTTATGTCATGAATTTAAATTTAACTCATGATTCTTTATCATCCTGTCAAATAAAATCTGCCTGAGAAATTAATGTTGGGGTCAACTGCTTCGTTGCTTACACTATTTGTGTAACTTTTCTAAATTACAATATAAATATGTAAAATGTGAGTACAATATAGAATAAAGGATCCGCTCTCTGTCCAGCAGTGGAAGTTCATGGGATGTTATGAAGCTGATCATGATACCTAGTTACTCATGATGCCTTTAAGTGGCAGACCATTTCATTGCAGGCCATTTCTATTCCATTTCTAAAGCAGGGTAAATTACCAGTATATGAGACATTTATCTGAGAGGAGCACCGCGTTTGATGTTTTATTGGTGTCAAAGTATGCCACAAATAAGACAGTTGGTGACCAGTGACCACTTACCATTTTGCTCCCTTGCTACATCCTATACTATTAAACGAGCAATATTTGTAATCGGTTTTTCAAAAACGGCTCTAACGATTTCGATGAAATTTACTAAACGGAGGTTTTTAGGGTTGAAAAATACATCTAGTTAGATCTCATGTCTGGAAAAAATCGTTTTCCCCTTGTTTTTAAGTGTTTTTTAAATACCGCGTTTTAGACAGAAGGCTACAGCGCCATCTGTTGGCGGGTGGCATAGCTTGCTCACCAGATATTTTAATTTTGAGGCGGCTATTATAGAGCGAAGCTTGGTACCCAGGTACTGTAGATACCAACCACGAAAGAATAACCTATCAGTAAATCTAACTTTTACTGCCTTTTACTTAACTCATCATAGAAAGTGTAAAAGCATTTATTTGCAAAAGTAATATTTTCAACAAAATTAAACAAAGTTTTCAGCTCATTTATATTCAGTTTAATTGGGTACTTTAAAAAGTAATTAGTAATTAAAAATACCTGCTTTAAATTTAAATCAGCGGGGCAAGGATCTTTTAGACTTTGATATAAAAACCTCACTATCAAAACCTATACTTAGGGTGCTGGCTGCAATTTGGGTATATGATTTGCTCATGATTCATATTAATAGGGATGATAGATCAGCTCAATGCGAATCGATTTGGTCCTTACAAGTTTTGCTGTGCGTCGCTGCGTTTTTAGAATAATATACTAAATAAATTTTTTTTTGTCTGCCTTTGTGGCTCCTGTTTAAAATACTTCTGAAGATGTAGAAAATCGAAGAGGCATACATGCAGGGCTCTGCATTATCACGGGACGAAGTAGTGAATTTTTGCATTTTAAAGAGCTGTAACTTTACGACGCAGGGCTATTATGGTGGCAGACCATTTTTCTGGGGTTTTATAGATTGTATTTAATCAGATAGTCATAGTCTGCCAAGTGTACGTTTCATTGTCAAATTTCAAAATACATACATACATAACATCACGCCTTGTTCCCGTTGGGGTAGGCAGAGACCACAGTTCTCCACCTGCTACGAAAAAAATAAACAAAAAAAAATAAATAGTTAAAACTTAATTCCTCAAAAACACAGGGGTGTGGATGTCCGCCAATATTTTTTGTATCTTCTTGAGGATGCTCCTTATCATCAGTCAAAGAGGCAGACATGAGCAAATCATTTAGAAATTTGTCCCTCATCACTCTTTCTACTATACATACATACATACATACATAAATACATACATACATAATGTCACGCCTTGTTCCCGTCGGGGTAGGCAGAGACCTCAGTTCTCCTATGGAAGAAGCATTTAACACTTTCCACTCCCCGGATACTACATCAATCATACAAAATCATACAAAAGACCCGCAGGACGACCACGCGAATCACCGGTGTAAAAAAAACCGGCCAAGTGCGAGTCGGACTCGCGCACCGAACCACCACATAATCATAATTGTATTAGTTGAAATTTCAGTAAGTTAATGTGCTAGATTTTTTGAGTCCGACACGCGCTTGACCAAATTTTATTATTTGTTGTTATTTTATAGCTAATGCACTATAAACATACCAATTTTCAAGTTTGTAAGTGTTCCCGTTTTTAAAATAGAACTAAAACAAAAATCGCCTCAGCGACCATCCAACTTGACCCCTCTCTTATAATATCAATGTTCTTGAAACGGGAGCTCACCACAATTGGTTACCATTAGTTGTGAGAATAGTTGTAATATTTAATGATTTCAGACTTTTCACATTATTTGTACTGTGGGACCTAGCTTCTTGCCAAATTTCTTAATTTTAGGTCAACGGGAAGTACCCTGTAGGTTTTGCTTTTTTGCATAAATGTATGGAGATAAGGACATAAAAAGCCATATCTTTTGATTGCGTCGTAAAAAATTGAAATTTTCATATCTTGTGTGGTTTATGGACTTTAACATTCGTTATCAATTTCAACCTGGGTGTCTACTCTCAAAGTCCGATATATCGAAACGATACCATTCGAAACATGCAAATTCAAAACTTCGTCCCTTAACAATAGAGTAGAATATTGGTTGGATGAATTTTCAAACTGCCAGTAGTTAGCATCCAACCAATATTCTACTGTATTGTCAAGGGACGAAGTTTGGCATTTGCATGTTTCGAATAGTATCGTTTCGATATATCGGACTTTGAGAGTAGACACCCTGATACCTCTTCTCGTTCGTGAGAAAAAGGGTCTTGACAGACAGACAGACGGACAAAAAAGTGATCCTATATGGGTTCCGTTTTTTTATTTTGAGGTACGGAACCCTAAAAAGGACGGGTTGCACTCCGGGAGTGCCGGCAGAAGTGAAAACTTACATTTTTGAATATTGTGCTTTTTGTAAGGGTCAATCGCGCCATTGCTCGCGTACTTCTTTGATGTCACTGAATAAAAACCCGTATTATAATAACAATTTAATTGAATTGACAGTTGACGCTTTTTCGATCAGGCTACGTATCCGACGCGAGACAAAATGCATGATTAAATGGTATATAATAACTTTCCCTGAGGAACATAGGTCGAAATACGATTTTTTTTTACCTCCTGTCACAGAATTAATAATAGTACTACATACTCCTGTACAAAATCAGCTGATTCAGTCAAAAATAATAGGTCTTTACCTATGAAATTGCCGTTTTGTATGGCGAATTTTAGGTAAACTCAATTTTCAGTACTAACATTTTTGCATTTTTCTTAGGAATTATAAATCCAATTTATTTAATTTTTTTAAGCATTATTGGGAAGACATTAAGCTAACAGAAGCTTAAACTTAATTCTCGATAAATATTATCTGTAAAAAAATATAACAATTCTAATGATGAAATCGGACGACATTTAAGACGAACAATTTTCGAACCTTTAATTTTATATATCAAACTAAAAATAAAAACTTTATTTTATGCGTAAATTGATAACCTTGAAGTCAACTTTCAAATATAAGACAAATGAAAAAAATTGCATTAGAATTATAGGAATTATGATCTCATTAATCTGTAAGAAAATTTCGGCAATTTCATAGGTAAAGACCTATTATATTTTCGTACTTCGACCTTATGTTTAGGGAAAGTTGTTCAATTTCATGAGGAGATTCACTCCCTTTATTATTATATTGGTATATAACCTTTTTGTTACACCCGTATAAGGTCCTAATGTAATAGTGAACATAAATTTGGTATGAGTAACACAGAGTAACACTCAGTCCCTGGTAATAAACAACTTTCAAGACAACTTTGGGGAAAGTTAGTCGAAATACCAAAAATATTTTTTTTTCTCCCATAAAAACTGCATCAGCTGATAGCGATCAAAAATTGCGTTTCTTGGATTTTTCAGTTTCTTGGTCTAAGGAAAAATTTTTGTTACTTTTTGGGTACAATTTCACACGAAGTCATCTTGATCCCATATAGGCAAAGCCTGTACCTGAGACTGATAGACTTACATACATAAATATATATAAATAACACACAGACAAAGACAAACACTCGTGTTCATGACAAAAATGTTTGCCCTGAGCGGAGATCGAACCCGTGGCCCACGGCGTACAAAGGCAGACTCTCTACCAACATGCTAAAATTATTTTCACTATTTCTGTAGGACCCTATATTGTATACCTAACCATTGGGTAAATAAACATTGTAAGAGTAAAGCAGCGAACTACAATACTATAGAACGATAACTACGCTTCAAACTTGACCCCACGAAATAGTTACCTAAGTAGGCGGAGCTAAAATAGTAACCTCTCAACTACCCACTAGCCGACATTGCAGCACGCGCGCGAACCAATTCCTGCTCTCGTTCTGAATTTGAACCAATTGATTCGTATTTTGAATATGTACGTCCTTTTGGTTTCACGTAGGGCCACTTTTTGTGTGGAATTTGTTGTGAGTTAGAGTTCCATCTAGAGAAAGCACATGAACGGATGTAGCACGAGCATGACTAAAGAGAATGTTGCACACTATAGATGATCCGTTTCTTTATGTACGGCACACTCCGTACACTAGATACATCGAGCGCGAATTTGAAATTGGAAGGTCGCGTAGGCTCGCATATTCAGTACAAAAGACCCTCAGAAGGACCACGAGAATCTCGCGGGCGGATGCGCGCGGGATGCGGGGTGGATTGCAAGGGGGGCGGAGAGTGTCCGTTCTGTATGATAGTACTTTTACCACAGATTAAATAATAGTAAACTACTTTAACTTTATTCTCTGCGTACGGTCAAGAGCATGTCAAGCTAAACACTCGCAGTGCGACTTTCGTCTCTACGCTGACAAAGATAAGCGCGGTGCAGTCTTAAGCAAGTAGGTATCCTTGTCTAAATGAGAAAAATCTACATATCAAGTAAGAAAAAGGAAAAATCTGAATTAATTACGGTCGATAGAAGTTTATGTAAATATTACAGCAAAAATAAAACCATCTTTTTAAGTTGCACAGTTTTTTTAGAAACCTGCAAAAAAACCTTTACAAACAAATTAGGTTTTGCGGTCCTAAAAATGGACTTTATTGCTTTCAAAAATACTATAGGTATATTGGAACCCTCGGCGCGGGAGTTCGACTCGCACTTGACCGGTATTTTTGAAATAATGTTTGTTTATTAAATCGTGAAATATGTTGATGTTTTTGTCATAGTTTATTGTAAATTTCGCTTGGGTATCTACTATCTTTCATCACGAAGGAACAAAATAGAGAACAAAGTTTCAGAACACAATTTTCTACTAACCTATTGTGTTTTATGTTGTCATGAAATAAATTTTTATCTTATCTACTGTTTTTATTTTAAAATTTATTTTTAACTAAAGATTCTTCGTAGCAAACTTGCAAAACCATTTTTATACAGTTATTTCCAGTCACGGTCAACGACATAGATCGCGTGTGATGTAACAATTACCTATGTTATTATTAACGTTAGTAACTAAACCACAAATTAACGTTACGTTATATCGTTGGGGCTAAATAACGGTATCTTATCTTAGTTGTAGATAAACTTAGTTATTGGTATAATAATGGATAAATAAGTCTGCTAAATTTCACAATCTGGGACAATGGCTGAAAGTTTACTGTTTTTGTTTTGTGTTTGAAACCTTTTGTAATATGTTAATAACAAAATGTAACATATTTTTCGATAACTTTTTAGTCAGTATTTAAAGTACCTTTTTAGGGTTCCGATACCAAAATGGTAAAAAAAAGGAACCCTTATGGTGCCGCTCTGTCTGTCTGTCTGTCTGTCTGTCCGTCTGTCTGTCACACCTCTATATCTCAGCAACCACTTACGCTATCGAGCTGAAATTTGGAATAGTTTTAGAATATAGTTGCCCAACTTAATTGCACATGAAAATTTTTTGAAAAAAGTATGATTATTAATGTAAAGGGGGCCAAAATAGGGGGGGCCAAATTTCAAATTGTCGCTACTAGGTCGAGTGGGGTATCATATGAAAGGGATTTACTTGTAGCACACCTCGGAAGCTCCATACAATCGGGCTCAAAAGTGACAGCTGTCATTTTTACACGCGCAAATGTGTGGGTGGGTTAAAGACGTGTGAGTGTAGGGTTGATGGTATCTAGAAAACACTTACCTACCCTAGAAAACGTAGATACTCGTAACAGAACATTAGCATTATACCCCAGATTAGTAAGTTAATGTACAGAGTTCATTATACTTTTATTACAGTTTCGAGTTGCACATTTTTCGTTCGACTATAAAGCGACTTACACAATTCACAAACGAATTATAACTTTACTATCACTCGTCACCTCACTTTGTTGTATTTAGTAATCGAATTTCAATTAAAACAAACAAACACACGTTGAAATAATCTCACAAACTCTAAAAACAATCATTCTTTTCACTAAACTTCATCTTTGACGGCTGGCTGGCCGCCGCCCCGCCGGTGCACCAGGGTGACTATCGCGAAAATGGCGAATCTGCTCATATCATCACTGCAAAAAAATCTGCCAAACTTTATTCCAGAAAATGGAAAAAAAATGCTGTTATATTATTGCTTTAATGTGGAAAGGAATAAAAAAATACATACTATTCAAAGCATTATTTTTTTCATTTAACCCAAAAAATGCTCTATTAAATGTATCAATGAAAGAAATGTTTAAAGGAAATAAAACATCTGTGTCTACCTTATGGTGTTTATTCCATAATAATTGCTTCTTATTATTGTTTAACTTTATTCCAAATTTTACTTTGTCTTGGAGAGTCGAAAGACAACCGTAAACTGCACAACCACGCACCATTTTTTCAACCTTCGCAAGCGTTGCATATCGCGTGGCAACAGGACGAGAAATGGGACGAGATATCGCGCAGGGCCCCGCGGGGTGATGCGCGCGCACTTGAGGTACTCCGATTGGTGGGAGGCGGAGAGCTTCCGTTCTGTATGTAGTACTATTATGAATTCTGTGCTTGTAGGTACATTTTAAAATATATTTTTGTATTTTTTTAAGTTTCTTAGTTTTCAAGTTATGATGAAAAATGTCAAAAAAAATACCATTCCCCCCCCCCTTATCTCCGAAGTTTGAGTAAGGGAAAATCTGAATTAATTACAGTTGACAGAGGTTTATGTAAACTTTACAGCAAAAATAAAACGATCTTTCTAAGTTGCACAGTTTTTCAGAAATCTGCAAAAAACCTTTACAAACAAATTTAGTTTTGCGGTCCTGAAAATGGACTTTATTGCTTCCAAAAATACTATAGGTATATCGGAACCCTCGGCGCGCGAGTCCGACTCGCACTTGACCGGTTTTTTTAATAAGCTTAAGACGAAACGTCAATGGGACTTTGGTACCAGTAGACGAGAGAAGACCTCCTGAACAAAACTTATGCGCCAGCCAGCATAGCGAACTAGAAATTTGCATCAAACGTCAAATGAAATGGCCCCCAATGTTTATTTATTTAAATATAATGGCTTAAGGTGGTTGCTGAGCAGAGGTGCTGCCACTTTGTGTAAATATTGCGTCATAAATACAAAACATTTAATAATGATTGTTTGTTTGGCGGCAATTTGGGGTAGTTCTATATTTTATTATCCATCACATCACACCTTAGCTTATCGTGAATAGCTTTGTATTCCAAAAGTGCCAAAAACGGCCACTTTTAGCACTTTACCAATACAAAGCTATAAATGATAAGCTAAGCTATGATGTTATGGGTTATAACATGTATAACTACCCCATATTGCCGCCAAACGAACAATACTAATGAAAAGTTTTGTATTTGCGACGCAATAAATTTATTTCTAAAAGTATGGTGCTGCCACTCAGCAACCCCCTTAAGGCGCAAAGGTATTGCTCAAGGCGTCACCTCTGGATATTGTGCATTTGAAGCATGTTTTGCCGACGGTAGGGCTGTCTACAGGTCCCGGAGCGCGACTCAGCAGGAAACATCATCCCTGCGTGGAAGCGGCAGATGCTGGCGAGGAGAGCTGCGGAGAAGGCCAGAAGAGATCTGGAGAGGGAATTAGCGGGAGAAGCAGAGAGGAGGAGAGCAGCTGCCGTGCCCGCGTGGAAGAGGCAGCTATTGCAGAGGAGGGAAGAGGCTGAGTGTCGGCTTAGGTAGGTTTTTTACACTACGCACGTAATTGAGGATTAGTCATATTTATTTAGATAAACTCTTACTGAAATATAACTTGCCTTTATATCTTAATTTATGGAAACCGTGTGTAGACCTTTTTTCGGTGTAAAATTTTTATTCGGTCTATGGGCTCCGGTTTTGGATTCCGGTTGTGACTTCAATACCTGTGAAACAAAACTGCATTGCATACATTGCATTGAATGCATTAGAGACATAGGTACGTAATCAATCTGCAAAGCTGCAGCGCCAGCATGATGCCCTAAATAAAACACTGCTTATATATTTCTTCTCACGCGACAAAATATTGACGTTTATTCTATACATTAAAACCCAAATTTGATCTTAAATATAATTTGTATCGGGGCTCATGCGCTGGTGTAGGAACAGTTTTTTAAACACCGGGCCTATTTCATGTCACGTGTTATTTTTACAATACCTAGGTACCTACTTACAGAATCCTGGTGCTTTTATTATACAAAGCAAAATTAACTTTTCTCGTTTTAAAAACTAGATAATAAGCTAGTTAACTCCTGTACGTTTAGTTAGATATCTATTGTCTACAACACGCTGACACACAAAAACACGTCTTATTAGTTTAATAATATTCATAAGACAATACAAAACTCTTCACAGCAAAATCTTAAAAAGTGTTATAGTTTAGATTACATTGCTAGAGCATTAATTTTAATTCGATTTTGTAACATATCGATTACCTAAGGCGTCTTTCGTCTAACTGGACAGAAGGAAGTCCATCGTTAAAGCTTAAAAGATAGAAAATGTGAGAAATTCTGAATGGCAACAGCCGAGGGCTCAGGCATACGACAATATGCATGATGTTTCTTTATTTAAAGAAATTATCCTCATTCATGTAATGAACAATTTAGTAAAACAACTTTTCGAATAACTATGAAATTAAAAAAGGTATAAGACAAGGAAGATTTATTTCTATCTCTTTCGAGCAAAACGAAATTTAATACGAAGTTTATATGGCCGTAGTGGCATGTGACGTCACATGCCATGTCTGATTTCTCTGTCTAATCGGCGCGTAATTAGATAGTTTTAAATGCTTATATCAGCCGTATTTCTTAGCCAATTTTAATTTTAATTTCACTTCTTGTCATCTCTACTATGGTTTTTCATATTTTGTTAAATGCGACTAAAAAAATGTATGCCTAATCCGTGAATAATATAATGTTTTTTTTTACACCTTTGGCCGATTGCTTTTGACGTAGCTGCATAAACGAAAAAAATGGATCATGCTCTCGTGCGCCATAGACATACCAGTTAATTTTTTTTTTAAGATTACAAACAAAACGAAAGACATGATTGTTCAAAAAAATTATACCGTTAATTCTCCAATATTTAGTAACGCCATAGATACAAACTTTTTTTTACAGACAATCCCTTTATACACCAAAAGTGGAAGACCACAACGGATCTACCCAGAACGGTGGTGGCGATTGGCGAGCGTACCCGAGCGGCACCCAGCGCGCCGTCTCCATAGACAACATCACTCTATGCTACGACACTCCTGCGCAACCTACGAGGGCGCCGTCGGAAGCTAAGCTCAACACAGACCTATGTAACGGTAAGAATTTAACATATTTTAAACACTTTTGACTTAGTTTTATCCACTCTTTCTTTGTAATTATCGTCGTCGTATCATGTGGGTTGCAAGGTCGATGACCGACCTCACAAACCCTGGTGTCTGAGTTGTTGAGCCGCCAAAGGCCTCTGACATGGCTCATTAGTAGTCGGGACCAAATCTGCAAAAAATCTTAACAAACAAATTAAGTTTTGCGGTCCTAAAAATGGACTTTATTGCTTCCAAAAATACTACAGGTATATCGGAACCCTCGGCGCGCGAGTCCGACCCGCACTTGACCGGTTTTTTTTTTTGTGGAGTCGTAGTATAAAAAGGTTGCTTATTTTTGCGGTCTTAGTACAAGAACTTGGTGTTTAATTTGCAGTTTCTTCATTGCCGCGGCTTTAATAGTAGATTTTACAACAAGTGCACAAAACGAACCATTTCTCCGAGACTTTTAGCAGCCCGAGCCGAAGGCGAGGGCTGATAGTAATGTCGAGAATAAAATGGTTTTGTGGACGAGTTATAAACTCTGGTTTTCACTTTGATTGCGAGGAAATAAAACGTTAAAGTACTCTCTAAATGTAACTGAAGAATGAGTTGTTCTGCTTTAGTGAAGAATATGTTGACGCATGGGGGGGGGGGGGGGGGGATGCAGCAGGCCCGCGCGCAGGGCGTACACCACCGCGATTAGTTTTTTGCCCTAGTGCACAAAATTCGATTTTGTGCAGCCTATATCCTGCACAAAAAGCACTTTCAGAGCATGAGAAGTGAAAAAACTATTATTTCCTCTTTTCAGGTCATTCAATGCCAAACGGAAAACATGAGGAGCAAGAAGATAGCACTAAAATAATCCCCTGGAGGGCTCAACTTCGCAAGACCAACAGCAAACTCAACCTGCTCGAATAGTCCTATGTTAAGTTCGATAACGATAATTCTTAAAAATAACGTTATAAATAACAGTGTGTTTATACTGGCCACTAATGAATTGGTATTCGAAAAATTTAAATAAAAACGTTTAGGCGCGAAACGAAAATTCAAATTACGAAAATGTGTAAAGAGTTGACGAGTGATTTTGTTAATTTAGAATGTAAGCTAGAAGTGAATACGCAAACTATGATATATTATAAATAAAATAACGTAAAATTATAACACATTTATTATGCGTATTTTAAGTTTAAAAATCTGGATATTTAGTAATTTATAATTAATTTTTCGTTTTTAATATCTCTAAATATTAAATTTAAAATTTGAAAACATTTTGAGGCTTACGAATCAAAGATTTTTTTTAGTAAGTACGAGTATAATAATAACACACTTGTAAAAATGTAAATCTTTTTTTGTAAGGCGGTCAAACCGATTTAATGTAATTTTTACTGTTTTACTGATTGATAATTGGCTTTAAGATGTTAACGTTTTTTTTTTGTAAATGGCAAGAGCACGATAAAAACTTAATTTATGGAAGGGGCTGCCAAAATCCAACACGGAACCACTTGAGTTAGGCACCTAAGTTTAACTTAGCCATTTAAAGAATAGGATTGAGAATGGCGGCGACCTTAGTCGATTTATATTTCTGTTAATTTAAAAAAAAGAAAGCAGTAACGAAACAAAATGTTGATTTTGAATTGACAGTTTTTCTAGGCTTTTAAATTATTTGAATCCTATGTTTGAATCTCAAAATTCACTCGCGTGAGTTATGGTACTTTAAAATTTAAAGAAGCTTAGAAAATCTCTTAAAAAGTAAACCATAAGAATTGAAAATTAACAATCAAATATTAAAGCAGTTTTGTAACGAATATCAATGTTCACTTTTGAAAAAAGATATGTAATTTAAAATTGTTTGTGTGATAAGTATTAGACTGTCTTTGTTATGCCCATCAATAAAGTAGTAATCAGATAGTTACTCTCTGATAATCCTATTGCCGTCACTTTGAGGTTGAGGCTCAGCAGACGAGAGCCGGGCAGACACGGGCATTGTCCGCCAGTGTGGCCGGTATTGTGAAAATTATAGTTTTTATCCTAAAATTCAAACTTATAATTTTTCAAAATTGCTCTACGTTTTAAACTAAATAACAATCAATCTGAACAACCTTTTCGACTAAATTATTCTTTAAACTGAACAAATTCCAAGCTGTTTTTCTTCTTAACCAAAGATTTTGGAAAATACGCGCATAGAATCTAAGCGGAGCGTTTTTCTCATGTCAATAACTGTAAAAATACAGCAAATAATTACAGTACGGGCCACACTGGCGGACTGTCACAAAAAAGTCTCTGATCTTTTGACAAATATAGTGACAGCCCGCTTAGCACGCTGCCCGAGAGAAAATATATCTCGGAGAAATGTCACTTTATTTGAGGAATTATGTCATCTAATCTATCACCTCCAAGCACGAAGAAATGTCAGTGGAGGAAAATGTTTACCAAATCCACAAATTACGTTTTTGATATTTTAGACAGAGATAGCTTTATACACTAATACATGTAGCCGTCCTTGTCTTCCAAAATGTGTCGCACTGATCGGATGTCAAAAAAACGTGACCATGCTTAAAGTCTTCAATCTATGGGCCTAGATAAACTGACAACTGCAGCGTGCTAAGTCGGCAGGAATAGATTAACCACAGACTAAAATTTAAAAAAGCTTTTTGATCCATTTTTTAGTTTATTCCAGCGCCTACCAATCTATTTTGCACCCATGACACTTAAACAAGAGTATATTTGACGGAAAGAATAACATTGTTTTACAAACTTGTTTTTTCTGACAGCTTTAGCCGATTGCTTTTGACATAGCAGCAAAATGTGTTGGTAATCGTTGGAATAAACGAAGAATGGATATTAGGAAACTGCCTAGGTATAAACTGGCTTTATAAACTTGGTGTAAAACCTTAGGGCTTCCTGTGAGGGCTAAATGCGACAACTTTGGAACTACTACTTTTGGAAATTGGCAAAAAAATACGACTATACAAAATGACCAGCTGATCGGTCCAATTTGCATGAAAATTCGTTTTTTTTGTGAATTTCCATGGAGAAAAATTTATTGAGTTTAGCCCTTAAAATTTTTAAACCTATTTTTAAAACCTGATATATAGCGTGAAACGAAAAGGTGTGATAATACCGAAGGGCGTGAATCTGCTCATGAAACTGAACAACTTTTCCCAAGAAACATAGGTCAAAATACGATGACCTCCTTGTATATTTCTGCCGTGAAGCAACAGTGTTTGCACTGCTGCGTTTCGGTTCGAAGAGTAAGGGAGCCAGTGAAATTACCGGCACATGAGTAATACCATCTTAGTTCTCAAAGTAACAACGTGTTTTGCTGTCTTATTAGTGTCAAAATATGCCGCTAATAAGACAGCTATGGGCGGTGGTGACCACTTACCATCAGGTGGCCCACCTGCTCGTTTGCTCACTTGTAACATAAAAAAAACCTCTTATACTTACAAAAGGCGCTATCAGCGAGAGGTCAATATGATAATTGATTTTGTTATATTACGAGTAGTAAGGGTGATGAAGGACAAATTTCTATATGATTTGCTCATGCCTGCCTCTTTGACTGATGATAAGGAGCATCCTGCGTTTTTTAAGAAACTATTTTGAAGTTTGACAATGAAACGTACACCTGGCAGACTATGACTATCTGATTAAATACAATGTATAAAACCCCAGAAAAATGGTCTGCCACCATAATAGCCCTGCGTCGTAAAGTTACAGCGCTTCAAAATGCGAAAATTCACTACTTCGTCCCGTGATAATGCAGAGCCCTGCATGTCTGCCTCTTCGATTTTCTACATCTTATTATATATATATTATAAACAGGAGCCACGAAGGCAGACGAAATAAACATTATTTAGTATCTTATTTTAATTTTTTTTGCTTTAACTCAAAAACGCAGCGACGCACAGAAAATCTTGTAAGGACCAAATCGATTCGTATTGAACTGATCTATCATACCTATTCATATGAATCATGAGCAAATCATATACCCAAATTGCAGCCAGCACCCTAACTATATGACCTATGTTCCTTGGGAAAATTTGTTTAGTTTCATAGGCAGATACACACCTTTTAGTATTATCACACCGTTCCGTTCATGTTCCATTACACACTTTACATTCGTTTTCCTTCGTAAAACTTATACTAAGTTTTTAACTTGCAAGTGATATTGTGGATGCAATATTAGATTTTTAAGCTTATAAAGTGGGCTTTTGCTAATTTTGTACGTTTTTTATGTAACGACTTAGTTGTGTATACTTAATGACCTTGTAATGATATGATTGTGTGAATTACTTTAAAAACGAAAATTTATTATGTTGTTAATAAAATGCTGTTGCTTTAAATTTTTTTTATTTATGGTGAAACTTAAGGTCGAAATCCAAGAAAAAGGGAGATGGTTCATCTCCGGCCATCTCTATGTATACACCTGCTAGAAAAAAAGAAAATAAAAATAAACTTAGTTCTCGTAAAACATCTTTAATTTTCTACAAAATGCGCTATCATCTGATTCAGTTTCTAAAGGGAGATCAAAAATTTTTACTCGTATTTCGACTTATGATCCTTGGTAAAAGTTATCCATGCACATCCTTCAAGGTTCGCATACCCTTTTTGTTACACCCTGTACATGCGATCAGCGTGAAACCATAAAAATAAAATCAATAAGTTATAAAATTTTCAAGCAAAATAAAACGCACTTGTAAAAAACTGTTCACGAAAAGCAAAACGTGTGAAAAATGTCATGCACTAAAACATGGTCATAAAATGGTGTGAAATCTTTCAAAATGGTATATTTTCCACCAACGGACTATAAAGGTGAATATATAAATATTCTCTCCCTTTTTAGGGTTCCGAAACAAAATGTTAAGAACGGAACGGAACCCTTATGGTGCGACTTCGTCTCTCTTTCTGTCACACCTGTTATGTATATCTCAGCAACCACTCATGCTATCGACTTGTTGCAAACGAAATAATTATAAAAATATTATTATTAATGCCTTAATATACTGTGATTAGGTATAAGTATATTCGTGTGTATCCCTATTTTTTAATACACTGTATTTTAAACTTGAATTGTATTTTAAAATTTCTTATTACGATTATTAACGCACATTCTTGTGCCCGTTTTAATGACATTCTTCCACACCTGATAGGTTGGCTGGACGAGATCTCTTAAAGAGATAAGCTCGCTTTTGTGAACAATTTTCATTTGACCACTTTATGTTATTTGTGCGCAATAAAGAATATATACATATATACATTTAGGGGGTGGCAAAATTTTAAATTGTCGTGACTAAGTCGAGTGGGGTATCGAAAGAGCTTTACTTCTTCTTCTTCTTCCGTTGCCATGCTCTAACGGACGTCGGCGACCACCTCTGCAAACTCGGTTCTATTCTGCGCCAGTCTTGCCAACGTAGCTGCGTCTTTAATGGACATGGGCATCTTGTGGGCTTTACTCATACATCCCAAAAAAAATTTTCTTTTAATTTTTTCATGACTTTTAGTTTTCAAGTTAAGACGAAAAATTTCTAAAAAATACAGTTTATCTCCGAAGGTAATTATAATCGATAGACGTTTACGTAAACATTACAGGAAAAATTAAACGATCTCTCTAAGTAGCAACGTTTTTTAGGAATCTGCAAAAAAACCTGCGCACGCGCCGTGTGGACTGGCTCTAACATCATACAAACGGTGCGCTGCATCGACGCAACACACACACGATTTTCACAAAAATATTTGCTTTGCGACGAAGCAACGCAACGCGCCGTGTGCACTGGCTCTCACTTTGACAATTTGAGTTAATAGTTCTTTTAACAGGATAATGTATAAGAGATGTATAACGTTCTATTTACAGTTTATGCAATATGGATGTTCCTAGCCACAATTGCAACAGAAGCAAACATTCACGGCCCACAAGCATTATTAAGACAGTATGTAAAAGAATTCGTTCAACCATTTGTAGAATCGTTAGAAAACGCCCCCATATTCCGAGATACCATGCACAGAAAATTTATTTCAGATAATATGTCATACTTTATAGAACATAGAGTGGCGAAACTTAAACAATTTCTAGAAGACGATATGACTGAAGAACCACCTTATTCACAAGACACTCAAATAGATTTAAAAGACGGAAATAATGCAACAATCATAGAATTTACACCAAAACAATCCTTAAGAATAGACAACGAAAATGAAACTATGGAAGAAAAGGCCAGAAGCTTCCAAGAAAACATTGCAAAGTACCAGAAGCTACGCAAGAAGATAAAAAAAGCATTGAAAAGAGATCATGCGACGAATAAAACTAGAACTTTGGTGTTGCAGACTTTGGATAAGATGATTGATCAAATGTTAAAACATAAATGTTCATGGAAAGATCATGTCCAGTTTAGGAGCATGCTTGGTAACAATACTGACTTTTTAAGCCCAACAGGACTCATTGATACTTGGAACACGGTTTGGAGCAACCTAAAACAACAATATATAAACACAAAAGCGACTAATAGAAAACTGAAAAGCGATAAAGTCCACAAAACAGACAAATTTCTCGACAAATTCGAGGAATTGATGTCTGTCATGACAAGTGATTTAAATACTATGATAAATAAACATAAAGTTGTATGCCATTTTCAAAGTGTTGATAGAGCTGAATTTAGAAACCATGACGATACTGTAAATGTTACAGAAACAACGAAAACGATCCCAGATAACGAATTCAATGAAAAAGACAAGTTAACCTGTTCGAACTTTAAACTTTGTTCAGAAGAACTAAAAGGGTTCCTGAAGGGTTTCTACCATGATCTCAATGAAACAGCAGTGACTGTTATCACAAATTACGCAGCTATGTTCATAAGAGACGTCAATGAAGATTCTCATCATGAAAAAGAACGTGTGGTTGGACTAATCAACAAAACGGCAGAGGCAGTAGAAGAGAAAGTCAGCAATGAGTTCAAGAAACAAACAAAAGCTATAAAGTTAGACCCAAAACGTGATAAAACAGCTAACATGCAGGTACTTCACAAATACATAACTAACACTACTGATGAAGTGAAAAAAATTATAATTGAAGAAATTAAAATAGGTTTGACATCTGTTAAAGACAAACTTAGACTTACTATTCTAGAAGATATAAAAGTAAATATGCTAGTAGATATGGGAAACGTAGAGAGCGACTGGATTAGTAGAATATGTCAAAATTTTGTAATTTGTAATGGTAAAGTTGGGAATTCTAGGAGAAATGCTTATCCGGTAGTCGGAAATAATATTTACGTTAAACTTAAGTTAGACTTTGATGACGAAGATGGAGTTGAAACTACAACCAAACATAGCAAGACAATTTATAGAAACTTCAGAGTAATAGTTACGAAAGCGCCTTTCAGAATCAACGTTACAAGAACGAAACCAAGCATCAAAAGACTCTTTGTTAACTTCAAACCAAATATTAAATCGAAAGCCGCAAAATTCGTATCGCAATATTCAAAGCGAAGTAAAGATATTAAAGATTCGAAGGAAATAAACGTAGCTGTTATCATAAACGAAAAAGTTACTTAACTTTTATGGTATGGGGTGTTTTATTTATTTGTTATTTGTACCAATAGATCCGTAGCAAAGCTTGATGTCCTACGAGTAGTTCTGGTCTTTAGTATGTTGTATGGACCAGTTAGGGTAGTGGTAATTCAAATTTGCAACTTCAAAAAACTTGGATCTGCTGCGAACTGTGCGCTTTTCGACAAACAAAATTACGTACATCATGCTCTGCAATCTTAGCCTTTTTAGGGTTCCGTACCCAAAGGGTGAAAAAGGGGATGTCTATCTGTCTGTCAGCGGGCTGAATTTTTACATATTTTGTATTTCTGTTGGAGTTATGGTCTCCCCTACTAAAAACGTATTTTTTTTAAGCGATTTTTGCTTGATTTTTGTTTTAGCTCTATGGTAAAAACTGGAACACTTACAAGCGTGAAAATTGGTGTGCTAATAGTGCGTAAACTGTAGAATAGCAACAAATAATAAAAGCTGCTCAAGGTTTTCTTAATACACTTAGGTATTTTTACCTTAGTGGTACGGAACCCTCGGTGCGCGATTCCGACTCGTACTCTGTCGAATTTATACTAATTCAATATATAATTTTGTTAAAAATTTAAAATTAAGCAAATCGTACCTGGTCTTTACTAGGAGTTCTTTGACCCAGGGCTTTCCTAGTTTAGGCTCCTGTCTCCTTACATACTATAGTTTTCTTATGTAAGCGGCTTATAGCTTTATGTTTTTAATTCTGTCTTGTTGTATCTAGTTTGTAGAAGAAGAAATAAATATATTTTATCATTTCTGCGGGCCTACAATGTAAAAGCTTTTCGAAGCACGTCTATTTTTTAATCGCCCGCGCAAGATTGGTGTTTGTTGTGTCTTTGTTATTTAAGGCCTGGCCACATGCAGCCGGCACGGCACTGTCTCCGGCCACCGTCTCCGGCCACCGGCGCCGGTGGACGGTGCCCGTAGAAGGCGCGACGCCGTTGCCGGTGTGCAAAGGTGTGTGCAGTTTAGTTGGTTACCGCTTGCTGTTGGGACTTTTTGCGCCTTATAAACAATAGCATGAGTAGAATACGTGTCTTGTAATCCATAATTAGAAATTATTGTCACTAGTACTAGTCCGAACAGCAAGCGGTGACCAACTAAACTGCACGCACCTTTGCACACCGTCCATCGGCAACGTCGCGCCGTCTACCGGCGGCCGGAGACGGTGCCGTGCCGGCTACATGTGAAACAGGCCCTTATTTATCTATTATCAGTTAAAATAATGTAGCTCCATTAAAATGAGAGAGCTGTACATCAAAAGTATTTATACCATTCCCCCTCTAAAAAGCACTTTTAATCACTATTTTGGTGTTTGAATTTAGAACACACCAATATATTCGACCTACATCTCAATGCTTTCCTTAAATGTATATTTTCGCTTAAATCTTTCTTCATCTCGTAGTCATGGTATAAAGTATAGTATGCAACTCTTGTATAAAAGGGATTTAAATCGAGGGCCATGAATCACTCGCGTCGCTAAGGATTCTAACTCCCTGCGGTCCTGATTCGATCGTTAGAATGCTTCATTTGCTCGTGATTCATCTCTGGCCCTCGCCAAGAGCGCGTGGGTTTTTTATTGTCGCTTCTTTTTTTAGGGTACCAAAATGGTAAAAAAAAGGAACCCTTATGGTGCGACTTTGTCTATCTGTCTGTCTGTCACACCTCTATATCTCAAAAACCACCTCTCGACTTGAAATTTAGAATAGTTTTAGAATATGGTTGCCCAACTAAATTGCACATGAAAGAATTTTGAAAAAAATATGATTATTAATGTAAAGGGTACTAGGTCGAGTGGGGTATCATATGAAAGGGCTTTACTTGTACATTCTAAGATATATTTTTGTATTTTTTTACGTCTCTTAGTTTTCAAGTTATGATGAAAAATGACAAAAAAAATACCATCTATGCCCTTATCTTCGGTTTGTGAAAGGAAAAATCTGAATTAATTACAGTAAACAGAAATTTATGTAAAAATTACAGCAAAAGTAAAACGATCGTTCTAAGTTGCACAGTTTTTTTGAAATCTGCAAATAACCTTTACAAACAAACTTAGTTTTGCGGTCCCAAAGTGGACTTTAGTGCTTCCAAAAATACAAAAAGTATATCGGAACCCTCGGCGCGCGAGTCCGACTCGCACTTGACCGGTTATTTCCACATGGCGCCACTTTGTTTGTGAAGCGACGTAAATGTAACTGACTGAATTAAGAGATTTTTAATATCCAACAATGAATAAAGAACATTTTTATTTTGGTCGGAGGGATACGTGTCTGTCGCTCCAATATCCAATATCAATCACACTGCTGCAAACATCTCGTAGTTTCGGATCACATTTCGGACCACCTTGTAATTACCGCGGGAAAATGTAATATGCTCAATAAAAAAAAATTATATATCACAAAACCGCATTTTATTTTAAGTATTTACCAATTTTTTTGTCTAAGCAGTCTTTTAACGTAAGGTATCAGTTATTTACATACATTGTTATTATGATTCTATACAAAACCATTTCTACTTACTCGAATTCCTTAAAAAACTATAAATTCCAACCTCATCGATTGTACAGTCAAAATCAGGTCAAGCTTGACACTACTAATCATAAAGAACGGACACTTTCCGCCACCCCTTCTCCCTTGGAAATCCACCCTCCTCACAACCCCTAGAATCCACCCCCCTCACTACCCCTTTGGAGTCCACCCCTCATCCCCCCACTTGGAATCCAACTCCTCACAACCTCTGGAATCCACCCTCACCACCCCTTTGGAATCCACTCCCACAACCCTCCACTTGAAATCCACCCCCTCACCCCTCTAGAAGCCACCCCCTCAGCACCCCTTTGAAAAACACCCTCCACAACCCCCCCACTTAGAATCCACCCCCTCACCAACCCTTTGGAATCCACTCCCACAACTCCCACTTGAAATCCACCCTTCACCCCCATTTGGAGTCGATCCCTTCAACTTGGAATCCATCCGATCCCCTCATCCTTCTCCTTGGTATCCCCCCTTTTGGAATCCACCTCAACCCCCCCTCGATTTCCAGTGGTTCGGAGCCGGGTCTAGTTGTCCTGAATATGAAAGCCTACGCTTCTTCCAATTTCAAAATTTGGACAGGTCGTGGTTTCTTGCTCGTTGTATGTGTTCGGGGTGTAACTTTACAAAGTTCAATGTTTCCTTTGCTTGACGTGCTGTTGACTGTACTTCATCAGTAGCCGTCAGTGTAAACTATCGGGAAATGTTGAACTCTGCCACTGGACCAAGCAATGGTAAGGCAGGCGCCTTCGGTGAAGTTTTGCTGCCACGCCATCGTTGACGGCATTTCCTCTTCCATCCCTGTGATGAGGCAGCTGGAAATAATAAGAAATACACGTCATCCTGTGTGGTGCCGGCAAAGAATGGTACCAACCCATCTCTACCCGTAGGTGTCGTTAGAGGCGCCTAAAGTATCGCCTTTTGTGTACATACTGCAGTCACCAACAACAGCAGTCCATGGTGCCAGCCGCAACGCCAACAAGCATAGTAACTATGGTATACTACACTACTAACTCTCCACATTGTGAACAAATGGATGTCAAATGAAAAAAAACTTTAGTTTGCACTAAAACAAACACCATTATGCTTCAAGTATATGGGCGCTGACCATGGACTGGCCCTGCGCTGTAAGTCAGATAATATTCTACAGCCGCCTTTCACACGATCTGGCTACTTCAAGGACTCTTTTACTGTGAGAGCTACTCAGCTATGGAATGATCTTCCGAGAGAGATACGTCACTCTAAGTCACTCGCTGTTTTTAAAACAAAGTTGCGTACCCATCTCCTCAACAAAACCATTTAATTCTCCGTTTACTATCATAGTATATATATATATGTATGTATACATATGTGTGTATGTATTATATAATGTAAATATATATAAGTATATATTTATTATTTCTTTATATTACACTAGTGTGTGTATATGTGTGTGTATTTATTTACCTATGTTGCTTATTGTTATTCATTTAATAAGTTATATACTATATTACGTATTACTGTTTAGTTTACTATTACATTCATTTTAAATTTTTCGTGGCAATTGTTATCACATAATTACTTGCAGACTCTGAAAATGTATTCCTGTCGTCAAAGGTTGCCTGTAAGAGATCGCTTGCAGCGATAAGGCCGCCTTTGCCCACATTAGGTTAAGCTGTCCGTATATGTTTGTATTTTTCTTTTATGTGAGCAATAAAGTGTACATCTATCTATCTATCTATCATTATGATATATCATAATCGAATACGATACCGGAAAGGTCGAAATAAAATATGAAAAGGTTAATTTATGTTGACATTATTTAAGAATTCACAACTAGAGTGTGGATAAAGTTAAGTATTCAACTGTATAACTAGGTATTAAAACACTCGTGTGATGTCATTATGGAACTCGCCTTCACTTCACTCGGTTTTAATACCCCTCATTATGTACATATGTATAGAGACCGAAATCAAGAAAGGTATGCTAAGATGGTTTGGTCATGTAGATAGGATGAATGAACGAAGATTGGCGAGAGCGAATGGAAACGTTGGAAGAGGAAGGCCTAGGCGAACGTACCAGGACCAAATTCAAGACTTTCTAAATAAAGGCCATATTAAAAGTACCCTAAACCCACGAGCATGTATGAAAGGATTGATGAAAGTACAGGAAGCAAGGGAAGTATGTCTAGATCGTAGCAGGTGGTGGACTGTTGTGGTCTCTGCCTACCCCGACGGGAAAGAGGCGTGATGTTATGGATGTATGTATGAGCCACTATAAATATGTTTTTTGTGTAAATTAAACTTACCATGGAGTGATTTTCAACTGCGTCATGAGCTGCGTAGTACAGAACACTGCAACGACGTGCGATTCTTCGAACAAGATAGCTAAATGTCGACCTGTGGGGTCCCAGCACATGTCAAGAATCGGACCCCCCACCACGTCACCCGATTCTAGCTCCACTCTCGTGACATCTAGCACTGGTTGGGCTTTAGTTGTTTGGGAATCTGGAAAGAAAATGTACTTAGAAGAAATACAGTTTATAATATTCCGCACGAAGCGCTTTGAAACATCTTTTATTATACGCACGGCAAAAGAGTAGAATTCTCTGCCTGCGTCTGTGTTCCCGAGTTTATATAACCCGAATCCATTCAAGTCGCGAGTGAATAGGCTTCTTCTGGGCAAGCTCGTTCCATCGTCGACCACATCTCTGTCTTCAAGACTAGATCGAGATCACGAGTAAGCCCATTGACAATAAAAAAAACACAGGGTGTTAGGGTAAAAACTGTTATCCTTGAAACTGTGCATTCAGACAATAAAACTGATCAATTTTTCCTAAGGAACTTAGGTTGAATACGATTTTTTTTAACTCCCATACAAAATGCGCAATCAGCTGTTGTAGTTTCTATGGGAAGTAAATTTTTTTGTCGTATTTCGACCTATGTGTCTTAGGGAAATTTCTGCAGTTTTATGGTCCAAGTAACATACGGAAAGGAACACTGTTAGTTAGGACACATGTGAATTTTTATTGGTTTTTCTACTCAAGATAACAACTAACTTTCACGAAGAAAACATTTTTTTACTCGAAAACTATTTTTAGCCCTCACATGAAAAATGAGTCGATCACGTGACCTCACTCTATGGAGTCGAAAAATATTTTTGAGTAAAATATTTTTTTCATCCCATCTATTCGAAAATCGCTGAACGGTTTGTCAATAAAGGCGAACAAAAGTTTTCTCCAAGAGACTTTCGTAGCGGGTAAAAATGGGATTTAAAATTAGAATTTAGGTCCACCATAGGGATATTTTAGGTCAACCATAGAGGTCGAACCAAAATATTGTATGAAAAATGATACTGGCCGGTTGTACTATTAAAATTATTATGAATATAAAAAAATATGCTCTAAATGTAAACAAGACTACCAACCAAAGAGGTTCTGTTCCTAATTGATACAAAAATGTCAATAATATTTTCAGTTGTTACAAATAATACTTAATATGATTTTTAGTATTGTTTCATCAAGTAATAATATTGTAATGGTATTTTATATTTAAAATTAATGACGAGTGTGTGTCTCAATGAAGCTCTTATTCTTTTCTGATAGAGGGAGATGAAAAAAAAGAGTATATTACGCGGCTGCAAAAATATTTTTACCTTGGGCGACCTATTGAATCCCTCGCTACATTCAGGATTCTACTCTAGAATCCCTCGCCATCCTCGGGATTCTACTCAAGAATCCTTCACTTCGCTCTGGATTCAAAATAGCGCCCTCGCCTTAAAAATATTATTTTACAGCCTTGTGATACAATCTACTATTTCTTCGGGACAGTTGGTTGTTATCATGAGTACAATCTTTGGACTTCACGAGCAAAACTAATGAAAATTATTTTCGTAATTTAAAAAATACTTTCATAATTGTTACGAAAATTACCTACCCATGAAAATTATCAATTTTCCCCTAGGAGTAGTCACCCTACTTTTCCAAAATGACACTATTCCAATAGGGAACATGCATAATTTTTTTTAGTCGCATTTATTAACAGAATATGAAAATACCGTAGTAGAGATGACAAAAAGTGAAATTAAAATTTAAATCGGCTAAGAAATACGGCTGATATGAGCATTTAAAACTACTAATTAGACAGAGAGATCCGACATGAATAGTGACGTCACAATGCACTACGGCCATACAAACTCCATAGTAAATTTCGTTTTGCTAGAAAGAGACAGAAACAAATCTTCGATGGCTTATATCTTTTTTAATATTATGGTTATTCGAAAAATAGTTTTACAAGACTGTTTATTACATTAATGAAAATAATTATTTTAAATAAAAAAAAATCGTGCATGTTCCCTATTGGTCTATTTTCCCAATCGGTGTACATTTAAGATTGGTCTACTTTTCTGGGGACAAATGATAGGTGATTGATGGCACATGTTAGCTAGGATGCACATGAAAGGTTCCGCTATTTTGTTGAAGGCAGGCACTTTTTCATCCTAAACTGAAGTAATATTTGCATCAATTTGTATATTATCATGAACTGCTTTTAAAATAAAGAATTTTTGTATTTTATTTTCCCCGACGGGAACAAGGCGTGATGTTATGTATGTATGTATGTATTTTTGTACTGTGTTTGGGGATCGATTGGACCAACTTAAACAGTTAATTCTAACCATGAAATTGATTTTTTTCCCAAGGAACATACATAGGTCGAAATACAAAATAAAAATTCAGCCTTACCTGACAGCACATTTTGTATAAATTTATTTATTTATTAATCATGACATTTTTACAACATAACAGTAATAAAACCAAGGCGTTGTAAAAGCTAAACACAAATACAAATATTCTTAGACTAAATTATACTTAAGTTTTCTCAGCAAAGCCTAAGCATTTGGTCCGAAGCTTTGCCAAGGAATCCGCAAATAAATCGACGTCTGGGAACAAGGTCAGAAGAGTGTTGAGCTGTTTAAGCGCAAGCATAAGCGGGGAGTGACAGTATTGGCTTGTGCGGTGAGTGGGCACCGCGAGCAGGCGGTGGGAGCGCGCGCGCGTGTAGTTATCGGGCGCGTACAGCCGACATGCAGTTGTTACTAGCTGCGGACAAGTGGAAGCTTCACCACGGAGAAGACCAACAGTTGTAAGAAGGGAAACAAACGTACGCCTAGTTTGAAGAGAGTGGAAACCAAGGATGCCAAGTAGAAACATTGTAGGGTACAGAAAAGGATAATAGCAATATATTTTTTTGTAAAGGAATCTTAGGAATGCTTTCTGGACTTTTTCCAATAGTAAGCGATAAGATGCTTCGTACGGACTCCATACTATGGAAGCAGTTTCCAATTTACTGCAGACTAGTGCTGTATAAACCATAATAATAGCTTTAGGGTCACGGAAATCACGACAGTTTCGCAACACAAAACCAAGTCGGCTATAGCAGTCAGCTGCGAGAGATCTTATGTGGCTATTAAAAGTAAGCTTAGAATCAAATTCTACACCTAGGTCTTTGACAGAGGTACCGCGACTTATAATATCTGTGTCGAGAGTATAACAAGCCACAATGGGTTGAAGTGCGCGAGTGTAACTCATAACGCTTCATTTATTAATATTGAAGAAGAGTTTATTATTAATGCTCCACTGAAAAAGAGAATTAATATCACTCTGAAGCAGTTTACAGTCTTCCTGTTCATTGACAGCACGAATCAACTTAAGGTCATCAGCGTAAAGTAAACAGCTAGTATGTTGCAGGGATGTTTCTAAGTCATTCACCATAATAGTAAAAATAACGGGCCAAGAATTGAGCCTTGATTGACTCCTGAACGTGTTTCATATCGTTCGGAGACGAAGGAACCATATCTAACAAACTGCTGGCGATCACGTAAATAGTCAGCGAAGAGGGCTAGCAAAGCAGGACTGAAACCAATATTTGATAACTTCTCTAGTAAGATATCATTATCAACTCGGTCAAAGGCTTTTTTTAAATCAAGATAAACGACGTCTACTTGACCGCCTTTATCCATTCGACCTGAGATAATATCTACCAGAGTGAGAAGGTTGGTATTTACTGATCGGCCTGGTCGGAAACCGTGTTGTGCATCAGATAGAAAAGGAGCAAGTTGCCGAGAAATTTTCTTATGTAATATGGTTTCAAACAGTTCAGGAAGAGCAGAGAGAACTGCTATTGGTCAATAGTTTTCAACTGACGTCTTATCTTTTGTTTTAGGAATGGGAGTAACACGGGTAACTTTCCATAATTTAGGGTAACTGCACATATTTAGGATGAGGTTGAAAATATGGGTAATAGGACTAAAAAAATATTCTTTACAAGCCTTTAAGAGGAAAGCAGGAATACCATCTGGACCAATAGCACTATGTGGTTTAAGCTTTTTAAATGCATCTAAAATATCGGAACTTGTGATTTGGTTTCGAGGGAGGTCGAAATTTTTTTTTTTACTTGTTCCTCGGGAAAAGTTGTTCAGTTTCATAGTCAGAACCTACCGTTTAAGTTTGTACGGTCGGTCCCCAGACACATTTTATAAATATATTTCTAAACAGTTTCGAAAACGGCTCTAACGATTATTTTTTACAATTTTTTTTTTTTATTATTTATTTATTTTAAATTACAGGGGTTTATGGGCGCGAAAAATCGACCGAGCTAAAGATAAACCACCTAAATGAGTCCTCGCCTGCGGGGTACAGGGGCGTGGGGGAAAGACGACAGGCTCCACCTGCCCGCGCGTACCCCGCGGGCGAGGACTCATTTAGGCGGTACTACTACAGGTCTCATATTTGGGAAAATTTGTTTTTCCGATATTTAGCATTCTTCGAAGATAGCGCGTTTCAGAAACCCAGCAGCGCCATCTGTGGTGGGTGTTGGTTAAGATTATATAGAGCGAAGCTCAGTAATTCAGGTACGCACGGCAGCAAGCAAGTGGAAACAAAACCAGTATAACCTGAACCAGCGCTATGCTACAAATGCCCGGAACCAGGGAACCGCTCAAGGTCAAAGTGTATACACCGACGTGCGCCCGTGTGTTCATTATATTAAACTTACTGCTCATAAGTCCAGTATTGGTAAGAGAGTATACAACTGGTTCCCCCTTGGCAGCAAACAGCACAATATCGTTGGGACCCCAACAAGCAGCTCCTACACGGCACCCACGGGCACACCAACGTTCCGGAGTCCATTTCTTTGTGTCCCATACCCTGAAAGATTTATTATAAAAAGACTATTAAAAAAAATATATAATAAATAACAGGTACAGCACTTTCATCCGTAACATCCATGTGTTGCACAAGTAAATATAAAGTTCTATAAACAAGACAATTTGGCTATAAAAGTGGTGTGGGTACGTCCAATGCGATTGATATGGTTTTGGAAGACATAGTGACTAAGATTAATAAGAAGAATAAGGTCGTTGGCCTATTTCTTGATCAAAGCTCTGCCTTTGCAATGGTCGATCACTCACTATTGCTATTTAAGTTGGAGTATTATGGTATTAGAAGCAAGATACTCCACTTAATCGAATCATATTTGTGTAACCGTAGGCAATTTGTAGAAGTTAGACAGGTGGGAGCAGATGGATCGGAAAAAATAGGTACTTCTAAACTTTTTGACATGTGTAGAGGCGTTCCTCAAGGATCAATATTAGGACCAATATTTTTTATAATTTTTCTAAATGACATTTTATCTTATATGAGTAAAGTGGTACCAGAAGCAAACTTAGTCATATTTGCTGATGATACAAATGCTGTACTTTCTAAACCTAACACAGAAGAACTTGAGAAAATAGCCAATGAAACTTTAGCAGCCTTTCATGTTTGGTTTACAGCAAATAAACTACAGGTAAATGAAAAAAAGACAAGCGCTATTCTCTTTAAATCGACAGTTAATAAAAAAACAACCTTGAACTTGAAAATGTGCAATCAAAAAATTGAGTTAGCCAACAGTTAAGTTTTTAGGAATACAAATTGATGCTCTCCTAAACTGGAAAACCGAATTAAATACGATCGAAAGCTCAATTAGCTCTGAGACGATCTTGGTATTGACCAGCTTAGAGCTGTATATTTCGCTTTAGTAGAGTCAAGGTTAAGGTACAGTATTAAACATTGGGGTAACGGGTATAAGTATAATGTCACTAAGGCTTTCACAATTAAAAAAAGGGCAATACGCACTATAGCCAGGATCCCTCCGTGGGAATCTTGTAAGGAATATTTTGAGAAATATAAAATTCTGACTGTGCCCGGTTTCTATGTAATGGTACTTTTAGTTGATATGGTTAAATAAAAATAGGCACAAGTTTGAAACTGATTGTGATATGCAAATTAGACTTAAAACTAGAAGGTTAGATCTAATTAATGTCATTAAACCAAACCTAAATATTGTCAAGAATAGTCCTTTGTACCAAGCTGTAAATATATTTAACAAGTTACCAACTGATTTAAAGAAAATTGATAATTTGATTAATTTTAAGAGACATTTGAAAAAAAATTTTAAGCTAGTGAATCTTGTACTTGACCTGTGATATTAATTCACTGACATCAGAATTATTATTATCTTTTTTTCGACATTGTTT
This sequence comes from Athrips mouffetella, assembly GCA_947532105.1. Lineage (NCBI taxonomy): Eukaryota > Metazoa > Arthropoda > Insecta > Lepidoptera > Gelechiidae > Athrips > Athrips mouffetella. The sequence continues at coordinate 4,130,672 of OX383976.1, read as the reverse complement.
ATTTTAATTTATGTGAATTTGGACTTAATTTATGTAGAGAATAGATTTGACATGATTTAATTTTTTGGGATATTTTATATTGTAGAGCATTTTATTTAATTTTTTAGTGATATTGTTTTTAATTTTTCATTCGATACTTCATTTCTATTTTTGTGATATTATTAAAATTTTTAGTTTGATTCTATTTATTAATTTTATTGTAATTCGCACACAGTTATGTACTGTTTCATGAATAAAGATGATGATGATGTGATGCCGGCAAAGAACCAACCAAGTACCAACCTATCTCTACCCGTGGATGTCATGAGAGGCGACTGAGGACTTATGAACTGGAGGATGGGCAGCAGCATCTTTATGTGTAACATACCTTATTTCATACTGCGGTCACCAACAACAGTGGTCGTCAGCTGCAAAGCTTACAAGCATGGTGACTATGGTGAATCCCCTCCAAAGTACCACGCATTTGTGCTGCAGTTCTGGAGGGAGATCCCTGTCCCTCAGTGGATGATTCATGAGATGTTATGACAGCACTTTGCTCAGCAGTTTACTGCAATAGTGTGGGAGTGATAGTGACAGTACACCTCGGATTCTCATACATACATAACATCACGCTTTGTTCCCGTCGGGGTAGGCAGAGACCACAGTTCTCCACCTGCTACGATCTTGACATACCTCCCTTGCTTCCTGAACCTTCATCAATCCTTTCATACATGCTCGTCGGTTTAGGGTACATTTAACATGGCCTTTATTCAGAACGTCCTGAATTTGGTCCTGGTACGTTCGCCGAGGCCTTCCCCTTCCAACGTTTCCATTCACTCTCGCCTTGTAGATCTCTTTCGTCAATCTTCCTAAATTCATCCTCTCTACAAGACCAAACCATCTCAGCATCCCTTTCTCAATTTTAGTAACTACGTCTTCTTTTACGCCACAACGTTCTCTTATCACTCTATTTCTAATCCTGTCACTCAATTTCACACCAATCATACTCCTCAACACTCTCATTTCTACTGCATTAATTATACTTTCATGCTTTTTCTGCCATACCCAGCTTTCACTACCGTACATCAGTGTTGGTACTAAAACGCCTCTATGAACAGCCATCCGGATTCTCAATAGGGAATATTCATGAATTTATTTTTATTAAAAAAAATTATCATGATTCATATGATGAACAGTTTAGTAAAACTATTTTTCGAAAAGCTATGAAATTAAAAAAGATATAAGCCATCGAAGATTTGCTTCTCTCTTTCTAGCAAAACGAAATTTAACATGGAGTTTGTATGGCCGACATGGCCGTAGTGACTGTCCATGTCGGATCTCTCTGTCTAGTCGGAGCGTAATTAAAAATTTTTAATGCTTATATCGGCCGTATTTCTTAGGCGATTAAAATTTTGATTTCACTTTTTGTCATCTCTACTATGGTATTTTCATGTTTTGTTAATAAATGCGACTTTAAAAATTTAAACTACTCCCTATTGATACATGCAAAATCACCACCAGTTGAATATGTGTCTGATGTCAACATCCTCTATGTGGAGCACCCCCTTTGCCCTTAATGACGGATCCAACATACAGGGGGGCGGAGAGTTTTACTTTTATGATAGTGTTTGTTTCCATGTGATTTTTGTGTAGTTAGTGCATCTTCTTATGTGATGATTCACAGTGACAATTTTCATTGCTTACTCAAATGCTTTCAACCTTTCTTATGCTACACTCTAAGAAACCTGTTAAGCGCTAGATATAAACAGTAAGATACATAACAAATGCCTATAGGAACTCAAAAGAATATTACTTTGTTTCGAAGCAAAATATTTATATCTAAACACTCAAAGAAAAGCCAGGCTAAAAGCCATTAACAAAGTTCGCACCTGACTACCTTTAAGTTTAGTTTCTTGTGCAGTAATGGTTTGCGGGAACCTTCGCTGGCTCCGCCTTGCTAGTTTTAATCCACTGAATGGAAGTTTTAACTAATCAACAATAGACAGATAGACCCCGAAGGACACGAAAAGGTAATAAACTCATAAAACCAAAGGCGTTGTCGTCTCTCAATGGTAAACAAAATAAAGGGCGGGGAAGGACTTACAAGCGACAAGGTTACTAAACTGGTCAGCCGCCAACTTTGCTGATAGTACCATAACCCAACGAGAATGTAAAAGGGTCGATGAAAATAGAGAAAGTGGGGGAAGTAAGTCAAGATTATAGCAGGTGGAGGGCTGAGGTCTTTGCCTACCATGACAGGAGAGAGATGTGATGCTATGTATGTATGTGTGTGTAAAAGAATGCACATAATGCAGCTAGTTCCATTCTTATTTATCTTGCATTTAGTAACAACATAAACACACCTGAATATAATAGAAGACGTAGCAGCAAAAACTTTACTTGCATCGAAGGACCACCTTGCAAACACTATTCCTCCACCAGCAACTCTTCGTAATGGTACAGCTGTTTCCATGCTCACGTCCCACACTAACATGGACGTGTCAGCTCCACAACAGCTGATCAGCAAATCGCCATTTGGAGACCAGCTCACATCAGTTACTGGGCTGTGGCCATTACTGAAAATGTAAAAAGCAAAAATTGTTAATAGGAAAACTTTATTTTAATAACTTTGTAACTGTTTGTATAATAGACTTTACAGAAATTTTAAATTTTAACCCTTTATAGGTATTTAAATTGTATTTTTTTTTCTAATTATATGATTTACTTTTCTTCACAGTTCATGTTGTAGTTGCCTATAATTAATAATTAATGAAATAAATAAATAGGTCAAATTGCAAAATTGGTCGATATATCGAACACCTTTATCCCTGGATAAAACTTGTCGTAAAGGCAACCAGTTTTGCAACTTTTTGAGATTTGCCCTATAAAGGATTAAAAACACAACTGCAGTAAAAGTGATGCAGCAGATGAATAGATATTTTGATTTTTTTTTTCAGATTAGCATGCAACTTGCAAATAAGTTATTTCCCAATAATAGGAATTATTCTAGTCAGCTGATTAAGTAAAGGCTAATATTTGACCAGTGTTAGTCTTGCTGTCTTTGTTAAATCCTAAAGCATGAAAACCAACAGCATCACTTTTTTAGACCCATCAAATTTTTGCTGCAAGTTTAGCTATTGCGCTAGAAAGACCCTATCTTATATGGCAAAAATTAAATTAAACTTACCGTTTTAAAACCACAGCATTACTTGATGATGGCTTTGTAAACATGGAATTAGGGTCAACGGACCACACAATCACTCCTTGCTCGCATCCTACAGCTATTTCTGACGCTGAATATGGTCTCCAACATAGAGAAGACACATGGCCTTGTACTTTGCATTTTAACGTAGACACGAATGAAACTTCATTACAATAGACACGGACGTTGTCATCTGTTGTAGCTACAGCAATTTTAGTTGTGTGTGGATGCCATGCTAGGCATTTGATTGGAGCATTACTCCAGTTCCTGGTTCTTGAGTAATTTGATACGATTTTCGGTCCTATGTCTTTCAAATGCGGTTGTAGGAAATACTTGAAAGCAGTGAACATATTTGCAAGTTTTAGTAGGTACGCAGCAGTGACAGAGATTACAGGACTTTCGCGGCTCACAGCAGGGTCAGCTGCCACACTCAAGGCTTCGATAAATCCCTGCTTGTACCAAACACTAGTGATTTTCTTTAGCCAGTTATCCTCAACATCTAAATACATACATATGTTCTCATCGCTCATTCTGTGGTGATGTAAATCTCTTGTGACGTTGATTTTTGGATGGTTTCGCGTCTGAAAGTGTAATAGGTCCAATAAGATGGGTTAAAATGGGAATAAATTAACAAAATAAGATCATAACCTTACCGAATTAGTAAAAGTGCTAACACTTCCATACTGAGCGTTGCCACAACAGTAAATTTCATTTAGCTTGCATAAAGGGATTTCGTCGATCCTCGGTAACTCGGGAAACCCGTGAAAAGCAGACATTTCCTTTGAATTGAGGAAAAACTAAAATATACAAGAAAAATGCCGCCGGTGCAGTTTAAAATTTGACAGCCATCCCATCTGTCAGTTCTGTCACTGTCAAATGCAGTGACTGTTAGATTTTTTTATTCATCTCTTTGATGAAGTCGGCTAAGAATAAAACCATAATTCCTACTTTTTGGAAAATATTTTTTTCCTTGAAATGGATATTACTTTATTTTTTCTGAGGCCAAAGTAGAATTAAAATGTAGAGCCCTTGGAAAAGGTAGAAGCGCTGGGCCCTTTGGCCGTACCCATGGCTTTGTCACCCTACGGTTTCTCTACTATAGCATAGATTTCAAGTTTCCAAACTATACTATATGAAACTTTACTTCCGATACTTAAGATAGTGGAGTTACCTTGAATAGACACACAATAAAACTTAGAAAACCAATTTCAAAACCAATCGATTCAATTACATGCATCAAAAGATTATTGATGTCTCTCCAAGCAAGACATAATGATCAAATGAAGATTTTGAAAATAATGGAGTGGAGTTTTAGTAAGTTTATTTTTACGCTTTAGAATCATACATATACAGTCCTAACATTTCTGTATGTTTTAAGAATGGAAACGTTGGAAGGGAAAGGCCTCGGCGAACGTACCAGGACCAAATTCAGGACGTTCTGAATAAAGGCCAGGTTAAAAGTACCCTAAACCGACGAGCATGTATGAAAGGATTGATGAAAGTTCAGGAAGCAAGGGAAGTATGTCAAGATCGTAGCAGTTGGAGAACTGTGGTCTCTGCCTACCCCGACGGGAACAAGGCGTGATGTTATGTATGTATGTTTAAGAATTAAAAATCCAAATTGTATATTTTTATAAGCAGGTTAAGCTTAAAGCAGGTTTAATTTAACTTTCGAAAAATATCATCTGTAAAAATATAACAAAACCAACAACGAACGGACGATATTTTTCGAACCTTTAATTTTAGATATTAAACTGAACGTAAAAACAATATTTATGCGTAGCGATTGATATTTTTGAAATCAACTTTCAAATAAACAAAGGGTAGTAATAAAAGCTCCGAAAAGAAAATATAAGAATCGTCCTTACTAAAAATATAAAATCTAGCCTACTGCCTAAAATACTAACTTTCCGACTACTTGTGTCCGAATAAAAAATTACGTAACGACCGAATGAGATACTAAAATCTTCGAAGAATAAACATGACTTTTTACTGTTGTAATATGGTTGTAATACTTTTTTACCAGCTTTAATTACGTTTTACTGTAAACTTTTGGAATCTGAATTCGCTTCTGGCACTCGCCGGCTGCTGCCGCAGCACGCTCGCTTCGCTCGCTCAGCTCGTGCGTTGTGGTCGCAAGGGTACTTAACACAACCTAACCAACCTATATAGGTCGGTTCGCTTGTCGGAGGTTCAGTATTTTATTCGAAAGTCTAGTAATTTTATTCGGAAGTTTAGTTTTCTTATTCTAAGATCACGCTCACGCTTCACGCTGCATCACGCTTTTATTTGTTAGTTAAATTTGAAAAAAAAAATTCGGTACGATTTGGGTTATTTGTCGTTAGTTCATTACAACGCTGGTTATACTGCGTACAAAATAACTTTGTCCGTGACCGTTAATGCGCAGAAGTCAAAAAATGAGTCGCGGGGGCTAGCGAATCGTTCATTGGCTCTTCGCCTGTCACCCATGCACGGAAAATATAAAATAACCGTCATGGACAAACTTGTTCTGAACGCGCCGTAATTAGAATAATATAGTCGGCCACAGATCGCTGAAGATTAATTATTTTTTCGGAACCATTATTATATTAACTATGATCTCATTAATATCCCAGAAAATTTCGCCAATTTTATACTCGTAGGTAAGGATATTCAACATACTCAATGACGCCGGTCACCCATGACGCCCCCTGATAAGTACCGTTATTTGCTTCAGGAATACCGGTCTTTCTAACCCTATGCCACCAGTCAATACAGCAGCACTCTTCCGATTCTCATGAAGATGAACCAGAGCCTCCGACTCTTCCTCCATTTCTGAGGCCATATACTTTTCCGTCTCCACATCCTCTTTTTAACAATAACAATCCCCACATTTTGAGTTCCCAACAACAATACCATCCTCTTTTTCCTTCTCAGCTGTTTCATGCAAATGCTATTATCCAGCCAGTTCCTCAGTCAACACCTTATTACGAAGAAGCACTTGGTTTACCAATTAGAAGTTTAAATGAATTGCCTTTTAACCTAGGATCACCTCCAGGTAAGCTTGTAGACCGCTAGTTCCTAAACTTATTTCGGCTACCACATAATTTAAGAAAAAAACGATTTACTATATCTTCCAAGGTGAACGGTAGCTCAAAACCGGGATGTATGTGTGTACCCTGCAGTGGACAAATACCTAAATAATAATAAAAAATACGAGGTCCACATAATTTTAGTATGTTATTCAGAACGGGAAACTGAACGACTACTCCAGTAAAAATACGGTTTTGCAAAACATTAAATGTTAATAGCTACTTTTTGTGTATGCCCTATTTAAATATGATGTTAAGACAGTATATTTACGAATCCACCTAAAATTTAAATCGGATAATTTTTTTCGAAATACAGCTTAGGCAAAAATCATCATCATAACATCCCATGAAACGTCCACAACAGGACAGGGAGCTCCCTCCAGAATTCTAGCTTTTGCTGGAAAAAATGTGGAGGGGAAGTACCATAGTCACCTCGCTTGTTAGCGTTACGGCTGGCACTAGGGACCGAAGTTGTAGGTGACCGCAGTAAGTCAGATGGTAAGATATAAAGGAGGATGCTGCTGCCCATCCTCCAATTAACCCTTAGTCGCCTCTTACGACACCCACGGGGATGTATGGGTTGGTACTATTCTTTGCCGTCACCACACGGGAGAGTAGACTTACGCAGAACGATTTAAGAAAATAAACAGAAATAATTATAATCACAGATGAAAGATCAAAGGCAAAAATAGTAATAGACAATTATATACTTTCTATCATAGAGAAACGTATACTTTACACATAGGCATCAAAATCCACCATAAACAAAGTTAAATATATATATTTTTTTCGAAATAGAAAATATACTCTTATTTTCATATATAAGGCCCAATAAAGTCGAGGTAAAATAATAGAAATAAACTTAGCTAAACTTAACCTTTTTAAATGTAAGTGATTCTTATATATATTCACAAAAATCCCATATGAAATAAAAAAAAAGTTTTTTGTAATCGGTGGTTTACAAAGATTTTGTGAACATTTATGTTGGATTTGCCAAAAATTTGAGTACTTAGCACTATTTAAATTATTAGAAAACAAAACGGCTCTATTACTATTTTTGGTTGCGAAGATAAACTTTATTTAAATTTCGTGGTATAAAAATTAATATTAAACAGGTAATATTTTTAGGTGGATTCGTGTATAATATGAAATTATAAATATATAGCAAACCGTAAATTAAAAAAATAATCTATTAAGATTTTTTTCCGAAATTCCATATTTTTTAAATCTTTAAACAGCAAAATGAATAAAGAAATGTGGTAAATTTAGGTGGATTCCATTAAAAAGCTTTATACAGAAATATTATCTATCGATCTGAAAAAGAAACTCGGCTATTATAAATTATTTCCGTTTCGCCATACAATCTCTCGTAATTTTACTGGACTTAACTTTCGAAATACGAAAGACAATCTTTGAACTCTCATAGAAACTGCACCAGCTGATTGTGCATTTTGTATGGGAGGTCAAAAATTTGTTTTTTAGTATTTCGAACTATGTTATGTTTCGAAAGTTGTTTAGTTTCATGGTCTTAGTAAAATAGTGTTACGAGCTTGCGGTTCGGGATTGGAGTTTTGTTAGATTTTTCTAGCAATTAGCTCTCTCTTTCTTCAGCCATCTGTTTCTTTTCTTTCTACAATGTTTAAACAAATTACAAATGATAAAACATTCATGAGTGGGAGGGATTCGAACCGGCGACCATCGGCTTGTTAGCCCAACGTCCTAACCACTGGACCACGGGGCTATTAACTTTGATGATGAAATTTTGATACAGTTCTTTTTGATTTATTCCATTGGGACCCTATATAAGGTCCTAACAAAATAGTGAACATAATTTTGGTATGTAACTCAGACCATGAAACTGAACAACTTTCCCCAAGGAACATAGGTCGAAATACGAAAATCAATTTTTGACCTCCCATAGAAACTGCATCAGCTGATAGCGCATTTTGTATGGAAGGTCAAATTTGGTTTTTCATATATCGACCTACGTTTCTTTGGGAAAGTTGTTCAGTTTCATGGTCTAAGTAAGGTGCTAAAATTATGTTCACTATTTCATTAGGACCCTATATATTCCCCAAATTTTCAAACTTTCTATTTTGATCTATGTTATTTACTTGAGCTTTCGGCCGTACGTGTGTATAAATACTTTGCCTTTGAGCGGGTCTACGGTTTTGCTTCTGTTTGTTACTTGCTGTCGTTCGTACACACGGCCGCACGTCAATGGTAACACTTTGACCTGAAGCGCGTCAGGTTTTGGGCGTTAATGATAACGTATAGCGTTGGTTCATCTTGGTGCATACTTACTTATAGTAAGTACACACACTTACTACAAACTTACAATTTTAAATTTCTTGAACTTTACGCATTGACGAAAACGGCTCCATCGACATTGAAAAGAAACATTTTTGAAAAATCGATCTTTATCGGTCTTATTTCAGGAAAATTCCTCTATTTTTCGGTTACCTGTAGTCCATGCAACAAATCACGAAATCCCCCCGGCTGCGCCATTTTTTAGCCCGCATTGCCATAAGATGATTTCGAGGTCTAAATTGACTCTTTCAAATTTGAAAACAAACAAAAATATAGCATGCAGTCGTATCATCTCTAAGAAAGCTGAATTTTCACCTTTTCAACCAAACAAACCACCCTAGATTGGGAAATGACCGGTCCAATGGGGAGTGTGAAAGAAATTGAAATCTGAAAGTTTGACTTCTAAACTTTGTTTGGACTCAAATATCTCGAAAACTGCGACGCAAAGCAAAAAATGTGATCTGCAAAAAATTTTCTACAAAAAAGATCTTGCAAGTTTTCGCTGGAATCAATACTTTTGATAGGGGAGAATAAGCAATTATTTATTGAAAATTTTATCGAAATCGTTAGAGCTATTTTTAATAACGCGAATGCAAATGTAGCAAGATGAATCAAGCAAAATAGGCAATATTTAATTGCAGGCATTGACAATGAAAAAAAGGAAGTATGGCGTTTTGAAGTTGATGTTCCAAAAATACTGCAAAGCCTCAATAAATACTTTGTTCATGATAAAAAGTCGAAAGGCGATGGAAATGGGGAAATAGAACAAGAATTAAGGCCAAACACAAGGCAAAATGCAGAACAGGGTGCTGACTATGGTGAATGGACAAAAGGGAAACTAAAGTTTGAGGTAATTAAGCATGTGTATTGTGTATGTGGTCCGTGTGGTGCCGGCAAATAGTACCAACCTATCTCTTCCCGTGAGTGTCGTAAGAGGCATCTAAGTGATTATAGACTGAAGGATGGGCAGCAGGGTCGTCTGTGTATCGTACGATCTTAAAATCTGCGGTCATTAACAACTGCGGTCCATGGTGCCAGCCGCAACACTAACAAGCGTAGTGACAATGGTACTTCAACTACTAACTACTCGTATACTCGTACCACGCGTTTTTGCGGGAGTTCTGGAGGGAGCTCCCTGTCCTGCAGTAGACGTTTCATGGGATGTTATGGTGATGATCTGCTTAAAGGTATCCTACTTCAATAATAACTACTTACTACGCTGGCTCAGCGACCCCAAGAGGATCTTGGCTTCCGACACGAGAGTTCTCCATTCTTTCCTGATCTGTGCCGCTTCTTGCCAATCGGCTCTTTGGAGGGCATCCAGGTCTTTCCGCACTTCGTCACCCCATCTGTACCTAGGACGACCGACTGGTCAATAATAAAATAAATATATATTTTCAGGTAGTCCAACCAAAATTGTATGACATAATAAAGTCGGTAAAAGATGCTTTGGAGTCTCAAAACAGAAGACGGCACTTTTATGGAAGCTACGTGGAAGAGGGTCCTGGGGCCATCAAATCTGAGACATTCAAACATCCTAAAGGATTTCTAGAGGGTCACTTAAATTATCTCATGTCACTGAAAAAGAAGAGGGACAAAGCCCGTGCCTCAGGCTAGAGTAAATTGAGTAATTCAATACATCGTTCGTAGGTCTGTGTGTACGATACTACTCGTACAACAAAAATACCTGACAGTGTAGTGCAATATGAAGCAAACAACAAAAAACATACATACAGTGGAACATAGAACCTCCTCCTTTTTTGAAGTTGGGTAAAAAAGCTTACTATAGATTAGCTGATGACTATACAGGGTGTTAATTTGATTGCGTGCCATAGCTCATGGGCGGAATCAGTACCAGTAACTGAACAATTTTTCATAGGTCGAAATACGGAAATAAATTTTTGACCTCCCATAGAAGCTTCATCAGCTAATAGCGCATTTTGTATGGAAGGTCAAATTTGGTTTTTCGTATTTCGACCTATGTTCCTTAGGAAAAGTTGTTCAGTTACTGATACTTGATTCCTTTCTCTATGCTGATACTGATCCCGTCTCTGAGCTATGGCACGCAATCAAATTAACACCCTGTATAAATGACAAAGAGGTATGGTGCTCTGATATTCCAGCGAAACACAAGAAACACATTGTAAAAAGCTGACTCTTAAAGTAGGCCGTGCTGCAATGGTTTCTTGCTGTTTCTTTTACGCTGCCATAGCACGATCCGAAACGGCGTAGACTAGCTCTCACGGAGCAGCTACTCTAAGAAAGGATTTTGGAAAATTCATCTCTCAAGGGGGTGAAATAAGGGATGAAAGTTTGTATGAAAGTCCTTTGTTTCTTGAGCTAGATTCACACAAACTTGAGTTTAAGCTTCTGGTAAACAATAAAGAAACACGTGTTTAAGCATTTCTTAAAAATCATCCTTCAAGGGGGTAAAAAAGGGGATGATTTTTTTCCGTACATTGGTCTATAAGTCTTACATTTTTAAAGGTACCTGGGCGGTCCCAGAAATATTCGACCTTACTTACTTACTGGCAGTTTTTATTTGATTAAATACTCTTTTCAGGAAGCGTGAACATTAAGAAATTTAAATTTAGAATTCGAACGTGCTAGGTCATTTGGCATTTGTTCTGAAGCATACTTAGTGAATGTTGTCATCGAATTTTTCGATAATGGATAAAATTGGTGTTCGTTACGTAATTCAATACTTTTATTTGAAAGGTCTCAGCCCAACTAATATCAAAGTGGAGCTTGATTCTACTTTGGGGGAGTCTGCTCCTTCATTTACAACAATAAAATATTGGGTGGCAGAGTTCAAGCGCGGCCGCTCGAGCTGCCAAGATGAACATCGCAGTGGACGACCAAATGAGGTGACTAATCCAGAAATAGTTTAAAAATCCACAAAATTGTACTGGATGACCGTCGACTGAAAGTACGCGAGCTAGCAGATATGGTAGGCATTTCAAAAAGTGCAGTCCATCGTATTTTAACAGAAAACTTGGACATGAGAAAGCTATGCGCAAGATGGGTGCCGCGATTACTCACAGTAGAACAAAAACAGCGCCGTGAGGATGTGTCAGTCGAATGTTTAGCAAAATTTCGCAGCAACAAAGCCGAGTTTTTGCGTCGATTTATCACCATGGATGAAACATGGGTTCATCACTTTACACCTGAGACTAAGGAACAGTCAAAACAATGGACTGAAAGAGGAGAATCAGCTCCAAAGAAGGCAAAAACAGTTCCATCGGCAGGAAAAGTCATGGCTTCAGTTTTCTGGGACGCGCGTGGCATAATTTTTATAGATTATCTTCCAAAAGGAAAAACCATTAATGGCGAGTATTATGCCAACTTATTGCAGCGTTTGAGTGAAGAAATAAAGAAAAAACGGCCTCACTTGTCAAAGAAAAAAGTTTTGTTTCATCAAGACAACGCTCCAGTCCACACATCTGGCATTGCAATGGCTAAAATCGAAGAATTAAAATTTGAATTGCTTCCCCATGCACCTTATTCACCAGATTTGGCCCCGTCAGATTATTTTCTGTTCCCAAACCTAAAAAAATGGCTCGGCGGGAAAAGATTTTCGAGCAACATAGAGGTTGAGTCGTTGGTTAATGGCTATTTTGAAGAGTTTGACAATTCCTACTATAGACGTGGCATTGAAGCTATAGAGCACCGCTGGGAAAAGTGTATCGAGCTACAAGGAAGCTATGTAGAGAAATAAATACAGCGTGATTTTTCATTCACCAGAAAAAAATTAAGGGATGATTCTGACCATGAAACTGATTAACTTTTCCCAAGGAACATAGGTCGAAATACGAAAAACCAAATTTGACCTCCCATACAAAATGTGCTATCAGCTGATGCAGATTCTATGGGAGGTCAAAAATTGATTTTCGTATTTCGACCTATATTCCTTGGGAAAAGTTGTTCAGTTTTATGGGGAGAATCATCACAAAATTTTTTTCTGGTGAATGAAAAATCACGCTGTATAGTTTGTCCCATTTATTTTGATTTTTCTTGGTTAGGTCGGCTACTTCTGGGACCACCCTCGTAGAATTATAGAAATTTGGTTCCGAGCTCATGGTAAAAAATGAAAAAGTAGGTGTTTAAGAATTTTTCAACATTCATCCCCTAAGGGGGTGAAATAAGGTATGAAAGTTTGTATGAAAGTCCTTTGTGTCTTGGGTTAGATTCACACAAATTTAACTTTAATCTTTTGGTAAAAAATAAAGAAACACGTGTTTAAGTATTTTTTTTAAATCACCCTAAAAGGGGGTGAAAAAGGGGATGATATTTTTTCCGTATGTTGGTCTATAAGTCTTTTATTTTTGGACGTAGAATTAAAGAAATTTGTTTCAGAGCTTTTGGTAAAAAATAAAAGGGAACATGTTTTAAAATTTTTCAAAATTCATCTCCTAAGGGGGTGAAATAAGGGATGAAAATTAGTATGAAAGTCCGTCAGTTTTTGAAAACTAAAAATTTAGTTCCACGTGTCTCAGGGTTTTTGAAAATTCTACACCCTAAGGGATGAAAAGGGGGATGAAATTGAAACTCTTTCATTTCAAAGTAATATCCACAAAATTTATTATATAGGCATTAGGGTTGTAATTCTGTGGAACATACATCACTGTTATTGAAATTCCACCCAAAAGTCAACCACTTAAAGAGGGAAATGGGGTGAAAAAGTCTAAAAACCAATATGGGTATCGTTTGTACGGTTTATCGGGTCGCTGATTACAAAAACTAAAACAATTTTGAAATCCAATGTGGTGGACGTAAAATACCATCATCCCTTAGGGATGGGGTTGGGGTGCGATAGGGTTGATATGTCTAAAAATCAATATGGGTGTCGTTTGTATGGTTTATCGGATCGGTGATTACGAAAACTACAACAATTTTGAAATCTAAGGTGGTGGACGTGAAATACCATCATCCCCTGGTTATAATATCTAAAAATCAATATGGGTGTCGTTTCTATGTTTTTATAAGGATAGGGATAGTGGTTAAGACGGCGTTAAGGATAGGGGTAGGAGTAGGGGTAGGCTTAGGGGCAGGGATAGGGAGAAGGAGAGGGAGTGGGATGGAGGTAGAGAGAGAGGGAGGGGGAGAGAGAGACACTGCACATTGTCTGAATATTACGCGGGCGAAGCCGCGGGCACAGCTAGTTAATCTATAACTTACGAGTAATTATCAATTTACTTAGCTGCGCTTGCTTTACCTAGTTTTGGATCAGACGACCTTGTATTTGTCTTATCGATAAAAAAATGATTTGAAGGTAATTCTCTTCACAAAACTGGTCAACTTTAGTTCTATGACTTTGAGATCTTTATTTCGTTATAACGTTGTGTAAAGAAATATTGTATCCTAGTAACATAAAAGACAGAATATTTTTTTCCCTGTGTTTTATTTGGACTAACTTTTCTTTTTTAAAGAACAATAAGAATTTACGCACTTGCACTTGTCCGGGTATATATCCCTCTAAACCACATCTGCAATCTGCATGTGGGACCAAGAGAGCACACTACGGTATTTATTTCAATTAGCTCTCACGGACAGCTAACATAGATTATGATACCAGACTCAGAAGGCTACAATACATACCATACAAGAAAAAAAACCGGCCAAGTGCGAGTCGGACTCGCGCACTGAGGGTTCCTTACCACCACATAAACTTAATTGTATTCGTTGAAATTTCAGTAAGTTAATGTGCTAGATTTCTTGAGTCCGACACGCGCTTGACCAAATTTTATTATTTGTTGTTATTTTATAGCTTATGCACTATAAACATACCAATTTTCAAGTTTGTAAGTGTTCCCGTTTTTAAATAGAACTAAAACAAAAATCGCCTCAGTGACCATCCAACTTGACCCCTCTCTTATATGAATGTTCTGGAAACGGGAGCTTACCACAATTGGTTACTATTAGTTGTGAGAAAAGTTGTAATATTTAATGATTTCAGACTTTTCCCATTATTTGTACTGTGAGACCTAGCTTCTTGCCATATTTCATAATTTTAGGTCAACGGGAAGTACCTTGTAGGTTTTGCATTTTTGAATAAATGTATGGAGATGATGATATATTTTGATTGCGTCGTTGTAAAAAATTGAAATTTTCAGATCTTGTGTGGTTTATGGATCCTAATATGTGGTATTCATTTCAACCTGATACCTTTACCCGTTCGTGAGATAAAGGGTCTTGACAGACAGACAGACAGACAGACAGACAGACAGACAGACGGACAACAAAGTGATCCTATAAGGGTTCCGTTTTTTTTCTTTTGAGGTACGGAACCCTAAAAACAGCATTTTTGACAGTTACTTGCGTTTGTAATCTAATAAAAAAACTCACAGATTTCGTGGCTATATCGAGCACATTGGAAATGAATCTACGGAATCCGAAAAAATATTTTCTTTTTTGAAAAAGGTTAGGCTATAGGGCTAACTCTTAACCCGATGGTCTTTGTTTTAGGCTCAAATTGTAGCTGACTAAATTGTCCAGAGGAACTTTTCTAAAATTTTTGATATCATTCTTTGTTTCCAAAATATCGAGCGCCAAAATCAAAAATTCGGAAAGAAATAACTTTTTTCACTATTTCGGCCTTAACTTTTTTCTTTTTTAACTTTCTCGTATATAAGGTGACTTTTAATTAGTTCTTGATAGAAAAAGGTATGAATGTACTCATGATACTGAACAACTTTCCCCAAGGAACATAGGTCGAAATACGAAAATGAACTTTTGACCTCCCATAGAAACTGCATCAGCTGATAGCGCATTTTGTATGGGAGGTCAAATTAGATTTTTCTTATTTCGACCTATGTTCCTTGGGAAAAGTTGTTCAGTATCATGAGGACATGCATGTCTTTTGCTATCAAGAACTAATTAAAAGTCACCTTAAATTTTTTTACACCTTATAGCTCTTGTAAAACACGTCTTTTGTTTTTATTGAGCCTTTTTTAAATATTATATCTTCACCAAAGATTTTGGAAACTACGCCAGGGGGCGTTTAAAGCGCAGCGTTTTTCTTACGTCAAAGATCTTCACACACAACCCTCCGAGATATAAGGGGATCGCATTTTTTCATGAAATCGGAGCCTACACTACTGGAGCGAACGAAAAGACATTTCAAAGTCAAAGTCAAAATCGTTTATTCATTGTTGGATATTAAAATCTCTTAATGACGTCAGCTAAACTACATCGCTTCACAAACAATGTCAAAATCAAAACCTCAAGTATGATGAAAACCACGGTAGTGCGGTCAATTAGCTGTTTCACGTAGACACGCCTTAAAATTTCACCAAATATTTTCCAGGCACTAGTTAGGTACATAGCTCTCAATTTTTGATAGGAGCCAATTCTTGTATTTAAAAAAAAATCCATAGAAAATTCAAGAATTGGCTCCTATCAAAAATTGAGAGCTATGTACCTAATTCTTGAATTTCAAAAAAAAATTGAATTTCAAAAAAAATTCCATAGAAAATTCAAAAATTGGCTCCTATCAAAAATTGAGAGCTATGGGAAAAAATTTGGTGCAATTTGGTGAATTTGGCGTTATAAGACGTTAAGCGACCGGACTACGGATAAAAACTTTATAATTAAATGAGCAACATTCACAAATATTTTGCTCTGTATAATCGTAGCCGAAGGCCAATAACAGATGGCGCTGAAGGGTTTGTGTAACGCGCTATTTTCAAGAAATGCTCAAAAAAACAATGAAAACGATTTTTCCCGGACATGTGACCTAGGAAGATCACTTTTTCATCAAAATCGTTACGAGTCGTTTTCGAGAGACCAATATATATAAATATTGCTTGTTCAATAGTTTACGATCTCGAAAACGGCTCTAACAAATTCAATGAAATTCAAAACACACACTTAAATTAAAGTGAACGTATCCAAAAATTTTTATTAAACATTTAAACTACAGAGCCAACAAAAAATCGACACATATGAAGAAGCGTGTAGACATCACAACCTTCTCACCCTTAAAAACAGACGAATGTTGTTGGACATGTTTTTCCTTCATGGAATAATACATTTTCAACTAGACAGTCCCTCCATTAGGTACCTCTTTGCTATCCATAAATGTACCCCAACGTCGGCTCAGAATAACAAACTATAACATTTTCAGAACACCACCTAGTAACACGAACTATGCTCAAAATGAATTCATATCACGATCCACAAAAATCTACAATGACAATTTTAGTGACATCGATATTTTTGCCCTTCCAAAATCTATTTTTAAATCCAAAGTTATACTTAAAATTTCGCAGTCTTGATAATTTAAGAGCGGGTATAAAGGCAAATTACCTATCTTAGATTGAATTTAATATCGCAAAATAAGATCCAATTAATAAATAATAAATATATATGGTTACAACATCGTATTTGCAAGATTTTTAATTGATTCAATTCACAGTAGAATAAAACTATCTTGATAGAAAAAAATCCCAAAGTGACCTCTTATTTTCATATAAAATGAGTTTTTCTCAGGTTGTATTGCATATTATTAAGCCATTATTTAATAATAACATCCTTAACATATTATCGAGCGCCACTATTAGCGATTTTACAAAAGAAATTATATTTTACGAGTTATTAAAATAAACAACATTCGGCGCTTACGACATTTTTATTTCGCGCAGCAAGTTATCGTCCGTCGCAGCTAACGGCAGGCATCAAGCTGTTTTGTTTCACGAATCAGTCTTGTTCGCTCCGTTGAGACGGGAAGACTGTGATTGTGTGCACCGCACGGTAAAAATAAACATAACCAACAAAGAAAACATGAATAAATACGGAAAACAAATCTTTTTGTGAGGGGCTGTGAATGTATTCGTAGTTTTCGTTTAGTTTTTTTTGGTTTCTTTATATATATTTTTTTACCTTTTATTGATGGGATCAATCTGAACAGCTTTTGTTCAACGACTTTGCTAACAACACAAAAAAACAACAAACACCTTACAAAAGACAATGCAACTTTTCCATAGACCTCTGGTCCAACATTTTGAAAGGTGTTGTACAAGAGCGAAACCCATGTCAAATGATAGACTTTATCATTACTAACAACTTTTACTATAGCACCAAAAATATAGTTCCCGGTGAAAAAAAGTTATGACCTTGCAAATTTCAGGAATTATGTGATTTCATAATTATTGAATTTCTTAGCATAGCATATATTACGCCAGTATTATATTACTCTATGATATAACACATGATTTCAACTCCTGTGCCTAATAAATAAGTTAAAATAATATATATGATAACAAAGCCAAGACATCCACTCTACGGGATCTCTTCCGCCGCAGGTCGGTTGCGAAGCCGCAAAAGCTTCCTGCGATCTACACAGCATACCGAAGAAAACCCTTCCGACGTGAGATGCAGCCTTTGGGCAAACGAGTACCCACATTCACTGTACAACAACATCTAACTCGGAGTAATAATTGGTATCATTAATAGAAACCAAAGGGTCTTCACACCCTGACCTTATGCTAGTCTGTCTTAACATAAACAATTTTTTCAACAACATTTTTCTTAGTGGCTCGAAAAAAAGTCCCGTCGCCCGTGGAATATTCAATAATAAAATAAGCTCGTTAGAAATAGAAAGTCTAAAAACAGTTAAAAGTCACAACGAGTCGGTCGAACTTCGCTTGTAGATCGTGCACGCATGCTTTGTGCGCGTGATACCGCTGTCATACACACTAGCATTTATCTCTAGTCTGAGTAATGAGTAATAACGCAAACAGGATCGCAGCCATGTGTTCTGTCTCTTTCTCGCCTGTTATCTCCTAGGCAATAAACCCACGTCACCTTCATGGAGTCTTTGCAGTCGTTAGAAACGTTACCGTGCACTTATCTGTGGTCTTTTTGGTGACTTGGCAAATATCTTAGACCCCAATTTATTCTTTATAATGTTGAACTAAGCTTTGTTTACCGGACTTTGATTTTCTTATGGATTATGCCTAATGAATTATGCCTAAATTTATGACTTTTTTAGCTCAACAGTAAGGCAGAAAAATAACGATAATTTTGGTCCAAATAGTACCCACCCACACTGTTGATAATTCCTCAACTGAAAAGCATGTTTTTAGCTTAATACTTTTGTTTCTTGCTTTTTTTTAAGTACGATTTTAGGGTTCAATGTCCAGAAAAGAATGTCTAATGTTTGATGATTTACGTATTGAAAACGAAGTTAATTCAAGTGATAATAATGGGAATATTACATTTTTTTGTTAATTTAAATTTATTGCACAAACGTACAAAGGGTGGGCCTGATGCCAAGCAGCATTATCTACCGGCCAACCTAAAGGCAGAACAGAAAGAGTGATGCGTCCTGTGAACGGTTACCTTCTTGGTCCTGGTATTGTTGGGTACGCAGATGACAGTACTGCCGTCGAGAGATATATGCCTAGCACAAGATCCAGTAGTGAAGACATACGTTCTTCGAAAGAGGCTCTAACATAGCGAATAAACTTGACTTTAAGTCGTGTCTCCGAGTAGGGTGACAAAAATCTGGTGAGTTTCAACGCCACCAAAACACAGACGAGTCTGTTCACCGCCAAAAGGAGTCTGTTCAATCTGGCTCCTACTTTTCGAGGTACAACTGTACCAGTTACTGACAGCCTCGAGCTACTTGGCATGACGTTGTGTGTAAACCTGAACTTCGGCGCTAGCGTTGATTCAAAAGCCCAAACTGCAGCAAAGAAGCTGGACATCCTCAATAGTGTTAAACGACACTTCATTCCTGGTTAGCTTCTAGTTTTACACAAAGCCCAAGTCCGATCCTGCATGGAGAATTGCTGTCACCTTTGGGATGGCTCAGCTAAATACCAACTAGAAGCACTAGACTCGATAGATCGCACAGCCAAGAAGCTCGTTGGTGATGAGAGATAATGAGATGAGATGCTAGTGAAAACCAAGTTTCACAGTCTGGCCCACCGTCGCAAGGTTGCATGTCTGTCGGTCTTTTATAGATTGTAATTCGGAGAGTATGCTCGAGAGCTCTACGAGCTTATTCCGCCATCTCCTTTCTACCATCGGGAGTACAGACGCACCGCGGGAATTCACACATACTTGGTTGATATTCTGCACATTCGCACAAAGCGCGTTTAAACATCTTTTATAATGCGCACGGCTAAAGAGTGGTACTCTCTGTCTGCGTCTGTGTTCCCGAGTTCATATAACCCTAATCTATTCAAGTCGCGAGTGAAAAGGCTTCTTCTGGGCAAGCTCGTTCCATCGTCGACCTCATCTCTGTCCTCAAGACTAGATCGAGGTCAAGAATAAGCCCATTGACAATAAAAAAAAAACCGGAAACCCCAAGTTGAGATCGAGGCTACATGTGTCTGCATAATAAATGACCAGGACGCAGAAGGCTTGCACAAGCATACGCTTTGTCTCAATTGGAAGATTTGGATGGAAGTTTTTAAATCTATAAAGAAGTTTAAGAGAATTTATGACCCTGCGGCTAATGTTGTTGGTCTTTCCAACTGAGGGTGTTGTCAAGATTTAAGCCAAGATCCTTCACGCTTTTACAGAGTTCAATAACATTATTATTGTACTACCAACATTAATATGAACTACCTAAAATAATAGATTGGCATTTACCAGGGTTAACCGCGATACCGAATTTTAGTGACCAATGATGTTTCATTTTTTTAATTAATATTATTACGATTACAACATTTTCCCGGTAAAATAAATTATAATAATATTGTTACGAGCTGTCACGAGAAAGAACAGTACCAGAAAGATCAATGGCCGCCGATAGGCCAAAATGCCTATTCTCCTTTTGGGATAGCTCATTACGTTAGATGTAGTTGTTTGTTGTTGTTCAAATAATCTAAATTACATTATTTTTACTAAATTTAGTTTGCGTGTATGATGTTTAAAAAATGCTAAATATGAACCCGACCCGTAGTGATCCGTTTGAAATATCCTACAGTGTAGCAGATTCCTCTTATTTTTGGCTTATATACTATGCGCGTGGTATGAAATCGAACGAACTATGATAATAAGTGTCCTGCCCGCTGCGCGGCGCGGGGGATGCAAGACGCTCGGGTGAAATCGGATTTTTTTCCTGGCTTTATACGCGCTCTGGATGGTGCTGAATCGGGAGTCCGGATTCCGTTTCACTTCACGTATCACCTAATATACCTACATATTAGGTGATACGTGAATAGAAACGGAAGCTGGACACACAATAAGTACACTTAATGTTAATTTAGCTGTGGTATCCTGTGGTAAGCTGCATTTGTAATAGATTTAAGAAATATGCTGTTGGGTACCCGTAATAAATAAAAAAAAATAAAAAGTTTACTATGTTGTTTACAAAACGTCATGATCTTTGATGGAATGGATTATAGCTATAGGTTAGTACATGTGTGGGTAAATTCATCTTCTCCGTTTTTTAGGGTTCCGTACCCAAAGGGTGCCAACGAAACCCTATATTGCTAAGCCTACATCGTTTATCTGTCTGTCCAACAATCTTTTGAACCGTAGCAGCTATATAGGGTGACTTTTAATTAGTTCTTGATAGCAAAAGATATGCATGTACTCATGATACTGAACAACTTTTCCTTTTTGCAGTTTCTATAGGAGGTCAAAACTTGATTTTCGTGTTTTGACCTAAGTATGTTTCTTGGGAAAAGTTGTTCGGTATCATGAGTACATGCATATCTTTTGCTATCAAGAACTAATTAAAGTCATAAAACTAATAAAAGTCACCCTATATGGTTGAAATTTTCAAAGAGTATGTGTTATTATTCCAAATTACCTAACAAATAATAAAACCGGTCAAGTGCGAGTCGGACTCGCGCGCCGAGGGTTCCGATATACCTATAGTATTTTTGGAAGCAATAAAGTCCATTTTCAGGACCGCAAAACTAAATTTGTTTGTAAAGGTTTTTTGCAGATTTCTGAAAAACTGTGCAACTTAGAAAGATCGTTTTATTTTTGCTGTAAAGTTTATATAAACTTCTGTCAACTGTAATTAATTCAGATTTTTCCTTACTCAAACTTCGGAGATAAGGGGGGGGAATGGTATTTTTCTTGACATTTTTCATCATAACTTTAAAACTAAGAAATTTAAAAAAATACAAAAATATATTTTAAAATGTACAAGTAAAGCCCTTTCATATGATACCCCACTCGACCTAGTAGCGACAATTTGAAATTTGGCCCCCCCTATTTTGGCCCCCTTTATATTAATAATCATACTTTTTTCAAATTTTTTTCTTGTGCAATTAAGTTGGGCAACTATATTCTAAAACTATTCCAAATTTCAGGTTGATAGCATAAGTGGTTGCTGAGATATAGAGGTGTGACAGACAGACGGACAGACAGAGCGGCACCATAAGGGTTCCTTTTTTTTACCATTTTGGTATCGGAACCCTAAAAACGACGAAAAACTTACAAAGTAAGGGGGTCCCCGTACAACAAACGTATTTTTATGGTGTTTTTTTTTTATTTTAGCTCTATCGTAAACAGAAGAACAACAAATAATAAAACTTCGCACATTTAATGCACTTCTTACCTTAGTGGTACGGAACCCTCGGTGTGCGGGTCCGACTCCCGTTGGCTGTTTTTTTAGTTTTTCTTAAAAAGGGCTCGATTAAGAATGTCTACAGCACCATGTGTTGCTGGGCTTTGGTTGTGCTATAATTGAATTAGTCCCTTTGAGGCTGAGCTTACAGAATTGATGCTGAGCTTACAGAATTGGTGAAAAGTGTACTTTCAGGCTGAGCTTACAGAATTGGTGGAAAGTGTACTTTGAGGCTGAGCTTACAGAATTGGTGGACAGTGTACTTTGAGGCTGAGCTTACAGAATTGGTGGAAAGTGTACTTTATGATGTATAATCTATTTTTTAGGGTTCCGTACCTCAAAAGAAAAAAACGGAACCCTTATAGGATCACTTTGTTGTCCGTCTGTCTGTCTGTCTGTCTGTCTGTCTGTCTGTCTGTCTGTCTGTCTGTCTGTCTGTCTGTCTGTCTGTCAAGACCCTTTATCTCACGAACGGGTAAAGGTATCAGGTTGAAATTAATACCATATATTAGGATCCATGGACCACACAAGACCTGAAAATTTCAATTTTTTACAACGACGCAATAAAAAGATATGTCATTTTATGTTCTCATCTCCATACATTTATTCAAAAATGCAAAACCTACAGGGTAGTTCCCGTTGACCTAAAATTATGAAATTTGGCAAGAAGCTAGGTCTTACAGTACAAATAATGGGAAAAGTCTGAAATCATTAAATATTACAACTTTTCTCACAACTAATAGTAACCAATTGTGGTGAGCTCCCGTTTCAAGAACATTCATATAAGAGAGGGGTCAAGTTGGATGGTCACTGAGTTTTTAAAGTCAAAGAGCAAAAGCTTTTAGTATATAATAAATATGGTAGGTAGTACTGGGTAGTATGGGTCATACTGTGCCTGGACGGTGGTGGTATTGCTTAATAAATTTTTAAAAATTTTGCTTTTTTACTTTTGAAATGTTTTTGATATTTTTAGACGCTTACCTTACAGGTTTCGCCGTCAATATTTAAATAAAATAAAGATAAGAAAATAGTTAATGTTTTTTTTACTTTTATAATATAATTATACTTACTAAACAAAGTTTATTTAATACGTGACAAAGTGTGGAACCATAATCTGATATCAGCGCCATCTTTAGGTACACGGTACAGACTTTTTAACCTAACTTCCTCTGAGACATCCAAAGCTCAAGATAATACCAATTATGGCCGCTAGGATTGCCACTAGGACGACACAGGTAAAAAATAATTAGAACCGTTTGATTGTATGCTATAGGTACTCAAAAAAAATTTCCTGCTTATAATAAATAAATTATATCACGGATTGCTTTGAAAATTAGAAATATGCAACATAAGCGTAAATTGGGTTAGGATGGAGGTAGGATACGCCATCTATACCGTTTAATATAGCTGGTAGGTAGGTATACTGCGTGCAAAATAACTTTGTCTGTGACCGTTAATGCGCAGAAGTCAAAAAATTAGTCGCGGGGGTGAGCACGGCTCCCCCCAGGGGGCGAGCGAATCGCTCATTGGCTCTCCGCCTGTCACCCATGCGCGGAAAATAAAGACTTGTTCTGAACGCGCTGTACCTATTCCTGTCAAATGAGGTGCGTGAAGGAAACCAGACAGATGAGCCAAGACTGATTTTATTATTCAATTCATAACATGCGAATGTGTGCCTACCTACATGAACTTTATAGACCTACCTACATTACCTACAATCCCCTTATTAAACAAAATAAGATGATTTAGATTAAACATTTCTAACATTAAATTATACTGTGCAATACATAACAAAACTACCTACAATCCTCTTATCAAGCAATATAAGATGAACTAGGTATACAAATTTATGATTTTTATAATTAGAAACAACATTATAATTACAGACTTCATTACTTTTCAAGTGATTCATTATTTCTCTCACAAAACATACCTACTAAGTTATAAGAAAGATCTAACTAAAGCATGCATTATTATTACATTAAGTTGTTTGAATTAATAATTAAATTATTTTACTTATCTATTAGTCCAGGCAGTGAATTTTGCAGTTGTATGAGATTTTCACAATAAATCCTACAACAGGGATTTTTTGTAGTTTCTTAGAATATGTCATTCCAGCTTTAAATTTCTGGTTTTCTCCCGATAAAAGATTGAGATTTTTTTTAAAATTATTTAAATAGTCTTACTTTGGTATATCTTCCGAAGAATAATTTCTACACAAGGGATTTTTCCTGACAAGACTTTTTACTAATAAATGAAGCTAAGCTTAGAATATCTCCTCTCAATAAAAAGAGATAAAAAAAAGGAAAACAAATTGTTACGAAAAATTACTATTATGTATATACGAAATTCTACACTAGTGATCTTTTTGTAATAGTATTATAATATTGTAAAGATCAATGTCACAAGTTTTCCCTTCAGTGATTTGAGAGGTTTTTTTAAAAGTACATTTAATGCCTTTTCATGCCTACGCATTAATTCTACAGTCGGAATTTGTTTAAAACCTTACAGAGTGTTATTTTTTAAACCGAATTATAAAAATTTCTCCTATGGCGAACACGAGGAATTCCTGTAATAAAAAATAAAAACAATAGTATTAACGAGTGCATGGAGCGGGGTGCGGGCGGGGTGGGGCGGTCGGCGTCCGTCGGTGAGGCGGTGATGGCGCGCTCGCTGTCTGTGTGAGCGACGCGACGCGGGACGTGGACGAGATAGTTTGTGGCGAATTTCCTTTTCTTACTATAGTAGAAATTACATTTAGGTAAATGGCTGAAGTAGGTACACAATGGTAAACTTTTTTTAAAACCTGTGTTACGAGTGG
The DNA here is from genome assembly GCA_947532105.1 of Athrips mouffetella. Lineage (NCBI taxonomy): Eukaryota > Metazoa > Arthropoda > Insecta > Lepidoptera > Gelechiidae > Athrips > Athrips mouffetella. The sequence goes on along the minus strand of OX383976.1, from coordinate 4,105,752 downwards.
AGCTACGAGCGGAACCTGTAGTGCTAACAAAAATTATATTTTAGTTGCCTAAATATTGAATATACCTACCTATACTTAGGTACTTAATTTGGTAAAAACAGTTTAAATAATAGAATAGCCTCAGGTTTGGGGGGGAAACGGGAAATACGAAACCAAGCTCAAAGACGATTAGCGCGCAAGAAAGCTCATATATATTTTGTTGACCTATTTGGCTTGGGTTTTTCGATTTTCGTGTAGCCCAGCAATTATGTTCTTAAGGTGACACCCACGCCAAAACTACCGCGCAAGTGCTCGGAATTTTCAACTTAATTAATTGAAATCTACAAAAAATGGAGACGTAATTTTTTTTATTATTACATCAATATATTTGCTAGAAGAACATGGGGCCCAAAACACGATTTGGTAAAATTTTCTCGATAGAAAAAAAACGCAAAGTAAGCTCTAATTTCGCTTTTTTAGACATGTTTCTCAGACTAAAATCCTGAACGATTTAATTATTGTAAAATAATGGGTAATTTATTTTATGTCTACTTCTTACTCATTATATGTATAATGTACGCTTGGGATTAGTTTTTCAATATTTACATAATATCATTTAATAAAAACACTTAAACACAAAATTTGCGCACCCGCGACGCGCGGCAAAAGACGTAAGTACCTACCCATAACCACCAGGCTGCAGCACGCGCTAATATAAACATTATTTCAATGGCATGACGTGCGATATTTGTGTATCTCGAAATGTACTTGCTTATTTGTGAATAGACTTCACCTTAAGTGTGTCTAGACTCCTGGCCATAATACCTACCTACCTACCTACCTACCTACCTAATAAATACGTTGAAACTGTGAAAGTGTTGCGTTTGCGTACGAGTAGGTAGGTAGGTATAGCTACCTACCTACCTAATACGCAGGCTAGAAATTTGTAGGTAGGTATACCTACCTACCTACTCGTACGCAAACGCAACACTTTCACAGTCACAACGTTTCATTATCATAATTTAGGTAGGTAATCAATGTAATTTTATGTACACGTATAGGTGAGTAGGTAAATGTAACGCTTGAAGACATATCTTTAACTCATAGCTTACAAAAAAACATTAATCACAAAATTTGCCAAAACACCGGCTATCGGCCATTTGATTTGGTTATCGACCACCCGTGTACCGGTTATCGGACTCGTAATTCACTGTAGAAAAATGAGTCTTATTAAAGAGCTCAAAAGGTTGGTAGTAGTTTGAAAGTAAAACAATTAATTAAACCACAATTATCAATTTATTTGCTCCAAAATCAAATCGATAATAAAGGTTCAAACTAAGGTAATTTTGAATTTATCATCATCATCATATCAGCCGAAAGACGTCCACTGCTGGACATAGTCCTCCCCTTCAGATCTCCATGAGGACCGGTCCTGCGCTACTCGCATCCAGCGGCTTACCACGATCTTGACCAGATGGTTGGTCCATCTTGTGGGGGGCCTGCCTACGCTTCGTCTTCCGGTACGTGGTCGCCACTCTTTACGCCCCATCGGCCATCGGTTCGTCTTGCGATGAGCCCGCCCTGCCCACTGCCACTTTGGATTGGCAATTCTCGGGCTGTGTCAGTTGCTTGGTTTTTCTGCGGATCTCGTCATTTCTGTTACCTCCCGCGGAGAGATTCCGAGCATGGCTCTTTCCATGGCCCTTTGGGTGACTTTGAGCTTCCTGATGGCGTCCGTCGTGGGCGGCCGCGTCAGGATGTCATATTTCATCAGTAGGCACTGGTCGGAGACTTTCGTCTTGGGACGCTGCGGTGTTTTGGGCGTGAGGATGTTGCGGAGCTTCCCGAGCGCTGCCCGTCCGAGTCGGGTTCGACGAGTGGCCTCTTTCTCTAAGTTGGATTTGCCCAGCTGGACTGTTTGTCCCAGGTATGCGTATTTATCGACGGTTTCGGGCGTGGAGTCTCCAACTATGGTTGGAGTGGGTGCGGCAAGGGCGTTGGATATAGTTTTAGTCTTATCCATGTTTATTTTGGAACCCATTTGTTTTGAAGCTCTACTGATGTTGTTGAGAGTCGTGCCGAGATCTTCCAGGGTCTCAGCCATTGCGACTGTGTCGTCGGCAAATCGAAGGTGTTTCATGTACTTGCCATTGATGTTGTGTTGATGCCAAGTCCTTTCCAGTCCAGGAGTTTTGGAGCGTCTTCCAGTGCAGCGGTGAACAGTTTTGGAGATGTGACATATCCCTGTCTCACTACTCGCGGCGACTGGATGGGTTTGGAGTCCTGGTCCTGGGGACGAGCTGGTATGGTGGCGTTCTTGTACGGATCCTTCATCATTTCAATGTACCGATGGTCGACTTGTCTCGTCTGGAGGGGTCGTGGCGCGGCCTACATCTCGATCGAATTGAAGGCTTTCTCGTAGTCCACAAAGCCTTCGATTCGATCGAGATGTGGGCTGTGCTGTGGTCTCTCCTGGGGTGCCAAGTCGACTATCTGTACGGGAATGCCGCTGTGTCGGTTCGTCTTCGGGCGTTTGGGAGGCTTCGCAGTATCTTTGCGTCCAGAGTGCCGCGGGGTCTCAAGACGAGGGTCTTTGACCAGTGTGTGTTGCAAGTGGTGACATCCATATGTCACCACTTGCAACACACCGGGGCGTGGCCGCTCGCGGTGGGCCTTGACTGGGGTATCAAGGTCACCCAAAGGGCTATGCTCGGAGTCTCACTGCGGGATCGATTGAGGGGGTCCGCAGAAGAACAAGAGTGGCTGACGTAGCCCTGAGAGTCGCTAGACTGGGGTGGCGGTGGGCAAGGCATCTCGCAAGAGTAATTTACGCCTGCCTTGAAACTCGTGCTCTCCAATTTCAATAAAAAAAAAAACAAATATTTGAAAATTATGAATGCCATTTATCGAACACTTATTAATTTCCACAGCCAGAAACAGGTCAATTTTTTACCAGTTTCTAATCGGTTGAGTTGTGTTAATTTCCTATGGTCGCAAATAGGTTTATTTTTTACTATTAATCGGCATATTGTATTTCCTACAGCCGGAAACAGGTGTAATGTTGACTAGTTATCGGCCGTTATTTACATGCTACGGCCGAAAACAGGTTAAATGTTGACTAGTTACAGGCCGTCTTATATTTCATACGGCCAGAAACAGGTTTGATTGTGACTAGCTATCGGCCGCCTAACATTCGGAACTTTAGAACGTCATATCTTCGAAAATAGAAGCCATATTAGTGGCCGGAATCTAGTTGTGAATACACAAAAATCTAGTTGTTTATAAATTTAATGGGATCTGAGTCAGCAACTTTAAGGTTTCCACAATAAACATAAAGAAAAAAGTCCTAAATAAAACCGGTCTCCAACCTCCCTGTCGATAACTGAATTTTGAAGAAAATGGTGAACGGGTTTACCGGCCTCCATAAATATCATAAATGATGAAAGTTTGATGAGTTTTGGGGCTTTAATATTAAAATTTAATATGTTAGGATCACACAAACCACGCCATACACCAATAGACAAACAGTCACACTTTAAAACTTACCTTGAAATTCAATCCACTTGCTATTTTTTTTGCTAAATTTTGTACAGGTCTACTCAGCAAATTTTAAAATGGCAACTGAGAGCATGGTTTTAGATTTTGGAAGCTAAGCTGTCGTATAATCTATAGTGAAGTTAGTCCGGATTGAATGGCGCGCAAATTAGAGAAAGATGGCCTATGAAACTTCTATTATTCAAAATATTGTACTAAAAGGCCGATAAGGGGTAGAGGCCGGTAAACCGGTACGCTTACCCTACTTGTTTTTTTTCTTCCGATCCGAGGCGCGTCATATCATACATAACTTCGAAACAAATGAAATGAGAAAGAATCCTGCGGGCGGGGCGGGCGGCACGTGTAGCTATAATGCTATCCTTTTCGCAAACGGGAAGCGAGCAGTGCAATCAAGGTCACGCGCATTAGGAAGGAATATTGTTAGAAAAGTGCGTTTTTATGTAAATAATGGAATAAAAATAATTCTCTTGTAATTGACGAGCGATATTTTGTTTTTAGTAAGATTAACTGTAACTGTTTACAGATTAAAAAAAAGTTTAGGTGTAGAATTAATGTACGAGGTAAAATAATATAAAAAAGACAAAAAAAATAATAATAAATAAGTTCTACGTATGTCACCGTGGAGAAAATTTACAGGCTTACTCGAAATGACTTTTTTTAAGCTTTTCCAAAAAATCCCCACCTGTAAGAATTTGTAAGTATTATTTATTAATGATTACGTTTAAATTTATTTTATCTCTGAAAATACTTGAAAAAAACTGGAGAATTTATATTTATAGGATAAATGTTAAAGCAATTAATAAAATTATACAACATCCCTACTGTAGGATTTATTGTTTACGAGCAAGACAATATAGTTTATTTTCCCCCCTTTTTCGTTTTTGGTATGGAGGGGGGTGAAATTATTTTGCAAAGTTTTCTAACTACATCAAAATATTTTTTAGAAAAAGAAATCAGGAATGTAGGAATTAATGTGGATTTTTTATTAGAATGACCGTACTATATTACTTACATATTTATTTTATTTATTGATTACTTTTGTAACCATATTGTACAATTTTTATATCTATATTGTATTTGTTTTACATGCATATTTATTTACTTGATAAATTATTGTTATGTATTTATAATAATTATATCACATTTATTATGACGATTCGCTAAGTTGTTGTTGTTGGAAAGCCCCACCGATCAGGAGGTCTCACTATCCTGCCGGAAAAGGTTTTAGGGCTCCCGCACACGACCGAGTTTTTGTAGGTCCGATTATCGGGCACATTTTTCCCCCGATTTTACGACCGATTTTGTGACCGACCCAACGCACACGAGCGATAATCGGTGACCGATTTTCTTGTATGACGAATGACGATAGGGAGGTGATCGATCAAAATAATATCGACACACGATGTCGATGATTTTATTTTTTGTTAGTGAGATAAGATTCCATGAACATATTTTTTTATAAGTCTCGGTATTATCAAAAATGCTTCTAATGGTCATTATTTGTTAATATACAGGGTGTTAGGCTAGGATACCTATACAGGATGTAAGAGTAAGTATAAAAGGTGTTAGGTTAGAACGACTAAGTACTATACATACAGGGTGCTAGGGTAAGTATACTGGGTGTTAGGTTAGGATTATTATACAGGATATTAGGGTAAGTATACAGGATGTTAGGGTAAGTATACAGGATGTTAGGTTAGGATAAATACACACGGTTTCAGGGTAAGTATACAGGGTGTTAGATTAGGATCACTATATGTATAGGGTCTTATGGTAAGTATACATGGTGTTAGGATAGGATAACTATACAGGGTGTTAGGTTAGGATCACTATATGTACAGGGTTTTAAAGTAAGTATACAGGGTGTTAGGTTAGGATTACTATACAGGGTGTTAGGGTAAGTATACAGGGTGTTAGATTAGGATCACTATATGTACAGAGTCATCTATACCCGTGGGTGTCGTAAGAGGTGACTAAGGGCTTATGAACCGGAGGATGGGCAGCAACAACTTGCTGTGAATCGTACGATCTTACATACTGCGGTCACCAACAACAGCGGTCGCCAGCCGCAACGCCCACATGCGTGCGACTATGGTAAATCCCCCTCAAAGTACCACGCGATTTTACTGGAGATCTGGTGAGAGCTCCCTGTCGTGCAGTGGACGCGTTTATGGGATGTTATGATGATATAACGATATGTACATCGTGTGGCCTGGAGCAGCGGCAAATAAAATTAATGGACCGTCCATAGGGTATCACTGATCGATTGACAGTACTTGCAGGTATCCTAAACCAATAAATTCTGCACAATAAATACAATAAACTTTTAATTCACTACCCGACTACGGCAAAGAGGAGGGTTATGATTTTGAACGGTATGTATGTATACTGGTCCTTCATAACTTCTAAACTAGTTATCGTAATTTGACAAATGAGGTACCGTTAGGAGCGTCTTGATCAACCGCTGGGTATAGTAGGTAGGACTAGGCCCGCCCCGGCTTTGCACGGGTAGATATAGTGTTTTTTTGTGTCACGGGTTACTAAATAAAAAACCGGCCAAGTGCGAGTCGGACTCGCGCACTGAGGGTTCCGTGCCACCACATAAACATAATTGTATTAGCTGAAATTTCAGTAAGTTAATGTGCTAGATTTTTTGAGTCCGACACGCGCTTGACCAAATTTAATTATTTGTTGTTATTTTATAGCTTATGCACTATAAACATACCAATTTTCAAGTTTGTTAGTGTTCCCGTTTTTAAATAGAACTAAAACAAAATCGCCTCAGCGACCATCCAACTTGACCCCTCTCTTATATGAATGTTCTTGAAACGGGAGCTCACCACAATTGGTTACCATTAGTTGTGAGAAAAGTTGTAATATTTAATGATTTTAGACTTTTCCCATTATTTGTACTGTGAGACCTAGCTTCTTGCCAAATTTCATAATTTTAGGTCTACGGGAAGTACCCTGTAGGTTTTACATTTTTGAATAAATGTATGGAGATGAAGACATAAAATGCCATATCTTTTGATTGCGTCGTTGTAAAAAATTTAAATTTTCAGATCTTGTGTGGTTCATAGATCCTAATATGTGGTAATAATTTCAACCTGATACCTTTACCCGTTCGTGAGATAAAGGGTCTTGACAGACAGACAGACAGACAAACGGACAACAAAGTGATCCTATAAGGGTTCCGTTTCTTTCTTTTGAGGTACCCTAAAAAGAGGAGCCCTAAAAAGAGTAAAAACGATTTGGATTTATTTTTAATTTGGATTTATTTTTAAATTACTTAGTGGTAGGGATTTTGTGCAAAGTCCTTCTGGTGAAGTACCACCCCCTTGCCTATTTCTGCCGTGAAGCAGCAATTCGAAGGGTAAGGGAGTCAGTAAAACTACCGGCACATGAGACATACCATCTTAGTTCTCAAAGTAAGCAACGCGCTTTGCTATCTTATTAGTTTCCAAATATCCTATACTATTAAACGTGCAATATTTGTACAGTACCTGGTCGACCGAGCTTCGCTCTATAATAGCTGCCTGAGCATTAAAATATCATCGGGTGAGCAAGCTATTCTACTCGCCAACAGGTGGCGCTGTAGGTTTCTGTCTTAAAGGCGGCCCCCGAACGCTCTCTTATAGTAAATTTCATCGAAATCGTTTGAGCCGTTTTCGAGAAACAGATTGCAAACATATAGGTATATTTGTACACAAATTTTGCTCGTTAAATAGTATTTTCCCAAGGAACATAGTTCGAAATACGAAAAACCAAATTTGACCTTCCATACAAAATGCGCTATCAGCTGATGCAGTTTCTATGGGAGGTCAAAAATTGATTTTCGTGGGAAAAGTTGTTCCGTTACTGATATTGATCCCTGATCTATGTCACGCATTCAAATTACCCGGTATATATATATTTGTAAACGGTTTTTCGAAAACGGCTCTAACGATTTCGATAAAATTTACAATTTCTCCGTGATTTAGACGGAAATCTACAGTGCTATCTGTTGGCGAGTAGAATAGCTTGCTTATCCAATGATATTTTAATGTTGTGGCGGCTATTATAGAGCGAAGCTCGGTCGACCAAGTACTGCCACTAATATGGGTGCTATGGGCGGTAGTGAGCACTTATCAGGTGGCCCACCTGCACGTTTGCTCACTTGTAACATAAAAAAAATGGTTAAGGTTCATAAGTAATAGACAAAGCTAGATTTCTCATCATCGCATACACTCTTTGATGCTCTACCTATGGGATAAAGGCGTGATGATGCGTTTGATTAATATTAAAATAACTTTAAACATCATTAAACCAATTCCTCATAATATCTAAGAGAGCCTATACTTTAATTATTTGCCCCTGTTATGTACAGGACTAACGTGCCACACGTTGTAGGTACGAGTAAGCTGCCGTTATTCATAATCTAAGGGTACGAGTATATACCTAATCCGTTTCAAGCTATGGTTTCAAGAGTCAATGCCAACACTTACCAACACATATTGCAGCCATAGAACCAGACAAACCACCAAGAACCAGACGAACTAGAGTATATTTGACGAAAAAAATAACATTATGTTACAAACTTGTTTTTTTTCTGACAGCTTTAGCTGATTACTATTGATCATGGTGCACAATAGCCTTGATATAGGTAGCTGCAAAATGTGTTGCTAAACTTTGGCATTGACTCGTGAAACAGATTATATTATATTCACTAGTACCTACTCTAGCGCACCTAATGTACTTACGCAGAGCAACAGAGGGGTACTTGCGGTGAAGCGGGGGGAGGGGGGCGGGCATCGTAAATACGGATACGGAGCACCTTGTTTTAAAGGTTGATAACTAAACACTGGCTCTACACGTTGGCCGCGTGACCGCGCCGGCGCAGCCAACGTCTACTAGGCCCGTTTGAGTGAGTTTGCCGTTTGCGACCAACGCTCGCCGGCGTGCCGCCGTCGGTTATCGGTTTTGCCACAAGCCGCAAACGGCGTTCACACGTTGGCCGTGTCCTCATTTCCAATAAGTGGAGTAGATGGACGTTTTAATTTTTTTTAATAAGTAAAAATAATTTCGTCTTATTTTTCAAATATGGTGCTGCAGCTGGTAATAAAAATTAAAAGCACTGTAAAATTACATTGCAGCGGCAGTAATAGTCTCCGCGTCTACGTCCATCTTGCTTGACAGACCTACACGCTACACCTACACACACCAACGTGTGAACGCTGTCATCAAGCTTGCCGGCCGGCGCGGCGTGTTGGCCCAAAGTCTACTGGGGGCTAAAGGCTCATCCACATATTCGGCCATGACCGCCAAATATAAGCCAACACGCATGTGTAGGTATAAGGCATATACAGCGAACATAACCCTCCTGTTTTGGGGCAGTCGGGTAAAAATAACTCTTACTGTGGCGCAGAAGTCAAGAAAAGAGTCGCGGGAGTGAGCGCGGTAGTGGGAGAGGATGCGAGTGAATCGTTCATTGGCTCTCCGCCTGTCACCCATGCGCAGAAAATAAGAACCACAGAGCTCTGAAGTCCATCTACTTCTAGAGACGAATTCTTTATGTCATTCTTTACAAATCAGTGTCACCATTTACTAAAACTAACACGTTTTCCTTTGAGTGCGATAAACATAGTACCATTATCGCGAGAGAGTAATATGCAAAAAACCAGTGACAGCGTCTCTATGGCAACGAATGTGTTTATGATGTGCATTCAAAATAAGCACCTAGGAACATAAATTGGAAAGTATACCTATTCAATAAGGAACCAATGTTTTTTACTATATTCGCTTCTATGGGGGGGTGCGCGCGCAGGCGGAGTGGCCCTATCGTAGTTCTGTGGTCAGAACCAAACTTAAGGAGAGATCACACCTGGCTTAATTCAAAGACTAATTCGGCACAGTATATCACGCCCCGTGTGGTGCCGGCAAAAAATAGTACCAACCTATCTCTACCCATGGGTGTCGTAAGAGGCGACTACAGGGCTAATGAACCAGAGGATGTGTATCGTATCATCTCTCTTATATTCTGCGGTCACCAACAACCGCGGTCCATGGTGCCAGCCGTAACGCTAACAAGCGTGGTGACTATGATACTTCTCCTGCACATTGCTTTAGCAAAAACTGGAATTTTGGAGATAAGATAAAGATATTTATTTGCTATAGAAATTTAGGGAGGGAGTTTCCTGTCCTGTAGTGGACGTTTCATGGGATGTCATGATAATATTACGATATACATCGTAATATAGTAAAGGAGCTTTTATTTTTAAGAAGATTTCTGCAACTGGCAGTAAGACGCATATTTATAGAAAAGTGCCTACGTACAGTTGACCGCACTTCAGTGGTAACACTTTGTCCATTGCGGGTCTCTGGTTTCGGGCGTCCTGTTTATGTTTTGACTGACGTGCTGTTGACCGTACCTACCTAGCATAGCTATCCAAAACTGAAACGAAACTGGAAAAAAAAAACAATGAAAACCGGTTGTTTCGGTTGTTCCAGTCCAAAAACCGACCCTACCCGTAAATAATCCGTTCTTGAATTTTTTTTCGTAGGTCCCTCGGGGGTTACTGGGAGTGTAAATTTAAAAAGGAGACTGAATTAGGCTCCCGTGTATATTCGAAAAATGGTTTATTTTTTCAAAAAAATGGTTTTTCTTGAATAACTCGGCCATTTTTGATTTCACAGTAAAACCGTACTGACAAAAAATGTAGGAAATTTGAATTTCTACAAGTTTAGTCCACACAATTTTTCTTCAAGGATCGATATTTTAGAAAGTAAACCTGAAAAACGCAACAAATTCAAAATATTACCATTATCTCCTATGTTCCACGTTTTACGGCATGAATAAAAAGAAACAAAGTTGTAGAAAATCAAATTCTGAACAATTTTGGTCCCTACCTTTTTTCTCCCAAAATCGATATTTTGGAAATTAAACCTGAAAAACGCGTCAAATTGAAAATATTATCATTATCTCCTATGTTCCACGTTTTACGGCATGAATGAAAACAAACAAAGTTGTAGAGAATCAAATTTTGAACAATTTTGGTTTCTACCTTTTTCCCCCCAAAATCGATATTTTGGAAATTAAACCTGAAAAACACGACACAAATTCTAAATATTATCATTATCTCCTATCTTCCACGTTTTACGGCAAGAATGAAGAGAAATAAAGTTGTAGAGAATCAAATTCTGAACAATTTTGGCTCCTACCTTTTTTCCCCCAAAATTGATATTTTGGAAATGGAACCTGGAAAACGCGACCAATTCAAAATATTATCATTATCTCCTATGTTCCACGTTTTACGGCATGAATGAAAAGAAACAAAGTTGTAGAGAATCAAATTCTGAACAATTTTGGTACCTACCTTTTTCCCCCCAAAATCGATATTTTGGAAATTAAACCTGAAAAACACGACACAAATTCTAAATATTATCATTATCTCCTATCTTCCACGTTTTACGGCAAGAATGAAGAGAAATAAAGTTGTAGAGAATCAAATTCTGAACAATTTTGGCTCCTACCTTTTTTCCCCCAAAATTGATATTTTGGAAATGGAACCTGGAAAACGCGACCAATTCAAAATATTATCATTATCTCCTATGTTCCACGTTTTACGGCATGAATGAGGAGAAACAAAGTTGTAGAGAATCAAATTTTGAACAATTTTGGTTCTTACCTTTTTTCCCCCAAAATCGATATTTTGGAAATTAAACCTGAAGAACGCGACAAAAATTCTAAATATTATCATTATCTCCTATGTTCTACGTTTTACGGCAAGAATAAAGAGAAACAAAGTTGTAGAGAATCAAATTTTGAACAATTTTGGTAACTACCTTTTTTCCCCAAAAATCGATATTTTGGAAATTAAACCTGAAAAACGCGACACAAATTCTAAATATTATCATTATCTCCTATGTTCCACGTTTTACGGCATTAATGAAGATAAACAAAGTTGTAGATAATAAAATTCTGAACAATTTTGGTTCCCACCTTTTTGCCCCCAAAATCGATATTTTGGAAATTAAACTTAATTATTTAATTAATTACCCATTGATTAATGACAACTTAAATTGTTCAGAATCTGATTCTCTACAACCTTGTTTCTCTTCTTTCATGCTGTAAAACGTGGAATATAGGAGATAATGATAATATTTTGAATTGGTCCCGTTTTTCAGGTTTCTTTCCCAAAATATCAATTTTGGGGGGAAAAAGGTAGGTACCAAAATTGTTCAGAATTTGATTCTCTACAACTTTGTTTCTTTTCATTCATGCCGTAAAACGTGGAACATAGGAGATAATGATAATATTTTGAATTTGTCGCGTTTTTAGGGTTCCGTACCTCAAAAGAAAAAAACGGAACCCTAATAGGATCACTTTGTTGTCCGTCTGTCTGTCTGTCTGTTTGTCTGTCTGTCTGTCAAGACCCTTTATCTCACGAACGGGTAAAGGTATCAGGTTGAAATTAATAGTATATATTAGGATCCATGAACCACACAAGATCTGAAAATTTCAATTTTTTACAATGACGCAATCAAAAGATATGGCATTTTATGTCCTCATCTCCATACATTTATTCAAAAATGCAAAACCTACAGGGTACTTCCCGTTGACCTAAAATTATGAAATTTGGCAAGAAGCTAGGTCTCACAGTACAAATAATGGGAAAAGTCTAAAATCATTAAATATTACAACTTTTCTCACAACTAATAGTAACCAATTGTGGTGAGCTCCCGTTTCAAGAACATTTATATAAGAGAGGTGTCAAGTTGGATGGTCGCTGAGGCGATTTTTGTTTTAGTTCTATTTTAAAAACGGGAACACTTACAAACTTGAAAATTGGTATGTTTAGTAGTGTTAAGTTTAGTGCATAAGCTTTAAAATAACAACAAATAATAAAATTTGGTCAAGCGCGTGTCGGACTCAAAAATGTAGCACATTAACTTACTGAAATTTCAACTAATACAGTTATGATTATGTGGTGGTACGGAACCCTCGGTGCGCGAGTCCGACTCGCACTTGGCCGGTTTTTTCAGGTTTAATTTACAAAATATCTATTTTGGGGAAAAAAGGTAGAAACCAAAATTGTTCCAAATTTGACTCTACAACTTTGTTTCTTTTCATTCATGCCGTAAAACGTGGAACATAAGAGATAATGATAATATTTTGAATTTGTCGCGTTTTTCAGGTTTAATTTCCAAAATATCGATCCTGGAAGAAAAATTTTAATATACAAACTTGTGGAGAATCAAATTTTCTACAATTTTTGTCTTCATGGTTTTACTATAAATTCAAAAAAACAAAATTAAAAATTTTGAAAAAACCCACGACGGTTGTTATTGAAAAAATATTAAATAAGACTTTTGAAATACCCCCGACTTAAAAGGAAGAAGGTAACGAAATATTACGAAGAAAGTACCCATGAAAATCCGTCGGGCTGCCATTCCGTGTCCTACGAAAATTAATATAGAATTTAATCAATATAAAGTCTATACGAGCTAGTTATTAAATAGCTTTAGTTGGCTACAGTTATGTATAAATTATGAAAACATGGCAATGGCAACCCCGACGGATTTTCATGGGTACTTTCTTCGTACTATTTCGTTACCTTTTTCCTTTTAAGTCGGGGGTATTTCAAAAGTCTTATTTAATATTTTTTCAATAACAACCGTCGTGGGTTTTTTCAAAATTTTAATTTTGTTTTTTATTTTTAACTTTTAAGAGAGTTCCCACTTTACTGATTATTACAGCGCCCCCTGGTGAGTTGACGCCACAACTCTAGTCTAAAAATAATCACAAATAAATGATAAATTCTTTACTGAAAACCGCATCTAAATCGATCAAATCGTTTTAGAGATAAATGAGAACATTTGTGTAAATAAAAGTGATTATTACAGCGCCCCCTGGTGAGTTGACACCACAACTCTAGTCTAAGAACCGTCACTGATAAATCATAAATCTTTCACTTAAAACCGCTTCTAAATCGGTCAATTAGTTTTGGAGATAAATGGGAACATTTGCTTAAATAAAAATTATCATTACAGCGCCCCCTGGTGAGTTGGCGTCACAACTCTAATCTACAAACCATCATTGATAAATTATAAATCCATTACTGAAAACCGTATCTAAATCGGCTAAGCCGTTTTTAAGATAAAAGGGAACATAACTTTGCACACACAAACGAACAAACACACAACCTCTCACCCTAAACGCATACACCTTCTCCGTTCCGTCACAGTAAATATATAAGCTAAAGCAGTATGGAAACTCGGGCCTTTTTTTGAAAAAAGAACTATTCTGCGTCAGAGCGTCAGGGTTGTAACCCAGAAATTTGAAATAAGAATAGTATGATGAACTCAAATATTGGGGTGCTTCTATCAACTTAGTTCCTTTCAGCATGTTTTCGGACCGTAAAACCAAACAATTTTTTCCGAAACCCTTAGTCGCCTTTTACGACTCAAGGAAATATTAAGACACTTAGTCGCCTTTTAGCACCTAAGGGCAGATCGAAACACTTAGTCATCTTTTACGACACAAGGAAAGGTTAAGAAGTCACTTAGTCGCCTTTTACGACACACGGGAAGGTTAAGTCACTTAGTCGCCTTTTATGACACAAGGGCAGATAAAGACACTTAGTCGCCTTTTATGACACAAGGGCAGATGAGGACACTTAGTCGCCTTTTATCACGCAAGGGCAGGTTAAGATACTTAGTCGCCTTTTATCGCACAAGGACAGGGACATACTTATAGGGACTCTATATAGGGTGATCTTTAATTAGTTCTTGATAGAAAAAAGTATGAATGTACTCTACTCATGATACTGAACAACTTTCCCCAAGGAATATAAGTCGAAATACGAAAATCAAGTTTTGACCTCCCATATAAAACTGCATCAGCTGATAGCGCATTTTGTATAGGAGGTCAAATTTGTTTTTTCGTATTTCAACCTATGTTCGTTGGGAAAAGTTGTTTACAGTATCATGAGTAAAAGAAGCATATATTTTGCTATCAAGAACTAAATAAAAGTCAGCCTCTATGTACCTATTTGTTTGTATAATGGTTTTAGCACCCAGGACTTACTTCAGCGCGAAAACTGCTTATTTTCCTGTAGCGGTGTGCGCATGTGTGAGTGTGCCTGTTTTGGACGTTTGTTAGGAGTTTCCATACTGCTTTAGCTTATATATTTACTGTGGTTCCGTCGTGGGTAAAAATGGTCGAGTTATTCGAGAAAACCCATTTAAAAACAAAACATTTTTCGAATAAACACAGGAGCCTGATTCAGTCTACTTTTTGAATTTACACTCCCAGTGACCCCGAGGGCCTACGAAAAAAAAACCAAGAACTGATTATTCACGGGTCATAAATGTCATAATGATTGAACTATTTGTTATTATCTCCAAGCATACAAACATAAAAAATCCGGCAGTGCGAGCGTTTCATATTGTTTTACTAAAGTTTCTAGAACCTAGCCTAGGCACCTACCTAAGTACCTTTGTACCACAAAAGATGTAAAAACAGTATAATTACAACTACCTACAAGGTGAGCACAGTAGCAAGTAAGTGTTAACAAAGCCAGTAGGTACCTATAACTAGAACCAGCGCTAAACTACAAACCCCCGAAACCAAAGACCCGCTCAAGGTCAAAGTGTTACTACCTAACGTGCGGCCATGTGCGGCTGACTGTACCTACCCACTACGGCCGCGGTTGTTGGTCAAACATACACAATCACACTGATGATGACTAGGTAGGTTTAGGTTACCAAGAAGGTATATTATTATACAACTTGTAATTACCAATACGCAAAACCTCTCGGGTGGTAGTTTTACTCGTTCTACTCATGAAACTGAACAACTTTATTGGAAATTAGAATTAAAAAATTGAGAATCGGAATTTTGTATTTTATTTTTGTTGAACAAAAGTACCACTCGAGAGCTTTTGCATACATTGTATATCTCACGGAACTGTTTAATCTACAGGGTGTAAAAAAAGTTCGACTATACTTCTAAGGAGTGATTCTACATCGTATAAAATATAAAAAAATATTTTGCTCTATAAAAAGTTGTTTTAGCTCAAGAAGAAGTGAAGCACAAGGGTTAAACGACGCAGACAAGGATGTTTACTGTTATTTAATATCCACTCACTAGTACATTTCAATAAATTACTGGAATGTAATTCGGAGGAAAAACTAATTTAATGATCAAACAAATTAGAAATTAAATATTAATTAAAGTATTTTTATTTTACAATCTGTTAGTAATGTACACACGGCCGCACTTCGGTAGAAACACTTTTGGACCTTATGGCGTGGTAATAAAGTTGAAAAAGTTTCTACCCACAAGCGGTTGACCGTACAATCACCCCTTAGAAGGATCATCCTACTTTTTTTTTACTTCCTGTATTCACATTCGTCCACGGCTGGCAATGTTGATCGTAGTGGCACGACAATTTCTGTAGGTAGGACAAGGATTTCCAATTTCTATGAGGTATATACTTACCAAGAGGTACTTATGTAAACCTACCTAGAAAACTAAACGTGAAGCAAATCTAGAATAAAATAGGTATATAATTTTACTTATTTATCGTTGTTCATTCGTCCGGCGGAAAACAGAAAAACGTTCGGTTTTTATTTTTGTCTGAGACTTGTCTTCATACGTTGTTTATTACCTACACGTAACACAGGTATCAAAATCTCGATGTCAATATCCATCGTGCGTGATTCGACACGCACCTCTCCCTAGCGAGTGTACGGAGCTGACTGACGAGACCGCGACGGCCGGCGACGGTGAGTCGTGTGCGTTGAAGTATAGATTTACGTATGTTCTATTTCTCACCGACAAACGGATCGGCCGTGACGGCCGATTTTATTTCTCACCGAGTTTTTGTCGGTCGTGTGCGTTGAAGTATGGCAACCAGTACGTTCCATTTTTGACCTACAAAAAATCGGTCACCGATTCTCGGTCGTGTGCGGGAGCCCTTATAATAATTAGTTTGTGGTGGTGATTGACCGAAATTAGCGAAATTAGGTGATTGAGTAATAAACATATTGCTACACGTCATTGGAGATAAGTGCCGAGAAGTCAGCGGACAATTTACAGAGGAATCAAAAACTGTAAAAGATTTACTAAAAAAATTTGATGAATTTTTTGTGCCAAAGAAAAATTTAGCAGTGGAAAGACACAAATTTTTTAAAAGAGATCAAAAAGACTTTGAATCTGTGGAACAGTACGTGTTCGAATTAAATAAAATAGCATCAAAATGTGATTTCAAAGAGTTGTGTGACGATCTAGTATGTAGTAGATTAGTTTGCGGCATACACGACGTCGGTCTATCGGAGCGATTATTAAGAGAACCCGATATCACTTTACGGAATGCGATAGAAATTTGTAAGTTGGCGGAAATGTCAAAAATGTATGCTCATAATATGAAAACGGAAGAAAATGAACGAGCTGTGCATCAGATATCATCATCACAACATCACCCCGAGCCAGGTATATCGGATATTAACTTTGTTGGTCGACGATCAGGAAATAGTAATTATGGACGGAGGCCGCCTGTCACACCGTCGCGTAACTACGAGCGCGAGAACCGGTTCGCACGTAAAAGTGTTACTGCTTCGCAAAGTTATGTAAACAATAGTGAGCCTTCCAATCAACCAACAGCTGGATTTTCAAGGCGTAATCAAATACAATCCAATATTAACTGTAATAATTGTGGAAGAGTGCATAGAAGAATGGACTGTCCGGCTTTTGGAATGCGATGTAATAAGTGTAATAAAGTGAATCATTACGCGAGGATGTGTAGGTCAGCCCGGCGCGTGTACGAGGTTCAGGAGGACTCCACCGATCAGGTAATTTATAGTTTGAATAGTTCAAAAGGTGATTGGTCGATAGATTTACAAGTAAATAATAAATACATCAATTTTAAACTGGACACTGGAGCTGATGTGAACGTTTTACCTAAAAATATGTTATCTAGTATTAATTAAATGAGAAAAACTTAACGAAAACATCAATTAAAATTCAAGGATACTCGGGTGACAGAATAGTCGTAATAGGAAAATGTTATCTAAGAGACAGATGAGCCAAGACTGATTTTATTATTCAATTCATAACATGCGAATGTGTGCCTACCTACATGAACTTTATAGACCTACCTACATTACCTACAATTCCAACCTATAGCGTGAGCTGAGGTTGGTCTTAGGTACACTTAACAGCACATAAGGAGAAACACTTTTGCACCTTATGGCATGGTAATAGAGTTGAAAAAGTTTCTACCGACGTGCGGTTGACCGTACGTACACACGGCCGCACATCGGTAGAAACACTTTTGGACCTTATGGCGTGGTAATAGAGTTGAAAAAGTTTCTACCGACAAGCGGTTGACCGTACGTTGACCGACCGTACGTAGCCATGATCACACCTAGCTGTATTCAAAGACTAATTCAGCGTACATTGCTCGTTGAAGTAAGGATATTGCAATTAACATAACCAAGCCTCCCAGCAATGTATGCCGAATTAAGTCTTGGAATTTAGGTAGGTGTGATCGTGGCTTATACTGTCAAGCTTGATGTGCTAAGCAGGTAATTTAGTTTTATACTATGGTTTTATTGTACACCTTTTGAGATGTACCTACGTCAGCAATCAACTGTAACAAAACGTAAGATGAACATGTTTTCTCAATTATAGGTATAGGTTTTATCAATGAAAAACCTACAGGGTACTTCCCGGTGACCTAAAAATATTAAATTTGGCAAGAAGCTAGGTCTCACGGTACAAATAATGGGAAAAGTCTGAAATTATTAAATATTACAACTTTTCTCACAACTAATGGTAACCAATTGTGGTGAGCTCCCGTTTCAAGAACATTCATATAAGAAAGGGGTCAAGTTGGATGGTTGCTGAGGCGATTTTTGTTTTAGTTCTATTTAAAAACGGGAACACTTACAAACTTGAAAATTGGTATGTTTATAGGGCATAGGCTATAAAATAATAACAAATAATAAAATTTGGTCAAGCGCGTGTCGGACTAAAAAATCTAGCACATTAACTTACTGAAATTTCAACTAATACAATTATGTTTATGTGGTGGTACGGAACCCTCAGTGCGCGAGTCCGACTCGCACTTGGCCGGTTTTTTTTTTTCGTTTATTCCAACGCATACCAATCTATTTTGCAACCATGGCACTACTACCAGAGTATGTTTGGTGGAAAGAATAACATTGTTTTACAAACTTGTTTTTTCTGACAGCTTTAGCCGATTGCTTTTGACATAGTTGCAAAATGTTTTGGTAAGCGTTGGGATAAAAGAAAAAAATGGATTATATTGACCTTCTTTTCTGGCTCAAGCCATGCATGAGTGTCGAGTCTACGCTTCATTTATAATCTAGACTCCCATATGTAGCTGCTAACGGATATAGCCTATAAACATTTTTGAGAAGTAAGGTGTCACAAGTGCGAAAGATGTGAATTTATAGATACAGGGTCCTTGGTAAACCTGTTATCCTGTAAACCTCTCTCTAATTTTTTTTCCCCATGGCGCCACTTTGTTTGTGAAGCGACGTAAACGTAACTGACATCATTAAGAGATTTTTAATATTTTGCAATGAATAAAGATCATTTTGATTTTGATTCTCAGGTGGTTACTCTACCCATGAAATTGAACAACGTCCCATAAGGAACATAGGTCGAAATACGAAAATATTTTTTTAACGTCTCATAGAAACTGGATCAGGGACTCAATTCTTGAAAATCACCGGGTGATAAAATATCACTTTTGAGACTTTAAAAATTCACATTTACCCTGATAAACTGTTGAAAGGTAAATCAGAATACATGAAAATTAACAATCAAGGACATTTTTATATTTTACGAAGGTCAATCTTAACTTTTGAAAAGAAAAATATGTGATTTCCAATTTTTGAGTGATATTTTATCACCCGGTGATATTCAAGAATTGGTCCCCAGCTGATAGCGCATTTTGGGATTTTTTTCGTATTTCGACCTATGCTCCTTAGGGAAAGTTGTTCAGTTTTATGCGTAAAGCCACCACCTTTGATGTTTGTAAACATTAACCAAAATATCTTCCTATAATAAAACCGTAGAAACCGTGTGTCTGTACTTTTATTTGTCTACAAAACTGAACATCAATATAAACTTCCACTGCCAGGGAAAAACGCGTGGTACTTTGGGGGGATCTACCACGACTGTGGTGTGTGGTGTGTGACTACACAACAACATAAAAAAAAAACAGTAAAACAGAACAACTTTCCCTAATTAACATAGGTTAAAAAACGAAACCAATTTTAGGACATTTCACACAAAATCCACTGTCAGCTGATGCAGCTTCTGTGGAAAGTTGTTTCTTTTTCTTATTTCATCGTATGCTACGAAAATAGTTATTATCGATACAAGTGCAGAAAGTAAGTAAATCGAGTGAAAGTAAGTAAACTTTAGCGAGTGTTCTACGCGACTTTGTACTTAGAAATAAATAATTTTCCAGATTATACCGAACAACATTCTAGAATACATTGTGTTGAATAATAAAATATACTTTGAACGATTCGTCTAAACTGAAGCGGAAAGAAACAGTAGAAATAAATAAAATAGAAGAAGCAACTCCACATAACTGCGGATTTGCAAACATTATCAAACCCACAAAGCTCTATCCTTAGATAACTTAGAAGGATAATGATGCAAAATTCTCAGTATCTGTATAACAAAAAACCGGTCAAGTGCGAGTCGGACTCGCGCGCCGAGGGTTCCGATATACCTATAGTATTTTTGGAAGCAATAAAGTCCATTTTCAGGACCGCAAAACTAAATTTGTTTGTAAAGGTTTTTTGCAGATTTCTGAAAAACTGTGCAACTTAGAAAGATCGTTTTATTTTTGCTGTAAAGTTTACATAAACCTCTGTCAACTGTAATTAATTCAGATTTTCCCTTACTCAAACTTCGGAGATAAGGGGGGGGGAATGGTATTTTTTTTGACATTTTTCATCATAACTTGAAAACTAAGAAACTTAAAAAAATACAAAAATATATTTTAAAATGTACAAGTAAAGCCCTTTCATATGATACCCCACTCGACCTAGTAGCGACAATTTGAAATTTGGCCCCCCCTATTTTGGCCCCCTTTACATTAATAATCATACTTTTTTCAAAAAATTTTCATGTGCAATTAAGTTGGGCAACTATGTTCTAAAACTATTCCAAATTTCAGCTCGATAGCGTAAGTGGTTGCTGAGATATAGAGGTGTGACAGACAGACGGACAGACAGAGCGGCACCATAAGGGTTCCTTTTTTTTACCATTTTGGTATCGGAACCCTAAAAAGAACAAACTAAGTAGGTTGCAAATATATATATAAACATACTTGTGTCAGTGTGTGGAATAGTGTGTTTGTGTAAATGTGTGTGTGTATGTCTTTTATAATAGAACATTGATAAATAAGCCCTTTTGTCAAATCAAGAGATATATGGTAACCATAGAAAAATGAGGGTAATTAGAAGGAGGATTAAATAAGCCCTTTTGTCAAATCAAGAGATATATGGTAACCATAGAAAAATGAGGGTAATTAGAAGGAGGATTAAAGAAATAAGTTGTCACAAGGTAGTGAAGGCGTCGTTCTATGGATTTGACGGATTATTTTGAATATTTCCTAGTGATCATTGATGACTTGACATAAAAATTTGGGACACGTTGGCAGATGTCATCCCATAGTAAAATAAATTAGCAAGGTATCTATTCCGAGCGAAGCAAGGAGGTCCGAAATCTTTGATGGTAACTTACTATTTTATGAAATACTGTCGCGCCCAGAACCATAAACTACGTCTATCAATTTCCTACGAAATGCATCCTTTTTGGTATTGAATATGTCAAGATCTTTGCAGTAAAGGTTGAGCTCATGTACGCATCTGATTACAATAGAATTCTGTGCGTAGTTGGTTTGCACAGACGGTTCATAGAATAAACGGGTATGACGAGTGCGAACTGCAGGTGTGCACAGTCCTACCCGAGCGATCAGCTGTGGACTATCTATGACGTTATTCAACACGTTGTACATAAACATAATGTCCGCAATAATTCTACGTTTTTCAAGAGTCACAGGGGTGTCAGTATTAGAGCCGCCATCAGCGGCTTCAAGGTTACGTCTCTGAAGAAGGTATTCAAATGTACGCTGAATTGCTTCAATTCTCTTTATGTGTGTTGTGTAACAAGGGGACCATATTGGCGATGCAAATTCTAGGACACTCCTAACATAAGCGTAATATAAGATTTTAATGGACTCCTCTTGCTTAAACGGCTTTGTAGCCCTGATTAGAAATCCCATCATTTTGTAAGCTTTTTGTACTATGTGTTCATAATGATGGGTAAATGTCATTTTGGAATCTAGTATAACGCCAAGGTCTTTTATGCATTCTACTCTAGTTATATCTGAATTATGTAATTGGTACCTGTAGGTGATCTTTTTAACCTTTCTTGTGAATGTGATTACTTGACATTTACCCACATTAAGATCCAGCATATTTTCATAACAGTAGTGTTCTAATCTGGTTAAATCCTCCTGGAGTTTTATACAATCTTCGACAGACAGTATGGGCATGTATATTTTTTTGTCATCTGCATACATTGAAAATTGTGCATAATGAAAGCAGGTAGTTATATCAGAGACGTAAATATTGAAAAATAACGGGCCTAGGTGGGACCCTTGGGGCACTCCAGATGGTATGAGGCCCTTATCGGAGTAGTGCGTCCCTATTCTGACAGTTTGGCTGCGATTGTCTAGATAAGAGCTAACCCACCTAAGAAGATCACCATGGATTCCAAGCACTGTTATTTTTTTTAATAGCGTTTTATGGTCTAACCGATCAAAACATTTAGAGTAATCGGTATAGATGACATCAACTTGTACACCGGAATCCATGGTTTTAAGTACATCGTCTGTAAAGACTGCGAAATTGGTAACAACTGAGCGGTGGCGCATGAAACCATGTTGCTCTTCCAGAATGAAAGGAACTACAAATGGATACAGCTGATCATAAATTACTTTCTCAAATATTTTACTGAAAACCGACAGTATGGATATCGGCCTATACTGTTCAACCTTTGTTCGAAAGATTTACGTGATATGAGCCTTTATTTTTATTTACTGAAATATTTATTAACTATATAAGATTAATTTTATAATTTTTTGGCTCACCAAAGTTCCTTGCTTTGAAGTTTTGATCATGTACCTATATGGAAATTTGAAAAAGAATTTAAAAGTATTTTACAATGCATTTGCTCGATCTGCCAGCCCAAGCGGGAAAGTAACTATTTAATTTAAATGTATAAGAGATAAAAAGTTCAGAGCAGGAAGTCTTTAGTGTTCAGAAATATGTTGATTAATAGCTAAAAATCTGGGTAAAAAGATAAATTTTGAACAAATAAATATAAAGTCTTTAATTTTTTTTTGTATATAATGATTTTATTATGTACAAAGATATTAAATACGTCATATTTTTTATTTTTACAAAGCACTAGGCAGTTTGTATGACTTCCCATGTCTTACCTGTTCAGAAACTTTTTTTCGTGCGCGCGCACTTGCTGATATTCCCTACATTTTCTAAAAAAAATTCTTGTAAAATTCTAGTAGTTGTTGAAAGTTTTTATCTATTTTATTGATTAAAATGACAAGTTCTAGTGAATGCATTGTAAAACGTTGTTCGATACACGTGCTCAAGAGTAAATCCTGACTCGTGTCGCATAGAACACTCGCTACTCTTTAGGATTTACTTCCTTTCCGCACTTGCATCGAAAATAACTATTGCCGCACGGGCTGTCGGATCGTGCAGCAACTTGATAGGTACTTTCTGCACGTTTCGCTTCTATGCAAGTAACGTCTTTTCGAACAAAGTAATTGTCCTTCCTTGCTTTGATTTGCATGTATCACAGGAGTTAGATTTAGATTTTGAGATCACGAAAGCGAACGTCATAGAATGTATGGGATGTCATAAAATGTAAACCCATCCATTTCATGACGTTTTGACTCTCACTTTGAAGCTTTGGCAAGGCCTCTGGTACTCGTAAAATTTCGACACTTGATCCCTATAGCAGTTTTCCAAAGTTTCCGGAAATTGGAAAATTAATGTAAAATGTATTGCAATTTATTCGAAGTTATACCTTATTGTATAAATTACTACATTTCCTTTTCTATTCCTTCAATTTAGACACGGTGCTACAGAGTCTCACAATAATTTACACTACGAAGAATATAAAAGCATCCAGAAAAATAATCAAACCATTTGAAACCACACAATAATTAAGCCTTTGTATCAAGTATACACTTCCTTCAGCACACGTGTTTACCACATACTTAGACGATATTTTTATTACGTTTTCTTATTTCTGCGTGAGACAGTATAAAACTGAATCCCAGGACGAGTCGAGTCGTAGTGCGACTCCACTGCTTCTAAATAAAGAACCGTTCTGGCCTCGATCTCAAGCAACATGCTCACGCGCAGACTTAGAGAACGCTCAATAAAAACCAAACGTAGTACATATTATATTTTTCCAACGAAATCGACTTTTCCAATTATCAAATGAGCTTCTAACTCAAAAATTGTGGAAAGATTGACTTGAAGCAACTGAAATTCTTTTAAGCATGGTGAGTGGGAATTTTGAGCTAAAAATAAACATTGTGATCTTGAAATTCAGCGTTGCAACTACAATTATTTTAAAATGATCGCGTAACACTAAATAATACGCTGAAATATAAATTTTCAATAGTTTTAATGAACATTTTGTGTGTTTTTTGTACTTTTCAGACAGTGAAGTGATTTTGAAGTGTTTTTGGTTGGATTTTTGAAGACTGAATCACCAATATGAAGTTCACTGTCGACGTTCTTGGGATTTTCCTAAAAGTTGTTGTCAAAGTAAGTTTTTATTTTTTATATAAATTAATTATTTAACATTACAGTGAAAAAATAGCACATTGTTAATCAAGAAGAGAAAGTGACCGAATTCCCAACAATAGTTCCATCGGAAGCTAATCTAATCATGCTCTGATATTTATTTATTGGTTCGCCAATGGAAGTATAACTAAATAAAAAATTAAAATAATGCAACAAATTAATTACTAACGAAATTGGTAAATTAACTTTAATCTAAGATAGAAAGGTAAATACCTGAAAATAAAATATTCTTAAAATTCGTGTTGTGGTGAGGTTGTGGTGAAGTTCTCAGAAAAAAAAATAATTAAAAAGTATTTATTCAGTTGGAAACTAATTATAGTTACAAATCGACTTTTAAGTAAAAAATACCTGTGTCAGAAGAACCCATTCTTCCATATCAACAAATTATTACAAGAATAGTTAATGATCTTATAGCAATATAAATAAATTAATAAAAACCACAGAACATCTAGTGTGTGTATGTGGGTAATTGGGTATGTGGGTGTTGCATGTGTGTGAATCCATATCCAGCATTGAATGCGGGTTTTTACTACTAGGTGTACGTAATTTTTTTTCTAAACCTTATGAAAATATATATACTGAAGAAAACACAGCCTGGATTCGAACTTATGAGCTCTGTTCGAACCAACTTAATTAAAAATACGGAACTGTTAGTCAGAAGAGAACGCCAGCTAATGAGTATGCCTTAATTAATTAATTTTGAAAAATGGTAAATGTTAATTTTGAAATACCTAGAAGTTATCGAGATTAAAAGAGCCATTAAAAAAGACTGCAATTTTTGTGATAGCAAAATATTGTAATTTTTAATGAAAAATGTACAAAATATTCAGATATTTTTGACTATCTGTATAATAATAGTATTTTTCTGTCCTTCGTGCCTGCAAAATGTTTGTTTACTATAGACTCTTTCAAGCGTAATTTCTTCCTATTATTTAAATTTTAAATAAGTCCTGTTACCTTAAATACTCGTAATTAATTTAAACTAATTTTTGATAATTTGTTTAACACACTCCATTAGCTTACATTTTGTCGTTTGGCAATAGTTAAGAATTTGTTTTTGTTTATTTAATTACGGTAATTAAACTTGACTTAGAGCCAAGGTCTCTCATTCTTCATTAACTACGCCTTCGATTTTCAATAATATTTTCATATCGGCGTTTTACTTTGGGAAATATACTCAAAGTAATATACTACTTTCTGGCCTTCCTACTCAAAAACGTGTTTTCCGCGAGTAACATAATGAGCAATGTTAAATAAAAAAAACCCACTATAAAAATTACAATTCCAAAAAAATAATTAAATTCTTTTTTATAAAGATAATTATCATTATGAAACATCCACAGCTAGACATAAACGCCAAGGGTCTCGCCCGTTTCATTTCTTGCCCCTTGGAGCAATGAACTCGAAAAATCAGTTTAAAAAACTAAGTAGGTACCTACTTGGTCATATATTAGGTTCTTACCTATGAAATTGGCGAAATTTTTCTTGCAGATTAATGAGACCGTAGTTCCTATAATTCTTTAGCTATTTTCATTATTTGTTTTATATAGGGTGACTTTTAATTAGTTCTTGATAGCAAAAGATATGCATGTACTCATGATACTGAACAACTTTTCCCAAGGAACATACGTCGAAATACGTAAAGCGATAGTGGACCTTACGAAGGAAAATGTCCGTGACTTTTCGAGAGAACACGAACGGTGAACAATCACGAGATCGCCTAAAATCTTCATCAGCTGCTCACTCCGTAGTCAATTCACTGCATATCATACTATCTTTATTATCCACTAATCACTACATACACAAAAAACAAGAATTTCTACCGAGCAGGCAAGAGCCCACGCCGAGTTTCCGCCAAAAAAACATCTAGTACATCTGACGTACTTTTGAACAATCCTATTGCACAATCCGTTCAAGGTGAATAGCTCCATGTTTCGGTCAAGGTATATACCGTTTCCGCAGTGGGCAGATCATCATACTAATGAGAGCTGACCTCTGCTGTACAGTCGAGAACACTTCAAGCTTGACAACGTTACTTTAGTCACGTTACTCAGACCATGAAACTGAACAACTTTACCCGCGGATTATAGGTCTTAACTCAAAATGTGCTTTAAGCTGATGTAGTTTCTATGGAAAATGGATTAATAAAATATTTTTCAATACATTTGCTCGAAAAACGTACTGAAGCTCAAGTCACACAGAGGCGGTATGATTGCGAAAGCGGTCCGGGGGCGGTTTGGCGGGAACAAAATACCGCGCCGCGATCGCTTTTCATTGTGACATGATGCATAAGAAATCTTACTTTACAAAAAATACCGCCCCCGGAACGCTTCCGCTACCGCCTCAGAGTGACTCGGGCTTTACAAGGACGTAAACATTGCTCGTAAGTAGTTACTTATGGAACTAGTGCGGTATGTAAAAAAAGTGTACTACCAAGGAGATTTACACTCGGATCATAAAAAAAAAATTGTGGAAAAAATATCAGAATCTGTAAATTTGAATAAATTCATGGAGCCTTCTACTTGAAAATAATTTTATTTTAACACTTCCAGTGTTCGGGTAAATCTACAAATGCAACGTTGGAATGCGTATAGAGATCGCAAATTTCACAACATCAGGCAGGACCACGGTACCCTAGTTGGTAAAGCATCTCCGGTACTGACGGAGAAGACGCAAGTTCGAATCCTGCCTGTGGTTGTGAAATTTTGCGATTTTCTAATTTGTAGAGCCTTCTACTTCTTATGAAAATGATGCCTTCTACATCTCATGGAAATGTTCAACCTTATACTTCTTACGAAAATGTGCAGCAGTCACAGCTGCATCAAGCCTCGTCTGCAAAAACTGAGCCGCCGACGAGTCCAACGACTCGTTCATGTGAAATTAATTTATTTGATGTTCCTTTTACAAGTGTATTACTTATACCTGTTTTCTCACAAATGTACTGAAAAACATCGTAATACACGGCCGTAAGGGTTATGACAAACTCGTGCCGATGGTAAACCCTCAACTTCATCTTGGGTTTACAAAACGTCAACTCGTTTGTAATACCTACTTACGGCACTTGTCTCTTAAACTAATATTGCGTCTCGTGTCTTAAAACCCTCGCTACGCTCAGGATTCTTCTTTTAATCCTAGAATCCTTCAATTGCTTGGGTTTCAACACATGGCACTCATGCCAAATTATAATTTTGCTCCCTTGCATAACAAAGTAACAATTTTCCTTGAGAAAAGTTGCTACCTACTTAACTGAGGGGCTATGTCGAGGGCACTAGTTAAAGGTCTCTACACGGCGCTGATTCAGGTCGCGCTGTAATGGTCTTGCCATTGACGGATGACCAAATTTATTAACAATTTCTTTTACTCTTTGAGAATATTTTTTTGGACTGAATTATTAGTTTACAGGAAAATATTATTCTTTGATTATTATTATTTCAGTTAATTTTATTCTTCTTCTTCTATAGGGTGACTTTTAATTAGTTCTTGATAGCAACAGATATGCATGTACTCATGATACTGAACAACTTTTCCCAAGGAACATAGGTCGAAATACGAAAAACCAAATTTGACCTCCCATACAAAATGCGCTATCAGCTGATGCAGTTTCTATGGGAGGTCAAAACTTGATTTTCGTATTTCGACCTATGTTCCCTGGGGAAAGTTGTTCAGTATCATGAGTACATTCATACCTTTTTCTATCAAGAACTAATTAAAAGTCACCCTATATTATTTAAATCATACTTTTCAAGTCTAAAACTATTGATCTTTTTGCCCGTCCCCGCATTTCAGCTACTCCAATTTCCTACACCTAATGGTTCCTGGAAGGAATTGCTGTTTAGCAATAAGGCCGCTTTAAGATACACCTGATTTTATGTTAAATTTGTGGTTCTTGTAACATTATTTTGTGTGCACTTAAGAATAGTACCTGGTCGACCGAGCTTCGCTCTACAATAGCCGCCTCAACATGAAAATATCATCGGGTGAGCAAGCTATGCGGATTTTTTTCTATCTTGTAGCTGATACAGCAACGTGTAAAGGAGTATTTAAGTTAAAATTAACAACTATAAACTTAACTTTAAACAAAGGTTAAAATAACCCGCCTTTGATCATTTCTGGTGCAAAGCAGATTTTTATTTAATGAGATAAGCATAATAGTTAACTGCTGTTTTAAAGGAGGCTGAGTTGGACTGATGGCTAACTGCCAAACTTTTATTTTTAATGTCTGTTTTATTTGTTAAAGTTCTGTTTAGAACCGTTAATAAAGTAGCGTTTGAATACAGCGTGTAACGGAAAGGTGTGATAGTACTGAAGGGTATCAATCTGCCCATGAAACTGAACAACTTTAGCAAGGAAGGTTATATACCAAAATAAATTTTTGACCTCCCATAGAAACTGCATCAGCTGATAGCGCAGTTTGTATGGGACGTCAAATTTGGTTTTTCGTATTTCGACCTATGTTGCTTGGGAAAAGTTGTTCAGTTTCATGGGCAGATTGACACCTTTCATTATCACACCTTTCCGTTACATGCTTTATACGCAAGCTCGTGTCCGGGGTCCGGGTATTCTACTGTTTAATTATCTGATTCCCATATCAAACTGAACAACTTTCCCAAAGAAACATTTTTGGGAAATGAAAAAAAAAATTAAGCCGGTTTTAAGTAAGACATTTATTTTATTTATTTATTTAAAAATACATACACAATAACAATACCAACAATATAAACAAACTTAAGCGCAACAAAAACCAGGTATGGTTTTTCCGTGCGCCCAGAAAACATCCTCGGGAGCGCTAGTTAGCAAATGCCTAATAATTTTGCAAAGTTATAATACATACATACAATAAGAAAATATTCTCCTGTAGTATGTTTAGTCACTGCCATTATAGGCCTTATAGGAATAGATTCTGGTAGTACCGAACATAGCGCTTCGGGCAAGTGCAATCGTAGAGAAACAAGCACCGAGACGGACGACGTTAACAGATCTGTGGGTGCATACGGGCTTCCTTTGCGTTCTTTGATTGGAAACTGATCTTAAAAATCTATATTTTCCATCAGTTATCGTACTATAAGTTTGGGCAAACAACTCCGATGTGGACCGTTATTTCCTATGCATGGGTAACAGTGGCGTGCCTAGGGTTTCCGAATAGGGCAAGCCGAGAGATACGTTTCTGTAGGTTTTACAGTTTTTCCTCACTTATCTCAACACTCTTCACTTTCATACGCACTTGCTGGCCTGGACGAGCTCATAAGGCACACTGAAGATATACTACTACTACTTCATTGCAGTGGCTTTGAAAAAAGCCGTTTGGTTTGTTTGAGCGAATTATATTAAGGTCGACTTCTTATCTTTGCTTGCCTAGTGAGAGATTTTTTTCCTTTTGATCAAAGTTAAAAGACTTTACCTTTTCCTTGCCTTACAACTTTAAATCCTTACAAGGAAATATAACTTCTGCCATTTTTTCGAACAAAGTAATCACTTTTTACTGATAAAACACTACACAAACAAAACAAACAAATCCATCCGCTCAAACCCAA
This sequence comes from Athrips mouffetella, assembly GCA_947532105.1. Taxonomy (NCBI): domain Eukaryota; kingdom Metazoa; phylum Arthropoda; class Insecta; order Lepidoptera; family Gelechiidae; genus Athrips; species Athrips mouffetella. The sequence continues at coordinate 4,075,747 of OX383976.1, read as the reverse complement.
ACTTAACACAATAAAGTGAAGTTGGAACACCACCGCGCACTCGCCGAATTTTCGCATTCACTATGAATCCGTGTACAACTTCATACGCAATCAGGGCTTTCAGTCTAGTACTGATTGCTATATAAACCTACGCATAGCTATATCCTTATAGTGCACATTTTCAATAGGTAAGAAAGAGATATGCCGGCTGGAATCGAAGCCCGCTTGCAAGCCAGCGCGTGCGAGCGAGATGACTAGCCGAGTCTCAGTGGGTGACACTGCCTCTCGCGGCTCGGTTGCACGGCGGGACGCGCGACTTATTTTGAAAAGTAAAATAGCGCGAACTTTTAAAATAAATATTTCGGACTCTCCGCTCTCATTAATTTGATTTTTATTTGTTCTTGATTCGTAATCGATAGTTATTTTTATAGGGCAAGCCCGGCTTTTGGGCTTGTATGAATGTACCGCCACTGATGGGTAACACCTTTGTTTGGTACGATTCACACGCGTCTCCGCGCGCTCGCAATACTTCCACGAGCTCTGCGCATTAAAGGTCAGCATCCTAAGTACAAAGTAATAGCCCTAACGGTTATTTTCTATGCCCGGGTGCCAGGTGGAGAGCCAACAAGCGATTCGCACGGCTCTCTTTCACCTGCCCCGCCCACACGATTTATTTTTTGAGCTCTGCGCACTAACAGTCAGAGCTAGAGTTAGTTTGCGCGGCCTATACTTGCCGCGGATTAAACAAGTGTCGTCAAGTAAGTTTGATAGCGACAAGGACCTATCGGCAGCGGGATTACGCTGACAGGAGGGCGCTGCTGTCATTAATTTTGTAAATTTTGCTCGTAAACTGTCAAATTGCCAGGGACGTGGCTTTAGTTCCAATTTCCTCCACCTGTCAGAAGATCCTTCTCGTCTTGCTTGGCGCTCTACCTTTTTTAACGTGGATGCGTCTATTTCGTTTGGGGGGTCATTTCGTGCAGTGTGGATATAGGCCCTCTGGCGGCAATAATTGGTACTATATCGAGCTTTGGGTGAGTCAGAGGGTGAGGGGAGAGGGAAACGCTCTAGTTCTTGTGCCACTAGCGGTCACCCATCCGAGTTCTGACCACGGCCAGGGTTGCTTAACTTTCATGATCGGGAGAAAGAGCACTCGGCCAAGAGCACTTCTACAAGATTCTATAACCTTCGGCTACAAGCGCTTCAAATAAATTTTATTAGAAGAAATTTTAATTTTAGAAGAAAGAATTTTAAATTTAAAAGAAAGGAAAGGAATGGGAAATATTTTCCCATTCTTTCTACAAAATAATCTCTATTTTCTTTAACTAAACGCCTGTTGCTATAACTCTCATTATACCCAATCCGAAACCTAACAAAATAATGCTATAAAGAAATTCCAAGGCGTTAAACACTCCCCAATGTTTCCAAGCTGTCAATGTATCTTGGCGTTTACAAACGGAAATATATTGGAGTTGAATTGAAGCTCAAGCAGTGATACGATACTGCTTTCTGAATCCAGGGAATCGGGGGTTAACCGCCGGCGCATAGCGTCGCGTGCAGCGTAGTGTGCAAAAATGTGTTTTTTTTTCTTGTCATTGGCAATTAAGCTTCTTAATTTGTTTTGTAGCTGTTTGTCTTCTGAACATTAAATAAATAAATAAATAACGGAAAAGTGTGATAATACCATGGATGAACAATAAGAAGAACTGACCATCCCCTTTTAGAAATCGTAACCAGGAAAAGTATAAAACTAGATGGCGCTAATAAATAGTCCGGGAAGTTATTTTATTATGCTTTATCGAGTATTCTGCTAAAAAAAATAAACGAATTTCAATGTTAGCGTTTCTTTACATTGAAACTATGTTAAAATTTTGAATGATTTTTTGGCAGAATACTCGGTAGACCATAATAAATTTCCAGATTATTTGAAAGCGCCATCTAGATCCCAAGAGTTTTGTGCCTTTACGTTTTTAGGGTTCCGATACCAAAATGGTAAAAAAAAGGAACCTTTATGGTGCCGCTTTGTCTGTCTGTCCGTCTATCTGTCTGTCATATCTGTATATCTCAGAAACCACTCATGCTATCGACTTGAAATTTGGAATAGTTTTAGAATATTGTTGTCCAACTTAATTGCACGTGAAAGAATTAAGAAAAAAATATGATTATTAATATAAAGGGGGCCCAAATTTCAAATTGTCGGTACTAGGTCAAGTATCGTATGAAAGGGCTTGTAAATTCTAAAATATATTTTTGTATTTTTTCACAACTCTTAGTTTTCAAGTTATAATGAAAAATTTCAAAAAAATACCGTTCCCCCCCCTTATCTCCGAAGTTTGTGAATGGAAAAATCTGAATTAATTACACTCGATAGAAGTTTATGTAAATATTACAGCAAAAATAAAACGATCTTTCTAAGTCAAACAGTTCTTTAGAAATCTGCAAAAAACCTTTACAAACAAATTAAGTTTCGCGGTCCTAAAAATGGACTTTATTGCTTCCAAAAATACTAAAGGTATATCGGAACCCTCGGCGCGCGAGTAGAACTCGCACTTGGCCGGTTTTATAGTATGGGGATTGTCAGTCTTATTAATATTCGTCCATGATAATAATACTGAAGGGTGTGAACATGTGAATGTGCTCATGAAACTAAAAAAAAATTCCTAAGGAACATAGTTCATAGAACAAAATTAATTTTTGACCTCCCATAGCAACTGCATCTGCTGATAGCGCATTTTGTATGGGAGGTCAAATTTGGTTTTTCATATATCGACCTGTTCCTTCGGAAAAGTTGCTAAAATTATGCTCACACACAATTTATTAGAAATAAATAAAGCTAAAAAAAATAATAATAAATAAATAATAAAATGCTAATCTGGATAAAAAACTAGCAGACGTAGTGGCGGAAACGACGAAAGCAATTTTGTCATCTCTAACCGTGGGTGTCGTAAGAGGCGACTAAGGGATTATGAACCGGAGGATGTGCAGCAGCATCTTTCTGGGTATTGTAACATCTTACATACTGCGCTCACCAACAACAGCGGTCGTCAGCCGCAACGCTTAGAAGCGTGGTGACTATGGTAAATCCCCTCCAAAGTACCACGCGTTTTTGACGGAGTTCTGGAGGGAGCTGGTCCTGCAGTGGACGTTTTATGGGATGTTTTAAGGACACACTCAAAAAATTAAACGTCTACCTTTAAATCAGCAATCATCTGGATTTTTTAGACCCGTATTGATAAATCCCTCTCAAAATCTTCCCCAAGACCATGTCAGCTGACATAATTATCAAGATGCAATTAGCATCTCAAGATCTTGCTAATTAATAAACTACTATCCAAATATCAATCTCAAGTGTCCGTCTTTGAGTCAAACGTCAAAAGAGCAAAAAGAATTAATGTCTGCGTTTTGAGTTAAGTTTCGTTTATAAATTAGTGAGTGTGTTCAAGTGTGAGTGTGTGTGTTAGTAACACTCAAGTGATAATTGTTCCGATGACAGCTACTCAATTTCTGTTTATTAATTAATGCAACACCTCAAGATGCCCCTTAAGGACAATCTCACACTCAAGCGGGATTTATTAATTCGACCCTTAAATTGTTAACCGTTACGATGCAAATAGCCGTCGTCAGCCTCTGACTCTCTGGTAAACATAGTTAGTGGAGAGGCTTCGCTCAAACTGAAATTCTATTTGGATGGGTTGACTGACAGTATCGTGGTATGTTCTATCGATATCGACATAGCGTAAGACTGCCACTGACAGCGAACATAGGAGCAAAAATCGTTTATTTATCTTTATTACATCTCATCTTTTATCTATCTATCACAAAGTAAAATGGAATTGTAGAGAGAGGAATATAGAGGGCTGGATATTTTCCGTTTCACTCGCATCAGAAAGATTGTAATTTTTGTCCCTTTCTCCGTGTTGCCTCTTTCTACTAAGCTAAGGCACGCCATGCACCTATGTGACTCAAGGAAAAACCACCTGAGAAGGATATTTTCAGTACGGTCAACCGCACGTCAGTGGAAACATATGCAACTCTATAACCATGCCATAAAGTCCAAAGCATTTCTACTGACGTGCTGTTGGGTGTACCTATCAGTGGCACGATCGGTCCGAGCTTGTAACGTAGTGTTTTCCTTAGTCTAAGAATAGGGTTGTCAGAGTTTAAAGATGCCAAAATGACATTAATGACCTTTTCTGAACGAGTTTCTGAAGCACCCCCCCCAAAGCAAGGAGGTCTTTATTCTGAGGGTGACCCAGTTGTGTTCCAATCAGGACTAACGATACATAAGCTGCGCGTAAGCAGCCAAGCTGTTGGCGCAAGGCAGGAAAGCGCAGGGTTGAGCAGATTTCTTCATGCATGAACTGCTTACCCTGCATCGCAAGCAACACAAGACAGATCATTACGAGTATAATAGAAATGGTTAGTTGTAAATCTTTTATTATTTGGTTTAACGCGAATGTGTTTTGCTGCGTCGCAACATGCGCTCGAGGCATTGTACGTCTGCCTCGACTGCCCTGCCCTGTAAAATCTGTACTATGCTGCTATGTATAGTTTCATCTTAATTGAAGCTTTAACTTTCTTGATTGTTAAGATTTACCCTTGTTTTCCAGATAAACAAGACCACATTTGCCCCACTACTGGTCTCCGCACTCTTCATCCTTCTAACCTCATTACTTGCGCACTGCGCTCGACGGTTTGTACAAAAGGTTGTCAAGTCCGACTTCGCGAGACAACTCCTCGAAGAGGCCATCGCCGCTGCTGAGTTATGCGGGTGCTGCTTTGAATTGGTTATTGGTAAGTTCATTTCGACACCAGTCCATGTGACGGCCAATAAAATTTCTGTGGCGGGTCGGGCGGGGTTAGCGGGTCTCTAGTTTCAGGCGTTTGTAGCTTAGCGCTGGTGTAGCACTGGTTTTGTTTTCACATGCTTGCGTACCAGCCGATCACATACAATGGTTGTCGTATAAGGCGGCTAAAGGATCTATAGATCTGGAAGATGAGCAGCAACGTGTTTCAGCGTAATGTACTACCATGATGTGGTTATCAACCTCCGCGGTCCATTGTGCCCGCCAACGCAATACAAAAAGGATCAACCTTTAGAGATGAATAGCTTGATTATAATGACAGCAGTGTGACAGACGGAGCGACGCGTAAGTTATTGCAGTAACAGAGATATGGCTGTTTCTCGGAGCAAAATTGAGCGCCTCTGAGGGATGCAGCTATACGAAAAAAATTGTCGAATAGCTTTCTCTTTCTTTAGTATAGCTGCATCACATAGAGGCGCCTAATTTTTCCGTCGTGTAAATCGTCACTTCGTTTCACCCTGGTGGTCTACTCTCAACTTTCGATATATCGATACGATACTCGAAACATCCAAATTCAAAAATTCGTCATTTGACAATAGTGTAGGATATTGTTTGGACGCTAATCACTGCCAATTTGACAGTTTATCAACCTGCAGAGTAGACCACCTGCTCTCACGCATTAGCACGTATATATCTCTGTACTGCTACTAATTTCACGAACCATCCATGTTTTTACAACTTGTATAAGTAGGTAAATTACTTATAAGATTACCTTGGTTGGTGCATAGCTGTGCCACAAAACGCTAGTAAAATATATCTAAATATAGTAAAATTTTATCTGTTTCCTCCTTTGCTCTACATTTTGGCCTCCCTGTTAATAATGTACACAAGCATCCAATTCCATTTTGCGCTAACTTCAAACTCTAGTCTAGATTCTAGCGTAAATCTAATTTGTCGGTTTGGGATAGGCTTCCGGGACAAGTGGCAAGTGTGGGTCACATGTTTGCCGCCATCAAAGGGAGCCGAAATTGCATTCTGGTTAGCTCTGAACCTTTGGCTACGTGGTTCTTGGTTCTGAATTACACCAGTGACATTTGTGTCATCAAGATACCATAGAATAAAGTATAGTACTATCATACAGAACGGACATTCTCCGCCCCCCTTGCACCACCCCGCACCCCACGTGCATGCCCGCGCGATTCTCGTGGTCCTTCTGAGGGTCTTTTGTACTGAATATGCGAGCCTACGCGAGCTTCCTATTTGGAATTTCATAGTGTTCGGGTGTGGTCATACATTGTGAATTTTCATTGGTTTTGCTGCCGAGGCCCAGTGATTCTACTCATGAAAACCATTTTACAATTTACCGACCTTATACAATTTGGCGGATTTGCTTGCGACATATAAAGGGTCTTCGGTAAATGTTTGCAAATATCTTAGGTGGGTGCCGGCCTACCCATGAAACTGTTCAACTTTCTCTAAGGAACATGGGTCGAACAACGGAAAAAACTGGTCGACCTCCTATACAAAATGCGCTATTTTGCTGATAATGTCTCTATGGAAAGTTGTTTTTTTTTACGTATTTCGACATATGTTCCTTAAGGAAACTTGCTTAGTTTCATGTGTAGAGCCCACCACCACCCTGAATACGGATAGCAACACTTATTATAATAACTAAACTTTAAAGAAAAGTCGAGAGAGACACTGTTGTGATTTGTTGAGAAAATCCTACCCCAACGGGAAAGAGGCGTGATGTTATGTATGTTATGTATGTATGTATAAATGATGTCGCAGAATTATCATATTTAGTCAGGAAAATTATGATAAAACAAGCTTTTAACCATGGCTTCGCTCGTGTTATACATACTTCTATGCAATTGTTAGCTATTCTACAGGAAATATGTATTTTTCCGTGGTTGGCCTAGAAAAAGATGGTGGGACAAGCTCGACATTTGTGCGAATAACTGGACGGAGTAAGCCCAGGAAAGCGAAAAGTGGAAAGACGGGAGAGAGGCCTTTGCCCTGCAGTGGGACACAACAGGCTCCTAATAATAATATAAATTATAGCCTATGTATTTGTCCAGTGCTTGATCTATCTACCTCCCTATATTTGTGATAGTGGTATAATCATACAAATTAAAAAAATTATATACTTTCGCATTTATAATATTAATACAGGGTGTTAGGGACAGCCTTCCGAATAGTGAAGGGGCATGATCACTTAACAACACTGATCAACTTTCAGTGAACAAAACTTTCAGGAAACGAAAAATAAAATCCGCGTCTCCATACAACATTGTAAACTTTATCGGGCAGTTAGTATGGAGAAGCCGATCTTTTTTCGTTTCCTGAAAGTTTTGTTCACTGAAAGTTGTTCAGTGTCGTTGACTGATGCCCCTTCAGTATTCGGAAGGCTGTCCCTAACACCCTGTATAGTGAGATGTAATGAATTCAATTTTTGTGATGTTTTCAATTTGCAGTTGCGGATAATTTCGGTGTCGGCACGTATGCGGTGTTCCTGTTCGCATTGACGATCTGGTGGTCGTGCAATTGGGGAGATGCCACCGCTTGTCCTTACACCCACCTTGAGGATATTATTGAAGGTAACTTCTAAAACTTGGAGGAGATAAACATAAAGGCTATTAAGTTAGCACACCAATAGACTAATCGCTTATCTATGTCTATTGCATATAATAAAATCGTAAAGTCATTGATTCTGTAGTTAAATTATTTTTTTTTTATTTTGGGGCTCACAAAAATGGTACGAGTTTAATAGAACACATTCGGGTAGTTTTTGGAATTTTGTCTGTTTTTTAGGCCTGTTTTAAACGTTTGCATGTTTATTTTTATTCCGGGTCTTAGCGCGATAGTAATTATGTAGCAAAATAAATTAGCTCACCTTTATTTTGCCTCATATTTATTATCGCGCTAAGACCCGGAAAAAAATTAACTAATAGGAGAGGTCTTTGCCCAGCAGTGGGACGCTTAAGGCACAGAATAAATTAATAGTAGATACTATCATACAGAATGGACACTCTCCGCCCCACTTGCAATCCACCCCGCATCCCCGCGTGCATCCGCCCGCGAGATTTGAGAGGTGCTTTTGAGGGTCTTTTGTACTGTACTTTTGAAATTTAATTTGTAAAGTGAGTGACGCAGACCCTGATAAAAGACCCTGTATAAGACAAACTATAAACCGAAAAACTAAACTGCATCTTTTAAGCATTGATGCTCGAATTTGCACATTAACTTTTCAGGCAAAGGTGACATCCGCAAAGCTTTGCTGAAGACCTGGGCAGAACTAACGGGAGGTCTCCTGGTGTTCAAATATGTGCAGATGTACTGGGCACTGGAAATATCAGAGACCCACAAGGACAGAGCTTTTGAAGACTGCAAAGCTGATTTGCAGGTAATTATGATAATCGTCCGCGTGGGTGTCGTAAGAGGCGACTAAAGGCTTAAGAACCGGAGGATGGGCAGCAGCATCTTTCTGTGTATCGTACCATCTTACATATTGCGGTGACCAACAACAGCGGTCGCCAGCGGCAACGATTACAAGCGTGGTGACTATGGTAAATCCCCTCCAACTAATACGATTTTTTATACTGGAGTTCTGGAGGGAGCTCCCTGTCCTGCAGTGGACGTTTCATGGGATGTTGTGATGGTGATAATCAGACTATTTATTGACAGAGTACAGTTAATCGCACATCGGAGGTACCTTGTACTATTTCAGCGCTATTGCGACGTAATAAATGCGTTATCAGGGTCAGTGTTTCCATCGACGATGCGGCGACGTAAGGTTGACTGTATTGGGTAACGTTTTAGGCAAACGTTTTTGTTTTGGCAATACTTTGGTAAAACCGAGGTTCGATTAAAAGTAAGGCCAAAAACACACTTAATAGTACGAGCGGCGACCGTCATTTGACCTACGTTATTTGATACAAACATAAGCCCCATGTTAAATGTTCATAAAAGTGAGTAAGCGATTTAAGCTGCCAAGGAAGCAATTTGAGGACACATACACACAATGCCACAAGGGTTCCTAGGTATCATATTAGGTCTGTCACGGAGGGTTTCGGCCAGAATAGCTTCAGCAGACTAGTATATACTTGAATATAGGATAACTACCTAACATCTGATATGTAATTCATCTTTGTATCAGATGACGTACGTAGAGGGGTCCGGATCCTTGTCTTTGAAACCGTCTGTCGAGCACTTACGGCCATACAGGAACTGGCAGACTAGGTGTTTTTTCTGTCACTACAAATAAATAGTTACTTGATGCCACAATTTCTATCTCGGTATCAAATGACGTAAGTGCCATTTTTTTTTTCACCGGAAGTGGTACTTTATTTTGGACTTTCGGCGAATTAAATTTTTTTTTCAAATGTTTCTAATCTTAGCATCACTTTTATGCACATTTAACATGGGGCTTATCTTTGTATCAAATAACTTAGGTCAAATGACGGTCGCCGCTCGTATTATAAGACGCGTGTGACGCGTAGCGCGTTTTAACATTGTTTTGTAGTCACTTGACTACGCGTAGAGTAATAGTAAACTGACCCATAAATTTGTACTCGTATTCTGTTCATAAAATAGAGCGACAGCCTCTGTGGTGTAGTGGTTAGAGCGCTCGGCTCTCGATCCGGAGGTTCTGGGTTCGATTCCCGGTGGGGACACTGTCAAAAAAATATCCCTTTGTGCGATCTCCCCAGTTTGCTTAGGATATCGAAGGCTGAATCACCTGATTATCAGAAAAGTTAGATGATTCCGTCCTTCGGAAGGCACGTTAAGCCGTTGGTCCCGGCTACTATATACGAATGTATAGTCGTTAATGAGCCATGTCAGAGGCCTTATGCGGCTTAATAACTCTGATACCAGGGTTTGTGAGGTCGGTCGTCGACCTTGTAACCCGCACTATATGACGATGAGCGCCATTCCTGATATTTAATTAAGTTTGCCTGGTTAAGCTAATCCTAGTTTTTGTGTGCTTACTGTTCATTTAAAATCTATTACTAAACAATGCTAATACGAATTGGTGGTTCATTTGCATGCATGTGTTCTAATTAAGCCGCAATCACAACTTCCTACATTCAAACACTACTTCAGCATACATTGCTGGGAGGCTTGGTTATGTTAATTCCAATATCCTTACTTCAACGAGCAATGTATGCCGGATTAGTATCTGAATTAAGGATGGTGTGATTGCGGCTTCTACAGCCCTAAAATGTCAGTTTATTTTTGGTGTGCATTTAAATTATGTTTTAGAACTAAATCACTCACATATTAATGTTTAATATTAAATTAAGGCATAGATAAAATAAAAATAGATAAAATAAAAAAATTACGTTTTATTTTACAAAGTTAAACAAAAATGGTATATGAACCCTTAAGGATGTGATTCTGCCCATGAAACTGAACAACTTTCTCTAGTTTAATTAGCAAATTCACATCCTCCCCCTTTTTGGGGGCTGATCGTGGTAATTTGAACGTTTTTAGGGTTCCGTACCTCAAAAGAAAAAAACGGAACCCTTATAGGATCACTTTGTTGTCCGTCTGTCTGTCTGTCTGTCTGTCTGTCTGTCTGTCTGTCAAGACCCTTTATCTCACGAACGGGTAAAGGTATCAGGTTGAAATTAATACCATATATTAGGATCCATGAACCACACAAGATCTGAAAATTTCAATTTTTTACAACGACGCAATCAAAAGATATAGCATTTTATGTCCTCATCTCCATACATTTATTCAAAAATGAAAAACCTACAGGGTACTTCCCGTTGACCTAAAATTATGAAATTTGGCAAGAAGCTAGGTCTCACAGTACAAATAATGGGAAAAGTCTGAAATCATTAAATATTACAACTTTTCTCACAACTAATGGTAACCAATTGTGGTGAGCTCCCGTTTCAAGAATATTCATATAAGAGAGGGGTCAAGTTGGATGGTTGCTGAGGCGATTTTTGTTTTAGTTCTATTTAAAAACGGGAACACTTACAAACTTGAAAATTGGTATGTTTATAAGGCATAGGCTATAAAATAACAACAAATAATAAAATTTGGTCAAGCGCGTGTCGGATTCAAAAAATCTAGCACATTAACTTACTGAAATTTCAACTAATACAATTATGTTTATGTGGTGGTACGGAACCCTCAGTGCGCGAGTCCGACTCGCACTTGGCCGGTTTTTTTTTTTATGTCACAAGTGGGTAAATGAGCTGGTGGGCCACCTGGTGGTAAGTGGTCACCACCGCCCATGACACCCACTGTTTTATTAGTGAAATAATTTGACACTAATAAGACAGCAAATCGCGCTACCCACCCTGAGAACTAAGATGGTATGTCTCATGTGCCGGTAATTTCACTGGCTGCCTTACCCTTCAAACCGAAACACAGCAGTGCAAACACTACTGCTTCACAGCAGGTTAAGGCAAGAGGGTGGTACTTCCACAGACGGACTTTGCACAAAAGCCCACCCTACCACCTACAAAAAGTTATTATTAATGTTATTACCAAAACAGAAACGTTTGCCTTAAACGCGTATACAAACTTTTAAGTTTTGGTAATATCGTTCAAATTACAGTCCGCGCGACGAGTTAAGGCCGCTGGGCGGAGTGGAGGTGGTATGCGCAGTTGCAATATTTGCAAGAAAAATACTACTGCGCATACCCCCTCCACTCCCGCCCAGCGGCCTAAACTCGTCGCGCGGGGTATACCACAATCACCTCCTTGTATACTTTATCCGACCGTATGTGTTCTCCGTGTGCGTGTTTTTTAAGTGTGGCATTTTATTATTGCACCCAAAAGTAAACCGATAGAACACTGTTTTTCGGTTTTATAATGGCGGTGCTACATTAATTTGCCCTTTCCAGACAAGGCTGCATTTTGTTTTAGATGCAAGCACTAGAGTCCGTTAGGGCACATGCTTGTTAATTAACATTTTTAATAGCTTTTAAGGCTCATAAGCATACTCGTAATTCGCCGTTTACAGATGACAGGCAAACTGTAAACGGTCGGAAAATTGTAAAACGATGCCGGCAGATTGTAAACGGGTTTAGATCACTTAGTCTAGGCAACGAAGCGGATCGTTGTATGAAGACCCCCGCATTAAATCCTCAGTCGATGAAACTTTGCTGGAGTATTTTCATGTATTCTATAGGTATTACACTATACAGGGTGTTAATTTGATTGCGTGCCATAGCTTAGGGGGTGTTTGAGTAACGATAAAGGAACACAAAAAAAATATTTAAAAAAATCCAACCTAAAAAAAAACTAAAACTCCATTGAAACTAACGAACGCGGAGGGCAATGACCCGGATGGAGCATCATTGGTACGCAGTATAAGAGGATAAGCTAGGCACATACAAAACTGAAACTCTTTCGCGCGCTTTTGATAGCGCGGTGCTCAAGGTTAGTTTAGTTCAGCTCCGCGTTAGTTTAGTTTCAATGGAGTTAAAAAAAAATAAGTAGGATTTTTTCAAAAAAATTTTTTGAGTTCCTTTATCGTTACTGAACCACCCCCTTAGCTATGGCACGCAATCAAATTAACACCCTGTATATGTCATAATAAAATAAAAATATGAGACAAACCTTCTTTAAAAAAATCCATAAGAAATCGGTACCAAATTTTTACAAAAATTACAAAAAATGTATGATTATTGTTTTTTTTTTTTTTTGATAATTTGAATTTACATTTAGCATGTATGAAAGGATTGATGAAAGTTCAGGAAGCAAGGGAAGTATGTCAAGATCGTAGCAGGTGGAGAACTGTGGTCTCTGCCTACCCCGACGGGAACAAGGCGTGATGTTATGTATGTATGTATGTACATTTAATTCATGATACTTTATCATCCTGTCAAATAAAATCTGCCTGAGAGAATTATGTTGGGGTCAACTGCTTCGTTGCCACTAACTGGTGCATTTTAGGTTCGTTAGCCACGGTAAACCCGACTTAACGGATCCCGAGTAGGATTCGATTAGGTTGGGTTAGGTTATCTTACGACCACAACGTGACAGTAACGAATTACGCGCCATTTTGTGAAATGCCGCGGCCTTATGTAAAATGATGAATTAAACGTTTCTCGGCATTTATTGTAGAATGCCAAGGCATAAAACGATGAATTAAACAAGTTGCCTGCGACATATCTGCAATCAATTGATTTTATTTAGTTTCACCTGTCGCGGTGTCTGCCTGTCTGCCTCAAATAAAAGCGTGTTACATTTTAAAACAGAAAGAAGAATTCTGGCTAAGTGCGAATCAGAGTCACGGACCGAGGGTGCCTTACCACTTTGATAAAAATACCGTCTTGAGTAACACGCTTTTATTTGAAAACCTGAGACTGAGATAACCACAGAGCTCTGAAGTCCATGCGTATTGCTCTGCATCTAGAGACGAATTCTTTATTACATTCAATGCAAATCAGTGTCACCATTTACTAAAACTAACACGCTTTCCGCACCCACACTACTAGCATCATTTGAGTGCGATAAACATAGTATCATTATTGCGAGAGAGTAAGATGCGAAAAACCAGTAACAGCGTCTCTATGGCAACGAATGTGTTTATGATGTGCATTCAAAATAAGCACTTACATAAATTGGATAGTATAACTAGTCAATAAGGAACCAATTTTTTTACTCTTTTCGCTTCTATGGGGGGGTGCACGCGCAGGCGGAGTGACCCTATCGTTGTTCTTTGGTGATAACGTTTTAGTTCTTCTTCTACGTCTAATAGAAGCTTGTTTAAAAAAATATTTTTTACAATTAAAATTTTTTATTTTTCTAATTCCAGGTGCCAGTCCTCTATGGAGCCGTAATTGAGGGTATTGCAACCTGCATGTGCCGTTTAGCATCAAAGACCCTCGGTGACCTCAACCCACGGTTCGCCACCGCCATCGACGCTTTCATAGGGACCTCACTCGTTGTCGCTGGTAAGGGCTCCGTGTTTCAGAAGGCACGTTACATAAATTAAACAGAAAAAATGGCTTTTCGTTTTTGTACACTGAGATTCTTTTTATTGTCAATGGACTTATTCTTAACCTCGATCTAGCCTTGAGGACAGAGATGAGGTCGACGATGGAACGAGCTTGCCCAGAAGAAGCCTATAAACTCAGCTGCATTATATTTTGCTTTTTATTTTAATGAATTCATCTAAAATACATTTGGATTTTACAAACAAAACACGTCAATTACTTATCACCTAACTAAACAAACCATCCCGGAGCGTACCGGGCTCAAAGGTACCCAACACGCTAGCTGCGTTGCCTCGTTGGATGGCCAGCGAGAGGTGCTGAACCAGGTACGCTCCAGAACGGGGGTCACGGGTACGATCACGCAGCCGGCGCGGCGCCCAAGCTCGCGAACGAAATATTTTTTCAAAAGATAAAGACTTGAAAATGCGACGGAGGCTGACAACCGTTCTTTTCGCTATAGAGTATATATTGCTCTGTGGCTATACTGAACCTTAAATTGGTAAAAATGAGATTTTCGTACTTTACTAGCTGTTGCCCGCGGCTTCCCTCGCGTGGATTTCGTATTTATGTTGTTACCGGTTTTCCGAAGAAATAAGACATTTTCCCGTCATTTCGGGGTAATTTTAAACAGGAAAAACGCGACTAACCCTGCGTAAATCAATGAGTACAATTCAAGATCCAGCTGAAGTTACTCATAAATTACTCAGAACAGAGGAACTTAGCAGCAGTATTACCTATGCCTTAAAGTTGTCACTTAACCTAACAAATGTATAGAGAGAGATTGGTGAAGCATAAATCTAACAAAATATGTATATTGGGTCTTTATGAAATTGCCGTTTTGTATGGCGAATTTTAGGTAAACCCCATTTTCAGTACCTACTTACTAACATTTTTGCATTTTTTTTAGTAATTAAAAATCCAAATTTTTAATATTTTTTTAAGCTTGATAGGGAAGAAATTAAGCTTATAGAAGCTTAAATTTAATTTTCGAAAAAGATTATTGTAAAAAATGTAACAAATCTAATGATGAAATCGGACGACATTTAAGACGAACAATTTTCGAACCTTAAATTTTATTCAAGATAAAAACAAAAACTTTAATTTATGCGAAAAAAAATAGCTTTAGAATTATAAGAATTATGATCTCATTAATCTGTAAGAAAAATTCGGCAATTTCATAGTTAAAGCCACGATCACACCTTCCTGAATTCAGAAATAAATTCGGCATACTACGAGGGTCAAAAAGTTCGCGGAATGGCGGGGTTGGCGGGGGTGAGGTCGCTCATCCTGGTAGGCACTAATTGAGTGATTCATAGTTAGTATATACAATAAGTTTCAGCCAAATCGGGTCATTAGCTTTCGAGTTATCAACAAGCAAACAAGTCAATCGGGAAGAAACAAGTCACTATGGAGAAAATTGAATATCGCGCCGTCATAAAGTTCCTCACTAAACAGAGAAAGATGATTTTACAAGAGATATCAGCTGTTTATGGGGACTCCGCTCCTAGTAAAACCATGATCTAGAAATGGCACGCCCTTTTCAAACAAGAGAAGGACTCGATCGAAGATTACCCTCGACCAGGATGACCGATTTACGCTACCACGCCAGAAATAATTGATAAGTCGAAAAACTTGTATCGGATGACGCCCGGTTGAAGAAGAAACAATTTGCAACGTTAGTTGGAGTATCCGAAAAGATTATATCAAATATCCTGCATCAACACCTTGGGATGACTAAAGTCTGTGCATGATGGGTCCCGAGAATGCTTTCGGTGCACTAAAAACGCGAGCGCGTTGAAAGTTGTCGCGAGTTTTTGGACCGCTATGGAGAGCAAAGGGAGAAAGCTATGGCCCAAATTTTAACTGGTTATAAAACCTGGGTTCACCATTATGAACCTGAGCTGAAGAAAAAGTCGATAAAGTGGCATAAAAAAGGCACGACCCCTCCTAAGAAGTACAAGTTGCCTCAATCGGCCGGAAAGATCATGGCGACGATCTTTTGTGATACAGAAGGTATCCTGTTAATCGATTCCAAAGAACGTGGTGTCTCCATATCGGCAGAATACTACGCTTCATTACAGGAGAAATTAAAAGAAGCCATCGAGTAATAAAGGTGAGGAAAACTGACAAAAGTTGTGCTCCTTTTGCACGACAATGAACCCATGCACACGAGCCATGTTGCTACTACTACCATCCAACAATATGGTTTCGAACAATTTCGCCACCCACCCTAAGCCCAGACCTGACCCCCAGCGATTATTATTTGTTCCCAAAGATGAAGAAAGAAAAGCGTGGGAAAAAATTTGCAATGATGAAGAAGTGAAAGTCGGCAATTTCGGCCTATTTTGATACCCAAGAAAAATATTTTTTTTTCGACGGTATAAATACATTTTTAGACAGATTTTATAAACGTATTAAGGAGGAATATATTAAAAAGGAAAAATTGTTTCATGTTTCATTTCATCTTCCTTCCCTGTCAGTCCGCGAACTTTTTGCTCGTACATTGCTTGTCGAAGTAAGGATATTGGAATTAACAGAACCAAGCCTCCCAGCAATGTACGCCGAATTAGTCTTTGCGAGGTGGTGAAGGTGTGATTGGGGCTTAAAGACCTATTAAAAATGTTAAGAATAAAATAGGATAATACGATTGCATCAGCGGTCATCCCATTTCATTTTAAACTTGATATGACGTGCCCGGAACCCAAAATTGACTGGGAAGCGAGGGCGGCTGCTATTATTTCAACACTTCCATTATTTTCTGATTGTTTTTCTGGTTGTTTCAAGCCAATTCACAGTTTTCATTTAATAAAATAATGTCGGAGTGTTTAATGAAAATTAAACGCTTACGGAAAAGCCTGTCACTAATTATTAAACTCACAAAGAGACTTCCTTGTTTGTATCGCTTCTTTGTAGGCTGGATTTACTAAAAACCGGCCAAGTGCGTATCGGGCCACGCGCCGTGAAGGGTTCCGTAGTTGCTTCAGGAATTACTATGTTTAAGCAGTTTTTGATTATTTCATAAACTTTTTCCCTCCTAACGAACAGCGAGTTCCGGCGCATGATTGCTATGGCTATTTGTATTTTTATTTTTAGTTTTTCCACAAATACTCGTTAACCTGTAAAGCCTTAAAAATAAATTTTATAATTTTATTTTATTACTTTGTCGGCGTGGCTAAGCCGCGGCCAGACAGACAGACAGGACAAATAATAATAATTTGGACATGTCGAAACAATAAGGGTTCCTTGTTGACTATGGAATCCTAAAAGGCTATAAATTTTGAGGGTATAAAATCATATTTTCAGTACCTAATTTTCTACAATACTTTTTTAAATAAATTTTGCAGTTTCGATAACTTAACATGGATCATCAGCCACATTTAAAAAAAAGCAGTCAACGTAACTAAACAACTTTCAGAGAATAAAAGTTTCAGGAAAAGAAAAAAAAATCAGCCCCTCCATACGAACTGTCCAATCAAGTTGGCAATTTTGTATGAACAGGCCGATTTTTTTTCATTTCCTGAAACTTTTATTCGCTGAAAGTTGTTCAGTTACGTTGACTGATCATGCCCTTTCAGTATTCGGAAGGCTGTCCCTTACACCCTGTACACAGGATGTAAGGGTTTATATATATGTTTCTGAAAACTAAAACTGCATGATCAGTCAACTTAACTGAACAATTTTCAGTAAATCAAACTATCAAGAAATAAAAAATAATCTTCCTATCCATACAAACTGTCCAATAGAGATTGACTGATCATTCCCTTTCAATTTTCTGCTGCCGTACTCCGAAGTGAAACTACGATAATATTAGGTCTTTACCTATGAAATTGCCGTTTTGTATGGCGAATTTTAGGTAAACTCAATTTTCAGTACTAACATTTTTGCATTTTTCTTAGGAATTATAAATGCAATTTTTTTAATTTTTTTAAGCATTATTGGGAAGACATTAAGCTAACATAAACTTAAATTTAATTTTAGAAAAATATTATCTGTAAAAAAATATAACAAATCTAATGATGAAATCGGACGACATTTAAGACGAACAATTTTCAAACCTTTAATTTTATATATTAAACTAAAAACAAAAACTTTATTTTATGCGTAAATTGATAACCTTGAAGTCAACTTTCAAATATAAGACAAATGAAAAAAATAGCATTAGAATTATAGGAATTATGATCTCATCAATATGTAAGAAAATTTCGGCAATTTCATAGGTAAAGACCTATTATCGCGCCGATAATTAGTCTATGGTTCGGCCTTTGACAAAGAAATTCCCATACAAAGTAAAATTCCGAACGTAATTGTTGTTGTCAATCTGATAATACCGGAGCTCCGATAAAACTTCGGAGTTCGCACCCTGAAAGCTGTCTTTTGTCTCTTATACACTTTTTGCATGCTTACATCTCTCATAATATCTACATCCCCATTGCATTATGATCATTACATATAAAAACTGTATTTTTATCCACAATGCGTTTTTCATGGTGTTTACCCCACTGAGCACATAGCGTATTGAGACAAAAGGTCATGTTTCAAGAACTAAATTCTGTCCAATGAATAAGTAGAATTCTTCATTCATATATTAAAAAAAATATATATCACTTGGTACTTTAAAATTTTGACAAGGTTTTGACTAAATTGTGTAAAATCTTTTTAAGCTTGGTGCAAAAATTGTAGTTCTGATTCTTAGAAAATGTTTAGAATGGAATAATCCACTGAATATAAAATAAAAGTAGAGGGTTACCTTGTAAACGGTCCGGCAAGTCTAAATTTATGATATGTTATCTAGGATGGTTAGTAAGGTTAAAAAAATTGGCTCTTTCTTCAGATTTTTCGCATATATCTTCGTTTAGGTGCATTTCAGCTAGAAAAGTCTTCAGTACAATGTTGTAAAGAATTAATATTCCTATAATAACGTTTTAAATTTTGTTTCTAGGACTAATAGTTACGGAAATATGCACTTTATAAAAAAATAAAAACACCTCATTTTCGGGCCATAACTGCATTATAGCGTTCTAAATTTAGACGTTAGTTAAAGGAAGATACAAGTGAAAAATATGGCTGTGGGCGCTAAGGGGGGGGGGGGGAGGGGGATTTTGCATTTTGCATTTTAAACACTCATAACATAACCATCCTAGATAACATATCAAAAATTTAGAGTTTTCGGTCCGTTTGCAAGGTAACCTCCCTCTATTTAGTGGATCTATGAGACACACGGAACGTTGCATTTCAGCAAAAAATAGAGATGTATTTTGTTTTAACTAACACGAATTTGAATTAGAAGGTGGTTCAGATTTTGACTTCCTTGCCTTGTACAACCTAAACTTCCTTACAAACTAAAGCGATACAGTACAAACATTTTCCTAACGATTCATAGTAAATCCTGTGCCCAATTTCATACTTCTCGACTTGCTTGATATGTTGAGTGGCTTTGACAGATTTTGACCCCAGACTTTTGCGTCTATATGTTACGTACTCAGTGGTAGACCCTAACGAGGCCCTTAACTGTTGCAGGGGTCCTCAATAGGCATACTGTATTTGTCTACCGCTATCAGGACACTAGTACCACTGCCGACTTAAGCGTGTCCATCTTTTGCAAAGTCCATTTAGGAAAAGGTACATGCATTTGTGATCAGTGTACACTAACTTGTAAAGTTAGATTTGGTAATAAAGTAAAGATAAGTTGTTACTTAGCAGTCCCGAACTTAGAGCGCGTCCACACTAGCGATTTTCGGCGCAGCCATATCGCGGCGGTGATCATATTATTTGTATCAAATTTTATCGCCGCAATAACGCCGCGAGTTTGCCGAGACGCTAAACCGTATAACGCCGCGAAATCGCCTCGCTCGAAAATCGCTTGTGTGTTAACGCCCTTACTTGTTGCGATGGTTTTTAGGGTTCCGATACCAAAATGGTAAAAAAAAGGAACCCTTATGGTGCCGCTCTGTCTGTCCGTCTGTCTGTCACACCTCTATATCTCAGCAACCACTTATGCTATCAACCTGAAATTTGGAATAGTTTTAGAATATAGTTGCCCAACTTAATTGCACAAGGAAAAATTTTGAAAAAAGTATGATTATTAATATAAAGGGGGCCAAAATAGGGGGGGCCAAATTTCAAATTGTCGCTACTAGGTCGAGTGGGGTATCATATGAAAGGGCTTTACTTGTAAATTTTAAAATATATTTTTGTATTTTTTTAAATTTCTTAGTTTTAAAGTTATGATGAAAAATGTCAAGAAAAATACCATTCCCCCCCCCTTATCTCCGAAGTTTGAGTAAGGAAAAATCTGAATTAATTACAGTTGACAGAAGTTTATATAAACTTTACAGCAAAAATAAAACGATCTTTCTAAGTTGCACAGTTTTTCAGAAATCTGCAAAAAACCTTTACAAACAAATTTAGTTTTGCGGTCCTGAAAATGGACTTTATTGCTTCCAAAAATACTATAGGTATATCGGAACCCTCGGCGCGCGAGTCCGACTCGCACTTGACCGGTTTTTTTTACTACAAATAAAACTTTTTCGCTTCAAAAGTAAAAATAAGCATTTTTAAATAATTTTGCAGAACTATATCCATTTTTTTGATTCTGTAAATTTTTGTGTTTTACCATAACGATTCCAAATCATCAGACTGGCTCGTAATTTTTTTTAATTATCTGGGAAAGAAATTAAAAGATTCAAGATTTGCAAATTTTAGCCATCTGCCCAGCAGTGGGACTTATTACAAAAAAACTCGCAAAAAAAAAAAAAACTTCCAGTTGTTCAAACTTGTTTTGCAACTTAATTGTCAATGTGTTCTTTACTTTCGAACGTTATTTTATTACCTCATCTAAGTAGTTTATCATTGGCATACTTAGCATAATATAAATGATGCATGATTGGCACGCTGTTCACTCATTTGTCACTTCATCATCACTGAATAACATTATTGTATAAAGTAACTGCTCTTCAAATCCACGGGTGCGTTGCAAATAATCATCTATTGCGGACACTTTTTCTCACAAAACCGAAAAAGACGGGCTGTTTATTTTTAAAAGCTTTCTGCAATAAAGCAGTAAAAATGCATATACCGTAAAATTTCATTGGTTTTGCTCCTGAAGATATGATTTTACTCATGGAAACAAGCAACTACCCAGAAGATATTTTTTTTTACTCGATTACATTTTTCGCGTACCTATTTCTATGCAGAATGAGTCGATAACATTGACCACTTTACTTCGAACCCGACAAAACTTTTTTGAGTATATTTTTTTGGGAATGTTGCTTGTCATCATGAGAAAAATAACTGGGCTTCGGGAGCAGAAGCAATAAAATTCACGCTGTATTTAAATAATTCATAATAATAATATTGAAACATAAACTGACTGTCATTTTCGATATCGTAGAGAAAGAAGTGACAGCAAAACATGGATTTTTGCAGCGCACCAATAGATTTTAAGAGCAAATTTTAGTCAGCTCATGAATTACCTGATCTCACTAGCCTATATTTATTCGGCATACATTGCTCGTAAAAGAAAAAATATCGGAATTAACAGAACCAGGCTTTCTAGAAATGCGTATGCCGAATTAGTATTTGAATTTAGGAAGGTGTAATTGCAGCTTTAGAGTAGAGAGACAGGTAACTCTCGCGTTGACTGTACTTATGTGAAGGTATTCGTAAAATATGAACCTCCGAAATTCTCATTCCAAATTTCTTTCCAGCTTTCGACTACTCAGGAGGTTATTTCAATCCGGTGCTGGCGACTTCCCTAAAGGCCGGCTGCTCGGGCCACTCAATGCTCGAGCACGCTGTGGTGTACTGGATCGGCGCCTGCGCAGGATCACTTCTTTCAGTATACGTTTACAAACTACCCGCAATCCAGAAGTTCGTCAAAGGGGGAACCGAAACTGAAGTTAATGGTGATAGTATTTGGGCTGATAAAGAAGATTAAGATCTCAGGGTTTTTAAACCTCTGTAAGCTGGAAACACATTGTAAGGCCATGTCCCCATTAGGCTCACAGTGAGCCGCTCACTGTTTGCCTCCAGTACGCCTCCCTATATATTTTAAATGGAGAGTCCATTCAGCGCTTACTGTACGCAGTTTGCGGCGTTACGCTCAGTGAGCTGCTGAGTCGCCGCGAACTATGCTTCCGGGGCGGCTCAGTCAGCTCACTACACCGTCGGAACTAATTGAGTGAGCGACCGATACGCCGCTCAGAGTTAGTCGGCTCACTGTGAGCCTAATGGGGAAATGGCCTAACACGCTACAACGCATAGTGCGTAATTTTGCTTACGCGATGACGCAAGCTCGCTATTTTTACATTCTATATGAGGTAGGTACAGTCAAGAGCACATCAAGCTTGACACTCTGGACTTTGTACCGTTCTTATTTCAATAGACATATGGGCTAGAGTTGCGCTGCGAGTGTCAAGCTTGACCTGTCGTTGACTGTACCTGCATACAATTTTAAATTGCGCTATGCGTCGTAGTGCGTCGTCTTTGTAATTCTCGCCTTGCACTATCAAATTAAGATTTCTTTTTATACATTATTAACGAAGGATTAATCGACACCCGTTCTGTGGATTAGCTACTTGGAATTTTTATCCCGTGGTTTTTTTAAAGCTGATTTTCAGTGAGATACATATTTTAATGATTGACTGACATAGGTACCTACTTTTAATCTGTTTTCTATGTCCCCAGCTTTTGATTGTGCATCGGTATTTCACAAGAATGAAACGTTTTTAGTTTGTGCCTCATTAAGTTATCGTAAATTTACAAAAACCCAAAAAATTCCCAATTCTCCACATTATCTGTCAAGTTGGGAATATTGATATAGTTCATCCGTCTTAAGAATACAGTGAGTCATCGCTTTCCGCCGCTGGTAGCCAAGCCCCGTAACCAACCCAGGTCGTTGAAAATTATTAAGTCAAATGCACAATGACTAACTGAAGGCAAGCGAAAGAAGCGGTTGTTTCCTTTGTGTGTTAACTAAAAACACAAAAAAAAAATGCATTTTAACTTCATTGTGAATACACCTTGCATTCTTAACGCGGATGAACTATAGACCATTTTGTCGTGCAATATACAAAGGACTCGTATATGCTATTGGCTAAACTAATAATCCGCCATAATACTGCCATGTAGTATACTGTAGATTTATCGAATTTGAAATTCAAATTTCCTTGAGTATTTCCCAGAAACACCAAATCCCTGATTGCACATTTCTGTTGCTCCTCATTTCGAAACCGAAACCGAATATAAGAAACCTCGAAAATTTGCCTATTAATAAGAAAGAGGGTCATTGAGTGTCGTTATAAAATAAAAGTTCGTACACAAACAACGTAGTTGACATTAGTTTTGTAAAATATGGATTACCGTAAGCAGAATAGAATATAGTCATAGCCTATCATAGAATTAAACATAAACTGTCATGTCACTAAGAGAAGCGACAGTTTATTTTTTTTTATTCTCATGTTAGGCTGTGAGTGACTATGTTCCATTCTGCCATACGAAAATGGACATTTTGCGTACTGCATTACGAGTATTATTAAATCGTCTGTTCCTTTTGTACATTTGATGATGGTCTTCACCTGATTTTATTCACAGAAATAAATTATAAGTTATGTCTTTGTTGTTGTACATGAATAAAATTTTTTTTATTATAAATTAAATGAAATGACGAACATTTCATGCGTGTGCCGTCATTCCCCGCAGAGTATGGCACCTTACATCCTGCCCCGCGTGCCCTAACACCTGCACGCGGGATGAACTAATGCAAGCTACACAAAATGCCGTTCTCGTAGCAAAATTCATTTAATTCCATTGGATTCGCGTCGACACGAAAAGAAGAAGAAGAAGATTATAAATGATATTGTTTAATTATCGAGGTTCCTTACATTTGCGTTTCTGTTACGAAATCTTGGGTTACTTTTCAAAAACAATTAAATAACATTTTGTTTTTCCTTCTAAAAATAGTGAAGAATACAGATAAATTTAATATAATTGTAAAATTTTATAATTATTACTTTGATGCTAGTCATTTTTATTTTCAATAAATGTCCTAATTTTCTTTTAAAAATATTGTGGAAAAAAAACCAATCGTCATTTAAATTAATTAAGCTATTTACAGTTAAATAAGCAACCTATAGATTTTATATCGATTTTAAACCCCCATGGTAATAAATTATGTTTTCCAAAAAATATAATAAGTGCTACGTTCTATTGTTGTAAATAAATATCTTGTTATATTATGTTTTTATTTTTATTTTATTGCAACAAAAAATAAGATTTAATTCAGTGTTACTTTTACAACTAGGTGTTTTTTTTTACATCCGGCACTAACCGATTTCATTATTTTTATTGGAAATCAAATTAAAATTTGACATTTCGACATCGGTCATCCTATTAGGAAAAGTGATTGAAAAACAACACTGTGCTACCTCATTGAAGAAACTCACTTCTTACCCTAACATCATGTATACAGGCATCCTAATAGTACACAGGGTGGCCCATTGACGGGCGTCAAAAATAAAAACCGGTCAAGTACGAGTTGAACTCGTGCGCCGAGAGTGTTCCGATATACCTTTAGTATTTTTGGAAGCAATAAAGTCCATTTTAAATTTGTTTGTAAAGGTTTTTTGCAGATTCCTAAAAAACTGTGCAACTTAGAAAGATCGATTTATTTTTGCTGTAATATTTACCTATCGACTGTATAATTACAGTTTTTCAAAGGTTGCAAGGTCGATGACCGACCTCACGAACATGTTTTAGTTAAGAAAAGGTTGATCTTCATCTGCACGAGGTACACGTTTGCAACCACAAAACACAAACGGAAAAACACTTCGTCTCGTCACATGCCGAAAGTCGGAAATATCAATATGTTTAACACATTTTACACGAAGGTGCTAGGGATTTTGTGCAAAGTCCATCTGGGGAAGTACCACCCCTTTGCTTTTTCTGGCGTAAAGAAGCAGTGTTTGTACGGCTGTGTTTCAGTTTGAAGGGCAAGGGAGCCAGTGAAATTACTTCACATGAGGCACACCATCTTAGATCTCAGGGTGGGCAAAGGGCTTTCATGTCTTTTTAGTGTCAATTATGGTACTAATAAGACAGTGGGCGCTATAGGCGGTGGTGACCACTTACCATCAAGCCCACAAGCTCGCTTGCTGTTTTGTTACATAAAAAAAAAATTTTGTTAAATACACCTGACTCTTTCGTCAACACCGGTATACAAGTCAAACACTTAGCTCTCATTTTGGGCTTGGCTTTGGTCGGATAAAAAGAAGAAGAAATACTTTTTGTCACTAGTTTTCGAAGCCTTCAAATTCTTAATGCGACTTTTCTTATCTAAGTTACTTCGAACGTACAAATCAATGAAAACGGTAAATATTTTGCTGAACTGCCTCAATGTACAGTCAAGTGCAAAATTCCATAAGTGTGCTACATATTTGTTTCGAGCGGATTGAGAAAGGTATTGTCGTCGTAAAAAAAGATGTTTTAGTAATTTTCTCATTTTATTTTTGCTTTCTTATATGTACATCACAAAAAACGAGTTTCCCTAAAATATCCATCTTATAACAAAACAAACTGGCCTAGTGCGAGCTGGACTCGCGTGCCCAGGGTTCCGTACCACTAAGGTAAAAATACCTCCTTAGCTATGGACGCGTTTTTCACGCAGAACTATATTAAATTTTCGCAAGTCCGACACGCACTTGACCAGTTTCTATCATTTGTTATTCTTTAGTTTATGCACCGTAAGTATACAAATTTTCTCGTTTATACGTATTCCCGTTTTTACGATAGATAAAGTGATAAAAACGGGTTTTTAGTAAGGTAGTCCCATTTATTTTTTTTAATATTTATATTTTTTGTAGTTATAGCGACAACAGAAATACTTAATCTGTGAAAATTTCAACTGTCTGTACATCCCGCTGACAGACACACATCGGAGGCATATTATTCGGGACCCGTTTTTCACACTATGAGTACGGAACCCAAAAAAGGAAAATTAGGGATTTGCTCAAAAAGGTTTTAACGACTGGTAAAATTTTGCATTGCCAATAATCTCTATCCATTTGTCTAGGAACATTTTAAACGTAAGTATTCCTATTCCACAATGGTCTTTACCAATATGTGATTTCATCGGAAACAGTTAAATCGAGTTTGTTTTGACAATTAAAATATGATGATTATCTACCTGACTGCGTAATACTGCATATTCATCATCATAACATCCCATATGCATCCCATGAAATGTCTACTGCAGTGTGCGGCAGTTTATAATCTTTTAGCCGCCTTTTACGACACCTATGGGTAGAGATGGGTTGGTATAGTACCAGCACCACATGGACTAGAAAAGTAAAATTTTAAGGAGATGCAAGTAACGGTGCGTGTTAATGGAAATATAAGGGCCTAATGAAATAGAGACCATAATTTTGACAATGAAACTGAACAAATTTCCCCAAGGAACATAGGTCGAAATACGAAAAACCAAAACCGACCTCCCACACAAAAGCGCTATTAGCTGATGCAGTTTCTGTGGGAGGTCTGTGGGAAAGTTGTTCAGTTTCATGGTCTGAGTAACATACTAAAATTATGTTCACTATTTCATTAGGACCTTATATACATTGTTGTCCATTCTCGGGTTCAAGAATATTTCTTATCACGATTAGTAACGCACATCCTTGTGCCCGTTTTAATGACATTCTTCCACACCTGACAGGTTGGCTGGAAGAGATCTCTTAAAGAGATAATCTCGCCTTTGTGAACAATTTTTATTTGACAACTTTGTGTTATTTGTGCGCAATAAATAATATATATACAGTATCCGATCACTTTTGCACTTAACTGTTGCGTATAAAATGGCAGTTCTGATAAGGTTTCCAATAAATGGCGGCTAACTGAAATGGCTCAAATTGAAAAATCATTGAAAATATTTATTAAAATAACGAATTGGTACGGTTATGTTTATATCCTCTGGTCCGTTGGTAAGTTAGTGAAGATTAAATGTTTTGTAGAATTAAGTTTTTTTTTGTTTATAAATATCGGTTGTGAGGTAACCAAAAGGTTCACGATATCTAAAACATCTTTCATTGGTTTGTGTGTACGATATTACATCAAAATACCTGATAATATACTGCAAGGTATAGATAAAGGTATTGAATTAGATGACTACATCAATAACCATCGAAACACATTGGACAAAGTTGATTCTTAAAGTGAGTAGTGCTCCAGTGGTTTTTTGTAGTAAACGGTAGTAGACTCGCTCTATTTGCATTTAAATCTGAATATGACATTCAATAAGTATTCAGTAAAGAATCTACATTAAATTTAATAATCAAAATTTGATATGACCTTGAAAAAATGTTGGGTGTAGCTGAATTCACATGCTTGGAAAAAAGCCTTTTTCCAACAGCGGTACTTGACTGGCTGCTAATATTATTTAATGTATCTTAAATTTATTCTCTTTACTTTTCAGTCGACTTTCCAGGAACATTATGTGCAATACCAATCGATATTAAGATGACATACGTAACACGCAGACAAGTACCTAAAAGAAATTTCCAACCATATATACCAGATGTGGAACCATTAATTTACCCAAATCGACGTAAGCTTCAGTTCATTTTAAATGAAGAACAACGTGATAATGACAAAAATCATGAAGAACATATAAACGATGATAAAATATATCAAGATAAATATGAAGTTAATTCTGATCATCGAAACAACTCTTTTAAAGACGATTTTGGAGCTTCTAATCATAACAATTATTATAGTTCTAAATACAAACCTAGAAAAACTCTTTTTAATTTAGAAGAACAACACAAAAACAAATATAAACGTGACGACAAAGAAACAGTTGTGTACGAATATAAGGAAGACGGAGACGATACATATACCATCTTATATGATTCAAGTGAAGATGAGAATGAAATGACTGATCCAGAGATCTTGCAGCGTCTATCACAAGAAACAGACTCGTCAAATGAAATAACAGAAAAACAAAACATTAAAGCCAAAAAGGTTGGTCCACATCATAACTTCATTGACGGGTCAGAACTCAAACAATCTATAAGGCTCGTCCATGATATTCGTGAAGCTATTAAAGGTACGCCAATAAGACTTGTACATGGCATTCGTCAGGATGACAAAGAAAGCTATGATGAGGATGATATATTGAAGACTGACGATGATGAAAAGTTTGAACAAGATTCCGATATTCCTTTAAACGATCAATGGCAAGAATCAGTGAATTTCGTCAAGAAACATATTCGAAGATATAAACGACAACTTCCCCCACCAGAATTTCATGAAGGAAATCCAAGTCTAAAAGGACCAAAAGGAGGAAAAGACTTCGGTGAGAACAATGTCTCATTATTTAGGCTAGAAAATGGGTACTTTTGGCCGCCACGTGGACAAAAGCAACCGCTACTGGCCAGTTGAGAATTCCAAAAGTAAACAAGCCCCAGGGGATCAATTCTTGCATACCACCAAGTGAAAAATATCGCCCTAAATTTGAATCACAGATAAAAATAAAAGGAAAAGTTTAGAAAAGCAGTATGTTATAAATACGAGTAGTACAGAAATATGAAATGTAATTTTTTGCTTAATTATTTATATAACAGATAAACTCACGTAATAAACACGTTACACGTCACGTTACTCTCGTATAATTATGAGTAACACTCACGAGTCGTTTAGTGATAAAATATTTTTTTGCTTTTTATAAAATATTAAAATTATGATTTAACTTTTCACTCGATGATTTTTGAAATTGATACCCAAAATATCACAAAAAAATTCTAAAACACTTTGTTTTAACGATGAAGATTGATATTCGTTTAATATTTCCATGAATTATAATTTATCTATACAAGGTTTATCAGGGATTAAAAAAAATTAAGTCCCAAACGTGATATTTTATCACCCGGTCACTTTTTTTATTGTCAATGGGCTCACTATTGATCGTCTTGAGGACATAGATGAGGTCGACTATGGGACGAGCTTGCCCAGAAGAAGCCTATTCACTCGCGACTTGAATAGATTCGTTGGGAACACAGACGCAGGCATAGAATTACACTCCTAAGCCAATAGCCACAGCTTTGATATTTAAGAATTGCCTTTCTGGGATCCTGGGAACTGGTAAAAATTAAATAAAAATTATGAAAATTAACAATTATACACTACTATATATTTAACAAATATCAATTTTCTCTTTTGAAATCAAAAACAGTGATTTTAAATTTTTCCGTTTAAAAATACTACTTGATAGTAATATCCATAAATCAATTGACCAAACCAAATAACCTGACTCTCTTCGCATAAGTCGAAATACGTAATTAGTTTTTCATCTAAGTTGATGCTTTTTCTATGGGAAGTTAAATTTCTTAGTTCGTATTTATAATCAAATCAAACAATTAATTTCAGATACAGGTCCATATGTAACAATAGACTTAAACTATGGTTTGTAAAAAACATACACTAAAATGTTTGGTGTATGTGGAGGCTCACCCAGTGACGCAGTAGAGGGGAGCTCCACCTGTCAGTGAACACCTTCAGGAGGCTGCCAGAGCTGGCACGGAGTCTGGTTAACATGGCATAGGCTTCTTCTGGGCAAGCTCGTTCCATCGTCGACCTGATCTCTGTCTTCAAGACTAGATCGAGGTCAACAGTAAGCCCATTTTCAATTAAAAAAAAAATAAGGAGGCGCATTGTTTCGTCACTATGGCATATAAGTCATCCGTGTGCGCCTCAGCAAACATTCCCGACGCGCTACTTAATCCTGAAGGTGTTATTATTGGACCCGGAGGCTGCTGTTTGCTCGCCCGCTGCGAGTAACTGGTACAAAGACTGCACGTGTAGAAGGACTGGCTAAATGCCTTAATGTAACCTTCACTGATTCTTTAATCCTTCGGGCCAGCATGTTACACCGGACAGACAGCGACCTCCGTTCCCTCTCTATGTCCGCATTATCATTTAAGTCCTCGGTGACCCAGAGGCCCAAGTACTTAAATTTGGTTACCCACCTTAAAGGTGTCTCCGTAAAATCCTTGGGCCAAAGTTAAGAAGTGACGGAAGCTGGAGGATTCTTAAGAACGCGGAAATTCAAGAACTTGTGGCTGACCTTAATATAATAGGAGAGACGAAGGCTCACAGACTCCGCTGGCTCGGCCACCTAGAAAGAATGGGGGAGGACCGCCACGTCAAGAAAGCCTTCGTCGGTCAACCGACGGGTCGACGCCCGGTTGGCCGCCCCAGATATCGGTGGATCGACGTAGTGAGCTCAGACCTGCGCGAGCTCCAGGCAGGCGACTGGCGAACCACCGCACAAGACCGGGACCAGTGGCGTATTCTCGTTTCGGAGGCCAAGACTCATTTTGGGTCGTTGCGCCAAAGGAGTAAGTAAGTAAGTACCTTAAAGGTGTACGTACAGTAGAGTGAAACGTCAGGCACATCTTTAACATTTATTGCATTAGCTTTGAACATCATGAGCTCGCTCTCTTAATGTTCCATGGGAAAAGTTTTTCAGTTTCATGGGATTCCTATCATTTAGGGTCGTTATTCGTATAATACACGTTCGACGTGTTACACGTTGCTGATTATCACCTAAAAAGCATCACACCTGGCTGAATTCAAAGACTAATTCGGCATACATTGCTCGTTGTAGTAAGGATATTGCAATGAACATAACCAAGCCTCCCAGCAATGTATGCCGAATTAGTCTTTGAATTCAGCTAGGTGTGATCACTCCTTTACTTAAAAATTACCGATTCCCACGAAGAAGTTGCGATCAATCAACGGTTAGTAAAACAAGCTTGAAAGTGTGATTTTGTAATTTGCTTAAACTTGATTACAGATATTTTTTTCGAGGACCCTGCTTTATGGCCCCTACCTAACGACGATGACGATTTTGATCCTCAAGATCCTCGCCATCCGGACAATCCTATAGGCAGAAATATGACGTGGTAATTACTTATGTTTATTCATCCTACTATCCTATCCTACTTACTACCTTATAAACGCGAAAGTTTGTAAGTATGTATGGATGGATGGATGTTTGTTACTCTTTCACGTAAAAACTACTGAATGGATTTTAATTAAACTTTAGAATAATATAGCTTATATATCAGAATAACACATAGGCTAAAATTTATAAACCTGCGCAGACGAAGTCGCGGGCACCAGCTAGTCATACATATTACCATATTTGTTCACATCTGTGTGGTGCCGGCAATAGTACCAACCCATCTCTGCCGTGGGTTTCGTAAGAGGCGACTAAGAGTTTGTGATACGCTTGTTAGCGTTGCGGCTGGCACCATGGACCACGGTTGTTGCCCGCAGTAAGTAAGATGGTACAGTCAACATCAGGGTCAACCTTGACACTTGCAGTGCGACTCTAGCCCGTACGTCTACTGAAATAAGAACCATACAAAGTCCAAAGTATCAAGCTACAAAGAACGCTGCTGCCCATTCTTCGGTTTGGAGAACCTGAGTCGCATCATCATCATGAATTCTAGCCGTAGAGCCTGTCTCACCGCTTGTTGCTTAAATACCTGGGCCCTGAGTTAAGGGGCTGATAAGACCTAAATACGCTTCACTTGAGCAGGGTTTTAACGAAAAGTGATGAATATATGGCCGTGAAAAAAATTATGTGATAAGTAAGCATCTTTACAATAATATGGCCGACTCTGAAACACTATTAAATATATTTTGTACGCCATAAAAAAATCCAAAGTTACCTCTGCTTTTTGCTTTTAAACCGTTTTTCTTAAGTAACTATTAATCTATGATGCCAAAACTTTTACACATTATTCATAATATTGCATAATTCAGCTCTTATCAGCCCCTTAAGTGGCTTTCTACAATCGCAAACGCTAGGAAATGTTGCGTGCGTGATATGACAGCTAATGTCACTTCCATACATTTTTATTCTATTCTATAGCGTTTTATAGTTAGCTGACAGATAAAATATCTGCCAAATAAATATGTCAGATTTTTGCCTATGTTAATCTGTCAGTTAGAGCAGTCAGGCACCTGTAAAACAAAACATTTTCACTATCTGACAGAATTTTGTCAGATAGGCTATCTGGAACTTAGCAGCAAGTGGTGAGACGGGGCTTTAGTAACGTGTGGTAAGAAGTCAGACTCAGTTTAAGCTGACAAATTAGGAGTTATGTTGTCAGCGCTGGTTTTCAGTCTGAACCTCTCTCCATCATGTCATCATAACATCCCATAAAACGTCCACTACAGGACAGGGATCTCCCTCTAGAATTCCAGCTTTTGCTGGAAAAATGTAGAGGGGAAGTACCATAGTCACCTCGCTTGTTAGCGTTACGGCTGGCACCATACACCGCGGTTGTAGGTGACCGCAGTAAGTAACATGTAAGATACAAAGGATTATGCTGCTGCCCATCCTCCAGTTTATAACCCTTAATCGCCTCTTACGACACCCACGGGTATGTAAGGGTTGGTACTATTCTTTGCTGGCACCTCCATTATGTATTGGAGGTTATTGTTTTATTTACAAAACCCCAGCCTCATACCATAATTATATCTGTTAGCACGATTTTTCAGAGGTTCGCACCGAAAGCCCTACTTAGGGGTTTCCACATAGTCCTTATAACGAATTTATTGTTTTTTATTCTTTATCTTATTTTTAGGTATAAGTATGTCCCGGGCTATTTTGAGGTTGATGACTACCAGCCCTTTTTATGGTATAAAAACGCCTACACGTAAGTACCTATTGGTTGATATCACTAAACTTGTTTACTATTATATATTCTGTGATATCACTTCTTTTTATTTAACAAGTCAGGAAACCACCGCCCATAGCACCCACTGTTATACAGAGTGTTAGGAAAAATACCGATTTGCTTTAAACCACATGTTCTGTAAGCAGAATAAAGAACAATAAGCATGTTTAATAAATAAAATTAATAGAAATAAAAATAAATATTATAATTTAATAGTGTCAACTCATTACACTCAAGACTAGATCGCAACGCTTTGCATACTCGTTACGAACAGACAATTTATAAATCTAGTTCTTCTTATTTCTCAAGTGTCGTCCCTACGTAGTTTTTTGGGTTCCGTACCTCAAAATAATAAAACGGAACCCTTATAGGATCACTTTGTTGTCCGTCTGTCTGTCTGTCTGTCTGTCTGTCTGTCTGTCTGTCTGTCTGTTTGTCTGTCTGTCAAGACCCTTTTTCTCACGAACGAGAATAGGTATCAGGTTGAAATTGATAACGAATATTAAGGTCTACGAGAATAAACCAAACAAGATCTGAAAATTTAAATTTTTTACAACGACGCAATCAAAAGTTATGGCTTTTATGTCCTCATCTCCATACATTTATGCAAAAAAGCAAAACCTACAGGGTACTTCCTGTTGACCTAAAATTATGAAATTTGACAAGAAGCTATAGGTCTCACAGTACAAATAAAGGTAAAAGTCTAAAATCATTAAATATTTCAATTTTTCTCACAACTAATAGTAACCAATTAAGGTGAGCTCCCGTTTCAAGAACTTTTCTATAAAAGAGGGGTCAAGTTGGATGGTATTATATATGTACTTAATACTTATCACTTCTTATTATTTGATGTGTACTTATTCTTGTCCCCGTCTTATATACTTTTTCACACTAAACTTTGGTTGGCTGGAAGAGATCTCTTTATAGATCTCTATAAAGAGATAGATAGATAGATAGATAAATTCTTTATTGTCACACAAAAACAAAACAATACACAGGAGACTCTTAAAACTAGGGTGGACAAAGGCGGTCTTATCGCGAGAGATCTCTTCCAGCCAACCAAAGCTCGCCATTGTGAACCTCTTCTATCACTTCTATTTTGTTTCATTGTGCACAATAAAGGATATATATATATATATATATATATATACTCGTACTTAAAATCAAATCTTGTAAAAACTTTTTTTTGCGTACCTCCCAATCGTGTGGGGTATCGTTGGATAGGTTTATTAAAAATAATGTGAGCTTGCAAAATCATTTTTCGATTTAGGGATCCGTTTGCGTAACATTTAGCTTGAAAGCACAATTTTTGGTTGGACTCGAGTGTCCCCCCTGCCACCTAAACGGTTGTTACGAGTATTGGAAATGTGAAAAAATTCACAGTAGCACTTTATATTATGAAATTAAAAGGAAAAGTATCACTCAGGCGCTAGGACCTCGCCGAGCATTAAGAGGTAGGTAAAACGGTTTTATATTACAAACGTTATGAAATATTAAATCAATACCTGCTTTGTGATAAAAAATCCAAAAAAAGACTACGGAACCCTACATTGCGCGTCGCCCAACACGCAATTGGCTGGTTTTTCTTTTTCCAGTCTCATTTGATAGCGTAGATTCGCACATCAATATTGGGCTATACCACTCACTTATATTGAGTGACTACAGCGAGGTGACTATGGTACTTCCCCTCTACATTTTTCCAGCAAAAGCTAGAATTCTGGAGGGAGCTCCCTGTCCTGTAGTGGACGTTTCATGGGATGTTATGATGACTCACTTATATTGGGAAATTTATAGTAAATTCTTAGTCTATTAATAATACTACTACTGTTCTAGAAGATCGTTGTATTATTAAATTTATGGATGACTTTATTTCTTGTAAAGTTTTTTTAGCTATTTAATATGCCAATCTTTAAACAGTCAAAGTCACTCACAGTCAAAGAGGTCACTAAGTCTATTATGTATCAATAAAATCACACAAAAGTGCATTATTCGATTAAACTGGTTATAGATAGAGACGTAAGAAGTTTAAATTTTATTTAGTACTAGCTGTTACCCGCGGCTTCGCTCGCGTGGTTTTCGTATTTATGTTGTTAAAATCAAAGAGCAAAAGCTTTTAGTATATCATATGGTAGATAGGTACGGAACCCTTAGGGCGCGAGTCCGACTCGCACTTGGCCGGTTTTTTATCTCATATCTCTGTTGCACGCTAGTGAATGGTGTTCGTCCTAATGCTCAGCGAGGTCCTTGCGCCTAACCTGTGAAGCCTGCACAGCTGTAATAGTTTTACTTGTAATTTCAACTTTTTTTTTATAATGTTAAAAAACAAATCGGCTTAAGGCTTTGTCAATCAGATAGCCCCCCTCTAGAGGTTCCTGGTGCAAAGGTGTCCATCACGCTAGCGGCGTTACGGCGCTGAACAGCGATGGACATCCTTTGCAACAGGAATGCTCCTGAGAGAGGATCACCACCCCTCTCTCTTATCCGGCGCCCTATGTCCAGAATGAAATCTTTTCCTTCCGAGCCCCAACATCCGGAAGTTTCTAGCGCCACGGGCACGAAAAGATATGACTGCTCGAGAACTGAATATTGTCCGTGCTTTAGTCTTGCTGCTAACTTGGCGGCAATTTCAACACATATACTACTACTGTTAATTTTTTCACATTTCTAATAACAACCGTTTAGCTGGCCTGGGAGGGCACGACTCCAACAAAAATTTTGCTTAAAACTAAATATTTTTCAATTGGATCCCTAAATAAAAAAAAACCGGCCAAGTGCTAGTCGCACTCGCGCCCTAAGGGTTCCGTACCTATCTACCATATGATATACTAAAAGCTTTTGCTCTTTGATTTTAAAAACTCCGCGACCATCCAACTTGACCCCTCTTTTATAGAAAAGTTCTTGAAACGGGAGCTCACCTTAATTGGTTACTATTAGTTGTGAGAAAAATTTAAATATTTAATGGTTTTAGACTTTTCCCTTTATTTGTACTGTGAGACCTAGCTTCTTGCCAAATTTCATAATTTTAGGTCAACGGGAAGTACCCTGTAGGTTTTGCATTTTTGCATAAATGTATGGAGATGAGGACATAAAGTGCCATATCTTTTGATTGCGTCGTTGTAAAAATTTAAATTTTAAGATATTGTGTGGTTCATGGACCCTAATATATGGTATTAATTTCAACTTGATACCTTTACCCGTTCGTGAGATAAAGGGTCTTGACAGACAGACAGACAGACGGACAACAAAGTGATCCTATAAGGGTTCCGTTTTTTTCTTTTGAGGTACGGAACCCTAAAAATGATTTATGCAGACTCATACATAGTATTTATAAAAGACCTATCCAACCAACGAGATCCCTCACGATGGGGTTGACGAGAAAAGAAAATTCACCCCCACTTTACTTGTAAGGTAGGTACCCTAAACATTTTTTTTCAAGATTTTGTTTTACTTCTTTTTGGCGAGGATGAAATGTATATCCATACTAAATTACAGCTTTCTAGTACTAAGGGACTTTGAGCTAAGCCGTGGACAGGCAGACAGACAAACATGACGAAATCATAAGGGTTCCTTGTTGACTAAGGAATCTTAAAAAAGTATTAGATGTTGCGTGACAACTAACGCCAACCCTAGCGTTTACGATTATAGAAAGCCACTTAATAGGTACACAGGAACTTTGGGTGTCATATTCAAAGTAAAATTCTTGTGTGTTCTCACTATCCCTTTTTTCCAGAGACCCACATCCCTCCGGCCCAAGTGGCCTGAAAATTCTCCTAGCTCAAACCAAACCCCTTTTAATGAACATGGCTCTTGCAAGAGGTATCGAACAGGGACCAAAACCCGCGCCCTACAGAACCCATTGGACGGACCAACAACACTATGGCCATGAAAATGTCCCCACACCAGGTTACACTTATCCACAAGGGTTAAATTTAACTGAAGAGGAAAAACTAGAATCATCGTGGAATAAAACAAAAAAATCAAATTTAACCGAGGAGCAAGAACTGAACAAAAAAATTGGTGCTTGGCTAAGTGGGTTGTTACAAGGATTAAATTTAACATTGGAACAAAAACGGGAATTGTGGAGGATTAAAACAAATTTGACCTACCCAGAAGGATCAAATTTAACCGTGGAGCAAAAACTTAATCAAACGATTGGCAATTGGATAGGTGAAGTCTTAAATTTCACCGATCAAGAACTTAATGAAACGATTAACATTTGGATAAATGAAGCCTCAATTGTAACCGAACAGCCAAAACCGGAATTATTGTTGCCAACACCGTTGCCAGAAACAAATATACTGCCAAGAATAAGAGCAGTGGAAGAAAATACAAAAACGTTCGCTCCAAAACGTCTTAATTGGTTGCATAAAAGCAAGAAACAAAAGCCTTGGATCTCCAGAAATAACCAAGCTAAACAATTAGATAGTTTAAGATCCATTAGCGAAGAAGGTAAAACTATACAGTTCACTCAGAAAATTCTTGATTTGTTGCATAGAAGAGAAAAAGAAAGACCTTCAATCTCCAAGACTAACGAAGATAGAGAAGAAGACACTCCAATATCAATGAGTGAAGAAGAAAGAAAATTACAGTTCACGCAGAAACGTTTTGACCGATGGCCGAGAAGGAGGGAAGATAGACCTTTTATCTATAATAATAATGAAGAGAGAGAAGCTGACACTCTTATATCAACGAGTAAAGATGACAAGTTCACTCCGAAACGTCTAGTCTCCAAGAAAAAGAAAAACAAAGAAGTACAAAGTCCAATATACATGACGAGAGACGGTAGAATACTCGATCCACTAGTGGCCAGAACTAGAACAAGTGACTGGGATACTCAGATGATGACATTAATAAATGGTGCTTATGTTCCAAGACTCGGACTGGAATGGATACCAGAAAGACCTGTTGCAAACGAGTTTTTGTAAAATATTTTTTTTTTCAAGTTTTTAAAGCAAACGTGAATTTTCATAATGGCTAAAAGTAACTTTAACCACATCTATGAAACTCCCTAGAAACAAGACTTATTCCGTTGCCTACATTCTAAAAACCAGCCAAGCGCGAGTCGGACCCGAGGGTTCCGTACCACTAAGGTTAAGTTATGGACGTGCAGTCAAGCAGAAGTATATCAAAAACGCGCGAGTCCGGCACGCACTTGATCAGTTTTTATTATTTGTTATTATTCTGTACCTTCTATGCACTAATAACATACCAATTTTCAGGCTTGTAAGACTTAATCCATGGATACGAATAAATAATAATTTATTCGTAGATCCATGGGACTAAAAGTGATTTGAATTAGGAATACGGATATTGTAATAAGCCTCTAATAATTTCTAAGTCTTAAATATTGTTCTTATGTAAATAAATAAACGTACTTTTCTTACCTTCAAAAATGCATTTACTTATTTTGTCATAGAGGGTGATAAAAAGTAGAGTGTCCACTGTCCACCGCAGGAGAAACACTATTTTAAAGCTCGCCTTTAAGGGGCTGAAAAGAGCTGAGTTACCTCCCTTTCTAACAAAGAGCAGAATGCGCGTGCTATAATGGAGCGGATTCGCGCTGTTTTATGTTTTCGCTTATTTTTGCATTTTTCTCAAAATCTGTACTTACCCATAATATTAATTATAAAACAGCTATATTATTATGCATAATGTATTGAATAATGTGTGAAAGTTTTGGCATCATACGGCATTTTGGCATCATAAAAACGGTTTAAAAGCAAAACGCAGAGGTAACTTTGGATTTTTTTATGGCGTACAAAATATATTTTCATCCCATCTATTCGAAAATCGCTGAACGGTTCGTCAATAAAGGCGAACAAAATAGCTGTTTTCTCCAAGAGACTTTTGTAGCGGGTAAAAATTATTTTATTAGAATTAGAATTTAGGTCCACCATAGGGATATTTTAGGTCAACCATAGAGGTCGAACCAAAATATTGTATGAAAAATGATACTGGCCGGTTGTACTATTAAAATTATTTTGAAAATAAAAAAAGAAATATGCTTGAAATGTAAACAAGACTACCAACCAAAGAGGTTCTGTTCCTAATTCATACAAAAATGTCAATAACATTTTTAGTTGTTACAATAATATTGTTTCATCAAGTAATAATATTGTAATGGCATTTTATATTTAAAATTAATGACTAGTGTGTGTCTCAATGAGCCTCTTCTTCTTTTCTCATAGAGGGAGATGAAAAGTAGAGTGTATTACGTGGCTGCAAAAATATGTATACCTTGGGCGACCTATTGAATCCCTCGCTACGTTCAGGATTCTACTTTAGAATCCCTCGCCATGCTCGGGATTCTACTCAAGAATCCTTCACTTCGCTCTGGATTCAAAATAGCGCCCTCGCCCTAAAAATATAATTTACAGCCTTGTGATACAATCTACTATTAATCGTGTTTCAGAGTCGGCCATATAATACTGTAAAGATGCTTAATTATCACATAATTTTTTTTCACGGGCATACTCGTATATTCATCACTTTTCGTTAAAAACCTGCTCAAGTGAAGCGTATTTAGCTCTTATCAGCCCCTTAAAATAGTTCTTTGCTCCCTTGGTGAAGTATCTACTATTTTAACCTTCCATAGAAACTGCATCACTTTATAATGCATTTTCTGCAATGCGCGCACTGTCTCCCAAGACACAGTATTTTTTCTAGTTTGGGAGACAGGGTTTTTCTTTTGAAACAAACCAATACCTTCCTAATATGTTAATTTAACTTGTAAAATGTAATTTTTCGCGAATTTTTTGCGAGCGTAATGAGCGGAACTCTCCGCGTCGGAAATATCCGCAGGTGTGTCGCTACACTAATAGTGAGAAAATGTTAATATACAGAGTGTAAGGGAAGGTGTAACGAAAACTGAACAGGCGTGCTCAGTCAATGAAACTGAACCACTTTCCCAAAATTGATCTCTCTTTACAAATTGTCCACTCTGATCGAACAGTTTTATCGGTTTGTATGGAGATTGGAGAGGTCAAAATTCTTTTTCATTTCCCAAAAATGTTTCTTTGGGAAAATTGTTCAGTTTCGTTAACTGAGCACGCCCTTTCAGTTTTCGGTCCACCGTCCCTAACACCCTGTATTTGATCTAATCATAGACTTCCCCATTCAGGACTTCCCATTGTTGGATGGCGAAATGCAATTGCGATTTCCAGAGAGCTGGTTGGAATCGCATGGAATTCCAAGAACGTTCTTATTAAAACAATACTCGCTTCTAGCTTGAAATAAAAATTCTTTCACGTAATTCACTCAAGCTTTTACCTCTATAGTGCTGTTGATCTGAAACTGGACAAGTGCGTGTCGGATTTCGCACATTTCATCATAACGTCCCATGATATGTCCACCACAGGACGGGGAGCTCCCTTTAGAATTCTAGCTTTTTCTGGAAAAGTGTGGAGGGGAAGTACCATAGTCACCAGTTTGTTTGCTTATAGATTTTGTTAGTTTGTTTGTTTTTGTATGTTTCTGTATTTTTCTGCATGTTTCTGTATGTTTTTGTTTTTTTTTTTCTGTTTGTTTGTTTTCGTTTGGATTATGTTTGATTGTTTATTTTTGTTAACAAAGAAGAAAATTGCATTTTAAAACAACAACACAATTATAATTATAAAACTTTTCCGTTTTTAATTTTATTTATTTATTTACTTTGACCTGCTCTTGACTGTAAAATGGATACCACAAAGACGAATTTGTAATGACGCCGGCACCAAACCGGCACCGCGCCGCCGAGTGAAGCGTTCGAACGCGACGTCAGACGGGCGCGCGCGACGTACACACGGCCGCACATCAGTAGAAACACTTTTGGACCTTATGGCGTGGTAATAGAGTTGAAACAGTTTCTACCGACAAGCGGTTGACCGTACGTACGTACGTCACGTATGGCAGGATTGAGAATATGTTGGCGGCGCGCATCGTGGAGCGTATAGCGGCGCGCGCGCGTTTAATTAACGGCGCGTACGAACGCTTCACTTGGCAGAGGGCCTTTATAACGTCACAAACAAAGTGGCGCCATGGTGAAAAAAAAAATAAAACTAAGGCGTTTAGGGGGGAGTAGGTCGAGCATAATCTTACCCTTAGATTATGAATAACGGCAGCTTACTGCCTATGCTTATGTTTGATCTTACGTTATGTCACGTGGGGGTGAGGGGGATCGGCAAATATCAAAATATGTCAAAAGACGGCAGAACAAAGGGAATTAATAGTAATTATAATATTTAATGTCAAAATAAGTGAAAAATGTCAAAGTAAACCAATAAACAAGAATACTTAAGGAAATCGATTAATTAAATAATAAATAAGTACCTGGGCGACCGAGCTATGCTCTGTATGATAAAAATATCATGGGGTGAGCAAGCTATGCTACTCAACAACAGATGGCTCTGTAAGTTTCTTATAAAACGCGCTAAGAAATATTAAAAAAGATGGTGAAAACGAATTTTCCCAGACATGAGACTCGATTTCTTGCCCCCAAAAATCCCTGTATACTAAATTTCATCGAAATCGTTAAAGCCGTTTTCGATAAACCGATTACATTAAATATATACAGGGTGTTAATTTGATTGCGTGCCATAGCTTAGGGGGAGTTTGAGTAACGATAAAGGAACACAAATAAATATTTAAAAAAATCCTACTTAAAATAAAAACTAAAACTCCATTGAAACTTAACGAACGCGGAGGGCAATGACCCGGACGGAGCATCAGTGGTACGCAGTATCAGTGGATCTGAAACTCTTTCGCGCGCTTTTGATAGCGCGGTGCTCAAGGTCATTGTCCTCCGCGTTAGTTTAGTTTCAATGGAGTTAAAAAAAATTAAGTAGGATTTTTACATATTTTTTTGAGTTCCTTTATCGTTACTGAACCACCCCCTAAGCTATGGCACGCAATCAAATTAACACCCTGTATATAGGGTGACTTTTAATTAGTTCTTGACAGCAAAAGATATGCATGTACTAATGATACTAAACAACTTTCCCCAAGGAACATAGGTCGAAATAAAAAAAAATTTGACCTCCCATACAAAATGTGCTATCAGCTGATGCAGTTTCTATGGGAGGTCAAAACTTGATTTTCGTATTTCGGCCTATGTTCCTTGGGGAAAGTTGTGCAGTATCATGAGTACATTCATACCCTTTTCTATCAAGAACTAATTAAAAGTCACCCTATATATGTTTATATATATATACAAATATTGCTCGTTTAATAGTATAGGATGTCAAAGGAATGTTAAATAAACTATGGAATAATTTAATTTTAATATTATCAGTAATTCCTATATCATCGTGAAAGTGGCTTTTCATCATGAGTAGAATCACTGGGCTTCAGGAGCCAAACCAACGAAACTTGATGCTGTATACAGCGTGATTTTTTATTCACCAGAAAAAAATTAAGATATAATTCTGCCCATGAAACTGAACAACTTTTCCCAAGGAGCATAGGTCGAAATAGAAAATCAATTTTTGACCTCTCATAGAAACTGCATCAGATGATAGCGCATTTTGTATGGGAGATCAAATTTGGTTTTTCGTATTTCGACCTATGTTCCTTGGGAAAATTTGTTCAGTTTCATGGGCAGAATCATCCCTTAATTTTTTTCTGGTGAATGAAAAATCACGCTGTATTTCATATTATGATGATCTAGGTTGCCTAATTTCCTGGTGGGAAGCAAGAGATCACCACTAAGCCCCCAAAATTTCCGATACGCCAATCAAGAATTTGGTAAATCTGTAATTAATATTGATGAAGATTTAAGAGATCTTTGACTTACGAAGTTTCGAAACTTTTGAGACACCGCCAGACTTTGAAATAAAGTTTTGATTGATTAAAATCAGGTTTGATGGACGCGTGTAAGCGTACAGCCAAGAGCACGTCAAGCTTGACACATTCGACTTTGCATCGATCGTATTTCAATAGACGTAGATGCAAAAGTCACGATACGAGTGTGAAGCTTGGCCTGTCGTTGACTGTACATTGTACCGTGAAAATTTGATTGATACTCTTGGCGAAGCACAGTAATGTCACCAATAAAAACAGACATATTTCAATCTATCATACCTGTAGTCCGTCTATACTTATGCGATACTTACCTGTGAAAAAATATATTTTCAAATTTTGTATTAAAAAAAAACACCGGCCAAGTGCGAGTTGGACTCCCGCACTGAGGGTTCCGTACAAACCTGTACGAATATAAGTAAAAGTTATGGTATTTTTATTGCTAAAAAACTTTGTGATGTAACTAAACTTTATATTTGAGTTGATTGAATAAATTGCGGTTCGTATTAATAAAAACTTCAAACTAATTTTCTGTGGAAGTTTGCATGGTAATAATGTACATCATATATTTTTTTTAGTTTTATCATTCTCTTATTTTAGAAGTTACAGGGGGGGGGGGGGGACCACACACACATTTTACCACTTTGGAAGTGTCTGTCGCGCAATATATTCAGTTTATAAAAGAAATATATTAGAGACCTCAATATCATTTCTGAAGACCTATACATAGATACCCCACACACACGTATGGGTTTGATGAAAAACAAAATTTTTAGTTTCAGTTCTAAGTACTGGGAACCCTAAAATTTATTGTTTTTCTTTTATTTTGGTGTGAATATCTTAATGCGGTTCACAGAATACATCTACTTACCAAATTTCAACAGTATAGTTTCGGAAAAAAGTGGCTGTGACATACGGACGTACAGACAGACGGACATGACTAATCCATAAGGGTTCCGTTTTTTGCCATTTGGCTACGGAACCCTAAAAAAGGAAGTTTTCCTTTTCTTGGTAAAGGATCAAGATTGATCTTTCGTTTTCAAGTCGTTGTAGAAAAAATAGAGCGTTTTCCAGCGCCTTTTGAAGTTCAACTAGGTGGCGCTGCTGGGAAAAAGCAAAATGGGAATTATGGAAACCTCTTTGATGGAAATACTGACACTAATACCATGGACAAGTCCATGCTAATACTACCCATTTTCGTCATAATTTGCGATTTTTTTTCAAAATCGCCAATAATTACTACTTAGTTAATTTTTACACTCTAAAAATGTATTTAAAATATAAATGTTTTTACTTAAATATTTTATTTTTATTCCACACTAGCTGGTGCCCGCGACTTCGTCTGCGCAGTTTTCTAAATTGTAGCCTATGTGTTATTCTGATGTATATGCTATATTATTGTAAAGTTTCATTAAAATCCATTCAGTAGTTTTTACGTGAAAGAGTAACAAACATCCATACTTACAAACTTTCGCGTTTTTAATATTAGTAGGATGATATAATGAAAAGTACAAAAACCGGCCAAGTGCGAATCGGACTCGCGCACGGAGGGTTCCGTACCACCACGTAATATAATTGTATTAGTTGAAATTTCAGTAACTTACTGTGCTAGATTTTTTGGGTCCGACTCTCGCTTGACCAGTTTTTATTATTTGTTGTTATTTCATAGTTTATGCACTATAAACATACCAATTTTCAAGTTTATAAATGATCCCGTTTTTAAGATAGAGCTAAAACAAAAATCGCCTATAAAAACAGGGCTTTAGTATGGGAGCCCCCCTTAAATTAGTACTTTTTTTTTAGTATTTGTTGTTATAGCAGCAAGAGAAATAAAAAATCTGTGAAAATTTTAACTGTCTAGCTATTACTGTTCATGAGATACAGCTCAAACAAAATTTTGTAAAAACAGCTGACTTTGATGGCATCTTTTTCCTTTGTTTTTAAATATTTTTTAAAACAAAAAATAAAGTATTTATCTACTCAACGAGCTCTAAACAACGATACCCCACTCGATGGGGTAGGTCAAACTTTTTTCCCCTCCTTTAGCTGTTTGGGAGCCCCCCTTAATTTCTAATTTTATTTTATTTTAGTATTTGTTGTTATAGCGGCAACAGATATACACAATTTGTGAAAATTTCAAATTTCTAACTATTACGGTTCATGAGATACAGCCCGCTGACAGACGGACAGACAGACAGACAGACATCGGAGGCATATCAATAGGGTCCCGTTTTTTACCCTTTGGGTACGGAACCCTAAAAAACGGAGTATTCGGGCCGAAACCCGACCAAAAACTGTAAGCGCGTTACATCTAAGCATGCACATACGATTAGAGTGGACATTTAATTTGGTCATGTAACTCTGAGTGCTATTAAGGACTTCAGATCTTCAGCCTGTG
Organism: Athrips mouffetella; assembly: GCA_947532105.1. Taxonomy (NCBI): domain Eukaryota; kingdom Metazoa; phylum Arthropoda; class Insecta; order Lepidoptera; family Gelechiidae; genus Athrips; species Athrips mouffetella. The sequence goes on along the minus strand of OX383976.1, from coordinate 4,031,082 downwards.
TCTTCAGCGCAATCTTTTGACACCTTTAAATACCCAGTTCACAGCTAACTGTGAAAACAGCTCATTATTTTAATTTTACTTATTAGAGACATACAACGGAATACAATTTAAAAATATTACATTACAGAAAACAGGTTTTAAGGCTGAAAGCATTCCAAAAAAGCATGTCTACAGCATGTCAGTGGTTATGCAAGCAACATTAATTTAATAGGGGAAAACCACAGAGCAGAAAACAATCAAAAGAATTATACAGTTAAACTAAATATTTGACAAATATACAAACTAAATAAACCTACACTACGAGTAATATCACTCAGTATTGCAGGTTAGGGAGAATTATTCAAAGTTATTTAGCGATCGGTGTACCCAATGAATTTGAAGTTCTATCTTCGTTAAAAACCATCCGCTTCTGAAAGACAGTTGAATAATTATGACACCGAAGCTTGCAGCATCTTTCATCAACCCATACCAGAAAAAGTTGAACTTGATCGTCCAAATATCTCCAAGAATGTTTTTCCGATTGAATTCATGAAGTCTGTTGAAAGCAAAACGCGGCCGCATTCCTATTCAACAGCACTGCATGCATACAAAATGTGCACTGCATATCGAAAAAGCTTGTATGCAACAAGTGTGCACTTGTTACGACGTGCTTTAACCTGCTTTGTAAATTGGAAGCATTGAAATTGGAGCTTCACGGGTATTTGGGGTTCCTTCGTTCTAAAAACCCTGGGTAGGTATCATTCTCGAATAGCTACGGGTGATTTTCTAGATTTAAAATAATAAAATAAATTATGAAAAACTTTTAAAAAGTAACTTGAAAAAGAAGCTCATGGTAACTCAAATCCATACACAATAGAAGCTCATGGTTACTCATACACTATTTATAAAATTAACAAATATTTGTACATATTTCACTTTGAGTTTCTCAGGTAATTTTTTTTATCGAAAATTATTCTGTGTTAAAATCGAAAATCATTCAAGAATCAAAATGAAGGCAGTTTTGCCATCCGGTGTCTGAAACTGAAATACTTGTCCAATGGAACATAGGTTGAAATATGAAAAAATATTAACTTCCCATTTAATCTAAACTGACAGCGAATTTTGTATCATACTTTTTCAAATTAAGATGTTTTATCATATTTCGATATATTTTTGAAATACGAAAAAATATTAACTTCCCATTTAACCTAAACTGACAGCGAATTTTGTATCATACTTTTTCAAATTAAGTTGTTTTATCATACTTCGATATATTTTTAGGAAAAAATGTTCAGTTTTATGGGCAGATTCACATTCTTTTGGCTTCTTACAACCACTAGAAAAAACAAAGATGAGGGAGACGAGGGACCGAAATGAATGGTTTGATAAAAGTTTACGCCCAGCAGTGGAATGACGAATAAGTTTTACGTAAATAATTATATAATTCAGTTATATAGGATTCTATTTGAATTATGTTCTGCATAATGATTATTTATAATGTTTCCATCGAAAAGGTTTTGAAAAAAATTTGTGTCGTTTGTTTGCCCTTATTTGATTTTATTCCACACGAGCGAAATCGAGCGGGTAACAGCTAGTTGTATCATCATTTATTTTTATTTTTGGGCCCCCTGAACTTGATATTCTTTTTTTTTTACCAGGATTTGGAGTAATTTCCCATATTATTTCCCAAGAAAGAGGATATTTAATATGATTCGGCAATCATCAATACAAAAGGCGCCTCCACTCGTAGAAGAGATGGATTATATTCATAAAAATATTATTGTTAAATCTAATGACAAAAATATATTACGGAACCCAAATCACCAATTTAAAAATGACGCTCTTTCTAATAAAGAGCACCGTGTGAAAGACACCCTATTTTTTGTTGAGAGGTTGTTTCCGTCAGCGCCACCAAAGCAGGTAGAGGATTTTGGTGAGAAAGCGACCACGTTAGTTGTTCAGTTGAACATAATCGAAATTAAAGATAGATAAAAAGCGTTTTTGAACACTGTGGAATATTAGAGGAGCATTAAGGTAAGGGAAGCACAAAAGATTTTATAGGGTCGAAGTATTTTGATGTCCTCTGGGGACCGTTGTTGTTGGTGACTGCAGTTTGTTAGCAAGACACTCAGAAATATGCTGCTTCCCATCATCTTCAGGTTTATAAACCCTTAGTCGCCTCTTATGACATCCACGTGTAGAGATGGGTTGGCACTATTCTTTGCCGGCACAATACGGACATAAAAAAGTAAAAACCTACCTTTTAAGTATTACCACCACCTTATATTATAATAGGTACACCTACCTACCTAGTATAAACTTGTTCTAATTTGTTGTTCTGCTGAATTTTTGCAGTTTTGTCGCTTGTTGTAGCTATAGCACGATCCGAAACGGCGTAGACTCGCTCTATTTGCATTGTATTCTGCTTGACATTCAATAAGTATTCTGTAAAGAATCTAAATTGAATAAAATTATCTGAATCTGAATCTGCTTGCTTGCTTGGTTTTAAATTGACTGTATTTTTAAAATCTTAATATTAAATAATAATAAATATTAAGAGCCCCTAGTCAAACTCTAGAACACAAAACTGAACCTATACAGGGTAAATTTTAATTAGTTCTTGATAAAAAAAAACCGGCCAAGTGCGAGTCGGACTCGCGCACTGAGGGTTCCGTACCACCACATAAACATAATTGTATTAGTTGAAATTTCAGTAAGTTAATGTGCTAGATTTTTTGAGTCCGACACGCGCTTGACCAAATTTTATTATTTGTTGTTATTTTATAGCTTATCCACTATAAACATACCAATTTTCAAGTTTGTAAGTGTTCCCGTTTTTAAATAGAACTAAAACAAAAATCGCCTCAACGACCATCCAACTTGACCCCTCTCTTATATGAATGTTCTTGAAACGGGAGCTCACCACAATTGGTTACCATTAGTTGTGAGAAAAGTTGTAATATTTAATGATTTCAGACTTTTCCCATTATTTGTACTGTGAGACCTAGCCTCTTGCCAAATTTCATAATTTTAGGTCAACGGGAAGTACCCTGTAGGTTTTGCATTTTTGAATAAATGTATGGAGATGAGGACATAAAATGCCATATCTTTTGATTGCGTCGTTGTAAAAAATTGAAATTTTCAGATCTTGTATGGTTCATGGATCCTAATATATGGTATTAATTTCAACCTGATACCTTTACCCGTTCGTGAGATAAAGGGTCTTGACAGACAGACAGACAGACAGACAGACAGACAGACAGACAGACAGACAGACAGACAGACAGACAGACGGACAACAAAGTGATCCTATAAGGGTTCCGTTTTTTTCTTTTGAGGTACGGAACCCTAAAAAGGTATGAATGTACTCATGATACTGAACAACTTTCCCCAAGGAACATAGGTCGAAATACCAAATCAAGTTTCGACCTCCCATAGAAACTGCATCTACTGATAGCGCATTTTGTATGGGAGGTCAAATTTGGTTTTTCGTATTTCGACCTATGTTCCTTAGGAAAAGTTGTTCAGTATCATGAGTGTCATGCCTACTCACCCTATACTATACATGAGGCGAAAAACAGGATTTATTACACCTCGCGCAATCGCTGATGAAGTTTTTATCGGGCGAAACAATTTTTTAGGAAATTTGTTACCTACGCCGACGTGTAACTTATTAAATTTTACCTGAGGTCCAAAAGGGCGCCGTCTACGTACTAACGCCGCTCTGAACTGCATACATAAATTTTCCGCAACGTATGTTCGACAAATTCTTTCGGGTGGTACTTATTTGAAAAGAATGTGGCCATCCGTAGTTAAAAAAAACTGCCCCACAATTAATTTAACAGAATTTTTTGTTATATGGCCGGCGTTCTTTGATTTGGTGATTGATTTATTTTCTTATTCTTGGTATGCTTGTGCTTGATATCCTTTTGTTGAGTTTTTTTTATTAAACATCTTATAGTTGGTTGTTTTCATCAAGGAGGTTTAAGTAGCAGAACTTTCTGCTAAGGAGGGAGCCAAAAGCGTATCACTTTCTTGTGAGGGACCTCCGTACTAAAATGTATGGATTTTAATCAAATCCTGAAAACTTATTTTTTTATCTTTCTCTCTAAGAAATATGTGACATGGGACTAATAAATGCTACTACCACAGTTTTTCTGGTGAAAACACTTACCATTCAGGAAAAAAACGGTTTTAAAATACACGCATAAAATGGCTATTAATAACCTGAAATATTCAAATAACCTGAGAGCGACAAAACTGCAAAAATTCGGCATTTTCTTTTATTTTATATTTTTTTTGTCATGAGTAGTGCATACAAGCATGTTTAGAGTAAGTTATTATTCCGGCTCCACAGAATACCAGCGCTGTTGGTAGTGTACCAGCAGCATCATGCTGAGTGGAGACCATTTTTGGGAACAATGTGTATTATGTTTAGAAACTGTTTTAAAAAAAAATATTCTTATCCCAAATCAATGTTTTTTCTTTCTTTCTAAAGGAGTGATCACACCTAGCTGAATTCAAAGACTAATTCGGCATACATTGCTCGTTGAAGTAAGGATACCGCATTAACATAACCAAGCCTCCCAGCAATGTATTCCGAATTAGTCTTTGAATTCAGCTAGGTGTGATCACTCCTATACCCTACGAAGTTAATAGAACGACGACGCCTAAATTGCATTTACCAAGATAATAGGATTATGTAATTTGCTGTGACTTTACATCATACATGGATCTCTAACTTATGACGAATTATTTCTACTCCTGAAACCCTTATTAATTAAGTAGAAGAAAATTGGCGTTTTATACACAAGTTTTATATTGGCCAGGTCCTAAACAGGCCCCTTGACGTTTGATTGGAGTTTTTGAACTTGGAATCTAGCGGTTTGCCATTTACCACATAACGGTAAATTAAAAAATCGTTTACGTTTTAAAACATAAAAGACTCGATAAAAGACGTAAGTAATTGCTCAAAACGTCCATTATTATGGTGGGTAAGTACTAACATCTCTTCATACATCTTTGTCGCCACAATTCATCACAATGTGTAGAATAATAAACCATTACAGCATTATGGCGTTTCCCGTTACGATTACGAGTGCATTGCAACAGCGCAGTTATAGTCAGCTCATGTGGTGCCGGCAAAGTACAGTACCAACACATCTCTGTCGGTGTCGTAAGAGGCCACAAAAGGATAATGAAATTAGGGATGGGCAGCAACGTCCTTCTGTGTATCGTACACACGGCCGCACATCGGTAGAAACACTTTTGGACCTTATGGCGTGGTAATAGAGTTGAAAAAGTTTCTACCGACAAGCGGTTGACCGTACTATAACGAACCTGTTGGGGCTCGTGGGGGCGTTGTTGCTCAGTTAAAATTGGCTACCTGCAAAGCACCTAACAGCTGATCCTCGACAATTAATTGCAAGACTTTAGTTTCAACGAATATCAGTTTAATCCATGAAAGATAATAATGATTACACAGCTGGAATAGAAACACGTGTATATAACACACAGGGCTAGGGGCTTTTCACTTCGGATAATGCATAAAGGCGAACGCAATGAGAATGAATGAAAGACGTTCGATCAAACTCGATAAAAAAATAAAAAAAATACCGGCCAAGTGCGAGTCGCACTCGCGCCCTAAGGGTTCCGTACCTATCTACCATATGACATACTAAAAGCTTTTGCTCTTTGATTTTAAAAACTCCGCGACCATCCAACTTGACCCCTCTTTTATAGAAAAGTTCTTGAAACGGGAGCTCACCTTAATTGGTTACTATTAGTTGTGAGAAAAATTGTCATATTTAATGATTTTAGACTTTTCCCTTATTTTGTACTGTGAGACCTAGCTTCTTGCCAAATTTCATAATTTTAGGTCAACGGGAAGTACCCTGTAGGTTTTGAATTTTTGAATAAATGTATGGAGATACATACATAACATCACGCCTTGTTCCCGTCGGGGTAGGCAAAGACCACAGTTCTCCACCTGTTCTCCTGGAGATGAGGACATAAAATGCCATATCTTTTGATTGCGTCATTGTAAAAAATTTAAATTTTCAGATCTTGTGTGGTTCATGGATGGATATATGGTATTAATTTCAACCTGATACCTTACCCGTTCGTGGGATAAAGGGTCTTGACAGACAGACAGACAGACAGACGGACAACAAAGTGATCCTATTAGGGTTCCGTTTTTTTCTTTTGAGGTACGGAACCCTAAAAATACATTTTTCTTGATATATGGCATTGAGACAAGAAATATCATGTGGAGTTTTTATTGCTGTTACAAGCACCCATTACAGTACCATCTTACACATTGGGGGTACCAAACCAACATATGCTATGCGGTCACTAACACACGCGGTCCATGTGCCAGCCACAATGCTAACAAGCGTGGTGACTATGGTCAAAGAATATATAATAATAGGTCTTTACCTATGAAATTGCCGAAATTTTCTTACAGATTAATGAGATCATAATTCCTATAATTCTAATGCTATTTTTTTCATTTGTCTTAAATTTGAAAGTTGACTTCAAGGTTATCAATTTGCGCATAAAATAAAGTTTTTATTTTTAGTTTGATATATACAATTAAAGGTTCGAAAATTGTTCGTCTATAACAGCGGTCGTCACACTTTTCTGGCTAAGGGCCACACAGGACAATGTGGGTATTAGCACCGGGCCGCAGAGTATTCGGTTTATTTCGTTATTAATGTCGCATTTAAGGAAAGCGGAAAAAGTACTTACACATATTTTTCATTAGAATATTTATTGGAATAAAAATTTTTAAAAATGTTTTTTATACATATGTTTTTATAATTTAAGAATTATGGTGTTGAACTTTTTTAATTATTGCTTGTATATCAGCATCTTTGCGACTACATGCAATCCTCATTGTGTCTTCTAAATGAGTGGAAAGACGATTGCGGTAGGTATTTGTTTTTCAAAAAACTCATTTTCGAAAATGAAGCCTGAAGAAAATATAGTTAAAACAAATTGTGCGCAGTCTTGTAAATATTTATAGTTGCTAGGTACATTTTTCCAAAATTCAATGTACTCCTGCTTTTCACGGTGTTCAATGAAATTAGCTTTGAGCTGTGTGTCGTGCTTTAGTTCAATTATTTCATTCCTTAACTGTGTTTTAGAAAATCCAAACTGGCAAAATAATTTCATATCTTCGTTTCCACTAAAAAAGTTCTTAATTTTCCTCACATCAGTAAATCTATTTTGAATTTCTAACAGATATTCTTTCAAATAGGTTGTCATATCTTGTTGGGGGAATTCTCTGCCACTTTGTTGTAAAATAAGTATTATTTCCTGTTTTTCGTTCGTTCAGTCTTGTGCAATTGAAATGGCTGACCGAAACGAGTGCAGTGTCTAAGCGCGGAGAACGGGGAACGCAAAATCTGTTTTGATATATTTATGTACCCAGTTGACTACTGAAATAATTTGCTTGGTCGCGGGCCGCACCAACACCGGCCACGGGCCGCAAGCGGCCCGCAAGCCGCAGTTTGACGACCACGGGTCTCTAATGTCGTCCGATTTCATCATTAGATTTGTTATATTTTTTTACAAATTATATTTTTCGAAAATTAAATTGAAGCTTCTGTTAGCTTAATGTCTTCACAATAATGCTTAAAAAAATAAGAAAAATTGGATTTATGATTCCTAAGAAAAATTCAAAAATGTTAGTACTGAAAATTGAGTTTACCTAAAATTCTCCATACAAAACGGCAATTTCATAGGTAAAGACCTAATATTACGCTATGGTACTAGCTTCCCCTCCGCATTGTTCCAGTAAAAGCTGTAATCTTGAAAGCGTCCTGCAGTGGACGATTCATGGGATTTTATGATGATAATGAGGAGTTGAAGTAACCTCGGTGTAGACTCGCTCTATCTATTTGCATTGTATTCTGCATGACATTCAATAAGTATTTTGTAAAGAATGTACATTGAATAAAATTAACTGAATCCTCCATTTGCTTCTGTGAATACATTTTTTTGGAAATTGGGATAGAAAACGAAAAATTGTTGGTTTAGTGGTCACACACAGACTTATCATTAATCTATGGTTTCTTGAATTATTTTCATTTCATTACTGCGATTTCTTCAAGAAAATGTCAGTTCTCTTGTCCAATCATTAATTAGAATTTACTTTCTATAAAACCATTACTCATTTCATTGTTCAATTCTGTTACTCAATAGATATCTAATTGTAAACCGCCCTTCTATTCCCACTGTTCGGAAAATAGAGTCTATTGTTAACTTTTTATATTCTTTATCCCACGGGAATAAATGCTAAACGAACTTCGCAGAAGAGTCAGCACTTTTTTCACCTAGAATAGTTCTTTTTGTCTTGTTTATATGGTCAACGACCGACTTAACGTTTATAGTTTTATTGGGCATCAAAGATAATTATTAATTACAAGCTGAAAAGTTTGGTCACTAGTGGGCTCTTTCTTGAAGGATCACGATTTTACGAGCATAAAAGTTAAGCAAACGACAGTCCGGGCTGGTCTTAAGGGTGACCGCTAGTGAAGTGATATGACATCGAAAGTTTGCAAAGTTACGTTGGTCCCAGCTGCTAACTTTCAAAGCTATCACAGGCCATTTGGCAGCCTTTAAATTATTATCAACAGAGTTAGTCAGACTCTGGTCAGACTTGTGACTAGCCTGACGATGCCTTGATTGTCTAACGGGAATGTCTTTACAGTGTTTTCTATAACTAATACTATTCCATTAGCTTTCACAAAGTTTTGGAACAATTCCTGGACAGACATTCCATAATCTCCTCTGCGCTATTGTCCTGCAGTGCACTTTCAACTGAATATAAAAATTTCACGCTTCAATCATCTTTAACTGAAATATATACGTCCCTTTCTTTCTACGCCTTTTCCGATCTTTCCTTTCGCTCTGTTTGGAACCCTAGACGCAGCGGTGATATCGACGCGGTCTTATCACTGAGATTTCTGCAAAGAACTTTGGAGCCTATGTCCTCACGTTGGAATTCAAATTGGTTTGAAATGTTCTCCTGCTGAGGTTGTTCACATACCTGAATGGGAGCCTGTCTCGTACTATTCGAGAATGAAGCTGACATCACACAAATACATCCAGCCAGTTTTAGTTAGTGTTGCTCTGAACGTGAACAAGAACGGACGTCTCGCCAAATTTCCCTCGAACCGGCAAACGCGTGTGTTTAATTTACGAAAACGTTGTGTTTTAAGTGTCTCCAACAAAAAACCTTTTAAAATTTCGGATTTTGTGAAGTTATGAACCCTGTGTGATGTGTTTGTGAAGTGCTTTTACTAATTGGATTTTCTTTGAAGGTATGTCAAGCAATTTTTTCTTTTTTAATTTATTACTGGTCGATCTAGTGATTTCTTTTAAGTATGCAATGCAAAACTGGTTTACTATCCGCCTGGCCGTGGGAAGGAATTTCGTTCGCAATAAGTGCATTAATTACTGCAACTGCTTTAGTTTTAAATGTTTTTGGATCGACAGCTACTGGTTTGGTATGGTCTACTTTTTCTGCAACGTTTTCTGTGTCCAAGTCTGAGTCACCGTTGCTTGTTGTTACTTTGTTGAATCATAAATGTATGACAATGTAGTAGGTAACTATTACCTGCAATTGTTACGCAATGTTTTTGTTAATACTTTGTTATCATAATTCGTTCATGGCCTAGAAGCCATTGTTCTTTTTTAGGGTTCCGAACCAAAAGGGTAAAAATGGAACCCTTTAATTATGGTGTGATTTTGTCTGTCTGTCTGTCACATCTGTATATCTCAGCAACCATTCATGCTATCGACTTGAATATTTTGTCTGTCTGTCTGTCACACCTGTATATCTCAGCAACCATTCATGCTATAGACTTGTAAATTGAAACAGTTTTAGAATATGACTGCCCAATTTTATTGCAAATGAAATAATTATAAAAATATTATTATCATTGATGTAAAGGGGGGTCAAAATTTCAAATTCTCGTTACTGGGTCAAGTGGGGTATCATATGAAAATACTTCTTTTGCACATTCCAAATTAATTTATTTTAATGTTTTTACGACTCTTAGCTTTCAAGTTATGATGGAAAATGTCTAAACAAAATATCATTCCCCCCTTATCTCCGAAGTTTGCCTTAGGAAAAATCTTAATTATTTATAGTCGATAGAACAAAAAAAATCTCTCTAAGTAACACAGTTTTTTAGAATTAGGTAATGTAACCTTTTTATATAATATTAGTTAAGACCAAAGATTTCGGACCTCCTTGCTTCGCTCGGAATAGATACCTTGCTAATTTATTTTACTATGGGATGACATCTGCCAACATGTCCCAATATTTTATGTCAAACTATCAGTGATCACTAGGAAATATTCAAAATAACCCGTCAAATCCATAGAACGACGCCTTCGCTACCTAGTGACGAATTATTTCTTTAATCCTCCTTCTAAGTACCCTTATTTTTCTGTGGTTAAGACAGTGGTGTCGATTCTGGCAGACCCAAGGAGGTTTTAACCCACTCTAAAGCGTAGTGAAGCGTAGTAAAACCTCCTTGGGCAGACCCAAACTAAAACTAAACTAAATTTGACAGGTCTAAAAGTGTTGCTGTCTGTATTACTCAAAGATTTCGGACCTCCTTGCTTCGCTCGGAATAGATACCTTACTAATTTAATTTACTATGGGATGACATCTGCCAACGTGTCCCAAATTTTTATGTCAAATCATCAGTGATCACTAGGAAATATTCAAAATAACCTGTCAAATCCATAGAACGACGCCTTCACTACCTTGTGACAACTTATTTCTTTAATCCTCCTTCTAGTTACCCTTATTTTTCTATGGTATTACTCCTCCCTAAAAAAAAAAATAGACTAATAAAAGACAGCATCAGTTTTAGACCTGTCAAATTTAGTTTAGTTTGTTTGGGTCTGCCAGAATCGACACCAGTGTAGGTAAGTAAGTTAAGAAGGAACATTTACTTATTTGCAAGAATACCATTTTACAAGAATATATCTAAGGTGGTAAGAAAGAATATTGTTAGTAAGTATTCTGCTCGCAGGCGAGCCGAGCGTGCAGATATACAAAATAAAAATTATGCTTAAAGGATAAGTAAATATAAAGGATAATAAATATTATCATAACAAAAACTAACATTATACAAACTATCTTTATAAATAACCAACATTACATAACAAACCTACCAATATTACATTACAATTAACTATCAATATCATCATAATAACATCCCATGAAACGTCCACTACAGGACTGGGAGCCCCTCCAAAATTACAATGAGGAGGGAGAGTACCATAGTCACCACGCTTGTTAGCGTTACGGCTCGCAACATGGACCGCGGTTGTTGGTGACCGCAGAGTGTAAAAGATACGATACACTGAAGGATGCTGCTGCCCATCTTCTGATTCTTTAACTCTTAGTCGCCCCTTTAAATATAACGCTACGGACTATTAGTATTCTTTGCTGCGGTATCGACCTAAATACGAAGAGTAATTTATTCTTCTCGTAGAGCCTATCTATTATTAAACCATAAAATTGTGTCTTTTTTACTACAGGATTTTTCGCTTCTATTCCCAAATGTCTTTGCAATGTCAAATTTATTACCGTTTCCAATAATTGCGTAATTTTACTTTGCGTACAGTATTTTACCTGCAAGCCGACTTTTAACATTATCAGTGTCTTATCTAAGTATATTTGCGGAATCGTGATCAAACAACAAATTAATACCTACCATATCTTATCTTTATTGACACGATTTACTTCCGAAGGTGTATTTAGAACCCGAAATGGTTCCTTTGAGGTTTATAATCAAAAGTACATCAAAGGGTACATTACAGGTGCAGGATACTGTATCTACGCTGGTATTAAGGGGCTGATAAGAGCTGAATTACCTCCCTTTCTAACAAAGGGCAGAATGCGCGTGCTAGAACGGAGCGGATTTGCGCTGTTTTACGTTTTTCGCTCATTTTTGCATCGTTCTCAAAATCTGTACCCATAATATTAATTATCAAATAGCTATATTATTATGCATAATGTATTGAATAATGTGTAAAAGTTTTGGCATCATAGATTAATGGGTACTTACTTAAGAAAAACGGTTTAAAAGCAAAAAGCAGAGGTAACTTTGAATATTTTTATGGCGTACAAAATATATTTAATCGTGTTTCGGAGTTGGCCATATTCTTGGAAAGATGCTAAAATAATTCATCACTTTTCGTTAAAAACCTGCTCAAGTGAATTGTAATTAGCTCTTATCAGCCCCTTAAACGTATTGATTAAAATGGAATAATGTCAATGGAATACATCTGTACGTTACATGCTCCTTTTCATAATGATAATTTATTTGAACGTATTTCAAACGTTCCATCAAATGAAAGAAAGGATTTGTTACTTAGGGCGGGAGTTTGCCCACAGGACATAGATCGAAACTATTAAGCTACTGTGCCAAAATTTGTTGAGTCCAACTCATATTTGACCAGTTTTGAATATTTGATGTTATACTTTACCTCATGCACTATAATCGTACCAACTTTCACGCGTGTATTTATTATCGTTTCAACGATAGAGCTAAAACAAACAACGCCAATAAGCACGTATTTGTATGGGTACGCCCCATTTTTTATTTGTTTTCGTTATTAGCTAAAATATCCACCAGAATAACACATATTATATGAAAATTTGAACCAGCTAGCTATTATGGTAGTACAAAAATCCAAGCCTTTAAAAATCGGACTGACAGACAGACCGTTCAACCGCGGAGCAACATCGCTTTCTATAGGTACTGAGCAAGGAGGTCTTTATTCTGAGGTTACTGCCAAAGATCGCAGGAATACAATGCACAAAACAGTTTATATGGCATCAGATGAATCGGTAGTTTTGTGTGTCACAACCCTTTGTATAATACATTTTTTTTTTGCAAAAGTTGTTCAGTTACATGGATAGGACTAATTAATCCCCAATACGTTTTGCATATATTTAGTTACACATGTAACAATTATACATATTTTCTGATTTCTATAACACATCTAAAGTAAACGTGTCCGTTGGTCTATTTCGTCTATTTAAGACAACATGTGGTCGGTTTGTCGGTCTTGTCGGTAACAATTTGGTCGCGTGAACGAACGATGTAATTGAGGGCAATGAATGAGCCTGTTTTAAACTAGATCAAACAAAATGTGGTTTGAATTCAGGTTCTGCATTTTTATTAAAATCAAACTCAGTATAGATGTAAATCAGCTTCGGTGGTCTACTTTCAATTACTGACATTAGTAACTGACATCTATATAAGTAATATTGCTTGAAAATAAGCAAATTCAACGTCCCGTGTAGTGCCGGCAAAGGATAGTACCAAACCATCTCTGCCCGTCGGTGTCGAAAGAGGCGACTAAGGGGCTTGTGAACTGGAGGATGGGCAGCAGCATATTTCTGTGCATCTGCGGTCACCAACAACAGCAGTTGCCAGCCGCAACACTTACAAGGTGGTGACTATGGTAAACTGTGGTAAATCCCAAGTATCCAAAGTACCAGGCGTTTTTGCTGGAGTCATTAAGGGAGCTCCCTATCCTGCAATGGAGGTTTTATGGGATGTTATGAATGTATTCAGTGTTCTACCTGATATCGATTTGAATAGATTTAAGAATTACCTTAAGAAAATATTTATAGAAAACTATTTTTATAATATAGATGAATTTTCGAAATTTATGATTAAAATGAAATGAATAAGGTATTTTTAATGATTGTTATTGAATTTTTAGATTTTAACTTATTTATTTTATTGACATACTTATTGACTTCACTATTACTTTCAATTTTGACTTACATTCATCTTAAAATTTAGTTATAATTAATTATTTAGTTTAATTTATTATTATTATTTAATTTTTAATTAATTATTTAGTTTAATTTATTATTATATTAATTATTTAGTTTAATTTATTATGATTTAGTTTAATTAATTATTTAGTTTATTTATTATTAATTAATTAATTATTTAGTAATTAATTATTTAGTTATAAAATTAAGTACTTAATTTAGAATAATTTAATATTAATGTTTGCATGCCATTTTTTTGGTGCAATATGCTTGTTCACTGTATTTGCATATAATATCTAAATGTACCGTGTATGCATGCAAATAAATAATTTCAATTTCAATTGCAAAATTCATCAATCAATATGAAAGGGTTGATTAAAGCAGAGGAAGCGTGGAAATTGTGGTCTCTGGCAACCCCGACGGGAAAGAGGCGTGACCATACACTGAAAAAAATTTTTTGATAAATTCAAACAAGCATCTTTTGATAGTTTTGATAGTTTCAAAGACCTTATTGGATTGTTTAAATATGATTATTGAATTAAGTATCACAAATTTAAATTGACTAAGACGCTTTATTGAATCTTTCAATATCTTATTCGATTTAATCACAAAATGCCAAACAAGAGAAAACTGATCTTGTTTGGCTCTCCGTTTTTAGGGTTCCGTAACTCAAAATAAAAAAACGGAACCCTTATAGGATCACTTTGTTGTCCGTCTGTCTGTCTGTCTGTCTGTCAAGACCCTTTTTCTCACGAACGAGAAGAGCTATCAGGTTGAAATTTATAACAAATATTAAGGTTCATAAACCACACAAGATCTGAAAATTTAAATTTTTTCTAACGACGCAATCAGAAGATATAGCTTTTTCTGTCCTCATCTCCATACATTTATGCAATAAAGCAAAACCTACAGGGTACTTCCCGTTGACCTAAAATTATGAAATTTGGCAAGAAGCTAGGTGTCACAGTACAAAGAAAGGGAAAAGTCTAAAATCATTAAATATTTCAATTTTTCTCACAACTGAAGGTAAAAAATTAAGGTGAGCTCCCGTTTCAAGATTTTTTCTTTAAAAGAGGGGTCAAGTTGGATGGTCGCGTAGTTTTTAAAATCAAAGAGCAAAAGCTTTTAATATATCATATGGTAGATAGGTACGGAACCCTTAGGGCGCGAGTCCGACTCGCACTTGACCGGTTTTTTTTTCAGTGTACACGTATATGTATCACGTATGTATCTATCATTGCTGTTATTCGTGACCGTTGTATTAAGATGGTACGATACACAGAAAGATGCTCCTGCCCATCCTCAGGTCCATAAGGCCTTAGTCGCCTCTTACGACACCTAGGGGTAGAGAGGGGTTGGTACTATTCTTTGCCGGCACCAAACGGACCTAATACTTACAATACAATTTCTAAACTTCACCCCCTTGTCGTGTAGGTCAATGATAACAATAATAGTCATTAACTATGAAATTGCCGAAATTTTCTTATACAGATTAATGAGATCATAATTCCTATAATTCTAAAGATATTTTTTTGCATTTGTCTTATATTTGAAAGTTGACTTCAAGGTTATCAATTTACGCGTAAAATAAAGTTTTAATTTTTAGTTTGATATATAAAATTAAAGGTTCGAAAATTGTTCGTCCTAAATGTCGTCCGATTTCATCATTAGATTTGTTATATTTTTTTACAGATGATAATTTTCAATCATGCTTAATAAATTAAGTATTCAAAATTTGGATTTTTAATTCCTTAAAAAAACTCAAAAATCTTAGTAAGGAAAATTAAGTTTACCTAAAACTCGCCATACAAAACGGCAATTTTATAGTAAAAGACCCAATACAATACAATTTCTAAACATCACTCCCTTGTTGTGTAACAGTGATAATAATATGATAATAACTATATAAACGAAATCATTAACTAATTGTCAAACAAACAAATATGCAGATAAGAAAGCACCGGAAGTTCCTCTTCAAATAGATACTAAGAAACGAAGCTAGCAATAAATCTAAGCGCACGGCAGTGCGAAGGCCAAGTTACCGCAACAGGCCACGCGCACGCCGCCGTGCACTATTTACACGAACCGTGTCTACCCACTTTTGAACCCCCTGTAGCTCAGTGCCTATTGCAAGTACAGAGATAATAAATAAACTGTACCTACATAATCATATACTAATACTGAAGCAATTTGCCAAATTTCATAGATATAGCTACAGTAGATCCTGAAATATGACCCCGTGAAAATAGCTAATTTTGGCACTTAATGACTCACTGACAGGTAACCAAAACCTCAAGGCCACTTCCAATTGTCCTAGCGTTATGAAATTTGGCATTTAGGTAGTCGTTAGGATAAAAGTAATAGAAAAATTCAAAAACTAGAAATTGGTCAAGTGCGAGTCAGGTTTTAGTCAAAATTATGTATAAAATGTTGGTAATACTTCTCTAAGACCTGAAAATCTGAAATTTAGCATGGGGATAGTCGTTAGCATTAAAAAAAGGATAGCCAAAATTTGAAAATTGTAAATTGGTCAAGTGCGAGTCAGGATATAGTCACTTAGATTACTATGCTTAAAATTGTTGGTCATACTTCTGTGTGACCTACAAATCTGAAATTTGGCATCGGGGTAGTCGCTAGCATTAAAGTAAAGGAAACATTTGGAAAATGGAAAATGGTCAAGTGCGAGTCAGACTAAAATTAATGTACCAAATATTAAAAAGGTAGTATTTCTAAAAGGTCAGACTTAGTCATGCATGAAAACAATATGTTTTAACGAAACTATGAAAATACAAACAACGTTGCGATAGTTACTATAAATATAATATAGCTAACCAAACAAAAAGAAATGAAATCCCACCAAAAACATAACTGTTAAAAAAGGGGCCAAGTTCCTATCGGCTAATTGTTTGCCTAAAAAAGGGTTGAAATCCGATCCAATGCCAAGTTTAGATGCACTTTAATATCGATCATAATCGTCTTCATCAGTAGCCTGATCCACTAGTAAACATTTGCCATTCCCAAGACTCGCCACCACATCCAGTCCTCCGCCTTCCGCATCCAGCCACTATCCGCCACCTTATTCACGTCAACGGTTCATCTGGCCGAAATTCACTTTACCATACACCTAACTTAAAATATGGTATAGCTGTGAAAATACGCAGGTACGTTGAAAATAATATCTAAAATGAAATACTTTTGAATTTGGACTTGGCAGGTTAATTTAATTATATAAATAATAAATCTAATTACACAATTAATCAAGTGTTACTTACAGCACAAAAACCTGCCAAGTTCAAATTTAGAAGTATTTCATTTTAGATGTACCGATTGTTTTTGGATTTTTTTATAGAAGGTTTGTCTCA
This sequence comes from Athrips mouffetella, assembly GCA_947532105.1. Taxonomy (NCBI): domain Eukaryota; kingdom Metazoa; phylum Arthropoda; class Insecta; order Lepidoptera; family Gelechiidae; genus Athrips; species Athrips mouffetella. The sequence continues at coordinate 4,013,916 of OX383976.1, read as the reverse complement.
TGTAGTGTAATACCCCAGCAAAGTTTCATCGACTGAGGATTTAATGCGGGGGTCTTCATACAACGATCCGCTTCGTTGTGTAGACTATTTTACGAGTAGTCCAATTTGTTGTTACCCCACTCGACCTAGTCACGACAATTTGCGATTTCAATTTTCCCCCTCTCTTTGGGCCCCATTTCCAATAATAAAGAAATATTTTTATAATTTTTTTGTAGGATTTAGTTTTTGCCATTTTGGTTCGGAACCCAAAAAATTAACAACTTTCCCAAAGAAACATCTTTGGAAAATTAAAAAAAAAAATGCTCACTGATTGAATAGTTTGTATGGAGAGGCAAACATTTTTTTTCATGTCTGTTGTGATGTGTCTGGTCTAGGTGGTATTTATATATTAATATATGTACTGACTTGCGGCCGTGTGTACTTACATTAAATATTTTGTGACTTGTTTGAGACTAATAATAGACTTTACCCACCATTGTTTTGAATGTAACGTGGTAAAATCACTTACAAAAACTTGTTATTTAAGCAAATGAATAACAAACGATGCTAAAGCGACTATTTACATTATTTTGAGCAGTAAACACTGGCTGAGTGCAACCGTTCATGAAATAAACATACAGTACTTGAGGTTCTGTGGTTAGGACTGCCTTTACACCGTGGTGTACTTCAGCGAGATAACCGGAGAACTATAATCGAAGTGCAGGTGGCCGAGTGTTACAGCGTGCGCAGGTAAGTTTGACTTTGACGATTATTTTGGCGTATGGGTGACAGCCGGAGAGCCAATGAACGATTCGCCGCGGCGTCTCATTTTTGACGTCTGCGCATTAACGGTCACTGCCAGAGTTTTTGTAGTTTTGGGGAAGTTGTTCAGTTTCATGGGCAGATTCACATTGAAGGATTGAAGAAGGTTGGTATACCCTTTTTGTTACACCTTGTATGACGTCTGGCCAAAATTTATTTTCTCGCCATAAAAGGCAAGTAAGACCAAATATTGATATGTATATACAATACATAAATAGATAAATAACACCCAGACACAGTACAAACCTCAGAATAAAAAAACTATATGTACAACGTGTAACGGAACGGTGTGATAATACTAAAGGGTGTGAATCTGCCCATGAAACTGAACAACTTTTCCCAATAAACCTAGTCTGTATGAGGTAGTGAAGTGTGAAACGTCTCTATGACTATACATTTTAGTACGGAGGTCCCGGAGGCTTATGGCTAGAGAGCCGGCAGCACTTTCTGCTAAGGAGAGCCTTAGCAGAAAGTGCTGATACCTCATTGGTACAAACACTCATGTACATCATAAATACCTTACATTTCTTTTTCACAAAAGTTTTTTGACTACCAACCACATCAACGGGCCAATAAGAAAGTAACAACCACGTATTTAAAAAGAAGTTTTAATTATAAAGGAGCTTTCTGCAACTTTACGTTAGCTGTCACCAACGGAAGCTAAATTCACAGAAGACATTTCTAATGATTTAGCAACACAATCTAGATTTTATAACAAATCTATTAATATTCGCCGAGATAAAATTAACCTACTTCCAAAGACAGGAAATTGTTACGAAACGGTGTAAAAACACGTCCTAAGTCACGTGCTAGTGCTTCGAAGGTTCCTCAGAACGAGGACTAGAGACATAGAAACTGAACTAAAATACGCAAGAACGCATTTTCTTCTGCAGTCTGTATTTTTTTTATCGTCCCGAGTAAGCCCATTAGCTTACTCTTGACCTCAATTTGCCTCGATCTAGTCCTGAGGACAGAGGTGAGGTCGACGATGGAACAAGCTTTCCCAGAAGAAACCTATTCACTCGTGTCTTGAATAGATTCGGGTTATATGAACTCGGGAACACAGACGTAGGCAGAGAATTCCACTCTTTAGCCGTGCGCATTATAACAGATGTTTCAAAGCGCCTTGTGCGAATGTGCGGAATATCAACCTGTGTAACAAAAAGGATATACCAACCCTGAAGGATGTGATTCTGCCCATTGAACTGAACAACTTTTCCTAAGGAACATAGGTAAAATACGAAAAAAAAAATTTTTACCTCCCACAGAAACTGAATCAGCTGATCGCGCATTTTGTATGTATTTTTTTTCGTATTTCGACCTATGTTCCTCAGGGAAAGTTGTTCAGTTTCATGGGCAGAATCACATCCTTCAGGGTTGATATACCCTTTCTGTTACACCTTGTATATCATAAAAGGAAACCGTGACTGACTGACTGACGGTCTAACAACCTCAAATCAGTGAACGGATTGGGATGACATTTGGCACACAACAGATACATAAGTTATTATTACGTAGGCATGGCCACTAAGAAAGTATTTTTCGAAATATATGATTTTATGTAATTTGGAAGATTCGCTTCAGAAGTTTGTTAGAGGGAGAGTCACTGTCCACATCCGCCGCACGATATCCACACGATAGCGATATTAATCATTTGCTTGTATCTTGCATGCATACTGCATAGAAACAAACAAAACTGTGTCCACGTACGCCGCACAACATCACCTAGCGGCATTAATTATTAAATTACTGAAGCGATATTAATCTCTTGCTTCTAGTAACTTCAGATGCATGCATCTTGCCACTGACCTATTTGGTCCGGACTGTATATTCCTTGTTGCACAAAGATTTACAGAAAAGACTTGAAGCGATATTAATCTCTTGCTTCTAGTAACTTCAGATGCATGCATCTTGCCACTGACCTATTTGGTCCGGACTGTATATTCCTTGTTGCACAAAGATTTACAGAAAAGACTATAACTAAAGGACATACACAAAGGCGGGCTTATCTCTAAAAGAGTATTCTTTCAGCCAACCGAAGTCAGTGACTGTTTACAGGAAGAAAAAAATTTGACTTACCCATGCCATTTTTTTCACCATTTACGCGAATTTTATCCGTGACCGGAGTCTATAGATGGTAAGGTCTCTGGTTTATCGCTAGAACGTCGATTGCGTGGACAGATCTAAAATGCAAACGATATTTGTAGCTTGTATGTATTCGACTTGTATGTACTGGAAGGAGTTGGCCCAGGAAAGGGAAAAGTGGAAAGGTGGGAGAGAGGCCTTTGCTCTGCAGTGGGACACAACAGGCTCCTAATAATAATAATAATAATGTATTCGACAAATATCGCCGCTGTGGACAATGCCCCATAGTATCACCATAGAGTAATATAATACTGGGCGTGTATCACTATAATTATAATAACGACCTTGTAGTACTTCTGAATAGGGTAAACATACCGGTTATCGGCCGTTTTAGCGACTTGTCGCCTTCATCGTTGGTTTTAACCATAAAGCTTTACACCAACACTCTCAATAATTTGTTAGTATCATGCTACAATAATCTAGATTCATAAAATGTAACGCTTGAAGACATATCTTTAACCCATAGATTACAAAAAAAACATTAATCACAAAATTTGCCAAAACACCGGCTATCGGCCATTTGATTTGGTTATCGACCACCCGTTGACCGGTTATCGGCCTCGTAATTCACTGTAGAAAAATGAGTCTTATTAAAGAGCTCAAAAGGTTGGTAGTAGTATGAAAGTAAAACAATTAATTAAACCACAATTATCAATTTATTTGCTCCAAAATCAAATCGATAATAAAGGTTCAAACTAAGGTAATTTTGAATTTATCATCATCATCATATCAGCCGAAAGACGTCCATACATACATACGACATAGTCCTCCCCTTCAGATCTCCATGACGACCGGTCCTGCGCTACTCGCATCCAGCGGCTTCCCACGACCTTGACCAGATGGTTGGTCCATCTTGTGGGGGGCCTGCCTACGCTTCGTCTTCCGGTACGTGGTCGCCACTCTTTACGCCTCATCAGCCATCGGTTCGTCTTGCGATGAGCCCGCCCTGCCCACTGCCACTTTGGGTTGGCAATTCTCGGGCTGTGTCAGTTGCTTGGTTTTTCTGCGGATCTCCTCATTTCTGTTCTGTCCCGCGGAGAGATTCCAAGCATGGCTCTTTCCATGGCCCTTTGGGTGACTTTGAGCTTCCTGATGGCGTCCGTCGTGGGCGGCCGCGTCAGGATGTCATATTTCATCTGTAGGCACTGGTCGGAGACTTTCGTCTTGGGACGCTGCGGTGTTTTGGGCGTGAGGATGTTGCGGAGCTTCCCGAGCGCTACCCGTCCGAGTCGGGTTCGACGAGTGGCCTCTTTCTCTAAGTTGGATTTGTCCAGCTGGACTGTTTGTCCCAGGTATGCGTATTTATCGACGGTTTCGGGCGTGGAGTCTCCAACTTTGGTTGGAGTGGGTGCGGCAAGGGCGTTGGATATAGTTTTCGTCTTATCCATGTTTATTTTGGAACCCATTTGTTTTGAAGCTCTACTGATGTTGTTGAGAGTCGTGCCGAGATCTTCCAGGGTCTCAGCCATTGCGACTGTGTCGTCGGCAAATCGAAGGTGTTTCATGTACTTGCCATTGATGTTGTGTTGATGCCAAGTCCTTTCCAGTCCAGGAGTTTTGGAGCGTCTTCCAGTGCAGCGGTGAACAGTTTTGGAGATGTGACGTCTCCCTGTCTCACTACTCGCGGCGACTGGATGGGTTTGGAGTCCTGGTCCTGGGGACGGTCTGGTATGGTGGCGTTCTTGTACGGATCCTTCATCATTTCAATGAAGCGATGGTCGACTTGTCTCGTCTGCAGGGGTCGTGGCGCGGCCTACATCTCGATCGAATTGAAGGCTTTCTCGTAGTCTACAAAGCCTTCGATTCGATCGAGATGTGGGCTGTGCTGTGGTCTCTCCTGGGGTGCCAAGTCGACTATCTGTACGGGAATGCCGCTGTGTCGGTTCGTCTTCGGGATCGGGACTCGGAACCTGTCCGGTTGCGGCGAGGGGTGAGACGGGGAGACATCGTGTCTTCTGGGCTGTTCGCCGCTGCATTGGAGGACGTCTTCGTTCTCCTGGACTGAAAAGAGACCTTCGATTTGCCGACGATGTTGTCGTGGTGGCTGGGACCGTGGAGGATCTTGGTACGATGCTCAGTGGTCCTAGTGGAGTTTCACAGCGGGTGGGTCTTGGGGTGAACATGGACAGGATGAAAATTGTGTCTAGCGCCCCTGTTGTGCCCGCTTCACTTACGGTTGGGGACTCTGCGCTCGAGGTTGTCCATGAATGCGTGTGCCTGGGACGGGCAGTCCAGCTCGGCGGGTCCGGCTTGGAGAGGGGAGGTTGCTCGTCGAGTCCGGCTTGGGTGGGCGGCGTTTGGGAGGCTTCGCAGTATCTTTGCGTCCAGAGTGCCGCGGTGTCTCAAGACGAGGGTCTTTGACCAGTGTGTGTTGCAAGTGGTGACATCCATATGTCACCACTTGCAACACACCGGGGCGTGGCCGCTCGCGGTGGGCCTTGTCTGGGGTATCAAGGTCACCCAAAGGGCTATGCTCGGAGTCTCACTGCGGGATCGAATGAGGGGGTCCGCAGAAGAACTAGAGTAGCTGACGTAGCCCTGAGAGTCGTTAGACTGGGGTGGCGGTGGGCAGGGCATCTCGCAAGAGTAATTTACGCCTGCATTGAAACTCGTGCATGTGGATAAGTTACTCCAATTTCAATTTTTAAAAAAATTACAAACAAATATATGAAAATTATGAATGCCATTTATCGAACACTTATTAATTTCCACAGGCAGAAACAGGTCAATTTTTTACCAGTTTCTAATCGGTTGTGTTGCGTTAATTTCCTATGGTCGCAAATAGGTTTATGTTTTACTATTAATCGGCATCTTGTATTTCCTACAGCCGGAAACAGGTGTAATGTTGACTAGTTATCGGCCGTTATTTACATGCTACGGCCGAAAACAGGTTTAATGTTGACTAGTTACCGGCCGTCTTATATTTCATACGGCCAGAAACAGGTTTGATTGTGACTAGCTATCGGCCGCCTAACATTCGGAACTTTAGAACGTCATATCTTCGAAAATAGAAGCCATATTAGTGGCCGGAATCTAGTTGTGAATACACTTAAATCTAGTTTTTTATAAATTTTATGGGATCTGAGTCAGTAACTATAAGGTTTCTACAATAAACATAAAGAAAAAAGTCCTAAATAAAACCGGTCTCCGACCTACTTGTCGATAACTGAATTTTGAAGAAAATGGTGAACGGGTTTACCGGCCTCCATAAATATCATAAATGATGAAAGTTTGATGAGTTTTGGGGCTTTAATATTAAAATTTAATATGTTAGGATCACACAAACCACGCCATACACCAATAGACAAACAGTCACACTTTAAAACTTACCTTGAAATTCAATCCACTTGCTATTTTTTTTGCTAAATTTTGTACAGGTCTACTCAGCAAATTTTAAAATGGCAACTGAGAGCATGGTTTTAGATTTTGGAAGCTAAGCCGTCGTATAATCTATAGTGAAGTTAGTCCGGATTGAATGGCGCGCAAATTAGAGAAAGATGGCCTATGAAACTTCTATTATTCAAAATATTGTACTAAAAGGCCGATAAGGGGTAGAGGCCGGTAAACCGGTACGCTTACCCTATAGATGGACCTTTCATACCTAGTCAAATTTCTATGTGTTCATTACTTGCTCAGAGGTAGATACGTTGTTTATCAAGCTGGTAGTTCCCGTTGTGCTGTATTCTGTAAAATAGTACATTCGTAGGTAGACTTCTTCCCATACGAAGATGTAGGTGGGGAGAGGTCTCAGATAACTGGATTTGTATTGTGTTTGTTTCTGCCTAGGGAGCTCTATTTTATGCTGTTTGACTTTTAGTTTAATTCGTTTCCTGTTGGTAAGTCGGCTGTAAATTTTTTGGTCGTATGCACACCTCGGTACAATATTAACACAATACACAAAATTGATTGACATTCTTGTGAGGTTGTTCTAAATTCAGTCATATTTCGTGCTTCGGAATGCATGTTAACCGATTGACTTAGTGGTGTCTGGATAAATAGCGGATAATCTGACTGAAATATATTAGGTAAGTACGTGCTGTGGAAGGCATGTTAAGATTTTATGAAGGTCTGTGATCTCTAAACGTACACATTTTTGAACCCACACAATTTTTTGTTTAAAGTATTTTGTGGGTTAAAAAACCGGCCAAGTGCGAGTCGGACTCGCGCACTGAGGGTTCCGTACCACCACATAAACATAATTGTATTAGTTGAAATTTCAGTAAGTTAATGTGCTAGATTTTTTGAGTCCGACACGCGCTTGACCAAATTTTATTATTTGTTGTTATTTTATAGCCTATGCCCTATAAACATACCAATTTTCAAGTTTGTAAGTATTCCCGTTTTTAAATAGAACTAAAACAAAAATCGCCTCAGCAACCATCCAACTTGACCCCTCTCTTATATGAATGTTCTTGAAACGGGAGCTCACCACAATTGGTTACCATTAGTTGTGAGAAAAGTTGTAATATTTAATGATTTCAGACTTTTCCCATTATTTGTACTGTGAGACCTAGCTTCTTGCCAAATTTCATAATTTTAGGTCAACGGGAAGTACCCTGTAGGTTTTTCATTTTTGAATAAATGTATGGAGATGAGGACATAAAATGCCATATCTTTTGATTGCGTCGTTGTAAAAAATTGAAATTTTCAGATCTTGTGTGGTTCATGGATCCTAATATATGGTATTAATTTCAACCTGATACCTTTACCCGTTCGTGAGATAAAGGGTCTTGACAGACAGACAGACAGACAGACAGACAGACAGACAGACGGACAACAAAGTGATCCTATAAGGGTTCCGTTTTTTTCTTTTGAGGTACGGAACCCTAAAAATGAGTACGTTTAGAGATCACAGATATAAAAAACCGGCCAAGTGCGAGTCGGACTCGCGCACTGAGGGTTCCGTACCACCACATAAACATAATTGAAATTGAGTTGAAATTTCAGTAAGTTAATGTGCTAGATTTTTTGAGTCCGACACGCGCTTGACCAAATTTTATTATTTGTTGTTATTTTATAGCTTATGCACTATAAACGTACCAATTTTTAAGTTTGTAAGTGTCCCCGTTTTTAAATAGAACTAAAACAAAAATCGCCTCAGCGACCACCCAACTTGACCCCTCTCTTATATGAATGTTCTTGAAACGGGAGCTCACCACAATTGGTTACCATTAGTTGTGAGAAAAGTTGTAATATTTAATGATTTCAGACTTTTCCCATTATTTGTACTGTGAGACCTAGCTTATTGTCAAATTTCATAATTTTAGGTCAACGGGAAGTACCCTGTAGGTTTTGCATTTTTGAATAAATGTATGGAGATGAGGACATAAAATGCCATATCTTTTGATTTCGTCGTTGTAAAAAATTGAAATTTTCAGATCTTGTGTGGTTCATGGATCCTCATATATGGTATTAATTTCAACCTGATACCTTCACCCGTTCGTGAGATAAAGGGTCTTGACAGACAGACAGACAGACGGACAACAAAGTGATCCTATAAGGGTTCCGTTTTTTTCTTTTGAGGTACGGAACCCTAAAAACATAAAGCATTATTTTATTTATAAGTACCTAGGTTGTATCTTCCCACAGATCTCACTACTGGACGAGGCATCCCCCTTCTTTCACAATTTGCATTCAAATTAGTAAATAAAAATAGTAAACATGCCATAGATTTTTGCAATACGTAGGTATATTCACTTTATTATATGAGAAGGATAAATCATCTTGTTGCATCATAGATCTGCAATGCAATAGAGGTTTTTCCATAAAACGCACCAGTATTTTGCGCACCGGTTCGCAGTAGTGTTAGACTTAAGAGTATCTTTCCAAAATATTATTCTAGTCTACCATTCGGGATAACATAATATGTTAATATTATATCGGTATTTCATAATATAAAATACAAAGAAATATAACAAAAAAATATTTGTTGCTCGAATAATATTATTTGTTTTTGTAGATTTCCCTATTGTCATTGGCTGAATACTGGACTGAATTTTGCTACTGCAAGGCGTTATCTGATGCCTGGCTTAGATTTACTCATTAGTGTAATAGGAAGGGCAAAGAGAAGAGCTTCACATTTACAGTGGCTTTCTCTAACCGCAAACGCCAGTAGAATATAATGAAAATGTATGGGATTGACATTAGCTGTCACACAAAATTTCGTTAGCTAAATGTCAATCTCATACATTTTTATTCTATTCTATCGTCGTTTACGATTATAGAAAGCCACTTGTCTACGGGCTTAAATAATGATTCAAGCTTCGGTGCGTCATTCTTAGTAATTTTTTTTTAACTTAGGCAGTAAGAGGTTAAAGTCCTGTGTGTTTCTGAGTCACGTCGCCTAAATTGCAAACGTGAGTTGGTGATCTCGTCACTATAATCTTGGTGCGCAATATTTAGGTGATCTTTTTAGAATAAATACCTGCTGCGTAGTATTACGTATTGTATGTATAATGTAGGATGCAGTGTAGGCAGAAGTGACGTATGTACAATCGTTATTTACGTATTTATCTTGATAGGTAGAGCTGGGTACATTGCGGTGCCCACTCACCGCACAAGCCAATACTGTCACTCCCCGCTTATGCTTGCGCTTAAACAGCTCAACACTCTTCTGACCTTGTTCCCAGACGTCGATTTATTTGCGGATTCCTTGGCAAAGCTTCGGACCAAATGCTTAGGCTTTGCTGAGAAAACTGAAGTATAATTTAGTCTAAGAATATTTGTATTTGTGTTTAGCTTTTACAACGCCTTGGTTTTATTACTGTTATGTTGTAAAAATTTCATGATTAATAAATAAATTAATTAATAAATAAATTGCGTACCTATTAAATATCTTTAACAAACAGCTTCAATTAATAGAAGGTTTCCAAGTTAGTTAATAATCAATTTACGTTCGGAGGTACCTATTATAACTTGAACAACTGAGTCTACCTTAAGGTAGGCAGGATCAAAGATCTGGAAAGCAAGAACGCGAAAAACATTTGTTCCATCCATGTGCATGGTATTCCGTACCGTACCAGATCGTCAGGTACGTCTTCCTATTCATGGCCGCGACTCTAGAAGTTTTTTGTCCTATCAGGCGTCAGTTCTTTGGCGATTCTCATAGCTATTTGGACTGTTTTGGATTTTTGCAGATCTCCTTATTTCATATTAGAGCTCGCATAGGGACATCATAGAAAGTGTTTTTAGGGTTCCGTACCTCAAAAGAAAAAAACGGAAGCCTTATAGGATCACTTTGTTGTCCGTCTGTCTGTCAAGACCCTTTATCTCACGAACGGGTGAAGGGATCAGGTTGAAATTAAAACCATATATTAGAATCCATGAACCACACAAGATCTGAACATTTAAATTTTTTACAACGACGCAATCAAAAGATATGGCATTTATGTCCTCATCTCCATACATTTATTCAAAAATGCAAAACCTACAGGGTACTTCCCGTTGACCTAAAATTATGAAATTTGGCAAGAAGCTAGGTCTTACAGTACAAATAATGGGAAAAGTCTGAAATCATTAAATATTACAACTTTTCTCACAACTAATGGTAACCAATTGTGGTGAGCTCCCGTTTCAAGAACATTCATAAAAGAGAGGGGTCAAGTTGGATGGTCGCTGAGGCGATTTTCGTTTTCAACTAATACAATTATGTTTATGTGGTGGTACGGAACCCTCAGTGCGCGAGTCCGACTCGCACTTGGCCGGTTTTTATTGTTGTTTGATACATTGCTTTTAGTCGCTTGATACGTGGCAGAGGGTATGTGCAACTACGGTGGTACATTCATGAGGAAATCTTGCAGCGACTCTAGCAAGTACATGGTTTGTAATAACACCGGTACAAAGTCCAATGTGTCAAGCTTGACCCACTCTTGACTGTACAAAACAGCAACTGTGCTTTTGCCCATCGTCTAGTTCAAGTTCCGTTAGCTGCCTTTTACAATATCCACGTTCCACAGGAAAAAATGTGCAACAATTCTTAGCTAAATGCCACACGGTGAACTTTAATTACTAAAGACACCTTTAAATAGATAGTCTAGTAAAAAATAAAGGTTATTTTAGCAGCTGCTGGTACAGTCGCCCGCACGTCAATAGTAACATTGATCATCATCATATCGTGTACGTTGCAAGGTCCATGACTGACGTTAGATAGTCCGTAGATAGTAGCCGAGACCAAAGCTTTTACTATTATTTGAAGCGCATCGGTGGATCCACTTATACTGGTTATGCTACCACTTATCTGCGATTGTGTGTACAAGCACAGATGAAATAGTAGCACATACAAGCCTCACATCCTTATTGTAATGTCATTTCAACGGAAAACAATTTATATTTTTATTTAAAGCCACGATCACACCTAACTGAATTCAAAGACTAATTCGGCATACATTGCTGGGAGGCTTGGATATGTTAATTGCAATATCGTTGCTTCAACGAGCAATGTAAGCCTATTAGTTTCTGAATTAGGGAAGGTGTGATCGTGGCTTAAGCGTATGTGTTGTGCACGGTCAACCGCACGTCGGTAGAAACTTTTTCTACTCTATTACCACGCCGTAAGGTCGAAAAGTGTTTCTACTGACGAGCGGCCGTGTGTACCTACTCAAAACGTCAACGTCTTAATTGCATACCATTCGCGACCTAACTGCGCAAAATAACTAGATTTATAACGGACTTGAGGGGGTGACCGTTGTTGATATCGTTGTGAAATAAATATCATCACAACCTCCGTAATCTAATGGTTAGAGTGCTAGGCTCTCGATCCGGAGGTTCTGGATTCTATTCACGGAAGAAAAATCCCTTTGTGCAACCTCCCCGCAGTTTGGTTAGGACATTTCAGGATGAATCACCTGATTATCCGAAAAGTAAGATGGTTTCGGGCTTCGGAAGGCACGTTAACACGATGGTCCCGACTACCTACTACTACGTCGTTATAACAATTTCAGATGACAATAAACATTGAAAATTCTTGTTACATAGGTACTCTTTAGAGCAAGATTTGCCAGTATAGTTCGGTTCTACAGTTTTTGTTCATTCAAAGAAGTCGATATATTGCGCTGATGAAGTACCTAAAATATTTTTTTTATGTGTTGTCTGTAAGTTTAAGTGTTGCCTAAGGAGGTTTATTTAGGTACTTCATCAGCGCAATATATCGACTTCTTGGAATGAATACTCAGTTGACAATTAACTGAGAAAACTACAACAATTATTCGACATTTAACTATATAAAAACTGTTGAAGTTTATATCTATTCTGTAAATATGTAACTTTTTCCGTTTGGTGTTTAATAAAACCCGCATACTAACCGAATCGGAATCGGTAACCTTTCGGAGGTAATTACGATTAACTACAGCAGTAAGCCCCCGCTTTGTACACAGAATGTCAACTTTTTTTATGAAATACCACCACCGGTTAGCCGGATCGAAATACCAGAAGTTGTAATTACGCAATGGCAATGTAGGAAATAAAAACACCACTCATTTTTAGGGTTCCGAACGAAAATGAAGAAACGGAACCCTTATGGTGCGACTTAATCATCATATCATCCCATAACACGTCCACTGTAGGACAGGGAACTCCCTCCAGAACTTCGAAAAAAAATGTGTGGTACTGATACCCAAGTGATACTGATACCCCACTCGACCTATTTTAGTAACGATAATTTTGTATTTTGGCCCTCCGTTTTGGCCCCCTTTTACTATAATAATAATAAAAACACTATTTTTAAAAATTTCTCAATTACAATAAAGTTGGGCAATCTTATTCTAAAACTATACCAAATTTCAAGACGATAACATGAGTGGTTGCTGATACAGGTGTGACAGACAGGCAGACTAAGTCACACCATAAGGGTTTCGTTTTTACCGTTTTGGTTCGGAACCCTACAAAAGCAACTTACACACATACATACATAAAATCACGCCTTGTTCCCGTCGGGGTAGGCAGAGACCACAGTTCTCCACCTGCTACGATCTTGACATACTTCCCTTGCTTCCTGAACCTTCATCAATCCTTTCATACATGTTCGTCGGTTTAGGGTACTTTTAACCTGGTCTTTATTCAGAACGTCCTGAATTTGGTCCTGGTACGTTCGCCGAGGCCTTCCCCTTCCAACGTTTCCATTCACTCTCGCCTTGTGGATCTCTTTCGTCAATCTTCCTTCATTCATCCTCTCTACATGACCAAACCATCTCAGCATCCCTTTCTCAATTTTAGTCACTACGTCTTCTTTTACGCCACAACGTTCTCTTATCACACTATTTCTAATCCTGTCACTCAATTTCACACCAATCATACTCCTCAACGCTCTCATTTCTACTGCATTAATTCTACTTTCATGCTTTTTCTGCCATACCCAGCTTTCACAGCCGTACATCAGTGTTGGTACTAAAACGCCTCTATGAACAGCCAGACGAGCCTTGTGAGACACCTTCTGACTCTTCATAAAAGCAACTTACCGGAGAAAAATCGTTCCATCATCGACCTCATCTCTGTCTTCAAGACTAGATCGAGGTCAAGAGTAAGCCCATTGACAATTAAAAAAAAAATACTCGTATAAAATTGTTCGCCTTCCCATACAAAATGAGTCGATCAGGTGACCATCTTACAATGAAGTTGAATAAATATTATCAAGTAATATTTTTTTTTACTTCGAGAAAGTTGCGGCTTCGGGATCGAAACCAATGAAAATTCATACTGTGTTAGCTAGTACGGTCAACCGCACGTCGATAGAAACTTTTCAACTCTATTACCACGCCATAAGGTCCAAAAATGTTTATACTGACGTGCTGTTGAGTGTACAAAACGCTACACTCACTTAGCCCGTATTTTTTTAAATTAATTCCTTCCCCACAATAATTTATAATAAAAGCCAAACTGAATTAAAGTGCTAATACTAAAAACGACGGACGTAATCTAAATTTAAATAAAATACCACATTATAAAAGCCTCTTATAAAGCCTGACCTTGAGAAGTTATTACGTGAGGGAATTATAAAATAAGCGACATAAAAGCTGACATACCTACCTACTTAATTTGCATTCAACAGATCCCATGTGACTCATAATAAATCGTCACCAAGACTAGAAGAAACATGGTTAGTATGGACGCCTATAGAAACTTTGTATCGACTTGTTTTGCTCAACAATTAGTGTGACAAGAAAACCAAAATAAAGAGAAATATGGTTAACATGAATGCTTGTACAACCAAGGGATCTATTTGATTTGGTGAAGTTGAATAGTCTACGAAAGCAGTGTTGAGTGACCCTACGTTCCGAATTGCGCTAATAACGTTTTTAATAGCACTGTGAGCACGCTAAACTCGGTTCAAATTTACCAAAAGCGTGCTTTAAAGCACTAGCTTCTTCACCGCCTTACGTCACTGATGACGTCATCGTTTCTGCTATCAGATTCAGATAATTTATTCAATGTATCTTTACAGAATATCAGTGCTTTAGTCAAATAAGTGGAGCAGTAAAAGCGCTAATGTCAAAATCGATTTGACACATATAAAATACCACTCATTTGCAGCCGGTCGGACTTTCTCAGGTTTTGTTTTTGTTGAGTTTCTCACTAATGGAAATGAGAGTGGATTTGCCGCACATTTTGGAGGGATTAGCTTATTTTTTTGATAAAGTAAATGAAAACAAAACTGCCTTTTTGACAGATAACGAGAGCGTGCGTAAATCCGTGCCAAATTGACTAGAGCCGTGTGTTAGCGTGCAAAATCAATTTGGATCGTCCGTTAGTAACGTATACGCTTTTAGCAGTGTTTGCTCAATTTGGAAAACAGCGTCAGAAACGACAAAATAAACAAGTTTGACAGCTTAGAACGACTCCATTGCCTTTCTTGCCGATTTAGAAAGAAATAACGACAAATGGATAGAGAAAAGAAAGTGGGACGATTTATTGCTTTCCTATTTGTACCTACCATGAGTATAACAGGCACTATACGTAAAAATAATTCCGACTATGACCGTTAATGCGCAGAACTCAAAAAAATAATCTTGCGGTTGAGCGTGGCAGGTAGCAGGTGGGGGGAGGCGATCGAATCATTCATTGACTAAGGTAAATTGCGGTTTACGATTTGTGACGTATAAAAAAAACTACTAACTAGATCTCATTCAAACCAATTTTCGGTGGAAGTTTGCATGGTAATGTACGTCATATATATTTTTAGTTTTATCATTATCTTATTTAAGAAGGTAACAGCGGGGACACACACACACACACACACACATTTTACCACTTTGGAAGTGTCTCGCGCAAACTATTCAGCTTATAAAAAAATTATATGAGAGACCTCAATATCATTTTTTAAAACCTTTCCATAGATGCCCCACACGTATGGGTTTGATGTAAAACAAAATTTTTTGTTTCAGTTCTAAGTATTGGGAACCCTAAAATTTTTTTTTTCTATATTTGTGTGAAAGTCTTTTTCTTACCAAGTTTCAACAATAGGTATAGGTAGTTCTTATAGTTTCGGGAAAAAGTGGCTGTGACATACTATACGGACGGAGAGACAGACAGATATGACGAATCCATAAGGTTTCCGTTTTTTGCCATTTGGCTACGGAACCCTAAAAACAACTATCTACAGACCGTAGAATCAGACAAGCTCAAACCTAAAATATTGTTCTACGTACGTAAACAAAAACAGTATGCAGAATTGCAGAACCCTAGTATGGAGTAGAAAAACTACAGTACCGTACAAAAGTCATTTTTGCATCTTGTCTTGGGCGTGAAATTAAATCGTTGCTTTGTATGCAAAAACTTAAATTTAAACGACTTAAGGAAACCTAAACACAAATATTTTATGAAAAAGCCTCCAAGAATGGTTTACATTGATACATTACTAGGTGAGCAAGCCATGCTACCCACCAACAGATGGCGCTGCAGGATTTCTGAAACGCGCTGTTTTCTCAAGTTTCTATGTCTTCTTTCCAGATCCATCATCAGATCAGCTCCCAGTCATTATAACATTGCATTGTCATCCAATTTACATACGCATACATAATTTTACCTCAGTCGGAAACCTGGAAGAGTGTCAAATGTAACTTGTACGATTTGGTTACAGACAGACGTCTGTCTGTCTGTCTGTGACGTCTGTCTACAACGACAGGTGAAACTAAATAAAAGCGTTTAAATAAGGGACAGATTGTAATTATTCGTGCTGCACCATCGCTAATACACAATGTAGGTATAACTTAATTAAAAATGATATTTATCAGGATGTAACATTTTCATATCTACGGATCTGTCCAATCTCAGCATGTCGTGCTAGGCCTATTAAAACATGTGGGCATACTAGGCATACCGGATTAGAATGTAACCTTGCGGATAATATAGCTAGTAGCGAGTATACTCGTATTGCCGCTTTGTATGGCGAATTTAAGGTAAACTCAATTAGTAACATTTTTGCATTCTTTTTTAGGAATTAAAGATCCAAATTTTTAATATTTATTAAGCTTGATTGGGAAGACATAATTAATTTTCGAAAAATATTAGGTATCTGTAACAAAAAAAAATATAACAAAATCCAATGATGAAATCGGACGACAATTAAGACGAACAATTTTCGAACCTTCAATTTTATATATCAAACTAAAAATAAAAAAAATATTTTATGCGTAAATTAATAACCTTGAAGTCAACTTTCAAATATAAGACAAATGAAAAAAATTGCTATAGAATTATAGAAATTATGATCTTATTAATCTGTAAGAAAATTTCGGCAATTTCATAGTTAGAGACCTATTATTTAACATTCGTGGAGTTTCTTTGTCATTACATACTTAGATACTTGTCTACATACTTACAAGATAAAGCCTATTCCCACGAAAAATAAGACGTTTATGTTAGTTACCATGGTGTTGCTAAAATTTTAATGATCTTGCGTGTATTGTGGTTAGAAACAAACGTGTGCCTAATTGAAGAGAAATTTCTTCTTATCAGCATAATGTTTGTTTACTAAACGTCCAATAGGATTAATATCTATTTCTTGTAACATTTTTTTTTTCAATAGGATTCGCTTTTTTATAATGCGCACGGCAAAAGAGTGGATTTCTCTGCCTGCGTCTGTATTCCCGAGTTCATATAACCCGAACCTATTCAAATCGCGAGTGAATAGGCTTCTTCTAGGCAAGCTCGTCCCATCGTCGACCTCAACTCTGTCCTCAAGACTAGATCGAGCCCAAGAGTAAGCTCATTGACAATTACAAAATGGTAGTCGATATTCTGTTTTAATTCGCTTCGTACAGTCAACGATTGGTCAGGCTTGACACTCGCAGTGCGACTTTTATGAAATAAAGATTATACAAAGTCCAATGTGACAAGCTTGATGTGCTCTTGACTGTACAAAATTGTCAGAACCGTTGTCTTGAGCTAAACCCCAAGTTTTTAGCTATTCCAACCAATACGTCTGTCCACGTCTGCCACAGCTCAAACTCTATTAAGGTCACTCTGTCCTTTACCCCATTTCAGGAGACGCATTTTTGAAGCGTTCGAACTTCAATTCGCATTCGAATTGGCAAGATTCGTATACGAATCTGTAAAATCGCAATTTTTGAATATTCATTACTGTGAATTCTGCAACGAGTGGTCCGACCCACTCGTTTTGCAATTCTACCACTCGAAAGTATGTATAATCTGTGATGACAACGACATTGACGTTTCCTTCACACATGACATTATACTGACATATCAACTTTTTAATTTGCGTTCCATTCCCTCGCAATTCATTACCGGTTTTTAAAATCAATGAGTAATTGCTTTCCGGTTTAGATTTTTTCTGCGTGAAACGAAAATTGATTAAAGATTTGAATTTAATGGCAACACTGCTTTCGAATGATTCAAAAATGCGTAAAATCGAGAGCATTAGAAATTAAATTCGTATACGATTCGTTTTCGTATGCGAACTAAAGATTCAGTTCGAACGATTCAAAAATACGTCTCCTGATCACTGACATTTTCCTTTCAGAGGTCTTTCACCCTTAAATCATTTATAAGGTATTTTGTACAGTCTGGAGCATGTCGAGCTTGACACATTGGACTTTGTACTGTGATTATCTTAGTCAGCGTAGAGACGAAAATCTCTCTGCGCATGTCAAGCTTGACCTGCTCTTGACTGTATAGGTACATGTCTGCAAACCTCTCAGGTGGTTGCTCTAACCATGAAACTTAATTACACCAAACACCCTGTATCGTTTTCAAACATAGTCAGTGTGAAATGCACAAAGCGCCAATAAAGTTAAACCTTTCAAATTGTCGCTACTAGGTCGTCATCATATGAAAGGTCGGGTATCATATGAAAGGGCTTTACTTGTACATTCTAAAATATATTTTTGTATATTTTTACGTCTCTTAGTTTTCAAGTTATGATGAAAAATGACAAATAAAAATACCATTCCCCCCCCTTATCTCCGAAGTTTGTGAAAGGAAAAAACTCAATTAATTACAGTTGACAGAAATTTATGTAAACATTACACCAAAAATAAAACGATCTTTCTAAGTGGCACAGTTTTTTAGAAATCTGCAAAAAACCTTTACAAACAAATTTAGTTTTGCGGTCCTAAAAATGGACTTTATTGCTTCCAAAAATATAAAAAGTATATCGGAACCCTCAACGCGCGAGTCCGACTCGCACTTGACCGGTTTTTTTTCTGACAGCTTTAGCTGATTGCTTTTGACATACTCGTAGCCGCAAAATGTGTAGGTAAGCGTTGGAATAAACGAAAAAAATGTATCATAGTGGATTTTGGTATAGGACTAGTGTTATGAGAAATGAAAATAAAATTTGACTCTCCATACAAATTGCTCACTCTGATTGAACAGTTTGTAAGGAGAGGTCAAATTTTTCTTTTATTTCCCAAAAATGTTTCTTTTGGAAAGTTGTTCAGTTTCGTTGACTAAACACGCCTTTTCAGTTTTCGGTGCACCGTCCCTTACACCTAGCAATTCTAAAAGAGTTACCCACAATCCTATAGTAGCTCTGACAAAAAAGCAAAAATATTTTACGAAAATCTTTTACGACGACAAAGATAAAGATTTTATTCCCTTAAACTAAAAATTAAATAAAACCGTAAACTCATTTAAACAAACTTTAGTACAAGAACTGTGAAACAATTTGTATCTCGCTCGACTGGCAAGTTTTGATAGTGACAGCCCAAATTTCTGTATTACATGAACTCAATCTCAAAGTTTTGAAGCACCCAAATGTCTGCGAGCGTTAAGAAAAGTTGGTTATTTTCATAACAGAAACGCAATTGTGGCAAATACACTCACCCATGTGGCAGAAGTAACCGGCTGGTCTGTTTTCTTTCATATATTTTCATACAAATATGGGGCAAACGAAGCGTCAATATCTTACCTAAATTGAATAAAAATACAAATCTGATTGATGAGATCTTTAGATAAGAATATTATTAACAATATTGTCTAAGATTAGGAATATCTAAAATGTTGAAGAAAACCCGTGCGACTCTTAAAATATTTTAATTCGCTAAATATAAGAGATTTCTGACAAAATGACGTATATTTTTTCTGAACGATGCACGGAATTTCCTGGATACCTTGCACAGGTCTAATCTTCAAGAATCGGTAGTCAGACAACTTATTTAATGATCTCACTGTTTATTCACGGATATTTATTTCGTTTAGGAAATATATTGACGCTTCATTTGATCACTTACTTGTATGAAAATGTATGACAGAAAATAGACCGGCTGGTTATTTCTGCCGGTGAGTGTAATTCCGTACATCGTTCAGAAAAAAATATGCGTCATTTTGTCAGAAATCTCTTACATTTAGCGAATTGAAATGTTTTAAGAGTCGCACGGGTTTTCTTCAACATTTTAGATATACCTAATCTTTGACAATATTGCAAATAAGGTTCTTATCTAGACCTCATCAATCAGATTTGTATTTTTATTCAATTTAGGTAAGATATTGACGCTTCGTTTGCCCCTATATTTGTATGAAAATATATGAAAGAAAAGAGACCGGCCGGTTATTTCTGCCGGTGAGTATATTAAACGTTAAACGGAATATACATACTTTTAAGAAAAAATAGTGACTCGTACAGTGTCAACATTAGAAATAAGAATAAACTTGCTTCTCATGTTAGCCGCGTTCACAAGATAAGTAAGGTGCCTACTGTCATTAAAAACTTAAATTAATTAAACAAAATTTAAACATGTGATTTACTCGAAATCATTTACGGTTAGTTTGTTTTAATGTTCAACAATTTGAATTCTGAATTGATATTTATATTTCAATAGAACAATTTTTGGAAAGACGTAAAAAAAATTTGTATTTCCATACTATGTGTATGGCATTACAAATTTAAGTTTGCGGTTGATATTTTTTACTTGCGTATGGCGAGAAAGTAAGTGCAGTGCTGCTCATGCTGTACCATTTATTTTATTCCGTTGCGGCGCGCTTTATTATTTACTAGCGGCCCGCCCCGGCTTTGCACGGGTACTAATCTATACGGGTAGAGGTGGTGTCTTTTAATGACGTAGCCTTCAACTTGCTACACAATTTATAAAACATTCTATAATATTTCGTTGTACCTAAAATTTTAAAAATCATGCTTCGGGCGATCAGTCGCAACGACGTGTGCCCTCTGTGTGGGCCCCGTGTCGGGTTCCTGGCTCGCTGATATTAACTTCGGAAACTCTGGGCTAAACGTTCGGCTGTCAACGGAAATACGCATCGAGTTTGAAGCTCATTCTAGGACTTTAATTAGAGTTATTTTAATATTGTGATAACTTCCAAGATATTCATTTAAATAACATGGTGTAAAGGACAATTTTGATCTATGTTAATTGATTATTATTACTAACCTTTTAAATTAGATAAGAATCCACACCTTGAGGGCAAAAATACGTTCTAAAATACCTTATCTTGAAAATCTACTTTTTTGCTATAAATAGTTGGTTAGTGTGGGTTTTCCTTAAAAGATAGACAAATACTATCGCGGACTTTTCTTTAGAACTCTTAGAGAGCAACAATTATTTCATACATAACTTTCATATAAATGAAACCATTTACGCAGCGCACGCCCAGAAAGCAGAAAGAGGCACGTTTTTTTTCCGACTCGATCGACAAACATCTTCACAGTTCAGTTAAATTGCACTTAACATTTATAAATTATAGCTTAAAACTTTTCTATTGAATTAATCTATCTATTAGTGAAAACCGAATCGAAATCGATATAGTACTTCCTGAGTTTAGCGATCACAGACAGACATGATGGATGACGACAGAAAAACGTTTCGGGGGACTTTCTTTTATATAAGTAGATAAAGTTGTGTATGTAATGCACATTATTAGGTATTAGTGCACGTGTGTGATGTTATTATGAAACTGAGCCCGCTTCGTTATTGCCCACGAGCAGAAAATTATAAAGTGCTTTCTTATGCTACAATTAATTTCGCGGCTTTTTAAAGTGATTTCGCGGCTTTTTAAAGTGATTTCGTGTTTTTTTTTAAAGATACTGTACTGTTATAAAATTATATATTTTTTTCAATTCAAGTACGTATGAATGAACTCAGGTCCTCAATGAGAGAAAAGGTCATGAATGTCATTATCCTGTTCGCCTTTGAGTTTTAAAGATTGTATTGGTATTAATGAGTAATTAAGATAAAAATCTGATCGAGTTTAATGCTTGAATCACAGAGTAATATAAGTTGAATAGAGAACATTTTATAAAAAGGATAAAAAAACTATGTAAGTACAGGGTGTAAAGATGTACGACTAGATCCAGCATAATTAATAGGTTTTATAAGAAAATTAAAACAATAGAAGAAGTTTTGGCTCATGCAGATCTCATCATACCATAAATAAAAAAAATAATACAATTTTATGTCACCGGAAAATAATACAATACAATATTCTTTATTGCACACGAAATTTGGAGCAAAATACAAATATTATATTAAAAAATATTAAAGCGTACCGAATCCGCTTCAGCATTATTTATCAATAGTTTACATTTTATTTTCTAGTACAGGAGTCATTGTATTTTTTTGCAACCTGTATCGTCGCTTTTCTAATGAGAATGCCTAACCAACCAAACATAGAGCGATATGTTATACTCGTACAGGGTGTAAGGTTCAGCCTTCCAAAAACTGATAAGGCGTAAAGGCATGATCTGTCAACGTAACTGAACAACTTTCAGTGAATAAAACTTTCAAGAAATGTAAAAAATTTGGCCTCTCCCTAACTATCCAATTAAGTTCGTTATTTTGTATGGAGAGGCTGATTTTTTGTTTAATTTCCTGAAAGTTTTATCCAACTAAATTAACGTTGACTGATCATCTGTGCTGATCTTGCCCTTTTTTTAGAAGGCTGTCTCACTCTACTTAGAAAATGAAAAATAAATAAAAATTGCTAGAAACAAAAACTTAGTTACTCTATCCGACACTAGATGACGGTGTAATTTTCTGAATCGCGGTATCGTTGCGTTGAATGTATTTAGCTTGGTCCGGCTATACGGAATTCCGCCTCAAAGAGATATGAACAGAATGCAAAAAAAAAAAAAGGTTGTAACGGAATGTAATAAGATATTTACCTAGTTGGTGAAAATTAGGTAAAAAAATTTTTTGAAAGCTACTCATTTGAGTAGTTTAATATACAGAAACCAGGAGTCCCGTATGGTGCCGGCAAAGAATAGTACCAACGGATCTCTACCCGTGGGTGTCGTAAGAGGTGACTAACGGATAATGAACTGGAGGATGGACAGCAGCGTCCTCCGGTGTATCGTAGTTCGCCGGAGGGAGCTCCCTGTCCTGTAGTGGATGTTTCAAGGGATGATGATGATGATGACCAGGATAAACTGGCAGGTGAATGACGGTCACAAACGGCGCTGTTGTCATATACGAGTACAGAGTGTAACGGAAATGTGTGATAATACTAAAGGGTGTGAATCTGCCCGTGAAGTCACCATACTTTTAAGCGTTATGCCACAGTAAATATATAAGCTAAAGCAGTATGGAAACTCGGGCCTTTTTTTGAAAAAAACAACTATTCTGCGTCGGAGCGTCAGGGTTGTAACCCAGAAGTGTTGTAATAAGATAAGAATAGTATGATGAACTCAAATATTGGGTGCTTCTATCAACTGTGTTCCTTTCGGCATGTTTTCGGACCGTAAAACTAAACAACTTTCCGTAATAAGTCAAAATACGAAAAAAAATTTTTCGTCTTTCGACCTAGGTTCGTTAAGGAAAGCTATTCAATTTTAAGGTCCTGGGACTTCTGATCGTGTCAAATTAAAGTTAAAATTAAATTTAGCAGATAGTCTTGTATAAAATTTTGTCAGAAGGTTAAGCCACTTAGTCGCCTTTTAGCACCCAAGGAAAGGTTAAGTTACCTCTATCACACAAGGGCAGATCGAAACACTTAGTCGCCTTTTACGACACAAGGAAAGGTTAAGTCACTTAGTCGCCTTTTATGACACAAGGGCAGATGAAGACACTTAGTCGCCTTTTATCACGCAAGGGTAGATTAAGACACTTAGTCGCCTTTTATGACACAAGGGCAGATTAAGATACTTAGTCGCCTCACCAGGACAGGGATATACTTATAGGGACCCCATAATATGTATTTACCTATTTGTTTGTATTATGGTTTTGGCACCCAGGACTTACTTCAGCGCGAAAACTGCTTATTTTCCTGTAGCGGAGTGCGCATGTGTGAGTGCGCCAGTTTTGGACTGCTTTAGCTTATATATTTACTGTGGTTATGCTGTTGTTGGTGGCCGCAAGATGGCACGATACACAGACATGCTGCTGCCCGCCCTCCGGTTCATAAGCCCTTAATCGCCTCTTACGACACGACGGGTGTAGATGGGTTAGTACTATTCTTAGCCGGCACCACATGGACGAACCCATTGTATGGTTTTCATAAAAGTAATGTTACTACATCTTTTTAGGGTTCCGATACCAAAATGGTAAAAAAAAGGAACCCTTATGGTGCCGCTCTGTCTGTCTGTCCGTCTGTCTGTCACACCTCTATATCTCAGCAACCACTTATGCTATCAACCTGAAATTTGGAATAGTTTTAGAATATAGTTGCCCAACTTAATTGCACAAGAAAATTTTTTTAAAAAAGTATGATTATTAATATAAAGGGGGCCAAAATAGGGGGGGCCAAATTTCAAATTGTCGCTACTAGGTCGAGTGGGGTATCATATGAAAGGGCTTTACTTGTACATTTTAAAATATATTTTTGTATTTTTTTAAATTTCTTAGTTTTAAAGTTATGATGAAAAATGTCAAGAAAAATACCATTCCCCCCCCCCTTATCTCCGAAGTTTGAGTAAGGAAAAATCTGAATTAATTACAGTTGACAGAAGTTTATATAAACTTTACAGCAAAAAAAAAACGATCTTTCTAAGTTGCACAGTTTTTCAGAAATCTGCAAAAAACCTTTACAAACAAATTTAGTTTTGCGGTCCTGAAAATGGACTTTATTGCTTCCAAAAATACTATAGGTATATCGGAACCCTCGGCGCGCGAGTCCGACTCGCACTTGACCGGTTTTTTTTTTATTCTTCACTAGATGGCATTTTAGTTCTCTGAATCGCCATATCGTTGCGTTGATAGTATTTGGTTGGGTCGTCTATTCGGCATTCCACCTGATGTTGTTAATCTTTTTGAATTTTTGGAAAGCTACTCACTTGAGTAGTTTAATAGAGGGACAAGGATATAGGCTGGTTTTAGAGCATGGCGTGTGACACGCGCGTGTTTGAAAGTGCACTAGATAGTAGGTAGCGTTTTAGAGCTGCGCCGCCGGCCGCCGCTACCTACTATAAAGACGCGCGCGTGCTCTGAAACCAGCCTTACTGGCAGGTGAATGACTGTGACAGGAGGGCTCTAGTCATATGATAATAATAATCATAAATGATGATGATAATATGATGACGTGGAAGGTGTGCCTCAGAAGCACCGTGGGTTCACATGTGAACCCAGATCGCTTTCTTTCGTCAAGCAACAGTGGCTACGTTCGGAAATATCAGCGATTACTTCCCGCGCACTGAATACCCGACCAATGTAAGTAGGTCTATTGGCCGGAAAAAATTGCAAATTCGCAATGTCACTTTGTTTTTGCACGGTTGTTGCGAATTTTTGTATGGCAGAGCTAGACGGTTATTCTGCGGTGCTAAGTGGAGTGTTTTATTATATTTGGCGGGGTTATAGAGGTTAGGAAACGATTGATTACAGTAAAAACGTCATCATGACCGATAAACAAATATCACTGATTTAATAAGTAAGTAAGTAATTAACATAATGCTAATCTAGTGATATGAGCATTTCGTAAACTGTAAATGTCTTGTGATAAGCATTTTTTCCTCTCCGTTTGAAGGACAAGTCGCTAAAGCGCCATTTATCTCCTAAAAATTAAATAGAGCTAACCCGCACAAAAATAAAAACGCCGGTAAAAAAAAATTACTTTAATTAATAAGATTGTGAACCCAAACAACTTATTCTAACCTAGAATAAACCAGGATACATGATTGTTTTGTATGCCGATAGCAAAACATAATGTGCCTTATTGAATAAACTCCTCCAATGGGCGGAGTAACCCATTGGAGAAATAATAAAAAAAAAAAAAACCGGTCAAGTGCGAGTCGGACTCGCGCGCCGAGGGTTCCGATATACCTATAGTATTTTTGGAAGCAATTAAGTCCATTTTCAGGACCGCAAAACTAAATTTGTTTGTAAAGGTTTTTTGCAGATTTCTGAAAAACTGTGCAACTTAGAAAGATCGTTTTATTTTTGCTGTAAAGTTTATATAAACTTCTGTCAACTGTAATTAATTCAGATTTTTCCTTACTCAAACTTCGGAGATAAGGGGGGGGGAATGGTATTTTTCTTGACATTTTTCATCATAACTTTAAAACTAAGAAATTTAAAAAAATACAAAAATATATTTTAAAATGTACAAGTAAAGCCCTTTCATATGATACCCCACTCGACCTAGTAGCGACAATTTGAAATTTGGCCCCCCCTATTTTGGCCCCCTTTATATTAATAATCATACTTTTTTCAAAATTTTTTCTTGTGCAATTAAGTTGGGCAACTATATTCTAAAACTATTCCAAATTTCAGGTTGATAGCATAAGTGGTTGCTGAGATATAGAGGTGTGACAGACAGACGGACAGACAGACAGAGCGGCACCATAAGGGTTCCTTTTTTTTACCATTTTGGTATCGGAACCCTAAAAAAAGATATACTTTTTGTATTTTTGGAAGCAATAAAGTCCATTTTTAGGACCGCAAAACTAAATTTGTTTGTAAAGGTTGTTTGCAGTTTTCTAAAAAACTATGCTACTTAGAAAGATCGTTTTATTTTTGCTGTAATGTTTACATGAATTTCTGTCAACTGTAATTAATTCAGATTTTTCCTTTCACAAACTTCGGAGATAAGGGGGGGAATGGTATTTTTTTTTGTCATTTTTCATCCTAACTTGAAAACTAAGAGACGTAAAAAAAAATACAAAAATATTTTTTAGAATGTTGTAAATCCCTTTCATATGACACCCCAGTCGACATGGTAGCGACAATTTGAAATTTGGCCCCCCCTATTATAGCCCCCTTTACATTAATAACCATAATTTTTTCTAAATTCTTTCATGTGCAATTAAGTTAGGCAACTATATTCTAAAACTATTCCAAATTTAAAGTCGATAACATGAGTGGTTGCCGAGATATAGAGGTGTGACAGACAGACAGACGGACAGACAGACAAGTCACACCATAAGTTTTCCTTTTTTTTACCATTTTGGTATCGGAACCCTAATACCTACCTCATCGATACGCATAATAAAGGGTCCTACGCGAATTAATTTAAACCCAGTACAAGGATGACCCGGTTATGACCTCGCTTTAAATATTATTCGTTCAAATAGAATGGTCCGGGAGATAATTCCGGGAATATTCGGGAATGATCCCGAATTCCTGCAAACGTGAAGATTCCCAGTTTTAGTACCGCTTCCATTCGTTTGACCTCTATTTTCCACTGAGTTGTAGGATCAGACAACACAAAGGCAATTTGTGACAACCCAGGCTTACGTATGTTACCCTACAACTACAATAGATAGATATATAATATTGCGAAGTTTTTAGATGATTAGATTAGATTTATTTATTTGAATTTATCAAATTCAGATTAACTATTAATTACATATTATTATATTGTTTAAATGTCAGAGAATAATATGATCGTCAAAAAATTTAAAACAATTAAAAAGAAATAAATAATCTATAATGTCAAAAATGGATTGCAATAGAAAAAAAATTATAAAAAAAATTATGTGTTCTTTAATAATGTAGAACTTTATTTTGTTCAATCATCAATAGTTTCCGTAGCGCATGCGATGAAATATGTATTTTATGGCAATTTTTTTACACTTTGGGAACCGTATTGAGGTTTAAGCAGGCATCCCTATTTTTTTCTAGTAATAAGTATCGCCTACTAGCTTTAACTCGCGGTTTCGCTCGCGTTTTACTGGGTGTTTGGGAAACGGTGTACCGAAAACTGAAAAGGCGTGCTCAGTCAACGAAACTGTACAACTTTCCCAAAGAAATTTTTTTCGGAAAACAATAAAATGTTTGACCTCTCCATACAATCTTTTTGATCAGATCAGATCATAAATGTTTCTTTGGGAAAGTTGTTCAGTTTCATTGACTGAGCACTGCCTTTCAGTTTTCGGTACACCGTCCCTTGCACCCTGTATAGTCTTCGTGTCAACCTAGTGTCTCCTACAGGAACCATGCATTTTCCGGCATAAATTGTAGCCTATGTGTTAGTCTAGTGCATGATCTCTCTACCTCCCAAATTTAATCGAAATCGATTCAACTGTTTAGGCGCGTGATTGTGGAAAAAACAAACAAACATTCATATAATAATGTAGCATTCTAATGGTAAAATAATTTTTTAAATCGGTTTAGTAGTTTTTGAGTTTATTCATTACAAAAATACAAATCATTCCTCTTTTTATTAGGGTTCCGATACCAAAATGGTAAAAAAAAGGAACCCTTATGGTGCCGCTCTGTCTGTCTGTCTGTCTGTCCGTCTGTCTGTCACACCTCTATATCTCAGCAACCACTTATGCTATCAACCTGAAATTTGGAATAGTTTTAGAATATAGTTGCCCAACTTAATTGCACAAGAAAATTTTTTGAAAAAAGTATGATTATTAATATAAAGGGGGCCAAAATAGGGGGGGCCAAATTTCAAATTGTCGCTACTAGGTCGAGTGGGGTATCATATGAAAGGGCTTTACTTGTACATTTTAAAATATATTTTTGTATTTTTTTAAATTTCTTAGTTTTAAAGTTATGATGAAAAATGTCAAGAAAAATACCATTCCCCCCCCCCTTATCTCCGAAGTTTGAGTAAGGAAAAATCTGAATTAATTACAGTTGACAGAAGTTTATATAAACTTTACAGCAAAAATAAAACGATCTTTCTAAGTTGCACAGTTTTTCAGAAATCTGCAAAAAACCTTTACAAACAAATTTAGTTTTGCGGTCCTGAAAATGGACTTTATTGCTTCCAAAAATACTATAGGTATATCGGAACCCTCGGCGCGCGAGTCCGACTCGCACTTGACCGGTTTTTTAATATTATGTGGATGTAGACTAGGTATGTTTTTAGGGTTCCGTACCTCAAAAGAAAAAAACGGAACCCTTATAGGATCACTTTGTTGTCCGTCTGTCTGTCTGTCAAGACCCTTTATCTCACGAACGGGTAGAGTTATCAGGTTGAAATTAATACCACATATTAGGATCCATGAACCACACAAGATCTGAAAATTTCAATTTTTTACAACGACGCAATCAAAAGATATGGCATTTTATGTCCTCATCTCCATACATTTATCCAAAAATGCAAAACCTACAGGGTACTTCCCGTTGACCTAAAATTGTGAAATTTGGCAAGAAGGTAGGTCTCACAGTACAAATAATGGGAAAAGTCTGAAATCATTAAATATTACAACTTTTCTCACAACTAATGGTAACCAATTGTGGTGAGCTCCCGTTTCAAGAACATTCATATAAGAGAGGGGTCAAGTTGGATGGTCGCTCAGGCGATTTTTGTTTTAGTTCTATTTAAAAACAGGAACACTTACAAACTTGAAAATTGGTATGTGTATAGTGCATAAGCTATAAAATAACAACAAATAATAAAATTTGGTCAAGCGCGTGTCGGACTCAAAAAATCTAGCACATTAACTTACTGAAATTTCAACTAATACAATTATGTTTATGTGGTGGTACGGAACCCTCAGTGCGCGAGTCCGACTCGCACTTGGCCGGTTTTTTTCCTATAAGAAGGTCTATTCTGTACTAGAAAATTTTGTCTAAACTTTTTTGTGCGGAACTGTTTTTTTTTTAAATCGTTTATTGTTCACCTCATCATCTTGTTATATTATTAATACAACCCGCATAAATGTTTTAGAGTGAAATTTTAACTACATTCGTACAGCGTACTTCTTTTACGGACTCCAGGATGTTCGCCGTGTCTATTCTAGTTCGTAAGTAGGATGTAGTCCAATTTCTTCCCCGAGTTTATGGAAGCTTATGTCTTGGATGTGAGGTACTTCGAATTATGTTGATTACAGTACTTAAGGCTTTACCTAAGAATAACTCTACTTACGCATACTAAGAATAAGCGGTGTCCTAGGAATAGGAAATAGTTTTTTGTCTTTTGGGTTCCAATTTTATCTATAGTATTTTTTGAAGCAATGTATACCATTTTTGTGCTACTGAGCGAGATCTTTTTTCTGTCATACATTATGTGTAAAAACTACCGGGAATTGTTCAATATAACCAAAAAAGTAATTCGTCCAAAATTATTTTGTCACCTTCAAAGTAGGCCCTTTCGCTTACAATACAGCTACGCCATCTCTTGACCCAGTCCTCCATACGTTTTTAGTGATTCGGCGCAGGAAATTTCGTTTAATACGCAAAACTGGGGCATACTCTTTGTTCTACAAATTCTTCCATATAGTAAAATCGCAGCATACTTAAAACAATGAAATACAAAAACGGTATAGCTGTAATTACACTGAGTGACATATAGCGCTCAAAGTTCGCGCGGTAACTCAGTATAGTGCTACCAACTTATAGAAACACCAGAGATTTTGGAAACTACACCAGGGGGCGTTAAAAGCGCAGCGTTTTTCTTACGTCAATGAGAAAAACAAATACGTCGATATGTTTACCGTTACACAGAGTAGTTTATTATCGACCACGATTAATCCAGATTATTATTTTTATTAGATTATTTAGCAAACTTCCGAGATAATGGAGGGGGGTATGGTATTTTTACAGACCTTTTTTACCACAAAAGTCCTTTTTTCTCACATGTAAAAAAAATAATATTTTGGAATGTACAAGTACAGCCCTATCATTTTGAAAACCTTCGTAAAACATTTTTAACTAAGTAGAATAGAAAAAAATAAATTGAACCTGTTAGTTGCACCATAATGACCTGTCGTTTGTTTGTTTCATAATGCGATCTAGATGTGGTTTAATATCTACCTGAATCTGCGGTTTTAAGTAGATATTACACGTTTCTTAACACATTGCGTTGAGATATCTTTGAAAGTATCTCATTACCTTGGCTTTGTAGCAAAAGGTCAATTTAAGAGGGTACTGAGCGCTTAGTGGAGCGTTTTTAGGGTTCCGATACCAAAATGGTAAAAAAAAGGAACCCTTATGGTGCCGCTCTGTCTGTCCGTCTGTCTGTCACACCTCTATATCTCAGCAACCACTTACGCTATCGAGCTGAAATTTGGAATAGTTTTAGAATATAGTTGCCCAACTTAATTGCACATGAAAATTTTTTGAAAAAAGTATGATTCTTAATGTAAAGGGGGCCAAAATAGGGGGGGCCAAATTTCAAATTGTCGCTACTAGGTCGAGTGGAGTATCATATGAAAGGGCTTTACTTGTACATTTTAAAATATATTTTTGTATTTTTTTAAGTTTCTTAGTTTTCAAGTTATGATGAAAAATGTCAAAAAAAATACCATTCCCCCCCCCTTATCTCCGAAGTTTGAGTAAGGGAAAATCTAAATTAATTACAGTTGACAGAGGTTTATGTAAACTTTACAGCAAAAATAAAACGATCTTTCTAAGTTGCACAGTTTTTCAGAAATCTGCAAAAAACCTTTACAAACAAATTTAGTTTTGCGGTCCTGAAAATGGACTTTATTGCTTCCAAAAATACTATAGGTATATCGGAACCCTCGGCGCGCGAGTCCGACTCGCACTTGACCGGTTTTTTGTTTTAACTGGGGTGGTCGTGGTAATTTGAAAGATATTACCAAAACAAAAACGTTTGCGTAAAATGTTACGTTAAGCCTTAACGAAGCGTTTCAGGCTAACGTATTTGTTTTGCTAATATCGTTCAGATTACCAACCACGATCACCCCCACTGGTAAATCTTAGAATGCCTCAAAAGTAAAGGTTTTCAATTTGAACTAGATATTGTTAGTAGACTGGCCACCTGCATGGATTTATGCACTGTACCAAGTCTGAAACCAGACATCAGTCATTTTTAATAGATACGAGTTTGATAGATGAATGTATTGTGTGCATCACATGTTTCTTATTTTTTTTTACTATTATTAATATTTGTGTGTCATGTAATTCGAAGGATAATCAAATTTCGTAATCATCTAAAATAAAAAAATATCAACAATCAATTATTTTTCTTCTTTTTATTTAAGAGCTATGCTCTTGTCAGTGGAGTAACTTCCATGCTTCCCTATCTTCTGCAATTTCCTTGACTCTGATACGACACGACATTTGCCTTTTTCTTAATCTGATCCATGTAGCAACGTCTGGGCCTTCCCCTCCCTCTTCTTCCCTCAACCTTTCCCTCAATGATGGTTTTTATGAGTTCGTCGTGTCGTATCAGATGGCCCAACATCTTCCCTCGTCTACTTTCAATAGGTAGTATTTAATAGGCTTCTTCCTTCATTAACCATCTTTAACACTTCCTCATTCGTTTTCTTTTCTGTCCAGCTGATTTTCTCCATCCTCCTCCAACACCACATTTCAATGCCTCTAATCTTTCCCTGTCTCTTTGCGTTAGGGTCCAAGTTTCACAGCCATATAGTGATGTAGAATTGATGTAGAATTACCCCTTAGAAGGAACATCGTACTGATCGGTATGGTGATCGCATCCTATTTGTTTTCATATCACAAGAGGGCAAAAGAGCAGTCGGGCACAAACGCCAATAACGCCCACTGTCTCATTAAAGGGACTAATATCACACAAAAGCGCTTCGATAACGCTGATAATTATGATGGTATGTCTCATGTCCCGTATGGTATTTTCACTTCCTTCCTCTTTAAATCGCAACACAGCAATGCGAACGCTGCTGCTTTACGGCAGAAATAGCCAAGGGGGGGTAGAACGTCCCCACACGGACTGCACAAAAGCTACTACTACCACTGATTTAAATTCTTGCGTACCCCCAGTCTCAATCATCATCATATCAGCCAAAAGACGTCCACTGCTGGACATAGACTTACCCTAAAGATCTCCATGACGACCGGTCCTGCGCTGCTTGCATCCAGCGGCTTCCCGCGACCTTGACCAGATCGTTGATCCACCTTGTGAGGGGCCAGCCTACGCTTCGTCTTCCGGTACGTGGTCGCCACTCTAGAATCCTTACGCCTAGAACCCAGTCTTAATACCCACTATTAAAGCAATATACAGTTCAGCCTATATTTATTATCCTTTATCCAGCTTAGCGCTGTACAAAATGGAATGCAAACAACGCAACAGAACAGATTTGCTAGCACAACAAACCTCGGTAAGCTGGATTTGAGTTGTCCTAAATCCGATAATTGGCTTTCAGTGTTTATATAGGTAAATGGATAAATAAATGCTCTAGCCGCCGACTACTCTAGAGCCATTACTATCTGGCAACCACCGAAGCTCAAGCAGCGAAACTCTTCGCCTCTCTCCGCCCGGGGGTTAATTCCGAGGTAAATATTCCGCAGTTGGCACAGGGTAACTTATATCTGTCTCTTTCGCTCTCACCCGGCGTTTTGACATGATGGCTCATGCACACTTTTATTTTTATATCGCATTATGTAAGTAGCGAAAACAGTCCGCTTATAGAGAGTTTCGTGGGTGGAAGGTGACCAGGACGACCACGGCGCAGATGGCGCGATGAACACGACGCTTTCTGTAAAAACTGGCAACGGGAGACTCAGAGTATAGAACGGTGTAGGGATAATAGGGGGAGTTTTGCCGAGCAGTGGGACATCGACGGCTACGTAAGCAAGTAAGGAAGGTGATATATTATGGATACTTGTGATGCTATATTGTTTGAGAGTATTGCGGTCTCTACTGTTATAATAATAGAGGGCAGTAGAGATAGCAAGCAAGCAAGCGAGCTCATAATCCCTTAGTCGCCTCTTATGACACCCACGGGTAGGATGGGTAGGTACTAAAGAATAGAGAAAAATACTTATCACCATTTAGTATTATCTAATCTATGGCTCAGCTATCTAGTTAGTATATCTATCTTATCTATCTAAGGGCGTCAACTAAAACTCGCGCGGGCGCCCGCATGCGTATGATATAATAAAAAAGCCTGACACACGCGCCCGCGCCCGCGCCGGGTACGCTGTTCATACCATTTCACATACGGGCGCCCGCGCGAGTTTTAGCGGACGCCCTAAGACCTTAGATACACGATTCACCTCGTACATTAGTAAAACAACTGCGGTTTAATGTTTTAATTAAATTAATGTACCCCTCGTGCTGAATTTTAATATAAAGTAAATTAGTAACTTCTTAATTAATACGATACAAGAGTTAAACCAAGCGTGAGGTTTTTGCGGTAAACTTTGTTAATTCCCAAAATTTTAAAGATTGCGTTCTAACTCAAATAAACCAAGTTAAAAGCCTGCAGCTCAGCGTAGTCTTAAGTGCCAGTAAGGTCTGTAGTCCAACCCCTGAATGTTTAGTTACCGGGTGACTCTGAGTAATTTTTGAGGTTTGTAAAATTTTAAAAGCACAGAAAAATTATATAATTCAAATTCAATGCAGGGTAAAAGTGTATTCACAATGGACTTAAATTGAAAAAAAAAATAAAATATATATTTTTTAAATTTTGTTTTATTTTATTTAGGTACCTAACACACAAAGGAAACAACCGCTTCTTTCGAAGGTTTGCATTCAGTTAGTCATTGTGCATTTGATTTCATAATTTTAAGCGACCTGATTGGTTACGGGGCTTGGCTACCAGCGGCGGAAAGCGATGACTCACTGCATTGTTGAGATGGACGAACTATAGACCGCGCAATGAATATAGAGCTCTCGGCTAAAGTAGTGGGTGAAGCGCGGTAGAGCTGGCGGGGGCTGCGCGGGAGAGTGCGGGGCGAGCTTTTTTCTACTATAACATGAAACGTCCACTGCAAGACAGGGAGCTCCCTCCAGAACTCTAGCAAAAACGCGTGATACTTTCAATAAAAAATTCAATACCTTATGCAATCTGTGAGAAGTATTTTAATTATTAAAATTCAGTATTCCGCTTTATTTTCTCTCTATAAAATTGCAATTAAACGAAGTAAAAAGAAAATTTTCATAGAAATGCGCCGAGCTTTTTCTACTACTCGTATAATTACGAGATAGCGTTGGATTCCAACTTCCAACCACATTGCGATGACTGAGTACAGTTGAGGAGAAAATTTCTTCTCCCGAATTAAAAATAATACAAAAAGCTTTTTCGTTTAAGAGCCAGTCTCTCAACAGAAAAAATCCTAATGGCAACCTGGGAATTGCTATAACTTTTTCGGGGTTAGCTCTGGGTCATTTTGAGGTAAGTATAAAAATCTTGAGCTGCGCCAATGCAAGTGGTGGGGTGGGGATAGTTGCTCATGCACCTGTATGTCCGTCAGTCCATTAACTGTAACTATGACACTATCAAAAGTGTCCTATCCAGCGCCTGAAGTTACCAAGCCTTATAAATATTATTTTAGGGGCTTCTTACAAATAATTAAATAAAAGATCTCTTCCAGCGGTCTGGTGCGAATGAAAATATGACAGCTTTTTTGTACTACGTTTATTTCATTTGGTCAACTGAATATTTACAACATAAACAGACTATAACATTCACAGAAAGTTTGATTACCTAGAAGGAGTAAAAACTGCTCCAAATCGATTTTGAGATCACATGTACCAGTAGCCAGCCGCACATTCAATTCGTTCATTGTCTTTGTAAACAATAACAAAGTTGAAGCTCTATCTGGAGTGATTCTTCTGCAAATTTAATTATTGCATAATGCAATAGGAGAGTCTATTGCAGATTGCAAAGTTTTTTTCATCGGATTCTTATTGTTTGTCGTAACTTATACTGGATCCTATATTAAACAAACAATATTTCTCGGCTATGGCTCTAACGATTTCTATTTACTACGTACGGGTTTTCAGGGGTGAAAAATTGATCTAGCTCTTGCTCAAGTCTGAAAAAGTTTGTTTGTTTTTTTTTTTATTGTCAATGGGCTTACTCTTGACCTCGATCTAGTCTTGAAGACAGAGATGAGGTCGACGATGGAACGAGCTTGCCCAGAAGAAGTCTATTCATTCGCAACTTGAATAGATTCGGGTTGAATGAACTAGGGAACACAGACGCAGGCAGAGAATTCCACTCTGTTTTCTTAGTTTTTTTGAGTATTTCTCAAAAATAGCGCTATTCAGAAACCCCTACAGCGCGAGAAATTTGTGGGTTTGGTTAATATTACTCCTAAAAATGTTTATTATGTTTAAAGTTTAAACTATCTTCATTTCCAATTTCATCAAAAATAGTAACAGACAAACATAGTTACTTTTTAATCTATAATACATAGTTGGTTAAAGAAGAAGTTCATTGAACTCAACTTGATGTTGATTAAGAAAAGCAAAGTTTTCCAAAAGAAAAGTTTTCCCAAGAGATTTTCAAGAGCTTTATTATGTCTTTGACCCTGTGGCGTTTAGGTGGCTTCGTGAACGCGGTCGTTCGTAGCTCTCTCTGTAAATGCGAGCGACCGCAGTCACGCCACCTAGCGGCCAAAACGCGCATTATTCATTGGAGAGAATCTGCTAATGTCTGCAACTATCGGAGTCGTAATTTATTAAAATATAGATTCAACCCTGTACGGTATGACTCCGACGTTGAGGAAGAGCAAAAGAAGTAAAAGCGCCCTATTGGGTTGAATAGATATTTTATCTACTCCCGTACCGGAATATTCCGAATTCGAAACCAATGACAGATTCGAAATTGAGGTCATTGTCCGCTATCATTTTCATTTCCACACTGTTCCATACTACGAGCAGTACGGAAATGGAGTATGGATTTTCATTCCGCAACTGTTATAATACATAATTTTCAATCTGCATAGGCTAAGGCAATACTACCACAGTACTACATACAGCCTATTTTAAAGTAATTTTGTAAAAATACTTTTTACTGGGGTGACGACTGCCTACCTATATTTAACGGAGAGTACCAGGCGTGACTAGGAGTACATAAATCGACAAGAAGCTGACAGTTGGCTCGCTTCTATATAAAGTGACATTATAAAAATAAAAAAAAAAATAAATAAAATATGTTTATTTTGCATTTAACAAAGTATTTTGAAAATAGGGGCAGGTGTCTCCTGCTAAGCTTATCGCCTGTGTTAGGAGGCACCGCTCTTCCAAGACTTATATTAAATTACAGTTAAGTTGCTTTACTCCACCAGTGTTTAATAAAAAGAAACAATACATCATAAGTGAAAAAGAGGAAGATTACCTAGAGTCACTTATTTAGACAATTTTTTTAAGAGGAAGTATATGAGTACAAGTAGAGTGTATGTGTGTATATGTGCGTGTGTATGTGTGAGTTTGTGTTTGGGTGTGTGTGTATGTGCGTATGTGTGAGCGTAAGTGAAGTTAGTGTTACTAGTAGTATGATCATACATAATATAAATGATTACATATACAGGGTTCAAGCCTTTAATTATATGTTATATTATTATATTAGACGTACGGTCAACCGCACGTCAGCAAAAACTTCTTCAACTCTATTACCTTATCATAAGGTCCAACAGCTTTATACCGATGCGCTGTCGAGCGCACATCTAGTAACTACTGAGCAGCTAGCCCTACGACAATAGTCTTGGGATCGACAACATGAGTACAAGTTTCACTAGCTGCTCAGCAGCTCCTCAATATAGTCATAAGTCTTATCCATTATCCAATTATGAATGCATTTCTTGCATTCGTATAGCGTTTTAGGGTAAATTGAAAGCTCTTTATTTATTAAATTATATAATTTATTGGAGCGCTTGTTAAATTGTCTGCTAGCAAATGTAGTTTTCACTTTAGGCACCGTGCAAACTATGTCTTTCCTTCTTTTTTTACTCAATGTCCTGGGATCATATTGGAGTGTCTTATGCTTTTTCAATAAAACATTAGTTATATATAATTTTCTAACCGATAGTAATGCACAGATCTGATAAAGTTCTACAGTAGGAAACCTCCTTTTTTTAAAATACATAATCTTGATCAGACTACGTTGGGCACGTTCTAGTTCTAGAAATTTAGTTTTACTAGCTCCACCCCAGATTGAAATGCAGTAGACTAAAACAGATTGAACCAAGGCTATGTAAATGTCTCGTAGAAGGTCCCTGGTTTCACAGCCTGGGTCAGCGTACCCTCCTGGCATCACATGTCTTAATGTTTTAAAAATCCATGAAAGCTTGTTTAATCGAAGTATGACATATTCGAGATGTTGGTACCAAGAGAGTCGCTGATCCAAGAAGACTCCGAGGTATTTAGTGTGGGTAACTTTCTGTATAATAGGACAGGTGCAGTTACCTAAATTAGATGAGTTTGAGCAACTATGAATTTGTATCTGAAAATCATTGTTAGGTTGTCCGTCGTTTTGAATGCTAAAGCAAATATAATTGGTCTTTTCTGCATTAAGCGTAAGTATGTTAAAATTAAGCCACGAATATATTTGCTTTAGACCAGCTTCAGTGTTAAACCTTACACTATCCCAAGAGTCTCCTGTGAACACAATGGCGGTGTCATCAGCATATGAAAGGATTTTTGCATTCTTGAGTTTCATCTCACAAAGATCATTAATGTAGATTAGGAAAAGAGTAGGCCCAAGAACGCTACCCTGTGGTACACCGTATGACACCTCCTCAAAATCACTTGTGCATTTATCGAGCTTCACTTTTTGCATCCTATTAGATAGGTAGTCTTTGAAAAGTAACAGTGGGGAACCCCTAATTCCAATAGATTCTAGTTTGTTAATAAGGATAGGGAGAGAGACGGTGTCAAACGCTTTTTTTAAATCTAAGAACACAGTTATACATTTGTTTCTGTTATCAAGCTGTTCAACTACAAAGGAACTCAGCGCTACCACTGCGTCATCAGTCGATCTCCCTTTTCGGAACCCGAATTGGCTATTCGAAAGTAGATTAAATTTTTCTAAAAAGCTGGTGAGTCTTTTATTTATGAGTTTTTCAAAAATTTTCGAGATAGCAGGGAGCACAGAAATTGGTCTATAGTTGCTTACAGCGTCTCTCTCCCCACTCTTATATACTGGAGTAATTATCGAGTGTTTGAGACCAGTAGGAAATACCCCCTTTTCAAAGCAGAGGTTGACAGCATGTGTGATAACCGGAGCTAAGTCAGATTTCGCGTTTTTTAAAAAGGAAGCTGGGATATCATCCCATCCCGGTGAACTGTCTGACTTGAGGTTCATCAAGACGCTGCAAACCTCGCTTGTATCTGTCGGGAGGAGGACAAAAGAAGTTGACATTGGCAACAAAAGAAGTGATTTGAACAAAATGGAAAGTATGTACCAGGAGAACATGATTCTACAAGAGGCTGTCAGTAACCATATACATGAAATTAATGTTAAAGCAACGCCATCCACAAGCTCTGGATCTGGAATAACTTCGGGAATAACTTTAATTAACTGTACTAACTGTCCTCTTAGTTCAATAAATTGATCACTACTCTTTAAAAAAAAATATTTCTTCGGTCGTAGATAAAGCTTTTTTTTTTTTTTTTTTTCTGCGGGTACCCTCCAAAGTGTACAGACGCGTATTTTTGCACTGCTTAAAATTTATTTCAAATAAATAGTTTGAATCCAAATGTATTAAAATTAAAGTTACCTTTGCATAAGTTGACATAAACTAAACTTTCTCACAAATTTTCACCACTGTAACACGGACACCATGGACACCACAACAGAAAAACTGGTCAAGAGCATGGACGAGCTGTCTTCTATGTTTGCTACAAGGATGGGCGAGTTTGAAAAAAGCTTGCAGCCCTCTGGGTCCACTAATACTAATCCCACAATGAAAAACTTGGCAGCAGAGTTCGCATCTTTCAAGACCCTGGTATGGAAGTCTCTTGGCATTCTGAAGTCACAGGTTGAGCTCCTTGTCCTCGGATTGGACCGTTTGGAGACACAGGCACGTAGAAAGGTTCTCCTCTTTCACGGCATCAAAGAGGAACAACAGGAAGATGTGCTGGGGAAAACTCTTGCGGTTATATCCAACCAAATGAAGGTGGCAGGCATTGGTCCTAATGTGATCGAGTCATGTCATAGGTTAGGTGCTAAGAAGGATTCTGCCAGACCAGTACTTGTGCGTTTCACATCTATGCAGCAACGGTCAGAGGTTTGGAAAGCTAAAACCGCGTTAAAAGGCTCAAAGGTTATCGTCACTGAGTTTCTCACAAAGGCTCGTCAAGACGTGTTTGCTACTGCACGTAGCCACTTCGGATTAAATAGATGTTGGTCAGCTGACGGCGTCATACACGTTTTACTTCCTGACAAATCCCGGCTGAAAATAATTTCCTCCCAAGAATTAAAGAAGATTATAGAGCGGCACCCGAAGATCTCCGTAAAGTAATCGTGAACATATTTTTAGTGCCTTGTCGCGTATTTTCATATTAGTCGGTTTATACGGCCTTTTCTTGCCTTTTTTAATGTAAGGTATGCAGAAATATTGTTTTTATAGTTGTTTTTCTTTTGCAAGGTATGCACTAGAAAAAAAATCTGTAATATCAATGTAAATTTCGTTCTGTCAAAGTCATGTCTGTCATGTTGCGTTCCGTTCTCTGTTTTTTTTTTTTTTTGTGTGCGTTTTGTTTCCTCGTTTCAGTGTGTGTTTACAAAGTATGTTTAGTGTTTAGTGATAATGTTTTCTTTCAGTCAACTTATGCGTAAGAAATGAGAGCTGTTAATTTATTTGTTTATCGAGTCTTATATTCAATTCAGTCATATATAAGTTTATTTATTTTATTTATTATAGAACTATAGGAATATTTATATTTATATTATGGATATAGATGAAGAATACTTTAGTTGCTCCTCTGATGACTACGAAAGCGCTGTGAGTAGTACTGATACCTCTCTTTATGA
This sequence comes from Athrips mouffetella, assembly GCA_947532105.1. NCBI lineage: Eukaryota > Metazoa > Arthropoda > Insecta > Lepidoptera > Gelechiidae > Athrips > Athrips mouffetella. Next base: position 3,973,532 of record OX383976.1, on the reverse strand, counting down.
TGCTGAACCGCTTGACGAAAAACTCGCCAGGGTTTTCGTCAACAATTCTAAATTCCTTTCCTTAGTGCATATCAACGCTCAGAGTATTTTAGCTCACTATTCCGATTTTCTCGCATCCTTTAGCGCCGGCGTAGTTGATTGCATCCTTGTTTCTGAAACCTGGTTAAAACCAACACTCCCTTCTACCAGCTGTTCCCTGCCAGGTTACCAACTTTTTCGTAACGATCGCACTGGTCGCGGTGGTGGCGGCGTTGGTATTTACCTACGCAGCTGCATTCCTGCCAGTGTCGTTTCTAGCTCCCCATCTGACTGTACGGGTTCTCTGGAGTATCTTTTTGTGGAGGTCGTAGTCCATCACAAAAAGATCCTACTTGGTGTCCTTTACAGCCCAAATGATAGAGTGGACTACTTCAGCTCCTTGGAAGGTCTGTTGGAGAATTTTGTACCTATTTACGATCACATAATATTAATGGGTGACCTAAATACATGTTTACTCAAGTGTGACACAAGATCTGACAAATTACACACAGTAACGTCGTCTCTTAACCTCCAAATTCTTCCTTTACAGTCCCCAACTCATTACTTTCCGAATTGTAGGCCTTCTCTTATAGATTTAATTATTGTCTCTAACCCCAACCTCGTTTTCTCTCATGGTCAATTGACTGCTCCCTTCTCCCACCATGATCTAGTCTTCCTATCTTACAAAGTTCGTCCGCCTAAGGTTAGAGGCAAGGTCCTTCTCCAGCGCAATTTCAAGCATATGGATCTGGAACGTTTGAGAGAGGATGTGAAGAATATTGACTGGTCATCTGTGCTGTTGTCTGACAACATTGATGACATGGTTGAGTCATTAACTACTGAGCTGATTAAACTATATGATTTACATGCACCAGTGCGTCCAGTTCGTGTGAAGCATGCTCCTGCTCCCTGGTTAACCCCGGTGATCAGGAGGACGATGGCTAAGCGCGACAGAGCCAAAGCTCGACACAAAAAAGAACCTTCGCAGGAAAACTTCGCGGCATACAAAAAACTTCGTAACATCTGCAACAGAATGTGTAGGGATGCAAAACGTCGCTATATTCACTCCACTATTCAGAATCTCTGTCAAACCCAGGTTTGGAGATTCTTGCGGTCTTTAGGCGTGGGCAAGACCACTGACGCTTGTCAAATCTCAGTGGACCTCAATGCGTTAAATCTTCACTTCACAAAACCACCTGTCATTTTAGACTCTTTTAATAAATCTGCTACTCTTTCTTATTTATCTAATCTTGCCCCGCCAGACTGTCCCCATTTCTCATTCCAGCTAGTTTCAGTAGATGCCATCAAGAAGAGTGTCCGCTCCATCTCCACTAAAGCTGTTGGTAGTGACAGTCTAAGCCTCGACATGATCCTTCCCGTGCTGGAAGACATTGCGCCGGTAATCACTCACATTGTTAATTTCTCACTGTCTCGCAATGTCTTCCCAGCATCGTGGAAAAAGGCTTTCGTCATACCACTACCCAAGACCTCGAACCCCACTTCCTTTTCACAGTACCGTCCCATATCCATACTCCCTATCCTCTCTAAAGTCTTAGAGTCTGTTGTACATAAGCAGCTGTACTCCTTTTTAACTTCCAATAACCTCCTATGTCCTTACCAGTCCGGCTTCCGTCCCTCTCACAGCACTGTTGGTGCGCTGTTGAATATAACAGAGGATATCCGGTGTGCTATGGATAACACTAAGCTCACTGTGATGGCCTTGTTAGATTTCAGCAGTGCTTTTAACTCTGTTGATTTTGAGATCCTCCTCGGTACTCTTCGTGCTGTTAACATACCTTCCATGGCTATAGATTGGTTTAACTCATATCTCTTCGGACGCCAGCAGTGTGTGAAGACTAACGATGCTTCATCGGACTGGTCTGATCTCATTGCTGGTGTTCCTCAAGGCGGCGTTCTTTCACCTTTACTATTTTCCATATTTATAAATAACATATCCCGTATAATTACTTCTCCCTTCCATCTGTATGCAGATGACTTACAATTATATCGACATTCGGAGTTGAGTGAGATGTCCAAGGCTGTTGACGTTTTGAATCAAGATCTTTCTGCTGTCCAACTATGGGCTAAATCTTTTGGCCTTCTCGTCAATCCCGCCAAATCACAAGCAATTATTATTGGAAGCAGTAGACTCCGATCTAGGTTAGACTTGGACTCTTTACCTAAGCTTGTGTATTCTGATATCCCGATCTTATATGACAATAAAGTAAAGAACTTGGGTCTGATCATGGATTGTAACATGTCTTGGATATCTCACGTCAACGATGTCAGTAAACGCATGCATTATACTTTCCACTCTCTCAAGCGTCTCCAATACTTTCTCCCTTTCCATACCAAAATTATGCTTGCGCAATCTCTCCTCTTACCCATTCTCGATTACGCTGACGTCTGCTATTTGGATGTGACTGAGGAGCTGCTGAATAAGTTAGAGCGACTTCAAAACCTGGCGATACGCTTCATTTTCGGTTTGCGGAAATACGACCACGTTTCTCACTTTCGTGCTCAGCTTAAATGGCTTCCTATCCGCCTTCGCCGAGATATGCACATCCTGTCTGTCCTCTTTAATATCCTTAATGACCCGCACTCCCCTCCTTACCTTCGTGCCCGATTCCAACTGCTTCCTCCTCCCACTCGACCTATGCGCCCTTGTATCACCAAGATGCTTGAGGTGCCTAGGAGCAACACCAATTTCTTTTTCCACTCCTTTTCTGTCCGCGCTGTTCAATTATGGAATCGTCTTCCCAAATCTATCCAAGAAAGTCCCTCTATTGCCTCTTTTAAACTAAAAGTAAAGGAACATTTTCTTCGGCAAATCACTGCTTCGTCGTAGTCATCAGTCGTGTAGTCATCATTTTGTATTTCTCTCTATAGCATTTAGTATTTTTATTTATTTATTTATTTATGTATGTTTGTATATATGTACATATTGCGTGTATTTTCATATATATATATATTTATATATGTATTGGGGTTTATTGTATTTAAGGAGTTAGTAGTATATTAGTTTAAGTAGTATATACGTGTAATAATATATTATAAATATTTTCTTTTTGAAATTCTCACTGCACACTTGTGTCCCGCTAAACAAACATTTTCTCTCACGACCTTAGGTTGGCTGGAAGAAATCTCTTGCAGAGATAAGCCCGCCTTTGTAAATGTCCTCTTGTATATAATTATCTGTATGTTAAATGTGCAATAAAGAATATAATAATAAAGTTTTGTATGCAACTATACGTAATTAGTCATTTTAACACTCGATCTATACTATTTTGATACTCGGCTGCGCCTCGTATCAAAAACCAGATCTCGTGTTAAAATTACTCTCATTACGCAACAGTTGCATTTAAATAACTATTAATAACTTCAATAGTTGCAGACGTGTAGTTCTGGCCGCAAGGTGGAGTGACCGCGGTCGCTCGCATTTATAGAGACAGCTACAAACGACCGCGTTCACGAAGCCATGCACCTAAACGCCATAACCCAACACTTTCTTAATCAATATTATTGATCAGGTTATAAAGTATTTTTGATGCTTTTTGGGTAAATTGGCCATATTACTTTTGAGTGAAATGAGTTTTTTTATTTTGAAATTCAGGAAACTTCTAATACAATATAAAACCGATCCACAGAATCCCGAATAAGGGCTCCCGCACACGACCGAGAATCGGTGGGCGATTATCGGCCAGGACAAGGACGGAAGATTCAGGTGATAACACGTCAGAGCGGGATGCCGACAAAAAATCGGCCACCGATTCTCGGTCGTGTGCGGGAGCCCTAAACCAGAAAGTTTCTAACCTTGACATATAAGCTACGTACGGTCAACCGCTTGTCGGTAGAAACTTTTTCATCTCTATTACCACGCCATAAGGTCCAAAAGTGTTTCTACCGATGTGCGGCCGAGTGTACTAACTCTCAGAATAGTACCTACCAACCTATCTCTACCCGTGGGTGTCGTAAGAGGCAACTTAAGGCTTATGAATTGGAGGATGGGGAGCAGCGTCCTTCTGTGTATCTTGCCATGTTCCATACTGCGGTCACCAATAACTGCGGTCCACGGTGCCATCCGCAACGCTTACAAGCGTGGTGACTATGGTACTTCCCCTCCATATTGTTATAGCAAAGTTGGAGTTTTGGAAGGAGCTCCTTGCCCTGCAGTGGACGTTTCATGGGATTATTATGCTGACGAAATCATTTGAAGAAGATTTAAGAAGTTGTACACAATCCTAAATAAGACCTTTATTTAAATAGGCCGAACGATACGAGCAATATTTGTATATCCTATACTATTAAACGAGCAATATTTGTATATATATATAAAATATATAATAATATACAAATATATTTTTGTAATCGGTTTCTCGAAAACGGCTCTAACGATTTCGATGAAATTTACCATACAGGGGTTTTTGGGGGCAAAAAAATTTATCTAGCGAGGTCTCATGTCTGGGAAAATTCGTTTTCCGCGTGTTTTTGTAAAATACCGCGTTTTCGTCAAAAACCTACAGCCATCTGTTGGCGAGTAGCAAAGCTTGCTCACCCGATGATATTTTAATGTTGAGGCGGCTATTATAGAGCGAAGCTCGGTCGACCAGTTACTAATAATAAAATAGAGTAGCAAAAGTTCCCATTCTTTCATTTGGAACGGAATAGGTTTATGTTGCGTACGCGCATTACTCAATCCGCGAAATACAATACCACCAACTTTCACCCAATTGCTTTTAGGTCAGCGCTCCGTACTGTCAACTTTACGTCAACTTGTACAAAAACACACTTTATCACAATGACAGAAGAGAGTAAAGATTTGTATTTTATGTGGAATAGTGTGTACTTGAGTGTTGAGTTCAGTGGATTTTGATTGGATGATTTGTGTGGAGAATCGAATAATTTTTGAACGATGTAGGTAGGTTGAAGAAAGTGGCAGTTAAAATCACATTTAGTTATACAGGGCCTTTTAAATTCCTCTGCAAATATCTGGTAGTTGCTCCAATCATAAAATAAATTTGATATCATTTCGATATAATAGGTAATTCTATTACTCGACTCTACTTTTCTCTCAAAAAAATTATGTTTATTTTTTTAAAAAACAAGCTTTTATTTAAATGCGCTAAAAAGAATAAAATAAAAATTTCCTTTAAAAAACGTCATTATACAATTTTCATATGTGATATTAAGAGTCTACACAGGTTAATTTACTTGTTTATCTACACAGTTCAATCTCGCGACAAACTTTTATTTCATGTTTAATTGTGTAATAATGACGTTATAAGTCGATAGTAAAAGTTTTAAAGGAAATTTTTATTTTATTCTTTGCCCTCATTTAATTAAAAGCTTATTTTAAAGTAGATATTTAAGCAAATTTTATATCATAAACGATATCATAAAGATATCATTTCGATATAATAGATAATCAATTACTCGACTCTACTTTCCTCTCTAAAAACAATGTTTTGCTTCAAATCACAAAGTTGTTAAACTGTGTAGAGACTTAAGTATTTACTTCGTAAGATACCTAGATATATTTAAGCAAAATTTAAACCTCCATCGATTTTTATTCTTCGAGACAGAGTTCCTTGTTTTCATTAGGAATCACCTGCTTGAAGGCACGTCAAGCTGTTCGTCCCGGCTAACTAGTAATCTGCGGCAGTAATCCATAAATAAAACTCCAGGACTTGTGGGTCGGTCATCGACCTTAAAACCCACACGATATGATGATGATTGGGAGAATCCCTCGGGATTTAGGATTAAAACGAATAACATCACTTTTTATCTTATCCACCCGTTCGAAGCAAAAGCAAAAATACTTTACATAGAAAACAAGAATCTATTAAATATTTTCTATCTGTTCCGCTTGGCTTGCCGCAGAAAGCTTAAGACTTTATTCTACTAAATAAATCATAGTGATTTCGGATGACTGCGGAGAAGCTAGTTTTTCACCCTTTGGGTACATACGTTACCCTAAAAATATAATTACAATAATGCATATATTATACCAAAGTGAGATATCAAGTCGCAAGAGCCACTGCTGATCATAGATGGTGCCACAGAGGTTTCTACAACGTGACGTGGCATCGAGTTGCTATCTCTGAATCATGGCCTTTAAGGAAAAAAAAAACATGTGATCTTTAGATGACTACTTTTGAAGCAATTGTGGTAATTTTTGTAAATGCTTTCTAAATGAAAGCACTAAAATCTATAATCAAGTCCCTCTTCATTTTAATTTTATTTATTTGTTGTTGTAGTGACAACGGATATACACAATGTGTGAAAGGAGTTCCGGCACTTAAGGTGATCCGTTTTCCATACAAAAATTCAAATGACTTGCATTCTTACGCGGGAAATTCTGTTTAAAAACGAACGAATACTGCTATTTTTAGTTAAATTTTTCGCTAATTAATACAAAAATACAGTTAATGTACTGAAAGTACTATTTTTGTTAGCAATTTTTGGTTCAATATTACGATTGTGGGCGTGCGGTCAAAACTGTACGGTTGTGCTTTGAGTGCATGCGTGAGTGATCGTACTCATGTAAACACGGACTGACGAGAGTAATTGACTTTAGTGGACATATGGAGATATTTTTCTTATCGAAATTGTTGTTAGGCGTTGAAATTGCACGATGAAATTTACGCGAATCAACTTTTTGCATATATATAGTTGGTACTTATTGCATTAAAAAATAAAACCTTATATTTGCAGCAGTGGCTCCATCTAGTTGCGTTCGGGGCTAAGCTGGCCGTCACAGATCACCTTAATACTCAAAATGTATAAAAAATCGAATGTGCTTGCAACACTCGTCTATTAAAAAAAACTGTCACCTGTCAGTGTCATCGGGCAGCGGGAGAGGAAAAACTATCAAATACGTTCCAGTTTACGAATAATTCTCCTCGTGTGATTGTTGACTGACGTAACATATTATTTATGACACATATTTTTTACCGTAACAGCGCAACCATATGAAAAACAAAATGATTCATTACAAAATAAGAGAGGCTTACAAAATAATCGACATGAAAAATACAAATGATATTATGACCACAATCGTAAAATATGCATGGAACGGAACGTATACGATTTTTGGGGTTGCTACTTTTGTTCACCCAGAAACAGTTTTTTTTAATACACTTTGAATATTCGTTATATGGAAAATGCCGGTCGTCATTTCAAATTTCTACCTATTACGCTTCATCATCATCAAATACAGCCCGCTGACAGACAGAGATAGACATCGGAGGCATATCAATAGGGTCACGTTTTTCACCCTTTGTGCACGGAACCCTAAAAAGATAAGAAAGCTCTTTTACAATTTCTGGTTCTCTGAAAATCTCTGATGGTTGCTCTTCTCATTGAACTATCCAACTTTTGTTCGACGACTTACCGAAATATGGAATACATTTTTCATACGAATTGACCCGATTTACTTGTCATTTTGTGTAGAGAAGCAAAACAAATTGCGAATTGAAAGTCGTAGTACTATTTTTAAGCACTAATTCAGTTTTAGGGGTAGAACAAGAACCCGCATTTCGCATACATATACAAAGAAAGAATAAAATGTATTATGAGATAGTAGAATAAGAACCAAGCGGGATGCAACGTATGCAATCTTCATAGCAAGATATAAAAGGAGATTATAAATTGGAAAATTCAAACATCAGTCAGTCAGTTTCACAAAGATTCTTCAAAGTTAAACCTCCTTTAAGTCTATTGCTCACTCTTTTTATTTGGTGACAAAACAAGTGATAGCAATAGGTTTAACTTTAAATATGTTCTGAGCAAATGGCTGTAAACCAGTAAGAAGACAGAGAAGAGAGAAAAAAAATTTTTTTTTAGTAGAATGCCCTGGGGTACCACTGGTACCCAAGGGCAGGTGAGATACCTATCTAGCAATCCATTGAAATATACCCGACTGCTTCAGGAAACCAAACTCCAAGATAAAGATACTTAACCCTAAAGATCTCCATGACGCCGCCACCAGATCGAACCGGAAGACGAAGCGTTGGCAGGCCCCCGACAAGGTGGAGATAAGTGTATACCGAGAAAAAATTTAGGCGTGTGATGAATGACCAGTAAGTACTGTGATCAATAAAGGCGATATTTTTTTTAAAGAACTCTATGAGTAAACACTGTGATTCTTGAAACTGCAAGCTCGTGCTCATGAAAATGGTGAAGGAAAGAATTAAACAATTACCAATTTTGCTAGGTGGTAGTAGGGCTTTTGTGCAAAGTCCGTCTGGGGAAGTACCACCCCCTTGCCTTTTCCTGCCGTAAAGCAGCAGTGTTTGCACTGCTGTGTTTCGGTTTGAACGGTAAGGGAGCCAGTAAAATTACCGACACATGAAACATACCATCTTAGCTCTCAGGGTAGGTAACGCGCTTTGCTGTCTTATTAGTGTAAAATTATTTCACTAATTAGACAGTGGGTATTATGGGCGGTAGTGACTGGCCCACCTGCTCGTCTTGTGACATAAAAAAAAGAAATAAAATGTTTACTCAATCATTGTGTATAATAAGTACCTGTTCGGAGTGATTCCCATTACGTCCCATGTCCCAACACACCATTTTGGTGCGTAATGGGAATTAAATATTTTATTTTATTTTTATTCCTATTACGTCCCACTTCGTTTTTAATGACGTTTTATAAGGAAAATAATGCTAACAACAAAAGTGTTTTCAAAATATTTATTATTATTTGATGTTTGCAAGATAGCGAAACACATAATACAACGTGTAAATTAAATAACTCTCTCGGCTCTGGACATAAAACTGAACAACGTTTGTTCTACGACTTTTGAAAATTCGCAAAAAACGTTTTTGCTTTTTCATACAAATTGGCTTGGTCAGCTTATCGATTTGTATGAAGTAGCAATTTTTTGCGAATTTTGCCACCACACGAGAGGTTTTGCGTTATATGTAATTAACAATTTGTATACAAATATTGTGTAATTGTTCCTGTCATCAGATCAGACTAAATGCCTATCTGATAGTCGACTTATGTTAGTCAAATATTTCAATGTAACATTATTTACTAAGAAGAAATAACTTTAGTCATAACTTATCAATCGGGTTTTCATAATTGTTTATAAATTAGAGAAAACCAATCAGTTAACGATACAGTTTATTTTACGGTGGTTTTTAGTTAACATTATTATTATGCCAACTTTTAATGAAAACTGATTGATAATGCCGTGAGTTTACTGTAAAAATTATACTAGAAAATATACTATCTGCCTTTTATTATGATACATAAAAATTTATTAAAAAATTGTGACAGTTTTGTTTCCGAATGTACTAAAGCTTCTATAAAAAAAGCGTTGCGCCGTACTGGGAATACAAAACTGAAATGTCCACGAACGCACCAACTTGGTGCGTTAGTATTGGGACGTAATGGGAATCACTCCCTGGTCAACCGAGCTTCGCTCTATAATAGCCGCCTCAACATCAAAATATCATCGGGTGAGCCAGTTATGCTACCCAACAGATGGCGCTGTAGGTTTCTGTCTAAACGCGGTATTTTAAAAATTGCTTAAAAACACGGGGAAAACGATTTTTCCCAGACATGAGACCTAGCTAGATCGATTTTTCGCCCCCACAAACCCCCGTATTGTAATTTCGAGAAACCGATTACAAATATATATACAATATACAAACTAGCGGTAGGTATAGGGTCTTGTTGCGTCGAGGGTTACTAAAAAAGAGTACGTTACTATGGTTATAAAGACAATTTGGATATTATTTTTAATTAAATGTTTAGGTTCTTAAGTAATAGAGAAAGCTAGATTTCTCAACATCACAAACACTCTTTGACGCTCGCCTACCCTATACACATACAGAAACAATTTCAAAAAGTTTCGATGAAATTTACCATACGGGGATTTTTGGGCGCGAGCGGATTTTAGCTAGGTCTCATGTCTGGGAAAATTCGTTTTCCCCGTATTTTAAGCATTTAAAAAAATACTGTGTTTTAGTCAGAAACTTACAGCCCCATCGGTTGGCAGGCAGCATAACTTGCTCACCCGATGAAGGAGGCTATTATAGAGCGAAGCTCGGTCGCCCAGATACTCTATGTTTTATATAGGCTTATTGCTATTGAGATAGCTAGCCCGAGCCTTTTAGAATACGGAATCAAGAGTTTTCAAAGTAAATATACAGGGTGTTTAGTAAACAGTGCGTTCCTTTAAGGAGAAAACTAAGTGTGGTGGTGTGGTTAATTAAACAACTTTCGGTTTAGTTCACTCAAACTTGCTCAAACAATGCGAGTACGAAGACTGACCTCTTTTTACTATTAACGTGTCAAAAAATTTGCATTTTTTTAAATTGAAATAGTAGTTTTTTGCAAAGCCCAAATTACACGCGAATGAAAACTCGTAGTCTAAAAAAATGCACTCCCCATACAGCTAGCGCAGGATAAGTTTGGCTCTGACGTTTATTTTCTACGCGTGGGTGACAGGCGAAGAGCCAATGAACGATTCGTACGCCTCCCTCCACTTGCCGCAGTTGCCGCACGCGCTCACCCGGCTATTATTTTTTTGAGTACTGCGCATTACGGTCAGAGCCAAACTTAGCCTGCACACACTATACCAACCGATCTAAGCTTCTTATTTATTTGTATGAGTTATTGTATGACTGTAGTGAAAAAGACAATTTAGATTTTGACATGAGTTAAGCACAGGGAAAGCTGTATAATTAAGTGTAGCGACCGACACTCCTGCGAAAATGCTGCGTCAGACGATCCGCAACGGAACTTTCCGGCAATATTAGAGCTGAATTTCCGCGATGGACCTTACCAAAAGGTGTTGTCACTTATGACATTTGCTTTATGGTTGCGGATCGTGATGTCGCGGAAATTCCGCAGGTGTGACGCTATACTAACGACACTGTTCTCACTCTAATGCACTGTTCACTGAAACATCCTGTATATTATATTTCTTAAATCAAATAGTTATTTTGACTACCATTGTTGTATTATAATCTAAATATTGACTGAATGAATGTTGCTTGTTTGACCTTACGAATGTCAATATTGAAAACGATTGATTTTGGTTAAGTGGTTTTCTTCGAGGCAAACTTCGGACAAATAAATAAGGATAGAGATATTACCCATGTGGTGCCGGCATAGAATTATACCAACCCATATCTATCCGTGGGTGTCGTAAGTAGCGACTAAGGGTTGATGAGCCAGAGGATGGGTATCAGCATCCTTCTGTGTATCGCATCATCTTATATTCTGCGCTCACCAACAACCGCGGTCCATGGTGCCAACCGTAACGCTATCAAGCGCGGTGACTATGGTACTTCCCCTCCTTTGGAGGGACTCCCCTTTCCTGTAGTGGACGTTTTTAATCGATGTTATGATGATGATGAGATAGATAGATAAATAAATTGTTTATTAAGGATACTTGAAGCACAAATCCACAACAAAATACAAGTTACAGATGTGCCGCACCCCAAAATAGGCCCTAACTAATGCTGCAGCGGCAAAGCACGCCACAGCAGCGCTAATATTCTGCCAGTACCTGTGGTAGTGCAAGTAGTTTAGCCATAAAACAGTTCTATTTGCACCGTGTTAAGGACCATTGACGCGCTCTAGTTTACTAGGAAGGTGGTAAAGATTTTGGCATGCTTAAATGAAGCCCTTATATACAAGGTTATTTATTTAGACCTGATATGCGTATGCCCACCTTATTACAGAGGTCAAAAGCAACAACTTTTGTTCTACGACTTTACACAACGCACGAAAAATTTTCAACTTCCCATACAAAATGGGTCGCTCTCGTGACCACTTTAGTATGGGGAGTCGAAAATTTTTCGTGCGTTGTTAGCAAAGTAGTTCGTTGCTTTTGACCTCTGTAATAAGGTGGGCATACGCATATCAGGTTTAAAAAAATTACCTTGTATGATACCCTACTCGACCTGATCACGACCATTTGAAATTTTGCGCCTCTATCTGGGCCCCATTCTCCAATAATGATAAATTTTGCGCCCCTATCTGGGCCCCATTCTCCAATAATGGTAAAATTTGCGCCCCTATCTGGGCCCCATTCCCCAATAATCTTAAAAATATATTTTTAATTCTTTTGTTTACAATAGAGTTGGACAAGCATATTCTTAAATAAATTTTAAGTCGATAGCGTGCGTGAGTAGTTGCTGAGATAATTAGGTGAGACAGACAGACAGACAAGGTCGCACTATAAGGGTTCCGTTTTTACCATTTTGATTCGGAACCCTAAAAACAATGATCATCAAGGAGTTATAAGCAGAAATACTCTATTATAAACATAGACTCGATGCCGGATGTAAATCAACCCGTTTCGAAGAATTTTCGCCGATAACAATTTCGTTGAATGGTGCTTGAGAGTGTAGTTGAGAGTTGAAGATCCAATATCAGACTCACTTGTCTTAGCTTGAATTAGTTTATTTATATACGAAAGTCCTATACTAATAAACAAGCAATATTTGTATATTTGTAATCGGTTTCTTGAAAACGGTTCTAACGATTTCAATAAAATTAACCATAATATATGTGGGTTTTTGAGGGCGAAAAATCGATCTAGCTAAGTCTCATGTTACTGAGCATTTTTTTAAATACCGCGATTTAGTCAGAAATCTACAACGCCATTTGCCGGCGGGTAGCATAGCTTGCTCACCTGACGATATTTTCATATTGATATGGCTATTATAGAGCGAAGCTTGGTCACCCAGCAAGGTACTAAACGATTAAACGTGATTTTAATAGTAAGCTACTAAGCTAATACTATGTCTGGGTACTGTACTGGATTGTACAAACTTAAATGAAACTGAACAAGTTTTCCCAAAAAACATGGGTCGACCAAATACGAAAAACAAATTTCGGACTCCCATACGAAATGTCTATGGGAGGTCAAAAATTGTTTTTCGTATTTCGACTTATTTTCCTTGGGGAAAGTCGTTCAGTTTCATGGTCTGAGTCATCATAACATCCCATAAAACGTCTACTACAGCATAGGGAGCTCCCTCCAAAATTCCAGGTTTTGCTTTACCACACTTGTTAGTGCTGCGCTGCGGCTGGCACCATGGGCCGCGGTTGTTGGTGAACGCAGTGTGTAAGATAATAATAAATTACACAAAAGGACGCTGCTGCCCATCCTCCTGTTCATAATCCCTTAGTTGCCTCTTACGACTCCCAAGGGTAGAGATGAGTTGGTACTATTCTTTTCCGGCACCACGCGGTACACACCACGGTACCAGGCGTATAGTGCACACTAAGTAGAAGGCTTTTATGGCTGTATGAATTGCATTTATTTTTCCGTGGCTTCGCTAGCTCTTAGACTAAAAATGTTAAAATACATAATTCAACTACATAATTTAAATAAAACCTTTTGGTTATTTTAGATTTAAAAGCAACAATTTTGTAGGCGCTTTAAGAAATTTGATACCACGGCTAATTAAGTCGGTCGTCGAAAATACAAGCTGTTCAATACAAATTTTTATCACGAAAAGAACATGAATTTCAATAATAGCCTTACAGCAATAAATTGTAGAGGGTAGTCGGACTGGGAACAACGAAATGAAAATTGTAAAGGGTAGCGTAACGAGCATTCGGCAATTAGTGGAGCAGTACCGAAACGAGTTATGAAGATGTAGCTAACAGAGAATGAAATGTTTTTAGAGTTCCGTACCCAAAGGGTTAAAAACGGGACCCTGTTATTATGCCTCCGATGTCTGTCTGTCTCTCTCAGTAAGCGGACTGGGTAGACGTAGTTGAAATTTTGTTATTTCTGTTGACACTTTAACAAAGAATCATAAAATTAAAATGTTAACAGTGGCCTTAGTCGCCTCTTGCGACACCCACGGTTAGATATGGATTGGTGCTATTCTTTGCCGGCCCCACACAGACTAATTACTATACACGGGGTTTATCCCGACTTCTAACAAAAGGAAGGAGACTAATTATTAAGGCTGATTGAGAGGCTAATGTGAAGATTCGATGAAAGATGTTTATACTTCAGCACCAAGACCTGATCCAAGTCTGTTATAAAAACCAAAAAATTCAAAGGTTTTGCTTAGCTTTTGTTATTACTAAATAGGGCATTTAATTTATTTAATATTTCATTAACTTTATGGCACAGAGGTACAAAAGGCAAGCTTAATGCTGCCAACCAAAAGGGGAAACGGAAAGGGTAGATGGTAGATGTTTAATGATAACGGCGAAGAAAGCCCTGTACAGTACCTTTTTAGGGTTCCGTACCTCAAAAGAAAAAAAACGGAACCCTTATAGGATCACTTTGTTGTCCGTCTGTCTGTCTGTCTGTCTGTCTGTCTGTCTGTCTGTCAAGACCCTTTATCTCACGAACGGGTAAATGTATCAGGTTGAAACTAATACCATATATTAGGATCCATGAACCACACAAGATCTGAAAATTTCAATTTTTTACAACGACGCAATCAAAAGATATGGCATTTTATGTCCTCATCTCCATACATTTATTCAAAAATGCAAAACCTACAGGGTACTTCCCGTTGACCTAAAATTATGAAATTTGGCAAGAAGCTAGGTCTCACAGTACAAATAATGGGAAAAGTCTAAAATCATTAAATTTTACAACTTTTCTCACAACTAATGGTAACCAATTGTGGTGAGCTCCCGTTTCAAGAACATTCATATAAGAGAGGGGTCAAGTTGGATGGCTGCTGAGGCGATTTTTGTTTTAGTTCTATTTAAAAACGGGAACACTTACAAACTTGAAAATTGGTATGTTTATAGGGTATAGGCTATAAAATAACAACAAATAATAAAATTTGGTCAAGCGCGTGTCGGACTCAAAAAATCTAGCACATTAACTTACTGAAATTTCAACTAATACAATTATGTTTATGTGGTGGTACGGAACCCTCAGAGCGCGAGTCCGACTCGCACTTGGCCGGTTTTTTATGGCTGATGGGCTTGCTCTTCTGACCTTGATTGTGCCTCGATCTAGCCCTAGGGACAGAGAGATGAGGTCGACGATGGAATCACCTGATTGTCCAAAAAGTGAGATGATTCCGTGCTTCGGAAGGCACGTTAAGCCGTTGGTGCCGACTACTATCTACGAATGTAGTCGTCAATGAGCCATGTCAGGGCTCGTTGGCGGCTCATCAACTTAGACACCAGGTTTGTGAGGTCGGTCATCGCCCTTGAAACCTACACGATATGATGAAAAAGATGTTGTAAAAGATGTTTCAAAGCGCTTAGGAGTGGAATATAAACCGAGTACGGGTGATAATCTGCGGTGCGTCTGAACTCCCGATGGTAGAAGGGGGATGGCGGGATAAGCTCATGCAGCTCTTGGGACCTGGATAGGTACTGGACATTTTTACTATGCAGTTATGTTGCTTACTCGTGGGCAATGAGATCAAGATGAACTTGAAGGTCTTTACAAAAGATTGACAAAAGATTTACTTAGCCTAGCGACTGATTTGATACTAGATTTTAGCAAAATTTTGAAGAACGTTGCTCAACACTATTTGAGTTCTCGCTACAAGAAATGGCAATAAAAGACACAATGTTGCATATTGTCTCTACATTGTCATGGGTTCAAGAATCCAGCCTAAGACTGTGATTGCAACTTTAATGGCGTAAATTCCTTTCATATTGCAGCGTTGATAGCTTTATCTACAATACAATACAAATATACTTTATTGCACACAAAGAAATACAAGACATCATCATATCGTGTGGGTTGCAAGGTCGATGACCGACCTCACAAACCCTGGTGTCAGAGTTGTTGAGCCGCCAAAGGCCTCTGACATGGCTCATTAACGACTACATCCGTAGATAGTAGTCGGGACCAACGGCTTTACGTGCCTTCCGAAGCACGGAATCATCTAACTTTTCGGGCAATCAGGTGATTCATCCTGCAATGCCCTAACCAAACTGGGGAGGTCGCACAAAGAGATTTTTGTTTGACAGTGTCCCCACTGGGAATCGAACCCAGAACCTCCGGATCGAGAGCCGAACCCTCTAACCACTAGACCACGGAGGCTGTGAATACAAGAAATAGTTATAGAAACATGAAGAAAAGGAACAAAGTAGTACACACTGCAGCAAGCACGTAGAAACAAAACCAGTGTAAGCTGAACTAGTGCTACGCTACAAACGCCCTAAACCAGAGACCAGGGCCTTGAGTCAAGTTGCTTTCTACAATCGCAAACGCCAGTAGAATAGAATGAAAATGTATGGGATTGACATTAGCTAACGAAATGTCACGTGACAGCTTATGTCAAATCCATAGAGTTTTATTCTATTCTACTGGCGTTTGCGATTGTAGAAAGCCACTTGACTCAGGGCCCTGGAGACCATTTACTGGAGACGCATTTTTGAAGCGTTCGAAGTGAATCTTTAGTTCGCATACGAAAACGAATCGTGTACGAATTTAATTTCTAATGCAATCGATTTCACGCATTTTTGAATCATTCGAAAACAGTGTTGCCATTAAATTCAAATCTTTCAACAATTTTCTTTTCACGCAGAAAAAATAAAAACCGGAAAGCAAATACTCATTGGTTTTAAAAACCGGTAATGAATTGCGAGGGAATGGAACGCAAATTAAAAAGTTGATATGTCAGTTTAATGTCATTTGTGAAGGAAACGTCAATGTCGTTCTCATCACAGATTATGCATACTTTCGAGTGATAGAATTGCAAAATGAGTGGGTCGGACCACTCGTTGCAGAATTCTCAGGTATGAATATTCAAAAATCGGAATTTTACGGATTCGTATACGAATCTTGCCAATTCGAATGCGAATTGAAGTTCGAACGCTTCAAAAATGCGTCTCCTGGTCAAGGTCAAAGAGTTTCCATCGATGTGCGGCCGTGTGTATAAGAGGCGACCTTATTGCTAAGGTAGCAATCTCTACCAGGCAATCTGTATCTTTTGTAATTTAAAATTAAATAATGTGTCACGATCACGACGTACAGGGAAGCTTGTACTTGCAGTGCGACTTTAGTTCCTACTCTATTAAAGTAAGACCAGTACAAAGTCCAATGTGTCAAGCTTTAGTTGGCCTTGACTGTACATACTAGGTCCTTATCTATGAAATTACCGGTTCCTTGCAGATTCATGAGAACATTAATTTTTTGAAAGGCTAAGTAGTCTATTCAATTTGTGTATGCGGTATTCCTATCTGCCTCCCGATATGATGCGCACTATTGTAGTCCCAATTGTGAAGAATAGAACCGGTAATTTGTCTTCATCTGCAAATTACCGGCCTATTTCACTAGGTACAGTAATCGGAAAGGTGTTTGAGCGACTTTTGCAGCCTGAACTGTTAAATCATATCAAAATAGATGATGCGCAGTTTGGTTTCCGTCCCGGTCTCTCGACCGACTCTGCCATTTTCAGCCTAAAGCACGCTGTTAACTATTATGTGAATCGCGATACTACAGTGTATGCGTGTTTCCTCGACCTGAGTCGCGCTTTTGATCTGGTGAATTATGAAATTCTTTGGAGCAAATTGCGCGACTCAGGTGCACCTGAGGAACTGGTTAGGGTCTTCGAGTACTGGTACGGAAATCAAACCAATTGTGTTAGATGGGGCGACACGACCTCTAACGACTTTAAGTTAGAATGCGGGGTGCGCCAAGGGGGGATAACATCGCCGGATCTCTTCAACCTATATGTTAACAACTTGATAGAGAGGCTGAGAGACACCAAGGTTGGGTGCCACATAGGTGAGGTCTGTGTAAACAGCCTCACTTATGCAGATGATATGGTGCTTCTCAGCCCCTCTATCAAAGGATTAAAGAAACTACTTTCGGTCTGTGAGGATTATGTAAATTCTCATGGGCTGAAGTACAATGTAGGTAAAACTGAACTCCTGATTTTTAAGGCTGGAAGAGGTCCGGACAATGTGCCAGAAGTTAAATTGAATGGTTTAACGGTTCAGGTTGTACAGAAATTCAAGTACTTGGGACATATACTTACCGGTGACATGCGGGATGACATGGACATAGAGCGAGAGAGGAGAGCTCTGGCTGTCCGTGGGAACATGATCGCACGCAGATTTGCTGGGTGTAGCAGGCAGGTCAAGTTGACACTGTTTAATGCATATTGCCTTTCCTTCTACACTTGTCAACTCTGGGTGAGGTTCTGCAGAAGATCGTACAGCACCATTAGGGTGCAGTATAATGATATATTCCGTATCCTGATGGGGCTACCGAGATTCTGCAGTGCTTCGGCCATGTTCGCGGAAGCCAGAGTACCTGATTTCTATGCCGTTGTCAGAGCACGCATCGCCTCCTTTTGGGAGCGATTGAGCTGCACTGACAACAGCATATTAAGAGCCATCTATGAGGACCGGAACAGCCCTATTTACAGGTATTGGCTGTCTGTGCACCAAAACGGGAACAAAAAATAATTGTTAATATTGTATTTTTGGATTCAGTTCGATTCAGTTGTGTTGTTTTTTTGTTTTTTATATGGGTCCTTAGTCACCTGAAATAAAACTTTATTTATTTTATTTTTATTTTATTTTATTAATAGGGAACATGCACGATTTTTTTTTATTTAAGAAATTTATTCTCATTCTTGTAATAAACAGTCTTGTAAAACTATTTTTCGAATAACTATAATATTAAAAAAGATATAAGCCATCGAAGATTTGTTTCTGTCTCTTTCTAGAAAAACGAAATTTAATATGGAGTTTATATGGCCGTAGTGAATTGTGACGTCACTATTCATGTCGGATCTCTCTGTCTAATTAGTAGTTTTAAATGCTTATAACGGCCGTATTTCTTAGCCGATTAAAATTTTAATTTCACTTTTTGTCATCTCTACTACGGTATTTTCATATTTTGTTAATAAATGCGACTAAAAAAAATTATGCATGTTCCCTATTCCTATATTAGGGTTCCGATACCAAAATGGTAAAAAAAAGGAACCCTTATGGTGCCGCTCTGTCTGTCCGTCTGTCTGTCACACCTCTATATCTCAGCAACCACTAATGCTATCAACCTGAAATTTGGAATAGTTTTAGAATATAGTTGCCCAACTTAATTGCACAAGAAAAAATTTTGAAAAAAGTATGATTATTAATATAAAGGGGGCCAAAATAGGGGGGGCCAAATTTCAAATTGTCGCTACTAGGTCGAGTGGGGTATCATATGAAAGGGCTTTACTTGTACATTTTAAAATATATTTTTGTATTTTTTTAAATTTCTTAGTTTTAAAGTTATGATGAAAAATGTCAAGAAAAATACCATTCCCCCCCCCCTTATCTCCGAAGTTTGAGTAAGGAAAAATCTGAATTAATTACAGTTGACAGAAGTTTATATAAACTTTACAGCAAAAATAAAACGATCTTTCTAAGTTGCACAGTTTTTCAGAAATCTGCAAAAAACCTTTACAAACAAATTTAGTTTTGCGGTCCTGAAAATGGACTTTATTGCTTCCAAAAATACTATAGGTATATCGGAACCCTCGGCGCGCGAGTCCGACTCGCACTTGACCGGTTTTTTTTTAGTTACTTTCATTATTTGTTTTATAGGTACAGGGTGTAACAAAAAGGGTATACCAACCCTGAAGGATGTGAACTGAAACTGAACAACTTTCCCTACGGAACATAGGTCAAAAAACAAAAAAAAATTTTTTGGCCTCCCATAGAAACTAAATCAGCTGATAGCACATTTTGTATGGGAGGTAAATTTTTTTTTTTCGTATATCTACCTAATATGTTCCTTGGGAAAGTTTCAGTGTGACACAGACACAGAATAAACACTTGTGTTCATCGCACAAATATCTGCCCTGGGCGGGGATCGAACCCGCGGCCCACGGCGCAGAAGGCACTCTCACTACCAACCACACCATCCGGCCTAAGAAAGAAAGGGATAAACGCTTTAACGAAAATAAACAAACATAGCAGTTTTTCAGTGCAGCAAATCCTTTACCAAGTCTCTGGCTTCACTTTATCCGGGCAATTTGTTTTGTAGCTTTCCGGGATACACCCTTTTACCCGAATGGATGTGAGACTGACGCTTTGTACGGTCAACCGCTTGTCGATAGAAACTTTTTAATCTCTATTACCACGCCATAAGGTCCAATAGTGTTTCTACTGATATGCGGCCGTGTGTACCATTAATATGTTTTGGCAGATATATGGCTGTGTGCAAAGCCTGCTAAAAGACTTTAGACATTTTGTGATAGTTTGTTTTTTTAGACGAATTTGTTGACGAGTATCCTTTGATCAAAAATCAAATAAAATATCAAGTGTAAAAAAACCGGCCAAGTGCGAGTCGGACTCGCTCACCGAGGGTTCCGTAACACTAGGGTAAAAATACGGTCTTAGTTATGGACGCGCAGTCACGCAGAAGGTTATTAAATGCGCGGGAGTCCAACACGTACTTGAACAATTTTTATTATTTGTTGTTATTCTATAAGCTTATGCACTATAAACATGCCAATATTCACGCTTGTAAGTGTTCCCGTTTTTACGATAGAGCTAAAACGAAAATCGAGCGAAAATCACCTAAAAAATATATTTTGTAGTAGTCGATTAATTAATTTCATTATTATTTTTATTATTTGTTGTTGTAGCGGCAACAAAAATACGTAATCTGTGAAAATTTCAACTGTCTACCTATTACGTTTCATGAGATACAGCCAGACAGACAGACATCGGTCATCGGAGGCCATAGAGTAACACGATTATAGACGGGCTTGCGCGTTTTGACGCGATGCTCTAAGTCGGAGGCATATTAATAGGGTCCCATTTTTCACACTTTGGGAACGGAACCCTAAAAATTTGAAAATACTATTTAAACCTGTTCCTCAGGCCATGAAACTGAACAACTTTTCGCCATGTTCACAAGAACATGGGTTGAATACGAGTAAAAAACTTTTTACCTCCCTACAAAAGTTTCACGGTCTGATTATCACGCTAATATAGAGGCCTCACAAACCGAGTAATACCGTAGATAGATGCCGAGACCGGCTTTACGTGTCTTCTGAAACAAGGAATAATCTTATTTTTCTGACAAATGTATGTATGTATGTAATCATTTATTCAATAAAATGAATCATTATTTAACAATTTTTACATTCTGCCAAACTGCGTAGCAGTTTATTGGCAGACCATCTGCTCTCATTTCACATTTTTTGAAGCAACGTATTTTTCTAAAATTTTTAAGTCTTATAACGCATGCAAAAACAGTGCTTTGTTATATGAAATGAGTGAGCCAAGTGGTAGTTGATACCTACTCGAATTAAATAAGTTGATTTATCTTGCAATGTCTCAATGTATGTGATTTTTTATTGGCAGTGTCGAACCCGAGAATCCCGAGAATCGAACCCAGAAAATGCGCACGAGTCCAACACGTACTTGACCAGTTTTTTTTTTGTTATTCGCCCGACTCATATCAGCAACCCTTCTTTGCTCCGTGACAAAAAACATTATTACTTGGGAAATATTTATAAGAAGCCAACATTAATTTTAGTCGGAAACCCTATAATCGAGCCACCCCTGGTAGAGAAATCCAGAATATTTTTTCCGAGAAATACTTTTGAAGAAACGGTACACTTACATAACAGGCGTTAGTTCAAGGAGGTTTTCAAGGGAGCCATAAGCGTATCACTTTCTTGCGAGGGACCTCCATACTAAAATGTATGGAATTTTTTCAAATCCTAAAAACGTAAAATTTTTATCTTTCTCTCAGAGAAATGTGTGACATGGGTCTACTAAATGCTACTACCACAGTTTTTCTGGTGAAAACACTTACCATTCAGGAAAATAACGGTTACGGATTAGTTACGCTTCCGTTCTTAGTATTAATGACAAATCCACAAGTAAAAACCGATATATTTTCACTTTCGCAAACAAAGTTAATACTAAAACATTAGATTTTTAAAGATATCTTAATTTTTGTAAAACTTAACTGAGTTTTTGGACCGACTAGCATGGGCGACAGTGAGACGCTTTACACTTCACTAGCTCATACAGAATATGTATATGGCGGACTCTATAGTTTTTTACTCTGAGCGTTAGTAACTAACGCCTCTACAAGCTTACATAACGTTAAAACGTTAAAGCGCGTTGAAACGTTTTTCGTAAAAAATAAATGTCTCTTTTGCCCGTCAAGTGAAAAAGTCGACCGTGGCTTTCCTTATCTAAATGTTTTTCTTTTCACATAGTATTTGAATGGAAGTAGTTGCTGGATGAACAACTTAGCGTTTTTCGTACTTTTCCGCGCCTTGGGCAAACATTTGTGTGATGATGACAACTGTTTGTTTTGTGTCAGGGTGTTATTTATCTATTTATGTATGTATATCAGCCTCTGATAAATACCCATAGTACAGGTGTTGCCTAGTTTTTTTATATGACCTTGTGTGAAATGTCTGGGGGATATTTGAGGGTTCAAATTAAAACTTTTACAACATGGAAGTCAGGCTGAAGCTACGATACTTTTGTTTTTACCCATGTAATAATCCCAGAATGTAGGTAAATGTTCCCAAAATATATTGACTCCAAACACGTATACCAAAATCGTTCAAAAGTCCTAAAACAGTCAGTTGGGAGAGCGATTGCCAATAATTGAGACCCGCTCAAAAGGTCGTCTACATACGTCGATGTAATTAACGGTTAGCACTCGTAGAGGGCAAATGGCTTTGTCCGAACAGATTGAGATTATTTTATTTAATGTAGATTTTTACAGAATTCTTATCATGAATCATATCAT
The DNA here is from genome assembly GCA_947532105.1 of Athrips mouffetella. NCBI lineage: Eukaryota > Metazoa > Arthropoda > Insecta > Lepidoptera > Gelechiidae > Athrips > Athrips mouffetella. Next base: position 3,950,814 of record OX383976.1, on the reverse strand, counting down.
GCAGAATACAATGCAACTAGAGCGAGACTACTACCGTTTCGGATCGTGCTATAGCAGCGTACAAGGAACGGCAATCGGCTTTTTACAATGTTATTTTGTGTTTCGCTGGAATATCAGATCACCATGCCTCTTTGTCATTGATGTAGTCATCTAATCTATAGTAAGCTTTTTTACATCTTTAAGTGTCGGTCTGGAATCACTATTAAGCAGAAAGTGTGTGTCTGGTAGGAAATAAGAGAGCTGTGTCGTAAAAGGCGATAAAGTGAAGCGATAGCGTCATTCGTATGATATTCTACTACATTTAATTTACTGAGCCTGCCAAACGCAACGCTCCCAATCATATCGTCTGAGAGAATACTGCCGTCATGCGATAGAAAGCGGCTAAGTGACTTACTGCCGAACTCAGAGACGTAATTTACATTTAATCTTTCATTAAGTCTCGTGAAGAAAAAGAAGAAAAAATACATTTATCTCTTTCATATGAGGGCAGAATACTGCTCATGAGATCCGCTCGAAAGGTCGTCTACGTACGCCGACGTAATTAACGGTTAGGGCTCGTAGAGGGCAAAGTGCTTACTACGTTAAATGTTAGGAATGTGAAAATTCTGAGGCCCCTGAAAATCAGAGCTCAGAAATTATTGTTGTTGCATAAATGCTTAGTTGGTTGTTATCGTTATTCGAAAACACGATATTTCAAAGCATAATAATATATTTTTTAGTACGATTATTTTAATATACCAGGTGTAACACAAAGGGTATATCAACCCTGAAGGATGTGATTCTGCCCATGAAACTGAACAACTTTCCCCAAGAAACATAGGTCGATACATAAAAAAAATTGACCTCCCATAGAAACTGAATCAGCTGATCACGCATTTTGTATGGGAGGTAATTTTTTTTTACGTATTTTGGGCTGATATGCCCTTTTTGTTCTACCTTGTATATTCTATCATTTTCTAACATCGCCGTCGCATTGCTGAACAATAATATGATATACATCAGAAACTAGAAAAACTTTGCTTTGTCGGTCGAAATCTGCGTGCAAAACTCAGTTTTGGCCGCCTGCGTGGAAAAGGTTTTTAAAATTAGAACGTGATGATGAATTATTATGGTGTACGGTATTGGTCCTATTCGTTAGCATTTTCCTCGTAGTAGTGAGGTGAAAAATTGTGTGTTTCGCTCGGCAGCAAAGTTATTTCGCGGCTCGTGCCTTGGCACCCTCGATACGCTCAGGATTCTTCTTTTGAACCCTAGAAACCTTTGCTTGCTCGAGTTCTAATGTAAGGCACTCGCGCCAATTAACTATTAAATTACTACTAGCAGCAGTGTTTGCACTGCTGTGTTTCGGTTTGAAGAGTAAGGGAGCCAGTGAAAGTACTGGCACATGAGACATAACATCTTAGTTCTCAGGGTGGGCAACGCGCTTTGGTGTGTTATTAGCGTCAAAATATGTCACTTATAAGACAGTGGGTGCTATGGGCGGTGGAGACCACTTACCATTTCATCGTCGACCTCATCTCTATCTTCAGGGCTAGATCGAGGTCAAGAGTAAGCCCATAGAAAGTAAAAAAAAAAAAACGTCTGGTGGCCCACCTCACAGATAATATAATACTATACTAGTACAGATGCCTCACGCCATAGAACGAATTTGTGCCGATATCTGGATGTTAAAATTGAATTAATGTCATAGTTTACACCTTTACCTACCAACCTAGTAGTAGTAACATTTAGTTTAATTATTGGAAACAAAAGGGCCAAATGAATTCGAGCTATTTACTCCGTCGAAAAAACCGTAGTACGGAATGAGACCCCATGCCCACCTGCTCGTTTGCTCACTTGTAACATTAAAAAAAAATCTAACACAGAAATTTTAAAAAGGCGATGATTTATTCTAAATTGCTCCGATCATAAAAGTTTATGGAATCACCAGTCCTACTGCCTACTCTAGACTGCAACTAAAATCACCGTAATGAAAGATCTGCTTTAAGATCGTCGGTCTAAGGCTTTAAGTGACTTCTCTGAGTGCAGCAGTTAAACAAGTACTAGGAATCTAATTGCTTCGATTATTTATGGCATCTTTCTGTTTGACCCTATACACCTCTATACACCAATTATTATGTTTCACACAACGGGAAAATCGTTTAAGGCGATTATAGCCCTCAAATTAGAAGCTACGCGATCGTCAATGCAAATATCGACCTTATTAATACGTCAATAGCATTTACATAAGAGTGCTCTTTAACGTAGCTGTTGCGACCAACGATGAGATGGAATTTTGGCATAAATGAGGAAAAACTTACTTTTTCGTAGGAAATATAACAGATGAAAAAAAACGCATGTTGTATTTAAAGAATAAAGGCTTTTTAATGTATAAGTGTAAAAATATTTCCAAATATGATAGCGCTTTAGGAGCAGTAGGGCAATTAACGTCAATAATCGATGTACCGTAGTTTTTTTTGTTAAATATAGAATACAAAGACATAAAGAAAAAAAAATGTAGCAAATGTAATCCTTGAACTGATGTTTCACATATATTTTTTCAACTTTTCTTGACTAGCTATAAATGAGGAGTAGGCTAATAGGCTTTACAAAATGCCTATTTGAGGGCTATAACCCCCTTAAGGGCGCTTGTACTCTAGAGATTTTCGGCGCGGTGATGTCTAGCCGAAAATATTTTTTGTATGAATTTTTATCGCCGCCATAACGCTGCGAGGTTGCCGCGAAGCTATTATAGTATGAACGCCGAGACATCGCCAATCGCTAGTATGCCCGCGTCCGGTCCTTAGCAATTACCACTGAATCGCGTGCGCAGCTTCACTTGCGAACAACAGCCACACTGTGTGAACTGTGCGTGACTTAATGGGACGCTAATTGCAAAACGGAGGAACAAATTCAGCTAACGTTTCTTTGACAGCTTCTATCGTCCCGTTGAAACTGTAAATGCACAGACTGCCTGTAGTGTCATCGAAATAGCCTTTAGAACTTCTGATGGGCTACGCGCTTTGTTGTCTTATTACAGTCGAAATAATGTAGCTTGTTTAGAATGACAGCAGGACAGAGCGTAAGAGTAGGATAGAGCGATCGTCTTCTCATCGGTTCGTTTGCTTAGAGCTACCAGTGACCGCCGACGACTGTTGTCGTCTACGGCTGACGCAGTCGTCGACAATCGTCATCTCACCTTGGCGCTGGTCTGTAAGAGCCCTTATCTACTTGTGGCATAAAAAAGAGAATGTCGTGAAGCAGCGTCGTGCTTGCTCAGAAAGAAAATGACAAGTACCAGAAGAACATGAATCAACTGAAGGTGGACTGATACTCGGAGTTTGGAGGTACTTGTTCTCCCCACTTCATGACCAAAAAAATGGGCAGACCCTTACCATCTTCTACGAAAACCTTTAGCAGAGATAGTATGCTCAATAGCAGATTAAGCTTGACACTCCCAGTTCAACTTCCATCTAAAGTATGTAGTATAGATTACTATTACACTGACTAAGACAAGCGCCCGTCCAATCCGTTGGGGAAGTAAGGGGGGTGACCTTTGCCTTTTTCTACCGTATAGCAGCAGTGTCGGCACTACTGCGGTTCGATTTGAAGGGTAAGGGAGCTAGTGAAATTACCGGCACATGAGACATACCATCTTAGCTCTCAGGGTGACGAACGCGCTTTGCTGTCTTATTATAAATAGTGTCAAATTATTTCACAAATAATGCAGTGGGTTGTATGGGCGGTGGTGAGTACTTACCACTAAGTGGCCCACCTGCTCATTTGCCCACTTCTGATAAAAAAAGCGCGATACAAATCCTAATGTGTCAAACTCGAAGTGATCGTGACTATGTAGTATGTAGTAATAGACTATTACTCAATATCGTCGACTAAAATTAGCAAACAATGACCGCCATAAACTCGGTTCTATTCAATAAAGCTCCCACAAATCAGGGCACAGTATCCGACTTTCTCTCAAGACTGATTGCCGCTTAGCACAGGAAGTGAAATTACGGTCGAACGCGAACGGGTGGGTATTCTCAAACCACTTTAGGTCTTTCACGAAAGTGGAACACGTGTTGTAGGACATTTTTTCAATCTCTAGTTAAAATTCAAGCTAACTAGAATTACTACTACTAGCTGCGTCCATGAAATCATATGTTATGGGATGAATAACAGTTGCGCGAAATGAACCCGAAAGCGGTATTTAAGATATTAAGTATCTACCTAAGGCCCTTTTTGACAATATTCTAATCAACATAAAGAGGCACAGCTTATACTTACTTTAGATTATTATACCTATAATACTAACGTTTACTTATACTTAATATGTCGATGGGCACAGCAGACGGCAGACTTTTTGTTCTGATAGTCCGCCAGCGGTACTGCCTACTAATTTCAAAAAACCTTTTCCACGCTAGAGGCCCAAACTCACATTTGGCGCGCAGATTTTGATCGATACAGCAAAGCTTTCCGAGCATGAGAGGTAAAAACTTATGTGTGAAACTTACGTGTTTAAGGGTTCCCGCACACGACCGAGAATCGGTGACCGATTTTTTTGTCGGCATCCCGCTCTGACGTGTTATCACCTGAATCTTCCGTCCTTGTCCTGGGCGATAATCGGCCACCGATTCTCGGTCGTGTGCGGGGAGCCCTAATACTTTCGCGTCCACTACAACTATTTATAACAAGGTTTCTTACCATGTAACTTTTTGCTCAGGTTGATAGCCAGAATAGGGAGTTTTCTTTGATGTTTGTCAACTACGTTTTTTTTGGGTGGTACCAAAGATTTCGGACCTCCTTGCTTCGCTCGGAATAGATACCTTGCTAATTTATTTTACTAGGGGATGACATCTGCCAACATGTCCCAAATTTTAATGTCACCTTCATCGATGATCCCTAGGAAATATTCAAAATAACCCGTCAAATCCATAGAACGACGCCTTTACTACATTGTGACGAATTCTAATTACCCCAATTTATTTTCGTGATCTGTGATCCTATACGCTGATCATTGCTGTTAATTTAGTTTTTTAAAGCTCAGTAAAATTAATGAAATCTTTTTAGAAGAAAATATATCACGGACTTTGACAGCAGAAATCAAACTGACTTAATAATTTTCATACCGCGTGAACGTTCAGTATCAAGAACGTTCTCTATTTTCCTCGCTATTTTCCTTAGGAAATGATGCGGATCGTTGTATGTAGACATTATCCTATACTATTAAACGAGCAATTTTTGTATATCTATATATATAAAAGAAGAAGGTGACTGACTGACTGACTGACTGACTGACTGACATATCAACGCACAGCCCAAACCACTGGGTCTAGAGATTCCAAATTTGGCATGTAGGTTCCTTATAAGGCTTAGGGGTGCACTAAGAAAGGGTTTTACAAAATTTCACCCCTAAAAATAGGGAATGAAAGTTTGTATGAAAGTCCGTCAGTTTTGAAGTTAGGATCTTCAAAATTGGAATTTAGGCTGACGACTAAAAATTAATAATTACGTGTCTCAGGGTTTTTGAAAATTCGACACCCTTAAGGGTGAAAAGGGGGATGAAGTTGAAAATTCTTTATTCTTAAAGTAAAATCCACATAATTTATTATTTAGGCATTAATGATGTAATTCTATGCAACGTTTATCACTGTTATTGAAATTCCACCCCAAATTTAACCCCTAAAAAAGGGAAATGGGGTGAAAAAGTCTAAAAACCAATATGGGTATCGTTTGTATGGTTTATCGGGTCACTGATTACGAAAACTACAACAATTTCGAAATCAAACGTGGTAGACGTGAAATACCATCATCCCCCTGGGGATGGAGGTGGGGTGCGATAGGTTTGAAATGTCTAAAAATCAATATGGGTGTCGTTTGTATGGTTTATCGGGTCGCTGATTACGAAAACTACAACAATTTTGAAATCCAACGTGGTGAACGTGAAATACCATCATTCCCCTGGGGATGGAATTGGGGTGCGATAGGTTTGAACTGTCTAAAAATCAATATGGGAGTCGTTTGTATGGTTTATCGGGGTGCTTATTACGAAAACTACAACAATTTTGAAATCCAAAGTGGTGGACGTGAAATACCATCATCCCCCTGGGGATGGAGTTGGGGTGCGATAGGTTTGAAATGTCTAAAAATCAATATGGGTGTTGTTTGTATGGTTTATCGGGTCGCTGATTACGAAAGCTACAACAACTTTGAAATCCAACGTGGTGGACGTGAAATACCATCGTTCCCTGGGGATGGGGTTGGGGTGCGATATGTTAGGGATAGCGGTTAAATTGGCGTAAGGGGTAGGGATAGGGGCAGGGATAGGGGCAGGGATAGGGATAGGTAGAGGTAGAGGTAGAGAGGTAGAGAGGTAGAGGGTTAGAGGGGTAGAGAGGTAGAGAGGTAGAGAGGTAGAGAGGTAGAGAGGTAGAGAGGTAGAGAGGTAGAGAGGTAGAGAGGTAGAGAGGTAGAGAGGTAGAGAAGTAGAGAAGTAGAGAGGTAGAGAGATAGAGAGGTAGAGAGGTAGAGAGGTAGAGAGGTAGAGAGGTCGAGAGGTAGAGAGGTAGAGAGGTAGAGAGGTAGAGAGGTAGAGAGGTAGAGAGGTAGAGAGGTAGAGAGGTAGAGAGGTAGAGAGGTAGAGAGGTAGAGAGGTAGAGAGGTAGAGAGGTAGAGAGGTAGAGAGGTAGAGAGGTAGAGAGGTAGAGAGGTAGAGAGGTAGAGAGGTAGAGAGGTAGAGAGGTAGAGAGGTAGAGAGGTAGAGAGGTAGAGAGGTAGAGAGGTAGAGAGGTAGAGAGGTAGATAGGTAGAGAGGTAGAGAGGTAGAGAGGTAGAGAGGTAGAGAGGTAGAGATGTAGAGAGGTAAAGACGTAGAGACGTAGAGAGGTAGAGGGGTACAGGTAGAGGGAGAGGGAGAAGGAGGGGAAGGGGAAGAGGGAGGGAGTGAGGGAGGGGGAGAGGGAGGGGGAAGGGGAGAGGGAGAGACAGAGGGAGAGGGAGAGGAAGGGGGGAGAGGGAGAGAGAGGGAGAGGGTTTTAGTTTTTCTCAATTACTTTTGCGAATTGGCTCTGTTTTGAAATATTACATAAAGGTGTTTCTCATCTCTCTCTTTACATTTGTTAGGATACTGCTGCTAAGTTCCTCTATTCTGAGTAATTTATGAGTAACGTCTGTATACTCGTATTATATAAAATTCAGCTGGATCTTGAATTATACTCATTGATTTGCGCAGGGTTAGTCCTGTTTTTCCTTAGTTTAAAATTACCCCGAAATGACGGGAAAATATCTCATTGCTTCGGAAAACCGGTAACAACATAAATACGAAATCCACGCGAGCGAAGCCGCGGGCAACAGCTAGTATATATATAAATATATATATTTGTAATCGGTTTCTCGAAAACGGCTTTAACGATTTTGATGAAATTTAGTATCCGGGGGTTTTCGGGGACGAGAAACCGATCTAGCTAGGTCTCATGTCTGGGAAAATTCGTTTTCCCCGTGTTTTTAAGCATTTAAAAAAATTACCGCGTTTAAGAAAACCTACAGCGCCATCTGTTGGCAAGTAGCATAGCTTGCTCACCCGATGATATTTTAATGTTGAAGTAGCTATTATAGAGCGTAGCTCGGTCGACCAGGTACTACACTATATGTGACAAACCTTCTATAAACAAAATCCAAAAAATCGGTACTTTAATGTTTCTATACAAAAATGTCAACAAAAATATGAAAAATTTTTTGATTATTTTTTTTTGGATATTTTGAATTTACATTAAATTACCTTATCATCCTGTCAAAGACAATCTGCCTGAGAGAATTATGTTGGGGTCAACTGCTCCATTTCCTACACTATAGAGCTTACTAGCAGCGCTATCTAGTTTAACTTTCAAAAACTGGTTGAAAACACCCTATTGTCACAAGTATTTCTTTTTTTTTAAAAGAGAAAAATTGAGAATAACCGTTCTATAAATTGACCACTCGTCAGGTGACCGCGATCGGCGCATTGTCCCGGAAGTTTTCCCATTCCGCGCAATTTAATTCACTTCACTACTATCAGGCTTTGAAATGGAAAAGAAAAATGTATTTTTATGTTTTCTGCAATTTTCTGATGTAAGATTTTAAAAATATAATTCTTTTTCTGTTTCAGGTACTGCTCAAGTTGAATATGTTGGACAAATAAGAGGTATTTTTTTTGCAAAATTGGCCAGTCAAAAAAGTTTAAAAATTGTGCAAATTTATTTTTGACATTTAGATACAGCAGGTGTCACTGTTAAAAATTTTCAATAGATAAAGAGGAAGAAAAATTTGACGCGAGCCGGATTTGAATAAGGAGAGAAATTTGAAATAGCCGCTTGAAGACGCGATAGCAGTAGCTGTGCGTTCCATTTTGCGCTAACAGACTGCTTTAGAGCACTGTGAGCGCGCTTAAGTCGGTCCAAATTGACCTAAAGCGTGCTCTGAAGCACTCGCTCGTTCACCGCCTTACGTCATTGATGACGTCATCGTTTCTGCTATCAACGCTTTAGACAAATAGGTGGAGCAGTGAAAGCGCTAATGTCAAAATCGATGTGACACATATAAAATCCCACACATTTGCAGCCAGCTGTTTCTCAAGTTTTAATTTTAATGAGTTTGTCTCTAATGGAAATGAGAGTGGATTTGGCGCACATTTTTGAGGGGTTAGCTTAGGCTTTGTTAAAGAAAATAAAAACAAAACTGACATTTTGACAGATGAACACGTGAGCGCGCTTTCCATTCCAAATTGACTAGAGCCATTAAAGCAGTGATAGCTTTGTGAGCGTGCAAAATCAATTTGGACCGTCCGTCAGTACTGTATACGCTTTTAGCAGCGTTTGTACAATTTGGAACACAGCGTAGGTAGAGCGTCGGCACGGTCGCGAAAGTCGCAGGTTCAAATCTGGCTCGCGTCAAATTTTTCTTCCTCTTTATATACAAGCCCGTTGGTGTGGTTGGTAGTGAGTCTGCCTTTCACGCCGTGGGCCGCGGGTTCGATCCCCGCCCGGGGCAAAACATTTGTGTGATGAACACAAGTGTTTGTTCTGTGTCTGGGTGTTATTTATCTATTTATGTATGTACAGGGACCAGTGGACGTCTTTCGGCTGATATGATGATGATGTATGTACAGTCTCTGGTACCCATAGTACAGGCTTTGCCTAGTTTGGGATCAGATGACCTTGTGTGAAATGTCCCCAAATATTATATTATTATTATTATCTATTGAAAAATCACAAAATTGTGGTTGGTAGTTTGTTTTATACGCCATGGAAGCCAGACATAGTTATTGTGTACACATTTTTCACGCGTCCGTGTGGTGCCGGCTTAGACTAGTACCAACTCATTCTACCTGTGGTTGTCAAAGAGCTCATTTTACCTTTGGTTGTCGTAAGAGGCGGCTAAAGGCTTATGAACCGGAGGATGGGCAGCAGCATCTTTTTGTGTATCGTACGCGTTGTCGTCACCAACACAGCGGTCGCCAGCCGCAGCGCTTACAAGCGTGGTGACTATGGTAAATCCCTTCCAAAGTACCTACCACGCGTTTCTGCTGGAGTTCTGGAGGGAGCTCCCTGTTCTGCAGTTCTGCTTCATTGGTTGTTATGATTATAAATTTTTCGCGATCACCTAAAAATATATAGTGCATAATAATTATGTCCTATGTCAGTCAGTTACAATTTATTTTATTTATTTTTATTTTATTTATATTAAGTGTACCTAACAGCATATTTCTTAAATCTATTACAAATACAGCTTATCCTATTACATAGCAGCTAATGACAGGATACCACAGCTAAATTAACATTATATTAAGTACATTAGGTGATACGTGAAGTGAAATGGAATCCGGACTCCCGATTCAGTACCATCCTGTTAGTTAAATTCGTTAAATTATCAAGACTGCGAAATTTTCCGTATAAGTTTGGATTTAAAAATAGATTTTGGAAAGGCAAAAATATCGATGTCACTAAAATTGACATTGTAGGCTTTTGTGGATCGTGATATGAATTCATTTAGAGCATAGGTAGTGTGATTAGGTGGTGTTCTGAAAATTTTATAGTTTGTTATCTGAGCCGACGTTGGGGTACATTTAGCAAAGAGGTAATGGAGCATTGTATTTTGTGTGTGAGTGGTACAGTCAAGACCACATAAAGCTTGACACATTGGACTACGTACCGTTCTTATTTCAAACTGCATTAGGGCTAGAGTTGCACTGCGAGTGTCAGGCTTTACCTGCCCTTGACTGTACGAGCAAATTATAATATTCTGCCACTTTATAAAGACTAATTTTTACGGCTTTATCAGCAAAACAAGAAAAACAAAAAAGTAAATTAGAAATCCTACAAAAGAGCTAGAACAACAATCTTTTCAAGTGAACAAAGAGCGAAATACCTAGCTCAATATTTGGGGCGGAGCCCTAATCTCTTGTTGGCGTGGTGCCATCTCACGTACCGAGGTAAGATGAAGCCTTCAAGAACAGTACTGATCATTATACATGGTCCAGTTTCTGGGCGCTTTTATAGTTACCGTGTGGTGCCGGCAAAGAATAGTACCAACCCATACATACCCGTGGGTGTCGTAAGAGGCGACTAAAGGTTATAAACTGGAGGATGGGCAGCAGCATCCTAAGATCTCTAGGCCATAAGAATGAATTTGACCCGACCATAAAATAAATAAAAAAGGAGAGAAATTATGACGTATTCTTTTTTTGTATGGGAAGAAAAATTGTTCTGAGACCTATCGTGTGTAGTATCCAATGAAAGAACTTACCAAGCCGATTCTAAAAATATATCACATCATTACATTTCTGCCACTTGTGTTAAATTAAAATAAAAGAAATTCAATTCATACCAAGTTTGGTGCTTTAGATAGGATACACTGAATATATTTTTTGTGTAATACGGGTCAAACTAATTATTAGGGCCTACAGATCAATCAGTCCGGTTTTCATGCTTTTAACACAATTTGCAGCGTTTTTTGGCGTACCGCTAGGACTATATGGCGCACTTATTACCCATATGGCGCACTTGCCCCAACCTATGGCCTCGACTGGCTATAAAAAGAAAATGTAGAGTAGGTACTCATTGTCACAGTTCTGTACGTGTAGGTATTAACAATTACTCAAACGAGAAGATATTTTTGCTTTTCCCGTGAAACCAGAGCCTTGAAAGCGTGTAAATGTCAACTTGAGTTTCAAAGTTATTATACTTTTTTGTCCCCTAAAAGTTGGCACGCGTCCATTGTGCCGCGTGGTGGCAACACGTTATATTGATAGTTTGGCGAAGTTTTTCATGTTTTGGACACACTGCGCCTTTCCCAATAGCTCTAACTGACGGGTTTCGAGATAAGTTCATGTTTTTTTTTAGTTTTTGTGATATACAGCGTGTAACAAAAAAGGTCGACCCTGAAGGATGTCAATCTGCCCATGAAACTAAACAACTTTCCTTAAGGAAAATAGGTCGAAATTCGAAATACAAATTTTGATCTCCCATACAAAATGCGCTATCAGCTGATTCAGTTTATATGGGAATTAATTTTTTGTTCCTTAGGGAAAGTTGATTTGCGGAATTTTGTGGCTAAAACTGAAACCATAGAGCTGACAATATACAAAAGTCTCGCGCTGGATTTATTTATTACCAAAAATTACCAAAAAGGATGTATTTATTACCAAATTTTTTTAATAATATAAATTGCGAGATAGCTCCCAGCTTAGATAAACGATTCTAGATTAAGTAAAACTGTTTTTAAGAAAATACTAAAAGATGTAATTTTTTTGCTTTTTAAGTTTCACAGCCTAACACTTATCTAAATTTAAGATTACTTAATTACGTAACAAATATTTTATTTAAATATTTTTATAGAAATTGCACTTTTGTTTTGCTAACTAAATTAAGAGGTCTGATATGTATATCGCCAACAAACTGTCATGTAGAACTTGTATGAATTTTTCTGAATAAAATCTTAATAATAATAAAAAGGAAAAATATGTAAAGGCAATTTTGAATGACGTTTGTCAACTACGTTTTTTGAAGTATCGGTAGGTGGCACCACAGGTGGCAAGCTCACCCAAAATACTAAAATAAGACCAAGATAAGACCACCATACGACCAACATAAGACCAACATAAGACCAACATAAGACCAACATAAGACCAACATAAGACCACCATAAGACCACCATAAGACCACCATAAGACCACCATAAGACCACCATAAGACCAACATAAGACCACCATAAGACCAACATAAGACCAAAATAAGACCACCATAAGACCAATATAAGACCACCATAAGACCAACATAAGACCAACATAAGACCACCGTAAGACCACCATAAGACCACCAATGAGTGCGAGCGAAAATTGTCTTATGGTAACTCTGCAAGATAGAAAAGGATAGCGAATCCCGAGTAACCGATTTTGAATGACACATTACTACAATTGATTACACCAAAAAACCAGCTTCGTAATAATTATTTGTAAATACAGTTCTCTTCATTAATGGCAATTTATTACTTAATTGGCTGACGTGTTAATCATAAAAATAATACGGACAAATGCACGTTAAACGGGTTAATTCCCAGCCCACTTAGCACGAGCCGCTAGACTAGATAATAGTACATTGTGTATCCAGGGCGGAAAGACAGAGGGGACATTCAAAGCACGAGCGGTAGCGGGTGCTTTAATGTCCCGAGCGTCGAAATTGCACTTCCGCCCGTGCTACACACAATGTTTTTCATCACATATGCGAGGAATATAAAAAACAAGTAATCTTAGAATAATTATAATGGATAGATAGAGTACAAAAGAAAAATAAAGAAATATATAGAAGAAATTGTACTCAACCAAATCAAAAAGCCCATTAAAGAGATAATTTTCTTTGAGCAGTTTAACAATAACACAGTTATCTCGTGAAGCACCAGTTAAATTTAATTTAAAGGCCACTAAACCCCTTCTTAACTGACGGCGTCTTAACTAAGAGCACAGTGGTTAAGATAGCGAACTCTTGGACAAAGCTTGTTTTAAATTGTTCAGCTAGAAAATGTAATAAAAGATAATAAAAACTGAAAAGTTGCTAAGGTATAAAAGGATTTAGATTACCAACTTACAATATACCAAGATAAGAGGCTTTCAGGATTATTTATAATACAAAAACATTTGAAAATTATTTTAATTTTCAATTATACGTAGTGTTACCAATTTTCGACTTGACATCTATCTGCAATGATGGACTAACTGAGCTAGTACAGCAAATGTTTACTAGGTGGCAGCACAGACGCAACGTTGAAATGCGTACAGTGGTCGCAAATCTCATAACATCAGACAGGACCAGGTAGCCTAGTTGGTAAAGCGTCTCCGGTATGACGGAGAAGACGCAGGTTTGAATCCTGCCTGTAGTTGTGAAATTTTGCGATTTTCCTTTCTACAAAACCATTTCTTCGGAAATTCCTATTCTGCTGAAATTTATAATCAACAGAGCTGGAAAAACTATTGTCCCATCTATATTATAATGATTGCTACCATCTATATTAAATCTCAACGAATGAAGATAGGGGCGATAAGTCAAGAAAAAAAAATGTTGCATTTAGCCAAAGATTTCGGACCTCCTTGCTTCGCTCGGAATAGATACCTTGCAAATTTATTTTAGTAGGGGATGACATCTGCCAACATGTCACAACCCCATCATCGATGATCCATAGAAAACATTCAAAATAACCTGTCAAATCCATAGAAAAACGCCTACACCACCTAGTGACGAATTATTTCTATAATCCTCCTTCTAAGTACCTTTATTTTTCTGTGCATTTAGCCTCCACAGCCCGTAGGCAGGTAGGTCACTTTATACAGCTTGATTTTTCATTCACCAGAAAAAAATTAAGAAATGATTCTGCCCATGAAACTGAACAACTTTTCCAAAGGAACATAGGTCGAAATACGAAAAACCAAATTTGATTTCCCATACAAAATGCGCTATCAGCTGATGCAGTTTCTATGGGAGGTCAAAAATTGATTTTCGTATTTCGACCTATGTATGTTCCTTTGGAAAAGTTGTTCAGTTTCATGTGCTGAATCATCCCTTAAATTTTTTTTGGTGAATAAAACATCACGTCGTATAATCGTAAGCGCCAGAAGACTAGAATAATAATGAATGAAATTGACATAAGCTAACGGAATGTTGCGGAATGAACGGAGAGTTAATGTCAATCCCATACATTTTTATTGTATTCTTATAGGATTAGAAAAGACATTTCAAAAGTTCATTTATTTTGCTGAAAAGGAACTAATATAATCATCTTACGCAAACCCCACCCGGTTTCTGAAACTCGTTATTCAAGAAATGCTTAAGCGCCATCTAGTATGGAATAGAAACACTACAGTTTATAAACCGAAATTCTGCACCGAGTGATTTTTCGGGGTTGAATAAATTTAAATAAGCCCTTATAAACTCTTAAAATATTATAACTATTAATATTATACATACATACATAACATCACGCCTCTTATAATATCTTTAAAACCACTTTAAATGAGCTATGCTACCCACCAGCAGATGGCGCTGTAGGTTTCTGAAACGCACAAAGAAGTAACTTTAAAAAACACGGAGAAAACTAATTTTCCCAGACATGAGACCTAGCTAGATCGATTTTTCGCCCTCGTAAACCTGGTTAATTTTATCAAAATCGTTAGAGCCGTTTTCGAGAAACCGATTACTTTATATATATACAAATATTGCTCGTTTAATAGTATAGGGTTTTATGGCTGCCCGTCTTAACCGCACAGTGGGCAGGATAAAAGGCTCTCGGACATAGTAGGTTGAAATTAATGACGTCCCACTTGGCACATGCCACACTGTGTGGGATAGATAACTTTGTCCACTTAAAGTTCTAAGCGTTTTTCAACATCTTTTATAATGGACATTGTGCACAGTCGTGGAGTGTATGCCATCGTAGATGCCAGCATTGCCAGCGTCTGTCTTCCCATAACCTAAATCTAAGTCGCAAGTGAATAGGCTTCTACTGGATCAGCTACGCTCGAAGTATCGTTGAACGTCGTTGACTATCATTGCTAGTATTTTTTTTTTTTTTTTTTTTTGTATTATTATTTATTTATTGCACACAAGAAATCACAACAGACAACCCGTACAGAAGACGACACAACAGGTACTACTTATTTCAACTAAGATATGTCTTCCAGCAGACCTTTACTTTAACGATATTTCACTGGGACACCATGGCGGCGCAACCAGTCGCGCCACCGTGGTGTCAGTAAAGACACCAGAGTCGCCACACCCAGCGGCCACAGTATTAAGGGCTATATTTCACTGGGAGTGGTAGCGCGACCAGCATCCGAGCTGGTCACGCCGCCAAATTGGTTGCGCAACCAAACGGACACCAGGTGAGTAACTCTCTATAGAGCTGTATACATTTTGTTGGTAGCTTCGACTGGTTGCGCTGCCATGGTGTCCCAGTGAAATATAGGCCTAAGATAAAGCGTATAGTAGAGCGCGTAGTTGACACTGTTGTCAGAGTAATTAAGCAGCCAAATGGCTTCTTATCTGACATATTGATATGAGAAAAGATACAGTCGAAATAATGTAGCTTGATTAGAAGGACAGCAATGAGAGAGCAGGACGGAGCGATGCGCTACACATTGGAGCGACAGAGACACGTTTCGATCCGACTTGCTCTCGCGCATAGAAAAAGAGAGAGAGACGGAATAAAAGAATGAGAGAGAGACAGAGTAAAAGAAAGAGAGACAGAGAAAGAAAGAAAGAGGGAGATAAATAAAGACAGAGAGCGAGAAGTAAAGAGAGTGAGAGAGAGAAAGACAGGGAGAGAAAGACAAAGAGAGAAAAACAAAGAGAGAGATAAAGGAAGAAAGAGAATGGCCGTTAAAAATTTAAAATAAAACTTTTAAACTTAAAGACATGTGGTGCTGGCAAAGAATAGTACCAAACCATCTCTGTTGGATGGACAGCAGCGTCTTTTTGTATTAATTCATCTTATACACTGCGGTCACCAACAGCCGTGATACATGGTGCCAGCCGCAACGGTAAGCGTGGTGACAATGGTACTTCCTCTCCACATAGTTACAGCTAAAGATGAAATTCTGGAAGGAGCTCGCTTACCTGATGTGGACGTTCCATGGAACGCTATGATGATGATGAAACTTAAAGAAAACAGCTCCAACACAAAGCTAAACCATTTTAAGACTGTGACACAAGCACACCTTTAAAGGATTTTATGCTGATGTTGTATACCTTTAAGGTTCAGCCATAAAGAATATTTACCTACTTCAAGCACTTAAACAGTTAACGACTCGAGAGTGACGACAAAATTTATGCTCAGAAATGTACAGTTTATTATTTTACAGTCAGCCTTTTTAGGGTTCCGTACCCATAGGGTGAAAAACGGGACCCTATTAATATGCCTCCCTCCGATGTATCTCATGAACCGTAAAAGTTAGATAGGTGAAATTTTAACACTTTATGTATTTCTGTTGCTGCTATAACAACAAAAAATAAAAATTATATTTAAGGGTGGTTTCCTATACTAAAAACGTGTTTTTAGGCGATTTTTGCTCGATTTATTGTTTTAGCTCAACAACACTTAACAAGCGTGAAAACTGATATGTGTATAGTTCATAAGCTACAAAATAATAAAAAGTAATAAAAACTGGTCAAGCGCGTGTCGGACTCGCGCGCATTTAACACACTTCTGCGTGACTGCGCGGATAACTAAGACGGTATTTTTATCTTAGTGGTACGGAACCCTCGGTGCGCGAGTCCGACTTGCACTTGGCCGGTTTTTCTAAAAAAGCTCTCTAAAACAATTGTATATTTTAACGGTGGCTTGGCTAAAATGTTTTCTCTCTAATCATTTTAAATCTCCAGTGGCGCCACCGTTGCTACTGGTTTAAAATTTTACTGCTCCGTATTTTAAATTTATTTTATTGCTAATTGATCAAGTTTTTATTGACATATTATATTATTTTGATTATTTGACGTAGTGTTCTATTGTCTACTTAAAATGGCACCTGCTAAGAGAACAACGAGGACGAAAACCGAAGAGGACAGGTTAGTGGCCGTTGTTTCAAATTTGGAAGTCGTAATTGCAAAATTAAACGACAAAATAAACAGCTGTTACGATATAATAAGCCTTCAACAACAGCAAATGCAAATACAAAAAGAGATGACCGCTGAAATACTACACAGCATCAAAAGTAACTCACCTGATTCCGAAATAGAAGTGTCCAACATCACACATCCTAGCAGAAACAGTTACTCAGGTGTAGTCAAAATTCCAAAAAAGCTTGCTGTTCAAAGTAACGTTGCACTTGATGAATCTGGGCCTCAAGGTTTAGCGTTCGTCCATGACACGGCTGATCTGGCACTACCCAGGCACCAATCAAAAATACCTATGTTAACGCCGCCACTACAACTTCCATCGGAAGAAAAGCAACAGCCAAAGAAACTTGTCAAGGCCAAGTCTGGCCGTGGCCGTCCACCTCGTCATGTAATGCCAGCCCCGGCTGGGGCCCCGTCAGTCGCCGATCCCATACCAGTTCTGCACTCCACACCCAGCAGTACTGGCGCTACTGTATTACCATCGCAGTCAGCCCAGGTAACGAAAACACAGACACCAGGCAAACAAGAGGGACTTCGAGCAGCTGCACCACACCCAGTCAGTCTGCACGTCTTCAACTTAGACGTGAATACCACTATTGAAGAAATTATTCATCACATTAAGTCCATAACGGGCATCACAGTCCACTGCGAGAAGCTCACGGTCACGCGAGGACAATATTCTTCGTTTCGTATAGATGTTCCAGCAGACAAAGTTCAACAAGTACGTAACACTAAGCACTGGCCGAATGGAGTATCTGTGAGAAAGTTCAATTTTGTCCCGACAAAAAACTTGAAGGTGCATGCCGGCGAACAACGTCCACGCTAAGACAAATATCACTATTTACAGTAATACACCAAAACGTTCGATCTATCTGTGGCAAAACTTCATTATTAAATATTTTATTAAACGCAAAAAACCCGGACGTACTAGCTTGTAGCGAAATATGGTGTAAAAAAAGTGAAATTGAACGAGTTAGGTTATGTGGGTACGAACTAGCTAATCACTTCTGCCGTAAACGTATAGCACACGGCGGTGTAGCTATATACGTACGCGAAGATATACAATATACACAGCGCAATGACCTACAGAGCATGGCCGTTCAATATCACTGCGAGTTGACGTGTATAGAAATATGTAAATTAAATTTGATTATAATTGCTGTTTATCGTACGGGAAAGGGTGATTTTGACATGTTTTTGCATACTTTTGAATTATTGTTAGCTAAGTTAAATGACGAAAATAAAAAATTTCTTCTAGTCGGCGACCTAAACGTGGATTACTTATCGGACAATAACTTAAGAAAGAGGCTTAATGATGTGTTGAAATGTTACGGCTGTGTGAATGTTGTTGGATTCCCAACACGCGTGTGCGCTGACAGCCGCACCTCAATCGACTGCGGAATAGTTCCCCATTCCTGTGATGTCACCGCTACACCTGTGGATACTGCAATTAGTGATCATAACGCTCAGCTTTTCACGTTATCTACGGAACAATCTCATTGTGATAAATCCAATTCTTTTCTTGAACGAAGATTGTTTAAACAGGATTCAATTAATTCATTTTATATTGACATCGAAAATTATAATTGGAATTTTGTTAATGACATTTCTATTGACATAAACACTAAGTTTAATAAATTAATTACTATTTTGACGTATTATATTGACATTCATTTTCCTATAAAAAAATTAAAACTGAAAAATAAATCTATTGTTCCATGGATGACAAATGAAATAGCTGAATTAATGAAAAAATTTGACGATCTGTCACAATTCAGACGTCAATATCCGGATGAAAAAATTATTTCGAATTGCATAGAACATTATGCGAATATCATTAAAGCAGAAACGCTCAAGGCTAGGCAAACCTTTCTGGAAAATAGACTGAAAGAAAGTAAAAATCCTTCTAAAGAAGTCTGGCGCGTGGTGAATGAAGAAGTGTCCAACATACAGGGTCACAGAGAAATAACTCTAAAGGATACTAACTTTAAGCCTATTCCTCCTAACAGCGTACCGGAACATTTGAACACTCATTTCCTCAGCACCGCTTCTAAGTTCATGGTACAAATTGATGAAGTAAAATCACTTCAGTATTTAGATAATTATATGTTTGATGCAGATGTTCCTGTTTTTACCTTACCGACTGTCACGCGTGCCAATCTAGACCATATATTAAAATCATTACTGAAAAGTAAAAACACCCTCGACGTCTATGATATTTCGGTGAACATACTCTTGTGTATCTGGCCAGTGCTATCAGGGCTGCTCGTCGTCCTGATAAACACAATGTTTTCGGAGGGCGTGTACCCTGATGTGCTGAAGAGCACGAGAGTATGCCCCGTATACAAAGGCAAGGGTGATAAGTCTATTGCAGACAGCTACCGGCCTATATCGATTGTACCTAACATTTCGAAAATTGTTGAATCGATTTTATCCCGACATTTAATGCAACATTTTGAAACAAATGACCTACTGACAGACAGACAATACGCATACAGAAAACAAATGTCAACGACAAACGCGGCTCACAAAATATTTGACTGTATTACAACCAGTATTGATGACAAATACAAAGTTGCAGGAATATTTTGTGACCTGTCAAAGGCATTTGACGTCATTAATCATAAACTATTGTTAAATAAACTTTTGAGGTATGGTATACAGAACAATGCGCATAAACTACTGCAGTCGTTTTTACAAGATAGACTCCAAACCGTGGAAGTCAAACTAGGCGGTAAAACTGTAAAATCTTGTACTGGCAACGTGACAGTGGGTATACCACAGGGCTCCGCGCTTGGAAATACCCTTTTTCTGGCATTTGTGAACGACCTGCCATCTATTATTACTGACGGTCTCATAGTTCTGTTCGCCGATGATACTACAGTGGTAGTAACTGCACCTACATATGATTTACTAAATCGTAAAATCTGCAGAATATGTGAGCAGTTGTCCCACTGGTTCTCAACAAATGGCCTATTGTTAAACTTTAACAAATCAAATATAATGTTATTTTCTGGTAGACTCGTTCAGATGCCATCCTGTATCCAAAGTCCCATGCCATTAAGTGAGCACTGTAAATTTTTAGGATTTACCCTGGACGCTAACCTTAACTGGAAACAGCACATTGAAGTACTTTGTGATCGATTGAGCAGTGCAGTTTTTGCTTTGAGGAAGCTCAGGGCACTTATATCTATTGATGCACTGAGACAAGTGTACTTCGCGTATTTCCACTCGCTCATGACTTACGGTACGATTTTGTGGGGGAACTCTACGGATGCCGGACGGGTAATGAGAATGCAGAAGCGAGCGCTGCGAACAATGGTTGGAGTGAAACCAAGGCACTCGTGCAAGGCGCTGTTCGCCGAACACAAAATTATGACACATTATTCTCATTACCTGTTCGAGGTCATAATGTTCACCCGTAAAAATCTGTCGAGTTTTGGGCGAGTGGAAGTACCAGGAAGAGAACTTCGTAGAACTGGGTGCCTTAGAGCTATTCCCCGACGCACTGCACTGCTCGAAAAAAATCCGCGTGTGCTAGGGCCATCCTATTACGAGAACCTACCTGCTGACATAAAAAATGAACCCTCTGACGAAACATTTAGGCGTCGACTGAAGGATTTTTTATTGGATAAAGTACTGTACTCTGTAAAAGAGTATATTAGTTTTATTAAATAAATTTTGACATTTTTGACATAAATATTTAATGTTAAAATAAAAGTAATTTAATAGTTTATTTGACATTTCCTTTGACATTATTATTATTGATTAAAATACACTTAAGTATTTTATGTTTATTTGTTTATTTTGACATTTTTCACTTATTTTGACATTAAATATTATAATTACAATGAATTTGCTTTGTTTTACCTGTCTTTTGACATACTTTTATTTTGTTTGAATTATTTTTATTTTATTTCGAATATTATTGACGATCATATTATTCATTGACATCTGAACAATCTATGTAATTTTGAATTTGATAATATGAAATAAAGAAATCTAATCTAATCTAATCTAAAAAAATATTGAGCGTTGAGATTTTTTTACTCCACAAAATGAATTAATGTTGTATTCAAAAGTCTGTAGAAGTAATAAAATAGTTTTTTTTTTAAATAGTCGTATCCATAGGTCGTAGCCGTAGTTAGTAAATACGTTTTGTACACTCAAGGTCAAGCTTGACACTCACAGTGCGACTCTAGCCCGTACGTATATTGAAATAAGAACGGTACAAAGTCCAGTGTGTCAAGCTTGATGTGCTCTTGACTGTACGTTAAAGGCGTCACTGCATCGCACACAGTGAAGATAGATAGATAGAACACTTTATTGCTCACATAACAACAAAAAAAAAACAAATGTACATGGAGAACTTAACCTAATGTGGGCAAAGGCTGCAAGCGATCTCTTACAGGCAACTTTTGATGTTAGGGATACATAAACAGAGCTCTGCAAGTATATTGTAGCATTTCATCTTAGGACAAAATATTTTCATATGCAATACATAGAAGGGTATATCGACCTTGAAGGATGTGATTCTACCCATGAAACTGAACAACTTTCCCTAAGGAACATAGGTCGAAATACGAAAACAAATTGTCCTCACATACAAAATGTGCTATCAGTTGATTCAGTTTCTATGGGAGGTCAAAGATTTTTTTTCGTATTTCGACCTACGTTTCTTAGGGAAAGTCTCACACAGTGAAACTACTATGGTATTTTATCTTAGCAGAAAAAAATAAATGAGTAAATTTTACATATAGTGAGGGGAATAAAAATCGAGCGTCGGTTAAAGGGAGGAAGCTGAACGGAACAAGGAAAGTTCCAGAATAGCATGACACAAACATCTTATAAACTTAGAATAAATAGAATTTTAAAAATATACTTACTAAAAAAAGCAGTCATCATCATCATATCGTGTGGGTTGCAAGGTCGATGACCGACCTCACAAACCCTGGTGTCAGAGTGGTTGAGCCGCCAAAGGCCTCTGACATGGCTCATTAACGACTACATCCGTAGATAGTAGTCGGGACCAACGGCTTAACGTGCCTTCCGAAGCACGGAATCATCTAACTTTTCGGACAATCAGGTGATTCATCCTGCAATGTCCTAACCAAACTGGGGAGGTCGCACAAAGGGATTTTTGTTTGACAGTGTCCCCACCGGGAATCGAACCCAGAACCTCCGGATCGAGAGCCGAGCCCTCTAACCACTAGACCACAGAGCATTAGACAAAAAGCAGTAAGAATAATGTACAAACGAGATTAAGACACGACCGACGTCGACCTCATCTCTGTTCTCAAGACTAGATCGAGGTCAAGAGTAAGCCCATTGACAACAAAAAGAATGAAAAATTAGCTGAAAACTTCATAACATAAGATAGGTAAATTGTTACGCAAGGCATCAAAATGTTTAGGTATTTGGTGCGAGATATTTCTTTATCTACTCCCGTACCGGAATATTCCGAATTCGAAACCAATGACAGATTCGAAATTGAGGTCATTGTCCGCTATCATTTTCATTTCCACACTGTTCCATACTACGAGCAGTACGGAAATGGAGTATGGATTTTCATTCCGCAACTGTTATAATACATAATTTTCAATCTGCATAGGCTAAGGCAATACTACCACAGAACTACATACAGCCTATTTTAAAGTAATTTTGTAAAAATACTTTTTACTGGGGGACCTATATTTAAAAGAAAACGGAGAGTATCAGGCGTGACTAGGAGTACATAAATCGACAAGAAGCTGACAGTTGGCTCGCTTCTATATAAAGTGACATTGGCAACAAAAGAAGTGATTTGAACAAAATGGAAAGTATGTACCAGGAGAACATGATTCTACAAGAGGCTGTCAGTAACCATATACATGAAATTAATGTTAAAGCAACGTCATCCACAAGCTCTGGATCTGGAATAACTTCGGGAATATCTTTAATTAACTGTACTAACTGTTCTCTTAGTTCAATAAATTGATGACTACTCTTTAAAAAAAATTTTTAATTCGTCGGTCGTAGATAAAGTTTTGTATGCAACTATACGTAATTAGTCATTTTAACACTCGATCTATACTATTTTGATACTCGGCTGCGCCTCGTATCAAAAACCAGATCTCGTGTTAAAATTACTCTCATTACGCAACAGTTGCATAAATAACTATTAAACACTTGAGCCAGCGAAGGAGTGTTTCAAAAGAATTATCCTGAGCGTAGCGAGGGTATCAAGGCACGAGACGCGAAAAACTTTGCTGCTAACCGAAACACCCAATTTTTCACCTCCCTTCGATGAAAATATTAACGAATACTCGTAGTGCCAGAAGAGTTAGTTCCATGTAGTCACATTCCCATGTAGTCACGTTTAAAAAATACCTATCAAAAAGTGCCATCGGATCACGAATTCGGTGGGAGTGTGACTGGATGAGACTAACTCTGCCAGAACTTTATATCAAAACATAATCCACCATCACATTCTATAATCAAAAACCTTTTCCACGCTAGCGGCCAAAAATGACTTTTTCATGCAGATTTGAACGATTAAGCAAAGTTTTTTGAGCGAGGGAGGTGAAAATTTACTAACACGAAGTTGCTCAAGGGCCCCATGATCTTATTTCACGATCTCCCTTCTACCATCGGGAGTCCAGACGCACCAGTCCACCCACACTTAGTATAGTTGATATTCCATACATTCGAAGATGTCGCACGCGGCTAAATAGTGGATTCTCTGCCTGTGTTCCCGAGTTCATATCATCATAACATCCCATGAAACGTCCACTACAGTACAGAAAGCTTCCTCCAGAATTCTAGCTTTGCTTTTTTTTTTGTAGTTCATATAGCCCGAATCTATTCAAGTCGCGAGTAAATAGGCTTCTTCTGGGCAAGCTCGTCCCATCGTCGACCTCATCTCTGTCTTCAAGACTAGATCGAGGTCAAGAGTTACCCCATTGACTTAAAAAAAAAAAGTTTTTTGTGTAAGTGAGGCGAAGAATTATTTTACTTGTATTTTGCCGCAAGTGAAGCACTTAAGCCTGAGGGCTACATTCTGACACAAATGCCAACTCGACCGTAGATGTATGAAATTAATGATCGAGTGACATGAGACATTTGATGCTTTTGCCCCGAGCACTCTCTTCATGGCCCATTGTGCAGGCTTTCATATCTAATCATGTAACTATGATTAATTTCTGCCCGAATAATTGTACAACTTAGAAATAGTCGTCTGATCATAAATCTTAAACTATTAGTCGAGCAATAGTTTGTATATTTTTTTGACTGTGCCAAGTGCGGAAATCATGGGTAACTCTGAAGTTTTGTTGGCATACACGCTTATCATAAAAATTCAGGGTTCGATTTCGATGTTTGAATGATGGGTATACATATTGTCATGCATGAGTATAAATAAATAAAATAACATTAAAATGTTTTATTTCAAGAATCTTAATACAATTCATGCAACGGAGACTTCCCAGAAAGTAATCAAAAGATACTTGTGGCAAAGAATATATACGGGGGGAATGTCTCGCAACTACCCTTGTGGAACTTTAGAGAGTATATTGTATTCATCATTTCGTGTGGGTTGCAAGATCGATGACCAACCCCACAAACCCCGGTGTCAGATTTGTTGAGCCGTCAAAGACCTCTGACATGGCTCATTAACGACTACATCCGTAAATAGTAGTCGGGACCAACGACTTAATGGTTCTTCCGAAGCACGGAATCATCTAACTTTTCGGACTATCAGGTGATTCATCCTACAATGTCCTAACCAAACTGGGGAGAGGACACCGGGAATCGAACCCAGACCCTCCGGATCGGAACTGAGCGTTCTAACCACTAGACCATGGAATCTGTGACGATTGTATTGTATTTTTATGACTCCAACAATACAGCATTTCTGAAAGTAGTGTCACGGAGCGGGGCTGCATACCTCGCATGCTGCCTCCTTTCGTGATCCTGGCTCTATCGTCCTTGTCCAAAATTCTAAATTCCTATTTCAGATGTCTTCTATCTCTGTCTTTCGGTGTCATTCGTGTCAAAAACAGTCAGTTTATCTTTGGAATTCTGGTCGCGCTCAGAGAGGAGGTAAATCACTACGTTTTAGTCGCGCTGGACGTGCCCTCGCGCAGCACGACCACCTCTTTCCCTTTCTTTATTGTATTTGTACCCGAGATTTGATTGTCACAAAAAATTCTTTACCTGTACGTTGGTTTTGCCTACCCCCTTTAACCACGACCCTGTGAGGACCCTCAACTTCTGTCTGCCGCTGAGAAGATTCCGGTGGAAGTAGAGCTATGAGTATGATCAAAGTTCTGATAAATGGCATTGGTACAGTCAACAGCAGGTCCAGCTTGATAAGCAGCATGACTTTAGATCTTTTTACCCGACTGCGGCGAAGCCAAAAGAAGTGGTATGTGTTTGACCTGTATACGTATGTACCTATCCACAGTACCTATCTATGTCCGCTTCTTTCTTCCCTCGTAACAACTAAACGGCTGAACCGATTTTGATAAATTATGCGTCTTTGAATTTGTCTTATCTTAATAGCGCGCGTGATCGTGGGTTTATTAAAATTGTGAAAAGTCAATATGGCATATTTTTCAGAACACTTTGAGCATCATGATTTTTTTTTCCTAAACCCACTGCCTAAACCTACAAGAGGCGATCACCAAAATATGTTAAAGCAAATATTTGAGAATAATTTCACGTAACAAATCTGAAACCACCCCTTTTTGTACTTTTTTTTTGTTTTCAGTTTATTTCTCTTTGACCTATGGACCACTAAAAAGTAAATTACTTGCCATAAATTGTGATCGGAACGAAGCGGCGATGCAAATCGCGTTAACGCAGGCCTTTTCCATGACACCATCTGTTATACTGTAATCAGACGGAACCTTTTCATAGACAGCGATGCTCAAACTTTGTGACATACATTTGATGTTGTTTGTATCAGATTCAGATTCAGATAATTTTATTCAATGTAGATTCTTTACAGAATACTTATTGAATGTCATGCAGAATACAATGCAAATAAAGCGAGTCTACTATCATCCAAAACAACGACACTGCCACCGACTAAAGCCACGATCACACCTTTTCAACCTACGTGAACAAGTGTTTAATTCACAAAAAATCCGTATTATGTGTACTAATTATATAACGTTATAAAAGTGAAAATTGGTCTGCGTCTGTTACGATTTACGACTAACCCAATGAACTGATTGGACTGCTTCCTGAGATACAGGTTTCCTAGTTCAGGAAGTAGGGTTGTTTTTCTTAATCAACTAGTATTACCTAATTTATGTGAAACTACCCTATAATGTACGTTTTGTAAACTTGGTAAATAAAGATTTTTATTTTATTTTTTTTATTTTTTTTGATTTTGATAAAACTTGGCAGGAAGATGGTTTGAACCAGGGGAAAAGTCGGTAGCTACGTTATTCTGAACCCCACGCAGACGGAATCGCGGGCAACAGCTAATTCCCTAATCTCTGAGAAGCTCTGAGAAACTAATTCGGCATACATTCGGTCTTTATGCACCGTCCCCGCATCTCTGGTAGCTAAATATCCTGCACCCAAAGGTTGCCTAGTAGAGATTGCTGTTTAGCAATAACGCCGCCTTGTTGTACACCTGTCTCTAATATAAAATTTGTATATTTCTCTAAATTTCGTGTGCAATAAAGAATATTGTATTGTACATTCCTCGTTGAAGTAAGGATATTGCAATTAACATAACCAAGCCACCCTACAATGTATGCCGAATTAGTCTTTGATTTCAGTAAGGTGTGATCGTGGTTTAACCTGTTCAGGCAGCGGCGTCGCTGCCATCCATCGCATTGTGTCAGTTTGGTGTCAGTTGCAGTTGGTCCACGTACTAGAACAAAATACCTGACAATGTAGTGCAATTACCTGAGATAAAGTTTAAAGAATATGTAAAGCAAACGTAATGTAAAAAAATCGGTTGTCTGTAAAGTCGGTTTACTGACGATAGTTGAACGTGACAACGTCATAAGAAAATACTGATGGAATGGGTGCATGTTTCAAAAGAAAATTTTAATTTATTTGTTTGATAGATATTTTGTATGGATATAGAGAAGGAGGTAAATGGAAATCACAATTGAATTGATCAAGTTACATTTATTTGTACTCGTACGCATAAATACAATTATGTCGTTTTTTTTTTACAATGTACATAGTACAGAGCACGAATATTCGCCACAATTATCGTTGCTATAAACAATTGACACCACATTCACTTTTCACTGCACTTCATACTTGACGAAAACATGTAAATATGTAAACATGTAAATAGCAGCTGTCCACGCGGACGCATCGCTCACTCAAGTAGGAGAGAGACAGATGTCGAACGCTGCCGAACGCGGAGGCCGATTGTGCCTCTTTGTCGCTCGTTCCGCGCTCTCGCTTTCACTTCAAGCCTTAAATGGAACGCCTCAGAGCGAGGTAACGCCGAATGAGTCATGTTTTTTCGTGCGTGCAGCCGGCTCCATCGAATTATAAGACGTTGTCACGTCAAAAACTTACTATAGATTAGATCATTTTATCAATGACAAAGAGGTATGGTGCTCTGATATTCCAGCGAAACACAAGAAACACATTTTAAAAAGCTGACCCTTAAAGTAGGCCGTGCTGCAGTGGTTTCTTGCCTATTCTTTCACGCTGCCAAAGAATGATCCGGAACGGTGTAAACTCGCTCCATTTACATAGTATTCTGCATGACATTCAATCTTTAAATAATCTGCATTGAATAAAATTACCTGAATCTAAATCTGGACAGAAAAATCGGTGGAACTGTACATAGGAATAGGATAAAATAGAAGTTGTAGCATACTACTGTTACTATCGTATTACCTTCCAGCAGTAACATTGAAATGACAGTTTGAAACCTACGGATACGTTTTCGGAAGCTCGCAAAAAATCGTATCTATACAAGATTTTTTAAGCCAAAACTTTATAAGGGCGAAATCGAAATTACGACTCTTCGATCCACTGATCATTGTGTATGTAGAGTTGATGTTTTTTGTGTAAATTTCCAAAAATCTTAGGACATAAATTGTATAAACCTCTTAAAATAAGCCCTTAAAAGTTTTTACAAAAAATTATTAAAACTGGTATGTTTTGATAAAAACTCGGAAAAAAGCTATTTCATAATCAATAGCTTTTAAGCCGTTGTATCATTGATTAAAAATGTTTTTATTTTAAATTAAGAAACTTGTAAAGACGTTTTTCTACTTCCATTTGTTAAAGTTCGAAATACGAAACCAGAAACAGTATCACAAACATTGCCATTCCGACAACAGTTGCGTAATATTTATAATTGCAACTGTCTACAATACGGTAATAGAATTTTTTCACCTTTTTGTTAGGTTTGGCAACAAAATTACGTTAATACTATGTTGTATTGGATGCCATCGGCTAATATGCTAGTTTCCAAACCATACAGGACAACTTCAAAAAAGAATTCATGCACTTATGCACTGAACCCCCCCATACACAGTATTATATGATGGCTGGCCGAGAGGAATTCGCGCCATTCGCGCTTATTTAATCCGTGAAAAAAATAACTTTTAATTTATAATTTAACGATAACATTTTGATTTTCATTCAAAATTTGTAAATATGAGTAAAATGTTCACGCCGACCGAAATAATTAAGGCAGCGTACGAAACTCAAGAGGACTTTATTGCCAAAAAAGTGGAGGTGTTCTAGTGCTCTAGTACTACGACAAAAGTAAACAAAGGGTACGTTATTTTCTTAATGATTTTTATGCTCGTAGAAAAAGTAATGTATGCCACTGATTGCAAACTAGTCACTGTAACATTCGTGCTGTCTATTGTGACATTCGGCTGCGCCTCATGTCACAAACAAGCACTCATGTTACAATGACTATCTTTACCTGAAGTGGCATAAACTACTTTTTCAAATTTGCATCACATTGCATGCCTAAATTGTACAGTTCTTCAATTTCTACATAGAGCCGAGATTGAGAACAATACAACATTGTACCTAATGGTATAGAAGAGTACAAGCAACTGCCATAAACTAGTAATTAAAAATACATTAACGGCATCCGCCTCCGACAGTTTGAGAGCCGCAGTATGAGATAAAAAAAAGCTCAGGCCGGGACATTGGTCATGCCCGGGATTTCTGCCTGGAGTCCGTGAGGTCTTCCTGGAATACAAATGGAACTATTACGTATACTTACTCGGCTTTAAGTGACAGTCGGAAAATGGGCCAGCCAGGGAGGTACTTAGAGGCACTTTTAATGGCCCCAGGCCCCACTGACTAGACTAGTCACTAGGAGAAGAAGCATCTATAAGATGTAGAAAAAAAAACTTATATGAGTTCTTGCTTGAGCATCGAGGGCTCTACACAACTACACAATTTTTAGGGTTCCGTACCTCAAAAGGAAAAAACGGAACCCATATAGGATCACTTTGTTGTCCATCTGTCTGTCTGTCAAGACCCTTTATCTCACGAACGGGTAGAGGTATCAGGTTGAAATTAATACCATATATTAGGGTCCATAAACCACACAAGATCTAAAAATATTTTTTTTTTTACAACGACGCAATCAAAAGATATGGCCTTTTATGTTCTCATCTCCATGCATTTATGCACTAAAGCAAAACCTATAGGGTACTTCCCGTTGACCTAAAATTATGAAATTTGGCAAGAAGCTAGATCTCACAGTACAAATAAAGGGAAAATTCTGAAATCATTAAATATTACAAGTTTTCTCACAACTAATGGTAACCAATTGTGGTGAGCTCCCGTTTCAAGAACATTCATATAAGAGAGGGGTCAAGTTGGATGGTCGTGGATGCGATTTTTGTTTTAGTTCTTTTTTAAAAACGGGAACACTTACAAACTTGAAATTTGGTATGTTTATAGTGCATAAGCTATAAAATAACAACAAATAATAAAAATTGGTCAAGCGCGTGTCTGACTCTAAAAATCTAGCACATTAACTTACTGAAATTACAACTACTACGGAACCCTCGGTGCGCGAGTCTGACTCGCACTTGGCCGGTTTTTTTTGCTTTGTATTGGATGATGACACAAATGCCTCCCACATAAATATTTCAAATGAAAGTGTGGTTTATTTAAAACAGGTATTAAAATAATAACAAAACTACCGTGAAAATTATATTCTGCGAGGAATTATCCTAGGATTAGCCATTATGGTCCTTTCAACTAAGGGAACGATCGCAATCTTACGAAATATCTGGAGGTCTATAGTTCATCCGCTTTATTATTTATTATTGATATATTAAGTCATTTGTGCAACTGCGGGGTAAATGTGTATTCACAGTGGAGTTAAAATTATTAATATTTTAGGTAATTCACAAAGGATGCAATCGCTTCTTTCAAAAGTCTGCTTTCTTAATCATTGTGAACTTGACTTTATAATTTTAAGCGACGTGATTGGTTACAGGGCGTGGCCAACAGCGGCGGACAGTGATAACTCACTGCATTCTTAAGACGGACGAACTATAGACAACTTGCCGTAAAATTTTGAGATGGCGAAAGCGAACGTCGTCATAAAATGTATGGATGACATAATATGCCAAAAGTCATCCCATACATTTCATGACGTGTGCTTTTGTCAAATTGCACGTTGTCCAGTATGTTTTGTGTACTTCTCCTTCAGAAGTAGGTTTAATTTCCTGAGTCCTGCCCTGTCAGAGGCAGTGCTTTTTGCCTGCCCTTTTCCGTCATTTCCGAACCCTGCCTTATCTAATGCGTGAACCGAAACGTTGTCGAACGTCATTTGTTTTATGATTACCGTATAGCGTCACAAAGGAACTAATACTGGGGTCCCGCCGCTGGATCAACTACTTCATAAGATACATTAAGGAAAATATTATGTCGTGACAGTAGATGCCTAGAAACACACTTTTTCCTTGCGGCTCAAATTCCTTATATTAACCTAGAAAATCGGGGATCACGGTTAGTGTAGGCAACGAAGCAGTTGACCCCAACATAATTCTCTCAGGCAGATTTTATTTGACAGGATGATAAATTATCATGAAGTAAATGTAAAAAGTATCAAAAAAAAAAATTTCATACGTTTTTGTAATTTTTGTATGGAAAAATTTAAAGTACCGATTTTTTTATAGAAGGTTTTTCTCATATAGTGTAATACCCCAGCAAAGTTTCATCGACTGAGGATTTAATGTTGGGGTCTTCATACAACGATCCGCTTCGTTGTCTAGACTAGGTTGCGATCCCCGCTGCGGAGCGTACCTAGTTCAGTACATCTCGCTGGCCATCCAGCGAGGTAACGCGGCCAGCGTGATGGGATCCTTCGAGCCTGGTGCGCTCCGTGGCGGATTTTTGACTAACTTTTATGCTCAAGTTTAAGTATTACCTTTGTATTTTGACCAATAATTTCGTTTGACTTGTGTTATTTATAAGTTAATGTTTCGAATTACATTAAATACAAATACATAGAAATAAGCATCGTCGTAACATCCCATGAAAAACGTCCACTACAGGACAGGGCGCTCCCTCCAGAATTCTAGCTTTTGCTGGAAAAATGTGGAGGGGAAGTACCATAGTCACCTCGCTTGTTAGCGTTACGGCTGGCACCATGGACCGCGGTTGTAGGTGACCGCAGTAAGTAAGATGTAAGATACAAAGGAGCATGCTGCTGCCCATCCTCCATCCTCCTTAGACGCCTCTTACGACACCCACGGGTATGTATGGGTTGGTACTATTCTATGCCGGCGCCACACGCATGAGTAATCGCAAAAAGTATGAGTTATCCTTTTAGTACCGATTTTGGGTATATAGGTACTCGTAGAGAGAGATGTTTGTCATCGGTCGGACCCAAAGATTTCGGACCTCCTTGCTTCGCTCGGAATAGATACCTTGCTAATTTATTTTACTATGGGATGACATCTGCCAACATGTCCCAATATTTTATGTCAAACTATCAGTGATCACTAGGAAATATTCAAAATAACCTGTCAAATCCATAGAACGACGCCTTCGCTACCTTGTGACGAATTATTTCTTTAATCCTCCTTCTAAGTACACTTATTTTTCTGTGGTCGGACCTATATAATATCTGACTTTTAAACAAAAAACAAATAATGAAAATAGCTTGGATTATTGATTCGTCTTCGCGCTGCAGAGATCTTCATTATTCTAAGGAAAATAGTTATAGAATTTGTTACTGTATACTAAGGTAATCTTTATTGCAAGAAAGTTACAAAAATACGATTCTCGAAATGATTACATGTAGATAGATAGATAGATAGATAAATACTTTATTGTCACACACAAAACACATTAACAATAAAAGGAGACTCTTAAATCTAGGGTGACAAAGGCGGTCTTATCGCTAGGAGCGATCTCTTCCAGACAACCTTTGCATGCAGGAAAGTTTGAATGAAAACTGTAGCAGTATGTAAAGGCAGACTTGTCCCTAAGTGAGATCTCTACCAGTCAACCTTAGAATGACCAAAGGAGAAAGTATAGCGATGCATGATGCAAGCGTGCAAACAGATAAAACCAAGAAAAAAACCTATTCTGGGAGCCAATTCTTGAATATCATCGGGTGATAAAATGTCTCTCAAATAATAAAAAATCACAGATTTTTCTTTTCAAAAGTGAACTTTTGATATTTGCAAAATACAGTTTGTATTTTTCATATTTTATTATAAGTATACTTTTTAACATTACATCACGGTAAATTTTAACTCATAAAGTCTCAAAAAAAATTATTACCCGGTGATATTAAAGAATTGGCTCCCTGATTAACTTACAAAAATTTGGTTAGGGTTCCATCCAAAACTATCCCGATATCTCTCAATATCTTTACTCAAAGAATCTTTGTATCTTTTTACTATCGGTTTTATCATTATTAACAATTCCACATTAATAATCTTTCATTAAAGCCGCATTAAACACCTACTATATTAATAAAGCAAGACTTCCAATATTAAAAACACCAAGACCACAGCTGGCGCCGATGAAAAAACTTTTATTTTATATTTGCATATTTTTGAAATCCCTTAAGACGAATATTGCAGTATAAATAAAGCTTCATTAGGGTCGAACCCCACTAGAGCGAAGAGAAAATAAGCACATCTCTGAAAAAAAACAATTGTTATTTAAGACTGCCATCCGTAAATAAAAAAAGCCGGCCAAGTGCGAGTCGGACTCGCGCACTGAGGGTTCCGTACCATCATCATCATCATCATAACATCCCATGAAACGTCCACTACAGGACAGGGAGCTCCCTCCAGAATTCTAGCTTTTTCTGGAAAAATGTGGAGGGGAAGTACCTACCGTAGTCACCTCGCTTGTTAGCGTTACGGCTGGCACCATGGACCGCGGTTTTATGTGACCGCAGTAAGTAAGATGTAAGATACAAAGGAGGATGCTGCTGCCCATCCTCCAGTTAACCCTTAGTCGCCTCTTGCGACACCCACGGGTATGTATGGGCTCCACCACACCACCGTACCACCACATAAACATAATTGTATTAGTTGAAATTTCAGTAAGTTAATGTGCTAGATTTTTTGAGTCCGACACTCGCTTGACCAAATTCTGTTATTTGTTGTTATTTTATAGCTTATGCACTATAAACATACCAATTTTCAAGTTTGTAAGTGATCTCGTTTTTAAATAGAACTAAAACAAAAATCGCCTCAGCGACCATCCAACTTGACCCCTCTCTTATATGAATGTTCTTGAAACGGGAGCTCACCACAATTGGTTACCATTAGTTGTGAGAAAAGTTGTAATATTTAATGATTTCAGACTTTTTCCATTATTTGTACTGTAAGACCTAGCTTCTTGCCAAATTTCATAATTTTAGGTCAACGGGAACTACCCTGTAGGTTTTGCATTTTTGAATAAATGTATGGAGATGAGGACATAAAATGCCATATCTTTTTATTGCGTCGTTGTAAAAAATTGAAATTTGCAGACCTTGTGTGGTCCATGGATCCTAATATATGGTATTAATTTCAACCTGATACCTTTACCCGTTCGTGAGATAAAGGGTCTTGACAGACAGACAGACAGACAGACAGACAGACGGACAACAAAGTGATCGTATAAAGGTTCCGTTTTTTTCTTTTGAGGTACGGAACCCTAAAAAAAACAGCTAAAGTAAATAAAAAATGCGTAATTTTACTTTTTTGTAAATACAGTCAAGAGCAATATGAGAGCAATTCAATCTTGTTCTTATTTCAAACGCTTTGTTACTTAAACGCGCTTCATTCGCACTGCAAGTGTCGAGCTTGATTTGCTCTTGACTGTACCTCCTTACTACATACTTGAATAATTCATAGAACGATTGAAGTACTCTGTAAGAGACTTGTTTCTGTACTAGGAGGAGGCCTGTATCATAGATTATACAGGGTGTTAATTTGATTGCGTGCCATAGCTTAGGGGGTGTTTCAGTAACGATAAAGGAACAAAAAAAATCCTCCTTAAAAAAAAAACTAAAACTCCATTGAAACTTAACTAACGCGGAGGGCAATGACCCGAACAGAGCACCAGTGGTACGCAGTATCAGTAGATAAGGTAGGCACATACATAACTGAAACTCTTTCGCGCGATTTTTGATAGCGCGATGCTCAAGGTCATTGCCCTCCGCGATAGTTTAGTTTCAATGAAGTTTATTTTTTTTAAGTAGGATTTTATTTTATATTTTTTTTGTGTTCCTTTATCGTTACTGAACCACCCCCTAAGCTATGGAACGCAATCAAATTAACACTCTGTATATAGTGAGACCATTGTAACAAGTCCGTTTTGACTAAAATCATTTTTGGCCCTACATATTTTCACCGGTCAATCTCTCCATGACAGTGTTTTTCCTTTGACTTGAGATTGGCAGGAATGGTTGTTCCCCCTTACAACGACCGATTGCCAAAATTTTTTAAAAAAAAATTTAAAAAGTGAAGTCCGTTTTGACAGCTGCTGTCAAACGTATGAATAATTGTGATCAGCAAAGAAAAATGAACCCTGATTGTTGATGTTAAGGAAATGCAAAAACTGACGTCACATGATGGCCTTACTTTATCAGCTTCTCCAACTCTGGACCAGGTGGATAACATGTAGGTACAGATGGATTATTGTAACTCTAGCTCTGTCGGTAGTGTCGGTTAGGTTTAAAGATACTTTATTTCTCAATAATGACATTTACGTCACTTACATGAGAACAAAAAATAAAACAAGGTTAACAATCGTTCGTTTTGCATCGAGAAGTTACACACTTTTATGCTCACTAAAAACTTAAAACTTAACTGCATTTTCACAACCTAAAGTCACTTGTAACAATTAAATCATTACATAGTCTTACTGATAATATGATTAGCTAATTTAGCTTTAAATGTCATAATTGAATTAATTTTTAGGGTTCCGTACCTCAAAAGAAAAAACGGAACCCTTATAGGATCACTTTGTTGTCCGTCTGTCTGTCTGTCTGTCTGTCAAGACCCTTTATCTCACGAACGGGTAAAGGTATCAGGTTGAAATTAATACCATATATTAGGATCCATGAACCACACAAGATCTGAAAATTTCAATTTTTTACAACGACGCAATCAAAAGATATGGCATTTTATGTCCTCATCTCCATACATTTATTCAAAAATGAAAAACCTACATGGTACTTCCCGTTGACCTAAAATTATGAAATTTGGCAAGAAGCTAGGTCTCACAGTACAAATAATGGGAAAAGTCTGAAATCATTAAATATTACAACTTTTCTTACAACTAATGGTAACCAATTGTGGTGAGCTCCCGTTTCAAGAAAATTCATATACGAGTAAGAGAGGGGTCAAGTTGGATGGTCGCTGAGGCGATTTTTGTTTTAGTTCTATTTAAAAACGGGAACACTTACAAACTTGAAAATTGGTATGTTTATAGGGCATAGGCTATAAAATAACAACAAATAATAAAATTTGGTCAAGCGCGTGTCGGACTCAAAAAATCTAGCACATTAACTTACTGAAATTTCAACTAATACAATTATGTTTATGTGGTGGTACGGAACCCTCAGTGCGCGAGTCCGACTCGCACTTGGCCGGTTTTTTTTAGAGATGACGGTAAGTTGTTAAACAGTTGCGCACCCTCATAAGTGAACATTCGCTTGCCATAGTTCGTTCTATGCCTCGGTAATACTAGGTAGCTGGCCCGTCTCGTGCTGCGTTTAGATACATTTTTGGTTTGGGTAAGTGAGATTGATGTATGGATGGATTTATGTAGGATTTTTTGTATAAGTATGCATGTGTGGTAGGTGTAAAGTTGTTTAATGTTCATAAGGTTAGTTTCTTTGTATATTTTATGAGTAGGAGTTAGATACGCATAGTGGTTAATGCGCAGAACTAAAAAAACCGGCCGAGTGCATGTCCGGCCACGCGCAGTGTAGGGTTCCGTAGTTGCATTAGGAGTCATTATTGTTAAGCAAGTTTTGATTTTGTTATAAATATTTCCCTCCAAGATGTTCAGCGCCTGATTGCTATATTTATTATTTTCAGGCTTTTGACTATTATTACTCGCCAACCTATACAGTCTTCTTAGCCGTGATAGTTTTCCTTTTAAGGGCAATACACATCAAAGCCGCCGGCCCGCCGACACAACCCGGCGGCCTATTAAAAAGAATCATGTCGGCAACATTCGCCGCCGACATGTCAGCGACTTGCGTACATACAAATGTCGAGCCGCCGACATGTCGCCGACAATTTTTTTCGCCGTGTAATTAGCGAAGTCGCCAACATAGCCCGCCGACAAAAGTTGCCAACATATGTCGGCGGGCCAGTGGCTTTGGTGTGTAGAGCCCTTTAAATTCATCATATATACTACCAAAGTTTCTGAAATCAACCGTTTAGCTGGAAAATTGACTCTAACAAAAAATTGTGCTTTTAAGCTAAATATTTCGCAATCGTAGCCTTAAATAAAAAACCTTTTTAAAATACTATCTAACGACAAAAGAACTATCTAACGACATCCCATACTATGGGGTAGACGAGTAAAAAGAAATAAACAATTTTTTTGGGGGAGTTACACCAAATAAATAAATCTATACATATCTATACATATAATAAAAGAGTAGAAACCGCGTGTCTGTACTTTTGATAAATTTATACAAAAATTAGTGTGGGCGATAAGAAACGACTAATAGAACTCAAAAATATGTTTACTGAACTTTTTGTCTGTCTGTCTGTCTGTCTGTATGTTTTCGATAAACTCCGAAACTACTGAACGGATTTTCTCGCGGTTTTCGCAAATAGATTCAGCGTAGCTCTGAGCAACATATAGGCTATGTTTCATTCAAATCGGTTCACTCAATCAGAAGCTACACTAATGTAAAGTATCAAATTGCCTGTACGATAATAACTCACAAACCGATTCAAACCGAGTTTTTCAATTACGAGTTTGGCTTACTTTTGTGCAACATAAAAGTTTAGTTTCATTGCAAACGGTTCACTCAGACAGAAGCATGCAGCGGCGCAAATAACTCACAATTTATTGAACGGATTCAAACGGGGTTTTCAATAAACTGTCAAGCTTACTTCTTTGCAACATATTAGCTTACTTTCATTGAAAACGGCTCACTCAGACAGGTGCGCGAAATTTCCGGCGGAAGTGCCAATACGAGTATCTCACAAACAACTGAACCGATTAAAACGAGGTTTTCAGTAACGTATTTGGCTTACTCCATGCAACATGTATGCTTAGTTTCATTGCAAACGGTTAACTCAGACATAAAATACACTAAGTTTCAAGCGGCGGCACCAATAACTCACAAACTTCTAAATGGATTTAAACGGGGTTTCCAATAACGTGTTAGGCTTAATTCTTTGCAATGTATTAGCTTACTTTCATTGAAAACGGTTCACTCAGACAGAAAATGCCCGAAGTTTCAATAGGCGGCGCCAATAGCGAACAAACTACTGTACCGACTCCAACTGGCATTTCCATGACGTGCTTGGACTAGGTACTTCCGTGCAACATATAAGCTTAGGTTAGTTGAAAACGGTTCACTCAGATAGAAGTTACGCAAAGTTTCAAGCGAAGGCACGAATAATTCAAAAACTTTTGAGCAGATTCAAACGTGGCTTTCAATAACGCGTTTGGCTTACTCCTGGGCAATAAATAAGCTTAGTTTCACTGCGATAGGTAGGTTCACTCTGACAGAAAATCCACAAAGTTTCAAGCTGCAGAACCAAGAACTCACCTACTGAACTGGTTCAAAGTCGAACGAGGTTTTCAATGACGCGTCCGGCTTCTTTCTGTGCAAAATATAAGCTTTATTTCATTGCAAACGGTTCACTCAGACAGAAGGTTCGCGAAATTTTAAGCAGCCGCACCAATACTACACAAACTACTTGAACGACTTAAACGGGGTTTTCAATAACGTATTTGGGTTGCTTTCGTGCAATATCTGAACTTTTTTTTGTTGCCATCGGTTCATTCAAACAGATAATAGGCGAGTTCAAAGTTTCAAGCTGTGAAACCGAGCTGAAATCAAACAAAGCTTATAATTTTGTACGGAAGAAAGCCAAATACGTTGTTGAAAATTCCGTTTGATTCGGTCCAGTTGTTTGTGTAAAAGTCTTGGGTACAGATAAAGATTGGTAAAATCTAGATTTAGTTTTATTGTAAAAATAATAATAAGAAAATTCCTGCTTCGGCATGGCGGTGCAACAAATGTAAAAAAAAATATGAAAGTTCTAAAGTTTTGAAAACTAAGGAAGTACTTAGGTACTTATAAACGAAATACTTCAAAAAATAAAGAGAGAAGTGTATCATTGTTTTTTAGGAATTGTCTTTTAAGGGGAGAAATAAGTGACAAAGTTTGTACGGAAGTGAAGTCCAACAGTTTTGTATGTAGGTACACTCAACAGCACGTCAGTAGAAACACTTTTGGACTTTATGGCATGGTAATAGAGTTGAAAAAATTTCTACCGACGAGCGGTTGACCGTACATGTAGAGTTAAAAGCATGTGAAGCTAGACACGTTGGAGTTTGTACCGCCCTTTTTCAGTAGCCACAGAAGCTAAAGTGACTGAGCCTCAGATTTAGTTAGGCTTTGTTTTTTATGAGAAATAACGAAACCCGTATCACAGTTACTCCGCGTGGAATTCGACTATGATTTTACACTTACGAGGATAGTGGGCGACCTAACAGTCCACACATAAACAAGAGGTGTTTAATTTACAAAACTCCGTATTATCGGTACTCTGTATACCTAATAATATAAAAGCGAGAACTGCACTGTCTGTCTGTTACACTTTTATGACTAATCAGATAAACCGATTGTGATAAAAACTTGGTACGAAGATAGTTTGGTTTGAACCATGGGAAAAGTCATTAGCTACTTTTTCTGAACCCCACACGGACGGAGTCGCGGGCAACAGCTAGTTTTCAATATTTTATTTAATCACTTTGTCGACGTGATTAATATGTATACCCGTACCAAATAACGACATACGTAAAGTTCTCTGAGCTAAGTCGCAGACAGACAGACAGGCAGACCGACAGACAGACAGACATGACGAAACTATAAGGGTTCACCCATGCGCAGAAAATAACCGTCAGTGGTAGTGTATCTAACTAAATCGAACTTACTTCGGTGACTACGTAGCTTAATGTCGAATCCTAATATGAGTATTATTTTGTGAATATGTGTGTTCTTATCGATCGACCAATCGTTATTTACTCGTACATTGCTTTATTTACATGAATCTATTTGTACATTTCTAACGTAAGTAATTCGCCCATTTAGCTTGCATGAATAGAAGGCAGTATTTGTATACGACAAGAAAAGTGATAATAAAGGGTCGTTGCTGCCAAAGGCACTACACTCTTGTGTAGCTTTGGGTCTCCACTGTTCTTTTGTGCGTCGACCCTAAGATTCTCAGTAGATTTCATTAGCGGCGTTGTGGCACAAGAAAATTGTCAATAAACGTAATTGGGACTGAAGGACAGCTGGGGCCAATTAATAAGCGAGAGACTGCTTTCAATTCCAGTGGGACAGAACCGTGCCACCGATGTTGACAATACCGGGGAGTTGGAAGATGTGCCCGAAGTCTGTCTCTGGAAAATTGAAACTGGGACTAAATTCTTGAAGTAGTTAAAATATCACTTTTGAGACTTTAAAAGTTCGTTTTGATAAACTTATAAAAGGTAAAGTACCTGGTCGACCGAGCGTCACTCTATAATAGCCGCCTCAACATTAAAATATCATCGGGTGAGCAAGATATACTACTCGCCAACAGATGGCGCTGTAGGTTTCTGTCTAAAACGCGGTATTTTTTAAAAATGTTTAAAAACACAGGGAAAACGAATTTTCCCAGACATGAGACCTATCTAGATCGAGAAACCGATTACAAATATGTATACAAATATTGCTCGTTTAATAAAACATTAAAATCTGTAATTTAACAATTAAACACAAAGTACTTGATAGTTATCAATTGTCAATTTTCATTTTTTAAAACAAAAATCTGTGATTTTGAATCGGTGATATTCAAGAATCGAGTCCCTGGGGATTTAGACCGAACATCAGTTACTTTTTACAAGGTACGAGTATAACAGAAAGAATACAAACTCTGAAAGATAAGAATACAAACTCTGAAAGATAATAAGATAATAAAACAAAATTTTTCGAGGAACATAGGTCGAAATAAAAAAAAACAATAATTCAAATGCGCTATTTGCAGTTTCGCGTTTCGACCCATGTCCCAAAGGAAAAGTTGTTTTTTTTTTGAGGAACATAGGTCGAAATAAAAAAAACAATAATTCCCGTATTACAATATTAAAATGCGCTATCTGCAGTTTCGCTTTTCGACCCATGTCCCAAAGGAAAAGTTGTTTAGTTTTATGGGAAAATAATACCCCTTTTCATAAACAGCGTGTAACGGAAAGGTGTGATAATACTGAAGGGTG
This sequence comes from Athrips mouffetella, assembly GCA_947532105.1. Taxonomy (NCBI): domain Eukaryota; kingdom Metazoa; phylum Arthropoda; class Insecta; order Lepidoptera; family Gelechiidae; genus Athrips; species Athrips mouffetella. The sequence goes on along the minus strand of OX383976.1, from coordinate 3,909,772 downwards.
GGAATCTGCCCATGAAACTGAACAACTCTTCCGAAGAAACATAGGTCGAAATACGAAAAACCAAATTTGACCTCCCATACAAAATGCGCTATCATCTGATGCAGTTTCTATGGGACGTCAAAATTAATTTTGGTCTATGACCTATATTCCATGAGAAAAGTTGTTCAGTTTTATGGGCATTTCACACCCATAAGTATTATCACAAGCTTTACGTTACACGCTGTATATTGTCATTTCACACCCATAAGTATTATCACAAGCTTTACGTTACACGCTGTATATTGTCAGTTTACTATTAATCAGTACCAGGACCAAATTCAGGACGTTCTGAATAAAGGCCAGGTTAAAAGTACCCTAAACCGACGAGCATGTATGAAAGGATTGATGAAAGTACAGGAAGCAAGGGAAGTATGTCAAGATCGTAGCAGGTGGAGGACTGTGGTCTCTGCCTACCCCGACGGTAACAAGGCGTGATGTTATGTATGTATGTATGTACTATTAATCTGTGATACCTATTGTATAAAAAAATTTAAACCTTTTGTCGTCGGTAAAATATTATCTATTCTCCATACAAAATTAAAATCTGATCCGGTCAATTTGTATGGAGAATTTTTTTTCAATTTTAATTTCCAAGATTTGTAGAACAAAAGTTGTTCAGTTACATGGGTAGAACTACCACCCAAGAGGTTTGCGTATTTAATATTACACGTTGTATACAGCGTAAATTTGTATTGGTTTTGCTCTCGAAGCCCATTAATTGTACTCATGAAAACAAGCAATTTTCCGAAAAAAAAAATACCCGAAAAAAATGTTTCGCCTTCCCATACAAAATGAGTCGATCACGTGACCACTTTACTATGGGGAGGTGAAAAATTTTTTACGAATAAAATTTTTTTCGAGTAAAAATTTTTTTTCTTCGGGATAGCTGCTTGTTATCATGAATAGAATCACTGGGCTTCGGAAGCAAAACCAATGAAAATTCACCCTCTATTCCGTGATAATCATCATAACATCCCATGAAACGTCAACTACAGGACAGGGAACTCCCTCCAAAACTCCAGCTTTTGCTGAAACAATGTGGAGGGGAAGTACCATAGTCACCACGCTTGTTAGTGTTACGACTGGCACCATGGATCGCGGCTGTTGGTGATCGCAGAATGTATGATGATACGATACACAGAAGGATGCTGCTGCCCATCCTCTGATTCCTTAACCCTTAGTCGCCTCTTACGACACCCACTACGGGTAGGTAGGGATGAATTGGTACTATCCTTTTTCGGCACCATACAGGCTGTAACTCTTGATTTATCTTCGTACTAGCTAACTTTTTCGAACATAAAGAACACGTGTGGACCTGTGTCGCAAACTGCGGAAAGTTCCCGCCTGAGGAACTTTTCGCGTCATTATAGTGTGGAACTTGGGAACTTGGAACTATCTAACTCGAAGCAAGTTTGTCAATGTGGATCTTGCACATCGTGAAATGTGGTTACTTCGGGAAGACGAGTAAAACACGAGTAGATTTTTGATGATAAAACTGATTTATTGTAATGACTGTTGGTCTTATATACTAGAAAATCAAGGGTGTTGTGACGAGGTGGTACATTGTAGATGATAGATTAATCATACGAATACAGTAAATTGTTGTCTTAATGGTCATCTACTAATCGACTCTTCTTGTTCTTCATGTCAATGTACAAATACCATCGCGTTGGATCAAATACTTTCCTCCCAAAACCTTACCACATCAACGTCTTTATCCGACGCCTCGCGCAAGTCCTCGCCAGTGCAGGTGGAGAGGCACAGTGAACAAGATTGTGTTTATTCGGACAGGCATAGTCTGCCAGGTGTAGGTTGGTGTGCGCTAAGAGTGATTGCTGAGATAAACAGGTATGACAGACAGACAGACAAAGTCGCACCAAAAGGGTTCCTTTTTTTACCATTTTGGTATCGGGACCCTAAAAACGGCCAGAATGTTGGAAATGAATGATGAAATAATGTAGCGATGCTACACCACACCCTTTTTCCGTTGGTGTCGTAAAAGGCAACGAAGGAATATTATGAAAAAGAACATAATTTATCTTGATAGGAGCAATGACATTATGTAGGACCTAGGGACCTCTCAAGTGGAACAAATTTTGCAACTGAGGTAGTTTTTCTCCGCAGGCACTTTGCAGTCAGTTTGGTCGTTACGTGAAGTTGTGCAGTTGTTCTAAGTTTGTACAGCTCAGAGCGACATCTGCCGAGCTAGTCGTGTGAGGAGACTAATGGGATGCGTCCGTATTCTGGTCAAAACTTGTTTCAAACATAATTTGCTCTATAACCCTTAGTCGCCTCTTACGACACCCACGGGTATTTATGGGATGGTACTATTCTTTGCCGGCACTACACGGGACAAGTCGCTATCACACCTTCCTTAATTCAGAAACTAATTTGGCATTGCTCGTTGAGGTGAGGTTCTTGAGATAAACAGAACCAAGCTTCCTAGCAATGTATGCCAGATTTGTCTCTGAATTGAGCAAGGTGTGATTGCGACTTTAGGGTAAACACTGGGATCCTTGAAACTTTGCATTCAGACCATGAAACTGAACAAATTTCCCTAAGCTATATAGGTCGCAGTACGAAAAAAAAATTCTCATCTCCCATCCAAAATGCGCAATCAGTTCGTGCAGTTTCTCTAGGAAGCAATTTTTTTATTGTATTTCGACCTATGTTCCTTAAGGAAAGTTGTTCAGTTTCATGGATAGGTATAAGGAGTCAAAAACATTCAGCTGTTTCTTACTTGGATAAGCCGAAACTTGGTGAATTTCCTTGATTTAGACTTTGAACACATTCGACAAACTTTCAGGGTAGGTCCTGTAATCGATACAGATCAATTTTGTATACATCTAAGGATATTTGGAGTTGTAATTTTTTTGACGTTGTAACGACGTATCAACTGTTTTTATTTTTATAGAATCTATGAGAAATGACCCGTTTGGTATATTTTACTTCACGCCATTTTTCCACACGCATAACACGTACTTCTTCAAAGCTTTGGCTAGTAAACTTCCCATTGCACACCCGTGTGTTAAGAAAATATGTAATTTTTTTTGGATATTTTGAAGACAAATATCTTTTTATTTACTCAGTATCTTGCCGTGATTTTCAGGTATGTGTTGCTTGACCGTTCAAGTGATCATATCACCAAGACCAAAACATGAAAATCCAAAGTTGCCTCTTCAATTTTCATTCTTTCCTCTTTTTGTGGAATCTGAGGTGTTTTAAGTAGTGAAATTAAGTAAACAGAAAGGTATTCGTAGTTGCTATCATATGACCAGCCTGAAGTTTATTACTTAGTTTTTACAAAAAAGTCGATATTTTATATCGGGCGCTTAGGTCATTTCAGTATATCTGTCGCAATGTAATGCGTTGCGGATTGCGCACTTTATTCCTTTCTTTCAAACGAAAAGACTGTGCGCCCACTGTCAAATAACTATCTTTTCTATACCAAATTTAAAATATGCTTTGTCCGGAATACGTTCTCAGCTCAGTTCTCTAGTCCTGCCATGTTTGCATTTATTGTTTAACTTAAACCAAGTTGATTAGTTCAGGCGACGAACTCGATGCACCCAAGTTTGCTAGAGAGTCCTACTTAGCAGTACAGTTTGACGTACTTTAAGTTTGACAATAAGCGATATTCTGTATCTTGTGGAGTGTAGTTAAAAAAAAAATTATTTCCTCTACAAAAAAAAACATGGGCAAAAAAGTAGGCACAATAAAATGTCTGTAGAGGCTGGTTTCAAAGCTAGGTATTCCTGTGTTTTAGGCAACCAGGCCTCCACCTCCAGAATGAATGAATACAATTACAATTAAAACATACTACTCGTATAAGCTAGACATCGAGGAGTTTTTACAAAATTTGAACACTATGTAGTCTAGGAAATGAAGCGGATCGTTGTATGAAGACCCATGCATTAAATCCTCAGCCGATGAAACTTTGCGGGGGTATGACACTATATGAGACAAACCTTCTATAAAAAAATCCAAAAAAAAATCGGTACTTTTAATTTTTTTATTCAAAAATGTCAAAAAATTTATTTAAATTTTTTTTATGAATTTTTTCTGGGTATATTGAATTTACATTAAATTCATGATACCTTATCATCCTGTCAAATAAAATCTGCCTGAGAGAATGATGTTGGGGTCAACTGCTTCATTTCCTACACTAATGAGGCCACGGAATACAAAACACTGTTTACTGTTTTATATTCCGTGGTCGGGCAGACACGGGCAGTCACGGACTTTGTCCGTCAGTGCGGCCGGTATTGCGAAAATTAAAGTTTTTATCAGAATAAAAGTCAAACTCAGAGTTTTTCACAATTGCTCTACGTTTTATACTAAATAACAAGCAATCTAAACAACCTTTACGACTGAATAACTCTTTGAACTGAACAACCTATTCAAGCTGTTTTGTTTCCAAACCAAAGATTTTGATTGATTGACTATAATAATTTTTTTTTTAATTCATCGTTCCCGGAAAATGGAAAATTTATGAAAAATGTTTTGAAGTTTATTCCAAAATATACTCGTACCTTATTACGTAAACAACTACATTTTCTTTTTGTTCTTTCAAATTTTGACATGTTTCTTCACAGGATAATTCGAAAATAATTGCCGTCTGCTGTGCTTCTAAAGCCCTATCAACGACAAAAAATATTTGAACAGCTTTGGATTAAAATAGTAGATTGTATCACAAGGCTGTAAAATAATATTTTTAAGGCGAGGGCGATATTTTGAATCCAGAGCGAAGTGAAGGATTCTTGAGTAGAATCCCGAGCACGGCGAGGGATTCTAAAGTAGAATCCTGAACGTAGCGAGGGATTCAATAGGTCGCCCAAGGTAAAAATATTTTTTCAGCCGCGTAATACACTCTACTTTTCATCTCTTCCCTTCTATACCCACATTTGCAGTATTTTTTTAAGCAGTCTTTAACAGACTTTCAACATGGTTTTGTCAGGTCCAGATCTACTAACACTAATCTAATTAATTATCATAATCATCTAGTGGAAGCAGTCGACGCTGGTCATCAAGTAGACGTTATTTATACGGACTTTTCAACGGCATTTGACAAGGTTTGCCACACTAGACTGGCCATGAAACTATCTTCGTGTGGTGTAGGTGGTCCACTTCTTAAATGGTTTATTTCATACTTAACGGATAGATCACAGCATGTCGTTGTTAAAGGGTTTAAATCAAATGAATATATAGCAACTTCAGGAGTGCCCCAAGGGTCTCATCTGGGTCCCTGGCTGTTCAACTTATTTATTAATGATATTACAAAACAAATTAATTATAGCCAAATATTTCTTTTTGCTGACGATCTAAAATTATCCCGGGTTATAAAAAGCAGTAATGATAACATACTTCTCCAACAAGACATAAATTCTCTTTCCTCCTGGTGTGCTGAAAATAATATGTCATTAAATACACAAAAGTGTTATCATATAAAATTTACAAGGAATAGAACAATATTTGCCTCACGTTATGATATCAATGGAACTACTCTTCAAGAAGTTACTCAGATTAGGGACTTGGGCATCCATTTTGATAGTAAACTGACTTTCCTGCCGCACTTAGATAATATAATTTCAAAAGCCAGTAAAATGTTAGGTTTTGTTATAAGAAATGGCAAAGTTTTCAAAAGGTCTTTTACCAAAATAATTATTTACAATGCTTACGTTAGAAGCAACCTCGAATACTGTTGTATGGTATGGACACCCGGTTACAATATTCATCAGCTCCGTATTGAACGCATACAGAAGAGGTTATAAACGACATAAAACGACAACTCAACTCATATGAAAAAAGACTAGATTACTATAAAATAGACAATCTAAATACCCGACGACGATTGATAGACTTAACTTTTCTGCATAAACTTTTCAATAACAGAGTAGATAACCCACAACTCCTAGAAAGCTTTCAAATCTACGTTCCACCCCGTATTCCTCGCCAACCGGTAGGTTTATTTAAATTACCATGCTCTCGAACCAATCTCAAACGGTCTTCAGCTGTTTCTAGGCTAAGCCGTAGCTACAATGCCCTTGGAGGTACCATCGACATCTTCAAGGATTCATATAACTGCTTCAGAAATAAAGTTTTGCTCGCTGCAAGGGAACAGCAGTCTATTAGTTAACTTTTTCCTGCACATTTAGCATTAGTTACTTCTGTTTTTTATATTATTTTTTATTTCTATTTGTTTGTTGCAATGTAATAAATTTAAGCATGTTGTGGCTGCCTTAACAAGCAGTGCATTCAATTATGTTTTTAGAAGTAAGTTGTTAATATAAGTGTCAATGTAATTTGCTAATGGCGGTCCTTAAATAAAATAAAATAAAATAAATAAATCTCCCTCTATGAGAAAAGAATAAGACGCTCATCGAGACACACACTCGTCATTAGTTTTAAATATAAAATACCATTACAATATTATTACTTGATAAAAAATACTTAAAATCATATTAAGTATTATTTGTAACAACTGAAAATGTTATTGACATTCTTGTACTAATTAGGAACAGAACCTCTTTGGTTGGTAGTCTTGTTTACATTTCAAGCATATTTCTTTTTTTACATTCATAATAGTTTTTGTAGTACAACCGGCCAGTATCATTTTTCATACAATATTTTGGTACAATCTCTATGGTTGACCTAAAATATCCCTATGGTGGACCTAATTTCAAATTCTAATTTTAAATCCCATTTTTACCCGCTGCGAAAGTCTCTTGGAGAAAACAGCTATTTTGTTCGCCTTTATTGACGAACCGTTCAGCGATTTTCGAATAGATGGGATGAAAAGTGTATTTTCCACCACCTTTTATAAGTCCTATAGGAGGGCGCAGCAGATCAACATAAGGCATAAGGAAAATCATAGTGCCACCGAAGGAGGTTTTACTACGCTTCGCGTGGGTTAAAACCTCCTTGGTGCCACCAAATAATCAGTATGAATATGATTAAGTCAGTTTGATTGCTGTAGTCCCAGATTAGTAAGTTAATGTACAGAGTAGTCAAATGCGTGTAATATCTTTCACTGAATCTAAAAAAAGAAATTACCAACAGTGATCAGCGTTCCACCCACTTAAGAGTATGAAAACGTAGTTGATAGACGTTCAAGAAAACTCCCTATTATCCATAGAAAAATAAAGGTAATTAGAAGGAGGATTAAAGAAATAATTTGTCACAAGGTAGTGAAGGCGTCGTTCTATGGATTTGACGGGTTATTTTGAATATTTCCTACTGATCATCGATGATGGGATTGGGACATGTTGGCAGATGTCATCCCCTACTAAAATAAATTTGCAAGGTATCTATTCCGGGCGAAGCAAGGAGGGCCGAAATCTTTGCTATTATCCATCAGTCTGATCATCAATCAATAATTCCGCGACTTGCACGTAAGTCCCATCAATCAGACCAGACTGATGGAATTGACTGATGCCAGAATCACCGTGTAACCGCTATCTTAAGGTTCTTTAGACATGAAACCCATCCCTAAAAAGTTTGAAAGGTGAACCTGAGGAAATAAGGAAAAGCTCGAGTTTTATATTTATTTTTACAGTTGTTTTGAAGTTTACCTACGGGTCGTAAATTGTGCCATGAGGAACGCAGAACAACAACTTTTCATTAAATAAGATCATAAGGGTAATGAAGGAAGATTAATGAAAATATGTGTCACAAGGTATTCTGTCATTGATTCAGTTATTGTCGGCATAGGCTTCGTTCTGTAATTTTCTGTATGAGGGTGTCAAATCAAGTTTGATGATTTGACATTTCAACTTGGGACACAATGGTGGATGTCATCGCATAGTAAACTAAATTAATACTCCTTCTATTCCGAGCAGAGCAAGGAGTCCGAATTCTTTGAGGAAGATATTGCAATACATACATCGATACATATACATCACGCCATCTTTCGTTGGTTGTATAATTCGCCGCTTCATATAATGCTTTGGCATTTTACAAAATAGCCGAGATTTTTTTTAATTCGTTATTTTACATAACATCGCGGCATTTCACATAACGACGCGTAATTCGTTTCTGTAACCTAACCCAAAATTTGAAACTACTGATCTAACCCCGTTTACAATCTGCTGATGCCGTTTTACTATTTGCCGAACATATTCAATTTACGTGCGTGATATACAGGGTGCAAGGGACAGGTTTACAAATGTAACTGAACGACTTAAGACTTTCAGGAATATAATAGTACATTAAGATGCACGTGCGCTATTTTGGATATTACGGCCGAGGCTCTGAAATTGCAGCCCGAGCCGCAGGCGAGGGCGTAATACAGCCGAGGGTGTAATCACCAAAGCGCACAAGCTTCTTACGACGTTTTTCAACACATTTGCGAATAAAAACGAATCAAATTCACTTACCTTTTTGCGGTTCGGGCTGCGATTCCTGAGCCTCCATTTTTCGTTCTCACAATACTTTTCAACATGGAATATTTAACATGGAACCACAAAGAGCTAGGTTTATACTTATTCGCCAGCTCATTGAAATAAGCAAAAAAGTCATTCTCTGAAAACGAATTGGCATTTTTGCTGTTCTTCCATGCAATAAACTTTTCGTAGACAAGAATGTATTTTTTATTTGATTTTGCTGGAAGGAGACTCTCACTTGCATTTTGTGCCCCAGTAATTATTTCCTGCGTGGTTAAATTAAGTTCTTCTTCATTGCTTGAAACCATCGTAGTCACAAAAATCAAAGCAAATGAAAATACTTCTGAAAAATGGCGCGCGGAATTCTTGTTGCGCGCGCATTTCTTTTTTCAAATGTGGAGCTGTGACGAAGCAGTGGCAATGCTCCCAAACAGCGTAGTCATTGAAAAAAAAACAAAAACTTAAAATTTATTGCTTACAAAATCAATTAATGTTAATTTGTTGTCAAATTTAACTAATCTCATGCAACAAACAGTTAATATAATATATTTACATCAACATTAGGTTTAAATTTACGAAAATGTTATAAATATTTTAGACATTAGAACTCCTTGCTCTTTGTTAATATAAAAAAAAACCGGCCAAGTGCGAGTCGGACTCGCGCATTGAGGGTTCCGTACCACCACATAATCATAATTGTATTAGTTGAAAGGACAGGGTGGAAAATGTATGGAGCTCGGTCTTTTATTCAAAAATATTCCAAAGCAACCTAACCACTATGTAGAAAAAAAAACATAGATTCTAGACTTAAAACTGAGCCTACATGCCCAGTTGTGGGACTTAAGCACCCACCATTTAGGATGAATTAATTTTCAAAAATCAGCTAACTAGTCCACTCAAAAAGTCTATAAAACGCATCTGCCACTATCTATCTCTTTCTAACGCCTACTTAGCAGTTCTATTGTCTTCTCTTTTTCACAAGGTTATTAGTATAGCAACAAAACCGCGAAAACGACTGTCAGTGACATATTTTGAAACATTACAGGGCATACTTAACAATTTTAAACAGATTAGTAAGGTCACATTCCAAAATAGGGATGTGCCTTAAAAGTTTAAAAATTCAGAGTAGGAAAATATCGATTTAAAAAATTCGATTATATGTCACTGACAGTCGTTTTTGCGGTTTTGTTGCTATAATAATAAATAACCCTGTTAAAAAGAGAAGACAATAGAACTGCTGACTAGGCGTTAGAAAGAGTTAGATAGTGGCAGATGCGTTTTATAGACTTTCTGAGTGGACTAATTAGCTAATTTTTAAAAATTAATTTCTCCTAAATGGTGGGCGTTTAAGTCCCACAACTGGGCATGTAGGCTCAGTTTTAAGTCTAGAATCTATGTTTTTTTTCTACATAGTGGTTAGATTATTTCGGAATTTGATTAAAAGACCGAAAAAATCCATCTCCTTTCAGTATGTTAATGTGCTAGATTTTTTGAGTTCGACACGCACTTGACCAAATTTTATTATTTGTTATTATTTTATAGCTTATGAACTATAAACATACCAATTTTAAATTCTGTAAGTGTTCCCGTTTTTTTAGGGTTCCGTACCTCAAAAGAAAAAAACGGAACCCTTATAGGATCACTTTGTTGTCTGTCTGTCAAGACCCTTTATCTCATGAACGGGTAGAGGTATCAGGTTGAAACTAATACCATATGTTAAAGTTCATGAACCACACAATAAGGGTTCCGTTTTTTTCTTTTGAGGTACGGAACCCTAAAAAATAAAAATTATATAACTAGTGCTATAATATATAATGAGAAAAGCACGCGTTTTTAATAAGCTGGATTATGGACCTAAATACAGTGCAAATAGAGCTGTTTTATGAGCAAATGTGTTGAAAAAAAAATTATCGGCCCTCCACACAAACTGTCCAATCCAGTTAGAATTTTTTTATAGAGAGGGCGATTTTTTTTCATTTCCTGAAAGCTTTATTCGTTGAAAATTTATCAGTTACGATGACTGATCATGCCCTTTCAGTATTCGGAAGACTGTCCCTTACAACCTGAAGGGTACTTAAGAAGAATATAGTTTTAGTATGTGGCTTAAACCATGAAACTGATCATTTTCCACTAGGAACTTAGGTCAAAATCCGAATTTGTTTTTTCATGGTTTTTTCAACCTCCCATACAGACTGCTTCAGCTACAAGCGCATTTGGTATGGAAGGTCAAATATTGCTTTTCGTATTTAGACCTATGTTCCTTGGGAAAAGTTGTTCAGTTTTATGGACAGAACCACCTCCTAGAATATCCGTGTACTCAAATAATCGTGTATTAACAGTTTTGCGGGTGCTTGTTTAGTTTTTAAGAAAAACAAAAATTTTTTTTTAATAAACATATTCTAACTATCTATCTAAAAAACATGTCAAATAAGTTACAAATAAATTAAATAAAGTAAACCTGAAATCTATCTAAATGAAGTAAACCTGGGACTGAACAAATTTTCCTAAAGATGGTCGATACCAAGAATATCACTGATGAGAGTCACAGGAGAAATAGTGTGCAGAACGTTGTGGCGAAAATTATAAAATCAAAAATAATTTGTTTGGAAACTGTTCTTTTCATGTTCTCTTGGTCCATAATGTGTTTACTTACAAAATTAAATTTTTAGAAAAATTTGGTCGTGTTATACATCATCATCATCATGGGGTGCCATCTTCGAAATGAAGTTTGGAGGTCAGCAATCGGTATTCGTCGCGGCGTTCCGCCACCCTCTTCAACTCGTGGTAGTGTAATCCGGTCCAGTCCCTTATGTCATCGTACCATTTCCGTCTCGGCCTTCCTGGTGGCCTTCTACCCGGTATCTTGCCTTCAAGAATTGTCCGCAGGAATTGAAATGCGGAGCCTTTAAAAAAATCACAAAATCCTATGAAGGGTGTAAGGGACGGTGTACTGAAAACTGAAAGGGCGTGCTCAGTTAACGAAATTGAACAACTTTCCCAAAGAAACATATGTTGGGAAATGAAAAAAAAATTGACCTCTCCATACAAACTGTTCGACCAGAGTGGGCAATTTGTATGAAGAAGTCAATTTTGTTTTCATTTCCCAACATATATTTCTTTGGGAAAGTTGTTCAGTTTCGTTGACTAAGCACGCCCTATCATTTTTCGGTACACCGTCCCTTACACCCTGTATATAGTGAACCTAATTTGAGCGTTTTTTTTTTTTTATTTGGACAATGAAATAGTTCGCTGCCATGAAACTGATATTCAATAAGTATTCTGTAAAGAATCTACATTGAATAAATAATCTGAATCTGATAAACTTTTTCCAAGAAACTGCATCAGCTAACAGCACATTTTTTTTCGCATTTCGACCTATGTTCCTTAGAAAAAGTTGTTCAGTTTCATGGGCAGAACCACCTCCTAAAATATCCGGGTAGGTAAAAACAACGCAGTATTTTACTAAAAATTTCATATCGATATTGTGAGAACGACAGTCTGTCAGTTATTTATCGATGGCCCACCGAGTGGTACACAGTTGCGCACTTTAGAATATTAGTTTTCAGTGCTTTTCAATGAATTGTTTTGAAAGTAAACAAAAGTTCTTGCTCATTACTTAAACTCTTCGTCTGTGAGTATTTTAGTTTAAAAAAAGATACCTATAGCAAGATGAAATAAAGTATATTGTAATAGTTAAAACAATAATTTTGCAGTATTTTGAAAAGTTATTACCTAATTCATATTACAGGGTCATTTTTTGGTCCTAAATTTGAGTATGTTACTTAAAAGACAAATGGGCCCAAAAACGAGATAAGGTCATATTCTTCTCATATACAAATACTTTTATAGATCGTTCCGAATCCTCATGGGTTTATTGCGTAACTTTTTAGGGGTGTGTTCTGTTTTGTAGCATCCGATTTAGGCCGGGTGCAGGGCAGCCTGTGTCTGGCACTATTATGATTCAATGTTTGTGCCGATGCACAAACCAAAAACAAAAATGGCGTTACTGTATTTTGAATCCTGGAATCTTGGAATGATTTGAAGAAAATTTTAGTTATAGTTTACTAAGTATTATTTAATCTGTGGTACTGGCAAGACTCGTCCCGTGTGGTGCCGGCAAAGAATAGTACCAACCCATACATACCCGTGGGTGTCGTAAGAGGCGACAGCAGCATCCTCCTTTGTATCTTACATCTCACTTACTGCGGTCACCTACAACCGCGGTCCATGGTGCCAGCCGTAACGCTAACAAGCGAGGTGACTATGGTACTTCCCCTCTACATTTTTCCAGCAAAACCTAGAATTCTGGAGGGAGCTCCCTGTCCTGTAGTGGACGTTTCATGGGATGTTATGATGATGATGATGATGACTGGCAAGACTTGGAGTTTGACGTTGGGACCAGCTGGGCCAGCTGTTTTTGGTGATCGCGTGATAAAATTGAGCTCCAAAATTGTTGTTGGGCTACTATTGAGCTATTGTTTTATATTTGATTGTTACGTGGTGCCACCCTGGATTTACCGATCTTGTGTTGGGGCGCCCCCTTCAAAAATTGTGTTAAACGGACTTATGGTAATCATATGGAGAGGTGAAATACTTTTGTACAAGTTCCCAAAAGTCGTAGTAAAGTTTTTGTAAATACATCAACCCTTTGGGTGCCTATTGGGTGCATTCTTTGTTCATGGCTTAAACGGTTGGTCCCGAATTCATTAAAACTGTCTATCAATATCTTTTTAATAACTGAAATTTATTTCAACAAAAGCTCGCTAAAATCTCTCATCACTCAACTAAGCTCAAATCATAATTAAGTTTAACTACCCATTAGAACAGACCATTAGCTAAAAGAGAGTATTATCTGAAGCACAGAATATAAATAAACCCAATAAACATATATTTTAACTAGGGGTCATTAGGCCTCCTACTCCTGAATACAATTACTCGAAGGCACAGAACAAATAAATGTTACTTTTAATATTAATAGAAAGGACACAAAAATATTAATAATTTTTTTATGTTACAAGTGGGCAAACGAGCAGGTGGGCCACCTGATGGTAAGTGGTCACCACCGCCCATAGCGCTCACGTATTATAGTGGCATAATTAACACAGCGAACCACGTTGCCCACACTGAGAACTAAGATAGTATGTGTCATTTGCCAGTACGCACTAGCATCGCCTCTTCTGGTTTTGCAAGTGTCCATGGGCGGCAGTGACACTTTCCATCAGGTGAGCTGTCTGCTCGTTTGTCTTTTAAGACAGTAAAAAAAAAATTCACTAGCACCCTTCGAACCGAAACACAGCAGTGCAAACACTGCTGCTATACGCACTAAGCGAAAAACTAACAAAAATACATTATTTTTTACTAAAATATTACTAAATCCGAGGACAACAAATGCCCTGTAATATCCATGAATTCATTTTTGTTAATGCAGTTAGTAAATATTACATGTAACATTTTTGTAATTTCAAGAATGTGTTAGTAATTTACGATGTTCAATACAAATACTGTTTTGTAATTATAAGGGTGCAATAGTAAAATCGAAAATGGGGCCCTCATAGGTAATACTAAATGTTTTGTAATTTTAGGAGTACAATAGTCATTACGGAAGTGACGTCATAGGTAAATACTAAATGTTTTGTAATTTTAGGAGTACTGTAATAATATCGGAAATGATGACGTCATAGGTAAATACTAATTTTTTGTTTATTTTAGTGTTCCTTTTGTAATTTTAATTAAAGTGTTTTAGTTTTAGTAAGTAGGTATAACTGGCTGTAGTAGACGCATCGCAAGAGATTTTGGGGATGATTCTAAGTTATTTTGCTCATGATAACAGATAGAATCGACTCGTAAAATCTCCTCGTACACCTCCGCCATAGCAAGCATGGGTTTTTTAATACCAACAACACAAATTACCAAAACTGGAACACTTAAAAAAAAATAGTTTTCAATGAAAAACTCATTTAACTTTTATTAATTATTTTTTTTTATTAATAAAGTTTATTTCAAGTACACAAAGTTACACAAATAGAAATATCTTAAATATGGTAATATCTTAAAGATGGAAGGAACATCATCTGATGAATTTGAAAATCGATTTAACCACATCACACACTTCCACTGACAATCGGCCGTGCCGGCGCCGTCTAAAGACACTTTTTCCTCGGTTCACTTCACAGTCATTAAGGAAAACAATCAAAAACCTAGATCTCAATCAAAACCTAGAGCTTCGTCGTTTTTTACAAGACAACCAGCTTGCAGCGCGTCTACACTCAAAATGGCAGATGCCAAGCGCGTCGCATGAGACGCAAACACAGCACAAGCAAAACTCACGCTAGATTTTAAAAATGGTTGCTTGAAATTACAAAAACGATTTAGTAATATTACTATAAAAATATTTTAGTAATTTCAAGCAAATTGTTTGTCAATATAAGGACGTTGTCATTAAAAAATACTAAAGTTTGTAATGTTGCCTTGTACTAAAACCACTTGCTGATAATAAAAAACGAATTTTCTAGAAATACTAAGCAGATTTGCAGGAATTACTAAACTTTAACAACATTTACTACAATTTGCGGTAATCATTAAAATTTGTAATATCTTACATTTACTAAAACTGTATAATAGAAATTACATTTAGTAATACTAACCCTTTAATAAAAAAAAGTAATTATTGCAATTACAGCAAAACTTTTATAAGTAATACTAAATCTGTGTTTTTCCCTCCATTACAAGACAGTTTTGTAATTTCTGGTGGAGTTTTTTTTCTCCGTAGGCAAGGTGGTGTTACTTCACCAAACGGACTTTGCACAAAAGCCCTAGTAAAGCCACTTGTAAAGAGTACATTACAGTAACGTACGGCCTATAAAAAGCTTTGATTTGCATTTGGCCCATCATTAGCTTTCACTTTGTCATACGCACTTAGAATGGTATATTGTCATCACTCATCAATGTAACAAAATTTCTTCTTAGATTGATACAATATTTTTTTATTTTATGATTGAGCTGTGACGGAATACGTATATTTTAGATTTTTAACCGACTTCAAAAAAGGAGATGGTTCTATGTTCCACTGTATGTATTTTTTTTAAGTTAATTTTTTTCTTTTCTTTTGAGGTAACAATTAAATGAGTGGCTTCGCCCCACTTAAAAATTGGTCCGTGGGCGAGATGTACCTTTTGAAAAATAGCTGGGGCCAGATTCGCCCTATAGCAAGTTCGTAAGCTTAGCAATGACATTTCTCTCGAGAAAATAAATATTTCCTTTTTCTGTGGCAAAAGGCATTCAAAGCGTTTCGGGGGCCATTTTCATATTTTTTTCGACTACGAAGAACAAATTTTACTTACCCCGCAGATAATTTGTTGATTGAGCAATTAATTTTAATTATATATAAATATAGTTACTTATACCGCCAGTTCACAATGCGTATTTAAAGTTAAAGCTCCTTTAAGTCTATTGCTGACTCTTTCTGTTCTGTTGCAAAGAAAGAGACGTCAATAGCAACTGGCTGATAGGCTACTATCTGATCTAATGGTCGTTAATACCACAAGCGGTTAAAAAACAATCATCATAGTAACAACCTTCGTGGTCTGGTGGTTAGAGCGCTCGGCTCTCGATCCGGAGGTTCTGGGTTCGATTCCTGGTGGAGACACTGTCAAACAAATATCCCTTTGTGCGACCTCCCCAGTTTGGTTAGGACATTACAGGATGAATCACCTGATTGTCTGAAAGGTTAGAAAAAAAAACCCTCATCATGACATCCCATGAAACGTCCACTACCAGGACAGGGAACTCCCTCCAAAATTCCAGCTTTTGCTGAGACAATGTGGAGGAGAAGTATACCATAGTCACCACGCTTGTTAGCGTTACGGCTGGCACCACGGACCGCGGTTGTTGGTGACCGAAGAATGTAAGATGATACAATACACATAAGGAAGCTGCTGCCCATCCTCTGGTCCATTAACCCTTATAGTCGCCTCTTACGACACCCATGGGTAGAGATGGGTTGGCACTATTCCTTGCCGGCACCCCACGGGGCTAAAAAAACCCTGTATGGTAAAAAAAAATATTTAATTCAAAATAACTTTAATATATAAACACAGTACAGTGCAAATCCCTGCACAGTGTGTGAAAGGTCTATAAAATAAGTAGAGTGGAAATATCCGTCATGGTAAAGGCCCCGTAAATCATGAGTTAACTTTTTCGGCCGCGCGAGGGTGATTCCCGCCAAATGTAGTAGAAAATGGCCAGTTATTTACCGTTTTTATGAAAGGTTGTGGTTGTAATATTGTTAAATTATGGGATACTAGTTTCGCCCTTGTAAGCACAGATTTTTAAAAAGAATTTTCCTTCTGGTATAGTTTTTGTAGCACCACCCATTTGTTCGCATAAAATCTGGTCAAAACTTTGAGATCTATTACTGTTTCTGATCTAGTTTTACCCACGGGGGCACTCGGAATGCTACCTCCCGTTCACAAGCGCCTTCATCAGTTAAAAAAATATTGCTCACTAAATACAAAACTTAGGCAGGTATTCTAACATTCATTCAGTCATTGTAAATACGAATTTTGTTTGAAGATGTCAAATCGTGTTTGATGATTTGACATTTTAACTTGGGACAAAATCTTCTTCTTCTTAGCGTGTCGATCAATTACAAAATTTAAATTTTTGTAGCCCAGAACGTTGACACATTTACTGTGTCATTTGTGGCTTTAAATTATTTTTTTGGGACACAATGGCAGACGTCATCACATAGTAAAATAAATTAGTATTTCTTCTAAATAGACAGTATCAGATATCAAATAAGCAAACAAAATAAGGTGGTGGTGATGAGCCTGCTTTTCGCGCCGTAGGCTACGAGTTCGATCCCCGTCCAGGGCAAACTTTAAAATTTGTGTGATGAACACAAGTATTTCTTCTGTGTCTGGGTGCTATTTAATCTATTTATAAATGTACAGAGTCCTACAGAAAAACTGAACATAATTTTAGTATGTTACTCAGACCATGAAACTGAACAACTTTCTCCAAGGAACATAGGTCAAAATACGAAAATCCAATCAGCTGATACTGGTTTTATAAAGGAAACACGAGCTCTTTGGGTGTTGCATAGGATTTTGACTTTTGAGAGACTGATTTCGTTTCTGAATCTCGACTTAATAGCTCAATATTTTTATCCAAATGTTCTTTGACAACCCAGGACAAATTACGGCCGACAATTTTTTTTTATGGAAGTGTTCCTTAGGTCCATCCAAACATATCTAGAATGTTCCCTGCCGATCCCATTTTCGCTCCCCCCTCCCCCCCCCCCTCAAAAAGGTCCCTCATTTTAGATTTTTCTATTTATCTCTAAAACAGTTGAAGTTAGGGGAAAGTCGTCAACCTAAGACTTGATGGTTATAAAATTACCAATCTATAGACACCTATTTTATTTCGATGTGACCAATTACAGTACCTGAAATATAGCTACAAACAGTTCACCAAAAATTAAAAATTATCTTCAAATAATTTTTTGTACTAACTTTTAACAAAAACTACTGGAGTTGTGGCAAAATTATCTAAGAGCATGTGAATTTTGATACATTTAGGAATAAAACGAGACATAATTAATCATTATTGCAGCACTGGTTCTCGATTTACAGCGAGTTACATCAAACACCCTGAGATAATTTTATAGGACAAAAGAAGTAGGAACAGTGAAACTGACGTTGTCTTTCAGGATTACAGTTTTTGTTTAAAGTTAGTACAAAAAATGATTTGAAGATAATTTTTAATTTTTGGTGAACTGTTTGTAGCTATATTTCAGGTACTGTAAGTCACATCGAAATAAAATAGGTGTTTATAGATTGGTAATTTTATAACCATCAAGTCTTAGATTGACGACTTTCCTCTAACTTCAACTGTTTTAGAGATAAATAGAAAAATCTAAAATTAGGGACCTTTTTGAGGGGGGGGGAGGGGGGAGCGAAAATGGGATCGGCAGGGAACTTTCTAGATATGTTTGGATGGACCTAAGGAACACTTCCCTAAAAAAAAATTGTCCGCCGTAATTTGTCCTGGGTACCATTTCTAAAAATATTGAACTATAAGAACTCAAATTAAAAATGAATTTTGCAATATTTTAATATTAATCAAATATCTCTTTTGGTTTCAGGTAAATGACTCGTATCCACTCGAACAGCACACTGTGATCAGTATAAATTCTATTCCGGGACACATTTATTATGTCTGGATATCCTGGCCGCGTGCCCACTGTGCGTCTAGCTGAGGGTGTCTTCGGAAAATCACGACGATGCTTTCGTGACCGGAAATTAGTTTTCTTTTGAAATTGGAATGTAGGAATAATAAAAAACGTAATGAAAATAATCGAGAAATCCTATACTATTAAAAGAGCAATATTTGTATACAGGGTGTTAATTTGATTGCGTGCCATAGCTCAGGGGGTGATTCAGTAACAATAAAGGAACTCAAAAAAAATATTTAAAAAAATCCTAATTAAAAAAAATTACAACTCCATTGAAACTTAACTAACGCGGAGGGCAATGACCGGGAGCACCACGCTATCAAAAGCGCGCAAAAGAGTTTCAGTTATGTATGTGCAGCTACCTTATCTACTGATACTCGCGCGCTGGCTCGGTGATAGCGCGGTGCTGCGCGTTAGTTAAGTTTCAATGGAGTTTAATTTTTTTTTCAGTAGGATTTTTAAAAATATTTTATTTTTGTTCCTGTATCGTAACTGAAACGCCCCTTAAGCTATGGCACGCAATTAAATTAACACCCTGTATATATATATATATCATGATGACATCCAATGAAACGTCCACTACAGGACAGGGAACCCTCCAAAATTCCAGCTTTTGCTGAAACAATGTGGAGGGGAATTACCATAGCCACCTCGCTTGTTAGCGTTACGGCTGGTACCATGGACCGCGGTTGTTGGTGACCGCAGAATGTAAGATGATACGATAGACAGAAAGGTGTTGCTTGCTGCCCATCCTCTAGTTCATTAACCCTTAGTCACCTCTTACGACACCCACGGGTAGAGATGGGTCGATACTATTATTTGCCGGCACCGCACGGGGGACATATATTTATACAAATATTTGTAATCGGTTTCTCGAAAACGGCTTTAACGATTTCGATGAAATTTGCCATACGGGGGTTTTGGAGGTAAAAAATTGATCTAGCTAAGTCTCATGTCTGGGAAAATTCGTTTTCCCCTTGTTTTTGGGTATTTTGTAAATTCCGCGTTTTAGACAGAAACTTACAGCGCCATCTGTTGGCGAGTAGCATAGGCGGCTATTATAGAGCGAAGCTCGGTTGCTGAATAATCGGAAGAAAATTTTACTATGGCCGAGTGTGTTGCTGAAAGGGACAGAAAATACCCCTCTTCAAGGAGTTTTTGGTCACGTAGTCAGACAGTGTGCATTATAGATCACTTCGTCACTCTTTGGTCGGTTTTTCACTGGGACACCACGGTGGCGCGACTGGTTGCGCCACTGGTGTCCGTAACTTAGACATCAGTAAAGACATCAGAGTCGCCACACCCTGCGGCCACAGTATTAAGGGCTATATTTCACTGGGAGTGGTAGCGCGACCAGCATCCGAACTGGTTGCGCCGCCAAATTGGTTGCGCAACCAAACGGACACCAGGTGAGTAACTCTCTATAGAGCTGTATACATTTTGTTACACAGCCTAAGGCATAAGGTTCAAGATCCCTTAAAAGTCTATGCTAATTTATAGGTTTGTAATTTCCATGTGTCACATTTTATTCAATTTTATGAACCGTGAACCCTTTTAAATCTAAATTCTGCCAAAACCTTATCCCGTTTTAATTTCCGGTGGGTTGCCTAAACGTATGTATAACAAACATTGTGAGTCGTTTTTAGAATCTGTTTTAAATTTAGAATCCTATTTATGGAAAGTAATAAATATTTCGTTCGTCTTTGTATTTTTATATCGCGTGAATTTTCATTGGTTTCCCGAAGAAAAAAAAATGCGCGCGCGTCGGATCACGAGAATTTCGCGGGGGTGGTGCGGGGTAGATTGCAAGGGGGGCAGGGAGTGTTCGTTCTGTATGAATACTTTATTCTGTGAACAGGTTTTTTTGTTTGACAGTGACCCCACCGGAAATCAAACCCAGAACCTCCGGAAAGGCTGTTTTCTGCTTGTCAACTCTCGTTTTACGACTGAAGACTATTTCTTAATCTTTATTTTGTTAGGAGGGTTTTTCCTAATCAGAAAATGCCACCCTCACAGTTTTGCTTACAATTTAAACTAAAGCTACGCTTGACAACAGCCTCGTTTTTAAATAAATATTTGGCTGGACGTCACTTAGGGGAATCTAGACATTATAACACATCCCTACTTCACAAACAAAGTCAAAAAATGAAAAACAAACTATCAAGTGCGAGTCGGACTCGCTCGCCGAGGGTTCCACCTTTAGTATTTTTGGAAGCAATAAACTTCATTTTTAGGACCGCAAAACTAAATTTGTTTGTAAAGATTTTTTGAAGATTTCTTAAAACTGTGTAACTTAGAAAGATTGTTACATTTTTTCTGTAATATTTACATGAGTTTTTATTGACTATAATGGATTCAGATTTTTCCTTTCATAAACTCCCTAGACAATTGTACAAGTAAAGCCCAGTCATACGATACTCCACTCGACCTAGTAACGATACTTTGAGATTCCCCCCTCCCCCCTCCTATTCGAGCCCCCTTTACAATAATAACATTCATTTTTTTTATTTTTTTGTTTGCAATTATGTTGGGCAATCATATGAAAGGGGAGGCCTTTGCCCAGCAGTGGGACACATTAGAGGCTACATAATAATCATATTCTAAAACTCGTCCAAATTTCAAGTAGATAGCATGAGTGGTTGCTGACCGAAGCGAAGTCTAAGTGCAGTCACCATCTACTGCAGTCATTTCTTTTCATACTGGCATCATCGAACCAAGGGAATCTGCACAACACTGGTTGAATAGTCCTGTACCAAATTCCCTTGGAAAGAGACCTTATTCTTCACAGTACCTTAGTACTCAGAGACGTCACTCAAAATTAATCTTTAATTTAGTCTCGTGCTGTCACCTTCTTTGCCAATGAAATCGAAGAGGACGGCATGAGACTTAGTAAAAGATAAATTTTTAATGACGTCTCTGAGTTCGGCAGGAAGAGAGACAAAGAAAGAGCATTCGAAATGTGATGTTGGAGGCGAATGGAGAAAATAAGCTGGATAGAGAAAACGACGAATTATTAGGAAGTATTGGGTGGAATAAATCAAAATAGAGAAATTATAAATGTAATATAAAACAGAAGAGAAAAAATGTTTGGTCATATCTATGGGTCATATCATCTCATCAGGTTCAACACATTTATAAAAACGATTGTGGAAGGAAAAGTGGAACAAGAAGAGGCCTCGCCCGGAATAGAGTACTGCCATGCCAATGCCAATGAAGGAGAGGGCGGGTGTGAATACTTACGGAGAACTGAAAAACCTCATACAAGACAGAAACGCAGATGGCGAAAGCTACACCGACAAGAGCAGGGCTCTTAAATGCTGAATGAATGATGTACATTACAGCTATCTTTGGCATTTTAAAGTGTTTCTGAAAAGTATGGTAAACATCAAGGTAAGATTGAAGATCCACACTAAATAGTGTAGGCAACGAAGCAGTTGACCCCAACATAAATTTCTCAGGCAGATTTTATTTGACAGGATGATAAAGAATCATGAATTAAATTTAAATTCAAAATACCAAAAAAAAAAAAAACATATATTTTTTGTAATAAAAAATGTATGTTTATGTATGTGTATGTATGTTTTTTGTGTATGCATGGAAAAATTAAAAGTACCGATTTTGTTTTGGATTTTTTTATAGAAGGTTTGTCTCATGTAGTGTAATACCCCAGCAAAGTTTCATCGACTGAGGATTTAATGCGGGGGTCTTCATACAACGATCCGCTTCGTTGCCTAGACTAAAATTTAAGAAGATAGCCTTGTTTCTGCTTGTCCATCAGCCAAGTAAACTTGCTGTCAAGGATAAGAGGCATGTGCTATCTTTGAAAACCTCAGCTTGACATATTTCTCAAATCCAAACTTGGCCGCAATATGAAGCTTGAGCCCGGATTAAGACGCGCAAGTCTAGAGTAATATGAAAATTTTGAAAGAACCACAGAGACGGACTTAGGTACATTGAAAGTTAAGTGTCATAGAAATTATGACGCCTTTTGGCAAAACTTGTTCTTCTTTAAGACAAAGGTCTTAGAAAAGGTAGTTTACAATAAAAAGTGTAATTCTTTTGCCTTAGATAGATAGATACTCTTAGAAATCTTTATTTTAAAAACTTTTACTGGAATTTTTACATGGGTCTCACAAAACCACTAACGTGGTTTATGAACCACTTAGTCGCCATTTATGTTATATTTGCGGTTTTTGATAACCATATTGTAATGACTAGGCACTCGAAAGAATATTTCTATTTTATAAAATATTTCTCATACATAAAATAAAAATATGTAAAACTCTCTGTAGCAAAAAGATAAAAAATCAGTACATAGTAGTTGCAAAAAAATTAATGCATGAAAATACTAATCTTTTCCCGTCCCGTGTGGTGCCGGCAAAGAATAGTACCAACCCTTACATAGCCGTGGGTGTCTTAAGAGGCGACTAAGGGTTATAAACTGGAGGATGGGCAGCAGCATCCTCCTTTGTATCTAACATCTTACTTACTGCGGTCACCTACAACCGTGGTCCATGGTGCCAGCCGTAACGCTAACAAGCGAGGTGACTACGTAACTTCCCCTCTACATTTTTCCAGCTAAAGCTAGAATTCTGGAGGGAACTCCCTGTCCTGTAGTGGACGTTTCATGGGATGTTATGATGATTATGATTTAAATCCATACGGGCAAGTATTTAGTGCAAATACGGAAACTGTTCTAAGTGTCTGAAATAACTGAAATCAGTTAACTCTCTATGACAGGCCTGTTAGTGAGTAGTTAGTGCCTTGCCATTTGTACCGTATGTTGCGGGTTCGATTCCCCAGGAAAAACATTGGACGATGAACATGGGTGTTTATTTAGTATCTGAGTGTCACTTTTCTATTTATGTATGTATATCAGTCTCTGATACCCATAGTACAGACCTTGTCTAGCATGAAATCAGGTGAACTTATTTTTAAAAAGTAAAAGAAAATTACTTGTATTACTGAATCCAGCCCTGTGCCTTTTCATCACAAGTTCTCATAAATCGGGAGTTCGTAACAAGTAACAAATCCTGTAGGATTTATTGTGCTAATTTGAGTTGACACAAACACATAAATACAGCGTACAGGTGAGATTGACTAGTTTATTCGGCAGGATTATTAAATTTTCACTATATTTAGAGAAATTGAACCCGATATTAATATTGTAAAGAATATTTTTTACGAAGACCTATAAATATTGTATTTTCGAAACGTAGGTATTTCTTTTTATTATAAACCGGCCAAGTGCGCGTCGGACTCGCGTACCACATAGGTAAAAATACCGTGTTAGTCAGAGATGCGCAGTCGCGCAAATCTGTGTCAAATACGTGCGAGTCCGACTCGCACTTGACCAGTTTTATTAAGTACCTATTTGTTACCATTCAAACCAATTTTCACGCTTGCAAGTGTTCACGTGTTTTCAGAGCAAAGTGAAAAAAAAGCACCAAAAAACGTTTCTTGTATGAGGAGCCCCCTATTTTTGGGGTTCCGTAGTCTACAAGAAACCCTTGTAGTTTCGTCATGTCCGTCTGTCTGTCTGTCCGCGGCTTAGCTAAAAGACCCTTAGTACTATAAAGCTGTAATTTAGTACAGATATACATTAAAATTTCATCCACGCTGATAAAGCAGTAAAATAAAATAAAATAAAAAATATTTAATGGTTCCTCCTAAAGTAAAGTGGAGTCGAAATTTTTTTATCGTCTATCCAATACCGTGTGGGATGTCGTTGGGTAGGTTTTTTCAAATTAGTGTGACTATAAACAACATTCTCGGTTTGGGGATCTGTTTGCGAAATACATTTATGGCTTGAAAGCGTAATTTTTTGTTGGAGTCGAGTGCCCTAGCCAGCTAAACGGTTGTTATTGGAACTCTGGAAAATTCACAGTAGCAGTAAATATGGCAAAAAACTAAAATAATAAAAATAGCAATCAGGCGCTAGGACCTAGCCGAGCATTATATTAATACAATGCTCAGCGAATAATCCTAATTAAGAGGTAAAAAGTTTGTTATGAACGTTGTGAAATAATTAATCAAAACTTGGTTTGCGAAAAAAAACGTAAAAAATCTACGGAACCCTATATGCGCGTGGACCGAGACGCACTTGGCCGGGTTTTTTTAACTGTTTAGAGTTCCGTACCCAAAGGGTAACAAACGGGACCCTATTGATATGCCTCCGATGTCTGTCTGTCTGTCAGCGGGCTGTATCTCATGAGTAATAGGTAAAAATTTGAAATTTTCACAAATTGTGTATATCTATATATATAAAATCTGTTGCCGCTACAACCGCTGGCTACAACAACAAATACTAAAAATTTAAAAAAGTAAAAAATTAAAGGGGGCTCTCAAACAGCTAAAGGGGGGAGCGTAAAAAAAAGTTTGACCCACCCCATCAAGTGGAGTATCGTTGTTTAGAGATCGTTGAGTAGATAAATACTGTATTTTTTTTTTTTTAATATTTGAAAGCAAAGGAATAAGATGCTACCAAAGTCAGCTGTTTTTACAAAATTTTGTTTGAGCTGTATCTCATGAACAGTAATAGATAAACAGTTGAAATTTTCACAGATTATGTATTTCTGGGGCAGCTATAACAACAAATACTAAAAATAAAAAAAGTAATAAATTAAGGGGGGGCTCCCATACTAAAGACCTATCTTTTTAGGCGATTTTTGTTTTAGCTCTATCTTAAAAACGGGAACACTAACAAACGTGAAAATTGGTATGTTTATAGTGCGTAAGCTATAAAACAACAACAAATAATAAAATCTTGGCAAGCGCGTGTCGGACTCAAAACAATCTAGCACAGTAACTTACTGAAATGTCAACTAATACAATTACGATTGTGTGGTGGTACGGAACCCTCGGAGCGTGAGTCCGACTCGCACTTGGCCGGTTTTTTAATATTTGATAAAAGATGTTTCAAAGCGCTTTGTGCGAATGTGCGGAATATCAACCTAATATGGGTGATATCCGGCAGAGCGT
Organism: Athrips mouffetella; assembly: GCA_947532105.1. Lineage (NCBI taxonomy): Eukaryota > Metazoa > Arthropoda > Insecta > Lepidoptera > Gelechiidae > Athrips > Athrips mouffetella. The sequence continues at coordinate 3,884,137 of OX383976.1, read as the reverse complement.
CTGGACTTCCGATGGTAGAAGGGAGATGGTGAAATAAGCTCGTGGAGCTCTTGAGCACATTCTCCAAAGTAGAATCTGTAGAAGACCGACAGACATTTAACTTTGGTTGTAGGAAAGTTGTTAAATTGATTAATTTAATAACCATAATCTCTTAAAATAAAAGAAAAAAAAATATTATCGATAAATTTTTAATCACACTCTAAACAGCTGAAAGATTAGATTGATAAAACGATAACTAAAACCTATGTATACTTATATACAAACAAATAAATTCTACAAATAAAGTGAGCGTTACACACACTTCCTTCTACCAGCAATTTGTTTCTACTTCTTTGGTGTATAAGAAGCATTCTGACGATGACGTTAGAAATCGAGGTTAAAACCAAAACCAAACCTAACTCGTCGTTGGCGGTCCAGTAAGGCACTCCACAAAATGCGAACCAAACGCACATCGTTAGCTGACTCATGGAACAACACATCTTTCTGAAACGTAAACCCTCCACATTTCTCCGAGTCGACGAAAAGTTTCAACTCAGACCCATTGTCATAATCCTTGTGTATTGCTATGCCGATCGTCGGAGGCACAGATGAGGAACCAAATCCTCTACTAGCATCATGTACTATGGTCGCTATTCGCAAGTCGGGAGCGAATTGCTTGAAGAAGCACACTTGAAAACCAGATTTTCCTATTGTTGAAGATAATGCGAAAGAAGATCTTTCGTATCGCGTGCTCAGTGAAATTTCCGGTTTAGAAGGATACTTTGTTGGCATATACGCCACTTCCATACCGACTCCAAACTCTGGAATCATTTGCTGGAACCACTGACCCACGACTTTCAAAGACTCCGGGTCTACATCTTTCATGCTCAATGATAGTGAGCCTACGGACTTATCTCTTTCTTTTTCCAGCTTGAACTCGGTATCTGAAGAGACTAGGTCCTTGATTCTAGAGGTGATACGAAGTTCTAAGTTTTCTTCTAATAGTTCGTTATACGTGGCCGTCGCTGAACCTGTCGAGTCGAGGAGTAGACCGTCTTCCACATTTTTTGGTTCCATTTCTTTATTGATCAGCTGAGAGAAGTATCTGTTGGATTTAAACATAATTACTACTCTATACTAGAAATGTCGAGAAGAAATTATGAAGGCCTATCAAGCATAGAGTAAACCTAAGTAGGTATATCTGGGGACTATTGTGGCAGACGATAAAATCTTAATTGGCCGTCGTGCTGACAAGTCCCAGAAAGGGTAAATAAAACTACAAAGTTCTTTTTTAGGCCATTTCCATATCTGTATCAACAGGCCTGCTGAGTCACCTTTGATAGATGTGTTGTGGCCTTATACCTGAGCTTTGCATTTATGCAATTACATACCCTTGATTTAAAAACGTATCGATACCCTATTCATTCACCCACAACAATTTATGTGTTGCAAAAAAATACATTGTAGATCTTCTTCTTTCGAGTCGATTCTGGCGTGATTTATACTGTGTTGGCCCAAGATGTGATTAGGATGAACTTCTCTAAATAATAAAGATTAGGATGCACTAATAAGCTTCAATGAAAGCTTGATGTTCGATCCGTTTTCGAATCAACTAGCGTGAAATCAGTTTTCGGCAGAGTTTTGGGCATAATCTGTGGCATAATGGGCTAAAAATAAGGGTTCACTTCACAAGCTGGAGAATGGGAAACAGCGTTCTTCAAAGTGTTACCAACAGTTTTCAGTATATACCAAACTGTTTTTTGTGAATATTCTCGGCTTTGGTCCAGCAGTAAATGTTTGTAATGTCACTGTTTTGTCGTCCCAGGTTTTAAAGAATTTTGAGCAATGAAGAGGCTTGCTGCGTCGTTGTTGTTTGACCTTTCAATACACATAAGAGACTGTGTTATTGGTAAAATTAAGGTAAAATTTTAAAGATTACCTGTGAGACTCTTTTGCTTGCCCGTAGTTGTACTGTTGGACCAACTTGACTTTATCCATAATTTCCCTCATAATGACGAGTTTTGTTCCGATAAAACACTTTGGAAAAACACTTTTGGCTTCAGCATGGATGTCACATAGCCTTGTCAATTTCGGTCTAGGCGGCTGGATGATTGAGACTATATTCTTCCTCTTCGGAAGCAGCTTCTGTAGACCTGACACAAAGCTGCTGACTTCTTCCTTTATATTTTCGTTGAAGTCCATTGTTGGTTGTTGAGAGTTGGAAGTATTTTTTATATTTTGGTTTACAGGTCGGACGTCATTGGCCTGTCTGGTGTTAATTTTAACTGTCAGCGGGGATGCTGCCAGTGCCACGCTCTAAGGAGATTCTATTGATTTATATTTTTAGCTCTTTGGTCTATTTCTGTTCTTTCTTATGTTTCCCTCACGGACGGGAAAGCTCGATCATGAAGATACAGTTCAACAATGTTCTTAAATATACCTATTTGTAAAAAAATTAAAGACGATGTTAAGTCTATTTTACCTTGCTTCTTACTTTGAGCATTCGCAAGACATAATTCGTATTACAGAAACAAATCCAGTATAAAAGACAACATTTAATTAAAAGGCCTAACAAAGAATAAACAGAATTTTTTGGTAAATCTTTAAAGACTGCTGAAGTTTTTCCCCAAATTTTCGCCACGTCTTCATTTCTTCAAACAACAGTATTAAAATTGTCTCTCTGTTTTAAATAGCGACGTAACTTTTTGTAAAGCAGCAGCCTAAATGTTTACGAAATTCGTCCTTATTTCTTCGACGTTAAACTTCAAATTGCTATTTGTGAAGAGGGTCTGATACTGTAAGTTATCTTATCACGATAAATCGTGCCGGTCCCGAGGTCGTTGTAACAGAATAATCTGTCATCAAATTCACCACCTGGTCCTCTTTACAAAACAAGCCCTTTGGGAAGAACCCTTTTAGGATTGGCGCTATGTGGTGCTTCTAAACTTAACACTTATTATAGGGTAAGTTTGGATCCCTAGCCTTGGCGATAACAGTCCGTACCTCCCTTTCTAACAAAGGACTGAATGCGCGTGATAGAACAGAGCGGATACGCGCTGTTTTACGTATTTCGCTCAATATTGCATTTTTCAAATCTGTACCCATTATATTCATTATGAAACAGCCATATGATAATGCATAATATATTGAATAATGTGTAAAAATTAATAGATTCATGGGTACTTGAGAAAAAATTGTTTAAAGTAAAACGCAGAGGTAACTTTTTTTTTGGGTATAAAATTTTTCTTGGATAGATGCCAAATTATCACAAACTTCTTTCACGGCCATACTCGAGCCGGAGGTTCTGGGTTCGATTTACAGTAGAGAAACTGTCAAACAAAATTCACTTTGTGTGACTTCCCAGTTTGGTTAGGACACTACAGGATGAATTACTTGGTTGGCCGAGAAAAAAGATGATTCCGCGCTTCAGAAGGCACGTTAAGCCGTTGATTCCGGCTATTATCTAAGTAAATATATATGCTTTGTCAGAGGCTCTAAGCGGCTCAACAACTTTGACTCCAGGGTCTGTGAGGTCGGTCATCGAACTTACTACTTACACGATCGATATGATCATGAGAATATTAATCAGAAGTACAATTTAATCTGAAGAATTTTCTCGAACTACGCAGAATTTAGAACAAAATATATTAGAGCCTGTGCACACCGCGACTTTTTATCGCGCCGTCGGTTGTCGTCGCGCGTTTACAAAAGCGCATTTTTCTTTCCAAAGAGCAGCCTGCTTAGCACGCTGCAGTTGTCAGTTTATCTAGGCCCATAGATTAAAGACTTTAACCATGGGCACGTTTTTTTAACATCAGAGCAGTGTGACATATTTTGATAGACAAGGACGGCTACATGTATTAGTGTATAAAGCTATCTCTGTCTAAAATATCAAAAACGTAAATTTTGGATTTGCGAAACATTTTCCTCCAATGACATTTTTTCGCGCTTGGAGGTGATAGATTAGATGACATAATTCCTCAATTAAAGTGACATTTCTCCGAGATATATTTTCTCTCGGGCAGCGTGCTAAGACGGCAGTTCGTTTGCGATTGTATCGCTACATACGCGCGATGACACGGCGCGATAAAAATCGCGTCGTGCACAGCCAAAAGCAATTTAAATTTGACACATGCTGTAGGATATTCGTCTAACTCTGACTAATATGTATTCATCTTGACGTGCTCTTGGCTGTGCAAAGAATTGTTCAGAAGATCCCATGCGAGTATATTTGCAAAGCGAAAGTCCGATTTACCTAATACACCCGTTAGTATTGGATTGTAACCCAATTTCGGAGGAAAATCGCCTCCCTAACGGGTGTTCGGAAGTCATTAAATTTTATTAAAGGCCATTGTAAGTCCAAGTTCGAATATAGTTTAGTTTAAGACTCGAGCAGTTAATTGAAATCTCTAGCTTTTAACCAAATTGAAAAAGAAGAGGTTCCTTCTCAATTTAATTCTTGTAAAGGTTTTAAGAAATCCTAGAAATGCAGCTACTGTGTTCTACGACATTTCAAAATCTGTTCTACACAGTTCTACATTTAATTTAAACACAGCTATTTTGTAAGTAAAGTTCAAAATTATTGCTAACTGAAAATACTGTTTTCATATAATACAGTTGGTAACAATAACCCTGATAAGAGATGTTTCCAAAGAGGGATTTTTCAAACGTTTATTCTATTCTACAAAAGTTAAAAATGGTAGGCTTTTACTTTAATAAGAAATACCTACTTACAACTCCTTATTTACTTCTAAGAGATTACGTAAAAATAAATAAACTGAAAGATGGTCGCAGCGGGTTTACAATCACGAGGCTGTAAAGTCTAAACGAGCAAAGGGTCTCATTTTTAAAATTCATCATCGCCTTTAGTATATTTTTATGTAGTTTAAGTAAGTAAGTAAAATGAACCTTATTTTGTATTGTTTTTCCATTTGTAACCATTTTACTGCTACATTTTTTTATCAAAAATGTATAAATTTACAATATTTTAGACAAAACAATATTTAATGATGTGATCGTTCTACAGTTTTGATATTTTTGAAATAACATAAAAAGAAATACTTTTCTCTCATTTTTGTGAATTTCGGGGTCACCGTTGGTCGTAACCTTAGATTATGAATAACGGCAGCTTACGTAACAGCCACGTTGCAAGGTACGCTTATTTGCGCTGCTAATTTTAGGGAAGGCGCATTGCGTCGTTCATGCCAGCGTTGGCAGTTGTAGAAAATGTCACGGAGTTTGCTAAGAGGCTTCCAACCCCTACCATGTACGCTGGCTAGATATTCTCGTCTAGCATAAACATAAATAAAATAATTCTTCCGTATATTCAAATAGCAGTAAGTCTAAGGTCCACCCATAAAGCAATAGGTTGTTTTCAACCATATCGTCTGATAAGTTCACTGGATGGCGCTTCAAATCAACACGAGGAAATCCAACATAGTGCCACCATGTAATCATAATGAAAATGATTAAGTCAATTTGATTGCTTCTGTCAAATGCCTGTAACATTTTTTCTTGTAAAAAGATTTCATATATTTTACTGTGTCTAAAAAAAAGAAATTACCAACAGTGATTAGCGTACCACCCGTCGACATTTAATAAAAAACGTAATTGATACACGTCATAGAAAACTTCCTATTGAAAATGCTAATCTCGCATCTTCTCTCATTTATCTACATTTAACTACAGGTTTGTAGTTAACTTCATAAGCTTGATATTAAAACATCGAGATGGTACTCGGGACATAAAACTGAACCATCATCATCACATCGTGTGGGTTTCCAGGTCGATGACCGACCTCGCTAACCCTAGTGTCACTAACTTTCACCAAGAAACGTAGGTCGAAAAATGAGAAAAAATTTTCGTCGTTCCGTACTAATTCCAGTTGTGACTGCGCAAGGTTCGTGTGGGGAAGAATTTTAATTTTCTTTCGACCTATGTTTTTCCGGGAAAGTTGTTCAGTTTCATGTGCTGAGTACCTTCCTGGAAAATAGCTAAATGTTTTCTTATCACGCTTTATATTTTTTACTTTGTAAGTTATTTTAAAGATATGTAAAAATAACACAGTCCCGTGTGGTGCCGGCAAAGAATAGAACCAACCCATTCATACACGTGGGTGTCGTCGAGGATGGGCAGCAGCATCCTCCCTTATAATTATGTTACATCTTACTTACTGCGGTCACCTACAACCGCGGTCCATGGTGCCAGCGCGAGGTGACTGTGGTAATTCCCCTCCACATTTTTCCAGCAGTAGCTAGAATTCTGGAGGGAACTCCCTGTCCTGTAGTGGACGTTTCATGGGATGTTATGATGAACACTGGTTCAAGTCCTGCTTTTGGTTTTATATTTGTTTTGAAGTTTTCATAGTTTACGATGAAGTTACGAGTAAGTATCGAAAATAATATAAAAAACTTACAGAGGCTTTTTCTCGGCAATTTGACACCTAACTGCTATCTCTAAAATCGCCCCCTACTAACTCCAAAGCAATAAAATTCAAACAATCAGTTTAGTTGGCAACTTCGGAAGGTATTGATTTTACTAAGCCCTACTTGTGTTTATTGCTCGTAAAATTTTGAAGCACCTAATCCATTTCCCTTTAGCACAGGAAGGGAGGACTTTTGGGAAAATTTTCACTTTATTTTGCTGAAAAGTTTACGACTTAGAATAATAGGATAAACAATGTAGGAAATATTGGGACATAAAATCAGGTTTTTTTTCCAGACCATATACTGATTCAGTTTAACTGGGAATAACCCTAAATAGTTCCGTTTTTAGGGTTCCGATACCAAAATGGTAAAAAAAGGAACCCTTATGGTGCCGCTCTGTCTGTCTGTCCGTCTGTCTGTCACACCGCTATATCTCAGCAACCACTTATGCTAACGACCTGAAATTTGGAACGGTTTTAGAATATAGTTGCCCAACTTAATTGCACATGAAAATTTTTTTTAAAAAGTATGATTATTAATGTAAAGGGGGCCAAAATAAGGGGGGGCCAAATTTCAAATTGTCGCTACTAGGTCGAGTGGGGTATCATTTGAAAGGGCTTTACTTGTAAATTTGAAAATATATTTTTTTATTTTTTTAAGTTTCTTAGTTTTCAAGTTATGACGAAAAATGTCAAAAAAAATACCATTTCTCCCCTTATCTCCGAAGTTTGAGTAAGGAAAAATCTGAATTAATTACAGTTGACAGAGGTTTATGTAAACTTTACAGCAAAAATAAAACTATCTTTCTAAGTTGCACAGTTTTTCAGAAATCTGCAAAAAAACCTTTACAAACAAATTTAGTTTTGCGATCCTGAAAATGGACTTTATTGCTTCCAAAAATTATAGGTATATCGGAACCCTCGGCGCGCGAGTCCGACTCGCACTTGACCGTTTTTTTTTTCGCCCCGTGTGGTGCCGGCCAAGAATAGTACCAACCCATCTCTACCCGTGGGTGTTGTAAGAGGCGACTAAGGGTTAATGAACCAGAGGATGGGCAGCAGCATCCTTCTGTGTATCGTATCATCATACATTCTGCGGTCACCAACAACCGCCTTCAATGTAACGCTAACAAGCATGGTGACTATAGTACTTCCTCTCCACATTGTTTCAGCAAATGCTGGAATTTTGGAGGGAGTTCCCGGTCCTGTAGTGGACGTTTCATGGGATGTCATGATGATTGATTGAGTTCCATTTCGCTTTGGTACTTTAAATTTCCTTGTCCATTTCCGATACATCATTTACTCTAGCCGCTTCCGGATTCGGGTACCTAACCTAGCGGATTTTATTAAATTTTCATAATAATACAACTTACACTAACAGTTAATACTAAACATGTAAGCCATAGTTAAATAAAATAGGGTTAGAATAGATTACTGGCCGGGGCACGGGGGGCGCGGTATGTCGACCACAGTGCTCCGGGCAGTGACCACTTCCAAGTAATGACCAGCGGATGTCAGAAATTTTGTTTCAGTGCTACTGAAAAAGTCTCTTTATTTGATGCGATAGAGTTAATTAATGAGAGGGCCTCATAAAAAGGTGTGCGTTTTAATGTGATTTGTCGAGGGAACTGGTTTTTACACAAAGCTACTGCCATCTGACTTTCACAACCCAGACGACAAACCATACCTTATCCTATAGATTAGCCTTGCTCCTAATGTGGACTTTCAGTTTCAATAATAAATAATATGTATGTGATGAAATTCAGCCTCAATTTTCTTTTTCATAATCCTGCAATCTCCTAAGTTCAATTAACTTATTTAAAAGTTTATACATTGTCTCCTTTTACGTCGTTCTGGCAACTCTAACCAACTAATGGTAGAGTAATGTACAGTACACGTCAGAGGCTTACATGATGGGACGCGTCGTAAGAGCAAAGTTAGTTCCCTTGTTTGTATGAATTATGTATACTGCATAATGCACATAATATACTGGCCTACATTTAGTGTCGAAGTTGTATCGGTGTTCCAAAATTAAACTGACAGATTTTAGAATGTGATAAGTTTAGTTAAGAAAATAAGAAAATGTTACCGCAAAATCTCATAGTTTTAGACTTCTTGATTTTGATCTTTCGCGAGTAAAGTCTATAATTTCGTTCGAAATCAGCAATATTTTTCTATGGAAATCTGCAAGCGAGTGACTTGACATTTATAATCAAGTAGGTCCTCGATCCAGTCCTGAGGACAGAGGTGAGGTCGACGATGCAAAGAGCTTGCGCAAAAGAAGCCTATTCACTCGCGACTTGAATAGATTCGGGTTATATGAAATCAGGAACACAGACGTAGGCAGAGAATTCCTCTCTTCAGCTGTGCGCATTATAAAAAATGTTTCAAAGCGCTTTGTGCGAATGTGTGGAATATCAATCAAGTATGGGTGATATCCTGCGGTACATCTGGACTCCCGATGAAGGGAGATGGTGGAATAAGCTCATGGAGCTTGAGCACACTCTCCAAAGTACAATCTGTAGAAGACCGACAGACATGCAACTTTGCGACGGTGGGCCAGACTGCGAAACTTGGTTTTCACCAGCATCTCATCACCAACGAGCTTCTTGCCTCTGCGATCTATCTAGTCAACTGCTTTATGAAATGCAAATTGATTCAGCTCCAATGCAGAGTAATGTGAAAGACAGATACCTATAAGTTCAGTCGTTCGATGTGACGCTAAGACTTGTGTGTGTTAGTTTCTACTGTGTATCTTGCGTTTAGTATTTCGAGCAAATATTATTTATTATACCGAATGTATTTTCTTTTCATAAACATATCTAGGGTGTCCAAATGATGAACAAAGGCCATTATCATTTTACACCAGCTGTTGCGATCCTGAGTCTGCCATGAAAACATTTATATCATTACGCCACGTCTTGGTCAAATTGTTCCTCTTATCTTGTCGAGTAGTTTGTATGAATATAGTACACTGGGTGTCAGGGTGTTAAAATGAAAAGGCATGATCATTCAACGAAATTGAACAAACAGTGAATGAATCTTTTATAAATTAAAAAATAAACCAGCTACTTATAAAATTGTAAACTTGATTGGACAGTTTGTAAGGAGAGGCAGATTTTTCTTTTATTTTCCAAAAGTTTCATTCTCTGAAAGTTGTTCGAATCAGTTTTGTTAGCAGATCATTTCCTTTCAGTTTTCGGAAAGTTATCACTAATATTATTTTTATACTCTAATGTGTATTTTTAGAATAGAATAATTTTATTCACAAAGCTTACAATAACATTTACAATCTTATGTTACATACACAGTTACTTATACAGTTTAATTTGTTCAAGATATTAATGTTCTAATATACCCAGCGGACCCTGCACTAAGCGAAGCTTGTATCGCAGGGGCCAGAACACTGTTATCCGTGCACTAAATATCTCGGACAATATTAAACAAAAATTACTTAAAATTAATGATGACAAAAAGAAAATAAAAAAAAATATAAAATAATAAATATAGGTATTAAATTGTTTTTATTGGACACTATTTTACCAAAGACACAAAAACCTCCCCTACTTACATCTTCATAGTATAAATAATCACACAATAACCCAAGAACCGCGAGTGAACAATAAGCACCCATAATAAATCCAAAGGTACGGAACCCTCGTCAAAAGGGTCTTACTTACACTTGACTGCACCCTATAAACCGCTAGAACAAAGGAAGGGTGTATTTTGGAGATATGGAGGTCAGAGAAGTATTTTTTGGAAGGAAAATGCTCTAAAAACTGTATTTTTACCAGATTAGGCTTTCAACTCATTGAAACCGGTATTTTATCGGTATAACACCAACATTATTGAGATGAATGATAATTATAATGATAGTTTATGATTTAGATGCGCACGGCCAAACAATTGAATTTTCTGCCTGCGTCGGTGTTCCCGAAATCATATAACCCGAATCTATTGTGAATAGGCTTCTTCTGGGCAAGCTCGTTCCATCGTTGACCTCATCTAGATCGAAGTCAAGAGTAAGCTCATTGGCAATAAAAAAATATTCTGGAGGTGTTTTAGGCACTCATTCCGTTTGATAGGGTTGTCTGAGACTGGCACGGTGAACTGCCGTGGTAAGTGAAACGTAAACGACGCTTTTTACAACATCCCATCTATCAGCATCTATCCTTCAAAATAAAATGACATGAACTGAAAACGGTTAGTAAAATAAGGTTTACATAAAATGTAACCACAAACAAATTATAGCAAATGGCGGCTTTGCATCAATGTATAGAAATTGAGTTTCTCGTTATAAAATACTTAAAAAGTCCAGCTTCCCTTTTGTCTGACTCTGACTTGCATAAGTCGAACTTCGAATACTCATGAGTTTTGCCCTTTTGTACTTATTACATCATTATTATCAGAATAATTCAATAATTCATTTAACAGTTATACCATAAGCAAATATTTACAATTTATCATTCACAAAAAATTACACAAAATTATACAATCTCTGAGCCGGATATTTTCATTGGCAGTTAGCCACGACCCTAAGATTTATCTTTTAAGTTCAGGCAGTGATTCGATTGGCTGCCATTGTTTTAAAGTGACATTATGGAAGCTTCTATGAAAAAGTTGTTCAGTTTCATTATTTCTTTCCTCTATGGTTTCATGTAATAACAACCCGATATATCCTGTTTTGTGTTTGTATACAGCCGTTGAATATAACTTAAATATATGTAATACATAATCGTATGTCAGAAATTTTTACCGCCATATGCTTTTAATTGCCAATCGACGCAGCCAATCGTTGTTATTGAAATTCAAAGGTGAAAGTTGCAAAGTGGTACCTATACCAATAACCAGTGTTAGAACTTTTGATTTAATATTTTTTCTAAGAAGTGATTTGTTTTATGATGATTTTTTATGGTGGTAGGGCTTTTGTGCAAAGTCCTTCTGGGGAGGTACCACCCCCTTGCCTTTTTCTACCGTAAAGCAGCCGCATTAGCACTGCTGTGTTTCGGTTTGAAGGTTAAGTGAGCCAGTGAAATTATCCGCATTTGAGACATACCTTTTGAGTTGAGTTCTCGGGGTGGGTAATGCGCGTTGCTGTCTTATTAGTGTCAAATTATTGAACTAATAAGACAGTGGGTGTCATGGGCGGTCCAAGTTGGCGGTGGTGATCACTTACCATCAGGTGGCCCACATGCTAGTTTGCCCACATGCTACTTAGAGCAACGCGTCAAACCGCGCAAGCCCGGCGAAAATCGTGTTACTCTATGACATGCTAGTTTGCTCACTTGTGACATTAAAAAAAAATGAAGCTGCAGGATCTAATTTCGCCATAAAATACCTGGAATGGCGTCTTATAAAAAATGTTTAGCTATGATTATTTTTTTAGGGTTCCGATACCAAAATGGTAAAAAAAGGAACCCTTATGGTGCGACTTTGTCTGTCTGTCACACCTCTATATCTCAGCAACCACTCATGCTATCAACCTGAAATTTGGAATAGTTTTAGAATATAGTTGCCCGACTTAACTGCACATGAAAGAATTTTGAAATAATTATGATTATTAATGTAAAGAGGGCCAAAATAGGGGGGGCCAAATTTCAAATTGTCGCTACTTGGTCAAGTGGGGCATCATATGAAAGGGCTTTAGTTGTACATTCTAAAACATATTTTCGTATTTTTTTACATCTGAAACATATTTTCGTATTTTTTTTCAAGTTATGATGAAAAATGACAAAAAAAATACCACCCCCCTTCCCTTATCTCCGAAGTTTTTGAAAGAAAAATCTGAAATAATTACAGTTGACAGAAGTTTATGTAAACATTACAGCAAAAATAAAACGATCTTTCGAAGACGCACAGTTTTTTAGAAATCTGCAAATAACCTTTACGAACAAATTTTGTTTTGCGGTCCTAAAAATGAACTTTATTGCTTCCAAAAATACAAAAAGTATATTGGAACCCTCGGCGCGCGAGTCCGACTCGCACTTGACCGGTTTTTACTTTCGAGCGGAGCGAGAAAGGTATTTTATTCGTGAAAAAAAAAAGTTTTTTAAATTTTCTCAAAAATGTGTTCTATATCACTTATACATCATAAAAAACAAGTCTCCCAAAAATGTCCGTCTGTCGGTCGGTCAGTCCGTCGGTTGGTCTGTCCGTCACGCTTTGGCCTAGCGGCTAAACGAATGGTCCGATTGACACCTGATTTTAAATTTAGGAGTTTTATGCAAATCCTTCGAAGGGTTGTAAGTAGGTTCTTGCTGGCTCTCATTTTGAGGGTAGCTGTCATACAATGAAAATGAAAAATTGAAATTTTTCTCAAAAACGGCTCATAGAATCTTGATGAAACTTTGCATGACCAAGCATCTCTATGTAAGATATCTTGCGCCAGTATCAATTGATCTGTGTAATTTCATATAAGGGGTGTTCCCTATGGGTGTTCCTGTACCACCAAATCGTAAATATGTGATTTACCCAAAATTGGTTCCATTGAGAGAGACTGTAAATTAAAAAAATCTCCATGCAAGTATCCTACGGTAGTATCCATTGATCTGTTAAAATTCATATAAAGGCTGTTCCAGTACTACCAAAAGTGAAACATGTGATTTACTCGAAATCGTTTGAGGTTTGTTTGTTTTAATGTTTGACAATTTGAATTCTGAATTTATCTGTATATTTCAATCGAAATTTTTTTTGGAAAAAACGTAAATAAAAGTTTGTATTTCCATACTATGTGTATGGCATTACAAATTTAAGTTTTCGGTTGATAGTTTTTCCTTGAGTATTGCGAGAAAGTAAGTGCAGTGCTGCTGTACCATTTATTTTCGTTTGTTTCCTTACCAACGAATTTCGCAGCTATATCAAAAGCAATAGGCTAATTCTGTCATCTCATATTTAAAAATAAATACAATTTTTATTATTTTATTATGTCCCGTGTGGTGCCTCCTTTGTATCTTACTTACTGCGGTCACCTACAACCGCGGTCCATGGTGCCAGCCGTAACGCTAACAAGCGAGGTGACTATGGTACTTCCCCTCTACATTTTTCCAGCAAAAGCTAGAGTTCTGGAGGGAGCTGCCTGCCCTGTAGTGGATGTTTCATGGGATGTTATATAGTATTATTTATTATAATATCAAATTATTGCTCACTTTGTAATTTTTTTTTACAGATCAACCTATCAGTTAACACAACATGTGGCCCAAAAAGGGGCCTGAAACCGGCCCTGGGACGCCGACAGCAGAGGAGGAAATAAAAGTGGTCCTGGTCGGCGACACTCAGTGCGGGAAAACTTCTCTCGTACAGAGATTTGTGTCTGACACATTCATAGAGGTAAGTGTCTGACTTTGTTGCTCTGAGTTCATCTGTAAGAGACTTTATTTTTTTTACCCGACCGCCCCAAAAGAGGAGGTTTATGTTTTTACCCGACTGCCCCACAACAGGAGGGTTATGTTTTTACCCGACTGCCCCACATCAGGAAGGTTATGTTTTTGACTGACTGCCCCACAACAGAAGGGTTATGTTTTTACCCGACTATCCCAAAACAGTAGGGGTTATGTTTTTACCCGACTGCCCCACATCAGGAGGGTTATGTTTTTGGCCGACTGCCCCACAGCAGAAGGGTTATGTTTTTACCTGACTGCCCCACAACAGTAGGGTTATGTTTTACCCGACTGCCCCACAACAGGAGGGTTATGTTTTTACCCGACTGCCCCACAACAGGAGGGTTATGTTTTTACCCGACTGCCGTGGAACAGTAGGGTTATGTTTTTACCCGACTGCCCCACAACAGGAGGGTTATGTTTTTACCCGACTGCCCCACAATAGGAGGGTTATGTTTTTACCCGACCACCCCACAACAGGAGGGTTATGTTTTTCAAGTGTATGTATGTATAGTGAGTACGTATGAATGTCGATTTCTTTGTCGCGCTCTGCAGCCTAAACGGCTTGACAGATTTCAACATGTGAGGTGTCGTTAGATTTGTATTCATTGTAAGAGTGGCATAGGGTATAAAATAATAATAATAAAAAATAATAGAACGTATCTTCCATTAATAAAACTAAAAATTACTAAATAAAAAATATTTCAAAAAAACAAAATACCCGACTGTGTAGAAAAATATGAACTGAAAAGAGAAAATAAACCGGCCAAGTGCGTATCGGGTCACGCGCAGTATAGGGCTCCGTAGTTTTTTTTAGATTTTTTATCGTAAAGCGGATTTTGAGTAACTATTTCATAATATTATTTCTCGTAAATATGTTCCATGTTGACTGGGTTTTATTTTGGGAACGAAAATATGGGAACTTGTTAAGGTTCGCGAGTGGGATGATTCCAACAGTAGGTACTTCTATCCTTTAGTTTTCTTCGTAATAAAGCAGAGGGAAAACGCGTTCTGCCCAGCGCTACGTCATCTGTGTCTAAGCATACGCCCACCCTCAACCGGAAGCCGCAGGGCGGATACCATAAAATTGCCTCTCTTCGTATATCTGTCACAGGCAAATTGTATAATTCGTCGTTTTAAATTATGCCTTGGCATGCTACAAAATGCCGAGAAATTTTTAATTCGTTTTTTACATAACAGCGCGTAATTCATTTCTGGCACTCGCTGGCCGCTGCCTCGGAACACTCGCTTCGCTCGCTCGGCTCGTGCTTTGTGGTCGTAAGCCTAACGCGATCGGTTAGGTTGGGTTTACCATGGCTAACAAATTAACGAACCTAAAATACACCAGTGATCTACACCCGTTTACCATCTGCCGGCGCGGTCTTACTGTTTTTTGTTGCCGACCGTTAAGTTTGCCCGCCGTTTGTAAACGGCGAATTTTAAGTATTGCCTGCGACATATCAACCTCTGCAAATGTTTGTCAAAACCCCCTTTCATAATACAGCAGGATAATTTATGTATAGCGGAAAGTTGGACGTCCGCGATATGAAAACATGTTTACCGCTGATCTTTGGAATAACAAGTTGGTACAGTCGAGAGCACGTCATGTTTGACACTCGTACGAATTTTAGCTCTTAAGGCTTCATCATGACATCCCATGAAACGTCAACTACAGGACAGGGAACTCGCTCCAAAATTCAGTTTTATTCAATTGGAAACAATGTGAAGGGACGTACGGTCAACCGCTCGACGGTAGAAACTTTTTCAACGCTATTACCACGCCATAAGGTTCACTGACGTGCTGTTGAGTGTACCATAGTCAACCACGCTTGTGAGCGTTACGGCTGGCACCATGGACCGCAGTTGTTGGTAACCGCAGAATGTAAGATGATATATACACAGAAGGATGTTGCTGCCCATCCTCTGGTTCATTAATCCTTAGACGCCTCTTACGACACCCACGGGTAGAGATGGGTTTGTACTATTCTTTACCGGCACCACACTCGAAGCGCGCCTATTAGCTCTTAAGGCCATATACTTACTCCCAGAATGACCTTTAGATTGAATGACATCGTAGCAACTTTTTACAATAAATATGGCATTTTTCTAACAGAAAAAAAATCCGCTCAAGTGCGAGTCAGACTTATTGTCCGTGGGTTCCGATATACCTTAAGTATTTTTGGAAGCAATAAAGTCCATTTTTAGGACCGCAAAACTAAATTTGTTTGTAAAGGTTTTTTGCAGATTTCTAAAAAACTGTGCAACTTAGAAAGATCGTTTTATTTTTGCTGTAATATTTACATAAACGTCTATTGACTGTAATTAATTCAGATTTTTCCACTCAAAAACTTCGGAGATAAAGGGGGGGCGGTATTTTATTGACATTTTTCATCATAACTTAAAAACCAAGAGTTGTAAAAAAATAAAAAAAATATATTTTAGGATGTACAAGTAAAGTTCTTTCATATGATACCCCACTCAACCTAGTACCAATAATTTGTAATTTTGCCCACCCTATTTGGGCCCCCTTTACATTAATAATCATATTTTTTATTATTTCATGTGCAATTAAGTTGGGCAACCATATTTTAAAACCATTCCAAATTTCAAGTCGATAGCACGAGTGGTGGCTGAGATATACAGGTGTGACAGACAGACAGACAAAGTCGCACCGTAAGGGTTCCTTTTTATACCATTTGGTATCGGAACCCTAAAAATGACAATATAAAAAAATGTCAAAATTCAAAATAAACTATTTTTAAAATCAAAATAAAATTAAATTTGAAATTTAAATTGAAATTTATCCTGCTATAATTGCAATAAAATAAATAAATGATTTTATAAAAGGGGATGCACTGGCATGCAGCTGCAACCACCTTCGTATCAAAGGTGAATCCCACTGCCAAGTCAGTGCTCTCAGGATTCTAGTGTAGGAAATGAAGCAAAAAAAAAATTTTATGTTAATTTAAAATAGCCAAAAAAAATCATCAAAAAAATTTTTTTCATACATATTTTGACATTGTTGTATAGAAAAATTAAAAGTACCCTTTTTTTTGTTTTTTTTTTTTTGTAGAAGGTTTGTCTCATATAGTGTAATACCCCAGCAAAGTTTCATCGATTAGGATTTAACGCATCGGTCTTCATACAACGATCCGCTTCATTTCGCAGACTATTCCGTTGGCGACCGAATAATTGAATATTGTTTGGTCTAAAAGGCTGTAAATTTTCATTTATGTTTGATAATAAATGCAGCAGTAAAATGTTTAAAAATAAAAAATTGAAAAATTAATGGTCATTTTAAAATATTTTTTCTGCAGTTATATTAATTAAATTAAAATTCTGTCTCGATCACATCACTTCTCACATATTGTTTATCACTACGTTTCTTTTCTGCCATGTTTAATGTAAAAAGTGGTTACGAACTTATTCAGCAGCGTTCTTACATGTATCGTATCATCTTACATACTGCGGACACCAACAACCGCTGTCCATGGTCCTAGCTGCAATTCTAACAAGCGTGATGATGATAACTATCGTACTTTCCCTCCTCATCTAAGCGCACGGCAGTGCGCAGGCCAAGTTCCCGCAACAGGCCACGCGCATGCCGTGCACTATTTACACGAACCGTTCCGACCCACTTTTGAACCCCCTTTAGCTCAGTGCCTATTGCAAGTACCTACATAATCATATACTAATACTGAAGTTTCATAAATATAGCTTCAGTAGATCCTAAAATATGACCCCGTGAAAATAGCTAATTTCGGCAATTAATGACTGACTGACTTACTGACCGGTAATCAAAACCTCCAGGCCACTTCCAATTGTCCTAGCGTTATGAAATTTGGCATTTAGGTAGTCGTTAGGATGAAAGTAATGGAAAAATTCAAAAATTAGAAATTGGTCAAGCGCGAGTCGGGTTTTATTCAAAATTATGTATAAAATGTTGGTATTCTCTAAGACCTGAAAATCTGAAATTTGGCATGGGGATAGTCGTTAACATTAAAAAAAGTATAGCAAAAATTTGAAAATTTGAAATTGGTCACGTGCGAGTCAGGATATAGTCATTACTATGCATAAAATTGTTGGTCATACTTCTGTTAGACTTACAAATCTGAAATTGGGCATCGGGGTAGTCGTTAGCATTAAAGTAAAGGAAAACTTTAAAATGGTCAAGTGCGAGTCAGATTAAAATTAATGTACCAAATATTAAAAAGGCAGTATTTCTAGAAGGTCAGACTTAGTCATGCATGAAAACAAGTACCTATGTTTTAACGAAACTATGAAAATACAAACAACGTTGCGATAGTTACTATAAATATAATATAGCAAACTGAACAAA
Source organism: Athrips mouffetella (assembly GCA_947532105.1). NCBI lineage: Eukaryota > Metazoa > Arthropoda > Insecta > Lepidoptera > Gelechiidae > Athrips > Athrips mouffetella. Next base: position 3,866,019 of record OX383976.1, on the reverse strand, counting down.
AAGTATTGAAATCCCACCAAAAACATAACTGTTAAAAAGAGGGCCAAGTTCCTATCGGCTAATTTTTTGCCTAAAAAAGGGTTGAAATCCGATCCAATGCCAAGTTTAGATGCACTTGGCCCCCTTTTTAACAGTTATGTTTTTGGTGGGATTATTTCAACTTGTTTCGTTGGATGTTATGATTATGATGATGATGACGAGAACCTACAGCCACGCTGCGAGGGTCAAGCTTGACCTGCTTGTAGATTTACTACGAAATCAAATCAATCATGAAATGATATCCCATAAAACGTCCACTGCAGGACAGGGTACTCCCCTCCAGAATACATCAAAAGTGCGTGATACTTTGGAGGGGAATTACCATACCACGCTTGTAAGCGTTGCGGCTGGCGAGTGGCGACCGCTGTGGTTAGTGACCGCAGTATGTAAGGTGGTACGATACACAGAAACATGCTGCTACCCATCCTCCGGTTCATAGACCCTTAGTCACCTCTTACGACACCCACGGGTAGAGATGTGTTGGTACTATTCCTTTCGGGCACCACACGGGTAATCAAATATTATCATTTAATTGTATTACAGCTGAATTATTTTAAGATTTTAGTGATAATAAATCACGTTTAAGATCGAATCACGTACCTAATCTTCATTTTTACGTCTTTTTATTTTCAAGATCTTATTATTTTCTCTTAGAAGATACATAAATCAATCTTATTTAACTTTATAAGATTAAAATACGAGTTCGTCCTTTGAAAATCTGTGGTTAGTAGATGAATAATGCTGGATATTTTATATTTTTTAAGAAAAATAGCTAATTTTCCCTTCAAAATAATCCTGGTTGGTTTTATTTTTGATACGGCGGGGCCATAGTTTTACGTGGATACAATTATTTCTCCCCCCTCACCCCCTTCCATCACACCACCTCCCCTCAAACCCCCTCCACTCACCCCTGCCAGCCCACTCCCCTCACCATACCTCATCACTCCCCCTCAAAGCCCTCCCCTCACAGCCCTCCCCTTACATTCTGACTCATCCAAAAGTCGATGTAGTCATCATAATCATCATCATAAATCCCATAAAACGTCTACCACAGGACAGGAAGGTCCCTCCAAAATTCTAGCTTTTGCTGGAATAATGGAGGGGAAGTACCATAGTCACCACGTTTGTTAACGTTACGGCTGGCACCATGGAACGCGGTTGTTGGTGACCGCAGAATATAAGATGATGCGATACACAGAAGGATGTTTTTTACCCCATCCTCTAGCTCATTAACCCTTAGTCGCCTCTTACGACATCCACAGATAGAGATTGGCGATGGCGATGTAATTATACCAATTATTGCTCGTATTCACTTTGCACGAAATGAACCCCCAAATGAAAGCACAGCACAGACGTAGCCACGTCAAAAGAGACATAGCTTGTCATTTTTTGTCACATTATGCGGTCCGCCTTGGCCTTTTTCATAGTTAGGTACTCCATGTGCAGAAAGTTTGTAGAGTATAATCTGTTTCTCGAGTCAACGCCAACGCTTACCAACACATTTTGCAGCTATTATTATTATTATTTGTTGCTTTTTTTTCTCCCATTTTTTATTATTATTATTTATTACAAGTTTTTTGCTGCACTTACAGTAAAACCAAAACATACAGCAAATTAAAGGGCTTAGAACTAACTTAAAAAACTAAAACAGTAATTAACAAATTTTGTAAAATTGTCATGAAATACATCCATTAGTGGTTGTTGAGCAATCATGGCGTTAATTAACTGCAGCGCTTGCGATGTGGCTATATCAATCAATAGTAATCCTATGTCCTCCTATATCTTTCTGTTTCCTATGTCCTCTCAGTCAAATACCTTCTTTTTCAATACATTTGCTCGAAAATCGTACTTACAAGGACGTAAACATTGGAACATTGGAAGTGTTAAAACATAAATCATTTTCACGTAAACATTGCTCGTAAGTAGTTACTTACCGAACTAGTGCGGTAAGTAAAAAAAGTATACTACCAAGGAGTTTTTACACTCTGATCATAAAATTATTTTGTAATAATGGTTACTTTTTACTTGGGTGATGACTGACTCACTATATTTAAAATAAAATGGAGAGTACCAGGAGAACATAAATCGACACGAGGCTGACAGTACCCATGGTTTGTTCCTTTACGTCGTAAGATGCACGTTCGTAAGGGTTATGACAAACTCGTGCCGATGGTAAACCCTCGACTTCGTCTCGGGCTTACAAAACGTCAACTCGTTTGTAATAAACCTACTTCCGGAACTTGTACCTTAAACTACTATTACCTACTTTTGTTCTTCTCTTGTTCCTAAATTCGTTGTAGACATATTTGTGCATGCACTGCATGCTGTGCTCTCCTGTAAGTGATGAGGCACCTGTTCTTGTAAATTGTAAGCAACCTATGTAATCAATGTGCACTCGTTGTTGGAAAGCCTAATAAAGAAAAAAATTAAATAAAAATAATCAGCTAAAGCTGTCAGAAAAACACGCTTGTAAAACAACGTAATTTTTCCGTCAAATATACTCTCGTTTTAGAGTCATAGTAAGCACGAAATGGAAGACCTACCGTAGACGAACCCCGACATGGTGGACCGACAATAAGGAATATGCATGATTTTATTTTATTTAAAAAAAAATATCCTCATTCATGTAATAAACAGTTTAGTAAAACTATTTTTCGAATAACTATGAAATTAAAAAAGATATAAGCTATCAAAGATTTGTTTCTGTCTCTTTCTAGCAAAACGAAATTTAACACGGAGTTTATATGGCCGTAGTGGCATGTGACGTCATTTTCCATGTCGGATCTCTCTGTCTAATTAAAATAATATCCTAATTTATGTAATAAACAGTTTAGTAAAACTATTTTTCGAATAACTATGAAATTAAAAAAGATATAAGCTATCAAAGATTGGTTTCTGTCTCTTTCTAGCAAAACGAAATTTAACACGGAGTTTATATGGCCGTAGTGGCATGTGACGTCATTTTCCATGTCGGATCTCTCTGTCTAATTAAAAAAAATATCCTAATTTATGTAATAAACAGTTTAGTAAAACTATTTTTCGAATAACTATGAAATTAAAAAAGATATAAGCTAGCAAAGATTGGTTTCTGTCTCTTTCTAGCAAAACGAAATTAACACGGAGTTTATATGGCCGTAGTGGCATGTGACGTCATTTTCCATGTCGGATCTCTCTGTCTAATCGGCCGGCGCAGATGGTTGCTGAGCAGAGGTGCTGCCACTTTGTGTAAATAAATTTATTGCGTCATAAATACATACATTTAATAATGATTGTTTGTTTGGCGGCAATTTGGGGTAGTTCTATATTTTATTATCCATCACATCACACCTTAGCTAATCGTGAATAGCTTTGTATTCCAAAAGTGCCAAAAACGGCCACTTTTAGCACTTTACCAATACAAAGCTATAAATGATAAGCTAAGCTATGATGTTATGGGTTATAACATGTATAGCTACCCCATATTGCCGCCAAACGCACAATACTAATGAAAAGTTTTGTAATTGCGACGCAATAAATTTATTTCTAAAAGTAAGGTGCTGCCACTCAGCAACCCCCTTAAATGCTTATATCGGCCGTGTTTCTTAGCTGATTTAAATTTTGATTTAACTTTTTGTCATCTCTACTACGGTATTTTCATATTTTGTTAATAAATGCGCCTAAAAAATATTATGCATAGTCTCTATTTAGTCAAGTTCACGGAAAGCAGCTGGATACCATACGGGTTACAATTGATCAGTCTTCAAAGATATTCCACAGAGATCTTTATCAGGTAGTGCACGTCTTTCATCTCATAACAATATGATGATGATGATGAATGTACGAAGACGCGCTCTAGTTGTACAGTTAACGACAGGTCAAGCTTGACACTCGCAGCGCCACTCTTGCCCGTGCATCTATTGAAATAAGAACGTGACAAAGTCCAATGTGCTCTTGACCTGTACTGTACCATTAACAGTTATCGTTCAGGTTTGATCGAGGCTGATCAGGGCTGGTGCATTTTTGTAATCTGAAAGATTTAACTTAGATTGGGTCTATCTGGTTTTCCCTCTCTTTTTCAGTAAAAACCAATGCTCTCGTCAAATCCCGCTGGCTCTGAATAAACAGAATAAGGCTAAAAAAATAAATTGCAATCTTTCGCCTCTATGCTACTAGTGCTTCTATTACGATAAGAATGCCGGTCACCTCCTACAAGCCAATTTGTGCGAGCCATATAAAACGTGACTTGGACGCTGCATTTGGCGTTTGAGTCGTTAGGGGGTCGTTTGGTGGATGTAATTTGGCTTTCGATATAAGTGGGTGCACATATAAGTAAGTAAGTTATACGGCAAAAGAAATTGGATGAGAGCGGATTTCAAAATCTTACGTCATCGAGTAACACGATGTGATATTTTTGGTGATTTCATTAAAATTATTTATTAACAATGAAGAGATCCTCAGAAGACCTAAAGTAAACTACATAGGACTATGCCCTGTGCCTAAAGTGGCAGTGGGCTGGGCACAATGCAACCGATGGCCGATGGGGCGTAAAGGTTTTAGAATGGCGACCACGTACCGGACCACGTGACGTAGCGTAGGCAGGCCCCCATAAGGTGGTCACGGGAAGCCGCTGGATGCGAGCAGCGCAGGACCGGACGTCATGGAGATCTTTAGGGGAGGCATATGTCCAGCAGTGGACATCTTTCGGCTGATATGATAATTTATTAGGTCTTCACCTATGAAATTGCCGTTTTGTATGGAGAATTTTAGGTGAACTCCATTTTCAGTACTAACAATTTTGCATTTTTCTTAGGAATTATAAATACAATTTTTCTTATTTTATTAAGCATCATTGTGAAGACATTAAGCTAACAGAAGGTTAAATTTAATTTTCGAAAAATATTATCTGTAGAAAAATATAACAAATCTAATGATGAAATCGGATGACATTTAAGACGAACAATTTTCGAACCTTTAATTTTATATATCAAACTAAAAATAAAAACTTTATTTTATGCGTAAATTGATAACCCTGAAGTCAACTTTCAAATATAAGACAAATGAAAAAATTGCGTTAGAATTATAGGAATTATGATCTCATTAATCTGTAAGAAAATTTCGGCAATTTCATAGGTAAAAAGACCTATTATAATTAAGTACACGTAAAGCATTATTTGTTTCGCACAAATTACATAATGTTGATACATTTTTTTTTATGTTACAAGTGAGCAAACGAGCAGGTGGGCCACCTGATGGTTGGTCACCACCGCCCATAGCACCAAATGTCTTATTAGTGGCATACTTTGATACTAATAAGACAGCAAAGCGCGTTGCTCACTTTGAGAACTAAGATGGTATGTCTCATGTGCCTGTAATTTCACTGGCTCCCTTACCCTAAACACTGCTGCTTCATGGTAGAAATAGGCAAGGGGTGGTACTTCCTCAGACGGACTTTGCACAAAAGCCCTACCACTACATAAAAATTCAAGGGATCTCTTCCAGCCATCCTATGTGGTGTGAAAAAAAGACACAAAAATGAGCATTCATGACGGTGCTTTTCTTAGCCATTACTAACTAGAAAGTTTAAATCCAGTCGTTTAAGAAAATACATGAAAATCACTGTTTCCAAACCTTACACAGATCAAGATCCTTAATCCAAGTCAAACTTCATCCATACAGTTGCTAAATTAGAAAGAGAAGTCCAACTTTAATCATAGGGAGAGAGAGAGACGTGCAGTGTTTGCTTGAAACTTCCTAATTCGTTTTAGGGCTACGACTCTACGAATTTGAGTTAAATCTGTTAATGTAATGTAATTTTGTGTACTGTAAGCTTGGTGTATTAGATTTTGTTGTATTTTATTTAAGTATACTAAAAGTTTTACTTTACATTATTATGAAATTCAAATTCTCATGCAAATACTTAGGACATGTTAATTACGAAATACCCACTACAAGGAGAAAAAGGAGAAGATAGGCCTACAAAAATTTTGTTGTTTTGCAATTGATCGACACGCTAAGAATCAGAAAAATTAAAGAATTATAAAATAGTAGTTTATGCCACTGCAAAGAAAACATAGTCATTATAACATGAGTGCTTGTTTGTGACATGAGGCGCAGCCGAATGTCACAATAGACAGCACGAATGTTACAATGACTAGTTTGCATTCAGTGGCATACATTACTTTTTCTAAGACCATAAAAATCATTAAGAAAATAACGTGCCGACTTTGTTTACTTTTGTCGTAGTAGTAGAGCTCCACTTTTTTGGCAATATTAAAGGCCTCTTGAGTTTCGAACGCTGCCTTCCGTTTTCCATACAAAAATTCAAATGACTTATGCATTCTTACGCGGGACATAAAATTCTGTTGAAAAACGAACGAACACTGCTATTTTAAGTTAAATTTTTCGCTAATTAATACAAAAATATAGTTAATGTACTGAAAGTACTATTTTTGTTAGTTATTTTTGGTTCAATATTACGATTGTGGGCGTGCGGTCAAAACTGTACGGTTGTGCTTCGTGTGCATGTGTGAGTGATCGTACTCATGTAAACACGGACTGACGAGAGTAATTGACTTTAGTGGACATATGGAGATACTCGTATTTTTCTTATCGAAATTGTTGTTAGGCGTAGAAGTTGCACGATGAAATTTACGCGAATCAACTTTTTGCACATATATAGTTGGTACTTATTGCATCAAAAAATAAAACCTTATATTTGCAGCAGTGGCTCCATCTAGTTGCGTTCGGGGCTAAGCTGGCCGTCACAGATCACCTTAATTATTTCGGTCGGCGAGATATTTTACTCATATTTACTTTTCAATGGAAATCAAGATGTTTATCGTTAAATAAAAATCGTAAAAAAAAATAATCGTAAAATAATCGTAATCGTAAAATCGTTAAATTTAAGTAATTTTTTTGACAGATTAAATAAGCGCGAACGAATAAAATGGATATAGAACGTAAATCACTACGTTTGTATCAAAACGTAAATCACTACGTTCATGTATTACAGTGTATATCTTTCTTTCACACTGCTGCATCTATGCTGCATTGCATATCCCTCTCAGCTAGCAAATTAGCCGATGGCATCCAATACAACAAAGTATTAACGTAATTTTGTTACCAAACCTAACAAAAAGGTGAAAAAATAATATTACCGTATTGTAGACAGTTGCATTTATAAATATTACGCAAGTAGAAAAATAACTTTTATTATTATTTTCATTGTTATTTCCGATATCTTAAACCGACACGTAATCATAATCACATCTATGAAAATATCGGGCATTAATACAAAATAAAAACTACGGTTTCGCGTTATAAAAAATTCTAACTTTCACCTCTTTCACAAGCCGTATCAAAAACTGGTCATATTATAATAATAACCCATCAAAACGAACAACCTTCCGCTTATGACTCCCCATAATATTTTACGGCGAATACTAATCCAATCGATATGAGTGAGGTATTTTCAATCGCTTGCTTGTACATGTACACACAACAGCACGTCAGTAGAAACACTTTTGAACCTTATGGCGTGGTTATAGAGTTCAAAAAGTTTCTACCGACGTGCGTACTCGTACGTACTCGTGGGATACAGTTTTTACTTTCGAACTATTCGAGATATTTATACAGCGTGATTTTGAAATGTCTGACTATACTTGAGTATGTTACTTAGGACATGAAACTGAACACCTTTCCCCAAGAAACATAGGTCGAAAAATGAAAAAACTTTCTGGCTTCGCCTTACAAACCTAGCCGTGTTAATACTGGAATTTGTATGGAGCAGCGAACTACAATGTGGAGTGACCAAAAATCTCGTATTTCAAGCTATGTTTCTTGGGGAAAATTGTTTAGTTTCATGTCCTAAGTTCCATACTCAAGTATAGTCACACTTTTCAAAATCACGCTGTATAACTAAATAGAACAACTTATGTTTTTCAACTTTGTGGGTTTTTATTGTCGCTTCTTTTTTTCCCACCATAGCGCCAATTTGTTTGTAAAGCGATGTAGTTTAGCTGACGTCATTAAGAGATTTTAATATGCAACAATGAATAAACTATTTTGAGCTTATTTTTCTACTTTTGGAAATAAAATAAAAAATATATTAAATCTTCATACAAAATGAAAATCTGAAAGGGTCAATTTGTAAGAACCAAATTTTTATTTATTTTCGCAAGTTGTAGAAAAAAAGTTGTTCAGTTACATAGAACTACCCCCCCAGAGGTTTTGCGTATTTGGAATTACTGTATAAAGGGTGTGAGGGACAGGTTTTCGAAAACTGAACAACTTTCAGTGAGTAAAAGTTTCAGGAAATGGAAAATAAAGTCGGCCTCTCCATACAAAATGAAAACTTTATTGTAGAAGAGGATTTTTGAAGTAAAAACTTCTTTAGCGGCGCTTGGCACTTTTTCACGTCAGATGTCGCGCAGATCTGACGAAGATTGTCTATATGTAATATAAATTGTCATGTTTGTCTACGATAGCGCCATAAATGAATATTGTATGTACTTTTATACTGATAAATAAAACAATTCGTGCGAAATTATTCCGTAACCATTCCAAAATATTCAAAAATGTACAACGTTGATGTTTAAGTTTTCACTTCTGGTGACACTCCCGGAGTGCAACCCCTCCTTTTTTTAGGGTTCCTATACCAAAATGGTAAAAAAAGGAACCCTTATGGTCCCGCTTTGTCTGTCTGTCACACCTGCATATCTCAGCAACCACTCAAGCTATCGACTTGAAATTTGGAATAATTTTAGAATATGGTTGTCCAACTTAAAATACTCCAACTTTGAAATTTCAAATAGTCGGTACTAGGTCGAGTGGGATACTCGTATCATATGAAAGGGCTTTACTTGTACATTCTAAAATATATTTTTGTATTTTTACAACTCTTAGTTTTCAAGTTATGATGAAAAATGACAAAAAAATACCGTTCTCCCCCCTTATCTCCGAAGTTTGTGAATGAAAAAATCTGAATTAATTACAGTCGATAGAAGTTTATGTTACAGCAAAAATAAAACAATCTTTCTAAGTTGCACAGTTTTTTAGAAATCTGCAAAAAAACATTTACAAACAAATTAAGTTTTGCAGTCCTAAAAATGGACTTTATTGCTTCCAAAAATACTAAAGGTATATCGGATCCCTCGGCGCGTGAGTCCAACTCGCACTTGACCGGTTTTTTTTTTCGTATACCTGCCACCCTCACAGGCGCGTAAATTTTGGCCCGTGTTTTGCCATTCGTGCAAATGTCTAGTCTTACAATGATGAGTAGTCTAACAATGTGTATATTAATTAAATTAATTTCTTTGTTAATACAAAGCACTTGTTCATCTGAAGCGGTTTCATTAGTTCAATTAATATTTGTTTGCCGATGACATCATGTAGCTTAGGTTATTTGTAGTTTCATTAGGATATGCTGAATCACCCAATTATTGTTTGATAAAGATGATCGTTGTGAAGATGTTCGCTAAGCCATGTCAGAGGCCATTTGGCGGCTTGGTAACTATGAAAATCAGGTTGGCTACTGACCTGGCATATTTATTATATATTATTAAATATTAATACTAAAGGGTGTGAATCTGCCCATGAAACTGAACAACTTTTCCCAAAGAACACAGGTTGAAATAAGAAAATAAATTATGGACCGCCCATAGAAACGCCCTTGGAGCACTAGTACCCCCGGGATTTGTACCAGTCAGTATTATCACGCACCTTTCAGTGTATAGAGGCAAAATCTTGACGTCTTGGAGGCATATACGGGTATAGGCGCTTAAGAAATAGAATTCAACTAATCCTTTCTTTCCTATAGCTGCATCCCTCAGATGCTTAAATTTTTCTCGTTTAATTAAGCCATGATGTTATGTCTACCTGGCTTGAAAACACGACATGGTTAGAAGGCTAGGCTCATGGAAAGGTGAAAGGGCTTATGTGCAAAGTCCGGCTGGTGAAGTACCCCTTTGCTTATTATTACTGTATGCAGGAACCACATAAGTCATTCCACCTAAGTTTAGCTGTTCATATTTGTATCAAAATACTTACGTTTGTGAGGTCGTTCATCGACCTAGCAACCCACACGATAAAAGAAACTGCTGGTATAGGTACCGAAATAAAATATACTCAAATGCAGGCTTTTCTTGGCAATCGCACAAACTCATTTCTCTTACTGTGGCTTGGCTTTTCAGTTTACTGTATTTTACCAGCAGCTTTTCATAGCCTTCCATGACGCGGATGCCTATTCAGGCGCTCAATGCATTTAATGATGAAAGCGCATCTAGCATAACCAATGTAAGGAGACCCTTGACTAATTCAGTGAATTTAAGCTGCAAGCCAGACAGAACGGGCGCGGCGCGCTTCGGGTGCGCCCGAGGCGCGCTTCAAGCGCCCCCGTGGTACACTTTTCGGCTGGACGACGCAATCGATGGCAGCGGACTGTGCTGTGCGGCGGCGTGCCGGCGTTGCGCCGGTGGTGCACCGACAGTGCGCCTTAGGCATGCCGTCTCGTCGCCTGTTCAAATCACATGCATACAAAATGTAGGAGAACGACGCGGTGCAAGCCAGACAGAAGAGGTGCGCTGAAGGCGTGCCGTGCGGCGCACCTCTTCTGTCTGGCCTGCGCCTAAGAGACTTTCAAAAGCCGTAATGACATAAAGTATAGGTAATGTGCTTATTAGTTATTGATCGTCAAAACGGGTATAATATGTACAGGATGTTAAAAAATGTACGATGATCTGTCTAAGGCGTGATTCCACATCACTAATAAACTGTAGGTATAAAATATAAGGTGTTTTTTAATTAGACCCAAATATTGTTAGGGTTACCTGAAGGACCTAAATGATATTGGTGTTACTTTTTTACATTTCTATTCGCTAGTTTTCGAGAAAAATCCTAAAAACAATACCGCTAAATATCGTAAAATGAACACTCCGTATCAGCACAGGCGTCAGCGCGGAGTCGTGAGCCAATCACGCGCAAGCCGAGTGCGCGGTTCGGGCGGTTTCGGCTCGGTTTCGGCTCGGTTTCGGGCTCTTAGTACGCTCGAAATCATTACTACAGGATGATTGCAAATAATAATATTTTTTTGTTTGAAAATTATAACAAAAAGCTAGCGGGAGGATTTTTCTAAAACTTTGATAAACCTTTTTCTTTATCATAGTTACACCACCCCTACAAATATTTGGGTCTAATTTAAAAACACCTTATATAAGTAAAATAAATATTTTTTTCTTAAAAAAGTAGTTTTAGCTCAAGTAGAATTGAAGAGCCTGGAGGGTTAATGACCTCTATAATCAGCTGGCGATGCAGACAAAGATGTTTTTTTTTGTTTTAATACATATGCAGTCACTAGCAAATTCCTATCCATTAAATAAATAACATATGAAATACGAAGAAAAATTAGTTTTCAAAATAAAAAGTATTTTTTATTTACAACCTATTAGTGATGAAGAATCATCCCTTAGAAGAATCATCGTACTTTTTTGCACCCTGTATTTACAGAATGTAAATGCAAAAGAGTGTGACAGCTCTAGGGCGTGCTCAGACTACGAAACTGAACAACATTTCCAAAGAAACATGGCACGATATCCAAGATTTTAATGACTCCATACAAATCTTCATCAGTCAACAGTAAATTTTGTATGGAGAAGCCAATAATATTCTCCCATTTCGACCCATGTTTCTCTCTCTCTTTTTTATAGGGTCACTCACATAGTAATACGATTTTCGCGCGACGGGCTTCTACTGTCACTACAATTTTTTTTTCTTTATTTCAACGGTTACCAACATATTTTGTAGCTATGCCAAAAGTAATCGGCTAAAAATGACAGAAAAACAAATTTGTAAAACAATTTTATTCTTTTCGTCAAGTATTCTCTGGTTTTTGTATCATGGTTGCAAAATAGATTGGTACAGTCAACCGTACATCAGTGGAAACTTTTTGAACTATATTACCGTGTCATAGAGTCGAAAGTGTTTCAACTGACAAGCTGTTGTGTGTACCTAAAAGCTAGAATAAAGGAAAAAAAATACATACAGTGGAACATAGAACCTCCTCCTTTTTTGAAGTCGGTTAAAAATGGACCATAGGTTACTTTCAGTCATTTGCAGAAAGGTAATTAAAGAATTAAGCTCCTTGTTCCTTGTCAATGACTCACAAAAAGTATCAGCAATAGACTTAAAAACTTTAATTGTGCTTTCTCAAACTGGTGGCAATTTTATCACATACTCTAAGATTTAACCTACTTTTAAACTAGGAAGATACAAACCACAATGCAGAGAACAATTTTCATTTCTTTTCATAACGACAAGAACCGCTAAAACACAAGAATAAAAATATCAAAATTTCATACTCCGTCGCCATTTTGTTTTGTGTTCCATTTTCTTTTCCCGCCATTTTGCGACTTATTTTCCATTCCACGCAGAACTAGGATGTTCAACTAGCAATTTCGTTCAAAAAGTGTATAAAATAACAGAAAATAAAGCTTTGGATTCAATTTTTCTTAAGAGTTGGCTGTTTCTGAACGAGTGTTAGCGAGAGAGCAATATTTTGTTGGATAACGACCTAACAGACAGAAATACAGTATGACTTGACCACCGAGCACTGTGTATGACAGCGATATCTGTTCAGGCTTGGGTCAGGCCTGGTTCAGGTTTTTTTTGTAGAGAATTATCAAGGAGGTTATATAAAATCTTGTAATCGAAGTGGCGATCGTGGTCGTGATTTCTGCATTAGGAAAAAAAAAAAAAAATCATGAATGAAAAAACAGAAATGTAGGCCAAATGTACATGAATTTAATAAAAAAATGCCTTAATATAATCTTCCTCCTCCCACTCGACCTAGGCGCCCTTGTATCACCACGATGCTTGAGGTGCCTAGGAGCAACACTAATTTATTTTTTCATTCCTTCTCTGTTCGTGCTGTTCAACTATGGAATCGCCTTCCCAAAGCCATACAAGAGAGTACCTCTATTGCCTCTTTTAAACAGAAAGTTAAAGAGCATTTTCTTCTTCAAACCGCTATTTCGTCATCGTAGTCGTAGTCATCATTGTGAATTTCGTCGTTGTATTTATTTAAATATTTATGTTCATATTTTTATACATCTGATAATAAATATTATTATATTATTATTATGTTGGTGGTTCTTTTTTTCTCCCTTTTTCTAGGGGTGTTATTCAATAACGCGGGTTCGAAAACCAAGGGTTATTGAAGTAAAACACATTAGGTATGTGAGTGAGTTTGTTCTGTTTCGGGTGTGAGGAACTTGCGGACTATTCGACATTATTATTAATATTATTATATAATATTTTTTATATGTATTTATATTTATTATATATATAGTGTTTATATAGTATATATATTTATATACAGGTATTAATTATTTACTATTAAATTGTTGGTATTATTATTATTATTATTTTTTTTTCATTTACATGCACGATTGTATCCCGCTATGAACATTCTCTCTCACAACCATGAGTTGGCTGGAAGAAATCTCTTGTAGAGATAAGCCCGCCTTTGTAAATGTCCTTTTGTTTGTTTACTTTCTGTATGTTAAATGTGCAATAAAGAATATATATATAATAATGAGTATAGAAGCATATTGTAGAACACAACACTGGCAGAAATGTCCCCAAAAATGGGTTGACGATTGCCGAATAATAAAAAAATACTTTGTTTTATGATATCAGGTCCAAAGATCAGGTCTCCTTAACTTAACAAAAAAAACCGGCCAAGTGCGAGTCGGACTCGCGCACAGAGGGTTCCGTACCACCACATAATCATAATTGTATTAGTTGAAATTTCAGTAAGTTAATGTGCTAGATTTTTTGAGTCCGACACGCGCTTGACAAAATTTTATTATTTGTTAATATTTTATAGCTTATGCACTATAAACATATCAATTTTCAAGTTTGTAAGTGTTCCCGTTTATAAAATAGAACTAAAACAAAAATCGCCTCAAAGACCATTCAACTTGACCCCTCTCTTATATGAATGTTCTTGAAGCGGGAGCTCACCACAATTGGTTACCATTAGTTGTGAGAAAAGTTGTAATATTTAATGATTTCAGACTTTTCTCATTATTTGTACTGTAAGACCTAGCTTCTTGCCAAATTTCATAATTTTAGGTCAACGGGAAGTACCCTGTAGGTTTTGGTTTTTTGCATAAATGTATGGAGATGAGGACATAAAATGCCATATCTTTTGATTGCGTCGTTAAAAAAAATTGAAATTTTCAGATCTTGTGTGGTTCATGGATCCTAATATGTGGTATTAATTTCAACCTGATACCTTTACCGGTTCGTGAGATAAAGGGTCTTGACAGACAGACAGACAGACAGACAGACAGACAGACAGACAGACAGACAGACAGACGGACAACAAAGTGATCCTATAAGGGTTCCGTTTTTTTCTTTTGAGGTACGGAACCCTAAAAAGAGATTTGGGAAAAATGTACATGAATTTAGAAAGAAAAAGCCTAACAATAATGAGGATATTAACTACAAAACATAAATTCGATCAATACGAGAAACTATACAGGAACGCCGAAGAAAATGGACGAGAAGGGCGCAGTTCCCTTTTGCAAGCAATTTCTCCTGTCTTGCCAGCCCCGTCGTTGAAGTTGCATCGAACACCATATTATTATACCAAACAAGGGTCTCTCTTGTTCTCTGATATGATAAAGTCAGTTTTACGAAATCAAACCGCAAGTCTCAGGTTATACGCACTAATGCTGGACTGCTTCAGAGCTTTTCTCGATTCTTCCATGAAAGAGTGAACGAACAGAAATAAGCTATGAAATAAAATATTACATCCCATGAAACGTCCAGTACAGGACAGGGAGCTCCCACCAGAATACTAGCTTTTGCTGGAAAAATGTGGAGGGGAAGTACCATAGTCACCTCGCTTGTCAGCGTTACGGCTGGCACCATGGATCGCGGTTGTAGGTTTAGACGTGGTTGTAGACGATGCTGCTGTCCATCCTCCAGTTTATAACCCTTAGTCGCCTATTCCGACACCCACGGGTATGCATGCACCGTACGGGACATCTTCCAAGGTGTAGATAACAAAAGGGCTCAAATAGGTAACCCTGAAGGATGTGAATGAACCCCTGACATAGTCCGCATTTCAAAGTGTTTCCACTGACTTGCGGCCGTGTACCCTTGTACAGTCAAGAGCACATCGAGTTTGACATATTGGACGTTATACCGTTCTTATTTCAATAATAGACGGCTAGAGTCGCGCTGCGAGTGACAAGCTTGACCTGTCGTTGACTGTACCCTATCTGATTTTTCATTTTGTTTAGATGTTTTCCTTCGAAACCTTGTATTTATTTAATACGGCGATATTAATATCTCAGGTTAAATCTCATTTCTTCAATAACAAAGTACTTACTTTTGATTTCACCATAGAACGCATTAAAACGAGAATCTAGCCACTTTGAATTCTAGAAAGTTCTCATAACCCTGCAAAATTGAACAGCACTCGCGTCATCTCCTTCCGATACCATTTGCCTTTAGGGCTCTTAGTGCACTTCACTTAGACGGGTTGTATTTGCGGAGCATTGCACTTTGCATGTGGTTTAAGTAATAAGAGAAATCCAATTAAGCTTTTTTTTTAAGTTTCAGTCTTTTCATGTTTCGAATATTCCGATTTTCGGACTGTGTAGTCGGACCACCTTATCTAGGATACCCTGTTGGCGTCTTGGCGTGTCCTTTGGAATTCTGTGCCACCCATAAGAGCAAAGATTTCTATGAACATGTACACACGGCCGCACGTCAATAGAAACACTTTTGGACCTTACAGCGTGGTAATAGAGTTGAAAAAGTTTCTACCGACGTGCGGTTGACCGTATTATACCTAGGTGTTTGTTCTGTGTTTGTACTAATTTATCTATTCTTGTATTTTATATTTGTTTCTGATACCCAATGGTAAACCCTCTGTATACGACATAGTAATTTTAAGATATTAAAATACCAAAAATCTCACGAATAGCCCAAGGAAAATAATATATCGTCGCTGCAAGACACAAACTCGCGAAGAGACAAACCCAGGTTCGGGAGCAAATACTCAACATTTGGATTTCTTCTGCCCCGACCGGGAATTAAACTTCTTCTTTTTATTAAGATGCCTCTCCCCTAGCGGAGATCGGCCGCTAGCTTTACCTCGGTCCTGCGCCATAAGTTCGTCTGTACTGGATATGTCTGAGGATGTTTTCAAACGTGCCTTCTCCCTCAATCTTGCCATCAAGAAAAGAAATCATCTAGTATCTTCTTTGAGTGTCCAAGCTTTGCACCCGTATTGGACCACTAGCCACACGTAGCAAACGAGTTTCTTTTTTGGGAAGGATTCTCTCAGGAGAAAGCAAAAGGATATTTTGAGGAAAGGAAATCAAACTAGGAACTTTCACATAACAGCATGACCACTGCGGCCAAATAACGCTAGAGCTTGTATCCTACACCACTTATTTGAAGTTCCCTCCAGCTGATTTAACTTTGCGATACGGCAATGCATTTCAAGAGCCAGTTAGCTTTTCTTCTCTTGTGTGGGTTGCTGGAACCGCGTTACTAGCTTGTATTTTCCTTGCATTTTTTTTTAAACTTTACGGTGCAAACATGAAGAATAAGGAATGCAAAAATACTTGCTAAGGTCTGGGGTCTGCATTATTATACTCTATAAGGTCCTAATGAAATAGTGAACATAATTATAGCGTGTTAATCATAGCATTGAACTAAAAAACTTACCTACAGGAACATTGGTCGAAATACGAAAAAAAACTTTTTCACCTCACTAGCTCGAAAGTGTTTGGATTGTCGGTTAAATTAAAAGCGATTTTTGGCCGCTAGCGGGCAAAAGGTTTTTGAAATTCGAACGTGATGCAGTATGGCAGACCTCCACGCTGCGGTACTGGCTGCTTCCTCGCTTTAGTGAGGTGCAAAATTTTGTGTTTCGCTCGGCAGCAAAGTTATTTTGCGTTTCGTGCCTTGAAACCTTCGCTACGCTCAGGATTCTTCTTTTGAACCACTCGCTTCGCTCGTGGTTCAATTCTAGAATCCTTCGCTTGCTCAGGTTTCAATACAAGGCACTCACGCCAAATAACGCTTTTGCTGCCTTGCATAACAAATAACTATTGAACTCCCATAGAAACTGCATCAGCTGATAGCATAGAGTAAAACGATTTTCGCGCGCTGATAGCGCTTTTTGTTATTCGAGCAATGTTCCTGTAGGAAAGTTGTTCATTTTAATCTCAGAATAAAGACCTCCTTGAGTTTAATGGTCCGAGCAACGTGCTAGAATTATGTTCACTATTTCAATAGGACCTTAAATACTCGTATCGTATGTAAAAAAGAAACAGGTTGCCCGCACCGACTTGTCAAGTTATTATATTGGACCTTGATGATGTTTCTTCTTTCACCTCCCATTTGTTTATGAAGGTTGAACTTGTCCTGACTAGTAATCTGGCTCTTTATGTTTCCACCCTAATAGAGCGGGAACCGAGAAGGTTAATTTCACGTGATAATCAGGGCTAAAACAAGATGTTCAGGAGGCCTTTTTCAGATTTTTGTGCTGGTCTGTTTTAGCTAAAGGCCCCGACTTTCTTGTCTGGCAAATGTTTTTTACATCTCTCATATTCGGTAAGTAGGTCCTTATTACCCCCAAATGGGGCTTGTAGATGACCAATTAGCGCTCTAGGGTAATAATGTAGCTAGAAAAGCCCTAGGGCGATAAGTAATTGAGTTTTGAAAGAGTGAAGTGTTTTTTTTTTAATTACTTACCGCCCTAGGGCTTTTCTAGTTACATTATTACCCTAGAGCGCTAATTGGTCACCTACAGTTTGGTGGTAATAAGGACCTACTTACCTCACAATCGAGATGTAAAGCACAGTAGTTAGCTCGGGTGTAAGCATCAATTGCACCCTCGAACTATAAGCGCCCTCGCTGCGCTCGTGCGCCTAAATATCTCGGGCTGCAATTGATGCCTTACAGCCCTTGGCTACTAATCTACTATTAGTATCACCATAAGGTACTTTATCACCGGCAATTACTTTTGTTCGTCCTGAATATCACCATGATACTACAAAAGAAAAGAGTTGTATATTTCAGATTTTCAGGTTTGTCTGTTTGGCTATTCATGGCGAACAAAAGTGATTGCCCACATAGAGCAGCTTATGGTAATACTAAAAAACATATGCCAGACAAGAAAGTCCGGCCTTAGCTAAAATAGACCAGTTTTCAAATCTGGAAAAGGCCTTCTGAACTCCGGTCTAAAAGTTCTACTATGGTTTTTTTAGGTCCTCTCATTCATCTACTGAGACAATTCGTTTTCGTCCTAAATATCACGTGAAAAAACAACTTTGAAACGCTTTTTTTAAACTTTCAAAGTGTTTCTTTCAATTAGAGAGCTCAATCCAGGCAGGCGTTTATGCATTGGGTCACCAAATAAAAATACTAACCATTCAGGAAAAAAACCGGCCAAGTGCGAGTCGGACTCGCGCACCGAGGGTTCCGTACCACCACATAATCATAATTGTATTAGTTGAAATTTCAGTAAGTTAATGTGCTAGATTTTTTGAGTCCGACACGCGCTTGACCAAACTTTATTATTTGTTGTTATTTTATGGCTTATGCACTATAAATAAACCAATTTTTAAGTTAATAAGTGTTCCCGTTTTTAAAATAGAACTAAAACAAAAATCGCCTCCGCGACCATCCAACTTGACCCCTCACCACAATTGGTTAGCATTAGTTGTGTGAAAAGTTGTAATATTTAATGATTTCAGACTTTTCCCATTAGTTGTACTGTGAGACCTAGCTTCTTGCCACATTTCATAATTTTAAGTCAACGGGAAGTACCCTGTAGGTTTTGCATTTTTGCATAAATGTATGGAGATGAGGACATAAAATGCCATATCTTTTGATTGCGTCGTTGTAAAAAATTTAAATTTTCAGATCTTGTGTGGTTCATAGATCCTAATATATGGTATTAATTTAAACCTGATGCCTTTACCCGTTCGTGAGATAAAGGGTCTTGACAGACAGACAGACAGACAGACGGACAACAAAGTGATCCTATAAGGGTTCCGTTTTTTTCTTTTGAAGTACGGAACCCTAAAACCGGTGTTAGAAATCACGAATAAAATTGCTAATACGGATCATTTACGCTTCCTTTCATATTGTTAATGTTCTAATTATTTTTTTAAATTGTTTTCTATTTTCACTTTTACAAATGAAGTTTAAAGATTTCTTGAATTTTGTAAAACTCTTTTAAGGATACGTTTTATACTTCAGTACCTCGTACAGATTATTGACGGACTCTATTATAATTTTTACTGTATGGTACGAACCGTAGAAGTGAATTTCTAGGAAGAATTTATTATTGATGTTCAGCATTAAATTTTTTAACAAAAAAAATACTTTGGAAAGAAAATGAAGAAGAATTTACTTATATTTCTTTTTATTTTGTTACAGGCGTACACACCAACCGGGTTTGAAAAATATGGATACACGTGCACAGTAGCTGACTTCAGAGTTAATTTCTCCGTTTGGGACACATCAGGTGAGTGTCTTTGCACTTTCTTCAAAATTGAGTAAGAGCCTAAGTTTGAAAAGCATAATTGTTAAAAAAAGGTTTTTATAAATATAAGTACTTGGGCCGTAGACAAGTAGCTTTCTACAATCCTAAACGCCAGTAGAAAAAATAAAAATGTATGAGAAACGTTGCATGACACCTATGTCAGTCCCCTGCTGGAGCCCCAGATTAGTAAGTTTATGTACAGAGGCTGGAGCCATTGGCCCCCCCATGGCACTAGGCAGTTAAAAATTATTTTATTTTAACACTTCCAGTGTTCGGATAAATCTACAAAGTAGAATATCGCAAAATTTCACAACCACAGGCAGGATTCGAACCTGCGTCTTCTCCGTCAGTACCGGATTTCACAACATCAGGCAGGACCACAGTAGCCTAGTTGGTAAAGCGTCTCCGGTACTGACGGAGAAGACGCAGGTTCGAATCAAGGAACATATACAGGATGTTAATTTGATTGCGTGCCATAGCTTAGGGGGTGGTTCAGTAACGATAAAGGAACTAAAAAAAATATTTGAAAAAATCTTACTTAATTTTTTTTTAACTTCATTGAAACTAAACTAACGCGGAGGGCAATGACCTTGAGCACCGCGCTATCAAAAGCGCGCGAAAGAGTTTCAGTTATGTATGTGCCTACCTTATCCACTGATGCTCCGTCCGGGTCATTGCCCTCCGCGTTCGTTAAGTTTCAATGGAGTTTTAGTTTTTTTTTTAAGTAGGATTTTTTAAATATTATTTTTGTGTGCCTTTATCGTTACTCAAACACCCCCTAAGCTATGGCACGCAATCAAATTAACACCCTGTATACTGTTCGAATCCTGCCTGTGGTTGTCTTCTTCTTCTTCGTCTTCTTCTTCGTGTCAATGTTCAAATACGTTGGATCAAATACTTTCCTCCCAAAACCTTTCCACTTCTACGGCTTTATATGACGCCTCACGCAGGTCCTCGCCAGTGCAGGTGGAGGGGCACAGTGGACAAGAGAGCAAGTGCGCCATGTTCTGAGATGGAGCTCCACAGTCACAGTGCCTTAGCAACTGGTCTGCGAAGCCCCACCTCGCCATGTTTTCTCTGCAGCGGCCAACCTGAGTTCGCAGACGGTTTAGCGACTTCCAGGTTGACCACTGCAGATTGTGTCCAGGTGGCAGAGTTTCTGCAGGTGGGATGTATCCCGATGAGACTGGGAATTTTTCGGCCCATACTTGCTCTCTTGCCGAGCTTGGGTTATTGTTAGTTGTGGGAAAAGTTGACCTTAAAAAGCTTGAAATTTTGCGATTTTCTACTTTGTACACTAGGCAGTTGTGCGCTAGCTTATAAGGACGCAGCGGTTATACATGGAGTCTCATGGATATAATATAGTCTAGTTGGCACCTTTGGGTACGGAACCCTAAAAATAGCGCGATTGTTGGCCCCAAATTAAAAAGTATACGCGAAAACTACTCTATAATACTGAATTTGCCAGTTATACTTCTAGATTTATAAGCTCAACATACTCGTACGCTACCCAAGAGGCCCACAATTCCTGATGATACGCATATTAATTAATAGCTGAGACTTGAGGCCCATAAGATTCAAAGGTAATGAATGACAATATCGAAGTTGGTTTCTCTTCATTATTATGAAATCTAAAAATAAATAACTTAGGCAGCAGCAAAAAATCTACGATTCAGCGGATATTTTACTTGATTTTTCAGAAAATTTCGGTACATATTGAAACATTAGAATCGGCCAAGTGCGTGTCGGGCCACGCGCAATGTAGGGTTATGTAGTTTGTGCTTGAGGAATTATTATTTTTAAGCAGGTTTAGATTTTTTCATAAACTTTCTCCGTCTTAAAGACTTAGCTGCGATAGTTTTCTTTTTAATTTCATCACTATATGCTACATGACCAAACTATGAGGGTTCCATGTGACTACGGTACCTTCAAAACTGAAAGAGATTACAAAAGTAATCAGAATCAGAAACGAATAGGTTCGTATAGGTTTGCCAGTAGTCGGGTTCTAGTTTTTGAACTTATTTTTAATTTTTATTTATTTTGGGGTTATAAATACGTAATAAGGATAACACGCTAACCTTATTTTATTACGTATTTACAACCCCAAAATAAATTAAAATAAGAAAGTCAAAGTATACTTTATTCATATTAGGATTATTTGATTACTTTTATGACGTCAATTACGAGTAAACTAATTACGTCACTTATTGAAGTTCATAATTGCTCGCTTCAGCCCTTGCGACTTCTATAATTTGGAAAAATAGGGTGATTTTATGAAAAATATTATAATGTTATATCGTAAGGAAAACCATAACAAGCATGTTTACCGATGTGGCAAATAATTAATGACTACACACGGCCGTTATCTTCGGCGAGCACGCGTCTGCTATTGTGCGCTAATACCTTGACAAATAGCGAGTGATTTGCATACACGCGTTGTGGTTATACTGGGTGGTAGAGTAAAAACTCTGGTCATATGTGTAATTCAGTATTGCTAATATAAAAGCTTTCTGGGGCTCATTTCAAAATCACAATTATAGTAGAAGATCCAAGGCCGAGCTTGTATGGGGTACCTTGCAAAAAGCCTGCTGGGATGAAACTTGGCACAATTCAAGTAAACACTTATAGGTAGGTACTGTACAGATCTGAAGTCCCTTCCAATAGGATCCTCAAATCAGATACGTGAAAGTTTTGGCCAAAGTTGATCGTCTAGAATAATATCCTTTAAGAATATTATAATTTTTTCTGAATCCTACATCATTCCGTTTTATATCCTTATAATATTTTGTAATTTACAGATTCTGCTCGGTGGAGAGTGGCAATAGAAGAATGAAAAAGAAACACACTTGTTATTTTAATACTTATATTTGAATATAAACCTAATCTTTACATGTCTAATTTGAGTTATTTATTTTATTTTATATCACTATTTATTTAAATTTAGTCTCATATTGACTGGAGTAATTCATCGGAATTCATGTAGATTCATCAATTTAGGAAAGGTTTCATCTCTTTTACAATGCAATATTATTATAGCCGTTAAGTTTCTGAAAGGAAACCTATGTTAATATAAACGAAGTAATAAAAATAATGTGGGGACAATCCCCAAGTTTGGAGCACCACCTTCGCCCCAAACAGCTCGTCCTAGGCCTCCTCTACCCTAAGTCCTAGGTCCGAGGCATATCATCACCCAGTTCACGATGACATGACGCTAAACTACCCTAACAATCCAACTGGATCGTCAGGATTCTGATCATCCTCGCGGAGCCGGAAATCCCATCGAAAACTTAAACTACAGTAAAGACTAGGGTTAATGTATGTGGAGAGCGGAACTAACTAACCACAGTACAACCCAGACGGTGATGATGTCTCCCCCCGGTATGTTCATGCCCCGCGTCAAAACCCGACTTCCACGTGGCCCACCTTTAAGGGACGATCACTGACTCATCCAGGGTTCACAGGGTATTGACTATTTCTTTTAGTCACCCATACCAGAGCTGGTCACCGAGCCCGCCAGGCACACGAAGCATACAGTCTTCCTTTAGGAAAACAAGGCACTCCTACAAAATGAGCTCTTCCTGTAATCCCTCCGGGCAGACAATGATCGACATCATCGAATCCCTTAGTTTGTTTTGAAATAAGTTAAACTGAAAATAATTAGCCAGCTCCACACGTCCAAGTGTGAAGTCTGTACTAGATACGGGTATAGTATTATTGCTTGCATGGCCAGCCTAGATCAATAACGGTTTTATAACGAGAGACATAAAGAGTTTGAAGGGCAACTTCCCTCCCCCCAGTCACTGAGTGACTTTATTGCACCAACAAGGTCTTCGTATATCCTTCATAGCTCTCACTTGTGATGTGTAGCTAAATCTCTTTTCCGTTACCAACCCACGCAGGACAAGAATTATGTAGAGTAACCCCAGTCTAAACACTCATTTAAATAAAATGAATTGCATCTAAACTATAATGGGATTACCCAGCATATTTCGAAGAAGAACATATAAGAAGTAAGTAAAACAAAAGATTACTGAAGGTAATCCTTAAATAAAAGTGAAGTATGATGACCAGAACCGAGAAGATACGGGATAGTAGTATCTAAGCTAGGTTGGGCCAAACATTTATGATTTAAGATCTTAAGGGAAAATCATAAGCATCGAGTATTTAAAACCAAGAACACTGGGAGAATTTAGCGTAAACAACACTAGCTAAAACTCGATGTTCTTTTAAAAGAGGACTCAAAAGAAGTATAAAAAATGGGATTATTGTATATACTTAAATATTCGGAACTTATCTACAATGAAAGAAACTAAACATTATAATTTCCGTTCCATTATTGTTTTCAAGAATCTATTTAGTAATGTTAAAGGTGGTTTCACACTGAGTCAAAGTATAATTTTAAGTATGATAAATTATGACAAGTTTTATTAAGGAAAAATAAAACTTAGAATCTTATAAGGTTTAGATTCCTGTATGATTCAACGAAGATTAAATAGATTATTTAACTACTTTAGGATGACACACATAAAGTTCAGAGGTCCCCCAAGGTCAGAGTGTCGTACAGCCGTCGCAGCCTTGCGGGCGAACGTCGTCAACACACTTTACAAGAAGCAACCCACGAACGAACGTAATGTCTCCATCAAGAATATTCTTCCTTTTGATTCAAGACAATTCTAATTTATTCCTTATAAACAATTTAATGTCATTAGACTAAACTAGAATGTCCCTTCACAAAAGAAAAAGGTTTTAAATTTTCTAACTACTCTACATTTGGTAAACCAACGCTAAGATCAGGAGGTCCTCCCGTGGTATATGCCACTCAAACGACGCAACCAATAATGGGCCAGCGTTATCAGCACATAACACAAGAAACCAATTCCAAAATCCAACGTTAAAACACCTTGCTAATATCCTTCCATTTGTACCAGAATAACACCAATTCATCCCACACACACAGAAGAGGGAAATCAGGATGAATCAGCGAAACCTCACACAAATAGAACGAGAAGAACTTTAGAATCAGACCCTTTTTAGGCTTGAGGGCTCCGGCCCATGAATAATTAAAATAAATAAATCCGAAGGTTGATATTATCAGATAGACTTAGACAGATACTCCAGTGACACGCGACATACATTTGCCACAACCAATATAGTGGACATCGGGGACACATGTCACGAGGGCATCCATCCATGCTTGGTTGAACTAAATAAACCTGAGAGCAGGTATTTCTTAATCTCAAAATCTGGGACTCCTATAGAATGATAGTAAAAGGAAAGATAAGCACCTCCTATGAACATGAGTACTGAAATGTAGTAATGTTCTCAGCATGTTCCAATTTTGGGAAATTGAGGCAAAAGATTCAAAATCACTATCAAAGCAATTTATTATTATTTGAAATAATATTATTTATAATATTCACTCTACTTAAACTTACCCTTTATTTCACAATAAAATGTCACAAACTATATCCAAGTTTTAGTTTTCAGATATATTATTTTAAGATTTTGAATTGACGTTCTAATTCTTTTGATCTGACGGAATATTTTTTAAATTTTATCATATGATGACACTAGTATATTAAAACTGGAATTTTGATTTAGGGCCAAAGATTTTATATTATTTTCTAAAAGGTAATTATTTAATGTATTAATATTTTCTTCCATTTTGATTTTGGGTTTTGATTTATTTTTAGTTAAAGAGATAAAAAATTTATAAAGATTTCAAAAATAGCGTCTAGCTTTGAGTAAAACTAAATCAAAAATGATTTAGTTGTTGACTATTTGACAATAATGTCAAATAGACAATTCTACCTAAAAAAAAGTATAAAAAATATACATCGTCTAAAGTCTCTTTGAAGTGATGATAAAATATACATCAGAGTCCAGTTTCTATGATTTCACCAAGGACTATTTTAATCAATTTCTCTGTAAAGGAAAAAATTAAACACAATGAAATTTACATTACCTTTACAATCCAAGCAATACCTTTTTTAGCCTTCACGTTATATCATTTGTGGTTTGCTATTCCATGTCAATAGAGTTCTTTGTAATTCCTGTACCTGTTTAGAAATAGAACATTATCCTGCCTAGCTATACGCGAACAAAGACATTTGCAGAACTAGTTTATACTTAATTATGGGAAAAGGAAATCTTTATTACTATCTACAAATAACGACTCAGATTAGAAACAGTATGTTATAATTCCCGCAGAGTTATTAATGTTTACAAAAGAAAATCATTAAGAGGGAATAACAACTTACTTAAAGTATCACACAGTACAAGCCTCTTATGACCCCGCAGGTAGATCTGTAAAGCTGCAAATATTCTCCATTCAACTCTTCCTCTTTTGACATTGAAATCTGATTTTCTCAACGTTACTTAGCTCACACAACCTGGAAAAAACTATAAATTTCATTAAGTCACATTTCACCTTATCTCAAATACACACAACAACTTTGAACCGAAAATAAATAAAAGATGGAAAACCACAAAATTGAATACTTACATAACGTTAGTTTCACTCCACTTATTCTATACACTTTGGAATCAAACCCTGAATGTTAACGTCTTGAAATTATGCGCAAATAAACCTTCCTATACTATATCCTACACGAAGCAATCCCTATCTTTATCTCAATTGAAGGAACCCACAATCCAGGATCATAGCCTCCTTCAAAAGATTCGTCACATCAGCTGTATGAAGTCTATTTTTCGCGAGCTACAAAATAAAAGATTATAACTCACAGAAATCCAGTTTCCTTTCGATTTTCCAAAAATGTGGAACGCTTCACGAATTTGCGTGTCCTCCAAATTTTCCCTTTTCACCAAAATTTTCCCTTTTCACCAAAATTTTCCCCTCTTGACGGCCCCAATTCTCTCACACCTGTCCACATCTGTCATATTTCTTTTCTAATCATATCGAGCTAAACTTTTGACAATTCCTGTAAATAGTATTTTATGCATTTAAAATTTTTTAGGGTTCCGCAAGTGCACAGCCTCCCCCAAAATTTTATTATTTCGAAAAATCTAAGAAAACAATTTTTTTTTTTTCGAGAATTCTAAAATTTTCAATTTTAAGTTATTTTTTTTTTATATTTTTTTTTTATTATTATTATTATTTTATTAAAGTAAAACCTCCTATATTGGCCCTTAAATTTTTTTATTCACAAATACAATAAACAAAACAAATAACTAAACTACTAATATTATAAATCATTAATCTAAATTAATTTTTATTCAAAATTATTAAAATTAATTAACATGTTTAACTAAATTTAGATTTATTTCAGTTCAACCCTGATTATATAATCAAATTAAATTTGTATTAAATTATAAATTATTATAGTTCATTATATTTTTTTTTTAAAACGAAGTCAATTTAATAATGCCAGTCAATTCACTAACAAATTGGCTCACTATATACTATAATCAAAATAGTCTTCTAATATTAATTATTAAATTAAAACTAATAAAATTATATTAATTAGGTTGTGACCAGGAATATCTCAATTCCTCTAAAGTTAAAATTTATGAAATAGTCCCGTGAAAATCTCAGTAGCTAACATCCTAAGTATAATATTTAGCCAAATGGACTGCATTATAAACTCCTTTGACACTTTGAGTTTCAGGGTCAACAAGAATATACACATTAGCATATATTATTCCTCCAATTCGATATGGTCCATCATATAATAAATCAAATTTCTTAGTTTTATTTCAACTAGAATCCGATTTATTAAACCTCCTTAATTTTACCAAATCACCAACTTGAAAATCTATCAACTTATGAGTTCTATTGAATCTATCCTGCCGCTTCTGACTCGAAAGTCTAAGGTTTTCTCTAACTTCCTCTCTAATTTGGTCTAACGTTTTATTCGTGAGTGCCCGTGGTAGAAAACGGTCTACTTTAAGTTTCTCTGAATTTCCAAATAATATTTCATTAGGAGAAAATTTCGTACTCTCGTGGAACGTATTATTATACAATTCCTCAATCTCCAACAAGTAATGATCCCATCTAGTATGGTCATCATGACAATAAATTCTAAAGAATTTGTTTAATTCTTTATTCACTCGTTCTGTAGTGTTAGGTCGAGGATTACGAATAGTAGTATACAAAGTCTTAATTCTCAAAGCTCTGAGTCCATTTTTCCACTTGTGACTAATAAATTGTTTTCCGTTATCTGTCATAACAGCCTTAGGTTGTATTATTTCAGTGAACACTCTCATACAATAAAGCACTGAGTCTGCTGAAGCTCCACGAAGTCCGAAAAGTTTAATAAATTTACTAAAAGAATCCTGTATTACAAAAATGTAAATATAACCAGCCTCAGTTTTAGGTAGTGGTCCGAAGATATCAGCCATTACTAATTCACCCGGGTTTTCAGTTAAAATCGATTTACATTTCCCTACCCCTTTTATATAGTCAGGTCTAGAAAGCTGACAAACATGACACTTCTGAATACAAGATTTCACTGTCTTACCCATATTTATCCAATAACATCTTAATTGTAAATATTTCAAAGTTTTATATGCGCCAAGATGACCCATCTCTATATGTACCTGTTTACAAATCTCTTCTTGTAGAACCTTGGGCATAAACAAAACGTAATCTCCACGTATAGTTTTAAAATAAAGTAGATCATTATTGACAATACAACGCAAAATTATACGCGTAAATCTATCTGTTCTTTCGGGAACTCTAGAAACATTTATTCTCTCCCTAATCCCACATATGACGTTGTCAAGCCGTTGATATTCCATCATACGTTGTAATTTATTTTTCAAGTCACGGTCAGTAGAAACACCTACATACATAACAGTTGGATACCACACCTTCTCTTCTTGCAAAACTCCCCCTGGCGGATATCTAGATAAAATATCTACCCCAATATTTTCTACACCTTTTACATGTTCGACTTCGAAGTCAAATTGTTCAAGAAATAAAATCCAACGTGTGACTCTACTGTTGTATAATTTCATTTGTTTCATGAAAGTTAATGCCTTATGATCTGTACGAATAACAAATTTCGCTCCTCTTAAATAAGTCTCAAACTTTTTCACAGAATAAATAATAGCCCACAACTCTTGTTCAGTTACAGTCCAACGTAATTCAGAACCCCGTAGTGCACGACTACAGAATCCCAAAATTTTAACCTCACCATTATTTCCAATCTGAAACAGTGATCCGGCTATTCCGATCCCTGAACTGTCGGTCTGTAAATAATATAATTTATCCTGATCAGGATGGCTCAATAGAATCGTTGTAATAAATTCTTCCTTTATATTATTGAAAGCTCGATCTAATTCTTCATCCCAAAACCATGCTTGGTTTTTCTTTAATAACCTAGTTAATGGAGCAGTCAAAATACTATAGTTCTTAATGAAACGTCTATAATAATTACAGAGCCCCAAAAATCCTCTTAACTGTTTTTGTTTCTTTGGAATAGGGAATTCCTTTATAGCTTTTATTTTATCCGGGTTAGGTTTAATTCCCGAAGTTGTAACTATATGTCCTAACATTTTTACTTCACTGCAGAAAAAGTTGCACTTTGCAAAATTACAAGTCATTCCAGCTGATTCTAAACGATCCAAAACTATATCAATATGATCCAAATGGTCTTGCCAAGTCCCACTCGTTAGAATTGCAAGATCATCCAAATAATTGACACAAAACTTTCTAACACCAAGACCCAATATAATGTCCATTGCGCGACAAAAGGACCCTACTGACGTTTTAAGTCCTTGCGGAAGCACGTTGTATACGTAAGACTTTCCATTAACTGTAAATCCAGTATATTTTTTACTATCCTCAGTCAACGGTATTTGAAAATAAGCGTTATTTAAATCAATCAGTGTTATAAATTTTACACCAAGAAAAGCATTAAGTATGTCAATCTGTAAAGGCGGTGCTTCTACTTCTGGAACCATATATTTATTGATTTCCCTAGCATCAAGTAATATTCTAACAGATCCATCGGGTTTTCCAGTGAAAGTTAGAGGACTACAAAAATTTGTACTTTTTCTCGATATAATCCCTAATTCTTCCATCTCCCTCAACTTTTCTTCTACTTTTACCCCATGTGCATATGGTATAGGATAGGTTCGTTGTATCCTTGGAGTACCCTCAATCATTTTAATGTCATGAGTATAACAATTTGCCCTTCCAAGTTTCTTTGTAAAAACTTGCATATGGGATCTCAAAACATTAAAAATTTGTTCCTTCTCTACATCAGACAAATCCATTCCCAACCGAATACTTTTAAACAAATCTAATAATTGCTTTTCTTCACCGCCTTCCTTTTCGTTTTGTTCCTCTACTCCAGATATTAGATTTATTCGATTCTCTTCTAAAAACCCACTAGAAACATTTCGAAACGGAATAGTAATTTCTCCTTGTCCAACGATACCCAATTCTAATGTTTGTGGTTCTTTTAAATGCAAAACAGCGTTGTGCGCAACTAACCAATCTACCCCAAGGATAGCAGAACAAGTTAACTTAGCAATCACTAAAAATCCCGTATCAATATCAAATGAACCACACGTCAAAGGTATAGAGACTAGTTTTTTTATTTGGAGACTCTTTTGTCCAACGGCTCCCCTCACACATATTGGTCTAACTGGTAACGCAGGGAATTCTAACTTTAATTCTCCTTGTAAACTCTCTAAGAATTCTTCCGAAATACAAGTTACTTCACTTCCAGTGTCTACCAAGAGAACTATAGATTGTCCCAAAATTTGTAACTCTATTTCTGATTTAAATTTGGGCCCCTCATTTTCAAAGCAAACCTCTTCATCATATAAAGAATTACCTTCATATTCTTTAATGAACTGGTTATACATTGGTTGATTTTGTTTAATCACGGAAACGTCAAAAACTTTAATTAAATCTAAGACTGTTTGTTTATTATTATATTCTTCTGAAGAATATCCTAAACCTTCTCTATTACATTTCGTTCTAGTATTATTCGGGGAAACAGGATATAAGATCCCTTCTTGGTCACAACCCAATCCTACCCCTGGCTTCCAACCTTGTTTTATTAAATATTTTACAGGGAAAAGATAATTTAGTTTTTTGTTAATTGCAGCCACCTCCTGCTTACTGGAGATGGCCCCAACTAGTTTAAATCTTCTTCTTGAATTATTTCATTAGTGATCCTTCCCCTTGAAGTCTCCCCCTCGATGTGAGCCACCACTTTTGTTTTTTTATAAAATGGCTTGTCTTTATTTGAAACGAATGGATTTTGACGCTTTGTTCCCCTATCAGCTCCAATAGTGGAGTCAAAGGAAGAAGATCCACATTGTTTATTCACGTCATCCAATTCACGAAGAAACTCTGTTGCCTCAATCAAAGTATTTCCTTTCTTCATCCGCCAAGCATATTGTACATCCTTCGGAAAGTGTCTCATCAAATCCTCCACTATTTGCCATTCAGGAATTGGTCTAGACATCATCTTTGGTTGCCCTGCTAAACTAACGAAATGTTCTAGCATTGTTCCATTTTCCTTAGACCAAGTGCCATTTACAATCATTCTTCTCAAGGTGTTTTGTTCAGCTTCTCCCCAATAAGCATCCAAAAAATCTCTTTTGAAATCCAACTGTGTAAACCATCTCTGTCTATAAATTCTGGCCCATTTTCGAACATCACCTTCTAAACAACTGATTATAGTTTCAATTGTAGCATCTTCATTAGGCATCCTCCGTAAATAATTCTGAAGATCCTCCAAAAACGACACTGGATGTACCCCAAATCTTCCAGGAAAACGTGGTTTTTCGACTCTTGTATCAATCACCGGGCATATATTAATCGGTGCTTCATGCCTTTCAGACGAAGTTGATGCAGCGTTAGTTTCCCGTGCTTGCGACAGCTGATTCTCTAAACTCGACACCTTCTGTGTCAGAATTCCCATGTTTCTTCGAAGTTGGCGAAACATAGTGGAATTGCGTAAAGAAGGTCGTGGACGTTCTTCTTGCTGACCTGTCCTTTCTAATTCATCTTGCCCCTGAGATGTTCTAAGATTATAACGAGGAGGCATTTTTCTTTTCTTTGGATACTGAAAGTTTATTACAAATTATAGGTTGGAATTTTGTTTAAATTAAAGAATAGAAAGCTTATCTAATATTCTTTCCTTAACTTCCCAAAACTGTTGCTTTATGGAGCTAATATTTTGATCTCCATCGATAATCTCTATCCTGTCAAAATCTTCCTTTATATTAGGGTTCAATAACCATTCCTCATGAATGTTGTGAATCCTCTCTATATAATCTAACGTTATCCCTGTCTCTTCAGGTCGACCACGACTTAGGGCTCTCTGATAAGAAACCATAGGGGAAGTCCTAAGATAAACCACTAAATTAATTCGAGTAACAAACTGTTCCTTGAAATAAGAATAGGTTTCATCTAAAACTGCAAACTCAGCCGGGTGCAACAATTCACTCTCTTGCAATTCCCTAATAAAACAGTTTCTGGCTGAATAGATGGAACGTTCCATAACTTTAATCTTAGCGCTAAATTCTTTCGTATGATTCTCTAACATTGTTAGAAGAACATAATTTTGAAAACAGAAACCCCACTTCTTAGGGTTTTCCTTAAATAACTGGAAGAGATTGATGCCAGACAAATTAGTCCATTTATCAATTGGTTCTGGTATTATCTCAAAATCAGAGTTGCCTCCCAAAGCTGCCAATAAACTAGACTTCCCTGACCCTATGTTTCCTTTTATTGAGACTGTTAAATTTCCCATCTTTATTCTGAAACAAGGAATGCATCATATTTTCTATGGTCTCCAAAACAAATAACCCTAAGCTAAAACCAATTCTAACGTCCCGCTTAACAACTTTAACTTAGATAGACTTTACTCTCAAGTTTCTTCAGTTCAAAACTAGAAATTAGTGTATTTTTCATTTTGTTTCTTTTTTTTCACTCTTCAATACCTCTCTCGCTTGAAACCAGCATATCCTGGTCACGGCACCAGCTGTACAGATCTGAAGTCCCTTCCAATAGGATCCTCAAATCAGATACGTGAAAGTTTTGGCCAAAGTTGATCGTCTAGAATAATATCCTTTAAGAATATTATAATTTTTTCTGAATCCTACGTCATTCCGTTTTATATCCTTATAATATTTTGTAATTTACAGATTCTGCTCGGTGGAGAGTGGCAATAGAAGAATGAAAAAGAAACACACTTGTTATTTTAATACTTATATTTGAATATAAACCTAATCTTTACATGTCTAATTTGAGTTATTTATTTTATTTTATATCACTATTTATTTAAATTTAGTCTCATATTGACTGGAGTAATTCATCGGAATTCATGTAGATTCATCAATTTAGGAAAGGTTTCATCTCTTTTACAATGCAATATTATTATAGCCGTTAAGTTTCTGAAAGGAAACCTATGTTAATATAAACGAAGTAATAAAAATAATGTGGGGACAATCCCCAAGTTTGGAGCACCACCTTCGCCCCAAACAGCTCGTCCTAGGCCTCCTCTACCCTAAGTCCTAGGTCCGAGGCATATCATCACCCAGTTCACGATGACATGACGCTAAACTACCCTAACAATCCAACTGGATCGTCAGGATTCTGATCATCCTCGCGGAGCCGGAAATCCCATCGAAAACTTAAACTACAGTAAAGACTAGGGTTAATGTATGTGGAGAGCGGAACTAACTAACCACAGTACAACCCAGACGGTGATGATGTCTCCCCCCGGTATGTTCATGCCCCGCGTCAAAACCCGACTTCCACGTGGCCCACCTTTAAGGGACGATCACTGACTCATCCAGGGTTCACAGGGTATTGACTATTTCTTTTAGTCACCCATACCAGAGCTGGTCACCGAGCCCGCCAGGCACACGAAGCATACAGTCTTCCTTTAGGAAAACAAGGCACTCCTACAAAATGAGCTCTTCCTGTAATCCCTCCGGGCAGACAATGATCGACATCATCGAATCCCTTAGTTTGTTTTGAAATAAGTTAAACTGAAAATAATTAGCCAGCTCCACACGTCCAAGTGTGAAGTCTGTACTAGATACGGGTATAGTATTATTGCTTGCATGGCCAGCCTAGATCAATAACGGTTTTATAACGAGAGACATAAAGAGTTTGAAGGGCAACTTCCCTCCCCCCAGTCACTGAGTGACTTTATTGCACCAACAAGGTCTTCGTATATCCTTCATAGCTCTCACTTGTGATGTGTAGCTAAATCTCTTTTCCGTTACCAACCCACGCAGGACAAGAATTATGTAGAGTAACCCCAGTCTAAACACTCATTTAAATAAAATGAATTGCATCTAAACTATAATGGGATTACCCAGCATATTTCGAAGAAGAACATATAAGAAGTAAGTAAAACAAAAGATTACTGAAGGTAATCCTTAAATAAAAGTGAAGTATGATGACCAGAACCGAGAAGATACGGGATAGTAGTATCTAAGCTAGGTTGGGCCAAACATTTATGATTTAAGATCTTAAGGGAAAATCATAAGCATCGAGTATTTAAAACCAAGAACACTGGGAGAATTTAGCGTAAACAACACTAGCTAAAACTCGATGTTCTTTTAAAAGAGGACTCAAAAGAAGTATAAAAAATGGGATTATTGTATATACTTAAATATTCGGAACTTATCTACAATGAAAGAAACTAAACATTATAATTTCCGTTCCATTATTGTTTTCAAGAATCTATTTAGTAATGTTAAAGGTGGTTTCACACTGAGTCAAAGTATAATTTTAAGTATGATAAATTATGACAAGTTTTATTAAGGAAAAATAAAACTTAGAATCTTATAAGGTTTAGATTCCTGTATGATTCAACGAAGATTAAATAGATTATTTAACTACTTTAGGATGACACACATAAAGTTCAGAGGTCCCCCAAGGTCAGAGTGTCGTACAGCCGTCGCAGCCTTGCGGGCGAACGTCGTCAACACACTTTACAAGAAGCAACCCACGAACGAACGTAATGTCTCCATCAAGAATATTCTTCCTTTTGATTCAAGACAATTCTAATTTATTCCTTATAAACAATTTAATGTCATTAGACTAAACTAGAATGTCCCTTCACAAAAGAAAAAGGTTTTAAATTTTCTAACTACTCTACATTTGGTAAACCAACGCTAAGATCAGGAGGTCCTCCCGTGGTATATGCCACTCAAACGACGCAACCAATAATGGGCCAGCGTTATCAGTACATAACACAAGAAACCAATTCCAAAATCCAACGTTAAAACACCTTGCTAATATCCTTCCATTTGTACCAGAATAACACCAATTCATCCCACACACACAGAAGAGGGAAATCAGGATGAATCAGCGAAACCTCACACAAATAGAACGAGAAGAACTTTAGAATCAGACCCTTTTTAGGCTTGAGGGCTCCGGCCCATGAATAATTAAAATAAATAAATCCGAAGGTTGATATTATCAGATAGACTTAGACAGATACTCCAGTGACACGCGACATACATTTGCCACAACCAATATAGTGGACATCGGGGACACATGTCACGAGGGCATCCATCCATGCTTGGTTGAACTAAATAAACCTGAGAGCAGGTATTTCTTAATCTCAAAATCTGGGACTCCTATAGAATGATAGTAAAAGGAAAGATAAGCACCTCCTATGAACATGAGTACTGAAATGTAGTAATGTTCTCAGCATGTTCCAATTTTGGGAAATTGAGGCAAAAGATTCAAAATCACTATCAAAGCAATTTATTATTATTTGAAATAATATTATTTATAATATTCACTCTACTTAAACTTACCCTTTATTTCACAATAAAATGTCACAAACTATATCCAAGTTTTAGTTTTCAGATATATTATTTTAAGATTTTGAATTGACGTTCTAATTCTTTTGATCTGACGGAATATTTTTTAAATTTTATCATATGATGACACTAGTATATTAAAACTGGAATTTTGATTTAGGGCCAAAGATTTTATATTATTTTCTAAAAGGTAATTATTTAATGTATTAATATTTTCTTCCATTTTGATTTTGGGTTTTGATTTATTTTTAGTTAAAGAGATAAAAAATTTATAAAGATTTCAAAAATAGCGTCTAGCTTTGAGTAAAACTAAATCAAAAATGATTTAGTTGTTGACTATTTGACAATAATGTCAAATAGACAATTCTACCTAAAAAAAAGTATAAAAAATATACATCGTCTAAAGTCTCTTTGAAGTGATGATAAAATATACATCAGAGTCCAGTTTCTATGATTTCACCAAGGACTATTTTAATCAATTTCTCTGTAAAGGAAAAAATTAAACACAATGAAATTTACATTACCTTTACAATCCAAGCAATACCTTTTTTAGCCTTCACGTTTTATCATTTGTGGTTTGCTATTCCATGTCAATAGAGTTCTTTGTAATTCCTGTACCTGTTTAGAAATAGAACATTATCCTGCCTAGCTATACGCGAACAAAGACATTTGCAGAACTAGTTTATACTTAATTATGGGAAAAGGAAATCTTTATTACTATCTACAAATAACGACTCAGATTAGAAACAGTATGTTATAATTCCCGCAGAGTTATTAATGTTTACAAAAGAAAATCATTAAGAGGGAATAACAACTTACTTAAAGTATCACACAGTACAAGCCTCTTATGACCCCGCAGGTAGATCTGTAAAGCTGCAAATATTCTCCATTCAACTCTTCCTCTTTTGACATTGAAATCTGATTTTCTCAACGTTACTTAGCTCACACAACCTGGAAAAAACTATAAATTTCATTAAGTCACATTTCACCTTATCTCAAATACACACAACAACTTTGAACCGAAAATAAATAAAAGATGGAAAACCACAAAATTGAATACTTACATAACGTTAGTTTCACTCCACTTATTCTATACACTTTGGAATCAAACCCTGAATGTTAACGTCTTGAAATTATGCGCAAATAAACCTTCCTATACTATATCCTACACGAAGCAATCCCTATCTTTATCTCAATTGAAGGAACCCACAATCCAGGATCATAGCCTCCTTCAAAAGATTCGTCACATCAGCTGTATGAAGTCTATTTTTCGCGAGCTACAAAATAAAAGATTATAACTCACAGAAATCCAGTTTCCTTTCGATTTTCCAAAAATGTGGAACGCTTCACGAATTTGCGTGTCCTCCAAATTTTCCCTTTTCACCAAAATTTTCCCTTTTCACCAAAATTTTCCCCTCTTGACGGCCCCAATTCTCTCACACCTGTCCACATCTGTCATATTTCTTTTCTAATCATATCGAGCTAAACTTTTGACAATTCCTGTAAATAGTATTTTATGCATTTAAAATTTTTTAGGGTTCCGCAAGTGCACAGTACGTATAAGAAGTGGTGCTCCCCGGCAGGACGCGACAGAGACGCACAGTGGGGCATAATGTCGAAAATTTGTCGTGTTTTACAGGGTTGATAGTTGTGCTTTTGACCCGACATAGGTAGCTGGTTGAAAATTTCACAGGATATGTGTTTTTAAAACGAATACATTATCTAATAAGTAATAAAAACTAAAAAAATAAGTGGGGTCGTCGCCATACTTTTTTTTAATTGGCCCTAAATGTCCCACTGCAGGACAAAGGCCTTTCCTTTTTCTTTCCAAAGATCGCGATCATCGGCCACGGTTTGCCAATCGGCTTCGAAAGCATTTAGGTCGTCGCGCCATCGTTTCCTAGGCCATACAACAAATGTATTATTTTTGTTTTTGCTCTGTCGTCAGAACGGTTATTAATTCGAGCGTCTGTATAGTATAAAATATAGTTCACTAAAATGTCAATAAAATGACATGTCGTGACTGACTGACTAACTGAGTGACTGATGCTGACCTGTAACCGCTTTAGCTACACAACGAATTTTCAAACTCATCCCCCGAGGGGTGAAATAAGGGATGAAGGGTTTTTTCTTATTTTGATTATGTTTCATGGAACAAGTAAAGACAAGTTGTTTAGTATTATGGTAGGAAAAAATTACAATCCAAAATGTCATACTAATCCATTTAAACCATTTTTTTTTACTACAACGTTAAAAAGGACCCTGTGTGTGTTGGCGTATGCTGATAGTGTAAATACCAAGGAGCTGTGAGAACTTATCGTGCAACGTAATACATAATGCAAATATGTTTAGAATATATAATATAAATCACTAGTCATCAATACCCCGGTTTGTTTGCAATAGCTCTTGAAGTTCAAGTTATATTTCTGTTATAGTTATATCTTTTTATAAATTGAACTTGTTTTTTCTCTTTTCAATTAATATTTTTCACGGGTATTTAGTTTTTTGAAATATTGTTTTATTTAGTAACTACCTTTTTGTAAAATGTTGAAATCTAACAAGCCGTTTAGGCTACAGAGCGCGACATAGAAATCGACATACATACCCTCGAAAAACATAACCCTCCTGCTTTGGGGCAGTCGGGTAAAACAGCCTGTGATGTAAAATATTGTGCACAATATTGTAATTATAACTCAAGTTTCGTATACTTACGAGTATAATATAATATCTTAGTGGATTATTAATGTTAACAATATTAGAAGAGCTTCATTAATTATAAACGCGCCGAGGATGAGGTTGAATTAGTTTGCATAATAAATTAAGTTTAACATTAACTTAGGTAATAAAATAACATCGTGTTAAGTAACTAACGCAAAACCTTTCGGGTGGAAGCTCTGGACAGGAAACTGAACAACTTTTGTTCCACGACTTTTGAAAATTCGAAAAAATAATTTTGGTTCTTCATACAAATCGATCAGCTGATATTTTTTTGTTAATATACAAAAGTTGTTCAGTCTCATGTTCCACCCAAGAGAGGTTTTGCGCAATTTAGTTAACACCCTGTATAGTTTTTAAAATTGTTTTATAAATGATTCACCAACACCATGTATCTTTGAGAAAGATGTTCATTACAAAGAAAACAAGAAATCTGCGAGTTTAATGGATCAAAAATCAAATAAAATAATGTTTGCATCTAGGAAAGAATCATTTAAAATAATACCAAGTAATTTTTAATTTCATAATAATAATTATATGTAGTAATAATATGTAGGACGTTCTGAATAAAGGCCAGGTTAAAAGTACCCTAAACCGACGAGCATGTATGAAAGGATTGATGAAAGTACAGGAAGCAAGGGAAGTATGTCAAGATCGTAGCAGGTGGAAGACTGTGGTCTCTGCCTACCCCGACGGGAAAGAGGCGTGATGTTATGTATGTATGTATGTATGTACAAAATAAAGTAATAGTACCATCATACAGAACGGACACTCTCTGCCCCCCTTGCAATCCACCCCTCACCCCCGCGCGCACCCGCCTAGGGATTCTCGTGGTGCTCCTGAGGGTCTTTAGTACTAAATATGCTGGCATACGAGCGCTTCCAATTTCAAATTCGCGCTAATTTGTTTGTTGATGTATATGTAAATTTTTAATGATTAACTTAGTGTTAAAAAGTTACTAAACGAGGGCAAATAATGACGTCATCATTCAAAAAATTCATACAAAATCTATCTGTTTTGATGTTTAATAAAATGTAGGTCAATTGATTAGGTTGTAAACTCACGGATTATTAGCGAAAAGTATCGCCATCTACCGTACCGCTATTGAACCACGACGTCGCGAGGGCGTATCGCTTTTGTATTGAAATTTCGCAATTCAACCATCAGCCGAAATAGCTCAGTTGGGAGAGCGTTAGACTGAAGATCTAAAGGTCCCCGGTTCAATCCCGGGTTTCGGCAATCCTTTTTAACTTTTTTTGTATTTTTTTAAACCTTTGTAAGACTCTACTCGCATTGTTCAAACCAAAAACCTGTCAATTCTTACTGGTGTCTTCGTTTATTTGACCATCATTTAGGCAAGGACCCATTAAAGTTAATTCTCTATTCAATATACAGGGTGTTTGGTATATAAGTATGTCTGAAAACCTATCAGGTGGTTGCTCTGCCCATAACTTTTCCTAACCAACCAACTTTCCGTAAGGAACATAGGTCAAAAATACGAAAAAAAAAATTCAACGTCGCATTGAAACTGCATCAGCTGATAACGGATTCTGTATGGGAGGTCAACATTTTTTTTTCATATTTGGACCTATGTTCCCTAGGGAAAGTTGTTCAGTTTCATGGGTAGAATAACCACCCGAGAGGTTTGCAGACAGATACCAACCACCCTGTATAACTGACACCTTTGTCAATAAAATATAAAACGTACAGGTGAGACTTAATGGGACATTAATTTTTAAATGGGCCTTTCTGCAGCAAAATTTTTGGAAAAATAAAATAACTCGTTCTAACCTAAAGAGGATATTATGTGAAAAGATAGTTATATATGACAGTGGGTGCAGTTTTTTCGCTTGAATCAAACAAAAGGGATAAATAATTAACATCCGC
This sequence comes from Athrips mouffetella, assembly GCA_947532105.1. Classification (NCBI taxonomy): domain Eukaryota; kingdom Metazoa; phylum Arthropoda; class Insecta; order Lepidoptera; family Gelechiidae; genus Athrips; species Athrips mouffetella. The sequence continues at coordinate 3,826,046 of OX383976.1, read as the reverse complement.
AATGCATTACATAATGCGACATATACAGTGTTATTCTCGATAAAGTCGACAAACGAAAGGGGGTGAAACTAGACAAAATTTTATCGACGGAATTTTTTTTTTACAAAATCTGAATCTTTTTTTCTTGGTTTTATTAGCTTTTCTTTCTTTGAACTACGTACTTTGGGCTCTTTGCAAGGAAAATGTTATAACTTTTTATGTTTATGGTCTACCGTGTTAAATTAAAATCAGTTATGGTCGCAAATAATAGGAAATGCGATTAAATTTATTTAAAAAAAAAACAAAACAATAGGATATTTATAAAAAAATGTCTTTTATTTTAAAATTATCGGGTAATTTTCATAATTTTTTTCAGTAATTGTCAATTTTCACAGAAACACGCCCAGTTTACCTTAAACTTTTAATGCTTCTAATAAAACTAGATCTTATTCTCTTTTAAACAAAAAAAAGCCATGCTTTACACTCAAATGCAACGGTTGCTATAAGCAGTTAAACAGATACTGTAAACGTGCTTATCATATTGTGGTTACTTCTTCAGTTTCCTGCACTCGGAGAGACCTTTTTGAAGGCAACCAAAAGGCTATTGATGTGGCTACTTTTTGGGCTAAGCGTTTATAGTCAGTTTTGCCATTGACTCGAAAAGAAGAAGAAGATATTGTGGTGTCCAGGCTGGCCACCAGCATTGCCTGCTAACACCACACTTATAATCGTTATTAGTGACCCTCATTTATAACCATCTTTTGAAAAAAGATTCTGATTTTTAAAATTATTTTTTCCGTCGATAAAATTGTGTCTAGTTTCACCCCCTTTCGTTTGTCGAACTTATCGAGAATAACACTGTATACCGTGCATTTTACCAAAACTAAATTTATGACGTAAGCGCCCCATATAAAATAAAGATTTTTGTAAAAACTCAGTAATAAAATAAAATTTTAGGTTGGACATATGATAGCAACTACGAATACCTTTCTGTATACTTAATTTCACTACTTAAAAAGGAAGAAATGAAAATTGAAGAGGCAACTTTAGATTTTTATTTTGTCGAGTGAGTGAATGGTCAAGAAACACATACCTGAAAATCGCGGCAAGATACTGAGTAAATAAAAATATATGAGTCTTCAAAATACCCAAAAAAAATTAAATTATATCGCCTTAAATACTAATCAAGGAGGATGTTTTTGCTTGAACATCCTGACCATAATTCCTCTTTCGCTAAAGTCGTAAAATTAAGTGTGAATCCATAAACGATCGTTTTCTTAAAAAAACACTTACATCGTATAAGAGTAAGTAATCGGCAGTCAAAAGTTGTTATTAATTTATAGAAGCTTCATACAAAATCTATAAAATATTCCGAGGTCCTACCGGTCCATTCTACTGGTTTTAGTTGTTCTAGTTAAGCCTTTTTAGGGTTCCGTACCTCAGAATAAAAAAACGGAACCCTTATAGGATCACTTTGTTGTCCGTCTGTCTGTCTATCTGTCTGTCAAGACCCTTTTTCTCACGAACGAGAAGAGGTATCAGGTTGAAATTGATATCGAATATTAAGGTTCATGAACCACACAAGATCTAAAAATTTAAATTTATTACAACGACGCAATCAAAAGATATGGCTTTTTATGTCCTCTTCTCCATACATTTATGCAAAAAAGCTAAACCTACAGGGTACTTCCCGTTGACCTAAAATTATGAAATTTGGCAAGAAGCTAGGTCTCACAGTACAAATAAAGGGAAAAGTCTAAAATCATTAAATATTTTAATTTTTCTCACAACTAATAGTAACCATTTAAGGTGAGCTCCCGTTTCAAGAACTTTTCTATAAAAGAGGGGTCAAGTTGGATGGTCGCGGAGTTTTTAAAATCAAAGAGCAAAAGCTTTTAGTATATCATATGGTGGATAGGTACGGAACCCTTAGGGCGCGAGTCCGACTCGTACTTGGCCGGTTTTTTTTTTCTACCCACGATCGTATCGATAAACTTTGCTAATGACCAAACGAAACTTGTATGTTTATTACTTAGTTTTTTCGATAAAAAATACTTTTGGAAGTGTACTTTTATATTTGCTTATTTTATTGTAGAAACCCAGCGAATAGTCGTAGGGTTAAATTTTCACGCTGATTGGGCTCAATACGCCCTCGCTTCCTTATACATGGTGCGAAGATAAAACGCTTCCATTATTTACCTCCCAACGAGTACCAGATTTGGTGAAACTTACAAAAATAAACATCCTGCTTTCAGTATGCGGTCGGTTGTGAGTGTATGGAAGCGGCTTCTATTAAAAATGCCTTGTTTTGAAGGGACATAAACATACATACATACATACATAACATCACGCCTCTTTCCCGTTGGGGTAGGCAGAGACCACAGTCCTCCACCTGCTACGATCTTGACATACTTCCCTTGCTTCCTGTACTTTCATCAATCCTTTCATACATGCTCGTCGGTTTAGGGTACTTTTAACCTGGCCTTTATTCAGAACGTCCTGAATTTGGTCCTGGTACGTTCGCCTAGGCCTTCCCCTTCCAACGTTTCCATTCACTCTCGCCTGGTAGATCTCTTTCGTCAATCTTCGTTCATTCATCCTCTCTACATGACCAAACCATCTCAGCATCCCTTTCTCGATTTTGGTCACTACGTCTTCTTTTACGCCACACCGTTCTCTTATCACACTATTTCTAATCCTGTCACTCAATTTAACACCAATCATACTCCTTAGCGCTCTCATTTCCACTGCATTAATTTTACTTTCATGCTTCTTCTGCCATACCCAGCTTTCACTGCCATACATCAGTGTTGGTACCAAAACTCCCCTATGAACAGCCAAACGAGCCTTGTGAGACGCCTTCTGACTCCTCATAAAGGCGTGCAGGGCACCATTCACCATGTTTCCAGCATTCACTCTTCTTTCAATATCACTTTCACACTTTCCATCTCTCGTAAACTTTGAGCCCAGATACACAAACTCCTTCACTTGTTCGACTTGTTCACCATCTATTAATATAGTACACTCTGTCATACATTCCTCTCTTTCAAGTACCATTACTTTAGTCTTGCTTACATTTACTTTCATTCCTTTCCTGTCCAAAGCCACATTCATCATTGTTACCATCTCCTGCAACTCGTCAGCAGATGACGCAAGTACAACTTGGTCATCAGCGTAGAGAAGACATTTGATGAGTAACTCATTTATTCTCAGTCCACACATACTCTCTTTCAGATCAATCAAACAATTATCCATGAACAGGTTAAACAGCCAAGGTGACGCTACACATCCCTGCCTAACACCTTTTTCGATGCTAAACCATTCAGTGTACGCCCCGTTTATTCTGACACAAGCACTGGACATAAAACTGTGTCCAAAACTGAGTAGATTTTGGGCCTTCTATTCAACCGGTTATACCTTAATCATGATTTTTACTTTTTAAATATATTTTTTTCTAAAGAAAGCCTTTTCGTGCTTAAGTAGGTATTATAGGAAAGCTAAAAACTTAGGTTTTTGTCAGTCTGTGGTTGCCTTAAAGAGATAGGATCACAGCATTAAGTTTTATCTAACTTATACGGATCAACACCTTTGAAGATGAAACAAGCAAACGCCGCAGACGGCGAAGCATAAAGTTGTAACAGAAACCGTCAGATGCCCAAAACATATTTGAAGTTACAACTTTACTTACACACAACTAATGGTAACCAATTGTGGTGAGCTCCCGTTTCAAGAACATTCATATAAGAGAGGGGTCAAGTTGGATGGTCGCGGAGGCGATTTTTGTTTTAGTTCTATTTTAAAAACGAGAACACTTACAAACTTGAAAGTTGGTATGTTTATAGTTCATAAGCTATAAAATAACAACAAATAATAAAATTTGGTCAAGCGCGTGTCAGACTCAAAAAATCTAGCACATTAACTTACTGAAATTTAAACTAATACATGATTGATTATTATTATGATTATGTGGTGGTACGGAACCCTCAGTGCGCGAGTCCGACTCGCACTTGGCCGGTTTTTTTGACGTAGAAAGTGACAGCAACAGTTTTAAAGAAGCTTTAACTTTAAAGAACCTTTGTGCAACTGGCTGAAAGTCTGAAGAATTTGAATCCACTTATGAAACTGAACAAATTCCAGTAACATATATATAAGAAATACAAATGTTTACCTGCCATACAACATGTGCTATCAGCTGATGCAGTTTCTGTGGAAAGATGTATTTTTTTTCGATTTTGATCTTTAGACTTGGGAAAAGTTATTCAACTCTCAAACAATACAGGGTGTTAAAAAAGTACAATGGACCTTCAAGGCGTGATTCTATTCTATATATCACTAAAAGATTGTATAAAAAATATACTAAGGGTGGGTTGCACCTTCTTACTTAACCATAACCGAATATTCGCGTCTTGCTCTCTATAAACTTTGACCACGGACTACTGCCCTCGTTTGGGAATTTTGATAGAGCCTTAGAAACACTTAGGAAAAACGTCGATAGAGTTGAAGCTGACATAGAGTGCTGGACAATTACGCAAAGCGAAGTTACAAACATTGTAAAAAAGATGCCTGTTAAGTCTTCATATGGTTTTGACGAGATACCTACCTATAACAATTTACAAGGATTGCATCGACTTACTTGCCCAGCCTATTGCAAGGCTCTTCAATCTTTGTCTAAATAGCGGAATATTTCCGGAACAACTAAAGATAGCAAAAGTTATACCAGTGCATATAAAAGACTCTACGTTAGATCCTAAGCATTATAGACCCATTTCCCTGTTACCGACTCTTTCAAAAATTTTTGAAAAAATTATAAACCGTAAATTAGTTTCCCACCTCAATCGCTATAACATACTAAGCAAAAATCAATACGGTTATCAAAGAGGAGTTGGTACATCAGACGCTATATTTAAGTTGATAGATGATGTAATAACAAGGCTCAATGATAAGGCAAAAGTTGTGGGATTATTTCTCGATTTGAGTTCCGCATTTGACATGGTGAATCACTCTATCTTATTACAAAAACTAGAACATTATGGTGTCAGAGGTAGAGTCTTGGAACTGTTTAAATCATATCTTACGAACAGAAAGCAGTTTGTGGAAGTCGCAGGTGTAGACGAAAACGGAATTGAGATTAAAGTAAACTCTGAGATTTCGCACATAACCAGAGGCGTGCCGCAGGGCTCTATCTTAGGACCGACTCTATTTTTGGTATTTGTAAACGATATGGTCAATTATCTTACATCTGTAATTCCTGGTGTTAAACTCGTGTTGTTTGCGGATGACACTAATGCAGTGTTATCGGGGAATAACATTGAGGACTTAACGGAATTAGCAAGCCGTGCACTAGCAGCTTTTGACACTTGGTTCACATCAAACGATCTGCGACTTAATACTGAAAAGACGCACGCTATGCTTTTTCAATCTACGGTTAGGAATAGGGACACTCTAGATCTGTACTTAAATAATCATCAAATTGCTTTGGTACATCACGTAAAATTTTTGGGTGTCTTTATTGATTCGTTATTGAATTGGAAAGAGGAGCTGAAAGCGATTGAAAGCTCCGTAAGCTCGGCTTGCTATGCTTTACGAAGCCTAAGAGATGTGCTTAAGTTGGAACAACTGATTGAAATTTATTATGCGTTAGTAGAGTCCAAATTAAGATATAGTGTAAAAATTTGGGGTAATAGCTACAAATATAATATTTCAAAAGCATTTACTCTACAAAAAAGGGCTATACAAACTATAGCACGTATCCCGCCTTGGGAATCTTGTAGAAATTTATACAGGGAATACAAAATTCTTACAGTCCCTTGTTTGTATATTATGGTTCTCCTGACAGATATATTAAAGCACAGACACCTTTATGAGTCCGAATTAGAGATGGAGTTACGCTTGACGACCAGAAGGAAAGATTTAAAAATGCCGTTTGCGCCAACTCTTGAAATTGCGAAACACTGTCAAAGGTACCAAGCTGTTGTTCTATTTAATAAATTGCCACTTGATTTAAAGTCCGAAGATAATTTGAATAGATTTAAAAACAAATTAAAAGCGTTATTATTAGAAAAAAATTGTTACTCAATAGACGAGCTATAAAAACAGAATGTTGGGTCTCTATTTTGTCAACACAACGTACTTATATTTTGTTTGTTCCATATACTATTATTATTGCACTTATTGTTTGACATAATTGGATTTATTTTAGTGTTAAGTATATTATGGATTACTGTTTTAATGTATTATTATGCATGTATTAGTTTAAGAATATTCGCACACAGTGCAAACTGTTATTGAATAAATGATTGAATTGAATTGAATTGAAAAAGAAACTGTTGTCCCTTATTTTGTTTTGAGTAGTTTATAAGTAACATTTTTTCTTAAAAAAGTAGTTTTAGCTCAGCGTATGGAGGGTTCAATGACCTCTATGATCAGCTGGTTATGCAGACATCACCCCTTAGAAGGATCATCGTACTTTTTTTTACACCCTGTATATAAATGTTATTCAGTTTCCATTCAGGGTTGTTTTACTATTTTTTGTTCACTTAGTAATAATTCTCATTGGCTTGCAAGGCATTCTTCGAAAGCCGCTTCCACAAATTTTAGCACAGCAGGTCAAACGAGGTTATCAATACAGGCACCTGTTTATATACTGGCTCTGTTTCTTATCTCTGACTACCAGTAAATCGGCGAATAATCAAACAGATAGCTACGCTTGAATTTTAGAAACATTTTATTTATAGTATTGCAAACTTATCGGTTCCGTGTGGTACCGGCAAAGAATAGTACCGATCCATCTCTATCAATGGGTGTCGTAAGAGGCGACTAAGGGTTTGTAAACCGTAAAATGGGCAGCAGCGTCCTTCCGTGTATCGTACCATCTTACATACTGCGGTCACCAGCAACCGCGGTCCATAATGGTGCCAGCCGTAACGCTAACAAGCGTTGTGACTAAGGTACTTCCCCTCCACATTCTTCTAGCAAGAGCTGGAATTCTAGAGGGAGCTCCCTGTCTTGTAGTCTTGGAGGGATGTTATGATGAAACGTATCGTATAGAATGAACACAAACAATTTTTATAGACTTTTTATAGCTTTCAAATCTGAATTCGACAGTCAGAAATATCCACAATTTTAATACCTTTTACAAGAATATGAGCTAATTATTTTGTTTGTATACGACACGTTCTTTCGTGGACTGGATTTAATCGATATTGGATTCTTGGAGGTGCATTAAAAATAGTTTTTATGTTTGGTCGCAATTGTTGCACGTTCCAGAGATTTTTTCGATAAATAATTATTTTTCTTGTTATTATTGGTTCGTTTTATGCCAGTGTGAATATAGGTAATCATGATAATTTTGTATATAAAAACATATTTTTATTAATTTTGTACAAGTTACAATTTTTTATTAATAAAATTATTTTGTTATTGAATAATTTACAACAAGTCAACTTTTAATCAAAATAAGCTGCTGTTAGCTCTAGCCAAACAGCCCGCCTCGAATCAAATCGATATGTGCCCATCACACTGGCTGCATTTCCGCGTTGGATGGCCACTGGCCAGTGATACCTATGTGGCATTTCAGTAAATATGGCAACGTTCTGGGCTACAAAAATTTAAATATTTGTAATTGATCTGGAACTAACTCTGGAATTCTGGGCCAAGACCACATCTGGCAACCGCCAAGTAACAGACGCCGTCGAGGTAGACCACGGCGCAGATGGCGCGATGAACTCGACGCTTTCTGTAAAGACTGGCAACAAGAGGCTCAGAGTAGAGACCAGTGGAAGGAACGGAGGGAGGCCTTTGCCCAGCAGTGGGACAGAAATGGCTAATAAGAAGAAGAAGAATTGATCGGAACGCTAATAAGAAGAATGAGTGATAATGTGCTGCACCATTCGGCATAGGGATCGGCACCCTTTCTACGCAAACGCCGCCCCAGCTCCCTCACAAAACCGACAGCCTTTTTGCACCATTTCATTACATAAGTTTAATTTGTAAATATTAAATAAGTTTAATTTGTTTGTTTGTAGGTACCCCGTCTTACGACTCAGTGCGACCGCTGGCGTACCAAGACGCGAAGGTTTTCATGCTGTGTTTCAACGTTGCTGAACCCGATTCCCTACACAATGCTGCAGCGAAGGTGAGTTCATCTATCACTATCATCACATGAGCCAAAAGGGGACTATTATTTGTTTCATTCTGAGCACTAATCAACAAAAAAGAAGAGTGCTTAGCACTATTAATATTATCAAACTGACGTTTCTATCGCACCACTTTACGCCGCAAAAATTGCTTCCTTGGCAGCTTAAATTGCTAGACTGCCTATAAGTGGTGCGAGCTTCCTAGGCTGCGCAAAACGCTCCAGCGGAAATTACCAATTCGCAGCTTTTTTGCACGGGGATATTCGTCATTGATACACTGTCCTCCGGGGAAACGACAGTGTTATGTCAGAGTTTTGAATCGCCACAGGCATACGACCGGTACTCTCCGTCCCTTGTCTCTGCCTAAGAGGAGGCCCACCTCAGGGAAGCGTTTGGCTTCCCCCTAGCACCGTACCGGTGCTACGATAGCACACGGCCTCTGTGCGCTACCGTCAGCCTTGGAGCCGCTCCTTAGTTATTCCGAGCCCCCGCTCTGAATAGCCACGACTCCAAAGGTTCTCTTTTAGTCGCCTCTTACGACAGGCAGGGGATACCGTAGCCATATTCTAAGCCCGGATCTACAGGTCGCTACCACCTTGCACCTAGACAAATTCCAGCAAACTCCAATCGCAAAAGAAGTGCAAATAAAGGTGGATTGGCTACATTTTGAGGACATTGGAAATTCTGGCAGTCGGTACTTGCGTGGAGAGACGGTAGAATTATAGTGGGGGGCCGCCGGCGGCGAAAAGAAGACTTATTAAGGCCTTTTGCACCAGTTGGGTGCCCTAATAACTCAATTCATAATATTTTGAGTTTATCTCACCATCATCTTCAAGGCTTGCGCCTACCCATCCGGTGTTCACTATCTATCTGTAAGAAACTTAGATCAATAATATGTGATGGTGCATGTATTACGTATTATCTAAAAAATAATTAAAGTTTCGACTAATGCTATTAAACTACACTTGAGTAGTTTGGATTAGTGGCAACTGCACCCACTTTCAACTCCCCCCTGTTCAACTGCTCCGTCCCAACTGCACACGAAAAAACAAATCTTAGTTCGGGTTTATTTAATCTATCTTTGCTTTTTATTCATTTACAGTGGTATAGAGAAGTAAGAACACACGGAGGCTCAGCGCCAATGCTGCTTTGCGGTTGCAAGGCTGATCTTCGGCATGACAAGGAAACCCTGACCATACTCTCCAAAATGAAGACTCATCCTGTCACCAGTGAAGAGGTTCGTAAATGTTTATGTCGCAGACAAATTATGAAATTCGCCACTTTACATAATGCCTTGGCATTTTACAGAAAAGTGCGTTATTCATTCCTGATCCTTGTCAGCTGAGGGTGTCGTAAGAGGCGAATAAGGGACTATAAACCAGAGGACGGGCAGCAGCGTCCTTGCAGCCAGCTGCATCGCTAGCAAGCGTGGTGACTATGGTACTTCCCCGCCACATTGTTCCAGCAAAAGCTGGAATTCTGGAGGGAGCACCCTGTCCTGTAGTGCACGTTTCATGCGATGTCGTGATGATGACTCGTCGGCCCCTATCGTTGTCACATACATACACAACATGACGCCTCTTTCCCATCGGGACAAGCAGGTACCATAGCCCTCCACCTGCTACGATATTGACATACTTCCCTTGCTCCCTCTACTTTCATCAAACCGCACATACACAGTACTGAAACAACAGCTCTTGTTCCAGGCCTTATCAGTAGCAAGACAGCTTGGTGCGATGACGTACGTGGAGACTTCTGCCAGGGCTTCGAGCAAGGGCGTTAAGGACGCATTCGAGGTTGCTGCCCTAGCTGCCTTGGGGAAGCTTAACAAGCAGCAGATGAAACAGCAGGTAATCTATTTGTCTCCTTTTGTTTAAACTTTTTTCGCTTGGGAAAATCCGTCATGGATACGCTGTTCTGGCAGTGTTAACTTAGTGCCGGAGGTGGATCATGTGCAACTTAGTTTCCTAGTCTCCTAAGGCTTAAACCCCGAGGTGGCCACCTGCGGCACTAAATAGATCCCGGATGCCATCCATGCCTTGTTGTTGTCAAAGTAACTTTCGTATTTTCTAAGTACCTAAGCCTACATACATAATATCACGCCTTGTTCCCGTCGGGATAGGCAGAGACCACAGTTCTCCATCTGCTACGATCCTGACATACTTCCCTTGCTTGCTGTACTTTCATCAATCATTTCATACATGCTCGTCGGTTTAGGGTACTTTTAACCTGGCCTTTATTCAGAACGTCCTGAATTTGGTCCTGGTACGTTCGCAGAGGCCTTCCCCTTCCAAAGTTCCCATTCACTCTCGCCTTGTAGATCTCTTTCGTCAATCTTCTTTCATTCATCCTCTCTACATGACCAAACCATCTCAGCATCCCTTTCTCAATTTTAGTCACTACGTCTTCTTTTACGCCACAACGTTCTCTTATCACACTATTTCTAATCCTGTCACTCAGTTTCACACCAATCATACTCCTCAGCGCTCTCATTTCTACTGCATTAATTCTACTTTCATGCTTTTTCTGCCATACCCAGCTTTCGATCAAATAACGTCCCCGCGATCGGTCCTGTCATCCAGAGCAAAATTTCAATGTAATTAATGTAGGGGAAAGACTACTATAAGGCCTATCCCCGTATTAATTTCGCTTAATGGACTTGGTCTGGGGTAAAGCCATGTTTAATAACGCTGTGTGATACAGATTTGTTTGTAATGTAGGTAATTTTAATGCCAGTATGATAAACAGTAATCACAATAAAATTTGTGACATTTGCGTAAACAATTTATTTTTGTCATCAGAAACAAGTCGGCCGAAGCAAAAGCAAGCGAGACCTAAAAGCCGAGCTAAAGGGAAGAGCGAAGAGTTGCTGCGTCATGTGATCTGCAGCCGGCCACCCATCGCGGTGGCCGCATGACTGTTAGGCGACCACCGCCCTTCTAAAACTCTCAAGAAATCCTATAGAAACTCTTCGACAAATCACCAAAAAAATCTGAATAAAACGAAACGACTTTTAAAAAGTTAAACCGTTTGCGCGCGTTTTTTCAATCGCGTTCCATTCGAGAATAACAATGAAATAGAGAACATAGTGAAGAAGGAGGTCCTATTTCGTTGCTTGGAAGCAAAATATGACCAACATTTTCAGAAAACAAAAATATGGCGGCAACGTTTTCAAAATATAGGCGTGGATATTTTCTTTGGTAATGGTAAAAATGATGGATGATCGCTCGATCGATAGCTAAAACATTGGTTTACGGTGGATAATAAATAAAAAATATTGTGTATACTTTCTAAGAGATTAGATGTAGATTATGTAAGAGAAAATGCCTAATAAGTGTTGCTAGATGTATGTTAAAATATAATGTAATTAGCTTGGGGTAAGTTTAACTATGCCAGATTTAATTTAGAGTTCCTTTTTTTGATACGAAAATTGTGTCATTGAAATATTTTCATCAATCATCATCATTATTAATATATCTTTTGTAATTTTTCATTTTTTATCGCTAAATGGTAAGTTCAACGAGAGCATTTTCCCTGTTTTAGAAAGCACGTCAAATCTGTTAAACCCTCGATCCCAGTTACTGTCTTAAATAGTGGTCAAGTTATTTCAGAGGTTGATCTGCTTCAAAACTCTTGTCAATGGGGTAAAACCTCCATTAATTCTATTGCTGACATTGTTTTGTCAACAAGACAGTATGCTACTCGTACATCAAAAGACTTAATGGAACTTTAACTTGAAAGACGCTTTCTGCAACTGGTGATACGTTATGCTTGCCACAGGCCTGACGATGCGATAAAATAACTATCTGTTCTTCATTCTAAAGCCTATAACTCCAAAATGTTACATTTGTCCCCATAGCCCAGAATAGATAATTATTTAATATACTAATCCCATAAGTTACAATTTACCTCAAGCAATTGGAACAAAGTTCGATAAGAAATTTTATTTTTAATCGGTTATAGGAAAAATTTAACGGATGAAACAATATTAATTTTGAAACGTATATTTATAGTTTCCCTTTAACTTTAAATTATCAGGATAAGGTGCAATGGACCCTCAGGGTTTTGAGCGTTAAAAGGCCTGTGATATAAGTGAATCGGTAATAAAAGGAAAGTGAGAAAAAATAAGTTGGAAAAGTGTAGTTATAAAACGCTCTTATAATCATTGAAAAAAAAAATTATATATCAAAAATGATTGAAAAATAAAGCTTGTCGTGAAAAATTATTTAATAATGAAAATCAATATTGTGTAGCAAAAAATAAGTGTTTTCATATACATAAATTAAATATAGGATAATAAATAATGTTTGTCCTTATTAAAGCATTGTAATAATACCGTATGTAGTAGCATTTTCAGAATAAATAAAAACTAAGACGCATTAAAATAATATTTAATTAAAAGTTAAAATGTAAAAAATATTTGTATTAGGACCAAAGTTTTTGTGTTTTTAGTGCAGGTGATTACGTATGTAAGTAGATTATTTTTTTATTAAATTAAGGTAAATTTTTGTTTGAAATTAAAATAACGAATAAAAAAATGCACAATGGTGGACAATACTAAATTATCGAGGTCCATTTGCTAAGTAGTTTCGAATCCGTTGCCACGTGTAGAGTATTTTTTTTGTATATCGGATGTTAGTATGAACAAAATTAGGGAAATAAAAATAAGTGTACGCTACAGGTGTTTCTTTATCTTATTCATAGTTTTTTAAATATTAGCTGCCATGAATTTTGAAAACAACGGCTAACGTCTTTATTTGATTTACTTTTTCCTTGAACTTGCGAGGGTCATTATAATATCCCGTAGAAGTACATTGCTCAACCGAATCCCGAGAATTTCGCAGTATAAATTCATGATACTTTTTGAGGAGATACACCATAATCACCACGCTTTAGGTCTCGCAAAGTATACCGCGATGGCACGAAACACACAAGAGGGTGCTACTTCCTATACAGCTCACGATCCTAGAAGGAAGAGATGGAATGATACTATTCTCCGCGATGTCCACACGGACTACTGGTAGGCAAGTATTACATCTTTTTGATTAATAAACGTGGTCAACACATTTTTTTGGTAAGTATTTCTTCGTAGAAGTGAAACCTTGTATGTGTCAGATATGACATTTAACTTTGACGTTTTCTTAACTAATGATCAAGAGATACAATGGATTAAGGCGCCAAATACTTCTAAATTTTGCTCCCAATTTTAAACTCACTTACATAAAAGTGCGTCGTCGGGGTAAGTGCGTCAAAGGTATTTCGAAAATATTTTATACTATGCTAGTAACGACATCTTTATATCTTGAAGTATTCTATGTTCTAGTTCCCGGTTTCAGTCATAGATGATATTCATCATAGCACAAGATATTTGCCATTGACGCACTTTGCAGTCATAGATGATATTCACCATAGCACATAATATTTGCAATTGACGCACTTTGCAGTCTTAGATGATATTCAACATAGCACAAGATCTACCATTGATACCAGTCATCGATGATATTCTCCATAGCACAACATCTACCATGGACGCACTTTGCAGTCATAGATGTTTTTACCATAGCACAAGATATCTCCCATTTACGCACTTTGCAGTCATAGATGATATTCACCATAGCACAACATCTACCATGGACGTACTTAGCAGTCATAGATGTTTTTACCATAGAACAAGATATCTCCTATTTACGCACTTGCCCCGTCTGACTTTAATTTCTGTATGCATTGTTTGTTTTCTCAGGTATATTTTTCAACGTAAATCTAAATATGTTTTACTTAATTTTTTTTTTGCAGTTTATGTACTTCGGAAAATATTTTAAATAAGATTTTTATTTTTGTAATCATAGTAAAGGCACAGACAAAAAATATAGACGTTATTTAAAATCCTGTACAGGGGGTGACCATCTTTACAATCGTAATAGTAAACACCAAAAATTATTAACACTTAATACACTTTCTCTAAAAATAAATACAAATATTAACATCGCATTTCCCTATTTTCTTTTTTTCTGAAATGGTTATCCTCTGGGTTTATAATTAGAGGTATAATTTGGTATTTTTATTAACTTAAGTCGATCAAGCTTTAAATTGAATGTTAGCTTTAATTAAGTAAAGTCGTTATTGGTAAAATACTTGTAAACTACTTTATTTTAATCCTACGTAACAACTTTTAGGCAAGTGAAGGCAAAAAATAACAAATTAATTTAGAGCGACAAAAATACTTGCTTTACTCAGAATGATATTTATTGAAGTGTCTTTTAAAAAGCTACTTGACTCGCATAAATGTTGGAGACGTAATAGCACAGGGTTTTAACATTTTACGAACTGGGGTAAGTTGTGTCATATTATGTGGGGTAAAGTGAAACGCAGCAGTCTTGAAATTTACCCATTCTGAAACACCAACAATCGAGCAATATGCATGATGCATATTTTAATTTTTAGGGTTTGTTTTGCAAACTGATAGGCATAGGCTTTTTTTCGCCAATCAAGAAGATAATCTAATCAACAAGACATTATTATACCAGAAGCAAAGAGATCACTTGATAAAATTAGACTCAACAAGACCGGAGTGAGATCGGAAGATATCTAATCATCAAAGTATTAAAAACGTTCCAATTAACCCCGTTTACTTACCTACCTGAAAAACCGTTTATCTAATGCTCATGGCTGGATTTAATTGGTCTTTTTTTTTTCGATGAAAAGCTTAGCTACTTCTCTTCCGGTTAGAATTTAAATGGATTAGCCGACGACCCTATCAGTAACAAAAAAGATAAGTTAAAAAGCTTTACCGAATTTGTTAAAACCCTGTGTTAGCTTTGTTTCTTTACTCTTTAATTTAAGTTTTATGAACTCTTGGGACGCGAAAACTATTTTAATTTTGATCCCAAAGTTAAGATTACTTGTACATATCAAAGATTTTGTTACTTTTAATTTAACTATGACTATAAGAACTTCGTTTTGTTCAAATATTTGTGTAGTTAAGTATTTTAAGTTTAATCGAGACATCAAAATTATTTCAAGCTTACCTAAGCTAAATAAAAACCTAATGTTAAAAACGAAGGCTTTTCGCCGTAAAAAGAGGTCTTGCAGTTTCGAATCCTGCGCAAGGATTTTTTATGGTCCATTTCTCGTTTATTCCAATGTTTGGCAACACATTTTGCAGCTCTGCAAAAAGTTATCGGCTAAAGTTGTCAGAAAAAACAAGTTTGTAAAACAATGTTATTCTTTCCGGCAAATATACTCTGGTTTTAGTGTCATGGCTGCAAAATAGATTGGTAAGCCTTGGAATAAACGAAAAAAAATGGATTATACAGTTTTATATTGTTTGAGTAAGTTTAAATGTTACTAAGCTTAATTTATCGTTAATTCTATTTCTACTATGCCGACATGGATGTTGTTTCTAGAGTATTGAATAAAGAATTCAGTGTTTTTGATTTCCTTGTTTTATTTATATTCCCTTCTTACAAAGTTTTTTGTATGGAAACCCGGATAGTAAGGGTGAATTCCCACTAGACGTGCTGAGCGAGGGAAGCTGAGGAAAGCTGGAAGCTGTAAGATGGGAAAATTCAAAACCATTAGGATTGCGCTATTTTTCTAACTTGTAAAATTCGCAGTCAAATGGCGCAATCTTATTGGCTGGAAATTCCCAGCTCACAGCATAGCTCCCCTTCGCACAGCACTGCACTGGTGGAAATTCCCCCTACTTAAAGGCTTTTTTTACTTTCGAGCGGAGCAAGAAAGGTATTGTATTCGCGAGAAAAAAGTTTTTCTAATTTTCCCAAAAATGTGTTCTATATCACTTATTCCACAGATTAAATAATAGTAAACTAACGTTTACAGATCCGACATTCTCAGGCGGGGTACCGACAAATTTCAACCTTATGTTCTTAGCATAACGTCGATACTTGCAGTGTAATGGAAGAATAGGTGTAGATAGGTACCTAGATATAATTATATTCAAAAGTAACTTGTAAAATGATCAACGGAAGACTACCTACAAAAATAATAAAAGCTCATAATAAGACAGATATCTTTAAGAAAAACCGTTGTTAGAAGGTACCGGAAAGGAAAAATGTAGGACTATCTACAAAAAGAAATGAGATGCCATCAAAAACATAACATGTAAAAATACCAAGTCTCGCACGCAACTCAGTTCTTCCACCGTAAAAAGTTGTGAGATCCATGTAATACCAAGTCGGTTAATTTAAGGGTCCTTCTGTCTTAAGTTATACGTAATTAGGTAGCTAACCTAACAATATCTTATAGTGACCATATCAATATTAAAAATCTTATGTTTTAAATCAATAGATCGACATGGCCATCGCATGAAAACACAATGTACCTAAGTCCTAACTTATAAGTAATACAATAATTAGTAATAAGTTATAATAGGTCTTTACCTATGAAATTGCCGAAATTTTCTTACAGATTAATGAGATCATAATTCCTATAATACTAATGCAATTTTTTTCATTTGTCTTATATTTGAAAGTTGACTTCAAGGTTATTAATTTACGCACAAAATAAAGTTTTTAGTTTTAGTTTGATATATAAAATTTAAGGTTCGAAAATTGTTCGTCTTAATTGTCGTCCGATTTCATCATTAGATTTGTTATATTTTTTTACAGATAATATTTTTCGAAAATCAAATTTAAGCTTCTGTTAGCTTAATGTCTTCCCAATAATACTTAAAAAAATAAAAAAGATTGGATTCATAATTCCTAAGAAAAATGCAAAAATGTTAGTACTGAAAATTGAGTTTACCTAAAATTCGCCATACAAAACGGCAATTTCATAGGTAAAGACCTAATATTAAATGAGATTGTTTAGAGCGATTGCCAAGTCGATCTATTGATTTAAAAACATAAGATTTTTAATATTGATATGGTCACTATAAGATGTTGTTAGATTAGTTACCTAACAAAGAAGTTAGAAAAAGAAAAAAACCGGTCAAGTGCGAGTTGGACTCGAGCGCCGAGGGTTCCGGTATACCTATAGTATTTCTGGAAGCAATAAAGTTCATTTTTAGGACCGCAAAACTAAATTTGTTTGTAAAGGTTTTTTGCAGATTACTAAAAAACTGTGCAACTTAGAAAGATCGTTTTATTTTTGCTGTAATATTTACATAAATTTCTATCGAATATAATTAATTCAGATTTTTCCTTTCACAAACTTCGGAGATTTTTTTGACATTTTTAATCATACCCCACTCGACCTAGTAGCGATAATTTGAAATTTGGCTCCCTTTACATCCATAATCATATATTTTTTTTATTATTTCATGTGCAATTAAGTTGGGAAACCATATTCTAAAACTATTCCAAAATTTAAGTCGATAGCATGTGTGGTTGCTGAGATATAGAGGTGTGACAGACAGACAGACAGACAAAGTCGCACCATAAGGGTTCCTTTTTTTACCATTTTGGTATCGGAACCCTAAAAACACAAGTTACGCCGAGCTCAGAAGTTAAACTCAGTGCAGACAGAAAAAAAAACGGGCAAAATAAAAAAAAATACCTTAAAGTGAAATATGAAACCTGACCGCCTTGGGTGACAATACATATTTTATATATAGGGTGACTTTTAATTAGTTCTTGATAGCAAAAGATATGCATGTACTTATGATACTGAACAACTTTTCCCAAGGAACATAGGTCGAAATACGAAAAACCAAATTGGATCTCCCATACAAAATGCGCTATCAGCTGATGCAGTTTCTATATGAGGTCAAAACTTGATTTTCGTATTTCGACCTATGTTCCTTGGAGAAAGTTGTTCAGTATCATGAGTACATTCATATCTTTTGCTATCAAGAACTAATTAAAAGTCACCTTATATGATAATATAAAATGGAAAAAGAAGATTCGTTAGGATTAGTTATAACATAGCAATCAAAAACGCTACGAAAAGCTGACATAAGTGGCTATCAGCGCTATTGTAGGTAACACTACGACTTTACGGGTCGATATGAATAATTTCTGGTTCGTCTAATGGATCATTGGAGTAGTAATCTTGACATCGAAAGCGCAGGGTACCATTTGTATAGTAAAAGGAGGCTTGCTGAGCGAACCCCACAGGACGCGGATTGATCACACCGTTGTTGTCGGTCTCATATACCACCACTACAGTCTGATCTACGTAGCCGTTTCCTTTGCGCACCCATTCGTTGATACTGTTCTCGGCACGTCTCCAATCCGACGGGCGTGCAAGTTCGGACCCCCTCAACATTCCTCGGTTCAACGATCTTGCCATCGGTGCGAAGTTATAAACGGCATATGGTCCTCCGTTTTTATATCCTATCAGGTGGCCATTGTTATCATTGTTATCATCTGGACGGTTTCTGTGTCTACCCATTCTGTCCACGTTTGTTATAATGTTGCTTGGTATTGCGGGAGCTCTTGACCCTTGAGGACGAATACTATTGGCATCGATACGCATCGAAATGAATAATGGGAGAATTGGATCCCCGGCATTTACAGGATTTAGATATGCGTAGGTATTTTGGTATATTAACCGAGTTATTGTAGTAAGGCCAGCAAGTGCTGCGATGTAGGCGTCTATAGATCCTGGAGTAAAAGCATTTGCTTGGCAGTACGGTCTCAGCTGTCTTTTTCTTCTGAGCTCATCATGAGGCCCCCACGGAGGCACCGGTGTGTTCTGTGGCTCCTGCGGTGGTGTGCACGTATCCACATGGCATCTAGGAATTACGTTCATTAGGTTTACTAGTGTTTGCAGATTATTGTCGCCTGTTCCTCTGGCGAAGCGGTTCCTCACTTGTCCTCCATTTAAGATCGGGTAGCAAATGCTCCCATCTTCCTGGTAACACCGATACCACCCCACATCAATTGAGGAAACGCAATCTGTGAGGCATGGTTTTGGCGCTTGAGTCTTAGCTGTTGCTAAAACTAAAGCGAGCAGTGTCACTAAATATAAGACTGAAGACATTATGTCCATTGACCGTCTGTGGTCAGACTTTATATATGCATCCAGTTAAGATAGCCCCGTGACCTGTGCCGTGACCTGTGCAATTTATTAAAAATCTTTCCTCCATTTTTGCAGCAATATCGTCCCAATACATATTTATTTTTGTTACCTATACAGGCTGTAACTTTTTAACCCAACCTTTAAGAAACGTACTCTAAATACTACTTAAACGTCGTCAATTTTACTCAAAGGACAAAAAGCCTATGTTTAAAAAAATGTTAAACTACATCCAAATCTTAACTGCAGCATCCAGGGGATATATTCTTGCATACCACCAAGTGGAAAATATCGCCCTAAAATTTGAATCACATATAAACAGGAAAAGCAAAAGAGAAGAATAGCAGTATGTTATAATAGTCCGGTACCTTATAGTCTTATATCGCCAAATTCACCAAAAAAAATTGGTGAAATTGTAAATCGTGTTTACGTGAAACAGCTAACTGACCGCACTATGGGTTTGATCGTGGTAATTTCAACGACATTACCAAAACAAAAATGTTTTGGTAATGTCGTTGAAATTCCCACGATCTCCCCCTTTTTTACTTTCGAGCGGAGCGAGAAAGGTATTGTATTCGTGAAAAAAAAAGTTTTTCTAATTTACTCAAAATTGTGTTCTATATCACTTATACATTATAAAAAAAAAACCGGTCAAGTGCGAGTCGGACTCGCGCGCCGAGGGTTCCGATATACCTATAGTATTTTTGGAAGCAATAAAGTCCATTTTCAGGACCGCAAAACTAAATTTGTTTGTAAAGGTTTTTTGCAGATTTCTGAAAAACTGTGCAACTTAGAAAGATCGTTTTATTTTTGCTGTAAAGTTTACATAAACCTCTGTCAACTGTAATTAATTCAGATTTTCCCTTACTCAAACTTCGGAGATAAGGGGGGGGGGAATGGTATTTTTTTTGACATTTTTCATCATAACTTGAAAACTAAGAAACTTAAAAAAATACAAAAATATATTTTAAAATGTACAAGTAAAGCCCTTTCATATGATACCCCACTCGACCTAGTAGCGACAATTTGAAATTTGGCCCCCCCTATTTTGGCCCCCTTTACATTAATAATCATACTTTTTTCAAAAAATTTTCATGTGCAATTAAGTTGGGCAACTATATTCTAAAACTATTCCAAATTTCAGCTCGATAGCGTAAGTGGTTGCTGATATATAGAGGTGTGACAGACAGACAGACAGACAGACAGAGCGGCACCATAAGGGTTCCTTTTTTTTACCATTTTGGTATCGGAACCCTAACAAGTCTCCCAAAAATGTCCGTCCGTCGGTCGGTCGGTCGGTCGGTCCGTCGGTCGGTCGGTCTGTCCGTCACGCTTTGGCCTAGCGGCTAAACGAATGGTCCGATTGACACCATATTTTGAATTTAGGAGTTTTATGCAAATCTATCGAAGGGTTCTAAGTGGTTTCTTGCTGGCTCTTATTTTGAGGGTAGCTGTCATACAACAAAATGAAAAATCTAAATTTTCTCAAAAACAGCTCATAGAATCTTGATGAAACTTTGCATGACCAAGCATCTCCATGTAAGATATCTTGCGCCATTATCAATTGATCTGTGTAATTTCATATAAGGGGTGTTCCTGTACCACCAAATCGTAAATATGTGATTTACCCAAAATTGGATCCATTGATTTTATTAAAATTTTCTATAATATTAATCCTGGATTGGTTGTCTACCTGACTGGATATTCTTTATGATTTTTTTGAATAATATTTTGTACCAAAAACTGAAAGGGCTTGCTCAGTAGACTAAACTGAACAATTATCCATAACATGTTTTGGGAAATTAAAAAATCTCCATGCAAGTATCCTACGGTAGTATCCATTGATCTGTGAAAATTCATATAAAGGGTGTTCCAGTACTACCAAAAGTTAAACATGTGATTTACTCGAAATCGTTTGAGGTTTGTTTGTTTTAATGTTTGACAATTTGAATTCTGAATTGATCTGTATATTTCATTCGAACATTTTTTGGTATAACGTAAATAAAAGTTTGTATTTCCATACTATGTGTAGGGCATTACAAATTTAAGATATTTTGAGTATTGCGAGAAAGTAAGTGCAGTGCGGCTGTACCATTTATTTAAATTTAAGCTTACCATACAAATATTTGCTAAAGCGATATGATCCTTATAATTGACGCCACCAATCGGTAAAATTAAAATACAAAATATTATTTTTATGGTTTCAATCGGTTCGATTCCCGGGTGCGACAACCGTATATTATAAAAAAATAATGCAACTTTCTTATTATTAAATATAAAGAAATGTATGCTTTGAGTAAAACATTTAGTGTACTTACCTCAAACGTAAGCTTACGGAAAGTTGGGATAATTCTAAATACATAATACTAAATAGGGATAATACTAAATAGTCAGCTAAAGGGTGTGAATCTGCCCGTGAAACTGAACAACTTTTCCCAAGGAACATAGGTTGAAATACGAAAAACCAAATTTGCCCTCCCATACAAAATGCGCTATCAGCTGATGCAGTTTCTATGGGAGGTCAAAAATTTATTTTGTTCTATGACCTATGTGTTTTGGGAAAAGTTGTTCAGTTTCATGGGAGATTCACACCCTTTAGTATTTTCACCCCTTTTCGTTACACGCTGTATAGCAGAGATAGGTTTATCTACGTTTCTTGGAATAATCGCTTCAACGCGGATAGGTACATTAAACGACTACACAAATGCATAAATGGTGTAATCGTTAAGTGTGTCCAGGCGATTATTCCGTAACTATAATACTGAAGGTTGAAATACGAAAAACCAAATTTGCCCTCCCATACAAAAGGCGCTATCAGCTGATGCAGTTTCTATGGGAGGTCAAAAATTGTGCTCAATCAACGAAACTAAAGAAACACTATTGGGAAATGAAAAAAAAAATTACTTCTCCATACAAACTGTTCGACCAAAGTGAGCAATTTATATGGAGAGGTAATTTTTTTTTTTCATTTCTCAGTAATATAACATAAAAAGATATTACTCGCATACATAAAAGATATTACAAAACTTATCTAAAATCAGGAAAGACAGTTTGAAGTAAAGGTACCATTCTACAAAGTAGAAAATCGCAAAATTTCACAACCACAGGCAGGATTCGAACCTGCGTCTTCTGCGTAAGTACCGCAGACGCTTTACCAACTAGGCTACTGTGGTCCTGCCCGATGTTGTGTTTTGTGATTTTCTACTTTGTAGATTTATCCGAACACAGGAAGTGTTAAAATATAAATCATTTTTAAAGGTACCATTGTTTATGTAGAATCTATTTATTCTGTAAAATAAAGTTTGCTGTAGGTAGTCAAAACTGCTAAAAGTGGCCGTTTTTAGCACTTTTTGTATCTGTAACTACAGTCAACTACATTTTTCATAATTGATAGGTTCTGAATAAACTAGGGTACCTTTACTTCAATCTGTCTTTCCGGATTTTCGATAAATTTTGTGTTTAGCGAGCAATATTTTTTTAACTGATTGGGGCGCGAGTATATTATTTTAAAATTTACAAAATAGGTAAGTTTATTATTCTTTTCTTTTTAAAAGTTAACAGAGTATTACGAATTCTTTTATAAATCGCAAATCACTCGGTGATATTGAATAATTGAGCCCCATGGGGTTTACTTTGAAACTCATTGGGTCTTAAAATATCAGCGATTTCTGTTTATCGTCATTGTTAATCAACTTATTATTATACTATAATTAAAATTATAAGAATCCAATTACAATTACGAGAAAGTTATTCTTTATTACTTTCAAGCGGAGCGAAAAAGGTATTGTATTCGTGAAAAAAAGATTTTCAAATTTTCTCAAAAAATGTGTAAAATGTGTTCCATAAAAAGGAAGTCTCCTAAAAACATCCGTCGTCGGTCGGTCTGTATTTATTCCTAGCGGCTAGTAGCGGCTAAACGGCTGGTCCAATTGATATTATTATAGGAGTTTTTTTTTATTGTCAATGGGCTTACTGTTGACCTCGATTTACCTTAGAGATGAGGTCGACGATGAAACGAGCTTGCCCAGAAGAAGCATATTCACTCGCGACTTGAATAGATTTCGGTAGAGTTGTAGTTTACTATTAGTTAATCTGTGGTTGTAAGAAAACTTTTTTTTAAGTCTCGCTATGCTCACAAGTTAAAATCATTGAGCCTTCAGAACAAGTCCTTTAAAGGTTTTCCATTAAACATACATACATCTGTAGCAAAATTATAACTTATTATTTAGGTACTTACCAGAATAACTACATAGCAAATAGAAACATGAGCACGAACAACGCAATCGGTACTCTCGATTCCAAGTCAATATTCGGTACAAAGCCCGCGTAAGTTATTACAACGTTATATTGTGGCCACGAAAAACGCTAACCACCAAATATAATTACGTAATTTACGTAAGTTGAATGATGATTGATGTCGATGGCCGATGGGGCGTAAAAGATGCTTGAGTGGTGATCACGGAGTGGAAAACTTAGCGCGGGCGGTCCCTCACAAGGTAGACAAGGTCCAGCAGTGGACGTCTTTCGGTTAGTATGATGATGTAAGTACATAAAAGAGTGCGTGTAACTAAACCTTTTTCCTAAAAATATAGGCTCAGGGGTTGAAGTGATGACGAAGTACCATCACCATGAAAGCAAATACCTTTAAATAATCGGGCTGATAACCTTTAAATGACCTGACCTTTAATCAGGCTGGGCTGATGCTGTATCTGTAACCCTACTAGGTTAAATAGATCAACAAAGATCTATTGGAACATGAATAACAGTGACAGGCGGGCGCTGGCAAAAAGTGTGACGTACCCACAAAGTTAATTTCAATTTTATTTGCAAACCAACAGATCCTTCTTGTCACTCTATATTTTTGGTGTGTAAGAAGATTTGTAAGTACTATTAAGAATATTACTGAGACCATGAAACTGATCAACTTTTCCCAAGGAACGTAAGACGAAATTTCGATAAAAAAAAATCACCCCAGCTGATGCAGTTTCTATGGGATGTTGAAATACTTACTTTGTTTATTTTGACCTCTGTGCCTTGAAAAGAGTTGGTCAGTTTCATAGTCTTAAGTAACATACTAAAATAGTGCTCTCAATTTTTTATTCACCATTTATACTGTCATCCCTTTCTTGTCATGGCTTTCATTGACTACTGCTTTTGGAATTGGCACTTTTATCAATAAAACACTTTAATCTCTACAATTTTAAATGTAATGTCCTCTTTTGTTCTATCAGTGCTACCAGCTCACCCTATGGCCACACACTACAACTTTTAAAATTGGCACTTTATGCACGTATCACTCCCAATACTGCATTATAACGCGTTCACAACACCTAACTAAAACAAAATCGCAATATTATGTCATAGCTCCCATATTTCACTTTTCACTCTACCCTCTACTCGCTGCGCTAACCTAATTGCAACATACTATAGCTAGTAGTGCCAATTCCAAGGGCTCTTTGGGCACGCCTCGCTCCCATCAATGCAATACGTCTACCTAAAATGACATCGCAATATCATGTACCTCCCTGTTTCATTATCTACCCGCTCACTTCATGGCCACACACTACAGCGTTTGGAATTGGCACTTTGGGCACGTATCGCTCCCAACACTGCAATACAACGCGTTCACAACGCCCAACTAAAATAACATGGCAATAGTTACTACCATGATCCTGTTGATTCTTTACTAAATAAGGATACATAGAATTTAAAGAGCAATCAACTGAAATAGGTACATTTTATAGTGAAATTAATTTACCCCTTGCTCACGACATAGGTAGGTAACCAAAACAATATTAGATTATTAAGAGGTTACCTCCAGCCAAGTAGCGCCCCCATCAGTTAAAAAAATATTACTCGCTAAATACAAAACTGTCGAAAATCTGTCTTACAAAACTAAAGGTACCTAGTTTATTTAGAACCTATCAATCCTGAAAAATATAGTTACAGATGCAAAAAGTGCGAAAAACGCGACTTTTAGCAGTACTTTTACTTTAATTTCGTAAGACAGATTTTCGATAAGTTTTGTATTTAGCGAGTACTATGTTTTAAATGATGGGGGTGCTAGTTGGCTGCAGGAAATCCCTCGCCCTCCGACTCCGAGACCTTCATTAATCTAAACAAAAAGATATTATTTAATTACTTTAAGAAAGTGATATAATTTTCGCAAAAGGATGTATGAGGTATATAGGGTGACTTTTAATTAGTTCTTGATAGAGAAATGTATGAATGTACTCATGATACTGAACAACTTTCCCCAATGAACATAGGTCGAAATACGAAAATCAAGTTTTGAACTCCCATAGAAACTGCATCAGCTGATAGCGCATTTTGTATGAGAGGTCATATTTGGTTTTTCGTATTTTCAGTTTAAGTTGTTCAGTATCATAAGTACATGCATATCTTTTGCTATCAAGAACTAATTAAAAGTCACCCTATATAGGTTGCTTTCAGGAATATTATAGTTATACTAGATTGCGGGGCGCTGGGCACGTGTCCATTTTTCTGCCTCATGAAAGGAGTGTTTATGTACTTAATTGTTAATTAAATAAAATATATTAAATTAGGTCCAACTACTTTGTGCGCGACCCTTCTGTAAAGTAACAGACGGGGGTGTAGTCTAGGCAACGAAGCGGATCTTTGTATGAAGACCCCCGCATTAAATCCTCAGACGATGAAACTTTGCTGGGGTATTACACTACCATGAGACAAACCTTCTATAAAAAATCCAAAAAAACCGGTACTTTAAAGTTTTCCATACAAAAATTACAAAAAATGTATGAAAAAATTTGTTCGTATTTTTTTTTGATATTTTGAATTTACATTTAATTCATGATTCTTTATCATCCTGTCAAATAAAATCTTCCTGAGAGAATTATGTTGGGGTCAACTGCTTCGTTGCCTACACTAGTAACGGCCTCTTACTTGGCTTAACGACAAGGTACAGGTCAAGCTTTACACTCGCAGTGCGACTCTAGCCCGTAACATCTATCGAAATAAGAACGGCACAAAGTCCAATGTGTCAAGCTTGACGTGCTCTTGACTGTACTATCATTAACAATAGCCGGGACTAAAGTCTTAACGTGCCCCACGAAGCACGGAAACGCTCTAGTTCTTATGCCACTAGCGGTCACCCATCCTGGTTCTGACCGCGGCCGACGTTGCTTAACTTTCTTAATCAGAAAGAAAGAGCAACAATGCCGAGCACTTCATGAAGACTACCAAAGCTGGGTTATATTCTTTCCGAAGCACGAAAGGCCCTCTTATTATTACACTAGGAAGAAGCAGCAAGGGTAATCTAGCGGTCACGCATTCGTTTCTTCGCCAGGAATCATCATCATATTTTACGCTGCCATAGCACGATCCGAAACGGCGTAGACTCGCTCTATTTGCATTGTATTCTGCATGACATTCAATAAGTATTCTGTAAAGAATCTACATTGAATAAATAATCTGAATCTGAAAATCTAAATCATATCATTTGGGTAGTAAGATCGATGAGTGATAACCAACCTCACAAACCCTTTTAGCTGATATAGCTTAACTTTAGTCCTTTACATACATTTAGCCCGGATTTCATCTCCTTAGTATATGGTGTCGGTGTAAATCAGAGATTTTATAACACCCAACAACGTGCCAGCAACTTTCAAAAGAATTTCTAAGGATTCCAGCTTTCAAAAAGCGCTTCGGGCGGAAAAACGTAGTTAACGACGTAAGTTGCGGGCCCTGACGTCCGGGGGAACACAGAGTATAGAGTAAATACATAGAATACCGACTAAAACATGTAGGTACATGTCACCGGAAAATGATACGGAATCGTAAGTTGATCAAATTCCTAGTAACAACTGTCAAAAAATCGCTAAATTCCACAACCACAGGCAGGATTCAGATTCAGATTATTTTGTTCAATGTAGATTCTTTACAGAATACTTATTGAATGTCATGCAGAATACAATGCAAATAGAGCGAGTCTACGCCGTTTCGGATCGTGCTATTCGAACCTGCGTCTTCTGCGTAAGTACCGCAGACGCTTTACAAACTAGGCTACTGTGGTCCTTACCTGCCTGATGTTGTGAAATTTAGCGACCGCTATACGCATTTAAACGTTGCGTTTGTGCTGCCACTTTGAGAAATAAATTTATTGCGTCATAAATACAAAATATTTAATAAGGATTGTTTGTTTGGCGGCAATTTGCGGTAGTTCTATATTTTATTATCCATCACATCACCTTAGCTTATCGTGAATAGCTTTGTATTGCAAAAGTGCCAAAAACGGCCACTTTTAGCACTTTACCAATACAAAGCTATAAATGATAAGCTAAGCTATGTGTTATGGGTCATAACATATATTACTACCACATATTGCCGCCAAACAAACAATACTAATGAAAAGTTTTGTATTTGCGACGCAACAAATTTATTTCTAAAAGTAAGGTGCTGCCACTCAGCAACCACCTTAACTAAGCGTTTTAGGCAAACGTTTTTGTTTTGATAATATCGTTGAAATTACCACGATCACCCCCCAGCATAGTCTTGACGTCACTCTCTGCCGTCGTCCTCTGGTGCTAAACGACACCCTCTGGTCATATTGTAGGTTATCGAGTTCACATCCGCCTAGCCAGGCAAACTTTACCTTCGAATATTCTGTGTCTTTTGTGAGTGTTTGAAAGTCAAAGTCAAAGTATACTTTGAACAGATTAGAACTCTTTGACTCCATGGATTCAACTGCGGTTCTAGCAGGCTGATTCAAATTGACCTATGTTTATTGTATACAATCAAAGAGCACGTGGGTTTGTTCTTGTTTTTTTTTCACATGGCGCCTATTTGTTTGTGGCCAATTGCTATCAGGGTTCAAGGTAATACGACCTTGTGAATTCGCAACTGTTTTTTTAATTGCATAGATTATTAAAAAAAATTTGTATGATCTCCACCATACAAAAATTCGTGGAGGTTAATCCTCCCCTGTAGTAGATATGCTACGGCGTAGCGATTTCGTAGCCGTATTGAATCATTGTTTGTTTAATCATTGTATCATTTTCTTTCTACATTCGTGATTATGTTTTGGTTCTGGTTTGCTTATCTCAAGTTTTAATTAACTTTTATCCATCTTGACATCCCATGAAACGTCCACTCCCTTAAAAATTTCAGCTTTACTGAAACAATGTGGAGGGGAAGTACCAACCTAAAGGGTGAAAAGGGGGATGAAGTTGAAAATCCTTTATTTTTAAAGTAAAATCCACATAATTTATTATTTAGGCATAAGGGTTGTAATTCTATGCAACGTGGTTGTTATTGAAATTCCACCCCAAATTCAACCCCTAAAAAAGGGAAAAGGGTAAAAAAGTCTAAAAACCAATATGGGTATCGTTTGTATGGTTTATTGGGTTGCTGATTACGATAACTCCAACAATTTTGAAATCCAACGTGGTGAACGTGACATCCCCTGGGGATGGAGTTCAGTTGGGTAGGGTCTAAAAATCAATATGGGTGTTGTTTCTATGATTATATGAGGATAGGGATAGCGGTTAAGATGGCGTTAGGGGTAGGGAGAGGGACAGGGAGAGGGAGGGGGAGGAGGGAGGAGAGGGAGGGGGAAATGGAGAGGGAGGGTGAGGGGGAGGAGAGGGGCAGGGACAGGGATGGTGTGACGGACGGTTGGACAGATGGTTGGACGGACGGACGGACGACAGATAGACGAAAGGGTGGATGGATGGATGGTCAGATAGATAGAATCCCACGCGGACGAAGTCGCGGGTAACAGCTAGTTTTCCATAGTTTTGATAATAGACTTCCACAAGGTAACGCTTCATTATATTAACTACTAGCGGCCCGCCCCGGCTTCCAACCTACCTCCCAAACGCGCGGGGATACTACCCCGCAGCGAACGTCACTCAACACAGACAGACGGACAGACGGCAACGAGCAGCCGCCTAGACCGAGGGTGCGAATCATTCCCGCACCCCGCCCAGAAGACCCTCGCGTCAAGTCAATAGCTCGACCTGACTGGGTTTCGTGTGACAAAAAAAAAAGAAAAGATGGCTGAAGGGAAAAAAAAATACAAAAAAAAAACAAAAAAAAATATACAGAAAAAAAAAAAAAACTGTCCACCACACGAAGCTCAGTCAGGCCGACTCTGCCTATCAGGGCATATAAGCCCAACATGACCACCGGGTCTAGTGCCCGGTGTAACGAGGGGTAACGAGGGTCTCCTCCAACCCGTTCCCGTATCCACCACACAGGATACGGACGTCCCCGTCAGTCAGTCAGTCAGCCCGGCTTCGCACGGGTACTAATCTACGGGTAGAGTGGTGCCTTTTATTACGATAGATATTATATGTTGTTGTAGTGACATAACTACAATACTTGGACATATTCAATTCAATTCAATTATTTTATTTCAGATAAACATCCATAATATGTTAGTAATAATAAGAACTTATCAACTAATGTTAGTATACTTATATTAATTATATTACAAATATGTACTTCGTCTTGGAAGCACATGCAATACATGTAATATATGCTACCGCGTAGTTTTTTGTAGACATTATGATGTTCTTCAATAATAAATCATTAATATTATCATTAAATAAATCGCTAATACTTTCGGCAGCGCATTCGACGAAAGACATTTTAAGACTCATTTTTCTACACCTTCGGTTACATTATTCAAATTTTACCAAGGATCCCTAATTTTTTTCAAAATGAAATGTAGCCTATGTCAAATTGGAAAAATGTAGCATTCTATTGGTGAAAGAATTTTTTAAATCGGCCTAGTACTTTTTGAGCCTATTCATTACAAACATACAAAAATAGGTAAAAATCTTTCCTCTTTATAATAATAGGTCTTTACCTATGAAATTGCCGAAATTTTCTTACAGTTTAATGAGGTCATAATTCCTATAATTCTAATGCTATTTTTTTCATTTGTCTTATATTTGAAAGTTGACTTCAAGGTTATCAATTTACGCATAAAATAAAGTTTTTATTTTTAGTTTGATATATAAAATTAATGGTTAGAAAATTGTTCGTCTTAAATGTCGTCCGATTTCATCATTGGATTTGTTATATTTTTTTACAGATAATATTTTTCGAAAATTAAATTTAAGCTTCTTTAAGCTTCCCAATAATGCTTAAAAAAATAAAAGAAATTGGATTTATAATTCCTAAGAAAAATGCAAAAATGTTAGTACTGAAAATTGAGTTTACCTAAAATTCTCCATACAAAACGGCAATTTCATAGGTAAAGACCTAATATTAGTGTAGAAGTAATAAAAATACCTTTCCCTCTCTCATTGATTTCTCTCTTTATTCTGTGTGGAAAATGCCAAGTTGCCAACTAAAAGTAGGTATCAATATCGACACATCCTACCTTTTTTGCTCGTAATTTACGAAACTTTTTATTAAAAACTTTTTATTTATAAGGGTGGGTCGCTTTCTGTAGTCGCGGTTCCGTGACCGAGAGTTCAATGATGTCCAATTCTTGAACATCTATTAGTGATAAAATATAACAAAAAAAATATACAAGTTTTTCTTTTCAAAAGTCAGGAATAATGAACGTTAAATACAGAGTTTTATTTGGTAACAGTGTTCAGAGGTAACATGGTTCTTTATTTATTTTTTATATGTTAAAAATCAATTGAAAGATATTCGTGATAGTGAACTTCGAGAATTGGACTCCTGAGTTTCATATGGACTCTGCTTGTGATCCTATAATTTTGGTTTTGTTTGTCTCTTTTTAAGACACCCACAGGAAGACACAAAATAGTACTGCGTTTTCATTCCCGAGTTCCCGAGGTTGGTACTACATCTGCGTTTCAAGCTTTTTAGCAGGCCGAGGGAGTATACAAAACAAAACGAAACAAAACGAAACAAAACGAAACGAAACAAACGAAACAAAACAAAACAAAACAAAACGAAACAAAACGAAACAAAACGAAACAAAACGAAACAAAACGAAACGAAACAAACAAAACGAAACGAAACAAACGAAACAAAACGAAACAAAACGAAACGAAACGAAACGAAACGAAACGAAACGAAACGAAACGAAACGAAACGAAACGAAACAAAACAAAATTCTTTATTGCTCACGAAATTACGAGTATACGTCACAACTATTCGGCGAATACATTATAAAGTTACGCTGTTGTTAAGAATGAATGAATGAATCAATAAATTATTTGTTGCACACACACATAACATAAAAACGCACAAAGGAAAACGTGGCACAGCAGACGACAGACTTTTTGTTCTGACAGTCCGCCAGTGTGGCCGGTACTGCAATTATTTTCGTATTACTATAGTCATTGACATGAAAAAAACGCTCCGTTTCTATGCGCGTATTTTCCAAAATCTTTAGTTTGGAAATAAAAACAGCTTGAATTAAAAGAAAAGAAAAGGAAAAGGTTGTTCAGATTGATTTTCATTTAGTTTGAAACATAGAGCAACTTTTAAACTTGTTATATTTGAATTTTATTCTGATAAAAACTATAATTTTCGCAATACCGGCCACACTGGCGACAATGTCCGTGACTGCCCGCGTGTGTCCGCCCCTTCATCTGCTGAGCGCCTGGTTATGGTCGTCAATGTATAGGCATGGGCATGTCAGAGGACATTTGGCAGCTTGCAAACTCAGGTATGTGCACGGTTATTTTTGCCTACACCATAACTACAATCTCATCTGACAGATTAAATAATAGTAAACATGTTCATATTTTTTGTTGCGTTAAAGACAACCCCAAAAAAAGTGTCACGGTATTTCGCCGGTCAGCAATTCCCTACAGCTATATTTGGGGCATACTACGTGACCGTATTGCACGAGTTGTCTCATATTATTAAAAAACTCACCCTCTTAGTATTCTTCCAAGTTTTGGGACGCGATATTCCACTCAATAAACTGGTGCCCCTGGGACTTGCAAAATAGTGGATGAATTACTTTGTTGTTCAATGGGAAAAGTTTTTAATGAGGAAAAGGATGAAGCATAGATAGATAGTACCTATCCTATCCCAGGTTATACCCGTGGTCCACTTGTTAGTCCACCTGCTAACGTCCGTGTGGTGCCGGCAAAGAATAGTACCAACCCATCTCTACCCGTGGGTGTCTTAAGAGGCGACTAAGGGCGAATGAACCAGAGGATGCGAAGCAGCATCTTTCGGTGTATTGTACCGTCTTACACACTGCGGTCACCAACCACAGCGGTCAATCGGAACAAACGCTGCCACTGCATGTGAATTATATAAGCTAACGATGACGATAGTAGAAATGTCATCCTATGCCAATATATTAGGGTGGGCGTATGCTGGGACGCAGATAGCGCAAAACAGTATTTCTTTCTTTCAGTTTTCTTCGTAATAAAATACGAGGGAAGACACGCTCTGTTCTGCGCTGCACCTTCTGCCTCTCAGCATGCACCCACACGATACTCATGAAGCACAAAAAAGTATTGACTTGTTTTACTACCGCCGGCCACCCAATAATGAAACTGTTCAGTAATTCTGCTACATCTGGGCTTTTAATCTAAATAGGTTACACGCTGAAACATTTCAAACTTAATCCTGTAAAATATTCATTGTAAATAATCCGCTTCGCAGGCGGAATCACGCAAAATTCGTTGTTAAAAGCGTGTAGATGTAGATTAAATTAACAAACTATTTCTCGCGAATTTAGCAAATGAGAGTGCAGCGATCCAACTCGGCGCGGAAATGGTGAAAGGCTAGAAATGTTGGAATTGTTACTTTGTTCTGTAATAGAACGTAATTTACGTAATTTTGTGTTGAGAAGTTTTGAATAAATTTTACTGTAGTTAAGATAATAATTGTCTCGGCTGTTAAACCTGCCCTTTTTGTTACCGATGGCCGATGGGGTGTAAAGGTTTTAGAATGGCCTGAAATGGGTCGGTGTGGCTGAGTTGGGTCGGTGTGGCTTAATTGGTTCGGTGTGACTGAGTTGGGCCAGAAGACTGAGTTGGATCGGAGTGGCTGAGTTAGGACGGTGTGGCTGAGTTGGATCGGTGTGGTAGAGTTAGGTGGGTTTGGCTGAAACATTCAAATAACGGTGGAGCTCGCGGAGACCTTCATTAATCTAAGTGTTGGATGATGGTCTCTGTCAATTTGACAATTCACCCAACCAAATATCCAATCCTACTCTATTTTGAATTTGATTATATCGAAGGTAGTATCGTATTGACTTATCGTAAATTGAGAGTAGACCATTAGATCTGTTAACAGTTCGTTTGACATGATTATAAAGTGGCCACAATCTGTTTTAACATAATTACTGATGCGTGACGATACGGCCAAAATCGAGCGCCGTAATCGAACCAGTGTTTGCGAGTCGATTCAATCTCGATTACCGAATCGATTTTGAACGTGATTTTGTCCTGGATTGTGGTTCCCCGTTTAATATCGATGATGAGATGAGATTGCAAAGTTTGTGTTTCAAATTAGGAAATATACTTGCCGTGTGAATAAAATTTCCGAAAAATTTTACATAAGAAGAGCGTTTGTCAGAAAAAGAGAGATAGAACTCGAATATATTCAAGTCGCAAGTGCTCTTTCCATCCCTTCGCGAGTGCAAGCTCGTCCTATCGTCAACTTCATGTCTGTCCTCAAGACTAGATCGAGCGAGTCGGGAGGGCCGAGAAAACCTTAATTCTCTTCATATAAAGAGTTCTTAGGGGAAAATTGTAATAGTCAACGCAGACAAAGCAGCGATCGGAAGCTAGTTAAAATAATTTGTCCCACTGACCTGATTACAATACAAGTCTCAAGAGCATAGTAAGCTGAGACAAGCGTCACAGCCGCAACTTTTATATTACACTCCATAAAAGTGGTCCCAAGCTACCTTTTGAAGAAACCAGAAGGATAGAAACTAAGAATAAGAACAAAAACTATGTAAGAAGGTACTAAAAAGGAAAATGCTAAGAAGCAGCTTTGGATTTCTGTAATGCATCCTGGACATACCTGCAAAAAAAATCGATCAAGTGCATGTCAGGCCACGCGCAGTATAGGGTTCCGTAGTTTAATACGATTTTTTATCGCAAAGCAGGTTTTGATTAAGTGTTTAATAAATTTACTAACATAAACATTTTACCTCCTTATACTCAGCAAGGTCCTAACGTCTGATAGCTATTGCTATTTACATTATTTCCAGTTTTTCGGGTATAGATTATTGTTAGCTGTGATAGTTTTCCATTGAATTTCATCATAGATACTACTACTGTGATTTTTTTCACATTTCCATTAACTACCGTTTAGCTAGCAGTTTAGCACACTCGACTCCAACAAGAAACTGCGCTTTCAAGCTGAATTTTTCGCAAACTGATCGCTAAATTGAAAAACGATCTTAGCATACCTTACTCACATATTTAACTATTTTTAAACGACTTATTCAAAGATACCTTACACGATGGGGTATACAAGTAAATAAATTTTCACCCCCACTTTACTTGTAGGGGTATATACTTGTAGGTATTTTAATTTACCACTTTCTCGGCGTGTATAAAATACATATCCATATTAGATTACAGCTTTCTAGTACTAATAGTCTCTGAGCTAAGCCGCGGACAGACAGACGGACATGATTGTTCTATACAGACAGACGGACATGATTGTTCTATGACCTTTGTTCCTTGGGATAAGTTGGTCAGTTTCATGGGTAGATTCACACCCTTTACTTAGTATTCACCGCTGTATACCGGGTGTTAGTGTAAACACTGTGATCCTTGAAACTGACTATGAAACTGAACAACTTTCCCTAAGGAACATAGGTCGAAATACGAAAAAAAAATTTTCATCTCTCATACAAAATGCGCAATCAGCTGGTGCAGTTTCTATGGGAAGTATTTTTTTTTTGTATTTCGACCTATGTTCCTCAGGGAAAGTTGTTCAATTTCATGGTCACAATGCACAGTTTCAAGGATCACAGCGTTTACACTAACACCCGGTATAGTATACCTAACACTTCATTTCAACGCCACATTTTCATAAAACGGCCGGGTCATTCTCATTTCTCTAAAAGCTATACGGAACAATTTTCTCAAGAAAAGCAACTTGGCACATGTCGTCCGTCAAGATTATAACAAGACAAAAACAAGACAGTGCTTGCACTGCCAAATAAAATTATGATACGAGCTTCACCTGCGAAGTTGTATACGAGTAAAATGTTGCCAGAATTTTATTTGACTAAGTACATACTCTGAATAGGAACTTTAATTTGAAATGTTACAGTCTGTGGTTACGTTACATTACAGTACAGAGTTTGCCTTCGTGGTCTCTCGATCCGGAGGTTCTGGCTTTGATTCCCGGTGGGGACACTGCCTGACAAAAATCACTTTGTGAGACGTGGAAGTCTGGTGGGAACCATGGTGTCAGAGTTTATGAGCCGCTATTTTAACCGCCTAGCCTCTGACATCTTAACCTGCCTTTCAAAACACGGAATAATCTTATATGTTTCCATGGGGACATGGATAACGTATAAGATTATTGTTTCCTTATGTTTATGTAATGTCGCTTCTTTTTTTTTCCCACTATGGCGCCACATTGTTTGTGAAGCGATGTAGTTTAGCTGAATATCCAACAATGAATAAACGATTGTGACTTTGACTTTGTCTGGTATATTCTAGTAATAGGGTTATGTTATAATTCTTATGTTTCGATGAGGACATGAATCACCTAATTGTCCGAAAGATAAGATGATTCCGTGCATCAGAAAGCAGGTTAAGGCGTTGGTCCCGGATACTATCTACCGAAATAATCGTTAATGATGTCCGGACCATTGAAGGTTCAACAGCTCTGACACCTGGCGGCTTAGCACGCTGCCCGAGAGAAAATATATCTCAGAGAAATGTCACTTTATTTGAGGAATTATGTTATCTAATATATCAACTCCAAACGCGAAGAAATGTCAGTGGAGGAAAACGTTTAGCAAATCCGCAAATTGTGTTTTTGATATTGTTAAGGATCTCTTTGCTGGTTTCGATGTTTATATTTTTTATGACGTGGCCGTGTCTCCTGTCCTTCGTCTGTCATTGTTGGTCGAATACAATATTTTCAGAAACTTTTTATTTTCTCTTATTTCTCGAAGTCTTTCACAAGTGGCGACCGTAATGGATAAAATTAAAAAGGAACGAACTGTGTGCCGTATGATTTTCACAAAAGCAAAAAGTAATTTCGATGCAAAATTGTCAAACCTAGAATCACAACAAAAAACTGACCTGATAGCAGCGTACAGATTTCTGCAGTCAAAGGCGGAGTCATTGTTCGCTGTGGATGAACGTGTTAAGGAGTTGTGGCTTGATGACCCGGATTTTGATGTGGATCGGTATGTGGAAGATGCGGAATCGATGGATAAATACTGCCTTGAGTGGGAAACAATAAAAGCACGTTACGATGAGGTGATGTTGAAAACTACAAAGGAGGATGACGAAATTTCTGACTGTAGTGACCTTCCAAGTACCGTCATGAAAACACCTGAGAAAGGTAAGGGTAGAGCTAAGAAAGGCTGTAGTTCAAAATGCGAGTCGTGCAACTCCCCGAAAAAAAGTTATCGTCTGCCAAAGATTGAACTTAGAAAATTTGATGGTAACTTAAAGGAATGGCTTGGTTTTTGGGGTCAATTTAAGAAAATTGACAGTGACGTGTGCATAGATGATGATGACAAGTTTCACTATCTTTATCAATCCAGTGTCCCAGGATCTCCAGCCCGTGACCTCATTGATAGTTTTCCCCCTTCTGGTGCCAACTATAAGAAAGCCATAGAGCAGCTCAAAGCTAGGTTTGCCCGTGATGATCTATTAGTTGAAATCTACGTCCGTGAACTTTTAAATTTAGTTCTTGCACAAACGAAGCAAACCATTTCTTACACGTTATCTCAGCTATATGACAAATTGAAAACGCAGTTACAAGCCCTTGAGACGTTAGGAGTAACAACTGATAAGTATGCCGCCATGCTTTTTCCTCTCGTGGAATCGGCCCTTCCTGAAGATACTCTGCGCGCATGGCAACGTTCAAAAACTCAGCCAACTAATGATAATCTTGAAAATCTTCTGGAATTTGTTAAGACTGAAGTTGAATCCGAAGAACGCATAAAGCTTGCTCGCAGTGGTTTACAAGCGGATGAAGTTGAGTCTGAAGCCAATACACCGACGGCTGCTTGTCTGTCAACAACGGATAAAGAGGCTAAAAAAGGAGACATTTGTGTTTGGTGTGACAAATCAGGACATAACAGTTTCGAATGTTATAAAGGTAACAAAATGGGCTACGAGAAGAGAAAAGAATTCCTGACAAAAAAAAGAATTTGTTTCAATTGTTTGCGACCCGGTCACCCTACGAAATCATGCCGTAATAAGAATCGTTGCATTGCATGTTCTAAACGTCATAATGTATGGTTGTGTCCAAATTTCGTCAAACCGAAGCAAATTTCGACCGATGACGAGGAACCAAAAGCACAAGCCAATGCTTCACAGAAAGTTGGTAATACAACTTTGCTACAAACAATGATAATAAATATTAGCAGTGGACATAATGTAGCAAATGTTCGTGCTTTCATCGACACTGGAGCACAGAAATCTTATATTCGCAGTGACGTCGCAAAGCGACTTAAAATGAAGCCCGTAAGACAAGAGTCGCTAGGACATTGCCTGTTTGGTGGGGTAATTACCAGCAAGAAGATTCACGATGTCTACGAGTTCACAGTCTCAAGCTTGGACGGCGAAAATAAACTCCAAATGTCGGCATTAGCAAAAGATACCATTTGTGGTTCAATTCCAAGGCTTCATAATACTCACAAATTAAAAATTCAGTTGGATGCAAAGCAAATTGTTTTGAGCGACTGCGGATCCGGAACGCCCGAGGTTGACTTATTGATTGGTGCGGATTATATCGGAGCCCTACTAACATCAACTTTGATGCCCCTTGATGACAACGTAATAGCCATCAAGACGAAACTTGGGTGGACGTTACAAGGACGAGTTGATGAGGTGAACGTATCTGCATCTTCATTTACACTTGCAAATAATATTCAACTATCTGATATGTGGGATCTGGAAAGCATCGGAATAAAAGACCCAGCCGGTGTTACGTCACAAGCCGATGAAGAACGTAACGCTATGGAAAACTTTTTAGCGACTGTTCAAATAAATAAAGAGGGTCGTTACGAAGTTGATTTGCCATGGAAGGCAACAAGTGTGGCTCTTCTTAGCAATAAAGATATGGCAGAAAGGAGGCTTATGTCAACCACTAACAAACTTTTGAAATTGAATGAATGGGATGCTTACGATAATGTGTTCCAAGAATGGCTATCCTTAGGAATAATCGAAGAAGTTAACCAAGGTGACAAACAGTCTATATCTGGACATTATATGCCACATCATGCTGTTATCAAAGAAAGTAGCCTCACGACTAGAGTCAGACCAGTTTTTGACGCTTCAGCAGTTGACAAAAACGGCAATTCCCTCAATGCTCGTCTCGATAAAGGCCTCAATCTTCTAGAACTCATACTTAAATTGATTATACGTTTTCGGATGAGGGCTATTGGAATTAGTTCTGACATCAAAAAGGCATTTTTACAGATCTCCGTGAATCCAAAAGACAGAGAATTTCTGAAGTTTCTTTGGTGGAAGAATAGAGACATGAAGGAGATAACTGAATATCGTCATTGCCGCGTCGTTTTTGGTCT
This sequence comes from Athrips mouffetella, assembly GCA_947532105.1. NCBI lineage: Eukaryota > Metazoa > Arthropoda > Insecta > Lepidoptera > Gelechiidae > Athrips > Athrips mouffetella. The sequence continues at coordinate 3,787,274 of OX383976.1, read as the reverse complement.
CACCTGTAGTCCGTTCCTGCTTGCTGCGACTATTATTCATCACTTATCAAAATATAAAGGCAATTTGAAAGATTCTGCTGATCGATTGAAGGCAGCTTTTTATGTGGATAATTGCGTCACAAGCTTAGAAACTGAAAAGCAAGCCAAGAACTTTATAGAAGAAGCAAAGTCTATTATGTCAGAAGCCAAATTTGAATTGAGAGGGTGGATTACAGTTCCAGTAAAATATCATGAGATGACAGGATCAGAACAGTCAATGTCAGTGCTTGGTCTAAAATGGCTTATAAAAGAAGACAAGCTTTCATGTTTTTGTAACCTGACAGAAGAACAGCACGAAAAGATAACTAAGAGAACATTGTTGTCAGTAGCTCAGAAAATTTTTGATCCTGTTGGTTTCACTTGCCCGACCACTCTGATTCCAAAGCTGATTTTACAGAAAGTTTGGCAACGCGAGTCACCTATTCAAAGAGACCGTGAATCCAGTTGGGACACCACACTTCCCAGTGATTTGTGTGAAGAATTCAAAAGTTGGAGAAAACACACCCATCTTTTATCAGAGTGCGTTATCCCACGAAGACTTACTGAGCATGCTATAGACAATTGTCAAAATACTCTTCACGTTTTCTGCGATGCTAGTCAAGCTTCTTACGCTGCGTGTATTTTCTTGAGAAGCGAAATAAATGAGGATGTTTCTGTTCAGCTCGTGTTATCGAAGTCGAGAGTTGCTCCCAGCCGGAAAGAAATATCTATGCCTCGTTTAGAGCTACTTGCAGCTTTGATTGCGACTCGTCTGTATTTGCAAGTCAAGGAAGCGCTAGATGTTGATTACAAAACGACATTTTGGACAGATTCGAGTATTGTACTAACTTGGATTACTACTCAGGGAGATTGGAAAGTTTTCGTGAAGAATAGGGTGGAAGAAATCCGCAAAAATTCAAACGTTGAGGATTGGCGACATATAGCAGGCCATCTCAATCCTGCTGATCTTCCATCGAGAGGTTGTAATGCAAAGCTTCTCCAGGAAAGTAAGTGGTGGGAAGGTCCTACTTGGCTTAAGGCGAACCCCAACGATTGGCCTCATTCTTCAGTTGATTTCAATCCAGAAGAAGTAGAAAAGGAAAGAAAGAAGACTGTTACTGTAGTTACCAATTTAAGTGACTCAAACCACGATTCTTTTATCTCAAGACTTACCTACTTTAATAGATTCTCCAAAATAGTAAGATTAATTGCCTGGATATTGCGTTTTATCAGAAATTGTAAGCAAGATAAGATGAAGGGTGAAATTACATGCGATGAATATCAGTTGGCTGAAAAAACTCTCATGAAACTTATTCAAAGAGAATGCTCAGTTGATGAAAAGATTAAAATGAAAAACAAATATGTTTTTAAAGATAATGAAGGCATTGTCAGATTACACACGAAGTTGTTGTTAAGCGGCGAGCCCGCAAGTTTTACTAATCCAATTTTTTTGCAGGGTAACCACATCATATTGAGACGGCTTGTTGAAGAAGCTCATCGACATCTAAAGCACGCTGGTTCTGGCGTTATGATTGCGTTTATTCGTGAGAATTACTGGATCACAGGTATCAGAAAGATGGTCAAGTCTGTTATATCACAGTGCAATATTTGTAAAAGAATAAATGCCAAGCCGCTGCAGACACCGTTGCCTCCACTTCCAGCAGACCGCGTTAAACCAGGTGCTGTGTTCGAAGTTTCAGGAGTAGATTTAGCAGGTCCCTTATTTCTACGTGGTGGTGGAAAAGTATGGATTGTACTGTTCACTTGCGCGGTGTATAGAGCGATACACTTGGAACTGACGAGATCATTGTCCACGAACACCTTTTTGATGGCCCTTAGAAGGTTTATAGCCCGAAGAGGTCGCGTAAGAGAGTTATATTCAGATAACGGAACGAATTTCGTTGGAGCTAATAATATGATGAATGCTATTGACTGGAACCAGATAACCTTGTTTTCCAATGCAAATAAAATAACTTGGAAATTTTCGCCTCCGAGTGCTCCGTGGTGGGGAGGATGGTGGGAGCGGTTAATCCGTTCAGTCAAGGATCTATTGAAAAAGAATCTTGGCAGAGCTTCAGTAACTTACGAAGAATTAGAGACACTTTTATGCGACTGTGAAGCAGTGATCAATTCGAGGCCATTGACTTTTATAGTGGATGATACCGAAAATTTAAAGCCTCTCACCCCAGCTTGCTTTATGCAAAGTTTGTACTCTAGCGAAGTACCAGATTTAGATAAGATTGATCATGTTAACTTGAACAAACGCTTTCAATATTTGCAGAAACTCCGTGATGGTTTAAGATCACGTTTCCGTGTCGAGTATTTGGGATTGTTGGTTCAAAGAGGCAAGGAAACGAAAAACTTTTGTAAATTACACGAAGGTGATGTCGTCTTAATCAAAACTTCTGATAAGAGGGTGAACTGGCCATTAGGCATGATTATGAAGCTTTATGAAGGGAGAGACGGAAATGCAAGAGTGGCCGATGTAAAAACGTGTACAGGCGTTTACACAAGGGCCGTCCAGAACTTATACCTCATGGAAGTGTCCAGGGATGGTTTCCCTCGCCCCGGAGGATGTTAAGGATCTCTTTGCTGGTTTCGATGTTTATATTTTTTATGACGTGGCCGTGTCTCCTGTCCTTCGTCTGTCATTGTTGGTCGAATACAATATTTTCAGAAACTTTATATTTTCTCTTATTTCTCGAAGTCTTTCACAGATATTTTAGACAGAGATAGCTTTATTCACTAATACATGTAGCCGTCCTTGTCTTTCAAAATGTGTCGCACTGCTCAGATGTCAAAAAAACGTGACCATGCTTAAAGTCTTTAATTTATGGGCCTAGATAAACTAACAACTGCAGCGTGCTAAGCCGGCAGGGTTTCTAAGGTCGGTCATCCATCTAACAACCCACACAAGATGATGATTATTAAAAGACTCAAAGTAGTTGTTTATTGTCTTGATATTGCGTGACGTAATAATATAGCTTTTTCCTCACACGTGACCACTAAAACTTCTTTTTCCTTACCATCATTGACAGAAACATTTTTAGTTCAGTGGTCCACAGCAATTTTTCGGCGCGAAAATTGAGGAAAGCGATGGCTCTATTGCAGATTGCTCCCAGACTTTCCACATCTCTGCACTTTTAATGTTATTACCCTATTACGGCAAAAAGGAGGGTTTTGATTTTGACCGGTAGGTATGTATGTATGTATGTATCTTTATCTGTTTCACTCATAACTTCTAAATTTCTTATCCTGATTTGATAAATGAGGTATCTTTACAATCGTCTTGATCATCCGCTGGTTACAAGATATAAGACGTCAAATAAAATTGAATGTGGCGCCCTCTAGAGGAGATTAAGTTATCAAGCAGAAATTTTATAAGAAGGGTTATTATAAAATATCAGATTATCTTGAAGAGAATAATGCATGGGATTAGGCTACGGTTCTAACAGGCTAATTGAAAAATTAAAACTGACTTATGTTTGTTGTATATCAAAACATATTTAAAAGAGCGCCTGGGTTTTTATTGTCGCTTCTTTTTTCCCCACTATGGCGCCACATTGTTTGTGAAGCGATGTAGTTTAGCTGACGTCATTAAGAGATTTTAATATCCAACAATGAATAAACGATTTTGACTTTGACTTGACTTTGAACGAAAAAAAAATTTTATTGATACCGTGTTGGGTATCAAATGAAAGAGCTTAATTAGCCCGTTCGCTCAACGCATAACAATAGATCTCATACAAAAACATGGGCACATGTGCCCGGTTTCCGAGCGAGGCGGTAACAGATTTCAATGACCATATGACCATGGCTATTATCTGAACATCACAACATCACTATGAATGTTTATTAAATACCATAGTTTGTAGATAACAATTTCAGATGACTTTTCATACTTTTTAGTGCAAGGTTTGCCAGTAGTCGGGTTCAAATTAAAAAAAAAATTGCAAGAACTTTGACCCGACATTATGTTCAAGAAATGTTTATGACTGAGTTCTTATTAAAGACGACAAAGATGTCGCATGAAATTGAATCATTATTTTTTGTGGCGCTCTCACACAAATGAGATCTTGGGATATTTCTCGTCTTATTTTTGTAAAAATCTCTTTGACAACGCAATTTAAGTAGCATTTATTTATCTCGTTCAGTTAAAAGGTAGAAATGAAAAGAAATATATTTTAATAAGTAGTAGGTATACATCTACAACAATCTAAATACTAATGATAACTTAGCTCTAATATGTATTTAGTTAAGAGGTTTGACTTATATTAGTAGGTACACCCAACAGCACGTCTTCAGTAGAAAAGCTTTAGAATTTATGGCATGGTTATGGAGTTACATGGTTATAGAATGTCTCAAGACGAAAGTTTTGGACCAGTGTGTGTTGCCAGTGATGACATGCTACCGAGACGTGGCCGCTCACGATGGGCCTTATCAAGAAGCTCAAAGTCACCCAAAGGGCTATGGAAAGAGCTATGCTCGGAGTCTCTTTGCGGGATCAAATCAGAAATGAGGAGATCTGCAGAAGAACTAAAGTAACTGACATAGCCCTGAGAATCGCTAAACTAAAGTGGCAGTGGGCAGGGCACATCGCAAGACGAACCGATGGCCGATGGGGCCTAAGGTTTCTAAAGTGGCGACCACCATGTACTGGAAGACGAAGAATAGGCAGGCCCCCACACGGTGGACCGACGATCTGGTCAAGGTCGCGGGAAGACGCAAATCAGGCGATGATCTTAAATCTGAAGAACTATCTTAAGGTCACGAACAAAATTCAAAAACACTTTGTGATCAGGTTGATGTTAAAATACCAAAAATGGTGATTAAGGTGAAAGCTCTTTATTAACTCATGGTTGGCTGACTCTGATAGAAAAAGAAATCGATCTTAAAAAGTATTAGACTTATTGCTACGTCAACATTTACATGCATGTTCGACCTACATTAACTTTTGCTAAGTTTCTCTGTACAACTAAAAGTAAGTACAACGGTCATAATGCAGTAAAACTCAACATTTCATACGATTGGGACAGTTGTTGCTCGTAGGGGAAATTTTCATGATCTTAGAAGACTTTTATTGACCTAATTTTTACATTTCTACGTCGAAGTTGACGTTTCATCATCAACTCATCAAACACCCACTACCAGACAGGAAGCTCCTCCAAAATTGGCAAACCAAAAGGCAAGTGTGGTAGGTATACAATACAATAACAAAAAAAAAAACGCTGCTTAAAAGCAATTTCTTCCAGGCAGGCAATTTCTAACACCTTCTTTCATTGATCTTCTTCTTTTTAAGGTTCCGATACCAAAATGGTAAAAAAGGAACCCTTATGGTGCCGCTATGTCTGTCTGTCTGTCTGTCACACCTGTATATCTCAGCAAGTACTCATGCTATCGACTTGAAATTTGGAACAGTTTTAGAATATGGTTGCCCAACTTATATGCATATGAAAGAATTAAAAAAGAATTAGGATTATTAATGTAATGAATTAGGACAATAAAATACCGTTTCCCACCCCCCCTTATCTCCGAAGTTTGTAAAAGGAAAAATCTGAATTAATTACAGTCGAAAGAAGTTATTACATAAACTTCTTACAGCAAAAATAAAAGGATCTTTGTAAGTTGCACACTTTTTTAGTAATTTATTTTTTTAGGAATTTGAATTTGAATCTGCAAAATACCTTTACAAACAAATTTAGTTTTGCGGTCCTAAAAATGGACTTTATTGCTTTCAAAAATACTATAGTTATATCGGAACCCTCGGCGCGCGAGTCCGACTCGCACTTGACCGGTTTTTTTGTATACTTATTTATGGTGTATTTAGTAACTCTGTCTATCTGTCTGTAACGCTTTCACGGCTGAACTGCAGAACCAATTTCGATATTTGTTGACGTGGATAACTCTATACCTTCGTTTGGGGGGTCATTTCATGCAAAGTGGATATAGGCCCTCTGGCAGCAACAATTGGTACTACATCGAACTTACGATAAGTCTGAGGGTGAGGGGAGGGGGGAGAAGAGAAGGGGTGGACGAGGGTGTTGGCTTGACGTGCTCTTAACTGTTCCTATTTACGTAAAACTTACGGCCTTGTCAAGGAAAGAGCTAACCAGGGACTCAATTCTTGAATATCAGCAAGTGATAAAATATCACTTTTGAGTTGAGACTTTAAAAATTCATATTTACCCAGGTAAACTGTTGAAAAGTTAATCAGAATAAATTAAAATTAACAATCAAAGATTGCTTTATAATTTAACGAATACCAATTTTCACTTTTGATAAGAAAAATCAGCGATTTTGAATTTTACGAGTGATATTTTATCACTCAGTGATATTCAAGAATTGGGTCCCAGGGTTTTTTTTAATAAATAAATATTTTGGAACCACCCACACAAAGTCATCTGATACCAAACTAGGCAAAGCATCTACAAATATTGATAAACATACATGAAAAGATAAATAACACCCAGACCCAGATGAAAAACATTCGTGTTCATCATACAAAATGATTGCCCTAGGCGGGTATCGAACCTGCGGCCTGCGGCATGAGGGCAGGTTCACTACCAACCACATCAACCGGCTTGGCTTATCAGTCTCTGGAGGTTTTGTCAAGTATGGGCTCAGTATTGTAGGTAAAAGTACAAGGTTTAATAACAAAATTCTACTAAAGCCTACAAAAAATTCCAATAAAACCACGAAAGAAGGCGACGTGGACGTGCAGATTCTAGATTTCTAAAAAACTGTGGTATATTACTGCACATGTGCTAACCCAAGAAGCTCGTTGGTGATGAGAATAAACTGATGCTGGTGAAAACCAAGTTTCACAGTCTGGCCCACCGTCGCAAAGTTGCATGTCAGTCGGATTTTTACAGATTGTACTTCGGAGAGCTCGGGAGCTCCACGAGCTTATTCCACCATCTGCCTTCTACCATCGGGAGTCCAGACGCACCGCAGGATATCACCCATACTTGGTTGATATTCCGCACATTCGCACAAAGCGCTTTGAAACATCTTTTATAATGCGCGGCTAAAGAGTGCAATTATCTGCCTGCGTCTGTACTCCCAAGTTCACATATCCCGAATCTATTCAAGTCGCGAGTGAATAGGCTTCTAGGCAAGCTCGTTCCATCGTCGACCTCATCTCTGTCCTCAAGACTAGATCGAGGTCAAGAGTAAGCCCATTGACAATAAAAAAAGGATAAGACGGCGCCGGTACTTACGGAGAAGACGCAGGTTCGAATCCTGCCTGTGAATGAATAAGTAACACTTTATTGCACACCATGTAAAACAATAAACAATAAAAGGGCTTATGGCCTGTGGTTGTGTTGCAAATTTATACTTTGTATAATTAATCATCCAAAAACAAGAAGTTCTAAAATAAAAAGGACTAAGTCGGAAGACGACTTTTAGTCAGTCCCCGGGCGAACTATTCTTGGCTTCTCTGTCTAGTCCTTCAGTAGCGTACAGTCGACGACAGGTCAATCTTGACACTAACAATGCAGCTTCCCGTATTTCTATTGAAATTAGTACGAAGTCTAATATGTCAAGCCTGATGTGCTTTTGATTGTACCAGTGTAGATCCAGACAAAATAGAAGTCGTAGTGGAAGATAGGAGAAAAGGGTCAATAAATCTAAAGACTGTGCCGACACTCCTCGAACCTTTCCAACCACCGGCGACCATTTACGGAGCGGTTGAGTGGGGCGGAGCACCCGTACCCGCCATTGCCATTCACCATCATGTAGTCAAAGCAATCTGTCACGCCATCGTCATTGCAGTCCTAGAAAACAATTTGTTATTAGATGATAGGTATTTTGAAAACTCATATACAGGGTGTTAATTTGATTGCGTGCCATAGCTTAAGGGGTGGTTCAGTAACGATAAAGGAACTCAATAAAATATTTTTAAAAATCCTACCTAAAAAAAATTAAACTCCATTGAAACTAAACTAACGCGGAGGGCAATGACACGGAGCACCGCGCTATCAAAAGCGCGCGAAAGAGTTTCAGTTATGTATGTGCCTACTTTATCCACTGATACTCGTGCGCTGGTTCGGTGATAGCGCGTTGCTCCGTGTTAGTTAAAGTTTCAATGGAGTTTTAGTTTTTTTTTTCAGTAGGATTTTTTTACATTTTTTTTGTGTTCCTTTATCGTAACTGAAACACCCCTTAAGCTATGGCACGCAATTAAATTAACACCCTGTATAGTCGCTATCACACCTTCCTCATACATGCTCGTTGAAGTAAGGATATTGAAATTAACAGAACCAAGCCTCCCAGCGATGTATGCCGGATTAGTCTTTTATTGGAAGGTGTGATAAAGGCTTATCCAGAATGATTTCGATCATCTTGTCGAAGATCGATTCAATAATTTTCTGGTCGAGTAAACAGCCTCCGTGGTCTAGTGGTTAGAGCAGTCGGTTCCGATCCGGAGGTTCTGGGTTCGATTCCCGATGGGGACACTGTCAAACAAAAATCCCTTTGTGCAACCTCCCCAGTTTGGTTAGGACATTACAAGATGAATCACAGGGCCTAGAGACCAGCGGCTTTATATACTCTTTATTGCACACAACAACAGTGACACAAATAACAGAAAAATAGTTTACAATGGCGAGCTTATCTCTTAAAAGAGATCTCTTCCAGCCCACCATATGGAAGTTAGAGAATAAATATATTAGACGGGGACAAGAATGTGTACGTTATATTACATAAATACTTTCTACTAGCGATAGAATAAAAATGTATGGGAATGACAGCTAATGTCAATCCCATACATACATTTTTATTCTATTCTATAGCGTTTGCGATTATAGAAAGCCACTTGTCTCAGGGCCCTGATTGTCCGTAAAGGTCGACGATTCAGTGCTTCGGAAGGCACGTTAAACCGTTGGTCCGGACTACTAGCTATGTATGGATGAAGCCGTTAATGAGCTTTGTCAGAGGCCTTTGGCGGCTCAACAACTCACCAGGTTTTGTGTGGTCGGTCATCGACCTTGCAACTCACACGATATATAGGGTGTTAGAAAAAGTACCGATTTCCTTTTAACCACATGTTGTATAAGTAGAATAAAGTACATCATCATAACATCCCATGAAACGTCCACTACAGGACAGGGAGCTCCCTCCAGAATTCTAGCGTATGCTGGAAAAATGTAGAGGGGCAGTAACATAGTCACCTCGCTTGTTAGCGTTACGGCTGGCACCATGGACCGCGGTTGTAGGTGACCGCAGTAAGTAAGATGTTATATAAATAGGAGGATGCTGCTGCCCATCCTCCAATTTATAACCCTTAGTCGCCTCTTACGACACCCACGGGTATGTAAGGGTTGGTAATATTATTTGCCGGCACCACACGGGACAATAAAATATAAAGTACATACATTAAACATATTGATAATAAAAAAATAACTTAAAAATAAAACACTTCCTACTTATGAAAAAAAAGTTCAAGTTGCCAATCCTATTCTAAGAATCACAACGCGCACCCCCGCGCACCAATTTTAAACAAGTAAAACAGGTACCTACATGCGTGCCGCGAGTCTGGCTAGGGTTGGCACATTTAAATTCTAATATAAATTTTTATTTCTGTTATTTTTTTTATTATTGTTTAAACATGCTTATTGTTCTTTATTATACTTATAGAACATGTGGTTTAAATGAATTCGATATTTTTCCTAATACCCTGTATAATGATGACTGTAAACCGACCAGAATTTTCGCAAGAGCACCTACCTTGCCAAACCTCTGCAAGTAGCCTTCAACGATTTTTTTGGAACAATGGTAGTTTTTCGCGCAGTCTTGCCAGGCTGAAATAAAATATAACATTCAATAATTATTTTTATAAAAAGTGCAGTTTTTTTTTGTTACTTTCGGCGTAATGAACGCGACGAAAAAGGACTCGACGTAACGCCCCTTACTATTTACCTCTAAGGGGTGAATCAAAAATAACTAAGCGTCAAATCATTACAAATGGTCTTACCTACCACTGTGCCAAGCAGCTTTGTTTTAAGGCGATCCGTTTTCCATACTAAATTCAAATTACTTGCATTTTTATGAGGGAAATAGAATGCTGTTGAAAAACGAGTGTATACTGCTAGTTTTTGCTATCAATTTTGGTTCAATCAATAGTACCATTGTGGGTGTGCGATCTATACAGTAGTACTTTCGGTGCATTAGCTGTATCTTTGTATTAATCAGCGATAATTTAACTAAAAATAGCTGTATACTCGTACACTAGTTTTTTCAACAGGCTATTACGTCTCGCATAAGAATGCAAGTCATTTCAATTTAGTATGGAAAACGGATCGCCTTAAAAAGTGCAATGTTTTTTTGTTACCGCTGGTATTAGATGACTGTATGCGTCTGCGCTGTTGTGATGAAGATCGAGTATACATACCGTGGTTCCTCTCAGGGTCGTCATCACCGAAGACCGGCTTGCCAGCGTCGACCCAGTATACTCTGGAGATGTTGTATGGGCCGCAGTAGCCCCCTTTGCACTCGTTAGACATGTCACAAAGTGTCGCCACGTGACATAGGCAGCGGTAACATGCGTCGGAGAGGTTCGGGATGAAGAGCTGTTGACCTGTGGACATTGGGTTAACATGTCACAAAGTGTCGCCACGTGACATAGGCAGCGGTAACATGCGTCGGAGAGGTTCGGGATGAAGAGCTGTTGGCCTGTGGACATTGGGTTAACATGTCACAAAGTGTCGCCACGTGACATAGGCAGCGGTAACATGCGTCAGAGAGGTTTGGGATGAAGAGTTGTTGGCCTGTGGACGTTCAGGTTGACATGTCACAAAGTGTCGCCACGTGACATAGGCAGCGGTAACATGCGTCGGAAAGGTTTGGGATGAATAGCTGTTGGCCTGTGGACGTTCAGGTTGACATGTCACAAAGTGTCGCCACGTGACATAGGCAGCGGTAACATGCGTCGGAAAGGTTTGGGATGAATAGCTGTTGGCCTGTGGACGTTCAGGTTGACATGTCACAAAGTGTCGCCGCATGGCATAGGCAGCGGTAACATGTGTGGAGAGGTTTGGGATGAAGAGCTGTTCATCATAATCATAACATCCCATGATGAGTCCACTGCAGGACTGCTCCTTCCAGAACTCCAGCAAAAGCGCGTGGTACTTTGGAAGGGATTTACCATAGACAGCACGCTTGTTAGCGTTGCGGCTGGCGACCGTTGTTGTTGGTGACCGCAGTATGTAAAATGGTAAATTATACAGAAGATGCTGCTGCCCATCTTCCGATTTAAGCCCTTAATAATAAGCCCTTAGTCGCCTCTTACGACACCCACGGTCAGAGATGGGGTGTTACTATTTTTTACCGGTACCACATACTAAATTCATGTTAATTAGGTACAAGTAAAGGCCTGTGTGATGCCGTCTATGGATAGTACCAATCCATCTTTACCCGTAGGTGTCTTAAGAGAGAATAAACCTACTTAAAAAATATTGAAACGAAACTTGACATTTGCCAACCCAGGGTGAACAAGTATTAAAGATTAAAACAATTTTAGTATGTCACATAACCTGAACAACAATACATTACATTACAATGTTGGCCGAAAATCGTGAACAAATTTTTTATGTTCCCGATGTTTGTCCCATACAAATGTTTTTAGGGTTCCGTACCTCAAAAGAAAAAAACGGAACCCTTATAGGATCACTTTGTTGTCCGTCTGTCTGTCTGTCTGTCAAGACCCTTTATCTCACGAACGGGTAAAGGTGTCAGGTTGAAATTAATACCATATGTTAGGGTACATGAACCACACAAGATCTGAAAATTTCAATTTTTTACAACGACACAATCAAAAGATATGGCTTTATATGTCCTCATCTCTATACATTTATGCAGAAACGGAAAACCTACAGGGTACTTCCCGTTGACCTAAAATTATGAAATTTGGCAAGAAGCTAGGTCTCACAGTACAAATAAAGGGAAAAGTCTGATATCATTCAATATTACAACTTTACTCACACCTAATGGTAACCAATTGTGGTGAGCTCCCGTTTCAAGAACATTCATATAAGAGAGGGGTCAAGTTGGATGGTCGCGGAGGCGATTTTTTTTTTAGTTCTATTTCAAAAACGAGAACAATCACAAACTTGAAAATTGGTATGTTTATAGTTCATAAGCTATAAAATAATAACAAATAATAAAATTTGGTCAAGCACGTGTCAGACTTAAAAAATCTAGCACATTAACTTACTGAAATTTCAACTAATACAATTATGATTATGTGGTGGTACGGAACCCTCAGTGCGCGAGTCCGACTCGCACTTGGCCGGTTTTTTAAAGGTGGTAGGGCTTTTAGCAGTGTTCACACAGCTGTGTTTCGGTTTGTAGGGTAAGGGAGCCAGCGAAATTACCGGCATACGAGTCACACCATCTTCTCATCATTTGGAGATTTATGCGAATTCTTATCACCGATTTAGGAGTTTGCTTATAAAAGAACTAAAACAACAATAGTTTATATATTTTTTTCTTTATTAGAACTAAACTTCTCTATGTAAATTAAGGGTAGTTTGCGCCACCTAACTTATAATTTAATTTAAACGAAGCCACATGCACAAAACGTAAGATTTTTCTACTAGTTCATATGTATCGCTACTACCAACATTATGAAAAATAATCTGTGAATAGTGCTGTGGATTGTGTATAAATTTTAACCCGTTTTCAAGCATGAACTGTTAATTTTAAGCTTTGTACACAATTGTTAACTATTCCCAATAAATAAAATAAAAAATTATCTTAGTTCTCAGGGTGGGCAACGTGCTTTGATGTCTTATTAGTGTCAAGTTATGCTACTAATATGACAGCGGGCTTCATGGGCAGTGGTGACCATTTTCCATCAGGTGGCCCACTTGCTCGTTTACTTAATTGTCACAAAAAAAACCTATCTTGACGACGCAAGGGATAACCAAAAAACATTTCCAAACGTTTTGACCAGGTATGTTTCTTAGGAAAAATTGTTTAGTTTTAGCCAGGAGGTTGAAGTAGCAGCACTATCTGTTAAGGAGAGAGCGATCCCTCTTGTTCAGCTGAAGCGGTTGCGGATGTGATACGGCAGGGGATGGAATACTATTTTCCGTTCTCCGACATACCGCTCGGTCACAAAGCCCGACCTTGGTTCAATTCGGACTGCGCTCGCGCTGAAGCTCGAATGGCCCGTGCCTGTGATCGCAAAGTTCGAGCTCGACGGGTTCGCGCGAAGAAAAAGGCATTCAATTATGCTGCAAAGTTCTGCAAGAGGGTGATCCGAAAGGCACGTTACGAACATGTCAGTCGTATAGGGACCAAACTTGCATCCTACCCCTCTGGTAGCAAACAATTTTGGTCCCTATCCAAATCGGTCGAAACAAACTTCTGCCCTCCTACATTACCTCCCCTGCTAAAACCTGACGGGTCGCTAGCTCACTCTGCAACAGAGAAAGCAAATTTATTTGCGTCTCTATTTGCAAGCAATTCTCGTTTAGATGCCGGCTCTTATCAACCACCAACGATTCCTCGCTGTGATGTCGGAGGTCACAATACACGCAAAAGAGGTTCGTAGAGTACTCCGAAGCCTAGACGTGAACAAAGCAAGCGGTCCTGATGGAATACTAGCAAAAGAAACTGTGCGCCTGAGTTGTCTCCTGTGCTAACAAGTTTGTACCGCCTCTCTCTAAAAACAAGAACGGTGCCAAAATCTTGGAAGGTTGCCAACGTACAGCCAGTGCCCAAGAAGGGTAGTCGTGCCGACCCCAGCGTCTATCGGCCAATCGCCATCACCTCCATACTCTAAGTTATGGAAAGGGTACTCAATGAAAAACTGCTGACATACCTAGAAGCTAACGACCTACTCAGTGACAGTCAGTATGGCTTTCGCCGGGGACGATCAACTGGGGATCTTCTAGCGTATGTCACGCATTGCTGGGGGGAGGCCATCGAGAAATACGGCGAAGCCCTTGCCGTGTCACTAGACATCTCGAAGGCCTTCGACAGGGTGTGGCACGCAAGTCTGCTGAGCAAACTTCCTGCATACGGCATTCACGCTGACTTTTGCTCTGGGATTTCTGACTTCCTGAGCGAACGGTCGATCCGAGTAGTCCTTGATGGCTGCTCCTCTGACCTCATGGCTATTGATGCCGGGGTTCCTCAGGGGTCGGTTCTCTCTGCGACTCTTTTCCTGCTGGACATCAACGACCTACTTGGTCCTAGTATTGTTGGGTACGCAGATGACAGTACTGTCGTCGAGAGATATATGTCAAGCGCAAAAGCCAGCAGTGACGAAATACGTTCTTTGAGAGAGGCCATGGTAGAGCGTATAAACTCAACCTTAAGTCTTGTCTCCGACTGGGGTGACAAAAATCTGGTAAGTTTCAACGCCACCAAAACGCAGGCGTGTCTGTTCACCGCCAAAAGGAGTCCGTTCAATCTGGCTCCTACTTTTCGAGGTACAACTGTACCAGTTACCGACAGCCTCGAGCTACTTGGTATGAAGTTGTATGCAAACCTGAACTTCGGCGCTAACATTGAGTCAAAAGCCCAAACTGCGGCAAAAAAGCTGGGCATCCTCAATAAGGTTAAGCGTTACTTCACTCCTGGACAGCTTCTAGTTTTATATAAAGTCCAAGTCCGATCGTGCATGGAGAATTGCTGTCACCTTTTGGATGGCTCAGCAAAATACCAACTAGCCGCACTTGACTCGATAGATCGCAGAGCCAAGAAGCTCGTTGTTGATGAGATGCTGGTGAAAACCAAGTTTCACAGTCTGGCCCACCGTCGCAAAGTTGCATGTGTGTCGGTCTTCTACAGATTGTACTTCGGAGAGTGTGCTCTAGAGCTCCGCACGAGCTTATTCCACCATCTCCCTTCCACCATCGGGAGTCCAGACGCACCGCAGGATATCACCCATACTTGGTTGATATGCGCACATTCGCACAGAGCGCTTTAAAACATCTTTTATAATGCGCACGGCTAAAGAGTGGAATTCTCTGCCTGCGTCCGTGTTCCCGAGTTCATATAACCCGAATCTATTCAAGTCGCGAGTGAATAGGCTTCTTCTGGGTAAGCTCGTTCCATCGTCGACCTCATCTCTGTCTTCAAGACTAGATCGAGGTCAAGAGTAAGCCCATTTTCAATAAAAAAAAAAGTTTCACCCATTATTAACACTAACAAGACAGCAAACCGCGTCACTCATCCTGAAAACTATGATGGTGTGTTTCATGCGCCAGTAATTTTTCAAACACTGCTGCTTCACGGCAGAAAAAAGCAAGGGGATGGTACTTCTACAGACAGACTTTGCACAAAAGCCCTACCACCTTCAAAACTTGACCTTACTTGCCAAGTTAAAACGCACTAAACGCTTAAGATTACTCATATTGACTTACAAACATCATTTAAAAGAGCGCGTGGGTTTTTTTTATTGTCGCTTACTTTTTCGCCACTTTGTTTGTGAAGCGTAAATGTAACTGACGTCAATAAGAGATTTTTAATATCATACAATGAATAAAGAACATTTGATTTTATGATTTATTTTTTCATACCTGCAGATCCAGTTATCCATACTGAGACGGCAGCGACCACTACACAAACAGGAATAACTAGTTGCACTCGTGTGTAGATCTTTGCCGCCATTGTTTATACTGTAAAATAGGAAAAAAAACACTGTTTAGTTCTATCTTAAATTATGCATGGCAGCATTCATTTCATTTCATATCGTGTGGGTTGCAAGGTCGATGACCGACCTCACAAACCCTGGTGTCAGAGTTTTTGAGCCGCCAAAGGCCTCTGACATGGCTCATTAACGACTACGTCCGTAGATAGTAGTCGGGACCAACGGCTTTACGTGCCTTCCGAAGCACGGAATCATCTAACTTTTCGGGCAATCAGGTGATTCATCCTGCAATGCCCTAACCAAACTGGGGAGGTCGCACAAAGAGATTTTTGTTTTGACAGTGTCCCCACTGGGAATCGAACCCAGAACCTCCGGATCGAGAGCCGAACCCTCTGACCACTAGACCACGGAGGCTGTTGGATGGCAGCAAGCACGTAGAAACAAAACCAGTATAAGCTGAACCAGCGGTACACTACAAATGCCCAAAACCAGAGATCCGCTTTGGATCCGCTCAAGGTCAAAGTGTTTCCACCGATATGCGTCCGTGTGTACAGTTCGTACGTTCGACCGTAGCTAGTCGGTCGATTTTTAGAACATATCCGAAATTGTGATAAAAGAAGTATAAAGACTAATAACACAGGGAAAATAATTCTAAAATGGTTCTAATAGTACATTAAGATGCAAGTGCGCTATTTTGTTTATTACGCTCGAGCGTATAATAACCAAAGTGCACGGGCTTCTTACGACGTTTTTCAACACATTTGCGAATAAAAACAAGTAAAATTTGCTTACAAGACAACAAGCCACGTATTTTTCCTTAGATTTCTACGTACCTACACCCGATTCTCCAGACTTGTGTTTCGTGCCTTAGTATTTTCTACGTTGAGGAACTACATTAATTACAGTTTTTATATTTGTAACTTTTAAAATAATTACAATGCACACAATGTAAACATCAATTTTTTTTGTAAAAATGGCTCGCGCACAGGAGGCTTTGAGTAGACTTTAAATCTATACATATAATAAAACAGTAGCAAACCGTGTGTCTGTACTTATCAAAAAATAAGTGTGGGCGATAAGAAAGGACTATAATCTCCGAAACTACTGAACGGATTTTCTCGCGGTTTTCGCAAAAAGATTAAGCTTAGCTTTGAGCAACATATAGGCTATATTTTATTTAAATCGGTTCACTCAATGAGAAGCTACACCAATGTAAAGTATCAAACTGTCTGTGCGACCATAACTCACAAACTACCAAACCGATTCAAACGGGGTTCTCAATTACGAGTTTGGCTTACTTTCATGCAACATAAAGCTTAGTTTAATTGCAAACGGTTCACTCAGACACAAGGTACGCGAAGTTTTATGCGGCTGCGCAAATAAATCACAAACTACTGAACTGCATAAAACAGGGTTGTCAACAACATATTTGACTTATTCAGCTTTGTTTTATTGCATACGGTTCACTCAGACAGAAGGTACTCGAAGTTTCATGCAGCGGCGCTAATAACTCACAAGCTACTGAACTGATTAAAACAGGGTTTTCAAAAACGTACCTTACTTCTGTGCTATGTAGGTATATTAGTTTAGTTTCATTGAAAACGGTTCACTCAGAAAGAAGGTATTCTAGCGGCATCGCTAATAACTAACAAACTATTGAACCAATTCAATCGGGGCTTTCGATGACGCGTTAAGCTTCTTTCCGTGCAACTAAAAGCTTAGTTTCATTGCAAACGGTTCACTCAGACAGAAGGTAGGTCAAGTTTCAAGGGTGGTACCAATAACTCACAAACCACTGGAACGATCCAAACGAGGTTTTCAATAACGTATTTTTGTTACTTCCTTGCAACATTTCAACTTTATTTTATTACGATCGGTTCACTAAAACAAAAAAATATGTGAGTGTGAAATTTCAAGTGGCGAAGCCTAAACAAAATTTATTATGTTGCATGAAAGTAAGCCAAATACGTTTTTGAAAATTCCGTTTGAATCGGTCCAGTTGTTTGTGTATAAGTTGTGGGCACAGATAGGTGGATAAGTAAAATGTAGATTTAGTATTATGGTAAAAATAATTATAAAAAAAATCCCAGCAGTTTCGGCATGGCGGTGCAATAAATGTAAAAAAAATGTATGAAAGTTTTGAAAACTTAGATAAAGTAGGTACTTATAAATAAAATATTTAAAGAAATAAAGATAGTTTTTTAGAAATCGTGTTTTTATAGAAGTTAAATCCTACTGTTTTGTATGGATACCTCCATGTAGGTACAATTAAAAGAAAATGTGAAACGAGATAAGTTGGACTTTTTACCGCTCTTTTTTCAGTAACTATTGAAGCTGAAGTAACTGAGCCTCAGATTTATTTTTGCTCTGTACAAGAAACCGTATCTCACTTCCTCCGCATGGAATTTGACTATAATTTTACACATACGGGGACAGTAGCAGTCCACACGTAAACAAGAGGTGTTTAATTTTCAAAAACTCTGTATAATATTGTAAAAGCAAAAATTGCTCTGTCTATCTGTCTGTTACGTTTACGACTAATCCAATGAACCCATTTTGATAAAACTTGGTAAGAAAATAGTTTGAACACTGTTAAAAGTAATTAGCTACGTTTTTAGAACCCTACGCGGACGGAGTCGCGGGCAACAGCTAGTATAATAATAAATACTTATATTATTTTAAATATATATTATTGGGATATTGTTGTTACTAAGTTGATTAATATAAATGGTTTAATGAAATAAGAACAAAGTTTATTTACTCATGAAAATATGAAATTTATAGATATTAAAACTCAAGAATAAAACACTAGTGCGGTAGTATAATGGTAAGAGCACGCGTGTTTAATAAGCTGAATTATGGACCTTAATACGGTGCAAAAAGAGCTGTATTATGAGCAAATGTATTGAAAAATTACTTAAAACAACATTGAATAATTACTTTTTTATGAAAAAATTCAAAACCCTGATGAAATATCATTCAAAAAATTCAAAATCATTATGTTTTGTTTTCAAAAGTGAAGATTTAAATTCGTAACATGTAAAGCAGTCCTGTAGGTGGTAGGGCTTTTGTGCTAAGTCCGTCTGGGGAAGAACAACCCCCTTGCCTTTTTCTGGCGTATAGCAGCAGTGTTTGTACTGCTGTTTTTCGGTTTGAAGGGTAAGGGAGCCAGTGAAATTACCGGCACATGAGACACACCATCTTAGTTCTCAGGGTAGGAAACGCGCCCTTCTGTCTTATTAGTGTCAAATTATTTAACTAATAAGACAGTGGGCGGTGGTAACCACCCATACTACCAGGTGGCCCACCAGCTCGTTTGCCCACTTGTTAAAAAAAATCCTTGATTGTTAATTTTCATTTTTCTGCTTTACTTTTCAACAGTTTATCAGGGAAGTTTTCGAAAGTGTCAAATCTGATATTTAATCGCCCGGTGATTCAAGAATTTAATTAATTACACTCGCTCGGAAAACTGCTTTATCGGTCGAAATATGCGTGCTAAACTCATTTTTGGCCGCTAGCGTGGAAGAGGTTTTTGAAATATGAACGTGACGATGAATTATGGTATAAGGTACTGGCTCTATTAGCATTTTCCTCGCAATTAGTGAGATGAAAAGTTGAGTTTTGTGAAAAGTTAGTTTTGTGTATGGTACTTAGGACAAGAAATTGAACAACATTTTTCAAAAAAACATAGGTTGAAAAATGAGATTTTTTTTCAAGGGTGGGGGATTTTTTTCGTCCCATATAAATCCCAGTATTGACAAGTTTGTATGGCGAAGCCAAAAATTCTTTTTTATCGTTCAAGCTAAGCTTCTTGGAAAAAGTGGTTCAGTTTCATGTTCTAAGTACCATACTCAAGTATAGTCAGACATTTCATAATCACGATGTATATTATTTGGTTTCGCTAGGCAGCAAACTTATTTCGCGTCTCGTGTCTTGTATGAAAAGTTGAAACTTTCGCTTGCTCGAGTCAATACTTGGCACTCACGCCAAATAACAACTTTGCTGCCTTGCATAACAAATAACTATTGTTTTTACATCGAAAAAGCTACACGCGCGAGCTTTTGCTACATTCTATAAAAAGGGTAAAAAACCGATAAGAACACCATTTACCTTGCTTTTTAACTAAAAAACTCTTATATCCACTTATCAGCTCCAAAACAGAACTTTTAACACTAAACAACACTACACTACACCAGGAAACTCATTGGTTACAAATTCAAAATTAATGAATACCTAATTTTATTATAAATATTATAGGTAATATTTCCATGCTATAACTCCGTTGTAATCCGAAGCTTGGAAGACACTACGTATATAAACATGTTTACGTCTTTTCTGTTTATGAGGACAAGCAGGTTTCGTTTAAACTTGTCTGCGGACGTTATACTTACGTCTTTTTATTTATCTTAAGAATTGTTGTTGGAGCTCTGGCTATACAAAAATAAATAACAGCCTAAAATACTTAGACTTAACATAACTTTTGAGGCAAACGTTTTTGTTTTGGTAATGTCGTTAAAATTACCACGATCACCCCCCAATTCCCTCCCCCCTGAGACTGCTGATTGATAAGCAGAATTGACGTGCTTTTAGGTCGAGGAACAGACTTTTCTTGTTTCAGAATTTTAGCTGGCCGTTGTACCGGCCAAGAATAATACCGACCCATCTCTACCTGTGAGTTTCGTAAGAGGCGACTAAGGGTTTGTACACCGGAAGATGGGCAGCAGCTTCCTTCCGTGTACCTTATCATCTTACATACTGCAGTCACCAATAACCGAGGTCCATGGTGCCAGTCGTAACCCTAACAAGCGCGTATTATTTGTATGAAAGTCCTTTGTTTCTTGAGTTAGATTCACACAAATTAGAATTTAGGCTCTTGGTAAAAAATAAAGAAATAGGTGTTAAAGCATTTCTTAAAAATCACCTTTCGAGGGGGTGAAAAGGGGGATGTTTTATTTCCTTATGTTGTTCTATAAGTCTTTTATTTTTATAGGTAGAATTATAGAAATTTGGTTTTGATCTCTCCGTAAAAAATAAAAAGTACGTGTTTTAGAATTTCTCAAAATTCATCCCCTAAGGGGGTGAAATAAGGGATGAAAATTTGTATGAAAGTCCTTTGTTTCTTGAGTAAGATTCAAACAAATTTGACTTTGAGCTTATGGTAAAAAATAAAGAAATACGTTAGAAAGTTTTTTTTTCGAATCACCCTTCAAGGGAGTGAAAAAGGGGATGATTTTTGCTCCGTATGTTGGTCTATAAGTCTTTCGTTTTTAAGGGTAGAATTATAGAAATTTGGTTTTTAGCTCTTGATAAAAAACAAAAAAGTACGTGATATAGAATTTTATAAAATTCATTCCCTAAGGGGGTGAAATAAGGGATGAAGGTTTGTATGAAAGTCCGTCAGTTTTGAAATTAGGATCTTCAAAATTTGTACTTAGACTGAGGACTCAAAATTAAGTTGTACGTGTCTCAGGGTTTTTGAAAATTCTACACCCTAAGGGGTGAAAAGAGGGATGAAGTTGAAAATCCTTCGTTTTCAAAGTAAAATCCACTATATTTATTATTTAGGTATAAGGGTTGTAATTCTGTGGAACGCACATCACTTTTATTGAAATTCCAGCCCAAATTCAACCCCTAAAAGAGGGAAATGGGGTGAAAAAGTCTAAAAACCAATATGGGTATCGTTTGTATGGTTTATCGGATCGCTGATTACGAAAACTTAAACAATTTTGAAAACCAACGTGGTGGACGTGAAATACCATCATACCCTGGGGATGGGTTTGGGGTGCGATAGGGTAAAAATGTCTAAAAATCAATATGGGTGTCGTTTCTATGTTAATATAAGGATAGGGATAGCGGTTAAGATGGCGTTAGGGAAAGGGGTAGTGGTAGGGTTAGGGGCAGCGATAGGGAGAGGCAGAGGGAGAAGGAGAGGGAGGGGGATGGGGAGAGGGAGGGGGAGGGGTGAGGGAGGGGGAGAGGGAGATAGAGGGGGAGAGGGAGAGACTGCACATTGTCTGGATTTCACGCGAGCGAAGCCGCGGGCACAGCTAGTATCCCATAAAATGCTCGAAACAAGGATCTCCCTCCAAAATCCCTCAGAGTAGGTGCGGTGTATATAGGGTGACTTATCCGAATCTGAATAGATTTATCCGAACACTGGAAGTGTTAAAATAAAATCATTTTCAATTATACGTAGTGTTACCTATTTTAGACTTGAATTCTATTTGCAATAATGGACTAGTTGGGCTAGTACGGTTCATGCTTACTAGGTGGCAGCACCAACATTAGTACAGCTAATGCTTACTAGGTGGCAGCAATAACGCAACGTTGGAATGCGTATAGAGATCGCAGATTTCACAACATCAGGCAGGACCACAGAAGCCCAGTTGGTAAAGCGTCTGCGTTACTGACGCAGAAGACGCAGGTTCGAATCCTGCCTGTGGTTGTGAAATTTATCGATTTTCTACTTTGCAGATTCACACCCTTCAGTATTATCACACCCTTTCGTTACACGTTAATAAGCATGCTCATCTACCAAGTTTTCGTCGTCTGCGTCCTTTTTCAACTAAAATACCTTTTATAAACCCCTGATCCATGGTTCATTGCATGTAAGAACATAATTTGTTAGGTACTTCTTTATGTGCGTAAGTTTAATTTAGTTTAATTTATCCTGTTATTGGCCGCTATATAAAATGAACACCTTAGAGTACCTGGTCGACCTGTCCCTTGTGGTGCTGGCAAAAAATAGTATCACCCATACATACTCGTGGGTGTCAAGAGGCGACTAAGGGTTATAAACTGGAGGATGGGCAGCAACATCCTCCTGTGTATCGTACCATCTTACTTACTGCGGTCACCTACAACCGCAATCCATGGTGCCAGCCGTAGCGCTGACAAGCGAGGTGAATATGGCAATTCCACTTCCTAACAAAAGCTAGAATTCTGAAGGGGGCTGCCTGTACTGTAGTGGACATTTCAGAGAATCCGCGCTATACTCTGTTTAATTAAAATATCATCGAGTGAGCAAGCTATGCTACTCAACAACAGATGGCGCTATAAGTTTCTTAAACGGACTAAAACACGCAAAGAAATTGCTAAAAAACGGTGAAAACGAATTTTCCCAGACATGAGACTTAACTAGATAAATTTTTCACCCTAAAAACCCCTGTATAGTAAGTTTGATTACAAATATCTTTAAAAAAATTGCTCGTTTAATAGTATAGGAAAAGTATGACGTTGGATACCCTAATAAACATGAAGGAAAAAAAACTACGATAAATAAGCCCAGTAGCCATGTGATAAAATGTAAGTAAATAATCGATAAATGTACATCACATCACTATTTTCAAATTCAAAAGTTTCTTGTTTTTTACATCACTACATATTATAAAAGAAAGTCCCCCGAAACGTTTTTCTGTCGTCATCCATCATGTCTGTCTGTGATCGCTAATCTCACGAAGTACTTTATCGATTTCGATCCGGTTTTCACTAATAGATAGACTAATTCAATAGAAAGGTTTAAAGCTATAATTTATAAATATTGAGTTGAAAATGTTTGTCGATCGAGTCGTAAAAAAACGTGCCTCTAGAGAGCTTTCTGGGCGTGCGCTGCGTAAATGGTTTTATTTATATGAAAGTTGTTGCTCTCTAAGAGTTCTAAAGAAAAGTCCGCGATAGTATTTTAGAACGTATTTTTGCCCTCAAGGTATGGATCCTTATCTAATCTAAAAGATTAGTAATAATAATCAATGAACAAAGATCAAAATTGTCCTTTACACCATGTTATTTAAATGAATATCTTGGAAGATATCACAATATTAAAATCACTCTAATTAGTGTCCTAGAATGAGCTTCAAACTCCTTTAGACGCATAACACCAATTTCCGTTGAAAGCCGAACGTAGCCCAGTTTCTGAAGTTAATATCAGCGAGCCAGGAACCCGACGGGGCCCACACAGAGGGCACACGTCGTTGCGACTGATCGTCCGAAGCCTGATTTTTAAAATTTTAGGTATATTCTTTTGTGTTTGTCGTCCTGAGGTACAACGAAATATTATAAGTAGAATGTTTTATAAATTGTGTAGCAAGTTGATTATTCACCAAATAATTACCGTTCATTTTAGTTGCACTGATACGTTCCGTTCCATCCAATGTAACGTCATCAGGTAACATCTTTTGATCTCGTGAGATCATAAATCTGCGCTGGCGCGGCTGGATGTTGGAGCGGCGGCGTGTCGGCGATATCGGCTCATCGGCAGCAGTTGCCCGGGCGCAGGGGAAATGGAAGCGAGGTGGTCGGTATCGCGATCAGCTCGTAAATCGCCACGGACAAACTACCCTGAATCACGCAACGCCACGCTGCAAGTTGAAGGCTACGTCATATGTTGCAATAAAAGACACCACCTCTACGCGGGCCGCTAGTGCCAAATAAAGACAAATAAATGTCGTACTTTATTGATATTTTGTTTTCAATTGGGCATGTCATAACATAAATGTCTCTATCTTTTTATAACGTAACGTATTCAAAGAGATAGAGTTAAAAGACAAACCCCGTCTCCCGCTTCCACCTACCCTCCCACCCCTCTGAGTGGCCGCATAGGTTTCGATACAAAATAGGCTAGACCGTAAGGGCACTGCATGTTATCCTACGTCATCTAGTACACGAAATTTGCAACTTTGTAGCGATAGTAGTGGGCTAATAGGTCTACGAAACGTTGGTCTGCCAATGCGAAACCTGGCAGGTTTTAAACAGTTGGAGAGAAAAGTGGTTAAATGACAGATTACACGAATGAAATCTATTCGTAGAAATAGAAGGTACCTATACAAGTAAAAAAACCGGCCAAGTGCGAGTCGGACTCGCGCCCAAAGGGTTCCGTACCTATCTACCATATGATATACTAAAAGCTTTGCTCTTTGATTTTAAAAACTCCGTGACCATTCAACTTGACCCCTCTTTTATAGAAAAGTTCTTGAAACGGGAGCTCACCTCAATTGGTTGCTATTAGTTGTCAGAAAAATTTAAATATTTAATGATATTAGACTTTTCCCTTCATTTGTAATGTGAGACCTAGCTTCTTGCCAAATTTCATAATTTTAGGTCAATGGGAAGTACCCTGTAGGTTTTGGGAATGAGGACATAAAAAGCCATATCTTTTGATTGCGTCGTGGTAAAAAAATTAAATTTTCAGATCTTGTGTGGTTTATGGACCTTAATATTCATTATCAATTTCAACCTGATACCTCTTCTCGTTCGTGAGAAAAAGGGTCTTGACAGACAGACAGACGGACAACAAAGTGATCCTATAAGGGTTCCGTTTATTTATTTTGAGGTACGGAACCCTAACAATAGGTCTGCCTTGCATCCTCTTGGCAGTTTCGCAAGTCGGACCACAAATGTGGTTGGATGTGATTGGACCACAAATTTGGTCGGACTGGCGAAACTGCCAAGAGGATGCAAGGCAGACCTGTGGTTTTTTACTTATTTAGGTACCTTCTATTTTTACGAATAGATTTCATTCGTGTAATCTGTCATTTAACCACTTTTCTCTCCAACTGTTTAAAACCTGCCAGGTTTCGCATTGGCAGACCAACGTTTTGTGGACCTATTAGCCCACTACTATCGCTACAAAGTTGCAAATTTCGTGTACTAGATGACGTAGGATAACATGCAGTGCCCTTACGGTCTAGGCATGAATACTATCTCCTCTCCATCTGGGCGCGTAATTTTTTTTTCACCTCCAAAGCTCGGAAACATTTGTTTTGTCGGTTAAATTCTGCGGCCAAAAGCGATTTTTGGCCCCTAGCGGGCAAAAGGTTTTTCTGCGGCCAAAAGCGATTTTTGGCCGCTAGCGGGCAAAAGGTTTTTGAAATTCGAACGTGATGCAGTATGGCAGACCTCCACGCTGCGGTACTGGCTGCTTCCTCGCTTTAGTGAGGTGAAAAATTTTGTGTTTCGCTCGGCAGCAAAGTTATTTTGTGTTTCGTGCCTTGAAACCTTCGCTACGCTCAGGATTCTTCTTTTGAACCACTCGCTTCGCTCGTGGTTCAATTCTAGAATCCTTCGCTTGCTCAGGTTTCAATACAAGGCACTCACGCCAAATAACGCTTTTGCTGCCTTGCATAACAAATAACTATTTCCTTCATGCTAATAAATTAAATTAAATATAAATTGACCTTTTATCAATTTATTTTTTGTATGGCGAGGGTTTCAACAGCCATCGTATCAATTTTCAAGGACTATTGGTTACTAGTTATAATATAAACTTACTTAGCAAGATTTTTTTTAATGTGCATCTGCTAGATTGTAAGCGTTGGCTGGGTTAAGTAGATACAGCCGGGCACACGTCAGTGGTAACACTTCATCCTTGAGCGGGTCTCTGATTTCGGACGCTTGATGTACTCGTAGCTTAGCTGTTTCATTCATGCCTACAGGTTTTTTACCACTTACTTTCTTCCGCGCGTACCAAATTTTTCTTCTTCAAAGTAGATCGTTTTTACGGTTCCGTCTCTACCTCAAAAGGAAAACATACCGGCTTACTGCGAGTCGGACTCGGGCACTAAAGGTTCCGTACCTACCTACCTGTCCACCATATTATTACACAAGGTGTAACAGAAAGGGTATATCAACCCTAAAGGATGTGATTCTGCCCATGAAACTGAACAACTTTCCCCAAGGAACATAGGTCGAAATACGATAAGAAATTTTGACCTCCCATACGAAATGCGCTATCAGCTGATTCAGTTTCAATGGGAGGACGATTTTTTTTTTTATATATTTCGAAAGCTGTTCAGCTTCATGTCACATCCTTCAGGGTTCGCATTTCGACCAATACGCATTTCGACCAATATGCATTTGGACCAATACAAATAAAAAAAAATTACAAAATAAATAAATAAAAAAAAATACAATATTAAATATACATAAATTGATTATGCTTATGAATCTACGACAATAGGACTTAAATACTAATATTATTTTCTTATAATATTTTCTTCTTAAATTAATATTTATTATTTTTTTATTTTTTTTTTTATTTTTTTTTTATTTTTTTTTTTGGTCTATGTGCGTATTGGTCTTTAAATGTAATAATTGGTCTATTTGCGTATTGACTATTCTTCTTAATGCGTTTTGGTCCTTTTGCAATTGAAACTTTAACAAATATTGGTCCTTATGCGTGTAAACGTAAAAAACTAAGCGTCCATTTAAACCTGACCCGTTTTAATAGTTGAAATTAATACTAAATAAAATAAATTAACGTCTTATTAACCCTACAAGGGAGTTATCGCGGTAATTGAACGACATTACCAAGCCAAAAACGTTTACCTCAAAAGTTACGTTAAATCTTAAGTACATAAGTGTTTTAGGCAAACGTTTTTGTTTTGGTAATATCGTTGAAATTACCACGATCACCCGCCTGGGGTAAAACATCAAGCTTCTACAACAACACAATCAAAAGAATCATGAAATTTTGCAAGAAGCTATATGGTCTTGTAGACGGAGCCCTAAAAACAAGTTACGTTAACACAGCACAATAATTTATAATGTCTACGTGGGAATGTATAAAGCAGTTCTTTTTTTAATTTTCTTGAAATAACGTACCTGCAAATAGTAAGTTGGCAAATGTTTTTATGTAAGTGAGAGTTTGTGTCTCCGCTGCTGTGCAGTTTGGCGGGCTCATTGTTTATGTATGCCAAGGCAAATTTTGAAAATAAATTACATTTATTTATTTATTTTTAACTAGTCTACTGCTATTATGTGGCCCCTGTGGGATCTGAACATTTGAACCTATGACCGGAAGACATAACCTTGACATTTCTCTCACTTCACCACGAAGAGAGTTCCTCTTCAACCCTCTTACTTAACGGATTTTTTTCAGAAATTCCCAAGTTGTGTAGTACTTTATCTCGTTATTTATGAAGGGCACTAAGCTCTATAATAAATTAAGTCGCTGTCCGCATACTTTTTAATATCCCGGTCGTTACGCCCCTAAGGGCAGCTCGGGTGAAAAGAAAAGCATATAAATAAAGGCTATTCCACGAGAAAATCGGAATTTTAGTGAATAAAACAACGCCATTTTGACTTAGTAAAAAAAGTAGTAAAATGGCAATAGTCCAAACAGAAAGGGATTCTTGTGTTAGGTTTGAACGTGTCTCGTGTCTTTCAACAGGATTGCAAGATTCAATCACATCTTTATTATTATAAAATTGTGAATTGATTTTGTCTGCAGATTGATCTGCGGCAGTGAAAGCTGGGTATGACAGAAGAACCATGAAAGTAGAATTAGTAGAAGCGTTGAGGAGTATGATTGGTGTGAAATTGAGTGACAGGGTTAGAAATAGTGTGATAAGAGAGACAACGTTGTGGCGTAAAAGAAGACGTAGAGACTAAAATTGAGAAAGTTTGGTCATATAGAGAGGATGAATGAACGATGATTGATGATGAATATGTATATATTTATTTATTCTTATACTTACATTATATGTTTACATTATTTATTTATATTTATTGTATTGCAGTAGTATATTAATATTATAAGTATATTGGCACACTACTACAGTTTTCATTCAAACATTCCTGCATGCAAAGGTTATCTGGAAGAGATCGCTCCTAGCGATAAGACCGCCTTTGTCACCCTAGATTTAAGAGTCTCCTTTTATTGTTAGTGCGTTTTGTGTGTGACAATAAAGTATTTATCTATCTATCTATGAGAGAGATGTTATTCGAATGAATTAATAAGTGCTGTTCGAACTGTTATTTTTCATTCGAATGATTATTCGCTATTGCAATTCGAGTTATTTTTGAACGAAATAATTTATTTGAATGAAAATATGCTTCTAATGATTTTTCAATCATTTGCTATGCGATTCAAGAAAAAATCTCGCATAGCTGTTTGTCTAGTAAACTTCCGATTAAATTCATGGCGTGGCCCTTTTCTCTTTAAAACCTGCAACTTTCCCCAAAGGAAACATATTTGACTTTATTGGCATGGTATTAGAGTTGTTATTCCACAGACGTGTAGTTCACCGTTCTTACCTCGTATGACCATATTTTTTTAAGTGACACAGTAAAAGGATACCCGATAGGATAATTTTAGCAATTTATTCAAAATTATACCCCTTACCCTTTAATCCGCCCTGGATTTACCTAGATACACGAAAGTCATTATGTTTTTAATTATTGTATGTGACTAAGTGAAATTTTAGGGTTCTGTACCCAAACCCCGTGTGGTGCCTGCAAAGAATAGTAACAACCCTTACATACCCGTGGGTGTCGTAAGAGGCAACTAAGGGTTATAAACTGGAGGATGGGCAGCAGCATCCTCCTTTGTATCTAACATCTTACTGCGGTCACCTACAACCGCGGTCCATGGTGCCAGCCGTAACGCTAACAAGCGAGGTGACTATGGTACTTCCCCTATAAATTTTTCCAGCAAAAGCTAGAATTCTAGAGGGAGCTCCCTGTCCTGTAGTGGACGTTTCATGGGATGTTATGATGTACCCAAACAATGCCAACGAAAGTAGAACATCGCAAAATTTCCTAACTAAGCTGCAGGATTCGAACCTGCGTCTTCTCCTTCAGTACCGGAGACACCTTAACCAACTAGGCTACCGTGGTCCTGCCTGATGCTGTGAAATTTGCGACCTCTATACGCATTCAAGGCGTCTCCAGTACTGACGGAGAAGAAGCAGGTTCGACTCCTGCCTGTGGTTGTGAAATTTTACGATTTTTTACTTCAGTTGAATTATCCGTTAAAAGGAAGAATTAAAATAAAATTATACAACGTTCTTAAAAAAAATTATAAAACTTGTACTGGTACTAAATTTTTCTCTCAAAAAGGGTCTCTGAGCTAAGACGGACATGACAAAATTATGAGGGTTTCATTAACTAAAAAACCCTAAAAATTGTAAAAAGTCACCACTTGTCGGCTATGAACACTGCTTCCTAAGGTACAGGTTTCCTACTTCAGGAAATAAGTAGGGTTGCTTTTTTATAACACCATTTATCTTACCTAAATGTACCCTAGATTTAAGTTAACCTAGGTAAAATAAAGATTGTTATTATTATGAATTTCGCCTATAGCCAGGGAAATATTTGAGAAAAAGGCTTTCGTTTTGCGTCTAGACGCAAATAGAACATCTCTTGTTTTTAAGGTGTTTTTAGTCCAATTCACATATACTGAAATCACATATGCTTGTTACATAAATCTAAATATATAAAAGAGCATATGTCCTGACTGACTGACTGATTCATCAACGCCGAGCCGTAACCGCTATAGATACAGATCTTAAATTTTGTACACAGGTTTAATGCACGTCAAAACCACCCACTAGGAAAGGATTTTGGAAAATTCATCTCCCAAGGGGGTGAAATAAGGGATGAAAGTTTGTATGAAAGTCCTTTGTTTCTTGAGCTAGATTCACACAAAATTGAATTTAAGCTTCTGGTAAAAAATAAAGAAACACATGTTTAAGCATTTCTTAAAAATCACCCTACAAAGGGGTGAAAAAGGGGATGCCATTTTTTCCGTATGTTGGTCTATAAGTCTTTCGTTTTTGAAGGTAGAATTATAAAAATTTGGTTCTTATAAAAAGAGTAAAAAAAAAGTACGTTTTTTAGACTTTTTCAACACTCATCCCCTAAGGGGGTAAAATAAGGGATGAAAGTTTGTATGAAAGTCTTTTGTTTCTTGAGTTAGATTCACACAAATTTAACTTTAAGCTTTTGGAAAAGAATAAAGAAACACGTGTTTAAGCATTCCTTAAAAATCACCCTAAAGGGGGTGAAAAATGGGATGATATTTTTTCCGTATGTTGGTCTATAGTCTTTTATTTTTAAAGGCAGAATTATAGAAATTTGTTTTTGAGCCTTTAGTAAGAATAAAAAAGAATGTGCTTTAGATTTTTTCAAAATTCATCCCCTAAGGGGGTGAAACAAGGGATGAAAGTTTGTATGAAAGTTCATCAGTTTTGAAGTTAGGATCTTAAAAATTTGTATTTAGACTAACAACTAAAAATTAAGTTTTACGTGTCTCAGGGTTTTTGAAAATTCTACACCCTAAGGGGTGAAAAGGGGGATGAAGTTGAAACTCTTTTATTTCAAAGTAATATCCACTAAATTTATTATTAAATTTATTTATTATTTAGGCATTAGGGTTGTAATTCTGTAGAACATACATCACTGTTATTGAAATTCCACCCCAAATTCAACGCCTTAAACAGGGAAATGGGGTGAAAAAGTTTAAAAACCAATATGGGTGTCGTTTGTATGGTTTATCGGATCGCTGATTACAAAAACTACAACAATTTTGAAATCTAAGGTGGTGGAAGTGAAATATCATCATCCCCTGGGGATTGGGTTGGGGTGCGATAGGGTTAAAATGTCTAAAAATCAATATGGGTGTCGTATCTATGTTAATATAAGGATAGGGATAGCGGTTAAGATGGCGTTAAGGATAGGGATAGGAGTAGGGGTGAGGTTAGGGGGCAGGGATAGGGAGAGGGAGAAAGAGTGGGAGTGGGATGGAGGTAGAGAGAGAGGGAGTGGGTGAGGGAGGTGGAGAGGAAGGGGGAGAGGGAGAGACTGCACATTGTCTGAATATCACGCGGGCGAAGCCGCGGGCACAGCTAGTAACATACTAATAGTGTTCAAGATGGCGGGCAAAAACTGAAAACCGACTTTTTTTTGGCCTGAGGTGACTTTAAAAAATAAGAGATGTTCTATTTGCGTATAGAATTTTTTTTATTCAAAACTTGGACCTGTCTACTAGTACATCGTGAATTATGTAGGTATCGTGTGTGGTACGGAATCCTCTGTGCGCGAGTCCGAATTGCACTTACCATGTTTTTGGTCATTCTGATGATAAAATGAAATGTAAAGGTAATGTAAGGGTCACTTTTGCGTAATAAAATTAAGCACCCGTTTGGGTTTTGCAAGAATTTGTACTTTTGATTATAATTTTATTTCACACAAATTTATAGGTACGGTTTGTTGGACAAAGCGAAATAAAAATTTGTGATCCATACAAAATTTCTTAACAAAATTAATTCACATACAGGGTTATTTTTGGACCCCTGGCCAAATTTGAAAGAAAATGAAACTGAATAACTTTCCCAAAGAGACATGGGCCGAAAAACGAGAAAAAATTTTGGTGTTCCCATACAAATTCTACTGTTGCTGGTGCAAGGTTTGTATGGGAGAACCAAAAACAAAATTCGATTTTCGACCCTTCCTTTCCTTTTCTTTGGGAAAGTTGTCCATCAAAATTGTAAACATGATTGGACACTTTATATGGAGAGGCTAATATTTTTTTTTCATATCCTGAAACATTTAATTACTGAAAGTTATTCAGTTTAGTTGACAGATCATGCCTGAAAGCCAGATCATGCTTTCGGAAAGCTGTCCCCGAACAGCCACACAGTAATTTTAACCTATTTCATAGTATTTCTTAAGCTCTATATTACTTTCATCTCGAGTGGACTTGAGCGTCTCAAGTTTCTTAAGTCACCCCCCGGAGCTGTAACTGTCGTATACGGGAACCCCCAGAGGTCTTTCCAGGGGTATGCAACGCTCGGCCCGTTGCGTTAGTTCCAAACAAACGTGTGGAAACATGGTGGAAACCTTAGACTATATAATACGTGGAAACACTATAATCCATTTTTTTTTTCGTTTACTCCATCCAAAGCAAGGAGGTCCGAAATCTTTGACTCCATCGCTTACATTTTGCAGCTGTGTCATCATAAGCAATTGGGTAAAGCTGTCAGAAACCGAGGGCAGAAAAAACAAGTTTGTAAAACAATGTCATTCTTTTACAAACTTGTTTTTTTTTGCCCAGGGTTTTAATGTCATGGCCGCAAAATGTGTTGGTGAGCATTGGAATATATACGACAAAAATTGATTATTGAACAGGGCCTAGAGACAAGAATAGAATGAAAATGTATAGGATTGACGTTAGCTAACGAAATGTTGCGTGACAGCTAATGTCAATGCCATACATTGTTATTCTATTTTATGTCGTTTGCGATAATAGAAAGCCACTTGTCTCAGGGCAGTAATTTCATCGATATTACCGAAACAAAAACGTTTGCCTAAAACACTTAGTCAAGAGTTATCATAACTTTTGAGGCAAACGTTTTTGTTTTGGTAATGTCGTTGAAATTACCACGATCACCCCCCAGTAGCCTTTACTAAGTACCAAAGTTTCCGGACCTCCTTGCTTCGCTCGGAATAGATACCTTGCTAAATGCTTGCTAATTTATTTTAGTAGGGGATGACATCTGCTAACATGTCCCAATCCCATATCTTGCCATCATCGATGATTCCTAGCAAAAATTCAAGTAACCTGTCAAATCCATAGAACGACACCTTTACTACTTTGTGACGAATTATTTGTTTAATCCTCCTCCTAATTACCTTTATTTTTCTGTGTTTACTACACTCAAATAATGTACGGTCAACCGCTTGTCGGTAGAAACTTTTTCAACTCTTTTACCACGCCATAAGGTCCAAAAGTATTTCTACTGATGTGCGGCCGTGTGTACCTTGATTAAAATGAGTGCAGTGCGACCGTAGGACAGAGCGATGAGCGATGCGTAAGATATTGGAGCGACAGAGACACGACACGTAGCGCTCTTTCCTGCTAAGAGCATCATCTGTCCTACCGTCATTTTAATCAAGCTAAATTATTTCGACTCACATCACACACCCTTATTTTTTGTCACCCCGGAAAATTTAAGAGGTTGTTGAACAACTTTTCCCAAGGGACACATACATACGAAAAAAATATTTCGTCTTCCCATACAAACTGCATCAGCTGCCAGCACATTCGGTATGAGAGGTCGAAATTTTTATTTTTTATAGTTTAGTTTCATCGGCAGAACCACACTTTAAAATTTTCGGAGTGATAAAAAAATAACGTTGTAGATAAATAGAAGATAAATTTATACTATATTGTCACACACTGAACACATTAACAATTAAGAAGCTCGTCTTATTTGTACTGCTAAACATTGTTTCAAAAAACTTTTGGAAAAATATTTACAAAGCAAAATTAATAGGCCAGTTGGGTTGTAGACCACTGGCATATACGATATTACCTACTTTACTAAATTTATTTCAGCACTAATACAGTTTTCTTATACGAAGACTTATTTTTATCATCATGACATCCCATAAAACGCCCTCCAGCATACCAGCGTGGTATAGTTAGGAGGGGAAGTACCATAGTCACCACGCTTGTTAGCGTTGCGGCTGGCACCATGGACGGCGGTTGTTGGTGACCGCAGTATGTAAGATGGCACGATACATCTAAGGACGCTGCTGCCCATTCTCCAGTTCATAATCCCTTAGTCGCCTCTTACGACACCCAAGGGAAGGGATGGGTTGGTATTAAAGAATAGGCCGGCATCACACGGGCATTTTTCTCTCTACAGTATTTTTATCAACATACTCAGGCCATAAAAACTGAACAACGCAAGCATGTTGGGAAATGAAAAAAAAATTTTACCTCTCCATACAAATTGCCGACTCTGGTCGAACAGTTTGTATGGAGAGGTCAATTTTTTTTTTCATTTCCCAACATATGTTTCTTTGGGAAAGTTGTTCAGTTTCGTTGACTGAGCACGCCCTTTCAGTTTTTGATACACCGTCCCTTACACTCTTTATTGTATTTAACATAAGGACGAAGTCGCGGAAAACGCTAGTGTGAAAATATATTTTAAAGGATATTGTTGGGAAGTCACGTCTCACGCTACAAAATGAATATTCAATGCTTACCTTAGCACAACACACAATACCATAAGGGTCGGACCAGACGCAGCGATCTTGCGCCGCGTAATAGCGTAAGATACGCGGCTCGCTAACAAACTTCTCAGTGTCACTTGCGTGGCACGTGCCGCCGGTGTCACGGCGCAAGTTGCGTCGTACAGTCAACAACAGGTCAAGCTTGACACTCGCAGTCCAAATCTAGCCCGTGCGTCTATTGAAATAACATCGGTACAAAGTCCAATGTGTCAAGCTTCATGTGCTCTTGACTGTACAAGTTACGCTGCAAGCGTCTGGTCCGACCCACAATATTAATAACATTTTTAGGGTAACGATACCAAAATGGTAAAAAAAGGAACCCTTATTTATCTATCTATCTATGGTGCCGCTCTGTCTGTCTGTCTGTCAAACCTCTATATCTCAGCAACCACTTATGCTATCGACCTGAAATTTGGAATAGTTTTAGAATATGGTTGCCCAACTTAATTGCACATGAAAAAATTTTGAAAAAAGTATGATTATTAATGCAAATTTCAAATTGTCGCTACTAGGTCGAGTGGGGTATCATATGAAAGGGCTTTACTTGTTCATTTTAAAATATATTTTTGTATTTTTTTAAATTTCTTAGTCAAAAAAAATACTATAATATACTATAAATACTAATTTTATTTGGCAATCGTCAATGCATATTTGGGGACATTTCTGCCAGTGTCGTGGTATAGAACATTGTTCAGTTTTTGTAATTTCTTCACTTTTTAGAAGTTAAAAATATGCCGAACTGCCAGTTTCGAGTTAAGTTAGGAAATTGTTCATTAATACATTCTTATAAAGTGTATTAGTATTTTTAGGGTTCCGATACCAAAATTATAAAAAAAGGAACCCTTATGGTGCGACTTTGTCTGTCTGTCACACCTGTATATCTCAGCAACCACTCATGCTATCGACTTGAAATTTGGAACAGTTTTAGAATATGGTTGCCCAACTTAATTGCATATGAAATAATAAAAAAAAATATCATAAAGGGGGGCCAAATAGGGGGGCCAAATTTCAAATAGTCGCTGCTACGTTGACTGGAGTATCATATGAAAGGACTTTACTTGTACATTCTAAAATATATTTTTGTATATTTTTACAACCCTTAGTTTTCAAGTTATAATGAAAAATATCAAAAAAAAATACCATTCCCCACATCTCCTAAGTTTGTGAAAGGAAAAATCTGAATTAATTAGGTACAGTCGATAGAAGTTAATGTAAATATTACAGCGAAAATAAAACGATCTTTCTAAGTTACACAGTTTTTTAGAAATCTGCAAAAAGCCTTTACAAACAAATTTAGTTTAGCGGTCCTAAAAATGGACTACATAGCTTCTAAGTTCTAAAAATACTAAAGGTATATCGGAACCCTCAGCGCGCGAGTCCGACTCGCACTTGACCGGTTTTTTTTTTATTTAAATTCCTGTTTCATGTAATAGTATACCTCCCAGCTGAGTAGTCATGTGAGTGACTTGTGTGTGACTGTCGTATTTAGAAAAAAGAACCGGCCAAGTGCGAGTCGGACTCGCGCACCGAGGGTTCCGTACCACCACATAATCATAATTGTATTAGTTGAAATTTCAGTAAGTTAATGTGCTAGATTTTTTGAGTCCGATACGCGCTTGACCAAATTTTATTATTTGTTGTTATTTTATAGCTTATGCACTATAATTCAAGTTTGTAAGTATTCCCGTTTTTAAAATAGAACTAAAACATAAATCGCCTCCGCGACCATCGAACTTGACCCCTCTCTTATATGAATGTTCTTGAAACGGAAGCTCACCACAATTGGTTTCCATTAGTTGTGAGAAAAGTTGTAATATTTCATGATTTCAGATTTTTCCCTTTATTTATACTGTGAGACCTAGCTATTGCCAAATTTCATAATTTTAGTTCAACGGGAAGTACCCTATAGGTTTTGCTTTAGTGCATAAATGTATGGAGATGAGGACATAAAATGCCATATCTTTTGATTACGTCGTTGTAAAAAATTGAAATTTTCAGATCTTGTGTGGTTCATAGACCCTAATACATAGTATTAATTTCAACCTGATACCTTTACCCGTTCGTGAGATAAAGGGTCTTGACAGACAGACGGACAACAAAGTGATCCTATAAGGTTTCCGTTTTTTTCTTTTGAGGTACGGAACCCTAAAAATACAAAGGTAGTTATTAAAAAAAGTAAAATAGCTTTTTTTGTTATTGAATGTATTTTTCCAGAATTTCTAGGCAGCCTAACATTTAGACAAGAAAAAGAAAACCACGTAGTTTACAAGTAGGTACATAACAATTAAGTAGGTACAGTCCAACTCAAAAGAAGATTAAAAAATGCAGATGTCCATTAACACTATACACAACACCTTTATTTACAGCGTTATTTTGTCACCACCCCGGATATTTTAAGATGTGTTTCTGCCTATTAAATAGAACAACTTTTCCCAAGGAACGTTAAAATAAAAAAAACAAAATCGATCTCCCATACAAAATGTGCTGTCACTTGAGGCAGTTTGTATGGGAAATCAAATTTACGTTTATATTTTACGTTTCTTAAGAAAAGTTGTTCAGTTTCATGGACAGAACCATCTCTTAAAATATCCAGAGTGAAAAAAAATTGTGTATAGTGATTTTGGGAATCTCAATTGCGTCGTCATCGACTTTTTATGCTAATCGTACCTACTCAATTTTTAAT
Source organism: Athrips mouffetella (assembly GCA_947532105.1). Lineage (NCBI taxonomy): Eukaryota > Metazoa > Arthropoda > Insecta > Lepidoptera > Gelechiidae > Athrips > Athrips mouffetella. The sequence continues at coordinate 3,750,171 of OX383976.1, read as the reverse complement.
AACATTTTTTATAGTTTCTTCAAGAAAACAAAGAATTCCTTCTACATGTTATTTAGCTAAGATAAATTGGAGTTAGCGGTTTCTGTGTTCTAGAAATTTACTTGATACGATCTAAGACACTGAAAAATGGTTTAATTTGCAGAAGAGCTACAAGATTTAAGACCCTGTTTATCGTAATAAAAGCTATCTCAATGGTAAGAGAAATTTAAGATAATCGAATAAGAGAAATGCACAATTAGATCCAGATACTCAATGAAAAACTATACCTAGCTTAGCCTAGGATAGCTTTTCAGTTTTAAATGATAGACTTTTTAATTTTGGATTTTTAGGTAAATTCCATTCCATTCCATGAAAGAAAAAAAATACGACAAAACTGTGCGAAAAGGCAGGACTGAGCAATACGTGTCTCTTTCATGTTGTCATATAATGAAGAGATAAGTACATTTTGCAATTATTCTTAGTACACACGGCCGCACATCGGTAGAAACACTTTTGGACCTTATGGCGGGGTAATAGAGTTGAAAAAGTTTCTACCGACAAGCGGTTGACCCACGGAGTAAAGAAGGGAAGGGTTGACCATACCTATTACGCGCTAAAACTTATCTTCACTTCAACATCCATCGGTGCAAAAAATGCAGAAAATTACCTGTCACATAAATAAGAACTGGAGGACGGGCGGAAAACAACAGAAAATTGCGCCAGAAAGAAGAATAATAAACAAAAAAGCTGTTGCCATACTTTGGGCAGTTTTGGTAGGATTAATTATTATTCCACAAGCGGTAAAAATTAAAAAAAAATTTTGCTTCGAGTCAGCATTAATTACTTTTAACATAAAATTCGTGGGTTGGTTTAAAAATATTTACGCGACATTTTAGCTAAGCGGGATTTTAAATAGCAATATGTTTTACAATATAAATAAGTACTTATACAGGGTGAACGAAAAAGGGTATACCAACGCTTAAGGATGTAGATCTGCCCATGAAACTGAACAACTTTCCTTAAGGAACGTAGGCCAAAATATGATAAAAACATTTTGACCTCCCACAGAAACTGAATCAGATGATAGCGCATTTTGTATGGGAAGTGATTTTTTTTCCCTATTTTGACCTATGTTCTTTGGGGAAAGTTGTTCAGTTTCATGGGCAGAGTCACATCCTTCAGGGTTGATATACCCTTTTTGTTACACCTTGTTGTAGATAAATTAACTATACTTATTCATCAATGAAGTGAATGAATCAAATGAAACATCGTCGTATTTTTTGGTCTTCGTTCCTCCAAGTTCGTGTTAGATTTTTTTTTTTGCTGTAAGTATTACCATAATATCCTACATAAATAGTATCATGTATCCAGCCAAGAAAAAGGATAACTGCTGTATGATTAAACTTATACCGTTCGTTCTGTGTATTTTTGCAACAGGAGATAACTATAATTTCGTTGCATTTGTAGTGCTGTTTATATATTTTTTTCGATTTTGGCCGCTTTTCTGTTCCATGTCTCTCTTAGAAACTTCTTTACTTTTCTTCTTTCTTCTTTTCTTTTTTTTTCTTTTATTTTTTTCTTTCTTTTATTTTGGTGAAGTTGCTTTTAAAATTGATACTTTACGGGATCTTGTGTTTGTTGAATGACGAATGTCTTTCTAACTAATAAAATAAATAAAATAATTTTATTTCACGCCGAGATCCATATTGAGTGTTAGTAAATTACAGAATTAATATGTAAAAAAATATTATATTTTTCTTTGAGCGAATTCAGATTTCCAAAATCACTATACTGTGTAACTTATTTTATAGTGTTTTTCATTTTCATTTCATCTACTTTTAATGCTGACTGTACCTGTCTTAGATAAATAAATAGTACCTGGTCGACCGAGCTTCAGTCTATAATAGCCGCTTCAACCTGAAAATATCATCGGGTGAGCAAGCTATGCTATTCGCCAACAGATGGCGCTGTAAGTTTATGTCTAAAACGCGGAATTTACAAAATGCTCAGAAACACGGGTAAAACGAATTTTCCCAGACATGAGACCTAGCTAGATCGATTTTTATGCCCCCAAAAACCCCCGTATGGTAAATTTTATCGAAATCGCTAGAGCAGTTTTCGAGCAACCGATTACAAATATATATAAATATTGCTCGTTAGTATGGGATTGTTTCTTTGTTACCTACAGAATGATAAATCTAAATCTTGGAAAGAAATCTCTTTCTTGCGTGCCCTTAATAGCTAATAGCAGACTTCTTGTGAATTTCCATGTGGCAATATTTCACTCGGTCTGAAAGCGCAATCTGTCGTTGTCATATGATTTTATTAGCCTGCCGCCTTGCGAGCGCTTTATTTCATGCCGCATCGCACAACATTATCGCTCATGTAGATTTAGAATGAGAATAGGGTATTTTCCAGCACCTTTTCAAAGTAGGTACAACTGGATGGCGCTGCTGATCATTTTTAGGAAAATGGAAACACTGATACTAAACGGTCAATCAGTATGAAAATTACACACAAAATTATTAAGTCACTTTGATTCATAATATCAGCCAAAAGACGTCCACTGCTGGACATAGGCCTCCCCTAAAGATCTCCATGATGACCGGTCCTGCGCTGCTCTCCTCAGTTATTAAGTCAATTTGATTGCTACTGTAAAATTTCTGTAAAATATTTTCTACTAAAAATATTTCATTTATTGTCCAAACCAAGTAGATGGGAAAATCGAATCTTGCATCATTGGAGCGTCAGGGTTGTAAGAAATCAAACATCAAATAAAAAAATATTTTTCGAGTAACAAAGACAAAGACCCATATATTGCAGAACCAAACATTAAATAAATACATTAAATAATAAATGAAAAACTGAAATAAATTTTAAACAAATTTAAAACTAAACAAATTCATACAAATTCTAATTCAAAACAAATTCAATTTCAAACAAAGATTAGGACACTTAGTCGCCTTTTAACGCTCCCGGAAAGGGTAAGTCTCTAAGTCGCCTTTTATCGCAAAACGTCACTTAGCTGCCATTTATCACACAAGGGCAGGGCAGAAATAAAATAATATATCCATATGCGGCACAATATGACATGAAACAACCGACAGCAAACTAACCCACCGCTTCCCTTCACGCGACAACATGTCCCTCAACACAGAATCCTCAGAGAAAAAAGACAACCGCGAGAGAATTCAGGCACAGAATATATAATAGTAAACAATTCAGGGCGAACTTTGCTTAGCGGCCCTTAGAGACGTGCGTCTGTGTGAGCGCGCCATTTTGGACGGTTGTATGAAGCTTCCATACTGCTGAGATAAGCCCATCTATTTACTGTGACTGAGGTTTGGACCCATAAAAAAACTGATCGTACCACACAGTTTAAAAGTACTAATAGACGATCGGATCGGACTGCTCTGCATTTAGCTAAATTCGGAGCAGTCCGATCCGATCGTCGGTTATATCTACTCTAATAGAGCACAATGGGCTCGATGGCGTGCCACCTATCGACACTAAAATCGATTTTTTAATGAATCTCTTTTTGCCGTACTCATAGTGATGTCATTAAGTTTATGCTGTACTTATCGATTACATTGACAAAGAAAGTGACAATACGAAAGTAAAAAAAAAGTAAGAATTTCTAATTTTCTCAAAACATGAGTTTAATATCACTTATCCCATCCTTCCTACTAATATAATAAACATGATGTATGGATGTATGTTTGTTAATCTTTCACGTAAAAACTACTGGATGGATTTTGATGAAACTTTACAATAATATAGCTTATACATCACAATAACACATATGCTACAATTTATAAACCTGCGCAGACGAAGTCGCGGGCACCAGCTAGTACATCATAAAAATCAACAACAACAACCGTCGGTCGGTCGGTTGGTCTAAGCGCCTATCCTAGCGACTAAAAGAATAGTCCGATTGACACTATGATTTTTATGCAAATTTATCTTAGGATTTCGATGGCTTTTTGCTGGCTCTCATTTTGAGGGTAGCTGTCATGCAACAAAAATAAAGAATTGAAAAACGGCTCAAATGATTTGTATGAAACTTTGCATGACCAATCTTGCGGCAGTATCAATTTTATTGGTGTGTGTAATTTCATTTAAGGGGTGTTCCTGTACTACTAAAACGTAAACATGTGATTTCCTACTCATAATAGGTTCCACTGAGCTTTAACCCTGGATTGGTTATCTACCTTCTACCAGTTTTTTTTTCAAAAATCTATAGTAAACAGCGTGTATTAAAAACTGAAACGGCTTGTTCAGTACACTAAACTGAACAACTTTCCATTAGAAACATGTGACGGGAAATAAAAGAAAAACTCCATCCTGCGGTAGTATCCATAGATCTATGAAAATCCATATAAAGGGTGTTCCAGCACGTTCCAGTAAGTACCTACAATCGTTACAAACTAACCGTTAACGATTTCGAGTAAATCACATGTCCTAATTTTGGTAATTAATGCTTAACAACGTGAATTCAGAATTGATCTGTATACTTCATTAGAACATTTAAATTTGTTTTAAATTTGAAAATTTCTTTTGTCTGACACTCTGTACTGGCGTGTACACAGGGTGTATTCGTAAGCGAGGGGCGACTTGCTTTCCTTTGTATAAAATCAGGGTTGAATTTCTGGTTATTATGCCAATGAGCCCTTTAGGACTCGTCCGGTAGCAAATAGTCTCTTCTCCGGATCTGGAACCAGGGTAACCATGATGCCGCTACACTTTTGAGGCTAATAAATACTCCCTGAATGACCTTAAGACTGAATAACTTCGTAACCACTTTTTATATTAAATATGGTATTTATCTTAGCAGAAAAAAAACGTAGTAATAAACAAGACATGAGAAGATTGCGGAACAATTGAGGTTTCAAGCTAAATATATCGCAAACAGATCCCTAAACCAAAAATGACCTTTGCAGACTCACATTATTTTTGAAAGACCTATCCAGCAACACCTCACACGATACGGTCTTAGAACAATGCTTCAAACCGTTTGCGCGCGAAAATCGTGTTACTCTATGGATGGGGTAGACGAAAAATAAAACACTCACCCCCACTTTACTTATGGGGAGGTACCCTACAAAAATTTTCAAAGTCAGTCAAACGGACATGACGAAACTATAAGTAAGTAAGTAAAAGTAAGTAAAATAATTTTATTTCCTCTACAAAAAACATGGGCAAAAAAGTAGGCACAATAAAATGTCTGTAGAGGCTGGTTCCTAAGCTAGGTAGTCCTGTGTTTTAGGCAACCAGGCCTCCACCTCCAGAATGAATGAATACAATTACAATTAAAACATACTATAAGCTAGACATCGAGGAGTTTTTACAATAAGGGTTCTATGTTGACTACGGAACCCTAAAAAATAGTCGCAAGGGTGAGCGCGGCAAGGCGGGGAGGCAAGCGAATCGTTTATTGGCTCTCCGCCTGTAGAAAATAACTGCCAGCGCTAGAGTTACTTTGCTTGGTACATACTCAAGTTTCATATTCTTCTAAGCCTTATCCCCAGGGATAGGGTTCGCCACCATCATAAAGTCAAGTAGATCTTGATCATGAAGTCAAGTCAGTAGATTTCCTTCTTCTATTTTCCATTTTACCTGTCACCGGTAGTAGGAATAGCTTGGTGCAGCTTAAGCTTCTTACGCTTTAAGCTCCCGGAAGCTCTACGATATTACCAAAACAAAAACATTTGCCTAAAACACTTAGTTAAGACTTAACATAGCTTTTGAGGTAACTGTTTTTGTTTAAGTAATGACATTGAAATTACTAAGGGTTCAAAGACCAATATGTCAAATCTAACGTGCTGTTGAATGTATTAGTGACATGGGCAATTTCTTTTTCCCGTGATGCAGATTTTGTCCCGCGCTATTGTAACGGGAAAATTCTGTCCATAACTAATTATCTACTAGAGCGCCTCAATTTATAGGTAAAAGCTGGTCACACTAGCTCTAGGTAAAGCTCAGATTAACCGTGTTCATATGATAGGATATTAGATGCAGGTTTTGTCCCGCGCTAATATTACGGGAAAATCCTGTCCCGGATAATACAGGGGACAGGACCGAATTCAGTGCGAAAACTATAAAAAACTTTAAAGATAGGTAATTTTTTTAAGATGCCGGCGATTCCTTAATCAAAGATATGTGCCTAAGAATAGGTTGGGAATGTGAAAGAGGTATTTACCTGCTTATACGTATATTCGATTTCCACTTCATGTCTTATTTTTATTAACTATGATTTTTGGGTTATGGCCTCTTACGCAAGTTTTATTATAATACGTGCTTACTACGCTGGCTTATCGACCTTAAGAGAAAATTGGCTTCCGATACGAGAGTTCTCTATTCTTTCCTGTTTTGCGACGCTTCTAGCCAATCGGCTCTTTCGAGGGCATCAAGGTCTTTTCAAACTTCGTCACTCCATCTGTACCTGGAAAGACCGACTGGTCGCTCTTTTGGAGGCAGAATCCTCTCCCATCCTCTCCACGTGGCCAAGCCAGCAGAGCCTTGCAGCCTTGGTCTCGCCCATGTTGTTGAGTTTGGACACTAGCTATTCGATCTCCTTGTTCTTCCTTCTCCTCCAACTGCCATCGGTCAAAAAGGACCTTGACTGGTCCCATAATTTTTCGGAAAATTTTCCTCTCCGCCACTAAGAGTTTATTCTTTTCTTTCTGTGTCCAGGCTTCACAACCATACATTAAGCGGTCTTATTACTGTTATATAGACACGAATTTTATTTCTTCTGTGTATAAGCTCGGACACTAATACTTTATGTATAACTGCCGAGCATATTATTGTTATTTGGACCTAATTCTCAATTTCATCTTCTCTTTGTTTGGTGTCAGTTACAGCACAACCTAGATATTTAAATTACACCCTGATAGGTCTGTCCTACTACTAGGTCTTCAATGCATGCTCTTCAGTTTTTGAACCTTTTCATTTGAAGAGATTCGGTCTTTTCTCGTCTCATTCTGAGACCAACCTTTATCTCTTCTCTCCATGGTTTGAACCCTTATGTCTTGTTTATTACTTCCAAGCAGAGTTAGATCATCAGCGTACCCAATCACTTTGTGTGACCCTTTGTTTAGTTGATTATTTTATGAAATGTTTATTTATTGAAACTGAAAGTTATATTAGCAAAAAACACATTCACGATTGATTAATTTGTCGCTGCAAAATTAATAAGCCGTTGTTATCTACGTCATAAAATCCTTCAAAAGTTTATTGATGGACTGCCGCCCATAATTACACATAAAAAAATCGTAGTCTAATCTTAGAAGGAATGTACCATATTCACCATGCTTGTTCGTCGGTCTTACAACTCTCACGATATGATGATGGCCACGCTTCTTATCATGGCAGCTGGTCTGGTAAGATGTACAAAGGTGGTAACGCAGAAGAACTCTGCTGCCAATCTTCCTTATCCATTTGTCGCCTTTTATGATAACCACGACAAAAAATGAAGTGGTGCTATTCTTAGCCAGCACTACACGGACAAATCGGCGATTATGCGATCACTACCCTGAATCCAGCCCTGGCTAAAACAACATAGTCAGGAATTCTGTAGCAATAACTGATCCGACCCAAAATTCACGGGGGGTAATCCGAGCAAGGTATTTCCCTGTTTCAGGGAAAAAGGATAATATTACGGTTAAATACAAATATAGGGTGTTAACATGTTGAATACGAAACAGAGTCTGAAATACCTTACGCCTGAGGTGCGGTAAGGAATACTTAGTAGATTTTACAACAAGTGCACAAAACGAACCATTTTACCGAGACTTATAGTAATGCTGCTGATAGTAATGTCGAGGATAAAATGGTTTTTTGTGGACGAGTTATAAACTCTGCTTTTCACTTTGATTGCGAGGAAATAAAACGTGAAAGTACTCTCTAAATGTAACTGAAGAATGAGTTATTCTGCTTTAGTGAAGAATAGGTTGACGCATGGGCGTACACCACCGCGATTACTTTTTTGCCCTAGTGCACAAAATTAGGTTTTTGTGCAGCCTATATCCTGCACAAAGAAGCACTTTCAGAGCATGAGAAGTGAAAAAATATAAACTTCTCTGTCGTGCGGTGGGCGTAATTTCTATTTGGTTTAGTTTACAAGCCCATAAGAATTAACTTGAGACGACGACTGGGCCCATCACGTCACTTTCAATGTACGGTGTGCAAAATATTGCGTCGTAGCGTAGTATTTTTTTCTTATTCCGTCTTTGTTGTAGGAGTGAGATTAATTTACTGAGATGTGCTATTGATCCAGATTTTTGTGGTATACCTAACTTAATACCATGTTTCTCAAACGTTGTGCCACGGCACAGAATAAATAAAATTTTAGTAGGTACAGTTCGGAACAAGGTTGGGAAAACCTTAATAAATCAGATACTAAGCTTCTTATTAGGATAAGTATCCTTGAAAGATTTTACAATTATACAATGAATGTAATTTAATTATATACAAAACGACTTGTAACAACTGTTATCAATAAAATTTTCATTTTCATTTTCATTGTATTTTTCCTATTAATGTGAGCAGTAAAGTGTCATCTATCTATCTTCTCTATTAAATCTTGAATTAAAACCCCTTAGTGTAAGATCCAAATGAAATTAATGCTAGTCCCGCCCGTCTACCCCCTCCATAGCGACTACGACTCTTACGATTTTGATGAAATTTACCATTCGGGGGTTTTCGGGGGCAAAAAATCGATCTAGCTAGGTGTCATGTCTGGGAAAAATCGTTTTTCCTGTGTTTTTAAGCATTTTTCATAGAATACCGCGTCTTAGACAGAAACCTACAGCGCCATCTGTTGGCGAGTATTTCAAATTCAGATAATTTTATTCAATGTAGTTATACTTATTGAATGTCATGCAGAATACAATGCAAATAGAACGAGTCTACGCCGTTTCGGATCGTGCTATGGCAGCATAAAAGAAACGGCAAGAAACCAGTGCAGCACAAATATGTCTTCATAATTATCCTCTCCATCCTTTTAGAAAGCAACTAGCACATTTGTGATGTTCAGGAGAACAGCCTGAAGCCTGAATACATACCGGAAGTCGGTACGGCGGCGGAGGTAACTTCGACGAACAGCTTTTCCTGAAGGATTTTGAGATATGGATCTTATACTACCTTGGGTTATTGCGTTTGCTAAAAAAGAACTAGTAGAAAAAGCTGAATAATCTAAAATATCGGAAAAAAAATGTGCAAAAACTTTGTGCACTGCCCGGGAATCGAACCCGGGTCGCAAGAATGGGAATCTTGCATGATACCACTACACCAGCAGTGCTTGCGACCTTACAGCGAAATAGGGTATTAGTAGAGGGTACACGTACGATCTCCATTACTTATATTTATTTTTTTACCCACGTTTTTTACCCGTTTGTTTTTACCTGTTATGTGATCTAAGGCAATAAAGACTTTAGCAACAAAAGACAATTTTTTGTGCCTTTTTGAAAAGGACGTCGAAGCAGTAGAACAAAAGTTCTTGCTTTGGGACCCATAGAATTTGAAACTTTACGCTCCAACGGCGGTAGACCTCATAAGTGAGCAAACGAACGTCAGATTAAAAAAACCGGTCAAGTGGAAGTCGGACTCGCGCGCCGAGGGTTCCGATATACTTTTTATATTCTTGGAAGCAATAAAGTCCATTTTTAGGACCGCAAAACTAAATTTGTTTGTAAAGGTTATTATTATTATTAGATATAGGACAGGCAGCAATTTTGCTGATGAGTCCTTCAGTGTTGGTTTTTTTTTTATTATTATAATTTAGTTCATTATTATTTCATTATTATTATTGTTCATAAAGCACAGTTCACACACAGTCTAAGTGATTAAGGACTTAGAGTTCTTTTTAAACCAATTGTCCAGTCTGTTTTTAAATGAGTTCACTGATGGAGCCGAAACAACATCGTCGGAAAGTTTGTTCCATATACTAGCTACACGATTTGTAAGGAAGTGGTGGGCGACGTTCGTGTTTGCATGGGTGCGGTCGATTTGCAGGTTGTGCCCCCGCTGTGTTCTTGATTTCATTGAGCACATGTCTGAGATGGGCAGATTATACTTGGAAGTGAGAATTTTATATGTCTCGATCAGATCTCCTCTTAGCCTTCTATGCTTTAGAGTGGGAAGGTTGAGAATTTCCAGTCTTTGCTCATATGTTTTTTCCTTAAAGAAAATGGTATCTTCGTGGCTTTTCTCTGAACACTCTCTCATAAGTCTATGTCCTTGCAGAAGTAAGGGTTCCATACCTGAACAGCATATTCAAGTAGCGGTCTCACATACGTTTTGTATAATTTGACAGAGACTTCCTGTGTGATGTGTTGGAAGGACCGTCTTATAACATACAGAAATGAATTAGCCCTTTTCACTATCATGCGGTTATTTACAGATTTCTAAAAAACTGTGCAATTTAGAAAGATCGTTTTATTTTTGCTGTAATTTTTACATAAATTTCTGTCAACTGTAATTAATTCAGATTTTTCCTTTCTCAAACTTCGGAGATAAGGGAATGGTATTATTTTTGTCATTTTTCATTATAACTTGAAAACTAAGAGACGTAAAAATATACAAAAATATATTTTAGAATGTACAAGTAAAGCCCTTTCATATGATACCTCACTCGACCTAGTAGCGACAATTTGAAATTTGCTCTCCCTTTACATTATTAATCGTATTTTTTTTTTATTCTTTTATGTGCAATTAAGTTGGGCAACCAAATTCTAACGAGTCGATAGCACGAGTGGTTGCTGAGATATACACGTGTGACAGACAGACAGACGGACAGACAGACAAAGTCACACCATAATGGTTCTTTTTTTTACCATTTTGGTATCGCAACCCTAATAATAATAATAAAAACAATTAAAACAAGCTTTAAGAACTAAAAACGTTATCACAGTCTCAGGCAAGGTCTCAGGTTTTCAAAAAAAAGTGTGTTAAACCCTCTTTTTTGTTTCTCTCTTGCTGTTTCATAATCTTTTATTTGAAAACCTGAGACTGGGATAACCAAAGAGATTTGAACCTCGCTGCGCTCATTCTACCACAGATTAAACAATAGTAAACTAACGTTCTACATCAAATAAAAGCTTGTTTTAAAAAAAATATTTTTTCTAACATATAATTTTTTACTTTTTAGTATTTATGATGTCAAATACTAAAAAATAACTATCTACAGACCCTATAACCATACGAGCCCAAACGTAAGATATTTTTCTACGTATACGCACAACAGCACGTCAGTAAAAACACTTTGGACTGTCATCATGACATCCCATGAAACGTCAACTACAGGACAGGGAGCTCCCTCCAGCATTCCAGCTTTTGCTGAAACTATGTGGAGTGGAAAGTACCATAGTTACCACGCTTGTTAGCGTTACGGCTGGCACCATGGACCGCGGTTGTTGGTGACCACAGAATGTAAGATGATACGATACACAGAAGGATGCTGCTACCCTTAGTCGCCTCTTACGGCACCCACGGGTAGAGATGGGTTGGTACCACGTTGGTACTATTCTTTGCCGGCACCATAGGATACAGTTGTAAGTTGTAATGAGTTGCAAATGTTTCCACTGACGTGCGGTTGACCGTACGTAAGGTATGGATTTGGTACATACTTAATCGACAATAAAAAACAGCTCATCTAGTACCTATGGAGTAGAAGAACTACAGTATCGTAAATAAATTAGTAAAAGTAGTAAATTAGTAAATAAATAAATTAGTAAAGTAGTAAATTAAAACTAAGGGAAATTTCCCAAAAGGCCAAATATTTTATAAAGAAACCTCCAGTTCAGGTGAGCAAGCTATGCTGATTGCTGCCCATCAACAGATGGCGCTGCAGGATTTCTGAATTACGGTATTTTCTTATGTTTCTATGGCCACTTTCCGTCTCCATCATCAGATCAGCTCCGAGTCATAATAATATTGCATTGTTAACCAATTTTCATACGCATGCAAAATTTCATCTCAATCGGAAACCTGGCAGTGGGTAATTTGGTTACAGACAGACAGACACGGCGACAGGTGAAACTATATAAAACCTTTTAAAAATAATATATATAGTTTAATATAGTTTAGTTTAATATAGTTTAATATAGTTTATTTATTGACTAATGTTTTTACAATTTAAGTTTCTTAGGCTAGTACAAATATTTACAAATTATAGTTTACCTGCCACCTAAACTAGGAAAAACCCTGTATTTTAGGTGTCAGTGATTCCCAAGGGACGTTGTCAGGTACGTACAAGCTATATACTAAAACTTTACACTAGTAATAAAAATTAATAGATGATTTTAACTTTAGGCAGATAAATTGGACTATTTAACACACATCCTGTGTGTGTGTGTGTGTGTATGTGGAGAGATGTGTATGAGGAGTGATATGTATGTGTGAGCGTATGGTAGGATCGTAACAGTGACTGAACTAACGATAAAATAATATAGGCATATTGAAAAATTATTAAGGAGTTTGTAAATTGAGATCAAAACTAATAATAATAATACTATAACGGTAAAAGTAGTTTTTCCGTTTCCGTGTAGTCAAGCTTTTTTAACCATTCAAGTAGTGTATGTTTAAGTTGGTGTTTAATTACCAGCTACACTAACTGGTTCACTGCTATGAATCACCAGTAGGTAAATAAAATCACGAATAGACGTTGGCTAAAATATTTTTCCTTGCCTGACAAGTTAAATTCAAGAAAACGTAATTTTTATTAAGATTTTTCCCCATATCATACAACCAACGTTCTGCAATAAGTGGAAAGAGAATGCAACAATATTTTATTTTATTTGAGTGACAATAGTATTAGCATAAACATCCACTCTGTATGCGATGCTGGCCCCGAAGTGCTAAGGATGGGATTGAAATAACAGTTATGAAAATAACACAACTTATTTTGCTATAGAAATTGACAAGTATGTGTGGTGCTGGGGGTCTAGACCAAGGATGTTTTAAGTAGCAGCACTTTCTGCTAAGGATGGAGCCATGAGCGTATAATTTTTTTGCGAGTGACCTTCATACTAAAATGTATGAATTTTTAACAAATCCTAAAAACGTAAAATTTTTATCTTTCTCTCTGAGAAATATGTGACTTAGGACTAATAAATGTTATTACAACAGTTTTTTCTGGTGAAAATACTTACATTCAAAAACGGTTTTAAAAATAACGCGTATAATGGCCATTACGGATCATTTACACTTCCGTTCTTAGTAACAATGATCAATTCACAAGTTAAAAAAGTTTAGCTAAAACATTAGGTTTTTAAATATTTCTTGATTTTTGTAAAACTTGACAGGGATTTTTGGCTACTCATAGTAGTCATAGTCGACTAGGAGACGTTTTGCACTTCACTACTCCATACAGACTATGTAGTATATGACGGAATCTACTTTAGGGCACAGATAGACATGCTAGTAAATGAGCATGCTTACTAGCATGCTAGAAAGGAGCATGCTCAAATCAAATACTCTTGACACACATGCCATTAAGTAGCATGCTAATATAACCTATAAGAAGTTAGTGAAAATGGAAAATCAAGTGGCCCTTCGAATTGAACTTAATAAAATAGTTTTTTGTCGCCCCAGCGAGACATTTTCATCACAGAACACTATTACTTGTATTTTGCAAAAAGTATGCTCGTTACTAGCATGCTACTAAATAAGCATGCTCAAATCAAATACTCTTGACACACATGCCATTAAGTAGCATGCTAATATAACCTATAAGAAGTTAGTGAAAATGGAAAATCAAGTGGCCCTTCGAATTGAACTTAATAAAATAGTTTTTTCGTCGCCCCAGCGAGACATTTTCATCACAGAACACTATTTTGATGCGATACACACATATGACAGCTTTCAACTGAATGACACTAGCATGCTTATAAGCAAACCTGTTCACCCGCGCCGCAGGTAGCATGCTAGAAAATTGAACGACGGAAATTTTTGACAATGACATAAGCATGCTAGAAATGAGCATGCTTATGTCAAGCAAAGCGTGTACACACATGCTACTAGGTAGCATTTGCTACGTAGTAGCATGCTTTACTAGCATGTCTATCTGTGCCCTTACTCTGTGGTCTAGACCAAGTCTTGACAAAAGCAAACGTCATTAAATGTATGGGATGACATTTGACATATCATGTTAAAGCATTATAAGTAAGCAGACGTAAAATATTTAAAAGAAGAAGAAGAAGAAGCAGACGTAATGTATATGTTCCAGGGACTAGACAAATACTATCCTACTATCCTATCCTACTTAATATTATAAACGCGAAAGTTTGTAAGTATGGATGAATGGATGGATGTTTGTTACTCTTTCACGTAAAAACTACTGAATGGATTTTAATGAAACTTGGCACACATATAGATTAGGTCCTGGAATAGCACATAGGCTACTTTTTACCGCGGGGAAACACTTTATTTCCACGGGAAATCAATTATGAATTATGAAACGCATTTAATGTTAATGAAGAAGGTGACTGACTCTTTGACTGACATATCAACGCACAGCCTAAACCACTGGGTCTAGAAATAGTTAAAGATCGTAGGTCGATATAAGGGCATTATTGTGCGCTGGTTGTAAAAAACATAAGTCTTCTACCAATGGATAGGGTGCCAATAGACGATCATTTAACGATTGGGAGGGAAATCAGATTCATCCCATGTGCGCGGGGGGAGGGGATAGAAGGGGGCGAATTACGCACCATTATAATTATTTTTTTACGGATCAGTTAATGCTACTAGGGCTTGTGTGGTATTGTTTTCAGGGAAAACAAACACAAGGAATTCATTTTCGATGCTTAAAATGTATAATTTCATTGAAGAAATAATATTTTTAACGAAAAGTAATAAAAGTCACATACATAATTTTTTTATAAACTGCCATATTTTTTGAAGACCTTATATATTGCGACCACAAAAAACATTTATGTAAAGTTAATTTAACCTAGTTTACAATAATATATAACTGTAGTATACTTCTCATACAAGAACTATAAGAAAAAAAAGAATGCGTAAATTGTACCGAGGATTTCTTGCACTCGAGTAGTGTGAAAGTTTCATAGTGTGTCCACTCAGGTTTTTGTTTTCATTCGTGACAAAGATTTTTTCAAGCTTTGGCACATTGTTGCAACCAGTTAGTATCTTATACCGGGTGTTAGGGACAGCCATCGGAATACTGCAGGAGCGTGATCAGTCAACGAAAAAAAAAATCCGCGTCTAAATACAAACTGCCGGATCAAGTTTACAATTTTGTATGGAGACGCGGACTTTCCTGAAAGATTTGTTCACTGAAAGTTGTTCCATGTTGTTGACTGATCATGCCCCTTTAGTATTCGGAAGGTTGTTCCTAACAACCGGTATGTTTCAATAAGATCTCCACGTTTACTTCTCTCTTCTAATGTGGTTAGGCCTAAAGATGCTAAGCATTGCTCGTATCCAGGTTTCGAAGGCAGGTTACCATTTTTGTAGCTCTTCTCTGTACTTTTTCAAGAAGGTTGAAAATTTGAAAATATGGACTCCATATTTGAAATCCGTACTCTAGCAAGGGACGAACATAAATTTTGTAGACCTTTAGGAAAAGTCCTTTGTTAATGTGGAAAAACGCCTTCCTTATAATGTATAGTAAAGAATTTGCTCTTTTTGTGATACCAATAATGTGTTCTTCCCACTTCAAGTTCTGCATAACAATAATGCCTAAATCCTTCTGACAGGACACGCTAGCCACTACTTTGCCCTATATGGTATAAAGATTCTTGGGGCTTTTATTGTCAATGTGTAAAACAGTACACTTTTCAGCTTTGAGTATTACAAGCCAGTCTTTAGTCTATTCAATAATGCGGTCAATATTGTCTTGCAAGATGTTATGTTTAATTAATGGGTTGCCCATAATTTTTGTGTCGTCAGCGATCAGGGAGACTTCTGACTGTATAACTTGATTAAAATCTATCAGGAAGATACCAAAAAGAGTAGGTCCTAACACTGATCCTTGTGGTACACCGCTAAGGACATTGTGTGGTTCAGAAAAACATTCTCCAATTCTAACACGAATGTTTTTCCAGTTAAGAAGTTCTCTATCCATTTGAGGAGATCACCACGAATCCCAAAATGTTCAAGTTTACAAATTAATCTTTTTATAGGGACTCGATCAAATGCCTTCTCATAATCCAAGTGGATAACATATGTAGGTTCATGATTGTTCTAGCTCTGAGTCCATCTGTCAAGGCAGCAAAGCATGTTGGTTACTGTGGATCTCTTTGGCACAAATCCGTGTTGTTCCTGATTATAACATTCTCCATCTCCAAAAATTTCCTCATTTCTTTAGCTATAATCTTCTCCATCACTTTGCGTACTATACAGGTAAGGCTAATTGGACGATAGTTAGCGGCAGCAAGTTTGTCACCTTTTTGATAGATGGGTGTGATAATAGCTTCTTTCCAGTCATCTAGGAGTTCATGTTGTTCGAAGGATAGTTGCATAATTTGAGCCAAGGTTGCAGATATGGTAGGGCAACATCTTTTGAGTTGTTCAGCTGGTAATTCATCAGGGCCCATAGCAGTATCATCTTTGAATGTGCTAATCGTTTTCGCTTTTTAATTGTCTGATGTAAATTCTATGTTCTCTATTACATTTTAGACTCGAGGAACACTTGGTGTAGGAATGGTTACATTTTCTGGTTCCCGAACATACGATTTTTCAAATTGTTTGGCAAAATGATTGGCAAATTTTTCTTATCGTTAGTAATTAGATGTGTGTTTTCGTTTCTAAGTGACGGTGGTATAGAAATTTTTGAAGTTATCTCCTGGCGGATGGAGTTGTAAAAATCCTTAGGAGCCTTTTAAAAAATATTTTTCACAAAATTTATCCTTGTCGATCTGGCCAGGCTCACTATTTTGTTATTAACTGACCGGTATTCTCGATATGAGGCATCACTCTTATCAGTTTCTTTTTTTCTTGGGTAATTTTTTATAATTTGCTGTCCAATCCATGGTTTGTTTAAATTTTGTGATTTCTTACATTTTTTTATAGGTACATGTTGAGGAACAGCACTGTCTATTTTTGTTAAAAGTTCGACTGAATTGAATCTTTATTTTAAATACATCTTAATGATAATAATGTCATTTTATTACTAGGTATCAAATAATTCTTCATTCTGCTACTAATATAAGTAGGTACTTAAAATTAATTACGTTTTTATTGACATGAAATGTTACTTTCTCACTTATTATATATTATAATATAACAAAGATGAAAGATTTGTATTTTTGTATGTATGCATATTTGTAACGAATAAATTTAAAAACAAATAAAAATTTATCATTTTGAATTAACTCTTCATATGCATTTTTATATAAAATATATACCACATAAGCCCAAGCATAAATCTTGAAATTAAATAATATGATCGGATAAGTACCTCAGCGTATTACAGCGCGCTTATTTTTCTTGGCGCATTCTTTATTTTTTTTCTTACAGTTCTTGTATGAGAAGTATACTACAATTATATATATTTTTAAATTGGATTAAATAAGCTTTAAATAAATATTTTTTGTGGTCGCAATAAATAAGGTCTTCAAAAAATATGGCAGTTTATAAAAAATATATGTATGTGACTCTTATTACTTTTCGTTAAAAATATTATTTCTTCTATGGAATTATACATTTTAGGCATCAAAAATGAATTCCTTGTGTTTGTTTTCCTTGAAAACAATACCACACAAGCCCTAGTAGCATTAACTGATCTTTAAAAAAATAATCATAATGGTGCGTAATTCGCCCCCTTCTATCCCCTCCCCCCGCGCACATGGGACGAATCTGATTTCCCTCCCAATCGTTAAATGATCGTCTATTGGCACCCTATCCACTGGTAGAAGATTTATGTTTTTTACAAGCAGCGCACAATCACCAAGGTACTATCTTTAACTAAAATGCCAAATTTGGCATGAAGGATACTTATTAGGTCTAGGGGTGTACTAAGAAAGGGTTTTACAAAATTCCACCCCTAAGGGGGTAAAATAGGGGATGAAGTTTGTATGAAAGTCCGTCAGTTTTAAAGTAAGGATCTTCGAACTTTGTATTTAGGCTGACAATTAAAAAATTAATATTTATGTGTATCAGGGTTTTTGAAAATTCGACACCCTAAAGGGTGAAAAGGGGGATGAAGTTGAAAATCCTTTATTTTTAAAGTAAAATCCACATAATTTATTATTTAGGCATTAGGGTTGTAATTCTATGCAACGTTCATCACTGTTATTGTAATTCCACCCCAAATTCAACCCCTAAAAGAGGGAAATGGGGTGGAAAAGTCTAAAAACCAATATGGGTATCGTTTGTATGGTTTATTGGGTCACTGATTGCGAAAACTACAACAATTTTGAAATCCAACGTGGCGGATGTGAAGTACCATCATCCCCTGGGGATGGGGTTGGGGTGCGATATGGTTCAAATGTCTAAAAATCAATATGAGGGTGATTTGTATGGTTTATCTGGTCGCTGATTACGAAAACTACAATAAATTTGGAATCCAACGTGGTGGACGTGAAATACCATAATCCCCTGGGGATGGGGTTGGGGTGCACTGGGGTTGAAATGTCTGAAAATCAATATGGGTGTCGTTTTTATGTATATATGAGGATAGGGATAGCGGCTAAGATGGCGTTAGGGGTAGGAATAGGGGTAGGGATATGGATAGGGAGGGGTAGAGGGAGGGACAGGGAGTGGGAGAGGGAGAGAGAAGGAGAGAGGGAGGGGGAGGGGGAAAGGGGGCGGTAGAGTGAGGGCGATGGAGGGGGAAGGGGAGAGGGGCAGGTACAGGGATGTTTTGACGGACGGTTGGACAGATGGTTGGATGGACAGATGGACGACAGATAGACGGAAGGGTGGATGGGTGGATGGTCAGATAGATAGATAGAATCCCTCGCGGACGAAGTCGCGGGCAACAGCTAGTACGTAATATGTTCAAGTAAACGGAATCATGGTTAGGTACGAACGATAAATTATTGTAATTATATAGTAGTGCAGGAGTGAAGCTAACTACAGAGGGTCCTTTCATATGTGTGCTATCTATTTAGTCCAGTCTGGGACGGGGGAGTCAATTCTTGACTATACCTATCATAGCATCCCATAAAAGGTTAACTGCTGGACATCCAGGAGCTCCCTCCAGAACTCCAACGAAAACGTGGGGTACTTTGGAGGGGATTTACCATACTCACCACCTATCACTGGATGATAAAATATCACCTATGAGCCCTTCCTATATTTCAGTCAAGAAAGAGCATCTCAAGTTTCAAATTGGACTTTGAACCGCATCGCATCTGCTCTTTACTGTGCCTACCACAGAATATTTTATATTCCGTGATGCCTACACAAATAACAGGTAAATGAAATAATATTATGAATACATACTATGATCCCAGGCTCAACACTAGTCGCTTCTACTGCGCCGTCTGGTTTTTGTGTTTTCATTCTTTCGCGAATAAATTGAATATCGTACAGTTTAATAAAGGTTAGCCTATGAACTCTTCTACTTCTGAAATTAAAAAAAAATAATAGGTCTTTACCTATGAAATTGCCGAAATTTTCTTACAGATTAATGAGATCATAATTCCTATAATTCTAATGCTATTTTTTCATTTGTTTTATATTTGAAAGTTGACTGCCAGGTTATCAATTTACGCATAAAATAAAGTTTTTATTTTTAGTTTGATATATAAAATTAAAGGTTTGAAAATTGTTCGTCTTAAATGTCGTCCGATTTCATCATTAGATTTGTTATATTTTTTTACAGATAATATTTTTCGAAAATTAAATTTAAGCTTCTGTTAGCTTAATGTTTTCCCAATAATGCTCAAAAAAATAAAAAAATTGGATTTATAATTCCTAAGAAAAATGCAAAAATGTTAGTACTGAAAATTGAGTTTACCTAAAATTCGCCATACAAAACGGCAATTTCATAGGTAAAGACCTATTACCAGTTTAATATCGCAAGTACAGTCAGGAGCTCGTCAAGCTTGACGCATTAGAGTTTGTACCGCGCTTATCATAGTCATTATAGAGAAAGTACTTATCTACTTATCCTATATTCCCATACAACGTGTTAATGGAATAAGCGAAACCCTCAACACCCCAAATGATTTTTATTAATACAAATCCATTCCCGTCAATAAAACCTTAAAAATAAAAATTTATAGATATACCTATTGTTATTTTAAAGTTTCATCGTCGTTCTAGAGGTTCTAGTAGATTTTCACGCCACGACCACTTCCCTCCCCTCCTCACCGTTCATGAACCATGCGCCAAAGAGGCCGTGTGGTGCGTCGCCCGCGCGCCGCGTAGCCACAGAAATATTTGAAGCGGCAAAAATTTTAATTTAAAAAAAATACCACTATGGTGCCGGCAAAGAATAGGAATAAAATTGGCCAATAATTACCCAATTTTATTCCCTTGTGAAGAGAACTAGCCACATATCACCAGACCAGCACGAAAAATACTAGAATTTCTCTGGCTGAAGAATTAAAAACATCAATATATAAACTATGCCAAACAAACTAAACTCTTATTGCAAAGAAAGACTCAACAACTGCGATTTGTACAAGGACATGGGACTCTATTCTTGAATAGGTATCACCGGGTGATAAAATATAACTATTGAGACTTAAAAAAATCGAATCCGCACTGTTAAAACGTTAAAAGGTAAATGAAAATTAACACTCAAACATTACATCCTGTACTATTAAACGAACAATATTTGTATATATATATTTGTAATCGGTTTCTGGAAAATGGCTCTTACAATTTCGATGACATTTACTATACAGGGGTTTTCGGGGGCGAAAAATCGATTTAGCAAGGTCTCATTTCTGGGAAAATTCGTTTTCACCGTTGTTTTAATAATTTCTTTTTGCGCGTTTAAGAAACTTACAGCGCCATCTGTTGTTGAGTAGCATAGTTTGCTCACTCGATGATATTTTAATTATTAATTATACAGAGTATAGCTCGGTAGCGAAGTGATTTAGAATTTTTTGAGTTTATCACCCGGTGATTTTCAAGAATCTAGTCCCATGGCCGGGGTCTGATAGTATTCAGGGACTCAATTCTTGAAAATCACCCGGTGATAAAATATCACTTTCGAGACTTTAAAAATTCACATTTGCCCTGATAAAGTGTTGAAAGGTAAATTATAATATATGGAAATCACCAATCAAGGACTGCTTTATATTTAACGTATATCAATCTTCACTTTTGAAAAGAAAAATCTGTTTTTGAATTTTTTGAGTGATATTTTATCACTCGGTGATATTCAAGAATTGACTCCCAGTTTCAGTTCTATTTGTTCGTTTACAAAATAATTTGTGTTCGAAACTCCCATGAGCACGCCAATAGAAACACTTTGGACTTAATGGCATGGTGATAGAGTTACAAATGCTTCCACTGACGTGCGGGTGACCGTACTCTGCAACGTTTCCTTTTGGTACATACTTCAACCAATAACCTGAAACTATTTGTCTGACTGCTTGTTGACCTATCATCATTGAAGACATCGAAACCAGCTGCTGCTTGATAGCAAAAGCACATCATACTTTAGAACGTAGGATGGAAACTAGATGGAGCTTGAACAACGAGAAAATCGCGAAATACCACATAGTTACAATTTTTCTTTTTTAATCGTTCACTCAACCATAAAATTATTAATTTGCTTTCACCACCATTTTTTCAATTTCTTTTATCAAGGTTCACCCTTAATTCGAAAGTAGGGTAACAGCACCATTTATCGTCATTTACCTATTTACTTAGTTCCTGGTTTTGCCGGTAGGGGTGCGGAAGTCCGCATGCGTACAACACTTCCTTCGGTTTCAGTACTCAACAATTTCATGAATGGCACTCGTTCAGAAACTGTCCCGAGTAGTATAAAATGTAATTTGTTAATTAATGATAGAAAATGTTAGCTAAAACCTTATTTCTTATTACTATTGAACCAATTAGGTAGTGTTGTGAATAAATAGGGATTTTTCCCGCTCATTTTGACAATAAGGAACCAAAAATATCGTAAGTATATTTTAATTGTTTTTCTGGAAAGTTTTCCATAATTTTCGCTTAACGCCTTTTAAACACCGAGTTATTACAAAAGTATTATTGCAGTAATTAGCAGGAGTTCGTTTTATGTCATATTTATGTAATAAACATGCTGGAATTCTAAAAAACACAACTGCGGTAATTTTATCGATTTGACACTTTTGCTTCAATATCATTTGTGAATGGGACGGTCTCTATGCGAACTTTGTTATGAGGAAAATCAATTTTTCAAGCTCTAGGACAAGCAGTCTGTAGACATTGAGGTCAAGGGTGATTGTATTGGATATATATTATGTATTTTCTTCATATTTGTCTCAATTATTTATGACTGATGGTAACAGCTGTGTATTAGATTATCTTTTTACATCAACCGATTTAATCATTTGTGTGCTACAATCTAATAATATTAATTACTTATTAATTGACAAAGCGAACATGTCCTTGATTTTAATTTGAAATCAAACACTATTTTTGAAACTTGAGCGAAACGATAAGACTGTGATAAAATAAAGCCGATATTATACGAAATATATATTGAAGGTTCTTATTATTTAAACTTTTACAAATTCTGTTAAAATACTTAATCTAAACTGATAATTGTTTTTTTCGCTGCACGCCGTCGTTGTGGAACTCCAAACATGTTTCTTTCTTCTCTGGATTAGTTAGGGAGGTACAGTCAAAGCGCTTCGAGCCTTGTCACTTTATACCTTGCCAATTTTTTAAAATCATCTTCAACAAAACATCCAAGAAACTTCCACTGCCGGACATGGAGCTCCCTCCAGAACTCTAGCAAAAACGCGTGGTGCTTGGAGGGAATTTACCATAGTCACCACGCTTGTAAGCGTTGCGGCTACAGACCGCTGTTGTTGGTGACCGCAGTTGTTTGTGACCGCAGTGCGTAAGATGGCACGATACTCAGAAAGATGCTGCTGCCCATCCTCCAGTTTATAAGCCCTTAGTTGCCTCTTACGACACCCACAGGTAGGTACTATTCTTTGCCGGCTCCACATGGACAATAAATAATTAAATAAATGTAATTTATTGTAATATTAACTTGACGTACTCTTCATGCTTATTGTTAAGGGAGTTAGTTCTTATTTTGAGATTAACTTTTGGGGGTTTGCGTTGTGCACAGCCATAACTTGTGGTTTTCTAAAACAAGTTTCACAATTTTCAGAAAATGTCATCAAGCCCATTTCCATATACTTGCGAGCTGTGTGGGGCGGAGGGCCTTACTGACGAAGGAATGAGAGCCCACACCTTAGAGGCCCACGTCCAGGGTCGACCTGAATGCCCTTTTTGCGACTGCACAGTCCCGCAACCGCAACTGCTGGGGCATGTACAAAAAGCTCATTTGCATTATCTGACGCCAGAGAGGGAGTTAATGGCTTTTATTGATGATCAAAGTCCAAGGTATCTTCATAATTTCAGTATAATACTCGTAGTTGTAAAAAAGAATGTACCACCGCCGGGCGGAAGCTTCTGCCCTTCTCCTCTGTCTCTGTCCTTTCATTATCCTGCGAAAGGAATGGCTAATGCAGATAAAACCTGAATTGAGTTCCCGTCAAATAGGATCATAATTGAACTTGGTCGAAATTACAGTCAGCATCAAAACTGATGAACAAATTCAGATTTCCAAAATCACTATGGACTATGATAATTTTCCAAGGCCTAGTGATCCGGTGAAGGTCGTAGGAAGTAGCTGGATGTGGTAGACTGGTAATTTTTAGGAGATACCTTTATCAAGCTATGGAAATTTTTCTGGCTAGGGAGATTTTTATATGAAACATGAATACGTTTTAAGATTATATGAAGTAGCTTTATTTTATTTTTTTCTAGTTTTGATGAGGATAAAATGACAACAACAGACAGCTGCAGTTATACCACCCCTGGGTCCATCAACGGTTGGCACAGCCCTGAAGCAGCCGCTTATCAAAATGGCGCCATGTCAAACGGTGCAATATCAAAAAACTATCACAATGGTTTTCACGACAAAGAATATAGCAGTAGAAACGATAAGGAATACAGGGGTGAAAGAGATGACGATAAAAGCTCACGGTCTCCGAAAAACATTAATTTAAGTAATGGCTTGAAAAACATTAATATTAGTAATGGAGTGAATGGAGTAATACCAAAGAAACTTCAAAGTAGACAAAATTCTCATGAGGAAATAGTTAATGGACATGACAAAGAAAGAAAAGGTAGCTTAATAAAATAACATTTATTATTTATTTCTTCATTATTAATTTATTTATTCTGATCAATTTAGTACTAAATAATTTTGAATCTGTACGTTATATTTTAAAATAGTTAGTAAATGTTACCCACAGGCATACATGCAAGTCCCAGCCACAATTCATCCAGTTATGAAGGATCACCAAACAAAAATAAGGTATGGATGGTCCATTAAAGTGCTATTTACCCCATTAAGAAAAAAAGTTTAATTTGTAAATTTTATTTTTCAGCTCACTATGGCTAGCGCTGGTCAAGGATCGCCGCTTAGATCTCAGTTAGCTTTAAAATTGAAACCTAATACGCCTAAAAAATCTGCTCCTACACCAAGTCCTACAGTGCAAGTAAGTTTTTTGAAATCACGGATATCGTCTAAAAAGGAAATTCACAAGCAGGCTGTAAGCTATTCAGCCCGTGTGCTGTGACTTCATAAAAAAGTAAAATGTCAAAATTTCGATAAACAAACCGCCAATACGATTTTTTCGAAAATTTTACTATTTCGCTGCAGTTTTATTCAATTTTTTATTGAAAAGTTAATTTAAGTATTGATTAGAAATATTACTATACTTCGTCTGTGTTCAATTTCAGTGTCTTCTATGTGACTTCACATCGACATGTCCTCGAAAATTGGAAGAACATATAAATCGAGCTCATTTCGATCTCACGTCGCCTTCTTTGCTGGAAAACGCGAATTCTAATGCGAATGAGAACTTCAACACTACTGAAAATCCTACCCTAGGGCTGGGTAACCCTACTTTGACCCTGGATAACCCTACCCTAGGTTACTCTGCCATGGCAATGTCACCAGGACCTCATAGCTCTAGTTACCAATGTCCGCTGTGTGAAAGGGAGTTCTCCACTGGTTCTGACGTTGAAATGCACGTTAACGTCGAGCATAGGGATATTTTGAGTCCCCAGAAACCTGTAAGTAGTTGACCTCATATTTTGTTTATTTTACTTAAAAGGTATTTACGAGATAAATAGTCTGTTAAAGACAAAATAGTCTCCCTTATAACTTAAGTATTTTTTAAAATCAAAGAAAAGTTTAATATTTATACCTCTGCAAACAATGTGCAATTTGTTACGGCAATTTGACCGATAACATAAGCTGATGATTAAATAGTGATTGTGATTTGATTTCAATGACTTGACGAGGCAGACAGTGATGCAGGGTAAATTTTACTGGAGACTTTCACGAACTCTCCCAATTTCGCACATTCTGTTTAAGTGGCAAGCTGCAGTACTGGTTTACACTAAGTGACTAAAGCCGCATGCCTGTGCCATCTACGCGCATACCTAGGCGTGCTGCAATGGTGTAATATGTTCCTTGGAAATGATTTGTGCTTAGAAGTGTATAATGTATTTCAGGAGCAAATGGACAATGCTGCAGCAAATGACAATGATGTTGTGATGATGGAGGAGAGTCCTGTTAGCAACTGTCCTGTCTGCTGCCAGCCCTTACCACTGTCACAACATGAACTGGTAAATATTGTTCAATCAATATGTTTGCCGCTGCTACGCTTGCTTACAATACAATTAGCCAGAACTGTAGATACAATGGTAATCCAAGTTTTGAGGTTAAACGGGCCGAGCTCCTAGTTCCTAACAGCCACAGCGGCCTGCAAAGATTTATTGTAGCCATAATAATAATGTGGTAGTTGACAAAAGTTGAGGAAGCCAGGGAAGTGTGTTAAGATCTTAGCAGATGGAGACGCGAACTAGCCGTTTACACTTCGCTTGCATTCAGTCGTCAGCCAGCGCCCAACCAATTTTAGAATCCTCGGGTTCACTTTTACTTTTGTACATAAAACATTAAAATTATTGAATACTGAATAGATGTAACTAACACGCCGCCATTATTTCTACGTCCTCCATATTCGTGTACGAGGGTTACAACATGTTAATGGTAATTCGCGATGGCTCTCGTACGCGAGCTGTTCGTCGTGTGTCGAGGCGAATAGCGAGCGCGTAAATGCAGGGTCAGACTTGAGAGGGATCACAGAACTTTATTTATCCACCGAACTATATATCTGTAAATTTATCAATGAAACATTAAAACGTAGGTACACTAAAATCTCATTTCAGAAGAGCTTATGAGACAAAGTAAAAAGTATACTAAAATCTCATGTCGTAAGAGTTCATGTTTGGTATTCAATAAAACACAATAACACGAAATACCAGTTTCTATAATTTTTTTATAAAACAGCATTACTCTACGAGTAATAGTGCGGCCGATTAGCTGTTTCACGTAGACGCGCTTTACAATTTCACCAATTTTTTTCCAGGTACCAGTTAGGTATATAGCTCCCAATTTTTGATAGGAGCCAATTCTTGAATTTTAAATGGAAACCCAACTAGTACCTGGAAAAAATTTGGTGCATTTATAAGGCGTGTCCATGTAAAGGCGATATAAGACGTTAAGCGACTGGACTATAAGCAAAAATAAGACGCAGACATAATTTTTTTTTTCTCATTTGACGTTTCCGCACTTGATTGATAGCTGTTTATTAATTAACATGATTTTGAGATGCTGATCGCACCTTGACAGCTGATACGCTCTCCGAAAAGATGTTGAGAGCGATTTATTAATACTACCCTAAAAAAACATACACCAAAAACTCTAAGAGCTTATGAAAAACCTAAAAAATACATAAAATTAACTCGTCTTGTAAGAGCTCATGAGACTAACTAATACATACACCAAAAGCTCATGTCATAAGAGCTCATGAGACAAACTAAAAAATAAATCAAAAACGCATGTCGTAAGAGTTTATGAGATAATCTAAAACATATACTAAAAACTCATTTCATAAGAACCCACGAGACAAGCTAAACAATAGGTACATCTAAAACTCATCTCGAAAATACACTAATGTCTGATGTCAGAATAGCTGATGAGAAAACACAAAAATACACTAAAAACTTGGTTCATAAAAGCTTATGAGGTAAACTAAAACATACACTAAAATCTAATGTCAGAAGAGCTCATGAGACAAACTAAAAAATACACAAAAACTCATCTCGTAAGAGCTTATAAGAATATACAAAAATCTCATCTCGTAAGACTCATCTCGTAATCAAGACTCATCTCATAAGACTCATCCCGTAACCGTAAGAGCTCGTAACGCAGGTTCGAATCCTGCCTGTGGTTGTGAAATTTTGCGATTTTCTACTTTGTAGATTTATCCGTACACAGGAAGTGTTAAAATAAAATCATTTTCAATTATACGTAGTGTTACCAATTTTCAACTCGAAATCTGTCTGCAATGATGGACTAGTTGAGCTAGTACAGCAAAAATGATTTTTCTACTTTGTAGCTCTAATCGTGAAGATAGGATGTGATCGACATGGACAGGACTTTCACTAGGCCCGCCTAGGCTAATCGTGAAGATAGGATGTGATCGACATGGACAGGACTTTGACTAGGCCAGCCTAGGCTAATCGTGAAGATAGGATGTGATCGACATGGACAGGACTTTCACTAGGCCAGCCTAGGCTAATCGTGAAGCTAGGATGTGATCAACTTTAAGGACAGACTTTCACTAGGCCCGCCTAGGCTAATCGTGAAGCTAGGATGTGATCGACATGGACAGGACTTTCACTAGGCCCGCTTAGGCTAATCGTGAAGATAGAATGTGATCGACATGGACAGGTCTTTGACTAGGCCAGCCTAGGCTAATCGTGAAGATAGGATGTGATCGACATGGACAGGACTTTCACTAGGCCAGCCTAGGCTAATCGTGAAGATAGGATGTGATCAACTTTAAGGACAGACTTTCACTAGGCCCGCCTAGGCTAATCGTGAAGCTAGGATGTGATCGACATGGACAGGACTTTCACTAGGCCCGCCTAGGCTAATCGTGAAGATAGGATGTGATCGAGAATCACTCCTACTGCTAAGTTTTCACGGTTTTCTCTCTCTAATAGCACAAACAAATCAATATTGTTAGTAAACACTAAACAAGACGTTATTTTGAAAACGATTTATTAAACGATAATTTAATAACGGAGGAGGTTCAATAAGGAATATTAGTAAACTAATACCATGTCGCTGATTGCTGGAGTCTTAAATAAGTCCGAGTTTCCTAATGACTAGTTTAACTAATGATTACTAAGTGTAACATAGATTAACAACAAATTAACTAATGCATTTTGAATTGTTTATACTATTTCCTATCATTCGATTTTAACTTGTAAAGACGTAAAACTGCATCGTCTATAAATAAGTTTCGAAACTCTTTGTTGAGAGTAAACATGCGTTCTTTGAACTCAAATCTTCATTCATTCATAACATCCCATGAAACGTCCACTGCAGGACAGGGAGCTTCTTCCAGAATTCCATCTTTTTCTGGAACAATGTGGAGAAGTACCGCGCTTGTAAGGGTTGCGGCTGGAACTATGGATCGCGGTTGTTGGTGACCGCAATATGTAATATGGTACGATTTACAGAGGGACGCTGTTGCCCATCCTTCCCTTAGTCACTTCTTACGACACCCACGGGTAGAGATGGGTTGGTACTATTATTTGCCGGCACCACTCAGGCAAACTGAACTCAAATAAGATAAGTAAACTACTTAGTCTGTTCTTGAATATCACTAAATTCGAGTGATTTTTGAAATGTTAAAAACTTAAAACGCACAGATAAACTTGTGGGAATACCGTTCTTAACTTATAATAAGAAAAATCAGTAATTTTGAAATTTTTTGGATGATATTTTATCACCCAGTGATAGGTTATACAAGTACGATGATTCTTCTTAGGGGTGATTCTACATCACTAATAGATTGTAAAAAAATATAAAAAAAACACTGTTTTTTTTTTGGGTGATCATAAAATTCGATTTTCCTTTGAAAATTTTTGATATTTCATCCCTTAACCTTAAGGCGATCAAATGGCATGTTTCATCTAAAAGTTTTGTTTTTTTTATCAGATCCAGCACATAGAAGAACACTTTGAAAGAGGCGAGGATGGAGGAGCAGCATCTATGTCTGCAGCTGAGAGGGAAGCCATGAGGACCAGGGAGGAGCAGGAGTTCCAACTCTTGAGGGTATGAATGAGTGGTAGCTCTTTTTCGCGGTTCAACGCTGTCTCTTCAAATGCAGGTTTTTACTTAGAGTCAGACAAAAAATTAAAACAATTGCCCTAGACTTTGTCCGCGTGGGATTCGCGTAAAAAGTGACTTTTATGCTTTTCCAGGTTAAAGCCTATATTCAGATTTCAGATTCAGATTATTTTATTCAATGTAGATTCTTTACAGAATACTTATTGAATGTCATGCAGAATACAATTCAAATAGAGCGAGTCTACGCCGTTTCGGATCGTGCTGTGGCAGCGTAAAAGAAACGGCAAGAAACCACTGCAGCACGGCCTACTTTAAGAGTCGAGTATTCCTGCCAAACTTCATATAAATCTGCTCAGCCGTTTGAGCGTGAAGAGCATCAAACGTCCAATCCAAACATACAAACTTTTACTATTATATGTATAGTGAAATGTGAAACAAACGTACAGTTCAACAGGAACCCAGAATTAATAGGCACGTCGTACAGTCAAAGACAGATCAAGGTTGACACATTGCCTCGCTACAGTCGAAATAATGTGATCAGATTGACAGCAGGAGAGAGTTATGCGTGAGAGCAGGACGGAGCGATACGTGTCTCTGTCGCTCCAATAGCTTACGCATCGCTCCTTAGGCTTTTATAAATTCACCATTTTCTTCTTCAATTTTGATGTTTATTGTGAGTTCATCTGATTGACAGTGTCATCATGTTCCAGCGAAACACAAGAAACACATTGTAAAAAAGCCGACTCTTAAAGTAGGCCGTGCTGCAGTGGTTTCTTGCCGTTTCTTTTACGCTACCATAGCACGATCCGAAACGGCGTAGACTCGCTCTATTTGCATTGTATTCTGCATGACATTCAATAAGCATTCTGTAAAGAATCTACATTGAATAAAATTATCTGAATCTGTTTTTCTCTTCAGGCCCAATACGGTATGGAAGAGGACGACGAAGAAGGCTACACGGGCCGCGCCAGTAACAGCCTCAAACGAGCCGTGTACAGCGGAGCCCTATCGGTGGCCGGCTACTACGAGCGCAGCGTGGGCCTCCGCCGGGCGCAGGCTTCGGGGAAGGACACGGGCTGCTCCAGGACTGACGGTTAGTGCTGTTGAGTGTATTGCATTTTTTTTACAGCAGTTAGCATCATAACAACTCATGGAACTTTCACTACAAGACAAGGAGCTCCCTCCAGAACTCCAGCAGAAACGCGTGTTGCTTAGGAGGGGATTAACCATAGTCAATACGCTTGTAAGCGTTGTGGCTGTAATGGTACGATAGTCAGAAAGATGCTGTTGCCCATCCTCCGGTTCATGAGCCCTTAGTCGCCTCTTACGACACCCATGGGTAGAAAAGGGATGAACTATTCTTTGCCGGCACCACACAGACGAAGCACGGATGGCACAAAAGTTTAAATGCTAAGTGAAAATTCAGTTCTTTTTTCTCTTTTTAAGCAGTCCATCTAGGTCTGCTTCTGGACATAGCTCTCTTAGACCCTGTCCAGAAAGGGCGAATTCGCCGCGAATTGTTACGCGCGAGTTTCTACGCGCGTAGGCGAGGTACTGGGTGTCAATACATTGCGTCCACAAGCATCGCGCGAATGTTCTCGGCTCGCGCGAGTCGAGATACTAGGAGCGCCTTGTATGCGTCCAGATGAACGCGCTAAACACGCGCGAGTAAATCGCGGCGAATTCGCCCTTTCTGGACAGGGTCTAAGAGAGCTATCAAATTTTTACAGCTAACAACGTGGTATACTTCAGGGTAATGTGTCGAATTCTGAGTTTAGATGACGATAAATTGTGACCTTATAGTTCTTGAATTTTGTTAAGTCTAAAAAAAACCATGAGGTTCATCAGTAAGATTAGCTACAGCTCACTTGTTAGCTATCTAACACACCTCTGGTATAAGCCACCCTTAAACTTTGTTAAAAAAAAAACTGCAAGATTGTATTTTTTTTATTGTCAAAACTATTATCATCTGAAGTGCGTCACTCCGATTCACTGGCCATATTTAAAAGCAAATTGCGACAACATTTCCTTGCTTTAGTTATGAGTTTGCAACAATAATTATTATTGGTATATAATTATATGTATGTAAGTATATATAATTTATTTTAATGTAAGTATATACATACAAAATTATATATGTTTGTATATTTATGTAATGTATTTATGTATTTGATATTTATTTTGAGTATTTTATGTAAATACAATGTCTTTTTTGTTTTTCATTTATGTAGTTTATATGAGTGCACTACACTGCAGAATTCTGTAAATGTTGATTTCGTCAAAAGGTTGTCTGGAAGAGATCACTCTTAGTGATAAGACCGCCTTTTGCCCACATTTTATTACTGGTTATGTGTTGTTGAGGAAAGATAAAGATTTGAAAATAGTAAACCGGTGGGAAATGGATGCTGTCACTCACCTGAACTGGCGTGGATTTCTTCTTTCCAGGGCCCTGGATCTTGTGGCAGCTCCTGCTGATGTTACAGGTCACAGGTTCCAGCTGTAGGTCGATTCGTGCTACAAACGACGCGGTTTTTCCTTAATTTTAGATTAATTTCGCGGCCAGCTGTACGGAGCGGCATTCGTTGACGAGAATGAGTTGTAGAAGATTATTTCTGGTAGGTGGCAGCACATGTCGATTGGTACATGCTGCAGTTTCGTTCTACGCAAGGTTTGTGAACTGATCCATTTCCATATAGTTTAATATTAATGCGAAATTATAAAAGGGCTTTGTGCTAGTTAAAATGAAACGTTGTGATTAAAATACTAAAGTACGGAACATGCCGCCGACCTTAAAATAACTAGTTTATTTTAACAGAATACATAAAAAGAAACTATCCTAACTTACGAACTATGAAAGCTATCATTGCCTATTTATTCAAGAGGCAATGGACAGACCTTTACAACGGGCCGTTTGCTTAGAGTGTTACCAATGCGTACGGTAACGACACGAGTAACACCATCTGCGCCTGGATGCAGCTGTTGCACGCGAGCCAAGCGCCATTGTAGTGGTGGTAGTGTGTTGTCTATTATCACGACTACTGAACCCTCACGAAGAGATGTGTCAGTGTTATCGCGGAACCATTTGCTTCGTTGTTGAAGTTGATGGAGATACTCTACGCTCCAGCGCTTCCAAAAATGTTGAACAGCTTGTTGTATGACTTGCCATCGAACCAGTCGGTTTGGGTTATCATTCGAAAAATCAAACTCAGGCAAGGAAGTAATTGGTTCCCCGATTAGGAAGTGTCCGGGTGTAAGTGGTAATGGATCAACTGGATCATTACCTTGTGCACATAGCGGTCTCGAATTGAGTACTGCTTCAATTTGACATAATATTGAATTAAATTCGTCGTAAGTTAGGGTAAGGTGCCCTATGACTCTGTGCAAATGAGTTTTCATACTTTTAACAGCGGCCTCAAAAATCCCGCCAAAATGGGAGGCATAGGGGGGGTTAAAGTGCCAAGTCATGGCTAGATCGGTCAGCTGTTTGCTAATAACCGTTTGGTTCTCTTCGTTGCGTAGAAACGAGTAAAGTTCGGATAGGTAACGATCGCATCCGACAAAGTTTCGACCGCAATCGGAGTAAATATCCGTACATAGTCCGCGACGGGATATGAACCGGCGTAATGCGTTAAGAAACGATTCGGTAGATAGGTCAGGGACCAATTCGAGATGTATGGCCTTCGTGGACATACACACAAAGACGCACACATATGATTTAAAAACTTTCGCGTTGCGAAATTTGTGGGACTTCACGTGAAAATGTCCAGCAAAATCTACACCAACGTGAAGAAAAGGGCGAAGAGCGCGAACTCTAGCGGCCGGGAGAGAAGCCATCGGTGGCTGTGGTGCAATAGGGCGCGCACGGAAGCAGCGTACGCAGCGGCGAGTACGCATACGGACTGCATCGCGAGCAGAAAGAATCCAGTATGTCTGTGCAAGAAGGAATTGCAACGTCTGAGGACCAACGTGCAGATTCGTAACGTGATAAGAATCAATCAATAGGTTTGTAAAATGATGTCGCTTAGGCAAAAGAAGTTGATGCTTAGCATCATAAGGTACGTTGGCTCGATCGATCCTGCCGCCGACCCTGAGAAGTCCAGCGTTATCAAGGAACGGTTTCAGCTTTCGTAAGCGCTTGGTGGCTATATCATCGTCTCTAAGACGTTGAATGTCTTCTTCGAAGCATTCTTGTTGTACAAGTTGGATGACTCGGTTTCGAGCGAATCTCGTTTCGTGGACTGTAATATAAGGTGA
This sequence comes from Athrips mouffetella, assembly GCA_947532105.1. Taxonomy (NCBI): domain Eukaryota; kingdom Metazoa; phylum Arthropoda; class Insecta; order Lepidoptera; family Gelechiidae; genus Athrips; species Athrips mouffetella. The sequence continues at coordinate 3,716,567 of OX383976.1, read as the reverse complement.
GTCGTAAGTTTTCGATTTACGACATTTGTGGTAAAATCGGAAACACAAGGATATAATGCGTATCATTTTTGGTAACGATGAAAATCGTTCCATAAATTGAGTGTCCGGTTTACCATTAGACACAAGAACGTGCTTGCGCCGCTCTTCGTCTGTTTGAACAGTGTCAATGTTCGTAACAGGCCAATCAGACTGGGGTTGGCGAAGCCAAGTAGGTCCTCTGAACCAATGCTCCTGGTTCAGCTCGGATGGGAGGACACCACGGGACGCTGCGTCCGCAGGGTTATCTGCTGATCGCACGTGGCGCCAGTGAGGGGCAGGCACGCGGTTTGTGGTCTCGGTTATGCGGTTGGAGACGTATGTGCGCCACTCGTGAGGAGGTGAGCGCAACCATGCAAGTGTGATTGAAGAATCACACCATGCAAACACGTTATCGAGCGATAAAAATCGATAAGATGTTAATATTTTATGAATGACCTTCGCTAAAAGCAATGCGCCGCACAGCTCGAGTCGAGGGAGTGAGAGGCGTTTTAATGGCGCAACTTTTGTTTTTGAAAAGAGAAGATGTGTGTGTATAACACCTTCCGAGTCGACAACTCGCATATATACGCAAGCTGCGTATGCTTTTTCAGAGGCATCTGAAAAGCCATGAAGTTGCATGTCGTTCATGCTTGGAAGAACAAAACGAGGTAATTTTATATTTTGTAGCAAGTTAAGTTCTGATACAAATTTATACCAAAGTTCGCGTATACCAGCAGGAGGAGTAGAATCCCAACTGGTACCCGCCACCCAAACCAGCTGAATCAGATGTTTGGCGAAGATTACAATGGGGCTAAGAAAGCCCAGAGGATCGTAAATTTTCGCAATTGCTGCCAACATAACACGCTTCGTGCACGATTGGGATGGTATTTCGGTTTGATATGTAAAAGTATCAGATTTTGGGTTCCACTTCAGTCCCAAAACCTTAACTGACGTGTCACTATCTAAAGCCGATAGTATCAGAGCATTATCTGGATTTGAATCTTCTTTATTTAAGGCAGCTAAAAATTCTGAGCTGTTGCTTGTCCATTTATGGAGCTCAAATGTTCCTGCCTGACATAGAGCAATAAGGTCTCGTTGAAGATTCAGAGCATCATGCAGGCTATCTGTTCCTGTAACGATATCATCGACGAATACTTCGTTAAGGAGCACTTGAGAAGCAAAGGGGAACGATTCGGCTTCGTCGTACGCTAACTGACGTAGCGTGCGAAGAGCGAGAAAGGGAGCGGAAGCAACACCGAATGTGACAGTGCACAGACGATATTCCTGTACCGGGTCCAGTGGAGAGAATCGCCAAAGGATTCGTTGAAAGTCCCTATGTTCTTGACAAATGTCAATAAAACGATACATCATTTTGATGTCGGCTGTAAATACGATTTTGTGAAGCCGAAATTTTAAAAGAACGTCTGTAATGTCCTGGTGCAACTTTTGACCAATAAGAAGGTTGTCGTTAAGAGAGCGCCCCGAAGTAGTTTTAGACGAAGCGTCAAAAACAATTCTGTTTTTTGTTGTAGCAGCGTCCTTTTTTACTATACAGTGGTGGGGGATGTGATAAGGATTTACGTCCTTTTCGTCTGGAGTCGGAGCTAATTCCATGTGTCCCAAGTCCAAATATTCTTGGAAGCACTTGTTGTAATCTTCTCGTAAAGCAGGATCACAAGAAAGACGTTTTTCTAATTTGTATAAGCGTGAGAGAGCTATGTCACGTGATTCGCCTAAGGGAGGCACGTTATCCTTAAAGGGAAGAGACACGATGTATTTCCCGTTCTCGGCGCGTTTGTGAGTTTTCTGATAGATCCCCTCACAAAGAATTTCATCTCGTGTTAGGGGTTGGTCTTCAGGAACAGACTCAAGTTCCCAAAATCTTTGAATTTGGTTATCAAGTTGACTTGAGGTAACATTCATACATACTTGTGGTGTAGGAACGCTATGTGAAATTTTACCATTCAGTAAGTAACCAAAAATACTATTAATTGCCACAGGCGTGCCCTGGGGACCCTTAATATTGTTGTGAAGTAGTATGCTATCACTATAATCCGACCCCAAGAGCAGGTCCACGGGACGCGAAGAGCCCAGTTCGGGATCTGCTAGAGGAAGACCTTTGAGGTGCGCAATATGCTCGAAAGAGCTGGGAATTTCCGGTAAGTAACTTGTTATCTTAGGTAAGATAAGAGCTTCAATGTATAGTTTAGGTATCGGTTTGTCATGAGGTGTAACCTCACACATGACATATCCACGAGGCAGTTCATCTTTGTCGCCGATACCAGTGATAGTAGCACTCGATTGAGAGTGAAAACGTGGTAAGCCAAGACGCTGGACGCACGACTCAGTAATGAGTGTGGCCTGAGACCCTTGATCCACGAGGGCGCGTACCGTACGCGGAGCATAAGGTCCGGAGTCCATTGGTCATAAATTGACTAGTGCGGTAGTAAGCAGAACTGTGCATTTTTTATCTGAAGATGAAAGGCCAGACGCACCAAGTATTGGTGAGGGCGCTGAGTTTTCCGCTACTGAGTGGAGCTCAGGGGAAGAGACGGAACATTCCGTTGTTAGAGTTACAGTTTTGGTAGGCACTTCTTCGTGTATAGAAGAATGATGCCGCTGAGAGCAAACACGACAGTTATGACGCGATTTACAGTTTTTCGTTTCATGTCCCAACATTAAACAATTGGTACAAACTTTATTTGACTCGATAAATTGTTTACGTTCTGTCAATGTAAGCTTTGCGAATTTTTCGCATTTACTTAATGGATGTGAAATATCCTTGCAATATGTGCATCGTAAGTATTTAAAATAATCCGCTGAAGTCGCGGAGTGTACACTCATAGTACGTGTTGACGGGCGCGATATAGATTTCTCGGCGTTAGCATTGTGCTGCGCATCAGAGTGCGAGCGAGACAGCACATTTCGCGAGAACTGAGCATGGCGCGACGAAAAGGCAGCGGATGCCGGGGTGGCCGAGCCGCCAGCAGCGAGCGGGCGCGGCGCGGGCGCTGCGGGGGCGCCGAGAAGGCGCGACGTCGTAGTAGTGGATGATAACACCACTTCCGATGCCAACTCCTTATCAAGGAATTCGAGCAAAAGGGAAACATTTGGAATTTCATTAGGTTTGTCTAAAGATAGTTCAAAACGCTTCCGTAGTCTAGGAGTTAATTTACGTAGTAAAATATTCAAAAGAATAAAACTCCATCCTTTAACATCCATACCTAAAGCTTTAAGAGCCGATAAATTTTCAAGGTAGGTATTCACAACAGTCCGTATACTATGTTCAATGTTTCGCTCGTTCATGGGTTCGACATCGAGAATTTTGTCTAAGTGTTTGGTTGCAATAATTCGCACATTTTCGTAACGAGAAATCAATATTTCCAAAGCATCTTCGTAGTTATTTTCCGTGACAGGAATAGTTTTTAAAAGATTAAAAGGTTCGCCTTTTAATGTAGATAACAAAAAGCGAAAACGTTCAACATTTGTTAGTGTTTCATTATTATGCACATCAGATTTGAATAAATCGAAATACGAGGTCCATTCAGTTAAGTTGCCATCAAAAGTTTGTAACGTAAGTTTAGGTAAGCGTATGTGCGATTGTGCGGTACCTTCGCCACAGTGAGCATGAGAGTTCGCGTGAGCGCAGGGTATACTTTGTTGCGTTAAGCTTTGTTTACGTTGAATATCGCGCAGATTATCCAAAACAACTTGAACCTTGTAATAGAAAGTATCGAACGAATTACGGATGACTAACTGTTCGTCTTGTTTGAATTCGCCGTTTTTGGCTAAAAGTTTTTCTATTTTTCCTTGCACTTGAAAAAAGTTTTTCTTGACATTATTTAATTCTTTAGAACGAATACGAAATTCGGCTTCATTTTCCGAACAATCTACCATTCGTTGGATACTATTTAGGGCAAGTTCACGCTCGAAAACTAGTTGATTTAATTCCATTGTTGTGGATACAAAACAGGATATTGGTACAGTTAATGACAGGTCAAGCCTGACACTCGCAGCGCGATTCTAGCCCGTAAGTCTGTTGAAATAAGAACGGTACAAAGTCCAATGTGTCAAGCTTGGTGTGCTCTTGACTGTACCTAGTGAAAATAGTAGTTACTGTTATACAATATTGTTAGGTGTAAAGTAAGTGTAAGTAGATAAGTAGGTAGGCTAGTCACTGGTTCAAAAATTAAAAGTAACAAGTAGGTAGGTAGGTTAGTGTTTTACGATAATATGTAGTATCAGTATTATATTACTCTATGGTAGTATGTATGTAGCTACGAATGTATGAAGGTAATATTTAACACGTAATGCTAAATATTAGGGTGTGTTTAGCACGTAATGCATAAACAGCTAATAAGCCGGGTGTCTAGTACCTAGGTATGTAGATAAGTACATCAACCGCTAAGCTTGTGTAGGTGGGTGGACCCATGCGAGGATCGCTATGTGGGAGTTTTGTACTACGTAGTATGTACAAAAAAACCGCTTATTGTGGGCCTTGTACGTAATACAAAGCCGATGAAATAAATTCCGTGTGAAAATACAAGAATTAAAATTGTAACTAGACGTATGTAGGTAGGTAGGTACCTAGTACGAAAATACGTCGTGGACTTATTACAAAGTTATTTGTGTAAAAGGTGAGAATAAATAAATATTGTCTGTAACTAGCCTTATTGCAACGAACGAGTCGGCTCACGACAGATTAGCTCTTGGCGCACGGCATCTGTGGTACGCATTGAATGAAATATAATGAAGGTAGACAACGCACCGGTAACAAAGAAATTATGCAAAGTATCGAATGTTTATTGATTTTAAGGAAATAACTAGCACAAAACCGACCAACAACCGTGATTATCCGGCTCGAAGGACCAAAATATGTTGAGGAAAGATAAAGATTTGAAAATAGTAAACCGGTGGGAAATGGATGCTGTCACTCACCTGAACTGGCGTGGATTTCTTCTTTCCAGGGCCCTGGATCTTGTGGCAGCTCCTGCTGATGTTACAGGTCACAGGTTCCAGCTGTAGGTCGATTCGTGCTACAAACGACGCGGTTTTTCCTTAATTTTAGATTAATTTCGCGGCCAGCTGTACGGAGCGGCATTCGTTGACGAGAATGAGTTGTAGAAGATTATTTCTGGTAGGTGGCAGCACATGTCGATTGGTACATGCTGCAGTTTCGTTCTACGCAAGGTTTGTGAACTGATCCATTTCCATATAGTTTAATATTAATGCGAAATTATAAAAGGGCTTTGTGCTAGTTAAAATGAAACGTTGTGATTAAAATACTAAAGTACGGAACATGTGTAAATGTTACTTTATTAGTGTGCAATAAAGTGTTATTCATTCAACTATTAGTACTAGTAGTACTCTTGACATCGATCTAGTTTTGAGGACAGAGATGAGGTCGACGATGGAACGAGCCTGCCCAGAAGAAGCCTATTCACTCGCGACTTGAAAAGATTCGGGTTGTATGAACTCGGGAACACAGACGCAGGCAGAAAATGCCACTCTTTAGCCGTGCGCATAATGTGTCAAGCTTGACTTGCTCTTGACTGTGCCATATTCATCACGCTTGAGGACGTTGCGGCTGGCACCATGGACCGCGGTTGTTGGTGACCGCAGTATGTAAGATGGTACGATACACAGAAGGACGCTGCTGCACATCCCCCTGTTAAGGATCCCACCTCCAAAGCGCCGGTGTGCAACCCGGGTAGAGCTCGAGATTATGCCTTATTGCGTAGATACTACGGTTTATTTAGGTTTGGCATGTACGGTGACTATTGCCTATTAGGATATGAAATAATAGAAATGGGATGGTACAGTCAGAAGCAGGCCAAGCTTGACACTCGCAGTGCGATTTCCATCTCTACGCTGATTAAGATAAGTGCGGTACAAAGTTCAAAGTGTCAAGCTAGACGTGCTCTTGTCTGTACTATTCTTAGCCAGTTTGAATAAGTTTAGTAATAAAACCTAATTTTGTTTTAAATATAAATAAAAAATATTATTTTGCAGTTACTGTTGATGTATCCGATTCAGATGATGTATTTGAAAATGTTCCAGAAGATTTAGAATCATTAAAACTGGTAACAGAAGAAACAAATAAAACAGACGGTAGTTGCTCAATTAACATCTATGTATAGTAGTTCGATGTCTTGTAGATTCCATCATTAGGTCAGGTTGTCATTGACCTGTTGGGCTATCAGCCGATTCCATGGGAAGTTGTTTTTATGGGTACCGAACCAAAATTACGAGTATAAAAACGTAACCCTTATGGTGTGACTACCTCTGTCTGTCTGTCACACCTGTATATCTCAGCAGCTACTCATGCTATCGACTTGAAATTTGGAATAGTTTTAGAATATGATTGCCCAACTTAAATGCTATTGAAATAATTATAAAAATACTAGCTGTTACCCGAGACTTCGTCCGCGTGGATTTTATGAAAAAACCGTACTCGATCTCAACTGAAACATATTTTGCGTAATGCTTCCGAACCTTAAAAAGAAAGCAATAAAGGGAGTGAATGGGTAGCGAGGAGGTATTCATAAAAGTCAAAAAAGTCCCTGTCTATCCCAATCTACCCCTATCTATCATTTTCTATACCTATGTATCCTTTCTTATCCCTATCTATCTCTATCCTGCCCTATCTATCTGTATCTATACCTTCCTGTTCCTGTATATCCCTATCTATCCATATGTCCCCACCGCTGTCCCCACCGCTGTCTCTACGCCTGTCCCCATAGCTGACCCCACTGCCGTCCCCATGCTGTCCCCACCCCTGTCCCCAGCGCTGTCCACACCGCTTTCCCCACCGCTGTCCTCACCGCTATCCCCACCGCTGTCCCCACCGCTGTCCCCACCCCTGTCCCCTCTGCTGTCGCCACCCCTGTCCCCACCGCCGTCCCCAATGCTGTCCACACCGCTGTCCCCACCGCTGTCCCCACCGCTGTCCCCACCGCTGTCTCTACGCCTGTCCCCATAGCTGACCTCACTGCCGTCCCCATGCTGTCCCCACCCCTGTCCCCAGCGCTGTCCACACCGCTTTCCCCACCGCTGTCCTCACCGCTATCCCCACCGCTGTCCCCACCCCTGTCCCCTCCGCTGTCGCTACCCCTGTCCCCACCGCCGTTCCCAATGCTGTCCCCACCGCTGTCCCCACCCCTGTCCCCACTGCTGTCCCCTTCCCTGTACCCACCGCTGTCCCCATCGCCGTCCCCATCGCCGTCCCCATCGCCGTCCCCACCGCTGTCTCCACCCCTGTCCCCATCCCTATCCCTTCCCCTACCCCTACCGCTATCCTTATCTTTGTCTTTCCTTATATAAAAATAGAAACTACATTCATATTGATATTCAGACATTATAGTTCTGTTGATAGTTAAAAACGCAATAAATTATTGATGCCCCATACAAACTTTCATCCCCTATTTCACCACCTTCCAGTCTCATTTTTCAAATGAAAAGTAGCCTATGTCCTTTCTTATGATTAAGACTATCCGTACACAAAATTTCGTTAAAATCGGTTCAGCGGTTTAGCCGAGAAAGCGTTACATAAATTATTTAATTGATTCCCATAAAAACTTTCATCCCCTATTTCACCCCCTTTCAGTGTCATTTTTGAAATCCAAAGTAGCCTATGTCCTTTCGCATAGTTTAGACTATCTTCATACTAAATTTCATCAAAATCGGTTCAGCGGTTTAGCCGTGAAAGCGTAACAGACAGACAGACAGACATAGTTACTTTCGCATTTATAATATTAGTTTGGATTTGGACTAGCTGGTGCCCGCGACTTTGTCTGCGCAGATTTATAAATTGTAGCCTATGTGTTATTCTGATGTATAAGCTATATTATTGTAAAGTTTCATTTAAATCCATTCAGTAGTTTTTACGTGAAAGAGTAACAAACATCCATCCATACTTACAAACTTTTGCGTATATAACATTGGAAGGATTATTTATATTATTGTAAAGGAAGCCCAAATAGGTGGGGCAAAATTTTTAACGTAATTTTTTACGACTTAGTTTTTAAGTTATGATGAAAAATGACAAAAAAACTCCTCCCCCCCCCTCTTTATCTCCAAAGTATGAAATGAACGATTTTTAATTAAATTTAATTGGCTTCCAGGTCTCCTAGAAAGGATACAGCAGCTGAATGCTCAGAACCCGAGTATAGTGCGGACGTATCTGTGTAGTGCGGTCGACCACTACGCTAGCACTTACGGAGACAGGGGCTGGGGCTGTGGATACAGGTAGGAAGTTACACCATATGACAGAATATCTTCACCAGTACACTCAACAGCGCATCAGTAGAAACTCTTTTGGACTTTATCACATAGTCATCGAGTTGAGAAAGTTCCTACTGACGCACGGTTGACCGCACCGGGGCGCCCGAGCTTCTCTCGTTAAGATGATATGTAATTTTTTTTGGGTATTTTGAAGATAAATATCTTTTTATTTACTCAGTATCTTGCCGTGATTTTCAGGTATGTGTTTCTTGGCCTTTCAAGTGATAATATCACCAAGACCAAAACATGATTAGTGAAAATCGACTCGACAAATAAAAATCCAAAGTTGCCTCTTCAATTTTAATTCCTTCCCCTTTTTGTGGAATCTGAGGTGTTTTAAGTAGTGAAATTAAGTATACAGAAAGGTATTCGTAGTTTCTATCATATGCCCAACCTAAAATAAAAGTTAATTTTATTACTTAGTTTTTACATAAAGTCGATATTTTATATCGGGCGCTTACGTCAAGTAGTTTTGGTAGCACGCACAGTGTGATGTTTTGATTACTTATAACTGTGTACGTATTCCTCAGGAATATGCAGATGGTACTGTCGTCACTATGGAGACACCCGCAATATTCGTGCCTAGTCCGAGGAGAGCGGCCGACAGAGGGCGTGCCTTCCATACCCAGCCTACAACTGATGGTGGAGAAAGCCTGGCAGTTGGGGTTCGACACACAGGTAACTTTATCCCTCCGTGTTCTCCCAGAATATGCAGAATGGAGGAGGCAGAAATGAATGAAGGCATAAAAATGGTGCTGCCGCCACTATGCCTGGCAGATGGGGTTCGACATACAGGTAACTTTATCCCTCCGTATTCTTCCAGAATATGTAGTGCTTTCGGAGACAGAGGGCGTGCCCTCCATACCTAGCCTTCAACTAATGATGGATCGAGTCTGAAAGATGGGGTTTGATACACAAGTAAATTTTATCCCTCCGTATTCCCTAGAAATATTCAGATAGTGCTGTCGTCACTATGGAGGCATGCCTTCCATACCCAGCCTTCAACTAATAGTGGAGAGAGCCTGGCAAATGGTTTGATACACAGATAATTTTATCCCTACGTATTCCCCAGGAATATGCAGTTAGTGCTGTCATTACTACCCTTTAACTAATGATGAAGAAAGCCTGGCAGATGGGGCTCGACACACAGGTTATCTTATTTAACTATCTGTATTTCCCAGGAACATGCGGTGCTGTCTTGTTGTTTAAATAAACTTAACCTGACAGGTTTCGTGGATTTTTTCATTTTCGAGGTGAATGTATCTAAAAATTTCATTACTATCCTAGAAGATCTATTCAATAATGTTTTGCGAGTATTTTACTTAGCACCTGGGCGACCGAGCTTCGCTTTATAATAGCTGCCTCAACATTAAATTATCATTAGATGAGCAAGCTTACGCTACCCGCCAACAGATGGCGCTGTAGGTCTTTGTCTAAAATGCGGTATTTAAAAAATGCTTAAAAACGTGGAGAAAACGAATTTCCCCAGACTTGAGACCTAGCTAGATCGATTTTTTGCCCCCGAAAACCCCCGTATGGTAAATTTCATCGAAATCGTTAGAACCGTTTTTGAGAAACCGATTACAAATATATTTATATACAAATATTGCTCTTTTAATAGTATAGTACCTGGGCGACCGAGCTTCGCTCTATAGTAGCCGCCTCAACATATGGCGCTGTTATTTTTAAACGCGCTAACTTAAAAAGACGGTGTAGACGAATTTTCCCAGACACGAGACCTAGCTAGATCGATTTTTCGCCCCCTAAAACCCCCGTATGATAAATTTCAACGAAATCGTTACAGTCGTTTTCGAGAAACCGATTACAAATCAACGTTGACTTTATTACAGGGATCAGAACAGCTAGGATGTAAGTTACATAACACACGCAAGTGGATCGGAGCCTGCGAGGTGGTCACCGTTTTATCTTCGCTTAGGATAAGGTAAACTTGATACACCATCCTAAAGGGCCTTTAGACACGACTGATTTAGCTCGGGCTAATTAGCTTACAGCTGTGTTTTGTGACCTTGTCAGCGCGCCTGAATTTGTGTTGCCAGTGACGGATAATCAAAAGCAATAGATTGCTCGATTTAATTTTAAGATCTCTGAAGTTTTAACAACACAGGAGCTAAAGTAAGAGCATAGCACGATCCGAAACGGTGTAGACTCGCTCTATTTGCATTGTATTCTGCATGACATTCAATAAGTATTCTGTAAGGAATCTACATTGAATAAAATTATCTGAATCTGAAGAGATTGCTCGTTTTAATTTTAAGATATCTGAAGTTTTAACAGCACAGGAGCTTTCACTATCCCCAGTATTATTTTCAAAAATAATGTACTTTTACTGTCACGGTCGGACTTAACTAGAATGTCTTCAGGCAGTATTATCGTCACGGATAATCAAAACAGTTAAAAACTAGACACGATTTCGTTCTGTCAAAATCACCATCATTGTTCTTTAAAAAATAATTGATTTTCAAGAGCGTATTCAGCGAAGTGTAGTGGTACAAGCCCGAGCCTTTAGCCTGCGCTGAATCAGCTGTGTCTAAAGACCCCTATAGAGCACGGTGAATATTCGCAATTTTTCGAATTATCTTACTTTTGAAAATGACGGTTTTTTTTTTCAGTTCTGCTATTTTCATTATTAACGGCACTTTCCCCGCAGAGTTTCCCTCTATATTTCAAACTTTACAGTATATAGTGTTCCAGGATATATAATAATTGAAGCATTGAGATGGTAATCTATAGTAATTTAGTAATTTTTTGACAAATATTTCATTAATTAATTGTAATAGTTAAGTTTTTAATTTCATAGTTTTAATTAAATGTAATAGTGTGCATGCCTGCAAAGGTAGCTCTCAATGGGACAATGTTTTTGTAATTATATCTGCACTATGTACCTGATTGCTTTACACAATAAACATTCATTCATTCATTCATAGGAAACTTGTACCAGCGAAGGCCTCGAATCATATAGAGCAACTTTATCAAAGAAACATTTCTGGGAAATGAAAATAAATTTTGACCTCTCCATACAAACTGTTCGACCAGAGTGAGCAATTTGTATGGAAAGGTCAAATTTTTTTTAAATTTCCCAGAAATGTTTCTTTGGGAAAGTTGTTCAGTTTCGTGGACTGAGCACGCCCTTTCAGTTTTCGGTACACCGTCTCTTACACTCTGTATAGGACCGAACTTAGGAGAGTGTGCTCAAGAGCTTCATGAGCTTATTCCATCATCGCTTCTATCATCGGGAGTCCAGAGACGCAGCGCAGGATATCACCTACACTTGGTTGATATTCTACACATTCGCGCAAAGCGCTTTGTAACGTCTTTTATTATGCGCACGGCTAATGCTAGTGGAATTCTCTGCCTACGTCTGTGTTCCCGAGATCATATAACTCGAATCTATTCGAGTCGCGAGTGAATAGGCTTTTTCTGGGCAAGCTTGTCCCATCGTCGACCTCATCTCTGTCTTCAAGACTTGATCGAGGTTAAGAGTAAGCCCATTGACAATAAAAATAAATCCTCAATACCTACTCCATTTGTTTCGCGAAATTGCGTAGGTCAGATTCCTACGTTGATAGTTTTATGCCTAGAATTAGACAGTTATAGAAGATAACTTAGACCGACCTGTCAAGTGTTAGAGGCTCAGCAGACGGCAGACTTTTTGTTCTGACATTCCGCTAGTGTGGCCGGTACTGCAATTATTTTCGTAATTATAGTCATTGACGTGAGAAAAACGCTCCGTTTCTATGCGCGTATTTTTCTAAATCTTTGGTTTGGAAGGAAAATAGCTTGAACAGTTGTTCAGTTCAAAGCTTAGATAAAGTATACTCACTGAAGTCTGGTTCAAAGAGTTATTTAGTCGGAAAGGTTGTTCAGATTGATTGTTATTCAGTTTAAAATGAAGAGGAATTTTAAAACTTGTCATTTTTGAATTTTATTCTGATAAAAATTATAATTTCCGCAATACTGGCCACACTGACGGACAATGTCCGTGACTGCCCATTAGAGGTCCGCGCCACGCCGGCGTGCCGCCGCCGAGCGACCCCGGTGCGCCGCCGCCGCCGCCGGGTCACAGAAAAATTGGCGCCGAGTTCAAATTTTGCGCGCGAACTATGTGTCACGCACGCGTTGTTGTCTACTAATATTGATGCGACGTTGCCGTGTTGTGCGACTCGTGCGATCGGTGGCCCCCTCGCACAACAGCCCCACCCCGCTTGACCTTAAAATTAACGCTGAACAATGGAATATTTTAGAAGATTTAATAAAATTAAAGCATTTTTAATAAGCAGCACCTGTTGTGTCTGTTCTCTAAATGTTTGTATTATTTGTATTTTTATGTGTACAATAAACAGTTAAATAAATAAATAAATAAAATTTCTCAGAACCTTTCTAGAAAATGTTGTCGTCGCAAAAGGTGTCGTCACTTAATTTGGCACTTATTTTCAGATCTGAAATAAAATACGTCCTATTGGCGATGCCAGATGACGAATCATTAATAATTCAACGTTTAAGAAACCAGATGCAACTAAGTCTGAACAAAAGGTTTCCTGTGACTGAAAATATTGTCGCAGCCTCTTTGCTCGACCCGCGTTTCGCTAGTCTGGAAGAAATCGACACATACGTGGAAAATCATCAAATTACGAAAACATCTTTCTTGACTGAAGTTGTTAAGAAATTTGTAAAGGAGTCCGATAAACCAGCAGAATCTGTTCCTGTTTTAAATAAAAACCAGGATGTTTTACTCCAAAAGCTAGCCAAAAAACACTCCAATAGATTTCTTGATGAGGATGACGACGTCGCTCAAGAGTGTTGGAGATATTTGGCTACGGCTAACCCTTCAGATTTAGGAGATGTAGAGGACAACATTCTTAAGTTCTGGGAACAAAAAAAAGTTGTTTTTCCTTGGCTTGCCGGATTAGCGCGATCGCTTCTATCTATCCCAGCTACAAGCACGCCAAGTGAAAGGGTTTTTTCTGTAGCTGGGTTAGTCTTGACTGCGAAGAGATCGCGTCTAAATCCTGCAAAAGTTAACAAAATTATTAGTTTAGCTACTTAATTCTCCTAAAAATATTTTTTTTATTAAACAAAGAGAGATTTTTCTACTTCCCGCCCACCCCTTAATATCTTTAAAAATAACTAGCCCACGCCGGCGACGCCACGCCGCGCCGGGTGCCGCACCCGGCGCGCCGCCGCTGGGCTTTTGGACTGCGGCGCGGACCTCTACTGCCCATATCTTCCTGCCTCTTCATCTGCTGAGCGCCATAGTGGCTACGCAGGATTGTACCCCGTTGTATGAAGGGTGTAAGGGACAGCCTTCCGAATACTGAAAGGGCATGATCAGTCAACGTAACTGAACAACTTTCCGCGAATAAAACTTTCAGGAAATAAAAAAAAAATCGGCCGCTCCATACAAAATTGCAAGATTGATTGGACAGTTTGTATGGAGAGGTAGAAATTTATTTTCATTTCCAGAAAGTTTTATTCGCTGAAAGTTGTTCAGTTACGTTGACTGATCATGCCCTTTCAATATTCGGAAGGTTGTCCCTTACACCCTGTATAAGGTGTGATGGACGATGTACCGAAAACTGAAAGGGCGTGTTCAGTCAATGAAACTGAACAACTTGCCCAAAGAATCATTTCTTGAAAATTAAAAAAAAAATTTCCTCTCTGTAATTGTTCACGCATAGTTTGTATGGAGAGGTCGAAATGTTTATTTGGGAAAGTTGTTCAGTTTCGTAGACTGAGCACGCCCTTTCAGTTTTCGGTACACCGTCCTTCACACCTTGGCCAACCTGGAGAAGTCTAAATAGGCTGAGGACCCAAGTTGGCCGAAGCAAGGGGTTCCTAAGTAGCGCACACGCCAGCTGTGAATGTGGAGAACTCCTGCAAACCATGGCACACCTCACTAATTGTCCCGCGTGCCCGACCACCTGCTCGCGTGAGGACTTACTTGACGGTAACCAGAGGGCTACCACGGTAGCCGCTTTCTGGGCAAGTAAGATTTAGCCTGTGTTCTTGCCGACACGAAAGAAGAAGAGAAGAAGAAGACCGTGTACTTATTTGATTGTGTTTTTGTCCAGATGCCAGCTGATAGACTTCCACAAGCCGACGGGCGCGGACGGCGGACACCCCGCGCTGTTCGACTGGGTGCTGCGCTACTTCCGGGACAGCACAGGGTTCAAGCCGCCGCTCTATCTGCAGCATCAGGGTACGGATCCATCATGGACGAACAATAACAACACTGACAATCCCCATAACATCTTTTATAATGCGCACGGCTTAGGAATGGAATTCTCTGCCTGCGTCTGTATTCCCGAGTTCATATAACCCGAATCTATTCAAATCGCGAGTGAATAGGCTTCTTCTGGGCAAGCTCGTTCCATCTTCGACCTCATCTCTGTCTTCATGACTAGATCGAGGTCAAGAGTAAGCCCATTGACGACAAAAAAAAAACTAGAAAACGTAACCCGGAAAGGCATAAAACTCATGGAAACTAGATGGCGCTTTCAAATAATCTGGAAATTAATTATGGTCTACCGAGTATTCTGCTAAAAAAAACATTCATAATTTTAACATAGTTTCAATGTAAAAAAACGCTAACATTGAAATTCGGTTTATTTTTTTAGCAGAATAGTCGGTAAATCGTAATAACTTCCCGGAATATTTATTAGCGCCATCTAGTTTAATACTTTTTCGGGTTACGATTTCTAAAATGGGATGGTCACTCCTTCTTATTGTTCGTCCATGACTTTCATGGACTAATTATAGGAAAAGACTGACCATATACAACCTGTAACGAAAATAATACCATAAATTTATATAGTCAAGATAGGGTCTTGGGAACAAACGGTTCAAAATTTCCCCATACAAGAAAAATAGCGCCATCTGTGAAAGATCGCGTGAACTACGTTGGGTAGTACTTCGGTTGGTGCGGTCGGTGCTAAATACACGGAACGGAAATAATATGGCGGGAAAAAACAAAACAAAATTTTTACTGTTTATATGTGATTTAGGCCTGGTTTTTCAGTTTCATGAATTGGATTATAGTCAAAAACAATAATAAGAAATAACAATAATAATAAGAGTATATTGTTTCTTCAACTAAGAACATTCCATTTTGTTGGTAAGTTTATTTGCATCCAATGTTGTCAATATGACTGACAACGACTGACATTTGTTGGTCCTAAACGTCAGATTTCGGACCAACGAATTGGGGACATTGTAACGTGCCGATGGCATAGATTTATATAGTCAAGATAGGGTCTTGGGAACAAGCGGTTCAAAATTTCCCCATACAAGAAAAAATAGCGCCATCTGTGAGAAATCGCGTGAACTACGTTGTGTAGTACTTCGGTCGGTACTAAATACACGGAACGGAAATAATATGGCGGAAAAAAACAAAACAAACTTTTTACTATTTATATGTGATTTAGGCCTGGTTTTTCAATTTCATTAATTGGATTATAGTCAAAAATAATAATAAGAAATAACGATAATAATAATAAGAGTATATTGTCTCTTCAAATAAAAACATCCATTTTGTTGGTAAGTTTATTTGCATCCAATGTTGACAATATGACTGAAAACGACTGACATTTGTTGGTCCTAAACGTCAGATTTCGGACCAACGAATTGGGGACAGTGTAACGTGCCGATGGGCTAGTACTTATATATAAGTAAATGGCCGATATATAAGTAAATGGATAGTACTGAAGGGTGTGAATCTACCCAGAATCATCAGATTAGATTTATTTATTTCACATTATCAAATTCAGATTAACATAGATTGTTCAAATGTCAGAGTATAATATGATCGTCAAAACAATAATTAAAAAGAAATGAATAAACAATGATGTCAAAAATGGATTGCAATATACAAAATAATAATATGTCAAACAAATGTAATTAATAATATTCAATGTCAAAATTAAAGCCAAAATATCAATAAAAAATTAAGCAATACATTATGTATTGAAATGTTAAATAAAATAATAATAATAAATATGTCAAAATTAGGTTATTTTGATTTCAACATTAAACATTCATTTTTATATTATAAAATTCATTATCTAATAAAAAGTCTTTTAGTTGGCGATAGAACGTCTCGTCTATCTAATAAAAAGTCTTTTAGTTGGCGATAGAACGTCTCGTCTATCTAATAAAAAGTCTTTTAGTTGGCGATAGAACGTCTCGTCTATCTAATAAAAAGTCTTTTAGTTGGCGATAGAACGTCTCGTCTATCTAATAAAAAGTCTTTTAGTTGGCGATAGAACGTCTCGTCTATCTAATAAAAAGTCTTTTAGTTGGCGATAGAACGTCTCGTCTATCTAATAAAAAGTCTTTTAGTTGGCGATAGAACGTCTCGTCTATCTAATAAAAAGTCTTTTAGTTGGCGATAGAACGTCTCGTCTATCTAATAAAAAGTCTTTTAGTTGGCGATAGAACGTCTCGTCTTTGACCTCATCTTTTATGTGGTGAGGTAGATGCTCATAATATTTGGGACCAATTACGCGCGGATTCTTGTTCGCGAGCTCAATTCGACGTGATACCGGGGCCAATTTTCCTACGCTCTGCAAATTTCGTCCTCCACATGTGCATCATTCAAACTTTGCCATATTTTGTCGTACGTATTTAATCTATATATATAAAAGAAGAAGGTGACTGACTGACTGACTGACTGACTGACATATCAACGCACAGCCCAAACCGCTGGGTCTAGAGATTCCAAATTTGGCATCTAGGTTCCTTATGAGACCTAGGGGTGCACTAAGAAAGGGTTTTAAAAAATTCCACCCCTAAGGGGGTAAAATAGGGGATGAAAGTTTGTATGAAAATCCGTCAGTTTTGAAGTAAGGATTTTCAAAATTTGTATTTAGGCGGACGACTAAAAATTAATGATTACGTGTCTCAGGGTTTTTGAAAATTCGACACCCTTAAGGGTGAAAAGGGGGATGAAGTTGAAAATTCTTTATTTTTAAAGTAAAATCCAGATAATTTATTATTTAGGCATTAATGATGTAATTCTATGCAACGTTCATCACTGTTATTGAAATCCACCCCAAATTCAACCCCTAAAAAAGGGAAATGGGGTGAAAAAGTCTAAAAACGAATATGGGTATCGTTTGTATAGTTTATCGGGTCGCTGATTACGAAAACTACAACAATTTTGAAATCCAACGTGGTGGACGTTAAATACCATCATTCCCTTGGGATGGGGTTGGGGTGCGATGGGGTTGGGGTGCGATAGGGTTGAAATGTGAATATGGGTGTCGTTTGTATGGTTTATCGGGTCGCTGATTACGAAAACTACAACAATTTTGAAATCCAACGTGGTGGACGTTAAATACCATAATTCCCTTGGGATGGGGTTGGGGTGCGATGGGGTTGGGGTTGCGATAGGGTTGAAATGTGAATATGGGTGTCGTTTGTATGGTTTATCGGGTCGCTGATTACGAAAACTACAACAATTTTGAAATCCAACGTGATGGACGTGAAATACCATCATCCCTCTGGGGATGGAGTTGGGGTGCGATAGGTTTGAAATGTCTAAAAATCAATATGGGTGTCGTTTGTATGGTTTATCGGGTCGCTGATTACGAAAACTACAACAATTTTGAAATCCAACGTGGTGGACGTGAAATACCATCATCCCTCTGGGGATGGAGTTAGGGTGCGATAGGTTTGAAATGTCTAAAAATCAATATGGGTGTCGTTTGTATGGTTTATCGGGTCGCTGATTACGAAAGCTACAACTACTTTAAAATCCAACGTGGTGGACGTGAAATACCATCATCCCCTGGGGATGGGGTTAGGGTGCGATAGGTTTGAAATGTCTAAAAATAAATATGGGTGTCGTTTCTATGATAGGGATAGCGGTTAAATTAACGTTAGGGGTAGGGATAGGGAGAGGTAGAGGTAGAGAGGTAGACAAGTAGAGAGGTAGAGAGGAAGAGAGGTAGAGGGATAGAGAGGTAGAGGGGTAGAGAGTTCGAGATTTAGAGAGGTAGAGAGGCAGAGAGGTAGGGAGGTAGCGGGGTAGAGAGGTAGAGGGGTAGAGAGGGAGAGGGAGAAGGAGGGGAAGGGGGGAGAGGGAGGAAGTGAGGGAGGGGGATGGGGTGAGAGAGAGGGAGAGGGTGGGGGATAGGGAAGGGCAGTGGGAGAGGGAGGAGGGGGAGAGACAGAGGGAGGGGGAGGGGGAGAGGAAGAGAGCGGGAGAGGGTTTCAGTTTTTCTCAATTACTTCTGCGAATTGGCTCTGTTTTGAAATATGACATAAAGGTGTCTCTCATCTCTCTCTTTACATTTGTTAGGATACTGCTGCTAAGTTCCTCTATTCTGAGTTATTTATGAGTAACGTCTGTTTATTATATAAAATTCAGCTGGATCTTGAATTATACTCATTGATTTGCGCAGGGTTAGTCCTGTTTTTCCTTAGTTTAAAATTACCCCGAAATGATGGGATGAATAATAATTTCCCTGGACTAAAATATCTCATTGCTTCGGAAAACCGGTAACAACCTAAATACGAAATCCACGCGAGCGAAGCCGCGGGCAACAGCTAGTTATTTCATATAAATATAATGAACATAAAGTTAAAATTTTGTATTTTTTAAATAGATTTCTACATGACGTTCTTAGTTTTGCCCCAGCTATTGTCCTCAGTCCGCGTTTTTGGAGAACGAAGATACGATAGTGATCTGTAGAATTGCCCCATAACATGACGCCGTACGACATCACCGAATGAAAATGCGCGTAGTATACCTGGAGCATCACAGGGTCAGAAAATAACGGTCGTAATTTACGCAACGCGTATGCGGCACTGCTTAGTCTGCTACAGAGAAACTCTACGTGAGACTTCCAGTTCACGTTGGAGTCTAGCACGAGCCCTAGGAACCGGCATTCGGTTTAAAACGGTACAGGACATTTCTAAGCAGGCGGTGTTGTTAGCGGCCGTGCAGTAAAAAGCAGCAGGTTTGATTTTGTTGGATTTAGTATCAAACCATTTACCGTGAACCACTCACGCAGCTGTTCATAAGTTATGTTTAATTTTGCGTTGAATTGATCATAGGTGCGCGCGCTTACCACGACCACAGTAAATATATAAGCTAAAGCAGTATGGAAACTCCTAAGAAACGTCCAAAACTGGCGCACTCACACATGCGCACACCGCTACAGGAAAATAAGCAGTTTTCGCGCTGAAGTCAGTCGTGGGTGCCAAACCATAATACAAACAAATAGGTAAGTACTGTACACTTGCGGAACCCTAAAAAATTTTAAATGCATAAAATACTATTTAGAGGAACTGTCAAAAGTTTAGCTCGATATGATTAGAAAAGAAATATGACAAAAGGGGACAGTTGTGAGAGAATGGGGTGTGGGAAATTAGAAAAAAATTGGATAAAAACGGAGGAAATGGTTTCAAGGTTTGGTGAAACCAAATAAGGGAAAATTTGCTAAAATGCGGCAAGTTGCAGGATGAAATTCATATATAAGGGCGACACGCAAAAAAAATCGTGAAACGCTCCAAATAATCTGGATGAATCTTTGGGACGACTGTGAGTAAAAGACGATAGGAAACTGGATCTTTGTGAGTTATAATCTTTTATTTTGTAGCTCGCGAAAAATAGACTTCATACAGCTGATGTGACGAATCTTTTGAAGGAGGCTATGATCCTGGATTGTGGGATCCTTCAATTGAGATAAAGATAGGGATTGCTTCGTGTAGGATATAGTATAGGAAGGTTTATTTGCGTATAATTTCAAGACGCTAACATTCAGAATTTGATTCCAAATTGTATAGAATAAGTGGTGTGAAACTAACGTTATGTAAGTATTCAATTTTGTGGTTTTCCATCTTTTATTTATTTTCGGTTCAAAGTTGTTGTGTGTATTTGAGATAAGGTGAAATGTGACTTAATGAAATTTATAGTTTCTTCCAGGTTGTGTGAGCTAAATAACGTTGAGAAAATCAGATTTCAATGTCAAAAGAGGAAGAGTTGAATGGAGAATATTTGCAGCTTTACAGATCTACCTGCGGGATCATAAGAGGCTTGTACTGTGTGATACTTTAAGTAAATTGTTATTCCCTCTTAATGATTTTCTTTTGTAAACATTAATAACTCTGCGAGAATTATAACATACTGTGTTTCTAATCTGAGTCGTTATTTGTAGATAGTAATAAAGATTTCCATTTCCCATAATTAAGTATAAATTAATTCTGCAAATGTCTTTGTTCGCGTATAGCTAGGCAGGATAATGTTCTATTTCTAAACAGGTACAGGAATTACAAAGAACTCTATAGACATGGAATAGCAAACCACAAATGATAAAACGTGAAGGCTAAAAAGGTATTGCTTGGATTGTAAAGGTAATGTAAATTTCATTGTGATTAATCTTTTCCTTTACAGAGAAATTGATTAAAATAGTCCTTGGTGAAATCATAGAAACTGGACTTTGATGTATATTTTGTCATCGTTTCAAGGTGGTTTTAGATGTTGTATATTTTGTCATCATTTCAAAGAGACTTTAGACGATGTATATTTTTATACTTTTTTAGGTAGATTTGACTCTTTTGACATTATTGTCAAATAGTCAACAAATAAATCATTTTTGATTTAGTTTTACTCAAAGCTAGACGCTATTTTTGAAATCTTTATAAATTTTTTACCTCTTTAACAAAAAATAAATCAAAACCCAAAATCAAAATGGAAGAAAATATTTAAACATTAAATAATTACTTTTTTAGAAAATAATATAAAATCTTTGGCCCTAAATCAAAATTCCAGTTTTTAATATACTAGTGTCATCATATGATAAAATTTAAAAATAATACTTTGTCAGATCAAAAGAATTTAGAACGTCAATTCAAAATCTTAAAATAAAATATCTTCAAACTAAAGCTTGGATATAGTTTGTGACATTTTATTGTGAAATAAAGGGTAAGTTTAAGTAGAGTGAATATAATAAATAATATTATTTCAAATAATAATAATTTGTTTTGAAAGTGATTTTGAATCTTTTGCCTCGATTTCCCAAAATTGGAACATGCTGAGAGCATTACTACATCTCAGTACTCAAGCTCATAGGAGGTGCTTATCTTTCCTTTAACTAACATATTTTTAGGGGTCCCAGATTTTGAGATTAAGAAATACTTGCTCTCAGGTTTATTTAGTTCAACCAAGCATGGATGGATGCCCTCGTGACATGTGCCCCCGATGTCCACTATATTGGTTGTGGCAAATGTATGTCGCGTGTCACTGGAGTATCTGTCTAAGTCTATCTAATAATATCAACCTTCGGATTTATTTATTTTAGTCATCCTTGGGCCGGAGCCCTCAAGCCTAAAAGGGTCTGATACTAAAGTTCTTTTCGTTCTATTTGTGTGAGATTTCGCTGATTCATCCTGATTTCTCCCATCTATATGTGTGGGATGAATTGGTGTTATTCCAGTACAAATGGAAGGATATTAGCAAGGTGTTTTAATGTTGGATTTTGGAAATAGTGTTTCTTGTGTTATGTGCTGACAACGCTTGCCCATTATTGGTTGCGTCGTTTGAGTGGCATATACCGCGGGAGGACCTCCTGATCTTAGCGTTAGATTACCAAATGTAGAGTAGTTAGACAACTTAAAACTTTCTTCTTATGTGAAGGGACATTCTAGTTTAATCTAATGACATTAGATTGTTTATAAAGAATAAATTAGAATTGTCCTGAATCAATAGGAAGAATATTCTTGAAGGAGACATTACATTCGTTCGTGGGTTGCTTCTTGTAAAGTGTGTTGACGACGTTCGCCCGCAAGGCTGCGACGGCTGTACGGCACTCTGACCTTGGGGGACCTCTGAACTTTATGTGTGTCATCCTAAAGTAGTTAAATAATCTACTTAATCTTCATTGAATCATACAGGAATCTAAACCTTATAAGATTCTATATTTTATTTTGCTTAATAAAACTTGTCATAATTTAACATACTTAAAATTATACTTTGACTCGGTGTGAAACCACCTTTAATATTACTAAATAGATTCTTGAAAACAATAATGGAACGGAAATTATAATGTTTAGTTTCTCTCATTGTAGTTATGTTCCGAATATTTAAGTATATACAATAATCCCATTTTTTATACTTCTTTTGAGTCCTCTTTTAAAAGAACATCGAGTTTTAGCTAGTGTTGTTTACGCTAAATTCTCCCAGTGTTCTTGGTTTTGAATACTCGATGCTTTTGATTTTCCCTTAAGATCTTAAATCATAAATGTTTGGCCCAACCTAGCTTAGATACTACTATCCCGTATCTTCTCGGTTCTGGTCATCATACTTCACTTTTATTTAAAGATTACCTTCAGTAATCTTTTGTCATACTTACTTCTTATATGTTCTTCTTCGAAATATGCTGGGTAATCCCATTATAGTTTAGATGCTTTTCATTTTATTTAAATGAGTGTTTAGACTGGGGTTACTCTACATAATCCTTGTCCTGCGTGGGTTGGTAACGGAAAAGAGATTTAGCTACGCATCACAAGTGAGAGCTATGAAGGATATACGGAGACCTTGTTGGTGCAATAAAGTCACTCAGTGACTGGGGGGGGAGGGAAATTGCCCTTCAAACTCTTTATGTCTCTCGTTATAAAACCGTTATTGATCTAGGCTGGCCATGCAAGCAATAATACTATACCCGTATCTAGTACAGACTTCACACTTGGACGTGTGGAGCTGGCTAATTATTTTCAGTTTAACTTATTTCAAAACAAACTAAGGGATTCGATGATGTCGATCATTGTCTGCCCGGAGGGATTACAGGAAGAGCTCATTTTGTAGGAGTGCCTTGTTTTCCTAAAGGAAGACTGTATGCTTCGTGTGCCTGGCGGGCTCGGTGACCAGCTCTGGTATGGGTGACTAAAAGAAATAGTCAAATACCCTGTGAACCCTGGATGAGTCAGTGATTGTCCCTTAAAGGTGGGCCACGTGGAAGTCGGGTTTTGACGCGGGGCATGAACATACCGGGGGGAGACATCATCACCGTCTGGGTTGTACTGTGGTTAGTTAGTTCCACTCTCCACATACATTAACCCTAGTCTTTACTGTAGTTTAAGTTTTCGATGGGATATCCAGCTCCGCGAGGATGATCAGAATCCTGACGATCCAGTTGGATTGTTAGGGTAGTTTAGCGTCATGTCATCGTGTACTGGGTGATGATATGCCTCGGACCTAGGACTTAGGGTAGAGGAGGCCTAGGACGAGCT
Organism: Athrips mouffetella; assembly: GCA_947532105.1. Taxonomy (NCBI): domain Eukaryota; kingdom Metazoa; phylum Arthropoda; class Insecta; order Lepidoptera; family Gelechiidae; genus Athrips; species Athrips mouffetella. The sequence continues at coordinate 3,693,017 of OX383976.1, read as the reverse complement.
GTTTGGGGCGAAGGTGGTGCTCCAAACCTGGGGATTGTCCCCACATTATTTTTATTACTTCATTTATATTAACATAGGTTTCCTTTCAGAAACTTAACGGCTATAATAATATTGCATTGTAAAAGAGATGAAACCTTTCCTAAATTGATGAATCTACATGAATTCAGATGATCTACACCAAACAATATGAGACTAAATTTAAATAAATAGTGATCTAATATAAAATAAATAACTCAAATTAGACATGTAAAGATTAGGATTATATTCAAATAAAAGTAATAAATTAACAAAGGTGTTGTTTCTTTTCATTCTTCTATTGCCACTCTCCACCGAGCAGAATCTGTAAATTACAAAATATTATAAGGATATAAAACGGAATGACGTAGGATTCAGAAAAAATATAATATTTTTAAAGGATATTATTCTAGACGATCAACCTTGGCCAAAACTTTCACGTATCTGATTTGAGGATCCTATTGGAAGGGACTTCAGATCTGTACAGTACATATAGGGTCCCTATAAGTATGTCCCTGTTCTTGTGCGATAAAAGGCGACTAAGTGTCTTAATCTAAGCTTATGTGATAAAAGGCGACTAAGTGATTTAACCTTCAACATTTTATGCAAGACTGTCTGCTAAATTTAATTTTCTGTGTAACTTTCCTTAAAGAACCTAGGTCGAAAGACGAAAAAAATTGCCTCCCCATACAAAACGCGCTATCGGCTGAAGCAGTTTCTAATGCTATTGCCAATTGGACATAAAAAAATATTATTTCGTATTTCGACGGTATTATTTTTAGTTTTACGGTCCCAAAACATTCTGAAAGGAACAAAGTTGATAGAAGTACCCAATGTTTGAGTTCATCATACTATTATTATTTCAAATATTCTGTGTTACAACCCTGACGCTCCGACGCAGAATAGTTCTTTTTTCAAAAAAAGGCCCGAGTTTCCATACTGCTTTAGCTTATATATTTACTGTGCCACGACCGTAGTGTCATCAGCGAACAACACTGCTAAACCCTCGGTTATAAAGTTTGCTAAGTCGTTAATGAAAACAAGAAATAATGTGTTTCCTAAGGCTGATCCTTGAGGAATGCCGATAGATATATGACCAGGGTTTGATCTAAACTTACGCCCATCAGAAGTAATCTGTACAGTCTGCTTTCTATCGTCCAAGAAAGATCTCAGCAATTCGTGACTACTTTTCATAATCCCATAACAACAAAGTTTCTCCAAAAGCAGATCAGCCTGTATTACATCAAATGCCTTTGTTAGGTCGCAGAACTACCTTGAAATTTTATAATTGTCATCAATCCCTGTTATAATTGAGTCTATTATTTTGTTCTGAATATGCGAGCCTACCCGACCTTCCAATATCAAATTCGCGCTCGATGTATGTAGTGTTTGGAGTTTGCCTGTACTTTCTCTTTAATCTATTCCATAAAGATTGTTCTCGTCTGCCTCTTCCCCTCTTTATGATAGTTTAAAGGTGAGGCGGCTATTATAGAGCGAAGCTGAGTCGAACACGTACTATTGCTATTATGTAATCACTACATAGTATAAAACAAAGTCGCTTCCCGCTGTCTGTCTGTCTGTCCCTATGTGTGCTTAGATCTTTAAAACTACGCAACGGATTTTGATGAAGTTTTTTTTAATAGATAGAGTGATTCAAGAGGAAGGTTAATAGATGCATAATATAGTAGAGAAACACTGATAATTTTAGAGGTTTCTAATGTGATGCCGTAAATAAACACATTTTTTGCGCTTACATTGCAAACGCTGGCTGAACCGTACGAGATGGATATTAAATGAATATTTTTGAAGATATTACAGATTTGAAATGCAGGGACATAGCGGTTGCGGCGGTACCGGCCGACCGGGGGGCCGGCGACGCGTGCCTATAAATAGTGTATTTAGTATCAGCATTTCACCCGTGCGAAGCCGGGGCGGGTCGCTAGTTTAGGTATAATTTAGGTAGTCCCGTGTGGTGCCGGCAAAGAATTGTACCAACCCATACATATTCGTGGGTATCGTAAGAGGCGACTAATGGTTAACTGGAGTATGGGCAGCAGCAGCATCCTCCTTTGTATCTTACATCTTGCTTACTGCGGTCACCTACAACCGCGGTCCATGGTGCCAGCCGTAACGCTAACAAACAAGGTGACTATGGTACTTCCCCTCCAGATGTTTTCCAGAAAAAGCTAGAATTCTGGAGGGAGCTCTCTGTCCTGTAGTGAACGTTTCATGGGATGGTATGATGAATTAAGGTAACAAGCATATATGAATTCAGCAGGGTCGTATTGGTTTAAAACCACCTTAAAAATAACAGATGTTCGTTTTGCTTCTAGACGCAAAACAGAAGCCTTTTTCTCAAAAATTTCCTAGTCTATCACACTGTAGTGTAATTTAACATTGTTTCAGGTCACTCGCGAACAATAATAGGTTATGAAAAACACAAAGATGGCAAGGCAACGCTACTAGTCTTAGATCCTTCGCATTCTCCTGCTCAAGTGAGTTATATTTTTATAAAAAAAAAAAACCGGCCAAGTGCGAGTCGGACTCGCGCACTGAGGGTTCCTTACCACATAATCATAATTGTATTAGTTGAAATTTCAGTAAGTTAATGTGCTAGATTTTTTGAGTCTGACACGCGCTTGACCAAATTTTATTATTTGTTGTTATTTTATAGCTTATGAACTATAAACATACCAATTTTCAAGTTTGTAAGTGTTCTCGTTTGTAAAATAGAACTAAAACAAAAATCGCCTCCGCGACCATCCAACTTGACCCCTCTCTTATATGAATGTTCTTGAAACGGGAGCTCACCACAATTGGTTACTCTTAGTTGTAAGTAAAGTTGTAATATTTAATGATTTCAGACTTTTCCCTTTATTTGTACTGTGAGACCTAGCTTCTTGCCAAATTTCATAATTTTAGGTCAACGGGAAGTACCCTGTAGGTTTTGCGTTTTTGCATAAATGTATGGAGATGAGCACATAAAAAGCCATATCTTTTGATTGCGTCGTTGTAAAAAATTGAAATTTTCAGATCTTGTGTATTCCACGGACCTTAACATTCATTATCAATTTCAACCTGATACCTTTACCCGTTCGTGGGATAAAGGGTCTTGACAGACAGACAGACGGACAACAAAGTGATCCTATAAGGGTTCCGTTTTTTTCTTTTGAGGTACGGAACCCTAAAAAGTATTCGAAATATACAGTCACCGGCAAAAATAACCGGCCGGTCTTTTTCCTGTCGTACATTTTCATACAAGTAAAAGGAAGTCAAAGGAAGCGTCAATATATTTCCTAAACGAAATAAATATCCGTGAATAAACTGTGAGATCAATAAATAAGGTATCTGACTACCGATTCTTAAAGATTAGACTTGTGCACGGTATCCGGGAAATTCCGTGCATCGTTCAGAAAAAAATATACGTCATTTCGTCGATATCTCTTACATTTAGCGAATTAAAATGTTTAAAGTGTCGCACGGGTTTTCTTCAACATTTTAGATATACGTAATCTTTGACAATATTGTTAATAAGGTTCTTATCTAAAGACCTCATCAATCAGATTTGTATTTTTATTTAGTTTAAGTAAGATATTGACGCTTTGTTTGCCCCCATATTTATATGAAAATATATGAAAGAAAACAGACTGGCCGGTTATTTCTGCCGGTGTGTGTATTTATATAAAATTGCATCTGTGTGTTAAGGAGCTCCCCGCAGTCTACTAGCGGCGCCATCAATTAAAAAAATATAACTCGCTAAATACATAACGTATTGTAAATCGGGAAAGACAGATTGAAGTTAAGGAACCCTAGCCTAGTTTAATTAGGACCTATCAATTCTTATAAATATAGTTCACTGTAGTTACATTTACAGATACGAAAACTGCGAAAGACGGCCACTTTTAGCAGATTTTGTATCTGTAACTACAGTGAACTTAATTTTACACAGTTAATAAGTTCTAAATAAATAAAAGTACCTTTACTTCAATCTGTCTTTCTCGATTTTCGATAGGTTTTGTATTTAGCGAGTAATGTTATAGCTGATGGGGGCGCTAGTGGATTGCGGGAAGCCTCTTAATAAATCCCGCTATAATATTATAAACGCGAAAGTTTATAAACATGTATGGATGGATGTATGTTTGTTACTCTTTCACATAAAAACTACTGGATGGGTTTTAATGAAACTTTACAATAATATAGCTTATACATCAGAATAACACATTGGTTACAATTTATAAACCTGCGCAGACGAAGTCGCGGGCACCAGGTAGTAAATAAATAAATATGCGTAGGTCCGTCAAGTCCTCGTCGGCAACACGTCAGCGTGCCAGACTGCCCTGAGGCTGCTCAGGCGAGGCAGCTCGGCGCTTCGGGCGAGGCAGTACCAGCTGCTGTGTGTCGACGGAGTCATGGCCTCGGACGAAGAGTATGAGGTAAGTCATCATCATCATATCGTGTGGGTCCCAAGGTCTATGACCGACCTCACATACCCTGGTGTCAGAGTTGTTGACCCGCCAAAGGTGTCTGACACGGCTCATTAACGACTACATCCGTAGATAGTAGCCGGGACCAACGGCTTAGCGTTCCTTCCGAAGCACGGATTCATTTAACTTTTCGGACAATCAAACTGGGGAGGTCGCACTAAGGGATTTTTGTTTGACAGTGTCCCCACCGGGAATCGAACCCAGAACCTCCGGATCGAGAGCCGAGCGCTCTAACCACTTGACCACAGCGGCTGCAGCTGTAAGCAAAAGAATAAAAGCTTGGCAAAAGTCCATCACGCAAAATTGTAGTTCGACCATCTTAAGAATGCGGTGATTCATCGCTTTCCGCCGCTGGTAGCCAAGCCCAAAAACAAAAAATAATCATTGTCCTATCCATATTCCGTTTTTGCCAAATAGTTTTTACGGAGTCGGTTACCTAACCCCTAGGGGATATGACGGGGGCACTGATTTCTACACAGAGCGACTGCCATCTGACCTCCGCAACCCAGAGGGGAAACCAGACCCAATCCCACATTAGGCTTTGCAGGTATCCAACCTGGCTGTCAGAGTTTTCGAGCTGCCAAATGGCCTCTGAGTTGGCTTAACGACCACTATCCTTGACAGTAGCCGGGGCAAACGGCTTAACGTACCTTCCGAAGCACAGAAACGCTGTAGTTGTTGTGCCACTGGTGGTCACCCATCCGATTTCTGACCACGGCCAACGTTGCTTTTTGCATTTTAACTCCATTGTGAATACACCATTACCCTGCATTTGCATTAATGACTTACTAGTAATAGTCCTGTCGCTTAACGTCTTATATCGCCTTTACGTGGACACGCCTTATAAATGCACCAATTTTTTTTCCAGGTACTAGTTAGGTACATAGCTTTAATTATTTGACAGGAGCCAAAGAAAAAAGTCACCATCTTGGATTTTATAGCGGCCATTTAAAAAAATTTGATCTTTATCCATATCTCGGCTTCAAAGTCACATAAAACCACAAATTTGGATTGTTTTGAATTTGGATTTCCTGAATAAATATTGTCTGATGCCTTTACAGATGGTGAAGTTGTATTCCTTGACCCTAATTATGTATATTGTGGTTGTGACTTAGAAACCGAGATATGGATAAAAGAACAAAATTCTTAAAATGGTAGCTATAAAATCCAAGATGGCGGCTTTATTCATTTGGCTCCTATCAAATAATTAAAGCTATGTACCTAACCAGTACCTGGAAATAAATTGGTGGAATCATAATACTCGTAGTAGAGGATTTAGTGGAATTTTATGACAATAAAGGTATGGGAATTTTGGGAGGTGATGTTGTTTTGAGTACGATGATGAAACTTGGCATGCGTGTTCTATAAGTAAATTGGAGTTGATTAAGACCGGGAGGCGGCGGGAGTCACGCCTGAGTTTTATTTCAAGCATTGTCAACTACATTAATAGCCCACAAATTGTAATTTTTGGATAATATTGCCTCATGGCAATCAAATCATTATTTTTAATCTGGTGTAAATAAGTTTTATTGAAATATTTTCAGATTTCCTAAATATTTATTATATAAATTTGTTAGATAAATAGCCTAGTTAAATATGTCATTCTCTATTTAAGGCTATATCCACGATTAATGATGGTATTCACTCAGTTGCTGTTCACCCGCAAAAAGTTTTAATTTTTATATTCAAGGTTTTTATCAGATTTTTTTAATTAATGTCATATTTTAGAATCAAGTTCAAATAGCGTATTCATTAGTATTTTTTTCATGATAATATCTTTATAGGTTTCAAAGAAATCGACGCTGAAACAGGAAAAAACTAAAGTTTTCTATGTTAAAATTATGAGATTTTTAATAAATGTTTCAAATTTTCCTCTGAAGTCATGTTTTAAAGTCTAAAAATGAATTTGCCATTCACGATTTACTCACACAGTTGTGATAGTAAGTAAACGACAGCATATCTAAAGTTTCAAAAAAAAACACGGCGGGAGTAAACTTCAACCCCCTCCCTTCCCCCCCTCAGGCGTGACTCCCGCCGCCTCCCGGTCTTAATCAACTCCAATTTACCTAAAGAACACGCATGCCAAGTTTAATCATCGTACTCAAAACAACGTCACCTCCCAAAATTCCCATACCTTTATTGTCATAAAATTCCACGAAATCCTCTACTATTATAATTCCACCAATTTATTTCCAGGTACTAGTTAGGTACATAGCTTTAATTATTTGATAGGAGCCAAATGAAAAAAGCCGCCATCTTGGATTTTATAGCTACCATTTTTCATCACCGTACTCAAAACTTTGATCACCTAATCCGCTAAATCCTCCAGTATAAGGCGTGTTTACGTGATACAGCTAATCGGCCGCACTAAAATAATAGTACGGCAGTGAAAGCTATTATTGCAGAAGCATGAAAGTAGAATTAATGCAGTAGACATGAGAGCGCTAAGAAGTATGATTGGTGTGGAATTGAGTGACAGGATTAGAAATAGTGTGATAAGAGAACGTTGTGGCGTAAAAGAAGACGTAGTGACTAAAATTGAGAAAGGGATGCTGAGATGGTTTGGTCATGTAGAGGATGAACGAACGAAGATTGAAGAAAGAGATCTACCAAGCGAGATTGAATGAAAACGCTGGAAGGGGAAGGGTTCTGCTAACGTACCAGGACCAAATTCAGGACGTTCTAAATAAGGGCCAGATTGAAAGTACCCTAAAACGACGACCATTTATGAAAGGATTGATGAAAATACAGGAAGCGAGAGAAGTATGTCAAGATCGTAGCAGGTGGAGGACTGTGGTCTCTGCCTACCCCACAGGGAAAGAGGCGTGATGTTATGTATGTATGTATATATTTAAATAACATCCCATGAAACGTCCACCGCAGGACAGGGAGTCCGTCCCTCCAGAACTCCAGCAAAACGCGTGGTACTTATGAGGGGATTTACCATAGTCACCACGCTTGTAAGCGTTGCAGCTGGCGACCGCAGTTGTTGGTGACCGCAGTATGATGATACGATACACAGAAAGATGCTGCTGCCCATCCTCCGGTTCATAAGCCCTTAGTCGCCTCTTACGACACCCACAGATAGAGATAGGTTGGTATGATTCTTTGCCGGCACCACACGCGTACACATAATAATTACATACTTTTATCTCATAAAATTGATTTCCATTTTCTTTTTATAATGAATTATGTGTTTATCATATTGTTTCCATTACAGAACAGTAAAGTGCTTCAATCAGTGCGTATACCATAGGACAGGTTTGAAAGGGCTTACCCGCCCTGCACGGAACTAAAAAAAACAGGTACCTACATTTACACATACCCGCAAACAAACTACTACTTAAGAATAATGTTTTAGTAACACTTCAAATGTGATTTTAGCTTAAACACGAAATTATAGTTATAATAATGTAACTTAATTAGGACTGGGTTCCAAAACGGGTAATAATTACAGTCTGTCTCGACCACACATATGGCCGTCATATAAAGCTAACCTGCTGTCAGGTTAATTTCTACCCGATTTGAAACGCGTCCTAGAATGACAGTCGGGTGGAGAGATGCGTAAGATATTGGAGCGACGGTCATTTGTCATCATTTGAAGATGACGGTCATGTATTTATTTCAATTTTAGTTTTATCTGTTTATTTAAGAGTTTAACGTATAATTTAGATAGGGTGTTATCCAGTAAACGACTTTCAAAGTGAACATCTATTAGAAGATTGAAATACGAGTACATCCATTTATCGAGATTTTTGTATGATGAAAAGCAGCTGTAATTGGGACTTCAATAATTTTCCCCATCAACTTATCGGAGACATCATAGTACACAGGCCCTCGTCCTCGTGATGTGGATTCCTGTGTAAATCTTCCACTGTACATTGGCAAACTCGCCATAATTTTATAATTGTTTCTTTACTTTGAAATTGGCAAAATACGACTTGTAATGAGATGTGACGCCATTCTTCTTCTTTGCATGTCGATGGCATCGTCATTTTAATTTTATATTTGTTTAGCCCAAAATTCGGCAACATGAACTGCATTTTGTGTAGCGTCCATTAACTCTTGCTGTGTGCAGGTGGAAGGGGACGCAGAACAAGTTGTAGGTGGGTCATAGTTTGTATCGCACCACACGTGCAGATCAGATTAGGATCCTTTGAGAAACCCCACCTGGACATATTGTCTTTACTGCAGCCAACCTGAGTCCGAAGTCTATTTAGAGACTTCCAGGTCAGCCATGGCAAATTCTGTCCAGGCGAAAGACTCTCTGAAGGTGGAACAAAAGGGGAAGGAAGTGAAACTCTTTCACGCCACAGTCTGCAGCGAGCCTGTGAAGGGTCAGAGGTCAGGCTATCGACACACTTTACGAAATAATTTCGGCTTTGTGACGCCATTAAATAAATATCTATCTATCTTGAAGCGACAGAGTCACGTATTGCTCCGTGCTGCTCTCACGCAAAACTCACTCCTGCTGTCCTTCTAATAGCTTTGTTATTTCCATTGTTTTTAAATCATCATTTAAATCTATTGCTGTTACTTTCTTCGTCAACCAAATAGAAAAGGACAGGGTACTAGACCGTAAGGGCACTGCACAAATGTGGTCGGATATGATTGGACCACAAATTCGGTCGGACTGGCAAAACTGCCAAGAGGATGCAAGGCAGACCTGTTGTTTTATACTTATATAGGTACCTTCTATTTCTACGAATAGACTTCATTCGTGTAATCTGTCATTTAACCACTTTTCTCTCCAACTGTACAAAACCTGCCAGGTTTCGGATTGGCAGACCAACGTTTTCTGGACTTACTAGGTCACTACTATCGCTACAAAGTTGCCAATTTCGTGTACTAGATGACGTAGGATAACATGCAGTGCCCTTACGGTCTATACCTAGACAAGCGGCGTTCTATAATCTAAAAGGCTTGTGGGATAGAATGAAAGTGTGTGGGATTGACATTAGCTGTCACAGAACATTTCTTTGGCTTATGTCAATCTCATACATTTTTTAAAACTGAAATTGTTTCCCTTACACTCTTTATGTTGGGTCCTAAAGAAATAGTGAACATTAATTTTACCATGAAATTGAACAACTTTCCCAAAGGAACATAGATCGAAATACGAAAAACCGAATTTGACCCATACAAAATGCGCTATCAGCTGATGCAGTTTTTATGGGAGGCCAAAAATTGATTTTCTTATTTCGACCCATGTTCCTTGGGGAAAGTTGTTCAGTTTCATGGTCTGAGTAACATACTAAAATTATGTTCACTATTCATTAAGGCGTTATATTTGGCAGCATGCTGGTTTGTCAATTCAAGTCAAAGTTCTATAAAAAAATCAAATCTTATTATTGTCATAGACGAATAAAATTAAGGACTGAATCCCCTGCTAGAAAACGTATCCCGGAAAACCATAATTAAAACTTACTGAAACTATAGATGGCGCTGACAAATAAATCCAACTAATATTATAAGTACGCGAAAGTTTTTAAGTATGGATGGATGGATGTTTGTTACTCTTTCACGCAAAAAGTACTAAATGGATTTTAATGAAACTTGGCACACATATAGGTTAGGTCCTGGAATAGCATATAGGCTACTTTTTACCGCGGGAAAACACTTCATTCCCACGGGAAAACGCATTTAATGCGGGTGAAACCGCAGGTAGAAAGCTAGTTAAAGAATAAAACATAACGCTCCCAAAATTGCTGAGTAAATAAACAATCAAATAACGGGCCATAGAAAATTATATTGACGCTTTTTGAATCTGTAAATTTTACTGAGGTATAGATTCACAAAAACGCTACTAAATGGCATTATTATTATTTTTTTTCTTTACATTCCTTGTAAGTAAAACCAATTGAATGACGGGCAATAGAAAATGACATTGACGGTATTTGAATCTTTAAATTTTACTCAGGTGTAGATTCATAAAAACGCTACTAAATGGCATTATTATATTACTTAAGGCGGTTGCTGAGTGGCAGCACCTTACTTTTAGAAATAAATTTATTGCGTCGCAAATACAAAACTTTTCAGTAGTATTGTTCGTTTGGCGGCAATATGGGGCAGTTATATATGTTATAACCCATGACATCATAGCTTAGCTTATCATTTATAGCTTTGTATTGGTAAAGTGCTAAAAGTGGCCGTTTTTGGCAGTTTTACAATACAAAGCTATTTACGATAAGCTAAGATGTCATGTGATGGATAATAAAATATAGAACTACCTCTAATTGCCGCCAAACAAACAATCAGTATTAAATGTTTTGTATTTATGACGCAATAAATTTATTTACACAAAGTGGCAGCACCTCTGCTCAGCAACCACCTTAATATATTTTTTGCACATTAATTGTTTTCTTCTGTAGTTTTTAATTATGGTCTATTGAGTATTCCTTTACTGTTAATAATGATGATGGTACGGCTTTTGTGTAAAGTCGGTCTGGGGAAGTAACACCCCCTTGCAGCAGTGTTTGTATTGCTGTGTTTCGGTTTGAAGGGTAAGGGAGCCAATGAAATTACCGGCACATGAGACATACCATCTTAGTCCTCAGGGTGAGTAACGCGCTTTGCTGTCTTTTTAGTGTCAAATTATTTCACTAATAAGACAGTGGGTGCCATGGGCGGTGGTGACCACTTACCACCAGGTGGCTCACCTGCTCGTTTTCCCACTTGTGACATAAAAAAAAGTTAAAAATTTCAACGTACTACCAAGTTTCAACAGAAAAAATAGTAGATTGTATCACAAGGCTGTAAAATAATAAAGGTGAGGGCGCTGTTTGAATCCAGAGCGAAGTGAAGGATTCTTGAGTAGAATCCCGAGCATGGCGAGGGATTCTAAAGTAGAATCTTGAACGTAGCGAGTAAGAGCAAGTCAATATGTCGCACTAGGTAAAAATATTTTTGCAGCTGCGTAATACACTCTACTTTTCATCTCCCTCTATGAGAAAAGAATAAGAGGCTCATTTGTATTTTTCTCTAAATTTCCTGTGCAATAAAGAATATTATATTGTATTGAGACACACACTCGTCATTAATTTTAAATATAAAATACCATTACAATATTATTACTTGATGAAACAATACAAAAAATCATATTAAGAATTATTTGTAACAACTGAAAATGTTAGACATTTTTGTATCAATTAGGAACAGAACCTCTTTGGTTGGAAGTCTTCTTTACATTTCAAGCATATTTTTTTTTAATATTCATAATATTTAATTGTACAACCGGGCAGTATCATTTTTCATACAATATTTTGGTTCGACCTCCATGGTTGACCTAAAATATCCCTATGGTGGACCTAAATTCTAATTTTAAATCCCATTTTTACCCGCTACAAAAGTCTCTTGGAGAAAACAGCTATTTTGTTCGCCTTTATTGACGAACCGTTCAGCGATTATCGAATAGATGGGATGAAAACGTTTTTGTTGAAGTTTGGTGCGATTTCTAGCAAAATACTCTACAGACCGTAATATCTTCCCAGATAATTTTTAGCGCCATCTAGTTTTGTACTATTCTGGGTTACTATTTACAGGTGTAACTAAAACGGTATATCAAACCTTGAGGGATGTGAATCTTCCCATGAAACTGAACAACTTTTCCCAAGGAACATAGGTCGAAATACCAAAAAAAAAAATTACCTCCCATAGAAATTTAATCAGCTGACAGCGCATTTTGGATGAGCGGTCAAATTTTTTTTTTTTTTTGTATTTCGACCTATGTTCCTTGGGAAAGTTGTTCAGTTTCATGGGCAGATTCCCATTCTGGTTGGGTATACCCATTCTGTTAACTTTGTTGAAGAGAATGGTCAGTCCTTTTTTATTGTTCATTCATGGTAATTGTCTTAAAAAGCAACGAAAAAATCTCATAATGTAATAAAATCTGTAATCTATTAGTAAGTTTTTTTTTGCGACTGTTTTTTTAGATACAGGTAATTTTATTGGACCTATGTCACAAACAAAAAAAATTGTTGTGAATAAAAATAACCCATAATATTTAGTATCAAAAGTTTCTTAATATTTTAAGACATATTGTAAATAAAAAGCGTTGCTTCACGAACCATTGCCTTCGAAATCGTAAGATTAAGTGATAAGTATTAAGAAAATTAATTGTAAAGTATTGTTTTGGTGGTAAATATTTTGAAATACAATTCCAAGGCAACTAAATCAACTCGCGTTCTTGAAATTTGTTCTCATGGCTCAAAATGTAAGCTAAAAATTTAGGCATTTTGTATTGATATGTGAATAAACGTTATAAACGTTTTAGTATTGAGTCCTATTGCAATGTGAGTATGTAAGTGGTTATTACATACTCGCATTTACAGGCAGAGCTATACGTGAAAGCAGGACAGAGCGATACTTGTCTCTGTCGTTCCAATATCTTATGCATCGCTCCGGCCTGCTCTTACACTGCAGTCATTCTACGAGTAATCAAACTACATTATAGTAGAGTCGTTTAAGAGGCCTATTACAAAATTTCGTTCAAAAAAATGAAAAGTGGAAAATCTCACTCGGCGTCCAGATTTTTCGACACTGTTTTGTAGCTACAACTAAACTATATAAATACTTTTTTTATTATCAAGTTATTTGATACTATTATTGCGTTTGAAAGGCCAGCGCATCGGATTATGGAGAAATTTGGCAGTTACAGTTACGTTCAATTAAGGTATTACAACGATTTGTTTTTAAACAAACGTAGGCGACTTTCATTTCTTTTAAACCAAAGTTTAGTATGGTATAAGTTATACGAAATAATATTAATGTAGTAAAGAGCATTTTGCAGTTAAACATGAGCGTTTTTTGTAGTTTTTTTCGTTCGGAATGGATTTTTTTTTTCTAGATTTTCCAATATATTTTTATAATTTCGAGGCTGCTACGAACTACACTATTATATAAGAGATTTTATTGTATATTTTAAATTTTGTTTACTTAGCCCAATACTCGTAGTTCAATCCACGAGCTCAAAAAAGTGCCGTTTGCTCATTTTATGAAAACTTGCTTTGGAATATTGGCTATATCTACCAATATAAGAAAAAATTGTAAAAAGCGAGGCCGCTACGAACTTAAGTAATAACTATTATTTAACACTTTATAAGTTACAGTTGTCAAAGTCTTGGCGTTTCTCAGATTAAGGACGCCGAAATTAGCTATTCTTCGCTAAAACACGTTCAAAATGTAATAGGCCTCAAAAACCTTTAGAGCAGCTGACTTGTTTATGAAATTTCTCTCAGTTATTCATTAGGTAAAAGAAGCGGGATTATGATCGGTACCCAAGGAACATAGGGGAATTATTGATTCCCGCATACATTTAAAAGCAATAGCAATTTTTATAAATTTTTCAAGGTAAACATTTTAACACTTCTGTTTTTTTTTTAAAAAAAAGCTTCTAACTTTAAATCATCATCATCATATCGTGTGGGTTGCAAGGTCGATGACCGACCTCACAAACCCTGGTGTCAGAGTGGTTGAGCCGCCAAAGGCCTCTGACATGGCTCATTAACGACTACATCCGTAGATAGTAGTCGGGACTAACAGCTTTACGTGCCTTCCGAAGCACGGAATCATCTAACAAATGCAATTTACTTAACAAAAATGAATTCCTCGTCCTTAATTTAATCGAAAATGACACCAAACTCAACCTGCGATTCTAGCGAGTACATTTTTACAAAAAAACGGAGCCCTTATAGGATCACTTTGTTGTCCGTCCGTCTGTCTGTTTGTCTGTCAAGACCCTTTTTCTCACGAACGAGAAGAGGTATCAGGTTGAAATTGATAAAGAATATTAAGGTCCATAAACCACACAAGATCTGAAAATTTAAATTTTTTACAACGACGCAATCAAAAGATATGGCTTTTTATGTCCTCATCTCCATACATTTATGCAAAAAAGGTAAACCTACAGGGTACTTCCCGTTGACCTAAAATTATGAAATTTGGCTAGAAGCTAGGTCTCACAGTACAAATAAAGGGAAAAGTCTAAAATCATTAAATATTTCAATTTTTCTCACAACTAATAGTAACCAATTAAGGTGAGCTCCCGTTTCAAGAACTTTTCTATAAAAGAGGGGTCAAGTTGGATGGTCGTGGAGTTTGTAAAATCAAAGAGAAAAGCTTTTAGTACATCATATGGTAGATAGGTACGGAACCCTTAGGGTGCGAGTCCGACTCGCACTTGGCCGGTTTTTTTTTAGTTACCCCCCCTCCCCTCCAGCCCAGGTCGGGGTGTTCCCCTGGGGTACCGATCTTAATCCGGCCTCTTTGACCTACTGAACAACTGAGAGAACTCCAGCGACTCTCCTATTATTTGAACTGTAGAATGGCAGTAGTGTGAGAGCAGGACGGACCTATGCGTGAGATACTAGAGCGACAGAGACACGTATATATCTGTCCTGCTCTGATTTCGTCTGTAGGTTGCCCGCCCGCAATTAAAAACATATTTAACCAAAAAAAACATAAAACTTTTAGCTAGTACGTAATAAAGGTTTATTATATTTCACAAAAAAGAACATTTATTTGCACATAAAATAGTTCCTAAAGGAATTGCATAGAGTATAGAAAAAACTATATAAAATAATAAAAGGACGGTTGGTATGGATCAAATACATCATGGTGCTGATTATTTGTTATCCGGGTTTCAATTCTTAAATTTCACAGAGTCATTTTCGACATAAAAAAATAGATATAATATGTTCATTAACATAACAATCAAATAGTGCTTTATGAGTAGCAAATACTACTCTACAGCGTGTGACGGAAAGGTCTAAATCTGCCCATAAAACTGAACAACTTTTCCCAAAGAACATAGTCATTGGATAAAATCAATTTTTACCTCCCATAGAAACTGCAACAGCTGATAGCGCATTTGTATGGCCTTTCCGTTGTATACTTTTAACTTTTTGGGTATAATTTTATCATCCAATGATATTAGCCCAAAGTTTGATTATAAAACACCGCTTATGCACTCAAATTGCAAGAATGCTTTCCTAAAAGTACAGATCGTAACGAACGATTTCTAAATTGAACCTTATAAAGCAAAAAGAATAGCGATGGAAACTCCCCCAAAAACAAATACAATTTCGGTTCGAATGTCCAATAGTTGGAGCTTTTATAATAAAGCCATGATCACACCTAAGCTGAATTCAAAGACTAATTTGGCATACATTGCTGGGGGCCTTGGATATGTTAATTGCATTATCCTTACTTCAACGAGCAATGTAAGCCGAATTAGGTGTGATCGTGGGTTGAGCTATTTCTAATAATTAAGCTATTTCAAATAATTGTGATTTTCTGGTCTAGCTACGTCTTGATGTGTTAATATTATAAAATTGTTTATCATATTAAGTCAATTATGAAAATTACAAATTTTTTTAATAATCGATTTGTCAAATTAGATGTTTTCGTCTTAAATTTAAGCTGGTCATACGCGCTACAATGTACCTGACAGGTTTTAGTCATAAAAGGGCAGACCACCAAATCGGTACGATAAAAGGCGGCCATAATAGAACATTATGATATTCTATGATTTATCTATAGTAAATGCTCTAAAATAATATGATTCTAGGTAATTAAACTGAAACAAAGATGATCGGTTTTCGAAGTAGAATAAGCTTACTATAGATTATCAAATATTAATTTTTATTTTATAAATAATTCAAGGTTTACAAAAGTCAAGAAATAATTGGTCAAGATAAATAAATAATGAGTAATACTAAAACTTTAGTCAAATAGTCCGCCACGGAGCGCACCAGGCTCGAAGGTTCCCATCACGCTGGCCGCGTTGCCTCGCTGTATGGCCAGCGAGATGTGCTGAACCAGGTACGCTCCGGAGCGGGGATCGCAACTGTAGATTATTAGATGACTATATGACAAAGTGGTATGGTGCTCAGATATTCCAGCGAAACACAAGAAACACATTGTAAAAAGCCAACTCCTAAAGTAGGCCGAGCTGCAGTTTCTTTTACACTGCCATAGCACGATCCGTAACGGTGTAGATTCGCTCTATTTGCATTGTATTCTGCATGACATAAAGAATCTACATTGAATAAAATTATCTGAATCTTAAGAGAAAGGATACTCACAAAAAAATTGCCGTAATATAGGTAGCCCAAAATATTCTAAAATTACTTACACCTTATTTATGGGCTCTAAAAACTTGATAATCTTTGTTTTAAATTGTGTTTGTATCTCTTCGGGCGATATTTCACTGGGACACCACGGTGGCGCGACTGGTTGCGCCACTGGTGTCCGTAACTAGACCCCAGTAAAGACACCAGAGTCGCTACACCCTGCGGCCACAGTATTAAGAGCTATATTTCACTGGGAGTGGTAGACCAGCATCCGAGCTGGTTGCGCCGCCAAATTGGTTGCGCAACCAAACGGACACCAGGTGAGTAACTCTCTATAGAGCTGTATACATTTTGTTGGTAGCGGCGACTGGTTGCGCTGCCATGGTGTCCCAGTGAAATACCGGCCTTCAGTTCAGGCGGAGAAATTGAGAATAGGTGATCTGCTCTATATCTAAAATATTGTTCAATGCATAGTATGGACTTAAAAGAAAAAAAAATCATGTATGACCAGCTTTATTATTGTGTATTTAACTTATATCTTTTAAAAACTTGTTGTTTAATTGTAGTCAAACGACCAAATTGCTGTTTATGTCGTTATAAAATGTTCAAATTGTTTCTAGTCTTATACTTACTGTTAAATTATTTACCTAATTGTGTTGTATCATATTTCTAATGTTTAAATATTTTCTTGTTTTCAACAATATTATTTTTATTATAAATGCAAAAAATTTATTGGAAAAAAAAAACATTTTTGTCACAATTTTTGTCTTTAGGAAATTTGTCTAGGGTACCTAGAAAAGTGGCTTTCTGTAATCGTTAACTCTAGTAGAATAGATTGAAAATGTATAGAATTGACATAACCATGGACGAATAATAATAAGTAGTTAATAAGACTGACATTCCCCATACTAGAAACTCATGGAAACAGATTGGCGCTTTCAAATAATCTGGAAATTATTTATGGTCTACCGAGTATTATGCCGAAAAATCATTAAAAATTTCAACATAGTTTCAATGTAAAGAAACGCTAAAATTGAAATTCGGATTATTTTTAGCAGAATACTCGATAAATCATAATAACTTCCCGGACTATTTATTAGCGCCATCTAGTTTTATTTTCCGGGTTACGATTTCTAAAAGGGCATGGTCAGTTCTTCTTATTGTTCGTCCATGACATAACCTACGTCAATTAGTTAGCTTATGTCATCTCATACATTTTTATTCCATTCTAATGGCGTTTGCGATAATACAACGTGTAACGGAAAGATGCGATAATACTGAAGTATATAAACAGGGTGTCCACATTCTTGAAAATCAGGGAAAGTCAGGGAAAAGTCAGGGAAGCTCAAGGTGGTCAGGGAAAGTCAGTGAAATCGAGGAGCCACCTGGAAAGTCAGGGAAAAATTAAGAATTTACAGTTTGCTTGCCAAAATGTCCCAGTGATTGTAAAATAAGGGATAAATCATTAGTCTAGTCTGACTCATAACCCAGACTATTGAAGCATTTTTTTCCAGGTTCCGAGTGACCTACATACAATAAGGCATAATTTGTGGTCACAATAATTAGATTACTCCTTTTTATTTTTATAAATTTCAATAGCTTTGGTTCAGTGAAATCTTTTATTTACTCCTGTAAGTCGGACTCTTAAGGGGCTGATAAGAGCTGAATTACCTCCCTTTCTAACAAAGGGCATAATGCGCGTGCTAGAACGGAGCGGATTCGCGCTGTTTTACGTTTTTCGCTCATTTCTGCATTATTCTCAAAATCTGTACCCATAATATTATTTATTAAACAGCTGTATTATTACGCATAATAATATATATTGAATAATGTGTAAAAGTTTTGGCATCATTGATTAATGGGTACTTAAGAAAAAAACCGGTCAAGTGCGAGTCGGACTCGCGCACTGAGGGTTCCGTACCACCACATAATCATAATTGTATTAGTTAAAATTTCAGTAAGTTAATGTGCTAAATTTTATTAATTGTTGTTATTTTATAGCTTATGCAATATAAATATACCAATTTTCAAGTTTGTAAGTGTTCCCGTTTTTAAAATAGAATTAAAACAAAAATCGTCTCCGCGACCATTCAACTTGACCCCTCTCTTATATGAATGTTCTTGAAACGGGAGCTCACCTCAATTGGTTACCATTAGTTGTGAGAAAAGTTGTAATATTTAATGATTTAAGACTTTTCCTTTATTTGTACTTTGAGACCTAGCTTCTTGCGAAATTTCATAATTTTAGGTCAAGTTTGCTTTAGTGCATAAATGTGTAGAGATGAGGACATAAAATGCCATATCTTTTGATTGCGTCGTTGTAAAAAATTTTAACTTTCAGATCTTGTGTGGTTCATGGACCCTAATATATGGTATCAATTTCAACTTGATACCTCTACCCGTTCGTGAGATAAAGGGTTTTGACAGACAGACAGACAGACGGACAACAAAGTGATCCTATAAGGGTTCCGTTTTTTTCTTTTGAGGTACGGAGCTCTAAAAAACGGTTTAAAAGCAAAAATCAGAGGTAAAGAGTGGTAGAGGTTGTTTTTTTATGGCGTACAGAATATATTTAATCGCGTTTCTGAGTCGGCCATATTATTGTAAAGATGCTTAATTATCTTATTTTTTTTTTCAAAGGCCATATATATGTTACGGCTAAAACCCGAAGCGCGGCTGCACCTAGTTTTAGCCGGTTAGAACTAGGTTAGGTTAGGTTAGGTTTACTGTAACCAAGAGTAGGTGGGCTACACCTAGTTCTAACCGGCTAAAACTAGGTGCAGCCGCGCTTCGGGTTTTAGCCGTAACATATACATCAATTCTCGTTAAAAACCTGCTCTCGTGAAGCGTATTTAGCTCTTATCAGCCCCTTAATCCAGACTGTTGAAGCATTATTTTTCAGGCATTTTTTTTCTCCAATGAGTGACCTACATTATGACATTGTTTTTGGTCTTAACATTTTTTCGAAAATATATTCATTTATACTTCATTTTTCTTTAAAATGAATAAAATTGGTCAGGGAAATTTTTGAAAATGGTCAGGGAAAGTCAGGGATAAGTCAGGGAAATTTTTTGGGCACTAGCTGTGGACACCCTGATAAATCTGCCCATGAAACTGAACAACTTTTCACAAGGAACATAGGTCGTAATACGAAAAACCAAATTTGACCTCCCATACAAAATGCGTTATGCGTTATCAGCTGATGCAGTTTCTATGAGAGGTAAAAAATTTTGTTCTATGACTTATGTTTTTTAGGAAAAATTGTTCAGTATCTCGGGCAGATTCACTATCGGTGGCGCGTTCAGGACAAGTCTGTCTATGACGGTTATTTTTGGATTATTTTGTGACAGGTTGCCGGGTCCGGGGCCGGTATTTTTTGTAAAGTATGAGTTCTTATGCACCCTGTCACATTGAAAAGCGGTCGCGGCGCGGTATTTTGTTCCCGCCAAACCGCCCCGGACCGCTTTCGCAATCATACCGCCTCTGTGTGTCTTGAGCTTAACGGTCACAGACAGAGTTATTTTGCACGCCGTTTACACGCTGTAAAAAGACACTTGTCTACGGCCCCAACTTGATAAAATTCGTGTAGTGATAAAAATGTACACCCAACCGCACGTCAGTTGAAACACTTTAGACTTTATGACAATGTAATAGACGTGCAAATGTTTACACAGACGTGCGGTTGACCGTACCCTGTTTTAGAACTATTGACTTATTTTGTTCAATTTGGGAAATCATGAATTGTATGAAAAAATATTTAAACGTTGCTCTATGATTGCAGTTGAAGTATTTTAGTGAGATTAGGTATAGTTAATTAAGTTGGTAATTTTATTATAGCATAGTTAACGTAGAGGGGAAATATTGTAGAACCCAACAAAAAAAAGTGATTAAAAACTTCGACAAAATTTTGTTAAAAACTGAATAATAGTTACTAAGTGGGTTTACTTTTAGCCTCGATCTGGGTGTCTGTCTACTTTCAATTTCCGATATATCTATAAGATACTACTTCTATACAGTTAGAATTCATAACTTCGTTCCCTGACGGAATATTGGTTGGATGAATTATCAAATTGGCAGTGATTAGCATCTAAAGAGCGAACTACGATACTATAGAACGATAACTACGCTTCAAACTTGACCCCACGAAATAGTTACCTAAGTAGGCGGAGCTAAAATAGTTACCTGTCAACTACCACTAGCTGCCATTGCAGCACGCGCGCGAACCAATCCCTGCTCTCGTTCTGAATTTGAACCAATTGATTCGTATTTTGAATATGCGTCCTTTTGGTTTCACGTAGTATAGGGCCACTTTTTGTGTGGAATTTGTTCCTGATGAGATCCTGACTAATATTTATTCGTAGCATCTAACCAATATCCTACTCTATCGTCAAGAGACGAAGTTATAAATTTGCATGCTTCGAATAGTATCGTAAGACAATACGTATTATTCGCCGTTTACAATCGGCCGGAAAATTGTATACATTCGGAAAATTATAAAACGGCATCGGCGGATTGTCAACGGGGTTAGTTCTGTACTGGTGCATTTTAAGTTAATTAAGGCAAACGCAGGTTAGGTTATCATACGACCAGAGGCGGCTCGTGACATTTTTTTATGGGTGTGCACAAAAAAATAAAATAAATAAATTGACTTACCTACCATTTATTGATGAACTATTTTTTATGGCTTAACTGTTACATATTATGCGCGTCAGCGCCAGTTTCAAATACTAGACACGGGAAACAAAACAATTTATTTACAACCTCACATCCAAGGTGTTTTAAAATATTGTTCTTCAAGATTAAAAGTTAATTTTTTTGTACTACACTTTTGAACTAGCGCGATTTCAGATCGTGACGGCCCCTTTTCATTGAGTTCAAGTCGTAGTTGTAGTCTTTTTCGCATTTTTTAATGTAAACGACACTGTATTCGTCAATTTTTACAGTAATTAGGCACGTACACTATTTAAAAACAGTTCACAGATTAGTAATTCTAAATTTTCAAGCAAAATTGCGAACAGTAACTGAAAGCTGTATACGAAAAGTTTGTTTACGTATGATCGGCAACAGCGCCTTGTCACGTCACCGAACTGCATGCGTATCGCGAACTGGCAACGTTGCACTGAGCAGCGCTCCTGATGAGGCTAATTTCTCATATAAAATCTTTTGTTTCACGCGCTCGAGCGTGTTGATGTTTCTCTTTCACACTCATTGAATTCTGTATTAGGAATTGTACTGAATATTTTTTCATAGGAGCACAATCCTTGGCGCTCCACTTGGTACAACTTGACTACGTAGATTGTTGCGTAATTATTTCTTAGGCTATTTTAAATGTATACAACGTATAGGGTTATGAAAATAGGTATTTAATCTTATGTAACTTAACTAGGTAGGTAATGCATCCTAAGTTTGAGTTTTGTGAAAGAGGGAGTGCACTGCACCAGTGCTCTTTAGGACGAGCCGCCTCTGCATACGACCACAATGAATTACGCGTCGTTACGTAAAATGTCGAATTAAAATTTTCTCGGCATTTTTTAAAATGCCAAGGCATTATGTGAAGCGGTGAATTATACAATTTGTCTGCTACATCGATATATCCAAAATTGAGAGTAGACAACCTGAAGCATCAGGGTGACTTTTAAGACATTGGCATAGAGGAAAGAAACATTCCTCTATGATATTGGACAAATTTTAAGGGTCAGTTCTGTTATCTATATATCTAGATCAATTTTGTATAGGTCTAAGAAAATTTGGAGTTGCCGAAAAATATATATATTTTTTTTATGAATTCAGTAAAATATTCTTGAAACTGATTCACAAAAATAACAAAAAAAATATAAAATAAGCATAGATGTTCTTTTTTTTGGCATAAATTATGCTTACTTTATTATTATTATTTTTATTAAAGTACTTTTGTTTATTGATTTCAAGTATGATTAACTCAATAAAGTAAAAAAAAATTACAACTCCAAATGACACCCATACAAAATTGATCTATAACAGAACTTATCAAATCGAATGTCCGCAAAGTCGAGTTTGCGCAGAAGAAGCCTATTAAAAAAGCATCACAAAAATCTATGAAAAATCTGTAAAATTTTTGGGTATATTACATTATTTCTCGTCAATACGGTTAGACCACGAGACACGCTTAGTACAAAGAAATTGTTAATTCAAGTTTTGCTGTTATTTTAGATTAGATGTAGCTAGTACTCTGGCGTTGATTGCGATATTCATGTATGGTGTTATACTATGACCATTATGTTTGTGATTTGAATACTAGGCTATGATACGTTCTAAATAAAGGTCATGTTAAAAGTACCCGAAATCGACCAGGGTGTATGAAAGGGTTGATGAAAGTATAGGAAGCGTGGGAAGTACTCGTGTCAAGATTGTAGCAGGTGGAGGGCTGTGGTCTCTGCCTACCCTACAGGGAAAGAGGCGTAATGTCATGTATGTGTCAGGATCCTATCCTACTAATATTATAAACGCGAAAGTTTGTTAATATGGATGGATCGATGTTTGTTACTCTTTCACGCAAAAACTACTGAATGGATTTCTTGGCACACATATAGGGTAGATCCTGAAATAGCACATAGGCTTTTTTTACTGCGGGAAAACACTTAATTCCCACGGGAAAACGCATTTAATGCGGGTGAAACCGCAGGCGGAAAGCCAACAAAGAAAGAAGACAGGGTGAAACCTTGAATTCAGACTATGAAATTGAACAACGTTTCCTTGCCACTTTCAAAAACGAAAAAAAGATTTACTTCCTATAGAAATTGCTTCACGTTGTAGTGCACTTTTGTATGGGAAATATTTTTTTTTTTCATATATCGACCTATGTTCCTTGTGGAAAGTTGTTTATTTTCATTTTCTAATTAAATCCATGATATTAGCTTTCACAGTTTTAGTTTACAAGGTGTAACAGAATGGGTATATCAACCCTGAAGGATGTGATTCTGCTCATAAACTGAACAACTTTTCCCAAGAAACATAGGTCGAAATACGAAAAACCAAATTTGACCTCCCAAACAAAATGCGCTATCAGCTAATGCAGTTTCTATGGGAGGTCAAAAATTGATTTTGTTCTACGACCTATGTTCCTTGGGAAAAGTTGTTCAGTTTCATGGTCAGATTACGCTGTATAGTTTCGCAATCAACGCCGTAATTTAATTAACAAAATATATTTAGGTATGAATGCACTCATTCATGTGATATTTAGTAAGATTTGCAAACACCAATTAAATTATCAGCCATTTTGGAACTTCTACAGCGAAATAGTAGCTTGTTGATCAGAATGACAGTAGTGTGAGTGCAGGACGGAGCGATGCGTAAGATATTAGAGCGACAGAGACACGTATCGCTTCTTCCTGCGGGCTTAGCGCGCTGCCCGAGAGGAAATATATCTCAGAGAAATGTCACCTTTAAACACGAAGAAATGTCAGTGGAAGGAAATATTTCGTAAACCCAGGAATAACGTTTTTGATATTTTAGACAGAGATAGCTATATAAACGAATACATGTAGCCGTCCTTGTCTTTCAATATGTGTTGCACTGCTCAGCTGTCAAAAAACGTGACCATGCTTAAATTCAGTAAATTGGCAACACTGGTTCTATAATCTATGGGCCTAATCTGACAACTGCAGCGTGCTAAGCAGCCGACTTAGCACGCTTCAGTTGTCAGTTTATCTAGGCCCATAGATTAAAGACTTTAACGTTTTTTTGACATCCGAGCAGTGCGACACATTTTGAAAGACAAGGACGGCTACATGTCTTAGTGCTTAGATTATAAATAACGGCAGCTTATGTCTTAGTGTGTAAAGCTATCTCTGTCTAAAATATCAAAAACGTTATTTGTGGATTTGCTAAACATTTTCCTCCACTGACATTTCTTCGCGCTTGGAGGTGATAGATTAGATGACATAATTCCCCAATTAAAGTGACATTTAAAGGAGCGTGCTAAGCAGGCAGCTGCTCTCACTCATTCTAAGCAAACTACCGTTTGTAGTGAGCGAAATGTTCAACATATTTTTTTTTAAAGATAACGTTACTGGAAGGAACCTGTGATAGGCAGAATTAACGAATATAGAAATTTTGCTTGCTTGGAAAACTTGTAGATAAAATACTATAAAAAAACATTTCTCTGAAATTGTGAACTCAAACCATGAAAAACTGGAATATAAGTAGGAATTATGACAGTTTTTCTTTTTTGTTCCAATAGCGTAACAGCGTATTTTATAATGGAATTATTTAATTTTTATTTCAAACTATGTTAATATTAATACAGTTTCAATTACCAGATGTCTTTTTTTATAAAAGTTCTGTTTATAAATCTTAATTTAAGAATCATTATAATAGAACAACAAAACATGGCATGGCATCATTTCGTAGTTTGTACGTACAGTCAAGTACACGTGAAGCTGATACACACTAAGAAATTATGTTATACCATTTTTTGTTGTTTCTCAGAGGCTATCAATCATTATATTAATTTTTAAATTGAGATTACCTTTAAGTTTCCAACCAAGCAAATGTAATGTTAGGCCCCTACACTATTGGAACTAAGCTCACGTTAGTTCACACTTCGCTGTACTGCGACAAAACCAGTATGAACGCCCAAAACCAGAGACCCTCAAGATCAGTGTTACTACTGACTTGCGGCTGACTGTACGTAAATAGTGAAGGGTGTTTTGTTTCCAAAAATAAAGCCAGCGTTGTTTAAGGGTCAATTTCCACCAGTGCAGTGCGCTGTGACCTGGGAAAATTCCAACCAATAGAATTGCGCCATTTTTCTAGCTTCTGAAATGTGCTGACAAATGGAGGAATCCTATTGGCTGGAATTTTCCAGCTCACAACTTAGCTTTCTCGATTGCTGGAAAATTCCAGCCAATAGGATTTCTCCATTTGACAAGCTATCAAAATGGCGCAATTCTATTGGCTGGAATTTTTTCTAGCTCACAGCGCCACAAGACTGGTGAAAATATAACCTGAAATGGCGCTTGCTTCATTTTTGAAAACGCTAGTTATTTTTTACATTTCTTGAGCTTCTTTCGAATAGTATGTAGGTGTGCCGAAGCGATCTCAGCTCAGTCACTTCACTTGCCTTGTAAGAGGGAGCTTTTAGGGGCAGCTAGGCTGTGCTATTTGTAATGTTTCTTCAATAAACTATCATCTTAAGTACCTGAATTACCTTGTTTTATTACTTTTACCTATTTTTCAATCCAGAATATGGGCATCAGCGTCCTTCTGTGTCACCTTCTGTATCACACTGCGGGCGTCAACCCGTCTGCCAAGCCCATGAACTACAGTAACAAACACCGGCCCCTAGTCCATGGCAGCCCCATTATTTCTCGCTCCGGTAGCAGCCATGGTAACGGTGGGACAAGGGTTCGAAAACAAAAAGGCTCAGCGTAGACAGGAGCGCATCGGAGAGGATTTTATTAAGGTACTCGAAAACCAACTTTAAAGTCATTGAAATAAAGTGCATATAATGCTTGAACCCGACAAAAAAGGCTCGCGCATCCTTGAGGATACGCGGGCATCCGCGCGCGGCGTCGAGACAGCGCGCGGCGGCGAGCGCGCAGTGTTGTCACTGAGTTCAACGTGTTTTTTTTAAGATTTACCGACCTAAAGCGCAATTATAACCATATCCCAGTCCACCATTATTGACGAACCGCGACAAACTGGCATGTTTCGGTAGAAGATGACAGTTTACTAGCGCAGGCTCGCGCGGTCGCGCGCATGCTCGATCCCTCAGGACATGCCCGAGCCCGCGCGAGGATTATTCCGTTCTGTCTGAGCTGGGCCAAACGAGTGTAGGCAGGCCCCTACAAGGTGGACCGATGATCTGGTGGCGGGCGCGGAAAGCCACTGGATGCGAGCAGCGCAGGACCGCGAGTCATGGAGATCTTTAGGGGAGGCCTATGTCCAGCAATGTACATGTTTCGGCTGATATGATGATGACCTATTTTTTGGGAATTGATATTGTTCCTTGATATACTTTTTGGGGATCAATTCTTGAATATCATTAGTGTTATCAAAAACAATTGAGGATCTTCTTTCAAAGGATGGTTTTACACAAGAACAGCTAGGTATGTACACTCAACAGCATATCAGTAGAAACACTTTTGGACCTTATGGTGTGGTAATAGAGTTGAAAAAGTTTCCACTGACGTGCGGTTGACCGTACCTAGCTAAGCTGTGTGCGAGGAAATTCAAACCAATAAGATTGCTGTATTTGACAAGCTACGAAAATGGAGCAATTCTATTGGTTGGAATTTTCCAGCTCACAGCGCTGGTAAAAAACTACCCAAAGACTGCATAATGAAATTCGCTAAATAAAAACCGGCCAAGTGCGAGTCGGACTTCCTGTACTACTAAAGTAAAAAATACCGTCTTAGTTAAGAACGCGCATAGTCACGCATAAGTGCATATAGGGTGACTTTTAATTAGTTCTTGATAGAAAAAGGTATGAATGTACTCATGATACTGAATAACTTCTTATAGGTCGAAATACGAAAATCAAGTTTTGACCTCCCATAGAAACTGCATCAGCTGATAGCTCATTTTGTATGGGAGGTCAAATTTGGTTTTTCGTATTTCGACCTATGTTCCTTGGGAAAAGTTGTTCAGTATCATGAGTACATTCATATCTTTTGCTATCAAGAACTAATTAAAAGTCACCCTATATAAAAAGCGCGAGTCCGACACGCACTCGACAAGTTTTTAATATTTGTAGTTATTCAAATGTTATTTGTTGTTATTAATAAGTCCTTAATCACTTAGACTGTGTGTGAACTGTGCTTAATGAACAATAATAATAATGAAATAATAATGTATGAACTAAATTATAATAATTAAAAAAAACCAACACTGAAGGACTCATCAGCAAAATTGCTGCCTGTCCTATATCTAATAATAATAATTCTATAGCTGGTGCAGTTTTCACGATTGACTCGCGCGCATTTAGTACAGTTCTGCGTGACTGGGCGCCTATAACTAAAATGGTATTACTGCCTTAGTGGTATGGAACCATCGGTGCGCGAGTTTAATTAAAAAAAAAACCGGCCAAGTGCGAGTCGGACTCGCGCACTGAGGGTTCCGTACCACCACATAATCATAATTGTATTAGTTAAAATTTCAGTAAGTTAATGTGCCAGATTTTTTGAGTCCGACACGCGCTTGACCAAATTTTATTATTGGTTGTTATTTAATAGCTTATTAATTTTCAAGTTTGTAAGTGTTCCCGTTTTGAAAATAGAACTAAAACAAAAATCGCCTCATCGACCATCCAACTTGACCCCTCTCTTATATGAAAGTTCTTGAAACGGGAGCTCACCACAATTGGTTACCATTAGTTGTGAGAAAAATTGTAATATTTAATGATTTCAGACTTTTCCCATTATTTGTACTGTGAGACCTAGCTTTTTGCCAAATTTCATAATTTTAGGTCAACGGGAAGTACCCTGTAGGTTTTGCATTTTTGAATAAATGTATGGAGATGAGGACATAAAATGACATATCTTTTGATTGCGTCGTTGTAAAAAATTGAAATTTACAGATCTTGTGTGGTTCATGGATCCTAATATATGGTATTAATTTCAACCTGATACCTTTACCGGTTCGTGAGATAAAGGGTCTTGACAGACAGACAGACAGACGGACAACAAAGTGATCCTATAAGGGTTCCGTTTTTTTCTTTTGAGGTACGGAACCCTAAAAAAGTCTAAAAACAATCGATGATATTCCAAGATTGAGATGTATACAGCGTGTAACGGAAAGGTACATCTGCCTATCAAACTGAACAACTTTTCCTAAGGAACATAGGTCGAACTCGAAATACAAATTTGACTTCCCATACAAAATGCGCTATCATCATATGTAATAGGTCTTTACCTATGAAATTGCCGAAATTTTCTCACAGATTAATGAGATCATAATTCCTATAATTCTAATGCAATTTTTTTCATTTGTCTTATATTTGAAAGTTGACTTCAAGGTAATATTAAATTAACGCATAAAATAAAGTTTTTATTTTTAGTTTTTGATATATAAAACTAAAGGTTCAAAAATTTATCGTCTTGAATGTCGTCCGATTTCATCATTAGATTTGTTATATTTTTTTAGAAATGATATTTTTCAAAAATTAAATTTAAGTTTCTGTTAGCTTAATGTCTTCCCAATTATTCTTAAAAAAATAAAAAACATTGGATTTATAATTTCTAAGAAAAATGCAAAAATGTTAGTACTGAAAATTGAGTTTACCTAAAATTCGCCATACAAAACGGCAATTTCATAGGTAAAGACCTATTATTATGCAGTTTTTATGAGAGGTCAAAACTTTATTTTGTTCCATGACCTATCTTCCTTGTGAAATGTTTTTCATTTTCATTGGCATGGGCACACCCTTTACTATTATCACACCTTTCAGTTACCTACACGTTATAGACTTTCACAAATGGAAGGTTGCGTAAAATAAAATTATATTTTCACAAAATGTTTATTTTCAAAAAATGTTTCACAAAAGTATTAAACATATAACAATTGCTAAGGTTCAAAATGAAAGCGAACATTTCAAACATTCTTACTCAGTCAGAAATTGTCGCCAAAAGTTTATAAATACTGCAAAATATTCAAAGTAACATATTTGATACAAAACTTATTCTGTATGATTTTACGGACGACTTAAGGCATTCATCTAGGGGCGGCTCGAGAGCGATCAAAATTTTCAGGTGTTAGGGTGTTTACGCACTACGTCGGATCCGAATCCGTGAAAATAAGAATCAATAGTGAAATCGGATGACGGAAGCCGGATCTAGTGCGTCAACTACCATAGAAATAGTTCTACGACTCCTTCGGACCGAGTTCGGACCAGGTTCGGATCGGAATCGGGTGTCACCCTAGGGGTGTTTACGCACTACGTCCGATCCGAATCCGTGAAAATAACAATCAATAGTGAAATCGGATGACGGAAGCCGGATCTAGTGCGTAAACTACCATAAAAATAGTTCTATGACTACTTCGGACCGAGTTCGGACCAGGTTCGGATCGGAATCGGGTGTCACCCTAAGGGTGTTTACGCACTACGTCCGATCCGATTCCGTGAAAATAATAATCAATAGTGAAATCGGATGACGGAAGCCGGATCTAGTGCGTAAACTACCATAGAAATAGTTTTACGACTACTTCGGACCAGGTTCGGATCGGTATCGGGTGTCACCCTAAGGGTATTTACGCACTACGTCCGATCCGAATCTGTGAAAATAAGAATCAATAGTAAAATGGGCTTCCGTCATTCTATTTCACTACTGATTCTTATTTCTACGGGTTCGGATCGGACGTAGTGCGTAAACACTCTTAGGCTAAATTTACATTGCGTAATTAAAAACGAGTCAGTAGACGTACATTGTTACTGCATTCAAGTATTTTCATACAGACAACATATAAAATCAGCAATGTATGTCTACTGACCCTATTTTTCTTACTCCGTGTAATCTACCCTAAGCGAAGAGGTGATGACCGCCATAGTACAGTCAAGAACACATCAAGCTTGAAACATC
The DNA here is from genome assembly GCA_947532105.1 of Athrips mouffetella. Classification (NCBI taxonomy): domain Eukaryota; kingdom Metazoa; phylum Arthropoda; class Insecta; order Lepidoptera; family Gelechiidae; genus Athrips; species Athrips mouffetella. Next base: position 3,662,891 of record OX383976.1, on the reverse strand, counting down.
GGACTTTGTACGGTTCTTATTTCAATAGACGTACGGGCTAGAGTCGCGCTGCAAGTGTCAAGCTTGACCTGTCGTTGACTGTACAAGAAGACAACCCTTTTATTGCCATTACGATCCCAATGGCAGTCACGACTCCGAGCCGGTTTTTTTTTAAACTTAATTATTTTCTGAAAGTTAGAATATTTTTCACATTCCTTTATCAATATCATGGACGAATGGACTGTCAATCCCCGTACTAGAAAACGTAACACGGAAAGGCATAAAGCTCATGGAAACTAGATGGCGCTTTCATATAATCTGGAAATTAATTATGGTCTACAGAGTATTCTGCCAAAAAAATCATTCAAAACAACATAGTTTCAATGTAAAGAAATGTTAACATTGAAATTCGGTTTATTTTTTAAGCAGAATAATCGATAAATCATAATAACTTCCCGGACTATTTATTAGCGCCATCTAGTTTTATACTTTTCCGGGTTACGATTTCTAAAAGGGGATGGTCACTCCTTCTTATTGTTTGTCCATGTCGATATACAGCGTGTTACGGAGAGGTGTGAATCTGCCCATAAAACTGAACAACTTTCCCAAGGAACATAGGTCGAAATACGAACAACCAAATTTGACCTCCCATACAAAATGCGCTATCAGCTGATACAGTTTCTATGGGAGGTCAAAAATTGATTTTATTCTATGACCTACGTTCCTTGGGAAAATTTATTCAGTGTAAGAGTGTTTACGCACTACGTCTGATCCGAAACCGTGAAAATATGGTCCGGAGTAGCCGTAGAACTATTTCTATGGTCCATTCATTACGCACTACATCCGATTCAGTTTAAGTAGTATTCGGTCCGAGTTTTCTAGATTCCTATTTACACGGGTTCGGATCGGACTAGTGCGTAAACACTCTTAAACTGGAGAACTTTTCCCAAGGAACATAGGTCATAGAACAAAATCAATTTTTGACCTCCCATAGAAACTACATCAGCTGATACTCAGCGCATTTTGTATGGGAGGTCAAATTTGGTTTTTCGTATTTCGACCTATGTTCCATGGGGAAAGTTGTTCAGTATCATGAGCAGATTCACACCCTTCAGTATTATCACACCATTCCGTTACACGTCGCAGATCGTAAGTTAATTATTTCATGAAAACAAATTTGACTGATTATGTTCTGTTCCATTACAGATTTAAACACTATTTTAATTTTTTTAATAACATATTGTTCTATTTAAATATATGGTATTTGTTAATTAACTACTTAAAAATACATATACTGGGTATTTCGAAGGGTGTACACTGTACAGCGTGTTCAGGATAAGTTTGGCTCTGACGGTTATTTTCTGGGTGACGGGCGGAGAGCCAATGAACGACTCGCTCGCCTCCCCCCACTTGCCCCGCGACTCATTCTTTTACTTCTGGTCACAACCAGAGTTAATATGTACGACATTCAAATACTGTGTTCATTAAAACTGTGCCTTCAGATCATGAACACTGAACAACTTTTCCTAAGGAACATAGATCGAAATATGACGTAACAAATTCGAGTTCCCATAGAAACTCCACCAGTGGTCTAGGCAACGAAGCGGATCGTTGTATGATGACCCCCGCATTAAATACTCAGTCGATGAAACTTTGATACACTACATGAGACAAACCTTCTCTAAAAAAAAAAAAAAATCGGTAAGTACTTTTAATTTTTCCATACAAAAATTAAAAAAAAGTATGAAAAAAAGTTTTTTTTTTAATACTTTGAATTTACATTTAATTCATGATACTTTATCATCCTGTCAAATAAAATCTGCATGAGAGAGTTATGTTGGGGTCAACTGCTTCGTTGCCTACACTACAGCTGATTGCGCATTTGGTATGAGATATGAATTTCTTTTTTGTATTTCGACCTATGTTCCTTAGTAAAAGTTGTTTAGTTTCATGGCCTGAGTGCATCTTGTTAGGTTGCGCAAAATTTGAGATTAATTGAAAAAAAGTAAGTCGATTGACTACAGTTTTCTTTTAGCTGGCATTCGACAGGGCCAGCAGTTTAGCGAGAGGCGTGTTCGTGAACACGAGTAGTCGTATTGAGAATTGTAAAACTATTAGTCTCGAAGGAAATATGGCATAGTTAAAATATACTCAATTTACTATTAGTACCTGCTACTGAAGAAATGCCGGAATAAAATATGTGAATATCTGGTTTTATTATAATCAGATTTTGGGGTAACTTAGCCCAGAATGACGAGGCAGGACAGGAAATGTGCCATAGATTGCAAAATACCGCACTCACTCTCGTCATTATCAGAGAAGCCCCACCTCTTTTTAATGAACACAGTGTTTAACCTAACACCCAGAATAATGCGAGTTGAATAAAGAAAAAACAAATCAACACTATTGTGATGTTCCTACGAGAAACTTTTTTGGAATTACAGTTATAATATAACACGCTCAAGAAATTAGGTTTATAATGTCTAGAATTTAGATTTTTTTTGTTTTTTTTATGTGTTTTTGAAATATCTATCTAACTCAAATACAAGGTATAACAAAAAGGGTATACCAACCCTAAAGGATGTGAATCTCCCCATGAAACTGAACAACTTTCCCCAAGGAACATAGGTCGAAATATTTAAAAAAAATTGACCTTCCATAGAAACTGATTCAGCTGATAGCGCAATTTGTATGGGAGGTCATTTTTTTTTTCGTATTTCGACCTATGTTCCTTGGGGAAAGTTGTTCAGTTTTAGGGTTGATATACCCTTTCTGTTACACCTTGTATAAGACACAAACTTCGAGTTTTTAACACAAATACTGTTTGTAATTTAGGAACTATTTGAAGCCATTTCAAATCCAAATTCATCAGTAATTTTTAATATTTGAGAGCGTTTTATAATAATAGTTACACTGATAAGAACTTAGTAAATAATATACTTTTCTTAAAAACGAATTGTGTTTTTTGTTTTGATTTTCTAGTAAAAACAGTTGAGTTCAAAGGTTCCATTTCACTTCCAATTAAAAATATGAGAAAAATATAGTATTTACTCAGCATTTCTAAGTAAAAAAAAGACACTAGCGTTACAAATTCAGCCATAGACAAACCTCTTTATCACAGCTGCAGAAATGCACCAAAATCCATGCACTTTTCCTTGTATTTTAGCTTATTGTTAACATGGCTTAAGCTTAAATCTATGTCTTACGGTAAAAAGTACGAGACTTGTCTATGACAGGGTTTTTACTATCAAAAATACTAAGCTTCATGTCATCCCTTTCTAACACCATATGAGTGAAAGAGACCACAACAGTATTGTCAGTTTACAACATAACGGAAATGTGTTAATACTAAAGAGTGTGAATCTGCCCATGAAACTGAACAACTTTTTACAAGGAACATAGGTCATAGACCAAAATCTATTTTTGACCTCCCATAGAAACTGCAGTAGCTGATAGCGTGTTTTGTATGAGAGGTCAAATTTGGTTTTTCGTATTTCGACCTATGATGCTTGGGAAAAGTTGTTCAGTTTCATGTGCAGATTCAAACCCTTCAGTATAATCACACCTTTCCATTACACTCTGTATAGTGTGATGTGAACCATATTATAAAAAAAAACGGATTGCGTTTGGCTAGACTATAGTGCAAATAGTGAGTATTGGCGTATTTGACATTGTCATTTTCGTTTCAAAGTCTATTGTCTTATGCTACTGCAAATTATTTCATTTAAACATGAATGAAATGCAAGACGAAATGAGAAAATCACTCAAAGTATTAAAAATGAAAATATATGTTCTCTTTTAACTGTATAATTAAAAAAAACATAACTTTTTCTCCAAAGTGCATCCGTTACAATATTTAAACAAAATGGCCATGAAATTTCCTAAACGTTCGACAAAGAAAAATAAATAAATAATTCTTAAATACTTACAGAAAATTCGCTTACAATGAGTACAGTCAAGAACACATCAAGCTTGACACATTGGACTTTGTACCGTTCTTATGTCAATAGACGTACGGTCTAGAGTCGCACTGCGAGTGTCAAGCTTGACATGTCGTTAACTGTACTATATCGCCCCTTAAACTTGGTCCCGGAATAACAATATTGATATTTTCAAAATTCAACTTAAAAACAAAATCGAAACATTTAATTGACGAAAAATAAGATAATTAATGGTCAGCATTTTACAAAAAAAAACCTTTATGTAGGGGGCCTTCAAACTTCTAATACAGATTTCTGCCTTACCTTACCGTACTAGAGAATTAATTTATTTTGAAAATGAGTCGGGCTTCTAGAACTAATTACAAAATGGTCTAACATCGCTCAATATATTAATTTAGAAGTAAAATCTATACAATGTTTGCATCTGGCGCTCGGTTTTGCATTTACACCCTGTATTTCATGAGGACCCTATAATTAGTTACATTTTCAAGTTTTTAGGTTATTTCATAAACACAATCACAAAAAGAAATAGGTACCTACCAGAATCAAAATGTACATGAGTATAACATTGACCGATGTTAGATCAAAATTTATTATAATACGATCGAAACAGAATGGCAAAAAAAAATCTAATTTTGTCATCACTTTTATAATATTTTTTTTGCAATTAAAATTTCAATCGCAGTAATAAACTATGTTAAGGTGTTCCCAAACCGAATGCGGTACCTATTCAAAAAGTATAATGTACAAAGTAAATTAGCCACGAAACTAAAGAGGTAACCTACAACAAAACTACACCACATTTACAAATCTAAATAAAATAGCTTTATTAGAATGACAGTAGGATAGAGCTATGCGTGAGAGCAGGACGGAGCGATACGTGTCTCCGTCGCTCCAATATCTTACGCATCGCTCCTGTCGCGAACGTTGAAGCAAACTATGAAATTATGGCATCACGAATGGACGCCATGTCGGCCATTTTGTTTAGTCGTTTGTCCTCTTGTCTTTGGCAGTTCTTAGTTTTGCCGCGCCCGTTTCTCTGATGTCTCTCACGTTCGAAGATTTCTATCTGGCTTGTTTATTTGTTTTTAGACAAGTGAACTGGTATTTTTCATGACTGCCGGTGGGCTGCGGCGTCGCTTTGACCTAAAAACTAAGTGTATACAACTGGTTGATGCTTACAGCTCCTGAGATGTAAGGTTAGATAAGGAATGCAAGATAGTATAGTTAGAATATGGGAAAACTAGTGCACTAGATTCACCAACAGAATATTTAGATATGTAGAGGAGACTATAAGATGAACGTACTTAACATACATATATCTCGGGAGCTTATTATGTGTGACCTTAGTTTGATGTTGGTTTTAACCAACAGGTTGGACAATTAAGTCCGCGCGTCAGCGGGATACAAAAAGCCAGACAAAAGAAGGAGGAAGACCAAACGGTTCAAGTAAGGAAAGCTGGAAGCTGCACTGAGAGGAAAAACAGAGTTTGTAAGTTATACCTCCGCCAGCCAGGCTAAGATGCGCACCTCGACTTGGTCGAGTCGCGCGCTACTGTCACTTTTTATGTATGGACGCGAGAAGACATAACCGGTTTAGACTACGAAGACTCGCCAAGTCGCGGTGCGCATGCTCGACCTACAGAGCTCCGTCCTACTGTCTCTGGAGTAGTTTTCAGGAAAGATGTTCAGTTTTATCCTCTTTAGTTAGCACAGTGTGGGAGCACCATTACATAGCAAAAAATACAACATCACGAGTCCATTGCGCGAGCCGGTATTATATAAATACATCACATTTTTAACATTAACAGCCTTTTTTTTGTTTCTTTTTTTATTTATTTTTTACTTAATTCGTGCAGCTCTCGTGACCTATTTGACATAAACAGACATAAATACAAACAAACAGACGCAAATACTATTGAGTAGTAGGTAACTACACATATATAGGGTGACTTTTAATTAGTTCTTGATAGAAAAAGGTATGAATTTACTCATGATACTGAACAACTTTCCCCAAGGAACATAGGTCGAAATACGAAAATCAAGTTTTGACCTCCCATAGAAACTGCATCAGCTGATAGCGCATTTTGTATGGGAGGTCAAATTTGGTTTTTCGTATTTCGACCTATGTTCCTTGGGAAAAGTTGTTTCGTATCATGAGTACATGCATATTTTTTGCTATCAAGAACTAATTAAAAGTCACCCTATATTGTTCTGTGACAAGCCCGTCACACACGTAGCTAACATATGAGGTCCTACTGAAATAGTGAACATAATTTTAACATGTTACTCACACCATGACACTGAACAACTTTTCCAAAGGAACTTAGTCCGAAATACAAAGAAAATAATTTCAACTTCCCAAAGAAAACTGCATTAGCTGATAGCGCATTTTGTATGGAAGATCAAATTATTTTTTTCGTATTTTCGTGTTTCTTAGGAAAAGTTATTTAGTTTCATAGTCTAAGTAACCTGTTAAAATGATGTTCACTATTTAATTAGAACCCTATGTATACATATTTTTTCTGTGAATAGCCCGTAGCACACGTAGCCAACAACAAGTGGGAAAAAAGTACGATGACCTTTTTGATTTTGCATTATTAATAGCTTTTATAATAATAGTAAATTCTTGCAGCTCAGAAGCTTGTGCTAGTTAAAATTGTGTCTTAAAAGTTATAACAGCTACCAGGCAGTTACACAAAGCATCTTAAAGTTAAATCTTCTTTAAATCTATTGCTGTCACTTTCTTTCTGAACAATATAGAAAGAGTCAGCAATAGACTTGAAGGAACTTTAACTTTAAAGACGGTTTGAGCAACTAGGGGTAAGTCTTATACAGGTTCGATGCTTGACTGTCGTTTATTTCGACATTTTATTTAACTTGTGTAAGTAAACCTGAAAAGATTTGTGTTATAACATGACATTAAAATTGGAGTCCAATAGCCAATTCTCATGGGCATGTCTATAGGTCAAGAAATCGCACAAGATTAGCTATTTCAATGTGAAATAACAAATAAAATTCTAGCTAACTATAAATTTGCAAATTCATTAATAAATTCCTAAGGAAATATTTTTTCCGCAAAAAAAAAAAGGGAAAAAGGAGATTAAGAGCTTTCCCCCAGCCAACCCCATCAGTTAAAAAAAATATTACTCGCTAAATACAAAACTTATCGAAAATCTGTCTTACCAGATTGAAGTAAAGGTACCCTAGTTTATTTAGAAGTTATCAATCCTGACAGATTTTCGATAAGCTTTGTAATTAGATTTTTTTAACTGATGGGGGCGCTAGTTGGCTGGGGGAAAGCCCTTAAAAGAAAAATATACAATTAGCGATCAAGTGTAAAATATACAAAGAGGAGAGAAATTTGAACAATAGCCGCTTGAATACGCGATTATCTTCCTCTTTATCTAATTTCAAATTTAGAATAAATACAAGTGTGACATTTTACTTTCTTTGTAAAACAAACACTTTAGATTTTACAGTCCTTTTTTGCAAGCAGTGGCGGTAGTTCCACTCGTGTAACTGAACTTAAGCTCTACAACTTTTGGAAATTAAAATTAAAGAATCGAGCCTCCATACAAAATCATAATCTGATCCGGTCAATTTGAATGGAGACTTTTTTTTTATTTCCAAAAGTTGTAAAAAAATGGTTATTCAGTAACATGGGTAAAACTATTCCCGTAGAGGTGTTGCGTATTTAAAATTACATGTTGTATACTATGGCTATAAAAAAGAGACAGCATTTAGTCCTGTCAAGTTAAGAGGCTACCTCCCGTCCACTAGCGCCCCCATCGGTTAAAAAAATATTGCTCACTAAATACAAAACTAATCGAAAATCCGGAAAGACGGTTGAAGTAAAGGTATCCTAGTTGATTCAGAACCTATCAATTCTGAAAAATATAATACACTGTAGTTACAGATACAAAAAGTGCGAAAAACGGCCACTTTTAGCAGTTTTTGTATCTGGGAAAACGACCCAGAGGACGAAGCCCTAAGAGATGGACGGACCAGATTACCGAACAGCTGGAGATACCCGTTAGTGCTGCCCTCCATCAAGCGACCGACCGAAATAAATGGAGAGATATTGTTGCCAAGCTGACACGGAGTCACGATCCTCAGTAGTGAGGGAACGATTAAGAAGAAAAAGAAGTATCTGTAACTATAGTGAACTTTATTTTACAGAGTCAATAGTTTCTAAATAAACAAAGGTATCTTTACTTCAATCTGTCTTTCCGGATTCATGATAAGTTTTGTATTTAGCGAGTAATATTTTTTTAACTGATGGGGGCGCGAGTGGACCGGAGGTAGCCCCTTCAGTTTGAGGCTTTCAGAACACTATCAGAATTAACAGTATTATTACACTAGGTATTAAAGTTTGTACTAAAATGATTGCATTCTGGAAAAAAGTTGATACTTTACGATGAATTGCTGTACAAAAAAAGTTTTACAAGATGTAACATAAAAGCTTGTAGGATGTATGAACCCACAGAGCAGAAACAAGTAAGAACCTGTCCATAAGACTTAACGGATAACTTTTCATAAGAGGCTACCCGCAGTCCACTAGCGCCCCTATCAGTTAAAAAAATTGTATTCGCTAAATACAAAACTTATCTAAAATCCGGAACGACAGATTGAAGTAAAGGTACCTTAGTTTATTTAGAAACTATTTATTCTGTAATATAAAGTTAAGTTAAGTGGTAATTTTTAGAACTTTTTGTATCTGTAACTACAGTGAAGTATTATTCAGAATTGATAGGTTCTGAATAAACTAGGATACCTTTACTTCAATCTATCTTTCCGGATTTTCGATAAGTTTTGTATTTAGAGAGTAATATTTTTTTAACTGATGGGGGCGCATTTTATTCGTGTTCATTTCAACTAATTCTACGAGAAGTTGAAATTGTATTTTCGTATTTCTTTTTCGGGTAAAGTTATTCAGTGTCATGGGTAGATTCTCACCGTTCATGGTTTTTATACTTGTTATAGCCTTTTTGTTACAACTTGTATTATAAAAGAATTACAAATCAGAGTTTAGCCGCCATTTTGAAAGGCTGTATGGCTGATTTACAAGAGGAAATTAGGCGCCTGCGAGGGATACAGGTATAGGTAAGAAAGAAATGTCCTAAATGCTTTCTCTTTTTATCTTATAGCTGCGTTCTTCTATGGCACCAAAATTTTTGGTTCGTGTAAATCAGACATTTAGCTCGATGGCGCTTAAATCAAGCTTAGGGTGCCTTTCAAGCTAAACTGTAAGCTGGAGAAAAATCGAACCAATAGGATTAAGAGCCCGTCCAGAACCTTTATTTTACGCGCATACACTCGCGCGTTAGAAAATTTTCTGGACGCAATATATGTAGCTCAAGTATCTCGGCAACGCGCGAGTGCCTACGCGCGAGTCGACTCGCGCGTAAAATAAAGGTTCTGGACGGGCTCTAAGCTTGTCAAATGCGCTTTTTTATTGTCAATGGGCTTACTCTTGACCTTGATCTAGTCTTGAGGACAGAGATGAGGTCGACGATGGAACAAGCTTTCCCAGAAGAAACCTATTCACTCGCGTCTTGAATAGATTCGGGTTATATGAACTCGGGAACACAAACGCAAGCAGAGGATTCTGCTCTTTAGCCGTGGGCATTATACAAGATTTGTGCGGAATATCAGCCAAGTGTGGGTGATATCTTGCGGTGCGTCTGGATTTCCGATGGAAGAAGGGAGATGGTGGAATAAGCTCGTGGAGCTCTTAAGCACTAGGCTTTCAAATGGAGCAATCGGATTGGTTGGAATTTTCCAGCTCACAGCTTATAAGCTTTTATTTAAAGGGACCCTTAGACCTGATGTGCGTTAAACTAATTATTCTTATGTTCGTATATCTATCTCTCTCACGCGTCTTCTTTGAGTGGTTGCTGTTCTTTATTTGGTTTTTGTGGTTTCTGCGTGTTGTTTGCCCATGGTTGCAACTCTCCGGAACCAAATGATACGAAAACAACCGCACCTAATATGTAGGTTCCCGCGAGGATGAAAAACACTATCTGCCATTGCTCGTAGGTGTTCTGGAAGACAAATTATTTTATTTTATTTGGTATATGTGCAGGGTGTAAGGGACGGTGTACCGAAAACTGAAAGAGCGTGCTCAGTCAAACTGAACAACTTTCCCAAAGAAACATTTTTGGGAAATTAAAAAAAAAATTACCTCTCCATACAAACTGTTCGATCAGAGTGATCAATTTGTATGGAGGTCAAATTTTTTTATCTTTCTTTGGGAAAGTTGTTCAGTTTCGTTGACTGCACATGCGTGTTCAGTTTTTGATACATCGTCCCTTACACTATGTATGAAAGGTGGAGGACTGTGGTCTCTGCCTATCCCCACGGGAAAGAGGCGTGATGTTATGTATGTACATATATAAGCCGCGCAAGGTAACTCTAACCCTGACGGTTATTTTCAGCGCATGGGTGACAGGCAGAGAGCCAATGAACGACTCGCTCGCCTCCCACCACATAACGCGCTCACCCCCGCGACTCTTATGACTTCTGCGCATTAACGTTCAGGGCTAGTTAGTTTGAGCCCTGTATACCAACTGAACAGCTAAGCATATATGCTTTCTGCGTTACTTAGTTTACTAGTAGTACCTGGGCGACCGAGCTTCGCTCTATAATAGCTGCCTCAACATTAAACTATCATCGGGTGAGCAAGCTATGCTAGATAGATTTTTTGCCCCCACAAACCCCTTTATACTAAATCTGGTATCGTACATACTGCGGTCACCAACACCCGCGGTCACCAGCCGCAACGCTTACAAGCGTGGTAACTATGGTAATTCCCCTTTAAATTACCACGCGTTTTTTCTGGAATTCTGGAGGGAGGGTCTTTCCTTGTCTGCAGTGAAGGTTTCATGGGATGTTGTGTATACGTGTTAACAGAATAAGCGAAACTGAGAAAATAGTTTGTTCAGAATCGAGAGCAGAATCAATTTCACGGGTTTTTGATAAGGGTAATTAAGAAAAGGGATACGCGCGCTGGCGACCAGCGCCACTCGATTCATTAGCGGTGAGGAGGGGAGGGCAGTGCGCGGACTAGAACAACGATGAAAATAGAACAATCATGAAAAAAATAACAATATCTAGAAAAAAATATCTTTTTAAAGATTTTTTTTACGGGAATGGATTTATTTTAATAAAAATCAGTTGGGGTGTATGAGGGTTTCGCTTATTTCATTAACACGTTGTATATGTAAACGTACATAAAATAAGTACATAAAGAAAACTTTATGAAGCTATTAACATGTATTCACACCTTTCAAGGTTGATGTACTATCAGCAAAGTTGGCGCCTGAGCAGTTTCAAAACCTTGTTACTTTATAGCGATCTTAGCCCACCCCGCCTCTACCAATGAGAGACGACAACTAGTCTAGGCAACGAAGCGGATCGTTGTATAAAGACCCCCGCATTAAATCCTCAGTCGATGAAACTTTGCTGGGGTATTACACTATATGAGACAAACCTTCTATAAAAAAAAATCAAAAAAAATATCGGTACTTTTAATTTTTCCATACAAAAATTACAGAAAATGTATGAAAAATTGTTTATGTAATTATTGTTTTGATCATCCTGTCAAATAAAATCTACCTGAGAAATTTATGTTGGGTTCAACTGCTTCGTTGCCTACACAGTACACTAAACGGTATCGTTTTTATGACCTTTTTGGGTCCATCTGTCAAATGTTGGTCATTTAAAACTTGCACTTAACGGACAAAAACTAGCAAGGTGGAGCCGGCTGAGGTTCCCGCGAGCCACTAATGCACATGAAACTAAACTTAAAAGTGGCAACGCGGTAACTTTGTTGACGGTACCCTTTCTGTTACACCTTGTATATGACTTACGTTGTCTTTGGTAAGTTCTCCCACCATGAAGGTGGACAGCCAGCCTCCCAGCGAGGACAGAGTGTTGGCCATGCCGAAGATCGTTCCTGAAACAAATATACTTATTAAATATTTCCTTCTCCGTATATATGGGTTGTAAGTCTATGGTTGTAGGTAATCGCAGTAAGTAAAATGGTATGATATACAGGAGGATGCTGCTGCCCATCCTCTAGTTTATAACCCTTAGTCGCCTCTTACGACACCCACGGGTATGTATGGGATGGTACTATTCTTTGCCGGCACCACACGATAATAAGACTATGCAATCATTTATTTACCCTCACGAAATGCGTATGCTTCGTTCGATGGAGCCCAAATAAGCTTACTCAATATATGACGCTTTCCAGAACGTAAATTACAATTTTACTTAGGGGGTAGACGTCAGGTAAATCGTAAGTCGAGGATAGTAGAATAGGCGGAGAGCGCGCAGTAGGCAACCCTACCTCATCGGATACCAAACAGAAACCTATCCAGGCTGCTGCACAGTGAAATGGTGAGTCTAAAAAAACACGGTGGCCTGGGCACAGTCAATAAAAAAACTGGTTATTTTTTTTCAATACATTTGCTCGAAAAACGTACTTACTAGGACGTAAACATTGCTCGTAAGTAGTTACTTACCGAACTAGAGCGGTAAGTAAAAAAAGTATACCACCAAGGAGTTTTTACACTTTGATCATAAAATTATTATGTATACATGGGTGACGACTGCCTACCTATATTTAAAATAAAATGAAGAGTACTAGGAGAACATAAATCGACAAGAGGCTGACAGTACCCATGGTTGGTTCCTTTAACAAGTGTATTACTTATACCTGTTTTCTCACAAATGTATTGAAAAACGTCGTAAGATACACGGCCGTAAGGGTTATGACAAACTCGTGCCGATAGTAAACCCTCGCCTTCGTCTCGGGTTTACAAAACGTCAACTCGTTTGTATTAACCCTACTTACGGCACTTGTATCTCAAACTACTATTACCAATTCATGTTCTAAGTAAGTACATAGTACACACGGCCGCACATCAGTAGAAACACTTTTGGACCTTATGGCATGGTAATAGAGTTGGAAAAGTTTCTACCGACAAGCGGTTGACCGTACATGCATATGAACCAACAGGATTACCTTGCTCAACTCTGAAACTTAGTGAATTGACATAACTTGAAAATGACATTCTCTATAAATTACCGGGTGAAGCAAGGCAACCCTGGTTATTTTAGGCCAGAGGCTGCTATTATGAGTAGTAAAATACTGACCACTGAAGTTAGGAGCGATATCAAGTCCGTTGCCGAGGTACCCGGCGGTGACAGCGCCGTTGATGGTGAGAGCCATCGTGAATATCGCAATGGACCAAATCCGGTCGTGACCGAAGTATGCTTGAGCCAGCATCATCAGACCTGCGAAGGATTTTAGTTGGATTTAGACAGTATAGTTACACAAACCTTATATTTTTATCTACTCTCATATCGTTAATCCTTAATAATGCGTTCAAAAATTGTAGGTTAACATCTTCATAATGTCAATCTGTGGTTAGAAACACTCCAAGCAGCACTAATTATGTGTGGGAGTGTATTATGAAGTATTGAATTTACTAACAGTCATCGCGGGAGACCTATTAAGCAATTTTTTAATTTTTATAGGCGCGCCATTGACAGCTTGATACGTTTGTAGTCTGTGGCTGCAAGGAGGTTTCACTGCAATAACGGAATACAGCAAACAAAAGTTGTATTTACATATTTTTATTAATTTTGTAATGAAATTAGTGATAAGATTGTTTACGATTTGCCTTCGAGTGTTTTTAAAGCAGCTATAGGAACTTCGCTTAGCAGTTATCACCGGAAAAAAAGAAAAACATTGAGGTTTGTTTTTGAACATATTATTTTAGGATTCACGATATGAGAGTAGATAAAGTTGTGTATGCAACTCCACATAATTAGGTATAAAACACTCGTGTCTTCTATTATGGAACTTGGCTCGCTACGCTCGCCTGCGTCCCATAAACCGACACTCGAGTTTTATACCCCTGTACCGTTGCATAAACTACTATTAACTAACTTTTTTTTATAGATAAAGAGGAAGAAAAATTTTATGAAAGCCGCATTAAAAAAAAAATTATACCTCTTCTTCAAAATATTAAATAGATACCTGCAGTGTCTGAATATCATAAAAATATACAAGGTGTAAAAAAGTACGATGATCTTTCTAAAGGGTGATTCTACATCACTAATAGATTTTAAAAAAAAATATAAAAAAATACTTTCGTGGCGTGGCGTGCACGGACGCGAGACGGACGCGCCATGATAGCATAAAAATCTAGTAGAACAACGATGAAACTTTAAAATAACAATATTCAGAAAAAAAATATTTTTATAAATATTTTTACGGACATAGATTTACTTTAATAAAAATCAGTTGGGGTGTATGTAGGGTTTCGCTTATTCCATTAACACGTTGTATAGCCCCGCAATTAATTACTTTCCTCTCTAGTAAAATAATATGCTATTTTGTGCTAGTTAAGAATGGGAAAAATAACGCGTTCATGCTATCCCTGGCCGTTTCATTTTACCTAAAGTGTCACTCACCAGGCAATCCTACAGCGAATCCAGTGAACAGCTTTCTGGCAGCCGTCGTGGACAGTTTCCCACTCCTGCGCAGATGATCAGCTAGTACTGAAGACGCGAGCGCACACAAGTACTTGCCCAGGTACGGCAGAGATGATAGAAGGCCGTTCTGTGAACAAATTGACCAAAATTTAAAAAATAGTTTAACGTAATATAGTGTGACCAGGAGGATTCATGGATTCGACAACTTTTTTGAATTGCTCATACAAATTGAAACAACTGATAAATTCTGGAAAGTTTTTTTGAGTTCCGAACCAAAGAACACTATCACTACACAACACTATATATAGGAGCACTATCTCTCTTTGTCTAAGTGATCCATACAGTTTATTTATATATGTATTCATGTATTTATTTAAAGGATATATTTATATATGTGTGTGTATATATGTATAGTTTATGTATGTATTTGTATAGTATAAGTGTTATATTTAGGTTTCTATTTTGTAGTTTATGTGTGCACGTTCTATCTGCCTCTTCCAGTCAAATCACGCTTCCGTAGGTCTGCTGGAACTAATTTCCGTGCAGAAATAAGCAGCACCTGTTGTGTCTTTTTTTCTTAATTTTAATTTTATGTTTGTATTATCTTATGTACAATAAACTGTAAATAAATAAATAAAGAATTAATTATAGTCGATAGACGTTTATGTATTATACATTACAGAAAAAATAAAATAATCTCTCTAAACAGCACAGTTTATAGGAATCTGCAAAAAATCGTTACAAACAAATTTAGTTTTGCTGTCCGTAGTCATTTTCTTTGGGTATCAAAACATTGACGCGGAAAATCTAGCCATAATGACTAGTGAACCACACCTTGTGCAATAAGAATCATATAATGACTGTCATTGCGCAGGTAATGATACCCCTATACCATGATATCCAGGTTATAAATAGACAAATTGCTGCATAGACGGTTGAGAAATCTGCCGACCTTTGGTACGGAAACTTTACTAGAATGGAGATTCATTTTTGCAAAAACTAAAATCCGACCATTGTGAAATCTTGCTCTAAAAAGTATGAAACAAGGAAACATACATACTGATATTACACCCTGTATCCTATACTATTAAACGAGCAATATTTGTATATATATATATATATATTTGTAATCAGTTTCTCGAAAACGGCTCTCACGATTTCGATGAAATTTAGTATACAGGCGTTTTTGGGGTCAAAAAATGGATCTAAATAGGTCTCATGTCTGGGAAAATTCGTATTCACAGTCTTTTTTTATTTCATATTTCATTTATTTACCATTTACAGATTGTATACTTAAAACTAGTTTACAATCCACCTCTATGAGGCACACATGGCATTTATAACATTATTAAATTAAAATTAAATTATTATCATAAATTAAATTATTAAAATTAAATTGAAATTTTTAAAATTAAATTGAAATTAAATTATTATTAACTTACAATTAATCATTAATCAATTTCATTATTAAATTTGTCACATAGGCACAGAATTAATAATAGTACTACAACATAGGTATTCGTTGATATTATAGTACGCTTTTTTAATTAATAAATCTTTTAATGTAGTTTTAAATTTGTTCTCTTGAAGGTCTCGTATATACTTAGGCAGATGGTTATATATTTTAATAGCCATGTAGTAGCAACCTTTGCTGTACATGGTAAGGCGCGGAGCGGGGGGCTGTAATTGTTCGTCTCGTCGGGTTTTGTATCGTCGATCGTTATTGTCGCCAACGAATGGGAAGTAGTGTGGGTGTCTTCGGATAAAAACGCACAGCTCCAAAATGTACACACTTGCAACCGTAAGTATTTTTAAAGCCGTGAAAAGTGGGCGACATGTGTCCCTAGGTGGTGTCTGCGTAATTATGCGAATACAGCGTTTTTGCAGGACTGATACAGCACTAATTTCAGTGGAGTTACCCCAGAGTACAATGCCGTATCTTATCCACGCAGCTGCATAACTGTGATAGGCTGTGAGTGCGCACTCTTCGTTTGTACATTTACGTAGTTCACGTAGTGCAAATGAAAATCGACTTAATTTGCTAGTTACTGATTCGATGTGGTATTTCCATGTCATATTACTGTCTAAGATTATGCCAAGCAGCGAAAAGGAAGTTACTTCTTCTAATACTATATTTTCAAATGTAATTTTGAGTGGCAAAGGAAGTTTTTGGTGCGGATGAAATTGCATTATTTTAGTTTTTTGCAAATTTAAAATAAGTCCGATTTTTTCAAGGAACGACTTTTTTTAATAATAGGTCTTTACCTATGAAATTGCCGAAATTTTCTTACATATTAATGAGATCATAATTCCTATAATTCTAATGCAATTTTTTTCGTTTGTCTTATATTTGAAAGTTGACTTCAAGGTTATCAATTTATGCATAAAATAAAGTTTATATTTTTAGTGTGATATATAAAATTAAAGGTTCGAAAATTGTTCGTCTTAAATGTCATCCGATTTCATCATCAGATTCGTTATATTTTTTTACAGATAATAATTTTCGAAAATTAAATTTAAGCTTCTGTTAGCTTAATGTCTTCTCAATAATGCCTAAAAAAATTAAAAAGATTGGATTTATAATTCCTAAGAAAAATGCAAAAATGTTAGTACTGAAAATTGAGTTTACCTAAAATTCGCCATACAAAACGGCAATTTCATAGGTAAAGACCTAATATTTCTTAACGCGTTTTAGTGCGTTCAAGAAACTTACAGCGCCATCTGTTGTTGAATAGCATAGCTTGCTCACCCGATGATATTTTAATCATACAGAGCATAGCTCGGTCGCCCAGGTACACTCGACAGCACGTCAGTAGAAACACTTTTGGACCTTAAGGCGTGGTAATAGAGTCGAAAAAGTTTCTACCGACGAGCGGTTGACCGTACTATTAGTAAATTCGTGTGACACATATTTTCATTATTATATTTCTATGTTGATGACCGACAAGCATGGCAGGAAGGGGTACCTTTCATTATGCCACCCACAACAGAACTACACAGTGCATTTATATTATGTATTATGATGATGTACAATTTTATTTTTTTTTAGCTTTACTTGACTATTATTTTTGACTGTAGCTACTTTTATCGCATTGGTTTTATTTTTACTGTAATGATAATTGTAATGTATGTAAATAAATAAATAAATAAATAAATAAATAAATAAATAAATAAATAAATTTATAAGTCTTTTCACCTAAACAAACCAAGTTTTCAGCTGTAATAGTGCGTCCCTTATTAGAAGAGTTTATAAGTAGGTATTAAGTACAACAAAGCAGCAATTTCGATCAATTGAACTAAAGATGCTCGCATCCTGCGCCCTAGTTCTTTCATCAGGGACTTCCTTCGTTATATGAATTGGTATAAGTAGGTACGGTCAACCGCACGTCAGTAGAAACTTTTTGAACTCTATTACCACGCCATTAGGTCCAAAAGTGTTTCTACTGACGTGCTGTTGAGTGTACCAACAATAGATTGCATAATAAATAATACCAGAAATAATAATTGAATAATGTGTAAAAGTTTAGGCATAAAAGATTAATGTGTAATTAAGAGAAACGGTTTAAAAGCAAAAAGCAGAGGTAACTTTGGATATTTTTTATTGCGTACAAAATATATTTAATCGTGTTTCGGAGTCGGCCATATTCTTGGAAAGATGCTTAATTATCACATAATTTTTTTTCACGGCCATATATTCGTCACTTTTTGTTAAAAATCTGCTCAAGTGATGCGTATTTAGCTCTTATCAGCCCCTTAAATGCCCTATCGTCAAAGCAAGCGTCATTGTTTTTCTTAAAACGAATAAAAATACGTAACTAAATAAATTGTCCAACAGCACTGCACTAACTTTCTCGCAATACCGAAGGAAAAACTATCAATCGCAAACTTAAATTTGTAATGCCATACACATAGTATGGAAATACAAACTTTAATTTACGTTTTCCAAAAAACATATTCGAATGAAATATACAGATCAATTCAGAATTGAAATTGTCAAACATTAAAACAAACAAACCTCAAACGATTTCGAGTAAAACATGTTAAACTTTTGGTAGTACTGGAACAGCCTTTATATGAATTTTCACAGATCAATGGATACTACCGTAGGATACTTGCATGGAGATTTTTTAAATTTCCCAACACATGTTCCTTATGGACAATTGTTCCGTTTAGTCTACTGAGCAAGCCCTTTCAGTTTCTGGTACACCCTGTGAACAAAATTTTATACAAAAAAATCATAAAGAATATCCAGTCAGGTAGACAACCAATCCAGGATTAATATTATAGAAAATTTTAATAAACTCAATGGAACCAATTTTGGGTAAATCACATATTTACGATTTGGTCGTACAGGAACACCCCTTATATGAAATTACACAGATCAATTGATACTGGCGCAAGATATCTAACATGGAGATGCTTAGTCATGCAAAGTTTCATCAAGATTCTTTGAGCCATTTATGAGAAAAATTCAATTTTTTATTTTCGTTGTATTACAGCTACCCTCAAAATGAGAGCCAGCAAGAAACCTCTTAGAACCCTTCGATGGATTTCCATAAAACTCCTACATTCAAAATATGGTGTCAATCGGACCATTCGTTTAGCCGCTAGGCCAAAGCGTGACGGGCAGACCGACCGACGGACCGACCGACCGATCGACCGACCGACCAACGGATGGACATTTTTGGGAGACTTGTTTTTTATGATGTTTAAATGATATAGAACACATTTTTGAGAAAATTAGAAAAACTTTTTTTTTTCACGAATACAATACCTTTCTCGCTCGAGAAAATCAGCCTGAATATCGCACTGGCTATCTAATCGTAGAAAAGTGTGATCTGGGATAAAACTGTTGCCAGGGACGACCTTATCTAACGATCTCACTAATGAGTGCCGTGTTTAGAATCTTTAAAAAAAAACATTGACGCTTACTTTGACCTCATTAATTGTATGAAAAAGTATGGCGGGAAAATAAAAAGTTTGATTTTTTTTATGCTAAGTGTATAAAGCTTCCTTATTGAATTAGGATTCCTATGAAAAGTACCTACCTAGTTCAATTCAATTACTAGCTACCTTCATTATGTATTGTTAAAAAAAATGGTAAACTAGATTACAACCTCCATTATGTATTGTTAAAAAAAAACGGCCAAGTGCGAGTCGGACTCGCGCACCGAGGGTTCCGTACCACCAGATAATCATAATTGTATTAGTTGAAATTTCAGTAAGTTAATGTGCTAGATTTTTTGAGTCCGACACGCGCTTGACCAAATATTAATATTTGTTGTTATTTTATAGCTTATGCACTATAAACATACCAATTTTCAAGTTTGTAAGTGTTCCCGTTTTTAAATAGAACTAAAACAAAAATCGCCTCAACGACCATCCAACTTGACCCCTCTCTTATATGAATGTTCTTGAAACGGGAGCTCACCACAATTGGTTACCATTAGTTGTGAGAAAAGTTGTAATATTTAATGATTTCAGACTTTTCCCATTATTTGTACCTTCTTGCCAAATTTCATAATTTTAGGTCAACGGGAAGTACCCTGTAGGTTTTGCATTTTTGAATAAATGTATGGAGATGAGGACATAAAATGACATATCTTTTGATTGCGTCGTTGTAAAAAATTGAAATTTTCAGATCTTGTGTGGTTTATGGACCTTAATATTTGTTATCAATTTCAACCTAATACCTTTTCTCGTTCGTGAGAAAAAGGGTCTTGACAGACAGACGGACAACAACGTGATCCTATAAGGGTTCCGTTTTTTTATTTTGAGGTACGGAACCCTAAAAATGGTGATCAGGTGAGAGGAATGATGTATATTTAGGTGTGGTGTGTGTATGTATGTGTGTGTGTGTGGGTATGTATGTTGTGTGTACGTAAGTTTGTGTGAAAAACAATGTAAACTTGATTACAACCTCTATTATGTATTGTTAAAAAAATGGTAGAAGAACAGAAGATTGTCCCAGGGTTTTGTGTAGCGAAGAGATAATCTCTCTGACGTAAGTTTATCAGATAAAAATTGCAAACATGTTTGGACACGCCACTATTCTTTGCCATGTTATAAAAGTATGTCTTCCTATTAGTTGATTCCGCAGTGATCAATTGACCTCTATGGTATATGTAAAGATTTCTATCGAAAAGTGTTGTGAGAAAAGTTTCTTTTTAGGGTTTCGAACCAGAATGGTGAAAACGGAAACCTTATGATGCGACTTCGTTTGTCTATCTGTGTGTCTGTCACACCTGTATATCTCTGCAGCCAAAATTTTAAACTGTCATTAATAGGTTGAGTGGGACATCATATGAAAGGGTTTCACTTGTTCATGCCAAAATATATAAAAAAAAAATTAGGCTTAGTTTTAAAGTTATGATGAAATTTTTTTAAAAAAATACCTTATCTCCGAAGTTTGCAAAATGAAAAATCTGATAAAGTCGATAGAGGTTTATGTAAATACTAGCTGTTACCCGCGGCTTCGCTCGCGTGGTTTTCGTATTTATGTTGTTACCGGTTTTCCGAAGCAATGAGATATTTTCCCGTCATTTCGGGGTAATTTTAAACTAAGGAAAAACGGGACTAACCCTGCGCAAATCAATGAGTACAATTTAAGATCCAGCTGAAGTTACTCCTAAATTACTCAGAACAGAATAACTTAGCAGCAGTATTATGCCTTAAAGTTGTCACTTAACCTAACAAATGTAGAAAGAGAGATGAGAGACACCTTTATGTAATATTTCAAAACAGAGCCAATTCGCAGAAGTAATTGAGAATAACTAAAACCCTCTCCCTTTCTTTCCCTCTCCCCCCTTCCTCTCCCTCACCCTCTCCTTTTCCCTCTCCCCCTTCCCCTCCTTCTCCTCCTGCCCCCTCACCCTCTCTCCCTCCCTCTCCCTCTACCTGTACCTCTATCTCTCTACCTATCTACCTCTCTACCTCTACCCTATCCCTGCCCCTATCCCTACCCCTAACGCCAATTTAACCACTATCCCTAACATAGAAATGACACCCATATTGATTTTTAGACATTTCAAACCTATCGCACCCCAACCCCAACCCCAGGGGATGATGGTATTTCACGTCCATCACGTTGGATTTCAAAATTGTTGTAGTTTTCGTAATCAGCGACCCGATAAGCCATACAAACGACACCCATATTGATTTTTAGACATTTCAACCTTATCGCACCTCAACCCCATCCCTAGGGGATGATAGCATTTCACGTCCACCACGTTGGATTTCAAAATTTTTGTAGTTTTTGTAATCAGCGACCCGATAAACCATACAAACGACACCCACATTGATTTTTAGACATTCCAACCCTATCGCACCTCAACCCCATCCCTAGGGGATGATGATATTTCACGTTTACCACGTTGGATTTTAAAATTGTTGTAGCTTTCGTAATCAGCGACCCGATAAACCATACAAACGATACCCATATTGGTTTTTAGACTCTTAGACCCATTTTCCTTTTTTAGGGGTTGAATTTGGGGTGGAATTTCAATAACAGTGATTTGCGTTCCACAGAATTACAACCCTAATGCCTAAATATAAAATTTTGTGGATTTTACTTTGAAAATGAAGGATTTTCAACTTCATCCCCCTTTTCACCCCATAGGGTGTAGAATTTTCAAAAACCCTGAGACACGTAAAACTTAATTTTTAGTCCTCAGCCTAAATACAAATTTTGAAGATCCTAACTTCAAAACTGACGGACTTTCATACAAACTTTCATCCCCTATTTTACCCCCTTAGGGGTGGAATTTTGTAAAACCCTTTCTTAGTGCACCCCTAAGTCTCATAAGGAACCTACATGCCAAATTTGGAATCTCTAGACCCAGCGGTTTGGGCTGTGCGTTGATATGTCAGTCAGTGAGTCAGTCAGTCAGTCACCTTCTTCTTTTATATATATAGATTACCAGATATTACGCAAAAATAGCACAGTTTCTCTCTAAGTAGCACTTTTTTCTAGAAATCTGCAAAAAAAACCTATACAACCAAATTCAGTTTTACGGTCCTAAAAATTTACGTTTTGATTCTAAACGGCACATTAAAGGCTTTTTTACAAGGCCATAGAGATATTGTGGTACTAGGAACCATTCCTAGGTTCTTAACAATTCCAGTCATAGGCGCCGCGCCGCGCGCCGTAGGGTATGACTGCTTGTCGTTAAGCGTAAATAATGAAACTTATAATACGGGGTATTAATGACGATCCATGACTTTTTATTTATTTTTTTCTCTTTAGAATTAAGACCTTAACAAAATTGGTATGGTACCATTACAGTAAAAATATGCCTGGTGCATAGCCTAGGGTAAGAAATTACATCAAAAGTTATGCATGTTTTTTATTAGCGCACCAGTAGTGATAATTTTTCTAATCTATAAAGTACTTAAATATTATAAGCATTTTGCCCTACGGCTTTGCACACTTAGAACCAGTATAGGCCGCGCAAACTAACTCTGACCGTTAGTGCGCCGAACTTAAAAAAAACCGGTCAAGTGCGAGTCGGACTCGCGCGCCGAGGGTTCCGATATACCTATAGTATTTTTGGAAGCAATAAAGTCCATTTTCAGGACCGCAAAACTAAATTTGTTTGTAAAGGTTTTTTGCAGATTTCTGAAAAACTGTGCAACTTAGAAAGATCGTTTTATTTTTGCTGTAAAGTTTACATAAACTTCTGTCAACTGTAATTAATTCAGATTTTCCCTTACTCAAACTTCGGAGATAAGGGGGGGGGAATGGTATTTTTTTTGACATTTTTCATCATAACTTGAAAACTAAGAAACTTAAAAAAATACAAAAATATATTTTAAAATGTACAAGTAAAGCCCTTTCATATGATACCCCACTCGACCTAGTAGCGACAATTTGAAATTTGGCCCCCCCTATTTTGGCCCCCTTTACATTAATAATCATACTTTTTTCAAAAAATTTTCATGTGCAATTAAGTTGGGCAACTATATTCTAAAACTATTCCAAATTTCAGCTCGATAGCGTAAGTGGTTGCTGAGATATAGAGGTGTGACAGACAGACGGACAGACAGAGCGGCACCATAAGGGTTCCTTTTTTTTACCATTTTGGTATCGGAACCCTAAAAAACGGTCAGTTGCGAGCCAGACTCGCGCCCCGAGGGTTCCGATATACCTGTAGTATTTTTAGCAAGCAATTAAGTCCATTTTTTTTGCATATTCGGATAAAAAGGAGGGGGGGATTTTTTTTTATCATAACTGGAAAACTAAGTAGTAAAAAAATCTATTTTTCACATGGGGTATCCCCACTCAACCTAGTAACTATTATTTTAAATTGTGCCCCCCCTATGGGCCCCCTTTACGATAATAATAATAAAACCTATTTATTCTTTCACTAAATAAAGGCCAGGTTAAAAGTACCCTAAACCTTCTTAAATACTAAATACCTAATTTCCATTTGTTTGTGTTGCTGTTGTTTGTTTTTTTTTATTTTGTTTCTTGGACATATTAATTGTTATTCCAAATAATGTACCTAGATTAAGTTATATTCAATGCAATATGTATTTTGCTCAGAATAAAGAATAATAATAACCGACGAGCATGTATGAAAGGATTGATGAAAGTACAGGAAGCAAGGGAAGTATGTCAAGATCGTAGCAGGTGGAGGACTGTGGTCTCTGCCTACCCCGACGGGAAAGAGGCGTGATGTTATGTATGTATGTTATTCTTTCATTTGCAATGAAGTTGGGCAATCACATTCTAAAACTTTCTAAATTTCAAGTTGATAGCATGAGTGGTTGCTGAGATATACAGGTGTGACAGACAGACAGACGAAGACGCACCGTAAGGGTTCCGTTTATACCATTTTGGTACGGAACCCTAAAAAAAACCTAACCGGTCGAGCTTAGTT
Source organism: Athrips mouffetella (assembly GCA_947532105.1). NCBI lineage: Eukaryota > Metazoa > Arthropoda > Insecta > Lepidoptera > Gelechiidae > Athrips > Athrips mouffetella. The sequence continues at coordinate 3,638,578 of OX383976.1, read as the reverse complement.
TAGTTTAACACGCTTTATAACGATGTCTGATAATTCTGATACTTAAATTCCAAAGTGATTGATTGATTGATTGATCAACGGTTTTTTTTTGTAAAAAAATGTCGTTATGAAGGTAGTGTGACCATGGAATTTAAATCACCGGGACAAGTGACAATGGTTCTGAAGATAACTAAGATTTTGGAATTTTGGAATTCCACATTTTGGAATTCCGGGAAAATTTATAAATTTTCCTGAAAATTAGTCAGTTCTTGATTGTTATTTCTGCGAAATCTAAATTTAAGAGGTATAGTCGCGACCCGAAGGCAGTGTATGCAATACTTCTCAACATTTTTATTTTTTTATGTCGTATAATAAAATACCTCATAGCATGAGACATTCCAGACAGACAGACAGTTATTGAATAGACATACCACATATAGAAGTTTATTGCGTCTGTGATCGCCAATTAGAAGGTCAACGTAGGATGGATAAATAGTTTGACGTATTTTATTGTTGTCTGGACCGGGTGGCTAGTTAAAAAGAAAGAAGATTTCTAAAAATACGAGTTGGAAGATAAAAGAACGTGTACATAATAATAAAAAAATTAACCAGAAATGAACTTATAGTATATGATTTACTCAAGCTACAGCACAATGCTGAGCTGATCGCTTTTTAGAGTTCAGAACCAAAATGGTAAAAACGGAACCCTTATGGTACGACTTCGTCTGTCTGCCTGTCGCACTTTTTTTTCTTTTTTTTTCATGGAGAAAAAACAGATGTTAGCACATACATGGTTATAAAAAAGAAAGAAGTAACATATCTATTTGGCACTGACTCCATAAACATTTCTCTCTTAGAAGTAGTTACAAAATGCTGAATGAGAGCAGAAGTTAAACACTGAATGAGAAGAAGAAAAAAAGAATATAAGGGGAGGGAGGCGCGCAAAACACTACGATTATATTTTTTTAATTAGAAAATAAATAGAACCAAAAAAAAAAGAAAAAAAATCTTAGAAGACAAACAGAGACTATGTGGCGGACAAAAACAAATGAAAAATAATGACATATACGGAAAGAAAAATAATAACAAATAATGACATATTTATCTCAGCAACTAATCACGCTATCGACCTGAAATTTGGAATGGTTTAAGAATATGCTTGATCAACTATATTGCAAACGAAATATTTAAAATAATAATTGTATTAGTGGAAACGGGGCCCAATTCCCAATAGTCGTGTCTCGTGACGAGTCGAGTGGAGTATCATGTAAAAGGGTTTCATAAGAACATTCCAAAACAGATTTTCGTTATTTTTTATCTCTTTTAGTTTTCAAGTTATGATGAAAATATCAAAAAAAAATATTATTCCTCCGATGTTCGCAAAGCGAAAAATCTGAATGAATATATTTAATAGAACTTTATGTGAATATCACAGCAAAAAAATCAGTTCAAAAACTAGAACCCGACTACTGGCAAATCTTGCTCTAAAAAGTATGTAACAAGAAAATATTGTCATCGGAAATTGTTATGTACAAACTATGGTATTAAATAAATATTCATAGCGATGTTCAGATAATAGCCGTGGTCATATTATTATGCCTCTTTGCCCTGAAGTTTATGATCGCTTTTTTCGGATAGGTGGCATAACATGACCACGGCTATTATCTGAACATCGCTATGAATATTTATTTAATACCATAGTTTGTACATAACAATTTCCGATGACAATATTTTCTTGTTACATACTTTTTAGAGCAAGATTTGCCAGTAGTCGGGTTCTAGTTTTTGAACTGATTTTTTATTTCAATTATTTTGGGGTTGTAAATACATAAAAAAGCTAACAACATATATATTTTTGAAATGTGCTCGTTAAGCCCTTTCATTTGATACCCAACACGGTACGGTAAAAAAAATTTTTTTTATTAGTCCTTGACTTAATCTTCTCTAGAGGGCGCCACATACAATTAAACGAAATTTCTTGTATCCTATAACCAGCGGATAATTAAGACGCTTCTAACCACACCTCATTTGTCAAAATATGAGAAGTAGTTTAGAAGTTATGATGGAACAGATGAACATACATACATACATACATACAGAGCCTGTCAAAATCATAACCCTCCTTTTGCTTTGCCGTTGTCGGGTAAAAATAAAACGATCTGTCTAAGTAAACTAGTCAACAGTGTCTAAGACTCAAGCACATTTTCGATAAATATTAAAAAAGTTACATGATTAAAAGCGTAATTTAATATTAATAAAATTAAATAAATTAAGAGTCAACGAAACAAAAATAAAAGTTTAGAAAGAAACTATAATGACGTTATAACTTTTGAAAGAATAAAAGGTAAAACGAGTTGTAAGGTCAAAATTTTTAGACGTCGGTATAACATTTAGTAGTCAGTTGCACCTCCTAACTAAGGCATTGGCTAAGGCCTACATCGCCTTGGCATGCTGAATATCAGGTTATCAATAGTGGCCCAAAATATTTATATAAATAATAGGCTTAGACCAACGATAAACAACTAGACTCACAGTTGCTAAAGACTTTTCTTCAAAAAATGTCCTAGCGGTAATATACATACTTATACATCAAGTTATATAGATAACTAAAAACACATGATACCAAATTAGGAATGTCATTTGTACGGTGCAATGTCATTTGTACGTAATGATTGTTACGTCCTTCCGAAGTTCGTATGTTTGAACTCTAGTTCCATGTTTGAAATTCGAAGATTGGCATTTCTCGGATTAGAACATAGAAAATGGCATGGCCTCAGCGACGCGAGGGAATTAGTTTGTTTGTAATAAAATGAAAATTGCTAATAAAATTCAAATATTGACTGTTAAGTAATAGATTTATTGATATCATTACATAAAATGTGATACACCATCTTTTTTCTGCGAGTTCTGGTATTATTTGCATAGTTTTTCACAACACACGTTGGCATCGCGAGACGTTGTTTTAATGCCGCGGTCAAAACACGACTAATTCGCTTCTCCTCACGCAGCCACGCGGTGAGGAGATGAGCCTCGGACACTTTTTGGGCGCGAATGTGTCTCTAGTTCTTTATGAAATCTCATTGATAATAGGTCAAAAAAACGGGATCTCTAAGTAGTTTTTTAGTAATCTGCAAAAAATCTTTACAAACAAACTTAGTTTTGCGGTCCTAAAATTGCCTTTATTGCTTCCAAAAATACTATAGGCATATCGGAACCCTCGGCGCGCAATTCCAACTCGCAACGCAATTCGCCGGTTTTTTCAGTATTGACCGTATAATAAAACAACCAAAAGACTTGCTCTGCTGGGTGTATTTCTAAAATTAAGTGTTACAGCAACCTACCCAACTAATCTACTGACTCTATTGCGATCGAGTTGAAATTTTATTTTGCCACCCTTCAAGACCCCTACTATTATGCTTTAAATACACATAAGATAATAGTAAACTGAAGTTTCTTCAAATACATGAACTTGTCTTACTTTCGGTTCTTAGTTGGATGTGCCTACTAGTTTTTGATAAGACGTAATTAAAATAATGTGTGCGAAAATATAAAATCAACGTCGACATCTTGTTATTTTTAAAGGGCGAACGATTACGCAATAAAAAACTATACAATGCAAAAACTAAAAAAATACCTTACTGAGTTTACATTGACAAAAAAGATTTTAACACTACGGTGCGTATGATTTAAGAAAATTTTCGGACAGTCCTGACATGACACGATCACCTACGAAACAAGGCGAACGAATATATTTCTCGCAACGCAACCACATAAAATAAACCTGTTTTGTTAGGATTGGTATGTGCCATGTCTAGATGATTTAGTAGGGTTATACGGCCACGCTGTTTTCTGTTAGACGAACTGTATTTCAACAACTTAACTTTTGTCGGCACTCGTTTCCTTCAGGGTATAACCAAAACACTGTTTTTTTAGCTAATACGCTGAAAAACAGTGTTTTGCCCTTCTGAGCAATACTGAGATGCGGCCTTTTTGTACCGCTGTGGAACATAGGTATTGAACGTTTTTGGCATTGTCGAATTTAATTTTGTGAAAATTAGATTAAGGTTGTTTCTTTATCTTTTTACGTTTTTTGTTTGAATATTTGCTGGTTTGAATATTTGAGTTTTACTGTTGTGGGTATACTGTAAACTATAATCGTCTTAATTATCTTAAGTTTTATACTACAAATTTACCTGAACATAAATAAATATCTGTTTATTCACATTTTGCCTGAGCATTTTGAGTTTACTTTTGACAAAGTATGTTTTTGACATTTTAATAGTTGTGATTTATTGTTCAGTCACTGGATTAGTCCATTTCGTTAGTAATCAAGTTAGGGTGGAAACCTCGACGAAGTCTGTTGTCAAGGTTTTAATTCGCAAAATGTTCCAGAATACCAGAGTATGGTGTGTATGAAATTTGCGGAATTTGTAGTCTATTGTCATAACATTGTCTGCATTTTCTAAACACATTTATAATTTTGGATTTGTTTTGTTAATTTTAGCACTAATAGCATTCAATACAAACCAGCTAGTCCACTGCTATTACATTGTCTAAATTTACAGATAGCACTTTTGGATAATATTTTTTTTACCTTTACCAGATATTGCATTCGAAAGTTGTTGCTCTTATGCAATTCTGATCTGTCGCTATAAATTAAGTATAAATGAAACTGACCAACCTTCTACAACATTTACCTGGGAGTTCAGGTTTTTAGTACTTTGCCTGGATTTGAAGCCAGGCAGGGCAAAATCAACTCTAACAGTTACAATATTGATTTGAAAATGGTGTGGGGTTTCTGAGAAACTGCCTTTTAATACCAGCATTAAGTAACCAAATTAACATTCAAATCCTTGACAACTTTCAAGGCACTATTTCAGCCTATACAAAAAAATATTTATAAAAGTATCATTGAAGGGAAGTTAAGAAATAAAAGTTCTATCGAACCAGGAAAATGAAAGAAGTCAATAACAATAAAACAAGTGGTTGTGACCCTGATTATTGATTAGATGTAACAGGATAAACGATCAGTTTGCAATTACTTATATATAAAATATTAAAAAGAAACCTGTCGCCCTCAAATCAAACAACATACTTAAAGAATATTATTAGACGTTCACCAATAACTTAGAAAAGCCGGAGAAAGAAACAAGAATATACAAGAAAATTTCATTGAAAAATATGTTTTAAATGACGGCAATAAAGGCAGATTTCAAATGCTTAGCCAACTAGTTGAAGGCCTCATGTTGGCTGATGCAATAGGGTGAGTTGTTTGCGTGATGTTTGTTTACCCTTTAACCGACCAAACTCGTTGAAAGATGCAAAAAATTATGTCCTATTGTGTAATCATAAGCATAATATTTACATAATGTTATAAAAATAAAATGCAACCTTGAAAAAATAAGGATACTAACAGTGCTTGACTAAAAAGGAAATAGTTCAGAATAAATATATGTTTATAGTTGACTTCCCGTTAGATTTTTATAGAAACATTAGAAATCTGCACCGACTGGTTATGGTACAAACAAGGGTAGGTATAATTTTGTGTCTTTATAAAATAAACTTTTTCCGAGCCCGCTAAGTCATCCGCGACGCGACAATCTATTTAGCGATCTAGGAATCAACCAAAGAAAAACGGCTGATGCGTTAAGTCGTACAATTTCCGCAAGCGCTGAAGTGGCAAAGTACTCGCTTGCTAAAGAATTCCCTATGTGAAAAATATAGTTACAGTACATAATTCGCATAGGAAACGTATTTGTAAGGTACCTCGAAACTTGGCTCATAGACAGGGATAAGGTCAGTAAGTAAAAATAAAAAATATGATTTTTTTTCGGTTGCAAATAATAAAGTTAAAAATTAATTTTGTTTTTGTCAAATATCGATTATCCGTATGGCAGAATGAAACGTAGCCATGGCCAGTCCTAAAAAAAAACTGGCAACTGTTCTAAGTAGTCTGTGGTCGGTTTATACAGCTGTTAGTTTTTTTTTATGATAGGCAATGACTAATCATCACATTCTGCCATACGACCTATCGATATTTGACGAAAACGATTTTTTTTAAAAACTTCGTCATTTATGGCAGAAAAAAATTGGTATTTTTTATTTATCTTTAATGATCCTATTCCTGTTTATGAGGCAAGTTTCAAGGTACCTTACATATAAGTTTCCTATGCGAATTGGGGTTGTCACTGCTGTGTGTCTATGGAAAAAAAATGGGAGATACTGACGGCAGATGACGGTCTTTCAAAAAAAAAGCAATAAAACGCATTCGTGAAAACTTCATGAAAATCTATTTAGACAACGCCAAAAAGAGCTAAGAAATAGTCACCTGCTTTGCAGCTTTATCTGCATCGCACAAAGGTCCACGACCCGCTAGCAAGAACTCAATGCAAAAGGAGTGCACTTAGCGGTTTGCTATTATTTCATACGTGGCTAAACGCTAAAACTTTACTGTACTACATCCTTTTAAAGAAAACAATGTACTCGAAATTGTCGAAGACGTTTTCAGAGAACATAAAGTTAGTGAGCGCTCGACAAAAAATCTGCTTTGTGCAGTAAGGCCATTAGAATTCTAATTCTGATTTAAGGAGTGATCACACCTGGCTGAATTGAAATACTAATTCGGCATACATCGCTCGTTGAAGTAAGGATATTACAATTAACATAACCAAGCCTCCCAGCAATGTATGCCGAATTAGTCTTTGAATTCAGCTAGGTGTGATCACTCCTTTACTCCACTCCTTAAAAACGACTCTGAATGATAAAAAGCAGTATTTTTTAATCAAGTTTACAAAACACGTGAAACGGAACGTTACTATTGTCAGTTGTGATACTACACTCCGCACTCTAGGTATGCAACGCGGCGCTGGAAGTCGACTGGGTGAGGCAGTCGATTTTACTTTTCTTTATGTCATCTTAAGCTTATGGCGGCAAATAGGTAAGTAAGTATTTGCATTTTTGATTGAACAATATTACATACCTACTTGCATCTCGCTCAGTATCTCATAAAGTGACAAAATCATCGCCTTAGCGATCACCCGCGATTTAAAAACGTGTCCTAAGCGGTGCACTGCAAGTGTCGATTTTATGCTTAGACCGTAAGGTTGAAATTTGTCGGCACCCCGCCTGAAAGTGTCGGATCTGTAAACATTAGTTTACTATTAAGTAATCTGTGCTATTGTTTTATCTGAAACGGAACGCTAGAGCGTTTTTTTTTAATATATGAAACGGAACTTCATAAAAATATCTTGTGTATGGTTTCCCTTTCTGGCACTCTGGCAGTTTCAAATTTCGCGGGTTAGGTTGAATTTTACGCTTATTTTATCGCTCAATAGTTTCAGCGAATAGTCAGTCACAGAATAGAAGTCACACAATTCACAAACGCGAAATTTTCGAAGCAAATAACTGGCAGTGACCGAATCAGAAGGAAATAACAAAACATGGACACCCTACAAAAGCAGCGATATTTTTTTTTTATTTACTACTTACATATTTTACAATTCTATCCGTTTAGCCTTACATGGACACCCTACACGAATTCAAACGACTTTCAATTTGATAGTCAAAACAATTAATTGGTAAGATCAGTTGGTAAGTTTATTTTTTCAATAACTTTTATAAATTAAACAATTAAAATAAAATATGTTTATTTGCAATCAACATAGTTTTTTTTATAATAGGGGAAGGTGACTCCTATTAAGCTTAAGAGTCAACGCTCTTCCAAAACAAAGTTAATTGAACTACATACTCCACCAGATTTTTTAATATCAAGAAACAATACAGAGTAAATAAAAAGATTACTGAGAGTCATTTATTTCAGCTAGGCTTAGAAGAATGTGCGTGAGTTTTTGTGTGTGTGTGTGTGTGAGTGAGTGTGTGCATATGTGTGTGTTACTTTGCTACCCGACCCGTGCTACGCTATACGATGCCTCACGATTACTAACTCTATACTTATTATATGAGCAATATTTGTTTTTTAACGCTGTTGAAACGTGTTCTTTGGGAATGTGGGCTTACAGGAACTTTTTATGGAAAATTCGTATTAAGCTACGATCACACCTAGCTGAATTCAAAGACTAATTCGGCATACATTGCTCGTTGAAGTAAGGATATTGCAATTAACATAACCAAGCCTCCCAGCAATGTATGCCGAATTAGTCTATGAATTCAGCTAGGTGAATGAATGAATGAATGAATAACTCTTTATTGCACACATCTAGGAATAAAAATTAAAAATTACGGTTTTACAATAAGTGGGCAAAAGGCGGCCTTATCACTAAAAGTGATTTCTTCCAGACAACCTTTTGAGGAAATCAGCAACGACGAAAAACTGTAGTGTAGTGCACCAATATACAGTTACATATATAAATATTTATTAGGTGTTGTGATCGTGGCTGTAAGTAGAACTCAATCCTGGCGCACGTTGGTCTATACTGCCTCATGTTGTACTTACATGTTTAATGCTGTAATGCAGGATACCCTCAATGTAACTCGGCAGTTGGTTGACGACGGTGAAGTATCCGAAGACTGAAGCTCCGTGAGTGATGATGATAGCCCAAACTGGCGGTGATAGGAGCATCTTCTTCCATGGAACTGGCTGGTGCTGGGGACAGAAAATATTTACTTTAGCTCATCATCAGAATATCCCATGAAACGACCACTGCAGGGCAGGAAGCACACTCCAGAATCTAGCTTTCGTTTGTTTTAAACTTTCGCACTTCTCATACATGTTCATAGTACTGAAGCCCGTGAACATTTAAATTTCGAAAAAGGTTACCGTTTGTCTTTGAGAAATTGTTATAGATTTCACCATTTCACATACTAATAGCGAGGTCTTAAAGATCGTAACCCGCCGTAACCATAATAGTGACGAGTGATGTAGTCCGGCCATATTGACAATAATTTACATTTACATCTCTCATATTCGGTAAGTAAGTCCTTATTACCCCCAAATGGGGCTTGTAGGTGACCAATTAGCGCTCTAAGGTAATAATGTAGCTAAAAAAGCCCTAGGGCGGTAAGTAATAGTGTTTTGAAAAAGTGAAGTTTTTTTTTTTTTAATTACTTACCGTTCTAGGGCTTTTCTAGCTACACTATTACCCTAGAGCGCTAATTGTTCACCTACAATTTGGTGGTAATAAGGACCTACTTACCTCACAATCGAGATGTAAAGCAGAGTAGTTAGCTCGGGTGTAAGCATCAATTGCACCCTCGAACTATAGGCGCCCTCGCTGCGCTCGTGCGCCTAAATATCTCGGGCTGCAATTGGTGTCTTACAGCCCTTGGCTACTAATCTACTATTATTCAAATTTATACATCTGTTAATAGACCCTCTGAACAAACCATATACCTATTTTAAGACTGTTTCTGTGGCCTGTTCATATTTTAAGACTCATTTTGTCTTAAATTTGTTTTTGGCAAATTTCCATAATCTTACTATGACAATAACGAAACAATGCGGTAACCTACCAATGTATATAACTAACATATATGGAATTATACTATGGTCACTATATATGGTTACGGCGGGTTACGATCTTTAAGACTTCGCTTTTAGTATGTGAAATTGCGAAATCTATAACAATTTCACAAAGACAAACGGTAACCTTTTTCGTAATTTCAATGTCCACGGGCTACAGGACTATTACTTTATTCCGGGTCTTAGCGCGACTTATTTTGCCTAGTTACAAATATCGCGCTAAGACCCGGAATAAAGTAAACATCTAGCTTTTGCTTCAACAATGTGGAGTACCATAGTCACCACGCTTGTTAGCGTTGCAGTTGGCACATGGACCGCGGTTGTTGGTGACCAAATGGTACGGTCAACTGCTTGTCGGTAGAAACTTTTTCAACTCTATTACCACGCCATAAGGTCCAAAAGTGTTTCTACTGATGTGCGGCAGTGTGTACAATACACAGAAGGACGCTGCTGCCCATCCTCCGCTTCATAATCCCTTAGTCGCCTCTTACGTCACCCACGGGTAGAGACGGGTTGGTGTTATTCTTTACCGGAACAACACAGGACACAGGCAAATTTAGTTAATCTCACTAATATTATAAATGCGAATGTACGGATGTTTGTTTGTTCAACTATCACGCCTAAATAGCCGAACCGATTTTGATGAAATTTGGGAGGTAGATACATCAAGCACTGGACTAACACATAGGCTACAATTTATGCATGATTCCTGTAGTAGACTCTAGGATGACACAAAGACTATATAATGTGTCGGTGACCAACTGCACACACTTATACGGGATATAGATTCTAACTATGAAACTAAACAACTTTTCCCAGGGAACATAGGGCGAAATACGATAAAAAAGTTCGACCTGCCATACAAAATGTGCTATCAAATGATGCAGTTTGTATAGAAAGCCAAAAAATTTTTTTTCGTATTTCGACCTATGTATGTTCCTTGGGAAAAGTTGTTCAGTTTCATGTTTGAGCAGTCGGTCACCGGACACACTGTATAATCCATTTTTTCTTTCCAACGCTCAAATCAATCAATCAAAATTTAGTTTATTTTCTCACCACAAAATAATACAAAAACAACAATAAAAAAATGTCACAGTATTTGTGGGAGACTGGAGTCTAAACTAAGCCGAAGCCTGTATTTTAGGACTCCAGGTCTCCGTCCTACACAATGTCAAAATTATTATATCATGGACATATTTGTGGATCATGAAGATCTATATAGTAATACAAGATACCAAAAAATATATTAGCAAAAAAAAAAATACAAAAAAAATAACGCTAAGAAAGAATAATATTGTTTTACAAACTTGTTTTTTCTGAAAGCTTTAGCAGATTGCTTCTGACATACTTATGTTGTTGAGGTCTCACAAAGTTAGTTTTGTATGACGATCTCCCCACCGGGATACGAAACCAGAACAGACGTGTCAAGAACCGACGTTTTCACCCAAAGATTTCGCACCTCCTTGCTTCGCTCGGAATAGATACCTTGCTAATTTATTTTACTATGGGATGACATCTGCCAACATGTCCCAAATTTTTATGTCAAATCATCAATGATCAAAATATTCAAAATAACCCGTCAAATCCATAGAACGACGCCTTCACTACCTTGTGACGTGTTAATCCTCCTAATTACTCTTAATTTTTCTGTGTTTTCACCACTAGATTATAAATGTCCAGATGAGACAAACCCATATTTCATAATGAGTAATAACTGACATGCGGTTGAATAATTTAAGAATATTCTAGCCTCGTATTCAATGACTCATGAACCTCCAACGCTGCAAGCTCTTATGCACAATCTCTACATTTGCATAAGGACATAGTTACAATAAAAAATATATATTAGGGGACATTTCTTACAAGGTCATCTGATCCCAAACTAGTCGAACGAAGCGTTTTCTATATGGGTATTTTAAGATAAACCGCCTAAATGAGTCCTCGCCCGCGGGGTACAGGGGCGCGGGGGTAAGACGACGGCGGGGGAACGAAAGAGGTGCGGGCGGTGGGGCATTCTCATTCACTACGCGCATCCGCCCCCGCACCTGCCCGCACGTACCCCGCGGGCGAGGACTCATTTAGGCGGTACTACGAGTACTATAGAGGCCCCGTGTGGTGCCGGCAAAGAATAGTACCAACCCATACATACCCGTGGGTGTCGTAAGAGGCGACTAAGGGTTAACTGGAGGATGGGCAGTAGCATCCTCCTTTATATCTTACATCTTACTTACTGCGATCACCTACAACCGCGGTCCATGGTGCCAGCCGTAACGCTAACAAGCGAGGTGACTATGGTACTTCCCCTCTACATTTTTCCAGCAAAAGCTAGAATTCTGTAGTGGACGTTTTTTTTTCATGGGATTTTATGATCGACTATAGAGGCTGATACATACATATTTAGATTAATAACACCCAGATACAGAACAAACTCGGGTGTTCATCACAAATGTTTGCCTTGGGCGGGGATCGAACCCGCGGCCCACGGCGTGAAAGGCAAGCTTACTACCAACCACATTAACGGGCTCAAAAGCTGTCAAAACTAATTTTAACGGGTTTCATAGGAAAATTCGTTTTCTCCATATTTTAAAATCTTTGTTTCGGAAAACAGTATTGCGCGATTCAGTAAACCCTATACAGCGCCATCTGTTGGCTCTCTTTGGTAGATTGAGACGAGCATGCCTCTGGTTTGTTTTAGACTTTCGCACTTTTCAGACATGTTTATTTTATTCCGGGTCTTAGCGGTCTTTCCTGTGCAAGACAATAACAATTTTAGTCTACTCTCACAATAATATCTACGTAGTTCATCTCTCTTCAGTCTACCCGTGACCACAGCTGTTGCAACGCAGCCGAAACGTCGAAATCATAGTTCTACTATGAACTTGAGAAAGGCAAGCGTAAGCATGGCGGACAACTTCTCAGGTACAAAGGTGTGCTAAAGCGTCACATGAAAAAAAGAAATATAGAGCCCTCGCAGTGGGAACACACAGGGCTGTGGATCGTGCCCAGTGGAGAATACAAAGCTTTGAAATTAATCGCTGTCTTGAGCTTGACGCTAGACGCGAAGAACTAAAAGCTCGTCCACCTGTGGCGATCAATAAGATTGGCTCAGCGAGATTGGCTACATAAGCCACATGCGAGCACATGAACGCCATCTACAAAGGAGTTGAAACAGTCGCCATGACCGAAATCGGTCGGATAGAATATATACTATTACTTTATTCTGTGCCCGTGTGTACTTTCAATAATGACTGAGAAAATAACATAAAGAATTCTAGCCTCGTGTTTGATGACTCATGGACCGCCAACGCTGCGAACTCAAATGCACAATCCCTGCATTTGCATAGACAAGACTATTTTACTTTGAAGAGTTAGTTTAACGGTCGCCCTTGCCTTGGCTTCGTTAGCAGTTAACCTAAGCTATTAAGGTTGTGTTTGTTAAGCTTGGTAGGCACAGGAAGCGGTAAGTTATAGGAAAACACCTGAATTACGCGTACGTTCGAAGTTTGCAATTCTGTTGTCTGGTCCCCTCATGAAAATTTTTATGTCTGGTTGAGAAAGTGCAAAAATCTTTTCTTAGATATCTATATAGAAAAATATACGGTTATTATCCATGTATGTACGCCGTTATTCTAGGTATGGTAGAATATGTCACGTTGGAAATAAGACGCAAGTTGTCACTGTTAAATTATGTGAAATACTTTAATATACTTTTGCGTGGCCTTACCTGCAACCCGTTCTTACTTGCCCAAATTGTTGTTGTTGTTTTACTTATAATTAGGCTAAGTTTTTATTTGAAATAAATTTTATCTTATTTTGTCCTAAATACCATTTCATACCTCCACCTGATAAATACAACCTACGCCCAGTGACGGATTAACCCTTAATCAAATTAAGCAATTGCCTAGGGCATCACGTCTGGGCGGGCACCAGAAGTGGCACAAAAAAAAGTCCGTCCTTATGGCATCACGTCTGACTCTCACGTCACCAATAACCACATCAAACAAAGTTGCTAGGATAGGACTAATTTGAAAATTCGCGTTTTAAATTGACAAAAAGCCCGACCTAGAGTGATAACCCCGCTCCCGCTTGCCCACTCGCTGCCCGCTAGTGCATTCGGCAATTCGAATGCACCGGAATTGCGATCAGCCAACCACAAAGCACCCCTTCCCCGCGGGCCCCCCGCCTAGCGCCCCCGCAAATCTGTGTCAATCAAATGTTTACATAATTAATTAATTTGATAATAATCAATTCAATTTATTTCGTATCAAATACAAAAGTCAAAGTACTCATAATTAAAACACAATAATGTATTAGTCTAATAAACTGCCCCTTGACGTTCCCGGTGCAAAAGTGCCCATAATGCTCGCGGTATTACCACATTGAATGGCTATGGAAAGCCTTTGCACCAGGAACGACTCGGAGCGGGGGTCACATCCCTTTTGTCGAGCCGACGGCCTATGTCACGCACAATTCGTGTTGCGTCCACCTCCCATGGATCCAACGTCAAGCCATCGGGCCGTTTACCGTCGGTGCGACTGAGGCCTAACGGATCAAGCACAGACGGAACGCCAGCAAAAGAAATCAATGGAGGACGCAGTAACTCTTTTGCTGCATAATGTATTTAAGGCTCTGGATGACGGCGATGTATGCGTGGGAATGTTTTCGGATTTATCCAAGGCGTTCGACACCGTGTCTCCACAAATAGTGCTTAAGAAGCTGGAGTGCATTGGAGTGCGTGGTGTTGCACTGGACTGGTTTACCAGCTACCTTCAAGCCGATATCAGAGGGTAAAAGTGTGAAATGATATCAGTGAACCCGCAGAAATATGGTTTGGCGTCCCGCAGGGGAGTATCCTGAGTCCTACGTTATTCATCATGTACATTAACGTTTTAAAAACCGTAGGGATGTTGAGACAATTTGCTACGCTGACGATACCGCCTTTATTTTTCCTGGCAAATCTTGGAATGTGGTCCTAGAAGAAGCTGAGAGGGGAATGGCTGATGTGGCTTCTTGGGTAAATAAAAATTTATTAAAACTGAACACAACAAAATCAAAGTTCTTATATTTTTACAAAACTGCTGCTGCTAGACCGTCAGCATCTTCTAAGACGATTAGAATTCACACGTGCGGTCTAGATCTCTCTGATTTAGACGTTAAGTGTGCCGCTCAATGTGTGGAGAGGGTTGACATGATCAGGTATTTGGGAGTAATTCTTGATGAAAAGCTGACGTTTGCACGACATGCTCTTTCTCAGAGATTGCGTAAGCTTATCCACATCATAAAACTACTTCGGCAGGGTGCCGGCCGATAGTATGTCTATAATCTTGGTCTATTAAGCTCTATGCCAATCCCTTCTTAGGTATAGGTGTATTGCATCCCTGCATGGGGGAGTGCTTCAAAGACCGTATAATCATATATCTAGAAAGAGCCCAAAGATCGGTACTCAAAGTGATGCTGAGAAAACCTTTTAGATACCCAACACGCGAGTTGTACTGCGAAACTAAATCTTAACTGTACGACAGTTGTATATCCTACACGTTTCGCAATTTCAACATAGGATATTAATCGTTACATTACACACAAGGTACGTTACATCTCATCATCTTATTTTACAAAAAACTAATGTTTTTAGGCGGTAAAGGTTTAAAGACCGATTCGGTTGGGGTGTAGCAAACGGGGCGCTATGGAGTTGGGACTTAGAAAATTTTTCACAAAAAAAAAAATTTGATTTTTATTGTTTTTAATGATTGTTTCGGATAGATGTTAGCTATTGAGATAATTGGTTACTTCCGAATAGGATAGGTTAGGTTCAAAAGTTGTTACAGAACCGAATTGGCCCAACCCAATTTTTTTATTAGGCCAACTGAAAGGCGGGACGACGAAGCGAGGGGCTCGGAGGGCGGAGCCCCCCGCCATGAAAAAACAAATTCCAAACAGAACGACACATACACGGTAGGTTTTGTTAGGTTCCCTTGTGACCCCTCGCAGCCAGAAATAGGAGACCCGCGCAGCGGGTCTCCGTCGTCCTAATTTTAAAGTCATAAGTAAGTTTTATAAACTATTTAGGTGAACCTTATGAATAAAGTTCGAAGAATTTGTAATAATATTGATTTTTGACAGAATATAGCTTCATAGTAAATTCAATTTTTTAGGTAAAATATCTCGGAATCTATTAATTTTAGAGAAAAATTGAATTGATTAAAAAATGTTTATTTTTGTTCATTTTATCCAAAACAATCATTAGAAATCATTTTTAGTAAATCCAAAAAAACCGGCCAAGTGCGAGTCGGACTCGCGCACTGAGGGTTCCGTACCACCACATAAACATAATTGTATTAGTTGAAATTTCAGTAAGTTAATGTGCTACATTTTTTTAGTACGACACGCGCTTGACCAAATTTTATTATTTGCTGTTATTTTATAGCTTATGCACTATAAACATACAAATTTTCAAATTTGTAAGTGTTCTCGTTTTTAAATAGAACTAAAACAAAAATCGCCTCAAAGACCATCCAACTTGACCTCTCTCTTATATGAATGTTCTTGAAACGGGAGCTCACCACAATTGGTTACCATTAGTTGTGAGAAAAGTTGTAATATTTAATGATTTCAGACTTTTCCCATTATTTGTACTGTGAGACTTAGCTTCTTGCCAAATTTCATAATTTTAGGTCAACGGGAAGTACCCAGTAGGTTTTGCATTTTTGAATAAATGTATGGAGATGAGGACATAAAATGCTATATCTTTTGATTGCGTCGTTGTAAAAAATTGAAATTTTCAGATCTTGTGTGGTTCATGGATCCTAATATATGGTATTAATTTCAACCTGATACCTTTACCCGTTCGTGAGATAAAGGGTCTTGACAGACGGACAACAAAGTGATCCTATAAGGGTTCCGTTTTTTTCTTTTGAGGTACGGAACCCTAAAAATTGAGAAAAAATTTCTAAGTCCCAACTCCTCAGTGCCCCCTTTCGTATCCTCTGACCACCGATTCTAGTTGACATACGGATAGGGGGGCCCACAGTCGTGGATTGCTTAGGGCATCAAGTAGTCTTAATCCGTCACTGCCTACGCCCCCGTCAACGGACTGTTTTCGCTATACCCTGTGACCGTACCATTTCTTATACACGCACTCCCCTTATGGAAGCACTAAAAATCCTACATGTCTTGGGGCAAACTGATGTAGAGATTTTCGGAGATACAGAAAATGCTTTCTTGGCATCTGCTGGGCGCTACTTAAGAGTCGATGTATAAGCTCTATTATTAGTGTAGGTAACGAAGCAGTTGACCCCAACATAAATTTCTCAGGCAGATTTTATTTGACAGGATGATAAAGAATCATGAATTATACGTAAGAGTAAGCCCATTTTCAATAAAAAAAAAAAAAAATATCCAAAAAAATATATTCATACATTTTTTGTAATTTTTGTATGGAAAAATTAAAAGTACCGATTTTTTTTTTACAGAAGGTTTGTCACATATTATAGCGTAATACCCCAGAAAAGTTTCATCGACTGAGGATTTAATGCGGGGGTCTTCATACAACGATCCGCTTCGTTGCCTAGACTATATTACAATGCCAAAGAACTGTGTAACCTATTAATAATAATAATAAACACATGTTTTTTTATTTTTTGCCTACTTACATGTTTAGCTTAAGCTGTAGTGTAAGGTCTATTTTAATAATAAATAAATAATGAATGAATGGGCCGTGTTTATATTAAGGGTGTAAAAAAAGATCGAAACATCACTAATTATGTAACAGTAATTTTTTTTATTATTATCATATTATACTTAATGTTATTATTAAGCTAGGTACGTATTTAGTACTTAGTATTCGGTAACAGGATTTGTCATACTAATTTAGGATCATGTTGCTTAACGCAATACATTATCCGATTTCGTTCGATAATTAGGATCGGAAGGTGTGGAACACGTTTAATGTGTTGTGCAACAAATCCTGTACTAGAA
Organism: Athrips mouffetella; assembly: GCA_947532105.1. NCBI lineage: Eukaryota > Metazoa > Arthropoda > Insecta > Lepidoptera > Gelechiidae > Athrips > Athrips mouffetella. Next base: position 3,621,147 of record OX383976.1, on the reverse strand, counting down.
TCCTAAATAAGGAACATTTTCACAATGCATTATCCGATTTCATCCGGTAATTAGGATCGGAAGGTGTGGAACACGTTTAAAATGTAATGTGCAACAAATCTTATACTGGGATCTAAATAACGACCATTTTCACAATACGTTATCCGATTTCATCTGATAATTAGGATCAGAAGGTGAGGAACGCGTTTAATGTATTGTGAAATAGATCCTAAACTAGGATCCTTAATAAGAATCTTTTACCCGATTTCGTCTGATATTAATGGTGGGATCGGATCGTGAAACAGGTTCTACTCACCCCTTTGGTTTCAGTCTGTTGCGGGAGAGCCTTCATGAGGAAGTTCCGTTCCGCCTCCGTGATGCGCGGATGCTGCGCCGGAGTGTCGTAGACAACCGCGAACCATGTTACTGACCACATTATGCCGATTATTCCTGTGGACAATACAGTTATTTATTTTAAGGGGCTGATAAGAGCTGAATTACCTCCCTTTCTAACATAGGACAGAATGCACGTGTTAGAACGGAGCGGATTCGCGCTGTTTTACATTTTTCGCTCATTTTTGCATTTTTCTCAAAATCTGTACCCGTAATATTAATTAGAAAATAGCTATATTATTATGCATACTATATTGAATAATGTTTAAAAGTTTTGGCATCATAGATTAATGGGTACTAATGAAAAACGGTTTAAAAGCAAATAGCAGAGGTAACTTTGGATTTTTTTATGGCGTACGAAATATATTTAATAGTGTTTTAGAGTCGGCCATATTCTTGAAAAGATGCTTAATTATCAAAAATTTTTTTCGACGGCCATATATTCATCACTTTTCGTTAAAAACCGGCTCAAGTTAAGCGTATTTAGCGCTTATCAGCCCCTTAACTGTACGAGAAATGTCATCATCATCATAACATCCCATAAAACGTCCACTACAGGACGGGGAGCTCCCTCCAGAATTCTAGCTTTTGCTGGAAAAATGTGGAGGGGAAGTACCATAGTCACCTCGCTTGTTAGCGTTACGGCTGGCACCATGAACCGCGGTATAGGTGACCGCAGTAAGTAAGATGCAAAGGAGGATGCTGCTGCCCATCCTCCAGTTAACCATTACTCACCTCTTACGACACCCACGGGTATGTATGGGTTGGTACTATTCTTTGCCGGCACCACACGGGGGAAACGTATTGTAATGGAATAGGGTACCTGTGAAATAGAAAGCAGACTCCCATCCGAAGTGGGCAATGAGGAACCCGCAAATGGGCATTGTGATCGCAGCGCCGAGTGACGATGCTGTAACAAGAATAACACCATTATAAGAAAGAATAACATCATTATATCAGACGAATAATATTGGGTTGTTCCTAGTGTCCGTACTACTGTGGTACTACTGACTAGTAAGGACACGAGGAAACTTTTAGGGTCGGTGTACAGTCAAGCATGTATGAAAGCAAGGGAAGTATGTCAAGATCGTAGCAGGTGGAGAACTGTGGTCTCTGCCTACCCCGACGGGAACTAGGCGTGATGTTATGTATGTTTGTATGTACAGTCAAGAGCGCATCAAGCTTGACACATTGGACTTTGTACCGTTCTTATTTCAATACCCGTACGGGCTAGAGTCGCACTGCGAGTGTCAAGCTCTCGAAGAAAAATATTTTCTACTAGAAAAAAAATCGCCTTCCCATACAAAATGACACGTGACCATTTTACTATGATATGGGGACTAGATTTTTTTTCTCAAGTAAATTTTTTTTTTTCGGTAAAGTTGCTTGTTATGATGAGTAGAATCACTGGCTTCTATTCGACTACGCTTTATTTTTTATTCTTCTTCTTTTTAGCGTTTCGATCAATTACAAAATTTAAATTTTTGTAGCCCAGAACGTTGTCACATTTACTGCGTCATTTGTGGCTTTAAAAAGGTCATCACGCGTACATGTGTCGGGACATGCGGGACAGGAGGTTAGGTGTTCCATTGTTTGTGGGGTGGTACACACGGCCGCACATCAGTAGAAACACTTTTGGACCTTATGGCGTGGTAATAGAGTTGAAAAAGTTTCTACCGACAAGCGGTTGACCGTACCACACTCACATTTGTTATTGGAGCTGTCGGTGAAACCCCTAAAATTTTACATAAATACATTATAATGGTGTAAAAAGCATCAACAAAAGAACGAAACAGCAAAGTAGGTATCCTGTCACCAGCATACTAATGTAAATCCTCATCGGAGCCTAGACCTTAATTTGCTCAAAGGTTCGAGGAAATCGAAAGGACCTCGAATGATTCAAGGTTTTAAGTCACTCAAGTTTGCGATTAATCCAAAATTCCAAATCATTGTTGACCCAGGTAGGACCCAGAATAATTATTTCCTTTACTTTATGTAACAAAAGTGTTAACTAAAAACCGGTCAAGTGCGAGTCGGACTCACGCGCCGAGGGTTCCGATATGCTTATAGTGTTTTTGGAACCAATAAAGTCCATTTTTAGGACCGCAAAACTAAATTTGTTTGTAAAGGTTTTTTGCAGATATCTAAAAAACTGTGCAACTTAGAAAGATCGTTTTATATTTGCTGTAATATTTACATAATCTCTATCGACTGTAATTAATTTAGATTTTTCCTTTCTCAAACTTCGGAGATAAGGATGAGGGAGGGATGGTATTTTTTTTTGTCATTTTTTATCACAACTTGAATACTTAAGTCCTAAAAAAATTCAAAAATATATTTTAGAATATACACGTAAAGCTCTTTCATATGATACCAATCGACCAAGTAACGACAATTTAAAATTTGGCCCCCTTTACATTAATAATCATAAGTTTTTTAAAAAAATTTCAAGAGCATTTAAGTTGGTCAACCATATTTTAAAACTATTCCAAATTTCAAGTCGATAGCATGAGTAGTTGCTGAGATATACAGGTGTGACAGACAGACAGACAGACAGACAAAGTCGCACCTTTCCTTTTTTTACCATTTTGGTGTCGTAACCCTAAAAACAAATATTAAACAAATTTAGTTTTGCGGTCCTAAAAATAGACGGCGCGCGAATCCGACTCGCATTTAATCGGATTTTTTTTTATTAATATCTTCCCTGTACGGACAAAATCAGTTTACAATTTAATAATAGTACAGAAGAGAAGACCCTGTGACCATACTCGTATGTAAGTCGGTCTACATAATCAAAATGAATTCTCCAAATTAACAAAGATCCATACACACTTATTATTTAAACATAAAGCTACCATTATACAATAATCTTAATGTATAGCTATAAAAATATAGATAAAACCGCAGAATACCTATAAAACTTGATTCAATCAAAGAACAGCGAAACAACTGTGTCAATGATCTTCAATCACTTGAATCACTTCTTGAGTGACGTAGTGTTATGCAAATTATGTAATTCTACGTGTTTCCATTATTTGCTTATTTGTATAAATAGTGTAGGCAACGAAGCAGTTGACCCGAACATAAATTTCTCAGGCAGATTTTACTTGACAGGATGATCTTCTTCTACTTCTTTCGTGTCGGCAAGAACACAGGCTAAATCTTACTTGCCCAGAAAGCGGCTACCGTACGAGTAGTAGCCCTCTGGTTACCGTCAAGTAAGTCCTCACGCGAGCAGGTGGTCGGGCACGCGGGACTATTAGTGAGGTGTGCCATGGTTTGCAGGAGTTCTCCACATTCACAGCTGGCGTCTGCGCTACTTAGGAACCCCCACCGGCATAGGTTATCCTTGCTTCGGCCAACTTGGGTCCTCAGCTTATTTAGACTTCTCCAGGTTGGCCAAGGTTCCTTATAGCCAGGAGGCAGGTTTTCGTTGGGGGGGTACAGTGAATGTGGGTACTCGCTTGCCCAAAGTCTGCACCTCACGTCGGAAGGGTTTTGGTCGGTAGGCTGTGTGGATCTCAGGAAGCTTTTGCGGCTTCGCAACCGACCTGCGGCGGGAGAGAGTCCGTAGAGTGGATGTCTAGGGTCGCTTTCCTGTTTTTGTTTTTCTAGCGAACAGGTCACTTCTCTACGGACTCTGGGATAAAGAACAAAGGACAGGATGATAAAGAATCATGAATCACTACATATTATAAAAGAAAGTCCCCCCAAACTTTTTTCTGTCGTCATTAATTAAATTAAATTCATTAAATTCATTATTTATAACATCCCATAAAACGTCCACTTTAGGACAGTATACCCAACAAAACTTCAGCAAAAATACGTGGAGGACGCTTGCAAGCGTTGCGGCTGGCGACCGTTGTAAGTGACCGCAGTATGTCAGATGGTACAATACACAGAAAGATGCTGCTGCCTATCCTCCGGTTCATACGCCCTTAGTCGCCTCTTACGACACCCATGGATAGATACAGGTTGGTACTATTCTTTGCCGGAAAGATGCTGCTACCGACCCAGCCCATCCACCGGTTCATAAGCCCTTAGTCGCCTCTTACGACACCCATGGGTAGATATGGGTTGGTACTTTGCCGGAACCACACGGGTGCAACACATTCATACCATTGATCATTAATAAGTCATCATAATTATCATAACATCCCATGAAACGTCCACTACAGGACAGGGAGCTCCCTCCAGAATTCTAGCTTTTGCTGGAAAAATGTAGAGGGGAAGTACCATAGTCACCTCGCTTGTTAGCGTTACGGCTGGCACCATGGACCGCGGTCGTAGGTGACCGCAGTAAGTAAGATGTAAGATACAAAGGAGGATGCTGCTGCCCATCCTCCACTTTACAACCCTTAGTCGCCTCTTACGACACCCACGGGTATGTATGGGTTGGTACTATTCTTTGCCGGCACCACACGGGACAATTAATAAGTACCCACATAAATAATGCATTCAGGCAAATACAAAGTATTGTGGAATTTTACTCGTCGTAAATACTTTCATACGTAAGCAAGTACAGTGACGAACAAGACAAGCTTGACACCTGCAGAGCGACTAGCACAAAGAGTGTTTGAAATAAGAACGGTAGGAAGTTGAATGTGTCGAGCTTGACGTGGTCCTGACTGTACTTAGTAGATTTCCATTTCATACGACCTAGAAATCGGTCAATGAAGACTGTAACGAATATATAAATTAAATGGAGTACGGTCAATGGAAAATACAGCCATTACATTAGTTATATTGTTAGTCGTGTAAAGCCGCAATCACACCTTCCTAAATTCAGAGACTAATTCGGCATGCATTGCATTTGCATTCGGGAGGCTTGGTTTGTTTTAAATTCCAATATCCTTACTTCAACAAGCAATGTATGCCGAAATTGTTCCTGAATTAAGGAAGGTGTGATCGCGGCTTACTAGAGAATCGCTCGTATTCAAGTTTCTTTGCAATCACGAAAGTTAAGCAACGATGGCCGTGGTCAGAGCCCTCTAGTGGCACAGTAACTAGAGCGTATCCATGTTTCGGAAGGCATGCCGTTGGTTTCAGCCGTGGTCGGAACCGTTCGGTAGTGCCGGTTTATTCTAACACTTTTACAGTTCACTCAATGACACAATAGTACATTGCTCATCGAGAAGAGAAAGGGACCGATTCTCAACGAGGGTGTCGTTTGAGGCCGGAGGCGCAGCTGAGGGCCTGAATTCGCCTGAGGTGGGAATCATACTTTCTTTCGAGTGATGCATAGTATTTTATACTTCACCAATATGGAAAAAAATACACAAAATTAAAACACAAAATGAACATTCAGAACTTCAGTCCCCAGATTAGTAAGTATACAAAGATTTCGGACCTCCTTGCTTCGCTCGGAATAGATACCTTGCTTATTTTAGTAGGGGATGACATCTGCCAACATGTCACAACCCCATCATCGATGATCCATAGAAAATATCCAAAATAACCTGCCAAATCCATAGAAAAACGCCTACACCCCCTAGTGACGAATTAGTTCTTTAATCCTCCTTCTAAGTACCTTTATTTTTTTCTGTGGTAAGTATAGTACACAGTCCCTCAGAACAAAAACCTCCCTTTGCACAGTCCCTTCAAATATTTTTTTATCACGTTCACCGCTCACCGTGATCTCTTTACGAGTGTTTCGCCAATGTCAAAAAAGGTTTTATTGACATTTAGTTTTTAAATTTCGGAAAAGTGCAGGTGGCCTTTTTGGCTTTTGGTATTATGATATTAAAGGAGGCCATCAACCGACATTGACCTAAATAAAAAAAAAAAACAGCACGTTAGAAATGTATTTTCATACAATACTCCATCCCGCTTATTCGTGCCATTAATAAAAGATGTTTTAAAGCCATAAGCTGCCGTTATTCATAATCTAAGTTTAAAGCGCTTTGTGCGAATGTGTGAAATATCAACCAAGTATGGATGATATTCTGCGGTGCGTCTGGACTCCCGATGGTAGAAGGGGGATGGTGGAATATCTCATCTTTGGTAAATATAGCTATGAAATTTTTGTTACACTGGCAGACACAGTTCAACACTACGCAATACCTAGAAGAATAGAAGTCTGCAGACCGGCATAACCTTGTTTTTTTGGGCGCACGTGACTGAGGCGAACCGAAATAACGCTGCGTAGAGCTTCACAACTCTGGCAGCTTCAGAATGGGAGCTGACGAACATCGGAATAGGCTCTACGTTTCTAAAGGAAGTGATCACACCTAGCTGAATTCAAAGACTAATTCGGCATACATTGCTCGTTGAAGTAAGGATATTGCAATTAACATAACCAAGCCTCCCAGCAATGTATGCCGAATTAGTCTTTGAATTCAGCTAGGTGTAATCACTTCTTTAGCCAGAAAATTTTTACTCGAAAAAAAAACATTCTTTGGGAAAGTTGCTTGTTTACATGAGTAGAACCACTTATCTTCGGGGCAAAATTTATTAATAATCACGTTGTAGGTAGATATTATTATTAATTATATTCTGTATGATTATCTTCTGCTGTCATTAAGGCATTCAAACAGGCCTGCTTAAAATGATTGATTATCGTAGAGATCAAGTGATTATGCATACCTAGGTACCTACATACAGTCTGCAGTTACCTACCTACTATGTAGGATGCCTTTAGGTGTTCCCGAATCTAGGGAGAAGAAATGAGGTACATACCTACATAACGAGTAATTTAAATCACCCAAAAGTAGGTAGGTATAGAGTGTGCAGAATAAGTTTGGCTCTGACGGTAATTTTCTGCGCATGGGGTGGCATGGATGATGGGCGGAGAGCCAATGAACGATTCGCTCGCCTTCCCCCACCTGCCGCGCTCATCCCCGCGACCCGCGACTCATATTTTAACTAAGCTCATTATCAGCCACAGGTCACAGCCCTAATTATTTGTTACGACGACGTATAGGTACAGGTACTACAAAACAAACATCCTTTCCTGAAACAATGTAAAAAATGCCAACCAAAAGCATCCAAAACAACTAAGGACAAAGTTAACAACACAGTCTGACCGCAGTTACTCATAAAGTTCCCAGAATAACCGCAAGCCGCAAGCGCACGCATAGCAACAGTTGCGCAAGGTTAAACTGCGCGGTCATGCCCTGCCAGCCAATCACAGCGCGCCATTCGCGTGACGTCAGCAGACACGCCTGCGCGTGCCTCCGCACTGTGTTGCCAATTTCGTTATTTTGGAGCTAATTTGGAAAATTATTAAGATCTTTTACCAACCCAAAAATGTTTAAAAATTTTAGCTTTCGACAACGTTTTAGAATTAAAGAATTGAGAAAAACATGTTTTACAATGGTTTAAGGTAAAGTAAACTACACGACAGAGTAGATTGACTTTTAGACAAGCATTTTGTCAGAAAGAAAAGATTTTATACAACGTGTAACGGATAGGTGTGATAATACTGAAGGGTGTAAATCTGCTCATGACACTGAACAACTTTGCTCAAGGAACATAGGTCGAAAAACCAAATTTGACCTCCCATACAAAATGCTTTGAAAATTGACTTTGTTCTATGACCTTTGTTCCTTGGGAAAAGTTGTTCATTTTCATGGGCAGATTCACACCCATTTCGTTTGTCACGCTGTACACGCAAAGAACGCTTCTGACTATCATTAAACATTCAACTAGTCAGAAATACTTTCACTTTTAATGCTTTTTATTTTCCAAAAGCGATATAATTCTTACGAGTAGGTAGTTTATGAATTTACGCAAAAAAAATGTGAAAGCTGAAATGAAATATTAAAGTGGATCCAATAATAAAAGTCACTCTATTTGTCTTAATGCTTATTTTATAGTATTGGTACACTCAACAGCACGTCAGAAGAAACACTTTTGGACCTTGGCGTAGTAATAGAGTTGAAAAAGTTTCTACCGACGTGCGAGTTGACCTTACCTAGTTGAGTTACCTAGGCGACCGAGCTTTGCTCTGTATAATCAAAGCCTGCTGACAGATGGCGCTTTAGGGTTTCCGAAACGCTCTTTTTTCAAAAAAATCTCAAGAAAATAGAGAAAACGAATTTTCTCAGACAAGACGTAGCTAGATCGATTTTTCACCCCCACAAACCCCCTTAATATTGCTCGTAAATCAAATCAGCAAATCTCAAATCAAACAAATATGGATTTTGCTCTTTATTTCGGACTCAGGACTTTCGAATTCAGGACGTTCTGAATAAAGGCCAGGTTAAAAGTACCCTAAACCGACGAGCATGTATGAAAGGATTGATGAAAGTTCAGGAAGCAAGGGAAGTATGTCAAGATCGTAGCAGGTGGAGAGCTTTGGTCTCTGCCTACCCCGACGGGAACAAGGCGTGATGTTATGTATGTATGTTTCGGACTTATTTAGCGTTATTTTCAAGCCCAGGTTTGGCAACACTACGTACGCACGCCTCCACAACCATTATCGCGTTCGATTTGACTAATAACATAAATAAAATTTAACATTGTATGCTGAGCGAGCCCCCACATCGATATTCGTTTGATGTGATATGATTACAATAATTGAGCCATGTGTCAAAGTAGGTACCTACATCGCACGGCAGCAAGCAAGTGGAAACCAAACCAGTAAAAAGAAAGTAATTTGGCAGAAAAAGCATGAAAGTAGAATTAATGCAGTGGAAATGAGAGCGTTGAGTATGATTGGTGGTTTAGTCATGTAGAGAGGATGAATGAAGGAAGATTGACGAAAGAGATCTACAAGGCGAGAGTGAATGGAAACGTTGGAAGGGGAAGGCCTCGGCCAACGTACCAGGACCAAATTCAGGACGTTCTGAATCAAGGCCAGGTTAAAAGTACCCTAAACCGACGAGCATGTATGAAAGGATTGATGAAAGATCAGAAAGCAAGGTAAGTATGTCAAGATCGTAGCAGGTGGAGAACTGTGGTCGATGCCTACCCCAACGGGAAAGAGGCTTGATGTTATGTATGTACCTATGTATGTATGCTGAGCGAGCCCCCACATCGATATTCGTTTGATGTGATATGATTACAATAATTGAGCCATGTGTCAAAGTAAAGTAGGTACCTACCTCGCACGGCAGCAAGCAAGTGAAAACGAAACCAGTAAAAAAAAGTAATTTGGCATACATTGCTGGTTGTAATAAGGATATTGGAATTAACATAACCAAGCCTCCCAGCAATGTATGCCGAATTGGTCTTTGTATTTAGGAATGTGTGATCTACGCTGTAAACGCCCGAAACCAGAGACCCGCTCAAAGTTAAAATGTTTCCACTGACGCGACGTGCGGACTATAATATGTTTTTAGGGAAATAAATAGGGAATGCCAAAGAGTTGAACCACCTCATCTCTACCCGTGGGTGTCACAAAAGGCGACTACGGTATCTGAGAATTTATTGTCCCTAGAGTGACAAACTATTATGGAGATAGGACCCTTAAGAAGTGTCTTCCGTATCTAATTAACAGTTTACCCGATGACATTAAAAAAGAAACTAACAAAACTAAATTTAAAAAAGAATTCTTCAAAGATTCTTTGCCTAAGCACTTCTTATAAAATTAACATTATATTTTATTTTAAATGTTTAACGAGAATCAACTGATCCTACAGTCAAACTGTCTACGTCTGTGCAGTTTTGTGGGACTTTGTATAGTTTTTAGGTTAGGTACTCGTATATATCTGTATGTATCAATAAATAATAAATAATGGGCAGCTGCGTCCTTCTGCATTTCGACAGCACGTCAGTAGAAACACTTTTGGACCTTATGGCGTCGTAATAGAGTTGAAAAAGTTTCTACCGACGAGCGGTTGATCGTACACACGGTCGCATGGCGGTTGAAAATAATCTTTGAGCGGGTCTCTGGTTTCAGGCGTTTTTAGCGTAGTGCTGGTTCAGCTTGTACTGGATTTGTCTCTAAGTGCTTGCTGCCGTGCGTACATAAATTTATTATATCCTACTTCCTACTAATATTATAAACGCGAAAGTTTGTAAGTATGGATGGATGTTTGTTACACTTTCACGTAGAAACTAATGAATGGATTTTAATGAAACTTTACAATAATATAGCTTATACATCAGAATAACACATAGGCTACAATTTGTAAACCTGCGCAGACAAAGTCGCGGGCACCAGCTAGTAAGGTCGCGTAACAAAACGGTCACCAACCAAACTCACCATTCCATATCGCGCCAGCCACAACGCTATCTATCCAGCTATCTATGGTATTATTTGTACCTATTATTTCAAAGTAACTACATACAGGGTTACTGGTAAAACGTCACGATCCCGTTAAGGGTTTATTGTAGAGGCTAAATGCAACAACTTCTGTTCTACGACTTTTGGAAATTCGCAAAAAGAAATTTTTAGTTTCCATACTAATTAGGTCACTCAGTCGATCATTTTGTATGAAGGGTAAACTTTTATTTTTGCGAATTTCCAAAAGTCGTAGAACAAAAGTTGTTGCATTTAGCCTCCACAATAAGCCCTTAACGGGATCGTGACGTTTTACCAGTAACCCTATATAGGTACTACGGGGCAAACAACTTGAACAATAATCGCGTGTCGTGGGGAAGCTTAGCGCACGCCAATTTGTATGTAAAATGGACTCTGCGCAGCCAAGGACATTGTTCAAGTAGTTTGCAGACCTAGAATAGCAAAACCAGTCTCACTGCTTTCATTTTAATCGGGCTATGACAATCCTACATTGTTATTCGCAAATTGTTAACAATTACTAGGTACCTACTTACTTCATTTGTCATCGTTAGGCTAATTGACACAGATGACTACCAACAGAAATCTTTTCAAAATATCATTATGAGTTATGATCATGAGTGGCAGGCTCAAATTAGTCATTGTGCGTCGTACTAAAAGAAGGTAAATTATGTAAAGGCGAGGTTCGGGTGTAGTGTAGGTAGGTACCTACTGTAGCGTTATCCGCTTATATTCGTTTTTGAGTGTTCGATACTTTTTGCTTCTTTCTCGATGTATTGACTGGCTGTTTGTATTCATTGACAGTGGATTCAAAATTTTGATTTTCCTTTCTCGGTGCTTATTATATGTTTGGATACAGAAGAGATTGTGTCAAATACTTTGAAAAATATTTTGAAAAATCATATCATATACTAAGAAAAACCGTATAAAAATCGATAGCACTACCTACTATGCGTTTTTTTTACTAAGCCACGATCACACCTAGCTGAATTCAAAGACTAATTCGGCATCCTTACTTCAACGGGCAATGTATGCCGAATTAGTCTTTGAATTCAGCTAGGTGTGATCGTGGCTTTAGCTGCTGGGCAAAAGCCTCCCCTCTTATAGTGCCGTGCCATTCCTCCCTGTTTTGAGCCTCCTACTGGCACTCTCTCAGAAAGCTGTTTAGGTCATCGCGCCATAGTCTCCGGAATCGGCCTCGAGGCGGCGACCATCCTCTGGCACCCATTGCGTGGCTACTCTACGGCCCACCTATCCGAGTGCATGCGACAGACATGACCTGTCCAGTACCACTTCAATTTAGAGAACTTTTTGTCGACGTCTACTTAGCCAGTTTTAGTATTACTTTCGTTTTACAATTCTTTTTTACGTTTTCATATATCATCCTGTGAATTTCCTAGTTTATATTTTCTAAGTTGCAAAAAACATGAAGTGAAGACGAAGATCTCTAAACCTCTACTACAACTCTATGGCTTAAACAAAATTACTCGGGCAACTTAATTTAACTTACCCATCATATTCGACATGAATTTTGAGCGGTCCATGGGCGGGATCCACTTGGAAGCCATGGGGAGGATGGCAGGCCAGGTGGCTCCGAGAAGGAAGCCCAGCAGGACCCTGGAAGCCACCACGTAGCTGAAACCGGCAGCTGCAGCGCCAGGAGTCAGCAGCGTGAGGATGCTGGCGAGAAGGGTGCTGTAGCCGAACACTCGTCTGTTGGAGAAGACATTCATTTTAGGATACATTTGAGAAACAAGCTCGAATTCTCTAAGTTGACTTTTAGGGGTAAAAAATATCATTTACATCTCTCATATTCGGTAAGTAGGTCCTTATTACCCCCAAATGGGGCTTGTAGGTGACCAATTAGCGCTCTAGGGTAATAATGTAGCTAGAAAAGCCCTAGGGCAGTAAGTAATAGTAACGCCCCCGCCCGGCAGCACCTCCACCTCCAGCAGCGGGGTGGCGGGCGTTTTAATTACTTACCGCCCTAGGGCTTTTCTAGCTACATTATTACCCTATAGCGCTAATTGGTCACCTACAATTTGGTGGTAATAAGGACCTACTTACCTCACAATCGAGATGTAAAGCAGAGTAGTTAGCTCGGGTGTAAGCATCAATTGCACCCTCGAACTATAGGCACCCTCGCTGCGCTCGTGCGCCTAAATATCTCGGGCCCCAATTGATGCCTTACAGCCCTTGGCTACTAATCTACTATTTCCATATTCCGGATGGCACTCGTTAAGCAGTTGGTTTCGAGACTAGTCATGAATACCACCCTCGACGTAGGTACATGATAGTGGCCTGAAGTCACAATCAAGGAATGTTCAAAATATGCAGTGAAACATGTTCTTATCAAATTCAACTGTTGAGTGAGTAATTCTATGAGTAACGTCCTGCAATTTCGTTACTAATGATGCTGCACAATTGTCTACATAAAACTTGCTAAAGCTACGATCACACCTAGCTGAATTCAAAGACTAATTCGCCGTTTTTTAGGGTTTCGTGTTTCGTACAGTCAACAACAGGTCAAGCTTGACACTCGCAATGCGAATCTAGACCGTACGTCTATTGAAATAAGAACGGCACAAAGTCCAATGTGTCCGTCTTTCATGCAAGGTCTATCTGTCTATCTGTCAAGATCTTTTCCGCAAAAAGTTTAAATTGATATATCATGTTAACATTAAGGTTCATGGACACTTAAGTGTACATGTAAAAACCAAGCTTCAGTCAACAAACGATGCCAATCTTTAAAAAAAAACAAAAGAAACGTCCTTGAGTGAGTAAAGTTGGTTCTCCACGATAATTGTGTCCTTCTGAAAAAGAACATGTGAAAATAACGAATACAGTGTTTCTGCTAAATACAAATTAGCATACCTCTGACTACTCACTGTACAATTTAGTCTTAATTGCTGCGAACGCACTGATGCGTGAAATTCTTTTAACGAAGAAACGAATCGAGTGTGTGTGGAACTGTGGAATGACATGCGATGCGATGCGGGCGGTGCGTTGCGTGAAATATTGGCTTGTTGCTAAAGCCACGATCACACCTAGCTGAATTCAAAGACTAATTAGGCATACATTGCTGGGAGGCTTGGTTATGTTAATTGCAATGTCCTTACTTCAACGAGCAATGTATGCCGAATTAGTCTTTGAATTCAGCTAGGTGTAATCGTGGCTTAAGCCAGGGAACCGTCTATCAGTTTCCTATCTGGCTTAAATTGCTCGTTAAAGTAAGGATATTGGAATTAACAAAACCAAGCCCATCATCCAATGTATGCCGAATTAGTCTGAATTTAGGAAGGTGTGATTGCGGCTTCTGTTTATGACGGACGCAAGGTCACGTAAGTGGCATCACATATACCTAGTTTGCCCGCGACTTTTTTCACTTAGAGTCAAGAAGACGAAAGGAGGTCTTCCTGCAAAGCGTCTGGGCTCCCATGGATCTTTATCCATGGGAGCCCAGACCCTTTGGAGATGGCGGCTGGCGGAATAATCTCATGATTCTCATGGGCACATTTACGTAGCACGACTGGAATAAGATGTTAATATCACGTTTAACTACACGTGCAGCACGGCGCTCTATTCATCATAATCGTTGTACAATTAAGAGTAGTGAGCCGGTACCACGACACTTCCTTCCTAGGAAGTCGTTCCGAGGTAGTTATGTTATAGTTGAGTTGTGTATGAGGCCGATCGATCTTGTCCGAGCAGTTGTGTTCGTACGGTCAACCGCACGTCAGTGGAAACATTTGCAACTCTATTACCATGCTATACAGTCCAAAGTGTTTCTACTGACGTGCTGTTGGACGTTCTATAGGTACACCTTGAAGACAAATGTTAGTATACAAGATATAACAGAAAGCGTACAGTCAACGACAGGTCAAGCCTGACAATCGCAGCGCGACTCTAGCCCGTACGCCTGTTAAAATAAGAATGGTACTAAGTCCAATGTGTCAAGCTTGATGAGCTCTTGACTGTACAAGGTGCAACACTAAGCCTGAAGGATATGATCTGCCCATGAAACGGAACAACTTTTCCGAAATTCTTTCGGCGGCTCAATAACTCTGACACGAGGATTAGTGAGGTCGGTCATCGACCCAAGACATGCTGGACATAGGCCTCCTCTGAAGATATCCACGACCAGTCCAGCGCTGCTCGCATCCACCGTGACTAGATCGTCGGTCCACCTTGCTAAGAACCTTTAAACCCCATTCCAGTGATCCCTGGTTGCCCTGCCCACTGCCACTTAAAGCCACGATCACACCTAGCTGAATTCAAAGACTAATTCGGCGTACATTGCTGGGAGGCTTGGTTATGTTAAGCAATATCCTTACTTCAACGAGCAATGTATGCCGAATTAGTCTTTGAATTCAGCTAGGTGTGATCGTGGCTTTCGTTTAGCGATTGTCAGAGCTATGTCGGTTACAATTCTACTGCGGTTCTCCTCGTTTCTGATTCGATCCTGCAGAGAGACTACATAGCCCTTCACATAGCCGAGCTCTTTGGGTGACCCATTAAATAATTAAACATATCAAACACGTGTTTCATTTATTTATGCGCCGCGAAAACTAATTCTAGCCCTGATAGTTATTTTCTGCGCATGGGTGACAGGCGGAGAGCCAATGAACGATTCGCACGCCTCCCGCCTGTCGCCACCTGTCGTGCTCACCCCCGCGATTATTTTTTTTTAAGTTTCTGCGCATTAACGGTCAGGGCTAGGCTAGGGTTAGTTTACGCCCCGTATACCGACGTGGTGCCGGCAAAGAATAGTACCAACCCATACATACCCGTGGGTGTCGTAAGAGGCGACTAAGGGTTAACTGGAGGATGGGCAGCATCATCCTTTGTATCCTACATCTTACTGCGGTCACCTACAATCGCGGTCCATGGTGCCAGCCGTAACGCTAACAAGCGAGGTAAGTATGGTACTTCCCCTCCACATTTTTCCAGCAAAAGCTAAAATTCTGTAGGGAGCTCCCTTTCCTGTAGTGGACGTTTCATGGGATGTTATGATGATACCGACATCACAGCTCAAGGCTGCTGGACTGACGTGGGAAGAAGCAAGAAGGACGGCGCAAGACAGGGGGAAGTGGAGACAGCTCATGAAGGCCCTATGCTCCAGCGGGGATCCCTATAGTATAAAAACATACCGAAATCTTTCCCATCTTGCTATCCTCTATCAATCAATACGTAAATAAGTAAAATAAGTACAATTACAGAACTAAAACACTGGACAACTGACGCAGTCTTCCTCGAAACATCAATAACAAACTAATCATAACAAGAAGCAAAACAAGCTAATAAACATTAAACAACAGAATTCTTTAATCAATACGAAGAAGAGCTACTGTCACGAATAATCAAAACTATTACCAACTTAGGTTGTTTATTATGCTAAATGATTATATCTGTGCAAATCGAACGCAAGGTCCACAACTATCATTATATATTAAGAGGCAGGCGATAGGCTATTGGGGGGCAGGGAAGAATTTCCTTCGCAACACGAACTCCCGGGCAAAGCCCAGAAGGTCCCGTACGCAAATAGTATTTTTTTTTACTTTGGCAGAGAGGATGCTGGGTAAAGGAGTGATCACACCTAACTGAATTCAAAGACTAATTCGGCATACAGTGCAGACTCTCGCGTCGCGTCGGTCGAGGGATTCGATATTCCTGTAGTATTTTTAAAAGCAATAAAGCCTATTTTTAAGACCGCAAATAAGTTTGTCTGTATTTTTTTCTTCTTTTAATTATCGGTTGTATTTGTTTTGAGGTTGTATCAGCTTATTTTTAACAATCTATAGTATTTTCTTCTGCCTAGCGTTATCCCGGCCTATTGCTAGGGTCCGCTTTTCGGCTTTTCTCCACTTTGCCCAGTCTTTGGCATCCTCTGTGTTGAGATTGGTCTCTCTCATGTCAGCCTTCACGACGTCCAGCCAGCGTTTCTTAGGCCTGCCGCGTTTTCTAGGACCTTGTACAGAAAGTGCAAGGCACCTGTTCCCGACATAGTCTGTCGCCCTGCGGCTGACGTGGCCGAACCATCGAAGGCGGCTTTCCTGCAGCTTATCCGCTACGTCGCGGACTCCAAGGCTGCCACGGATGTGCTCGTTACGGATACGATCTAACCGCGTAACGCCACACATCCATCGCAGCATCTTCATCTCCGCGACGTGAAGCTGCTGAACATGCCTTCCCAGGACCGGCCACGCCTCGCTTCCGTACAACAGTACTGGTCGGATGATGCTCTTGTAAACAAGGCCCTTAAGTTTCACCGGCATCCTTCGGTCACAGGTGACACCGGTTACTTCACGCCATTTTGCCCACGCAGCGCTTATTCGGGCTTGGACGTCATGGTAAATTTCCCCAGAGCTGTGCAATACAGATCCAAGGTATTTAAATTTGTCCGTCTTTGAGACGCATTCAGTTCCGACTTTTATGGGATACGGATCTGTACTGCCGCAGGCCATGTACTCGGTCTTCGACACATTTAGTTTTCAACCCCCGTTCTCTAGCGCACCCTTCCAGTGGTTCACCTTTTGCTCCAATTTCTGCTTGTCCTCGTCTGTCAGCGCAATATCATCAGCATACATCATAAGCCAAGGAGATGGCTCATGGACTTCCGCCGTAACAATCGATAGTATTTTATTGGACAATAATTATTTTCGATAAGGCTATTCAACAGAGTTACTGTATTTCAAGATCAAATAACGACAGCGAAACTATCGCTATCGGAACATCACTATTCAGCAACTGTATTAGTAGGCACTTTTTCTACTTAGCTTCCTAGTTAGAACTCTGAATTCATAAACGTCTTGTTCTACGTAGCCTCCTAGGTAGATTTCTTATTCAGTCGTCAAATTCAAGCAGGTGTAATCGCGGCTTTAATTGCAGTATCCTTACTTTAACGAGCAATGTATGCCGAATTAGTCTTTGAATTCAGCTAGGTGTGATCACTCCTTTAGGTAACTCTCTTCCGGGCTTTGCGCAGAAATAAAGAATAATAGTCACAGTACGTAATAATGCA
Source organism: Athrips mouffetella (assembly GCA_947532105.1). NCBI lineage: Eukaryota > Metazoa > Arthropoda > Insecta > Lepidoptera > Gelechiidae > Athrips > Athrips mouffetella. The sequence goes on along the minus strand of OX383976.1, from coordinate 3,603,568 downwards.
AAACACGGCGTTTGATAGTCAAACCTCGGTTCAAACGATTAAAGGTGCGGTCCGAGTCACGATTATATCGATATTGACGATATTGTCACGATTACAGTCGGTCCGAGTCGCCGTGAACGCGTTCTCGATAGCGATATCCAATGTGACGTCATCGTCATGAAATCGTGTCGTCATTCCCGGCGCTATCTTGCGTTTACAGCGACCATGCTTTGAAGCATCTGTCAAACGTGTACAGTGAACGCGTATCAATCAGTAAACACACAGACGACTCTGAGGAATGCTCTTCATCACTAGCGTCGCTATCGAGAGCGAGAATAGTTTGAATCCAGTAATCTATATTCAGAGAGACCAGAAAAATATATTCTTTGAGCAGAAATTAAGGAAATGCACAATGGTCGAAAGCACCAACTGTCATTTGTCGACTGCAAAGCTTCGATGCACCGTAATCGATTATCTCGTGCGTGACTCGAACCGTACCCTAAGACGTGTAAGAGCCACCGTGCACTAGCGATTTTTAGTTGGCCGACAGTTCAGTCGCAATCATACTTTCAATAGAAAAATCGTGAACTTTAAATCGACAAATGCGTGCACTACCATAAGGGTACATACTGATTCACAGAACGATCAAACTATAGGCCAACTAAAAAATCGCTAGTGCGCGGTGGGCTCTAAATAAGAAGAGCCATTTTGATTTTTGTCGCCTGAACGTACTACAATGTTAAAAGCTGGCACAATAATTGAACATTCATGATATAAATAGAACGAATCAACAAATCAATAAAGTGCCTAATGAATGACGAATGTTATTTACACTTCTTTGAGGGTGTGTCTGTGTCAATCAATCGTTAAATAACCAAGGTCAAAGGTCAAAGTGACGTCGCTGCAAGCAAACAAAAACAAAGCAAAAATCATCATTCATATCATCCCATGAAACATCCACTGTAGGACAGGGATCTCCCTCCATAAAACAGCAAAAACTGGACATTACGTTACGGCTACAGGACGTTACGGCTGGCACCATAGACCGCGGTTGTTGGTGACCGCAGAATGTAAGATAAAGATTATACCAAACACAGAAGGATGCTGATGCCCACCCTCTGGTTCATTAACCCTTAGTCGCCTCTTACGACACCCACGGGTGGAGATGGGTTGGTACTGTTATTTGCCGGCACCACACGGGGCTATTAGCAAGTATTTCCATTGATATGCGACTGACTGTACTTATCAACGAATCAATAAAGTGATGACGATTGTTATTGTTACTTCCTGGAGGGTGTGTCTGCCATAATAGCATCAATCTTTTATCAGTCAATCATCGTTTGACGACAATTTATTGTACAATCGTCCGCGTCGTTCAAACGCAGAAGAAAACATAGAGATGAAATAGTGAACAACATTTTAGTACGTTATAAACTTAACACGTTTAAGCCGAAATCACACCTGCCTAAATTCAAAGACTGCAGTCCAAGTCTATCAGCACACATTGCTGATAGACTTGGTATTGTTAATTCCAATATCCGTACTTCAACGACCAATATATGCCAAAATTAGTTTCTGAAGGAAGGTGTGATAGCGACTTTAAAATGATCAACTTTGCCTAAGAAAAATAGGTCGAAATACGAAAAACCAAATTTGACCATCCACACAAATGCAGTTTCTATGGGAGGTATAAAATAAATTTTCGTATTTCGATATGTTCCTTGGGGAAAGTCGTTCAGTTTCATGGACTCTCTTCTCACAACTAAATTGATAAGCTTGTGTTTGTTTTCAAAAGGAGAAATCAAAGAGCAAATGCTGGTATAATTTAGTTGGCAGGTACCGGAACCCTTAATGCGCGAACCCGACTCGCACTTGGCCGGTTTTTTAAGCAAATAACTTTATCTTGATTGTTCGTACAGTCAAGAGCACATCAAGCTTGACACATTGGTCTTTGTACCGTTCTTATTTTAATAGGCGTACGGGCTAGAGTCGCTCTGCGAGTGTCAAGCTTGACCTGTCGTTGACTGTACATACTACTAAGTCCAATATGTCAAGCTTTGCCTGTTCTTGATTGTACTACCAATATGGCTAAGTATAAGTGGCGTGCGTTTGACTGTACAAGTCGAGCAGCATATAAATTTTAATTTGACGAAAAAATGTAATAAAATAAGACTGGAGGCAACCCTGGCAATCGAATACATTTTTTTTTTATGTTACAAGTGAGCAAACGAGTAGGTGGGCCACCTGATGGTAAGTGGTCACCACCGCCCATAGCGCCCGATGTCTTATTAATGGCATATTTTGACACTAATAAGACAGCTAAGCGCGTTGCTCACTTTGAGAACTAAGATGATATGTTTCTTGTGCCGGTAATTTCGCTGGCTCCCTTGCCCTACAAACCGAAACACAGCAGTGCAAACACTGCTGCTTCACGGCAGAAAAAAGCAAGGGAGTGGTACTTCCCCAGACAGACTTTCTACTAAAGCCCTATCACCTGGACATTGCAAACAGGGCCCTGACGGATAGAGTTAAGTTGCACTTTAGCTTTGGTGCGCTATGTTTAGGTATATAATAGGTCTTTACCTATGAAATTGCCGAAATTTTCTTACAGATTAATGAGATCATAATTCCTATAAATCTAATGCTATTTTTTTCATTTGTCTTATATTTGAAAGTTGACTTCAAGGTTATTAATTTACGTATAAAATAAAGTTTTTATTTTTAGTTTGATATATAAAATTAAAGGTTCGAAAATTGTTCGTCTTAAATATCGTCCGATTTCATCTTTAGATTTGTTATTTTTTTTTTTTTTTTTCAGATAATATTTTTCGAAAATTAAATTTAAGCTTCTGTTAGCTTAATGTCTTCCCAATAATGCTAAAAAAAAATTAAAAAATTGGATATATAATTCCTAAGAAAAATGCAAAATCTTAGTACTGAAAATTTTGTTTACCTAAAATTCGCCATACAAAACGGCAATTTCAAAAACCTATTAAAAAGGCGGCTTTTTCCAAGATCAATGTAGTAGGACTTCTGTAAATTTGTTTACTATTATATATTATGTGGCATAACTCACCTAGCACCAATAATCTCTGCCAGCCGGCCTCCTGGTAGTTCTGTGAGTACATAACCCCAGAAGAAGCACCCTAGTAGAAGGTTCTTTTCTTTGGTGTCCCAGTGGTACCTCGTCTGCTGGATGTGCTCCGGGTGCTGGAACAAACATGGTCATTAATATACAGGACTTATTGCGAATTAGACGTTTTGCGAAAAGTACTTAATGCGAATAGGACCGTTTGAGAAAAGGGTAATGACTTTTTGCGAATAGGAAGTTTTGCAAATATGGCAACATACCGATTGCACATCTGTGGGGATGTGTCTGTTGCTATAATAGTATCGTTTCCATCTTCTATCATATCGACTATACCAATAGTGAGGTTGACTCGTAGCGCGTATTTCAACATGAACCCGAGTAGCACCATGACGTTTAGATATGATGAACTCTTACCGGCTGCACATTATGTGGGGATGTCTCCGTTGCTATAGCAGTGTCATTTCCATCATCGATCATCTCCACTATAGCAAAGGTAAGGTTGACTCGTAGCGCGTATTTCAACATAAACCCGAATAGTATCTTATTTAAAGATATGATGAACTCTTACCGGCTGCACATTATGTTGGGATGTGTCTGTTGCTATAGCAGTATCGTTTCCATCATCGATCATCTCGACTATAGCAATAGTGAGGTTGACTCGTAACGTGAAGTTCAACATGAACCCGAGTAACACACCAATGTTTACATATTATGAACTCTTACAGGCTGCACATTATGTGGGGATGTGTCTGTTGCACTATCGTTTTCATCATCGATCATATCGACTATAGTAATAGTGAGGTTGACTCGTAGCGCGTAGTTCAACCTGAACCCGAGAAGCACCATGACGTTGAGATATGATGAACTCTTACCGGCTGCACATTATGTGGGGATGTGTCTGTTGCTATAGCAGTATCGTTTCCATCATCGATCATCTCAACAAGAAATGGTGAGGTTGACTCGTAACGTAACACGTATTTAAATATGAAACCGAATATTAACATGATTTTCAGATATGATGAACTCTTACCGGTAGCACATTATGTGGGGTTGCGTCTGTTGCTATAGCAGTGTCGTTCCCATCATCAATCATCTCGACTATAGCAATAGTGAGGTTGACTCGTAACGCGAAGTTCAGCATGAACCCGAGTAGCACAACAAGGTTAAGATATGATGATCTCTTACCGGTTGCACATTATGTGGGGATGTGTCTGTTGCTATAGCAGTGTCGTTCGTATCATCGATCATGTTCTCTATAGCAATAGTGAGGTTGACTAGTAGCGCGTATTTCTACATGAACCCGAGTAGCTCCATAATGTTAAGATATGATGAACTCTTACCGGCTACACATTATGTTGGGATGTGTCTGTTGCTATAGCAGTGTCGTTCCCATCATCGAACATCTCGACAATAGCAATAGTGAGGTTGACTCGTAGCGCGTATTTCAACATGAACCCGAGTTACACTATGATGTTTAGATATATGATGAATTCTTACCGGCTGCACATTATGTGGGGATGAGTCTGTTGCTATAGCAGTATCGTTTCCATCATCGATCATCTCGAGTATAGCAATAGTGAGGTTTTCTCATAGCGCGTAGTTCTACATGAACCCGTGTAGCACTATGATGTTTAGATATGATGAATTCTTAACGGCTGCACATTATGTGAGGATGCGTCTGTTGCTATAGCAGTGTCGTTCCCATCATTGATCATCTCGACTATAGCAATAGTTAGGTTTTCTCATAGCGCGTAGTTCTACATGAACCCGAGTAACACTATGATGTTAAGATACGAGTATGATGAATTCTTACCGGCTGCACATTATGTGGGGATGCGTCTGTTGTTATAGCAGTGTTGTTCCCATCATCGACCATCTCGACTATAGCAATAGTGAGGTTTTGTCATAGCGCGTAGTTCTACATGAACCCGTGTTGCACTATGATGTTAAGATATGATGAATTCTTACCGGCTGCACATTATGTGGGGATGCGTCTGTTGGTATAGCAGAATCATTTCCATAATTGATCATCTTCACTATAGCAATAGTGAGGTTGACTCGTAGCGCGTATTTTAACATGAACCTGAGTCATACTATGATGTTTAGATATATGATGAATTCTTACCGGTTGCACATTATGTGGGGACGTATCTGTTGCTATAGCAGTATCGTTCCCATCATCGATCATTTCGACTATAGCAATGGTGAGGTTGACTCGTAGCGCGTAGTTCAACATGAACCCGAGTAGCACCATTATGTTGAGCACTTGGACGCATGTTAGGCAACCTGGAAAAAGAAACTTTGGTGAGACTTTATTTGATTAGGTTTAGTTATTTGTTATGGTCACCCTTATTTGTAATGGCCTTTTGTATGAGTATCACATATACATTTTTGAAAGATTATAACTACCTCATTTTATGAACCGAATTTCGTTAGTTTATATTGGAGTTCACGAAAGAGTCTGAGGTTTCGTTCTCATTTTTTTACGACTCTTAGTTTTCAAGTTATGATGAAAAATGCCTAAAAAAATACCATACTTTTATTATAAAAAAATACCCCCCCTATCTCCGAATTTTGCAAAACGAAAAATCTGAATTAATTATAGTCCATAGAGGTTTATGTAAACATTACAGCAAAAATACAACTATGTATCTTTCTAAGTAGCATAGTTTTTTATAAATGTGCAAAAAAAAATTTTCAAACGTACTTTGTTTTTGCGGTCATAAAAATGGAATTAATTGCTTCTAAAAATACTATAGGTTACATAGAGACCCTCGGCGCGCGAGTCCAACTCGCAATTGACCGTTTCTTTTTAATATGTTTTGCTTAGGTTAAATGTTTACTTAGCATTACAATAAGCTTCGCTTATAAGGGCGAAGAAGGATTTTATACGCGTGCTAAAAAAAAAAAAAGGTATTCACTGACACTATCTACGGTATTAGTTGTTAGTTAAAGCCGTGATCACACCTTCACGCCTTCACTAAATCAGAAACTAATTCGGCATACATTGGTAGTTGTAATAAGGATATTGGAATTAACATAATCAAGCCTCCCAACAATGTATGCCGAATTAGTCTTTGAATTCAGCTAGGTGTGATCGTCACAGACACCGGGGTTTGTGAGGTGAGGTCGATCATCGACTTGAAACTCATACATTGTCATGTTTGTGTTTTAAGTTTTTGATATTAATAAAACCAACAAACCCCATCTATGAAAAAGAAAAACTGGAATATGAACTGATACCAATAGATTTAAACATCTCAAAATCATGTTTTTTAATTTATTCCAACGATTACCAACATTTTGCAGCTACGAGTATGTCAACAGCAATCGGCTAATGCTGTCAAAAAAGGACGGGTTGCACTCCGGGAGTGCCGGCAGAAGTGAAAACTTAAACATCAACGTTGTGCATTGTCATGGACGAATCATATTTTTGAATATTTTGGATTGGTTAGGGAATAATTTCGCACGAATTGTTTCATTTAGCAGTATAAAAGTACATACAATATTCATTTATTGCGCTATCGTAGACAAACATGACAATTTATAACACATATAGACAATCTTCGTCAGATCTGACGCGCCGCTGAAGAAGTCAAAACTTAAACATCTGACGCGACATCTGACGTGAGTGTAACATTTTTTACCCATCTAAAAAAGTGCCAAGCGCCGCTAAAGAAGTTTTCACTTCAAAAACAAGTTTGTAAACAATATTATGAAACAATAAAAAAATATATATTTTTTCCGTGAAACATACACTGGTTTTAATATCATGGCTGCAAAATATGTTGGCAAGCGTTGGAATATAAACGAAAAAACATGATTAAACGTAATCAGCAAATCTTTGCGAATCTAGTGAAAAAAAATTGGCAGCAACAGTACATGCGCATATTCACCGAAATAGACAAGACATTAAAAGATTCTTGTGTAACAAAACATGCAACGCCTAGGAAAATTCGCACAAAGCGCTTTGAAACTTCCTACTCGTTCCTACTAATATTATAAACGCGAAAGTTTGTAAACATGTATGGATGGATGGATGTTTGTTACTCTTTCACATAAAAACTACTGAATGGATTTTAATGAAACTTTACAATAACATAGCTTAGAATAACACATAGGCTACCATTTATACACATAGGCTACCATTTATAAACCTGCGCAGACGAAGTCGCGGGCACCAGCTAGTCTTGTATAAGCCCTAAGGGTTCCGTAACTATCTACCATATAATATACTAAAAGCTTTTGCTCTTTGACTTTAAAAACTCCGCGACCATCCAACTTGACCCCTTTTTTATAGAAAAGTTCTTGAAACGGGAGCTCACTCGTTGTGAGAAAAATAGTAATACCTTAATGATTTTAGACTTTTCCCTTTATTTGTACTGTTGAAACCTAGCTTTTTGCCGAATTACATAATTTTAGGTCTACGGGAAGTACCCTCTAGGTTTTGCTTTAGTGCATAAATAAATGTACATATGGAGATGAGGACATAAAAAGCCATATCTATTGATTGCGTCGATGTAAAAAAAAAAATCAGATCTTGAGTGGTTTATGGACCTTAATATTCTTTATCAATTTCAACCTGATACCTCTACCCGTTCGTGAGAAAAAAGGTCTTGACAGTCAGACAGACGGACCGACAACAAAGTGATCCTATAAGGCTTCCTTTTTTTATTTTGAGGTACGGAACCCTAGAAAGAAAAAAAAACCGGTCAAGTGCGAGTCGGACTCGCGCGCCGAGGGTTCCGATATACCTATAGTATTTTTGGAAGCAATAAAGTCCATTTTCAGGACCGCAAAACTAAATTTGTTTGTAAAGGTTTTTTGCAGATTTCTGAAAAACTGTGCAACTTAGAAAGATCGTTTTATTTTTGCTGTAAAGTTTATATAAACTTCTGTCAACTGTAATTAATTCAGATTTTTCCTTACTCAAACTTCGGAGATAAGGGGGGGGGAATGGTATTTTTCTTGACATTTTTCATCATAACTTTAAAACTAAGAAATTTAAAAAAATACAAAAATATATTTTAAAATGTACAAGTAAAGCCCTTTCATATGATACCCCACTCGACCTAGTAGCGACAATTTGAAATTTGGCCCCCCCTATTTTGGCCCCCTTTATATTAATAATCATACTTTTTTCAAAAATTTTTCTTGTGCAATTAAGTTGGGCAACTATATTCTAAAACTATTCCAAATTTCAGGTTGATAGCATAAGTGGTTGCTGAGATATAGAGGTGTGACAGACAGACGGACAGACAGACAGACAGACAGAGCGGCACCATAAGGGTTCCTTTTTTTTACCATTTTGGTATCGGAACCCTAAAAAGGACGGGTTGCACTCCGGGAGTGCCGGCAGAAGTGAAATTTAAATATTATGCTTTTTGTAAGGGTCAATCGCGCTATTGCTCGCGTACTTCTTTGATGTCACTGAATAAAAACCCGTATTATAATAACAATACGGATGATAGTTGACGCTTTTTCGATCAGGCTACGGATCTGACGCGAGATCTGACGCGAGTTTAACATTTTTGACCCATCTAAAAAAATGCCAAGCGCCGCTAATGAAGTTTTCATCACTTCAAAAACATTTGGCATCGAAATCGTTCTAAAAAAAATTCTAGACGATGAATTTTCATCTCATTACCTACACGGCTACGAGTACACCATGCGATCCTACACTATAATTAATTCTGTAGTTTATAGTTTAGTGATTAGAGGTTAGATAGAGGGAACTCCTGTGTATAAACATCAGATGAATGAAATGACCGAGCGCAGCGAGGTTCAAATCTCTTTGGTATGATCCCCCAAATCTATTAACCAATCTTACCTGTTGTCAAGCAAGATAAACTAACGGTACAGGTGGCCTTGTAACAATAGGGACACACCCCCTATACAAAGTTAGCGAAACATCAACAAAGACGGATAGCGGTCCTCTTCGGGCATTGTTATGTCATCGGAATTTTGTAGGCGAAATGTGTTGTGACCATTTCGTAGCTGCAATATCAAAGCGCACGACAGTGCGCCGGCCAAGTTCTAAGCACAGGCCGCGCGTACACCGTGCACTATTTACCCGAACCGCTTCGAGCCACTTTTGACACCCCTGTATCTTTTTACCTGATTAATAGATCTGGATGAAACTTTACGGACATAATAACACCATTTAATTTACTTTGCATAAAAAGTTTCAATATTGTAGCTATTACAGAAAAAAGTTATAGACTCGAGAAAATTGTAAATTTGGTACTCACTGACTCACTGACAGCTCATCAAAATGTTTGACCACTTCTAGAAGACCTACAAAGCTTAAATTTGGCTTTAGCTAGTCGTCAGGGTAAGAGTAATGGGAAAATTCGAATATTGGAAATTGGTCAAGTGCGAGTCAGGTTTTAGTCAAAATTATGTATAAGAATGTTGGTAATACTTCTCTAAGACTTAACAAACCGGCCAAGTGCGAGTCGGACTCGCGCACTGAGGGTTCCGTACCACCACATAAACATAATTGTATTCGTTGAAATTTCAGTAAGTTAATGTGCTACATTTTTTGAGTCCGACACGCGCTTGACTAAATTTTATTATTTGTTGTTATTTTATAGCTTATGCACTATAAACATACCAATTTTCAAGTTTGTAAGTGTTCCCGTTTTTAAATAGAACTAAAACAAAAATCGCCTCAGCGACCATCCAACTTGACCCCTCTCTTATATGAATGTTCTTGAAACGGGAGCTCACCACAATTGGTTACCATTAGTTGTGAGAAAAGTAATTTTAGGTCAACGGGAAGTACCCTGTAGGTTTTGCATTTTTGAATAAATGTATGGAGATGAGGACATAAAATGCCATATCTTTTGAATGCGTCGTTGTAAAAAATTTAAATTTTCAGACCTTGTGTGGTTCATGGATCCTAATATATGGTATTAATTTCTACCTGATACCTTTACCTGTTCGTGAGATAAAGGGTCTTGACAGACAGACAGACAGACAGACAGACGGACAACAAAGTGATCCTATAAGGGTTCCATTTTTTTCTTTTGAGGTACGGAACCCTAAAAAGTAAAGAAAACATCGAAAATTGGAAATTGGTCAAGTGCGAGTCAGGTTATATTCATTATTATGTATAAAAATGTTGGTCATACTTCTCTAAGACCTACAAATATGAATTTTGGCATCGGGGTAGTCGTTAGCATAAAAGTAAAGGAAAACTTTAGAAAATAGAAAATGGTCAAGTGCGAGTCAGACTAAAAATAATTTACTAAATATTTAAAAAGTAGTATTTCTAGAAGGTCAGAATTAGTCATGCATGAAAACAAGTACCTAACTATGTTTTAAAGAAACTATGAACGAACATTCAGATTTTATAAAACATATCTATCATAAATTATTGGTTTGGTAATCAACATAAGCTGGGAGTACCTCCACGCGGTGAAGGCGGTAACAGTTTAGCGCTTTGATACTGGCTAAAACTCCCATTTCAATAACTATTTATATGCCTGCGGGCTTATGGTGTGTGTGTCGTTCACGTTTACGTGTTATTTGGCTAGGCTACCCCGGTAACGCAGGTGGGGCCGCTATCAAATTTCACGTACATTTTCGATATCATTTATCATTACCGATTCGAATTGAACCTCGAATAATATGGAGATAATCCAACTTTTGGTGGGTGAAGAACCCATGCCACATTCATCCTAAGATGTCGTGCACCGTATCGTATTGCAGTTTAAAATAAATGTTTAAATTATTACCTGTTACATAAAGCTATTATTACATCTGGTGGACCAGACACACTTTATTTTAATAATAATAATATAATATGAACAACGTTGCGATAGGTACTATAAAGCAAACTAAGCAAAAAGAAATGAAATCCCACCAAAAACATAAATGTAAAAATGTAGGCCAAGTTCTTGTACATAAAAAAAGAGTTGAAATCTAAACTATCTAAACTACAGCCAAGTTAATAATAATCAGAACCGATATTAATCATTCGAACTTGGCGGGTTTTGAAACTTTGAAGGAAAAAAGTCCAACTCTAAAACTTACCTCCGCAAGATTTGCTCTTTTCAGAAGTATTGGTGTGATGAAAACCCGTCAAGTTGGAATGATTAATATCGGTTCTGATTATTATTAACTTGGCTGTAGTTTAGATAGTTTAGATTTCAACTCTTTTTTTATGTACAAGAACTTGGCCTACATTTTTACATTTATGTTTTTAGTGGGATTCTAACTTGTTGCTAAAGCCACGAAAACTTCCCTAATTCAGAAACTAATTCGGCTTACATTGCTCGTCTAAGTAAGGATATGGCAATTAACATAATATCCAATCCTCCCAGCAATGTATGCAGAATTAGTCTTTGCATTCAGCTAAGTGTGCTCGTGGCTTAAGCAAGAGGCTGTAAGTTTATTGCCTAAGTACTTAGTAGGTAACTACGTAACTTGTGTAACGTAACGAAGCGCTTGCTTCTCAAAATTCAGCCAGTGTCGGTTTTCAATCAGCTGACGTTCCAAAATAAAATTATTCTGCGCGCTTTAACTCGGTACATTGTAATTTTTTTTATTTGTACAGACGCGGAGAAAAGTGTTTTTTATTTTGACTATAAAACTTTAATTAGCTAGCACCGCTACCGATACGATTTAATAAATATTTTGAAATGTAAATTGATTAATCAAAATTAAGATGGTAGGTAAACTTTGGTATTTAGTAAGCTTTTTTATGCCAGAATTGACAACAGTATTCCTCAATAATATTTCACTTAATACTAAGCTAGTTATTTATTTTAATTTTTAACTACCCGTGTGACGATTTAAGGCGTTTGCAAAAGAAAAAAAAATTTGCCTAACAAACTAGCATCCGAGAAGTTGTGCTTTTTATTTCAAATTATAAAAATAATCGTTAAAATTACAAATTCTGTCCCCTAGTGCCATCTAGTTTGATGAGATAAATTTCGTATCCACTTAAGATAATATTACTTCTTTTATTATTGTTTTAAGAAAAAGTTTATTTAAAAAACCAGCCAAGTGCGAGTCGGCCTCGCGCTCCGAGGGTTCCGTACCACCACATAATCATAATAAAATTGTATTAGCTGAAATTTTAGTAAGATACTGTGCTAGATTTTTTTGGTCCGACACGCGCTTGACCAGATTTTATTATTTGTTGTTATTTTATAGCTTAAGCACTGTAAACTTACCAATTTTGACGTTTGTAAGTGTTCCCGTTTTTAATAAGATATAGAGCTAAAACAAAAATCGCCTAAAAAAGTAGGTCTTTAGTATGGGAGCCCCCCTTAATTTATTACTTTTTAATATTTAGTATTTGTTGTTATAGCAGCAACAGATATACATAATCTGGGAAAATTTTAACTGTTTAGCTATTACTCGCATTGTTCGAGATACAGCTCAAACAAAATTTTGTAAAAACAGCTGACTTTGGTGGCATCTTATTCCTTTGTTTTTAAATATTTTTTAAAACAAAAAATATGGTATTTATCTACCAAATGAGCTCTAAACAACGATACCCCACTCGATGGGGTAGGTCAAACTTTTTTTTACGCTCCCCCCTTTAGCTGATAATTTGACATGGCATGAGACGTGCTAGCAGTTGTCATCCCATACTAAAAAAAACCGGTCAAGTGCGAGTCGGACTCGCGCGCCGAGGGTTCCGATATACCTATAGTATTTTTGGAAGCAATAAAGTCCATTTTCAGGACCGCAAAACTAAATTTGTTTGTAAAGGTTTTTTGCAGATTTCTGAAAAACTGTGCAACTTAGAAAGATCGTTTTATTTTTGCTGTAAAGTTTATATAAACTTCTGTCAACTGTAATTAATTCAGATTTTTCCTTACTCAAACTTCGGAGATAAGGGGGGGGGAATGGTATTTTTCTTGACATTTTTCATCATAACTTTAAAACTAAGAAATTTAAAAAAATACAAAAATATATTTTAAAATGTACAAGTAAAGCCCTTTCATATGATACCCCACTCAACCTAGTAGCGACAATTTGAAATTTGGCCCCCCCTATTTTGGCCCCCTTTATATTAATAATCATACTTTTTTCAAAATTTTTTCTTGTGCAATTAAGTTGGGCAACTATATTCTAAAACTATTCCAAATTTCAGGTTGATAGCATAAGTGGTTGCTGAGATATAGAGGTGTGACAGACAGACGGACAGACAGAGCGGCACCATAAGGGTTCCTTTTTTTTACCATTTTGGTATCGGAACCCTAATAAGGGTTCCTTTTTTTTACCATTTTGGTATCGGAACCCTAAAAAAAGAGCACGGTTTCTTCTCCGAGCGAAGCAAGGAGGTCTTTAAGCAAAGAGGTCTTTGTTCTGAGCTTCCATACGATTTGGGGGATGCGTTTCAAAAAATTGTAAAGGATTCGAAATCGTTAGAGCCGTTTTCGAGAAACCGATTATAAATAATTACCTATTAATAGTATAGTACATGACGAAGAAAAAAAAATACTAACATGTCCACTTTCACCAAATTAACCTAATTTCAATCGACTTGTCAATGTCGAATAGACTTAGCGAAGATACAAGACAGGAGACGCATTTTTGAAGCGTTCGAACTTCAATTCTCATACGGATTGGCAAGATTCGTATACGAATCCGTAAAATCGCAATTTTTGAATATTCATACCTGTGAATTCTGCAACGAGTGGTCCGACCCACTCGTTTTGCAATTCTACCACTCGAAAGTATGTATAATCTGTGATGACAACGACATTGACGTTTCCTTCACACATGGCATTATACTGACATATCAACTTTTTAATTTGCGTTCCATTCCCTCGCAATTCATTACCGGTTTTTAAAATCAATGAGTAATTGCTTTCCGGTTTTGATTTGATCTGCGTGAAACGGAAATTGTTTAAAGATTGTAATTTAATGGCAACATTGCTTTCGAATGATTCAAAAATGCGTAAAATCGAGAGCATTAGAAATTAAATTCGTACACGATTCGTTTTCGTATGCGAACTAAAGATTCACTTCGAACGCTTCAAAAATGCGTCTCCAGGACAGGTTTCTAATTTCCTGCCCTGTGTCTGTCACTCAAGGATAGGTCGCAAATAGATGAACTTGCTAACCGTGTCATTGCCAAGACTTTGTGCACTCATAGTTTTTTAGCTACTTTCGTAGTTACGCTTTAGGGTTCCTTACCCTGAAAAACGGGACCCTATTGATATGCCTCCGATGTCTATCTGTCAGCGGGCTGTACCTCATGAACCGTAATAGGTAGACAGTTGAAATTTTCACAGATTATGTATTTCTGTTGCCGCTATACCACTAATATTAAAAATAAAAAAACCGGTCAAGTGCGAGTCGGACTCGCGCGCCGAGGGTTCCGATATACCTATAGTATTTTTGGAAGCAATAAAGTCCATTTTCAGGACCGCAAAACTAAATTTGTTTGTAAAGGTTTTTTGCAGATTTCTGAAAAACTGTGCTACTTAGAAAGATTGTTTTATTTTTGCTGTAAAGTTTATATACATTTCTGTCAACTGTAATTAATTCAGATTTTTCCTTACTCAAACTTCGGAGATAAGGGGGGGGGGAATGGTATTTTTTTTGACATTTTTCATCATAACTTGAAAACTAAGAAACTTAAAAAAATACAAAAATATATTTTAGAATGTACAAGTAAAGCCCTTTTTTATGATACCCCACTCGACCTAGTAGCGACAATTTGAAATTTGGCCCCCCCTATTTTGGCCCCCTTTACATTAGTAATCATACTTTTTCAAAAAAAATTCATGTGCAATGAAGTTGGGCAACTATATTCTAAAACCATTCCAAATTTCAGGTCGATAGCATAAGTGGTTGCTGAGATATAGAGGTGTGACAGACAGACGGACAGACAGACAGACAGACAGACAGACAGAGCGGCACCATAAGGGTTCCTTTTTTTTACCAGTTTGGTATCGGAACCCTAAAAAGGTACTTACTAAAAACGGTTTTTCTTAGGTTTTTTTTGCTCATTTTTGTTTTAGCTACTATATCGTATAAACAGGTACACTTACAAGCTTGAAAATTGTTACGTTTATATTGCATTTAAGCTATAGAATAAAAACAAATAAGAAAACTACTCAAGTGCGTGTCGGCCTCCCGCGTTTTTAATACACTTCTGCGTGACTGCGCGTCCATAACTAAGACGCTGGTATGGATCTAAATGGAACTAACTCGTATGGATGGTAGGTATGGAACCCTCGGTGCGCGAGTCCGACTCGCACTTGGACGGTTTTTTTTTACCTTACTACAGCGAGGAAAATATAACGGAAAGCGCCAGTTACCATAACGTTGTTCTAATTTTAAAAATCTTTTTCCACGCTAGCGGCCCGCCTTTGTAAATGTCCTTCTGTTTGTTTACTTTCTGTATGTTAAATGTGCAATTTATACAAATATTACTGACAGATACAGCGCGCAGATTTAGACCGATAAAGCAAAGCACCGAACTTGTAAGGAATCATAAAATTGTGTGGGCGCATCATGTTGTACTAATAAAGTTATGTAACATCTTATTTAACCATGTGCTGCAAATAAAAACATTTGATTTTATTTGAAAACATTTATTATCATCATATCATAAAGACTAGCTGGTGCCCGCGACTTCGTCTGCGCAGGTTTATAAATTGTAGCCTATGTGTTATTCTGATGTATAGGCTATATTATTGTAATAGTACATTAAGATGCACGTGCGCTATTTTGGATTTTACAGCCGTGGCTCAGAAATTGCAGCCCGAGCCGCAGGCGAGGGCGTAATGGAGCCGAGGGTGTAATCACCAAAGCGCACAAGCTTCTTACGACGTTTTTCAACACATTTGCGAATAAAAACGAGCCTAATTCGCTTACTTTTTTTTTTCTAAGGAAATTTCGTCGTCACCCAATACACCAGACTTGTGTTTTTTGTTCAAGTATTTTCGACGTTCTACACTTATCACTGTTTTTTTTATTTGAAGAAGTTATTTATTCTTTAATCACATTAAACACATTTCGCGCGTATTACTTTTTTCGAAGACACAGATTATACACGCGCGCAGGAGACAATGACTACACTATCAAACAGAATACATTTCAATTTTTTTTTTATTGAATATTTTGTTACTTTAAAGACAAATTTGTAGTTAGTTAGGTGATTAAAATCAATATTTTCGTTTAATTAACGTTTATTTATCATATTATCGAACACAGATATAGAAACTGCAATAAAATTTTTGAATTTATTTGAAGACCTTACACCTTGCCGGTTTAAAAAACTAAACAAAAATAAAACACTAACCTGCCAAACAGCTTACTCAGCAAGGAGGTCTTTGTTCTGAGGCTCACTCCCTTGAATTATTTAATACTAGCGGTCCGCCCCGGCTTCGCGGGTTGGCTTCGCACGGGTAGATATAGGTTCTTGTTACGTCGGGGGTTACTAATAAAACCGGCCAAGCGCAAGTCTGACTCGCACCGAGGGTTCTGTACCACTATGGTAAAAATACCGTCCTAGTTATGGGCAGTCATACCGTCTTAGTCACGCAGAAGTGCATTAAATTCGAAGAAGAAGAATGCTAGAAGAATGTGGAGGGGAAATACCTTAGTCACCACGCTTGTTAGTGTTACGGCTTGCTCCATGGACCGCGGTTGTTGGTGACCGCAGTATGTAAGATGGTGCGATACACGGAAAGATGCTGCTGCCCATCTTCCGGTTTGTAAACCCTTAGTCGCCTCTTATGACACCTACAGGTAGGATGCTCTGCCTGCCTACCCCGTCAGGAAGGGATATAGGCGTGAGAAGCCAAATTTTTCGTGTCTATTCTTTGTTGTAGATAAAACCATTACAGTCACTTAGAGCGCTGTTTTTTTAATTTAAATTTTGATAACGATTACACTCATGATAACTTTTGAATGGTATGTCCGATTTTAATAATTCAAAAAGTAATTTATAGGTATTGATATAGCCTTGAATACGAAATCATTTATTTGGATAAGGATTAATAGGTGCGAATAATGTGGCCTATAAAGTTTGTACCGGCGTTACTATTGCATATTTTAATATGAAAAAGTAGTTATTGTGACATAACTGTTGGACTTTTTTGTAGATATTGATGACTTAGTAGTCATAGTTATAGTTAAACCTGTAGTACATCACTTTGCTCTATTGTTAATAGTTTCGGCAGCGTACGCGATATAAGGATGCTATTTGGTATTTTTTCCACACCTTGGGTTACATTATCGAAGTTTTCATACGGAACCCTAACTTTTTTGAAAATACTTTATAGCCTATGTTCATCACGGATAATGCAGGTTTCTAATGGTGAAAGAATTTTTCAAATCGGTCCAGTAGTTTCGGAGCCTATTCGATGCAAACAAACAAACAAACAATCAAATCTTTCCTCTTTATAATATTAGTGTAGATTGAATATTTTGTTACTTTAAAGACAAATTTTTAGTGAGTTGTTTGATAAGTATTTCCATTTAATTAACATTTATTTATCATATTATCCAACACAGTTTACTTATTCATGAAAATATTATGAATGTTATAGATATAGAAACTCCTTGCATCTTGCCGATTTAAAAAAAAAAAAAAATTACAACACTAGTGAAGTTATATTAATGAAAAAAGCACGCGTGTTTAATAAGCTGGATTATGGACCTTAATAAAGTGCAAATAGAGCTGTTTTATGAGCAAATGTGTTGAAAAGTATCATTAAAATAAAATCCATTCAGTAGTTTTTACGTGAAAGAGTAACAAACATCCATCCATCCATACTTACAAACTTTCGCGTTTATAATATTATTAGTAGGATAGTAGGAGTAAGATTTATTTTAGGTACTGATGGACAGTCTCCACGACCACTGGATGCCCGCATCCGGCGGTTTTGGCAACCTTGAACAGATCGTGGTACAAAAAAGTGGGCCTTTCTTAGTGACCATAAACGCCCTTTGTATAACCGTCAGCAAGAAATATAATGAAATAAAAACCAATTCTAATCTACAGCTCCATCATGTTATTAGGACGACCACTGGGTTTTCTACAAGTCTTTAATTATAGTTTGCGTGCCATTAAATTACTCAGATTTGAACCTCGTGATGCTTGAGATAGAAATCTATGCAAAGAAATAATTCTTGGGCAATCCAGAGGATGTAGATTAGTGATTATGGGTGGATGATCAATTATTCACTTTAAATGTTGTTTTTGTTTTAAAAGTGCACTGAATAAGAGGAATATAACCTCTATGATCCATAGGATTTGGCTAACTTAAATCTTAATAATAAGATGTTGCAAGGGTAAGATAAATAAAATATGTACATTAAAAAAAACAAAAAACCCGACTAACATATCTCAAATCCCGTTTGCAAGGGAAAGATAAAAAAAATGTACATTAAAAAATTAATAACCCGACTAACATTTCTCAAATCCCGTTTAAAATACACCTTAAACCAATTTTGCCACTCTTAATGCAAGTAAGTCTTAAACTTAAAACCATACTGGCTTGGTTTTAAGTTTTAAGCTGTTTACATAGATTATAAAATAAGGACCACCAGGTAATTCTTGAAGCGACCACCTAAAGGTACCAAAAAGCCAAACAAGGCACTTCCTGCCGCTGATAAGGCAATCGAAAGGTAAAAGTTATAATTTGGTCAATGTGAACTTGTTTTTAAAAACAGGCCAAATGCCACTAAGGGTTTCGTACCTATAGGCCATATGACAAACTACAAGCATGTAAGAACTCCGCCACCTCTTATTAAGACTTGATACTTAGTTATGAGAAAAATTCATTTCCACTTAGTTACTTTTGCTAGGTTCTAGCCTTTCATGATATTAGATCAACGAGGAAGTACCGCATCAGAATTAGCTCATAAAATGTATGGAGATGAGGACATAATTATTGCAATTTCTTTTGATTGTATTGAGGGAATTGAGGTAGAAGCGTGTTAACACCTTCAAGGACCCATGAACCCTAAATATTTTGATACCTGTAACCGTTCGTGAGAAAAAGGGTCTCGAGTCTTTGTAGTACGTGCATACTATGAAAAGGCCACTCTAACTTGAACCTCTCTGACTTGAACCTCTTTCTAAAAGTCACCTTATCCTATACTATTAAACGAGCAATATTTGTATATATATATATTTTTAATCGGTTTCTCGAAAACGGCTCTAACGATTTTGTTGAAATTTCGTATCCGAGGGTTGTTGGGGACGAAAAATCGATCTAGCTAGGTCTCATGTCTGGGAAAAATCGTTTTGCCCGTGTTTTTAGGCATTTTTTTAAAAAATACCGCGTTTTAGAAATAAACCAACAGCGCCATCTGTTAGCGAGTAGCATACCTTGCTCACCCGATGACATTTTAATGTTGAGGCGGTTATTATAGAGCGAAGCTCGGTCGCCCAGGTACTATTGGTTATCCATGGTTGTGAGAAGAATGGTACAACTTGATTTTTTTTATTTATTCCTTTATTTGTGCCGTTAGGTTAACGATGAATACCCTAAAGGTTTTGGTTTGGTTCATAAATGTATGGAGATGGGGACATAAAAGGCCGTATCTTTTGAACTTTGGTACCTACCTATTTGATATTTATTTGAACTTTATAGACAGACTAAGCCCCGTGTGGTGCCAGCAAAGAATAGTACCAACCCTTACATACCCGTGGGTGTCGTAAGAGGCGACTAAGGGTTACTGGAGGATGGGCAGCAGCATCCTACTTTGTATCTAACATCTTACTTACTGCGGTCACCTACAACCGCGGTCAATGGTGCCAGCCGTAACGCTAACAAGCGAGGTGACTATGGTAGAATTCTAGAGGGAGCTCCCTGTCCTGTAGTGGACGTTTCATGGGATGTTATGATGAGACAGACGGACGGACAACATACTCGTAGTGTAATGTGATCTAGTGATTCTTAAGGGTCGGGGTAAGAGGTTCCTTTTGTCCTTATCATCTTCTGGAGGTGGTATGGCTTTTGTGCAAAGTCCGTCTGGGGAAGTCCCACCCCTTTGCCTTTTGCCGCCATAAAGCAGGAGTGTTTGCACTGCTGTGATTCGGTTTGAAGAGCATGTGAGCGAGTGAAATTACTGGCACATGAGACATTTCTCATCATAACTTGAAAACTAAGAGTCGCAAAAAATACAAAAATCTATTTTAGAATGTACAAGTAAAGACCTTTCATGTGATACCCCACTCGACCTAGTAACGACAATTTGAAATTTTGCCCCCCTTTTTGGGCCCCCTTTACATTAAAAATCATAATTGTTTCTTTATTTTTTCGTGTGCAATTAAGTTGGGCAACCATATTTTAAAATATTTCAAATTTCAAGTCGGTAGCATGAGTGGTTGCTGAGATATACAGGTGTGACAGACAGACAAAATCACACTATAAGGGTTCCTTTTTTTACCATTGTGGTATCGGAACCCTAAAAATATCAGTTACGGACGGTACCCTAAGTAAGAAAAAAATGGAAGAAAACACGTAAGCAACACGTACAACAGTGATTGAAGCAAGTAGGTACCTATAAGGATTATTCATTACCGAGTAAGGTTTCCGAACCACGACTGACAGCTGCGGTCAATGTCAAGAATGTAAAGTTATTTATTATGCGCAGGTACATTCGTAACGCCAATTTTACACGTAATGCGAAGGCAAAACCGTCAACCGGTTAAGTGCGAGTATGACTAGCGTTTGGAGGGTTTCGTACAATCGAGAGCAGGGTCAAGCTTGACTTTGGTCGACTTGAAAATAGGTCGAACTAAGAAAAACCAAATTTGACTTCCCATACAAAATGCGTTATCATCTGAGGCAGTTTTTATGGGAGGTCATAAATTTATTTTGTTCTATGACCTATGTTCCTTGGGAAAAGTTGTTCAGTTTCATGGGCAGATTCACACCCTTTAGTATTATCATACCTTTCCGTTATACGCTGTAGAGCACCTCAGAAGTGTAAGTATATCTGTATAATTATCCTTGTATTGGGATGTACGATTCCCAGAGCTAATTCCTCATCTTTTTACTTTCGAGCGGAGCGAGAAAGGTATTGTATTCGTGAAAAAAAAAAAGTTTTTCTAATTTTCTCAAAAATGTGTTCTATGTCACTTATACATCATAAAAAGCAAGTCTCCCAAAAATGTCCGTCCGCCGGTCGGTCGGTCGGTCCGATTGTCACCATATTTTAAATTTAAGATTTTCCTGTAAATCCATCGAAGGATACTGAGTGGTTTTTTGCTGGCTCTCTTTGATCTCTTTTTTTTTTTAATCTCCATGCAGTATCTTTCGGCAGTATCCATTGGTCTGTGGAAGTTCATATAAGGGGTGTTCCATTACTACTAAAATTTAAAAATGTGATTTACTCAAAATCGGTTTCAGTGAGCTTATTAAAATGGTTATGTACCTGACTGCATATTTCATTTAAACATTTTACACAAATGTAGTACTCATAGGTAAGTTTGTATTTTCATAATATTTGTATGGAATTACAAACTTAAGTTTGCACTTGGTCCTTATTTACTCTTTACTATCCGCATCCCTTTATAATCTAGTAGTTAGAGCATTCGGCTCTTGATCCGGGAGTTCTGGGTTTGATTCCCGATGGGGACACTGTCGAATGATGACTCTCGTATATCGCGAGAAAGTAAGTGCAGTGCTGCTGTACCATTTATCATTATGTTTATCTATACCCACAACAGGTCTCTATCTCCAATAGAAAATAGCTGCAAAAACAAATACCTACACGTTACATTATGTCAGACGCCGGAAGTTCCAAGATTCGCGCGTTTATTTCTAAGATGGCGGCATGCCAAGTGACGTCAGAGATGCGCCTGGGGAAACAGTGCCAAGTTTTGTGGGTGTGGTGCGGCGCCGCGCCGTTGACATGATAATATTTTAGTGATATAAGTATGGAGGTGTGTCCTCAGTTGCAAATCTCAAGTTCAGTTGTGCCGTGTGACCAGCATCGGTAGCACGATAAAAGTTATATCTAAGTTTTTTTTTTACTATTAATGTATGAAGCAAACGTCAATTTTGTCACGCGAGATAAATAAAGCGTTTCCTAAGGGTTAATTATCCACAGCGGCGATATTTGTCGAATGCATGAAAGCTAAAAATATCGTTGGCATTTTGAATCTGTCCACCCAATCGATATGTAAGCGATAAAACAGTGACCTAACCATCTATGACTCCGGGTAACAGATAAAATTCGCGGAAAAAGTGACGTTTAATCCGTTGCATTAATTCCAAAGCTTACCGGGCGACCGAGCTATGCTCTGTATGATTTAAATGTCATCGGGTGAGCAAGCTATGCTACTCAACAACAGATGGCGCTGTTAGTTTCTTGAACGCACTAAAACACACTAAAAATATTTAAAAAGACGGTGAAAACGAATTTTCCCAGACATGAGACCTAGCTAGATCGATTTTTTGCCACCAAAAACCCATTTGTACAAAATTCGTTAGATCCGTTTTCGAGAAATCGATTACAAATATATAATAATAAATAAATAAATAATAAATAATAAAATAATAAAATAATAATATATATACAAATATTGCTCGTTTAATAGTATAGGATTGCAGCCATGACTCTAAATTATAACATCCTATGAAATGTCCACTACAGGACAGGGAGCTCCCTCCAGAATTCTAGCTTTTGCTGGAAAAATGTGGAGGGGAAGTACCATAGTCACCTCGCTTGTCAGCGTTACGGCTGGCACCATGGACCGCGGTTGTAGGTGACCGCAGTAAGTTCTTCTTCTTCTATCGTGTCGATGGCAACACTTATACTCTTTTAGACCAGTATTCAGCAACGCAGATGGCATTTGGTCTGGCCTTGTACAGATCCTTTAGCGAGCATATTGTGGGGCTTGATGCGTATGCTGTGAGGTAAGATGGTATGATACACAGGAAGATGCTGCTGCCCATCCTCCAGTCTAAAACCAGAGTATATTTGACGGAAAAAAAACCGGCCAAGTGCGAGTCGGACTCGCGCACAGAGGGTTCCGTACCACCACGTAATCATAATTGTATTAGTTGAAATTTCAGTAAGTTAATGTGCTAGATTTTTTGAGTCCGACACGCGCTTGACCAAATTTTATTATTTGTTGTTATTTTATAGCTTATGCACTATAAACATACCAATTTTCAAGTTTGTAAGTGTTCCCGTTTTTAAATAGAACTAAAACAAAAACCGCCTCAGCGACCATCCAACTTGACCCCTCTCTTATATGAATGTTCTTGAAACGGGAGCTCACCACAATTGGTTACCATTAGTTGTGAGAAAAGTTGTAATATTTAATGATTTCAGACTTTTCCCTTTATTTGTACTGTGAGACGTAGCTTCTGGCCAAATTTCATAATTTTAGGTCAACGGGAAGTACCCTGTAGGTTTTGCATTTTTGAATAAATGTATGAAGATGAGGACATAAAATGCCATATCTTTTGATTGCGTCGTTGTAAAAAATTAAAATTTTCAGATCTTGTGTAGTTCATGGATTCTAATATATGGTATTAATTTCAACCTGATACCTTTACCCGTTCGTGAGATAAAGGGTTTTGACAGACAGACAGACAGACAGACAGACGGACAACAAAGTGATCCTATAAGGGTTCCGTTTTTTTTCTTTTGAGGTACGGAACCCTAAAAACCTAAAAAAAATCGGTACTTTTAAATTTTCCATACAAAAAATGTATGAAAAAAATTTCTTGTAACTTTTTTTTTGGATATTATGAATTTACATTTATATCATGATACTTTATCATCCTGTCAAATAAAATCTGCCTGAGAGAAATGTGTTGCCTACACTAATAATGTCGCTAGGTGATGTCGTGCGGCGCACATGAACAGTTTTGTTTCTATGCAAGATGCATGTAAGATACAAGCAAGTGATTAATATCGCTACCGTGCGGCGTATGTGGATTGTGGATAGTGACTCTGCACCATCGTTAAAATGTTGCGAAATAAAGCCCAGCAGTGGGCAAATGTGGGCTAATTAGATGGATGGAAAGATTTGAAAACTTACCAGTAATATTTCT
The DNA here is from genome assembly GCA_947532105.1 of Athrips mouffetella. NCBI lineage: Eukaryota > Metazoa > Arthropoda > Insecta > Lepidoptera > Gelechiidae > Athrips > Athrips mouffetella. The sequence continues at coordinate 3,579,490 of OX383976.1, read as the reverse complement.
TCCAAATGATTTCTCGGATTTAGCCATGGCACACGAACTTGGAATGACTTCTGGAAAGAAAATAAACAGATAAGCATTTGTCAGTACAAGACCGTCTGTAGAATTCTTAGTTCTTAGGGTGGTGAATGCACTTTGCAGTCTTATTTCCAGTTAGTTCGAGGACAAACATTTGTGTGATGAACTCGAGTGTTTGTTCTGTGTCTGGGTGTTATTTATCAATTTATGTATTAATAGGTCTTTACCTATGAAATTGCCGAAATTTTCTTACAGACTAATAAGATCATAATTCCTATAATTCTCATGCTATTTTTTTCATTTGTCCTATATTTGAAAGTTGATTTCAAGGTTATCAATTTACGCATAAAATAAAGTTTTTATTTTTAGTTTGATATATAAAATTAAAGGTTCGAAAATTGTTCGTCTTAAATGTCGTCCGATTTCATCATTAGATTTGTTATATTTTTTTAAAGATAATATTTTTCGAAAATTAAATTTAAGATTCTGTTAGCTTAATGTCTTCCCAATAATGCTTAAAAAAATAAAAAATCATTCCTAAGAAAAATGCAAAAATGTTAGTACCACTGACCTCTATATGTTAGTACTGAAAATTGAGTTTACCTAAAATTCGCCATACAAAACGGCAATTTCATAGGTAAAGACCTCATTGGTAAAGACCTATTATCAGTCTCTGGTACCCATAGTACTAGGCATAACTATGTGTGAAATTGTCGCTAATATTTGAGGGTTGACCAAAGAAATTTGACCTCATATAGAAGTAATATATAAGAAATAATTCGTCACAAGTAGGGATGTGGGCATGCTTTCATCTATCGATAGTCGATAAGTTACACAAGGACAAATCGATGTCGAAACTTTGACCAAAAAGTTGAAGTACTAAACTTTAATAAAAGGCAAATCTGTTAAAAGCAGTGATTAAATTCATTAAAAAAAAATACTTTTTGCATTTTTTACTACAGGTGATTTCTTACGTAGGTGTTTTAATATTAAAGATACCAAATTTCTTACTTACTTACTTACTAAAAGTAATGGACGGTAGCGGCGGAGGCAAGAGGGGTAGGAGGTGTAAAGGTTCTTTTTTTTTATTTTCATGAATATCTCTAGCTTACATACAAATTATGAAGGATTTTAAAACAAACTTTCATCCCTCAATTCAATCCATTTGGGATGGTTTTGCAAAAATGCTGAAATACGGGTTTGTGTTTTTCTTCTAAGTAGCTCAAATAAATTTTCAAGCGAAATTTCGTGTATCTTATCTTGCCTTATAACGTGGAGCTGAGTTCCTTATTGGACCTTAGAGCACAAGGAGCCTGTAGTCTTCTGGTTTCGGATAAGCTTGACCCAGAATTTTCATACGCTTGTGAGCCAAAGCGTTGCATGAGCACAAGAATTGCTTGTCAGTATTGTTTGTAGCGAAAAACTTTCAAACCTTTTTTGTAGAGAATTTTATGTAGATTAATTTAGTATTTTTATTAATTTTCTTACAATTTGTTGATTCAGGATGATTCATGCTGATTGAGACATTTCAATTTGGCGAAGACACACAAAGTTATATTTGTTTGACAGTGTCCCCATCGGGAATCGAACCCAGAATGAAAACAAAACGCGTTGAATGTTGTAAAATATAATAAATGGTACAGCAGCACTGCACTTACTTTCTCGCGATATGCAATTAGAACTGTCAACCGCAAACTTAAATTTGTAATACCATACCTACACATAGTATGGAATTACAAACGTTTTTCTTAAAAATGTTCTACCACATGAATTTGGAACTCGAATTGTAAAATATTAAAACAAACCAACCGTAAACGATTTCGAACAAATCACATGTTCAAATTTTGGTAGTACTGGAACACCTTTTATATGAATTTTCACAGATTTTTAAATTTCAAAACTCTGTTTCTTATGAATAGTTGTTCAGTTTTGTCGACTGTAAAGCTCTTTCAGTTTTTGGTACATCCTGTGTACTAAATTTTCACAAAATCCAATCAAATTGAATATCCATTCAGGTAGATAACCAAAACAAAATTAAAATTATAGAAAATAATACAAACTTAATGTAGTCAATTAGGGTCAATGTAGGTACCACTAGTTGACCATTTAAGCCGTTTTATGACGAAATTCATAAAAAACTAAATTATTAGTTCTACTTTCAGAGTCACTTCTAAAAGTTCGACTATGAATTAGTTAGGCTTGTGATATAATAAGTGTTAAGGACTTTACAAAATATGCTCTTAAAGTTTTTTTTTTTTTCAAATGTTACATTGCATGACCACTTCGAATAAACATACTAAAGTACTAGCTAGACAAACCCATAACTTTATTGTAAGACGCCAACATAGTTAAATTCTATATAAAATCGCGGTATTTTTAAATTTTCTTACTTTCAGTTCAAATTTAAGTTTTGGTCAGCTATTGGTGCTTGGTCATCTAGTGGTGCACTGACCCTATGAGTAAATCACAAGTTTACGTTTTGGTAGTACAGGAACACCCCTTATATGGAATCACACAGACAAACTGATGATGGCGCAAGATACCTTGCATAGAGATGCTTAGTCAAGCAAAGTTTCATAAAAATAATTTGAACCGTTTTTAAAATAAATTCAATTCTTCATTTTTGTTGAATGACAGCTACCCTCAAAATGAGAGCCAGCAAAAACCATTCGGAAATAAAAGTCTTAAATTAAAAATATGGTGTTAATAGGACCATTCGTTTAGCCGCTAGGCCAAAGCGTGACGGACAGACCGACCAACCGACAGACGGACATTTTTAGGGGACTTGCTTAAGTGATATAGAACACATTTTTGAGAAAGTTTGTGCAACCTTTTTCACGAATACAATACCTTTCTCGCTCAGCTCGAAAGTAAAAATACTACTATCGATAAAAAATACATCACTCATAAACTCCAACATGATCCCACAAAAAACGATAAATTACAGTAAAATACGTAACAATTTCCATATTATCTGACTGTAGAAATGATAAGTTGACATTTTTTTATGCAATATTTGTGATAATAATCCACAAACATGAAAAATACTGAATAAAACTTACAGATGAAAAGACAAAATTTCTTTGCAATTTTCGTTTTGTTGTTTTGAAGATGTACAGCCATCAACTACACACGTTATTATTAAAAAGAACAATCACAAATATGGAGAGCAACTTAAGAATAAATTCACGATATTTTCAAGTTATTCACTTCATGTTTTTTATAATTTACACAATGTTTACAACATATAATTTAGGAAATATTTTCAACCGTTAAAATCCCAACAAGTTACAATAATCCTATAAACTTTGTAAATGCAATGAACGCGTCGTTCATCTAATTTGGTAGGATGTGATCACTGACGACTTGACATGGCATGAGACATGCTAGCAGTTGTCATCCCATACTGAAAAAAAATAGCATGGTTTCTTCTCCGAGCGAAGCAAGGAGGTTTTTGTTCTGAGGGGTTGACCAAAGATTTTGGAAACTACGCCAGGGGGCGTTTTTCTTACGTCAATGGGGTTGACACATGAAATTGAGGTAATGAGTTTTTTAATAAACACCTGTCTCTTTCGTAAACTCCATATATCAAGATAAGGTCACTTTGAATTTTTTACTTCGCAAAAATTGGATTCAAAATAATTTTGCAAACATGACACAGCAGGGCTTAAAAGGTTTAAATCACTTTGGGTTCTGAGTCATCAAGATAACGTCACTTTGAATTTTTTACTTCGCAAAAATTGGATTCAAAATAATTTTGCAAACATGACACAGCAGGGCTTAAAAGGTTTAAATCACTTCGGGTTCTGAGTCAATTTTAAAAGAAGATCGCCAAATGCCATTCTTTATCCGAATTCAATAACGGTCAAGTGTGTTTATCCAGACATAATATGGGTTCCGTATAGGATTTTATTTTTTACAAATTGATTTTAAGAAGCTACCGCGCCCCCATCAGTAAAAAAAATATTACACGCTAAATACAAAACTTTTCGGAAATCCGAAAAGAAAGATTGAAGTTAAGTTTATTTAGAACATATAAATTCTTTGAAATATAGTTCACTGTAGTTACAGATGCAAAAAATGCGAAAAACGGCCACTTTTAGCAGTTTTGTATCTGTAACTACAGTGAACTTTATTTTACAGAGTTGATAGGTTCTAAATAAATAAAGGCACATTTTCTTTAATCTATCTTTCCGGATTTCCGAAAAGTTTTATATTTAGCGAGTAATATTTTTAGGGTTCCGATACCAAAATGGTAAAAAAAAGGAACCCTTATGGTGCCGCTCTGTCTGTCTGTCTGTCTGTCTGTCCGTCTGTCTGTCACACCTCTATATCTCAGCAACCACTTACGCTATCGAGCTGAAATTTGGAATAGTTTTAGAATATAGTTGCCCAACTTAATTGCATATGAAAATTTTTTGAAAAAAGTATGATTATTAATGTAAAGGGGGCCAAAATAGGGGGGGCCAAATTTCAAATTGTCGCTACTAGGTCGAGTGGGGTATCATATGAAAGGGCTTTACTTGTACATTTTAAAATATATTTTTGTATTTTTTTAAGTTTCTTAGTTTTCAAGTTATGATGAAAAATGTCAAAAAAAATACCATTCCCCCCCCTTATCTTCGAAGTTTGAGTAAGGGAAAATCTGAATTAATTACAGTTGACAGAGGTTTATGTAAACTTTACAGCAAAAATAAAACGATCTTTCTAAGTTGCACAGTTTTTCAGAAATCTGCAAAAAACCTTTACAAACAAATTTAGTTTTGCGGTCCTGAAAATGGACTTTATTGCTTCCAAAAATACTATAGGTATATCGGAACCCTCGGCGCGCGAGTCCGACTCGCACTTGACCGGTTTTTTTTTACTGATGGGGGCGCTAGTGGACGGGAGGTAGCCCCTTAATGAGACTGGCTTTAAACTAATAGAAGTTACTGAAATTATTACAGTGTATTTCTAATTTGAAACAAATTATTTTGCACATTATTATGTTAAGTACATAATAAGTACTTAAATCTATTTTAATCACGTTTTTGAAATTTCAATTTGAAGCTGTTATTATACTCATATTAACCTAATTGCCTACTTAAATGAACAAGTTCAAGTATTTGCACATGTCATTTTAATTACCTGCCAAAATGAACATATGCTAGCTAATTGGAAATCCGAGAAAGCAATTTGCCGCAAGTTTATTTGTGACAAGTGTGACATGAATAAACTTTTTAGGGTTCCGTACCCGGAGGGTGAAAAACGGGACCCTATTGATATGCCTCCGATGTCTGTCTATCCGTCCGTCAGCGGGTTGTATTGTATCTCATGAACGTAAAAAAAAAAAAAAAAAACGTAATAGGAAGAAATTTAAATTTTTCACAAATTGTGTATATCTGTTGCCGCTACAACAACACATAATAAAAATTAAAAAGAAATATAAAGGGGGCTCCCAAACAGCTAAAGGGGGGCGCGAAAAATTTGTTTTACATACCCCATCAAGTGGGGTACATCGTTGATTAGGGCTCGTCGAGTAGATTAATACTCAGGCATTGCCCGTGGAACACCCGCTTGGTTCACCTGGGTGTACCACGGGAGTACTGTATATTTTTTCAACAAATATATGAAAACAAAGGAATATAATGCCATCAAAGCCAGTTTAAAAAAAAATTGTTTGGGCTGTATCTCATGAACAGTAATAGGTCAGATTATGTATTTCTGTTGCTGTTGTAACAATAAATACTAAAAATAAAAATAAAATACAGGAGGCTCCCTGCTACAAACGTGTATTTTTGGTGATTTTTGCTCGATTTTTTTTAGCTCTATCGTAAAAACAGGAACATTTACACGCGTGAAAATTTGTATATTTATAGTGCATTTAAGCTATAAAATAACATCAAATAATAAAAACTGTACAAGTGCAAGTCGGACTCAAAAAATCTAGAGTAAGTTACTGAAATTTCAACTAATATTATGTTGTGGTTGACCGGTTTTTTACCCGACTGCCCCAAAACAGGAGGGTTATGTTTTTCGAGTGTATGTATGTATATATGTATGTATGTCGATTTCTTTGTCGCACTCTGCAGCCAAAACGGCTTGGTAGATTTCAACATGTGAGGTGTCGTCAGGTTCGTATTCATTGTAGGAGTGTCATAGGGTATAAAAAAAATTAAAAAAGTACTAAATAAAAAAACTATTTCAAATAACAAAAAACCCAACTGCTTAGCACAAGAGAGGAAAACAAGCTTAAATCTATTGGATTTGGTAACTTGAATTGTATAAGATACTGAAGGCGGGGACGAAAAAACGTTTTGTGGATGTTTACGACTTAATTTTGTTCGTCCCCGCCTGCAGTATCTTATACAATTCAAGTTACCAAATCAATAGATTTAAGCTTGTTTTCCTCTCTTGTGCTAAGCAGTTGGGTTTTTTGTTATTTAATAATTTTATCAATCGACACATTTGAATGGATTTGGTACAGATTTATTTATTAAGTAAAATTTAAATAATACGGTCAATTTTTATTTTTTGTTGATGAGGATAAAATTTTGTTTTTAATTGTATTTTTTAGTCAAATAATTTATTAAAATACATATTTGATCATAAATACTAATTACCTAGCACAGACACGTAGTGTTTTGTATTTCATGGATACATAAATATTATGTTGGATTTTAGTCGATTTACTAGCAGTCAATGTATATACAGTGGAGTCGTAACATTCTCACATCATCATGACTACCACCATATTATGATAAGTTAAAGTTCTTTCTTAATCCGGTCTGTCTGTCTAAGCACGCAAATCTCAGAAACAACTGTATGAATTTTGATACAGTTTTCAAGAATAGACAGACTGATTCACGAGGAAGGTTTTTGTCTATAATTCATAAATATTTACTGCAAATTTACTAAACTGTGATGATGTATGTCAATCAAGGAAAAAAAAAACGTGCTTCTTGAGAAATTCGGCAAAGATGTGCGAAGCCGGGGTGGGCCGCTAGTAAATAATAAAATTCAGCAAATAGACTCGTAAAATAAATTTGCATGCGCTCGCGCAGCGTGTGAATTTTACACAGTGCTGCTAAATGTCAAAATAGAACAAAAGAATAAACAGCGAACGTGAATAAGCATTAATTTGTTTCTGTTGCTGACACATTTGAAGTCAACGATATTAAATTTAAAAAAAGAGCATATTATGATTCATTTGCAAAATAAAAGTACCATTAATCGAAATCGTTGTGCTGCGAAGCGGCCTGCGAGCATGTTGTGTTATTAATTTATGCATATAATTTATTTGTTAACTTGTTACACTACCAATCACTGCACCTGCTAAAAGCCGCTATTACAGCTTCCTTAAACTAATTCGACATACATTGCTGGTTGAAGTAAGGATATTTGAATTAGCATAACCATGCCTCCCAGCAATGTGTGCTGATTTAGTCTTTGAATTTAGGAAGGTGTGATTGCGGCTTTACACTAAAGCCCGCGTCACACAGAGGCGGTAGCGGAAGCGTTCCGGGGCCGGTATTTTTTGTAAAGTATGAGTTCATGCACCCTGTCACATTGAAAAGCGGTCGCGCGGTATTTTGTTCCCGCCAAACCGTCCCGGACCGCTTTCGCAATCATACCGCCTCTGTGTGACTTGAGCTTTATTATGAATTCTGTGCTTAAGTGTTATTTAACCTCTTCGTGGTTACAATATAGGTCCAGCTTGGCTTTTAGTGTTTTAACAGTCATGATAACAACATAACAATTGTTTAATATTCACACATTTTCTTATTTTAGTTTTTGTTGCTTTTTTAGTCACAAGTATTACGCTTTTTTACAAGTACTTTTTTATACTACTTTTCTTTTATTAAAAGATCATTAAAAGACGTATGAACAAAATATTCCACTTTCTTCATACGTCAAACTTTCTTTGACACAGACGAAAGTGATCCAATTTTTTTGCTCGATTGATCCTGTCGATAATGTTTTTATCGTTAAGTCTAATTAGTGGGTCTTTGTACAAGTCCCGTTAATGTGCCCGCGGACATTTCACGCCTGAGCATTTGGCGCCACTAACGGAATCACTTGCTTTAATGCTGTCTACTGTTCGTCTCTTATTTAAACAAACTTTTTTTAGGGTTCCGTTCCAAACCAAAATGGTAAAAACCGGCCAAGTGCGTGTCGGGTCACGCGCAGTATAGGATTCCTTTAGTTCTTTTACGATTTTTTATCGCAAAGCAGGTTTTGATTAATATAAGTATTTCATAACGTTCAAAACATACTTTTTATCTCCTATGCTCAGAGAGGTCCTAGCCTCTGATTGCTAGTGCTCTTGTTTTCAGTCTTTCGGCTATAGCTCAATATTTTAATTTCATCATATCTATTACTATTGTGAGTTTTTTCATATTTTTCCAATAACAACCGTTTATCTGGCAGGGGGGACACTTGACTCCAAAATTGCACCTTCAAGCTAAATATTTCGCAAACGGAACCCTAAATAAAAAAATTATCTACGCAAGCTCACATTATTTTCAAAAGACCTATCTAACAACACCCCACACAATGGGATAGATGAGAAAAAAAAACACCCCCCTGTTACTTGTAGGAGAGGTACCTCCCTAAAAAAATGTTTTTTCCAGATTTAATGGATGAAATGTATATCTGTACTAAATTACAGCTTTCTAGTAATAAGGGTCTCTGAGCTAAGCCGCGGACAGACAGACAGACCGACAGACAGACAAGCGGACATGACATGACAAAATTATAAGGGTTCCTTGTTGATTGCGGAACCCTAAAAACGGAACCCTTGAGGTGCGACTGCGTCTGTGTGTCTGTCACACCTGTTTCAGCAACTACTCACGCTATCGACTTGAAATTCGAAATAGATTTATGCTTGCTCAACTATATTGCAAACGAAAGAATAAAAACCGGTCAAGTGCGAGTCGGACTCGCGCGCCGAGGGTTCCGATATACCTATAGTATTTTTGGAAGCAATAAAGTCCATTTTCAGGACCGCAAAACTAAATTTGTTTGTAAAGGTTTTTTGCAGATTTCTGAAAAACTGTGCAACTTAGAAAGATCGTTTTATTTTTGCTGTAAAGTTTATATAAACTTCTGTCAACTGTAATTAATTCAGATTTTTCCTTACTCAAACTTCGGAGATAAGGGGGGGGGAATGGTATTTTTCTTGACATTTTTCATCATAACTTTAAAACTAAGAAATTTAAAAAAATACAAAAATATATTTTAAAATGTACAAGTAAAGCCCTTTCATATGATACCCCACTCGACCTAGTAGCGACAATTTGAAATTTGGCCCCCCCTATTTTGGCCCCCTTTATATTAATAATCATACTTTTTTCAAAATTTTTTCTTGTGCAATTAAGTTGGGCAACTATATTCTAAAACTATTCCAAATTTCAGGTTGATAGCATAAGTGGTTGCTGAGATATAGAGGTGTGACAGACAGACGGACAGACAGACAGACAGAGCGGCACCATAAGGGTTCCTTTTTTTTACCATTTTGGTATCGCAACCCTAAAAAGTATATATTGTTGAAAATGCGGCCCAAATTGGGAGGCAAAATTTTAAATTGCCGTGACTAGGTCGAGTATAAGAGTTTCATTTGAGCATTCGAAAGTAGATTTATAAGATTTTTAGTTTTCAAATTATGATGAAAATTTAGGATAAGTACCCTGTACTATTTGGTGACCAGGTCTTTCAGTCCATGCGAGGTTTTAATACAGATTCTTAATTTTCACTGTGACTCTTTTGTGAGCACCGGTAAATAAAATTTATATTTTTGTCTACGTTGTTCTCTTAAAATTGAATAAAAAATCAAAGCGACGTATTATCGGACTGTACTTTATATTGGTATCGATTTCAGTAAAATATATTCTAAATTATTGTTTTTTGTAAGCTGGATTGTTAAAATAAATGATTTAGTATTTGTAAATTACTTTATGATCCTTGCTTGCTTACATAATTTTTCAAGAAAAAAAAAATGTAATCTGGAAATGACAGAATGTTTCACCGAACCCATTGAATGTTTTAGGGCATGTACGGTCAACCGCTCGTCGGTAGAAACTTTTTCAACTCTAGTACCACGCCATAAGGCCCAAAAGTGTTTCTACTGGAGTGCGGTTGAGTGTACTTTAACTTATACTTTAACTACAAAAAATTTGATATGATTTTAAGTGTCATGTTTGTTAATTCTCCAAATGAAAATAAATAAATAAACTTAATGGTGGTCCATGGCATTCTGTAAGTGACGAGACACCTCTGCAGCCTGCTCTCATTTTATCTTATTGGCGCCGTAACGGGCCGGTGCCTTTGCAAGGGAATAAAAGAACATTAACGCGATGTTCCGTTCCAGTTAAACGGCTGAGGGTTCTGTACATATTTTTAATATTTCTAATAACTGCAACATTAAATAAAAAAAGACCGGTCATGTGAGAGTCGGACTCGCGCGCCGAGGGTTCCAATACACCTTTAGTATGTTTACAAGCAATTCAGTCCGTAAAATGATTAGATTTTAAATTGTTGAATATAATATCAGCGGTTCAACAAATTTTGGTCGCGATAGTTTTTGACTTAGCTGATTTAACATTTTTTTTGCGATTTCAGTATTCGTCAGGCGATAAAATTTGTTCGTGTTCAATAATGCATGACTTGAAATTTACAATTTTTTTTTTCAAATACCTTATATCTATGTATCTAAAATTAGGACCCTGCGATATGAATCAATAAGGTACCCTATGTAAAGCCATGGAACTCGTTCCATAACATCTTACATCTCACTTCATTGACTCGACTGGACAGCGAGCCTGAGTGAGCGCCGGGATTGAAACGAGATAAATAAACACTTTGGCAGGCAGTTGATTTTAAAGAACTATAGGTTGGTACTTGGTACTTTTTTGAGAACGTAATATTACCCGGTACATCCTATATACTATTAAACGAGAAATATTTGAATATATTTGTCCAAAAACCGCGGTCCATGCCAGCCGCAACGCTAACATGAGTGGTCACCATGGTACACACGGCCGCACATCAGTAGAAACACTTTTAGATCTTATGGCGTGGTAATAGAGTTGAAAAAGTTTCTACCGACACGCGGTTGACCGTACTTCCCCTCCACATTGTTCCAGCAAAACCTGGAATTCTGCTCCCTGTCCTGTAGTGGATGTTTCATGGGATGTTATGATGATGATGATTTCTGTTCGAAGGTCATGACACGCGCAACTCTCCGTGTGTGCACGATTTATGACCAAAAAAATTGGCAAGTTGGTAGGTACTATGTCTACACTACATTGCTAGGTATATTCTTAAATATTTGTCTACGCGCTTATCCATAACATATAGGTACAGTCAACGACAGGTCAAGACTGAACACTCGCAGCGCGACTCTAGCCCGTACGTCTATTGAAATAAGAACAGAACAAAGTCCAATGTGTCAAGCTTGATGTCCTTTTGACTGTGCAGTTAGAAAGACTTGGAACTCTATCACCATGCCATAAAGGCCAAAGTGATTCTACTGACGTGCTGTTGTGCCTACAACAATATAACCGGATATGTTTCTCATGACCTTGACATCATAATAAAAAACCGGTCAAGTGCGAGTCGGACTCGCGCGCCGAGGGTTCCGATATACCTATACTATTTTTTAAGGCAATAAAGTCCATTTTTAGGACCGCAAAACTAAATTTGTTTGTAAAAGTCTTTTGCAGATTTCAAAAAAACTGTGCAATTTAGAAAGATCGTTTTATTTTTGCTGTAATGTTTACATGAACTCCTATCGACTGTAATTAATTCAGATTTTTCCTCTAACAAACTTCTTCGGAGATAGGGGGGGGGGGGGAATGGTATTTTTTTTTACATTTTTCATTATAACTTCAAAACTAAGAGTCGTAAAAAAATATATATATATTTTAGAATGTGCAAGTAAAGCCCTTTCATATGATACACCACTCGACCTAGTCACTACAGTTTAAAATTTTGCCCCCCCGATTTGGGCCCCCTTTACATTAGTAATCATATTTTTTTGCTAATTCTTTCATGTGCAATCAAATTGGGCAACCATATTCTAAAACTATTCCAAATTTCAAGTCGATAGCATGAGTGGTTGCTGAGATATACAGGTGTGACAGACAGACAGACAAAGTCGCACCATAAGGTTTCCTTATTTTTCCCATTTTGGGACGGGTTGCTCTCCGGGAGTGCCGGCAGAACTGCACAAGTGAAAACTTAAACATCAACACTGTGCATTTTTGAATATTTTGGACGCACGAATTGTTTTATTTTTTTTATTTTTGTTTTATGTCCAGCAGTGGACGTCTTTCGGCTGATATGATGATGATGATGATGATGATAAAATAAATACAATATTCATTCATTGCGCTATCGTAGACAAACATGACAATTTATATTACATATAGATAGATAGACAATCTTCGTCAGATCTGAGTCAGACCTGACGCGCCGCTGAAGAAGTTTTCACTTCAAAACTTAAACATCTGACGCGACATCTGACGTGAGTTTAACTTTTTTTACTCACCTAAAAAAGTGCCAAGCGCCGCTAAATAAGTTTTCTTTTCAAAAATCATAACCCTTCTTTTTGGCGTAGTTGGGTAATAATCACCCCATAGGTAAACAACCTCATCCCGATAAGTGGCCGACGGAAATAGGGTTAACGATCTGTAATTTTTAGGGTTTCGTATTCGAAGGGTTCCAATGGGATAGCTTCGATTCGTCCACAGGTCACAGCCACTGTTATTTGGTACGACGAAATATACCTAGGTCTCGGCCATTCCGAGACATTTTTGAGAATTCTGGGACCCGGGACGTACACTCTTATTCCGGGACTATCCCGGTGGGTCCCGGTCATCTGGCAACCCTATTCGTCGTTTGTCCGTCTGTCCGACCTTAAAGAGTTGTAAGTTTGAAACGTTTGGAAATTTCATAGAATATGTTTTAAATTTCTTTTGAGAAATAATGTTATGCTCATTACTCCAGTAAAAATACGGTTTTGCAAAACATTTTTTGTGTATATCGTATTTAAATATGATGTTAAGACGCAATATTTACGAATCCACCTAAAATTTAAAGCGGAATATTTTTTTCGAATAACAGCTAAGGCAAAAATAGTAATAGACAATTATATACTTTATATCATAGATAAACGTATACTTTACATATAGGCATCAAAATCCACCATAAATATATTTAAAAATATCAATTTATTTCAAAATATAAAATCTCCACTTATTTTCATATATAAGGTCCAATAAAGTCGAGGTAAAATAATAGAAATAAACTGAGCTAAACTCAACCTTTTTAAATGTAAGTGATTCTTATATATATTCACAAAAATGCCATACTAAATAAAAAAAAATGTTTTTGTAATCGATGGTTTACAATGATTTAGTAAACATTTATGTTGGATTTGCCAAAAATGTGATTATATAGCACTATTTAAATTATTAGAAAGCAAAACGGATCTATTACTATTTTTGGTTGCAAAGATAAGCTTTATTTAAATTTCGTGCTATAAAAGTTAAACAATACAAAAAAGCTAATATTTTTAGGTGGATTCATGTATAATATGAAATTCTGAATATATAGCAGGCCGTAAATAAAAAAAATAATCTATTAACATTTTTTTCCGAAATTCCATATTTTTTTAATGTTTGGACGGCAAAATAAATAAATAAATGAAGTAAATTTAGGTGGATTCCATTAAAAAGCTTTACACAGAAATATAATCTATCGATCTGAAAAAGAATCACGGCTATTATCAATTATTTCCGTTTCGCCATACAATCTCTCGTAATTTTACTGGAGTACATCAAAATTTATGATTGTGCATCAAAATTACTAACTGTGCATCAAAAATAATTATTATGCATCAACAAGCTTTAGGTTCGTTAGCCCAACCTAACCGATCCCGATAAGGGATAATAGGTTGTCTTGGCAGAAATAAATTAGTGACTAAGAAAGTTTTATTTAGTTGTACGGTTTTGTGGCTGAGTTAGTAATTTAGAATGCAATAATGCTATTAAAAAGAAGTCTGTTTAATTAACACCCATGTATTTTTACGTCACAAATGGGCAAACAAGCAGGTGAGCCACCTGGTGGTAAGTGGTCACCACTACCCATGACGATGACACCCTGTCTTATTAGCGAATTAATTTGACACTTATAAGACAGCAAAGCGCGTCACCCACCTTGAGAACTAAGATAAAAGTAAGAAATATATAACACAACATCACGCCTTGTTCCCGTCGTGGTAGGCAGAGACCACAGTTCTCCACCTGCTACGATTTTGACATTGACGATTTTTTTCCCTTGCTTCAGATTCAGATTCAGATACAGATAATTTTATTCAATGTAGATTCTTTACAGAATACTTATTGAATGTCATGCAGAATACAATGCAAATAGAGCGAGTCTACCTTCCGTCGTCTATCTTCCTGAACCTTCATCAATCCTTTCATACATGCTCGTCGGTTTAGGGTACTTTTAACCTGGCCTTTATTCAGAACGTCCTGAATTTGGTCCTGGTACGTTCGCCGAGGCCTTCCCCTTCCAACGTTTCCATTCACTCTCGCCTTGTGGATCTCTTTCGTCAATCTTCCTTCATTCATCCTCTCTACATGGCCAAACCATCTCAGCATCCCTTTCTCAATTTTAGTCACTACGTCTTCTTTTACGCCACAACGTTCTCTTATCACACTATTTCTAATCCTGTCACTCAATTTCACACCAATCATACTCCTCAACGCTCTCATTTCTACTGCATTAATTCTACTTTCATGCTTTTTCTGCCATACCCAGCTTTCACTGCCGTACATCAGTGTTGGTACCAAAACGCCTCTATGACCAGCCAGACGAGCCTTGTGAGACACCTTCTGACTCTTCATAAAAGCATGCAGAGCATATATATATGTATGTATATTTATGTAATGTATTTATGTATTTGATATTTATTTTGAGTATTTTATGTAAATGCAATGTCTTTTTTTTGTAGTTTATATGAGTGCACTACACTGCAGAATTTTGTATAATGTTGATTTCGTCAAAAGGTTGTCTGGAAGAGATCACTCTTAGTGATAAGACCGCCTTTTGCCCACATTTTCTAACTCGTTATTTGTAAATGTTACTTTCTTAGTGTGCAATAAAGTTTATTCATTCATTCATGGAATGTCTCATGTGCCAGTAACTGGCTCCCGATTACCCTTCAAACCGAAACACAGCACTGCAAACACTGTTGCAAATGTTTCCATTGACGTGCGGTTGACCTTACTATTCTTAGCCGGCACCACAACAGGGACGAAGGATCAGTAATGAACTTCCTAAAGTTACCAGCTGCAAACGTATGAAAAATTTATAACCTGCAAAGAAGAATGAACCCTAAGCGTTGGTGTTTAGACAGCTGTCATACGTAACTTTAGGATTCGGCTTTACGTAGTCGAAATAATGTACTGCACTACGAAAGATGAGACCTGTCAGTTGAAAGTAGAGGGGATTTTGCGCACGTACAGTTTAGCGTCCCTCCCCGCTTGCCGCCAAAATGGTCTGGGAACTGTCTACTGCATGCTACTGCGCGCGCAGGTTAACCACGTGATCCGTCAAGTCTCATCTTTCGTTGCGCGCATGGTATAGTACCTAGATTAGATTGGAATAACAGCAAAATTAAAGCAGGTACAATTTTAGGACCTAGGTAGGTTATGATATGTTTAAAGATTGGAACATTGGAACCCAAAATAGGTAATTTAATAACCTACGTGAGTAGGTAGGGTAGACTTAATTCAATCACGTCTTGTTCCATTCGAGGCCACGCTACCACGGTCGGAGTAGGACAGGTAGGTAGGTACAATCAACGACAGGTCCAGCTTGACACTCGCAGTGCGACTCTAACCCGTACGTCTATTGAAATAAGAACGGTACATAGTCCAATGTGTCAAGCTTGATGTGCTCTTGACTGTACCTACCCACCAATTCAATGCTAATTTTAATGCAAATATCGCAATGGTAAAATTGTTGTTAGATGAAAGACGAAGCGTAGGCAGGCACCCCACAAGTTGAACCGACAATCTGGTGGCGGTCGCAGGAAGCCGCTGGATGCGAGCAGCGCAGGACCGGTCGTCATGGAGATCTTTAGGGGAAGCCTAGGTCCAGCAGTGGATGTCTTTCGGCTAATATGATGATGATGAAAATTGTTGTTTATGGATTGTTTTTCAAACAAAATAATAATTCGTGTAGGTAATAAAATAAGTGTTAAAATGTGAATATTTCTATCTTCCTTTACGTAAAAGTAAAACGATAGGTAGGTAGGTAGTCTTTAGGCGTTTTTCTGTGCATGTTTTTGTGGTTCAACGTGTCTGTAGGCTCGTGTAACTTATAAGAAATCTTTTCTTACTGCGAAATGTTTCATGTTCCTGAACTCTGTTCCTGAAATCACACCTTCCTAAATGCATAGACTAATTCGTCATAGGTAGCTACTTTGTTGATGGATTGGGTTTTGTTAATTCCAATATCCTTACTTCAACGAGCAATGTATTATACCTACCTATGCCGAAATAGTTCCTGAATTAAGGAAGGTGTGATCGCGGCTTTACCCACTATTAGCTCTAGGTAGGTAGGTACCTATCAAAAAGTTTTTGTTCAATCGTTCATTTACTTACAGTATGGTAGGTATTTTCATTGCAAAATATTGCAAATCGGCGTACGGGTAGCTTACTTATTACCACCTTATTACTTACCACTTGTATTAGAACTTGCATATGTTTACCAATAAAATGATTTAAATCCTACCCATCAATACAAAATAGGCCTTCTCAATACACGAACTTTATCAAAAATTGCACAGATTTCGAAAACAAAGTAAAGAACGTGCTTGCGGTATTACCAGCTACTACGGTCTACAGCTACAACCGTTTGTAACCTAAAGTTACATTACAAATTGCAAGGCAACCAACCACAGTAATTGTTTACTTGATCAAACTGAAAGTTTGTCTCGTAGTCAGTCCCACAACACTTTCAGCTTTTCTTATGTTTACGACCCAATTCTACGAAACAGACTAGATTGATTTACAACTGCTCACTCACCTGTATTTAACACACTTAAACTACTAAAACACACTTAACAATTTAGTTATTTACACAGTAAAAACTAACACTAACTAAGGAACACACACGCAAATTTTAACAAACAAAATCGCGAATTTAAATTAAAAGTTAAAGGTACGAAATGACGGAGCCGAGACAAACGAACGCACACCCAACACCGGCAAGCGCAGAAACCCGACTGGCGCGCCCTCAGTGCCCTCACACGGCGAAATACCAAAATACTTCAATGGAACGTTCCGTTTCGTAATCGTTTCATTGATTAACTCGCGAAACTTGAGCGAAACTAGCGAAATAATTATTCAAATAAATCTCGTTTTTGTGTTTAATTTACGTAACTAAATGTTAGAAAAATAACTAACCAAAACATTCATATTTCTCTTTTTAAGAAAAACACGAAAGACGGAGGACGGAGACAACAAATTAAAATAACGGACAGGCCGGCTCCGTCTTGGCCTTGTTTTGGCGGGCAAATCCTAGCTTGTAATTGGTTGTTGCGTGCAACCCTCCATTTTTGCATTGATAGCATGTTTACGACTGTCCGTAATTATTTATGCATGTTTAGAATTAGGGATCATTTACATTAGTTCACGAGGATTATGAAAAAATTAATTATAAATAGTAAAGTATGGAATTTTTGAATAATTAATGATTTTTTATTCTACTCGCGGTAGATTCGGAATTTGAAAAATATATCTACCCTCTTTTGTTAACATTATTCCTCGTAACTAGTCTTTCAATTCGTGCCAGCCAGTCGGGCTGGGAGATTCCGTGAAGTTGCTCATATCCACTTAAAATATAAAAATATTTAATAATTGCAGCAATGATTCTTATTTGACCAAAGTTACACTATTTTTACAAAAATAATATTCGAGTAACACTGACGGCACATAATTGAAATATATTTTTATTTTACGGAATAAAATGTCGTCAAACAACTTTTTGAAAGTGAAAACGCAAATATCAGAATTTAAAAATAATTCGGACAAAGATACATTGAGCGAGGTAAGTTTCTTAAATTAAACAGTTTAAACAAATCAAAAGGTGGACCGTATTAAATTAACTTGAAAAGGATGATCGTTTGCAAAATAATATCTAATCGTCCGCCATGTTGTCCTGCATGATGCTTTGCAAGTAACAAATTTCATGATTATCTTTGCTGCTTATATATTTAGTGTCCCAATAATATTTTCTTATAACAAAATAGGTAAAATGTAATGGTTGAAAAAATCTTATAGGCAACGTCTGAAAGTGGAACGAGCAACTCCGTGACGTCAGCAGAAGACCTACAGAAATTAGCGGTGATTCTTGGTTTGAACAGCGCTGAAGATGTTTACCAAGAAAGATTTCGTGTTGACAGGCGACGTTTGGAAGCTATGCTTGCTGGTAATAAATGAAGTTCAACTCGTTGGTTAAAATTATAGTATCTACCTAGGATATATCTATTTTGAGGTTAAACGAAATCGTCACTTTGGTTTCAGATAATTTGGAAGAAAATCAAACCGCCCAGGCTTTCTTTCACCGGGTAAGACTTAGTTTATTTCGCAATTTTTTTTCACAAATCTGCTATTTTGCAGAGTAGGTTTTTGCAAAGCATTCTGTTGCCATGAGGAAACTGAGACAGTGAATATGAGATGTATTATTCACTAAGTACATAATTATCCTTCTCTCTCCTAGTCTTTAACAATACATAATCGAATTTTCAGGTTATGAACGCTACAAATACTTTAATAAATTGGCCCGCTCGATTGAAAATAGGTGCTCGATCAAAAAAAGGTAAGTGTAAAATAAGCTTTGTTTTTACTATTTTATAGTGCATTCATGACCACCCGATTTTAAAATTAACGGTACATCCATGAACACCACCGCCCGCCTACATTTTGGCGGGTAAACTATGCCGTGGCGCCAGGATGTCTGGGACCGTAATTTCTTTCGTAATTCGTAAATATTTTTTGTCACTTCTCAAGTGGACTTTCGATAATCAGGATATATTGCAATCAATTATTTTTATACTTAATTTATAATGATTTCTACTAGTGATAGTGACGATTTAGTGTACGATGTAATTAAAAAGATACGATGTAATAAATTTCGAGATCTTTTAGTCGGTTTAGGTGAGTTTGAAATTATGAATTTGGTTGTAGGCGTTGATGGTGAATTTTTAGGTGAATGTTGTATGATAATGTGTGTTTTTAGACCCTCATGTAAGAGTCGCTGGCCGACCTGACGATGTCAAGCTTGCTAGGGAGAAGATTATGCAGTTACTGGACACCAGGGTAAGTTTTTTTCGCGTTTACTTGCAAACGGTATTTTCATTTTAAATTTGTGGTTTAAAAAGTGGGTAAAAAGAGCATATTTTTAATATTTCTCATCTTTGAACTCCTATTTTGTTGTGGAATATACTATCATTATCAAAGTTCCTATCCAAATTACCCTCTTAGATTGTTTGCAAAATCTGTCTGAATGGATCATTCATTCTTGAGCTTTTTTCTGTATTTAGATTTCTATAGTATCTAGGTCATCAGGTCCTAGGTCCTTTAGGTCAGACATCTTATGTATGTCGCAGGCAAATCGTATAACTCGCCGTTTACAAACCCGTCGGCAAATTGTAAAACGGCGCCGTCAGATTGTAAACGGGTTTAGATCACTGGTGCATTTTAGGTTCGTTAGCCACGTAGCCTATACCGCCGCCAAGCTCAAATGGCACTGGGCAGGCCACGTGTCCCGTTTGACGCCGGACCTATGGGCCAAGACCACCACCACCTAGCTAGCAGCCGCAAACTGACAAAAGGCGTTGAGGCCGACAAACTTGACGCCTTTAGCAAGGCCTGGCAAGTTAGTGCGGGCTTTAGATATGGACCAATGGAAGGAAGAGAGAGAGGCCTTTGCCCAGCAGTGGGACACTACAGGCTAGATAAGATAAGATAGCCATGGTAAACCCGCATATAGAATACGTACTTACGTAATAGAATATATGATCCTTAGGGTGATTACGCACTACGTCCTATCCGAATCCGTGAAAGTAAGAATCAATAGTAAAATCAGCTTCCTTGATGCTTCCGTCATTCGATTTCACTATTGACTCTTATTTTCACGGGTTTGGATCGGCTTCGGATCGGACTAGTGCGTAAACACCCTAAGAACAAACTTCGAAGATCGAATTGTTTGTACGGTCAACCGCACGTCATTGGAAACATTAGCAACTCTATTAACATGCCATAATACAAAAAAATATACGGATTTTACCCTTTTCTATACCCTTCTTTATTTGTAGCAGGAATGGTGGGTATCAACACCCTAGAACTAAGACGCAAATGTGCTTTACTTATCCATTATTACCTACTTCTCAATGGAAGAATTGACAATTCTGACACTTTAGCCTGCTGCAGGCTATTTGTACCTCAGAATGCTTGCCGGTTTCGATCTCTACGGTTGATGGCGGCGGCGCCTGCTCGATCTGACACGGCTCGGTATGCGCCCACATCGCAAGCGCTGCAGTTAATTAACGCCATGATTGCTCAACAACCACTTATGGATGTATTTCATGACAATTTGACAAAATTTGTTAATTACTGTTTTAGTTTTTTAAGTTAGTTCTAAGCCCTTTAATTTGCTGTATGTTTTGGTATTACTGTAAGTGCAGCAAAAACTTGTAATAAATAATAATAATAATGTCCAAAGTGTTTCTACTGACGTGCTGTTAGGTGTACACCATAATGCGGTCTATTTGTGCCAGCTGCAATCTGCATTCTTTGCTGTAAGTTCTGATGAGTTCCTGTCCATCAGTTGATGGATGTTTTCTCTTCTTCATGTGCCATCTCCATCCCGGAGGTCGGCGACCATTTGTCTGTATATGTCTCTATTTCCTGTCATACGAATGATATTGTCTGTGCTCTCTATCTCCCACCAGTCTCTTATATTTTTCTTTTCTCTTTTTGTTTTTTGAACGTTCTATGGGATGTACTCGTAATTATGATAGATATCTTTGTTTCAGAGCAATCGGGTCACAATGAAGATTGATGTCAGCTATACCGATCATTCGCACATCATTGGCAAGGTAAGAAAATGTATTCTTCTAAATCTTAACGCTTAAAAAGTACTTTTATGGGAATCTACGTTAAATAAGTGATTCTGAATTACTATTTATAATATCACGCCTCTTTCCCTGTGGGGTAAGGCAGAGACCACAGGGTGCGTATTCCGAAGTTTTGTCGGAGCTCCGATATTATCAGATTGACAACAACAATTACGTTCGGAAATTTACTTTGTATGGGAATTTCTTTGTCAAAGGCCGAACCATAGACTAATTATCGGCGCGATTAAGGGCGCGATATTATCGTAGTTTCACTTCGGAGTACGGCAGCAGCTCTCCACGTGCTACAATCTTGGCATCCTCGCTTCCCATACTTTCGTCAACACTTTCATGCATGCTCGTCGGTTCAGGGTAATTATAAAAGATGAAATTTGACCTCCCATAAAAAATGCGCTATCAGCTGATGCAGTTTCTAACGGAGGTTAAAACTTGATTTTCGTATTTCGATCTATGTTCCTTGGGGAAAGTTGTTCAGTATCATGAGTACATGCATACCTTTTGCTATCAAGAACTAATTAAAAGTCACCCTATATAAGCGTAACAGAAAAGGTATATCAACCCTGAAGGATGTGATTCTGCCCATGAAACTGAACAACTTTCCGTAAGGAACATAGGTCGAAATACGAAATAAAAAATTTACTTATCATACAAAAATGCGCTATGCTATCAGCTGATTCAGTTTCTATGGGAGGTCTAAATTTTTTTTCGTCTTTCGACCTATGTTGCTTAGGGAAAAGTGTTCAGTTTCATTGGCCTTCAGGGTCGGTATACCCTTTTTGTTATAGCCTGTATCGCCTTGATGTAACAAACGGTTGTGATGAATGATGAAAGCGGCAGAAGAAGCATGAAAGTAGAATTAATGCAGTGGAAATGAGAGCGCTAAGGAGTATGATTGAAATTAAATTGAGTGACAGGATTAGAAATAGTGTGATAAGAGAACGTTAGTGACCAAAATCGAGAAAGGGATGCTGAGATGGTTTGGTCATGTAGAGAGGATGAATGAACGAAGACTGACGAAAGAGATCTACCAGGCGAGAGTGAATGGAAACGTTGTAGGGGAAGGCCTAGGCGAACGTACCAGGACCAAATTCAGGACGTTCTGAATAAAGGCCAGGTTAAAAGTACCCTAAACCGACGAGCATGTATGAAAGGATTGATGAAAGTACAGGAAGCAAGGAAAGTATGTCAAGATCGTAGCAGGTGGAGGACTGGTCTCTGCCTACCCCGACGGGAAAGAGGCGTGATGTTATGTATGTATGTGATGCATTAAAAGCTTCCCTTTCGTAAGGTTCTGTATCTGGGTATTTTTTTGTTCTATTTATTTAATGCATAGGTATCATCTTTTGTTCTATTTATGTAATGCATATCATCTATCATCTATCAATTTTATCTTGACATTTAATTTTTATTTAATTATTCAATACTTTTCAGTATCGTTTATTTTATTAGTTAATTTGACATTTTATATTTATTTTGACATTGAATATTTTTATTATGACTATAAGATGATTTTGTATTTGCCGCCTTTTGACATGTTTGTATTTCTTTATTGATTATTTTTTGTTTTTATATTATTTGACGATCATATTATTCATTGACATCTGAACAATTTATGTAATTTTGAATTTGATAGTATGAAATAAATAAATCTAATCTAATCTAATCTAGTCCGTTAAACTAGTACAGTTTCAGCTTTCATAACTTATGTTATTTCTCCAGGGAGGACTGACCATAAAACGTGTGATGGAAGAGACGGGCTGTCACATCCACTTCCCGGATTCGAACCGTACGAGTACAGTGGAGAAGAGCAACCAAGTCTCCATAGCTGGTGATATGGAGAGAGTGGAGCGCGCCAGAGCTCGAGTCAGGGTAAGAGATCGGATTCTAACCGTACGAGTACTGTGGAGAAGAGCATCCAGGTCTCCATAGCCGGTGACATAGAACGAGTGGAATATATGTGGTGTGAGTGGAATGCTCTAGAGCTCGATAGAAAGGAAGAACCGTACGAGTGCAGTGAAGAAGAACAGCCAGGTCTCCATAATAGTATCAGCCACTTTGATTGGAGCCGACACTTCCTATTTTGTCAACAAAGTGACAAGTACACTTAAACAGCTTCAACTTTAAAGGAAGTTTCACCAACTGACGGATAAATTAATAAAAAGAAAGAACCAAGTTTTAGAAATATGCCCAAGAACAAGTCGAATCCAAGAAAGTTAATAACTTTATACTAAACTTTCATTTTTGGTGTGCGTAGGCCAACTCTGACTCTGACGGTTATTTCTGCGCATGATTGACAGGCGGAGAGCTAATGAGCGACTCCTTTTTAGCGTTCCGTACCTCAAAATAATAAACCGGCCAAGTGCGAGTCGGACTCGCGCACTGAGGGTTTCGTACCACCACATGAACATAATTGTATAAGTTAAAATTTCAGTAAGTTAATGTGCTAGATTTTTTTAGTCCGACACGCGCTTGACCAAATTTTATTATTTGTTGTTATTTTATAGCTTATGTACTATAAACATACCAATTTTCAAGTTTGTAAGTGTTCCCGTTTTTAAATAGAACTAAAACAACAATCGCCTCAGCGACCATCCAACTTGACCCCTCTCTTATATGAATGTTCTTGAAACGGGAGCTCACCACAATTGGTTACCATTAGTTGTGAGAAAAGTTGTAATATTTAATGATTTCAGACTTGTCCCTTTATTTGCACTGTGAGACCAAGCTTCTTGCCAAATTTCGTAATTTTAGGTCAACGGGAAGTACCCTGTAGGTTTTGCATTTTTGAATAAATGTATGGAGATAAGGACATAAAATGCCATATCTTTTGATTGCGTCGTTGTAAAAAATTGAAATTTTCAGATCTTGTGTGGTTTATAGATCCTAATATATGGTATTAATTTCAACCTTATACCTTTACCCGTTCGTGAGATAAAGGGTCTTGACAGACAGACAGACGGACAACAAAGTGATCCTATAATGGTTCCGTTTTTTTCTTTTGAGGTACGGAACCCTAAAAAACGGAACCCTTATAGGATCACTTTGTTGTCCGTCTGTCTGTCTGTCAAGACCCTTTTTCTCACGAACGAGAAGAGGTATCAGGTTGAAATTGATAACGAATATTAAGGTCCATAAACCACACAAGATCTGAGAATTTCAATTTTTTACAACCACGCAATCAAAAGATATTGCTTCTTATGTCCTCATCTCCATACATTTATGCAAAAAAGCAAAACCTACAGGGTACTTCCCGTTGACCTAAAATTATGAAATTTGGCAAGAAGCTAGGTCTCACAGCACAAATTAAGGGAAAAGTCTAAAATCATTAAATATTTCAATTTTTCTTACAACTAATAGTAACCAATTAAGGTGAGCTCCCGTTTCAAGAACTTTTCTATAAAAGAGGGGTCAAGTTGGATGGTCGCGGAGTTTTAAAAATCAAAGAGCAAAAGCTTTTAGTATATCATATGGTAGATAGGTACGGAACCCTTAGGGCGCGAGTCCGTCTCGCACTTAGCCGGTTTTTTATTAATTTTCACCCCTGCGACTAATAACTTTTTTGAGTTCTGCGCATTAAAGCCACGATCACACCTAGCTGAATTCAAAGACTAATTCGGCATACATTGCTCGTTGAAGTAAGGATATTGCAACTAACATAACCAAGCCTCCCAGCAATGTATGCCGAATTAGTCTTTGAATTCAGCTAGGTGTGACCGTGGCTTAACAGTGAGAGCTAGATTTAGCCTGAGACAAGCGCCTGAAAAATATATGGAGCATTTTTACTCTCAGATTACTCTCAGTAGCCTGTTGGTTGTCATAAAGGCGTACTTCCTTTTCGTGCTTTAGTTTAGATAAAAAAATCTAATCAACCTACATAAATATACAAGGTTATTTTTTGTAACTGATAACGGTTTGCCCACTTATATTAGTGAGGTCAAAGCAACAACTTTTGCACTAAAACTTCCCATACGAAGCAACGCAAGTGACCAACATACTTGTATGGGAAGTTAAATATTTTTTATTGTGCGTCGTTGTTAGCAAAGTCGTAGAACATTTCTTTTGACCGATCCCCGCCCAGGGCAAACACAAAAAAATGAGTAAAGCGCTTAAAACGCCTTCCGAAGCACAAAAACCCGCTAGGTGTTGTGCTACTAGCGGTACCCATCTGAGTTCTAACGACAGCCAACATTGTTTAACTTTTGTAATCAGAAAAAAAAAAGTCCAACTACTTAATACCTGTCAACTCAACTGTGTCAAATTTATTGAATTATCTAATACTAACATTATCCCGTTAAAATCTAATGTTTAACTTGTTTCCACCAGGCTCTGACGCCCCTCATCTTCACTTTCGAGCTGCCAGTGGTTCCAGCTTCTCAACCCCTCCCGGACATCTCCTCTCCATACGTCCAGCAAATACAGGAGCAGTACAATGTCACGGTATTGTCCTGATGCCTTAGATCTTCAGTTTCCAGCTGCTTCAGGTTCCAGCTAGCCAACCAGTCCCATACATCAAGTCTTCATAAATTCAGCAGATACAGAACCATGTCCAAGTATTGTTATGACGAATCTTCCACCAGGTCCTGATGCTTTAGATCTTCAGTTTCCAGCTGCCTAGGGTTCCAGCTACTCAACCAATCCAACACATCAAGTCTTCATAAATGCAGCAGATAAAGAATCAGTACCATGTCCAGGTATTGTCACGATGAATCTTCTACCAGGTCCTGATGCTTTAGATCTTCAGTTTCCAGCTGCCTAGGGTTCCAGCTACTCAACCAATCCAACAGATCGTCTTCATTAATACAGCAGATAAAGAATCAGTACCATGTCCAGGTATTGTCACGATGAATCTTCTACCAGGTCCTGATGCTTTAGATCTTCAGTTTCCAGCTGCTTAGGTTCCAGCTAATCAACCAATCCAACACATCAAGTCTTCATAAATACAGCAGATAAAGAATCAGTACCATGTCCAGGTATTGTCACGATGAATCTTCTACCAGGTCCTGATGCTTTAGATCTCCAGTTTCCAGCTGCCTATGGTTCCAGTTAGTCAGCCGGTCCCACACATTAATCATCATAAGTACAATAGATACAGAATCTGTACCATGTCCAGGTATTGTCATGATATGACGAATCTTTCACCAGGTCCTGATGCCCTAGATCTTCAGTTTCCAGCTGCCTAGGTTCCAGCTAATCAACCAATCCAACACATCAAGTCTTCACAAATACAGCAGATACAGAATCATGTCCAGGTATTGTCATGATTAATCTTCCCCTAGGTCCTGATGCCTTAGATCTTCAGTTTCCAGCTGCCAGAGGTTCTAGACAAGATTAGAATCAGTACCATGTATCTACAGGTATTGTGACGATGAATCTTTACCAGGTCCTGATGCTTGACTTAACATTTGATTGTCATGTTGAGCCTTTTAGAACAAAAGGAGTTCTGATAACATTGAAAATCTATTAAAAAGCCCCTTTATGTTTGCATCGTGTATTTTTTCAATTTTTACCGTTTACTTTCGCTTTATCTCAACCGCCACTTGCCACCAGGTCCTGTCTGATGCCTTAGATCTTCAGTATCAAGCTGGCAATGGTCCCAGCTTTCCTTTTATAAGTAGGACTCTGTAAAGCCCGTCTGTAGAAGTACCACCCCTTGTATTGCCTATTTCTGCCGCAAAGCGCCGGCGCCATCTTTTTCACGGAGCATCTTTTTACCATTGTTTTTGCTTTTTTTCTCACTTATAAAATGGGGCTACCATTGGGAGCATAGAATCATAAACTTACTAATCTGGGCATAGAATTGGGAGGTACCACAGAACAACGATAGTGAACGATAGGGCCACTCCGAGCAACGCGCATGGAGATGGACTTCAGAGCTCTGTGAGACCTACCTAAGAGGATATAATTACTAGAGCTACCTACTTCTTTATTCAAAAACCATATTTCTAACATCTTTCTTCTTTTGTTTTCTAATGTCAATAATTTTGCGAAAATATGCAACAAAAATTGGAATAAAAAAGGTAGTTTTCGTTTTTGCATGCTAAAAAGTGGATACAAATAAGCGCGAAGGGACTCGGAAGGTAATTAAGGTCAACTACGGCAGGTATAGTCAATATAATTGTAATATCATTGGGTATGGTACGCAACAGCTGGGGAGTGCGGGCGTGCCAAACAATTCGCTTTTGTACCAAAGAATACTCTCTCTGTGGCTTGCACTCCCGAGCTGTCGTTGAGTTTCATTTTACACACGGCCGCAGTGAAGTGGTAACACAATTGAACTAGTAGGTACACACGGTCCCACGTCGGTGGAAACACTGACCTTGAGTGGGTCCCTGGTTTCGTGCGTTTGAAGCGTGGCGTTGGTTCTACTTATACTGGTTTTGTTTCTACGCGCTTGCTGCCGTGCGTACACACCGCCGCACATCGGTGGAAACACTTTGACCTCGACTGGGTCACTGGTTTCGTGCGTTTGTAGCTGTCGTGCGTACACACCGCCGCACGTCGGTGGAAACACTTTGACCTCGACCGGGTCACTGGTTTCGTGCGTTTGTAGCGTGGCGTTGGTTCTGCTTAAACTGGTTTTGTTTTTACGTGCTTGCTGTCGTGCGTACCTGCTCGCACTTAGACGACCAACCGCTTAATAAAATGTATTTTCTCTTGCAGTATCAGATTATTATTATTATTATTATTATTGTTTATTGCACACAAGAAAAATACAATGGACAATACATATAGAAAGACGACACAACAGGTACTACTTATTTCGATATAGAAATGTCTTCCAGCAGACCTAGGCTAGCGTGAATGCTATTGGAGAAGGCAGATAGATCGTGCGCAACTCGAAAGTTATATAAAAAGTATCAACAAAAAATTACACATAGCGGTATCTATCAGATATTCAGATACGAGTAATTTTATTGAATGTAGATTCTTTACAGAATACTAATTGAATGTCATGCAGAATACAATGCAAATAGAGCGAGTCTACACCACTTCGGATCGTGCTATGGCAGCGTAAAAGAAACGGCAAGAAACCACTGCAGCACGGCCTACTTTAACAGTCGGCTTTTTACAATGTGTTTCTTGTGTTTCGCTGGAATATCCTACCATATCATATCCGACGATCTGGTGGCGGTCGCGGGAAGCCGCTGGATGCGAGCAGCGCAGGACCGCGAGTCATGGAGATCTTTAGGGAAGGCCTATGTCCAGCAGTGGACGTCTTTCGGCTGATGTGGTGATGATGATCTTATCATTGGTTTTCTTGGCAGGTGATGCTTCGCAACCGGCCCAAGCTTCACGCCAACTTGGTGGTGGTGAAAGGCGTACAGTGGGAAGTGGCCGGGACGATGGAAGCCACTAATCTGCTCATGAACTACATGTGTGGACACTTAGCGGTGAGTATACATTAGGGTGGTTCAAAAATGTATGCAAAATTTTTTTTTTACTTTTTCACGGGGCACCCCCTCACTTGGTTCCATCCATACTTATATACTTATATACTTATACTTATATACTTATACTTATACTCATTTACTTATTTACTTATATATATATATATATATTATATATTATATATATATATATATATATATATATATATACTATATAAATGCGAAAGTTACTCTGTCTGTCTGTCTGTCTGTTTGTTTGTTGCTCTTTCACGCCTAAACGGCTGAACGGATTTTGATGAAATTTGGTATGGTGATAGATGGTAACTTGGAGACGGACATAGGCTACTTTTTACCCCGGGAAAATATCTCATTCCCGTGGGAATCTACACATACAATAATACTCTAGCGGGGTTGTATCTGCTACAGCACACCGAAACTACTTAACCGATTTTGATGGGACTTTTTTTATTCAACTAAGTATCGCTGATTACGAAAACTACTACAATTTTGAAATCCAACGTGGTAGACGTAAACTACCATTATCCCCTGGGGATAAGGTTGAGATGCGATAGGGTTGAAATGTCTAAAAATCAATATGGGTGTCGTTTGTAAGGTTTATCGAGCCGCTGATTACAAAAACTACAACAATTTTGAAATCCAACATGGTGGACGTGAAATGCTATCATCCCTTGGGGATGAGGTTGGGGTGCGATAGAGTTGATATGTCTAAAAATCAATATGGGTGTCGTTCGTATGGTTTATCGGGTCGCTGATTACGAAAACTACAATGATTTTGAAATCCAACGTGGTGGACGTGAAATACCACCACCCCTGGGATGGGGTTGGGATTCGATAGGTTTGAAATGTCTAAAAATCAATATGAGTGTCAGTTGTATGTTTATATAAGGATAGGGATAGCGGTTAAGATGGCGTTAGGGGTAGAAGCAGGGATAGGGGTAGGGTCAGGGATAGGGAGAGGGGGAGGGATAGGGAGAGAGTGTAAGGGAGGGGAAAATGAGGGGAGAGAAAGGGGGAGGGAGGGGTAGAGGGCGTGGGAGGGGGTAGAGGGAGGGGGGGTAGAGGGAGGGAGAGGGGGAAGGGGAGGATGAGTGAGGGGAAGGGGGAATGGGAGGAGGGCGAGGGGGGAAATGGAGGGTGATGGGGAGAGGGGAAGGGGGGAAATGGAGGGGGAAGGAAGGGTGAGGGGGGGAAGAGGGAGGGGTGAGGGAGAGGAAGAGAGAGTGGGAGAGGGTGAGGGAGGGGGAGTGGGAATGTAGGGGGGGGGATACAAAAGGATAGATAGGGAGGAATAGGGACCTTTTTTACTTTTATGAATACCTCCTCGCTACCCATTCACTTCACTCCCTTTATTGCCTTCTTTTTTAAGTTCGCCTGTAACGGTTGACAATGAAAATTCCGCACTACCTACCAGTTAAATAAAATCAAAAGATAATTAAGTTTGTAGTAAGATGCATTTATTCAACTTGGATAAGTACAAATGCATCTTTTACGTAGGGATCAAGAAGGATAAGCGCTCCGTAAAATATGTCTCAATTAAGTTCGAGTTCTGTTTTTTTATAAAATCTACGCGGACGAAGTCGCGGGTAACAGCTAGTTATTTATAAAACTACTTAAGTATTTATTTTCTATTTTTTGTATTATTTTTAAGGGTCGCTACGAACTATAAAAGTTTGAGAAATAAAAAACAAAGTGTTCCTCATCATTGGTGTGAAGACGATTGTATTCTTCCATGAGAGCAACTCATTTTTCTGCAATATACGGTACCACAGACAGAGGCCCCATAATTTTTTTTTGTTACTGCTTTTGGGAGTGTTTTATTTAAGTCCTTCAACAACTGCTAATCATTTCTTGACGCAGACCAGGCGCATGGAGCTTGAAACCAATAATTTGCATAAATGGTTACAGTAAAAACACAAATATCTTTAATACTTATTTGTGGCCAACGTTTTTGAAATCTATTAAAAATTTGTATTTCTGGGCCACTTGAAATGCCTAGTACTAAAACCACAACAGCTTCAAGTACGATTTCTAATATATGGTGCCGACATGCAAGCCATAATAAATATTTCTCCAACTTTTATTCCAATAAAACACAAGCACCTTTAAATCGACCTGTGTTAGATGCAGTCCTGTGTAAACCCCACGCTAGCACAGATAATATAATACTATACTAGTACAGATGCCTCACGTCATAGAACGAATTTGTGCCGAAAATTGTTCGGGCAATTTTTTCCATAAGGTATTTTCTTAGAATAAATTTATATCTGGATGTTAAAATTGAATTAATGTCATAGTTTACACCTTTACCTACCAACCTAGTAAAAACATTTAGTTTAATTATTAGAAACAAAAGGGCCAAACGAATTCGGGCTATTTACTCCGTCGAAAAAACCGTACTACGGAATGGGACCCCATGACGCTAGTAATGTTTCGTAAATGGCAGAAGCCATTGCCTGCCCTGTCCCATTAGGCAATTTTGGAACAGCTAATCAGCTAACAGCTGATCTACTCCCGGACCTGACACTAAGATAGGTAAGTGATCCAAAACCTCATGCCCTGTTATGTCTTCCAGCATTTTCCCATTCCAGTGAACCGTAAGTGTAACTTGGGCCTGAAACTCGCTCTTCAAACATTCTGCGATTTATTGCCGTCGTTCCATACGTACGATGCCGCCGAATAGATGAAACACTCACGTTGTAAGCTGCAACATCACACCCTGTAATTTTCAGTGTAGATGTCAATACGATAGCTGCTTTTCGATTGCTTAAGTTTGTGACATCCAGACTCGTAGCCAAACGGTCATCCATAATATTTTATCAGATTTGTTTTCCTTGAGACTGATGTAGTAGACGGTCCTGGTAGTGGTGAGACCGGGCAACTATAACCTTCACTATCATGTGAAGATGTGTGAGATGTTGAAGGAGACATAAGTACACACTTTTCATTAACAAGTTTGGACTCTCGCATTTTTCTGAACTTTTTCAAAACTTTGATCGATGGTAGCGATCTTTAAAATTAAGTTAAATGAAAAATAAATAAATACGGGTAAATTTTTATGACAAATGGAAGCACATAAGACGGTGCCCCGATGAAAAATTGAAACTTGATATTTTTGAACCACCCTAGTATACATACATAAAACATCACGCCTCTTTCCCTGTCCACAGACCACAGCCCTCCACCTACTACAATCTTTACATACTTCCGTCTCTTCAACTACTTTCATCAACCCTTTCATACACGCTCGGAGGTTTAGGGTACTTTTAACCTGGCCTTCATTTAGAACATCCTGAATTTGGTTCTGGCGTTCCCCTTCCAACATTTCCATTCACTCTTGCCTGGTAGATCTCTTCAGTCAGTCGTCGTTCATTCATCCTATACAAAAAAAAACCGGCCAAGTGCGAGTCGGACTCGCGCCCTAAGGGTTCCGTACCTGTCTACCATATGATATATTAAAAGCTTTTGCTCTTTGATTTTAAAAACTCCGCGACCATCCGACTTGACCCCTATTTTATAGAAAAGTTCTTGAAACGGGAGCTCACCTTAAATGGTTACTATTAGTTGAGAGAAAAATTGAAATATTGAATGATTTTAGACTTTTCCCTTTATTTGTAGTGTGAGACCTAGCTTCTTGCCAAATTTCATAATTTTAGGTCAACGGGAAGTACCCTGTAGGTTTTGCATTTTTGCATAAATGTATGGAGCTGAATACATAAAAACCCACATCTTTTGATTGCGTCGTTGTAAAAAATTTAAATTTTCAGATCTTGTGTGGTTCATAGATCTTAATATTCGTTATCAATTTCAACCTGATACCTCTTCTCGTTCGTGAGAAAAAGGGTCTTGACCGACAGACAGACAGAAAGACGGACAACAAAGTGATCCTATAAGGGTTCCGTTTTTTTTATTTTGAGGTACGGAATTCTAAAAATATGGTTAAGTGGTCGAAAGTTAACATTTTAAATGGCTTGGGTAACCACACTAGGTGCAACAAGTATCGCTTCGTCCATCAGATACAAATTGAAACGAATTCATTTTTAAACCAAAGGGTAGGCCGTAGTCAGAGTCCTATTGCGACCACCAACCATCATTATGCCAGCCACACTACTAACATGCGTTCGGTCCTGGTCTGACTGGTGATTCCGGGGCATGCCCCGTCGCCCTACTGGTGGGTGGACGGGGAATTCGCGTTTCCCCTCCATTGGGGCATACCCCGTTGTTCCATGTAATTGTAATTCGTAACAAAATATACCATCCACATCGTGAAATTTTTGAGGAGCTCCCTTTCCTTGCGTCCTCCGTTGCTAAGCTTTGACATAAGACTAATGACGAACCGAAAGACGTTTGCCTCTAAAAGTAGGACCGATGATCATATGATCTAGTCAAGGACAGGAGAAGCCACTGGATGCAGGCATCATAAGTCGTGAGATCTTTAGTCTATCATAACATCCCATGAAACATCCACTACAGAACAGGGAACTCCCTCCAAAATTCCAGCTTTTGCTGAAACAATGTGGAAGGGAAGTACCATAGTCACCACGCTTGTTAGTTTTACGGCTGGCACCATGGACTGCGGTTGTTGGTGACCGCAGAATGTAAGATGTAAGATACAAAGGAGGATGCTGCTGCCCATCCTCCAATTAATTACCCTTAGTCGCCTTTTACGACACCCACGGGGATGTATGGGGTGATACTATTCTTTGCCGGCACCACACGGGACCGAGACCGCGATCTTTAGTAGAATAATATTAATTGTTACAAAACCGTAATTTTGTAACTAAAATATTTTTAACTTCCCTTTTTCCCCTCTAGACACAAACTCAAGTGCAGATGACGATGGAAATCTCCCCAATGCACCACAGCGTAGTAGTCGGCCGCGGCTCGGAGCAGCTGAAGGCTATAGTGAAGGGCACGGGGGCCCAGGTGATGTTCCCCGACGCTTCCGATCCTAACACCGTGCCCATCAAGAAGAGCTGCGTCACCATCACAGGGCACATCAAGGATGTGTATACGGCCCGGCAACAACTCATGGTGAGCAATGAACATTGCATGATATTGAATAAATTATTATTATTTTTTTTTATGTTCCTTACAAGTGAGTAAACAAGCAGGTGGCCACCTGATGGTAAGTGGTCACCACCGCCCATAAAAAAAAATATATAAAAAAAATAAAAATAAAAATTCAGACTTCTTAGGTCTATAGAAATGTTAGTAATATCTTAAAACTATGTTAGACTATATAAGACAAAAAAAAATCTAGCAAAAGCTTCCGGGGCTAGGGCGATCAAAGAAACGATCTTGTTTCTGTGATCACCCTCCGCACCAGACACTTCCATAGCGGCGACGTATATCTGTCAGCTATGGTCATCAGAATGACTATTAATTACGACTACCCCGCAATCTGTTGATCAGGGATGCTGTTTTTTTGCGTATTATGGCTGCAAAGCCATCTGTTTGATACTCTGCAAACATCCCTGACGCACTACAGAAACGGGGCAGTCCCAGCATCATTCTGAATATATTATTATACTGGACGCGTATGGAGTCCAGCGACCTCTTAGTATGCCTAACCCACAGGTTCCCCGTGTACAAGTTCTGGCAGTATGCTTTAAATAGCGTAATTTTCACTTGTTCAGTACAACGGGAGAACCTGCGAGTCAGCATATTGCCTCTAACCGCTAAAGCCCTACGCTCCCTCTCAATATCGTCATCGTCTTTAAGGTCTTCGGTAATAATATGTCCCAGATATTTAAATTTTGTCTCTCGTTTGACGTTCATGCCATTTAGGGTAAGATTATATGTGATATCGGGACATTTACCGGCGGCCTTAAAGACCATGTACTCTGTCTTTTTTACATTATAAGTGAGCCCATGCTTAGCCGCACCATAGCACCCACTGTCTTATTAATGGCATATTTTGCCACTAAAAAGACAGCAAAGCGCGTTGCTCACTTTGAGAACTAAGTTGGTATGTCTCATGTGCCGGTAATTAATACATTAACGCATACTTCATAGATAACGCACACATTTCTAACTTTACGCATTCATTTATACATTGCCATCCATAAATTGACACATTAATCAAGTGATCCATCTAATCTAATCATGCATTTACACATCCATCTGTATATTGCCATATCCATAAGTATAATGAGACATACATCCATACATTTAATTTAATTCCATTTAATTTTGTATTTCTGTACTATGTAAGCGGGGTGGGTTCCTGGAGACCTGTAATACAGGTTTGACCTAGCTCAGGCTCCAGTCTCCCACAATCTCATATTTTGTAACTTACCATTTTGTATTTGTTAAAGTGGAGAAAATAAAAACTTATTTTATTAATATTATTTATTATTATCATATATCTTCGAATGAAGCGACTCATATAATAACGATCGAACTTCACTCCTGGAGTTCGTTTGATCATCTATAATATATCCATCATAACATGTATAGTACGCGACAGTTCGGAAGCGGGTGCAGGAATTTTCAAACTGCATCCAACTAATATTCTACTATATTGTCAAGGGACGAAGTTTTGCATTTGCATGTTTTGAGTAGTATCGTTTCAATGCCAGGAAACATCATCATCGTTTCGATATATCGGACTTTGAGAGTAGACACCCTGGCACTGCAGGCGAATCGCTTGGGGCGCCATACATTTTGCCCGCACTCCCAAACTATCGCGTACTTGAATTATCTGCGACCATTTGCTTAGGCAGCTGAAGGCTTTTGTGAAGAGTAGGTGCAGGAGCCCAGGGAATATTGCCTGACCCTTCAGACTCTAACACCATGCTAATGATGCCAAACAAAATAAGCTGCGTCTCTATTACAGGACACATCAAGAATGTGTACAACACGGCCAGGTAACAACTCAGAGTGAGCATTGTATTGTTTTATCCAGACTTTGACACATCCATCTATCCAGGCTTTAACACATCCACCCATCCAGGCTTTGACACACCCACTCTTCCAGACTTTGTCATCACCCATCCAGGCTTTGACCTATTCACCCATCCTGGCATTGACACATCCTCCAGTGTAGGCTTTGACACATCCACCCATCCAGGTTTTGACATCACTCATCCAGGCTTTGACACATCCACCCGTGTAGGCTTTGACACATCCACCCATCCAGGCTTTGACAGATCCACTCATCCAGGTTTTTTCACATCCACTCGTCCAGGCTTTCTCACATCCACCGATCCAGGCTTTGACACATCCACCCATCCAGTCTTTGACACATCCACTCATTAATTGATACACCCATCGATACGACAACTTTTATCTACATGTAAAGTATTGACATATTTTTGTGTTTCACGAGGCCATAAGGTCACGCATCATCCTCCAATATGTTAATCTGTCTAGCCCAAAAAGTAAATTATTATCTTTAGGAAGGTTGCTTGTTTTCATTTAATTATAACATCACTGGATACCAACTATTTATTCATTGATTGCAGCTAATATAAGCTGGGGCATGATTACTGTTACGCATACAAGTCTTACTGCCGCACTCAGAGATGTCACTTAAAGTTAATCGTTAGTTAAGTCTCGTGTTGTCATTTTCTTATTCAATGAAATTGAAAAGGACAGCATGAGACTTAACAAATGATTAACTTTAAGTGACGTCTCTGAATATGGCAGTTAGTCCAAATAACAAGATTTACTTGCCTTTTTATAAGTTAACCGGCATTTAAGTACATACATGCCCATACTTATTCACCCTACTTGCAAAATCCGTTTCACGAGTTAATGCCTAAGCTTACCAACACATTTTGCAGCCTTAGAACCAGACAAACCACGAACCAGAGTATATTTGACGAAAAAAATAACATTGTTTTACAAACTTGTTTTTTCTGACAGCTTTAGCTAATTACTATTGATCATGGAGCACCAAACTGTGTTGGTAAGCTTTGACATTGACTCTTGAAACAGATTATAGGTAATTAGTAAATCTATGTCCTACTTACTTTAGTTATCAATTTGTCCACAGGGCTGCCTTC
The DNA here is from genome assembly GCA_947532105.1 of Athrips mouffetella. NCBI lineage: Eukaryota > Metazoa > Arthropoda > Insecta > Lepidoptera > Gelechiidae > Athrips > Athrips mouffetella. The sequence goes on along the minus strand of OX383976.1, from coordinate 3,542,864 downwards.
CCTTGGTGGTGATCTTTGATGTGCCAGACACAGCGTGTCGCATAGAGAACGAAGCCGCGGCCAAATTGATGCAAAAACACAATGTTTACATCAACATACGCCGCAAACCCAAGCAGGGAATCACATCGGTTGTGATCAAGGGCATCGAGAGATGTGCTGGTAAGTTTTTAATACCCATGCTAGTTGCGAGTGAATAGGCTTCTTTATCATTTACTTTAGCAAGTAGTCGAAATTCGTGGTCATGTTTCTCAGGGAAAGTTTTGTTGACTTGGTATGACCATGGGGTCTCATTCCGTACTACGGTTTTTTCGACGGAGTAAATAGCCCGAATTCATTTGGCCCTTTTGTTTCTAATAATTAAACTAAATGTTACTACTAGGTTGGTAGGTAAAGGTGTAAACTATGACATTAATTCAATTTTAACATCCGGATATCAATTTATTCTAAGAAAATACCTTATGGAAAAAATAGCCCGAACAAGGGGTATGTATTTTATATCACAACTCTATTGAAGTAAAAGAGTTATCTTCTATAAGGGACCTATCATCTGTTTTCTCATTTGAATGTTGCGGGGTAGAAATCATAAATTATAAAATTATTTTAGTATGTATTTACAGGATTCCAGGAGCTAGCATTCGAACATTTTTTGACAATTTAATCCGTTTACTCGACAAATTAAAGAAAAAAACCAATAAATCTATAATACTGACTGGTGATTGGAATATTGACATACTGAAGGACACAAATATATCTAGAGAATTAAAAGAGGTGCTGGAAAGCTACAACCTAGACCTGCATATTGACAAACCCACACGGCAACGGGCTTGCATCGACCTTTTTGCCAGCAACATCAAGGAAGCAAAAGGAGATACTTTACCTCTGGCTTTATCAGACCATGACACCGCGCAACTTTTAACCGTGCCTGTAGCTAATAAAGTAGAGCCAATACGATATTATTATAGAACTTTAAGAGCCCAGAAAACATAAATAAATTTAAACATTGTTTACTGAATTACTGCTGGTCAGATGTGTTGGTTGGTGATGATGTAGATATTATATTCAAAAACTTTCACGAGAATCTTAGTCTGCTTTATAATCTGTGCTTTCCGAAATATCAAAAGAAAGTAAGCAATAAGCACAACAAGCCAAACTGGCTAACCAAAGGCCTCAGGACCTCCTGCACAACCAAAAGGAAGTTGCGCATGACATATTATAAAAAGAAAACAAAGACAGCCAAAAAACACTACAGGGTGTTAATTTAATTGCGTGCCATAGCTTAAGGGGTGCTTCAGTTACGATAAAGGAACACAAAAAAAAATATTAAAAAAATCCTACTGAAAAAAAAAACTATAACTCCATTGAAACTTAACTAACGCGGAGCACCGCGCTATCACCGAGCCAGCGCGCGAGAATAGTGGATAAGGTAGGCACATACATAACTGAACGTCTTTCGCGCGCTTTTGATAGTGCGGTGCTCCGGGTCATTGCCCTCCGCGTTAGTTAAGTTTCAATGGAGTTAAATTTTTTTAAAGTAGGATTTTTTTAAATAATTTTTTTGAGTTCCTTTCTCGTTACTGAACCACCCCCTAAGCTATGGCACGCAATCAAATTAACACCCTGTATAGGAACTATACAAAATTATTGAAAAAATGCATAAATTTATCTCAAGCTAAAATAAATAGTAACATTATAAATAATTCTAAAAATAAATGTAGAGCTACCTGGAATATAATTAATAATAATGGAAATAATAATGAATTGCGGGCTATAGATCACTTATCAAAGATTATTAATAACAATACCATTAAAATTGAAGATCCTGAACAGATAGCAACCGAGTTTAATAATTATTTTATAAACTTGCCAAACCCTAAATCAAATCACACGAATACAACCAATTGTAATATAAAACCCAATACTAACACCTTCTTTTTAGCACCCACGGACGAATTTGATATCTTGAACATAATAAAATCTTTAAACAACTCTAACTCCGTTGGTTACGACGAACTTTGCACAAAAATAATAAAAACTTGTGCACAACAACTGGCTCCGTTGCTGGCGCATTTGATAAATAAATCTTTTATGGATGGTAAATTCCCAACCTCTCTTAAATTGTCCATCGTAAAGCCTCTATTTAAAAAAGGAGAGCCCAACCTTGTTGAAAACTATAGGCCTATTACTCTCATACCAGTCCTATCAAAAATAATAGAAAAAGTGTTTTATAAGCGACTCTCCAGTTTTTGTACAAAGTTTAGTATAATCCGACCAGAGCAGCATGGATTTCAAAAAGGAAAATCCACGTCACAGGCATGTTTTAAAATTGTACATGAGATCTCATCTTTTATGGCGAAACGTACCCCAGTGTCTATGATCTTGTTCGACCTGAGTCGAGCTTTCGATTATGTTTCTCACGATTTACTTTTATTGAAACTAGAGCTTTACGGGATACGCGGACACGCACAAAAATGGATCAAGAGTTACCTTAGCGGGAGAGTTCAAAGAGTAGAAATTGAAAAAATAAATAACCTATCGACCCTAACTACCTATAAATCTCAATGTTGCGTAAATAAATTCGGCGTGCCTCAAGGCAGTATTCTTGCCCCATTGTTGTTTATCCTGTATTTAAATGATCTACCTTCTGTTACTCAGTACCCGTCTACCTTATTTGCGGATGATATATCAATCGTAATTAATAAGACTCCAAATATTGACTATAATAAGGAAATTAACGACACAATAAGGAATATAATAGATTGGTTAACACATAATAATCTATACGTTAATATTTCTAAAACAAACTTTATGCAATTTAAAAATAAAAATGGGAGATCATTAAATTTAAAAGTTGTACACGATGACCAGCTGATAACAGAAGTCACTACATAGGCCGAGTCCTGAAGCTGTAATTTTTAATTGGCTGGACATAAATCGAAACCGTCGATTTACTATAAAGTTGCTATATATTGTAATAGGTGGTGGAACATCTATGTGAAAAATATTTTTTAATGAATTGGCTGGCTTTTAGATTCTCCATAAAATCATTTTTTTTGTTTGTTTATGCATGTGAAGTCAAGCCAAAAATCGTAACTAATATCTGATGGGGTAAACTTTTGATGTGGGTTCCAAGGTACCTACTTCAATTAAAACTAAGCAAAAAATATCCACGCATATTTTTTTATAAGCAAATTTGTATGCAAGTTACATAAAAGTCTAGGCAAAAATGGCAACCAAATTATTTTTAATTTGATAGGCTGTCCAGGACAGTTTTTGAGCAAATTACCTAAAATTAAGCATATTAATCTAAAGTTAAATATTTTTGTATTTAATGTTGCAGCAAAAATACCAACTGAATTTTTTTTGTTTAATTACAGTTTTTATCATGTGTTCTTTCCTTTATTTTTAAAATTAAGCATAATTATAAAAAGTTAAAAAAGTTGATTTTTAATTCAATAGATCGCGTCAAGCGAGCGAGAACCGGTAGGCGTGCCGTGCACCCCGAAACTTTTTTCCTCTACGTAATGTCAAGAATATGTCAAGCCTGACATAATATCAGGCTTTTTAGTGTTCTTATTTCAACAGTCCAAGTAGCTAGAGTGGGCTGCAAGTGTCTGGAAAGAATTGTAACGCGACTATTATTTTCCTTATGATGACTATTTATGACTATTTCATGACTATTTTTTGGCATCGTCAAAATAATTTTTTATGCAGTTTTGAGGGACATCAGGGTAGGAGGTATCAGCGTAATCCAACTGTGCGTTCCAATATGCACTAACAGACTGCTTTAGAGCACTGTGAGCGCGCTTAAGTCGGTCCAAATTGACCTAAAGCGTGCTCTAAAGCACTCGCTCTTTCACCGCCTTACGTCATTGACGACGTCATCGTTTCTGCTATCAGTGCTTTAGTCAAATAGGTGGAGCAGTGAAAGCGCTAATGTCAAAATCGATTTGACACATATAAAATCCCACACGTTTGCAGCCAGCTGATGTTTCTCAAGTTTTGATTTTAATGAGTTTGTCTCTAATGGAAATGAGAGTGGATTTGGCGCACATTTTTCAGGGATTAGCTTAGGCTTTGTTAAAGAAAATAAAAACAAAACTGACATTTTGACAGATGAACACGTGAGCGCGCTTAAATCCATTCCAAATTGACTAGAGCCATTAAAGCAGTGATAGCTTTGTGAGCGTGCTAAATCAATTTGGACCGTCCGTGAGTACTGTATACGCTTTTAGCAGCGTTTGTACAATTTGGAACACAGCCCAAGATAGGTAGGAGTAACGATTGTGCAAGAGCAATCTTTGTACTGGTCGGCAAGAAATTTCGCAGCTTTTTCAGTGATCCATACGCACCAAAAAGCTTTCAACTTAACTCCGCCACTTGTGGTTTCCACGAAAGTGTGGTATCAAAAAGTATGCCAATGTTATTTACAGTTTGGGCGTATGGAACACTTTCCCCGTAAAAGACGATTGGAGGGAGAGATCCAAAGTCGACCCTTAAAACGAACCAGTGACTGCCAATTACTATGGCCTGTGTCTTATTTGGATTCACTTGAAATCCGTAAGAGTTACTCCATTCTGAGACATAAGCCAGATCAGCAATATATCAGATACGGCCTTTCCAAGGTCATTAATTCCCGCTTGAGAGTATATTTTGAGATCGTCAGCATACAGGTGGTACGAAGATTCGATTGGGAAAGTCATAGAGCTAATGAAGATAGCGAAAAGGAGTGGGGACAAGACGCCACCTTGGGGTACACCAGCAGATGTTTCACACCACGAGTGATGTGCCTCCGATGTCTGTCTGACTGTCTGTCAGTGGGCTGTATCTCATGCTGCATAAGCTATAAAATATAAAAACTGATCAAGTGCGAGTCGGACTCAAAAAAGGACGAGTTGCACTCCGAGAGTGCCGGCAAAAGTAAAAACTAGAATTTTTGAATATTATGCTTTTTGTAAGGGTCAATCGCGCCATTGCTCGCGTACTTCTTCATCGAGACGTATAATTTGTCTCAGCACATGAGTAGTCTAGGGTCAGTAGTTTTCAGGTTATATCGATTTTTACTTTGACAGCTGTCATCCAAAATGTAGATCTCATCGAGATCTATCATTTGACTCAGCACACGACTACTCTAGAGTCAGTAGTTTCCAAGTTATGGGGATTTTAGTTTGACAGCTGTCATCCGAAATGTAGATCTCATCGAGACCTATCATTTGTCTTAGTACACGAGTAGTCTAGGGCCAGTAGTTTTCGAGTTAAAGCGATTTTTAGTTTGACAGCTGTCATCCGAAATATAGATCTCATCAAGACATCATTTGTCTCAGCACACGAGTAGTCTAGAGTCAGTAGTTTTCGAAATATAGCGATTTTTAGTTTAACAGCTGTCATCCGAAATGTAGATCTCATCGAGACCTATCATTTGTCTCAGCACACGTGTAGTCTAGGGTCAGTAGTTTTCGAGTTATAGCGATTTTTAGTTTGACAGCTGTCATCCGAAATGTAGATCTCATCGAGACCTATCATTTGTCTCAGCTCACGAGTAGTCTAGGGTCAGTAGTTTTCGAGTTATAGCGATTTTTAGTTTGACAGCTGTCATCCGGAATGAAGATCTTATCGAGACCTATCATTTGTCTCAGCACACGAGTAGTCTAGGGTCAGTAGTTTTCGAGTCATAGCGATTTTTAGTTTGACAGCTGTCACCCGAAATGTAGATCTCATCGAGACCTATCATTTGTCTTAGTATACGAGTAGTCTAGGGTCTGTAGTTTTCAAGTTGTAGCGATTTTTAGTTTTACAGCTGTCATCCAAAACCTATCATTTGTCTCAGCACATGAGTAGTCTAGGGTCTTGACAGCTGTCATCCAAAATGTAGATCTCATACATTTAGGATTCGCTTTTAAATAACGATCAAAACCAGTACGTCAAGTCTGTCGTGCACATATCACGTTGTGCACAACAAAAAAAGCCGAGACTATGACCACAGAATATATAATAGTAAACAAGTTTACAGAAGTCGCATTCCTTTGATCTTGGAAAAAACTGCCTATTTCACAGACAGGCCTGCTATGACAAAGACAAAAAAGATGTTTTGGTCTTTATCACACTTTAGAAGTTTTGTATATATTGAGCCTGCTCTAACTTGGTATGCTTATTTTCAAATCCATTTCTATACTTCATCCGAGATCTGACGCGACTTCTGATGCGAGTTAATAATTTTTTCCCCATCTGAAAAAGTGCCAAGCGCCGCTAAAGAAGTTTTCACTTCAAAAATCGACCACAGTAAGTTACTGACATTTCAACTAATACAATTTATATCATGTGGTGGTACGGAACCCTCGGTGCGCGATTCCGACTCGCACTTGGCCGGTTTTTCCCTTTCATTAGATCAAATCCACAATTATTTTGAGTCGCATGTCAAACCTGTAGAATATTCATACAAACTTCCACCCCATTTTTCAACCCCTTGAGGGATGAATTTCGGAAAATCCTTTCCTAATGGGTAGTCTTGACGTACAAAAAAACTACTTACAAAATTTCACATCTGTAGCTTTATCGGTTACGGCTCGGCGTTGATGAATCAGTCAGTCAGTCAGTCGGTCAGGGCATGCTGTTTTATATATTTAGATTAGAAGATCAAAAATATTTTCAGCTTACTACAACCGATGTAAATATTTCATTAATATTTCATTAACTTTAAATTCCGAAGCGCGTACCGAAAAAAACAGCGAAGCAATGCGACGTTGCCGTACCGTGCAATCACGAGCCGTGTACTATGTTAATGTCAATTATGAACTTTATTTCAACTTCTTTAGGGTCGATATAAAGCGTTTTATAATGTAATTTTTATAGAAAAAGATACGCTATTGCCTGAAATGTTTAATTTTCGAAGTAATCAATGTAAGTACAGTTTTAGAGTATAATCAAACACTTTTCATTCAGTTAACTATTTTGGCCAAAGAGAAAACCCTCAATAATTATACCACTGTAAAGCTTTAACATATTTTGTTCACTTTTATGACTGTTTGATCAAGTACGACAAAATTTTGAAGTACAAAAAGTCACGAGATAGTTATGTATTTTGCCCGAGCAGACAAAAAGAAATAAAACTTTTAGTGGGATTTTTTTAATTTAAGCTTTACCTAAGAACTTAGGTGCTTAATTAGTTTGTAAAATACTAAAAGTTTATCATTGAACGAGCCCAGAAAACATTTCGTTTAGTTGTCATTTTTGCCACAGTAACTATTTATATAATAGGGTTTTTTTAATCTGCCGCCTTGTCCCATTTGGTGATATGCTTAATTTTAAGTAATTATGTAATTACTTCCAAGACTTCATAAACCACAAAAAGAAAATCTTGGTTCCGATTTTTGTCTAGGCCAAAATCTAATTATCTTGGGGTAACAGCTAAGTTCTTAGGCCACAATCTTGATGCCAATTTGACTTGGAAGGATCACGTTACTGAGGTTTGTAATAGAATTAACAGATTTACCTATGCTCTTTACCGCCTTAAAAAAATTTGCAATTTGAAGACAGCAAAAATAGCATACCATGGTCATGTAAGCTCTATATTGAGATATGGTCTTGTACTAAGGGGTAACTCAGTTGACATGAATCGTGCATTTTTAAATCAAAAGAAATGTTTAAGAGCTATGTGTGAAGCTGGTCCCATGGATTCCTGTAAACCATTGTTTAAAAAACTGCATCTGCTACCCCTGCCATCGATGTATATCTTGGAGTTAGGTCTCTTTGTGAAACATAACTCTGAAAAGTTCATAAGAAAACAAGACACTTTCTCCTTCAATACAAGGTATCCTGATAGATTAGTGGTTGTTCCGGGTACAACAACTTGTTTTCAAAGAAGTAGCTACAATATGGCAGTAAGAATATTTAACAAAATTCCAGATGACATAAAAACCTTGCCCGAAAATAGGTTTAGAAATGCCTTTTACAATTTTTTATGTGAAAAATGTTTTTATAGCGTTGACGAGTATTTAGAATTTAAGTGAATTTTGACATTGTAATTTTGTAATTAAGAGTAATATAGGTTAATATAACATTCTTTAATAATATATAAATTGAAATGAAATGACATGCATGCATATTATTAATGTGTTAAATAATTGTAATATCATTGGTTAAATATAATCTTATCATAATTATTTGCATGCCAAATTTGTTTATTGGTTAAGTGTGTGATACTACAAAAAATTTAACAACTTGTAAACCACATTTACTGCAAATAAAGCTTTCTTATTCTTATTCTTAATTTTCGGCACAAATTTGTTCTATGACGTGAGGCATCTGTACTAGTATAGTATTATATTATCTGCGGTATGACCTTTCTTTTCGGGTTTACTGTACCCAACGAAGCAAGGAGGTTTTTGTTCTGAGACTGTACCACACCCAGCGCAAATTTGAAATTGGAAGGTCGCGTAGGCTGCATGTTCAGTACAAAAGACCCTCGGAAGGAGCACGAGAATCTCTAGGCTGGTGCGCGCGGGGGTGCGGGGTGGATTGGAAGGGGGCGGAGAGTGTCCGTTCTGTATGGTATGATAGTACTATCACTTTATTCTGTGACTGTACTATGTGCTTTTGGTGGACCGTATTTTATAAACAGTATAATTTTTTGTCAATGGGCTAAACTGGACTTGGTCTTCACCTCAATCTAACCACTATTACCATCTTCAGCCTCCGTGGTGTAGTGGTTAGAGCGCTCGGCTCTCGATCCGGAGGTTCTGGGTTCGATTCCCGGTGGGGACACTGTCAAACAAAAATCTCTTTGTGCGACCTCCCCACTTTGATTGAATTAACTGATTGTCCGAAAAGTTAGATGATTCCGTGCTTCGGAAGGCACGTAAAGCCGTTGGTCCCGACTACTATCTACGGATGTAGTCGTTAATGAGCCATGTCAGAGGCCTTTGGCGGCTCAACCACTCTGACACAAGGGTTTGTGAGGTCGGTGATCGACCTTGCAACCCACACGATATGATGATGATGACCATCTTCTGTGTTCTAGTGTAAGTGTGCCTGCTAGGCGCATTGTATAATGTCGTAGATAGTTTGCAGAATCAGCAATGTAAGCCGAATTTGTTTCTGAATTAGGGAAGGTGTGATCGTGGCTTTAGACAAACACAACCTAACCGATCCCGGTGTTAGGTTCTCTTGCGATTACAACGCACGAGTCGAGCGAGTGAAGTGAGCGTGCCGCGGCCAGTGAGTCCCTTAAGCTCAAGTCACACAGAGGCGGTATGATTGCGAAAGCGGTCCGGGGCGGTTTGGCGGAAACAAAATACCGCGCCGCGACCGCTTTTCAATGTGACAGGGTGCATATGAACTCATACTTTACAAAAAATACCGGCTCCGGAACGCTTCCGCTACCGCCTCAGTGTGACTTGGGCTTTAAGTGGATTCGCGTTTGGCTTACTCTTGACCTCGATCTAGTCTTGAGGACAGAGATGAGGTCAACGATGGGACGAGCTTACCCAGAAGAAGCCTATTTACTCGCAAATCACAAAATTATAACGAAGTCAATGATGCACTTGGACAGATTCAACAATTTAGTCCTAAACGCCAAAAAAACTAAATGTATTAAATTTGCACTACCAAATGTAAGGTCTACTTCACATAACATAGTATTGAATAATGAACCATTAGATTTTGTAAATAGTACAGTTTTCTTAGGGTTAACACTAGACTCGAACTTCAATGGGGCCCTCATATAACGGCTCTTTCTGGTCGATTGAGTTCGGCTGCATATGCTGTCAGAAAAATTAGACAACTTACTGATGTAGCTACCGCAAGGCTGGTTTACTTTAGCTACTTCCATAGCATTATGTCTTATGGCATACTGCTTTGGGGCCGAGCAGCTGATATACATTCAATATTTGTTTTACAAAAGAGGGCTATAAGAGCAATTTATTGCCTGAAGACTCGTGATTCCCTGAGAGAACTGTTCAAGGAAATCAACATAATGACAGTGCCATGCCAGTACTCGTATATCTATGAAAATATTATGTATGCTAGAAAGAACATTCATCAATTACCTAAAATTTGTGACAGGCATAATTTTAATACTAGAAATAAGCACAAAATTGATCAACCATATACTAGATTAACTAAAGTCAATACATCTTTCGTTGGTCTGTGTGTACGATACTACAACAAAATAGCTGACAATGTAGTGCAATTACCTGAGAGAAAGTTTAAAGAATGTGTAAAGCAAACGTTATGTAAAAAAGCTTACTATAGATTAGATGACTATATGAATGACAAAGAGGTATGGTGCTCTGATATTCCAGCGAAACACAAGAAACACATTGTAAAAAGCCGACTCTTAAAGTAGGCGGTGCTGCAGTGGTTTATTGCCGTTTCTTTTACGCTGCCATAGCACGATCCGAAACGGCGTAGACTCGCTCTATTTGAATTGTATTCTGCATGACATTCAATAAGTATTCTGTAAAGAATCTACATTGAATAAATAATCTGAATCTTGAAGAGATTCGTGTTATATGAACTCCGTGAACTCGGTAACACACACGCAGGCAGAGAATTTCACTCTTTGGCCGTGCGCATTTTAAAAGATGTTTCAAAGCGCTTTGTGCGGATGTGTGGAATATCAACCAGGTGTGGATGATATCCTGCGGTGAGTCTGGAATCCCGATGGTAAATTCAAATTCTAATAATTTATTTCAGATATAGATCCATACAGTGTTAGTAACAATAAACTTATACTATGGTTAGTAAAAACATACACTAAAATGTTTGGTGTATGTGGAGGCTCACCCAGTGACGCAGTAGAGGGGAGTCCCACCTGTCAGCGAACACCTTCAGGAGGCTGCTAGAGCTGGCACGGAGCCTGGTTAACATGGAGGCGTAAAAGGGTGATGGTGGAATGAGCTCATGGATGGAGAATAATCAATATAATCAAAAATTAAAGCTCGTGGCCAGAAGTTCAGTTTATTTACGGCTTTTTTATGACAATTTGAATAACAACACTTGTTTTTGTTCCCCAGGTGACATCTACGAAGCCCGCCGCGACTTACTCGGCGGTAAAGAGCCCGTGATAGCGGCGGAGATCCCAGAGTCGTACAGTATCCCCGCTATGAGCTCGTCTGCGCTCCACAACCTGCTATTCAATCCGTTCGCACCCGCGCAACTCAACTCGCCGTGTGATTACAACCCTTTAGCTGAAATGGGTAAGGCTTCTGAATCTTTTGATAAAAGGATATGGATTTGTCAGTGGATGGATTGTCAATGTCTGAATGGATAGATGTGTCAATAAATGGATGGATAGATGTGTCAATGTATGAATGAATGGATGTGTCAATGTATGAATGGATGGAAGGGTCAATGTCAGAATGGACGGATGTGTCAAAGTCTAAATGGACGGAAGTGTCGATGAATGGATAGATGTGTCAATGAATGTATGGATGGATGTGTCAATGAATGAGTGGATGGATGTGTCAATGTATGAATGGATGGAAGGGTCACTGAATGGACGGATGTGTCAATGTCTGAATGATTGGATGTACAGATCGCTTAAAAACATTATAAATATCGACACAAAATTAGCTGTATTAGAAAACCTTTTATTAAATCTAGTTTTTAAATACCATTTTTTCAAATGTTTTCAGTGAAATGCGTATAGAGGTCGCAAATTTCACATCAGGCTGGACCATGTTAGCCTAGTTGGTAAAAGCGTCTCCGATACTGACGGAGAAGACGCAGGTTCCAATCCTGCCTGTGGTTGTGAAATTTTACGATTTTCTACTTTGTAGAATGTTCAGTGTAAGCCGAAAAAAGTGCTAAAAAGAGCGAGAAACGTAAAAAAGCGCGAATCCGCTCTGTTCTAGCACGCACATAGCCCTTCGCGCTGCCCTTTGTTAGAAAGGAAGGTGTTTTTGACTATGGACAGCGTCTTAAGGGCTTTCCTGCAGTCAACTAGCACCCCCATCAGTTAAAAAAATATTACTCGCTAAATACAAAACTTATCGAAAATCTGTCATACTAGATTGAATTAAAGGTACCTTAGTTTATTTAGAACCTATCAATCCTGAAAAATATAGTTCTCTGTAGTTACAGATACAAAAAGTGCAAAAAAGCTGACACTTTTAGCAGTTTTTGTGTCTGTAACTACAGTGAACTATATTTTTCAGGATTGATAGGTTCTAAATAAACTAGGGTACTTCAATCTGGTAAGACAGATTTTCGATAAGTTTTGTATTTAGCGAGTACTTAATATTTTTTAACTGATGGGGGAGCTAGTTGACTGCAGGAAAACCCCTAACAAAAGACTCATTTCCAGGTTACGCGATGGGCAGCCCCATGTTCGCCCGGCCACCCACGCCGGGCGGGTACCCTAGTCCACTATCCCCCGCGCTGACGCCGCCCGGCTACAGCTGGATGATCCCTTCTCCACAGCCCCGCGCCGCGCCTTTCCACTACCCCATGGTGCCTAACCACAACTCCGTCATTTATAACAACCAGGGCGGCTCTTGGAACCGTGAGTATTCGAAAACTTCGGTCATTTATATACGGTGACATCCATCCATACAGTGACACATCTATCTATACATTGACACATCTATCCAAACATTGACACATGTATCCATACAGTGACACATTTATCCATATAGTGACACATCTATCCATAAATTGACACATCTATCCATACATTGACACATCTATCCATACAGTGGCACATCAATACATAAATTGACACATCTATCCATACATTGACACATCTATCCATACAGTGACACATCTATCCATACAGTGACACATTTATCCATATAGTGACACATCTATCCATAAATTGCCACATCTATCCATACATTGACACATCTATCCATACAGTGGCACATCTATCCATACAGTGACACATCTATCCATACAGTGACACATCTATCCATACAGTGGCACATCTTTCCATACAGTGACACATCTATCCATACAGTGACACATCTATCCATACAGTGACACCTCTATCCATACATTGATCAATTTACCAAACGGTCAACTTCCTAAATGGTCGCTTCCTACATGATCAATCTCTAAAATCTTCCCAAATGGCCAAGTTCCCAAATAGTCACATGATCAATAATCTCTCTAATGGATAATATCCTTAAAGGATAACTTCCCAAATAGTGAATTTCCTCAATGGTCAACTTCTCAGCATAAGAACAGCCCATATGGGCAACTTCCCACATTTAGAACATCCCAAATGGGCAACTTCCCAAATTGAAAACATCCCAAACAGGCAACTTCCCAAATGGAAAACATTCCACATGTTCAACTTACAACACAGGGTATCCTAGTTTAGGCTCCAGCCTCAACAACTTTCTGTTTGTAAAAGTTTGTAGAGGTAATAAAGATTTTTTTTTATTAACTTCCCAAATGAGCCCATTACCAGATGAATAACTTCTCAAAACTTCAACTCCCACCACCTGTAAACACTTTATTTGTTATTTGCAGCGATGTTGGGCGCAGAACTAGGCGCGGAGCCGCAGCCCACAGTGACGGTGCAACCACCCTACTCGCACCAGCCGCAGCCTGACACCAGATCGGTAAGGTTTTTAGCGAAACCATCATTTTTACAATTTTAATGCTGTTTGCGCTCTGTTAGCTGTGTGTTATATCTAGTAAAATTGAGGCGCTGTTTGCGTTCTATTAGCTGTGTGTTAGGTTAGGTTACTTAGGTAAGGTTAGGTTTTATTATGTAGTAAAATAATTATTCTCTAAACGTCATTTTATTTGCTTGTACTTTTGTCACCCTACAGAATCGATTTGCTCAAGCATGGCCGGGCAAATAGTCCAACGTTCGAACGATATGGCGGGTATTATATAGGTAGACAGACAAATCAAGAAATGCCGGCGTATCGTGATGTGCCCTGGCAGATCTCGATCGGCCCAATTCAACGATCGGCCTACGACATATATATATATATATACAAATATTGCTTGTTTAATAGTATAGGATACAAAATCATTTACTAAAAAAGTCGTGTAACAAATGAACATAAAGTAACTACACTAGGCTAGGCCTGTGTCACGACCAATTGAGTCTGCGAGACCACCTCGCTCTATGATAAAGGCCTGCCCGTGGTAGTGATTTTTCAATAATTTCATACATACATACATAACATCACGCCTCTTTCCCGTCGGGGTAGGCAGAGACCACAGTCCTCCACCTGCTACGATCTTGACATACTTCCCTTGCTTCCTGTACTTTCATCAATCCTTTCATACATGCTCGTCGGTTTAGGGTACTTTTAACCTGGCCTTTATTCAGTACGTCCTGAATTTGGTCCTGGTACGTTCGCCTAGGCCTTCCCCTTCCAACGTTTCCATTCACTCTCATTCATTCATTCATAGTATAAATAAATACTTTGTGTTGTAGGGCGCCCCTCGCCACGTGATGAACTGTAGCCGCGCCACGAGTGCCGGCAGCAGCGGGTACCATAGCAACTTCACCGGCAGCACGGCCTCCCTGGACACAGGTACAGTCAGCATCATCTACAGGGTGTAAGAAAAAGGGTATACCAACCCTGAAGGATGTGAATCTGCCCATGAAACTGAACAACTTTCCCTAAGGAACCCAGATCGACGAAATACGAATATTTTTTTTTGACTTCCCATAGAATTAAGATCGGCTTGTAAGTTTTCTGCATCCTCAATAGAAGTTATAGCTGAAAAAATCTTCATATTTTTGTGCCAAGTTTATGCAAGGATACAGCTCGGCCTTGGATCTCCTATTATCGAGGAACATTAGTCGAAATAGGAACTTTTACTCCTACAGAAACTGAATCAGCCGATAGCGCATTTTGTATCGGAACTCGGAAGTCAACCTTTTTTTTGTATTTCGACATACTTAGATAAGTTTCTTTGGGAAAGTTGTACAGTTTCATGGTCACAATCACATGCTTTAGGATTATACCATTTCTGTTACACCTTGTAGAAACTTGATCAACTGATAGTGATGTGCATGGGAAGTAAAAATATATTTTTTTACGTATTTCAACCAATGTTTCTAAAAACGTTGTTCATTTTCATAGGCAAATTTCGTCATTGTTATAACCTTTCGGATTCACCTTTTGAACTAATCTTATGTTTATCGTGTTCAGGCAATGACGGTAGCAACGTGGTATCTCCTTCAATGTCTCCGATCAGCAAGACTCACAGCCCTGCTCCGTCCACCTCTACTCACTCCAACAACGACACCGTCAACTCGCAGCAAGGTGACTATACTCACATACATACAGCAACGTGGCGTGTATCTTAGTGTCTCCGATCAGCAAGACCCACAGCCCTGCTCCGTCCACCTCTACTCACTCCAACAACGACACCGTCAACTCGCAGCAAGGTGACTATACTCACATACATACAGCAACGTGGCGTGTATCTTAGTGTCTCCGATCAGCAAGACCCACAGCCCTGCTCCGTCCACCTCTACTCACTCCAACAACGACACCGTCAACTCGCAGCAAGGTGACTATACTCACATACATACAGCAACGTGGCGTGTATCTCAGTGTCTCCGATCAGCAAGACCCACAGCCCTGCTCCGTTCACCTCTACTCACTCCAACAACGACACCGTCAACTCGCAGCAAGGTGACTATACTCACATACATACAGCAACGTGGCGTGTATCAGTGTCTCCGATCAGCAAGACTCACAGCCCTGCTCCGTCCACCTCTACTCACTCCAACAACGACACCGTCAACTCGCAGCAAGGTGACTATACTCACATACATACAGTAACGTGGAGTGTATCTCAGTGTCTCCGATCAGCAAGACTCACAGCTCTGCTCCGTCCACCTCTACTCACTCCAACAACGACACCGTCAACTCGCAGCAAGGTGACTATACTCACATACATACAGCAACGTGGCGTGTATCTTAGTGTCTCCGATCAGCAAGACCCACAGCCCTGCTCCGTCCACCTCTACTCACTCCAACAACGACACCGTCAACTCGCAGCAAGGTGACTATACTCACATACATACAGCAACGTGGCGTGTATCTTAGTGTCTCCGATCAGCAAGACCCACAGCCCTGCTCCGTCCACCTCTACTCACTCCAACAACGACACCGTCAACTCGCAGCAAGGTGACTATACTCACATACATACAGCAACGTGGCGTGTATCTCAGTGTCTCCGATCAGCAAGACCCACAGCCCTGCTCCGTTCACCTCTACTCACTCCAACAACGACACCGTCAACTCGCAGCAAGGTGACTATACTCACATACATACAGCAACGTGGCGTGTATCAGTGTCTCCGATCAGCAAGACTCACAGCCCTGCTCCGTCCACCTCTACTCACTCCAACAACGACACCGTCAACTCGCAGCAAGGTGACTATACTCACATACATACAGTAACGTGGAGTGTATCTCAGTGTCTCCGATCAGCAAGACTCACAGCTCTGCTCCGTCCACCTCTACTCACTCCAACAACGACACCGTCAACTCGCAGCAAGGTGACTATACTCACATACATACAGCAACGTGGCGTGTATCTCAGTGTCTCCGATCAGCAAGACTATGCGAAGTACAAAATAACTCTGGCTGTGACCGTTAATGCACAGAAGTCACAATGAGTCGCGGGGGTGAGCGCGGCAGGTGGGGGAGGCGAGCGAGTCGTTCATTGGTTCTCTTCCTGTCACCCATGCGCAGATAATACCCGTCAAAGCCAAACGTATTCTGCACACGCTATACGAGTACTCACTCCAACAACGACACCGTCAACGCGCAACAAGGTTAAACTTGCGTACAATGCGCGCATCGAAAGTAGAGGGAATTTCGCGCAGGTCCAGCCTAGCGTCCCTCCCCACTTGCCGCCAAAATGGCCTGCGAACTGTCTACTGATTTAATCTGTGCTACTGCGCAGGTTAACCACATGATCCGTCAGGACATCGGGCTTTAAAAACCGTGTAAAACCTTTTATCTACTCTCATATCGTTAATCCTCAATAATGCGTTCAAAAATTCTAGGTTAACATCTTCATAATGTTAATCTGTGCTTAGAAACACTCTTAGCAGCATTTTTTTATCTGTGGGAGTATATTATGAAGTATTGAATTTACTAACAGTCATCGCGGGAGAACTATTAAACAATTTTTTAATTTTTATAGGCGCGCCATTGACAGCTTGATGCATTTGTAGTCTGTGGTTGCAAGGAGGTTTTATTTCAATAACGGAAAAGTCAGCAAACAAAAGTTGTATTTACATATTTTTAATAGTTTTGTAACGAAATAAATGACAAAATCGTTTACGATTTGCCTTCGAGTGTTTTTAAAGCAGCTATAGGAACTTCGCTTAGCAGTTATCACCGGAAAAAGAGAAAAACATTAAGGTTTGTTATTGAACACATTATTTTAGGATTCACGATATGAGAGTAAATAAAGTTGTGTATGCAACTCCACATAATTAGGTATAAAACACTCGTGTCTTCTATTATGGAACTTGGCTCGCTACGCTCGCCTGCGTCCCATAAACCGACACTCGAGTTTTATGCCCCTCATTATGTACCTACCGTTGCATAAACTACTATTAAAGGCTTATTCTGGGGGATAAATGCAACAACTTTTGTTCATACGACTTTTCGAATATCGCAAATTAAATTTTAGAATTTTCATACGAATTGGATCGATCAGCTGATCATTTTAGGAGTCATAATTTTCTTTTTGCGAATTTCGAAAGTCGTAGATCAAAAGTCGTTGGGTTTGGCCCACCCATTTTATACTCCTAAAAAGTTTTACACCATTTTTTAAAGCCCTGTATATTTTGTGGCAAAGTGACTATAAGAGGCTCTTCTTACGATCGGATTGGACCGCTCCGAATTTAGCTCCGGACCGCCATTTTGTCCAATAGTGTTGTCGGACTGTCCCTAACGACAATTTAGCCATTGGTCAAATATGTGGTCCGGACCTAAATTCAGAGCAGTCAGCAGTCCGATCTGATCGTGAGTAGAGCCTCTAAGTATTCCACGTATAATGCGAGCAGCGAAAGATGAGACCTGTCAGATGAAAGTAGAGGGGATTTTGCGCAGGTACAGCCTAGCCCCGCTTGTAAATTACATCACGCCTCTCTCCCGTCGGGGTAGGCAAAGACTGCTAAGATCTTGACACACTTCTCTTGTATGCCGTTCTATTCGATATTTTCTTTAATAAAGAAAGTGATATCACAACCACAAGATATTCATTTATTTATTTTTATTTACATAAAACTATTAATGTACCGAAAACTGAAAGGGTGTGTTCAGTCAACGAAACTGAACAACTTTCCCAAAGAAAAATGTTTGGGAAAGGAAAAAAAATGGCTTCTTCATACAAACTTATCGATCAAAGTGAGCAATTTGTACGGAGAGGTCAAAATTTTTATTTTTGTTTTCCAAAAATTTTGTTTAGGAAAGTTGTTCAGTTTCGGTACACCACCGTCCCTTACACCCTGTATTACTGTTGGACAGAACTAGCAAACATAATATCGGAGTTGCCGCTATCAGAACGCCGGGCGCCGGGCTGCGAGAAGAAGACGCTGGAAACTCTCGGGAAACTATCGCCCGCCAACTCTCCTGCGAGACTCAACGCCCCGCTGCAAGACTATAGACACCTCAAGCAAGAAGCGAGCAAGGTAAATAGATACGTAATTTGTCTAACCCTTATCACAGATAGGACGCAACTTTGAAGGGTGTGAATCTTCAAGAATCTGCCCAAAAAATTTGACAAGTTTTCCTAAGGTCAAAATACGGACAAAACGCTGAAATCTCTCAGGAAACTATCGCCCGCCAACTCTCCTGCGAGACTCAACGCCCCACTGCAAGACTATAGACACCTCAAACAGGAAGCTAGCAAGGTAAATAGATATGGAATTTATCAGATTTTTAGGGTTCCGATACCAAAATGGTAAAAAAAGGAACCCTTATGGTGCGACTTTTGTCTGTCCGTCTGTCTGTCTGTCACACCTCTAAATCTCAGCAACCACTCATGCTATCGACCTGAAATTTGGAATAGTTTTGGAATATAGTTGCCCAACTTATTTGCACATGAAAAAATTATGATTATTAATGTAAAGGAGGCCAAAATAGGGGTAGGGGGGGGGGGGGGGGGGCAAATTTCAAATTGTCGCCACTAGGTCGAGTGGGGTATCATATGAAATGGAATTACTTGTACATTCTAAAATATAATTTTTGTATTTTGCTGCAAATAACCTTTACAAACGAATTTAGTTTTGCGGTCCTAAAAATGGACTTTATTGCTTCCAAAAATACAAAAAGTATATCGGAACCCTCGGCGCGTGAGTCAGACTCGCACTTTACCGGTTTTTTTACAAGGTATCTCAGATAGGACGCAACTTTGAAATATGAACAAAATGCTGAAACTCGGGAAACTCTCACCCGCCGGATCTCCTGCAAAGCTCAACAGCCCTCTGTAAGATTATAGACACCTCAAACAGAGGCTAGCACGGTAAATAAATCATCACCGACCGAGAGCCCTATTTATCTACGGAGTCTGCTACTTACGGTCAAAATGTAGCTTCATATTCTAATAAATAAATATGGGTCGAAATACCAAAAGAAAAATGTTTAAACTCTCGGGAAACTATTACGAGTACCCGCTGGCTCTCCTGGACCTTTGGGAACACAATCCCAAAGAAACATGGTTTGAAAAATGAGAATAAAAATTGGCTTACCCTTATAAATCTTTCGCCAACAATATGGGAGGTCAATTTGTTTTCTTCGTTGGTCGATCAAATGTTTCTTTGGAATATGTTGATTTTTCTGTGTTCAAATTTGTGTTGGATAGGAGTATAAAAATAACTCAGTATGGGGTACATTTTTACTCTGGTTGGCTGGAACAGATCTCTTCATAGAGATAAGCTCGCCATTGTGAACATCTTCTATCACTACTGTTCGGTTTTATTGTGCACAATAAAGAATATATATATATTATATATATTAGGTCTTTACCTATGAAATTGCCGTTTTGTATGGCGAATTTTAGGTAAACTGAATTTTCAGTACTAACATTTTTGCATTTTTCTTAGGAATTATAAATCCAATTTTTTTTATTTTTTTTAAGCATTATTGGAAAGACATTAGGCTAACAGAAGCTTAAATTTAATTTTCGAAAAATATTATCTGTAAATAAATATAACAAATCTAATGATGAAATCGGACGACATTTAAGACGATCAATTTTCAAACCTTTAATTTTATATATCAAACTAAAAATAAAAACTTTATTTTATGCGTAAATTGATAACCTTGAAGTCAACTTTCAAATATAAATCACATGAAAAAAATAGGATTAGAATTATAGGAATTATGATCTCATTAATCTGTAAGAAAATTTCGGCAATTTCATAGGTAAAAACCTATTATATCTGGGGGCACGGCAGTGTCCCCGCCAAGTTACATTTTACAACAAGATCATCTGAACCTATCCATATCTAATAAACCTATCCTGAACCTATCCTATCCATGATGCAAACCTGAGCACTCTTCCTATCCCATCCTGTGATGACTTATTATTCCATCTGATCATCGCCTTTTTTTCACTGCATCCTTTCATTATTTACATGATTACTAGATTTTCGTGTTTTTGTACACTAGGCGATGCGGGAAAATGTCGGCAGTGGGTATAGGGTGCCAACGCCTCGCTGGTCGGGGTATTACTTCAGCCACACTTCTCCTGGACCTATCAACCTTGACGGTTCACCAACACCTAGCTCTACGGGAAATACAGCTACTGTAAGTATCTTAATACTTTAGTAAATACTTATTCGATTAGAGAAACTGTTTCAGGAAATGTAACAGGGCATTTCTTGAGCCACGGAAACGTCTGTCGTAGATATTTGAGCTGACGACGACGCCTCGACGAGATTCAGATAATTTTATTCAATGTAGATTCTTTACATAATACTTAATGAATGTCATGCAGAATACAATGCAAATAGAGCGAGTCTCCACCGTTTCGGATCGTGCTATGGCAGCGTAAAAGCAACGGTAAGAAACCACTGCAGCACGGCCTACTTTAAGTCTTCTTTTTATAATGTGTTTCTTGGGTTTAATATCAGAGCACCATACCTCTTTGTCATTGATATAGTCATCTAATCTGTAATAAGGTTTTTTTATTTAACTTGCTTTATTAATCTTTAAACATCATCTAGCAGTCTAGTTAGCACTGCAAAATTGTTAAAAACTTGAGTAGCTTCCTTGATCCTTGTAATTCAATGATACCTAACATCACAGCTACCGTGTCGTCTCTCTTCAATATCGTCGCTTTAACTGATAGTCAATGATAGGGATGTTTCTTAAGTCAAGAGTAAAATAATTTTACTTCTGCTGAAATTCTACTTTAGTTGATTAATAATTATTGAAAAATGATGGAAAATGAACACTTTACATTTGTGGAGTTTTAAATGTACTTTTATGACGGATGTCACCATATGACCTGTCGTCAGCCATCTGTTTCCAGAAAAGTAGACCGTTCAGGAAATTGGACCGATTGGGAAAGTGGACGCATTAGGAAATTGAGGAATAAGGAAAAACAAGGAGACCGTTTGGGAAAGTGGACCGAACGGTAAAGAGGACCGATCGGGAAAATGAACCGATCGCACCGGAGGGAATTCAGTGTTTAAAAATCTATAAACGATGGCAAAAATTTACGACATTTTAGTTTGCGAATTTCATACAGAATCTATTGTATTGACTTATATTATAACACAGAGTAGCCAATGATCTTACATTTACCATGATAGCGTACTCTTAACAATTTGTACAGAGGTAAAACGAGCAGAGCAAGACATCATAGGCGATGTACTTCGTCCCTTTCTAATTATTGCCATACTAATGAAGTTTGCACAATTTCCGTGCAAAATGTTAACTTTTATAAACACAAATTTATATACCTACGTATTTTTAAATACTTATTTGAATAATTTTCAACGTGCAAAGTATAAACTTCTCTCTCAGTTTCATTAAATATTGATAAATGCAGAAAATCATTTTCTTTTGATTTATCTGGATTAAACTCTTTGGTAAAATGATTTTTAGCAAAGATTTTGCATGACATTTTGTTGATGTTGTCATGGCAACATAAACAAAATGTCATGTAAAATCTATTAGAAAGGGACAGCTTCATCTCATCTTACATCCTACTCTACCCGCATAATTTTGGAAGAGCGCAATCTGGTTAAAAGCGCCACGCGCGAAGTACTAAATCTATGAGAGTAGCTCATTTGACTGGTCGGAAAGCAATGGATTATTGTCTTGACTATTTCCAGCCCGAGAAAGGTTGGAACCGCTCCGAGCTGGTGCGCCCCAACATCGTGTCGCCCCCCGCCCCCGCCCCCGCCCCGGCCCCCGCAGCCCCCGCAGCCGCCGCACCCCCCCTCCCCCTCCCCCTCCCGCTCGCCGCCGTGCCGCTACCAGCAGCTGTCGCAGCTGCTACGAGACATCGGGCTTCACAAATACATCGGTAAGTATCACATGGCAGTCGTAATAACGTAAATTGATTAGAATGATAGCAAGACGGAGCGATGCGAAACGACATTGGAGCGACAGAGACACCTATCGTCCGTCCTGCTCTATTCTGCTGTCATTCTAAATGCCGAAATGGTGGAGGTGCTTGGATTTTATTTACTAGTTATAACTTCTTCAAGATGTCTTTTCTTTCTATCTCTGTCAATTATCTTCTGTCTTCACTTGTTCTCGTTCCTCTTCCTCTCTTTCTTTATCTTCCCTCTACTTGTATTTCCCCCCACCGATAGCGGACTATACGGATGGTGACCTTTCTTCCTGAGTGCGTCCTTAAATAGTGTCCCCTCTGACCTCCGCCCTCTCCCCTACCAGCAGCTGTAACAACTTCTAAGAGACATCGGGCTTCACAAATACGTCGGTAAGTCTCACATTCAACAACTCAATTAATATAAAGATTGTTTACAAAATACTTTTTTAATGTCGTACCATACAAAACAATTCAAGTAGAGCAAGACTACTGCCAGAACCATATCTCAGGGTTGGAATCATCATCTACTGTAACACTCTTTTCTTTTTTATGGTCAAAGTTTCTCTTCGCTTATGGTCAAAGTTTTTTTCCACCGACGTGCAGCCAACACGTCTTTCTTTTTCACAAATTAAGCGAAAGTATTTCATTGCGAAATGGTGGAGATGTAGGGATAATCTTTTGCTCTCTTCTACGTCTATTTATCACCCCCATTTTTCTCTGCCTCTACCTTACTTTCTATTTTTTCATCTTTTGCTCTCTTCTACGTCTATTTATCACCCTTATTTTTCTCTGCCTTTTCCTTTCTTTCTATTTTTTTCATCGTTTGCTCTCTTCTATGTCTATTTATCACCGTTATTTGTCTCAGCCTCTGCCTTTCTTTCTATTTTTGCTCTCTTCTACATCTATTTATCACCCTTATTTTTCTCTGACCTTTCCTTTCTTTCTATTTTTTTCATCTTTTGCTCTCTTCTACGTCTTTTTATCACCCCTATTTTTCTCTGCATCAACCTTACTTTCTATTTTTTCATCTTTTGCTCTCTTCTACGTCTATTTATCATCCTTATTTTTCTCCGCCTCTATCTTTCTCTCTTTTTTTCTGCCTCCTCGTATATTCTGCCTCCTCCTATATTCTGCTTTAGTTTTCCTTAATCACCTGTAATGACACATACGGGGTTTTACAGTGGGCCTAATGTCCATGGTTACACTTTGACTCTCAGCAGGTCTTCCGGTTTCAGTGTTAGCCTCCGTGGCCCTCGATTCGGAGGTTCTGGGTTCGATTGCCGGGACACTGTCAAACAAAAATCTCTTTATGCGACCTCTACCCAGTTTGGTTAGGACATTGAATCACCTGATTGTCCGGAAAGTTAGATGATTCCGTGCTTCGGAAGGCACGTTAAGCCGTTACTACTATCTACTGACTACTATCTACGGATGTAGTCTTTAATGAGCCATGTCAGAGGCCTTCGGCAGCTCAAAAACTTTGACACCAAGGTTTGTGAGGTCGGTCATCGACCTTGCAACCCACACGACATGATGATGATGAGTGGTTTCTATAGCGTAGCGCTGATTTAGCTTATACAGATGTGGTGTGTATCACAACATCCCATGAAATGTCCACTACAGGACTGGGAGCTCCCTCCAGAATTCTAGCTTTTGTTGGAAAATTTTTGAGGGGTCCCTACCGCGCTCTTTCGAGAAATTGAGGAACTGTTTAAACAGCCTACACAACCAGGCCACAGTCCAAAATAGTGTCATCTATTTTTGAATAATAGAACTACGTAATAGGACGTGATAAGACCCTCATAACCTAAAATGCGTATGCTTATTTCATGCACCTTCTCTATAGCCTGCCTGGCGTAGTGGTTTTAGCCGTTGCATGACAAACATTGAGCTCACGGATTGAATCGGAGCTATGTATATTTTTTATCTCTAATTCACTTTTTTTAATTAAATATTAATTCATAGTTTAAGTAATATGGTGTTAAAACAAACAAAATATACTTATTTTTAGACAGTTTATTCAAAATTTCATTTAAAACTAGACACTAAAGAATCATCTTTTTTTATCTCAAAAGAACCAACATGTAAGTATTACAATCTACATCTTTCGAGATTTTTGAAATGATTCTATAAAAAAATATACATAAATAAAAATTCATAACAAAAGAAAACAACCCAAAATATGAAAATATTAAGACTTGCAAGATCAAAGGTTCCTCCTGGGTTGGTTGACATGTTTACTCCACTAGATTTTCATCCATCTTTATCCGAAATTAATTTAATTTCTTTAGTAAAGTATATGTGTTCTCCCAATCAAAATTTTAAAGTCTTGCTTCACGATTAACTACGGACAGTTTTTGACCAGCTGCACGATAATGTTTTCGATTTCGATATGTTATAGGTGATATTACATCCTCGGGGTAAACTTTGACAATATCATGATGATGATGTTCCTTTGCTATTGCTTCATTAACATCGCCAGTTTTTCGTATTGTCGAACCCACCAAACGCAAACTTTCCAGAAATACTTTTAATACTAATATGCCCATAGTGTTATAATTTTGCACTTTAAAAATCAGTTTAATAACACATGATAAATATTTGAAGAAATCGTGTGACTAAGAGCATCTCAAAGCGAATTTGATTTGTATCCTGATGCAAACTACCTTCATTGTTATATTGTTAGCAAACTACCTTCATTATTATATGTTCGCGTCACTTGCGCTGCTATCATAGCTGATCAAAACATATGATGACAAATTTCATCAAACTCTCAACAAGTTTAATAGCGCATTGGTTAAAGGTGTTGCCTTAATTATAACGAATCGGGTTCGATACCCAACAACCTCATAAAATTGTTTTTGTTATAAAAACATACTTATAGTTTAATAGAATTTCGCTGATGGAATCTAAGAAAACACAAAATAAATAAGTAAAATGAGTACGATCTGACCGAGTAACGAGCCCAGATCAGGTTTGAGCGCATAGTTTTCAACTTAATAAATAGCGCTTTCCAGAACATAAATTACCATTTTACGTACTGGGGGGTCAGGTAATGCAAACTTTGACTGTACCATAGTCACCTCGCTTGTCAGCGTTACGGTTGGCACCATGAACCGCCGTTGTAGGTGACCGCAGTAAGTAAGATGGTATGATACACAGGAGGATGCTGCTGCCCATCCTTCAGTTTATAACCTTTAGTCGCCTCTTACGACAGTCACGGGTACTATGTATGTGATGGTACTATTCTTTGCCGGCACCATACGGGACTACGGGGTATTTTTGGCTAACTATTATTTAATCTGTGCTAATGGCTGCTAAACATGCTGTTTTGTCCGCAGATCTATTCAAACAGCATGAACTAGATTTGTCAACATTCTTGTCGTTGAGCGAATCAGACCTTACGGAGATCGGGGTCACTGCTTTCGGCGCTCGCAGGAAGATGCTGCTAACCATCGCAGGTACTTGACAGTTTCTTATAGTAGTTTATACAACGGTACATAATGAGGGGTATAAAACTCGAGTGTCGGTTTATGGGACGCAGGCGAGCGTAGCGAGCCAAGTTCCATAATAGAAGACACGAGTGTTTTATACCTAATTATATGGAGTTGCATACACAACTTTATCTACTCTCATATCGTGAATCCTAAAATAATGTGTTCAAAAACAAACCTCAATGTTTTTCTTTTTTCCCGGTGATAACTGCTAAGCAAAGTTCCTATAGCTGCTTTAAAAACACTCGAAGGCAAATCGTAAACAATCTTATCACTTATTTCATTACAAAACTAATAAAAATATGTAAATACAACTTTTGTTTGCTGAGTTTTCCGTTATTGCAATGAAACCTCCTTGCAGCCACAGACTACAAACGTATCAAGCTGTCAATGGCGCACCTATTAAAAAAAACCGGCCAAGTGCGATTCGGACTCGCGCACCGAGGGTTCCGTACCACCACATAATCATAATTGTATTAGTTGAAATTTCAGTAAGTTAATGTGCTAGATTTTTTGAGTCCGACACGCGCTTGACCAAATTTTATTATTTGTTGTTATTTTATAGCTTATGCACTATATATTCATACGACACGGATACGATACGTCATAAATATATTTATACGAAAAATGTTTTCAATATGTGTATAGAGATATTAATAAACTACCAGATGAAATAAAACAATCAGATGGAAACATGTTTAAGACACGAGTGACTAAATGGTTAATGGAACATTGTTTTTATAGCCTAAAGGAGTATAGAGAGTATAAAGCCACGAATAATTAGTAATAGGCACGACTATTGCTCATTTATATAAATATTTGCATGCCTGTTTCGCAGACTAGATACTAAGACTATTTTTCTATAAGATCTGGAATTTGTATTTTGTAAGTATCTCTGCAAATAAACGTTTCTATTCTATTCTATAAACATACCAATTTTCAAGTTTGTAAGTGTTCCCGTTTTTAAAATAGAACTAAAACAAAAATCGCCTCAGCGACCATCCAACTTGACCCCTCTCTTATATGAATGTTCTTGAAACGGGAGCTCACCACAATTGGTTACCATTAGTTGTGAGAAAAGTTGTAATATTTAATGATTTCAGACTTTTCCCATTATTTGTACTGTGAGACCTAGCTTCTTGCCAAATTTCATAATTTTAGGTCAACGGGAAGTACCCTGTAGGTTTTGCTTTTTTGCATAAATGTATGGAGAAGAGGACGTAAAATGCCATATCTTTTGATTGCGTCGTTGTAAAAAATTTAAATTTTCAGATCTTGTGTGGTTCATGGACCCTAATATATGGTATTAATTTCAACCTGATACCTTTACCCGTTCGTGAGATAAAGGGTCTTGACAGACAGTCAGACAGGCAGACAGACAGACGGACAACAAAGTGATCCTATAAGGGTGATCCTACAAAGTGATCCGTTTTTTTCTTTTGAGGTACGGAACCCTAATTATTAAATTGTTTATTAAGTCTCCCGCGATGACTGTTAGTAAATTCAATACTTCATAAAACACTCCCACAGATAAAAAAGTGCTGCTTGGAGTGTTTCTAACCACAGACTGACATTATTTTTTTTTGGTTTCATTCTTCCTTTCGGAAAGGCAAAGAGTACAAAGCCCATACAGCCATGTCTGATGTCTTTTTATCTGTCTTTCTTTTTGCTAACCTCGTAAAGCGATAGTGAACTTTACGAAGGAAAATGTTCGTGACTTTTTGGGACAACACAAACGGGGCTTATACACGAGATCACTTGAAATCTTCATCAGCTGCGCACTCCGTAGTAAATTTACTGCATAACACACTATCTTTATTATCCACTAAATCACTAAATGCACAAAAAACCAAAATTTCAATTAAGCAGGCAAACGCCCATGTCGAGTTCCCGCCAAAAAGCCAGATTGACATTATGAAGATGTTAACCTACAATTTTTGAACGCATTATTAAGGATTAACGATATGAGAGTAGATAAAAGTCTTTAAACTTACCCACAGAATATAGTAATAGTACTATCCTACAGAACGGACCCTCTCCGCCCCCCTCGCAACCACCCCGCACCCCCGCGCGCACCCGCCAAGAGATTCTCGTGCTCCTTCTGAGGGTAGTTATTGACACTTTCATTCACCCAAACAGAAAATATTATCAAGCCGCTGATCTAATCCCGTAGTGCCAGTATTTCGCTAACACACACACACATCACACTTAAACTCACTCACTCACACACATGTCATCTCAAAGTCTTTTTTGGTATTATTATTCTCTTTCTCTTTTTTATGTTTATGTTTATGTATATGTTTTTTTTTTGTTTTATGTTTATGTTTTGCCTTATGGAAAGTTACCAATCTCATTGTTTTATTTTTAGATGCTATAAATTGTAACTTTATTTGATTAATAAACTATTTGTATTTTGTATTTGTAGTTAGGGTGCTGGCTGCCATTTGGTTATATGACTTGCTCATGTCATGAGTCATATTAATACAGATGATAGATCAGCTCAATACGAATCGATTTGGTCCTTACAAGTTTTTCTGAGAGTCGCTGCGTTTTTGAATTAAATAAAAAAAAAGATACTAAATAATGTTTTGTTTTTTCTGCCTTTGTGGTTGCTGTTTAAAATACTTCTGAAGATGTAGAAAATCGAAGAGGCAGACATGCAGGGCTCTGCATTATCACGGTACGAGATAGTGGTCTTTTGCATTTTGAAGAACTGTAACTTTACAACGCAGGGCTATTATGATGGCAGACCATTTTTCTGAGGTCCTATACATTTTGTTTAATCGGACAGTCATAGTCTGCCAGGTGTACGTTATATTGTCAAATTTCAAAATAATTAATTCTTTATTCCTAAAAAACGCAAGGATGTGGATGTCTGCCAATATTTTTTGTATCTTATAGAGGATGCTTCTTACATCAGTCAAAGAGAATTTTCCGTCAGCACCCTTACTCTTTGTATTGAATATGCGAGCCTACACGAGTCCGGCCGCGAGTTCCACAAAGCTTCGTTAAATTTAAAGCTCCTTCAAATCTATAGCCAGCACTTTATGTTATTTTAACAAATAAAGTGAGAGCAGCAGATTCAAAGGACCTTTTAACTTGAAAGACTTTTTGTGCAGCTGGCTGTTACCACTTTATTTCTAATTTATTATTATATTCTTTTTTGCACAATTAACATACAGAGAATTACATACAAGAGGACATTTACAAAGGCGGGCTTATCTCTGCAAGAGATTTCTTCCAGCCAACCTAAGGTCGTGATTTAATCTCAGGGGAGGATATTTTGTACTCAATCATGTTTATTTTGTTCCGGGTCTAATAAGGTAATTTATTTTGCCTAATAAATAGTTATTAGGCAAAATAAATATAATAGATCGCGCTAAATATAGAGTATCGCGCTAAGACCCGGAACAAAATAAACATGATTGAAAAGTGCGAAAGTCTAAAACAAACCTATTTTGTACTCAAGTTTTTGTTTAGTTTGGGATCAAATTATCATATGACGGCATATTTGTCCGATATGTCAAATAAACAACATGTTAACGGAATAAGCGAAACTGCGAAAATAGTTTGTTCAGAATCGAGAGTAGAATCAATTTCACGGGTTTTTGATAGGGGTAATTTTTTTAATTTTTATTATTTAAATTTTAGCCGCTTCTATTCTAAATATTTCTGTGGATACGGTTCATGAGCGGTGTGGAGGGGAGGGAAGTGTGCGCGGTCTAATATAACGATGTAATTAGAACAATCATGGAACTTTAAAATAACAATATCCAGATAAAAAAAACTTTTTTTAAGATTTTTTTTACGGGAATGGATTTATTTTAATAAAAATCAGTTGGGGTGTATGAGGGTTTCGCTTATTCCATTAACACGTTGTATACATACATATACACATACAACTTTGTTTAGGTTCATGGTCTGGCCACACCTCAGAGCTGTCGATTTTGCATTTACAGCCTGTGTAAATAAAATTGTACAGAGTTTTATTTGCTTATACAGATCTTCAGAAAAACCAGAACAGCGGCGTGAAAGGCTCCCCTCTGCCCCGCGATCTCCTCAACACACGTCGCGACGGTTGGTAAACCTGACATACGATGCTACCAACATTACCAAAAATAGGAGAAAAACTGAGAATTGAAAAATGAGACTGTTACTCGTATACGCTTTCCAGCTTCCAAAGACCACTGCAACCTTAAGAATCTAAGGCCCGAAATATACAGGTATGTAAGGGACGGTCTATGCGTGTTCAGTCAACAAAACTGATCAACTTTCCCAGAGAAACATTTTTGTAAAAAAAAACTGTTCGACCAGATGAAGTCATTAGTATGGAGAGGTCAAACATTTTTTTCATTACCCAGATATGATTGTTTGGTAAACGTTTTGAGAGTTAAAACTCCTTTAGATTTATTGCTGACACATTCTGATTAAAAGGAGTTTTGTCTAAGACGGAATCTGCAACTGGCTTGTAAATTAATTAAGACGTTAACAGTCCATAACGTGAACCCACGTGAACGTTTTCCACTAGCGGTTCCGTCGAGTCCGTGCGCCCTATAAGGTACACGAGACCTGTATTTCTTAATGGCCTCTAATGTAACGGAATCTACAAATAAGTAAGTGATCTTTTCTGGACTTGTGAACAAGATCCTAATGTATAAAAATAATTAAAAACGACAATTTTTAGAAAATTTTGTATGGGGACTGTTAACGTGTTAAGTTATCAATCGCAAGCTGCGAAGGATTGAGTTAGGTGGTTATAGAGCTGTCATTTTCTGACAAAACGACTGATCAGTTTTTGTTTTCACGTAGGTATTTTCTTAACAACTCAAACGGTGATGCAGTCGAGACTCCATTTAATTCTCAGTTTTTCTCCTAATTCGTTACACACAGGGCTAATTTTCAACAATAAAATTCCGATATGTTCATACAATAATTTTTCCAAAGAAACATAATAAAATAAAGGTTGTAAGGGACTGTACTGAAAAGAAACTAAAACTTTTTGAACTTCCATTCTAAAATTGCTCACTCTGATCGAAAAATTTGTATAGAAAGTTTAAAATATTTCTTTATTTTCCAAAAATGTTTATTTCGGGGAACAAGCACGCCCATTCGTTTTCGATACACTGTCCCTTACACCCTGTATAGTAATCAAAATATTTTCCAAATTAAAAACTATTTACTTGAATGTATTATACTCTGTGAAAAATAGTAGACAAGTCTATCCATCTTCGTTTTTCAAAAAGATTCTTTGGTAACGTTGTTTGAATCTCTATTGAACATACAAAAATTTTACCCTAAGGAAAACCTGACAATGATTTACATTGAGAATCTTAAATATGCTATAAGATTTTAAGTGCAGGAAATCATTTAAATCGTGACCTTAAAACTTGCAAAATCATTGAGAAAGTATGTACTTTGACCCCGTTTACATACAATTTGTATGCTGAAATCATTGCCAAAACGTTTTCCACATTTCCAAGGGAATTTCTTTGACAGACCGTGTTGAAAATCACAAATAAGTTTAGTATGTATTATGGCCCTTACATTGTCAATGGCGTGTCTTTTAACTTATAGCTTCGTATGTTGCCAAAAACACGTTTTAAAACGAGTTTAATGTGATGTTTCATATGCATTAAACGTAGACTGATTTATAAGTACAAAATCGTTGCTACTTTTATAAAAATCTTTTAAGAATCGATTTTATACAATTATGAAAAATACGAATTCTTAAAACATAATAAAAAAGATACAGATACCGTTATAAAAATCTTTTAAGAATCGATTTTATACAATTATGAAAAATACGAATTCTTAAAACATAATAAAAAAGATACAGATACCGACTGGGTTTTATAAAAGTAGCTGCAAATTGAATGTTTTACCATTTAGCAAATTTTTCAGATTAGGAATATTAATTAATCGACTTGCTATATTTGATTTTTTACTATCTAAAAATTTGCTCGATATAATACATTTTTGTTTTAATAAAATGCTTTAGGACTGAATGATTTAAGAAAAACTGTTTTAACTCTTTGATGAAATAATCTCAAGGTAGACTGATAAATTAAGAACAAAATGATCAAGATTGATAAAGTATAAAAATAACTTTTAGCACTGGTTTTCAAACTCGATACTTTAGAAATCAACCAGTTTCTATACTTTCAAAATTTTAGTTTTCCAGTAATAAACACATATTTCCTTATACAGCATCAATGGTAGATATTCGACGATGGTAGCTATTATTGCGACATGGTTTAGCGTCCATCAATCATATCAGATTTTAATAATAAATTGCACCTAGTGCTTCTTCGCTTAGGTTTAGTGGACACTTAGCCTAATGTTTTAAAGACTTTGAGAACCAGTTGCCAAAAATAAGTTTTGAGCTGAATAATCTGTTGATTTGTATGAGATTTTATGAAACTCTAGTATATAAGTTTGTTTTTTTTTATGGTTTTTTATTACGATAGCTTAAAGCGATACGACAATTTAGATCTTTTTTTTATTTGCTGTGTTACTGCGATGGTTTGATAATAAATTATGGATGAATAGATTGTTTTTTGATATTATTTTTGTGGTTTTGAATTACGGATGTTTACAATAATTCGCAGTAATACAGCTCCAGACAATTGTTGAAGTAAACTGGCGTAACGCTAGAATTAGTTCGTAAGTTAGATTTAAGGGCATGTTTTAACTTTTGATTTTTAACTTTTCAGCATTTTATAAAGCCAGTTTAGTAGACTATAGATATAATTCGATGATTCACTTGTTTTTAACGTTTGATTATCTCGTCATCAATTTTGAAGTGTTTTTTTTTATTATTTTATTAATTTGTTTATGAGCGATCACAGGCCAAATGATTATTCCTTTTGGTAGCATATTTTCAAGAATATGATTTATAAAGGATATGGTCGCAGTTTGGCAAACAACTGACTAATTCAGTACACACATCAAAAACGTTGACCGTTCATGATCTTGACCACATTTTAATTAGGACACAATACAACCCTCCTTTTTCAGCAATCACTGATAGTGACAAAAATGTATCGGAACTTAAGTCACCTGGCTGGAAAATTTTAATCAGATAACATTTTAATATACTTTTTTTTTGTCTGATCGTCAATGGCGCAAAGAATTTATTTCGTTTTTTTTTTAGAATTATAATGGACTTGGATACTTAAGACGTTTTAAATATATAGAAATACAAAACGTAAAAAACTACATAAATAGCGCCACCATCGACTGGTACACAACTTAACTGATCAATGATCATCCAGGGTTCTGTACGTATGATAATATCAGGCACTATATTTTTATTCCCTCGCTGCACGTCGAGCTTGTATTTGTGCTAATCATCGTTCGAGGTTCAAAGTTGTTAAGCATTTTGAAATCGTCTGCAATTACTTTAAACGTACTGTTGCATTATAACGAAATAATAGCAGTATTAAATCTGGAACGATAAACAACACAACCATTGCTCGACGTACGGCGAGTGATTCAAAAATAGATCTCCAGAATATGATAAAATTAAACCTTAATTTCATCATCTCCCTGATTTTATTATAACACTGAGACATCAGTTAAGAACGCGCCTATACCGTCTAATGCAAGTGGTATCGATTGCAAGTAGTTCCTGTTTCCTTTTATTTTTAGACAGATTTTTATATTGGCTCGATTGACTTTCAGACAACTTCCTACAATCATTATGTCGTGATTATGAATTAAGTATTTTTACTACCTAGTTTTATATGCATTTTTGATTTTAACCATATTAACATGCTAATAATGATGAATGCGTTAATGTTTTATAATTCATGTGTTTTGTCTGTGAATTGATTTATAGTAAATTTTTGGTACATAATTATTTACCAGGAATGTATTGTTTAATGAAAATTGATTAATTTTGAACATCTTTTTAACGGAGATATTATGTATCAACTGTTTTACTAGATTAAACATATTAAGATCTAAATGATGGTTCATGTTGAAATGTTTTAATCATGAATTTTAGATAAGTATTATTATACTTTTAAACAAATGATTTTGAGTTGAAAGTTTTTTAAGTGTTTTTGTTTTAAGGATAAGTCGCACTGGAGTTAGTTAAGTCCCGGGGTTAGTTTAACCAGTGTGACACTGGCTTAAGCCTAATTATAAAGTTTTTTTTTATTCTAAAATTAATTTCATTAAAACTTATTTAAAATGAGTTTAATGCGTTGCTCTTAGTTTTTATACGAAATTAATTAAGTTTTTAGTTCCTATATGCGTAAGTTAATTGGTATGTAGTTTTTCTAAATGAGTTTTAACATAGATGCATTTAGCCGCGGTCTTTTGTTTTTTTATTAAGAATTAAAAAGTTACGCATGATTGTTTTAAGTTTGCTTGGCTAATAAAAGTTTAACTACACAATTATATCACTTGTTTTATTTTCCATTATAAAAATTGCGTTCCTAAATGTTTAAGTCAAGGTACTTAGGCAAGAGCTTTATACAGTCAAGAACACATCAAGCTTGACACATTGGACTTTGTACCGTTCTCATTTCAAGAGTGTCAAGCTTGACCTGTCGTTGAACCGTTCTCATTTCGAGTGTCAAGCTTGACCTGTCGTTGACTGTACCGCACACTGCGAGTGTCAAGCTTGATCTGCTCTTGACTGTACATAGGTGATTCTACAGGTTATGTGCGTGAGCCACGCTCAATTTTTTCAATGTTAGTCGTATCCTCATGACTGAGGGACGTGACCATCGTGGGCTGCTACTTGTGCCACCACAAACGCCCTGTCTTGAGCACTGTGTATGCTGGCCTCAGGGACTAGATATTACGTACAACCAAAGAAATTTGACCTCAAGGAGGTTCTTGTTCTGAGCGTACAACGCTCCAACAGCGTTTTCTATGTGCTCGTTTTTCATGAGTTTGTTCCATTGACGTAAGAAAAACCCCCTGGCGTAGATTCCAAAATCTTTGGTTTGTTCCATTGACGTAAGAAAAACGCTGCGAGATTCCAAAATCTTTGGTTTGTTCCAAAGAATTTGGAAACGACGCGGGAGGGCGTTTAGAAGCGCAGCGATTTTCTTACGTCAATGGTTTGTTCCTGAGCTTGGTCCTGAGCAGCATGATTCCGTAACTGGGCTGTATGGACTGTAAATCTTTGCCAAATCATCTTTGAAGGAAGCAAACTGTCAGTTTGACTTTGACAGCTTCAATGCGTTTTGTGGCATTGCCGATACAAAACTTTTGTTTTAGTTTCAGAACTTTGGAGTCCTTGGCGGAACTTAGCAGAATCTCGATTCAAGGTGCCTTATTCAATAACTATTAAATTATTATAAAATTATGGATTTATTTTGTCCGTACATTGAAGATATTTATAAAAAAATATATCATGTTATGCTATTTTGTTTGATATCCTGGCATGGCATCGCACTCCTTCCCAAAGAATACCTATAATACATAATGTTATGCTCCTCCGCGACTCATTTTTTTACAGTCAAAATAATGTAGCTTGATTAGAATGGCAGGTATTTGACAGCAGGACGGACCGATGTGCAAGATATTAGAGCGACAGAGACACGTATCACTCCGGTCTGTTCCACGCATAGCTCTGTCCAGCTGTCATTCTAATCAAGCTACATTATTTCCACTGTAGTTCTGCGCATTAACAGCTGTCTGTGCTAGAGTTACAATAATCCATCTTTATATAGTGTCTAAGAAATAATCATCATGGGGAGCCACCTTCAAAAAGAAGTTTAAAGGTCAGCAGGTCATCTGAGAAATAGTTATTTAATTACGACAGATTTTTACTAATAGATAGAGTATGGCGAAAACATAAAGCTTGGATTCTAAGTTTTTGCCGTACTGTTTGTCAATAATCGGTCATATTTCATTTCATGATACTACCTGGATTTAAATAATATGGCTCTTGTTTACTAAGAGTGAATTCCAAAACGGTAATAATTACCCTTTGACAGCAGTCTGTCTCGACCACACCGATGGAAGTCATATAACGCTATCCTGCTGTCAGGGTAAGTCGGAACATTTCGGAATTTTTGAGGTTGGTTACGGAACAACAAATCAAAACAAGCTGCTGGTGCTGGCAACACCTCTGTATTTTCTGTCTGTATTGCATCATATTAATTTTGGTATTTTAGCGGAATAAAATGGGAAACGCTAATGCAAAAGCTGTTGAAGTGAAGGTGCCTGAGCCACCGGCGCCGGCAAATGCAGAAAAGCCAAAATTGAAGCCATGCTGTGCGTGCCCGGAAACGAAAAGAGCGCGAGATGCTTGGTAAGGTTATTTGCGATTTTTCCTCGTATTGTCCTTATTACGCAATTGAATTAAGGCCATTTCTACACTAAGGCACATGTAAACTTGTTCTTTTTAGTCTACGAAGATTAAAAAGAATGCCTAATATGTAAGTCCAGAATTTTCTTTTGCAAATGTATGACCTTGACTTAGGTTTTGCCATAAGTAAATGGGTTTTGCCGAAAATGTCCTTCGTGATGTCACGTAGATAACTATGTAAAGATAACTATCGGCTCCCACGGCGGTTGTTTTCCTTTATAACAATAAAAGATTCATAGTTACAAAGGTCATAAATGCACAAATTTATCAATGGAAAACCACCACAGCAAAGATAGCAAGACAAACTAGACCCCTATTGATCTGCTAGATGCTTTTTATCGACTTACAGAGGTTGTCGTGATGGAAACGGAGGGAGGCCAGGTCGGGTTTAGAAGCCAGCCACCTCCTTTTCTTTTTTAATTTTAGATTTTTGGCTTGGCTACCGAGACTTTTCATCATGTTCATACAGCCTTGTTTCATTGTATTTGTCAAATGTTTGTTCACAGTTTACCCAAATATTTTTGTATCGATATTGCTTTCTCTTTCTTTCACATCATTGCATCTCTCTCTGGAAGAATTATATGTTATGGCAATACCAAGAAAATTGTGTTCTACCCAAGTGTTGTACTCATAAATTGGTAACAGAACCGAATAGATCAACCTTGATTCCAAGCTGCCGACTCTAATGGATGGAGTTTGTTTTTATATAACGCCATCCAAGATTTTTCTCTTGTCAGCTTTATTAGGTTTTCTCTTACCTCTGGCAGTTTGGCGGTCAATCATAACAATCTCAAATTCAAGGTACATATCCATCTATTTTTTATACTATACTTACAACTCTGACTGACTTTTTGGGGGATAATATAGATTCAGTAGGAATTGACTGCCAAATATTAGATGAGGCTGAGCATTGTGAGAAAGTGCTTACGTCGGATTACAACTTCAAAATTCTTTCGTTAAATATCCGCAGTATTAACAAAAACTTTAATAATTTTACAGTTGCACTTAATAGATTGCGTGTAGAATATGACGTGATCTGCTTGACCGAGTGCAGAATTAATGATATTTCTATTATTCCACAGATTCCAAACTATACCTCCTATAAAACCGAAAAATATATCAATCAAAACGGTGGCGTAGTTGTGTATGTGAGAGATTCTTGGGATGCTGTGGTCCACGAGCCCGTGTTTGAGGAGGCAAACTGTCTTGTGATTAGTATTCCAAATATTGTTTCAATTCTCGCCATTTATCGCTCCCCTTCTTTCCGAAATATTGAACCTTTTCTCTTATCGCTAGAGTCCACACTAGATACTTTTAATGATAGACAAGATCTTATTATAACCGGTGACGTAAATATTGATATTATACATGAAGAAGAGGACCTCAAGTGTTTGGAATACCTATGTCTAACTGCAGAATATGGGTTTTTACCCGCGATTACTAAAGCTACTAGGGGTAGAGCAGGTTTAGATCACTTTTTCGTAAGAAGTGACAAACCATCTTTAGGTCTAATATGTAAAATGGACATCACAGATCACGACATTATAATGCTAGGGTTAAAGCTAAACAAAAATAAACCTGTGCGACCCAGCAGATTTACTCTTAAAAGAGATATAGAGGCAATTGAGAAAGAACTATTAGGGATTGATTGGTCTATTGTACTAAATAAGCCAGACGTTAACGAAAACGCTGTAGTGTTTATGAACATTTTAACGGGAGTAATCGCTAAACACACACGCAAGGTTAAGATTAGTAGATCGAAATACAATCTAAAGCCTTGGGTGACGCCCGGCCTTATGCGGTGTATGCGGCATCGAGATCGTCTTCATCTATCTGCGAAGGCAAATCCTAATGATTCGGTTATTAACCTAGTATACACGCGTTATAGAAATTTTTATATAGATATTATGAGGAAAGTAAAAGCAGAATACGACAGAAATGAGTTGCTTGAAAATATGAATAACAAAAAAAGACTATGGAAAACAATTAATAATATCTGTTACCTAACGTCTAGTAAAAAAGAGCCCCTCGAACTTTTGTCCGTAGAAGGTGCGACTGATTCTAAGGAATCGCTTAATATCTGCAATTCTTATTTTTCATCCATCGGCGAACAATTGGCAAATAAAATACTGTGTAATCAGAATCAACGTCCATTGTCCGCAAATGACAGCAGTGCAAAGCTCTCACCAGTTCACTCGTTTTTTATGAGGCCTACAGACACTGGTGAAGTGGAGGCGCTGATAAATCTTCTGCAGAAGGACAAAGCTCCTGGTATTGATGGTTTTAGCAACTCATTTATCAAAAGTATCCGTAATGCTATAATTGAGCCCCTTACAAAAATTTTTAATATGAGTTTATCGACTGGAGTTTTCCCAGCAATCTGGAAATTGGCGGTAGTGTGCCCGATACACAAAAATGGTGCAAAAGATATACCTGATAATTATCGTCCAATATCACTTTTGGGTGCGTTTTCAAAATTATTAGAAAAAATAGTAAATAAGCGACTTATTCAGTACCTGGAGTCAAACAAACTAATTTCAGACAATCAGTTTGGATTTCGTAGGGGCAAGTCCACGGAGGACGCCGTAAACCTCTTGACTTCTACAGTGGCATCCTACCTCGACAAATCTCAATGCTGCATTGGAGTGTTCCTGGACCTGGCGAAGGCATTCGACACTGTCTCCATTCCGATACTTTTAAACAAACTAGAAAAAGCTGGCATTAGAGGCGTAGCCCTCAACTGGTTTAAAAGTTACCTCACGGACAGGAGACAGTGTCTAAGGGTCGACCAAACTTTCAGCGACTATCGTCCTGTACTTTTCGGAGTGCCACAGGGTAGCATCTTAGGACCTACCCTGTTTATTTTGTATATGGACGACATTCACACTTTGCCTCTTAAAAATTCAGCAACAATCTGCTACGCAGACGACACTGTATTGGTCTTTCACGGAGAGAGCTGGTCTCAGGCACACTCAAATGCGGAACTTGGTATGTCTCAGGTCTATGGCTGGTTGTCTCAAAATCTCTTAACTCTTAATGTAACAAAAACTAAAAGCATGTATTTTCACAAAACTAAAGCTTCGGAACCGCCCTTACTCCCAGATCTTAAAATACACTCTTGTGACTTTCAAGCAAATATGACATGCAGTTGTGAAACCTTGACTAAAACTGAGGTTATCAAATATTTGGGTGTACTTGTAGATCAGAAGCTAAACTTCAAGGAACACGTTGCATGCCTATCGGGAAGAGTAAGAAGAATAATTAATATCATGAGGAAACTCAGAAATTCTGCGGATCTGGATATTCTGAAAATGACCTACTACGCACTTTGTGAGTCTATTACAACGTACTGTATATCTAGTTGGGGGGGCATTGCAAAAACACATAATATACGACTTGAAAGAGCTCAACGAGCTGTAATTAAGACCATGCTAAAAAAACCACGCAGGTATCCAACTTTAGAGTTGTATAGAGAAGCTGGAGTGCTAAGCGTTAGGAAATTATTTATACTTAGGATAACACTCCTAAAACACGGTTCCGTGTTACAGTCCGATGATTACGACAACATAGTAAAACGTCGTGTTTGTCAAACGCCAGTTCCCAACATACGTACTACTTTTGCCCGACGTTTTAGTCCGTACATTGCAGCCTTCTTGTACAATAAAGCTGAGAAACACTGTAAGATTATTAAATGTTCCAAAGTAGATGCAAAACAGAAAATTAAATCTTGGTTAGTACAAAAAAGTTACGCTGAAACAGAAGCGCTACTTGCACCGTTAGTGTAATGTAATGAATCGCAACACTTATATTGTTGTATGTGATGTTTATAACATGATATGATGTATATATCATTTGTATGTACATATTTATTATATAAACATATGTATGTAATTGTTTGTATATGTATGTGTGTCTATGTATATTTTTGTATAAAATGTGAAACATATTTTATAAGATAACATTATTATTTTATCGTATAATTTTTGGTAATACTGATAGTCATAAAATTAAATTAAATTATTTTTCTTCTTACTTGTAAACTGTGTTTGTAGTTGTTATAAGGTAAATTTTCAATTAGATTATGAGGCTTGTACTATAATGTAACGTTTTTGTTTTGGGACCCCACGATACAGGCTTGCCTAGTGTGGGGACCATGGTCAATTCAACTATTGTAAAACTAAATCTTGAAATAAATATATTTGTAATTGTTGTTTGTTGTTGTAATAAAGCCGGAGGAGCGGAGGGAGAGCCGCAGCGGCTGAGGCTGTTCGCCCCCGCCTACGGCGAACAGCCTCAGCCGCTGCGGCTCGCGTGGTGCCTGGCACTTGTCACGCAAGGCGAAGGGGCTGCACTTCCCGCAGCTCAGGAGCTGTGAAAATTCAAAATTTCTACTTTTTTCTTGTTTTTCTAAACGATTGAACTAAGCTGTATGTCATTATTCTTAGTCCACATCCTTAAAAAAAAATAAACTATCTATAGTAGCCAAATTGCAAAAAAAAAAAAAAAGTTTAGTGGCTGCTTTCTAAAATTTTCCCGGGAGGCCGTTGCCCAGTAGTCAAACACTTCAAGGGTACTTGGGAAAGAAGCTTTGCTTAATATAGGTAGATCTGAATACATGGGGAAAACAAATTTTCATTGAATAAATCAACTTTCACCCTCCCAAAAAGGCGATTATGGGTGAAAAGTGATTTAGACCTTAATCGACTAGACTGGCATTATTTACTTACGCTACTTGACGTAAACGACATGCTGAGGTACTTTAATATCAACTTCTTATATCTATTCAACAAACATGCTCCCGAAAAGACGATCATTGTAAAAGAGCGCATACCTCCTTGGATAACTAGTAATATTCAGTACATGATAAAGTTACGTGACGAGGCCCATAATAATTATAAAACTTTAATAAAACTGCGTGACGAAGCCCAAAATGATTATAATAATTCTGATGTGGTCGCTCGTAAGGAGCAATACAAAACCCTTAAGAGCCTAGTCTGTAGTAGTATGTATTATGAAAAAAAAGCATTTTTTACATATCATATTAATAAAAACGTGCATAATCCGAAATTGTTATGGAAAAATATGAAATCAACTATCTTACCTAGTTTTAAAGGTGTTGCGGAGATACCGTGTGACATGTTTAAGCCGGAAGAGATCAATGACCACTTCCTGAATATTCCCGGAGATGGTAGGATATCATCTGACGTTTTATCTTACTATGAAACTCAAAAATTTTGTTCGGAGATTTTCACTCTGCGGACTGTCACTGAAGATGTAGTTGGCAAGGCTATTCTTAGTATAAAATCCAGCGCCGTGGGTGTAGATGGTATTGGCCTGGATATGGTAATGTTAACTCTTCCTAAAACGCTCAAGTTTATCACAGCGATTATCAATCGATCCCTTTCTACCTCCATTTTCCCGGACTGCTGGAAGTTTGCATCTGTGCGCCCCATTCCCAAAAATAGTAACCCCACGGAGTTAAAAGACTTAAGGCCCATAAGCATTTTGCCATTCCTCTCAAAGGTTTTAGAGAGAGTAGTTTATCTCCAAGTTTATAAATATTGTGAAGTAAACAAAATTTTACCAGATATGCAGTCGGGATTTAGAAAGGGTCGCGGGACCAGCACTGCTCTCTCTGACGTTGTTGATAATATACTTGCATCGGCCGACGCTGGGGAGGGTACCTTGCTTACACTGCTTGACTTTAGTCGCGCTTTTGATTCTCTGAGCATTCCTTTACTTTTATCAAAGCTGTCTTATTATGGATTTGACAAATCTGCTGTGGTATGGTTCAATAGCTACTTATCCCATCGTAGTCAACAAGTTCTGCTTACCAAATCGGATGGCAACAGACTCACATCAACTTTCAGATCTGTCAGCAGAGGTATTCCGCAGGGCTCAATCCTTGGGCCATTGTTATTTATACTTTATTCTGCTGATATAAAGAATTGTATATCACACTGCAAATTTCATCTATACGCAGATGATGTACAAATATACATCTCTGTAAATCCAAATTCTAATCAGGCTATGGACATGATAAACAATGATCTCAAGAATATTCATGATTGGTCCGTGCGAAATTCTTTGGTACTTAATCCTTCGAAGTCGAAATTCCTAATTATTGGAACTAGACATCAAGTTGATAATATTCGAAATCTTCAACCCAAAATTTTTATTAATGGCGAGCCTATAGAAGAAATTGATAAAGCTCGTAATTTAGGCCTATTGATGGATAATGGACTAAAGTTTCATGATCATGTGCTTGAGCTGGTGAGAAATTGTTTCTTTAGGCTCAAAGTCCTATATAAAATAAGAGATTTTCTATCATTGGATTTACGTATCACACTTTGCGAAACACTTGTTTTATCAAAGTTGAACCACTGCATAGCCGTTTATGGACCCTGTCTATTAAAAAAGTCCCTCGCACTTGCTCAGCATATTCAAAATGCTTGCGCTCGATACTGTTTTAAGATTCCTCCTCGTACCCATGTAACTCCATTCCTCAATGGGGCAAATATCCTTAGAATGGAAGGGCGTATAAAATTACATTTGGCCTGCTTACTATTCGATGTAATTTTGACAAAGCAACCGGAGTATCTATATCGCAAACTAACCTGGCGTTATTCGGATCATCGTTATGTGGCGCGTTTCTTGTCTATTGCGTTGGAAATTCCTAAGCATAGAACTGCGCTTTTCCAGGGTAGTTTTAGGTACGCGGCAACAAAAATCTGGAACGATATACCGCCGCCTATTCGTTCTATCACTTCCAAAGTCACCTTTAAACTTCATTACCGTAAATGGCTCATGGAAGCACAAATGCTACGAGCGACAAGTACCTAAAAATAAATTACTATAACGTTATTTCTTTATTTCTTCCTTTTTTTGATAATATTTGTTATAAATTGTTTTTAATTAGTATTTAGTTTTACGGTTTTTCTTATTTTATTTTTGAATTTATTTTTAAAATTTAGCCTGTTTGCTCTGTGACGAGAGAGAAGTTTACGGTTCTGGCAGAATATCAGCGCTGCAGTGCCGTTGCCGGTGCTGTATGCATTATGCTGAGCCAGCGCCTATACAATAGGCACATACAGCATGCAAAAGGTCGGCTGCCTGTAGAATAGACTTTGTCTTCTTGATGTTACGCGCGACTAAAATGTGAAACTACCTAATCTACCTATTTATTTTGAGTTGTGTATGTTAATATTTGTAACCTCCTGTGATCTGTTTTATGTGTTTTAATGTTTATTGAATAAAGGTTTTATCTATCTATC
This sequence comes from Athrips mouffetella, assembly GCA_947532105.1. Taxonomy (NCBI): domain Eukaryota; kingdom Metazoa; phylum Arthropoda; class Insecta; order Lepidoptera; family Gelechiidae; genus Athrips; species Athrips mouffetella. The sequence goes on along the minus strand of OX383976.1, from coordinate 3,499,255 downwards.
TATATATCTAAAAGTCAATTGTTCTGTCTGTAAAAATTTGAAATCAAATATTAATACAATAGTCCAGTCCCTTATAGTCTTATATCACCAAATTCACCAAATTGCACCAAATTTTTTCCAGGTACTAGTTAGGTACATAGCTCTCAATTGTTGATAAGAGCCAATTCTTGAATTTTCTATAGAAATTTTTTGAAATTTAAGAATTGGCTCCCATTAAAAATTGAGAGCTATGTACCTAACTAGTACCTGGAAATTTTTTTATGAAATTGTAAGGTGTGTCTACTTAAAACAGCTAACTGACTGCACTACAAATCTTTTTTATTTTATCAATGCCCCATTGTGAATAGTGACTATTAAAGCTTAACCCAAAATGTGGTAACTTCAATTTCCTATTGGTTGCCATTAAAAAGGTCCCTCAGAGTACAGGAGAAAAAGTCACAAGAGAGTGTGTCATGGATTGCAAAACGCCACACTCACACTTGTCATGCCCCACCTCTTCCTATTTTATAGTGTAAGAGAAGATTATATTTTATAATTTATTTTTGTTTCTTATTTTCAGTATCATTGAAAGAGGCGAAGAGAACTGTGGACCGCTAATTGAAGAGCACAAGCAGTGCATGAGAAAGATGGGTTTCAATATCTAATCTCATAGTTTTAAGTATCTGGAGGCAAGGGATGACTGAACCTTATTTGAGGAAAGGCTAGATTTGGGATGAAACTGGATTATTTATTATACATGTAACAAAAAGGATATAATAACATGGAAGCATGTGAATCTGCCCATGAAACTGAACAACTTTCCGAGGACCATCAGCAAACATAGGTAAAAAAAATTTAAGCTTCGTTATTGCATTTTGTATGAGTTGTAATTTTTTTTTATTTAATCTAAGGTCTTAATGAAAGGTTGTTTCGTTTTTTGGGCACACGCTTTCACGCTTCTTAAACTTATAGTCTTTCTGTTACATCTTGTACAACCTAGGGAAATTAACTACTTTTATTCAAATGTCGTTGTTGAAAAATTATACCTAAAAGTATTTAGTACTCGTATTGTACATATTATCATGGACAAACAATCTCTCCATACTAGAAAATATTACCCTCTTTAAACTAAATCTGTATTCAAATAATCAGGAAAGTAATTATAGTCTACTATTTTTTTTGCAGAATACTGCTGAGTATTCCGCTTAAAAAAACAATCAACATTTCAACATAGTTATTAGTTTCAATATAAAGAAAAGCTAACATTGATATTTGGTATGTTTTTCTAGCAGGATACTGGATAAATCAGGCTATTTATTAGTGCCATCTAGTTTTATACTTTTCCTTCTTAGTTATAATTCGTCCATGGTATTATTATCAAACTTATTTATTAAATACAATTAATCATACCTGTATATAGGGTGTAAAAAAGTATGATGATCCTTAGGTGTGATTCTACATCCATCACTAACAGATTCTAAAAAAAATATTAAAAAAAAATACTTTTTTTCAATATTTAAATTGTTTACAGCCTGTATGTATGTAAAACTACAAACTCAAGGGTCTATGTGGGTTTTTATTATCGCTTCTTTTGTTCCCACTATGGCGCCAATTTGTTTGTGAAGCGATGTAGTTTAGCTGACGTTTTTAAGAGATTTAATATCCAACAATGAATAAACTATTTTGACTTTGATCTGTTTTACAATATACCCTCTTTTATATATTTTGCAATAAAAAAACAAAGATTATTGTAGCATATGTTATAATGTAATTAGGGCAATAGATACTTACCCTTGGTTGTAGTAAATAGTTTTGGATTATGTACCTAACCTTAAGCATTTATTGTAAAATTGTTTTGTGTACAACCCAACAGCTACGAGCTCATGCATGACAGTTAAGAAAATCAGGAAAATGATTAGATGTTTTTGGCTGATTATAATTAAAACTGTATCAATTTTGAACGTTGGAATTTAAACTATAACCAATTAAAAATATTATTTTTCCTAGCAGGAATTCTATTAAATTTTGCTTAATTTTCTTAGCTGTGATGAGCGTAATTGTGGCGGTCGGCTAGTAAGTAGGTATTCATCCACAATACTTTGATGTTCATTTATGCTGATTCATAAACCAAGTGGCACTTTTTAGTACAGTCGGCTGCATGTCAGTGGAAACACTTTGAAACAGAGCGGGTCTCTGGTTTCAGGCATTTGTTGCATAGTGCTGGTGCAGCTTACACTGGTTATTAGTTTTGTTACCACTGCCTTGAGGATGTTAATCTATTCATCAAAGTCAACAAATTTTCCTAAAAAAAACTGCATCATGGAGGTAAATTTTGTTTTCTTATTTCGTACTTTTTCTTCTTGTTCATTTTTGAAGGTAGCTTTAAATCCTTCAGTTACTATTTCTAAAATGTTAGTGAAATCCCAATTTACAAAAATAAATAGACACTCAAAAGTTTGAAAAATTTTCGCAGTTTAAAAAAGATTATGTAGTTCCTGTAATGTAAATCACGGCTGTAGTATTGATAACTTAATTATTTTAATCTTAGATACCATTGTAAATAAATTGTTTCGTTTTATTAACATGATAGTTTTATTTTATTTTTATTATCAATTTCTTTCTGAGCATATTCGCTACTGTGTATTGGACTTTGTCGTCCTGTATCTCTCAGCAACCACTAATGCTTGGGAATAGTTTTAGAATATGATTCATAACGTCATAAAAGTCCCTCAACACTAGCAAAAACGCGTGTTACTTTATAGGGGATTTACCATAGTCACCACGCTTGAAAGCGTTGCTGGCGACCGCGGTTGTTGGTGACTACAGTATGTAAGACGGTACGACACACTGCCCATCCTCCGGTTCATAAATCCTTAGTCGCCTCTTACGACACGCACGGGTAGTAATGGGTTGGTACTATTCTTTGCCGGCACCACAGGGTTCAGATTATATGATTGCCCAACTTTATTTCAAACGTAGAATTAAAAAATAATATTGTCATTTTTGTAAAAGGGGGGAAATTTAAAATTGTCGTTACTAGGTGGAGTGGGGTATTATATGAAAGGGCTTCACTTATACATTTCAGAATAGATTTTTGAATGTTTTTACGAAGTTTTCAAGTTATGATGAAAAAAAAAAAAAAAAATACCATCGCCCCTTATCTCCGAAGTTTGCAAAAGAAAAATCTCAATTATAGTCGATAGACGTTTACATAAATATTACAGGAAAAATGAAACATCTCGAAAAGCACCGTTTTTTTTTTGAAATCTGCAAAAAACCTTTACAAACAAATTTAGATTTGCGGTCTTAAAATACCATAGGTATATCGCACATCGGTTTTACGTGTCGATGGACGATGGCAACAATACTCTTTTAAGACCAGGGTGTCTACTCTCAAAGTCTGATATATCGAAACGATACTACTCGAAACATGCAAATGCAAAACTTCGTCCCTTGCCAATAGAGTAGAATATTGGTTGGATAAATTTTCAAACTGCATCCAACCAATATTCTACTCTATTGTTAAGGGACGAAGTTTTGCATTTGCATGTTTCGAGTAGTATCGTTTCGATATATCGGACTTTGGGATTAGACACCCAGTATTCGGCAACGCAGATGGCATTTGGTTTGGCCTTGTACAGAGCTGCACATCGGTATGCACACCCAACAACACGTCATTAGAAACACTCGATTTTATGGCATGGTAAAGGAGCTGCAAATGTTTCCATTGACGTGTGGTTAACTGTACAGGCACGACTTTGTATCGTCACACCCATCCCGGACACCACATTATTAGTGCGGTCCATTAGCTGTTTCACGTAGACACGCCTTACAATTTCACCATTTTTTAGGGTTCCGTACCTCAAAAGAAAAAAACGGAACCCTTATAGGATCACTTTGTTGTCCGTCTGTCTGTCTGTCTGTCAAGACCCTTTATCTCACGAACGGGTGAATGTATCAGGTTGAAACTAATACCATATATTAGGATCCATGAACCACACAAGATCTGAAAATTTCAATTTTTTACAACGACGCAATCAAAAGATATGGCATCTTATGTCCTCATCTCCATACATTTATTCAAAAATGAAAAACCTACAGGGTTATTAAAACACGGTCAGGTCGTCCTAGCAGGCTACCTAGCTATTTATTTGACTATGTCTTAGATAAATAATTGTATCGAATAGTTATGTACATTTTTATACATTTGCCATGTTAACCTGCCGGTTTTCCCTCCCTGGGAGTGTCACGTAATCACTGTACGTAATGTAGCTAGGCAACTGCAAATAAATAAACTTTTGTTTTTACGGAAAATGTCGGTCTTTGACTTTGTACTAACCAAAATTATAACATTTTTGTTACTTTATTCTGTGGTATCGTTCTTATTCCAATCTTCGTTCGAGCTGGAGTCGCGCTTCAAATGTTAATATTGACCTGCTCTTGACTGTACCTAATATGAACACGCGTTCTATTTGCGTACGAAAATGTCCTCTTGCGTGGTGTCAGATATTGAATCCAATTCTTGAATATCTCAGGGTAGTGAAATAAAAATAATTCTAATTGCAGGTTTTTCCTTTCAAAAGCGAAAATCACAAACATTATTTTAATTTTTACAGTCATTAAATATCACGCGATTATATTCAAGAATTGTTTCCAAATTTATTTTTTGTCTACCCACCTTAATACGATAATTTTCTAACTTTAACTGTAGAAATCTAGAAACTACCGTAACTTGTGCAGATAATTATTTAAGTAAACAAGTTGACTCAGTATTTATTTTCAATGGTCCTTGTACGTCGCGTTGTTGATAATTTTTGTTATTGTTTTAGTTGAACGGTTGGTAAAATAGTAACCTATTAGATTGTAAAATGCGTATGAGTGTGGAGTCATTAACACGTCCTATGGAGATATCGCAAAGTTCCACGGATAGTGAGTAAGTAAGTGTTTTTTTGTAATTTATTACATACATTATGTCACGCCCTGTTCCCGTCGGGGTAGGCAGAGACCACAGTTCTCCACCTGCTACGATCTTGACATACTTCCCTTGCTTCCTGAACTTCAATCCTTTCATACATGCTCGTCGGTTTAGGGTACTTTTAACCTGGCCTTTATTCAGAACGTCCTGAATTTGGTCCTGGTACGTTCGCCGAGGCCTTCCCCTTCCAACGTTGTAATTGTAATTTATTAACTTGGGCAACTTACAAATTACAACATTGTAATTTATTAACTTGGGCTTATGCATCCGTCCCGTTTGGTGCCGGCAAAGAATAGTACCAACCCATCTCTGCCCGTGGATGTCGTAAGAGGCGACTAAGGGCATAAGAACCGGAGGATGGGCTGCAGCATCTTTCTGTCTATCTTACCATCTTAAATACTGCGGTCACCAACAACAGCGGTCGCCAGCCGCAACGCTTACAAGCGTGGTGACTATGGTAAATCCCCTCCTAAGTACCACGCATTTTTGCTGAAGGTCTGGAGGGAGCTCCCTGTCCTGCAGTGGACGTGTTATGGGATCATATGATGATGATAATGATGCATCTTTTTAAGTCCTTTTAGCAATTTACTTATAGGTAATCCAATTCATCATGAGTCAATGCTAACGCTTACCAACACATATTGCAGTCATGACTCTAAAACAAGAGTATATTTGACGGAAAAAATAACATTGTTTTACAAACTTGTTTTTTCTGACAGCTTTAGCTGATACCATTGTATTTGTATTTTGTATAGCTGCAAAATGTGTTGGTAAGCGTTTGAAACGGATTATAATCTAATCTAAAATTAGTGTAGGCAACGAAGCAGTTGACCCCAACATAAATTTCTCAGGCAGATTTTATTTGACAGGATGATAAAGAATCATGAATTAAGTGTAAATACTTACAAAATATCCAAAAAAAAATTACAAAAAAATGTTTTCGTACATATTTTTGTAATTTTTCTATGGAAAAATTGAAAGTACCGATTTTTTTTATAGAAGGTTTGTCTCAAATAGTGTAATACCCCAGCAAAGTTTCATCGACTGACGATTTAATGCGGGGGTCTTCATACAACGATCCGCTTCGTTGCCTAGACTAAATCTGTTACCAAAACAAACGTCAGTTTATTATTATTTAATCTGTGTCATCATCATTTATTTTCAAAAACAGATAGTCTGTGTACGAAAACATTACTTAATACCTAGTACATAATTTATTGCCTCTAAGATAAACTAAAATTATAAACAAAAAAAAAAAACAAAAACAAAATAAAAACGATATCCAAGACAATACAAAATTATACACTAACATTACAAAATTCAGAAAACTATTACATAACAAAATGTCAATTTTTCAAAACGTCAAAAGTCATCAAGGGCATAACAATTTTTCTCTAGTAATAACAATTTCAATCTGTTCTTAAACACGCCAACACTTCTTATCATTTTAAATTCAGTCGGAAGTCTATTGAAAAATATAACAGTTTGGTAGAGAGGGCTATCATATGCGTTACGATGTTTGAGCAAGGATGAACGTGATCCAAGTCTTTACGCCTCGTCCCATGACGCAAACTCATCTCCTTGTCTGATTCAAAAAGTAATTTGTGCTTAAACAAATCCACTAAAAGAACCAAAATGTAGAGACAAGGAACGGTTAAAATCTTATAATTTCTAAAATAATCTCTACAGGATTCCCACGGAGGAATGCGGGCAATAGTTCTTATTGCTCTCTTTTGAATGATGAAAGCTTTGTTCAAATTATATTTGTAACTGTTTCCCCAATATTTAATACTGTAACGCAACTTGGATTCGATTAGAGCAAAAAAAATTGATCTTAGTTCGCCAGAAGCAAATTTGGTGATCATTTAATCATTTTGGTAAACAAAATTTGGTGAACATTTATTTGGTAAAGATTTACTCAAATTTGGTGGCACCTTAATACACAGCCAAATGTTTGTCTGTCTATCAGCGGGCTGTACCTATAATAGGTAGACAGTTGAAATTTTCACAGATTATGTACTTTTGTGGCCGCTATATAAAAAAAAAATAAGGAGGGCTACAGTACTAACATCGTGTTTTAGGCGATTTTTCAGGTAGGATGGTGGGATGGTAGTTTTACCTTAGTGGTACGAAACCGACGGTGCGCGAGTCCGGCTCGCACTTGGCCGATTTTTTTGGATCATTTTGTGAGTGACGTCATGTTAACAACGAAACTTAATATAAGTACCTACTCGTACTTACTTCCTTTTTGGCTTCGGTTCGCGCAGTCGTGTAAAAATGGGACTATAGGTAGGTAGGTATTTAGTTAAAATTTAATTGTGTAAATATGTCACCGGAAAATCATAAGAATCGTAAGTTGATCAATTTCCTAGAAAGTTGATCAACTTTCAAAAAATAAATAAACTCGTAGGAAATTCGTAGATCCATATATGTATACAGTCACCGGCAAAAATAACCGGCCGGTCTATTTTCTGTCGTACATTTTCATACAAGTAAGGGATCAAAGGAAGCGTCAATATATTTCCTAAACGTAATAAATATCCGTGAATAAACAGTGAGATCATTAAATAAGGTATCTGACTTAAGATTCTTGAAGATTAGACCTATGCAGTTATGCACGGTATCCAGGAAATTCCGTGCATCATTCCGGTGAGATCTTTAGGGGATGCGGTCCAGCAGTGTCTTTCGGCTGATATGATGATGATTCAGAAAAATATACTTCATTTCGTCAGATTTCTCTTACATTAGCGAATTAAAATGTTTAAAGTGTCGCACGGGTTTCCTTCAACATTTTAGATATACCCAATCTTTATCAATATTGTTATTAAGGTTCTTATGTAAAGACCTCATCAATCAGATTTGTATTTTTATTCAATTTAGGTAAGATATTGACGCTTCGTTTGCCCCCATAATTGTATGAAAATATATGAAAGAAAACAGGCCGGCCGGTTATTTCTGCCGGAGAGTGTATAAAAGGTCCGTTAGGTTTAGGCAAACACAACCTAACCCAGCCGTGTTAGGTTCTCTTTCGACGAAATGCAAGCGAATTCGGTAAAGTTATTATTTTTCGAAAGTAGATCAACTTACGATTCCGTGTTATCTTCCGGTGACATACACATACACTGTGTCACGGGACCAACTTTACAAACTTAAACGGTAGATTCTGACTATAAAACTGAACAACTTTTCCCAGGTACTCGTAATATAGGTTGAAACACAAAAAAAATCGATCTCCCACACAAAATGTGCTGTGAGCTGATGCAGTTTGTATGGAGTCGATTTTTTTTTCGAATTTCGACCTATGTTCCTATGTTCAGTTTCATGGTTAGAATCTACCGTTTAAATTTGTACAATCGGCCATCAGATAGGTACATTGTATAGTACGAGTATATGCACATTTTAATGACGAAATAGAGATAACGATTGCATCAGAGTTTATTAACATTATAGTGATAAATAAATCAAATAGTAAACCTAAGTATCCTACGTCATCTTTTGTCATATTCATATTATTCTATTAGCTTTGGAAGGGCAGAAAAACTTTAAAACTATAAAAAAACCAAGAAAATACAAAAACCTACAAAAGACGAAAAAACGCAAAGAAGAAGTTCAAAAGAAAAAGAGAGAGAAAGACAAACAAATAAAAAAAGAATCTTCTCTTTATTTTTTAGTATCTAAGAAGCTAATTATTTATCTAAGTAGGTCAGTATCAAACACCTACCAGCCTTCTGTTGCTGTCAGTTTCTGGTACAATACGCGACAGCGGGAGTGCCGGCGGAATGTATGGCGCGCAATACATTTCGCCCGCACTCCCGAGCTGCCGCGTACTTTAGATTGAAAGGAGCTACAGTATAGGGCGCGTCAAGTTGGACGTTCTTTGTAGTACAGTCAAGAGCACATAAAACTTGACACACTTGACTTTGTACCGTTCTTATTTCAATAGACGTATGGGCTAGAGTCGCACTGCTAGTGTCAAGCTGGACCTGTCGTTGACTGTACCATTAGGACCTAAAGTCGTGCAAGTTACAATTAACTGTATTTACTTTAAAAAGTAAATATGTTTTTACATCTGTGCGAGTTTATCAGCATGTAAGGATCAAGGTAGATCACCGGTTGTACACTGGCTCGGCGGCGATCAGTTAGGTGCGGTGCGAATAGACGAGCGTGCTGCTCGTCTATTCTGCCGCCTAAATGTCTCAAACATTTCCCCGTTTCAACCTGCCGCCAACATTTCAAGTGAAAATATTAAAACAGATATGTCACTGACCCATTTTCTGCAATGACCAATAGATTCACTCTCTTGCAGTCGACCGCCTATTTCACATCAGCAGACTCAGAACCATAGTGGCGCCGATCGTCAGTCGGATGGCATGACAACATTTAGGTACATTTGAGACTGCTTATGCTGTGTTTCTTGGGAAAATAGCAGTGGTAGGTACATCTTCGTTCCTTTCCGTACCAGATTTATTTAGGGTATTTCCTCCTCACGGTTTCTGAGGCCGACCTGGTGGCTGGTCACCGGATTCAGGTTACCATTTTCGCCGCCTTAGACTCGACGTTGTTACCTAATAGTTCTGCATCACCCGGGGGACACATGCAGGGTGGTTGCAGGTAGTGGACGCGAGTAACGAAACCCCGCCACATTCCATGATTCCCGTAATGGTTCGGTTACTCCAGGGTATTTAGAAACTTTTATATGAGTGGGTTTGAAGTAAATATAAATGTGACTTTTTTATTATTATTGACAAAATTAAGTTTAAATACATATATGTAAAATAGTATTAAAGAAAAAAATATAGGGAAGATGACGAAAAATACATTTTAAACCGAAAAATTCAAAAATAAAGTTTATCATTAACGAGTTAACTTTTACTCCGAATTTCAGCAATTCCAATTGGAAAACATTTTAATTTTTAGGTAAACTACCTATGATTATAGTTCTATTAACAATGCTAATCGATTGATTGCATTAGCATTTTAGTATAAATAAAAAAAAAATATGTTCCCGAGGTCACACGATTTTAATAATTATACATTTATAGGAGAAATTAGTTGTTTAACAAGAATCCGAGAAAAAACAGCCATACTTAATTACTTCCAGGTCAAATAATAATTTCCCTGGACTAAGGTTGGCACTTAGCAGATTGGCCGCCCCTAATATCTGGCCGCCCTAGGCCCGGGCCTACTGGGCAACCCGCCACTGTCAATGTGCGGTTCGTCTGTTTGCTTGCACTTAATCAATTATAAATAGTCGGCATTGAACTACGGACATGAATCATAACATAATATTATTTTATTATGTACCTACATATAAAGCATATTTATAAAGAAAATAATAGTAGTTTATGCAACTGTCATATAAAACAGGTTTTAATACCATATTATATGCAGTTGCGTATACTACTTTATCTTCACTCATGCAATAGGTAGGTACTTACTTATAAAAATTAAACAAAAGTAAGTAAACAACAAAGGTAACTTATATTATGTATATTACAGTTCTGATACGAGTCTGAAGAAGCCGCCCGAAATATACAAGCAGAACATTTTCTTAACAAGACATGGTTTTATTTTCGATTTTCATTCTTTCCCAATTCATTGTAGGTTATGTCATAAAATGTCCTAGACTAATATGGGAGAAGATCACAAGTTATTAAGTATCTTCTGGTGTAACTGCAGTATCCTGACTTTATCTACTTTTTCAATAAACTTTCACATTACTTTCACGGGCACAAAATACTTGAAAAAGAAAAATATTTGAAAATGGCGGCAAATCTAATATCTATTTCCAAGTCCTTCTAATTTCAGGCTGCGTGCGCATATTTTCCACTACAGATAAAATAATTGTAACTATAGTAACTGTTACTGTAACTGCTCCAAAATAATAGGTTGTTTATAAGGTACACTTTGTAAATATGCTACTGATGTTTGACAGCTAGACAGCTACTAAGAAAAACTGTTAAATTTATAACCGGCTCTCTAAAAGACGTTATACTTATTCAGTCTTCTTTAAAAAGGTTTAGGTTCAAGAAGAATTTTATCCAAGTGTTATGTTATGATTAAAAAGTTAAATTACGTAACACCTTTGCAAAATTTTCATACAAAAATCGTTACGTAATGGTATCTTTTTAATTTTTTATGCATACTCTGCGTAATATTCAGCCTTATGTACCAACTTTTTGAATCATTATTCAAAGATTACGTCATGAGTGTAGATAAAATTGTTTATATTATTCAGATTTGGATTTTTATTATTAAAATTAAGTAAGTAAAGTAATTTTACAACGGGAAAACGTGCAAAATAAAAGGTAGGATCTAGTTCTGATTAGGTAACTTAAAAAGTTGAAAAGAAAATAAACGTTTTAGTGTACCGCTCCCCGTTACCTGGGACTAAAAATTTTAAGAGCGGTGCTCGAATGACTACATTGATTCAGATTTTCTTGTTCGTGACACTGCTAAATGTATATAGGAAGGAACTATTTACGTCAATTAATCAACTCCGGCGCATCACAGTAATAATTATAATATATCGTAAAGAGATGCGTCATTCTTGTTTTGTGATTCATTGAGTGCACATAAAACTACCAAACAAATCAGGTGGTTTTTAATTAAATTGTATTTGATTTCATTAAATTATTTCAATTATTTTAATTCTATTTAATAAAATTAGTATACAAAAATAACAAAACGATAAATGACTTTAACTTCATAACAAAAACACATTTCTTTTACGAATGATAAAAAAACTAGAGACCTGAAATAAATATTTACTTTTGTCTTGTTTTAAAATAGGAGTATATTTTTTTTATTTTTTTTTATAATATGTTAATTAGATCCAGCTTATTAAACATGCGTGCTACTTTTTATGGTTTTTCATTATATTATCGCACTAGTGTTTTATTTTTGTTTTGCAATGTTATTAAAAAAATTAAATTCATACCTATTATTGTTTGTTTGTGTTTTTTTTAGTTTATTCGAGAGTCCATATTCCGAGTATTCTGATTGTGAATATTGTGAAGAAAGAAGAAGACGACGGCAGAACGGTAAATACAGGTATTTTTTTGAAGTTATGTAACAAGTTGCCAAATAACACTTCTTTTTTAGGGTTCCGTACCTCAAAAGAAAAAAAACGGAACCCTTATAGGATCACTTTGTTGTCCGTCTGTCTGTCTGTCTGTCAAGACCCTTTATCTCACGAACCGGTAAAGGTATCAGGTTGAAATTAATACCACATATTAGGATCTATGAACCACACAAGATCTGAAAATTTCAATTTTTTACAACGACGCAATCAAAAGATATGGCATTTTATGTCCTCATCTCCATACATTTATGCAAAAAACCAAAACCTACAGGGTAGTTACTTTCCGTTGACCTAAAATTATGAAATTTGGCAAGAAGCTAGGTCTCACAGTACAAATAATGGGAAAAGTCTGAAATCATTAAATATTACAACTCTTCTCACAACTAATGGTAACCAATTGTGGTGAGCTCCCGCTTCAAGAGCATTCATATAAGAGAGGGGTCAAGTTGAATGGTCGATGAGGCGATTTTTGTTTTACTTCTATTTTATAAACGGGAACACTTACAAACTTGAAAATTTATATGTTTATAGTGCATAAGCTATAAAATATTAACAAATAATAAAATTTTGTCAAGCGCGTGTCGGACTCAAAAAATCTAGCACATTACTTACTGAAATTTCAACTAATACAATTATGATTATGTGGTGGTACGGAACCCTCTGTGCGCGAGTCCGACTCGCACTTGGCCGGTTTTATCAGTATAGAAACACTTTAAACTGTCACCTCCTGTTTTTATTTTAGTGACATAACAGTAAGGCTGAGGTGACAGTTTCTATTTTTAATTTTTCTGGTTTTTGTTGCGAATTCGTATAGGTACCAATTAAGTTATCAATTTAATTGCAATCAATTTAAATGAATAAATTATATTAAATTTAAATTATAAATTTAATTGCATCGGGTGGCCCACCTACTCGTTTGCCCACATGTGTGACACAAAAAAAAGATTAACTATACAGGGTGTTTGTTAAAAAAAATTGACCTCTCCATACAAACTGTTCGACCAGAGTGAGCAATTTGTATGGAGAGTCCAAAAATTATTTTCATTTCCCTACATATGTTTCTTTGGGAATGTTGTTCAGTTTCGTTGACTGAGCACGCCCTTTCAGTTTTCGGTACACCGTCTCTTACACCCTGTAAAGGCTTTGCAATATGACAGACTATCTTTACGCCTCTCAGGCAGGAAATAGAATTTGTAAAGTAGAAAATCGCAAAATTTCACAACCACAGGCAGGATTCGAACCTGCGTCTTCTGCGTAAGTACCGCAGACGCTTTACCAACTAGGCTACTGTGGTCCTGCCCGATGTTGTGAAATTTAGCGACCTCTATACGCATTCCAACGTTGCGTTTGTGCTGCCACCTAGCAAGCATTCTTGCTGTACTAGCTCAACTAGTCCATCATTGCAGACAGATTTCGAGTTGAAAATTGGTAACACTACGTATAATTGAAAATGATTTTTATTTTAACACTTCCTGTGTTCGGATAAATCTACAAAGTAGCCTAGTTGGTAAAGCGTCTGCGGTACTTACGCAGAAGACGCAGGTTCGAATCCTGCCTGTGGTTGTGAAATTTTGCGATTTTCTACTTTGTAGATTTATCCGAACACAGGAAGTGTTAAAATAAAAATCATTTTCAAATAGAATTTGTGTTTAATAATTCACCCTGGAACTCTAATTCAATAACTCCAAGCAGTACGTACACGTACTTCAGCTGTTGCAGCACCATGGCCCGCTTGGAGTCAACACCGCTCTTGGGATCGCCCGCACCAGCGCCTGTTTACAAGAGCATCACCAGTCAGTCCGACTCTTTGGTAAGTGCTAGATCATTACCGTAAGAAATTAATAAAAAAAATCGTATAGCGTGCGCAGGCAAGTTATTTCTGCGCATGCGTGACAGGCGGAGCGCCAATATGAACGATTCTATACCGATTCGATACCTAGGTATGTCTACTTTCATCACATTTATTTCTCTTTTTTATTGCTTTTTGTTTGAATTAATTTTTATTTTGTGTCAACTTGCAGTTTTAAGTTTTTATCTAGTAATAGTGAATTTGTTTAGCGCCTAAGTTTCACAAAAATGTTTATAATAGAGTAACCTCCACTGCGGTGCTGATTGAAAATCAGTGCCATAAGTATTTCAACTCATGGCAAATGCTGAGTTCAGTTCCATTTTTTGCGCGATATTTAATTGTAAGCCCTATTTTATTTTATGTATTGTATCGTGCATTGAATAAATTGGTTTCTTTCTTTCTTCTTTGTATTCGTTCGCCTCCCCCCACCTGCCGCGCTCACCCCCGCGACAATTTTTTTGGATTCTGCGCATTAACGTTAACAGCCGAACTTAGCCTGCGTACGCTCGCTATATTTTATACACCGCGAAACCCAGCAATAATGTGGCTTATAATAATAAAAACAGGCAACTTTACAGAAGAAAAATCTTTTCATTCGGATTTGTCAATACTAATTTGTACGGTAATACCAAAACTAAAACACAACCATAAACGTTACGTGGAGTCAATTATGGTGATTTTCATGGTGATCAAGAGCAGGTTAAGCTTAGCCCTAACGTTGAATAAAATAAGAACGGTCCAAAGTTCAATGTGTCAAGCTTGACGTGCTCATGACTGTAGAAATTTTTTATTAGGATTTGTTAGTTCTTTTATTAACATTGTTTTTTTAATTCAGTTTAATATACTTTTTCTGCAGGGCCCTGGAGAACTATCCTCGAATGAAATTTTAAATAACTACGGTAATCGACTGGAGAAACCAATCAAAGCAGAAAATGTAAAACAAAGTTCCCTAGTGACCATGTAAGTCAAATAAGTAATATCTTTTGGCGCCCGAGGACAGAAAATGGGCGATTTGTCTCCGCTACCCGGGACGAAAATACCCCTTACTTCCCGCAGCGGTACGTAAAATCGCATACTGACCACGAGAGGAAATAAAGAATGCTTAGATCACAGGTTTTCTCCCCACGACTTCGCCTCGGGTCGCAATACATATTATGTGGTCTAGACCATACTTTAGGTACTATTCAACCCTTAGTACGTACGAATCTACTAATTCTTATGAGGACAGCCTCTGTAGCATACCCCGGACACTAGATACAGCGAGAGTGAATTTAAAATTTGAAATTGGAAGTCAAAAGACTACACGAACCGTGCGGGCGGGTGCGCGCGGGGGTGCGGGTGGATTTCAAGGGGGGCGGAGAGTATCCGTTCTGTATGATAGTACCTACTTTTACTTTATTCTGTGTCCTTGGGCTAGTGGTTAGATAGTTCGGATCACGATCTGGGGGTTCTGGGCCCGAATCCCGGTGAGGACACCGTCAAACAAAAGTCACTTCGGTTAGGTAGGACTGTGGGTAGGACATACCAATAATATCAACCTATGATAAACAATTCCGTTAATTAGCCCGTGTGGTGCCGGCAAAGAATAATAATATCACAACACTTCTCTACCCGTGGGTGTCGTAAGAGGCGAGTAAGGGATTATAAACTGGAGGATGGGCAACAGCGTCCTCCTGTGTATCGTACAGACAACGACAAGTCAAGCTTGACACTCGCAGCGCGACTCTAGCCCGTACGCGTATTGAAATAAGAACGTTACAAAGTCCAATGTGTCAAGCTTGATGTGCTCTTGACTGTACCATTTTATTACTCGTACTACGAGTGCCAACAACAGCGGTCCACGGTGCCAGCCGTAACGTTACTTCTGGAGGGAGCTCGCCCTGTCCTGCCGTGGAAATTCATGGGATATTAAGATGATGAAGATAATAAAGAAACTCTGTGGTCAATCTTAAAGGATATTAATCTGCTCGTAAAGCTGAAGGTCCTGGATGAATATCTCGTCGCATGGAACTTATATAGAAAACGAAAAAATAAAATTAACTTCCCTTAGAAACTGTGAGGCCTTTGGGGGCTCAACAACTCTGACACCAGGGTTTGTGGGGTCAGTCATCGATCTTAAGCTCAAGTCAGACAGAGGCGGTATGATTGCGAAAGCGGTCCGGGGCAGTTTGGCGGGAACAAAATACCGCGCCGCGACCGCTTTTCAATGTGACAGGGTGCATAAGAACTCATACTTTACAAAAAATACCGGCCCCGGCCCGCTACCGCCTCTGTGTGACGCGGGCTTTAAAACTCACACGATTTAGCTGTAGCTGATAGCGCATTTTGTAAGGGATGTCAAATTTTATTTTCATATTTCGACCTATGTTCCATAGGGAAAGTTGTTCAGTTTCATGGGCAGATTCACCTCCTTAATATGCCCTTTTTGTTACACGTACACACGGCCGCACATCAGTAGGAACACTTTTGAACCTTATGGCGTGGTAATAGAGTTGAAAAATTTTCTACCGACTAGCGGTTGACCGTACGTTCAAACTAATTATTTGCTATTTTCCACAGCTTCTCAGTATGGAACACCATAATGGGCTCATCATTACTTACAATGGCATGGGGTGTGGAACGCGCAGGGCTGCCTGCTGCTCTCATCCTTTTCGCTGTGATGGCCGCAATCTGCCTCTACACGGCTTATGTGCTACTCACAGTCAATAGATACCACGGTACGTAAGATTGATAGACAAAGACGTCCAGTGCTAAAATGAACAGATGCCTCTAAAGGTCTCCGAATATGACCAGTCCTTCCCTGATATTCCAGCGAAACACAAGAAGCACATTGTAAAAAGCAGACTCTTAAAGTAGGCCGTGCTGCAGTGGTTTCTTGCCGTTTCTTTTACACTGCCATAGCAGGATCCGAAACGGTATGACTCGCTCTATTTGCATTGTATTGTGCATGACATTCAATAATTATTCTGTAAAGAATCTACATTGAATAAAAATATTTGAATCTGAATCCTGCCCTTATCCAGCGCTTTCTTGCAATAAATATCCAAGCTCTTTCTTCAATTAAGATCGATCTTCTTCGTGTCTGATTTGAAACGGCATCGTAGACTCGACCAGTTCAGCCAGTCGAAGAGCGGTGGTCCAGTCGGTGAAAGTCCAGAATGCCTTCAATTTTATCGGACCAACTATTATTTTATTCTATCTGTGCCAACGATACGGCGCGCTCTTTTACCCCTCTACCTGTGCCTCTACTCTGGCTGAAATTACCTGCCCAAACTACCAGAAAACGAAGAACTTATCGTTTTTTCAGCGCAAAAGGTTGGGATCCCCTACGCAATATTGTACTCGTAATTTAACCAACCAATCTACCAAACCATTCCGGTCGCATTTGCAGGCGTCTAAACACCAAATTGCGATCGATAAAGCTAAGTTTTACGAGCTTGTGAAGTGAAAGAATTCCGCTTTTTCATATTTGCAACAAACCGATTGAAAAGATCGTCTATGTTTCCAGGCAGTGAGACATGCGAGGTGCCAGCCCTTTGCAGAACCCTGCTAGGTAAACCGGCGGAGGTGATCGCCCATATCTTCAGCTTCATAGTGCTGCTTGGCGCTAACGTGGTCTACTGGATCCTGATCACTAACTTCCTTTACTACACTGTCAACTATTTTAGAGGTGAGATTTTTGTATCACATAATAGAAAACCAGCAATTAAGCCCCAATTGTTGAATATCACTGGGTGATAATGTTAAAATATAACTTTTGAGACTTTAAAATCACCGGTTAAAATATTCCTGATTGGAATTGGAATAAGGTAAATAAATATATAGATAAATCTTTATTTGGGGTATTATTATCCTTTTTTAGGGTTTCGTTCCCAAAGGGTAAAAAACCGGACCCTATTAATATGCCTCTGATGTCAGTCTGTCAGCGGTCTGTATGAACCGTAATAAGCAGACAGTTGAAATTTTCACAGATTATGTATTTCTGTTGCCGCTAAACAACAATTAATACTAATAATTAAAATATAAATAAAAATTAAGGGGGGCTCCCCTACTAAAAACGTGTTATAGGCGATTTTTGCTCGAATTTTGTTTTAGCTCTATCACAGAATATATAATAGTAAACAAGTTTAGCTCTATCGTATAAACGGGAACAGTTACAAGCGTAGGTATGTTTATAGTGCATAAGCTATACAATGACAACATAATAAAAACTGCGTCAAGTGCGTGTCGGACTCGCGCGTTATCAATACACTTCTGCGTGACTGCGCGTTCATAACTGAGACGGTATTTTTACCTTAGTAGTGCAGAACAGCAGAACCCTCGGTGCGCGAGTTCTAATTGCATTTGGCCCGTTTTTTAGGGTTCCGTACCTCAAAATAAAAAAACGGAACCCTTATAGGATCACTTTGTTGTCCGTCTGTCTGTCTGTTTGTCTGTCGAGACCCTTTTTCTCACGAACGAGAAGAGGTATCAGGTTGAAATTGATAACGAATATTAAGGTCCATAAACCACACAAGATCTGAAAATTTAAATTTTTTACAACGACGCAATCAAAAGATATGGCTTTTTATGTCCTCATCTCCATACATTTATGCAAAAAAGCAAAACCTACAGGGTACTTCCCGTTGACCTAAAATTATGAAATTTGGCAAGAAGCTAGGTCTCACAGTACAAATAAAGGGGAAAGTCTAAACTCATTAAATATTAAAATTTTTCTCACAACTAATAGTAACCAATTAAGGTGAGCTCCCGTTTCAAGAACTTTTCTATAAAAGAGGGGTCAAGTTGGATGGTCGCGGAGTTTTTAAAATCAAAGAGCAAAAGCTTTTAGTATATCATATGGTAGATGGGTACGGAACCCTTAGGTCGCGAGTCCGACTCGCACTTGGCCGGTTTTTTAAATAGCTGCCCGTGTTTTCATTTGGTCTGTGCGGTATATCATTTTCAGCCGAAAAAAGTCCCTAATTTCCTTTCACTATGCTAATGTGCACTTTTCCATAGAGACTTTTTTAAGGACAACAATGTTTATTTTCAGATCTAAACGAAACTAACTCAACTGACTATAGTACGAATACAACATTGATATGTCCAAAACATAACGGCATCAATGGCTCTCTTCTCATACCAGAGGTATGTATACAGAGTGTAACAAAATGGGCATAACAACCCTAAAGGATGTGAACTGCCCCTGAAACTGGACAACAGGACTTTTAATTTTTTAAGAACTCTTGAAAAAAAATCCTTTTTTGAGGATTAGGAAGGAAAATATTTAATACTTTAAGTTTCATCCTTGTACTACTAGATTTTAAGCTATAATGGCACGTCCGCTTCCCTCCCCTCCTCACAGAAATATTTAGAAGCGGCAAATAATTAAATAATAATAAAAAAAAATTACCCCTATCAAAAACCCGTGAAATTGATTCCACTCTCGAATCTGAACAAAATATTTTCTCAGTTTCGCTTATTCCGTTAACACGTTCGATACAATCGAATTCATAACTGCGAACGCATTGCATGCGAATGTGAGCTGGGAGCGCATTGTAGTTGTAGGGGCCAACGTACACCCAACCGCACGTGAATAGAAACACTTTGGAATTTATGGCATGGTAATAGAGTTGCAAATATTTCCATTGACGTGCTGCGGTTGACCGTACACCAGCAGGTTACGTGACTTGGCGTGGTACCAGAAGGGCGCGGCGCAGGCGCAACTATAGCTGGTGACGCGACGGTAGCGTGTATTGACGCTGCTGTGTTGGTCACCTCGTACAATCTTGTCACTCGCAATGCGACTCTAGCCCTTACGTTGAAATAAGAACTGCACAAAGTCCAATGTGTCAAGCTTGATGTGCTCTTGACTGTACGAACGATATGACGATGAAAGTTTGTTGCAGGTGTCAGAAACAAACAACAACTCTCCCTGGTGGGGTCTCCACACCACCGTCCCGCTGTATGTCGCCTTGATCGTGTTCCCACTGCTCAACTTCAGAAACGTGACATTCTTTACCAAGTTCAATTCCTTGGGTAAGTCAAATAGCTGGAAAATTTAACCGTTTTACCTTAGATTAGATCGGTTCAAGCCTAGCCCGCCCTAGATTTAAGAGCCGAAAGAGCCCTAAGTGCAGTGGAACCCTTTCGAACGCCGCGAACTGCATTTCGATTGGTCAATCCGTTCAAAAGTTAAGAGTTGTCTAAATATAATACCAAGAAAGGTCTTTGAAGGTCCCAGAAATCCATTACGGACACACACACATACATACTGATATCACTCTGAAAACGTCCAAAATTCCTTGGAAAAAGTTGTTCAGTGTCACGGGCGATTAAATGTATTCCGCTTGACACTAATTTCTGGGACACTATAAACGACTCGTGAGTGCTACACATAAATATGTACATAATTAGACAGATAAACTTACGTTTTATTTGAGTGATGTGAGTTTATCCGTCTAAGTCTGCACGCACACATTATTAATAAGAGTAAAATCTCGAGAAATTATATTGCGACAATAGGATATTAACATGAAAACATGGTTATCAAATTAATATTTGTTTATTACAATATCGAAAAAAGATAACATAAACGATAATATTTATGACAAATAATAAAAAATCGCTTTACAAAGTAGAAAAGAAAGAAAATTGTATAATTTCACAACTACAGGCAGGATTCGAACCTGCGTCTTCTCGTAAATACCGGAGACGCTTTTTTTGCCAACCACACATGATGGACTAGTGGAGTTAGTATATCAACTGCTTACTAGGTGGCAGCACAAACGCAACGTTGAAATGCGTATAGAGGTCGCAAAAGACATGTATACTAGTGGTTTTTTATTCCGAGATAAAACTAACAGACTTGAAATTTATATCATATAAAGGAGAATAAAAAAAAGAAAGAAGAACAACAAAAATTTTTTTTTTTGGGGCCGCCATTTTTTTATAATATTTTTTTTAAATATTGATAGTGGACTTTTTTTTTAAGTACTGGTAACACCAAAGATTTGTGCGGCAAAATATTACCTTGACATTGACAGCAGGATAGCTGTATATGACGCCCGTGTGCGTGGTCAAGACAGACTGCTGTCAAAGGGTAATTTTTTTTTGTTTGTGTCAAAAGGGTAATGTTTATGAGTTTTTCAAAGTAATAATTTTTTGAAGCAGTGTGTTTCAGGGCTCCCGCTCACGACCGTGTTTATAGTATTATTACAATCTAAGACCGTATTTTTGTCGGCCGATTTCTTGTATGATAATTAGAGAGGTGATCGATCAAAATAATATCGACACACGATGTCGATGATTTATTTTTTTTCTAGTAAGATACCATGAATATATTTTTTTATAAGTCTCGGTATTATCAAAAATGCTTCTTATGGTCATTATTTGTTAATATACAGGGTGTTAGGCTAGGATAACTATACAGGATGTTAGGGTAAGTATACAAGGTGTCAGGTTAGGATGACTACTATATGTACAGGGTTTTAGGGTAAGTATACAGGGTGTTAGGTTAGGATTGCTATACAGGATGTTAGGGTAAGTATACAGGGTGTAAGGATAGGATAAATACACAGGGTTTCAGGGTAAGTATACAGGGTGTAAGATTATGATCACCACATGTACAGAGTCTTAGGGTAATTATACAGGGTGTTAGGATAGGATAACTTTACAGGGTGTTAGTGTGTTAGTGTTAGTCCTAACACCCTGTGTAGTAACACCCTGTAAACTTACCCTAAGACCCTGTACATATAGTAATCCTAATCTAAAATCCTGTACACACCCTAACACCCTGTATACTTACCCTAAGACCCTGTACATATAGTGATCCTAATCTAACAAACTGTATACGTACCCGAACATCCTGTATAGTAATCCTAACCTAACACCCTGTATACTTATCCTCAAACCCTGTAAATATAGTGATCTTAACCTGTAAATATAGTGATCTTAACCTGTATAGTTATCCTATCCTAACACCCTGTATACTTACCCTAAAACCCTGTACATAAAGTGATACTAACCTAACATCCTGTATAGGTATCCTATCCTAACACCCTGTATACTTACCCTATGACCCTGTACATATGGTGATCCTAATCTAACCCTGTATACTTACCCTAAGACCCTGTACATATGGTGATCCTAATCTAACACCCTGTATACTTACCCTAAGACCCTGTACATATGGTGATCCTAATCTAACACCCTGTATACTTACTTACCCTAAAACCCTGTTGTAAGTAGGGTTGTCATAGTCTAATCAGTGTTGCCAAATTCCAATCAGTGATGCCGTATTTCAATAACTTTAAAAATCAATTGTAAAAAAATGGTGGCCTATAAAAATATTCTTTCTTCACCAAAATATTATCTACTATCCTATCCACCATATGAACTTGGTTTAAACCCTGTTAATCTTCCCTCGAAATAAAAATCCAACCTCCATAGTAAAATTTTACATCTCTTTTCACAACACCAGGCAGGACCACGGTAGCCTCGTTGGCAAAGCGTCTTCGGTACTGGCGGAGAAGACGCAGGTTCGAATCCTGCCTGTGGTTGTGAAATTTTGCGATGTCCAGCTTTGATCCGAACACAGGAAGTGTTAAAATAAATATATTTTAAAAGAAATTAAGCAAATGAACCCTTTGTTCAGTGATTGCGACGATGCAAGGTTTCTTTTCAACTTCCAAAACAGTTAAATAAACAATCGGTACGGTATCAACTTCTATTCTTCTCGAGCGCTCTATCTTCTCTTCCAAGTCTATCACGTCGCAGTAATGCTTGATACGGAGTAAATGTATGGAACCTTTTAAAACAATAACAAACTTATTAACCTATCATTAAATATTTGTCGGGTACACGGCCGGGTCATGAATATGGTTCTGGTAGTGATGAACAATTATTTGAATAGGAACTAACTTCAGAGAGGAAGTGCGATTGACAGTTGTGGCGTGATTTGCGAGTTGCCCCCTCCCAAGAAACATACTATGTACTCTCTAACTGGGGGCCCCCTTCCTCCTATCGACTTCAGTAAGTAGCAACCGAGCAACCAACAAACTTCTTGTGTTCTGCGTTGTTTTTGATATTTGGTCTATCTTAGAGTGATGCGATAGGTGAAAGTTGCGATACTAATAATTTTATTCACCAAATACAAAAAAGATTTTTAAAAGCATAAAAATTAAGCTTAAGTATTCTAAGTTTGTTACACATATTGGTTGGTGAAATATAAAATACTCAGCATTACTGCTGGTTTTCAGTGCCCCCCCTGAATCGCTACTTTGGAGACCTCCCAATACAGTTATCGTGTTCTGATATAGTTTAAAAATATACATCGAACCGTATACGAAATAGTCTAAGTGCAGTATTGTTCTACTTCAGTGTACCTAGTGTTTGATGTTAGGATTTGATTATCGTAGCCATTTTAGAGAGGTCGAGTGACCAGCAGTGGTTGAGCTTCTTGGCCAGTCGTCCTTGGGCCAGCTATTGCACTGTCTTGGGGTTACGACTATTCGTTTTTATTTTTTTTTGTGATGGTGAGAATGCATACGCATACCGCACCGTTCGGGGAAACGGTACGGTTATGTGGGGCTTGCACCCACTAAAAACTCCACCGTGTACCACTCTCGCATTTCGGGTGGGTCACGAGCACTGTACGTTCGCACTACTTTCGCAACCCACCCTGCGACAGCCTCTGCAGAGGCTCCCTCACCTAGGCGACGTCTGAGCACACATCAGACGTCGCCCCCTCACTGGCCTTTTAGTGCGACCGACGGACTCCCCGGCCCGCCGACCGCGGGCCTACGCTTAGGGCGGAAGACGGGCGTATTCCCGTCTCCTACGCCTTCTGCGAAGCGGGTGAGAAAGAGGATTATCCTCTCTATCCCGCTCCGCGGCCTCCTTCTGCGAGATGACTGACTCACAGAAGGAGACCATGGCCTCCCAAGACCTCTTGCTGCCGACCATTGCCTGTACAACAACCGGCAGCGAGAGATCTTCACCCACTACCACCACTAAGGCAGCACGTTCCTCCGCCCATCTTGGGCATTCCACCACTGTGTGCTGCACCGTGTCCTCGGCGCAGTCACAGTGATGGCTAGCAGGAGTCGGTTCTCTGCCGGCTATGTGGTGCAGATACCGGCCAAAACAACCATGTCCGGTCAGTACCTGTACCAGCCGGAAGGTCAGCCCACCGAATTTACGGTCCACCCACTCTTTGAGGAGCGGGCGGACCGCCTCCGCCGTCCTGATGCCTGCAGAGGGAGATTCAAGGCGCAGGCTCCACTTCTGGAGCAGAACAATCCGCGCCTCATCCCTCCAGGCCTCGATTTCCTCCTGAGGAGGATGTACTCCCTCGTTACGGGCCTCTAGCTTCCTGGCATAAATTTCTGCCAGGACCTCCGCTTCCAGATCCCACGGTGGTACCCTGCTAATACGCACGCCGCCTCAAAACTAATCGTGTGATACACTCTAGTCACCCGCGTCGCCATAATGCGTTGCGGGCGGCGCAGCTCTGCCCTGTTTTGGGTAGAGAGAGCATCAACCCAGATGAGCGCTCCATAAAGTGCCAAGGAGCGCACTACACTAGTGTAGAGGCGGCGACACCCCACATTTGGTCCTCCCACATTTGGGAGTAGACCTCCGAGAGCAGCTGCTGTCCCGATGAGTTTTGGGGCCAGCAGCCGAAAATGTTCTCGGAAGTCCCACTTCCTATCGAGGACGAGTCCAAGATATTACGACCTGCTTTAACCCATTTTATGGTATTTAAGGTCCCGTACTAACCGTGATAATGACAATGGTGGTCCGTTGATAAATTTTTAGGGATATTTACAATGATGAATATCAGTGCTGAGGAAGATGTGAACATGTGTGATCGTAAGTGAAGTGTATTGCAATCAGATAATACTTAGTTCATGCTGTTATTTATCCAGGTGTAGGTATGTCTCCCTTGTGTATTCCCTACATACAAGGTGTAAGGGACGGTGTACCGAAAACTGAACGGGCGTGCTCAGTGAACGAAACTGAACAACTTTCCCGAAGAAACATTTTTGGGAAATGAAAAATTTTTTTGACTACTCCATACAAACTGATCGATCAGAGTGAGCAATTTGTATGGAGAGTTCTAAAATTTTTTTCATTTCCCATATTTTCCCAGTTACTGAGCACGCCTGTACAGTTTTCGGTACACCGACCCTTACACCCTGTATTTTATGTATGTCCAATACCATTTGCTGCGTTAAGGTTATGTACGAAATGATGAAATCCATAAATACTTAGAAATTTCGACTGTAATCGAAGAAATAGAGCAATTCAAAAAGGTTAAAGCGTACCAAAAGATACCAAAAGATTAAAGCGTACTCATGTACTTGCTGAACGAGGAGCTATAACAATGATGCCTCCTCATTTGATGACAAGAAAATCAGATTTCAAATCTGATTATAGTCTGGCGACGGATGACAGATATTAAATGAAAAAAAAAAACAATAAATAAATAATAATTTTCATGATAAATGACAAACAAATAACAAGTCTACTCACCATCTTCTAATCCAAACATCAGAATTTGAGCATGCAGCGCTATCGATGTGACGTTGCACTCGAATCGATGGAACAAGTTGTACTCGTGCCATACGTCTTCGAAGTAGTTCGTTGATCCAATACTGTTTGCTGTAATAATAAAACAATAGGTTACACAAATAACCTGTTTTATCTACAAAGTAGAAAATCGCAAAGATTAACAACCACTGGTAGGATTCGAACCTGCGTCTTCTCCGTCAGTACCGGAGACGCTTTACCTAGCCTAGTTGGTAGCCGTGGTCCTGGCTGATGTTGTGAAATTTGCGACCTCTATACGCATTTCAACGTTGCCACGTTGAAACGTTGACCACTGTAGCCTAGTTGGTAAAGCGTCTCCGTGGTACTGATGGAGAAGACGCAGGTTAAAATCGTGCCTGTGTTTGGAAAGTGTTGCGATTTTCTACTTTGTAGATTTATCCGAACACAGGAAGTGTTAAAAATTACACAAAAAAAAATACATTTTAGTCTGTTTTATTTTATTATGTTTTCTTTATATTTCTCATTTAGTAAGAGTGGGGTTTATTTTTATCAAATAAATAATTTTAAAATTTATTTATTTAGATTTATTTTATGAATTCCCAACGCAAGTATAAACTTATAAATATGCAAGGTAAAGATTTAGTAACAAATAAATAAACATTTAGATTTTTAATTTGATATTAAATATAAGATTGTTTAGACATGTTAAGGTTAACATACCATCCCGCCTCTTTCCCGTCGGGGTAGGCAAGTGTTAATGTTAAGTTAAGGCAACTGTAAGAATTGAAATAAAAATATTTCATTTTTTACTATTTTTATTAATGTTAAGGTAACCAACATTAACGAACGACCTTGAGACTAAGTAACGTAAAAAACTTAATAACCTACGATATATGACAAATGGTGTGGTCAAGCTTGAATACTAAATTAATTTAAATAGTTCAAAAGGAAATCTAAAATTACCCTTTTTTTCCATTTGTATCTGTAAAATGGTTACTGTTGCAATTTTAGTTTGCAGTATATGAAAAATTGCAATCTTTTAGACAAAACAACGTTGAATGATACTCTTTACTTTTTGATGTTCGTTAAGTTTTACCTACAAACTAAAAACGGGAACTTTTTGCCAATTTCATTCTCACCGTTCGTTGGTCGTAACCACAGAGGGGCTCTAGACAATGTGCTTTTGGACGAAAGCGAACCTCACGAAATGTATGGGATGACAGTAGACATATTATGCCATCCCATAAATTTTATGAATTTCGCTTTTACGCACGTTGTTTAAACCCCCAGGTCATAACAGTGGAAATTAGGTCGACAATCGCATTGACAAGCGTGTAGCTGCGAATTTTAGGGTAGTATAGGCCTTAATAATGTCACTTACCGCCGATTCCAAAAAAGAACGTAATTGTTGGCATGACAATTCTTCGTATAGATCTATTTAAATTTCTCGGCAGAGGAATCCTGCTTT
Source organism: Athrips mouffetella (assembly GCA_947532105.1). Classification (NCBI taxonomy): domain Eukaryota; kingdom Metazoa; phylum Arthropoda; class Insecta; order Lepidoptera; family Gelechiidae; genus Athrips; species Athrips mouffetella. Next base: position 3,472,362 of record OX383976.1, on the reverse strand, counting down.
TTCTTGGTCCATTACAAACCTAGTCAGCTTTTCGCCTTCAATTTTCCCATGGTATAGGTACATCATCGTACAACCATTGATGTATGATAGCGCTGACATCTTTTGAGTAAAAAGAAAAAAAATATTATATGACCACGAAATTTTCTAGTTACCGATATATTCTCCCTCTCGGTTACCTTCTTGGTTGTTATGATGTGATAAGTTCCACTCCACTGTTGGTAGGTACATTCCACTTTTAAATAACTAAACAGATATGACTTTTCATAGATTTCAGAGTAGTACTTGGTCGCAAAACTCGATAAAAATAGTTATTTGTTATGCAAGGCAGCAAAAGCGTTATTTGGCGTGAGTGCCTTGTATTGAAACCTGAGCGTAGCGAAGGTTTCAAGGCACGAAACGCAAAATAACTTTGCTGCCGAGCGAAACACAAAATTTTTCACCTCACTAAAGCGAGGAAGCAGCCAGTACCGCAGCGTGGAGGTCTGCCATACTGCATCACGTTCGAATTTCAAAAACCTTTTGCCCGCTAGCGGCCAAAAATCGCTTTTGGCCGCAGAAAAACCTTTTGCCCGCTAGGGGCCAAAAATCGCTTTTGGCCGCAGAATTTAACCGACAAAACAAATGTTTCCGAGCTTTGGAGGTGAAAAATTGAATTTTAGCTCTTATCTCGAAGAACGTTGTCAAAATAATGATAGAGTTTCTAGCCATGTATGAGAAAATGATTTATACAAAAACTCTTGTCATTTAGACGCGCTAAAATAGAAATAAATACTAATTCTTACATTTCTTCCGTCGACAGCATGTGCGATAACCGTTTCATGATCTGTTATTCGTAAATCAAGTGTTGGGCCAGGAATAATTCGGTTATCTACTCTTTCGTAAGAGGTTAGAATTCCATCCATTTGGCAGATACAGAAATGCCGGCATTCACCAACGCTATTGATGAAAATTAAATAATAAGTAGGAATTCTAGGGTGTTTGGGCTTTGGCGCATTGTAGCGTCGTGTGCCAAAATGAATTGGGCGTTAGGTTAGGTTATGTACCTACTCGTAATCCTGCCGGCTTAGCATGCTGCCCGAGAGAAAATATATCTCGGAGAAATGTCACTTTATTTGAGTAATTATGTCATCTAATCTATTACCTTAAAGCGGGAAGAAATGTCAGTGGAGGAAAATGTTTAGCAAATCCACAAATTACGTTTTTGTTATTTTAGACAGAGATAGCTTTATACTTACACTAATACATTTAGCCGTCCTTGTTTTTCAAAATGTGTCGCACTGCGCGGATGTCAAAAAAAATTACCATACTTAAAGTCTTTAATCTATGGGCCTAGATAAACTGACAACTGCAGCGTGCTAAGCCGGCTGATTAAATTGTTCTTCAATTTAATCAGGATTTGTGAGTTTTTTAAGGGGCTACCTGCCGACAACTAGCGCCCCAATCAGTAAAAAAAATGATCACTCGCTAAATACTAAACTTATCGAAAATCCGGAAGGAAGATTGAAGTAAAGGTACCCTAGTTTGTTTTTGGAATAGTTTTAGAATATGGTTGCCAAAATTAATTGCACATGAAAACATAAAAATAAAATGATTTTTCGTGTAAAGGGGGCTCACGTAGGGGGGGTTAAAATGTCAAATTGTCGTTCCTAGGTCGAGTGGGGTATCATATGAAAGGACTTTACTTGTAAATTCTAAAAAATATCATTGCATGTTTTTGCAACTTCAAGTTATAATGAAAAATGACAAAAAAAAACACCATTCTCCCCGCCCCCTCCCCTTATCTCCGAAGTTTGTGGGAGGTAAAATCTGATTTAATTCCAGTCGATAGAAGTTTGTGTTATTATTACATAAAAAATAGAAAGATCTTTCTAAATTGCACAGTTTCTCAGAAATCGGCAAAAAGCCTTTACAAACGGACTTTATTGCTTCCAAAAATACTATAGGTATATCAGAACCCTCGGCGCGCGAGTCCGACTCGCACTTGACCGTTTTTAGGGTTCCGTACCTCAAAATAAAAAAAGGAACCCTTATAGGATCACTTTGTTGTCCGTCTGTCTGTCAAGACCCTTTTTCTCACGAACGAGAAGAGGTATCAGGTTGAAATTGATAACGAATATTAAGGTCCATGAACCAACCACACAAGATCTGAAAATTTAATTTTTTTACAACGACGCAATCAAAAGATAAGGCTTTTTATGTCCTCATCTTCATACATTTATGCAAAAAAGCAAAACTTACAGGGTACTTTCCCGTTGACCTAAAATTATGAAATTTGGCAAGAAGCTAGGTCTCACAATACAAATAAAGGGAAAAGTCTGAAATCATTAAATATTTCAATTTTTCATGTCCCTCAACACAGAATCCTCAGAGAAAAAAACTGCATAAAAACTTATTTTGACGATGCCAAAAAATTGTCATGAAATAGTCATAAATAGTCACCATAAGGAAAAAAATAGTCGCGTTACAATTCTAGAGTTGTAGCTATGGTTTGCCGAGGATTATGGGCATAGGCTATATACAGAATCCTCAGTTCTGATGCAAGCAAACCGTGGGGACTATCGAATTGGTTTTTATTTTAAAAAATAGTCATGAAATAGTCGTCTTGACTTCCAAATTCTCAAAAATAGTCGTTCAAGGATTTCAGAGTTACAGGGGTAGCTTGCTGAGGATTCTGTGCATAGCATTTCACGGACGCAGATTCCTGCAGAACGGTTAGGTTTTTCTATTTGACACTGATGTCAAAAAATAGTCAACAAATAGTCGTCTCAAACCATACTAACTTCGGTCTGGTTTACCTAGTAGAAGTATGTTAAAAATGCATGTTAACTTCGCCATACATTTTTCCTTTGTACAGTCGCGTACACAAAATTATTTGATATTGATTTCAAGTTGACAAAAAAAATGGATTTTGATATTGTTAGAGGCTTTTATTTTTATATATTGTTGCAGACCCTATTTTAGTGTTATCTATTTTTATTAGGTAAATAAGAGGATAAACCGACTGATATATCAGTGCCCAGCCCCAACCTTTTGGTCTAAAAACTTAAAATGTGGGTTCCACGTTTAAGGAAAGGTAAAACTAGAATATCGGGCTTAAACCCAGATGCATTCAGTAAATAAAAATACTTAATAATTGGAAGGTTCGCAAATATTACTAAATTAACTATACTAACTTTACAAATTTCTTGATTGATCAATGTTGTTTGCCTACGCATTTAACTATTCATTAAAAATTAAAATGTCGCTGCATATGTGTTTCTTTTACCCAATAGAACATCAGTAGAATAATACAAATCAGTTACTTAATGGCATAGTAACATAGTTGGAAATGTTTAACGTGGGTCGTATAATAGAAAAAGCACCAATATTCTGAGACGAGATATGTTTAACCAATAGCATGGCGGCGTTCGGCTCGACCGAATTGTGTGACCGAGCTAGCGCTCGCCGCCGCCGCCGGCGCGTATTGAAGTGCCCTACAGTGTTGCTATTACAACGACAATTGCCGTGTTATACGGTAATTATATGAAATGTAAAGTTAACTTACACTACAGCCTATGGAAGCAGTAAATACACAACGCGTTATTCCAAATTAGGATTTCCATTTTTTCAATAATCCTACTTAAAAATTGAATGTAAATTCTAAAACTAACAGCAGCTCGTTAAAAGCGCAGCCTCGGTCGGGTCATTGCGCTGCGGGTTATTGCCCTCTGCGTAGGGCTAATTTTAAAATTTTCAGAATTTTTTAAAAGTAGATTTTTTTTTGTGTTCCTTTATCGTTACTGAAACACCCCCTAAGCTATGGCACGCAATAAAATTATCACCCTGTATTACTCATTTAACCATTTAACGGACATAAGTACGAACACTGTGAAAAACTAACTTAAAAATAATCTGTAGGTACTGAATATATTCATAAACAAGATTTTTTTATTATTTTAGTTTAAAACCAATTATTGTAGTTTATTAAGCTATATTATTTAACATGAAAACAAATAAACTTCGCTTTTTATTACAGAATTAATTATATTGGGTTCCAAAAACATAAAAAAAAGTAACTAAATAGTTACCATCAAAGATGATATGCATTTTGAACACGACTGTACTTGAGTTGAAAAATGTATGGCGAAGTTAACATGCATTTTTAACATACTTCTACAAGGTAAACCAGACCAAAGTGATTATGGTTTGAGACGACTATTTGTTGACTATTTTTTGACATCAGTCAGTATCAAACAGAAAAACCTAAACGTTCTGCTGGAATCTGCGTCCGTGAAATGCTATGCACAGAATCCTCAGCAAGCTACCCCTGTAACTCTGAAATCCTTGAACGACTATTTTTGAGAATTTGGAAGTCAAGACGACTATTTCGTGACTATTTTTTAAAATAAAGACCAAGTCGATAGTCCACACGGTTTGCTTGCATCAGAACTGAGGATTCTGTATATAGCCTATGCCCATAATCCTCAGCAAACCATAGCGATAACTCTAGAATTGTAACGAGACTATTTTTTTCCTTATGGTGACTATTTATGACTATTTCATGACTATTTTTTGGCAGCGTCAAAATAAGTTTTTATGCATTTTTTTTCTCGGAGGATTCTGTGTTGAGGGACATAATTTTTCTCGCAACTAATAGTAACCAATTAAGGTAAGCTCCCGTTTCAAGAACTTTTCTATAAAAGAGGGGTTAAGTTGGATGGTCGCGGAGTTTTTAAAATCAAAGAGCAAAAGCTTTTAGTATATCATATGGTAGATAGGTACGGGAACCCTTAGGGCGCGAGTCCGACTCGCACTTGGCCGGTTTTTTTTAATAATTAAAACTTCTTTGAGTATAAATAAGTACATACTACATAAGTAAGCTATGATGTAAAACTTGGATTTGCGGTTTACCTGATCCAATCGGCGAAAAATCTGGCAGTGGCAATTTCTACTTTGTTTGTAAGGTCCCAAAATTTCAACACCCTGTCCATGTCTACGGATACAACGAGTACTTCACCATCTAGAGTAATGAGACTGATATAAGTATTAAAGTTTACCTGTAATACAAGCCAAATGCTTTCAACAGGAACCAGCTCTAACCAAAATTCATAGTTTATTAGTACTCTAAGATTGTATACGAAACTTTTTTGTACAAGCGCGTTCAGAAAAGTTGGTCCATGACTGTTATTTTCCGCGCATGGGTGACAGGCGGAGAGCCAATGAACGATTCGCTCGCCCCCTGGGGGGAGCCGCGCTCACCCCTTCACCGCGACTCATTTTTTGACTTCTGCGCATTAACGGTCACGGACAAAGTTATTTTGTACGCAATATACTAATGTCACGACATTAGTATCATGTGGTGAGAGAAATATTATTTTTTTTCTTTTGTATTAAAGTAAGGCCATCGTAATAAGGTTCGTTGTGACAGCTGTCAAACGTATGATAAATTTAAATTAAATTATAAATAACCTGCAAAGAAAATTGAAGTGTTGTTTTGTTTTTTATGTTACGTGTGAGCAAACGAGCAGGTGAACCACCTGATGGTAAGTGGTCTCCACCGCCCATAACACCTACTGTCTTAATTAATGGCATGTTTTGACACTAAGTACCTGGTCGACCGAGCTTCGCTCTACAAAAGCCGCCTTCGGGTGAGCAAGCTATGCTACCCGCGAACAGATGGCGCTGTAGGCTTTTGTCTAAAACGAAAATGCTTAAAAACACGGAGAAAACGAATTTTCCCAGACATGAGACCTAGCTAGATCGATTTGCACGCTATATTATAAGCAGATTTTGCAGACCTTACAATTTTGTACATCTTATACTTTACCAAAATCTTGCAAATAAAGTTATTTCATTTCATTTCATCGTTAGAGCAGTTTTCGAGAAACCGATTACAAATATATATATATTTATATATATACAAATATTGTTCGTATAGTATAGGATAAGACAGCTAAGCGCGTTGCTCACTTTGAAAACTAAGATGATATGTCTCATGTGCCGGTAATTTCACTGCTGCTTCACGGCAGAAAAATGCAAGGGGGTGGTACTTCCCCAGACTGACTTTCAACAAAAGCCCTACCACCTAGTAAAATACTTGTCGTGATTAAACATTGGCGATAGTCCTAGATAGCTGTAAAGGCTTACTCTTCGATTACAATTACTCATTATCTTAGCCACATCACGTCTCATTGTAGTCAGACTTGCGTATTTCTCCAGATGGCTCATATTAGACCCCCCGACTAAGATTTAATAACCAGCACAAGCACCAGTCAGGACCCAAGTGCCTTGCTCGGCTGCCGCACGTAGACTGATCCAAAAATGGAAGCAGGTGAGGGGCGCGCTGTGGGGGCGCGCACTCCCAGTCACACCACTCAGAAGTCAGTCGCTATTCAAATAATTGCTCATCATTACAAGAACCGTACTCATGACCCGGAAGTATACACGACATACTTATATTATAAGGAAACGTCAAAACGGAATTCTTACGTTGGCCTTACTTTAGTGTAGTGACACACCTGCAAAAATTCCGACGCGAAAAGATCTGCTCATTCATTAGGTACGTTAGCAATGCTTTTTTAGGGTTCCGTAGACAAATGGCAAAAACGAAACCCTTAAGCTTAAGTCACACAGAGGCGGTATGATTGCGAAAGCGGTCCGGGGCGGTTTGGCGGGAACAAAATACCGCGCCGCCGCGACCGCTTTTCAATGTGACAGGGTGCATATGAACTCATGCTTTACAAAACATACCGGCCCCGGAACGCTTCCGCTACCGCCTCTGTGTGACGCGGGCTTTATGGATTCGTCATGTCTGTCTGTCTGTCCGTCCGTATGTCACAGCCCCTTTTTCCGAAACTATAAGAACTATACTGTTGGAACTTCGTAAGTAGATATATTCTGTGAACCGCATTAAGATTTTCACACAAAAATATAAAAAAAACAGTGGGTTGGGGTTCCCGATACTTAGAACTGAAACTCGAACTTTTTTTTCATCAATCCCTGGCCAATTAATAACTATATCTTATTTAGTCGGGACAAACGTCTAAATAAGATATAATTATTAATTGTAGAATAGATTTACAACAATATACGAGTACGGTACTATCTGGAAGCTATAAATTGTCTTATTAAGGATATATATCCCGAAGCACACGAGGCCCGACATACACTACAGTATCTATGGGTAGGTCTTCAAAAATTATATTGAGGTTTCTAATATTATTTTTTTCTAAACTGAATAGTTTGCGCGAGAGATTTCCAAATTGGTGAAATCTACTGTAAGTTCTAGATAAGAGAATGATAAAACTAAAAAATATATGATGTAGGTACCATGCAAACTTCCACCGAAAATTGGTTTGAACGAGATCTAGTAAGTAGTTTTTTTTAATACGTCATAAATCGTAAACCGCAATTTACCTTTCATTCATTCAACCCAAATCAGCTAATTTAATTAATATGATGTGGTGGTACGGAATCCTCAGTGCGCGAGGCCGACTCGCACTTGACCAGTTTTTTTTAAGTTACCTATAACATATCTGGCGGAATTTTCGTTTGTGCCATACTATATAAAGTGTTAACGGAATAAGCGAAACTGAGAAAATAGTTTGTTCAGAATCGAGAGTAGAATCAATTTCACGGGTTTTTGATAGGGGCAATTTTTTTTGTTATTTTAATTATTAAATATTTATGTGGATACGCGCGCTGACGGCGGCGCGGCAGCACGCGGATCGATGATGAAACTTTAAAATAACAATAGTTCGTCCATCTTAAGAATGCAGTGAGTCATCGCTTTCCGCTCGGCTGCTGGTAGCCAAGCTCCGTAACCAATCAGGTCGCTTAAAATTATAAAGTCAAATGCACAATGACTAACTGAAGTCAAACCTTCGTAAGATAGCGGTTGTTTTCTTTGTGTGTTACCCAAAAAACGAAAAGAAATATTTTTTTTTATTTTTAACTCATAGTGAATACACCTTTACCCCGCATTTGCATACACCCCAACTGATTTTTATTATATGTACCTTATAAATCCATTCCCGTAAAAAAATCTTAAAAAAAGATTTTTTTTTCTAGATATTGTTATTTTAAAGTTTCACCATTGTTCTAGTTTAGTCGTTGTTCTAGTCCGCGCACGCCACGCCCACTTTCTCTCCTCTCCTCACCGCTCATGAACCGCGCGGCGCCGCCGCCAGCACACGTATCCACAGAAATATTTAGAATAAAAGCGGCAAAAATTTAAATTATTAAAAAAATACCCCTATCAAAAACCCGTGAAATTGATTCTACTCTCGATTCTGAACAAAATATTTTCTCAGTTTCGCTTATTCCGTTATTAACACGTTGTAGTTATGTGTGAAGTGGTAGTAGATCATTGATTGTTATTTTAGATAAGAACGTATATTAAAATTACGTAACTGGAATACCAAAACTCGATTTGCTTAATTTGGGTGTTGTGGTGTGCCAAGTAAAATGGGTTGCTTAAGTCATCTGTGGTGTAAGTTTCTAATGAACCGTCTGCGAGAGAAATGGAGATGTATTTATCTGTGAAAGAAAATATTTATTTATTACTGAAAGGCAAAACAATATTTTCTGTCATCTAAGTTTAGATTTGTCACTAATCTGCACGGCAATACCCCCAAGATATATTGGGTGTAAGGAACAGACCTTCGAATACTGAAAGGGCATGATCAGTCAACGTAATTGAACAACTTTCAGCGAACAAAACTTTCAGGAAACGAAAAAAAAATCAGCCTCTTCATACAAAAAAAAAATCAGCCAAAAAATATATCAGAAAAATATAGATATAGCAAACTAAAAGACAGCAATAGCCAATATAGAGCGGAATATAGCAGTAATGTAGGCGAAAAACTAGAAGCATACAAAGAAAATTTGAAAAGTGAAGAAATCAATGTAAACGTGGAGAATAGATGGACAAACTTAAGAGATATATTGAAGAACAGCGCCGAAAAAAGCCTTACGAAAGAAAATTTAGTACCCCGGAAAAAGTGGCTCAGTAAAGAAATAATAGATATAATGATTGAGAGAAGGAAATATAGAAATAAAAACGACGATGCCAGCATAAAGATTTACAGACAGTTAACAAATACAATAACTTTGAAATGCCGACAATGCAGAGATACAGATGTAAATCAGTTATGTGAAGAGATAGAGAGATTCACGAGAATGGGAAATATGGAAAAGGCTTATAACAGAATCAGGAAACTGGACAGAACACACAAGACAAAAAGTGCAACAATATTAGACGAACAAGGGAAGATTGTGATGAACAGCAAGGAAATTGTTGAGCGATGGATAAGATATATTGAAGGATTATATGAAGGACAAGGACTTGACGAACATGATATTGAAAAGGAAAAGGACGTGAACCCCGATAATCTAGGCCCCAAAATACTAAGATCCGAATTTGACAAAGCCATAAAAAGCATCCAGAATGGCAAAGCAGCCGGAGAGGACAAAATACACATAGAAATGATTAAATACGTGGTCTGCAACTCTATGTTGGACGAAATATTCAATCTAATCCTAGATATATATGCATCAGGTACTGTGCCCTCGGACTTTCAGATCACTAAAACAGTTACTATACCAAAAAAGCTGAACACGCTAAAGTGTGAAGAACACCGCACACTTAGTCTTGTCTCACATGCATCTAAAATACTCCTAAAAGTAATACAAAACAGGATAAAAGCTATTACTGAAGGCAGTGGCGTGCCTAGGGTTTCCGAATAGGGCAAGCCGAGAGATACGTTTCTGTAGGTTTTACAGTTTTTCCTCACTTATCTCAACACTCTTCACTTTCATACGCACTTGCTGGCCTGGACGAGCTCATAAGGCACACTGAAGATATACTACTACTACTTCATTGCAGTGGCTTTGAAAAAAGCCGTTTGGTTTGTTTGAGCGAATTATATTAAAGTCGACTTCTTATCTTTGCTTGCCTAGTGAGAGATTTTTTTCCTTTTGATCAAAGTTAAAAGACTATCTTTTCCTTGCCTTACAACTTTAAATCGCTGCAATAGTAGTTCTAGTTTTTCTAAAAACATGTCAAATTTTTTATTGTTTTGGTAAACACAACACAAACACAGATTTGTATCCAAATCTCTTATCCCGCATACTTCAAAGCACTCTAGTTTACTTATCTTATCACAAAAATCTAAATTCTCTACTTCTCTACCTCTTTTAGCTAGTATCATTGCGCCTCCTCTAGTTTTGTTGCGCCTTGAATAGTATGCAGCTAATTCATACTGATCAAAATACAACATTTTTATTGCAACATCATTTAAGAAGTGTTCACATAAACAAACAAAATCTTGTTTAACATTTAACCCATCTAAATATAATTCAAGTTGATCTTTCTTAGTGTTTATACCACAAACATTTTGATAAAAAATTCCAAGAGATACGTTTGAAATTGGAATCCTGTTGTGTACAACACAAGCGTCATCCCCATGTTTAGGGAATATTAAGTCCTTGCCAGGACTAAAAGATTTATTAAGATTTGTTTCAAAAAGCACTGAATTACTCTCGAAAAAACTGAAACCTGATAGATTGACAAATCAAGCCCAAGGTGTTCGTTAAGTTCTTAAAAATTGTATAAAATCCTAGCCCATTTAGAGTACCTGAGTCTCTATAAAACATCGAAAATTCATATTCTAGATTCTCGTTTGAGTCAATCAGATACGCATATTCATGTGACTCTACATCTTGGTAAAGCAGATTGTTAAACATTTCTATACGCGAATTGTATAAATTCATGAACTTTCCATGCTTATAAGTTGGTAAACACAACAATATTTGTGTGTTTAACAACCGATAGAGTTTCCCTAATATGTGTCACCAAGGCTGTATAGTTATTAGTAGTGCGAAAGTCTTCTTCACCCAATAACACAACGCAAAAGTCTTTCATCGTAAAGTTCTTCAGTTTTCTCTCCATCCCCGACAGCAGTTGTCTCGTCAGCAGATCTTGATAATTTATGTTCAGGGCTGTCACTTCAGGGCTGAACAGGAGCAGTATTCCAACTGCCAACAAACTGCCATGCAGTTTGGCAGATGTAATAATTTTAAGCAAATATTATGCTAACTAGAATAAACTCCATTTTTCATTTTTCATTTCATTTCATTAGTTAGACGCGGGAATAAATTGAATGCGGACAGAGCAGAAACGATGATTGCTTTTTATCAGTTTTAAAAATTTGTTTATTTTTTATTACAGGGACTCTCTCCGTACTATACCTCCTGATCTTCGTAGTAGCAAAAGGCGCAATGTGGGGTATAAACATCCCCACCGTATTCGAGCCGCACGCTGCCACTAACGCGGCTGTGTTGAGTGGGATGCTGGCTTTATCGTTCTACATTCACAATATCATCATCACCATTATGAGTAATAATGCCAAGCAGGAGAATAACGTAAGTCTTTTGGTTTTTTTTAGGATTCAGTACCCAAAGGGTGAAAAACGGGACCCTATTAATATGCCTCCGATGTCTGTCTCTCAGCGGGCTGTATCTCATGAACCGTAATAGGTAGATAGTTTTCACAGATTATGTATTTCTGTTGTAGCTATAACAACAAATAATAAAAATAATATAAAAGAGGGGTTTCCCTACTAAAAACATTACCCTGAGAGCCAAACTATTTCACTGTATGAAGATTCAACAAAAATTCATATCAGCATTTTTTTTCGTCAAAAATTAGATTAGCTGGTCTATAAAATAATTCATTAGTAATCCACCCAAATTTACGACCGCAGGATTTAAAAAAATAATAATAAAGGTATTATAAATTCCACAAAAAAAGGGCAAAAATGCTATAAATATTATTTACTTTACATTTGATTACCTTTATTAATATCTTTTTTTTAAGTATATAATCCTCCTATATTTGTACAAGAAACACAATTAAATCTAAAAAAATTTTTTACGTAAATCTTAAAGTTGCATTACACCTATGATAAAAATACTATAAGATCAGTTCTTCTATGCTTTTGTTTCATTAACGTCCCTTAACATAAAGTGTAATAAATCCACCCAAAAAACTATATGGAAATTGAAAACGATTTTAGTGGTAATAAAAAACTAGTGAAAAAAATATAGCAGTTAAATTAACTAAGTAGACTTTTCTTTAAGGTCAAATAATATCATCCTAAATTAAAATCCACCTTAAAAACATAAAGTAATAATTATAATCACGAATCAAAGAAACAAAGGGTTGCGAGGGGATACGCGGGGCGCGGCGGCGGCGGCGGCGGGGACAACGAGTGAGCGGGCGCGCGAGGGCAAGCAAGGTCACGTCACAGGACGATGTCAAAGAATATATAATATTACGCTAACGCGTAACGATGTGTACCTAGATTTGTTTTAATTGCAGAGTCGTGAGCGCATTCAGCATTGTCACCATTATTTGCGAAAAATATTACCTTTGCCAACAAAGTGTTATAAAATCTTTAAGGTGATAAAAGAATGGAAGAAAATATAGGTTGTGAAAAATGCGGAATATGCAATTATTTATTGTGTTTTGATATTTTGCTTGTAGGCGAAAAAGGCCTGCAAAGACTAGATAGTATACGAATCAAGTAAAATAAGACTCGATGGATTATTTTTGAGATCCCAAAATTTGAGCAGTTAAGTTACATAAAGAAATCCGGAATCATGCACGTATCCGAAACTGATTGAAGCTGCGACAAAACTTGCTGCCGGTGAGACACCAGAAAAACCCGCAAATTTTGATTATGAATCTACATGTTTTTTCTGTTGCGGCGATGCATCTTCGCATTGCAGTTTGAGGAAGAAGAACTGACTGAACTACTGATAGACCGTCGGCCCACACTAGAGGCCTACCTTATAAAAAAGCAGAACGCACGCACTTTGTAAAGACAGAGGACATTAAGTAGATTCATAAACGACTGATCGGCCGCGGCGCAACTTGGCAAAACCGGTCAAGTGCGAGTTGGACTCGCGCGCCGAGGGTTCCGATAGTATTTACCTATAGTATTTTCGGAAGCGATAAAGTCCATTGTTATGACCGCAAAACTAAATTTGTTTGTAAAGGTTTTTTGCAGATTACTAAAAAACTGTGCAACTTAGAAAGATTGTTTTATTTTCGCTGTAATATTTACATAGACTTCTATCGACTATAATTAATTCAGATTTTTCAAACTTCGGATTTAAGGGTGGGGGGACGTATGTTTTTTACATTTTTCATCATAACTTCAAAACTAACAGTCTTAGAAAAATATAAAAATATATTTTGGAATAAACAAGTAAAGCCCTTTCATATGATACCCCACTCAACCTAGTAACCACAATTTGAAAATTTTAATTCTTTTATATGCATTTAAGTTGGGCAACCATATTCTAAAACTGTTCCAAATTTCAAGTCGATAGCATGAGCGCTTGCTGAGATATACAGGTGTGACAGACAGACAAAGCGGCACCATAAGGGTTCCTTTTTTTAACATTTTGGTATCGGAACCCTAAAAATGAGTAAATACAAAAAATAATCACAAACGCACTTTGTAGAGACAGAGGACCTTCAGTAGCTTTAAAAAAATCTGGCGCAACTTGGAAGGTTTTCCGCAGTTAGCGCCCCAAGCTTACCCGTCCACCCAGTTAAAATTAAAACTAGCCTGTGAGACTTCTTACCGCTTAATAAAGCTTAAAAATTTGTCTACGTACTTAAAACGTGATAGGTTTCCGTTTCTGACCACTTTTATGGTGCCATAAAATGGCATAAAAATGGCACATATTACCTCCCAAAAAAAGATGGAAAAAATGCGTAATAATAGATATTGTAATAATATGTCTTGACAGTTTTTCGATTCAGACCATTTTCGCGGTATAATTATATTTCATTTCACCGATAAAATGAAAGGCTACAATGCCTACAATGAAGTAAAAAGAAAGGGAAAGCTGTACAGATATGCCTTGGTTGACCTTATCTTGGTCTGGTACTTTTGCTTGTCCAACCAAATTTACTATAAAGAACCGCATTTATAAGATAAGACTGAAAAAAATTCTAAATCAGCGGCATCCTCAGCCCGGCGCGGTTCTTTTTGTTTGACCGAGACATTTGTATGAAGCATTTTGTAGTTTATAGGGTTAACCGGTCCAACGGGACACTAACTGCGGGAAACCTGCTAAGTGTGCTGACCAGATGTTTTTGAAGCTGTTAAAGGTCATCTGTCTCTACAAAGTGTGATTGTTTAGTTTTTGTTAGTTACACATATTTTTTGATAGCCTATCGGCACAGACAAAAGAAGTTAGACAAGGAAAACTGCCAAGATGAGGTCAGGCGTACCAAGACGTATGTTAACAAATTAAATTAAGCTATAAATACGCATTGTGTCAATTCTTTTTATCAACGAGGTGAAATTTACCATTTTAGTGGTACCATAAAAGTAGTCAGACACGAGAACCTGCCAGGTTTGAAGGAGGCTGATAATGTTTTATAAGTTTTGCTAAGTGGTTAGAAGCCCCACAATTCTACTTTTCGATGAGGTATTTTAACCGGTCAGACATAAGTTTGGGTGCTAACTGCGGAAATCCTGCCAAGTTGTGCCGCGGCCGACCAGATTGTTTAAAGCTGCTAAAGGTCTTCTGGCTCTACAAAGTCCGTTTTTAATTTTTTTTATGTTTACGCAATTTTCTTTTTGGTCCTGAGCGCAGACAAAAGTTTTTTAGTCTGGAGGATTCAGGCGGAAGCATGTTTTGGCATCCACAATATATTTTAATTCATTTTCATGGTGTTTTAACACTACTGACCAAGATTAGACAGGGTGTCCCCCTGACATCCTTGAGGATTTTGTATAAAGTCCATGATTAGATAAAAGGAGGGGAACGAAATAAAAATTTTGCCTAACTCTCGTTGTTTAGAGCTCGTTGAGAAGATAAATGCTGTATTTATTGTTTTAAAAAATTTTAAAAAGTAAAGGAATTAGATGCCACCCAAGTCAGTTTTTTTTACAAAATTTTGTTTGGGCTGTTATCTTATGAACAGTAATAGGTAGATAGTTGAAATATTCACAGATTATGTATTTCTATTGCCGCTATGACGAGAAATACAAAATATTTTAAAAGTAATAAATTAAGGGGGACTCCCAAACTAAAAACCTGTCATTTTTGGCGACTTTTTAATCTATTTTTGTTTTAGTTCTATTTTAAAAACGGGAACACTTACAAACGTGAAAATATGTACATTTATAGTGCATGAACTGTAGAACAACAAAAAGTTTCAAAAACTGGTCAAGTGCGAGTCAGCCTCAAAAAATCTTGCACAGTAAGTTACTGAAATTTCAACTAATACCTACAATCAATATTGTACGTAGTAACTTACTGAGCTAGATTTTTTGAGTCCGACTCGCACTTGACCACTTTATTATTTTTTGTTATTTTATTGCTCATGCACTATAAACATACATATTTTTAAGTTTGTAAGTGTTCCCGTTTTTAAGATAGAGCTAAAACAAAAATCGGGCAAAAATCGCCTAAAAAGACAGGTTTTTAGTATGGGAGCCCCCTCAATTTATTACTTTTTTAGTTTTTAGTATTTTTTATGAAAGCGGCAACAGAAATACATTATCTGTAAATATTTCAACTGTCTACCTATTACTAATCATAAGATACAGCCCAAACAAAATTTTGTAAAAAAACTGACTTTGGTAGCATCTAATTCCTTTACTTTTTAATATTTTTTAAACAAAAAATACAGCATTTATCTTCTCAACGAGCTCTAAACAACGATACCCCACTTGATGGGGTAGGTCAAAATTTTTATTTTGTTCCCATCCTTTTATCTAATCATGGACTTTATACAAAATCCTCAAGGATGTCAGGGCGACTCCCTCCCTGATCTTGTTCAGGAGTCCTTAAATATCAAGAAAATGCAAAAAAATGTATTGCGGACGCTAAAACACGCTTCCGACAAAATGTAGGAGACCGTCTGCAGGACTATTTTAGCTCTAGCTTTTATTTAGCTTTAATTTGGCGCTTTCGCCAATCTTCTTTTTGATGAGGTAAAATGTAGATTTTTTTATGGCACCATAAAAGTAGTCGGATACGACCACCTGCCAGGTATGAAATAGGCCGACAAAGTTTTTTAAGCTTTGCTAAGTGATTAGGAGCCCCACAGACTAGTTTTATTTTGCTTTTCCATGAGGTATTTTAACCGGTCCTCTGTCTCTACAAAGTGCGTTTGTTCTGCTTTTTTGTAAGGTAGGCCTCGCTACTGTGGGCCGACGGTCTATGATTGTAGATACTTAAGAAAAACAAAAATAAAATGTTAAACCTAGGGTTTGGTATATTGAATGTAAGGGCTTTGAAAAAGTACTCATTCTAAAAATACGCTTATCATCATTTATATTGAACTTCTTGTTATCTTTAAATCAAAAAAGGATTTTGAAACATACTAAGTTTAGGCTCGTTCAGATAAGAAATAGTTGATTTTTTTGCAAAACGTGCGGCTAAAGACTCCTAATATCATCATACAGGGTGTCCCATAATTAGGCCGTCACGCTGACACCGGAGGTAGATGGACTTAAGGCGCATCAAATAAGCTTAACATGCCCATAGAAAAGTGTAATGACTATTGAGTATGACCAGTATCATTGATTTTTAAAAATTATAAATATTATTATTATTTTTTTATTTGATGCGCCTTAAGTCCATCTACGTCCGGTGTTAGCGTGACGGCCTAATTATGGGAAACCCTGTATAAAACAACATGAAAACTATTTAAAAAATATTGATTAATTTGATTGCGTACCATAGTTCAGGGGCGGGATCAGTATCAGTAACTGAACAACTTTTCCCAAGGAACATAGGTCGAAATATGAAAAAACAAATTTGACCTGCAATACAAAATGCGCTATCAGCTGACGAAGTTTCTATGGGAGGTCAAAGATTGATTTTCATATTTCAACCTATGTTGCTTGGGAAAAGTTGTTCAGTTGCTGATACTGATCCGATCAGCTATGACACGCAATCAAATTAACACCCTGTATTTTTAGGTGTGGACGTTTGAGCGGGCTTTCTTTGGCGTGCTCCGAGTTGAGTGCCCGCGGCTGCATTAGTAAGAATAGTAAGCGTTCGAAAATGATACTTATTACGGAGAACTTAAGTCCTTATTAGTTTATGTACTTTTAGAAATTTATGAAGATCTTAATTTTTTTGGTGGATTTCATGTTTCGTTATGCTATCTAGGCTTAATATTAAAAGTCTACCAAAATTTATAACTGCTGCTTTTTTGCTGCCTATGTAAAAAGCTGATAAAGAATTACCTACTACCCAAATAAAAACAATGTTGGATTTTGAAAGAAAGTGTATTAAAACGTTATTTGATGTTGATAATTACCAAAACAAATCTGCTATTATTTTTTTCCTAGAGTTTAAGGCACAGTTAGTGAAACAAACAACTTCTTCTCATAGAATTAGTTTCCCGTTTATATCTTTGGTGGATCTCGATTTTGGTGCTTAAATATAGTGAACATAGACACATTTTCACGATAATATAGGTGCTAGCTTTTTTGCTGTAAAATTGCGCCATCTTCGGGGTATAACTTTTTTTTGGTACCTTCCAGTTTGAAATTTAGGAGGATTCAAAAATATAGTCTCTTAAAATTACATTTAAAGGCCATTTACAAAAATTTGGCCTGATATGAATTTTTTCCCCAAAATATAGGATAGCTCTTAGGGTACATGATTTTAGGCGATTTTGGCTCGTTTGTAGCTCTAAGGTAAGTGCGCCCAATAAGGGCCACGTTTTTGCAAATCGTTATAAATCTGATTTAAGAAGTATTTCAATTTTAAAAACACCAAAAAAATACACTTATTGCTCATATTTGAACTAAAAATATTGAACTGAAATCGTGTATCAACGGTCAATAAACGACAAAATTGGTTTTAAAAAAGCTCGTCAATGGACCTTATTAAAAACGGGTGATCTTAATAAGGCCCACTTTTATTCCTTACGTATTTCCGAAACTACAATATTTAAATATAATATTTCAATTTAGTTCTATACAGTTACCATTATTTTTGTTATTCGTGAAAGAATAATCTACAAATTAACAAAAATTTACGTTATGGTCCTTATAAAGACTATAGAAACTTGAATATAGAATAATACATTTTATTTATGTATTTTAATAAAACTCATTTTGGTTTCGTTTTGCTATTTACTGATTAAATTATTGTAAGCACTAAAAGTTATAAATTTAGGAACTTTTTCAGTCATAGCCCTTGCGGGCCTTAGTTGGTCTATAGGTCTTATTTGGTGACAAAGAGGTGGACCTTCTTAGGCACTACGCCATCTCAGAGAAAATCAATCAAAAAGGACAAAATAAACAGTGCTATCAATAACTAGCCTTCACAATCTACGCCTAAATGTTAATTGTTTCTTTACATTTATAAAATATCTTACAAAAACAAAAAGAAACACTTACATTGGACAAAAAACCACGAACTATTTTTATAAATTGATCGACGCTTCGTCACATAAACAGTGTTGACAGGCACACTGACAAAATCGCGCCGAAAAATGCAATGGCTTCCAATGCGCTTTAATGATTGGTCAATGAGAAGTGTCCACGCGAAATTTGAATTCTGTTTGGTATCGGGAACGGGAATTTTGAATTGGTGGCCCTTATTTAGAGCCGGCCTTTATTGGGCGAACTTACCTTATTGTCAAAACGGGACCACTTACAAGCGTAAAAATTAGTATCTCTAAAGTGCATAAGCTATAGAGAGTATAGCGTAACAACAAATAATAAAAACTTGGCAAGTCACTTATGAGTGAATGCGCGCATGAACAAAGACGTTATTTTAACTTTAGTGGTACGGAACCCTCGGTGCACAGCCCGACTCGCACTTGGCTGGTTTTTTTTTTCGTGCGGTGCTAGCCTTAGGAACAGTCAAGAGCAGGTCAAACATTACATTCACAGTGCCATTTCCGTCTTTAAGCTGACTAAAACAAGATAAGTGCGGCACAAAGTGCACTGTGTCAAGCTTGATGTACATACGGCCGCACATCAGTAGAAACACTTTTGGACCTTATGGCGTGGTAATAGAGTTGAAAAAGTTTCTACCGACAAGCGGTTGACCGTACCACCCAAAGGTGTTATAAAAGAATCACTAATAGATTGTAAAAAAAATTATAAAAATACTTTTTTTTTACTTTATTTTGTATTTTGGGTGCTCATGAAAGATTTTCCTTCGAATGACTTTACAGTTATTTATTGAAATGGATAGGTACTTGCTAGTGAGTTGCACGTTGCACCTACGCACCGCGGGAAGCGGGGTCGTCTGTGGATCGTTGTATGAAGACCCCCGCATTAAATCCTCAGTCGATGAAATGTTGCTGGGGTATTACACTATATGAGACAAACCTTCTATAAAAAAATCAATAAAAAAAAATCGGTACTTTTGATTTTTCTATACAAAAAATTTATGAAATTTTTTTTTTGTTAAATATTTTTTGGATATTTTTAATTTACATTTAATTCATGATACTTTATCATCCTGTCAAATAAAATCTGCCTGAGAGAGTTATGTTGGGGTCAACTGCTTCGTTTGCAAGCGGTGCGCCGCCTGATCCGCCGCGTGTAACTTCAAAGCTGCGGCAAAGAATATACAAGGTGTAACAAAAAGGGTATACCAACCCTTAAGGATGTGAATCTGCCCATGAAACTGAACAACTTTCCCCAAGGAACATAGTAGTATGGGTGATGAAGGACAATTTTCTATATGATTTGCTCATGTCTGCCTCTTTGACTGATGGTAAGGAGCATCCTCTAGAAGATACAAAAAATATTTGCGAACATCCACACCCCTGCGTTTTTGAGGAATTAAGTTTTAACTATTTGGAAATTTGACAATGAAACGTACACCTGGCAGACTATGACTATCTGATTAAATACAATGTATAAAACCCCAGAAAAATGGTCTGCCACCATAATAGCCCTGGGTCGTGAAGTTACAGCGCTTTAAAATGTAAAAATTCACTACTTCGTCCCGAGATAATGCAGAGCCCTGCATGTCTGCCTCTTCGATTTTCTAGATATTCAAAAGTATTTTAAACAGGAGCCACAAAGGCAGACCAAAAAAACATTATTTAGTATCTTATTTTCATTTTTTTAACTCAAAAACGCAGCGACGCACAGAAAAACTTGTGAGGGCCAAATCGATTCGTATTGAGCTGATCTATAATCCCTATTAATATGAATCATGAGCAAATCATATACCCAAATTGCAGCCATTACCCTAACTATAGGTTGAAATACGAAAAAATTTTTTTGGCCTTTCATATAAACTGAATCATCTGATCAATTTGTATGGGAGGTCAAATTTCGTTTTTCGTATTTCGACCTATGTTCCTTAAGGAAAGTTGTCCAGTTTCATGGGCAGAATCACATCCTTCAGGGTTGACAAACCCTTTTTGTTACACCTTATTTAATATTACGCTAACGGAGGTGCGGTGCAAGCTTTTCCAAGGTGTGTGGCTGCGTGTCCGTCCACAAATGCAAAAACACGTAAGTACCTTGGCCCAAGGTACAACTTTTCCCTAAGAACAAGGTTGAAATACAAAAAGCAAATTTGACTTCTCATACAAAATGCGCTTATCAGCTGATGCGGTTTCTATGGGAGGTCAAAAATTGTTTTTCGTATTTCAACCTATGTTCCTTGGGAAAAGTCTGAACTATGGCATGCAATCAACTTAACACCCTGTATAAACCTTAAATAATTGATAATTTTAAATGAACCATCTTTGAACGGGTTGGGGTTAAATAGTTGCAAAAATTAACTTTATAAACAATAGGTATTTTTAGTTGCGCAGCGAGCACAAAATTTCCAAAGTTTCAAGTTTGGATTAACCCTAACTGGTCGACACAACATAATAAAAAACTGAATTACATCATGCTTTGCAATTTTAGCCTTTCTATTGTCGATTTCTACGGGCCTAAATAAAGAGTGCAAATTTTAGTTCTTCATTCTCCCGGTCACAAAAAAATACATGTGATATTTTTAACACTTTATCTCAAACCCCTGTGAGAGGGGCGCCACTGTTAAGTTTTTTCCCCGGGTCGAAAAAATCGTAGATCCGGGGCTGACCTTGGGAACCCACTCAAACGTGGACGGACATTAGACAGAATGTAACAATATAAATACTTTTAAAAATAAATTGCGTGACATACTAGTAAAGAAATGTTATTATAAGCTTGAAGAATATTTAAATGATGATAAGATTGAATGATAAAGACATGAATTAATTAATTTCATATTTTATAATCACTGTATTGACATTTTTAATTATGACTTGTAGACATTAATTTTAGTAATTAAGGGTAACATTGTATTGTATGCCTGTATGGCGGGACATAGCTGAACATATTGTATTCTATTGCGACATCTTACCTACCTGTGCTCCACAATAAATTTCATTTCATTTCATTTCATTACCCTAAGAGCTATCCTATATTTTGGAGAAAAAATTCATATCAGGCCAAATTTTTGTAAACGGCTTTTAAATGCAATTTTAAAAGACTATATTTTTGAATCCACCCAAATTTCAAACTGGAAGGTACAATTTCAATTTCTGGATGTTTCAATTTCCATATTTTTTTTTGTTGGATTTAGTAGACTATATGTTAAGGGACGTTAAT
This sequence comes from Athrips mouffetella, assembly GCA_947532105.1. Lineage (NCBI taxonomy): Eukaryota > Metazoa > Arthropoda > Insecta > Lepidoptera > Gelechiidae > Athrips > Athrips mouffetella. The sequence continues at coordinate 3,450,715 of OX383976.1, read as the reverse complement.
GAAACAAAAGCATTGAAGAACTGATCTGATAGCATTTTTATCATAGGTCTAATGCAACTTTGAGATTTACGTAAATTTGATATTTAGATTTAATTGTGTTTCTTTTACAAATATAGGAGGATTATATACATAAAAAAAAGATAAAAATAAAGGTAATTAAATGTAAAGTAAATAATGTTTATAGCATTTTTTCCCTTCTTTTGTGGAATTTATAATACCTTTATTATTATTTTTTTAAATCATGCGGTCGTAAATTTGGGTGGATTACTAATGAATTATTTTATAGACCAGCTAATCAAATTTTTGACGAAAAAAAAATGCTGATATGATTTTTTTTTAAATCTTCATACAGTGAAATCGTTTGGCTCTTAGGCTACATATAATGTCCATCTAGCTGTGCACATATTGAATGGAATGTAATTATGAACATACTTAACCATGTTTATTTTTATTCCATTCCAGGGCCGAGATTTGACAATAGCATTTCTGTTGGTTACGGTTACTTATACGATGGTTGGAGCAGTGTTTTACATCTGTTTTCCTCTCGCGAAATCGTGCATTGAAGATGTAAGTTTTAATTTTGAAAATCACTTGCCAACTTATTTCAAAAAGCTTCTTCTCTTTCTGCGACACTTTGTATTAAAATCAATCATATGTTTTTGGTTTTTGCTTTCAGAACTTACTGAACAATTTCGAAATGCATGATATTATGAGTGCAGTAGCCAGAGTGCTTCTCTTATTTCAAGTAAGTACGACCCGTGTGGTGCCGGCAAAGAATAGTACCAACCCATACATACCCGTGGGTGTCGTAAGAGGCGACTAAGGGTTAACTGGAGGATGGGCAGCAGCATCCTCCTTTGTATCTTACATCTTACTTACTGCGGTCACCTACAACCGCGGTCCATAGTGCCAGCCGTAACGCTAAGAAGCGAGGTGACTATGGTATTTCCCCTCCACAAAAGCTAGAATTCTGGAGGGAGCTCCCTGTCCTGTAGTGGACGTTTCATGGGATGTTATGATGACGTTCAAAGTGTCATACTGTGGCCCGCGTGATGCCGGCAAAGAATAGAAAATTTTAATATACAGGGTGTAAATGCAATACCGAGCGGCAGCTCAAGGGTGTGCTCAGACCACGAAACACGAACTTTTCCAAAGAAACATGGGTCAAAAGTGGAGATTTTTTTTTGGCTTCTCCATACAAACCTTCAACAGTGGACAGTGCATTTTATATGGAGAAGCCATAAAAATTTCTCCGATTCCAACCCATGTTTCTTTGGAAAAGTTGTTCAGTTTCGTGGTCTGAGTACACCCCTGAGCTGGCGCTCGGTTTTGCATTTACATCCTGTACATCTTTTGTGTGTGGGAAAAATCATAGGTATCTTTTGTGATCTATCCAAAGCATTTGACTGTACGCAAACAAATGTATTCTTATTTCGCTTTAGAGCGTTACAATTTTCGTTTTTTTAAATGTGGATACGACTTTTCATGTGAAGTGGATATAGGCCCTCTAGCGGTAATAATTGTTACTACCATCGAGCTTTGGATTGAGATGGTGAGGGGAGGGAAGATTATGGGACAGGGGGTGAGGGGAGGGAGAGTGGGGAGGGGGTGAGGGCGGATGAAGGTGGACGTGGATGGGGAGCTTGACTTGCTTTTGACTGTACCTACCAACATAGACGCGTATTCACATAAAACTTACGGCCGTGGAGTTTTTCTTTGAGTGGACGATCCCGGTTACGTGAGAACTAATCGGGATTTTTCGTTCTGATGGCAAGAGACCTGACGCGACGGACTGACGCTCCTCCTGGCAGTAGAGAAGGTGCTTGGTGTGGGATGTGACCTGTGTGAAACGTTATCTCCCTCTCACGTTAGAGCCATCAGCGGGCAAGCGGGAGCAGCTGCTCTCCGTGGAAATTTTGAAGAGTCCAAAATATCAGAGAATGAAACCTTTTGTGGCTATCTTTTTAATCGTTTCTTTGTCAGGTGGTGACAGTATACTCGTTGGTAGCATTTATGCTGCGAAGTGAGGCAGTGTTACTGCTGCCATGTAATTTTGTAGAGTCCAAAATATCAGAGGAGAAACCTTTTGTGGCTATCTTTTTAATCGTTTCTTTGTCAGGTGGTGACAGTATACTCGTTGGTAGCATTTATGCTGCGAAGTGAGGCAGTGTTACTGCTGCCATGTAATTTTGTAGAGTCCAAAATATCAGAGGAGAAACCTTTTGTGGCTATCTTTTTAATCGTTTCTTTGTCAGGTGGTGACAGTATACCCGTTGGTAGCATTTATGCTGCGAAGTGAGGCAGTGTTACTGCTGCCATGTCGCGACACTGTGTGCCTCACTGTCGCCATCAACGTAGTCATTGTAGCCGTTTGCATCCTCGTCGCGTGCTTCTGTCCTAACATTGGCGTTATTATACGGTAAGTAAAATTTCGACCTAGATATTTTCAACACCAGTGTTCCATCGGCGAGAAGGCTACTTAGTAAAAACTTTTTCATTAATGCTATTGAGTGATAAGCGGTATGCATATTTTTCTGTTATTAATTATCATCATAATTGTTTATTTTTGCCTACTGACTGGATTGACCGTAGGTTAAGAGAAAAAAAAAAAATGTAGTTGTGCCTGTCTTTACTTATCTTGTTATGTTTCTAAAATGCTCAATTTTCCAACTACCTATTAAGTTTTTATGAGTGTAGATCTGTTATTAGCTGCCTAGTTCTATTAGAAATTACCTACTCTTCTGACATGTAAGCTGATGATCTACCAAATAAATAAAATAAAATTAATAAATAAAATAAGTAAGATCAGTATTCCGTGTGATGCCGGTAAGAATAGTACCAAACCAACCCATCTCTACCCGTGGGTGTCATATGATGCGACTCCTTCTGTACGGTCAACGACCTTACATTGGACTTTACAACTAGCGACCTGAATATCACACCAAAAATGTGATTTCAGCAACTCGCGGCGCTAAGTAAAATATGTATAAAAATTAGTTGTCTACCAGCTCGCGCAACATTAACATTAATAACAGAATATAATTTTAAATATTTCTTTAAGTTTTTCTCAATATTTTTATAACATTTAAGTACCAGTGTGTAAAGTAAATTATAAATACATTTATCTTGAAGCCTGGTCTTTTAACATTTTTACATTTTAAAATCAACATTTAACTCTCCCTGCAACATTTTGGTCCTTCGAACATTGAACCAGTGCCGTGTGTGTGAACTAACATTTTTCTCCCTCGGCTACGAACATAATAACAGTGCCGTGTTTGTGAACATTTTAATCGCGGGAACAATAATTAAACAGTGATCGATCAATTTAAACATTAGAACATTATTTCAACGTTGAACATTAACATTTTAACGAAGTGAACAGTGACAACTCCTTCGAACATTAATATCCCTGGATTGCAGTGAAAAATCAAAATTTTTTCAACATTGGCGGTTTGCTGAGAACTCGGTGAGCGCGTTCCATTTTATTTTCTCTGCTTACGGGATTTTTTACAACATAAGAACAACAGTAAACCTACAACATGTCTCTGTCTTATTCTGAGCTGTTAAGCGCTCAATCTGTTATTCATGAAACCATTCAGAAAATCTTTAGTAACTTCAAAAAGGATGGGGCTGAGAGGAAAAATAGAATTGATTATTTTGATGAGAGACTTATGAAGCTGGATTCTGAGTGGGAAAAATTCCATAACAACCATAACGAGATAATGTTATTTGAGGGCGAAAAAACCGGACCGTATTTTGAGAAACAAATATTTCAACATCTTAAACAATACTATGAGGAAGCTGTTCAAACTATTTCTACAGCAAAACAAAATTACTTGGTTCATTTGGAAGCTCGCCTTAAGCAGGCAGAAAGCGGTTTAGGTAAACAACAACAAATTAACAATTTTGGGACTCCAGGGGGATCTCAGCAGGGAAATTCTACTTCTGGGAAAAATTCCACTTCTTATACAACAGAAAAATATGAGCAGCGCACGATGGATATGCTTAACGAACAAAGGTCTAACATCAAAGCCTTTGAGAGGACTGTGCGCCATCTAGATGTTGAAAGTGTGAAAGAGAAGTGGCAACTAGAAGACAAGTTACGAATTTTGACACAACGATGGGAAAAAGTAGATGAAACCTATTGGAAACTCGATAACATGATTAAAAACATGGAGCCATTTGAGGATGACTACAACAGGTTGGAGGCAATGTATGAGGTCAGCAAGTAACAAATAAACAAGAAAATCTGGGACCATAGCCATCAGGAGAAATCAACTCCAAAAATCGAATTGCCGTATTTTAACGGAAACTATGCGCAATGGACTACCTTCAAGGACTTATTTGTAGAAATTGTACACCAAAATCCTTTTATTTCAAACGCTCAAAAAATGCAGCATTTAAAGTCAAAATTAAAAGGCGAGCCAGAGAAGCTGGTGCAGCATCTTAACATCAGTGCCGACAATTATGAAGCGTGTTGGCAGATTTTACAACAGAGATACGATAACACTCGACTTCTCTTTACTTACCATGCTAACACTCTCTTAAATCAGCCGGTAATACAGAGTCCTAACGCTTCTCAGCTTAAGAAAATGCATGACGTAACGATTGAATGTATGCACGCTATAGCAAACCTGCAATTTGATACTGAGTCTTGGGACCCTTTGATTGTCCACATTCTTTTACAAAAGCTTGATACTGAAACAATCCAAGCATTTATTGAGTCCTTGAAAAATCCCAAGGGAATGCCTACTCTAGAGGAACTTTTAAACTACATAGAAAATAAATTTATGGCACTAGAGTCAAGTGCAAGTGGAGCCTCTTCACATCGTAACAAAAACATTTTTGACAAAAATAAACAAATGAAAATGAATTCTAACACCCTGTATAACATGTACAAAATGCCTGAACAGAAAACGCCTCAGACGCAAAACGACGTATCTCGGTCAACTTCGTACTCTAAAACATTTCATCAATTCATAATTTCATGCCCAAAATGTAACAAACAACATGGACTCTATAAATGTAAAGAATTTTTGAGCCTGGCCCCGGAAGAAAGGTTAAAGACCGCCACTAACCTGAATGTATGCAAAAATTGCCTTTTCAGCCATAATGGAAACGATTGCACATCGTCAAGAAAGTGCAAAGTTTGCGGCGCCTCGCATAGCAGCCTATTGCATGAAGCATTTGCAATAAAAAATTATAATTCATTTAAGCAGCCTAAAGTAGGTCAGCGCCTTAACACGCACGTCGCAAATGATAATTTGAATGAAAACTCTCCCTGCAACAGCGAAGTGCTCTTAGCAACTGCACAAATTAAAGTGATGCGTTATGATGGAACATTTACAACATTAAGGGCTCTTTTAGATCAAGGGTCGCAGGTTACACTTATAACAGAAAATGCTGCCCAGATGTTACAAATAAAACGAGACCGGCTGAGCGCCGCCGTGGTGTCAGGAATCGGTGCCTCCCCCTCAAGCAAGTGCAAAGGGGTAGTTCAACTGAAATGCCAGGCCCTGCATAGCGACTTCTTATTTAACATTGAAGCGCTTATTATGAACACGATAACAAACTCCCTAACAAAACAGTCGACAAAAAGTCGTTCGAACATTTGAAACATTTACAATTGGCCGACCCGGAGTTCAACGTGTCCCAAGAAATTGACCTACTTTTGGGCGCGGATGTCTATTCTAAAATACTTTTGGAAGGTTTAATAAAAACTAACAACTCCTCCGTAATTGCGCAACAAACACAGCTCGGGTGGATCGTGTGCGGTACACACAAAACATTTAACTGCCACGTGACTATCAACAACCTGGAAGAACTAGCTGTGTTCTGGGAGCAAGAATCTCTAGAGGAGAGCAGAAACGCGGACATTGACCCCGATGACCGGTGTGAACAGCTCTATGTACAAACTACAACTAGGTTACCGGAGGGAAAATATCAAGTACGACTTCCTATGAAACAGGACTTCGAACAAAATCTAGGAAAGTCCAAACCACAGGCAGTAGCACAATTTCTTCAGCTTGAAAGAAAAATGGAGAAAAACAGTAGCTTCGCGCAGGATTATAAAGAATTTATGAAGGAATACGAGGATTTGGGTCACATGTCAATAGTAAACAACAACACAGACATTCAATATTTTCTACCACAATTAGGGGTGGTCCGTCCAGGGGCTGTTTCAACTAAACATAGGGTTGTATTTAATGGGAGTGCAAAAACAACATCAAAACAAAGCCTAAATGATTTAATGGAAACTGGCCCCAACCTACAAAAAGATTTATTTGGAATTCTTTTACAATGGAGGCAGCATAAATATGTTTTAACAGCTGACATCGAGAAGATGTATCGGTTCCTAGCTGTGCATCCCGAACACCAACATTTACAGAAAATCATTTGGCGGTACAGCCCCCAACAGCTTCTTAAAGAATACCAACTGACCACTGTTACTTACGGGACCAAGGCCGCACCCTTCCTAGCGATGCGAACACTTAAACAGCTAGCGTCAGACGAGGGTGATAAATATCCTTTAGCAAAACCGGTGCTTCAAAACAACTTTTTTATGGACGACGCTATGTTCGGGCATAACGACATGGAGGTTGCTCGCAAAACAAGGGATGAACTTATAAACCTGCTAAAAAGCGGCTGTTTTAATCTAAGAAAATGGGCCAGTAACGAACCACAGTTAGTAAACGATCTACCTGAAAACATGAGAAATTCACAAAATTTCGACTTTACCGAAGCGCAAACATCTAAAGCTTTAGGACTGGCCTGGAACCCCAAAAATGACAACTTTATTTTTACACCAACTCTGAAACAAAACAATAAAAAAGAAGCAACAAAACGACAAATTTTAAGTGAAATTTCTACTATTTTTGATCCTTTGGGTTGCCTGTCCCCAATAACAATAAAAGCCAAAATTTTATTTCAAAAGGTATGGCGATACAAAATGAACTGGGACGATGTAGTACCCAACGAAATACAAAAAGAATGGGCCATGCTTAGGAACGAGCTCACGAACATGCAACCATTTAAAATTAAACGCTGGCTTGGATTATACGCGAACATAGATTGCGAACTACATGCCTTCTGTGACGCCTCAGAAAAGACGTACTCGTGTGTGGTTTATTGCACAGTTCGAGAAGGAACCGGAAAGACCCAAGTCACATTAATGGCTGCAAAAACAAAAGTCTCCCCAATTGCCAAACCGCAATCGCTCCCCAGGATGGAGTTATCTGCTTCACAATTATTAGCACAATTAATAAATAAAATCAAACAATACATCGACAACCCGAACATAAAAGTCACCGCTTGGACTGATTCTATGGTGGTCTTAGGTTGGCTTAAAGGGGACATATCGCGATGGAAAACATTCGTCGCAAACAGGGTCAGAGAGATATTGGCCGTGTTACCCGCCGAGAACTGGAACCATGTAAAATCCGAACAAAATCCAGCGGACTGCGCGTCTAGGGGACTGCTGCCATCACAGCTCACTAATTTTTCGTTGTGGTGGCAAGGGCCAGAATGGCTAAGTAAAGGAGCAATCCCAAAACAATTTAAACCAGAACAAAATTTAACACCCGATATTGAAATAAAAGTGCATACAGTCACGTCGCCCCCGCATGATGCAACCGTGATAGGGAATCTGTTAGAAAGAAACAGCAGCATAACAAAAACAATACGCGCTCTCGCTTGGGTATTACGTTTCATCGCGACGTCAAGCACACGTCACGAGCTACGTCACGCGCCTGACGCAAGCACGCCGAGCGCGCCTCCAACATACCTTACGCTCGCAGAAACACGACGCGCACAACAAATGATTATAAAATATATACAAGGGCTGCATTTCGAACAAGAAATAAAAGATTTAAAACAGAAAGGAAAGGTAAATAACAACAGCAGAATTTTGAAACTCAACCCTTACTTTGACAAAGACGAAAGTGCTGTAAAAGCCATGAAACATCATCTAAAACGCATCCTAGGGGAACGAAAACTAACATATGAAGAGTTTATGACACTACTCGCACAGATTGAGGCTTGCCTAAACTCAAGGCCTCTGTGCCCCCTAACCGAAGACGTTGAAGACTTAGAATTTCTAACACCGGGTCATTTTCTTATTGGGCGTCCGATCGTATCAATACCCCAAGAAAACCTCCTAGACCAAAACATTAGTCTACGCAACAGATGGCAATTGATAGAAAAGATGCATCAAGGATTCTGGAAAAAATGGTCTTCTGAATATCTACAACAACTTCAAGTGCGGGGTAAATGGTGCACGCAGAAAGAAAATCTAACATTGGGAGATATTGTTCTCATTAAAGAAGACAACCTTCCCCCAACAAAATGGGCTCTAGGGAGAGTTCAAGAAGTTCACGCCGGAAAAGACAGTTTGGTTCGCGTTGTGACTCTAAAAACAAAAGGGGGCACCCTAACAAGACCAATCATAAAATTAAGCAAACTACCTGTAAACACCTCTCCTGCTTTACCTATACCAACAACCATGAAACCTGACACCGAACGTGCTCCGAGCCAATCATCGAGTACTAGAAACAAGGCGGAGCGTAAAACAGATAACGCGCGGCGGCCATTGCGGTCGAAAAAGCTTAAATGCAACTTTGTATGTATGCTACTAACACTCATAACAATGTTTCATCCAACTAAACAAGCGGATGACATAATAACAATAACACCATTTGAACAAAATAGACCCATATATTTCGATAAAGTTGGCAGCCTACAAAGTGTACATGATCAATGGAAAATCGTGACCTACTACAATATGACGTCATACTGGCAAGGCATCGAGAACATAAAAAATGTTGTAAACCATCTGAATACACGCTGTCAAGAATTCGAATATAAAACGATGTGCGAAGCAATCATTAGCGAGTTCAACCAAGAATTACTTGAATTAGACCACAATAATTACCTGCTGCAAACTCATCATGGTCAGTTAAGAGGACGTGTCACTCGAGGTCTTATAAATGGCATAGGGTGTTTGGCTAACAGTTTATTTGGAGTTCTCGACGAGAGATTTGCACACCAATATGTTAAAGACATACAGGCATTACATAAAAATAGAGATCATCTTCTAACATTAATCAAAGGGCAAACATCGATTATCGAGGCTCACAATAACATTCTGAAAAGAAATGAAGAGGCTATGAACACACAGTTTCAACTGATAACAAAACATCTGAATGCGACTGATTCATACATACACACCCTGCAATTTAGAGTCCAAAATGATGAAAACTTAAACTACTTTAACATTATGGCGGTAGCGACTACAATTATAACGTCAAAATTACGTCACATCCAACATATGCTGCTAGATACAGCCACCAACATCCATCACGGTCACGTTGACACTCGACTTCTACCACAGAATCAGATGCTCCAGGAGCTAAGCATTATATCAGGTAACTTACCTAAACATCTATCACTGCCCGTCGATGACATACAAGAACAGCTGGCTGACATCTACAAGCTGCTAGAAGTTAAATCGAGAGTTGTTGGTAACTTCTTCCTGATAGAAGTAACAATGCCACTGACCGGCGATAACCAATACATATTATATAGGACTATCCCAATACCATACCTATTCTAACAAACTTAAATAACACAATAACAATGAAAACATCATCTGAATATGTCGCCGTGAACCTTAGAAAAGAAATTTACATGACCTTAACAGAGAAAGATATAAGACCCTGTATCAAAATCGAACCGATGACCTACATATGTACAATAAACAAACCTACGATGAATATGCGCAAACGGCATGTTCCTTGCGAAATAAGCGTCATCACAAATACTACGTCGCCGTATTGTGCATACACAGAAAATAAAAAGTATCATAACTATTGGACACCCCTACAAACACCTAATACATGGTTGTATGTGTGCCACAAAGATTGTCAAGTACAAGCTATATGCCAAGATCGCATGACATCAAAACTAATAAAATTAACAGGAATTATAGAAGCGAGTCCAGGTTGTATTATCCGGAATGGAGAAGAAACACTTTATACACAGATGTATTATGAAAATAAAATCTATATTAACTCGAACATACAATCGATTCAATTTGGAGACATAAACAATCTAACGTCTATTCAACAAATAGAGCCATCTATTATGCAAATTAACACTGAAATAAACTCGACAGAGTACAACATTCTTCGAAACAAACTGAAGGATTTAGAGGCTCAAAGTACGTCTGCTGCATTAGACACGAATGATATACATCAGTATGCAGTATCGTATTCGACCTTGGCTCTGGTGGTGATTTTTGTGGTGGTCGCAGGGAGCATCTACATGCACTGGAGGAAGCGAAGAGGCAACGAAAGTGTTGCAAACAACGAAAGGCCACTACCACAACCCGCAACAGCGGCTAGAGGAAACGCTCAGAATGCACGACCAGCCACCACGCGAAGAACTATCTATGCTACCCCACATCAATTTAATGTTGCATAATCTTTATTAATGAAATATTTAAGTAGTTTACAGTAGTAATCATCTATTAATGAAATATTTAAGTAGTTTACAGTAGTAATCATTTTTAATGAAATATTTAAGTAGTATACAGTAGCATATTTTTTTAGATATTAACTTGGTTGTTTACATTAGCTTAGTTTAACACTGTTTTAATAAGTTAAATTTTCATTTTGTCGTTGCCAATATGTACGGTCAACGACCTTACATTGGACTTTACAACTAGCGACCTGAATATCACACCAAAAATGTGATTTCAGCAACTCGCGGCGCTAAGTAAAATATGTATAAAAATTAGTTGTCAACCAGCTCGCGCAACATTAACATTAATAACAGAATATAATTTTAAATATTTCTTTAAGTTTTTCTCAATATTTTTATAACATTTAAGTACCAGTGTGTAAAGTAAATTATAAATACATTTATCTTGAAGCCTGGTCTTTTAACATTTTAACATCAACATTTAACACTACCTGTAAGGGTGGAACACATCTACCCTTACACCTTCTAAAACTGGAGAATGGGCAGCAACGTCCTTCTGTGTATCGTACTACCATCTTATATACTGCGGTCACCAACAACCACGGTCCATGGTGCCAGCCGCAACGCTAACAAGCGTGGTGACTATGGTGCTTTCTTTCCTCATTTTTACGACATATGCAGTTTTTCTGAAATTCTGGAGGGACCTCCCTGTCTAGCAGTGAAAGCTTCATGGGATGTTACGGTGACCTACCAACCGAGATTGAATGAAGCCTTTGGAAGGGGAAGGCATCGGCGAACGTTCCAAGACCAAATTCAGGACGTTCTAAATAAAGGCCAGGTTAAACGGACCCTAAACCGACGAGCATGTATGAAAGGGTTGATGAAAGTAGAGGAAGCGAGGGAAGTATGTCAAGTTCGTAGCAGGTGGAGGGCTGTGGTCTCTGCCTACCCTACAGGGAAGGAGGCGTGATGTTATATATGTTTTATGTACTAGACCAGTCATGTAAACCAAACCTATCACCCGTCATCAGCCGCCAATAGGGCCATAAATGTTGTAATGAAATAGTTAACATAACTTTTCTCTAGTATCATGGGTCGAAATGATCCTTATAGAAATATGTTCAGTTTCATATGGTCTATGTAAAATGCTAAAATTATGTTCACATTTTCATTAAGACCTTATAATATCCTATAATCAGCCATTTAATACCTATGAAATGTCAACAGCCATATGTCACCAGAAAAGTAGACCAATAACTAATAACATACTCTAGTAGCAGAAGTACGGCACTTAGGTACCTACAATTTCTAAGTAATTTTAAGAAAGGGCGTGATTGAATCACTACAATTTCTTAGTAATTTTGAGAAAGGGCGTGATTGAATTACTACAGTTTCTTAGTAATTTTAAGAAAGGGCTTGATTGAATCACAAAAATTTCTTAGTAATTTTAAGAAACGGCGTGATTGAATCAGTGTCGATTTGACAAATTCTAGCAAATCCGTAGACCATATTGTACGTCAGTATTACTTCAGTATCGCGTAAAGGTCAATCAATCTATTACCAGTAAGATAGAATCTGTTACCACCGCGAAGATTCCAAGCCGATGCCTATAACAAAAGAAAAGCGCCGACAAAGTTACGAGCATCAAAAGTACTTATTACTTACCCATAGAGTCGATTCTAGCGTCGCTGTTCTTGTTCTATCGGTATCGGCTCGGTATCGTCGCGGTGGACAGCCAAAGGGTTTTCGCTATTACCAGTAAGTGTACAACCGGGTCATCCTTGTGGTGCCGGCGAAGAGAAGTACCAAACCCATCTCTACCCGTGGGTGTCGTAAGAGGCGACTAAGGGCTTAACCGGAGGATGGGCAGCAGCATCTTTCTGTGTATCGTACCATCTTACATACTGCGGTCACCAACAACAGCGGTCGCCAGCCGCAACGCGTACAAGCGTGGTGACTATGGTAAATCCCCTCCTAAGTACCACGCATTCGCTGGAGTTCTGGAGAGAGCTCCCTGTCCTGCCATGGACGTTTCATGGATGATACAGTACAACCGGGTTTTTCGGTTTCTGTCTATCACTACATAGTATAAAGCAAAGTCGCTTCCCGCTGTTTGTCTGTATGTATACTTAGATCTTTAAAACTACGCAACGGATTTTGATGCGGTTTTTTTTAAGTAGATAGAGTGATTCAAGAGGAAGATTTATATGTATAATACATGCATAATATATTAGAGAAACAATGATAATTTTAGGGGTTTGGAATGTGATGTCGTAAATAAACACATTTTGTTTGCGGTTACATTGCAAACGCTGCCTGAACCCTAAGAGATAGATCAGAATAATGTGCACAGTATTGTACACCTTAAAAAGGCCTACAAAAAAGTCCGCGATGGTATATGTCTATCTCTTAGGGATAACCGACAATAACCATTTTTATCCTTTTGATAAATAATGGCTTATTTACGAAGAGACGATTTCGCTAATTGAAAGAAAGAAAGAAAGAAAGAAATAATATTTTATAGCATGCAAAAGAAAAACAAAAACATAAGTGTAAACACATTAAAAAAACAGCTAAATAGGCCTTCAGCTCAGCACATGCCAAAGCCAAAGGCTAAGGCGCTGATTTTCAGCTGGAACCATTGTTGTGTTTGTTATGTCAGGAGAAGTTTCTTAGGTAGGTGTAGGGGTAGGAGTAGGGTAGGGGTAGGAGTAGGGGTAGAGGTAAGGGTAAATAAAATCTGCTTATTTATTGCCTGTAAGGCGGAACAAAGTTCGCTGGGTCAGCTAGTAACATATAATTTGCAATTTGGCAGATACACGGGCGCAATGAGTGGTTTGGTGCATATATTCCTGCTCCCATCGCTTCTACACTTACGGTCACTGCAGGTAAGTAACTACAACTTTTTTTTTCATTTTCTTGGGGATTCAAGGTCATCCGATCACTAACTAGGCAAAGCAGCCAAAAAATACAGGGTGTAACAGAAAGCGTATATCAACCCTGAAGGATGTGAATCTGCCCATTACACTGAACAACTTTCCCTAAGAAACACAGGTCGAAATACGAAAAATAATTTTTGACCTCCCATACAAAATACGCTATCAGCTGATTCAGTTTCTATGGGAGGAAAAAAAATTTTTTTCGTATTTCGACCACGTTCCTTAGAGAAAGTTGTTCAGTTTCATGGGCAGATTCACAACCTTCAGGGTTGGTATACCCTTTTTGTTACACCATATAGGGTGACTTTTAATTAGTTCTTGTTAGCAAAAGATATGCATGTACTCATGATACTGAACAACTTTCCCCAAGGAACATAGGTCGAAATACGAAATACCAAATTTGACCTCCCATACAAAATGCGCTATCAGCTGATGCAGTTTCTATGGGAGGTCAAAACTTGATTTTCGTATTTCGATCTATGTTCCTTGGGGAAAGTTGTTCAGTATCATGAGTACATTCATACCTTTTTCTATCAAGAACTAATTAAAAGTCACCCTATATATAAACCCTGGGCAAAGCCTTTACCTATTTTTCGCTTTCTGTAAATTGATTAATTAGTCATCACTTCTACAATATATGGGCAACTAAAGAGAATTGTATTTTCCAGGGGCGAGAGCCTGGGGATCTCTCATACAGTATCAACCTAGTACAGACACCAGGCTCTCACACTTACCATTATAGAAATTGTCCAAAATAGCTTTTAGCTACTTATAGTTTTGTAACTGTATATTATGTGTAAGAGCAAATAAAATCTTATTGTATTGTATAATGTGAGTATTAGATGTCACCGGAAAGTTCTTAGGGAAAGTTTTTAGGGACTTTGGGACAGTTTAGTCTATTGAGCAAGCCCTTTTAGTTTTTAACACACCGTCCCTTACAACTTGTATATTTTTATCACTGTTTGCTAGAATCGTACAATGCGCGCAACGAAAGAAGAGCCTTGACGGATCACGTGGTTAACCTGCGCAGTAGCACAGATTAAATCAGTAGACAGTTCGCAGGCCATTTTGGCGGCAAGTGGGGAGGGACGCTAGGCTGTACCTGCGCGAAATCCCCTCTACTTTCAACTGACAGGGCTCATCTTTCGTTGCGCGCATTGGACATTGGTAAATAGATAGATGCATGAATGAAAAACTGGCACCATTAAAAAAGGCTCAAACCCAAGGATGTTTCAGTAGCAGCACTTCCTGCTAAGGATAGACTCATAAGCGTATCCCTTTCTTGCAAGGGACCTCCATACTAAAATGTAAGGATTTTTATCAAATCCTAAAAACGTGAAATTTTTATCTTTCTCTCTGAGAAATATGTGACATGGGACTAATAAATGCTACTACCACAGTTTTTCTGGTGAAAACACTTTCCATTCAGGAATAAAAACAGTGTTAAAAATCACGAATAAAATGGCTATTACGGATTATTGACGCTTCCCACAAGTAAAAAAAGATATATTTTCACTTTCGCAAACAAAGTTTACACTAAAACATTACATTTTTAAAGATTTCTTGATTTTTGTAAAACTTGAGTTTTTTGACTGACTAGTATGGGCGACTGGGATACGCTTTACACTTCACTAGCTCTTGTGACTATGACGGACTTTGGCTTAAAGGTCTTAGCAACCAAGCCATAAACTCCTTAAAAAAATATATATGTGACGGACTCTATAGTTTTTTTACTCTCAGCTCAAACCTCTTTTTGCTCTGAAATTTCAAATGTAGAACACACGAAAATGGGGTCACTTATTCGTTTGAATCTTGGATTCACGTGACTGTGTATTTATGAAAATTATATATCGTTGACCGTTTGTTTCAGGTTCGCGGCAGGCTAACGTGGTGGCGAATCGGCTTCTACTTAACTTTAGTGCTGCTCGGAGCTACTAACTTAATTATGCAGTTCTTTATCAAAGAGTGAACATAACTACAGTTTAAATAATATAGCTTCATAAGAATGATAGAAGGACTGATACGTGTCTCTGTCGCTCCAATATCTTACACGTCGCTCTGTCCTGCTCTCACATAGCTGTCATTCTAACTAGACTACATTATTTTGACCATCATATGGGCATCGTAAGAAGCCAATTTTGACAGCTGTCATGTATGAAAAAAATGTGATTTATGGAAATATCAAAAAGCGCTTATTACGCGATATAACAATAAAATTATAAAGTCAAATGCACAATGACTGAAAGCGTGTTACCAAAAAAACTAAAAAGAAAAAATATTGCATTTTTACTCCAATGTGAATACACCTTTACCCTGCATTTGCATACCTACTTTCTATAGCTGATTGCAAATTTTTTTTTCGGATTTCGACCTATGTTCCTTAGGGAAAGTTGTTCAATTTCATAGGCAGGTCAGTGTTTTGATTACCCTAACACCCGGTATAGTAGTACCTATGATAATTTTCTTTTGTTTATTCCAACGCTTACCAACACATTTTGCAGGTATGTCAAAAGCAAACGGCTAAGGGATCCCGCACACGACCGAGAATCGGTGACCGATTTTTTGTCGGCATCCCGCTCTGACGTGTTATCACCTGAATCTTCCGTCCTTGTCCTGGCCGATAATCGCCCACCGATTCTCGGTCGTGTGCGGGAGCCCTAAAGCTGTCAGAAAACACAAGTTTGTAAAACAATGTTGTTCTTTCTGTCAAATAAACTCTGGTTTTACTGTCATGGCTGCAAAATATGTTGGTAACGGTTGGAATAAACGAAAAATGGATTATATAAGTGTTATTCAAAATCCTCTTCAGATCTCAAAAAAAAAAATGTTTTCAACCCAATTTTACTAGTCATAAAACATAGATTAAGTTAATTGATTAATTTATATTAATAATGATTCGAGCCAGGGAGGAGGTAAGTCACTTACGTTATAATTCGAGCAGATATAAACTAAAACTAAATTATTGCTATCCTTTTTCGAACCTATAGGAGGTAACAAAGACAGTAACACTTACCTGTCAGCCTAGTTTTAGTTTATCTCTGCTATAATCCACACCATTAATAAAGGGTGTACTATGCTCGGAGTATCTCTGCGCGATCGAATCAGAAATAAGGAGATCCGCAGAAGAACTAAAGTAACTGACATAGCCCTGATAATTGCTAAACTGAAGTGGCAGTGGGCAGGGCACATCGCAAGAAGAACCTCGGGCCGATGGGGCGTGAGGGTTCTAGAGTGGCGACCACGTACCGGGAGACGAAGCGTTGGCACTTTGGCAGGTGTTCCCCCACAAGGTGGGGGGACGAGCTGGTGGCGGTCGCGGGAAGCCGCTGGATGCGAGCCAAGCAGGACCGCGAGTCATGGAGTTCCTTAGGGGAGGCCTATGTCCAGCAGTGGACGTCTTTCGGCTGATATGATGAATAAAGGGTGTATGGGACAGGTTACCGACAACTGAAAGGGCATGATCAGTCAACGTAACTGAACAACTTTTAGTGAATAAAAACTTTTAGGAAATGAACAAAAATCGGCCTCTCCATACAAAATTGCAAACTTGATTGGACAGTTTGTATAAAGAGGCCAATTTTTGTTTTCATTTTCTGAAAGTTGTTCAGTTAGGTCATATAAGATTGACTGATCTTACCCTTTCAGTATTTGGAAACCTTTATAGTAATGTTAATCTAAAACAAAGTTGTAATTATTTCTAATAACTTTTATTAATCTCTCGACTTAATATATAAGAATTAACAAATCATGTAATAAATAAAAATTTGCGATAGACGTATAAAAAAACGTGTTTTTTTTTACATTTTCTCTTAAATAAAATGCATGAAAAACTTAACATTCCACGAAAAAATTTAAGTGGTAGATAGAATATTTTTGGTGTCTTAAATTCGATTGTACTTAAAATTTGCTACTTGAAGACGTTTTTAGGGTTCCAACGAAAATGGTAAAAATGGAGCCCTTATTTTTTTTAAAAGTTTCAGCAGACGAGTACCAAAAGTCCGCCGCGCCGGTGTGCTGTCAAGTACTGCAAGGTTTCAATAACATCCAGTTGAATTTTTTCCAAGAATTTTCTTTTTTAGTTCATATAAAAAAAAGTTAAAAAAAGGTTGAAAAGTTGTCCGATCCGAAACGTTGTTCAGTTTGATATTTATTCAGTTTAAAATGCTGTTTTTCGTAAGGTTCATCAGACCCCCTGAAAAGGGAGCTCCCTCCGAAAAACGACATAGTATAGTTAATTCACCTAGTTACATTACGATACTATTCGTAAACTTCAACGACCTATTAAATCAATTTATAGCACGTGAAACGTCAAGTACCATAGTTTCCATGCTTGTTAAAGTTGTGGCTGGCACCATAGACCGCGTTTGTTGGTGACCGCAGTATATAAGATGGTACGTACGACACAAAGAAACGTAAAGTTTGAATTTTATTTAAAAAGGACAGCTTTTCCTGGTGTTTTATGTATTGTTTGGTATGCTGTTATTTCTTGGTGACTTGTTTTTTTTAAGGTTACAAGTGGGCAAACGAGCAGGTGGGCCACCTGTTAGTAAGTGGTCCCACCGCCCATAACTCCCACTGTCTTATTAGCAACAAACAATAACTTTCCATAACTTTTGCAACAATAGCGACACTAGCGGACTTTTTGTCCCCATCTGCTGAGACCTTTAACGTAATTCTATAAGTCGTAAATGGCATACGATGTTGTTTACAATATTTACGTGATGACAGTAGGTGCGTTGCGGCCGGTATACTTCGCTAGTTCGGAGATGGTCAGCGCGACGTCAATAAGAGGTTTCAGCATCACTTGCGCATCTCCTAACACGTCTGTTGCTTCGTACGAGTCTATGTACAATCTGGAAATAAATAAGATAAAATAGTGAGCGCCTGAGACTTAAGGGGCTGATAAGAGCTAATACGCTTCACTTGAGCAGTTAAATAATCCAAAGCTACCTCTGTTTTTTTGCTTTAAACCATTTTTCTTGAGTACTTATTAATCAATTATGCTTAAACCTTAACACATCATTCAATATATTATGCATTATCATATAGCTGTTTTATGATTAATATTATGGGTACAGATTTTGAGAAAAATGTAAAATTGAGCGAAAAACGTAAAACAGCGCGAATCCGCTCCGTTCTAACACGCGCATTCTGTTCTATGTTAGAAAGGGAGGTAATTTAGCTCTTATCAGCCCCTTAACAACTGGCCCGTTGGGGTGGTTGATAGTGCACCTGCCTTAGCTAGCATTCAACGTTGCAGGGTAACGCGCTCTTAACGCTTTACATCTGAACGTACCCTTAGACAGTCAATCAGTCAGCCGTTTGTGAACATTTGAATAAATAGATAAATAAATAATGGAAGTCATGTATCCGTTTTATGTTTTTCTATTTATTTGAGTGTATATTGTAACGTAAAATAAAACATTCCGGAAGTGAAAAAAAAAATCGGGCTCTCCATACAAACTGTCCAATCAAGTTTGCAATTTTGTATGGAGAGGCCGATTTTTTTTCATTTCCGGAAAGTTTTATAAACTGAAAGTTGTTCAGTTACGTTGACTGATCATGCCCTTTCAGTATTTGCCAACCTGTCCTTTACACCCTGTATAATTTTGATGGGGTGTTATCCAGTACATGATTTTCAAAGTGAACATGAAACATAAAATTGAAACGCCTAATTTTTCTGATATCTATGGATTATGTTTAGCGGCTGTCATCGTGGCATCAAATTTGTTTTCCCTGTCAACTTATCGCAGTCATCTTATCCAGTTACGTGCTTTTGGGTACCGGGTACAGCGCTTTCAGGACAAGTCTGTCTATGACGGTTATTGTCTGCGCACGGGTAACAGGCGGAGAGCCAATGAACTATCCACTCGCCTCCCCTCACCTGCCGCGCTCACCCCCGCGACAAATTTTTTGACTTCTGCCCTTTAACCGTCATAGACAGAGTTATTTTGCACGCAGTATACCCAAAGGTGTTCATATTCATATTCATATTCATATATATTTATTGCATGCCACAGTATACAAAGATGGAAACATTACATAGAAATGGTACTTGTGACACCCTGTAAGGGTGTTGCAATAGAGACGCTAGCCTATTAATAAATATCTTATATAGCAATCCTTAACATTTAAATTAAATTACATTTACAATTAACAATTCAAATTCAGTAAAAACAAAACAAATTATTTAACCTAATTATTATATCTATTTTTATATTATTCATATTTTTATAAAATTCACATTTCAGATTTCAAATTTCAGACTTCACCAATATATACATATTTCATTAAAAATTTTCTTCAAAAAATTCGGTTAATCGGTAATAACTTTTTTTGATAAGAAATTGTTTTAGTTGTTTTTCAAATGTTATGTCCTTATCAATGTTTTTTAAATGGTTAGGTATGTGGTTATAGATTTTTATCATCATTGCATGCGAGGCAGTTGTAATTAGCTTTAGTTTTGAAGAGACGGTTATTAGTTTATTCATGTTCCGATTTCGATTTCGTTTTATTGTCTTTACTGGACAGTACAAATCGTAGTGCTTTTTAACAAATCTACATGCTTCAAATATATATATACACGTTAAGGTTAATATACTAAGTTTAACAAAGTAGGGTTTACATGAGTCGGTTTGGTCGATGTTTACCAGTATTCTGACACATTTTTTTTGGAGTATAAATATTTCCTGGATAATGCAGCAGTTTCCCCATAATATGATACCATATGAGAGTCTAGAATGAGCATAAGCATAATACGCTGAAAGCGCAGTTTTAAGATTTGTGACCCGTTTTAATTGACGCAGCGCATATATAAAAGACGACAGTTTATTAGACAACTTCTCAATATGGGGCTTCCAGTTAACATCAGAGTCGATTTCTATGCCTAATAGTGTGGCCTTATTTACAGTTTCTAATATATTCGATTCGTATTTAAAGTTAATTTGTAATGCAGCCTTTTGGTATGGTTTGAATTGAATTAATTTTGTTTTTTTTAAGTTAAGTTGGAGGTTATTACGTTCAAGCCAGTTTACAGTTGTATTCAAAACTGAATTAATTTTATTTTCGAGTTCTGTAGTATTTTTACATGATACTATTACTGAGAGATCATCTGCAAAGCAAACACAAGAGATACCGTTTTGTTCTAATAGTTGGGGAAGGTCGTTAATGTAAATGAGAAAAATAATACACCCCAAAACACTTCCCTGGGGGATAGAGCCTGTGATGTAAATATGATCCGATTTTATATATTCTATGATTCCGTTACTAAAATTAATATTTTCAATTTCCACATATTGAGAGCGGTTTTCAAGGTAGGATTTAAACCATTTGAAAGCCGCTCCTCTAATTCCAAGTCCATAAAGTTTGTCTAATAAAATTTTATAGCTAACTCTATCATACGCTTTACTCATATCGAGCAACAGACCCACCGCGTACTCTTTATTGTCAATTATCTCGAGAATTTTTTGTACGTATTTATAGATAGCCAGAATAGTTGATCGATTCTTCCGGAACCCGTATTGGCTGTCATGGAGAATTTTGAATTTTTCTAAAAATGAATTTAAGCGTTTAGCCATTGCAGTTTCAAATATTTTTGACGCGGTAGGTAGGAGAGCAATAGGTCGATAATTGTTTGAGTCGGTTTTTTCACCTTTTTTATAAACTGGTTTGACAAGTGAAACTTTGTTCTGGCGCAAAATGATTCTTCTTTCGCCAAAATACGCCTTTACCACACTCTGAACCGGCCCCAGTTAGAATCCGGGATGCGGGATACCGGATGCCTTATACAAAGGTTGTTCAGGACTTGCATTCTGAGAAATAAAACTTGGAGCTAGGTATCTGGTAGAGCTCGTTAATATAATAAGTAGCTAGATAGCTTACTTAAGGGGCTATGGGTACTACATATACCCAGGAGCATTGGGCTAAAAAAAATATTCTGGTGGAGTTATAAGCCCGAGTCCTCGTAATTAGGATTACTGTATAAATCTTTCACTAGAAATGAGTGATCTCGCCATAATTAAAGGTGGGGCTTTTGTGGAAAGTCCGTCTGGTCCGTCCGTGTTTGCACTGCTGTGTTTCGATTTGAAAGGCAAGGGAGCCAGTGAAATTACCGGCACATGAGACATACTATCTTAGTTCTCAAAGTGAGCAACGCGCATTACTGTCTTACTAGTGTCAAAATATGCCATTAATAAGTCAGTGGGTGCTATGGGCGGTGGTGACCACTTACCATCAGGTGGCCGACCTGCTCGTTTGATCACTTGTATGTAACATAAAAAAATGGATGCACACACACAGTCAATCTGATCGCGATCCGGTAGAGATGCAGCTATAGGAAAGAAAGAAATAGTCATACACACCTAGTCTATGGTACTATGGCTTTCTCTTTCTCTCTTATAGCTGCATCCTTATCTGATCATACATCTGTTTGACCGTCTGCGGGCACCCATTGTATCTACATAGAATAGATAAAAATTACCTGACAGTGGCACCAGAGCTGCCCGTTCCGCTTAGACGTATCACAATGCGAGAACCATCTTCGAATATTATACGGAGACCCTAGAAAAAAAAGTTCCTTATTAATTCCCTAACTAAGATACTGCCAAGGACCAAAAGCTTAACACATTCCCGTGGTAAACTATGTCTTTATCACAAATCTATCCAAATTATGTCACACATCTACCCCAAATATATCACAACACTCCCCAAATTATGTCATACATCTACCTAAATATGTCACATATTTACCCAAACTATGTCACACATCTACCCAAACCAAGTCACATATCTACTGTAACTAAGTCACGCATCTATTCCAACTATATCACAAATCATACATACATAACATCACGCCTCTTTCCCGTCGGGGTAGGCCGAGACCACAGTCCTCCACCTGCTACGATCTTGACATACTTCCCTTGCTTCCTGTACTTTCATCAATCTTTTCATACATGCTCGTCGGTTAAGGGTACTTTTAACCTGGCCTTTATTCAGAACGTCCTGAATTTGGTCCTGGTACGTTCGCCTAGGCCTTCCCTTCCCAACGTTTCCATTCACTCTCGCCTGGTAGGTCTTTCGTCAATCTTCGTTCATTCATCCTCTCTACATGACCAAACCATCTCAGCATCCCTTTCTCGATTTTGGTCACTACGTCTTCTTTTACGCCACACCGTTCTCTTATCACACTATTTCTAATCCTGTCACTCAATTTAACACCAATCATACTCCTTAGCGCTCTCATTTCCACTGCATTAATTCTACTTTCATGCTTCTTCTGCCATACCCAGCTTTCACTGCCATACATCAGTGTTGGTACCAAAATCACAAATCCCCCCAATTTATGTCATGCATCTACCTAAACTATGTCGCACATCTACCCAAACTATGTCACACATCTACCCAAACTATGTCACACATCTGCCCAAACTATGTCACACATTTACCCAAACTATGCCACACATCTACCTAAACTATGTCGCACATCTACCCAAACTATGTCACACATCTACCCAAACTATGTCACACATCTGCCCAAACTATGTCACACATTTACCCAAACTATGCCACACATCTACCTAAACTATGTCGCACATCTACCCAAACTATGTCACACATCTACCCAAACTATGTCACACATCTGCCCAAACTATGTCACACATTTACCCAAACTATGCCACACATCTACCTAAACTATGTCGCACATCTACCCAAACTATGTCACACATCTACCCAAACTATGTCACACATCTGCCCAAACTATGTCACACATCTACCCAAACTATGCCACACATTTACCCAAACTATGCCACACATTTACCCAAACTATGCCACACATCTACCCAAACAATGTCACATATTTACCTAAACTATGTCGCACATCGAAATATTTATAAAGCACTGGCAGATTTGTGACATTCTAAGGCGAGTGTCATAGTTTGGGCCGATGAGTGGCACATTAAACAAAGCCTTTATTACTGAATTTTTAATAGTTTTGCTTTGTCTTATCATCTGTCTTATCTAATTTTATATTATGGTATAAGTATTTTATTCTTCCCTGACAGCCCTATTGTTAGTTTTGTGACAAGCGCCTCCTATTTAACCTTAACCTACCGTAACCTTCGGCAAACGCCTTCCCTAGAATTCGCCGTAATTTACTGTCCAAGGTCTTAAAAATAATGGAAATAAAAAAAATATGGCCATGGATAACATTAAGATGAGCTTTAATATGCGCGCGCGTGAGAGCAGGACTGGACGATAAGTGTCTCTCTCGCATCGATACCTTACGCATCGCTCTGTGCTGCAGTCACTACTCAAGTTAACGATAATTTACTTGTTTCATAGTCACGCTCTGGTCGATAGGTTCCATGTATGAGAAGTTGTCAGCATGTTAAGTTTAGACCTCTCCATACAAACTGATGAGAGTGAGCAATTTGTATGGAGGTCAAAAGTTTTTTACATTTCCCAATTATTATTTTTTTCATTGTGAAAGATGTTCAGTTTCCTTGACTGAGCATGCTCTTTCAGTTTTCGGTACACCGTCCCTTACCAACGCTTACCTGTTTCATAGCCACGCTCTGGTCAATAGGGTCCATGTATGAGAAGTTGTCAGCATGTTTGACCACGTAGGTCTTTCCACCGGCGCCGTGAGAAAACCCTACGAACCCTGGCTCCGTGATCTTCTTCTCAAGCACTTGCATCATCTCGTTGCAGGGGTCGCTGGCGCATTCTTCGTAATCGTATCTGGAATTGATAAAACAGGCATATGTTATATTTTTAAGATATGTTTTGTGTAGGGATAGTAATAATAATGCATTTATTTACCAAAGATCGAGTAATTACAAAAGTTTTATGAGCGGTCCCCACACTAGGAAAACACCTGTGCCGTGGGTGGCCTTAACCGATTTTATACAATATAAGGTTTACATTAAGGCGAGATTTGATCGTACGATTTTGG
Source organism: Athrips mouffetella (assembly GCA_947532105.1). Taxonomy (NCBI): domain Eukaryota; kingdom Metazoa; phylum Arthropoda; class Insecta; order Lepidoptera; family Gelechiidae; genus Athrips; species Athrips mouffetella. The sequence continues at coordinate 3,426,343 of OX383976.1, read as the reverse complement.
TAAAAATTAGATATAAACAAAAATTTTAAGTAAAGGTGAAAAGAAAAGTAATAAGGTACATGAAAATTATTGGATTCCATGAAACGTTCACTAAAGGACAGACAGCTCCCTCCAGAAGAACTCCAGCAATAACGCAGCAGTGGTGCTTCGAAGGGGATTTACCGTAGTCACCACGCTTGCAAGCGTTGCGGCTGGCGACCGCTGTTGTTGGTGACCGCAGTGTGTAAGGTACACAGAAAGATGCTGCTGCCCATCCTCCTTTTCATAAGCCCTTAGTCGCCTCTTACAACATCCACGTGTAGAGATGGTACCACACGGAATTTGTTTCCGTATGTGATATGTGTGGGGATTATTTAAATAAGTTCTAGCAAGTGGTTCAACCCGCATCCAATGTCATTGTGAAATGTGACAGAAATTACATTATTAAACGTGTCATTTATGTCATTGTGTCATTTGCGTAACAAATACTATTTCTAAATGTGAAAAACATGCCATCGACATTCATGCCGTGAATGTCAGTAACACGTGCCATTTATGTCATTTCATTTAACAACATGAATGTCATTTTCCATCGTGAAATTTATATCATTTTCAAACGTGTCATATATATCACCTTCAAACAAATACAAAAAAAATACAAAATACAAAAATACAAAATATTTATTTCATTAACCAGAAGTGTGCTTACCATCTAGTTGCCGAAGCCTCCTTTTAAGCTTTTTATGCCTGTGTCAGGAGGCTCCGCTCTTCCATAACCGACTACGTAGTTACAGTATACAAGTAAACAATAAGTCAAGCTTGACAGATGGCCCGACTTTAGCCTCTACAACTAATGAAAAATAACGGTAACAGGCCCGATGTCAAGCCTACTTTGCTTGTATCTTAAATTCAAACAAGTCAAAATATAATTTATGACAAAAGAGAAAAAGGTAAGGTTAGATTATTTCTGATTGAGTGGTGCGAGTGTGGGTGAGTGTGTGTGTGTATGTGTGGGTGAGTGTGTGTGTGTGTGTGTGTGTATGTGTGGGTGAGTGTATGTGTGTGTGTGGGGGTGTAGGTGTGTGTGCGTGGGGGTGTGTGCACTAAAGCAAGTTATTACTCAAGTATGGCATGAACAAGTTCATGCATACGTGCCTACGTACGGGGTTGTTAAATTGAAGAGCAGATAGCCCTACAACAAGGTCTTGGGATCGGTCAGATGTATATACAACTTCCACTAGCTACTCATCAATTCAACAACCCTTCCGTCATGTCATATGACTTAGTTTCTATCCAACGAGTTAACAATTTTTTACACTCAGATAGCGATTTTGGATAAATTTGCAACTCTTTGTTTGTTAGATTATATAATTTAGCAGAGCGACTATTAAATTGCCTGCTTGCGAAAGTGGTGTTTGATCCTGGCACAATAGCCGCCAAATCACATCTTCTTCTACTCATGATACTGTTGTCGAAGGGAAGGGCCTTGTGTTTCCTTAACACAGCATGGACGATGTACAGTTTCCTAATCGTAAGTACGCTTGCCAGTTGATATAAGCTTTCCGTAGCAAATCTACGTTTTTTGAAATACATGACCTTTAGTAAACTTCGTTGAGCCCGTTCTAACTCTAGAAATTTTATTTTAGTTGCACCACCCCATATAGAGATACAGTAAATCAGTATGGACTGAACTAGTGCTATGTATATCTGCTTAAGGAGGTCTTTCGCTTTGCACTTTGGATCAGCCACTACTCTTGGCACCACATGTCTTAGAGTTTTGAAAATCCATGTGAGCTTTCTGAGTCTTAATATAATATATTCGAGATGTGGATGCCAAGAGAGTCGCTGATCCAAGAGGACTCCAAGATATTTGGTTTGGGCAACCTTCTGAATAACGGGGCAAGAACAGTTAGCTACACCGGTTATAGTTGTGCAATTGTGGATTTTGAAGTTGAAATCCTGCTTTGGTTGAGAAGCCTTATTGATGCTAAAGCAGATGTAATTGGTCTTCTCAGCGTTTAGCGTAAGTATGTTGTCAGTTAACCATTTATTTATTTTCCGCATTCCTAGCTCTGCAGAATACATAACACTGTCCCATGTGTCCCCAGTGAATACGACGGCAGTGTCATCGGCATACGAGAAGATCTTGGCATCCATTAATTGCATGCTACATAAATCATTAATATATATTAAGAATAGCGTTGGGCCAAGAATACTTCCCTGTGGTACGCCGTATGACACTTCCTCGTATTCACTGGTACAATCTACCAGTTTTACTTTTTGCTTTCTGTTCGACAGATAGTCACTAAGGAGAAGAAGTGATGTACCTCTTATGCCAATTGCTTCCAGTTTGTGAATAAGAATGGGGAGAGAGACGGTGTCAAAAGCCTTTTTTAAGTCTAAAAATACAGATATACATTTTTTATGATTGTCAAGCTGCTGGACAACCAGGGAGCTAAGCGCGTTTACAGCATCCTCAGTAGAGTGACCTTGACGGAAACCGAATTGGGAATCTGAAAGTAATTTATATTTGTCCAAGAAGTTAAGTAATCTTTTATTTAATAGTTTTTCCAAAATTTTTGATATGGCTGGTAACACAGATATAGGTCTGTAATTACTGACAACGTCTCTGTCCCCACTCTTATACACAGGGGTAACAGTAGCTAGTTTTAGTGAATCAGGAAAAACTCCTTTTTCGAAGCAGAGGTTAACGAAATGCGTGATGATTGGCACTAACTCAGTTTTAGCTAGTTTCAAGAAAGAGGTAGGGATACTATCCCAGCCCGGTGCACTATCAGACTTTAGGTTCATCAGAATGCTAGAAACCTCGCTCGGATCTGCTGGGAGGAGAACAAATGAGTTTGGAACATTAGTTAGAGTTTGTGGATAAGAATTTAGATTATTTGCTATGGGCTGGATTTTATGTGCGAGATCTTTACCAATATTTACGAAGTATCTGTTTACAAATTCAGCCGAGGCCTCTGGAGTTGATTTTAGGTTGGTAAGCTCCGTGTTTACATTATTAGAACTACTTGTGTATGTTATTTGTTTTATGTTTCTCCATAATAATTTATTATTATTTATAGACTTAGCTAAAATGTCCCTTTCGTATTTTCTTTTCATTTTTTTGATTAATTTATTGCAATAGTTTCTGTATCTAGTATATATTAGTTTATTAATTTCATTATACGGATCTTTGAGAACACTTTTCTGTAGTTTATTTCGTGTCAATTAAGTCATTATCAAACATAACATTTGTTGTATATGTCAGAAGAAGAAGACCTATCTTGAGAAGGCTTTTGATACTGTGTGGCATGAAGGGCTTTTACACAAGATGATAGTACAAGGATTTGCAAGTCACGTAACTAAACTAGTACAGTCCTATTTGTCTAATCGCAGTTTCAGCGTACACATTGGCGACTCTCACTCGTCTCGCAGGGTCATCCCTGCCGTTGTACCACAGGGTTCTGTTCTCGGGCCTTTGCTCTTTTTAATTTTTATCAATGACGTCCCTATACAGCCCCGATCAGGACTTGCGTGCTATGCCGATGACACAGCCTCATATACATCGTCTAGTGACATTGATCTTATAATTGGCAGGCTGCAACTATCTATTGAGGCTCTTCAGTCATATTTTAATCGATGGAAGTTAAAACTCAATGAGAGTAAGACAGAAGCCATCCTTTTCACCCGCAAACGTGAATTGCCAAAAAGACAAATTCGTATCGCTGGATATCGTATTCCATGGAGCAAGCAAGTGAAATATTTAGGCGTTACTCTTGATTCCAAACTAAATTGGACTCAGCATGTAATTAATATACACACTAAAGGTTTCAAAGCCTTAAGTGCTTTACATCCTCTCATTAATCGCCGTGCCAAGTTGAGTCAAAAGACTAAACTCAAGATTTACATGAGTCTAGTGAGACCCTGTATTACCTACGCCTGCCCCGCGTGGAGCAGTACATGTGACTCAAATTATACTAAGTTACAAGTGGTCCAGAATAAAGCCTTGAAATCCGCGTATAATACCCCTTTTAGGACGAATCTTACTGCCTTACATGAAAGAATAAAATTACCCTTATTAAAACATTTATTTTACAGCAGTCGAAAAAATTCTACTTTTCAAATTCAGAACATAAAAATAATCTGGTTTCTGCGATTGGTAAAAGCCGCTTAAAAGACTTACCGTATAAAAATAAATATAACAGGTATCGATTACCCCATCACTACATCCTAAACGACTGACAGTCGACTCTGTTATCGCTTCGCTGGGCGCTGCTCGCGATTACGAACTACCCTCGCGTTATTTTAATTACGAGCCTAAATAATGTATTATATCGATATTAAATGTAAATTGTGGCTAAGATTTGCATATTTTGATATTAGTGTTCTCAAATTTTGTTAATTAAGTGTATTAAATAACCCAATTTAGATGACATAAGTTTGTAAGAGGTGTGCTAACCTGTCAAACTAAAAGTGTACCTTGTTGTTTAATTCTAGGATTTGTAACACTGGATTTAAACGGTATGTATTTTATTGAATATAATAAAGAATTTATCAAACAAAAACAAACAATGTCAGACGAGCTATTAACGGGTTTGTCATAATAGTCATTTGTGTCAAAGTAAAAAGTATTTTGTCATTGTAAAAAGTGTAATTTATGTAAGTATGCTGCTACGCGTGCTACCAATTTTTAGTTGTCATTCGGCACATTTACTCCTGAGCTAATCCATCTATTCCGTACCCGGTGAAGTAATTCCTTGGAGTAATTCCTGCCAAACTCCTTCCAATGATGCTTCAATATCTCCTCAACGGACTTCCCCGTGGCAGCTAACACAAATATCAAAGCGAGAGCGGCTTACAGTCCGTCCTTCTCTCGCACGTGGTCCTACCCGGTACTGTTACCATGTCATTGTCAAATGCGACACATGTCACTTTTGACAAGGACAAAAATTACATGCATGACACTGATAAATGACACAACACGTAGTCTTAAATGACAAATTTGAAAATAACATAAATGACTCGTCAGACAATGACATAAATGACACACCTGGTAATAAACATAATTGACACTTATGACAATGCAATAAATGACCCGTATGACCTACATTACACCAATGACAATGTGAATGACATGGTTGACAATAACTTAAATGACACATTGCAATTTTGTTGTGTGTGATACTCCGCGAGCCTCATCGTCTTTAGCACAAAGGTCATATGCGTTCCTTAGTGGGCGCTTGTATAATTTGGCTAACAAATTATTTTGTATTTATCCCATGACTAAATCAGAATGCAAAAGCATACTTATAAAATGGCTTTTATCTTTAGACTATGACGAAACTGAAAAACTGCTTACCGTTACAAAGTAGTGTATATTGTTTGAGCTGTAAATAAAGTTTATTTCACACGCATTTACACTCACCTTCGTTTAATAAACATACACACTTACGCACACACACATTTTCACACACATACTTACACATACAGACACAAGCACAAATACGCTCTAACACTCACTGACACACTAACAGTAGATTTTTGGCAAAACAACCTACATACCTTACCTACCCTTAAATCTTAAGTCTGCATCATTTACCCGAGTGGGAGAGACCAGGAGACCTATAGCACAGGGTCTACCTAGTTTAGGCTCCTGTCTCTCGCTATTACAGATTTACATAAACAGTGCTTAATTAAGATGTTTGTCATAAAATCTATAGTGAGAGAAATAAACTTAATTTTTGATTTTTGATTTGATTGCCAATGACATAAATAACACATTGACAATGACATAAATGACACATTGACAATGACATAAATGACACGTTTGACATTTATTAGTCCTTAGCTAATAAATTGTTACCTGGTGAAGTAATTCCTGCCAAACTCCTTCCAATGATCCTTCAGTATCTCCTCGACGGACTTCCCCGTGGCAGCTAGCACAGACAGCCAAGCGAGAGCGGCCCACAGTCCGTCCTTCTCTCGCACGTGGTCCGACCCGGTACCGAAACTTTCTTCCCCACAGAGAGATAAACGACCAGCGTCCATTAGGTTGCCGAAGTACTTCCAACCTGCAAGAAAGGAGAAAATGGAGATGGTTCATGGGCAAATACTCCGATCATCAGCATGACATCCCATGATAACGTCCACTACAGGACAGGGAGCTCCCTCCGAAATTCCAGCTTGAAACAATGTGGAGGGGAAGTACCGTAGTCATCACAATTGTTAGCGTTACGTTTGGGACCATGGACCGCGGTTGTTGTTTTATTTTTATTTTATTGATCCAGTTGCAAATTACATGTCATCTTATAAAACTAGTAAATGTCAATGGCATGCAACGCCTTGTTCAGGCACAGCAACATATCTTAATCTAATTACATTATTTTAACGGCACAATTATTTATATAATCTATACGAAAATTAAATAAATAAATTATCTAATTTCTACAATTCTTTGTCAGTAAGGAACTCTTTCACAGAATAATAACATTTCGCAATTAATATGTTTTTGAGTTCGTTTTTCGGGTTCCGTACCTCAAAAGAAAAAAACGGAACCCTTATAGGATCACTTTGTTGTCCGTCTGTCTGTCTGTCTGTCTGTCTGTCAAGACCCTTTATCTCACGAACGGGTAAAGGTATCAGGTTGAAATTAATACCATATATTAGGATCCACGAACCACACAAGATCTGAAAATTTAAATTTTTTACAACGACGCAATCAAAAGATATGGCATTTTATGTCCTCATCTCCATACATTTATTCAAAAATGCAAAACCTACAGGGTACTTCCCGTTGACCTAAAATTATGAAATTTGGCAAGAAGCTAGGCCTCACAGTGCAAATAATGGGAAAAGTCTGAAATCATTAAATATTACAACTTCTCTCACAACTAATGGTAACCAATTGTGGTGAGCTCCCGTTTCAAGAACATTCATATAAGAGAGGGGTCAAGTTGGATGGTCCCTGAGGCGATTTTTGTTTTAGTTCTTTTTAAAAACGGGAACACTTACAAACTTGAAAATTGGTATGTTTATAGTGCATAAGCTATAAAATAACAACAAATATATAAAATTTGGTCAAGCGCGTGTCGGACTCAAAAAATCTAGCACATTAACTTACTGAAATTTCAACTAATACAATTATGTTTATGTGGTGGTACGGAACCCTCAGTGCGCAAGTCCGACTCGCACTTGGCCGGTTTTTTTTTTTATTTGTTATCACTTTCTACCGACCGAATGCTCCCTGGAATCTTATTGTAGATTTTCACAAATCTATTCAAAGGGCTATTACAAAACATAGTCATACAACTTGTGAATTTTTTTAATGTATCCTTAGGTCTCAAATTCCGGGTTTGCGTCTCTCTTGTTTGTTCAAACATGTAGCGGTATTTCCTGACAAATTGGCACACTTCCAAAATATATATTGAGGGAAAGGATAGTATTTTATGCTTTTCGAAGTACGGTCTACAACTTGTTCTACTGCGTATGTTAAAGAGGATGCGGATGCATTTTTTCTGCATAATAAAAACATCATGCGAATCGGTACTTTCTCCCCATAGGACAACCCCGTATCTCAGCCATGCGTAAGCCTGTCCGTAGTATGTCGATAATGCTGTCTCAAAGTTTGTGTTCCTCTTTACTATGCTCAGCGCGTAAACAAAAGTTGATAGTTTTGTTTTTACTGTTTGAACGTGTTGCTTCCAATTAATGTTTGTATCCAATATTATGCCTAAAAGTTTGCAATTTTTTACCTCTTCTATTTGTGTATTCTGTATTTGTAAATTTATTTGGAGTGGTTTTTTTTGTGGTGGATAGAATTGGATTATTTTTGTTTTGTTTAAGTTTATTTGCAGATTGTGTTCCGATATCCAATTGTTTACGGTGTCTAGGTTGCGCTTTAGTAATTCGTTGCAATCTTTGTCATTTTTACAAGTGACGAGTAACGAGATATCGTCTGCAAACATTGTACAGTGCGTGTCGAGACAATTTGGTAGGTCATTCACGTATGTCAGAAACAAAATGCATCCTAGGACGCTTCCTTGGGGGATTGAGCAATTAGTAATTAGTGACCGCAGAATATAAGATGATACGATACACAGAAGGATGCAGCTGCCCATGCAGCTGTCCTTTTCACAATCCCTAAGCCGCCTCCAACGACACCCACGGGTAGAGATGGGTTGGTTATATTCTTTGACAGCACCACACTGAACTCCGATACTGACTGTTATTTCCTGCGCATGGGTGACACGCGGGGAGCCAATAAACGATTCGCATGCCTCCTCAGCGTTTTCGTGCGATAATTTTTTATTTCTGTATGAGTGTATATCTTTTATAAACTCTCGTATATGAGGCTTAGCAGATAAGAGCCGGGCAGACACGGGCAGACACGGACTTTATCTGCCAGTGTGGCCGGTATTGCGAAAATTATAGTTTTTATCAGAATAAAATTTAAACATCATTGACTCTTACGTTTTAAACAAAATCCTTTTCGACTAAATAACTCTTTGAACTGAACTATTGAAGCTGTTTTCTGTCCAAACCACGGAATTAGTCCAAACCTTTCAAACCAAAGATTTTCGAAAATACGCGTTTAGAAGCGGAGCGTTTTTCTCATGTCAGTGACTAATAGTAATATACGCAGAGAATAATTGCAGTACCGGCCACACTGACTCTGTCACAACCATTGACGTAAGGAAAACGCCCCCTGGCGTAGTTTCAAAAATCTTTGGTCACAACCAAGGAGGTTTTAATCCACGCTACGCTCTAGGATGGAGAGAGGAATGGCCAAAAAAAGCATGACGACGAGTATATCTAATAGTCGCGGTGGCATCTCTTTCACACAGTAGGGTGACCTTACTATTTTACGCTGGGGGATGTAATTTTATTAAAGCCCTCTGGAACAGCAGCTTCATTTTAAATATTTTATTTGTCAGGATATTATCCTTTAGTTTCTACCTGATAAGTTGTGCTTCTCTCGGCAACGAAGTGTTTCGTGTCTTAAAATCCTCGCAACGCTGAGGATTCTTCTTTAGAACCACTCGCTTGGCTCGTGGCTCAATTATAGAGTCATAGAGGTAAATGAAGTCAAGTCCGTTTGGTGCCGGCAAAGTATAGTACCAAGTACCAACCCATCTCCACCCGTGGGTATCGTAATGTACGTACAGTGTACGTTTCATGGGATGTCAAGCATGGTATGTGCATGTCATGAATATTATTCAAGCATGTCATGAGTACCTTGGGCTCAATTCTTGAATAACACCGGATGATAAATAATTATCACCCGAAAAATTAAAAATGTTTCTTTACAAAAGTGCAGAATGATATTCGTTAAATATAAAGTAGAGATTGATTGTTACTTTTCATGTATTATGGTTTACATTTTTATCTTTTAAAAATCTAAACCAATCAGGGTACATTTGATATTTTTTATGTTAAAAGTGAGCAAACGAGCAGGTGGGCCACCTGATGGTAAGTGGTCACCACCACCGCCCATAGCACCCACTGTCTTATTTGATGTCTCAAAAAATATATTTTATCACCCGGTGATATTCAAGAATTGTTCCCCAGGTACGTTGCATGCCTCATCATCAAGAAGCAAAGCAATTAATAAAATTTGACGTGTATTTTTTTTGTTTATTTTCAGGAAACAAAGAGTTTTTTTTTTTTACAAACAGTAATTACTCAAATCAATTTCTAATAAACCTAAAGTTCCCTAAATGTTTATAACAGTATAATGGTTTCGTCTTTAAGAACTAGATAAAATTTTAAAATTAACAACCTTAAACAATTTCATTTTCATTCAGGTTTTGCTCTAAACTTATTATAGCAGAAAAGTATAAACCTAAACACAACTAATCAGATGATTTATTGTTTATTGATAAACAAAATTCATTATAGGTACGACATGTAACAAAATAATCGAACAAATATTAGATTTTATTTCTTATTTAATCGATTCAGTTCTGACTTTACATTTATTTAGAAATAATTGTTTTTAAATAGTAGACGTGCCTAGTTACTGTAAAAATGGACGAATACAGTGTCGTTTACATAAAAAAATGTGAAAAAGACTATACAAATACGACTTGAACTCAATGAAAAGGGGCCGCCACGACCTGAAACCGCGATAGTTCAAAAATGTAGTACAACAAATAAAACTTTTAATCGTGTGATCAAACCAGAACAATATTTAAAAACACCTTGGATGTGCGGTTGTAAATAAATTGTTTTGTTTTCCATGTCTGGTATTTGGAGCTGGCGCTGGCTCGCATAATATGTAACAATAAAGCCATAAAAAATATTGCATGGCCCAAGTTTTCTACTGAAATCTTTTTACTGAAATAAACTATAAATACTCACAAACATTAAAAGACTTAAAACCAATATGTTGTTCATTCTCACTACTTATTGAACAGCCCTCGTAACATTAGCTGTCTCTTCGTCCATCTATATTTGCGATCCGTCTGGCTGTCCGGGAACAACAGGTCGATACAGGTTTTTGTTGGTATACTTCTAAAAACTCATCATCAACCAACTTCATTTGGGCCTAATTGCGAGCCACCTACTTTTTAACCGACTTCAAAAAGGCGGAGGTTCTCTATTCGATCGTATTTTTTTTATTTATTTTTAAATGAATGAATCATTCTTTCCTACCAAGTGACATCTGTCCACATCTGAAATTTTTTAAAACAAATTCCAACCTAAGGGCATCACATAAAATCTCTCAATAATGCCCGGCACACAACTTTGATGCTGACCGTAAATGGCTCGAAATATCTATCGCGCAGGGCAGGCGTGTGAATTATTGGCTTCCCGCATGTCGTCAATAAGAACGCAGCAAATAACCGGCAGCATCAGATGTACTATTTTCCTATTATTGTACAACAGTACAGGTTCCGTTGTTTTGTTTGATTGTCTTTTAAAACTAATGCAAGCTGTTTTTCTCTTTCATGTTTAGATTCAGATATCTTCATCATAATGTTATTTCATCATAATATTCTTTGGGACAAGTTGTTCAGTTTTATGGGCAGATTCTGCAGATTCACATCCCACAATACTGATGTGGTTGTACCTTTTTAGTTTCCTTTGTGTTCAAATATCGTACATTACAGCCACCCTACTTCATACGTAAAACAGTTCGGCTTTTTCATAGAAAAATTAAAGGAATAATGCATACCCATAGAAGAATATTCCGCAAATAGCATAACTATCAATTTTGCAGCCATTTACTCTACAATATTTCACTGTTTTTGCAGAAAAAATACGCGATTTTAAACAACATTTAGCATGACATAAAAATGTGTCAAAGACGGGGATACCAGTAATGTATTAAAAAATATTACCAAAAAGGTCGATGACCAATGTAGAAGTACATAACCTGCTTGACCTTAAACAACACAATTAGATCAAAAATATTTTTGAGAGTTTCCTAGATAAATTACAGAACCAAAAGCACCCGAAAAGTATTAAATTTTTAAGATTTAGCTCTAAAAAGGTTTTCTATATGAAAATCAAGCATAATGTCAAAATATGTTTTCCTACCAACCCGCAATTTCGTTTTGCTATGGCAACTGTGTGAGCGTGACACAACCGCGACTAATTGACCTCTCGCTCGGCACAATTTCTCTTCTTCGCGAATCACAGGAATTCATTCCGTGTTACAATATACGATTGACTAAATTTGTGTAGCAAGATTTTTGCATTAAACACTCCTTCCTAGAGCGTAGCGTGGATTAAAACCTCCTTGGTCACAACAAAGTCTGCCGTCTGCTGTGCCCAAAGAGATTTTAACCTCGCTGCGTGACGTAGCGAGGTTTAAATCTCTTTGGCTGTGCCTCTATACGTGCAACTGTGGACGTCTTTTGGCAGATATGATGATTTATTATAATTTTGCATTTCCCATTACGGAAGAAGTCTATTCCATAGCAACAAACACTACGGATCTTTGTATCCAGATTTTGGTCCTCCGTCTTGGTTAAACCTAATATATCTATCTCACTCACCCGTGGGCACTTCAAATATCTCCTTCCCGCTCTTGTTGGCCACCCTATCGACGGCGGCGGCTGTAGGCATGCTCCTCGCGTATCCCTTCACTCCGGTGCTCTGGAAGTACGGTACGTGGTGGAGGTTGTTCGCGAGGACCGCCAGGGAGTCGGACGGGGTGACGAAAAACGCGCCGCGACCTATTATCATGTTGCGGTCACCTGCAGAGGAAAAAAAAGGGGTTAAGATAGGGGTGGGGTCTGCCCCTCTTCTAATAAGGTTTCACTTCCTTCCCCTTCGTTTCACTTCCTTCCCCTTTTGTTCCACCTTCAGAGAGTCTTTCGCCTGGACAGAATTTGCCATGGCTGACCTGGAAGTCTCTAAATAGACTTCGGACTCAGGTTGGCTGCAGTAAAGACAACATGTCCAGGTGGGGTTTCTCAAAGGATCCTAATCTGATCTGCACGTGTGGTGCGATACAAACTATGGCCCACCTAACATCGTGTTCTGCGTCCCCTTCCACCTGCACACAGCAAGAGTTAATGGACGCCACACAAAATGCAGTGCATGTTGCCGAATTTTGGGCTAAACAAATATAAAATTAAAATGACGATGCCATCGACACGCAAAGAAGAAGAATAAGGTCAATCTTATGTCTGAGTCTACGTTGTATTACTATAGACACCATAGACCATGATGCTTAAATATGGCTCCGATAGGTCACTAAGTCTCCGATGGGGCATTTATGGTACTGATGGGTCATTATGGCTCTGATGGGTCTTTATGGCCCTAATGATATAATAGAATGCCCCGAAAGAATAGCATGATAGCTAATAATGGTAATATTATCATAACACTGGTTAATTATGTACTTTGACGGATAAACTCACGTTTTATACTGACGGCCGGTCTTCTTTTTTTAGGGTTCCTATACCAAAATGGTAAAAAAGGAACCCTTATGGTGCGATTTTGCCTGTCTGTCTGTCCGTCTGTCTGTCACACCTCTATATCTCAGCAACCACTTATGCTATCGACCTAAAATTTAAAATAGTTTTAGAATATAGTTGTCCAATTTAATTACATATAAAAATCTTTTTTTTTCCACAATGGCGCCACATTTTTTGTGAAGCGATGTAGTTTAGCTGAGTGCTGACGTCATTAAGAGATTTTAATATCCAACAATGAATAAACGAATTTGATTTGATTTTGATTTGAAAGAATTTTGAAAAAAATATGATTATTAATGTAAAGGGGGCCAAAATAGGGGGGCCAAATTTCAAATTGTCGCTAAAAGGTCGAGTAGGGTATCATATGAAAGAGCTTTACTTGTACATTCTGAAATATATTTTTGTATTTTTTTACGTCTCTTAGTTTTCAAGTTATGATGAAAAATGTCAAAAAAAATACAATTCCTCCCCCCTTATCTCCGAAGTTTGTGAAAGGAAAAAATCTGAATTAATCACAGTTGACATACGTTTATGTAAAAATTACAGCAAAAATAAAACGATCTTTCTAAGTTGCACAGTTTTTTAGAAATCTGCAAATCACCTTTACAAACAAATTTAGTTTTGCGGTCCTAAAAATGGACTTTATTGCTTCCAAAAATACAAAAAGTATATACCCTGCGCGCGAGTCCGACTCGCACTTGACCGGTTTTTTCTTTTCTTCTGGCTTTTTCTTTTTCTACTCACGAGTCGTTTAGTGATAAAATAAAATAACCCTGGAGTGTGTCTAGTTAGAAAGCAATAACAGGCTACTCACGAAGTAATTTTAATCTATTTTTATCTTACCTACTCGTATTTTACCGTTTCCATCGAAAGCGGCACAGAAATCGTTGTCGTTTTTGACAGCGTTGACCAAATCAGCCACGTTGGTGAGGTAGGGGCCAGGATGGGCCCCGCCAAAGCCATTATTGACAAGACACCACGGCCCAATGGGTCATTAAGACCTGATGGTGCACTATGATTTTGATGGGTCACTTTGGCTCCGATGGCCCACTTTGGTCCTGATGCTTCAATGTAAGTTCGACTGGTCACTGTAGCATCCCTAGATTGTTATAATGACCCCAAGAGTTATTCTAAAATAGTAAATCGTCTTTCTATCTTACCGTCTCCACCGAAAGCAGCTCCAAAATCGTAGTCTCCATTTTTGACAGCGTTGATCAGATCGGCAGCGTAGGTGACGTTAGGGTCGGAATGGGCCAAGAAATAATTTTCATAAAAGGCCAAACTTATTCATCAGATATTACGGTCACTATAGACTATTATGGTTTGACAAGACACCATGGCCGAAGGTCATTATAACCTCGATGGGGCACTATGGCTCCAATGGGTCATAGTAGTTCCTACTGGTCGTTATAGCACCGATGGGTTATTATATTACATTATAGCACTAATGTGTCATTATAGCGCCGTTTATTGTATTTTATGAATTTCTTTTTAAATATTTTTGTTTCTTTTTTTTGTTTTGTTGTTTTTTTTTTATAAATCCATTAATTTTTATTTATTTCTTACCGTCTCCATCGAAAGCGGCTCCAAAATCGTAGTCACCACTCTTGACGGCGTTGACCAGATCAGCAGCGTACGTGAGGTTAGGGTCGGGATGGGCCCCGCCGAAGTCTTCAAGAGGAGTGGTGCGGTTGACGTTCTTTGTTGAGGCTCCTAGCTCTTCCACGAATATACGGTTCACATACGGGCCGGTTACTGTAAAAAAAAAATTACATATAGGGTGACTTACTCATGATACTGAACAACTTTCCCCAAAGAACACAGGACGAAATACGAGAAAAGAAATTGGCATCCCCATACTAAATTGCCGATCAGCTGATTGGTTTACTATGTTGAGTCAAAAATTATGTTTTCATATTTCGACCTATTCCTTGGGGAAAATTGTTCAGTATCATGAGTACATGCATATCTTTTTCTTTCAAGAACTAATTAAAAGTCACCCTATATACATATTATATTATTAAGCATTGGCAGGCCCCCCACAAGATGGACCGACATCTGGTGGCGGTCGCGGGAAGCCGCTGGATGCGAGCAGCGCTGGACCGCGAGTCATGGAGATCTTTGGGGGAGGCCTATGTCCAGCAGTGGACGTCTTTCGGCTGATATGATGATGATAATGATTCTATATTACGGGCTCAAACTAACACTAGCCCTTAAAAAATAAGGGGTGAGCGTGGCAGGTGGGGGGGGGAGCCAGCGAATCGTTCATTGTCTCTCCGCCTGTCAGCTATGCGCAGAAAATTAATGTCAGGGTTAGAGTTAGTTTGCGCAGCGTATACCTACGAGCTATGCCAACAACTCCGTTTGCGTGGAGTTACAATGTGAAATTTCGAAACGGGGTTTTTGATAATGTAATTGATTTATTGCCCAGTGCGGTGCCGGCAAAGAATAGTACCAACCCATCTCTACCCCTGGTTGTCGTAAGAGGCGACTAAGGGTTAATGAACTAGAGGATGGGCAGCAACATCCTTCTGTGTATCGTATCATCTTACATTCTGCGGTCACCAACAACCGCGGTCCATGGTGCCAGCCGTAACGCTAACAAGCGTGGTGACTATGGTACTTCCCCTCCACATTGTTTCAGCAAAAGCTGTCATTCTGGAGGGAGTTCCTTGTCCTGTAGTGGACGTTTCATGGGATGTCATGTTGAATTGATTTTAATTGATTGACTGACAAGCCCGTTGGTGTGGTTGGTAGTGAGCCTGCCTTACACGCCGTGGGCCGCGGGTTCGATCCCCGCCCAGGGCAAACATTTGTGTGACGAACACAAGTGTTTGTTCTGTGTCTGGGTGTTATTTATCTATTTATGTATGTATATCAGTCTCTGGTACCCAAAGTACAGGCTTTGCCTAGTTTGAGATCAGATGACCTTGTGTGAAATGTCCCCCAATATTTATTTATTTACGTGCCTTTGTTTCATCGCAATCGGTTCACTCAAACTAACTATACTAACCTCCGCTCATGGCATCGATGAGCACGTTAAATGGTTTCTTCTGTTCTGATCCTTGCAGCAGAGCCTTTATTTTGGGGAAGTCGAAAATCTCCTTCATGTAGGCCACGTAATCAGCTACGGGGTCTACAACTTCCACTGTGAAGGTCTGGTCTTCCACCTAAACAAAAATGATGCATACTGCGACTTGTACAAACTTTAACAGTAGATTCTGACCATGAAACTAAACAACTTTTCCCAAGGAACATAGATCGAAATACGAAAGAAAAATTTCGGCCTCTTATAAGTCTAAATATCCTGCCCCTCCCCTGCGCATACATAAAAAGTGCATGTTGTTTTGTAAAAGATCATCCTCACCACTTTAGTAAATATCATGATATACATACTAGGCCAAAAAGAACTCAATATTTAAACTTACTACATAAGCCAGCATGTAATAAATATATTTATACGAAAAATGTTTTCAATATGTGTATAGAGATATATAATAAACTACCAGATGAAATAAAACAATTAGATGGAAACATGTTTAAGACACGAGTGACTAAATGGTTAATGGAACATTGTTTTTATAGCCTAAAGGAGTATAGAGAGTATAAAGCCACGAATAATTAGTGATAGGCACGACTATTGAATATTTATATAAATATTTGCATGCCTGTTTCGCAGACTAGATACTAAGACTATTTTTCTATAAGATCTGGAATTTGTATTTTGTAAGTATCTCTGCAAATAAACGTTTCTATTCTATTCATACAAAATGTGCTGTCAGCTGATGCAGTTTATTTAGTCGAAGTCAAAAAAATTATTTCGTATTTCAACCTACGTTCTTTGGGAAAAGTTGTTTAGTTTCATGGTTAGAATTTACCATTTAAACTTGTACAGTCAGTTACAAGACACATTGTAGGTATTACGTGACTTTTACGGGTTTTGCTCATGAACGAAGCCCAATGATTCTACTCATAAAAACAAGCCACTTTTTCAGACAAAAGAAAATTTTACTTGAAAATGATTTTCGAAACAATTCGCAAAGGAAACTTATATGTAAGGTACCTTGAAACTTGGCTCATAAACAGGAATACGATCATTACAGATAAATAAAAAATACCAATTTTTTTCGGCCATAAATGACGAGGTTTTAAAAGAAAATCGTTTTCGTCAAATATCGATAGGTCGTATGGCAGAATGTGATAAGTTGTCATTGCCTATCATAAAAAAAAACTAACAGCTGTATAAACCTACCACAGGCCTACTTAAAACAGTTGTCAGTTTTTTTTTAAGACTGGCCATGGCTACGTTTAATTCTGCCATACGACCTATCGATATTTGACAAAAAAAAAAATTTATAACTTTATTATTTGCAACCGAAAAAAATTCGTATTTTTTATTTTTACTTATTGACCTTATCCCTGTCTATGAGCCAAGTTTCGAGGAAACTTACAAATATGTTTCCTATTAATGCGAATTGTAAAATATGTGTGAACAAAAAGTAGATGTCCTTGGTTAAATGTACGGGTATAATATAACAAGGTGGATAGGTTCAATACTATGAAATTGTTTCTTTATGTACCTACCTTCTTTCTTATCTAAATTGTGAAAGTAAATAGCCTTGATATGATATTATTATTGATAATGTAGGCTTGTTCTTGACCTCGATCTAGCCCTAAGGACAAAGATGAGGTCAACGATGGAAGGAGCTTGCCCAGAAGCAGCCTATTAAATAAAATAAATATAATAAAATTCTTTTATTTTAGGCAATAGGACCCATATTTTTTTACATTCAAGCTTAAGTTAAAATTAAAATTTTTAAAATTTATCTAAAATAAATTTTAAGTTCAATAAGTTCAAAAATAAGTTCATAAAATTCATTATAAAAATCTATTAAAAGATGTTAAATAGGTACGTACATAAAAAACCGGCAAGGATACAAACCTTATAAGAAATAGAATTATCCTTTTGAATTGAGCCGTAAGCCGATGGATGAGGGCAGTGCAATAACTGAAATCTACATCGAAGCTCATAGCGAGCGTATTTGAAGACAGCGGACGATCATAGGAGCGCCATAGGGTTGAAGTGCTCTGAAGTCCACTTACAAGGAATACAGCCCTACGTATTAGGGAGCTTCCCCATTAGGCTCACAGTGAGCGGCTGACTGACTCTGAGCGGCATATCGGTGGCATAGTGAGCTGACTGAGCCGCCGACCGCGGGCATCGTTCGCAGCGACTTAGCTGCCCACTGAATGAATCTGCAAGCGAATCGCCGCAAACTGCGTACAGTACGCATTGAATGGACACTCCGTTTATCAAATAGCTGTCCAAAAGTACCAAATTAATCTCCATAGTATATTTCTAAACTCATACGCACACATACATTAGCATATCTTACATGACACTTTTCAAATGATATTATTTAACTATATATAAGTAAATGTATTCAACACATATTTATATTACCTACTTGTTTACATCCCTAGCTCCTTTTGGTAACTCTATAAATATACAGATTATTTTTTATATTAAGTCTTTTCTGTATCGCTCTTTCTTACTCACCTCAACCCTGAGGTTTGGGCAGAATGAACAGCGTCACAGCTTGCTGTGACAACATGCTGAGTCTGAACCTGTTCTCTGTCCCAAACAGTACATAGTTGACACTTTGTTGATGCTTCTCTTTAGAATAGGATTATTTTATGTAAGTAACTACTGATTAAGTAACTAGTAGTAAGTAAGTACTGAGTAAGTATTAAGTAACTACGTCCCTAAGATAAGATATAGCGATGAAACTATGATAAAAACTTACAGTAAAAGTCTGCACTCCAACTTTGTCGATAGCGCAGACTATATCTGGGACTATTCTGTACTCCTTTATCTTGGTGGTGAGGGCATAGATCTCGTTGGTGGTGTTATCAGGGGCTGGCCCTCCGTTGCTGCAGTTGAACTTGATGCCGAAGTCATTGTTGATGCCTCCAGGGTTGTGGGACGCTGTGAGAACGATGCCACCTGGTGGGAAATACAGGAATTAAATTAAAGAGCTTTTACCTTACACAAAGGAATAAACTACGTTATAGACTTCACACAGTAGGATATGAGGTATTTTTAAAGGGTGTAATGGACGGTGAACTGAAATCTGAAAGGGCGTGCTCAGTCAACGAAACTGAACAACTTTCCCAAAGAAACATTCTTGGGAAATGAAACAAAAATTTGACCTTTCCATACAAATTGCTCACTCTGCTCTAACAGTTTGTATGAAAAGGTCAATTTTTTTTTCATATCCCAGAAATGTTTCTTTGGGAAAGTTGTTCAGTTTCGTTGACTGAGCACGCGCCCTTTCAGTTTTCGGTACACCGTCCCTTGCACCCTGTATATAAGAATGGGATTGAGCCTAATAGATTTGCGGCTGCAATCATATGAATAGGGAGTCCAGAAGCACCGCAGGATATCACCCATACTTGGTTGATATTCCGCACATTGGCACAAAGCGCTTTAAAACATCTTTTATAATGCGCACAGCTAAAGAGTGGAATTTTCTGCCTGCGTCTGTGTTCCCGAGTTCATATAAACCGAATCTACTCAAGTCGCAAGTGAATAGGCTTCTTCTGGGCAAGCTCGTTCTAGCGTCGACCTCATCTCTGTCTTCAAGACTAGATCGAGGTCAAGAGTAAGCCCATTGACATACCTATAAAAAATGTATATACATACATACATACATAGCATCACGCCTCTTTCCCGTCGGGGTAGGCAGAGACCACAGTCCTCCACCTGCTACGATCTTGACATACTTCCCTTGCTTCCTGTACTTTCATCAATCCTTTCATACATGCTCGTCGGTTTAGGGTACATTTTAACCTGGCCTTTATTCAGAACGTCCTGAATTTGGTCCTGGTACGTTCGCCTAGGCCTTCCCCTTCCAACGTTTCCATTCACTCTCGCCTGGTAGATCTCTTTCGTCAGTCTTCGTTCATTTATCCTCTCTACATGACCAAACCATCTCAGCATCCCTTTCTCGATTTTGGTCACTACGTCTTCTTTTACGCCACACCGTTCTCTTATCACAATATTTCTAATCCTGTCACTCAATTTAACACCAATCATACTCCTTAGCGCTCTCATTTCCACTGCATCAATTCTAATTTCATGCTTCTTCTGCCATACCCAGCTTTGACTGCCATACATCAGTGTTGGTACTAAAACACCCCTATGAACAGCCAAACGAGCCTTGTGAGACACCTTCTGACTCCTCATAAAGGCGTGCAGGGCACCATTCACCATGTTTTCAGCATTCACTCTTCTCTCAATATCACTTTCACACTTTCCATCTCTCGTAAACTTTGAGCCCAGATACACAAACTCCTTCACTTGTTCGACTTGTTCACCACCTATTAATATAGTACACTCTGTCATACATTCTTCTCTTTCAAGTACCATTACTTTCGTCTTGCTTACATTTACTTTCATTCCTTTCCTGTCCAAAGCCACATTCATCATTGTTACCATCTCCTGCAACTCGTCAGCAGATGACGCAAGTACAACTTGGTCATCAGCGTAGAGAAGACATTTGATGTATACAGATACACAAAAAATGTATACAGATACTATACTTTTCTATTTATGAAGAAATATTTATGGCAATGATTTTTTGTGATATTTCAAGAGAAAGAAAAATACTCGTTATTAATCGGTATCGTATCTGCGCATATTCGAATCGAATTTGTATCGTATCGTATCTGTATCGTATCTGCGCATATTCGAATCGAATTACAAAGATTAAATCGAATTTTACTCGTCGATTAAAACGATCAAAAGTATGATTAGAGTTACCGCGTCAGACACACTATATTGGGCCCTAATCAAACCTGCCTTCGATCTGCCAATACTTACACAATTATCAGTACCTGGTCGACCGAGCTTCGCTCTATAATAGCCGCCTCAACATTAAAATATCATAGGGTTAGCATGCCATGCTACCCACCAACGCTAACGTCAACGCCTAAAACGCGGTATTTTATTAAAAAAAAACCTTGAAACACGGAGGAAACGAATTTTTCCAGACATGAGACCTAGCTAAATCGTTAGAATCGTTTTCAATACAAATTATACACAGATATTGCTCGTATCGTCGTATAGTAAAAACACATCCAGACTCACTCGGCAACAAATACCCAAACTCAGCATTCGAATATCATATTTGCCCCACTTAGGAATCGAACCGGAAACATTCGCCGTAGCAGGCAGCTGCACTAGCACTGCGCCTAAATACAGTCGAAATAATGTAGTTTGATTAGGTATAATGAGAGCAGGACAGAGCGATACGTGTCTCTGTCGCTCCAGTATCTTAGGCAACGCTCCGTCTTACTCTCACACTGCTGTCATTCTCATTCAACTTAATTTGGACTATGACTATACAAGGTGTTAACGGAATAAGCGAAACTGAGAAAATAGTTTGTTCAGAATCGAGAGTAGAATCAATTTAACGGTTTTTTGATAGGGGTAATTTATTTATTTTTTAATTTAAATTTACGCCGCTTCTATTCTAAATATTTCTGTGGATACGCGCAATGGAAGCCGGCGACGCGCGGTTCATGAGCGGTGAGAAGGGGAGGGAAGTGAGCGCGGAGTGCGCGGACTAGAACAACGAAGAAACTAGAACAATTATGAAACTTTAAAATTACAGTATCTAGAAAAAAAATCTTTTTTTAAATTTTTTTTTACGGGAATAGATTTATTTTAATAAAAATCTGTTGGGGTGTATGGTCTCGCTTATTCCATTAACACGTTGTATAATATAATATTATTTTATAAAAAATTACCCAAAGTTTTATATTTCCTGATGATGCAAGATACTGCTGGGGTAGACAGGATTCCATTTTGACCAACAAGCAGCTTGGCAACCTGGTAACAATTTTTTATTATTATTTTAATAGAAATGCATTCAAACATGGTGACTATGGTAGATAGATAGATAAACACTTTATTGCACACAATTTACAAGAACAGAAACAATACAGTAACAAAAGAAACTTAACTAAATGTGGGTAAAGGCGGCCTTATAGCTGGAAGCGATCTCTTTCAGACAACCAGGCAGAGTAGTGCAGTACAGTAGCAGTGCAGTGAAGTATTATGGTACTTCCCCTCCAAATTATAGCTAGTGTTTTTGTTGGCATTTTGGAGGGAGCTCCCTGTCCTGCAGAGGATGTCTCATGAGATGTTATGACGACCATAAGACTATAGTCACCACGCTTGTTAATGATGCAGCTGGCAGAATAGATTACCGTGGTTGGTGACTGCAGTACAGTGGTATCTTATCTTATTACGTGGGGCTGAGTTCCTTGATGGACCTCAGAGCACTTCGACCCTATGGGATCTTTTATGCTTCCCCTGCCTTATTGCTCCTGTGATCTTCCGCTGTCTCCGAATATGCTCGTTATGAGCTTCGATATAGATTTCAGCGGAAGGAGCCTGTAGTCTTCTGGTGTCGGATAAGCCTGACCCAGAATCGTCATACGCTTGCTAGCCAAAGCGTTGCATGAGCATATAAGATGCTCCATGCGTTCGCTTTCTTCACCAAGTAAGTCAAGAGAAACAAAATACAGGGAGAGAAAAATGTTAACCATCTACCACATTTTATGCAATAGTACAGTCAACCGCACGTCAGTAGAAACTTTTTCAAGTCTATTACCACGCCATAAAGTTCAAAAGTGTTTCTACTGATGTGCTGTTGTGTGTACTTGGGTGTCCAAACTTTGCTCTGTATAACCTTTATCAAAGCCCACCAATAGATGGCGCTGTAGGGTTAGCACTATTTTCAAGAAATACTCAAAAAAACAACAGAGAAAATGAATGTTCCCAGACATTAGACCGAACTAGATCGAATTTTCTACTAGAGCTAATAAAGTTCATCGAAATCGTTAGAGTCGTTTTCGAGAAACCTATTTTAAATATATATATTTGCATGAGCTTTGGCTAACCGTTGGGACTCCCCACTGTTCAGTCACTGGATGCGTCTGCACGCGACGGGATCAGAGCCCGGCGCAAGTTTTAATTAATTAATTAATTTACTTACTAACCCTAGGTTAAGGTTTCTTTTACTAACACTATGGATGGATATATCTGAAATAAATTTTTGAATTTGAATATAAACAAAGTAATATTTATATAAAAATATTGCTTGTTTTTTGATAGCGTAAGAATAAAATCCAAACAACTTGAAACTTATTTTGAAGAATGTCAACAATATAACAGCAGTAAAACCTTTGAGTACAAAAGCTATAGAGTGCATATCCGGAAATTTAAATCGCGCCAAATCGCGCCCAGTTTAGGAACAAGTAGCTTTCCGCCTGCGGTTGCACCCGCATTAAATGCGTTTTCCCGTGGGATTGAAGTGTTTTCCCGCAGTAAAAAGTAGCCTATGTGCTATTCCAGGACCTAACCTATAGGTGTGCCAAGTTTCATTAAAATCCATTCAGTAGTTTTTGGGTGAAAGAGTAACAAACATCCATCCATCGTTTATAATATTAGGTGGGAGTAAGATACTTTCCTGCGGCGATATTTCTCCCGAAAAATATTAACAGTTTATTAGTAATCATGGTATAATGTGCAGAAGAAAGGTACAAAATCGATTTATGTAATTTTTATAACTTTTACGATACATCTAAAATCAGTGTCCATAGAAAAACCTGCTTACGCTTGACATAAAGGCCGTCGAGCGTTGCGCGCGCTCTATAGCTTGCTTATGTATACTCTAAGGTCTCTAAGAGTAAAACAGATAGTAAAAGTGAAAAAGATAAGTAAGTACAGTCAACGACAGGTCAAGCTTGACACACGCAGTACGACTCTAGCCCATACGTCTATTAAAATAAGAATGGTACAGAGGCCAATGTGTCAAGCTTAATGTGCCCTTGACTGTACTATAAATAAGCAAATGTCTTGTTAATGAAGGTCTTATCATTACATAGGTCATTTGAGTTCACTTTATCAACTTATTAGTTTATGCTAGAAAAAGGTCAATGATACCTAACTTCGTTAATTGCAGAAACTTAAAGAAACAGTCTTTTAATCTTATTTTATTGGTGAAACATTCCTGCAACTCCATATTCCTTTACAATTCAATGTCACGCAACACCAATTCAACACTTTGACCTTGAAACTCATAGCAAAACCCTCCAATAACAATCCACACAAACACTTCCTTTCCAACAGAGATGTCGCAGCTTGGTACAAACTTCCAGCAGAAGTAATTTCAGCGTCTAATGTTAATCAGTTCAAGAATAGGTTGGACAGACACCTTCAAAACATTACATAGCCTAACTTTATCTGGATACAGGCTATACTAGTGAAAAAATTGTCTGAAATAAATAATAATAATAAAAATGAAAAGTTAGGAACAGCTTTCACAACCCAACCCTAAAGGGTCAGAAATTGTTTTTAAGACACGACCTACTTTAAGACGCTTTAACTGGCTATCAGGTAGTTGCACAAAGCCTCTTTATAGTTAATGCTCTGTTAAATCTTCACTTTTTATAATAATTATGATGATGCTACAACTAGGTTTTATTGATAGAAAAGTGAGAGTAATACATTTATAGGAGCTATAATTTTAAATATGCTCTGAGCAACTGGTTGTATGACTTTCACAGAATACTATATAAGATCGCTTACCCCGTTCGCGGCACAAATCTTGATGATTTTTTCGACTACCTCCTTCAGTAAATATCTTCCATCTCCACCGACCACCAGCGTTGATCCTTTTAATGTATCTTTATTAGCATCTAAAATACTTTGAACGAAGTTTTCAGTGTAGTTTTCTTGCATAAAAACTTTAACTTTTTTACGTAAACCACTCGTGCCCGGCTTTTGACCTTCATAGGGGGTAGTATTTACTACAACAACGCCAGGCATTTTTGATGAATGAAAGTAACTTCTAGCTGTTTATCCGAGTTATCTAAACGCGTTATTCTACAAGAATAAGATAAATAAGAATAATTTAACGAGTGAAGTCGTACAAAGCGGCCGAAACTTCGTGTTATCAGCTGTGCGTGCTGTCAAATGTGTCAAAGCAATGTCAACCAAGGTCAAAAATGTTTTTTTTTTTTGGTTTCATTCTTCCTTTCGGAAAGGCAAAGAGTACAAAGCCCATACAGCCATGTCTGATGTGTTTAATCTTTCTTTTTGCTCCCCTCGTAAAGCGATAGTGAACTTTACGAAGGAAAATGTTCGTGACTTTTTGGGACAACACAAACGGGGCTTAAACACGAGATCACTTGAAATCTTCATCAGCTGCGCACTCCGTAGTAAATTTACTGCATAACACACTATCTTTATTATCCACTAAATCACTAAATGCACAAAAAAATAAAATTTCAATTAAGCAGGCAAACGCCCATGTCGAGTTCCCGCCAAAAACCACCAGGTCAAAAATGGTTGCGTTCATTTTCAAGCTTTTTTAAAATTATTTCTCGGCCTGGTAACAGGGATTTTAAGCCAAGTCTTTATTTTAGAAGTCGTCTGTCCAGATGTCCAAAGACAGTCCAGAGAGCAAAGCAGACACAGCTTGAAGAGACACAGTCCTATAGGTAAAAGAAAGAAGGCAAACCAGTCAGTTCACTTAATGCCTTTGATCCGTGCCTGTGATTCAACTCTAGCTTCTCTATTTGATGGTCAACCTAACTTTATTATTATTTCTATAGGAATGGTAGCCAGGCCAGGACCAACGGATCTTCCAAAGCACGAGAAATGCTAAACCACTCGGCCACAAATATTTTGATTTTAATTCACAAAACTCCTGTGTAAAACAAATAGCAAAGATTTCTAGAAGAAATACTAACTATTTGACAGGCTTCTTAGTGCCTAATATTACCTGCCAGTTTTTAGATTCATTTTAAACAACGTGTAACGGAAAGGTGTGATAATACTAAAGGGTGTGAAGCTGCCTTCGAAACTGAACAACTTTTCCCAAGGAACATAGATTCCCATAGACTCTGCATCAGCTGATAGCGCATTTTGTATGTTTGAACCTAGGTTTGCGAACTATTTACTAGCCTATCAGCAAATTAATACATACATAACATCACGCCTCTTTCCCGTTGGGGTAGGCAGAGACCACAGCCCTCCACCTGCTACGATCTTGACATACTTCCCTTGCTTCCTGTACTTTCATCAATCCTTTCATACATGCTCGTCGGTTTAGGGTACTTTTAACCTGGCCTTTATTCAGAACGTCCTGTATTTGGTCCTGGTACGTTCGCCTAGGCCTTCCCCTTCCAACGTTTCCATTCACTCTCGCCTGGTAGATCTCTTTCGTCAATCTTCGTTCATTCATCCTCTCTACATGACCAAACCATCTCAGCATCCCTTTCTCGATTTTGGTCACTACGTCTTCTTTTACGCCACACCGTTCTCTTATCACACTATTTCTAATCCTGTCACTCAATTTAATACCAATCATACTCCTTAGCGCTCTCATTTCCACTGCATTAATTCTACTTTCATGCTTCTGCTCCCATACCCAGCTTTCACTGCCATACATCAGTGTTGGTACCAAAACACCCCTATGAACAGCCAAACGAGCCTTGTGAGACACCTTCTGACTCCTCATAAAGGCGTGCAGGGCACCATTCACCATGTTTCCAGCATTCACTCTTCTTTCAATATCACTTTCACACTTTCCATCTCTCGTAAACTTTGAGCCCAGATACACAAACTCCTTCACTTGTTCGACTTGTTCACCACCTATTAATATAGTACACTCTGTCATACATTCAAATTAAAATTGTGCTAAATATAATTTTTACAACATACGCACGGCAGCACGCACGTAGAAACAAAACCAGTATAAGCTGAACCAGCGCTACGCTGCAAACGCCCGAAACCAGAGACCCGCTCAAGGTCTAAGTGTTTCCACCGACGTGCGGCCGTGTGTACCTACCTGTATTCGATTAAAAATAACATTTTAATCATCAAGTTAATTGAGATACCGGTCAAATCAAATTCGAGCATAAGTTTTTGCAATTTTTCCACTTAAATCTTCTCAAGTAAAGTAGTTTACCTTGAAAATATCTTATATTATATACTTTTATGTTTAAAACTTTTTACGCGATACACGTGTAAGACTTGATCTGTAGTCTAGTGGTTAAAGCGTTCGGCTCGAGACCCGAACGTTCATAGATGGGCAAATTAATAATAAAACATTGTTATTCTTGTAACTAAGAACTATAGAGATTAAAAATAATTTTGGATAAATAGTAACTACGTCCTTGGGAAAAGTTGTTCAGTTTCATGGGCAGTTTCACACCCCTCAGTATTATCACACCTTTCCGATACATTGTATTGGTGGAACGTTGCTCTACCCATGCAGCTGAACAACTTTCACATAGGTCGAAATCAGCTGATGCAGGTTTCATGGGTAGTTGAAAAATTTTTTTCGTATTTCGACCAAACTAGCTCCTCAGGGAAAGTTGTTCATTTTGATGGGTAGAGCAACCACCCGAGAGATTTGCTGACATATACCAATCACCCTGTATATTAAAACTGTTAAGGGTTGATACTCTTTCTGCCATACCTTGTACAGTCAACGATAGGTCAAGCTTGACAATCGCAGCCCGACTCTAGCCCGTACGTCTATTGAAATAAGAATGGTACAAAGTCCAATGTTATCTTGACTGTACAGTGAAGTAAGAAGCAGAATAAAAAGTTAAGTGAGGAACCAGTTGTTAGACTTGCAAAATTGACGATTACCCTTGAGGTAAACTAGTTAACAAAAATCGCGAGGAGTGATCGCACGCTAAGTTAGGTACACACGGCCGCTCGTCGGAGGAAACACATTGACCTAAGGTCTCTGGTTTCTGGCGTTTCTAGCGTAGCGCTGGTTCAGATTATACTGGTTTTGTTTCTACATGCTTGCAGCCGTGTGTACTTTGATAAAACTAATCTCAAAGGTAGTCTGATTTGTGAACGTTATAGGTAACAGTTTTTTACAAAGTGTAAAATCTTAAATTGATGCCTCGGAACGGTACGTATATAAACACAAATTTAAAAGGTTAATTTATATTGGTATAGCTCTCCAAAGTTTCTATCCAGGTCTGGTTACCAGTTTCGCCGGATCGTTATTTGACCACACTTGTTCAAACTATTATAATACGGATTAAAACACTCATATAACATCCAGCATAAACGCGTGGTGCTTCGGAATGGATTTACCATGGACACCTCGCTTGTAAGTGTTGCGGCTGACGACCACTGTGCTTGGTGACCGCAGTAAATAAGATGGTACGATACACAGAAAGATGCTGCTGCCCATCTTCCGGTTCATAAGTCCTTAGTCCTGCTACGACACCCACGGGTACAGACGGGTTGGTATTATTCTTTGCGGGCAGCACTCAGACGGGCATTAAAACCTGTTATGGTTAAAGGGCCCCATACAAAGCCCTGCCTGCAGGGCCCTGCTTGCAGTGCCACTGCCAATCGTACTTTGTGTGGGCAGGGCCGACAAAATGGCCGTTACATCGGCCCTGCAACACCACACACGGTACGATTAGCAGTGCGCACTGCAAGCAGGGCCCTGCAGGCAGGGCTTTGTATGGGGCGTTTAAAACACAGGGTTACTCGTAGTAATGCTGTTAATCTCCTCTTATGCCACAAAGCAAGGAGATGCAATTTCTTTGTCTAGCTAGAGCTATGGAATCCTGCAGAGCAAGCATGATGCTCTAGCTAGATACTTACATGCTTTATTTCTTCTCGTGTGACAAAATTGCCGGTCGGGCCACGCGCAGTATGGTTTTTTTTTGGTTTCATTCTTCCTTTCGGAAAGGCAAAGAGTACAAAGCCCATACAGCCATGTCTGATGTTCTTAATCTGTCTTTCTTTTTGCTCCCCTCGTAAAGCGATAGTGAACTTTACGAAGGAAAATGTTCGTGACTTTTTGGGACAACACAAACGGGGCTTAAACACGAGATCACTTGAAATATTCATCAGCTGCGCACTCCGTAGTAAATTTACTGCATAACACACTATCTTTATTATCCACTAAATCACTAAATTCACAAAAAACCCAAAATTTCAACTAAGCAGGCAAACGCCCATGTCGAGTTCCCGCCAAAAAGCCCGCGCAGTATGGGGTTCCGTAGTTTTTTAAAGATTTTTTTTTTATCGTAAAGCAGGTTTTGATTAAGTCTTTCATAACGTTCATAATATAAACTTTTTACCACCCAATGCTCAGCGAGGTCCTAGCGCCTGATTGCTATAGCTATTTTTATAATTTCCAGTTTTTCGGCTATAGCTCATTAACCAGTAAAACTTACTTAGTTGTGATATTTTTCCTTTAATTTCATAATCATATATTACTGTTCAGATTTTTTTTCACAGTTCTATCTATTGACAACCGTTTAACTGGCAAAGCTTGAGGGGACACTCGCCTCCAACAAAAAATGTGCTTTCAAGCTAAATATTTTGCAAACGGATCCCTACATTGAAAAATAATATATGAATACTTAAATTGTTTTTAAAAGAGCTACCTAACGACATCCTACACAATGGGGTAGACACAAAAAAAAATCACCCCCACTATTCCCTTTTAGAAATCGTAACCCGGAAAAGTATAAAACTAGATGGCGCTAATAAATAGTCCAGGAATTTATTATGATTTATCGAGTATTCTGCTAAAAAATAAACCAATTTCAATTTTAGCGTTTCTTTACATTGAAACTATGTTGGAACTTTTGAATGATTTTTTGGCAGAATACTCGGTAGACCATAATTAATTTCCAGATTATTTAAAAGCGCCATCTAGTTTCCATAAGTTTTATGCCTTTCCGGGTTACGTTTTCTAGTATAGTATAGTCGTCTTATTACCTACTATTCGTCCATGAAGGGGAGGAAACGTAAAAAAAATATTTTTTTTCAAGATTTTACGTTACCGCTTTGCCGGCGTGGATGTAATGAATGTCCATACTGAATTACAACTTTCTAGTACTAAGCTAAGCCGCGGACAGACCATGACGAAACTATAAGGGTTTCTTGTCCACTACGGAACCCTAAAAAGGACCTTACATTTCTTAATTTATCTGTAATTTTATAGTATCTCACACAGGCTGTAGAAAGTGGATATCTTGTTCACTCCTTAACGTGCAAATTGGCAAGTTACTTAACTCGGAGCCACTTGAACGGAACCTGTTAAAGTGTCAGGTTAGACGGAGTGTTACGTAGTGTAATGTTACGCATCAGGAATCTAACGAGTGGCTAGTCGAACCAACTCGAATATTTGATGTACAACATGATTTTGAAATGTCTGACTATACTTGAGTATGGTACTTAGGACATGAAACTGAAAAACTTTCTCCAAGAAATATAGGTTGAAAAATAAGATTTTTTTTTGGTTGTCCCATACAAATTCCAGTATTGACGTGACGGCGCAAGGTTTGTATGGGGAAGCCAAAAAAATTTTTCACTTTTGAAACACGGACGGCTACATAAAATATCAAAAACGTAATTTGTGGTTTTGCTAAACATTTTCTTCCACATGACATCATTACCCAAATAAGGTGACATTTCGCCTCCTGCTGGAAAAATACATGACAGCAGCGCCCTCATCCACCGCCAAACAGATCTTTGTCACTCAACCCCCCCCCCCCCCCCCCTAATTAATTTTTACTCTTTGCACTCATCTGTGGTATATATTTATTCCTAATTTCGGATATTTGCATATGATTGAGTCGAAGAGCCAGATTTTGGCCCTCTTGACCCGTGTGGTGCCGTCAAAGAATAGTACCAATGTCGTAAGAGGCGAATAAGGACTTATGAATCGGAGAATCGGCAGCAGCATCTTTCTGTGGATCGTACCATCTTACGTTCTGCGGTCATCAACAACAGCGGTAGCCAGCCGCAACGCTGACAAACTATGGTAAATCCCCTCCAAGTACCACGCGTTTTGCTGGAGTTTTGGAGGGAGCTCCCTGTGCTGCAGTGGACGATTCATGGGATGTTATGAGTAGAAAGGGAAAGCACGGCAAACGTTACAAGACCAAATTCAGGACGTTCTAAATAAAGGCCAGGTTAAAAGGACCTTAAACCGACGAGCGAGTACGAAAGGGTTGATGAAAGTACAGGAAGCGAGGGAAGTATGTCAAGATCGTAGCAGGTGGAGAGCTGTGGTCTCTACTTACCCCGACGGGAAAGAGGCGTGATGTTATATGTTTTGTATGAAGTTACAGACTTGTTACGTTTTTTTGCCGACGTTTACGAACCAATTAACATTTTGAGGAACACATTTTATTTTTGAATTTGTGGAGTTAATGAAAAAACGAGCTTATAATATCTAACAATCCCTGCTTTGCATTGAGATAAATTTATCCTGTTTCTTTAGACATCTCAAAAGGTAATCGAACTGACTCTATGTACAGCTAAGAGCATGTCAAGCTTTACACTCCAGAGAAAACACACTTGGAACAGATATTACCTTTGATCAAATACCCAACAGACTGGACAAACTGACTGAGTTCTGGCAACAGTTAGGGTGGCTAACCTGATGGCCACATAGGCCCACGCACAATGGTCCTTACAGGACTAATGAGTAAGTGCGGAAAGGAAACCACACTCTTAACTTAGGCTTTACACACAGAGTGCAACATCATGTCCAATTTTTTTTAACCGACGAAAAAAAAACGGAGGAGGTTCTCAAGTCGACGCGCATATTTTTTTATTTTTAATTTTTTTTTTGTATGACCACGCATAACTTTTTACAGTGTAGTCCGATTTTGATAATTCTTTTTTTATTGGAAAGGGTATATCCCGAAGTTGGTCCCATATAAATTTGGGTTTATAACAAAAAAAAATCCAACCCTAAGGGTAGGAAAACAGGGGATGATTGATTGTTCACTGACTGATTGTAATGTATGACCACGCATAAATTTTTACAGAGTAGTCCGATTTACCTTATGGGTGGGAAAATAAAATCTAGTCACCAAAAATTGTAAAATAAAAACTTTTTAACAAAAATTAAACCCCCGAAAAAACTGAAAAGCAAGAAATAATAAAACTTTTTTATTTAACCTTAATAACAAAGTTCTTAAACTAATGTAGTTTTGAGTCGGCGCCGCCGCCGTGCATCACGATTTACGTAATTAATTAATTTGCTTGTTTGGCGCCGACTCAAAATTACTCGGGTATACTTACATTAGTTTAAGAACTATTTTTTATACTCGTATGACAAGTGAGCAAACGTGCAAGTGGGCCAACTGATGGAAACTGGTCACCACCGCCCATAGAGCCCGCTGTCTTAATAGTGGCTTAACTAAACTAAAGTTAAGTTAACTAGACACTAACAAGACAGCAAAGCACGTTGCCGCCCCTGAGAACTAAGATGGTGTATCTCGTGTGCCGGTAATTTCACTGGCTCCCTTACCCTTCAAACCGAAACGGCAGTGCTGCTGTTACTACGTGTAACTATTATGACTATGATGTGCACGTCACATTACTATCTACCGCACGAAAATTAAGGTCACGCAGATCAGCTGACGAGCGTTACCAAGAGATAAATGGTATAAAAAAATTCTTAGATTTAGTGCCTCATACGACTATCGAGCACATTGGAAATGAATCTACGGAATTCGAAAAAATATTTTCAAAAAGGTTAAGCTACATTATGTATATTATGTATTATGTACATAATATACATAATGTTCATTACATAATATAGAGTGGAAAAATAAAGGAATTAAAGTCGGAGACAAATACCTGAATCATCTGCGATATGCGGATGACATAGTACTCTTCGCAAACAACCCCTCGGAACTGAAAGATAGGTATGTTAGAAACTCTACATGAACGAAGTATTAAAGTCGGCTTGGAAATGAATACAGACAAAACGAAACTGATGACAAACAGAGAGAATGAAGAAATAAAAATAAACGGAGGATCTATTGAATATGTAACGGAATATGTCTATCTGGGAAAACTTATATCATTTCGAGAAGTAGATAATGAAGAAATAGAAGAATAACGATAGCATGGAAAAGATACTGGTCTCTTAAACACATTCTTAAGTCAAAAATGCCCATGAATCTAAAAGCAAAAGTAATGGATTCCTGCGTTCTACCGTCTCTTACATACGCTTGCCAAACATGGAGTCTCACAGAAAAAAACGCCCGAAAAATATCAGTTTGTCAGAGAGCGATGGAACGTAGCTTATTAAAAGTGAAATTAAAGGACAAGATACGAAACGAAGACATTAGAAAGAGAACAAAAATAAGAGATGCAATTGAACATGTAAAGAGATTGAAATGGAAATGGGCAGGACATTTAGCTAGAAATGAAGACGACAGATGGACAACAAGAGTGACAGAGTGGCGTGGGCCAGAGAAAGGCAAGCGCCGCCCCGGCCGTCCATACAAACGCTGGGTGGATGACATCCGCGCCGTCGCCGGACCAGATTGGATGGACAAGGCACAAGACAAGAATGAATGGCTTCGTCTGGAGGAGGCCTTTACCCGCAAGGGGTTCCCGAAATAATAATTAGTTATTTTTTAAGCTTGTATTTTGTAGTGCATGTTTTTAATTATTATTATTTTTTTAAATGTATTTTGCTAAGAAATTTTAAATTGTAATTGATATTTGAAATAATTTTATGTACCAAAATGGGAACAAATAAATGGCTATTATTATTTATTTATTTTTATTTATTTTAAGCTACAGGGCAAACCCTTAACCCGATCGTCTTTGTTTTAGGTTCAAATTGTAGCTGACTAATTTGTTCAGAGGAGATTTTCTCAAAATTTTGATATCATTCTTCGTTTTCAAAATATCGAGCGCCAAAATCTAATCTAAAAAAATTTAATTTTATCCTTCACTATTTCAGCCATAACTTTTTTAGTTTTTCATTTTTTCTAATAATTCTTTTTGCACCTTACAGCTCTCATAAATACGTGTCTTTTTTTAAATCTGGAGGGAACGAAAAGACATTTCCAATGTCAAAAACAAAAAAACAGTATTATTGGTTTGACGTGCTTATGACCATGACTGTACCGACCAGTTTGACCACTCTAAAAATATAATGTTGAGTCATACATAATATACGTTTGAAAGTTAATTTATGATATGACTAGCATTTTTCGCAAACAAATAAAAGTTGAACAGTCAACGACAGGTCAAGCTTGACACTCGCAGTGCGACTCTCGCCCGTACGTCTATTGAAATAAGAACGGTACAAATTCCAATGTGTCAAGCTTGATGTGCTTTTAACTACTTACATCAAATTATCAAATGAGAATTTAATTAAAACTACTAGACCATAGTAAGTAACAATTTTTTAGCTAAGTTACTGTATGCTCGTATTTTAGCGAAAGTTTTAGTTAAGTATTTTTGATAATTAGTACAACGTGGCCACTGTATCCAACAGAGGATGATTTTATTTAAACCGTTGTAAAATTTGTCAGTTACACTGTTAGTTTAACTCTGATTGAATAAATTATACCTAAGTCCCTACGTTCGATGTTCAAAACTTTCACTATTATTTTCCTATTACCGATCTAATCAGAGAAAAATAAAATACACGTGTTTCAATTACTTTTTTTTTTTATTGTCAATGGGCTTACTCTTGACCTCGATCTATCTAATCTTGAAGACAGAGATGATGTCGACGATAGAACGAGCTTGCCCAGAAGAAGCCTATTCACTCGCGACTTGAATAGATTCGGGTTATATGAACTCGGGAACACAGACGCAGGTAGAAAATTCCAATCTTCCACTTTAAAGGCAACTAAAAGTGTTTTTGGTATAATTCAAATAAATTAAGATTTAACGGAAAAAATTGAGTCTATTATATACTTAGGTAGTCTACTATGCGTTACTGGTACCTTTCAGCTCTAGAAAATTGATGCGTAATTAATCAATTAATCAAACACTAATTGCTATCCATTAACTTATTTTTATCAAACAAGCATCCGAGAGAGTTCTATAGAATAGAGTCATAGTTCTAGAGTTTTTTTTTCTAGCCTTTAGAGCTAGGTATCATTATTACTTTTAATATCATTTTGATTCCCATTTTGGTGAAAGCAAGTCAAAATTGCTTTAGAAAGTAACATTTACATTTATTTCCCCCTACTGTTTATAATTCTTTTAAAACTAAATCGTCATTCACGGCGGCTGCGCTTGCGCAAGTAAACACAGCCAGTCTAAAAAAATGGCGGGAGCAATGAAGACGTGTTTGCTTTATTTACGTATTTTGTTTGATAAAGTGTTGGACTTCATCTTCTCCCTCTATTGGGAAGGGAAGAAGGAACCAGTTCCGGATTTGGACAAGAAGTATGCGTTTTTGTCGGAAAGTGCAACCTCTTTGGCAAAGAAGATCAAGGAGAAACAGTTGAAGTCAGAAGAAGTGGTTCGAGCTGTAATCGAGAGGATAAAGCAGGTAAAGTATTTCAAATATTTTTATTTGTGTCAATCAAATTAAATAAAAATACTGTGAGAAAATAATAACTATTATACAGCGACGAATAATGAGCTGTTGTTATAAATGCGAAATGTTTGGCTGGCAATGTATTATAATTTTGCAACATAATAATGTTGCATAATGAATATATTAGGCGTTTGCTAATTAGCGCTCCCGATGATTTTTTCTGGGCGCACGGAAAAACCATACCTACATGGTTTTTGTTGCGCCTATATATTTTTAAATAAAAGAAAAAATGCAAAACTACACTGTTCTTGTTACCAAGCTTAAACCTAAGACCTTGACACGAACGATCACATTAAAGCCAAGTAGGTATGTAATATTCATTTAATATTCTTTGACCATAATCTTATAGGGCCTCCTCACGTTACTATTTCCATCACAATTAGTTGTTACATGGCAATCTGTAGAATCGAAATTGGCTGTGTTCTACTCACAAAGGAATTTCATCATAATTTCATGCCGCGAAATTTCAAAATTTTCAAAACTGTCGAAATTTCAACATGCGGGACTGGTGCTTACCATCGATTCATAAAATTACAAGCAATTAGCGTCGAAAAGAAGATGATAGTGGCTAAAAATATTGCTTTTATCGGTTTTATCTGACAACAATAATAAATGACAGCCATAGATTAGATAGAATACGTCCTATAGATAGTGTCGGAAAATCGTGACCATAGATGAGCTAAAAGTATGAAAATTGCATGCGATCACGCTCCACACGTTGCAATGAGCCGGTTTCGCAGCTAAGCGTCAACTGACTATTTAAAGGTGTCGATCGATGGCTCTGAAGACAGTTGCTAAAGAACTTAAAATAAATCAGTCATAGATGAAGCGTGAAGTAAATAAACCTCCTTACGCAACACTTACAACAGATGGGAAAAAAAAGTTGACAGCAAAATTTTCCTACAACAACTCTATCTATCTATCAAGAAAATTAAAACAAGTTTATTATTTTTTAAACCGGCTCATTTGGACAAAATTTGTTTGACAGATTGTAGATTGCTAAGATTGGATTGTACAATTTGACAATTCGTTGGAAGTCAGTCCCAATCTGCGTACTTATGTTGCAATCTGATGGCAATCTGCAGATTGCAACAACTGATTGTGATTGAGATTGTAGCGTGAGTAAACACTTTTAGCCCTGACTTATTATAATACCTATACAATCTAGTAACGACACAGCGAAGAATAGTTATTTGTTAGTTGTTTGTTAAGCAGCAAAATTGTTATTTCTAGTGAGTGCCTTGCATGAAACTCGAGCAAGCGAAGGATTCTAGGACTAGGTTCAAAAGAAGAATGTTGAGCGTAGCGAGGGTTTCAAGGTACTAGCCGTGAAATAACTTTGCTGCCGAGCGAAACACAACTTTTCACCTCACTACGGGGAGGAAAATGCTAACGAATTGCGCCAGTACCTTATATTCATCATCAGGGAGTCAATTCTTGAAAATTACCGGTTGATAAAATATCAGATTCAGATTATTTTATTCAATGTAGATTCTTTACAGAATACTTATTGAATGTCATGCAGAATACAATTCAAATAGAGCGAGTCTACGCCGTTTCGGATCGTGCTGTGGCAGCGTAAAAGAAACGGCAAGAAACCACTGCAGCACGGCCTACTTTAAGAGTCGGCTTTTTACAATGTGTTTCTTGTGTTTCGCTGGAATATCAGAGCACCATACCTCTTTGTCATTCATATAGTCATCTAATCTATAGTAAGCTTTTTTATATAACGTTTGCTTTACACATTCTTTAAACTTTCTCTCAGGTAATTGCACTATATTGTCAGGTATTTTGTTGTAGTATCGTACACACAGACCAACGAAAGATGTATTGACTTTAGTTAATCTAGTATATGGTTGATCAATTTTGTGCTTATTTCTAGTATTAAAATTATGCCTGTCACAAATTTTAGGTAATTGATGAATGTTCTTTCTAGCATACATAATATTTTCATAGATATACTGGCATGGCACTGTCATTATGTTGATTTCCTTGAACAGTTCTCTCAGGGAATCACGAGTCTTCAGGCAATAAATTGCTCTTATAGCTCTCTTTTGTAAAACGAATATTGAATGTATATCAGCTGCTCGGCCCCAAAGCAGTAAGCCATAAGACATAATGCTATGGAAGTAGCTAAAGTAAACCAGCCTTGCGGTAGCTACATCAGTAAGTTGTCTGATTTTTCTGACAGCATATGCAGCCGAGCTCAATCGACCAGAAAGAGCCGTTATATGAGGGCCCCATTGAAGTTTAGAGTCTAGTATTAACCCTAAGAAAACTGTACTATTTACAAAATCTAATGGTTCATTATTCAATACTATGTTATGTGAAGTAGACCTTACATTTGGTAGTGCAAATTTAATACATTTAGTTTTTTTGGCGTTTAGGACTAAATTGTTAACAGTAAACCATGCATGAATCTGTCCAAGTGCATCATTGACTTCGTTATAATTTTGTGATTTTCTACTTACATTGAATATTAATGAAGTATCATCAGCAAATAACACAATCTTTGACAGATTCTTCACTACAGTAGGGAGGTCATTAATATAAATAAGGAATAAAAATGGCCCCAATATGGACCCTTGAGGTACGCCAATTTTGACAACAGATCCCAGTGATTTCGTTTTGTTTACTTGTACCTTTTGAATCCTGTTTTCCAAATATGACTTAAGTAGTTTAAGTGAATTATTCTTAACACCGTAATGTTCAAGTTTTAACAACAATGTGCTATGATCTACGCAAACAAATGCTTTGGATAGATCACAGAAGATACCAATAGCATCTTCAGATTTTTCCCACGCGCCAAAAATGTATTTTAAAAGTGCAGTTCCGGCATCCGTTGTACTGCGCCCTTTCGTAAAACCAAATTGATGGTCATGTAGTAAGTTATTTCTATTAAAGTGCGAAAGCATTTGATTGAGTATGACCTTCTCAAAAATTTTACTAAGTACAGGTAAGACTGATATTGGTCTAAAATTACTGGGATCCTTTTTGTCACCAGCTTTGAATAATGGAACTACTTTACTTTTTTTCATTAAGTCAGGAAAAGTACCATGATCGACACAATCATTGAATATAACAGCTAAATATGGAGATATAGTATCAATGATCGCACTGCAGACTTTTACTGACATTCCCCATAGGTCCTCAGTAGTTTTCATTTTAATACTTTTAAAGGCTTTAACAATTTCGTTAGGGGTGACATGATTGAACCCAAATTCAGTTTCGCAGGCGTCCACATTCTTTTGAAGTAAACCGCTAGCAAGTGAAGATGATGAATTGAGTGACTCTGTTGTTTTCAAAGGAATATTAGTAAAAAAGGTTTCGAATTCTTGAGCCACTTCTACGTTTGAACTAATGGTTCCGCGATTTGTATGAAGTGTGATTTGATTGTCACGCGGTTTCACTTTACCAGTTTCACTGTTTATAACATTCCATACAGCCTTAATTTTGTTATCAGCAGACTGTATTTTTTTCCGTAGGAAAAATGATTTTGCTTTTAAACAAACTAATTTAAACAATTTTGAATAATTTTTTACATATTCAATGAAAATGTCGTCATTTGAATAATTTCTTATCTCATATAATTCAAAAAGTCTGTCTCTACTTTTGCGAATACCAGCGGTAGCCCAGTCACTGAACTTGAATTTTACAATGATTTGCTTTTTCCTAATAGTGAAAATTTTACTGAATTCAGTATTAATCAATGTGAATAAATCTTCATATGAGTTATTAGGGTTGTTAGGATTATAATTGTGACAGGGCAGTTTTTCTAGTAACGTGTTTTTGTACTTTTCTAACCTGTCGTTCGTTAGACTCCTGGTTTCTATATCTATCTTCTGGGTTACTCGAGAATAATTAAAAGTAACACTTTGACCCGAGTGGTCCGACTGAAGCGAGTTTATGATACTTTTATCAAAATAATCGCAGTTACAAAATACGTTATCAATACAGGTAGCCGAGGATGACGTCACCCTAGTAGGTTCAAAAAATACATGCTCTAAATTATAACTTTTAAAAAGACTTAAAAGTTTGGTACTATAGGAAGTATTTTCTAAAATATTTACATTAAAGTCGCCACACACTACCGCAAACTTATTTACTTTGGTCACTATTTTTAAAACATCTTCCATTACTAACTCAAACAAAGAAAAATTTTGATAAGCGGGAGGTCGGTATACACATACTACAACATGCTTGTCCAGCTCAACACAAGATATTTCAATACATCTTTCAACCGAAAGTCCAACAATATCTGTACGGTTCTTAATTTTAAAACTGTTACGAACTAAAATCAGTGACCCACCGTGTAAAGCAGATTTTCGATTGAAAGAACTGGCTATACAATAATTATCATAATTAATTAACATTTGGTGATCTTTTTGCCAGTGTTCAGTGAGACTTAAAATTATTTATGTCAAGATATAAAATGTCACTATGACGAGATGTCAAATTCTGTAAATATAAATTCATTCTGTGTATACATTTGTTGTGTTGCTGAGTGACATTTGAGCAATATGGAAAGTTGCACAGAATAAACTTACATTTTGTTTTATTTTGTATATTATTTAACATTGTCACAAAATTGGTTAATGTTAATCTACTGATTTTAGAATGATTGCCGACCACAATCACAACAGTGGTATTCTTGTCAAATTTGCCTGCAGCAATCTTTTTTACAAGTTCATCAAAAGAAATATCCGGACAGCAAATATTAGTTACTTGCTGATTATGGCAGTAATTTAAAATAGACCCTAGACCTACTCCTAGCCTATCTGAAAATACTATGGTCTTATTTTTCTTGCAAGTCGACGAAAAGTCCCCGCCATCTGTGGTCTCTTCATTGTTATCGACGGGTGACTGTGGTTCTACCGTGGCGCCACCGGCGGCGGCATCATGTATTGGCAGCACTGGCGCCGCGGAGATGTCTTTACTAGCGGTCACCACGCTCTCAACGATGTGCTGCCGTGGTGCCACCACGATGTCGTCACTCACAGCAGTCTGCTCACGCGCGGCGGCATCTTGTGTTGGCAGCACTGGCGCCGCGTTGATGCCTTCACTAGCGGTCACCACGCTCTCAACGATGTGCCTCCGAGGAGCTACCACGATGACGTCACTCAGAGCAGTCTGCTCATGCTGGGCTCCGCGCCGCTGACGTCGATTGAGCACGTGTCGCTTTTTGCGACGTTCTTTCCTCGTAAGGCGAGCTGAAAATCGCCAGTTAGCAAACCTTGACGTTGAACCGCAGGTTGAAGGCAACCGGTCAGTAGACACGTTGGTACATGATGCCTTTGGCAGTTCCAGGGCACAAGCGACTTCTTCGTCATTGGTGAGGGTGCCTGTAAGATGCTGCTGGGTGGTATAAAGCTGCTTCAACTCTGCTGTAGCCGTCGACA
The DNA here is from genome assembly GCA_947532105.1 of Athrips mouffetella. Taxonomy (NCBI): domain Eukaryota; kingdom Metazoa; phylum Arthropoda; class Insecta; order Lepidoptera; family Gelechiidae; genus Athrips; species Athrips mouffetella. Next base: position 3,385,585 of record OX383976.1, on the reverse strand, counting down.
TTTCACGCATGCGCTGTTCACTTTCTTTATACTCTAATCTCAACATGTCAAGGGAAGTTTGACTTTTATCATAAGCCTTTGTGATCTCGGTCAGTTTACATTGAAGCACATCAAGGTATCGTTGTGCCTTCGCTAATTCAACATCCTTGTTTCTTATTACTTCCTCCAATTCCTCAAGTTCCTCCCTGTGGTCCAAGACAGTTGATAATTCGTGGTGTATGGAAACAGCATGCTTGTTTTCTTGATCTTCTTTCTCCTTGTATAATTCCGCCAGTTGTGCATGTGCTTCTTGCAGTTGAACTTGCAATAAACTGTTTCTATCGAGCGTTGATTGATGCAGATCCTGCAGGGACTTTAATGACTCAACATGATTTTGTAGTTGATTAACTTCAGTTTGGGCTTCCTTAAAACTGTCTTGCAGTGCCTCAAATTTATTTATTTGTGTTTGGAGTTTGACCTTCAGTTGTCTAATTTCAAACTCATTCACGTCTCTGCCTGCAAGGAGGCGGTCGTTGAGTTCCTCTGCTTCTCTCAGGTTATTCTGAAGCTGCTGTGTTTTGGTTACACGAGGCATGGTGAACTGAAATGAATACAGGAGGAACTGTAGATAAACTAACACAGTAAAAGACAAAAAAATAAAATAGGATTAATTAAAATTAAATAACCTAACGGAACAAACAGATAATGTATATTTAATAGAGGGCCTATACAACCGTCAACTAAACTATTAAGCATAAGTTATGGTATAACTGTAAATTTAAATTTGATAATACTTGTGTATCATATAAAGACCTGTCCTAGTGCATATAAAGTATCTAATGTATCAACTCAACTCGTAGGTATTCGAGTAAAATATAAGCACTAAAACGGTTGTCTGTATTTAAGTGCAGTGTAAAGTGTTTATCTGAGGTGTCCGGCTACGTTTAATCATCACATTTACTTCCACAATTCGTCAAGTAAAGAGAGAAGTAAACAAGGCGCCGATGTTATGTGGAAGGACGTTTCTCACAAAAGTGAGATCTTGTGGATTAACACAATGTTTTCTACGATCTAGAGTCAAAAAATACTGTCATAAATATGTGAAGATAGCGTATATTTAGGCGTAAAGTTGTCATAAAAACAATACTCCCCGGGATAAGTCTGTTGGAGATTTGAAATTCCTCCGTTGGTAGTTGTCAGCAACACTCCAGTCGATGAAAATAGGTCACAGGCCTTTTTTCACAGCACACACATATACGTGAATTTAAACAATATAATAATACAATAGAATTCTAGCATGAAAACAATAAAATCTTATTAATTTCAATTAAAATACGCGAGTAAAATTTTTGACACTTGTCACTTTTGAGACTTTAAAAATTCTAATTCAGCCTGATAAACTGTAAAAAAAATTGTAAAAATATATGAAAATTACCAATTATACAGCACTTTATATTTAACGAATATCAATCTTCACTTTTGAAAAGAAAAATCAATGATTTTGAATTTTTCGAGTGATAGTTTATCACCCGGTGATTTTCAAGAATTGACTCTCACTCAGGTCCTAATTTCAAAAACTTTTCCACACTAGTGACCAAAAATGAAATTTCACGCACATTTCGACCGATAAAGCAAAGTTTTCCGAGTGTGTGAGGTAAAAAATATACTTTCGGCATCAATTTATTAGAATTTTGATTAGGTAGGTAATTATAATATCAGAAAATAAATTAGATAAAATAAAAATAAAACCATTAGTAGAACGTGCAAAATTAAAGTCCTATTTAATTATTTTGATCTAATAATTTTAGTTTTTGGGTTACGTAACATTCGGTAACATAATTGCATTCCGACTGTGAGAACGATACACGTTGTGTAATGAGAACTAGTTTTATAAAAGTTGAAATTCCAGTTAGTCTTTTTTAAAGATTTTTGTCGTATGGTTGTTCTTGTTTCTTGATTATAACAAAAACTGAACTATATAGATAGATAGATAGAAACTCTACTCTTACTAGATATTTTTCTAATAATAAAATAATAAGGGGAGGCCTTTGCCCAGCAGTGTGACAGTATAGGCTAGCGAAAAAAATAAATAAAAATAAAATAATAGGTCACACTAACCTTGAGGAGGTCTCTTGTTCCGGGCTTATGTAGCGTAGCTCTAGTTCAGCTTATACTGGTTTTTTTACTACTTACTTGCTGCCGTCGGTACCTCAGTAGGTACAGTCAAGAACAGGTCAACAATAAAAAAAAAACCGGCCAAGTGCGTGTCGGGCCACGCGCAATATAGGGTTCCGTAGTTTTTTTACGATTTCTTATCGCAAAGCGGGTTTTGATTAAATATTTCATAACGTTTATATTGTAAACTTTTTTCCTCCTAATGCTCAGCGATGTCAAGCGCCTGCTTGCTATTGCTATTTTTATTATTTCCAGTTTTTCGGCTATAGCTCAGTAACCTTTAAAGTCTACTTAACTGTGATAGATTTTCTTTTAACTTCATCATATATGCAACTAATGTGAATTTTTCCCATTCCCAATATTAACCGTTTAGCCGGCAGGGGGGACACTCGACTCCAACAAAAAATTGCGCTTTCAAGCTTAATATTTCGGAAACGGATCCCTAAATCGAAAATGTTTATTGCAAACTCACATTATTTTTAAGACCTATCCAACGACACCCCACTCTATGGGGTAGACAAGAAAAAAATATTTATCCCCACTTTACTTGCAGGGGAGGTACCGTAAAAAAATGTTTTTCAAAATTTTGTTCTACCACTTTGTCGGTGTAGATGAAATGTACAAAATTTCAGCTTTCTAGTACTAAGGGTCTTTGAGCTAAGCCGCGGACAGACAGACAGACGGACATGACGAAACTATAAGGGTTCCTTGTTGACTACGGAACCCTAAAAAATCCAAGCAGTTTCAGCACGGCGTTGTAATAAACGTAAAAAAAAATATGAAACTGTATCTTCCTAATACTTATAAATGAAATACGTACTTTAAGAATTTTAGCTCCTATAGCTATTGAAATAAGAACATCGGTACAAAGTCCAACGTGTCAAGCTTGACGTGCTCTCGGCTGTAGCACCTATAACTAATCGTCTTGTGCCATTACCCCAAAATGATATATTTTATTTTATTAATTTGGGTCTATCAACAATAAAATTTTAATGTTTAGGTATATTTTTCGATACTCGTGTTAGTATGTTTTAGATTCGAATTCCTAAAACACACTAATAAGTATAACTTAATTATGCTTAAATATATATTTTTTTACATTTTAGATATTATTATTCCTTATTTGTGTTGAAAATAGAAAGTAATATTGAATTAGGTTTCTCTTCAATTTCATTAAATTATTGTGAATAAGAACGTATACTTTCTTTTGGAATAAATATTAATATGTTTGGAAATATTCCCGGGAATAATGGAAAATTGCTTAGCTCTATCAAAGATAATATAAATCTTGCCCAAAGCCCACCCGGTTTCTGAATTATGCGTTATTTTCAAGAAATGCGTGCGCCATCTAGTATGGAGTAGAAATACTATAGTTTATAAACTAAAATTCGGCACCGAGTGATTTTTCGGGGTTGTAAAAATTTCAATAAGCCCTTACAAACTCGTAAAGCATAACAATAGTATTAATAACAATTAATATTATAATACCTTTAATTAGCCGCTTTACATGAGCAAGCTATGCTACCTAGCAATAGATGGCGCTTTATGTTTCTGAAACGCATTAAAACAGGCAAAGAAATTATAAAGAAAACAAAGAAATTGAATGAATTGATTGAATTTTCCCAGACATAAGACCCGAATCCCACCCAACGGCATAAAATGCACGTACACATTTATAAACAAGCTGAATTCGTTTATAAGTACCACATCGAACTCTAACCAACAGTGAATTGACGAAGACTCATTTTATGATGATGACTTATTGCTCATGCAGGTAAATCCAATCATCAATGCAGTGGCCGAGGAACGCTACTTGGCAGCGTTAGACGAAGCAAAGGAAGTCGATAAACTTATAGAGGCCGGCTTGTCTGATGAAGAGGCTAAGAAGAAACCATTCTTGGGTGAGTAATGCGAATGTATAATGACTGTATTGAATGTCTAATGACTTAAATGAGAGAAATTGATAATTTTTTACACCATGCTCTTTTTTTGTGTTAACTTTAAAGTACTTAAGAGCGCGTTCAGTAAATGAAACAACAACTTTCCCAATGGAACACAGGTCGAAATACGAAAAACAATATCGTTGACCGTCCACACAAGATACGCTATCAGCTAATGCATTTTCTATGAGACATAATTTTTTATTTTAATTTCAACCTATACGTTCAGTTATTGAAACGGAACAACTTTTCCTAATAATCCAATAGAAAGTGGAGGGTTACCTTACACACGGTCCGGTAACTTTAAATTGTTGACATGTTTTCTAGGATGGTTACGAATAGTAAGTGTTTAAAATTCAAAATGCACAATTCCCCCCCCCCCCCTGCCACCGTCATAATTTTCAATTATACAGAATCACGGCTGATGTCTATGGAGCGCCGCATGATGTGGAATTCATGAGGGAGTATGAGTAGTTAGGATCGCGTGTGGATTGGAGATCTGAGGATCATTGTTTCCTGCCTCACCATGCTGTTCTAAGGACTCCTACTGATAAGATTCGATACAATGGCGGACTGTGTCGGACATAAAGTCTGCCGTCTGCTGTGCCTCATAGCGTCATAATGTTCGTCTCCGTTGGTATTTGATTATTTATAGTACATAAATAAATATTGGGGGGACATTTCACACAAGGTCATCTGATCCCAAACTAGGCAAAGCCTGTACTATGGGTACCAGAGACTGATATACATACATAAATAGATAAATAACACCCAGACACAGAACAAACACTTGTGTTCATCACACAAATGTTTGCCCTGGGCGGGGATCGAACCCGCGGCCCACGGCGTGTGAGGCAGGCTCACTACCAACCACACCAACGGGCTGGTCATAATGTTTGTCTCCGTTGGTATTTGATTATTTAAAGCATAGTTCGGATGTTCAGCCGGGCTAAGATGCGCACCGTGACTTGGTGGAGTTACGCGCAACTGTCACTTTTTATGTATGGACGCGAGAAGACAATCGGTTTAGTCTATGAAGACGCATGCTCGACCTACAGGTGAGCACGGCAGCAAGCAAGTGGAAACAAAACCAGTATAAGCTGAACCAGAGCCACGCCACAAACGCCTGAAACCAGAGACCCGCTCAAGGTCAAAGTGTTCCCACCGACGTGCGACTGTGGGTGCTAGTTAGTACGGTAGATCGTGTATCCGTTATTATAGCCCATAATAGATTAAAACCACTAAATTAACTCGGAAGCAGATTACCGTTCTTATGATTGCTATGGTTAACCATGATAGCCGATGAGGGCAGTGCAGTTCCTATTGCGCACCGGTAATTTTGTTTATTTTGTCTTGTATTTTAAAATATATACAACGTGTTAATGGAATAAGCGAAACCCTCATACACCCCAACTGATTTTCATTAAAATAAATCCATTCCCGTAAAAATCTTAAAAAAGTTTTTTTTACTCTAGATATTGTTATTTTAAAGTTTTATCATTGTTCTAGTTTCATCGCTTATCTAGTCCGCGCACACCGCGCACGCCACGCCCACGCCACGCCCACGCCACGTCAGCGCGCATATCCACAGAAATATTTAGAATAGAAGCGGCAAAAATTTAAATAATAAAAAATTACCCCGATCAAAAACCCGTGAAATTGATTCTACTCTCGATTGTACACAAACTATTTTCTCAGTTTCGCTTATTCCGTTAAGACGTTGTATTAGTTTACCTATACCTAAATTTTAGAAATAGATAATCTTTGAAAATTTTAACTGTCCTAGCTATTACGATTTGACAGACATCGAAGGCCTATTTTAATAGGTTCCCGTTTTTCACCCTTTGGGTACTGAACCATGAAATAGATGTACTCGTAATTCCGATACCACCCGATAGAAAATAATACACCACTCTCACCCTCTCAATGTTTTTCATCCAGGTGTACCATTCACGACGAAAGAATGCCAAGCTGTCAAGGGAATGAGGCACACTATAGGATTATGGGCACGAAGGCGGCATGTAGCCACAGAGGACAGTGAAGCAATTCAGCGATTAAAGCAGGCTGGAGCAATTCCTGTCGCTGCTACAAATCTCCCGGAGCTATTAATATGGTAAGTGAACCTCTATTAAAGAAAGTCATACTGTCATACATACGGCAGGATACAGCATGTAGCCACAGAGGACAGTGAAGCAATTCAGCGATTGAAGTAGGCTGGAGCAATTCCCGTCGCTGCTACCAATCTCCCGGAGCTGTTAGTGAAACTCTTTACAGAAAGTCATACTGTCATACGGCAGGATACAACATGTAGCCACAGAGGACAGTGAAGCATTACAGCGCTTGAATCAAGCTGGAGCATTACCCGTCGCTGCTACTAATCTCCCGGAGATGTTAATATGGTAAGTGAAACTCTATTACAGAAAGTCATACTGTCGTACGGCAGGATACAGCATGTAGCCACAGAGGACCGTGAAGCATTACAGCGCTTGAAGCAGGCTATATCAATATAAGTACATAACTTAGACTATATAATACTAACGTATAAGTACATAAGTATCAATTCCTGTCACTGCTGCCAACTTAGAGCAATGCGTCAAACCCACGGGTCAAACCCTAGTCAAACCGCTGGCTTTGCGCGCGAAAATCGATTTACTCTATGGCTGCCAACCTTCCAGTCACTGCTACATGTTGGCTACATGTCACCAGCGCACAGCCCCTTGCGTGGCCCGACAAGCTCTGGGCCGGTTTTTGGAATTTTTGTCTGTTTGTATGTGCGCTATAAACTTGCAAACCACGAAACCGATCGAAGCGGGGTTTTCGGTGATGTAGGTATTAAACTTAACTGCTTTCGTGCAACATTTAAGCAATCGGATCACTCAAACAGAAAATATACGTATGCGAAGCATTAAGCGGCCTGTGCACCAATAACTCACAAACTACTGAACTGATTTTTCAGTTTTGTACTTGATTAACATCCGTCATCTATGCAAAATATAACCTATGTTTTATTGCAATCGGTTCATTTAAACAAAACGTATTTTTACAACTTCTATGCAACAAATAAGCTTTGTTTCATTGTAATCGGTTCACTCAAACAGAAGATATGCGGTTACAAAGTTTCAATCAAGCGGCAAAGCCGAACCGAAGGTCTAATTATGTTTTACCCGACTACGTCAAAAAAGAGAGTTATGTAAGTTTTTGGTAAGTATGTTTGTATGTATAAATATTGAGGAATCGATAGAAGCATCTTGATCAGCCACTGTAATATAAAACGTCAAAACAAATTGAATGTGGCGCCCTCAAAAATGTAGGCATTGTAAGATTTTAATAAAAAAAAAACCGGCCAAGTGCGAGTCGGACTGGCGCCCTAAAGGTTCCGTACCTATCAACCATATGATATACTAAAAGCTTTTGCTGATTGATTTTAAAAGCTCCGCGACCATCCAACTTGACCCCTCTTTTATAGAAAAGTTCTCGAAACGGGAGCTCACCTTAATTGGTTATATTAGTTGTGAGAAAAATTGAAATATTTAATGATTTTAGACTTTTCCCTTTATTTGTACTGCGAGACCTAGCTTCTTGTCAAATTTCATAATTTTAGGTCAATGGGAAGTACCCTGTAGGTTTTTCTTTTTTGCATAAATGTATGGAGAGTTGATTGCGTCGTTGTAAAAATTTAAATTTTCAGATCTTGTGTGGTTTATGGACCTTAATATTCGTTATCAATTTCAACCTCTCCTCGTTCGTGAGAAAAAGGGTCTTGACAGACAGACAGACAGACGGACAACAATGTGATCCTATAAGGGTTCCGTTTTTTTATTTTGAGGTACGGAACCCTAAAAATGTTCAAAAACAAGCATTTGACCGGTTTTCATAGACCATTTCTTTTATTTCTTAACAAAGTACATTGCATTGAAAATTCATCACATAAAAATCACATTAAAACATATCAATTTTAAAAAAATCACAAAAAATAAAATAATCATTCTAATAAAATATAAAGTTCATCCTGTCAAAAATAAAAACAATCATAATTCCTAAAATATCATAATAAAAAATAATTTAAATCACAATAAAACAGCATCATTCATAAAAAATAAAATAAATAAAAAAATGTGTGAAATAATAAATAAATTAATAAACAAAATAAAATCAAATAAGAACACAAGAAATAAAAAAAAAAAAAACTACACATACTCTTATTCAAAAATACCTACACTGTCTAAGATGCTTTGTAAATTAAAAAGTCATTTACTGAATAAAAGCAATTTTTTAGCAAGAACGCTTTCAATTTTCTTTTAAAAACTTGGGGTTTGTCTTGGAGGCCTTTGATATCTACAGGCAATTTATTAAATAGGTGAACTGCCTGATATCGCGTTCCATTTTTTACCACTCTCAGTTGCGGTATGATTTTAAAAGGCAGATCCTTTCTTCTACTTTCCATCCTCTCTGTATTGTCATTCTTAGTTTCTGTCTTTAAATAGTGTTTTGCTAGATCACTAAGTAACACTAAAATGTATAAACATGGTGCTGTCAAAATTCTTAATTTAATGAAAAACTCCCTGCAAGATTCATATTGTGGAATTCTAACCATTGTCCTGATAGCCCTTTTTAGGGTTCCGATACCAAAATGGTAAAAAAAAGGAACCCTTATGGTGCCGCTCTGTCTGTCCGTCTGTCTGTCACACCTCTATATCTCAGCAACCACTTATGCTATCAACCTGAAATTTGGAATAGTTTTAGAATATAGTTGCCCAACTTAATTGCACAAGAAAAAATTTTGAAAAAAGTATGATTATTAATATAAAGGGGGCCAAAATAGGGGGGGCCAAATTTCAAATTGTCGCTACTAGGTCGAGTGGGGTATCATATGAAAGGGCTTTACTTGTACATTTTAAAATATATTTTTGTATTTTTTTAAATTTCTTAGTTTTAAAGTTATGATGAAAAATGTCAAGAAAAATACCATTCCCCCCCCCTTATCTCCGAAGTTTGAGTAAGGAAAAATCTGAATTAATTACAGTTGACAGAAGTTTATATAAACTTTACAGCAAAAATAAAACGATCTTTCTAAGTTGCACAGTTTTTCAGAAATCTGCAAAAAACCTTTACAAACAAATTTAGTTTTGCGGTCCTGAAAATGGACTTTATTGCTTCCAAAAATACTATAGGTATATCGGAACCCTCGGCGCGCGAGTCCGACTCGCACTTGACCGGTTTTTTGTAAAATAAAAGCACCCGAAATGTTGTAGTTATAACCATAGCCCCAGTGCATAATGCTATATCTAAGTCGTGATTCAACAAGCGCATGATACACCATTTTTAGCTCACTCAATCCAACATCATCCCGTAAGCTCCTCAAGGCATAGCAAGCTGAACTTATTGAGTTTCCCACAGAACTTCTGTGGAGTTTCCTAAAGCCGCAAGCTCCTGTTTCCAATTCAAGAGGCAATCCAAATGCACCCCCAAAAATCTTAATGAATCAGTATTAGTAATTGATTCCCCATTTGATGTCACTATCAAACTATCCTTACAACGCGCAGTAGTTCTGAATAACAAAACATTAGTATTGTTAGTGTTTAGTATAAGTGAATTTACAGAGAACCAATGTTGAAAAGAGAGCATAAGATAATTAAGTTTGTTATTTAAATTCTCAACACTATTTGCAGAACATATCACATTTGTATTATCAGTAAACATCACTAAAGAACTACTCGGGGCGACTGAAGTAATATAGTTAAGTAAATCATTTTTATATATTATAAAAAGGACAGGGCCAAGGACCGACCCTTGTGGAACACCTCTTGTAATTAAATTCAGTTAAGACCGTACTATTTTTTCCTCACTACCCCTTACGGTTACCATTTCCACAAACTGATATCTATTCTTAAGGTATGATTTAAATAATTGCAATTCTGTGTGTCTTACACTTACTTAACTTAGCCAAGAGAATATCTTGGTCTACCATGTCAAACGCGGAACTTAAGTCTAGGAACAGCCCGGGAAACTCTTAGTTTATCGTTCAATTTAACAATTATTTCATCAACCAAAGTATTAATAGCTTCAGCAGTTCCCAATCCTACTCTATAACCAAACTGTCTGGAATTTAGAATATCGTATTTATTCAAATGACTTATTAGTCGTTTTTTCATTAGTTTTTCAAAAATTTTTGACAATGCGGGCAACATTGATCATCATATCATCATAACATCCCATGAAACGTCCACTACAGGACAGGGAGCTCCCTCCAGAATTTTAGCTTTTGCTAGAAAAATGTGGAGGGGAAGTACCATAGTCACCTCGCTTGTTAGCGTTACAGCTGGCACCATGGACCGCGGTTGTAGGTGACCGCAGTAAGTAAGATGTAAGACACAGGAGGATGCTGCTGCCCATCCTCCAGTTAACCCTTAGTCGCCTCTTACGACACCCACGGGTATGTAAGGGTTGGTACTTTTCGGTTCGAAAATCCGGAAAGACAGATTGAATTAAAGGTACCATTGTTTATGTAGAACCTATTTACTCTGTAAAATAAAGTTTGCTGTAGTTGCAGATACAAAAACTGCTAAAAGTGGCCACTTTTGGCCCTTTTTGTATTTGTAACTACAGTCAACTACATTTTTACAGAATTGATAGGTTCTAAATAAACTAGGGTAGCTTTACTCCAATCTCTCTTTCCGGATTTTCTATAAATTATATGTATTTAGCGAGTAATATTTTTTTAACTGGTGAGGGCGCTAATTGACTGCAGGAATCCCCTTAAGCTACATGCTTGCATACAACAATAAGTTGGGTCAGGCAGGCGGGAGCATAAAAAGTTTGTACACCTTGGCTTAATATAGGTAGATACTAGACACCTACAACGTAAGCGCAGCAACCGGGCGACCCACCAGCCGTGATACTGTACTTATACTTAATTGAATGGCAATTTGGTATACGACGCACAAAATAACTGTGGCCCTGTCATTGATGCGCCGAAGAAAAAAATGGCCCATTTTTGCACATTTTTGACTTCTGCGCATCAATGACAGGGACACAGTTATTTTGTGCGTCGTATATCCTTACGATGTCTTGTATAAATGGACTAGACCGTACGGACTGACCTAGGTGAGTGTTTACTTTAACATAGGAGGTATTCATGTGAAATAAAATATACATATTTTCAAACGGCTGTGTATTAAGACTGCACTCCGCGCACACTAGCGCCCTCATCAGAATTTAATTAAATTCTTTGAATTGGAGACCAAACATAGACCAAAATGAAAAATTGAAGAACGGCTAAGTGTTCTTTGTCAGGATAGCGTTATTTTAAACTATTACAATAAGCTTTATGTTATCTTGTTTATTCAAAATCCTTTGAACGGAACGCGGTGGCCACCAATTTCCGTTTTAAGGATTTTGAATAAACAAGATATCATAAAGCTAATTGTAATACCTAGTTTAAAATAACGCTATCCTGACAAAGAACACTTAGTTGTTCTTATATTTTTCATTTTGGTCTCCAATTCAAAGAAATTAATTAAATTCTGATGAGGGCGCTAGTGTGCGCGGAGTGCAGTCTTAACGTGTCACCAAATTTGAGTAAATTTTTACCCATTTGACTCTGCTCGCTCGGCTCGTGCGTTGTGGTCGCAAGATAACCTAACACAACCTAACCGAACCGGTTACCCAAATTTGGTGTACGTTCAGCCAATTTGGTGTACATTCATCCATTTTGTCTGAAGTGTATTGGGGTATAAAAAATATTTTGGGAATCATTTTATTTGTTGCCTTTTCAATTTTATTACACGAGCGGTTTTAAGTTGAAAGAAATTGTAAGTTGTTTTATTTTATGAAGAATTTTTCAGATTAAGCAAATGCATAAGCTTTGAGCATGTTCTGGTCCAACAGGCAAAGCATATAGTAGCTTTTTGTGGGTGTCTTAAGAGGCAACTAAGAGTTAATGAACCAGAGAATAGGCAGCAGCATCCTTCTGTGTATCCTGTCATTTTACATTCTGCGGTCACCAACAACCGCGGTCCATGGTGCCAGCCGTAACGCTAGCAAGCTACTTCCCCTCCACATTGTTTCTGAAAAGCTGGAATTTTTTGATTTTTTTCATTTCCCTGTCCTGTAGTGGACGTTGATGACGATTCCTTTTTTCTTGTTAATTGCAGGCAAGAGACTCGTAATCCGGTGTATGGGATGACCAACAACCCTCATCATACAGGCAGATCCCCTGGGGGTTCTAGTGGGGCCGAGGCTGCTCTGACTGCTACTTATGCCACCGCCATCAGTTTGTGTAAGTTTCATCATAACATCATCCCATGAAATGTCCACTACAGGACGGGAGCTCCCTGCAGAACTCTAGCTTTTGCTGGAAAAATGTGGAGGGGAAGTACCTATCATAGTCACCTCGCTTGTCAGCGTTAAGGCTGGCACTATGGATTGCGCGGTTGTATGTGACCGCAGTATGTAAGATGGTATGATACATAGGAGGATGCTGCTGCCCATCCTCCAGTTTATAACTCTTAGTCGCCTCTTACAACACCCACGGGTATGTATGGGGTGTTACGGTCAAGCGCTTGTCGGTAGAAACTTTTTCAACTCTATTACCACGTCACAAGGTCCAAAAATGTTTCTACTGATGTGCGGCCGTGTGTACTACTCTTTGCCGGCACCTCACGGGTGTACGTTTATACTTGGTTATTGGTGGACTATAGCGTTCTGCCTTGCGGCTTCGCACGCATAGAATTTTTTTTCTGGTAGTTTTTTTAGGGTTCCGATACCAAAATGGTAAAAAAAAAGAACCCTTATGGTGCCGCTCTATCTGTCTGTCTGTCCGTCTGTCTGTCACACCTCTATATCTCAGCAACCACTTATGCTATCAACCTGAAATTTGGAATAGTTTTAGAATATAGTTGCCCAACTTAATTGCACATGAAAAAATTTTGAAATAAGTATGATTATTAATGTAAAGGGGGCTAAAATAGGGCGGGCCAAATTTCAAATTGTCGCTACTAGGTCGAGTGGGGTATCATATGAAAGGGCTTTAGTTGTAAATTTTAAAATATAAATTTTCATTGGGTTGAATCCAAATTAAGCATCTCATGTCGATCCTGAAGGATTCTCGTACGAACTTTCATCCCGCATTTTCACCCCCTTGGGGATGAGTTCTCAAAAAGGCTGAAACACCTGTTTTTTTTAATAGCTTAAAACCAAAATCTTATATATCTCGTGTCAAAACTGTAGGACTTTCATACAAACTAAAAAAAATTACCCTCCCTTTATACGTTAGTATTATAAGTCTAAGCCTCCCTTACATTTTTTTTTCTTTTATGCCTTAACTTTATGAGCACGTTCAGTTAACGAAACTGAAAAACTTTCCCTAAGAAACAAAGGCTAATTATACGAAAAAAAAGTTTTGTATGGTAGGGCAATTTTTGTTTTCTTATTTCAGCCTATGTTTCTTAGGGAAAGTTGTACAGTTTCGTTAACTAAATGTGCTCTTAAAATTAATGCATATTCTCAGGAACACGATGTATATTTATAAGGAGATGACTCGTAGTTTGGTGTATTGTATCATACATGCAGATCCCTCGGAGGTCTATTGGGGCCAAAGCTGCTTTGACCACTACTCACGCCACCATTATCAACGTGTTCTATTTCCTTCCTAACTTATCAACCCATGAACTACATCCAAAGCTGGAAAGTACTATAAGAAATATTTACACAAAAAACGGGTAGAGGAGAGTTATTACACTATCAGGGATCTCGATTTTGTTATACCTACAGCATTTAGAATACTAACAGTTATTACATCTATCTTATAATTATAAGCCAATTTTTTATAAGACATCCATCCACTATACAAATAAGTAAATTGCGCAAAGCCTCGAGGGTGGAACCTGTGTACATGAAACTGTTTTACGACTTACGAAAAAAAATATATTTTACATACAAATCAAACCACTGACCGAGCCAATTTGCATGAAAAAGCAAACTTTTTGTTTGCGAATTTACAAAAGTCGTAGATCAAAAGTTGTTCAGTTTCATGTTTGGGGCTACCAGCCGAGAGTATTTGCGCAATTTACTTAACACCCTGTATAGCAAGTCTGTGAGCTAATTGTAAAAAGAAAAAAACTGGTTTCAGGTTCGGATTTAGGCGGTTCGACACGCATGCCGGCCTTCTACTGCGGAATGTTCGGGTACCATCCCACAGCTGGCACCACCAATTGTAGGGGCAAGTATTAGAACTAAGAACTGTTAAAAACAATATCAAACAAGTATACCTAGGTATTTCTATGTGAATTAAGATTGATAAAGTCGAGTCGAGTCAATTGCAAAACTGACTATAAACGCTTAGCCCGAAAAGTAGCCACATCAATAGCCTTTTGGTTGCCTTCAAAAAGGTCTCTCCGAGTGCAGGAAACTGGAGAAGTAGGGCACGACAGCAAGTGTGTCATGGTTTGCAAAATACCGCATTCACACTTGTCGTTATCAGAGAAGCCCCACCTCTTCATGAGTTCCCCGCACCTGCCAACGCCCGACCGCAGTCTGTTTAGTGACTTCCATATGGACCAAGGAAGATCGTGACCTGGTGGCAGCTTTTCGGCAGTTGGGATATGAATGTTGTCAGGAGGGTACCTTTTTGACCACAGTTCTACCCTATCCTTGGATGGATCTAAATCGAGCGGCATGGTGTCTTTGATAAAACTGTGACGGCTCTTAAGGCGTGAGGGTGGTGGGTTATGGCCGTAAAGTAGGTGTCTGCTGTCTAATTCCTGTTTTTGCTTCTCAATAGCACAGGCTACCCGACGCCTGACGTCCGGAGGAGCTATTCCAGCAAAGGAGTATAAGTGGCCCAGCGGTGTTGGCTTCAGGGTGCCCGTAACTATTCGGCAGGTTTCGTTGAGAGCAGTGTCCACATCCCTCGAATGAGCCGATCGCCCCCACACGGCGCATGCGTGCTCACCTGCTGAGTAGCATAGCGCTAGGCTACTAGTACGGAGGACATGAGGCACTGCTCCCCAACGGGTGGTTGTAAGACGGCGGATGATATTATTTCGGGCGCTAACTTTGCTTTTCAAATTTTGACAGTTAGCTTTGAATGTTAAAGACCTGTCCAGAGTAACACCCAGGTATTTGGGATTGTGGTTATGGGCAATTCCCACCCCACGCCAAGTAATACACAGTTTTTTACCACTGTATCGGTTTCGGAGGTGGAATGCACAGGACTCGGTCTTGCTTGGGTTAGGTCGCAAAGAATTGGACTCATAATATGTATGGAGCTGATCAAGGGCAGCAGAAAGATGGTGTTCCACTTCAGAAAAAGCTTTAGCTTGGCAAGTAAGAGCAAGATCATCAGCATACAGGTACCTTGAAGTGTTTGGATGGGCAGGTTGGTCGTCTGTATAAATGTTAAATAAAATAGGTGCCAGCACACTTCCTTGGGGCAAGCCATTTTTTTGATTACGCCATCTGCTCTTTTCATTATTAAGAAGGACCTGGAAGCGAAGATTGCGTAGCACTTCGGCCAGAAACTTGGTAAATTGGTGGTCTTTTGTATGTTCTGCCACTTTCGCCAGTAATTTTTTAATGTTAATTGTGTCGTATGCTGCAGTAAGATCGACGAAGACCGCACCAGTTATTAAACCTCGTTTGAAGCCATCCTCTATGTGCTGGGTCAGACTGAGGACCTGACTGGAGCATGATTTCCCAGGGCGGAAGCCCGCCTGGTCTGGATTGAGGTGTGGGTCAATTTCTATTGTTAAGCGGTTCAGCAACAGTCGTTCTAGTAACTTATATGTATGGCATAACAATGATATAGGGCGGTAGCTCTTTGGGTCATCTGTGGACTTTCCTGGCTTAAGCAGTGCTACTACTTTGGATTTCCTCCACTTTTTGGGAATTTTAGCAGTTTCAATACAGGTGTTAAACATCTGCAAAAGCCAGGAAACTGCCACAGGACCCAAATGCTTTAGTTGTTCAACTGTGATATCATCTATGCCGGCAGCTTTTCCATTTTTCAGTGCACCTAATGCTTTTTTGATGTCAGTGACATTGAAAGGCTGGCTAATTGAACGTCCATCACAGTTTGAAATATTAGCTGAATTGTTATTTTGTGGCGTTTTTAGCTTTTTGGGTGGTTTCCCGTTAAGGAGAAGTTGGTGGGCGACTTGATTTGCTGTAACAGGGCCAGGTTGCGCAGCAGCAGGTGGGTCGCTTGCGAGCTTACGAAGTGTATTCCAGGCTTTTTTAGAATTATGGGTCAAGTTGATGTTCTCCACCATCGTTATCCACTTCTTACGGCGGCATTCGCCAAGCATTTCCATGAGCTCTTCACCGGCTGTTATTGTTGCTTCTGAGAATGGGTCCTTGTTGTACGAGGCTTCATATTCTGTTAGTTTTTCCGCAGTATTTTTTGTTAGGCCCGGGACATAGTTCCTACGACAACCACGTGGAATACACTGGCGAGGTGCCCACTGAATAGCTTCTACAAATTCGTCATAGTTATTGGGACTAGGAGGAGTCTCGAGCAGTTTTTCGTCAATTTTGGATGCGTACAGGTCCCAGTTTGCCTTTGTGAAATTAAAACGGCGTCTGAAAGGAACGGAAATTGGTTTGACTATCGGTTGAACATTGCACATAACTGGTCTATGTTGAGTTTTTGGTATGGGTTGGCATACGGTTTTAATTGAATTCGGACTAATATTGGAACTAGTAAATATTAAGTCTGGGTTATAGCCTCGGTTCCAACGTCGACTATTGAATGATGCGGGGAGTTTGGAGTTGTGTATCAGCGTCAAATCATGAAGATCGGCCCAACTTTCAACTGCAACGCCGCTATCATTTGAGTTGGAGTATCCCAAGTTAATGCTGTGGCTGTTGAAATCCCCAACAACTACTTTAGCATCATGTCTTTTGAACTCTGGTGTGCTTTGGAAGATTGATAAAGTATAAAGTTACATTAGCTAGTTACATTTAAAGGCGACTCATTCGCAAGAAATTAATAAACTTATAAGTCAACCTAAGAATGGTAGTACCCCAGGGCAGTATTCTGGGTCCTATCCTGTTCGTAGCCTACATGAACGACATTCACGACTTACCTCTCACTTCTTCTTCTTCTTCGTGTCAATGTTCAAATACCAGATAAATGTCTTCCTCCCAAAACCTTGCCACTTCTATGGCTTTATTCGACGCCTCACGAAGATCCTCGCCAGTGCAGGTGGAGGGGCACAGTGGACAAGAGAGCAAGTGCGCCATGTTCTGAGATGGAGCTCCACAGTCACAGTGCTTTAGCAACTGGTCTGCGAAGCCCCACCTCGCCATGTTTTCTCTGCAGCGGCCAACCTGAGTTCGCAGACGGTTTAGCGACTTCCAGGTTGACCACTGCAGATTGTGTCCTGGTG
Organism: Athrips mouffetella; assembly: GCA_947532105.1. Classification (NCBI taxonomy): domain Eukaryota; kingdom Metazoa; phylum Arthropoda; class Insecta; order Lepidoptera; family Gelechiidae; genus Athrips; species Athrips mouffetella. The sequence goes on along the minus strand of OX383976.1, from coordinate 3,368,103 downwards.
GCAGAGTTTCTGCAGGTGGGACGTATCCTGATGGGACTGGGAATTTTTCGACCCACACTTGCTCTCTTGCTGAGCTTGGGTTATTGCTTGTTGCGGGAGAAGTTGACCTCAGAAAGCTTTTACGACTTTTGAGGCGGACTATGGGCATCGTGTAGTTGTGCAGCGGGTGTCGGGGATCCGCTTCTTGTTTTTTCTTCTCACTGATGCGGAGATTATCTGCTATGCAGATGACACTGCAGTATTATTCCATGCAAAAGATTTGTTAGAAACATGGCATAAAACTGAGATCGGAATGTCGATCCTCTCGAAATGGCTTAGTCACAACCTACTAATGCTTAAGATGAAGAAAACTCAGTTCATGTGCTTCCATAAGTCAGCGGCGACAAGACCACGTGTTCAAACCGAATTATGCTTCTTTACTCCGGCATACGTATACACAAATGTAGTACTTTCGCAGCTAACTCTGGACAGGACACTTGCCACTGTAACTCTATCAAAAGAGTAAAAGATATAATATATCTGGGTATTGTACTGGATGAAAAATTGAATTTCCAAGCCCATATCTCCTGATCTCATCCCCCGCATCCAGAGTGTCCCTCTAGTCCTATCGAAATTATGTAAAGTAATTATTAATCTTTCTTATAAAAACTCAGATTAAGAGTTTTCATATATCGTCATCATTCGACTGTTTTCAAACCAAAGCATCTTCTCCTTGAATTTGGTCTTGAAACGTTCGCGTAGTTATTAATTTTATTGTGTACTTTCCAGGAGTGGCGTTTCGTAAAGGTGATGAGGAGTCAATGCTTGCTCTGGGCTTCATCTCCAGGAAGGTAGAAGACCTGGGGCCACTGACTAAGGTCATAGCTGGCGACAAGGCAGGCCTACTCAAGCTTGATAGAGATGTCAATATTAAGGTAACTTCTTACCTAACCTACTTATGTCATAGCGCTTCGTAAAGTTGAGAAGGAATGAATGGTGTCGATTCTGGCAGACACAAACTAAAACTAAACTAAATTGGACTGGCCTAAAAGTGTTGCTGTCTGTTTTCGGACCTATACGGAGTGAATAAGACAGCTTTTATGCGTGTCAAAATTAGTTTAGTTTTAGGTCGTGTCTGCCAGAATCGACACCAATGCTAGCTTAATATGATCTTCAATCTTTATCTCCAGGAATAAAAAAGGACCGGGGCCTTTTACCAATACCTCTAATTTTGCGTGGTTTTGTGATAACTTTCCCCTATGTAGGGTTTAGTGGTTGTACTTATATTTTTATTTCCTCAAATAATAAAATTTATAAACTTGTACCTTTAATGCAGCGTCTTCTCTTTGTTTACAGGATATCAAGTTTTACTACATGGAAAGCGCCCGTGACCGTCTCGTGAGCCCTATTAGTGCCGGACTGAAAACTGCTATGAAAAGGTACCAATATCTGTCATGTATTTTACTTATTTATCGTATGATGTTTCTCTTACCATCGATCCAAGCTATGTGTCGTTTTTGTTAAATCTGTCTGTAAAAAATCCGTCATATCATCCGTGATCTCTGATAGTGTAATTACTCCTTACGAACCTACTTGGGGATATGTATAGGTACGTATGTAGTTTGTTATCTAGTATCCGAAAAATATGACAAGCTCACATGATATTTTTGATGTATACCTAGGTCATAAAAAAATTCGGATGATGTTTGCGTTTTCCTTGACGTTTTTTAAGTGCCAATGAGTGGCACGCAGATCACGGTTGGTAATTTTTTTTAACTTTAATTAACTTTAACAAGGAAAAAACAAACTGTCTGATCACTTTCACTTATACTCTTGATCTGCAGCGCCAACCAGTTGAACTTGAAAAAATTGGTTGAAAACTCACTAGATACTTACCACAAACGATGCTACATATCATCCGAGATATCTTATAATGTAATATCCCCCTTTTAAGAAGCCTTACTTCGTATCTTTCAGAGTAATTGCCAAGATAAGTCAAGAAGTGTCCACAACAGACAAGGCTCCAACTCCATACAAACATCCAGGCTTCAACTACATGTACAAATTATGGTACTACTGTATGACCAAGGAACCTGACAACTATTCTAGCATGTACAACAACTGTGGGGCTGAGGCTAACGGTTTTATGGAGCTCGCCAAGAAGGTAGGTAATCGTTGTACGTATAGTACTTATCTAGTCCCTGAGCACAGTAAATATATAAGCTAAAGCAGTATGGAAACTCCTAACAAACGTCCAAAACTGGCGCACTCACACATGCGCACACCGCTACAGGAAAATAAGCAGTTTTCGCGCTGAAGTAATTCGTGGGTGCCAAAACAATAATACAAACAAATAGGTACATATAGGGTCCCTATAAGTATGTATCTGTCATTGTGCGATAAAATGCGACTAAGTATCTTAATCTGCCCTTGTGTCATAAAAGGCGACTAAGTGTCTTAATCTGCCCTTGCGTGATAAAATGCGACTAAGTGGCTTAACCTTCTGACTTAACATTTTATGCAAGACTGTCCCCCATTTTGACTGACGCAGTTTTAATGGACATAAAAACATTTTTTTTCGTATTTTGAGTTCTTACGAAAAGTTATTTAGTTTTCCGGTTCGAAAACATGATGAAAGGAACACAGTTGATAGAAGCACCCAATATTTGAGTTCATCATACTATTCTTATATAAAAAATCTGGGTTACAACCCTGACGCTCCGACGCAGAATAGGTAGTTCTTTTTTCAAAAAAAGGCCCGAGTTTCCATACTGCTTTAGCTTATATATTTACTGTGCCCTGAGGTAGTCTTATAAATAATCTGTTAAAATAAATGTGTAACTCAAGGAGTTTTTAATCCACGCTTTTAGGCATTTTAGCCGCGGATCAAAAGAATAGTACCAAGCCTAGGCCAGGGTATTTAGAAACTTTTATATGAGTGGGTTTGAAGTAAATATAGGGGACTTATAATTAGTTCTTGATAGAAAAAGGTATGCATGTACTCATGATACTGAACAACTTTCCCCAAGGAACATAGGTCGAAATACGAAAATCAGGTTTTGACCTCCCACAGAAACTGCATCAGCTGATAGCGCATTTTGTATGGGAGGTCAAATTTGGTTTTTCGTATTTCGTCCTATGTTCCTTGGGAAAAGTGGTTCAGTATCATGAGTACACGCATATCTTTTGATATCAAGAACTTATTAAAAGTCAACCTACATAATTGTGACTTTTTTTATTAATATTGACAAAATTAAGTTTTTAAATACATATATAAGGTGTTTTTTAATTAGACCCAAATATTTCTAGGGGTGATGTAACTATGATAAAGAAAAAGGTTTATTAAAGTTTTAGAAAAATCCTCCCGCTAGTTTTTTTTCTATAATTTTCAAACAAAAAAATTATTATTATTTGCAATCATTCTGTAGTTATGATTTCGACCGTACTAAGAGCCCGAAACAGGGTGTCTACTCTCAAAGTCCGATATATCGAAACGATACTACTCGAAACATGCAAATGCAAAACTTCGTCCCTTGATAATAGAGTAGAATATTGGTTGGATGAATTTTCAAACTGCATCCAACTAATATTCTACTCAATTATCAAGGGACGAAGTTTTGCATTTGCATGTTTCGAGTAGTATCGTTTCGATATATCGGACTTTGAGAGTAGACACCCAGAGCCGAAGCCGCCCGAACCGCGCACTCGGCTTGCGCGTGATTGGCTCACGACTCCGCGCTGCCGCCTGTGCTGATACGGAATGTTCATTTTACGATATTTAGCGGTATTGTTTTTAGGATTTTTCTCGAAAACTAGCGTATAGAAATGTAAAAAATTACACCAATAGTATTCATTTCGGTGCTTGAGGTAACCCTAACAATATTTGGGTCTAATTAAAAAACACCTTATATGTAAAATAGTATTCAAGAAAAAAAATATAGGGAAGATGACGAAAAATACATTTTAAACCGAAAAATTCAAAAATAAAGTTTATCATTACAGTTGACATTTTAATTGTGTATAAAATGTATTTAAAATAATATTTAAGAAGTAAAACATTAAACTTACTTCCATTACATATTATCCTTTAAGTGCAATTTCGAGTTAACTTATTACCTTACTGAAACTCCGAATTTCAGCAATTCCAATGGGAAAACATTTTATTTTTTGGTTAACTACCTATGATGTTTGGCTTAAAAAGTGGCGGATAAAAGCAAGCGCTCAGAAATCACATCACATCACTCTTACCCTGAGACGAAGTGACTGCCCACAAGTGAGACTAGGCAACGATCCCTTGCCAGAAACCACATGCGTCAAATATCTAGGCTTCTATATGGATCGTAGACTTACCTGGAAGGAGCACATCAAACACAAAAGAGACCACATAAATTACCGCTTCAGAAATCTCCTCTGGCTTCTTGGGAGACAATCCAAACTATCCCTGAGTAACAAAGTTACGGTTTATTGCGCTATCATAAAGCCCATCTGGCTATACGGCATAGAACTTTGGGCAACAGCATCTAAGTCAAACATTGAATGTATACAAAGAACACAAAACAACATCCTCAGAACCATTTGCGCTGCACCATGGTATGCACGTAATGATGAATTGCACAAATACCTGGAAATGCCGACCGTAACGGAAGAAATAGAGCGATGCAAACAGAAGCACGAGAAACGTTTAGCTCAGCACCCAAATCCACTTGCTAACTCACTCCTGACAAGTGTTACTACTAAAAGATTAAAGCGTACTCATGTACTTGCTGAATGACGAGGAGCAATGACAATAGTCTTGCTACCTCATTAAAAGTCACTTTCAATGAAACCAAATCTGATTATAGTCTGGCGACTGATGGCAGATGTAAAAAAAAAAAAAAACTACCTATGATTATAGTTCTATTAACAATGCTAATCGATTGATTGCATTAGCATTTTAGTATAAATAAAAATATATGTTCCCGAGGTCATACGATTTTAATAATTATACATTTATAGGAGAGATTAGTTGTTTAAAAAGAATCCGAGAAAAAACAGCCATACTTAATTACTTCCAGGTCAAATAATAATTTCCCTGGACTACTGTGGATATCGTAAGAGGCGACTAAGGGCTTATGAACCGGAGCGGAGAATGAGCAGCAGCATCTTTCTGTGTATAATTGAATCAGAAATAATAAATAATCCTAAGGCGTTCTGGACTTACGTCAAGAGTAAAAGACAGGGCAATACTTACCCAAATGTTATGAATTACCAGAACATGTCATCTGACACTGGGGATGGTATTACTAATCTTTTCGCATCTTATTTCCATTCTACGTTTCAGACGTCACAGCCTCAAGTTTCAAATTTAAGTACCACTATGAATACTGATCATAGTATACTTTCTTCGTTTATCAGTTCTGTAGAGGTAGACCGTTCAGTGGTTGTGAAGCTCCTCAAGTCACTAGATCTTACTAAATCGGGTGGTCCCGATCTGATACCTCCCCTGTTTATTGTTATGTGTGCAGAAAGTTTAGTTACGCCAATTTCGATTTTATTTGAACGTTCTCTCTCTGAAGGAACTGTCCCAGCAATTTGGAAATCTGCATTCATAACACCAATACATAAAAAAGGGAATAAGGCAAATGTCGAGAACTATCGCCCTATATCCAAGTTGTGTCTCTTCGCGAAAATCCTGGAACGACTTGTCTATTCTAATCTGTACAGCGCTCTTAAAAGTACATTCGATGAGCAGCAGCACGGTTTCCTAAGGAAACGTTCTACAGTTACTAACCTAATACTAGCTAATGAGTATATTACTAGTGGCATGGACCAGGGCTCGCAAGTGGATGTAGTATATACTGATTACAGTAAGTGTTTTGACCGTATAGATCACAAAGTTCTTTTAAATAAGCTGCTATATGCTGGTGTCCATGGTAACTTGTATCGGTGGTTTAAGTCGTACATAGAGAATCGTAGCCAAGCGGTAGTTCTTCGGGGCTATACGTCATCTTGGACAACGATACCTTCAGGAGTACCTCAAGGGTCAATACTCGGGCCCTTGTTGTTTATCATATTTATATCGGATGTCAAACACTGTTTTCACCACTCCAAAATCCTTCTATTTGCGGATGACATGAAAATCATTCAAAAAGTACACAGTCTTGAGGATTCTCGTAATCTCCAAGCTGACCTGGGTAGATTTCAAGAGTATTGCAAATTGAATTTATTGGAACTCAACGTATCTAAATGCTTCTACATGATTTATAGTCGTAAAGCTATAACAATTGATATCGGTTACACCCTTTACGACCAATCTATCGTCAAAGTTAATAACATAAAGGATTTAGGGGTTATACATGATACCAAGCTATTGTTTGACAAACATATAGACGGAATAGTGGGTAAAGCAAACAAAGCAATAGGTTTCATTATGCGTGCTTCTAGTGACTTTCGTAAAATTAAATCTATAAAAGTATTATATTGCGCATTTGTACGGAGTCACCTCGAGTACGCATCGCAGGTGTGGAATCCTCAATATGAAATTTATAAAACTCGTATTGAAAACATTCAAAAGCGGTTTTTGCGTTATCTCGACTATAAGGCACGAATTAAATCTCGGGATTATTTAGAGCGATGCAAGAGATATCATTTCTTACCATTAGAATTGAGACGAAAGGTTGGGGATATATCATTACTTATGAATTTAGCCAATGGTTCCGTTGACTGCTCTGAACTATCGTCAATGATATATCTACGAACTAACACTCTCGGCTTAAGGCAGCGGTCTGTGATAAGTGCGTCGTATGCGAAAACGAACTACAGGCGTAATTCATACATCATAAGAGCTATAGAAAGTTTTAACAGTTTACCATCTGAGTTTGATGTAGACTTATTTTGCTCTAGTGTAACATCATTGCGTCTAAAAATGTCGACTTGCTTTTTTAATGACACAATTGGCTAAAATTTGTTAAAATTTGCTTTTAGTTTATATTTTAAGTCATATTTGTTTAGATTTTTACAACTATTTAATTTGGTTAGAATGGTTTCGTTTTGCTGTTTTCTCAAATCTCATTTTTATATCTATCATATAAATACTTGGATAATTTAGTTGTATTTAGGTGGAGACTTTTAATTAGCTTTTAGCTACTTATTATGTTATTGTTAGTAGGTTTTTAGCCGTAAGTCTCCCTCAAAATAAATAAAATAAAATAAAAATAAAAATACCTTACATACTGCGGTCACCAACAGTCAAGCGTGGTGACTATGGTAAATCCCCTTCAAAGTACGATGCGGTTTTTCTGGAGTTGCTTGTTCTGCAGCGGACGTTTCAAGAAGATGTTATCACAGTAAAGAGATGGGCTTATCAGCAGTATGGAAACTCGGCCTATTTTTGGAAAATCGAATCTTGCATCGTTGGAGCGTCAGGGTTGTAATAAACACAGAAAAATAAAGGAAAGGTCCGAAATCTTTGGTAACAAATCAAACATCAAATCAAAATTTTATTTTTCGAGCAACAAAGACCCAAACATTTCAGAACCAAACAACGCTCTGCGTAAGTTGCGTCCCTTAGTCTCTAATGCTGTACTGAGGCAAACGTATTTCGCGCACTTTCAATCGCTTTTGTCGTATGGTATAATGCTTTGGGGAAACTCTACTGATTCCGAACGTGTTTTTATTTTACAAAAGCGAGCTATCCGGATCGTAGCCGGTTTAAAGCCCCGGAGGACTTGTAGGTCTATGTTCGCGAAGCTCGGTATAATGACAATGACCAGTCTGTATCTGTTCGAGGTTATATCATATGTGCGTCGGAATATTGCAACCTTTGGACGTCGTACGTGTGGAGGGCGGTCGTTGAGAAACGTGGGCAGGATCGCAAGTGTTCCGCGCCGGACCGAACTTGCCACAAAAAACCCGCGTGTGATTGGTCCGAGTTATTACGAGCGACTTCCAGCCGATCTGAGAGATGTAACAGATGACGTAACATTCTATCGCCAATTGAAGAATCTTTTATTGGATAAAGAATTTTATACTTTAAATGAATTTAATGCTGTAAAATTGATCTGACTACATTATGTAGCAAAGTTTTATTTAATTTTGACATTGTATATTTAGTTATCGTTTTTATAATTTTGACATGTATTATTATAATTTTAAGTTTGACATTTATTTTGTATACAAGTTTGACATTTATCCTACTGACGATCACCCTATCCTCTGACATATTATATTTTAATGTAATAATTAATGAGTGAAAATGATAGAGTGAAATAAATAAATCTAAATCTAAATCTAAATAAATAAATACATTAAACAATAAATGAAAAACGAAAACAAATTTTAACAAATTCAAAACAAAACAAATTCAACCAAATTCAATTTTAAACAACGATTAGGACACTTAGTCGCCTTATATGACTCAAGGGCAGATTAAGACCCGAGTTCACCAACTACAACATAATCATTGATCACGTAATCGCTTTGTTAATATTTAACAGTAGTTTAAACAAACCGCGTATTTTTCGAGTTCATCATAGATTTCCAACCAACGGTTAAAAAATCAAGCGTTTTTGAATGAATGAGTCAGAAAAGAACGAATGGTATAACACGACTTTATGAAGATGCAATGTGGTCGGTCACAATTTGCTTTCGTCCGAACGCCGTACAGAAATGGTAGGATAATATAATAATACTACAAAATGAAATGATTCTTTTGCCAATGCTATGACCGGCGCGTTGAAGTATTTTTAAATAAGCATCCTTTTTTTCTGTGAGGGTCTTGACCATTTTTACCTGCTCTGCTCACTCTCCCTTTGTTATGGATCTTGCCAGCTGTGTTGTTGATTTCTGTGTGTAATTATTATGGAATTCGTCACTAAATAGAGGGACGTCTGTTATTCTGTGTGATATATATATTTTTTTTATGTTACAAGTGAGCAAACGAGCAGGTGGGCCACCTAATGGTAGGTAGTCACCACCGTCCATAGCACCCACTGTCTTATCAATGGCATATTTTGACACCAATAAGACAATAAAGCGCGTTGCTCACTTTGAGAACTAAGATGGTATATCTCAGTGCCGGTAATTTCACTGGGTCCCTTACCCTTCGAACCGAAACACAGCAGTGCAAACACTGCTGCTTCACGGCAGAAATAGACAAGGGGGTGGTACTTCCCCAGACGGACTTTGCACAAAAACCCTACCACTGCAAGAATAGTGATAAAGCGTACTTACTACATATCTTATCCTATCCTACTAATATTATAAACGCGAAAGTTTGTAAGTATGTATGGATGGATGGATGTTTGTTACTCTTTCACGTAAAAACTGCTAAATGGATTTTAATGAAACTTTACAATAATATAGCTTAGACTATAAGGCTACAACTTATAAAACTGCGCAGAAGAAGTCGCGGGCACCAGCTAGTATACTATAAAACTTACATGTAACTAGCATATTCAAATGTTTTTTTTTCAATTAAGTACATTAAGCACGTATATGTATGGCACTACGTTTGTACATACAAACGCAATCTTTTACTATGTTGTATTTTGCAAAATAGTTGCACATACGAGGAGTGCGCATAATTCTTTCAATTTCATTAAAATAATCCAGAACTCGAAATCATAATCTGAAAGGTCTTTCATTTTTATTTTACAACTAAAGTGATACAGTTTCTCATCATGGAGCACAAAACCAAAGGTTAAACTAGGTTGGTCACTTCGTTTAAGTTAAACAGTCGATTACAGCACATAATCAATGATTAATGCGTGGTGAACAGCAAAATATCACTAAACGGCCGTTTATGGTATAAACGGCCGTTTAAAACTTAAACATCTGTTGGTGAACTCGGGTCTAAGACACTTAGACCCGAGTTCACCAACTACAACATAATCATTGATCACGTAATCGCTTTGTTAATATTTAACAGTAGTTTAAACAAACCGCGTATTTTTCGAGTTCATCATAGATTTCCAACCAACGGTTAAAAAATCAAGCGTTTTTGAATGAATGAGTCAGAAAAGAACGAATGGTATAACACGACTTTATGAAGATGCAATGTGGTCGGTCACAATTTGCTTTCGTCCGAACGCCGTACAGAAATGGTAGGATAATATAATAATACTACAAAATGAAATGATTCTTTTGCCAATGCTATGACCGGCGCGTTAAGTATTTTTAAATAAGCATCCTTTTTTTCTGTGAGGGTCTTGACCATTTTTACCTGCTCTGCTCACTCTCCCTTTGTTATGGATCTTGCCAGCTGTGTTGTTGATTTCTGTGTGTAATTATTATGGAATTCGTCACTAAATAGAGTGACGTCTGTTATTCTGTGTGATATATATATTTTTTTATGTTACAAGTGAGCAAACGAGCAGGTGGGCCACCTAATGGTAAGTAGTCACCACCGCCCATAGCACCCACTGTCTTATCAATGGCATATTTTGACACCAATAAGACAGCAAATCGCGTTGCTCACTTTGAGAACTAAGATGATATATCTCAGTGCCGGTTATTTCACTGGGTCCCTTACCCTTCGAACCGAAACACAGCAGTGCAAACACTGCTGCTTCACGGCATAAAAAGACAAGGGGGTGGTACTTCCCCAGACGGACTTTGCACAAAAACACTACCACTGCAAGAATAGTGATAAAGCGTACTTACTACATATCTTATCCTATCCTACTAATATTATAAACGCGAAAGTTTGTAAGTATGTATGGATGGATGGATGTTTGTTACTCTTTCACGTAAATGCTTAATGGATTTAAATGAAACTTTACAATAATATAGCTTAGACATCATAATAACACATAGGCTACAACTTATAAAACTGCGCAGACGAAGTCGCGGGCACCAGCTAGTATACTATAAAACTTACATGTTTTTTTCAATTACATTAAGCTCGTATATGTATGGCTCTACGTTTGTACATACAAACGCAATCTTTTACAATGTTGTATTTTGCAAAATAGTTGCACATACGAGGAGTGCGCATAATTCTTTCAATTTCATTAAAATAATCCAACACTCGAAATCATAATCTGAAAGGTCTTTCATTATATTTTACAACTAAAGTGATACAGTTTCTCATCATGGAGCACAAAACCAAAGGTTAAACTAGGTTGGTCACTTCGTTTAAGTTAAACAGTCGATTACAGCACATAATCAATGATTAATGCGTGGTGAACAGCAAAATATCGCTAAACGGCCGTTTATGGTATAAACGGCCGTTTAAAACTTAAACATCTGTTGGTGAACTCGGGTCTAAGTCGTCTTTTATCACTCAAAAGAAGGTTAAGTCACTTAGTCGCCTTTTATGACACAATGGCAGATTAAGACACTTAGTCGCCTTTTAAGACACTTAGTGGATGATCAGGACACTTAGTCGCCTTTTATAACACAAGGGCAGATTAAGACACTTAGTCGCCTTTCATCACACCCGGAAAGGGTAAGTCTCTAAGTCGCCTTTAATCGCAAAACGTCACTTAGCCGCCAATTATCGCACAAGGGCAGGGCAGAAATAAAAATGTATGTATCCAATATGCCTCGAAACAACCGAAAGCAAACTAACCCACCGCTTCCCGTCACGCGACAACTGCGATCAAAGAGTGCGATTGAATTCGGGCGAACTTTGCTTAGCGGCCTGTAGAAACGTGCGTCTGTGTGAGTGCGCCATTTTGGACGTTTGTATGAAGCTTCCATACTGCTGATAAGCCCATCTATTTACTGTGATGTTATGGAGGTGGATTTCGGGGCGGGGGACGGAGTGTCCGTTCTGTATGATAAGTACACTCAACAGCACATCAGTAGAAACACTTTTGGACCTTATGGCGTGGTAATAGAGTTGAAAAAGTTTCTACCGACGTGCGGTTGACCGTACTATTACTTACTTTATTCTGTGCCACTGGCTCAGACATTTCTACAAAATGTAAAAAAGACTTAAAAGAAAACATGCCCGAGATGGCTTAGTAAAGTAATGGACTACGCCCAATCTGCCAATTTATAGGCCCAGAAGTCTTGCTTCAAGTCTTGCCACAAATGTGCTTATAGTCTCCATGACATATGATGGTCACCATTGAATATCAATGAACAGATTCAGATTTCCAATATTACTACACAGTATTTGGAAATCTGACTTGGTTCATCGACTTTTGATGATGACTGAACCTATCCGAGAAATGTCAAACCTAAAAAATTTAGAGGATCCAAGTTTTTTATGTTTTCGCCACTTTAAATCTGTTCTATTTCTAAAATGATGCTGCAATACATCCAAATCTCGGCAAAGTAATATGCGCCCTAATTTTTTTTTCACAGTGCGTAGGCATGAGCGATCACTGTTTCTTCACGATAATGCGTCTGTTGGAGCTTCAAGTATTACCGCAGCCTGACGCGGAGTGGGCTGAGAAGCTTCACAAGTCACTCAAAGAAGACCTATTTGTAAGTATTAACACTGAACCAATAAGTTGACATGCTAAATTGAATAACTCCTTTAGAACTGAGACCATCCTTATGATTTTTTTAAACTATTAATGAAAATTTTTAATACTGGCAACACTGTGGGCATGAGGACCTTTTTGTTTTCGTGTCATCGTCTGTTGTATAACTCACGATGACTTAGGCCTTTCAAACAGACGACTAGTATCCTACGCGTGTCTCGACTCAAAGACCATTCGCTGCCATACATTATACCGGTGGCGTTAAGTGTGCGAGTCCCCATTCCCCATTCATATACCACGCCGCGGCCACTGGTCTCCGTGACTCGCGCAGGATACTAATCGTCTGTGCGTATACATACATACATACATACATAAGATCACGCCTTGTTCCCGTTGGGGTAGGCAGAGACCACAGTTCTCCACCTGCTTCGATCTTGACATACTTCCCTTGCTTCCCGAACTTTCATCAATCCTTTCATACATGCTCGTCGGTTTAGGGTACTTTTAACATGGCCTTTATTCAGAACGTCCTGAACGTCCTTGCGTATACGGCGTATAAAATAACTCGGACTGTGAACGTTAATGCGCAGAAGTCGAAAAATGAGTCGCGGGGGTGAGCGCGGCCCCCCACATGCCGCGAGCGAATCGTTCATTCGCTCTCCGCCTGTCACCCATGCGTAAAAAACAACCACCAGAGCCAAACTTATCTAAAATGTGTGAACGGGTTTGCTTTGCAGGCAAAATTGGGTGACAACGGAGTCCTTCTATTCCCCAGCGGGCCACATGCCGCTCCGTACCACTACGAGCCCGTCGTCCGGCCGTATAACTTCTCCTACTGGGCCATCATCAACACACTCAAATGTCCTGCTGTACAGGTAACTTCTTCATTTACTTGAAGTATAAACAAACAGAATAAGGCTCTAAAATCTCCCGCCGTTCGCGATAGGTCGTCTTCCCAGCGCCTCAGTTGTGTGTTCGAGAGTCTATTGTAGCGTACATTGTAGTTAACCGACATTTAAAGTTTTCACAATTGTACAACACAATGATCACACGGCTGCTCGTCGTAGAAACCAAGGAGCTTTAAGTAGCAGCTCTTGCTGCTAAGGAGCCATAAGCGTAGCACTTTCTTGCGAGGGACCTCGTAAAATTTTTATCTTTCTTTCTGAGAAATATGTGACATGGGACTAATAAATGCTACTACCATAGTTTTTCTGGTGAAAACACTTACCATTCAGGAAAAAAACGGTGTTAAAAATCACGCATAAAATGGCTACTACGGATTATTTACGCTTCCGTTCTTAGTAATAATGATCAATTCACAAGTAAAAAACTTTATATTTTCACTTTCGCAAACAAAGTTTATACTAAAACATTAGATTTTTAAAGATATCTTGATTTTTGTAAAACTTAACTGAGTTTTTTTGACCGACTAGCATGGGCGACAGTGCGACGCTTGACACTTCACTAGCTCATACAGAATATGGCGGACTCTATAGTTTTTTACTCTGAGGTAGAAACACTTAGACCTTGAGCGGATCTCTGGATTCGGGCGTTTGTAGCGTAGCGCCGGTTCAGCTTATACTGGTTTTGTTTCCACGTGCTTGCTGCCGTGCGTACGTGTACGTGTGTTGTGTTGTTTCACAAATGTGTTGTTGTTATTGTATTACCTACTGTTCGTATCAAAAATCGGAACTATAATATCTTATCGAGCAAAATATTAATTTAAACCTGTGATGCTCTCTTGTTGTACTGCAATGCTATCAGTAAAAAATCTCTATATTTCTCGGATGCTAGATATGATACCTCATATCATCCGAGATCTATGATAATGATAATGTAATAATCCCTTACACGACTATTACCTATTCTGTGCCCTTACGACCTTAATGGATTCTTCGGTTTTTATAGTATTATAAATAGTACCATTTAACTGGGACTGTGTTCATGGGGGAGTTTTGGTACCAACACTGATGTATGGCAGTGAAAGCTGGGTATGGCAGAAGAAGCATGAAAGTAGAATTAATGCAGTGGAAATGAGAGCGCTAAGGAGTATGATTGGTGTTAAATTGAGTGACAGGATTAGAAATAGTGTGATAAGAGAACGGTGTGGCGTAAAAGAAGACGTAGTGACCAAAATCGAGAAAGGGATGCTGAGATGGTTTGGTCATGTAGAGAGGATGAATGAACGAAGATTGACGAAAGAGATCTACCAGGCGAGAGTGAATGGAAACGTTGGAAGGGGAAGGCCTAGGCGAACGTACCAGGACCAAATTCAGGACGTTCTGAATAAAGGCCAGGTTAAAAGTACCCTAAACCGTCGAGCATGTATGAAAGGATTGATGAAAGTACAGGAAGCAAGGGAAGTATGTCAAGATCGTAGCAGGTGGAGGACTGTGGTCTCTGCCTACCCCAACGGGAAAGAGGCGTGATGTTATTATGTGTTCACCTTGCAGTGCAAACTGTAGTATTTGCCTATTACGGGATTCGATTCAGCGAACTAGTACTGATTCGATTCCCACCCAGCTGAGAACAAAGCAGAACATAGCAACCTAGATGGCACTGGGGAGCAAAGTTTTGGTTTTTATCGATGAGATAAAATTAAATTTATCTCCTTTGATTTAATTATAGTGCTTTTTAGGGTTCCGATACCAAAATGGTAATAAAAGGAACCCTTATGGTGCCGCTCTTTCTGTCTGTCTGTCCGTTTGTCTGTCACACCTCTATATCTCAGCAACCACTTATGCTATCGACCTGAAATTTGGAATAGTTTTAGAATATAGTTGCCCAACTTTTGCACATGAAAAAATTTTGAAATAAGTATGATTATTAATGTAAAGGGGGCTAAAATAGGGGGGGCCAAATTTCAAATTGTCGCTACTAGGTCAAGTGGGGTATCATATAAAAGGGCTTTACTTGTACATTTGAAAATATTTTTTTTTATTGTTTTAAGTTTCTTAGTTTTCAAGTTATGATGAAAAATGTCAAAAAAAAAATACCATTCCATTATCTCCGAAGTTTGAGTAAGGAAAAATCTGAATTAATTACAGATGACAGAGGTTTATGTTAACTTTACAGCAAAAATAAAACGATCTTTCTAAGTTGCACAGTTTTTCAGAAATCTGCAAAAAACCTTTACAAACAAATTTAGTTTTGCGGTCCTGAAAATGGACTTTATTGCTTCCAAAAATACTATAGGTATATCGGAACCCTCGGCGCGCGAGTCCGACTCGCACTTGACCGGTTTTTTTTTAAGTATATGTCAACTGTAATCACACCTCGAACACTTGAAACTTGAAATTTGAAATATGAAATCAGAAGGTTGCGTAGGCCCACTAGTGTAGGCAACGAAGCAGTTGATTCCAACATAAATTTCTCAGGCAGATTTTATTTGACAGGATGATAAAGAATCATGAATTAAATGTTAAATCAAAATATCCAAAAAAAATTGACAAAGAAATTTTTTCATACATTTTTTGTAATTTTTGTATGGAAAAATTAAAAGTTACCGATTTTTATTTTATAAAATATTCTATACCTTCTATAGAAGGTTTGTCTCATATAGTGTAATACCCCAGCAAAGTTTCATCGACTGAGGATTTAATGCGGGGGTCTTCATACAACGATCCGCTTCGTTGCCTAGACTACACAATTACACATAATCAGTACAAAAGACCCTCAGAAGGACCACGAGAACCTCGGGGGTGCGGGGTAGATTGCGAGCGGGGGGCAGAGAGTGTCCGTTCTGTATGAAAGTACTGAAAATGAAAAAAATATGAAAAATGTTTATTGGTAACCGAATTAACATAGAATACACACTATTTAGTTAGTAAAATTAGGTTCATTAATTACGGAAACACCAGAGGCCTTCAAACTAGGCAAAGCCTGTATCTTGAAGGACCAGTATTCAAATTACAATACAGACTTAGATTGAACTAACATATATATATATATAAAAACTAATAAAAATAAAATTGGAGGAATGAGTAGGTATGAACTAAAGCTAACACAGAAGCAAAATGGGAGTGAAAAGAAGAGAGAGTGGAAAGAAAGAGTGCAAAGAATGAAGTTTAAGAAGGGATTAAACTATTACTTTATTCTGTGCTGTAACTTATGAAGGTATTAAACTGAAATTCTGTTATTTCTCCAGGTACCTCTAGGTGTGAACAGCCAGGGCCTACCCATTGGCATTCAGGTGGTTGCGGCTCCATACAACGACGCCCTTTGCCTCGCCGTTGCCAAATATTTGGAAAAGGAATTCGGAGGAGCTGTCGTGCCGTGCAAGATTAAGTCAGAGTAGGGGGTAGTTAGGTATTAGCACTAGGAATGCCCATACATACCCGTGGGTGTCGTAAGAGGCGACTAAGGGTTACCAGGAGGATGGGCAGCAGCATCCTTCTTTGTATCTTACATCTTACTTACTGCGGTCACCTACAACCGCGGTCCATGGTGCCAGCCGTAACGCTGACAAGGGAGTTGACTATGGTACTTCCCCTCCACATTATTCCAGCTAAAGTTAGAATTCTGGAGGGAGCTGCCTTTCCTGTAGTGGACGTTTTTCATGGGATGTTATGATGACTAGGAATGCAGAAGACAAGAGACATGAACATGACACTTGAGGACATCAAACGCAGAGACCTTATTACAAAGGCTTAAAAGTGAACTTTGCTCGCATGTGTCCTTTAAGAGGCTTACGATAGCACATTTTCATGTTTTTTGTCTTCTTTTTACCCACAAATCATGTAATAGAATTCATAAAATAGCATGGCTTTTTGTAAACAGAAAACTTTCAGTTACAAAAACAGTTTTACTATAACCTAATATAATGTGATGAGGTACACGTTTGTAACTAAGTATATTTAACTCACAGAAAACGCTTAGTCTATCGTTTTTCATACAGACAGTCGGAAATATCCACATTTTTAACACATTTAATATTCTTTCGTGAATTCCGGTATAAAAAGCTCGTTTGTGATATAAAGCTTAATTAGACTATAAAGTATCTTTTCTAGCTCTGTTAAGCTTTGTACAGTCAATGACAGGTCAAGCTTGACACTCGCAGCGCGACTCTAGCCCGACGTCACAAAGAACGGTACAATAGTAGATTGTATCACAAGGCTGTAAAATAATGTTTTTAAGGCGAGGGCGCTATTTTGAATCCAGAGCGAAGTGAAGGATTCTTGAGTAGAATCCTGAGCATGGCGAGGGATTCTAAAGTAGAATCCTGAACGTAGCGAGAGATTCAATAGGTCGCACAAGGTAAAAATATTTTTGCAGCCGCGTAATACACTCTACTTTAAATCTCCCTTTATGAGAAAAGAATAAGAGGCTCATTGATGCACACACCTAAATACCATTACAATATTGTTACTTGATGAAACAATACTAAAAACCATATTAAGTATAGAACTGATAACAACTGAAAATGTTATCGACATTGTTGTATCAATTAGAAACAGAACCTCTTTGGTTGGTAGTCTTGTTTACATTTCAAGCATATTTCTTTTTTTATTAATAATTTTAATAGTACAACCGGCCAGTATCATTTTTCATACAATATTTTAGTTCGACCTCTATGGTTGACCTTAAATATCCCTATGGTGGACCTAAATTCAAATTTTAAATCCCATTTTTACCCGCTACGAAAGTCTCTTGGGGAAAACAGCTATTTTGTTCGCCTTTATTGACGAACCGTTCAGCGATTTTCGAATAGATGGGATGAAAAGTCTAATGTGTCCAGCTTGATGTGCTCTTGACTGTACAACTGGCTGTACCATCAGAATCTCACTTGTTTTATTCTTATTATTTATCTGTAAAAGTTTATAATAATGAAAAGGAGGAGGTCTTTTGTGTGTAAGTAGGTGTAAGCAGAACCTAAGAAGGACACGTTTTTTAAAAATTATATATTTTTATACTGCTGGAACTGTTTTATTATTTCAATTTAAATCTCCTTACAAATTATGCCTTGCGTAAAGTTCAGCTATCTAAAGTAGGTAGGTACTTAATTTTACTATTGACTGTGTGAGATCTGATTTATCCGAGGTTAATACGACCATTTTTTTTTTACTTTTTAACTCACCTTTCTTATTTTTTTTTATGTATCCTGTCCCACTGCTGGGCAAAGGCCTCCCCCTCTTTTCGCCATCTGTCACGATCTTGTGATGTGGTGCTACAGCGCCTTCAGAACAAGTTTGTCCTTGACGGTTATTTTCCGCACATGGGTGACAGGCGGAGAGCCAATGAACGATTCGCTCGCCCCCTGGGGGGAGCCGCGCTCACCCCCGCGACTCATTTTTAGGGTTCCGATACCAAAATGGTAAAAAAAAGGAACCCTTATTGTGCCGCTCTGTCTGTCTGTCTGTCCGTCTGTCACACCTCTATATCTCGGCAACCACTTATGCTATCGACCTGAAATTTGAAATAGTTTTAGAATATAGTTGCCCAACTTAAATGCACATGAAAAAATTTGGAAAAAATGATGATACTTAATGTAACGGGGGCCAAATAGGGGGGGCCAAATTTCAAATTGTCGCCACTAGGTCGAGTCGGGTATCATATGAAAGGGCTTTAATTGTACATTTTAAAATATATTTTTGTATTTTTTTAAGTTTCTTAGTTTTCAACTTATGATGAAAAATGTCAAAAAAAAATACCATTCCCCCCCCTTATCTCCGAAGTTTGAGTAAGGAAAAATCTGAATTAATTACAGTTAACAGAGGTTTATGTAAACTTTACAGCAAAAATAAAACGATCTATCTAAGTTGCAGTTTTTCATAAATCTGCAAAAAACCTTTACAAACAAATTTAGTTTTGCGGTCCTGAAAATGGACTTTATTGCTTCCAAAAATACTATAGGTATATCGGAACCCTGGGAGCGCGAGTCAGACTCGCACTTGACCGGTTTTTATTTTTTTATGTAGCCTGTCCCACTGCTGGGCAAAGGCCTCCCCCTCTTTTCGCCATTTGTCACGGTCTTGTGATGTGGTGCTAACTGCCAGTCAGTCAGTCACAAATGCATCTTATTCGTCGCGCCATCTCATTCTGGGCTTTTACGCTTTTACTCTCAATTTCCGACATATCGAGCCAATCTACGAAAGTTTGTATGGAGAGGGTTGCATTAAATGCACTTTAGGGGATAATTTATTCTTCTTCTTCTTCTTCTTTCGTGTCGGCAAGAACACAGGCTAAATCTTACTTGCCCAGAAAGCGGCTACCGTGGTAGCCCTCTGGTTACCGTCAAGTAAGTCCTCACGCGAGCAGGTGGTCGGGCACGCGGGACAATTAGTGAGGTGTGCCATGGTTTGCAGGAGTTCTCCACATTCACAGCTGGCGTCTGCGCTACTTAGGAACCCCCACCGGCATAGGTTATCCTTGCTTCGGCCAACTTGGGTCCTCAGCCTATTTAGACTTCTCCAGGTTGGCCAAGGTTCCTTATTTTTTCCCAATTTATTTAAAAACATTCAAAAATATAAAACCGCAGTAATCCCCGACATAACGTTGATATTCTTAAATCCAGTATAAGGTGAACTCAACTTGTATAATATTTATCATGTAGCACAGGTCAGCTTATACTGGTATTTTGCAAAAAAATGTTTTTACAAAATTGCCGGATTTAATTTTTTACAGCTTCAAATAGCCTATATTACTATTTAAAACAAGGAGGTTTTAGTAGCAGCTCTTGCTGCTAAGGAAGGAGCACTGTATATAATATAATATAGAGGTCAAGGTATAATATATAGAGGTCAGTGGGAAGGAGCCATAAGCGTAGCACTTTCTTGCGAGAGGGAGCTCCATATTAAAATGTATGGAATTTTTTTCAAATCCTAAAAACGTAAAATTTTTATCTTTCTCTGAGAAATATGTGACATGGGACTAATAAATGCTACTACCACAGTTTTTCTGGTAAAAACACTTACCATTCAGGAAAAAAACGGAGTTAAAAATCACGCATAAAATGGCTATTACGGATTATTTACGCTTCCGTTCTTAGTATTAATAATATTAATGATTCATAAGTAAAAAACTATATATTTTCACTTTCGCAAACAAAGTAAAACTTAACTGAGTTTTTTGACCGACTAGCATGGGCGACAGTGAGACGCTTCACTAGCTCATACAGAATATGTATATGCTGTCAGAGTAAATTCTACCCGATTTGGAACGGACTAGAGTCCAGCTGCGTTCCGAATCAACTTTAATATCGCTGTTATCGCTCTGCGCTTTTGAGCGCGCTGTGAGCGATAAAATCGATATTATCTTGGATTCGGAACTCAGCTTAATCCTCATAAGTATGCTGTATTCCGAATCAACGAAAATATCGCTCACAGCGCTGTTAAAAGAACGCCAAAGTGATTTGGGACGCTTTTGAGCGCGCTGCGAGCGATAAAATAGATGTTACCGTTGATTCGGAACGCAACTCTGCAAATGGGGCGCGTTCCAAATCGGGTAGAATTACTTTGACAGCAGGATAGCGTTATATGACTTTCATATGTGTGGTCGAGACAGACTGCTGTCATATTAAATCCCGTAATTACCCGACGAGAGGGATTTTCACCACAGATGAAATTTTCACATGCAGATTTTTATTATAAGGACATTTAATTTATTTTGAGTTTTTTCCTTTGTTTTCCGAATCCGTTAGCTAAACAAATTTGTTTGGCACGTCAGCATAAAAAAAGCCCTTTCAAACTGTGGTTTTTGAATAAAGTTCACGTCTTCGTAAGTTGAATGAACTTTGCGAAAAGAAAGTTTTGTTTACAGAAGCCAATTCTTGGGAGATGTGTACATCGAGTGTAAAACAAAGTACAAGACAGGTAAGTTCAATAAAACCATTAAATTCTAGCGCTTCTAGCTTTCAGAAATGTCCATAGAAAGGAACCTAAACTTTAAGCTAAATTGACTTTTGAGTAGGTATTACTTGCTTGTACTTTGAACTTGCCTGTGGAACTTGCTATTTCAATTTTGAAGGTAAGAATTTCTTATAAAACATAGATGCTGTTTTTAGTTGTGGTTGGTTAGTTTTGAGACTTGAGTTGTAGTTCTAGGTATCGGTATAAGTGGTCCTGTGTTTACGGTTTCTACTTAAGTACTACTTAGGTAGTACAAACTTTGAAAGGTTAATTAATAATTTGCACATTGTAATTTTGGTCTAGATGGAGTCAGTAAAATGATTTTTAAATTGTATGAGAGTTTCGCAGTCATAATGCTACTAATGAAAACAGTATAACAAGTTTTTACCACAATATGGATTTTTAATGAGCTCTTGATATTTCGGCGCTGTTGCAAGCACCATGATCATTCTACTGGTAGTTAAATTATTGGCATACATATCTGTCTAACCTCCTTCTTGTTCTTTTATTTTGGTAATGCCTGCAATATCATTGTAGGTATAACCTCCTTGCTTCGCTCGGAATAGAAACCTTGCAAATTTATTTTAGTGGGGGATGACATCTGCCAACATGTCACAACCCCATCATCGATGATCCATAGAAAACATTCAAAATAACCTGTCAAATCCATAGAAAAACGCCTACACCACCTAGTGACGAATTATTTCTTTAATCCTCCTTCTAAGTACTTTTATTTTTATGGGGTAGTACCCAATAGGTATAGTGCGGTCAGTTAACTGTTTCACGTAGACACGATTTACAATTTCACCAAATTTTTTCCAGGTACTGTTTAGGTACATAACTCTCAATTTTCGATAGGAGCCAATTCGTGAATTTCAAAAAAATTCCATAAAAAATTCAAGAATTGGCTCCTATCAAAAATTGAGAGCTACCTATGCACGGTCAACCGCTCGTCGGTAGAAACTTTTTCAACTCTATTTATTACCACGCCATAAGGTCCAAAAGTGTTTCTACCGACGTGCGGCCGTGTGTACCTAACTAGTACCTGGAAAAATTTGTGAATTTGGCAATATAAGACTATAAGAGACCGGACTAGTATACTGTTTTTATAATATGATTATTAATGTTGTATTTATTTATCATTCAAAATATTCTTACAAAATTCAATGTAACTCAGATGCAGAATGTTAATGCATAGTATAAGTAAAAAAATGAGGAGCATAGGGCGGGTATGCAAATTGTTCTGCAGCGTGGTCAGTATCTATGCGTAGCAAATAACTGTCAGCATTGGAGTAAAAATAGATCTTCCTAGATATTAATTACTTTATACTGGGGTAAAAAAATCTGGGTCCTGCTTATTTTCTTTCAGAATCCTAGCAACAAACCAGTAAAGATAGCAAGAGGCATGGCGCTCAACATGATAAAGCATGTTTTCCTTGTAATCCGGTCTTACATAGACATGTTTATTGATGTAATATTCTCCTTCATCTGGGATGGGAAGCGGCAGAAAATACCGGATTTAGATCTGAGGCACAGCATCCTTAGTGAAAGCGCTGTATCGTTGGCTTCTAAGATACGTAAGAAGGAGTTAAAGTCTGCAGAACTAGTTGGAGCTGTCATTGAGAGGATAAATGCTGTAAGTGTGATGTTTAATTTTCGCTTACAACTTCAATATAGCATAATGTGATTTTTTTTAATGTACTAATTCTAATCATCATGAAAAAAGACAAAAAGGAAGGCAAAGTAGTAGATGGGTGAACGACATTGTAAAAACAGCTGGAAAAAACTGGATGATCACAGCTCAAGACAGACAAACATGGAAAAAGATGGAGGAGGCTTTCTACCCTAAATCCATAAAACTACATCCATAAAAATATATATTTAAGATACATATCTTAAATAAGTGCATGGATAAATAAAGCTATAATAATAATAATTCTAATCAAACTACATTATTTCTAGCTGGCTACTTTTGGTGTGGCTGTGGAGATGTAGAACATAGAGATATTCTTCTTCTTCTTCTTTCGTGTCGGCAAGAACACGGGCTAAATCTTACTTGCCCAGAAAGCGGCTACCGTGGTAGCCCTCTGGTTACCATCAAGTAAGTCCTCACGCGAGCAGGTGGTCGGGCACGCGGGACAATTGGTGAGGTGTGTCATGGTTTGCAGGAGTTCTCCACATTCACAGCTGGCGTCTGCGCTACTTAGGAACCCCCACCGGCACAGGTTATCCTTGCTTCGGCCAACCTGGGTCCTCAGCCTATTTAGACTTCTCCAGGTTGGCCAAGGTTCCTTATAGCCAGGAGGCAGGTTTTCGTTGGGGGGGTACAGTGAATGTGGGTACTCGCTTGCCCAAAGTCGCACCTCACGTCGGAAGGGTTTTGGTCGGTAGGCTGTGTGGATCGCAGGAAGCTTTTGCGGCTTCGCAACCGACCTGCGGCGGGAGAGAGCCCGTAGAGTGGATGTCTCGGATCGCTTTCCTGTTTTTGTTTTTCTAGCGAACAGGTCACTTCTCTACGGACTCTGGGAGGAGCTATTTCCGCAAGAGGGAACAGCATACCGACCGGAGTTGGCTTAAGACAGCCAGTCACGATGCGGCAGGTGTCATTTAGCTCCGCGTCCACCTCTCTAGTGTGAGCTGACCTAGCCCATACTTGACACGCGTACTCTCCTGCTGAGAAACACAGAGCTAGCCCCGTAGTGCGCATAACCGTTGGGTTTGCTCCCCAGTTGGTGGAGGAGAGACGGCGCAGCAGGTTGTTACGGGAGCTAACTTTTTGTTTTGTATTTCTGCAGTGGGTCTTGTACGTCAGTGAGCGGTCAAGTGTCACTCCCAGGTATCTAGGGCAACTGCAGTGCTGAATGGCGGCGCCTTTCCAGTAAATTTTCAGCTCCCTGTTTGCTTCCCGATTGCGTAGGTGGAAAGCGCACGATTGGGTTTTGCTTGGGTTGGGCCTTAGAGCGATTTATATATATAGAGATATTTATAATAGGTCTTTACAGGTTGCAGTGGCCTTTGGGAACTATAAACCCTACGCCTTTACCCTCAAAACATAAACCTATATGTGATAGTCCATCTATCCCTGTTTTTAAGAAGAGAGTTAAGGAGCACTATCTCTCTTTGTCCAAGTGATCCATACAGTTTATTTATATATGTATTCATGTATTTATTTAAAGTATATATTTATATATATGTGTGTATATATGTATAGTTTATGTATGTATTTGTATAGTATAAGTGTTATATTTAGGTTTATATTTTGTAGTTTATGTGTGCACGTTCTATTTGCCTCTTCCAGTCCAATCACGCTTCCGTAGGTCTGCTGGAAGAAATTTCCGTGTAGAAATAAGCAGCACCTGTTGTGTCTTTTTTCTTAATTTTAGTTTTATGTTTGTATTATCTTGTGTACAATAAACTGTAAATAAATAAATAAAATAAATATCTCTATATCTCATATGAATGTATTACATGTTTTTTCTTTCAGGTGAATCCTATAGTGAATGCTGTCACAGATGAAAGATTTAAAAGTGCACTTGTGGAAGCAGCTGAAGTTGATAAATTGATTGAGAGTGGTCTCTCTGATGAATATTTCAAAGAAAAACCATTTTTGGGTGAGCAAACTAAAAACTTGACACTTGACCCTTGGGGCCTTCAATTTTAAAAGCTAAATATTATTTACTAACAACTAAACTAAGTTTTCTGGCAAAGCTTAAGCGTTTTAACCAAAGCTTCGCTACGAAATCTGTAAATAAAACAGTGTAAAATAAACAAGTTGGATATTAAAATCTCTTAATGACACTACAATCTATATATCTTATATGCCTACATATTATAAAAGAAAGTCCCCAGAAACGTTTTTCTGTCGTCATCCATCATGTCTGTCTGTGATCGCTAAACTCAGGAAGTACTATATCGATTTCGATCCGGTTTTAACTAATAGATAGATTAATTCAATAGGAAGGTTTAAAGCTATAATTTATAAATATTGAGTGCAAATTAACTGAACTGTGAAGATGTTTGTCGACTGAGTCGGAAAAAAACGTGCCTCTAGAGAGCTTTCTAGGCGTGCGCTGCGTAAATGGTTTCATTTATGTGAAAGTTATGTATGAAATAATTGTTGCTAAGAGTTCCAAAGAAAAGTCCGCTTTAGTATTTGTCTATCTTTTAAGGAAAACCCACACTTTTTTTTTTTTTTTTTTTATTTATTTATCCAAAACATATAAATTACAAATTATGATTTAAGGTCGTGCGACGGAAGCTGTATAAAGCTTATCTGTCACAGACGAGTTCTATACTAAATTTTAGTTATTAATAATACCTATGACTAAGTATAAGTAGGACAACACAGCTTCATTCTCGTGACATAAGTCCTATAGAATGAAGCTGTGATCGTCACTATCAATGAAGTATTTTTTCATTTTTTTCATAAAACATTTGTTTGAAATATATATATCTTGTATGTTCTTGGGTAGACTATTAAGTATGGTAGGAAGTATATAGGAAAAATGTCTTTTGCCGTAAATATTATTATAGCCAGGCCGAGAATATACATGACAATCTGTTAGTACTCGTAGGTTATAAGGTCTATTTGTAGTTATAAGGTTTTCTAGATTACATTTTTCTTCTTTTAATATTGATAGTCGTATTTTATTTTGTACGGGCAAAACTTTACAATATTTGAATAGTTTGGAATAATCTTCACAGTACTTATTCTTTATTTTTGAAGGAACTATGGATTTCAGTAATCTTATCTGTAACTTATATATATTGTTTAGGTCAGTTTTGGCAGCTCTGCCGTAACTGCTAAGACCATAATCGATGACAGAATCAGCAAGGGCTAAATATAATAATCTTAAAGCAGGGTATGGTAATCGGTATTTTATGATATTAATTTTTCCTAGGATAGATCTTAATTTGTCTGATGTATATTCAATGTGGCATTTCCAGTTAAATCTATTGTCAATGTATAGACCAATATACATGTGTTTGTTGACAAATTCCACATTAGGGCACTTACATAACTTCTCGTCCAGTCCACGGTGCAGGCAATCGTGCAAATGACCCACGATGACGGGTTGTTGATTAACTTTATTATGGCTCGAGTGAATATGGATAGCTTTAGTTTTTTGCATGTTTATTACTAATCCGACATCATGGGCCCACTTGCACAATATGTTAAAGTTATCCTGAGCCAACTGAGCAGCCTTCGATATGTCCTGGTCCGCGGCCACCAGACAGGTGTCATCCGCAAATTGATAAACAGTAATATTTTTGAATATCTTACACATGTCATTGACATAGAGAAGGTACTCAGTCGGACCCAGTATAGAGCCCTGCGCCGTGCCCTGTAGGGTTGTCACCGGCTCACTTAACACATCACATACCTTAACAAACGTGCATCGGTTGGTGTGGTAGTTTTTGAACCAATCTAGAAAGCCACCTTGTATGCCACAACTGTAAAGTCTGTCAAAAAGTGTATTGTATTGCAGCATGTCAAATGCTTTTGTAAAATCAATGAAAACAGCGACCACATGATATTTTTTGTTCAGGTGGTCGCTGATTTCATTGGTAAACTTACAAAGTAGTTGAGCGGTACTATGGTTTTTTTGGAACCCAAATTGATTTGTATTTATTATTTGATTTTTTTGTGTAAATTTTGTTTATTTCATTACCTATGTAACGCTCAATTACCTTATCTATACATGATAAAATTGTTATAGGTCTGTAATTACTATATTCGTTATGGCGGCCTTTTTTAAAGATAGGTCTCACCAATCCAACCTTCAGACTGTCTGGGTAGCTACGTGTGTCAATACACGTGTTGACGAGATGGGTTATTAATGGCGCTATGTCAAGACAAATATTTTTAAGATCGCATGCTCTTATTTCGTCTAAGCCTGGACTTTTTCTGTCATTCAGGCTGCTAATAATTTTAGAAATGCCATATTCTGACGCGTGACTTAAGCGCATTGCCACATTAGGCTGACACGGACAGTCATCCGGCTGGAGGATTGGTTTGTCACAAAAATTTGATGCCCTTACTATTCCGTCACGAAATTCCTTTGCGAAGTTGTTTGCAATAATAGATTCGTTGTCTTTAAAATATTTACGTAACATATCATCAATATTTGTATTACATTTGCCACAAATTTCGTTCATAATTTTCCATAGTTTTTTAGAATTTCTAAAATATTTACTAATTAGTTCCTTAAAATATTTATTTTTACAGTAGTTAATATATTTATTGGTTTTGTTTCTATATTTGTTGTATAATATTCTCTTATCTACATTGCTTGGGTCTTTTTTCCAAATTTTAAATAACTTGTCTCGTATTTTACACATTTTTTTAATCTTAGTATTCAACCATTTACAATTTTTCCTACCTTTTTTAACTTTAATAATCTCCTTATATTTATTATATATACTTTTAAACTTCTTCTCAATAAAGTGCATGATTTCATTCGGATTGCTATAATTTAGCGCAATAGACCAGTCCACCGATCGTAACTCGTTTGTTATTTGCCTATTGTTTATCTTAACTATCGTTGTGTCGCTGCGAGGCGAGGTGTCGGCGCCCGTAGGTATCAGCTGAGCGGCGAGACCGGTTATGTAGTGGTCCGCTATGCAATCCACAACTACACCGGTATGTATAGGTTGCGATGTCGATAAGCGCATAAAAATGTGGTCGATAGACGATTTAACTATTCGCTCATTCACCATTTCCTCGCGAGTGAATTGCGAAATTCCGCAATCTAACCCTAATTGACATAACGAATCAAGATATAAGTTTCTAGTATTATTATATCGCTTTAAATCCAAGTTCATATCACCTAATAATATTAGTTCAGATTTATGATCAAATGAGTCCAATAAGCTGTTTAGTTCTGTGATGAAATATGGTTTGCTCAAATTTGGAGGTCGGTAAACAGCGCAAATGTTTAGGTTTTTATAACCTTTTATTTCTATATTGCCAACTAGAGATTCGAAGTGAACGGTTGAGCACTTATGCTGCACGAATTTGTGATTTTGCTGAACATACATTATAATTCCACCTCCTCTTCGCGTTTGCCTAAGATTAGTCAGCATATTGTACCCATTTAGATGAAATAATTGTGATAATGAATCTCGAATGTTTGCCTCCGTTATCACAATTACATCAATTGCCTTAGAACTCGTATTTACTATATATTCCAAGTAATTAAAATTTAACAACATAGATCTGATATTGACATGCAAAATTATAAAATATTTACCGTTTACAGACAAGGACTTATTAAATATTTCCCAGTTGTCGTAATTACCTTCATACACATTACTACATGAGTCATCACTATCCATGTGAGTTTAGTGTAGGTATATAGATTAAATGACACTAAAGCACAAAAAAAAATAAGGACGAAAAAGGTAAAAACCCATAAGAGAAAATAAGTAAATTTATTCTGCGTTGTTTTCGGTAGGTATCAGTTTTGTGACGTCACTTTCTGATCGAATTATGTGAACCTTTCCTTTTTCTTCTTTTCTTGCTAATACAGTACCTCTCTTACACCAGACGTACTTGAAGAAGTTTGTATTCTTTAGTTCTGACTTGGCTTTCCATAATAAGAAGGCGTTTGATGGAGATAGGGCTTCCCGTAGGTATATTTTGTAGACACTATCCGAGCCGCTCACTCCGCTTCCTACGATGTCCTCGCCAGTTAAGGCAGTAGATTTAGCGGTTGCCAGCCATTTTTCCCGACAACCTTCACGGAGGGTTACCACAATGACGTCACTCTTCGACTTTTGGAATAGTGTTTTTGTATTTTCCTTTCGGTACACGCTCAACACATCATGCTTCTGCTGATTTATTTTTTCGCATATCTTGTAGGTAGTTATCAGTAGATTTTCGCTATCCTTCTTTGGTATTCCGCATATTTCAACTTTATTTTCCATTTGTATTTGTTCTAACTGGTTAATTTTTTGTTGTAATGATTCGTTTTTGAGCTTTAAATTTTGCGAATTGTCGAACATTTCTTTGTATTTATTTTCAACGGTTTTGATTTTGTTTTTGAAAGTGGAAATTTCACTTTGAAAATCATCAATTTTGTCCGCATAAAACTGAAGGCTTCTTTGGATTTCCTCTTGGATAGTTCTTTTCATATCGGAGAACTGACGATGGATATGCGCCAAAATCTCTTTAATGCTACCCTGTCCCGGGTTGAAGTGAGTTTCCGTGTCCGTGTTGGTACTCTCCTCTTCTTCTTCCGGATCTGGCAGGATAGCCGAAATCCTCTTCAGTTTCATCTGTCCGGCACAGGTTCTACATTTCCAGTCAGCGGCCTCCATTTCACAAAGAACGCTCAGCTGTTCGTTCGTGAGGGAGGCGCAGGACGAGTGGAACCATTTTGAGCACTTATTACATTGTACACCTGGCGATTTTTTATTCACAAGTTTTGAACATTTAGCACACTTCGCCATAATGTAAAAAGTTCGAAATCACACCTATGATAAGTAAATTACGAATACAAAATACGGAGTCGATAAGTAGTTAGTACTAGGTAAGTTTCTTTTGTGTGCAAACGCACGTCCTTCCGCTACGCGCCACTGAGAGAACTGACTAACCAACTATTTATAGCAAAAAAGTAGATTTTCAAAATAAGGTATTTTAGAACGTATTTTTGCCCTCAAGGTATGGATCCCTATCTAATTTAAAAGGTTAGTAATAATAATCAATGAACATATATAAAAATTGTCCTTTACACCATGTTATTTAAATGAATATCTTGGAAGATATCACAATATTAAAATCACTCTAATTAAAGTCCTAGAATGAGCTTCAAACTCGATGCATATTTCCGTTGATAGCCGAACGTTGTTCCGAAGTTAAGGGCCGATCACACCTGACTGAATTCACACACTAAGTCAGTTAGTCTCCTGCGTAGGAAAGGAAGGTAGAAAGATGGAACTAAGTAAGTCACTAACTGAGTAAGCCGCATAGTAAGCAACGCAGTAAGGAACTTTAGTGAAGGGCCAATACGAATAGAACACCTCATCGTACGGAAAATATTATTAAGGGCTAATTTATGTTGTATAGAAAAACACTAGAATAACTACAAAAAAAAAAACAACAGAATTACCGGTATACTAAAAAACAAACAAGGAAATAAAATAAGGTTGCACCAGTCAAGTAAACATAAAGAATTTAAGTGCTTTATTCATTCTTTTAGTTAGAATAAATTTTTCATTCAAAACCGTACGAAAAGCAAATAATGATTCCAATGAAAAATAACAATTGAATGACATAAGATTATTTGGATAGTACTAAGTAGTACATTCGAATATTTCGATTGTTGCTTCTTGAAATAATTGTACATCACTATTAAGGAAGGAAAGCCACTTAGTTAAGAGGTTTAGTGATGGGCAAATGCGAATGATTGACTCGAATCGAACAACTTGTCGAACAAAAAATAATGGCCTAACTGATGGTATACTTTTTTACTTAAAACAAGCGCTCCTACTAGAAAAACAATTAAAGACCGCTATATTCAAAACTAATAGTGTTGCACTAGTCAAGTATTCTACACGGACACATCTGACTCCGTCGCGCTTTAACTGGCGATTCAGTACCTAACCGAACCGTAAATTTTAAAAATTATTGAATCAGTGTTGCTGCGATAACGAGATCGATGGTTGAATTTTAAAAATACAGTAACTCTACCGAATATTCCTATAGAAAATATCGAGAATATCGAATTCTTAAAAGTACCGGTAATAATCGACACTAAATAACCGACCAAGTTCGTGTCAAGCCACGCGCAGTGTAGAGTTACGGAGTGATCACACCTAGCTGAATTCAAAGACTAATTCGGCATACATTGCTCGTTGAAGTAAGGATATTTCAATTAACATAACCAAGCCTCCCAGCAATGTATGCCGAATTAGTCTTTGTATCCAGCTAGATGTGATCGTGGCTAAACTGTCCATTTGCAATTTTATATGAAGAGGCTGATAGTTTTATTCACTGAAAGTTGTTCAGTTACGGCGAATGACTATGTGCACCTGCTAGACTAGAAAAAGAGAAAAAATGTATCCACTTCATTTACCACAGCCATTGTTTTTGTTTGATCAGAAATACTCTCATTCATAAGATTTGGCACGACAATGTTCAGGTCTCATTTGTCCATTTTAAGCTAAATAAAAATAAAAACATCACGGAAATGTATTGTCAGCCTATTAAAGCCACGATCACATCTAGCTGGATTCAAAGACTAATTCGGCATACATTGCTGGAAGGCTTGGTTATGTTATTGCATTATCCTTACTTCAACGAGCAATGTATGCCGAATTAGTCTTTGAATTCAGCTAGCTGTGATCACTCCTTAACTTAACCGAACAGTCGTATACATTTTTTTCATAGTGAATTTTTTTAAGTTTATTATTAGTACTTATTATTAAACCGAGATTATGCTTTATTTTTATTTTTCATGGACAAGTTGTTCGATTCGAATTAATCATTCGCAAAATTTTCACATCACTAAACCTTCTAACTCCTTTACTTGAAGGGACTTAGCATGTTTAGTGATGTCCAAGTGCGAATGATTAATTCAACTTATCGAACAAAAAATATACTTATATTAAAAAAACGGTCAAGTGCGAGGCAGACTCTCGCTTCGAGGGATTCGATATTCCTGTAGTATTTTTAAAAGCAATAAAGCCCATCTTTAAGACCGCAAATAAGTGTGTCTGTAAGTTTTTCTTCTTTTAATTATCGGTTGTATTTGTCTTGAGGTTGTATCAGCCATTTTTTAACAATCGATAGTATTTTATTGTACAATAATTATTTTCGATAAGGCTATTCAACAGAGTTACTGTATTTCAAGATCAACTACCGACAGCGAAACTATCGCTATCGGAACATCACTATTCAGCAACTGTATTAGTAGGCACTTTTTCTACTTAGCTTCCTAGCTAGAACTCTGAATTCACAAACGTCTTTTTCTGCGTAGCCTCCTAGGTAGATTTCTTATTCAGTCGTCAAATTCAAGCAGGTGTAATCGCGGCTTTAATATCAGCGAGCCAGGAACCCGACGGGGCCACACAGAGGGCACACGTCGTTGCGACTGATCGTCCGAAGCCTGATTTTTTAAATTTTAGGTGTATTCTTTTGTGTTTGTCATCCTGAGGTACAACGAAATATTATAGAATGTTTTATAAATTGTGTAGAAAGTTGAAGGCTACGTCATATATCGCAATAAAAGACACCACCTCTACCCGTAGATTAGTACCTACCCGTGCGAAGCCGGGGCGGGCCGCTAGTCTAGGTCTTTACCTATGAAATTGCCGGAGTTTTCTTACAGATTAATGAGATCATAATTCCTATAATTCTTATGCTATTTTTTTCATTTGTCTTATATTTGAAAGGTGACTTCAAGGGTATCAATTTACGCATAAAATAAAGTTATTATTTTTAGTTTGATATATAAAATTATAGGTTCGAAAATTGTTCGTCTTAAATGTAGTCCGGTTTCATCATTAGATTTGTTGATTTTTTTTACAGATAATATTTTTCGAAAATTAAATTTAAGCTTCTGTTAGTTAATGTCTTCCCAACAATGCTTTAAAAAAATAAAAAAAATTGGATTTATAATTCCTAAGAAAAATGTAAAAATGTTAGTACTGAAAATTGAGTTTACCTAAAATTCGCCATACAAAACGGCAATTTCATAGGTAAAGACCTATTATATAAAAGAAGAAGGTGACTGACTGACATATCAACGCACAGCCCAAACCGCTGGGTCTATAGATTCCAAATTTGGCATGTAGGTTCCTTATAAGGCCTAGGGGTGCACTAAGAAAGGGTTTTACAAAATTCCACCCCTAAGGGGGTAAAATAGGGGATGAAAGTTTGTATGAAAGTCCGACAGTTTTGAAGTTAGGATCTTCAAAATTTGTATTTAGACTGACGACTA
Organism: Athrips mouffetella; assembly: GCA_947532105.1. NCBI lineage: Eukaryota > Metazoa > Arthropoda > Insecta > Lepidoptera > Gelechiidae > Athrips > Athrips mouffetella. The sequence goes on along the minus strand of OX383976.1, from coordinate 3,334,917 downwards.
AAAATTTATATTTACGTGTCTCAGGGTTTTTGAAAATTTGACACCCTTAAGGGTGAAAAGGGGGATGAAGTTGAAAATTCTTTATTTTTAAAGTAAAATCCACATAATTTATTTTTAGGCATTAATGATGTAATTTTATTAAACGATCATCACTGTTATTGAAACTCCACCCCAAATTCAACCCTTAAAAAAGGGAAATGGGGTGAAAAAGTCTAAAAACCAATATGGGTATCGTTTGTATGGTTTATCGGGTCGCTGATTACGAAAACTACAACAATTTTGAAATCCAACGTGGTGGACGTTAAATACCATCATTCCCTTGGGATGGGGTTGGGGTGCGATAGGGTTGAAATGTGAATATGGGTGTCGTTTGTATGGATTATCGGGTCGCTGATTACGAAAACTACAACAATTTTGCAATCCAACGTGGTGAACGTGAAATACCATCATCCCCTGGGGATGGAGTTGGGGTGCGATAGGTTTGAAATGTCTAAAAATCAATATGGGTGTCGTTTGCATGGTTTATCGGGTCGCTGATTATGAAAGCTACAACAACTTTGAAATCCAACGTGGTGGACGTGAAATACCATCATCCCCTGGGGTTGGGGTGCGATAGGTTTGAAATGTCTAAAAATAAATATGGGTGTCGTTTCTATGTTAGGGATAGCGGTTAAATTGGCGTTAGGGGTAGGGATAGAGGTAGAGACGTAGATAAGTAGAGAGGTACAGGTAAAAGGAGAAGGACGGGAAGGGGGAGAGGGAGGAGGGGGAGAGACAGAGGGAGGAGGAGGGGGAGAGAGAGGGAGAGGGTTTTAGTTTTTCTCAATTACTTCTGCGAATTGGCTCTGTTTTGAAATATTACATAAAGGTGTCTCTCATCTCTCTCTTTACGTTTGTTAGGATACTGCTGCTTCGTTCCTCTGTTCTGAGTAATGTGTGAGTAACGTCTGTATATTATAAAAAAAAACAGCTGGATCTTGAATTATACTCATTGATTTGCGCAGGGTTAGTCCTGCTTTTCCTTACTTTAAAATTACCCCGAAATGACGGGAAAATATCTCATTGCTTCGGAAAACCGGTAACAATATAAATACGAAATCCATGCGAGCGAAGCCGCGGGCAACAGCTGGTACTATATAAACAAAAGCTATGATCTGATGGGTCATCTATCAAATATAGAACTACCTATATTGCCTACCTACTACCCCATATTGCCGCGAAATGAACAATTCTAATAAATAGTTGTTTATTTGTGACACATTAATTTATTTTCTAAGTGGCAGCATCTCTGCTCTTTTAAGCGCTCTTTAAATATAATGTTGGGAGTAATGAACAGGCGTTATTCGACACTTTAGTCGCCATCGATCACAAAATTGTGTCTTCTTTGCAGGCGTGCCGTTCACAGCAAAAGAGTCTCACGCAGTGGAAGGTATGCTACACACTCTGGGCGTGCGGGCCCGAACGCACATTCGCGCGAGTGCAGATGCGGAGTGTGTGAGGTTGCTACGAGCCGCCGGCGCCATTCCTGTAGCTGTCACTAACGTGCCCGAGATCAACAAGTGGTAAGTAATAATAGAAGCAATGAAGACTATCTACAAGGCAACTAAACTTATCTTAGAAGCAGATTCATATAATTTTATTCAATGTAGATTCTTTACAGAATACTTATTGAATGTCATGCAGAATACAATGCAAATAGAGCGAGTCTACGCCGTTTCGGATCGTGTTATGGCAGCGTAAAAGAAACGGCAAGAAACCACTGCAGTACGGCCTACTTTAAGAGTCGATTTTTTACAATGTGTTTCTTGTCAAAAATGTGCGCGAATGTGCGTTTGTCAGAGTATGTCACCAGTTGTACCACTGGTTTTCGTCAAATGGTCTACTATTAAACTTTAAAAAATCGAATATTGTGCTGTTCTCCAGTAGACGTGTTCAGATGCCCTCATGTATCCAAAGTCCCATGCCTTTAATTGAACACTGTAAATTTTTAGGATTTACCCTGGATACTAACCTGAACTGGAAACAGCACATTGAATTACTGTGTGATCGATTGAGCAGTGCAGTTTTTGCATTAAGGAAACTCAAGGCACTCATATCTAGTGACGCTCTGAGACAAGTATACTTCGCGTATTTCCACTCGCTCATGACTTACGGGACGATTTTGTGGGGGAACTCGACGGACGCCGGACGGGTAATGAGAATGCAGAAGCGAGCGCTGAGAACAATGGTTGGTGTGAAACCAAGGCACTCCTGCAAAGCACTGTTCGCCGAACATAAAATTATGACGCACTATTCTCATTACCTGTTCGAGGTCATAATGTTCACCCGCATAAATCTGTCGAGTTTTGAGCGAGTGGAAGTACCAGGAATAGAACTCCGAAGAAACGGGTGTCTTCAAGCTGTTCCGCGACGAACTGCACTGCTCGAAAAAAATCCGCGCGTTCTGGGGCCAGCATACTACGAGAAACTACCTGCTGACATAAAAGATGAACCCTCTGACGAAACTTTTAGGCGCCGACTGAAGGATTTTTTATTGGATAAAGTACTTTACTCTGTAAAAGAGTATATTAGTTTTATTAAATAAGTTTTGACATAGAAAGACATAAATATTTAATGTTAAAATCAAAGCAATTTTGTAATTCTATTGACATTTATATTTTGACATTTCCATTTTACAATTAATTATTTCAATACGTTTTTAGTATTGTTTATTATTTATTAGTTTACTATGACATTTACATTTATTTTGACATTGAATATTATTATTATGACTACGTTTCTGTTCTGTAGTTTTTGACATGGTTGTATTTTGTTTTATTATCTTTATGTTACATTTTTGACGATCATATTATTCACTGACATTTGAACAATGTATATGTACTTTTGTATCTGATAATATGAAATAAATAAATCTAATCTAATCTAATCTTGTGTTTCGCTGGAATATCAGAGCACCATACCTCTTTGTCATTGATATAATCATCTAATCTATAGTAAGCTTTTTTACATAACGTATACACATTGTTTAAACTTTCTCTCAGGTAGCAACTGGAGTAGTCTAGGAAGCAACTAAAACAACCTACGAATCGATTAAAGTAACCCTCAAGGCACCTAGAATAAGTGACAAAGTAAGCCGATTTGGATAAAAATGTGAGAACTAGATTACAGTGACGTAAATTGCGGGGTGATTAAACTTATGCCCTTATGATAAATATGGAATGTTTGAAGCGGAAAATGTGCACTTTCTTCTAATCAAGGTTTCAGCGATTGGAAACACGCAAATGAAAGACTTCTTGCACATGAAAGCACATTGCATCACAAAAAATGTATTTTGAAAATGAAAAGTCGGGGAAAAGTTGAAGCTAGGATTGACTAAAGATTATTTCATCAAGTTGAAGATGAAAAGAAAAATATTGGCGCAATGTGTTACTTAGAGTCGTTGTAGCAGTAAAATCTTTGGCAATGCGTGGTCTCCCGTTTCGTGGAAAATCTGACTAATTTGGAAATATAAATAACGAAAATTTTTTGATGATTTTGGAAGCTATTTCAGAATTTGATCAGTTTTTAGCAAACCACATACAACGTTTGGGCAATCCAGGCAAAGGGAATACATCGTATTTGTCATTTGCAACTTATGAAAAAATTATAAAAACTATGGCAGATAAAGTCACAACAACAATATTGGAACAACTTCGAAGCGCAAAATACTTTTCTTTCAGTGTTGATTCTACACCTGATGTTACACACGTAGACCAGCTTTCTTTAATAATAAGATACGTTGAAGAAGATGCAGTGCCGGTAGAACGATTCCTATGCTTTTTGCCAAACACTGGTCACAAGGCAGAAGACATGTTGAATGCGGTAATGGAGATATTCGAAATTTTGAAAATTGACATTAGCAATTGCAGAGGTCAATCCTATGACAATGCTAGCAACATGTCTGGCCAGTATAATGGCCTACAAGCTAAGATAAAATAAATATGTCAATATGCGACATACGTACCATATGCCGCACATTCATTAAACTTGATCGGCTCATCGGCAGCTGAATGTTGCCCAAAAGCTACGAAGTTTTTTGGGTTGCTACAAAATTATTATTCATTTTTAACAGCGTCAACAGAGCGTTCAAAGTTACTTAATACATTTTTGACGGATCCTAAAAATGTAACTGTGAAAAATTTGTCTCATACACGATGGTCAGCCAGAGACGATGCTTGTACGTTTGTTTAGTGAAATATTTGATTTCAATCCCTATAGATTTTTTTTCATTTCTTCTTTTTTTAGATTTATCTTCTATTTGGCCGGATGATGAATTTCCAAGAATGGTCTTTATTTTCTTTATATTTGATAGGAATAAAATAAATAAATAAAATGTTTATTGTTCTCAAAAAACAGTAGATACATTTTTCATCTTAGATCCGCCAAACTATATAATAGTTTGTTGGCTATGTAATAGTTTGTTGGCAATGAAACAGAAGATATCTAGCGGCTATATTCTTCTCTGTTTGTTTTCAGGCAGGAATCCCGTAACATGGTATTCGGACAAACCAACAACCCCTACCATAGTGGACGCACTACAGGAGGATCGAGTGGAGGGGAGGCCGCATTAGCGTCCGCTCTCGCTTCACCCATTACTCTATGTAAGCCCCACAGAGCACTGAATGTTAAAAACCCCCGTATAGTAAATTTCATCGAAATCGTTTAAGCCGTTTTCGAGAAACCGATTACAAATAATGCATACAAATATTGCTTGTTTAATAGTACATGATAAATGTGTAGCACTTTACTTGCCGGATTCTGGTACACAGAAGATCTATTCAAAAGTTGTATACTCTTTTCATTATACCATACTTTATGTATGTAAATGTGCTACAAACTTAATAACTATTATTGCAGGTTCAGACATAGGCGGATCAACCCGCATGCCCGCGTTCTTCTGCGGGCTATTTGGCTTTAACCCAACAGCTGGATACACCAGCCTTAAAGGTAATAAATAATTAAATCTGCTTGAGAATGTGAATGTTTTGTTTGTACACCTTTATTTTTTTATTACCCGGATACTTTAAGAGGTGCTTCTGCCAATGAAACTGAACAAATTTTCCTAAGGTCGAAAACGAAAAAAAATTTTTCGACTTCTCATACAAACTGCATCAGCTGACAGCTCATTTTGTAAAAAAAGGTCGATATTTTTTTTTCGTATTTTGACCTATCTTTCGTGGGAAAAGTTGTTCAGTTTCGTGGGCAGAACCACCTCTTAAGATATCCGGGCTGATAAAAAAATTACGCTGTAGATTATAATGCGAGCAGGATAGACCTATGCGCGAGAGCAGGACGGAACGATACGTGTTGCTCCTGCTGTCATTCTAATAAAGATTATTTAGACTGTACACTCTTAGATGCAATGAGCGCGAATTTGAAATTTGAAGGAAGGTCGCTTAGACTGCATATTCAGTACAAAAGACCCTCAGAAGCACCACGCGTAGGCGGGCGGGGGTGCGGGGTTGCATTGCGGGCGGGGGGCGGAGACTGTCCGAATATGATAGTATAGTCAACAGCACATTGATAGAAACTTTTTCAACTATTACCACGCTATAATGTCCAAAAGTGTTTCTACTGATGTGCTGTTGAGTGTACTATTACTTTATTCTGTGAAAAAGCTTAATTTGTTTGTTCGCAGGTTCCGCGCTCCGCTCAGGTTTGGACCCCACGATGGCTTCTATCGGGTTCGTGAGTAAGCACGCGGAAGACCTCGCCCCACTCACCAGGATCGTGGCCGCTGGTAACGCCAAGGAACTACACCTTGACAGACAAGTTGACATTAAGGTAACAAGTCATAACATCCTATGAAACTTTCACTCCGGTACAGGAAGCTCCTTACAGAATTCCAGCAAAATAGGGGACGTTCCATTAGTCACCACGCTTGTTAGCGTTGCGGCTGGCACCATGAACCGCGGTTGTTGGTTGGCCGTTGGTCCTCTAGTCATAATCCCTTAGTCGCCTCTCACGACACCCACGGGTAGAGATGGGTTGGTACTATTCTTTTCCGGCACCACGCGCTCAACTGTACCCCACCATGGCGTTTATCGGGTTCGTGAGTGGACCGCGGTTTTCGCTTGAAAGAAAGTGATAAAGTGATTACATCCGCAACGCATTACATTGCGGCAGATATACTGTGCGTGTACCAAAACTAAATGACGTAAGCGCCCGATATAAAATATCGACTTTATGAAAAAAAAAATGAAGAAACACTGGGAATCGGTTAATAGTTTAGATATATGAGAGATATATGATAGATATATGATAGATATGAGCAGTCCTGTTAGTAACAACCTGTTTTGATACCCACGACACAGGCTTAGCCTAGTGTGGGTACCAACGAAAATCTTTTGTATTCTCTGGGACCTTTTAATAAATTATTTTGTATTTTGTTTTTTTGTATATTTTAAAACTTTGAAGAATATAATCAACGACCATGCCCTGCCGAGGGCAGGCGCTGACTGGCAATTTTTTGGAACGTGACCGTCATTATTTATAAAATATTCAAAATCAATTTTGGAAAGATTTGCCAGCCAGCTCTGCTAAAAGAGGGCTTCTGAGGTGGATCACTACCACAGTACCATACACAGAAGGACGCCGCCGATGCATTTTCGGGTGCATTATCTCTTGTGTAGGCAACGAAGCAGTTGACCCCAACATAATTCTCTCAGGCAGATTTTATTTGACAGGATGATAAAGTATCATGAATTAAATGTAAATTCAAAATATCCGAAAAAAAATAACAAAAACTTTTTTCATACATTTTTTGTAATTTTTGTATGGAAAAATTAAAAGTACCGATTTTTTTTTTTGGATTTTTTTATAGCAGGTTTGTCTCATATAGTGTAATACCCCAGCAAAGTTTCATCGACTGAGGATTTAATGCGGGGGTCTTCATACAACGATCCGCTTCGTTGCCTAGACTACTGTGAATGTCATGATTACAGTTTGTTTCAGGACATCAAGTTTTTCTACACAGAAACCGCCCAGGATCTTCGTGTGAGTCCTATCTGTTCAGATCTTCGCAAGGCTATGTCTAAGTGAGTATGTTAGGGTGAAAACTTAATATAACTTGAATCTATTCAAGTCGCGAGTGAATAGGCGTCTTCTGGACAAGCTCGTCCCATCGTCGACCTCATCTTTGTCCTCAAGACTAGATCGAGGTCAAGAGAAAGATCATTGACATATATTAAATAAACGTTATACAGCGTTTTTTTAAGGGTTCCGTACCCAAACGGGTAAAAACGGGACCCTATTAATATGCGTCCGATGTCTGTCTGTACCTCATAAACCGTAATAGGTAGACAGTTCAAATTTTCTTAGACAGTTTTTTTTTTGCCGCTATACGATTAACAACAAATAATAAAAATAAAATAATAAACTGCGAGGCTTCCATACTAAAAACGTGTTTTATTATGCGATTTTTGCTCGTTTTTTGTTTTAGTTTTATTGGAAAACGGGCTCTCTTACAAGCGTGAAAATTGGTATGTTTATAGTCCATAACCAAGACGATATTTTTACCTTAGTTGTACGGAACCCTCGGTGCGCGAGTCCGACTCGCACTTGGCCGGTTTTAAAGCAAACGTTATTTAAAAAGGCTTACTTATAGATTAGATGACTATATCAATGACAAACAAGTATGGTGCTCTGATATTCCAGCGAAACAAGAGTAAAAAGCCGACTCTTAAAGTAGGCCGTGCTGCAGTGGTTTCTTGCCGCTTCTTTTACGCTGCCATAGCACGATCCGAAACGGTTTAGACTTGCTCTATTTGCATTGTATTCTGCATGACATTCAATAAGTATTCTGTAATGAATCTAAATTGAATAAGAATATCTGAATCTGTGTATTTGGGTCCATCTTTTTGAGTAAATTTTGCTTGCAGGGTGATAAAGAAGTTATCTGAAGAAGCCACGTCGACGTCAGCCAACCCGAAACCCTACTACCACCGTGGTTTCAACCACATGTTCGCGATTTGGAAACACGGCATGACCAAAGAAACTGAGGAGTTCTCCAAAATGCTCACCAACAACACTGGACAGGCTAAATTTTTGATTGAACTGCCCAAGAAGGTAAGTTTTTTTTTACTGTCTATGGGCTTACTCTTGACCTCTACAACGTGTTAACGGAATAAGCGAAACTGAGAAAATAGTTTGTTGAGAATCGAGAGTAGAATCAATTTCACTGGTTTTTGATAAGGGTAATTCTTTTTAATTTTTACTTTCGAGCGGAGCGAGAAAGGTATTGTATTCGAGAAAAAAAAAGTTTTTCTAATTTTCTCAAAATGTGTTCTATATCACTTATACATCATAAAAAACAAGTGCAAGGAGTTTTATGCAAATCCATCGAAGGGTTCTAAGTGGTTTCTGGCTGGCTCTCATTTTGAGGGTAGCTGTCATACAACGAAAATGATAAATTGTAATTTTCTCAAAAACGGCTCATAGAATCTTGATGAAACTTTGCATGACCGACCAAGCATCTCCATGTAAGATATCTTGCGCCAGTATCAAATGATCCGTGTAATTTCAGGTGTTCCTGTACCACCAAATCGTAAATATGTGATTTACCCAAAATTAGTTCCATTGAATTTATTAAAATTTTCTATAATATTACTCCTGGATTGGTTGTCTACCTGACTGGATATTCTTTATGATTTTTTGAATAAAATTTAGTACACAGGGTGTACCAAAAACTGAAAGGGCTTGCTCAGTAGACTAAACTGAACAATAATCCATAAGGAACATGTGTTGGGAAATTTAAAAAATCTCCATGCAAGTATCCTACGGTAGTATCTATTGATCTTTGAAAATTCATATAAAGGGTGTTCCAGTACTACCAAAAGTTAAACATGTGATTTACTCGAAATCGTTTGATGTTTGTTTGTTTTAATGTTTGACAATTTTAATTCTGAATTGATCTGTATATTTCATTCGAACATTTTTTTGGAAAAACGTAAATAAAAGTTTGTATTTCCATACTATGTGTATGGCATTACAAATTTAAGTTTGCGGTTAATAGTTTTTCCTTGAGTATTGCGAGAAAGTAAGTGCAGTGCTGCTGTACCATTTATTAATATTAAGTTTTTTGCCGCTTCTAATCTAAATATTTCTGTGGATACGCGCGCTGGCGACCGGCGCCGCGCGGTACATGAGCGGTGAGGAGGAGAGGGAAGTGGGCGTGGCGTGCGCGGAGTGCGCGGACTAGAACATAGATAAAACTAGAACTATGATGAAACTTTAAAATAACAATATCTAAAAAAAGTAATATTTTTTAAGATTTTGTTTATAGGAATAGATTAATTTTAATAAAAATCTGTTGGGGTGTATGACCGTTTCGCTTATTCCATTAACACCTTGTATAGTACGGTCAACCGCTCGTCGGTAGAAACTTTTTCAACTCTATTACCACGCCATAAGGTCCAAAAGTGTTTCTACTGATGTGCGGCCGTGTGTACAGTCTAATTACCCGGTATTGTACAAAAGAGTGGAACTAATTAACCGCACGAATAATAACCAAATTGCAACCAAATCTTGGAAGTTCAAATAATGGAAATTAAATTTAAAAAAAAAACAAGCTCTTATTAGATGTCTTAAGTTGTCAAATAAAAGCGTGGTGCATTTTTTTTTACTGTGTATGGGCTTACTCTTGACGTCGATCTATCCCTGGGGACAGAGATGAGGTCGACGATGGAACGGCTTGCCCAGAAGAAGCCTATTAACTCGCGACTTAAATAGGTTCGGGTTATTATAAGAGCTCGGGAACACAGATACAGGCAGAGAATTCCACTCCTTAGTCGTGCGCATTATAAAGGATGTTTCGAAGTGCTTTGTGCGGGTGTGTGGAATATTAACCAAGTATGGGTGATATCCTGTGGTGCGTCTGGATTTCCGATGGTTGAAGGGGGATGGCGGAATAAGCTCATGGTTTTATTGTATTGGTTTTATTTTTTTTTTATCTAAGGGACGGTGTACCGAAAACTGAATTATCGTGCTAAGTCAACGAAACTGAACAACTATCCCAAAGAGACATTTTTGAAAACATTTTTGATCTTCTTTTCGATTAGAGTGACCTATTTGTATAAAGAAATATATTTTTTTTTTCATTTCCCAAAATTTTTTCTTTCGGAAAGTGGTTCAGTGTCATGACTGAGCACGCCCTTTCAATTTTATGACTAAGCACGCCCTTTCAGTTTTATGACTGAGCTGAGCACGCCCTTTCAGTTTTATAAGGGTTGCTACTCACATAAGCGGGCCGGCATGTTCGGTTCGGCTTTTTTCATACAACAGACAACTCTAGTTCTAAGAAAAAGCCGAACCGAACATGCCGGCCCGCTGATGTGTGTAGCAACCCTAACTGAGTACGCCCTTTCAGTTTTATGACTGAGCACGCCCTTTCAGTTTCATAACTGTGCACGCCATTTCAGTTACATGACTGAGCACGCCCTTTCATTACAATTTTATAATAGTAGAATTCCTCATCGACCCCTTTCCTGAAAATAATGTTTTATTTTGTCTTCAGCTGATCGGTATGTCAGACTTCACTCTGGCGGCCATCTTGAAGTTAGCGGACGAACAAATACTTCCCGCGGTCAACGTGCAGTGGGCAGAGGAAATTACCAAGGACTTGAAGGATGATTTGATTGTAAGTATACGGTAGTTAATACAGTCAAAATCAATATTGGGATACTAAAACATTTTTGATCTCCCGCACATTATACAAGAGGCAAGGAAATTTTATTTTTTACTAGCTAGTGCCCGCGACTTTGTCTGCGCAGGTTTATAAATTGTAGCGTATGTGTTATTCTGATGTATAAGCTATATTATTGTAAAGTTTCATTAAAATGCATTCAGTAGTTTTTACGTGAAATAGTAACAAATAACAAATCCATCCAAACTTACAAATTTTCGCGTTTATAATATTAGTAGGATTTTTTTACAGAATTCATATCGAACATTTTGTAATTTTCCAGAAAACTTTGGGTACCGATGGCGTGCTAATATTTCCGTCGGCCCCCGCGCCGGCTCCGTACCACTACTCACTACTGCTGCGACCGTTCAACTTCTCCTACTGGGGCGTGTTCAATGCGCTACACTTCCCTTCGGTACAGGTAAACATCACTCATCATTGTTATCTACAGTCAAGAGCACATCAAGCTTACATTGGACTTTGTACCGTTCTTAATTCAATAGATGTACGGACTAGAGTCGCACTGCTAGTGTCAAACTTGACCTGTCGTTGACTGTACCAAAGGACAGTACAATACAATACTCTTTTATTGCACACAGATAACAAAAAGTACAAAAAAACAAATGTGGACATAAAATTGAAGCACAATAAGGCGGCCTTATTGCTAAAAAGCAATTTCTTCCAGGCAACCTTTGGGTGCAAGGAAAAACAAAGATACAATAATGCGGTGGCGGTGCACAAAGATGAACTAAGTGAATATTGTATATTTAACTAATATTATTAATAAACATACATATACCGACACAATAATATACTACATACATATAAACAAGCAACAGGATACAACGAACAACAACCAACATCAGATCACAGGACGAGAGAAAAAGGTTAGGCAGAGAGAGAAAGGAAATGAGCTTTAATATTCCTTTTGAATGAGTCGAGCGAGGGAGCTTGCCTCAGCGTGGTGGGAAGTGCGTTCCAGAGCCTAATGGCTCTGACCGTGAAAGAGTCGTCATAGAAGTTTGTGGAATGGGAAGGCATAGAGAGAGAAAGGTCAAGAGAGGAACGGAGTGTACGATCGAGGTGAGTGGGACTGAAGTGAAATCTTTCTTTGAGGTAGGAAGGGGTAGTAGGAATAAATAAGATAGAATACAGAAGGGAAAGGATATGGTACTGTACGTTGATTATATTAAGAGCAGGCAGGACAAAGCCATGCGTAAGAGTAGGATGGAGCAATACGTGTCTCTGTCGCTCCAATATGTACGCATCGCTCCTTCCCGCTGTCATTCTAATCAAGCGACATACAAGCGTCATATAATTGCTTGTCAATCTTCAGCATCAAATCAAATTCTCAGGGTAGCATCGTTAGTTCTGATTTTATAAACTTGTGGCGCCATCTCTTAGTGTCATGAGAACTAGCGTTATACAATTTTGTTGCATTTTTATCCAACACAGTGATTCAGATAATTTTATTCAATGTAGATTCTTTACAGAATACTTATTGAATGTCATGCAGAATACAATGCAAATAGAGCGAGTCTACGCCGTTTCGGATCGTGCTATGGCAGCGTAAAAGAAACGGCAAGAAACCACTGCAGCACGGCCTACTTTAAGAGTCGGCTTTTTACAATGTGTTTCTTGTGTTTCGCTGGAATATCAGAGCACCATACCTCTTTGTCATTCATATAGTCATCCAATCTATAGTAAGCTTTTTTACATAACGTTTGCTTTACACATTCTTTAAACTTTCTCTCAGGTAATTGCACTATATTGTCAGGTATTTTGTTGTAGTATCTAACACACAGACCAACGAAAGATGTATTGACTTTAGTTAATCTAGTATATGGTTGATCAATTTTGTGCTTATTTCTAGTATTAAAATTATGCCTGTCACAAATGTTAGGTAATTGATGAATGTTCTTTCTAGCATACATAATATTTTCATAGATATACTGGCATGGCACTGTCATTATGTTGATTTCCTTGAACAGTTCTCTCAGGGAATCACGAGTCTTCAGGCAATAAATTGCTCTTATAGCCCTCTTTTGTAAAACGAATATTGAATGTATATCAGCTGCTCGGCCCCAAAGCAGTATGCCATAAGACATAATGCTATGGAAGTAGCTAAAGTAAACCAGCCTTGCGGTAGCTACATCAGTAAGTTGTCTGATTTTTCTGACAGCATATGCAGCCGAGCTCAATCGACCAGAAAGAGCCATTATATGAGGGCCCCATTGAAGTTTAGAGTCTAGTGTTAGTTAACCCTAAGAAAACTGTACTATTTACAAAATCTAATGGTTCATTATTCAATACTATGTTATGTGAAGTAGACCTTACATTTGGTAGTGCAAATTTTATACATTTCGTTTTTTTGGCGTTTAGGATAAAAGGGCAGTCATCACTATTTTTATTTTTGCTCCGAGCACACTCAGACACTCTCAGTCTTTTTGCAATCCACCCACTCACTCAATTCCTGGGATTATTGCCGCCTTTGCCGGGTCTAGTTATATAAATATTTATTTAATGGCGTCACATCTCATTACAAGTCGTATTTTGCCAATGTCATAGTAAAGAAATTATTATAAAATTATGGCGAGTTCGCCAATGTCCAGTGGAAGATTTACACAGGAATCCACATCACGAAGACGAGGGCCTGTGCACTATGATGACTCCGATAAGTTGACAGGGAAAATTATTGAAGTCGCAATGTCAGTCGCTTCTCTTAATCCAAAGATTTCGGTAAAAGCATGTATTCCAATCCAATCATCTAATAGACGTTCACTTTTAAAATCGTTTACTGCATAAAACCCAATCAAAATTATTCATTAAACTCTTCAATAAACATGTAAAACAAATATTGAAATAAATACACGTCCGTCATTTTCAAATGTTGACAAACGACCTCGGGTCTTGTCATCTGCCGTTATTCATAATCTAAGGGTCTAGTTGTATTGCGTGCACGTGCAACTGTCAATTTTGAATTTGGACAGATAGGGCGCGGGTACACTAGCGATTTTCGGGCGCGCGGAGTTATCGCGCCGATAAAAATGTATACAATTAATATGATCGACGCGCCGAGAATCGCTAGTATGCACGCGCCCTTAGTGGTTTCGAGCTCGTTTTAGCGCTAGTTCAGACACGGCGGGAACCGCGCGATTATAGAATCGCATGGAAATCGCGCGGGTCTTATTTATATGAGTTAGTTAGTAATCGTTCAGACATAACCGCGCGGTTAATCAAGCCGCGCGGTTACCGCAACCCAACCGCCAGAAAATAGAATCGCGCTGCTCCCGCGCGTTTCTATTACTATGGAGTCTTTACTTCGCGTTCAGTTGCGTTGCGGATACCGCGCGGTGAGCACGTCACTGTTCGTGAGTTCGCCATGGATCGTTTCGACACTGAACTATTTATTGATGAGGTGGAGAAGAGACCTGCAATATGGGACATTCAGTGTGATGATTACTCAAATAAAATTATCAAGAACCGAGCTTGGCAAGAGTTGGTGGAGATATTTGGAAATTGCGAAGACACGGTGGAAAAAAAGAATATTTTAAGTAAGTAGGTTTATTCACCAAAAAATAATTGACAGAATTATGTTATAATTATTGTTATGAAGCGTATATTATACTCTCCGTATACTTTAGGTACTTAAATAAATATAAACAAACTTCGGCTGCTTTATGCAGACATTTCGAGCATTTTTCAAATGAAGGTCACAACGGTATTACCATATTTCGTTTGTTTACATTTAGTTATGTACCTAAACATTACAAGTACGGTATGTTAGTTGCAGCTATATCTTTGTGTCTTGCCATGGAACACGCCCATCGTTCACAAAGTAATGAGCGAATTTATCTCTGATATTCAAAGATGACGGTGTCCCTCTTCCCGCATGCAAGGTATTGAGATTAGTCATGGGTGCATTATATAAAGTATCTTTAAATTTTAGACCATCTCTAGTCCGCACATAGTTATGTAGAACACAAGAAGCTTTTATTATATCTTCGGCAAAATCTATGTTTACATTTATAGGCCTATGAAAGATGCGCCATTTGTTCGCCAAAATACCAAAAGTGCACTCAATATTACGTCGGGCTCTCGATAACCTATAGTTAAAAATCATTTTTTCATATGGTAAACATTTGCCTGAATATGGGCGCACTAAATTTTCTGCGAAGCCGAAGGCTTCATCTCCAACTATAACATAAGGCATTGGTGTTAGGTCTACTTTAGATATTGGTTTAGGTGTTGGTATGTTTAATAATTTTTCTGTCAGGCGTTTATAAAAAACCGAATTTTTAAATATAGCAGAATCACTGCTTTTGCCATAAGCCCCAATATCAACATAAGTAAAGCAATAGTTGGCGTCGCAAAGTGCTAAGAGCACTATGGAAAAGAAATGTTTATAGTTATGATACAAAGAACCCGAATCAACAGGCTTTATAACTCGGATATGCTTGCCGTCTATAGCACCAATGCAATTTGGAAAATTTGCATATCTCTCAAAGTCTCGTGCTATTGTCTTCCAGATATCTTCAGTCGCTTCGGGCATGACTATGTTTACCAACTTATTCCACAATGATTTACATACTTCGCGGACAATTCCAGTAATCGTCGATTTTCCTAGGCGATAATTGTAGCTTAGTTCGCCAAATGAACAACCCGTACCAAGATATCTGAAACAAGAATATTATTAATAATGTTATTATTTTTAGGTACACAACTCCAAAAAAATGGAAAAACATACGAGATTGCTACAATAAAGAATACAAAAAAGAAAACACAACTCCTTCTGGTTCAGGTGCTCGTAAAGGAGCCCGATATATGTATTTTTCAAGATTATCTTTCCTGCAGAATAGTGTAAGTAATAAAGACACTACAACTAATATTGAAGAACAGAATGAAAGGCAAAGTGAGGAGACAAGTGAACTAAACGCCAATGCAACCGAAGCCACTGAAATACATCCCCCTAAACGTAAGAAAACACAAGTGCCAGAAGAAAAAATAGCTGTTTTAATAGAAAAAAGTATCGAGTCACGAAAAGATTTTCAGAATGAACTTCAAGAAAATAGTATTACCAAGCAAGATGACGACAAACTCTTTTGTTTGTCGTTATATAAAGAACTCAAAAAAGTACCAGAAAATAGGCGTTTAGCAACCAAAATTGAATTACTTCAAGTGATACAAAAAGGACAAAGCTTACCACCCCCTGTTCGCTACAATACTCAGCAGATCACACCTACGTATTGGCAAGGACAACAGTATACAAGCCCGTAAGGATATTTTACTACATCTGGATCATCTCCTCCTGTTCCGGCACCGTCACCGTCACCATCGCAATTTAGTTCTGGCTCTCAGTCCTCTACAGTTATAGAAAATATTTATGCTGATTTTGAAGAACAATAAATAAATCTTACCTTAAAGTTATTACGAGTTTCTCTTCCGGTGACACGCTTGGCCTCAAATGCGTTTCAGAGCCATGAAATATCTTGCCTGATCAGTTCAATTAGTTCATCAAAAGATTTTATTGACATTCTCAAATAGTCAAAAAAATTTTTATCATACATTCTTAATTCGGGATATAACGTTACGAACTGACCATGTACTAGTCGGTCACGTAATATTGGATGCACCCAATACCGCCTTTTTCTTTTCTTTTTTTTAAGGAGCAACCACAGTAAACACACTTCTTCGTCGACCTCCATTTTGAAACTGAGACGCTAACCCGCACGAAATCGCATACTAACCGCGCGTGTCTGAATAGCATCACAATTTTGCGGTTTGAAACCGCGCGATTCGTAAACGCACGATTCCCGCATGTCTGAACGCAGCCTTATGCAGTGTGCGGTGAGGTTCTGTGAAACAGAAGGTGGTAGGGCTTTTGTGGAAAGTCCGTCTGGAGAAGTACCACCCCCTTGCTTTTTTCTGCCGTTAAGCAGCAGTGTTTGCACTGCTGTGTTTCGGTTTGAAGGGCGAGGGAGCCAGTAAAATTACTGGCGCATTAGAGATACCATCTTAGTTCTCAAAGTGAGCAACGCGCTTTGCTGTCTTATTAGTGTCAAAATATGCCATTAATAAGACAGTAGGTGCTATGCTTACTTGTAACATAAAAAAAAAACTTTTGCTAATCTACAATGTAGTTGATTAAATCTGTTCTATCTTTTGCCGAACCAAAGTTCTACTCGAATTTTTTATCGGAATATCTGATACTGAACTATTTATCCGGCAGATTCCCCTCGGCCTGAACTCGGACGGTATACCCCTGGGCGTCCAGGTGGTGGCGGCTCCCAAACAGGACGCGCTGTGCGTGGCGGTCGCCAAACACTTCGAGAAACTCTTCGGCGGATACGTCCCTCCATGTAAAGTCTACTAAATGTTAAAACACACGCGCCTAATCCTGGATTTCATCATAATCTGCTTGTTAAATAATTTGGCAAGATTCTAGCGTGGCCGCTTAATTTAAGGCTATAAGTTGACAGGTCTAAAATATTGCTATCTTTGTTACTGCCTATAGGCTGAAAAAAGACAGCATCACTTTTAGACCTGTCAAATTTTAATCATAAATTTAGCGGCCACGCTAGAATCGCCCCCATTGTCTTGTTAGCTATTTTATAAACCCGAAGTTTTAGTAACAAATTATTCACCGTGTTTGTTTTGATTTGCGTTAACTTTAAAGGCACGTTCAGTTAACGAAACTGAACAACTTTCTTTATGAAACGTAGTTCGAAAAAATTTTTTTTTTCCTTTCATACAAAGTACGCTATCAGCTGATGCAGACACGGTCTATAGGCTGCTTCTAATCGACTGCGTTCCTTTCACTATGTTACTAAGATTGTAATTCTGAACAACTTTCCCTAAGGCCGGTATTTTGGGACACTGGTAGCGCGACTGGTTGCGCCACTGGTGTCCGTAACTAGGCACCAGTAAAGACACACTCTGCGGCCACAGTATTAAGGGCTATATTTCACTGGGAGTGGTAGCGCGACCAACAGCCGGACCGGTTGCGCCGCCAAATTGGCTACCACTCCCAGTGAAATATAGCCCTTAATAATGTGGCCGCAGAGTGTAGCGACTCTGGTGTCTAGTAACGGACACCAGTAGCGCAACCAGTCGCGCCACCATGGTGTTCCAGTGAAATACCGGCTTAAGGAACATAGATTAAAACACGAAAATAAATATTAACTTTCCATACAAAATGCGCTGATCCAGTTTCTATGGGAGTTAATTTTCTTTTTACTTCGATCTTAGGGATAGTTGTTAAATTTTATAATCCTACTGTAGTAACCTACTAAACGGAACGCAGTCAATTAGGAAAATGTACTGTTTTTAACCATTACTGCGTGATGGGTACTCGATAACCGAAACAGACCTTGCCCGTTAACAAAAAGAATATAATGAAATCAGGGCTTAGCATTGAGGTGCCTTTCACCAGGACTAACCTAGGTAACCTATGAGTTCACAGCTCTGGTGTGAAGGCAGCCTTAAACAGGCACAAAACGATACCCGTTCATTCTTTCGTCCATCAATACCTGATTTGCCGGCCGCTGCAGTAATGTACTATCGAACCAACTGATCTAACTCTTTTTACAAGAAATCGTTTAAATGGATAATAGTAGTTTATTTACATTATCAATGTATGTAGATAAATTAGTCAATAAGTCATTATAAATAAAAAATATCATTTAGCGCGTCCCCACGAGGTAACGTACCTAGCAGGCTGGCAGCTAAAATTAAATTGAAATTGTCATTTTGAATGCATGCTTCAGCGAAGTTCGTCGTACTCGTATTTGAATTTATGTTCAAAAAGCTTAAGCCGGCTCATGTTGTAATGTGGTCTAACATATTAAAATACCAGTATAACAGCAGAAACTTGAGCTAAGTATTAATATCTCGTAGTGAAATTTATTTCAGCTTATTTATAAGGCTTTTGTGTGGAGGCTTGAAACTTATATTTTTACTTGCAAAGCATTTTTTTATTATTTATTTTTTATAAAATATTTTGTTAGGTATATAAGATACAGTCTGGCAAAAATAGGGAACAAAAATTATTTATTTTGGCAATACCAAAATTCGTGAAAAGAGAAACTGTAAAAACCACAGATAAAAACCTTTTGTATAAGGAAAATTGCCTCATTGTTTTTGTCGGACTGTACTTGCGTTACTGTTAAAATGTATTTAAATAAATAAGGAAAAAAATATTTCGAAAATCGATCCTGAACCTGGAACATTAGGCAGAAATAAAATGGGAAATTGTTTAGTTTCACGGTCTGAGTAACAGATCAAAACAGTCCTCCCTGCGCAAGCGCATAATTCAATTCAATGTCACGTTCGCAAACTGTCACACTAGGTTTACCAAAGCAAAATGTCACGATCGCAGAATGTCACACCTAATCGTGACATTGTGCGAATGTGACATTTCGCGGACATTTCTTTTACACAAAAATACGTTTGTGACAGAGAAAATTTATACAACGTGTTAATGGAATAAGCGAAACCCTCATACACCACCAACTGATTTTTATTAAAATAAATCCATTCCCGTAAAAATGTTTGCCTAATACTGTTAGGCCTGTGAAACTCCGCATAGTAGTATGCAACGCGGCGCGGAAATGCGTTTGCCCAAGGCAGTCGATTTTACTTTTCTTTGAGTCATCTTAAGCTTATGGCGCCAAAATAGGTAAATAAGCATTTGCATCTTTAATTGAACAATATTAAATACCTACTTGCATCTCGCTCAGTATCTCATAAAGTGACAAAATCATCGCCTTAGCCCACCTGTCCGCGATTTAAAAACGTGTCCTAAGCTGTACATTGCAAGTATCGACTTTATGCTTAGACCATAAGGTTGAAATTTGTCGGGACCCCGCCTGGGAATGACTGATCTGTAAACGTTAGTTTACTATTATTTAATCTGTGATACTGTCTGGAGAACGTGACATTCTGCGAAGGTGACATTCTGCGAACGTGACATTATACACCGAGAGGAAAATAGAGCTCCCATTTTTTTAATACCTTTTACCGCAATGTCGTTGGTAGACAGTAGGTACGGTACACGCTGTCAATACATCAGTTGGTAGCAGTAAAAGGTCCCAGGTTCAAGCCCAATTCTCGTTGAATTTTTCCTTATTTACCTATTCATTTAAATTTAGTTAATATTTTGAATATTTTATTGGTAAAGGTTATAGAAATAAGGATAACTTAATATTATTTGGTTATGGCATTTAGTAATATCTAGGAATCTCTACACACAAATATTTCAGGACTCAATATTTTATAAGAAATGCGTATTTAGCGATTCAGGGTCAAAACGCAAATCTGTCACGCCATGATGCGGTTTCGAATATATTTGGTCGCATCACATAGGCTGCTGGCTTAGCATGCTGCCCGAGAGAAAATATATCTCGGATAAATGTCACTTTATTTGAGGAATTACGTCATCTAATCTATCACCTCCAAGCGCGAAGAAACGTCAGTGGAGGAAAATGTTTAGCAAATCCATAAATTACGTTTTTGATATTTTAGACAGAGATAGCTTTATACACTAATACATGTAGCCGTCCTTGTCAAACATAATGTGTCACACTGCTGGGATGTCAAAAAGAAGTGTTCATGCTTAAAGTCGCGTGCTAAGCCGGCTGGTTTCAGAGCGTGGCGTGTGACACGCGCGCGTATGAAAGTGCACTAGACTAGATAGTACGAGTAGGTAGCGTTTTAGAGCCGCGCCGGCCACGCTCTGCTACCAGCCATATAAGGTCCTACATAAATAGTGAACATAATTTCAGGATGTTACTTAAACTATCAAACTGAACAACTTTTCCCAAGAAACGTAGGTCGAAATACGAAAAACCAAATTTGACCTCCCATACATAATGCGCTATCAGCTCGTCATGGTCATTACGTGTGGGTTGCAAGGTCGACGACCGACCTCACTATCACGACCGCTATCAGCTGATACCACAGAACAACGATACTCCGCCACTCCGCCTGCGCGCGCACCCCCCCATAGAAGCGAAGAGAATAAAAAATTTGGTTCCTTATGGACTAGGTATACTATCCAATTTATGTAAGCGTTTATTTTGAATGCACATCATATACACATTAGTTGCTATACAACGTGTAACGGAAAGGTGTGATAATAATAAAGGATGTAAATCTGCCCATGAAACTGAACAACTTTTCCCAAGGAACATAGGTCGAAATAATAATATGAATTTTTGACCTCCCATACAAAACGCGCAATCAGTTGGTGCAGTTTCTATGGGAGGTCAAAAATTCATGTTCATATTTCGACCTATGTTCCTTGAAAAAAGTTGTTCAGTTTCATGGGCAGATTTACATCCTTTATTATTATCACACTTTTCCGTTAGACGTTGTAGAGACGCTGTCACTGGTTTTTTGCATCTTACTCTCTCGCAATAATGGTACGAGTACTATGTTTATCGCACTCAAATGACGCTAGTAGTGTGGGTGCGGAAAGCGTGTTAGTTTTAGTAAATGGTGACACTGATTTGTATGGAATGAAATAAAGAATTCGTCTCTAGATGCAGAGCAAGACGCATGGACTTCAGAGCTGATACAGTTTCTATGGGAGGTCAAAAATTTTCGTATTTCGACATATGTTCCTCGGGGAAAGTTGTTCAGTTTCATGGTTTGAGTAACATACTAAAATTATGTCCACTATTTTATTAGGGGCGCGTTTCAAATCGGGTAGAAATTACCCTGACAGCAGGATAACTAACTACCACCCCTTTTTTTCTAAAACAAATTGTAAAAAAGTAATATTATTATTATAGACTTTGGTCCATTTTGGCTGCTACTGAACACCAGTGATGTTTATAGGCGTCTCTTTATTCAGGCTTTTGTTGTATTATGTACATTCTTCCTTTGTTAAATAATAAAGTAAAGCAAAAGTAAAGGATAGCGTTATATGACGTCCATGTGTGTGGTCGAGACAGACTGCTGGCAAAGAGTAATTATTACCCGTTTTTGAACCCAACCTAGGACCTTATATTTATGTTTCACCTCATAATATCGCCACCGGTAAATAAGATGGTGTAAAAAATCGTGGTGTGTGGAAATCGGGATATGACCGCTAGTTTTATGTTCCTACTTTTGAAAATTATAACGCTACTTTGGTAAAATCGATGCATTTAGATTTTTTTAATTTAAAAAAAAAAGGAAAAAGTGATAGTGAGAAGATGTATTGTTATCGTAATTTCAGAAGTTTATTGTAACTTTTTTGGCTGTTAAAGACTGAAGCGTAAAGATTATATACTATTTTTGTACTGCAACCAATTTTTTAATTTGTATCTGCAACCCATTTTAATTCTTTTATTTAATTTAAAATTAGTTTTTTTATATGTCTGAGGCCAGAAAGTGGATACTTTCTGGCTTCTACGCGAGTCGCGTGGGCTCTCAAGGCGTTAGGGATATCGCGCACTAGCCGGCCACGACCACGGCCAGTGGCCGCAACGACCAGATTAATTAAGGAAGCCATATGCACGTCGCGCACTTGGCCGCACCACACCGGGCCGGCACGACTGATCGTTGCGACCAACTTACGTATACCTAGTATGCTATGAGCGCTCGCGCACCAGAATACGACCGCGAATGCGGCCAGGCTGCGGCCAGCCATTACAAAATGCAGCAGCTCGACAAATAACCGCCTTACGACCAGTCGTGGTCGTTGCCGCAAACTTAGCCGCAGTCCAACCGTAGGTTCTGCGACCAAGGTTACGGTCACGACCACAACTTGTGGCCGGCTAGTGCGCGAGATCCCTTAGTTCCGCTTTTAACCACCTGCCAGCATATCCTTGTCGTTCTATAAAACCAGAGACCTATACCGTGTGTGACAGGATTAGAAATAGTGTGATAAGAGAACGGTGTGGCGTAAAAGAAGACGTAGTGACCAAAATCGAGCAAGGGATGCTGAGATGGTTTGGTCATGTAGAGAGGATGAATGAACAAAGATTGACGAAAGAGATCTACAAGGCGAGAGTGAATGGAAACGTTGGAAGGGGAAGGCCTAGGCGAACGTACCAGGACCAAATTCAGGACGTTCTGAATAAAGGCCAGGTTAAAAGTACCCTAAACCGACGAGCATGTATGAAAGGATTGATGAAAGTACAGGAATCAAGGGAAGTATGTCAAGATCGTAGCAGCGTAATGTTATGCTATACCAGAGTTCACGATAGAAAATAAAAAAAAACAAAATTCACGTTAAACGATAGACTTAACGCATTTCTGTGTGTGTATTGTGGTTACAAAACGTGTACCTCGTGAATTGAAGATAAGGGACCTCGCGCATTAGCGGCCACGACCACGGCCAGTGGACGCAATAACCTGAAGCCACCATATGAACGTCGCGCACTCGACCGCAACGGCCAACTTAGTTAATCTGGTCGTTGGCCGTGGTCGTGGCCGTTAGTGCGAAAGGTCCCTTTAGGCCATGTCCCGACCTGGCATCAGTGGGCCGACCGACTCTGAGCGGCGTATCGGTCGCTCACTCAATTCTTTCTGTCGGCGTAGTAAGCTGACTGAGCCGCCGACCGGTAGCATAGTTTGCGGCGCCTTATAGCTGCTCACTGAATGAATCCGCAAGCGTAACGCCGCAGACTGCGTAGAGTGAGCGCTGAATGGACACTGGCTGTGCAATCTGTGGCCGTACATACTCCAAACTCGGAATGCCTAACCAAGATTGTACGACCTCGGAATCCGAAGTATTGGGGGGCGTTTCTGCGGTCGCACCAATTATGTCCGACCGACATGACTTTTCGAGTCTTTTCATAGGTCCGTTAGGTAAAGGGAACTCAACCTAACCGATCCAGAAGGGCATTGGTTAGGTTGAGTTAGGTTCTCTTGCGACCCCAACGCACGAACCGCGGCAGCGGCTGGCGAGTGCCAGGAGCGAACTTATGTCACAGAATACTTTGCTATAAAAGTCTGCTTGTACACGTTTTACGTGGCCGGTCATTATTGGACCGATACAAGAAAGGCCGGCCCAGTATCGTACAACCAAAGATGACCGCTATCGGAATTCATGTACAATGGATAGGTACCAATTCCGTGGTCTTGCAATCCGCGACAAGACAATCCTTGTACGAGCTTGTAATGCCTAGCCAAGAATGTACGACCCTGGATTGTACAACATCGGAATCCGAAGCCAGATGGTTGGATTCGTATTACGCGGTCGTACAATCCGTAGGCGTACATTCCGGGCACTCAGAAAACGTCACTCTTTCATGAACTCTATTATAGGGATCCACATACGCTACGCTGAATAAAATACATAATATTGAGACGAAATCGTTTATTAGAGTGTAAACAGCGATTTGTCGCCGCTCTGACTACAATAGATGTCAACAAACATCCTACTAGGTACTTAGTTTAATATAAAATGCCGACGCAGACATTTTATGAATCAGATAAATATTTGTCCATACTAAAGAAAACGTAATTTTTTCTTATCGATTAAAACAGGAATTTCTCGCTTTTAATTTTGTTACTTTTAGTTAGTTCTAAATCTTAAATGGCAAAAATGCATAGAGAGGATCGTACACAACTAACATCGATATCGATAAAATGAAATAGAATATCATATTCAGTTGTCGTAATTACCATAGGTTTGAATAGATTCCCGTTCGATAGAACTAATAATTAAAAAACAAATCTGTGCTGATAAATTATTTCATGAGTAGCGCTTAGGACGTAACAATTTTAATAGCAACGAACATTCTAGACTTCAAGTCGTAGGATTGTATTTGTTTATGACGATGAAAAATACACATTAAATGTCTGCGAGCGGCACGCTTGTTTGAGGTTTACTATAATATCACTTAAGGATCACGTTAAGGAATGAATCGTTACATCACATATAACGGCACCCTGCTAGTAATTTCATTATTTACAATTACTAAATAGTTTGTACATATACGTCTGTAGATTTAAGATAATTATACAAGATTAGAAAATATATTGTCTCGTTTTATAATCTATATGTTGCAAGAAGTTTGGATGAACGTGCAGAAGCGAAAGATTATCTCCAATCTACAGACTTGAACAAAATATTGATAAAAATTTACTAAAATTCCATACTTTGATACGTTTGAAGTTAGTTGTTTTTACCCTAATTAAGTTTTATATAATTCTTTGATCAAAGCTCTTAATTTGGACAGTGCAAAAATTAAGTATTTTCTAAAGCTACATCAATAAGAATCAAGCACACACATTTCTCGTTGGTTATAATTTATCGATATAATAATTTTATCGATACATGTGCAGCACTAAAAATTGTTCTAGATCCTACATAATAAATCAGAAATAAGTCGTCAAAATAGGTGCCCGCACACAATTAAACTTAAACGCGATCCGAGATGTAGCAAAGAGAAACCTAGATTGATCGCGATCCAGATTGAAGGTCTAAAACGAAGATTGAAGGACCGCGATCTAGCTTTTTTTTATTTTCTTTAGCTGGATCACGAGCAAGATTGATTGTGTATGGGCACCCTACGGGTGCCGAAACTAATATAATACAAAATGCTTAATTCGCCCTTGTTGTCATATTGGCTACTTAATATAACTGACCATCGAGAAAAAATTAAATTCTTGGGGGAAATGTTTCAGTTCCTTAGTCTGAAGCCACTGTTTCCACCCTGTATATATCAGTTTTTATTTTCTTTGGTCAGTTAGGGTTCCCGCACACGACCGAGAATCGGTGACCGATTTTTGTCGGCATCCCGCTCTGACGTGTTATCACCTGGATCTTCCGTCCTTGTCCTGGCCGATAATCGCCCACCGATTCTCGGTCGTGTGCGGGAGCCCTTATGAGTTGTTGGTAGGTACTATCGCGGACTTAGGCATGTGCCCAGTTTAGATTTTTGCCATCTGAATTCTGCGCACTTCTTGTTAGCAAACTATACCACAGATAATATAGTAGTACAGATGCCTCACGTCATAGAACGAATTTGTGCCGAAAATTGTTCGCGCTATTTTTTCCATAAGGTATTTTCTTAGAATAAATTGATATCTGGATGTTAAAATTGATTTAATGTCATAGTTTACACCTTTACCTACCAATCTAGTAGTAACATTTAGTTTAATTATTAGAAACAAAAGGGCCAAATGAATTCGGGCTATTTACTCCATCGAAAAAACCGTGGTACGGTATGGCACCCCATGACTATACCTACTTTTCAATATTTCCATGATGACCAAGACGCGGCGGGGTAGGTTTTTATTTTTTAAGTGCAATGAGTCCCGAGTTTAGTGGTGATCAGGCGACAGTTGCCACGATAGTACCTATAACGTCAACATGACGTTGCGTAGAAGCTTAATTCAAGAATTAAAATACTAAATAAAGAATAAGCGGCCAGGCCGCAATAGCTACGGACATACTATCTACTATATTACGAAATTCGTAGTTGGAATCATAAAACGCGGCATAGGTTTACTAATCAATTAACACAGGATTCTGCAATCACAATCTTAAATTACTAAGCATAATCATATTACAACACATAAACTTGTACATGCTGATATTATCATCATGATCATGTTCTAAAAGGTACATAATTATGGACACTAAAACTGCATAATTTCGTAGGAAAACTATAGCATAGACGAATAATAATAAGACTGTCAATCCCCATACTAGAAAACGTATACCCGAAAAGGCATAAAACTCATGGAAACTAGATGGCGCTTTCAAATAATCTGGAAATTAATTATGGTCTACAGAGTATTCTGCCAAAAAATCATTCAAAATTTCAACATAGTTTCAATGTATAGAAACGATAACATTGAAATTCGGTTTATTTTTTTAGCAGAATACTCGATAAATCATAACTTCCCGGACTATTTACTGGCGCCATCTAGTTTTATACTTATCCGGGTGACGATTTCTACAAGGGGATGGTCAGTCCTTCTTAATGTTCGTCCATGACTATAGTCGCAAACTTTAAAATACTGTAATTAAAAATCAACAACTAATTTGTGCCAAAATGACATTACTTTAAAAGTTTCGTGTCTCATCCATTTTTTTTCTTTTATTCCAACGCTTACCAACATATTTTGCAGCCATGACACTAAAACCAGAGTGTATTTGACGGAAAGAATAACATTGTTATACAAACTTGTTTTTTCTGACAGCTTTAAGCCGATAGCTTTTGACATAGCTGCAAAATGTGTTGGTAAGCGTTAAGGGCAATACACACCAAAGCCGCCGGCCCGCCGACACAGCCCGACGACACAACCCGGCGGCCTATTAAAAAGAATCATGTCGGCAACATTTGCCGCCGACATGTCAGCGACTTGCGTACATACAAAAGTCGAGCCGCCGACATGTCGCCGACAAAGTTTTCCGCCGTGTAATGAGTGAAGTCGCCAACATAGCCCGCCGACAAAAAGTTGCCAACATATGTCGGCGGGCCGGCGGCTTTGGTGTGTAGACACCGAAAAATTACACAAAAACACGAAACAACAACATTTCTTTACATGTTTTCCACCCTACTCGGCAAACAAAAACATTGTTTCTATTTCCTTTGTTTCGTATTTTCTGATTATTTCTGATGCAGGAGACACGGCATAAGCTATACTGAAATCGATTTAAAATAAGTTCTTTTTGAAAACTTGATTTTTAGGGAGAATTTTTGGAGGAAATTCGGACAAAATTGTACATAGAGTTGTTGACATAATATCAACGTCATCTTCTTGAGGGGCCGGGCGTGCTGATTGTCAAAAAAACCTGATTGAACGCACGGTATCAAGCACGTAGAAACAAAACCAGTGTAAGCTTAACCAGCGCTAAGATACAAACGCCCGAAACTAGAGACCTGCTCAAGGACAAAGTGTTTCCACCGACGTGCGGCCGTGTGTACTACGATGAAGTGAAAGATGCGTTTGTCTATCCGTTCGCTACGGATTCATCGTGTGCTGAGCAAAGTTATTTGTAAAAGCCCGCTTGGAGTGGATTGGATTGGGCTGGCACTTATTTAAAACACATTTTTTATGAACTAATTAGGTTGAAATTTTAATTTCTTTTCTTAATTTTTTTGATAAATAATCTCGTAAGATGGCCACGTGGTGAAAGTTTAGGGGGAGGTTGTAACGGGCCAAGGCGCTATGTTTGCTATGACTGCGTCACCAGGTAGGTGGGTAGGTTAGTGCTGTGGGGCTCACCTAAACATAAGTTAAAGTACAGACAACGAACCTAAGGGCTATTTAAAATACCCTTAGTGTCATAGGATAGTAGCCAATTGCGTAAATGAAAACGTAAAAATGATGTCGCACTTCTTTGATGTTACTGAGACGGGGGTGTTTGATTTCGAGCATTTTTTCTTATTCATCTAAACAGAGTATCTTCTAATGGTAATAAACATCTTCCGGAATTAGAAAGTCCTCTTCTCTGCATGGTGTCACGCGGCCAGTCGTGAGAAGAAGGATCTTGCTTTACAGGAGCAGATAAAACGGAAAAATTACGTCGCACTTTTTTTAAAGTTACTGTATCTATAATAAAGTTAACTTTTTCTGTGGTATCAGAAAATCCTCTTCTCTCGGTTTGCTGGCCCTTAGACTCTCACGGGGTGGTGTCACGCGGCCAGTCGCGAGATGAAGGACCGTCCGTCGCAGGGGCAGAGCGCCCGCGCCAGGCGGGCCAGCAGCGGGGGGCGCGCGGGGGTGGCGGGGGCGGGGGCTGCGCGCGCGGACAGGCACGCGGGGATGGCCCGCCGGCCAGCGCGCGTACCGTCGCCACACAGCCGCCGCAGGCCTCCGCCCTCTGAGGACAACGGATTCCGTCACCCGACCAATAAATTTATCGATATTGTTTGGATTACACTATTCGATGTCAAAGAAATCCCTAGGTGCAACGTCATGGCGGGGCAAACTCCTGGGGCCACAGGTCATAACATCCAATGAACCGTCCACTGCAGGACAGCCGCCCGTCCAGACCTCCAGCAAGAATGCTATTTGGTATTTTTTTCACACCTTGGGTCGAAATTTTTATACGGATCCCTAACGTTTCTAAAAATATTCTATAGCCTATGTTCATCAGGGATAATGTAGCATTCTAATGGCGAAAGAATTTTTCAAATCGGCCTTGTAATTTCGGAGCGTATTCAATGCAAACAAACAAATAATCAAATCTTTCCTCTTAATAATATTAATATCGTAAAAAATATACGTAATAACCTTTTCGCAGTAATTTCCTGTAGTTTGATACCAAATTCGATTTTAATTTTTCAAAAAAATGTGTTTTGCATGCTCCGATTTTTTTAAACTTAGTATATCAAAAAGATACAAACAAAGAACTAAAAAATCAAACCCCGTTTTCGTGTGAATGAATATGACCCCTAAGGCTACGCTACTAAAATAAGAGAAACAAAAATTGTAACTCGGAAATAAACTAAAAACTAAAATAAATTAGCCGAAATGCTCAAGTCATAATTGCACTTACCACTTCTGGAATAGCTTCAAGTATCGCATACTTCAAGTTAACGAAATGTTTAACTCGCCACTTCACTTAGTAATTTGCAATTTTTGTATGTTTGTAATCACTATATAAATTAGTTCTTTCAGATTTAGTGTACATTTTTTTTTATCATCAAATATGTTAATTTTACTTAATTGGTCGATTTTTCTCGATCCTCAAAAATCGTATCATAAATACCAACAATTTGAAGTCAAAGTTTAGATTTCGAATGCATATGAATTTATATGTAAGCACGAAGCTTTATTGCAACTATAAATCAATTTGTACACGATTATCAATTGTTTAAATCATGATTAGAAAATTGCGTATAAATGTGAAAATTCCCCTTTTTTCATCGTGTTTAATAAAAGAATAGCAAAAAATATTTTTAATTTTTGGCTTTCGATTTCTTCAAAACAAAGATCACAAAAAATTCAAAAGATAAAGAAGAAAGAAAAACAACATAAAAGACAACACAATAAATACTTAAAATCAACATTTTATTTCAAAAGAATGTATTACACAGCCTTTAGTCAAAACTTTAGCTTTCGAATGTTACTGCAACATATAATCTATCTTGTAATGGTATAGCTGCCGGCATATCCTTGAACCCTAATGCGCAGGTTCGAATACAGCAGCTGCGCATTATCAGGTCGGGTCTAATATGCCGCCGGGTGTACCTCAGCTGGGGAACTTGGCGTAGAGCGCGTAGTGCAGCTCGTAGCCCGCGAACCGGCAGTACTGCGCGTCGCGCTGCTGGAACCCGCACAGCGAGCCCCCGCCCGACAGCTGCTTCGGGGCTTCCGCGCACACAGAGTCCTCAAACAAACAAATACATTTTAATTTTACTATCAAACTGTTTTAGTTTTTTGAGTCAAATGTTAGATAGGTTTCATTATTTATGCTAGCCTATGGCTATGATAGAACAGAAATATTATTGGAGGATTTTGGTAGCCCGTAGCATTTCAGACCGTCTTACAGCTGATATTTCATAAAGATGCTAGTTACATGAGTATCGAAGACTGGTCAGAGACATCGTTCAAACTCAATCTATCCATGACACCTGATTTCGGAGGTTTATGGGAGGCTGTCGTATTGGTATTTACCGGGGTAGCGATGGCAGTGAGCAAGAACTTCTCTGGGAGGAAGAATGGACAGCTTCTAGTTTTATATAAAGCCCAAGTCCGATCCTGCATAGAGAATTGCTGTCACCTTTAGGATGGCTCAGCCAAATACCAACTAGCTGCACTTGACTTGATAGATCGCAGAGCCAATAAGCTCGTTGGTGATGAGATGTTGGTGAAAACCAAGTTTTACAGCCTAGCCCACCGGCGCAAAGTTGCATGTCCGTCGATCTTTTACAGATTGTACTTCTGAGAGTGTGCTCAAAAGCTCCACGAGCTTAGTACACTATCTCCCTCCATCGGGAGTCCAGACGCACCGCAGGGTATCGCCATACTTGGTTGATATTCCGCACATTTGCACAAAGCGCTTTGAAACATCTTTTGTAATGCGCACGGCTAAAGAGTGGAATTCTCTACCTGCGTCTGTGTTCCCGAGTTCATATAACCCGAATCTATTCAAGTCGCGAGTGAATAGGTTTCTTCTGGGCAAGCTCGTTCTATCGTTGACCTCATCTCTGTCTTCAAGACTAGATCGAGGTGAAGAGTAAGCCTATTGACAATAAAAAAAGACATACCCAGCGCGTGATTTATCACGTAGTCAAATGCAGCGGGCAGAGCACGTCGTTCAAAGTCATTCTCCCCATGACACCTGATTTCGGCGGTATGTGGGAGGCTGTGGTCAAGCGGTGACTTGCCCCTCATAAAGATACTTATTACCCGAGTGGCGAAGACGGTGAGCACGAATTTGCCCGGGCGGAAGGCTTGCAGCACGTGCGTTCTTTATGATTACGTAGTCAAATGGCAATGGACATAGTAAGCATTCTACCTATGACAACCGTTACGGAGGTATATGGGAGGTTGATGTCAAGCAGTGATTTCCAGCTGATATTTCATATAGATGCTAGTTACTGGATTAGAGACTGGCAGTAGGCAGAGCACTTCGATTGAAGTCAATTTAGAAGGAAGAGAACCCATGACACCCGATTTCGGAGGGTTATGGGAAGTTATCGGCAGTAATCTTAGCTGAAATTCCATGTGTATGCTAGTTACCGGGGTAGCAAAGGCGGTGAGCACGAACTTTCCCGAGCGGAAGGCTTGCAGCACGAGCGTTTTTCATGATCACGAGGTCAAATGGCAGTGGGGCAGAGCACGTCGTTCGAAGTCTT
This sequence comes from Athrips mouffetella, assembly GCA_947532105.1. NCBI lineage: Eukaryota > Metazoa > Arthropoda > Insecta > Lepidoptera > Gelechiidae > Athrips > Athrips mouffetella. Next base: position 3,303,441 of record OX383976.1, on the reverse strand, counting down.
TCTACCCATGACTCCCGATTTCGGCGGTATATGGGAGGCTGTGGTCAAGCGGTGACTTGCAGTTTATCAGCATTATATTTCATAAAGATGGTAGTTACCGGAGTGGCGAAGACGGTGAGCACGAACTTGCCCGGGCGGAAGGCTTGCAGCACGCGCGCGACCAGCTCGCTGTAGCTGGCGGCGGGCACGTTGCTCTCGAACGACACGTACGAGCACGCGCGCTCGGGGGTGATGTGGATCGTCATGTAGCAACCCTAAGGAAACGCCACTTTAGTATTCAACTGGGAAAGAAAACATTCTCCATACGATCAGTCAGGGTTACCAAAAGCCCAATCGTGCTTTTACAAGGTGTAACGGAATTTATATAAAAACCCTGACAGATATGAACCTGCCCGTGAAACTGAACAACTTATCCTAAGGAACATAAGTCGAAATACGAAATCATAAAAATCTCCAATTCAAAATGCGCTATTAGTTGACGCTGTTTCTATGGTATTAAGTTTTAGTTCCAGTTACTATAGTGGTTGGTTTGTGTTGTTGCGATGGTTCGTATTTCGACAAATGTTCCTTGAATAAAGTTGTTCACTTTTATAGCCAGATTCGCATCCTTCAGGGATGTCATAACCTTATTGTTAAACGTTGTAAAGCTGTCAAAAAATACATAAAGCTAAATCTAGGTCATTACAGGTGATTAAAGTTGTATTTAATTTCGAGTGTACCGCTAAAACCCTAACAGCTATCAATAAAAAAGATCATCATAAAAGTTTCCTGCTCTGTCTGACTGAGCGCCAAGTACACACACCGCAGATCGTTGGAAACCCTTTGATCTTGAGCGGGTCTCAGGTTTCGGGCATTTGTAGCGTAGCGCAACATTAAATGAGTATTTTTTGAATTCTCATGTCCCAAGACGCTTGCTCAGCTAACGAATTGAAACAACTTTAGTAATAATTACGTTCAGCTTCTACAGGTTTTGTTTTTACGTGCTTGCTGCATACCTACAAGTCAATTTTGATGTTATTTATTAGTCCATACTAAAACCGCAGTAAATATATAAGCTAAAGCAGTATGGAAACTCGGGGCTTTTTTTGAAAAAAGAACTATTCTACGTCGGAGCGTCAGGGTTGTAACCCAGAATTTTTGAAATAAGTAGTATAAGGAACTCAAATATTGGGTGCTTCTATCAACTTTGTTCCTTTCAGCGTGTTTTCGGACCGTAAAACTAAACAATATTTCGTAAGAAGTCGAAACACGAAATAATACTGTTATGTCCAATTGGCAATAGCATTAGAAACTGCGTCAGCCGATAGCGCGTTATGTATGGGGGGCAATTTTTTTCGTCTTTCGACTAGGTTCTTTAAGGAAAGTTACACAGAAAATTAAATTTAGCAGACAGTCTTGCATAAAATGTTAAGTCAAAATTTTAAAATACTTAGTCGCCTTTTAGCACCCAAGGGAAGGTTAAGTCACTTATAGTCACTTTTATCACACATATTGGGGCAGATCGAAACACTTAATCGCCTTTTACGACACAAGGAAAGGTTAAGTCACTTAGTCGCCTTTTATTACACAAGGGCAGATTAAGACACTTAGTCACCTTTTACCACTCAAGGGAAGGTTAAATCACTTAGTCGCCTTTTATGACACAAGGGCAGATTAAGACACTTAACAAGGGCAGATAAAGACATTTAGTCGCCTTTTATGACATAAGGGCAGATTAAGATACTTAGTCGCCTTTTATCGCACAAGGATAGAGACATACTTATATCATCATCATCATATCAGCCGAAAGACGTCCACTGCTGGACATAGGCCCTATACAACGTGGTAATTAAATAAGAGAATTTTCAAAAGTCGTAGAACAAAAGTTGTTCAGTTTCATGTCCAGAGCCACCACCCGAGAGGTTTTGCGTTATTTAATTAACACGTTGTATGTACCTATTAGTTTGTATTATGGTTTGGCACGCACGACTTACTTCAGCGCGAAAACTGCTTATTTTCCTGTAGCGGTGTGCGCATGTGTGAGTGCGCCAGTTTTGGACGTTTGTTTGGAGTTTCCATACTGCTTTAGCTTATATATTTACTGTGCTAAAACTTTATAGACCTTTCACACAACACATCTAAAACTACTCACCGAAAGAAATCCTCAATGCACGGATAAATACAATTTCAATAAACGATAATCGGTTAAGAGGAACTAAATAGGTACTTACAGTAAATAGTTGTTAGAGAAGTAGTAAATGACTTACAGATGGTAAATCCTTATCTCCCTTTGGTTGCAAAATCAAATAAGAAAAATATGTTTCCTCATTTTCATTCGAAATATTTTTAAATTAATTTTGTTTCTTCCGAATCTCTATCTTTTCTTCCGACTAACATACTGGGGTCATCAAGCACCACGGTCCATGGTGCTAGCCGCAACGCCAACAAGCGTGGTGACTATGGATATTCTCCAATATATAAACGTAACTAGCTGTTGCCCGCGACTTCGTCCGCAAGGGTTTCTATCTATCTGACCATCCATCCATCCACCCTCCCGTCTATCTGTCGTCCGTCCAACCGTCCGTCAAACCATCCCTGTCCCTGCCCCTCTCCTACCCCTCCCTCTCCTCGTCCCTTTTCTTGTCCCTCTCCCTTCCCCTATTCCTATCCCTACCCCTAACGCCATCTTTACCGCTATCCCTATCTTCATATAAACATAGAAACGACACCCATATTGATTTCTAGACATTTCAATCCTATCGCACCCCAATTTCACGTCCACCACGTTGAATTTCAAAGTTGTTGTAGTTTTCGTAATCAGCGACCCGATGAACCATACAAACAATACCCATATTGGTTTTTAGACTTTTTCTCCCCATTTCTCTTTTTTAGGGGTTGAATTTGGGGTGGAATTTCAATAACAGTGATGAACGTTGCATAGAATTACAAACCTAATGCCTAAATAATAAATTATGTGGATTTTACTTTAAAAATAAAGGATTTTCAACTTCATACCCCCTTTTCACCCTTTAGGGTTTCAAATTTTCAAAAACTTTGAGATACGTGAATATAAATTTTTTGTCGTAAGCCTAAATACAAAATTTGAAGATCCTAACTTTAAAACTGACGGACTTAGCCTAAATAATAAATTATGTGGATTTTACTTTAAAAATAAAGGATTTTCAACTTCATCCCCCTTTTCACCCTTTAGGGTGTAAAATTTTCAAAAACCCTGAGATACGTGAATATTAATTTTTTGTCGTAAGCAAAACTGACGGACTTTCATACAAACTTTCATTCCCTATTTTACCCCCTTAGGGATGGAAATTTGTAAAACCCTTTCTTATTGCACCGGTAAACCTCATAAGGAACCTACATGCCAAATTTGGAATTTCAGGACCCAGCGGTTTGGGCTGTGCGTTGATATGTCAGTCAGTGAGTCAGTCACCTTCTTCATTAACATTATATGCGTTTTCCTGTGGGAATGAAGTGCTTTCCCGCGGTAAAAAGTAGCCTATGTGTTATTCCAGGACCTAACCTAAATGTGTACCAAGTTTCATTAAAATCCATTCAGTAGTTTTTACGTGAAAGAGTAACAAACATCCATCCATCCATACTTACAAACTTTCGCGTTTATAATATAAGTAGGAAGTAGGATAGGATAAGTGCGTATTGACCCTGAACTGAAGATGGATGAATCTGGCAATAAAACTGCAAGGAACATAGGTCGAAGTACAAAAAAGCATTTTTTTATCCCATCTATTCGAAATACGCTCATCGGTTCCTCAATAAAGGCGAGCAAAATAGCTGAAGGACATTTTGATCCGTTTCTTAACACGTTCGCGGACGGAAGCTCTATAGCATCCGTTTTTTTTTTCATGATTGGACGCGGATTTCATAGCATTCGAAGTTTGTTCTTAATTCGGTTTTCTCTTCCCAAATTATGAAAGTTTATAATTTTCAGTCACATTTCAATTAGTCAAGAAGTTTTTACTGTCCTTTTATGATGTTTTTGCACACATTCAAAGTTTTTTGAAATCTCGTCCTCCGTATCCTCTTATTACGCACACAGATGCTTTAGCATTCCTATTTGTATGGTTTTCATAGCGGGTACCGTCACATTGAATGGTCTACAGTAGAAGCTATATGACAATGTTGCTATAGCAGTTCAAAATTTTTCACACATTTTTTTTGTGTCAATCTTGGGTGACTTATTGTCCGCGAACATGTTAAGAAGTTGTTCAGTTTCATATCGTAAGAAGTTCGGCAGATTCACATCATTCATGCTTATTGGTAGCTTGCACTCATTTTTGCTGGTAACTTACGTCTTTAGCGACTCCGTTCATGGAGTAGCCGCAAGGATCGAACAGGAAATCGTCGATCACCATCCCGGGAATCAGCTTGTCTATACCCGCCACCTGTAAAAAAAAAAACAGAAACAATAGTTAAACCATCATAACATCCCATGAAAAACGTCCACTACAGGACATGGAGCTCCTTCCAGAATTCTAGTTTTTGCTGGAAATATGTGGAGGGGAAGTACCATAGTCACCTCACTTGTTAGCGTTACGGCTGACACCATGGACCGCGGTTGTAGGTGACTGCAGTAAGTAAGATACAAAGGAGGATGCTGCTGCCTAGCGTCCAGTTAATCCTTAGTCGCCTCTTACTACACCCACAGGTATGTATGGGTATCATTAAATAACCAAGGAGATTTATAAGTTCACAAAAGAGCGTCACGTTTTGTAAACAAATAATAAACAAATAAACAAATATTGACTCTTGACCTCGATCTAGTCTTGAGGATAGAGATGAGGTCGACGATGACTATCCACTAGCGATTTGAATAGATTCGGGTTATATGAACTCGGGAACACGGACGCAAGCAGAGAATTCCACTATTTAGCCGTGCGCATTAATGCGCACGGCTAAATAAAAGATAATAATAATAAATAATAAAAAGATGTTTCAAAGCGCTTTGTGCGAATGAGCGAAATATCAACCAAATATTAAATATTTAATGTGTAAGGTTATATAATTATGTAAATTTTAAATTTTTTATGTTACTGCAACTTTTCAATTTATAATTTTTGACATGATATATTTTTAATGCGGATTTTAATTATAATTTTAATAATTAATTTTAATTTATACACGCTTTTGATTAGATTTATTTATATAGATTTTTGTAGCTACTAATATAGCATTAAGATTTTGTACTAACAATAATTATGGATTGTATTATCTGAAATAAAGTATTATTATTATTAATAATAGAATATAACTAAAATGTATGGTATTGACATTAGCTGTCACGCAACGTTTCGATAGCTAATACCAATCGCATACATTTTCATTTTATTCTACTAGCGTTATCTCTAGCTAGGTCTTAGTCTAGTTTAGCTATAATAACTAACAACTTTCTATCCGACTAGCTAAAGCCCGCGACTTGCTTCGCGCGGATTTTGAAAAAATTTTTGCCTTGCCGTCGTTCAAAATATTTTCACACCAAATCTCATCAAAATCGATTTTCAGCGGATTAACCGTGAAAGCATTAGGTTTAGGTACAAGATTAATTTTATTCCGGGTCTTATTTGCGCGATATTTGCAACTAGGCAAAATAAATTACCTTACTATTTCCGACGTTTCGGCTGAGTTGCATCAGCCGTGGGAACGGGTAGTAAGGTAATTTATTTTGCCTAATTGCAAGTATCAACCCGGAATAAAAGAAACATATATGAGAAGTGCGAAAGTTTAAAACAAACATTACTGACAAGAGTTGCTTTCGCATTACAATATTATTAGGATATTTGGACTTGGATATTCGGATATTGGAGGGATTTGGATAGATATTTGATATTCGGATTGGATTTTGATGTTATGATTGGATTTGGATGGGTTTCTTGAGGTACCGGTAGTACCCAAGTGCAGTTAAGCGGTTGCTTAACTGCACTTTATCGAGCAACCTATTGAAATATTCACGAGCGCTTCAAGAAACCTAGCTCCAAGTTTTATTTCTCAGAATGCAAGCCCTAAACGACCTTTGTTTATGGCATCCGGTATCCGGCGACTGGGGCTGGTTCGGAAGTCAAATAATGCGTATTTTGGCTGGTTGTTAGACAGCTGTTTTTATAGTGTTAGAGAATATATAGATAATGCTTGTAATTCAAAATAATATTTGTTTATTTTTTTTTAATTCAATATCTAATGTTAAGTATAATTTTTCAATTTATTATATCAATTTTTCTAAATATAATTAATTTTAAGTTTGACATAGTTATTTAATAGTTTGACATATTATTATTTTGCACGCCTGTTAATACAGGCCGAATACACTAAGTACCTGATAATTATTATGTTAGACCTTTGTATACTGTATTCTTGCAAATAAATTATTTGATTTGATTTGAAAACGCGAGCAATCAACTGAAAAAAAGTTTGGGTACCACCGGCACCCAAAAGCACGTGAGTGGTTATTGGAAGTTTGGATTCGGAATGACTAACCTTGGTAGCCTGTGCCGCGCTCTCCGAGTTGGCTCGCGAGAAGATGTCCATGACCTCTGGGTCCAGGTCGGACATGAGGATCTCGATGGTCTGGTCCGGCTCCGACACCGAGCACACGTTCACTTCGCGCTGCTCCTTCTCCAAAGCGTCCACTGTGCCTGAAAATATATCAAAGAGCATTTTATACATACTGAAAAATCTGATAACCTTTTATCTTCCCGGCTGTGGTGGTGCAGCGTTGGTGCGGAGACGAGTTAATTAAACACTGGTTGATGTTGAAAATAGAACTGATTTATTGAGGAAATTGTCAGGCTTAAATACTAGGTTTTTTTGCAAAAGGGTCTCCTATTTGGGTAAGTTCGCAATTCAGATAGCTTGCTTAGTGGCTCCAGTAGTAGGTGATAAGGCTATTGTGCAGAGTCTGTCTGAGGAAGTATCACCCCCTTGTCTATTTAAGCCCTAAGGCAGCAGTGTTTGCACTGCTGTGTTTCGGTTTGAAAGATAAGGGTGTCAGTGAAATTACCGGCACACGACATACCATCTTTGAGTAAGGTGTTCATTTTACGTACTGTTTAAGGAACGTACACACGGCCGCACATCAGTAGAAACACTTTTGGACCTTATGGCGTGGTAATAGAGTTGAAAAAGTTTCTACCGACAAGCGGTTGACCGTACTAAAATTTGGCCAGCATCAGGCCCTGGATAAAAGCCTTTTCTAACACCAAATGTTACTTTTGACTTTAAAACAATGGAGCGAACACAGAGTCAAGTCATTCTCCTAGTCTGTATGAGGTAGTGAAGTGTAAAACATCTCCTAGTCGACTATAGGTACTAGTCGGTCGAAAAAGTTTTACAAAAATCAAGAAATCTTTAAAAATGTAGTGTTTTAGCTAAATTTTATTTGCGAAACTGAAAATATACTTTAAATACACTTTTGTGAATTTATTATTAATTAATTTTTTGCTAAATTAATACTAAGAACGGCAGCGTAAATGATCCGTAAAAGCCATTTTATGTGTGATTATTAACATATTTTTTTACTGAATGGTTAGTATTTTTACCAGAAAAACTGTGATAGTAACATTTATTAGTCAAAAGTCATATATTTCTCAGAAGAAAGATAAAAAGTTTACGTTTTTGTAATATTATAAATATCCATACATTTTAGTAGATCCAATGCAAGAAATGGATACGCTTATGGCTCTCTCCTTAGAAGAAAGTACTGCTTCTTCAATATTAGGAGCGAACGTAACTTTATTCGCGCGAAAATTAAGAGATATGTGTTTATCTAGCTAGGGCATCGTGTGTAGGAGGCCAAATGGACCCTTTTTTATTTAGTGGTCTTCTGTTGTTAGCCTGAGTGGCTGTTACAGTGTCTACTCACGCTACAATCTCAATCACAATCAGTTGTCGCAATCTGCAGATTGCCATCAGAATGCAACGTAAGTACGCAGATTGGGACTGATTTCCAACTAATTGTCAAATTGTACAATCCAATCTTAGCAATCTACAATCTGTCAAACTAATTGTGTCCAAATTGCAACGTGTGGAGCGTGATCGCATGCAATTTTCATAGTTTTAGCTCTATGGTCGCATGTTTCCGACTCTATCTATAGGACGTATTCTATCTAATCTGTGGCTGCCATTTATTATTGTTGTTAGATAAAAGCAATATTTTTAGCCACTATCATCTTCTTTTCGACGCTAATTGCTTGTAATTTGATGAATCGATGGTAAGCACAAGTCCCGCATGTTGGAATTTCAACAGTTTTGAAAATTTTGAAATTTCGCGGCATGAAATTATGAATATTGCTTCCTAAGTAGAACACAGCCAATCTCGATTCTATAGATTGTGACAAGAAATTGTGATTGAAATTGTCGCGTGAAGAGGCCCTATTACAACTTCACCGGACGGGTGGGGAGCGGAAGGCTCTACCCAGATAAAACTCGAAAGGCTACAAGCCTAAGGGCGCCTCTCGGAGATCGGACCTCGGCCTAGCTTGTTGCAGGGAATCGGAGTGAATTGCCGGGGATCGGAGAGATCAAAATGAACCCTGTATGGCAAGACCAATGGAGCAAAAGAAAATGTGTATATACCTTCCAGCGGCAAAAGTGTGTAGAGATACCAGCAGTCTTTCTCTGGGCCCATGATGTATGCGCGCCCGTCACCGAAGAAAGAATCTAGGAGTTCCACCTGTAACAAAACATTAAATTATAGTTATACTAGCTAGTGCCCGCGACTTCGTCTGCGCAGGTTTCTAAATTGTAGCCTATGTGTTATTCTGATGTACAAGCTATATTATTGTAAAGTTTAATTAAAATCCATTCAGTAGTTTTTACGTGAAAGAGTAACAAACATCCATCCAAATCCATACTTACAAACTTTCTCGTTTACAATATTAATAATAGAATGGTATAACTAATTAGGTCCGTATGGTGCCGGCTAATAGTACCAACTCATATCTACCCGTGGGTGTCGTAAAAGGCGACTAAGGGTGGTTTGTGAATATTATAAATTTTCCAACACTTTTTGAAAGTTCAACTCATCATCATCATCATCATAACATCCCATGAAACGTCCACTACAGGACAGGGAGCTCCCTCCAGAATTCTAGCTTTTGCTGGAAAAATGTGGAGGGGAAGTACCATAGTCACCTCGCTTGTTAGCGTTACGGCTGGCACCATGGACCGCGGTTGTAGGTGACCGCATTAAGTAAGATGTAAGACACAGAAGGATGCTGCTGCCCATCCTCCAGTTAACCCTCAGTCGCCTCTTACGACATCCACGGGTATGTAAGGGTTGGTACTATTCTTTGCCGGCACCACACGGTTCAACTAGATGGCGCTAATTGTTAGATTTGGTAAAATGTATGTTTATATTTTAAAAGTGAATTTTGTAATTTCGTGATATTATGTAATATGCTGTGATATTTTTATTAAGTTAGTACCTAAGTAGTTATTTTTAACTAAGCTTTTTCTATTTAATTTAGCAATTTAATAAATTAAAAAAAAAAAATTCGTGAAAATTTTTTCGCCTCTCCATAGTAAAGTGGTCACGTGATCGACTAATTTTGTATGGGAAGGCAAAAAAAAATTTTCTTCGTTAAAGTTGCTTGTTTTCATGAGTAGAATCACTGGGCTTCGGAAGCGAAACCAATACAAATTCACGATGTATGTTAATTTGATGATTTGCATTAATTTTGCATGGCTTTTGTAAATGCTGTATTTTACATAATAAAGTAAATGCATGAGTGAATATGAATATGCCATGTTCTTTCCAGCCATGAATTTTGTGTTTTAGTAAACACTAGTTCTGAATATCCGAAATATTCTAAATCGAATTTTGCTGTAGTCAGCATATTCAAGCCACTGCATCTTTATCATTCCCTTTTTGGTAAAAAAATCATCATCATCAATATCATCATCAATGTCGGCAGTGAAAGCTGGGTATGGCAGAAAAAGCATGAAAGTAGAATTAATGCAGTAGAAATGAGAGCGTTGAGAAGTATGATTGGTGTGGAATTGAGTGACAGAATTAGAAATAGTATGATAAGAGAACGTTGTGGGGTAAAAGAAGACGTAGTGGCTAAAATTCAGAAAGGGATGCTGAGATGGTTTGGTCATGTAGAGAGGATGAATAAACGAAGATAGACGAAAGAGATCTACAAGGCGAGAGTGAATGGAAACGTTGGAAGGGGAAGGCCTCGGCGAAGTACCAGGACCAAATTCAGGACGTTCTAAATAAAGGTCAGGTTAAAAGTACCCTAAACCGACGAGCATGTATGAAAGGATTCATAAAAGTACAGGAAGCAAGGGAAGTATATCAAGATCGTAGCAGGTGGAGAACTGTGGTATTCCGACGGGAAAGAGACGTGGTAATATGTATCCCACCAAAAACATTCTGTAAAAAACTAGCCAAGTCTCTGCTGCTGCTTGTTTATCTCTAAAAAGTAATGAAATCGTACCAAGTCTAAGGTTCCTTACTGCGATTTCTTTATTATTAGGAGGACTTGGCCGTTGAACATACTTTATACGTTAGTGGGTACAAGTCAATTTTTTTTGCACGTAATGTTATATCTGATGTACTCGTAACTACCTATGTGTGTTAAGCGAGATAATAGCCCATACTGGTATTGGTAATTGGACGCTAGTGTCTCATTTTAGGCTGTTGTTGATCTTCAATGGGTTGCGGTTCTGGCGACAAATTGATGCAATAGTGTCATGGAGCACCTGTTAATATCGGATTATAGGGCCGGTAAAGGAAACACGCGCGTGCAGTTAAAGACTGTGTATTCGACTGTCGTCTCCTCGGCGAACGGCACAGCGTATCGCCTACTTATAGCTAGCTACCTAACCTACATCTCTCCACCCTTAGCTTCTAGAAAAAGTCCTTAAAAATTAATAAATCACCAAGGTGTCTTCTTGGCGCTGGAGGCGGGGAACTCTCTGACACTTGGGTGTCTGTTCCTCCCCCAACGATCGATGGCTGCTCTTCATTATCGCTAACCACGTTATCAGTGCCACCTAGAGGGGTAACCTGTGGTGACCTTTGAGCACTAACTCCAGAGGAAGGTATCTGTGGAATTACATCATGTTGATTAGCACCTCCCGTCTCTGGTATCACTGCCTCTGGTTCTGATGACCACTCTAGAGTTGGTCCAACTGAAGAATGTGTTGGGTCATCACCCTGATTAGATTGATTGTGGTCGTTCACCGGCGCATCATCAACTCCAGGTGCTCCGTCAATACACACTACTTCCCCCGAAAGCTTAAGCAGCTGGTTGACATGCCGTTTGAAGACTTGACTGCCAGTTCCATCAAGAAGTTGCACTTGGTAAATGGAATTCCCCATCATGTCTATGATAATTCCTTTGACCCAGATTGTCTTTTGATTTTTGTACATTTTTACGAGTACTATTTCACCATTAGTAAAACTTATGCGTCGCTGTCCACCGTAAGAACTACTCTGCGAACACTGCCTATCTTTCACAACACCGTCGAGATCGAGATCAAGTGAAGGAGGCTGACGAGTACTTAATAAGTCTAATCGACTTCTCAACTTACGGCCGAATAAAATTTGCGCTGGAGACCTACCAGTAGTGCTGTGCTCGGAGTTCCGATATTGAAACAAGAATTCATTTAGTTTTGCGTTAAAATCCCTAACGTGTATTTTGGACAAAATGAGTGTCTTAATTGCTTTTTTTACTATCTTTACGGAACTCTCAGCCTGTCCGTTACTACTTGGACTATAAGTAGGCGTTGTTATGTGGTGTATATTATTTCGCTTGCAGAATTCTTCAAATTCTGTTGACGTGAACGACGTCCCGTTATCTGTGCAAACTGTTTTGAACAAGCCGAATCTGCTCATAACATCACATAATTTATTTATGACAACCTTAGCGCCATAACCTGTGGAGACGTCATAACATTCAATCCACTTTGAATACGCGTCAACTATAATTAAAAAAACTTTGTTACTTATTGGTCCCAAAAAATCTAAATGTACACGTGACCAAGGTTCTGACGGGTATGGCCAGGGAGTGAGAGGGGCGCGGGGCGGAGTGGGACGCAAAGTCGCACAAACATTGCACGCAGCAACGTACCTACATATATCAGCTGATAAGCCCGGCCACCAAAACCGGTTCCGCGCCTCTGCCTTCATTTTATTTGTACCTAAATGCCCATTATGTAATTCCTGCAAAACTTTATCACGTCTGCTGGCCGGAATTACAACTTTATATCCTCGCACCAAACACGACTTTTCAACAGCCAACTCGCTACGACACATGTAAAATGGCTTTATTTCCCTGTCTAATAAACGCGATGGCCAGCCATTCTGTACATACATACTAATAGTTGATAGCAGTGTATCTAATTGTGTTTCTCTGCCGATATCTTCAATGTTCATCAATGGATCACCTTCATAAATAAAGTTAACGTAAGTCGCCCTATCAACAGACATTCCCTCATTTTCCACATTGCTATCTTCGTTTGAATTTGCCGCCACAGACCGGCTCAAAAAGTCGGCGACGTTCTGTGTACTACTTACGTACTCCAATTTAAAGTTGTATGATGCTAAGAAAATGGCATACCGTTGTAAGCGATTGGCGGTAATTTCGGGTATGCCTTTTTCTTTACCAAAAATAGATAAAAGCGGCTTGTGGTCGGTTCTTAATGTGAATGGATTTGATCTACCATACAAGTACTGGTGGAACTTACGTACACCAAATATGATTGCCGTGGCTTCTTTTTGGATTTGGCTATAGCCCCGTTCTGCTTTGGTTAGAGAACGTGATGCAAAGGAGATCGGTCGTTCTATACCATCTTTTCCTATTTGAGCGAGGATCCCTGCTAGGCCCGTTGGTCCCGCGTCCACCGTCAAAATTAATTTAGCCTGTGGGTCGTAATGCGCCAGTGTCACATCCGAGACCAAAGCTTTTTTAATTTCATCTACAGCCATTTGCTGTTCCTCTGTCCATGTCCATGGAACGTTTTTTTGTAACAGCTTATGAAGCGGGCTTAACACACAAGAAGCATTTTTAATGAAATTCCGGTAATAATTTACCATGCCGAGAAAGGATTTCAATTCTGTTGTGTTTTTCGGGGACTCTGCCTTAACTATGGCTTCAATTTTATCTTTACACTTGTGTCCGACCGGCTTAGGTCCGACCGGCAACAACGCAACACCGTTTTATTTTTGCTCCCAGATAATAATCCAAACACCTTGGTTAAAGTAATAGTTCAAACAAGTGTTATATATTAATGTGTGGCTAGTGTGACAAGCTTTGTTTTGGTGTAATTATCTCAACTATAGTTGCTGTATTGAGTGAGTAATCGTCAAAATTCTGTAAAATTTTACTAACAACTGCATTGCGTGCCACGCCCGCGCCGCCAACGCACTTCGCGCGTTTGCTCGCTTACTCACACATGTATAGCGTACTTACCTAACTCCTGTGCCCGCCAATTCAGTTGCTATCAGCGCGGTCATTCACCTTTTCGCGCTGTTAAGTATTTTAAAGCTAAATATATGCTGCCAACACTAACGAACAATGTCGCATGCCGCCTCTACTAACAAACGTTCGTCGGGTTATGGAAATATGACTACTCGTTTCATGTCACAGCAGTCAACTAATGTCAAAAACAAAGACCGCAATAGTACCTCGCCACAAAAAATGTCTTGTTCTTGTAACTCGATATCAATAGATGATGTAAGACAAGTCTTTAGAGAGGAAATAAAAACTATGAAAAGCGAGTTGCTTACCGAACTCAAGATGAGCTTAAAACAAATGGTACTAACTGAATTAAAACCGATTAATGAAAAAATTACCATGATGGAAACATCCATGAACTTTATGAACGTTACTTACGAAACCACTAAAAGAAGCATGGATACCTACCAGAATACTTTTGATATACTAGAAAAAAATAATGTAGATCTTGATCTAAACATTCAAGACCTACGACGTAAATTTGAATATATGGAGCAATTTAACAGATCGAGTAACATTGAGATTCAATGTGTCCCCGAACATAAAAATGAAAACTTACCGAAGATTATCCACCAAATATCAACTGCAGTGTCTTGCGACATCCAGGACGGAGACATACACCACTGCACACGTACCGCAAAATCTAATAAGGATGACAACCGCCCACGCTCTATTGTAGTCAAACTGGCGACACCATTTAAACGTGATACTTTCTTGGCCCAAGTCATAAAGTTCAACAGAATGAATGCTACTGATAAACTCAACACGAAGCACATTGGTCTAGGAGGCAATAAGCAGCCAATCTACGTAGTTGAGCACCTGTCACCGGCCAACAAGGCGTTGCATGCAGAAGCGAGACTAAAGGCAAAAGATAAAGGCTACAAATTTGTTTGGGTCAAACAAGGTAAAATCTTTATGCGTAAAAGTGAAAACTCTGATTATGTCTACGTTAAAAACAAACAAATTTTAGATAAGCTAGATTAAGTAAGTTAATTATTGATATGCATGTTTTAGGCTTTTTTCGTTAAAATTCAATTGTATAAATGTTTTTTATCAAAATGTAAGAGGTTTACGGAGCAAAACTCATGACTTTGTAAAAAATGTTTCTCTCTGTAGCTATGATGTTATAATAATCACTGAATCCTGGTTAAACAGTAGTGTATACAATGCTGAGCTCTTCGATGACAATTATACTGTATACAGGCGCGATCGTGAAACCTCAAATTTTCACAGAACTAAAAATGGTGGTGGAGTGCTTGTCGCTGTGTCATCTAAACTCAATTCATCTCGGATAATACATTATGAAAGTAATTGTGAAGATCTTTGGGTCAGAGTTGAATTGTCAAAGAAGTTAAGTGTCGACTTCTGTGCTGTCTATTTACCCCCACCAATACAAAGAAATATTTTACTTGAATTTATAGACAACTTTAATAGAATCTCTGAAAATCTTGATAACGTTTGTTTGGTTGGTGACTTTAATCTGAGTTGTATTGACTGGTTTTCCTCGGTTAATAATAATCGCTCACCAACGTACAACTGTAATGGTTCTTCTTTAGCACAGACTTTGGTTGATTTCATTTCTCTCAATAACCTCACACAGTATAACAAAATTGTCAACAATAGAGCAAAAATTTTAGACCTTGTTTTGAGCAGTTATAATGGTGTCGAAGTAAATATCAGTACTAATGCTCTCGTAAATATTGACCCCTTGCATCCTCCATTAGATATAACCATAGCTTTTGTTACTACTCCCACACTTAAAATCAATAACACCGAAGTAAAACATAATTTCTTCAAAGCCGATTATGATGTTATCATCGCTAAGCTAGACAAAATTGATTGGACATTACAATTTGAACACTGTAATAATGTTGATGAAATGGTTTCAGTTTTTTATGGGATTGTTGACAACATTATTAAAATGTGTGTTCCTATTACTAGATTCAAATCAAAATTGCACTCTCCGTGGTTCTCAAAAGATTTAGTTAAATTAATTAAAGAAAAGAAAAAATTGTTACACAAATACAAGACGTTTAAAAACCCACTAGACGAAATTTCTTTGCAAATAATAAGTAAGAGATGTGAGTTACTTTCTGTGTCATGCTATAATATTTACATTAGCAAAATAGAAGATAGTATTAGTAAAAATCCCAAGTATTTCTGGACATACTCAAAAAATAAACGAAACGCATCAAACCAATATCCCTCTAAAATGTACCTCAACGACACACAGACTTCTAATGGAACCGAGATATGTAACCTGTTTGCATCGCATTTTTCATCAGTTTTCTCACAATCCTCGAACTTTTTGCCGTGTTCTGATGAATCCCACACTAACTCCATCCATCTTTCACATATACACATTTCACAGAAAAATATATTTCGAAAATTGAAAAGTCTGGACTCGGATAAGGGAGCTGGTCCTGATAATTTGGCACCATTATTCATTGTCAAATGTGCTGAAACTCTTAGTGTGCCTTTGTATTTAATTTACAATACGTCCTTAAGAACTGGAAACTTTCCCCAGCTTTGGAAGAGCGCTAAAGTTGTACCCATTTACAAATCAGGTGATGCGGGTTCAGTCTCCAATTACCGACCAATTTCTATACTATCAGTTTTTGCCAAAGTATTTGAATCCCTTCTATACCCACATTTGCAGTATTTTTTTAAGCAGTCTTTAACAGACTTTCAACATGGTTTTGTCAGGTCCAGATCTACTAACACTAATCTAATTAATTATCATAATCATCTAGTGGAAGCAGTCGACGCTGGTCATCAAGTAGACGTTATTTATACGGACTTTTCAAAGGCATTTGACAAGGTTTGCCACACTAGACTGGCCATGAAACTATCTTCGTGTGGTGTAGGTGGCCCACTTCTTAAATGGTTTATTTCATACTTAACGGATAGATCACAGCATGTCGTTGTTAAAGGGTTTAAATCAAATGAATATATAGCAACTTCAGGAGTGCCCCAAGGGTCTCATCTGGGTCCCTGGCTGTTCAATTTATTTATTAATGATATTACAAAACAAATTAATTATAGCCAAATATTTCTTTTTGCTGACGATCTAAAATTGTCCCGGGTTATCAAAAGCAGTAATGATAACATACTTCTCCAACAAGACATAAATTCTCTTTCCTCCTGGTGTGCTGAAAACAATATGTCATTAAATACACAAAAGTGTTATCATATAAAATTTACAAGGAATAGAACAATATTTGCCTCACGTTATGATATCAATGGAACTACTCTTCAAGAAGTTACTCAGATTAGGGACTTGGGCATCCATTTTGATAGTAAACTGACTTTCCTGCCCCACTTAGATAATATAATTTCAAAAGCCAGTAAAATGTTAGGTTTTGTTATAAGAAATGGCAAAGTTTTCAAAAGGTCTTTTACCAAAATAATTATTTACAATGCTTACGTTAGAAGCAACCTCGAATACTGTTGTATGGTATGGACACCCGGTTACAATATTCATCAGCTCCGTATTGAACGCATACAGAAGAGGTTTCTAAGACATCTCGTTTCACGGAATCCCATAAAACGACAACTCAACTCATATGAAAAAAGACTAGATTACTATAAAATAGACAATCTAAATACCCGACGACGATTGATAGACTTAACTTTTCTGCATAAACTTTTCAATAACAGAGTAGATAACCCACAACTCCTAGAAAGCTTTCAAATCTACGTTCCACCCCGTATTCCTCGCCAACCGGTAGGTTTATTTAAATTACCATTCTCTCGAACCAATCTCAAACGGTCTTCAGCTGTTTCTAGGCTAAGCCGTAGCTACAATGCCCTTGGAGGTACCATCGACATCTTCAAGGATTCATATAACTGCTTCAGAAATAAAGTTTTGCTCGCTGCAAGGGAACAGCAGTCTGTTAGTTAACTTTTTCCTGCACATTTAGCATTAGTTACTTCTGTTTTTTATATTATTTTTTATTTCTATTTGTTTGTTGCAATGTAATAAATTTAAGCATGTTGTGGCTGCCTTAACAAGCAGTGCATTCAATTATGTTTTTAGAAGTAAGTTGTTAATATAAGTGTCAATGTAATTTGCTAATGGCGGTCCTTAAATAAAATAAAATAAAATAAAAATAAAAATAAAATAAATAGACAAATGTTCCTCTTCGTTCGAACCAGTCACTAAAATATCATCTTGAAATACTAAAACTTTGTCTAAACCCGATAACAATTGTTCCAATGTTTTTTGGAAAATCGCTGCGGAACTCGATAACCCGAAAACCAGTCTTGTGAACTTGTATAACCCTTTGTGAGTGTTTATGCAAGTAAGCATCTGAGACTCTTTATCTAAGACCAGCTGATTGTACGCTCGCGATAAATCCAGTTTAGAGAACAATTGACCGCCGTGAAGTTTGCTAAATAGTTCCTCTATACGCGGTAATGGATATTTGTCCACTATTAACTGTTTGTTCAAGGTTACCGAATAATCTGCACAAATACGAATGTCCTCGCTATTTCGCTTCAAAACTGGCACTATGGGGCTAGCATAGTCCGAGCTACGAACGGGTACCAAAATACCTAAATCCTCTAATCTGTTTAACTCCCGCTCCACAGCATCTTTTAGTGCAAATGGCACTTGTCGTGACTTGTAAAAAATTGGTTGTGAATTTGGTTTTAAGTTTAGAGTTATTTCATGTCCATTGAACCGTCCTAACCCGTCTGAAAATAACTTTGGATACTTCAATGTCATAGCTTGTAGGTAGTCCATGAAATTATTTACTGAAGTGATTCTAAAGTTAAACTTCGAAAGAAAATCCCTCCCTAACAGTGGCGGGCCGCCGTTTTTGACAACATAGACAAGTAAATCCCTAGTTTTGTCCTTGTATGTAAAAGGCAGGGTGAGAGTACCTAAAGTTGCAATGTTGCTACCATTGTAACTTTGTAAACGAAGATTACCCGGAGTTAGCTTCAAATGTTTAAAATGTAAATTATACAATTTATCCGAAATAATCGTTACGGCAGAACCAGTGTCAATTTCGAAGTTAATTTCTAATTTATCTACGAGCACAGACTCCTGCATCGGTTCTCCACGAGAGGAAGTAATACTACAAATAACACACTCACCGTCGTCTGCACCTTCACTATTTACCTCGACCTCAACAAAGTGTTGCTGCACTTTCTTGTAATTAATAGGACACATCCGACGTAGGTGACCGCGCACGTCACAACGACTACACTTGTAGTGTTTAAACTTGCACGTGGCAGCTTGGTGCCCGGTGTAGCCACACACAGAGCACTCAAGCGCGCTGTTTACTGCCTGACGGCGCGCCGGCTGAGACATGCGCGGCTGCTGGCGCGCTCCCGCCGCCACCGTCGGCGCGGCGCCCACGACTCTGAACACGGGAAGCTGGTCCCGCGACCCCGACGCTGCCGCTGCTGCACTACCCGGCACAGGCTCCGCAGCACCGAACCGGGCACTGCGAATAGCTTGCGCCGTTTCTAACGCCTTGCTCAGCGATAGATCCTTCATCTCCGTCGTGAATAACTTGTCTCGCTCCGGCCCTGGCTGCATTCCGATGACGAATCGATCACGAAGCATTTCGTCGAAATTCGCCGAAGGGAAACTGCAATCCATGGCGAGCCCGCGCACACGCGCTGCCCATTCCGCCAAGCCTTCGGACGCCCGCTGAGTCGATGAGTAGAAACGGTTCCTCTCGGCAAAACCACACGTGGCAGGTTTAAAATGGCCATCTAGCAACTTTACAATATCCTCGTATTCCAAGGCACTAAGCTCCTTGGGTAGTGCTAAATCTCTGACCAACTTGAACGTGGGTTCTGCTAACGAGCTGAGAAGCACTGCACGCTGTTTTATTTTCGCTTTGTCATCACTTTCGACATCATTCGCCGAAAACCAAAACTCCAATCGCTGTTTAAACACCGGCCACTCATTTACTTCGTGATTGAATGTGTTTAATGGTCCAATTGATAATTTAGCCATAATAATGAACTAAAATAACGTCACGCGTTAAGTCCGCCTCGGTGCCAACTGTTAATATCGGATTATAGGGCCGGTAAAGGAAACACGCGCGTGCAGTTAAAGACTGTGTATTCGACTGTCGTCTCCTCGGCGAACGGCACAGCGTATCGCCTACTTATAGCTAGCTACCTAACCTACAGTTTTGTACCCTTCAACGGCCAAGTCGCACAACATCTAACTATAATAAAGAAATCGCTAGCTAGCTAAACTACTCATTTAACTATAATAAAGAAATCGCGGTAAGGAACCTTAGACTTGGTACGACTTTGTCTAGATTTCATTTCTTTTTAGAGATAAACAAGCAGCTCCATCGAGACTTGGCTAGTTTTTTACAGAATGTTTTTGGTGGGATTTCACTTCTTTTTGTAGAAACGGGGGATATTGATTTATTTTGAATATTGTATTGTATTATATTTAAATTTTATTATTGTTTTTTTTTTTGGGGGGGGGGGGGGGGGGTTTTCGATTCCTAGTTTTTATAGTTTTCCCTTCATGTGGCCATTAAACCCTAACTCTGTACCAAATTTCAGCTCTCTGAGTTTTTGGTAAGTAGTTCTTTTTGATGATCATGAGTGAGTGAGTGTGTGTCATAAATGCGAAACTTTGCTTTCGCTTAGCTTCGGAACTAAATGACCTACAGACTTGAAATTTTGGATTTTAAGTATGTGATTATAGCTTACTGGATGACGAAAATTTCTGCGTTCTGGTCTTATCCAGAGGTTCTCAAATAGGGGCCTGAAAATGCGGCGAGATGGTTCCAGTAAAGGATGGTACGGCAGTGTTTGCTTCGCGCTCGACTTGGCGGGGGCACTGTGTAAGTGATAAAGATCGATGACCGACTTCTTGCCCTCCATTACGCTCGCTTAAGGATCTGTACAAGGCCAGGCCAAATGCTATTTGCGTTGCCGAATGCTGGTCTAGTAAAAAAAAACCGGTAAAGTGCGAGTCGGACTCGCGCGTCGAGGCTCCGATATACCTATATTTTTAGAAGTAATAAAGTCTATTTTCAGATTTTCCCTTTTGCAAACTTCGGAGATAAGGGGGAGAATGGTATTTTTTAAATTTTTCATCATAACTTGAAAACTAAGAATCATAAAAAATACAAAAATCTATATTGGAATGTACAAGTAAAGCCCGTTTAAATGATACCCCACTCGACCTAGTAGCGACAATTTTTAAATTAGGCTCCCCTATTTAGGCCCCCTTCACAATAATAATATTTTTCTAATTCTTTCAATTGCAATTAAATTGGGTAATTATCTTCTTAAACGATTCCAAATTTCAAGTCGATAGCATAAGTGGTTGCTAAGATATACAGTAGGGTGGTCCTTATTGTTAGGCAAAATTTTTTTTTTTTTTTCACGGGGCACCAAGTTATTTAAATATATACCTTGGGAAACTAATTCAGTATTTTTTTCAGAATTTTTAAGTAAGATTTAGGGGTCGCTACCGAGGTTGGAATATTACTTAATAACACAAAATTTGCAGTAAGTTGGAATGTTTAATTAATAAATCTAGAAATTAAAATCGTTATTATTACATATTAAAACGTGTTATTAATATATACAAAAATCAATTATTTATCTAATAAAAGGGTGGATTTTTTGTGTTAGGGTATTTTTTCCTGTACTCTTTTACCAATAAAAGCAAATATTGCTTTTGTTCTTCATTAGTTGTAATCAATTTATTGTACTCCTCCATTAAAGCAACACCACGTTCAGCGGTGTCGTTTACCACTCGCATAGAATGAACGATTTTTTTTGCAGCCACAAAATCGGCATCATCGTTCCAAGTTTCTACATCTTTCACCAAGAAGTTCGATGAAATACCGAGGATTTGGAAGAATCTTAAAGAGTTGCTAGTGACGAAGTCTTCAAGGTTTTTTTCATTGATATGTTTGATATCAACATTTATTCTTTTAGGGCAATCTTCTGTGCCTTCAGTTTGTAGTGCATCTACCATTTTCTTTTTATCTTGAACTGAAAGCTCATCGTCGAAAAATGCAAAAGACACCAGTTCTTCTGAAAGGTACCACAAATGGCCCAGAATTTTTTTGATGGCAACAGTAGCCATTTTTTTGTTTATTCCTTCAAAAGCTGTAAGGTCTTTTAACAACTGTAAGTCGTTTCGTGGTGCTGAGCATCCGGAAGGGGCTTGAAACCAGAATTTTATGTAAATCATCACTGTGAAAATGCATATTTCTCTCACGGCTTTCTCTTCTTTCTTCGTCAGTTTAAACTGATGTTTGAATACGAAAATTTTCAAACAGTATAATGTTCTGGCCATCCATCTAGCTCGATGTAGACCAGCTGGTTGCCTAAATGAAATCCCTTTTTCAGGAACTCCGCCTAAGAAAATGATCGTGAGATTCAACAATTCCCTGAAGTCATCTCGAGGTTGATGATCATTTAGTTGTTTTTTCGCGAAAGAAATCCTATCTGCGGCGATTTCTAGGACGCTTGATTCGGCGTCATCAATTGCTGTTTTATAGTCGTTTTGGTCAATATTGTCCCAATTGTTCTTAAACCTTTTGAAAAGTTGTATGTCGGGGCGACTAGACGGACCAAGTGATTGATCTACAACAGCTGATAACATAATTTCCATTATGTGATGGTGACACGCAAGCCAAAGCAAGTCTTTCTCCATTTTTTGCTCTAGATTAACACAAACTCCCTTTCTTAGGCCAGTGTTTACAGCAGTTGTATCAAAACACAAACAATTTACTTTGTCTCTCAAATTCCATGAAGATATTGTTTCGTAGACAGCTGCAGCACATATTTCACTTGTTCCTTGTTCCAATTTTGGAACTCCTAGCAGTTGCTCAATCCCGTTTCCTGATACTAGAATTGGCAGTCGGTCCACAGTTTTATGCCCAGAAATATCTTCAATTAACTTGCCATCCCAGTGTACTGTTAATGGCATATTAGGTTTGAAATCACTTTTCAGAGATTCTGCAACTGCTTTTCGATTTTGCAATCGGTGCCGACGAATGGAGGATCTATTGACATTAAATTCTGATGGATCACATCCTGCACTTTTTAAAGTATTTACGACGATCATAGTTGCTTTTCTGTCACTCAATTTAGAGACATCCAGAGTGGAAGCTAATTGGCTGTTTATAATCCCTTTTCAAGCTCGTTTTTGGGGTGGTTGCGCAACTGACTTTGATGGTACGTCGAAATGATTCTAACTGAAGTGCGGGGCGGGTTTTCTCGGCGCGTAGGCGCAGGAGGGAGGGGAAGGGGGGAGGGTGGTTTGCCTGAACGAGTCTCTGCATGTTTCACCTCAAAACGCTAAAAAAACTCTTATCTGTATCAGTTTGTGACACCAAAGCTGAAGTGCCAATATAGTACTTTTTGTAAAAGTATGACAGCTGGTAGCGACCTCTAAACCTTGTCCAAAAAATTTTAAAAAAATACTGTTTCATTTTTTTATGGTAAAGAATCGTATGATAAGGTGCCGCGGTAATATTTCAAAAGTCGAAAAATAAGGACCACCCTAATATACAGGTGTGACAGACAGACAGACAGACGCAGTTGCACCATAAGGGTTCCGTTTTTACCATTTTGGTTCGAAACCAAAAAAAATATGTGTTGCCATCGACACGATAGAAGAATAACAGAAAACATATGTTTTCGACGTCACCTAACACATTACAGTTAACTGTGTGCTCAGCTGATTGCACTATCTTGATAGTTAAATTACCTCCGAGTCAAAATTGTCATGCGGCTTGTGTTGCGCATGCGACCTGGCGAACTCCCGGCGCGAGTAAAACACGTTGTGCACACGGGAATGTCCCGTCACGTCCCGCGCGAAGAATAATACTGATTCCACGCATAGAATTGGAATCCTTTCATGCATATTGTAATGGTTGAGGGTCTTAGTTGACACCTGAAGTGTTACAGTCAAGACCTGTACCGTGTGCTCTAGTCAAACATACAATCTTCCCTCCTAGTAGGACTCTGGGTTGTCCCGGTCAACCTTATACTGTCTCGGTCAACCCTATACTTTCCCAGTCAACCCTATACTACTATCACAACTAATCTTATACTATCCCAACCAACCCTAATCTATCCCAGCCATCCCTAATCTATCCCAGCCAACCCTAATCTATATCTCAACCAACCCTACACTATCCCAGCCAACCCTATACTATCCCAGCTAACCCTATACCATCCCAGCAAACCCCATACTATACCAACCAACACTACACTATCCGAGGGAACCCTATACTATCCCAGCCAGCTCTATATTATCTCAGCCAACCCTGTACTGCTCCAGTCAAGCTTATAGTACCCTCAAAACTATCTTGATCTTTTATCTTACCTCCGAGTCAAAGTTGTCATGTGGCTTGTGTTGCGCATGCGACCTGGCGAACTTCCGGCGGCGCGAGTAAAACACGTTGTGCACACGGGAATGTCCCGTCACGTCCCGCGCGAAGAATAATACTGATTCCACGCATAGGATTGGAATCCTTTCATGCATATTGTAATGGTTGAGGGTCTTAGTTGACACCTGAAGTGTTACAGTCAAGACCTGTACCGTGTGCTCTAGTCAAACATACAATCTCCCCTCCTAGTAGTATTCTGGGTTGTCCCGGTCAACCTTATACTGTCTCGGTTAACCCTATACTATCCCAGCCAACCTAATACTATCTCAGCCACCCCTATACTATCCCAGCCAACCCTATACTATCCCAGCCAACCTAATACTATCTCAGCCACCCCTATACTATCCCAGCCAACCCTATACTATCCCAGCCAACCCTATACTATCCCAGGCAACCCTATACTATCCCAGGCACCCCTATACTATCCCAGCCAACCCTATACTATCCCAGCCAACCCTATACTATCCCAGGCAACCCTATACTATCCCAGGCACCCCTATACTATCTCAGCCACCCCTATACTATCCCAGCCAACCCTATACTATCCCAGCCAACCTAATACTATCTCAGCCACCCCTATACTATCCCAGCCAACCCTATACTATCCCAGCCAACCTAATACTATCTCAGCCGACCCTATACTATCCCAGCCAACCCTATACTATCCCAGCCAACCTAATACTATCTCAGCCACCCCTATACTATCCCAGCCAACCCTATACTATCCCAGCCAACCCTATACTATGCCAGGCAACCCTATACTATCCCACCTAGCCCTATACTATCCCAGCCTGCCCTATACTATCCCAGGCAACCCTATACTATCCCAGCCAGCCCTATACTATCCCAGCCAACCCTATACTATGCCAGGCAACCCTATACTATCCCACCTAGCCCTATACTATCCCAGCCAGCCCTATACTATCCCAGCCAACCCTATACTATGCCAGGCAACCCTATACTATCCCACCTAGCCCTATACTATCCCAGCCAGCCCTATACTATCCCAGCCAGCCCTATACTATCCCAGGCAACCCTATACTATCCCACCTAGCCCTATACTATCCCAGGCAACCCTATACTATCCCACCTAGCCCTATACTATCCCAGCCAACCCTATACTATCCCAGGCAACCCTATACTATCCCACCTAGCCCTATACTATCCCAGGCAACCCTATACTATCCCAGCCAGCCCTATACTATCCCAGCCAACCCTATACTATGCCAGGCAACCCTATACTATCCCACCTAGCCCTATACTATCCCAGCCAGCCCTATACTATCCCAGCCAGCCCTATACTATCCCAGGCAACCCTATACTATCCCACCTAGCCCTATACTATCCCAGCCAGCCCTATACTATCCCAGGCAACCCTATACTATCCCAGCCAGCCCTATACTATCCCAGCCAACCCTATACTATGCCAGGCAACCCTATACTATCCCACCTAGCCCTATACTATCCCAGCCAGCCCTATACTATCCCAGTTAACCCTATACTTTACCAGCCAACCCTGTACTACTCCAGCCAAGCCTACAGTACTGTAGTGATCCTCCTCGAAAGCCTTCTTTTAGCAGAGCTGGCTGGCGAGTATTTCTAAAATTGAATTTGATTTCGAATAATGACGTCACGTTCTGAAAACAGTCGCCAGTCAACTCCTGCCCACGGCTGGGTACGGACGTTGCTATTAGCTTTCTATATAAAAAAAAGAATATAAAACATAAATGCGAACCCACTGCGTTTAAATTAACCCCGGTCCTCGTGTTCGCTATAATGGTGGAGGCGCCGTCGTGCCCCTTATGCCATTTTATGTAGTGTTACAGTTACGCGGTCACCGGTCCTAAGTAAGACAAGAGGATGCTAATAAAGAAGATGATGCCCTGTATGTGAAGAAGATGATGCCCTGTATGTGAAGAAGATGATGACATATGATGACCACGACGTATCATACTTTATGAGTGCCAATTTTTATGGACACGGCACGCATAACACGTGCCGTACAACTGTAAGCTATTTTTGTATTGTCTAAAGCAGAGAATCAACCTCATCAAAGTTTTTTCATATTGTTTGTCATGCTTGAATTGCTTACAAACGTACCAATTTCGTAATAATTTGTGTTTGCAAGTCTCCAAGGCGACGGATGGCGACAGAGAAACTGCGCATGTCTTTTGGATGACAATCTGACAAAGATGTCATTTCATATTTTGTTTGTTTATAGTATTTGTTCATATTGCGTAGATAATATTACGTGTACAATATTATTTCTATAATCACGAAATATTGTCCTATAAAAAAAATATAGATAAGCTCATTATGATTATAAATGCTTTGTACGCAATATTGTAAATGTAAAAAAGATATATGTATGTTTTTGTACTAAAATCTTTGTTAGCAGGTTTTCTCTATAGTTTTTCACTTTTCTAGTCAAAGAACCTCTCATATAGTTAAAAGCGTGAGTTATAAATGTTTTACTTGACGATGTATGTATAGATGAAAGACGTCCAAAAACGTATTCATGGTGTCCTAACTTTATTTTGTACTTAACACTAATTCTCTTTTTCATGTTATACTATGCTCAATGAGTTGTGATATCGAGTGTCGATATCCTTGGATGCGCTTCAGCGTGTCCACATCGGTGATCGCTAACCATGAGCGACACCACTAAGATGGCTATCCTGACTGACGACTGATGGCGGACGTGCTACTTCCGACCATCGCATCGCCAGCAGAGCTAGGCTGCAAGCAGCTCTTCAGCCATCTCAAAAAAGAAGATTGTTTTAATTTTACTATCCATGTGTTAATAAATTTATTTTTTGGGTATGTTCATTAGGGTTGTAATTGCGAACGATTGCAACTTTATTGATCATCTGGGAAAGAAAAACGGGGTGTTTTTTGGATGTTTGTAATTATGATTTAATTACAATCATTCCTTGGTTTGTTTATTTTATTCTACTACCTGGTAATAAAAGATTCTTCAATGGTAAAGTGTTAAAAAGGTATAGTGATTTATTGGTAAAGGTAATCTACAGGTAACGTGTTATGATGACGGTAAACAAGTAAGTATTGGTATTTTCTTTAAAGTCTATACTACAGACATAACTTTCTAAAGATTTTTCTCATAATTTCAATAAAGAGTGGGTTCAGTTAGGATAAATGTCACAGTTTTCATTATCGGGGAAGAACATAGGTACAACTATTATTAAATCATATGTATTTAGATAGAGGGTCTGGATCAGGCTCAAGTATCGTGTTTGTAGCTGGTATGACTACGTGTATTTTTCTAGCTTTGCTTCCGCTTTACATCGGCCGCAGGTCATATGATGTTAACTAGATTTCAAATTATGATGCTTTTGGAAAAACATCACTTTTTGGGGTTAAATATTAGTTTTTGGAATCGATAATATAGGTTAGCTTGATGGGATATATTGTTGCCACTAGTTGTTATCTTGTACAACCACTTTTATGCCCATAGGGTTAGTGGGTGGCTTTTGTTGGGTCACAGTATCTTGGGAGCATCTTAGGGTAGCTTTTGTCTCAATTTAGCAACGCCTTTATTTTGTTTGAAAGAGAAAGGTATATCAATAATGTCACTGACATTATCCAGCTGCAGGCTGCATAATTTAACGCGTAGCGTTTTTCAAGCGTTTTCCTTATGTCAAATTGACTTTCATCAGCCGCAGGCTGCTAGACAAACTCAGCGTTTTTTCTATGTCAATGTCTAATGTGGGAAGTTAGGATGAGTATAGAGTAGGAAGTTTTCTTTTTTAATTTATGTAAAGGTTCCATGAATTACGAAAGAGAATGTTATATTATTGGATGTCAAACTTTATTTGTCAAAGAGCATAGTATCAGTTATTTTCTTAGAGACGTAACTAGTAAAATAATTTTAGATTTGATCTAAGATAGTTCTTTTTTTTCAAAATTTTTAAAATTGTATTTTTTGGTTTAGCAAGTAGTAAAGCGTAACACCTGTTGTGGTGTAATTTTCGGTGGTTTTGTGCACCGTAGTTCATGAGATTACCGAAACTGAAAGCAACAATGTTTTGTCACATGAGCTAGATATTAGCAATATTTTGCAGGGTTATGTTATGCTTACATTTGTAATATTTTCCACCATAGGTAGGTAGATTAGGGAATTTTTTGTACAAGAAATTTCCAAGCTTCACTCGGAAATTTCTTTGCCCGGGGGGAGGATAATGTAGTGATCCTCCTCGAAAGCCTTCTTTTAGCAGAGCTGGCTGGCGAGTATTTCTAAAATTGAATTTGATTTCGAATAATGACGTCACGTTCTGAAAACAGTCGCCAGTCAACTCCTGCCCACGGCTGGGTACGGACGTTGCTATTAGCTTTCTATATAAAAAAAAGAATATAAAACATAAATGCGAACCCACTGCGTTTAAATTAACCCCGGTCCTCGTGTTCGCTATAGTACCCTCAAAACTATCTTGACATTTATCTTACCTCCGAGTCAAAGTTGTCATGTGGCTTGTGTTGCGCTTGCGGCCTGGCGAACTCCCGGCGCGAGTAAAACACGTTGTGCACACGGGAATGTCCCCCCACGTCCCGCGCGAGGGATAATACTGCTCGCACGCAGCGCAGTGGTGTCGTTGTGCCGCAAGTTTTCAGGATCCAGCGGCGGCGCGACACAAACATGCTGCTCTCACTGCAATATAAAGAAAAGATACGGTTGAGGCAAGGTGGAGATCGATGAATCACTAATACGAAGCTTTTCGTTAAGGTATTTTTTTGGACCTGTCATCCGTTAGGGATTCGCGCACTAGACGGCTACGACCACGGTCAGTGGCTGCAACGACCAGATTAACTAAGTTGGCTGTTGCGACCGAGTGCGCGACGTTCATATGGCTTCTGGTTATTGCGGCCACTGGCCGTGGTCGTGGCCGCTAGTACGCGAGGTCCCTTAACCCAATTATTAGGGTACATAAAACTGAAGTGCCTGGGCGACCAAGCTTTGAAGAACACTAACAGATGGCACTGTAGGGTTTCTGAAACGCGCTTTTTCAAGAAATCTTCAAATAACGGATGAAAGACGAGACCTAACTTAGCTAGTTCGATTATTTTCCCCCGAAAACCGCATGATAAATTTAATCGAAATCATTAGAGCAGTTTTCGAGAAACCGATTACAAATATTAGTTTCGGCACCCATGGGGGTCCGCAGTTCCGCTCACAATCTAGCCACAGGAAATAAAATCAGGACTTTTGTAATAAGCGGCCAATTCTTTTTCGTTTCTAGATTAATTGATCAGTTATGCCCTATAAATTTTCGGAAAGCTGTCCTTAACACGACCCGTATTTAATTAAGATAACGACGTTTATTGTATTTGTATATTAAAAACGCTTTAGTTCGACTTTAGTTTAAGTAAATACCAAATATAGACAACGGCTAGCCTAATGACATATTCTTAAACAGATTAAGTAAATGAGTGTAATACTGGACCGTCACGTGTTTAATATTGATAAAATAAATAGGACTAATTAACCAAGTCATTAAAAAAAGATTAAATCTCAAGTGAACACCAAATTAGGGATTTGGACTTAAAACATTAACAGGATATTGTATTGCACAATATTTGAAAACGACTAAGACTGGGTTCAGGTCTTCGTCCAGCAATAAAAGGTCAAATTATCATTGATTGACTGGTGCGTTGATATGGTTAATAGTGAGCCTGCTTCCTACGTCGTGGGTCGCGGGTACGATCCCCGCCCAGGGCAAACATTTGTGTGATGAACACGAGTGTTTGTTCTATGTCTGGGTCTTAATTATGTATTTATAAATATGTATGTATGTATGTATATTGTATGTCTTTGGTACCCATATTACAGGCTGTGCCTAGTTTGGAATCAGATGACTTCGTGTATATACAGGGTGTAACAAACAGGCTATACCAACCCAGAAGGGTGTGAATATGCCCGTGATACTGAACAACTTTCCCTAAGAAACATCGGTCGAAATAAAAAAAAAATTCCTCCCATAGAAACTGAATCTGATGATAGTAAATTTTTTATGGAAGGACAATTTTTTTTTTCTGATTTCGGCCTAGTTCCTTGTTCAGTTTCATGAGCAGAATCAGTTCCTTCAGGCTTGATATACCCTGTTACACCTTGTATATACAAATATAAAAATATTTATCTACTAAAATAGTTAAATTATAATACATAACATCACGCCTTGTTCCCGTCGGGATAGGCAGAGATCACAGTTCTCCACCTGATACGATCTTGACATACTTCCTTTGCTTCCTGAACTTTCATCAATCCTTTCATACATGCTCGTCGGATTAGGGTACTTTTAACCTGGCCTTTATTCAGAACGTCCTGAATTTGGTCCTGGTACGTTCGCCGAGGCCTTCCTCTTCCAACGTTTCCATTCACTCTCGCCTTGTAGATCTCTTTCGTCAATCTTCCTTCATTCATCCTCTCCACATGACCAAACCATCTCAGCATCCCTTTCTCAATTTTAGTCACTACGTATTCTTTTACGCCACAATAGACCAGTCGCTGAAGAATATCAAGTTATAAAATTATTAGAGTATCTTGTTTTTTGATATGTTGTTAACGACATACTTTTAAGTAATTTTCTAAAAATTCAGAAACCCATGAATCCGGCTTTATGTTTAATGTAGGTATTTACATTTCTTTAAAAAAAAACTTTATATATAGAATTAGAGTAGAAAAATATTTAGACATCTCATATGTAATGTTAATATCTTTATGCTATTATGTTTTCAGAAATGTAATTTAATCGGCCCATATCTAAGTGAAAAAATGTTAGTAATCTTGCCAGTGCAGTTTTTAAGTCTCTGGTATTTCTAAAATAGCATTTAAATCTCTTAATTAACTTACATATAAAAGTTTAGAAAAGAATGTTTATTGCTTTTATATTTTTTTTATATTATTGTTATAGTTGGGCCATTGTTAAATTAGAGTTCATAAATTGGAAGGTACTTACTCATAATAATGTACTTGATTACTAAACAAAAGTGTAGAAGCTTATTTTATCAGCGTTATTGCTTTTGGTGACACTGTGGTAGAGAACAGAAGGTGGCCTAGTAGGTGGGTACCCAAACGCAGGACGCGCTGGCTGCACATGCTTCGGAGCCCCGGTTAGGGTTGGCGGTCAGCGCGTAGCGTCATCAGATTTTTCTATAAAGGGCATTGATTAAAGTTGGCGTCGTTTTCGAACTTTAGCGGCCACTTATGAAACTTCTTAATTTTGAAAGATTAGGTAACAGGGAAAAATTCTTAGTATGGGCACCATATAGCTAAATAATATCGGGGCTGAGATAACGGGGTTCAAAGATTACCACCAAAAATTTGTTTTCTACCAAATTAAGACAAGATAGGTCTTAGTAATTTATCATTGGTCATTTTCCGATGTGATGTGAAAAATACAAAGCGCTCGTCAAGTACTGTCTGCGGATCCTACGCGATCCCCAAAATCAACCGCAAAGCTACCAACACCGCTTTTGGTTTTACAACTAGAGCATTCCCCAAACTACGTAAGGCATGTTAAGTAATTTGTATTGGTCACTGTTAGTATGTGTAGTCGTTAAGCCAAGTCAGTGTTCATTTGGCGGCTTGAAAACTTTAACAGCTTTGTAAACCATGAATTCAGCAAACGCCTTATCTGGGATTGGGTCTACTATTGCAAAATAAAGGCAATAAAAGTACTAAGAGGCTATTTAACTAATCTATATACATAAAAGAAGAAGGTGCCTGACTGACATATCAACGTACAGCCCAAACCGCTGGAACTAGAGATTCCAAATTTGGCATGTAGGTTCCTTATGAGGCCTAGGAGAGCACTAAGAAAGGGTTTCACATAGGGGTGTTTCGGTACGCGATTTTCTAATACCGAAACGTAACTAGTTATTAGTACCCGATAACGGGTTTTGAAACTATTTATTTCAATAACTATGTATTTTATGGTATGGCGATTCAAGAAGCGACTTCGTTACTGTGCGTTATTGGTATTATTGCGTAATCGCGGTGAACAAGGTAACCTAACCTAACGCGCTCGGCGTACGGACGTGTATTAGTCATACCGGCTATCTTATGCTACTACTAGTACCTTTATAAAATTAAGTGATAACTGTGGTAATTGTTACAATAATGGTGCAGTGCAAGAAGTGTAAGCTGTTTTTGTCGACTACCAAGGACGAAGTGCTTAAGTGTAAGGGGGAGTGTAAAGGCGTTTTTCATTTTAAATGTGTAAAAAATTTAAAGTTTTTTCAAGAACGGGAATGCTGCGAGGAGTGCTTTAAAGGGAGTGAATCACCAAAACCGGGTGCTACAAAAATACATTTAGACCCAGAAAAACCCTCCATTGAAAACCTTCTGGCGCAAGTCAATGAAAAACTAGAAATAATGTACAAAATTGAGAAAAATTTTGAGGAAATGAAAAACACTGTGGAATTTTACGCAGAAAAATATCAAGAAATGATCGAATTCAAAGAGCACGCCCAAAATAAGCTGAAACATTTAGAGCAAAAAAATATTAATTTAGAAAAATGTAACAGGGCACTGGAAGAGCGGGTAGTAGAATTAGAACAAAGCCAAAAAGAGAATAATGTGGAAATTATGGGTTTGGAAAAACGGAGCAATGAAGATCTTAGAAAAGTGATAAACAATTTTGCATTAAAATTACAACTAAATCCAAGTGATATAACGGAAGTAAAGAGGGTAGGCGCAGAACGTTCGAAAGACGAAAATCCGAAACCACAACCAGTTATTATTACACTGCGTACGAAAGCTGCTAAAGATCAGTGGATTAAACAACGAAAACAACGCATCACTAATGGTAACTTGTATATGGATAACAGTGAGAGAAAAATATTCATAAACGAAGACCTTTGTAAACACTTGCGTCAGCTTTTCTGGCAGACAAAAAGCGAACTCAAAACATTGTATAGCTTTATTTGGATACAAAACTCCAAAATTTTGGTGAAAGCCAGTGAGACTGAGAAAAAAATTTATTCCGTTCGTTGTGAAGAAGACATACATCGGCTGCGAGATATAGTAAATAAAAAATAAGCAGGTAGTAAGTAGTAAACAAAGCTCATATAGGGCCAGATTACACTGCGTGATTTTGTTTACAAATAAAATTCGACAGCGAAATAGAAGAACGAGAATGTGAATTCTCGGAACATCGTGATGTAATCGGTTGGAGTAGCTATATAAAAAATAAACGTTTAGGAAAAGATTTAGACATAGTACATTTAAATATATGTTCATTAAGGAAAAATTACAACCAAATCCTAGTACTTCTAAATGCATGTAATCAAAATATAGACATTATAATTTTATCGGAAATAAATGTAAAAAGCTCAGAAATACCTTTGTACCAGATAGATGGATTTAACGCTTTTGAATATACTAGAGAAAATATGCGGGGAGGTGGAATATTAATTTATGTAAAAAAAGACCTTTTGTTTGAGGCACAGACATTGTCAATACCGTCATCGGAAATAATCCTAGGAAAGCTCACAATAGCATCCAGCACTTTGAACATTATTTGTGTGTATAGACGTCCTAATAAGAATAAAACACATTTTATACAAGAGTTACAGCAAATAATACATAGTATTCCAAGTCGAGAGGACTTAATTTGCATTGGAGATATGAATATAAACATTTTAAAAGGAATAACAAACGCTGCAGTAAAGTTATACAAAACCACTCTGTGTGAACGTGGCCTGAGTTGCGTCATACCGGAGACAGCGGTAACGCGGGAAGCGATAGTAGATGGCAAGCTGCAAGTGTCGTTGATTGACCATGTGTGGGTGCGAGCGAGCCGTGCGAGTCAATGTATAGCCGCGCACACATTCACATGCAACCTGTCGGATCATCGTATGATTGGCGCGAGGCTGGCATGCGGTTTAAGTCAACAAAGTAACCAAAGAGAAGTGCGTAAAGTGTTAAATAATAAGTTAGCTAGGCAGGAATTGGATAATGTAAAATGGAAAGATATGTTACTAGTTAACTGTCCTATATTGTTGTACTACAAATTATGTTTTGTTTTTAGCCTTATTTATAGTAAGTGTTTAGAAGAAAAAAATATTTATAGAAAGCGGGATGCACAACCATGGGTGAACCTTAAATTGGTAACAATGATGAATCGACGTAGTGAGTTGTTTAGAGCGTGGAAAGCAGAACCGAATAATATGAATAAGAGACTAGAATATACGAAATATCGGAACAGAGTGAATAAAGAAATAAATATAGCTAAAAACAAGTATAGACAGAAACAATTAGTGAGCTGTGAAGGAGATTTTAGAAAAATATGGGCAAATATAAACGAATGGCTAGGTAGGAAAAAGTTAACTATTGAAAGTACGATAAAAAAATATTTAGGAAAGACAGACAATATGATAAATATTTGTAGTAATTTTGCAAAAACATTTACTCAGGAAATAATTAAAATTAAGCACAAATGTAAGTGTAAATTACTAGATAGAAGTACGTATATAAAGGAGGTAAGTGTGTCATTTCGCTACAGAAGAGTAGATGCACAAACTATCAGGAAAATTATTGATAAATTAAAAGATAGTAAAGCGCCCGGATGTGATCAGGTAAGAGTGAAAGACTTAAAGTATGTCAAGGAAGGAATTAGTGAAGTTTTGGCAAATTTTGTGAATATGTGCATTATGAAAGGTACTTACCCAGACGAACTTAAAAAAGCTATAATTAGGCCTATATTTAAACAAGGAAGCCACTTAGATTACACAAACTATAGACCCGTTGCAATATTATCAGTAATAAATAAAATATTAGAAAAAGTTATTGTTGGCCAAATAAGTGTTTTTTTGGATAAATATAATGTTATAACAGATTGTCAACATGGATTTCGTAAAGGCAGGAGCACGAATACAGCGCTAACTAAATTTAATGATTTTATTAATGAGGAACTCAATGAGGGTAAACAGGTTCTCGCTTTATTCATTGATTTTAAGAAAGCGTTCGATACGCTAGATCATGAACAGCTGTTGAAGGCAATGAAAGAGTGCGGTATTCGTGGTCCCACCAATGATTTCTTCCGTAGCTACTTAAGTAACCGGAAGCTCTGCGTCGTTGTGTCTGATACAACGGGAGCAGAAGCGGATGTAACGATGGGTATACCTACTGGATCGGTATTCGGGCCGGTAGGATATATCATGCATGTTAATAGTATGGTCAATGTGGTGAATCATTGTAGGGTTTTTATGTACGCGGATGACACATGTTTAGTTATTGCTGATAAAGACGTAAATAAAATAAAAGATCAATTACAAACTGACTTTGAAAACATAACGAAATGGGCCCATGATAATGGCATAATATTAAATACAAACAAAACAAAATGTATGCATATTTACTCACCCTACAATAGAGAAGCTAAGAAAATAGAAAACAGTAATTTGGGAATCATAGGTCATTCTTATGAATGCTTACATAATAAGAAAATATCTTGCATTTGTAAAAGTCTAGAGTTTGTAGATAATATCAAATATTTAGGTCTGACCATTGAAAACAGACATAGTTGGAAGATGCAAGTGAATACCGTGTGTAATAAATTAAGAATAATTCTTGGTAAATTTTATCATCTGCAAAATGTTGTTGACAAGCGCACCCTGTACATGATTTATTACGCACTGGTGGATTCCCTACTTAGTTATGGATTGACCTGTTACGGTTTAACATTTAAAACCTATCTAGAGGATATTAAGAAACTACAGATAAGATTTCTAAAAAAATTAGTTAACAAAAAAGTAAAATTAAAATACAAAGATGATTATAGCAAATTATTTTCGGTTTGTAAAATGTTACCTATAGACAAAAAGATAGAATATTTAATAGCAATAGAATCATACTACAGTGACGAGTTTAAAGTTAAAATTGACCATAAGCATAATATAAGATCTAAAATTGGGGGGAAGGTAGTACAAGTAGGGGCAAAAAATTACTACGGGGAGAGGACAAGAAGATATATGGTTCCTAAATTATGTAATAAATTTCCAATACTCTTAGATGAAAACAAAAGTTTGAGTAAATTTACATTAAAAAAGAAGATCAAGGAATGCATGTTAAAAATGTTATTATATAGTAAATAAGATATTAATAGTAGTAAAATGTAATAATATTTAAATAATGATTTTATCGAGTAATAGTACCTAAGTTAGCCTATAAGATAAAAACTGTATGGTTTGAGCGCAACGCCTACAAACTGCTTTGCAGTTTGGCGATGTTTAGATAAGGCAAATTTGTGTAATGTAAATAAGTTAAATAAATAAATAAATAAAAAAAAAAAAGTTATTTTATTCGATATTATTGGTATTGTGAATAAAAATAAAATATTTCTTATAGGACTTGTGAATATTAATAATTGTTTACTTTTTTCTTCGTTTGCATATACTTTTTTTTATAATCTACAGTTTAGATTTTTTCCAATTTCGTTGTTTCTAAACTTAGGTTAGGTAGGCGCAAGGAGGTTTTACTACGCTTCGCTTTAGCGTAGCGTGGGTTAAAACCTCCTTGGGTAGGCTTAATACGCAATTTTTTTTCGATAAATAGTTTCTCCCAATAAATAGTTATTGCAGAACCGAATACCGTATTTTGGTTATTGCACCGATACATAGTTATTGAAACTATTTACGTTGCATAACGCCCATCTCTAGTTTTACAAAATTCTACCCCTAAGGGGGTAAAATAGAGGATGAAAGTTTCTATGAATGTCCGTCAGTTTTGAAGTTAGGATCTTCAAAATTTGTATTTAGGCTGACGACCAAAGATTAAATTTTACGTGTCTCAGGGTTTTTGAAAATTCCACACCCTAAGGGGTGAAAAGGGGGATGAAGTTGAAAATCCTTCATTTTGGAGACCCGTGGACTCTGAAGACCTACTGAAATCCTCATGATGAAGATTTTTTTCCCCTTTTAATCCTGTGAGCTGTCACCGTGGACATTTAGCTGGAGTTTTGAAGTTAAGTAATGTCGTGCTGGTCGTGCACATGTAGTGACATGTCCATTTAGTGTTATTTAAGGTGTTTTATCAGCTTCCTAGTAACAGGTTTTGCGGCGCTCTTCTTTTGAGTTTTTGGAAAGTTGAGTGGGCTTCAGCCTTCATTAGGTTGGACGCCAGTTCATTTGGATGCTTTTTGATACGAATAGAGTACGACTCCAATTTTTTTCCTATGTCTTCTTTGACGGTAGATAATTGTAGATCACGATTTAGTTGGCAGTTCGTAACATACCAAGGTGCATTTGTTATGATGCGTAGCATTTTAGATTGGAAGCGTTGCAGGATTTCGAGGTTTGAGTTTGCAGCCGTTTCCCACAACTGGAGGCCATAAGTCCATATTGGCTTTAAGATACATTTGTATAGCAGTAATTTGTTTTCCAAAGAAAGCTTTGATTTTCACCCTATTAGCCAGTACATCTTTCTTAGTTGAAGGTTCAGTGCAATTCATTTAGTGTAGATATGCTTTTTCCAAGTTAGTCTCCTATCTAGATAAATTCCCAAGTAGCGCACTTCATCAGCCTGGGGGATTGTTACATTGTTAAGTTTCACTTGAGGACAGATCTCTCTTCTTAGAGTAAATGTGACTTGGATTGATTTGTTCTCATTGGCTTTTATTCGCCAGTCTCTGAACCAAACACTTATGTCATCTAGACTTTTTTGAAGGAGTGAGGAGGCAACTTTCGGATCTTCGTGGGTCGCTAGAATAGCGGTGTCGTCAGCAAAAGTTCCAACCAGGACATTAGGATCTGGAGTTACTGGTAGATCTGATGTGTAAATGTGATAAAGTAATGGCCTTATTACGCTTCCTTGGGGGACGCCTGCTTGGATCTTGAACCGTTCAGAAATGGCTTCTCCTTATTTCACGTAGAAATGACGCTCTGTCAGGTATGACTTTATAAATAGAAAGCAGTTATCTGGGAGGGACTTCTGGATTTTACATAGAAGTCCATCGTGCCAAACTCGATCGAATGCTTGAGAGATGTCTAGAAAAGCAGCTGAGCAATACTTTTTTGTTCAAAGCCAACATTAATCTTTTCGGCTGCTCTAAACCCAAACTGGTGGTCTGGAATGAGCTTGGCTTCTGATACAGCAGGCATCAACCTTTTAAGGAAAATAGATTCCATCACTTTATTTGCTAATGGTAGCAACTGATAGGTCTGTATGAGGTTACCTCATCAGGGCTCTTACCAGGTTTTGGAACCAGTGAAATCTGAGCAACTTTCCATTGTGGCGGAACAAACCCCCTTGATACGATTGCATTAAAAAGCTGAGTTAGGAATAATATTCCATTTTTTGGTAGTTCTTTCAAGACTTAGGCAGTTATGAGATCGTAACCAGGCGCCTTTTTGTTATTCAGTTTCTTTATTATGTATTCTACTTCTTTTGTTGTGAACTTTTCTATAGGTGGCTCTAATTGGTATGTTCTGGATAATTGTTCATCAACTTCAGCTACTTTATCTGAGCCAGTATTGGCGTTGGGGGTGAAGACATTACTCAAGTGATCTGCAAACAGTTAAGCTTTATGAGCATCACTTTTGGCCCAGGTACCGTCGGGTTTTCTGAGTGGCGAGCGGAAGGTGACTGGTCTTTTAAGGTTTTTTGTAGCTCTCCACAGTGAGTAGTCAGATATGGCCGTAGCATCCAGATTAGTTAAATAGGTTTCCATCCCGTTGTTATCAAACTCTGCCAGGATAGATTTCACCTTAGAAGCAAGCCAATTGAAAACTTTTTTGTCTTGTGGGTATCGAGTTTGCTGCCATTGTTTTCTTCCTTGGCGTTTTTGTTGGATGAGCTCAGTTATGGATTGCGGATAAACAGTTTCAGTGTTGTTTATGTATTAATGGAACGTAGGATGAGTGAGCGAGAGAGTGAAGGAGTGAGAGGGAGATGGAACATATTTTAAAAAGATGGTGGATTGCATTCGGTTGTACAAACGTGTTGGAGAGGAATAAAACAAAAATTTTATCGATCTGGAGTTTTTCTTCGCAAATCACCATCCCACAATTTTGGGGGCTCGTCCGGGATGAATTTGATGTTTCTACTGACGTGCGGCCTAACTAAAATAACACTTACATACAAGCGTGAAAATTGGTATGTTTAAAGTGCATAAGCTATAGAATAACAACAAATAATAAAAAATGGTCAAGTGCGTGTCAGACTCGCGCATTTTTATACACATATCTGCGTAACTGCGCGTCCATAACAAAGACAGTATGTTTACCTTAGTGGTACGGAATCCTCGGTGCGCGGGTCCGACTCGCACTTGGCCGGTTTTTCATTAACCTCCGACGCAACAAGAACCTATATTATCTAATCTTTGCCTATTTCTACCCGTGCGAAGCCGGGGCGGACCGCAAGTTCGCTTCAATTTTTGGTTTAAATAACTTACATTTTTTGTCCAAGGAATGGAATAATATTATCTTTAGCACTAATTGCATTTCAAAAAGTTTAATAAAATTGTTGATAATTTGCAAAATTACTACTAATACTTCAAAGTAAACAGCTTTCATTCCAACAGTATTTTGCAAATTTGTTTTTTTTTAGGTATTATTTTACGACAGTGGCAAAGTGAAACTAACCCATGCGAAACTTGTTAAACGTTCTCTAGGTGAGCAGCGACTGATAAGACTCTTTCTCTTTTTTAGACTCATATGACCCCGTTGAAGATGATTCTGCCCAGTCACATTCCCTTCCCCACTCCCTCCCTAGGAAATTAAATAAACCACGATTAGGGACACGTTTTCTGGGGTCGCGGTGGGAGTGGGTGGGGAAAAGGGATGTCACCGAGCAGAATCGACTTCAGCGGGGTTATATCAGTGTATAAAGACCCGGTAAAACAGTTTTTTATCAGCCACTGCTCGATATTGGGAATTTTCCACCTGCTTACCAGATGAAAGCATGGAGTTGAGATTCCTAATGTCAGTTTTAAATAGGCCCCAACTTGCGTATGCATTGAAAATTTTCCGCCAAGTAATAGCACGACGTTAGTAGTATAAAAAGTGGCGCGTTTTTTACTGGTAATTGAATAAATTATTGTGGCAGAGAGCAGATAACAGCAGCGCATGTACAAAAAAAAACCGGTCAAATGCGAGTCAGACTCTCGCGCCGAGGGTTCCGATATATCTATAGTATTTTTGGAAGCAGTAAAGTTAATTTTTAGAACCGCAAAACTAAATTTGTTTGTAAAGGTTTTTTGCATATTTCTAAAAAACTGTGCAACTTAGAAAAATCGTTTTATTTTTGCTGTAATATTTACATAAATTTCTAACGACTATAATTAATTCAGATTTTTCCATTCACAAACTTCGGTGATAAGGGGGGGGGGGGGGGAATGGTATTATTTTGGCTGTGTATTAACGTGCCACCAAATTTGAGTAAATTTTTACAAAATAATATCCATCAAATTTTGTATACCAAAATGGATGAATGTTCACCAAATTCGCTTCTGGCACTTTACCCAAATTTGGTGTACGTTCAGCCAATTTGGTGTACATTCTTCCAGTACATTTTGTCTGAAGTATATTGGGGTAAAAAAAATATTTTGGGAATCATTTAATTTGTTGCCTATTATTTTTGTAATTTTTCATCACAACTTGAAAACTAAGAGTTGTAAAAAAATACAAAAATATATTTTAGAATGTACAAGTAAAGCCCTCTCATATGATATCCCACTCGACCTAGTGACGAAATTTTGCCCCCCCCTATTTGGGCTTGTTACAGTAATAATCATATATTTTTTTAAATTCTTTCATGTGCAATTAAGTTAAGCAACCAAATTCTTCATTTGTTCCAAATTTCAAGTCGATAGCATGAGTGGCTGCTGAGATATAGAGGTGTGACAGACAGACAGACAGACGGACAGACAGACAAAGTCGCACAATAAGGGTTCCTTTTTTTACCATTTTGGCATCGGAACCCTAAAAATACACGAGAAGAGAGACAACTTTGTCAAATGAACTTCTCTTTATTGAATGTGATAACTATAATCTTTACAGTATTTTATTTAGTTTTTTACCCAGGCATCATTCCTGAACTCTAACTGTTTTAACGATTTCAAATTAATTCAAATATTGAAGTAGGTTGTCAAAAATTAATTGTAACAGGTACGTGGGCGTGAAATCGAAAACCAACCAGAGGCAATGAAACCAAAAGGAGGACTCAAAGTACCTTTAAAAATATTATTTAATAAGTGCCTTTTAAAACTATGCTAGGTAAGTAATATCAGCTGTAAGCAATAATTTCTAATCTAATCTTTATTCGTTGTAATAATGAAGGAAGTAGAAGCAATATCAGATTAGTACGAGAGCGCGTGAGGGGAACGCGGCCGGCACAGCTTGCGTGCTACTGACCAGCCAGCCACACCGCCCTCTGCGTAGGTATGCATATTACACGGCAATTTTTTTTTTTTTTCAAAAATATATCAAGCCTGTCGCAGCCATTTCTAATAAATTGAGACACAGCTTAAGGCATTGTGTTAATGAAGGAGACGTAATTTTAGAGACTTAAATTTTGTATTACGTTCACTGCGGTCATAAACGTGACTGACTTAGTTAGCTTATCTCCTGGCTTTCTTATCTTTTATATGTATTCTTATGTAATGCATTTAAGCTCATTTTATGAATTTCAGGTCCTCTAAAACTATAATGGCCAAATGAAGGACAAATTTTTATTTGACCCTTTCGCATGTACCTTAAGTTTCTTAAAACTTAACAATATACGTGGGACACTCAGAAATATTTGCGACACTAAAAAAAATTGTTCTACAGGTACATATATTTTTATTAAATCTTTTCAAAGTACTCTCCACCAGCCTCTATACAAAGATTTATGCGTCTGAACCAGTTTTCAAAACACTTTTTCCAGTCCGCCGTAGACACCTCGTTTACAGCCTGCTCGAACGCAGCCAGCGCATCTTCCGGCGACGAAAATTGTATCCCCTTGAGCTGATTTTTTATTTTTGGAAATAAAAAGAAGTCACACGGTGCTAGATCAGGGCTGTAAGGAGGGTGACCCAGGAGTTTGACTGGTGTGCTGTCCAGGAAGTCCCTCGTTTTGAGCGCGGTGTGTGCAGGCGCATTGTCGTGGTGGAGCAGTAGTCCGCGGAGCCCTGTGTTTGGTCGCTTGTTGCTCACAACAGAAAAAACTTCTGGTAAACATTTGGTAGTATACCATTCGGCGTTGATGCTTCTTTGATCTCGTAAGGGAATTGAGGCCAAGTGGCCAGTCAAATTAAAAAAGCTGGCGATCAAAATCTTCCCCCCGCTTCGAGATCGCTTCACTTTGGTAGGCGTTGGTTCATTTTGAAACACCCAAACTGTCGACTGGCGCTTGGTTTCTGGATCGTATTGATAAATCCAGGACTCATCACCTGTTACGATGTCGTAAACACGCCGAGACGAGCCTGCTTCAAATTTGTTCAGCATATCACGGCACCATTCCACCCGGGCCTGCTTCTGAGCGTCGGTGAGGTAGTGCGGCACCCAGCGCGATACTATCCTCCTCACGCGAAGATGCCCGTGTAGAATCTCGTGAACGCTTCCCGATCCAATCTTTAATATGTGCTGAATCTCCTGATATGTAATTCGCCTATTATCTTGGATTAAATTTTTCACTGCTAGCACGTTTTCTTCCGTAATAGCCGTCAAAGGGCGACCGCTTCTTTCTTCATCCCCCAAGGTTGGTCGACCGCGCCTAAATTCGTTATACCAACGATACACGGTTGCCTTGGAGGGGCCTTCATCCATAAATGCCATTTGAAGTCTATCGAACGATTCATCCGGTTTCAGGCGACACTTGAAATCGTAAAAAATCATAGCTCTAAAATGTTCCCGGCGCAGATCCATTTTTCAGTAAGACACGATACTTTGAATTGGCTCGCAAAAAATGTGGAGGGAAATTTTGAAAATGGAACACACATATTTTTACTTACAAGTAATCATATTTTCGAAAAAGATTCTGACCGGCCAGTCTCCCATATATAAAAACTATTTTTCGCAATACTTTCTGAGTGGCCTGGTATATCTACCAATGTTTGATGACAGTTGGAACCAGAATATCGAACTTAAATTCTACATTAATTTATTTATCGAGAGTAAAAGGAAATACCTAAATGTATACCTAGCGCAAGTTAAAAAAAGTTCTTAAATTATACAGATATGTCTTTAAACACGTCCCTGACGATATATTAAAACACGAAGTCATTCTAATAATTTCATAAGTTAAGTGGTAAATATCTGGTTCCACGGCCCGCCTACAACGTTCTCTTATCACACTATTTCTAATCCTGTCACTCAATTTCACACCAATCATACTTCTCAACGCTCTCATTTCTACTGCATTAATTCTACTTTCATGCTTTTTCTGCCATACCCAGCTTTCACTGCCGTACATCAGTGTTGGTATCAAAAAATAATGTTGGTTAGAATAATGTTGGTTAGATTAGAACGTTGGGTGTTCGATCCGGACCGGAGGTTCTAAGTTCGATTCCCGGTTTAGCACTCAATAAATTCCCCTAACTTAATTTTGTTTTATAAAACGTGACGTCATTAAGTCAACTTTGATATACATTAGAATTACTGAGCAAAAATATCGCACACGCTACATGGAAAGTACTTGCTATGACGCCTTTTTCAACACCTGTTTGAACAATTTTTTCTTTTAAAGCAATTTATCCTTTGAAAACCCCATCTGCCAGTTACAAAGGAAAATAACAGCTGAGTGCGAGAAAATTGATATGTTATAGAAGGAAAATGGAAAAAGGAATGAATGGTTCACTGGCTGACATACACAGCCACATTTACCTTTAAGTTTTCCTTCCTTCCTTCCTTAATGGCGTAGAAGCGTCTGATGGAAACTTCTCCCTTAAGGGGCTACCTGCGGTCCACTAGCGCCCCCATAAGTAAAAAACATATAACTCGCTAAATACAAAACTTATCGAAAATCCGGAAAGACAGATTGGACTAAAGGTACCAATGTTTATGTAGAACCTATTTACTCTGTAAAATAAAGTTTGCTGTAGTTACAGATACAAAAACTGCTAAAAGTGGCCGTTTTTGGCACTTTTTGTACCTTTAACTACAGTCAAATACATTTT
Organism: Athrips mouffetella; assembly: GCA_947532105.1. Lineage (NCBI taxonomy): Eukaryota > Metazoa > Arthropoda > Insecta > Lepidoptera > Gelechiidae > Athrips > Athrips mouffetella. The sequence continues at coordinate 3,259,452 of OX383976.1, read as the reverse complement.
CAGAATTGATAGGATCTAAATAAACTACTGTAGGGTACCTTTACTTCAATCTGTCTTTCCGGATTTTTGATAAATTTTGTGTTTAGCGAGCAATATTTTTTTTACTGATGAGGGCGCTAGTTAACTGCAGGAATGTTAAGGCGATCCGTTTTCCATACTAAATGCAAATGACTCACATTCTTATGCGGGACATAAAATGCTGTTGAAAAACGAGTGCATACTGCTATTTTAAGATAAGATAAAAAGATATTTATTGATTTTCAGTTAAATTTTTCGCTGATTAATACAAAGATACAGCTAATGCACCGAAAGTACTACAGTATAGATCGAACACCCACAATGATAATATTGAACCAAACATTGCTAGTACTTTCGGTGAATTAGTAGTAACTTTGCATTACTCGTAATAAGCGAAAAATTTTACTAAAAAAATTGCGGTATACAGTCGTTTCTCAACAGCATTTTATGTCCCGCATAAGAATGCGAGTCATTTGAATTTAGTATGGAAAACGGATCGCCTTAAGTAAAGATAGTGTGGAAAAGTGTGAAAGTAAGTTTTCACCCCCCCTCGGATACGGGACTGCAGGTAAGATCGGTTACACCCAGCAGCATGTCAGTAGAAACACGTTGGACCTTATGGAATGGTAATAGAGTTGCAAATGTTTCCACTGAAGTGCTGTTGACCGTACGCGACGTAGAACTAGGTAACCCTACTTCCTACTAATACATATAATAAACGCGAAAGTTTGTAAGTATATGGATGGATGGATGTTTGTTACTCTGTCACGTAAAAACTACTGAATGGATTTTAATGACACTTTACAATAATATAGCTTATACATCAGAATAACACATAGGCTACAATTTATAAACCTGCGCAGACGATTCGCAGGCACCAGCTAGTGCGTAAGATACGTCAAAAAAACCACTCCCGAAAACTCTTTGGAAAAAACGAATGACAACTAGAAATACTTTTCCAAGAACCAAGTATGTAAATTTTTATTTCGTATTTCGACCTTTTCTTGGGGTAAGTTGTTCAATGTTCAGTGTCACGGTTGTTTTTCATGCAGATGTCTTTTTAGACCTTGTATAAGCCGAGCTCGTAAGTTGTTAATTGATGTTCCGTGACGTGATGTGATTAGTTGATGGTGTTCTTATTATTGTTGACATTATTTTCCTTATCAGATTATACAACATCTTATGGCTAGGCATGCCCCGTGTGGTGATTCACACATACCCGTGGGTGTCGTAAGAGGCGACTAAGGGTTATAAACTGGAGGATGGGCAGCAGCATCCTCCTTTCTATCTTACATCTTACTCACTGCGGTCACCTACAACCGCGGTCCATGATGCCAGCCGTAACGCTAACAAGCAAGGTGACGATGGTACTTCCCCTCTACATTTTTCCAGCAAAAGCTAGAATTCTGGAGGGAGCTCCCTGTCCTGTAGTGGACGTTTCATGGGATGTTATGATGATGATGATGATGATGGGGTTAGCGTAATATCATACAATGTGTCCGGTGACCGACTGCACAAAGTTAAACGGTAGATTCTAACCATAAAACTGAACAACTTTTCCCAAATTTTCCAAAATTACCTGTCATACAAAATGTGCTATTTTGAATATGTACAAGTAAAGCTCATAGAAAACATGAAATATTTTTTAAAGGTTGCGGTGGCCCTTTTTTATATTTTTTTTTACATTTTCACCACATAATGTTCAGAAATATAACATTCGCATCATGTCTATACGACAATTTAAAATCTTGCCCCTACCTATTTGTACCCCATTTACGATAATTTTTTTTTCCTTGTTTGCAAGAAATTTGGGCAAGCATGTTCTAAGACTATTCCAAACGAACCGATAGCTTGAGTAGTTGCCGAGATAAACAGGTGTGACAGACAGACAAACAGACTAAATCATAAGGATACCGTTTTTTTCATTTGCAGAGTCCCAAAAATCGCTGTCTGGTTTTTTCAATGGTCAATTTGTTTTTATGTAACAAGTGAGTAAACGAGCAGGCGGGCCACCTGATGATAAGTGGTCACCACCACCCATAGCACCCACTGTCTTATTAATGGCATATTTTGACACTAATAAGACAGCAAAGCGCGTTGCTCACTTTGAGAACTAAGATTGTATGTCTCATGTGCTGGTAATTTAAAATAGTTACGTATGAGTGTTGCTGCCTGACCCGTAGATAGCAAGACGTAACGACTGACCAAAGGTCGCAAGGCACGATAAATCGTAATCATTATACGTATTGAAACAAAAAACTTTGTTTAAATTATGATAAATTGTGTTATCAGTACAAGGAAAATAATTATAACAACAAATTAAGTTGAATACTGGGAATTTGTACGGACGGTGCCGGCAATGGCCGTCAAATTCCATTCGTTCGAGACCACAGATTAACTAACTGAACCGATTTTGATGAAATTTGGAAGGTAGAACATAGGGTAGATCAAGAACTGGACTAACACATCGAGACCACAGATTAACTAACTGAACCGATTTTGATGAAATTTGGAAGGTAGAACATAGGGTAGATCAAGCACTGGATGGCTACTATTTATCCCGGAAAAATGCATGGTTCCTGAAGGAGACACTAGGATGACAGAAAATATACAAGGGATGACAAGGGTAACAAAATGGGTATACCAACCCTGAAGGATGAGAATCTGCCCATGAAACTGAACAACTTTCCCTGAATTACATAGGTCGAAATACGAAAAAAATTTGACTCAGCTGATAGCGCATTTTGAATGGGAGGTCAATATTTGTCTTTCGTATTTCGAATGTACCAATACTGTACTAATGTATACTAATGTACCGATGTCAAAGGGGAATGGAACGAAGCTTTTTGAACATTAAATTGAAAGACCGGATCAAAAGCGCATCTATTAGAAAAAAGACAAAGCAAAAGATGTAGCCAAACAAATCCTGACCCTTAAATGGAGGTGGGCTGGCCATATTCAAAGAGTAACGGATAGCAGATGGTCACAAACCGTAACAAATTGGTACCCAATGTATAAAAAGAGGAGACGAGGGAGACCACTGAAAAGATGGAAAGACGACATAATAGCAATAGCCGGAAAAAATTGGCATAGAGTGGCTCAAGATAGAGAAACCTGGCACAATTTGGAGGAGGCTTTCACCGCAAAAGGCGGCCCTTACACCTAACAAAAACTAACATAATTTTAAAGAAACAAAACTAATAAAACTAACATATACAAATAAGAACTCATTATTTTAAGAAATACTGTAGACAGATTCTTTTGTAAGGGAAAAATAAAAGCTATATTATTATTATTATTATTTCGACCTATGTAACTTAGGGAAAGTTGTTCAGTTTCATGGGCAGATTCACATACTTCAGGGTTGATATACCCCTTCTGTTACACCTTGTATAATGCGAGCGAAGCCGCGGGTATAAGCTAGTTTATCATAAGTTCATCCATCATCATCAACAGCTTATAATCGGCAAGACATAAGCACAGTAACACTAACAAAGGTGAGACTATAAAACATTTGGATGCGTCATACATTGCGTCTATATTATCTTTATCAACAAAGTCATTACCATGCCACGTGTCGACATTAGCCAGTAGTTAGAACGCAACGCAATAGAAACCTAATCAATCCGCAGCGAGTAGGTGTGGGGTAGGTATATCATAATTACTATACCACCAACTTGCATGATACTTTGGTATTTAGATTTAAGTTTTATCACTACAATACCTGTAACTCCGATGTTCGTCTTAAAATAGGGGAAAAACCTAAATGTAAATTCAAATTTAGGACATAACAAACACTACGGTTGATTACTTGAATACCTACATTGCACACACTGCATTCACTGAATGTAGTCGGTTTATTTCTAGCGTGCATTCGTCGAATACGATCGAATACAGATTTGAACCGGACCAGGAGACGCATTTTTAAGCGTTCGAAGTGAATCTTTAGTTCGCATACGAAAACGAATGGTGTGCGAATTCAATTTCTAATGCTCTCGATTTTACGCATTTTTGAATCATTCGAAAGCAGTGTTGCCATTAAATTCAAATCTTTGAACAATTTTCTTTTCACGCAGAAAAAATTAAAACCGGAAAGCAATTACTCATTGACTTTAAAAACCGGTAATGAATTGCGGTGGAATGGAACGCAAATTAAAAAGTTGATATGTCAGTATAATGTCATATGTGAAGGAAACGTCAATGTCGTTCTCATCACAGATTATATATACTTTCGAGCGGTAGAAGTGCAAAACGAGTGGGTCGGACCACTCGTTGCAGAATTCACAGGTATGAATATTCAAAAATTGCGATTTTACGGATTCGTATACGAATCTTGCCAATTCGAATGCGAATCGAAGTTCGAACGCTTCAAAAATGCGTCTCCAGAGCGCGCTTATGTCAATGTCACTAAGAGAAACTAAAATTTTGGTTTTGTTTTGCGTTTTTGGAAATGATTATGCGATAAGATAATTTAATCCAAAAACCCCAAAAAAAGTCGAAAAAATGTATCGAAAACATGATTGATGACAAATGTCATTCGAATTTGACATTTCGCACACTCTGCACTACCTCATTTTCGTATGCAATGATAGCGCGCTAAAGTGACATCACGTCGCTTAAACGAGTGAATACAAGCAAGTTTTGAACCGACTCTTAAGCTCAAGTCAAACAGAGGCGGTATGATTGCGAAAGCGGTCCGGGGCGGTTTGGCGGGAACAAAATACCGCGCCGCGACCGCTTTTCAATGTGACAGGGTGTATAAGAACTCATACTTTACAAAAAATACCGGCCCCGGAACGCTTCCGCTACCGCCTCTGTGTGACGTGGGCTTTAACGCGTTAACAGTGCCCATATGCGAGTAATAAGCCGTCACTATCGCACCAGCAGCAGGGTGACAGAACGGGACTTTACCTACCAAAGGTGGAAAGGACTTTGTGAAACAGTAATAAAAAAATATTCTATAAAGTAGAAAATCGCATAATCTATAACCACAGACAGGACTTTGTGAAACAGTAAAAACAAAAATTCTATAAAGTAGAAAATCGCATAATCTATAACCACAGACAGGACTTTGTGAAACAGTAATAACAAAAATTATATAAAGTAGAAAATCGCATAATCTATAACCACAGACAGGGCTTTGTGAAACAGTAATAACAAAAATTCTATAAAGTAGAAAATCGCATAATCTATAACCACAGACAAGATTCAAGCCCGATCTTCTCCGTATTTACCAGATACCTGAATCAACTAGGCTACCGTGAAATTTTTTGCCTGGATTTTTGAATTTCTGAATATTTTTCATGTCCAAAATAAATATTTTAGACAAATACAACATTAGTCCTAAATGTTAATTATTATTGTTTATTTCCCGTAAATTGGCAATTTAAAGTTGATTTTAACACTGTATTTTTATGATGATCAGTTTTTAAACAACATTTTTTTATAATGCCTATGCTGCTTAAGAATGTTTGTTTGTGTCCAGCACCCACACACAATACTGTCTTTCCTAGTATGGGGCCGGGTTATCTAAATAAAACTGCCTAAATGGCAGCCACGCAGGCTATTCACATTATAAATAAACAATTTTAGTATGTTTGTCCCTTAGCGTATATTTATTTCTTAAGAACCACAGGCATTTTGATACGGATTTTTTATATTTCTAGTATATAGAGTGACTTTTAATAAGTTCTTGATAGCAAAAGATATGCATGTACTCATGATACTAAACAACTTTTCCCAAGAAACATAGGTCGAAATACGAAAAACCAAATTTGACCTCCCATACAAAATGCGCTATCAGCTGATGCAATTTCATGGCAGGTCAAAACTTGACTTTCGTATTTCGACCTATGTTCCTTGGAGAAAGTTGTTCAGTATCATGAGTACATGCATACTTTTTTCTATCAAGAACTAATTAAAAGTCACCCTATATAGGTAGGTAGTCATTATCATTAGTATAGTAATTTCTATTTTTTACCTCATGCAGTAGTACAGAAAAACTCATAAAATATGATTGTTTAACATATACTAGTAAAAATATTTACATACCTATATTTACAAAACTTTTTTTGTTTTTTTTTTACTTGAAAATTGATGTTATCTTGCTTACGCCGCAATCACACCTTCCTAAATTCAAAGACTAATTCTGCATTCATAGCTGGGAGGCTTGGTACTATTAATTCCAATATCCTTACTGCAACCAGCACTGTATGCCGAATTAGTTTCTGGATTAAGGAAGGTGTGATCGCGGCTAGCAGCAACGGGTTTCATTCACCCGACATGTTTCACAACGGATTATTTTTTATTATTAGATAGATATTTATTTAATGGCATCACATCTTATTAGAAGTCGTATTTCGCCAGTCTCAAAGTAAAAAAAATTTTATAAAATTATGGCGAGATCGCCAATGTCCAGTGAAAGCGTGAAAGATTGATTTACACAGGAATCCACATCACGAAGATCGAAGACGAGAGCCCCTGTGTATGATGAGTCCGACAAGTTGATAGGGGATTTTTTTATCTTAGCCTAGGTACTAGTTCCCACTGCTGGGCATTCCATTGGTCACAATCTTTTGTAACGAATAATAATAATTATTATTATTATAATAAACACGCATAACCTGAAACAAAAACACACAGAAAAGATTCAGAAATACATCCCCCTAGCAGACGAAATAAAACAAATGCGGCGCCAAAAAACCGTCAGGATCATCCCAATTATAATCTCGTCGACTGGTGTCGTACCCAAAACCCTATTTACAGCTTTAAAATATCTAGAACTCCACAAAAACACTTACATACCACTACAAAAATCAATAGTTATCGACACCTGTTCCATAGTCCGCCGTTTCTTAAACCCAACCTCTCTAACACTTCAAGCTACACCCACAGTCACACAACACAATACACAGGGTCATACATCACACACACACATCACACCCCAATCAGTGTACTTGGCATAAGCCCGTACCTGGTTGAAAACAAGCGACCTCTGGTCGAGTTTCAAAATATCTTTGGAATCAATAATTATTATTATTTATTATCTTAAACGTGTCAATGTCCAGTGCATTATTGCACAAATGCGATAAAAGGTTACACAACGTACACGTACGACACTCATTATTTACTACAATAACTATATATGCTAATTGGTGTTGATTGATAAGCTGCAAAGAAAAGAAGTATACAACGTATAACGGAAATTTTTGATAATACTAAAGGGTGTGAATCCGTCCATGAAACTGAACAACTTTTCCCAAGGAACATAGGTCGAAAAACGAAAATCTATTTTGACGTGTCACAGAAATTGCATCAGCTGATAGCGATTTTGTATAGGATACATTTGGTTTTTCGTATTTCGACCTATGTTCCTTTAGGAAAGTTGTTCAGTTTCATGGGCAGATACACATCCTTCAGTATTATCACTCCTTTCTGTTACTCGTTGTATTTGCTGTAAGTAATATTTTTCGAAAAGAATAAGACACCAGTCAAAATGTTTATCGTGCATTTGTATGTAGGTTGATGGCAGTAGAGGAAGCGAGGGAATAGTATGTCAAGATCGTAGCAGGTGAGATCGTAGCAGGTGGAGGGCTGTGGTCTCTGCCTACCCCACAGGGAAAGAGCCGTGATGTTATGTATGTATGTACATATTGTGACATAGACGATTGTCACAATATGTACATACAACCAAGTTTACCCGAGGCCTCTGACATGGCTCATTTAGCGACTACTACTGTAGTAGTAGAGTAGCTGGAACCAGGCCGGCTTAACGTGCCTTCCGAAGCACGGAATCTTCTTACTTTTCGAACAATCAAGTGATTTAACCTGCTACATCCTAATCAAATTGAGGGATTCGCACAAAGTGCACTTTTGATTGACAGAGTCCCCATCAGGAATCGAAGCCAGATCCTCTGGATCGAGAGCCGAAAGCTCTAACCACTAGACCACGGAAAATAGTACCAGGTACCAACCCATACTCGTACATACCCGTGGGTGTCGTAAGAGGCGACTAAGGGTTATAAACTGGAGGATGGGCAGCAGCATCCTCCTTTCTATCTTACATCTTACTCACTGCGGTCACCTACAACCGCGGTCCATGATGCCAGCCTTAACGCTAACAAGCAAGGTGACGATGGTACTTCCCTCCACAAATTTTCAGCAAAAGCTATAATTCTGGAGGGAGCTCCATGTCCTGTAGTGGACGTGTCATGGGATGTTATGATGATATGATGACCATTTTTTTGCGTAACCAAAAGGAAGTTTCTAGTTCTTTAAACCGGCAGAGTTAAAGAGGTCGCAATGAGTATATTTATTAATAGCATAGTAAACATTACGGTTGCCAGGCAGGCCTTTAATTCTCGCAGTCGCTGAAACACTATAATCTATTTAGGTGACCTAATTATTTTTTCTTCCGCGCGATGTTAAAATGAATGAATGAATAAACGAATAATTTATTTCAGAACTAATTGTTCCATAACTAATTAATTAATAATTACAAATAATATTATAAAATGTCATAAAAGTAGTGTAGTATAAATTAATACACAGTTTCACACAGAGTTAAAACCTATTTTTTTTTAATTAAAATCAAAAGGAAAAATTATGTAGGTAGTGTGGTTGAATTGTCAAAGTAAAAAGAAAAAATACCTATATACTGAAAAGTAACTAAGCTTAGACGAGGACGTTGGAAAAGTTTGGTAATGCAACGTAACAAAAGAGGTTTTCTTTTGTTACGTATTGGCCAAGTGCGAGTTGGTCTCGCGCAAAAAATAAACCCCAGGTTGGCTGTATCCTTGATAAGGCCGTAAGTTTTACGTGGATATATACAACGTGTTAATGGAATAAGCGAAACCCTCATACACCCCACCTGATTTTTATTAAAATAAATCCATTCCCGTAAAAAAGTGTTATTTTAAAGTTTCATCGTTGTTATCGCGTCCGCGCACGCCACGCCCACTTCCCTCCCCTCCTCACCGCTCATGTACGGTAACGCGCGCTGTAAATATTAAAAAAGCGGCAAAAATTTAAATAATAAAAAAAAAAAAACCTATACCAAAAACCCGTGAAATTGATTAACGACAGGTCAAGCTTGACACTGGCAGTGCGATTCTAGCTCGTACGCCATTAAAATAAGAACGGTACAAAGTCTAATGTGTCAAGCTTGATGTGCTCTTGACTGTACACTCGATTCTGAACCGACTATTTTCTCAGTTTCGCTTTATTCCGTTAACATGTTGTATAGGTACAGTCAAAATCACGTCAAGCTGCCACCCACGTCCACTCACCCTCTCCCATCCACTAAACCATCTTAAGCTCGTTATAGTTAGTACCAATTACTGCCGCCAGAGGGCCTATATCTACTTTTCAGGAAATGATCTCTTAACGAAACCATTTGATATACCCTTTTTTTTACAAGGTGTAAAAAAAAGGGTATATCAACTCTGAAGGATGTGATTCTGCCCATGAAACTGAACAACTTTCTCCAAGGAACATAGGTCGAAATACGAAAAAAAAAATTTGACCTCCCATAGAAACTGAATCAGCTGATCGCGCATTCAAAATTTTTTTTCATAGTCCGTTTCACGAGTCAATGCCAAAGCTTACCAACTCATTTTGCAGCTATATCAAGGCTATTGTGCTCCATGATCAATAGTAATCAGCTAAAGCTGTCAGAAAAACGAGTGTCCACGTGAAAAATACGAGCAAAATTAACAATAGGTATATAATATAAATAATAGCATGTCTGTAATAATTAAGACCGACTATTCATAGTTTAGTTACACTGATAGTCAAGGTTTACGAAAATCGCAGTCATTCATGAAGCACCGTAAATATTTATGAATGTATTTAAAATAGTAAGGTTTTCTTTGATTGTCAAGGTGAATTGTGTATGGAAAATAATAAAAAAAAATATGGGAGATTACACGTACTTACATATATGAGTAATTACAGTCATCATAACATCCCATGAAACGTCCACTACAGGACAGGGTACTCCCTCCAGAATTCTAGCTTTTGCTGGAAAAATGTGGAGGGGAAGTACCGTAGTCACCTCGCTTGTTAGCGTTACGGCTGGCACCATGGACCGCGGTTTTAGGTGACCGCAGTAAGTAAGATGTAAGATACAAAGGAGGATGCTGCTGCCCATCCTCCAGTTAACCCTTAGTCGCCTCTTACAACACCCACGGGTATGTATGGGTTGGTACTATTCTTTGCCGGCACCACACGGGACTAACAGTACATGAATAAAAATATACGAATAATATAGACAAATTAGGGAAGTCCTGCAGTCGAAGCCTGCAGTATGACCGAATAGATGTTTAAGTAGTATACGTCTTACAAAATAACTCCGGCTATGTCATTGATGCGCGGAAGTCAAAAATTCTATCAAACGAAAAAGTTTAATTAAAATCGGTTCTGTAGTTTTTGCGTAATGCTCAAACAAATAAACAAACAGACGAAAATTCCATAAATCTGTGATTTGGATTCAGGGCCATCAAAATAACATAACGTGAGCAATTTTTAGGAAATGTCTTCAATGTAGGTGCAGACAAAATGATATCTGATTCGTTGACGGACTTCTCAAAAACACTTAGTATAAACATGAATTTTAACAATTGTGTTTTCGTATAATGAATACTCTCGTCTGTTGAAACAACCAAGGTTGAAATATTTTCAAACCAAAGATAATTTGGCGATTTGCATACATAAACAAGAAAAATTAAATGCTTCGATTATGACAGCGCTATTTATTTAATTTTGGTGACAAGCCCGTTCGTCTCTGCCGGTGGGTGTCGTAAGAGACGACTAAGGGCTTATAAACCGGAGGATGGGCAGCAGCATCTTTCTGTGCATTGTACCATCTTACATACTGCGGTCACTAACAACCGCGGCTGCGAGCCGCAACGCTTACAAGCGTGGTGACTTTGGTGATTCCCCTCCAAAAAACCACGCGTTTTATCTGAAATTTTGGAGGGAGCTCTCATGTCTTGCAGTGGACGTTTCATGGGATGTTATGAATAAGAAAGGAAGCGTAAATGGTCCGTATTAGTCATTTTATATCCGATCCGTATGATATTTAAAACCGTTTTTTCCTAAATTGAAAGTATTTTACCCGAAAAACTGTAGTAACAACATACAATATTTATTAGTCCTAAGCTTTGATAAAAATTTTAAAAAATTATTTGATAAAAATTCATACATATTTTAGTATGGAGCTTATGGCTTCCTCCTTATCAGAAAATGCTGCTACATAAACCTCTTTGATTTCATAACGCTCGATGATGATGTGACCACAGAACTATATATCTGTGGATGTGACATTGCAATCTGGGACATGCTGGCAGATGTCATCCCATTGTAAAGTAATTTTGCACGGTTTCCATTCTTCAGACAGAATGAATGTTCGGAGACAATAACGAAAATTTGAAAATTAGTCTAGGAAATTAAGCGGATCGTTGTATGAAGACCCATGCATTAATTAATGCTCAGTCGATGAAACTTTGCTGGGGTATTATTACACTATATGAGACAAACCTTCTATAAAAAAATCCAAACGAAAATCGGTACTTTAAATTTTTCTATAAAAAAAAATGTCAAAATATGTATGAAAAAAAAATTTTGATAAATTTTTTTGAATATTTTTAATTTAAATTAAATACATGATACCTTATCATCCTGGCAAAAAAAATCTGCCTGAGAGAATTATGTTGGGGTCAACTGTTTCATTTCCTACACTAAATATTGATAGCAAAAGATATGCATGTACTCATGATACTGAACAACTTTTCCTAAGGAACATAGTTCGAAATACGAAAATCCAAATTTGACCTCCCATAAAAAATGCGCTATCAGCTGATGCAGTGTCTATGGGAGGTCAAAACTTGATTTTCGTATTTCGACCTATGTTCCTTAGGGAAAGTTCTTCAGTTTCATGAGTACATTCATACCTTTTTCTATCAAGAAATAATCAAAGGTCACCTTATATACACATGTAGCGTATGTAAGCAGTCTGTCAAGAGGAGAATGATGGAATACAGCAACTGCGTCACAGTTTGATGCAGGGCGCAGGCTCGATCAATATCGCGTCGCGTCGCGTGCAGTCCGTTCAACACAACCTTTAGAGCCACCACGCACTAGCGATTTTATAGTTGGCCGATAGTTTGATCGGTCTCGGAATCAGTATGGACCCCTATGGTAGTGCGCGCATTTGTCGATTTAAAGTTGGCGATTTGTCTATGGAGAACGATTGCGACTAAACTGTTGGCCAACTAAAAAATCGCTAGTGCGCGGTGGCTCTTACCGAACGTTTACAACGCTTTATGTATTCAGTTTCAATGGATAATGGACATTAAATCTATATCCATGACATCCCATTAAGGGGCTGATAAGAGCTAAATACGCTTCACTTGAGCAGTTTTTAACGAAAAGTTATGAATATATGGCCGTGAAAAAAAAAATGTGATAATAAAGTATCTTTCGAAAAAGGTGGTTTACTCTGAAACACGATTAAATATATTTTACATCTCTCATATTCGGTAAGTAGGTCTTTATTACCCCTAGCGAGGGAATATATTTTACATCTCTCATATTCGGTAAGTAGGTCCTTATTACCCCTAGCGAGGGCGCCTATAGTTCGAGGGTGCAATTGATGCTTACACCCGAGCTAACTACTCTGCTTTACATCTCGATTGTGAGGTAAGTAGGTCCTTATTACCACCAAATTGTAGGTGACCAATTAGCGCTATAGGGTAATAATGTAGCTAGAAAAGCCCTATGGCGGTAAGTAATTAAAACCCGCTGCTGGAGGCGGCCATCAAGGCAGAGCCGCGCGTGGAGGTGCTTACAATTAAACAATTGAGACAAACAATTTTTATTCATTTTACTTACATCAGGGGTGGAAACTGATTATATGGCTAAAAATACTGATTTTACTGACTAAAACACTCTGAAATACTGACTATTTACTGACCATCTACTGACCTAATCTCTAGAAATGACCTTCTGTCGGTCAATTTAGCGTCGAAATACGCTTATATCTATGTGTGACTGGAGCTACTTAATTATTGCAACAGACATAATCAGGTTAAATTCGGGAACAAACTAAGCAGCAGTGCAGCAGTTAGGGAAGGAAGGCACAGCGCCCTAGGGCTTTTCTAGCTACATTATTACCCTAGAGCGCTAATTGGTCACCTACAATTTGGTGGTAATAAGGACCTACTTACCTCACAATCGAGATGTAAAGCAGAGTAGTTAGCTCGGGTGTAAGCATCAATTGCACCCTCGAACTATAGGCGCCCTCGCTGCGCTCGTGCGCCTAAATATCGCGGGCTGCAGTTGATGCCTTACAGCCCTTGGCTACTAATCTACTATTATAAGCTATAAAAAAAAACTAAGTTACCTCTGCTTTTTGCTTTTAAAGATTTTTTCTTCAGTACCCATCAATGCTAAAACTTTTACACATTATTAAATTATTATGCATTTTATTTTATTTATTTGGAATAGTAAACAACTGTGTACTAAACTATAAGTAAGAATAAAATTATATTATTATTATTAAAATGTAAGATAAATACACAGCCAACTACACTATTATATTCACGAAACTGCATTAGCTGATAGCGCATTTTGTATCTGATGCAGTTTCTATGGGAGGTTCAAATTTAATTTATACGACAATAAGGCAATAAGACATAAACGGGCACTATAGGCGCCTTCTATCACAAAATAGTGTCTTCCTTGCGGTATACTAATAAACAACAACAAAATCTAATAAACAACATCTAAAGGTAGGGCTTTTGTGGAAAGTCCGTCTGGGGAAGTACCACCCCCTTGCTTTTTCTGCCGTGAAGCAGCAGTGTTTGCTGCACTGCTGTGTTTCGGTTTGAAGGGCAAGGGAGTCAGTGAAATTACCAGCACATGAGACATACCATCTTAGTTCTCAAAGTGAGCAACGCGCTTTACTGTCTTGTTAGTGTCAAAAATGCCATTAATAAGACCGTTGGTGCTATGGGCGGTGGTGACCACTTATCATCAGGTGGCCCACCTGCTCGTTTGCTCGCTTGTAACATTAAAAAAAAACGCAAAAACAAACGTCCAAAAAGGTCTACCCACCTATCCACAACGGAACTCATGCAATATTCCGCGCCATATACGTAATAAACAAGATCATAATCTCCACTTAACATCTTACTTTCACAATACGTCCTTGGGACGCATCCCGGCAATCGATTGTCAATCCCGTATTCGCGTGCTGTCTAAAAGTGGAACGCGAAACGGGTAGGCGTACGGTGGAGCTATTTTTAGACACGTCTCTGTTGGACCGGGTTTGGGCGCCAAAAAATCTCGCGTCGGCTACAATGTTAGGATTGTAGAGTTAGGCAAATTACATGTCTACGAAGTACATAGTTTAATAATTTGGCGATCTCTATGGAAAGCCAATGTCCAGCAGTGGACGTTTTTCGACTGATATGGTGATGATACCTCTACGTTTTCAGGGTTCCGTACCCAAAGGATGCCAACGCGACCCTATTATCAAGCCTACGTCGTCGTAAAAGAAAAGATATCTATCATTACAAACTATAGAGAGCCGGAGAGGACATATTATGATTTGCCACCTGGTCGACACAAATCGTTTATTAAGAACATCATAGATGGGAAAATTGGGGGAAAGAGAAGAAGGGGCCGACCGAGGAGAACCTTTACGGAACAAATCAAAGAGAAAGTACAGGTCGAGTCGTATCAGGAGGTGAAGGAACTGGCGGAAACAAGGAAACATTGGCGATTACTCCACCGACAAGAGCACAGAGTCGTCCTACATACAACAATTAATAGGTTGTCAAGGGCACATCAAGCTTGACACATTGAACTATGTATACTCTTATCTCAATAGGCGTACGGGCTGGAGTCGCGCTGCGAGTGCCAAGTTTGACCTGTCGTTGACTGTACATATCTTTAAGACCGTAATGGCTGCGCATTTTTACAGATTACCTACTTGTGAGGTGTGTCAGCAGGAAAAAAATCACCATAACAAAAATCGGCCAAGTGAGAGTCGTGCTAGATATGGACGCCAAGTCACATAGAAAACGCGCGAGTTGACACGACACTTGACCAGTTTTTATTATTTGTTTATTATTCTACAGCTTATAAATTAATTCACTATAAACATACCAATTTTCACGATTGTAAGTGTTCCCGATTTTAAGATTTAGAACTTATTTTTTTTTGTGTTTGTTGTTATAGCGGAAACGGAAATACATAATTTATTTATTTATTTCTTTAATCATAAAAAAAAATCTGTGAAAATTTCAACAGTCTCCCTATTACGGTTCATGAGATACAGCCCGCTGACAGACAGACAGACATCGGAAGCATATTAATAGGGTCCCGTTTTTCACCCTTTGGGTACGGAACCCTGAAAACCACCAGTCTGCGGCAGTTTTAATTCAAGTGTTTTGCAAGTTAGCAACACACTAAGCCACAGTGTACATCAGTACAGTATACAAGTGGTTGCATCGTGTTCTCTCGTTATAACTCGCGCATGCGCGTAAGCCTCCACCTTGACCTTCCTCCAACCCTCTGTTATACCTGTCTATAGTTGTGTACGATAACGATTGCCTGGTTGCGTTATTTGGGTACAGACGCTTCACTTGCGGTTTGCGGCCGCGTTGTTTCAAAACATTTTTTGTAATAAATCTCAATTATTACTAGTCCTTCAGTCAGAAATATGAGCAGAAGGCTTTTTTCACGCTTCGACTGTTTTTTCTTAACCAAGTGTGTTTTTCCACCAGACAGAATGTAGGTAAAAAAGTTTTAGCTGGAAAATTACACTCCAATTAAAAGCAAATGTTTACTTTTTATTCCAGCGAAACACAAGAAACACATTGTAAGAAGCCGGCATGGTGCTCTGAAATTCCAGCATAACGCAAGAAACACATTGCACAAACCACTATTAAAGTAGGCCGTGCTGCAGTGGTTTCTTATCCGAAACGGTGTAGACTCGCTGTATTTGCATGTATTCTGCATGACATTCAATAAGTATTCTGTAAATAATCTACAGTGAATAAAATTATCTGAATCTGAATTTCTTACCTTATCTATCTGTAAATTCAGAGTTTCTACTTTATCCACCCATCTTATTTATTTACTTGAATTTACAAGAAGACCTAGGTATTTATTTTCGTTTCTTATTTAAACTGACACACTCAACTCAGAAGATTAACCTTTGTATGAAAAAGTGGAAGCAATAAATTCACGAATGAAAAAACGGCCTCGCTCTGTTTTTGAGTACACTGTTTATACCTACCTATAAACTACAGACGCAATTCTAGAAGCGTCTACTCAGGATCCGCTAGTTTCCATTCCATCCCAGTCAAATAAGCTACACTTAATTAAATGTCAATAGGCTTCGATCATATATTGGTAGCAACAGCAGCTTAAGAAAACCGGTCAAGTGCGAGTCGGACTCGTGCGCCGAGGGTTCCGATATACCTATAGTATTTTTGGAAGCAATAAAGTCCATTTTCAGGACCGCAAAACTAAATTTGTTTGTAAAGGTTTTTTGCAGATTTCTGAAAAACTATGCAACTTAGAAAGATCGTTTTATTTTTGCTGTACAGTTTACATAAATCTCTGTCAACTGTAACGATAACTGGGGACGATAGCATAAGTGGTTGCTGAGATATAGAGGTGTAACAGACAGACAGACAGAGCGGCACCATAAGGGTTCCTTTTTTTACCATTTTGGTATCGGAACCCTAAAAATGATTGACAAGATTGATCTCAGTCGCTTTATAGTTCAGGAAACTTTTACTTTGAAATTTCAAATTTGGAACACGAAAATAGGGACACTTTTGCCTTCGAATCTTGAATGCGACTGTGCATCTATGAAAATTAATGATCGTTGTCAATGGGTATAGAAATCTTAGTACACACTGAGTATATTTAAATTATGTAGGTATGAAATTAGCATTAGCAAGACGTCATATTTTCAAGATGCCATTTATGAACTTCTTGACTGTAAATTCGACATACATTTAAAAATTTCACACTAAACGTAAAATCGAGACGAGATCCGAGACCGAAACCGATTTTATATTACGCGAAATTTTTAGTTTCCTTACGATGCTCATTTATTTGAAATCACTTATAAACTGTCAAGCATAAGTGGCTACTAGATGAACTGATATTATTTCAAAAATAAAATCACCACACGTCAGGTTTCTACAGGTTTAGCCTAAGATTTTAGATAAATCTCTATCAATTTAAATCTTTTAGGCAAAAATAATTCGTCAAATAGTAAATTGCCTGTTCTTTTTAGAATATTTTTTTTTTATGTAAAAGGGTTTGTTTTATATCATTCTTACCTCCCATAGAAACTGCATCAGCTGATAGCGCATATTGTATGGGAGGTGAAATTTGGTTTTTCGTATTTCAACCTATGTTCAGAAAAAGTTGTTCAGTTTCATGGGCAGATTCACACCCTTCAGTATTATCACACCTATCCGTTACACGTTGTATAATAGTAAACAAGTTTATTGTGTGTTTATTAGAAGTGTTTAGAAGGCGATCGCCGAATCGCCTTCCTGGGTCGTTCGTTGGCCCGGAGTGTACGGTCAACCGCAAGTCGGTAGAAACTTTTTCAACTCTATTACCATGTCGTAAAGTCCAAAAGTGTTTCTACTAACGTGCTGTTGAGTGTACGTACTTTACTTACGCAGAGCTTGGCAAATTCCCAATAAATAGTACTGAGTCTAGAAATATGAACTGAGAAATAACCACTTCGTTGCTAAAACTAGTTTTGGCTGTGTGTTGATGTGTCAGTTCACTTATTGAATGAACGAATAAGTAAAGGCGATGGCTGTTCATAGAGGCGTTTTGTTACCAACACTGATGTATACGGCGTACAAAATAACTCGGGCTCTGCCTGTTAATGCGCAGAAGTCGAAAAATGAGTCGCGGGGAAGTCGAATAATGTGGAGGGAGGCGAGCGAATCGTTCCTTGGCTCTCCGCCTGTCACCCATGCGCAGAAAATAACAACGCAACTTATCCTGAACGAACGCGTTATAAGGTAGTGAAATCCGAGTATGGCAGAAATACGAAGTAGAATAAATCACATAAATGCTGTAAAATTTGCAGTGAAATTAAGGGACTGGATTAGAAATAGTGTGATAAGAAGAGAGTGTGTGTGGGTGTGTAATGTGTGTGTGTGTGTGTGTGTTCTGGCGATAAAAAGATGTTGATACTAAAATTGAGAAAAGAATGCCGAGATAGTTTGGTCATGTGGAGAGGACGAGAGGAAGAGAGGAAGAGAAGAGGACGAATGATTAAAGATTGACGAAAGAGATCCAGACTGAATAGAAACTTTGGAAGGGGAAGGCCTCGGCGAACGTTGGTAACCAAATTCGGGACCATCAGGGCCAGGTACAAAGTACCCTAAATCGACGAGCGTGTATAAAGGGTTGATGAAAGTAGAGGAAGCGAGGGAAGTATGTCAAGTTCGTAGCAGTTGGAGGACTGTGGTCTCTGCCTACCCCACAGGGAAAGATGCGTGATTTTATGTACGTAGGTACTAGCTTTTATCCGCGGCTTCGCTCGCTTTATATAGTCTTTGTGTCATCCTAGTGTCTTCTACAGGAACCATACAATTTTCCGGGATAAATTGTAACCCATGTGTTATTCCAGTGCTTGATCTATTTACCTCCCAAATTTCATCGAAATCGGTTCAGCCCTTTAGGCATGATAGTGGAACAAACAAACAAAGAAACATCCATACTTTCGCATTTATATTATAACTAGCGGCCCGCCCCGGCTTCGCACGGGTAGAGTGGTGCCTTTTATTGCGATATATGACGTAGCCTTCAACGTGAATATCATATCATTTTATTTGGTAAAAATTATATTTTGAAAAAAATTTTTGGTGAAGATTATATTATATTTTTTGCTACACAATCTTTAAAACATTCTAAAATATTTCGTTGTATCTCCGGACGACAACCACTATAGAATATACCTAAAATATTAATAATCAGGCTTTAGACGACCAGTCGCAACGACGCGTGCCCCCTCTACATATATACTAATCTGTGCGCTTGCCCTCCGTGTGTGCCCCGTGTCGGGTTCCTGGCTCGCTGATATTAAGTTCGGAAACTCTCGGCTACGCTCGGCTATCAACGGAAATGCGCATCGAGTGTGAAGCTCATTGTAGGACTTTAATTAGAGGGATTTTAATATTGTGATATCTTCCAAGATAGTTCATTTAAATAACATGGTGTAAAGGACAATTTTGATCTATGTTCATTGTTTATTATTACTAACCTTTTAAATTAGATAAGGATCCGTACCTTACGGGAAAAAATACGTTCAAAAATACCTTATTTTGAAAAATCTACTTTTTTGTTATAAAAAGTTGGTTACTGTG
The DNA here is from genome assembly GCA_947532105.1 of Athrips mouffetella. Taxonomy (NCBI): domain Eukaryota; kingdom Metazoa; phylum Arthropoda; class Insecta; order Lepidoptera; family Gelechiidae; genus Athrips; species Athrips mouffetella. The sequence continues at coordinate 3,240,013 of OX383976.1, read as the reverse complement.
GGTTATCCTTAAAAGATAGATGAATACTATCGCGGACATTTCTTTAGAACTCTTAGAGAGTAACAATTCTTTCATACATGACTTTCATATAAATGAAACTATTTACGCAGCGCACGTCCAGAAAGCTCTCTAGAGGCACGTTTTTTTTCCGACTCAATCGACAAACATTATCACAGTTCAGATAATTTGAACTAAATATTTATAAATTATAGCTACAAACCTTCCTATTGAATTAATCTATCAGTGAAAACCGGATCAAAATCAATACAGTAATTCCTGAGTTTATCGATCACAGACAGATATGATGACGACAGAAAAACGTTTCGGGGGACTTTCTTTTATAATATTTAGTGATGTACGAGTGATGTAGCGATATTGGTGTGCAGAGATGTATGTATGTGCTACGGCAATGATAATTTGGTAACGGAAAGATTTCTATTAATTCCAATCTTTTCACAAGAGGGTGACCATATTTTTTTTTCTACAAGAGTGACCAACCGCACGTCAGCTGAATTGGCTATTAAATAAATAAAGGAATTAATATTTCAATCACATTCCTTGAGCTACTGCTCTACGCCATCTTAACAAAAAACAATGAAAATTGGCAATATAAAAATATCCATTTCAATTGTTCTAATACTACATAAATAACAAGTTTCCTAGAATCGATAGCAGCATAAGGCTAGTGAATGGCTTCTTCTGGGCAAGATCGTTCCATCGTTGACCTCACCTCTACCTTCATGGCTAGATTGAGGTTAAGTCTGGTCAAGAGTAAGCCCGTCAACATAAAAAAAAACGGTCAAGTGCGAGTCGGACTCGCGCGCCGAGGGTTCCGATATACCTATAGTATTTTTGGAAGCAATAAAGTCCATTTTCAGGATCGCAAAACTAAATTTGTTTGTTTGTTTGTTGCAGATTTCTAAAAAACTGTGAAACTTAGAAAGATCGTTTTATTTTTGCTGCAATATTTACATAAACTTCTATCGACTGTAATTACTTTCACAAACTTCGGAGTTACGGGGGGAGGGGGGGATGTAATACCCCAATCGACCTAGTAAAGACAATTTGAAAAGAGATGTAAAATTTTACTATGGAGGTTGGATTTTTATTTCGAGGGAAGATTAACAGGGTTTAAACCAAGTTCATATGGTGGGTAGGATAGTAGATAATATTTTGGTGAAGAAATAATATTTTTAAAGGCCACCATTTTTTTACAATTGATTTTTAAAGTTATTGAAATACGGAATCACTGATTGGAATTTGGCAACACTGATTAGACTATGACAACCCTACTTACAACAGGGTTTTAGGGTAAGTAAGTATACAGGGATTAGGATCACCATATGTACAGGGTTTTAGGGTAAGTATACAGGATGTTAGGATAGGATAACTATACAGGGTTTTAGAATAGGATCACTATATGTACAGGGTTTAAGGAAAAGTATACAGGGTTAGATAAGGATCACCATATGTACAGGGTCATAGGGTAAGTATACAGGGTGTTAGGATAGGATACCTATACAGGATGTTAGGTTAGTATCACTTTATGTACAGGTTTTTAGGGTAAGTATACAGGGTGTTAGGATAGGATAACTATACAGGGTGCTAGGTTAAGATTACTATATGTACAGGGTTTGAGGGTAAGTATACAGGGTGTTAGGTTAGGATTACTATACAGGATGTTCGGGTACGTATACAGTTTATTAGATTAGGATCACTATATGTACAGGGTCTTAGGGTAAGTATACAGGGTGTTACTACACAGGGTGTAAGGATAGGATAACTATACAGGGTGTTAGGTTAGGATCATTATATTTATAGTGATCCTAACCCAACACCCTGAATATTTATCCTAACCCAACACCCTGTGTAGTTATTACTATATAGAATAATGATCCTTCTTTTTGTGATGGAGAAAATACCTACGCATGCCGCACCGTTCGGGGAAGCGGTACGGTTATGTGGGGCTTGCACCCACTAAAAACTCCACCGTGTGCCACTCTCGCATTTTGAGTGGGTCACGAGCACTGTACGTTCGCACTACTTTGGCAAACCACCCTGCGATAGCCTCTGGAGAGGTTCCCTCACCTAGGCGACGTCTGAGCACACATCAGACGACGCCCCCTCACTGACCTTTTAGTGCGAGCGATGGGCTCCCCGGCCCGCCGCACGCAAGCCTACGGAGCGGGCGGAGGACGGGCGTACTCCCGTCTCCTGCGCCCCCTGCGCCTTCTGCGAAGCGGGTAAGACAGAGCGATATGCTTCTGCGATATGTCTGACTCACAGAAGGAGACCATGGCCTCCCAAGACCTCTTGCTGCCGACCATCGCCTGAACAATAACCGGCAGCGAGAGATCTCCACCCACTACCGCCACTAAGGCAGCACACTCCTCTGCCCATCTTGGGAATTCTACCACTGTGTGCTGCACCGTGTCCTCGTTGCAGTCAGAATGATGGCATGCTGGAGTTGGTTCTCTGCCAGCTATGTGGTGCAGATACCGGCCAAAACAACCATGTCCGGTCAGTACCTGCACCAGCCGGAAAGGTCAGCCCACCGAATTTACGGTCCACCCGCTCTTTGAGGAGCGGGTGGACCACCTCCACCGTCCTGACGCCTGCAGAGAAAGATTCAAGGCGCAGGCTCCATTTATTAAGCAGGACAATACGCGCCTCATCTCTCCAGGCCTCGATTTCCTCCTGGGGAGGATGTACTCCTGCGTTACGGCGGCCTCCACCTTCCTGGCATAACCTTCTGCCAGGAATTCCGCTTCCAGATCCCAAGGTGGAGACCCTGTCAATACGCACGCCTCCTCAATACGCGCATCTCCGCCTTTTTTTTGGAAAAGATGGTAACGACCCAGATTGGCGCTCCATAGAGTGCCATAGAGCGCACTACATTAGTGTAGAGGCGGCGGCACCCCACATTTGGTCCTCCCAAATTTGGAAGTAGACTTATAAATGTGGGGCTGGAGGATTGCAGCCCTTGCCACCAACCTGATGGTTGGCTGGTAACTTAGCCTCTGCACAAACCGGACAGTAAGGGGCGGCAGTACAAGACACCGCCTTATGACCAGATTGCCCACATCGGAATCACAACTCGCCACAGTCGAAAGCAGAGGTACAATTTGGCCTTATGTGGCCCTGCCTCATACAGCGGAAACAACGCGTCGGGCGTTGCTCCAGGGATAGTACTCGAACAGAGCTCCAGCCAATTAAGAGCCGCTCTTCCACAATGAGCAGCTTGGCCGACGCAACTGGACACTTGACTAAAACAGATACAGCGCCCCTAGAGCCGCGGCGTATCTGCCCCACCTTAATTAACTCTGTAGGGCATTCAGCTTTCGCAACGACGGCCGCTTCGACATCCGCTTCGGTCGTTTAATCATCGAGACCCACAAAACGCACCTCAGCGCATTATGATCCAGGCCTCGTGATCTTAACAGAAATAGGAAGGACTTCCCGCAGCTTTTCTGCAAGTTTGTCTGCCTTCTCTCCGCTATTAGCACCAGGTAATTCTATCATTCGGGCGCCAGTAGCAGCCTGTCTGAAGTGGCAACCTCCGGTTATGCCGAGCTCAGCCAAGCTAACCCGCTCCCGTACACTGCTTGATACGCTTGAGTAGGTCAAACCTGACTGCGTGGCCTCAGGCTGCAGTGTGAGCACTACAGCTGCTGTTTTAGGGACGCGGAGTTTCTTTCCCTCACCCTTTTTTGTCTTATTCACCTCGGAGGAGGTGGAGGACCAGAAGGAGCAGAATGAGCTGCATTCTTCCTCCTCTTCGAGCGTCTGGTACCGGCTGTCTGCCAACCCTCATCAGCCGGTGTGGCTGAGGCAGCATCACCCCTTGGTTTTTTCGTTGGCTTCTTTGATGAGGCAGCAGAGCCAACAGTAGCCGGTACTGACCCTGCACCAGCTGACGGCTGATTTTCAGTAATCTTAGAGGCCACCAAAGTCCTCTTGTCAGCCGCCAATGGAGGTCGACAGACCCTTGCAGGCAGCAGTCGATCCTCCAGACCGCCAAACCGCGCATCCAGCATTTTGCGCCCCTGGCAGATGGTGGAGTTCGTCAAGTTTTTAGCCATCGTCTCCTCTTGAGAAGGTCCCCCAGTAAGGTGACTCCTTCGCAACCGATTCCATGTGTTTGTGAGTGGTATTAAACTCCGCTGGCAGACGATCGTTCTCCATTTGAAGGGAGTGGGTCTGAACAGACAGAGGATCGACGTGTCTGCAGCCGTCGCTTCTTTTTCACCTGATGCTGCAATCAGTGTGGCACACTCGCGTCCAGCTTGGGCCATCTCGTCGACCTTAGCCGTTAATTCTTCGTCGGAAAGCTCAACGCGAGCCCCCAACGAACCACGTAGACAACCTCTCCCCCTTCCCCGTAATGAGGTAGGCATTTTAAAAGGATTAGCAGCCTCGTCACCGCTGGAAGCCGATCTGCTCCAACTGTGAGTCCTCTTGACGCTTTGGTTGGCAGTAGAAGCCTAGGACGTCACGGTCCGAGCACTGCAGTCAGATGCATCTGACTCCTCACATTGGCCCTGAGAAGGGCGTTTAGTCTGGTCTTTTACTTTCTTTCGAAAGCGACCTTTCGCATTACGTTCCGCAACAGACATATCGAGAGCTATAGAGCAGTCTCACAGAGAATTGGCTTGTCTGGACGCCTGCGTTACCGGGCTCAGAACAGTTTCCAGGGTGTACCACGGGGAGGTTCTCTGCTTGTACCCCACATAAAAGTGATACTAACCAAACACCCTGTGTAGTTATCCTATCCTAACACCCTGTATACTTACCCTAAAACGCTGTACATATAGTGATCCTAACCTATCAGCCTGTTTAGTAATACTAACCTATCACCCTGTATACTTACCCTAACACCATGTTTAGTAACACCCTGTATACTTACCCTAAGACCCTGTACATATGGTGATCCTAATCTAATACCCTGTATACTGACCCTTAAACCCTGTACATATAGTGATCCTAAACTAACACCCTGTATAGTTATCCTATCCTAACACCCTGTATAGTTATCCTATCCTAACACCCTGTATACTTACCCTAAGACTCTGTACATATGGTGATCCTAATCTAACACCCTGTATACTTACCCTGAAACCCTGAGTATTTATCCTAACCTAACAACCTGTATACTTACCCTAAAACCCTGTAGATATAGTATTCATCCTAACCTAACACCTTGTATACTTACCCTAACATCCTGTATAGTTATTCTAGCCTAACACCCTGTATATTAACAAATAATGACCATAAGAAGCAATTTTGATAATACCGAGACTTATAAAAAAATATATTCATGGTATCTTACTAGAAAAAAATTAAATCATCGACATCGTGTGTCGATATTATTTTGATCGATCACCTCTCTAATTATCATACAAGAAATCGGCCGACAAAAATACGGTCTTAGATTATAATAATACTATAAAAACGGTCGTGGGCGGGAGCCCTGAAACACACTGCTGTCAAAAAATTATTTCTTTGAAAAACTCATAAACATTACCCTTTTGCCACAAACAAAAAAAAATTACCCTTTGTTAGCAGTCTGTCTTGACCACGCACACGGGCGTCATATACAGCTATCCTGCTGTCAATGCTTTGGTGTTGCCAGTACTTAAAAAAAAGTCCACTATCAATATTTAAAAAAAAAACATTTAAAAAAAAATGGCGGCCCCAAAAAAAAAATTTTTTGTTGTTCTTCTTTCTTTTTTTTATTCTCCTTCATATGATATAAATTTCAAGTCTGTTAGTTTTATCTCGGAATAAAAAACCACTAGTATACATGTCTTTTTGCGACTTTCAAAAATTGGCTCCCTGGTCTGGCGCTGAGGAGGACACTGGACGCGGACCCTTATTAGTGTTACACGGTTTTCAAACCACCGAATAGCCTCAGACGTCGCTTCACAACCGTTGTCGACGATAGTAGCCGAGACCAACGGCATAACAGGCCTTACGAAGCACGGAAACGCTGCTAACCACGGACAATGCTGCTTATCTTTCTTCACCACTTAGCAACAAGTGCTTCTTTTCAATACCCACTAATAGTTAAAGATAGTACCTTGGTGATTGTGCGCTGCTTGTAAAAAACATAAATCTTCTACCAGTGGATAGGGTGCCAATAGACGATTATTTAACGATTGGGAGGGAAATCAGATTCGTCTCATGTGCGCGGGGGGAGGGGATAGAAGGGGGTGAATTACGCACCATTATAATTATTTTTTTACGAATCAGTTAATGCTACTAGGGCTTGTGTGGTATTGTTTTCAGGGAAAACAAACACAAGGAATTTATTTATAATGCTTAAAATGTATAATTCCATAGAAGAAATAATATTTTTAACGAAAAGTAATAAGAGTCACATACATATATTGTTTATAAACTGCCATATTTTTTGAAGACCTTATTTATTGCGACCACAAAAAATATTTATTTAAAGCTTATTTAATCCAATTTAAAAATATATATAATTGTAGTATACTTCCCATACAAGAACTGTAAGAAAAAAAATAAAGAATGCGCCAAGAAAAATAAGCGCGCTGTAATACGCTGAGGTACTTATCCGATCATCTTATTTTATTTCAAGATTTATGCTTGGGCTTATGTGGTATATATTTTATATAAAAATGCATATGAAGAGTTAATTCAAAATGATAAATTTTTATTTGTTTTTAAATTTATTCGTTACAAATATGCATACATACAAAAATACAAATCTTTCATCTTTGTCATATTATAATATATATTAAGTGAGAAAGTAACATTTCATGTCTATAAAAACGTAATTAATTTTAAGTACCTACTTATATTAGTAGCAGAATGAAGAATTATTTGATACCTAGTAATAAAATGACATTATTTATAATTATTAAAGATGTATTTAAAATAAAGATTCAATTCAGTCGAACTTTTAACAAAATTAACCTACACCAACTAGTTACTAAAATGACACGTAAAAGAAATTACCACATGACCAGGAATCTATTTTAGATCTAATATTGTGCAACGATGAAAATTATGCTAATATAGGAAACAGTGATCATGAAATACTGATAGCAACTCTTCAAGTTCAGATAAATACTACGCAGGCTCGTCACCCAACTCATTTTTAAGGCCGACTATCATATCTCAAGCACTAAATGAACCCATCAATCTCCAAACCAACGATGTACTTAATGCGTGGTGTACCTTTAAGAATAAGATAGACAGTGCTGTTCTTCAACATGTACCTATAAAAAAATGTAAGAAATCACAAAATTTAAACAAACCATGGATTGGACAGCAAATTATAAAAAATTACCCAAGAAAAAAAGAAACTGATAAGAGTGATGCCTCATATCGAGAAAACCGGTCAGTTAATAACAAAATAGTGAGCCTGGCCAGATCGACAAGGATAAATTTTGTGAAAAATATTTTTTAAAAGGCTCCTAAGGAATTTCACAACTCCATCCGCCAGGAGATAACTTAAAAAATTTCTATACCACCGTCACTTAGAAACTAAAACCCACATCTAATTACTAACGATAAAAAAAATTTGCCAATCATTTTGCCAAACAATTTGAAAAATCGTATGTTCGGGAACCAGAAAATGTAACCATTCCTACACCAAGTGTTCCTCGAATCTAAAATGTAATAGAGAACATAGAATTTACATCAGACAATTAAAAAGCGAAAACGATTAGCACATTCAAAGATGATACTGCTATGGGCCCTGATGAATTACCAGCTGAACAACTCAAGAGATGTTGCCCTACCATATCTGCAACCTTGGCTCAAATTATGCAACTATCCTTCGAACAAAATGAACTCCTAGATGACTGGGAAGAAGCTATTATCACACCCATCTATCAAAAAGGTGACAAACTTGCTGCCGCTAACTATCGTCCAATCAGCCTTACCTGTATAGTACGCAAAGTGATGGAGAAGATTATAGCTAAAGAAATGAGGAAATTTTTGGAGATAGAGAATGTTATAATCGAGGAACAACACGGATTTGTGCCAAAGAGATCCACAGTAACCAACATGCTTTGCTACCTTGACAGATGGACTCAGAGCTAGAACAATCATGAACCTACAGATGTTATCGACTTGGATTATGAGAAGACATTTGATCGAGTCCCTATAAAAAGATTAATTTGTAAACTTGAACATTTTGGGATTCGTGGTGATCTCCTCAAATGGATAGAGAACTTCTTAACAGGAAAAACATTCGTGTTAGAATTGGAGAATGTTTTTCTGAACCACACAATGTCCTTAGCGGTCTACCACAAGGATCAGTGTTAGGACCTACTCTTTTTGGTATCTTCCTGATAGATCTTAAGCAAGTTATACAGTCAGAAGTCTCCCAGATCGCTGACGACACAAAAATTATGGGCAACCCATTAATTAAACATAACATCTTGCAAGACAATATTGACCGCATTATTGAATAGACTAAAGACTGGCTTGTAATACTCAAAGCTGATAAGTGTACTGTTTTACACATTGGCAATAAAAGCCCCAAGAATCTTTATACCATATAGGGCAAAGTAGTGGCTAGCGTGTCCTGTCAGAAGGATTTAGGCATTATTGTTACGCAGAACTTGAAGTGGGAAGAACACATTATTGGTATCACAAAAAGAGCAAATTCTTTACTATACATTATAAGGAAGGCGTTTTTCCACATTATAAAGAACTTTTCCTAAAGGTCTACAAAATTTATGTACGTCCCTTGCTAGAGTACGGATTTCAAATATGGAGTCCATATTTTCAAAAGGACATCAACCTTCTTGAAAAAGTACAGAAAAGAGCTACAAAAATGGTAACCTGCCTTCGAAACCTGGCTACGAGCAATGCTTAGCATCGCTAGGCCTAACCACATTAGAAGAGAGAAGTAAACGTGGAGATCTTATTGAAACATACCGGGTGTTAGGAACAACCTTCCGAATACTACAGGGGCATGATCACTATGATCAGTCAACAACATGGAACAACGTAGACGCGGATTTTTTTTTCGTTGACTGATCACGCTCCTGCAGTATTCGGATGGCTGTCCCTAACACCCGGTATAAGATACTAACTGGTTGCAACAATGTGCCAAAGCTTGAAAAAACCTTTGTCATGAATGAAAACAAAAACCTGAGTGGATACATTATGAAACTTTCACACTACTCGAGTGCAAGAAATCCTCGGTACAATTTACGCATTCTTTTTTTTTTCTTATAGCTCTTGTATGAGAAGTATACTACAAATATATATTACTGTAAACAAGGTTAAATAAACTTTACATAAATGTTTTTTGTGGTCGCAATATATAAGGTCTTCAAAAAATATGGCAGTTTATAAACAATATATGTATGTGACTCTTATTACTTTTCGTTAAAAATATTATTTATTCTATGGAATTATACATTTTAAGCATTATAAATAAATTCCTTGTGTTTGTTTTCCCTGAAAACAATACCACACAAGCCCTAGTAGCATTAACTGATCCGTAAAAAAATTATTATAATGGTGCGTAATTCGCCCCCTTCTATCCCCTCCCCCCGCGCACATGGGATGAATCTGATTTCCCTCCCAATCGTTAAATGATCGTCTATTGGCACCCTATCCATTGGTAGAAGACTTATGTTTTTTACAAGCAGCGCACAATAATGCCCTTATATCGACCTACGATCTTTAACTAGAAGTGCTTGACACGGTTTAGTTTAAGTGATTCATGAAAGTCCAGTATGCGCCGATCAATGTACCTCTACTTGTCCCTTTACTCGCCGTAGTACTTTTTGAAATGTAAATCAGCCTTATGGGTTCCTTTTTGGCGTTCTTGGTTGAAATCCTATGAAGCTGAGGCCACTAGGCTTCATAATAGTAATTTTTCATTATGCTTTGTTTCTGTAGTCTTTTGGAATGTTTGTACTTTGTTTTATTAATTTTATGTTACATTATCGACGATCATATTATTAACTGACATCTGAAAAACTTATGTATAATACTTTTGAATCTGATAATATGAAATAAATAAATCTAATCTAATAGTGCTACAATCTTCTCCTTAAAAATATGTTACGAAACTTTCGCACAAAACACTACAACACGAACACAAATAAACTATCAACAAGTGGATAACTTTCCGTTCGTGACGAACACGACTTTGTACAGTCAACAACAAGTGAAGCTTGACACATCAGACTTCGTACGGCTCTTATTTTAAAAGCTCTTCATGCAAGAGTCATGCCTACAAGTGTAAAGCTTGATGTGCTCTTGACTGTACAGTTTCGGTTAATATGAGAGACAAGCTATCCTTATTTTAATGAATTAGTGGAAAGGGAAAGTCGTCTGTTACGTAGTTTCTTTCTTTAAATTAAAATAAGTACAACGTCGATTTTTGTCGTTTTTCTCCCGACCCAAGTCCACATTTTTTTTGTGTTTATTATTTTTTGTTTTTATCATTTTTTTGTTTTTATCATTTTTTTTTGTGTTAATTACTGCAAAACTACTTAAACTGAGCCACCCTGTATAACGATAAGCGCTTGTTTGACGACCAATATATCATCATCATCATCATATCGTGTGGGTTGCTAGGTCGATGACCGATCTCACGAACCCTGGTGTCAGAGTTGTTGAGCTGCCAAAGACCTTTGACATGGCTCGTCGTCGGGACCAACAGCTTGACGTGCCTTCCGAAGCACAGAATCATCAAATTTTTAAAGATTCAATTCAGTCGAACTTTTAACAAAATTAACCTACACCAACTAGTTACTAAAATGACACGTAAAAGAAATTACCACATGACCAGGAATCTATTTTAGATCTAATATTGTGCAACGATGAAAATTATGCTAATATAGGAAACAGTGATCATGAAATACTGATAGCAACTCTTCAAGTTCAGATAAATACTACGCAGGCTCGTCACCCAACTCATTTTTAAGGCCGACTATCATATCTCAAGCACTAAATGAACCCATCAATCTCCAAACCAACGATGTACTTAATGCGTGGTGTACCTTTAAGAATAAGATAGACAGTGCTGTTCTTCAACATGTACCTATAAAAAAATGTAAGAAATCACAAAATTTAAACAAACCATGGATTGGACAGCAAATTATAAAAAAATACCCAAGAAAAAAAGAAACTGATAAGAGTGATGCCTCATATCGAGAAAACCGGTCAGTTAATAACAAAATAGTGAGCCTGGCCAGATCGACAAGGATAAATTTTGTGAAAAATATTTTTTAAAAGGCTCCTAAGGAATTTCACAACTCCATCCGCCAGGAGATAACTTAAAAAATTTCTATACCACCGTCACTTAGAAACTAAAACCCACATCTAATTACTAACGATAAAAAAAATTTGCCAATCATTTTGCCAAACAATTTGAAAAATCGTATGTTCGGGAACCAGAAAATGTAACCATTCCTACACCAAGTGTTCCTCGAATCTAAAATGTAATAGAGAACATAGAATTTACATCAGACAATTAAAAAGCGAAAACGATTAGCACATTCAAAGATGATACTGCTATGGGCCCTGATGAATTACCAGCTGAACAACTCAAGAGATGTTGCCCTACCATATCTGCAACCTTGGCTCAAATTATGCAACTATCCTTCGAACAAAATGAACTCCTAGATGACTGGGAAGAAGCTATTATCACACCCATCTATCAAAAAGGTGACAAACTTGCTGCCGCTAACTATCGTCCAATCAGCCTTACCTGTATAGTACGCAAAGTGATGGAGAAGATTATAGCTAAAGAAATGAGGAAATTTTTGGAGATAGAGAATGTTATAATCGAGGAACAACACGGATTTGTGCCAAAGAGATCCACAGTAACCAACATGCTTTGCTACCTTGACAGATGGACTCAGAGCTAGAACAATCATGAACCTACAGATGTTATCGACTTGGATTATGAGAAGACATTTGATCGAGTCCCTATAAAAAGATTAATTTGTAAACTTGAACATTTTGGGATTCGTGGTGATCTCCTCAAATGGATAGAGAACTTCTTAACAGGAAAAACATTCGTGTTAGAATTGGAGAATGTTTTTCTGAACCACACAATGTCCTTAGCGGTCTACCACAAGGATCAGTGTTAGGACCTACTCTTTTTGGTATCTTCCTGATAGATCTTAAGCAAGTTATACAGTCAGAAGTCTCCCAGATCGCTGACGACACAAAAATTATGGGCAACCCATTAATTAAACATAACATCTTGCAAGACAATATTGACCGCATTATTGAATAGACTAAAGACTGGCTTGTAATACTCAAAGCTGATAAGTGTACTGTTTTACACATTGGCAATAAAAGCCCCAAGAATCTTTATACCATATAGGGCAAAGTAGTGGCTAGCGTGTCCTGTCAGAAGGATTTAGGCATTATTGTTACGCAGAACTTGAAGTGGGAAGAACACATTATTGGTATCACAAAAAGAGCAAATTCTTTACTATACATTATAAGGAAGGCGTTTTTCCACATTATAAAGAACTTTTCCTAAAGGTCTACAAAATTTATGTACGTCCCTTGCTAGAGTACGGATTTCAAATATGGAGTCCATATTTTCAAAAGGACATCAACCTTCTTGAAAAAGTACAGAAAAGAGCTACAAAAATGGTAACCTGCCTTCGAAACCTGGCTACGAGCAATGCTTAGCATCGCTAGGCCTAACCACATTAGAAGAGAGAAGTAAACGTGGAGATCTTATTGAAACATACCGGGTGTTAGGAACAACCTTCCGAAAACTACAGGGGCATGATCACTATGATCAGTCAACAACATGGAACAACTTTCAGTGAACAAATCTTTCAGGAAAGAAAAGAAAATTCCGCGTCTCCATACAAAATTGTAAACTTGATCCGGCAGTTTGTATGTAGACGCGGATTTTTTTTTCGTTGACTGATCACGCTCCTGCAGTATTCGGATGGCTGTCCCTAACACCCGGTATAAGATACTAACTGGTTGCAACAATGTGCCAAAGCTTGAAAAAACCTTTGTCATGAATGAAAACAAAAACCTGAGTGGATACATTATGAAACTTTCACACTACTCGAGTGCAAGAAATCCTCGGTACAATTTACGCATTCTTTTTTTTTTCTTATAGCTCTTGTATGAGAAGTATACTACAAATATATATTACTGTAAACAAGGTTAAATAAACTTTACATAAATGTTTTTTGTGGTCGCAATATATAAGGTCTTCAAAAAATATGGCAGTTTATAAACAATATATGTATGTGACTCTTATTACTTTTCGTTAAAAATATTATTTATTCTATGGAATTATACATTTTAAGCATTATAAATAAATTCCTTGTGTTTGTTTTCCCTGAAAACAATACCACACAAGCCCTAGTAGCATTAACTGATCCGTAAAAAAAATATTATAATGGTGCGTAATTCGCCCCCTTCTATCCCCTCCCCCCGCGCACATGGGATGAATCTGATTTCCCTCCCAATCGTTAAATGATCGTCTATTGGCACCCTATCCATTGGTAGAAGACTTATGTTTTTTACAAGCAGCGCACAATAATGCCCTTATATCGACCTACGATCTTTAACTATAAAGTAAGGCCATCATAGCCCGTTGTGACAGCTGTCAAGTGTATGAAACATATAACCTGCAAAGAAAAATTACCTCCGTGTGTTGGTGATAAGGAAACGTCAAAAGGGACTTCTTACGTTGGCATTACTAAATAAGATTAATTTATAACCTCCAATCGATAAACGCTATCGGTCAATAGATATTTTATCTGTAGGGTAACCATAATTTCCGGGAACCAAGAGACATTTACTACACGTTTCATCACACTGCACACATCAGTCAAGACAAATCATGCATTTTGTTTACAGCCACCCCTTATCTCAACCGATGGTTTTCTGCTGGATAAATAAGTGTAGTTAGTTAACCGTAATCCGTGTTAAGTTAGTGTATTAATAATTTGTTGGGAAATTGTCAAACAACGGGATAAATACGGAACATTGTATCGATACGGGTCGCCATAATCAAATAACAATAATAAAACGTTTATTCAACTTAATTATATTACAGAACACATGTCCTTCAGCCTGTGCCAGTTTTATATTATAACTGTGTTACAGACTGCAGTGTCTTCCCCAGTAAACAATTGTGCAATAATTAAGATCAAACAAAAAAGTATCATTAAAATCGGTTCAGTAATTTTTGCCCGATGCTCGAACAAATAAAAAAACAAACATACAGACAAAAAGTCCAAAAATCTGTGATTTGGATTCAGGAGCATCGAAATAGCATAACGTGATAAATTTCTTATAATATCAAATCTTCCTTTTGTAAACGAAACATGTTTTTTTTTGCAAAAGTTGTAGAACAAAATTTGTTCACCTGAGACGATTAGCGTTATTTTTTTTATTAGCGTTCGTGACTCGTTGTACAAGGGACGTATGGCCACCCTATTTATCTGGGTTATGCAATAGTACATGACCGATAGCAGTGTAGGCCACCACGGATTTCAAGTGTTTTTGTAAATAATTAGGTAAGCAGGTTAGTCATTAAACAAATCCATTTAACATTCACACTAAAGGTTGCCTGGAAGAAATTGCTACTTAGCAACAAGGACGCCTAATTGTGTTTCGTATTTCATGTTCAGGTGTTTTTGTAATTCTTGTCATCAGTGTGCAACACACGAAAAAAAAACCGGTCAAGTGCGTGCCGGACTAGCGCGCCGAGGGTTCCGATATACCTATAGTATTTTTGGAAGCAATAAAGTCTGGTATTTTTATTGAAATTTTTAAACACAACTTGAAAACTAAGAGTCGTAAATAAATACAAAAACATATTTTAGAATATACACGTAAAGCCCTTTCATATGATACCTCACTCGACTTAGTAACAACAATTTGAAATTTTGCCCCCCTTTACAGTAATAATCAGATTTTTTTTTTATTTCTTTCATGTGCAATTAAAATTAATTAAAACTATTTCAAATTTCAAGTCGATAGCATGAGTGGTTGCTGAGATATAGAGGTGTGACAGACAGACGGACAGACTGACAAAGTCGCACCATAAGGGTTCCTTTTTTTACCATTTTGGTATCGGAACCCTAAAAAGGACTGGTTGCACTCCGGGAGTGTCGGCAGAAGTGAAAACTTGCAATTTTGAATATTATGCTTTTTGTAAGGGTCAATCGCGCCATTGCTCACGTACTTCTTTTATGTCACTGAATAAAAACCCGTATTGTAATAACAATATGGTAGACAGTTGACGCTTTTTCGATCAGGCTACGGATCTGACGCGAGTTTAACATTTTTTACCCATCTAAAAAACAGTAAAGCGCCGCTAAAGAAGTTTTCACTTCAAAAATTCTACGGGTAGGTATATATTTTTTTTTTTCATTTTCAACACGTGTTTCTGGTGGCAAAATGTTTAGTTTTATTGACTGATTAAGTTACAGATAGGAATTAGATTAGAGACGTTGTATCGTTTGAAGGGTGAATCTTGATCTGAAAACTGACAAGATTATTTCTCTTTGACTCATGCATACTCGTATACATTTCGTCATTTCAGTGCCTCATAGTTATTTGCTCATCATCATATCGTGTGAGATGTACGGTCGATGACCGACCTCACAAACCTTGGTGTCAGAGTTGTTGAGCCGCCAAAGGCCTCTGACATGGCTCATTAACGACTACATCCGTAGATCGTATAGTCGGGACCAACGGTTTGTGCCTTCCGAATCACGGAATCATCTAACTTTTCGGATAATCAGGTGATTCATCCTGCAATGTCCTAACCAAACTGGGGAGGTCGCAGAGATTTTTGTTTGACAGTGTCATCGGGAATCGAACCCAGAACCTACGGATCGAGAGCCGAGCGCTCTTACCGCTAGACCACGGAGCCTGGCAAATAAAACGAACAGATCAAAAATAGCACACAAAGTAATTTTTGCAGGCTACTACAAGGTCAATATATAAATCAATTTATAACGAGGACAATTCAATCAATGCCAACTGGTCGAAGTAAAAAAACTCGCGGTAGCAAAAAATACAGTAAAGAATATTCACTTTGACAGATAATAATAATCTGTTGTTTTGTAACAGCTCTCGTGAATCATCGTTATTCTAATGCAAATTAAATCTAGAATTTGATTTCTCAAAACCAGTTGTAGAAGCTGTAGAATTAAAAGTCAAGACTTCTTCAATTATTGACTCAGAAAAATAAGGATTTCTGAATAAAGGCCAGGTTAAAAGTACCCTAAACCGACGAGCATGTATGAAAGGATTGATGAAGGTTCAGGAAGCAAGGGAAGTATGTCAAGATCGTAGCAGGTGGAGAACTGTGGTCTCTGCCTACCCCGACGGGAACAAGGCGTGATGTTATGTATGTATAGAAGTAGGATTAAATAAATAATTCCTCACAAGTTAAGCCGCAATCACACCTAGCTGAATTCAAAGACTAATTCGGCATACATAGCTGGGAGGCTTGAATTGCAACATCCTTACTTCAACGAGCAATGTATGCCGAATCAGTCGTTGAATTCAGCTAGGTGTGATCATGGCGTTATGGATGTGTGATGAAAAGTCACAACTAATAACATAATCCTATTATCTTTGTAAATGCAATGAAGGCGTCGTTTTATTAATTTGGTAGGATTATTTTGAATATTTCATAATCATCATGGTGATGTTACATTGCATACTTAATAGCAAAGGAGATGTGATATGCTGGCAGATATCGCACCCCATAACAAAGACGTACGATACTAATAAAATACGAAGGCACTCGTATTAATAAAGGTCCTTAGGTAATACATGGCTTTCAACGTGTCAGTAAATAAATTTTCAGGGTTATTTTAAAATTAGTACGGTATCTATTTCGAACGAAGAAAGGAGGTCCGAAATAAGTGCCGATGGGTGGTACGCTGATCACTGTAGGTAATTTCTTTTTTTGAGCCTTAGTAAAATATACGAAATTGTTCTACACGAAAAAATGTTACAGGCATTTGACAGCAGCAATCAAACTGACTTACTGCCAGTTGCATAAAGCGTCATTAAAGTTAAAGTTCCTTTAAGACTATTACTGACTCTTTCTGTTTTGCTGACAAGGAAAGTGACAGCAATATATTTAAAGGGGCTTTAGCTTTAAGGCGCTTTGTGAAACTGGCTGTTAATTATTTTCCATAGTGGCACCATGATAGTTTTTCCTTATGCTGATCTGATGATGCCCGTGTGGTGCAGGCACAGAATAGTACCAACCCATCTCTACCCGTGAGTGTCGTAAAAGGCGACTAAAGGTTGGGCAGCAACATCCTTCTGCATCATCTTAATTATATTCTGAGGTCACCAACAGTCGTTGTCCATGGTGCCTGCCGTAACGATAACAACCGTGGTGACTCGATATTTCCCCTTCACATTATTCCAGCAAAAGCTGGAATTTTGGAGAGAGCTCCCTGTCCTGTAGTGGACGTTACGTTTTATGGGATGTAATGATGATGATTCTGATCTGCAGCGCCATCGAGTTTCTTTCAAAATGTGGCTAAAAACACGCCATTGGAACGGATATAACAGAATACGCAAGATGGGATAGAATATAATTAATTAATTTCAACCTAATCCTGGCTGTCTGCCTAGGCTGAATACGTCACATCGCCCGCGTCACAAGACACAAAAAAAAGTAGATTACGCGCCAAAACAAGTGCCGTACACGTAATTAGACTATTGGCGGATGGAGCTAAAAATATCGAATCCACAAGTGTGTACACATTGAAGAAGGAATGCGAAAAAAATTATTGATTGTCGACGCCCAGTACATAACACATAACATCCCATGAAACGTCCACTGCAGGACAGGGAGCTCCCTCCAGAACTCCAGCAAAAACGCGTGGCACTTTGGAGGGGGTTTAACATAGTCACCACGCTGGTAAGCGTTGCGGCTGGCGACCGCAGTATGTAAGATGATGATAAGAAGTCGCCTCTCACGACACCCACGGGAAGAGACGGGTTGGTAAACAAAAATTTATCATTGACCCACGCACAAATAAAATAAAAAGTAAAAAGAATTTAATATTAAATTACGATTTTTATTATTAGTTTAACATTGATATTTTAATGTTATAATTTCAATTGACAATGTTTTATTATTAGTAACCTGTGTATTTATTAACGTGTAAAATTGTTTTTATTAATAAATAAATGAAATTAAATGAAACTATTTTATGCCGACACCACACGCCCTGCCCTGTCCTGTCCAAATTAAGAAGTAAAACTGTAAAACATTATCACGAAGTGCGAAATCCAAAGATACAGGAAAGGTTATCAATTAAAATAAAGCTAATTAAGCTGAAGTCGAACATTTGGAAGACGTTTGGCTATTGGAAGCAATCATACAATGTCCTCGCTTATACGATTATTCTTTTATCAATTTGACCTTTTCATCAGTTACTTATCGTATAGTATAGGTAAGTTTGAGCCAGTTACACAACTAGCACATTGACGGGCACGAAATCACCACTTTAGCAAAAGTCAAATACTTACATCTTCGACCATTATTTTGACAACCTTCTTAGAGATAAATCGAAATAGCTGTAGGTACTGGTTAAATACGGGCTAGCCGAGTTATTATGAAAATGCATTTCTAACATGTTTTGCGGCCGTATAATTTAATATAAAAACTCACATCTGTCGAATTATTTAAAAGTGGAATGTACCAACAAGCATAACAATAATAATAATTGATTCAATAAAATTCACATTTTGCTTAACTACGATAACCACACTAGGCAAAGCCTGTATCGTGATTATCGCTACATTATGTCATTCACAGCAGGACACAAACTGATTCTAGTAGTAATCAGGGTTGGCTATTATCAAGATAATTATTTTCTCTGATAATTATCTAACTATCAAATCAAATAACGTATATATTCTCATTTATCGCAAGATTCCCTACATTTCTTTTTTACATTTCTTGCATCTAGCCCATAAACCACAATTTTTAGTTTTAATGCAGTCAAACTTTGACCATATTGGATTAAGTTTTCTAGGCATAATGTTTTTCTTTATTTAATTTCGCAGCGCACAAACCACAGAAAAATAAGCGAAGCAAGGAGGTCCGAAATCTTTGGCACAAACTACAGTTCACGAAAACAAATAACAGTGAGGGGAATTCCCCTGTAGATGAATGACATTTGGCGTTCGTTTGGATACACGCTTGATATTGTGACGAAAAAACATGCGTTTGGATATATGTATATTATTTCGTTTTGTTTTGTACAATAACAGTTACTCGTATTATCAACGATAATTATCAGCACGTAATTATCATGATAATTATCAACGATAATTATCAAGATAATTATCAACGATAATTATCAAGATAATTATCAACGATAATTATCAAGATAATTATCACGATAATTATCCAGGCCAACCCTGAATTATTCTAACTTGTACATATTAAGATTAGAGCTTAAATTATGAATAGAATCAATAATTATATTAACGAAGTATAAAACAGTAAAACAACAACCAAGGAGGTAACTTATCAAAGATTTTGTTTAAGGTTTTGCTGACAGCTTTAGCCTATTGCTTTTGATATAGCTGCAAAATGTGTTGGTCACCGTAGGAATAAACGAAAAAAGATGGATCATAGCTAGTTGTTATCACACTTGCACTACGGTTTGTTTCTTGAATTCAACGCACACATCACATTCACTGAATATAGTCTGTTTATTTCTATATGCGTGCATTCGTCGAATACGATCGAATACAGTTTTAAACCAGACTAGAGCGCGCTTATGTCAATGTCACTGAGAAAAATTTAAATTTTGATTTTGTTTTGCGTTTTAAGAAATTATTGAGAGATAATGATTATTCCATAAGATAATTAAATCTAAAAACCCCAAAAAAGTTGAAAAAAATCTCTCGAATACGAGATTGATGACAAATGTCTTATGAATTTGACGTTTCGCACACGCTGCACTACCTCATTTTCGTATGCAATGATAGCGCGCTAAAGTGACCTCACTGATGACGTCACGTCGCTTAAACGAGTGAATACGAGCAATTTTTGAACCGACTATTAGCGCGCAAAAACCGCACACAAACCTCATGAGCAGGTTTTAAACCGTACTGTAGGTTTCTCATCCGGGTTGACTGACAGCTAAAAAGAAGCTGGTTGAAAATTTGGACGACGTTTGGAGGCAATCATACAATATAATGTCCAAGAGCGATGATACTTCTATCAATTTGACCTCATAATCTCCTAGTAACACGCGCTCAGAGTATGATAGTTTACTATAAGTGATACTGATAACCCTGCCAAAGATAACCCGTAGGTTGCTCTTAGGTTTTCAAAGCGATTATCTTCAATTTAATTTGGTTACGTATTATTGGCGTCAAAGATACGATAAAGTTCAAGCTAAAAATAAAATATTATCATTGGTAGATAATTAGACGATTATAGTAGAACAATGAGTTGTTTTAAACAATATTTTAAAAATTGGTCACCGGTATCCAAGCCTTTAATGGCATGTTGTACACTAGTCAAATTGTCTAAGACTCAAGCATATTTTCGATGCTTATTAAAAAAAATATATATTTTAGTAAACAATGTAACATGATAAAAAGCGTTTAAGACTTGTTAATAAAAAAAAATAAACAAAAAAAATCATTGGTTTTTTACGTGATTTTCAGGGCGAAAACAAGAGGTCTCAGTAGATGGGGAAGTTCCCCAGGGAACAATGACAGGATAAAGACATACTGAAAACTTCTAGACCGAGGCCCGGTGTTCATAAGGCCTTTTGAAGATTTTCAGACTGCTCTGTTTGTAGCTAAAGACCCCGACTTTCTTTTCTAGAAAATGTTTTTAGTATCACCATAAGCCACTCTAAATGGGCAGTCACTTTTATTTGCCCTCAATATCACTATTATACCCAAACATACGCAAGCCAGAAATAGAAATTGTCTATTTCTACGTGATATGATATCTACAAAGCTAAGGTAAAGCAGACCAGCTTAAAAATCTGAAAAAGGCCTCCTGAGCTCCGGGCTCCGGTCTGGAACATCTCGCATGGTTTTTTCTGATCCTCTAATCATCCCCTATTTACTAACACATCTCGTTTTCGCCCTGATTATGTGAAGAAACCCTTCTCGGCTCCTGTTCTATACTTTATTTGCGACCGCCAAGATCATATTTCCGCACAAGTTTGCACTGACTTAAGAGTCTTATTATGCGTTAAATAATGACAAATAAAGGACTTAATCCTACTTCCTACTATCCTATCCTACTTCCTACTTAATATTATAAACGCTAAAGTTTGTAAGTATGGATGGATGGATGTTTGTTACTTTTTCACGCAAAAACTACTGAATGGATCTTAATGAAACTTTGCACACATATAGGTTAGGTCCTGGAATAGCACGTCATAGGCTACTTTTTATCGCGGGAAAACACTTCATTCCCACGGGATAACGCATTTAATGCGGGTGAAACCGCAGGCGGAAAGCTAATAATGAATAAAATTGAGCATTGTATTTCAACTTCACAAGGAAAGAAAAGCCAGTCGCAACAATAGGCCTGTTTATTTTATGTTCAAAGAAGCCAGTCATAACAATCTTCATTCAATGTTATATAATAAACGTAAATAATTATCGCAACTACAGTAAGAAAGAGCATTACTTGTTGGTTTGTTTTTATTACATATACTCGTAAGAAGTGGTGCTCCCCGGCAGGAAGCGAAGCGATGGGAGACGCACGCACAGTGTGGGGTATAATGTCGAAAATATGTGTTGTTTTACTAGGTTGATAGTTGTACTCGTATCTTTTGAACCGACTTAGGTAGCTGGTAGAAAATTTCACAGGATATATTGTGTTTTTCAGACAAATACATTATTTAATAATAAAAACAAAAAATAAAAATAAGGGGGGTCGCCATACAAGAAA
This sequence comes from Athrips mouffetella, assembly GCA_947532105.1. NCBI lineage: Eukaryota > Metazoa > Arthropoda > Insecta > Lepidoptera > Gelechiidae > Athrips > Athrips mouffetella. The sequence continues at coordinate 3,218,094 of OX383976.1, read as the reverse complement.
CGTATTTTGTTAGTTTTTGCTCTGTCGTCGTCAGAACGGTTATTAATTCGAGCGCCTCTCCGTCGCGTCCTGCCGGGGAGCACCACTTCTTATGTCACCTATAAGTGTTAACTTAAATTGTGTCAAGTTTCATCCCAGCAGGTATTGTGCAAGGTACACACGGACGCACATCAGTAGAAACACTTTTGGACCTTATGGCGTGGTAATAGAGTTGAAAAAGTTTCTACCGACAAGCGGTTGACCGTACGTACGGGCTAGAGTCGCACTGCGAGTGTGAAGCTTGACCAGTCGTTGCCTGTACCATCTTTTTTCCCGAGTCGCGACCGCGCTCATTCCGTTTCCATGCCTATAAGATGTTTAGATGTGCTACGGAATATTTTTAGCGCAGACCGCTTGATAAATAAATTGCTCCGAGCGTCATGGCTAACAAACTAACAGCACACTTCCAGAACGATCAGATAAAAAAATTTGGTGAGTGTTATTTGGCATCATCAATTTTGATTGCGCAACTGGGTAAGGAAAAAAAACATTTTTTTGTTAAGGGCTTTCCCCCAGCCAACTAGCGCCCCCATCAGTTAAAAAACATTACTCGCTAAATACAAAACTTATCGAAAATCTGTCTTACAAAATTAAAGTAAAGGTACCCACCCTAGTGAACCTATCAATCCTGAAAAATGTAGTTCACTGTAGTTACAGATACAAAAACTGCTAAAAGTGGTCGTTTTACGCACTTTTTGTATCTGTATTAACTGATGGGGGCGCTAGTTGGCTGGGGGAAAGCTCTTAAAAAGCTAAGTTAAATGTAGTTTACTATTAGAACTATGATGACATATGGCACCGAGACGTGGCCGCTCACGATAGGCCTTATCAGGAAGCTCAAAGTCACCCAAAGGGGTATGCTCGGAGTCTCTCTGCGCAATCGAATCAGAAATGAAGAACTAAAGTAACTGACATAGCCCTGAGAATCGCTAAAATAATGTGGCAGTGGGCAGGGCACATCGCAAGAAGAACCGATGGCCGATGGGGCGTAAGGGTTCTAGAGTGGCGACCACGTACCGGTAGACGAAGCGTTGGCAGGTGGACTGCCCGCCCCCCACAAGGTGGACCGCCCCCCACAAGGTGGACCGACGATCTGGTGGCGGTCGCGAGAAGCCGCTGGATGCGAGCAGCGCAGGACCGGTCGTCATGGAGATCTTTAGGGGAGGCCTATGTCCAGAAGTGTACGTCTTTCGGCTGATATGATGATTAGGACTATGGGTGATTATCATGAGCAGTGCTTTGCTAGGCCTGAAATATACTTAAAAGGCGTACGGAAAGGGCAAGGCGAGGAGAAGGCACGGTGCCACTTTAAAACTTGTGCATACAAAATTTATGAAAGCGACGCGTCGTAAATCTTATACTATTAAATCCTATACTAGCCCATCCTCCAGTTCAAAAACAGTTAATCGCCTCTTACGACACCCACGGTTAGAGAAGGGTTGGTACTATCCTTCACCGGCAACATACATATGTTTAAACATGCTTGCAAGTAATTAAATTCTAGAAAAGGCCGTAAACGAAAAAATCATTTAAATAATTATTAACTTTGCAATGATTTTCCTTATAAATCTGGAATGTGGAATCTATTTGCTACGAGTATTCGCCTCATCTTGATAACATTATGTAATACCTATGATGAATCGTCAACATACTATGATTTTTAATGGTACCGCTCCCGAAGGGCAGCGACTCTTTTCATGAATACTAGCATTTTTTCCAAAGAAAAAAAACAAAACATATTAATAAAAAAAATCGACTTCCCATACAAAATGAATCGATCACGTAACCACTTTGGGAAAATTCAACCACAACGCAATTCTCTGCAAATACTAGGCCACTCAGAAAGTATTGCGAAAAATAGTTTTTATATATGGGAGACTGGCCGGTCAGAATCTTTTTCGAAAATATGATTACTTGTAAGTAAAAATATGTGTGTTCCATTTTCAAAATTTCCCTCCACATTTTTTGCGAGCCAATTCAAAGTATCGTGTCTTACTGAAAAATGGATCTGCGCCGGGAACATTTTAGAGCTATGATTTTTTACGATTTCAAGTGTCGCCTGAAACCGGATGAATCGTTCGATAGACTTCAAATGGCATTTATGGATGAAGGCCCCTCCAAGGCAACCGTGTATCGTTGGTATAACGAATTTAGGCGCGGTCGACCAACCTTGGGGGATGAAGAAAGAAGCGGTCGCCCTTTGACGGCTATTACGGAAGAAAACGTGCTAGCAGTGAAAAATTTAATCCAAGATAATAGGCGAATTACATATCAGGAGATTCAGCACATATTAAAGATTGGATCGGGAAGCGTTCACGAGATTCTACACGGGCATCTTCGCGTGAGGAGGATAGTATCGCGCTGGGTGCCGCACTACCTCACCGACGCTCAGAAGCAGGCCCGGGTGGAATGGTGCCGTGATATGCTGAACAAATTTGAAGCAGGCTCGTCTCGGCGTGTTTACGACATCGTAACAGGTGATGAGTCCTGGATTTATCAATACGATCCAGAAACCAAGCGCCAGTCGACAGTTTGGGTGTTTCAAAATGAACCAACGCCTACCAAAGTGAAGCGATCTCGAAGCGGGGGGAAGATTTTGATCGCCAGCTTTTTTAATTTGACTGGCCACTTGGCCTCAATTCCCTTACGAGATCAAAGAAGCATCAACGCCGAATGGTATACTACCAAATGTTTACCAGAAGTTTTTTCTGTTGTGAGCAACAAGCGACCAAACACAGGGCTCCGCGGACTACTGCTCCACCACGACAATGCGCCTGCACACACCGCGCTCAAAACGAGGGACTTCCTGGACAGCACACCAGTCAAACTCCTGGGTCACCCTCCTTACAGCCCTGATCTAGCACCGTGTGACTTCTTTTTATTTCCAAAAATAAAAAATCAGCTCAAGGGGATACAATTTTCGTCGCCGGAAGATGCGCTGGCTGCGTTCGAGCAGGCTGTAAACGAGGTGTCTACGGCGGACTGGAAAAAGTGTTTTGAAAACTGGTTCAGACGCATGAATCTTTGTATAGAGGCTGGTGGAGAGTACTTTGAAAAGATTTAATAAAAATATATGTGCCTGTAGAACAATTTTTTTTAGTGTCGCAAATATTTCTGAGTGTCCCACGTATTCTGACCAAAGTCGAAATATTTCAGGCGCGAAAAAATTCATTCTGCCGAAAGTTGATAGCGCGTTTCAAAATACAGACGTTCATAATAAATATATTTCATTTCATTATATTGTGTAAAATAAACATAAAATTGTCTAGTTGATTTTTTAGTTTTATTTAAATTTATTTCTGATGGCGACGCCGCGGCTCCCGCAGACGGGTAATCAGATCACGTGTACGGAGCTATATCACCCAATTTTATTTAAATAGTAACAGACTTACCTGAGTACATACGCGTCAACTTGCTCGCTCTGTGTGAAAGAGATGATTTCGCAGCGGACTATCTTCAGGACATTCTCCCACTGCTTGCTGTAACAACCAAATAAATACATTTTTAATAAATTTTAAACTATTGCTGTAAGAACAAAAATTTTATGTTAATTATAGTGCCTAAGTACACTCAACAGCACGTCAGTAGAAACACTTATGGTATGATAATAGACTTGCAAATGATACTTGCACCGGGTGATAAAATATCATTCTTGAGACTTTAAAAATTCATATGCACCCTGATAAAATGTTAAAACGGAAATAAAAAAATATGTAATTAATTTAATAATTTATACAGCATTTTTATGTTTAACGAATATCAATCTTCACTTTTAGAAAAGATGAAAGAGTACATTTCTTTAAGTGATTATCTTTTTTCTTCTTTATAGGACAAAATATCAGGTGTAAATAATTTGTAATTACTATTTTAACCTAAAGTTGAGCCCTGACAGTTGAAAGTAGAGGGGATATCGCGCATGTACAGCCTAGCGTCCCTTTCCGCTTGCCGCCAAAATGGCCTGCGAACTTCAAGGCTCTTCTTTCGTTGCGCGCATTGTATTTAGTTATACCATAAAACTGAACAACTTTCCTAAAGGAATATAGGTCGAAATACAAAACTAAAATTCCTACCATACAAAAAGAGCAATTAACTGGTGCGATTGTTATAATAAGTTGAAATAATTAATTAATTTTTTTATTTTTATTATTTTTGTGTTTCGACCTATGCTTCTTAGGAAAAAGTGCTCAGTTTCACAGTCTGAATAACACGCTAAAATAGGGCTTAAATTTTTTTTTGGAAATAATTTTATACCCATAAAAACTGCATCAGCTGACAGCACATTATGTATGAGAGGTAGATTTTTCCTTTGTATTTGACCTGTATTTCTTGGGAAAAGTTTTTTTCAGTTTCAACCTAAGGGCACTTTAAAAATAACCCACAAGTGAGGTACCTACAGTAAACATATTTATCATTTTCAATTACTAAGCAGTAGACTATCAGCCTGTAGCATTTTCTATTTAAAAGTTTGTGTAATAAATAGGTAAATAAATACAATGTGACTTTGAAGACATTCCACAAATTTTGAGGATAAAAGGTCCCCATACAAAGCCCTGCCTGCAGGGCCCTGCTTGCCGTGCCACTACCAATCGTACTTTGTGTGGGCATGCAGGACCGATATAATCGCCGTTACATCGGCCCTGCAAGACCACACACAGTACGATTGGTAGTGCGCACTGCGAGCAGGGCAGCGGGGCCCTGCAGGCATGACTTTGTATGGGCCGTTTTAGTTCTGTTATCAATATAGATCAATTTTGTACATGTCAAAGGATATTTTTGAGAGAGGAGCTTTTGCCCGCAACTTTGTCTTCATTTTAAATACGGTTCCCATACCAGAAAAAAAAATACCAGTGTGTCAAACTATTAGCAACCAAACAAAAAAGTTTCATTAAAATCGGTTAGCAGTAATTTTTGCTTCATGTTCAAACAAATAACAAACAGAAAGTTCAAAATCCTGTGATTTGGAATCAGGAGCATCAATAAATATCTCAATTTACAATAACCTTTTATAAGGGTAGCTTCCAAGACCAATGGTTAGTGTCTTAGGAAAAAGTAAAATAGTTTGAATGAAAAATTTTATGAACTGGACGTTTTACTTCTGGTTCCTTCAAAGTTTAAATAAATAAAATATCAATGTAGGTATTAGAAACTTTGAAAAATAAACAGGTGTGATGAGAGCAAAAAAATCTAGGTAAGTTCCTGTTATTTTTGAATATTCGAATCACGCGCGTTAAGCATGCTAGAGTTATGGTTGGTGGCTATACGCCAACCACCATCTACCAGCACCTTAGCACCCAACCATGATCTAAACAGCCCAACACCTGACTCCAGAACTTTCCATCCCCAGTTCCACACCCAAAAACTACCCATAAGATTCCTATACAATAAGAAAATCGTTCCATGAAACAGAACCTATAAACCATTTTTCAAGTACATCTAGCAAAACAAGTCGTCAAATTACAAGACCGTGATTCAGAGAACAGGTTTAATCAGTGCTCCAACGACTTGCCGGTAACCTTAGCTTAGCAGCATTACAAAAATTGCAAATAATACACGCCTCTATGCGAAAATCAGCACTTACCGAGTAATTTTCCTTAGGTCCGCATTTTTCTCCGGCGTAAACCATATCTCGATCAACTTCTCAACACCCTCAAAAAATTGATCATTATTCTCACTACTAGATATTATTTCCTTTTCAGCCATGGCTATTTTTTCGTTTATCTTATTTTGTGCAGAACAGCAAAATGAAAATTATTTGGATTTTTCACCACAAGCGTAATCAATCACACAACCGCAGTCTTCAAAAGTCGGAAATTGACTAAATGAAAGAGTGTGAGTGAAACAAAGTTATTGGCAAATTCAGGTGAAAGAAGAGAAGAGACTTCCCTTTCTCTCAGAGCGAGCGAGTCGCCGCGTTCCGTTCAACGCGCACCCAAACAGAACTTGTGAATTTTGCACTGCATGTACGGCTGCTTTATAATCTTTTTGACGTCACGTGTAATGTTGCCTGCCACTAAAATAAATATCACCAGAAAAATTCTAACCAAACTGCAAATTATTTATTATTAATATTTATGTATGATGTATATAGGACGTTCTGAATAAAGGCCAGGTTAAAAGTACCCTAAACCGACGAGCATGTATGAAAGGATTGATGAAAGTACAGGAAGCAAGGGAAATATGTCAAGATCGTAGCAGGTGGAGGACTGTGGTCTCTGCCTACCCCGACGGGAAAGAGGCGTGATGTTATGTATATAGGTCACGGATACAGGTGTAAAAAACCCTAAAAAGAGCCTGTTACCGATTTCGAAATACAAAAAACTTTTTTTACCTCCCATTTAAAATGGATGCAGTTTCTATGCGAAGTTTGTAAAAATATTTATTCGTATTCCGATTCCGACCTATGTTCCTCAGGAAGAGTTGTTCAGTTTCATGTAAAAAAAAAATGATCAAAATAGTGTTTCGATTTTTTACGACTTGTAAAGTTTTCTTGAATAAAAGTGAATAAAAGGCCAATATTTCACTACAGGCCTACAGACAGATATTGGACGGATTCAAAATTCAAGTAAATGGGCAAACAGGATATTTATTTCAAGTATCAGAGTTTATTGGTCATTTCATAATGGGATTTCAAATGACGCTACTAATTTATGCAACTGTCCATTTTCCACTGATTTCACGGGTCGTGATTTGGGTTTTAACACAGGAATTTTTGGTGGGTAATCCTGTTCTTTTTCATCTTGACAAAAATCCTCAATATTTGGTTCCAAGTCCTTTCTTACAACACCAGCACTTTTTGGCTGTCGTTTGATTTTATTTGTTTTTAAATCCTCAATATTTGCATTCAATTCTACCAAGTTACGGTAAATTTTGTCATTTATATGGAAGTTCAGCTTCTTTGTCATCTGAAAAAAAAATCCATTAGTACCTATTTAGGTGTTAAAGACTAGTCGAGGTCTTTACCCAGCTCTAAGAAATGTATACAGCAATTTATTTGTAAAAGATTTTGGAACGAATCTGAAACAACCGATTCATTCAGGCAATGACCAAAACTATTTAAAACAATAATGGTTGTATATTATTAAACAAGTAATTTGAAGATATTTCAACATTTTTTTTACTTCACACTTCACAATAGCATATTGTTCCAGGGACAATACCAAGATATATTGATCCTTTTCATTGCAAATAAAAGAGTGAGGCAGAGGCAAGAATAGATGTGAGCTAACTACTTGAACAATGACCTTGGTTGCGCAGTAGAGTTTACATACACATTGACTACCTATATCTTATTTTCAAAGTCTGAATTTATACAAATATCCCATGGAAAAAACCACATCTAGTTATATTTATTTAGTTAGCAGCTCTTAAATTGACTTTGTATTAATGTTTGTTCTATTTACAATGTTACCTAAGTTTCCACAAATCGTCTTGGCTCATTTTCGCCCCTACTGTTGATGGCTAGTACACACGGCCGCACATCAGTAGAAACACTTTTTGACCTTATGGCGTGGTAATAGAGTTAAAAAGTTTCTACCGACAAGCGGTTGACCGTACTTATAGCTCAGGTTCTTCCTATTTTAAGTATTAGCCACCCCCTATACGTAGTTCTTACAGCCCTTAGATACTTTTGTTATTTTAGTTATAAACTTACTTATAATGGCTTTTTGTAATAATTATATTACTCTATGGTAATACGAAATAAACTATTATTATATTATTATACTGTTTTTTTATTTCCATAGGTACAAACATTGTCTTAGAAATTATGAACAAAAATAAAGAATCAGCCGAATTAGTCGAACCATACTCAAATAAATTACATTTCAAATATATTTCAATAAAAAGCTTTGTGTAGTACAGCCAGCCGCACATCAGTGTTAACAGTATGACCTTGAGCTTGTCTCTGGTTTAAAGTTTCATAGGGTAATGCTGGTTCTGCTAATGCTGGTTTTGACCCAATTTGGAATTTAGGCGTAGTTTCCAAAATCTTTGGTGTAGGTATGCTCACTCACTTCAATTTATAATTCGTTCGGCAATCTGTCTTTGTAAATAGAAACAACCATTCCTGCCAATTTCATCAGGAAGAAATATTTACCTTAGCACATAGCTCTCCTCTATCTACATTAAGATCATCAGATGTCAATGGAGGGCGGCTAAAATTCCTGATTTCAGCTAGACAATTAGCTAATGCCGCACTTGAACATAATGTGGGCTCGCTCAGCCCCGTCCCTTGAAGCGAAGATCCAGATTCCACAACACGAGATGAAGAATCCACTTCTCGGACTACTTGCCTATGACTTGGAATCCTTAATCTTTGTTCGCAGTTCCTAACAAATGTTTTCTTTACTTTTGGATCAAAAGCAGCTTTATTCATTGTTAAATATTATACATATCTTAGTTCTGGGCAATGTTTACATACAATACAAAAGCGTAAAGAAAGCGTTTATCAAAAAATCAAATCAAATATTTGTAATATGGCTTCTGTCAACAAGGACAATTTTGCCAGTGTCGAAGTTGGAGAATACACGGCACTACAAAGACCAGATAAATGGACGGTCAATTAGCATAATCTGGATAAAAATAAAAACATAAATAAATGATAATAGAAAAAAAAAGGGGAATCATAATTTAATTTTATACCATTCAATATATTTATCCTCTTTGTACAATACAAAATTGGAGTCCGTTCCGAATCGGGTTAAAATTTAGAGTGAGTTCCAAAACGGTAATAGTTAACTTTTGACAGCAGTCTGTCTCGACCACACAGATGGACGTCATATAACGCTATCCTGCTGTCAGAGTAATTTTTACCCGATTTGGAACGCAACCCAGGATAGCGTTATATGACGTCCATCGGTGTGGTCGAGACAGACTACTGTCAACTTGTTTGATTGATGATTGAAATGAAAATCAACCAACGGCGCGTTTCGAACACATACTACTCGTTCAGAAATGAGTAGAAATTACCCTGACAAAGGGTGTCCGTCTCCCCAGCAACCCATGCGAGATATGGCCAAGTGGCATACACCAAAATTTAGTGGAAATTGGTTCATTCCATCAGTAAAGTGTCAGATTCAGTGCATCAAAACTGATGACACTACGAGCTGAAAACTTTGGGTGGCTGTAGAGACGTCTCGTCAGCCAGCCCATTCTATACAGGGAAAACTACGAAGATTACATAAAAGCAAAATAGTTCCACATTTACTGCATGTCTAGTGCAATTGATTGTAAAAAAGCCGAATCGAAAATGTCCATATGGTAGGAGCCCTTCATCAATAATTATGGGTGGCTGGAGAGACGTTTTCCCAGCCAGCCCATGTGATATCTCGGAACATATAGTAGGTAGGAAGATAAAACAAAGCTTAATATTTACTACCTACTCGGAACAGTAGGTAGCAAATATTTCAAAATCCTAGCTCCACTAACTTTTGAGATATTTGTATTTTTTCATGGGCTTGCTGGGGAGACGTCTCGCCAGCAAGCCCATGCTGTAACTCAAAAAGTACTGCACGTAGAATGCTGAGGGATATACCAATAGAGAGTGCATATTTGATGCAATAAGCACCAAGAAAAGTGAGTCCCTAGGTCTTATGGTTTCGGTGCTAGAAACAAAAATCATTTTCCCGCTGAAAATTTTGAATGCATGATGTGAAGTGCGACGTTGCCGTTCTGTGCAACTCTACATGTTGCTGTTAGAGCATTCAAAAAGCAATCTTGTATCCTTATAGTTAAAAGGTACTGTAGACGCACGTGTAGATTATTTGTAATTTGAGAATAGTTCGGGAGACGGTGTACTTAGTAAAAGACTGATTGGTTATCAAGAAGTTATTATTTATTTGTGGCCGACATGTTAAGAACGAAAGAGATAATATGTATTTTAGCTCACGTGAAGACTAACTGGTGCCTCAATCTCTTTTTAGCAACCGTGACAACTGTATTCTAGGAGGAGATGTAGGTTTAATGGTCTCAGTAACAAACTAAAATTTTTAAAGTATTCTTAAATTGTTCTGTAATTAATAAGTTAAGAAAACTGATTTATTAAATATATACGTGAGCCAAAATACATATTATGTCTTTTGTTCTTCACATGTTGTCCACAAATAAATAAAAACTTCTTGTTAACCAATCAGCCTTTTAAGTACACCGTCTCCCGAACTATTCTCAAATTACAAATAATCTACACGTGCGTCTACAGGACCTCTTAACTATTAGGACACAAGATTGATTTTTGAATGCTCTAACAGCAACATGTAGAATTGCACAGAATGGCAACGTTGCACTTCACATCATGCATTCCAAATTTTCAGCGGGAAAATGATTTTTGTTTCTAGCACCGAAACCATAAGACCTAGGGACTCACTTTTCTTGGTGCTTATTGCATCAAATATGCACTCTCTATTGGTATATCCCTCAGCATTCTACGTGCAGTACTTTTTGAGTTACAGCATGGGCTTGCTGGCGAGACGTCTCCCCAGCAAGCCCATGAAAAAATACAAATATCTCAAAAGTTAGTGGAGCTAGGATTTTGAAATATTTGCTACCTACTGTTCCGAGTAGGTAGTAAATATTAAGCTTTGTTTCATCTTCCTACCTACTATATGTTCCGAGATATCACATGGGCTGGCTGGGAAAACGTCTCTCCAGCCACCCATAATTATTGATGAAGTGCTCCTACCATATGGACATTTTCGATTCGGCTTTTTTACAATCAATTGCACTAGACATGCAGTAAATGTGGAACTATTTTGCTTTTATGTAATCTTCGTGGTTTTCCCTGTATAGAATGGGCTGGCTGACGAGACGTCTCTACAGCCACCCAAAGTTTTCACCTCGTAGTGTCATCAGTTTTGATGCACTGAATCTGACACTTTACTGATGGAATGAACCAATTTCCACTAAATTTTGGTGTATGCCACTTGGCCATATCTCGCATGGGTTGCTGGGGAGACGGACACTGACAAAGGTGAAACATACTTTATCCAAGGAGGTTTTAACCCACGCTAAAGCGAAGCGTAGTAAAACCTCCTTGACTTTATCTTGTCTGGTTTACCTTGACAGCAGGATAGCTTTATATGACGTCCATATGTGTGATCGAGTAAAATAGACTGCTCGGTGCTGCCAGTGCCTATGTCAAGCTTCGGAAATAATGGAAATCTGAGTCTGGAAAGGAACGATTTTTGGCTAAAAGGGACGATCACCATGAATATGAATAAATAAGAAAGTAAACCTAAACATGTAAACCGACATCGGAAGGGCGATCTGTTGCCAAAAGAGACAAAAATCGTTCTTTTCGGGAGAACCAATCTGTCAATCTGGACTATAGATGTAAGGCCGGTTTAAAACCAATTAAACCAATCCGTTTAAAACGAAAAAAACCGTTTAAAAACGAAATAAACAATTTTTTTCGGTTTAAAACGGTGTTGATGAATGTCTATGTTTTCCTTTATTATAACTACATTTTCTGGATATTACCGAAGTAGGGATATAACGGAGTACCTACCTATCAACTGTGTAAAGATTTTTTATAAGTGTGATATTCTGATATTGATATACTTAGCGGGTTTGGTCCGTCCGATCAAGAAGCGCAACACACAAGTAATAAAAACTCGTGTGTTGGTAAATAAATATGTCTTTCATTGTTTTCAAACGATGTAAATAATCAATTTCATTCGGTTTAAAGTAAAACGGACGGCATTATGTTAATGATGTCTTCAACACTAGTATGTGTAATATAATAAATAAGTATTGTATGTTATACCGTATACCTACATACTTAAGTTTTCGTTTTGGTAGTAGTTAGGTATTTTCTATTGATTTTCTAAAAACTAATTAAACGAAACATGACGTCAGGTGACCAAAACTTCCCCATAACGACGTGTAAAACACAGTTCTTTTATTTTTGTAGGTGAGTTTTCAACCGTTTAAAACGTTTTTTTTGAGGTTTAAAACCGCAACATTTTGTTTAAAACGTTTTAAATCCGTTGTTTTACATCTATAATCTGGACCCAATCGTATATCCGGTGTACGGTCCGATCGTGTGTTGCGCAGAGCGGATCGGACGGTACGTACGGTGGTCTGGAGCGGACAGATCCGAACGTCTGAGACGATCGGATCGGACTGCTATAAATTTAGCTCAGTACCACGATTTTGCCCAATAGCAAAATTGTCGTCTGGGTCAATCCGCTACGCTATTGGACAAAATCGTGGTCCGGAGCTAAATTCGGAGCAGTCCGATCCGATCGTCTGTTAGTACTCTTAAAGTACTTAACTGAGTTTTTTTAACGGCTAGCATGGGCGACAGTGAGACGCTTTTCACTTTACTAGCTCATACAGAATATGTATATGGCGGACTATAGTTTTTTAGGGATCCGATACCAAAATGGTAAAAAAAGGAACCCTTATGGTGCCGCTTTGTCTGTCTGTCTGTCACACCTGTATATCTCGGCAACCACTCATGCTATCGACTTTTAATTTGGAATAGTTTTAAAATACGGTTGTCCAACTTAATTGCACGTGAAAGAATTAAGAAAAAATTATGATTATTAACTAATGTATAGGGGGGCAAAATTTCAAATTATCGGTACTAGGTGGAGTGGGGTATCATATTAAAGGACTTTACTTGTACATTCTCAAATATATTTTTGTATTTTTTTACAACTCTTGGTTTTCAAGTTATGATGAAAAATGTCAAAAAATACCGTTCCCCCACTTATCTCCGAAGTTTGTGAATGGAAAAATCTAAATTAATTACAGTCGATAGACATAAATTTATGTAAATATTACAGCAAAAATAAAACTATCTTTCTAAGTTGCACAGCTTTTAGCAATCTGCAAAAAACTTTTACAAACAAATTTAGTTTTGCAGTCCTAAAAATAGACTTTATTGCTTCCAAAAATACTAAAGGTATATCGGAACCCTCTGCGCGCGACTCGCACTTGACCGGTTTTTACTCTAAGGGGTAATTTCTACCCAATTCGAAACGCGCCCCTAGATTGTTTTGTCATGTCAGTTTCGTTTCGTTTAAAAAACTATAAAAAGAACTCACCCTTTTGTGCAAATCTGTTATTAAAATTTTCTCTTCCTCTTTTAAAGGAGATTCTTCTTCTTTGCGTGTCGAAGGCATCATCCAATGATCTTATATATGTTACTGGCATCATCATTTTTATTTTATATTTGTTTAGCCCAAAATTCGGCAACATGAACTGCATTTTGTGTGGCGTCCATTAGCTCTTGCTGTGTGCAGGTGGAAGGGGACGCAGAACACGATGTTAGGTGGGCCATAGTTTGTATCGCACCACACGTGCAGATCAGATTAGGATCCTTTGAGAAACCCCACCTGGACATGTTGTCTTTACTGCAGCCAACTTGAGTCCGAAGTCTATTTAGAGACTTCCAGGTCAGCCATGGCAAATTTTGTCCAGGCGAAAGAATCTCTGAAGGTGGAACAAAAGGGGAAGGAAGTGAAACTCTTTCACGCCACAGTCTGCAGCGAGCCTGTGAAGGGTCAGAGGTCAGGCTATCGACACACTTTACGAATTTTTTTCGGCTTTTTAGCCTTTGTGGCACTGGTTCGTGGCTGTGCAGAGGGTGTCGTGTGTCTTTCATCTTGACCTTTTCACATGAGCTAGCCACAGATCTGCGGACATCTGGAGGCGCTATTCCAGCCAGTGGATACAGTAACTTGACCGGAGTCGGCCTTAGACAGCCAGTAATTGTCCGACAAGTTTCATTTAAGGCATAGATTTATATAGTCAAGATAGGGTCTTGGGAACAAGCGGTTCAAAATTTCCCCATACAAGAAAAAATAGCGCCATCTGTGAAAAATCGCGTGAACTACGTTGTGTAGTACTTCGGTCGGTACTAAATACACGGAACGGAAATAATATGGCGGGATAAAACAAAACATACTTTTTACTGTTTATCTGTGATTTAGGTCTGGTTTTTCAGTTTCATTAAATTGGATTATAGTCAAAAACAATAATAAGAAATAACAATAATAATAATAAGAGTATATTGTTTCTTCAACTAAGAACAACATTTTGTTGGTAAGTTTATTTGCATCCAATGTTGACAATATGACTGACATTTGTTGGTCCTAAACGTCAGATTTCGGACCAACGAATTGGGGACATTGTAACGTGCCGATGGGCTAGTACTTATATATAAGTAAATGATTTAAGGCGATATCCACTAGCTTCGCATGTGATGAACGGCCCCATACAGAGCATGCGAATTCGCCGGCAGAGAACGCAAGCGCCAAGCCAGTAGTTCGCAGAACTTGCGGCTTTGCGCCCCATTTGGTGGTAGTTAGACGGCGCAGTAGGTTATTCCGAGAATGCACCTTTCCTTTTAAACGGCCCATACAAAGCCCTGCCTGCAGGGCCCTGCTTGCAGTGCGCACTGCCAATCGTACCGTGTGTGGTGTTGCAGGGCCGATGCGATGTAACGGCAATTTTGTCGGCCCTGCATGCCCACACAAAGTACGATTGGCAGTGGCATGGCACTGCAAGCAGGGCCCTGCTTGCAGTACTGCCGCAGAGGATGTTGCCACACAAAGCCCTGCAAGTCATAAGAGCGCGTTGCGCTGTTGCGTTCAGACGTGTCCAGTGCAGTCATTCCCATACAATTACCTATACTAAAATGGCTCCATCATTATCAAAACACCAAAAATTGCGTTAGCTGTACTTGTGACAGAAAGAACACGAAAAGAAAACAATGGTGTATGTACCTAACTACTGCGAGAGACGTTGGGTCACGCTTATTTACTGAGAGAGTTAGACCCCGATGATAACAAAAAAAACTTTTTAAAAATTAAAATTTTAAAATTGTTTTATCAAAATATTTAAAAAAAAATAGCTTTAAAAAATCTTGAAAGCCGACAATGTAGCATCTTTATTAAAAGTCTTATATTTTTGGGACCGCATGTCTTTGTTATGGCATTGCTCGTTGTTACTCTTACAGAGGCACGGAAAATCTCGATATAGTTCGAATATGTCCCTCCACAGCTCCTCCAAGCCCTCCACACATCTTTCTCCCGTTGGCTCATAAAGAAGAAATTTTCAACTTTTTATGACGAAAACAAGAGTGTGTTCCAAAACGGTAATAGTTACCCTTTGACAGCAGTCTGTCTCGACCACACTGATGGACGTCATATAACGCTATCCTGCTGTCAGGGTAATTTCTACCCGATTCGGAACGCAACCCAAACAAAATGGCGGATCAAATCGGCCCGATCTAACCACACATGGCACTGCTTGCAGTGTGGAGTGGGGAGAATCGTCTGGTCGGGCTTGCAGAATGCCACTGCGGCCCTGCGGCAGGGTGAACAATTAAAAAATCGGCCCTGCATGACCACACAAAGTACGATTGGCAGTGGCACTGCAAGCAGGGCCCTGCAGGCAGGGCTTTGTATGGGGCCCTTAAGGTGTATATGTTGAATAGCAGCGGTGCCATGACACTACCCTGAGGTAGGCCGTTCTTCGGAGACCTCCAACGACTTTTATTTAGAAGAAGGTGAACTTAGAAGCGTCGGTTATGGAGTAGTTCACGGAGCACTTTGACAAATTTTTGGTCACCGGTCATGGTCTCCACCTTCCATAATAGACGCCGTAGGTTGACAGTATCATAAGCCGCAGAGAGATCAACAAATACGGTGCCAGTAACCTTTCCGGTCTCAAACCCATCCTCAATGTGTTGCGTTAACTTGAGTACCTGACTGCAACAAAACTTTATGGGTCTGAAACCCGCCTGCTCTGGGATCAGTTTCGGGTCAACAAAGTCTGTGAGGCGAACTAACAGTAACCGCTCGAATAACTTGTAAGTGTGGCACAGAAGCGAGATTGGCCGGAAGTTTTTAGGGTTGTCAGTTGGTTTACCTGGCTTCGGGATAGCTATGACCTTTGTTTTCGCCAGAGACGGGGTACGGAGGCAGATTCCAGGCAGTTGTTGAACATTTGTAGCAGCCAAGACACAGCAAATGGTCCAAAGTGCTTTATCTGTTCTACGGATATATTGTCAACTCCTGAGGCTTTTCCGCACTTCAGTAATTTTATGGCTGGGATAATGTCATTCAGGGTGAGAGACTTACTTAGGTGGTCAGATGTGGCTCGTTAGTTTGGTTTTGGGACTTTTGCAAGGCGGCCAGATGGTTTTCCGTTCAGAATGAGTTGGTGCGCTACCTGATTAGCAGTCACTTGCGTAGGTGGCGAGGGGGGAGGTGGATCATTGGTTATCTTCCGGATGGTGTTCCATGCTTTTTTACTTTTGTGCGTCATGTCTATGTTGGTAACAGTTTTAATCCAACTTTTCCGTTGATTATCACCAATGTTCAAGAGAAGTTCCTCGCCCCTCATTGTAGTTTCCTCGGAAAAAGGGTCTTGATTGTAAAGACATTCGTACTCTTTTAGCAGCTCTGCAGATTCTTTTGACAACCCTGGGATGTAAGATGTTCGGCAACCTCTAGGGATGTATTTGCGAGATACAATTAAGACTATGTCGACAAACTGGTCGTAGCTTTGCGAGGTTGGTGGAATGTTCAGGAGTGCATCGTCTATAGTCTTTGCGAACGCTTCCCAGTTTGCTTTCGCGTAATTAAATCGCCGCTTGTGAGGTACCGTTAAGGGCCGGACGACTGGAACAATTTGACACATAATAGGCCTATGTTGTGAGCGAGGTATTGGGGCGCATACAGTCTTACAGCATTGGTAACTTATACTGGAACTGGTGAAAATTAGGTCTGGGTTGTACCCTCGTTTCCATCGGCCGCTGTTAAAGGAAGCCGGTTGTTTTGGGTCGTGAACCAGAACCAAGTCATTTGTTTCAGCCCATTCTTCAACTGCTTCACCGCATGTGTCCAAGTCGCGGTATCCCCAAAGTGGGTTATGGCTGTTAAAATCTCCGATCACTACTCTGGCACGTTGATAATCTAAGTTTTTAGGTGGTTTAAATGGAAGGGTACGCCAGGGGATTTGTACACAGATGTGAGTGTGCAGAATTCGAGGTCTAAAGTAATAGCCTCACTATCATTATGTGTAGAAAATTCCGCGGATTTTATCCTTACTCCGGGAGCAGCAAACACTGCGTTACCGTGTTTTGGGTGACAGGTCTTGGAGATAAGGGTGAGTCCAGCTACGTGTGGTTGGTTTTGTGTTTCATTTCGATGGCTTTCTTGTACACAGAGAATATCGCATTTCGTCTTTCTTCAAAGTTCAGAAAGGAGCTCTGATTTGTTCAGGGAGAAACCGTCGATGTTAATCGAAATTACACACAAAGCCGGTTTTAAGGCTGAACTGTCTGAGTTTTCGGACTTAGCCATCGTGGGGAAAGGATTAGCCAGTCAGCTTTGAGTGCTTGCTGATTGCCCAGAGGAGATAATATGTTGTCCCTCGTCGTCGCTCCTCTTCTCTGCTCTTTTTTAACTGCTTTAACTAGTGTTAATGGACACCATGCTACCTACAATGGAATTGTAGAAGTTTTTATATAATAGGTCTTTACCTATGAAATTGCCGAAATTTTCTTACAGATTAATGAGATATATATATGTAACAAATTCTCGGAAACGTTTACCCAAGAAATACATAAAATTAAGCATAATTGTACATTAAAATTTCTAAATCGAAGTAGCTATGTAAGACCATGTGAAGTATCTTTTCGGTTCAAAAAAGTAAGTGCAAGTCAGATTGAAAAAATTATAGATGGCTTAAGTTGTGACAAGGCACCTGTTATTGATAAAATTAGAGTGCAGGATTTGAAATATGTAAAATCGCTTATTAGTAAAGTATTGGCAAAATTTATAAACTAGTGTGCGCAGATCGGTATCTACCCGGAACAGTTAAAAAAATCAATAATAAGACCTATTTATAAGTCAGGCAGTCACACGGACTATAACAACTATAGGCCCATAGATATACTTTCGGTAATAAATAAAATTACAGAAAAAGTAATAGTTTCGCAAATCAGCGACCACTTGGAACGCCACAAAGTTTTAAATGACTCACAGCATGGATTTACGAGGGGGCGCAGCACTGCGACAGCGCTAGCACAGTTTGCTGATTTTGTCAATACTAGTCTCGAGAATAAGAAGCAGGTAATTGCGCTTTTTATAGACTTTAAAAAAGCCTTCGACACCCTAGATCATGACCAGCTGTTGGAAGCCATGGAGGAGTGTGGTGTACAAGGACCTACTAACCAGTGGTTTCGCAATTACCTTACGAACAGAACTCTTCGAACTGTTGTGAACGGTGTCTCTGGAGCTGATGCTGTAGTTAACCTGGGAGTTCCAACTGGATCTGTTTACGGGCCTGTAGGCTATATCATACATGTAAACAGTGTTCCCAATGTTGTTACAGCTTGTAAAGTGTTCATGTATAAGGACGATATGTGTCTCCTATTTGCTGACAAAGATATTAAAATCGCAGAACATAATATACAAACTGATCTTGAAAATATATGTAAATGGGCACACGATAATGGAATTATATTAAACATTAATAAAACAAAATATATGCACATATACTCTCCCTATAACAAAAACGCCAGTAATAGCACAATAAATATTGTAGGACACACATACGACTGCTTGCATGGAAGTAATCAAGCATGCAACTGTAAACCTATAGAACAGGTCAATGAGTTTAGGTATCTTGGGCTTCTTATAGACAATAACTTTAATTGGAAAAATCATGTTTGCGAAGTTTGTAAAAGATTAAGATCAGTTTTAGGAAAATTCTACCACTTAAACAAAGTTTTAAATAAGCGCACACTTTACATTATTTACCATGCACTTGCTGATTCAATACTGAGCTACGGTCTGACTTGTTACGGCCTAACGTTTAAAACCAGCTTGGATCAGATAAAAGAGTTACAAATTAGATTCATGAAATATTTGGTAAGTAAGAAAACAAAAATAAATGTAACAAAGAATATAACAAACTTTTTCCTATATGTAAAATATTACCTGTTCACTGTAAAGTTAAGTATCTGCTTGCAATCGAAACATATTATACATCAGAGAATAAAAACCTAATTCAATACTGTTACGCAACAAGATCGGCTAGAGAAAATAAATTATTGCAACCTAGGGCTTCAAATTATTATGGACAGAGAACAAGGAAATACTTAACTCCTGAATTATGTAATAAAATATCTCTTTTAAGAGATAGCAAAAAATTGCAATTAACCTCTTTAAAAACTAAACTAAAACAGGTATTACTAGAGGGTCTGTAGGTCTTTGATGGTACCTTAGATTATGAATAACGGCAGCTTTATGTCTATGGATGGTACTACGGCCGCTGGATAGACTCTATAGCACTGCAATGGGGCCTATACTTCGGCGCGGATGATTTAGGAGTCAAACGGCTACATATAAGACTGTAAAAGTACTAATAGACGATCGGATCGGACTGCTCCGAATTTAGCTCCGGACCACGATTTTGTCCAATAGCGTAGCGGATTGACCCAAACGACAATTTTGCCATTGGGCAAAATCATGGTACGTCGTGATCGTCTATTAGCACTCTAAGGGTGTGGAATGTTGTTGTGTAGTTTTAAGTTTCTTAAAGTTAACTACCTATTGAGCGTTTCGCCAACAAACTGCGCTGCAGTTTGGCGTGCTGTAATTTAAGTAGCTTGTTCTTTTCATTTTTATAAAAAAAAAAAAAAGATCATAATTCCTATAGCTATGTTTTTCATTTGTCTTATATTTGAAAGTTGACTTCAAGGTTATCAATTTACGCATAAAATAAAGTTTTTATTTTTAGTTTGATATATAAAATTAAAGGTTCGAAAATGGTTCGTCTCAAATGTCGTCCGATTTCATCATTAGATTTGTTATATTTTTTTACAGATAATATTTTTCGAAAATTCAATTTAAGCTTCTGTTAGCTTAATGTCTTCCCAATAATGCTCAAAAAAATAAAAAAAATTGGATTTATAATTCCTAAGAAAAATGCAAAAATGTTAGTACTGAAAATTGAGTTTACCTAAAATTCGCCATACAAAACGGCAATTTCATAAAGACCTATTATTAAAAAACATGAAATCACTTTCCTCATTAACAAATATAATCCTTTTATTCTAACTCTCTCTGAAACCTGGTTAAAACCAAATTCCATTTTCAAAATCCTGGCTTCATCTCAGTCTGTGATAACCGCGCCCAAGCTAACGGATGCGCTTTATTCATCCGCAACCATGTTCAATTCTCTACATTCTCTATCCCTCATAATAATGAATTTTGTTTAGTTGTAGTTCGCATTAAAAATATTTCTTATGTATCTCTTTATATTCCTTACCCTAATAGTTGTATTTTAGCCGAGGTAAAACGTATCTTCGACACTCTCCCCCGACCAATAATAATCATGGGAGATTTTAACTGTCACCACCCTCTGTGGGGTTGTGGAAAGTTGGACTCGGTTGGTTTTCAATTAATTGACCTTCTTGATTCCTGCGACCTGTGTTTTTTAAATACCGGTAGCCCAACTCGCCGCGTTCGCCCCGGTGACGCGCCGAGTGCTGTCGATTTATCACTCTGTTCTCCGGATTTCGCCTCCCAACTTTTCTGGGAGACTCTCAACACTACTCTTTGCAGTGATCATTTCCCAATCATTCTTAATCTCCCCTCCCCCTCTCTACCTAGGCCCCCTTTACGAAATCCTCTTTTAAAACATAATTTAAGTTCTGCTGATTGGTCCTCTTTTTCGTCAATTTTAAGTATTAAACTCTCCAGTTTACCACTTATTTCCATAGATGAAATTTATTTATGTTCCGACGCCTTATCCTCCATTCTAATTTCCAGTGCTGATTCCTCCTTTTCTCATAAACCTATTACATCTGGAAAACTCCCTTCTTCCCCTTGGTGGGACCGTGAGTGCACTCAAGCTGTTCTTGCCCGTAAAGAAGCTGAACTGGCCTATGCTTTTGATCTCTCTCTAGACAACTATTATAATTTAAACCGTAAAAATAATAATCGCAAAAACAAAACTTCTCCTACGTTCTAAAAAACAGGAAGGATGGAAATCCTTTTGTTTATCTATTTCCCCCTCCACTCCCTCTACACTGGTTTGGAAAATCATTCATAGGTATCGGGGCGCTTATAATCCTGCTTATCATTTTTGTCCTTCATATTTTGGCCCCAGCTTTTGTCCCATCCCAGTTAGAACTCCTTTCATTTTCCGCCCCCCCTATACCTCATAATTTGGATCGCCACTTTTCTATTACAGAACTTAAATTTGTATTAAAAGCTGTAAAAGATTCTGCACCTGGGATCGATGGTCATTTCTAGCATGCTTATGTCATTGTCAAAAATTTACCGTCGTTTAATTTTCTAGCATGCTACCTGCGGCGCGGGTGGAAGGGGGTGTGTTTTGAGCACGTTTTGAGCACGAAACAGGTTTGCTTATGAGCATGCTAGTGTCAATCAGTTGAAAGCTGTCACAGGTGTGTATCGCATCAAAATACAAGTAATAGTGTTCTGTGATGAAAATTTCTCGCTGGGGCGACGAAAAAACTATTTTATTACGTTCAATTCGAAGGGCCACTTAATTTTCCATTTTCACTAACGTCTAGGTTATATTAGCATGCTACTTAATGGCACGTGTGTCAAGAGTATTTGAGTTGAGCATGCTTATTTAGTAGCATGCTAGTAACGAGCATGCTATTTGCAAGCAAGTGTAGACAGTTAAAGAGCATGCTCGTTTATAGCATGCTAGTACGCATGCTCATTTACTAGCATGTCTATCTGTGCCCATAGTCTAGGCAGTGGCCCATGTCACTTACCTACCTGACTGAAGTTTGGTTGCAGGCTTTGTTACACATAGGTGTTAACCGCAACCAAACTACGGGTACGTGTCTTAGACCAACGATAAACAACTAGACCCACAGTTGCTAGACTTTTCTTGAAAAAATGTCCTAGCGGTAATATACATACTTATACATCAAGTTTCGTATTGTTTCTACTTTCATATTGTTATTACTTTACCATGCTGTGTCTGCATCAAGAAGGGCACAACCTCTGTACATTAACTTACTAATCTGGGGGCACAACGCCTATGTGTTGTATCCAGTTTGGTGGACCATAAATAAAAAAAATATAAAAAAAGTTATATACATAACAAAAAACACATGATACCAAATTAGGACTTAGGATTGTTAGTATAAGGTGCAATGTCATTTATACGCAATGATCGTTATGTCCTTCCGAAGTTCGAACGTTTGAACTCTAGTTCCGAGTGTTTGAAATTCGAACATTGGCACTATTTTGAATGGAACATAGAAAATGTTCGGAGTCGCTCTTGCTAAAAATATTTTTATCCTTCATTCAATTTCAATTAAATAAATATTTTTTTATTGCTCTGCAACAACCTTAGTTTATTATAAAGCTGTCGTTTACTTTTCTTTTGAAAGAAGGTGAAAAATGTATCGTTATCTTAGCGTTTTTTTTAAACTAGCGTGATTAAAAAACCCTACAGCACCATCTGTTGCTTCGATTTGCTGTTAGACGATTCGGGCATCGCTTGGTCTCCCAGGTACGCTCAACCGCACGTCAGTAGAAACTTTTTCTACTCTATTACCATGCCATAAAGTCCAAAAGTGTTTCTACTGATGAGCTGTTGTGTGTACATTAAGTTAAAAAACCGGCCAAGTGCGATTCGCGCACTGAGGGTTTCGTATCAATAAGGTAAAAATACCGTCTTAGGGACGCGAAGTCGTGTAGAAGCGTATTTAATGCGCTCGAATCCGACTCACATTGTAAGCTATCACGCTTATGTGTTCCCGTTTTTATGAAGAGCTAAAATAAAAATCACCGAAAAGAAACACGTTTCCTTGTATGGAGATATTTTTAAGAGGCTACCTCCCGTCCACTAGCGCCCCCATCAGTTAAAATATTACTCGCTAAATACAAAACTTATCGAAAATCCGGAAAGACAGATTGAAGTAAAGGTACCCTAGTTTATTCATAACCTATCAATTCTGCAAAATACTTATAGTTCACTGTAGTTACAGATACAAAAAAGTGCGAAAAACGGCGACTTTTAGATGTTTTTGTATCTGTAACTACAGTTTACTTTACAGAGTACCTAAATAGTTTCTAAATAAACAAAGGTACCTTTACTTCAATCTGTCTTTCCGGATTTTTGTATTTAGTACAAATTTTTGTACAAAGATCCCGAAATTGTGGAGAAAGTCTAAAATCGTAGCCTTACTTAAACCAGGGAAGTCTCCCTCTGACCCTAAAAGCTATAGACCAATTTCCCTCCTATGTCATACCTTCAAGCTTTTCGAGCGGCTAATACTCAACCGACTCACAGTTACCATTGACCCCACTCTCATCCCAGAACAGGCCGGATTCCGGCCAGGAAAATCATGCACAAGCCAGGTGCTTAACCTCACCCAACACATTGAGGATGGATTTGAGCGGGGCATGGTCACAGGTGCTGTATTTGTCGACCTCTCAGCAGCGTATGACACAGTGAACGTAAAAAAATTGCTGTCTAAAGTATCGAGTGCCACAAACGATACCACTTTCGTGTCACTGTTAAGTGAGCTTCTCCGTAACCGCCGCTTTTGCGTCCACCTACATGGCAAGAAGAGTTGATGGCGATGTCAGAAAAACGGTCTACCCCAAGGAAGCGTCTTCCCTTTTATTTAACATCTACACAAATGATCAGCCCCACTACCCTAACACACGGCGATACATTTATGCCGATGACCTTGCACTAACTTGCCAGCATAAGAGCTTCGAAACCGTGGAAAGCACACTGAATCTTGCCTTGGAGAACCTTCATAAATATTATGAGCATAACGCTCTAAGGCCCAACCCAAGCAAAACCCAATCGTGCGCTTTCCACCTACGCAATCGGGAGGCAAACAGGGAGCTGAAAATTTACTGGAAGGGTGCCGCCATCCAGCACTGCAGTTGCCCTAAATACCTGGGAGTGACACTGGACCGCTCTCTGACGTACAAGACCCACTGCAGAAACACAAAACAAAAAGTTAGTTCCCGTAACAACCTGCTGCGCCGCCTCTCCTCCACCAACTGGGGAGCAAACCCAACGGTTATGCGCACTACGGGGCTAGCTCTGTGTTTCTCAGCAGGAGAGTACGCGTGTCAAGTGTGGGCTAGGTCAGCTCACACCAGAGAGGTGGACGCGGAGCTAAATGACACCTGCCACATCGTGACTGGCTGTCTCAAGCCAACTCCTGTCGGTATGCTGTTCCCTGTTGCAGGGATAGCTCCTCCCAGAGTCCGTAGAGCAGTGACCTGTTCGCTAGAAAAACAAAAACAGGAAAGCGACCCGAGACATACACTCTACGGGCACTCTCCCGCCGCAGGTCGGTTGCGAAGCCGCAAAAGCTTCCTGCGATCCACACAGCCTACCGACCAAAACCCTTCAGACGTGAGGTGCAGACTTTGGGCAAGCGAGTACCCACATTCACTGTACCCCCCCAACGAAAACCTGCCTCCTGGCTATAAGGAACCTTGGCCAACCTGGAGAAGTCTAAATAGGCTGAGGACCCAAGTTGGCCGAAGCAAGGATAACCTATGCCGGTGGGGGTTCCTAAGTAGCGCAGACGCCAGCTGTGAATGTGGAGAACTCCTGCAAACCATGGCACACCTCACTAATTGTCCCGCGTGCCCGACCACCTGCTCGCGTGAGGACTTACTTGACGGTAACCAGAGGGCTACCACGGTAGCCGCTTTCTGGGCAAGTAAGATTTAGCCTGTGTTCTTGCCGACACGAAAGAAGAAGTGAGTAATATTTTTTTATCTGATGGGGGCGCTAGTGGACATAGCCCCTTACATCATTGTTTTTATTATTTGATAGGTGATCCCTAGTGATCCGCCATGTATTCTGTGAAAATTTTAATAGCTTCTACGGTTCAAAAGATACAGCCCTCGGACAGAGACGACGACGTAGGCTTAGTAACAGGGTTCCGTTTGGAACCTTCGAGTACGGAACCTTACAAACGAAGATGAATTATTTGCAATATAATTTACTGACAAAAAATAAATACAGGTTCTAACTTTGTTTTTGGCTTTTATGTAAAAAGTCCATGACAGCTGGTAGATACTGCTTTCTGGATGCCGCGAGGTTGTTTTGATTGAAATATATGATTAATGAAGCATCCGGAAGTTTCTGTGAGACTAGTTGCAGAGGCGGGTCCTTCCATTGCTGCAAGTGGTGTGCTAGCTGCAAAGAAGAAAAACATAATCAGAGCGTGTCCACACGGCGCGTTGCGTCGACGCTCAGTCGTTAACAAACGGTGCGCTGCGTCGACGCAACGCACTTGTTTACGTCTTAAACTAAAATATTTGCGTTGTGATGACGGACTCTAAGAGGCTAGAGCCTATGCACACTGCGAAAAACAAAAATGAATTCCTCGTCCTTAATTTACTCGAAAATGAGACAAACCTCAACCTGATATTTATATTCTAGCGAATACATTTTTTTAAGATACTCCAGGTCAGAGCATCGCTTTGTAACCCCCCTCCCGGTCCAGGTCTGGTCCGGCCTTTTTGACCTAATGAACAACTGAGAGAAGTTTCATGAACTAGTCAGCTACTCTAAAGGTTTTTCCTTTAAACGACTCTAGCCTACAGCCTCGTTATGACGACGGCAGCAAGCAAGTGGAAACATAACCAGTATAAGCTGAACCGGCGCTACGCTACAAACCTCCGAAACCAGAGACCCGCTCAAGGACAAAGAGTTTCCACCGACGAGCGGCCCGTGATTAAGAATACTAGACATTAAAAAAGAAATTACTACAATTAAATTATTATTATTTTTGGGACTGTTGTGCTTATGTTCGTGACTCTACCTACAAACTACTTGATAAATTTGCAGAACAAGGTTCATTTTCATTGGATTTCAATGTGGAGACCGAGGATAGGCAGTGGCAGGCGAATCTATTTTGTATTGCGTGGAAGTCAAAGGGCGAGTCCATTAATCTGGGCAAGAGAACAAATAAAAACAAAAACCGATCGAATTTTGAATTTACTTTTCTTTATCAGCCAGTATCTTACCCACCAGGCATTCACTATTCATACCACTGTTTCTTTCTTTCCTATAGTTGCATCCCTCTTTGCTCATCTTGAAACGATAGTGCTGGCTGGTTTTACTAGCGGCCAGTACTGCAGCATGGAGGTTTGCATACTACAAAATAATGAGTAGGTACATCGCGATCGAATTTCTAGAATCTTTTAACCGCTAGGGGCCAAAAATCGCTTTTGGCCGCAGAATTCAACCGACAAAACAAGAGTATTGGAGGTGAAAAGTAAATTGCCTCCAGAATAAGTTCTTCAAAAGTTTTGAAACGAAACGTAATTTTAAAAATTCAAATTTAGAACATGAGAATGTGGTCACTTTTTTGAACGAAGCGACAGTAAGTGGCTGTATATGCTTTATTCCTTTATTCAATTTGGTATTAGCGTAAAAAAAATAACTACCTAAATTTTTTTCGCGCCATTAGCTTTGCTTGCAAAATTTGCAAATCGCCTACAATAAAATACGGATTGCGTTGAAATATTTGTAAAAAAGGGTGTCACGGTATAATAACAAAATGAATTCGCCCGATAAAATCCAAGTTGAAGTATGTTTGCTAAAGTCTAGCTTGGAGGAAACAGAAAACGGGTTGCTTGTGCTAGTAAGTCACTAACTTTTTTAGATCTTGTAAATATTCTTACAATTATAACTTTAGTAACCTAATCAACGTGGGGACTAAGAAAATTGATAAATTATGTTTTTGTAGAGTTCAGCTTTGCCTAAATTTGACACCGAAAATGAGCTAAAATTACAAGAGACATTGAAAATGGTAAAAGAATCACGCAAGATACATGAGGAGATAGAAGCAATCGACCAAGAGAATAGTAAGTGAATATTTATGACATTTTGATACCGTCACGCTCTATGAGTACGTTCGTCAATGTTGCCTTGTATTTTGCCAGAGACAGTGAAACAGATAGGTGTTGAAACTAAGGACAAATTTTAGACCCATCCATACAAAAAGAGCAAACATGGGGGGGCAGGCACACACTCGAACAGAAATGTTATTCCATACAAATTCGGCAAGCAGCCAACAGGACCTTATTTGTTCTGAGTTCGAAATTGAAATAACTGCGGTAAACTAGCTTTTTAACCAGTCCGGCTGTTGGTCGCGCTACCACTCCCAGTGAAATATAGCCCTTAATACTGTGGCCGCAGGGTGTGTCTTTACTGGTGTCTAGTTACGGATATCAGTGGCGAAACCAGTCGCTCTACCAGTGAAATACCGGCCTAGACGTGCGCATTATAAAGGATGTTTCAAAGCGCTTTGTGCGGATGTGTGGAATATCAACCAAATATGCGCGTCTGGATTCCCGATGGTAGAAAGGGGATGGCGGAATGAGCTCATGGAGCTCTAGGGCACACTCTCTGAAACACAATCTGTAAAAGACCGACAGACATGCAATTTTGCGCCGGTGGGCTAGGCTGTGAAACTTTGTTTTCACTAGCATCTCATCACCAACGAGCTTCTTGGCTCTGCGATCGATCGAGTCTAGAGCGGTTAGTTGGTATTTGGCTGAGCCATGCATGATCGGACTTGTGCTTTGTATAAAACTAGCAAGTTTGTGGGTTGAGATGCCTCGACCATGACAGAAACTACCCTGGCTCTTCAATGCCCTCATCAGCGTTTGCTCTATAGTCAAATCTGACCAGAGGCCAGACCAAACCTTATCAGACCGCCGGATGAATAGCAAATTTAAAAGAGCCATTAAAAACAGAATTACAGCTCGAGCTGTCGGAAATTTTGTATACTTAATTAAATACGTCATAGCTTTCTCGTCAGACCCTTCCCATGCGTTTTTTTGCATAAAACTAAAAAAGTTAAAAAAAAAAGTTCTTTTTTAGAAATAACAACCCAAAAACTTTTAGAGTGCTGCAAATCTGGAAAAATACTATCTAAGGGGAACCAAACAACATATAAAAAAACCAGCCAACTGCGAGTCGGACTAGCGCCCTAGGGGTTCCTTACCTATCTTCTATATGATATTCTAAAAGTTTATGCTCTTTGACTTTAAAAACTCCGCGACCATCCAACTTGACCCCTCTTTTATAGAAAAGTTCTTGAAACGGGAGCTCACCTTAATTGTAATATAAAAAATAGTATAGAAAAATAGTAATATTTAATATTTTTAGAATTTTCCCTTTATTTGTACTGTGAGACCTAGCTTCTTGCCAAATTTCATAATTTTAGGTTTTGCTTTAGTGCATAAATGTATGGAGATGAGGACATAAAAAGCCATATCTTTTGATTGCGTCGTTGTAAAAAATTGAAATTTTCAGATCTTGTGTGGTTCATGGATCCTAATATATGGTATTAATTTCAACCTGATACCTTTACCCGTTCGTGTGATAACGGGTAAAGGTATCAGCTTGACATTAATACCATATGTTAAAGTCGATGAACCACACAAGATCTGAAAATTTAAATTTTTACAACGCCGCAATCAAAAGATATGGCTTTTTATGTCCTCATCTCCATACATTTATGCAAAAAAGGCAAAACCTACAGGGTACTTCCCGTTGACCTTTAATTATGAAATTTGCAAGAAGCTAGGTCTCACAGTACAAATAAAGGGAAAAGTCTGAAATCATTAAATATTACAACTTTACTTACAACTAATGGTAACCAATTGTGGTGAGCTCCCGTTTCAAGAACATTCATATAAGAGAGGGGTCAAGTTGGATGGTCGCGGAGGCGATTTTTGTTTTAGTTCTATTTTAAAAACGAGAACACTTACAAACTTGAAAATTGGTATGTTTATAGTTCATAAGCTATAAAATAACAACAAATAATAAAATTTGGTCAAGCGTGTGTCAGACTAAAAAAATCTAGCACATTAACTTACTGAAATTTCAACTAATACAATTATGATTATGTGGTGGTACGGAACCCTCAGTGCGCGAGTCCGACTCGCACTTGGCCGGTTTTTTTTGCTGGCCGTGCTAGCTGGTTGTAATTTGCACAGAATACCTATGTGTTAGTATGGTAGATTGCCTAAAAAATGATAGAAATAATCAAAAGTAGATCTTGGGGGTCATGTATAAACATGTATTTTTAGAGTTTTATTATTTTAGCTCTTAAGTTTGTTAATAATTTTCAATTGACACGATTTTCTCTAATTGGTTTTATTATTTTCTTTACGTTTTAGTCCAGCTGAAGGCAAAACTTACGCACCTGAATGAACAAAAAAAAGAATTAGCTAAAGCAATTGAGAAGGAGCAAAAAGATTCCGACGAAATAGAAAAGGCAACTAATAATGAGAAACAAAAAACGGAGCAATTGGTGTATGTATATACTTATCTATGCATATAATAAAATCGTAAACTCGGCGAATCTATATATTGAAAATATTTGCAAAAATGTAACTATAAGGGACAATCAAACAACAATAGAACCCATTTTTGTCTGTTTGTCCATTTGTCTGTTTCTTTTTCCACGATTCACGCAAAAACTACTTAACTGATTTAAACGGGGTTTTCGATGATGGGTTGGCTTTATTTTGTTGTAACATAATATAAGCGTTGTTTTATTGCAATCGGTTCACTCAATCACAAGATATTTTCAAGTGAAGTTTTAAACTGTTGTCCGCAATTCACTCGCAAACTAATTAAAATATCCAAACGAAATTATCACCAATGTGTTTGGCTTATTTTCGTGAAATATATAAACTTTGTTTCATTGCAATCGGTTCACTCAAACATAAGATACGCCAGTTTAAAGTTTTAAAGCAGCGGGGATGGGAGGGTGAGGTGGGGCAAGATACCTAAATGATAGTGATACCTAGGTCTCCTAAAAAACTTTTATGACTAATTAATATTTATTTTTATTCAATTATGTTTAGTTTTCGAAGTGGTTCATAGATGGTACTGCGAATGGCGAATTTTAAGCTTTCCTATTCACGAAAGACATCCACCGGTGAGCTTGACATTTTTATAGAAAATAAAATTGGACGAGTGTACGCTATGCCTCCTTTTACATACAGTGAGAGGTCCAAAGTCTTTTGCTGATTTGAGAAAGGTAGATTGTTGATATTTTGTGGACTTTCATTCAGATGCAGTACAGTTGTAGGTAAAATATCAGGAAAAGTTAGCTGTGATGTGGAGTTGGGAGATTGGAGAAAGTGGAAAGTCCGCAGATTTACTTTAAAATATTTAATAATAATTTTATACAAGTCACAGCTAGGCACACCATAGAAATCTACTCTTTTTACAATCTGTCATATAGACTAAGGGTAACACCCATACAGCCCAGTTTCCAATACCTTACCACAGAATTAATAATAGTACTCCTTACATTAGCTGAGGACTATTTCAGGCAAGCACAAAGAAATATTGATGGGGAAATAAATGGAGAGCAGGTATGAAATGTCTCAATCGATGCTTGCTAGCTATCCAAGACGCAGTCACATTTATAGGGGGAATTCTATTTCTCAGTACGGTATGCCAACATGTTCTCTTCAAGACGGTGAGCGGATCAACAGACAACATGCAGCAGAAATAAGATACAATCCAGCAGAACTGGCTGAAAGCCTGAAACATTGAGATATTTGGTTTGTCAAGTCTGACAGCTGAACAGCGCACGATATTTGATCGCGTGTGTCACAGCGTAGACGGTGCTTCAGGAGAAATTTTTTTAGATGCACCTGGTGGAACCGGCACGACGTTTCTAACCAAAGTTATCTTGGCGCCAGTACAAAATCAAAATAAAATTGCTTTGGCTATTGCCTCACCAGGAATTGCAGCTACATTGATTGCTTCCTGGAGGAAAAACTGCTCATCCAATTGACTTGGATCGTACGGAAACACTAGTGTGCGATATATCAAGAAACAGTAACAAAGAAACGGTTTTAAGAGATTGTAAATCAATAATTGTGACGAGCGCACTATGTAATATAGCTTCTGTTTGAGTGAACTGATTGTAATGAAACAAAGCTTATATTTTGCACAAATGTAAGCCAAATACGTTATTGGAAACCCCGTTTGAATCGTTTCAGTTGTTCAAAGTCAAGTCCAAACTTCACGCGAACGAAGTCGTGGGCACAGCTATATTTACTTACTTACGAAAAATCT
Source organism: Athrips mouffetella (assembly GCA_947532105.1). NCBI lineage: Eukaryota > Metazoa > Arthropoda > Insecta > Lepidoptera > Gelechiidae > Athrips > Athrips mouffetella. Next base: position 3,186,945 of record OX383976.1, on the reverse strand, counting down.
GATCCTGAAAAATATTTACTAAAATTCACCTATCGCTACCATTTCAGACGAAAATATGAAGACTCGTTACGCGCCAAAGCGGCTCGATTAAGAGATTCACGCACTTCCTTTGTACGTATGCTTTTTATTTACCTCTGTTCACCTCTGCAAGAAACTCGAAATGATGTCTTATTAAGGTGGTTGCTGAGTGGCAGCACCTTGCTTTTAGAAATAAATTTATTGCGTCGCAAATGAAAAACTTTTCATTAGTATTGTTCGTTTGGCGGCAATATGGGGTAGTTATATATGTTATAACCCATAACATCATTTATAACTTTGTATTGGTAAAGTGCTAAAAGTGGCCGTTTTTGGCACTTTAGCAATAAAAAGCTATTCACGATAAGCTAAGGTGTGATGTGATGGATAATAAAATATAGAACTACCCCAAATTGCCGCCAAACAAACAATCTTTATTAAATGTTTTGTATTTTACGCAATAAATTTATTTCTCAAAGTGGACGGATAAATTTATTTAACAAAAGAGGCGGTGGGTGTTACTGGCTAACAATGGAAGTACCCCCGGGTGTCGTAAAAGGCGACTGAGGATGGGTAGAAGCGTTCTGTGTATCGTAAGAACAATCACCGCGCCTCATATTTTATTACAGCTGCAGCGTGGTGACTATGGTACATCCAAAGTACACTGCCAGACACAATATCGACCCACCTTGCATATGCTTTGAAAAACCCTAGCTAAAATAAATGTTACGTTGATCAAAAAGTTTTAATGCAAGCCAAAGAGTTGGCGAATGAGCCAGCTTCAATATTGCATTATCATTGCATAAAAATTTTGCTCAACTGTGCAATATTTTATTTCAAGTTAGGGTACATTAAAAACTCAGAATGCTAATTGGGCCGATAGATGTGTCTGGAAGTGTAAACAAACACATAGGTACACCTCACTTTTTTATTACTTTTTAAGGAAAACGAATTGTCCAGAAGTGGACGTTTCTATGGGATGCGACATTGAGGTTTCTTCCCATTCTAACTGCACAAAGTGCGCATACGTTTCATGTAATCAGTATTTTTTTTTTATTCAACATAGAATGAAAACAATGTGAAACAAGAGAGAGATAAGATGAAAAGTCTCATCTCTGACCTTGAGGAAAAAATAAAGATTCGCCGCTGCCAGGTGGAAACATTGAAACTACAACTTGAGACTCTCACACCCAAAGTTCCTGGAAACCTCATGGAGATTATGTAATTATTACCTTTACCTTATAGTTAGGGTGCTGGTTGCAATTTGGGTATATGATTTGCTCATGATTCATATTAATAGGGATGATACGAGTAGAACAGCTCAATACGAATCGATTTGGTCCTTACAAGTTTTTCTGTGCGTCGCTGCGTTTTTGAGTTAAAGCAAAAAAAAAAACCAAAATGAGATACTAAATAATGTTTTTTTTTGTCTGCCTTTGTGGCTCCTGTTTAAAATACTTCTAAAGATGTAGAAAATCGAAGAGGCAGACATGCAGGGCTCTGCATTATCACGGGAAGTAGTGAATTTTTGCATTTTGAAGAGCTGGAACTTTACGACGCAGGGTTGTTATGGTGGCAGACCATTTTTCTGGGGTTTTATACATTGTATTTAATCAGATAGTCTGCAAGGTGTACGTTTCATTGTCAAATTTCAAAATTGTTAAAACTTAATTCCTCAAAAACGCAGGGGTGTGGATGTCCGCCAATATTTTTTGTATCTTCTAGATAATGCTCCTTATCATCAGTCAAAAATGCAGACATGAGCAAATCATATAGCAATTTGTCCTTCATCACCCTTACTATTAATTTACATACAAACAACATCAAGCCTCTTTCCCGTCGAGGTAGGCAAATATTTACAAACTCACATTTATTTCAATATCGCGTTATTTTTAAAAGCTTTTATTTAGTTTCACCTGTCGCGGCGTCTGTGTGTCTGTAACCAAATCTTGCAAGTTAAATTTGACCCACTTTCTGGTTTCCGATTGAGATGAAATTTTGTATACGTAGTCTTATAACTTGGAGCTGATTTGATGATGGAGCCGGAAGATAGCCATAGAAAAGTGAGATAATACCGCGTTTCAGAAATCCTACAGCGCCATCTGTTAGTGTGCAGCGTCGCTTGCTCACCTGGTAATATTTTATTGATAAAACAACTCTGGGACGTTTCTTTATAAAATATTTAGATTTAGCTAGGCCTTTTGGAAATATTTCTTTAAGTTTTAACATTCAAAGCAATGACTAAATTTCCCGTGCAAGATAGATGCAGCGATCACTTTTGTATTATAGTTTACTATTATTTAATCTGTGACTGTAGTTTATCTACTCCATACCAGAGGCGCTGTTTTTTGATGTCGACTACCCAAGGAGGCCCACGCTTCGCTTCTCGCTTCGTCTAATAAGAGCTTGTTTTATAAAAAATATTTTTTACCATTATTTTATTAGATATGGAAATGGCGCAAATATAACGGGTCGGTATGTTTTCTGACATACATTTTCATGTCAAACTAAGCGTCAATTTTTTCCCAAAGTACATAAAAATACTCACATTCTGACAAAGGTTCTGTCGATAATCATACGCAACAGGGTGTCTACTCTCAAAGTCCGATATATCGAAACGATACTATTCGAAACATGCAAATGCAAAACTTCGTCCCTTGACAATACAGTAGAATATTGGATGGATGAATTTTCAAACTGCCAGTAGTTAGCATCCAACCAATATTCTACTCTATTGTCAAGGGACGAAGTTTTGAATTTGCATGTTTCGAATAGTATCGTTTCGATATATCGGACTTTGAGAGTAGACACCCTGTATAGTGTATACGGTATATAGCAAAGTTTTATAAAACGGTCGTCAGGTCCACGCTTTGATTACTGCCTTCACTTCTAAGTTTAAAACGTACTGTGTGTGTCACATAACTTAAAGTCCGTTTTTCAATAACTTACTAGCGAGGCGGTGCTGGTCTGGTGCTGAGGCGGTTAATCGACGCCGACCCTAATTCTACTTAGAATATTGACGCTTACTTTATGTCCCTCAACACAGAATCCTCAGAGAAAAAAACTGCATAAAAAAAAATTTTGACGCTGCCAAAAAATAGTCATGAAATAGTCATAAATAGTCACCATAAGGAAAAAATAGTCGCGTTACAATTCTAGAGTTATAGCTATGGTTTGCTGAGGATTATGGCCATAGGCTATAGACAGAATCCTCAGCTTTGATGCAAGCAAACCGTATTTTCGTTAAAAGGTTAAATAAGTAATACAGAGTAAGTAATAAACCAGATCGAAGTTATTATGGTTTGAGACGACTATTTGTTGACTATTTTTTGACATGAGTATCAAACAGAAAAACCTTATCGTTCTGCAGGAATCTGCGTCCGTGAAATGCTATGCACAGAATCCTCAGCAAGCTACCCCTGTAACTCTGAAATCCTTGAACGACTATTTTCGAGAATTTGGAAGTCAAGACGACTATTTCATGACTATTTTTTTAAATAAAAACCAAGTCGATAGTCCCCACGGTTTGCTTGCATCAAAGCTGAGGATTCTGTCTATAGCCTATGGCCATAATCCTCAGCAAACCATAGCTATAACTCTAGAATTGTAACGCGACTATTTTTTTCCTTATGGTGACTATTTATGACTATTTCATGACTATTTTTTGGCAGCGTGAAAATATTTTTTTATGCAGTTTTTTTCTCTGAGGATTCTGTGTTGAGGGACATCTTACTTTGACCCCATTATTGACTGAAAATGTGTGGCACATAACTAACCGATTCGTTATCTTTGTGCCTAAGTGTAAGCAACCAAGATAAGCAAGCTTTAACCTGTCTAGACAGCAAAGAAACTGGATCAATCGGTACTTTTATTTTTTCCAAAAATTACAATTTTTTTTGGATATTTTGAATAATCACATTTAATTCATGATACTTTATCATCCTGTCAAATAAAATCTGCCTGAGTAATTTATGTTGGGGTCAACTACTTCGTTGCCTACACTAATATAGCCATTTAAAAGTGTACTTCTGAAATGTTTTATCGATATGTTTTTCTTTCAGCGGCAAGAAGAAACTGGACGATAAAGTGAAGGCACTTTCAGAAGAATGTGACGCTCTACAAAAGAAGCGAAATGAACTGGTGAAAAATCTGAAGAAATAAGTTTGGGCTCTCATGAGACATTTATAACCTACTTACTTCTTATTTCACTTTTTTGTACTTAATTAATTTTAAGTTTTCATTACTTGCTGTACAAGAGGATACGTTCTGAATTCTTGTTCTAAAGTTTCATTAAATTTTTAGTTTGAATTTTTATGTCTGTATATTTTTATTTGTTTATACACCCGAAACTTATTTTACGTAGGTAAGTAGGTAGGTATACCTACAGCGTCATAATTAAAGATCTAGCTATACAGGACATGAAACTGAACAAGTTTCCATTAGAAAAGTAGGTTGAAAATTTAAAAAACCGGCCAAGTGCGAGTCGGACTCGGGCACTGAGAGTTCCGTACCACCACATAAACATAATTGTATTAGTTGAAATTTCAGTAAGTTAATGTGCTAGATTTTTTGAGTCCGACACGCGCTTGACCAAATTTTATTATTTGTTGTTATTTTATAGCTTATGCACTATAAACATACCAATTTTCAAGTTTCTAAGTGTTCCCGTTTTTAAATAGAACTAAAACAAAAATCGCCTCAGCGACCATCCAACTTGAACCCTCTCTTTTATGAATGTTCTTGAAACGGGAGCTCACCACAATTGGTTACCATTACTTGTGAGAAAAATTGTAATATTTAATGATTTCAGACTTTTCCCATTATTTGTACTGTGAGACCTAGCTTCTTGCCAAATTTCATTATTTTAGGTCAACGGGAAGTACCCTGTAGGTTTTGCATTTTTTAAATAAATGTATGGAGATGAGGACATAAAATGCCATATCTTTTGATTGCGTGGTTGTAAAAAATTGAAATTTTCAGATCTTGTGTGGCTCATGGATCCTAAGATATGGTATTAATTTCAACCTGATACCTTTATCCGTTCGTGAGATAAAGGGTCTTGACAGACAGACAGACGGACAACAAAGTGATCCTATAAGGGTTCCGTTTTTTTCTTTTGAGGTACGGAACCCTAATAAACGATGCAGTAGCACTGCACTTACTTGCATAAGCAAGTAAAAAGTACATACATACATACATAACATCACGCCTCTTTCCCGTCGGGGTAGGCAGAGACCACAGTCCTCCACCTGCTACGATCTTGACATACTTCCCTTGCTTCCTGTACTTTCATCAATCCTTTCATACATGCTCGTCGGTTTAGGGTACTTTTAACCAGTGGCGTGCACAGAGATTTTAGACAGGGTAGGCAAAAAATTTTCGATGCTATTACTTACCAAAATACTAATACGTATTGGTTTGTGTGTTTAATTTAAAAATGGGGTTCGAAATTTTTCGTTTTCTGTTTTCTCAAATCTTATATTTAGGTGTTCGTGCCTTCGCTTGAACCATATTTGGAGATTACACTCCCGTATCTCAGCCCGTTTCACTCAGATTTCATATCTTGCAGCGCCCTCTGGCGAGTATGTTGGTTACTAAGGTCCCCCCCCACGCCCGTCACAAGCGCCCGTCTGTTCTTTGATCAGTACGCTTTTGTATCTCAGCCGAGTAACACGTGCCTAGTGAAATATTTTTTTTTTTTTTTTTTTTTAAGTTTTCTCGTTCTGTTGTGAATTCCGCTCGGACTTTTAGCCCAGCGACGAGACGCAGCTGCCTCTATTAGGCACCGTCATTACCGAAGTCATTGTAAAATGATTTTTCGTGCAACACTGTAAATTTCGCTCGGACTTTTGGTTCCAGTGACGAGACACAACTGCCTCTCTAGGCACCGTCATAACCGTCGTCTCATTGACCGACGTATGTTGCCACATACGGCTGCCTTCCTTAAGCACCGTTATTGTAAATGCCATGCTTTCGTGATACGACGGGTGTCGCTTCACGAGATGACGTGTCGCCTCACGAGACGTCATGTCGCCTCACGAGACGTCGTATGTCGCCTCACTCATCGACGTCGTCTCACGAGACGACGCGTGTCGCTTTATTGGCCTGCGTCGTTTCACGTGACGACGCGGGTCTGGCGTCGTCTTACGAGACGACGCGTGTCGGCTCATGACACGACAAGGAACAGTGGCCAGTTTTGAAACTAATCTTACAAGCCGATCATCATCATTGCCCTAGCTTTGTTCTAGGCGACCTATCCTAAGGGATTTGACAATAGCACTGGTATTCTCAAAGAGCGACTGCTATCAGACCTCTGCAACCCAGAGGGAAGGTAAACCAAATCAAAACCTAGACAAGGTTTTATAAGGCTAGTGGCCAGCCTGGATGTCAGAGCCCCAAGCCGTCAAATGGCCTCTGACTTGGCTTAATTACTATCATTGACAGGCCGGGATCAACGGCTTAACGCGCCACCCAAAGCACGGAAACGCTCTAGTCGTTGTGCCACTATAGTCTAGCTATAGCGATCTCCCGTCCGGGTTCTGACCACGGCCCACATTGCTTAACTTTCTTGATCAGAAAGAAAGAGTAACTACCACTCGACCACGAGCGCTTCTCTTACACGTTAATTACAGAACATGGCAAGTACTTCCACAGTAATTATGGACGGTCTGCAGTCTAAGTGGCCTATGCATATTGCCTCAATCAATGATCTTTGTCGCCTAACACAAAAACTTGTTGTCAGCTAATGGTCATCCTTTCATTGTGAGATTTATAATCAAAACAGACCAGGGCGCTAAGCTATTCTCTCTTCAAACAAAATCATTTGTTTTGATGACTTGGACTTGTGAGAGGTCAGATTACCCGGTGTTCTTAAAATTGAGAGAACTTTATGTAGTTAATAGCATCAGACGTTACCTTGCGAAATTCCATTATAACAATTTATGGAAAATATGTAGCAACCTCCAAAATAGATGCCATGCACTCACTTTTTGCCGCTTGCTTGTCCGCAAATAAATGTGTAGGCAACACACAAACAACAACACGACAAGGGAGGTAATCAAAAGTATTAAAAAGTCACTTCGTAACCTCAATATTAAGAAGATATTTTGTTGCCTCAAAGGACGTTGTATCCAGAGTAGCACAGTGTGGCGCTTCAAAGCCGACACGGTTCATACTTAAACCACACACTGTTTATCCGTATGAGAGACGAAAAACAAAATATTCTTAGCCACTTGCGCCGAAGTAATTGTAACGTATCCTCCCTTCATTCCTTTGTTCTTACAGACAAGCGAAAATTTAAAGTCTTATACGAGGCTTACAGAACGATTCCTTGACAAGTTGGGACATAAGTACTAATAAGAAAATATGAATTTCCTTATCCCCCCACAAAATTATATCTTTGCTTGCATGGCCATAACGGTTGATGTTAATAGTTTGTGAATAATAATAACACAGCACACCTACCTTGGGAAGTACGTTCCCACTTTCTTCTGGTAGATAGAATGAGAGGGGGGGGGGGGGAATAAAAACTACCAGTCCAACAAGGACAGCCTCACTTTCAGCGAGGGGAAGAAACGGTTTCACCTATCTGCTCCCCGTCTAAGTGAATTTCTGTAAAGTGAAACTAACAAATTTTATTCACAGCTGCAGCCTGATGACAATAGCTACACAAAATACTTATTCATTATTCACGTCCAATATATTTTAAAACTACTTCTAAACGTTTCTTTCTTTATTGTCCACAAACGCTTACATACAAACACAGAGTAAGTGGTTGTTACAGCGCGTTCAGGAAAAGTCTGTCTATGACGGTTATTTTCTGCGCATGGGTGACAGGCGGAGAGCCAATGAACGATCCGCTCGCCCCTGGGGGGAGCCGCGCTCACCCCCGCGACTCTTGACTTCTGCGCATTAACAGTCACAGACGGAGTTATTTTGCACGCAGTATAGAAAGACGAGTTTAGCTAATAAATCTGAGTTCCTGCCAGCTTTCCTAAGCTTGCTTGTTGCGTGATAGCCAGTAAGCGTACGAGTATCAACACTTTCTAGTCAAAGCAGGACAACCCTGAAATCAAAAGATTTTGGCCTCTGAGATGATTAAGTCTCCACTAACCAAGAAGACAACTGCGTCCTTCCGAAGCACAAAAAACGCTATAGCCGCCGCAGTTAACCATACCCAGAACTTATGTTGCGTAACTTTCTTTATTTGTAAGGAAAATTCATCTAAGCTATAACCGTTTCTGTGAATATGATGCTATTATTCACGAGTCGCAAGATTAAATAATATTGCACTTAAAGACTAAGACAAGTACACGCAACTTTAGCTTCTCTTGTCAAAAAGCTTCTTAACCATCGTTTTGTGCTTACAAAAATAGTATTAAATTATACGATGCCAGGATCTAGTAGGTACTTTCTTCACCAAATTTTGGGCATTTGACGAAGGCTTTTTCCAGCAAGTAAATAATGAACATACAACTAAAATGTGTTGTTCTTTCGAGCCGATTCTGGCGTGATACGTTTAGGCATACTTTATTGAGCAAACAAAATACTCCACCACACATGACAGGCAGCCAGCACATCGATGGTATTGTAAAGGTCATCGTGTAAGAAAAAGTAGGTAACTTTCGCCAATATAGACCTTTTGGACCCTATTAACTAAGCTACATGCTTAAGAAAGGTAACCAACATGTTTACAGCTGGATTTGTGATACCCTTAATTGCATATTACCTATAGTAAGCTAAGCGTCAAATCATTGCTATTGAGTAAGCAGATGCAATCAAGTAGGCAGCAGTAACTTGTTTACTTCTTGCTTGTATGAGTTTTCAGATCCAAAAGATGATGTCGTAGATCGAGGATCTCTTGCAGATGCCTCAGTCAACCTTACCCAGACTTATGTATTTGCTAACATTAATCAATAGCTATATTTCCCAGATGATGCTCACATCCTAAGTGCAACCGTACAAAGGGGAAACACCCATGCTAATAATAATATCAGGTCTATCTGATAGCTATAACGACCCGCTAAAAGTATTTGAATTCGGCCTGTTAGAATTGACAAATTATTATTAAATCTGCAATAATGTTCATATTTAATTTAAACTTTGCTTCGGTTGCTCTGGAGTTTAGTTGTACTGTAGTTTTGTAGTTCAGTAGCCTTTTTGCATTGTCATAAATGCACTTTTTCAGTTTGATTGTTTTCCGCTGTAAAGTAAAAAGATTTCTTGAACAGTCCAAAAAATTCTTTATTCCGCTACAGAGTTAGTTTCGAAAAACAATTTTTATTCGGTTTGCTAGAGTTTGCTTTCTTATAACAGCAACAGCTTGTTCTAATGAACTTGTGGTAAGATCAAGGATACCCGTATTTTGTTGGTATCCCAAAAATCCCAATACTCTAGTTCCAACTTGTATGCACCAACAATGAAGACTTCGACACCTTTTGCATTAAGGCCTTTGTTGTAAATTTTAAAGAACCATCAATAATAGTTTAACATAAATAACTTTTCACTATATTTTTATCGTGGTTTGATGGTTTTTACAAAAATCCTTGTTACCTTTAAGCATTCTAGAATACTTTTGTAAGTACAATGACATAGTAAAGTAGTAGTTTTTGATCCCTAACTATCTCAACTCTCGACGAATCTTCTTTGCTCTTTAGCATGATAAGACTATTAAAACAAGAAGTCACCTCGGTAAATTGAAATTGTTTTGTCATATTCTGCATATGGACTAGACCAGCCAGTTTTCAACATCGCTATTACACCTGGTTGCCTCGCCACAGTATTGGATTTTATCTTTGGAATTGGTTGGTTGGTTGGACATTACAAAATAAAAATTCAAAATCCAAATAATTGAAATAAATCGAATTGATCGATCGATCATTTTGTTCAGCCGTTTTGTTCCTTCTCATATTAACATGAGATCAACACGAAATCACTTGCGATTTTCATTCATTTTGTAAGTGGACCTCACCTTGTTTATACTCAGTATTTGCTGAGTACCTAGAAGAGCGTCATTCGACAATTAGAATATTCACACGGCTTCCACTGCAGACTACTTCAATTTATGGATATAGACCCAAATTTTTATTTTCTCACCTTGAAGGGTTTTCGTATCCATTGTTATACGCTTGGAATTTCCTGTCACTGGAAGTTTATAGATTTACCTAAGAATTTTGTATTTGTTATACTTTGGGCATTTCCTATAACTATCGTTGCTTAATTTATATATTTACCTTACCAGATGTCCCTGAGAAATAACTCGTATTGTAGTCATTTCACGAATTCAATGAGGTGTTCTAGCCATTAGCGCTGGGCGCGAATAATCTAACAAATACCGTCTAGTATTACCACCGCAAACAAGTCGGATGCTCAGACTGGTTGTAATCTGCAGGCGATACCTAAGTAACTTTTACAAGTTGTGAGTCCAAAAGTTTAATTTTCCATAAAATAAACAATCAAAGAGCTGTCGTAAGAGAAATTACATATATTGCATATTTACATACTAAACTGTAATATACTATTTTTCAATCACTCATTGTAGTTAATAAGATAAACGAGCCCTACTCATCGTCGCAAAGCGTCTGGTGTAGTGACTGATTACTGAACGCAGGAAAAGCTTTGAGCATTGATGAGAGTTTCAACTACTTCCAAGAAAGATTTGACAGGTCAACAGATTTATTTGTTAGCATCATCTCAAATTGCCTGCAGTTTTTCAATATTTGCTGTTTGTAATCTTACAATTATTCGAAATTATCTATACAATTTATTATCATTAGTATTAAAAATAAAGTATTGCAACCGTGTGCAACGCTATAAAATCTAGACAAGAAAATGAAATATTTAGATTTTCTTTTACTAATTTGTTTCGTGAGTCCTATTTATTATGAAGAAAGTTTCGACAAGACTGTTTGATTAAATTTAAAAATACAAATTTAAAATTCCTAAATTAACTCTGTTATAAATTACGCATTAAAGATAAATTTTACTAAATGAGACAGGTCACAGTACGCCCGCCAAAGCGCCGTCAGAAGTTAAACACGTCTCAAATATGGTTCAAGCGAAGGCACGAACACCTAAATAGAACCGTTTTTCCCCCGAAGGGTAAAAAACGGATATTTAGGTTTCTGCCGAAGCTTGAACCATACCTGAAGGCCTTGCCGGCTTAATTTAAAGGTACTGATCAAAGAACAGACGGGCGCTTGTGACGGGCGTGGGGGGGGACCTTAGTAACCAACATACTCGCCAGAGGGCGCTGCAAGATATGAAATCTGAGTGAAACGGGCTGAGATACGGGAGTGTAATCTCCAAATATGGTTCAAGCTTCGGCAGAAACCTAAATATCCGTTTTTTACCCTTCGGGGGAAAAACGGTTCTATTTATTTGCCTACTATCGCCAAAACGAATCAAAACAAACAATGACGACTCAGTATAAAATATAAATAAAATTTATCATTCAAATACATAGGTACATAAGCACGAAGAAAATAATAATAATAAAAGGTAATAATAATGGTCTTTTTATAATGTCATTTTTTTAAATTGTTACGTAAGACTTCGGTAACTTTCGGCCAAACTGAGACATTGCCTACCCTGTGCGATTGTGTGCGTTAATTGTATCATTGTGTGCCACGTATTTATAAGAACGCACACACAGTGCATTCGCATAACCACGTCGGCACACATGCAAACATTTAGACAGGAATAGTATGTGTCTCTGCCGTTAGGCGCGTAGCGGCGCTAGTGCAGCGCAATAATGCGATGTGGAATGTGCAATGTGCATACCACAGTATTTACCGAGGCGATGATACCACTGATACTCGACAGGTGGAGCTAATTTAAGTTTTAAGAATGTTTCTTTCAACCTATGCTTTCAATGATGGTAGGTAGTAAATACAATGTGACAAGGTATCCAAATAAAATCCGATTGTTTTGTTAGAGTAGGTAGGGTAGGCAGTGTCTTTTTGTCTTTATGGAGTGCACGCCACTGCTTTTAACCTGGCCTTTATTCAGAACGTCCTGAATTTGGTCCTGGTACGTTCGCCTAGGCCTTCCCCTTCCAACGTTTCCATTCACTCTCGCCTGGTAGATCTCTTTCGTCAATCTTCGTTCATTCATCCTCTCTACATGACCAAACCATCTCAGCATCCCTTTCTCGATTTTGGTCACTACGTCTTCTTTTACGCCACACCGTTCTCTTATCACACTATTTCTTATCCTGTCACTCAATTTAATTTCAATCATACTCCTTAGCGCTCTCATTTCCACTGCATTAATTCTACTTTCATGCTTCTTCTCCCATACCCAGCTTTCACTGCCATACATCAGTGTTGGTACCAAAACAACCTATGAACAGCCAAACGAGCCTTGTGAGACACCTTCTGACTCCTCATAAAGGCGTGCAGGGCACCATTCACCATGTTTCCAGCATCAACTGCAAACTTAAATTTGTAATGCCTAACACATAGTACAGAACAACAAACTTATATTTAATTATATTTAAAAAAATGTTCTAATGAAATATGCAGATTAATTCAGAATTCAAATAGTTAAACATTAAAACAAACTAACCGTAAACGATTTCGAGTAGGTAAATCGCTTTAATTATGTGAATTTTCACAGATCAATGGATACTACCGCAATATTCTTGCATTATTTTCGTTTCCCAACACATGTTTCTCAGGCAAAGTTGTTCAGTTTAGTCTGCTGAGCAATCCCTTCCAGTTTTTGGTACACCCAGCATAATCGATTTTTGCAAAAGAAATTCAAATAGATTATACAGTCAGGTAGATAACGAATCCAGAATTAAAATTATAGAACACTAAAATAAACCCAATGGAACCCTTTATGAGTAAATCACATGTTTACGTTTTGGTAGACTACTACATGAAATTACACAGACCAATTGATTCAGTCGCAAGATACCTTACATGGAGATGGTCGGTCATGCAAAGTTTCATAATAGTACATTCCACTCTTGCCGGCGCAAAGCAAATAAATCCTAGTCTAGGCAACGAAGCGGATCGTTGTATGAAGACCCCCACATTAAATCCTCAGTCGATGAAACTTTGCTGGGGTATTACACTATAAGAGACAAACCTTCAATAAAAAAATCCAAAAAAAAAATCGGTACCTTTAATTTTTCCATACAAAAATTACAAAAAATGTATGAACATTTTTTTTTGTGATTTTTTATTTTGGATATTTTGAATTTACATTTAATTCATGATACTTTATCATCCTGTCAAATAAAATCTGCCTGAGGAATTTATGTTTGGGTCAACTGCTTCGTTGCCTACACTATCGGGTATAACTTTGTCTTGAGAAAAAATATGTACCTAAGTAACGCTCTTCTGTCACTGTCATCCATGTGCCAATGACGTAATATATCACGAAAAATAAAATCAGTATTGATTTCAAATCTATTTATTCGATGTACATTATTTACATAATACCCAAGGAGATCCTAGAGCTACCCGTCATGCGCTGAGGTTGGTCACTGGGGGTTTTTATCAGTGGAGTCTGACATAACCACATAAATACATAATGGATTTCCCCCCCTGACTAGTTCATCATTTAAAGACATGCTAGAACAGTTACAGTACACAACATCCCAACCACCTTTAGCTGATTTTTCGGGGTGAGATGACAGCGGCATCCCTGACTAGTCCGTCAGTCAAAGATGTTAGAACAGCTATAGTAAAGTACATTCCAACTAACCTTAGCCGCCTTTTTAGTGTCAGTGGGTGAGATGACAGCGGCATCCCTGACTAGTCCGTCAGTCAAAGACATGCTTGAACAGCTATAGTACAGAACATGACAGCGGCATCCCTGACTAGTCCGTCAGTCAAAGACATGCTTGAACAGCTATAGTACAGAACATGGCAGCGGCATCCCTGACTAGTCCGTCAGTCAAAGACATGCTTGAACAGCTATAGTACAGAACATGACAGCGGCATCCCTGACTAGTCCGTCAGTCAAAGACATGCTTGAACAGCTATAGTACAGAACATGACAGCGGCATCCCTGACTAGTCCGTCAGTCAAAGACATGCTTGAACAGCTATAGTACAGAACATGACAGCGGCATCCCTGACTAGTCCGTCAGTCAAAGACATGCTTGAACAGCTATAGTACAGAACATGACAGCGGCATCCCTGACTAGTCCGTCAGTCAAAGACATGCTTGAACAGCTATAGTACAGAACATGGCAGCGGCATCCCTGACTAGTCCGTCAGTCAAAGACATGTTAGAACAGCGATAGTACAGTACATTCCAACTAACCTTAGCCGCCTTTTCAGTGTCAGTGGGTGAGATGACAGCGGCATCCCTGACTAGTCCGTCAGTCAAGGTCATCCCTAGCAGGAGAGCTATAGAGCATTCTGTTCGTTGCAAAGCCTCAGCTGTGGCCTTCTGGGCATCCGGTTTTTGCAGGAATTCCTGTAATAAAAGAATTTGCTATTTTAAGAGCAATCCTGCTAAGCCGTGTAAAGAATAGTACCAGTCCGAATCTATTCGTGAGTGTCGTAAGAGGCGAATAAGAGATGAACTTAACTAAAGGATGGGCAGCAGCGCCCTCAGTGTATAATTCCATCATATTAAATGTGTTTGGGGTTCTACTGTACAAACTGAAACGGTAGATACTAACCATGAAACTGAACAACTTCTCCCACGGAACATAGGTCGAAATACGAAAAAAATATTCGACTTCCCATACAAACTGCATCAACAGCGCAATTTGTATGGAAGGTCTGGATTTTTTCATATTTCGACATATGCTCCTTGGGAAAAGTTGTTCAGTTTCATGTTCAGAATCTACCGTTTATGTTTGTACAGTCGGGTCCTAGACACAGTGTATATTGCGGTCGTCACCAAGAACCGCGGTCCATGGCGTCAGCCGCATTGCTAACAACGTGGTGACTATACTATATTTTTGCTAATATTCTGAATAGAATTCCCTGCCCTGTAGTAGACGTTCCATAGTATGTTATGATGTATGTCACAAAGGTCTCAAATTTGGTTTTTACCCGAGTTTTACCTGGACTAGTATGGGAAAGCTTGGCACTAACACGTCTTGCGAGATCTTCACGTCTTTCCTCATAAACTGGTTAGCCGATAAGTTGGATACGTCTTAGCGCGAAGCTGATAATAAGTTATACCTGCGGTGCTAACATGCGCAGCAAGACTTAAGTCTTCGAAGACTAGACATAATTTTGTCTCAGCTGTCAAAGTTGTCGAGATGGTTAACATGCGTACCCCCCGAGATTCGTTTGTCTTCGAAGACTTCTTGAAGTCTAGGAAGAATGAATAGTGTTGCTTTTAAGAAAAAATACAGCATTTATTTTACTGGTAATACTGGTTTCAATCGTTTCAATCCGGTCAATCCGTGTGCGTAAACCCTAAATTCTGAAATAAAAAAATGAAATAAAGAAAAAAACAAGTGTCAGTCTGTGTCATAAATTAACAACATGGAAAACTAATTTGGTTATTTTGGATAATAACTCGTGTAAGTAAATTAATAACTTGTTGATAATTATGTATTGCTTTAAATAAAATGTAATTATGCCTACTACGTGCCTGCAAAATGCGCTGCAATTGCACATAGGAATAGAACTGCAGCAAAATGCCATAGTCACCACGGTCACAGGCGTTGCAGCTGGCGACCGCTGTTTTTGGTGCTCCCAGAACGATACACAGAAAGATGCTGCCTACTAATGAATATAGGCATATGTCACCATCATCATAACATCTCATGAAACGTCCACTACAGGACAGGGAGCTCACTCCAGAAATCTAGCTTTTGCTGAAAAAAATGTGGAGAAGAATTACTATAGTCATCTCGCTTGTCAGCGTTACGGCTGGCACCATGGACCGCGATTGTAGGTGACCGCAGTAAGTAAGACAGTATGATACACAGGAGGATGCTGCTGCCCATCCTCCAGTTTATAACACAGGCTCGACATTTATTCATAAGCCTCGGTTCCAAAGGATAGCCTGAATCACCTGTTGTAAAAATAATAAAAAAGATTATGTGTATATTTTCTTTTACAGGAGATACTTCATGAATATTGATTCAAGATATAGGGCAGATTTTATAATTATAATAAGAGTTGCATGCACTCACACAAGCTCTCACATTAAAATGGCGCTGGGCAGGACATATAGCTCGAAGTACTGACAATAGATGGACAAAGACAGCCACAAAATGGTAAGGCCCCAAGGCAAAAGAAAAGTTGGCAGGCCATACAAGCATTGGGCAGACAATATTATAAAAATTACTGAAAAGGACTGGATGGTCAAAGAAGAGGACAGACAGAAGTGCCAAGAGCTTGAGAAAGCCAACACCCGAGGAGGGGCCCAAACCTAAAGAAAAGAAGAAACTAACATCTACTAAGTAAACTAACAATAATCTAGTGCAAACTTTACATTTATTTTGATTAAAATGTGTTAATTAATTTGTGTTTGGAATAATAAATGGCTCTTTATTTCTTTATTGTATGATAGTATAATTTACAGCAGTGTGAACGGGTTACGTACGTGCCTTTTTCTCTTCCTCTGTCTTTCTCTCTTCCCGTTCCTCATACAGACTCAAAATACCTACACCTATAGCTTGGCCTGCCTCTTCTTTTTGCAAAGATTTTTATTCCTTTCGAGCGGAGCGAGAAAGGTATTCGTAAAAATTTTTTTTTTCTCAATATATATCTCAAAAATGTGTTCTTTATCACTTATACATCATAAAAAACAAGTCTCCCAAAAATGTCCGTCCGTCGGTCGGTCTGTCCGTCACGCTTTGGCCTAGCGGCTTAGAAACGAATGGTCCGATTGACACCATATTTTGAATTTAAGAGTTTCATGCAAATCCATCTAAGGGTTTTGAATGGTTTCCTGCTGGCTTTGAGGGTAGCTGTCATACAACGAAAAAGAAAAATTGTAATTTTCGCAAAAACGTCTCATAAAATCTTGATGAAAATTTGCATGATCAAGCATCTCCATTTAAGATATTTTGCGGCAGTATCAATTGATCTGTAGAAATTCATATAAGGAGTGTTCCCTTACTACTAAAATTTGAAAATGTGATATTTTTTATTTATTTTTTTATCGTCAATGGGCTTAATCTTGACCTCGATCTAGTCTTGAAGACAGAGATGAGGTCGACGATGGAACGAGCTTGCCCAGAAGAAGCCTATTCACTCGCGACTTGAGTAGATTCGGGTTATAATGAACTCGGGAACACAGACGCAGGCAGAGATTTTTTTAACTCTAAATCGGTTTCGTTGAGCTTATTTTGATGTTCTACAATTTGGATTCTAAATTGGTGTTCTACCTGACTGCATATTTCATTAAATCATTTTTACATAAATTTAGTAGCTATAGGTAAGTTTGTATTTTCATATTATTTGTATGGAATTACAAAGTTAAGTTTGCAGTTGACTCGTTACTGTCCGCAGCCTTTATCATATAGTAGTTAGAGCATAATACAGTAGTTAGAGCCTTTATTAAATTGTAGTTAGGCTCTTGATCCAGAGGTTCTGGGTTCGACTCCCGGCGGGGACACTGTTGAAAAATGACTCTCGTATATCGCGAGAAAGTAAGTGCAGTGCTGCTGTACCATTTATTTAACTTTTTGCACTTATTTCCACCTACTTGTGACCAAGTCTTCGCTGCTGTAGGTGGAAGACTTTTATTTCTATTTTAAACGTCAAATATAGAAATAAGTCTTCTCTTGGTTGGCACGCATGTTAGTGACCGAAGACATATTATCTATGAAGTCTACAAATGACAGTTGCATATAGAAATAAGTCTCAGTCGTGGGGCGCCATGTTAGCGCATGTAGAAATAACATTTTCTCGGGCTCGAGAGAAGAGAGACTTCCAAGTCTTCGTGCGCATGTTAGCACGGCTGGACTAGTATGGGGAAGCTTGGCACCAACACGTCTTGCGAGATCTTCACGTCTTTCCTCATAAGCTGGCTAGCCAATAAGTTGGATACGTCTTAGCGCGAAGCTGATAATAAGTTATACCTGGACTAGTATGGGGAAGCTTGGCACCAACACGTCTTGCGAGGTCTTCACGTCTTTTGTCATAAACTGGTTAGCAGACAAGTTGGATACGTCTTAACGCGAAGCTGATAATAAGTGATACCTGGACTAGTATGGGGAAGCTTGGCACCAACACGTCTTGCGAGATCTTCACGTTTTTCCTCATAAACTGGTTAGCAGACAAGTTGGATACGTCTTAACGAGAAGCTGATAATAAGTGATACCTGGACTAGCATGGGGAAGCTTGGCACCAACACGTCTTACGAGATCTTCACGTCTTTCCACAGCAGCTGAGCGGCTGATAAGTTGGACACGTCTTAGCGCGAAGCTGATAATAAGTTATACCTGGACTAGTATGGGGAAGCTTGGCACCAACACGTCTTGCGAGATCTTCACGTCTTTCCTCAGCAGCTGAGCGGCTGATAAGTTAGACACGTCTTTGCGCGCGTGTACCAAGCGATCCAATTTGCTCTTCCTGACACACAACAATAAAAACATAAGTCGCCAGTTGACTATTAAGTACATATTTAAAATATACAAAGGAGAAGAACGAGTCTATTCACGAAAATATAGCTCATTTGCTACTTATTCCTAGTGAAAACCAAGTTTCACAGTCTTGCCCACTGTCTCGCAAAGTTGCATGTCTGTGTTTACAGACTGTACTTCGGAGAGTGTGCTCAAGAGCTCCACGAGCTTATTTCACCATCTTCCTTCTATCATCGGGAGTCCAGACGCACTGCAGGATATCACCAATACTTGGTTGATATTCCGCACATTCGCACAAAGCGCTTTGAAACATCATTTATAATGCGCACGGCTGAAGAGTGGAATTCTCTGCCTGTGTTCCCGAGTTTTGATAACCCAAATTTATTCAAGTCGTGAGTGAATAGGTTTCTTCTGGGCAAGCTCGTTCCATCTTCGACCTCATCTCTGTTCTCAAGACAAGATCGAGGTCAAGAGTAAGCCCATTGAGAATAGAAAAAAATTGCTCTCTTAAGTGTAGTAGTCAAGAGTGTTCCGCTCTTGATCCGGAGGTTCTTGGTTCGATTTCCAGTGGGGACACTGTCAAACAAATCTCACTTTGTGTGACTTATCCAATTTGTTTAAGACATTTCAGCATTAATTATCTGATTATTTGAAAAGTTAGATGATTCAGTGCTTCGGAAGGCACGTTAAGCCGTTAGTCCGGGTACTATCTACATATTAGCTAGTAGTCGTTAGATGAACCATGTCAGAGGGCTCGGGCGGCTCACCAACTGTGACACAAGGGCACGCCCTGGTCACTACACACATCGAGCGCGAATTAGAAATCGGAAGGTCGCAAAGGCTCGCATATTTAGTACGAAAGACCCTCAGGAGCACCACGGGCGTCTCGCGCGCGTTGGAGCGGGGTTTTTGGCAAGGGGGGAGAGTGTCCGTTTTGTCGGTAGAGACTTTTTCAACTCTATTACCACGCCATAAGGTCCAAAAGTGTTTCTACTGACGTGCTGTCGAGTGTACTATTACTTTATTATGTGACCAGGGTTTGTGAGGTCGGTCCTCGATCTTACGACCCCACACTATACAGGGTGTTAATTTGATTGCGTGCCATAGCTTAGGGGGTGTTTGAGTAACGATAAAGGAACAAAAAAAAAACCTACTTAAAAAAAAAACTAAAACTCCATTGAAACTTAACGAACGCGGAGGGCAATGACCCGGACAGAGCATCAGTGGTACGCAGTATCACAGATTAAATAATACAGTATCAGTGGATAAGGTAGGCACATACATAACTGAAACTCTTTCGCACACTTTCGTTAGCGCGGTGCTCAAGGTCATTGCCCTCCACGTTAGTTTAGTTTCAATGGAGTTTGATTTTTTTTTAAGTAGGATTTTTTAAATATATTTTTTGAGTTCCTTTATCGTTACTGAACCACCCCCTAAGCTATGGCACGCAATCAAATTAACACCCTGTATATATGATGATGATGACGACTCTCGTTAATCGCAAGAAAGTAAGTGCAGAGCTGCTATACCATTTATTTCTAGTACAGTCAAGACCGTCAACGCACTGCGACTCTAACCCAAACAATTAAAATAGGAACGGTACTATGTTCGAGGTGCCAAGCTTGACGTGATATTGAGTGTACATTCAATACACTGACCTGTCATCTTCAAAGGAAGCAGATTTGAGAAAACTTTCTAGGAATTCAGCTATTTTCACGTCCATTGGTGTTGCTTTGTTAACTTCTTTTGAAAAATTAACTGTGTCTAGTATTATGCCACCTGAAACAATACGAAGAAGAATATTTCCCAAGTCGCCTTCTACGACACCTATAAGCAGAGACAATACCCATGTGGTGTCAGGGTACCTAGACAAGTAGCTTTCTATCTTTCTACTGTGATTCTGCCCATGAAACTGAACAACTTTCCCTAAAGAATATAGGTCGAAATACGATGAAAAAATTGTTGACCTCCCATACAAAATGCGCTATCAGCTGATTCAGTTTCTAAGGGAGTTCAAAATTTTTTTTTCTTATTTCGGCCCTTACGGAAAGTTGTTCAGTTTCATGGGCAGGGCAGTATTCACATCCTTCAGGGTTGGTATACCCTTTTTGTTACACCCTGTATAGTCGTGCAGAAAAAAGCAAGGGGCTAGTACTTCCCCAGACCACAGTAAATATATAAGCTAAAGCAGTATGGAAACTCGGGCCTTTTTTTGAAAAAAGAACTATTCTGCATCGGTGCGTCAGGGTTGTAACCCAGAATTTTTGAAATAAGAATTGTATGATGAACTCAAATATTGGGTGCTTCTATCAACTTCGTTCATTTCAGCATGTTTTCAATTTTTCATGTTTTTTTTTCACATTTAGTCGCCTTTTACGACTCAAGAAAAGGTTAAGTCACTTAGTCGCCTATTATGACACAAGGGCAGATTAAGATACTTAGTCGCCTTTTATCGCACAAGGACAGGGACATACTTATAGGGACCATATATGTACCTATTTGTTTGTATTATGGTTTTAGCACCCACGACTGACTTCAGCGCGAAAACTGCTTATTTTCCTGTAGCGGTGTGCGCATGTGTGAGTGCGCCAGTTTTAGACGTTTGTTAGGAGTTTCCATACTGCTTTAGCTTATATATTTACTGTGCCCAGACGGACTATCCACGAAAGCCCAAAACTTAACGCTTACAGGCGTTATCATACAGTCTACCTTAGTTTATAAATACTCACAATGCAACAAGTCGGTAGCTTTAGGATACGCGTTGAAGAAATCCATTTCTTTGGACATCGGTCTGGCAATGTCCCTTATACGCTGAGTAACCAATGTGCAACATGATCCTACCAATTCCATGGTGCTTCTTGTGTCGTCTTTGTACCTAAAATAAGTAAAAAGTTGGTTAATTTGGGTTATTGTAAACCGTACACCTCCCGAGACCACCTGGGTCAAAGTTTATAATCAGAAAAGAGTGGCAACTTTACGCATACTGTCTTGAAGCGCCATCTGTAATTTTTCCTAAACAACTAAGATATCAAGTAGTTAATAGAATCAGGCGTTACTTTGCGGAAGTCCATCTCAAAGTAATTATGTGAAACAAATATATAGCCACCTTCCGCAACAATGATGGATGCTATGTACTCACTGTGCACCGCCCGCCCGCCCGCAAATAAATGCGCATGCGCTGGCAACTGCAACACAGCAACCACCCAAAAACACTCTACACGTGTTTCGCCTCTACACGAGGCATCCTCAGTGCCACTGGCACTGGTCGGTCTAACATCTCCTGAGGATGCCTCGTGTAGAGGCGAAACACGTGTAGAGTGTTTTTGGGTGGTTGCTGTGTTGCAGTTGCCTGCGCATGCGCATTTATTTGCGGGCGGGCGGGCGGTGCACAGTGAGTACATAGCATCCATCATTGTTGCGGAAGGTGGCTATATATTTGTTTCACATAATAACTAAGATATCTACATATATTTACAGGGTATTAATTTGAATGGGGGGCATAGATCGGGAGTGGGCCAGCAACAGTAACAACTTTCCCAAAGAAACATGGGTCTAAAAACGTGGAGATCGGAACTTATTGGTGTCACTAATACCATCCTAATAAAATCTATTCAGAAGTTGACCCATAAAAGACGCATTTTATGGTATAATCTAGCTTACGCACGACGCCGTTCGAGTCTATTTTGGACTTGCGAGTTTAGTCGCACACAGAAAAATAAAAACCGGTCAAGTGCGACTGTGCGAGTCGGACTCGTGCGCCGAGGGTTCCGATATACCTTTAGTACTTTTCGAAGCAATAAAGTCAATTTTTAGAACTGCAAAACTAAATTTGAATGTAAAGGTTTTTTGCCGATTTCTAAAAACCTGAAAGATCGTTTTATTTTTGCAAAAACTAAATAAATACATAAACTCAGATTTTTTATTTCACAAATATTCGGAGATAAGGGGGGGGGATAGTATTGTTTTTTGTAATTGTTCATCATAACTTGAAAACTAAGTCGTAAAAAAAACATAAATATATTTTAGAATGTACAAGTAAGGCCCTTTCTTTCATGTGATACCCCACTCGACCTAGTAGCGACAATTTGAAATTTGCCCCCCCCACCCCCCCTATTTGGACCCCCTTTACATTAATAGTCATAGTTTTTTTTAATTCTTTTATGTGCATTTAAGTTGAGCAACCATATCCTAAAACTATTCCAAATTTCAAGTCGATAGCGTGAGTGGTTGCCGAGATATACAGGTGTGACCACAGAGCTCTGAAGTCCATGCGTCTTGCTCTGCATCTAGAGACGAATTCTTTATTTCATTCAATACAAATCAGTGTCAATAGACTGAACTGAAGAAGAGGTGGGGCTTCTCTTATAACGACAAGTGTGAATGCGGCATTTTGCAATACATGACACACTTGCTTTCGTGCCCTACTAGTCCAGTAAAAATACGGTTTTGCAAAACATTAAATGTTAATAGCTACTTTTTTGTGTATATCGTATTTAAATATGATGTTAAGAAGCAATATTTACGAATCCACCTAAAATTTAAAGCGGAACATTTTTTTCGAATAACAGCTAAGGCAAAAATAGTAATAGACAATTATATACTTTATGTCATAGATTAACGTATACTTTACATATAGGCATAAAAATCCACCATAAATATATTTAAAAATATCAATTTGTTTCAAAATATGAAATCTACACTTATATTTACATATAAGATCCAATAAAGTCGAGGTAAAATAATATAAATAAACTGAGTTAAACTCAACCTTTTTAAATGAAAGTGATTCTTATATAAATTCACAAAAATTCCATACTAAATAAATAAAAAGTTTTTTGTAATCGCTGGTTTACAATGATTTTGTAAGCATTTATGTTGGATTTGCCAAAAATGTGATTACTTAGCACTATTTAAATTATTAGAAAGCAAAACGGATCTATTACTATTTTTGGTTGCGAAGATAACCTTTATTTAAATTTCGTGCTATAAAAGTTAAACAATACAAAAACGCTAATATTTTTAGGTGGATTCATGTAAAATATGAAATTATGAATATATAGCAAGCCGTAAATAAAATAAAAAATCTATTAACATTTTTTTCCGAAATTCCATATTTTTTTAATGTTTGGACGGCAAAATAAATAAATAAATTAAGTAAATTTAGGTGGATTCCATTAAAAAGCTTTACACAGAAATATAATCTATCGATCTGAAAAAGAATCACGGCTATTATCAATTATTTCCGTTTCGCCATACAATCTCTCGTAATTTTACTGGAGTATACCTCGTCAGTTTCTTTTACCAAGGAGGACCTTTTTGAAGGCAACCAAAGAGCTATTGCTGTAGCCACATTTTGTTACTATAAAATCATTTGCCATTGATACGAAAACAAGAAGAAGTGTCACCATTTACAAAAACTAACGCGCTTTACGCACCCACACTAAAAGCGTCATTTGAGTGCGATAAACATAGTACCATTATTGCGAGAGAGTAAGATGCAAAAAACCAGCGACAGCGTCTCTATATGCATTCAAAATAAGCGCTTACATAAATTGGATAGTATACCTAGTCAATAAGGAACCGAATTTTTTTACTCTCTTCGCTTCTATGGGGGGGTGCACGCGCAGGCGGAGTGGTCATATCGTTGTTCTGTGGGTGTGACAGACAGACATAGTCGCACCATAAGGGTTCCTTTTTTTTACCATTTTGATATTGATCAACTTACGATTCTTATTCTTTCCCGGTGATATACAGCGTGAATTTGTATTGGTTTCAAATTGGAAAAAAATTGAATGCCTTGCCATACAAAATGAATCGATCACGTGACCACTTTACTATGGAAAAGCGAAAAAAAATTTACGAGTAAAAAAAATTTTTCTTCGGGAAAGTTGCTTGTTATCATGAGTAAGATCACTCGGCTTCGTGAGCAAAACCATTGAAAATTCACGCTGTATACATGATATGAAAATTTCGCAGGCCGGACTTACTTCCAACCCTTCTTATCGATCGGTCTGTGGTCGATGATCTCAGTGACCAAGGGGGCCAGGAATTCATCCTTCTTGGCCATGACGTGGTGGTCAACCAACGTGACGCTGCTCTTCGGTTTAGACGTTAACTGCTGGAAGTCGAAATCGTCTCTAAAATAAAAAGAAAATTCTGTGACTGCCTCCATGGTCTATTGGTTATATTGTTCGGCTTTAGATGACAAGCCTTTTTTACTCATCATATCAGCCGAAAGACGTCCACTGCTGGACATAGGCCTCCCCTTAAGATCTCCATGACTCGGGGTCCTGCGCTGCTCGCATCCAGCGGCTTCCCGGAACCTAGATCAGATCGTCGGTCCACCTTGTTGGGGCCTGCCAAAGATTCGTCTTCCGGTACGTGGTCGCCACTCTAGAACCCTTATGCCCTATCAGCCATCGGTTCTTCTTGCGATGTGCCCTGCCCACTGCCACTTTAGCGATTCTTAGAGCTATGTCATAGTTACTTTAGTTCTTCTGCGGATCTCCTCATTTCTGATTCGATCGCGCAGAAAGACTCCGAGTATAGCCCTTTCCATAGCCCTTTGGGTGTCTTTGAGATTCCTGATAAGGCCCATCGTGAGTAGCCACGTCTCGGTGCCACATGTCATCACTGGCAACACACACTGGTTAAAGACTTTCGTCTTGAGACACTGCGGTATTTTGAACGTGAAGATATTGCGGAGCTTCCCGAACGCTGCCCACGCCATCCCACGCTGCGCTTTTTTACTGCCACAAATAAATTACAAAAATCGATTCCGTGTTCATCTGCTCTGCGATTTTTTTACATTATTCTCATTGCCATTTAATACCTCACCTGAACACGAGTTTGTCAGCACCAATTCCATGGTCCCTCAAACAGAAAGCCACTTCAGTCTTCAAGTCAAAGTCTGCCCGGTCCACGTTTAGAATAGGCACGAAAATGTCATCGACGTAAACTGCCTCATCACGATTGCCTCGCGTACATACCTGTGATACACCACAACTACTAGAAGTTATCAGGCGCATCGACAGACAAGAGAAGTGTCACTAAGTAAGGAGAGGCGGGGAGAGCTGAGAGGACAAAATGGGTGATCCAAAAATAGATGTTTGGATCTTGCCTATCAAAATGATAGGTAATTTCAGCTCGATCGGAAACCGGGAAGTGGGTATTAAACCTGCAAGACTTGATTTGACAGACACCGGAACAGGTGAAACTACATAAAAGCTTGTTAAAATTGGAAAATATTTAACTGCACATCAAAAATACCAAATTGCTTCATGTGAAGGGAGCTACTTAAATGTACATCAAAAATAATGATAGACCCTACTCGGGATAGGGTTTAGGTTAGGTTCCCGCCTTGTCGTGGCGGGAGGGCTCAGTTCTCGTGGCTTGGTCTCCCTGTTGCGTAAAAGAAGACATGTTGTTGAGTAAAAGAAGACATATTATCAAAAATTTTAGATGAATTGAGAAAGGCATGCTGAAATGTTTAGCCATTTAAATACGAATGAATGAAAATTAACGAATGAAATCCCTAAACATGATCAAAACAGAATAGATGCGGTACATGCAATAGATTGCTCAAAGCAGAGACCAATGGCAAAACAGAGGGGAGGCAGTGAGACAATCTACAGGCCTAAAAAAAAAAACCGGCCAAGTGCGAGTCGGACTCGCGCACTGAGGGTTCCGTACCACCACATAATCATAATTGTATTAGTTGAAATTTCAGTAAGTTAATGTGCTAGATTTTATGAGTCCGACACGCGCTTGACCAAATTTTATTATTTGTTGTTATTTTATAGCTTATGCACTATAAACATACGAATTTTCAAGTTTGTAAGTGTTCCCGTTTTTAAAATAGAACTAATACAAACATCGCCTCCGCGACCATTCAACTTGACCCCTCTCTTATATGAATGTTCTTGAAACGGGAGCTCACCTCAATTGATACCATTAGTTGTGAGAAAAGTTGTAATATTTAATGATTTCAGACTTTTCCCATTATTTGTACTGTGAGACCTAGCTTCTTGGCAAATTTCATAATTTTAGGTCAACGGGAAGTACCCTGTAGGTTTTGCATTTTTGAATAAATGTATGGAGATGATCACATAAAATGCCATATCTTTTGATTGCGCCATTGTAAAAAAACCGGCCAAGTGCGAGTCGGACTCGCACACTGAGGGTTCCGTACCACCACATAAACATAATTGTATTAGTTGAAATTTCAGTAAGTTAATGTGCTAGATTTTTTGAGTCCGACATGCGTTGACCAAATTTTATTATTTGTTGTTATTTTATAGCTTATGCACTATAATCATACCAATTTTCAAGTTTGTAAGTGTCCCCGTTTTTAAATAGAACTAAAACAAAAATCGCCTCAGCGACCATCCAACTTGACCCTTCTCTTATATGAATGTTCTTGAAACGGGAGCTCACCACAATTGGTTAGCATTAGTTGTGAGTAAAGTTGTAATATTTAATGATTTCAGACTTTTCCCATTATTTGTACTGTGAGACCTAGCTTCTTGCCAAATTTCATAATTTTAGGTCAACGGGAAGTACCCTGTAGGTTTTGCATTTTTGAATAAATGTATGGAGATGAGGACATAAAATGCCATATCTTTTGATTGCGTCGTTGTAAAAAATTGAAATTTTCAGGTCTTGCGTGGTTCATGGATCCTAATATATGGTATTAATTTCAACCTGATAACTTTTCCCGTTCGTGAGATAAAGGGTCTTGACAGACAGACAGACAGACAGACAGACGGACAACAAAGTGATCCTATAAGGGTTCCGTTTTTTTCTTTTGAGGTACGGAACCCTAAAAAATAAATTTTTAAGATCTTGTGTGGTTCATGGATCCTAATATATGGTATTAATTTCAACCTGATACCTTTACCCGTTCGTGAGATAAAGGGTCTTGACAGACAGACAGACAGACACCGGACAACAAAGTGATCCTATAAGGGTTCCGTTTTTTTCTTTTGAGGTACGGAACCCTAAAAAGAACAACAAAAATCTTTGTACAGTCAAGAGCAGGTCAAACCTAACACATTGGAATTTGTATCATTATTACCCTAACGTCCATAGGAAATAGGAACCAAAGTCCTGCTGCGAGTGTCAAGCTTGTCCTGTTATTGACTGTACAAATGCCTGTATGTCAGTTGTTTTTACCACAGAAAAATAAAGGTAATTAGAAGGAGGATTAAAGAAATAATTCGTCACAAGGTAGTGAAGGCGTCGTTCTATGGATTTGACAGGTTTGATGATGGGATTGAGACATGTTGGCAGATGTCATCCCCTACTAAAATAAATTTGCAAGGTACCCGAGCGAAGCAAGGAGGTCCGAAATCTTTTGTCTTTACCTTGCACTTCATTTGGTTGTGCTGCCAGTATAAGAAAGCAGCGTAGACTACAGCGCAGACGGCAGAGTCGAGATCACAGCTCTCGTTGCCCAGAACTAGCATCAACTTTTTAAACTTGTTTGATTTCTGCAACAAGAGCAGTGGTACTTTCGTTTCTGGATCCTTACTAAAATAAAAATGTATTTAATTCCTCACACCAACAAATTAAGACACTAAAATGGGAACAATAACCTAAATTAAAAGAAAAACATGATTTTGTTTTTTCTGGCCCCTTAACTAGGTAAACCTGTACCAGGCCTCCACCTCCTCAAACCGATAAACCTTACCTATCAAATTGGCGAAATTTTTAGCAGATAAATGAGATCAAAAAATTCTACAGTTCAAAGTCACCTTTGAAGACTTTGAAGACATTTTATTTTATTTATTAGGTACCTACACAAACAGATTGCAGTACAAAAGTGAAAGAAATAAACATTAAAGCTGTTACAGTACTTCACTACAACCCAAAAAAAAAGTGTACACAACAGTACCAAATAATTTTTACAAAAATTTTCTCAGACGGTCACAAGAAAAGCAGGAACTACAAATAAACAAAAAAAATTTTTTTTCTTTACATACTAGAATAATGAGTACGCAATTGTCTTTTAAAAGTCATATTACTGGAGCTGAAAATATCAATTTGGGCATTGCAACGAGTCAGTTCGTTAAAGTTACGACACATTTTAACTATAGGGTTATAAAAAGATGTATTGGTTTTGTACACCTCTAAGCGAAAGATACGAGGATTCCGCTCACGTCGGGTACAGCCATTAAAATTAAGTCGACTGCAGAATTAATTATTTTATGTAAATAAATAAGTTCAGCTTGCATTCTTCTATCATGTAACTTTTGAATCTTAAAATGCCTAAGTCTTGTCTCATAATTTGATAGACGTCGAATGTAACCGAACCTACGACAAACAGATCGTAAAAATGAGCGTTGAATCCGCTCAATGTTATCACTGTGTATCTTGTAGTAGGGTGACCACACCACGGAAGCATACTCCAGTATTGGTCTGACAAGCGAAAGGAAGAGACGTATCATACTAGAAGGTTTTTTAAACCCTTTAGTTACTCTTATTATAAAACCAGCAACCTTGTGCCCTTTGCTCATCAAATGTTCATAATGATTTCGGAATGTTAGCTTAGTGTCAAAAACTACTCCCAAGTCTTTCGCGACTTCCTTTCCTGCTAATGGTTGAGTATCAATCGAGTATGTAAATTTATGAATATTTTTTTTAGTTGAAAAAGTCAGAACAAAACACTTGGCTACGTTTAGGTGCATTTTGTTTGCAGAAAACCATGCGTGGACGGCATCGATGTCACGTTGTAGCGCGTGGCATTGGTCAGTATTTTCAATGACTCTGAAAATTTTCATGTCATCAGCATAAAGCAAGCACTCACTAGATATGTGATCAACTAGATCATTGATAAAAATGATGAACAGAAGTGGGCCAAGGTGCGAGCCCTGAGGAACGCCAGAAGTGACAGTAACGGGTGCGGATAGATAACCCTTAACAGCAACAAGTTGACTGCGCTGGGAAAGGTACGATTCAAACCAACGCAGGAGACTTCCGTGTATTCCGTAAACAACAAGAGTTTATAAATATTCTTTGCAGAATGAGATCAGGATGCTGCAACGTAAGATCGAGACTATGGAAAAAACACAAGCACTGGAATCCTCATAGAGAGATTTCAGTGCTTGAATCAGATGACCGTTTACCCCATACATAAACAATGCTGACCACAATTCATTCCTCACCACTCGGTCATAGGCCTTTTCCAAATCCACGAACGCGCAGTAGACTTTTTGGTTTTCAGCCAAAAACTTTTCAGCTATGCACCGCAAGGAAAAGACCTGCCGGCTTAGCACGCTTGCTGAGAGAAAATATATCTCGGAGATATGTCACTTTATTTCAGGAATTATGTCATCTAATCTATAACCTCCAAGCGCGAAGAAATGTCAGTGGAGGAAAATGTTTAGCAAATCCACAAATTACGTTTTTGATATTTTAGACAGAGATAGCTTTATACACTAATACATGTAGCCGTCCTTGTCTTTCAAAATGTGTCGCACTGCTCGGATGTAAAAAAACGTGACCATGCTTAAATCTATGGGCCTAGATAAACTGACAACTGCAGCGTGCACGGCCTATAATCTTCATACACAATTTACTGGTCATACCGGCGGGCGCCATTTTGATTTCTGAAGATACATGCCATTTACTTCTTGTCCCCTCACCTCACGTTTCCACCCCTCTGGTTTGATAGTCAGCCGGCCGCCATCATTGTTTGTTTACTCTGAATTAATTTCCGACAAGCTAGTGAAAAATTACAAAAAATATGGATAAAGTGCCTGAAAGACAACAGATGGACGTGTACATCGCTATAGTACATATTCGTTTTCCAAAAGTGCTTCGAAGAAAGGTTTATAGAAGCGAACTTGCGTCTCCTATCCGACGCTTACCCATCGATGTTAAACTGGGAAGAAATTGCAAGAGGAAACCCATTTATTGATGATGATACAGGTAAGACTGCACTGATAATATTATATGAACGGTATTATTTAAATCTTGACCATTCGTAATGACAACGATATCTCTTAAGTGCTATTGTTTCCTTATAGAAGACTTGGCTTCACAACATGATCACACCTACAGCAGGGAAGAGCACTGTGATCATATTTACTATAAGCACAGCTATAAGGAACCACCTGCAACATCAGGTTAGATCATATTATTAGTCATATGTTTAAGAGATACTAGATTTTCATTGGACATTGATAAAAAAATGTAAAGATTGACGTCCACCCATTTTCCTATTTCCTTAGGCATCAGCATGTCATATTCAAATACTTCATAACAAATTTTAGACTGACTGTAAGATCACTGAGTGTCTTATACAGTCAAGGGCACGTCAAGCTTTACACATTGGACCATGCGCTATTCTTATTTAAATCTCAGAAAGAGTTGGTCATGCTACGAGTGTCAAGCTTGACCTGTTCTTGACTGTACTAAACAACGGAATATTTAAAGAACTGTTCAAAGACTTATGAATCCGGTAATAAAATTCATATTCATCATACAAGTATGATGTGAAGCTGGATCTTTGGCTTGGCAGGCAGCGTCAAACCTCTCAAAACACTCCTGTAGTTTAGGTATTCATAGTTATTTATAAATAACATAGTTTATAATAATCACAATCTCTATTTTCAGGTGAACAACTGTGTTTGAGTTTAAAGCAAGACGGTAGCTGCTGCTTTGTTTTGTACCACTTTTGTACTGCCCAGTTCTGTAAGTCACATTAAATAATTATTTTAATTTTATTGTAAACATAAAATAAAGATAAAAATTATGAATATTTATTTAGTTATGCAGTTATTTATCAAATCAGAGTTTTCAAGCAAATTGTGGTAATGCCTTAACGATCATTATTTAAGATAGAAGACAGGATCGTTATTATGGCTGATTTACACGAAGGCAAAATTAAGGCGCTTCTGATGAATGCAGCTATACTAAAGAAAGATAAATTTATTCTACTATTTCTTTGTTCTGTATAGCTCCATCCTTTATATGCCCTATTTTGCCATCTTCTAAAACGACCATTATAACACAAGCAGAAACTTGTTTATATTTGTTTTCTATATATGTGAATCACTCATATATTGTATTATCTTTTACAGCTCCTTATATTGATGGTAGTCCTGTAAGCAGCCCATAATGAAACACTACGGAAACATCCTTCAATGTCCTTTTCGACAGCATCAGGCACGGAGACTTCAACAAGAAAGCAAAAGAGAAATATTGTAAATGGTTCCAGTCCATGCCAGCGGAGATCCATGAGTTGTGATTTGAGGCTATATATAGTTTAAGTAAGTTGGGTATGAGAAAAATAATAATAAATTGTTCAATTTATTTAGCAAATATCTTTTATTTTGTGGCTCGCATTTCATTCTTTAGAAAATTAGGAGTGCATCTAGAAAAGCCAGGCAAACTGGCTGTATATAATGTTTCCTGTGTCAATAAAATTGTTCTTGAGACGATAAAAAGTTAATGTCATACGTCTCCAGAAATCTTTTTTTTTTTTTTTTATAAGCCCTACACAGGCTCTATGGCAGATGGTAGTCTGATACGGTAGTATCATCTAAGTAGTCTGTGTGCAGCGTGCTAAGCCGCCAGATCTGTACATCCCATTCCCTTTCTAAATCCCGCTTGTACATCCCATATTTTTTCGTCAGTATCTTTCATCACTCTTTCAATCAAAAGCTTTGCATACAGTTTGCCGACGACACTGAGAAGGCTTATCCCGCGGTAATTTTTGCAGTCCTTTTGTGACCCTTTTCCCTTGTATAGCGGCACAATCACAGCCGCTTATAGTTATTGGATAGATCTTTTTAATTCAAATAATATCTACTATGACAGCAATGTTGTAATGTTTGTCCGTTCGGAGTTATAGCATCCGAAAGTAAAGTGAATATGGATAGTTATTATGTAATTCTGTTAGTATTGTGGGGAAATAACATTGATGTTGTTGTAGATTGTGATGTTTGAGAATGTTCCAGGATGTTTTAGAACGTTTGATAATGTTTCGGGATGTTTGAGAATGTTTCGGGATGTTCGAAATTGAATGTTCACAAATATTCAAATGTTACACGATGTTCAAAATGTTCTTGTTCGTCACGATGTTCTAGGATGTTTTGGGGCTTTCGAGAAGATATCAGGATGTTCGAGAATGTTCTAAAATGTTAGAGTGACTAAGGATGATCGAGATTTTTTTTGAATGTTTGCCGATGTTCGAGTTTTACATTACGTTCAAAAATGTTTTAGGATGTTTCGGGTCGTTCTTGGATGTTCTAAATTGGTTCGGGATTTTCGAGAATATTCAAGAATTTTTAAGTATTATAAGATGAACAAGAAATGTTTAGGATGATTCAAGATGTTCGAGAATGTTTAAAATATTCGGGTGTTACATGATCTAGGGTGTTTCGGGATGTTTTTGGATGTTTTAGAATGTTTTAGGATGTTCGAGAATGTCAAGAATTTTCAAGAGTTTTAAGATGATCGAAAGAAAATGTTCTTGGATATTTCAGGACGATGTTTTTAAGTGTGACAGTGATTTAGGATGATCATGAATGTTCTAGAATGTTTCGGGATGTTCGAGAATGTTCAAAAATGTTCGAGTGTTACATTACGTCCAAAAATGTTTTAGAAAGTTTTGGGACATTCATGGATGTTCTAAAACTTTCAACAATGTTCGAGTGTTATATAACCTCAAAAAATGTTCTAGGATATTTCAGGAAGTTCTTAGATGTTGCAGAATGTTTCGGGATGTTGGAGAATATTCAAGAATTTAATGTTTAAGAGTTGACGTTTAAGAAGGTTACTGGATATTCGAGAATGTTCTAACATGTTAGTCATTCAGGATGATTGAGAAAGTTCCAGAATGTTTCTGGATTTCGAGAATATTCAAAATGTTCGGGTGTTACGTTACGTTGTTTAGGGATGTTCGAGAATATTCAAGATTGTTCGAGTGTTTTACGATGATTGAGAACATTCTAGAATTATTCGAGATGTTCGATTCGGGTATTACATGATGTTCGAGAACAGTCTAGGATGTTTCGGGACGTTCAAATACGTTTCAGGATATTTCAGAATATTCAAAAATTTTCCGAAACTTTTTGTAACATTCTCGAACGTCGCCAAACATTCTTGAATATTCTTGAATGTTCTCCAACATCCCAAAACATTCTAGAACATTTTTGAATGTTTCGAAAATCTTAGAACATACCTTAACATCTCAATCAATAACAACATAAATATTATTTTCCCCGAAACAGTAAATAAACTACAAAATGACTGTTCATTTTTACGTTACTTTCCGATGCTATAACTCCGAACGGACAAACATTACAACAATGCTGTCTTAGTAAATATTTATTTGAATTAAATAGATCTATCCAACGACATATGTATCATTGCTCCTGGTGGGTTGAACCAGTTTCCACACATTTTTATATGACGCACAAAATAACTTTGGCCCTGTCGTACCATTAATAATGTAATGTACCATTTTTCGCTTCTGCGCACCAATGACAGGGCCAAAGTTATTTTGTGCGTCGTATACCCATAATCCATTGAAAGTTGATTTCAAAATTTTAAGGTAATCAACCTTACATTGTTTTTATTTTTAGTTTTTGATATCTAAAATTAGAGGTGTGTTTGTCTTAAATATTTTATTAGGTTATATTTTTTTACTGTTAATATTAACAATAAATTAATATATTTTTTTTTTACATTAAATTAAAGGTGGTTTCATTCAAATAAAAAAATATTTCTCTTACCAGATTTTCCAGTGTTTCGGTTAAGTAAGTGTCCATTCTGAATGCAGGTACCTAGTTTTAAAATCCCATAACTGAAAAAGTAAAAGCAGAAATTATAAAAAAAAAAAAATTTTGTTTAGTAGGTTCCCTGCTATGTCTCTGTTTAATTTACCTATGGGTCTGCCCCTTCTTCGGAAAGGAATACTTCGTTCATCAAAAGGAATACTGACTGCCCTGACTGGTGAGGAGTGAGACTATTGTGATATAGGTGTTCATGCAAAATAGGAATGATCAATAACTCGCACGCGTGTAGGCGAATAATCTAGGTCATTTGTTCCGAAAGAAAAACATTTTATTTTTGAAACTTACTGGAATAAACATGAAATTACAGTCGATAACGAAAAGTAAAATATAATAAATAAAAGCAAAACACATAACCTCCAATCTATAATTGGTGTTGCCAGTATTGTTTATTGATTCATCATAACATCCCATGAAACGTCCACAACAGGACAAGGAGCTCCCTCCAGAATTCTAGCTTTAGCTGGAAAAATGTAGAGGGGAAACACCATAGTCACCTCGCTTGTTAGCGTTACGGCTGGCACCATGGACCGCGGTTGTAGGTGACCGCAGTAAGTAATATAAAGGAGGATGCTGCTGCCCATCCTCCAGTTGACCCTTAGTCGCCGCTTACGACACCCACGGGTATGTATGGGTTGGTACTATTCTTTGCCGGCACCACACGGGACTTTATTGATTATTAAAATGTTATTTTTAAATGTTTTGCTACAGAAGGAAAGACCAGAAGATCTACCATTCAGCTCGATCTTCTTTGTCCTGCCCTTGTATAAAGAGTTGATGACCACCCTACAGGACCACTCGTACTCAGATGGGCGATCAAAGACAGAATGAAGTATGGAGCCAAGTATTTATAACAAGAAAACAATTAGAAAACTCACGGTACCCTCTGGCAGCATTGACTGTCAAATGTGTTTTTGTGAAACGAATTTGGAAAAAAACTAAAACTACGAGTAAGACACATCGTATATGACTTTTACTTTTTCTATAATTGGCATTAGCTGAAGCTGACAAAATAAAGCGCAAGTTCAATGTCAAAAATTGCAAAAATTGAGATCGTGGACAGTTTCGTATTTCGTTAATTTTTATTGAATTTGCCACTAAAAGCTGTGAAACATTGTGATTTTTATGTGAATAATACAAATTGAACATTATTTATCAGAATAATTTTATATTTAACAGTACAATGACTGGTAAAAACGATACTAAAAATGTGGAATTCTCTGTGAGTATTTCGTATTGTATTTTGCGTTTACTTCGTGTAAAAATAAGGTAATTGAGGCTTTTGTTTGTTTTTATAGAACCCAGATTGTTTGCCAGTTGAAGACGTAACGATTACATTAAAGAATGAAGGAGTATTACGTCGAGTAAAGGCTTTGGTAAGAATATGTGCTTAGAGCGATTTTGATAAGTTTTTACTGCCGTAAACCTCTTGTTTTATCAATAGAAATAATTGAGTTAGGTTATTGAAATAAACATGGAAATATTGATAAAGCTTCTATTCAAGAAAACAATAACAACTGGATGACATTGACAAACTGACAATAGGAAAAGGCAAGCACCGCTCTATGTCGAGGTAAAAGAGGTTGTAAAGAAGTCTGGTTATAACATTCGTCCCTCTTCTATCTTGAGTTCCAAACTACATCTCGTCAATGAGACGGCGAGGGGCTCGTGTGGTTCTGCCACTACGTCTAGGCTGTAGCATCTGTGCTTGCTCAGCATTCGAAGATGATGGAGGAAGAATATAGTTGTTTATGGCATCGCTCTGGGTCGTAGGTGGAGTAGTGTTTCTGCTAGTGGTTGTTGATTGTAATGTACTGAAACCACTCATCGGCGAAGAGGAGGTGGACGGTAGCACCGGTTCTGACAGTGCTTCGTGATAAGGTGTAGAAACAGGGTGTTGATCTGACATCAGAGTTGTCCAAGGAATAGGTGATGCAGTTGGCGGTTTCTGTGTTGCTCCCTTTTGTAAAGAAGATCCTTGTGAATTCACGGGAGCAGACTGTGTGGGAGCAAGTGGAATATCTTCTGCAATCCGTGGTCTGAGTTGATCAGCATGACGTCTCTTCACGGATCCACCTGGTGTAGTAACCTGATAAGAATATAGGTTTGACCTTCGTGTGACCAAGGCAGGTTCCCATCGACTGTCATTTCTGGTGCGGACATAAACATTTTGCCCAGGGTTGAAAGTGGGTGCTGCTGCTTCTGCTATTATAGCAGACTGTGTTTGTTTAAAACGTAGTTTTCTTTTGGCATCAGGACGTATGTTATCCAAAACACAAGTGAGCTGACGTCCAAACATCATCTGGGCGGGTGATCTTCCTGTGGTGCTGTGTGGAGTATTGCGGTAAGTAAACAGAAAATTTAGTAGGCGTTTTTCTAGATTCAGTTGATCTGAACTACTTGCGCGCATTCTGCTTTTAAAAGTACGTACAAGTCGTTCAGCAAGGCCGTTAGTACGAGGATGGTAAGGTGAAGAAGTCACATGAAGAATTCCTTGCTTGGTACAGTACATTTTAAATTCTTGTGATGTAAACTGGGAACCATTATCTGAAACTATTATCTGAGGTAGACCAAATGTTGTGAAGATTATATCCAAGGCATCGCAAAGTTTTGTTGTGGTCAGTTTACTCAGTGGCCGTATCTCGATCCACTTTGAAAGGGCATCACACAAGATGAGCCAGTATTTCCCTTCAAACGGTCCTGCAAAATCAAGATGGATGCGTTCCCAAACCCGATCTGGGATAGACCAACTATAAACGGGTAGTTCTGTGTTGTGAGGTCTATTTTCTTGGCAAGTCTGACATCGTTTTACGAATACATCTATATCTTCATCTAAAGATGGCCACCAAACATAAAAACGTGCCAACGCTCGCATTGCTGATGTCCCTGGATGACCGGAATGGAGGTATTGTAAAACAGATAAGCGAAGGGATGTAGGAACGACGATTCTTCCTTCCCACATGATGATTTTGCCTTCTATTGAAAGTTCTTGGCGTTTGCGATAGTAGGGTCTAATATCCGTTTCCATACTGTGATCATTCCACCCACTATGTAACTGTCGATACACTTGTTTAAGTAAAGGATCTTTCTGCGTAGCTGCTTTCAAATTGTCTTCACTAAGTGCAAGATCATGAAGTTTCTCATCTTTTGTTGATACTTCTATTTTATGAACTGCCACTTCGGGGGCTGATGGTTTCTCTTTCCAGTTGGGCATTCTAGAGCAGAAATCAGCCATGACGTTGAGTACTCCTTTCCGAAAGACAATGTCAAAATTGTAAGCACCAATAAGTAAAGCCCACCTAACCAGTCGATTATTGGCGATCTTAGGTAGGTTACGATTAGGTCCCAAAAGATGAATTAAGGGCTTATGATCTGTTACCAGAGTGAATTTCGTTCCACGGAGGTATTGGTCAAATTTTTGGATTCCAAAGAAGATGGCCAAAGCTTCCCTGTCTATGACTGAATATTTTGTTTCAGCTGGAGTGAGTTTACGTGAGGCGAAAGCTATCGGTTGATCATGATTGTTTTGCATATGAAAAAGAACTGCACCAACGCCTTTTTCAGAGGCGTCGCATGCTAAAAATAGAGGCCGTTGTTCATTTAATGCAATAAGTGGTCTTGACTTAATAACAAGGCGTTTCGTATCTTCAAATGCTGTATTTTCTTTTTCCGTCCATTGCCACTTCTTGTGTTTAGCAGTTAGTGCATGCAAGTCAGCGCAAACACTGTGTAAATGAGGAGTAAAACGCTCGTAGAAGTTGACAAGTCCCAGAAATGATCTAAGTTCTTTAACATCTTTAGGTGGTGGTGCGTTTGTTATTGCTTCAATCTTAGATTTTGCTGGATGTACACCATTTTTGTCAATAATATGTCCTAGATATTCAATTTCTGGTTGTAAAAATACGCACTTTTTTAAATTGACTTTTAGGCCAGCTTCAGTGAGTCTGTCGAAAACAAGCGCGAGTGTCTGAATGTGTTCTTTGTCGTTCTTTCCTGTTATGGCTATATCATCAAAATATACGGCAACTTGAGGTATATCACTAAGCAGTCCTTCAAGAAATCTTTGAAATATAGATGGTGCTGTTGTAATCCCGAAAGGCATACGGTTATATTGGAAATATCCTTTATGAGTTGTAATAGTTGTATATTTTTTTGAATCCTCAGCAATCTCGAATTGAAGATAGGCGTCCTTTAGATCAAGTTTTGTAAATTTATCGCCGTGAGCAAGACGTTGTCGTAGTTGATCAAATACTGGTACTGGGTGTGCATGTGCAATCAAAACGGGGTTAATGGTGATTCTGTAGTCACCACATATGCGTACTTGTCCATTCTTTTTGAGAGCATTGACTGTTGGCGTTGCCCACTCAACTGGAGTAATGTTTGGGTCTATTGGTGAGATAATCCCTTCTGCTACTAGGCGGTCTAATTCTTGTTCGATATTTTTCCTAAGGCTAAATTTAATGGGCCTCGGAGGTAGATGTTTGGGTTCAGCACCTGGTTTAATATGTATATTTACCTCGTAGTTTTTAACTTTCCCTAGTTTATCATCAAAAAGCGTCTTGTGTTTATCCAATATTTGTTTGAGTGTCATGTTAGTATTATTTTTAATTGAATAAACTGAAGCTGGAAAAGGCATGTTGAAAGCTTCGCTCCACATAAGTCCAAAAAGCATCGGTTCTGCTTCTTTAAGTACTACCAGTGGTAGGGTTCTTCGACTTCCTTTTAATTCAACGACAACGTCTGTGAGGCCACTAGGTTTCAAGTCATAGTCACAGTAGGCTTTCAGTTTCGGGCCTTTACGTAATGGCGGTTTGCCAATCTTTTCCCAGAAATCCGTGTTGATAATAGAGTAAATGGAACCAGGGTCCCAGTCCATGGTGCACTTGTAGCCGTTAATGCGTACGTCGATTTTCTTGCAACGAGTTGCTCCATTAATTTTGTACACCGGGTTCCGATCATTAACTCTTTCATTCCCTCTGGATGATTCTTCATCATCTGAGTCGCTGTAATAAGTAGGAGTAGAGCTTGATGTAGTATGAGTTGTTACAGGTTGTCTGATTCGGTTTACCTTATTTCTATATTGTTTTCGAAAATTTCGCTCGTGGGGTATTTGGCTTAAAAAGGCATGTCCGGTTTTTATGCAGCAGTCTTCGAAGTGTCCTTCTTGTCCGCAAGCGTTGCATGTTTGATTCTTTGCGGGACAATCTTCATATCTGTGTCTGTTATGGCTTCCACATCGGCGGCATTGATTTTGTTTAAGCTTACGCGGTGTGGACCTTGAAAAACTAGTGTTGGGTCGACCAGGTTTGTTTTGGATCCTTTTAATATCATCAGTAGGTGTTGTGTCGAGTTCAGCGAGTTCTCGTGCTGTACATAAGGCGAATAATTGCGTGAACGTTACTTCTTTTTTGTTTTCGTCTAGTAAATCGGGCCATTTTTGTCGTAGATCAACTTCTAGAGTAGGGTGATTCAGGCCCGTTGCAAAACGATCGCGTAGTTGTAATTCTAAGATTTCTCCTTTATACGCACATTCTCTACTTAGTTCTTTAAGTCTATTTGCGTAATGTTCCATTGTTTCTCCTTTAGATCTGGTGCAGTTCCAAAAGTCTATTATGGCCTTAAATCTGGTCTTTCTCGTCCTGTGGAGGTCAAGTAGTTTGGCTTTTACTTCGTCGTAAGTCTTTTTATCAAAATCTGGATTTAAAGCGACTTTTAAATCATGAAATGTCTCTGGAGTGAGGCACGCAATTAGTAGGTCTTTCTTTATGTTTTCGCAATCCCCCCCCCAGATTCGGCACTTTGCTTCAAAATAATCCGTAAAATTTTCCACCGTCGTGTTCGACGGGTCGAATTTATCACCCTTGAATTGATTTGCAATGTTGTGCTTACGTGCGGTAGCTCCATCCTGTTGGGTCGTTGTTGCTTGGTCGTCGTTTGTTCGATGTGACGTGTTTGTTTGTTGCGCTACTAGCAACTGAAGTAGTTGTGTAATTTGTTGTTGTGTATTTTGTTGAATTCTTATTAGTTGTTCGAATTGAGCATCGTTCATTTTTTTATCACGTCGCCAATGAAATAAACATGGAAATATTGATAAAGCTTCTATTCAAGAAAACAATAACAACTGGATGACATTGACAAACTGACAATAGGAAAAGGCAAGCACCGCTCTATGTCGAGGTAAAAGAGGTTGTAAAGAAGTCTGGTTATAACAGTTATGCAATTAATGTATCTTACCTGTCTGCAAATACATGCTCATGTACAGGTTATGACAACAGCAAATATTTACACAGTTTTGACCATTTTATAAAAGTGTACAATTTCCGTTAAGTAATTTCGGTTATGGCTTTTGTGCATTCACAATTAAAAAGTGTTATGCATTTCAGCAAACAACTTGAACTATAATCATGTAATGATGGTTTTTGAGGCACATAAAATTGACTGTGTGTTTTAAAAGTCAAATAGTTTGTCTAGTTTTGTGTTGAAAAATGTTAATGGTATCCACTTCTTATCTGTTGTTGTACCTTACCTGTCAGCCAAAAATAAGATCCTCATTAAAGATGGAGTTCATTTACATTTCATAAAATATTCAGTTTGAGTGTATACAAATAGCCATTTTTTATTTATTTATTTTTGCAATCTTTATTTTTTTTCTGTAATACAGTGTATCTTTTCAGGATCCCCATTGGGTTGATAACAGAGAGCTGATTGCTTATGAAGCTCCTCCGTATGGGAGTGCCATGATCATCGGTGCTACGGAAGCTTGGAGGATGAAGATGAAGGTCTACCTGGAAAACCTTAGGTGTCTACTCCAGTTGGAATATCACAGGTATAATGACTAATTGAGGGTCTTATGTATGCTTATACAATTTGTTAATGGAATAAGCGAAACCCTTATACACCCCAACTGATTTTTATTCAAATAAATCCATTCCCGTAAAAAGTCTTAAACAAAAGATATTTTTTCTAAATATTGTTATTTTAAAGTTTCATCATTGTTCTAGTAGATTTAAGCTATCATAGCGTGTCCTTGCACACCACACCCATTTCCCTCCCTCCCCTCCTCACCACTCATGAACCGCATAGCCAATAAAATATTTAGAAGCGGTAAAAACTTAAATAATAAAAATAAAAAAAAATTCCCTTATCAAAAACCCGTGAAATTGATTCTACTCTCGATTCTGAACAAACAATTTTCTCAGTTTCGCTTATTCCGTTAACAGGTTGTATATAAAGGATTTTGGTTGTGGCAGATATATGAATTAGTTAATCTCAATTTTGTCATAAGTTTATTTAATTCAGTTTGCTTTTGATTGGTTTGATAATATTTTTGATTTTATTATTTTAGTTTAATTTGATTGTAATTTTTATTTTATTAATTTAATTTGATTCAAATTTTTATTTACTAACATAGTTTTATGAGTTACTTAATTATAGACTCAGTCTGAAATAATTTGATTTGATTTGATTTTTATTAGTCTATTATTATTTTTTCTATTTACAGATTCTGGAGCACAATCCTCTACCACCCCCAGTGCATGGACAGTTTAGTATCGTATTTACAAGAAGCTAGTCCGCCGTACATCCAACCCCACGTCAGCGAAGACGTTAGAAACTTGTACAATGATATACGTAAACATATACTCATTGTGTTTAGCAGACTGATTACTAATAAGGAGAGTAAGGTGAGAACACTAAGTTATGCCAGCCTTATAATAACAACAAGTACATAAAAC
The DNA here is from genome assembly GCA_947532105.1 of Athrips mouffetella. Taxonomy (NCBI): domain Eukaryota; kingdom Metazoa; phylum Arthropoda; class Insecta; order Lepidoptera; family Gelechiidae; genus Athrips; species Athrips mouffetella. The sequence goes on along the minus strand of OX383976.1, from coordinate 3,144,875 downwards.
ATGACTTTTTATACACGGCTTACATATTCGCACGACCCCTAGGGAAGTGCGAATAATTAAGCCGCAAATAATAAGTGTTTTTCGGTTGAGTTATAAACTCTACTTTTCACTTTGATTGCTAGGAAATAAAAATTAAAAGTAATTTAGTAAAATAGGAAAACTAAAAAAAAACTAGTTAAAGCTCCGAATATAAATATATTGTAAGTATATAACGAAATGAGAGGTTTTTTTAATAGTTTTATTGTATTATGTATGACTGGCTGGAAAGTCAATTTAGAAGAAGAAATATCTTTTCTGACCTACTGCATAAATACGAATTTTAGGCTGCCTATACCCAGCATAAACTACAACTTTTCGAGCATGAGAACTGAAAAGGTTTTTTAAGGTGACCTGTGACGACCAGCTTAGCCCCGAACGCAATAGATGGAGCCACTGCTGCAAATATAAGGTTTTATTTTTTAATGCAATAAGTACCAACTATATATGTGCAAAAAGTTGATTCGCGTAAATTTCATCATGCAACTTGAAACTTGTTTTTTCTGACAGCTTTAGACGATTGCTTTTGATATAGCTACAAAATGTGTTGGTAAGCATTGGAATAAACGAAAAAAAATTAATCATAACTAAATAATTAAAAACCTTTTGTTGGAAAAGGAACTATATTCAGTGAACGAATTTTTAAATTTGACATTGTAGTATATTGTATTATTTGATTGTAATATTGACTTAAGGTGATCTGTGACGGCCAGCTTAGCCCCAAACGCAACTAGATGGAGCCACTGCTGCAAATATAAGGTTTTATTTTTTAATGCAATAAGTACCAACTATATATATTTGCAAAAAGTTGATTCGCGTAAATTTCATCGTGCAACTTTAACGCCTAACAACAATTTCGATAAGAAAAATATCTCCATATGTCCACTAAAGTCAATTACTCTCGTCAGTCCGTGATTACATGAGTACGATCACTCACACATGCACACAAAGCACAACCGTACAGTTTTGACCGCACGCCCACCATCGTAATATTGAACCAAAAATTGCTAACAAAAATAGTACTTTCAGTACATTAACTGTATTTTTGTATTAATTAGCGAAAAATTTAACTAAAAATAGCAGTATTCGTTCGTTTTTCAACAGAATTTTATGTCCCGCGTAAGAATGCAAGTCATTTGAATTTTTGTATGGAAAACGGATCATTAATATAGAATTTTTCACAATTTTTTCAAAGTGCAACTAGATGTCGCTGATCAAGATTGAGAAAAGTTTGTATAAGTTTTTACGTTCCTTCGAGCCTTTAGCAGGGAGTTTTTTAACATATTTTAAAAGTTATTGTTGTAAAGTGGAAAATATAATTGCCATATATTATAAGTTAAAATTTAAAACTGCTCGAAAATAACGTAATTGTCAATTTTGACAAACTGAATGTCATGGAAAATTGCCTATTATCAATGGACTTGCATTGATAATAGGGAATTTTTCATGACGTTGGCCCTTGAATCTTAGCCCGATCCAGCTTAAGGGTGCCTGTCCATTGACGCGGAGCGAGCTGCCGGAGCGGAGAAACGAGGAAATATTAACCAACAGGCGCAAAGCGATTGCGGAGCGGAGTTTTTATGCACTCCTATTGGTTAATATTTCGCTCCGCCAGCTCGCTCCGCGTCAATGGACAGGCACCCTAAAGGTCAAATTTACCATACAGTGGTTAACGGGGGCGAGAAACTGATCTCGCTAAGTCTCATTTCTGGGGAAATTACTTTTCTTCGTATTTTCAAGCATCATAACATCCCATGAAAAGTCCACCGCAGGACAGGGAGCTCCCTCCAGAACTCCAGCAAAACGCGTGGTACTTAGGAAGGGAATTACCATAGTCACCACGCTTGTAAGCGTTGCGGCTGGCGACCGTTGTTGATGACCGCAGTATGTAAGATGGTGTGTTACACAGAAAGATACTGCTGCCCATCCTCCGGTTCATAAACCCTTAGTCGACCCTTAGTCTTACGACAGCCATAGATAGAAAGAAATGCGTTGTTTCAATTTTTTTATGTCACAAGTGGGTAAATGAGCAGGTAAGTTACCTGATGGCACAGATAATATAATACTATACTAGTACAGATGCCTCACGTCATAGAACGAATTTGTGCCGAAAATTGTTCGGGCTATTTTTTCCATAAGGTATTTTCTTCGAATAAACTGATATCTGGATGTTAAAAATTTATTAATGTCATAGTTTACACCTTTACCTACCAACCTAGTAGTAACATTTAGTTTAATTATTAGAAACAAAAGGGCTAAATTAATTCGGGCTATTTACTCCGTCGAAAAAACCGTAGTACGGAATGAGATCCCATGCTGATGGTAAGTGGTGGTTTTATTAGTGAAATAATTTGACACTAATAAGACAGCGAAGCGCGTTACCCACCCTTAGAACTAAGATGATATGTCTCATGTGCCAGTAATTTCCCTGGCTCCCTTGCCCTTTAAACCGAAACACAGCAGCTTGCAAACACTGCTGCTTCACGGCAGAAAAAAGCAAGAGGGTGGTACTTCCCCAGACGGACTTTGCACAAAAACCCTACCACTTCTAAAAACTATTCTCTATAGCGCGATTTAAAAGACTCGTTTCTGGTGGTCCGCTTTGGTACCAGATATTTATAATTATGTCGCCATTTTCAGACTCAATGGATGACGAAAGAAACCATGGCGAAGTTAATATACGAAAATTTTGTGTTCACGGTGCCTATTCTATGGGACCTGTGTTTGGTGTATGGTACTGATAATAGACAGCACATATCCAGACTTGTCAGCAGTGTGTTCACTCTACAGCCGCAGTATGAGAACGATGCTGCGGCGGCCATCGCTTTTGTCAATGAGGTTAGTAAAAAGTGTTATATAGTTTCAAAAACTGAAAGGGTGTGATCAGACAATGTAACTGAACAACTTTTAGTACATAAAACTTTCCTGGTGTCACGTAAATCATGAAAAAATTAAAGATATCGAGATTTTAAGTTGATTCTAATTTTTTTATTTGCGTTTAAATACCAAAGAGTAACTTATACAGGGTATTGGGAGAAGTACCGATTTCCTTTTAACCAAATGTTGTATAGGTAGAATAAAGTGCATAAAACATATTGATAATAAAAAAAAAACCGGCCAAGTGCGAGTCGGACTCGCGCACTGAGGGTTCCGTACCACCACATAAACATAAGTGTATTCGTTGAAATTTCAGTAAGTTAATGTGCTAGATTTTTTGAGTCCGACACGCGCTTGACCAAATTTTATTATTTGTTGTTATTTTATAGCCTATGGTCTATAAACATACCAATTTTCAAGTTTGTAAGTGTTCCCGTTTTTAAATAGAACTAAAACAAATATAGCTTCAGCAACCATCCAACTTGAGCCCTCTCTTATATGAATGTTCTTGAAACGGGAGCTCACCACAATTGGTTACCATTAGTTGTGAGAAAAGTTGTAATATTTAATGATTTCAGACTTTTCCCATTATTTGTACTGTGAGACCTAGCTTCTTGCCAAATTTCATAATTTTAGGTCAACGGGAAGATTAGTACCCTGTAGGTTTTTCATTTTTGAATAAATGTATGGAGATGAGGACATAAAATGCCATATCTTTTGATTGCGTCGTTGTAAAAAATTGAAATTTTCAGATCTTGTGTGGTTCATGGATCCTAATATATGGTATTAATTTCAACCTGATCCCTTCACCTGTTCGTGAGATAAAGGGTCTTGACAGACAGACAGACAGACAGACGGACAACAAAGTGATCCTATAAGGGTTCCGTTTTTTTCTTTTGAGGTACGGAACCCTAAAAATAACAAAAATAAAATACTTCTATGAAATAAAAGTTCAAGTTGCCAACTCTATTCTAAACAGAGAAAGGAGATAGAAAACTACGTAAGGACGACACTTGAGAGATAAGAACAACTAGATTATCTATTGTCTGTTTAAAACGAGTATGCAAATACTCACACTTATCGGTGCGATCTAGTCTTGAGTCTGGTGAGGGTTGACACATTAAAATTTTAATATTTAATTTTTTATCTGTTATTTTTATATAGCCTCCTGACACAAGCATAAAAAAAGGAGGCTTCGGCAACTAGATGGTACGCACACTTCTGGTTAATGAAATAAATATTTTGTATTTTTGTATATTTTAAACATGCTTATTGTTCTTTATTCTACTCATAGAACATGTGGTTTAAGGCAAATCGGTACTTTTTCTAACACCCTGCCTGTATATTGGACCCGTATTTCTTTCAGGCTTTCAAATTCATAATCCTCCAAGTAAACAAAGATTATGACGCTGTAGAACCTCCAAACTTACCAGAGACCTTCAAAGGGTTCGGTGAGATCCGAAGACCATCAAACAACAACAAAAATAGTGAAAAAATGACCTTCGCCATGCTCAAAGATTTAGTGATACATTTACTGGATACGGCTATGACTTTGAGGATATTTGTTGAAGTTTACCCGAAGAGTGTTAAGATATTTAGGAAAACAAATTTTATTAATAGGTAAGAGTTCGGAGTATTTGTTCCACAAACCTTCTTTTTTCATAAACTTTATAAAGAAACAAATCGGACAATTTTCCTACAAAAGATTTTATTGTTTTAATACCTTTGACTATCCTAGATTTTCCTCCTCGACGGATTTGTGCATAAGCGGTTGGGGGTAAAAAATTACCCCCAAAAATGGTTTTACTTGTCTTGCGAAGACGCTCTCGACGAAATATATAATTTATAAATGTAGGTTTTGACTTAAATTATATTTTAACATTGTATATGTTTTGTACTTATTGTTTGGTTATGTTAGTTTTATTATCGTCCTTGGTTATGTTTAAATATAGTCCATCTCGTAAAGGACTCATAATATCATAAAACTCTCTTATGTAAAGGTTGTAGGGCTTATAATTTTGCATTGAATGAGACCACTATCATATATTTATCTGGAGTTAAAAAAATATTCAATTTCAAACAAAGCGAAGAGTTCCATACAAACTTTTATCCTTCATTTCATCCCCTTTGTGGATGAATTTCTAAAAAAGCGTAAACATGTACTTTTTTATTTACAGAAAGAGCTCAACCTAAAATTTATGTACCTTTTACTTTAAAAATGAAAGACTTCTAGACCAACAAGCAGATAAAAAATCAACCCGTATTTCACCCTTTTTTGGAGGATGATTTTCAAGAAACACTTGAACACGTGTTTCATTATTTTTACTAGCAGTTTATTTTCAAATTTATGTGAATCTTACTAAAAAACAAAGGACTTTCATACCAACCATTTTCCCTTGTTTCACCCCCTTAGGGGGATGAGTTTCTTAAAACCCTTTGTTATCACGAACCTCCATAACTTCCCTCCAAGTTTCGGGTTTCTACCTTCAATACCATTAATCAATCACAACTCCGCTGGGAGGGAAAATCTAGGATAGTCATATACTAGGTTATTTTTTTGAACCTGATATGCGTATGCCCACCTTATTACAGAGGTCAAAAGCAACAAGTTTTGTTCTACGACTTTGCTAACAACGCACAAAAAATTATCAACTTCCCATACAAAATGTGTCGGTCACGTGACCACTTCAGTATAGGGACTCGAAAAATTTTTGTGCGTTAGCCAAGTCGTAGAACAAAAGTTGTTGCTTTTGACCTCTGTAATAAGGTGGGCATACGCATATCAGGTCTAAAAAAATAACCTTGTTTGGTAACAAATTAAGCTATTGGAAGAACCTTACCTTTTGTAGGATTTATTTCCGATTTCAAGTTTAAGCTTAGTGACCTATTAGAAAATAAATTGTTCAATTTTTTGGTCTACACGCTAAAATTGTGCATATATTATTTTCCGTTTATTCCAACGCTTACCAAGACATTTTGCAGCCATGACACTTAAACCAGAGTATCGTCATAACACAATCTCATGAAACGTCCACTACAGGACAGGGAGCTCCCTCCAGAATTCTAGCTTTGCTGGAAAAATGTGGAGGGGAAGTCCAGTCAAGTGCATAAATATGTATCTAAGATATCGTTTCAAAAGTATGTATCATTGAATGTTTATTATTATAGCATCCAATCTAACTGATATAAATATGTCTGCGGAAACTGATCAATAATATGTATACTATAAAGGACAATTTGTTATATAACGAGCAATACAAACCTTTTGAGGGACATAATATTGCTCACTTAGTTATTTACATATTTTTGCAACAAAAACGAAGACATAATAACGATGAGAAAAGTGTGACATAATTCGTGAATCTTTACATAAATACATGTAATTGCAATGGATTTCAAGAAACATATTTATGCACTTGACTGTACCATAGTCACCTCGCTTGTTAGCGTTACGGACCGCGGTTGTAGGTGACCGCAGTAAGTAAGATGTAAGATATATAGGAGGATGCTGCTGCCCATCCTCCAGTTAACCCTTAGTCGCCTCTTACGACACCCACGGATATTTATGGGTAAACCAGAGTATATTTGACGGAAACAATAACATAGTTTTACAAACTTGTTTTTTCTGACAGCTTTAGCCGGTTACTTTTGTCATAGCTGCTAAATGTGTTGGTAAGCGTTTAATTAAACGAAAAAAAATGATTATACAGCGCGTTCAGAACAAGTCTGTCTATGACGGTTATTCTCTGCGCATGGGTAACAGGCGGAGAGCCAATGAACGATTCGCTCGCCTCCTGGGGGGAGCCGCGCTCACCCCCGCGACTCAATTTTTAACTTCTGCGCATAAACGGTCACAGACGGAGTTATTTTGCACGCCGTATATATTTTTTTTTACACCAAATGGCAAATACATTACTCGTCTATTTCAGTATAGTCCAACTTTACGAATACGGCATTCCACATTTATACGAGCGACTTGAAGAGTTGGGAGACCAGACCAGTATCCAGTACCCTGAGGTGGAAGGTCACATCGACCTGGCCAGGGCAGAGCTCATAGATATATTCAGAGAGGTGCTGGCTGTTTATAAGAACGCCATTTTCAGCGGAGAGTGAGTATACAGGGTGTCAGTACAGTGTAACTGAACAACTTTCAGGAAATAAAAGAAAACAGGCCAAGTGCGAGTCGGATTCGCGCACTGAGAGTTCCGTGTACCACTAAGGTAAAAATACCGTCTTAGTTATGGACGCGCAGTCACGCAGAAGTGTATTAAAAATGTGCGACTCCGACACGCACTTGCCCAGTTTTTATTGTTTGTTGTTATTCTATAGCTTATGCACTTAAAACATACCAATTTTCACACTTGTAAGTGTTCCCGTTTTTAAGATAGAGCTAAAACAAAAATCTAGCAAAAAAAAATAGGTTTTTAGTACGGGCGCCCCCTATAATTTATTATTTTTTATTTTTAGTATTTGTTATAGCGGCAACAGAAATACATAATCTGTGAAAATGTCAACTGTCTACGTATTACGGTTCATGAGATACAGCACGCTGACAGACAGACAAACATCGGAGGCATATTAATGGAGTCCCGTTTTTCACCCTTTGGGTACGGAACACTAAAAACATCTGCCCTCCATACAGTATTGATTTAGATTCAGATAAATTTATTCAATGCAGATTGTCAACTTGATTGGATAGTTTGTATGGAGACCGATTTATTTTATTTCCTGAAACTTATTTCACTAAAAGTTGTTCAGTCACGTGGACTGATCACGCCCTTTCAGTTTTCGAAAATCTGTCCCTTACACGCGTTATTGTCGACAATCATCAAATTCTTAGGTAATACTTACAGTCGTAATAATATAACGTGATTAGAATGACTGCAGGAAATATAAGCGAGTCGGATCGATACTTGTCTCTGTCACTCCAATGTGTAGCGCATCGCTCCGTCCTGCTCTCACACTGCTGCATTATAATCTAGCTACATTACCTCGACTGAAGCATAGAATAAAGTACAGATATGGACACTCTCCGCCCCCCTTGCCATCCACCGCGCACACCCGCCAAGAGATTCTCACGGTAGGCTCGCGTATTCAGTACTGCTGACCCTCAGAAGGAGCACGAGAATCTGTTGGCGGGCGCGGGGGGGCGCGGGGTGGGTTGCGGGCGGGGGGCGGAGAGTGTCCTACCCTCAGAGTAAAAAACTATAGAGTCCGCCATATACATATTCTGTATGAGCAAGTGAAGTGTAAAGCGTCTCACTGTCGCCCATACTAGTCGGTCAAAAAACTCAGTTAAGTTTTACAAAAACAAGATATCTTTAAAAATCTAATGTTTTAGTACAAACTTTGTTTGCGAAAGTGAAAATATATCGTCTTTTACTTGTGAATTGATCATTAATACTTTGAACGGAAGCTTAAATAATCCGTAATAGCCATTTTATGTGTGATTTTTAACACCGTTTTTTTCTTGAATTGTAAGTGTTTTCACCAGAAAAACTGTGGTTGTAGCACTTATTAGTTCCATGTCACTTATTTCTCAGAGAGAAAGATAAAATTTTTACGTTTTTAGGATTTTGATAAAATTCCATACATTTTAGTATGGAGGTCCCTCGCAAGAAAGTGCTACGCTTATGGCTCCCTCCTTAGCAGGAAGAGCTGCTACTAAAACCTCCTTGGTCCTACCTGTATGATACTCGTAGTACTGTTACTTTATTCTGTGCACGTGATCCTTCTGAGGGTCTATTGTACTGAACATGCGAGAGCCTTCGCGACAACCGCGACCTTCCAATTTCAAATTTTGAATTCACGCTCGATGTATGTAGTGTCCCGTGTGGTGCCGGCAAAGAATAGTACCCACCCATACATACCCGTGGGTGTGGTAAGAGGCGACTAAGGGTTATAAACTGGAAGATGGGCAGCAGCATCTTACTTACTGCGGTCACCTACAACCGTGCCAGTCGTAACGCTGACAAGCGAGGTGACTATAGTAGTTCCCCTTTACATTTTTCCAGCAAAGCTCCAGCTAGAATTCTGGAGGGAGCTCCCTGTCCTGTAGTGGACATTTCATGGGATGTTATGATGATGATGTATATAGTTTTCGGAGTGTGACTAAAGTTTGTTTGTTTCTTTAGAGGAAACACAGCTTCAAACGTGGAAGAGTACTTAACGGTTATGATGGAGGGTTTAGCGGAGAAACTACTGATACAAGACTACCACGCCAGCTATCCGGTGCATGAAGATATTGAGATGCTGAGACAAGCTTACCCTGAGATGTATCCTTTATAATACTAACCTGCCTTCTCGGGGCTAGAACTGCCAACACAAAGCATGGGCAGGCTGTCCGTTTTCTGGGATAATGGGTGAAATGGCTCCACTATCGCGATCCGATCACCCGTCTGCGTGCATCGCGGCGTCCCCAACAAGAAATGAAATCCTTTCCAATAACTACTGAAGAAATTGAAATGGTTGATCATCATCATACCCTGCAAGGTCAATGACTGACCTCACAATCCCTGGTTGTCAGAGTTAAGTCAACAAAATGTAAAAAAAAATTGCGTTATTGTGTTGTTTTTTTTTAAATAAGTTTCAAGCTTTCTTACATTTGGGTCCTCACAATCCCTGGTGCCCGCTGTTGAGCCGCCAAAGGCCTCTGACATATATAGTAGTCAGGAGCAACGGCTTAACGTGCCTTCCGAAGCACGGAATCAAATTTTTCGGACAATCAGATGATTCATCTTGTAATGTCCTAACCAAACTGGGGAGGCCGCACAATGGGATTTTTATTTGACAGTGTCCCCATCGGGAATCGAATACAGAACCTCCGGATCGCGAGCCGAGCACTCTAACCACTTAATCGCAGAGGCTTCTGCTGAGACTGTTAAAAGATGAAAGTACAGGAAGCGTGGGAAGTATGCCAAGATAGTAGCAGGTGGAGGGCTGTGGTCTCTGCCTACCACACAGGGAAAGACAGTATGAAGAAATGTGTACAACTTTCAGAGTACTCAGAGATCACATCTCGAATAAAATATTTGGTCCACATTTTACTGGGTGTAAGGGATGGTGTATCGAAAACTGAAAGGGGGTGCTCAGTCAACGAAACTGAACAACTTTCCCAAAGAAACATTTTTGGGAAATAAAAAAAATTTTAACCTCTCTATACTAATTGCTCATTCTAATCGAACAGTTTGTATGGAAAGTTCAAAATTTCATTTCCCAGAAATGTTTCCTTGGGAAAGTTGTTCAGTTTGGTTGACTGAACACGTCCCTTACGCCCTGTATTTTTAGAGTCAAAAGAAATTCTAGCTTGACACAGCATGCCGTTCTTAATTTAATAGCTATAGGAGCTAAAGTCGCCCTGCGAGTGTCAAGCTTAACCTGTTCCTGACTGTACAATCATTGGGCTAATATTGGCTCGAAATATTTCTTTTTGTATAGAATAATTTACATGCCTATGGACCTATTTTTACTTTCGAGCGGAGCGAGAAAGGTATTGTATTCGTAAAAAAAATTTTTTTTCTTATTTTCTCAAAAATGTGTTCTATATCACTTATACATCATAAAAAACAAGTCTCCCAAAAATGTCCGTCCGTCGGTCGGTCGGTCTGTCCGTCACGCTTTGGCCTAGCGGCTAAACGAATGGTCCGATTGACACCATATTTGGAATTTAGGAGTTTTATGCAAATCCATCGAAGGGTTCTAAGTGGTTTCTGGCTGGCTCTCATTTTGAGGGTAGCTGTCATACAACGAAAATGATAAATTGTAATTTTCTCAAAAACTGCTCATAGAATCTTGATGAAACTTTGCATGACCAAGCATCTCCATGTAAGATATCTTGCGCCAGTATCAAATGATCTGTGTAATTTCATATAAGGGGTGTTCCTGTACCACCAAATCTTAAATATGTGATTTACCCAAAATTGGTTCCATTGAGTTTATTAAAATTTTCTATAATATTACTCCTGGATTGGTCGTCTACCTGACTGGATATTCTTTATGATTTTTTGAATAAAATTTAGTACACAGGGTGTACCAAAAACTGAAAGGGCTTGCTCAGTAGACTAAACTGAACAATAATCCATAAGGAACATGTTGGGAAATTAAAAAAATCTCCATGCAAGTATCCTACGGTAGTATCTATTGATCTTTGAAAATTCATATAAAGGGTGTTCCAGAACTACCAAAAGTTAAAAATGTGATTTACTCGAAATCGTTTGATGTTTGTTTGTTTTAATGTTTGACAATTTGAATTCTGAATTGATCTGTATATTTCATTCGAACATTTTTTTGGAAAAACATAAATAAAAGTTTGTATTTCCATACTATGTGTATGGCATTACAAATTCAAGTTTGCGGTTGATAGTTTTTCCTTGAGTATTGCGAGAAAGTAAGTGCAGTGCTGCTGTACCATTTATTTAAAGGGCTACCCGCCGCCCACTAGCGCCACGCCACCATCAAATCAAAAGTTGTTCAGTTTCATGAACAGATTCACACCCTTCAGTATTATCACACTTTTCCGTTACACTTTGTATATTTGTATTATTTTCTTATTTCTGTGTTTGTGAAAATATACAATATCTTTTAATTTATAAAAACAATCTCAACACAGGTTAAAAACATGTTTAAAAAATTTTGAGCAATTCAAAAATAGATTCAAAGTGTAATTTTCTGAACAAATCCCTCAGTGATCCAGTAAAAACTGACTTCATACTCCAAGCAATATATTCAAACATGGAGGAACCAGTTCCGGAATTCTCCACCAATCAGGAGCCTCAGATTAACGGCCATCTTGAAACCACAGACAACGAACCATACGAAGAGTCTATAGACAATAAAATACCAAATAACATAAAAGAAGAATCGTTAATATGTGAAGTGAAGGATATTTTGCCGGATTTAGGAGATGGGTTCATTTTGAAATGTCTGCAACATTACGGGTTTAGCTCTGAAAGAGTTATTAATAGTATTTTAGAAGATACTTTGGATGATAGTTTACGAGGTGAGCGCCATTTTGTTTTGTATACTTTTCAATACATTTGATCGAAAAAATTACTTAAGCTCAAGTCACACAGAGGCGGTATGATTGCGAAAGCGGTCCGGGGCGGTTTGGCGAAAACAAAATACCGCGCCGCGACCGGTTTTCAATGTGACAGGGTGCATATGAATTATGAACTCATACTTTACAAAAAATACCGGCCCCGGAACGCTTCCGCTACCGCCTCTGTGTGACGCGGGCTTTAAAAGTACTTAAGGTGGTTGCTGAGCAGAAGTGCTGCCACTTTGAGAAATAAATTTATTGCGTCATAAATACAAAACATTTAATAAGGATTGTTTGATTGGCGGCAATTTGGGGTAGTTCTATATTTTATTATCCATCACATCACATCTTAGCTTATCGTGAATAGCTTTGTATTGTAAAAGTGCCAAAAACGGCCACTTTTAGCACTTTACCAATACAAAGCTATAAATGATAAGCTAAGCTATGATGTCATGGGTTATAACATATATAACTACCATATATTGCCGCCAAACGAACAATACTACTGAAAAGTTTTGTATTTGCGACGCAATAAATTTATTTCTAAAAGTAAGGTGCTGCCACCCGGCAACCGCCTTAAAAATTGTCCCGTGTGGTGCCGGCAAAGAATAGTACCAACCCATACGTACCCGTGGGTGTCGTAAGAGGCGACACCTACAACCGCGGTCCATGGTGCCAGCCGTAACGCTAACAAGCGAGGTGACTATGGTACTTCCCCTCTACATTTTTCCAGCAAAAGCTAGAACTCTGGAGGGAGCTCTATGTCCTAGTAGTGGACGTTTCATGGGATGTTATGATGATGATGACTTATAAATTGCTAGTAAGTAGTCACCGAGCTTTACTTACCGTTTTTTTTTTAATTTTCATACGACTGTGTGGTGCCGGCAAAGAATAGTACCAACCCCGTGGATATCCTAAGAGGCGACTAAGGGCTTTAAACTGGAGGTTGGGCAGCAGCATCTTTCTGTGTATCGTACAACTTACATACTGCGGTCATATGGCAAATCTCCTCCTCCAGTATCATCCGTTTTTGCTGGAGTTTTGGAGGGAGCAGAGAGTTTTGTCCTGCATTTGACGTTTTATGGGATGTTATGTGATGATTATGATTTATAAAAAAAGTATACTAACAAAGAGTTTTACATTCAGATCATAAAATTATTTCAACTTTATTTGAAAAATAAAGCTAAGCAACTTATTTACAAAATTGTTTGAAATTATAATGACATTCAAATTTAATTACAGCATATTTTAAGAATTTTTATATTTTATTTATTTGAAAAAAAAAATCGTAAAGGCACATTAATATACTAGGTAATTTTTTTGGACCTGATTTCCTTTTGCCCACTTATTAGTGAGGTCAAAAGCAACAACTTTTGTTCTACGACTTTGCTAACAACGCACGAAATTTTTTCAACTATGGGTCGGTCACGTGACCACTTCAGTATGGAGAGTCGAAAATTTTTTGTGCGTTGTTAGCAAAGTCGTAGAATAAAAGTTGTTGCTTTTGACCTCACTAGTAAGTGGGCAAAAGGAAATCAAGTCCAAAAAAATAACCTTGTATAATAGTAAACAAGACTCGATATCCAAGCTTCCATTGTTAACATAAAGTTGGTATATGCACTAACACTGGGGCTTTACGGCAGAAATAGGGAAGGGGGTAATATAATGTCCCACTGCTGGGAAAAGGTCTCTCTCTTCCCTCCATTGGTCCCTATCTAAAGCCCGCTCTTGCCAGACCTTGCAAAAGGTGCCAAGTTCATCGCGCCATCGGCGCCTTGGTCGGCCTCGACGCCTTTTGTCGGTTTGCGGCTGCCAGGTGGTGGTGGTCTTCGCCCATAGGTCCGGCGACATACGGGACACGTGGCCTGCCCAGTCCCATTTGAGCTTGGCGGCGGTATAGGCCACTTCGGCTATTTGTGTTGTAGAGCGCAGTATGGTGTTTCTGACCCGATCAGTCAGCTTCAGACCCAGCATATAGCAGCAGCGCTCCATTCAGCATTCCGAGTGCAGCAGTATATTTTTTTCTTGTTTCAGGCCTAGATAAAACAATGCCAATCATCCCAGAAGATCCTTTAGACCAGATGTTCCTAGAAACCGGTATTGCCAGACTCAACGTGTTCGATGGGGACGAATTCGATATCATGCACAGAGATGACGTCGACGTATCGAGAATACACATCGGCAAGAGGAAATCCAAGTATAAGAATTTGAGACAGATGCTGGATGATAAAACTGAGATCAAAAACTTCTCGGATCTTTACAGCAGATATTCGTAAGTGTCTTTTATTATGTCTGTTATGTATAATTTTTAGTAAATAATGATTTTATTATGTACAAAGATAATAAATACGTCATATTTTTCTTTTACAGTTTGTATGACTTCCCTTTGTCTTACCTGTTCAGAAACTTTTTGTTCGTGCGCGCACAGTTGCTGATATTCCCGCCATTTTCTACGAAAATTTTCTTGTAAAGTTCTAATAGTTCTTGAAAGTTTTTATGTATTTTATTGATAAAAATGAAAAGTTCTAGTAAATGCATTGTAAAACGTTGTTCGATACACGTGCTCAAGAGTAAATCCTGACTCGTGTCGCGTAGAACACTCGCTAAAGCTCGTGTTCTATATCGCGACAACACTTCAGGATTTACTTCCTTTCCGCACTTGTATAGAAAATAACTATTATTTATTTATTTTAATTGTCAATGGGCTTACTCTTGACCTAGATCTAGTCTTGTGGACAGAGGAGTTCGACGATGGGACGAGCTTGCCCAGAAGAAGCCTAAACACTCGCGACTTGAATAGATTCGGGTTATATGAACTCGGGAACACAGACGCAGACAGAGAATTCCACTCTTTAGCCGTGAGCATTATAAAAGATGTTTCAAAGCGCTTTGTGCGAATGTGTGGAATATCAACCAAGTATGGGTGATATCCTGCAGTGTGTCTGGACTCCCGATGGTAGAAGAGAGATGGTGGAATAAGCTCGTGGAGCTCTAGAGCACACTCTCCGAAGTACAATCTGTAGAAGACCGACAGACATGCAACTTTGCAACGGTGGGCTAGGCTGTGAAACATTGGAAAGGTGTGATAATACTAAAGGGTGTGAATCTGTAATAAAATATTGAACAACTTTTCCCAAGGAACATACGTCATAGAAGAAAATCAATTTTTGACCTGCCATAGAAACTGCATCAGCTGATAGCACATTTTTTGTGGGAGGTCTTTCTGAAGGAGGAACCTTCTAAACTAAACAACTTTGGAAAGTGAACAACATTCCAAAATGATCAACTTTCAAAAAACAATTTAAAACGGAACAGATTTTAAAACGGAAACAGTTTCAAACTGAACAACCTTTTAAACTGCATAACCTTCCAAATTGAAAAAATCTTTCAAACTGAACAACTTTGCAAACTGAACAGTCTTTCGAACAGAACAAACCGTCCAAACTGAACAAACCTTCCAAACTGAACAAACCTTCGCAACTGCACAACTTTCCAAACTGAACAACCAAGTTAAGTTGATTTAGTGCACCTAGGTGAAGTGGGATTTTGAGAGCAATCATAACCCACGACTGACTTCAGCGCGAGCACTGCTTATTTTCTTTTCCTGTAAAGATTTACGTCTGTGTGCCATTTTTGAATGTTTATTAGGAGTGTCCATACTGTAACGGGTGTAAGGGACAGGTTGGCAAATACTGAACGGGCATGATCAATCAACGTAACTGAACAACTTTCAGTAAATAAAACTTTTTGGAAATGAAAAAAAAAATCGGCCGCTCCTTACAAAATTGCAAACTTGATTGTACAGTTTGTATGGAGAGGCCGATTTTTTTTTTCATTACCGGAAAGATTTATTTTCTGAATGTTGTAGTTACGTTGACTGATCATGCCCTTTCAGTATTTGCCAACCTGTCCCTGTATTTACTGTGGTAGAGCCTTCTCACCAACCGTCCGGTGAAGTTGTGATAGCTACTACTACTAGCTTACAACAGAAATTCACTACAACTAAAAAAAGTGATGGATAACATTCATCGGTTCAAATTATCGTTCCTCAACTATACTGGTTAGCTTTTTAAGCTCAGTTTTGTCTTTCCAGTTTGGTTTGCGACGAAGAATCTCTCTACGACGACGAATACGACGATACGTACGACTCTGACACCGTGGCGCCTCCCGCCGACCCCACTCCTGATGAAGTTCGAAGACCCTTCGTCACCCCGCGAGCGCTGCAGGGGAAACCCGCCAAGGAAGAAGTAAGTAAGATTTGTGCCCACAAGGACTAATCGGCCCATATAGTGCTATACGATCAGAGTACAAAACTATAGAGTCAGTCATATACATATTCTGTATGAGCTAGTGAGGTGTATCGCGTAACCCAGTCGCCTATACTAGTCGGTCAAAAAACTCAGTTAAATTTTACAAGAATCAAGTAATCTTTAAAAATCTAATGTTTTGGAAACTTTGTTTGCGAAAGTGAAAATATATCTTTTTTTATTTACTTGTGAATTGATCATTAATACTAAGAACGGAAGCGTAAATAATCTGTAATAACCATTTTTTGCGTGATTTTTAACACCGTTTTTTTCCTGAATGGTGTTTTCACCAGAAAAACTCTGGTAGTATCATTTATTAGTCCCATGTTACATATTTCTTAGAGAGATAGATAAAAATTTTACGTTTTTAGGATTTGATAAAAATCCATACATTTTAGTATGGAGGTCCCTTGCAAGAAAGTGATACGCTTATGGCTCCCTCCATAGCAGAAAGTTCTGCTACTCAAACCTCCTTGGCTTATACGCCTAGGGTAGATGGCGCTAGTCGTCTTGTTAGCGACCAAGTGTATAATGAGTAAGGCGGAGAGAAATTTGAACTAGCCGCTTGAAGACGCGATAGCTCAGTTGGTAGAGCGTCGGCACCAAGGAGGTTTTAGTAGCAGCTCTTGCTGCTATGGAGGGAGCTATAAGCGTAGCACTTTCTTGCGAGGGACCTCCATACTAAAATGTATAGAATTTTTTCAAATCCTAAAAACGTAAAATTTTTTTCTTTTTCTCTGAGAAACATGTGACATGGGACTAATAAATGGCTACTACCACAGTTTTTCTGGTGAAAACACTTTCCATTCAGGAAAAAAACGGTGTTAAAAATCACGCATAAAATGGCTATTACGGAATATTTACGCTTCCGTTCTTAGTATTAATGATCAATTCACAAGTAAAAAACGATATATTTTCACTTTCGCAAACAAAGTTTATACTAAAACATTAGATTTTTAAAGATATCTTGATTTTTGTAAAACTTAACTGAGTTTTTTGACCAACTAGCATGGGCGACAGTGAGACGCTTCACGCTTCACTAGCTCATACAGAATATGCATATGGCGGACTCTATAGTTTTTTACTCTGAGGTCGGCACGGTATGCCGAAAGTCGCAGGTTCAAATCCGGCTCGCGTCAAATTTCTCTTCCTCTTTATCTGTTGAAAAAAAAAACTGTTGAAAAATAAAGGAAGTAAGTATTGTAAACTTTTTGCCACTAAATGAATAAATCACCTGATTGTCCGAAAAGTTAGATGATTCCGTGCTTCGGAAGGCACGTTAAGCCGTTGGTCCCGACTTCCATCTAAGGATGTAGTCGCCAATAAGCCATGTCAGAGGCCTTTGGCGGCTCAATAACTCTGACACCAGGGTTTGTGAGGTCGGTCATCGACCTTGCAACCCACACGACATGATGATGATGACTCGCATATCGCGAGAAAGTAAGTGCAGTGTTGCTGTACCATTTATTTTTGTTTTTTATACAGGGTGACTTTTAATTAGTTCTTGATAGAAAAAGGTATGAATGTACTCATGATACTGAACAACTTTCCCCAAGGAACATAGGCCGAAATACGAAAATAAAGTTTTGACCTCCCATAGAAACTGCATCAGCTGATAGCGCATTTTGTATGGGAGGTCAAAATTTGGTTTTTCGTATTTCTGTTCCTTGGGAAAAGTTGTTCAGTATCATGAGTACATGCATATCTTTTGCTAACAAGAACTAATTAAAAGTCACCCTATATTTGACAGAAAGAACGACATTGTTTTACAAACTTGTTTTTTCTGACAGCTTTAGACGATTGCTTTTGATATAGCAGCAAAATGTGTTGGTAAGCATTGGAATAAACGAAAAAAAATTAATTATAACTAAATAATTAAAAAACTTTTGTTGGAAAAGGAACTATATTCAGTGAACGAATTTTTAAATTTGACACTGTAGTATATTGTATTATTTGATTGTAATATTGACTTAAGGTGATCTGTGACGGCCAGCTTAGCCCCAAACGCAACTAGATGGAGCCACTGCTGCAAATATAAGGTTTTATTTTTTAATGCAATAAGTACCAACTATATATATTTGCAAAAAGTTGATTCGCGTAAATTTCATCGTGCAACTTTAACGCCTAACAACAATTTCGATAAGAAAAATATCTCCATATGTCCACTAAAGTCAATTACTCTCGTCAGTCCGTGTTTACATGAGTACGATCACTCACACATGCACACAAAGGACAACCTTACAGTTTTGACCGCACGCCCACCATCGTAATATTGAACCAAAAATTGCTAACAAAAATAGTACTTTCAGTACATTAACTGTATTTTTGTATTAATTAGCGAAAAATTTAATTTAAAAAAACCGGCCAAGTGTGAGTCGGACTCGAGCACCGAGGGTTCCGTACCACCACATAATCATAATTGTATTAGTTGAAATTTCAGTAAGTTAATGTGCTAGATTTTTTGAGTCCTATACGCGCTTGACCAAATTTTATTATTTGTTGTTATTTTATAGCTTATGCACAATAAACATACCAATTTTCAAGTTTGTAAGTGTTCCCGTTTTTAAAATAGAACTAAAACAAAAATCGCCTCCGCGACCATCCAACTTGACCCCTCTCTTATACGTGGGACACTCAGAAATATTTGCGACACTAAAAAAAATTGTTCTACAGGTACATATATTTTTATTAAATCTTTTCAAAGTACTCTCCACCAGCCTCTATACAAAGATTCATGCGTCTGAACCAGTTTTCAAAACACTTTTTCCAGTCCGCCGTAGACACCTCGTTTACAGCCTGCTCGAACGCAGCCAGCGCATATTCCGGCGACGAAAATTGTATCCCCTTGAGCTGATTTTTTATTTTTGGAAATAAAAAGAAGTCACACGGTGCTAGATCAGGGCTGTAAGGAGGGTGACCCAGGAGTTTGACTGGTGTGCTGTCCAGGAAGTCCCTCGTTTTGAGCGCGGTGTGTGCAGGCGCATTGTCGTGGTGGAGCAGTAGTCCGCGGAGCCCTGTGTTTGGTCGCTTGTTGCTCACAACAGAAAAAACTTCTGGTAAACATTTGGTAGTATACCATTCGGCGTTGATGCTTCTTTGATCTCGTAAGGGAATTGAGGCCAAGTGGCCAGTCAAATTAAAAAAGCTGGCGATCAAAATCTTCCCCCCGCTTCGAGATCGCTTCACTTTGGTAGGCGTTGGTTCATTTTGAAACACCCAAACTGTCGACTGGCGCTTGGTTTCTGGATCGTATTGATAAATCCAGGACTCATCACCTGTTACGATGTCGTAAACACGCCGAGACGAGCCTGCTTCAAATTTGTTCAGCATATCACGGCACCATTCCACCCGGGCCTGCTTCTGAGCGTCGGTGAGGTAGTGCGGCACCCAGCGCGATACTATCCTCCTCACGCGAAGATGCCCGTGTAGAATCTCGTGAACGCTTCCCGATCCAATCTTTAATATGTGCTGAATCTCCTGATATGTAATTCGCCTATTATCTTGGATTAAATTTTTCACTGCTAGCACGTTTTCTTCCGTAATAGCCGTCAAAGGGCGACCGCTTCTTTCTTCATCCCCCAAGGTTGGTCGACCGCGCCTAAATTCGTTATACCAACGATACACGGTTGCCTTGGAGGGGCCTTCATCCATAAATGCCATTTGAAGTCTATCGAACGATTCATCCGGTTTCAGGCGACACTTGAAATCGTAAAAAATCATAGCTCTAAAATGTTCCCGGCGCAGATCCATTTTTCAGTAAGACACGATACTTTGAATTGGCTCGCAAAAAATGTGGAGGGAAATTTTGAAAATGGAACACACATATTTTTACTTACAAGTAATCATATTTTCGAAAAAGATTCTGACCGGCCAGTCTCCCATATATAAAACTATTTTTCGCAATACTTTCTGAGTGGCCTGGTATGAATGGAGCTCACCACAATTGGTTACCATTAGTTTTGAGAAAAGTTGTAATATTTAATGATTTCAGACTTTTCCCATTATTTGTACAGTGAGACCTAGCTTCTTGCCAAATTTCATAATTTTAGTTCAACGGGAAGTACCCTGTAGGTTTTGCTTTTTTGCATAAATGTATGGAGAAGAGGACATAAAATGCCATATCTTTTGATTGCGTCGTTGTAAAAAATTTAAATTTTCAGATCTTGTGTGGTTCATGGATCCTAATATACCTATGTAGTATTAATTTCAACCTGATTACTCTACCCGTTCGTGAGATAAAGGGTCTTGACAGACAGACAGACAACAAAGTGATCCTATAAGGGTTCCGTTTTTTTCTTTTGAGGTACGGAACCTTAAAAATAGCAGTATTCGTTCGTTTTTCAACAGAATTTTATGTCCCGCCACAGAATTAATAATAGTACTACATACAGAACGGAAGCTCTCCGCCTCCCACCAATCGGAGTACCTCAGGTGCGCGTGCATCACCCCGCGGAGCCCTGCGCGATATCTCGTCCCATTTCTCGTCCTGTTGCCACGCGATATGCAACGCTTGCAAAAGTTGAAAAAATGGTGCGTGGTTATGCAGTTTACGGTTGTCTTTCGACTCTCCAAGACAAAGTAAAATTTGGAATAAAGTTAAACAATAATAAGAAGCAATTATTATGGAATAAACACCATAAGGTAGACACAGATGTTTTCTTTCCTTTAAACATTTCTTTCATTGATACGAGTAGATTTAATAGAGCATTTTTTGGGTTAAATGAAAAAAATAAAGCTTTGAATAGTATGTATTTATTTATTCCTTTCCACATTAAAGCAATAATATAACAGCATTTTTTTTCATTTTCTGGAATAAAGTTTGGCAGATTTTTTTGCAGTGATGATAAGAGCAGATTCGCCATTTTCGCGATAGTCACCCTGGTGCACCGGGGCGGGGCGGCGGCCAGCCAGCCGTCAAAGATGAAGTTTAGTGAAAAAAATTATTGTTTTTAGGGTTTGTGAGATTATTTCAACGTGTGTTTGTTTGTTTTAATTGAAATTCGATTACTATATACACCAAAGTGTGGTGACGAGTGATAGAATTCGTTTGTGAATTGTGTAAGTCGCTTTATAGTCGAACGAAAAATGTGCAACTCGAAACTGTAATAAAAGTATAATGCTAATGTTCTGTTATCTACGTTTTCTAGGGTAGGTAAGTGTTTTCTAGATACCATCAACCCTACACTCACACGTCTTTAACCCACCCACACATTTGCGCGTGTTAAAGTGACAGCTGTCACTTTTGAGCCCGATTGTATGGAGCTTCCGAGGTGTGGTCCCGCGTAAGAATGCAAGTCATTTGAATTTTTGAATGGAAAACGGATCACCTTATGAAACATGTAATAGGGAACGTGCATGAATTATTATATTTAAAAAATATATCCTCATTCATGTAATAAGCAGTTAAGTAAAACAATTTTTCGAATAACTATGAAATTAAATCAAACGCCTAAAGAACTAATACTATATGCTATAAAAACGAATAGCAGCAAAAAGGCCCTGAAAAAATATTTCATTGAAGGTAAGTATGTGATCCCAGACCCTGCTCCAATTGTTGATAATAATTGACGACTCCTTAAGGGAGTACAATCTTCTTTAAAATTATTTCCCTTAAGTATTAATATATAATCAATTTGTAATTTAATTTTTAATTAAAAAAGATACAAGCCAGCGAAGATTTGTTTCTAGCAAAACGAAATTTATGGCCGTAGTGAACTGAGACGTCACTATTCATGTCGGATCTGTCTGACTAATAGGCGCGTAATTAATACTTTTAAATGCTTATATCGGCCGTATTTCTAAACCGATTAAAATTTTAATTTCACTTTTTGTCATCTCTACTACGGTATTTTCATATTTCGTTAATAAATGCGACTAAAAAAAATTAGGCATGTCCAATAATTTTAATTGATAAACTATGATGTCGGCTAGTCAATAAAAAAAAATAATGGAAAAAGATGTACAAACTTAGGAAATATCGTAAAAAAACTGCAGCACGTCACGCGTCTTTACAAAAAAAAAGAATAAAAATCATTAAAAAAAAACAAAGCCGCTAAGTCCCAAATATAAAAGTAATTATTAATAATTTTGTACAACTTGTATTCAAAAAACGCCCAGCGGTCACTTATCCCTGGGACTCATTGTATATGATACAGTGAAATAAGTCAAAGTCAAAATAATTTATTCATTGTTGGATATTAATGACGTTAGCTAAACTACAACGCTTCACAAACAAATTGGTGCCATAGTGGAAAAAAAAGAAGCGACAATAAAAACCCACGCGCTCTTTTAAAATGTTGATATAAGTTGGCATTACGTAAGCATTAAGACAAACCCAATTAGGGTTTATGCAATGCTTTTCAATTTAATTTTGTAAAAATGATATGTTGTAAATGATGTCTAAATAAAAAATAAATGTTTGAATGTACTGGGTTGATACAATAAACATAAGTCAATCTGAATTTTGAATTAGCCTGTTAAGAATCATGAAGAGGTGGGGCTTCTCTGATAACGACAAGTGTGAATGCGGTATTTTGCAAACCATGACACACTTGCTGTCGTGCCCTACTTCTCCAGTTTCCTGCACTCGGAGGGACCTTTTTGAAGGCAACCAAAAGGCTATTGATGTGGCTACTTTTTGGACTAAGCTTTTATAGTCAGTTTTGCCATTAACTCGAATAGAAGAAGTGAAATAAATGAATCTAATCTAATATTTGTCTTCTTTCCAGGTTGAATCAGAAGAAGAATCGGAACCAGAACAACCACAAGCCGGCAGTAGTAGAAACAGAATGGACTTCTGTGTGAACCCTGAGGAGATCCGAGCGAGGAGGGAAGCTAGCTATCAAGCCAGGAGAGGGAAGACCAAAGGATTACCCCCTAGGTAAGTCCAACATACATACATACATAATATCACGCCTTGTTCCCGTCGGGGTAGGCAGAGACCACAGTTCTCCACCTGCTACGATCTTGACATACTTCCCTCGCTTCCTGTACTTTCATCAATCCTTTCATACATGCTCGTCGGTTTAGGGTACTTTTAAACTGGCCTTTATTCAGAACAGAAGTCCAAAACTGATCCTATTTTTTGGCCACAATAACTATAGGCTTGCTTTTGGCCTCAATTTACAGGGTGAAATTGAAAACATAAGACAAATTTTGAGATTGAGTTCAGACCGCGAAACTGAACAATTTTCGCCTAAGAATATAGGTCATCGACGAAAAAAAAAATTTACCCTTTCTCAGTAAATTCAGTCAGCTGAACATACATTTTGTATGGGAGATCGATTTTTTTGTGTCTAACGACCTATGTTCCTTGGGGAAAGTTGTTCAGTTTCGTGGTCTGAATTCAAACTCAAAATTTGTCGAATGTTTTCAAATTCACCCTGTAGTCCTGAGAACAGGATTGACGCTGGAACAAGACCAAAAACCAAAATAAAATCGTATTTCCATCCATGTTCCTTTAAGAAAGTTGTTCAGTTTTATATGGTCAAATATTCAAACACAAAACTCAAAATCATTTAATCATTGTTGGATATTAAAAAAAGTTGCGCCATGATGGTGGGAAAAAAAGAAGCGACAATGAAAACCCACGCGTTCTTTTTAATATGTTTGTTGTTGTTCTATAATCTTTATTGCACAAAATTACAAAAGTATTTACATTACAAAAGTATTTTACATGCAAAGGCGGACTAATCCCTAGGTGAGATCTCTTGTTGAATGAATATTGAATGAATATTCACAGTTGAATGAATATACACAACACATGTATATATATAACAAAGATTTCGGACCTCCTTGCTTCGCTCGGAATAGATACCTTACTAATTTATTTTACTATGGGATGTCATCTGCCAACATGTCCCAATATTTTATGTCAAACTATCAGTGATCACTAGGAAATATTCAAAATAACCTGTCAAATCCATAGAACGACGCCTTCGCTACCTTGTGACGAATTATTTCTTTAATCCTCCTTCTAAGTACCCTTATTTTTCTGTGATATATAATACACATGTTGAATGAATATTCACAGTTATTGAGACCCTCTACACCGTGTTCCTAAGGATGTGCATTATTTTTAAGGGCACGTCCAGTTTACGAAACTGTACAACTTTTCCTAAGAAACATAGGTTGAAATACGAAAAAAATGCCCTCCGATAGATTTTTTTTCGTATTATGCATTAACTTTAAGAGCACGTTCAGTTTACGAAACTGAACAATTTCCCTACGAAACATGGGTGGAGGTACGATTTTTTTCTTTGTATGGGATGGGACAGATTGTTTTTTTTCGTATTTCAACCTTCTTAGGGAAAGTTGTTCAGTTTCGGTAACTCTCTTAAAATTAATGCTTAACCTCAGGAACACGGTGTATATGAGTGATGGTATCTTTGTTTTCAGAATAACTGACGTGGTCGGCAAGCCCAAAGGTCAGGGTCAGGAGAAGACAGTCATCGCAAGTAGAGATCGCAAAGAGAAGCATAAGTCCTCTCGAGGTAACCACAACCGACGGGGTGGAGCTCAGTGGAAACGAAGCCAGGGGATGGTGCCGTCATAGAGAAAATAAACATCTTCATTCATCATCACCATATGATATGGATTATAGAACCATCAAAGACAACACCAAATAACGACAACTTACAGAACCGAAGCCAACTTTGAGAAACAAAGCCAGGGGATGGTGACGTCATAGAGAGAAAGATCATCCTCGTCCATCACCATAAGAGAGAGAGTATAGAGCCATCAAAGACTACCCCAGATAACAACAACTTACGGAAACAAAGCCAGAATGGTGCCGTCATAGAGAGAAAGATCATCCTCATCCATCATCATATGAGAGAGAATTTAGAGCCATCAAAGACAACACCAGATAACAACAACTTACAGAAACGAAGCCAGGGGATGGTGCCGTCATAGAGAGAAAGGTCGTCCTCATCCATCACCTTACGAGAGGGGAGATATGGGGCTATCGAAGTTAACATCAGACTACCAACTTACAGAAACGAAGCCAAGGGATGGTGCCTTCATAGAGAGAATAAACATCTTCATTCATCACCATATCAGAGAATATACAGCCATCAAAGACTACCCCAAATAACAACAACTTACAGAAACAAAGCCAGAATGGTGCCGTCTTAGAGAGAAAGATCATCCTCATCCATCACCATATGAGAGGGGGGATATGGCGCTATCAAAATTATGATCAGATACCAACTCACAGAAACAAAGCCGGGGGATGGTGCCGTCATAGAGAGAATAAACATCTTCATTCATCAACATATCAGAGAGAATATACAGCCATCAAAGACTACCCCAGATAACAACAACTTACAGAAACAAAGCCAGAATGGTGCCGTCATAGAGAGAAAGATCATCCTCATCCATCACCATATGATAGGGGGGATATGGCGCTATCAAAATGAACATCAGAATACCAACTTACAGAAACAAAGCCAGGGGATGGTGCCGTCATAGAGAGAAAGATCATCGTTATTCATCACCATATGAGAAGGGGGATATGGCGCTATCAAAATTATGATCAGATTACCAACTTACAGAAACAAAGCCAGGGGATGGTGCCGTCATAGAGAGAAAGATCATCCTCATCCATCACCATATGAGAGTGGGATATAGCGCTATCAAAATTAACATCAGATTACCAACTTACAGAAACGAAGCCAGGGGATGGTCCGAGAGAAAGATCATCCTCATCCATCACCATATGAGAGGGGGGATATAGCGCTATCAAAATTAACATCAGATTACCAACTTACAGAAACGAAGCCAGGGGATGGTCCGAGAGAAAGATCATCGTCATTCATCACCATATGAGAAGGGGGATATGGCGCTATCAAAATTATGAACAGATTACCAACTTACAGCAACAACGCCAGGGGACGGTGCCGTCATAGAGAGAATGAACATCTTCATTCATCACCATATGAGAGGGGGATATGGCGCTATCAAAATGAACATCACATTACCAACTTACAGAAACAAAGACAGGAGATGGTGCCATCAATAATCATACTTATAATAAAGTTTGGAGTCAGGTGTTTCCTGGGTAGAGTCTTCCGCTCCCCAACCGTCCGGTGAAGTTTTGACAGCCACTAGGGCTAGCAGGAGTACACTACAAAAAAATCAGGTGTTTTGTAAACAATCAATTTTCAGTTAAGAAAAGATGCATGTTTGTTACCACAATACACACACAGAGAGAGAAAAACGCTTAGTCTATCGTTTTACTTACAGAAAGTCAGAAATATATACAACAAATTTTACATGAATTTGATGTTATGATTTTGTTTACAAAACACCTGATATTTTTGTGAACCCTGATAAAACTCTGTGCCGTAGTTCGACATACAGAGTGTTAGAGACGGTGTACCGAAAACTGAAAGAGCGTGCTCAATTAACGAAACTGAACAACTTACCTAAAAAAATTTTTTTTTTAAATGTATAAAATTTTTGGGAAATTAATAAAAATGTTGATCTCTTCATACAAATTGCTCACTCTGGTCGAACAGTTTGTATGGAGACGTCGAAAATTTTTTGTTTTCACAAGAATGTTTGTTTGGGAAAGTTGTTCAGTTTCGTTGACTGAGCACGCCCGTTCAATTTTCGGTACATAGTCTCTTACACCCTGTATATTTGTATGATGAACATGGAGGTTTGTTCTGTATTTGGGGTGATGTGGGTGTTATGCATTTGTCTATGATCCATGTTTTTCGCTTATTTGAACGTTTACCAATCTATTTTGCAGCCATGGCACTAAAACCAGAGTACAGCGCGTTCAGGATAGGTCTCTCTATGAAGGTTATTTTCCGCGCATGGGTGACAGGCGGACAGCCAATAAACGACTCGCTCGCCTCCTGGGGGGCCACGATGTCCTTGCACCTAGCGAGTGACATCGTCGTGTGGGATATTGAACGTTATAGATGATTAGTTCTAGATTAGTGCTATCGAAACATATGTAATTCGTAATTTGTTCCGTTTTTGTTTTCGTAGTAATCGACTTGAAACGTTTTGTTTTTTCTGACAGCTGTAGCCGATTGCTTTTTAAATAGCTGCAAATTGTTTTGGTAACCGTTGGCATAAACAAAAAAAAAATTATGTTTTTATATTATGTGGAATGTCTCCTACGTTAATTTATTAATCAGGGTGTCCACATTCTTGAAAATCAGGGAAAGTCAGGGAAAAGTCAGGGAAGCTCAAGGTGGTCAGGGAAAGTCAGTGAAATCGAGGAGCCACCTGGAAAGTCAGGGAAAAATTAAGAATTTACAGTTTGCTTTCCAAAATGTACCAGTGATTGCAAAATAAGGGATAAATCATTATCTAGTGACTAGTCTAGTCTGACTCTTAATCCAGACTATTGAAGCATTTCTTTCCAGGTTCCGAGTGACCTACAATAAGGCATACTTTGTGGTCACAATAATTAGATTACTCCTTTTTATTTTTATAAAATATTTCATTTCATTTCATAAATTTCAATAGTTTTGGTTCAGTGAAATCTTTTATTTACTCCTGTAATTCATGCTCTAGTCGGACTCTTAAGGGGCTGATAAGAGCTGAATTACCTCCCTTTCTAACAAAGGGCATAATGCGCGTGCTAGAACGGAGCGGATTCGCGCTGTTTTACGTTTTTCGCTCATTTCTGCATTTTTCTCAAAATCTGTACCCATAATTTTTTTTTTTTTATCGTCAATGGGCTTACTCTTGACCTCGATCCAGTCCTGAAGACATAGATGAGGTCGACGATGGAACGAGCCTGCCCAGCAGAAGCCTATTCACTCGCGACTTGAATAGATTCGGGTTATATGAACTCGGGAACACAGACGCAGGCAGAGAATTCCACTCTTTAGCTGTGCGCATTATAAAAGATGTTTCAAAGCGCTTTGTGCGAATGTGCGGAATATCAACCAAGTGTGGGTGATATCCTGCGGTGCGTCTGGACTCCCGATGGTGGAAGGGAGATGGTGGAATAAGCTCGTGGAGCTCTTGAGCACACTCTCCGAAGTACAATCTGTAGAAGACCGACAGACATGCAATTTTGCGACGGTGGGCCAGACTGTGAAACTTGGTTTTCATCAGCATCTCATCACCAACGAGCTTCTTGGCTCTGCGATCTATCGAGTCAAGTGCGGCTAGTTGGTATTTAGCTGAGCCATCCCAAAGGTGACAGCAATTCTCCATGCAGGATCGGACTTGGGCTTTATATAAAACTAGAAGCTGTCCAGGAGTGAAGTAACGCTTAACCTTATTGAAGATGCCCAGCTTTTTTGCCGCAGTTTGGGCTTTAGACTCAATGTTAGCGCCGAAGTTTAGGTTTGCACACAACTTCATGCCAAGTAGCTCGAGACTGTCGGTAACTGGTACAGTTGTACCTCGGAAAGTAGGAGCCAGATTGAACGGACTCCTTTTGGCGATGAACAGACACGCCTGTGTTTTGGTGGCGTTGAAACTCACCAGATTTTTGTCACCCCACTCGGAGACACGACTTAAGGTTGAGTTTATTCGCTCTAACATGGCCTCTCTCGAAGAACGTATATAATTTATTTATTTATTACAGCCTTGTTTTTCAAGCGTTTTCTTTACCTATTTACATATTTTACATAGTTCTATATTTATGTATCTTTATTGCTTGGTTCGTCTTCTGACGAAGGCCTCCTCCAGAGCCCGCCACTCCTCTCTGTCCTTAGCAACTCTCCGCCACAATGGCCCTGCTACTTCCTTTATTTCATCTTCTCATCGTTTGTTTTGTCTGCCTATTTTCCTCTTCCCATCCCTAGGATACCAGTCTGTTACAGTTCCTGTCCATCTCTTGTCTTGTCTCTCTCCCATAATATTATTAAACAGCTGTATTATTACGCATAATATATTGTATAATGTGTAAAAGTTTTGGCATCATAGATTAATGGGTACTTAAGAAAAACGGTTTAAAAGCAA
Source organism: Athrips mouffetella (assembly GCA_947532105.1). NCBI lineage: Eukaryota > Metazoa > Arthropoda > Insecta > Lepidoptera > Gelechiidae > Athrips > Athrips mouffetella. Next base: position 3,115,679 of record OX383976.1, on the reverse strand, counting down.
AAAGCATAGGTTTTTTTTTATGGCGTACAAAATATATTTAATCGCGTTTCTGAGTCGGCCATATTATTGTAAAGATGCTTAATTATCACATTTTTTTTTTCACAGCCATATATACATCACTTTTCGTTAAAAACCTGCTCAAGTGAAGCGTATTTAGCTCTTATCAGCCCCTTAATCCAGACTATTAAAGCATTATTTTTCAGGCATTTTTTTTTCTCCAAATAGTGACCTACATTATGACATTGTTTTTGGTCTTAACATTTTTTCGAAAATATATTCATTTATACTTTATTTTTCTTTAAAATGAATAAAATTGGTCAGGGAAATTTTTGAAAATGGTCAGGGAAAGTCAGGGAAAAGTCAGGGAAATATTTTGGGCATCAGCTGTGGACACCCTGATTAATTGTTGATTGATTATTTCAGTTTTTTAAAAGACCTCTCCCGTCTGCTGAAACCGTGGATATAAACCATGAAAACAATTTTTACATCTCTCATATTCGGTAAGTAGGTCCTTATTACCCCCAAATGGGGCTTGTAGGTGACCAATTAGCGCTCTAGGGTAATAATGTAGCTAGAAAAGCCCTAGGGCGGTAAGTAATTAAAACGCCCCGCCGCCCCGCTGCTGGAGGCGGCCATCAAGGCGGACGTTACAATTACTTACCGCCCTAGGGCTTTTCTAGCTACATTATTACCCTATAGCGCTAATTGGTCACCTACAATTTGGTGGTAATAAGGACCTACTGACCTCACAATCGAGATGTAAAGCAGAGTAGCTAGCTCGGGTGTAAGCATTAATTGCACCCTCGAACTATAGGCGCCCTCGCTGCGCTCGTGCGCCTAAATATCTCGGAGTACAATTAATGCCTTACAGCCCTTGGCTACTAATCTACTATTACTTCCCATATAAAATGCACTATCATGGTGATACAGTTTCTATGTGAAGGTAAAAACTTTTCTTATAGTTTTTTGGGGTTTAGCCAACGTGGTCTAGTGGTTAGAGCGATCCGGAGGCTCTGAGCGCCTTCCCCAGTTGATGAATCCCCTGATTGTCCGTAAATTAAGATGATCCCGTGCTTCGGAAGGCACGTTAAGCCGTTGGTCCCGACTACTATCTATGGATGTAGTCGTCTTTGAGCCATATCAGAGGCCTTTGGCGGTTCAAGAACTGTGACACTTTAGCTTAGCGAGGTCGGTCATCAACCTTACAACCCATACGACATGATGATGGTGAAAGTTGTTCAGTTTCATGGTTTTTCCTCTGTTTCAGTTTTCGGAACATGTCTGTACTACCATCTTTTATTGCACCCCAAATAATAGTAAGTTATAATTTTTTATTTAATTTTACACACAGTTATATAAGGTCCTAATCAAATAGTGAACATAATTTAAGTATGTTGCTCAGACCATGAAACTAAACAACTTTCCCTAAGAAACATAGGTCGAAATACGAAATTTTTTTTTGACCTCCCATAGAAACTGAATCAGTTGATAGTGCATTTTGTATGGGAGGGCAAAAATTTTTTTTCGTATTTCGACCTATATTCCTTAGGGAAAGTTGTTTAGTTTCATGAGCAGAATTACATCCATCAGGGTTGATATGTATAATATTGTAAATATTTTTATAGTAAACTGATCCAAAGACAGTCTTCTTTGGTTGGGTTACAGTCAAGACCACGTCAAGCCTTACACTTGTCCGATAGATATAACGTGTGCAGGGGAAATTTGGCTATGACGGTTATTTTCTGCGCATGCGTCACAGGCGGAGAGCCACTGAACGATTCGCTTGCCTCCCCCACCTGCCGCGCTCACCCCCGCGACTCATTTTTTGACTTCCGCGCATTAACGGTCACAGACGGAGTTATTTTGTACGCCGTGTAGATGAACACTTTATTTCAAACATAAAAAACAATTACAAATTACAGGGTGTAAGGGACGGTGTACCGAAAACTGAAAGGGCGTGTTCAGACAACGAAACTGAACAACTTGACCGAAGAAAACATTTTTGGAAAATGAAAAAAAAATTGACCTCTATCCAAATTGCTCACTCTGATCGAACAGTTTGTATAGAGAGGCCAAAATGATTTCCCAAAAATGTTTCTTTTGGAAAGTAGTTCAGTTTCGTTGACTTAACACGCCCTTTCAGTTTTATGTATACCGTCCCTTACACCCTGTATAAGAATAATAAACAAAAGACCCTCAGAAGGACCACGAGAATCTCTTGGCGGGTGCGCGCGGGGGTGCGGGGTGGATTGCGAGGGGGGCGGAGAGGGTCCGTTCTATTCGTAGAATTATAATACACTTTGTGTATGATGGTCTGTACTTTACTCTGTGCCCTACTGTGCGTTCCATTTTGCGCTAACAGACCGCTTTAGAGCACTGTGAGCGCGCTTAAGTCGGTCCAAATTGACCTAAAGCGTGCTCTAAAGCACTCGCTCGTTCACCGCCTTACGTCATTGATGACGTCATCGTTTCTGCTATCAGTGCTTTAGTCAAATAGGTGGAGCAGTGAAAGCGCTAATGTCAAAATCGATTTGACACATAAAATCCCACACATTTGCAGCCAGCTGACGGTTCTCAAGTTTTAATTTTAATGAGTTTGTCTCTAATGGAAATGAGAGTGGATTTGGCGCACATTTTTGAGGGATTAGCTTAGGCTTTGTTAAAGAAAATAAAAACAAAACTGACATTTTGACAGATGAACACGTGAGCGCGCTTAAATCCATTCCAAATTGACTAGAGCCATTAAAGCAGTGATAGCTTTGTGAGCGTGCAAAATCAATTTGGACCGTCCGTCAGCACTGTAAGTATACGCTTTTAGCAGCGTTTGTACAATTTGGAACACAGCGCTAGTTACCACGCAGTAACGTGCCGCCGCCGTCGACATTTCCAACTGTCAAATGCCATGCGCGTAATTGAAACGGTTGGATGATACCAAAGATTTCGGAGCTCCTTGCTTCGCTCGGAATAGATACCTTGCTAATTTGTTTTAGTAGGGGATGAAATCTGCAACCTGAAATATTCAAAATAACCTGTCAAATCCATAGAACGACGCCTTCACTACTTTAATCCTCCTCCTCCTTCTAATTACCTTTATTTTTCTGTGGATAATACCTACTTTCGTATCTACAGTGGTGACTCAGATATAAGCGTATAGTTTGATGGTCGTTGGTGTGGTTGGTAGTGAGCCTGCCTTCTAGGTCATGGGCTGCTGGTTCGATCCCCGCCCGAGGCAAACATTTGTGTGATAAACAGAAGTGTTTGTTCTGTGTCTGGGTGTTATTTATTTATTTATGTATATCAGGCCTCAGTACCCATAGCGTACAGGCTTTTTCTAGTTTGGGAACAGGTGACTTTGTGTGAATTGTCCCCCAATATTTATTAAAGTCCAGTAAACTTGATGTGCTCTTGACTGTACAACTATTGTCAATTGATTGTATAAATTAATATATTAATCTAATTTGAATTCCTATTTATATTGTCTTTAAGACCAAGGTGACTACTTTAGCAATCGTTATCGAAAAATTAAAATTTTATCGAAAGAAGAAAAGTTAATAAAATAAGTTAAAATCGAAATATTGTTGCTTGATTAGGGTCCGCGCATAGAGCAGAGCAGTTACTGATACCATTGCAAAATGTCCATAGAAATAAAATGCAAAATTGCCTGACAGGCACAAAAAGTGCTTGCGCTTCTCGCCGAACACGCGAGAAGCTGCGCGGACGCAAGGTCACGGTGCTGTCTGTCTGCTTGACCGTTTGCTTGACTGTGGGCTAAATGTAGCATTCTTTACAATTTGTAAATTAGCTCGAAAAGGGCTAATTTGTAAACAGGTTAAGACTGAATCACGCCTTTTCATGACTAATTAAAAAAAATCCTACTTAGTTCTTTTTCGCATTAAAATAAAATTCTTCTGGATGGTTAAAATTATTAGAAGGTTTGAAATTTTCCAAAAGTATAACTCCCGTCAGTTCTCCACCAATATTGAAATTTAGATATTTTTATATTTTAATTTATTGATAACTCCGTTAATTCCTCTTCTGCCAAAAGTGCATTATTAGAGTACTAACAGACGATCGGATCGGACTGCTCTGAATTTAGCTCCGGACCACGATTTTGTCCAATAGCGTTGCGGATTGACCCAAACGACAATTTTGCTATTGGGCAAAATCGTGGTACGGAGCTAAATTCAGAGCAGTCCGATCCGATCGTCTGTTAGTACTTTTACAGTATCCCAGTTTATCACATTCACGCATGCACGTTCCAATGTTGAACTATCGCTATAAATTAGTAACACGGCATGGCAACCCTGGAAAAGTGCTCTCGTATCCGTCGGGCTGCTCGCGGATGCTCGAGCATTTTGACAACAGGACCAAGCTATGCGTGAGAGCAGGACGCAGCGATACGTGTCTATCTGTGCGTTCCATTTTGCGCTAACAGACTGCTTTAGAGCACTGTGAGCGCGCTTAAGTCGGTCCAAATTGACCTAAAGCATGCTCTAAAGCACTCGCTCGTTCACCGCCTTACGTCATTGATGACGTCATCGTTTCTGCTATCAGTGCTTTAGTCAAATAGGTGGAGCAGTGAAAGCGCTAATGTCAAAATCGATTTGACACATATAAAATCCCACACATTTGCATCCAGCTGACGTTTCTCAAGTTTTAATTTTAATGAGTTGGTCTCTAATGGAAATGACAGTGGATTTGGCGCACATTTTTGAGGGATTAGCTTAGGCTTTGTTAAAGAAAATAAAAACAAAACTGACAGTTTGACAGATGAACACGTGAGCGCGCTTTAATCCATTCCAAATTGACTAGAGCCATTAAAGCAGTGATAGCTTTGTGAGCGTGCAAAATCAATTTGGACCGTCCGTCAGTACTGTATACGCTTTTAGCAGCGTTTGTACAATTTGGAACACAGCGTCTGTCGCTCCAATATCTTACGCATCGCTCCGTCCTGCTCATATTCTAATCAAGCTAAATTATTTCAACTATAGTTATTTGAACTTTATCATTACGATTGATACGGCAGTCACCCGCTAATAATAAAATGTTGAATCATATTGGAATGATTTTTATTTTGCTTACATGTATTCAAAAAAGTCAGTGTGATTTCCCGTTTTTACCTACGGCGCAGTATTAAAGTACTAACAGACGATCGGATCGGACTGCTCCGAATTTAGCTCCGGACCACGATTTTGTCCAATAGCGTTGCGGATTGACCCCAACGACCATTTTGCTATTGGACAAAATCGTGGTACGGAGCTAAATTCGGAGCAGTTCGGTCCGATCGTCTGTTAGTACTTTTAGCTAACTCAGGGCTGCCAGATAACTATTTTATAAGTCTGTGCAGAAAACAGATTAGCTGTCCCGCACGTACAAACCAAGATTTTTGTGACTATACTTACTAATCTGGGGGATTCGTTTTCCTGAAAAATCAAGATCAGTTTCGGAGTAACAGAGCTCTTCAAAACTGACTAAATGGCCGGTATAGCCCCCAGGCGCTCCCTTAGTCAGCTATTGAAGCAGGGATGGCATGAAATCCCTGAGGTTTTAGGTTCCACAGGACTCGCTCTAGTGGGTATTGGTTTGGCCACTGTTGGCGGCTATAACTACACTAGAAGCGATGGAGACAACAGAAGATACAAGATGACTTACGTGGTGATGAGGCCCGACGACCCCAGGGCCCAGTTAATTAGAAAAGATTAAGATGAACTATGTGAAATCTGTGTGTAGTGCTATTATGTAATTATGTGATCTAAATGTCGCAGGCAAATTATATAATTCGCCGCTTCACATAATGCCTTGTCATTTTATTTTTACTCGGCAAAACGTCATTTTTACTTCGTCGTATGATAACCTTAACTAACCAACCTAAAATGCACCAGTAATGATCTAACCCCGTTTACAATCTGCCGCTGCCGGTTTACAATTTTCCGAACATATACAATTTTCCTGTCGTTTGTTTGTTTGACCGGTATGTATGTTCATCTGCTCCCTGATAACTTCAAAACTACGTCTTATCGTAATTTGACAAATGAGGTATCGTTAGAAGCGTCTTGATCGTCCGCTGTTTAAAGGATATAAGACGTCACATTAAAATTAATTTGGCGCCCTCTAGAGGACATTAAGTCATAAATGAAAATAAAAATATTTTTTAATGATGCCGTGTTGGGTATCAAATGAAAGGGCTTAATTAGCACATTTCACTTACACTTTATTACGTAATTCTTATAACCCCAAAATAGCTTAAATAAAAAAATTGTTCAAAAACTTAAACCCGACTACTGAAAAATCTCCGACTCGCACTTGACCGGTTTTTTTTTCGTCTTATGTTACTTGCGAAAAGTTGTTCACTTTCATTGTCTGAGTTAAATTCTAGAAAATGATGTGTACTCAATATTTAATACTTTCGTTTTTAGCACATGCTGGATCTTACAGGTACTCTAATAATATGAATATAGTCACAATAAAGCATAATGCTTTGTAGTCCGATCAACGAAGGAATCAACCCTGACTATTTATAAAGAACAAACATCAATATTATACGCCCACTTACTACCTCATCAAAACCACCTAAACCCAAAGACAGCAGAGATCTGGATTTGGCAGTTATTTATCTGACTGTTTTAAAAGTTGCTTAAAACGGTCTATCCCACTATTTCCATGGAAATGTCAAATGGAAATAGTGAAATAGTTTTTTTCTAAAAGTATCCCATTATTTCCACTGGCGACTAAAAATCCCTAACTGAATATATAGTATAAAGTACTGACCCATGTTCGGATGAGTGAAAGACCTCGTTGACGTCTTCATTTCGGTTGATAGGTATCAAACTTAAAACCTCTATAACTCAAAAACTATGGACCCCTGGTTCGTTTTTCAACATTTGAAGATGGCGGTCGTGTTTATATTTCAATTTTAGTTTTATTTGTTTATTGAAGAGTTTAATGAATAATTTGATTGGGTGTTATGCAGTAAACGTCTTTGAAAATGAACATCTATTAGAAGATTGGAATACATGCATTTATCAAGATTTTTGGATGGAGAGAAGCGGCCCATCGAGACTTCAATAATTTTCCCCATCAACTTATCGGAGTCATCATAGTCTATAACCTGAAATAAAACATGATTTATTTTTATTTATTTTTTATTTATTTATAGTCCACAGGCCCTCGTCTTCGTGATGTGGATTCCTGTGTAAATCTTTCACTTGACATTGGCGAACTCGCCATAATTTTATAATAATTTGTTAACTTGACATTGTGCAAAATACATCTGAGATGTGACGCCATTAAATAAATATCTATCTATCTATCTAAACTACTCGAGTGCTAGGACAAATAATAGATCTCGTCGAGATATTCATTTCGGTTGACAGCTGTCAAACTTTAAATCGCTATAACTCGGAAACTACTGATCCTACATTACTCGTATGTTCAGACAAATAAAAGATCTCGTCAAACATATTTTTCGCAAAATATTATAGTTTTTGAGATATACTGGATTTTTGGAAAATATAAAAATAAGCACCTTGCGTCATTCTTTTGACTCTCTTGTCTAAATTAATTACTACAATTAATAACTTTTTGCATTAAAGTACTAGTCACTCTGTTCTTGTTAAATCTGCATAAGAAATTATATTTTCATCAGAAATTTACTACTTTTAGGGTTCCGTACCTCAAAAGAAAAAAACGGAACCCTTATAGGATCACTTTGTTGTCCGTCTGTCTGTCTGTCTGTCAAGACCCTTTATCTCACGAACGGGTAAAGGTATCAGGTTGAAATTAATACCACATATTAGGATCCATGAACCACACAAGATCTAAAAATTTAAATTTTTTACGCAATCAAAAGATATGTCATTTTATGTCCTTATCTCCATACATTTATTCAAAAATGCAAAACCTACAGGGTACTTCCCGTTGACCTAAAATTATAAAATTTGGCAAGAAGCTAGGTCTCACAGTACAAATAATGGGAAAAGTCTAAAATAATTAAATATTACAACTTTTCTCACAAGTAATGGTGACCAATTGTGGTGAGCTCCCGTTTCAAGAACATTCATATAAGAGAGGGGTCAGGTTGGATGGTCGCTGCGGCGATTTTTGTTTTAGTTCTTTTTAAAAACGGGAACACTTACAAACTTGAAAATTGGTATGTTTATATTGCATAAGCTATAAAATAACAACAAATAATAAAATTTTGTCAAGCGCGTGTCGGACTCATAAAATCTAGCACATTAACTTACTGAAATTTCAACTAATACAATTATGATTATGTGGTGGTACGGAACCCTCTGTGCGCGAGTCCGACTCGCACTTGGCCGGTTTTTTTTATATTTTCTATCTTTCAATAAATTTTAAAAAGTTAATAGCGAAAAAAAAATTATCTGGCATTGAGAAACATACGCAAAAATAAGCTTATTTAAAAAATACATAAATATATATTTTAAAAGATACTCAGTGCGTTTAAAATCGCAATGGAAATAGTGGAACAAGCAGTCGCAAACAGTCTCACTATTTCCATCAATGGAAATTCGGAATGGAAATAGTTCGATACACCGGCTTAAAACCTAGTAAGTACAAGTTATTATATAAAAACCTAGGTACTTATCCAAACAGCGATGTAAGAATTTATTTACGGTCAGGTAATCTATAGAAAAAACCTCTTTAGTTGTACGGCGGTACAGCCATAAAGCTTGCCATATATTATGATATGAAACGCCTTCCACAGTATAGAATACAAGACTTATTGTTATTCTGACCACGCGCATCGCCTCCATATTCAAAGACATCCATAATCATAGACTAGCGAAAACGATGTCTTGCCGGCGGAATAGTGAAGACGTTGGTACAGTCAACGGCAGGTCAAGCTTGACACTCGCAGTGTGACTCTAGCCCGTACGTCTTTTGAAATAAGAACGGTAGAAAGTCCTATGTGTCAAGCTTGATGTGGTCTTGAATGTACAGACTCGAGGAGGTCAAGAGTCAGTTCGGAAAATCGAACTAATTTTTGAAAGTCCTATATACTATTTAATAAGCAATATTTTGTATATAATATATTTGTAATCGGTTTCTCGAAAACGACTCTAACGATTTCTAAGTCAAAAATACTATAGGTAGTTATATCGGAACCCTCGGCGCGAGAGTCCGACTTGCACTTGACGATTTTTTTTCTTAGTAGAATCATCATTCATCATTATTTCTCGTATTTCTTATGTTCTTTGGAAAGAGTTATTGTATCGTGGATTGAATTTTGTCAATTTCGAGCAGCCTAGTTATTTTCGCCCGCATAAGTAACCGCTTTTGGTAACCAGTTGCCATAGAAGAAACATATTCTTTGTATGCAACTAATTGCGATAGAAGAAATTGTCCTCCAAATGTTGTTTAGTCAAGTTTATCATTGGCCTATAGATTAGATAGTGGCCGATAAGTTAGTAGTCGTCCGAGTGGTGACAGCAAAGAATAGTACCGACCTATCTCTACCCGTGGGTGTCGTAAGAGGCGACTAAGGGCTTATGATTCTGTATATCTTAATCATTTGCATATTGCGGATACTAACAACAGCGGTCGCCAGCCGCAACGCTTACAAGCGTGGTGACTATGGTAAATCCCCTCCTAAGCACTACCAAAGAGATATAAAGGGTGTAAGGGACGGTGTACCGAAAACTGAAAGGGCGTGCTCAGTCAACGAAACTGAACAACTTTCCCAAAGAAACATATGTTGAAAAATAAAAATAAAATTGACCTCTCCATACAAACTGTTCGACCAGAGTGAGCAATTTGTATGGAGAGGTCAAATTTTTTAATAGTTCTTCAGTTTCGTTGACCGAGCACGCCCTTTCAGTTTTCAGTACTCCGTCCCTTACCTTCCCTATATAATACTGGCGTAACACAGCGTACAACATACATACATAATATCACGCCTTGTTCCCGTCGGGGTAGGCAGAGACCACAGTTCTCCACCTGCTACGATCTTGACATACTTCCCTTGCTTCCTGTACTTTCATCAATCCTTTCATACATGCTATACAGAGCGTACTACGCATTTTTGCTGGAGTTCTAGAGGAAGCTCCCTCCCTGTCCTACAGTGGACGTTTCATGGGATGTTATGAAGTTAAGGTGGTTGCTGAGCCACTTTGAGAAGTAAATTTATTGCGTCATAAATACAAAACATTTAATAAGGATTGTTTGATTGGCGGCAATTTTGGGTAGTTCTATATTTTATTATCCATCACATCACATCTTAGCTTATCGTGAATAGCTTTGTATTGTAAAACTGCCAAAAACGGCCACTTTTAGCACTTTACCAATACAAAGCTATAAATGATAAGCTAAGCTGTGATGTCATGGGTTATAACATATATAACTGCCCTATATTGCCGCCAAACGAACAATACTACTGAAAAGTTTTGTATTTGCGACGCAATAAATTTATTTCTAAAAGTAAGGTGCCTGCCACACAGCAACCGCCTTAATGCTTTAGTAGCATAGTTCTTTAGTGGTTATTTGGCGGCTTGAAAACTCATATTACTCAGGTTTGCCATTGGCTGAAGAAGCGAACTTATCGTTAGCAACTAACAGCTACGAAGACACTTTGAAGCCATCTTAGTTCAGACAAGAACCTTACCTCATCATCATAACCTCATAAAATGACCACGGGCTAATGTAAAGTATTTACTCATGACACATTAATGTCCGTTTAATGGTGTCGGACGGTGCATGGTGTATAATATTGGCTGTAATAGGGGGCATTAGGGCGGGGCAGAAGAATTTAATAAGCGAGCGGCGGCCGAGCAACCAGTTTTGGATGCGAGTACGCGTTGTGGTGCCTCGGGCGAGCTACAGGCTGTAACAAAAATGCGAAAGTTAAGGAGTTAGGGCCTTTGTTTGGGTGCGGTAAATATAATGTAAGTCCTGAAAATCTGTACTGCAAAAAGACTGCAAACTAGTTTTATTTGTATATGTTAAAAACATGAAGGAAAAAAATATTTACGCGTAATTTTTTTTTCCTTCATGGTTAAAAAGTTACAGTTAAGTCAAAAAATTGTACCCTTCCCAAATAAACGTTTTATATATCTAGCTTAAACTACAGCGCGAATTTCATTGGTATCGTTCCCGATGACCAGTGACTGTACTCATGAAAACAAGCAAGCTTAAGACTGCACTCTGCGCACACTAGCGCCCTCATCAGAATTTAATTAATTTCTTTGAATTGGAGACCAAAATGAAAAATTGAAGAACGGCTAAGTGTTCTTTGTCAGAATAGCGTTATTTTAAACTATTACAATAAGCTTTATGTTATCCTGTTTATTCAAAATCCTTTGAACGGAACGCGGTGGCCACCAATTTCCGTTTTAAGGATTTTGAATAAACAAGATATAATGAAGCTAATTGTAATAGTTTAAAATAACGCTATCCTGACAAAGAACACTTAGCCGTTCTTCAATTTTTCATTTTGGTCTCCAATTCAAAGAAATTAATTAAAGTCTGATGAGGGCGCTAGTGTGCGCGGAGTGCACTCTTGTTAGGACATTGCGGGATGAATCACCTGGTTGTCCGAAAAGTAAGACGATTCCGTGCTTCGGAAGGCACGTTTCATATTAATTTATTGCAAAGTCACAAGTTGATGGGTGTTCTCGTACATAAAGAAAAGTAGGTGACGCCTTGCAAGCGCACAGTAAATAGGAGAGAGTCAACTAGATGCCATAATTACGCTCCCGTCCACTAGCGCCCCCATGAGTTAAAAAAATGTTGCTCACTAAATACAAAGCTTATCGAAAATCTGGAAAGACAGATTGAAGTAAAGGTATCCTAGTTTATTCAGAACCTATCACTTCTGAACAATATAATACACTGTAGTTGGGTGGGGCTCGCAAAAAATGTACCATCACACACGGGAAACTGTAACACACAATAACACACTGGAATTGCATAACACTCGGGAATTAATGTTAAGGTAAGTATACACTGGAGAAAAAAGTGTATTGAGCATATTATAAATGTAGAGATGATACCTATAGATTTATAAACCTTAACCATGAGCAAATTTACTTTTGAATGATACAAAATATTTGTTTAAGCAAAATTTCTTTAATAAATTCTTTACTCCTTACCTACATAACACAAGTAACTTCAGTTAGTTTTTACGTGCAAACAATACAACTTAAAACTTCTAATACAAAATTCAAGTAACTAACTTCGGATAGTTTTTAAATGCAATCACAACAAAAAGAAAATAAAACTTCTAATACAAAACTAGACCTTGTAAATATCTTAATGTATTCAATATTAGCTTATTTTAATTGTAATATAATTGAATTTTTCAATTATATTACAATTAAAAATATCCAACACTGTATTTATTTTAATCGAATCTCGTTTCTTCACTCAATAGAATAATAAAACCCAGAACCGTCAGAATACATGTAGGTACAATTTACTAAATAATATGTAGGTACAATTTACTAAATGAATGTGTTCTCGACAAAATAATGTACTTATGCACGTGGATTAGGTAGGTAGTAAAAATAAGCATACTTGTAATGTACACTTAGCTTTAGGTCATTCACGTGTGTTACGTCACACAATATCATAACACACGTAACACACGTGAATAAACACGCGTGAAAAAAGTAACCTCAAACTCGTGTAGCAACTTCAAATGCAATGTATTTTTTTGAAAAAAACACATTATTCATTCATAATTCGTATAAGCTTTAAGTCAATAAACTTCAAACAAACTAGTTTATTACTCACCATGAAAAAATACTTCCGAAAACTCAGTAAAATCCAATGACGAAAACATAACACACACCGACTAACGCTTTTTTCGGGTGAACTAAGATGGCTGTCAAACCACTGACATTATTATTTGATGGTCGAAATGTTGCCAGCACATAAAAATACTTGCAGTTAGAAGTATTCCTTATAACAAAAAAACTACCATGTAACAAACTGACTATAACACACGTGAAATAAAATAGAGACACTTTTTAAATTCAACGATTTTATTATATAATCTGTTTAATTAGGGTTTATTAACGCATTACTTTGTAGATCCATTACTGTATTTTGTGTAGTAAATAAAATTACCCTATAAATATAGCGAACAAGATGGAAATGATAAAGTAATGATTGTTTCTAGGGGCTGTGCCATTCTTTTTCTGTATGGAACTAGAAATTACTCTTACTGATGGCAAATATTTTCTGTTGTTATTTCAAATGTTTTAACTATTAAATTGACTTAATACTATCACAAGTGAATATAGGCATTAATAGAAATCGTGATTTTAATTGTGGAATAAAATAAAATAACTTTTTTCTTTATTCAAAGTTAGGTCCACGGCATTTTTGTCGAAGGTACAAATTTTGTGAGCCCCACCCAGTTACAGATACAAAAAGTGCGAAAAACGGCCACTTTTAGCAGTTTTTGTATCTGTAACTACAGCAAACTTTATTTTACAGAGTAAATAGGTTCTACATAAACAATGGTACCTTTACTTCAAAGTTCAATCCATCTTTCCGGATTTTCGATAAGTTTTGTATTTAGCGAGTAATACTTTTTTTAACTGATGATAGGCGCTAGGAGTAAATGTGCCACGTCAAGAGACCTCAGGCGGCTCGACAACTGGTAGCAGGATTTGTGAGGTCGATCATCGATTTTCTAATCTACACTATATGTTGATGGGAGATTCACGTACCTTCGTTCCTACCCTTTTTGTTACAAGTTGTATTTTATAGTGATGGATGAGACCCGACCGTTGAATTATCAATAATTTGCGCTTCTTAGAAGGACGACTCTATTGTATAGTAGAAACTTCAGCTATTAAATAGGTACCATCCTACTTTGAATTCGGTTGGGTAAAGTCAAAGATTTTGGAAACTACGCCAGGGGGCAGCGTTTTTCTTACGTCAATGGGTAAAGTATAGATATCTATACCTAAAATTTTTTAGCATGGCAAACGATTTCATCTTACTGCGGGCGCCAACCCGTCTGCCAAGCGTGGCGACTATGGTAAAACCCCCTAAGAAATTAGGGGAGGCCTATGTCCAGAAGTGGACGTCTTTCGGCTGATATGATGATGATGAAACGCTTACCAACACATTTTGCAGCCATAGAACCAGACAAACTACCACGAACCAGACGAACCAGAGTATATTTGACCGAAAAAAAAACCGGCCAAGTGCGAGTCGGACTCGCGCACTGAGGGTTCCGTACCACCACATAATCATAATTGTATTAGTTGAAATTTCAGTAAGTTAATGTGCTAGATTTCTTGAGTCCGACACGCGCTTGACGAAAATTTATTATTTGTTGTTATTTTATAGCTTATGCACTATAAATATACCAATTTTCAAGTTTGTAAGTGTTCCCGTTTAATAGAACTAAAACAAATATCGCCTCCGCGACCATCCAACTTGACCCCTCTCTTATATGAATGTTCTTGAAACGGGAGCTCACCACAATTGGTTACCATTAGTTGTGAGAAAAGTTGTAATATTTAATGATTTTAGACTTTTTCCATTATTTGTACTGTGAGACCTAGCTTCTTGCCAAATGTCATAATTTTAGGTCAACGGGAAGTATCCTGTAGGTTTTGCTTTTTTTGCATAAATGTATGGAGATGAGGACATAAAATGCCATATCTTTTGATTGCGTCGTTGTAAAAATTTGAAATTTTCAGATCTTGTGTGGTTCATGGATCCTAATATATGGTATTAATTTCAACCTGATAACTTTACCCGTTCGTGAGACAGACAGACAGACGGACAACAAAGTGATCCTATAAGGGTTCCGTTTTTTTCTTTTGAGGTTCGGAACCCTAAAAATATGATTGTTTTACAAACTTGTTTTTTCTGACATTACTATTAATCATGGAGCACAATAGTCTTGATATAGCTGCAAAATGTGTTGGTAAAATGTTTTGTCATGCAAAAAAAATTTAGGTATAGCTCTACATACTTTTTGCGACAACTCTTGCTTTTGTCGTTCAATTCTTTAGGAAGGCGTCGTGCAATTCTCAGTCGATGAAACTTTGGTGGGGTATTACACTACATGAGACAAACCTTCTATAAAAATCCAAAAAAAAGTCGGTATTTATAATTTTTCCAAACAAAAATTACAAAAAATGTCTGAATTTTTCATTCATGATTCTTTATCATCTTGTCAAATAAAATCTGCCTGAGAATTTTTTTTTTTGGGTCAAATGCTTACACTAGTGGCGGTCGAAATAAAAACAAGTTAATTACTAAATTATTCTTTAATATAATAAGTAAAAACAGCCTTTGTGGTATAGTGGCAAGAGCGTTCGGCTCTCGATCCGGAGGTTCTGGGTTCTGGGGACACTGTCAAAACAAAAATCCCTTTGTGCAACTTCCCAAGTTTGGTTAGGACATTGCAGGATGAATAACCTGATTATCCGAAACGTGAGATAATTCCGTGCTTCAGAAGGCACGTTAAGCCGTTGGCCCCGACTAGTATCTACGAATGTAGTCGTTAATGAGCCATGTCAGAGGCCTTTGCCGGCTCAATAACTCTGACACCAGGGTTTGTGAGGTCGGTCATCGACCTTGCAACCCACACGATATTATAATTAGTAAAAAAAAGCCACAACAACATTTTCTTAGATAAACTTTATATCTACACTGCATTAAGGTGATCTGTGACGGCCAGCTTAGACCCGAACGCAACTAGATGGAGCCACTGCTGCAAATATAAGGTTTAATTTTTTTAATGGAATAAGTACCAACTATATATGTGCCAAAAGTTGATCAGCCTAAATTTCATGGTGCAACTTCAACGCCTAACAACAATTTCGATAAAAAAAATATCTCCATATGTCAGTCCGTGATTTACATGAGTACGATCACTCACACAAAGCACAACCGTACAGTTTTGACCGCACGCCCACAATCGTAATATTGAACCAAAAATTGCTAACAAAAACTAGTACTTTACATTAGCTGTATTTTTGTATTAATTAGCGAAAAATTTAACTAAAAATAGCAGTATTCGTTCGTTTTTCAACAGAATTTTATGTCCCGCGTAAAAATGCAAGTCATTTGAATTTTTGTATGGAAAACGGATCACCTTAAGTAACAAAGACAGCAACACTTTTAGACATGTCAAATTTAGTTTATTTTATTTTGGGTATGCCAGAATCGACAACAGTAACCTACAACGGCATCTGTTGGTTAGCTTTAGTACTTATTAAATTAATTCGAGCTCCCTACAGCGTGAATTTGTATTGGTTTCGCTCCCAAAGCCCAGTGATTCTACTCATGAAAACAAGCAACATTTGCCGAAGAAAAAAAATTTTAATCGATAAAAATTTTTCGTCTCCCCATAGTTAAACGTTAGTTTACTATTATTTAATCTGTGCCATAGTACGTGATCGACTCAAAAAAAATTTTTTATTTCTTTGGGAAAGTTGCATGTTTTCATGAGTAGAATCACTGCGCTTCGGGAGCGAAACCAATACAAATTCACGCTGTATAATTTAAATTTACAATGTTTTAGTTCCCAAAGCAAGCTTATCCCACACGGCTGATACAAAGTGCAGGCGCAGGCTCTAACTAATCGAATTAGTTTCTTAATTACCGGTTTTATCTCGGCGTCCATATAAAGCGGCTTTCGTTCGACTGGCGAGGACCACATGGACTGTCGATTAAAATGTCTTCTTGTGGTGTCTCTCTCACAGAATACGAGGGCCAAACTGAAAAGATCGGGAATAGAATACTCAGGAATAAATTAGATTAAAACCTTTTTGGTTTATGACATGTAGTATTATTTCAAACACAATTCCATTTTTGAATTTTAAAAAAAGTAAAAAAAAAAGAGTAGTAGCCATTTGAATTTGACAAGTCAGTGGGGAAAATGGAGCTTACGCGGGAACATTTCCGTGCCATAATTTTTCACAACTTTCGTCGAGGTTTATCTCAAGAACAATGTCTCGCCGAGCTTGTTTCTGTTTATGAACTTGAAGCACCCAGTAAAACGACTATATATCGTTGGTATTCTGAGTTTCGTCGTGGACGTTCCTCTCTCACGACAGTTCCTTCTACTGGTCGACCAAAAACAGCGGTAACCATAGAATACAATGGCGGTAACACAAGATAACATCGATGCTGTGCGCCAATTAATAAAAGAAGATAGACATGTGACATACGAGCAGATTCGGGCTTCTCTCAGCATTGGTATGAATAAATATATTTTGTTCGCCATGAAATAAATACAAAGTTACCTCCGCTTTTGCTTTTAAACCATTTTTCTTAAGTACCCATTAATCTATGATGCCAAAACTTTTACATATTATGCATAATAATATAGCTGTTTTATAATTATTATTATTGGTACAGATTTTGAGAAAAATGCAAAAACGAGCGAAAATCGTAAAATTGCGCGAATCCGCTCCGTTCTAACACGCACAATCTGTCCTTTGTTAGAAAGGGAGGGAATTTAGCTCTTATCAGCCCCTTAAAAATGCGTTATTTGGGAAGGTGATATTTTGTTTTGTTTTAGGAAAAGTGGTTTTAGTGTCATGGTCTGCTTACAAGTATTAGGTATACGAGGGCCAAACCGAAAAGATCGGGAATAGAATACTCAGGAATAAATTAGATTAAAACCTTTTTGGTTTATGACATGTAGTATTATTTCAAACACAATTCCATTGTTGAATGCAAAAAAAAGTAAAAAAGAAAAGAGTAGTAGCCATTTGAATTTGACAAGTCAGTGGGGAAAATGGAGCTTACGCGGGAACATTTCCGTGCCATAATTTTTCACAACTTTCGTCGAGGTTTATCTCAAGAACAATGTCTCGCCGAGCTTGTTTCTGTTTATGAACTTGAAGCACCCAGTAAAACGACTATATATCGTTGGTATTCTGAGTTTCGTCGTGGACGTTCCTCTCTCACGACAGTTCCTTCTACTGGTCGACCAAAAACAGCGGTAACACAAGATAACATCGATGCTGTGCGCCAATTAATAAAAGAAGATAGACATGTGACATACGAGCAGATTCGGGCTTCTGTCAGCATTGGTATGACAGCGATTCAAACTATTTTACATGATGAACTGGGTGTCAAGAAGTTAGTTTCCCGCTGGGTGCCCCATCGTTTGACCGAGGAACAAAAGTAGGCTCGTGTTAATTGGTGTCGGTCTACTCTGCAACGGTTCAATAGAGGGAGCTCAAATGCGTCTCTGGTGATGAATCGTGGATTTATTCATATGAGCCCCAAAGAAAACATCAATCGGCTGTTTGGGTCTTCGAAGGCGAGGTCAAGCCAACAAAAGTTGTCCGCTCTCGTAGCGTGTCGAAATAAATGGTCGCTTCGTTTGTATCGAAAACTGGTCATGTGGCTACGATTCCTTTACAAGAACGCAGAACGGTTACTGCTGATTGGTACACGATAGTTTGTTTGCCGGAAGTCATAAGAGAACTTCGTAAAATTAATCCGAATCGTCGCATCATTCTTCACCAGGATAATGCGAGCTCACACACCGCACGCAAAACGATCGCGTTTTTAAATCAGGAAAACGTGGAGTTAATGGACCATCCACCGTATAGCCCTGACTTGAGCCCCAATGATTATTTTACATTCCCAAGAATTTAAGATATGCTACGTGGTCAACGATTTCAAGGCCCAGAAGAGGCAGTCGAAGCTTACAAATCGGCCGTTTCCACTTCAGACTGGAATTACTGTTATAATAATTGGTTTGATAGAATGCAAAAGTGCATCGATTGTCACGGAGAATACTTCGAAAAACAATGAAAGTAAATATTGTTGTATTATTTTTGTACTTTTTTCTATTCCCGATCATTTCGGTGTGGCCCTCGTAATATAGTCTAGTCTGTATGAAGACCCCCGCATTAAATCCTCAGTCGATGAAACTTTGCTGAGGTATTACACTACATGAGACCAACCTTCTATAAAAAATCGATACTTTTTAGGGTTCCGATACCAAAATGGTAAAAAAAAGGAACCCTTATGGTGCCGCTCTGTCTGTCTGTCTGTCCGTCTGTCTGTCACACCTCTATATCTCAGCAACCACTTATGCTATCAACCTGAAATTTGGAATAGTTTTAGAATATAGTTGCCCAACTTAATTGCACAAGAAAAAATTTTGAAAAAAGTATGATTATTAATATAAAGGGGGCCAAAATAGGGGGGGCCAAATTTCAAATTGTCGCTACTAGGTCGAGTGGGGTATCATATGAAAGGGCTTTACTTGTACATTTTAAAATATATTTTTGTATTTTTTTAAATTTCTTAGTTTTAAAGTTATGATGAAAAATGTCAAGAAAAATACCATTCCCCCCCCCTTATCTCCGAAGTTTGAGTAAGGAAAAATCTGAATTAATTACAGTTGACAGAAGTTTATATAAACTTTACAGCAAAAATAAAACGATCTTTCTAAGTTGCACAGTTTTTCAGAAATCTGCAAAAAACCTTTACAAACAAATTTAGTTTTGCGGTCCTGAAAATGGACTTTATTGCTTCCAAAAATACTATAGGTATATCGGAACCCTCGGCGCGCGAGTCCGACTCGCACTTGACCGGTTTTTTTTTGGATATTTTGGATTTTGCATTGAATTCATGATTCATTATCATCCTATCAAATAAAATCTGCCTGAGAAATTTATGTTGGGGTCAACTACTTCGTTGCCTACACTAATAAAGGTAAAAGGCGAATTAAAGAAATAATTCATCACAAGGTAATAAGGTATTAATTTGGTAGGGTTATTTGGAATATTATGAAATATTCACAGAATAATTAATGTCCCTCAACACAGAATCCTCAGAGAAAAAAACTACATAAAAATATTTTGACGATGCCAAAAATAGTCATGAAATAGTCACCATAAGGAAAAAAATTGTCGCGTTACAATTCTAGAGTTATAGCTATGGTTTGCTGAGGATTATGGGCATAGGCTATACACAGAACCCTCAGCTTTGATGCAAGCAAACCGTGGGGACTATCGACTTGGTTTTTATTTAAAAAAATAGTCATGAAATAGTCGTCCTGACTTACAAATTCTCGAAAATAGTCGTTCAAGGATTTCAGAGTTACAGGGGTAGCTTGCTGAGGATTCTGTGCATAGCTTTTCACGGACGCAAATTCCTGCAGAACGTTTAGGTTTTTCTGCTTGATACTGATGTCAAAAAATAGTCAACAAATAGTCGTCTCAAACCATAATCACTTTGGTCTGGTTTACCTTGTAGAAGTATGTTAAAAATGCATGTTATTTTCGGCATACATTTGTCAACTCAAGTACAGTCGGGTTCAAAATGCATGTCATCTTTGATGGTAACTATTTAGTTACTTGAAATTTTTTTTTATGTATTTGGAACCCATGCACTATAATTTAATTCTGTAGTAAAAAGCAAAGTTTTTTCTTTCATGTTTAATAATAAAGCTAAATAAACTACAATAATTGGTTTTAAACTAAAAAAAATAAAAAATAAATCTTCATAATGAATATATTCAGTACAGATTATATTTAAGTTAGTTTTTTGTATAAATCACAGTCTTCGTACTTATGTACGTTAAATTGTTAAATGAGTAATACAGGGTGCGAATTTTATTGCGTGCCATAGCTTAGGGGGTGTTTCAGTCACGATAAAGGAACACAAAAAAAGTCTATAAAAATTCTACTTTCAAAAAATTTTGAAAATTTTAAAATTAGTCTTACGTAGAGGACAATAACCCGCAGCGCAATGACCCGACCGAAGCTGCGCTTTTAACGAGCAAGCCGCTGTTAGTTTTGGAATTAACATCCAATTTTTAAGTGAAAAGTGTTAAGTAGGATTATTGAATTAATGGAAATGCTAATTTGAAATGACGCGTTGTATATTTACTGCTTCTACTGGCTGTAGTGTAGGTTAACTTTACATTTCATATAATTACCGTAGAACACGGCAATTGTCGTTATGTAATAGCAACACTGTAGGGCACTTAAATACGCGCCGGCGGTGGCGGGCGCCAGCTCGGTCATACAATTCGGTCGAGTCAAATGCCGCCATGCTATTGGTTAAACATATCTCGTCGCAGAATATTGGTGCTTTTTCTATTATATGATCCACGTTTAACATTTCCAACTCTGTTACTATGCCATTAAGTGACTGATTTGTATTATTCTACTGATGTGCTATTGGGTAAAAGAAACACATATGCAGCAACATTTTAATTTTTAATGAATGGTTAAATGCGTAGGCAAACAACATTTACTATTTTCTTGATCAATCAAGAAATTAGTAAAGTTAGTGTAATTAATTTAGTAATATTTGCGAACCTAACAATTATTATTAAAGTATTTTTTTACTGTATGCATCTGGGTGTAAGTACGATATTCTAGTTTTACCTTTCATTAAGGCTACTACCTACGCCAATCACCTTGCCGTGTGGGCGGAGCTTATACCTCTCCCCGCTGAACCCGCAAAAGTGTAGTTAAATTAGAGGTACGTAACTTAGGGTGCACAGGGTTTAATTTTGCTTGCTCGCCCAGCTCGCACTACGCAACGCAGTACAGGTCCGTCTAGCATGACGACTCGCCCCGCACTGACTTCATAGACGAGGGCGGGGTATGGGCTGGGTAAGGGTGGGAATTTAGTCGGTTTTTTAAGGAATTAGATACATTTTTGTAAAATTTCAAAAAAATAAGCCAACCACATCTATAAATGTGGTTTTGTAAATAAGGTTATAAATTTTCGTATATATCTGATAAGAATTGCAGCAGTAAAGTGGTTACAAGTGGAAAAACTAGGGGTCATTTTGGATTTTTTTTTCTTGAGTTATATTCAATAAATCAATTTTTGAGGCCAACCATATCACTTGTCATATCTTGTAGATTACTAGATTTTATTTACGTCAAAAAATCTGCCAATTTTAGTATCTAAAAGTGGTTACAAAGTTACTCAATTTTAGGGTCAAGTAGGAATGCCTAGCCAGCCTTAAACGTGGAACCTACATTATAAGTTTCTAGACCAAAAGGTTGGGGCTGTGCACTGATATTTCAGTTGGTTTATCCTCTTGTTTACCAAAAAAAATTGATAACACAAAAATAGGGTCTGCAACAACATATAAAAAGAAAAGCCTCCAACAATATCAAAATCCATTTTTTTTGACAACTTGAAATTAATATCAAATAATTTTTACAAAGAAAAAATGTATGGCGAAGTTAACATGCATTTTTAACATACTTCTACTAGGGAAACCAGACCAAAGTTATTATGGTTTGAGACGACTATTTGTTGACTATTTTTTGACATCAGTATCAAACAGGAAAACCTAAACGTTCTGCAGGAATCTGCGTCCGTCAAATGCTATGCACAGAATCCTCAGCAAGCTACCCCCGTAACTCTGAAATCCTTGAACGATTATTTTTGAGAATTTGGAAATCAAGACGACTATTTCATGACTATTTTTTAAATAAAAACCAAGTCGATAGTCCCCACGGTTTGCTTGCATCAAAGCTGAGGATTCTGTGTATAGCCTATGCCCATAATCCTCAGCAAACCATAGCTATAACTCTAGAATTGTAACGCGACTATTTTTTTCCTTATGGTGACTATTTATGACTATTTCATGACTATTTTTTGGCACGGTCAAAATAATTTTTTATGCAGTTTTTTTCTCTGAGGATTCTGTGTTTAGGGACATAATAATAAAGGTAGGTACTTAGAAGGAGGATTAAAGAAATAATTCGTCACTAGGTGGTGTAGGCGTTTTTCTATGGATTTGACAGGTTATTTTGAATATTTTCTATGGATCATCGATGATGGGGTTGTGGCATGTTGGCAGATGTCATCCCCTAATAAAATTAAATTAGCAATTCCGAGCGAAGCAAGGTCCGAAATCTTTGGAAATATTATAGCATTATTAAATGCTCGATGACAATGTGACATTGCAATTTGGGACATGCTGGCAGATGTCATCCCATAGTAAAATTATTTAGGACGGTTTCTATTTCGAGCGAAGCGAGGAGGTCCAATTTCCTTTTCATCTCTCTTCTCTATTATTGAAGACGCGTAGTACAAATTCAAGGTTATTTCTTTGGACCTGACACCTAATCATGACATCCAATTAAACGTCCACAGACTCCACTACAGGACTAGGAACTCCCTCCAAAATTCCAGTTTCTGCTGAAACAATGTGGAGAGGAAGTACCATAGTTGCCACGCTTGTTAGCGTTACGGCTGGCACGATACGATACACAGAAGGAAGCTGTTATCCATCCTCTGGTTCATTTACCCTTAGTCGCCTCTTACGACACCCACGGGTGGAGATGGATTGGTACTATTTTTTGCTGACAGCACACGGGGCCTGACACCTATTTGCCCACTATTAGTGACGTCTAAAACACAACTTTAGTTCTACGACTTTTGTAACAAATCACAAAAAAACCGGTTAAGTGCGAGTCGGACTCGCGCGCCGAGGGTTTCGATATACCTATAGTACTTTTGGAAGCAATAAAGTCCATTTTTAGACCGCAAAACTAAATTTGTTTGTAAAGGTTTTTTGCAGATTTCTAAAAAACTGTGCAACTTAGAAAGATCGTTATATTTTTTCTGCAATGTGGACTGTGATTGTCTGAATAAATAAACTTTATTATTGTTATTATTATTATAAATTTCTATCGACTGTAATTAATTCAGATTTTTCCTACCATAAACTTCGGAGATAAGGGGGATTGTATTGTTTTTTTGGAATTTTTCATCATAACTTGAAAATTAAGAGTTGTAAAAAAGTACAAAAATATATTTTAGAATGTGCAAGTAAAGCCCTTTCATATCTTACCCCACTCAACCTAGTAGCAACAATTTGAAATTTAGCCCCCCTTATTTAAAATAAATAAAATAAAAATCTTTTATTTCAGGCGGTATTCAACCCATATTTCACAAATAAAAATCAAATTTAAATTATTATTAAGTACATTGCAACATTGTCATAGTCATTTGGGCCCCTTTACATCAATAATCATATTTTTTTTTATTCTTTCATGTGCAATTTAGTTGGGCAACCATGTTCTAAAACTATTCCAAATTTCAAGTCGATAGCGTAAGTGGTTGCCGAAATATACAGGTGTGACAGACAGACGGACAGACAGACAGACAAAGTCGCACCATAAGGGTTCCTTTTTACCATTTTGGTATCGGAACCCTAAAAAACAACTTGCCATACTTATTTGGTCAAGAAATAAGAGTTTACATTACCCAAGTACTTACTTTGTATGGAAAGCATTTTGTTGTGCGTTGTTAGTTGTTGCGAAAGCTGTTGCTTAAAGAAAAAATTACATAGGTACATACGGGTCGAAATTGATAACCTCATTTTTTTGAAGTGGGCTTTTTTATTCTAAGGTCCACAAAACCGAATAGGTAAGTACATATACAAATTAATGGACTGGAACAAATAAACAAGGATTGTACCCTTCTAGATGTGGAAACAGCATACAACATAAGATTACTAATCATAACTAAAATAAAAGCATTAACAACCTCCCATAGACCCTCCTCTGCCTCCCTGCATCTCCTGCCTGCGCTCACGCAAGCCGCGTGCGTGACAAATTGCATGTTCCAGGAAAAACTCAGCTTAATGATACTCGTAGCTTAATTGCAAGTAATTGCGCCCTAATGGACGCTCTCCGGTTTATAATGTCCTGGTACTTTTGAATGCTCGTGGGGACTATTTTGACCAGTACTTATTTTGTGGTTTTGTTACAGAATACCACATTATTATATACATACATACATACATAACATCACGCCTCTTTTCCGTCGGGGTAGGCAGAGACCACAGTCCTCCACCTGCTACGATCTTGACATACTTCCCTTGCTTCCTGTACTTTCATCAATCCTTTCATACTTTCATATTTCATACTATTTTACTTTCATACTTTCATATTTTACATTTCATATTATTATAAGTACTACCGATTTGAATTAATTAGGTGAATTAGGTGTACTACGGGTATTGATTTGGTATAGTCAACGACAAGTCAAGCTTTACACTTGCAATGCAACTCCAGCCCGTATGTCTATTTAAATAAGAATGGTAAAAAGTCCAATGTGTCAAGCTTGGTGTGCTCTTGACTGTACCTAGCATAATTCTACAGTCAGGAGCACGTCAAGCTTGACACTCGTATTGTGACTAGCTCCTATAGCTACCAAATTGTCATAAGAATGGTACATCCAATGTGTCAAGCTTGACGTGCTTTGACTGTGAAGCGCTATACCGAGAGTCTTTTGTTGAGAAATACTATTCGAAGCATGCAAATTCAAAACTTCGTCCTTAACAATAGAGTAGGATATTGGTTGGATGCTACTTACTGGCAGTTTAAAAATTCATCCAACCCACATTCAACTCTATTGTCAGAGAATGAAGCTATGAATGCGACTGACTGTATCGAAGTTGTATCGTATCGTACTATCGATATATCGAAAATTGTGAATACACACCCTGTTCCGGACTGGACGGGAACCGGAGTAGGTATTTTTAGTGCTCCAAAAGGCACCTTGGCTAATATAGGCTTCAGAAAAACCACAAGTTTGTGGCACGAAGTGATGAAAACTTTTGACGTCTCGTTGCCTAGCTTTGCCTATTTAATCGATTTGGATCTTTGGCTCCCTTTAGACGCATAAAGACCAATACGCATTAAGAGGAATAGTCAATGGCTCACTTTGCACTTGCAATTTTATTGAAAGTCTTTTCATGTCATTTCCTTGTGCAATTGCTTACCTACCATGTTTCTTCTACCTGATGGTTTCACTTAATCGTTTGTTTTTCAAAAGTCGCACTACAATTTGCCGCACGGTGTTTAAACCGTGGGTGTGGGCCAAGGAAGAGCCGGTGTAAAATTAACCGACACCGCCGCACTTCAAAGACGCCGCCGCCCTTTGATCACGCCGCTTCATTGTCTCCCATATGTTGTTTTAATGCTCTTAATTTCGTGTTGTCATGTTAAAAGTTTATTATCCGATGCGCTTTTGTGTTGAACAGAATTCCCAAGTGTTAATTGTTAGTTGAGGAATCAATTTCGGCGGTCGATTGCGTGACTTTGTGGCTCTTCATTGTGAAGTGTCTTGTTTAATATTTTATATTCTATGGTACTGTGTAAGTTACAGTATTTACTACATAATGTAATGAGTTAAGTAGTTACCTAACAATTTATAGTAGGTATGACGGTTCTACCGTCAGCCCAGTAGGTAAGTAAATTTTTCCCTTTTCTGTTTTCAAGAATTTTGAACCAGAATTAACTTTACCAATAGGTAGAACCTACCTACTGTGTTCGTAAAGGGTCTACCTTTGGACCACGATTCTTTTTCGTATAAGTACAGTCAAGAGCACATCAAGCTTGATAATGTTATGTGTGGGTAGTTGCCTTTGGCTGATATCTTTGCCAAAAATCCAAAAATAACTGTAACTATGAATTGTTAATAAAATGAGGTAGGTAGGTGTAGGTAATAGTACTTACATTAAGATGCACGTGCGCTATTTTGGATATTACGGCCGAGACTCAGAAATTGCAGCCCGAGCCGCAGGCGAGGGCGTAATGGAGCCGAGGGTGTAATCACCAAAGCGCACAAGCTTCTTACGTTTTTCAACACATTTGCGAATAAAAACGAATCAAAATCGCGCTTACCTTTTTTTCCTAAGGAAATTTCGTAGACGTTTTTCTCACATTTCTAGGTCACCCTATACCTACACCGGACTTGTGTTTTTGTTCAAGTATTTTCGACGTTCTACACTTATCACTCTTTTTCTTATTGGTAGAAGTCATTTATTTTTTAATTACATTAAACACATTTCACAACAAGATATATCTGTTAAAATGGCGCGCGTATTACTGTTTTCGAAGACACAGATTATACATGCGCGCGCAGGAGACAAGCTATCAAACAGACTACTTTTCAATTTATTTTAAAATTGAATATTTTGTTACTTTAAAGACAAATTTGTAGTTAGTTAGTTGATTTAAATCAATATTTTCGTTTAATTAACGTTTATTTATCATATTATCGAACACAGTTTCTTAATTCATTAAATTATTATGAATGTTATAGATATAGAAACTCCTTGCACCTTGCCGCTATAAAAAACAAAACAAAAATAAAACACTAACCTGTCAAACAGCTTACTCAGCAAGGAGGTCTTTGTTCTGAGGCTCACTCCCATGAATTATTTAATATTGAATATTTTGTTACTTTAAAGACAAATTTGTAGTAAGTTGGTTGATTAATATAAGTATTTCCATGTTATTAGCATTTATTTATCATATTATCGAACACAGTTTACTTTTTCATGAAAATATTATGAATGGTATAGATATAGAAACTCCTTGCATCTTGCCGATAAAAAAAAGACAAAAATTACAACACTAGTGAAATTATAGTAATGAAAAAAGGACGCGTGTTTAATAAGCTGGATTATGGACCTTAATACAGTGCAAATAGAGCTGTTTTATGAGCAAATGTGTTGAAAAACCTTTTTTACGCTAGAGGCCGAAAATGATTTCTGCACGCAGATTAGTTTTCTGAGGTGTAAAAGTAACTGGCACAACGTAAGTAACGTAGTAGACGATCGATCAAAATAGAACTTACGATCTTCAAATCAAGAGCCCAACTTTAACCACCAAGTTAACAATAAATACAAAACTAAACCCTTTTTTTTTTCAGTTAGACTGATATCAAGTGACATTCAGATGAGTTATTTTTAAATATTTTTTGTAAAAAATCTTTCATTTTATAGCGGAAGAGCTTCAAAGGGTTTTTGGTTGTCAGTGAAGAAGCATAGAGGGGTGTTTTATAGCGCAGTAAAATTTGGAAATAGAATTTTGAGTATGAATTCATCACTACACTCATCAGTTGGTGTCTACCCTACAAATTGTATAATGCGCCGTTCGACATAATGCCTAGGCAATTTACAAAATTTCACCTACCTTGTTTAATTTTTGATAGTCATACTTGTGCAAAAAAAACCGGCCAAGTGCGAGTCGGACTCGCGCACTGAGGGTTCCGTACCACCACATAAACATAATTGTATTAGTTGAAATTTCAGTAAGTTAATGTGCTAGATTTTTTGAGTCCGACACGCGCTTGACCAAATTTTATTATTTGTTGTTATTTTATAGCCTATGCACTATAAACATACCAATTTTCAAGTTTGTAAGTGTTCCCGTTTTTAAATAGAACTAAAACAAAAATCGTCTCAGCGACCATCCAACTTGAACCCTCTCTTATATGAATGTTCTTGAAACGGGAGCTCACCACAATTGGTTACCATTAGTTGTGAGAAAAGTTGTAATATTTAATGATTTCAGACTTTTCCCATTATTTGTACTGTGAGACCTAGCTTCTTGCCAAATTTCATAATTTTAGGTCAACGGGAAGTACCCTGTAGGTTTTGCATTTTTGAATAAATGTATGGAGATGAGGACATAAAATGCCATATCTTTTGATTGCGTTGTTGTAAAAAATTTAAATTTTCAGATCTTGTGTGGTTCATGGATCCTAACATGTGGTATTAATTTCAACCTGATACCTTTACCCGTTCGTGAGATAAAGGGTCTTGACAGACAGACAGACAGACAGACAGACAGACAGACAGACAGACAGACGGACAACAAAGTGATCCTATAAGGGTTCCGTTCTTTTTCTTTTGAGGTACGGAACCCAAAAAGCACCTAACTTTATAATTGGCTGGTCATTATGGAAAGATAGAATTATAATGGCCACTGATCATACATGTGGCAAACGATAGAGTAAGAAAATACAAACAAAAAATGTCATGTGATAAATTGCCCTAAGTTATATACTTTCAGAGCTTTTATGCTTCTAGTGTAGCTAGATTCAGTGATATTGTAAAAGTTCTACTAAGTAACATACAAATTTTACCTAAACATAGGATACTTTTTTTATTGTCAATGGGCTTACCTAGTTTCGCAATGTCGCTATTAAACTTACTCCTATGTAAGAAAATAATCTTATGCGTAAAAGCCAAACCTTTAAACTGTTTGTTGTGTAAAAAACCGTGATACATACAGCAGTGGCACCTTGCCGAGTGAGTAGGTGTTAATACGACTCCCTGCTGCGCTGGCGCACAACGATGCGAAGCCGCAAAACATTGGTTTAAAAAAAGATTTTAGGGGTCGCAACTCATTGGGACCAGTATCATAAAGTGTCTACTCACGCTACAATCTCAATCACAATCAGTTGTCGCAATCTGCAGATTGCCATCAGATTGCAACGTAAGTAGGCAGATTGGGACTGACTTCCAACTAATTGTCAAACTACCATCCAATCTTAGCAATCTACAATCTGTCAAACAAGTTATCTCCAAATTTCCACTTTTGGAGCGTGATTGCATGCAATTTTCATACTTTTAGCTCAATGGTCTCAATTTTCCATCTCTATCTATAGAACGTATTTTATCCAATATGTGGCTGTCATTTATTATTGTTGTTAGATAAAAGCAATATTTTTAGCCACTATCATCTTCTTTTCGCCGCTAATTACTTGTAATTTGATGAATCGATGATTCGATGGTAAGCACAAGTCCTGCATGTTCAATTTCGACAATTTTGAAAATTTTAAATTTAGCGGCATGAAATTATGATGAAATTGCTTCGTGAGTAGAACACAGATTCTACAGATTGCCACAATTAATTGTGATGGAAATTGTCACGTGAGGAGGCCCTAATAAGTCGATAATTAGGCAGGCGTAAAGCTGCTTACATTAGAAGTTGCGATAAAAACAAATGAGGTTTGATAGGTGTAATAACAAATAAAGATAGTGTGAAAGTAGACTAGGGGACAGGCAGGCAAGAAAACAATGTTATATTTTACAGTATGTAAGGGGAATAAAGTACAGGCTACGAAATTAAAAGCATTTACATTTATACCTTAAATGGCAGTTTTTCTTGGAGGCTCTAGGGTCTGATAGAGAATCCATACTATACTGGGAGTGAGCCTAGACCCTATCCTATAGGTAATGTTTTCATATACTTAAGTACAGAAGTTCTTAAAGTATGTAAGTAATTAAAATGTAGATATATGCCTGTGAATGGTATTGCATAATTATTGGTAATGTGGATGGAAAGTTCTTTTTGGTCATACCTACGTGGTAAGATTCAGGCACGCACGCAGGGTCCTTTTAAAATGGTGTCTAAAAATTTGGTTTGTTACACAAATCATAAAATTGAATTTTCCAAGAAACATTAATTAAATTTATTTTTATTTAATTTATTCTATAAACAATACCTAAAACATTGTGATATGACACTGCTAATAACCGATTTGAAAATAAAATCTTGCTTCCCTTAAGGGGCTGATAAGAGCTAAATACGCTACACTTGAGCATGTTTTTAACGAAAAATGATGAATATATGGCCGTGAAAAAAATTATGTGATAATTAAGCAACTTTCCAAGAAGATGGCTGACTCTGAACACGAATAAATATATTTTGTTCGCCATGAAATAAATACAAAGTTACCTCCGCTTTTGCTTTTAAACCATTTTTCTTAAGTACCCATTAATCTATGATGCCAAAACTTTTACATATTATGCATAATAATATAGCTGTTTTATAATTATTATTATTGGTACAGATTTTGAGAAAAATGCAAAAACGAGCGAAAATCGTAAAATTGCGCGAATCCGCTCCGTTCTAACACGCACAATCTGTCCTTTGTTAGAAAGGGAGGGAATTTAGCTCTTATCAGCCCCTTAAAAATGCGTTATTTGGGAAGGTGATATTTTGTTTTGTTTTAGGAAAAGTGGTTTTAGTGTCATGGTCTGCTTACAAGTATTAGGTATACGAGGGCCAAACCGAAAAGATCGGGAATAGAATACTCAGGAATAAATTAGATTAAAACCTTTTTGGTTTATGACATGTAGTATTATTTCAAACACAATTCCATTGTTGAATGCAAAAAAAAGTAAAAAAGAAAAGAGTAGTAGCCATTTGAATTTGACAAGTCAGTGGGGAAAATGGAGCTTACGCGGGAACATTTCCGTGCCATAATTTTTCACAACTTTCGTCGAGGTTTATCTCAAGAACAATGTCTCGCCGAGCTTGTTTCTGTTTATGAACTTGAAGCACCCAGTAAAACGACTATATATCGTTGGTATTCTGAGTTTCGTCGTGGACGTTCCTCTCTCACGACAGTTCCTTCTACTGGTCGACCAAAAACAGCGGTAACCATAGAATACAATGGCGGTAACACAAGATAACATCGATGCTGTGCGCCAATTAATAAAAGAAGATAGACATGTGACATACGAGCAGATTCGGGCTTCTCTCAGCATTGGTATGACAGCGATTCAAACTATTTTACATGATGAACTGGGTGTCAAGAAGTTAGTTTCCCGCTGGGTGCCCCATCGTTTGACCGAGGAACAAAAGTCGGCTCGTGTTAATTGGTGTCGGTCTACTCTGCAACGGTTCAATAGAGGGAGCTCAAATGCAGTTTACAATATCGTCTCTGGTGATGAATCGTGGATTTATTCATATGAGCCCGAAAGAAAACATGAATCGGCTGTTTGGGTCTTCGAAGGCGAGGTCAAGCCAACAAAAGTTGTCCGCTCTCATAGCGTGTCGAAAAAAATGGTCGCTTCGTTTGTATCGAAAACTGGTCATGTGGCTACGATTCCTTTACAAGAACGCAGAACGGTTACTGCTGATTGGTACACAATAGTTTGTTTGCCGGAAGTCATAAGAGAACTTCGTAAAATTAATCCGAATCGTCGCATCATTCTTCACCAGGATAATGCGAGCTCACATATCGCTCGCAAAACGATCGCGTTTTTAAATCAGGAAAACGTGGAGTTAATGGACCATCCACCGTATAGCCCTGACTTGAGCCCCAATGATTATTTTACATTCCCAAGAATTAAAGATATGCTACGTGGTCAACGATTTCAAGGCCCAGAAGAGGCAGTCGAAGCTTACAAATTGGCCGTTTCGACTATATCCACTTCAGACTGGAATTACTGTTATAATAATTGGTTTGATAGAATGCAAAAGTGCATCGATTGTCACGGAGAGTACTTCGAAAAACAATGAAAGTAAATATTGTTGTATTATTTTTGTACTTTTTTCTATTCCCGATCATTTCGGTGTAGCCCTCGTATTACTCTATGGTACAAGTAAATTATCCAATATCAATTTGCCTCTCACTCATTTAAATTATCTATTGTTATTTCATAGGTTTTGTCAACATGAGCCTTTCCGTTTATTGGTTACCACTACTGTGGTATTTATCATCAGAACGTTGTTGGTGCTTCGGACGCTACAATTTTAGTGGCCGTTGCTCCCGGCTTCTTTCTTATACAGGGTTATTTTTGGACCCCTAGCCAAATTTAAGTATGTGACTCAGAACGCAAATCTGAATAACCTTACTAAAGAAACATGGGTCGGAAAACGAATTTTGTTTTTGGGTTTCCCATACAAACCTTGCACCAGCAACAGTGGTATTTGTATGGGACGACCAATTTTTTTTTTCGTATTTCGACCCATGCTTCTTTGGGAAAATTGTTCAGTTTCATGTTCTGAGCAATATACAAAAATTTGGCTAGGGGTCCAAAAATAACCCTGTATAGTGACTATAATACCTGCCGACACATAAAATCTGTCTGACGGCCAGGTCTACTCTAAAATAGAGTGGGCTTGTTTACTTTTATTATAATAAGAGTGTCGATTGGGAAGGTCAAATGGCCGTCGTCAGATGTACAAAAACCAGTACCCTCATCAAACCCTAGTTAGCTGACTCCGTCCAAACGGAATGAGGCTTAAGGCAAACAAGAAGATATTTTAATCGTGGAGTTAATTTGCAAAAATTCAAGCTTGTTACAACGAAAGACCATCAAATCGGCCATTAAAAAACTAAACCCCATCCACTTTGACCGGCATTTTCCTATCATTATGGACAGATGTCGTCGGGTGGAAGGGAGGAGGGGGGTGGAACAATTACGCGGGCGCACACTCGCGACTCGCACAATTAAACGAATTTGCCATCCGCGCGCAAAAACACGCCTGCATTGTAGCCCTAGGGTGACCACACGTTTTGTGTCAGCTGTTTCTGCTGGCCGGTAGCCGCTTTTAGCACAGAATAGTAATTTAAGTTCCTATCTTTTCGATCGATATGAGTATAAAATAATCCTATGAAAGCATTAAAAGCTTTGGCGTTATCAATTCATAAGCAATAGCTGTCATCTATAATAATACGTGTGTCCCTTAAAAAGTTTAGTGATAAACAAAATTAAATACTACGTACGGACCTACGGACTAAGGAATGCCTCAAGGATCCACCTTGTGACCACTTTTGTTTCTAATCTATATGATGTGAACGTTTTTAATGCTGTAATGATGTAAAAAACTTTTCATAGATTATTCTTAAGATATATTAAACAAGATGGCCACCCGATAATGTGAGTATAATTTAAGCGGAATGCTGGCGGCGGCAGAGCAGCGAGCAAAAACTATGACAATCGTCCACGCCATAGTGGTGGTGCCGCCGCGGACTACAAAAACGCAGGACATGCGCGCCCGAACGGAACCTCGCTATTTCACCATTTTTTGGTTAAAATTGCTGATAATTAATGGTGAGAAAGACGCTTCCCTCTCGATATTAGTTGGATAAAAAATTGAGTAGTTTTGTAAAATCTGGTAGGAATATCAACTCTCTTAAAGATATCAAAAAGTAATGCTTTGGTAGTAGCATAACTTTCAAAACTGTGGCAATATTTAGTTTTTTTTTACTAAACACTATGTCTTTGGCTGAGTGCTCCAAGCAGGACGACTGCGACAACACTTCCAAAATTGTGTTCTATTTTAGAGTTTTCCTTTCATTTTATTTATTTTATTGATTTCATGTGCCTATTTAGTCCAACAGTGGATGTTATGTTATGATAATCTAAGGAATATGTTCTGATACGTCGACTTTTTTCCTCCGCCCACTAGTACATACGGCCGCACGTCGATGGAAACACTTTGTAATTGGGTCGCTCATTGCGCTCGCAATGTTTTTTTTTTCATCGTGTTTTTTGTGTTGTTTTTCATCGAGTTGAATTTCCGCAAGTGTGTAGCTACACTTTGACTTTGAGTGTGGCCCTGGTTCAGTTTATAATGGTTTTGTTTATATCTACGTCATTGCTACCGTGCGTATGGTACCACTGTATACGTATTACCTGCATAGAGTAATATCCGTATTACCATGTCCTGTGCACGCCATACATTGCACTTTTCATGACTCTTGAATTCTAACAGATGGCGCAACCAACGTCATTCCAGTATTATAAATATGTTTCGTAATATTATAAAGTTTTTAAAGCTAGCACAGCATATTCAACTCATAAGAAGATTATAAGTTATGTTTTCATGATTAAATTTTCGTTTTTACCTATAAAATTTTTAGTTTCAATTTTGTTTCCTTATTAACGCCATCTATTGAACTCCTGCAAAAGCTTTGCTGTGTGATGCAACATTCTCAAGTGCTCTCACGTAGTTCATTTTATAAGTCTAGATGGCGCAATTTTTATGTGCAATATTGTAACTGCACAAAAACGGAATGACCGGAAGTTCTTAAGAAGTTTCTTTGCTTAAATTATAGGTAAAGCGGATTCCACGAAATAATTATGACATAGTTAAGATAAATAAAAAAAAAGTCGATAATTAATTTAGTGTTGAAAATCTGAATGATATTGAATTACAAGAGGATTCCACGAAAGAATATGACTTTGAGTAAACAAATATTTAGTAGTCAAGAAAAGATTTCTTTTTAATAACATGAGGCACAACTTTGTTTCAAAAAAATTGAGAATATTTGTTTTTTATTAATTTCATGAAATGATGCGGTGTTTTGTAAGGAAGCATTTTGCAGTAAACATTGGTTTGCAACCTTTGAACTAAAAAAATCATGACTGACTACCTACTCGTATCGTTTGACGTATCGTTATCAGGTATGTCCACATTTTTATCACTTTACACGGAGGTATACCTATCCAATTTACAAAACGTCGTCGCATTCTTTGGTGGAATGGATATTATTTAAACGTCATATTCTATAGAAGAATCTTAAAATAGTACCAGTAGGTATGTTTTATATCACAGTTCAAAGGCTAGTAGGTAGGTATTGTAGTAATGAGGGCGTCGAGTAATTGAACGGCTCCCGTGCCTTCTGAAGTACGAAATCATCTTACTTTTCCGGCAATTAGGTGATTCATCCTGCAATACCTATCCTAACCAAACTGGAGAAGTCGCATTATCTCATTAAGTGACTTTTGTTTTGCCGTAAGTGTCCCCAACGGGAATGGAACCCAAAACCTACGACCGAGAGCCGAAAGCTGTAACCACTTTATCGCAGAGGCTGAAAATTTAAAATTTGGAACACCTATTTTGTTTGTAATCTAAGTATTCCACGACAGAACGCGGAGTGGTAAACATACATTTTCATTTTAGAAGAAATACCACCTACCAGGAGGCACAGGTTGGTAACCACAATATACCTACTTACCTTCACAGAAAAATGCATACTCGTAAAATGTCATATTTTGACATACCTACAGCTAGTAAAATATTATCCTTTTACTTTGAAAATTGAGGTTATTTTGTTTTAAAACGTCGCGTTCTTTTGTGGAATGGAGTAGGCAGTTTCGTGGAATCGCGTGGAATGAATAGTCGTTATATCGCGTTCTGAGGACCATTTCTTGAATATCACCGGGTGATAGAATATCACTCAAAAAATTCAAATTCACAGATTTTTCATTTCAAAAGTTAAGATTGATCTACGTAAAATATAAAGCAGTCCTTAATTGTTAATTTAAATGTATTCTGATTTACCTTTCAACAGCTTATCAGGGCAAATGTGAATTTATAAAGTCTTAAAAGTGATATTTTATCACCCGGTGATTTTCAATCATTGATTCCCAGGGTCTGTCTATGACTGGTATTTTCTCTCATCATTATATCGCGTTCAGGGTCTGTCTAGATGACGGGTATTTTCATGGGTGACAGGTGGAGAGCCAATGAACGATTCGCTCGCCTTCCCCCACATGCCGCGCTCACCCCCGCGACTCATTTTTTGACTTCTGCGCATTAACGGTCACAGCCAGACTTATTTTGCACGCCGCATACTAGGTCTAGTGGGGTATATATGAAAGGACTTTACTTGTACAGTCAAAAGCACGTAAAGCTTGACACATTGGACTTTGTGCCACGCTTATTCCAGTGAGCTTAGAAGCAGAAGTTGCACTGCGAGAGTCAAGCTTAACCTGCTCTTGACTGTACATTTCAAAATGGTTTTTAGGGTTCCCGATACCAAAATAGTAAAAAAAGGAACCCATATGTTGTGACTTTGTCTTTCTGTCTGTCTGTCACATCTGTATATCTCAGCAACCACTTATGCTATCGACTTGAAATTTGGAATAATTTTAGAATATGGCTCTCCAACCTAATTGCATATTGAAAAATTTATAAAAAAATATGAGCATTAATGTAAAGGGAGCCCAAATAGCGGGGGTAAAATTTCAAATTGTCGTTACTAGGTCGTCGGGTGGGGTATCATATGAAAGGGCTTTGCTTGATTTCAAAATATATTTTTGTATTTTTATACGACTTAGTTTTCAAGTTATGATGAAAAATTACAAAAATAATACCACCTTTATCTCCGGAGTTTGTAAAAGGAAAAATCTGAATTAGTTACAGTCGATAGAAGTTTATGTAAATATTACAGCAAAAATAAAACGATATTTCTCAGTTGCATAGTTTTTTTAGACATTTGCAAAAAAACCTTTACAAACAAATTTAGTTTTGCGGTCCTAAAAATATTTATTTTATTGCTTCCAAAAATACAATAGGTATATCCACAATCGGAACCCTCGGCGCGCGAGTTCGACTCGCACTTGACCGGTTTTTTATATTTTTTTAAATATCAAGTTATATTTAACATGGCTAAAAATACCTTTACCCCCCATATCTTCGAAGTTTGCAACCAAAAAATCAGAATTAAATAAAGTTGATAGAGGATTATGCAAACATTACAGGAAAAATAACTTAAATAACAAACTTCGTTTTGCAGTTCTGAAAATGGACTTAATTGCTTCTAAAAATACTATAAGTAGGTATATAGCAACCATCTGTGCTCGTCTAATTTGCACTTGACCGGTTTTTATTTTTCTTTCCATAAAAACTTTTTCGTAACGAATATGTACGCTATTACTACGTATTAAAGACCATATTCTACGCAGCACAAAAGTTTGCGTGAGTTTTTCGTGTTTTATCGTACATTGCTTAATCGTTTACAATTTGATTATTTGTACGGCTAAACAAAGCGGCATTGTACGTAAAATCGCACAAAAAAATTGCCTGAACAGGGTCTAAAGTTGGCTTGCTTGGGTGACAAAAACTGCACGCGACGTTGCCAATTCGTGCATCTTGCGATCTTGCTTGTCACTTTACCTACAAACATGCGATCGCAGATTATTTGCACTATTAAATCACCATCAATTGTTCTTAGGGCTCCCGCACACGACCGAGAATCGGTGGCCGATTTTTTGTCGGCATCCCGCTCTGACGTGTTATCACCTGAATCTTCCGTCCTTGTCCTGGCCGATAATCGCCCACCGATTCTCGGTCGTGTGCGGGAGCCCTAAATCGGGCTATGACAGTTATTTTTTATGACAGCACATTTTGTATGAGAGGCAGATGTTATTTCTTCGTATTTCGCGCTATGTTTCTTGGGAAGATGTTCAGTTTGATGGGCAGAGTTACCTCTTCCAGTTTCCGAGATGATAAAAATCAACAACATCAACATTCAACAATAGTAAAGACTTTTTTGAGCATAAGAATCTCTAAAAGGTCAGCGCCTACATTTTTTGAAATAAGAACGGTATCGTGTCAGGCTTGATGTGCTCTTGACTGTACCCACCTGCTTATACCACGTGAATCATGACATTTTCTGTAAAGACAAGGTGGCCTTATGTACAGTTAACGACAGGTCAAGCTTGACACTCGTAGTCGTACGTAGTGCGACTCTAGCCCGTATGCCTATTGAAAAAAGAACGATACAAACTCCAATGTGTCAAGCTTGATCTGTCGTTAACTGTACCTAAGTACTTAAGTAGGCAATTTCTAGGTTCGCACGGCCGCTTGTCGGTGGAAACACTTTGACCTAGCGGTGTGAAGTTAGCTGAAAAAGTTAGCTGAATTTGATAACCCGACCAAATTGAGGAGGTTATTTTCGGAAAATGGTTTAAAAGCCCCAAAACGGGTGGAAAATGATCAAAAACCGAATAAAACTAAAAGAAAATTGCTTTTCCAGCTAGGACGAGAGCCCACAAACACTAAAACTCGTAAAAACTAAGGTGGTTCTAAAAACATCACGAATCGCTGTTTCGAGGCTAAATATGATTTTCTAAGTCGAATAAAGTATAAATTTAGTAAAATAACACAAAACCCACTATTACACATGCTAAATAAACTTCCTATATACAGAAAACCGAAAATAAATGAGCATGAAAACAATGTAAAAGTGTTTTATTTCATTCAAAAATATACAGTTTTTCAGAGGCTTGTAGCGACTACCACAGACCAGGTACATCCATAAATCTGGTATCAGGAGAAAGGAGGCTTCAATAGCTGTTCAAAAATATAGGTTTAAACTAACTGGATATGATCAGATTGTCGCAAAAGCCTACCATACAAGCATACTCGCCCATCTAGAATCCGCTAACGCGATGTCATTGTTCAGTGGCTTGGAGTTTCTACCACGGACCGCTAACAGTCTTAAAACTGGCAGCATTAGAAAGAATTTATCAAAAGCTTTTAGAAAATAAGCAAAACAATCAAATTTTTGCAATCTGATTGCAAGAAAACTATAATTTTCAAATGACACACCTAACTTCTAATACGCTTGACTTATATTAAGAGGCTTGTAGCATCTACGACAGACCAGGTACATCCACAAATTTAGTACCATTATAAAAGAGGCTTCAATAGCTTTCCAAAAATGTAGGTTTAAACGAGCTGGTTATGGTCAGATTGCCGCAAGAGCCTACCACACGAACATAATCGCCCATCTAAAATCCGTTAAGGTGATGTCAATGTTCAGTGGCTTGAAGCGCCTACCATAGACCAGGTACATCCACAAATCTGAAACCATTAGACAGAAGGCTTCAATAGCTATCTAAAAATATAGGTTCAAACCAACTGGATATGGTCAGATTGCCGCAAAAGCCTACCACACAAGCATACTCGTCCATCTTAAATCCGCTAACGTGATGTCAATGTTCAAAGGCTTGTGGCGCCTACCACAGACTAGGTACATCCACAAATCTGTTACCATTAGAAAGAAGGTTTCAATAGCTGTCCAAAAATATAGGTTTTAACCAACTGGATATCGTCAGATTGCTGAAAAGCCTACTACACAAGCATACTCGTCCATCTTAAATCCGCTAACGTGATGTCAATGTTCAGTGGCTTGTAGCGCCTACCACAGACCAGGTACATCCACAAATCTGATTCCATTAGAAAGAAGGTTTCAATAGCTGTCCAAAAATATAGGTTTCAACCAACTGGATATCGTCAGACTGCTGAAAAGCCTACCACACAAGCATACTCGTCCATCTAAAATCCGCTAACGTGATGTCAATGTTCAGTGGCTTGTGGCGCCTACCACCGACTAGGTACATCCACAAATCTGGTAGGATTAGAAAGAAGGCTTCAATAACTGTCCAAAAATATAGGATTTAACCAACTGGATATCGTCAGATTGCCGCAAAAGCCTACCACACAAGCATACTCGTCCATCTTAAATCCGCTAACGTGATGTCAATGTTCAGTGGCTTGTGGCGCCTACCACAGACCAGGTACATCCACAAATCTGATACCATTAGAAAGAAGGTTTCAATAGCTGTCCAAAAATATAGGTTTCAACCAACTGGATTTCGTCAGATTGCTGAAAAGCCTACACACAAGCATACTCGTCCATCTTAAATCCGCTAACGTGATGTCAATGTTCAGAGGCTTGTGGCGCCTACCACAGACCAGGTACATCCACAAATCTGATACCATTAGAAAAAAGGTTTCAATAGCTGTCCAAAAATATAGGTTTTAACTAACTGGATATCGTCAGATTGCTGAAAAGCCTACACACAAGCATACTCGTCCATCTTAAATCCGCTAACGTGATGTCAATGATCAGAGGCTTGTGGCGCCTACCACAGACTAGGTACATCCACAAATCTGTTACCATTAGAAAGAAGGTTTCAATAGCTGTCCAAAAATATAGGCTTGAACCAACTGGATATCGTCAGATTGCTGAAAAGCCTACTACACAAGTATACTCGTCCATCTTAAATCCGCTAACGTGATGTCAACGTTCAGTGGCTTGTGGCGCCTACCACCGACTAGGTACATCCACAAGTCTGGTAGTATTAGAAAGAAAGCTTCAATAGCTGTCCAGAAATATAGGTTTAAACCAACTGGATTTCGTCAGATTGCCGCAAAAGCCTACCACACAAGCAAACTCGTCCATCTAAAATCCACTAACGTGATGTCAATGTTCAGTGGCTTGTGGCGCCTACCACAGACCAGGTACATCCACAAATCTGATACCATTAGAAAGAAGGTTTTAATAAATGTCCAAAAATATAGGTTTCAACTAACTGGATATCGTCAGATTGCTGAAAAGCCTACACACAAGCATACTCGTCCATCTAAAATCCACTAACGTGATGTCAATGTTCAGTGGCTTGTGGCGCCTGCCACAGACCAGGTACATCCACAAATCTGATAGAAAGAAGGTTTCAATAGCTGTCAAAAAATATAGGTTTGACCCAACTGGACATCGTCAGATTGCTGCAAAGTCTACCACAAAAGTATACCCGTCCATCTAAAATCCGCTAACGTGATGTCAATGTT
The DNA here is from genome assembly GCA_947532105.1 of Athrips mouffetella. Taxonomy (NCBI): domain Eukaryota; kingdom Metazoa; phylum Arthropoda; class Insecta; order Lepidoptera; family Gelechiidae; genus Athrips; species Athrips mouffetella. The sequence goes on along the minus strand of OX383976.1, from coordinate 3,074,769 downwards.
AAGTGGCTTGTGGCGCCTACCACAGACCAAGTACATTATCAAATCTGTTATCATTAGAAAGAAGGTTTCAATAGCTGTCCAAAAACATAGGCTTGAACAAACTGGATGTCGTCAGATTGCTGAAAAGCCTACACACAAGCATACTCGTCCATCTTAAATCCGCTAACGTGATGTCAATGTTCAGTGGCTTGTGGAGCCTACCACAGACCAGGTACATCCACAAATCTATTACCATTAGAAAGAAGGTTTCAATAGCTGTCCAAAAATATAGGTTTCAACCAACTGAATATAGTCAGATTACCGCAAAAGCCTACCATACAAGCATACTCGCCCATCTAAAATCCGCTAACGTGATGTCAATGTTCAGTGGCTTGTGGCTCCAACCACAGACTAGGTACATCCACAAATCTGATTCCATTAGAAAGACGGTTTCAATAGCTGTCCAAAAATATAGGTTTCAACCAACTGAATATAGTCAGATTACCGCAAAAGCCTACCATACAAGCATACTCGCCCATCTAAAATCCGCTAACGTGATGTCAATGTTCAGTGGCTTGTGGCGCCTACCACAGACTAGGTACATTCACAAATCTGATACCATTAAAAAAAAGATTTTAATAGCTTTTGAAAAATATAGGTTTCAACCAACTGAATATCGTCAGATATCTGAAAAGCCTACCACACAAGCATACTCGTCCATTTTAAATACGCTAACGTGATGTCAATGTTCAGTGGCTTGTGGCGCCCACCACAGACCAGGTACATCCACAAATCTGATACCGTTAGAAAGAAAGTTTCAATAACGGTTCAAAAATATAGGTTTCAACTAGCTGGTTATAGTCAGCTCGCCGTAAGAGCTTATCTTACAAACATACTTACCACTCTAGTGACGGCTAACGAGACCACAATTTGCGGTGGCTCGTTACATCTTACCACAGAAATAGTGAACGCATGAGAAAAAGGCAAATAAAAAGGCATGAAAACAAAGCAAACAATCTCTTTTATTTCAAACCCAATTTACCAAATTTTCAGAAGCTCATAGAGCCTACCACCGACTAGGTGCATCCACAAATCTGGTAGCATTAGAAAGGAGGCTTCAATAGCTGCCAAAAAGCATATTTCAGATGGACGAGTAGTGTGGTAGGCTTTTCAGCAATCTGACGATATCCAGTTGTTTGAAACCTATATTTTTAGACAACTATTAAAACCTACTTTATAATGGTATCAGACTTGTGGATGTACCTGGTCTGATGTAGGCGCCACAAGCCACTGAACATTGACATCACGTTAGCGGATTTTTAAAGGACGACTATGCTTGTGTGGTAGGCTTTTCAGCAATCTGACGATATCCAGTTGGTTAAAACCTATATTTTTAAAAAGCTATTAAAATCTTTTTTCTAATGGTATCAGATTTGTGAATGTACCTGGTCTGTGGCAGGCGCCACAAGCCACTGAACATTGACATCACGTTAGTGGATTTTAGATGGACGAGTATGCTTGTGTGGTAGGCTTTTTCGGCAATCTGACGATATCCAGTTGGTTGAAACTTATATTTTTAAAAATCTATTAAAATCTTTTTTCTAATGGTATCAGATTTGTGAATGTACCCGGTCTGTGGCAGGCGCCACAAGCCACTGAACATTGACATCACGTTAGCGGATTTTAGATGGGCGAGTATGCTTGTATGGTAGGCTTTTGCGGTAATCTGACTATATTCAGTTGGTTGAAACCTATATTTTTGGACAGCTTTTGAAACCTTCTTTCTAATGGTAACAGATTTGATAATGTACTTGGTCTGTGGTAGGCGCCACAAGCCACTTAACATTGACTTCACGTTAGCGGATTTTAGATGGACGAGTATACTTTTGTGGTAGTCTTTGCAGCAATCTGACGATATCCAGTTAAGTTAAACCTATATTTTTGGACAGCTATTGAAACCTTCTTTCTAATGGTATTAGATTTGTGGATGTACCTGGTCTGTGGTAGGCGCCACAAGCCACTGAACATTGACATCACGTTAGTGGATTTTAGATGGACGAGTATACTTTTGTGGTAGACTTTGCAGCAATCTGACGATATCCAGTTGGGTCAAACCTATATTTTTAAACAGCTATTGAAACCTTCTTTCTAATGGTAACAGATTTGTGGATGTACCTGGTCTGTGGTAGGCGCCACAAGCCTCTGAACATTGACATCACGTTAGCGGATTTAATATGGACGAGTATGCTTGTGTGTTGGCTTTTCAGCAATCTGACGATATCCAGTTGGTTGAAACCTATATTTTTGGACAGCTATTGAAACCTTCTTTCTAATGGTAACAGATTTGAGGATGTACCTGGTCTGTGGTAAGCGCCACAAGCCTCTGAACAATGACATCACGTTAGCGGATTTTAGATGGACGAGTATGCTTGTGTGGTAGGCATTTCAGCAGTCTGACGATATTCAGTTGGATGAAACCTATATTTTTGGACAGCTATTGAAACCTTCTTTCTAATGGAATCAGATTTGTGCATGTACCTGGTCTGTGGTAGGCGCTACAAGCCACTGAACATTGACATCACGTTAGCGGATTTAAGATGGACGAGTATGCTTGTGTAGTAGGCTTTTCAGCAATCTGACGATATCCAGTTGGTTTAAACCTATATTTTTATACAGCTATTGAAACCTTCTTTCTAATGGTAACAGATTTGTGGATGTACCTGGTCTGTGGTAGGCGCCACAAGCCTCTGAACATTGACATCACGTTAGCGGATTTAAGATGGACGAGTATGCTTGTGTGTTGGCTTTTCAGCAATCTGACGATATCCAGTTGGTTGAAACCTATATTTTTGGACAGCTATTGAAACCTTCTTTCTAATGGTATCAGATTTGTGGATGTACCTGGTATGTGGTAGGCGCCACAAGCCACTGAACATTGACATCACGTTAGTGGATTTTAGATGGACGAGTATGCTTGTGTGGTAGACTTTTTCGGCAATCTGACGATATCCAGTGGGTTGAAACCTATATTTTTAAAAATCTATTAAAATCTTTTTTCTAATGGTATCAGATTTGTGAATGTACCTGGTCTGTGGCAGGCGCCACAAGCCACTGAACATTGACATCACGTTAGCGGATTTTAGATGGGCGAGTATGCTTGTATGGTAGGCTTTTGCGGTAATCTGACTATATTCAGTTGGTTGAAACCTATATTTTTGGACAGCTTTTGAAACCTTCTTTCTAATGGTAACAGATTTGATAATTTACTTGGTCTGTGGTAGGCGCCACAAGCCACTTAACATTGACTTCACGTTAGCGGATTTTAGATGGACGAGTATACTTTTGTGGTAGTCTTTGCAGCAATCTGACGATATCCAGTTAAGTTAAACCTATATTTTTGGACAGCTATTGAAACCTTCTTTCTAATGGTATTAGATTTGTGGATGTACCTGGTCTGTGGTAGGCGCCACAAGCCACTGAACATTGACATCACGTTAGTGGATTTTAGATGGACGAGTATACTTTTGTGGTAGACTTTGCAGCAATCTGACGATATCCAGTTGGGTCAAACCTATATTTTTAAACAGCTATTGAAACCTTCTTTCTAATGGTAACAGATTTGTGGATGTACCTGGTCTGTGGTAGGCGCCACAAGCCTCTGAACATTGACATCACGTTAGCGGATTTAATATGGACGAGTATGCTTGTGTGTTGGCTTTTCAGCAATCTGACGATATCCAGTTGGTTGAAACCTATATTTTTGGACAGCTATTGAAACCTTCTTTCTAATGGAATCAGATTTGTGCATGTACCTGGTCTGTGGTAGGCGCTACAAGCCACTGAACATTGACATCACGTTAGCGGATTTAAGATGGACGAGTATGCTTGTGTAGTAGGCTTTTCAGCAATCTGACGATATCCAGTTGGTTTAAACCTATATTTTTATACAGCTATTGAAACCTTCTTTCTAATGGTAACAGATTTGTGGATGTACCTGGTATGTGGTAGGCGCCACAAGCCACTGAACATTGACATCACATTAGCGGATTTAAGATGGACGAGTATGCTTGTGTAGTAGGCTTTTCAGCAATCTGACGATATCCAGTTGGTTAAAACCTATATTTTTGGACAGCTATTGAAACCTTCTTTCTAATGGTATCAGATTTGTGGATGTACCTGGTATGTGGTAGGCGCCACAAGCCACTGAACATTGACATCACGTTAGCGGATTTAAGATGGACGAGTATGCTTGTGTGTTGGCTTTTCAGCAATCTGACGATATCCAGTTAGTTGAAACCTATATTTTTGGACAGCTATTGAAACTTTCTTTCTAATGGTATCAGATTTGTGCATGTACCTGGTCTGTGGTAGGCGCCACAAGCCACTGAACATTGACATCACGTTAGCGGATTTTAGATGGACGAGTATGCTTGTGTGGTAGGCATTTCAGCAGTCTGACGATATCCAGTTGGATGAAACCTATATTTTTGGACAGCTATTGAAACCTTCTTTCTAATGGAATCAGATTTGTGCATGTACCTGGTCTGTGGTAGGCGCTACAAGCCACTGAACATTGACATCACGTTAGCGGATTTAAGATGGACGAGTATGCTTGTGTAGTAGGCTTTTCAGCAATCTGACGATATCCAGTTGGTTTAAACCTATATTTTTATACAGCTATTGAAACCTTCTTTCTAATGGTAACAGATTTGTGGATGTACCTGGTATGTGGTAGGCGCCACAAGCCACTGAACATTGACATCACATTAGCGGATTTAAGATGGACGAGTATGCTTGTGTAGTAGGCTTTTCAGCAATCTGACGATATCCAGTTGGTTAAAACCTATATTTTTGGACAGCTATTGAAACCTTCTTTCTAATGGTATCAGATTTGTGGATGTACCTGGTATGTGGTAGGCGCCACAAGCCACTGAACATTGACATCACGTTAGCGGATTTAAGATGGACGAGTATGCTTGTGTGTTGGCTTTTCAGCAATCTGACGATATCCAGTTAGTTGAAACCTATATTTTTGGACAGCTATTGAAACTTTCTTTCTAATGGTATCAGATTTGTGCATGTACCTGGTCTGTGGTAGGCGCCACAAGCCACTGAACATTGACATCACGTTAGCGGATTTTAGATGGGCGAGTATGCTTGTATGGTAGGCTTTTGCGACAATCTGATCATATCCAGTTAGTTGAAACCTATATTTTTGAACAGCTATTGAAGCCTTCTTTCTCCTGGTTCCAGATTTATGGATATACCTGGTCTGTGGTAGTCGCTACAAGCTTCTGAAAAACTGTATATTTTTGAATGAAATAAAACACTTTCACATTGTTTTCAATCTCATTTATTTCCGGTTTTCTGTATATAGGAAGTTTATTTAGCATGTGTAATAGTGGGTTTTGTGTAATTGTACTAAATTTATACTTTATTCGACTTAGAAAATCATATTTAGCCTCGAAACAGCGATTCGTGATGTTTTTAGAACCACCTTAGTTTTTACGAGTTTTAGTGTTTGTGGGCTCTCGTCCTAGCTGGAAAAGCAATTTTCTTTTAGTTTTATTCGGTTTTTGATCATTTTCCACCCGTTTTGGGGCTTTTAAACCATTTTCCGAAAATGACCTCCTCAATTTGGTCGGGTTATCAAATTCAGCTAACTTTTTCTGCTAACTTCACACCGCTCTTTGACCTTGGGGTCTCTGGTTTCAGGCGTTTCTAGCGTAGCGCTGGTTCAGCTTATACTTGTTTTGTTTCTACGTGCTTGCTGCCGTACGTACGAAATATTTTTTAGGTAGGTAGGTAGAAACAGTTGAGAGCACTTCGAGGTTGACACACTGGACTTTCAATACCATTCTTATTCTTTCAGCCGCAGGAACTAAAGTTAAGCTGTGAGTCTCAAGGTTGACCAGCTTTGACTGTACCTACCTTCACAGCAAAGCATTAGACGTCCCTCACTTGACCTAATAAATAACGATAGTTTAAAGTATTACCCCTCCATATTTGGGACCCATTTGCAGTCATAAATAACAAATATATTTTTTTATTTCATAATAATAATAGTTGGGCTAGCATATTTTAAAAGTAGTTAGAACGTGATTAGTGATTTGATTACGTGAGTAGTAGCTGAGTTAAATGGGTGTGACAGAACATTTTGGTTCGGAACCCTAATAACACATAATTTTAAATTTACAGCAATTATGTAATCCATATTTATAAGAACGCCATCTATGGTAGTGTGAGCATAACGCCATCTAGTTGACACGAACGAAAGAATGATAGCGATTTTGTCAGTCCTAATTGATGTCTTGTTAGTTCCTAATACCACCAATACTAATTATGGCGCTCTAATAGTTAGTATTAGGCGGGTTCCAAGTTTAGTATGGCGATGAGCTCTCTGTTACGCCCAGTATTATATTACTGTATTACTCACCAAATCCGTCCCAAATGGTTTTAATTAAATGATCGGGACAATGTTTACTTTCTTGCTGAATGTCCATTATTTTACGCTATCAATATTAATGTACGCGTCATTTCTTTTCATACTTAAAAAATGACAATTACAATGATTAATGGGTAATTAGGCACTTCTACTCGCTCGAATTAACAACTAATTTACAATTAAATGGATGAAACCTGTTTAATTAATGAGTACAAGCAGCCGATATCATTTACAAAGAGTTCCTTCGCAAACGTTTCTTACGTAAATAATTCCACGAATATAAATAAATGTCCTCAAGCTGTTTTCATACAAAAAAATAATATTTTTCAGACAGATTTGGCAAATAACCGTATGGTCGAACTAGTATAAACGTGCTGTAAATATTTCAAAGAGTCAAACTCGGAAATAGGCTGACTGATCATAAGATAATTGATAACTAAACTAAATAAAATAAATAAATAAATAAATAAATAAAATAAATAAATAAATAAAATAAATAAATAAAATAAATAAATAAATAAATAAATAAATAAAATAAATAAATAAAATAAATAAATAAATAAATAAATAAATAAATAAAATAAATTAATTAATTAATTAATTAATTAATAAATAAATAAAATAAAATAAAACTTATAGGTACAACGTGTAACGGAAAGGTGTGATAATACTAAGGGTGCAAATCTGCCCAAGGGTGAAAAGTTGTTCAGTTTCATGGGCAGATTCACACCCTTTAGTATAATCACACCATTCTGTTACACGTTGTATACAGCAACGCACGCAAAGCCTAAACTAAGCTACGACTAGTCTAGCTAGCTAGACTAGAAGAATGAAATTTTGTAAAATATTTCGTTTTATAACTTAGGAAGACTAGAAGGAGCACTGATAGGAGGAGGTCTTCAAAAACAATAATTTATAATCTACTAAAAATAATAAACTTGAGAAATGTTCTGAACGATTACAACAGAACAAAAAATACTGTAAAAATTTCCATCAGTTTTGTCAATGACATTAATGAAAAAATTTTATCCGATATTCATAAACATATTATATGGGTCTGTTTTTTTCCTGTGCGCTTAGTTACCTATTGATCAACCACGCACGTACATACCTTGGGAGGTAGCTATTCTTAATTGTCATCCGACCAAGTTTTGCCATTGCAATTGATATTTCAGTTTTTGCTCAATTTACCATTTACTGTAAGACCATAAGGCTTTTTTAAGTGGAAATAGTTAACCATTATTTATACACTCCGTATTTAATTTTAAGATCGAATTTTTATTGACGCTGTTTTATTGTATGTACAACGTGTAATTCCAAATTCGCAAAACCTCTCGGGGTAGTTCTAGCTATATATAACTGAACAAATTTTGTTCTACACCTTTTGGAAATAAAATAAAATAATTGGTTCTATATAGAAATCGACCGTATCAAGTTTTAATTTGGTATGAAGACATTTTTTTTATTTAAATTTTTATTGCTATGTTGACATATATTTTTGTAATATGAGCTAAATTTATGCTTGAAATAAATGATTATTATTATTTAAATTTCCAAAAGTTGTAAAACAAAAGTTGTTGTGTTACATGTGTGGAATTATCACCCGAGATGTGTATTAAGAATTATGTACACGTTGTATAAGGCACATTGAAGGATGCTCCCTCCTCTTATGTTTTACAAATCTATGGTTGGCCAAGATCTACTTGAGGCAGTTGTAATAAAAAAGAGAAATAATAACAAAATTTATGATTGTGCATCAAAATTCCTAACTGTGCATTAAAAATAATTATTGTGCATCAAAAAGTTTTAGGTTGGGTTAGGTTAGGGCTGCCATCCGTCCGGGTTTCCCCGGATTTGTCCTAGTTTGGAAGACGTCCGGGGAGCGTCCGGGCGGGGTTTAAATTGTAGTCCGGGTGCAACCCGGACTACAATAAAAGTCCGGGTTTTCGATCAGGTCCCGTTCCCATAATTTATGTAAAACCTATGGGTTAGGTATTTCACCGCACTCGTTGCCGACGCTATTTTACTACGCGAGCGGCGAGTGGGGCGTGTACAATTTGCGTGTACAATTTTTCTTATTTACTTTAAACTGGTCTTTCCATATAGTTTCGTCACATAATCGAAGCCAATCTACATTTATGTAATGCTAGTTTGTTATTATTTAATTTTTTAGTTTATTTAAGTATTTCTTTTTTTAGGTACATTTAGTGTTACCAAAAAGTTAAAATTAATAATATACCTAGTATCTAAATATATAAAAAGAGCTTGTCCTGAAGTGACTGATTCATCAACGCCGAGCCGTAACCGCTATAGATACAGATCTGAAATTTTGTACACAGGTTCTATGCACGTTAAGACTATCCACTAAAAAGGATTTTGGAAAATTCATCTCCCAAGGGGGTGAAATAAGGGATGAAAGTTTGTATAAAAGTCCTTTGTTTCTTGAGCTAGATTCACACGAATTTGAATTTAAGTTTTTGGTAAAAAATAAAAAATAAAAATAAAATCACCTTTCAAGGGGTCAAAAAGGGGATATTTTTTTTTCGTTTGTTGATCTATAAGCCTTTTATTTTTAAAGATAGAATTATAGAAATTTGGTTTTGAGCTCTTGATAAAAATAAAAAAGCACGTAATTTTTATTTTTTCAAAATTCATCTCTAAAGGGAGTGAAATAAGGGGTGAAAGTTTGTATGAAAGTCCTTTATTTCTAGAGCTACATTCACACAAATTTGATTTTAAGCATTTGGTAAAAAATAAAGAAACACTTGTTTAAGCATTTCTTAAAAACCACCCGTCAAGGGGGTGAAAAAGGGGATGATTTTTTTCCGTATGTTGGTCTATAAGTCTTTCGTTTTTAAAGGTAGAATTATACAAATTTGGTTTTGAGCTCTCCGTAAAAATAAAATGTACGTGTTTTAGCATGTTTAGAAATTCATCCCCTAATGTGATGAAATGAGGTATTAAAGTTTGTATAGAAATCCTACAGTTTTGTCTTAAGGTATCTACTTGAAATTTGGATTGAAGCTACTAATAAGAAATAAAGAAATAATTGTTTCAGAATTTTTTAGATATCATCCTCCAAAGGGGTGAAATAAGGGATGAAAGTGTATATGAAAATCCTACAATTTGACACAAGAACGATTAAACACACTATATTTCATGCAACAAAAGAGGCTTATAATTAATGTTTTCTTCTGTTAAGTACGGAGTAAAATTTATTTTAATCAAGATGTAATTGAATGAAAAAAGTGTTGAAATGTCCGGGGTGAAAGCTCCAAAATCCGGGGAACTTACGCTTCCGGTCCTAGGGGGCAGGTTTTAGAGATGGCAGCCCTAGGTTAGGTTGACTCGCGAACACAACGCACGAGCCAAGTGAGCGAAGCGAGCGTGCCGCTGCAGCCGCCGTTGAATGTCAGACAGAAATTAGTGGCTAAAAAAGTTTTATTTAGTTGCACGTTGTTTGTGGCTGAGTTAGTAATTTATAATGCAATAATGCTATTCAAAAGAAGTCTAATGTTTTTAAAAGAAGTCTGTATAATTAACACCCATAAAAAAAGGGAAGGGACCTTTGAGTATGTATGACTCATCATTGGTACCCATACGTTTGACAATATTTTTTAGAAAACCCTGTTCATAAGTCTTTACAAGAGTATTGTCAGTGTGTTCTCCTAGCTAGAATATTTGCGATAGTACCTATATTAAGCATATTTTCTTTGAGAATAAACTTCTTAAAAATAAAATTTTTGATTACGATATTAAAAACATTAAGTTCCTGAAAATTTTAGTCCGGCTCTTTCGCTCTATACGCCGACCGGCGTCCACGCAAGCGTTCTTAATTAGGCATTCCTCTGGCATCGACGCGGGCGCAGGCGGCGGCGTCTTTGTGCGCAGAGCCCATTGATCTATAGAAAACATTGGATGATTTAAAACCACGACAAAGACAGAACATAGCATTGTCTTATTTACTCATATATTGTATTTTGATACACAAGATAGAAGGCGGCGCTAACGTACCGCTTAATTTATAATAAAGAAATTGTAATTTTGATGTAGGTACTTATTCATATTTCTGGACCTTATTCTACAGGATAAATACAATATGTAACTTTTTTAATTCATGTCAAATATCATAATCTGATTATATCCAGTTAGTTGAAACCTATATTTTTGAACAGCTATTGAAGCCTCCTTTCTCCTGATACCAGATTTATGGATGTACCTGGTCTGTGGTAGTCGCTACAAGCCTCTGAAAAACTGTATATTTTTGAATGAAATAAAACACTTTTACATTGTTTTCATGCTCATTTATTTCCGGTTTTCTGTATATAGGAAGTTTATTTAGCATGTGTAATAGTGGGTTTTGTGTTATTTTACTAAATTTATACTTTATTCGACTTAGAAAATCATATTTAGCCTCGAAACAGTGATTCGTGATGTTTTTAGAACCACCTTAGTTTTTACGAGTTTTAGTGTTTGTGGGCTCTCGTCCTAGCTGGAAAAGCAATTTTCTTTTAGTTTTATTCGGTTTTTGATCATTTTCCACCCGTTTTGGGGCTTTCAAACCATTTTCCAAAAAAACATCCTCAATTTGGTCGGTTTATCAAATTCAGCTAACTTCACACCGCTATATAAACATTATTTACTTCATTTTATTTTCATAATATCTGAGGGCCCAATTTATGCCTGAGAATTTTTAAAGACTAAAAGCAAAAATTTATAAATTTATCTTCTAGAATGACCACTAGAAAATATGAAACGAATTTAGTATATGTACAACCCGAATAACGAATTTAGTACAGAGTCGAATAGGATTACCACCTTTAGCCTAGTTAGTAAAAAAGTTTGGTTCTTTTCTTATATTTAATACACTTTCTCACAAAAAAATATTCAGTGTCTGTCCAGTATCATCGTCATATCCATGGCAGTGTACAATGCAGCCATTCAGATGCCAGTCCAATAAAGCTTGAACTTCGAACGTCTTTCAATATCAAACGACGACGGTAGAGTAAAGAGGTCATACAGAATGGTTATGATGGAAGATTATTGCAGCTTGGTAAGTGTGTTGGTAAGGATGGTAAGAATGGGTTCTGTAGGAAACGCCAGTGAGCAGGAGTGATAAAGCAACAAATGGGTGGAAAATGAACATGCTTCTTTAGTACTTTGACTTATTTAGTGTATGTTCTTCTTATACTTTTACCAACAAAAACATTACAATATTCGTAGGCATGTTATGATATGACAGCTTTAAGTCTTATGTCTCTTAGGTCTTAGAATACTTTATGACAAAACAAAGCCTCGTACCCACTACCCCAATATTTGTAAAACCATGCAGTAGATCAGAGGAACCCTACTATGATTTCCATACTTTTAACTCACTCACAACGGAAGAAGGTGCATTATTCTTTGTGCAATGTTTATAGCCTAGCATAGGTGTTATTACATTACATCGATGTACGGAAGGGCCCTAATTATGTATTCTCGGGATGCCCATCAGAAAGGAACAACAAAGGCCAGTCTTTCTTGTGTCTAAGAGGTGAAGCATGCCGTGAATTTGACTGTATTGTATCGTTCGAAGATTTTTGGGTGCTTTTGAAACCTTTTTGAGACAGATGAAAGTTAAGTTCACACCATAACACACAAATATTGAAATGCAGCTTATATAATAATAGAGCTAGTAGTCATTAAGCCATGTCAGAAACCCAATTGGCAACCCATTGCTGCTGCTTCAAACTCTCGTCAACAATGTTACTCAATTGATGTTACTCAGCTCAGCAATGCTGGCCCAACGGTGACGGGTACACCTTAATTAAAGTTTAAAATCGAAAGAAATACTTACGGATAATTTTCCCTTTATTCATATTTCATGTTATGGGGAAATGAGTTTGAAAATGAAATTATTGCCATTTTGAAAATATTCTGTTATATGTCTTTGAGGTAGTTCCATATTAAACCAATCGTCTATGAATGACTGAAAACCTGCTGTTAATAGTGACAACAATTTATCAAAACTTCTTCCCCTCATTTTTAACTTGTGTACCACTTAAACAGCACTTTTGAATTTTTCATTTGATAGTTTTACTTTATATGTCTCTGCTGCTGTAGGTATTAAATAAATTCACAAACTAAATTCTCAAAGTCACCTGCCTACCTCTCATAACTCTCCTGAACTATTACTTTCACATAAAAAACTACAGTAATAATCTTTAGAACCTCTCAATTACCCAACACTTTTATTGCAGCAATTTTGTGAAATAAAATCCATCCCTATAGGCCAGATACACTTAATTTTATATGTGGCCCATTGTCAATCCATCTTGCTCCAGCGCAGGGAAGATAGAGGGAGAAGGAGAAAATTACCACTGATTGCAGTGAGCCGTACACGAATTAGGCCCTTTTCGTCTTTTTTTCACTTCTTTAATGCCCTGTTCATGCGTTCAGGGCTTTTATCGGAACATATGCAGGAGAGCGCACCGGCTCCGGCCGACCGGTTTCGTTTCTTTGCCTTTGAAACACCGCGCCGCGTTTGAATTGTTCGAAATTTGAATCAGTCTGCTGCTTCACATCTAGGGGTGAAGACGTACTTAAAATTTTCTCTCAAAACAAACATGCCTTCGATAGAGTGACCTGTATTAGTGATTTTGTGACTGAAATTAATTTAATATGACTTAGATTATAAGTGTTTTTGAACTTTCGATAACCATGGCTTGGATTTTGGTTTTGCTCGTGGGATTGTGCCTGGTGTCTGCTGATCAGGAAGAAGTGGAAGGTGGAAAATGTGAGAGGATCAAGCTGCCTCTGTGCCAGGATCTAGGATACAATTGGACTGCTATGCCTAACCTCATGGGACATCGAGATCAAAGAGAAGCACAGGAAGCGGTAAGTTTAGCTATCTATAAAATAAATAAATAAAATTCATATATTTCAGACCTCTGAGTCCATATAAAAAAATACAAATTCGATTAATTATAATAATAATACAATTGAATTCAGTCTTATACATTTTTAAATTATAATTAAGACTTCGTCTTTAAATTACATTTGTTCATCTAGGTTAAAAGCCTATCTATGTTGATGAAATTTTTTTTAAACGATAATAAACAAACTATTTTATCAATCACAAAAGAATTCCAGTTGCATGAATTGTCTAAACAACTTTGGAATGTTTGTCCGGCACGGAGGATCAACAAAGTTTCACTACACAAGTTTGTTTCACGTACCAAAATCGATAAAGTTTTTGTAATAGGACTCCAGGCTCCAGGGAACCCTTTGTGGGGCGCAAATTTTATCAAAACAAGTTTTATGGTTTGTAAAACTATTGTTAAAATTGTAATAGATATAGAAGGGGAGCACTGTTGACTTTCGCTACTGAATTGGGGTGATAACGGTTAGATTTGGAACAATAGGTATGTGTATAAATGGATTCCTTCCAAAGAAAAATGAGAAAAGAAGGCCGCAATGTGAGGTAAAATATTGCTTCACACCTGTTGAGTTGTAGTAAAACTGTTACAACTGATTTAAAATGATTTTATACTGGAATAAAACCAGTTTCCAACTCTTGGAACAGTTCATCACTACTTGCAACATTTTACAACTACACAACTACTACGACAGTAAGCAACGGTGCTCCAAAGTGATTGAAATGTTTTGTAATGTTTCTGCAGTTCTTCTTGATGCTATTCTTCCTACAATCAATGTTATAAAATCTCCAACAATTCTTAAATCTCAACATCTTGTCACTTATGGATGAGGGTTGACAACCTTAACGCAAAGACAGAAATAAAAATAGTTGTCTACTTTGAAACTGTAGCTATGTAGATAGTAATGTAACCTTGAATTAATCTCATTAAATTGTCAATCGTTATCCGTATCAAAACTTTATTTATATTTATCTGCCAATGTGTATTTACTATATCTATAATACCACTACTATAAAGTGACACTGGGTTTACCCAATAAGGGTTTTGTTAGTTATCCATTTATCATGTCATGAAGCATTGTATTATATTTTCATTTGTCAGCACATTGAAAAATTACTCTAATAAAAGCAAAAGTCAATTTAATTTTGGTTCGCATAGTAGCGGTTTCTTAATTTATTGTTGTCAACTGATGGGAACTGCTTCTAACTAGAGTAGGAATGCCTTTAAGAACAAAGTCTTGCTTACGTATCCACGTGTGGGTGACACAAGATAGTCGTGAATTATGTTGAGACTGAATACCAGAGCTCACAGGTATAACATCCTGATATCTACAGACTATTTATTTAGAATGCCAAGAGTACTAAATTAATTTCCCCAGTAAGTTCCTCCTGCAATCGTCATAAACCATTTTGATTACATACATTCTGTTCTCATAGTAGAACAAAACATTAATACGAATTACAATTTTTTTTGTAGTCTCGCAAAGAAAATAAAGAAATCTAGGGTTTCATACTACGAAAGTATTTATAAAAAGTAACAAATAAGTATAAAAATTTAAATATCTCCATAAGTAGGTACATAATTTTAGAGTTTTTATCATTTACATTTTAGAATTGTAATAATTTCCTCTATCAACTGACATATGTTTTGTGACTGACTGCCGTCTTATGCACTTTTGATTGGATGAATGGCATGCTTCATACAAATATGTTCTATGCTCTTTACTTGTTCTAACACCCTGTATAGTTGACGTGCTCGGCGAGGCAAGCTCTGACACAGCCGCTATCTGCATCAAAGAAGCCGACATGTGTACATTCGAGATACCTAAAGTCGTGTGGTATAGTTATATCTGATAACACAGTCTTGTTTATTATGCTGTTTGCGTGATGAGTAGTATTTGCAATGCTTGGATGCGTCCTAGATTTTTATTTATATTTATACACACACGTCCACACATTCACTTTTTTGAATGATGATTTTTTTTGTGAAATTATAAGGCGTGTCTACGTGAAAAAGCTAATCGACCACACTATAAGTAGGTTGGTATAATGTATGAAGCAAACGTCAAAATTTGAATGCTTTCTAGCATCATACCATACCTTTGGTCAAAGATTTCGGACCTCCTTGCTTCGCTCGGAATCGGAACCTTGCTGATTTATTTTACTATGGGATGACATCTGCCAACATGTCCCAATTTTTTTATGTCAAATTATCAATGATCACTAGGAAATATTCAAAATAACCCGTCAAATCCATAGAACGACGCCTTCGCTACCTTGTGACGAATTATTTCTTTAATCCTCCTTCTAAGTACCCTTATTTTTCTGTGCCTTTGGTTTGGTAGTAACCAAAGATTTCGGACCTCCTTGCTTCGCTCGGAATAGATACCTTGCTAATTTATTTTAGTAGGGGATGACATCTGCTAACATGAACCAACCCCATCATCGATGATCCTTAGGAAACATTCAAAATAACCTGTCAAATCCATAGAACAAGGTCTATACTCGTACCACCTAGTGACGGATTATTTGTTTAATCCTCCTTCTAAGTACCTGTATTTTTCTGTGCTATATCTAGCAGCTATATCCAAGTTTTTTGAAATTTGTTTTATACAATTGTCATATTTTTGGGATACTACCGACTTATGATACTAGGGATGATACTAGATCTCTGATTACTATAATAATAAAATAATAATAAAATAAAATAATAAAATGTTTTATTTGTCAGCCAAAAAAGCCACAGTACAATAGTACCTAAACTAACTCATTAAATTGCTAAACTAAATAATTAAACAATTTAAACAACGGCAAATTCTGGTTAAGGTCGCGGGAAGCCGCGAGCAGCGCAGGACCGGTCGTCGTGGAGTTCTTTAGGGGAGGCGTATGTCCAGCAGTGGACGTCTTTCGGCTGATACGATGATGATGAAACAACGGCAAATGTTATCAAACAGGTACAGTCAAGAGCAGGTTAAGCTTTTTCTCCTATGGCGATTGAAATAAGTATCGATACAAAGTCCAACATGTTAAACGTGACGTGCCCTTGACTGTACTATTAATATTCTGTACAAACAAAGATCGTACCAGTAATTCCTTCATAATATCTATTTATGAAACCACAATAAAACAGACATGCTTGCTTGAAAAATCTTTCTTATTTTTCAAGACATTTTGCTCATCATCATAACATCCCATGAAACGCCCACTACAGGACAGAGAGCTCCCTCCAGAACTCTCCAGCAAAAACGCGCTTACTTGGAGGGGATTTACCATATAATAGTCACCACGCTTGTAAGCGAATGTAAACGTTGGAAGGGGAAGGCCTCGGCGAACGTACCAGGACCAAATTCAGGACGTTCTGAATAAAGGCCAGGTTAAAAGTACCCTACACCGACGAGCATGTATGAAAGGATTGATGAAAGTTCAGGAAGCAAGGGAAGTATGTCAAGATCGTAGCAGGTGGAGAACTGTGGTCTCTGCCTACCCCGACGGGAACAAGGCGTGATGTTATGTACGTATGTATGTATGTACGCTTGTAAGCGTTGCGGCTGGCGACCGCTGTTGTTTTTGAATATTAGATTTTACGATACACGATTTTGTATATAAGATGGTATGTAAGATACACAGAAAGATGCTGCTGCTGGCCATCCTCCGGTTTATAAACCCTTAGTCGCCTCTTACGTTCGACACCCACGGGTAGAGATGGGTTGGTACTATTCTTTGCGGGTACCACACATTTGCTCATAATACAACTCTATTTGCACTGTATTAAGATCCATAATCCAGCTTTTTAATTCTCCTTTCTGGACCCCAAACGTAGGGAAGTACCTAATTATAAAACTAAAGCCACGATCACACCTAACTGAATTCAAAGACTAATTCGGCATACATTGCTCGTTGAAGTAAGGATATTGCAATTAAAATAACCAAGCTCCCCAGCAATGTATGCCGAATTAGTCTTTGAATTCAGTTAGGTGTGACCATGGCTTTAAGCATTTTTCAAACCTTATCCACCTGAGAGATGCTCATTTAAATAAATCAAATTAATGGAGCAATAAAAGCGAAAAGGTACCTACCTAATACAATTCGGTTTATCATTAGATGCTTGAAAGGCAGTTTCAACACGGCCATTCGTTAATTAATAGCATTACGCCTTTAGCAAACTTTCTAACGTTTAAATAAAGTAAGTTAAATACTTTCACAGATTAAATAATAGAAAATTGACGTAACTTTCGCTATTACTCGTCGGCGGAGTCAACGGCAAGTTAGTCTAGTCAACAGCCGCGTCCCGTTCTTTTAATTTACAAACGATTTCAAAAACTATTATAAAACGTCCACTACAGGACAGGGAAGCTCCCTTCAGAATTTCAGCTTTTGCTGAAACTTTGGCCCACCTGCTCGTTTGCCCACTTGTGATTATAAAAAAAAACAATGTGGAGAAGAAGTAGGTAGGTACATACATACCTGGTTACCATAGTCACCACGCTTGTAAGCGTTGCGGCTGGCGACCGCTGTTGTTGGTGACCGCAGTATGTAAGATGGTACGACACACAGAAGGATGCTGCTGCTCATCTTCCAGGATCATAGTAAAATGAACATAGCTCTGAATAAAATTAATGCTCGAAACGTCATTCTTTAAATGAATATTTATAAACGCGATGGAAATACCAAGGAAAGTAATATAGACAAGGCTGAAATTCATTTGGCTCTCCTTTTTAGGGTCAGAACTTAAACTGGACCAGATCGGACAATAAAGTTTTTCTGGGGTTTTGAACACCGCATAATTCAAAAATCAATGTTGTCAAGCAGAAATCCTACTAGTTCAAAAAAGTCAAAAAATTACGGTGAGAGGTTTCTTGTTCTAAAAGTGTTCTTTAGGTCCCCTCGCTCCCCCTCCCTACCCTCAAACGGGTCCCTGATTTTAGTTTAGTTTTCCTTACTATATCATATCTTCATCTCCATTCATGTCTCACGATTTAAAACAACCAACTAATTGCCCAACTAGAGGTGAATGGCCTTCCCCACCAATCAGATCTCGTGAATGGACCAGCCCACGACTGGTCCAGATCTCTCAAATATACGGAACACAGGGTCTTATAGCTTTTGAAAAATAATTATGTTGCCAATGTAACTTCTGTATCTAGCTAGAGTATGCGTGCTGCCTCTGTTAGAGGTTAGAGACCGACCAGTGCCAAACATCAGATTCTCTGCGATATGGGCGTACACAGTGAGTGAATGGTAGAATCCATGGAATCCATCATTGCCTTGAAGGTGGCTTATAAACATCTTCAACAACATGGCATTCATCATCATCGTCACCGTGTGGGTTGCAAGATCGAAGACCGACCTTACAAAACTTGGTGTCAGAGTTTTTAAGCCGCCATAGATAGGCCTGTTATATGACTCACGACACGATAGGCACACGATAATGTGCCTTCAGAACGGAATCATCATACTTTTTGAACAACTAGCAACTTCCTACCAAACCAAACTGGGGATGTCTCACAAAGTGATTTTTATTTGACAAGGGAATCGAACCCAGAACCTTACCATTTAAACCATTTATTTCCACATACTTACCAAATAGGTACAAAATAGAGGGAACATCTGAATTCAAAGCATGTGGAGGGTTCAGGCTCAGCGTACGCTTTGTGTCCATAAAATATAGCCATGCAGCACAGTTTTTCAGCCGGTCCGTTCTTATTAAAATAAAGTAAATTGTAGACAACTGGCACAGACAAACCTCCACATCAAGAGTCGTCTCTAATAAAATTGGACCACTGAGGCTGTAATGAATTCTGATAATAAATAAAGAAAAAGACCCTGTGCACTGCAGAGCATTTTGCCGGCGTTTTTAAGCCGTTTAGATCTCACTAAAGATGATGTGAATGTTTAGAGATGAATGATAGTAAACTCTGTGCTGTATGTCTACATGTCACGTATTTTTTTTAAAGGAGGAATGTAAATAAATACATAAGTTAAATGTAAATCCCACATAACCGTGGAAGTATGTCCGCAAAAAAAAATCAACTAGGTAATGGTTGAGTTTGTGTCAAACTTAGAACATAAAATTTTTGGTCTAACAGTTTCTCTCCTACAAAACACACACTTTTATGATTTAAATATGAGAACGACTTATGATATCAAGAAGGAATCTCGCTCGGCGCCCGTGGGAGTCAGATAGAGCCTTATCAGCAACACAGGAAGTCGGTTGTTTATTTTAGTTTTTAATGAAGTTGATAGTTGTATTCGCTCTCATTTGGCTCTCATTATTAGAGACTGGGACGACACGTGAACGTGATACGTTGCTCATATAAGAGCAGAGAGAGAGAGAGAGAACTGTTTCGGTTTGGCATGACTAGGAGACCAGAAGTTTTAGAAGGTGGTAAGGCTTTTGTGCACATTGTGGTTGGGCATAATATGTGCAGAGGTAATCTAGGGGCTTTTATTTATAGATGCACGATAGGTGCTCAAATAAAGTGTGAAAAAGGGGCTCAAGCTGCTCAAACCTCTTTTTTGCAACACACGAAAATAGAGACTTATTCGTTCGAATATTGAATATGAAAATTAATGATCGTTCTCTATTCGTCGTCTACTGGTATCAAACTCTTGGCAATTTCTGCTAATACATCAGGGCAGTACTGCTGTGCTTCGGAAAGGATAAAGGAGCCACTGAGCACTATGAGACATTCCATTTCAGTTCAAAAGTGACCAAAGCGCTTTTGCTGTTTGCCCAAGCCTTCAACTTGGTAAAACAAGTCAAGCCGTATACAATCACTTTACAATATCAAAGTTTTCATTCGCTGTATTTTATAGCTTTGATTAACTAAGACAGTTTCGTCACTAGTCATTACGGTCATCAGTTAACGGCCCCAGTTTAACAATTGAGCACTCGACTTGAGTCAGTCGTGATACCTATCAGCACTTAAGAGGCTCTGGTGATAACGCAAATAAATAAAAATAAATTGACTGATTGCTTTAATAGATAAAATACAGCTCTTGTAGTGCCGCACGCAGATAGATAGATTTCTTTCATCATAATAGAAGGTAGGTATAGGTGTGGGCAAACTACTTGAATAATGACCTTGGCTGCGCAGAGATGATTTTACATACAAATTGACGGGCGCAAAGCTTCCCCCACCACGCGATTATTGTTCAAGTTGTTTGCCCCGCAGTAGGTATACATTACTGTAGGTAGAGGCGTAACGTAAATAAATATCGGCCGAATATTAGCATTAGAAGGTGCATGTGACTCCAGCACCCACGAGAAGCAAAAAGTGGGCGCGGATGTCAACGAAAGTTCTTATAAAAGAGTCATCAAATGGGCATGGAAACCCACAAGGTTTTCTAAAAGCCGGTACCACTGGGAATGCTTATTATGCCGTTCGTTGCTGTACTGGGATAAGGTTATTTTTTGGACCTGATTTGCGTATGCCCACGTTATTACAGAGGTCAAAAGCAACAACTTTTGTTCTACCACTTTTCTAACAACGCACGAAAAATTTTCAACTTCTCATACAAAATGGGTCGGTCACTTATGGGGGTGACATTGCTCCGCAAAGCAGATAATATGATCCCGTCACCCGTCTGATGGGGATCACGGGGGCTAGCATGTAAACTCAATGGGAATCGTTTTGAAGCATTGACGTAATTAAACGCGCGCTCGCCTACAATACGCGTGGGTTTGCAAAATCTCTGTTTTGAAGAACATTTATCCATGCTCCAAGTTTGAAGCCAATTGAAAGCTGTCAAATGTATTTTTATTATAGAAGAGGGACGAGCAGGCGGGTCACCTGATGGCCAATTAATATGAAGCTCATCCCATTTACGCCATAAATAGGATCCAGCTTCATAATATTTGAGTTTGACAGCTTTCAATCGGCTTCAAAATGATTCCCATTAAGTTTCAAACCTAGCATAGCTGAAATAATAATATCTAATAGTATGTTATACCTGGTATATTATTATAAATGCTCAGTCAGACAGGTATATTTCATTAAAAGATAAGATAAGGCCCGTTTATTATCATCTAAAAATGCGGCAGATAAAAACTTAAGATCTTTATTTTATTGAAGTCCATATCCGGCAGGAGATTTTTAAATAGATAAAAACAAAACAGTATTAAAATAAATAATATAACAGACATGTATGCATGCAATCTCCTGGACCGTGAATTGACTGATTCAAAAAGGAGACGATGCAAATCTACTTACAAATTATTACCATGAGTCTCTCTAGCCTTGTTCCATTTATGCTACTGTAATCCTGATCTGATCTCTGGCATCCTAAGGAGGGGCAAAGTAGGCCCTAGGATCCGTCTAGGCATAGCCTTTTTATTGGCCAGCCTAGCTGTATTATTCATATTATATGAAGCCTACCAGTCAGTGAGAGTGACCAAGAACAATGGCTTAACGTATCTTCCGAAACCCGGAAAACGCTTCAGTTGTAATCTAGTGTTTGCCTATTAGCTTCCGAAGTTCCGACAAGAGAACTTTACGATATCGTACTTATCATCATCATAACGAATGGGTTGCAAGGTCGATGAACGACCTCACAAACCTTATCGCCAGAGTTGTTGAGCCGCCAAAGGCCTCTGACATGTAGTCGGGACCAACGGCTTAAAATGTAATCATCTAACTTTTCAGAGCAACAGGTAATTCATCTTGCAACAATGTCCTAACCAAACTGGGGAAGGAATTTTTGTTTGACATTGTCCCCACCGGAAATCGAATCCAGAACCTCCGAATCGAGAGCCGACCGCTCTAACCGCTAGACCAGGCAGCTAGTAATTAACAACTCTTTCACCAACCAAGCAAACCCTGATTTCCTAACCATCTTCTATCCTCTGGCATCCTTAGAACTTGAACTGTGGCAAGGCCGTTAACCGCTTGACGCCATCTACTGTCTGGAGGTGGTAATGAACCAATTTACAGCGGGCTGCGTCTGCGCATCTCGCGCCATTAGCATCTAACTGACAAATAGTGGGAGCCGACATTTTTCAAGTTTTTATCTTGCGTTAGTTGAAATGGTGAAATCTCACCTCACTTTTTTAATGCGGATTGAAAAATATGATCTGAAAAAATTTATGTTGGATTTTCGAAAAGGTGCCCAAGTGGACTTTACTTTAAGATTACTTAGTGGAGGAAATGGATGTTTGGGGAAAGGAGATGTCATCATCATCATATCAGCCGAAAGACGTCCAATGCTGGACATAGGATAAAATTTTTGCAGCCAAAATTTTCCGTTTCCATTCCAGCTGAGCAGGGCAAAGGCTTACCAGACCTTTTCGATAACGTCCTAGTTCCTGTCCTGTTATCGGCAGGAAATAAATTAAGTTTTTTTCCAAAAAAAATAAAAAATTAAACCCGCCCGTGTGGTGCCGGCAAAGAAGAGTACCAACCCATCTCTACCCGTGGGTGTCGTAAGAGGCGACTAAAGGATTATGAACCGGTGGATGGGCAGCAGCATCTTTCTGTGTATCGTACCATCTTACATACTGCGGTCACCAACAACAGCGAAGCGTGGTGACTATGGTAAATCCCGGTAAATCCACTCCAAAGTACCACGCGCTTTTGCGGGAGCTCCATGTCCTATAGTGGACGTTTCATGGGATGTTATGATGATGTTTCTTTAGGTGCAATGTTGGGAGGAGCCCCCTGTCCAGCAGTGGACCTTGATGGAAAGCTATGAAGAGATTCAGCTTTAGCTACCGGTAATTACGACATCATCATCCAATTTAAGAGAGGGTCTCTTGTCGGTGTAGTTATTATCTTTTTAGGGTTCCGTACCTCAAAAGAAAAAAACGGAACCCTTATAGGATCACTTTGTTGTCTGTCTGTCTGTCAAGACCCTTTATCTCACGAACCGGTGAAGGTATCAGGTTGAAATTAATACCACATGTTAGGATCCATGAACCACACAAGATCTGAAAATTTCATTTTTTTACAACGACGCAATCAAAAGATATGGCATTTTATGTCCTCATCTCCATACATTTATGCAAAATACCAAAACCTACAGGGTACTTCCCGTTGACCTAAAATTATGAAATTTGGCAAGAAGCTAGGTCTCACAGTACAAATAATGGGAAAAGTCTGAAATCATTAAATATTACAACTTTTCTCACAACTAATGGTAACCAATTGTGGTGAGCTCCCGCTTCAAGAACATTCATATAAGAGAGGGGTCAAGTTGAATGGTCACTGAGGCGATTTTTGTTTTAGTTCTATTTTATAAACGGGAACACTTACAAACTTGAAAATTGATATGTTTATAGTGCATAAGCTATAAAATATTAACAAATAATAAAATTTTGTCAAGCGCGTGTCGGACTCAAAAAATCTAGCACATTAACTTACTGAAATTTCAACTAATACAATTATGATTATGTGGTGGTACGGAACCCTCTGTGCGCGAGTCCGACTCGCACTTGGCCGGTTTTTTTATGGTTCATGGGCTTACTTTTGACCTATATCTAGCCCTGAGGGCAGAGATGAGGTCGACGATGGAACGAGCTTGCCCAGAAGAAGCCTGTTCACTCTTTGTATGAGTCGATCTTCACGCTTCTCTGTTCTCAGCAATCCTCTTCACCTCCTTCTAAGACATACCGTAGGTCTTCTCCATTACTTGGTCTGTGAATCTTTGGCCATGTCCTTGGTCTTCTTCCTCTCTACTCTTCTACATTTCCTTTCATGATGTTCTTTTATAAATTCAGTACCTGGGCGACCGAGCTTCGCTCTGAAATAGCCCACTCAATCTGAAAATATCATGGGGCGAGCAAGCTATGCTACTCGTCTACAGATGGCGCTATAAGTTTCTGTCTAAAACGCGGAATTTCCAAAATGCTCAAAAACATGGGATAAAACGAATTTTCCCAGACGAGACCTAGCTAGATCCCCATCGAAATCGTTAGAGCTGTTTTCGAGACACCAATTACAAACATATATATATATATCGTTTGATAGTATAGGATAATTATGCTGTATTAGGTGATCGTAAGAAATTACGTAGGTAATCGTTTTAAAAATGAGTATTTCGCCACGATTGTTTACAAAAATATAAAGAAATAGATTACAGTTGAAGGTTTCTTGAACACAAAGACATCTTTCATTTAGTAACCACCGGGACTCAATGGCGTCGGCCTTAATAACACAGAGCGGGGCCCAAGGCTGGCCTCCGTAGTGTTGGGATAAAGTTGCGGTTTTGTCGATGTTACAGACTAGAAAACTTTATAAAAGGTGTGATAATAGCAGGGACTAGATAAGTACTATACGTATAACGATAATAGGCACAGATTTTGCATTAAATCCTTTTGTATTCGTGTAAGTACTAAGTACTAAAAATAAACAACCGTTTTAGCGGTTAGCGGTAGCGGTCATCTGTTTTTATGTATCTTAAACTATGTCTTAAATTAAATTAAAGATTTTTTATATTAATAATAATACTGATTTGTTATTAACGAATAATTTTGTTGCCTATTTAGGTACTTAACATCTTGATTGTTTAAAGTAAGTATGTATGGGCATCGTTTACTAAAACTTTAATCACTATTCCAATGCCATGAATCACTACAAATTCACAACACAATCGACAAAGATATCGATCTCTCGATATGAATCTCTAGCCATAAAGCATTCGATACCCAGAGGCAGGCTCTACACACGGCACGGCAAGGAAGGCTCGCTCGGGGAAGGCACAAATTGCTGGCCCTCATTACCTCAGGTAGGCGGCGAGAACCAAAGGAGTTTTTTTTACTAAAAAAACGTGCTAAGATATTCAGAAACGGTGGTAAAAAACTTGACGTGGCCGAATTCATATTCTTTGGTGGACATTAAAATGTAGTTTCGTGATTTGGGTTTGTAATTCGAGTAATCTTGCGATGCGGTGATGGATGTAAGTTTTTTGGGGTCTAATTTGGTCTGGTCGTCATTAAAGCTTTGTTTGGATGTCACCATGTTACCTACCTACTCACCGGAACAATTCTCATGAAGTATTTCTCCGAATGTTGAACAAAGAACTAGGCGAAGCGAGAAACCAAATTATTTGATATAAACTTACAAGATAACCTACTCTTGCTATGGCTGTATTGTACCTACCTATATTTTATTGTCGCCTGTGAGGTGCCGGCAAAGAATAGTACCAACCCATCTCTAGCCGTGGTTGTCGTAAACTAACGGCTTATGAAACGCAGGATGGGCAGCAGCATCTTTCTGGGTATCGTACCATCTTACATACTGCGGTCACCAACAGCAGCGGTCGCCAGCCGCAACGCTTACAAGCATGGTGACTCTGTTAAATCCCCTCCTAAGTACACACGGCCACCCATCAGTAGAAACACTTTTGGACCTTATGGCGTGGTAATAGAGTTGAAAATGTTTCTACCGACAAGCGGTTGACCGTATCACGCGTTTTGCTGGAGTTCTGAATGGAGCTCTCTGTCCAGAAGTGGACGTTTCATGGGATATTATGATGATGACGATATTTTATGTAACGTGACTTCCATTAACTCATTCATTACATCATCTCAACCATACCACCATACTCAATGGAGAGTCAAAAACATTTTTTGACAAGGCCAAACTTTTTGCCCAGCAGAAATACAACCTGCCGAATTCTAAGTAGGAACTTAATTTAAATATTCTCATTGTTCCAAAATTACACTTAACAAAAAAAATGCCTCAATTACCCCTGTAGAGGCGACATTTACCCGACAATGGACCACAATAGGGACAGTTGTACATCCGTCTGTGAAAAGGAGCTTTATTCTCCACCTACCCTATACCTGAGCTAATGATAGCTGTAAACGACATAAAAACAGATGTTTTTTTTACACCAGTCTACCGCACTTCGAGGGTATCATTCTGACTGTAAGGTAGCCTGTATTACGAGGCAGTAACGCTGATATTCGTAAGGCAAACTTTTCCACTGATGTGGAACGAACCTCAGTGGAAAGCTGGTCAATTTGGCGTTTGGCGGCCTATTTGGCGCTAGGGTAGGTAATGGTAGAGAGCAGCTGCCTTCTGTTCTAATGGTTTGAGGCAACCAACCCACAGATTACAGAAACTAAGATATAGCTATGAGGCAACCCGATCCAGACACAGATGTCTAAATGAAATTGTTGTTTTTTTTTTAAACTGGTCTTGTGCCAATTTTTTGACAATATTTACCCTCCTTTATTATTTCATTTCATTTCATTTATTCATTAACAATATAAAATTGTGTGTATTGTACAATCTCATTAAGATCTACTGCTGTTCAGCTCCCTCCTGAATTTCACACCACAATATGTGTGGATTTTGGAAAGGAAGTAAAAAACGTTGCGACTGGTGAAATGTTATGGGCCGCGGTTGTTGGTGACCGCAGAATGCAAGATGGTTCGATACGCAAACTTCCTGTTTAAAATTCCTAAGTGGGGGTGTCGTAAAAGGCTTATAGGTTTGGGTGGTAGGTACTCCATAATAATGGTCTGAATTTTAGTTACAGTTAAGACGTCTTTATTCCCTAACTAGGAACAAATCCTATAATATAAAAGCATCACGTGTCAATTTTTAAATTTAAAAAAATTTCAAAAACTTAGGACAACCGTTCACTTCCCTTTTTTATTCACGAAACTTTCGGTAAGCATAAACTATTGTTAAAAACAAAATCTCCATTATTCTTCATTGAACTAAATTCACAATAGAACCCTAAACCTTGTCGTAAAGTGTTATTATATTCAAAAGGCGCCGCCTAAATGGGTTATCAATGGCGCAATGAACAAAAGTTTATTGCCAAAGATAACAAATTGTAGTTTAATGATAGCGGTGATAAAATCACATTGTATGAAATGAAAATAGAATAAAAAGAAAAAAAACGTTGGCTAAAAATTCTAGGTAGTTTATTTGGAATTTTGTATTTCTTAGACTCCTTTACTCAGCTAGAAGTTGTAGTAGAAGGATAAGAGCAATAAAGTTAAACTTATGGCTTGAAAAGGGCGTAAAGGAAAATTCTATAGAAAAATATACCCGATTACATTCTCAGTCACAGCCTTGCCTCACACACATTACACTAGGAATCTACTACCTACTATCCTATGTCGTGGGTGTCGGACTCGCACAAACACCCAGACTCCAGAACGATCACTTATATTCATCATTCAGATATTTGGCCTGACCGGGATTCGAACCTGGAGCTTTTAGCGCAGCAGGCAGCTGTACTGTAGGTACTGCACCACCGCCCCACACTACAGTAAAAAAAGAACAATCACCAGTTACTTAGGCCAAAACCTTACGAACGCTAACTAAATGCTTTTGCTGTTCCGGATCAAGGTCTATCCACAAATCCTGAGGCGCTAGCACCGAACTCAAAGAAAAAAAGAGAGAATCGATAACGATTGAGTTCGGTGTTAGCGCCTCGATCATGTACTTCTTCTTGATTTGCTACCTTCATTAAAATGTTCATCCAAACTTCATTTTGTATGGAAATCATCTTATTGCGAATTTCAAAATCTGTACCAAATAGCCCAAGTATAGTACACAATGTATTGTTCTGTTCTTTAGTGGCGTTAGGATATCTTATTAAAACCACTGGATGGATGATCACGAAGATAATTGTGTATTCTATTAAAATCTTACAATGGTTGTTTTCTTATGTTCTCCTTGGCAAACGGAAGTGCACACTGACAGATGTCATTTTACAGCATAGATAAAATACATGTTTTTTTAAAAACTAATACAGGTGCGTTCTCATTTCACTTCACACAAAAGCTGTATAAGAACGAAGTAAGCGCTGCTATCAGAACTTAAACCTGAATAAAGGGTTTTAAGACAGTTATACCAATCAACAAATTTTTGTAGACCATTCGGCAGCGAAAAGCTTTACAAAATACTGAGTAATTTAGAACTTTATTCAACACTAGTATCCGCTGTTTGAAACGTAGTCAAATATTATGAGTGTCTTCGGATTTCACAAATTTTAGATGGCGTTATCTACAATTACACTTCAATTCCTTTTAGACCTTATGTTAGTCTCAGTGTGCTACTTGTAGGTAGGAGGCCCTCAAAGTAATATAAGATTTTTTATTGACCATAGCGAATACATGCGTAAATTTTCAAACTCATTCACAGAATCTATCTAATCGTTGGAAATTCGTTAATACCCCTATATATCCATAAAATAACATACCGACTATGCGTGCCCAGCCCGAGAATCGAACTCTAATTGGGCGGCATTCCTTACGCGTCCAACCGGACGTAACGCTGTTTTTTTCTATCATTTGGTAATGGATATCATTCTGACTCCTTCTAGCATGCGGTGAATGACTAAGCCATTTTTGGGAAGGTTGAGTCTGATAGACAGAATTAATTCAAAGATTCTAGTATAGTCAACAAAAACGTGGCCAGAAAAGCTACTCATAATATCTGCCTTAGCAGGGAAACGCAGAATTAATTCAAAGATTGTTTCAACAAAAATGTGGGCAGAAAGACTACTCATAGTATCTGCTTTAGCCGGGAAACGATCCCGGGTTATTTGGAATAGTAGTAGGTCGAAAATAAAGAATTCAAGAAATAAAAAAAACTTTTAAGTCCGAAAAACTATAATTCCTTCGCTGAAAAAAAAATTGTAGAGTAAAGATATAAATAAAATAATAAATATTAACAAATATAGGGTCCTACTAAAATAGTGAACTCAGACCATGAAACTGAATAACTTTCCCTAACCTTAACTGAATTTCTTTCAAGTAGGTAACATTACAATAGCTATAAAAAAATTATAAAAGAAATTTTGAGGAAAATAAGTGAAGCTGATTGTCCTCAAAGATTTAGAAAGAAACTTAACACGGGTTGAGTGTCTTTCTATACTTATAATCTACCTAAAGCTCGAAATACGATAATAAAAATTTTACCTCCCATACAAAATGCGCTATCAGATCAGCTGATGCAGTTTCTATGGGAGGTCAAAAATTTATTTTCGTATTTTGAATGTTCAGTTGTTTAGTTTCATGATCCGAGTAACAAGCTAAAATTATGTTCACTATTTCATTAGGACCTTATATAAAGTCCGAAGAGGGAGAACACCAGCCTTTTAAAATTGTTAAATATTTTCTTACTTCCGTCTTAAAGAACGTATTTTTAAATAAATAAATTAAAAAATAAATCGTGTTTTGAGACAATTGTTCCTGCCTAAAGGTATTCTAGCACCCTGTATACATGTGTATTTGAGGCTCAAACTACAGCATAATTAGCAATTCGTATCGGCGATGTTAAAGGGAGGTTCCTATCTTGAGCTTACATCGCATCAGCAGCGCAAGAGTTCGACGCACTAATCTTGGGTGGCCAGGTGCAAAAAAAGCTGCAGACTGTGTATAAGATATTTGGGATAAGAAAATTATTACTAAACTAAGAAACTTTTTATATTCGATTCTCATAATAAGTTCAGATATTTTATTGGTTTAATTGAAGTTCCAAATTGTAGTTTACGTTCGTAGCGACGAATATTTTAATAGATTATTTTTGCCGCTAAAAAGTATAACTATTTTAATATAAAAGAACTAGGTATTGCTTTATTTTTGTTCTATTCCAGTTTTTGCGTATGTAAAGAACTGAAGATATTATCATATGTTACAATCAAACTTAATAAAACCAAATTTATGTATGTTGCTTCAGTAAGGCAGATGGGGCATCTCAGTATTTTTAGCGATACCAATTTGATTCACAAAACTTCAATTTGATATGTATTTTTTTAAACAATATCTATGTGTAAGTACTTCGTAGCAACTAGCAATAGCAAAGATAGTTGAAGCCGGAAATAACATAGATTAGATCTAAAATTCTAATTTTACAACAGCTAAATTACCCCAGCTGGCAACACCACAGTTAACGCCCTGCGGCGCTCGCGCATCGCCGGTGAGGTTCCCTTTGATCTTGCCGCCTGCGCTTGCGCCGACGACTTTATTGTGAGTTTATTACAGCGATCGTAGTAATTAACAGTTAAATGCGCGAGGGCTTTTGTCTCGAGGTTGTGAAACGTGGTTCGGTAATGAAACTATTGAGGTGTTCGACAATTGCGTTTGGAATTCAAAACGACGGCGGCGGTTCAAAGGAATCACTAATGCATTAATTTGATTAGATTTCAATTTGAGGCAGGGAATTATTTATTGTAAGTGTAGGGACACACCTTAGAATTTCCGAAGCGGAAAGTTCCGCGACGGGGAAATCTGTCAAGTGTGACACCAGTGGACATTCCGCCAGATGTATCAGTAACCTGAAGAGCATTGCGAGCATAATGAGAGGAACTCTCCGCGTCGCAATGATCCGCACTAAAGGTGCCCTTACCTATTAAATTTTAACTATTTTAAGGTTTTAGTTAAGGGGCTGATAAGAGCTGAATTACCTCATTTACCTCCCTTTCTAACAAAGGGCAGAATGCGCGTGCTAGAACGGAGCGGATTCGCGCTGTTTTACGTTATTCGCTCATTTTTAAATTTTTCTCATAATTAATATTATGGGTATAGACCCATAATATTAATTATCAAATAGCTTTATTATTATGCGTAATGTATTGAATAACGTGTAAAAGCTTTGGCATCATAGATTATGGGTACTTATGAAAAACGATTTAAAAGCAGACGTAACTTTGGATTTTTTTTATGGCGTAAAATATATTTAATCGTGTTTCAGAGTCGGCTATATTATTGTAAAGATGCTGAATTATCACATAATTTTTTTACACGGCCATATATTCATCACTTTTCGTTAAAAACTTGCTCAAGCGAAAAGTATTTAGCTCTTATCAGCCCCTTAACACAACCACACTGCAACTGCAACATACATAGCTTACATTATAGATAATATTATTAAATAATTTTTGACATCTACTTTTAGCTGAACTCTTTACAAATTTGCAACAGGTAAGTAAGTTATAAGTATATTGACATTATTTTAAAAATTTACGCGGTAGGTTAGGTTACCTATAAAAGACGAACAAGGGTTTAACACGACAAGATTCTTAAAATTCCTTTATAATGAAGCGGGCTGTAAACTTAAGTCGTTAAAGAAGTCTAATTCCAGTCCTATTACAGTCAAAAGCCGAATAAGGGAAGTTTAGTGTGAGGTATAGATCTTTAAGTTGTATAGAGTAGAGAACCCAATTACCTCGGTCCCTTGTTTAAATTTTATTAATAAAACAAAATTTAAAAAAAATTGTTGGAATAAATATTTAAAAAATCGAATTTGTGAGAATATATGCTTCTTTAAAGCTAAACCTCTCTATGCAGATAGATAAAGAAAATATAAAAAGCTTTGCTTGCTTTCTGCAACAGACGGTTATATTTATAGACTGCTGAAAACCTTAGGCTTTTGAATATCACACTAATGAAAGAAAATGGTACCCTAAGAAAGCTCAAAAAATATTTATATTTACTTTTATTCGAGTTGATAAGCAAATGATACACTGCATATTTATCCAACCCCTATTCAATTCAGAAATATAACACAGGCACGGCAAACGCCAATGTATGTTCGACTTAAACCATTCATTCCGACGTTGCCGACTCTTGCGCAGGTAATTGACAAGTGAACGAGCTCGAGGAGACGTCGGCGCTGATAAACAGTTTTAAGACTTTAAAAGGCTATTTATGTGAATGTTAAAAAGGTTAAGTATGGGACAGATAATGCAAGCGCGCCTTTTAATGGTTTTAGTACTCTACTGATGTAAATGTCTTTTAAGGAAGTTAAAGCATTATTTTCAAAAATAGATACTAAGATATCTTCAATGGTTACAAAATCGTGCTGAGTTTTTGCTTTTGTTACATAAGGTGAACTAATGAAAACGAAACATGTGATTCTGGTACACTGGAAACCAATCATAGGCCTTATCCGCTTATCCCTACATGATCCTTGGAATTTAAATAGTCACAAGTTTTATTTAAGTAGGAATAAAAAATTACAATAAAAGAATTAAAAAAAAATGACAATTTTTTTTAGTAGGAGTACTAATTCTATTAGGGTTCCGTACCCAAAGGGAGAGAAATGCAATTTGCCTCCAATGTCTGTCTGTTTTTTAGGGTTCCGATACCAAAATGGTAAAAAAAAGGAACCCTTATGGTGCCGCTCTGTCTGTCTGTCTGTCTGTCTGTCCGTCTGTCTGTCTGTCTGTCCGTCTGTCTGTCCGTCTGTCTGTCACACCTCTATATCTCAGCAACCACTTATGCTATCAACCTGAAATTTGGAATAGTTTTAGAATATAGTTGCCCAACTTAATTGCACAAGAAAAAGTTTTGAAAAAAGTATGATTATTAATATAAAGGGGGCCAAAATAGGGGGGGCCAAATTTCAAATTGTCGCTACTAGGTCGAGTGGGGTATCATATGAAAGGGCTTTACTTGTACATTTTAAAATATATTTTTGTATTTTTTTAAATTTCTTAGTTTTAAAGTTATGATGAAAAATGTCAAGAAAAATACTATTCCCCCCCCCCCTTATCTCCGAAGTTTGAGTAAGGAAAAATCTGAATTAATTACAGTTGACAGAAGTTTATATAAACTTTACAGCAAAAATAAAACGATCTTTCTAAGTTGCACAGTTTTTCAGAAATCTGCAAAAAACCTTTACAAACAAATTTAGTTTTGCGGTCCTGAAAATGGACTTTATTGCTTCCAAAAATACTATAGGTATATCGGAACCCTCGGCGCGCGAGTCCGACTCGCACTTGACCGGTTTTTTTTTTAATTGATTGGTTCGCCAGTTATACATACTAAAACTTACAACTAAAACATGACAATAAATGGTGTTATATTAAGTATTTAAACCATTTACAGGCAAACACCACATATAAATTTTTTACAACGAATAAAGTAAAATAAACAAGAAAAAAGGGTAAAAATTAACGTACTTAACTAGAAGCAAAAATAATCTTGCGTAGTTTGTTAACTGATTCCGTGTGTATATCCAGGCTGTGTTACTTACATTGTTACAATTACTGTTTATCTGTCAGTGGTCTGTATCTCATGAACCGTAATAGGTTGACAGTTGAAATTTTCACAGATTATGTATGACACTATTCTGTTGACGTCCATAGCTAAAACGGCATTTTTACCTTAGTGGTACGGAACCCTCGGTGCACGAGCCTGATTCGCACTTGGCCGGTATTTTGAAATTTTTTTCTGGATTATAAATTATTATCAGGGTGAAACAGGAATGTCGGACGAAAATTGTTACAAAACTCAAAACTTGCCATAAACATGATATTTTACTTAAAATCTTTACCTTATTTAACTTAACAGAGAGCAAACACTCGTTAAGGTCGACAAACATCGGATATGACTTTGAGCAATGCTCACTATATATTGACATAAAGCTTGAAGCTCATTTGGATCTCTACTTCTCAGTAACATAACAACCTCATCAAAAACATTTTACATTACCAAAATATTAAGACAATACGAAATAGGGTTGTGAGAAATATCAACGTAACGGGGGATCAATTCTTGGTCATGATATTGTCATTGTAACCGATTTTTCATTTAGAAAGTAAAGATAAATATTAATTGTGATAATTATATAATAGTCATTAATTGTTAATCGACATAGAATGTGATTTACCTTTTAGGTTCATCAGGGCTGTATTTTTTTTAATCCTTAGCCCCGTATTTCAAAGTTTTTTTACTTATTTATTAATTAGGAGCAATATTCCTTAGAAATCCTCAAAGTTATAGTAGGTATTATCCACCAACTACCTACCCGATTATCATTTAAACACTTCCGTCTTGCCTGTCCAGGCTTTTACTTTCTGGCCGCCTCGCGAAGTAAAGCAAGAGCCAGAATAGTAGGAGCCAGAATCTTTACCAAGTTTAACGTACATTGTAAACTGTGAAGTTGTTAAAGCAATCGCCTATAGCATACCAGACAGTCCTTGCTAGTGAGCTACGATCCTAAAGGTGCATGTTTATTATCTGCAATGCAATGCAACGCTCCTTATCTTTTTATCATGAGCGAGAAAGACTTATCCACAGAAAAATAAGGGTAATTAGAAGGAGGATTATAGAAATAATTCGTCACAAGGTTCGTGAAGGCGTCGTTCTATGGATTTGAATGAATGAATAAATTCTTTATTGCACACATAAACATAAAAACGCACAAAGAAAAACACATAAGGTTAAAGTGGGCAAAGGCGGTTTGACGGGTTATTTTGAATATTTCCTAGTGATCATTATATAGCTCGTTGTATATATTTATTGTAAATAATAATATAAAATTATAGAATAGAATTTGTATAATATTGTAATCCTATCGTTTCCATATCCTTCCAAATTCCAAATTGTTTTCCTTAATTTTCGTTTCCCTACCTTGATCTTGATTATGGCAAATACGCAAGTCGCGTGGGCCCAAAAAGAACACAAAAAAAAAAATGATTTGACATAAAAATTTGGGACATGTTGGCAGATGTCATCCCATAGTAAAATAAATTAACAAGGTATCTATTCCGAGCGCAGCAAGGAGGTCCGAAAGCTTTTGGGCTTATCGCACTCACTGCATGCATATATGGGCCATTCTCATTTTCATGATTTTTTTATGTGCACATGTCTTAAATACGGAAATATTAGTGCTATGTGTAAAATTATTACGTAGAGTTTCTCGAAATAGTTTTTATTTTAAGGTTTTATTGAGTTTATCACAATAATTAAATGGTAATTCAAGTTATCTATAAAAGTGTGTCGAAAATGTCAGCTCCATGTCGTGTGCAAAGTCCACTTAGGACAATATACGTTTTAAAAAAAGTTGCAAGTCTCTAAATTATCAAACAAATAATTGTTATTTGCGATGATAGATTAAATAAGCTTTCTTAAAAATGACTAATTATACTAATAGTAGTATAATAATAACGAGCCGTATAATTTAAACATTTGTGCACACTTGAAATGTCAGCTCCATGGGTAACATTTTAGAACGTAGCCTTAATTTATTTAATCGGTGAACACATTTCTTGAACGCTTCGAGACAACAAATACGACGCCATCTACCAAGTTTTTGACAGTTTGCCATTTCTCGAAGAATGATTTCGGCGCACTAACTGAAACGGTAAGATTTTTTAAAAATTAGCATGCTACTTTGGTCAGTTTTGTGGATAACATATCACGAAGTATTTATTTCATTAAGGTCTATTAGAAAACGTTTAATAATGAGTAACTGTAACCATAAGCAGGGTATTTCTTTGAATTATATTTTTAGTAAGTGAGATTATGAAAAAGCGATATTTTAGTTCAAAATGTCAACTCCATGGGTGTCAGTCACGTGGATTTTAAGTATCCTTGGAAATGACACGTGTCCATGGAGCTGACAATATATACAAAATTTTAAATAAATTTGATGTATGTTGTTTGCACTAGGTAATTATGGCACCAAAACCACAGAATTAATAATAGTACTACATACAGAACGGAAGCTCTCCGCCTCCCACCAATCGGAGTACCTCAAGTGCGCGCGCATCACCCCGCGGGGCCCTGCGCGATATCTCGTCCCATTTCTCGTCCTGTTGCCACGCGATATGCAACGCTTGCAAAAGTTGAAAAAATGGTGCGTGGTTGTGCAGTTTACGGTTGTCTTTCAACTCTCCAAGACAAAGTAAAATTTGGAATAAAGTTAAACAATAATAAGAAGCAATTATTATGGAATAAACACCATAAGGTAGACACAGATGTTTTCTTTCCTTTAAACATTTCTTTCATTGATAGATTTAATAGAGCATTTTTTGGGTTAAATGAAAAAAATAAAGCTTTGAATAGTATGTATTTATTTATTCCTTTCCACATTAAAGCAATAATATAACAGCATTTTTTTTCATTTTCTGGAATAAAGTTTGGCAGATTTTTTTGCAGTGATGATAAGAGCAGATTCGCCATTTTCGCGATAGTCACCCTGGTGCACCGGCGGGGCGGCGGCCAGCCAGCCGTCAAAGATGAAGTTTAGTGAAAAAAATGATTGTTTTTAGAGTTTGTGAGATTATTTCAACGTGTGTTTGTTTGTTTTAATTGAAATTCGATTACTAAATACAACAAGGTGAGGTGACGAGTGATAGTAAAGTTATAATTCGTTTGTGAATTGTGTAAGTCGCTTTATAGTCGAACGAAAAATGTGCAGCTCGAAACTGTAATAAAAGTATAATGCTAATGTTCTGTTATCTACGTTTTCTAGGGTAGGTAAGTATTTTCTAGATACCACCAACCCTACACTCACACGTCTTTAACCCACCCACACATTTGCGCGTGTAAAACTGACAGCTGTCACTTTTGAGTCCGATTGTATGGAGCTTCCGAGGTGTGCCAAAACGAAGTAAAGAAGAGATTAGGCGCAAAAAAAGAGAATGCGAGAGATAACGTAGGGAAAAAATAAAGGCTGATCCAGAACTGTACGAACAAGCTAAAGCTGAAGAAAGAGAGCGATACAGGAAGCGAAACAAAAATTCTACCTATTGATTAAATGTCGGAGAGAAAACAAAGAAAAAAGAGAAAAGACCGGCGTAAGTACCAGAAAACATGCAGGGAAATTAAAAAAATATTGGAAACGATTTCTACACGGTCTATGCGAAGATTCTCCACCATCTAGTGACACCGAAAATTAACCGATATATTGAACCAAAGAACATGGAAATACCATATATATATTTGAGAAAGCTCAGCTGTGCAAAATGTGACAGAGACTGTTTGCACTTTGGAATGGGGAAGCATACTTATTCACGAACAGTAACTCACGAAGAAGTTCTTCCTGGGCCTAGTCACACTATCACACATGACACTGAACAAACTGCTGTTCTTCCTGAGACTAATGCTGAAGTCTCACTTGACAAAAATGCTGTGATGTCTCCTGGAAAAGAACCAACTCATGCGACAAATCTCAATTAACAGAAGAAACTTCTTCTCGACAATTAACCAAAGGTAGTTATGATTCAATTTGCCTGTAAAATGACGGAAGTATTTTACATTGTAGTGATGGATTCTAAATATTCAATCAAGTTTTTGTGTAAGGTGTGCTTATTGAGTACACTGAGTTTGTTTGGCGACAGTGTGACGATGAAGATATCATGATAACATTACCCCAACCACATTGTAGTCGTAGAAACATACATAGCTTCAGAAATGATTTGTCACGTCCATTTTGACAACTACCTTAAAAACTTATATTTCACTTAGTTTTATTGTATTTGTTGCCGACTTAGAAACCGTCTCTGCTGAGTACAATTTTGCTCATGATATGTTTTTCTCAATTAAGATTTTTGGATGTTTTGTTTTGTAAAACTTTATAGTTGATTTATTTAGGTGATTTATTTTGTAAAAGTTTAATCATAAGTCTCAAAAATAGTTTTGTTTCTGACTGATTATATAGTAACGTTACCTGAATCAAACATAACTACTGATTTTTGAAAAAAAAAATGTTAAATTATGTTAACGTTCTTAAAATTTAACAGATTATATTACCTGAATTAAACATAAGACTGTTGGAAGAAATTTAATTTATGTTACCGTTCTCAAAAATACAACTGATTATATTAAAAAAGACAATTAAAAAAGTTTGTTTTAATGTTACTAAAACACACACCACCCCATATCATAATATCAACTAAAACACACTTCACACAAACACACACCCACATACTACACACGCACTCACACACACAAACGTACAAAGATATAATTACAACTCAAAATAAACATGTAATTACAATTCACCTGATAATATATGAAAATGTCATTTCCATGGTTCCGTGTCATTTCCGTGGATGGAGATTTTTTCTTTTTTTAATTTTCACGAAAATTAGAGTGAAAATAGCTTGGCTTGTAACTGGAACATATTGCAGGACACACTATAATTCATTTAAGACTGCTTTAAACCATATCGAGAAACACTTTTTATTTTTAGAATTTTAGGTCTGTTTTTGAGAATGGCCCATATGCATCGAATATCTGTCTAGTGCGCGTGTACCCTAAGTCGTACTTGGTTTGTGTTCGTTAAGTGACCTTAAGTTAAGTGTCACTTTAGTCTATTTTGCAGGCAAATACTTTACCAAAGGCGTTACTTTGACTTTAAAAAAGTTTGTCGTGTTTGTCGCATTACTCGAGTCGGCTTGACTCTGGCCCTGACAGGACCCTCAGGTTTCAGAGGTTCTGGGTGCGATTGTCGGTACGGACATTGTCAACCCAAAATCAGTTTGGTCCCAACCCAGTTTTGAGCGATTCAAAAACATTTTCTAATCTCTAATCTGTGGCTTGGTTAGGTAGGAAGGACATTGCAGCCTTGTCAGAAAAATAAGATAATTCTATGCTTCGGAAAGCACGTTAAACCATTGCAGAGTAGTAGGTATCAGATTTCAGATTCAGATTATTTATTCAATGAAGATTCTGTACAGAATACTTATCGAATGTCATGCAGAATACAATTCAAATAGAGCGAGTCTACGCCGTTTCGGATCGTGC
Source organism: Athrips mouffetella (assembly GCA_947532105.1). Lineage (NCBI taxonomy): Eukaryota > Metazoa > Arthropoda > Insecta > Lepidoptera > Gelechiidae > Athrips > Athrips mouffetella. The sequence continues at coordinate 3,035,985 of OX383976.1, read as the reverse complement.
TATGGCAGCGTAAAAGAAAGGGCAGGAAACCACTGCAGCACGGCCTACTTTAAGAGTCGGCTTTTTACAATGTGTTTCTTGTGTTTCGCTGGAATATCAGAGCACCATGCCTCTTTGTCATTCATATAGTCATCTAATCTATATTCCTTGAACCATTGGTTCGTTACTATCTAAGGAAGTACATACAGCGTGAATTTGTATTGGTTGCGCACCGAACCCAGTGATTCTGCTCATGAAAACAAGTAAAACAAGTACCCATACAAAATGAATCGATCACGTGACCACTTTACTATGGAAAGGCGAAAAAAAGTAATTTTTTTTTTCTTCGGGAAAGTTTCTTGTTATCATGAGTAGAATCAGCTTTGGGTGCGAAACCAATAAAAATTCACGCTGTATAGTCGTATTTAGTCGTTAATGAATTGTGTAACAAAAAACAACAAATTATTTTTCAGGGTTATTTTTTATTACCTACTGCAAACAATTTTTGTGTGTTCAACGTGGTTCAATCAGACCCATAAAACTGCTGCCGTATTCCGAAGTGAAACTATGATAATATCGCGCCGATAAATTAGTCTATGGTTTGGCCTTTGAAAAGGAAATTCCCATACAAAGTAAACCGAACGTAATTATTGTTGTCAATTCGATAATACCGGAGCTCCGATAAAACTTCGGAATACCAACCCTGTACAACTTTTCTAAAGGAAAAAGTCGAAAAGAAGAAAAATATATGGGTATTTCAAACAAAACTCTCAATTCGCGACAATCGCAACGCAGCGCAGGGTTGCTTTTCAAGTTGAAAGTTGATCAGATTTTTTGGCGTAGTAACACTTAATTTTTTTCACTGTTAAATATTAACGCTGTATAATCCACCTCGCGCCACGGTTTGACAATAAATTCCTTTACCAAATAAAGTCGCCTTAAAAACTTCATAAAGCCCAGAAATTCAAGAAGCAACACACGTTTGTCTAAAGCGAATCAGTTTGAATTAGTTTTTGTATCTGCCCACGCGCACAATGTTCTCTGGAGGAAGCAATAATTTTAGAGGACTTCGCATTTTCATAAATCATGTTCCGAAGCACACTTAACGTTATGTATGACAACATTTCAACGAGGAGTTCATAAAAATAAAAAATGTCATCGTCCAAAAGTCTTGTACAAATCATCGAGGTAATGATATCGTGTAATGTTTTCATCATAGTGTTTTTTGAAATTGAAATGATTTATTCGAAGGTCAGAATAAATATTATGATGATGTTTTGAATTTTCAACCAAAGTTTGAAAATCTTGGGAATATTCTGTTTTAAAGTTTTCTAGCTTCGTTGCTGCCTTTCTGAAATTTCAAAACTTTCTGTGCGTACGTGCACCAACAACAAAAAATATTTTCAATGGATATGAGAAACTAGCTGTTGCCGTGACTTCGGACACGTGTAATTCAGAAAACCTGTAGCTTACATCTTTTCTTTAAAGTATTTTCATATCACATACCAGATTTCATTCTAATCGTTGCCCATGGTTCAAACTATCTTCATACCAAATTTCATGCAAAATGGCTCAGCGGATTAGCCGTGAAAGCATTACAGACAAGTAGACATACAGGATTACTTTTGCATTTTTTTTAGTTTGGATTGTTTAGATTTTTATTTTGTACAGACAAAGACAGGTCAAGCTTGACACTCGCAGCGCGACTCTAGCCCGTACGTCCATTGAAATAGAAATGGTACAAAGTCCATTGTGTTATACTTGTTGTGCTCTTGATTGTACTAAACAACGCTTTGGAGAACAACATACAGTTGGAGGAGAGCAGCATAGAAAAAGAACCGCATATTTCGGTGCCAAAAATACAACCCAATGCTCGGTCCTGGACGTTCTGACCCAGCTCTAGTGAAGCAGGCGATTCACAATCTGTTGACAGAATAATTCACACGTCATGTCAGTTACGAAGTGTGAAGAGCGTGCACGCAGGGTTGATCAAAACGTGAAATATAATATTTAACAGCCCAAACAACCTGAATCTGAGCACTTACGAGCAGTAGCGTATTTAAAAATTTGGCGCCCCGAGCGAAGAAGATTTACCGCCCCATTAAAAAAATTTATAAACAAAAAAGCCATACAGAATATTTTTTTACTAGCAAAAAGTTGAAACTTGACAATTTGACATTATCTAGTCATTTTTGATATTTGGCTTTTTTTGTCAATGGAGCTAACAAAAAATTGCCAGGGTAGGTATGTGTTCTCGTGTCCATCGGGGCTTGGTGTCCAAGGCGGCGAGTGGCGCCGCTCGCAGTCTTCCGCCCCGGGCGGTTGCCTCACTTGTCCATAGGGTAAATTCGCCACTGCTTACGAGTTAATCGACTTTTCCGCGTAAACCTGGAAACTACGAGTACACGGATTTGACGAATTGCTCTAAAGCTGTGTCTTCCTTTTAGTGTTAAATAGGAGCCAATTCCATTGAAAATCCAAGAATTGTCTCCTATCAAAAATTGAGAGCTATGTACCTAACTAGTATCTGGAAAAATTTGGTGCATTTATGAGGCGTGTCCTTAAATCCAGATCCCCAGCTTACAAGATCGCAACATCACTCTTGGATAACAATTTCAACAGTGGCCGAGAGTGGAAACAGTCCTGGACTGAGACTCGGGCAGGAGGTTTTGGGATTGACATAATACCTGGCACCAAAATAAAGGGCTTCGAGTTGGCAAGGCGAGATTGGTGCAATCTCAATAGATTACGCACGGGTCATGGTCGGTGTGCCTCCTTCAAATACCGCTGCGGTTGGATTGACTCTCCCTGTTGTCATTGCGGCGCCGATGAGCAATCGATGTGGCACATACTTACAGAGTGTCCTTTGTATAGTTATCCTGGTCCACCTGAAGACCTGTTCACCCTTAATGACGACGCAATCAAATGGCTGAAAGCTCTTAATTTAGATTTGTAGATTTATTACTATAATGTTTCTTTAGTTACTGAATTATTATGCCATACGATTAAATAATAATAACCTGGAAAAAATTTGGTGCATTTATAAGGCGTGTCCACGTAAAGGCGATCAACACTGATTTCGACGTATCATGCCAAATCCTGGCATCTGGCAACCCTACGTACTTAAAGGCCGACAGTGGATTATCTAGTGGATTTTAGCGAGATAGTTAAAAATCTTTTTTATGGATATACAAGGCTAGTGTTTATGGCATGTACTCGTATAGGTGTGAACTAACGGCCTGCCAGCTCTACCGACACTTATTTTTTTACGTAGCTTAATATAGGGTGCGTCCTAATTAACCGCGTTCCTTTAAGTACGTTACTCGAACCATAAACAACTTTGCCATAGGAGCATAGAGTACCATACATTTCGCCCGCACACCCCCGAGGTGTCGCGAACTTTAGGTAAAATACGAAAATAAAAATTACCTCCTTTTCAAAATCCGCTATTAGCTGATGTAGTTTCTATGAGTATCCAAATTTTTATTTAGTATTTTCATCTTTCAGCCTAAGGGAAAGTTGTTCAGTTTTATGGACGCATAACATATACTTACTGAAAGGAACGCAGTTTATTAGAAAGCATCCTATAGTGTTTTAGAAAAGCTCGTCTGCTATCCTTCAAACCACATTGTTCTACCCCTGTAACTGAACAACTTAGAGGTAGAGGTCGACCCAAATCAAAAATGTCCGTACAGAAGTTCGAACGCCAAATGCACGCCAAAAGCACACCAAAAGTTGTTAAAGCCTGAAAGTCTATTTTCACATGAACTAAGTAGTTGCTTAATTAAAAACTTAAAATCGTTTACGTAGGTACAGTCGGCCGCCTATTGTGCTCCGTATTTCATTTTGTATTTTTTTTTTCTTTTGTAAATTTTGTATTTCTGTGTGCAATAAAGAGTATTGTATTGTATTGTATTGTACAGTCAAGAGCAGGTCAAGTTTGACACTCGTAGTGCAACTTCAGTCTACACTACACTTACTGAGATAAGCGCGGTACGGTCAACCGCTTGTCGGTAGAAACTTTTTCAACTCTATTACCACGCCATAAGGTCCAAAAGTGTTTCTACTGATGTGCGGCCGTGTGTACCTACTAAGTCCAATCAATGAGTCAAACTTGACGTGCTCTTGACTGTCCCTAATAAACCTTTCATCGTCGCATTTGGCTTCAGCTTCGCTTCGTTTTTAACCATGTAATTCAAAATAAGTAATAAGTAGAATTGTATCCATTAAAAAAACTATCCCGCCTCGATTCTTAATCACAAAATCGATACAACTAATAATATCAATCGTACACAAATCGAGCATTAGGTAACTATGGTTTTAATTGCGGCGCTCTTAACATTCCGAAGTCGCGGCGGCTTTATCGGCTCATATCTGAGATCGCATTAAGAATGCTCCATCTGTTATCTTGAGCGCAGACCGGTTCGCGAGTGGAAGCGTAACATAACTCGTCCCAGTGGGTAACTCGTCCCAATAGGTAACTCGTCCCATTTAAAACGTTGTCCTCCTCGTCCTTATCGTGAAGTTATTGAGACAGTCCAGTCGGTATACGACCATACAAACGACCACGAGAGAAAAGAAGATGCATAGATTTGCTTCAATAGAATTTTAGTTTGATTTTTTAGTACGTACTGTCAAGAGCACATCGATCTTGACACATTGCACTTTGAATAATTCTTATTTCAATAGCGATAGAAGCTGGTTCGTGCTGCGAGTGTCAAACTTGACCTGCTTTTGACTTTACCATCATTAGAGATTTCTAAACTATTAAGTTTTTTTTATTTAATTAGGTCACCACGTCATTCACATTCTTAAAAAACTACTTAACTGAAATTAAATTAAGAATAGTATTATGTTAATATCTAAACAAACAAATTTTGAACTTACTACTTATTTATGATATAAGTTAGACATAACACATATCAAATTGGTCTTGAAATTAGTAGTAATACAAAATTTTGGTAATTTGCATTTAGAAGAACTTTTACAAATTCATCCCAATCCAATTCACCCTTTCTTAGTTATCAATTCATAACTCAACTAATCTGTTATCCTTTGCTTGGAACACTAACGCCACCACTGCGTTGTGCTTATGAAACAAAATAACGAATCTCGTCCCATGGGTCGGGAATTCATGGGACCAAGCGAACGCCTCGCAAGGTGGTTCTGGGTAGGTATTCGCGGCCACTTCAATGTAGGTTGCTTTTATTACCGATATCTTCAGAGTTAATGTGCGTATTAAGTTTTATAATAAAAAGGGTTGATAAATGTGGCAGTCTGCGGGTAAAGACTTAGGGGGTAACCACTGTTGCACTCGTAACGGTAAACTAAAGAATTATTAAACTTTAAGTAAAAATTAACTGACGCTAGTGAAGAAGCTTCTTCTGGGTCGGCGCTGTTCCGTCTGTCCCCTAGGATTATGTATCAAGATAAAGTCCTTAACAGAATTAAAGAAAGTTTTTAACAACCTTCCCATGAAACTAAGAATCTAACGTTTCCTGAGGAACATTGGTCGTCACAGAGCTTTTAACAACCTTCCCATGAAACTGAGAATCTAACGTTTCCTGAGGAACATTGGTAATCACAGAGCTTTTAACAACCTTCCCATGAAACTGAGAACCTAACGTTTCCTGAGGAACATTGGTAGTCACAGAGCTTTTAACAACCTTCCCATGAAACTGAGAATCTAACGTTTCCTGAGGAACATTGGTCGCCACAGAGCTTTTAACAACCTTCCTATGAAACTGAGAATCTAACGTTTCCTGAGGAACATTGGTAGTCACAGAGCTTTTAATAACCTTCCCATGAAACTGAGAATCTAACGTTTCCTGAGGAATATTGGTCGTCACAGAGCTTTCAACAACCTTCCCATGAAACTAAGAACCTAACGTTTCCTGAGGAACATTGGTAGTCACAGAGTTTTTAACAACCTTCCCATGAAACTGAGAATCTAACGTTTCCTGAGGAACATTGGTAGTCACAGAGGTTTTAAAAACCTTCCCATGAAACTAAGAACCTAACGTTTCCTGAGGAACATTAGTCGTCAAAGAGTTTTTAACAACCTTCCCATGAAAGTCAGAAATTTTTCCTGAGGAACATAAGTAGGTTGAAATAGTAAAACAAATGACATTCCATATACAAAATGTGCTATCAGCTGATACAGTTCCTATGGGTGTTGAATTATTCTATTATTTCGACAATTTTCAATGGGACAAGTTGTTCAGTTTCTCAATCTTCAGGGTGCGTATTCCGAAGTTTTATCGGAGCTCCGATATTATCAGATTGACAACAACAATTACGTTCGGAAATTTATTTTGTATGGGAATTTCTTTGTCAAAGGCCGAACCATAGACTAATTATCGGCGCGATATTATCGTAGTTTCACTTCGGAATACGGCAGAAGGGTGAGTCTCTATGACGTGATGTAATTAACCCCGAAACAGCAATAACAACACACGCGTTTCGAACATTTTATTTAAATGTAGCGCTCTTATATTTTCGACATCTTAATTCTTCGTGCGAGTATAGAGTTGTTCCCAAATTGCAATGTCCCGTTTCGTCCTATAATTTTTATTCTGGGATGAATCGGTATTGACTCATAGATTCAGCTGTTTGCTCATAAGATGCATTTTAAAAAGCATTTATAGCGTTGCTATCTAACAACAGTTACAAATAAAACACACAGACAAAAAGTACATCGTATCAAAACTGCTCATCCTGAACTCATCAAGATCGACTATACCACCGCACCGTCCGTAGCTAATTCGTAATAATCGCTCGAATCGTGACCGATCGTTGATGCTCGACCATTACCTTAAATCTACTTTAAAACCTTCTTTGAACCTTTGAAATAAAGCCTCAATTCCCTTAAACAATCTCTGTGAAAGCGTAGATCAAGTTTCAGATAACTTTTTTAAACTTTGATAGTTCTTCCTGTGGGATAAAGTTGATTTTGCTATAAAGTGAGATTATAAAGAATTCGTTGCGGTCTTCTTTAGCGTCGGGTAGGTGAAACGGTTGCGGGCTCGGAAGAAATGATCGTTAACTTTTAGTTACCCTAATGATGATAGATGGAGATTTTTGAGGTGTGAGAATTGAGCTTCGTTGATTAATTTGGAAACTGTTGATTTGATTACTTTAATTAAAAAGAAGAATCTTGAATCTTTGAATTACTCAACATTTTACTAAGATTTTATTCCCTTTCTCAGGTCGCTGTTTGGAATGTTCTTGGCGGGAATCTGCTAGCCGCTCAGCTCCAATTCTTTTAATGTCCGTGTATGGTCCGTGTGGTGCCGGCAAAGAATAGTACCAACCTATCTGTACCCGTGGGTGTCGTTAGAGGCGACTAAGAGTTTATGAACCGCAGGATGGGCAGCTACGTCTTTCTGTGTATCGTACCATCTTACATACTGCGGTCACCAACAACCTCGGTCGCCAGCCGCAACGCTTGGTGGTGACTATGGTAAATCCCCTTCTAATTACCAAGCGTTTTTAAGTGTGTCCAATGTGTCTTAAAGATCCGTCGCGGAATGTTACGACGAGGAATTTCCGCAAATGTGTCGGTAGGTCGCTACACTTAAGTAAAAAAAATAGTTTCTAATAACTGTAGGCACAAATTAAGTAGGTGATATCGATATCTTTTATCTCTAAATCAATTAATTGCATTGACCACGAGGACGGCTTTTATATAGATCAGTTGGCGCCGAGCGACTTCTTATCATTCATATCACGATAATAGATAAAACGATAATGCCGCCGAGAATCAGCTGTATAGATAATGTCCAGATATCGGAGTTGATAGGTACCTAAATAATTTCACTTTTAGGTTTACTACCCATACAGGGTGTTTGATAAGACCCGACAATGTTTTTATTAATAAAGCCGTAATCACACCTTCCTAAATTCAAAAACTAATTCGGCATACATTGCTCGGAGGCTTGGTTCTGTTAATTCCAATATCCTTACTTCAAATCGAATTGTTTGACGAATTATTTTCATAATTAAGGAAGGTGTGATTGCGGCTTTACCAAGGAACACAGATCAAAATACACGCGGATAAAAAAAAGCCACCTCTCATACAAATGATGCAGTTGCAAATCTCTTTTTCTACCTTGAGAAAAGTTGTTTAGGTTTCATGGTAAAAAATTCCGGGGTGATAAATAGACACAACAGCAGCAGCAGCATAACATGACATCCCATAAAACGCCCTCTACAGGAGAGGCTCCCTCCAAAATTCCAGCTTTTGCTGAAACAATGTGGAGGGGAAGTACCATAGTCACCACGCTTGTTAGCGTTACGGCTGGCAATGTAAAATGATATGATACATAGAAAGCTGCTCCCCATCCTCAGGTTCATTAACCCTTAGTCGCCCGTTTACGACACCCACGGGTAGAGATACTGTACTATTCTTTGCCGGCACCCATGCACCCGTCAACAGCGGTATTATCATAATCATAACATCCCATGAAATTTCCACTACAGGACAGGGAGTTCCCTCCAACAGAGGTATAGTACAACCTAATTGTGCCTACACTTGACGTCAACTGAGGGTGCCACTTTCTTACTCCATCATCAGACTGGATATTATTAAGACCAGAGTCCTTGTCAAGACAAATCAAACGAGCCCAAACTCACGAGATTGTGTTGCTGTTTTCCGCCTTTCGGCTCCATCATCAGATCAGCGCCATTGTAATCGGTTTCTCGAAAACGGCGATTTCGGCGAAAAATCGATCTAGCTAGGACTTATGTCTGGGAAAAGCATTTTTTTACATACCGCGTTTTAGACAGAAACTTACAGCGCCATCTGTTGGCGGGTATATAGTATAGATTGCTCACCCGATGATATTTTGATGTTATAGAGTGAAACTCGGTCGACCAGGGACTCAATTCTTGAAAATCACCAGGTAATAAAATATCACTTTTGAGACAAATTAAATTTGCCCTGACAAACTATTGAAAGGTAAATCGAATACATAAAAATTAACAATCCAGGAGTGCTTTATATTTTACGAATATCAATCTTTAGTTTTGAAAAGAAAAATCTGTGATTTTGAATTTTTTGAGTGATATTTTATCACCCGGTGATATTCAAAAATCGGGTCCCAGGTACTATTACATTATCATCCGATTTATATGCAAGATCTGCTCAATCGGTAACCGGAAAGTGGGTATTGAACTTGCAAGATTTGTGTGCTAGCTAAGAAACAGACAGACAGACACTGGGACAGGTGACTATAAATAAAAGCTTGTAAAAAAAAACAAATCGAAAGTAGGTATCCTTTCATAACAAACCTATAGATAAATGTAAAATATTTTTCCACGAATAACTTAGAAAATGGTCTCCAGCTGCGTCAATTCTCAATCGATTTCGAAATAAAAACGGAGTGCTATAAATCCTCTCAGTAATAAAACTCGCAATTAACGAACCTGACGAGTAGCACTGGGTCGCCATTTAAAGTTAATGATGGCTACGCAATGGTAGTCGTAATTCAAAGTTACAGAGGATAAATCAGCATAGAGATGGGGCATTTGGTTACGTACGGTCAACCGCTTGTCGGTAGCAACTTTATCAACTCTATTACCACGCCATAAGGTCCAAAAGTGTTTCTACCGATGTGCGGCCGTGTGTACCATCGTCTGTCTGACCACCAATAAGCTGCTTGCACTCGAAAACAGCAGCGCTGTCTAGACCCGTACTGGAGGGAGATTTTGCAAAAAGACTAAAAGAGGCTAGACTTTTTGCATTTTCGAAAATTTTGGTAAATCGGAATGTAGACCTCGGATTGTACGACCGCGGAATACAGAGTCAAGTAATAACCACCTTCGGAGTTCGGAATCCATGTACAATTTGTCCGAGCTCGGAATTAATGCCCAAGCGGCCGGCGAGTGCTAGAAGAGAACTTGTGTCACAGAATACTCTGCTATAAAAGTGTTTGCTTGCACACGTCCGGCCGGTCATTATTGGACCGATACAAGAAAGGCCTGCCCAGTATTGTACGGCCAGGAATGACTGCTCTCGGAATTCTTGTACACTGTATTCCAATTCCGTGGCTGTGCTATCTGCGGCCGGACATTATTTGTAGAAGCTCGTACAATCCGTAGACGTAAGTTCCGGGCACTCAAAATTTCAAGTAAGGGATGACTCAGAAAAAGTCCGCTATAGTACTGCCAAAAGCAGGTCAATTTTGACACTTGTCACTTGTTGTCTTTGTCTCTACGCTGGCTAACATGAGCGCGGTACAAAGTCCAATGTGTCAAGCTTGACGTGCTCTTGACAGTACAGTCGGCCCCCAGATTAGTAAGTTTATGTAGTCGGCCGTACGTCAGTGGAATCTTTCTCTGGTTTATACAAAGTTATTTTTTTGGACCTGATATGCGTACGCCCACCTTAAAACAAAGGTGGGCATACGCATATCAGGTCCAAAAAAATAACCTAGTAGATGGCTTGTAGCAAAGAATACTAATACTAGTTTGTAGTGAAGCGCTTGTGAAGGAAAGCTATCAACGAAAAAAATCTGTCAACGAAAAGGAAAAATTTTCAGTGACTTCAACTTTCAGGAAATGAAGTAAAAATCAGCATATTACATAATTGTAATATCATTGCATATTACCCAATAAATTGTAAATTGATTGGACAGTTGGTGTGGAAGCCGATTTATTTTTAATTTACTGAAAGTTTCATTCACTGAAAGTTGTTCCCCATTACGTTGACTTCTCATGCCCTTTCAGTTTTCGGAAACCTTTCCCTTACGAGCCGTATATGGCTGACATTTTTTAGGGTTCCGTACCCAAAGGGTGAAAAAGCGGGACCTTATTAATAATTTGCCTCCGATGTCTATCTGTCTGTCTGTCAGGGGGCCTCAGCAGGGGTCTGTATCTCAAGAACCGTAATAGGTAGACAGTTGAAAATTTCACTGATTGTTACTCTATTCTGTTGACGTCCAATTTTTTACAGATTACGTATTTCTGTTGCCGATTTAACAACAAATACTAAAAACGTGTTTTTCTGCAATTTTCGCTCGCTTTGTAGCTCTATCGTAAAAAAAGAACACTACAAGCTATACTTAGAATAAAATCAAATAAAACAAACTGTTCAAGCGAGTGCGTGTCGGACTCGCGCGTTTTTAATACACTTCTACCTGACTGCTGCGCGTCTATAACTAAGACGGTATTTTTACCTTAGTGGTACGGAAACCTCGGTGCGCGAGTCCGACTTGCACTTGACCGGATTTTTATTTTTACTGTGCGCATTCTAGTTGTTCTTAAAATAAGAGTATCTTTTGTTTTTCTACGTTTAATAAATTATTAAGCTTCTATTCTATGTCAACGATAAATTAACTCCCCTTCCTTTGATCGTGCGTCCGACAATGAAGTGTCTACGTCGACCATCTTTGAAGTTGCTTTGAAGTCGGCTGTCACGCACGTGTAGACAACAACGCAATTTAAGTTGTAGTCTTTCAATCTATTAATAAAATAATGAAATTATCTACTGTTAAACTTATTTGAAGAAAATAAAATACTTAGAGAGTTAAAATATCGCTTTAGAAATACTTAATACAAAATATAACATAAACACGTAGAGTTATTTCTATCAATAAAATATTTTAACTAACTTAAGTATAAATTGAATTCCGCAAAAGAATATGACGTGTGTGACGTAAGTTAACAAAATGTGGATATTTATGAAAAGGTAAAAGCTTTTCTTTGTGAAACACATTGTAAAAAGGAGGCCGTGCTGCAGTGGTTTCTTGCCGTTTCTTTTACGCTGCCATAGCACGATCCGAAACGGCGTAGACTCATTGTATTCTGTTCTGCATGACATTCAATGAGTATTCTGTAAAGAATCTACATTGAATAAAATTATCTAAATCTGAATCTTTCTCTGCCTTAACTGTGGATACAAACATGTGCCTTATGTAATTGATGTAAAATCCCTTTTACGACAGCAAATGATTGTCTTGTAGAATTCTCCTTAGGTAATAATTTGTTGTAACCGAGTAGATAGATAGAGAACAACACCAGCCAGGCAGACCTGTCCCCGGCAAGCCAGATAACGCCAGTAACACAATGCGTTTTTGAGGATTTTCGGAAGACATGCCCGAGTTATGGCGGGCGACAGCAAAACACCGCAGCGTGTTTGGTAATTGGTAATAATTTGTTGTAACCGAGTAAATAGAAATCACAATAACTGTAAGCTTGGTCTTATAAAGAACTTCTTTCATTGGCACTTCAGTCGAATGCCCGCTACATCAAACCTCTCAACAGTTCAAACACAATTGTTTACGCATGCGCACCGAAAACGAAACCTTTTTAAATACACAATACAATAAGCTCTCATCTCGAGTGCAATCTACCGTCCTAATGGGATAAAGTTGTTTGTAAGTTTAGGTAATCCGTAGCAGCAAATAAAGAGTTTCGGAAGGAATTTTTATGAAAAAAGCTTTTGTAAAGGTACAAATATCACAACAATTGAAAAGATATGAATGAATCTAAATAAATGGTAGCAAGCTATCTTTCTGTAAGATTGTGTTCTCTTTTTTGTGACATTTGAGTTGGATACTACTGCGGTGAACTTGTTCCATCATCTACCTTTCCTTTATCTTGAACATCAGGAAAAAAATAATCACAGATTTTGCGTTCCAAGTAAGGATTGATATATATTCGTTAAATGTATTGTTTGATTATTAATTTTCATGTATTATGATTTAACTTTTTACAGATTTTTTAAAGTTTCAATACTGATTTAACTTTATCATGTGGTGATTTTCCCTGGTCTTGAAGAAGAAAAATAATAAATGTAATATGTAGAGAGCCTACCATTTACCTAAGTATTATTATAAAACTAAAAGCCATATTGTTTGACAAATGAACCACTACACTTTTATGGTATTCTGTGCCACTATACTTCTACGTTGTAGCCATATTCTTTCGTGAAATCCGCTTTAGAGTAATGTTACTTTCATAAGTTTAAAACTAGTTGCCCGTAGTATGTTACATCAGGTATTATTTCCTTTTATATAAAAACTATCTCTAAAATCTAGCTCTAAAATATCCTTGATTGAGTTAGGTACCTATCTTTAAGGAAACGTATCTTTTGTATCTGCCGACAAAAATCGGTAGAATATAAAAATAACAGCTTATATCCAAAAATACCGCGATGTTAAAACGAGAGCGAAAATTCAAACATCTCTATGATCGGAGCAACATCAAAGAGTACAACTACAGTCAGAGCGTGATCAAAGGAAGACGGTTTACAAAGATGAATGGCTTCGTTTGTTTCATACGATACGCTTGTAGTTCTGAAAGATTCATTGATTATATTATTACTGAATTAGCTTGTAGATGTACGGAATGATACGTGAAAATATGAATGATTAATGTTTTCTGTAAAGCTTTGTAGAATGTGTTAAAGCTTTGTAGAATGTTATTAACAGTATATTTTTTGTAGATATAGTTGAATGAATGTCACCGACTGAATTACGAGATCTTTAAAATTAGAAATGCCCTTCTTCTTCTTCGTGTCAATGTACACTCAACAGCACGTCAGTAGAAACAATTTTGGACCTTATGGCGTGGTAATAGAGTTGAAAAAGTTTCTACCGACAAGCGGTTGACCGTACAAATACCATGTCGTGATTAAATAATTTCCTCCCAAAATTTTGCCACTTCTACGGCTTTGTCCGATGCCCTGATAAATACTTAGTTTTAAATATGAAATTATACTTGGTTAAGTGCGAGTCGGATTCGCGCCGCAACACTAAGGTAAAATAAGGTAAAACATATTTTGTAGATTAAGTTCCATCTACGGATCAAACTTAATCTACAAAAGTAATAATATCTTAAAATTCAAGCACAGTTAGTTCCCAAAACTACGGCTTAAAAAGTCAAAGTTCCAAGCGCAGGCGCAGGTTAGAGCTCCGTGACATCCGTTCGTCACAAAAACTGGACACCAGTCGGACCGACGACGACTGACCTTGGCATTGTCTTCGCTGCCACTCCATTCATTTGCGGGTTTTTGTGCCCGTCAGTCGAGATTGGTGAACGATTCTAAATGAGCAACAGTTGTGGTTTGATTGTGCAATAAAACCTTTTCAACAAATTTTTATTTCTTCAAGTGTGAGCTTGTTCCATCATCGTCAACTTCATATCTGTCCCCTGCCCTGCAAATGGTCACTGTCCCCTAAAATATAGGCTATCTATAGCATAGTTTCAATGGTAGAGTTTTTATATTTGTAATTGTTTAGATTCACTAATTGCGTTTATGTTGTAAAAAGAGTTTTAAATGTGTATACATTTCTTTGAATGTTTTATAGATTGAGTAGAAGACCAAGGTTATTTTCAGTAAAGGGTGTTTTACGGACAAGTATCTACTACCAAATGTAAATAAAGGCAGTAAGCTGAACTAGCACTACGCTATAAACGCCCGAAAGTAGAGACTTTTTCAAGGTCAAAGTGTTTCCACCGACGTGCGACCGTGTGTACCTACTTACATTAAAGAGCAGGTTCCTGCACTTGCAGTACGACCCGTAATATGAATGCCATACAGTTTAATTTGTCAAGCTTGTCGTTCTCTTGACTGTACCACTTAGTACCTACTTCTTCAAATACCGCAAAAATAAATTACCTACCTATATTGTTTTATAATTCGTTATCCAAGAGCTCAAACCCTATAAAATTAAAAAAAATATTATTAATTTATTATTAGGTAAATTTTCTTTTGCATTAGCAGATTACTGTGAGAATAAAAAAACGTTTAAAAATAGAAGAGGAGTTCTAGGAGAAGCCTTTATAAATGAGAAAATACACTAGCTTAAAAGCTGCTTAGTAGAATTGGCACCGTAATGATTTCGAAGCATGAGAACACAGCCTTTGTTACGTAGAAGGCTACATTGGAAGTATTTCTGCGACGATTCTTGCTTTGACGGACTTACTAAGTAACTAGCTAAATATCTAAAAATTTCCTTAATTACCCCGAACAAAAAAGTCATTCTTTTCGAAGCCCTACCTTTCGCCATAATCATGATGCGTAACTTTTTTGGTCAATTCGTGCAAAATAATATAATTATTTCAAAGAATACAAAGAGATAATTTAAGAACTTGCTTACCTATTTCAGCAATGCCTAATATTTCCTCTCTCTTGTCCTCAGATGTCGTCGTTCGCGAGCATCCTCGCCAGCGAATGTTCCGAGCACGCTCGCTTCCTCCTGTGCTCTGCGTTCGCTCCACTCTGCTCCGAACAAGTCTCGGGCTCCGTGAGCGCCTGCCGAGCGCTCTGCGAATCCGTCGCCGAGGATTGCAAGGAAGAGTTGAAGATGCTCTCTCCAACAGTTATGTTAGATTGTGCGGCGTTTCCTCTTAGAGCTGACAGAAGGTTGTGCATGAGGCCGCCGAATGCAAGTGAATTGGAACCGGAACCCCCGTCGCCGCCTCGCTGGCCGTACGAACAAGAATTACGAGAACACGGCTGCCCTCCAGCCCACACTAGAGCCCCGACCGGAGAGTGCTGGCCTGCATGCGGACAACATGCTAAGTACACGGAAAACGAGAAACACAATGCTGAAATCTGGATGATCGCTCTCGCTTGGCTCTCTCTTGTCTCTACCTCATTCGCGCTCTTAACTTTCTGCGTGGAACCTTCTAGATACAGATACCCAGAAAGACCGGTAGTTTGGATGGCTGCGTGTCATGCTATAGTTGCGTTGTTACACGTGACTAGAGGCTGGATGGGGCCGAAGATCGTCTCCTGCGCCGGTCCAACTTTAGCTGTCGATGGATTAGCATCACCGACTTGCGTCGCATTCTTCTCAGTGACGTATTACTTCACGCTAGCAGCTGACGCGTGGTTCGCGAATGCTTGTGTAGCGTGGTATCTGACTGCAGCCAGTGAATGGTCGACGGAAGCCCTAGAGCGCGCTGCGGCATACCTTCATGCGGTTGCCTGGGGATGGGCTGGAGCGTGGACCGCAGCCGCTTTAGCGCTGAGACGAGTAACAGCTGATGAACTGATCGGAACGTGTGGAGTGTCCGACGCAGCAGCTGCAGCGCTGATTGGTGTTCCTCGAGGCGCGTTATTGGTGACGTCCATTGCGCTTGCAATAGGCGCGTGTCCTGGTATAATGAGAGTAAGGCGAGCGTTAGATTCGCGTGGAGCAAAACGCGTCGGGAGATTAGCAGCACGAGCGGCTGCTGGTGGAATATTATACTTTATTTTAGCTGCTTCCGGGACCGCAGCGAGAGTCTTTGAAGCTCGCGTTAGAGAAACCCAAAGTGGTTTGTCTTTGCTTGCGGCTTTAGAATCAGGAAACGTGGATGAGACAAGTAAATCTAATGGACTGTCCATCTGCGTATGGCTGTGTTGTGGGATTGTGTCCGGGGTTTGGGCGTGGTCGAGGAAGTCGGCGATTGTGTGGCGGAAGGCGTTATGTCCGCCGAGGAAGGCCCCTTGTTGCGCCCCGCCGCTGCTAAGAAGCCACCACCCCTATTATAAGAGACCGCTGCACGTGTCAAGAGTGTGAAAGTGTGACTGTTTAAAAAAAATACTTTGAACTTTTCTTATAATATAAGTACAGTGAAAATATGTATTTTGTACTACGCGCTTGCATGGCCTGCTCGATAGAATTGTAATTTTTTAATGTATTTCATTGTAGGTGATAGAATCAGGCGTTACTTTGCGGAAGTCCATCTCAAAGTAATTATGTAAAACAAATATGTAGCCACCTTCCGCAACAATGATGGATGCTATGTAATGTACTCACTGTGCACCGCCCGCCCGCCCGCAAATAAATGCGCACGCGCAGGCAACTGCAACACAGCAACCACCCAAAAACACTCTACACGTGTTTCGCCTCTACACGAGGCATCCTCAGGAGATGCCAGACCGACCAGTGCCAAACACCGAGTGTCACTCGTGTAGAGGCGAAACACGTGTAGAGTGTTTTTGGGTGGTTGCTGTGTTGCAGTTGCCTGCGCGTGCGCATTTACTTGCGGGCGGGCGGGCGGTGCACAGTGAGTACATAGCATCCATCATTGTTGCGGAAGGTGGCTACATATTTGTTTCACATAATTACTTTGTATTCCATTGTGATATTTTTTCACAACCACTCCGACGATAGAGGAATTTAATCTGAAAAATTCCAATGGAAAATTATTTTTCAAGATACTTAAAATCACTTATGTGAGCGATGTGGTCTGCCAAACGACACGACAAAATACACTCATAGAATGTTACATATTAAAACCCCCCTAATTTTATATAGATGTGCCTTAAACGAGCCTTATTTAGAGAAACATCTCAGTATTGTTGACGTTTCCTTTTTTGTTGAAAAGAAAATGACAGTCAGGTTTAAAGGAACTTTAACTATAAAGATTTCTGCAACAGACTGCCGGGAAGGTCACTAGTTTCGATAAGTCTCATGCTGTCCTTTTTGTTTTTATCAGTATAGAAAGTGACATCAGGAGACTTAATGAAAGATTATCTTTAAGTGACGTCTCTGATTGATTTTGTTTATTCCAACGCTTACGCATTTTTTTTGCTTGCGCATTTTGCAGCTTCGTCAAAATCATTCAGATAAAGCTGTTAGAAAAAAGACACGCCTTACAATTCCACCACATTTTTTCCAGGTACTAGTTAGGTACATAGCTCTCAATTTTTGATAGAAGCCATTTCTTGAATTTCAATGGCAATTCAATAATTGGCTCCTGGTACTCGTACCTGGAAAAAGCTTGGCGCAATTTGGTGAATTTGGCGATGTAAGTCGTTAAGCGATTGGCTACAAATTTGTACGGTCAACCGCTTGTCGGTAAAAACTTTTTCAACTCTATTACCACGCCATAAGGTCCCGTGTGTTTCTACCGATGTGCGGCCGTGTGTACAACAAAGTTATTCTTTCCGTCAAATATACTCTGGTTTTAGTGTCACAGCTGCAAAATGTGTTGGTAAGCGTTGTAATAAATGATAAAAGATAATGTTTGTATTTTTGTACATACAGGGTTATTTTTTGATCACCCTGGATATTTTGAGAGGTAGTTTTGCCCATGAAACTGAACAACTTTTCCCAAAGAACATGGGTCGAAATAAAAAAAACATCGTCCTATACAAAATGTGCTGTCAGGTGATGCAGTTTGTTTGAGAAGTCGAAATTTTGTTTTCGTATTTCGACCTATGTTCATTGGGAAAAGTTGTTCAGTTTCATGGGCAGAACCACCTCTCAAAATATCGGGGTGATTAAAACATAGGAGTGTATACATAATGTTTCCGAAAACTGAAGGGCATGATCAATCAACGTAACCGAACAACTTTAGATAAATAAAACTCTCAGACAATAAAAAAAATCAGCCATTCCATACAAACATCGAGTTTGCAATTTTGTATGGAGGCCGATATTTTAATTTCATTTCCTGAAAGTTTTTCTCAATGAAAGTTGTTCAACGTGACTGATCATGTTCCTTCAGCTTTCGGAAACCTAAGGCTTTTTGTCCACCACGAAAATTCCGAGCCGATACCGATAAAACAAATGAACAGCGCCGATAGAAGCGACTCTATGAGTACGTCATAAGTACTGTTTTTGTTCGTAACTTTCTCGGCGCTTTTCTATTGCTAAAGTCTAACAGACGATCGGATCGGACTGCTCCGAATTTAGCTTCGCACCACGATTTTGTCCAATAACGTTGCGGATTGTCTTAAACTACAATTTTGCTATTGGGCAAAATCGTGGTACGGAGCTACATTCGGAGCAGTTTGCTCGGAATCGTCGCCCTTTGTAGTACCGTCAATGTTTTTTCAAAGCAGCTTAGCTTGTGACACAAATAAACTTAAGAGGTGCCTAATTTTAGTAAACATTGCCTTCTGTGAAGGCGCTCTCGATATTGTACATACAAAGCTGTAAATAAATATTTTATAATGAAAATAAAACTGTTGATTTTTTGTAATACTTTTTTGTTTTATTTAATGACTATGTCACCGGGAAATAATATGGAATCTTAATCAATTTTAATTTTAATATTTAATAAGTAATCTTATATTTTTTTAAATTTAATTTTTATTACTTTTTTAAAATTAAAATTTTAATTAATTTTTTTTATTAGAAATTTTAAAAATTAAATTTTCAATTTTATTTCAAAATTTTTAATTTTTAATTTTAATTTATTTTTTTAATTTAATATATATACAGGGTGACTTTTAATTAGTTCTTGATAGAAAAAGGTATGAATGTTCTTATGATACTGAACAACTTTCCCCAAGAAACATAGGTCGAAATACGAAAATCAAGTTTTGACCTCCTGTAGACACCGCATCAGAGGTCAAATTTGGTTTTTCGTATTACGACCTATGTCCCTTGGGGAAAGTTGTTCAGTATCATGAGTACATGCATATCTTTTGCTATCAAGAACTAATCAAAAGTCACCCTATATACTTCACTTTGAAACCCTGTATATGTTTTAACCGGTTTCTCGAAAAAGGCTTCAAATTTACCTAACGGGGGGCGAAAAATCGGTCTGTCTTCTCTCGGAAAATTCGTTTTCTCCGAGTTTTTGACCATTTCTTGAAAAAAAAAGCGCGTTGGTAAACCATATAGCGCCAACTGTTGGTGGGTAGCATAAGTTGCTCACCCGGTGATATTTTAATGTTAAAGGTTTTATAACAACATCGTATATTAATTGTTATAAATACCTACTATTTTTATAAACTTTCTATGAGTTTATAAGAGCTTATTTAAATTTTTACTACACTAAATATTGGTAGATCAAGAATTGCGGTTAGCTTATCTACTCCATACTAGATGGCGCTGTATGTATTGGCCCTTGGTCAAGATTGTGCAGAGCAAAGCTCGGTCGCCCGAAAAATCGCCCGTTAAATAAATGCTGTATTTTTTCTTACTAAAAAAAATTTCAGTTTGCAATGTTATCAAAAACTGCTCTGGGACTCAATTCTTGAAAATCACCGGGTGATAAAATAACACTTTTGAGACTTTAAAAATTCACATTTACTCTGATAAATTGTTGAAAGGTAAATCAGAATACATGATAATTAACAATCAAGGACTGCTTTATATTTTACAAAGATAATTCTTAACTTTTGAAAAGAAAAATCTGCGATTTTAAATTTTTTGAGTGATATTTTATCACCCGGTGATATTCAAGAATTGGTCCCCTGCTCTCAATTTGGTGTGCGCGGACTGGTACACGTTTGTAACCACAATAAACGTGCTTACAACGCTTAGGGTATCGGTTTACATGCAGCTACAATAGTTGGAAATATCCACATTTCTAACACTTTTTTATGAACTCCGATGTAATGTAAAACTCAAAAGTCATCATTAAACACATGTTTATTAATAAACTATTAAATATACACGGATGAATTGCTAGATATATAAACTCTCTATACAAAAACGAAACAGATAATAATTATACACAATTTACAAATACATTTTTAAGACTAAAAGTGAAATAACCCTGAAATATTTTATTTTTTAAATTATCAAGGGGGCCCAGATTAACTAGTGAACATGGTTTTAGCATGTTATTTTAACTTTTCTAAAGAAACATAGGTCGAAATTAGAAAAAAAAAAATTACCTCCCATTCAAAATGCGATAACCTATGTTCCTTACACAGAAAAATAAAGGTAATAGAAGGAGTATTAAAGAAATAATTTGTCACAAGGTAGTGAAGGCGTCGTTCTTTGAATTTGACGGGTTATTTTGAATATTTCTTAGCGATCATTGACGATGTGACATTTAAATTTGGGACATGTTGGCAGATGTCATCCCATAGTAAAATAAATTAGCAAGGTATCTATTCTGAGCGAAGCAAGGAGGTCCGAAATCTTTGGTTCCTTAAAGAAAGTTTTGACTCAGTAAACAAAACACCTGGATGTTTTGTTACATGTGAACAGATTTTAAATGGAGAGCCCAATTTCTTTTATAATAATTATAAACAGTCATAGAACGAAAGTTGTTTCACTTACCGATAGCTGCACAAAGTGTCTTGTTAACGCTCCTTGAAATTTATTGACGACACTTTACGTTTTAATTCGCAACAGGGGGCCAATTCTTGAAAGTCACCGGGTGATATTTGAGATTTTAAAAATAAAATTAAGCTCGTTCAACTCCTCAAAAGTAAGGATCAATATTATTAATTATAAAATAATGTTCAGTTTTAAAACTACCATCATAACAATTTGAGTTTTATGAGTTTATCGTGGCTTTTTTGTAAAAAAAAAAATTATTTTAACACCCGGTGACTTTCAAAAATTGGCCCCCTGAAACTCAAATATAAGGAGCCGTGAAACTTTGCCTATAGATAGAGATAGGGTCATTAAGTTATTATAAAAAATTAATGACCCTATCAAATTGTTTCGAACACAAATAATGCAGTCAACATTTTTTTTATTTTGTAAAATATTCATTTCCTTATGGCCAAATGGATCATAGTCATACCCTAATAAATAATATCGACATTTTACGAAAATAAAAAAAAGTTAGCTGCGTTATTTGTGTTAGAATTTTTTTTTTATAACAACTTACTAATCCTATCTCTATCTACAAGGTGTTCTTTTTGAATTCTAATAAATCAAAGGGCGTACTCAGCCAACGAAACTGAACAACTTTTCCCAAGGAACATAGGCTGAAATACGAAAAAAAAATTTTTGCCCTCCCATACAAAATATCCTGTCAGCTGATGCAGTTTGTATGGGTAGTCGATTTTTTTTTCGTATTTCGGTCTGTTTCTATGGGAAAGTTGTTAAGTTTCGATGGCTGAATTACGCCCTTTGAGTTATGGGAATTTAAAAAGAACACGTAGTATAAGCCAAGTTTGAAGGTTCCTTACATTTGAGGTACTGTTACGAGTAAAAGGATCTTTAACTTGCTTTCTGCAACTGGCGGCGGTTAAACAAACTGTAAGTGAAAGTTTTTTGGACAAGTTCCATATTTTAAGTATTACATTTTTTATCGTAAAGTTAATAAGGTTTATTACAAAGTTTAACTGAAATTTAAGAGCTTATTATCTTTAAATACAGTTTTTAAAGTATACTTTTATAGTAATGTATGAAAATTACTCTCTTTCACCGTTCAAGGTAATAAAGATTTCGGCAACGTTATTTAAGATTGCATCCAACGCACAGTGGCAGATTGTATAATTGTAGATTGTATAATTCGTCGTTTCACAGTTTGCCTTGGCATTCTACTAAATGCCGAAAAATTTTTAATTCGGCATTTTACATAATGCCGCGGCAATTCACAAAACAGCGCGTAATTTGTTTCTGGCGTTGTGGTCGCAGGATAACCTAACCCAACCTAACCGATCCCGAATAGGGATCCCCACTCGGGATCGGTTAGGTTGAGTTACCGTGACTAACGAACCTAAAATGCACCAGTGATCTAAACCCTTTTACAATCTGCCGGCGCCGTTTTACAATTTGCCGACCGTTTACAGTTATACGATTTGCCTGCGACATATACAGTGTGAATTTGTATTGGTTACGCTCCTGAAGCCCAGTGATTCTACTCATGATAACAAGCAATTTTCCCGAAGAAAAAATTTTATTACTCGTAAAAAAATTTCCGAATTTCTATAGTAAAATGGTCATGGTGAGTGATCAACTCATTTTGTATGGGAAGATGGAAAATATTTGTCGAGTACAAAAAAAATTTCTTCGTTAAAGTTGCTTGTTTTCATGAGTAGAATCACTGGGCTTCAGGAGCGAAACCAATACAAATTCACGCTGTATGTATAAAGTGTGTAAGGGACGGTGTACAGTCAACGAAACTGAACAACTTTCCCAAAGAAACATTTTTGGAAAATAAAAAAAAATTTGAACTCTCCATACAAATTGCTCACTCTGATTGAACAGTTTGTATGTAAAAGATTTTTTTTTTATTTCCCAGAAATATTTCTTTGGGAAAGTTGTTCAGTGTCGTGGACTGAGCCCGCCTTTTCAGTTTTCGGTACACCGCCCTTACACCCAGTATAATGACGAACATACAGAGTTATTTTTATATCATGCATACCATAAAGAACTTTTTGAAAGAAACATGAATCGGACAACGAATTTTTTTTGCTTCACCTTACAAAACTTGCACATAATAGCACAATTATACAGGGTGAAGGAGAAAGTGTGCCGAAAACTGAAAAGGCTTACTCTGTATGACAAAATTGAACTTTATAGTGAAAAAAAGAAGAAATATGCCTGTTCCATACAAGCAAAGAGGTCAAAATATTTTTCACCTCCAAAGCTCGGAAACATTTGTTTTGTCGGTTAAATTCTGCGGCCAAAAGCGATTTTTGGCCCCTAGCGGGCAAAAGGTTTTTCTGCGGCCAAAAGCGATTTTTGGCCGCTAGCGGGCAAAAGGTTTTTGAAATTCGAACGTGATGCAGTATGGCAGACCTCCACGCTGCGGTACTGGCTGCTTCCTCGCTTTAGTGAGGTGAAAAATTTTGTGTTTCGCTCGGCAGCAAAGTTATTTTGCGTTTCGTGCCTTGAAACCTTCGCTTGCTCAGGTTTCAATAAAAGGCACTCACGCCAAATAACGCTTTTGCTGCCTTGCATAACAAATAACTATTATCATTCCAGGAAAGTTGTTTAGTTTAGCCAGAGCAAGCCCTTTCCATTTTCGGTGCACTACACCCTGTACTCGTATACACATTTCTGTCTTCAGTACAAATAAATAAACAGTATTGAAGGCGCCACTATGCGTAAGATGCACTCTTAATAGTCGCGAAATCTAAACTTAAAATTATAATTCTCAACAATATTTAATTTATACGGGCAGGTTCATAGCCACACTTTACAACCTGGCAACTCGTTTACTTTGGTGTTGCCAAACTTGTCATTAATATACAATTTAGCAAAAAAGTCATAAAAAAGTACTCAAATTATTTTTATTGGTAACAATTAATTTCTCCATAAGTGCATTCAAGAGTGAATGTTGCCATATAAAATCTGTTTTGGCGTAGAAATTAGCGCTCTTGTTATTTTTATGACTTTTTTGACGGACTACTAATGTGTTGGTTCAGTCATATTAGGGGTAAACCTCGGAATAAGAGAGAACATGCTGTAAACTCGGGTACACCTTCATTTTGGTCTTCTAAAAGGTGTCTCAAAAGTTTCATAAAATCTCGTATTT
Source organism: Athrips mouffetella (assembly GCA_947532105.1). Taxonomy (NCBI): domain Eukaryota; kingdom Metazoa; phylum Arthropoda; class Insecta; order Lepidoptera; family Gelechiidae; genus Athrips; species Athrips mouffetella. The sequence goes on along the minus strand of OX383976.1, from coordinate 3,011,880 downwards.
GCGTCGTAAGTTATTCAAGGTCAAAGGTCACCAAAATTTTTATTTCGCTAATTATCTCAGTTTCTATAGCTCCAATAATGTTGACATGTATATAAGAATCGTAGAACATTATCCAATGATGTTGACATATGTCATAAGTATAAGAATTGTAGAGCATTAAATAGTTGACCCTTTTTAGGGTTTTTTCCTTACATGACTTTATATCGCCAAAAAACATACCACATATTTTGAATATTCTGGGACATGCCCAGCAGTGGACGATGTTAAGATAAGACTATTTGGGATATGATGATGATTCTAATTTAATCAAATTTTTTAATTTGCTGGAATGTTATAAAAAGTAAGTATATTTTTACATACTATATTATAGATAGGTCACGAGCAAGTTGATACATTCCTGCAATTTTCATCACAATTCTGATTTTTAAAGTTAAGGCAATTTTTATTGAAAGCATGTTTCTTTGATCCACGTACAGTCACGAGCAGGTGAAGATTGACACTAGCGCGACTTTAGCTCCTATGTCAATTGAAATAAGAACGGTACAAAGTCTATTGATTCAAGCTTCATGTGCTCTTTCTTGACTGTACAGCTAAAAAACATGTTATTAAAAACGTTTTCAATTAAAGATATTATGCTTTCTATGATAACAATAGCCTAAACTTAAGTGTACTGTCGAGCAACAACGTGGTCTACCACGTGGGCTTAGCACGCTGCCCGAGAGAAAACACGAGTATGTCTCATAGAAATGACACTTTATTTGAGAAATTATGTCATCTAATCTATCGTTAATAGAATCAGGCGTTACTTTGCGGAAGTCCATCCCAAAGAAATTATGTGAAACAAATATATAGCCACCTTCCGCAACAATGATGGATGCTATGTACTCACTGTGCACCGCCCGCCCGCCCGCAAATAAATGCGCATGCGCAGGCAACTGCAACACAGCAACCACCCAAAAAACACTCTACACGTGTTTCACCTCTACACGAGGCATCCTCAGGAGATGTTAGACCGACCAGTGCCAAACAATCTAATCTATCTAAGCAATGTCAGTGGAAGAAAATGTTTAGCAAAGCCACAAATAACGTTTCTGACATTTTAGACAGAGATAGCTTTATACACAAATACATGTAGCCGCCTTCTCTTGCAAAATGCTTTGCACTGCTTTAGCTGCTAAAAAAACTTGACCAGTAGGTAAATTGGCAACACTGGTTCTTTAATCTATGGGCCTAGATAATCTGACAGCTGCAACGTGCTAAGCCGGCAGATTTTAGGAACGAAGTTCAAGTTCAGCAAGTCGTAAAACAACAAGGTAGATTTTCAAACTCAACCTTTAGCTATATTTTGCTGACACGGGAAGTGTTACCATATAAAAATTATGGACCGCATTATTGGCCGACTGTATTATACAAGGTGCAACAGAAAGGGCATATCAACTCTGAAGGGTATGAATCTGCCCATGGATCTGAACAATTTTACCTAAGGAACATAGGTCGAAATACGAAAAAAAAATTGACCTTCTATAAAAACTGCGCTATCAGCTGATTCAGTTTCTATGGGTGGTAATTTTTTTTTTAATTTCGACCTTATGTTCCGTGGTGAAAGTTGTTCAGTTTCATGAGCAGATTCACATCTTTCAGGGTTGATATATCATTTTTGTAACACTCAGTAAACAAATACACATATACAAGAATAGTTTCATTTACTAAAGATAGGCCTTTCATAAGTTAATGAAAATCATAAATCTAAATATTTTCATGTCTTGGGTAACATGGGGGCCTTTTGTTATAGGATTAAACTAAAAATAAATAAATTCATAACAAAATTACTAACGTAAACAACTGAATAGTATTGTCGTACACTTGTAAAATACTCAATATTTATAAATAATAAGATAAGCTATGCATTGTAAAGTTAAATTATAAATACAAATTGTGGCATGTTGCACAAAATTATTGGTAATAATTCAAAATTCGACCTGGCAATACTACTCCGGTCCAACAAAATGGTTGTCGGCGTCTAACTCTTGTCGTTATTTTTAATTCTTATGGCTTCGAGGACGTAATATGAAAAAGAAGGGCCATAAAAAAGCAAGTGATTGAAAAACTTGTGTGATTAAGAGCATATCAATCTTGATACTTGTAACTCAAATCTAGAAAATAGAACGTTTGAAAAAGAACGGTACAAAGTGCAACTTGTCAAGCTTGACGTTCCCTTGAATGTACTTATTAATCTGTGAAAAAAATGGCTTAAAAAAAACAACGACTAACGGCGCGTCCCCATTAGGCTCACAGTGAGCGGCTAACTGTTCGCCTACGTATATTTTTTAAACGGAGTGTCTATTCAGCGCGTACTGAAGAGTGTCTATTCAGCGCGTACTGTACGCAGTTTGCGTCTTTTCGCTAGCGGATTCATTCAGTGAGCAGCTGAGTCGCTACGATCGAAGCTCGCGGTTGGCGGCTCAGTCAGCTCACTACGCCGACCGATAGGCCGCTCAGAATCAGTCAGCGGTCAGTCAGCCGCTCACTGTGAACATTATGGGGACGCGCCCTAAGGGTCAACGGCCACTAACCGCCTCAGCACCAGACCAGCACCGCCTCGCCTCGCTACTAAGTTATTGAACAACTGACTTTAAGTTACGTGGCACACAGTACATTTTAATTTTAGAAGTGAAAATAGTGGTCAACGCAAGGACCTTGCGCCCCATCTAGGTGCTTGTCTGCTTTTTGGTTCAGGTGCTGAGGCGCTTAAATGGACCTTATAATTTTAAAACTAACTTAACACCCATTTCAGATTTCAAATACGCCATTTTGAGCAGTGACTTATAACCACGTACCTACATCACACTCCGGCTATCCTTCTTGAGTCGACATTAAAGTATCAAACACCTCCGCTCCGCCTATTTCATTAGAGCCGAAGTAGCTTGAAAAGTTGAAAATACTTGATTCTTGAATTATATTGTCACTTGAACCGAACTGAGTTTTATTTTTATGCATCGGAGTTGTATGTTCGCTTGAAGATTTCGGTTTTTCTATAAGCTCTGACTTAAGAAAATCTGTATCGGTTTTAGTCAGCTTTTCTACGTCTTGTGGTACTCCTTTTATTAATTCTTGGTTTTCATAAGGATTGGTTAGATACTCCGCAAACAATTCTGACTTTTCAACATTTGTATCAATGATGTTCATACCTCGGTTGGAGTTTTGCGGTGCCATTGGTTGATTTGATGTCATATTGATCTGCAAAGTTTGTGGTTGCACCATTTCTGGTTTCGTTTCGGTTAAGTTCGGTTTTATGTCAGTTTGCGGGTAGAGAACCGGTATTTGCGACTGAATGGATATTCCTATGGGTGTTGAAATCATCTGTAAAAAAATGTAATAGTGGTTAAAATAAGTAAGTATAACTAGCCAAGATACAAGAAAAGCATATTTATCTATTATCCGTTTTAAATCGCTGTGATTTATTCGAAATTGTGGTAGAATCGGAAAAAATTCTTTGTTAAGTAAATTAGTAAAGAATTGAACCTATACAGCGTGTAACGGAAAGATCTGAAGAGTGTAAATCTGCCCATGAAACTGAACAACTCAACATAGGTCAAAATACAAAAAACTCAATTTGAATTTCCATACTAAATGCGCCATCAGCTGATGCACTTTATAGAAAGTAGACCTGCTATAGAGCAGGTCAAAAATTGATTTAGTTCTATGACCTACGTTCCTTGGAAAAAGTTGTTCAGTTTCATGGGCAGATTCACACCGTTTAGTATTATCACACGTTTCCGTTACACGCTCTAGAAGTTAAACCCGATTTTTTTTCAAAATACTTCATCATTGCCTGGTGTGAAAAACACAACAGACATCGAAACATTACTAAAATGTCCTCCAGCACAAAGCACAATGTCATGCGACCAGGAGGCCAATTCTTGAAAGTCACCGGGTGATTTTCGAGATTTTTAAAACTAAAGTAAGTTCTGTTAAACTCCTCAAAAGTAAGAGTCAATGTTTGTTAATTATAAAATAATGTTCAGTTTTAAAATTACCATCATAACAATTTGAGTTTTATGAGTTTATCGTGGCTTTTTTTAATTTTAAAAATCTCGAAATTCACCCGGTGACTTTCAAGAATTGACCCCCTGGTCTCAAGAAATATTGGAAACTTAGCATAAGCCACTGCGATTTTGCTTTGCTCTTCCTAATGCAGAATAAATGCCTTCACGTTTTACTCTTCTCTATCGATCGCCAGCCACTTCTTAAAAGTGTTCAATTTCTAGTTTTTTGGTGTGTTGTAATGTTGTATACGAGTATCAGTCGGAACCGGCATGCAAGTAATTTTTGGCTACTAGCGTGGATTTTAATTTTAATTGGTCTACGTCAAAATTCATTTTTGGCCGCTAGCGTGGAAAAAGTTTTTGAAATTAGAACGTGATGACAAATTATGGTTTAAGGTACTGGCGCTCTTCGCATTTCACTCGCTTTAATGAGGTGAAAAATTGTGTGTTTTGCTTGGCAGCAAAGTTAAATAACGTCTCGTGCCCTGAAACCCTCGCTACGCTCAGGATTCTATTTTTTAATACTAGAATCATTTTTAATACTAGAACACTTGCTTGAGTTTCAACACAAGGCACTTACGAGTCACGACGCCAAATTAAATTTTTGCTGCCTAGCATAACAAATAACGATTTCTGCGTCCACAGTACAACATTAAATTTTTTTTTATACCTCCGCTTGGAAACTGATTTCAGAACCTTCGAAGCACCGCAGGATATCACCCCTACTTGGTTGATATTCCGCACATTTGCACAAAGCGCTTTGAAACATCTTTTATAATGCGCACGGCTAAAGAGTGGAATTCTCTGCCTGCGTCTGTGTTCCCGTGTCATATGACCCGAATCTATTCAAGTCGCGAGTAAATAGGCTTCTTCTGGGCAAGCTCGTTTCATGTCGACCTCAGCCCATTTACAATTTAGCAGCATTACCATTAACAAGCCAATCACAATAGTTTATATCATTCATACCTCATTCAAAGGCTGCAGGAGTACCGACGAAGTCAGACTAGCCTGGTCTAGTAAGGAGTTCCTAATTGGCACCATACCGCTCACAGGTACAGATTGAGAAGGGATTGGGGATAGGGATAAGGGGATTGATAATGGGGGCTGTAATTGGGGCATTTGAGGGGGAATTGAGCTTAATGGGGGCATTGGTGGTTGGATTATATGATGGGGTTGTTGGATTATTTGGGAAGGTTGTTGAGTTATTTGGGAAGGTTGTTGGAATATTTGAGGAGGTTGTTGAATTATTTGGGGAGTATGTTGGTTTATTTGGGGGTGTTGTTGCGGAGGATTTGAAGGTGGTTGTGGAAGGATGGTGGGCGTACTGTGGCTGACGGGAACCAGGGCGGGCAGTGTGGGCGGTAGCGGCGGCTGCATGTGGGCGGGAACACTCGAGGGCGGGCGCGCGCCGTCTTGTACTGAAACAAGAAGAAGAGTGGTTAGTACAGAGTTTAACAAAAAGGATAGCTTCTTCAGACCCAGTGTCTCTGACTATTATCTTCAAATAAATATAGAACTTATTCTTTTATTTTAAAGTACACAATACAACTGCCCAAAAGCTTACGCTGGGTCTGACGACGTTATGATAACCCTGAAGGATGTGAATATGAACATGATAGTAAACAACTTTCTCTAAGGAAGATAGGTCGAAACACAAAAATAAAAATTTGATTTTCTTTGCAAAATAAGCTATCAGCTCATGGTATTACAATTAAAGGTTGTTTTTTTTTGTATTTTGATTAGTCTTAGTCTTAAATCTTGTCCAAGGAATGCCATCAATGAAAAGAGAGTATTTAACATTTTTGTAATAAATGGTTTTTACTACAACAGTACCTAAATTTTCAAAAGGGTCCATTAACCGCATCCGCACCAGACTAGAATTGCCTTGCCTCGCTACCAAGTTAATGAAAAACGGAATTTAAGTTACGTGGCACATTTTAAATTAAGAAGTGAAAATACCGTATAAACTAGGTGCATATCTGGTGCTGGTCAGGTGGCGAGGCGGTCAAATGGATGCCGACCCTTAAGTAAGATGTTAATACCTTGCGGGAACAATTCTTCCTTTAAGTTCGGCAGGAACTCTCCGATTTTATCCCACGTAATGTACCACAGGTCGTTGTAACCATCCCCGCTGCTGAATATCTGGAAATAATAACAAATTATTATTTAAAGTACCTGACTGAGCTATCGAGCTATGTTCGTAATAATCTAGTACCAGAAGGACCAACAGATGGCGCTGTATGATCCTGAATCACACTATACATTTTTAAAAGTCAAATATTTTCTCTCAACTCCTTCCTAAAAATAATATCAGTTGGTTGATTTTTTTGCAGTTTCAATAGTCGTAGAACACAAGTTGTTGCTCTTGACCTCACTAATAAGGGGTAAACAGATATCAGGCAGTCTGTATACTTGCGAGTTGTGTCGCCCTCTTTCACCTTAAACCTCCAAGTTACCTAGACAAGTGTCTAACAGCCAGTTTCACAAACCATCTTTCAGATTCAGATAATTTTATTCAATGTAGATTCTTTACAGAATACTTATTGAATGTCATGCAGAATACAATGCAAATAGAGCGAGTCTACGCCGTTTCGGATCGTGCTATGGCAGCGTAAAAGAAACGGCAAGAAACCACTGCAGCACGGCCTACTTTAAGAGTCGGCTTTTTACAATGTGTTTCTTGTGTTTCGCTGGAATATCAGAGCACCATACCTCCTTGTCATTGATATAGTCATCTAATCTATAATAAAAAAGACCAACGAAAGATGTATTGACTTTAGATAATCTAGTATATGGCTGATCAATTTTGTGCTTATTTCTAGTATTAAAATTATGCCTGTCACAATTTTTAGGTAATTGATGAATGTTCTTTCTAGCGTACATAATGTTTTCATAAATATATTGGCATGGCACTGTCATAATGTTGATCTCCTTAAACAGTGAAGTTACAGCTCCTTAAAATATATTGCTGTCACTTACTTTGCCAATAAAACAGAAAGAGTCAGCAATAGTCTTAAAGCTTTAAAGACGCTTTGCTTAAATGGTGGATAAGCAGCTGTTAAACAGGGTGTAAGGGACAGTTTCAGGAAATGAAAAAAAAATCAGCCCCTCCATATAAACTGTCCCACCAAGTTTGCAATTTTGTATGGAGAGGCCGATTTTTTTCTTCATTTCCTGAAACTTTTATTCGCTGAAAGTTGTTCAGTTACGTTGACTGATCATGCTCTTTCAGTATTCGGAAGGCTGTCCCTTACACCCGATATATATGTCAGATATTTGTGGCTTACCCTGACGGAATGCATGACAAGTATCATGTTCTTGAGTGACTCCGGAGCAGCTTCAGTCAAGGGGTCATCAAATGGAGCTGCTATCAGGTTCTGGACTTCTATCACTCTCGCACACACCAAAAACGCGAAGACAAGATCGATATTTACGGCAGAAACACCTGTTATTATGTCTGATATTTGTGGCTTACCCTGACGGAATGCATGACGAGTATCATGTTCTTGAGTGACTCCAGAGCAGCTTCAGTCAAGGGGTCATCAGGTGGAGCCGCTATCAGCCGGCTCTGGACTTCAACCACTCTCGCCCACACCAATGCGAACGATGGACGCGAAGACAAGGCCGATAGGTGCTGCAGAAACACCTGTACAACATGGTAATTTAAAAATAAACATGGGTTAATATTTGAGGGGTCTTTCGTCGCTGCTGATTTCTTTAAAAGGTTGCCTGGAAGAAATCACTTTTAGTGATAAGACCGCCTTTTTCTCACTTATTGTAAACCCGTAGTTTTTAATTTGTATTCCTTAATGTGTGCAATAAAGAATTATTTATTCATTCATTCATTCAATCATGAGGGAACATTTTTGGACTAGGTACCAACTTATCCAAGTCTTATATCGTCCAACCGCGAAATTCTGTCCAAGTCTCATTAAGTCCAAGTAGCCCTTCGGAAGTCCTAGACAATAAATTACATGATCGTCCATTTTGTGTAGAAAATATTTTTTTTACTTATACGTTGTACAAAATAACTGTCTATGACCGTTAATGCGCAGAAGTCAAAAAAATGATCGCGTGAGTGAGCGTGGCAGGTGGGGGGAGGCGAGCGAATCGTTCATTGGCTCTCCGCCTGTCACTCATACGCAGAACATAACCATCAAAGAAAAACTTATCGTGGGCATGTTATATTTCGACAAATGTTTCTTAGGGAAAGTCATTAATTTTCAGGATATGCCTTTTTAACTCAGTGTAATAGTTTTGTCTAATTCCATCGATAAACTAACCTTGCACATGATAGTGTTGGCCCGGGCAGCGGTGTCGATGCGTCGTGGCAGTCGCTCTAACAGCGGGAACAGGACGCTCTGGAAACACGCCTCCCATCCAGCACCCCCCATCCCAGTCAGTCCTGGGGCTAGTAATGCGCGCTGAAGATACGCTATGGCGCTATTAGCCACCTGGAACCAATAAGAAACGGCTGAATACATGCGTTTACATACATTTACGTACGAAAGTAGGCGCCTAGGAGTAATGCGCAATTTCCTAATAGATTGCGGTCGGGTGCGGGTAACTTAAGAAGAGGTTGGGCTTCTCTAATAACGACAAGTGTGATTGCGGCATTTTGAAATCTATAAAACATTGGGACAATTACAGGAATTCAACATTTTCATTCTGAACACATCGGCTTAGCCGTCCTCTTAGACCGTAGCTGCAACACTTTACATTGATGCAAAGCATAGTTGCTTAGGACTTCAGTAAATTCATCACTGTAATTTCATCCCCTGTGTGACTAAAAAGAAGATGAAAGTTTGTATGGATGGTTATCCGGGTATACGACTAGTTAAATACAGGGTAGCGATCGCGCTATATGCAGCGAATTTGTAACGTCTACCATTTTTTTTACTGTGTATGGGCTTACTCTTGACCTCGATCTAGCCCTGAGGACAGAGATGAGGTCGACGATGGAACGAGCTTGCCCAGAAGAAGCCTATTCACTCGCGACTTAAATAGATTCGGTTTCGGGTCATAAGAGCTCGGGAACACAGACGCAGGCAGAGAATTCCACTCCTTAGCCGTGCGCATTATAAGGATGTTTCAAAGCGCTTTGTGCGGATGTGTGAAATATCAACCAAGTATGGTAGTAGCAGTAGAAGGGTATGGTAGAAGGGGATGGCGGAATAAGCTCATGGAGCTCTTAGGCAGAAGTACTATCCCCGAAGTACAATCTGTAAAAGATCGATGGACATGCAACTTTGCGCCGGTGGGCTAGGCTGTAAAACTTGGTTTTCACCAGCATCTCATCACCAACGAGCTTCTTGGCTCTGCGATCGATCGAGTCAAGTGCGGCTAGTTGGTATTTGGGTGAGCCATCCCAAAGGTGGCAGCAATTCTCCATGCAAGATCGGACTTGTGCTTTGTATAAAATTATTATCTATCCAGGAGTGAAATATCAATAAACCTTATTGAGGATACCCAACTTTTTGGCCGCAATTTGAGCTTTTGACCTAATAATGTTGGCGTAGAAGTTCAGGTTTGCGCACAGCTTCGGTGACCGGTACAGATGTACCTTTTTATTGCCATTCCATGTGAGTGAAAAAAATGTAAAGTCAGAACTTAATCGATGGAAGCAAGAAGAAAGAAATGAAAAAAGGTTTATTGTGGAAACAAACAAAAATAATGCTGCTGCTAAAAAAACTCTGACCCAATTGTTGAATATCACCGGGTGATAAAATATAATTTTTGAGACATCAAAAATTCAAATGTATCCTAATAATCTGTTAAAAATGTAAACCATAATACATGAAAGGTAACAATCAATCACTAATTTATATTTACCGAATACCGTTCTGCACTTTTGTAAAGATACATTTGTAATATTGAAGAGATTCGGGTGATAATTATTTTATCATCTAGTCATCATAACATCCCATGAAACGTCCACTACAGGACAGGGAGCTCCCTCCAGAGTTCTAGCTTTTGCTGGAAATATGTGGAAGGGAAGTACCATAGTCACCTCGCTTGTTAGCGTTACGGCTGGCACTATGGACCGCGGTTGTAGGTGACCGCAGTAAGTAAGATGTAAGATACAAAGGAGGATGCTGCTGCCCATCCTCCAGTTAACCCTTAGTCGCCTCTTACGACACCCACGGGTATGTACGGGTATGTCCCGTGTGGTGCCGGCAAAGAATAGTATCATCTAAAAATGATTTTTGTTTTAACACTTCCTGTGTTCGGATAAATCTACAAAGAAATAAAGATCTATTATGCGTAAAGAGGTCGCTAAATTTCACAACATCGGGCAGGACCATAGTAGCCTAGTTGGTAAAGTGTCTGCGGTACTTACGCAGAAGACGCAGGTTCGAATCCTGCCTGTGGTTGTGAAATTTTGCGATTTTCTACTTTGTAGTATCATCTAGTGGTATTCAAGAATTGAGCCCTAGGTATAATATTCTCATGTTATACATATCATCTCATGAAACGTTCACTGCAGGACAGAGAGCCCCCTCCAGAACTACTTTACCATAGCCACCATGCTTGTAAGCGTTGTGGTAGGCGACCGCTGTTGTTGGTGACCGCAGCACGTAAGATGTAACGATACACAGAAGGACGCTGCTGGCCATCCACTGGTTCTTAAGTCTTAGTCACCTTTTACGACACCCACGGGTGGAGATGGGTTGGTACTATTCTTTGCCGGCACCACACGGATTAGACTTCATTTACCTCTATGACTCTATGATTGAGCCACGAGCCAAGCGAGTGGTTCTAAAAAGAATCCTCAGTGTTGCGAGGGTTTTAAGACACAAGCCACGAAACACTTTGTTGCCGAGGGAAGCACAACTTTTCAGGTAGAAACGAAAGGATAATATCTTGCCAACTAAATGATTGAAAATGAAGCTGCTGTTCTAGAGGGCTTCAATAATAATACATCCCCAATAGGGCAGTCAAAATAAGAAAAAGTGAGGAATTAATTCTGACAGTTGCAAATTCTTATGGAATCGATAAAGGACAAAAAGAGGAGTTCATGCCTGATTTGCACCGTTTCTGGTGCATATGGAACGCTCCTTAATATTAGATTGAAACTTTGAGTCGGCGTAAATTTTGAATAGACAAGTTGTACTTGATACAAGTTTTGCTGCATATAGAGACTGTCTTACTGCATTAAGAGTTTCAATTAATACCACGTGCACGAGTGGGATCATTAGCAATTCGTTTTTTTTAATTTGTGACTCGAGGAAAATTGTGGCACTTGGTGCAAACTTACACAAGCCTTCTATAGGTATAATAAACACATGTTAGATTTGCACTCCTTCTGCGAACACCGGAACACTTCAAAATAACACGCAAAAATAACTTCCATATGATTCTCGCAGGTGCTAATCCGTATACATATTTGGACTATTTTTCTATGTATCTTGTCAATTTGCACCGAGTGCAATAATTTCCCCCGAGCCAAAATATCAAAAAAAAATTTTTTTATAAATATTATTTTTTTGTGGTGTTCCGTAAGTCAGATTAAAAAAATACTCGGTGCGAATGTAGATAACAATGGTTTAAAGAATATGTCCAATTGCACCAATCGTCAGAAATTCCCCCATTGAGTTACGGATATTAAAAATTTCATCCTTCTGCGAATTTTGAGTTTGTGAAAAATTATTTTAAAAGGTGATTTTCAAGCCATATACTGCAAAAAGAAAACATTTTATTCGTGCTTTTAATTACTTCCACTCTTTTTTACAATACCGGATAATTTTACTGTACTACAAGCATAAATTAGTATGGTCACCCTACTTTGTGAAAGAGATGCTTTCCAGCCTGTTGTGTATACTCGTCGTCACGCTTTTTTTGGCCATTCCTCTCTTCTTCCCAGAGCGCAGCGTGGGTTAAAACCTTCTTGGATATAACATAGTAGGCAAAAAAACGTCACGAAAGCTGACATAAGTGGCTATCAGCGCTATTATAGGTTACGACTGTACGAGTTGATATGATGAATTTCTGATTCGTCTATTCATTGTTCCTTGTTATTATTGTCATCATTGACAGTAGCCGAGACCAACGTGTTTTCGGAAGCACGGAAACGCTGTAGTGGCACAATCACTAGCGGTCACCCATCAGTGTTCTGACCACGATAAACGTTGCTTAACTTTCGTGATTGGAAAGAAAGAGCAACTACCACTCGGCCGCGAGAGCTTCTCATACAAAATGCGAAATTAGCTGGTGCAATTTCTACGGGAATTTGATTTTTTTTTTCGCGGTCTAAGACGCGTGTAACGGAAAGGTGTGATAATACTAAAGGATGTGAATCTGCCCATCAAACTGAACAACTTTTCCCAAGGAACAATAGTACATTGTTCATCGAGAGGAGAAAGTGACCGATTCCCACGCCTCAGGGCTCAATACACCCGAGTTGGGAATCGCACTTTCTTTCGAGTGATACATAGTGCTTTATACTTCACCTACGAGGAAAATATTTCAGATTCCCTTTTCAGATATGATGTAAGTTTTTTGTATTCCATTATATTGATATCATGTCTTGCCAATATGGTAATTTTCAACATGGAATACAAAGACTTGGCTTATATTTATACGCTTTTTTTGTAAAATAAGCAAGCAAAACAGTTTCCGAAAATCAATGCGCTTTTTTCTCGCTTTCTCAACGTATAAAACTATCACATACCTACATTGTTGTATTTTTTAGAGATTTTTCAGGCAATCAATAACCGCTTGCGCACTTTCTTGTAGTTTTAGCGGCGTCAAAAACTCTTCATCACTGTCACTATTTGACGACATTTTTTGTAAAAAGCACGCACCAACAAAACTACAATTATTAAAACTTCCAACAACTTTGTAAAGAAAACAGGGGTCCAATTTTTTAAAATCACTGGGTGATAAAATATCACTTGGAGGTTTAAACTTTTTAATTTTACCCTTATAGTGTTAAAACGTTAGTAATACTTTATAAAATTTAACAATTAAACACTAATTTATATTTATGCATTATAATTTTTCCCTGTTGATAAGAAAAAAACAGAAATTTTGATTTTATTGAGTAAGATTTTATCACACGGTGATATTCAAGAATAGGTACCTAATTCGCGCGCGCGCGCTTTCGTTCCACATTTTTGTTTAGATCTTTTTTCAAATTAATGGTTTTTTCAGAAAAGTGTAGATGGCCAGCATCATTACGTGGACTTAGAGATAAAAACTTTTTCTTTTTTTGGCATTATGATATTAAAATAGGTTATCGACAGATTTTGATCCAAATTTAAGAAAAAAAAATACGTTAACAATGGATTTTCATACAAAATTCCATCCCGCTAAAACACGTTAATAATGGATTTCCATATAACTTTTCCCCCCGCATATTTATCCCATAGAAATGACGTATCTTCTCCTTAGTTTTTAAAACAGGACTGAGGTACTTTCCGAGAAGGTGAAGTATAAAGTAATTTTTGACCTCCCATGCAAAATGCGCTATCAGCTCTGATGCAGATTCTATGGGAGGTCAGATGTTTTTTTTCTCGTATTTATACCCATTTTCCGTGGGAAAAGTTGTTCAGTTTGATGGGCAGATACATATCCTTCAGTATTATCCCACCTTTCCGTTACACGTTTTATAAAGGGCTTCAAAAAATACTAAGTACTTAGTACACTCAACAGCACGTCCGTAGAAACACTTTTGGACCTAACGGCGTGGTAATAGAGTTGAAAAAGTTTCTACTGACGTGCGGTTGACCGTACCTACTTTCCTCAAAGGAAAGCTTAAATAATTTCACTCTGTATATGGCAGAGATAGGTTTATCTGCGTTTTCTGGAATAATGGCTGCAACGCGGATAGGTACACTCGACATCACGTCATTAGAAACACTTTTGGATCTTATGGCTTGGTAATAGAGTTGAAAAAGTTTCTAACGACGAGCGGTTACCTACATCAAACGACTATACATATATAAAGGGTGTAACGGACGGTGTACCGAAAACTGAAAGGGCGTGCTCAGTCAACGAAGCTGAACAACTTTCCCAAAGAAACATATGTTGGAAAACGAAAAATAATTTTGACCTCTCCATACAAACTGTTCGACCAGAGTGGGCAATTTGTATGTAGAGGTAAAAAAATATGTTTCTTTGGGAAAGTTGTTCAGTTTCGTTGACTGAGCACGCCCTTTCAGTTTTCGGTACACCGTCCCTTACACCCTGTATATCGGGCTTTAAAAATTGGTGTAAATCCTTTAAGGGCTTATTCTGAGGGCTAAATGCAACAAATTTTGTCTCGACTTTTCCAATTATACGCAAAAAATGAATTTCGTCTCTCCATACAAAATGATAAGTTGATCGGTCCAATTTATAAAAAAAAGTCTGATTTCTTTTGCGAATTTCGAAAGGTCTTATAACAAAAGTTGTTACATTTAGCCCCCGGAATAAGCCCTTAAAAGGCTTTACACCAATTTTTAAAAGCCCTGAAAACACAGTAGGAAATGAAATCTGGTACGGGATTTGAGACTATGGAGTTGATATTAACAGTAAACTATAAGTAGAACAAAATATGTGATGGTAGATAAAAAAGTAGATAGAAAAAACCGAAAGAAAAAAAACGCAAGTTGTTAGGCCGAGCTCGGAAGTTGAACTCAGTGCAATCATAAAAAAATAACAGAAAACAAAACGGAACGTGACCGTGGTGTTAACAACAAACCTGTGCCTAACATTTTCATTAAATTCGTGTAAAAAGAGGAGATAATTAGCTGTAACCTGTTTCAAAACAACATCAAGTGAACGACGCACTGCTGTACACTGTTTGTCACTCCAACAGCATCACTTAATGGCCGAAAAATCACCAATTTTCATCCAGGTATTCGTGCACTTTATCCGTTGAAGCACTATTTTGAATTAATCATTAACGCAAGTAAATACATCACAACGTAAAAGATAATTACCGATCAGCTGATTGGTCTGCGCCAGCTGATATTGACAGACGACTTAAAACGTCACTTTTGCGTTTCATTACACGCAGCTGACGTATAGTGCGGGAACTCACGCGAGAACTACACCACCACTATCAGCCAATATCACCCCTTTGTTGTGGCGACATCTATACAATTTATTGCGTACTGCGTAGTCTTGCAAGATCCAACTGCAAATAATCGACACGAGAGGGTAAAATTGTTCACTACATCACCGCAAGATGCCACCTAAAGTTCTGCCTAGCTGTGCAGGCTGCCGGAATACTATCGGAAATAATCTGCATATACGCTGTAGCATATGTAAGCAGACTTATGATCTCGTTTGTGCTAATATACCAGAAAAGCGCTTTACAAATACGATGACGAAAGAACAAAAAAGCGACTGGAAGTGCCAAACATGCCAGTGTAAGCAGCCTAAAACAGGAAATTTAAACACACCGGTCGGCAGTGCACAAGGTTCTAGGGGGATTAACACCTCTTATACTGTCCCTTCTGAAGAACCACAAGATCTTGCTGCCAATGAATCTAACGACCATTCTTCATCTGGTTCGTCACTGCAGATTAAGGATTCTGCGGAAGAAAAGAGCTGTGAGAACGTCACGAGGGTGCGTTTTCCTGGTTTTGGTGGAGTGTACAGCAGTAATGAACAGGAGAATGAATCTCTCTCACCGGGTATAGTGAGAGCTATTATCAAGGAAGAAATAAATCTGGCATTAAAGGAGACTGTAAAGCAATTAGTAGGAAAAGAGTTTGCAGCCATAAAAAACCTCATTGCCAACTTTGAAACATCCTTG
Organism: Athrips mouffetella; assembly: GCA_947532105.1. Lineage (NCBI taxonomy): Eukaryota > Metazoa > Arthropoda > Insecta > Lepidoptera > Gelechiidae > Athrips > Athrips mouffetella. Next base: position 2,996,088 of record OX383976.1, on the reverse strand, counting down.
TCCTTCTTCAACGATCAATATGACTCATTTAAGTCAACCTTGGATAAAAATTGTGACACAGTTAAACACTTGCAGCTGCATAATCAACAACTACAATCGGAGGTGGAGAACCTTTCAGAACGGCTTAACTTTATGGACCAGCAACAGCTTGCCAACGATGTCGACTTCACGAATGTACCCGAAGCGAAAAACGAAAATGCTACACATGTCGTGTTAACTTTAGCAAACAAGCTGGATATCAAGTTAACAGAAGCTGACGTGGTGAGTGCATATCGTGTGGGCTCTACGCGTGGAGAGTCAGGAAGCGAGCAAGTTGAGGGCACAACGCAACGCCCGCGCCCCATCGCCGTGCGACTGGCACGCCGGGACCTGCGCGACAAGATTCTCAAGGAGGCGCGCGTTCGTCGCGGCGCCACTACTGCCGACACCAGCCTCCCCGGACCTTCGCGCCCTTTCTACGTTAACGAACGGTTGACTAAGTCAACAAGGCAACTGTTTCAAAAGGCGCGCGAAATGAAAACCAACTATGGATGGAGATTTGCATGGACTGTGCAAGGAAGAATTTTCGTAAGGAAATCAGAAGACAAAAACTGTCCTCGTCATGGTATTCGCACGTTGGCCGAGCTAGAAAGGGTTTTTAAAGACGAAGTGGTTAGATCCTGATAGTGATTATTTCCAACTCAATTTCGATTTCCACCCAATATTTATTATCATTATCGATTGTAACGCTTGCTATGCTTTAAACAATCAATGTCACAGCTCTTACATATTTTCTGATTTGTATCATCAGGTGGCGACGAATGGGTACTACACTCAGCACCAAGATTATAGTACATTCTTTTTAATAGCTCACACAGAACACTTCACAACAACACACATTTTACACAGAACTTTTAATTATAGTTATTTAATTATATTATTAAATATATGCCAGAGGAGGTCAGTACATTCTTTAATTTATATTTACAATGATGGGTAAAAAGACACGTCATTTGAAGCTAGCATTGCTTAACGTGCGTTCTCTAAACACTGGCAGGGATGAGTTTATCGCTTCTGTAGATAGACACCAGCCAGATATTTTAGCGCTAAACGAAACATGGCTACAAATAGGACAAGATAAATATTTTCCTCCAGTACCAGGATACACTTTAAAAAGTAACCCCCGTTCGACAGGTAAAAGAGGTGGCGGGGTGGGATTTTATGTTAAAAGAGGCTTACAGGTGCGTATTAAACAACATCCAATCTCCCCGCTGGAGCAAATGTGGATAGAACTCCGAATTTCGGGCATGAAACCCCTCGCTATTGGTACGGCTTATAGACCAGAAGCAGTTTCGATTGATACCGCCATTGACGCTCTCAACGACTCACTGGATATATTTGCTTCATATAGCAGTGTTTTTCTCCTAACAGATTTTAATGTTGATTTAAATATGTTAGAAAGACCCATGGCAAAGAAACTAATGACTTTTTTTAATAATCGTAATCTAGAACAACTCGTTAAAAGCCCAACAAGAGTAACAAACGACACCGAATCGTTATTAGATTTATTTATCACAGATAGCCCAAGAGTCTGTAAGACAATACATGTTTACCATAACCCCACGATTAGTGATCATGCCATGGTTCTTGCGGAATTAACTATTACGAAACCGAAACAGATGCCTCTATATATTTACAAGCGGTTTTTAGAAAAAATAAACATGGAGGAATTCACAAAAGATTTGAAAAACATGACATGGACAGATATTAAAGCGATAAAAGACGTTAACGGAAAGGCAAAGTTATTTAGGCAAATACTAACAAAATTATTTGATAAACATGCACCAGTTCAGAAAATACGCATAAACCAAAATATGAACCCTTGGATTACAGACAACATTAGATTATTGATGGAGTTACGTGACTCAGCTCTAGTGAGAGCAAAAAAAACCCAAGTTGAACCACATTGGAAATACTACACAAGCCTGCGTAACTACACGGGAGGGGCTCTAGGACGTGAAAAAACTGCGTATTTCACACACTACGTTAATAAAAATAAACAACACCCACGACAAATGTGGACCTATTTAAGGCGTTCTTCGATCCTAGGTGACACTAGCAAATCTTTTATTCCTCAGCATTTAAGTAACCCTGAAGAAGTTAATAATTTTTTCCTAAAAATACCGGGAAACCCAACCACGGATCATAAAACTTTGATGGATCTAGAAAAAACAAAGTTGTGTAAAGAAGTGTTTGAGCTAAAACAATGTACAGAAGGTCAAGTTTATAAAATAATTTCATCAATAGAAACAAAAGCATGTGGTCATGACAGCATTTCAATAGATATGATCCGTCTTACCCTAGACGTTACGTTACCAATAATTACACACATAATTAACGCATCTCTTCTTTCAAACACCTATCCCGAAGAGTGGAAACTAGCTAAAGTAAGGCCTATTCCCAAAAGTAATAGAGTCGAGGAGTATAAAGATCTGCGCCCTATTAGTATACTACCAGTGCTCTCCAAAATAATAGAAAGAAGCGTCTGTGAGCAGTTAAAAAAACATCTGGAACAAAATAAATTGCTTCCTCCAATGCAATCGGGGTTCCGAAGTGGACACAGTACCACTACGGCTTTGGCTAAGGTCACGGACGATATTACTGCAGCTTCCGACAAAGGCATGGGTACAATACTAGTTTTATTAGATTTTTCTCGGGCTTTCGATTGTCTGAACCCAAAACTACTTCTTGCAAAATTAGCGTGTTATGGTGTGTCACCGTCAGCTTGCAAATGGTTCGAGTCGTTTCTGACTGACAGACAGCAATATGTAGAACTTGAGACTGACCAGGGCTTAGTAGTGCAATCAAATACCCAAAAGATCCCTCGTGGTACGCCTCAAGGATCTATACTCAGTCCTCTACTTTTTATTCTATATACGGCAGACCTTGTTACAAAGTTAAATCACTGTGAAGTTCACCTCTACGCCGATGATACTCAGCTGTATTACTCCTTTGCACCGCATGATCTTAATCCGGCATTAAATAAAATAAACGAAGACTTAAACACTATTTCCGACTGGTCAGCCAAACATAACTTAGTTTTAAACCCATCTAAATCGCAATTTGTTGTACTGGGTAATAAATGGCAGCGTAACAAAATAGTGGAACAACACCCGAAATTATACATAGGAAGTGAGGTTGTTGCTCAAGTAGAAAAAGCTCGGAATCTTGGTCTGATTATGGATGGTGAAATGCGATACATAGAACACGTTAATATAAAAATACGAAATGCATTCTACCGATTAAAAGTTTTATACAGCTTCCGGAGGTATTTATCTGTGAGAGTGAGGGAAATACTAACAGAATCGCTGGTTCTGTCACATTTTAATTACGTTGACGCCGTATACGGTCCTCGACTTCTGGAGCAAACCAAAAAGTCCATACAACGCGTACAAAACGCATGTATGCGATTCTGTTACGATATACCGAAACGAGCGCATATCACACCGTACCTTAATGAGAGAGAAATTTTGAATATGGCTCACCGGAGAGAGCTGCACTTAGCCTGCATGGTCCGAAATGTACTCGAATTTGAGAAGCCATCATACTTATTCGAAAAACTAGATTGGTTAAGAGATAGGCGAGGAAGACCTCTTCGATCCCATAGGGTAAATGCGTTGTCTATACCTAGCCACAAAAAAACATTCTTCAGAGGAGGGTTCAAATTCGCCGCTTCAAAAGTGTGGAATGATCTACCACCCCCTTTACGTGATTCCATGTCACTTATTAAATTCAAAAAGCTTGTACGGAGACATCTCATGGAAAAGCAATCGGGAAAAAGGGCGAGCGAATTTTGAAACTTTCTCCGAATTAAACAGTTATTATCTTATCATACAAATCAAACATGTACACACACAAACACACACACACACACTTACTTACATACATATATATATATATATTACTTTTAAATAATAAGCGCATGTATATATATACTACGTAGGATTTTATTTGATTTATTATTTTGTTTTAAATTTGTATTTTTTTTTTCTTTCTTTTATTTATATAACTTGCGTATAGCTATTGCATCTCATTTTACACAAATACCCTGCAACACCACGCTCACATAACTATGAACTTGACAATTGAAACCTTATTAGGGGCTGGTCTGAAAACCAGCGCTAAGCCACTAGGCATAGCAATATGCTGAGACTAGTACCCATTGCCAATTGTAGATTCCTGGAGTATTCCTTGTGTGTTAAGATAGACAGATTAATACGTAGATTGTAAAGCCTCTTATGTTTTGTATGTATCTTCATTGGCAATAAGATTTTTTTTACTTTTCAATTTAATTAATTAATTATGAAATAAATCAGAGGTATTGTATGTATCTATCTTATTTATTGCATGTGTATTTATTGGCAATAAAGAATTTTAATTTAATTTAATTTAATTTAAAAAATAACTTAAAGTGAAACATGAAACCTGACTGCCTTGTGTGTGACAATAAAGAATTTATTTATGAAAATAAAATGGAAAATAATAATATGAAGATTAGCAAGGGTTAGTTATAACAAAACGCAACGAAAACTGACATAAATGCTATTGTAGGTAACACCACGACTCTACGGATCGATGTGAATAATTTCTGGTTCGTCTAATGGATCATTGGAGTAGTAATCTTGACATCTAAAGCGCAGGACACCATTTGTATAGTAAAAGGAGGCTTGCTGAGCGAACCCCACTGGCCGCGGATTGATCACACCGTTGTTGTCGGTCTCATATACCACAACTACAGTCTGATATACGTAGCCGTTTCCATTGCGCACCCATTCGTTGATACTGTTCTCGGCACGTCTCCAATCCGACGGGCGGGCAAGTTCGGACCCCCTCAACATTCCGCGGTTCAACGATCTTGCCATCGGTGCGAAGTTATAAACGGCATATGGTCCTCCATTTTGATATCCTATGAGGTGGCCATTGTCATCATTGTTATCATCTGGACGGTTTCTGTGTCTACCCATTCTGTTCACGTTTGTTATAATATTGCTTGGTATTGAGGGATTTCTTGACCCTTGAGCAGGAATACTGTTGGCATCGACACGCATCGAAATAAATAACGGGAGAGTTGGATCCCCGGTATTTACAGGATTCAGATATGCGTAGGTATTTTGGTATACTAACCGAGTTATTGTAGTAAGGCCTGCAAGTGCTGTGATATAGGCGTCTATAGATCCTGGAGTAAAAGCATTTGCATAGCAGTACGGTCTCAACTGTCTTTTTTTTCTGAGCTCATCATGAGCCCACCACAGACCCGGCGGTTTGTTCTGTGGCTCCTCCGGTGGTTTGCACGTATCCTCATGGCATCTAGGAATGCCGTTCATTAGGTTTACTAGTCCTTGCAGATTATTGTCGCCTGTTCCCCTGGCGAAGCGTTTCCTCACTTGTCCTCCATATTCGATCGGGTTGCAAGTGCTCCGTTCATTGAAGTCCACATAACAGTGATACAATCCCAAATCACTTGAGTAAACGCAATCTGTGAGGCATTGTTTTGGCGCTTTTGTCTTAGCTGTTGCTAAAACTAAAGCCAGCAGTGTCACTAAATACAAGACTGAAGACATTATGTCCATTGTCCGTCTGTGGTCAGATTCATCGGGCTGGCTTTATATTAACTGCCGCTCTATATTAATGACCCGAACATGATAATTAATTTAATTTTAAGTTCCCGAGTCATTAACTAACGATATCAATTTTTAACCCGCCATATTATATTCCGAAGAAATTATTCTATTTAAGGCGATCCGCTTTCCATACTAAATTCAAATTACTTGCATTCTTATGCGGGACATAAAATGCTGTTGAAAAATTAGTGTATACTGCTATTTTTAGTGAAATTTTATTGTCGCCTGTTCCTCTGGCGAAGCGGTTCCTCGCTTGTCCTTCATATTCGATCGGGTTGCAAGTGCTCCGTTCATTGAAGTCCACATAACAGTGATACAATCCCAAATCACTTGAGTAAACGCAATCCGTGACTGTTGCTAAAACTAAAGCCAGCAGTGTCACTAAATATAAGACTGAAGACACTGGTGTCGATTCTGGCAGACCCAAACTAAACTAAACTAAACTAAATTTGACAGGTCTAAATGTGTTGCGGTCTTTGTTACTTCATCATAACATCCCATGAAACGTCCACTACAGGACAGGGAGCTCCCTCTAGAATTCTAGCTTTTGCTGGGAAAATGTAGCGGGGAAGTACCATAGTCACCTCGCTTGTTAGCGTTACGGCTGGCACCATGGACCGCGGTTGTAGGTGACCGCAGTAAGTAAGATGTTAGATACAAAGGAGGATGCTGCTGCCCATCCTCCAGTTTATAACCCTTAGTCGCCTCTTACGACACCCACGGGTATGTCAGGGTTGGTACTATTCTTTGCCGGCACCACACGGGACACAGAACAAAGTAGACTTACTACAGACTAAAGTAGAACCGCCTAAATGAGTCCTCGCCCTTGGGGTACGTGCGGGCAGGTGCGGGGGGGCGGATGAATGAGCGCGCAGAGAATGAGAATGCGCGCCGCCCGCACCTCTTTCGTTCCCCCGCCTGTCGTCTTACCCCCGCGCCCCTGTACCCCGCGGGCGAGGACTCATTTAGGCGGTTTATCTATAATAAAAGTCAGCATATTTTTAGACCTGTCAAATTTAGTTTAGTTTTAGTTTAGGTCTGCCAGAATCGATACCATTATGTCCATTGTCCGTTTGTGGTTAGCTTCATCAGGCTGACTTTATACAACGTGTTAAAGGAATAAGCGGAACTGAGAAAATTCTATTCTAAACATTTCTGTGGATACGCGCGCTGGCGGCGGGGAAAGTGGGCGTGGCGTGCGCGGACTAGAACAGCGATGAAACTAGAACAATGATGAAACTTTAAAATAACAATATCTAGATAAAAAAAACTTTTTTTAAGATAATTTTTACGGGAATGGTTTTATTTTAATAAAAATCAGTTGGGGTGTATGAGGGTTTCGCTTATTCCATTAACACGTTGTATATGCATCCAGTTAAGTAGCCCCGTGACCTGTGCCGAGATCTATGCAATTTATTAAAAATCTTTCCTCCACTTTTGCAGCACTGTCGTCCCAAAACACATTTTTTTTATTACACCTCTTTAATCTATGCTTTAAGGAAAGTAGTCTAGATACTAAATGTAGCCAATTTTACTCACAGATTTTATTTTTATTTTAACAAAATGTAAAACTGCGTCCAAAACGTTTTTTAAAATTTTCGCTAAAAAGTAGTTTTACTCGTATCTCAAGAAGAAGTAAAGCGTCCGGAGGGAGGGTTAAATCACCTCTATAATCAGCTAGTGATGCAGACAAAGATGTTCTTACGGTTCCGTAGTCAAAAAGGAACTCTTATAGTTTCGTCATATCCGTCTGTCGGTCTGTCTGTCTGTCCTCGGCTTAGCTCAGAGACCCTTAGTACTAGAAAGTTGAAATTTTGTATAGATACACATTTCATTCTCAAAGTTGAAATTTTGTATAGATACACATTTTATTCTCGCCGAAAAAGTGGTAAAATAAAATCCTGCAAAACATTTTTATTTTAGGGTACACTCAACAACACATAAGTAGAAACACATTTGGACCTTATGGCGTGGTAATACTCGTAGAGTTGAAAAAGTTTCTACCGACAAGCGCTTGACCGTACAAGTAAAGAGGGGGTGATTTTTTAATTGGGTACCCCATAGTGTGGGATGTCGTTGGATAGGTCTTTAAAAAATAATATGAGTCTGCAAAGATAATTTTTCGATTTAGGAATCTGTTTTCAAAATATTAAGCTTGGAAGCGAAATTTTTTGTTGGAGTCGAATGTCGCCCCCCTGCCCCGGTTAAATGGTTGTTATTGGAAATATGTAAAAAATCACTATGTAATAATAGTATGCCTATATTATATAGGGTGACTTTTATTTAGTTCTTGATAGAAAAAGGTATGAATGTACTCATGATACTGAACAACTTTCCCCAAGGAACATAGGTCGAAATACGAAAATCAAGTCTTGACCTCCCATAGAAACTGCATCAGCTGATAGCGCATTTTGTATGGGAGGTCAAATTTGGTTTTTCGTATTTCGACCTATGTTCCTTGGGAAAAGTTGTTCAGTATCATGAGTACATGCATATCTTTTGCTATCAAGAACTAATTAAAAGTCACCCTATAGACATTAAACGGAAAACTATCACAGCTAAGAAGGCTTCACAGGTTAATGAGCTATAGCTGAAAAACTGGGAATAGTAAAAATATTAATCGCAGTCAGGCGCTAGGACCTCGCTGAGCATTAAGACGTAAAAAGTTTATCTTATAAACGTAAATAAAATTAAAATACTTAATCAAAATCTTGTTCGCGATGAAAATCGTACCAAAACTACGGAACCCTTTCCTGCGCGTGTCCCGACACGCACTTGGCCGGTTTTTTTCATATAATATCCAGACACTAGCAAGTACCTATCCATTTCAATAAATAAAGGAAAATCAAATTTCATGACCACCCAAAAAAAATAAAAATAAACAAATATTTAAAAAGTATTTTTTAAATATTTTTTACAATATACTTTTGATGTAAAATCACAAGGATCATCGTAGAGATAGGTTTATCTGCTTTTCCTAGAATAATGGTTACAACCACGGAGTAAAGAAGGGAAGAGGAGATGATGATATCAGTCGAGCCGTGATTCAATCAATTGAGCCATGACGTCACGAAAGGGGGCGGGGCATACGCCATTTCCTCTTTGAACTTACCAGTGATCACATCGAAACACGTTCTGCAAAATTTTTTTTAAATAGTTGGAAAAACAACTCCCACTATGAAGTGTTGTGTGCCTTTGTGTTTAAATTCGTCAGAAAGGCAAAAAGAAAATGCATTTAAAGTGTCTTTTCACTTGTAAGTAAGATTTTTCAATAAAATTTGCTATCCATGTACTGTAGCCATGTGGCCGTAACATTAGTTCTGCTTTATGTCGCTAGATGGTTTTGGGAATATTTGTAGACGATCGAAATTCACCCCTTCTTTTTACTTCCACAGACTCAATTTACATTTCTGGCTTTAGCTTTAACAATAGTTTGATAAAAATTACGTGAATATCGTGAATATTTTATTTATTTGGAGAAATATTTGTAGTTTGTAGTTATCTTGTTTGTAGTAGCGCCACCTAGTATGCAGTGGACAAACTCGCCAGAGTTAGGTTCAAGAACCGTCTTCCAGATTTCAGCAAGTAAGTAGTATATAGGGTCTTAATTTAATAACGTGCCATAGCTAAGTAAGATTTGAAAAAAAAAACCTACTTAAAAAAAAAAAAAAACTTCATTGAAACTAAACTAACGCGGAGCGCAATGACCCACATCATCAAACCAGCGCGCAAGTATTAGTGGATTAGGTAGGCACATACATAACTGAAACTGTTTCTTTTTTGCGTTAGTTTAGTTTCAATTTCAAGTTTTAGTTAGTCAAGGAGATTTCGTTTTTTTATGTAGGATTTTTTAAATATTTTTTTGTGTTCCTTTATCGTTACCGAACCATCTTCTAAACTTTGGCAATAAACACCCAGTAGATAGAGAGCGGGAAGTCAGCAACCTTACCTCATCGCAAACAAAATCGTGAACAACATACCTACTTCTCATAGTAGGAATAGCGGAATGCCTCTTATTTTTAATTTGATTACTAAGTAGGTATACAAATGAATACCTATTGTTATTTTTGAATTATCAAATCAATATAGTTGGCTCTATATTCATATAGATAGAGGGAGCATAACGTGTTAAGCTGCCACCACTTTTATCTTTTTAATCTACTTCAAAAAGAAGAGGTTATCAATTCGACCCGTCCTGTCAAAAATACACAGTTTTTGTAGCTTAGCTTACAGATTCGCCGAGTTCGCGATTTTATTATACGTAGATTGGTCGCTATTTTCATAAGCAACGAGGAAGGGTTACCGACTGCCCGCTCTTAGTCTCAGGTTATAATTTAATTGCGAGCCATAGCTCTGGAGCAAGATCCGTATCAGTGACTGAATAACTTTTTCCAAGGAACATAGGTCGAAAAACAAAAAATAATTTTTGACTTTCCATACCTACTGAGTGACCAACACAATTGTATGGGAAGTCTAAAATTTATGTCCTTTATCGAACTATGTTCCTTTGGGAAAGTCGTTCAGATACTGATACTGAACCCGCGAGCTATAGCACGCAATTAAATAAACAGCCTGCACAAACAATTTATTTTTGTAGTATAGTGTCTTTATAGTGTCTAGTAGAGTATAGCAGTACCACCAAAAAGTGCGTAAGGACAAAAAGTGCTAGTAGTTTCACTATTTGCCGCTAGATGGATTTTACATAAGTAGGTGGAGTCTAGTTATGTCCCGCCAACCCGTGACTTGATCTTCACCCCCGCGCACTGTCACGCTCCATGTCGTACAAAAATCTCGTAGGGGCAGCTCCTCTCCCCTTCCTTACTCCGTGGTTACAACGCAGGTAGGTAAATCAAACGACTAATAATTACAAACATGGTGTAAGGGACGGTGTACCGAAAATTAAACGGGCGTGCTCAGTCAACGAAACTGAACAACTTTCCCAATGAAACAATTTTGAAAAAAAAAATTACGTCTTCATACTAATTCCTCACTATTATCGAACAGTTTGTATTTAAGTCAATTTTTTTTTCTCTTTCCAAAAATGATTCTTAGGGAAAGTTGTTCAGTTTCGTTAACTGAGCACGCCCTTTCAGTTTTCGGTACACCGTCCCTTACACCCTGTATATACCCACCCAAAAAAATAATTCTGGGAAATGAAACAAAAATTTTACCTCTCCATACAAATTGCCAATTCCCAAAAGTGTTTTATTGGGAAAGTTGTTCAGTTTCGTTGATTGAGCACGGCCTTTCAGTTTTCGGTACACCGTCCCTTACAACCTGTATGTATTTGTGCAGTCGTTTGATGTACCTATCCGCGTTATAGCCATTATTGCAAGAAACGCAGATAAACCTATCTCTGCTATACAGCGTGTAACGGAAAGGTGGGAAAATACTATGCGAATCTGCCCTTGAAACTGAACAACTTTTCATTTATTCATTAACAATATAAAATTGTGTTTGAAATTACAATAAATCATATCATCATAGAAAATTACATTAAATTAAAATATAAATTTACATTCAGATAAAAATAACAATTTCCCAAGACACAACAAAATCAATCTTTGACCTCCCATAGAATCATAATCAGCGACCCGATAAACCATACAAACGACACCCATATCGATTTTTAGACATTCCAGCCCTATCGCACCTCAACCCCATTCCCAGGGGATGATGATACGAGTATTTCACGTTCACCACGTTGGATTTTAAAATTGTTGTAGCTTTCGTAATCAGCGACCCAATAAACCATACAAACGATACCCATATTGGTTTTTAGACTTTTTCACCCCATTTTCCTTTTTTAGGGGTTGTATTTGGGGTGGAATTTCAATAACAGTGATTTGCGTTCCACAGAATTAACAACCCTAATGCCTAAATAATAAATTTTGTGGATTTTACTCTGAAAATTAAGGATTTTCAACTTCATCCCCCTTTTCACCCCTTAGGGTGTAGAATTTCCAAAAACCCTGAGACACGTAAAACTAAATTTTTAGTCGTCAACCTAAATACAAATTTTGAAGATCCTAACCTCAAAACTGACGGACTTTTATAAAAACTTTCATCCCCTATTTACCCCCTTAGGGGTGGAGTTTTTTAAAACCCTTTCTTAGTGCACCCCTAGGTCTCATAAGGAACCTACATGCCAAATTTGGAATCTCTAGACCCAGCGGTTTGGGCTGTGCGTTGATATGTCAGTCAGTGAGTCAGTCAGTCACTTTCTTCTTTTATATATATAGATATACAGCGTGTACGTACAAAAAGGGGTGATAATACTAAAGGGTGTGAATCTGCCCACATGAAACTGAACAACTTTTCCCACGAAACATAGGTCGTAGAACAAAATCAATTTTTGACCTCCCATAGAAACTGCATCAGCTGATAGCGCATTTTCCTCCCGACGCATAATGTCACGTTCGAAAAATGTCACGTTCGCAAAATGTCACGTACGCAGAATGTCACGATCGCAAAATGTCACGTTTTTTGGGACTTAGATTTTTTTTAAATTATTTTACTATAGATTTGGGACTTAAAATTTTTTTGAGTTTTTTTTTCTATAGGATGACTTTTAATTAATAGTACTTGATAGCAAAAGATATGCATGTACTCATGATACTGAACTACTTTTCCCAAGGATTATAGGTCGGAATACGAAAAACCAAATTTGACTTCCCATACAAAGTGCGCTATCAGCTGATGCAGTTTCTACTGGAGGTCAAAACTTGATTTTCGTATTTCGACCTATGTTCCTAGGGGAATGTTGTTGAGTATCATGAGTACATTCATACATTTTTCTATCAAGAAGTACTTAATTAAAAGTTACCCTATATAGATTTGGGACTTAGAAAAACTTTTGAGTTTTTTTACTATCTATAGATTATGGACTTAGAAAAAATTTAATTCTCTGTAGACTTGGAAAAAATTTCATTATTTTTTTCGCAGAATGTCACGTTCGCTCAATGTCACGATTAAGTGTGACATTATGCGAACGTGACATTCTGGGAACGTGACATTTTGCTGTGGTTAACCCTAGTGTGAATTTTGCGAACGTGACATTATGCGCCGGGAGGCGCATTTTGTACGGGAGGGCAAATTTGGGTTTTCGTATTTCAACCTATGTTCCATGGGAAAAGTTGTTGTTTCATGGGCCTTTATAGTATAAGAAGATCCCACGACAAGATTATGCACCTATCTGTTATTTGAACGAAATGTGGTTTATATGGAAGGTTATACATGGGATCATCCAACGCCCTAGGGTTGCCTAGAAATTTATTGCCGCAAGTACCTTTAAAACACATATCAACATTTCGGTTGAATGGGAACAACCCTTTTCTTAATTGTGGCAGAGCAATGGATATTGCTGTACGATACCTTGAATAGAGATTCTCGGTCATGCAAAGTTTCATTAAAATCGTTACAGCAGTTTGCGAGATAATTGCAATTTTAATATTTTTTGTATGACAGCCACCCTAAAAATGAGCCTAGCGGCTAAACGACAGGTCCGAATGACACCAAGTTAGATTAAAAAGTTACAGCCTGTATAGGTAACAAAAACAACTATGTTTTGGAACGATAATGCTGCAAAAATGGAGGAATGATTTTTGATAAATTGCACAGGTCAAGGCACAGTTCACGGACAGATAGATAGATAAGCGTAAACTAAAAAAAACGCTTTGGACGTAGTTTTACATTTTGTTAAAATAAAGGAATTAAAGAAGTAAAATTAACAGACTACTTTCCTTAAAGGTTAGGTAAAAGAGATGTGATAAAAATAAATGTGTTTTGGGACGACAGTGCTGCAAAAGTGGAGGAAAGATTTTTAATAAATTGCATAGATCACGGCACAGTTCACGAGGCTATCTTAACTGGATGCATATATAAAGTCAGCCCGATGAAGCTGACTACAGACGGTCAATGGACATAATGTCTTCAGTCTTATATTTAGTGACACTGCTGGCTTTAGTTTTAGCAACAGCAAAGAGTCAAGCGCCAAAACAATGCCTCACAGATTGCGTTTACGCAATTCATTTGGGACATTATCACTGTTACAAGGACTACAAAGAATGGAGCATTTGCGACCCGTACGAATATGGCGGACAAGTGAAGAATCGTGTCGTCAGAGAAACAGGCGACAATAATCTGCAAGGACTAGTAAACCTTATTAACGACATTCCTAGATGCCATGAGGATACGTGCACACCACCGGAGGAGCCACAGACCACACCGGTGCCTCCGTGGGGGCCTCATGATGAGCTCAGAAGAAAAAGACAGCTGAGACCGTACTGCCAAGCAAATGCTTTTACTCCAGGATCTATAGACGCCTACATCGCAGCACTTGCTGGCCTTACTACAATAACTCAGTTAATATACCAAACTACCTACGCATATCTAAATCCTGTGAATACCGGAGATCCAACTCTGCCATTATTTATTTCGATGCGTGTCGATGCCAACAGTATTCCTGCTCAAGGGTCAAGAAATCCCGCAATACCAAGCAATATTATAACAAACGTGAACAGAATGGGTAGACACAGAAACCGTCCAGATGATAACAACGATGACAATGGCCACCTGATAGGATATCAAAACGGAGGACCATATGCCGTTTATAACTTCGCACCGATGGCAAGATCGTTGAACCGCGGAATGTTGAGGGGGTCCGAACTTGCGCGCCCGTCGGATTGGAGACGTGCCGAGAACAGTATCAACGAGTGGGTGCGCAATGGACACGGCTACGTAGATCAGACTGTAGTGGTGGTGTATGAGACCGACAACAACGGTGTGATCAATCCGCGGCCTGTGGGGTTCGCTCAGCAAGCCTCCTTTTACTACACAAATGGTACTCTGCGCTTTAGATGTCAAGATTACTACTCCAATGACCCAGTAGACGAACCAGAAATTGTTCATATCGACCCGTAGAGTCGTGTTGTTATCTTCAATAGCGCTGATAGCCACTTATGTCAGCTTTCGTGGAGTTTTCGCCTGCTATGTTATAAGTAACCCTTGCGAATCTTCTTATTTTCCATTTTATTTTCATAGATAAATTCTTTATTATCACACACAAGGCGGCCAGGTTTCATTTTTCACTTTAGGTTCGTTTTTGTATGTTGTTTTTCTGTTCTTCTGTTTGCACTGAGTACAACTTCCGAGCACGGCCTAACAACTGTTTTTTCTTTAGTTTGTTTTTTCTATTTTCTTTGTTTATCTACCATCACTGAATAATAGTAGATTTTACAACAAGTACACAAAACGAACCGTTTTTCCGATACTTGTCGAGGATAAAATGGTTTTGTGGACGAGTTATAAACTCTGCTTTTCACTTTGATTGCGAGGAAGTAAAACGTAAAAGTACTCTGTAAATGTAACTGAAGAATGAGTTGTTCTGCTTTAGTGAAGAATATGTAGACGCATGGGGGGGGGGGCAGCAGGCCCGCGCGCAGGGCGTGAACCACCGCGATTACTTGCCTGCCCTAGTAAAAAATAAAAAGAACTTTGTGCAGCCTGCACAAAAAAGCACTTTCAGAGCATGAGAAGTGAAAAAATATTTTTCTTTTTTTCTTTCTTTCATCACACGTTTTGTTCTACGTATAGTTTACTGTTAATATACACTCCATAGTCTCAAATCCCGTACCAGATTTCATTTCCTACTGTTTTCAAAACCTTTTAAAGGCTTATTCTGGGGGCTAAATGCAACAACTTTTGTTCTACGACTTTTCGAAACTAGAAAAAAAAATTGACTTTTCATACAAATCGGACCGATCAACTGATCATTTTGTATGGAGACAATCTTTTGGAGATAATCTTTTTTTGCCTATTTGGAAAAGTCGTAGAACAAAAGTTGTTGCATTTAGGCTCCAGATTAAGCCCTTACTAGGTTTTACAACAATTTTTTAAAGTCCGATGTACAGAGTGTTAGAGACGATGTTCCGAAACCTGAAAGGGCGTGCTCAGTCAACAATACTGAACAACTCTCCTAAAGAAACATTTTTGTTAAATAAAAAAAAAATTACCTCTCCATTTCCCAGAAATGTTTCTTTGGGAAAGTTGTTCAGTTTCGTTGACTGAACATGCCCTTTTTGTCTCACCTGATTATCCAGAAAGTTGGCTTAACGTGCCTTCCGAAGCACGGAATCATCTTTTGGTCCCGACTGTTATTTACGGCTGTAGTCGTTAATGAGCCATGTCAGAGGCCTTTGGGGGCTCAATAGCTGTGACACCAGGGTTTGTGGGGTCGGTCATCGACCTTGGAACCACGATTTGAATGAATGAATGAATTAAAATAGTAGTTTATGCTACTGTCAGGTAAAGATAGTCATTGTAACATGAGTGCTTGTTTGTTACAATGACAGCACGAATGTTACAATGACTAGTTTGCAATCAGTGGCATAAATTACTTTTTCTACGAGCATAAAAATCATTAAGAAAATAACGTACCTACCAACTTTGTTTACTTTTGTCGTAGTAGTAGAGCACTAAAACACCTCCAATTTTTTGGCAATAAAGTCCTCGTGAGTTTCGTACGCTGCCTTAATTATTTCGGTCGGCGTGAATATTTTACTAACATTTACAAATTTTGAATGGAAATCAAGATGTTTATCGTTCAATTATAAATTAAAAGTTATTTTTCTGAATAAGTATGTACTACGTATATATCAGAACGTAAATCACTACCTTCATGTATTACAGTGTATATCTTTCTCTTTCTTTCACACTGCTGCATCTATGCTGCATTCCTCTCGGCCAGCTATCATATAATACTGTGTATGGGGGGGTTCAGTTCATAATTGCATGAATTCTTTTTTGAAGTTGTCCTTTATGACTTGGAAACTAGCTGAGCCGATGGCATACAATACAACATAGTATTAACGTAATTTTGTTGCCAAACCTAACAAAACTGTGAAAAAATTATATTACCGTATTTTAGACAGTTGCATTTATAAATATTACGCAACCGTTGTCGGAATGGAAATGTTTGTGATACTGTTTTCGGTTTCGTATTTCAAACTTTAACAAATGGGAGTAGAAAAAGGATGTTTACCTGTTTCCGTTTGTCAGTACAAAACTGAGCGATGCCTTGTAAAAGTGGTTTCCACGCAACCTCCCATAGGTCGCAGTCCTCGCCACCTGCAATAAATACCAGGGTTCACGAAAGAGTTTCATGTACACTCGGGGAAGAAAAATGTTCGTCACCTTAAGATTGGTTTTCGCTCGCACCAGTGCCAGAATCAATCATACCAACATCTTAGTACAAGAAACAGTACTGCCAATATTTAAATAAATGTAACGTTTGGTGCAAAATAAGGTATTGTCTGTTTTTCCCACTATAGAGTTTTATATTTTATAGTTTTTATTAGAACATAAAACAGATTTCACAGATTCCATTCCGTCAATGTGAAAAATAACTCAATAAGAAAGTGACAGATACTTCAATTTATGACATTGAAAGACAATAAGAGTGACAATAGTTTTTTAACTTTCGTAACCAAAGAGATGAAGTCAAACCAACACGAAGGTTTTAATTTATCAAAATTTTTATATGGTATATCATCTTCTTGGACAAGGTCTGAATTAATTTGAACTTTATTTTCGAACAGTAAAGAATACCTTTGTATGCAATAGTCGAATCTTTATCACAGTTTCAAAACGTAATATGTGCTCGCGTCGTTAAACGAATCAATTTGAAAACTGGCGAACATTTTTCTTCCCCGAGTGTACACACGGCCGCTCGTTGGTGGAAATACTTTGATCTTGAGAGCGTCTCTGGTTCTGGGCGTTTGTAAGGTAGCGCAGGTTCAGCTTATACTGGTTTTGTTTCTACGTGCTTGCTGCCAGGCGTACGGTCAACCGCTTGTCGGTAGAAAGTTTTTCAACTCTATTACCACGCCATAAGGTCCAAAAGTGTTTCTACCGATGTGCGGCCGTGCGTACAAATACGTGGATATGTCTGACTCGCTGTATGTAAAAATTCACACAGTAAAAACAGGAGTGTTTTTCACACTGTTTTTGATAATTTATGAATCATAGGCCTCTGTTTGAATGGCAATGGTGAAATAGTAGTTTTTACAACAAGTGCATAAAACATGCCTTTTTATACAAGGCTTACGTATTAATTAATTAAGCCGCGGATAAAGCTGTTTTATGGTTTATGGTCGAGTTATAAACTCTGCTTTTCACTTTGATTGCGAGGAAATAAAACGTAAGAGGAGTGTAGAAAAGTAGAAAAAACTAAAAAAAAACTAAACTCAAACTCATTTAATCGTTGTTGGATATTAAAATCTCTAAATGACATGAGCTAAACTACATCGCTTCACAAACAAAATGGCGCCATGGTGGGAAAAAAGAAGCGACACCAAAAACCGAATACATAATAAAAATTCCGTATATAAATATATTGTAAGTATATAACGAAATAAGCGGTTATTTCTGAAGAGTTTTATGGTATGATGGCTGGAAAGTCAATTTAGAAGAAGAAATTACTTTTTTGACCAACTGCATAAAATTCAATTTTTAGGCTGCCTACTCGTATACCCAACTTTTTGAGCATGAGAAGTGAAAAATAACTTACCGCCCTCAGTTTCGTCTCGCCACCATTTGTATATCTGCGCGGTGCGGCTGTGTAGCGTATGCATTAGATCCAACAGTTGTAACGCAGCGAGGTGGTATCTTTCCCCTTCTTCTTCGTCACCGTTCACATCTTTACCCCCTTTTGAAAAAAGAAAAAATATAATGTCCTTTTTTATTGTCAATGGGCTTACTCTTGACCTCGATATAGTCTTGAAGACAGAGATGAGTTCGACGATGGAACGAGCTTGCACATAAGAAGCCTGACTTGAACAGATTCGGGTTATATGAACTCGGGAACACAGACGCAGGCAGAGAATTCCACTCCTAATGAAATAGTGAACATAATTTTAGTATGTTACTCAGAGACCTTACTTAACAACTTTCCCCAAGGAACGTATTAACCTCCCATAGAAGCTGCATTAGCTGATAGCGCCTTTTGTATGGGAGGTCAAATTGGTTTTTCGTATTTCTATATGTTTCTTGGGAAAAGTTGTTCAGTTTCAGTGTCCAAGTTACATGCTAAAGTGATGTTCACATTTTATTAGGTCCCTTAGGAAGAGTAGTTTAAAAGCTGAAATATGAATCTGCCTATGAAACTGTATGTACAACTTTGCTCAAAGAACTTAAACTTGGTCAACATTTCTTGTCATAGCCTTTAGACTCCAAAGTACTTTTCCTAACACCGGTATAGACTAATAGGCCAAAATTACACTATCGAATATTAGAAAAAAAAAAACAATCACAGATTAAAAGAAAGAATCTCACGGATGTTAAGCAAAATAAGCCGTGGTTGTGACCGGTAAACTCAACAGTTAAGCTTGCCTTCCAATATGGTACTTACTGAAAGCAGTCGTTTAATCGAGTCAGTGAATATCTAAGCGCACGACAGTGTGCAGGCCATATGAAGACTACGGGGAGAAAACAAGGAATGTCAGTTTAAAGCTATTTCACATAAATTAATAGTAGTTTAAGATACAAGTGCCGCAAGTAGGGTTATTACAAACGATTTGACGTTTTGTAAACCCGAGACGAAGTCGAGGGTTTACCATCGGCACAAGTTTGTCATAACCCTTACGGCCATGCATCTTACGACGTTTTTCAATACATTGTGAGAAAACAGCTATAAGTTATACACTTGTTAAAGGAACTAACCATAAGTACTGTCAGCCTCTTTTCGATTTATGTTCTCCTGGTTCTCTCCATTTTATTTATTAAAATATAGGTAGGCAGTCGTCACCCAAGTAATGTCACCACTGTAGTATTTTTACAAAATAATTTTATGATCAGAGTGTAAAAACTCCTTGGTAGTATACTTTTTTTACTTACCGCACTAGTTCGGTAAGTAATTACTTACGAGCAATATTTAAGTCATTGTAAGTACGTTTTTCGAGCAAATGTATTGAAAAAAATAAAACATTACGCTTACAAAACTCGCTGAGTAAAAACAATCTACCTGTAATAACGGGCCATAGAAAAATATATTGACGGTTTTGGAATCTGTAAATTTATCTGAGGTGTAAATTAACAAAAACGCTACTAAATGGCGTTAATACATTACTATATTTTTTTTACATTCCTTGTTTAAACAAGTAAAAATTGACGCTTACGGTTCTTCCTAAGTAAAAATAATTGAATGACGGGCCATAGGCATGACATTTATGGTTCTTGAAACTGTAAATTTTACTAAGGTGTAGATTTACAAAAACGCTACTAAATGGCATTATTACTTTAATATATTTTTTTTGACATTCCTTGTTTTTCCCAAGTAGTCTTCATTTTAGGACATGAAATCAGCTGAATTCCAACCAACCTATTTTTAAGCAATAATTAAACTTGTCAACAGATACGCACGTGCTCTTATTTGATATAAGTTAGAGAAAGAAGGTACATTGAATATCACCTTTAGTTTCGCCGCCCGAGTCGCTGGATTCGGAGCCGCGGCGTGACCTCGACCCGCGACCGCTTCGGACCACCCGCCCCGCTTTGCGAACCTTCTTACCTGTAAATAGATGTTAAGTTTACCAAGAAAGCTTGTAATGCTAACAAGAGTGGTGACTATATAACTTGCCCTCCATATACAACATGTTAATGGAATAAGCGATCAGAGTCTAATCGAGCTCTAAGCGATCCCATAATAGTAGTTTATGCAACGGTACATAATGAGGGGTATAAAACTCGAATGTCGGTTTATGGGACGCAGGCGAGCGTAGCGAGCCAAGTTCCATAATAGAAGACACGAGTGCTTTAGTGCATACACAACTTTATCTACTCTCATATCGTGAATCCTAAAATAATGTGTTCAAAAACAAACCTTAATGTTTTTCTCTTTTCCCGGTGATAACTGCTAAGCGAAGTTCCTATAGCTGCTTTAAAAACACTCGAAGGCAAATCGTAAACAATCTTATCAATTATTTCATTACAAAATTAATAAAAATATATAAATACAACTTTTGTTTGCTGAGTTTTCCGTTATTGCAATGAAACCTCCTTGCAGCCACAGACTACAAACGTATCAAGCTGTCAATGGCGCGCCTATAAAAATTAAAAAATTGTTTAATAGGTCTCCCGCGATGACTGTTAGTAAATTCAATACTTCATAATACACTCCCACAGATAAAAAAAGTGCTACTTGGAGTGTTTGTAGCCACAGACTGACATTATGAAGATGTTAACCTACAATTTTTGAACGTATTATTGAGGATTAACGATATGAGAGTAGATAAAGATAACTTACTAGAATGCACGGCAGTAACGAATATCCGGACAGCCCTGACGGCGGCGCGACAGTTGTAGGGCGTGACGTGAGCCACGTCCCGGATGACGAGCGCCAGGGCTTCGCAGCAGCGCGCCAGCGCGGCGCTCCTGTGAGGGCGGAGCACCACGGCTTCCAAGTCCAGGTCGGCTGGATCCGTAGAGGTTGGCTCGTTTTTTACCTGTTGAAAAATAACATGAAAAAGGTGAAATTAAAAGCACTCTGTACATACAGATCAGAGATGCCGCGAATATTCGCTGTTATTCGGTATTCGGCATTACTCGGTATTTTTTTTGTTGTTATACGTCGAATACCGAGTATTAGTGTTCATTATTGAATAAGTGATGAATGAATATATTTATTTGCTTTGAACAGGTGTACATTTTAGGTCTTATGTATCTATTATAAGTATCTCTATTCAGCTATAATACAATAGCATGCAAATTCGATCGAAATATTCGATGTTCGGCGAATAGTTGTCTAATTAAAATAAACTGGACTACGTGGACTACGTGGACAGAAAACCTATAGCACAGTAAATATATAAGCTAAAGCAGTATGGAAACTCCTAACAAACGTTCAAACTGGCGCACTCACACATGCGCACACCGCTACAGGAAAATAAGCAGTTTTCGCGCTGAAGTAGGTCCTGGGTGCCAAAACCATAATACAAACAAATAGGTAAGTACATATAGGATCCCTATAAGTATGTCCCTGTCCTTGTGCGATAAAAGGCGACTAAGTATCTTAATCTGCCCTTGCGTCATAAAAGGCGACTAAGTGTCTTTATCTACCCTTGTGTCATAAAAGGCGACTAAGTGTCTTTATCCACCCTTGTGTCATAAAAGGCGACTAAGTGTCTTAATCTGCCTTTGTGTAATAAAAGGCGACTAAGTAAAGAACCTAGGTCGAAAGAGGAAAAAAATTGCCCCCCCCCCCATACAAAACGCGCTATCGGCTGACGCAGTTTCTAATGCGATTGCCAATTGGACATAAAAAAATGTTATTTCGTATTGCGACTTCTTACGGAAAGTTGTTTAGTTTTACGGTACGAAAACATGCTGGAACAAAGTTGATAGAAGCACCCAATATTTGAGTTCATCATCCTATTCTTATTTCAATAATTCTGGTTTACAACCCTGACGCTCCGACGCAGAATAGTTCTTATTTCAAAAAAAGGCCCGAGTTTCCATACAGCTTTAACTTGTATATTTACTGTGCCTATAGGTACCACGTTAACGGAAAGTTGCCATAATACTTAAGGGTATGAATCTGATAGATAGATAGATAGATAAATTCTTTATTGTCACACAAAAACAAAACAATACACAGGAGACTCTTAAAACTAGGGTGGACAGAGGCGGTCTTATCGCTTAAAGCTAACTCTTCCAGACAACCTTAGTTGCTTGTAGGAAAATGTAAATAGTAACTGAAGTAGTGTGCCAATGCCAATATATAGAATCTGCCCATGAAACTGAACAACTTTTCCCGAGGAACAACGGTCATAGAACAAAATTAAATTTTTGAACACCCATAGAAACTGCATCAGCTGATAGAGCATTTTGTATGGGAGGAAATTTGGTTTTTCGTATTTCGACCTATGTTCTTTGGGAAAAGTTGTTCAGTTTCATGTGCAGATTCACACACTTAAGTATTATCACACCTTTCCGTTACACGCTGTATACATACGGTCTTACGGTCGCATATCTTCTGCTTGAGTGAACCGATCGCAATGAAACAAAGCTTAGATAATGCATGTAAATAAGTCAAATGCATTCGAAAAACCCCGTTTCAATCGGTTCAATAGTTTGTGATTTATTTGCACACAGGCTGCTTGATACTTTGCATTCGTGTAGCTTCTGTTTGAGTGAACCGATAGCAATGAAATAAATACATTATCAAAAACCACTAATGCACGTTAATAAGCCAAATACATAATAAAAAAACTTCGTTTCAGTGGTACTTCTTGCCGGAAATGGTCATTTTTTGCGGAATCGTTCTTCTTGTTAATATTATTATTATTAGCTATCAGTGTCCCACTGCTGGACAAAAGCCTCCCTTTCCTCCTTTCATTTTTCCGGCTTAAGTGGGTGTTTCGTCGCACCAATGTTTCCGAGGGCGGCCCCGACGTCGGTATCCAGTTAGTTATTATACTTATTATGGTCCTAGGGCCTACATAAACTGACACAGTTAATAAACTACATCTTACTAAAATTGTATCAAATAGTAACCACCTTTAAAAAAAAACCGAGTCAAAATGTCGGTATTCGAACAAAAAGGCAATGTATAAACTGACGATAACATTTTGATGATTTCGCCTGCCATCTGGCGGATTGAAACTTTTGATGACAAGGTTCGGTCAGGTTACTTGACGACGCCTGTAAAATAACTATCATTGCAATTGCTATCGAACTTATAAATTGCTTACCAGAATCCAGCCCTGTGTTTGAGGTGAATGTGACAGTTCACTCTCTGAAGACACGCTCGTCGGTCTTTCGTCCTCGGAACCATCCGAACGACTCGACGCTGTAAATCAATCAGTATATTTTTCTTTCATGAGTGTATGTCCTTTATAAGTTATATGTAAGAAACTTCGAAACTGGTCATAAATAGAAGCAGATTTAATTCGTAATTATTTTTTCTCACACAAGTTCGAATTTTTTGGGCGACGATTCTCGCCCATCGTCGCGGATGCATTCGGCTTATCGTCATCCAATGGATAACCCAGAATGGCCAACGCTCGAAATAGGTGGCGTGACAATTTAGGCTCGTACCGTCGCGATTGGCCAGAATTCGCTATGGACCGCGGCAGTTAGAGGACCGAAGGAGAGGCCTTTGCCCAGCGGTGGGATAGTATAGGCTAGTAAAAAAATGCGAATTATTCAAACTGGGTACCCGATTTAGAGCTTATGAGCCGTGATTGTGACCAAAGCAATACAACCAGTGTATGCGTTACCTAAATAAATTAAAGTTTGTTTAGCTCCAACGCTCCCTCGCCTAGTTTCCACTTAGCTGTACCGCCTATTTGATAGTTACAAATGGTGGAGGTGCTGGGATAGTATTCTATAGTTTTTATTTATTAGTTAAAAAACTGGCACCAAGAGTTAAGAAGAGAGAAGACAAGATACTTGTCCCGCTCTTGTGGAGGGCAAGATGTTTTGGTAGCCCGGTGGATTTTAGTAGGGGGTAATTTTAGCTGGGGGTGATATTAGCTGGGACGATTTCTAGAGGTATTGGAGTGCTCGTGGCCGAGTGGTCAACAAACGTTGGCCGTGGTTAAAACCTGTTGGGGGCCCGTTTCCGTGCTTCATAGGGCACGTTAAGCCGTTGGTCCCGGATACTGTCAATAATAGTAGTCGTTAAGCCAAGTCAGAGGCCAGACTGGCCATCAACCTGGCAAAGCCTAATCTAGGACTGGGTCTGGTTTTTCGTCTGGGTTGCGGACATCAGTGGTACTGTGGAAAAGTGCCCTCGTCAAATCTAAGTAGCCGATCGCGTAAAAACCATTTGTAAAAATGGAACAAGGTTTTTCCGTTTCTGTTTGACCCGTGTGGCGCCGCCAAAGAATAGTACCAACCCATCCATGGGTGTCGTAAAAGGCGATTAAGGGCTTATTAACCGGAAGCTTACATACTGCGGTCGTCATCAACCACAGCAGTCGCCAGCCGCAACGCTTAGAAGCGTAGTGACTATGGTAAATCCCCTCCCAAGTACCACGCATTTTTGCTCCCTGTGGACATTAGCGGAGCTTCCTGTCCTGCAGTGGACATGTCGTGGGATGTTGTGTATGTGTGTGCTTTCCGAAAGTTACACTTACCAGTAGTATTGTTAGTGGTTGGCGCGTCACTAGGCCAAGCGCCCGCACCCGCCGCCATCAGCAGAGAGAAAACTATATTCCATTCTTCTGTAGAGTGCACGTTCTGAGCTGACGTCTTTACTAGCTCGTATAAGCCGCATGATATCTAAAACATTAATAAAAATCCCTGGTTGGCTATACAGAAGACAGAGGTCAGAAGGCAGAGGTCAGGAGATAGAGTACAGAAGGCTGGGGTCAAGTAAGAAGGCACAGGTCAAAAGTCAGAAGGTAGATGTAAAAGGGCATGTACGGTTTACAACCGCACAAAATATTGCTTGCGTTGTGACCTAGTTTTGGTCGACGGCGACGCTCGCTTGGCGTCGTATTAATTTAGTGTTCTAACATCAACCACTCAAACAACATCAGAGATACACAGCCCCGAATCCTGTGTACCTCCCTCTAATAAACGAGTTAACTTTCAACCGTCTATCCTTTTACGAGAAGGCGCCCGTCTGACGACTAGGACCGGCCCCTTCATATTTTGGTCCTTCGAGCCTACTGTAAGGGTTGTTTTCTGCGGTAGCGAATCGGTTTGACCGGCCACCCACCAGCGGGTATCACCGGGAAAATTGAGAGGGATTATCGCACATACCGTGGTAGATAGCCTACACAGGACGAACCAACGACGCTAACGACGAAGCAACGATGGATCCGAACGCTGAACAACTACTTAAGAAGCAAAGGATCTGCTACGATAACATCGTGAGTCTCTGCGAGAACTATCGGAAGGATGGTGCTGCGCGGAAAACCCAGGACTACCTCGAACGACGACGAGTAGCTTTGGGAGCCCACTGGGACGAATTTTTCACGAATCATCAAACTCTCATGCCCCTGTTACAGGGCGTAGAGACCGATTACGTCACGGAAGGTATATACGACAAGGCAAAGGCTTTGTACACGAAAACGATTAACGATATCATCGAGCGAAAGTTAACGGAAGAATCTCGCCCGGATACACCCGGGAGTAAACCCGTCCCGGCGAAGAATTCCGAAAACGTATTTAAGCACGCGACCTCTAAGCCTGAGGAAGCTCTACCAGAGGAGAAGAGACAACTGTTACGCCAACAGATTCTCAACTTCAGTGCTTTCGAGAGAACCGTGTCGAAAATTGACGTAAACGATTTGGAAGAGAGGTGGGAACTCGAGGACGGTCTAACGATGCTGAAAACCAGGTGGGATGCTATCGATAAAATCCACTGGGAACTCGACTACCTTCTTGCAGACACGGACTCATCTTACGGAGCTCGGTATCGAAAGGTGGAAAAGACACACGACTCACTTAAGAGGGAAATCAACACGAAGTTATGGGCGGACAATCACCGTCAAAAATCCACCCCTAAAGTTGAGATTCCTGAGTTCAACGGCAACTACAATAAGTGGGTATCCTTCCGCGACCTCTTCGTTGAAACGATACACTCTAGCAAATGGCTTACAAAATCTCAGAAGATGCAGTTACTGAAAACGAAACTGAAAGGCGAACCTGAGCGACTTGTGCAGCATCTCACCATTAGTGCGGATAATTACGACTCGTGCTGGGAGATTGTATGCAACCGCTACGAAAATAAACGACTTCTTTGCTCTTCGTATCTTAACACGCTGATAGGCCTACCAAACATCCAGGCGGCATCCGCCAACAGCCTTAAGAAGATGCACGACACGATCAACGAGTGTGTCAACGGCCTAACGAACCTAGGCATCGATGTATCTACGTGGGATCCGATAATCGTTCATCTATTGCTACCTAAGTTGGATGCGACTACCTACGGCGACTACATCCATAACCTAGAAAATCCACGCGACCTTCCTGACTTGACCGAGTTTACTACGTTCCTGGAAACGAAATTTATCGCCTTCGAAACCGTCAAGCAGAGCCAGAATAACGGAAAACAAGAAGCTACGCAGAGCAAGAAACCCTTTTCTACGGCTCAAAACAACAAATATAAAAATTACAATTTTCATAACACGAACGAGCCGAGGGCAACGAACTTTAAGCGAAACGAAAAATGGTCGAACTCATACTACACAACGCGTCAAAACTGCCCAATATGCAAACAACCGCATACCTTAATGCATTGCGAAACATTCAATAGCATGGACTTTGCATCGAAGAACGAAAATATTGCGAAATTACGATTATGCAAGAACTGCCTATACGATCACGGCGGGAAAAAATGTACATCGAAAAATAAATGTCGCATCTGTTCTAAAGATCACCACACCCTCTTACACGTGGAGGATCCGAATAGCCAGAGTACGTCATCTGCTTCGAACAACAACTCGACCCACAACGTAACCAAGGACGACAACGAGGTCCTACTGACGACCTTACAGCTCAGGACGAAAAACGCGGAAGGCAACTACGTTACTTTACGCGCGTTATTAGATCAGGGATCTCAAGTGTCACTGATAACTGAGAACGCTGCTCAACGCTTACGCCTGAAACGACGCAAACTGAGCGCGGTAATCTCTGGGGTTGGAACGTCCCTAGGGAATTGTAAAGGTCTTATCACACTGGACTGCAAATCGATACATTCAGACTTTACTTTCAACGCTGACGTACTTATTATGAGCAAACTTATCAACAATTTGCCCAGTACTACCCTTACAACGACAAAGTGGGAGCATCTGGAAAACTTGAAACTGGCGGACCCCGAGTTTCACGTACCCGGTCCAATCGACGTACTATTGGGTGCCGACATCTACTCAATGATTATTCAAGATGGAGTTATAAAACAGGATAATAACTCCCCCGTAGCACAGCACACGAAACTGGGATGGATTCTATGCGGAAACGTAAACAGAACGTTTAACTGCTTCGTTACGCTTAACGAGTTAGAAGACATCAGCCGGTTCTGGGAAACGGAGGAGATCCATAGCGAGAGCGAAGCATCCAGTAGCGACGACTTTTGCGAACAACATTATGTAGAAACAACGAAACGACTTAATACTGGACAATATGTTGTTAAAATGCCTATGAAACCCGAGCTCGAACAAAAACTTGGGAAGTCAAAACCGCAAGCAATTTCCCAGTTTTTCCAACTAGAACGAAAAATGGCAAGACAAAATTATTTCGCACAACAATATAAACAATTTATTAACGAATATATGGAGCTCGGTCACATGGCACCGGCGGCGAGGTCAACCGGCAAACTTCAAGCCTACTTAGCCCACCACGGAATAAATAAAGAGGAAAATAGAAATGGGAAAACCGGGAAAACAGGAAAATTCCGCGTCGTTTTCAATGCCTCAATGAAAACTGACACAAAATACAGCTTAAACGACCTTATGGAAAAAGGGCCGAACCTACAAAAAGACATTTTGACCCTTATTATAAAATGGAGAACTTATAAATACGCTCTGACTGCCGATATCGAAAAAATGTTTCGCGCCATATTTTTAAACGAAGACCAACGATCGCTGCAAAAAATAATCTGGCGCTCCTCTCCGCAAGATTTACTTCAAGAGATGGAGCTTTGCACTGTGACCTACGGGACGAAAGCTGCGCCCTTCCTAGCCATGCGCACCTTACGACAGCTGGCTGACGATGAAGGTCATGCTTTCCCGTTGGCAGAAAAGGCGTTACGACACCAATTTTACATGGATGACGTAATCACGGGCCACAATACCATCGAAGGCGCGCAAACAATGCAAAAACAACTTTACGATCTATTACAAAAGGGCGGGTTCACGCTGCGAAAATGGGCTACGAACGAACCAGTTATCCTGCAGGACCTCCCTGAAACGCAGAAGAGCAATAAACACGTCTTCAATTTCAAGCAAGACACTCCAACGAAAACTTTGGGGCTTGGTTGGAATACAGCAAACGATCAGTTTTGTTTCAACTGGGAATCGCCCGCTCAATCCGAGAAAATAACAAAACGAAAACTATTATCGGACATTAGTAAGTTATACGATCCTCTCGGCTGGCTTGCACCAATCATCGTCAGTACGAAACTTTTATTCCAAAACCTCTGGAATAAAAATTTGGGATGGGACGAACCGATACCTGCCGAAACTGAAAAAGAATGGAAGAAAATTCACTCAGATTTGTATAACATAAAAAACATTAAAATACCGAGATGGATAAATAATGTCAGCGGGCGCATCGAACTTCATGGCTTCTGTGACGCAAGTGAAAAGGCATTCGCATGCGTTATATACACAAAAACGCTGAACGAAAGGGGTGAATACGTCACGACGTTACTTACCGCAAAATCCAAATTAGCGCCACTGAGAAGAAAGCCATCTCTCCCGAAATTGGAATTGGCTGGAGCTTTTTTGCTAGCACAACTTTTTGAAAAAGTCAAATGCGCCCTTATCGAAAACGAGCCGACGATATACTGTTGGACGGACTCCAAGGTCGCACTCGCGTGGATACAAGGCTTCGACAAAAAATGGGAAAAGTATGTGTCGAATAGAGCTACCGCCATCCATAGTATGGTGCCGGCATCGCAGTGGGGATACGTTAGATCAAAAGAAAACCCAGCCGACTGCGCGTCGAGAGGAGTCTTACCGTCTCAGCTGATGAACTTTGACCTATGGTGGTTGGGACCGCATTGGCTTAAAACGAGAGCCAACGAAAACATCCAAAATGACGAAAAATTTACTACAAACGAAGGCTCATACTACGAATGTTTTGTTACGCAACAAATACATAATGAGACTATAGAACAGTTGTTGATACGATGCGGCACGATAACGCACGCAACCCGATCCCTCGCTTGGGTGTTGCACTTCATATCAATTCTACGAAACAAAAGGACAACTGTAAAATACCTAACTACAATAGAAATAAATAGAGCCACCGATTTGATTATAAAAGCAACTCAGCGAGAACATTTTAGCGACGAAATTACGAGTTTAGAGAGAACCGGGGTTGTTAGCTCAAAAAGCAAAATTTTGAGTTTAACACCGTTTATTGACGAGAATGGCATTCTGCGGGTGGGCGGACGTCTTCGAAACTCAGCGATTCCTGAAAAGGCAAAACATCCCGCCCTCCTACTACAAAAAGGACGCCTAACCGAGCTTATCGTCGATCACGCGCACAAACAAACTCTACACGGAGGTGCCCGCCTAACGCTAGCGCAAACGAGACAGCGCTATTGGATAGTCGGCGGAAATCGTACTATCAAAGGACTTGTAAGAATGTGCGTTAAATGCCACCGATATAGAACGAACAAGAACGAGCAAATTATGGGAAACCTACCCCCGGAGCGAGTAACGCCTTCCCGACCATTTACACACTGCGGCGTCGATTTTACGGGACATGTTGAAGTCAAATTGAACAAAGGAAGGGGAGTAAAGACCTGCAAGGGCTACATCGCTCTATTTATCTGCTTGGTAACGAAGGCGGTCCATATCGAGCTGGTGTCCGATCTTAGCACCGCAACCTTCTTGGCAGCGCTGAAACGACTATGCGCGAGAAGAGGGACGCCCAAGCACATGTACTCAGATAACGGCACGAACTTCAGAGGAGCCGCGAGACTCCTGCACGAAGAGTTCGTAGAGTACAAGACGATGATGTCACCCGAATTTTTTAAAGCGATTAACGACCACCAAATTGAATGGGCCTTCCTATGTCCCCATATGCCACACGCAGCCGGAGTCTGGGAGGGGGCTATAAAATCAATGAAGTATCACCTGAACAGAGTCCTGGGGGAGCAGAAACTAGATTTTGAGCAATTTACTACCCTACTTGCGCAAATCGAAGCATGTATGAATAGCCGGCCTCTCTGCCCATTAACGGAAAATGTGGAAGATTTGGACGTTTTAACACCGGGTCATTTCCTTACCGGGACCCCAATGATGTCACTGCCCCAGGAGAGCTGTAACGAAAAGAAGATTGACCTTAGAAACAAGTGGAAACTGGTCGAAGCAATGCACCAACACATTTGGCGTCGATGGTCCAAGGAGTACCTCCATCAGCTGCAAACGAAAAGCAAGTGGTTGAAGCCAAAGGAAAACATTGCTGTAGGTGACCTAGTACTCGTCAAAGAAGATAATCTACCCCCTGGGAAGTGGGCAATGGCACGAGTCCAGGTTCTGCATCCAGGGAACGATGGATACGTTCGCGTCGTCACACTTAAGACGCAGAACAATATTTTAAAACGACCTATAACGAAGCTAGCCCCTCTGCCGAAACGGGAAGAAACTGCCGTTCCAAACCGACAGAACGAGAATATACCGCGAGATACGCCAAAACGAAAACGCAGAGCAAATGGAAGCAAACTGAGCAACTTTGTCACATTACTTACGCTGGCATTGTTTACATTCTTATCAATGTCTAGCGCTAACGTAGTGCCGAGGAGTTCCCCCTTTATTACGACACCGCTTCAAGACAATCGACCTATGTACTTTGATGAAATTGGACACCTGCAACTTATTAACGACGAGTGGACGCTACTGGTTTACTACAATCTAACCACATATTGGCAAGGAACCACAAAAATAAAAAAGTATATAGACAACTTAAATTATCAATGCTCTTTCTTGTCTGAACGAACGATAAAGCAAAGCCCGTGCATGCCTGTCATTGCGCAATTGAAACATGAGCTCCAACAGCTGACTGCCTATAACTCTCTATTATTGGAACAACATTTAAATCGAAAAAAGCGAGGTTACGTAAATGGAGTTGGAAACCTAGCACGCACTCTATTTGGAATTTTGGACGAAGATTTCGCATTGAAATATCAAGACGATATCGAAAAAATTCGGAATAACGAAAACCATCTTCTAGAACTAATCAAGAACCAGACAAGCATAGTAGAGACCGAAAACAGCATAATTAAGAGTAACGAGAATTTCATGAAAAGTCAGATTGACATTATACACGACTACATAACGAGGGCCAACGAATCGATGTCAAAGTTAGTCTATACCGTCGAGCTATTGTCCACCATGAAAAATGTCAATGCAGCATCCTTGACAGCTTCGTTAGTCCTTGCGAACCTGAAACGAACACAAGATTTGCTGCTAGATACTCTCATTATGTACTTGCTGGTGGGAGGAGCCTGCGCTGCCCTAATTTTCGTGGTAGTAAGGAGATGTAAGCGGAAACCTGTAAAAGAAAACCTACCGACGCCGCCAAGGAAACCAATGCGACATTTCACGGAACCAGCTAATGTGAATGGTTAATTTAGGTTACAGTAATCGTCTTTTGTTTCTTTGCTTTGTAAAGGCTGTTGGATTCCTGATGTTGTTGCTCTTCTTTCCCTGGGGAGCATGTACGGTTTACAACCGCACAAAATATTGCTTGCGTTGTGACCTAGTTTTGGTCGACGGCGACGCTCGCTTGGCGTCGTATTAATTTAGTGTTCTAACATCAACCACTCAAACAACATCAGAGATACACAGCCCCGAATCCTGTGTACCTCCCTCTAATAAACGAGTTAACTTTCAACCGTCTATCCTTTTACGAGAAGGCGCCCGTCTGACGACTAGGACCGGCCCCTTCAGGGCAAGCGTCAGAGGACAATAGGGAACATGCATAATTTTTTTTTGACAAATTTATTAACAAAATATGAAAAACCGTAATAGAGATAACAAAAAGTGAAATTAAAATTTAAATCGGCTAGGAAATACGGCTGATGTAAGCATTTAAGACTATTAATTACGCACCGATTAGACAGAGAGATCCGACATGGCATGTGACGTCACATGTCACTACGGCCATATAAACTATAAATTAAATTTGCTGGAAAGAGACAGAAACAAATCTTTGATGGCTTATCATAATCATTATCATATCAGCCGAAAGACGTCTACTGCTGGACATAGGCCTCCCCTAAAGATCTCCATGACTCGCGGTCCTGCGCTGCTCGCACCCAGCGGCTTCCCGCGACCTTGACCAGATCGTCGGTCCACCTTGTGGGGGGCCTGCCAACGCTTATATCTTTTTTAATTTCATAGTTATGCGAAAAATAGTTTTACTAAACTGTTTAT
The DNA here is from genome assembly GCA_947532105.1 of Athrips mouffetella. Taxonomy (NCBI): domain Eukaryota; kingdom Metazoa; phylum Arthropoda; class Insecta; order Lepidoptera; family Gelechiidae; genus Athrips; species Athrips mouffetella. The sequence continues at coordinate 2,963,312 of OX383976.1, read as the reverse complement.
TACATGAATGAGGATAATTTACATACATACATACATAACATCACGCCTCTTTCCCGTTGAGGATATTTTTTTTATATATTAAAACATCATGCATATTTCCTATTGTCACAAGTCAGAAGACAGGGGTGAAAGTTAGAACTTACTCTAGTGGCGTGTTGCAGGAACAGTTTGTACGGCAAGGAGAACAACCCCTGCAGCTGCGCGAGCACGAGGCGCGTGCAGGCGGCGCAGCGCATGAGCCGCGCGCACGTGCGCAGCAGCGCGGTCAGCACGCGCGGGCCCGCGTGCGGGCAGCGGCCGGACGACCACGTCAAGCAGCGGTGGAGGTGCGGCCCTGTCTCACCCCACACGTCGCCCAGCCGGTCTCTGGAAATAATCATCACAACATCCCATGAAACGTCCACTACAGGACAGGGAGCTCCCTCCACAATTCTAGCTTTTACTGGAAAAAATGTGGAGGGGAAGTACCATAGTCACCTCGCTTGTTACCGTTACGGCTGGCACCATAAGCCGCGGTTGTAGGTGACCGCAGTAAGTAAGATGTAAGATACAAAGGAGGATGCTGCTGCCCATCCTCCAGTTAACCCTTAGTCGCCTCTTACGATACCCGCGGGTATGTATAGGTTGGTACTATTCTTTGCCGGCACCGCACGGGACAGGACGGGGAAAATAATATACGAGGTGAAAATGATTTTATTTCAACACTTCTTGTGTTCGGATAAATCTACAAAGTCGAAAATCGCAAAAATTCCACAACCAAAGGCAGGATTTAAACCTGCGTCTTCTCCGTCAGTACCGGGGAATACACAGCACAGCTAATGCTTACTAGGTGGCAGCACTAACGCAACTTTGAAATGCGTATAGTGATCGCAGATTTCACAACATCAGGCAGGACCACAGTAGCCTAGTTGGTAAAGCATCTCTGGTACTGAGGTCCGGTACGCAGTTTCGAATCCCTGCCTGTGGTTGTGAAATTTTGCGATTTTCTACTTTGTACAATATACGAGACTAGCTGTTACTCGCGACTTTGTCCGCGTGCATTTTATAAAAAAAAACAGAACTCGAACTTAACTGAAACATATTTTCCAGAACGCTTTTCCTTCTTAATCCCTACGTAAAAGATGCATTTGTACTTATCCAAGTTGAATGCTATCTTAGTACAACTTTAATTTTCTTTTGATTTTATTCAACTGGTGGGTAGTGCGGAATTTTCATTGTCAATCGTTACAGGCGAACTTAAAAAAAAACCAGGCAAGTGTGAGTCGGACTCGCGCCCTAAGGGTTCCGTACCTATCTACCATATGATATACTAAAAGCTTTGGCTCTTTGATTTTAAAAACTCCGCGATCATCCAACTTGACCCGTCTTTTATAGAAAAGTTCTTGAAACGGGAGCTCACCTTAATTGGTTACTATTATTAGTGAGAAAAATTTAAATATTTAATGATTTTAGACTTTCCCTTTATTTGTACTGTGAAACCTAGTTTCTTGCCAAATTTCATAATTTTAGGTCAACTGGAAGTACCTACCCTGTAGGTTTTGCTTTTATGCATAAATGTATCGAGATGAGGACATAAAAATCCATATCTTTTGATTGCGTCGTTGTAAAAAATTGAAATTTTCAGATCATGTGTGTTTTATGGACCTTAATATTCATTATCAATTTCAACCTGATACCTCTTCCCGTTCGTGAGAAAAAGGGTCTTGACAGACAGACAGACAGACGGACAACAAAGTGATCCTATAATGGTTCCGTTTTCTTATTTTGAGGTACGAAACCCTAAAAATAAGGCAATAAAGGGAATGAATGGGTAGCACGATGGGTAGCGAGGAGGTATTCATAAAAGTAAAAAAAGTCCCTATTCTGCCCTATCTATCCTTTTCTATCCCTCCCCCCTCCCACTCTCTCCCTCGCCCCTCCCTCTCCCCCCCTTCCTCTTTCCCTCCCCCCCTCTCCCCATACCACTCCCTCTTCCCCCTCTCTCCCTCTCTATGTCCCACTGCCCCAGCCTCTCCCAATCCCCTTCCCTCTTCCCCCCCCTCCCGTTTACCCCTCCCTCCTTATTTCTCACCCTCTCCCCCTTCCCCTCTTTCTCTCCTTCCCCCCTCCCTCTCCCTATCCCTGCCCCTACCACTATTCCTATCCCTACCCCTAACGCCATCTTAACCGCTATCCCTATCCTTATTTAACATACAAACGACACTACCCCATCCCCAGAGGATGATGGTATTTCACGTCCACCACGTTGAATTTCAAAGTTGTTGTAGTTTTCGTAATCAGCGATCTGATAAACCATACAAACGACACCCATATTGATTTTTAGACATTTCAACCCTATCGCACCCCAACCCCATCCCCAGGGGATGATGGTATTTCACGTCCACCACGTTGAATTTCAAAATTGTTGTAGTTTTCGTAATAAGCGACCCGATAAACCATACAAACTATACCCATATTGGTTTTTAAACGTTTTCACCCCATTTACCTTTTTTAGGGGTTGAATTTGGGGTGGAATTTCAATAACAGTGATGAACGTTGCATAGAATCACTACCCTAATGCCTAAATAATAAATTATGTGGATTTTACTTTTTACCCGACTGCCCCAAAACAGGAGGGTTATGTTTTTCGAGTGTATGTATGTATGTCGATTTCTTTGTCGCGCTCTGCAGCCTAAACGGCTTGGTAGATTTCAACATGTGAGGTGTCGTTAGGTTCGTATTCATTGTAGGAGTGTCATAGGGTATAAAAAAAATTACTAAATAAAAAAACTATTTCAAAAAACAAAATACCAGTCTGAAAAGAGAATCTTAATCGGTTTCCGATTGAGATGAAATTTTGCATGCGTATGTAAATCGGATGACAATGCTATATTATTGAAACTTGGAGCTGATCTGATGATGATGGATGATCTGATGATGGAGCCGGAAGATATCCATAAAAAAGTGGAAATAATACCGCGTTTCAGAATCCTACAGCGCCATCAGTTGGTGGGTTGCGTCGCTTGGTCACCTCATAATATTTTATTGATAAAATAACTCTGGGAGGTTTCTTAATAAAATATTTGGACTTAGCTAGGCCTTTTGGAAAAAAAAATCACTTAGTTTTAACCTCAGAACAAAAACCTCCTTGCTTCGCTCGGAGAAGAAACCATGCTATTTTTTTTCAGTATGGGATGACAACTGCTAGCATGTCTCATGCCATGTCAAGTCGTGAGTCATCACATCCTACCAAATTAGATGAACGACGCGTTCATTGCATTTACAAAGTTTATAGGATTATTGTAACTTGTTGGGATTTTAACGGTTGAAAATATTTCCTAAATTATATGTTGTAAACATTGTGTAAATTATAAAAAACATGTAGTGAATAACATGAAAATATCGTAAATTTATTCTTAAGTTGCTCTCCATATTAGTGATTGTTCTTTTTAATAATAACGTGTGTAGTTGATGGCTGTACATCTTCAAAACAACAAAACGAAAATTGCAAGGAAATTTCGTCTTTTCATCTGTAAGTTTTATTCAGTATTTTTCATGTTTGTGGATTATTATCACAAATATTGCATAAAAAAATGTCAACTTATCATTTCTACAGTCAGATAATATGGAATTGTTACGTATTTTACTGTAATTTATCGTTTTTTGTGGGATCATGTTGGAGTTTGAGTGATGTATTTTTTATCGATAGTAGTATTTTTACTTTCGAGCTGAGCGAGAAAGGTATTGTATTCGTGAAAAAAGTTGCACTAACTTTCTCAAAAATGTGTTCTATATCACTTAAGCAAGTCCCCTAAAAATGTCCGTCTGTCGGTTGGTCGGTCTGTCCGTCACGCTTTGGCCTAGCGGCTAAACGAATGGTCCTATTAACACCATATTTTTAATTTAAGACTTTTATTTCCGAATGGTTTTTTGCTGGCTCTCATTTTGAGGGTAGCTGTCATTCAACAAAAATGAAGAATTGAATTTTTTTTAAAAACGGTTCAAATTATTTTTATGAAACTTTGCTTGACTAAGCATCTCTATGCAAGGTATCTTGCGCCATCATCAGTTTGTCTGTGTGATTCCATATAAGGGGTGTTCCTGTACTACCAAAACGTAAACTTGTGATTTACTCATAGGGTCAGTGCACCACTAGATGACCAAGCACCAATAGCTGACCAAAACTTAAATTTAAACTGAAAGTAAGAAAATTTTAAAATACCGCGATTTTATATAGAATTTAACTATGTTGGCGTCTTACAATAAAGTTATGGGTTTGTCTAGCTAGTACTTTAGTATGTTTATTCGAAGTGGTCATGCAATGTAACATTTGAAAAAAAAACTTTAAGAGCATATTTTGTAAAGTCCTTAACACTTATTATATCACAAGCCTAACTAATTCATAGTCGAACTTTTAGAAGTGACTCTGAAAGTAGAACTAATAATTTAGTTTTTTTATGAATTTCGTTATAAAACCGCTTAAATGGTCAACTAGTGGTACCTACATTGACCCTAATTGACTACATTAAGTTTGTATTATTTTCTATAATTTTAATTTTGTTTTGGTTATCTACCTGAATGGATATTCAATTTGATTGGATTTTGTGAAAATTTAGTACACAGGATGTACCAAAAACTTAAAGAGCTTTACAGTCGACAAAACTGAACAACTATTCATAAGAAACAGAGTTTTGAAATTTAAAAATCTGTGAAAATTCATATAAAAGGTGTTCCAGTACTACCAAAATTTTAACATGTGATTTGTTCGAAATCGTTTACGGTTGGTTTGTTTTAATATTTTACAATTCGAGTTCCGAATTCATGTGGTAGAACATTTTTCAGAACTTTAATAAACGTTTGTAATTCCATACTATGTGTAGGTATGGTATTACAAATTTAAGTTTGCGGTTGACAGTTCTAATTGCATATCGCGAGAAAGTAAGTGCAGTGCTGCTGTACCATTTATTATATTTTACAACATTCAACGCGTTTTGTTTTCATTCTGGGTTCGATTCCCGATGGGGACACTGTCAAACAAATATAACTTTGTGTGTCTTCGCCAAATTGAAATGTCTCAATCAGCATGAATCATCCTGAATCAACAAATTGTAAGAAAATTAATAAAAATACTAAATTAATCTACATAAAATTCTCTACAAAAAAGGTTTGAAAGTTTTTCACTACAAACAATACTGACAAGCAATTCTTGTGCTCATGCAACGCTTTGGCTCACAAGCTTATGAAGATTCTGGGTCAAGCTTATCCGAAACCAGAAGACTACAGGCTCCTTGTGCTCTAAGGTCCAATAAGGAACTCAGCTCCACGTTATAAGGCAAGATAAGATACACGAAATTTCGCTTGAAAATTTATTTGAGCTACTTAGAAGAAAAACACAAACCCGTATTTCAGCATTTTTGCAAAACCATCCCAAATGGATTGAATTGAGGGATAAAAGTTTGTTTTAAAATCCTACATAATTTGTATGTAAGCTAGAGATATTCATGAAAATAAAAAAAAAGAACCTTTACACCTCCTATCCCTCTTGCCTCCACCGCTACTGTCCATTACTTTTAGTAAGTAAGTAAGTAAGAAATTTGGAATCTTTAATATTAAAACACCTACGTAAGAAATCACCTGTAGTAAAAATTGCAAAAAGTATTTTTTTTTTATGAATTTAATCACTGCTTTTAACAGATTTGCCTTTTATTAAAGTTTAGTACTTCAACTTTTTGGTCAAAGTTTCGACATCGATTTGTCCTTGTGTAACTTATCGACTATCGATAGATGAAAGCATGCCCACATCCCTACTTGTGACGAACTATTTCTTATATATTACTTCTATATGAGGTCAAATTTCTTTGGTTTTAACATACAAAGCAATGACTAAATTTCCCGTGCAAATGCAGCATTCATTACTTCTGTAATATACTGTAGTTTTTCTACTATGGAGTATGGTATGGACCAGAGGCGCTGTTTTTATTACCGCGTTTCAGAAACCTACAGCGCCATCTGTTGGTGGGTAGCGTCGCTTGCTCATCTGGTAATATTTTATTGATAAAACAACACTGGGAGGTTTCTTTATAAAATATTAGGGTTTAGCTAGGCCATTTGGAAATAATTTTCTAAGTTTTAACATATAAAGCAATAACTAAATTTCCCGTGCAAGATGCAGCATTAATTACTTTTGTGTTATACTGTAACTTTTCTACTCCATACCAGAGGAGCTGTTTTTTGATGTCGACTACACAAGGAGGTTTTAGCCCACGCTTCGCCAAAGCGAACCACCAGCGACTAAAACCTCCTTGTGACTACCAAATTCAACCATACCTTACGTATGGTCAACCGCACGTGAATGGAAAGATTTGCAACTCTATTACTATGTCACAAAGTCCGAAGTGTTTCTACTGACGTGCTGTTGGGTGTATGTTGAAAAATATTTTGGGTTTGGGCTCGTCTGATTCTAGGGTGTGTAAATAGTTGTTTTTACCCGACTGCCCCAAAACAGAAGATATGAATGGTGCTGTCGTTAGATCTGAGCCGTTTAAAATGCGCAGAGGTGTCCGCCAAGGTTGCGTGTTATCACCCACCCTGTTTGGTATATTTTTCTCATTGCTATTAAGAGAAGCATTTTGCAATGACCAGCAGGGTATACATCTACATACAAGAGCTGATGGGAAGTTGTACAACATGATTTCACTTCTTAAGTCCAAGCGCCATCGCGAGGACGTATTTATTGACAGCCTTCTATTTGCTAATGATGCAGCCTTTGTGGCCAACACTGCAATTGATTTACAAATCATCGTCGATAAGTTTTCACGGGCCTGTTCCTTGTTCTCCATATCTATAAACGCCAAAAAGACAGTTATGCTGATGCAAGGGAATGTAAGATAAGCCAGTAATAACCCTGGATGGTGCCATATTGGGTCCTTAGGGTACTTAGGGTCGACTGTGTCGGACAATCTCTCGCTTGACCTTTAGATCGATGTTCGTATCGGCAAAGCGGCGACCATGTTCGGCAGGCTGAATACAAGAGTATGGCAAAACAAACATCTTACGACGAACACCAAGATGATCGTTTACCAAGCATGCAGCATACTGTTGTATGGAGCAGAAAGGACGGCGTACGCAAAACAAGAGCGTCGACTTAATGCCTTTCATATGCGCTGCCTCCGAAACATCCTAGGCATCTCCTGGAAGGACAAGGTAACCAACAAAACGGTCGTACAACGAGCACAGCTGCCCAGTTTCTTCGCATTGCTGGAGCAGAGACGATTACGATGGTTGGGGCACGTGCACCGCATGGAACCAACCCGTCTACGCCAGCGTGAATTGTTTGGTGCTATAGCGCACGCAAAAAGAAGTGTTGGTTGGCCAATGCTGCGCTTTAAAGATTGCGCCAAGCGAGACATGATCACTTTTGGTATTGAACTCCTAGATTGGGAGCAGACAGCTGAGGACAGAACCAAATGGCGTAAATCATTACTGGATGGACGCAAGGTACACGATGCAGCCTGGTTTTGTGCCCTTGCCGAAAAAAGCGAGAAACGTAAGAAAAATAACGACACAAAATCAGTAGTTGATAACACAAACTTAACCTGCAGAGCGTGTGGCAGGACCTGCCGCTCCCGAATAGGCTTATTCAGCCACGAAAAACAGTGCAATCGACAGAATACTGCTTAAATCGTCTGACATAGACGGCCAACCCCTATGATGATGATGTATGTATGTATATTTATTTGTCGCGCTCTGCAGCCTAAACGGCTGGATAGATTTCAACATGTGAGGTGTCGTTAGATTTGTATTTATTGTAGAAATGTCATAGGGTAATATTTTATACGGCACCTTTGAAGAGAAAAAAGGATGATTTTTTTTTAAATCATTACTTTTACAACATGGGTATCAAACAACAGCTGGTAAAAACCTGATTCTAAGGTTTAAGCAAATGTAACAACATAACTTGACGTAGCAAATTTGAAAACTAAAAAGTTTAAAATAAAAAATTATTAAATAACAAAAAACCCAACTGCTTAGCACAATAGAGAAAAACAAGCTTAAATCTATTGGATTTGGTTACTTGAATTGTATAAGATACTGCAGGCGGGGACGAACAAAATTAAGTCGTCCACAAATACCACAAAACGTTTTTTCGTCCCCGCCTTCAGTATCTTATACAATTCAAGTTACCAAATCCAATAGATTTAAGCTTGTTTTTCTCTATTGTGCTAAGTAATTGGGTTTTTTGTTATTTAATATTTTTTTATAAAATAAAGGATTTCAACTTCATCCCCCTTTTCACCCTTTAGGGTGTCGAATTTTCAAAAACCCTGAGACACGTAAATATAAATTTTTAGTCGTCAGCCTAAATACAAAATTTGAAGATCCTAACTTCAAAACTGACGGACTTTCATACAAACTTTGATCCCCTTAGGGGTGGAATTTTGTAAAACCCTTTCTGAATGCACCCCTAGATCTTATAAGGAACCTACATGCCAAATTTGGAATCTCTAGACCCAGCGGTTTGGGCTGTGCGTTGATATGTCAGTGAGTGAGTGAGTCAGTCACCTTCTTCTTTTATACAGGGTGTTAATTTAATTGCGTGCTTAGGGGGTGGTTCAGTAACGATAAAGGAACTAAAAAAAAAATATTTTGAAAAATCCTAATCCCCCACTTTCTAATGTAGTACCTTGTTGATTGCAAATAAACATATATATTTTTCTATCCTACTTAAAAAATAAATAAAGCTCCATTGAAACTAAACTAACGCGGAGGGCAATAACCCGGAGCACCACGCTATCAAAAGCGCGCGAAAGAGTTTCAGTTATGTACACTCAACAGCACGTCAGTAGAAACACTTTTGAACCTTATGGCGTGGTAATAGAGCTGAAAAAGTTTCTACCGACGTGCGGTTGACCGTACGTGCCTACCTTATCCACTGATACTCGCGCGCTGGCTGGATTATAGCGCGGTGCTGCGTCTGGGTCATTGCCCTCCGCGTTATTTAAGTTTCAATGGAATTTTAGTTGTTTTTAAGAAGGATTTTTTCTATATTTTTGTTTGTGTTCCTTTATCGTTACTGAAACACCCTCTAAGCTATGGCACGCAATTAAATTAACACCCTGTATAAGTGTATATATAGATAATCTTCTTGAATTTGAACTTTATTTTCGAACAGTAAAGTATACCTTTCTATGCAATAATCGAATCGTTTGTCACAGTTTCAAAATCAATTTGAAAACTGGCGAACATTTTTCTTCCCCGAGTGTACATTCGAAAATAGATATTTTAATTTTTTTACGATTCTTAGTTTTCAACTTCGTCTCGATCTCTCTAAGTAGCACCGGTTTTTTGGAAATTGCAAAAAATTAAAAAACCTTAACAAACAAATTTAGTTTTGCAGTCCTAAAAATGGACTTTATTGCTTCTAAAACACTATAAGTATATCGGACGGAACATTCGGATCGGAACCCTCGGCACACGAGTCCGACTCGCACCGCACTTGACCGGATTATTATTTTATTAGTAACACGCACGTCGCACATAGAATATGCATAATGACATGTCTTCAAAAATTGAAAGCGTGACGTAATTCCCAGTAAAACAGGTACCAATGAAAGCCGGAATAAGGGCTCCCGCACACGACCGAGAATCGGTGGGCGATTATCGGCCAGGACAAGGACGGAAGATTCAGGTGATAACACGTCAGAGCGGGATGCCAACAAAAAATCGATCACCGATTCTCGGTCGTGTGCGGGATCCCTAAGCTTGTCCGGGGGTCGTATAAACAGGAACACACAACGATAGCGCGTTTGAAATAACTGGTGGCGCCATCTGTTGTTGAACCCAAAACAGTTGGTTAGGACACAGGAACGATACGTCGTTACGATCCGTCGTTCCAGACCATGGAATACATGAAACAGAGTTAGAAAGGCAATGCTGAGAATTTTGTACGAGAACCGGTGTCGCCAGTTTGCACACATTTACACGATGAATTATATTTTCACTACATAAAAAAACCGCTAGCTATTTGTCGTCTACTGGTGAATCGAAAAAGTCAAAAGAGCCAAATCCAAGCAATCAAAAATTTACCGTATTACATTACGTTATAACATTATTTTCAAAAACGTCAAAATCTGACGTTTTTGGGTGAGAAAGAGACAAAGATAAAATGTGGCCATACTAATAAAGTTTGCACAAAACGGTTCAAAAAGTATCCATTGGACCTTTCTTTGTTTTAACGTTCCTTTTAAATATTTCCCTAACAATATATTTATAAATGTGTGCAACATTATGCATAATACTTAAAAAAATAATTTAGATTTTTCTTTACTAAAAATAGAAAGTTAGCGATTTTGAAATATTAAATTGTTGTGTTATACTGGTATCATTATTGTGAAAATGCTAGGGATGTATGTTTCATTGGGCAAAATATCGATAAAATGGATTATTGTACTCTGGATTACAAATTTTCCACGAAACATAGGTTTGTTTTAGATTCGTACAGCTTGCAATAACTAACTCTAGCGATGGCGGTTGATGCGCAGAACACAAAAAACGAGTCGCGGGGGTGCGCGGGGCATGGTGGGGGAAGGACTGCGAAGCGTTCATTGGCTCTCCGCGTGTCACCATGCGCAGAAACTAATCGTCACGCTAATGTTAGGTTGTGCAAGCTGTTTTATTTTTTATATCTCACGAAAATCACAGATTAATAGTAAACTAACGTTTACAGATCCGACATCCTCAGGCGGCGGCGGGGTGAAGAAGGACGTACCCGATGATAAGGAATCCACGCGCTGGTTCTTATTAGAGGTCACACTGCATCAATCAATCTTTACACAAAACATTGTAAATTCAAAGTCACTTTGTATTATACAGGTGTTTTTGTCGTTTTAGATATTATTTTCATGAGAACAGAATTGCGCACGCGGCCATTGCTTTTTCATTGATGTTTCAGGCAGGTACGGGGGGGGAGAAGAGAGGGAAGGAAAGGGTGCGTTCTTAATTAGTTTTATTGTGTTGTGTATTGCCTGGAAAAGCATCATAATAACTTTTGTTTGAGGAGCCAAGTATTTACTTACACCTTGTATACGGGTTTTAGTTTTATACTCATTCTTTATTAGGGTTTCGTACCGAAAGGGTGAAAAACGGGACCTATTAATATGCCTCCGATGTCTGTCTGACTGCCAGTGGGCTGTATCTCATGAACCGTAATAGGTAGAAATTTGAAATTTTCACAAATTGTGTATATCTGTTGCCGCTACAACAACAAATACTAAAAATTTTAAAAATGAAGGCTCCCAAACAGCTAAAGGGGGGAGCGTAAAAAAAAGTTTGACCCACCCCGTTGATTGGAGCTTGTTGAGTAAATAAATAATGTATTTTTTGTTTTAAAAAATACTTTAAACCAAATGAAAAAGATGCCACCAAAGTCATCTGTTTTTACAAAATTTTGTTTGAGCTGTATCTCATGAACAGTAATAGCTAGACAGTTAAAATTTTTACAGATTATGTATTTCTGTTTCCAATATAACAAAAAATACTAAAAATAAAAAAAAATATATAAATTAAGTGTGGCTCCGATACTAAAGATCTTTTTTAGGCGATTTTTGTTTATGCTCTATCTTAAAAACGGGAACACTTGAAAACAAGAAAATTGCAATGTTTATAGTGCATAAGCTATAAAATAACAAACAATAATAAAATCTAGTCAAGCTCGTGTCGGACTCAAAAAATCTAGCACAGGAACATACTGAAATTTCTAATACAATCGTGATTATGTGGTGGTACGGATCCCTCAGTGCGCGATTCCGATTGGCCGGTTTTTTGTTAGAAGATCCCTGCGTGTAAATATTCTTCAAAAATAAAATAGATCATGAAGCATTGTTTTGTTTTATTATTTACATGATATTTAAATTTTTCTTATTTCACTAAACAGAATTTGATTAAATTTGGCAGGAATATGGACTTAGACCTAGAAAAGCATAATATCTACTCTTTTTTCGAATCCCACGCAAATGAAGTCGTGGGCAACTGCTAGTCAGCAATAAGAAGAACCAACAAATTAAATTAATATACCAGCAAAGACGTGTGTGGTAAAGTTGGTGTCCCTCCGGGAAGTGGTTTCGGTTTCTTACAGGTATAGAGTATAGCAAGAGGCTTTAAATGTCTTCTTTGTGCCGAAAAGATGATGTCACTCTCCAGAAAGTGTTTGGAGCAAGTAGAACATGTTTTGGTGGCTAACCAATCTGTTCGCCCTGTGGCATCGATCCATCTTTGCTTTTCTTTTGGATCACCTGGGTAGCTGCCAAAAATCTCTTTCTAAAGTTGGGATTTAGTATGAGTGCAAACATTTTTAATTTTTTAATTATTAAAACATTATTGGTTAACTTCAAAGCTAAAAAATATATACAAGTAAGTATTCAACATTACAGGAATAATTCAAGTATACAGAAATTTATCGATATCGATGTATTTTTGGAAGCACTTTTGCTCTGGTTTCGACCGACTAAAAAATATTTTTTAAGATGGCCTTACTTTAGAGGGCTCACTTCAAGGAACTTGGCATTAAAATGATTAAGAATCTTGCTAACTTTCAGTTGCGCAAAGAGCCATTAAAGTTAAAGCTTCCTTAAATCTATTGCTTTTTCTTTAATTTTCAACAAAACGGAAGGAGTCAGCTATAGACTTAAAGGAGCATTAACTTTAAACACGCATTGTGCAACTGGCGGTATGATGCATAAACCATTTAACGACTTGAAAAGAAGTGGCCAAACGGGTTTCAGGTGGTGGTAGGGCTTTCGTGCAAAGTCCGTCTGGGGAAGTACCACCTCCTTACCTTTTTCTGCCGTAAAGCAGCAGTGTTTGCACTGCTATGTTTCGGTTTGAAAGGTAATTGAGCCAGTGATACCATCTTAATTCTCAGGGTGGGTAACGCGCTTTGCTGTCTTTTTAGTGTCAAATTATTTCACTAATAAGACAGTGGGTATTATGGGCGGTGGTGACCACTTACCATAATGTGGCCTGCTCGTTTAGTCACTTGCGACATAAGAAAAGTCGAATCTTGGATTTTTTTATATAGTATTTTCATACCTGTTTTGAACGAGCGTCTGTCCCAATAGTTCGAGGAAGAATATGCAAATGTCTTCTAACAGCGGGTTCAACTGCAAACTATCCACATCCGGCGGAGTACCCACAGCTATCATCGCTCGTATTAGCTCCTGAAGCAAATAATAGTAGATTAGTAGCCGAGGGCTGTAAGGCATCAATTGCAGCCCGAGATATTTAGGCGCACGAGCGCAGCGAGTAATAAAAAGCCCGCTGCCCCGCTGCTGGAGGCGGCCATCAAGGCGGAGCCGCGCGTGGAGGTGGAGGTGCTGCCGGGCGGGGGCGTTACAATTACTTACCGCCCTAGGGCTTTTCTAGCTACATTATTACCCTAGAGCGATAATTGGTCACCTACAAGCCCCATTTGGGGGTAATAAGGACCTACTTACCGAATATGAGAGATGTAAAACAATATTTATTTACACAGATTTTATTGCTCCTTTAATGAGGGGTGACATAACCCACCCGATCATTTGATCCCAAAGTAGGCAAAGGTCTGTCGGCTGGGCGGGGATTGAACCCGCAGCTTACGACGTAGAAGGTAGGCTAGCTACCAAGCAAACTAACGGATACATACATACATACATAACATCACGCCTCTTTCCCGTCGGTATAGGCAGAGACCACAGTCCTCCACCTGCTACGATCTTGACATACTTCCCTTGCTTCCTGTACTTTCATCAATCCTTTCATACATGCTTGCGGTTTAGGGTACTTTTAACCTGGCCTTTATTCAGAACGTCCTGAATTTGGTCCTGGTACGTTAGCCTAGGCCTTCCCCTTCCAACGTTTCCATTCACTCTCGCCTGGTAGATCTCTTTCGTCAATCTTCGTTCATTCATCCTCTTTACATGACCAAACCATCTCAGCATCCCTTTCTCGATTTTGGTCACTACGTCTTCTTTTACGCCAACTAACTTTTACTAACGGATTTGTCTATTAATATATCAGTATTTCGAAAGGACATGATAATAACAGAGTTTTGTATTGTGTTGTGATGTCTTAGTGATAGTAAAAATTTCTGATTTCTGATTTGGTCAAACCCCTAAGTGATTTGATCAAAAACTGAATGAAACGAAATTACCAATTCTACAAACCTAACATAAACATAACTAAACCAAACATAATCAAACTTAACCTAACCTTAATAGGTTTTGATCTAGAGAATATGATAAATTCAGTTTTTTTATTAAAAGCCGGATCTTGTCTAAACACTTAGGGATTTGACCAAATCTCTGTTTATATTTATATCCCAGCGACAAATATACCTTTAATACAAACTAAAGCTCGACGAACCTATACATTGAAAACATATTTGAAAACAAGTTTAAAGCCACCATATCTTGAGTGATTCGATTGTGATGGATGAAACAATGCTTATAAGCTCAACATTCGTACGAGTACATATGTTGAGTGAACGATTTGAGGCAATTTCAAATAAATGCTATTTTCTAACATTAATTATAGTGGCCGTTAAGCCAAGTCAGAGGCCATTTGGCGGCTTGAAAACTGACAGCCAGGTTGGCCACTAACCTGGCAAAGCCTCATCTGGGAATGGGTCTGATTTGCCCTCTGGTTTTTTTTTATTGAATCGTATGGCATAATATTACAGTAAACAAAGAAACATTATACCTACGAATAAATAATAAGTCAGGAACTCTAATTCAGAAAAAATTCCGAACAAAAGTGGGCCTACGTGAAACCAAAAGGAAGTATATTCAAAATACGAATCAATTTGTTCAAATTTGGTACGCGCGCGTGCTGAAATGTCAGCTAGTAGTAGTTGAGCCAATGCCGCGGTGGAACGACTTCTGAAATACACGACTTTCGTTGGGTCATTTTTTGAGCGCAGTTATAATTCCTGATAGTAAGGGAGATGAAAAATATTTCGCTATATGATTTGCACGTATTTCATATCGCTAGAGATGATAGTTTAGATTATTACAAATTGATTTGGTTCAGTAAAGTTTTTCTGTCCGCCACTGCGTTTTTGAGTTTCAGATTTTCAAAAATGTAAAAAAAAGAAGGGTACTAAATCATTTGCTCATGTCTGCCAATGGAGCTGCTGGTCAGAAACATCCTAAAAATTAAAGAAATCGAAGAGGCAGACGTATAGGGCTCTGCATTATCACGGGAAGTACTAGTAAATATGTAAAAAAAAACCGGCCAAGTGCGAGTTGGACTCGCGCACTGAGGGTTCCGTACCACCACATAAACATAATTGTATTAGTTGAAATTTCAGTAAGTTAATGTGCTAGATTTTTTGAGTCCGACACGCGCTTGACCAAATTTTATTATTTGTTGTTATTTTATAGCCTATGCCCTATAAACATACCAATTTTCAAGTTTGTAAGTGTTCTTGTTTTAAAATAGAACTAAAACAAAAATCGCCTCAGCAACCATCCAACTTGACCCCTCTCTTATATGAATGTTCTTGAAACGGGAGCTCACCACAATTGGTTACCATTAGTTGTGAGAAAAGTTGTAATATTTAATGATTTCAGACTTTTCCCATTATTTGTACTGTGAGACCTAGCTTCTTGCCAAATTTCATAATTTTAGGTCAACGGGAAGTACCCTGTAGGTTTTGCATTTTTGAATAAATGTATGGAGATGAGGACATAAAATGCGTTATCTTTTGATTGCGTCGTTGTAAAAAATTGAAATTTTCAGATCTTGTGTGGTTTATGGATCCTAATATGTGGTATTAATTTCAACCTGATAACTCTACCCGTTCGTGAGATAAAGGGTCTTGACAGACAGACAGACAGACAGACAGACAGACAGACAGACGGACAACAAAGTGATCCTATAAGGGTTCCGTTTTTTTCTTTTGAGGTACGGAACCCTAAAAAGGCTCTACTAAACCATTTGCTCATCATTCTAGTTGCTATTATTCGCTTCATTTGGTTTCACTGAAGACTATAAAAAATTGGCAGACGATTTACTTACTGATTTTAAGAAATATTAATTTTCATAAATTCGTACTAAATCAATCATATCCCCAATATAGGGTGCGTCCTAATTCACTTTCTTCTTTCAAGTAGACAAGGCTTATAATGAACGCGGGTGGGGGCGCTGGCTTGTATAAGGAGAACACTCAAAAGTGACGTTTCACAAGGTGGCGGTGTTAGTTTAGTGACTATTTTTCTGTGGTTCTACTCATCGTCTTTAATCGAACGATCCACGTCTGCCACACGTGCAAATTATATAGAAATGCTGGAGGCCATCACCCTATCTATGACCTATTATTTATTCGTAGCATTATACTAATAAATCTACAAATCTAAATTAAGAGCTTTTAGCCATTTGATTGCGTCATCATTTAGGGTGAACAGGTCTTCAGGTGGACCAGGATAACTATACAAAGGACACTCTGTAAGTATGTGCCACATTGCACATCAGCGCTCGCGGAGGTCAGATGGCGGTCGCTCTGTTTAAAAACTAGTGCCCCCGTCAAATCCCCTAGGATAGGATGCCGACTCCGTAAAAACCATTTGGCAAAAACGGAATAAGGCTACTACAATGCTATTACTACAATGTATATTATAGATTTAGCATGTGTGCTCTGTGTCGACGAGAGTGACGTTTATGGTTCTGGCAGAATACCAGCGCTGCAGCGCCGTTGTCGCTTGTATTCTTACGTTTACGCGCGACTTATGTGTAATTACCTATCTTAAGTTATGTATGTTAATACTTGTAAACTTATGTGATTTGTTTTGTGTGTTATGTTTATTAAATAACGGTTTTATCTATTTATCTATCTATTTTCCAAAATTAAGGTCAGATTACCTGTAGGCTTTCGAGTTGAAAGAACTTTGTTTCAGTGACTAGAAGACCGGGCAGGTTGCATTTAGCGACGCAATCCGTCGCCGCCTCGATCAGTGCTTTCTCGTGAGGCGTGGGGGCTCTTAGTCCTGCAACCAAACGTTATAGATAAATAAATATAGGGGTACAATTCACATAAAATCATCTGATCCCAAACTAGGCAGACTGTACTATCGGGCTCTTATCAGAATAAAATTAAGACTTATCATTTTCAAAAATTTCTTAACGTTTTACATTAAAAAACAATCAATCTGAACAACCTATTTGACTAAATAACTCTTTGAACTGAACAACTATTCAAACTGTTTTCCTTCCAAACCAAAGATTTTGGAAAATACGCGCTTAGAAGCGAAGCGTTTTTCTCGTGTTAATGACTATAATAATACGAAAATAATTGCAGTACCGGCCACACTGGCGGACTGTCAGAAGAAAAAGTCTGCCGTCTGTTGTGCCTCTTTAAGTATCAGAGACTTAAAAATACATATTAAATAGATAAATAAAAACTAGACAGAAAAACAATCGTGTTTATCACACAAATGTTTACATACATACATAACATCACGCCTCTTTCCCGTCGGGGTAGGCAGACACCACAGTCCTCCACCTGCTACGATCTTGACATACTTCCCTTGCTTCCTGTACTTTCATCAATCCTTTCATACATGCTCGTCGGTTTAGGGTACTTTTAACCTGGCCTTTATTCAGAACGTCCTGAAATGTGAAATGGAATGTTTGCCCTGGGCAATTATGAATATTGTCCCTTACAATAAGTAGGTTGTATAAAACACATACCTGATTCACCGAGAGCGATGTACGAGTAGATACTAGACAGCAGGCCGGCGTCTGCTCCCCTCGGGGAGTCTCTAACAAGAGACACCATTCCGTTCGGGGACAGGTAGTCTTCTACTTCTATTAGACTCTGAGAAAGAAAAATGTTTTATTGTTCATGAGGAAAGGAAGCGCTCGTGGCCGAGTAGTAGTTGCTCTTTCTTTCCTATCTCGTTACTATACTAAGTATTACGACGAATTTAACATACCTACCGGTACATGTACGTACACGTACCTATGCATTTAAGGACCACATTACATGATTCCGACTCACAATTGGCCAATTTTTTTGCCAAAAAAAATTGTTTAATAGGTCTCCCGCGATGACTGTTAGTAAATTCAATACTTCATAATACACTCCCACAGATAAAAAAATGCTGCTAAGAGTGTTTCTAAGCACAGATTGACATTATGAAGATGTTAACCTACAATTTTTGAACGCATTATTGAGGATTAACGATATGAGAGTAGATAAAACAAATAAATGTAAAATCAATCCGTTTTTTTTAAGGGTTACCCGTCTTTTTCACGTTATATAATTTTTTATTAATTATTAGTATGACCACTGGGGATCGAAAGATACAGCCATTTTAAGGCAGGCAATTCAGACTGGCTTACAGACAGATGGCAACAACAAATGTTGTTTTTTTGTCGATTTACAATTTTTGGCCGCCATCTTGAAAATTGTTATTATGTTATTTATGGAACAAGCATATATGAATTCAGCATGGTCGTATTAGTCTAAAAACACATTAAAAATAACAGATGTTTGATTTGCGTCTAGAAGATTTTAAATTCAATACCTAGACTTATCAAAAAAATACACTTAAGTATTTTAAGTTTATTGGTTTACTTTGACATTTTTCACTTATTTTGACATTAAATATTATAATTACAATGAATTTGCTTTGTTTTACCTGAATTTTGACATACTTTTATTTTGTTTGAATTACTTTTATTTTATTTCCAATATTATTGACGATCATATTATTCATTGACATCTGAACAATCTATGTAATTTTGAATTTGATAATATGAAATAAAGAAATCTAAGTCTATCTATGATTTTTCTTTTTATTTCCTGAAAGATTTATTCACTGAAAGTTGCTCGTTGCATTGACTGATCATGCCCTTTCAATATTTGCCACCCTGTATATCCGAGACAGATTGAGCTACTCACTTTAGGCAGCAGTCGTCCGATGTACAAAGTCTTGACGATCTCGAGCAGATGTCGCCACGCGTCGCGGATGTAGTCAGCGTGCCGCGCGGCCACTGCGCACGCGCGCCCCAGAGCCAACTGGGCTTTTACCGATTGGCCGAGCACCACACCTGAGAAAACATATCAATACTTAATTTTACTAGCCTATAAGGCCTCCCCTCTATCATGCCATTCGTTAAGGTCGTCTAGTTAGTTCTGTGGGCAGTAGTGAGTCACCAGTGAAGAAGTAGGTTGTACAAATGGGATCGATTTTGAGCCACTGTGATCGTTTTTAAGCTTCTTTGGCCATTTCTGAGCTACATTAACCATTTTTTTAAACATTATTGGCTCTTTTTGATCTACATTAGCCATTTTATGAGCATCATTGGCCGTTTTTGAGCTAGAGTGATCTTTTTTAGGGTTCCGTACCTCAAAAGAAAAAAACGGGACCCGTATAGGATCACTTTGTTGTCCGTCTGTCTGTCTGTCAAGACCCTTTATCTCACAAACGGGTAAAGGTATCAGGTTGAAATTAATACCATATATTAGGATCTATTAACCACACAAGATTTGAAAATTTCAATTTTTTACAACGACGCAATCAAAAGATATGGCATTTTATGTCCTCATCTCCATACATTTATGAAAAAAAGCAAAACCTACAGGGTACTTCCCGTTGACCTAAAATTATGAAATTTGGCAAGAAGCTAGGTCTCACAGTACAAATAATGGGAAAAGTCTGAAATCATTAAATATTACAACTTTTCTCACAACTAATGGTATCCAATTGTGGTTAGCTCCCGTTTCAAGAACATTCATATAAGAGAGGGGTCAAGTTGGATGGTCGCAGAGGCAATTTTTGTTTTAGTTCTATTTTAAAAACGGGAACACTTACAAACTTGAAAATTGGTATGTTTATAATGCATAAGCTTATAAAATCACAATCAAATAATATAAATTGGCCAAACGCGTGTCGGACTCAAAAAATCTAGCACATTAACTTACTGAAATTTCAACTAATACAATTATAATTATGTGGTGGTACGGAACCCTCGGTGCGCGAGTCCGACTCGCACTTGGCCGGTTTTTTTGAGTTCTAGGACCGTTTTTGAGCTACACTTGTCGTTTTTGAGCTGCAGTGGTCGGTTTTGAGTTATTACTGACCTATAGCGATGTAGTTGTCATGTGCTGGCTGCAGTAGGCCGGTAAACTTGCACAACGTCAGCAGTAGCGTGTCTATAGTCAGTTCTGTGGGCGGTAGCGAGCTACCATCGAAGAAGTTGTATAACTGAGATAGTTTTTAGCCACATTGGCTATTTTTTAACTACATTGGGCGTTTTTGAGCTAAATTGGTCGTTTTTGACCTAAACCTGTCGTGTTTGAGCTTCATTGTTTTATTTTGAGCTACATACGCCGTTTTTGAGCTACAGTAGTCGGTTTTGATGTATTACTGACCTATAGCGATGTAGTTGTCATGTGCTGGCTGCAGTAGGCCGGTAAACTTGCATAACGTCAGCAGTAGCGTGTCTATCGTCAGTTCTGTGGGCGGTAGGCGAGCCACCAGCGCCGCGCAACGTTCCAAGCCATTTAAAGCCACTGAAACATAAAAAAAAACATCAGTTACAGTAGAAAAATTGTAGATCGTTAAATTATTTCAAAAGGGGTGCAGATTATGGCTACTCAACTTGCAAAAAAAAAACTACGAATATTCCACGAGGCAAATCTTAAGTCCGTTAATCTATGCCATGAGTCGTCGTTAGGATCGGATCGTATATTCTCTTGTGTCGGTCTCGTAACTACGTTGTTTTTTACGCAGGAGGGCCGTTAACCCGCCGCACAACCCCCGAAATGCTGGAGGACCACACCCTTCGTTGGTTAGCGAGTCCAATGGACTTAGCCGGTTAGCGTAGCTAGGCTGTGCTACCGACCATTCCCCCATCCACCACCCGGGGGACGCTCCTCTACGCCAGAAGGGACAGCGCGATATATAAAGGGGTGGACAAGTTCAAGTATCTTGGATGCACAGTGACCGATACCAACCAAAGGCACGATGAGATTGATATCCGAATCCAAAGCGCACTAAGATGTTCAGCAGCCCTTCACGAAATTCTCGTGTCCAAGCTTATCAGCAGAAGAACCAAGATTCGGGTCTATAAAACCGTCATCAGGCCAATCTTGATGTATGGATGCGAAGCGTGGACACTAACGCTGAAGGAGGAAGACAAACTTTTAGTAGCAGAGAGGAAAATTCTACGGAAAATTCTAGGACCAGCAATGAGAGAATACGGAACATGGAGGGTTATGGAGAACCAGGAGATAGAAGACCTTATAGCCGAGCCTAACATCATTGGGGAGACCAAGTCAGCCCGACTCCGCTGGTTCGGCCATGTGGAAAGGATGGGGGAGGATCGTGCGGTCAAGAGAGCATATCTTGGACGTCCGACTGGTAGACGCCCCGTCGGACGTCCTACGTATCGTCGGATCGACCAAGTCAAGAAAGATCTGTTGGAGCTTCAAATAGCCGACTGGCAACAAGCTGTACACAACAGAGAAGAATGGCGGCTCTTAGTGTCGGAGGCCAAGATCCTCTTCGGGTCGCTGAGCCAGCATAAGTAAGTAAGTAACTTGCAAAAATCTACAAGCAATTGGGAAGATGTAAAAGAATAAGTTAAAGCCTGCTGTTGGGGCATTTTTGTATGTAATTTAAATAATATTTTATTATTCTGTAATGTTTAGCTCGTACTCGTAGGTGAGGACTGAAAATCAGTAATGCTGAGGCTTCTTCCTTTCATCTTATTGTATTAATGTGTTTTAGTATTAAGAATGTAGATGAATAAATGACTTCTCTAAACTATGTTTAAAATGACAGCTATGTGAGAGCAGGACGGAGCGATGCGTGAGATATTGGAGCGACAGAGACACGCATGGCTCCGTCCAGCTCCCGCGCAATAGCTCTGACCTTAAGTAGGGCCAACGCAAGAAGTCCGTTTTGACGTTTTCTTATCACCAAGACACAGGATTCATTTTTCTTTGCACGTCGTAATTTTTCATACGTTTGACAGCTGTCACAAAGGACCTATTACGATGGCCTTACTTTAGTATCATTCTAAACTAATAGTAATTTCTTGTCAGGGTGCACCATAAAGAAAACATAAGAGCGTCTAACTGACCTATGACCTTAACTTAATGACAAAGTTTTTAATAGAAGACAAACAACTTTAAAAGACTAAGTAACAAGTAAACCAACAAGCAAATGGACCTGAAGGACCTGTTCGTGACATACTTTGAGCACTAAGTTGGGATATATGAGAGACAGGGCGTAATCCCAGTGTACCGAAAACTTAAAGGGCATGGTCAGTCAACGAAACTGAACAACTTTCCAAAAAAAAATTTTTTGGAAATGAAAAAAAAAATTAACCTCTCGATACAAACTGATTGATCAGAGTGAGCAATTTGTATTTATTTAGAAAGTTGTTCAGTTTTATTGACTAAGCATGCTCGTTCAGTTTTCGGTAGACCGTTTCTTACACCCGTTACATATCATTCATATATCGGCAGAAATAGGCCACTTACCTAAGGCTGGACTGTCGCGAAGATTATTGCTTTCGATCTCCTCCGTAGTGGGCGGGGCAGCACGCTCGAAAGCTGCCGATAGGGCTGTCACCTGGAAAGTAATCAAATCATAGTCATCCCAAATTTTTTTTTATTGTGTCTTGACGTCGATCTAGCCCTGACGGCAGAGATGAGGTCAACGATGCAACGAACTTGCCCAGAAGAAGCCTATTCACGCGCGACTTGAATTAATTCGCGTAATACGAACTCCCCCGCCTCTGCCCCGTGTAGTGCTGGCAAATAATAGTACCAACCCATCTCTACCCGTGGGTTTCCTAAGAGGCGACTAAGGGTTTAATGAACCAGAGCATGGACAGCAGCATCCTTCTGTATATGTATGGTATCTTTCATTCTGCGGTCACCAATAACCGCAGTTCATGGTGCCAGCCGTAACGCTAACAAGCGTGGTGACTAAAGTACTTCCCCTCCACAGTATTTCAGCAAAAGCTGGAAGTTTGGAGGGAGTTCCCTGTCCTGTAGTGGTCGTTTCATGGAATGTCATGATGAATATGAACTCGGGATCACAGACGCAAGCAGAGAATTCGACTCCTTAGCCGTGCGCATTATAAATTATGTTTCAAAGCGCTTAGTGCGAATGTGTGGAATATCAACCAAGTGTCAACAATTTCTTGATTTTTATTTTGTAATAATAAGTTGCCCGTATGGTGCTCGCAAAGAATAGCACCAACCAACCTCTACCCGTGGGTGTCGTAAGAGGCGAATAAGGGATTATGGACCGGAAGATGAGCAGCAGCATTCTTCTGTATAACGCACTGCGTTCACCAACAACCGCGGTCTATGGTGCCAGCCACAACGCTAACAAGTGTGGTGACTATGGTACATCCCCTCCTAAGTACCACGCGTAGTACGGCGGTGCGGCGCGGTAGTTCCCACACGCAGTGTTCCCGCGTCTCTGTATGTATGTACTCACAGTGGGCGGGCAGGCGTGTACAAACAGACACGCGTAGTGCGGGTGTGGGGGCGGTGCTGCGCGGTAGTTCCCGCCCGCAGTGTCCCCGCGTCTCTGTATGTATGTACTCACAGTGGGCGGGCAGGCGTGTACAAACAGACGCGCGTAGTGCGGGTGTGGGGGCGGTGCTGCGCGGTAGTTCCCACACGCAGTGTCCCCGCGTCTCTGTATGTATGTACTCACAGTGGGCGGGCAGGCGTGTACAAACAGACGCGCGTAGTGCGGGTGTGGGGGCGGTGCTGCGCGGTAGTTCCCACACGCAGTGTCCCCGCGTCTCTGTATGTATGTACTCACAGTGGGCGGGCAGGCGTGTACAAACAGACGCGCGTAGTGCGGGTGTGGGGGCGGTGCTGCGCGGTAGTTCCCACACGTAGTGTCCCCGCGTCTCTGTATGTATGTACTCACAGTGGGCGGGCAGGCGTGTACAAACAGACGCGCGTAGTGCGGGTGTGGGGGCGGTGCTGCGCGGTAGTTCCCACACGCAGTGTCCCCGCGTCTCTGTATGTATGTACTCACAGTGGGCGGGCAGGCGTGTACAAACAGACGCGCGTAGTGCGGGTGCGGGGGCGGTGCTGCGCGGTAGTTCCCACCCGCAGTGTCCCGGCGTCTCTGTATGTATGTACTCACAGTGGGCGGGCAGGCGTGTACAAACAGCCATACATAAAACTTATGTCCTTCTTGTATGTATATAATTATATATATTTTGTGTATATACCTACATATTTATATATTCAAAACCTAGAAATAAATGCATGATTTCGTAAAATTAATATGAACGTTTTTCATAATATTGGTCCGCGGATGACGCTCTATTTGTCATTTTTGAAGAAGTAGTTAGCCCTAGCACAGACCTCGGTCTATTTGGGCTGCTACGGTCTGTAGGCTACAAAGTCTTTCACCAGCTTCTGCATTATTTGTCTATTATTTATCTTGTATGCTTCGTGGTTTACGAATATAGTCCATTGTAATTATTTGTCTAATAAAATTAAAATTTAATTTTTTAAAAAGGCGTGTACAAACAGACGCGCGTAGTGCGGGTGTGGGGGCGGTGCTGCGCGGTAGTTCCCACACGCAGTGTCCCCGCGTCTCTGTATGTATGTACTCACAGTGGGCGGGCAGGCGTGTACAAACAGACACGCGTAGTGCGGGTGTGGGGGCGGTGCTGCGCGGTAGTTCCCACACGCAGTGTCCCCGCGTCTCTGTATGTATGTACTCACAGTGGGCGGGCAGGCGTGTACAAACAGACGCGCGTAGTGCGGGTGTGGGGGCGGTGCTGCGCGGTAGTTACCACCCGCAGTGTCCCCGCGTCTCTGTATGTATGTACTCACAGTGGGCGGGCAGGCGTGTACAAACAGACACGCGTAGTGCGGGTGTGGGGGCGGTGCTGCGCGGTAGTTCCCACACGCAGTGTCCCCGCGTCTCTGTATGTATGTACTCACAGTGGGCGGGCAGGCGTGTACAAACAGACGCGCGTAGTGCGGGTGTGGGGGCGGTGCTGCGCGGTAGTTATCACCCGCAGTGTCCCCGCGTCTCTGTATGTATGTACTCACAGTGGGCGGGCAGGCGTGTACAAACAGACGCGCGTAGTGCGGGTGTGAAGGCGGTGCTACGCGGTAGTTCCCACACGCAGTGTCCCCGCGTCTCTGTATGTATGTACTCACAGTGGGCGGGCAGGCGTGTACAAACAGACGCGCGTAGTGCGGGTGTGGGGGCGGTGCTGCGCGGTAGTTACCACCCGCAGTGTCCCCGCGTCTCTGTATGTATGTACTCACAGTGGGCGGGCAGGCGTGTACAAACAGACACGCGTAGTGCGGGTGTGGGGGCGGTGCTGCGCGGTAGTTCCCACACGCAGTGTCCCCGCGTCTCTGTATGTATGTACTCACAGTGGGCGGGCAGGCGTGTACAAACAGACGCGCGTAGTGCGGGTGTGGGGGCGGTGCTGCGCGGTAGTTCCCACACGCAGTGTCCCCGCGTCTCTGTATGTATGTACTCACAGTGGGCGGGCAGGCGTGTACAAACAGACGCGCGTAGTGCGGGTGTGGGGGCGGTGCTGCGCGGTAGTTACCACCCGCAGTGTCCCCGCGTCTCTGTATGTATGTACTCACAGTGGGCGGGCAGGCGTGTACAAACAGACACGCGTAGTGCGGGTGTGGGGGCGGTGCTGCGCGGTAGTTTCCACACGCAGTGTCCCCGCGTCTCTGTATGTATGTACTCACAGTGGGCGGGCAGGCGTGTACAAACAGACGCGCGTAGTGCGGGTGTGGGGGCGGTGCTGCGCGGTAGTTATCACCCGCAGTGTCCCCGCGTCTCTGTATGTATGTACTCACAGTGGGCGGGCAGGCGTGTACAAACAGACGCGCGTAGTGCGGGTGTGGGGGCGGTGCTGCGCGGTAGTTCCCACCCGTTGTGTCCCCGCGTCTCTGTATGTATGTACTCACAGTGGGCGGGCAGGCGTGTACAAACAGACGCGCGTAGTGCGGGTGTGGGGGCGGTGCTGCGCGGTAGTTATCACCCGCAGTGTCCCCGCGTCTCTGTATGTATGTACTCACAGTGGGCGGGCAGGCGTGTACAAACAGACGCGCGTAGTGCGGGTGTGGGGGCGGTGCTGCGCGGTAGTTCCCACACGCAGTGTCCCCGCGTCTCTGTATGTATGTACTCACAGTGGGCGGGCAGGCGTGTACAAACAGACGCGCGTAGTGCGGGTGTGGGGGCGGTGCTGCGCGGTAGTTCCCACCCGCAGTGTCCCCGCGTCTCTGTATGTATGTACTCACAGTGGGCGGGCAGGCGTGTACAAACAGACGCGCGTAGTGCGGGTGTGGGGGCGGTGCTGCGCGGTAGTTATCACCCGCAGTGTCCCCGCGTCTCTGTATGTATGTACTCACAGTGGGCGGGCAGGCGTGTACAAACAGACGCGCGTAGTGCGGGTGTGGGGGCGGTGCTGCGCGGTAGTTATCACCCGCAGTGTCCCCGCGTCTCTGTATGTATGTACTCACAGTGGGCGGGCAGGCGTGTACAAACAGACGCGCGTAGTGCGGGTGTGGGGGCGGTGCTGCGCGGTAGTTATCACCCGCAGTGTCCCCGCGTCTCTGTATGTATGTACTCACAGTGGGCGGGCAGGCGTGTACAAACAGACGCGCGTAGTGCGGGTGTGGGGGCGGTGCTGCGCGGTAGTTATCACCCGCAGTGTCCCCGCGTCTCTGTATGTATGTACTCACAGTGGGCGGGCAGGCGTGTACAAACAGACGCGCGTAGTGCGGGTGTGGGGGCGGTGCTGCGCGGTAGTTATCACCCGCAGTGTCCCCGCGTCTCTGTATGTATGTACTCACAGTGGGCGGGCAGGCGTGTACAAACAGACGCGCGTAGTGCGGGTGTGGGGGCGGTGCTGCGCGGTAGTTATCACCCGCAGTGTCCCCGCGTCTCTGTATGTATGTACTCACAGTGGGCGGGCAGGCGTGTACAAACAGACGCGCGTAGTGCGGGTGTGGGGGCGGTGCTGCGCGGTAGTTATCACCCGCAGTGTCCCCGCGTCTCTGTATGTATGTACTCACAGTGGGCGGGCAGGCGTGTACAAACAGACGCGCGTAGTGCGGGTGTGGGGGCGGTGCTGCGCGGTAGTTATCACCCGCAGTGTCCCCGCGTCTCTGTATGTATGTACTCACAGTGGGCGGGCAGGCGTGTACAAACAGACGCGCGTAGTGCGGGTGTGGGGGCGGTGCTGCGCGGTAGTTCCCACCCGCAGTGTCCCCGCGTCTCTGTATGTATGTACTCACAGTGGGCGGGCAGGCGTGTACAAACAGACGCGCGTAGTGCGGGTGTGGGGGCGGTGCTGCGCGGTAGTTATCACCCGCAGTGTCCCCGCGTCTCTGTATGTATGTACTCACAGTGGGCGGGCAGGCGTGTACAAACAGACGCGCGTAGTGCGGGTGTGGGGGCGGTGCTGCGCGGTAGTTATCACCCGCAGTGTCCCCGCGTCTCTGTATGTATGTACTCACAGTGGGCGGGCAGGCGTGTACAAACAGACGCGCGTAGTGCGGGTGTGGGGGCGGTGCTGCGCGGTAGTTATCACCCGCAGTGTCCCCGCGTCTCTGTATGTATGTACTCACAGTGGGCGGGCAGGCGTGTACAAACAGACGCGCGTAGTGCGGGTGTGGGGGCGGTGCTGCGCGGTAGTTATCACCCGCAGTGTCCCCGCGTCTCTGTATGTATGTACTCACAGTGGGCGGGCAGGCGTGTACAAACAGACGCGCGTAGTGCGGGTGTGGGGGCGGTGCTGCGCGGTAGTTATCACCCGCAGTGTCCCCGCGTCTCTGTATGTATGTACTCACAGTGGGCGGGCAGGCGTGTACAAACAGACGCGCGTAGTGCGGGTGTGGGGGCGGTGCTGCGCGGTAGTTATCACCCGCAGTGTCCCCGCGTCTCTGTATGTATGTACTCACAGTGGGCGGGCAGGCGTGTACAAACAGACGCGCGTAGTGCGGGTGTGGGGGCGGTGCTGCGCGGTAGTTATCACCCGCAGTGTCCCCGCGTCTCTGTATGTATGTACTCACAGTGGGCGGGCAGGCGTGTACAAACAGACGCGCGTAGTGCGGGTGTGGGGGCGGTGCTGCGCGGTAGTTATCACCCGCAGTGTCCCCGCGTCTCTGTATGTATGTACTCACAGTGGGCGGGCAGGCGTGTACAAACAGACGCGCGTAGTGCGGGTGTGGGGGCGGTGCTGCGCGGTAGTTATCACCCGCAGTGTCCCCGCGTCTCTGTATGTATGTACTCACAGTGGGCGGGCAGGCGTGTACAAACAGACGCGCGTAGTGCGGGTGTGGGGGCGGTGCTGCGCGGTAGTTATCACCCGCAGTGTCCCCGCGTCTCTGTATGTATGTACTCACAGTGGGCGGGCAGGCGTGTACAAACAGACGCGCGTAGTGCGGGTGTGGGGGCGGTGCTGCGCGGTAGTTATCACCCGCAGTGTCCCCGCGTCTCTGTATGTATGTACTCACAGTGGGCGGGCAGGCGTGTACAAACAGACGCGCGTAGTGCGGGTGTGGGGGCGGTGCTGCGCGGTAGTTATCACCCGCAGTGTCCCCGCGTCTCTGTATGTATGTACTCACAGTGGGCGGGCAGGCGTGTACAAACAGACGCGCGTAGTGCGGGTGTGGGGGCGGTGCTGCGCGGTAGTTATCACCCGCAGTGTCCCCGCGTCTCTGTATGTATGTACTCACAGTGGGCGGGCAGGCGTGTACAAACAGACGCGCGTAGTGCGGGTGTGGGGGCGGTGCTGCGCGGTAGTTATCACCCGCAGTGTCCCCGCGTCTCTGTATGTATGTACTCACAGTGGGCGGGCAGGCGTGTACAAACAGACGCGCGTAGTGCGGGTGTGGGGGCGGTGCTGCGCGGTAGTTATCACCCGCAGTGTCCCCGCGTCTCTGTATGTATGTACTCACAGTGGGCGGGCAGGCGTGTACAAACAGACGCGCGTAGTGCGGGTGTGGGGGCGGTGCTGCGCGGTAGTTATCACCCGCAGTGTCCCCGCGTCTCTGTATGTATGTACTCACAGTGGGCGGGCAGGCGTGTACAAACAGACGCGCGTAGTGCGGGTGTGGGGGCGGTGCTGCGCGGTAGTTATCACCCGCAGTGTCCCCGCGTCTCTGTATGTATGTACTCACAGTGGGCGGGCAGGCGTGTACAAACAGACGCGCGTAGTGCGGGTGTGGGGGCGGTGCTGCGCGGTAGTTATCACCCGCAGTGTCCCCGCGTCTCTGTATGTATGTACTCACAGTGGGCGGGCAGGCGTGTACAAACAGACGCGCGTAGTGCGGGTGTGGGGGCGGTGCTGCGCGGTAGTTATCACCCGCAGTGTCCCCGCGTCTCTGTATGTATGTACTCACAGTGGGCGGGCAGGCGTGTACAAACAGACGCGCGTAGTGCGGGTGTGGGGGCGGTGCTGCGCGGTAGTTATCACCCGCAGTGTCCCCGCGTCTCTGTATGTATGTACTCACAGTGGGCGGGCAGGCGTGTACAAACAGACGCGCGTAGTGCGGGTGTGGGGGCGGTGCTGCGCGGTAGTTATCACCCGCAGTGTCCCCGCGTCTCTGTATGTATGTACTCACAGTGGGCGGGCAGGCGTGTACAAACAGACGCGCGTAGTGCGGGTGTGGGGGCGGTGCTGCGCGGTAGTTATCACCCGCAGTGTCCCCGCGTCTCTGTATGTATGTACTCACAGTGGGCGGGCAGGCGTGTACAAACAGACGCGCGTAGTGCGGGTGTGGGGGCGGTGCTGCGCGGTAGTTCCCACCCGCAGTGTCCCCGCGTCTCTGCAGCACGCGCCACAAGTACGCGTCTCGCACCGGGCCCACGCGCTCCGCTGGCATTACCATCTCTTCGTTCCTGTAGGGTTTTCAAAAATAATAACAGAAATTCCAGTACACACGGAAACGGAGCAAATATGGTGCTGTAAGGTTTCTGCCTTACTGTTTCTTAACAGTTTCGATAGTCGGATTACATTTGTACCGAAACTGTCAAGTGTTTGTAAGGCAAACCTGTTGATTTTTACTTTTGAAAATTAGTAATATAAATCTATTTATTTCAAAATTATAAAAAAAAATACTATTCCTCCTCGCTCAATCGTTAACTGAATATAAGATGACTTATTTAAGTTCCTTCTGTTACTAAATTTAGGCCATCGTAATAGATCCGTTCTAACAGCTGTCAAACGTATGAATAGTTACGACATGCAAAGTAAAATGAACCTTGTGTGCTAAGGAAACTTCAAATCGGACTTCTAACGTTGGCCCTACTTTAAGAAACGGTTACTCTATGACGTAACAAATTGTCTCTCCGACTGTACCGAACCTGCCAGGTTGCACATTGGCAGACCAACGTTTTGTGGGTCTTATAGGCGACTAAGTTGAAAATTTCGTGTACTCGATGACGTAGATAGCTTGCGGTGTTCTCAAAGTCAACAAAGAACATAAGCCAAACACGAAAATAAAAACACAGTACCTGGGCGACCGAGCTTCGCTCTATAATAGCTGCCTCGACATTAAAATATCATCGGGTGAGCAAGCTATGCTACTCGCCAGCAGATGGCGCTGTAAGATTCTGTCTAAAACGCGGCATTTACAAAATGCTCAAAAACAGGAAGAAAACGATTTTTCCCAGACATGAGACTTATCTAGATCGATTTTTGGCCCCAAAAACCCCCGTATGGTAAATTTCATCGAAATCGTTAGAGCCGTTTTCAAGAAACCGATTAACAAATATATACAGGGTGTCTCATTCAAATCGGTCAGTATGGGAAAGTCTGAAACTATAAGACATACGAAGATTTGTTCTTAGGAACCATGTCACCGATTTTGATAAAAAGAAAAACTGCATTCATACATTTGAAAAAAAAAGTGTACCCAGCTGGGGAATCGAACCCGGTAGTTTTGAAAAAAAAGCTTACAGTTTTTCTGTTTAAATAACGGTTGTGTAGGTCTTAAGCAGTAAATGTCTCTATGAAACACGATGTCTAAAATGAATAAAATGCATTGTTTTTACATACTTAAATTTATCATAGTAGGTGTTCGAAGTGACCACCGTTTTTTTCAATACAATATGGGTACACTTTTTTTTCAAATGTATGAATGCAGTTTTTCTTTTTATCAAAATCGGTGACATGGTTCCTAAGAACAAATCTTCGTATGTCTTATAGTTTCAGACTTTCCCATACTGACCGATTTGAATGAGACACCCTGTATATATACAAATATACCTTGTGTAATAGTATAGGATATCTTACGCCCAATACAGTTCCTATATGAACGTTAGAACATATCACTAAGTCAACGAGAAATCATCGCTTTTTATCAGACTTTAATTTAAATGATAATATCTTTAAAGGGCAATACACACCAAAGCCGCCGGCCCGCCGACCAACCCGGCGGCCTATTAAAAAGAATCATGTCGGCAACATTTGCCGCCGACATGTCAGCGACTTGCGTACATACAAATGTCGAGCCGCCGACAAAGTTTTCCGCCGTGTAATGAGTGAAGTCGCCAACATAGCCCGCCGATAAAAAGTTGCCAACATATGTCGGCGGGCCGGCGACTTTGGTGTGTAGTGCCCTTAAAAACAACAACTTACTTGATAGCATGAAAAATAGCTTCCAACATGGACTGATCGAAGTCCCCAGATCCGTTGCATCCTCTCAGGTTCCTCACGAATCCTTGCATAGTCATGGGGGTGCTCAGTTTCTTGGCATTCTGGTTGTGCTGATCTACGTTTAACATTATCACCGCGTAGGCTAAGCGGAAAGCCGCGTCTGTGTTCGCAAAGGGTTCGCCGTTAGTCGTCTGTTGGTACAAAAAGTAACAATTAACGTAAAATAATGAAAAATTATAATGATAGCAGTGTGGCAGTAAGAGGCACAGCAGACGGCAGTCTTCCATTAAAAAAACGCTTCGCTTCTATGCGCGTATTTTCCAAAATCTTTGGTTTGAAAGGAAAACAGCTTGAATAGTGGTTCAATTCAAAGAGTCATTCAGTCGAAAAGGTTGTTCAGATTGATTGTTATTTAGTTTAAAACGTAGAGCTGTAACGTAGATATTTGAAGGATGATAAGTTTGAATTTTAAACGGATAAAAACTGTAATTTTCGCAATACCGGCCACACTGGAGGACAATGTCCGTGACTGCCCGCGTCTGCCCTCCCCTTCATCTGCTGACCGTCTAAGACGTAGCTATGCGTAAGATATTGGAGCGACCGAGACACGTATCGCTACGTCCTTCTCTTCCGCATAGCTCTGTCTAGCTGTCATTCTAATCTACGAGTTTAAGTTTACTGCTTCAAAGGGTTTCTTTAAGTAGTCTCGCTTTGAGAACATATTATAAAACGAATGTGTGAGTACGTGTGGGTTGCAAGGTCGATGACCGAACTCACAAATCCTGTTGTCAGAGTTGTTGAGCCGCCAAAGGCCTCTGACATGATTCATTGACGACTACATCCGTAGATCGTAATCCGGACCAACGGCTTAACGTGCCTTCCGAAGCACGGAATCATCTAACTTTTCGGACAATCAGGTAATTAATACTGCTATGTCCTCACCGAACTGGGGAGGTCGCACAAAGAGTTGTTTTGACAATGTCCAAATATTTATGGGAATCGATCCCAGAACCTCCGGATCGAGAGCCAAGACCTCTAACCACTAAACCACGAAGGCTGGTTTCTGTATTTTCGTGTGTATTGTAGTTAGAAACGTGTACCGCATTTATTTGAACAGAAATATTTTCTTAACTCCTAAATGTCCGTGTACGAAAACGCGTCGTTCTTTCGCAAACTCTCGTCTAAGTCGTTAGAGGTTTTTACTCACATGCCACCTCTTATCGGCAAACCTCTCCATCACAAGGAGTATCAGAGGTGCTATACCAGGCAACCTGAACGTCTTCAAGTAAACCCGTAAAGCCTGATTAATATGAAGGCCGGTAAATCCTCAAGGGCGCTATGGCCACCGTCATTTTAACGTTACAATTTGTGACTTACTTTGACAATAACTTCGAAAAGCGTTTTGCCCTACCCAAGAGCCAAGATCGAATGTCTTATGTGCTGGTGATTTCGCTTCCGGACCGATCCGATAGAAATCATCATGATCATCATAACATCCCATGAAACGTCCACTACAGGACAGGGAGCTCCCTCCAGAATTCTAACTTTAACTGCAAAAATGTGGAGGGGAAGCACCATAGTCACCTCGCTTGTTAGCGTTACGGATGGCACCATAGACCGTGGTTGTAGATGACCGCAGTAAGTAAGATACAAAGGAGGATGCTGCTGCTCATCCTCCAGTCACCCTTAGTGACCTCTTACGACACCCACGGGTATGTATGGGTTGGTACTATTCTTTGCCGGCACCACACGGGACAATAGGCCGATAGAAATAGTCAGCCTAAACTTACTCAGAGAGGCTTTGCTTAAAGCCGAAAGCCTTTCACTGTCTCGCGTCGAGCGTATACTCGTACACCTGTAGAATGTCTTTAAGAGGTTTTAACTCACATGCCACCGCTCGGCGAATCTCTCCATAACGAGGAATATCAGCGGTGCTTCACCAGGCAACCTGAACGTCTCCAAGTAAAGCCGCAACGCCTGGTCGATACGAAGGCCGGTGAAGTCGAAGCTATCCGCGAATGCTCCGAGCACACTGTGGCCGTCGTCGTCGTCGCTTCGTGCTGACCGTTTGCAGATGTATTCGCCTGAAACGTTAGGAATTAATCACTTCACTACACAGTACCCGGGCGACCGAGCTTTGCTTTTAATATCTTAACCAAAGCTCACTAACAGATAGCGCTGTAGGATTTTCTTCGAAAAACGTACTAAACGAATTTTCCCGGACATCAGACCTAGCTAGATCGATTTTTCCTCTACTTTCATCAACAAAGTCTATACAGACTAATTCACGAGGAAGGTTAATGTCCATCTATCTTCTAAATATATAAAAGTGCATGTCCTGACTGACTGATTCATCAACGCCGAGCCGTAACCGTTATAGATACAGATCTGGAGACGCATTTTTGAAGCGTTCGAACTTCAATTCGCATTCGGATTGGCAAGATTCGTATACGAATCCGTAAAATCGCAATTTTTGAATATTCATACCTGTGAATTCTGCAACGAGTGGTCCGACCCACTCGTTTTGCAATTCTACCACTCGAAAGTATGTATAATCTGTGATGAGAATGACATTGACGTTTCCTTCACACATGACATTATACTGACATATCAACTTTTTAATTTGCGTTCCATTCCCTCGCAATTCATTACCGGTTTTTAAAATCAATGAGTAATTGCTTTCCGGTTTATTTTATCTGCGTGAAACGGAAATTGTTTAAAGATTGTAATTTAATGGCAACATTGCTTTCGAATGATTCAAAAATGCGTAAAATCGAGAGCATTAGAAATTAAATTCGTACACGATTCGTTTTCGTATGCGAACTAAAGATTGACTTCGAACGCTTCAAAAATGCGTCTCCTGAAATTTTGTACACAGGTTCTATGTGCGTCAAAACCACCCACTAAGAAAGGATTTTGGAAAATTCATCTCCCAAGGGGGTGAAATAAGGGATGAAAGTTTGTATGAAAGTCCTTTGTTTCTTGAGCTAGATTCACACAAATTTAAGGTTCTGGTAAAAAATAAAGAAACACGTGTTTAAGCATTTCTTAAAAATCACCCTTCAAGGGGGTGGAAAAGGGGATGATTTTTTTTCCGTATGTTGTTCTATAAAAAGGTAGAATTATAGAAATTTGTATTTGAGGTTTTGATGAAAGTTTGTATGAAAGTCCGTCAGTTTTGAAGTTAGGGTCTTCAAAATTTTTATTTAGTCTGACGACTAAAAATTAAATTTTTACGTGACTCTGGGTTTTTGAAAACTTTACACCCTAAGTGGTGAAAAGGGGGATGAAGTTGAAACTCCTTCATTTCAAAGTAATATCCACTAAATTTAGTATTTAGGCATTAGGGTTGTAATTCTGTGGAACATTCATCTCTGTTATTGAAATTCCACCCCAAATTCAACCCCTTAAAGAGGGAAATGGGGTGAAAGTCTAAAAACCAATATGGGTATCATTTGTATGGTTTATCGGGTCGCTGATTACGAAAACTAAAACAATTTTGAAATCCTATGTGGTGGACGTGAAATACCATCATCCCCTGGGGATGGAGTTGGGGTGCGATAGGGTTAAAATGTCTAAAAATCAATATGGCTGTCGTTTCTATGTTTATATAAGGATAGGGATAGCGGTTAAGACGGCGTTAAGGATAGGGATAGGAGTAGGGGTAGGGTTAGGGGCAGGTATAGGGAGAGGGAGAGGGAGTGGGATGGAGGTAGAGAGAGAGGGAGGGGGAGAGGGAGAGACTGCACATTGTCTGAATATCACGCGGGCGAAGCCGCGGGCACAGCTAGTAATTTATAAAAAGCTAGTGCTGATTGAACTGTGATGATGTTTGACAATTGAGTCGAAAAAAAGCGTCTCTTGAGAGCTTTCACTTTGCAACTCAAGTGCGAAGCCCGCAGCTATTTCAAAGGAAAATATCCCATTTAATTTTCTGGACACTTCCGTACCGTAGAGAGAGGAGAATATAGAGCACAAAAGAAAGAAAAAGGACTGATTTCCATGTGGAAAAGAACAAAACTTGTTTTTTTTTCTATCTTCGTGTCGCCTCTTTCCACCAAGGCAGTCCGTGTGGCTCAAGGTTTAAATGTTTGCAAAAAGTTGTTTTCCGCTCTATCGGTGACACGCACTGCCAAAGTTTGTAACGAGGCGTATGTCTTTGTCTAAGGCCCGTACAGTTTTCGATGCATCTGTCTTAAAATACCCAATTTCTGTCAGTTTATAAAATAAAGGGACTTACCAATCATCTTTTTGTCCAAGTCGGGGTTTTCTCTCAGGAAGATAGCGACCTCGCTAGGGTCTAATGGAGTCGCTAAAATCCCGTGCTCTTGGAGATATTCTATACCCTTTTCAGGTTTCTGATTGAATAGTTCCGTGCCTTGTTGGACCCACTGGATATAAAAATAAAAATACAATTTATCTAACGGTGAACTTTCAGTGTGGACGGCGACG
The DNA here is from genome assembly GCA_947532105.1 of Athrips mouffetella. Classification (NCBI taxonomy): domain Eukaryota; kingdom Metazoa; phylum Arthropoda; class Insecta; order Lepidoptera; family Gelechiidae; genus Athrips; species Athrips mouffetella. The sequence goes on along the minus strand of OX383976.1, from coordinate 2,927,207 downwards.
GACAAAACGGCGCGTAATTCGTTGTGGTCGAAAGATAACTAACCCAACCCACCCGATCCCTGCTCGGGATCGGTTAGGTTGGGTTTACCGTGGCTAACGAACCTGAAATGCACCAGTGATCTAAACCCGTTTACAATCTGCCGGCGCCGTTTTACAATTTGCCGACCGTTTACAGTTTGCCTGCCGATTGTAAACGGCGAATTATACGATTTGCCTGCGACATAGGTAAAATAAATCATACCTTTTTCATATTCCGTATATTATCCAACTCCGCTTCAGTAGGCAACTCAGTCGACAGTTTGTGCCTACCAACTCTTCCCCCTCCAAAATACTGACTGATATCATGCGTCACGTGATCGCTTACCACCGACGAATCATCCAATCCACCCAGCTCTAAAGAAACATGCCCTCCACGACCGTATTTTATCTCTTTCTCACTATCCAAATTCGCTATTTCCGTTTCACTTTTAGTCTCTTTTGCTTGAGCAGCTTGACTTGCTGATTCAATTTCTTCTATTATAGTTAATAATGCTTCTAGAGATAACGTATGGATGTTATACGCGGTTGAGCTTACGACGTTTTTTGATAACAATTTTGTAAGCTCTTCAAAAACGTTCATACAGTATATGTCACAGTCGTAATTTAGATATAGTTCTGTACACAATCCAGGTATCCTAAACAGCTGCGATAGACTTTCTAAGGCGAGGTGATGGATTTCTTTTAGTTCGTAAATCGCTTTGGTTGTGTCAGCGGAGATGATTTCGATGAGTTTTTTGAAAAACGCCTCCATTTGAAATTTGAGGTGGAATCTTAAAGCTTCGAAAAGGAGGAATGATACTTGTAGGTCGAGGGCGAAAATTGATATTCTTTCTGTGTCCAGCAACTGAAAGAAAAATCAGTAAATAAATACAAAAGCCCAACTACTATTAAACTATTGGGTCACATTTCATCAAATTAGGCAGAGATGGATATGGACAACAGGTTCAAACATAACATAATCATAACATCCCATGAAACGTTTATTGAGGGACTTTGTCCTGCAGAGGATGTTTCTCCCAAATTTCCTCCCGTCCTTCCAAAATTTCAACAAAAACGTTTGGTACATAGTGGAGGGAATGTACCATAGTCACCACGATTGTTAGCGCTGCGGCTGGAACCATGAACCGCGGATGTTGGTGACCACTATATGATGGTACGATTCGCAGAAGAAAGCTACCAATCCTCCGGTTCATAATACCTTAATCGCCTCTTACGACATCCACGGTCCATACGCGTATGATTTGATGTGCGGCAAAATCGTTAATTTATCAACTTACCGCCAGACAGCGTAAATTGATCAATTAGCTGAAATTTATAGCGTTAAATAATACATTTCAACTGCTGTGTATGATTTAACGAAAGCTGATCAGTTTACTAGGAAAATGGTCAACTTACGAGTCTTATAATTATCCGGGGCCACAACTATGCTTTGTCGGCACCATACGGGAAAAATATACTTACGCTTAATAAGTTCCTGCACAGTGGGTCCTTTACCAAATAAAGCAGGGACGGGTATTTAGCTATTTGGTCTACGCCTACTTCTAACGCGGTGCCCACGAGGCATAGGCCGAGGTGTACCATTGCTGAAGAGTTCTGCTGATCCAGAGGGTTGCATAGGGATATCAGGAACCTGGAACATTGAAAATAATTTGGTCATAAGTGGTGTAAGTGTGTCCGCACCGAAAATTGAAAGGGCGTGCTCAGTCAACGAAACTGAAAAACTTTCCCAAAGAAACATTTTTGGGAAGTGATAAAAATTTTTAACTTCTCCATACAAATTGCTCACTCTAGACTAGATCTTAGATCTAGGCTAGATCGATTTTTTGCCCCCGAACCGAAAACCCCTGTATGGTAAATTTGATGGAAATCATTAGAGAAGTTTTTCGAGAGACCGATTACAAATTAAAATATTGCTCGTTATACAAGGTCATTTTTTGGACGTGATATGCGTATGCCCACATTATTAATGAGGTCAAAAGCAACAACTTTAGTTCTACGACTTTGCTAACAACGAGATAGATAGATAGGGCACAACACCAGCCAGGCAGACCTGTCCCCGGCAAGCCGGATAACACCAGTATGTGCGTTTTTGGGGATTTTAGGAAGACATGCCCGAGGGAGGGAGGGGGGGACAGCAAAACGCCGCAGCGTATTTGCTGAGAACCGACCAGCTGAACAACCTTTAGCCAGTAGTGGGATGAGGGAGAGACGGGTTTATCATATTAGGAATGATGGGTGCAGTGCTGAAGGTGCTGGTAGAAAGTGCGAGGTTGTTGGTTGTCTCGTTGTCTCCATCCGTTTCACCATCAGTTTCCTCCCGCTTAGATATGTCCTGAGCTGCTGTTCTCATGTTATTCTTGTCCAGGGCGAGTAGTTGCCATTCGTCGAAGTTCCTGTCGTAATATTGCATGTCTTGCTTGATAGAGTTTATATTTTATCACTTTTTGTTTTGGCAACACTAAGCACTGAACTAAAAAGAATTCACTGTTACCGACCGACTCGCTTCGACACAAAGGGTGCCATAAAGATATTGTTTATACTAGACAACGGGCTCAGGAGCGCATATTTTTTTTGTTCTCAGGCCTTGTTTCCGTTTATACTTTAGTTTTTGCTTAGCAGATGTTAAAGCTTTTTCTGTACCTGGGGTGTGGTAAAATCCCGGTCCTGTGACCTCGGCGTCCCATGTCGGCGTTGAACAAAAAAGCGAAACTCTACGTAACTATATAGTTACGTAGAGTTTCGCTTTTTTGTTCAACGCCGACATATATAATTTGATTACGCTGGAGTGGACTATATATATTTTCTAGTCTCCTTCCAAAGTTCCTGGTGTTCTTTTGGGGCTACTTTCATTCATGTGAATGTAGTTTGAATGAACAAGACGTTCTCTGACTTTCATGTCACACCAGACTTGCGGCGAAGCTGGTATTGTTGCACAGTATGTAGGTACCTAATTTTAATATGAACCGTATAAAGTTGTCAAAACGATGTTAACGTACAGTGATAGAATCTGAATCTGCTGCTACTTGCATGCATAAAATGTAATCAGAAAGACCTCACCAAATGTCAGCTAGCTCCTCGTTATTTTCATCCTTGATGAAAATTTCTGAATTCTTTAGGAGGCGTACCTATTTACGAGTATTCGATATAACTTATGGACAAACGTTACGACGCTTTCATGTCCAATTATTTAGTAAATTCGCGGTGACGACGCGGTGACCATGCGATGACATGGCGTTCAAAACACAATCTGATATTAACACAAAAAAAAACACACAACGCATCGCACACGAGCACTTGAGGGAATTTTAAAACACTAGGTACACCTTACAATGCACTGAACAAAACTTTCACAAAACATTTAAATATCACACTCTTTGTGAATAGAGTCTTCTTCTTTTCGAGTCAATGGCAAAACTGACTATAAACGCTTAGCCCAAAAAGTAGCCACATCAATAGCCTTTTAATAAATCACGATATTGAGGCACTGTAGTATGCACTGTATTCAGCGCCGCGCGGCGCGCGGGCGTCAAACAAAAAACAACCAAGGGATGGACAGAGATTTGCGACCGCGCACGTGTCTGGCGAAGCGTCCACCCTGGAAGGCGGTTCGCTTGCTTCTCTTCTACGACTCTGCTAACAACGACCAAAAAAATTTTGAATTCCCATACAAGGTAACGTAAGTGACCAACACACTTTGTATGGAAAGACGAAATTTTTTTGGTCGTTGTTAGCTAAGTCGTAGAAAAAAAGTTGTTGCTTTTGACCTCACTAATAAGGTGTGCATACGCATATCAGGTCCAAAAAAAATTACCTTGTAGTATAGGAGAATTCACGTGTGGTGCCGGCAAAGAATAGTAACAACCCATACATACCCGTGGGTGTCTTAAGAGGCGACTAAGGGTTATAATCTAGAGGACGGGCCGCAGCATCCTCCTTTGTATCTTACATCTTACTTACTGCGGTCACCTACAACCGCGGTCCATGGTGCCAGCCGTAAAGCTGACAAGCGAGGTGACTATGGTACTTCCCCTCTACATTTTCCAGCAAAAGCTAGAATTCTGGAGGGAGCTCCCTGTCCTGTAGTGGACGTTTCATGGGATGTTATGATGATAGGAGAATTCGTCAATGGTATAAACTGACCTGAACAACTCTCTAACACAGACTAGCCCATAAGGCTGTAGGTTGACCTCTTCCTGAGTAAACCTAATGCCTCTATGGTTGACATAGTCTTGTGGCTCCTCTGGCTTCTCCTTTTCTGTGGTCTCTTCTGTTGGCTGGACATCTGTTTCAACTGGTTCTGGGCTTGCAGGTTCTTCTGACGCTAGGATAAAAAAAATGTTATTTATTTATTTTGTTTAAAATTATTCTAATTACACAAACAAACTTACGTCTAATTCACAAATGTCACTAAACAATGATAAGTATGTCTATCGCGACATGCTTACTTCTAATTCGTCGCTCGAAACGAAATAAAACTCAAACAAAACGGGTGGGGTAGCTACCTGTCGCCCAACTGTATAAAAAATTGGACAAATTAAAAAAATCTTTTTTTTTATTTCATTATTATTGGTAGATTTGACTTTGTAGAACTAGGTTCTTCTGAAGCTAGGATAATAAAACCAATCAAGTGCGAGTCGGACTCGCGCGCCGATGGTTCCGATTTACCTATATAGGGTGATTTTTAATTAGTTCTTGATAGCAAAAGATATGCATGTACTCATGATACTGAACAACTTTTCCCAAGGAACATAGGTCGAAATACGAAAAACCAAATTTGACCTCCCATTCAAAATGCGCTATCAGCTGATGCAGTTTCTATGGGAGGTCACAACTTGATTTTCGTATTTCGACCTATGTTCCTTGGGGAAAGTTGTTCAGTATCATGAGTACATTCAAACCCCTTTCTATCAAGAACTAATTAAAAGTCACCCTATAGTATATTTAAAACAATAAAGTCTATTTTTAGGACCGCAAAACTAAATTTGTTTGTAAAGGTATTTGCATACATACATACATACATAATATCACGCCTTGTTCCCGTCGGGGGAGGCAGAGACCACAGTTTTCCACCTGCTACGATCTGGACACACTTCCCGTGATTTTTTTTTTTGGAAAATTTACAGCCAATAATGTTTTATTTAATAATTTTGAAAAGAACTACGCCAATTACAAATTTTCACCAGTATAAAATTCATTGAGTCATTAAGTTACTCAATCAATAAACTTAGAAAGTATCTAAAAGTTGGATTTAACAAAAAAAAAGCTGGATTCCACTAAAGTAAAATAACCTATTGGTAAATTTAAAGGTTATCAATGAGTACCTTGGTAAGCTGTCGTTTAATACTTGAGTTGCTGGTTGTAAATATATCTATAGTTGCTGGTATATCTTTAATTTCTCTACAGACTCTTACAAAAAACGAGTTTGCTCTGTAATTCGTTCTAGCAAATGGTACGTCAAGGACTGAACGCTCTCTAAAATTTAACAAATTAGTACGCAGGTATACTTTAGACAATAATTCTGGGCTATCTATTAATCCCTTTACAATGCTAGAAAAGTAACTTACGAGTATGTCGCTTATATTACGCCTTATATTTAGTGGTAAAAAATGGTAACGTCTACATCTGTGGTTATAATCAACTGATCGTTGTTTAGCTTTAAAATCTAGAAAGAGGAGGAATTTCTTTTGAACACCCTCGATCCTAGAAATGTATTTCTGGTACAGGGGGTTCCACACAGGTGAAGCATACTCAAGATGGCTGCGTACATAGGCACAATATAGTATTTTTAAAGTTTTGACATTACGAAAGGGAGCCGAAAGTCGCATTAAGAATCCTAGCGCCTTGGAGGCTTTATTAACACTGTGCTCAATATGAGCGTCAAAAACAAGTTTATTGTCAAAAATGACTTCCTGTACTTTCATCAATCCTTTCAAACATGCTCGTCGGTTTAGGGTACTTTTAACCTGGCCTTTATTCAGAACGTCCTGAATTTGGTCCTGGTACGTTCGCCGAGGCCTTCCTCTTCCAACGCTTCCATTCACTCTCGGCTTGTAGATCTCTTTCGTCAATCTTCTTTCATTCATCCTCTCTACATGACCAAACCATCTCAGCATCCCTTTCTCAATGTTAGTCACTACGTCTTCTTTTACGCCACAACGTTCTCTTATCACACTATTTCTAATCCTGTCACTCAATTTCACACCAATCATACTCCTCAACGCTCTCATTTCTCCCGCATTAATTCTACCTTCATGCTTTTTCTGCCATACGCAGCTTTCACTGCCGTACATCAGTGTTCGTACTAAAACGCCTCTATGAACAGCCAGACGAGCCTTGTGAGACACCTTCTGACTCTTCACAAAAGCATGCAGAGTTTGCAGAGCACCATTCACCATGTTTTTAGCATTCACTCTTCTTTCGATATCACTTTCACACTTTCCATCTCTCGTAAACTTAGAACCGTAAAAGGTATTTGCAGATTTCTAAAAAACTGTGCTACTTAGCAAGATCATTTTATTTTTCCTTATAGGCCGAGTCCTGAAGCTGTAATTTTTAATTGGCTGGACATAAATCGAAACCGTCAATTTACTATAAAGTTGCTATGTATTATAATAGGTGGTGGAACACTTATGTAAAAAATAATTTTTAATGAATTGGCTGGCTTTTAGATTCTCCAGAAAATATATTTTTTTGTTTGTTTATGCATGTGAAGTCAAGCCAAAAATTGTAACTAATATCTGATGGGGTAAACTTTTGATGTGGGTTCCAAGGTACCTACTTCAATTAAAACTAAGCAAAAAATATTTGCGCATATTTTTTTATTAGCAAATTTGTATGCAAGTTACATAAAAGTCCAGGCAAAAATGGCAACCAAATTATTTTAAATTTGATAGACTTTCCAGGACAGTTTTTGAGCAAATTACCTAAAATTAAGCATATTAATCTAAAGTTAAATATTTTCGTATTTAATGTTGAAGCAAAAATACCAACTGAAAAACTTTTGTTTAATTACAGGTTTCATCGTGTGTTCTTTCCTTTATTTATAAAATTAAGCATAATTATAAAAAGATAAAAAAGTTGATTTTTAATTCAATAGATCGCGTCAAGAGAGCGAGAACCGGCGTAATATTATATGTTCTTTGGAACCGGTATGGTGTGCCGTGCGCCTCGAGACTTTTTTCTTCTACGTAATGTCAAGAGTACGTCAAGCCTGACATAATATTAGACTTTTTAGTGTTCTTATTTCAACAGTCCAAGTAGCTAGAGTGGACTGCAAGTGTCTGGCTGCCTGCTTGTACAAACAACAACACTTCAAACAGTCCATTGAAAGGAGAAAATATCATTGTGGGATACAGTGTTACAAAAAACCGGGCAAGTGCGAGTCGGACTAGCGTGCTAAGCTATTGCTCTTGATCCCCCGATCTTGACTCCTCTTTAATAAGAATTTACTTGAAGTGGAAGCTAGCTAGCGTTAATTGGTTGTGAGAAAGGTTGTAAACTTCAATTATTTCAGACTTTATGGTTCCGTACCCATAGAGTGAAAAACGGGATCATACTAATATGCCTCCGATGTCTGTCTGACTGTCTGTCAGTGGGCTGTATCTCATGCTGCATAAGCTATAAAATATAAAAACTGATCAAGTACGAGTTGGACTCAAAAAAGGACGAGTTGCACTCCGAGAGTGCCGGCAGAAGTGAAAACTTGAATTTTTGAATATGATGTTTTTGTAAGGGTCAATCGCGTCATTGCTCGTGTACTTCTTCATCGAGACCTAAAATTTGTCTCAGTACATGAGTAGTCTAGGGTCAGTAGTTTTCAAGTAATAGCGATTTTTACTTTGACAGCTGTCATCCGAAATGTAGATCTCATCAAGACCTATCATTTGACTCAGCACACGAGTACACTAGAGTCAGTAGTTTCCAAGTTATGGGGTTTTTTTAGTTTGACAGCTGTCATCCGTAATGTAGATCTCATCGAGACCTTTCATTTGTCTCAGCACATGAGTAGTCTAGGGTCAGTAGTTTTCAAGTAATAGCGATTTTTACTTTGACAGCTGTCATCCAAAATGTAGATCTCATCGAGACCTATCATTTGACTCAGCACACAAGTACTCTAGATTCAGTAGTTTTAAAGTTATAGCGATTTTTACTTTGACAGCTGTCATCCGAAATGAAGATCTCATCGAGACCTATCATTTGTCTCAGCACACGAGTAGTCTAGGGTCAGTATATTTCGAGTTATAGCGATTTTTAATTTGACAGCTGTCATCCGAAATGAAGGTCTCATCGAGACCTGTCATTTGTCTCAGCACACGAGTAGTCTAGGGTCAGTAGTTTTCGAGGTATAGCGATTTTTAGTTTGACAATTGTCATCCGAAATGAAGATCTCATCGAGACCTATCATTTGACTCAGCACACAAGTACTCTAGATTCAGTAGTTTCCAAGTTATGGGGTTTTTCAGTTTGACAGCTGTCATCCGAAATGAAGATCTCATCGAGACCTATCATTTGTCTCAGCACACGAGTAGTCTAGGGTCAGTAGTTTTCGAGTAATAGAGATTTTTAGTTTGACAGCTGTCATCCGAAATGTAGATCTCATCAAGACCTATCATTTGACTCAGCACACGAGTACATTAGAGTCAGTAGTTTCCAAGTTATGGGGTTTTTTTAGTTTGACAGCTGTCATCCGTAATGTAGATCTCATCGAGACCTTTCATTTGTCTCAGCACATGAGTAGTCTAGGGTGGGTAGTTTTCAAGTAATAGCGATTTTTACTTTGACAGCTGTCATGCAAAATGTAGATCTCATCGAGACCTATCATTTGACTCAGCGCACAAGTACTCTAGATTCAGTAGTTTCCAAGTTATGGGGTTTTTCAGTTTGACAGCTGTCATCTGAAATGTAGATCTCATCAAGACCTATCATTTGTCTCAGCACACGAGTAGTCTAGGGTCAGTAGTTTTCGAGGTAAAGCGATTTTTAGTTTGACAATTGTCATCCGAAATGAAGATCTCATCGAGACCTATCATTTGACTCAGCACACGAGTAGTCTAGGGTCAGTAGTTTTCGAGGTATAGCGATTTTTAGTTTGACAGCTGTCATCCGAAATGAAGATCTCATCGAAACCTATCATTTGTCTCAGCACACGAGTAGTCTAGGGTCAGTAGTTTTCGAGTTATAGCGATTTTTAGTTTGACTGCTGTCATCCGAAATGTATATTTCATACATTTAGGATTCGCTATTAAATAACGATCAAAACCAGTACGTCAAGTCTGTCGTGCACATATCACGTTGTGCACAACAAAAAAAGCCGAGACTATGACCACAGAATATATAATAGTAAACAAGTTTACAGGAGTCACACTCCTTTGATCTTGGAAAAAGCTGCCTATTTCACAGACAGGCCTGCTATGACAAAGACAAAAAAGATGTTTTGGTCTTTATCACACTTTAGAAGTTTTGTATATATTGAGCCTTCTCTAACTTGGTATGATTATTTGCAAATCAATTTCTATACTTCATCCGAGATCTGACGCGACTTCTGATGCGAGTTAATAATTTTTTTCCCATCTGAAAAAGTGCCAAGCGCCGCTGAAGAAGTTTTCACTTCAAAAATCGACCACAGTACTCGTAATTTAATGACATTTCAACTAATACAATTTATATCATGCGGTGGTACGGAACCCTCGGTGCGCGAGTCCGACTCGCACTTGGCCGGTTTTTCCCTTTCATTAGATCAAATCCACAATTATTTTGAGTCTCATGTCAAACCTGTAGAATATTCATACAAACTTCCACCCCATTTTTCAACCCCTCAGGGAATGAATTTCAGAAAATCCTTTCTTAATGTGTAGTCTTGACGTACAAAAAAACTACTTAAAAAATTTCACATTTGTAGCTTTATCGGTTACGGCTCGGCGTTGATGAATCAGTCAGTCAGTCAGTCGGTCAAGGCATGCTGTTTTATATATTTAGATTTAGATCAGAAGATCAAAAGTATTTTCAGCTTACTACAATTGATGTAAATTTTCATCTTTCATGTTTAACTTTAAATTCCGAAGCGTGTACCAAAAAAAACAGCGAAGCAATGCGACGTTGCCGTACCGTGCAATCACGAGCCGTGTACTATGTTAATGTCAATTATGAACTTTATTTCAAATTCTTTAGGGTCGATATAAAGCGCTACATAATGTAATTTTTATATAAAAAGATACGCTATTGCCTGAAATGTTTAATTTTTAAAGTAATCAACGTAAGTACTAGAGTATAATTAAACACTTTTCATTCAGTTACCTATTTTGGCCAAAGAGAAATACCTCAATAATTATACCACTGTAAAGCTTTAACATATTGTGTTCACTTTTATGACTGTTTGATCAAGTACAACAAAATTTTGAAGTACAAAAAGTCACGAGATAGTTATGTATTTTGCCCGAGCAGACAAAAATAAATAAAGCTTTTAGTGGGATTTTTTTAATTTTAGGCTTAACCTAAGAACTTAGGTGCTTAATTAGTTTGTAAAATACTAAAAGTTTATCATTGAACGAGCCCAGAAAACATTTCGTTTAGTTGGCATTTTTGCCACAGTAACTATTTATATAATAGGGTTTTTTTTATCTGCTGCCTTGTCCCATTTGGTGATATGCTTAATTTTAAGTAATTATGTAATTACTTCCAAGACTTCATAAACCACAAAAAGAAAATCTTGGTTCCGATTTTTGTCTAGGCCAAAATCTAATTATCTTGGGCTATTATTGACCATCAGCCGCTAGCTTTCGCGTCGTTTCACGGCTGACGATCCCAAAAATTACAAAGACTGTTTATGTACACCCATCTGAGCTTGTGGCGCATTCAGACTCTAAACACCATATACACATTCAGAAAACAAGTCGATATCGTGTTTTAACAATTAATAACGCCATCTATTAGGTGCATTTAGCACTGAGACGGTAACACTAAGCAATATAATATATCATTTACTGAAAGTCCGGGCCCCATGGAATTAACAAACTGCTACATTGTTTGAAACAAATACCGGGCAAGTGCGTGTCGGACTCACGTGGTAAACTTATATCTACTTTATCTTGGTATGTCAAACCTTTACTAAATTGAAAATTTTAACTTTAACCTCTCTATACATTCTAGAAGCTTGCAAATTTATTAAGAACAACCCGCAGTTCTACGAAATGGAAGATAATCAGCCCCGACTGTACCCTCGCAGGTATAAAACAAATAAAATCAATAACATACCTTCTAAATTAAAAATACATAGTTCTGGCCCTTTAAGTGTATCAATAAAAATATATAATCATCTACCGCTAAATATAAGAATAGAAAATTCTTATAATAAGATGATAAAATTATTAAAAGAATACCTAATAAATAAAACTTACTATAATTTAAACGAATATTTCAATGATAAAAATAAATAAACTAAAAAAATATACCTACATTATATAAATACATAATTAAATATTGTTGATAACTATTTAAAATCTCGGTCTATCTCAATGATTGCAATGCCTCTGAAAATGGGCTCATATGAGATACCTTATTTATAATACCATCTTGTTATGTACCATATGAAGGCAATAAATGTATTGTATTGTATTGAATTATTCAGTAATCAAATTATATTCCTCCCACCTATAAGTGCGTACGACCCGGGCGGCGGCTGTAGCTGCCGAGTGGGCTGCAACGCAAAAACACGTGAAATACGCGCCCTTTAAGAACACGTACATTTTTGTACCCTTCTCAGTAGAGGTAAGTGGGGTATGGGGTGCGGAGGCCAAGCGCTTTATACGGGAGTTGGGGCAGCGCCTGAAGAATAATGGTGCAGATCGCAGCACTGAATCGTACTTGGTGCAGCGCATATCCTTAGCTATTCAGAGAGGTAATGCCGCGAGCGTTATGGGTACGTTTGCATCGGGTACCATTCGGGGCGGTCTTTTCAACTAAAGCTTGTTATAGCCGTTTGACAAATTAATTTGATATTGTATTTGTAATAAATTTTATCTATTCACGTAAAATATCAAATGTGAATTATGTAATATTTTTATTTCAAAATTAGAATAGTAAAAAAAGAGAACATTTTTTTTGACTTATACTAGGCTTTATACTTGAGGTTGAAATTTGTCGGCACTCTGCCTGAGAAAGAAGCCTGCCCTAAGTTTATTATTATTTCATCTGTGGTACACACGGACGCTCGCCGGTGGAAATGTCGTGGCCAGATTATCACTACATGATGTTGCTTCTCATGACCATTTCATGAAAGGTTCGGTTATGTTAGGACTAACATGAAAGTGGCTACATCATGAAATGGCCAATACCATGATCTGGCCACGATAGAATCACACAAACATAAGCGGGTCTCTGGTTTCAGGCGTTTGTAGTTTAGCGCTGGTTCAGCTTATACTGGTTTCGTTTCTACGTGATTGCTGCCGTACGTATTACCTATCGTAGTCTCCACTTACCTTCTTTCTGTTCCTCTTCTGTTCTGTCATCTTCTGTCCTGTCCTTCTCTGGCTCGACACATTTCTCCAGTAACTGCGTGATGTGGTTTTGGCTGGCGAGGTCCATGGAAGAGTGTCGGCCATGTTTCTTATTGGGACTCTTTACTGGATCGAAGGGTTCTATTGTTATCTCGGCTTCGTTTAGCAAGTTTTTGTCTTGACTGAAAAGATATAAGAGAAGACTTGATTACACTTCCGAGCAATTAAATCAACTCAGTTCGCAACAAAGTCGGACACAATTACCTAATAATTTTTTCGATAATTTCGGAAATTATCGGTTGGTAAAAATTAAAGCAAAAAATAGTTTTTTTTTGCTAACTTTACATTTTGATGGCAAAGAACAATATCGATTGGCATCAAAATTTTTTTGTGTAAAATGGCCATTTTCTTGCTAACTGTACATTTTTGAAAAATCTGTGAATTTTACGATAAGTCTCGTAAGACCATTTTCCTGTATCTGTAACGGTTAAGGTACCCACCCTTGCCGTCTATCTCAAAAATCCACCCTGTATAACCCCTAGCACGTAAGTCCAACTCGCACTTGCCCGGTATTTTTGTTGTAAATTGCAATAATTAGTTTGAAACATAGTAGCAGTTTCTATAATTCCATGGGGCCCGGACTATCAGTAAATTATATAATGTGTTACCGTCTCAGTTCTCAATATACTTAATAGATGGCGTTGTTAATTATTAAAACACGATATTGACTTGTTTTCTGAATGTGTATATGGTGTTTAGAGACTAAATGCACCCGCCACTGCTTCACTCTACGTTACGATAATTTTTGGGATCGTCAGCCGTGAAACGACGCGAAAGCTAGCGGCTGATGGTCTTGGTCAATAAGGTGCTTAAATTCAACCAGCTATTAGTAAGAAATTTAGAAGTAGAGGTGGGTCGTTTTCGTTTTTCGGAATACCGAAACTAGCTATCGTTATAGTAGCCGATAGCGGCTTTTGAAACTATTTATTTTAATAACTATTTATTTTTGAATATCGCTTGACGTTCGGAAAACGAGTATCAGAATAACCGAAATGCGTGTTGGTTATTTTTATGAAATACGTGATTTAGTTTGATTAGGAATATTTTTGGATTTTTGACTGTAGATTTAAACAAATATCGAAATCAAATTAACTTCGCGCTGTAATCAAGCTTCGTTCGTTCACGCGTTGAGTCGCGCGATCTCAATGGTTTTCGGTTTTCAGAAATAACTAGTTTCGCTCGATAGATAGTTTTCGCAATAGCCAATAACGTAATGAAGCTATTGCACCAATAAATAGTTATCATAACTATTTACGTTATTTAACGCCCACCTCTATTTAGAAGTTAACTAGATATATGGCGCTGCGCTGCTAGTTAGCTCATAGTCTCATACCATACTATTTAGTACATTGACTGCCTAGCTAGCCTAGCACCATTTCTTCTTGGCCGACCGTACTACCGAGTGCTGGTGTATGGCTATGGACGAACAATAAGGACTGACCCATCCCCTTTTACAAATCGTAACCCGGAAAAGTATAAAACTAGATGGCGCTAATAAATAGTCCGGGACGATATGATGTATCGAGTAATCTGCTAAAAAAATAAACCGAATTTCAATGTTGGCATTTCTTTACATTGAAACTATGTTGAAGTTTTGAATGATTTTTTGGCAGAATACTCGGTAGGTATAATTAATTTCCAGATTATTTGAAAGCACTATCTAGTTTCCATGAGTTTTTTATGCCTTTCCGGGTTACGTTTTCTAGTATAGGGATTGTCAGTTTTATTATTATTCGTCCATGGTATGGCTGGCGTGGTGTGATGCGTAATGTTTGACATTCTCGGGTAATAAGTCATGTAATATTACTTCGTCGCGTGATATTACATTTGTAATACAGGGTGTAAGAGACGGTGTACCGAAAACTGAAAGGGCTCGCTCAGTCAACGAAACTGAACAACTTTCGCAAAGAAACATATGTTGGGAAATGAAAAAAAACCGGTCAAGTGCGAGTTAAACTCGCGCGCCGAAAGTTCCGATATACCTTTAGTATTTTTGGAAGCAATAAAGTCCATTTTTAGGACCGCAAAACTAAATTGGTTCCTAAAGGTTTTTTGCAGATTTCTAAAAAACTGTGCAACTTAGAAAGATCGTTTTATTTTTGCTGTAATATGCACATAAACGTCTATCGACCGTAATTAATTCAGATTTTTCCATTCACAAACTTCGGAGATAAGGGGGGGAACGGTATTTTTATTGACATTTTTCATCACAACTTGAAAACCAAGGGTTGTAAAAAAATACAAAAATATATTTTAGAATGTACAAGTAAAGCCCTTTCATATCATACCCCACTCAACCTAGTACCGATAATTTAAAATTTTGCCCCCCCTATTTGGGCCCCCTTTACATTAATAATAATATTTTTTTCTTAATTCTTTCATGTGCAATTTTTTTAAATTTTTTATTATTTTTTATTATAACAATAAAAATACAAATTTATATACTAAACGGTGCAACAAAAACCTATTTAGATTTATCCGTGTACCGTCAATTAAGTTGGACAACCATATCCTAAAACTATTCCAAATTTCAAGTCGATAGCATGAGTGGTTGCCGAGATATACAGGTGTGACAGACAGACGGACAGACAGACAAAGCGGCACCATAAGGGTTCCTTTTTTTACCATTTTGGTATCGGAACCCTAAAAATGTTGACCTCTCCATACAAACTATTCGACCAGAGTGGGCAATTTGTATGGAGAGGTAAAAACCTTTTTTTTCATTTCCCAACCTATGTTTCTTTGGGAAAGTTGTTCAGTTTCGTTGCTTGAGCACGCCCTTTCAGTTTTCGGTACACTGTCCCTTATACCCTTTAATACACGCATTACTAAGTTACTTGAGATGGGTATCCATTATTTACCTTCAAAATGGACGCTGTATATTGACGTACGTACGTACGTCCCGTGTGGTGCCGGCAAAGAATAGTACCAACCCATACATACCCGTGGGTGTCGCAAGAGGCGACTAAGGGTTATAAACTGGAGAATGGGCAGCAGCATCCTCATTTGTATCTTACATCTTATTTACTGCGGTCACCTACAACCGCGGTCCGTAGTGCCAGCCGTAACGCTAACAAGCGAGGTGACTATGGTACTTCCCCTCTACATTTTTCCAACAAAAGCTAGAAATCTGTCCTGTAGTGGACGTTTCATGGGATGTTATGATGATGATGATATTGAAATATACTAGATTTATAAACTTACTTATGTCTGAGGCTGTCAACTTTGGCTTCACTTTCCGTCTCACTTTCGAAGTTCGGTGTGGTAGGCTGCTCTGTTGGTGATTTTCTTTCTAGCGAATTTGTACCTGCAAAAAAAAAACCGGTCAAGTGCGAGTCGGACTCGCGCGCCGAGGGTTCCGATATATCTATGGTATTTTTGGAAGCAATAAAGTCCATTTTCAGGACCGCAAAACTAAATTTGTTTGTAAAGGTTTTTTGCAGATTTCTGAAAAACTGAGCAACTTAGAAAGATCGTTTTATTTTTGCTGTAAAGTTTACATAAACCTCTGTCAACTGTAATTAATTCAGATTTTTCCTTACTCAAACTTCGGAGATAAGGGGGGGGGAATGGTATTTTTTTTGACATTTTTCATCATAACTTGAAAACTAAGAAACTTAAAAAAATACAAAAATATATTTTAAAATGTACAAGTAAAGCCCTTTCATATGATACCCCACTCGACCTAGTAGCGACAATTTGAAATTTGGCCCCCCCTATTTTGGCCCCCTTTACATTAATAATCATACTTTTTTCAAAAAATTTTCATGTGCAATTAAGTTGGGCAACTATATTCTAAAACTATTCCAAATTTCAGCTCGATAGCGTAAGTGGTTGCTGAGATATAGAGGTGTGACAGACAGACGGACAGACAGAGCGGCACCATAAGGGTTCCTTTTTTTTACCATTTTGGTATCGGAACCCTAAAAAGGATGCACATACAGTCGTCCGCACGTCTGAGGCACCTTGAGTGGGTCTCTAGTTTCGGGTCGGGCGTAAGTTTTTTGTAGTCACTTTGCAGTTAACTCGAAGAAGAAGCTTGGCGCTGGTCCAGCTTGTATTGGTTTTGTTACCACTTAGGGTACTCGGACTGTATGAAATAGTATGAAAAAGCCCGTCACATGCGCCCGCGCCTTGTACGCTGTTCGTACTACTTAACACGCGTGCGGGCGCCCGACCGAGTTATAGAGGAGTTTTTTTGTCTACGAAATACTGATCGAAACAATCAAGTGATCATTTTGTATGGATTGGATAATCGAAATATTTCCTACGAACTTCTTAAGAAGTTTTACACGAATCTTCCATCCAATCCGATCGGATGACTAGCCGTGATCTCGGAAATAATTCTTACATGGACAAAAATAAACTGCAAAATTCTTTAACATTTTGCATAAAAAAAATTTACATAGGACTATAAATACAAACAGAAATAGTAAATATAATCTTAGCATTTTACTTATACCACGAAACTGAACAACTTTTCCCGAGAAACATAGGTCGAAATACGAAAAAACATTTTTGACCTCCCATACAAAATGCGCTATCGGCTGAAGCAGTCTCGGGAGGTTAACAAAATTTTTTGGACCTCGACCTAAGTCTTTTGGGAAAAGTTGTTCAGTTTGATGGTTTTAGTAACATGCTAAAATTATGTTTACTATTTCAATAGGAAACTTAAATTAAAACACTAAAAATGTATGATCGAAAACACCCTGTACATTCATGAGGAAATAAAAGAAAATAAAGAAACCTTTAGCTCTAACTACCTTACCTTCTATGATTTCGCTTTCACATTTCAACAGCTTTATAAATAACTTCCACAATTGAATAACTGCTTTTTCGTTCAACAGAATTGTTTTCGCTAACGAATGGTACAAAAACCTTTTAGCAATTTTTTTTATAGTCATACTAAATAAAATAAAACTAAATTGAATAAACTATTTGTGGTGTTTAATTTGAATGAATACATCAGATATTTTAATGATCAAACTAGGTAAACAGGGCATTTATTTCATAAACGATGTAATAAAAACCTGTCAAATGCGATTCAGGCTCGCTCACCAAGTGTTCCGTACTACGACACAATCTTTGTATCAGACGAAAGTATAGTAAAAAAACTAGCAGTTGCCCGCGACTTCATCTGCTTAGGATTCTAACATAATTTATTGCTACCGTACCCTAAAATATGCAAAATATCAAGTCGCTAGGTTCAACGGTTTGGGCTGTGCGTGCGTAGATATATCAGTCACTTTATCCTTTTACATAGATTTTGAGCCAAACTTTTATGAGTCCAACTCGCACTTGGCCAATTTTTATTATATTTTTGTTTTACTTTAAGTTGTGCATTACAATCACACCAACTCTGATGCTTGTATGTGTTACCGTTTTTACTACAGAGCTAAAACAAAAAGTTAAAAAAGTCATGTATATTTTTTATTATTTGTAAGTAAATCCACCAAAATAACACAATTGGCCAAGCTAAATATGATATAACACACTAAAATACAAAAACCATTTCGAGATATTTTAATATCATACCATATTTTTTTATTTTCGACTAGAAAAGTAATTTGATTGCGGAAATATATTCAAAAATGCTGCGGCAGTTGTGACATTCATTTGACCACTGAGTGACGTCAATAAAAGTAAAAAAAGTTCCACAAGTAAAAAAAACAATAGAAAAGATAACTTTTATTTTCTGTGCTCTTTCTGTCAAACGATTCGATTTGACGTTTCGAGTTTGATTGACACATCTGTGTCGAAGCAAGTTCGTTTCACTGTGACCACACTGTGGCACTAGGTAACGTTCGTTTCATCGTCTATTGTGAAATGACGTCATCAACTTTAAAACTTAAAAAAATTATATAAAATTAGTAATAATAGTTTAGGCGGAAAAAACAAATTAGTTTCCTAAAATAGTATACATTTTCAGTTAAAAATATAAAAAAAAAAATTATTTATTTAGCTTAGCGAATTATTTATTATATTCTGTGAAAATGTTTAACTAGCTACCTAGATATTAGGGTTCAAAAGATAGTGCTCTCTAAATGTCGCGGCCAGTCAAATTCTGATCCATTTTTTCATTTATTTCAACGCTTACCAATCTATTTTGCAGCAATGACATTAAAACCAGAGAATATATGACGGAAAGAATAACATTCAGATTCAGATTATTTATTCAATTTAGATTCTTTACAGAATACTTATTGAATGTCATGCAGAATACAATTCATATAGAGCGAGTCTACGCCGTTTCGGATCGTGCTATGGCAGCGTAAAAGAGACGGCAAGAAACCACTGCAGCACGGCCTACTTTAAGAGTCCGCTTTTTACAATGTGTTTCGCTGGAATATCAGAGCACCATACCTCTTTGTCACTCATATAGTCATCTAATCTATAGTATTCTTTTTTACATAACGTTTGCTTTACACATTCTTTAAACTTTCCCTCAGGTAATTGCACTATATTGTCAGGTATTTTGTTGTAGTATCGTACACACAGACCAACGAAAGATGTATTGACTTTAGTTAATCTAGTATATGGTTAATCAATTTTGTGCTTATTTCTAGTATTAAAATTATGCCTGTCACAAATTTTAGGTAATTGATGAATGGTCTTTCTAGCATACATAATATTTTCATAGATATACTGGCATGGCACTGTCATTATGTTGATTAGTTAATAGAATCAGGCGTTACTTTGCGGAAGTCCATCTCAAAGAAATGAAACAAATATATAGCCACCTTCCGCAACAATGATGGATGCTATGTACTCACTGTGCACCGCCCGCCCGCCCGCAAATAAATGCGCATGCGCAGGCAACTGCAACACAGCAACCACCCAAAAACACTCTACACGTGTTTCGCCTCTACACGAGGCATCCTCAGGAGATGTTAGACCGACCAGTGCCAAACACCGAGTGAGCATCGTCGCCCCATCGCCCTCTATTTATACCAGTCTGGTCCCCTCCAATGCTGACGCATACACACGTCACGCGTTGTTTTAGTCATACGATCAGGTGTTTTTGTCGTTCTACCGTCAATTTTCATATAAAATATGAAAGTGGTTTTCATGTGGAAGAAAGAGACGGAAATATACGCAACAGTGGAGAGGAGGAAACGTTAATTTGTTCATTAAATATAGTTCCAGTCCTACTATGTCGTATTATTTCTTGTTGTTCCAATACGCCCAGTCTCAAGCCTTTATTACAAATGTGAAGAATATTGTATGAATGGCCGTCTGGCAAGTGATGGTTTGAATCTAATAAGTGTTTTGCAAAATGTGATCTCTCCGGACGGCCATTCCTGTACGCAGAAATGTGTTCTTTATAACGTACATCAAAACTACGGCCAGTTTGACCAACGTATACCCCGTTACATTCATTACAAGTTAATTTATACACCCCTGACCTCCTGCCAACCTCAGTCTTTTCTTTACCATTGCAAACAGTCCGGCGAATAGTGTTGTTAGTTTTGAACGCCACGTGAACGTCGTTTCTCATCAAGATTCTGTTGACCTTTTCTGATATTCTACCTGCATAAACCATGCTTGACTTATAGTGATGAATAACGCGTTCACGTGGCACCGCATATAGAAGACCCATCACCAGTTGATTATTCTTTTTCTTAATTAAAGAATCCACCATTCGCCGGTCGTAACCATTTGCAACAGCTATTGCATAGATAGTATGCAATTCCTTGTTAAAAGCACGAGTTGACAAAGGATAATTTAACAGTCTATTAACATAAGAATGGAAAGCTGCTAGTTTGTGTTGCCAAGGGTGACAGGAGGCCGCAGGGATAACTACATCAGTGTGTGTTGGTTTCCTATAGATTTGGAAAGCATGTTGACAATGTTCCCGTGTAATCGTCAAGTCTAAGAAGTTGATGGAGTTATTCTCCTCTAGTTCCAACTTAAACTTGATTTTCGGATGACATTTATTTAAATCCTCAACAAAAACATCTAAAGATTGTCTCGTACCCGTCCAGCATATGAGTATGTCATCAACATATCTGTAGTAATAAAGGATGTTACTATTGCCCACAATGTGCCTATTCTCATAATTATCCATAAAGATCTCCGCCATCAATGGTGATAACGGAGAACCCATGGCCAACCCCTCCCGCTGCTTATAAAACCTACCATTAAACCTAAAGTAATTTTGTTGCATGCAAATTGTAGTTAAATGTATAATTTCGTTTACTTCCTCTGGATGCAGACGCCGCCTATTAAGAATATCTAATAAAATTTGTAGGCTTTCTTGGTATGGTACGTTAGTAAACAAACTGTCTACATCCAGAGATAGCAAAAAGCAGTCAGTTGGTAAAGTAACATCCTTTATTTTTCCAATCAAATCCAGGGAATTCTGGAGGCTGTATTTTGGAGAAAATAAAGTTTTCTCTTTGATAATAGCGTTTAATCTTCTTGCTAACTCATATGCTGGGCAACCAATATACGAAACAACTGGACGAACAGGAACATTGTCTTTATGGATCTTAGGTAAGCCGTACAGCACAGGAGCTTGTGGGTTCATCGGGGCAATCTGCCTGGATGAACTTTCATTTTGAAATAGATAATTTGAATTCTCTATTGCTGACTTTAGTTCCGTGTTGTACCGCATCGTTGGGTCCGAGCGTAGAACCGTGAAATCATCACTTTGAATAATGTTCCCAACTTTTTCATTATAATCATCACGTTTACGTTGCTATTAACCGTAAAGATAATTTGGTTAAGGGTGAGATTGCTAGTGAGTTAAGGAAGGTAAACATAACAAACAATACTGTTGGACCCGAGATACGAACGGTGAGGTCGATGATTATAATGAAAAAGTTGGGAACATTATTCAAAGTGATGATTTCATCGTTTCTACGCTCGGACCCAACGATGCGGTACAACACGGAAGTAAAGTCAGCAATAGAGAATTCAAATTATCTATTTCAAAATGAAAGTTCATCCAGGCAGATTGCCCCGATGAACCCACAAGCTCCTGTGCTGTACGGCTTACCTAAGATCCATAAAGACAATGTTCCTGTTCGTCCAGTTGTTTCGTATATTGGTTGCCCAGCATATGAGTTAGCAAGAAGATTAAACGCTATTATCAAAGAGAAAACTTTATTTTCTCCAAAATACAGCCTCCAGAATTCCCTGGATTTGATTGGAAAAATAAAGGATGTTACTTTACCAACTGACTGCTTTTTGCTATCTCTGGATGTAGACAGTTTGTTTACTAACGTACCATACCAAGAAAGCCTACAAATTTTATTAGATATTCTTAATAGGCGGCGTCTGCATCCAGAGGAAGTAAACGAAATTATACATTTAACTACAATTTGCATGCAACAAAATTACTTTAGGTTTAATGATAGGTTTTATAAGCAGCGGGAGGGGTTGGCCATGGGTTCTCCGTTATCACCATTGATGGCGGAGATCTTTATGGATAATTATGAGAATAGGCACATTGTGGGCAATAGTAACATCCTTTATTACTACAGATATGTTGATGACATACTCATATGCTGGACGGGTACGAGACAATCTTTAGATGTTTTTGTTGAGGATTTAAATAAATGTCATCCGAAAATCAAGTTTAAGTTGGAACTAGAGGAGAATAACTCCATCAACTTCTTAGACCTGACGATTACACGGGAACATTGTCAACATGCTTTCCAAATCTATAGGAAACCAACACACACTGATGTAGTTATCCCTGCGGCCTCCTGTCACCCTTGGCAACACAAACTAGCAGCTTTCCATTCTTATGTTAATAGACTGTTAAATTATCC
The DNA here is from genome assembly GCA_947532105.1 of Athrips mouffetella. Lineage (NCBI taxonomy): Eukaryota > Metazoa > Arthropoda > Insecta > Lepidoptera > Gelechiidae > Athrips > Athrips mouffetella. The sequence continues at coordinate 2,904,838 of OX383976.1, read as the reverse complement.
TTTGTCAACTCGTGCTTTTAACAAGGAATTGCATACTATCTATGCAATAGCTGTTGCAAATGGTTACGACCGGCGAATGGTGGATTCTTTAATTAAGAAAAAGAATAATCAACTGGTGATGGGTCTTCTATATGCGGTGCCACGTGAACGCGTTATTCATCACTATAAGTCAAGCATGGTTTATGCAGGTAGAATATCAGAAAAGGTCAACAGAATCTTGATGAGAAACGACGTTCACGTGGCGTTCAAAACTAACAACACTATTCGCCGGACTGTTTGCAATGGTTATTGTATTCGAGTTTGGGGAGGAGCTTGCAAATCTTACATGATTAATCTTGAGAGAGCACAAAGATCGCTACTCAAAGTAATGACCTTTAGTCCATTTAGGTTTCCAACAAAATCTCTTTATGAAAAAGTTAAGGTTCTTACGGTTAGACAGATTTTTATTCTAAACCTTGTTTACAAGCAGCATTCTAAGACTGAGTATGATGAAAAGAGCTACAACAAAACACGTACAATCAGAAATGTAGGCCCATCTTTGAATTGCAGTACTGCATTCGCAAGACGCCAGCACGCATTCTTGGCTATATCATTATACAATAAAGTAAATCGGCAAATCAATATATTTCCCCTCACCCTGCGTGAGGTAAAACCTAAACTTATGACGTGGTTGCTGTCATTAGATTACAATCAGACAGAATTACTGCTTCTGTGATTCCTCTTGTGGGTTCTATTTATATTTATCTTATTTAATTTTTATCTCATAGGTCATACAAACACTCATACACACACACACACAAACACATACACACACATACACGCCTTTCTCACAATACGCACGCACGCACTTTGATTGTTAATTTTAGCTTACCTATAATAGATTGTTTGTTTTATTATTCATATTACTTAGTCCATCGGTTAAGGAGAAGCAAACTGGTCACCGTAACACAAGTTTTTACTTAGCTCGGGACCAGTGTTTAATTTAATTTGTTCAATTTTTGTGAATAATAAACTACTTTATTTTTATTTTATTTTTTTAATGGTAAAGAAAAGACTGAGGTTGGCAGGAGGTCAGGGGTGTATAAATTAACTTGTAATGAATGTAACGGGGTATACGTTGGTCAAACTGGCCGTAGTTTTGATGTACGTTATAAAGAACACATTTCTGCGTACAGGAATGGCCGTCCGGAGAGATCACATTTTGCAAAACACTTATTAGATTCAAACCATCACTTGCCAGACGGCCATTCATACAATATTCTTCACATTTGTAATAAAGGCTTGAGACTGGGCGTATTGGAACAACAAGAAATAATACGACATAGTAGGACTGGAACTATATTTAATGAACAAATTAACGTTTCCTCCTCTCCACTGTTGCGTATATTTCCGTCTCTTTCTTCCACATGAAAACCACTTTCACATTTTATATGAAAATTGACGGTAGAACGACAAAAACACCTGATCGTATGACTAAAACAACGCGTGACGTGTGTATGCGTCAGCATTGGAGGGGACCAGACTGGTATAAATAGAGGGCGATGGGGCGACGATGCTCACTCGGTGTTTGGCACTGGTCGGTCTAACATCTCCTGAGGATGCCTCGTGTAGAGGCGAAACACGTGTAGAGTGTTTTTGGGTGGTTGCTGTGTTGCAGTTGCCTGCGCATGCGCATTTATTTGCGGGCGGGCGGGCGGTGCACAGTGAGTACGTAGCATCCATCATTGTTGCGGAAGGTGGCTATATATTTGTTTCATTTCTTTATTATGTTGATTTCCTTGAACAGTTCTCTCAGGGAATCACGAGTCTCGTTTTACAAACTAGTTTTTCCTGACAGCTTAAGCCGAATGCTTTTGACATAGCTTTAAAAAAAAATTTGCAAGCGTTGCAATAAATGAAAAAAATGGATTACAGGTCTAGTGAGAGAGGTTTGGTTACGGAACTCTAAAAGTTTATGACTTCGATTGTTTGGCAGCCATCTTTTCTGTTGATAAGAGTGAAGTAATAAAGAAAGACGATAGATAGTGACACTTTTATCAAAAAGCTTCTGGTAATTTGTTATATTTTATTGATTATTAAGTTTGTTGGTAGGAACAGCGCGTATATACTTGCGGGTAACTAATTGACTCAATTACATTCATGTTAAGAGTATAGTTATTACCAATATCTTATTCATCATCACCTTACTTCACAGTCGCGCCATATGAAAAAATATTCACCGTTTAGCTTATATACAACTTGTTAAGCGAAACCCTCGTACACCCCATAACTGATTTTTATTAAAATAAATCCATACCCGTAAAAAAAATCTTAAAAAAAGTTTTTTTTGTCTAGATATTATTATTTTAAAGTTTCATCATTGTTCTAGTTTCATCGCTGTTATAGTCCGCGCACACCGCGCACGCCACGTCCACTTTCCCCGCCGCCATCCAGCGCGCGTATCCACAGAAATGTTTAGAATAGAAGCGGCAAAAATTTAAATAATAAAAAACAAATTACCCCTATCAAAAACCCGTGAAATTAATTCTACTTTCGATTCTGAACAAACTATTTTCTCAGTTTTGCTTATTCCGTTAACACGTTGTATAGTTCTGTGACCGTATCTTCTATTTAGACGTTTGCAATAGCAAGAATAGCAACGAACAATTGTGGCTAATTTACACATAGTGGAAATTTTGAGGCCTCTGTAGGGTGCATATTAAACAGCTAGATTTTTTTTATTAGAAAACAAATAACCCGACTGCATAAGAGCAAAGAGGTAAACAAGCTGCGGTCTATAGGACTTAGTTAACTTGAATTTAAGATATTGCACGAGGCAGGGATGGAAACAAGTTTTGTGATGGTAATTTTTTTTAAAATAATTTTTATTATATGCTTTTTACTTTTCATATTTCTTTCGTCAAATTATTCTTAAGAATTTGCTTGAACATATGTATATTTTTGTAATCGCCTCTTAAAGCCCTTCATTTTAACACCCCACGCTAAGAAGAAAAAAAGTTTAAGATGCTCATTAAAATGTTAATTATTTTAATATACCCATAATCACTCGCGCTATTAAGATAAATTAAACGATATCATCATCATAACATCTCATGAAACGTCTACTACAGGACAGGGAGCTCCCTCCAGAATTCCAGATTTTTCTGGAAGAATGTAGAGGGGAAGTACCACAGTCACCTCGCTTGTTAGCGTTACGGCTGGCTCCATGGACTGCGGTTTTAGGTGACCGCAGTAAGTAAGATACAAAGGAGGATGCTGCTGGACATCCTCCAGTTTATAACCCTTAGTCGCCTCTTACGACACCCACGGGTATGTATGGGTTGGTACTATTTTTTGCCGGCGCCACACGGGAGGTTCGTCTACTAAATACTAATTGAAACGGCCAGGTGATCATTTTGTATGGATAATCGAAATATTTTCTACGAACTTCTTTAGAAGTTTTACACAAATCCGATATATAACGATATATAACTCATTAAACTCCGTTCAGCTGTTTAGTGGGTACGAGAAAACAAAGAAACGGACATACATACATATAGGTCAAACACATAACCTTCCATTTCCTCCTCCGTCGGGTAACAAAGACAGCCAAATCACAGACGATAAATTATATTACTCTATGATACTGCCAAATACACAGAACCAAACTAACGCAGCTTGCAGTATTTGGCCTAGATAGATAAGCAAATGTGAGATTAATGACTACAGACTGCCGAGTATAAATTTTTATACAATGTGTCCCAGGGATAAGTGACCGCCCGGCGTTTTTTGAATATTTGTACAAAATTAATAATAATTACTTTTAAATTTGGGACTTAGCGGCTTTGGTTTTTAATTAATGATTTTTTTACTTTTTTCGTGACGTGCTGCAGTTTTTTTACGATATTTCCTAAGTTTGTTCATCTTTTTCCATATATTTTTAGGGTTCCGTACCTCAAAAGAAAAAAACGGAACCCTTATAGGATCACTTTGTTGTCCGTCTGTCTGTCTGTCTGTCAAGACCCTTTATCTCACGAACGGGTAGAGGTATCAGGTTGAAATTAATACCACATATTAGGATCCATGAACCACACAAGATCTGAAAATTTAAATTTTTTACAACGACGCAATCAAAAGATATGGCATTTTATGTCCTCATCTCCATACATTTACTTCCCGTTGACCTAAAATTATGAAATTTGGCAAGAAGCTAGGTCTCACAGTACAAATAATGGGAAAAGTCTGAAATCATTAAATATTACAACTTTTCTCACAACTAATGGTAACCAATTGTGGTGAGCTCCCGTTTCAAGAACATTCATACAAGAGAGGGGTCAAGTTGGATGGTCGCCAAGGCGATTTTTGTTTTAGTTCTATTTTAAAAACGGGAACACTTACAAACTTGAAAATTGGTATGTTTATAGTGCATAAGCTATAAAATAACAACAAATAATAAAATTTGGTCAAGCGCGTGTCGAACTCAAAAAACATTAACTTACTGAAATTTCAACGAATACAATTATGTTTATGTGGTGGTACGGAATCCTCAGTGCGCGAGTCCGACTCGCACTTGGCCAGTTTTTTTGGTTTAGAACTGTCGTAAAAAGGTAACACTCAAAGAAATTTGACCTCATATAGAAGTAATATATAAGAAATAATTCGTCACAAGTAGGGATGTGGGCATGCTTTCATCTATCGATAGTCGATAAGTTACACAAGGACAAATCGATGTGGAACTTTGACCAAAAAGTTGAAGTACTAAACTTTAATAAAAGGCAAATCTGTTAAAAGCAGTGATTAAATTCATTAAAAAAAATACTTTTTGCATTTTTTACTACAGGTGATTTCTTACGTAGGTGTTTTAATATTAAAGATACCAAATTTCTTACTTACTTACTTACTAAAAGTAATGGACGGTAGCGGTGGAGGCAAGAGGGGTAGGAGGTGTAAAGGTTCTTTTTTTTTATTTTCATGAATATCTCTAGCTTACATACAAATTATGTAGGATTTTAAAACAAACTTTTATCCCTCAATTCAATCCATTTGGGATGGTTTTGCAAAAATGCTGAAATACGGGTTTGTGTTTTTCTTCTAAGTAGTACAAATAAATTTTCAAGCGAAATTTCGTGTATCTTATCTTGCCTTATAACGTGGAGCTGAGTTCCTTATTGGACCTTAGAGCACAAGGAGCCTGTAGTCTTCTGGTTTCGGATAAGCTTGACCCAGAATCTTCATAAGCTTGTGAGCCAAAGCGTTGCATGAGCACAAGAATTGCTTGTCAGTATTGTTTGTAGCGAAAAACTTTCAAACCTTTTTTGTAGAGAATTTTATGTAGATTAATTTAGTATTTTTATTAATTTTCTTACAATTTGTTGATTCAGGATGATTCATGCTGATTGAGACATTTTAATGTGGTGAAGACACACAAAGTTATATTTGTTTGACAGTGTCCCCATCGGGAATCGAACCCAGAATGAAAACAAAACGCGTTGAATGTTATAAAATATAATAAATGGTACAGCAGCACTGCACTTACTTTCTCGCGATATGCAATTAGAACTGTCAACCGCAAACTTAAATTTGTAATACCATACCTACACATAGTATGGAATTACAAACGTTTATTAAGGTTCTGAAAAATGTTCTACCACATGAATTCGGAACTCGAATTGTAAAATATTAAAACAAACCAACCGTAAACGATTTCTAACAAATCACATGTTCAAATTTTGGTAGTACTGGAACACCTTTTATATGAATTTTCACAGATTTTTTAATTTCAAAACTCTGTTTCTTATGAATAGTTGTTCAGTTTTGTCGACTGTAAAGCTCTTTAAGTTTTTGGTACATCCTGTGTACTAAATTTTCACAAAATCCAATCAAATTGAATATCCATTCAGGTAGATACGCAAAACAAAATTAAAATTATAAAAAATAGTACAAACTTAATGTAGTCAATTACGGTCAATGTAGGTACCACTAGTTGACCATTTAAGCGGTTTTATGACGAAATTCATAAAAAAACTAAATTATTAGTTCTACTTTCAGAGTCACTTCTAAAAGTTCGACTATGAATTAGTTAGGCTTGTGATATAATAAGTGTTAAGGACTTTACAAAATATGCTCTTAAAGTTTTTTTTTTCAAATGTTACATTGCATGACCACTTCGAATAAACATACTAAAGTACTAGCTAGACAAACCCATAACTTTATTGTAAGACGCCAACATAGTTAAATTCTATATAAAATCGCGGTATTTTAAAATTTTCTTACTTTCAGTTCAAATTTAAGTTTTGGTCAGCTATTGGTGCTTGGTCATCTAGTGGTGCACTGACCCTATGAGTAAATCACAAGTTTACGTTTTGGTAGTACAGGAACACTCCTTATATGGAATCACACAGACAAACTGATGATGGCGCAAGATACCTTGCTTAGAGATGCTTAGTCAAGCAAAGTTTCATAAAAATAATTGGAACCGTTTTTAAAAAAAATTCAATTCTTCATTTTTGTTGAATGACAGCTACCCTCAAAATGAGAGCCAGCAAAAAGCCATTCGGAAATAAAAGCGTGACGGACAGACCGACCAACCGACAGACGGACATTTTTAGGGGACTTGCTTAAGTGATATAGAACACATTTTTGAGAAAGTTTGTGCAACTTTTTTCACGAATACAATACCTTTCTCGCTCAGCTCGAAAGTAAAAATACTACTATCGATAAAAAAATACATCACTCATAAACTCCAACATGATCCCACAAAAAACGATAAATTACAGTAAAATACGTAACAATTCCATATTATCTGACTGTAGAAATGATAAGTTGACATTTTTTTATGCAATATTTGTGATAATAATCCACAAACATAAAAAATACTGAATAAAACTTACAGATGAAAAGACAAAATTTCTTTGCAATTTTCGTTTTGTGGTTTTGAAGATGTACAGCCATCAACTACACACGTTATTATTAAAAAGAACAATCACTAATATGGAGAGCAATTTAAGAATAAATTCACGATATTTTCATGTTATTCACTACATGTTTTTTATAATTTACACAATGTTTACAACATATAATTTAGGAAATATTTTCAACCGTTAAAATCCCAACAAGTTACAATAATCCTATAAACTTTGTAAATGCAATGAACGCGTCGTTCATCTAATTTGGTAGGATGTGATCACTGACGACTTGACATGGCATGAGACATGCTAGCAGTTGTCATCCCATACTGAAAAAAAATAGCATGGTTTCTTCTCCGAGCGAAGCAAGGAGGTTTTTGTTCTGAGGTAACACTTACAAACGTGAAAATCGGTATGTTTTCATAAGCTACAGACTAAGAACAAGTAATAAAGACTGCGCGTCACTAATTTTTGACTTAGTGGTACGGAACCCCCTGGTGCGCGAGTTCGACTTGCACTTGGCCGGTTTTTTTATGATAATATTTACTTATATTTTATCCAATGTTTGTTAGTACCAACGGTTTTCATTTCAAACGGTCGATCACAAAACCACTATTTAATCTTCAGAAACACTACGTTTCTATTAAATAACGTTTGTAGTCACGAATTAAGTCACTATACACACAATTCACATAAATACATACATACATACATACATAACATCACGCCTCTTTCCCGTTGGGGTAGGCAGAGACCACAGTCCTCCACCTGCTACGATCTTGACATACTTCCCTTGCTTCCTGTACTTTCATCAATCCTTTCATACATGCTCGTCGGTTTAGGGTACTTTTAACCTGGCCTTTATTCAGAACATCCTGAATTTGGTCCTGGTACGTTCGCCTAGGCCTTCCCCTTCCAACGTTTCCATTCACTCTCGCCTGGTAGATCTCTTTCGTCAATCTTCGTTCATTCATCCTCTCTACATGACCAAACCATCTCAGCATCCCTTTCTCGATTTTGGTCACTACGTCTTCTTTTACGCCGCACCGTTCTCTTATCACACTATTTCTAATCCTGTCACTCAATTTAACACCAATCATACTCCTTAGCGCTCTCATTTCCACTGCATTAATTCTACTTTCATGCTTCTTCTGCCATACCCAGCTTTCACTGCCATACATCAGTGTTGGTACCAAAACTCCCCCATGAACAGCCAAACGAGCCTTGTGAGACACCTTCTGACTCCTCATAAAGGCGTGCAGGGCACCATTCACCATGTTTCCAGCATTCACTCTTCTTTCAATATCACTTTCACACTTTCCATCTCTCGTAAACTTTGAGCCCAGATACACAAACTCCTTCACTTGTTCGACTTGTTCTCCATCTATTAATATAGTACACTCTGTCATACATTCTTCTCTTTCAAGTACCATTACTTTAGTCTTGCTTACATTTACTTTCATTCTTTTCCTGTCCAAAGCCACATTCATCATTGTTACCATCTCCTGCAACTCGTCAGCAGATGACGCAAGTACAACTTGGTCATCAGCGTAGAGAAGACATTTGATGAGAAACTCATTCATTCTCAGTCCACACATACTCTCTTTCAGATCAATCAAACAATTATCCATGAACAGGTTAAACAGCCAAGGTGACGCTACACATCCCTGCCTAACACCTTTTTCGATGCTAAACCATTCAGTGTACGCCCCGTTTATTCTGACACAAGCACTGGAATCCTCATAGAGAGATTTCAGTGCTTGAATCAGATGACCGTTTACCCCATACATAGACAATGCTGACCACAATTCATTCCTCACCACTCGGTCATAGGCCTTTTCCAAATCCACGAACGCGCAGTAGACTTTTTGGTTTTTAGCCAAAAACTTTTCAGCTATGCACCGCAAGGAAAAGACCTGATCTGTACATCCCATTCCCTTTCTAAATCCCGCTTGTACATCCCATATTTTATCGTCAGTATCTTTCATCACTCTTTCAATCAAAACCTTTGCATACAGTTTGCCGACGACACTGAGAAGGCTTATCCCGCGATAATTTTTGCAGTCCTGTTGTGACCCTTTTCCCTTGTACAGCGGCACAATCACAGCCTTGCACCAGTCACCTGGTACTTGGCCGTTCGTCCAACACAAGTTGAAAAGGCGGTACAACTGACTAGCCACAATGCCTCGCCCAGCCTTCAACATCTCGACCGACACTCTATCATACCCAGCTGCTTTACCTGATTTCATACTTTTCATCGCTTTCATAATCTCATCCATACTTATCTCACTTACACAATTCTCCTCTTCATTCTCATTCATTTCCACAGAAGACCTAGGTTCGCTGGCCTCTGCTTTTTCTCTCTCAAACAGACTTTCAAAATATTCCTTCCACCTCCTCAGAACACATTCTTCACCTTTTATAATACTTCCATCCTGGCTTCTGATTTTACTCAGCTCCGATGTTCCAAACTTTCCTCGGGCTGTCCGTATGGATTTCCAGAAAAACTTTTGGTTGGACTGGAAATCTTCAGTAAGCCTTCTGTCAAACTCATCCTTACACTCCTCTTTCTTTCTCTCAACAACTTCCTTAACAATACCTTTCGCTCTTTTATATACCTTTCTTGCTACACTTACGTCATCACTTGTTGCCCTCTGCATTCTTTGGTTAGCTTTTACTGCTAACCAATCTGACCATGCTTTCTTCTTCTCACAAACAGCTGCCTGTACACTTTTATCCATCCACATATTCTTCTTCTTTCCACACTTTCTCCTTTTTGACACCCCACAAACATTGACAGCTATACCTACTACTCCATCTTTAAATTCATTCCACAAACGTTCAATATCATTTACTTCATCCAGGTTCTCAAATCTTTCACTCAAGCCTTTCAAGTATTCTTTTCTGACATCCTCCTCTTGCAATCTCTCTACTTTGATACGTTCTAGAACGCTCGTCTGCTCTTGTGGTCTATGCCGCCACCGGTTAAATAGACCACCAATTCGGGTCACAACCAGGTGGTGGTCTGTGTCGATGGCGGCTCCACGATATGCGCGAGCGTCCAGAACTCTTTTTCTCAATCTTTCATCCACAACTACAAAATCGATCATACTTCTCGCATTACCCTCCTCTCTTGTATACATATGGATCCTTTTGTGGTCAAACATAGTGTTTGCCACAAAAAGACTCCATTCCAAACATATCTCAAGCAAACTTATTCCATTATCATTCACACGTTCATCACCAAACTTACCAACAACTCTTTCATAACCGTCACGCTTTCTTCCTACCCATCCATTAAAATCACCTAGCATGATAACTCGTTCATTCTGATCACATTTCTCTAACGTGTCTCTCATATTTTCCCAAAACTCATCTGTTTCTTTCTGGGCTTTCAGGGACTTTCGCGAACCAATATTCGTTGGTGCATATGCACCTAGAACAAAAATTCGGGTCAGTCCGACTTTCAGTCTGACCCAGATAAGTCTTGGGCTCACACACTCGACTTCTTTCACGCACTCTACCATTCTTCCGGAAAGTATGACACCGACTCCCTGACAGCCTCTGCTGGTACTGGGAACACCAGACCAGTACGCTGTGTAAGGGCCGTGTTCTGTGGTGTCACAACCTTTCCGTTTAGTCTCATTCACACAGAGAACGTCTATACGCCTTTCATCCATCATCTGACATACTTCATCTATTTTGCCATTCATTCCACCTCTGACATTCATCGTAGCAAAGCGGCTCTCCGTAGCCCGCTTTTCGCCCCCGGGAGGAACGTGACGTGATGGGTTGCGAACCACACCGCCGCCTTTTAAGTTTTTATTTTTATTCATAAACATTGCGTTCCCACGAGTAGCAAGGTATTACGGTCCATCCTGGCAGAGCCCGCATGCCAGGACAAGGCTAGCCTAGTTCTGGGTTCGCCTGGGCCCAGGGCCTGTGACCGCTTTCGACTAGACTCGCCTCTAGCCACGCATCCATCGGCGCGGTCAACCTTAGATTGGCGGAATGGACAGGGATAAAAGGAACGGGAGGGATAGGTTAGTTGGGACAGGAATACTTGGTGTAGGAAAGGAATAAGGTAAAAGGATATTACTTTCTCGGAAGGATCAGGATGAGTTAGTAATAGCTCGGGGAGCCGGGGTCGCGTACCCGTATACAATACAACAACTCCCAAGGAGAGGGTAGTTGAGATGTGTACCCCCTGACTATCACATAAATTTATACTATAAAAACGAATCAAACTATGTTTTCTTAGTTTTAAAACCGGACACGATGTTTACTTTTTGAGCGCCCCCTAAAGTTGCTTTAGGAATTATTATTGTAACGCAGGTTTTGATTTCTCATTAACTTTTTTTTTCGATCGTAGTTTTTACGTGAAAGAGTAACAAACATCCATCGATCCACACTTACAAACTTTCGCGTTTATAATATTAGTAGGATAATAGTTTTGCCAAAGTAAAAGAACCCCGCCGCAAAGTTAGTAGAAACAAGGGTGAAGGAACTAGAGTGGCCGTCAAGCAAATGACGGATTTTTGTTTAACAACAGATGGCTCCACTAGGTAACTAAAACGCGCTATCGTTGTGTCTCTCTGATTATACGACCTTCGTAAAGCAAGTTGTCGCGTCGTAATGGATGCACTTGATGATATTTAATTTTTGCAAGCGCGTCATATGCACTTATTATGTGCGACGTGCCGTAAGGTTGGTTCATCGATTTGGTCACTGTTGGCAAGGACTATAATATAACCAGTTTTATTATTGATCGTCCTTGCTGTAGGTAAGTAGATCGATTATGCATGTTGTTTTGATGTTTTCGGTCCCGGTAATAATTAGTCATAAGATCAATGATCGACCGTACTACACACTTGGTGGCAGGCAGAACACATCCCATGAAACGTCCTCCCTCCAAAATTCCAGCTTTTCCTGAAACAATGTGGAGGGGAAGTACCATAGTCACCACGCTTGTTAGCGTTACGATGTTACGATCAGAATGTAAGATGATACAGAGAAGGATGCTGCTGCCCATGGTTCATTAACCCTTAGCCGCCTCTTACGACACCCACGGGTAGACATGGGTTGGTACTATTCTTTGCCGGCACCACAATGGCAGAACACACACCTTGAGGTTATCAAGACGCTTCTAACGATATCTCATTTATCAAATTACGATAAGTAGTTTAGAAATTATGAGGGAATACTCGTAGATGAACAAACATACGTGCTTACTGGTCAAAATCATAACCATCCTTTTTGCCGATCTGGGCAAAAATTGCAGTACTGGTTTTAATACTTGAGCTACAAAAGGCCTCAGACATGGTCAGGATGCTTCACTATTTTGTATAATAAATTAATATTTATAATAAAATAACTAAATTACAATTCGCCCGTGTGGTGCTGGCAAATGTGGCAAAGCTTAAAAAATCGCTTTTGATATTTCTATTATTTTCAGATTTTCGACTATTTCTCACCTTAACCTGTAAAGCCTACTTAGCTGCTATAGTTTTCCTTTCAATTTCATAATTTTAAATATTTTTACATTTCCAATAACAGCCGTTTAGCTGGCAGGGAAAATTGGGCATTGAAAACTTACAATGTATTTAAAATCTAACGACACCCCGCACTATGGGTTGGACGAGAAAAATTACAGCTTTCTAGTAAGCGTCACTGCAGAAAATGTGCATCATTTAAATCAAATGCGCACATCTTTTATTGAAAAATCTGCGTTCTAAAGTGAGTGGAGTCACGATATTCATGTCGACCACAACACAACCAGGAGCAAATTAAACCTAACTCATGATTTTCTGCAGATACAACGTGTTAGTTAAATGACACAAAACCTCTCAGGTGGTGGCTCTTGACATTAAACTGAACAACTGTTTTGTACATAGACTTTTGAAAATTCGCAAAAAAGTAATTTCTACTTCATACATACAAATTGACAAGCTGACCAAGCCAATTTGTATGAAAAAGCAAAAATATTTTTTGCGAATTTTCAAAAGTCGTAGAAGAAAAGTTGTTCAGTTTTATGTCCAGAGCCACCACCCGAGAGGTTTTGCGTTTTTTAATTAACACGTTGTATAATTATTCTTGTGCACAAATATATTTGCTGCTAGCTTAACATAATTTGCATGCGAACTTGATGTGGTTGTAGGTAAACTTGTTTTTGTGCTGAAAATCTTTACATATTATGCTGATCGTTTTTTGTTGCACAAACTTGAATATTGTGCTGCTTTTTTTAATGAAAGCCATTGTTATTCATATTGATAAGTATATGCGTTGTTCAGCAATATGCATCCAGCAAACGCGAAATTTACGGTTCTTGCAAAACTTAACCACTCCCATCTCCTTTCATTTACATATTCAAATGTGGAGGATCAGTGGCCTGAAAGTGGCTGGCGAGACGATTATGAAACGCCTGGAGTCTGGACGGTTGCAAATCTAATCTGCTCAAGGGTTAAAATTTTGTGTTTCAAGTTTTGTATTCCGTGTGGTGCCGGCAAAGAATAGTACCAACCCATCACACCCGTGGGTGTCGTAGGAGGCGAGTAAGGGGTTATGAACCGGACGATGGGCAGCAGCATCTTTCTGTGTATCGTACCACCTTACAGCCGGTCGCCAGCCGCAACGTTTACAAGCGTGGTAACTATGGTAGATCCCCTCCTACGTATAACGCGTTTTTGCTGGTGTTCTGGAGAAAGTTCCCTGTCCTGTAGTGGACGTTTCATGGGATGCTACGATGATGATTCATAGATTTGTGTTAAGGATTGCAATTTCGATAAAGTATAAAAAAATATTACTTCCCTTACAACCTTAAACGTTGCGTTGCCTTGTGATTTATGTGAGCGTTTGATTGTATTTTTGTCTTTTGCTTGTCAAATTTTGTCATTAGTTGTGAAAACCTTTAATTGGCTGTTTGTAGCTATAGGTATTATTAGTATGTTAATTATAAGCTGTTGGTTTTCCAAAAATTAAATAAATAAATTAAAATTAAACCCGTAACAGTTTCTACAGTAAATAAAATAGTTATTTGCTATGCAAAGCAGCAAAATTGATATTTGACGCGAGTGTCTTGTATTGAAACCCGACCAAGCGAACGATTCTAGGATTGAACCCCGAGCATTATACATACATGATACAAGGTTATTTTTTTAGACCTGATTTCTTTTTTCCCACTCGTGCGTTGTTAGCAAAGTCTTAGAACAAAAGTTGTTGCTTTTGACCTCACTAATAAGTGGGCAAAAGAAATCAGGTCCAAAATAATAACGTAGTCAGCGAACTACAATACTAGTTCGCTGAACCTAGTATATTCTTTGCCCGAGCGAAGCGAGTGGTTCAAAAGAAAAATCCTGAGCGTAGCGAGGGTTTCAAGACACGAGACGCGAAATTACTTTGCTGCTGAGCGAAACACACAATTTTTCACCTCACTACAGCGAGGACTATGCCATTATAGGCGGGCCGTGGAACCAGATATTTACCACTTAACTTATGAAATTATTAGAATGACTTCGTGTTTTAATATATCGTCAGGGACGTGTTTAAAGACATATCTGTATAATTTAAGAACTTTTTTTAACCTGCGCTAGGTATACATTTAGGTATTTCCTTTTACTCTCGATAAATAAATTAATGTAGAATTTAAGTTCGATATTCTGGTTCCAACTGTCATCAAACATTGGTAGATATATATTGTTAAGTTTTAAGAAACTTAAGGTACATGCGAAAGGGTCAAATAAAAATTTGTCCTTCATTTGGCCATTATAGTTTTAGAGGACCTGAAATTCATAAAATGAGCTTAAATGCATTACATAAGAATACATATAAAAGATAAGAAAGCCAGGAGATAAGCTAACTAAGTCAGACACGTTTATGACCGGAGTGAACGTAATACAAAATTTAAGTCTCTAAAATTACGTCTCCTTCATTAATACAATGCCTTAAGCTGTGTCTCAATTTATTAGAAATGGCCGCGACAGGCTTGATATATTTTTGAAAAAAAAAAAAAAAATTGCCTTGTAATATGCATACCTACGCAGAGGGCGGTGCGGCTGGCTGGTCAGTAGCACGCAAGCTGTGCCGGCCGCGTTCCCCTCACGCGCTCTCGTACTAATCTGATATTGCCTCTACTTCCTTCATTATTACAACGAATAAAGATTAGATTAGAAATTATTGCTTACAGCTGATATTACTTAGCATAGTTTTAAAAGGCACTTATTAAATAATATTTTTAAAGGTACTTTGAGTCCTCCTTTTGGTTTCATCGCCTCTGGTTGGTTTTCGATTTCACGCCCACGTACCTGTTACAATTAATTTTTGACAACCTACTTCAATATTTGAATTAATTTGAAATCGTTGAAACAGTTGAGTTCAGGAATGATGCCTGGGTAAAAAACTAAATAAAATACTGTAAAGATTATAGTTATCACATTCAATAAAGAGAAGTTCATTTGACAAAGTTATCTCTCTTCTCGTGTATTTTTAGGGTTCCGATGCCAAAATGGTAAAAAAGGAACCCTTATTGTGCGACTTTGTCTGTCTGTCCGTCTGTCTGTCTGTCACACCTCTATATCTCAGCAGCCACTCATGCTATCGACTTGAAATTTGGAACAAATGAAGAATTTGGTTGCCTTACTTAATTGCACATGAAAGAATTTTAAAAAAATATGATTATTACTGTAACAAGCCCAAATAGGGGCAAAATTTCAAATTGTCGTTACTAGGTCGAGTGGGATATCATATAAGAGGGCTTTACTTGTACATTCTAAAATATATTTTTGTATTTTTTTACAACTCTTCGTTTTCAAGTTGTGATGAAAAATGACAAAAATAATAGGCAACAAATTAAATGATTCCAAAATATTTTTTTATACCCCAATACACTTCAGACAAAATGTACTGGAAGAATGTACACCAAATTGGCTGAACGTACACCAAATTTGGGTAAAGTGCCAGAAGCGAATTTGGTGAACATTCATCCATTTTGGTATACAAAATTTGGTGGATATTATGTTGTAAAAATTTACTAAATTTTGGTGGCACGTTAATACACAGCCAAAATAATACCATTCCCCCCCTCCCCCTTATCACCGAAGTTTGTGAATGGAAAAATCTGAATTAATTACAGTCGTTAGAAATTTATGTAAATATAACAGCAAAAATAAAACGATCTTTCTAAGTTGCACAGTTTTTTAGAAATCAGCAAAAAACCTTTACAAATAAATTTAGTTTTGCGGTCCTAAAAATTAACTTTACTGCTTCCAAAAATACTATAGATATATCGGAACCCTCGGCGCGAGAGTCTGACTCGCACTTGACCGGTTTTTTTTTATTGACTAGCCGACATCATAGTTTATCAATTAAAATTATAAAATGTAGTACGACATTTATTAAATAAAAACAAAATTAAAATTCGAAGAAAAAAACTCTTTTCAGTTTTGTCAAAATAAGTCTAAAAAATGCCTCCTTAATATCACATTTTTTTTATTTATTATATAACTACATGATATTTCCTACAATAGCTCAGAACAATGTTTGCTATTAGTTTCAAACAAAAGCAAAAGTACAGTCAGTTGAAATTTGACTCCCATACTCAGTAATAAAGAGCAAAGTCTTCAAAGCTAACTAAAACCGCTATTGACACTGTCAATATTCATTAGATTCTTTTTTTTATTAGATGTAATTATTTCAGTAAAATAAAAAAATTACCTGCGTCATTTTTGTGTTTTGTAACGAGTACAGGTCTGATTCAAGATTTTGTAGTTTGGTGCATGTTTGAAATAGTAACAAACATTGTTCTATTAGGAAATATCATGTAGTTAATTAATAAATTAAAAAAATGTGATACTAAGGGGGCATTTTTCAGACTTATTTTGAAAAAACTGAAAAAAAGAGTTCTTTTTTCTTTGAATTTTAATTTTGTTTTTTATTTAATAAATGTTTTACTACATATTAGTTATGTTTAATAATTTTAATTGATAAACTATGATGTGGGCTAGTCAATAAAAAAAAATAATGGAAAAAGATGAACAAACTTAGAAAATATCGTAAAAAAACTGCAGCACGTCACGAAAAAAGAAATAAAATAATTAAAAAAGAACGAAAGCCGCTAAGTCCCAAATATAAAAGTAATTATTAATAATTTTGTACAAATATTCAAAAAACGCCGGGCGGTCACTTATCCCTGGGACACATTAAACCTACGAGCATATATGAAAGGACTGATGAAAGTATAGGAAGCAAGGGAAGTATGTTCAGATCGTAGCAGGTGGAGGACCGAGGTCTCTGCCTACCCCGACGGGAAATAGGCGTGATGTTATGTATGTATGTACTACAGACTATTTATTCATCGCATCGCAAGTAGAATACTATAATGATAAATAGAATTGCCATACTCAGAGACGTCACTTAAAGTTGATCATTCGTTAAGTCTCATGATGTCCTTTTCAATTTCATTGAATAAGAAAGTGACAACACGAGACTTAATCAACGATTAACTTTAATTGACATCTCTGAGACACTGAGTGCGGCAGTTATTGAAGAAAGTCATACTATTTATTCAAGTCAAGAGTTTATAAGGAGAGGAGGCGCCGGTACTAAGGGGTAGCCAACTGCCTCTCCATTTGAAAAAATTACGTGTTGAGTATGTCTTGATAGCCATACTCCGCGCACCGTCGCCGGCGCACGTGCCATCAAAGCGGCAAACACCCTTTTTGAACCCGATTGAAATGTTCCAAAACCTCTTATGATGTTACGAAAACATAACGATAGCGTGTTTGAGGAAGTCAGTAACGCCATCTGTTGGTTATTTTTAAGGCATTTGTAAGTTTTTAGACCGATATGTGGTGAGCACAATCCAGTTGATTCTAATACTTTTGCATTGGTACGGTCAACCGCTTGTCGGTAGAAACTTTTTCAAGGTCCAAAAGTGTTTCTACTGATGTGCTGTCGTGTGTACACGATTAAGTATAAAAAAATATGATGACTGTAGAAATTGTGCCAGGTTGCCCCAGAGAACACAATATTTAGAAATGGCACATACAATGTAAGGGACAGGTTTCCCCGAAAACCAAAAGACCACAATCAGTCAGCGTAACTGAACAACAATAAGTGAATACAACTTTCAGGCTACTTTCAGGATATAAAAAAGGTTACAGTTAGTTTGCACGGCGTATACAACGTGTAACGGAAAGGTGTGATAATACTGAAGGGTGTGAATCCGCCCATGAAACTGAACAACTTTTCCCAAGGAACATAGGTCGAAATACGAAACACTAAAGTTGACCTCCTATACAAAATGCACTATCACCTGATGCAGTTTCTATGGGAGATCAAAAAATTATTTTGTTCTGTTGTATGTTCCTTGGGAAAATTTGTTCAGTTTCATGGGCAGATCACACCCTTTAATATTATCACACCTTTGCATTACACTTAGGCCGGTATTTCACTGGGACACCATGGCGGCGGCGCGACTGGTTGCGCTACTGGTGTCCGTAACTAGACACCAGAGTCGCTACACCCTGCGGCCACAGTATTAAGGTGATCTGTGACGGCCAGCTTAGCCCCAACGCAACTAGATGGAGCCACTGCTGCAAATATAAGGTTTTATTTTTTAATGCAATAAGTACCAACTATATATGTGCAAAAAGTTGATTCGCGTAAATTTCATCGTGCAACTTCAACGCCTAACAACAATTTCGATAAGAAAAATATCTCCATATGTCCACTAAAGTCAATTACTCTCGTCAGTCCGTGTTTACATGAGTACGATCACTCACACATGCACACAAAGCACAGCCGTACAGTTTTGACCGCAAGCCCACAATCGTAATATTGAACCAAAAATTTCCAACAAAAATACTACTTTCAGTACATTAACTGTATTTTTGTATTAATTAGCGAAAAACTTAACTAATAAAAATAGCAGTATTCGTTCGTTTTTCAACAGAGTTTTATGTCCCGCGTAAGAATGCAAGTCATTTGAATTTTTGTATGGAAAACGGATCACCTTAAGGGCTATATTTCACTGGGAGTGGTAGCGCGACCAACAGCCGATGGTCGCGCTACCACTCCCAGTGAAATATGGCCCTTAATACTGTGGCCGCAGGGTGTGTCTTTACTGGTGTCTAGTTACGGACACCAGTGGCGCAACCAGTCGCGCTACCAGTCGCGCTACCAGTGTCCCAGTGAAATACCGGCCTTACTGTGAATAACAGTCAGCTTCCTCTTGCTAGGTTTGTCGCGTTTCTTCAAAGACAGTGGTGCGGGAGTGAAAGTGGAACTCAGGATGTCTTCAGTCCCAAACTGTGGCAAGTTTCCTGAAGACCAGCTGCGTGTGATAGAGAATAACTTACCGTGGATAGCAGCCAGCTTCCTCTTGCTAGGTTTGTCGCGCTTCTTCAGAGACAGCGGTGCGGGAGTGAAAGTGGAACTCAGGATGTCTTCAGTCCCGAACTGTGGCAATCGCATGAAGATCAGCTGGGTCATGTCACGGAGACACTGCTCAGCGTTGCGCCGGAGTAACTCTGTAATCAATAAAATCAAAATAAAGTTCATTTCTCCCACAAGCTTACAAAGAATGACATAGCTGTGTTGTGAATACGAGTAATAAGCAAGACTTAAGTCTTCGAAGGGACATAATTTTGTCTCAGCTGTCAAAGTTGTCATGATGGTTAACATGCGTACCCCCCGAGATTCGTTTGTCTTCGAAGACTTCTTGAAGTCTAGGAAGAATCAACAGTGTTGCTTTTTAGAAAAAATACAGCATTTATTTTACAGGTAATACTAGTTTCAATCGGGTCAATCCGTGTGCGTAAACCCTAAAGCCTGAAGTAAAATTTTTTGATTTATATAAACTTTAGTTTACTATTAATTATCTAATCTGTGCTTAAATACTGGTTTTATTTTTTACGCTACGGTACGGATGGACGGACGAAGTCGCGGGCAAAATCTAGTATTCCCTAGGACTAAAATGGGTTCATCTCGGTAAAAAAAAATACCGATAAACCGACCACTGCTTGAATCGGATGGAATGGAAGTTATACTTTATAATTTAGTTTAGCTAAACTTTAGACATACAGGGCACCTCTATACAGGACTCAAAGCAAGCGATGACTTGCTTGAGCAACTCAAAAAAGTATGATTGAATTTTTCAATCGTTAGCGTTGCGGCAAATGAAAATTTTTCTGCTAAGGGGGGTCATAGTACGAGAAAAAATCTCAATAGCGCGATGTAGAATTTGCTGCGAAATGTACAGCGCCATCTGTGATCAATCTGCGGAACTAAATTGTTGTCTTGGACACAAGGTTAGTCAAAGTCTAAAACATAAATATTATTCTACTAGCCTGGAATTTCAAAAATTTTATTAGCTGTTACCTGAAAATTTGTCCACATGAACACATTTTACCATAGGAAAATCCAACTTTCCCACAATAGTTGATGTGAAAGTAGTTAGTTAGTTTCAAATTTTGCTCTTAAAAAATTATGATTTTGATAGTACCTGTAAGCCTAGTTTCGAAGCAAATCCTGAAGCAGCTCAGCATAATCTCGCAGACACTCTCATCAGTCAGCATAACACCTTCAGGACTCAACATCAGAGTGCGAAGGACCTGCAATTTTTGACATTCTTTTTATAAATCACATTTAACACTGATTTATAAACAAGACTTTTGAGTGGTTCGAGTTATTTTTTATTGTCAGACCACGATCTAGCCCTGAGGGCAGTTATGAGGTTAACGATGGAACCAGCTTGCTTAGAAGGAGCCTATTAATTCACAAACTAAATAAATTTAGGCCATATGAACTCAGAAACACAAAGCAAGTAGAGAATTACACTCACTCAAGCATTGTGTGAAAATGTGTTTTCAATGAATGACAAAAAAAAGGGTATTTACAGTAAAGAATTAAGTTTTTCTACTTTATTATAATCATACCACATTGAATTGGTGGATATGTATAAATAATCTTTGATTTATGGTCCAATTTGCTTTTTAACAAAACAAAAAAAAAATCTTTTTTGCAATTTTGCTTACCTGCAATATCTTCATAAGCACTACTGCATCTGATGAATGGTCAGTGCCTACAAATCTTGCATGAGTTACAGCATCAGCTATGTCCTCAACTGTGGCTGGTACACTTGGATGAGTGGGATCTAAAAATGGAAAAAATTTACTCATTTTAACTTGAAATCTGTAACATTCTTCTATAAATGATATTATGTTAGTTAGATATCCCATCTATTCATAAGAACCAGGCAAAAATGTTGGTCATTACAACTTTCCACTTAGTATTATTTTTACAGTAAAATTGATGAGCCCATGTGTAAACAGAAGTATGCATAAAAATTTTTTGCTAAATGTTGATCATTCTCACATTTTGTGTGTTAAATGGAACAATTTTATCCAGTGTAAAATGATTTCAGTTGCTGGCCAACTTCTTCTTCTTCTTTTCAAGTCAATGGCAAAACTGACTATAAAAGTTTAGCCCAAAAAGTAGCCTATGGGTTGCCCCAAAAAGTTCCTTCCGAGTGTAGGAAACTGACCAACTAGGGTTAACAAACATTGCAAAAATCAAGAAACCTTATCATTTTACATAATTATTAATAAATAAAAAAATAAAATAAATGAATTTCTAACACCATTTTTTTCCTACTTATAGTATATTTTTACTAGAAAATCTGTAGTACGAGACATTCATAAATTATATACAGAGGTTACAAAAGAGTCCGGTGTTACAGAAACAAAATCGTTACCTTAAATACATGTTAAATGTGTTAAAAATTTAGATAATTCTGGCTTTCTATATGTAAAATGATAGACTAAGCCCCTTCCAGTGTGTGTATTGTAGTTACAAACATGTATCTCTATCTATCATAAGAAAAATGATAAGTTTACGAAACTCCTGACTATTTTATAAACTCTATTGTATATAAGTCATATAAGTCCGAGATTTGATAAAATCCTTCCCTTACAAGAATCGGACATACAAACTTGCTACCTCCATAGCAAAAAGCGGCGCCACTGTTACCTCAATGATTTTATCACATTATATGCTCATTTTAACATAATCATATACAATCAAATAATGATTAACTTTGCCTTACCTATCAACCCATAAGAAAGAAACTTGTGAATAGCAGAAAGTGCAAGACTGGTGACTGGCCCAGTGGTGTCTTTGCTCCTGATCACTTCTAAAAATGGGCTCAAATATGTAGCAGGGTCCAGCACTCTTAGATCCTCCACCTGATTCAAGATACTCTTCAAATCCTGAAAGGTTCTCATAAGGACGTCATACTCCTCATTGGGGAAAGGATGGGAGCTCCATCGAGTGCTCCGGCGCAAGGCGGTGACAAGCATTGCCATCTCGCCCTGCACCACGAAGATTCCGTTTCCAGGAAGCGACATTCTGCCGATTTTATCCAACTCAAGTGGATAACATGAACACTAACAAGTAACTTTTAATTTATACAAATCTACAAAAAACTACATAGTATAACTTTACGGTACGCTGGTTCACACTCTATAGATTGGTTTTGTACAGTAAAATACACGAATTTTTAATGAAATTTTGTAGAAATCAATGGAAATTCACAATAGATTAGCAGATTCCATCACGACCGTGTTGACGTTTCAGAATTGTAGTACCGCTACTCTCCGCTAGAGGGATACAAATTTTTCAGGTTTGGCTACTGGAGGCCGTTCCTTATCAGCGATCGTTTCTGTAGCTATAGGAGATGTGTAGACTAACCTTTACATTATTTTCTACTGTGCGGTCCAATTTGCGCTAACAGACTGCTTTAGAGCACTGTGAGCGCGCTTAAGTCGGTCCAAATTGACCAAAAGCGTGCTCTAAAGCACTCGCTCGTTCACCGCCTTACGTCATTGATGACGTCATCGTTTCTGCTATCAGTGCTTTAGTCAAATAGGTGGAGCAGTGAAAGCGCTAATGTCAAAATCGATTTGACACATAAAATCCCACACATTTGCAGCCAGCTGATGTTTCTCAAGTTTTGATTTTAATGAGTTTGTCTCTAATGGAAATGAGAGTGGATTTGGCGCACATTTTTCAGGGATTAGCTTAGGCTTTGTTAAAGAAAATAAAAACAAAACCGAAATTTTGACAGATGAACACGTGAGCGCGCTTAAATCCATTCCAAATTGACTACAGCCATTAAAGCAGTGGTAGCGTTGTGAGCGTGCAAAATCAATTTGGACCGTCCGTCAGTACTGTATACGCTTTTAGCAGCGTTTGTACAATTTGGAACACAGCGCTAGTGTATTATTTTTACAATGGTAACATCGCTGCCAAGATGTCTGTCGTCCAAGGTTTACTTTTCTGAACAAAAAATTTGGAAATATTAAAATTTTTGCTACTGGTGTCGTTCCAGTATTTGTGTTTACCTGTCGCATGTAACAGTAAGTACTAGAGCGTTTTCTGGAGCAACCTTGGTCCACAATTTACCTCTTTTGTCTAACTTTCGCATTGAATCTGCGTTGTCACGCGTGCAATGGCTATCGACACAGATTTGTCATTTTTCTCTTTTTGTGGCCGTGCTATTCTTACAAAAGTATCTCGTTACGTATTACAGGCAGATCGCTGACCGATTCGTAGCGAGAATGGTCAAAAAGAAGAGACAGAGCGACCCGAGCGAAAATGGGGACGAGTCGACGGAATCTTGCGATGAAAACGTCAAATCCGCATGTCCTCACGTCACGAAGGCGGTAGACCTCACTCGGCTGAAGAAGGCCTTGAAAGCTGGAGGCTTCGACAAGGAATGCGCCGAGTGTAAGAAGTCAGGCAAAGTTGAAGTATGTGACCCCGATTTTGAGGTAGATCTCAGTCTGTGGATGTGTCTTCGTTGTGGGACGCAGCTTTGCGGGCGGACAGGTAATAAACACGCCCTCAACCACTTCAATACTCCACACTCTGACTGCCACGCCCTCACAGCCAACACAACCACCTGGGAGATCTATTGTTACAACTGCGACAATGAAGTCACATCCTCAAGTGCCAAGAAACTCCATGAGTGCATAGAATACTTGAAGAAACAAGCCGTAGGTGGTGGCAACCCTAAAAGCATTACCTTACCACCTATAGAAATATTTTATGACCAGAAACCAAATGACTTACCACCCACAATAGATTCTATCATTAAAACTGATATATCACTGTCGAAGGGAAAAGAGAAAGCAATGGCGCTGAATTTACCTAGAGTCCGAGGCTTATCAAACCTGGGGAATACATGTTTTTTTAATTCTGTAATGCAGTGTTTAGTACAGACTCCCTACTTACTGCAAGTGTTACAAGAGATGGCAACCCCTGGTGAGAGGTTTACCCTGCCGGGGGGAAAGTTAAAGATCAAAGGAGAAGGGGATGAAGTTAAGGAGATGGATTTACCCCCAATTACTGGCCAGTTAGCTGAGTGGGGCACTCTGACTAGAACTTTGGCTGAAACTCTAGCTGAATTACGAGCAGGTGAGATATTTTATTTTTATTAACATTTTTAGAACCAGATGTTTATACAGAGTGTTAATTTGAATGCGTGCCATAGCTCAGGGGCAGTATCAGTAACTGATAACTTTTCCCAAGGAACATAGGTCGAAATACGAAAATAGATTATTGACCTCCCATAGAAACTGTCTTAGCTGATAGTGCATTTTGTATGGAAGGTCAAATTAGGTTTTTCGTATTTCGACCTATGTTCCTTAGGAAAAGTTGTTTAGTTACTGATACTGATCCCGCCCCTGAGCTATGGCACACAATCAAATTAACACCCTGTATACAGAATGCACCATTCACATAGGGCTTCTGTGCAGTCTGTTTAGGGAATTACCATACCCTTAATAATTTCTGCTTTAAAGCAGCAGTGTTCCGGTTCCAAGGGCAAGAAAGCCAGTGAAATTACTGGCATGTGAGACATACCATCTTTATTCGAAGAGTGGGCAATTTGCGTTACTGTCTTACTAGTGTCAAATTATCTCATAAGACAGTGGTGACGATTTACCATCAGGTGGCTCAATGGCTAGTTTGCTCATATGTAATGCCCATGAAGGAGAGGAACTCCCTCCATGTCAATCTATTCTCCGAAAAATATAATCTGGATCCCTTCAAGGCAAAAGTGAACAGGCAGTATCTAGTTAAGCAAACTTGGACCCCATTTTTGTGGTTTACTCCTTACTCTCTCTATTTTATCCTTAGACAAAGTAAAAATTACAACCTTAAAGTAAAGTTAGGTTGACTCAGCCAACACATTTTTGTCAGATAAAATTAGATCATGCTGACCCGATTTTACCTTGCCAAGTTACACTGGAAATATTTTGAAAATACTTTTCTGAGAATTCAACTACAAGAAAGAATGCTTTTTCTTTCATTGATTCAGTTGTAAATGAGGTTGAAAATAATTATACTTTCTAATGTAAAACAAAACTGGTGTATACCTACAGCTTATTAAAATTAAGCATACATTGTTTTAAGCAATTTCGCATAAGTGCTGCCCTCTAGATAACTTTGCTGTACTAGATCAACTTTGCAGAGAACTAGCTGGTGTCGGTTTCATTACTACATTAGATGATTATGTATACAAATTTTAAACCCCTGTTTTACCCCTTTAAGGGTTTAATTTTCAAAAATCTGCTTTTAGCAGATGCCTACCTTATGATAACTGTTTGTGCTAAATTTCAGCCCAATCTAATCAGTCGTTTTGGGCTATCAACATAGATCAATCAGTCAATATACACAGATTCAAGTTAAGAATGCACACATTATTTTGACTTTTCATAGTTAAAAAATTCTTAACATGTGTAATAGTTGAAAAAAAAAAAAGAAGTTTTCATAAGTTTTTTATAATATTATCAAATATGAATTCAAAGTAAAGCATATTTAATTAATCTTTCATTGAATTGCATTTTACTCTACAACTTAATTCAGCGATTAGACTACTCCCTACTAGTTTGCTTTTTTTTTTTTTTCTCATCTTTTGAGGTGGGCAATGTTGACAAACTAGTAAATTTTATAAAAGGAGAATTAGTAGTAAATTTTGTTACAACATTATACCAGACAAGTTATTTTCATTCTTTTCACAGGAGAAGGAGGCGTGTATACTCCGAGGAAGCTGCTATCGGCGCTTGTGAACAAACTGCCGCAGTTCGGAGGAGGGGACCAGCACGATGCCCATGAGTTACTTCGACATTTGCTTGAAGGAGTCAGGTACATATATACCCCAAAGTGCTTGTGGTAGTTAGTCAGAAAGTTAACGGGACACTGCTCCCAACAAACACTGCTACACTCACATGGCCATAAGTGACTATTATTATTTTGCCGTCAATGTGCCACTACTGGGCAAAGACCTCCCTTTCATCCTTCCATTTATAGCCAACTCCCACCAGTTAAGTGAGTGTTAAGTTCATCGCACCAACCTTTCTGAGGGCGACCCCGACATCGCTTTGTTATAGGTATCCAGTTAGTAGTTATATGGCCCACAATTCAGGGGGCATTCATGCTACATGTCCAGCCCAGTCCCAACAGACTATTTAGGACAAAAAATAGTTCCGTGCATCATGTGATCTTGTATTTAATATGGGAATTAAAACAAGCTCTTTAATTTTTCGGCCCATTTCTTCAGGAAAGTTGTTCAGTTACATATGTATACCATACGGGCACCCATTCATAAAATTTGATATAAATATTATTTCGCATTGAACGGACAGCTCCCTCCCTGCAGGGAGTGCCTGTGTGAAAGTGGACAAAACAATAGAACATGTCATTCTGGAGTGCAAAGTAATCAATGTCATCAGAGAAAATGCACTTGGAACAAAAATAACTCTGGACCAATAAGCTAACAAATGGGACAAGTTGATATAGTTCTAGAGTTGATGAGAGTAGACCACAGAGCAGAAACAAAGTAGAGTTGCCCTTTCTTGTTTTCTATATAGAATCAGGTGAAGCTGGCAAGCGAGGGTGCGGGGGACGTTACGCGATGCGACCGCCACCTAGTAATGAGTATTAGAACCAAGTGGAGCTCTAGGATAGAACCTAGTGGAATCTGGGGTGTACTTATGTTGTTAACCGCTATTCAGCACTAGATGGCTAATAAATTTTTTCCACCAGGTACGTATAATAGGCACAACGTAAAAACCCCCCAGGGGGGGTTCTAGGTAAAGATAAGAAATAATTCAAAATGAAATAAATAAGCTTTATCTTCACTACATAGTATAAAACAAGGTCGCTCCCCGTTGTCTGTCTGTCTGTCCCTATGTATGCTTAGATCTTTAAAACTACGCAACGGATTTTGATGCAGTTTTTTTAATAGATAGAGTGATTCAAGAGAAAGGTTTTTATGTATAATACATGCATAATATAGTAGAGAAATACTGATAATTTTAGAGATTTCTAATGTGTTGTCGTAAAAGAACACATTTTTTTGCGCTTACATTGCAAACGCTGGCTGAACCCTGCGAGATAG
This sequence comes from Athrips mouffetella, assembly GCA_947532105.1. Lineage (NCBI taxonomy): Eukaryota > Metazoa > Arthropoda > Insecta > Lepidoptera > Gelechiidae > Athrips > Athrips mouffetella. Next base: position 2,877,496 of record OX383976.1, on the reverse strand, counting down.
ATCAAAATAATGTATTGTACACCTTCAAAAGATCTACAAAAAAGTTACAACCGGTTACAACATTATGACATAGGTACTTAATCAAAACCAGCTTTGCGATAAAAAAAATCGTAAAATATCTACGGAACCCTATACTGCACTTGACCCGACACGCACTTAGCCGGTTTTTATTCTAACGCCTTTGATTTCTCAGTTGAAAGATCGTAAAATTTTTGACCCCCCGTTTTACTTTATTCTCGAGTACGTCCCTGAAATTTGTCCCTACCAAGTACGCCTACTTGGCACTAGGTGGCATTAAGAAAATTGCCATCGCGATGCAGGATTGTATACTAAATTCTATGTTCTAGAATATTCTACATTAAAAATAAATAAATGACAAATAAAATACTTAGGAGTGGAAAGTAAATCTGTTTCCGTTTATTTTATTGGGAACATCCGTACAGCTTTTACATCCAATGATACAACACTTCATTTGGCACTGGGAAACACGTTAAAATAAAATCTCTGTGCACACATCACGAGAACTAGTCGCGTACTGATGCCAGCGCTCCTAGCGTGGAGTATCAGAACTATAGAGTATGTGACGTCAGGACTACATTGATTGCATCAAGGCTACATTCCTTACAGCACCTCTACTTTGTTTCTGCTCTGTGGAGTAGACCAAGCGAAGGAAGTATGTCGAGATTGTAGCAGGTGTAGGGCTGTGCTCTCTGCCTACCCCACATGAAAAGAGGCGTGATTATATGTAGTACCTAGGCGACCGAGCTTCGCTCTATAATACACGCCTCAACATTAAAATATCATCGGGAGAGCAAGCTATGCTACCCGCCAACAGATGGCGCTGTAGGTTTTTGCCTAAAACGCAAATGCTTAAAAAACGAGGAAAACGAATTTTATATATATATTCTTTATTGCACACAAATAACATACAGTTTTTAAATGAAAATTGTTTACAATGGCGAGCTTATCTCTTTAAGAGATCTCTTCCAGCCAACCTATTAGGTGTGGAAGAGTGTCAATTTTCCCAGGCATGAGACCTAGCTAGATCGATTTTTCGCTCCCGAAAACCTCCAGCGGAAGCGGCTCTAAATTTCATCGAAATCGTTAGAGCCGCTTCGAGAAACGGATTACAAATATATATATATATATATACAAATATTGCTCGTTTAATAGTATAGGAGTATGTATGCAATTCGCCGATTAAGGAAAACCTTGGCCTGTGAAACATCCGGTTTCATTATATTGAAGGTTATATTGAAAACTGTAGAGATTTAATATTCAGCTCGTATTTTAAATTATATTTTCCTGGGGGTTATTTAACTTTAATAAGATCCATTAGGGTAATTTCAAACAAGGAGCAATTCCAAAAATTAGATCATGAAACAGAACAACATTCTCTAACGAACATAATAACGAAATAAAAAAAATGTACCCCCATACAAAATGCGCTATCAAGTGGTGGTTTCTATGTGAAGCAGATTTTTTTTCGGGTTTCGACCTCTTTGGGAAAAGTTGTTCAGTAACGTAAAATTACGTCGCCGTGTGGCACAAGTATGAAACCGAATGCAGCCTAAATTACGGGACTCATTTTAGGCGACTCACAAATAAAAATAAATACGCTTGTTTGATCCCGCCTACCGAGCCGAAACCGAAAACAAGAGAGAAGTACCTCTATCGCATCGATATTTGCACAAAGTTACGAGCAAAAACGGTAGTATCTTATTACTTACTCATAGTGTCATTGTCGATTTCGGCGCTAATTTATATCGGCGCTGTTCTTTTATCGGTATCGTTTCCGTGAGTCGCGGTAGAAAACGGAGGGTCATGCTAAAATGTTTTTTTTATTTATTTCAATTTAGGTAAAAAAAAAAAAATTGGGGACATTTCATACAAGGTCACCTGATCCCAAACTAGGCAAAGCCTGTACTATGGGTATCAGAGAGTGATAAATATACATAAATAGATAAATAACACCGAGACACAGAACAAGGTGTATGAAAGGGCAAACAAGCATGTATGAAAGGATTGATGTAAGTACAGGAAGCAAAGGAAGTATGTCAACATCGTAGCAGGTGGAGGACTGTGGTCTCTGCCTACCCCGACGGGAAAGAGGCGTGATGTTATGTATGTATGTAGACACAGAACAAACATTTGTGTTCATCACACAAATGTTTGCCCCGGGCGGGGATCGAACTCGCGGCCCACGGCGTGAAAGGCAGGCTCACTACCAACCACACAAACGGGCTTGCCTCGTAAGCATACATCCTATCCTACTAATATTATAAACGCGAAAGTTTGTAAGTATGGATGTTTGTTACTCTTTCACCTTAAAACTACAGAATAAATTTTAATGAAACTTTACAATAATATAGCTTATACATCAGAATAACACATAGGCTACAATTTATTAACTTGCGCAGACGAAATCGCGGGCACCAGCTAGTTTTACATATAGCAACTCACCTTAAGGCCGCAAAGGGCCACCTTCATATTACATACTGAAAGTTGGTACTGGGTTCATCATACGAAATGTGTTTACCTTAAGTCAGGTTACTAATAAAAAAAAATTCACTCTCCAAACTGTGAGGTTTGATGGCGAGAAAAAAATAGTGACAACCAATTGTTTTTACATACCTACGAGTAAAATCACGCCTCTTTCCCGTTGTGGTAGGCAGAGACCACAGTCCTCCACCCGCTACGATCTTGACATACTTCCCTTTTAGGGTTCCGATACCAAAATGGTAAAAAAAAGGAACCCTTATGGTGCCGCTCTGTCTGTCTGTCTGTCTGTCTGTCTGTCCGTCTGTCTGTCACACCTCTATATCTCAGCAACCACTTACGCTATCGAGCTGAAATTTGGAATAGTTTTAGAATATAGTTGCCCAACTTAATTGCACATGAAAATTTTTTGAAAAAAGTATGATTATTAATGTAAAGGGGGCCAAAATAGGGGGGGCCAAATTTCAAATTGTCGCTACTAGGTCGAGTGGGGTATCATATGAAAGGGCTTTACTTGTACATTTTAAAATATATTTTTGTATTTTTTTAAGTTTCTTAGTTTTCAAGTTATGATGAAAAATGTCAAAAAAAATACCATTCCCCCCCCCTTATCTCCGAAGTTTGAGTAAGGGAAAATCTGAATTAATTACAGTTGACAGAGGTTTATGTAAACTTTACAGCAAAAATAAAACGATCTTTCTAAGTTGCACAGTTTTTCAGAAATCTGCAAAAAACCTTTACAAACAAATTTAGTTTTGCGGTCCTGAAAATGGACTTTATTGCTTCCAAAAATACTATAGGTATATCGGAACCCTCGGCGCGCGAGTCCGACTCGCACTTGTTCCTCTCTTTTTCACAACTTTCATCTAACTTTTTTCGGTTGGCTTAGAGTACTTTTAACGTAGCCTTTATTTAAAACGTCCTGATTTTGGTCCTGCAACGTTCGCCGAGGCCTTCCCCTTCCAAAGTGTCCATTCTCTCTCGCCGCATTCATCCTTCAATCTTCGTTCATTCATCCTCTCCAAACTCAAAATCATTTAATCAATGTTGGATATTAAAATCTCTTAATGACGTCAGCTTAACTACATCGCTTCACAAACAAAATAGCGGCATGGTGGGACACGACGGTTTTACACCCTTTTTAAGCTATATTCCTTTCTTTCAGGTCAGAGGACCTCCGTCGCTACCAGTCAGTGATCCTCAGCAGCCTGGGAATGAACTCGAAGGTGGATCCGGCGAAGGTGGATGGAGAGGTCAAACAGAAGGTCAAATTCTACGGTCAGCAGGCTTCCGACACCATGCTCAGGCCAGAGCAGGTTGGTTTTATAAAAAAAAAAGTTAAGAATTTTATTTTTTGTATTTCTAGAATTTCATATTGATTTATATTATTTATTGTGGAGGGGAAGTACCTAGTCACCACGCTTGTTAGCTTGTCCTGTGTGGTGCTGGCAAAAAATAGTACCAACCCATTTCTACCCGTGGGTGTCGTAAGAGGCGACTAAGGGTTTATAAACGGGAAAATGGGCTGCAGCATCATTCTGTGTATCGTACCATCTTACAAACTGCGGTCACCAACAACAGCGGTCGCCAGCCGCAACGCTTGAAAGCGTGGTGACTATGGTAAATCCCCTCCAAGTACCTACCACGCGTTTTTGTTGGAGTTCTGGAGGGAGCTTCCTGTCCTGCAGTGGACTTGTCATGATGATGATGATTATGATTAGATTATAATTTTATACTATACTATACAGGGTGTTAAAAAAGTAAGATGATCCTTCTAGAATACCAACCATGAGAACCGCCCGTGAAATAACAGAACCAATCTCTACTTGTGGGTGTCCTAAGAGGCGACTAAGGGTTATAAACTGGAGGATGGGCAGCAGCATTCTCTTGTGTATTATACCATCTTACTTACTGCGGTCACCAACAACCGCGGTCCATAGTGCCAGCCGCAACGCTAACAAGCGTGGTGACTTGGTACTTCCCCTCCACATTGTTTCAGCAAAAGATGGAATTTTGAAGAGAGTTCCTTGTTCTGAAGCGTTTCATGGGGTGTCATGATGATGATGAATATACATTTACCTGGCAGTCTCGCTGAAGACTCAATATTTCTAAAAGCGAATGAGATTGATTTTTCGCCCCTCTAACTCCTCCTATTAGTTTAAATCCGAATCTATTTAAGTCGCGAGTGAATAGGCCTTCTTCTGGGCAAGCTCGTTCCATCGTCGACCTCATCTCTGTCCTCAGGGCTAGATTAAGGTCAAGAGTAAGCCCATACACAGTAAAAAAAAAGTAATGGAAATCGGTTTGGCAGGTGTTCCGCGGTTTCCTGGTGTCGACCCTGGAGTGCCAGGAGTGCTTCCACCACTCCGACCGCTCGGAGTACTTCCTGGACCTGTCGCTGCCGGTCGCCGCCAGTCGGCCGCAGCCCCCCGCCGTCGTCCGGAGGAAAACACCCAATGGTGAGTAGAGATGCACAGACCTTTGGCTGTATAAATCCCGCTCAAGCGTGAAATTGTTCTTAAAGGCGCGTCCCCATTACGCTCACAGTGAGCGGCTGACTGTCCGCTGACTGACTCTGAGCGGCGTACCGGCGGCGTAGTAAGCTAACTGAGCCGCCGACCGCGAGTATCGTTCGCAACGACTCAGCTGCTCACTGAATGAAATAAATGGTACAGCAGCACTGCACTTACTTTCTAGCAATACTCAACGAAAAGCTATCAACCGCAAACTTAAATTTGTGATGCCATACACATAGTATGGAAATACAAACTTTTATTTACGTTTTTCCAAAAAAATGTTCGAATTAAATATACAGATCAATTCAGAATTTAAATTGTCAAACATCAAACAAACAAACCTCAAACGATTTCGAGTAAATCACATGTTTAACTTTTGGACACCCTTTATATGAATTTTCACAGATCCATGGATACTACCGTAGGATACTTGCATGGAGATTTTTTTATTTTCCCAACACATGTTCCTTATGGATAATTGTTCAGTTTAGTCTACTGAGCAAGCCCTTTCAGTTTTTGGTACACTCTGAGTACAAAATTTTATTTATAAAAATCATAAAGAATATCCAGTCAGGTAGACAACCAATCCAGGATTAATATTATAGAAAATTTTAATATACTCAATGGAACCAATTTTGGGTAAATCACATATTTACGATTTGGTGGTACAGGAACATCCCTTATATGAAATTACACAGATCAATTGATACTGGCGCAAGATATCTTACATGGAGATGCTTGGTCATGCAAAGTTTCATCAAGATTCTATGAGCCGTTTTTGAGAAAATTTCAATTTTTCATTTTCGTTGTATGACAGCTACCCTCAAAATAAGAGCCAGCAAGAAACCACTTAGAACTCTTCGATAGATTTGCATAAAACTCCTAAATTCAAAATATGGTGTCAATCGGACCATTCGTTTAGCCGCTATGCCAAAGCGTGACGGACAGACCGACCGACGGACGGACATTTTTGGGAGACTTGTTTTTTATGATGTATAGATGATATAGAACACATTTTTGAGAAAATTAGAAATACTTTTTTTTTCACGAATACAATACCTTTCTCGCTTCGCTCGAAAGTAAAAACTGCGTACAGTACGAGCTGAATGGACACTCCATTTAAAATATATACAGGATGTTAATTTGATTGCGTGCCATGGATCAGTATCAGTAACTGAACAACTTTTCCCAAGGAACATAGGTCGAAAAACGAAAAATCAAATTTGACCTTCCATACAAAATGCGCTATCAGCTGATGCAGTTTCTATGGGAAATCAAAAATTGACTTTCGTTTTTCGGCCTATGTTCCTTGGGAAAAGTTGTTCAATTACTGATACTGATCCCGCCCCTGAGCTATGGCACGCAATCAAATTAACACTCTGTATAGGGAGGCGAACTAGAGGCAAACAAATAGCCGCTCACTGTGAGCCTAATGGGGACGCGCCCTAAGGGCTATTGCACTAATGAGGACGCGCCCTAAGGGCTGTTGCATTAATTGATAAATAAAACTTCACTAGTTGTCATCAAAGAAAATATCACTTGAGTGTTGACATCACACTTACTACGTAATAAAAAATCTTACGAGTCGATATCACTTTGGTGCTGTCCAACGTTGACATCACTACTACTTGAACAACTGCGTTTTATTTTAGTAAAAGTAGTTGCCATTAAAATGAAAATGCTTATGTATTCAACAAAACGCAAATAATGACACGGCATATCAGTTTAATTATTTGTTTAATATGAAACTAGAAACTTTAAGATTGCACTCCGCGCACACTAGCGCCCTCATCAGAATTTAATTAATTTCTTTGAATTGGAGACCAAAATTGAAAAATTGAAGAACGGCTAATTGTTCTTTGTCAGGATAGCGTTATTTTAAACTATTACAATAAGCTTTATGTAATCTTGTTTATTCAAAATCCTTTGAACGGAACGCGGTGGCCACCAATTTCCGTTTTAAGGATTTTGAATAAACAAGATAACATAAAGCTAATTGTAATAGTTTAAAATAACGCTATCCTGACAAAGAACAATTAGCCGTTCTTCAATTTTTCATTTTGGTCTTCAATTCAAAGAAATTAATTAAATTCTGATGAGGGCGCTAGTGTGCGCGGAGTGCAGCCTTAAAAAATATTGAGAACGTTAATAGAAGCAAAAATTGAACGCTTGACTTATGCAGCAAAACTGAGATGCTGGGCGCTCGTTGTCTCCGGATGGATATTGAGAGTGATTTATCGATACTGCCCTTAGTGGTTGCTAAAATTATGAATTGAGCCTGGGACACCGAGCTTGCTCGAATTGACGTAGGCGGGAGCTAGACGCGCGAGACGCAGCGTGTTCAGGTCAAGTCTGTCTATGACGGTTATTTCCCGAGCATGGGTGACAGGCGGAGAGCCAATAAACGACTCGCTCGCCCCCTGGGGGGAGCCGCGCTCGACCCAACGACAATTTTTTTGACTTCTGCGCATTAACAGTCACTTTTGGAGTTATTTTGCACGCAGTATACCTACATAGACGTATCCACGTAAAATTTACGGCCGCATCAAAGCCAACAAGGGATTTTTTTCCCTGTCAAATTGGGCTTCTTACTACAGGCTTTCTATAATTATTTTAATGAATGACGTGTGTGTGTATGTGATGTATTCAAGCTGTGCACTTATATCTAGGTCGGCCTATGCTTAGCTTGGTATTTTTCCTAGTCCGACCAATTATTTATCGCAGACGAATGTGTGCGGACTAGGAAAACTGCCAAGGTGAGGTCAGACCGACAAAGACGTATGTTAATAACTCAAATTAAGTGGTAATTACTCGCTGTCCCCATTCTATCATGTGTACCTTTTTGGTGGCATATATAAGTTCAGTTGCACACCAGAACCTGCCAGGTTTGAAGTAGGCCGAATAAGTTTTTTAAGCTTTGCTAAGTTAGAAGCCACATAAACTAGTCTTGTTCTCTTTTTAGTTGAGATATTTTAACCGGTCCAACGGGACCACTTGGACCCAAACTGCGATAAATGTGCTAAGTTGCGCCGCTTCCGACAAGAAGTTTTTGAAGCTACTAAAGGTCTCTGTCTATACAAAGTGCGTTTGTTCCATTTTTTGTACGTTACGATTTTTTCCTGTCTACCCATCGCAGACAAAAGTGGTCGGTCTAGGAAAACTGCCAAGGTGGGGTCAGGCCGATTTGCGCCTTGTAGTCATTCTATTTTACGATGAGGTAAAATGTACCATTTTAGTGGCACCATTCAGTCGGACATCAGATAAACCTGCCAAGTTTAAACTAGGCCGACTAAGCTTTTTAAGTTTTGTAAAGTGGTTAGAAACGTCACAGAGTAGTTTTGTTCTATTTTTTGTTGAGGTATTTTAACGGGTCCACTTAAGCCCAAACTGCGGCAAATGTTCCAAGGTGCGCCGCGGCCGACCAGAAGTTTTGAAGCTATTAAATATCCTCTATCTCTACAAAGTGCGTTTGGTTCTATTTTTGTAAAGCAGGCTTTTCCGAAAAGCCCCGGAAAAGTCGGGGCCGGGCCTGTAACGGGCTTTTAGAATCAGCTTTAAGGAGCCCATTCATTGGAAAACCCACGTCATAGGTTTCTGTAAGAAAAAAATCCTACAAAATAATGATAACGTCATACCTGCGGATCCAATCAGAGAACTTAAGTTCCGGCGGTTTTTAACAGGTGATAATATGATATTCAGTAACACACTAAAAGTTGGTCCTAGTACCATTAGGGAGCCAATTTTTTAATATCACCGGGTGACAAAATATCACTGAAACGACCTGTATCTTAAGGTGATCCGTTTTCCATACAAAAATTCAAATGACTTGCATTCTTACGCGGGACATAAAATTCTGTTGAAAAACTAACGAATACTGCTATTTTTAGTTAAATTTTTCGCTGATTAATACAAAAATACAGCTAATGTACTGAAAGTACTAGTTTATGTTAGCAATTTTTGGTAAAATATTACGATTGTGGGCGTGCGGTCAAAACTGTACGGGTGTGCTTTGTGTGCATGTGTGAGTGATCGTACTCATATAAATCACGGACTGACGAGAGTAATTGATTTTACTGGACATATGGAGATATTTTTTTATCAAAATTGTTGTTAGGCGTCGATACCACCATGAAATTTACGCTGATCAACTTTTTGCACATATATAGTTGGTACTTATTGCATTAAAAAAATAAAACCTTATATTTGCAGCAGTGGCTCCATCTAGTTGCGTTCGGGTCTAAGCTGGCCGTCACAGATCACCTTAAAACGACCGATTGCCACTTTCTTTTAATCCTTCGTCGTCTATATATCGAGTGCCTTTATCCCCATACATATAAAGCTCATATTTGATGCGATATTCGAGTAGGAGTTTAAATCTTATACACATTAGGCTAGAGGTTGTCGTAAAAGCGATCGAATTAGCGTCTTTTTGAAATTTTCCCTGTAAAGTCGAACAGCTTTGTCGTTTACCATTACGATCGCAACGGACACCCCCCTGATTGTAGTCCTCTTTGCAGAGGAAACCACGTATAATACTCAAGAGGAGAGCGCGCCCTCCAAACACCAACTCAAGAAAGAACGGATAGCCGCGAGGAAAGCTGCCCGGAAGAACAAAGGTATTGTACACTCGCGGTATGAAAAGGTTCGTCACCTCAAGATTGGCTTTCGGTGCGGTACTGAATCATACCAACATCTCAGCACGAGAAACAGTATTGATAACATTTAAATATGACATTTGATGTGAAATAAATGTGACATTTGATGTCATTTAGGAGTGAGTTCCAAAACGGTCATAATTACACTGACAGCAGTCCGTCTCGACCACACCGATGGACGTCATATAAAGCTATCCTGCTGTCAGGGTAATTTTTACCCGATTCGGAACGGACTCTAACGTCTTGTAAGTTTTACCCACCGAATTGATATAGCTTGATTAGAATGACAGCAATGTAAAAACAGGACAGAGCGATGCGTAAGACGTTGGAGCGACTGAGACAAAGTAGCGTTCCGTTCTGCTCACGCTGAGCTCTATCCTGTCGTTTATTATTTCAACTTCAAGGGGGCAAACGTTAACACAAAGTACTGCAAATTTTTTCGATATTATCATAGTTTAATAATATTCATTTACATGAAGGAAAACACCTCGAATAGTTGTTCAGTTCAAAGAGTTATTTAGTCTAAAAGGTTGTTCAGATTGATTGTTATTTATTTAAAAATATTTTGAAATGAAATAATGATGTTTGAATTTTATTCCGATAAAAACGATAATTTTCGGCCGTATTAGCTACCTCCAAGTAGTCTTAAAATAAAGAGGACAATATCACTGCAGCAAACCAGGCAAGCGGGTAAAAACAACAAAAAACTAGCTGGTGCCCGCGACTTCATCTGCGCAGGTTTATAAATTGTAGCCTATGTGTTATTCTGATGTATAAGCTATTTTTTTTTAAATCGAAAATGGGCTTACTCTTGTAAAGTTTCATTAAAATCCATTCAGTAGTTTTTACGTGAAAGAGTAACAAACATCCATCCATCCATACTTACAAACTTTCGCGTTTATAATATTAGTAGGATAATCTACTTAGACAAGATCTGAATCAATTCGAACTTTAATGTCGAACAGTAAACTACGCAACAGTCTAGTCTCTGAGATAGTTCCAAAAGTTAATGTGTTCTTGTCATAGATTTATATAGTCAAGATAGGGTCTTGGGAACAAGCGGTTCAAAATTTCCCCATACAAGAAAATATAGCGCCATCTGTGAGAAATCGCGTGAACTACGTTGTGTAGTACTTCGGTCGGTACTAAATACACGGAACGGAAATAATATGGCGGGAAAAACAAAACAAACTTTTTACTGTTTATATGTGATTTAGGCCTGGTTTTTCAGGTTCATTAATTGGATTATAGTCAAAAACAATAATAAGAAATAACGATAATAATAATAAGAGTATATTGTTTCTTCAAATAAAACATCCATTTTGTTGGTAAGTTTATTTGCATCCAATGTTGACAATATGACTGACAACGACTGACGTTTGTTGGTCCTAAACGTCAGATTTCGGACCAACGAATTGGGGACATTGTAACGTGCCGATGGGCTAGTACTTATATATAAGTAAATGGTTCTTGTAACGTCAAACGAATCAATTTGAAAACTGACGAACCTTTTCATACCCCTACTGTACATACCTTTTAAGCACCATTATTATTTAAAATTGGTATAAGGCAATTCGTTAGCATTTTCCTCGCTGTAGAGAGATGAAAAATCTTTCGCTTGCTAGAGTTATCACTCGCGCCAAATAACAATTTTGCTGCCTTGCATAACAAATAACTAGTGTATGTTATTCAGTCCAACAACGAGATGATCTTTTGCTTTGCGCCACGCGCCTTTGATATAATATCATTATTTTAAAAAAGAATTATGAAAGATCACCAACCACGGCCCTGAGACAAGTGGCTTTCTACAATCGCAAACGCTGTAGAATGGATTAAAAATATATGGGTTTGACATAAGCTGTCACGCAACATTTCGTTAGCTAATGTCAATCTCATACATTTTCATTCTATTCAACTAGCGTTTGCGATTGTAGAAAGCCGCTTGACTCAGGGCCCAGGGTGTCCACTCTCAATTTTCGATACATCGATACGATACTATTCGAAACATGCAAATTCAAAACTTCGTCTCTTGACGATAGAGTAGGATATTGTTTGGATGCTAATCACTGCCACTTGGACAATTTATCCAACCAATATTCTACTTTATTATCATTGAACGAAGTTATTAATTCGACTGTAGACACCCAGTTTCGTGAAAATAGCTTGATTAAAATGATAGCAGGAGGAGCTATGTGTGAGAGCAGGTCGGATCGATACGTGTCTCTGTCGCGCCAATGTGTAGCGCATCGCACGCTGTTGTCATTCTAATCAAGCATAATGTAGGTAACGTACAAAAGTTTTTGAAGGAATAAGCGTTAACATATGTAAGCTTTTAGTCTCTTTCCTTTACTTCTTTGCTTATGTGCCTTGGCCCTACATGTTTTTTAATTTATCATCAATCGAAAAACTTATTTTATTGCACTTGCATGCACGCACATTCTTCTTTAACGAATTTCGTCTCCTTCGCCTTCTTTTGAAACATTTTTACTCATAATCTCAATGTAATCAATGTCTTATTTTTTACTTAAATATAAATAATCCCATAGAAATATATCCCGAATCTATTCAAGTCGCGAGTGAATAGGCTTCTTCTGGGCAAGCTCGCTCTATCGTAGACCTCATCTCTGTCTTCAAGACTAGCTCGAGGTCAAGAGTAAGCCCATTTTCTATAAAAAAATATATATATATTTTACTGTGTATGGGCTTACTCTTGACCTCAATCTAGCCCTGAGGAAAGAGATGAGATCGACAAAAATGTAAATCATATTTGAAATACAAAACAGTGAGAAATTAACCTGACAGCGGTCCACTCTGAACGATGCCATTTTGCGTTTATCTAGGCCACACCCCCACACTACATACATCGAGCGCGAATTTGAAATTAAAAGGTCGCATAGGCTGCATGTTCAGTATAAAAGACCCTCAGAAGGACCACGGGATAGATTGCAAAGGGGGCGGAGAGTGTCCGTTCTGTATGATAGTGTTATTATTTTAATCTGTGTCTGGGCCCTTGGATTAAAGAAGTAATGTTCCCAATTTACAAATTTTTATCCACTCCATTCACTTAATTCCTTGACATTTAAGCGGTGCACGTGCAAAAGAAAAAGACAACACTAGGCAAAAAGCTATCTCTGTAAAAACGTAAAAACGTTATTTATGGGTTCACAAAACAATTTTTTTTCACTGACATTTCCACGCGTGAAGGCTATGACGTCATTCCCCGTCTTTTTTCCGAGATATAATTATGTTTCAGGCCTCTTCCTTAACCAGCAGGATAGCTTAATATAGCGTCCGTATGTGTGATCAAGCAAGGCTGCTGCCAAAAGTAATTACTAACCTATAAAGAAAGGCCCTTAAAGTGGGGATTGGGCCGAACACTTCTGCCGAATTTGCTCTCTAAGGTTAGGTACACACATGTTTGATTCGGCTTTTTCTTAGAACTTGAGTTGTTTGTTGTATGAAAAAAGCCGAATCGAACATGTGTGTAGCTACTCTAAGGTGGTTGGAAAATAAAGTTAACCATTGGCTGTGGGATCTGGTAAACTAAGAAGACAAGTGCTTAAGCTAAAACGCATTTCCTTCATTCCAGGTAATTCCACCAGCAAAGACGAGTCGACGGAAACCAACGGCACCAAGGAAGACGGTAAGTCTTCTTCGGAGTCCGACGCAGATGTTGAAGACAACCTCGAAGACATGCCGCGACAAACGGACACGCATTCAGTCTCAGTAGGAACGCAGGCCATAGCCCATACCGCCGCTAACTTCGCAGCGTACCACATGGAATCGGGCTATAATTCCGAAAAAGTCATCAGCTCTGACTCCATTCGTACAAGCCCTGTTGAAATGGATAAGGAAAAAACTGACAGCACTCCAGAACACGTTGATAAAGAAAAAGTTGAGTACGCTGACTCTTCGACTTCCACTACAGCCATACCGTTGGAGTATAAACCTCTTATCTCTCTAGAAAACTTATCTAATCCCGATTCCGGTGTGGCCAGTCCTGAAGCAACCAAACACAATTCTACAGAAACTGTTGACAATGTAGACTCTCCAACTAACGGTAAAGAACTCGGCAGCCATAGTTCTTTGTCCAGCGAAATCAATTTGGAACTTTCCAGCCCGCAGCATAATAAGTTATCGCCAGTTAAAGCTGAATTAGAAAGACCTGTGTCGAGGATATCTCAATACACTGCTCCTGAGTACTCAAACGAAGTCGTTTCGCGAGGAATAAGCGTACAAGGTTGCAGGAATTTGCTTGAACACAGCGGAGAAAGCAGCTACGAATCTTTGCCGGAAAGCAAGACGCAAGAGAATCTATATAATGATCTTAATAATCACCCGGATATCGCTAACAAATTGGATTTGGAATTGAAACTGATAATCAATGATGTAAAGCCTAAAAGTTCGTCATATCCGTCCCCAGTAACGAATGACAGTCCAATAGATCCGCCACCGACAGTTCCTAAACCGAAACCGAAAAGAAGCAACCAATCGAAAAACTCGTATTTCAAGCGTCAGAGTCCGCCGCCGTCGCCGCGCTACGTGTGTGATGAAGACGAATGCAGCATCCAATCTTGCCTCAGCCAGTTCACAGCATTAGAACTCTTGACTGGGAATAATAAAGTTGGTTGTGAGACTTGCACGGAAAGGATCAACGGCAAAGACGGTAAAACTGTTTACACCAACGCAACTAAACGATTCTTAGTGTCCAGTCCACCAGCGATCTTAATTCTACATTTGAAAAGGTTCCAAATTGGCCCGCGATGTATGTTTAGAAAGATGTCAAAGCATGTGGATTTTCCAATTGTTTTGGATTTGGCTCCGTTCTCTGCTATGGATAAGGTGAAGAAGTTGCCGAATGTCGCTCGAGGGCAGTCGGAATTGCTGTATTCGTTGTATGGCATTGTTGAGCATTCAGGAGGGATGCATGGAGGGCATTACGTAGCGTATGTAAAAGTTCGAGCGCCGGTGAAGGCTGGGGATCCGCGGTGGTGGTTCCTGCCTAAAAGCGCTAACACAATACCGGTCCCAGCGGGCAGCGGCGACGGAGACGCGGATTCTGAATCGGATTTATCCGGTTACGAATCCGGCGAAGGGCCAACGACAACCGCAGAAGTGCCACCGGGGAAGTGGTACTACGTATCAGACAGCATGGTATCTGAAGTCAGCGAAGACAAAGTTCTAAGGGCACAAGCGTATCTTCTCTTCTACGAGAGGATTCTTTAAGACACCGGCCTAATGTTAAGGAGTGGCATTTACGTGGAAGACTGATGCTTGTAAAGTTGGGCATACGGAAGGTTGCATTACGTCAAAACAATGTTTATCGCTGTAAATAGCTTTCGCTTGGTAATTTAAACTAAGCGGTCGATATCCGCGCCTTCATGTGACTACTTATGTTATGTAACTTATATTTACTCGTTTGAAACTCTGTTCATGATTACTGTTTGTAAAATATATCCGCATGTTTTATTTAACTTTTGTTTTATTTTTTATTTCCTATAACGAACAAAAATTTAAATTTTCCTCTAAATAATTATTATATTTTTTTCGAAATCATGTTGAATTACAATCAGTAATCGTGTGCGTTGATTTTTTATATTGTAATATGGTCTAGCCATTTTAATGTTGCAAGCATATCATCGATGCTAGTAAGACTTAGTTTTATGTGACATTATCGTTAATTGTCTCATACATCACTGCCGATAAACAATATGAAATTTTATCTTTCAATATGTGACTTTCTTGAGTTTCCAGTGAAATCGGTAGATGACGCTACCCATCTCTTTATTTTAAATTACAAGGTGTTTCGTTACAATACAAGGAACATAGGTCGAAATACAAAAAACCAAATTTGATCTCCCGTACAAAATACGCTAACAAGCTGATGCAGTCTATGGGAGGTCTAAAATTGATTTTGTTTTATGACCTATGTTCCTTGGGAAAAATTGATCAGTTTCATGGGCAAATTCACATCCTTTATTCAGGGTTGGCCTGGATAATTATCTTGATAATTATCGTTGATAATTATCATGATAATTACGTGTTGATAATTATCGTTGATAATACGATTAACTGTTATTGTACAAAACAAAACGAAATAATGTATATGTGTATCCAAACGCATGTTTTTTCGTCACAATATCAAGCGTGTATCCAAACGAACGCCAAATGTTCTACAGGAGAATTCCTCTCACTGTTATTTGTTTTCGTGAACTGTAGTTTGTGCGCTGCGAAATTAAATAAAGAAAAACATTATGCCTAGAAAACTTAATCCAATATGGTCAAAGTTTGACTGCATTAAAACTAAAAATAGTGGTTTATGGGCTAGATGCAAGAAATGTAAAAAAGAAATGCAGGGAATCTTGCGATAAATGAAAATATATACGTTATTTGATTTGATAGTTGGATAATTATCTTGATAATAGCCAACCCTGCCTTTATTATTATCACACCTTTCAGTTACACGCTGTATAAAACGACGGTATAAGCCCTATATTTCACTGGGACACCATGGCAGCGCAACCAGTCGCCGCTACCAAGAAAATGTATACAGCTCTATAGAGAGTTATTCACCTGGTGTCCGTTTGGTTGCGCAGCCAATTTGGCGGCGCGATCAGCTCGGATGCTGGTCGCGCTACCACTCCCAGTGAAATATAGGATGACTTTTAATTAGTTCCTGATAGAAAAAGGTAACCATGTACTCATGATACTGAACAACTTTCCCCAAGATGCAAAGGTCGAAATACGAAAATCAAGTTTTGACCTCCCATAGAAACTGCATCAGCTGACAGCGCATTTTGTATGGGAGGTCAAATTTGGTTTTTCGTATTTCGACCTATGTTCCTTAGGAAAAGTTGTTCAGTATCATGAGTACATGCATATCTTTTGCTATCAAGAACCAATTAAAAGTCACCCTATATAGCCCTTAATACTGTGGCCGCAGGGTGTAGCGACTCTGGTGTCTTTACTGGTGTCTAGTTACCGACACCAGTGGCGCAACCAGTCGCGCCACCGTGGTGTCCCAGTGAAATATCAGCCTAAGTGTTTTTCTGTGTGTGTTGTGGTTACAAACGTCTCTTGTAATTGACGAGAAATCTTTCTTAACTGCAACATATTTGTTTACAAAACGTCACACACTTTCGTGAAATCTATTATTCACGCAATCATGTTTGTGATGTTATTTTTTTTTATGTAAAGATGATAGTCATCTATCGATGCCAGCACTATGATTTTTTTAAATGAAATCTGGGTGTCTACTGTCAATTCACGATAAAACTTCGATACAGTCGAATTCATAACTTCGTTCACTGAGAATAGAATATTGGTTGCATGAATTTTCAAATAAGCAGTGAATATCGATCCATGAAAAGTAGTTTGTTTCGAACACTAGTGCAGTAGGACGAGGGGGAAATGCGAATTCTCCGTCTACCTACCAATGGGACACTCCAATAGGACGACGGGGCATGCCCCTGATTAGCATCCAACCAATATCCTACTCTATCGTCAATGGACGAAGTTTTCAGTTTGCATGTTTCGAATAGTATCGAATCGATACATTGAAAATTGACAGTAGACACCGTAGTGAAGAAAGTCTCATATTGCGAGTCACATCATCGAAAGTTTGTTTCATCCATTCGATTTCATTCATCTCTATTTATAAAAATCATCTCATTAAGTTTAAATGTATCCCTTGTTACCTAACGAGCTTTATTTACGGTCAAATAATGACTTTTATACCATTCTTAGTTATAATGTACGATTTTGCAAAGGTTTAGAAAAATTGCATTGAACATTTTAAGAGCTTATTTAAGAGGCGTTCCGAGTCAGACACGACCTTCAGTAACTGAAGAGTACGACTAAGAAGAGAGATTTAAGAGGCTTAATACAGTAACTACTAGCTTAGTTCTCAGGGTGGGTAACGCGCTTTGCTGTCTTATTAGTGTCAAATCATTTCACTAATAAGGCAGTCTTCTTCTTCGTGTCAATGTTCAAATACCAGATGCTTTTAAATGTCTTCCTTCCAAAACCTTGCCACTTCTATGGCTTTATTCGACGCCTCACGAAGATCCTCGCCAGTGCAGGTGGAGGGGCACAGCACAGTGGACAAGAGAGCAAGTGCGCCATGTTCTGAGATGGAGCTCCACAGTCACAGTGCTTTAGCAACTGGTCTGCGAAGCCCCACCTCGCCATGTTTTCTCTGCAGCGGCCAACCTGAGTTCGCAGACGGTTTAGCGACTTTCAGGTTGACCACTGCAGATTGTGTCCTGGTGGCAGAGTTTCTGCAGGTGGGACGTATCCTGATGGGACTGGCAGTGTTATTTCACTAATAAGTCAGTGGGTGTCATGGGCGGTGGTGACCACTTACCATCAGGTGGCCCACCTGCTCGTTTGGCCATTTGTGACATAAAAAAAACTTTTTTTTGGAGTTGAAATAATTAGTAAGCGAATTGTTGGAATTGTTACTATACCTGTAAACTATACACATACGTGAGTGCTTGGTCGCCTCAAACTACTGCTGCGCAACTTTTACGCATAACACCAAACGGTGCCAGTTAAAAATAGCATTTAGACGCAAAAGGTCCCGCTAGCAAAACGTCCCTGTACTCAAAAAGAGTTCCTTTCTCAAAAGGTCCAGTTCGTAAAAGGTCCCGTTTTCAAAAGGACGGTGTACCGAAAACTGAAAGGGCGTGCTCAGTCAACGAAACTGTACAACTTTCCCAAAGAAACATATGTTGGGAAATGAAAAAAAATTTTGACCTCCATACAAATTGCCCACTCTGGTCGAACAGTTTGTATGGAAAGGTCAATTTTTTTTTCATTTCCCAACATATGTTTCTTTGGGAAAGTTGTTCAGTTTCGTTGACTGAGCACACCCTTTTAGGTACACCGTCCCTTACATCAAAGAAGCTGCCGAACCTTACACCTTATATTTCCAACTCACTACTGTAAGCCTGTATGGCGAATAAGTAATAATTAATAGTGATAGCTCAGCCTGCTTAGCACGCTGCCCGAAAAAAAATTATCTCGGAGAAATGTCACTTTATTTGAGGAATTATGTCATCTAATCTATCACCTCCAAGCGCGAAGAAATGTCAGTGGAGGAAAATGTTTAGCAAACCCACAAATTACGTTTTTGATATTTTAGACAAAGATAGCTTTATGCACTTATACATGTAGCCGTCCTTGTCTTTCAAAATGTGTCGCACTGCTCGGATGTCAAAAAAACGTGAACATGCTTAAAGTCTTTAGTCTATGGGCCTAGATAAACTGACAACTGCAGCTTGCTAAGCCGGCAGATCTTTTGCTTTATCGTTAGTGTTGTTGTTCTATTGGATGGTTTTTATAAGTTGTTTTAATAGTTTCGGTATGTGAGAAGCAAGTTAGGGGATAAGGGCTCCCGCACACGACCGAGAATCGGTGTGCGATTATCGGCCAGGACAAGGACGGAAGATTCAGGTGATAACACGTCAGAGCGGGATGCCGACAAAAAATCGGTCACCGATTCTCGGTCGTGTGCGGGAGCCCTAAAACGGAGGATGGGCGGCAGCGGCCTTCTGCGAAACGTACAGTTAACCGCACGTCAGGGTAAGCATTTGTAACTATTACCATGCCATAAAATCCCAACTGTTACTACTGACGAGCTGTTGGGTGTACACACGGCCGCACATCAGTAGAAACACTTGTTGAAAAAGTTTCTAACGACAAGCGGTTGACCGTACATACCACCATACTATAGTCAATACGGTCATCAATATAATACACCATATTATATACTTTTTGTTTTCTGGCACTCAATCAATATCCACTTCCACACAAGACACGACACATACGTTGTTAGCAATATATAACTTTCTTTTTTATTTATTTATTTATTTTATTTATTTTTATAGCTTTGGTACTGACGGAATATCAGTGTTGCTAAGAGTTAGTACGTGTACTATTCTTTGCAACAAATTGCTGAGTCAGTCCCTTTTCCCTGGGCAGTGTACTTTACTTTGATATTTAAAAATTTGTTAATTTTCACTGTTTTATGGGAATAAATGTTATTCTATTCTATTCAATATGCCAAACCTTTTCTGCTATAAATCTTGTTGGATCTACGGGAATTGAAAGTCAAGAACCAAAGTTACATGTATTCTGCTTCCAAAATAAGCTTCTAAAATGTTTTAACTAGTTATTTTTAAATCCTGCGTTTCATTTACTTTTATATATTCATCAATAGAATTATTGTCTTCCAAAAAAGTATAGTTTGTGTCAGGTCAAAACTGACAGGGCATGTTGTGTTTGCAACAAAAGCAGAGTCTATAAATTCGCTGTAATACCCGCTATGACTAAGGCTTACGGCTTGGAACCGGTACCAAAAGTACAGGTTCTGTACCGGTACTTGGAGGTTCTGTACCGGTACTTGGAGGTTCTTTTCATTTCCTTACCTGGGTACCTGTTCCAGATGGGTACCCCGCCTTAAAAGTACCGGTACCTAATAATTTAGGTACCGGCCGCGTTTGGAGCGGTACCTGGTTAGTGTTTGGTACCAGTATCGCACCAAGATAAATGTTACCAGTTCCCATAAATACCGGTATTTCAAGCCTTGCTAAGTCTCTTTCTCCACCGCGACGATTGCAACAAAAGAACAGCGCTAGATAGAAGCGACACTAAGGTGGGTTGTACCATCTAACTTATCCGTAAACGAATATATGCGTCTTGCTCTCTCCAACCCATAGAGAGCAAGAGGCATATACTCGGTTATGGTTAAGCTAGATGTTGCAACCCATCGTTAGTAAGTAATAGTACTAGCCGACCGTTACAATAGCCGACGGTCAATCGCACGTCAGTGGAAACATATTACAGCCCGCGCGATGAGTTTAGGCCGCTGGGTGGAGTGGAGGGGGTATGCTCAGTTGCAATATTTGTAAGAAAAACATTACTGCACATACCCCCTCCACTCCCGCCCAGCGCAGCGGCCTACACTCGTCGCGCGGGGTGTACCATGCCATTAGGTCCAAAGTGTCCCTACTGACGTGACGTGACGTGACGATTGTACACCCAGGTGAACCACGCAGGTGGACCACGAAATTGTTTTATGGTTACTTAGGAATTCCTTGTTTCGATGTAAGTTGTTCTTGTATTATTTGCGTTTTTGTATGAATTGGTTGGAAACAAGGAAGTTAATGCCGCCAGCATCAAATGGTTTTCCTGTTGAATTGTTAAAAATTATGTGCGCACAGTGGCGTCCCCTCATGAGTGTCTAAAGCTTATTTATTTATTGGAAATGACAAAAATGATAAATGTTACAGCGTCTTGCACGAAGCTTTTTTAAATTAACAGACTTGAAACTATTGGCAAACAATATTATACACTCATTGGCAGAAATAACCGGCCGATCTATTTTCTTTCATATATTTTCATACAAATATGGGGGCAAACGAAGCGTCAATATCTTACCTAAATTGTATAAAAATACTAATCTGATTGATGGGGTCTTTAGATAAGAACCTTATTTTATTAACAATATTGTCAAAGATTAGGTATATCTAAAATGTTGAAGAAATCCCCGTGCGACTCTTAAAACATTTTAATTCGCTAAATGTAAGAGATTTCTGACAAAATAACGTATATTTTTTTCTGAACGATGCACGGAATTTCCTGGATACCGTGCACAGGTCTAATCTTCAAGAATCGGTAGTCAGACACCTTATTTAATGATCTCACTGTTTATTCACGGATATTTATTTTGTTTAGGAAATATATGGACGCTTCATTTGATCCCTTACTTGTATGAAAATGTACGACAGAAAATGAGTTACACATGATGGCTTGAACATCACCGGAATTTTCAAATTCACCCTGATGACTGTTAAAAAGTAAATAGTGACAACAATATATTTAAGTTCTTTAATTTTAACAAATAAAAAAGCTTTGTGGAAGTCTGTAACTGAACATCAATGAACTCATGTTAATTATTGTAGGTATTTTCCTTATTATTGATATTTTTTTGTATAATATTTGAACTTCATTATATTATTAATTATTATGCGTTATGAACAGGTGTATTAAATAAAATAAAATTATAAAACTAATTTCGTGTTTGGATTATTTATTAAACCTTATACAACGTGTTAATGGAATAAGCGAAACCCTCATACACCCCAACTGATAGATAGATATTTATTTAATGGCGTCACATCCAAGATGTATTAAAAAAAAATCTAGATATTGTTATTTTAAAGTTTCATCATTGTTCTAGTTTCATCGTTGTTCTAGTCCGCGCACTCCACGCCCACTCCTCCCCGCTCATGAACCGCGCGGCGCCGCCGCCGCCAGCGCGCGTATCCGCAGAAATATTTAGAATAAAAGCGGCAAAAAAAAATTGCCCCTATCAAAAACCGATGAAATTGATTCTACTCTCGATTCTGAACAAACTACTCGTATTTTCTCAGTTTCGCTTATTCCGTTAACACATTGTATAATAAATTACGAGTACCAAAAAAATATTATGGGTTTAACTGCCGGTTGCAAAAAGTTAAAACTCCTTTACAATCTATTGCTGACACTTTTTAGAGTTCCGTACCTCCCATGTCTGTCTGTCTGTCAGCGGGCTGTATAAACAGGTAGACAGTTGAAATTTTCACAGAGATTACGTATTTCTGTTGCCGCTATAACAACAAATACTAAAAATAAATAACCCATACTTGGTTGATACTCCACACATTCGCACAAAGAGCTTTGAAACATCTTTTATAATAAGGCTAAAGAGTGGAATTCTCTGCCTGCGTCTGTGTTCGGGAGTTCATATAACCTGAATCTATTTAAAAAAATCAAACAGTGAATGACAAGCTCCAAAAAAGAAAATGGTTTGTCGTTACATGCAGCCTGTAGAGTTCTGCGAAAGCAGGTCGCCAAGTCGTGAGTGAATAGGCTTCTGGGCAAGCTCGTTCCATCGTCGACCTTATCGCTGTCCTCAAGACCAGATCGAGGTCAAGAGTAAACCCATTGACAATAAAAAAAAATTAAAGGCGCTCCCCTGACGTGTTTTTAGGGAGGCGATACTTGCTCAATTTTCGTTTTAGCTCTATCGTGAAAACGGGAACACTTACAAGCGTGAAAATTGGTACGTTTATGGTACATAAGCTATAGAATAACAACAAATAATAAAAACTGGTGAAGTGCGTGTCGGACTCTCGCGTTTTCATACACTTCTGCGTGACTGCGCATCCATAACTAAGACGGTATTTTTACCTTAGTGGTATCACAGAGTACTTATAATACGTGGTATGGAACACTCGGTGCGCGAGTCCAACTCGCACTTAGCCGGTTTTTGTTTTGTTGACAAACTGACAAGGTATGTGCCAGCAAGAGATTTTAAGCTCTAAAAGAAACTTTCATCAACTGGATGTATAGTTTTATTCGTTACTTAACAAATGCTCATTTTATGGGTTCAAAACATATTTTGATGGCTACAATTATTCATTGACATGGAAATAAATTAATAAGGTAAATTCTGAATATGTATGTAAAGAGTGTTTTTTTATAGATTAGTAAAATGGATTCCACGAAAGAATAATATTCCTCTTACATATTATGCCGTTTAGTAAACAAATGACGTCAATTTTGATAGTGATAAAAATGTGGATATTTCGACAGATAGTCCAAAAGGTTTATTTGTGCATGTAATGTTGTCACAAGCGTGTGCCTCGTGTGGTTTAAAAGAAATCTCTTTTTGACGACAAAATAAATAAAAAATAATAAATAAATATGGGAGGACAATTGACACAAAGTCATCTGATCCCAAACTAGGCAAAGCCTGTTCTTTGGGTACCAATAAACATACATACATGGCTAACTAACACCCGGACACAGAACAAACACTTGTGTTCATCGCACAAATGTTTGCCCTAGGCGGGGATTAAACCCGCGGCCCACGGCGTAGAAGGCAGGCTCACTACCAGCCACACCAACGGGCCAGTCAAATGTTTTTTTTTTTTATGTCACAAGTGGCTAAACGAGCAGGTGGGCCACCTGATGGTGACACCCACTGTTTTATTAGTGAAATAATTTGACACTAATAAGACAGCAAAGCTCGTTACCCACCCTGAGAACTAAGATGGAATGTCTCATGTGCCAGTAATTTTCCTGGCTCCCTTGCCCTTCAAACCGAAACACAGCAGTGCAGACACTGCTGCTTCACGGCAGAAAAAAGCAAGAGGGTGGTACTACTAATACTGAAGTGTGTGCTGCCCATGAAACTGAACAACTTTTCCCAAGGAACATACTTTGCTCTAAATACGAAAAACCAAACAAAATACGTTATCAGCTGATGTAGTTTCTATGGGAGGTCAAAAATGTATTTTGTTCAGTTTCATGTGCAGATTCAGACCCTTTAGTATTATCACACCTTTCCATAACACGCTGTATACGAAAGCAGTAGTAGTGGGAGTAGACTCGCTCTATATTCTGTATATTATGACGTTCAATAAATCTTAATATATAAAAGGATAAACTGACTGACTGAGGTATCAACGCACAGCCCAAACGGCTGGACTTAGAGACTTGAAATTTTGCACGTAGATACCTTATACAGTGTAGGCATTCACTAAGGAAGGATTTTGCGAAATTCCACCCCTAAGGGGGTAAAATAGGGGATGACAGTTTGTATGAAAGTCCGTCAGTTTTGAACTTAGGATCTAGAATTTAGGCTGACGACTAAAAATAAAGTTTTGCGTGTCTCAGGGTTTTTGAAAATTCTACACCCTAAGAGGTGAAAAGGGGGATTAAGTTGAAAATCCTTCATTTTCAAAGTAAAATCCACTAAATTTATTATTTAGGCATTAGGGTAGGGGGAGAGGGGCATGGACAGGGATGGTTTGACGGACGGTTGGACAGATGGTTGGACGGACGACAGATAGACGGAAGGGTGGATGGATGGTCAGATAAATAGATAGATAGAATCCCTCGCGGACGAAGTCGCGGGCAACAGCTAGTATTCTATAAATAATCTACATTGCATAAATGAATTTAAAATCTAAAACTCTTTCGTGAAATCCACTTTAAAGGCAAGGCGTTTAGACTCTGATAGTGTCAGTACCTTTCTTTTAAAAGACGAATAACATTTCATGCTATAAACCACTGCTTTCACACCTTCTCTTCAGTAAGTACACATGTGCTTCTTCAAATGGTATCAAACACGTTATTTTTGGCGTTTCTAACATTGTAAGTTCTATAATGCAATATAGCACTTGTAGTGTTTCCTTCGATTTCTGCAGTGCCTGTAAATCACAAGAAAAAAGTTAGATGCGACGCAGTTCCATTTCAACACATCTTTTGTGCCATTTCCTCACAATATTTGTTTGCCTTTAAAAATGTTGAATGACTGGGTACCTGTGAAACTTGGCGGAAAAACGACTATGATCTGGACCAATGATCTTAGAAGACGTACGTTGTTTTTAAAAGACCTATCCAACGACACCCCACGCTATGGGGTAGACAATAAAAAATAAATTCATCCTCACTTTACTTGTAGGGGGAGGTACCCTTAAAAAACTATTTAAATATTTTTCAAAATTTTATTCTACAACTTTGTCGGCGAGGATGAAATGTATATCCACAGAGCAGAAACAAGCAGTGTATATCCGTATAAAATTTCAGATTTCTAGTACTAAGGCTCTCTCAGCTAAGCCGCGGACCCCGCGGACAGGCTGACGGACATGACGAAACTATAAGGGTTCCTTTTTGACTACGAAACCCTAAAAATGACATTAGATTCTAGATATAAATTGTATAAGTGGCTCATGCTGGTACTGCTACTACTGTTTTTAGAAAATAACACCATTTCATAATATAAACTTACCGCCACAGCTTTTGCCTTCAACTCCGGCTTCGTCTGCATCTGTTTCTTCAAATGATTCATTTCTTGCGGCGTATACCCGACCAATTTGGAAAGCACGTCACTCGTAAAGTCCGCATCTAGACTTCCCGTACCATCTACAATTGTACATTTCAAACTCCAGCCGTCTTTACCTACTGACAACTTCGACAGTAACTTCATTATTTGTGCTTTAACTCTAAATACCCTCCCTGCTTTATCTTTATCTGGTAGACTATTCAACTGTTTTATGTACACAAATGGTTCTGCTGAAATTGGTACCGGACCTTTTCTAACAATATTTGTATTAACATGTTCTTGAGCATCAATTCTTGCTTCTACTTCTCTTAAATAATCTTCATCTTCAAGGAATAGATCGTCGTCGTTGGGATAATCATCTGCAGTGTTCATTAAATCTGTTTTAGGTTTTTTGCCTGGATTGAATATGGTATCACTTGACGGTCTTTTAGTTCCACTATCGAATTGCTCTTCGATTGCTGCTATTTGGTCAATATCTATGTCGTCATCGGCGAAACTGGTAGATGGTATTGGAATGCCTGCTACTCGAGCGATTGGTCGTAGGTTTTCTATAGGACGTTCATCGAATGCTGGGGCTACTGAAGGTTGTGCTGAAGGCATTTGGGCGTGAGGTGTGGGAATTTCGCTGTTACTTACGTGACTTATAGTTGTGTTTTGTGCATCTGTAACATTTCATTTGTTACTATAGAATTATTATAATAAAACGAAAATTATTTGTTATTTGCAAAAACCCATTATGGATTATTTTGGTCTGAATAATTCAAGTCTGTAACTGAAAAGAAACATAGGTCGAAAGATTAGAAATATTTTAGGTTTCCCAATTCCCATAATAAACCTTGCGCCACCAACATCATATCGTGGTAGGTTGTAAGAAGACTGGATGACCAATTTTGTTTTAATTTTCGAAAAATTTCTTTTCATGAAATTGTTAAGTTTTTTGGTATGAATTCTTACAAGCTCTTGAGTCTTGTCGTTGGAGTATCATACTAAAACTATTTTTTGCAGGCATATAAGAAGAGCGATTTTAGACCGCGATAACATCGGATGAAAGTCTGGTTTTCAGTGAAGAGGTAAATCACTGTGTGTTGGTGTGGGTGGTGACTATCTTTTTTGACAATGTTCTGCAAGAGTCTAGATTGGCATAACAGATTGAGTATAGATTACTAACATAGTTTTAAGGCTTACTAACCCATATGGATCATGTTGTCCGAAATAAATAGTTTTTATTTTATTTTTATAATGTAAAAGGAAGTCAGTAAAAAATAATAATATTTTCTTTCCAATTTGACTGCATTGTGCGCAGTGGCACCCTCATCCAAATTTCTCACTACTTAACATAAAAAATAAGATAGAAGTTTATCTAAATCTCTTGACCTGATTCATCAACGCCGAGCCGTAACCGCACAGCATAATACAGTCCTACAGTTTAGCCATGAGATACATGGAGATACATAAAAATTTTTATTCGAGCTAATGAAAAGATAAAACACGTGTTTAATCATTTTTGAAAAAATTAAAAAATTACGAATGAAAGTTTCCATGAAAATCCTTTAGTTTTGAAACAAGATGCATAAAAACTGGATGAAAATAATAAAACAAACATGTTCCAGTATTTTTGAAAAATCATCCCCCAAAGGGTTGAAGTGAGTGTGTATGAAAATCCTACAGTTTTGACATGAGATGAGCTAATGAAAAAACCAGAAATTGTTGGCCCCCAAGCTCCGTAAGTATAGTGAATTTTTATTTTGGTTTTATGTAAAAAAAAGTTGTGATGAGGGCGCCACTGTACCCATCAATGAAAGGTAAAAATTACATTGTGTTCAAAGAATTATAAAATTATACGTTATCATAATATACCAATGAGTTTTCCGCATGATGAATTTGGTTGATGCATGAGAATATTATATTCAGGGTGTACGACCTCTCCGGGTGGGTGTGTGACCTCTCCATACAAATTGCTTACTAAGATCGAACACTTTGTATGGAGAAGCCATTTTCTTTTTATTTCCCAAACATGTTTCTTTGGGAAAGTTGTTCAGTTTCGTTGACTGAACACGCCCTTTCAGTTTTCGGTAGACCATCCCTTACATAAAACATTAATTCAGTATTTTCGTTGAACTTACCTTGTGTCATGGGCAAGCCGAGTTTTGTGGATATCAAACCAGCTAGGGAGTTAGATATAGCTATTTCCTGCACCTCACCACCTAGCAGCTCTATGTTGCTTTCTGTGAGAAGAATGACGCCTCGACGGCATTCCACTGGACCTGAAGACAGACCAACAGCGAACATGCATAAATTTTTTTAGTCGCATTTATTAACAAAATATGAAAATACCGTCGTAGAGTTGACAAAAAGTGAAATTTAAATTTAAATCTGCTAAGAAATACGGCCGACTAAGCATTTAAAACTATGCGCCGATTAGACAGAGAGATCCGACACGGACAGTGACTTCACATGGCACTACAGCGGACATATAAACTCCGTGTTAAATATTTAGTTTTGCTAGAAAGAGACAAAAACAAATCTTAGATGGCTTATATCTTTTTTTATTTCACAGTTAATCGAAAAATTGATTAACTAAACTGTTTATTACATGAATGAGGATAAATTTTAAACTAATAAAATTCATGCATGTCCCATTGGTGCAATAGGTGCCTTCTGCGCCGTAGTACGCGGGTTTGATTTCTGCGCAGGACAAACATTTGTGTGTTGAACACAGGTGTTTGTTCTGTGTCTGCGTGTTATTTACCTGTTTATGTATGTGTTATTAATTTTTTTGTTTATTTCAACGCTTATTCGTACCAACAAATTTTGCAGCCATGACGCTAAGACCAGAGTATATTTGATTGAAAGATAACATTATCATAAAAACAGAAAAAAGAACATAAAAGATAACATTGTTTTACAAAATTGTCTTTTCCGACAGCTTTAGCCGATTCCTTTTGACATAGCTGCAAAATGTGCTGGTAAGCGTTGGAATAAGTGAAAAAAAATTATTTACTTATTTATTATTTATTAATGAAAACTTACATTAACAGCTTACGCTAAACATGGATCGTAGGCATTTGTTTTGTGTCTGGGTGTTATTTACCTATTAATATATGTACATCAGTCTCTGTTATCCATAGACAGGAAAAGGGCAGGAGTTAGACTTCTTAGACTCCATTTTCTTTATAGCTTTTTTATTTATATCTTTCAACAAACGTAACATCAGAGTTTGCTGTTCATTATCACAAATCAATGAATTCTGTTATTGAATAAAAAACATAATTCCATTTTGTTTTCTTACAATACCTTCAGTCCTATTAAGACCACGTCCCTATAAGGCTCATAATGAGCCGCTCACTGTCTGACTCCAGTACGCCTCCCTATATATTCTAAGCGGAGTGTTCATTTAGCGCGTACTGTACGCAGTTTGCGGCGTTTCGCTTGCGGATTCATTCAGTGGGCAGCTGAGTCGCTGCGAACGATGCTCGAGGTCGGCGGCTCAGTCAGCTTACTACGCCGCTCAGAGTCTGTCAGCGGACAATCAGCCGCTCACTGTGAAGCTAATGGGGACGCGCCGTAAGACCCCATATTCTTTATACCTATTGTATTTTATTTGTATCTTTTAACAAAGTAAACATCAGAGTTTGTTCTTCATTATGATAATTCAATGAACATAAAACATATAATAAAGTAAGTTGCAAATAAAGATTTATTTATTATTTATTTAATATAGGGTGTAAAATAAAGTACGATGACCCTTGTAAGGGTTAATTCTACAGCACTAATAAATAGATTGTATAAAAAATTGAAAAAAAAAAAAACATTTTCTTAAAAAAAGTAGTTTTAGCTCAAGAAGATGTGCAGCACCTTCAGGGTTAAATTACCTCTATTATCAGCTGGTGATGCAGACAGAGGTGACATCTTTTAGTGATGTAGAATCACCCCTTAAAACAATCATTATGTTGTACTTTTCTTACACCCTGTATAATTTAAAGAACTTTTATTGAATATGAAACATCCTTCCATCCAAAACACCTTCAGTCATATTAGGTCTTTTTTATGAAACTGGCTTTCTCTATTAATTTTCAGAAGGCTTAGCACAAGCCCCTACATAAAAATATATCTTAGGCCAAATGTCATATTTTGACTTATAATGGTGATGATTCTGGCAGACAAAAAATAAAACTAAACTAAATTTGACATGCCTAAAAATGTTGCTATCTTTTTTCGAACCTATAGTGAGTAACAAAGACAGCACTTTAAGGCCCGTCAAATAAAGTTTAGTTTTAGTTTGTCCAAAGATTTCGGACCTCCTTGCTTCGCTCGGAATAGATACCTTGCTAATTTATTTTACTATGGGATGACATCTGCCAACATGTCCCAAATTTTTATGTCAAATCATCAATGATCACTAGGAAATATTCAAAATAACCCGTCAAATCCATAGAACGACGCCTTCACTACCTTGTGACAACTTATTTCTTTAATCCTCCTTCTAATTACCCTCCCTCATTTTTCTATGAGTTTGTCTCTGCCAGATTCGACACCAATGGCACCAATCACAGATCAGAAATAAGTCTAGATGACTCAAGTGTACCTACTTTGCGTGCCCGAACCCGTGGCCCAAACTAAGCTCAAAACGCTTATTTTTGATCTGTGGCACCAATGTATGAAGCAAACATCAATTTTCTGGTAAGGTAATAAAAGCAATACCTTTGATAAGTGCTTTGCAGCCAGGAGTGATGTCACAGCTGATATTCCTCATAGGTTTGTATTCTATAGCTGATATCTCTTGAACCCCATCAGTGAGATATAGTTTTATCATCCTGGAAATTATAAAAGATACAATAGTACGTCCGCTTTAAGAATTCAGAAAGTCATAAATGCAAAAAAAGGTGTGGGTTCAATCCCTACCCAGGGCAAACATTTCTGTGTTGAACACAAGTGTTTGTTCTGTGCTGGGTGTTATTTATATTATGTATATCAGTTCTCTGATAGCCATAGTACAGGCTTTGCCTAGTTTGGCATCAGATGACTGTGTGAATAAAAAAAATATTAAAAAATAAATTGTGTCAAGCTTGTTGTCTTGATGGTACATAGATGTTTCGTTAAAATTTATTTACCTGTGGCTTGGTATTTTATCTTCGAATGTGGTAGTGGCCTCTATATTCTCCGTGTTAACTTTTTGAAGTTTAAGATATTGCTGGTATGCTGGTGTACCTGTATTAGTTAGACAATAATGGAAATAAAGTAGGTATGCAAAGGTGTGGTGTAATTTATACAGTGTAAAAAGAATTAGGAAACTTTATTGTCTTCAGTTTTTGGTTTTTGTCTGAAAGCGGATGCAGAGCCCTCTAAAAAACAACCGAGGATGACCTCTAAAAAACAACTGTAATGTAGGTGTAGAATACTTTTATGTAAGTATCTTTGTATTAAATACTTCATAAGTCAAATTGCAAAATCGGTTAATACATTGGATGCCTTTATCCTCATACATAAAAGGTCTTTACTCCTACTCTTACTGCAATATTTGAGTAGGAGTTAAAACCTAAAATATATATAAGGATAGAAGTTATCATCACAGCTACCATTTAACAACTTTTTTAGCCTTACCGTATAAAGGGGTAAAAAATTACCAAAGTAGTTTACAACAAAAACAAGATTTCTTTTGCAATCTCTGAATGCGGAATTAGAATCACCCTTTATAAGGAATATTATAATTATTGTTGCACCTTACCCAACGCTAATAGATGTTAATTAATCTGCCCATGAAACTGAACAACTTTCCCTAAGAGACAGGTCAAAACATGAAAAGAAATTTTTGACTTTCCATGGAAACTGAATCAGCTGATAGCACATTTTGTATGGGAGGTCAAAAAATTTTTTTTGGTATTTCAACCTATGTTCCTTAGGAAAAGTTGTTCAGTTCCATGGGCAGAATAACATCCTTCAGGGTTGATATACACTTTCTGTTACACCTTGTAAGATAAATATAAAAAATGATTGGAACTTCTTCACCAAGTACTTTAGTGCCTCAAACCAGGGTTTGTAAGGAGATCATCCTAATAACCCTCACTATAAGATGAAGACTGTAATTTTGGTGCAGTTTATTATTCATGTTTGAGCAATGTGTTTACAAAAATATTCATAGTGCTTACCTATGTCAATGGCAGCATTAATTTGCAAAGTAAATCGCCCATTCAAAGTAGTTTTCTGTTTGTTCTTCAAATTGGCCGGCAAAGAACCTGGACAGATGTCTTTCAAGTCATTCAACAACCACTGTTCTTTGGCTAAGTTTTTTATTTCATTGTCACTGTAATTGCTACTGCTGTCTTCTGTTAGATACTCTATACACCTGAAATTTACGTTGTATTAATAAATAAAAACATAAATAAAAGGGCTTACAGGAAAAAAATCAGTTTAAAACCAGCATACCCAGTGAGCCACTCATCGTCGACATTCATGCAATTGGAAGACAAATAGCTGCGTACAGAGTTTTTTAGAGATTCTGCAGACATTTTTAAAGTAGAGAAGGTTATTATTTATTTTATGATTCCTGAGAATGTGCTGAAATCTCTGATTATCCATTCTTTCGTTCCCTCTAACCCCAGATTAGTAAGTTTATCCCTTAGATTATGAATAACGGCAGCTTTATGGTTTATCCTCTCTCTAACAACATTCACATCGGTGACATTTCGGTTACAAAATTTTATTATTGCTACACACAGAAGCTCAAAAAGAGAGAAAGAAGAAAAGATTGCTTGGCGCTAAAGGGCCCCATACAAAGCCCTGCCTGCAGGGCCCTGCTTGCAGTGCCACTGCCAATCGTACTTTGTGTGGGCATGCAGGGCCGACAAAATGGCCGTTACATCGGCCCTGCAACACCACACACGGTACGATTGGCAGTGCGCACTGCAAGCAGGGCCCTGCAGGCAGGGCTTTGTATGGGGCGTTTAAGTTGGCGCTATATCTTTCTTACTACTCAGTTGTTGCTATGATATTTTTTCGATATTAGAGTGGTTCTTACATTGTCGATAAAATAAATAACGCAAAGATTTTGATAGAGGTCAGTGTTTTGGAAACTACGCCAATGAAATAACGTTATCTAAGGGAGTATGTGTTCTTTTAAAAACTAATATTTAAAATGGCAACACTAATAAATAACAGAAATATTGCTTCCAAAAAAATATTTGAGAAAGTTAATTATAAAAACTTTGATGGGGTATTTTCGCACTATTATTGAAGTTCAATCTTGATATTTTCCAAGATAAAAAAGCATAGGCTGTGGTAACAAATTGCTACGAAATAATGGCAAGAAATTTTTGAGTGAACAAAAATAGTGCTGCCAACCTTGCCCATTTAAAGCTGTATCTGCAAAGTATCTGGTATTTTCTGCTTGTCTGGCCAACAAATCGAAATTAGAAATAGTTTTTATACTAATAAAAGGTTATCAGGAATTAAGATTTTAGTAAAATAGCCAGCAATATCCTTATTTAACAGAAAAATATCAACATACAGGTTGACTGGAAATTAGTGGCTATGGCTTTAAGGGTGATTCTCCAATTCCAGTCGAAATTACTATGAGACCTACTGTCCCAAAGTTAACCCTTTCCAAGTAATTCATACTTTAAAAAAAATATAGGTATGAAGAACAAGGAATATTAAGTATGAATAACTTGGAAAGGTTTAACTTTAGGACAGTAGGTCTCATAGTAATTTCGACTGAATTGTCCTATTCTATCACCCCTTAAAGCCATAGCCACTAATTTCCAATCACCCTGTATAACCGAAGTTTTTTATAGAAAAGTCTGCTATTTGAAAAATTTAAGGCACTCAATTTTTTTTGACACCTTTTGGTGGTTTCTTTGTTTCTTCTTAAGTAAACGGTGTATTTTCTTCAAAGCAGTTTCATTTGAAAGCTAGAAAGTGTAACATAAAAAAATTCAACCAAAAATAATGTAATGATATATGTAAAAAAAAACTAATAACTTTTAATCTATGTCTGATGTTTTGTTAATTTTCATGATCTTGTCGACAAGTTCTCCAAAATAATTAGCAGTCTATCCCTTCTCCTTGATAGGATATTCATCATTTAATAGGTATTCCTGTTCATAAACAAAAGTCTCACCATCCTTCATTATATTAACATCTCACCCTCTGAAATAGATTGGTTTCGATCGTATCTCTACGGTCACCAGCGGTGCGTGAAGCCCAACGATGCTCCATTGGACAACATAGCCCCTAGATGAGGCAAAAGAAGCTGTTACCGCAATTAATAATGTTTTACAGCGATAAAACCTGGGCTCAAACATGTGGTTTGCTTGCTAGCCCTAATAATAAGTCTCAAGCGATACAGCTAGTAACAGCTAGTATATATATAATAAGACCTAGGAATTCTAACCGATCTATCACAGAAACTTTCTCCAAACGACCGACCAGCTGCTAGCTCCAACAAAAAACCAAGTGAACTGATTAACCAGATGGCATTAGCGATATTAAGAACTTCATTTAATTTACAACTGTCAGAACCAAGTGCTTCTACAGGATGTAACAAAAAGGGTATACCAACCCCGAAGGATGTGAATCTGCACATGAAACTACTTAACAACAAATTTAAATTGCAATACTTTTAAAAAATGTAATGTAATTAAGGGGACTCTAGGTCTGTTTAGTTCTAGTATCAATTTTAAATGTTTTTTGAAGACTGTTTGTTCCTTAATAAACTAAAAAAAAAATCATAATTCAACAAATTGATTGAACCAATGTACATTTTTTTTTGTTTCATTTCATTATTTATTTAAATTAAATCCCTTTAGAGCCCCGTTGACTTTTGTTAATGAATGAGAATAGGTACTAATTTAAATGGTGAATATCAAAGCAACGAAAAAAGAAAGAATGCTAGTTATTTAATTTAGGAGAATTTGTAGATTATCGAACGTCCTAGAAGAAACAAAGAAAATACCAAAAGATGTCATAAAAAAGAAATAAGCACACCTTTAATTTTTAAATACCAGACTTCTAAAAAAAAATTCAAGTTTTTACAGGTTTTCTTATATTCGCATATTTCGTTTGATCAAGGTTCGACAACAACATTTTTTTGTCATTATTATTTGGCAATCTTCAACCCATATTTGGGGACATTTCTGCCAGTGTCGTGTTCTAGAACATTCTTCAGTTATTAGAATATTCACTGTAGGTAATTTGAACTTAAAAAAATTACGAAATTAATGTTCCTTTCGTAAAGCAATAGTGGACTTTACAAAGGAAAATGTCCTTGACTTTTTGAGACAACACACAGGGCTTATACACGAGATCACTTGAAATCTTCAACAGCTGCGCACTCCGTAGAAAGGCAATTTACTGTTTAATACACTGTCTTTATTAGGTATCCACTAAATCTACATCTACACTAATATTATAAAGAGGAAAGATTTGTACCTATTTTTGTATGTTTGTATGTTTGTAATGAATAGGCTCCGAAACTACTGGACCGATTTGAAAAATTCTTTCTCCATTAGAAACCTGCATTATCCGGAATGAACATAGGCTATAAAATATTTTAAAAAAGTTAGGGTTCCGTATGAAAACTTCGATAATGTAACCCAAGGTGTGAAAAAAATACTAAATAGCATCCTTATATCGAGTACGCTGCCGAAACTATTAACAATAGAGCAAAGTAATGTACTACAAAATTATAGAAGCCATCAATATCTACAAAAAAGTCCGCGATACCATATGTCTAACTATTACAGTTATGTCACAATAACTACTTTTTCATGTTAAAATATGTAATAGTAACGCCGGTACAAACTATATAGGCCACATTATTCGTACCTATTAATCCTTATCCAAATAAATGATTTCGTATTCAAGACTATATCAGTACCTGTAAATAACTTTTTGAGTTATACAAATCGGACATACCATTCAAAAGTTATCATGAGTGTAATCGTTATCAAAATTGAAATTAAAGAAACAGCTCCCTAAGTGACTGTAATGGTTTTATCTACAACAGAGAATAGACACGAAAAATTTGACTGGTCAAGTGCGTGTCGTTCCGTGTGGTAGCGGCAAAGAATAGTGCCAACCCATCTCAACCTGTAGGTGTCGTAAGAGGCGACTAAGGGTTTACAAACCGGAAGATGGGCAGCGACATCTTTCCGTGTATCGCACCATCTTACCAACAACCGCGGTCCATGGTGCCAGCCTTAATGCTAACAAGCGTGGTGACTAAGATACTTCCCCTCCACATTCTTCTAGCAAGGGCTCGAATTCTGGAGGGAGCTCCCTGTCCTGTAGTGGACGTATTATGGGATGTTATGATGGTTTTGATGAAGTGCGTGTCGGCTCGAGTGAATTTAATGCACTTCTGCGTGACTAAGATGGTATGACTGCCCATAACTAGGACAGTATTTTTACCTTAGTGGTACGGAACCCTCGGTGGGAGTCCAACTTGCGCTTGGCTGGTTTCTTTAGTAACCCCCGATGCAACAAGAACCTATATCTACCCGTGCGAAGCCGGGGCGAACCGCTAGTCACTAAATATATAGAAAACTAAATTTCAAACGAGCAGGCAAACTTCCACGCCGAGTTCCTGCCAAAAAGTCTTCGACAAAATGTAGATTATCTCAATTTAATACTTAAAGGTGGCAGCCCCAAACGCAAAAAAGCTTGCCGATATTTTCATCTGTTTTCATCCATCTCCCTCGTAAATTCTGTAGGCCGATTCGGAGTGATTTATTTCCTCTATGGGCCGATTGACAACAAAAGGCGATATTTGGAGCATTGTTATTTTAAATGTTTCTCTTCAAAGTGTCGTAAACGGAGAGCCTGTAATCGTGATTTACATAGTGGAGGAAAAAATATGAAGAGGCGTAATGCCGATACTGGCAAGATGCGGCGCCCAGTAAAGCGCACGAAGATCACCGAAGGAATGTACGGAAAGTGAGTGGAAACGAGTTCTTTTTCAATAAACCCTTGCTTTATTACTCTTCCAAAAACTATTAGACACCATTTGGTCCATCTACTGATAATGGAAACACGACAAACCTGGGCTCATAGAATTCGTGTGGGTAGTATAGTACCATCTGGTGATAAAGTCATGGTGTGAAGAAAAAAAGCATAAAAAAACTAGACACGTGTTTCCAGAGGTCTTTTTTGTATTGTTAGATACCTATTATGTGGTTCAAATGCACACAGTTTCTCATGTTCATGTGAGAAAATGTTTTTTTTTTCTTTTAGTGGCTCTGCTTTCAGTTTTCTAAGTTTTTGTGTGGTTCACATGAGTAAACTTCTACTTTTAATTAAGTAGGTTACTCTTCTACCTACAGTATTTGATATTTGATATGAAAATTTACTATGAATTAGTTCAAATGATAAACAATACACAAAACCCATATAACAAAAATAGTATTGAAATAAATTAAATAAGTATTATTTATGTGTAGTAGACTTAACTTATATCATCAAAATATATTAATAAATAAAAACACAGCTAGACAAAATAAAATCCTGTTTTCTCCAAGATCTATAAGGGTTTAGGCACCCTCATACCTTTGGCAAGCCTGACGTACTTTGTCATCAGAGTTTTCAAGTAAAAATTTTAAGGTAGCAGCATGACCTGACGGATTAGCATCCTTTCCGAAGAACAGAAAAGTCTTATATCAAACCAATAATTGCATATGAAATAGCATTAAATTCATAATTATTGCGCATCTACTGAGAATTTACTGTATGTTAGTAGAAATACATCTCATTTTAAATAGCTCATTACCTGTGAAGAGTTACGAAATAAAATAGTGATATTTAAAGGGTGTTTCTGAGAGTTTTTGTTATATGAAGAGAAAAAAAAAAAATACATACATACATACATAACATCACGCCTCTTTCCCGTCGGGGTAGGCAGAGACCACAGTCCTCCACCTGCTACGATCTTGACATACCTCCCTTGCTTCCTGTACTTTCATCAATCCTTTCATACATGCTCGTCGGTTTAGGGGGGAACTTTTAACCTTGCCTTTATTCAGAATGTCCTGAATTTGGTCCTGGTACGTTCGCCTAGGCCTTCCCCTTCCAACGTTTCCATTCACTCTCGCCTGGTAGATCTCTTTCTTCAGTCTTCGTTCATTCATCCTCTCTACATGACCAAACCATCTCAGCATCCCTTTCTCGATTTTGGTCACTACGTCTTCTTTTACACCACATCGTTCTCTTATCACACTATTTCTAATCCTGTCACTCAATTTAACACCAATCATACTCCTTAGCGCTCTCATTTCCACTGAATTAATTCT
The DNA here is from genome assembly GCA_947532105.1 of Athrips mouffetella. Taxonomy (NCBI): domain Eukaryota; kingdom Metazoa; phylum Arthropoda; class Insecta; order Lepidoptera; family Gelechiidae; genus Athrips; species Athrips mouffetella. The sequence continues at coordinate 2,839,647 of OX383976.1, read as the reverse complement.
ACTTTCATGCTTCTTCTGCCATACCCAGCTTTCACTGCCATACATCAGTGTTGGTACCAAAACACCCCTATGAACAGCCAAATGAGCCTTGTGAGACTCCTTCTGACTCCTCATAAAGGTGTGCAGGGCACCATTCACCATGTTTCCAGCATTCACTCTTCTTTCAATAACAATTGACAAATCGTATTGATGCTAAGATGTATATCCAACACAATGTATATTGTTAAGGAATAATAAACTATGAACTAACTATGAACTTTCACACTTTCCATCTCTCGTAAACTTTGAGCCCCGATACACAACCTCCTTCAGTTGTTCATAATAATAATAATTAATGATAATTATCTTATCTTATCTAAAAAACAATATAATTTTATTAAGTAGGTGGAATGCTTTCTTGATACTGGCAGGAAATTTCATATGAGCTTATTGTTTTGCCTATGACTTAAGCTCAAGTTACACAGAGGCGGTATGATTGCGAAAGCGGTCCGGGGCGGTTTGGCGGGAACAAAATACCGCGCTGCGACCGCTTTTCAATGTGACAGGGTGCATATGAACTCATACTTTACAAAAAATACCGGCCCCGGAACGCTTCCGCTACCGCCTCTGTGTGACGCGGGCTTTATGTATGTCGTACTGTCCTTTTTTTAAAGAATGTGAATCTGCTAATGAAACTAAACAACTTTCCCTAAGGACCATAGATATGAAAAAAACTTTTTACCTCCCATGGAAACTGAATCAGCTGACAATAGCGCATTTTGTATGGAAAGTCAAAAATGTTTTCCTATTTGAATTATGTTACTAATGGAAGTTGTTCAGTTTCATGAGCAGATTCATATCCTTCAGGGTTGGTGTCCCTTTCTCTTAGACCTTGTAAATTTATTTAATATTTGTAATGTAAAAGCCAACCAGTGTGATGTCACAACATGATGCATATTGTGTACCTATAAGAACTCAGGCAAAAATGTGGCAAGCAAATAAAGAAGTTCAATTACATATCTGAGAGTTTCATAGAACAGGAAACACTTTTTATTGTATTCCAGATCTTAGCGCAATGATAAAAATAAATAAAACAGTCAGTTACAAGTCGGACTCGCGTGCCTAGGGTTCCAATATATCTGTAGTATTTTCAGAAGCAATAAAGTCCATTTTTAGGATGCAAAACTAAATTTATTTGTAAAGGATTTTTGCAGATTTCTAAAAAACTGTGCTACTTAGAGAGATTGTTTTATTTCTTCTGTAGTATTTGCATAAACCTCTTGCGGGCAAAGGCCTCCCCCAGCTCCTTCCATTGTTTTCTGTCATTAGGTATTGTTGTCCATCCTCTCCCTGCTGTATTCTTTATCTCATGCACCCACCTTCTGAGTGGTCTCTTTACCTCTTTTCCTATTGCTGGTGAACCAAAATAGCATTGTTTTGGACCATTTTTCTCTCCATCTGGCTGAGTGAACTGCCCACTTCCATTTAAGTTTTCTAATTGTTACTGTTATATCTTTAGTTTTTGAATACAACTCTTTTGATAGTTGAAATTCTGATTTTGTCTGATAATCTCTTTTCCCATCATACTCCTTTCGTTTTCGGTTGCGCATTTTGTGTAGTGCGCAAGTCTGGCAGCAAGTGCGAAAGTTTAAAACAAACCTAAGGAAGGTAAAACTACAAAGTTTTTTAATGTTAAAAGTGTGTAAAACACACAGATAGATTATCAGATCTTCCATTTAGAACCATTCCACCCTAAGATAGAAATAAAAATTTTAGAAAGTTTGTTTATTTGATGCATTGAAATTCGTAAAACTAAGATTTGTGACGTTTCCGCACCGAAACCAATAACAAGAGAAAAGCGCTGACAAAGTTACGAGCAAAAACAGTACTTAGTGTCTCTTCTGTCGGCGCTGTTCTTTTGTTTTATCGGTATCGGCTCGGAATCGTCGCGGTGGATAAACGCCTCAAAATTCTTAAAACTATAGAAATAAAACTAAAGCGGATAGACCAATCAGAAACACTATGCTGCAATCTAAAACTGGCATTAAAGACGTAAAAAAAAAATGTGCTGAGTTTAAGTGGGTAGGACTGGGCAGGACATATCTGCCCAGTCGGAAAAAAATGTGCTAAGCTGAAGTGGGTAGGACTGGGCAGGACATATCTGCCGCATGCATCCGGCATGCGGCAGAAATGTCTTGATATATATAGGATAGCTTAGCTAGAGTAGCTACGGAATGGGTGCCAGAGGATGATCACCGCCGTCAAAGGCGACCTTGGAGACGATGGCGCGGCGATTTGAATAACTTTTTAGAAAACTGGCCATTGGAGGCTCAGAGCAGAACTAGAACAGAAGCCTTTGCCCAGCTGTGGGACACTGTATAGGCTACATAAAAAAACGAAATAAATGAGAAGATCTGTGTGCTTATGCAGCAAATATTTTAATATGTGTATTGTTTCAGTTCCCTACTGTACCTGAAGTTTGTGATGGTGTGGGCGACGGTGGTGATGGCAGACTACATGCTAGAGTTCCGTTTTGAGCTGCTCTGGCCGTTCTGGATGATGGTCAGATCTGTGTATGACTCCTTCAAGTATCAAGGCATTGTAAGTACACATTTTTTTTACATTCTTATTCATTGAGCGTTTCGCTAACAAACTGCGCTGCAGTTTGGCGTGCTGTAATTTAAGTAGCTTGTACTTTTAATTTTTATATAAAAAAAAAAAAATTGTCGCTGGGTTTGTATTTCCCGGTTCTGACGAGTATGGGCATAGACGAACAATAAGAAGAACTGACCATCCCTGTTTAGAAATCGTAACCCGGAAAAGTATAAAACTAGATGGCGTTAATAAATTGTTCGGGAAGTTATTATGATTTATCGAGTATTCTGCTACAAAAAATAACCGAATTTCGATGTTGGCTTTTCTCTAAATTGAAACTACATATGTTGAAATTTTGAATGATTTTTTGGCAGAATACATGGTAGACCATAATAAATTTTCAGATTATTTGAAAGTGCCATCTAGTTTCCATGAGTTTTATGCCTTTCAGGGTTACATTTTCTGGTATAGGGATTGTCAGTTGTTCGTCCATGGTATGGGAGATATTACACACAAGGTCATCTGATCCCAAACTAGGTAAAGCCTTAGATTGGTACATTAAAAAAAAGAGAAATTATACCGAAACACAGAACAGACACGTAAGTGTTTTTAAGTTTATTTAGCCCTGGGGGGGGGGGGGTAGAATCCACGACCTATTATTATTATTTGCTCTGCGAGCTGATGCGTGAACATCACTGCACATGTGTTTGTTCATTTTGTAAATGTCTGTCAAGTCTATTTTTGAAAAAAATTCACTGTTGTAGCACTTATCACAGTTTCTGGGTTAATACTTGTTCGTCTACTAGCGACTTTGCGCCACTGTTCGAATGACTTATGATCATTGTGATCTGTAATTGTGTTTTTGTTCCAGGCTTTCTCAGTATTCTTCATCTGCATAGCGTTGACGTCAGATATGATATGTTTCTTCTTCATACCACTACAGTATATATTCTTTGCGGCCAGCACTTATGTCTGGGTGCAATATGTCTGGTATACATGTAAGTATATTTATTTTTTTAACAAAGCACAGGACCATTAATATTGGCACGAAAGAGAGGGAGGCTGTCCACTGCAAGCTAGACAATTTTTTTTTTATGTGGACCACCTGATTGTAAGTGGTCACCACCGCCCATAAAGCCTACTGTCTCATTAGCGGCAAACTTTGACACGAATAAGACACCAAACCACATTGCCTTCCTTGAGAACTAAGATTTTGTGTCTCGTGTGCCGGTAATTTCACTGGCTCCTTTACCCTTCAAACCGAAACACCTCAGTGCAAACATTGCTACTTTACGGCAGAAATAGGCAAGGGGGTGGTACTTTCCCAGATGGACTTTGCACAAAAGCCCTACCACTTCATAGAAGACTTCATGGTTACTATAAAATTGATGTCAAGACAAGCTCGATGACCAGGAGGCACAAACTGGAATGCAAGCGAGTGAAGAGAGACCTTTCAGTGGAACATTATCATCATATCATATAAAACAGATTTTTTTAAATCGAAAATTATGTTTTATAAAGTAAGGATTTGTTTGTTTGTCAGAGTCACTACTACACCTATAATAATTTCTTTTCGTTTATTACGACGCTTATCAACAGATTTTGCAGCTATGTCAAAGCAATCGGCTAAATCTGTCAGAAAAAACAAGTTTGTAAAACAATGTTATTCTTTCCATCAAACATACTCCAGTTGTAGTGTCATGGCTGCAAAATGTGTTGGTAAGCATTGGAATAAACGAAAAAATGGATTATACTATTACTAAAGTAGTGCCAACACATAAGAAGTCTGTTTTGACATTTCCTTATCACAAACACACAGGGTTCATTTTTCTTTGCAGGTTGTAATTTTTCATACCTATTACGATGGCCTTATTTTATACTGTATGGTGCCGGCAAAGAATAGAACCATCCCATACATTCCCGTGGCGAGTCGTAAGAGGCGACTAAGGGTTATAAACTGGAGGATGGGCAGCAGCATCCTCCTGTGTATCATACCATCTTACTTACTGTGGTCATCTACAAATGCGGTCCATGTTGCCAGCCGTAACGCTGACAAGCGAGGTGACTATGGTACTTCCCCTCAAAATTTTTCCAGCAAAAGCTAGAATTCTGAAGGGAGCTCCCTGTCCTGTAGTGGACATTTCATGAGATGTTATGATGACTATACAGTAGAGCAGATTTGAATCTAAAGTTAAACGTGTTTATTTACGAAACAGGTAAATGGGTTTAAGTGTTCATAAATACGGAATTGTTTTGATGCAAATATTCCTAAAATAACAATGACATAGTTGGCCTCAAAACTGCAATGGTACTCGCGTTTATTTATAGCTAACATTTATAGAATTAGCTATTACGTGTATGGTTTTAATTCCGCTTTGCTTTCGATATAAAATCCCACATTAATGTTTTCTTACAGCGCGTTCGGAACACGTCTGTCTATGACGGCTATTTTCCGCGCATGGGTGAGAGGCGGAGAGCCAATGAACGATTCGTTTAACCCCGCGACTCAATTTTTGACTTCTGCGCAATAACGGTCACAGACAGAGTTATTTTGTACGCAGCATTGTACGACGTACAGTCAACGACAGGTGAAGCTTGACACTCGCAGTGCAACTCTAGCCCTTATACGCTTTTCTTTTACGCTGCTATAGCACGATCCGAAACGGCGTAGACTCGCTCTATTTGCATTGTATTCTTCATGACATTCAATAAGTATTCTGTAAAGAATCTACATTGAATAAAATTATCTGAATCTATGATATCTATTGAAATAAGAACGATACAAAGTCCAATGTTTCAAGCTTGATGTGCTCTTGACTGTACGTACACACGCATTACCTTCCTTTTCTGGCTAAATTTCCTCGATTACAGTTCTACAGAAGCTATTCTGAAAATAGTATTCCACTAGCTGTTACCCGCGACTTCGTCCGCGTGGGATTCTATCTATCTGACCATCCATCCATCCACCTTTCCGTCTACTGTCGTCCGTCCGTCCATCCAACCATCTGTCCAACCCTCCGTCACACCATCCCTGTCCCTGCCCCTCTCCCCCTCCTCCCCCTCATCCTCCCTCTCTATTTCCCCCTCCCTCTCCTCCCTCCTCTCCCTCCCTCTCCCTGTCCCTATCCCTACCCCTTACGCCATCTTAACCGCTATACCTATCCTCATATAATCATAGAAACAACACCCATATTGATTTTTAGACCCTACCCAACTGAACTCCATCCCCAGGGGATGATGGTATTTCACGTTCACCACGTTGGATTTCAAAATTGTTGTAGTTGTCGTAATCAGCAACCAAATAAACCATACAAACGATACCCATATCCACCCTTCCGTCTATCTGTCATCCGTCCGTCCGTCCAACCATCTGTCCAACCGTCCGTTACACCATCCCTGTCCCTGCCTCCTCTCCCCCTCCTCCCCCTCACCCTCCCTCTCCATTTCCCCCTCCCTCTCCTCCCTCCTCCCCTTCCCTCTCCCTCCTCCCCTTCCCTCTCCCTGTCCCTCTCCCTACCCCTAACGCCATCTTAACCGCTATCCCTATCCTTATATAATCATAGAAACAACACCCATATTGATTTTTAGACCCTACCCAACTGAACTCCATCCCCAGGGGACGATGGTATTTCACGTTCACCACGTTGGATTTCAAAATTGTTGTAGTTATCGTAATCAGCAACCCAATAAACCATACAAACGATACCCATATTGGTTTTTAGACTTTTTTACCCTGTTCCCTTTTTTAGGGGTTGAATTTGGGGTGGAATTTCAATAACAACCACGTTGCATAGAATTACAACCCTTATGCCTAAATAATAATTATGTGGATTTTACTTTGAAAATAAAGGATTTTCAACTTCATCCCCCTTTTCACCCTTTAGGTTGTCGAATTTTCAAAAATTATTAATATATTAATTAACTATTAATATTAATATTAATTTTTAGTCGTTAGCCTAAATACAAAATTTGAAGATCCTAACTACAAAACTGACGGACTTTCATACAAGCTTTCATCCCCTATTTTACCCCCTTAGGGGTGGAATTTTGTAAAACCCTTTCTTAGTGCACCCTAAGACCTCACGAAAAACCTACATGCCAAATTTGGTATTTCTAGACCCAGCGGTTTGGGCTGTGCGTTGATATGTCAGTCAGTGAGTCAGTCACCTTCTTCATTAACATTAAATGCGTTTTCCCGTGGGAATGAAGTGTTTTCCCGCGGTAAAAAGTAGCCTATGTGTTATTCCAGGACCTAACCTATATGTGTGCCAAGTTTCATTAAAATCCATTCTTCTTCATTAACATTAAATGCGTTTTCCCGTGGGAATGAAGTATTTTCCCGCGGTAAAAAGTAGCCTATGTGTGATTCCAGGACCTAACCTATATGTGTGCCAAGTTTCATTAAAATCCATTCAGTAGTTTTTACGTGAAAGAGGAACAAACATCCATACATACTTACAAACTTTCGCGTTTATAATATTATTAGGATAGGATAGGATTTGTAGGATAGTAGGATAGGAAGGATTAGTAGGATTCTTTGCTATTAATTGATTGTAGTATTTATTTATTTTTATTTTAACAATGTATTTATTTACTTTATAAGTCAACCAACGCCTTAGACTGCACACTTTGTTTTTGTGGCTAAAAATTACTCTCATAATTGTCTTAATTTGTTTGTAATTTAAAAATCCCTTATTTAGTTGTAACGGTCGTCTGGTCTGCCGCGATACAGGGGCTTACCTAGTGTGGGGGCTATGAGCAATTCATTTTGTAATTTATTATTGGAAAATAAACATTCCTATTCCTCGTATATTTTCATTAGATACTCGGAGCTGTAAAGAAAAAGGGTCGGTCGGTATTCTGCCATTTCATAATTCATAACATCTCGTGGAAAGTCCACTGCAGAACAGGGAGCTCCCTCCAAACCGCCAGCAAGAACGCGTGGTACTTAGGAGATTTGCCATAGTCACTACGATTGTAAGCGCTGCGGCTGTCGTCCGCTGTTGTTGGTGACCGCAGTTAAGATGGTACGATACACAGAAAGATGCTGCTGCCCAACCTCCGGTTCATAATCCTTTAGCCGCCTCTTACGACACCCATAAAAATAGTTGATTTGCCGGCACCACACGGATTATGCCATTGCGCCATTTTTCCCATGCAATAATGAAATCAACCTAAACATAAATATATTTGAAATATTTTTATTTTATTTAAGGACTGCCATTAGCGAATAACATTAAAAATGTTTTTTTTTTTTCAACTCGAAATCTGTCTGCAATGATGGACTAGTTGAGCTAGTACAGCTAATGCTTACTAGGTGGCAGCACAAAAGCAATTAACGTTGAAATGCGTATAGAGGTCGCAAAATTTCACAACATCAGGCAGGACCACAGTAGCCTAGTTGGTAAAGCGTCTGCGGTACTTACGCAGAAGACGCAGATTTGCATCCTGCCTGTGGTTGTAAAATTTTGCGATTTTCTATTTTGTCGAATGACATAACACTTATATTTACAAATTACTTCTAAAGCGTAATTCAATGTACTGCTTGTTAAGCCAGCCACAATATGCACTTGACGGCTGTCACTATGGACCTATTACGATCACTACGGTTTGTTACTCGAATACATTGCACACACTGCTTTCATTAAATATAGTCGGATTATTTCTTAAACCGATCGTTGGCGCGCCTACGTCAATTAAATTGCTTTCGAACTCCAAACAAACCTAGAAAATCCTACGACAATCCACCGAAAACGATTCAGACAGTTGTTAATTGAATTTGACGTTTAATTTGACGTATCGCACACGCTGCACTACCTCATTTTCGTGTGCAATGATAGCGTCTTTCTTAGTTAAGGTTCTCTCTCATGGTCTTATAGTTAAGGTTTACTTGTTACATGAACCCTGCAAGGGTGTCGCAGAAATAAAAATTGGATTTACTAGCTGAACTAAAATTAAAATTTTCACCACATGAATAATCTTTCCGTTCCTGAAAGATTAACATTTGTTACAGTTGCAGACAAGGGCATTTGCCTGCCAACCGTAGCGATCTGCTGCGTGCTAGTTTACGTGGAGGGGGCGCTGCGCGGGGAGCGCGGGGGGGTGGGGGTGGGGGGCGGGGGTGGAGCTGTGCCGGCCGCTGGCGGCGCACTGCGTGGGGTACCCGGTCGTCACGCTCGGCATCGGGGTCAAGTCCTACGTGGGGCATCGGCTCAGGTACCCTAACGCACAGGCTACCATACTTCTTTACAGGAAGGCTACCACACTTCTTCACAAGAAGGCTACCATACTTCTTCACAGGAGAGCACTTCTTAAGAGAACTCTCACTGGCTCAGGTACCCCCCCACAGGCTACACTACAATACTTCTTCACAGGAAGCAGTGATCATTGAAAGCTCTAAAACGTGGGACACCACCGGCTCAAATAATAGGTCTTTACCTATGAAATTGCCGAAATTTTCTTACAGATTAATGAGATCATAATTCCTATAATTCTAATGCAATTTTTTTCATTTGTCTTATATTTGAAAGTTGACTTCAAGGTTATCAATTTACGCATTTTATTTTTAGTTTGATATGTAAAATTAAAGGTTTGAAAATTGTTCGTCTTAAAGGTCGTCCGATTTTATCATTAGATTTGTTATATTTTTTTACAGATAATATTTTTCGAAAATTAAATTTAAGGTGCTGTTAGCTTAATGTCTTCCCAATCATGCTTAAAAAAAATTAAAAAAATTGGATTTATAATTCCTAAGAAATGCAAAAATGTTAGTACTGAAACTTGAGTTTACCTAAAATTCGCCATACAAAACGGCAATTTCATAGGTAAAGACCTAATAGTTCATCATCATCATGATATCAGCCAAAAGACGTTCACTGCTGGAGATAGGCCTCCCCTAAAAATCTCCATGACAACCGATCCTGCGCTGCTCACATCCAGCGGCTTCCCGCGACCTTGAGCACATCGTCGGTCCACCTTGTGGGGGGCGGTCCACCTGCCAACGCTTCGTCTTCCGGTACGTGGTCGCCCCTGTAGAACCTTTACACCCCATCGGCTATAGATAAGCCCATCTCTTTACTGTGGCTATAGGTTCGTCTCGCGATGTGCCCTGCCCAATGCCACTTTAGTTTAGCGATCCTCAGGGCTATGTCAAATAGTTACTAAAACAGAATGGAACAGATCTTCACAGGGCGCAGTAATCATTAAAAGATTTAAAGCCCCTTTACTTTTATTCCCAAAAGCATTCTAATACAGGGACTGACACTCCTGCCAACACGGTTGAGTTAGGCGCAAATGTCGGACCAAACATAACGGAGTGGTAAAAGACGCCGTTAGTACTGAGGTAATTATAGGAGACTCCATTAATGACAGATTCCCGCCCGCCATATGAACGGCCCTTTTAACGAGACCTGTCGCTCCAAACATAACATAAATGTGGTCTACCACCTTATTTATGGTAGATGTTCATTTTCACTTTATGAAACAAATAAGTAAATTTTCTATCTTCTGATAGCAATAATCAAATAGCTATATTTTATTTACATGTGTTGTCAATATTGATAGACCAATTTTTTGGCTGACATTACAAGGTACCCTCTCAAAACATTCAAAAATCTGTATATTGAAGTGAAATTACTGACTGATTTTTTTTTAATTATATTCTTTATTGCACAATTAACATACAGAGAATTACATACAAGAGGACATTTACAAAGGCGGGCTTATCTCTACAAGAGATTTCTTCCAGCCAACCTAAGGGAAAATTATCGTTTAGCGGGACACAAGTGTGCAGTGAGAATTTTAAAAATAAAATATAATATATTAAATTAAATAATTTAAATACAACTTGTGCACTTTTCATCTAAAAGGTGTGTTATTTTGTTAAGCATCTACTTTCACCACATTATGGTTTCGTTTATGTATCTCATTCTTATTACCAGGCTGTGGGGGCTCGAACTAACATGATATGTGTAAGGTGTGTCAGTCACATTATCTATGGTCAATTGGTAATAAATATCAATCCGCTTTTTCAGGTTACGCCGTCAGAGACAAGTGCGTCAAGAAAATGAGTTCTACTTCCAGTTGATGCGTGATGCATTGCCCGAGTCTGCAATGGAGGTATTTTTTTTCTACACACATAAATAACTCTCTGGCTCTTTCTTATCACATCCCCTATAACGATTTTGACATTCTTGCCTCGCTTGTATTCTCATCAACCCGCATACACGCTCCTCGGTTTAAGTATAAGTGCACCGTTGAAACATTGAAATTCGCTGAAGAGAGGGTAGATAGATATGTTTGACCCGAACCACCCGCAATCTCGCCAGTCGTCTCGTGATCCTGGTGCACGCGACTGCAACAAACAAAACCACGGAAATCCACTGTTTAAAACAGTTGTAATGTTGAAGGCTCTTAGAGTTTTCTAGTAACTTTAATGTATGTATTAGCTTCATCTTTCTATTTGATGATTTTTTTTAAAGATAGTTCTAGCCTGGATACCAAGTCGTTTGGCCGCATACATCCCTTAACAGTTTTTTTTCTTTCCTAGCTCATCCCGTAAAAGTGATAGGTGAACTTTACGAAGGAAAATGTCTCGCAACTTTTTTGAGACAACACGATACGACATTGCAAGAAAACTTCATTAGCTGTAGTCAATTTACTGCATCATACAATATATTTGATATCCAAAAAATCACTAAATACATAAAAAACTAAAATTTCAATCGAGCAGGCTAACGCCCACGTTGAATTCCCGCCAAAAAGTCCATTCGCTTCAATCTTAACACCTTTGTTGCCAGACTCAGCAACAGACAAAAGAAGAACGCAGCTCAACAAACACAAACTCAAGCCTTAGCACAAGCTCCAGTGCGACCGCTAACGGGGAGTGCACGGGTGGGGGCGGAGTCTCCGCGGGGGCAGACTCCCGCCATATGAACGGCTCCGTCAGACGCAAGTGTCGGCCCGAGCATAACGGAGTGCTACAAGACGCCGTCAGCCCTAAGGTAAATATACAAGGCTCCCAGGGGCAGACTCTCGCCATATAAACGGCTCCGTCAGACGCAAGTGTCGGCCCGAGCAAGACGCCGTCAGCCCTAAGGTAAATATACAAGGCTCCCTTAGGGGCAGACTCTCGCCATATAAACGGCTCCGTCAGACGCAAGTGTCGGCCCGAGCATAACGGAGTGCTACAAGACGCCGTCAGCCCTAAGGTAAATATACAAGGCTCCCAGGGGCAGACTCTCGCCATATAAACGGCTCCGTCAGACGCAAGTGTCGGCCCGAGCATAACGGAGTGCTACAAGACGCCGTCAGCCCTAAGGTAAATATACAAGGCTCCCTTAGGGGCAGACTCTCGCCATATAAACGGCTCCGTCAGACGCAAGTGTCGGCCCGAGCATAACGGAGTGCTACAAGACGCCGTCAGTCCTAAGGTAAATATACAAGGCTCCCTTAGGGGCAGACTCTCGCCATATAAACGGCTCCGTCAGACGCAAGTGTCGGCCGATATCTTTAAAGAATTCAATCAAATCAATTAAGTACAGGATATGACTCCTATTTTGAATCTGTTTTCTAGTTCAAAGTTCGATTAAATCTAAATATTCCGAAACTGGAGGTTGATAAATTATTTTAAACTTTTTTCTCTTTTTAAATAAATGTTATAAATGTGTTAAATGTTATTTTTTTCTGTTACAGTTAGATAAAGAGAAGTTGGAGAAGCCGCCGGTGTCACGTGACAAGTGTCACGCACACAGCAACGGCGTGGCGGTCGGCGCACACACCGACACGCTCACACACACAGACACAGACGACAGGCACGACCACAGTAAAGGTGAGCTGGAGACTAGTCATAGTCCCTTAAAGTAGACACACAGACATATACACACACATAGAGCTACAGCATACGCATAGACAAAACAGACACCCACCCATAGGCACTCAGACGCAGACGACAAGACGACCACAGCAAAGGTGACATAGTTCTTTATGGTAGGACATGGGCAGTTAAACAAACCATAGAATTTCAATTCTTTATTGCATCATGTACAATTTCATTACAGGCTGTTACATATTTAAGGCAGTAAATACATGAACCCTATGTAGGGCATTGCAAAAGCAACAGACACATCTATTACAATTCAGACACACAACATAGAAAACATACACACACACCCATTAACATTCAGATATACAACATAAAAAACATAGACAGAAACATTGAGATTCAGACATACTACATTAACCCATCATGGACTGAGTTTTTTCAAGCTCTCGGATTCGCGTAATTTTTTTATATGTCATTGATATGGTTCTCCTCAATACGAAAAAAATTCAATAAATTAGTTTGAATATCTAAGTCAGGAAAAAAAAAACCGGTGCCATATGGCACCGCTGGCTCAATACGTATACATTTTGATTAAATTATTATGAGCAATATTTTAACTGTTATTGGCTTCCAATTCTCATAAATAAAACTATTTACTAATTTTTATTTATATATTTTAATAAGTTTACACTAGGAGAGCAACACGACGTTATACTCTTTTCATTTTTATAATGTGTGGAGCTGGAAATTACAGCCAAGGCAAAGACCTACATTGCATTTGTGGCATTGAGCCCTAGTTTGGCTTGTGCAAGCTTCGAGGGCGCACTTTCTTCTTGATCCATTCTCAGTAGGCACAAGCAAATGTCCCACACCATCAAAACGAATGACGTCGGATACTCTATTCCCTGTTTTAGAGAATCTGGATGCAGCTGGGCGACCTCCTGTGCTGGGCAGTGAATGATATCTAAGGAGATATGTTTGCACAATATGTCTACGGAAATTCAACTGACTCATAGAATTTCCGGCGCATTTTGATAAGACCCAGGCATTACAAATGGTCACATCAATCAGATACGTAAAAATGGACCACCACCACTTTTTTCCTCTAAACCCAATCCTGTAGTCTTGACTATGAGTCCTTTTTGAAGTTTCACCTAGCTGACGAGAACTGGTAGACTGCCGTTGGCCGCGACCTCTACCGCGACGAGTGCTACCACATCTACCTCTAGAAGAGCCACGCCCGCGACTGCGCTTGGATGCTTGTAGACCATCATCCGTGGCTTCTTCTTGAAGATCATTTCCACCTCTTTTTGTCAAAGACGACCGTGTCCGACGCGTGTCCAACTTTCTCTTCAAAGCCAGCCTTACTTGACACCTAGCCTTAAGTTGTTGACCTGACAAGTTATTGACGAACCCTCCATCATCTTCATCAGCCGAATCCTCATCCGTAAGAATAGCTGGTTCAGGTGGTTCAATATAAACTGCAACTGGATCAGCTTCCTCGTTATCTTCCAGAACCGCAAGAGCTTCATGAACCGTACAATCCCTAAAAAAAGATATTTAGTATAAGAAAATATCACTAACAATAAAAAAAAATAGTCCATATTTCCCCAAAATACAGATATTTTCATAAAATACTTAAAACACGCCATATTACGAAAAGACACGGTACTCGCCTAGCGGTGCCATACGGCATTCGCAAACTTGTACTCATTTTATTACCAGTAAGAATTATAATTTTGATAAAAATCAATTACAATACAATCATTCAAAGTCTACACGTCACAACAGAACAAGTAAAGAGGTTGGAAAAGTATTTATTTTAGTATTATTGATACTTACTTGAAAGGAGCCTCCATTTCGGCGACGTTTTTATTCAACAATAAACTGTCAGGTATGTTCAAAACAAAATACTGCCTTTTTATTGGCTGCACGTGACTGCTGATCAATAATTGACCAATAGACTACCGATTTTGATGAGAACCAATCACATCTACCGACGCGTTTTTCAAAACGGCGCGAATTTCTAAACTACTAAACTGCGGTGCCGTATGGCACCGCTAGTTTGTAATGGGTTAAAAACATACACACATTCATTAACATTCAGACACACAGCATATAAAACATACACATACCCATTAACATTCAGACATAGAACATATAAAACATACACACAGCTATTAACATTCAGACACACAACATATAAAACATACACACACCCATTAACATTCAGACACAACATATAAAACATACACACACCCATTAACGTTCAGACAAACAATACAGAAAACATACACACAGCTATTTACATTCAGACAAACAATACAGAAAACATACACACAGCTATTTACATTCAGACATACAACATATAAAACATACACACAGCTATTAACATTCAGATACACAACATATAAAACATACACACACCCATTAACATTCAGACACACAACATATAAAACATACACACACCCATTAACATTCAGACACACAACATAGAAAACATACACACACCCATTAACGTTCAGAAAAACAACACAGAAAACATACATACAGCTATTAACATTCAGACACACAACATAGAAAACATACACACACCCATTATAGTTCAGACATACAACATAGAAAACATACACACACCCATAAACATTCAGTGTCTGAATAGACTCACAACATAGAAAACTACACATACCCATAAACATTCAAGCACACTCACGAAGACTAAATAATATATACATACATACTGATAGATAGACATAGACAGACTGGCACATTAATAAATGCACATAGACACAAAAAGGTACACAAAGACAGATAGAGATACATAAAATAAAGAGAAAGTTTAAGGGACAGGTTTCCGAAAACTGAAAGGGCATGATCAATAATGTAACTGAACAACCTACAGTGAATAAAACTTTCAGAAAATGAAAAAAAAAATAGACTTCTCCATAAAAACTATCCAATTTGATTTTTTCATGGAGAGATCGATTTTATTTTCATACCCTGAAAGTTTTATTCACTGAAAGTTGTTCAGTTACGTTGACTGATCATGTCCTTTCAGTTTTCGGAAAACACCATTGGTAAACAGGCAGACACAGACAGAAAAGCAGACAGACAAATAGAGGCATATACAAACAACGTGTAACGGAAAGGTGAGATAATACTAAAGGGTGTGAATTTTTCCCTAGGAAAGGAACATAGGTCATAGAACAATAGTAGATTAGTAGCCAAGGGCTGTAAGGCATCAACTGCAGCCCGAGATATTTAGGCGCACGAGCGCAGCGAGGGCGCCTATAGTTCGAGGGTGCAATTGATGCTTACACCCGAGCTAACTACTCTGCTTTACATCTCGATTGTGAGGTAAGTTGGTCCTTATTACCACCAAATTGGGCTTGTAGGTGACCAATTAGCGCTCTAGGGTAATAATGTAGCTAGAAAAGCCCTAGGGCGGTAAGTAATACAATTTTCAAAGAGTGAAGTGTTTTTTTTTATTACTTACTGCCCTAGGGCTTTTCTAGCTACATTATTACCCTAGAGCGCTAATTGGTCACCTACAAGCCCCATTTGGTGGTAATAGGGACTTACTTACCGAATATGAGAGATGTAAAATCAATTTATGACCTTCCATAGAAACTGCATCAGCTGTGAGCGTATTTTGTATGGGAGGATCAATTTGGTTTTTCGTATTTCTACTTATATTCCTTGGGAAAAGTTGTTCAATTTCATTCATTTCACCTTTCCATTGCACGCTGTATAGACCGCCAGACATCGACAGCCATAGATAGACGGACAGACAGTCATAGACAAAAAAAAAACAAACAAGACAGATATACAGACAGACACAGACAAAACGGACAAATATAAATACACTCATAACATAGATAAAATTGCGTTTGATTCACATATCGAATAATATATCTTTCTACATTGCAGGTGGTGCAAAGTCTTCAAAGTGTGAAAAGAAAGAGGCTATTATGTTAAAAGAAGAAAAAAGAAAGAATAAAAACAAAGATAAAGATAAGGATAATCATAGCGATAGTCATAAGAGTACAGAACTAAGTAAGTATACCAAAAATTTATAAAACGTTATTTGTAATTCGTTTAATCGTATAAAACAAGAAAGCAAAAAAGTTACTCCGCTTATCTAAGTCTTCCCGACAAAAAAAAAATGTTATAATAAATTTATGTTTTCAAGAAATCAGTGGTCCATTTGTTAGTAATACAATCTTAATTGGTTAGGTCAGAAAAAAATATAAAATCAAATAAAAATTTATAAGGTGTTCACGTGACCATTTTGTTTAACTAATGTAATTGGAAAGTTTGTCTTTAGTTTAGATACAATTATTGGTTTTGAAAATGACTGGGCTTTGGGATTTTAAAGAATGAAAATGCGTTGAGTATCTATTTATCATAAGTTATTGTTTGTACTGCCATTGCAATTGCAATTTTATTTCCTTACAGCAAAAGAACAAATAGTTAAAGAAGTAGAAAGTACAAAAGAAAACCACATAAGAAATCAAAAGGAGTGTAACAGTCATAAGGATAAAGAGAAGGAAAAGGAGAAGGAAAGAGAAAAAGAGAGGGAACGCGAGACAAGAGAAAAAGAGAAAGAACGGGAGCGCGAGCTGGTAATTACTTTTTTATACTCCCATTTGTTAAAGTTTGAAATACGAAACCGGAAACAGTATAACAAACATTGCCATTCCGACAACAGTTGCGTAATATTTATAAATGCAACTGTCTACAATACGGTAATATAAGTTTTTTTCCCTTTTTGTTAGGTTTGGCAACAAAATTACGTTAATACTATGTTGTATGCAGTATGCATCTAGTAATCGGCTAATATAGGACAACTTCAAAAAATAATTCATGCACCTCAACATTTTGTTGCTAGTATGAAATAGCAACACTGATTTTCAGTCAGCACTAGGAACTGCGCACAAAAACCTCATATAAAAATTACGTTCGGATGGAAGCAGAAACTGTATTAAGTGTAACTGTATTATTATTAATTTATTTGTTTCATTTACAGCGCGAAGCCCGCGAGTGCGCTGAAGAATTGAAACGAGTGAAAGCGGAACTAGCGACCGCGTTAAGGGCGGAAGCGGAGGCGAGAAGATCGCTCGCAGCATCCGCGGCCGCCGACAGGCAGCGGCGAGCGGACTATCAGCAGCTCAAACAGACGCACGCGACGCTGCAGCACAAGTAAGATCAAATTGTTACAAATACTTTTAAAAATCTTGCTATTCGAGCTTAAAAGCTCACAATCAGCTAGCTTTCAATCAATCAGTTCAAGGTAAATAATTTCGACTGTAGTATTTTGGTTCTTTTGTGGACTTCCTCATTCGTACTGGCACACGCTACGCTGAGCTACTCATAGATCTCAAATAACACTAGATGAATACGAGTATTGTTTAAGCTTGTAACTGTTGAAATTCACTCGAAATTCTCTGCGTCTCTTTTCATCGAACTAGTCAAACGGTTATTATGTGTAATATGAATGTTTTATTTTTGTCATCAGAGTATCGCAATGGCGTAGCAACGAGCGCGCGGCGCTAGAGCGGCGGTTGGGAGAAGAGAGACGAGCGCGCACGCAGGCCGAGAACCAGCTGGTGCGCGCGCGGCAAGCGACCAGCGCCACGCCCAAGTGAGTAGCGGAGTTGTGATGGTATATACTGGATTTCACATTCGCCTCCCAAACCCCTCCAAAATTTGGAGAACGTAGCTTTCTATTATAGTATACCCCGAAAACTACATTAGAGTAATGTTAGAGCGGAGGTTGGCAGAAAGACGCGCGAGGGCACAGGCAGAGAATTAGCTGGTGCGCGCGCGGTAAACGAACAGTAACACGTCCAAGTAAGTAGCAACATCGTGATAGTATCTACTGGATTTCACACCCGCTTCCCAAAGGCCTCCAAGTTTGGAGTGGCTTGGAAAGTGGCTTTCTATTATAGTACACGCCAGCATACCCGGACGCTACATCGGAGTATCGTTAGAGCGGAGGTTGGGAGGAAGACGCGCGAGGGCGCGACCAGTAAGAAGCTCAAGTGAGTAAAGATCGTGATGGTACAATGCGCGCAGTCAAAGATGATACCTGTCAGATGCTACTAGAAGGGATTGTGCGCAGGTACAGTCTTGCGTCCCTCCCCGCTTGCCGCCAAAATGGCCTGCGAACTATCTACTGCGCAGGTATAACCATGTGATCCGTCAAGTCTCATCTTTGGCTGCGCGCATTGTATCTAGGCATTTACTGGATTTTACACCCACCTCCCAAAGACCACCAAAGATTGAAGAATGTCGTTCAGTACACGGTATAGTACACGCTAGCATACCCCGGATAACTACATCAGAGTGCCGTTAGAGCGGCGGTGAGGAAGAAGAGACGCGCGAAGACTCTCAGAAAACCAGCTAGTGTGCGCGCGACAAGTGAACAGTAACAACCCAAGTAAGTAGCAAGATCATGATGGTGTCTACTGGATTTCACACCCGCCTTCCAAAGTCCTTCAAAGTATGAAGAATGGATGACAAGGACCTATAGATTAAATCTATTATCGTACACGCTAGCATTCCTATCTGTAACAAAGTATCGGACACTACATCAGAGTTTCGTTAAAGCGGAGGTTGGGAAAGGAGCGGCAAGCGAACAATGCTACGCCCAAGTTAGTACAGTCAAGAGCATATTAAGCTTGACACATTGGACTTTGTATCGTTCTTATTTCAATAGATTTACGGGCTAGAGTCGAACTGCGAGTGTCAAGCTTGACCTGTCGTTGACTGTACCAAAAGCCTATAGGCAAGTGGCTTTCTTTTATCTGGACACTACACTTGAAATAGTGTGGCTTAATTAGATTGACAGCAGGACGGAACAATGCGTATGCCATTAGATCGTCCGAGCTACGTATTGTTCCGTCCTGCTCTCACGCACAGCTCTGTCTTGCTGTTATTCTAATGAAGCTACATTACTTTGACAATGGCGCTGCGTTAGAGCAGCGGTTAATTGAAAATAAAATTCAGTGTTTTTCACACCCGCCTCCCAAATGACTCCAAAGTTCGGAGAATTGCGTGGAATAAAATGCCACTTCATTACAACAACTGATTGGGTAAGGATTTTTGTTTCTGATTGTACTACCTACTCCCAGTTGCATAAAGCATCTTTAAAGTTAATGTTCCATTAAATCTATTGTCGACACTCTGTTTTGTTGGCAAAGAAAGTGACATAATTAGATAAGGACAAAATAGATTAGGAGCTTTAACTTTAAAGAAGCTTTGTGCAACTGGCTCTTGCTCTTACACGTTGTATTGGTGTTGTTACAGCGGCGAATGCTGTAGCGAGTGGTGCCGCGCGCGCGTGCGCACTTCGTCCGGCGAGACGGCCGCGCTGCGCCGGGAGCTGCGCCGCGCGCACGAGCGGGCCGAGCAGCTGCAGAGAGATCTCTCCACAGCCACCACGCAGGTAACTACACACAGCCACCACGCAGGTAACTACATACATTTATAGATGGTAGAGCTTTCATGCAAAATGCATACGAAGAAGTACCACCCTATTATTTCTGCCCTAAAACAGTACCGTATGTAGATTGAGTGCTATGTGCGGTGGTGACTACTTATACCATCAGGTGGCTCATCTGTTCTTCAGTTCATTTATTAAACAAAAATAAAGTAATAAAAATATAAACAATAATAATATTAGTTTTAAAGGGTTGAATTGTTGACAGTCAACCATTTTCTGAGCTGAGCCGCGAATAGACAAATTGGCATGACGAAACTATAAAGGTTCCTTGTTTAATGTCAAACCCTAAGAATCGTAAATGGATGCCCGAACTTTTTAACTCTATTTTGTTTCAGGTGCGATCGCTCGAAGCCAGAGCAGACACGCCGCAATCAAACGGTAGCGGCGGGAACGGACTAGCCGGGGCTTGCGCCGCGCTACAGGAGCGCGCCGCGCACTTAGAGCGCTCGCTGTCTGCCGAGACTAGAGTCAAGCTGGACCTGCTGTCGGCGCTAGGGGATGCCAAGCGACAGCTCACCATACAGGAAGGTACGAAGATTATCTGTCGTTTTGGAAAATATCGTCGGCTGTGGAAAATATCTTATTTATCGTAATATCCCATTAAAGATCCACTTGCTTCCATGGAAGTACCACTGTCACCACTCTTGTTAATAAATTGCTGCCCTTTTTGCGGTTCAAAACCTTTATTGGTTTTTCGGGTTCCGTACCCAAAGGGTGAAACTAAATAGGGTCCCATTAAGCCTCCGATCCGATCTGTCTGTCAGCGGGCTGTATCTCATGAACCGTTATAGGTAGACAGTTGAAATTTCCACAGATTATGTATTTCTGTTGCCGCTATAAAAACAAATAATAATAGTTAAGAAATATGAATTAAGTGGAGATATCTACTAAAAACGTTTTTTTTTCAATATTGCTCGATTTATGTTTTGGCTCTATCGTAAAAACGGTAACACTTACGAGTGTGAAAATTGGTAAGTTTATAGCTATAGAATAACAACAAAAAATAAAAACTGGTCAAGTGCGTGCAGGACTCGCGCGAATTTGATACACTTATGCGTGACTGCGCGTGCATGCATAACTAAGACGGTATTTTTACCTTAGTGGTACAGAACCCTCGGTGCGTGAGTCCGACTCGCACTTGGCCGTTCTTATACTACTCCAACGGGTGATAAGGTGGTATTATTCTTAGCTGGCACCACACTAGAAAACGCGTAACTAAACACAATTTCTGAGTGTTTCGCAAACTATGAACTTTATACTAACGTTTGTCTTTATCTTCTAGGTTTAATATCGAGACAAGATAAAGAGATAGAAGAACTCAAAGCCCAGATGCTGGCAGTGATGCCTACTGAGTATGTGAATCCAGTCCGAGGTGCAGTCTCCAAGCTGCGACTTGAGAGCTCCCCTCTAGACCCCAACGCGTCTGTATACACGCCCAAGCAACTGTGCGGAGCGCGCTTAGACAGGTAATGAGAACTGACTTTTTAGCTCATCCAAAGAAAGAAATATAGCGTCGCTTAAGAAAAAACACAGTTTAAGTCGATTTTCGGCGGTTGTTTAGTTCGAATGCCATTCGATAGTGCATCTAAAACTATCGAATGGCATTCAAATTCATAAAAAATCGCCAAAAATCGACTGACGTGATAATTTTTCTGGTTTTCCTTTTGGAAAACCAGATCAAAATCTTACCTCAATCTAGATCAGAGGACAGATAAGGTCGAAAAAAGTAAGCTTCGCTAAGGCGCATGACAATTAAAATTATTAGGAAAATTATTGGTTTTTTTCGGTTTGATTATAACTAAAAGTTTATCAATTTTGTCAATGGAATGCAACATCTATAACCAATTAAAAATGTAATTTGTCCTAACAAGAATTCTGTTAAATTTTGCTCAATTTTCTTAGCTGTAATGAGCTGGGCTTCATGTCTATAATAGGGAATATGCATGATGTTTTTTTATTTAAAAAAATTATCTTCATTCATGTAATAAACAGTTTAGTAAAACTATTTTTCGAATAACTATGAAATGAAAAAAGATATAAGCCATCGAAGATTTGTTTCTGTCTCTTTCTGGCAAAACAAAATTTAATACGAAGTTTATATGGCCGTAGTGACATGTGACGTCACATGCCATGTCGGATCTCTCTGTCTAATCGGCGCGTAATTAATAGTTTTAAATGCTTATATCAGCCGTATTTCTTAGCCGATTTAAATTTTAATTTCACTTTTTGTCATCTCTACTACGGTTTTTCATATTTTGTTAATAAATGCGACAAAAAAAAATCATGCATATTCCCTATTGTGGCGGTCGGATAGTACACGAGTTCCGCTGGGCGGACGTGTGCCATTATGTCAAACTTGTCGACTGTCACCTTAGACTTAGACAAACGAATACAGACTTTGCCAGAGCGTGTTACCGAAAGGGACGGAAAATAGGGAACGGAACGAAACGTCACATAGACATAAAATGCGGCACGCAAATTGAGACAAAAAGTGTCACGCCCTGTCTTTTTTTTCACTAGGAAATAAATTGTTTTTCTTACTTTCTGGTGCTAGGAAAACGCGGATATTTTTCCATGTTCCCCTCTCTCTACGTTGTAAATAGATTCGGGTTATTACTTCGATATTTACGCGTCAAATCGTAGCAAGGATTTTGATGAAGATCAAAATTAAGTCTAAGAAATAAAAATGACATACGAAAACCAACTGTTTAATACGATTTTGTTAAGAGAGAGCATATTCCTAAATATTTATTCACAGAGATTGTATTATTTTGCAGTACTTAAACCACCATAACATCGAAAAGTCCATACAAATTCCGGTGCGTCGTCAAAGTGGATAACTTTAAAATATAGAAAAACGAGTGTGTTAGTTTTGTAACCGTGTACGTATTAGTCCAAACAGAGCGTTTATTTTTTCAACAATGAAGTATTTTACAGTTGAAATAATGCAGTTTGATTAGAATGAGCTGGACAAAGCTATGCGTGAGAGCAGGACGGAGCGATACGTGTCTCTGTCGCTCCAATATCTTACGCATATGTCTGACTTGCTGCCACAAGACTGTCAATCAAATCAATCTATTTTATTTCAACTGTAGACTAAGAGATGGCAGCGTAAATCGCACTTCATTTTTGTAACAAATTACTGATTATTTTAGTTTTGTTTTTGCTAGTTTAGCACTTAGCCTCTTCCTTAAACAACTTTATCAGGACATCAACCTCTACTGAAAATGCTATGGTGCTCAGTTGTGAGACTACCAGGCAGTTGCATATAGCTTCTTTAAATTTGATGCCTCTTTCAGTTTTGAACTTTTGATAAGAAAATAAAACGCGTTCCACCAGATTTTTTTTTCTGTTTCGCGAGACTGGGTACCGGTGATATACAGATGTAGTTCAGATTCAGATAATTTTATTCAATGTAGATTCTTTACAGAATACTTATTGAATGTCATGCAGAATGCAATGCAAATATAGCGAGTCTACGCCGTTTCGGATCGAGCTATGGCAGCGTAAAAGAAACGGCAAGAAACCACTGCAGCACAGCCTACTTTAAGAGTCGGCTTTTTACAATGTGTTTCTTGTGTTTCGCTGGAATACCTCTTTGTCATTCATATAGTCATCCAATCTATAGTAAGCTTTTTTACATAACGTTTGCTTTACACATTCTTTAAACTTTCAACTAATAAAACTAGTTAAGCAACTTATTGAGTAACCTATTGAAATATTCACGAGTCCCACAAAATACCTAGCTCCAAATGTTATTTCTCAAAATGCAAGTCGTATTTTGGCGAAAAAAATGCAATATACTACAAAAAACCTTTGAGTACCACCGATATCCAGGATCGCGGGAGTGGAAGGAGTTTTATCGACGCTTTTTGCATCTGGCAGAATCATATTTAGAGTCCAGAAACAACATAATCTAATTTTGTATAAAATTACGTGTGATTTGCGTTTCCAATGCTTAGTCGATTTGGATTCGAAATAGAACCTTCTTCTACTTTACAAGGATTGTAATTTTGTACAGCACAGAACAGAACAAAAATTTGCTACGCTGAATGGTTAAACTTGTAAGTGAAAACAGCTTATAAAGGTAAATTGACGTGGATGCAACTTTTTTTCAAATCACCTTTAATTAAAGTTTATTTTTACGCAACTCGTCAAATATTCAAGTTACGTTTTTACAACGTAAATTATCATTGGTTTTACTTCCGAAGCCCAGTAATTCTGATAATGAAAATTTCCAAATTTTCGACCCTCTATACCTACTGAAGTGGTCACGTGATCGACCCATTTTGTATGGAAGGAAAGTTGAAAAATGTTGTTCGAAATTTGCAAGTGTTTCGAGAGTAAAACCAATATTTTTTTTTTCTAAACGTATTCAAATAAAAGAGAAATTGTAAAAGAAGTATTTGCATCAAAATATTTTATACACATCAACTTTATATAAGAGTTAACTGAATTAATATTTTTAAGTAAAATGTTTTTTGTTTGTTTACACTTGGCATGTAGGCTTAGTTTTAAGAATAAAATCTATATTTTTTTCTATGTAGTGGTAAGATTTATCTTGAATAAAAAAAAACCGATAAGATCCATCCCCTTTCAGATGTAGACCTTTTGGTTTGTACTTGCGTTCTCTGTCCTGTTAGACAGTTTTAGAGATTCATTTTGTATTTAAATTATAATAGAGTTCACGAAAGAGTCTTGTGTTTTGTAAAAAAATATTTTTAAAAGTTACACATTTGTAATCACAATACACACACAGAAAAACGATTATACAGTCTATCGTTTTACATACAGAAAGTTAGAAATATCTAAATTTTTAACACATTTCACTTGAATTTGAGGTTTTGACTTTGGTAACAAAACACCTAAATCTTTCGTGAACTCCGGTATAAGTTGATGTGTATACTTTATAATGGGTATTTCCAGTTGTAAGCTGTGCGCATCGTCAAACTTTTTAGAAGTATTACGGCCAAACGCTGGTTCGTTTGAAATTTACAAATTAAGACTGTATTTTGCTATGCGCGTCTGTAAAAGTACCTGATTTACGAATGAGAGATTCGATGCGCGGTATCAGACTAAAACATTACCCTATTTCTGCTCAGTCGGTTAAACAAGTCACTCCAATGCTTCCATATGAAATTCGAAATTACTCAGAACTTGATTCGTATAAAAAAATCTGTATAATAAAAAATTAACCGTATATTATGGTTCAAGGCAGAAGTTTCATTAGTAAGTTTAATTACTTACTACGTCAAAAATAAAGTACTGTTTCTCTTCAAAAGAAAAAATAAAAAAATTTAATTGATATAAATAACCAAGCAAGTTGTTCAGTTTCATGGTCTTAATGCACGGTTTCAGCAACGGAGAAAAATATTTTTAAAACCGGTATATTAAAAATATGCATTTGGAGTAACTTGTTATAACCAAAAGAATTATCAATACCTATGTTCTGTGCGTTTAACTAACTTAAAATGTGACTAATGATCTCTTAAATGCATAATTTGAAAAAGCCTGTCCTTCCAAAATGCTGAATAAGTCAAGTAAATGCCATTTTCAAGAGTGTTCCTTTACCAACTTAATATGCCGCTGAAAAACTTCAACCTAACCTTGTCAGCGTAAAGAGAAAATGAAAGGTTCAGACTATTTCTATACCTACCAAAAGCATTACTACACGTATGTTAGCGGCAAATTTAAGTTGGTAATTGCTCTTTTGAAAATGGCCAGGTGTGTTCTTTTTAAAATTCATGTGATAAAATGTACAAATTAAGATCTGATCGAGTCTTCGTCATTGTACTTATTGTAGTTTTATTGTCGTTTTTATTCAATGTCGGTTTTCGGAGCAGGCGTCTTATTTTCCATGTATTACAGGCTTAGATGATCCGCGATTTAAATTAAAGTTAAATATGAAAATTTAACATATAATATTCTTTTAGAATTGATGAAAAACAAAACCAATTTTACGCATTTTCGTATAGTAACCCTAAGAGGCACAAATAAACACAACAAAGGAATAAAATTCAAACATCATTTTTCAAAATTGCTTTACGTTTTGAACCAAATAATAATCAATCTAAATAATCTTTTAGACTAAATAACTCTTTGAACTGAACAACTACTCAAGCTGTTTTCCTTTTCCAAAAAAAATAATTTAAAAACTTCACGAAACGCTCCGCTTTTATGCACGTAGCGTAGTTTCTAAAACAGCTTGAATAGTTGTTCAGTTCAAAGAGTTATTTAGTCGAAAAGGTTGTTTAGATTGATTGTTATTTAGTTTAAAACGTAGAGCAATTTAAAAAATAATAAGTTTGAATTTTATTTTGATAAAAACTATAATTTTCACAATACCGGCCACACTGGTGGACAAAGTCCGTGTCTGCCCGGCCCTCGTCTGCTGAGCCTCTAAATAAGTTTGCCCAATGCAGGGCAAACGAATCCTCATTTCCTTTCCATGCCTATGTTTTATATGTAATTATTTAATTCAGTGTTAAAAATTTCGTAAACGTTGATATGAAATTATGACGTCATTGTTCAGAAAGATCATGCAATTCTATTGACAATTTATGATTTGACGTTCAATAAAAAGTATAACACTGGTTCGCGTTCCGCACAACAGACCGCGGTGGTTTGTAACCGCAGCAGCATGTTTTACGATACGTAGAAGGACGCTGCTGCTCAGCCTCTGGTTCACGATCTCTAAGCCGCTTTTTCCGACACCCACGGGAATGTATGGGGTGGTACTATTCTAATCCGGCAACACATACAAACGTATCTTATCTTATTAGCCATGGCTGTCCCACTGCAAAGGCAAAGGCCTTACTCCCGTCCCTCCACTGTTCTCTATTATGAGCCTCTTGTTGTGTGTTCTTATATCGATACGATACTATTCTAAACATGCAAGTTCAAAACTTCGACCCTTGACAATAGAGTAGGATGTTGGTTGGATGCCAATTTGACAATCATCCAACTAATATTTTACTCTATTGTCAACGACCGAAATTATGAATTCGACTGTTGAAAATTTAAAGTAGACACCCTGCACTGAGGTCGGCCTCGACGCTGATATGTGTAAAACATGGAAAAATAGATGCCTTGCTTCAAGTGTTAAAATTGTATTAAAATCAACTTCCTGAAAGTTTGTATGCAAGTGAGAATTAATTTGATTTCATGGGCTATGTTGCTTGTCAAAGTATTTGGGCGTGTACTTTGAGTAACGTCAAAATTCTGCTTATTTTTAGTACTTTCAACGTTATTGGTCATCAGTCAAAAATTTAAAAAGTGAACTGAAAAAAGACAGTAACTCTATTTGACTTGTCCTAAATCAATTTCAGTCAGTGTTTTTAGTTTGTATCTGCCACAATCAATGGACCGGTGGCCGAGAAGGTTTTTTTTTTCACGTGATAATCAAGGCGAAAACGAGATGTCTTGGGGTGATAAGAGGATCACAAAAAACGTGAGATTTTCTAGGCAGGAGCCCGATGTCGAGGAGGCCTTGTTCAGATTTTCAAGCTGGTGTGTTTTAACTAAAGCCCTCGACTTTCTTGCTGGGAAATATTTTTAGCAACAATATAAGCTATATCATCGGCAATTACTTTTGTTCGCTCTGATTATCACCATGATATAATTTCAGGCTTGTCTGTTTTGATATAATAGTGATAGTAATGTCGAACAAAAGTGATTGCCCATAATAAAGTAGCTTATACTCGTACTACTTAAGCCAGGGACTTTAGCTAAACAGATCAGCCTGAAAATCTGGCGAAGACATAAACACCATGCTCCCCCCCCCATCTACTTAAGACATCTCGTTTTCGCCCTGAATATCAAGGAAAAAAAATCTCGGCTCCCGGACCATGAGCCTATTGCTTTTAAGCAGCCTTCCCGCAACTAACTAACTTCCCGAACCTCTTGCTTCCAAATATTTTTTCATGTAATTCGTCTACTAAAATACTCGAGGCTGTTAGAAATTTACTTAAAACCATTAACTGTTACATTTATATTGCATTTATGTAAGAAGAATCATTTTTTTGTGTAGTTTTTTTAAGTTAAAACGTGTTTAATATTTTGGAAACTTGTGAACGAGATTAAAAGTTGGATTTGTAAAATTAGGAGCAAAACTAAGAAATAAATGGTGCCTCGCGTCCGCGCACGCCACGCCCACTTCCCTCCCGCGCGCGTATCCACAGAAATATTTAGAAGCGGCAAAAATTTTAATAATAAAAAAAATTACCCCTATCAAAAACCCGTGAAATTGATTCTACTCTCGATTCTGAAGAAACTTCTCAGTTTCGCTTATTCCGTTAACTGAGGGCACCGTAAGGTTTATCCTACGTCAACGAGTACGCGAAATTGGCTACTTTGTAGCGAGAGTAAAAGTAAAATGCCAATGCTAAAAGTAAAAAGAAAGAAGGTACCGTTGTTGATGCACCATTTAGTTTTAAAGTCTGTTGCAGAAAGCTTGTTTAGAGTTAATGTTCTTTAAATCTATTGATTTAAGTTCAGCAATAGATTTATAATAGTTTTAACTCTAAAGACGTGTTCTGCAGTTGGCGGTTAGTGTTGCTCCTTATAAAGTAAGTTTTGGATAAGGATTTGGAAATGATATTGTAGAGTGTAATGACGAAAAGTGCAGTTAGAAAAGGTATTAGGATAAGACTTCAAGTTGATACTTGTCCATGAACTTCTACAAATTTCGCGGACAATCTGTACAGTCGACCGCATGCCAGTGGAGACATTATGACCTTGAACAGATCTTCGGTTTCAAAAGTTTCAATGTAGCGTTGGTTATACAGGGTGGTCCCTTACACCCTGTATAACCAACGCTGTACCGAAAACTGAACGGGCGTGCTCAGTCAACGAAACTGAACAACTTTCCCAAAGAAAAATTTTTGGGACAACAAAAAAAAATTGACTTCTCTATGTATACAAATTGCTCACTCTGATCGAACAGTTTCTATGGAGACGTCAAAATTTTTTTCATTTCCCACAAATTTTTCTTTGGGAAAAATGTTCAGTTTCGTTGACTGTATGTATACCACAATCGTAAAAGTGCAAATGTTCAGGAAAAAAGTTTTTGTGAAATCATTGAATATCTAGAACTATAGAAAAGTATGAGGAATACGCTACTACTAATAAGCACTATTTTAGCGTGTTACTCAGACCGTGAAACTGAACATTTTTTCCTAATGAACGTAGGTCGAAATACGAAAAATTATTTTTAACTTTACGCATTTTGTGTGAGTGGTAAACATTTTTCTTTCGTATTTCGACCTATGTTCCTTAGAGAAAGTTGTTCAGTTTTAAGATCTAAATAACAGGGTAAAATAATGCTTACTATTATTTTTATACACAATATATAATTTTTATTTTTTTGTCTAAAATGTTGATATTTAATAGATTTTCCTATAGCTGCCTATATTCGCTACCAGCAACTTTTAAATGCTATTTGTGTTTTTTTTTGTGTCTGTACGCACGGCAGCAAATACGTTGTAATAAAACCAGTATAAGTTCTTAAGAAGAGATCTGCTCAAGGTCAAAGTGTTACCACGCACGTGCGGCCGATTGTACAAGTGCTTGTTCGCCTCAAATGCGCCGTTACGAACGGAAAGTTTGGGTCATCTGACCTCTCAGTCGCACTTGCTGGTTAACCCTAATTTGGTGATTTTTTTTTTCTGTAAAATTTGTTGCCATTAGTAAAGTCGAAATAATATAGCTTAGGGGCAAAATTTAGGCGCCTCTAAGGGAAGCTATAAGAAAGAAATAGTCGAATAGCGTTCTCTTTCTTTCGTATAGCTGCACCTCTCAGAGGCGCCTAAATTTAGCCGTCTTACAAATCCGGATGAAAGCACGGCACATTCTGGGGAAATTAGTTTTCTCTTTAAATAATTGACACAAATATACGTCGTACAAAATAACACTAGCTATGACCTTCGACCAATATTTATGGACGGGCCATAAGGAACATCGTGTGAAAGCCGATCAAGTGAGTGCGCGCACTCACCTTGATTTAGTCGGTCTTCGGATGCTCAACGAGTAACTCGTGAAAAAATAATTATCTTCCCGCCTTTCTAATAAAAGAAAGCCGTCCTGTGCTTTTTCAAAGTATTCAAATAACTCAAGAAATACGAACGAATATTTAGGCGTCACATTTCACTCGTTATTAATTATTTTTTTTGTAAAATCTAGTTATTTGATAATTTCCTAGATTCAAAATATTCGCCGGAAAAATTGCGACGTATGATTGAAACGGCGGCGGCATAATAACACGACCGCTCCCTACGAACATTCGTTATCTCGCGTGTTTCTATCTCTGTTAGGCACTGTGTATGCATGTGATTAGGAAAACTGTAACTGTGGGTGTGCGTTTACATGTAGTTGTAGCGCGGCTTATTTTTTGTTAGCGTTTTG
Organism: Athrips mouffetella; assembly: GCA_947532105.1. Classification (NCBI taxonomy): domain Eukaryota; kingdom Metazoa; phylum Arthropoda; class Insecta; order Lepidoptera; family Gelechiidae; genus Athrips; species Athrips mouffetella. The sequence goes on along the minus strand of OX383976.1, from coordinate 2,809,342 downwards.
TACGGATAAGGCCCGTCCATACTCTTTATATTGGTCGAAGGCTATGACCGTTAATGCGCAGAAGTCAAAAAAATTATCGCGTGAGTGAGCGTGGCAGGTGGGGGGAGGCGAGCGAATCGTTCATTGGCTCTCCGCCTGTCACCCATATACGCATAAAATAACCGTCAGAGCCTAACTTATCTTGCGCACGCTATACAAGGCAGCTAGACCGATTTTTCGACCCCCGTAGTACACTCCTATATCGTAGATTTCATCGTAATAGTTAGCCGCTTAAAAGAACGCGATTTGCAATTTTGCGAATTACTCGACTGAATGACCCAAAATTTATGTTCGCAACGGTAGGGGAGCTACTACAATGAGAATTTTAATGGTTTTGGTCCTGAAGGCCAGTGATTTTACTAATAAAAAGAAAAAACTTTTTCGAAGAAAAAAAAATCCATTTCCCATATAAAAAGTTAAGATAATCATGTCACCATTTTAATATGGAGTCGGAATTTTTTTTTTTTTGGGAAGTTGCTTGTATTCATTAGTACACCCAACAGCACGTCAGTAGAAACACTTTGGATATAATGACATCACAATACAGTTGCAAATATTTCCACTGACGTGCGGTTGACCGTACCTCGTAAAATCACTAGGCTTCGAGAGCGTATAGTCTAGGCAACGAAGCGGATCGTTGTATGAAGACCCCCGCATTAAATCCTCAGTCGATGAAACTTTGCTGGGGTATTACACTATATGAGGAAAAAAAATCAGTACTTTTAATTTTTCCATACAAAAATTACAATAAATGTAGGAAAAATTTAAAAGTACCGATTTTTTTTTTTCAGAAGATTTGTCTCATATATAGTGTAATACCCCAGCAAAGTTTCATCGACTGAGGATTTAATGCGGGGGGGGGTCAACTGCTTCGTTGCCTACACTAGTAACCAATAAAAAATTACGTTGTATAATACTTTTAGTTCATAATTGTGAAAAGGCGACGCACAGTTTTAGTCAGATAACAAACTGTATTAATATTGAGATTTTGACGCTAAAGAATGTTGTTCACTACTCTAGTCTATAAGGCCCTTTTACACGTTGACGCTTCTTAATCGTTGAAAGTGTAAATGGGCTTGAAGGGGGATTCCTACAGTCCATTAGTGTCACTTTATTTAACTTAAGGAAACTTCTTAGAATAACGTGAATTTGTGTTTTGTGAACTTTATTTAGTATTTATTTTTCTTACAAACCAGTTGCCGGAAGTTTTATAGATAAAGGAACTTTAAATCTATCGCCATCACTTTCTTTCTCAGCAAAATATTCAGTGACAGTGATATTTTTAAGAGCTTTATCTTTAAATATGTTTTTTGCAGCTGGTAGATATATTATGCCTTTTGCAATAAGAGATAGGAAGGGACAAAGCGATCTATTTTTTTTATTCTACTTTAAGTAAAACATAAGAATAACTTTTTTTTCATAAACTATGCATTTATGATGTAATTTTGTTACTTTAAAAGCTCGAACTGTAGTGAATTCCATAATTTACCAATGGTATAGTATGTATCATACTTAGCTAGCATATTTCATAGCTTGCATAATATTTCATATCGAAAAATATGAGGTAAATGGCGACAGGTACGTCTTACCTTTTCATTGCGATATCCAAATCTAAAATAAAGATACAAAAAAATTTGGCCGCGAAAAATAACGCTAGGCGCCGTTTTTTATGATACCTACATAAATAATTTAATAAAGTTTTCTTTGGTGCGCCGCGTACGGTACCTATTTATTTTCGGTTAAACAAAGGTACAGGTACTGCCATTATAAGTGACTTTTTAAATAGAGGTACAGTCCGCTTGACGAGTTAAGGCCGCTGGGCGGAGTGGAGGGGGTATGCGCAGTTGCAATATTTGCAAGAAAAATACTACTGCACATACCCCCTCCACTCACGCGCAGCGGCCTAAACTCGTCGCGCGGGGTGTACCATAATTTTATATCAGAAGCTTAAACCATGGTGTGTTTTTCTTAAGATTTACTGGTAAATTCTAGGATTACCTACTATATTCCGTGCCTACTACAGTAAGATCGGACTTTTACAGCAACAATCATATTTATCTTATAAACTGCGCTAATGGCCTTTAAGAATCTTCTTAATTATTTATGTCCTAAGTTTAACATTTAGTTTATAATGACGTGAGTATGCGAATTGCCCATACGTCGGACTTCCGTTTGATCCGAGAGTACTTAATTAGTTTTATATTTTTCAATGCGATTTATCCATTTTTTTTACAAGATCGACTGTCGGTAATATGGACAAAGTATATTTTTTCATAAAACATATACGTTTGTTGCACAAAGCCTCATTAAAGTTAACTCACCTTTAAATGTATTGCTCCCACCCAACACCGGAGTTATTATCATCAGAAAAATGGATCATATTTATTATTTTGGATGATACTCTTTGGTTTTTGCCATAATTTCAAAGAAAAAGTTACTCTAACTTCTTCTTTGACAGAAATTGTGGCACGAAACAGATTATAGCAAGATTTGGTGTTACCTTAAATTTAATGCGCCTTTCGGCAACTGGCGTACCTGGTTAATGTACTTAGGAACGATTGGTACAAGCATTAAGATCTGAATTTTCACTAGTAAAACGTAAGCGATGTTTGTTTGTATTGCGAGAGACGATGTAACAGCAATAAAGAAATCAGACTTGCAAAATTTTTATTTTTATTTTATCACATTCCTATCTTCTCGTACTTTAGAAACAATCAAATTCAGCCAGCGGGGTCTTCCGCGTCTAACTACGAAACGGCGCGGGTGCGAAGGGGATGTCCCTGTGACGTAGGTGCGGGTGAATGGGATGTCCCCGTGACGTAGGTACGGGTGAAGGGGATGTCCCCGTGACGTAGGTACGGGTGAAGGGGATATCTCCTTCACGCAGGTGCAGGTGAAATCGTGTGACATAGGTGCGGGTGAAGGGGATATCCCCGTCACGCAGGTGCAGGTGAAATCGTGTGACATAGGTGCGGGTGAAGGGGATATCCCCGTCACGCAGGTGCAGGTGAAATCGTGTGACATAGGTGCGGGTGAAGGGGATATCCCCGTCACGCAGGTGCAGGTGAAATCGTGTGACATAGGTGCGGGTGAAGGGGATATCCCCGTCACGCAGGTGCAGGTGAAATCGTGTGACATAGGTGCGGGTGAAGGGGATATCCCCGTCACGCAGGTGCAGGTGAAATCGTGTGACATAGGTGCGGGTGAAGGGGATATCCCCGTCACGCAGGTGCAGGTGAAATCGTGTGACATAGGTGCGGGTGAAGGGGATATCCCCGTCACGCAGGTGCAGGTGAAATCGTGTGACATAGGTGCGGGTGAAGGGGATGTCCCCTGTGGCGCAGATAACCTATGTCTACTCGGGATCGGTTTAGTTGGGTTTACTCACAGGGTTTACTTTGGTTAACGAATGTGAATCTAAGATACGCACCAGTGATCTAAGTGACTAAAGTTTAGCATTAATGGGTTTAGTCCTATTTATTATATTTAAAAGAGCGCGTGGGTTTTTATTGTCGCTTCTTTTTTTCCCACCATGGCGCCAATTTGTTTGTGAAGCGATGTATTCCCTATAGTTTAGCTGACGTCATCAAGAGATTTTAATATCCAACATTGAGTCAACAATTTTGAGTTTATAATCTGCCGACGCCGTTTTATGTAGTCGTTTGTAATCGACGAATTATTCGATTGGCCTGTGACACATTATCATGTAACTTGATGTTTTGAGGCTAAAGGGGTTGGGCTTCCAATTCCAAACCCACAGCGACCTGTAAAGGTCTAGTTAGTTAGTTAGTGGGCTCCTGTTTCCGCAATTAAACACTTGTTTGGTCCTTTTTGCGTGCAGGTGAGACTGGTTATATAAGCCAGCCCAGCTCCTTCCAGAAGCTCAGAAGTCTCCTGGGATATTCACAGGCTTCGCGGAGCGACCTCGTGTTGTCGAGGATTTTGGCCCGTTGGTCGGCCAGCACGTCGCAATCCAGGATGACGTGACTGACCGTTTCTTCTGCGTGTAGACAGCCCCTACACATAGGGCTATCCGTGGTGCCGATTGTGAATAGATGCTTGTTGAGCGGGATATGTCCAGTAATGGTGCTCACAACTATTCGGAGGTTCGATCGGTTGAGGCTGAGGAGCCGGCGGGTCAATTTGGGAGATAGTGTGGGTACTGCCTCCCTTGATTGCCTGCAGGTTGTAAGGTTAGCCCAACGGGCATTGTGTTGTTCTTGGGTAAAGTCGCGAAGCCATGAGCGGATCTGCCTGAAGGGCAGTGGCAAGAGTGGTTCAGGACCTAGCACTGTCGCCACGGATCCGCGTCTGGCCAATTCGTCTGCGGCATCGTTACCCAGTGATCCGCTATGTCCTTTAATCCATTGCAGGATTACCCTGTTGTTCGAAGCGATGCGCTCCAAAGCTAGGTGACATTCGTGGATGAGCCCTGAGGTAAATATATTACTCTGCAGTGCCATTAGTACGGCCATGCTGTCAGAAAGGATTCTTATATTAAAGCCTACTACTTTCCTACGCAGTACCGCGGTGGCAGCCTCTTTGATGGCCACACACTCACATTGGAAGATGGAACTGTGTTCGCCTAAGGCTAATGATATTTTTATGTTGAGATCGAGTGAGAAAGCCCCAGCACCCGTTCCTGAGTCCATTTTGGATCCATCAGTGTATATTCTTACCTCGTTGGTGCCGGATTGATCTTTTTCTAACTCAGATAGTTGTATATGGTAGTTCCTGTTGAAGTTGTATGTTTTAGGGATCCTATCACATGGGGCTTCGCAGAGGGGGAACTTTGTACGAACAGTGTCCCAGAGCGTAGCCATAGGACCTTTTTGGTTAACCCATTCGCCAACCAGTTTGAGACGTAGGGCCGACATTATCGCCTCCTGTTGTATGTACAGGTCTAAAGGCGGGAGCCCAAGGATAACTTCCAGGGCTGCTGTCGGGGTAGTACGCATGCATCCCGTCATAGCTGAGCAAGCTAGACGTTGAAATCGTTGCAGTTTAGTTATTGTGGTGGTAAGCTCTGTTAAGGTCTATTGATAGGTGGTCACCGCTGTACGCTCACGGCGGCAACTAGTTCTTGGTCTTTCCTTCTCACTCCCCCACCCCACCTGCCCGCTCCTACCTAAGGCACAGTACAGCGGTTGCGGTCAGACTATACCTAAGCACAGAATAAAGTAATAGTACTATAATACAGAAGTTTACAGAACGGACACTCTCCGCCCCCCTTGCAATCCACCCCGCACTCTCCCGCAGATTCTCGTGGCCCTTCTGAGGGTCTTTTGTACTAAATATGCGAGCCTACGAGAGTTTCTAATTGCTAAGTGGATATAGGCCCTGTGGCGACTATAAAATAATGGTATACTACATTAAGCTTTGGATGAGTCAGAGGGAGGGGAGTGGAGTTTGGGGGTAGGGTTGAGGGGGTAGTAGTGGTGAGGGGGAGGGGTGGGGGGTGAGTGCACGTGGGTGCAGTGTTGCCAGTATTGCAATTTCTTTTTTTTTTTTTTAGTGTCTTGTATTTAGTTTGGAAGGTTCTCATCATCAGCTAAGTTGTGCTACATTCCAAGTTAGTCAAATGAGATACTCTTAATTCATTAATGTCAGAACAGAAATGTTCATTAGATTTTGTATGTTTTTCAGTAAATAAAATCTTTCTTGGTGAAAAACGTAATTTATTTTAAACCTAGGAAACATCCGTAGTCCAAGAGTTGGTCAATCTGAATTACTTACTGGTTCAAGTTAAAACAAAGTTCAATTCAGAAGGGTTTACATTTTAGAACTTTATTTAGATAAATAGGAAAACTTTTGCAATACCTACTTACAGTCATGTTAGCATCCAGGCTAGAAAATAATAATAATGAAAAATAAATATGTTTATCTACTTTAATATTAAATATCTTCATTTAACAAATCTAGTCTCGCTTCACTCACAATGCTTTGTATCTGTAGCTGTACTCTCAAAGCTCTTTGTAGACCCATTTCTCTTAGCTGAGAGGCAATGTATTTGCCATAAATATCAAATTCATCTTCTGTACTAGTTGACACTTTAGAATGAGTATTGTACGATTGGTCAGGGTCACTGCTCGAGTTGCCATAAGAATGACTCCTTTCATATTTCCGCTTCCTGTTGCCCTCTTTTGGTTCAGTTTCATCGTCTTGTTCATTTTTCAGTAATAGAATGTAGTCATCGTCACTTGGTGAAATGAATGGACTTTTTGGTTCATCATCAAATTCTTCAATAGTTTCATTGGGAACCCACACTTTCTGAGACGAATCTACTGCATCAGTTGGCTGCTAAAATAAGAGAGCAAAAATAGATTTTTTAATTATAAAATAGCCTTTTATTACAGAACAATAGCAGCTACTATCTGGGGCACATGGAACTGTGCTGACAGTTAACACTTATGCTCGAAAACGGGCAGAATGGAACTCAAAATAGGTGCGTGGGGTAGGGTGTGTGAACCATGTTTGGCTCCCTGCCTGTCTCCCACGCGCAAGTAATTAATACTTACAGGATAATCTCTGTATCTGTGTGCGCAAGCCCTATTAGGCCAGTGGCAAGAAAAGTTGTCAAGATTAAAGGTAAAAATACCTATGAAAAGCTTGAAAAATCACTACCATAGTTGGGACTCCAACCTGCTTCTTCTACATTTAAACTGAAAATTTAAGCGGCCAAATTTAGCTTAACTACTAACTAACATTGAAGCTAGGTCATACCACTAGCAGTCATCATTTCCGCTGTTGACTGTCGGATTTACTCAAAGGATTTAAAAAAAAAATCATACATACCTCATATGATGCAATTTCTTCATACAAATTCCTTGGTATATTTATACTGCTAAAGCATTTATGAATATCTATAATCCAAGTTAAACTACTATTATTCAAGGAGTCGATAGGACGTCGCTCGCGACTTAATTTCTGCAAATACTGGATATAAGTTGATCTTAAGCTTTTTATCTTGTTCCTTACTTCTATTTCGTTCAGCTTTATTTTAGTTAGAGAATGAAATTTCTTAGAAATATCTTTGTAAGCATCTTGTCTTTTGAATTTGTTTTTATAGTCTGCATCTTCAATGTTCCACAAACATTTGTGGCCCAAATATAGTTCTACAAATAAACGTGTTTCATCCGAACCCCAGCCCATGGCTACAATATTATAATTTTCTTTTAAATTCAGACAAAACAATAACAATTTCTTTTCAACAAAATGAAATTTTAGCATATCAACAATCATCAAGACAGTGTTCCGATTCAGTGAAAAATTACCCGATGTGTATGTATGTATGTATGCTACCGGTAATGTGTATAGATGTGTCAAGGAGGTTTTAATCCACGCTACGCTCTAGGATGGAGAGATGAATGGCCAAAAAAAGCGTGACGACGAGTATATCCAATAGTCGCGGTGGCATCTCTTTCACACAGTAGGGTGACCTTACTATTTTACGCTTGGGGATGTAATGTTATTAAAGCCCTCTGGAACAGCAGCTTCATTTTAAATATTTTATTTGGCAGGATATTATCCTTTAGTTTCTACCTGATAAGTAGTTTCTACCAGATAAGTTGTACTTCCCTCGGCAACAAAGTGTTTCGTGTCTTAAAATCCTCGCAACGCTGAGGATTCTTCTTTAGAACCACTCGCTTGGCTCGTGGCTCAATTATAGAGTCATAGAGGTAAATGAAGTCAAGTCCGTTTGGTGCCGGCAAAGTATAGTACCAAGTACCAACCTCCACCCGTGGGTATCGTAATGTACGTACAGTGTACGTTTCATGGGATGTCATGTACAACATGAGAATATTATTCAAGCATGGTATGTGCATGTCATGAATACGAGTATTATTCAAGCATGTCATGAGTACCTTGGGCTCAATTCTTGAATAACACCGGATGATAAATAATTATCACCCGAAAAATTCAAAATTAAAAATGTTTCTTTACAAAAGTGCAGAATGATATTCGTTAAATATAAAGTAGTGATTGATTGTTACTTTTCATGTATTATGGTTTACATTTTTATCTGTTAAAAATCTAAACCAATCAGGGTACATTTGATATTTTTAGGGTTCCGTACCTCAAAAGAAAAAACGGAACCCTTATAGGATCACTTTGTTGTCCGTCTGTCTGTCTGTCTGTCTGTCAAGACCCTTTATCTCACGAACGGGTAAAGGTATCAGATTGAAATTAATACCATATATTAGGATCCATGAACCACACAAGATCTGAAAATTTAAATTTTTTACAACGACGCAATCAAAAGATATGGCATTTTATGTCCTCATTTCCATACATTTATTCAAAAATGCAAAACCTACAGGGTACTTCCCGTTGACCTAAAATTATGAAATTTGGCAAGAAGCTAGGTCTCACAGTACAAATAAAGGGAAAAGTCTGAAATCATTAAATATTACAAATTTTCTCACAACTAATGGTAACCAATTGTGGTAAGCTCCCGTTTCAAGAACATTCATATAAGAGAGGGGTCAAGTTGGATGGTCGCTGAGGTGATTTTTGTTTTAGTTCTTTTTAAAAACGGGAACACTTACAAACTTGAAAATTGGTATGTTTATAGTGCATAAGCTATAAAATAACAACAAATAATAAAATTTGGTCAAGCACGTGTCGGACTCAAAAAATCTAGCACATTAACTTACTGAAATTTCAACTAATACAATTATGTTTATGTGGTGGTACGGAACCCTCAGTGCGCGAGTCCGACTCGCACTTGGCCGGTTTTTATGTTAAAAGTGAGCAAACGAGCAGGTGGGCCACCTGATGGTAAGTGGTCACCACCACCGCCCATAGCACCCACTGTCTTATTTGATGTCTCAAAAATTATATTTTATCACTCGGTAATATTCAACAATTGGGTTAGAGTTTTTTCAGCAGCAGCATTATTTTTGTTTGTTTCCAAAATAAACCTTTTTTTATTTCTTTCTTCTTGCTTTCCAGAAAAGCCCAGGGAATTCTTGAAAATCACCGGGTGATAAAATATGACTTTTGAGACTTTAAAAATTCACATTTGCGCTGATAAACTGTTGAAAGGTAAATCAGAATACATGAAAATTAACAATCAAGGACTGCTTTATATTTTAAGAAGATCAATCTCAACTTTTGAAAACAAAAATCTATGATTTTTAATTTTTTGAGTGATATTTTATCACCCGGTGATATTCAAGAATTGTTCCTCAGGTACGTTGCATGCCTCATCATCAAGAAGCAAAGCAATTAATAAAATTTGACCTGTATTTTTTTTTTGTTTATTTTCAGGAAACAAACAGTTTTACATAAAGTACAGTAATTAGTCAAATCAATTTCTAATAAACCTAAAGTTCCCTAAATGTTTATAACAGTATAATGGTTTCGTCTTTAAGAATTAGATAAGATTTTTTTTTTCATTTTCATTCAGGTTTTGCTCTAAACTTATCATAGCAGAAAAGTATAAACCTAAACACAACTAATCAGATGATTTATTGTTTATTGATAAACAAAATTCATTATACTCGTAGGTACGACATGTAACAAAATAATCGAACAAATATTAGATTTTATTTCTTATTTAATCGATTCAGTTCTGACTTTACATTTTTTTCACTTACATGGAATAACAATAATTTAAAAATATGGACTGGCTGTTGAACTTTGCCTCATTTATACGTTTCTAAATATTATGGCCAGAGGCGGCTCGTCCTAAAGAGCACTGGTGCAGTGCACTCCCTCTCTCAAAAAACTTAAACTTTACCTACCTAGTTAAGTTACATACGATTACATACCTATTTTCATAACCCTATACGTTGTATACATTTATAATAGCCTAAGAAATAATTACGCTAAAATTTACGTAGTCAAGTTGTACCAAGTGGAGCGCCAAGGATTGCGCTCCTATGAAAAAATCTTCAGTACAATTCCTAATACAGAATTCAATGAGTGTGAAAGAGAAACATCAACACGCTCGAGCGGGTTGAAACAAAAGATTTTCTATGAGAAATCAGCCTAATCAGGAGCGCTGCTCAACGCTACGTTGCCAGGTCGCGATGCGCATGCAGTTCGGTGACAAGGCGCTGTTGCCGATCATACGTAAACAAATTTTTCGTATACAGCTTTCAGTTACTGTTCGCAATTTTGCTTGAAAATTTAGAAATAATTGTTTTTAAATAGTAGACGTGCCTAATTACTGTAAAAATGGACGAATACAGTGTCGTTTACATAAAAAAATTTGAAAAAGACTACAAATACGACTTGAACTCAATGAAAAGGGGCCGCCACGACCTGAAACCGTGATAGTTCAAAAATGTAGTACAACAAATAAAACTTTTAATCGTGTGATCAAACCAGAATAATATTAAAAACACCTTGGATGTGCGGTTGTAAATAAATTGTTTTGTTTCCCGTGTCTGGTATTTGGAACTGGCGCTGGCTCGCATAATATGTAACAATAAAGCCATAAAAAATATTGCATGGCCCAAGTTTTTGTCACTATCTTTTTACTGAAATAAACTATAAATACTCACAAACATTAAAAGACTTAAAACCAATATGTTGTTCATTCTCACTACTTATTAAACAGCCCTCGTAACATTAGCTGTCTCTTCGTCCATCTATATTTGCGATCCGTCTGGCTGTCCGGGAACAACAGGTCGATACAGGTTTTTGTTGGTATTCTTCTAAAAACTCATCATCAACCAACTTCATTTGGGCCTAATTGCGAGCCACCTACTTTTTAACCGACTTCAAAAAGGCGGAGGTTCTCTATTCGATCGTATTTTTTTTATTATTATTTTTTTAAATGAATGATCATTCTTACCTACCAAGTGACATCTGTCCACATCTGAAACTTTTTTAAACAAATTCCAACCCAAGGGCATCACATAAAATCTCTCAATAATGCCCGGCACAAAACTTTGATGCTGACCGTAAATGGCTCGAAATATCTATCGCGCAGGGCAGGCGTGTGAATTATTGGCTTCCCGCATGTCGTCAATAAGAACGCAGCAAATAACCGGCAGCATCAGATGTACTATTTTCCTATTATTGTACAACAGTACAGGTTCCGTTGTTTTGTTTGATTGTCTTTTAAAACTAATGCAAGCTGTTTTTCTCTTTCATTTTTAGATTCAGATATCTTCATCATAATGTTATTTCATCATAATATTCTTTGGGACAAGTTATTCAGTTTTATGGGCAGATTCTGCAGATTCACATCCCACAATACTGATGTGGTTGTACCTTTTTAGTTTCCTTTGTGTTCAAATATCGTACATTACAGCCACCCTACTTCATACGTAAAACAGTTCGGCTGTTTCATAGAAAAATTAAAGGAATAATGCATACCCATAGAAGAATATTCCGCAAATAGCATAACTATCAATTTTGCAGCCATTTACTCTACAATATTTCACTGTTTTTGCAGAAAAAATACGCGATTTTAAACAACATTTAGCATGACATAAAAATGTGTCAAAGACGGGGATACCAGTAATGTATTAAAAAATATTACCAAAAAGGTTGATGACCAATGAAGAAGTACATAACCTGCTTGACCTTAAACAACACAATTAGTTCAAAAATATTTTTGAGAGTTTCCTTGATAAATCACAGAACCAAAAGCACCCGAAAAATATTAAATTTTTAAGATTTAGCTCTAAAAAGGTTTTCTATATGAAAACCAAGCATAATGTCAAAATATGTTTTCCTACCAACCCGCAATTTCGTTTTGCTATGGCAACTGTGTGAGCGTGACACAACCGCGACTAATTGACCTCTCGCTCGGCACAATTTCTCTTCTTCGCGAAACACAGGAATTTATTCCGTTTTACAATATACGATAGACTAAATTTGTGTAGCAAGATTTTTGCATTAAACACTCCTTCCTAGAGCGTAGCGTGGATTAAAACCTCCTTGAGATGTGTATGTATGTATGCTACCGGTAATGTGTATGTTCGACCAGAGTGAAGAATTTGTATGGAGAAGTCAATTTTTTTTTCTTTTCCCAGAAATGATTCTTTGGGAAAGTTGTTCAGTTTCGTTGACTGAACATGCCCTTTCAGTTTTCGGTAGACCGTCCCTTACACTGTATAACTAACATAGCTATACTAACCTAACACCCTGTATAGTTATCCTAACCTAACACCCTGTATAGTTATCCTAACCCAACACCCTATGTAGTTATCCTATCCTAACACCCTGTATACTTACCCTAACACCCTGCGTAGTAACACCCTGTATATAACTAACATACCTAACTATACCTAACACCCTGTATAGTTATCCTAACCCAACACCCTGTGTAGTTATTCTATCTTAACACCCTGTATACTTACCCTAACACCCTGTGTAGTTATTCTATCCTTACACCCTGTATACTTACCCTAACACCCTGTGTAGTAACAACCTGTATATAACTAACTATACAGTGCTAGTAACCTAACACCCCATATAGTTATCCTTACCCAACACCCTTTGTAGTTATCCTATCCTAACACCCTGTATACTTATGCTAAGACCCTGTACATATAGTGATCCTAATTTAACACCCTGTATACTTACCCTAACACCCTGTGTATATATCCTAACCTAACACCCTATATACTTACCCTAACAAAAACACAAACAAATAAAAAGAAAAACAAAATCAAACAGGTAAATTATCTACTTCAGGTGCGCTGGACTGTACATTAAGCGCGGCGTTCGAACGCGGCGTGTCAAGCAGACGCCCGGCGTATGAGAGACGCGCCGTACGAAACGGGTCACGAGGCGGGGCTCATAGAAACACGAACGCCGGCAAAAACGCTTCACGCGGCGGAGGCCCTAAGGGTTTTTGTTGGTGTAAATATTCTAAAAGCTGCTATAATTTGTATTCATATTATCTTCCCAAAATTGGTAGAAATCTGCCACAAATGGTCACACTGGCCGATAATCGCATAGGGCGCATGACGTCTCGTGGCGTGGATAGGTGTGCGAAGGTGTCAGCACCTGTGATGATTAAAATGCGTGTAAAGCCGTGACTCCTGCGCGTGTTTCGGTCTACACACTACACAAAAACCTGTACACAAAACATGTTTCTCTACACATTTTAGCTGTCAAAATTGTGTTTTAAAGTTATATGGACAATGTTTTTGCTTTCTATGCCCGACGGAAAACATCTACACATCTACACAGTGGAGTAATCATTTGACAGCCGCGGAGAGTGCCAAATCGATCTTCTATTTTTAATTATTGATAAAGATTAAAATTCCTTAGTAGCAAATAGGGTCTTATACGAAATCTATGTTTTCTTCTCGGCGATACCAAATCAATAATCTCAAGAACTGAAAGCGCGTCTTCTACGTTGGAAGCGTCGGAAGCCATTTTTGACAGCAAATGTTTATGAAACATCAAACAAAAGTTTCTGAGCAGCCTGCTTAGCACGCTCCCTGAGAGAAAATATATCTCGGAGAAATGTCACTTTAATTGGGGAATTATTTCATCTAATCTATCACTTCCAAGCGCGAAGAAATGTCAGTGGAGGAAAATATTTAGCAAATTTACAAATTACGTTTTTGATATTTTAGACAGAGATAGCTTTATACACTAATACACTTAGCTAATACATGTAGTCATCCTTGTCTTTAAAAATGTGTCGCACTACTCGGTTGTCAAAAAAACGTGACCATGCTTAAAGTCTTTAGTCTATGGGCCTAGATAAACTACAACTGGAGCGTGCTAAGTCGGCTGGGAGACGAAGTGTGTACATACACAAAATTTGTTTTGTGTAGAGGTTTTTGGTTTTTGTGTAGTGTGTAGAGCGAAACACGCACAGGAGTCACGGCTTTACGGGCGCGCTGCTCCTATATGTGGGACAACCTTATTAGGGCCTCCTCACGTAGGTAACAATTTCCATTGCAGTTAGTTTTGATAATCTGTAGAATTGAGATTGACTACGCTCTACTTACGAAGCGATTTCACTATATTTTCATGCTGTGAATTTTTTTAAACTGCTGAGTTTTCAAAAACTTCGCTTCATCTATTACACACACAAGCTGGAATATTGATACTCTAGTTTCTCCAAGATCGATACTAACAACAATAATATATTACTGCCACACATAGAGCCTAAAAATCGTGACTATAGAGCTAAAAGCATGAAAATTTAATGCAATTACGCTCCACTATCATTGGCGTATCTAAAATTTTCAAGGGGGGGCTGGCCCCAGGGAAGCCACGGGCGATAATTCTATGGCGGCAGAAAAGTCAGTTCATTTCAAGTGGGCACGCCACGCACGATACACGCAGAAGGGTGATCGGATCGCACACTCGGAGCGATTTGACAGGCAGGCAGCATGAAGTGCTTTGTGTTGAGCCATATGCCTGAGACGGTGACTTAATGCAGTAAGCTGCTCGTTGGTCTATCTATATTCTTATTCTCCATTGTTCCTCTCTGCTAGATGAAACATCCAAATAAGAACCCTTAGAAGACCCTTAAAAGCGCTCTTACCTATGGATGTTCATGGTTACTGTATCCTGCCTCCATTTCACACTTCATAGCGCATCATCATTATATCAGCCGAAAGACATCCACTGCTGGACATAGACCTCCCCTAAAGATCTCATTGATCTTGGATGCCTTTGAAAAAGATCCGTATATATGGCTTACTTATCCATTATCTAGAAGAGCTCCTAGCCCTTACAATCTTGAAGAAAGGTCAGACACAAAGGGGCACCCTTGATATAAATGCCCTCAAAGCATTTGACCCCCCTTCAGGCCGGATAAGAAGGGGTAAACCTACCGTATCTATCCCAAGCGCCTTTGGATATGTAAAAGTGCCAGATGCGCTCTTATCGGCACCTTTTGACATAAAAAAAACGCAAGCCCTCACAATCAGGCTCGCTAAAAACATGAAAAAGGCACACGTACGGAGTACGGATGCTAAACTTATGTATATGCATATAGGGAAGATATGTAGGGAGGGGCACCGTCCTTGCCTTCAGAAATGAATAAGACACAGACCACAGAATAGATAAAAGTTCTAGCCAAACACGTAGAGTCTTCCTCAATGCCATGCCAAATATGGGGGGCACCGTCCAAGCCTCATGCCTGCCTCTAAAAATAAAATCCAGACATGCACTTAATGCCTTCGAACACAAAGATGACCAAATACAGAGGAGTAACCACGGATTCATGCCTGCCTCAAAAAATTAATGCAGGGATACCGCATCCTCAAAGTCTCTCAACACGAAGAAAGTTTGACACCAATTGTCATCCTACATGTTTCCGAAAATAATTAAGACGCGAGAGAATAGACATGGAATAACCTCAATGCATCGAAAACGAAGAACGCCAGACAAGAGGTGCAATTTCCAAGCCTGCCTCTGAAAATGAATAAAACTCTAACATTCGGGGACGCTCTCAGCTTGATGTGATCTTAAAAAAAGATGATATAAGGTTCAAAATTACTGTGCTTAATTATGTCATATCCAACTCGTGCTTGACCTATGCTATTCGTACGTCCACACCATGCAGACAGCCACTACTGTGCAAGGAACCACGTACTGAATGAGCGGACATTGTGTGGGTGGAGGCACAGGACAACACTGGCACGAATTCCTTTGATGTAAAGACATCGCGCCGAATACGCCCGAAATAAGCCAGTGTTGGCCAAATATAGACAAGCATGCCCTCTACACATTAGTTGAAGATGGATCCACTTTTGTCGAGAAATTGATAATTACGAAACAATTTCTATACCAACCTAGAGATGATTTTATTGTGTAAAAAAGTCCCGGGAAATCCCATGTGGGAGCAGCTGGAAATGCAGGAATTAGTGTCCCTTACCCAGGTTTTGTTAATTTTCTGGAAAAACTAAAGGATTATAAACTAAAGGAGGATAAAACCGTTAAATTAAATAATCTACATTGCATTCGTTACAATTTGGTATCTAACATTTCGATAAAGTGCTTGATTTTTTGAGAATGTTAGTTGAAACTGGTTGTTTTTTCCGTAATGCAATATTTATTTTCATTTGCGCTCAAATTATAGAGAAACGGCTGAGATTATGGTGAAATGGTGTAAAAGCGAATTATTCTCGTATATTTACCTAAATAATGATACCTCATTTACTATCAGGAGTGCAGCGGTTTCCAATTTATAGCTGTCAGTATTCATATGAAAGGTCTTGGTTAGTGTAGTATAGAATTGTAATTTATAATTTTTTTTGGTGCCTAGTTTTGGAGAAATTCAAGAAGATTCGCGGATAAAAAAAGAAAACACCAAAACGGTAATGTGACGGTACGGTAAACGGTAAAAGGTAGAAATCAGAAACTGAGGCAAAAATAATCGTTGATAAGTATTATACGTGAAAAATAATTTTGTCTTTCTAAATTTGACGGTTTAGAAAATAAATAAAAAATACCGTAAATATGGGATTTTTATGGTGTTTCGTATCTATTTTCCAAACCATGAAGGTAAGAGAGACAAAACTACTTTTTCCTTAAAGTTACTATCAATATATACTTGTAGTTTTATTTTCAGGTTTCTATATTTATCCATTTGAGAAATATGGGGTGTTAAAAAACGGAGTTTTTTTAGATCTTCACTTAACGCTACCAGTTACAAACTGGAAACTACTACATGTATTGCAGTATATGAGATACGATTTTTAGTTAAATAAATGAGATTTATTTTACTCGTAGACTATTTTATCACAACTTTAGTGGATTGTTTATAAATTGAGCACAAATGAAAAAAATATGCGTCCCAGAAGAGAAAATCTGCGGTTTGCCTTCATTAAGATGATTTCGAGATATTCCAGAAAAATCACCTATAAATCGGAAATTACTACGAGCACAATAGTAAGTGAGGTATTGTTTTTTAGGTAAATAAATGTAAAATAATTTGCTCATAGACTATTTTAACATATCTTTAGCCGTTTGTCTACAAATTGAGGGCGAATGAGAAAAAAAATAAATGAAAAGTTAAAAAAAGTTTCAGTTAATATTTTCCAATATCCCTATCAAAATGGCATACCTACCATATTGTAGAAAATTTAATGGAGATTATTTTAATAACTGACAGTTTTATCCTACATCCAATAGTTTTTACAGAAAATGAACAAAACCGCGGTTAGGGATAAATTTACGGACTAATTCCAGCATTTCAGCAACTTTTTTCTAGGTCAGCTCCAGATGTGTCCGGACACACTGGTACAGAAATCGTTTAGTAATTATCAAATTCTCGCTCTCCATACAAGCAATGGTGGCCTATACTTGCCCAACACCGACGAATATGAAGAGGCAGCTTAAAAACGCCTCATTGAATCGGAACGTACTTGAGAGTAGGCGTAATCGGACGGGATTTTTAGACATCGCTGATTCAGCTTGTACTAAATAGTCCAAACTTGCTTTGCTAGTTGTGTTGTAACCGCCAGTTGCACAAAGCGTCTTTAAAGTTAAAGCTTCTTTAAATATATTACTGACTTTCTGTTTTGTTGATAAAGAAAGTGAGAGCAATAATAGATTTAAAAGGGCTTTAACCCTTAAGCGGGCACGAGGCTGTGTAAGCATATCTAACAAAGTAAAACTAAATTCTTGTTCAGAATGATACACAAAATTTATAAATCTGAGCAAAAAGTAAAAAAAAAAATGCGTAATCCTTTCTCTATATCCGTTAAGGATTATTAAGGTGGGAAATAATTTTCCTATGCCCGTTTCCGCATAGTCTTTAATGAGACTAGTTGTTCCCTCAGACTTTCAAATTGCAGGTTTTGATCAGACAAAAGAGTATTCAATTAATGTATTTTTTTTATCTTAATTGTACTTTTTATATGGCAAATTAATATTTTTTTATCTTTATCTTTTTATCTTTACATTTTTATTATTTTATTTCCTATATTTACATCGCTTTTAAGTTTTTGTTGTTAAAATGAAATGTGTTTTGTTTGTTAATTAAAATTAAATCACAAATCAATCTTTTGAAGGTAAGCTCATCAACCACATTAACGGGCTTGTCGACGTATTCACAACGATCATCTCTCCACCTATCCTTATTTTTTTGATTTTCGTATTTTTTATATTTGTTTAATAAACTGCCATGATGACACATATAGGTCGGACAGACAGTCAGACGGAAGACGTTTACTTGGTGATAGAGTCACGTGGGAATACTTTGGGTAAGGAATCCTAAAAACAAGTAATACAGATTTCCTCCAAACGGACAACATTTTGTCTTAGTACTATATATTTAAAGATCAAGATATTTATTTCAAAAAGTGTTACACAGGTTTACATATATTACCTTTGGCTACCGCACTAGGAAAATCCTGTTTCGCGGTAAGCCATTCGACCGTTACCTTACGTTATATTGTATTACATTATATTATTAAAAATAAAAAGTAAAACTAAACTAAAAATAACAAAAAAGTAAAATTCTAACGATAACTTATTTTGGTATATTTAAAATGTTCTCCGTGCTGTTATAATCTAGGGAGGTAAGCCATTCTTGCAGCTTACGTTTCGCGGAAGAAATAAGAACATTTTTTAAAGAGCAATGTTTATTGACGAATAAATAGATGATTGGATATGCGAACAGTCTAAATCGTTGGGCAAATTTGGAATTAACTTTGGGTGGGTTAGTTCTTTACACTCTTTTTTTACATAATGTATCAAGATCCGGTGACATCAGGACAACTCGATGATGAGCGAGACAAGCTTTTAATATATATAACTGTCGTACAGTTAGTACATTTGCGTCTTTATACAGTTGAATAGTGGGAAATCTATAATGCTTCTTAAACATTACCTTTAAAACCGATCTTTGTGCTCGTTCATTTAAAAATACATTTTCTGAACAGTTATAGGCTTATAGTTCCCCTCACAAATAATTTTTAAACGGGCATAGGTAAATAGTTTCCCACCATATTTGATCAGCTAAAATGCACACAAATTGTAAATGATAAATAATTATATATAATATATATGATAATTTTTTCATTCCTGGACCTCGAAAACATGATCTTGTTTATGAAATAGGGAAGAAAATGTAGTTACAAGAATTTTTGTGATAAGGAGCAGTATAAAACTTCAGAACTTACGGAAATTGCCGCCAAAATCGCACTCGAAATGACAACTTTAGCTTTGAAGTCAAATTGCGATTGACAGATATGATATTTGAAGAAAATTTTAAACTAATCAATATATCTGTGTCTGAATACACTAAGGTTATATTGAGTTTATTTATCTTTATGATTTTGTAAATGTGAATCAATCGGATACAGTGTGGTAGATGTTTAGGTAGGTTATAGATGCTTTGTGTGATGGATGCTGGATGCTTTTTTTAAACACAGGGCTTTCACATCTTTTAGCACGACGTATTTTGCCAAATTCAAACCAGAAACAAATAGACTTGATGCACGTTCGAGGAATGTTTATAAGAAATGTTAAACAAAGTGAGTGGTAGTAGGGAGAGGAAGAAAGTAAAGGTACAAATTACTAAACATGATGTGAAACATGATGTGAAACATGATGATGAATTACTAGACATATTATATATACATTGCTTACTGCATTCAAGTGTTTTCGTATGGACAATATGTTAAGCAAGCAATGTATCTCAGCTGACCCCATTTTACTGACTCCGTGTAAAAGAAAGAATACTTCTTTCTTTCCTAGAACTATGTTTCACTGAAAAATCTGCACTGAATCGACGTTGTCTAAATATACCTTCTGCACGACTCAAGGAGGTTTTAGTAGCAGCTCTTCCTGCTGAAACGGCCCACACAAAGCTCTGCCTGCAGGGCCCTGCTTGCAGTGCCACTGCCAATCGTACTTTGTGTGGGCTTGCAGGGCCGACAAAATTGCCGTTACATCGGCCCTGCAAGACCACACACGGTACGATTGGCAGTGCGCACTGCAAGCAGGGCCCTGCAGGCAGGGCTTTGTATGGGGCCCTTAAGGAGGGAGCCATAAGCGTAGCACTTTCTTGCGAGGGACCTCCATACTAAAATGTATGGAATTTTATCAAAATCCTAAAAACGTAAAATTTTTATCTTTTTCTCTGAGAAATATGTGACATGGGACTAATAAATGCTACTACCACAGTTTTTCTGGTGAAAACCCTTACCATTCAGGAAAAAAACAGTGTTAAAAACCACACATAAAATGGCTATTACGGATTATTTACGCTTCCGTTCTTAGTATTAATGATCAATTCACAAGTAAAAAACGATATATTTTCACTTTCACAAACAAAGTTCATACTAAAACATTAAATTTTTAAAGACATCTTGATTTTTGTAAAACTTAACTGAGTTTTTTGACCGACTGGTATGGGCGACAGTGAGACGCTTTTCACTTCACTAGCTCATACAGAATATGTATATGGCGGTTTCTATAGTTTTTTTACTCTGAGGCACGACTGCTGTCATATCTGTCAAGAATTGGGGCGCGTTTCTAAACGGGTAATTATTTTAATGAGAACGGGCATGGAACAGGAAAGCTTTATATGACATCAACATGTGTGATCGAGACGGACTGCTGTCAAATCCTTATTCTTTCCTATTTAAGTACCCACCCCCAACCCAGGCAGATTACCGTGCAACTTGACAAGGCTCCGACGACGGCAAATAAAAAAGCCGATATAATAGAGTGGCTTATGAACAAGGGCGTAAATGCCGATATGACAATGCTCAAGTGCGAACTGCTTGGGCTGGTGGCCATACACAAACCAAGGGAGCCAGTGTATTTGCTGGATGAAGCAGCAAAGCAACGTGGTCACACTGTTATCCAGATTGCCACCCTATCACTGTCAATATAATGCCATAGAACTCATATGGGCACAAATCAAAGGTTAGTGAAAATGCGTAAATATTTCTTTTTTTCTTGATAAATATTTATTTTTTTCATGAATACTAAAACATATACTGCATTAAATAGTATTACTTTATTCATCATTTGTTTCATTCACAGGACATGCAGCCCGCAACAACACATCTCCTCCCTTCACCGCAAACAAAATGCTCCGTTTGTTGGAAGAAGCTTGTGGTCAGCTCAGATCAAATAAATAGTCTAGATGTAGCGCTGTGAACAGAAAACTGAGGCCAACTTTTTAAACATGTGTGCATGGACCGGTGTTGCCATAATCAAATTGTGCCAATGTAACAAAAATAACGTTACGTAATAAAGTTATCACATACTATCGAATCTTCTTTATCTTCTTGTAGGTATAGAAAAAAAGAGAGAATAGATAACGATTGAGTTCGGTTCTAGCGCCTGGTAATACAATTAATTAAAGTGATGGCGGTAATAGAAAGGAAATAGGGAGTTTTAGGAAATAAAATTACTGGGTAATTTGTATGTGCATTTAATAACTGACTTGTTTTCCCTGTAATATTTACATAAACGACTATGACTAACATATTCAGCTAAAAGAAAAAAATATAAGCAGATATTACATTTATCAGTTACCTAGAATCTAAGTACAAGCTTCGCTTAAAAAAAATAACTTTGGATTTTTTTTTAAACTCGGCTCATACTAAAGTGGTCACCTGACCGACCCATTTGTGCTGAGATATTTTATATTTATCTTAGTAGTACTAGCGGTATACTCTGATAAACAGTGAAATTGCAAATGATGGAAAAAGAACATTTGATCTTAAGGCCCTATTAATCAATGTGACCCGTAACACATCTAAAAGAACATAGTAAAATGTGTAAAAATTCTTAAATTCTGGTGTTTATTTTATAAAGGATCAATTTTGACTATAAAAATGTTATTGAACATGACTTTGTTTTTTTGCCATTAGTTTTATTTTTTAACATTAGCATAAACATATCAAAGTTAACTATGTAAGCGAGCTTTAAAATATTCGATTAAACTATCACGCAGGACTTAAACAAACAACCCAAAAAAAAACATAATTTAAAATTAAACCGACTTTAAGACTATAAAAGATTTTGAGGTTTGTGCCAGTCTGATTATTATGAATAAAACACGTAAACGTGTCACTTGTTAGTCATGGTATTGGTATGCATATGTTTTATTTCAAATAATCAGGCTGCCCCCACCCTCACAATATTTTATTTGTATCTTTTAACTCTTAAAGTCGGTTTAGTGTTTTAAATTACTTTTTTTTTATATCTCTAAAAATAATACAAATAGAAATACAAAATCATTTATTTCTCAATTCAAATAACATCAGTATGTCAAGAAAACAAAACATTTGAGAAAATGGCATGGGCACAGCTAGTGGCTGGTTTTAAGCCCACCCAGAGTCAAGAAGAGAGGGACCTATATAATAATAGTAAATAATAATAGTAATTTAGAAAGAAGCATCAGTCTTTTTACATACAAATTTATAACAAAAGTAAGGAAAGGAAGAAACAGAAATGTATACAAAAATTATTGAGATTAACAACATATTATGATGTATAGTCATTTTAAATAAAATTGACAGCTATTGAATCTATTATTTTTAAAAATTAATCCTACATAATCAAACCTAGTCCTAAAGGGACACCGCACATTTTCAAATTTAATTTGCATATTTAAAAGCAGACGTTTATAATTGATTTTGAAAGTACGTAGTGTTTTACAAGCTCGTATAGGTGGTGGAATATTGTTCCAAATGTTGGCTGCAGCCAACCGAAACGAACCAGTAGCAGCGTGCGTGCGGTGCGGCGGTAGCACCAACTGCAGGGCGCGGGCGGCGCGCTGCCGGCGCCCGCCCTCGTCCTGCAGCCGCAGCTTGGCCGCGAGCCCGGTGGGGGCGCCCGCAAGCAACACGGTGTATGTGAGGCAGGCCAGGTGTAGCTGCCTGCGAGACGCCATGTCGCCAAATAACACTACTTCAGAAAAAAATTTTTCGATTACCATTACTCAATAATATCTTTGTCTTTTGTATTTTTAATGAACTGCTGAACCAATTTTAATGACACTTGCACTATACCCTTAAAGTAATAAAACTTTGTTCAACTAAAAAAGAATTATTGCAATTAGTCTTTTAGTTTCTTAGAGATGCGTGGACAATTTTTAGGGTGCCGATACCAAATTGGTAAAAAAAGGAACCCTTACGGTGCGACTTTGTCTGTCCGCCTTGTAGCGTCACTGATGTTAGTTGTTAAAATCTTTATTTGGCTCGCCAACGCACACACCACGTTGCACTACCTACTCGCTGTACGGTCGGTTGCAGACTGAGTATGCACGCTCGAGACAAAGGCTATACACTACACGCCTGTCTGTCACGCCTGTATATCTCAGCAACCACTCATGCTATCGACTTGAAATTTGGAACAGTTTTAGAATATGGTTGTCCAACTTAATTGCACATGAAATAATAAAAAAAAATATGATTATTAATATAAAGGGGGCCCAAATAGGGGGGGGGGGGGGGGGGGGGGGCAAAATTTCAAATTGTCGTTACTAGGTCGAGTGGGGTATCATATGAAAGGACTTTACTTGAGCATTCTAAAATAAATTTTGGTATTTTTTCACGACTCTTACTTTTCAAGTTATGATGAAAAATTTCAAAAAAAATACCATTCCCCCCTTATCTCTGAAGTTTGTGAATGGTAAAATCTGAAATTATTACAGTCAATATAAGTTTATGTAAATATATCAGCAAAAATAAAACTATTTTTCTAAGTTACACAGTTTTTTTAGAAACCTGTACAAACAAATTTAGTTTTGCGTTCCTAAAAGTGTACTTTATTGCTTCCAAAAATACTAGAGATATATCGGAAACCTTGGCGCGCGAGTCCGACTTGCACTTGACCAGTTTTTTTTTTAAATGAACCGATTTTGATGAAACTTGCACTCAACTTGCGCTGTACCCTAAGCAGAATATTACGTAGTTCCTGTCTTGAGATACGCGTCAACGATAAGTTTTACTGAACCGATTTTAATGAACTGCTGAACCGGTTTTGATGAAACTTGCACTTTTAAGTTGAAAAATACCTAGTTAAATTGAAAAAGAAATAATTTAAGAAAAACATACATACACTAATGAAATTTTCTGTTTAGAAGCTTAAATGGACTAACCTACGCGAAAATTGTGTATTTTGACAAAACTACATACTTACGGATTGAATTGATAACCTTTCTTTTTGAAGTCGGTTAAAAACAGAATTATTTGAAATTTTGTTCTGTGTGCTTAGCAAATAGCGTAACTGAGTGCATCCCATTTTTTTAAAAGTATGTTTAAAATATGCAAATTAATTGAAAAGAACATACACATTTTCCTCGTGAACTTAAAACATGATTTAAATTTAATTCATTTTATAGCTCTACCATAGGACTACTTCATTATCAATACTAATCTGTAATAAACACCTGAACTGTAGGATTTTTTACATATTGTTTTTGTTTGTACCGGTCAAATTAATTATATGGCTCAAAATCAATCATTCCGATGCTTTAAACACTAATTACAGCTTTTATGGCAAACCACTAGCACTATATAATACATTTTTGTGTAGACTCTTGAAATACTCACAATATTTGGAGGTTGTCTCAGCTCCACTTCACCTAATCCCTCTACTACGATGTTTGGTAAAATCTGATAGGCAAAACAAATCAGTGTTGTATAAATTATATCAACATGTCTTATAAAAGTGTAAAAATTGCAATTATTAGAAAGTTACCGTTGGATATCCGGTTTTTGATACACGACGTAACCCTTTCTTGGTGTAGTATAAATCGGTGACTTTAAAATGCTCTGAGCATACTCTACTGAAGTAAGTTGGTTGCCATAATGGTCCCTGTCGACTTTGACGTATGGCTGCTATCCATTTTTGTTTAATTTTTTGATCTCGATCCGGAAATCTGAAAAATAAACGATAAGCGTTAAATATATGATTACTAAGTTTTTAAAATATTTATCATATCTTCATTCCTCATAAAATAACGTTACTTGTCACAGTTACCAATACTAGGATATTATTTATAATGGCAACACTTACTGTTCCAAGCAATTAAAAAAAAAAGCAATGACCTAAAATTTTATTTTATTTACTAAAAATATTAGTTTCTAAGTTTACTTACGCGTGAAATGTGATTCCATCCCACTTTTTATCTTTTGTAGATTGTTTATTGCACCCTTTTACAACACTCACTGTTCCAAGCAATAACCTCAAATTTTATTTTGTTTTACTACAAATATTAGCTTCCAAGTTTACTTGCGCGTGAAATATGACTCCATCCCGCTTTTTATCTCTTGTGGATTGTTTATTGCACCCTTTAACAACACAATTTGGCATTTTACATTGAAAAAACTGAACTTTTTACCACAATTTTTGTACTTGCCGCGAAACTCGACTGACTGACAAGTCCACAGATTACAGATAGAATATCGAGTCATAGTTTTGTTGCATTAGTGTGCGTGACTGTGTACGTACACGGCGAGTCACAGTTTTACCGGCCTCACTTTTTTGTTCACAGCGCTTCATCTAGACTATTTATTTGATCTGAGGTGGTCAGGTGACCGCTGAAAACTGGGCGAATGTTGTTCGACACGTGAAAGAAGAAGTTTTGTCTGACTGGATGCGCGATGTGCGCTTCGACAACTTCGTTGAAAACGAATTAATAATTCAAGTTGGAGATGATGACACAAGTTCTGAAGACGATTCTGACGATGAAAACCTAGGTTGTGTTCCTCTTCCCGATTAAAACTATGCTTTAAAGATAAAATTTTGTTTTATTTTTCAACCTTGATTTTTTAACTCAATATTATAATAATATAACCCATCGTCGCATACATACCCAATATTTTTATGTCTAGTGAAATAAAGTGGATTGATTAATGAATTAATTTATTTTGAATAGTTTAAAACATACAGCCACACCATCTCATCACACTTACAAGTACCTATATAAAAACGTTATTTTTTGTACTACTAGATATTGCCTGTTTCCATCACTAGACCCATCTGTCAAAACGATCAAGCTATGTTGTACAGAGTATAGTTAACATTTGACAGCAGTCTGTCTCGACCACACCGATGGACGTCATATAACGCTATCCTGCTGTCAGAGTAATTTTTACCCGATTCGGAACGCAACCTTAATAATTAGATTTTTGTGTTCGTGCTTTCTTTCTGATATTCGAATTAAATTAGTCTGCGTTGAAGACAAAGAGAGTTGGAAATGCGCTGGGGTGAAGGTATTACGTTAGAGTTCGTGAAGCTATACCTCAAGCAAGAATGCCTCTGGAACCCAGACCACCCAAGTTACAAATTGAAACATATACGCGACAAATCCTACCGCGTTATAGGCTCAGAATTCGAAGCGTTTTCTGGGAAACGACTGACTATTCCTGAAATTAAAAACAAGATAAAGAACTTACGGTCTACGTATGCTCAGCAAGTACAGAAAATATTGCGGAAATCAAGTCCTGATGCTATGTACGAACCGTCCTTGGTTTGGTTCCATGAGATGGACCAATGTCTCAAACATGTTCCGGTCAATACCAAGCAGTCTATTGTGACCGTAAGTAATTATAATTAAAATCTTATATAAAAAAAGTAGTTTTTGCTCTTACCATAACATCCCATGAAACATCCACTGCAGGACAGAAACACCCTCCAGAATTCCAGCTTTTGCTGGAACAATTTGGAGGGGAAGTACCATGCTTGTTAGCGTTGTGGCTGGCACCATGGACCGTGGTTGCTGGTGACCACGGTATGTAAGATGGTAAGATACTCAGAAAGAAGCTGCTGCCCATTCTCCAGTACAAAATCTCTAAGTCGCCATTTAAGACATGTACGGGTAGAGTCATAGAGATGGGTTAGTACTATTTTTTGCTGGAACGGGACTCGGTTTTTGCTCTAATAATAGAAAATTGACATTGCACTGTAAGGAGAAATTAAATCTCTTAAAGGTGGGTTGGGCTTTTTTGCAGTCTGTCTGGGGAAGTAATACAAGTGCTTGCACTTGATCAATTCAAAAGGTAAAGGAGCCAGTAACATTACAGGCACTTGGAACATACCTACCATCAGATTCAGATAATTTTATTCAATGTAGATTTTTTTACTGAATATGTATTGAATGTCATGCAGAATACAATGCAAATAGCGCGAGTCTATGCCGTTTCGGATCGTGCTAGGGCAGCGTAAAAGAAACGGCAAGAAACCACTGCAGCATGGCAGAGTCGGCTTTTTACAATGTGTTTCGCTGGAATATCAGAGCACCATACCTCTTTGTCATTCATATAGTCATCTAATCTATAGTAAGTTTTTTGACATAAAGTTAGCTTTACACATTCTTTAAACTTTCTCTCAGGTAATTGAACTATATTGTCATTCTGTATATTTTATCAATAAACGACTCGTGAGTGTTACACATAATTATTTATATAAAATATGTGATACGTGAGTTTATCCGTATTTCATATAAATAATTATTGTGTATATTGTCATCTTGGTTCTTATGGTGGGTAACATGCTTTGCTTAATAAGATAGTGGGTACTATATCTCATCATGTGATCACTCATAAAGTGGAAAAAAAAATGCTACCTACGTTAATTTCTAACATAATACTAGTACTACCTATTAAGTTTTTATGAGTGTAGATCTGTTATTAGCTGCCTAGTTCTATTAGAAATTACCTTCTCTTCTGACATGTAAGCTGATGATCTACCAAATAAAAAAAAAAATTATAATATGGTCATAAAAGTAATGAGTGATTGTTAAACGCATGTTAAACGCCTGAAAATATGAAAGCTTTAAGTGATCAAAAAATTGACAAAACTTATTTTTCAAAATTTTTAGAAATTCCAACAAGAAGCAGAGGAGGTGGATTCCTCAACACAAATGTGGCTTGATCCTGAAACCACCGATGACAAAGTAGAAGACGAAAACCCTGATCCATTGAGTTCGCAAACTGATGAAGAATGTTTGCTGGAGATCCCTGAAGAAATAATAATTAAGAAAGAGCATGGCAACTTTAAGAAGACGAAAAAAAAGAAATTCAAACACAGAAGTTCCTACTATGTTCCAAATTCAAACTCGAATGGGCAGGAAGACGAGTTTGACATTTATGGAAAATTCATTGCATCACAACTACGGCAAATGAATTTACAAAAGGCATTAAAGTTGCAGCTTGAGATACAGAACCTTGTTAGTGAGGCTAGGATATCAGAATTGTCATAAATCTTTAGGAAATTGGCTCTCTCTTAGTCCCCAAATATACAGTGCAATTGACCAAAATTAAAGTTACTAATCTTGAATCTAGTTGTGTCATTCATATGTATAAGACACACATGAAACCTAAAAGTTGCTTCAGTTGCAGTTTGGTCACTTGCATTGCGGCATGTTCTGGGATTTTTTGTAGGAATTTCGTTGATTTGTTACAAAATTTGGCATATTACATTATCAGAAAACTTTGATTATGGGCTCCCACAGAAAACTGCGCATTCGCATTGCATTGCATAAATCTGCCAGATAATCAATGCAAGGATGCTTAATTAGCTCGCAGATTTATGCATTGCGATGCGAATTCGCAGTGTGGGAGCCCTAAATCAGAAAGTGGTAAGATATCAAATAACAAGATAGCATTGAAGTTTTTGATGGTTTTGCCATACTTTTTCTGTCAAAAACAATTGATGTAAGAAAATGCTCACTCCACTTTCTAAATGCTCTGCGCTGCCTGCATGTTGGTTTTCAGTCTGCAAAAATCCGTTCTATTTCTAACTACTTTGATAATGTCGAATTGTATGTCCCTTTGGATGGGACTATGGAACTATTTTACATTTTACTTTGCAATTTTTAGTGACAAAGACTATCTTTGCACATAGCTATGGTTATCTTTGCATGTGCTATGGTATACTTTCATGGTCATTATAATTGTACATCTAATTTTAATTAAATTTAAGATCAATGCCAAAGATAAACATATTAAATTTATTTTGGTTGTTTCTTTAATACCAAACTTTCACTTTAAGGGCCTCCGCCGCGTGAAGCGTTTTTACGCGCCGTCAAACGCGAGCGTCTGACGCCGCGCTCGAACGCCTCACAAACGCGCCACGCGGCGCCGCCACGTACGTACGTCGCGTTCGAACGCTTGACGCGGCGGCGTCAGTACAAATTCGTCTTGTGGTATCGATTGTACAGTCAAGAGCGGGTCAAAGTAAATAAATAAACAAATACTGACTCAAAAATGCTTCTCATGGTCATTATTTGTTAATATACAGGATGTTAGGCTAGGATAACTATACACGATGTTACGGTAAGTATACAGGGTGTTACTACCTTACTACACAGGGTGTTACGGTAAGTATACAGGGTTTTACTACACAGGGTGTTAGGACAAGTATACAGGGCGTTACTACACAGGGTGTTAGGATAAGTATACAGGGTGTTACTACACAGGGTGTTAGGGTAAGTGTACAGGGTGTTAGATTAGGATCACTATATGTACAGGGTCTTAGGGTAAGTATACAGGGTGTTAGGATAGGATCACTATATGTACAGGGTCTTAGGGTAAGTATACAGGGTGTAAGGAGAGGATTACTATACAGGGTGTTAGGTAACTATACAGGGTGTTAGGTTAGGATTACTATACAGGGTGTTAGGGTAAGTATACAGGGTGTTAGGATAGGATCACTATATGTACAGGGTCTTAGGGTAAGTATACAGGGTGTTAGGAGAGGATTACTATACAGGGTGTTAGGTTAGGATCACTTGTACAGGGTTTTAGGTTAGGTATACAGGGTGTTAGGTTAACTATACAAGGTGTAAGGGTAACTATACAAGGTGTTAGGGTAACTATACAGGGTGTAAGGGCAACTATACAGGGTGTTAGGGTAAGTATACAGGGTGTTAGGGTAACTATACAGGGTTTAAGGGTAACTATACAGGGTGTTACGGTAAGTATACAGGGTGCTGGGGTAAGTATACAGGTTGTTAGGGTAATTATACAGGGACAGGTTAGGATTAATATACAGGGTGTTAGATTAGGATCACTATATACAATACAATACTCTTTATTGCACACAGAAATACAAAATTTACAAAAGAAAAAAATACAAAATGAAATACGGAGCACAATAGGCGGCCTTATTGCTAAAAAGCAATTTCTTCCAGGCAACCTTCGGGGGCAGGAAACAATAATTGTAATACGGGGACGGTGCACAAAGATAAACCATAAACTGAATAAATATTAGGTACATACATAGTATTATAATAGACATACCTACATACATATACCTACATATTAATATACTACATACAATATACATACATAAAAAATAAAACACATAAACAAGCAAGTGGAAACTAAGAACAACAAACAATATACGTAAAAGAGAAAAAAAAAAATAAGAAAATAAAATAAGGTTAGCCAGAGAGTGAGAGGAAGTGAGCTTTAACATTCTTATATGTACAGGGTCTTAGGGAAAGTATTCAGGGTGTTAAGGTAAGAATACAGGGTGTTAGGATAGGATAAGTATACAAGGTGTTAGGTTAGGATTATTATAATATGTATAGTGATCCTAACCTAACACCATTTATCCTAACCCAACACCCTGTGTAGCTATCCTATCCTAACACCCTGTATAGTTATCCTATCCTAACACCCTGTATAGTCATCCTATCCTAAGACCCTGTATAGTTATCCTATCCTAACACCCTGTGTAGTTATCCTATCCTAACACCCTGTATACTTATCCTAAGACCCTGTACACATAGTGATCCTAATTTAACACCCTGTATACTTACCCTTACACCCTGTGTATATATCCTAACCTAACACCCTATATACTTACCCTAACAAAAACACAAACAAATAAAAAGAAAAAAAAAACAAACAAAATCAAACAGGTAAATAAACAACAGCGGTAGGTTAGAATTTGGCATTAGTATTTACATATTCTAAGAGCATATTTTACGTACATCACACTAGTATTTGTTTCAAGTCAATACTTGCAGTAATTCCGAAGTTATGACAACGAGAAGTTTTTAATGGTTTTTCAAATTCCCGAGATTTCGCGCGCTTTGTGACGTCATTTCTCGCTACTCTCATTGTTCATTCACTCACCTACGGTTTAAAACAGTGGAACGCGCATGTTTCTTGGCGATTTTTAACGTTTAAAGCTTGTCAGAGTGGTAAATAGGATACATTCTATCGAATCTGTGTTTGTGAGGATGTGTGTAGAGTGAATTTTATAATGGAAGCCGGCTATGAAAAAGGTCAATCCGACAATTTACCTAAAGTGGACAGTTTTATGGTAGCGCAATATTTTTTTAAAAATAGTGACTTTATGGCAGCTGAAATGCGTGGCATAAAAATGCAAAGGTAAGCATTAATTTATGGATTAAATAGCATTACTTAGTTATGAATATATAACATACCTACCATCATGATGCCGTACACATGGCTGCACTTCAGTGGTAACACTTTGGCTTTGTACACTGTTTCAAGACGTTTTTAGCGAAGATAGATTTTTTCTTTCACTTACCTCCTTGCTGCCGAGTGAACAACAACCAGGGCTGATGCAACAAAGCTAACAAAGGGCCGCATCAGCTAAAATATAAGTAAACACTGAAACTTCCGGATGTGAGATTCAATTTATTCTGGTTTTCTTTCACTTACCTCCTTGCTGCCGAGTGAACAACAACCAGGGCTGATGCAACAAAGCTAACAAAGGGCCGCATCAGCTAAAATATAAGTAAACACTGAAACTTCCGGATGTGAAACTGGCAGTAAACGATAATCTCTTAATAATTTATGTATTAATATTGTATGTACATTTTGCAATTTGAATGAATATATAAATAAATAAATTTTAGTTTGGTGTATGTTGTCTTTACGCTATAAGAAAACTCCTATTTACGTATTAGTATTTCTTGATTGGTTTCTTTTAATGTATTTTAGATCAGGACGAGAAAACTACGGTGACGAAGCCATTGGATATATACAGCTAAAAAGAGATGGCGATATATGCACGGTAAAATGTAGAATAACTCCAGAACACAAAGTACGAACAAAACCATATCACTGCACTTTGAAATGTGACGAAAAAGAAGAAGATATATTAGGTGTTTTATGTGAAGACTGTGCAGCTAGCAACGGCGGGTGCAAACATGCCGTGGCGTTTATAATGTGGCTACATCGTAGAACTGAGGAACCATCTACGACATCAGTTAAGTGCTATTGGAAAAAGTCTACTCTCTCAGGTAAAGCAATAATGGTAAAGTCAGATGGATTAACATAACTCTAGCGCTGACGGTTAATGCGCAGAACTTAAAATCGAGTCGCGGTCTCTATGCCTGTCATCTTTGTGCAGAAAATAACCTTCAGCGCTAAAGTTACCTTGATCGAGCTGTACTTGTGTTTATTGTTCTTTTATTTCATTTCATTAATTTTGCAGGTGTCGGAACATCATTAAAGTTTATTAAAGCTAAGGATATTGGTGCTCAAATGACAAATGTAAATATAAATGATGATTTTTTAAGTAAAGTCGCGGATAAAATACATCATATTGGGACTGAATGTCAACTTTCTAGTTATTTTAAGGATAAACCTGACACGGCAAAACTTTCCATGCACTATCTAATAAATACCTTTAAAACTAAATCGAGAAGTTTTGAATTCGATAAGTTTTTGACGTTTTGTAAAAGCGAGATTACCGAGAACAGAATAAAATTAGTACAAAGCGCCACGGTACAGCAAGCCGACTCAAATCTATGGTTTGAAATGCGTTATGGGCGAGTTACAGCGTCGATAGCTCATGAAGCAGCGCACTGCCATACAAAGGACGGGTCCCTAGTGGAAGCAATATTTGGAGCCAAAACATTAATAGAAACAGACGCTATGAAAAGAGGAAAGCTTTTAGAAGAAAGAGTTAGGAACGAAGTAGCAAGTTTAAAAAATATCACTATAAAGCAGGCTGGGATCGTCCTAAGTGCGAATGAACCATTTTTTGGAGCTTCACCAGATGGGATTACCGAGACTCACGTTATAGAGATTAAATGCCCATCAAAACCTGCGGCGTACCATTCATATTATAAAGATGGTATGTTGGGAAAGAAATATTATGCACAAATTCAGACACAGATGCATTTGACTGGAAAAGAAAAAGGTCTATTCGCCATAGCACACGCAGATTTTGAGAATACTAAAAATGTTGACATATACGAGGTTAATTACGATAAAATCTACTGTCAAGATTTATTTGAGAAAATAATAAAGTTTTGGCAAGAGAGTGTTTATGACAAGCTTATCAAAATGGGGGAACCAAAAAGAGCATAATTTAATAAAATAATCATATCGAGTCCAGTATTATTTGTCTTTTATTTCAAAAATCAACTTGTTACATCAAACAGAGGATTTTGCAAGTTAACAATGCCGCATGCAGTTGAAACAATGCAGTCTAGTAAATCAACTTGTTTAAGGTCAACAGTGGCATGCGGTGCCAATAATGCAAAATTTCTTAATCTCCCAATGGATCTCTCCACATGTATGCGCAAAGCTGCGATTTTTTTTGTTTCGAGCACCTCGCTTTTTGTGGGAGTTACTTTAGCACTGACACTAGGTGGTCTTATTAAAGTGCATTCATGTTGCTGCAAAAGATGAGCCACATTTTTGAAGCCTCGATCGGCCATTACTGCTTTATTTTTGGGTAATTTATTAAGAATCCCACAGTCTTCAAAAATTTGTGAGTCCGATGTTCGGCCTCCGTAACCTTCTGATATAAAATTTATAAGACCGTCCGGGGTTATGGATATCAGGTATTTGATTGTATTGCATGACTTGTACTCAGACCATGTAAGAGCCTGATGTATGGCATTACTCGGCTTTTCGATCTGAATTTCCAAGCAATCGATTATACTTTGAACGTTACTATATCTTTTTCTAAAAGGCATTGGTAAGTTAGCCAGTACCTCATTTGGTTTTGGAAAAAATACAAGGGATGCCATACAAGATGCAATGAGAGGTAACTTCTTCCTGAAAATAAATCCAAGATGGCTGCTTGAAATGCCGAAATCTAACGCAAGGATGGCATTAGAATGGTACAAGCGAATCTTTTTTAAGACTATCATCACATCTCTGGGTGTACATTTGCACGATTCACTCAATAGTTGAATGCAAAAGTAACATTCTTTAGGGAGACCTAAAAGTAACTGTGGTTCCCGAGATATACATAAAAGGGAAGCTTTTTGCATGTACATTTTAAAAGAGATCTTTTCAAATTCTGCTTCTGTACAAGTTACGTCTGAACCTGTATCGCATTCATTATTATATGAGACAGACGTTAGCGAGGATGTTTCTTCAAAACTTGTATTCATCTGTTGTGCTTCTTGTTTTTTAACTGTTTTTCTAATTTTATTTTTGGTCGCTGGCACATTGAATAACTTATCATCAGTTATAGTACCCTTGTGATGAACTTTATTTTTTATGACTACTTGAATGTTTTTGTGTTTTTTCTTAATAATCTTGTCGCTGGTACCTTCCAAACTGTAATTAACTGTCGCATCTTCCAAAGGGTCCTCTTCTACTTCTGCAGAATCAACAATGTAGATATCTTCAATATCGTGTGAAGTAGACTCAACATCTCCACTAAAATTCTCACTCATTACTTTGTTTATAATTTCTACTTTTTTACGTTTTTCTACAGC
The DNA here is from genome assembly GCA_947532105.1 of Athrips mouffetella. NCBI lineage: Eukaryota > Metazoa > Arthropoda > Insecta > Lepidoptera > Gelechiidae > Athrips > Athrips mouffetella. Next base: position 2,774,721 of record OX383976.1, on the reverse strand, counting down.
TGACCGTTCAGACTTTTCATCTAACTGCTTTTGACACGAAAATTTATGAGGCAGTACGCCTTTCTTAAGTTCAGCTGTCCTCCTACTAGTTTATACTTGACATAGTTCTCCATGTCATTTTCAACCTGAGAACAAAATAAATTCATTTTAAAGCGACTAATAATGTGCAGCTTATCACGGTCTCCGGGATCGATTTTGTGGGCAGCAGATTCTGGCAAAAAAATTCCTGGTTGGCTTTATACTTGATACGGCCGTAAGCCTAAAACTAGCGTAAAACTTATTTTACGTGGATACGTTTATGTAGTAAAAAGTCAAGAGCACGTCAAACTTGACACACTGGTCCCTAAACTTTGCTTATTTTATATTGCACTGCCATTGTAAAGCTCAGTCTGCTCTCTTGCATTCTTTCTCTTCACCTTCTCTCCCCGCACCCCTTACATCACTCCCCTTCCCGCAATCCCTCACTTCAACCCCCTTCCCGCATCCCCTTCTCACCCCCTCACCGCACCCCTCACCTCACCGCTTTTCACTGCATACCCTCCCTCTACCCCCTCCCCCCCCCCCTTTATTCTCATCGTACTCCCTGACACGTCCAAAGTTCAATGTAGTACCAATTTTTGCCACCAGAGCAAACGAGACACGAAATCGTTGTACAAACGGCTGCCCTTTGGTAGAGACACGTTGACCTTGAGCGGGTCTCTAGTTTCAGATATATATGTTAATCGTAGTGCTGGTTCAGCTTGTAGTTGTTTTGTTTCTAAGTCTTTGCTGCTGTGCGTACAATGTGTTTCCACGGACTTGCGGCCGTGTGTACATGTTCTAAACTTATCTAGTAATTTTTTTGCACAGACTCAATATACAAATGCGGGCCGCAAGTTTATTACTTATAGCAATTTTCTTGTATTTTTTTTGTGTTACAAACACTGCGGCCCGCTAGCTGCTATATATTGAACAACCCTGCCTAAGTATTTTGTTTTTTTTTTAATGTTAATCGATAAACAGACGAAACAAAACTTCGATTGCTATTGTTTTGATATTTCTGATGTTTTCAAATACATCTGATGTAGATACTGTGTCAAGAACACGTGCCGCGCGATTATAACCCCTATAGTGAATAAAATATGGAGGTTATTAAAAGTGTTAAGCTTGACGTGCTCTTGATCGTACAATTACACAGCGACAGTAGTGTTGGTTGTGAGACAAAATACCTATGAACTCGTTACCTGTATGTAGGTACATACCTACGTATCTATTGTTTTTTATGTGGTAGACGTGACTTTGGACTCGTATGGCACCATAAAAAACAGTTTCTCAGGTGTTTTTTTGGTCGTGTTGTAGCACTTGGGGACGACACAATACTTATAAGGCATTTTTATCAAAAATAACGATCACGAACGGTGAAAAAATTGCTCGAAATTGTCAGCGACACGGTAAGTACCTATACAGCGCGCGGCGCGACGAGGGTTATGACGTCATTTCAATATGTTCGGCCGGCCGAACGCTCACGAAGACATCGCGCGGGAAAGCGAAATTAAGTGCTCATTATCTCAGCCATTTTAAAAGATAGGACAAAAATAAAAATGCAGTTTTTCTTGGAATTTTCTCTAGTTTTGCAAGAAATACATAATATGACTTCCAAGCGTAATTCATTATCTTCTTCAGGTGCGCTGGACTGTACATAAAGCGCGGCGTTCGAACGCGGCGTGTCAAGCAGACGCCCGGCGTATGAGAGACGCGCCGTACTTACGAAACGGTTCACGAGGCGGGGCTCAGTTCCTGCTGTCGGTCACACTGCTTTCATTTAATACAGGTTACTCCAGTAAAAATACGGTTTTGCAAAACATTAAATGTTAATAGCTACTTTTTTGTGTATATCGTATTTAAATATGATGTTAAGACGCAATATTTACGAATCCACCTAAAATTTAAAGCGGAATATTTTTTTCGAATAACAGCTAAGGCAAAAATAGTAATAGACAATTATATACTTTATATCATAGATAAACGTATACTTTACATATAGGCATCAAAATCCACCACAAATATATTTAAAAATATAAATTTATTTCAAAATATAAAATCTCCACTTATTTTTACATATAAGGTCCAATAAAGTCGAGGTAAAATAATAGAAATAAACTGAGCTAAACTCAACCTTTTTAAATGTAAGTGATTTTTATATATATTCACAAAAATGCCATACTAAATAAAAAAAAAGTTTTTTGTAATCGCTGGTTTACAATGATTTTATAAACATTTATGTTGGATTTGCCAAAAATGTGATTATATAGCACTATTTAAATTATTAGAAAGCAAAACGGATCTATTACTATTTTTGGTTGCGAAGATAACCTTTATTTAAATTTCGTGCTATAAAAGTTGAACAATACAAAAAAGCTAATATTTTTAGGTGGATTCAAGTATAATATGAAATTCTGAATATATAGCAAGCCGTAAATAAAAACAATTATCTATTAACATTTTTTTCCGAAATTCCATATTTTTTAAATGTTTGGACGGCAAAATAAATAAATAAATGAAATAAATTTAGGTGGATTCCATTAAAAAGCTTTACACAGAAATATAATCTATCGATCTGAAAAAGAATCACGGCTATTATCAATTATTTCCGTTTCGCCATACAATGCTCTCGTAATTTTACTGGAGTAGGGTGTAATGTGTAACGGATAGCTTTCTGAAAATTAATCATCTTTCAGTGAATGAAACTTTCGGAAATGACAAAAAACAGTATAACTATACAAAATCCTACTATCTCTATTACCGTTTATAACTTCTGTTCTATTAGTTATCTGTTAATGAACTGTTCAAACTAAACTTAAGTAACTTGGACAAGAAACGAGCACTGTTTGGCGCCAGCTGAAATTCTTAGCTCTTCGCAAACCAGCAATTCATTTCTTTACCACAAGCAAATACGGTTGAAACTCCAAAACTTAATTTTAGGATGACCAAAGGACAACAATTCATAATTATATCAGCATATTCCCATGTATTCTTTTTCCATCCTAGGCAAGCCACACGACCGCCAAGTTCAAGTTTGAGTGACAAAACTTTAGTAAAATTAACTTTATTACATTGACATTAGATCCAAAGTTTTTTTACTGACGTACTGTTGACTGACGGGTCTACCGTCCCTTCGATCGAAAGCTCTACGTGTTAGAGTCGCTCTGCAAGATGTCAAGCTTTTTAAGTGATCTTGTAAGTACTTCTGTAAATAATCTAATACCATCTACTTACATTGAATAGGTACACACATGAATAACCTGTAGGTATAATTTGGATGTCACAACCTGTAAGGGAAAGGTGTGATAATGATGAGGGGCGTGAATCTGCCTATGAAACTGAACAATTTTTCCCAAGAAACATAGGTAGGTCGAGAATGTCGAAATACGAAAAACCAAATTTCACCACCCATACAAAATGCGCTATCAGCTGAGGCAGTTTCTATGGGAGGTAAAAAAAGTATTTTGTTCTATGAGCTATGTTCCTTGGGAAAAGTGGTTCAGTTTCATGGGCAGATTCAAACCCTTTAGTATTATCACAGCTTTTCGTTACACGCTGTAGAAAAATTCATTTTTGTCAGTCTAATGTTATAATGACATAGTGGTTTGTCGCACTGTAGTACAAGATGTAACAGACAAGGCATAACCACACTCAGGGATGTGAATCTAAACTGAACAGCTATTCGAAAAAAATATTTCCTGCCATACAAAAATTATACAGTTCGGCAAAATATTCGACAGTAGCACAAAAAATACTAGATTTTACACAAAAATGTGCTTACTAAAATAATTCAAAATATCATCAAAAATACTAGATTGCTCATTAAAATAATTCAGAATAGTATCGAAAATACTAGATTGCTTAATAAAATGTGCTCACTAAAATAATTCAATATAGCATCAAAAATAATAGTTTTCACACTAAATGTGTTCACTAAAATCATTCAAAATAGCACTAAAAATACTAGATTTCTTAAAAAAATATTCTTACTGAAATAATTCAAAATAGCATCAAAAATACTAGTTTGCACACTAAAATGTGCTCATTAAAATCATTCAAAATAGCACCAAAAATACTAGATTGTTTAATAAAATGTTCTTACTAAAATAATTGAAAAAAGCATCAAATATACTAGATTGCTTAGTAAAATGTGCTCACTAAAATCATTCAAAATAGTACCAAAAATACTAGATTGCTTAATAAAATGTTCTTACTAGAATAATTGAAAATAGCATCAAAAGATTGCTTAGTAAAATGTGCTCACTAAAATAATTCAAAATCAAAAATGTGTTTATTTCTCACCACAAATCATGCATGCAATAAAAGTAACTTAAAAATTTACTTGGTATTTGTGGGAGACTGGAGCCTAAACTAAGCAAAGGCCTGTATTTTAGGACTCCAGGTCTCCGCCCTGTATAAATGTCGAAATTCATCCGGGACATTAATGTGGATTAAAATATACTACAAAGTAGAAAAACAAAAGTATTGCAAAACTAAAACATTACAAAGCTACAGTAAAACAATTTTTAGAAGATATAACATATTCAAAACTTTTTCAAAATAGCATCAAAAATACTCGTTTGCAAAATAAAATGTGCTCATTAAACAATTCAAAATAGCATCAAAAATATTAGATTGCTTAGAATAATGTGCTCACTAAAATCATTCAAAATAGTACCAAAAATACTAGAATGCTTAATAAAATACTAGTTTGCACACTAAAATGTGCTAACTAAAATCCTTCAAAATAGCACTTAAAATACTAGATTATTTAATAAAATGTTCTTACTAAAATAATTGAAAATAGCATCAAAATACTAGATTGCTTAGTAAAATGTGCTCACTAAAATAATTCAAAATAGCATCAAAAATACTCGATTCCTTAATAAATAGTGCTCACTAAAATAATTCGAAATAGCATCAAAAATACTCGATTGGAAATAAAATTCGAAAATCTGTTTCCGGGTTCACATGTGAACCCGCGGTGCTTGACGGAAGGAAGCGATCTGGGTTCACATGTGAACCCACGGTGCTTCTGAGGTTAAACAATTCAAAATAGTATCAAAAATATCAGTAAAATCGTTCAAAATAGCATCAAAACTGATTGCACACTAAAATAATGGATTTGGAAATTTGCTTCTGGCACTTGCCGCCTGCTGCCGCAGCACGCTCTCTTCGCTCGTATGGTTCGTGCGTAATATTCGACAGGCAACCTGGTACAACCTATCCGATCCCGTTAGGTTAGGTTCAGTTAGTTTGTTCGATAAGAAGCGAATTTGCTTGACAAAATTTAATAGTTTGGAATCCAGTATCTTTGGTGCTATTTGAATTATTTTCGTAAGCAAAAGTTTTTGATGAAGTTGAATATTTTTTTCGACCCATGTTCCATGGGAAAAATTAGTTTTTCAGTTTCATGGGTAGAACCTACCCTTTTTGTTTTAGGTACTACCTACGTCTTTTTGGTGAGAAAAGGAATGAACCCACTAAATCAATTCTCTAAATTATTACGCAATAAATCAAATGTTGGCTATCTCACACCGGCTATCTCACCATAATACCTAATTTGTATATTACCCACTGACGTATAATTTATCTTAACTACTACCTATACCGGGTCTTCAAACCATGGATTTAACTAAACTGAACAAGAACAAGGTCGAAGTACGAAAAAAAAATTCAGCTCTCCATAGAAACTGCACCCGCTGATAGCGCGTTTTGTATGGGGGCTAAGATTTTCTTTTCCTATTTCGACCCGTGTTCCCGAAAGTTTTATAGCATGCATCACATGAATCCACCGTTTTAGTTTGATCAACGTTGCACCGAACAGCTGCCGTACTCCGAAGTGAAACTACGATAATATCGCGCCGATAATTAGTCTATGGTTCGGCCTTTGACAAAGAAATTCCCATACAAAGTAAATTTCAATCTGATAATATCGGAGCTCCGATAAAACTTCAGAGTACGCACCCTGCCTGTACTGTACACAGGGTGTAACAAACAATCAACCCTGAAGGATGTGAATCTACCTATGAAGCTAAACAACTTTCCTGAAACATAGGTCGAAATTTTTGACTTCCCATAGAAAGTGAATCAGTTGATAGCATTTTTTGTATGGGAGGATAAAAGCTTTTTTTCGTATTTCGACCTATGTTCCCTAGGGAAAGTTTTTCAGTTTCATGAACTCCAGAACTCCAGCTAAACGCGTGGTATAGTGCGGGGCAAACAACTTGAACAATAATCGCGTGGTGGGGGAAGTTTTGCGCACGTCAATTTGTATGAAAAACTGACTCTGCGTCCAAGTAGTTTGCCCACACCTATACTTCGGAGGGGTTTTGCCATAGTCACCGCGCTTGTAAGCGTTGCGGCTGGCGACCGCTGTTGTTGGTGACCGCAGTAGGTATGTAAGATGGCACAATACACAGAGAGATGCTGCTGCTCATCCTCCGGTTCGTAAGCCCTTAGTCGCCTCTTTCGACACCCACGGTGTAACGTTGTACAACGTACATGATTTTTTAATACAGTTTACAATCTAATTTGCACACCAAATACTCTAGTCTTAATGTGAACGAGCCACTAGAACACAAGCTGCCGTGTTCACTTTCCTATTGGTTCATTCAAATCAACTTACGGCGCTCGCGCATGCGCCCTTTGAATGACCTTCATCTTCACTTGCTAGCGATGTACTTCAAAAGAATGTGGACGCCTGCGAAACTGAATTTGGGTTCAATCATGTCACCCCTAACGAAATTATTAAAGCCTTTAAAAGTATTAAAATGAAAACTACTGAGGACCTATGGGGAATGTCAGTAAAAGTCTGTAGTGCGATCATTGATACTATATCTCCATATTTAGCTGTTATATTCAATGATTGTGTCGATCATGGTACATTTCCTGACTTAATGAAAAAAAGTAAAGTAGTTCCATTATTCAAAGCTGGTGACAAAAAGGATCCCAGTAATTTTAGACCAATATCAGTCTTACCTGTACTTAGTAAAATTTTTGAGAAGGTCATACTCAATCAAATGCTTTCACACTTCAATAGAAATAACTTACTACATGACCATCAATTTGGTTTCACGAAAGGGCGCAGTACAACGGATGCCGGGACTGCACTTTTAAAATACATCTTTTGCGCGTGGGAAAAATCTGAAGATGCTATTGGTATCTTCTGTGATCTATCCAAGGCATTTGATTGCGTAGATCATAGCACATTGTTGCTAAAACTTGAACATTACGGTGTTAGGAATAATTCACTTAAACTACTTAGGTCATATTTGGAAAACAGGATTCAAAAGGTACAAGTAAACAGGACGAAATCACTGGGATCTGTTGTCAAAATTGGCGTACCTCAAGGGTCCATATTAGGGCCATTTTTATTCCTTATTTATATTAATGACCTTCCTTCTGTGGTGAAGAATCTGTCAAAGATTGTGTTATTTGCTGACGATACTTCATTAATATTCAATGTAAGTAGGAAATCACAAAATTATAATGAAGTCAACGATGCACTTGGACAGATTCATGCATGGTTTACTGTTAACAATCTAGTCCTTAACGCCAAAAAAACTAAATGTATTAAATTTGCACTACCAAATGTAAGGTCTACTTCACATAACATAGTATTGAATAATGAGCCATTAGATTTTGTAAATAGTACAGTTTTCTTAGGGTTAACACTAGACTCTAAACTTCAATGGGGCCCTCATATAACGGCTCTTTCTGGTCGATTGAGCTCGGCTGCATATGCTGTTAGAAAAATCAGACAACTTACTGATGTAGCTACTGCAAGGCTGGTTTACTTTAGCTACTTCCATAGCATTATGTCTTATGGCATACTGCTTTGGGGCCGAGCAGCTGATATACCTACATTCAATATTCGTTTTACAAAAGAGGGCTATAAGAGCAATTTATTGCCTGAAGACTCGTGATTCCCTGAGAGAACTGTTAAAGGAAATCAACATTATGACAGTGCCATGCCAGTATATCTATGAAAATATAATGTATGCTAGAAAGAACATTCATCAATTACCAAAAATTTGTGACAGGCATAATTTTAATACTAGAAATAAGCATAAAATTGATCAACCATATACTAGATTAACTAAAGTCAATACATCTTTCGTTGGTCTGTGTATACGATACTACAACAAAATACCTGACAATATAGTGCAATTACCTGAGAGAAAGTTTAAAGAATGTGTAAAGCAAACGTTATGTAAAAAAGCTTACTATAGATTGGATGACTAGGGTAAGGTGCTCTAAGAGTGCGCGGTCTGTAAGAGTGCGCGGCTGATATCAGACGGGTTCTGTAAGACATTTTTTGCTAACTTCAGTTGTGTTTTGGGGCTACAGTGAACGGGTACTCCCTACCAAAAAATTATCTTAATTCTTGCAAAAACTTAGATTCCAGGTAAACCTATATATTTTTGCTCGTTTTGATCTTATTTTTATGTGTTTAGCGATTATTGCTATCCAAAAACTATGCAGTAAACAATAATGGAAACTTTCTCAACTCTCAAGTTGTTCTATGGTCTTATCGTGAATAAAGAGAAAATGGATATGTTTCGCAAGAGATGTCGCCTCCAGTTCTTTATATTGCAGCAGGGTGAGATTACTAAGAGTGCGCGGTGTGGTTGCGCTTAAGAGTGCGCGCGCACTCTTACATACCACTTGATTTCAGTGTTGCGTTTTGTTGAAGCTTTGTTCCAATTACATACTAAATTTAATAACATCTTTATTTGGAGCAGGTTTGGAAAAAAACTATAGGCTAATCAAAAGAACTGTACACCCGAAGTACTTAAAGAAGCTCGGAATCTTATAGAAAAGGGACAATCGACATAGGTTGGTAGCTGACGCTCTTGGTATGCCATAAACTTCATTAACAATTTAGCTGAAGAGAGGTGAAATTGATTGATGATTTCATTCTAATTTTCATTCATTCATTCATTAAAGTGGTCAAAGAAGAATTTTGTGATTATATTAAACATATGAAGATGTTCATTGGATTGACAACAAAACGTTTGAAGGAGTTAGCTTATGATTTCGCCGTACAAGATAACATTAGTTACATTACAACACACAGTTTTTATAAAAGGAAAGAAAACTAGCAAGCAAAAGATGGTTAAAAGGATTTTTAAGTTGCGCACTCTTACCAAACCATGCGCGCACTCTTACTCAACCAGTTGGGTAAGAGTGCGCATTTCTCTTTCTTTTTATTTAGCTATTTGTGCCAAAACTGATTGGATTTGCAATGGAATTTTTAAGGTGTTTTGTTATTAGATATATAAAGACTCATAAAACATAGAGTTGATTTTCGTACCCCTAATACTTTTTTTCTTATAACATCTCATTTGAAAAGTGCGCACTCTTGGAGCACCTTACCCTATATGAATGACAAAGAGGTATGGTGCTCTGATATTCCAGCGAAACACAAGAAACACATTGTAAAAAGCCGACTCTTAAAGTAGGCCGTGCTGCAGTGGTTTCTTGCCGTTTCTTTTACGCTGCCATAGCACGATCCGAAACGGCGTAGACTCGCTCTATTTGCATTGTATTCTGCATGACATTCAATAAGTATTCTGTAAAGAATCTACATTGAATAAAATTATCTGAATCTGAATCTGACCGCTGACCGCTGCTGCATTCGAGTAACGTTCATTCGCCATTGCGAGATATTGATAGCGTCGGACGGTTCGTACATTTTACGTCGTCCTTTATTAATAATCCCAGTTTCATTTAAACTGCGATTTATAGTATAATTTACTCGTTATAATATAATCAGTGTGTGATCGTTCTATCACTGTGAGAACATAATTATTTTCGGATTTATAAAACCCCATATTGGGTAAGTGTTGAACAGAGATATCTTAGTTTTAGAATAAAATGTAGTTGCAATCGTAGATTGAAAAGTATTTAGTCTTAGTTATTCTTTCTCATTAGATTTTTGTACGAAACAATAACATAATGATCAAAATTGTAATAACTGCTTAGTTTCTTTGTCTGCAGATCATTTCATATATACCTACCTTCATATTTTTATTAGGTTGAAATAATTTTCATTTTAAACTCATTTCATTATTATTTTATCATTTAGAAATCGTTTTTCATTGCATTTGGCTTTTCAAATATTGTAAACTCTGCTCTGGTTTGCGATCACTGCACTGCTACTGCTACTTTTGTCAGTCTTCCACTGCTAGCTTGCTTTGCAACGTGACCGCCACCCAGAGAATGGTTTCTCAACATTCGCTTACGCACTGGACGTGAATTCCAGGGTGCGACGTTTGGGGTCAAGCTGACCAACACCATTTACAACGACTGCCGATCCCGCAGTTCGTTCCAGCCCTCGCCTGCGGACCCGCCTCTTCGTTGCAAGACTTCTTCTGGCTACGGAGGGAAGTACTGGCCTACTGAAGTAACAAGAAATAGACGGGCATTCTTACCCAGACCCTAATATAATTTTATAAAAAAAATTGAAATAGCGGCTCGGTCATGCTGACCGGTTCCCTTATTTTATTTTATTAATTAGGAACGCCAACAGTAATGGTGTTAAACTTACTTAAAGCATACATAGGGAAACGGTCTGACACCAAGACCTATTATAGGCGAGCACAGCACTCTTAATTCCACTCCCCTCCCTCCCTTCCACTTTTATAATTAAAGATTTTTGTTCAGTTGGACCTGGGTGTTTCATTTTAAACACCCAAGGCTACAACGGGTGGAGATGGGTTAGTACTATTATTTGCCGGCACCACACGGATGCATGCATAGTCGCATAGTCTAGTGAGTAGACTCTAGTCTAATTGTTTATTTTTCTATGATATAAGACTGTTGTCATTATTGTGATTTGTTTGCTTAATTCAGGAAGCGTTGAGCTCTGGCCATGCAAAAAGAAATAACTGACAACTACAGATTTCTTTGCGGTTCCGTATACAAAAGGTGCCAGGCTTCTGTGCAAGTCCGTCTGAGGAATTACCACCCCCTTGCCAATTTCGGCCTTAAAGCAGCAGTGTTTGCACTGCTGTGTTGCGGTTTGAAGGGTAAGGGAGCCAGTGAAATTACTGACACATGAGTAATAACATCTTAGTTTTAAAGGTGAGCTACGCGCTTTGCTCTCTTATTAGCGTCAAAGTATGTCACTAATAAGACAGGTGCTATGGGCGGTGGAGATCACTTACCATCAGGTGGCCCACCTGCTCGTTTGCTCATTTATAAAATGAAAACAATACACAAAAAACCGGCCAAGTGCGAGTCGGACTCGTGCTCCGATGGTTCCGTACCACCACATAATCATAATTATATATATAATTGTATTAGTTGAAATTTCAGTAAGTTACTGTGCTAGATTCTTTGAGTCCGACACGCGTTTGACCAGATTTTATTATTTGTTGTTATTTTATAGCTTAAGCACTATAAACATACCAATTTACACGTTTGTAAGTGTTCCCGTTTTTAAGATAGAGCTAAAACAAAAATCGCCTAATTAAATAGGTTTTTAGTATGGGAGCCCCCCTTAATTTATTACTTTTTTAAATTTTTTTGTATTTGTTGTTATAGCGGCACCAGAAATACATAATCTGAGAATTACTGTTCATGAGGTACCAGAAATACTGTTCATGAGGTACAGCTCAAACAAAATTTTGTAAAAACAGCTGACTTTGGTGGCATCTTATTCCTTTGTTTACGAATATTTTAAAAAATAAAAAATGCAGTATTTATTTTTTCAACGAGCCCTAAACAACGATACCCCACTCGATGGGGTAGGTCAAACTTTTTTTTACGCTCCCCCCTTTAGCTCTTTGGGAGCCCCCCTTAATTTTATACTTTTTTTTATTTTTAGTATTTGTTGTTGTAACGGCAACAGATATAAGCAATTTGTGAAAATCTTAAATTTCTACCTATTACGGTTCATGAGATTCAGCCCGCTGACAGACAGACTTCGGAGGCATATCAAAAGGGTCCCGTTTTTTACCCTTTGGGTACGGAACCTTACCGGGTACGGACTCTTAGTTTTCAGGATAATATGGTGAAAAGTGTCTAAAAAAGTACCATTCCTCCGCCCCCTTATCTCCGAAGATTGCTAAAATCTGAAATAACTATACCTAGCCAATAAACATACGTTGGTACAGAAAAATTCTAATAATCTCTCTAAATATCACAGTCTACAGAAATCTGCAAAAACCTTTACAAACAAATTTAGTTTTGTGGTCCTAAACATTGATTTTATTACTTCTAAAATTACTATTGTTAGCGCTCACCCGCAAAGACAACATTTTGTCTATCGATATATACCTATGTACAAATAGCTAGCGAATATAGCTGCGGGTGGCGCTGCGAGCGATCAGCCATTCAGGAAGCAGACATTGCACCAAACGCCCGTTCAGGCCCGTTATTCGAAACAACTTTATAACTGGAAAGATAATATAAGAAGTTCTAATTATATTGGCTGTATCATTGAAATAAGGACCTTTCAACACTCAGAAGAGGGACGTAAGTTGGAAAACGCCCAAAGGTATGTCTTTTTATGTGAAACTTCACTGAATTTTTACTACTACTTTTAGCACAATCTACTTTTAGCACAATGAACCACATCATAAATTATTATACGTAGCTATATGATGTGAAGAAAAGTATCAGAATATTTGATCATAACAGTGACACGAAATATTGATAAGAACAACAAGAAAATAATGTAGGTAGGCAGGCATTCAACCGCACGTCAGAAAATAATATATATGTCAGTGCGGTGGTGGAGGCATTTTGAGGCACGAATGCTTCGATTTTATGCGTGAAAGTTACGTTAGCATTCATGGTATATCATATTATTATTCATGGTAAGTCGATACTTGTATCGAAAATATGATGTGCAGTCGAATTTTCACAACTACCCACCGAAACGCTTAGAATCACCATTGATCGGAGTTCGTGTACATACTATACGAACAGTCAGGAACGGTTCAAGTTTGACACTCGCAGCGCGATTTTACTTTTATGGCTGTTGTAAGCAACCGTAAAAAGTCTAATATGTTGGGTCTGATGCGTTCCTGACTGTGCTAGACTACTAGGTAACCGATTTCGTTTCAAATTAATTACAAAGTTTTAAAGCTGCCGAGTGGTTTTGAGCGTAGTCTAACAGTCAACACATGCTTTTTGAAGCGCGATAAACGCTCTGAATGAAATCAGCAGCATAATTTCATAATGAAAAGTTGGGGTCATAATGCAGTCTGGGCGAGCTCTGTTTTGTGACTATGAAAGATATTATGTACTTTGAACATTTACCTATCGATAAATAGCACATAGTCACGGAACGTATACTTGCTGATCAAACTAATATTTGTCCTGGGCGACTATGGAACCTGCAATCAACAGCATGGACAGTAACAACTGCCCCAACAAGCGTGTAAACAAATGTGCAAAATGTCTACCCTCAGGGTGTAGTTGTGAAGATGTTTGCGTGTTCTTGGCACCTACTACGTTTACCATATGGAGATGTTGTAAAACTAAATGCACCCACCCACCATATAAAAAAAAAGAAATCGTTTTAATAAAGAAATTATTATTTGTTTTATTGTACCTTCATATTTTTGTGTTGTGTTACTTTGTCTTGGAAGATGTTAATAGTATGTTTTGTTTTGTTTTCTCTTCCTATACCTACCTACCTGACATTCCTATTCCTATCTATGTAACGAAATTCTTATGACATAACTGAATTGAAATTATTAAAAACTTGCTAACTCGACTGTAAATTATGAAATGTTATATAGTTTCCACCTGAAACCCGTCGCTAACAAATAAAATAAAAAAAAAGAAAATGTCCAGTGAAGGCTCACGTTACACCCCACCGTTGGGTGACTCAAATTATGAGCGAGGTAATAGGCAGTTCCGCGCTCGTGAACGGAATGATCAGAACAAACGTACAAGACGGTCTCTTACTAGAACCAACCGCCGACAACGCACTCGCGACACCTACCGCAGCCGGTCGCGTCGCCGTAGACCATTAGAATCGTCTGATAGCTCGAGCAGCACTAGCTCGGAAAAGAGCGTACTCTCTAAACGTCGTACGACTCATGCTAAGTTCCAACGCCGGAATCTTGGTCACCAAACAATAGATTCAGACGCATCTAGCTCGACTAGCTCCACATCAAGCGATAGCCTTGTCGGTCACAATAGAGAACGACGTAAACGAAATCATAGCTCGTCAGACTCTTCCTCTTTCTCCGAGGGACACCGATCTCGTTCACGCACGTGTTAGAATTTTAACATTTAAGATTGAATTTACTTCATTTTATAAGTAAGAGACTGTAAAGCTAGTATAGTTATATCTCAATGGTACCGTAGTATAGTTATATCTCAATGGTACCGAAATAAAACTAATCCAAGAAATAAAAACAGAGCGTTATGTATTTACTAATCATTTATTTGAACTTCATTTAGATTGGTTGCCTAAGACTTATATACCTCAATATATGTATATTGGAATTAGTATGAATTTTCAAACTACATGCTGAAATTATATTTAAATGTATATTAAAATACATAAAAACTCTTATATACAATGTATATAAGAAATGACTGTAAGTATATAAGCCTTTATTACATAGGTTTGTCAAAACCCCCAAAATCCCTTATATACATAATGTATATAAGAAATTACTGCAAATATATGAGACATCATTATAAAGATTCAACATTTATATACCTAAAGTATATAAGCCTTATATACTTTACACACAAGGGATATATAGACAAGTAACAACAAATAAAATAATTAATTAAGAAAATACTTAACTTATTTACCAGGAGAGGGGACGTCTTGCCTCGACCAGAGCTCGAACCAAAAGTGTCGTAATTCTGGCGCACTGCGTCTTTTATGGGCTGTCCCCACCCGCAGCCGTTACGAACACGTGTTTCTTTCGAACACGTGCTGTTTATGAACAAAGAAACACGTGTTGTTTACAATTTTATAACGTAAACACATCCTACCTTCATATAATATTTCGTGATTCGGTTTTATAATTAATAAAAATATGTTATCTATGTATAAATTTTGGTTTTAAAACAAGATAAAGACACAATTTAACGAATATTTTAAAACACAATTAATCAAATATCTAATACGGCCATACTGACAAGTACTTCGTTCTCGAAGTACGTACCTAAAGTACAACTTTCGTTTCAATTTCAAATTATGTATCTACTATTTATTACACAGGCTTACATCTTAATGTCATACTTTAATTTTACATTTGTAAAGACACGTTTTATTTTATAAGCCGCAGTCAATGGCACAGGCATCGCTTTAGAAATAAAAGCACAGCCACAGGCATAACCACAGGCATCGTTAAGCCACAGGTATAGCCACCGGCACAGCCTCAAGTAATGCCACAGGCACAGCCACAGGCACAGCCACAGGCACAGGCACAGCCACAGGCACAGCCACAGGCACAGCCACAGGCACAGCCACAGGCACAGCCACAGGCACAGCCACAGGCACAGCCACAGGCACAGCCACAGGCACAGCCACAGGCACAGCCACAGGCACAGCCACAGGCACAGCCACAGGCACAGCCACAGGCACAGCCACAGGCACAGCCACAGGCACAGCCACAGGCACAGCCACAGGCACAGCCACAGGCACAGCCACAGGCACAGCCACAGGCACAGCCACAGGCACAGCCACAGGCACAGCCACAGGCACAGCCACAGGCACAGCCACAGGCACAGCCACAGGCACAGCCACAGGCACAGCCACAGCCACAGGCACAGCCACAGGCATTATAAATCTTATTTTAGAAGAAATAAAGAAAAAAGGAGAAAAAGATAATAATCATTTAAACATAGGAACAGCATTATCATCGACCCATTCACCTGGCCAGTATCGAAGTTTATCTTTAGAAATTATAACGTTTCTTTGACCTGTGCCTCGTAGTTTATAACGGTCATTACTTAGAATTTCAATTATTTCATACGGACCCCTAAACTTTGGTCTAAGTTTTTCGTAACGCCGATGGTCTTGATAGACGTAAACAGTGTCACCAACATAATAAGTTTTTTTTTTATTCCGCCGTACCGCATCAAAATAATGTTTAAACTTTTGTGCAACTTCTCTTAACCGATTCTGAGCAAGTTCACGGTCTGCTTGTACATCAAAATTTTGTCCAGAGGCAGCGTCTTTACCAAGAACTTCATTATGACGCACCTGAACACACGGAATGTTCGAGTTTCTCCCTATCAGCAACCGCGTAGGAGAGAAACCGGTTGACTTATGAATTGTGGTATTCAAAGATAGTTGTACTTTAAACAATTCGTTCGGCCAATCTGACAGATTATTACACTTTGTATTGAGCATATTAACTACAGTAGAAACATATCTTTCAGCCTGACCATTTCCACGGGGAGTCCCTGTAGCAATCATATTGTGTTCTATTTCTAGATCTCTAAATAAATTTTGTACTAAATTCGAACTGAAGTTTGTTCCACGATCTTGTAATAACGACCTTCTTGAGGCTCCCACGTTTCGTACCAAGTTAAAGCAGAGCCCTTCAGGGCCTTACCTGCTTTCGCAACCTTCCCAATCCCACTCCAGCCAAATTCTCCTGCAAGCTTGTCAATGTTGTCACACCAAACAGCTGCGCCGTTGTGACTAGTGGCCGGGTCGAACGTCGGTAGTGCCACGTCATCCTGGCGATGGTTGCTGGTTAGGGTGTCTCGAATGGCAGTAAGCAAACTTTGAACAGTAGACTCGTCCATTTCGGTAATTCTGAAAATATATTAATTTTAAAATTGCATCGAATCCTATCCCACTTCTGATGTTAGAATTTTAACATTTAAGATTGAATTTACTTCATTTTATAAGTAAGAGACTGTAAAGCTAGTATAGTTATATCTCAATGGTACCGTAGTATAGTTATATCTCAATGGTACCGAAATAAAACTAATCCAAGAAATAAAAACAGAGCGTTATGTATTTACTAATCATTTATTTGAACTTCATTTAGATTGGTTGCCTAAGACTTATATACCTCAATATATGTATATTGGAATTAGTATGAATTTTCAAACTACATGCTGAAATTATATTTAAATGTATATTAAAATACATAAAAACTCTTATATACAATGTATATAAGAAATGACTGTAAGTATATAAGCCTTTATTACATAGGTTTGTCAAAACCCCCAAAATCCCTTATATACATAATGTATATAAGAAATTACTGCAAATATATGAGACATCATTATAAAGATTCAACATTTATATACCTAAAGTATATAAGCCTTATATACTTTACACACAAGGGATATATAGACAAGTAACAACAAATAAAATAATTAATTAAGAAAATACTTAACTTATTTACCAGGAGAGGGGACGTCTTGCCTCGACCAGAGCTCGAACCAAAAGTGTCGTAATTCTGGCGCACTGCGTCTTTTATGGGCTGTCCCCACCCGCAGCCGTTACGAACACGTGTTTCTTTCGAACACGTGCTGTTTATGAACAAAGAAACACGTGTTGTTTACAATTTTATAACGTAAACACATCCTACCTTCATATAATATTTCGTGATTCGGTTTTATAATTAATAAAAATATGTTATCTATGTATAAATTTTGGTTTTAAAACAAGATAAAGACACAATTTAACGAATATTTTAAAACACAATTAATCAAATATCTAATACACGCGTGACAGGCGTAAGGCAAAGCATAGGAGGTACAGATCACCATCGAGTCGGAGAGTGCTGAAGAAATTTGTTAAGTTAATCCATAATGAGGGGCGTACTTTTGAAGGTGCTCATCATGTGATTCCGGAGTTCAACCCTGATGCACATTCACAAACAGCGGCCGAATGGATTCGTAAAGTGAATGAAACAGCTAAAATATACCGGTGGAGCGAAAAGCAGATCATCTATTATGCCATACCAAAATTAGCCGGTCATGCAAAACAATGGTACCAAGGAAGAAGTACGGTGAATTTGAGCTGGCGTCAGTGGCAAAAGAAAATTATAAAGACATTTCCAGACGATAGAAACTATGCCGATCGCCTCAGTGAGATGCTTAATAGAAAAAGTAAACGAGAGGAATCGTTAGAAGAGTACTTTCATGAGAAGGCTCGACTAGTGAAAATGTGCGAAATAACCGGACGTAACGCCGTAGACTGTATAGTTAGTGGCATTTTCGATAATGGAATACGACTGAATGCACAGGGAGCAAATTTTAAGAGACCATCAAAACTACTAAAGTATCTACGACGCATATCAAAAAGAAGTTCGTTCACTAATGCATCTTTGGGAAAGACTGAAGACCACCCCGTTAAGACAGTAGCCCAACAATCTAATAGACTCGATACTTACCGTACTAGGAATAATCCGAACAAAACCATGCCAACCAGTAAAGATAAATCAAATATCCGATGCTTCAATTGTACAGAGTTAGGACATATAGCTCGACACTGTCCAAAACCTCTGAAGAGGTGTGGTAATTGTAAGCAGATAGGTCACGACGCGCAGTCCTGTACGATTGCAAAACGTATTAAAGAAGAATCGATGCGACATTCAAGTAATAGTGAGCCGAATAATACTCAAAATGTACTTCAGATATCTTCTACAGATCAGTCTAATAGTAAGTATTTTAAAACAATAACTCTGAATGGTACTACGCGTTCTGCTTACATAGATTTCGGAAGTCAGTGCACATTAGTTAAAGAAACAGTAGCTCAAACGTTGGATGTGGTCCGTGATCAAGCAGGCCTCCCGGTCATTAAGGGATTTGGTTTAGGTAGCGTTACGCCAATAGCCAGGATAGTAGTTAACATATTAGTAGATGCAGTGGATGCGGATGTAGAGGCATACGTCGTACCTGACCATTTTATTAATACAGATGTTCTCATAGGGCAATCATTGACAGAGTTACCGACAGTTACTGTATTTAAAACAAGTTCGGAATTATCTCTGTATTGTGACAATAGTGAGGTTGAACGAATATGTGTTTTCAATGTGAATGACGTATCGTTATCTGGACTAGCAGATATAGAAGTGTGTACAGAACAGGAATACACGGGATTCCTTTTCATACCAGGCAGTACGTGTATGAAACCATTTAGTGAGTATATTGTTCTTCAAGGCGTATACCAATTCGTGAATGGTAAGGGTCGTTGTATGGTATTAAACATATCTAAAAATCCGGTCTGTCTAACAAAACAAAAATTAATTGGGCGAGCAATCAAGATAGATAACTCACGTATCCCTTATATGCCAAGACCAGATCAAAAGACTGTAAATATTGTTAATATTGATAATTGTCCCCAAGATTTATTGGATGACAGTAAGAAAGAACCAATAAAGTTGGATATGTTGAATGTTGGCCCCAAAGTATCGACTCAGGAAAAAACTAAACTATTACAACTACTAAATAAGTTTAGGGACTGTTTTGCACTTAATATGCGTGAGTTAGGACTGACTAACATAACTGAAATGGTCCTCCGTCTCAATGATAATACTTTCTCGTATAGACCGTATAGGCTTCCGTATAGTGAGCGTGCAAAGGTGAGAGAAATAATCGGAGAATTATTAGTTAATGACATTATAAGAGAATCACAGTTGCCATACGCCAGTCCTATTGTAATAGTACGCAAAAAGAACAATGAGTATAGGCTTTGTGTCGATTATAGGGCGTTAAACAAAAAGACCGTAAAAGATAGTTATCCTATGCCCGTTATCGACGATCAGCTGGATAGACTTAGCGGTAAAACATACTTCACGAGTTTAGATTTGGCGTCCGGGTATCATCAGATACCAATGGCCGAGGAGTCGCGTCACGTTACTGCATTCGTGACTCCTGACGGCCATTATGAATATACTAGGATGCCTTTTGGCCTCGTGAATGCCCCTGCAGTGTTTCAGAGCATGATTAACAAGGCTCTGGGTCCCAGGCGGTTTGAGCTGGCTATACCTTATCTGGATGACTTGTTGTCGACTGGTAGTTCTATCAATGAAGCTTTTACGAAATTAGAAGAAATTCTAGAACTTTTGAGAAAAGCAAATCTCACCCTTAACTTGAAAAAGTGCGCATTCTTCCAATCGGAGATTGATTATCTCGGTTACGAGATATCAAAAGCAGGTATTCAGCCAGGTTGTAAAAAGATACAAGCTGTTTCGGATTTTCCTAGGCCAGAAAATGTACACCAGGTCCGCCAGTTTGTTGGTTTGGCTAGCTATTTTCGACGGTTTGTGTACAATTTTGCCTCATTAGTACAGCCACTAACAAAATTAACTAAGGCAGATGTGCCTTGGCAGTGGGACGATGAACAAGAAACTGCCTTTCAGAGCATTAAATCTAAGTTGGTCGCGCGACCAATTCTTGCATTATATGACCCAAGTTACATCACAGAAGTTCACTGCGATGCTAATAAATTAGGAGTGGGAGGGATCTTATTGCAAAAACCTAACGATGACAGCCCATTTAAGCCAGTTGCCTATTTCAGTCGTCAAACCACTCGTGAGGAGGCTTTTTGGCATTCCTATGAGTTGGAAACTATGGCTGTAGTGCTAACTTTAAAAAAGTTTCTAGTGTACCTAATAGGCCTTGAGTTTAAAGTCATCACTGATTGCAATGCTTTAAGAACCACCCTCACCAAGCGTGACTTAATACCTAAGATTGCCAGATGGTGGCTCTCGCTACAGGAGTATAAATTTACCGTTGAGTATAGGCCAGGTTATAATATGCAGCATGTAGATGCTTTAAGTCGCAACCCAGTTTTTAAACCTGACCCTCAGGAAGAAATAGAAGTCTTAAATATTACTACTAGTGATTGGTTGCACACGGTACAGATGACAGACCCCCAGATTAGGAATATTAAGACTATTCTCAACACAAGTGAAAACGACATCAAAGATATTTCTACCAACTATGTATTGCGTAACGACAAAATATATAGACGCGTGGGATCTAAATTGAAGTGGGTTGTACCAAACTCTGCTCGTTGGAGAATATGTCAGATCAATCATGATGAGGCAGGACATTTCTCTACCGAGAAAACGCTAGAGAAAATACGCGCAGATTACTGGTTTCCCAAGATGAACCGCTTTGTCAAGAAATATGTTAAGGCCTGTATTAACTGTGCCTATAGTAAGGAAATGACCGGCAAGAAATCAGGATACTTACACCCCATCCCCAAGGTTAATGCTATTTTTCACACAGTCCACATGGACCATTTGGGCCCTTTTATTAAAAGTAAAAGGGGCAATACTTACATTCTCGGGATCATAGATGCTTTTAGCAAGTTTATTTTCGTAAAGGCTGTTAGGAACACAAGGTCGAAAACGACTATTAAAGTGTTGGAGGAAATATTCGCAACTTTTGGTAGCCCAAAAGTCATTATATCAGACCAGGGTACAAGTTTTACTTCTAATGAGTTCAAAACGTTTGTGAATTCGATTGGAGTCAAACATGTGCTGAACGCAGTAGCAACACCCCGAGCGAACGGACAGATTGAACGCTACAATCGAACTATATTGAACGCTTTGTCAGCCATGAACCACGTGGTAGATGAAAAGGATTGGGATCTAAATGTTAGCAAACTGCAATGGAGCTTAAACAACACAATTAACAGAAGTACTGGAAAATCACCAGCTGAAATAGTATTTGGACAGAAAACTACCAATCCTAGTGAAGGGATCCTGAAAGGAGCTTTTGACACTGAGGAGCAACTTACAGACACGGACAGACAAGAAATGAGGAAAAACGTAGAGGAAAGAATACGTAGGGAGCAAAAGAAAATGAAAGAAAATTACGATAAAAGTAGAGCACCAACAAAAATCTTCAAAGAAGGTGATTTGGTAATGATACCCAATAATAATCCAGAAAAAGGAAAAAGCAAAAAGCTTGCCCCCAAGTTTCGGGGCCCGTATAAAATCAAGACTGTTTTGGACAAGGACCGATACGAAGTCTCGAGTATTGAAGGTCACTCACAAAGACACTATACTAATATTTTTCCATCTGACCAACTTAAACCTTGGATTACTATGTGTATAACTCCCGTACCAAGTGAAACAAGTACAGATAATGATACAGACACAAGTACATAATTGAGTTTAGACTGGATTGTATCTATTATAATATCGTTGACTATTTCATCCTTTCAGTTATTTTCGAATCAATGCGTAAGTTTCCCAACCTACTCTTCACGTTTACAGATTAGATCTAATGAGGATGGAAAGACACCCAGATGGTGGTGTCTGACAATGAGATGATGCTGATTCATACGCCGCCGGGACTCTAGCGGGTAGCCAGAGCCTCGACAGTAACTTGTAAGACTTGACTCTCGCGGTTGGCCAGAGTATTGACTATAATCTGGAAGATATAACTCTAGCGGTTGGCCAGAGTATTGACGATAATTTGGAGGATATAACTCTAGCGGTTGGCTAGAGCCTCAAAGATTATTTGTACCATTACGCTGTGGCTGTCGCGGACGACATGTCTTCAAGGGTATCCATAACAGATGAACAGCCGCGCCGTGGTCTTCGAGCTTCTACACGAAAATTGTGAAGTGTTACAAATTACTAAAACAGTTTGTTTCTTTACGCATATGTGATTTACAATGTAATTTGGGAGCTTGTGTTGTTTTGTGATAACTATGATTAGTGTCTTCGAAGAATATTACACTACATTATACGAACTTATTATATCTGAATGAATGAGTTTAACATTAACTTTAAGTTAAGTTTAGTTAGTTAATAAAGTAATACTTTTATATTCGTATTAATTATATTGTCCTAATTGTTTACTTAATGTCAAAATACACCACGTTATTAGACACCATCCTGATGAAAATAATAATATTCATTAATAATCTAAATATAAAAAAAAGAAACTAGTCCACTTAATATTATGTAATGTAAATTTTTAATTAAGTCGTATTTGTTCACTTGCTTCATTGTCATTACCTATACCTAGATTAGAATGGCCGAGAAATGTATTAGAAATGAGGACATTCCTTCCTTCGGATGGCCGACTGTTAGCGCTCACCCGCAAAGACAACATTTTGTCTATCGATATATACCTATGTACAAATAGCTAGCGAATATAGCTGCGGGTGGCGCTGCGAGCGATCAGCCATTCAGGAAGCAGACATTGCACCAAACGCCCGTTCAGGCCCGTTATTCGAAACAACTTTGTAACTGGAAAGATAATATAAGAAGTTCTAATTATATTGGCTGTATCATTGAAATAAGGACCTTTCAACACTATAATCCACCTACGAGTATATCGGAATCCTCGCACTTGGTCGGTTATTTTTTGTATGAAGCAGGCAGTTTAGCTTTAGATGCTGTAGTTTTTGCTCTTTGCTGCCAATAAGTTTTTTGGGGCACATGCTGTCGTGTAGGTGTGCCTACTACATATTGAAAATTGAGATGGACATTTAAAAAAATTGTTCAGCCCTGAAACCTACTCTACTGAAACTTTTTATTTTGTAATGTAATTCTATTTTGATCTAAGTATGATAAACTAAAATTAAAATCTAGACTGCTTGCTTCTAAATCGTTTTAAACTAAAATAAGTGTATCTAAGCATGTAGTTTCTAAAAGTGTATATTAATCTTGTGAAGGAAAAAGTTCGTAAAGGAAAATTATTCCGAGGATTCCCGATACATCGGAGGATAAAGCCAGCTTAAATTAAACAAAAAGTGATGATACGAAGTCTATAATGCAAGTGTCTTGTTCTATTGCTCCTACAACAATTTTGAATATGCCGCAACAACCCATCATCAACAGCACAACTAACATTGCAACTGAATCGAAAACAACCATTGATGTATACGACCAGCTTATTGATTTAAAGCACTTTAGATTTGTCATAGCTCTAGTTACCGAACAAGATAGGAATGGGAATAATAGACAAGAACCAAGTCCAGAAGCTATACGCACTTTAAATATGCAAAGAACATGTTGTAAAGAAATGTACAATAAATGCCAAGATAAATTATTATTTCTTATCATGCTTGTTATGTCTGCTATAGAAAATTTTAATTACAGATACATTATACGCAAAACTTGGGGAAGAGAAAGGAAATGTATCAAAGTATTTTATCTACTAGGAATGAACAATGATAAAAAGTTTACTAAGAAAATTTACCAAGAAAATCTAAAATACCGAGACATTATTCAAGGAAATTTCTTGGACTCGTACCGAAATTTGACATACAAACATGTTATGGCACTAAAATGGGCGACCCATTTTTGTAAGGAAGCGAAATACATTGTTAAAACGGATGATGATATTGTAGTTAACACAGATCTTCTGTTTGAGAAGTTGAAGGGTGGTTACTGGAGTGCAACAGACTTGATAGCTTGTAAAGTGAATCATCATTCATCTGTTCATAGAAAAGGAACAAATGGTACTTATTATCCAAACTTCAAATGGTTTATTACTAAAGAGGAATATCCAGACAATAAGTACCCAGATTTCTGTCAAGGTAGGAGAATTAATGTTTAGAATTGGTTACTATGCACTACACAAAAAAAAAGAAAGGGCTTCACTTATACACATTGCAAAATAGGTACCTACTTCGACCAATCTTCACTCCATCGGTTAACTTGTTTTGTTTCATGGGCAGATTCAAATTCTCCCTTTTTGAGTTGTTTACACATAACATAACGAAATCTATAACTAGCACTGTTTTATTGAACTCAGAAAAAACCTTTACAAACAAGCTCAGTTATGCGGTCCTAAAAATGGACCTTATTTTCTTCTTTTTTATTTTTTTTCCTCTTATTGATGCCCTCCTCCGATGTATCGGGAATCCTCAGTACGCAACCGTCGGACAAGTACTTCATGATAATTTTTTTTTCAGGTGCATTTACAATATACTCAGCAGACGTAGTGCGTCGCCTGTTACAAGCTTCACGGAAGATCCCATATTTCTGGCTAGAAGATGTCCATGTTACTGGCACCCTTGCCAAGAAGATAGGCGTAAAACATCAAGACCTTAGTGATTGGTTCTTGGTAGAAACAGACGACCTTTTCTTGTTAGGTCCAAACAAAACTAAACCATTTGTCTATGGCCCTATAGAACTTTATCCTGTAGATATTATCGTTGTTTGGAGAGCACTGAAAGGGCTTAGAGGTGTGAGAAAAATTATAGGCAAAACAGGTAGAAAAAGAAAAATTAAAGCACAGGCAATTAAGACGAAACACGGCCTTACTAGTTATCTGCAGTTACTTCCATCGGGCAAGATTTCCCTTCGAAATTAAAACAGGACCCCAATTTTTGAAAATCCCGAGTGTTGGAGATAAAAACAGCCTTTAAAACTGTTCAAAGGTAAATCATAACATAATACATGTGTTAAAACTAGCAATCAAATACTACTTTACATTTTACGAATTTGATTCTTCACTTTTGTAAAATAAACTGAAATTTCTTTTGGGCTGATTCATCGGGACGGGTCAGTATGGGAAAGTCTGAAACTATAAGAGATAGACATAATATTTGTTAATTCTAAGAAACCATGTCGTCGAATTTAGAGTTGAGAAAAACTGCATTCAAATATTTAAAAAAAAACTTATATACTATACTCGGGAATAGTTACTGACCCTTCCCGATGATATACCCAGTGAAAGAGGTACTTGAGTAAATGAAAAAAGAAAAAAAAACTTATTGCTATTATAGTTACGAAACTTTTAGTGCGCGAGTCCGACTGGCACTTGGCTGGTTTTTTAAATTTTCTTTAAAACAAGAAGGAGATACACTTTTTATTCTCATTTGCAGATCATTGGTTCCCCTTACAAGTGGAAATGTAGAAAAAAAATATCTGATATTTAGCAGGTAAGTTATGAAGTCTTCCCCAAACCAAAGCCTTCCTATCGCCCCTCCATTAGTCGATTTCCTTCGAAAAGGAGTGATTCTCCGCCAATTTACTGCGGTTTCAACTGATTTTATTACAGCTATAAAACCGTTTCAGAATCGTAAATATTTATTTTGGATTGACTATTTGGGTAGAGTAGTTAATATTTCAGAGGTAGTTCTAAAAAAGTTAATAGTTCATAAATAATAATTTTATACAATTTATTCGCATCGCCCTCTCGGCGAGTCAAATCCACTTTAAAATCATCATTCATATCATATCATTTAATCTTGTTTTCATGTACAGCTTAAAGTTCTTATTAACACATAGCAGTTCGTTACATGTACCCTGTAAGGGCATTACAAGTGACTAGGCATGCAAAAACGTATTTAAATAATAATCATAAAAATTGACAAAATTAAAAATAATAATCTTGGTAAACATAAACAGCTAACTAAATTATATAAAATAAGATTGGAAGAACATGCCTTAAATTTCACAACATTATCATTGATTTGTCAAATAATTAAAATTAGAATTAGAATGAATAAAATTGTCAAAAGATAAAAATAATTGAAATTGTAAAAAAAAATATAAAAAAATAATTATAAAAATTGTCAAGAAAATAAATAATAATAATAATGTCGGTAAAAAAAGAAAAAAACTTGACAAATTTATGATAAGATTGGACTGTGCCTTAAATTCCTATAAAAATAATTTAAATAAAAAAAAAATCAAAATTCAACATGTCATTACATCATATGGAAAAACAGTCATATTTTTATCATTGTCACTTAAAAATTCATTCATTATCATCATAACATCCCCTGAAACGTCCACTGCAAGACAAGGGGTAGCTCCCTTCAGAATTACATCAAAAACGCGTTCTAAAATTTAGAGGGGAATTAGGTATCATAGTCACCACGCTTGTTAGTGTGCGTCAGGATGGTAGGTGTACCACCACCATAGAAATATAAGGGAAGAACAGTGAGTCCGAATTCTTTGACCACCACCGTACCACTGCAAGTTTGCACCTAATTGCACGTATTTTTTTTTCAATGCAGGTATCTCTTTCATATTCCAGTAATCTTCAAAATCTAGTAACCCGCCAGCCTGACATCACGTGGTTTTTTTCCAAAACAATTTTCTTTACAACTTTACTTTTTAAAATTTGCTAGTTTCAATAGTGTAGTGTGTGCAATATATCTTCTGAAAATATAAGGTAAGCCAGATAAAACAATATAGTTCCTATTTCAACATAAACATTTTTGGTGCCGCGAACGCCTTTACGAGCTTGTGAAAAGTTAATACCTTCTGATAATTATAAATTTTAGTTTAGTTAGTTTATATCGATCCCCGGAAGCCGGAAGTATCCGATCCATTATCTAAACTATTTATATCTAGCACTAAAGCAGACCAACAGATGGCTTTCAAAAAATGTTTAATTCAAAACTTATCTTAATTGTTTCATCTGGTGTACCTACCTCATATTTTCTGAACGTATTTCATATTCATATTCATTTAATTAGTATTAAATTGTCAACATTTTTTGCCATTATATATACATTATATTATTACATTATTGTATATATACATTATATTATTACATTATTGTACTTATAATGATAAATGTAAATAAAATTATACTATACTTATAACTATTACAATCAATCAATCTTATAGATTGCTATGAAACTTGAGGTGTTTCATAGGAGAGGAACTCTGTCACTGAGTAAAACGCTTTTTGCAATAGAAAGTTTTTAAGTTTATAAACAAAGGCACGATCCGATTTGGCGGACTTAATACTGTCGCTAATTACATTGTAGATACGGGGCCCTATGTAATATAGGGAGTGACCAGTCTTAAGCAGCCTGTGTTCAGGGTTTTCTAATTCTTGCCTTCTAGCAGCACATTGCCTTGTCCCGAAACATAGCATACCTAATTAATTACACTTTTCATTACTTGGTTTTGAAAAAGGTACATTGAAATAGTAGTTTATGCCACTGTCAGGTAAAGATAGTCATTGTAACATGAGTGCTTGTTTGTGACATGAGGCGCAGCCGAATATCACAATAGACTGCATGAATGTTACAATGACTAGTTTGCAATCAGTGGCATACATTACTTTTTCTACGAGCATAAAAATAATTAAGAAAATAACGTACCCTTTGTTTACTTTTGTCGTAATAGTAGAGCACTAGAACACCTCCACTTTTTTGGCAATAAAGTCCTCTTGAGTTTCTTACGCTGCCTTAATTATTTCGGTCGGCGTGAATATTTTATTCTTATTTGCAAATTTTGAATGGAAATCAAGATGTTTATCGTTAAATTATAAATTAAAAGTTATTTTTTTCACAGATTAAATAAGCGCGAATGGCGCGAATTCCTCTCGGCCAGCCATCATATAATACTGTGTATGGGGGGGTTCAGTTCATAAGTGCATGAATTCTTTTTTGAAATTGTCCTTTTTGGCTTGGTAACTAGCATATTAGCTGATGGCATCCAATACAGCATAGTATTAACGTAATTTTGTTGCCAAACCTAACAAAAAGGTGAAACAATTTATTGCCGTATTGTAGACAGTTGCATTTGTAAATATTACGCAACTGTTGTCGGAATGTCAATGTTTGTGATACGAGTACTGTTTCCGGTTTCGTATTTCGAACTTTAACAAATAGGAGTAGAAAAAAAAAGTTAGATACTTTCTAGCGTACATGATATTCTCATAAATATATTGGCATGGGAATGTCATAATGTTGATCTCCTTAAAAGTTGTCTCAGGGAATCACGAATCTTCAGGCAATATCCTAGACTAATTGAATGTTTGTATTTTCTATATAAATTAATTACATTAAATACGTTTTGAACTGTTTTTTCTTTTCTTTTCTCTAACCTACAGTAATAAGGAAGCTACCTATCGGTCCCATACCGGAAATTTTTATCACCCAACGCCCAACGGTAATGCTCTGCGATTTATACAGAGACGCTCTACTCGACTTTTAAAGACGTGCTATTTTATTGTTCGCCACTTCTTAAATAATATTTTTTAAGATTTTTAAGGTTCTGTAGGTACCTCAAAAGGAAAAAAATAACGAAACCCTTATAAAATTACTTTGTTGTCCATCTTTCTGTCTCTTTTAAGTTTTTCGGCTATAGCTCATTACCCTGTGACTCCTACTTAGCTGTGATAGTTTTCTTTTTAATTTCATTATAGTGTAAATGGTTATAGTTAAAATATACAGGGTGGCCCATTGATAGCCGTCCAAAAGAAAAAATTCAATGCCTCATGCTAAGGGGTATCCGTCGATTGTAGTTTTCGAGTTATAAATTATTTTATTAAATTTTCATATCTAAATTAAAATTATTATCTATTTGGATGTTTTTTGAATTTTCTTTTTTTGTTATCATCGTCTTGAACGTTACTTTTACATATAAAATAATAATCTTCCTACCGTTTTTGCTTATATAACTCAAAAAGTATGGTAAATATTTTTTTTTGAAAAATTTAATGCACCAATTAAATTTTTTATCTCAATTTAAAAATACAAAAAGGATGTTCCATAGGTTGTGGCTGGTTCCGAAAACTTTGCAGGTCTCTAGGCTACTCAAAACGTAAAAAAATGGTGCCTAAAAGAGTATTTTTTGCTTAAATCTGCGTTCAAAAGTTTAGAGGGAAAAATCGTGAATCTTAATTTAGGCTCCAAATAATTAATTTGCATATTTTTGTAATTCCTATTGCAAATTCTGAAGGTGGTAGGGCTTCTGTACAAAGTCCGTCTAGAAAAGTACCACCTCTTGTCTATTTCTGTCATCAAGCAGCAGTGTTTGCACTACCGAATAATTTGGTTGATTTTGCTGTAAGAATGACTACTTGAAAGGGTATTTGAGTGTATTTATGGTTAGGTCCACTCTGAAAACTAGAATGCAGTGACTCATCTGCCAGGAACTTTACTAGCTCTCTTACCTCATTAACCGAAAATAAGCAAGGAGTAAGTAATTCTTCCCGACACAGACTTTGCACAGGAGCTTCACCTTCAAAATTTTTTCACAAGAATAACGAAAATTTTAATAATTATTTTGAACCAAAATTAAGACCAAAAAGAGAGGACGAAAAGACCTAGTCGTAGAGATAGAGTGGGAGTAGACATAAGAAACAGCTGAGGTCGTGTCATACCAGGAGGTTAAGGTGCTAGCGCAAAACCCAGCTGAATGCCGATTACTCCAGACAAGAGAGCCCAGCTGCCGTACTCAACTACCTACGATAATATTGTGCCGATAAATTAGTCTATGGTTCGAAGAAATTCCGATAAAGAAATTCCCATAAAAAGTAAATTTTGTATTCATTTCTTTCATCAGCTGTTGTTACCTATGTTTGTTTACATAATACGTGAAATCTTGTTTTTGGTATACAATTATATTTAATTAATTATTCTTATAAAAATGTAATGCTGTAAGGTTTTCTTTGAAAAAATTAAATTAAAAATTAAATTAAAATTTCCGAACGTAATTGTTGTTGTCAATCTGATAATATCGGACCTCCGATAAAACTTCGGAGTACGCACCCTGATCTTAAATTTGAAGAAAAACTCTTAATTTTCTAATTTCCTACACCCTGTATACTTAATTAGTTTTATTTTCATTGCAGAAGAAAAGAACTATTCTGGAATTCAATTATGCCGATCGTAACCAGTCACTAGCTGTAACTATAATCACATTTCCGCCATATTGTCTCTTATTCTACGCTGATATAAATCGTCTAGAAAGAAAGTGTATTTTGAATCTAGATTTATCCTTTCCGATCACGAAAGTTATAAGCAAACTTGCTTTTGTCCAGTAACCACATGGGTGACCACTAAATATTAGTAGTAACTTACCTACGGCTGAAGCGTTTTTTGTGCTTCAATAAACACGTGAAGTCATTGGTAATGGGACTTCCTGCCTGGGTACTATTTTATACCTATGACGCCTGCTAAGATTAGTAGGTATAGTACCACCCTGTCTGTATCCGCCTGTGTCGTAAAGGGAGACTAAATGTAGCAAATTCCGACGCGGAAAGTTCCCCGACCGAAAACTCTGCCAAGTATGACACCAGCGGAAATTCCGCCACATGGGTAACCTAAAAAGCGTTACGAGCGTAATGAGCGGAATACTCCGCGTGTTGAAAAGATAATCACTACCTAGGTATACATAGTATGAACAGAATGTGCAGAGCGTCCTGCGTGTCGTACAATCCTACATACTAGTCACAAACAACCGCTGTACAAGCATGTGGAGTAATGGCACACTCAAGATCATGTCAAGCTTGATTTGACATTGGACTTTGTACAGTTCGTTATTTGCCGCAGAAAGAAAGTCACAAGACCCGTTAATGAATAAAAAGTTTTTTTTTATACTACTAGGTTATTTTTTGTACCTGACATCCGTTTGCCCACTTATTAGTGAGGTCAAAAGAAACAAAAATTCGACTTTCCATACTAAAGTGGTCACGTGACCGACCTATTTTGTATGGGAAGTTGAAATATTTTCGTGCGTTAGCAAAGGCGTAGTAATAAGTGGGCAAACGGATGTTAGGTACAATAAAATAACCTTGTATACAGCGTGAATTTTCATTGGTACTTATTGCTTCCGAAGCCCAGCAATTATACTCACGAAAACAAACTTTTCCCGAAGAAAAAATATTTTTGCTCAAAAATAACTTTTCGCCTTCGCATACAAAGTAAATTGATCCCGTGACCAGTTTACTTAATAGCAACTTCCTGTAGAAAAATTTATTATTCTCCATAATTAATTTTTCTATAGGAATAAGTTGTAGAACACCTTGTCTCCTCCATAACCCTACATTTTTGTCTATTTTCAGGCAATCGATACCCTATTCATTTTAACAGATTGCGTCGCCATAAATATTGGGATGGACATATCCAATTTTATCGTAGGACAGTCGCCCACTTGTCTTACAGAATGGCCGAAGTGAAATATTCGTAGTTCGCTTGACTTGGCGTCGACAGAGCTGGCTTTTACCATTGCAAAAATTTCTGCATTTTACCTTGATTTTTCCTTGGTATTTATTCAACTAAAGTAAAAATTGTACAGTCTTTAACCGACAACTATAGTTTAGCGATTTTCAGGGCTTTGTCGGTTAATCTTTATTAAAGTGGCAGTGGGCAGAAGAAGAAGAAGAACCGATGGCCGATTGGCTTCGAACCGAGAGGCGTAGTTTGGGCAGGCCTCCCTACGTGGTGGACCGTCGATCGCGGGAAGCCGCTGGATGCGAGCAGCGCAGGACTGGTTGTCATGGCGATCTGTAGGGGAGGCCTACGTCCAGCAGTGCATGTCTTTTGGCTGATAAGATGACTGGTTACAGGTCGAGAAACGTGAAAAAAGTAGACTTCCCCATTGAAAACTTTCATCGTCAAATATAGTTGTTTGTTATTCAAGGCAGCAAAATTGATAATAGGCGCGAGTGACTTGTATTGAAACTCGAGCAGGTGAAGTATTTTAGGATTGAGTCGTGAGCGAAACGAGTGGTTCAAAAGAAGAATCCTGAGCGTAGCGAGGGTTTCAAGGCACGAGACGCGAAATAACTTTTAGCGAAACACAATTTTTCACCTTAATACGAGGAAAATGCTTAAAAATAGCGCCAGTACGTTCCATTTTCAAAAACCTTTTCCACGCTGGCAGCCACAAATCAGTTTTGCACGCAGGTTTCGAACGATAAAGCAAGCTTTTTTGAGAACCATCCCTATTTCGGCCGTTGGTTTGAGAAATGTGCGTGTTAATTTGATCCTGCAGTCTCCTTAGGATTACTTGAAATCGAAAATAAATCCTACAAAACGTTTTATTGTTTTAATTGCTTCATTTGTCCAATTCATTATATATCCTAGGTTTTCCTACCCGGCGGAGTTGCGTTTGATTGATTGATTAACAGACTTATCAACGCAAAGCCGAAATTTGGAGAATATATTTTTCATGTTATGGAGGTTCGTGATTAGAAAGGATTTGAAAAATTTATTTTTATGGAAGTCGTTCTTTTCTGTATTGAGATTCAAAGAAATAAAACTGCTTGTAAAATATAAAAATACACGTGTTAAGTATTTCTTGAAAATCTTCCTCCAGAGGTGTGAAGAGGGGATTTTTTTTATCCGTATGATGCTTTATATTATAAGTATTTCATTTTTAAAGTTAGATGTATACAAATTTGAGTATAAGCTTTCCGAAAAATATGTCGTTGTTTGAGCTTTTTTAGAAATTCATCCTTTAAGGGTATGAAATAAAGGATAAACATTTGTATAGAGCTATGTAGAAAATTAGAATTCACATACATACATACATACATAACATCACGCCTCTTTCCCGTTGGGGTAGGCAGAGACCACAGTCCTCCACCTGCTACGATCTTGACATACTTCCCTTGCTTCCTGTACTTTCATTTCAGTCCGCTTTCAATGAATGTAAAATTAAAAGAGCTACAACTTTTATACAGACCAGTTTTCGATATTGTGAGTCCTGTCCGAGTTATGATCGTAAAACCTAAAAAATACACTTTTTGGGGGTACAGTTTTTCCATCTCCAATTTGTATTTTTTTTAGGTTATACTCTAATGAAGTTTAACAGAAAGAGTACCTATATCATCTCTGAAGGATCTGATTCTGCCAATGAAACTAGACAACTTTCCCTAAGAAACATAGGTCGAATTACGAAAAAAAATGTTGACCTCCTATACAAAATGCCGCTATCAGCTGATTCAATTTCTATGGGAGTTCATATTTTTTTTTCGTATTTCAACCTGTGTTTTTTATTGGAAGTTGTATAGTTTCAAGGGTTGGTATAACCTTTTTGTTACCTTTAAAAACTTTGTTAAACAATAAAATTATTATATGGTAGATACTAATGTATTAACAAAAACCGGCCAGGTGCGAGTCGGACTCGTGCCCTAAGGGTTCCGTACCTAGGTAGTACGGAACCCTTAGGGCACGAGTCCGACTCGCACCTGGCCGGTTTTTGTTAATACATTAGTTGTTTTCATAGAGGAAAGAAATGTTGTTTTTGTTAGTACACAAGTTGATTCTGTTAGCACTTACACTGGTTAAAATAGTATCAGTTAGTACTTTTTGCTAGATCGATCTCCTCAAGAGTGGGTCCTGGAGACCTAAGTTACAGGTGCATAACCTAGTTTAGGCTCCAGTCTTTCACAAGCTATATTTTTTTACTATCTATTAAATTAGTGTATTTTAAAACTTGCAATTTATTTAGTATTATTTGAGTTTTTAAAGATTATGTTTCTCTCCTTTCGGAGGTACAATTCCCACCGCACGGGCCTTAACCAAGTGACGTGTGATCAGTAGAAGAGGAGATAATTGAAGATGTGAGGAACCTTCTAACAATGCGGCAGGTATTGAGTATGACGGCTTTTTGTAGGGTATCTATCATAAAGGTGGGAATATTTAGAGTTTTCAGGCTATTGAGTAAAGTTTTGGGGATAACTCCGGTTGTCGACAGTACTATCAGGACAATATGCACAGCTTAAACCTTCCACTGGGTCCTGATTTCTATGGCTATGTCCTGGTATTTCGAAAGTTTGTTTGTGATTGTGGTTTGGATGTTATGGGTATTAGGGATAGCAATATTATTATTATTGTAGTCTCTGGCTTGAGTTCACGGGCCGAAACCCGGGCCTTTTCAATGCCATTGTACAGGTCATTTATTTAATTATAATTATTTAAACTACAAACATTATTTCTATTCTATTACATAGGAAATGGAGCAAATGTTTAAAATAACCGGTAATAACCAATATAAGTACCTTGGGTAATTTTGTTCGATAAATGTCACTGGACTGGGGGCCGAGAACTTTTATTTTCTTGATAAATAATAGGCCAACAAGAATAATTTTTGAGTAGATCGAAGCTAAGGGGAGGTTCACAAAAAAGCATACATCGCTCTACAAATGGCAGACGTTCTTGACGAGAGATCTCGGCATAAGATTGCTGAAAGTTTAAATAATAGTAGATTAGTAGCCAAGGGCTGTAAGGCATCAATTGCAGCCCGAGATATTTAGGCGCACGAGCGCAGCGAGGGCGCCTATAGTTCGAGGGTGCAATTGATGCTTACACCCGAGCTAACTACTCTGCTTTACATCTCGATTGTGAGTTAAGTAGAAAAAAACGGGCATTACAAGAATAAAACATTTTTTTAATTACTTACCGCCCTAGGGCTTTTCTAGCTACATTATTATCCTAGAGCGCTAATTGGTTACCTAAAAGCCCCGTTTGGGGGTAATTAGGACCTACTTTACCGAATATGAGAGATGTAAAGGCCCTAGGGCTTTTCAAGCTACATTATTACCCTAGAGCGCTAATTGGTCACCTACAAGCCCCATTTGGGGGTAATAAGGACCTACTTACCGAATATGAGAGATGTAAAATAATATTATTCTATACGTATTACAAATTAATAAATCTGTAGGACAGGGAGATCCCTCCAGAACTCCAGCAAAAACGCGTGGTACTTAGGAGGGGATTTACCGAAGTCCCCCCACGCATGTAAGCGTTGCGGCTGGCGACCACTGTTATTGGTGACCGCAGTATGTAGATTGTAAGATTGTACGATACACAGAAAGATGCTGCTGCCCATCCTCCGGTTCATAAGCCCTTAGTCGCCTCTTACGTCACCCACAGGTAGTGATGGATTGGTATTATTCTTAACCGGAACGACACGGACTTTCTAACTGTACCTATTCTTTTTTTTATATAATAGGGAGGCAGACGAGCAGACGGGTCACCTGATGGTAAGTGTTCACCGTCGCCCATGGACACCCGCAACACCAGGGGGATCACAGGTGCGTGCGCTGCCGGCCTTTGAGATATTTGTAGGCTCGTTCCTAGAAAGCTGCAATGTTGTACCCGTCCGGAAGTACCTGTACAGGAAGCTGATTCCACAATGCGGTCATACGGGGCAAGAAGTTTATTTTGAAACGTACGGTGGTAGACAGCCAGTTATGCAGGTGAAATGGATGAAATTTCAACTTCGGGCGAGTCTTACGATGATGAAATCCTGCAGCAGGTATGAGCTCGAACAATTCTTCAGAGCACTCCCCATGATACATACGATAGATACACTCCCCATGATACAAACGATAGATACACTCCCCATGATACAGTGCCAGATGGTCGAGTCGGCCGGTGAGAACGTCGTCGCCAACGAATCCAGTCGCTCGGCGTTGAACGCGGTCATCAGGAAGTAGCTGGTACTGAGGCGCTCCGGCCCAGAGGTGGCAATAGTACTCCATGTGGGGCCTAACTTGTTATTCAAGTTAAAATAAAGAAAATATAAAGTGACATGTGGACAGCGCTTTATGAAATTAGAGTAAATTATAACTTAATGCTAAAATTTCCCAAAATTACGTCGACGTTAAAATATTACGCGGCAAACACATCTATTAGATACTTAATGATGTACCTTAGTTTTACTTTTACGAGTTTATTTTATTCAAAATGAGAGGTTCAGTGGAATATGTTATCGTTACGTTGTATCTTTTGCTGTTAATTCTTTTATTTGGATTATCTGAGAGGGTAAGTTTTAAAAAGTTGATTCATGTTTTTTGATTTGATGAAAACGTTAAATGAAGCTATTGACAGAGATTTTAACTCAAGATTCCCTGATTCGAAGCTATCACCACAGAATATAGTAATAGTACTATCATACTCTCCGCTCTCCTTGCAATCTTGCAATCTAGCCCCCCCCCTCCCTCCCCCCCCCCCCCCGCGCGCAACCGCCCGCGAGATTCTCGAGGTGCTTCTGAGGGTCTTTGTACTGAATATGCGGACCTACGCGACCTTGCAATTTCAAATTCGCGCTCATTGTATGTAGTGTCTCGGGTGTGTAGTCACTAAAGCCCTTCACACTTTCTACAAATGCTTAGAAAGAACCTGACAGTTCCTTCTAGATGTTGTCCGTAATTTTAGTCCATCCACCAAGTGTCATAGTCTGGCCAAGTGAACTGACTTGCTTCAATACGAAATCCCTCTAGTTAGTGTGCCCTAGTAATTAATTGATCCAGGCGCCTGGCAGCTGTTCAGCGGTGGGTGGTGAGCAACAAAGGGGTTGTAAATTCGATTGAAGTTATGCAATTTGAAGAGCTCCAAGTTTGGTGTGGTATTATAGCTAGTTATGTATTTGATTCGAATATAACATTGTAAGGCGTTTTGATTCGGGAAAAAAAAGTGCCAGGTGATGTCAAAGATGCGCGAAAAATTGCCATAGTCGTCTCATTTACCGGGTCAAAGTTTATTGTGTTTCGTTAACCAAAGTGAGTAAACAGGGTCTTATTACTAAGCCTGACTAACATGAACTTGGACGGTTTTTAGGGTTCCGTACCTCAAAAGGAAAAAACGGATCCCTTATAGGAACACTTTGTTGTCCATCTGTCTGTCTGTCAAGACCCTTTTTCTCAGCAACGCGTGGAGGTATCAAGCTGAAATTCATATTAAATACTCAAGTTTACTGTTACTTGGAGGTGTGAAAAAATCTTTCTAAGCCAACACAATCAAAAGATACAGCCGTTTATGCCGCAAATTTTCGACACTCGCAAGGGAATCAAATCCTACAGGGAACTTCCCATAAACTCACTTGAAATTTGGTACGAAGCAACGTTTTATTGCACAGATGAAGGAAAAATTGCGAAGAGTATAAATATTTAGTTACATCATATTTAATAAATTTAAAAATTCTATCCCTTTCCGCATAAACGCGTACAGGTATTAAATTGAAATTCATGTCAAATACTCAGGTCTATAATAGCTTTAAGCTGTAACAAAATCAAACTTCTATGTCAACGTAATCAAAAGAAACAGCAATTAAAGCCTCATATTTTGAACCTTGCAACTACTCGCAAGGAAATCAAATACCTTAAGGATACTTCCAGTCGATGTAGAATCTTGAAAGAAGGATCACGGTCCATTTAAATTTAATTCACGTCCTACAGCAAACAGAAGTATCTCAAAAATTTAAGAAATGGAGTAAAAAAGATGGTATACCTCTCGACTCCATCCTTACAGTGTAACATATAAAACATTGCTATTAATTGTACCACTCGATATAGACTGAATAGTTTCTTTCCCAGAACCATGAAATTATTTAATTCATTGAATCATAACAATTCCTTAGATCTGTTTGCTGGCAGTATAGATGCAACTAAAGGCGTTATGGTTAGTGTTTATAACAATACTTGAAATTTAGATTTTAAGCAATAATGGTGCTTACCTTCTTTTCAATTAGTTACTTAAGATTATTTTTTTATATAATATTTATTTCTTTTAAATTGTGGAAGCTTGTAATTGGCTCCTAGATATTTACTAAGTGTATTATTTTGTAAACACAGCTGTAAGCTACCCAAATAAAATAAAATAAAAATAAAATTAATTCAGGGGCACCATGTAAAATAAATAATGTACAAAAAGAAATTAAGAAAAACTGACTTGTATTTCAAGCTCGTTTGGCATTACAAGTATGTTTAAGGTTTTAAACTGTAAAAAGATACTGAAAGTGCATTTAGCGGCTGTATTATTCTTTTAGAGGCGGAATTTAATATATTTTGCTCTAAAAAATAAAAAAGAATAAAAAAAATACTTACTTACTTCGCTGGCTCAGCGACCCGAAGTGGATCTTGGCCTCCGACATTAAAGTACGCCATTCGTCTCTATTCTGTGCCAAATCTGACCAGACGGGCACTTCCAGCTCAATAAAAAATAATAATAATAATATTAATATGAAGAAAAAAAACACAAAAAAATAATATTAATATTATATTATTATATATAATATAATATTAAAATAAAATATATTTATTTATTTATTTTTAATTTAATATATTTTGCTGTAATATATGTAACTAGCTGTTGCCCGCGGCTTCGCTCGCGTGGATTTCGTATTTATGTTGTTACCGGTTTTCCGAAGCAATAAGATATTTTCCCGTCATTTCGGGGTAATTTTAAACTAAGGAAAAACAGGACCAACCCTGCGCAAATCAATGAGTATAATTCAAGATCCAGCTGAATTTTATATAATATACAGACGTTACTCATAAATTGCCCAGAACAGAGGAACTTAGCAGCAGTATCCTAACAAATGTAAAGAGAGAGATGAGAGACACCTTTATGTAATATTTCAAAACAGAGCCCATTCGCAGAAGTAATTGAGAAAAACTAAAACCCTCTCCCTCTCTCTCCCTCTCCCCCCTTCCTCTCCCCTTCCCTCTGTCTCTCCCTCTGTCTCTCCCCCTCCCCCTCCTCCCTATCCCCCTGCCCCTCCCTCTCCCCCTCCCTTTTCATCACCCCCTCCCCCTCCCTCACTCACTCCCTCTCCCCCTTCCCCTCCTTCTCCCTCTCCCTCTACCTCTACCTGTACCCATCTACCTCTCTACCTCTCTACCTCTCTACCTCTCTACCCCTTACGCCAATTTAACCGCTATCCCTAACATAGAAATGACACCCATATTTATTTTTAGACATTTCAAACCTATCGCTCCCCAACCCCATCCCCAGGGGGATGATGGTATTTCACGTCCACCACGTTGGATTTCAAAATTGTTGTAGTTTTCGTAATCAGCGACCCGATAAACCATACAAACGACACCCATATTGATTTTTAGACATTTCAAACCTATCGCACCCCAACTCCATTCCCAGGGGGATGATGGTATTTCACGTCCACCACGTTGGATTTCAAAATTGTTATAGTTTTCGTAATCAACGATCCGATAAACCATACAAACGACACCCATATTGATTTTTAGACATTTCAAACCTATCGCACCCCACCTCCATCCCCAGGGGGATGATGGTATTTCATGTCCACCACGTTTGATTTCAAAATTGTTGTAGTTTTCGTAATCAGCGACCCGATAAACCATACAAACGATACCCATATTGGTTTTTAGACTTTTTCACCACATTTCCCATTTTTAGGGGTTGAATTTGGGGTGGAATTTCAATAACAGTGACGAACGTTGCATAGAATTACATCATTAATGCCTAATAATAATTTATGTGGAATTTACTTTAAAAATAAAGAATTTTCAACTTCATCCCCTTTTTCACCCTTAAGGGTGCCGAATTTTCAAAAACCCTGAGACACGTAATTATTAATTTTTTGTCGTCAGCCTAAATACAAATTTTGAAGATCCTAACTTCAAAACTGACGGACTTTCATACAAACTTTCATCCCCTATTTTACCCCCTTAGGGGTGGAATTTTGTAAAACCCTTTCTTAGTGAACCCCTAGGCCTCATAAGGAACCTTTATGCCAAATTTGGAATCTCTAGACCCAGTGGTTTGGGCTGTGCGTTGATATGTCAGTCAGTCAGTCAGTCAGTCAGTCACCTTCTTCTTTTATATATATAGATAAAAGTGTGGTGCCGGCAAAGAATAGTACCAATCCATTTCTACCTGTGGGTGTCGTAAGAGGCGACTTAGAGCTTATGAACCGAAGGATGGGCAGCAGCATCTTTCAGTGGTCGTCAGCCGCAACGCGTACGAGTACAAGCGTGGTGACTATAAAGTATGCGGTTAAATTGCAGTTTCTTTTTGTTGCGTTGACAGAGAAGTTTGATATAGTTACAGTTTAAAAGTAATAAAGACTTGAGTATTTGATATGAATTTCAATTTAATGCCTCTAGTCTACGCCTTCATGAGGAAAGGGGTAGTAAGTTTAAAATTATTAAAAATATCTTTATGATATGACGTAACTAAAAATTTATGCTTTTCGCATTTTTTTTATTTATTTGTGCTATAAGACGTTGCTTCGTACCAAATTTCAAGATTCTGAGTTTACGGGAAGTACCCTGTAGGTTTTGATTCCCTTGCGAGTGTCGAAAATTTGCGGCATAAACGCTGTATCTTTTGATTGCGTTGTCTCAGAAGTTTGATTTTTTCAAAGCTATAAGGGACAGTAAATTTGAGTATTTGTTATGAATTTCAGCCTAATACCTCCGCACGTTCTTGAGAAAAAGATTCTTTACAAAAAGCAGATGGACAACAAAGTGATCCTATAAGGGTTCCGTTTTTCCTTTTGAGGTACGGAACCCTAAAAACTGGTCAAGTGTGTGTTAGTCCGGCTTAGTAACGAGATCCCGTTTACTCACTTTGTTTAACGAAACACGATAAACTGGGACCCGGTAAATGAGACGACTATGGCACTTTTTCACGCATCTTTGGCACTACTTTTCCCCCATTCAAACGCCTGGCAATTGTATATTATAACTAGTTATAACTAGCTATATAGCTATTAGGTAGCTTAGGTAGCTAGGTATTATAGCTAGCATAACTAGCTATAATACCACACCAAACCGGAGCTCTTCAAATTGCATACCTTTATTCGAATTTACAACCCCTTTGTTGCCCAACCACCGCTGAACAGCTGCCAGGCGCCCGGATCAATTAGGGCACTCTAACTAGAGGGATTTCGTTGCTCTTCAAATTACATACCTATTTCCTAAGCTAGCTCTTAGTCTATTTCTCGTTTGCTTTATTTGTTCAGGTCAACCTGTTCAGTCCTGAAAGGCCAGTGATTGTGTACTACAACGAGAAATATGTTTCGTATCTGAATGCTACCGCACACCGCCATGGCCGCAAAAACCCTGTTTACTACGGTAGCTTACATGTGCAGTCCAAAGTTGCAGCTGATAATAATGTTACCGTAAGTGTACGAGCGCCTGAGTGGTGCCGGCAAAGAATAGTACCAACCCATACATACCCGTGAGTGTCGTAAGAGGCGGCTAAGGGTTACAAACTGGTGGATGGGCAGCAGCATCCTCATTTGTATCTTACATCTTACTTACTACGGTCACTTACGTAATGCTAACTCTACATTTTTTCCCCCTGTCCTGTAGCGGACGTTTCATGGGACGTTATGATGATGATGATGAAGT
The DNA here is from genome assembly GCA_947532105.1 of Athrips mouffetella. Lineage (NCBI taxonomy): Eukaryota > Metazoa > Arthropoda > Insecta > Lepidoptera > Gelechiidae > Athrips > Athrips mouffetella. The sequence goes on along the minus strand of OX383976.1, from coordinate 2,732,940 downwards.
GTATAACGCCCGAGTAGTGCCGGCAAAGAATAGTACCCACCCATCTCTACCCCTCTCTCTAGACAAGGAGCTAAAGAAAGAATGGCTGTTGTGAAGCGATGCTAGGAAAATTGCAGCACCGGCCAGCGTGAATTTTTTTTATTGAGGTCCTCTGCACCAGCGGGGTGTCATTCCTACAACAAACACGTCTCTACCCGTGGGTGTCGTAAGAGGCGACTATGGGTGAATGAACCAGTGGATGGGCAGCAGCGTTTAGTCCCATTAGGACAACTTCCCAAAATGACCACTTCTTTTGGTCATTTTGTAAAGTGGACATTTTGGGAAGTGGTCATTTAGGGAAGTGGTTATTTTGGGAAGTGGTTATTTTGGGATGTGGTCGGCAGCAGCATCCTTGATCATAATCAGCGTGACTATGGTACTTCCCTCCACATTGTTTCAGCGAAAGCTGGAATTTTATAATGAACTTATTGTATCAACCTCCTGCTCATAAAGAAATATATAAGAGAAATGTTTTCCGTATGTGTACCTTGTTATACAGGGTGTTAATTTAATTGCGTGCCATAGCTTAGGGGGTGTTTCAGTAACGATAAAGGAACACAAAAAAAATATTTAAAAAATCAAATATTTTATTTCATATTTTTTTCGTATTTATTTATTATTATTTTTATTTACTTTTTTTTGATAATATTTTAGTGTGTGCATCTTGCCCATGACACTAAACAACTTTTCCGAAGGAACATAGGTCGAAATACGAAAAAAAAAAATCGCCCTCCCATACTAAAATGTGCTGTCAGCTGATGCAGTTTGTATGGGAAGTCGAAAAATGTTTTTCGTATTTCGACCTATGTTCCTTGGGAAAAGTTGTTCAGTGTCTTGGGCAGATGCACACCCTAAAAAATTATCAAGAAAATAAATTAAGAAAAAAAAATGTACAATACAAATACAAAAAAATACAAAATTATTTATTCAAATGTGCATAGAAGTTACAACATATTTTATAACATTGATTTCAAAACAAAACATTGCACACTTTTTGAGGACTATCTACTTTAAAAAGTAACAGGTTAAATCATGGTCTCCACACTAGGCAAGCCTGTATCGTGGACACCATACAAATCTTTACAAGTCCAGTCAAAGTTCCAGAATCAAAACATCGGAAGTTAAATTAAACATAGTTTACAAAAATGATATAATAATGATAACATAAATTTATTAAATATTTATACATTTATGGAAAGTATTACATATACATATAATACACACAATATATACCTAGATATACATATATTTATTTATTTACATTTATAATATCTATATATAAATAGCTTTATAAAAGTTAGATAAAGTTACGGCAATTTATTTTTTATTTTTATTTTTTAATGAACATTGGTCAAGAGAGTTTCTGTTTTTTCATATGTGGCGTCATTTAACCAATTGCGAATAGCTATTTTGGCTTCGTTTACTGAACACTTCTTTATGTTGCATAGCCTGACTATATTGTTATAAACATACATGGCAGCGTAAGGCTTCAGGCGTCTAGCAAAAACAGAACGCGTAGGCGGGAGGCAAACTTTGAAAACCCGCTTTTCTAGCATAGACTTGTATTCATGCGAGTTGAGTACTATTTTATGTGTAAAAAGGCATACCTTCAAAATAAAAAGTTTACGAACACTCAGCAAGTCAGCTTCCTTATAAAGCAAGGCGGTCCGGTATCTACGTGGTTTTTTACACATTGTTTTAATAACGGCTCTTTGAGCTCTTTCCAACTGTATTAAATGAGTTTTTGCCGCGCCACCCCAGCTGGATATACAATAGGTCAGGAGTGATTGACACAGTGCGTAGTAAGTCATCTTGAGAATGGCTGCAGACACAATATCCCTTAGTTTTCTCATTATGCCTATCACCCTGCGTACTCGACCTGACATGAGATTTATATGTTGCTGGAAGGTTAGTTTATCATCGATTAGTATACCAAGGTATTTAATAACATTTGTTCTCTCAATACGTTGACAGTTACAAGGTGTGTTTCCTTGACATGTATGTACCATTATGCCTGGATGTGTTGGCGGTGCAGAAGCTCTTGTTTTTTGAAAACATATGTATTTTGTTTTCTGTGTATTTAATGTCAGTAAGTTTCGTGACAACCATGAGCTGATGACTTCCATGCCTACCTCAGCATTTTTACGTACCTCACCCCAACCATTACCCGAGAAAATAATGGCTGTATCGTCTGCGTAGCAGATGATATCAGCGTTTTTCAAGGGTAATTCAAGTAGGTCATTAAGATACGTTATGAACAGTGTAGGGCCCAATATACTCCCTTGAGGCACTCCAAATGATATTGTTTGAGGGTCACTAACTGACTGACAAACTTTGACGCACTGTCTCCGTCCCAAGACATAACTCCTGAACCAGTCTAAAGCTACGCCTCTGATACCGATGTTTTCAAGCTTTTGGAGCAAAATGTGTGCGGAGACCGTATCAAAGGCTTTAGCCAAGTCGAGGAACACACCAACACAATTTTCTTTTTTATCCAGATGAGAGGCAATTCTTGTTGTTAAAAGTGAAACAGCACCATCTGTTGATTTACCCGTCCTAAAACCGAATTGCCTACCAGAAATTATGTTGTTTGACTCCAAGTATTTAACAAGTCTTACATTTACTACCTTTTCCAATAGCTTAGAGAATGTTCCTAAGAGTGATATGGGACGATAATTATCAGGCACATCCTTGGGGCCATTTTTGTGGATAGGGCAAACCACAGCAACTTTCCAAGCTTCTGGGAAAATTCCGCTAGATAAGCTCTTATTAAATATGGAAGTGAGTGGTTCCACAATCTCATTTTTAATGGCTTTGATTAAAGAATTTTCAAACCCGTCTATGCCTATGCTAGGCTATGTGACAAAAAAGGATTTATTTTATATTTTTTTTTGTGTTCCTTTATTGTTACTGAAACACCCCTTAAGCTATGGCACGCAATTAAATTAACACCCTGTATAATAACCTACCTGATGATTTAAAATCGTTGATTGGTAAACCTTTAAAATCAAAATTGACAAAGTGGCTACTGCAAAAATGTTTTTATAATGTAAGAGAGTATATGACCTATAGGAATATTGACATGTATAAGCAAGTTTTGAAATTATTGTATATATATTTTCTTTTTCTCTCCCCATTTTATTGTTATATTTCATTCTTAAATGCTTGTTTCAATTTGGTGGACTTATTCATATTTGCATGCCTGCATGCAGGCTGAATACACTGTACAATTTTAATTTTAAGACCTTTTTCATACTGTATTCTAGCAAATAAACATTTTGAATTTGAATTTTTGAATTTTCGTATCTTATGTAAAATACGAAAAGACAATGTATAGGTAACGAACGACCCAAATTTTAATCTAACGACCCATCATTTACATTTCAGGTTAGTTTTTACTTTTACTCGTACTCAGGCAATCAGAAGTATCAGAGGACATACATCGACCTTCACTACAAGTTATGTGACCTGGTGCAAAAGGATCAGTTCATAGGGCCGATGCTGCGACAAGGAAAGCTACTGAGGCCTTGCCCAATTCTTGCGGTAAGTAGGCATTATAGTTCGTCCATCTTAAGAATGCTGAGACGCGTCGCGTTCGCCGCTGGTAGCCAAGCCCCGTAACGAATCAGGTTGCTTAAAATTATTAATTCAAAGGCACAATGACTAACTAAAGGTTCATTAGTATCGAAAGAAGCCCGGTTGTTTCCTTTGTGTGTTACCCAAAAAACTTTAAAAAAATTAGTATTTTTTGTGAATACCATCTTTACCCTGCATTTGCATAAATGACTTACTGCATTCTAACGCAGACGAACTATAGTCTCTTCTCTACCCAGACACTTGTTTTTGGGTACTGGTTGGTGGGGTACTTTGAAAGATTGCCAGAATACGCTTAAATTGCACTTCGAACCAGCCCTAGTCGAAATCCTGGATGCCGTTCACAAAGGTTGTTTAGGGCTTGCATTTTGAGAAATAAAACTTGGACGTCTTGGAACTAGGTTACTTGTAGCGCTCGTCGTATTTCAATAGGTTGCTTAAGTGGAAATGGGTACTGCCGGTACCCAGGTGCAACAGACTAAAAAAAGATATTCTGGTGGAGAGATTCATATCCCTTAATCGCCTCTTACGACAGCTCCCACGAGTAGAGATTGTTAGCAAAATTCTTTGCCGGCACTACACGGGCTCAGGGTTAACATACCTTTTTCGATAGACATTTTCAAGAAAATAAAATATTTCCATTTGCAGGATGACTATCATTTGACAAACATGAGTTTAAAGCAGGAAGCGATCCCGAGCTTCATACCCAAGACGAGAGGCCGTGTATTCGTCAATACAACTGCTACCAAGACAGGAGAACTCATATGCAGCGGGTACTTAGATATAGAAATAAGATCAATAAACGTAAAATGAAAATGAGGTCTTTTTTATTGTGGCTTTAGCATTATAACTCACTAACTAACCCTATAGGCCGTCAGCCCACAGTAGCAAAACAGGAAAAAACGCACTTTGTAAAGAAAGAGGACACTGGTCGGCCGCGGCGGCGCAACTTGGCACGTTTTCCGCAGTAAGCGCTCAAAGTGACCCGTCCGACCGGTTAAAATACCTCATCGAAAAGCATAATAAAACTAGTCTGTAGGGCTCCTGACCACTTAGCAAAGCTCAAAAAACTTTGTCGGCCTACTTCAAACCTGGCAGGTTCTCGTGTCCGACCACTTTTATGGTGCAGTAAAAATGGTACATTTTACCTCATCGAAAAGCAGAATGGTGAACGCTTGACCTCACCTTTGCAGGTCTTCTAGTCGAGTGGAATATTTTATGAAAGGACTTTACTTATAATTACATCTGAAATAGATTTTTAGATTTTTAATGACTTTTAGTTTTCAAGGTATGATGAAAAATGTCTTAAAAAAATACCATCCCCCCCCCCCCCTTTATCTCCGAAGTTTGCAAAAGGAAAAATCTAAATTAATTATTGCCGATAGACGTCTACGTTTGTAGAACTTACAGGAAAAACAAAACAATCTCACTGAGTAGCACCGTTTTTTAGAACTCTGCAAAAGTTTTTTTTTACAATCAAATTTGTTATCGCCACCCATTTTTCGGCGAAGATTTTGAAACAGGTTCTTTCATAGAATTATCGAGCCTGGAGTCAGCGGTCGATTGCGCTGGTTGAGAAGGCCGTGGATTATGTGGCTTGAATTTAACCTTTGGTGTGGAGGTGCCAGTTGTAAAGCCTGTCAGATTTATCGGTTTATTTAGACGAATAATTTGCAAATTATATGCGTTCACTAAGTGTCTGGCTATCAAGGAACAGTCACTGCCCATGTCGAAAAATGCTTTACACTCAATTAATTTTTTTATAAAACTTTTGTTTTGAATCGGACTTAGATACCATTTTTACTAGGACGAGATCGTCGGCAGGACCATAGGCAGGACGGCCGGATGTTATCGTGTAACGGAACTAGCATCGTCCGTACAATTGCACTCAAAATTTTGGTTGATCTTGAAATCATTTACAATACTAAAAGATACTGAATTTTGAATTAATATTTTCGTAATTTATTTGATCTACGGAACTCTAAAACTTTGAAATTTTGTAGGAAACTTTTCCTAATTGTTTCTTCAAATATATTAAAAAAGGTTGAATATGTATTGGAAGTGAGCAAAACAAAGAGTTTCTTAGCTGTTTCATTTTTGCTGTTTCGTGATTGGAGGGAAGAGATAGCGAGAATTTGAATTTTGTTTGACAATATGGAACTACATCGCATTCGATGTTCATTTTTTTCGTGTTGGTATTTTAGAAAATAAGAAATTTACAATTTTGAACTACAAAATCAAAAAAACCAGTGAATTTTTAAATTTCAGAGAAATTATCAAGATAAAAATAGCAGTTTACAACATCTACGGAATATGAGCTAAGTTATTTAGATATATTGTCAGATTTGTATTAAAAATAGGTTCAAATTATCGAAATTGATCAAACAAACCTAAATCAATCTTGGTTTATCATAAAATGAAGACCAATAAATGAATATAAATATTATTCAAACCTAATTTACTTTGTGTTTTTAGCTTTTCTTCTGGAGCTCTGGACGATGAGTCCAATTTTTGAGTAAGAAATAAGTAGTATTTAATGGTATAAGGAAAGAAAGCTTTTCTTACAAGAGTCGGGCAATGTGTCTAAATTCTTAGTTAATTTTTGATTAACTTTATAGGAGGTCTTCTTCTTCTTTTCGAGTCAATGGCAAAACTGACTATAAACGCTTAGCCCAAAAAGTAGCCACATCAATAGCCTTTTGGTTGCCTTCAAAAAGGTCCCTCCGAGTGCAGGAAACTGGAGAAGTAGGACACGACAGCAAGTGTGTCATGGTTTGCAATATACCGCATTCACACTTGTCGTTATCAGAGAAGCCCCACCTCTTCATGAGTTCCCCGCACCTGCCAACGCCCGACCGCAGTCTGTTTAGTGACTTCCATATGGACCAAGGAAGATCGTGACCTGGTGGCAGCTTTTCGGCAGTTGGGATATGAATGTTGTCAGGGGGGTACCTTTTTCACCACAGTTCTACCCTAGCCTTGGATGGATCTAAATCGAGCGGCATGGTGTCTTTGATAAAACTGTGACGGCTCTTAAGGCGTGAGGGTGGTGGGTTATGGCCGTAAAGTAGGTGTCTGCTGTCTAATTCCTGTTTTTGCTTCTCAATAGCACAGGCTACCCGACGCCTGACGTCCGGAGGAGCTATTCCAGCAAAGGAGTATAAGTGGCCCAGCGGTGTTGGCTTCAGGGTGCCCGTAACTATTCGGCAGGTTTCGTTGAGAGCAGTGTCCACATCCCTCGAATGAGCCGATCGCCCCCTATAGGAGGTGGAAAAATCTGGATAATTTGGAATTTTCACATGAAGATCAGGAAATTATTTCTAAAGTACCTAACTATTAAGATCTTCTAAATAATAATAATAATAATATTCATTTATTTCGGAAAAACATCCATAGTTACAATTAAAATCAAATTAGACAAATAAATAAAAATGGTTAGTACAATTGGACTTAAAACTATGTTAGTAAGACAAACAGGACTATCGCATAAAAATACAGCCAAGCGTCAATGGACGTACTCCAGAGACATTGTGCATGCATCGACATCCAATGCCTCTGGAGCGGGCTGTCCATCCGTCCGGAGACCATCATCAGGAGGCTGTTGCGGCTGTCCCGTATTCTGCGCGCGATCGATGCCACTCTCTTCCGCATGGTGGCGTAGAAGCAATCCATGCGCGCCTCCGCGAACATGCCTGAGGCGCTACAGAAACGGGGCAATCGCAACAGCACCCTAAAGGCGTTGTTGAACTGAACTCGGAGGGCACTGTAAGATTTCTGCGTGAAGTCTACCCACAGGCTGCTTGTATAGAAGGACGTACAGAAGGCTCTGAATATCGTAATTTTGGCTTCCTTCGAGCAACGCTTGAACCTGCGGGCGATCATGTTCGCTCTTACTGACAGTGCCCTCCTTTCACGCTCCATATCCACGTCGTCCTTCAGGTCGTCGGTCACAAAATGACCAAGATATTTAAATTTATGTACCTGCTTCAAGGGTATACCGTTCAGCTTGACAGGCGGCACTTCCAGAGGAGTTTTCGTCCCAGCTTTGAACACCATTAGCTCGCTCTTAACAGCGTTGTATTTTAAGCCATGTTGGCTTGCATACCCTTCGCAAATGGCCAAAAGCTCCCTGAGACCACCGATTGAAGCACTCAGCAGCACCATGTCGTCTGCGTAGCTGATGTTGTTGACGCAGACTCCGTCCACGTGACAGCCGACATGGTGGCTGCTGAGCTCCACGATCAGCCCGTTGACGTACAGATTGAAGAGCGTGGGCGAGCTTATCCCCCCCTGCCGCACCCCGCACTCCAACCTGTACGGCTCCGATAGCTGATCCGCCCATCGCACATTATTGATCTGATTTCCGTACCAGTATTTAAGGATACTAATCAGTTCTGGAGACAGATTTAGGTTTTCCAGTTTTTTCCATAAGATGTTGTAGGAAACCAGATCAAAGGCTTTCGATAGGTCCAGGAAGCTGGCGTACACAGGTGTGTTTCGATCAGTATAATATCTGACAGCATGCTTAAGGCACACAATTGCGCTCTCCGTTGACAATTTAGGTCTGAAACCAAATTGGTTATCATGGAGAGTAATGCAGTTGTGTAAGTGTGCGTCAAGCAAACCGTCAAACACTTTTGCGATAATGGTAGCTAATGAGATCGGTCTGTAGTTGGTTTTACTGGAAATATCGCCTGTTTTATTTTTAACAATGGGCACTACAATCGTTCTCATCAGCTCCATTGGCAGGTACCCATGACCGAGGCAAAGGGTGTACAGCATAGCCAATACACGCGGCAGATGTGGTCCTGCGTGCTGCAAGTGCTCAATGCTGAGACCGTCGTAAGACCGTAGTAAAGAGTGAAGCAGACTAAATCATACTAGACAGTTAAAGTGATTCCATGATGAACTGGAAAAGATGGTATGTAGTTTCATATCTATAAATTCGGATTTCATGTTTCTCGCCTGACAGTTGCAATTCAGCTTCCCTTGGATCGTTAAGAAAATTCTAAAGGTTAAACTTAAATTTTGCATTGAGAAATGCCTAAAAATTTGTTTTCAAATTTCTCTAGGATTTTGTTGAATTAAGTAAAACTTACTAAAACAAGTATATTATAGGTATCATTTCATTTCTGATGAGCTATTTTAAAGTAAAGTTTCATTGGTTCAAAATGTTTCTACAGAATGGAGATATCATACATTCAAATATTCAAATTGTTTATTCTTTTACTAAGACTACAAGCTTAAATAAATAGCTGATAATGTATGAAATTGTTTGAGAAAATACAATCTCTGTATATTAGTGATATACCATATGGAGTCATTATATACACAAAAACAGGGTCGCTATTCTCCTAAATTTCTTAACATTGAGTTAATGTTAAGAGTCCGGTATTTGCTATCGGCGAAAACGCGTGTACATTGCATGCTTTCTAAAAGAACTAGAAATTTATTCTATACACAACGAGCAGCGTAAAAATTAGAAAAGAAAATATCTGTCAACTCAACTCAAGGATAAAATTTTATACTTAAGAAAGAAGAGAAAGATATGCAAGATACACGACGCTATGAAACTGAAAGAGATGGATACATTTATCTAAAATACGTCACGCACTCTCACGCATCCACAATGGCGGCCATTATTTACACAAAAATTATTTAGAAATTATAAAAAAGGAGACGCTCTCCTTTTTAAATCTGTGATATATTATACTTAAACAAAACCTTTTAACAGTAAGTAACTAACCTACGGATAAAATAAAACTGAATGTTTACTTTAACCCAAGCAAAATTTTGGTAAAACATTGTTGTTTTCTTTTACAGGGTGAAAATCTTTCAGGGCTATAAATAAACCTACCAAATATGGGCACAAAGGTATTGTTATAGCTAATGTATGACTAGTCTCTCTTACCACCTATAAGTGAACAGAAGTGAAGATTGGAATAGAATTAGTGCAACTGACTGGACCATTCAAATCACACAATACTAGTGAAGTGAATGATAGTGAATGCATACAAAGCTAATCAAACTACCACAATACACATATTATATTGCACGAGCAAAATCTCTGAAGCTTAGTTGCACAAAGCTGCTCGTCGGTGAAATCATTTTAACCTTGAGCGGGTCTCTGGATGAGTTCAAAAAATGTACTACCCAATAATCTGATTCCAAACTGTGGCTTAGCGTCCACCAGGGAAAAATCACAGGATCTAAGATCTTCAGATCAATGTCTTCGACAGTCAAACCGCTGATGGTTCACTGGTCGAATAAATATTAATTATTATTATTTTAACAAATATGAAACAAAAGCAATGAAAAGAGTAAAAATTCTCGAGAAATCTGTAATTAATTCAATAAAACGAAACTGAGATGTAATATTTGGGATTGTGGATTTTCCTTGATAAATTTAGTATGTGGTTTACTTAAAAGCTAAACGCCCCAGTACCAAAAGCCCATTAAAAAACTACTTGGATGCTAATGTAAGTAATAAAGTAAAAATTGTAGGGTATATTTGGGAACTGAATAAGCTAACAAATTATTAGATAAGGTATAGCACATTCAGGATAAGTCGGGCTATGATGGTTATTTTCTGAGCATTGGTGAGAGGCGGAGAGCCGATGAATGATTCGTTAGCCTTCCCCCACATGCAGCGCTCACCCCCGCGACTCATTTTTCAACTTCTGCACATTAATGGTCACAGCCCGAGTTATTTTGTAAGCTGTAAAGAGCTTTTTTGAAAGACAAATATCTATACAAAAATATAACAAAGAGTCTTAAGATTTTTTATGACTACTGGTCAGATTTACCAAATATGCCACTTCTAATTTCTTACTTATTGGGGAGAAATGAAAATATCTTATTATCTTAAACTAATAAATATTTTAAGAGCATATTCTGTACTTTTTGTCATTCCCAGCATATACCAGAGATCAGGAAATAGTCAGGTGTTTTGTAAACAAAATCAAAACATCAAGTTCATGTGTTAAAAATGTAGATATTTCTGACTTTCTGTATGTAAAACGATAGATTAAGTGTTCCTCTGTGTATTGTGGTTACAAACGTGTGCCTCGTATAATTGGAAATAAATCTTTTTTTATAAGAATTTTTTTATTATAAGAAAAAAGTTTGTTTACAAAACACTGACTCTTTTGTGATCTCTATAATAGGTATTTATAAATTAATATTTTAGGTATTAACAGATATTTTATCTGTCAGCTTCAGTCAGATGGGCTAGCTTTGCGTATTAATAGGTAAAGTCAAGTGCAGGTCAAGCTTAACACTCGCAAAGCAATTCTAGCCTTAGTAATCAAATTAAGAACGGTACAAAGCTCAAAACAAACAATTTATTGATAAAGTTAAGATTTTACAAGTCACAGTAATTTGATTAAATTATATTATACTATGTGTCTAGCTTGACCTGCTCTTGACTGTTCAAATGCAGTAAATATATAATAATTAGCGCCATTTAGCGCAAATTGACTAAATTAAGTACTATGTTAGAAACGAACCTGTAGGGCTAATGAATCATCCAAATTTATGAATAAATACCCAGTTGATGGTGATAAAATGTAAATTATCTGCATCAGAGCAGTCAGCAGATGAAGATAAAATTACATTTACCTACATCTCTCATATTCGGTAAGTAGGTCCTTATTACCACCTTAATGGGGCTTGTAGGTGACCAATGAGCGCTCTAGGGTAATAATGTAGCTAGAAAAGCCCTAGGGCGGTAAGTAAGTACCTACCTCAAAGCCCTAGGGCGGTAAGTAAGTACTTACCTCAAAGCCCTAGGGCGGTAAGTAAGTACTTACCTAAAAGCCCTAGGGCGGTAAGTAAGTACCTACTTACCTCATAATCGAGATGTAAAGCAGAGTAGTTAGCTCGGGTGTAAGCATCAATTGCACCCTCGAACTATAGGCGCCCTCGCTGCGCTCGTGCGCCTAAATATATCGGGCTGCAATTGATGCCTTACTGCCCTTGGCTACTAATCTACTATTATCAGCATCAACTGGAACTGCAGAATAAAATGTGGATAAAATAGTAATTAAAACACGAGCCTTATTTTTCATACGTTTATTTCTTTTTCTTATAATGGGTGTAAGAGACAGCCCTCCGAATACTGAAAGGGCATGCATGATCAGTCAACGTAATTGAACAACTTTCAGTGAACAAAACTTTCAGGAAACGAAAAAAAATATCGGCTTCTCAATACAAACTGTCCAATCAAGTTTGCAATTTTGTATGGAGAGGCCGATTTTTTCTTTCTTTTCCTGAAAGTTTTATTCGCTAAAATATGTTCAGTTACGTTGACTGCTCATGCTCTTTCAGTATTCGGAGGGCTGTACCTTACACCCTGAATAATTAAGAGCAAGCATTTTCATTTCATCATCATTATCAAATCGGCAGCGTGTCATGAAAATATTATTTATATCTTTACACCAGTTAAAAATAAAACATCTACACGCTAAATCGAATATAAATCAAAATTTGTTTCTTTAGGCTCAATGCAGTTAATAAAGTTAGTATTTACCTCAATACTTAAAATAGTTTTTGCGTACAATTTTATATTTTCTGATTTGGTGTGGGTTTTAGTTACCCAAACTAATACATCCTGAATGGTCGAAAATATTTCCTGTGAATCTTTGTTAAGGTAAAACAACTTTTCAATTTTTTTATTGTATTCTCTACTTTTCAAAAACTCACTGTTTTTATTTTATCATAAAAGTTGTTTTTAAAATACAAAAAAAAAATACAATACAATAAATGTAACACAGTCTTTGAAGATGTGAGGTTTTTGTTTTTTTCAATAAATAACCAGTTACATACTGCAGGTGTGCCTTTCTTTTTGGGTTATCGCACTTAACTTCATAAGGTATAAATATATCTTTTTCTAAATAGCTTAAATCTATCTCAAGAGATGTATTATTTGCTTCATTTTGCTTGAAAAGTTCTTTCATAGATTTAAACATATTTTTACATGTATCTTTTTCACAATTAGACACCCGGGTCTAATTGTGAATGCGCCCCTGTCTAATTGTTTAATAACAGGGCAAGAAAACGCGATCTCAAAAGCTTGTGGAGATGGGTTTGTGTTCCTAAAACCGTGGCTTCTTATGGCTCCAAAAAAGTTTTCTAACGGGTCTTGGTTAAAATGTCGCATTAATATTGATTTAATATTGTAATTTTCAAAAAGTACATCCCTTAAATACTCGATATTGTTAACAGTATGTAAAAAGTTTTTTATTGTTGGTACTGTTGTTTCTTTGTTATTCACTAGGAATGTCATGGAATTTAGTACTACTTTTGCTTTCGACCATACCGTACTATGCTGAGATCTTGGCGTTAATGCGGCTAGAAGAGGTTTTCCGCTTCGTTTTTTTGAATTTTCGAAACTCCCATTAAGGGAGTCAAACAATAGGTCAAAAAATAAAATGACGTCTGCTGTTTCCTGACACTTTAGGTAAAATATCTTTTTCTGAAACAAAAAAAAATAAATGTTAGAAAAATCACAAACAACTAACCGATATAAACTGTGTAAGAGACGGTGTATCGAAAACTGTAAGGGCGTACTCAGTCAACATAACTGAATAAATTTTCCACAGAAACATTTTTCGGATATGAAAAAACTTTCGACTTCTCCATTCAAACTGTTCGATCAGTGTGAGCAATTTCTATGGCGAGGTCAAAATATTTTATCATTTGCCAAAAATGTTTCTTTTGAAAAGTTGTTTGTCTAGAAAGAATATTCTAAATTACCTAAAAATTGTGACAGGCATAACTTATAAGAGAAATTTATAAGTACTTATTAACTTGATCAACCACATAGTAAATGAACAAAAGTCAAAACATCTTTATTAGTCTTTTTGTACAATTTACAACAAAATAACGGAAAATGTAGCTCAATTACCTGAGAAAAAATTAAAGAATTTATAAAGCAAATGTTATGTAAATAAATGGTACAGCAGCACTGCACTTACTTTCTCGCAATACTCAAGGAAAAACTATCAACCGCAAACTTAAATTTGTAATACCATACACATAGTATGGAATTACAAACTTTTATTTATGTTTGTCAAAAACATATGTTTGAATGAAATATACAGATCAATTCAGAATTCAAATTGTCAAACATTAAAACAAACAAACCTCAAACGATTTCAAGTAAATCACATGTTTAACTTTTGGTAGTACTGGAACATCCTTTATTTGAATTTCCACAGATCCATGGATACTACCGTAGGATTCTTGCATGGAGATTTTTTAAATTTCCCAACACCTGTTCCTTATGGATAATTGTTCAGTTTAGTCTACTGGGCAAGCCCTTCCAGTTTTTGGTACACCCTGTGTACTAAATTTTATTCAAAAAAATCATAAAGAATATCCAGTCAGGTAGACAAACAATCCAGGATTAATATTATAGACAATTTTAATAAATCAATCGAACCAATTTTGGGTAAATCACATATTTAGTATTTGGTCGTACAGGAACACCCCTTATATGAAATTACACAGATCAATTGATACTGGCGCAAGATATCTTATATGGAGATGCTTGGTCATGCAAAGTTTCATCAAGATTCTATGAGCCATTTATGAGAAAAATTCAATTTTTCATTTTCGTTGCATGACAGCTACCCTCAAAATGAGAGCCAGCAAGAAACCACTTCGAACCCTTCGATGGATTTGCATACAACTCCTAAATTCAAAATATGGTGTCAATCGGAACTGTTGTTTAGCCGCTAGGCCAAAGCGTGACGGACAGACCGACCGACAGACGGACATTTTTGGGAGACTTGTTTTTTATGATGTATAAGTGACATAGAACACATTTTTGAGAAAATTAGAAAAACTTTTTTTCACGAATACAATACCTTTCTCGCTCCGCTCGAAAGTAAAAAGTATATTATAGACAAGATGACTACATCAAGAATGTTGCCGTATGATTCAGACTGGTGAAAAAAAAGGTGGCTGAGAATGGGCAGACAGGGCATTCTGTACTACCATACTGCAGTCAACATCCACTGCTGTTCATTGTGTCAGCCATAATGCAAAAAAGTGGTGTCTTGTACAACCCCCAAATATTCCAAACAAACACAGAAATATCTTAGCATAATTTGTTTACCTTTTAAAGATTTTTCTGCACTGACAAATTCTGACTTGAAGTTTTTTGGAGGAGGAGCAGATGATGTAGAGGCCACACCAGATGTACCGCATGCATTCTTTCTATCACAATATTTGTTACATCTCTCAAAATTTTGAAGCCTTAAAAGTAGATAATCACTAATGTTAAAACAGTTTTAGTTCAGAAATATTGAAAACTGAAAGAATAACAAAAGTTTAAGTCATTTAAAAATTACCAGGCATGCTAGCTAGATGCTAGGAACAGCTCCATAAGATAATCTTGTTGTCCAAGTTGAATACTTTTTTTCAAGGTGATTATGCCATATTTTTTGCAACAGCATTTACCCAAGTAATGAATCGCTCCTTTTCTGTCGTTGGATCAAGAAATGCATGTAGAATAACAAAGTCTGCACCTGGAAAAATTAAAATGTACATTGTTGAATATGCCTGGGTGACCTAGTGATGTTATCTAGCGATATCCTTATATAGGGGGGATGGATGATGAAAATTACTCACGGCTTTTTCCACATTTCGGGACACAACAACTTGTGACTACAACTCCTCACAGAGCCAGCCATGTTCCAAAGAAAGAATGTCCAAATCGTCAGGTAAAATAAGGTCCGGTAGGATGAACAGGGGTCAAACGTTAGAAGAGCAGTTGTTGGTGTCCAGGGGCGAGCAGTTTAGAGTTTAATTACCTAGGTACCACGAAAGCAACATTCAACAACAAACAACGGAATTTTTTTTGTTCGATTGATTTGACATTAACAGTGTTGCCATAAGCTCATTTCAGTTTGTTTCGCTATGTAACATGAAAAGTTCCGGAATAGAAAAAAATTATGAAAAAATTAAAATTGTTGCACAAATCTGTTAGCATCTGTGTATTTCCAAAAAGTGCGTTATTGTATTTGGGTAGGTTTTCTAAACAACACCAATCACGGAAAGGAGCGTCCAAGGTCCTTTTTAGAGTACCGTAACTAAAAATTAAAATAAAATAACCCTTATACAGCGTAAATTTTTATTCGTTTTAATCCCGAAGCCCAGTGATTCTACTCATGATAACAAGCAAGTTTACCGAAGAAAAAAATTTTTAGTTGAAAAGAATTTTTCACCTTCCCATACAAAATGAGTCGATCACGTGACCACTTTAGTATCTCTTCTTCCTCGGTCCCTCACTGATGAAGATCGTGACCACATATATTTTCCTTCCATAGACTGCGATAATATGATGTGTGAACCGACCGCTGCATGTTGCCGCCCACTGCCTTCTTTATTGTTTCTGACCATCTCGTAGGTGCCCTACCTTAAGCACCTCTGCCTTCTATTTGGCCTAAAATAATCTGTTTTTCCAAAAAAATGACTTTAGAACCGCACTTAACTTAGACTTAGATCGCATAGTGTGCGCGAAGAAACGGAGGGCACGCTTTCAGCATATAGTGAAGAGCCGTATTAACGGTGGTAGGTACAGAAATACCTATAGGAGGGTATCTGCAGGTTTCTACACGAAATTATAAAGGAAATACTAAGAATTAGACCGATGAAAATATATTTTGAAAAATAACAAACAATTGATTGAAACAAAACGTAAAGACAATTTTGCCGACGAGCCACATTTTAAAAAGTAATAACTACAATGTTCTATGAAGGTCGTACTCGACAAGCCGCGTCGTGATGTTAAGTTCTATCAATATGGACTCATTAGTTCGCATGGCAGTCCAAGCTCGTATGTAGCTGAGTCAGTATGGGCATTCAATGTATGAGGACCAATATTTTCCGGATTAAAGGATGAGCCTTGGCACACTTGTTAGTTAGGTAGACTAGTATTAAAACGCCCGGGAGTATGGGGCTAAAAGCCAGGTGGGGGGTAGGGGGAGGGGGTAAAGTTTTCCTTATCCACGAGACCGTGGCTCATCATACTCGTAACTGCATATTTATAGCTACTAGGGAAAGTTTGGTATCGTTTTCAGCTAAATAAAAGATGGTAGATTGTTTTCTGAAACAAAAAAGAAGCATTTCCATACAAAAATTAATAATAACTGTCCAAAATAAAAAAAAATAAGTTCAATATTTTTTTGTTAATGGCCATAAAGTTTTAACGTTTATTGGTATCGGTTTTAAAAAAATATTTTTAAAATGCAGCATTCATACCAATTCTAAAAATATAAGCTTTGTTAAAAACTATTGTAAAAGAAAACGTAAATTTTTTTTTAACTCAAAGCGGCAGTGACGTACAAATTCTTAGAAAAATACAGGACAACAAAAACGACTTTATATGTTAGTAAGAACCAGTATCAAGTAAGAATAGAATTTTGTTTTTAAAGGATAGGGGTCAATTCAATTTTTTTTATATAAAAAGAACCCTGAACACCCGTGTATGAACCCTGTGCACCTATAGTTATACCGTCATATTTAAACTTATAGCTGAGCTAAACTTAAAGACAATTTCGAGTAACTCAAAGGTCTGTAATTAATCGATCAACATAGATATGTGCGTAAACTACCTACATGTAGATAGATTCTGTCTTTTATGTACATTTGCCTTCGCAAGCGCACAAATCTGTGCACTTAAGTTGCCGCTGCAAGCACCTGCATCTGTGGCCACCGCACTTCTTTTTGCATCTGCATCTGATCATTTCCATGCATGCTTCGGCAACCACTGGCAAGTCTGTCCATGTAAGTTGCCAGCTGTTGCCGACTTTGGTACATCCCCAATTAGATGGATCAGGAAGATTTTGAGTCGGTGACATCTGACCCCATACAAAAACAGCTTGAAACACCGCTCGAAGGAAATGTTGGTACAGAGCGGCTTTTGTCGGAGGTATATTTTCTAATTGGCGGTCTTTAATAGTAATTAAAGACTTTCAGGCTTCGTCAACCGCAGAAAATAAACTGGATCTAAAACAATAATTATTTACAAGTATAATATTAGTTGTTTGATTACCTAGTTTCATGATGTTTATAATATCTACCTGTCATATAAAATTACCACAAACTTTTAAATTATGGAAAATACATCGCTGTTTCTGCCTTCATAGGCTGCCAAAAAACCTTCTGTGGCATTGGGTAAAGTGATCCATGTTTCCATCGCACTTTTTTTACCTTTCCCATTGAAACTGGAAACGGTATCACATCCCGTGAAGGCATGGAACAGCGGAAAGTCTTTTGCTTTTTGTGGTCCTGTAAACAAAAAAATCTTTATTGCCTACCAGGACGTGATATGAAGTAAAGGTAACAATCCTAATAATGTTTTATCAAGAGTATTTGCTATCTCATGACAAGGTAGGTACTGGTGGTGTTTTCCAGTACCAACGTGAGCCCATAGCTCCTGTAGCCCAGGCACTTGTTGCACATCAGTGACTGCTAGCACCACGGCGTCGGTGTAAACAGTGCGAATCATGACTCGTGTATAGCCCTGGTTAACTGCATCATCCATGTGTACGATCATTCTTGTGTCCGCCTCTTCGTAGTTACATGGAGCTTCGCATATTGCGAGTGCGTTTTGATAGAACATTGGATCTATTTGTGATATACACGTCTTTATTTGGGTCAAAATCGTGTGAATAGCAATAGCAACGCACTCGCAATATGCAAACATTAGCTCCATGTAACCACAAAGAGGCAGACACAAGGATGATCGTACATATGGCTGATGCAGTTAGCCAGGGCTATACACGAGTCATGATTCGCACTGTTGACACCCACGTCGTAGTGCTAGGTGTCGCTAATGTGCAACAAGTGCCTGGGCTAGAGGAGCAATGGGTACACGTTGGTACTGGAAAACACAACCAGTACCTACCTTAACATGAGATAGCAAATACTCTTGGTAAAAAATTATAAGACCTTTACCTCTCAACACGTCCTGGTAGGCAATAAAGATTTTTTGTTTACAGGACCACAAAAAGCAAAAATCCTTCCGCTGTTCCATGCCTCCACGGGATGTGATACCGTTTCCAATTTCAATTGGAAAGGTAAAAAAAGTGCGACGGAAACATGGATCACATTCCCCAATGCCACAGAAGGTTTTTTGGCAGCCTATGAAGGCAGAGAAACAGCGATGCATTTTTCATAATTGAAAAGTTTGTGTTAATTTTATATGACAGTCAGATATTATAAACTTCATGAAACTAGGTAATCAAACAACTAATATTATAACCGTAAATATTTATTTTAGATCCTGTTCATTTTCTACGGTAAACAAAGCCCGAAAGTATATACTTTAATTAGAGACCTTTAAGTTACTCGAAACTGTCACTATGTTTAGCTCAGCTATAAGTTTAAATATGTCAGTATAACTTTAGGTGCATAGGGTTCATACAAGGGTGTTCAAGGTTCTTTTTATATAAAAAAATTGGAATTGCCCTCTATTATTTAAAAACAAAATTCTATTCTTACTAGATACTGGTCTTTACCAACATATAAATTCGTTTTTGTTGTCCTGTATTTTTCTAAGAATTTGTACGTCACTGCTGCTTTGAGTTAAATATTTTTTTTTACATTTTCTTTTACGAAAGTTTTCTACAAAGCTTATATTTTTGAGATCTGTATGAATGCGGGGTTTCAAAAATATATTTTTTTAAACGGATACCGATACACGTTAAAACTTTATGGCCATTAACAAAAACATATTGTACTTATTTTTTTATATTTTTTACTGTAATTATATTTTTTTGTATGGAAATGCTTCTTTTTTGTTTCAGAAAACAATCTACCATCTTTTATTTAGCTAAAAACGATATTAAACTTGCCCTAGTAGCTATAAATATGCAGTTACGAGTATGATGAGCCACGGTCTCGTGGATAAGGAAAACTTTACCCCCTCCCCCTACCCCCCACCTGGCTTTTAGCCCCATACTCCCGGGCGTTTTTAACACTAGTCTACCTAACTAACAAGTGTGCCAAGGCTCAACCTTTAATCCGGAAAATATTGGTGTTGGCGTATAACAAACGGACTAATGCGAAGTAATCTCCGCCAACACCACACACACACATACCCTCACACACGCACACCCATACACACACATCCATACACACATATACTCAACAACCCACACACATACAGAAACACGCTCACAGTCTGTAGCTCCCATTCATAATTGCTTACAATTGAATTGTGTTTCTTAGTCATAACCTAAATTTCTACTTAGTATAGTATATAGATAGATAGATAATCTTTCTTTTCTTACGGGCTGTTGCACAAGGCTTCTTTACAGTCATTTTCCCATAAATTAATAACAGCCCCTCGCTATTTTTGTTTTGCTGAGAGATTAATGACAAAATAACGTGATACAGTAACGAGGTTCTAGTGCGTACGCGTGTTACAGTTTAGGCTCACGACGTCGCCGGAACGCTTTCACCGAGCGTACTCATTTTGAGAGCTGTAACTGTAATACTGTAACGAGGTTCTAGTGAGTACGAGAGGCCACTGACAAGCCGGATCTATCCGCAGTTTTGGTTTGTATAGAATGTATCGGGAAAGAAGTGATCTACTTTTTATGTTAAAAAATCATCAAATTAGTGGTCATTACATCACGAGAATGAATGTAACTGATTTTGAATATCTAATGATTTTTTTGTAATAATCTTTGTCCTTAGGGTTCAATAGTACACACGGCCGCACTTCGGTAGAAACACTTTTGGATCTTATGGCGTGGTAATAGAGTTGAAAATGTTTCTACCCACAAGCGGTTGACCGTACACTATTAACCCTGTAGGCATCTATCAGCGAAAGACATTTATCCTCTGACCATTCACTCATGATGAAGAAAAACTCGAATATACAGGGTGCAAACAAAAGTACCGATTTCCTTTTAACCACATGTTGTGTAACTAGAATAAAGTACATAGAACATATTAATTATAAAAAATTAACATAAAAATAAAATACTTCCTATGAAAAAAAAAGTTCAAGTTGCCAACCCTGTTCTAAGAATCACAACACGCTCCTCCCACCCGGCGGTGCGCACCAATTGTAAACCTCTCTTATGACATCCACGAACGCACTGCGAGCGCCCTTTGATTCGCACCAAAAACCGACAATCGTCGGCTCGCTGCGAGCCGCTCGTGTAGTGTTCATTGCAGGCTCGCGAACCACGTACACACTATGTTTTAGGTAACAGTAACGGTTACAGTTACGTGCAACGTTACGGGTTCAGAAATGAGTACCTATGTTGTAAGCGTCGGCTCGCTGTGAGCCGCAAGCGTACCGCTCGCAGCAGGTTTGCGAACAACTTACACACTATGTTTTTTAGTTACAATACATGCAACGGTTACGGTTACGGCTCGCTAATGAGTACCCAGCTTTAGTCGTACGTCGAATACCTCTGTTCTTCCAAATCATTTTTGGCCATACCAGCTCTACGACGAATTTCAGCGGTGCAGCTCCCATCACAGGTTATCATCGATCAAAGATACATAAATTCACCGACTTTTTCATAACCATCGAGTGCGGCGGTGCTTGGATCGGCACAATTGAATATGAAGCTGTGCTGTTGGGTACCGCTGTTGGGCCCAATCCGCCTTCTCCATCAGGTGCTCAAAGAGCCTGGTCGTCTGCTGGTCACCGCTGTGCGACCGGTAAACACCGACGTGGAGAGATTTCTCAATGCCGGTGTCCACCAGAATCCACAACGTTGACAACCCTGAATCCTTAAAGCAACGGAGATTCCGATAGCAAATGTCATCGCGGATGTACACACAGACCCCTGCCCATTTTCTTAACTTGTGTGCCAACGAGTAACCCGGGTAGTTGAGGTACGCCACGTCTGACGGTGTTGCTATCTGCGTCTCTGTTACAAAGAATAGGTGCGGCTTCTCGGTCTCGAGGTGATGATGGACCGGATCGAGATTGGAGTGCAACCTGCGGATGTTAATGAGGTGCACTTTTAGCTAGCTTTGCCATGAGGAGTTTTTTGTTGTGGGGAACGGAAAGTGGTCGAGACGCGGCGCGGTTATCAAATGGAACCTTTTGACTTACCAATAGACCAATACATCAAAAGCATGAATTTGCTAGATGGGGATAATCATAAAGAAAACTTATCTAATTTATGTAATAGGTACTTTTAAATTTTTTTCCTTTTATGATTACCTTTTCACGTAACAGTGATAGCTATTATTTTTCTGCTAAAGTTCCCCATCAAAGACTCAAAAGTTCCCAAATTAAAACTAAAGTTTCGAACCGACGTCTCATCACATCCATGTTTTTTTTTTATATACGATTTTCTGTACGTAGTGTTACCACCTATGAACATGCTTATGCTACTACTTGCTTTTTGTAATTGTAATTTTTTAAATGCATTTCAGTAGAGTATGAGTATTTTTTTAATGTATGAAGCATATTTTTAATTTTAAAGTTTTAAACTTAGAATGGATAATTATACTGTGAACTTTTTTGCATCAGATTGCAGTTATTTAACTTACCAACTACGAATCGTTTTCAGAAAGTGAACACCCGGCGAACTACGTTTCGTTCTGAGCCAGTTGCGCCGACTGGTATTTTCTTTGATTGTAGCCGATTTTGCAAAACACCAATTTTACCAACTTCAGACCTCCAATACACAAAGTTTTAATGTAGTATATAGTATTTCTTGACTGCTTGTGTTTATTTGTTTCATATTGCGATGTTTCGAAGCAATTGTATTTTTTTTAGAAAGATAAGAAGATAAATTAAGAAACTAAGTGAAAAGAACCATAGCCTTCTTACCTTCTTACTGACGTGTTACTGGTGTGTGTGTGAGTTTTGTGTCTGTGTGCGTGAACCCTTTTAATAACTCTATACATCGATTCTTCTGTAATATACAACAACGTGTTTTCTAATAAATCAGTCAATGTATCACGATAAAATGTCGTAATTTTTAATAATTTCGCCGGATAGTCGACAGGAACTCTTAACTTGCTTAAGATTTAGGAGAATTGCAACCCAGTTTTATGTATCATCTAGTACATAGTATCAAAGAAAATTATTGATTCAATATCAAAACAGATTGAACTAAAAGGACTAGAAAAATATCAGTCTCTTTCATTGTCAAAGTTAAACTAAAGAAAAATGTAATAAGATAAATTACAGTTTTAGAGAAGTTTGATTGGTTCTTTTATAATTTATGTTTGTTATTTTGTTTTTGCTTGCTTCCATACATTCAACTGAGTAAATAACTAAAACATGGGTTTGGTATAATAAAATAATCTCTAGGAAATGATTTTATAAAATAATAAGTGATTAAATACTCAATATTCTACTTCAATTTAAAATCTACTTATTTGCTTTTATTCAACGGAGAAATAATTTAAAACATAGACTAGAAATATTCAGGTACTTATTTATTTTTAGGGAATTATATTTATTTTTAGGATATCATATTTATTTTATTACGGTTCACACTTAGAATTTCTGGGTTGCTACTTAATGTGGGGTATTTTTCTAGACGATTACTCTAAAGGCCACTAAACAGTTTTAAACAGACTCAATATATTTTAGATTTTTAGGTAGATCAGAACTTGCGCTAGGAAATATTAGATCATAGTTAAATTATATATTTTTCTTGGGTCAAATAGACTTAGTTAGGATTTTAGTTAAAACTTAATTCAGTTATACATTTCAGGTTCTTCATAATCTTTTAACTTACATACATTTTAATTGGATAGAATATACAGTTAGGTAGGCAGGTTGTGTTGGCTTTTTCTAAACTTAAAGTAAATATGTGTGGTTAAATATAGTCGTTTATAATACTAGTTAAGTACTTGGATATGTTGGCAGTCAATAGTATGGTTACTTAAGTTGTTTTTGTGGACAATACTACATTCTTCTTTCTCATTGGCTCGTAGCGCAGCGTCCAAGTCCAGCCAATCGGATGTCAGCGAGCACGATGCGAAGTTACCTACATGTGAAGTTGGCTACATGTCGACGGTAGGGAGAGATAATGATTGTAAAGTGAAAGGCAAGGCAGTCGGTCGATAGCTCTTAGCGTGTAAGGTTGTGCTTTAATATTATACTGTGTCTCGGTAAATAATAAATCTATTTAAGGAAGGTGATATGAGTTTCACTTCTCGAACTTGCCAATAGTTCAGAAGTGGGATATTCGAGAATTATACCGATTCTCACACCACGCCAACAAAAGTGGAAATTCACGTAAGTCAATTTTTGGTAACCAGAGAAAGCTAAAAAAATAGGATTTGAATTTTCCGGAGGTAATTCACTCTTTGATTTTTTTTTCTCAAACTTCCACTATTCATTTGAAGGGTTGATAAACTACCGACCCTACTAACACAGGTTCGAACAACGATTTATTTTTCCATTGCTATATTTACATAGACCTTCCTTAAAACTGTTTCATAATATTGCGTTGAAAACACACGTTTTTTTTACTTACAACGGATTGTACCCGTCACCACAGATTAGATAATAGCAATAAAACTCAATGAAATGGCAATAAAACAATAGTTGAATGAGGGTACTCAAAACAGGTTAAAAAAAAATAAAGTAGCAACGTGTCTTCCAAAACAAAGTCCGAATTCCTTGGTGTCTTCATTGTGCGTGCTATAAAGAGTCTTAAGAGCAAAAAGAGGCTTGAGTTCTTTTATGGTACCATTTTTTTAGGCAGCTATCGAGCATCATTCAATGTAAGTACAAATCAAATATTTGTAAGTACAAATTAAGATAATATAAAGAAAAGGTGTAAATGGATAGGCCAGATAAAGCTAAATAATTACGTGTAACACTCACGAGTCGTTTAGTGATAAAATGCAAATTAGTTCAGACACCAAATGACTTTAAACCTAAAGTAATATTCACTAAAATAAGTAGGTATTCTGGCACCTACCCGACCAATACAAAGATTTTTCAGAGGCTTAAATTAGAACTCATTTTAGATTCATAATTTAATTTATTTCTTAGATATTTGTTTTTTGCTACCTACAAAAAGCACGTGGAAAATTGTGAATAAATACACAGGACTAACTTTAAAAAAAAGTAGCTTATCTAATACCTACTTTTTATTATTATGTTCCTTCGTATAAAGTTGAAATAGTTCTGTTTTCGATATAATGTCAAACTTCTTACATGTGGAAAGTTGGGTAAATCATCCTAGTTCGGTAAGTAGCCTGCAAGCTATGTATGTATGGCTTTGCCACGCATAAGCGGTAACAATACCAGTATAAAATACACAGAACTAGCCCTACGCTACAACAAACTGTAGAATACAGACTCGCTCGAGGTTAGAGTGTTATCTACTACTTCGAGCTTTAGCTACTTCCATAGCATTATGTCTTATGGCATACTGCTTTGGGGCCGAGCAGCTGATATACATTCAATATTCGTTTTACAAAAGAGGGCTATAAGAGCAATTTATTGCCTGAAGACTCGTGATTCCCTGAGAGAACTGTTCAAGGAAATCAACATTATGACAGTGCCATGCCAGTATATCTATGAAAATATAATGTATGCTAGAAAGAACATCCATCAATTACCAAAAATTTGTGACAGGCATAATTTTAATACTAGAAATAAGCATAAAATTGATCAACCATATACTAGATTAACTAAAGTCAATACATCTTTCGTTGGTCTGTGTATACGATACTACAACAAAATACCTGACAATATAGTGCAATTACCTGAGAGAAAGTTTAAAGAATGTGTAAAGCAAACGTTATGTAAAAAAGCTTACTATAGATTGGATGACTATATGAATGACAAAGAGGTATGGTGCTCTGATATTCCAGCGAAACACAAGAAACACATTGTAAAAAGCCGACTCTTAAAGTAGGCCGTGCTGCAGTGGTTTCTTGCCGTTTCTTTTACGCTGCCATAGCACGATCCGAAACGGCGTAGACTCGCTCTATTTGCATTGTATTCTGCATGACATTCAATAAGTATTCTGTAAAGAATCTACATTGAATAAAATTATCTAAATCTGAATCTATCTTTGACGTGCGGCTAACTGTAATTTTTTCAAACAACTGTACTTTAGAGAAAATATCAATTACAAAAAAATATTCCATTCCGGGAGTCTAGACTGAAATTCTGATTATTCTGGAAGATGTAACTGGTTTATTTATTGTTTTTATCTCAACAATAATTTTTACAACATACCTAATTTAGTAGGTGTGATACCTATATTTTAAACTTATTTCTTTAATGTTTCCTCTTCACCCTGCTTTACTCTTGAATGATTGGATACTACA
Organism: Athrips mouffetella; assembly: GCA_947532105.1. Classification (NCBI taxonomy): domain Eukaryota; kingdom Metazoa; phylum Arthropoda; class Insecta; order Lepidoptera; family Gelechiidae; genus Athrips; species Athrips mouffetella. The sequence goes on along the minus strand of OX383976.1, from coordinate 2,707,011 downwards.
ACTTTCACTTTCTTTTCACTTTTTTTCGCACTTCCTAACAAATCTATTAAATATGCCAGTCCATTTAATTTAATACAGAATAACATAATTTTTATAAATACCTACATGAATTCAATAAATAATGAAATATTTTGTACAAGATTATAAATATTTTTACTACCTGCCTACTTCTTTTTTGGTTTTCAAATCCAGATTAACCTAAGAAGGCATAAATTAAGATGAATTAAATGTTTTCGTGGGAAATAACGAAAACCTTACCATATAAATAGCTTAGTTAACGCTGCAGCTTATGAAAGTTGTGCCAAGTAGTGCTGATCCTTGATATCATAAAGTCACTTCACATGAAAGGTTCATGTGAAGTGACATCAACTTAAGGGAATATGGAGGATGGTAAGCCAGGGAATTCCCAGCTCTAAGAGCTGCGGTTCTTCATTGGTCTTATTCAACCCAGGAGCGCCCAGGTCACAGGGCCGGGGTTCATCGTTCTTATTCAACCCAGGAGCGCCCAGGTCACAGGGCCGGGGTTCATCGTTCTTATTCAACCCAGGAGCGCCCAGGTCACAGGGTCGGGGTTCGTCGTAGTTATTCAACCCAGGAGCGTCCAGGTCACAGGGCCGGGGTTCATCGTTCTTATTCAACCCAGGAGCGCCCAAGTCACAGGGCCGGGGTTAATCGTAGTTAGTCAACCCAGGAGCGCCCAGGTCACAGAGCCGGGGTTCATCGGTCTTATTCAACACAGGAGCGCCCAGGTCACAGGGCCGGGGTTCATCGTAGTTATTCAACCCAGGAGCGCCCAGGTCACAGGGCCGGGGTTCATCGTAGTTATTCAACCCAGGAGCGCCCAGGTCACAGGGCCGGGGTTCATCGTTCTTATTCAACCCAGGAGTGCTCAGGTCACAGGGCCGGGGTTCATCGTATTTATTCAAACCCAGGAGTGCCCAGGTCACAGGGCCGGGGTTCATCGTATTTATTTAAACCCAGGAGTGCCCAGGTCACCGGGCCGGGGTTCATCGTATTCAAACCCAGGAGTGCCCAGGTCACCGGGCCGGGGAACCCGGAGATCTTCGTACAAATTCAAACCTAAGGAGTACCTAGTCCACGGGGCCAGAGGTCTTCATATCTATAATCAAGAGTGTCCGGGTAGATAACATAGAACACGAGGTAAACCATCCACAACATTTCTTGTTAATTTTTCAATGTGCACAATGTGATTTGTACACTGCTATTCAACTTTTTCTAAATATGTACATTGATTTTAGAATCTTCACTAATAAAATTAATAATTTAGACTTTGAAAAGTATTCAAACTCTAAATTACAAGCACTAAAATATACACCTGAATGCTGAAATTTCCCTTAGCCACATAGACTACATTTATTAAAAACTAAACCGTGGATAAATGCCATGTACCTAATACCAAGGTGATGAAAAATCTATTAATTTTATTCATTAGAAAATAAAATGCAAAATTTTAAAATAACATGAAATTTTGTGAATTTACTTAGATACATACATAAGAACGGACCTATCATCACGTCACACCACGTGTTATCACGTTTTAGGTTCAGAATTGCAGTCTACAGCCCAATTTTCAACGATACGGACATTTCAAAAACAATGAACTTATACCTTAGTAAATAAAAAGAAAAGTCCTTGTATTATCATAACTTCGGCCTATATGGTAAATAAATAATCAAGAAATTGATTTCTTTGTATTGTTATTTTCTGTGTTGATGTATTGTGCGCCGTACTATACAATCTTTCACGAACTAACGTCCATTTTTCATACAATACAAAGTTAGTGTTATAAGTTCTTGTTATTATTTTGGTATCAGAATTTCGCTTGTTTCATCATCATTATCATATCAGCCGAAAGACGTCCACTGCTGGACATAGGCCTCCCTTCGCTTGCTTATTAGATCAAATCATGTTGGTTTAATATTATTATTTCAACTAAACGTAATAAATTGATATTTTGTGATATTAGGTACTTTAACATGTAATAACTCGTATTACCGAAAATGATTGTAAATATGGAGGGTACAATCATTGCAGTTTTTCATGTCTCCTTATTGTGTTTTAATTATTATCTCTACTACTACTTGAACTGTAATTACTATTGAGTGTTATTACTATTTACTATTGTCGTTATTCTTATCATTACAATAAAACAATTGGCTGTAACTACGCTTAGGAACTCGCGATACATTTTCATTTGATATTATGATTTAAGAAATAGTTTTTTTTTGACATGTAATATTAAATCTGTTCATTCTTTGCAACTTTAGAAAACTATTTACATTTCTAAGACATTTCTTGTTCTGTTTTTGTTTTGTACATTTTAATTATTGTTTTAGAATATTTTTCTCAAATAATTTCTATTGTTGTTTTTGTTTTGTGTTTGTATTTATTGTTTTATGATATCGTTTCCTTATATTATCACTAGATGTAAAAAAAGGAATAATGTATCAAGTAATTTACTGTAACCACGCGAAGGGACTCGCGCTTATCAGGACGGCCGAACTGTTGGCTTTTTCTAAACTTAAAGTAAATATGTGTGGTTAAATATAGTCGTTTATAATACTAGTTAAGTACTTGGATATGTTGGCAGTCAATAGTATGGTTACTTAAGTTGTTTTTGTGGACAATACTACATTCTTCTTTCTCATTGGCTCGTAGCGCAGCGTCCAAGTCCAGCCAATCGGATGTCAGCGAGCACGATGCGAAGCTACCTACATGTGAAGTTGGCTACATGTCGACGGTAGGGAGAGATAATGATTGTAAAGTGAAAGGCAAGGCGGTCGGTCGATAGCTCTTAGCGTGTAAGGTTGTGCTTTAATATTATACTGTGTCTCGGTAAATAATAAATCTATTTAAGGAAGGTGATATGAGTTTCACTTCTCGAACTTGCCAATAGTTGTTACAATTTATTTCTTGAATTTCTAGCTATTATAGTCTAGGTTGACCAGTGATCTGCTCTACCCGTTACAATCGCCACCCATTTTTCGGCGAAGATTCTGAAAAAGGCAACACTGCGGAGCTTTCATCTCTCGGAGGGAACGATTATTATTGGCTATCGACGAGCTATCGACGTTCATTGGTTGAATTCCGGTTGAAGTTATTTTCCCCCCCTCGTCCTTGAGGAATCGTTGTTAAGAAATTTTATGAGGAGCTCTGCCACTTCTTTACGAGCAGTCTTCGAGACAAAACTAATAACTAGCCTCGCTAACTGTTAGTGGTAAAGTATAGCTACCTAAATAAGTAAAAGGTATGTATGTTTAAAGTGTAAAAAAAATATAATTGTGCTATGTATTTGCAACTCGTATAATATTAGATTGTGTATAGATTTTAACTGTGTTTCTTTTAAATTTAGTTTTTCGGTCCTAAAAATGGACTTTATAGCTTCTAAAAATACTAAAGGTAAAAAAAAAATAATTAAACTGTTTATTGCAGATACTATTACAAATTATTTATTAATTGAGACAGTAAAATCTTAAAAATTAAAGATTGTGGTAGCCTCAACCAGTTGCCCGCCCCACGACAGACCGTGGCCAGAGAGTGTGGATCTGCATCCACCCCCTACAAGAAGATACATTACTTGTAAACTTTTTTATGTAGTGTTTTTTTAATGTATTTTTAATTTGTTTACTATTTTTGTCAATTAGTTTTTCTGCGATTGTTTGTGGTAAACTATTTAATGTAAGAGGTAGAATGCACTTACACGCTCTCCTACCGTACTCATTAGTATATTCTGGAATTTTGTACATTTGTTGATGAGGTAGGTTACGTAGATTCTTTAGTCTACAATTCATTTCTAAAGTGGTAATATGTTCGCTATTTTCAGAGATAAGAGCAAGTTTAGCTTTATCAAATACGTTCATTACTTTACAATAATGGAAAAGATCAAATTTTCCTTATATTTATATTTAACTTTTAAGGGAACTATTGTTTTTAATAGTCTTAATTGTAGGTTATAGATACTTTGTAGGTATGTTTTAAAGGTCCGTCTGTAGCTAGAAACGCCATAGTTTATTGTCGAATCTGCTAGGGACATGTAAAGTAATCGCAATGTATTATATGGCAATTTGAATTTTAGAATTCTTAATTTAGCAAGTATTGCCCGCAGCTTGTTACATAGGTATATAGGAACTCACAATTGTGCGTTTTTTTAGGTTTATGTGCTAAATTCTCAAGCTCGGGCGGTATTTTCTGCACAGTGTGCCTCCAAAGTGACACCAGTTTTTTGTTTTCTCTGGTATATCTTAAATAAGGTATAATACTACCACAGAAACAGTCATATCAAAATACAAACTTCCAACTTCCCTTGAACTTTTTATTCTACGTTTTCAGCAGAACTGGGGAAAGCGATCGCTACATTAGGGTTCCTGGACCTCGCGTCATCATGCCTGATAGTCACATTCATATCAATATTATCTCTCCTCTGAGTGTCAGCCTTTGACCTGTGACGCATTGCGTAGCGGAGCTTCTTCCAAAACCATTCATCATCGCATCGCAAGTAAGTATTGTATTTGAGGAAGTATTGGAGATCTATATTCAAATCCATTTCAAGAACATCATCCAGTATAAGAACCATGACTTTTACGTTGGGTTCTTCTGCAGCGGTAACTGATGCGTACCTGCACAAAAATAAAAATACATTTTCGGGTATGGGTCTGAGAAAGGATAATCGATTGCCAGGTTTTGTGCCAAGTTGATGTAGCTTTACCTAAACTCCAAAGTGCTCCAAGGTGAAGCTACGAAGTTCCTAGACAGGAGAATGATAGTGCGTTTGGATTGTTGCACGGAGCGCATGATCTGCGCCGGAATCCAGTCACCGACTACCCAATCGCGGTAGTGTACGCAAACACAGAACTTCTCTGGAGAATCTTCTAACCCTGGCAGCAATGTGTTCATCACAAATTCACGATCTTCATGAGCAAACGAGATAAATGCATCATAAGGCCTGGAAAACATTTTCTTTTCAGTTTGAGAATCTTCACTCATTAAATAAATTGCATTTTATTATACTCACTTATCATCAATTTCCGGTTTCCTTAGACAACTAATACACAATACACAATCCTCTTGAGTACAGGTATACGCGTATTGGTTCTCCATACCAGCGTAACAGTAATGCTGTGAGTCCCACTATGCCTACAAGGACTCCACTTACAGACAGGGATGCCACAAGAGCAGTTTGGCAGAGAACAACAGTGGATATCAAGCTGACCACTTCACCAGTTGGTGGGTACACACATTTCAGCAAGTCATAATCTTTCACCTGAGGAGTGAAGAAATATTTTGTGTTCAATATTTTTTGCACCTCTAGTTAAGTACCACATGCAATCTACGTATTTTTGACAGGCCCTTTGGTGCAGTTGGCACCGTGGGTTTGATTTTCGCCAAGGGTAAACATTTGTGTGATACACACGAGTATGTTTGTTCTGTGTCTGGGTGTTATTTATCTATATTTTTATATATATATATGTTTATCAGTTTCTGGTGACCAAAGTACAGGATTTGCCTAGTTTGGGATTAGATGATCCAGTGTGAAAAGTTGTCAAAAATTTATTTGCGCGCTCAAAACTTAGTGCGCGAGTAGCGCATTTGCCAGTGACTGGTAATTCAAACCTGATCTCGATGCTGTTCAATAGCGTCAAGAAGAGCTCGGTTTCCACAATCGCACAGCAGTGAATTTCCAGAAAGCCAGACTTGTCGATTTTCTGCAAAAAGTTCTTCTGTTTCCTCAGCACTACCGTGAGATATTTGGTTGTTCCGAAGGTCTAACCTCTGAATAGAAATTTCATTATCTATTTTAAAAACAACTAGAAAATTGGAAAATTGAGAACAGATAAAACCGACAGATTGACCCGTGTGGTACCGGCAATGAATAGTACCGACCCAGCTTTACCCGGGGATGTGGTAAAAGGCAACTAAGGGATTTCACATCGGAGGATGAACAGCAGCGTCCTTCTGTGTATCTTACTATCTGACATTCTGCAAATCTGCCAGGCGTTTTTATTAGAATTCTGAAAGGAACTAAGCGTGGTGACTTAAATCTGCCAGGCGTTTTTATTAGAATTCTGAAAGGAACTCCTTGTCCTATAATGGACGCTCGTGGGATGTCATGATGATGAGATTAGTTTGAGTGTTAATGATAAAATTATGAGAAAAGTACTAGGTACCTACTTTAATTGTTTTTGGGAGATTTGAATGAAGCAAAGAAATGCCTTGGCCAGAAACATTCAAACTGTGTATAGGAAAAATTGGTTTCATTTTGTTCCAGGCTTCTTCATTACATTCAGCCGTAACAGTACCATCGTTCCAGCTTTGTCTATAGTACCATCCATTATCTTCCGTAGCATTACATTTTAAATGTTCGATAGGTTCTTCAAGTATATTATTACCTATACCGTTTTTGCTCTGACATCGAGTGTTTGGCATTGATAAATTTGAATGTGGATAATCTTCGAGAACTTGTAAATACCAACCTAGGTTACAGTCGCATTTTACTTCTTTCAGCAAAATTGTAAGGTTCAGCTTCTGATGAAAAGAAAAGAAAAATTATCACAAAAACGTTCCTGAACTGCAACAAAAAGAACAAGAAATAGCAATAAAAGTCTACAGATCTTATGGCACCATGACCATCCGGTTAATTAAAAATAACTATTTCATTAAGACACAAAGCTACTTATCATCTAATGCTGGCCCTTTATCCATAAACAGTTGACGGGAACAAAGGGTATATCAAGTTTAAGAATTACCGCCTGTTGCAGAAAGTGTCTTCAAATTTAAAGCTCCTTTAAATGTAGTGTTGGCCCTTTCTTTGTCAGTAAAAAAGGATCATCAATAGCTTTAAAAGAGATCTCAATTTCAAAACTTTCCGCATATTTAAATTTAAAGCTCCTTTACATCAAATACTGACCCTTTTTAGGCTTTGTTGTAGCGTAGTTATAGTTTTTGGGTTGTAAACTCTAAACAGAGCGTCCGTATACGTAGCGGATCTCCGCGTACTACTAGATTAAGACTTATATAATGGTCAAGTTCGTATATATTTCTACAATTCGGTAAAACGCAATTCGGTGAAACGTATTTTGGTGAAAAAACTTTGGCAAAAAGTCTGTTCGGTAAAAAATATTTTAGTAAAACGTATTTTTGGCAAAAAAAAAATCGGTGTAAAGTAATTCGATGAATGTGTTTTCGGTAAAACGCATCGGACCCAAGCTGATAGGTGCGGACAGTGTAGGACCGGTCATCGCAGAAACTTTAGCAAAAGTATAAAAGGATATAAAAAATATAAAGATACTCACTCTTCTCATGTCGTTATAATCGCTTACGGTATATAAAATCCGATCAAATCGATCATTGCCAAACTCTACTGTTAGGTGCCTAAGAGAAATGCTTGAAAACTTCTGTAACATAATAAATAAAACCAGACATTTTGAATCGTACCTTTGAGAAATTAATACAAGTATAGAAAAGACAATACAAATGAAATCTTTGCCGGGCCAATATTGAACGCTTTTGTACCAGCTATTTTGGGCCGTAAGCTACCTACCTAGCCTTAGGTACTTAACCTAACCTACCCTGATAGCCCGTGAAATTGAGCTCACAATTAACCTGCGACGTATATAAAGCTGTACTTACACTTATATCAAGTACGTTGGTAGTCAGAGTTATATAAATGTATTTTAAATTCCTGTTATTGCTTTCCTCGAGGCAGTGTGATGATAGGGGAGTTTTTCCAAAATTGATGTATTCCAATTCATCAAAGTCAAATGCTGAAATGTTAATGAAATAAAATTATTGAATTACACCGAATAAGTAATAATGTATTATCAAACAATTATTTTACCGAATCCATAGCATTCGCTTGCGTCATAGCTCGTCTGGTCTTTGAAGTATAGCTCCTTAAGCTTCCGCAGGTTCTTTGGCAAATAATTAAAATTATATCGGTGTAGGCGATTATTACTAACATCTAACGTTATCAAGTTTTCAAACCGTATTTGTGGAAAGGAACTGAAATGAATTGTTGTTTGGTAATAAGAGAATTAAAATATTTATAAATTATTGCAAGGCAGCATAACTTTTATTTCGCGCGAGAGTCTTGTATTGAAACTCACTCGAGCATGGATTCTTAGATTGAGCCAGAGTAACGTTCTGCAAGGCATGCGGAATCTATACGGCTATGTCTCGTAAATCATTTGTACCGAAGACAATAGTACCTATTATACTATGGTACTATTGTCTTCGTATTCGTACTATTATAAAAACAGTTTGACGGGTTTTCACCACGAACCCGTCAAACCCTTTTTAAAATAGTGGTAGTGACCGCGAAACTCTCAAACAATATGTTACCTACATCAAATTAGTCGATGTCATGCTCCAACAACAGAACCGTTATTAAATGCGACTTTTGTTAAAATTACTGCAATAACAAGAGTAGCAGCGCGTCTTGTTAATGGAAAAACCATTCATAGTGCATTTGCATTAGGCATCGAGAAAGGTAGAGCAACAGTTTATAGACTGATGACAGGAGAACAGCTTGAGGATATGAGAAGAAAAATGGCGTCACATCCAATGATAGCTATCATCACATATTCGTTCGTAGACGAAAAAATATCGGTGGTGTCCTATGAACTCTTACGATTCATCCATCTTCGTTTACAAGAGCTAAAAATCTGTCTAGTTTTGGTGAGGTGATATTCAACTCTGTGAAAGGAGTTTTGAATTAACAGTATAGACTAGGATGAAATCCTGAATTTGGCTCTCCTTCTTAGGGTCAGAACTTAAACTGGACCAGACCTGACAATAAAGTTTTTCTGTGGTCTTGAACACCGCAAAATACAAAAACCAATGTTGTCAAGCTGAAATCCTACTAGTTCAAAAAAGACAAAATATTACCTAGGCTAAATTACGGCGGGAGGTTTCTTGTTTTAAAAGTGTTCCTTAGGTCTCCCTGAACATATCTAGAAAATTCTCCGTTGATACCAAGTACGCTAACCCCTCCCTACCCTTAAACGGGTCCCTGATTTTAGTTTTTATAAGGTAAATCAAATTTGTTAACGTAAATATAATTGTTATAAAATTACCAACGAGTTGAAACCGGTTTTATTTCATTGTGACCTATAGTATCTGAAATATAAGGTTAAGTTTGCACTTACAACTGAGTACCTCTTAGCATAGAGTAATATAATACTGGCTCTTAGCAAGCTGCTAGTAATAGTTGTCTAAATGAATAAAATTTCGAATATTTTGGTTTTGAACATTACAAAATTCAAAAATCTATGCTGCCAATTCAAAATCCTACTTATTTGGACTTATTACCAGCAGCTTGCTAATAGGTAATCAGTAATAAGTGCACACTTAACTATATATTTCAGATACTATAGGTCACATTGAAATAAAATCGGGTTGGTAATTTTATAACAATTAAAGTTACGTTAACTATTTTTATCTATCTTTAACTGTTTCTGAGATAAATGAAAAAAACTAAAATCAGGGACCCGTTTGAGGGTGGGGAGTGGGGAGCGTACATGGGATCAAAGGAGAATTTTCTAAATATGTTTAGGGGGATGTTAGGAACACTTTAAAAACAAGAAACTTCCCACCGTAATTTAGCCTAGGTTATTTTTTGTCTTTTTGGAACTAGTAGTATGTCGGCTTGACAACATTGATTTCCGGATTCTGTGATGTTCAAAACCTCATAAAACCTTTGTTGTCAAAAATGGTCCCGTTTTAGTTCTGATAAAATTTAATTATCACTTTTCTCCTACTATAGTAGGTTTATAATGTACATTAAAAGTTTGCATTACCTGACCCCCCAGTAAGTAAAATGGTACTTTACGTATTATTATATTATATGTATTATTGAGTATTATATTATATATATTATTGAGTAAGTTGAAAACTATGCGCTCAAACGTGATCTGGGTTCGTTACTTCGTCAGATCGTATTCATTTTACTTATTTTGTGTTTTCTTAGATTCCATTAAACTATAATTATGTTTTTATAACAAAAACAATTTTATGAGGTTGTTGGGTATCGAACCCGATTCGTTATGATTAAGGCAACACTTTTAAAGAATGCGCTATTAAGCTTGTTGAGAGTTTGATGAAATTTGTCATCATATGTTTTGATCAGCTTTGATATCAGAGCAAGTGACGCGAACATTTAACAATGAAGGTAGTTTGCATCAGGATACAAATCAAAATTCGCTTTGAGATGCTCTTAGACACGATTTCTTCAATTATTTATCATGTGTCATTAAACTGATTTTTAAAGTGCAAAATTATAACACTAAAAGTATTTCTGGAAAGTTTAATATCGCAGTAAGTAGAAAATTTGTGCAAAATAAATAAAGCAAGAGTGAAGTATTGTGGTGTTCTTATAATGTATTTGATTTTCTCCTTTTATTAGAAAAACGGTGCGTTTGTGGGTTAGACAATACCAAAAACTGGCGATGTTAATGAAGCAACAGCAAAGGAACATCATCATCATCATGATAGTGTCAAAGTTTACCCCGAGGATGTAATATTAATATAACCTACAACATATCGAAATCGAAAACGTCTTCGTGCAGCTGGTCAAAAAGAAAGAAACTGTCCGTAGCTCATCGTGAAGCAAGACTTTAAAATTTTGATTGGGAAAACAAAAACACTTTAGTAAAGAAATAAAATTCATTACGAATAAAGATAGATGAAAATCTAGTGGAGTAAACATATCAACAAACCCAGGAGGAACCTTTGATCTTGCAAGTCTTGATATTTTTATATTTTGGATTGTTTTCTTTTGTAATGAATTTTTGTTTTGTATATTTTTTATAGAATCATTTCAAAAATTTCGAAAGATGTAGATTGTAATACTTACATGTTGGTTCTTTTGAGATAAAAAACGATGATTCTTGAGTGTCTAGTTTTAAATGAAATTTTTAATAAATTGTCTAAAAATAATTATATTTTGTTTGTTTTAACACCATATTTCTTAAACTATGAATTAATATTATAATTGAAAAAAGTGAATAAGAGACAAAAAATATACATAGCTCAGTACGACCCGTGAGTCCAATGTTTGTCATGCAACCGCTAAAACCACTACGCCAGGCAGGCTATAGAGAAGGTCCATGAAATAAACATACGTATTTTAGTTTAGGAGGGTCTTTTTACGTCTTATTATTCAAAAATAGATGACACTATTTCGGACAGTGACCTGGTTGTGTAGGCTGCTTAAACAATTCCTCAATTTCTCGAAAGAACGCGGTAGGGGAGCGCGCTAGGAGGGTGAGTTGATTCGGGAGCAGACTGTACTTACCTAATTTATAAGGTAACTAACGTACATAACTGGATAAGAATTAGGTAATACTAATTATAATAGTCACAAACGCTTCGCAAAAAAACTTATTACTTTTATTACATTTTGTAAGTTAATGGTTACTGTGGGTTATCCTTATAAGATAGATATGTTCTTGCGAGTTTTATGTCGAACTCTTTAAAATCAACAATTCTGTAGTACATTTTTAGGCAGCGTACGCCATGAAAGCGTCCGCAAATCAATATTTTTTGCCAACTTGATCAGGAAAAAAGCTCGTAACTTTTAAACAACTGGACCGATTTTCATTGAATACAGCTAAGATCAACTGCAACTTTTAAATAAAAATAACCGCCTTGAAATTGGTCCATTCGTTTAGGAGCTAAGATGTCGCAGACAGACACACACGTTAAACTTATAACACCCCTCTGTTTGCGTGGGGGGTTAAAAACAGTAAGTAATTTATGTAGTTCCTCAACGTAGAAAATACGAAGACACGAAACACAAATCAGGTGTACGTAGAACTCTAAGAAATAATACGTAGCTTGTCGTCTACGAATTTTAAATTGGGAAAAGAGGTAAGCCAATTTTACTTGTTTTTATTTGCAAATGTGTTGCAAAACGTCTTAAGAAGCGCGCGGCGCTTCGGTCTTTCTTGGTGCCTGCGGCTTGGGCTGCAGTTCTCGAGCCTCACCTGTAATCCCTACAATAGCGCACTTGCATCTTAATGTAGTACTTATTTAAGTACAGTGCATCGGGGTCATTCTGATTATTATGAACGATTACCAAACCAGTGAATATTTTTGCACTTGATACTAGGAGCAGAAGGTTCGGTTTCCCCTTATTCGGAATTACCCCAATGTACCTCGTTGCTATGTCAGCAATCATACTTACTTAAAGGAACGGTCTTCTAAATAATTGTTAGACAGATTCAAGTGCTTGAGTCTATATGAGACGAACTTTAAAAAATCAATAGGTAATTTTGTCAAACGACAGTTTACCAATTTCAAACTGATAAGATTTCGAGTAGCCGGGCGCATTCTCTCTATTATCATATGTGTTACTTCAACCGAGTTATTATCGATTTCCAAATCGACCAATTTTGTGCAGTTTCTTGGCCACACCGGAAAATCTTCTTCGTTAAATGCAATAATTACAAAGCGTTTCAAATACTGACAATTGCCCCAAGATTTTATTGATGCTCCCCTATCAAGAATCAAACTGAGCAGGTGCATGTTATTAGGAAGAGGAGGTATTTCTATTCCAGAGGATTTGAGGCTTGTCAATTCAGACAAAGGGTTGAGAAACTTAGGAGCACTTTCATAGAGAGAAAAATGCCCAAACAATGAAAGCTCAGGTATTGTTAGGCCTTCGGTGTGGTTTTCATGGGGTAGAGGTTCAACTGCAACGTAAGTAAATCCCAAACGCTTTATAGTACTTATATTGATGCCAAGGTATTTTAGCTCTTCTGCATAGTTTTCCGGAATGCATTCTCGTATATTTAATTCAATTTGGGGAAGTGTCAGGTTAATGTAGAAAACTTTATTAAATTCGCTAATCTTCCTTATGGGCACGCAGTAAAGTGTCAAAACGCCGTTTTCGTATGCGATTCCTTCTGAAAATATTTTGAACTGTGAATAGACAGGAATTTCAGGAACAGAATAATTTTACATATACTAGAAAAACTGGCCAAGTGCAAGTCGGACTCGAGTATATATAAAAAAATAACCGGCCAAGTGAGTGTCGGACTCGCGCACTGACGGTTCCGTACCACCACATAAACATAATTGTATTAGTTGAAATTTCAGTAAGTTAATGTGCTAGATTTTTTGAGTCCGACACGCGTTTGACCAAATTTTATTATTTGTTGTTATTTTATAGCCTATGCCCTATAAACATACCAATTTTCAAGTTTGTAAGTGTTCCCGTTTTTAAATAGAACGAAAATAAAAATCGCCTCAGCAACCATCCAACTTGACCCCTCTCTTATATGAATGTTCTTGAAACGGGAGCTCACCACAATTGGTTACCATTAGTTGTGAGAAAAGTTGTAATATTTAATGATTTCAGACTTTTCCCATTATTTGTACTGTGAGACCTAGCTTCTTGCCAAATTTCATAATTTTAGGTCAACGGGAAGTACCCTGTAGGTTTTTCATTTTTGAATAAATGTACGGAGATGAGGACATAAAATGCCATATCTTTTGATTGCGTCGTTGTAAAACATTGATATTTTCAGATCTTGTGTGGTTCATGGATCCTAATATATGGTATTAATTTCAACCTGATAACTTTACCCGTTCGTGATATAAAGGGTCTTGACAGACAGACAGACGGACAACAAAGTGATCCTATAAGGGTTCCATTTTTTTCTTTTGAGGTACGGAACCCTAAAAATAACCAGCCAAGTGAGTGTCGGGCCACGCGCAGTATAGAGGTCCGTAGTTCTATTTTTTTTATCGCTTAGCAGGTTTTGATTAAATCTGAATATATAAAATAGCTTGTCATGGCTGAATGATTCATCAACGCCGAGCCGTAACCGCTATCTCTACAAATCTGAAATTGTGTACACAGGTTTTTTGCACTTCAAAACCATCCACTAAGGAAGGATTTTCCAAAATTCATCCACTAAGGGGATGAAATAAAGGATGAAAGTCCTTTGTTTCTTGAGCTAGATTCACACAAATTTGACTTTTGAGCTTTTGGTAAAAAATAAAGAAACACACGTTTTAAAGCATTTCTTAAAAATCACCCTTCAAGGGAGTGAAAAGGGAATGATTGTTTTTCCGTATGTTGGTCTATAAGTCTTTTATTTTTAAAGGTAGAATTTTATTACGGAATTTTTCAATTTTTCATTCTGGTCCCCAATTCAAAGAAATTAATTAAATTCTGATGAGGGCGCTGGTGTGCGCGGAGTGCAATGCAGTGCAGTTAAACGAGCTCAACTTAAATAACGAAGTTCAATACGTCTTAATACTTTAAGTAACGCAGTTCCTTGAGTGAATGTGTTCAGGTTACTTACTTGTTTTTATTGTCTTATTGTAACTGTCTATTATTATTAAAGATTTTCCAGTAGCGCTGACTGAACTATAACCATAGGTGAGATAACTGTTAAAACTTACTAAAATAAGTAACACAAAATAAAATGTGTAATTCATAATTTTACTGAACATTATTACCGTGCTGACAAATTTAAGCACTTCTCGGAAATAAACGCAAAAATTCCATTTGTTACTTACAGTATATCAGTCCCAATCAATTTCCTGTTTTGCAATTAAAATTATACTTTTCCTTTTAATTTTTAACTAATGTTTTATATCAAGCTGCCTTGTCACGGTCTTGATAAATGCTCGTAGTGTGCGTATAGTAGATTGTATTAAAATATAAGGGAGCAAAATAATATTTTTACAGCGAGGGTGCTTTTTTGAATCCAGAGCGAAGTAAGGGATTCTTCAGTAGAATCCTGAACGTAGCGAGGGATTCAAAGTACGTCTCCCGAGCCAATAATGTATTTGCGCCCGAGTGATATACTCTACTTTTCATCACCTACTATGAGAAAATAAAAGGCGCCCTATATTTTATTGTAATATTATTATTTAATAAAACATGGAGTAACAACTAAATTTAAACAATATTTGCTTCCATTTCTTAGGCGCTGAACACTTAGATGTTCCAAATTCAAAACTTGCGTGGCAAAGATACTTGCGGCGTAGTTTATATCTATACTAGCTGTTGCCCGCGACTTCGTCCGCGAGGGATTCTATCTATCTTAATATCCGACCATCCATCCATCCGTCCATCCATTCGTCTGTCCGTCCATCCGTCCAACCGTCCGTCCGTCAAACCGTCCGCCCGTCCATCCATCCATCCGTCCAGCCGTCTATCTATCCGTCCGTCCATTCGTATGTCCGTCCGCCCATCCGTCCATCTATCCATCCGTCCATCCAGCCATCCGACTGTCCGTCTACCCATCCGTCCGTCCCTTTCAACCCTCTATCCCTATTTAACCCTATCCATCCCTATCTATCGTTTTCTATCCCTTTTTACCCCTATCTATACCTATTCATCCCTATCTATTTATGTATACTTTTTATCCTTATCTATCCCTATCCTGCCCTATCTATCCCTATCTACTAGGTTAATTTTTTGGACCTGATATGCGTATGCCCACCTTTTATTTATATTTATTTATTCTTGCATATTGTACAGCGTAAGGTCTTACAAATTAAATAGCAGATAGTACAATAACCCAGTACAGGGCGTCGGAAGTACAGTGCAGAGGTATTAAATTCTGTATTTACATTAAAATGTATGAATTAAAACAAATGTCATCATTGAAGTAAAAAAAAAGCAATTATAAAATATCAAAATAACTAACAATATTAACTTACTATGCATGCTTAACCTACGAAACTAAAATAATTGTATTAATTGATTATTACAGTCACAACGATTCTCCAAGAGAGTGATAAAATTTTTGAAATAATCTGAAATAAAATATTAATTGTAAATTACATTGAATAATAATTATAATAATAAATAGATTGTAAATTCAAAGTATAAGTATAAAAATTATACATAGTATTTTGCAAAAAAGAGTAAAATTGACTAGCATGGTATGATAAGGTAGGACTAGATATTCTTCCTACTAATTATTTCTAAGGCTTAGGTCATTCTGACATTAACAAACTCCGTAACAGTGTAGTAAGAGAAATTGTTTTACTGAAAGAAATTGTTTTACTGAATTGATAAACTGGTTGTACGTCGGCTGTTTTTTTATTTCATCTTGCAGTTTGTTATAGATATTTATAGCCCTGTACTGGGGGCTAACTTTGAAAATTTCTAGTTTAGGGATAGGAAGCTCTAATAAATTTTTACGACGCTCGTTCACTTTTACAAAATTCAAATTTGTTTAAATTAGGTACTCCTCACGAATCTTGATACTTCAAAGATATAAATGCAAGGGAAAGTAAGATTTTTTTCCGCAATAAAATGTGGTCTGCAGGTATTTTTAGGGCGCAAGTTGCGAAGTATCCTAATGCATTTCTTTTGTAGCACAAAGATATCGTTGGCGTCAGTACTGTCCCCCCAGTTTTATATTCCAGTAGAGGAAGGGGCATTAATATTATTTCTTAGAGAACCGGTGTCGCCAAATTCACACATAGACAGCCATGTTATAACAGTAAACTCATTATAACAGTAAACTCACACTAACACATTTCGCAGAAACCAATCAAAGCGGTCACATTTTTCCGGAACCAGAACAATGTATCTTAATGTTCTCTTATTGCAATAAACGCTCAACTTCCTTAGAAAAGAGTAACTTTTTGCATGCCGGAAAACATCAAATAAGCCTTTTTGTCATTAGCTCTAGTTACGTAGAGATTACATGTTAGTTCAGCCACTCGACGCTAGATGACGCTCTTCAAGCTGCATAGGAATTCGTACCTTAATGGCGACAGACTAATATTAGTTTAGCTTGCCTAATAGGAGGAAATTAGGAATCCACTAGGCCGTCCGCCAAACTAGCGCGGGCGCACGGAGCGGGTGGCATGTCTCGGCATTCACTGCGTGCTTAGTAAGAAAATTATGTAAGCGCCGTGCTGTGTGACACGCAGTGAATGCCAAGTCATGCCACCCGCTCAGTGAGCACTGAGCCCGCGCGAGTTTAGTGGACGGCTCTAGAGATGTAACGATGCGCGTATCGATAAAATTAAAACTTTATGCTACTCAGACGGTACAAAACGGTGTAAAAGAAAGGGTATGTTGAGCAGTTTTTAGACCAGCTAGCAGCAGCGCTAGCACTATTAGGTAATAGCGCTAGCACTATTACCCCAACATTAATTTCTCAGGTAGATTTTATTTGACAGGATGATAAAGAATCATGAATTAAATGTAAATTCAAAATATATATTAAAAAAAAAAAATCATACATTTTTTTTGTAATTTTTGTATGGAAAAATTAAAAGTATCGATTTTTTTTGGATTTTTTTTTAGAAAGTTTGTCTCATGTAGTGTAATACCCCAGCAAAGTTTCATCAACAGGATTCAATGCGGGGGTCTTCATACAACGATCCGCTTCGTTGCCTACACTAGATACACTAGATAAACTTTATATCTATAAATAAATAAATAAATATCCAAGATCTAAATTTCACTTTTGGCTTTTAATGTACAGAATAAAAGTAAATTTTGTCGCGCGAGAAGGAATATCTTGTTCTTCTGTTGCAAATTCATGTTCTTCTGGTACTTTTTTATTTACACTCTGTTTTCTCTTCTAAAATAATTGTACTTTCCTTTTTTTCCTTCTTGCTATATATCTTGGTACCTACTTTTTTTTTTCAACCCCCATTTTCTGATCACCTTGTTATAATATGATATCTTGGTACTTTAATATGCCTCCTTGACCCCCCATTTGCCGTCCTCCTCTTGAAGATTTATGTTCTCCTTGAACTTTGTACTTAGTCGCATTAGGCTTTGTATTAGGTTGGCTGGAAGAAACCTCTTGCAGAGATAAGCCCGCCTTTGTAAATGTCCTCTTGTATGTAATTCTCTGTATGTTAATTGTGCAATAAAGAATATAAGTTAGTCGCTGCTCTCCTTTTGTAAATTCATGGTCTTCAGGGTTCTGAGACAAGTGGCTTTCTATTATCGCAAACGCTATAGTATAGAATAATAATGTATGGGATTGACATTAGCCGTCACTCAATATTTCGTTAGCTAATGTCAATCCCATACATTTGCATTCTATTCTACTAGCGTTTGCGATTGTAGAAAGCCGCTTGGCTCTAGGCCCTGGTTCCTTCCTATTTCCCCACCCAAATTTAGCTTATTTAATGTTCTCTCACGACAACATAGTTGAACAAATTTTAATACAATTTGGCAAAAAGATAGACTATGGACCTGTAATAGCCATAAAATCCACTGATTTTTGTGACACTCACGATCACGATTATGTAATCAAGAGTAACTGCTAGTGTATAAAACCAAATATAAGGTCCGAATCAGTAGGTACAGCACTTTAAAGGTTGGACAGACAGACGACTTAGTAATAGGGCTCCATTAAGACTCTTCGGTACGGCACCCTAAAAAGAGGTGAAGTTCAACCTTGGCACTCATGCCTTTAAGAATTTTCATGACCACCAATAATTAATATATAGATACTATTTTCGTAATTAACGTCCCAATACAACATAGAAACAACACCCACATTGATATTTTGACATTTCAACCCCATCGCACCCCCACAGAGGATGATGGTACTTCACGTCCACCAAGTTGAATTTTAAAATTATTGTTCTATTCGTAATCAGCGACTCGATAAACCATACAAACGATACCCGTATTTGTTTTTAGACTTTTTCCCCCTTTTCCCCCTTTTAGGGGTTGAATTCTGAAAAAACCTGAGACATGCTCATTTAATGATAGGAGTACTCCTGTGAAGTTACGAATGAAATGGTCTTATTTATCTTAATTCCCCATACAAACTTTGAACCCATCTTGTTACGTAAATGACAAATTTATTGTTAATTAGTTAATTACTATAAATTATTTCATAAAATCAACATTCATTTATGATATTTTCTCGAAGTCAGCTTGAAAATTTTAGTATCATAATAAGCATAAAAACTCCTTGCTCTTGGCAAAATATTATATTATGACAAAAACACGCTTGTTTAATGAGCTGGATTATGGACCTTAATACAGTGCAAATAGAGCTGTTTTATGAGCAAATGTGTTGAAAAATATCTTTAACAATAGAAGCAAATTGGGCTAAAAAGACTTGAAACATGGCAGTCCTCACCTTTGTTAAAATAAACTGAAGTTTTCTTGTAGTAAGTTAAATTTCAATTTTAGAGGAGTTTAGATAGTTCTATTTTGATGTTGACCTATTTCCTTAATTAATTATTTACCAATATAATTACAATTTTAAATCTACTTACTTCCTTACATTCAACGGGGTATATAACTTAAACATGGGTTTGGCATAATCAGTGTATTTTTTTTTAAAGATTTATTCAAAAAGTAAACTTATGTCTAAACATTACCATTCTGCCAAACTGCAGGGCAGTTTGTTGGCAGATTAGATCGCTCTCGGCTTACAATCACATTTATTTTTAAACACGACACTTTTGTTTATTACCCGACTGCCCCAAAACAGGAGGGTTATGTTTTTCGAGTGTATGTATGTATGTATGTCGATTTCTTTGTCGCGCTCTGCAGCCTAAACGGCTTGGTAGATTTCAACATGTGAGGTGTCGTTAGGTTCGTATTCATTGTAGGAGTGTCATAGGGTATAAAAAAATAACGAAGTACGAAATAAAAAAACTATTTCAAAAAACAAAATACCTGACTGAAAAGAGAATCTCAATCGGTTTCCGATCGAGATGAAATTTTGCATGCGTATGTGAATCGGATGACAATGCAATACTATTGTAACTTGGAGCTGATCTGATGATGGAGCCGGAAGATATCCATAATAAGTGGAGATATTACCGCGTTTCAGAATCCTACAGCGCCATCTGTTGATGGGTAGCGTCGCTTGCTCACCTGGTAATATTTTATTGATAAAGCAACTCTGGGAGGTTTCTTTATAAAATAATTGGGCTTAGCTAGGCCTTTTGAATAAAAAAACACTTAGTTTTAACATACACAGCAATGACTAAATTTCCGTGCAAGATGCAGCATTCATTACTTTTGTAATATACTGTAGTTTTTCTACTCCATACCAGAGGCGCTGTTTTTATTACCGCGTTTCAGAAACCTACAGCGCCATCTGTTGGTGGGTAGCGTCGCTTGCTCATCTGGTAATATTTTATTGATAAAACAACTCTGGGAGATTTCTTAATAAAATATTTGGGTGTAGCTAGGCCTTTTGGAAATAATTTTCTAAGTTTTAAGATATAAAGCAATGACTCGTGCAAGATGCGGCAATAATTACTTTTGTATTATACCGTAGCTTTTCTACTCCATACCAGAGGAGCTGTTTTTTGATATCGACTACTCAACGAGGTTTTAGCCCACGCTTCGCCTAAGCGAACCATCAGCGACTAAAACCTCCTTGTGACTACCAAATTCAACCATACCTTACGTACGGTCAACCGCACGTGAATGGAAGGATTTGCAACTGTATTACTATGTCACAAAGTCCGAAGTGTTTCTACTGACGTGCTGTTGGGTGTATGTAGAAAATATCTCGGGTGCTTGTCTGATTCTAGGGTGTGTAAATAGTTGTTTTTGTATGTATGTATGTCGATTTCTTTGTCGCGCTCTGCAGCCTACACGGCTTGATAGAGTTCAACATGTGAGGTGTCGTTAGATTTGTATTCATTGTAGGAGTGTCATAGGGTATAATATTTTAGTACAGCACCTTTGAAGAGAAAAAAAAAGGGTGACACACAATTTTTTAAATTATTACTTTTACATGGGTATCAAACAATAGCTGGTAAAAACCAAATGTTTTAGTATAACTTGACGTAGCAAATCTGAAAACTAAACAAAAAACCCAACTGCTTGGCACAAGAGAGGAAAACAAGCTTTAATCTATTGGATTTGGTAACTTGAATTGTATAAGATACTACAGGCGGGGACGAACAAAATTAAGTCGTAAACATCCACAAAACGTTTTTTCGTACCCGCCTGCAGTATCTTATACAATTCAAGTTACCAAATCCAATAGATTAAAGCTTGTTTTCCTCTCTTGTGCCAAGCAGTTGGGTTTTTTGTTATTTAATAATTTTTATATTATAATCTAAACAAGATATTCATGAAACAAAAACATAGGTACTCGTAATTTGAACACTTAACATTTTATAATATGTTTCGGTAAAAAATGTTTTATGTGATATTTTTCAGAAAAATAGCTTTTAACTTTAACAACTTTCTGCTAATCTTATTAGACAATAGCTGATCCGGTAAGGTATTCAACGACCTTCTTGGTCCTAGTATTGTTAAGTACGCAGATGACAGTACTGTCGTCGAGAGATTTATGTCTAGCGCAAAAGCCAGCAGTGACGAGATACTTTCTTCGAGAGAGGCCATGGTAGAGCGAATATACTTAATCTTAAGTCATGTCTCCGAGTGGGGTGACAAAAATCTGGTGAGTTTCAACGCCACCAAAACACAGGCATGTCTGTCCACCGCCAAAAGAAGTCCGTTCAATCTGGCTCCTACTTTTTGAGGTACAAATGTACCAATTACCGACAGCCTTAAGCTACTTGGCATGAAGTTGTGTGCAAACCTGAATTTCGGCGCTAACATTGCATATTAGGAAGTTAGTCGTGCAAATAGAAAATCTTAATGAAACCACAGGTGAACTAGAAACTATAACTTCACGAACACGTACAACAAATTGTTCAATACCACAGGGAAGTGTCTTAGGTTGCACACTGTTTTTAGCCTATATAAACGACTTACCTGACACCATAAACACACATTGCACAATGTTCGCTGATGATGTGTCCCTACTCATAACGTGCGAAAACAGTGAAGAATGTAACCAACTCTTAAAAAAACACCTTAATACGGCAAATGATTGGATCACCAAGCATAACCTAGAAATAAACCTAAATAAAACCAAAGTTATTCAGTTCCATCCACCTCAAAAAAGACCACTAACAATAGATCTTAACATAAATCAAACAAAAATTGAAGAAGTAAAACAATTTAAATTATTAGGACTAACGATAGATACAAACGTAAATTGGAAAGGCCACATACAAAATATTAAAACTAAACTGTCCCAATTTACTTATGCCTTAAGCGTAATAAAAAGAAACACTAATTTTAAAACGGCCCTAACAATGTACTACGGATACGCCTATGCATGGCTCCGATATGGGTTAATTCTATGGGGCGACAGCACTAACGTACATGACGTGTTCGTTATGCAAAAAAAGTGTATCCGAATTCTTGCTAACATCCGCGCTAGAGCGAGCTGCAGACCGCATTTTATTCAAAACGAGCTCCTAACGCTTCCGTCAATCTACATATTAGAAGTCGGTCTATTTGTAAGAAAAAATGAGCACCTTTTCAAAAAAATGACAGATGTCTGCAGCCGAAACCTACGACATAAAGACAGACTAGCACCACTTGAAAGCAACTTGACGATATTTAGTAAAAGTCCATATAACAGATTTATCAAAATTTTTAATAAAATACCTGGAAGCATAAAGTCTGAAAGTAAAATACAAATATTCAAAAATAGTTTAAAATCTCTATTAATCTCTAAATGTTATTATACTGTTGCTGAGTTCATTAATGATATTAATTTATAAATTAATATGACATTGTAATACATTTAATCTATTGATTATTTTCGGTTCTAATTTAATGAATTTAATTACTAACATAGGTTTAAGTTGCAGTGCCCGAACACGGCGCTACATGCCATTGTCTTTACTAACACTAGTATGTAAGATTTTATGACATGTAGCATGCAATTATGAATAAATAAATAAATAAATAAATATAAAAAGTAAAAGAAAATAAATGTTGGATTGATGGGTTTAACAAAAAAAATTGTATAGCAGTTGACTAGGTAAAAAAAAAATCGAGCTAACCTATTATTTTAAACTGCTTTGAATCTGATCTCGAGAAATTAATAAAAAGATATTTTTAAAATAGACAGTTTCATCCGAAATTACGCGATGTATTATTTCTTTCACACTATAACTAGCAAGAACAGTTTAACAGTAGAGAGATATTAGCGCAAAGACTAAACAGTTCACCGTGGTCACGCTGCCTGTCTGCTGGAAGTATGCCACCCCGAGGAGACGCGGTGGACAATATATTTATTTTTGACCGTCAACCTTTTTCTTAAGTGATAAGATTTGTATTCATATTAATTAAATTAATTTTAAAAGCAATACTTAACATTTCTCTGCAAAAGGTACAAATTTTACCGCCACAAACACAAACACCACTAGGCACTTTTGCAAAGTACGCGACCGCTCAGTCAACTAGAAGTCAAGGACCTTAGCGGACTTCCATCACCATGCCTTTTACGAGCTTGTGTGGCTCGGACAGCACAAATATACACAACCAAATACAAACTAAAACTTCATTTACACCATTTCATTCTACGTTTAAAGCAGAAGTAGGGAAAGTGATCGCTACATTAGGGTTTCTGGAACTCGTGTCGTCATTTCTGACAGTCATATCAATATTGTCTCTCCTCGGAGTGTCACTCTTTGGTCTGTGAGGCATAGCGTAGCGGAGTTTCTCCCAAAACCATTCGTCGTCACATCGCAAGTAAGTATTGTATTTGAGGAAGTATTGCAGATCTATATTCAAATCCATTTCAAGAACATCATCCAGTATAAGAACCATGACTTTTACGTTGGGTTCTTCTGCAGCGGTAACTGATGCGTACCTGCACAAAAATAAAAATACATTTTCGGGTATGGGTCTGAGAAAGGATAATCGATTGCCAGGTTTTGTGCCAAGTTGATGTAGCTTTACCTAAACTCCAAAGTGCTCCAAGGTGAAGCTACGAAGTTCCTAGACAGGAGAATGATAGTGCGTTTGGATTGTTGCACGGAGCGCATGATCTGCGCCGGAATCCAGTCACCGACTACCCAATCGCGGTAGTGTACGCAAACACAGAACTTCTCTGGAGAATCTTCTAACCCTGGCAGCAATGTGTTCATCACAAAGTCACGATCTTCATGAGCAAACGAGATAAATGCATCATAAGGCCTGGAAAACATTTTCTTTTCAGTTTGAGAATCTTCACTCATTAAATAAATTGCATTTTATTATACTCACTTATCATCGATTTCCGGTTTCCTTAGACAACTAATACACAATCCTCTTGAGTACAGGTATACGCGTATTGGTTCTCCATACCAGCGTAACAGTAATGCTGTGAGTCCCGCTATGCCTACAAGGACTCCACTTACAGACAGGGATGCCACAAGAGCAGTTTGGCAAAGAACAGCTGTGGATATCAAGCTGACCACTTCACCAGTTGGTGGGTACACACATTTCAGCAAGTCATAATCTTTTACCTGAGGAGCAAAGTGAGATCAATCTTTTGTGTTAAATATTTACATTATGCAATCTACGTCTTTTTGACAGGCCCTTTGGTGCAGTAGGTAATCAGCATGCCTTCGGCGCCGTGGGCCGTGGGTTTGATCCCTGCCTAGGGTAAACATTGTGTGATAAACAAAAGAGTTTGTTCTGGGTGTTATTTATCATGTTCATCAGTCTCTGGTAACTGGCTTTGCCTAGTTTGGGATCAGATGATCTATTGTGAAAGGTCCTCAAAAATTCATTTAGATTGATATGTATATATTAATTGGACGCTTGCGCGCTCAAAACTTGACGCGCGAGTAGCGCATTCACCAATGACTGATAATTCAAACCTGATCTCGATGCTGTTCAATAGCGTCCAGAAGAGCTCGGTTTCCACAATCGCACAGCAGTGAATTTCCAGAAAGCCAGACTTGTCGATTTTCGGCAAAAAGTTCTTCTGCTTCCTCAGCACTACCGTGAGATATTTGGTTGTTCCGAAGGTCTAACGTCTGAATAGAAATACCATGAACTGTTTAAATGAAACTAGAAATGTAAAAATTTAAATCTATTTCATTAGAACAGATTGGCTCGACAGACTGCCCCGTGTAATACCGGCAATTAATAGTACCGACCCATACTACTAAGGGACTATAAACCGGAGGATGTGCAGAAGCGTCCATCTGTGTATCTTACTATCTGATATTCTGCGGTCATCGACAACCGCGTTGCCAGCTGCAACGCTGACAAGCGTGGTGACTGTGGTACTTCCCCCCTAAATATGCCAGGCGTTTTTGTTGGAACTCTGAAGGGAGCTCCTTGTCCTATAATGGACGCTCGTGGGATGTCATGATGATGAGATTAGTTTGGGTGTTAATGATAAAATGATGAAAAAAGTACTAGGTAAGTACCTACTTTAATTGTTTTTGGGAGATTTGAATTAAGCAAAGAAATGCCTTGGCCAGAAACATTCAAACTGTCTATAGAAAAAATCGGTTTCATTTTATTCCAGGCTTCTTCATTACATTCAGCCGTTATAGTACCATCGCTCCAGCTTTGTCTATAGTACCATCCATTATCTTCCGTTGCATTGCATTTCAAACGTTCGATAGGTTCTTCTAGTATCTTGTTACCTGTACCGTTATCGTTCTGGCATCGAGTGTTTGGCATTGAGAAAGTTGCTTGTGGATTCAATTCAATTCAATTCAATTATTTATTTATAAATATACATTTATACGTCATTAAAATATTACAGTAAAAAGGATTTCTGTAAATTGCTTACAATATTACATAAAGTAACTTAATAATATTATCAAAGTATGTCATTAACAATAGAGTACTAACGTACAGTCTTAAAATATTCCCTCTTATTTAAGCTGGGACAGTTTGTATCAAAAATTCATCCACAGAGTAAAAAGCTTCTGTGAGTAAGTAAGTTTTCAGTTTGTTTAAAAAACATGAGTCACTTTTTAAGGTTTTTATTTCAGCAGAAATTTTATTGTACACTTTAGGTCCTATGGTGTGTATACATTTGTTTGACTTGACTAGTCTCGTTGCAGGGGCTCGCAATTCATGACGTCTGCGCAAATTTCGCGAATTTACTACATCACCACGCGTCGAGAACTCACCTAAGTTCATCCTGACGTATTTAGCTACTTCATATATGTATACGCATGGTAGCGTCAATATTTTAAGTTTCCTAAATAAGTCCCTTGCAGGGTGATCCCAGACGGCGCCACTTAATATACGTACCGCGCGTTTCTGCTTACGAAATACTCTCTCCCGGTCGGCGGCGGTCGCCCACAGTATACAGCCATATGTAAGTATGGAGTGAAAGTACCCATAATAAGCTCTAAGCATATTCTCCCGACTGAGAGATGGCCGCAGCCGACCAAGAGCGAAGCACGCAGCTGATAGGCGAGCACATGTTATATCGATATGAGTGGCCCATGTGAATCCAGAGTCGATGATTAACCCGAGATATTTCACCTGCTGAACCTGAGGGACTGCCTGACCCTTACACTGGACGTTCATGTCAATAGAGCTGTTTCTTTTTAATTTGAAATGTAAGATGTTAGTCTTTTCCACGTTTAATAGCAATCCATTAGCATCAAACCACTCAGATAACTGGGCCATTACAGAATTAAGTTTCAGTGATAGACTTTGTTGGTTATCGCTGGAAACGATCACGCAGCCATCATCAGCAAACATTACAAAATCTGCGTCTTTAGACGCGATGGTGAAATCATTCATTAGGATCAGAAAAAGGTTATTTCCCATTACTGATCCCTGGGGAACAGCACAGTCACTCAGGTCCATCAGTTCAGAGCGCTCACCGCGGATTGTGGTGAGTTGTTTGCGGGTTTTTAAGAAAGACTCAAACAGTGCGTACGTGTTTCCTGACACTCCATACCGGCGTAATTTGTTTAACAGGAGTGGATGACTGACGAGCTCAAAAGCGCGCGACAAATCACAGAATATAGCTGCAACCTGCCGCCCGCCCTCAAGATGGTCCATCACTCTCGATACGACATCTCGCGCTGCATCAATTGTAGACTTACCTGGTTGATACGCATATTGCTGACAGTTAAGAAACTCATTTCTATTGATATAAGACATTAATCTGTCACTGAGTAACTTCTCAAAGATTTTAGAGACGATTGGGATTAGAGAAATTGGTCTAAAATTCTTTAGCTCACTTTGCTCGCCCTTGCCTTTATAAATTGGCTGGATTTTTACACGTTTAAGAGTTTCCGGGTAAACACCAATCTCTAAGCATTTATTGAATATAAAACAAAGTATGGAAATAATGACCGGTGGTAAATAGTCAAATACTTTTGTAGTCATATCATTAATGTCACTTGAATTTTTACGCTTGATGCAATTCATCGCTTTAATAATCTCAGGTAAAGTAACGGCTGTAAGTGCGAATGACGTCATCACGCGGCCCGATAAATATTTATTTAAATAGTTCATCGCGTTGTCTAAAACCGGTTTTGCGTTAGAGTTACAGTTTGCTTCTATGTAGTACTTGTTGAGTGCATTGGCGGCGACGCACGCGCGCTCCCGATCGCAATTCCCGGCCGACCTACTTACGAGAATATCAAGTGCACTATTCATGTTATTATTTCGTCCAGTTTCTGATGATATTACGCGCCATACGTTACGACACATATTACCCGAACTTTTACTTAATTGATCATTGATATAGTCACTACGCGCGAACTTTAAATCGTTGTTAAATATAGTTTCAAGAACTAAAAGTTGACTGTGTAACGCGACATCATCCGGCTTTGTTGATAATAAGTGCTTAGTGGTAATGATGTTATGGCGCTTTTTTCGAAGATCGGCATTGATCCACTTACTAATATGGTTCCGTGCGGGATATTTTTTTATCGGGAAGTGTGTGTTAAAACAGTGTACAATAACATTTAAAACTGAATCTAATGCATAGTTTGGGCATAAGGAATTGTCTAACAAACCATCCCAGTCATACAAACAGAGGTTGTCGGTAAATAAATTTATCTTATTATCAGAAAATATGCGTTTAAAGACAGTCTTATTTTTTAATTTATGTCTTGGAATACAAATAACAACGTCAATACCGTAGTGATCAGAAATACCCATATTATTTACCAAGACAGATTTTATGTTGGATTTCACTATGTTGGAGTAGGCATGATCAAGACATGTACTTGTGTTATTTGTGACTCGCGTCGGGAAATCAACTAAAGATTTCATACCGTATTGTTTTAAGTTTTCACGCAAAGTTTTCGTGTCAGGATGTTTCGCCAGCAAGTCTATATTTATATCACCTACTAAAATTATGCTGTAGTTATTAATTATTTGCAAGTTGAATAGCAGATTAAGTTTGCTAACAAATATGTCAAAGTTACCTGTGTTACTGCTTTTCGGCGGTCTATAGACACATATCACAATCACGTCTAATCCAACACATTCGATTGCACACGCCTCAAAATGCATTTCAATCGATAGTTCATTGACTTCTTTACGTTCGATCGTCATCATAGATTCCTTCACAAAGATACAGGCGCCTCCTCCACCGCTGTTGCTTCTGCTAAAGTGGGCAGCAAGCTTATAATTCATTATGCGAATCTTGGTTATTTCGTCAGGATTTAGGAAAGTTTCAGTGATACACAACACATCTGTCTCCACCTGTTGATTTTGAAGTTCGTATTCTAATTTATAGGTCTTATTTTTGAGCCTGTTAATGTTTTGGTGAGTGACCTTGAGAGTTGTTGTTTCTTCCTTTTCTGGTTGGTCTACCACCACCGCCGCCGGGCAGGCGGGGTTGGAGAAAGGGCAGCCATTCAGAAACGCTGATGTTTGTAGGCCATACGCTCGCCGACAGAAAGAAGTCTATTATCGCTTCAGGAATACCTACTTTGAATGAGTTATACGTGTCATGTTTTGATTTTATTTGTTCTACGCTGTAATTATAGCCTTGTCGCGCTTGTTTGAGGTAGCTGATGACATCGCTCGTAGTAGTTTCCTTAGTGAAGAAGCAAGTGTGAAGGTACCGAAATCTGTCAATACCTTTTAGACTCGTGTTTGACATTGAGCCTCTGATAAGACTCTTCTTACTTTTCGTCTTATATTCAACTTTTTTCCATTCAGGATTTGAGTCTAGTTCAACCTCATTAATATCGTCGTCAACCACGACTGTCGGAGTAGGATTGGTTAGTATTGGCGTGTTAATCATTGTATTTATTAACTGTTGTCCATTCACTAACTTGGTTGGTTTGGTTTTGTTAGCATGGGCTTCGATACTACTTTCAGAAATTCTTTTGTTGTTGTCTTTTTTATTAGTGTTGCTCACAACCGCCGCGTAACACGGAGAGTTTCTAGGAGGCTTGCTCTTGGTTGACTCATTGGTGGAAAGTGGAGGCTGCTTAGAAGTTGACCTTGGCAGGTTGTTTGTACTGGGCAGCGCGTTATTAGATGTTGGAATGAGCGGTGTCATGTGGTTTTGTTTTAGCAAAATAGTCTCAATATTTTTCAAAGTCCCTTGAAACTCGGCTATCTCCGATTTTAATTTTGTTAGATGAGT
Organism: Athrips mouffetella; assembly: GCA_947532105.1. Lineage (NCBI taxonomy): Eukaryota > Metazoa > Arthropoda > Insecta > Lepidoptera > Gelechiidae > Athrips > Athrips mouffetella. The sequence continues at coordinate 2,677,618 of OX383976.1, read as the reverse complement.
ATCTACCTTCAGCTCAATTTGTTCAACAATTGTTTTACTTATGATGTTACAAAAATGGTCGCTTAGTAGTTCCTGGCGAAGGACTTCTCGTATGTTTCTTATAAGTGGGTCATCGTAAACAGAGATATTACTATTATCACTCACCGGACTTTGATAGTAAGTTTGTTTACTTCCGCCCCTAGTTTTATTTACATAGGCGTCATACGAATCAGCAGATGGACTCTGCACGGCCAAAGATGAGGGTAGTTGGCAAGTCTGATTTAGTTGCGAGAACTCCGGTGATTGAACTTTTCGCATAGCAGAGGTTTCCTTCCGAACTGGTGTATCATCGTTTCTAATTGTACGATTCCTCATCGTACATTCCGGACAGTTCCATTCGCAATCCAAATTATGTCGTTCAGCGATAAAATTCTCATTCGAGATACCGACACAAGCATGGTGATAGAACTTTCTGCACGTTACACATTGCATTCTCTCCAATAGCGAGATAAGTTGATTGCATGCATTACAATTATTTGAATTACTTCCCTCTGATGTAGACATTGCGAACTCGTACTGAGAGAACCGTTGGTTGACAAAATAAGTAAACAATATAACTTTGCTTATATTTTCACAGTAAAGCAAAACTTTATAAAACGTTTTACACAGAAATAATGTACGTTCACTGTAGAATTGTTATTTTACTAGCACTGATTGAATTAATAACTTTAAACAATAAATATCAATTAAAAACACAGAGCTCCAGGTAGTCTGCTTGACGGTAGTTAGCTGGCTGATACTCTTCAAGAGCTCGTATAACCCAACCTAGGTTACAGTCGCATTTAACTTCGGTTATCAAAATTGTATGGTTAAATCTCTGTAAAAAATAATAACAAAAATGAGAATTTCATTGTGTTCATGAAACTTAAAATATTCGTCGACTACGAAAACAATATTATAAATTAGTTAGAGCCGGAAAAAGAGAGAGAAAAAAAAATAAGAGAGCAGGAAAGTTACGCAAAACCATACATACGTGGGACACTCAGAAATATTTGCGACACTAAAAAAAATTGTTCTACAGGTACATATATTTTTATTAAATCTTTTCAAAGTACTCTCCACCAGCCTCTATACAAAGATTCATGCGTCTGAACCAGTTTTCAAAACACTTTTTCCAGTCCGCCGTAGACACCTCGTTTACAGCCTGCTCGAACGCAGCCAGCGCATCTTCCGGCGACGAAAATTGTATCCCCTTGAGCTGATTTTTTATTTTTGGAAATAAAAAGAAGTCACACGGTGCTAGATCAGGGCTGTAAGGAGGGTGACCCAGGAGTTTGACTGGTGTGCTGTCCAGGAAGTCCCTCGTTTTGAGCGCGGTGTGTGCAGGCGCATTGTCGTGGTGGAGCAGTAGTCCGCGGAGCCCTGTGTTTGGTCGCTTGTTGCTCACAACAGAAAAAACTTCTGGTAAACATTTGGTAGTATACCATTCGGCGTTGATGCTTCTTTGATCTCGTAAGGGAATTGAGGCCAAGTGGCCAGTCAAATTAAAAAAGCTGGCGATCAAAATCTTCCCCCCGCTTCGAGATCGCTTCACTTTGGTAGGCGTTGGTTCATTTTGAAACACCCAAACTGTCGACTGGCGCTTGGTTTCTGGATCGTATTGATAAATCCAGGACTCATCACCTGTTACGATGTCGTAAACACGCCGAGACGAGCCTGCTTCAAATTTGTTCAGCATATCACGGCACCATTCCACCCGGGCCTGCTTCTGAGCGTCGGTGAGGTAGTGCGGCACCCAGCGCGATACTATCCTCCTCACGCGAAGATGCCCGTGTAGAATCTCGTGAACGCTTCCCGATCCAATCTTTAATATGTGCTGAATCTCCTGATATGTAATTCGCCTATTATCTTGGATTAAATTTTTCACTGCTAGCACGTTTTCTTCCGTAATAGCCGTCAAAGGGCGACCGCTTCTTTCTTCATCCCCCAAGGTTGGTCGACCGCGCCTAAATTCGTTATACCAACGATACACGGTTGCCTTGGAGGGGCCTTCATCCATAAATGCCATTTGAAGTCTATCGAACGATTCATCCGGTTTCAGGCGACACTTGAAATCGTAAAAAATCATAGCTCTAAAATGTTCCCGGCGCAGATCCATTTTTCAGTAAGACACGATACTTTGAATTGGCTCGCAAAAAATGTGGAGGGAAATTTTGAAAATGGAACACACATATTTTTACTTACAAGTAATCATATTTTCGAAAAAGATTCTGACCGGCCAGTCTCCCATATATAAAAACTATTTTTCGCAATACTTTCTGAGTGGCCTGGTATTACATTTCCAGGACACAAAGAGCAAGATGTTGTACATACAAAATCCAGATCAAGAATAACATGACATTTTATATCCGTTTAAAAGTAGAATGTATCTACGTACACTGCCCTCATTGATATAGTATATTCTATGCTTTTAACTTCCACCGACTAAGATCTCTTATATTACAGACCATTTACAGCGACGCCGCGCCGACGCAACAGGTTTATTCAGGCGACGATGTCGTTGTCTTCCAATCCAACGCATTGTGTCACTTTGGTGTCTTTTTATGGTCAACGGACTTAGTCTTGACCTCGATCTAGTCCTGAACGCAGAGATAAGTTCGGCGACGAAACGAGCTTGCCTAAAGGAAGCCTATACACTCGCGACTTAACTACATTCACTTTACTTTATGAACTCGGGAACACAGATTGTCCCTTAACGCCCATAGGGGCGCTACGGGAGCCTAATGATAAATAAAACAGGGTAAAGAGGGAAATGTAGTATTTATTTATTGGTTGAAGATGTGTTGAAGAAATTCCTCTAACTAACTACAAAATATGCCCTAGCTAGACTTTTTTCAGTAGCTGCAGTTCTTCAGATTTCCAGTAGTGTCGAAGGAAATAGACACATACTCACCCCTCTCATCTCCTTAAAATCGCTTTCCGTAAATAAAATCCGATCAAATCTTTCGTTGCCCAATTCTACTGTCAAGTGTCCATAAGCGCTTGGAAGATTCTGAAACATAATCAATCAAACGTGTTAGGTTAGAAGAAGACACTTCCAACAAAATCTTTGCTCCACATTGGTTTTTAGTTGTACGACCTTTTGTAAGACCCTTATTGGGCCAATATTGACTCGATATAAAATTTTCATACCATTGTCGTACCACACGTCTTTTATTTCAATTTCACATTAAATATCAACGCCTCACTGCATATCTAGACAAAAAGCTTTTCTTGAATCGTGCTAAATGAAAAGTTGCCCATGACACTGGCCGCGGTGGATGGCAGTGGACAACCTCTGCGCAAACTAGGTAAAATCCCTAACGAGCATCAAACTCCCTGTCTTGGTGCTGATGACGAATACAATAGCCTCCGACCTCCAGCAACCTAGCGGGACAAAGAAGTAATTTGAGTCCAAGACCAAATACTTGTCTCGCTTTTTGTCAGACACAGCTTCAAGGGTAGCCCTGGCAATTCTCACTGTACGGCCAAGATGCGGTGCAGCAAAACTGCTTACGCGCGTGGAATCCTACAGTAGGCACTTTTAGAGCCTCCACTACCACCGCACCAGCGTTATAGGCCATCAGATCTCTTGCCGTCGAAACGACTAAGACGCGGCGATTCCAACATACAGAGTATAATGGGGCACGTAACTCTGATGCTAACCGTTGATGGGCTCCAAAATAAGAGAAAGTATCGGAAAGATTTGCCCATACTTATACGGAATCAGGGCCTTTTGGACAAGGAGTCCTGTCCATACTTCTGTCTGGCTGAAATGCGCGTATGAAGAGTACTAAATAAATTAAATTGTAAATAAATTTCAGGAATGTTTAGTAGGTGTATTAGTAAGTAATTAACTACTATGCCACTATGTATTATGAATGTGATTTCTTTTTTCTGAAACGTATTCTATATCGAATGAAAGTGCTTTAAGAGCTTATTATAAGAATATACTTCACAACTCACTTATTTTGACCAGATAAAAGAGAGGGTAAACGTCGAGTCTTATCAGGATGTCAAATCATTGGTAGAGGACAGAGAGAAAATGGAGATTGCTCCACCGACAAGAACGCGGCTCTTAAATATGAGAAGAAGTTCCTTTTCATCATTAAATCAAATTCCTTTAAGTTCCTTTTTAAATTCATTTAAGTTCTTTTTTATCCTTAAATCAAACAAGTATTTTCCTAACGTACGGTCAACCGCTTGTCGGTAGAAACTTTTTCAACTCTATTACCACGCCACCATAAGGTCCAAAAGTGTTTCTACTGATGTGCGGTCGTGTGTACCAACTTTCGACTCCACCATTAAAGAAACGGCTGAATGTTTTGTGACTTCATATATTCTCAAATTAAGCGTCATGAAAGCAATTCAAAAATATTGATATACCAGGTGGGCCACCAGATGGTAAGTGGTCACCACCGCTTATACCCTTATTAGTGGCATGCTTGGCGATTAATAAGACAGCAAAGGGCGTTGTCCACTCTGAGAACAAAGATGGAATGTCTGTTGTACAAGTAATTTCACTGGCTCTCTTGCCATTCGAACTGCAACGTAGCAAAAAACATACTGATGCTTTACGGAAAAAATAGGCAACAGGGTGGTTTGCACAAAAGCCCTACGATCTTTGAAATAATAGGATCATAAGGACGTTGCACTATTTTTGATGGAAAAAGCCTGTCAGTTTTGTATCGGTTGACCAAAAATCATCTTACGATTTTAATAAAAAAATAAACAACGTTTTCTAAATCGCTATCATGACGATTAAATTGAGGATATAAGGAGTCATTGGAAGCATATTTCAAAAAAGTTCGTTAGGCCATTTGTCTACTGGTATGTTTGGAAAATACTTCTTTGATCTAAATAGCGAGGGAAGCTCCACGAGGGAATCAGCTCAACACGTTTTGGCCATTGACGTTTTGAAAAAACACCCACGGGTAGAGACAGGGTGGTAAAGTCAAGAGCACATCAAGTTTGACACATTGGTTTTTTGTACCGTTCTTGTTTCCCGTACGTATGTACGGGCTAGAGTCGCAATGTGAGAGTCAAGCTTGACCTGCCGTTGACTGAACATACTACTGATACTATTCATTCGGCCCACACGGTCTGGCTGTACTTACACTTATATTAATTGTGCTTGATGTTAGGGTAATATAAATGTATTTTAAACTTAAGTAATCGGTATCCTCAAAGCAGTCTGATGAAAGAGGAGTTTTACCAAAATTTATGTACTCCAATTCTTTAAAGTCGATGCCTGGAACGTTAATAAAATAAAATTATGAAATGGCAGTAAATGTTTATAGCTGGAGACCTAAGGAAATACGAATGCAATTTATAGAGCACCGAAATCCCTGTAGTTAGTGTGCCATAGTATCATTATTAATTTACCCGGGCGCCTGGCAGCTGTTCAGCGGTGGGTGTGCCAGTGGTTGGGCAACAAAGGGATTGAAAATTCAATTGAAGGTATGCAATTTATAGAGCTCCGAGTTTGTGTGGTATTGTAGCTAATTATGTATTTAATTCGAACATAACATTGCCATGTGTTTTAATTAGTGAGAAAGTAGTGCCAGGTCACGTCAATGGCGCGGGAAAAAGTGTCAAAGTCGTCTCATTTATAGAGGTCTAGGCCTATACTTTTCCATTAGAGTGAACCTTCAAAATCGTGTGTGCCAAAAGACAGGCGCAAACACTTCTGAAAATGAAAAATTTATTGGCAACAAAGTTACAAGTCAATCAAAATATGATCCACATAGATTTACAAAAATACAATATAAAATCAATTGAGTTTTAATTGCATTAAAAACCGGCCAAGTGCGAGTCGGACTCGCGCACTGAGGGTTCCGTACCACCACATAAACATAATTGTATTCGTTGAAATTTCAGTAAGTTAATGTGCTAGATTTTTTTAGTCCGACACGCGCTTGACCAAATTTTATTATTTGTTGTTATTTTATAGCTTATGTACTATAAACATACCAATTTTCAAGTTTGTAAGTGTTCCCGTTTTTAAATAGAACTAAAACAAAAATCGCCTCAGCGACCATCCAACTTGACCCCTCTCTTATATGAATGTTCTTGAAACGGGAGCTCACCACAATTGGTTACCATTAGTTGTGAGAAAAGTTGTAATATTTAATGATTTCAGACTTTTCCCATTATTTGTACTGTGAGACCTAGCTTCTTGCCAAATTTCATAATTTTAGGCCAACTGGAAGTACCCTGTAGGTTTTTCATTTTTGAATAAATGTATGGAGATGAGGACATAAAATGCCATATCTTTTGATTGCGTCGTTGTAAAAAATTTAAATTTTCAGATCTTGTGTGGTTCATGGATTCTAATATGTGGTATTAATTTCAGCCTGATACCTTTACCCGTTCGTGAGATAAAGGGTCTTGACAGACAGACAGACAGACCGACAGACAGACAGACGGACAACAAAGTGATCCTATAAGGGTTCCGTTTTTTTCTTTTGAGGTACGGAACCCTAAAAATCATCATTATAAAATATAAATTATAATTGCATTGGAAATTTAAAAAAGTCAGTATAATTATAAAATAAATTTTCAAGAAGCCATGATTTTATGTTTCTTTTAAATGTCATTGTGGATGGTGGTGCATCTCTAATATGATCTGGCAAGCGATTGAAAACACTAGGACCGATAATGAATACTGATTGTTCCGATCTGAACAGTGCATGTGATTCTGCGACAAGCCGATCTTTGTGTTTGTTACACATTCGCCCTTGCGTTCAAATTGCGATTTATTTAAATACATAAATAAGCCCACCTGCATGATGAATAGGCAAGGGAGCGGCAAAATTTTAAATTTAGTAAAATGTTCGCGCGCTGACTCATCATCAGTCCAATACCCTACCAGGCGACGACAAAAAGCAAGAAATGCACGCACGGTAGTCAATAATAGTACATTGTGTATCTAGGGCGGAAAGTAAGCAATTGCTTTAATGCCCCGAGAGTCGAAATTGCACTTCCACCCGTGCTACACACAATGCTTTTCATCATATTTTCGAGGAATAGAAAAAACTAGATTTATTTAAGTAGGTATTTCACGCAGAAATTTAATTCTTTATAATATTTATAGTCACAAGACTAAGCTGCTGCGCTAAAACTGTTCACGTCTAAGAACAAAATATTATGGCGCCATTTGCCTCCATCACATGCATTTTTTTTTCATAACCTATACTTTGTTGAAGGTAAATAAAGGCATACAGCCTAAGCAAAATTGTAAAAAATTTAAAGTTTTATAAAAACCATTGTAAAATGTGAAAATTAATTTTAAATGAACCAGCCACGTGCGAGTCAGTCAGGCTTAGTAATATGATCCCGTTTCACCCTTTGGGTAACGAAACACTATAAGATTTGACCCAGTAAATGAGATGACTACGGCACTTGTTCGTGCATCTTGGAGGTCACCTTGCACAATTTTTCCCCCAATCAAAACGCCTGGAAATGTTATATTCGAATTTAATATATAATTAGCTGTAATGTCACACCAAACCAAGAGCTCTATAAATTGCACGCCTTCAATTGATTTTATAACCCCTTTGTTGCCCTTCTACTGTCGCATCCACCACTGAACAGCTGCCAGGCGCCCGGATTAAATAAGAATGATAGTATGACACACTAACTAGAGAGATTTCGCTTCTCTATGAATTACAAACATATTTCCGTATTTTGATTAAGTATTTCATAGCAAATCAAATCAAAATCAAATCAAAATCGTTTATTCATTGTTGGATATTAAAATCTCTTAATGACGTCAGCTAAACTACATCGCTTCACAAACAATGTGGCGCCATAGCGTTCATAATATAAACTTTTTACCTCCCAATACTCAGCTTTCCAGTTTTTCATAATTGTGCGTCGTTCTAACTAGGTGATATAATTTATTTACCTAATCCATAGCATGTGCTTGAGTGATATTTTGTCTGATCTTTGAAATATAGCTCTTTCAAGTTCGGCATGTTTTTCCACAATGAATCTGGATTAAAACTGATCAGGGAATTACTACTGATATCTAACGTTATCATGTTCTTATACAGAACACCTGGAAAGGAACTGAAATTAAAAGTTATTTTGTAATTAAAGTAAGTTTTTAAGAAATATTTTTGTTATATTCAGACTCAAACCGGTGTCACTGTTTTTGCTTTATTTATTTAAATATTTAAAGTAATACCTGTCTGTGTATGAATATATATATATTTTTTTCAATTTTCGGGCGATCCGTTTTCTATACTAAATTAAAATGACTTGCATTCTTATGCGGGACATAAAATGCGGTTGAAAAACGAGTGTATACTGCGACAAAGTAGAAAATCGCAAAATTTCACAACCACAGGCAGGATTCGAACCTGCGTCTTCTCCGTCAGTACCGGAGACGCTTTACCAACTAGGCTACTGTGGTTCTGCCTGATGTTGTGAAATTTGCGATCTCTATACGCATTCCAACGTTGCGTTAGTGCTGCCACCTAGTAAGCATTAGCTGTACTAATACGGTGCTGCTATTTGTAGTTAAAATTTTTCGCTGATAAATACAAATATACAGCTAATGCTCTGAAAATAGTAGTTTTTGTTAGAAATTTTTGGTTCAATATTACCATTGTGGGGGTGCGATCTATAATGTAGTACTTTCGGTGCATTAGTTGTATCTTTGTATTAATAAGCGAAAATTTTTACTAAAAATAGCAGTATACACTCGTTTTTCAACAGCATTTTATGTTCCGCATAAGAATGCAAGTCATTTGAATTTAGTATGGAAAACGGATCGCCTTATTTTTGTCTAATAATTCCTCCACAATATTAAAACTGTTATACTTACAGTAAGGACTGGTCTTCTAAATAATTGTTAGAAAGATTCAAGTGCTTGAGATTGGGTGAGAACTCCAAAAAATCAAACGGTAATTTAGTCATACGACAGTTTACCATCTTTAAACTGATTAGACCTGGAGCCACTGCACGCATTCTCTCTGATATCATTCTTGTTACATCAAAAGATATACTATCGATTTCCAAATCGACCAAGTTTTTGCAGTTTTGTGGCCACAACGGAAAATCTTCTTTATTAAATCCAATAAGGACAAAGCGTTGCAAATGATGACAATTGCCCCAAGATTTTATTGATGCTCCTGACTCAAGTGTCAAATTGAGAAGGTGCATGGTGTCAGGCAGAGGAGGTAATTCTATTCCAGAGGATTTTAGACTTGTCACTTCAGACAAAGGTTCCAGAAATTTTGGAGCTCTTTCGTAAAGAGAAAAATGGCCTAACAACCAAAGATTTTTTATAGTAAGGCCTTTGGTGGAGTTTTCAAGTCGTAAAGAATCGAATTGATCTAATTCAAGTTTCAAACGTTTTATCTTACTCATACTGATACCAAGAGAATTTAAATCTTCTGCGTAGTTTTGTGGCCGGCAATCCCTTATATTTATATCGATTTGGGTAAGTGTAACGTTGATATAGAAAACATAACTTAATTCGCTGATATTCCTTGAGTATCCGCATTCAATTCCCAAAATGCCGTTATTGTGTGTGATTCCAGCTGAAAATACGAATATATTGAGTGTTATAAAAAACGATATTAATGATAACTTGGAAAACAATAACAGTAATGAAGGCCCGTATGGTAAATTTCATCGTTCACCACCATCCCAATCGGATTCTCGAAAACGGCTTTAACGATTTAGATAAAATATATCTGAGAAAATTCTATGTCTCTGTTTTATTGAGAACAGCGTGTTTCAAAAACCCTGCAGCGCCATCTATTAGTAAGCTTTGATAAATATTATTCAGGAGAAACTAGCTTTTCAGCGCCTGTCACTGCTTTTCCACCGACTAAAACGCCTGCCAATGCTATATTCGAATTCAGTAAATTACTAGCTATAATGCCACACCAATCACAGAGCGCCCCCTACTCCCACCCATAAGACAAAAGTCATAAGTCATAATATTTATTGCTTCATGTAGTTTACAATACAGCGGGCTCTGAAGGATATTTCGTTGTGAATTTTTTTGTGATTTGTCTACCTGAGACCCTCGACTTTATAAAAAGCCATGTTGCCCCGCGGTTGAACGGTCCGTCTGTTTGTCTGTCTGTCCGATTTTTAAAGGCTTGTATCTTTTGAACCGTAATAGCTAGCTGGTTCAAATTTTCACATAATATGTGTAATCAGGGTGGACATCTTAATAAATAACAAAAATAATTAAAAGTAAAAAAATAGAGGGACCTCATACTAAAACGTGATTTTTTTGGCAATTTTTTTTAAACTCTATCGTTGAAACAGTTGCAAATACTCCGGTTTAAGTTCGTGCGATTGTAGTGCATGAGCTATAGTATAACAACAAATAATCAAAACTGGTCAAGTGTGAGTTTTACTCAACAAAATTTGGCACAGTAGTAATTGTTTAGACCTACGTCCTATGGCAAATGTTTTATTGTAATACACACATACTAAATTAGTTGTGCGAGTACTTTATCATTTAACAAAAAGGGTTTATCAACCCTGACAGATGTGAATACAGCCATGAAACTGATCAACTTTTCATAGGATGAAACAATTATTACTGTGCCAAATTTTGTTGAGTCCAACTCACATTTGACCAGTTTTGATTATTTATTGTTATAATATAGCTCATGCACTATAATCGTACCAACTTTCACGTGAGTATATATGTTACCGTTTCAACGATAGAGCTAAAACAAAAAACCGGTCAAGTGCGAGTCGGACTCGCGCGCCGAGGGTTCCGATATACCTATAGTATTTTTGGAAGCAATAAAGTCCATTTTCAGGACCGCAAAACTAAATTTGTTTGTAAAGGTTTTTTGCAGATTTCTGAAAAACTGTGCAACTTAGAAAGATCGTTTTATTTTTGCTGTAAAGTTTACATAAACCTCTGTCAACTGTAATTAATTCAGATTTTCCCTTACTCAAACTTCGGAGATAAGGGGGGGGGGGGGAATGGTATTTTTTTTGACATTTTTCATCATAACTTGAAAACTAAGAAACTTAAAAAAATACAAAAATATATTTTAAAATGTACAAGTAAAGCCCTTTCATATGATACCCCACTCGACCTAGTAGCGACAATTTGAAATTTGGCCCCCCCTATTTTGGCCCCCTTTACATTAATAATCATACTTTTTTCAAAAAATTTTCATGTGCAATTAAGTTGGGCAACTATATTCTAAAACTATTCCAAATTTCAGCTCGATAGCGTAAGTGGTTGCTGAGATATAGAGGTGTGACAGACAGACGGACAGACAGACAGACAGAGCGGCACCATAAGGGTTCCTTTTTTTTACCATTTTGGTATCGGAACCCTAAAAACGCCAAAAAAATATTGTATTTTTTTTTTGTATGGGAACACCCCCTATTTTTTGTTCTTTTTATTTGTTAAGATAGTTATCATAATAAAGCATAATTTGTGCAAGTTTGAACCAGCTAGCTATTACGGTTCAAGCCTTTAAAAATCGGACAGACAGACAAACAGACGGACCGTTCAACCGCGGGGCAACATGGCTTTTTATAAAGTCCAGGGTCTCAGTACAAATCACAAAACAATTCGCGGTCCGCAATTTTTGCAAACGAACATCTCATTGGAGCCTGCTCTACAAGAGATGGTAATATGAAGCTAAAAGTACTTACATGAGCCCTATAAGGGTGTTTCAATATCGTAAAGATAGAACATAATATTTGAATTAAATACCTACGCATAGCTGGCAAGCGCCTGGATCTACAGATAATGGTAGTAGGGCTTACAAACTGGGGTCGTTTCGTTGCTCTTTAAATTCATAATTCATTTATTCATGCTTATGTACTTACACCTTAAAGTTCTAAAATTAATTGTAGCGGTTAATACATGAACCATTAGGGCATCGCATTGTGAGGCATGCAGTTAGACATCTACTATTAAACAAGCAATATTTGTATATATATATTTGTAATCGGTTTCTCGAAAACGGCTCTAACGATTTCGATGTTTACCATGCGGGGGTTTTTGGGGGCAAAAAAATCGATCTAGCTAGGTTTCATGTCTGGAAAAATTCGTTTTCCACGTGTTTTTGAATATTTTCTAAATTCCGCGTTTTAGACAGAAACTTTTAGAGAGTAGCATAGCTTTCTCACTCAATGATATTTTAATGTTGAGGCGGGTATTATAGAACGAAGCTCGGCCGACCAGGTACTCAAAAATTAAATTAATAAATACGGTTCGTAATATAAAATTAAATTACATTACATTGAATTGTCAATTAAATTGTCAAAGGAAATTAAATAGTCAATAATAATATAAAATTAACAGAAAATTAAATTGTCAACATAATAGTTCTGTAGCCCGTGGACATTCAAATTCTTGGTGAAATTGTTATAGATTTCACCATTTTACATACTAATAGCGAAGTCTGAAAGATCGTAACCCGCCGTAACCATATGCACCGTATTAATGGGCTGGGGATATGCATTAATTTTAAGAGCACGTTCAGTTAACGAAACTGAACAACTTTCCCAAAGAAACATAGGTTGAAATACGTAAAAAAAAAATTGACCTCCCATACAAAACATTTTTTTTTTCGTATTTTGCATTAGGTTACCGTTAACCTTTTTCTTAATTTGAATGTCCACGGGCTACAGGACTGTAATAAAACATCAAAATTAAATAGGTAGATAGGTAAATGAGTCAACGAGATCTGTTGCCAGTTCACCTATAATAAGTAATTAATTGATTTGATTCCTACATTTAACACATTCACTGCGTTACGGCAAGCATTTTGCCGTTTTTGACTTCCAAACTGTGCGACAGCTTGTTTACCTTGTCTTACGCTCGGTGCGGGGGTCATTTTCATATGCTCCCGTACACGCAAAAAAGAGACAAAAATTGTACGGCCTAATAGTTTCCGTAACGCACAGGAAGGAAATTATCATTCTCCAATGCGATACGGCAACTATTTTGCCGTACCCTCCCAACCCTGCACATCACCGCATGCACCCGCGCAGAGCTTCAGTTTGCACTAGTGTTGGGCACGCGCAGGGCCTGTTTATGTTGTTTTGACCAATTATCGTGAAAAAAATACAAAAAACCGGTCAAGTGCGAGTCGGACTCGCGCGCCGAGGGTTCCGATATACCTATAGTATTTTTGGAAGCAATAAAGTCCATTTTCAGGACCGCAAAACTAAATTTGTTTGTAAAGGTTTTTTGCAGATTTCTGAAAAACTGTGCAACTTAGAAAGATCGTTTTATTTTTGCTGTAAAGTTTACATAAACCTCTGTCAACTGTAATTAATTCAGATTTTCCCTTACTCAAACTTCGGAGATAAGGGGGGGGGAATGGTATTTTTTTTGACATTTTTCATCATAACTTGAAAACTAAGAAACTTAAAAAAATACAAAAATATATTTTAAAATGTACAAGTAAAGCCCTTTCATATGATACCCCACTCGACCTAGTAGCGACAATTTGAAATTTGGCCCCCCCTATTTTGGCCCCCTTTACATTAATAATCATACTTTTTCAAAAAATTTTCATGTGCAATTAAGTTGTGCAACTATATTCTAAAACTATTCCAAATTTCAGCTCGATAGCGTAAGTGGTTGCTGAGATATAGAGGTGTGACAGACAGACGGACAGACAGAGCGGCACCATAAGGGTTCCTTTTTTTTACCATTTTGGTATCGGAACCCTAAAAAGCAATGAAACGTTCAAAACAAAACTTAAAATGAGTAACACCATAAAGACTGAAGGTGTAAAAGCCAGAAAAAATACGGTCCAGTGTAAAAAAGTTATTGAATCAAGTTCAGTTTCCTCAAGCCCGTCAAGGAGAAAAAAAATACACGTTGTTGTACAGTGATAAATACAGTGATACATGGTGGTGATATGCCTAGTGTAGACAATTAAGACTGCGATTCGGAGTAAGTTGGTAAGTTAGTCGAATTCAATTTTCGTAAATCCATCGACCAAAATTTAACGGGTAATAATGTTTTTGTTCAGTTTATGAGTGTTTCCCATCCCTAACATTTTTTTAATTCTATGCAATACGGCAAGTATTTTGCTGTAAATCACTTAGTTACAAAAAGTCCTATATCTTTTTAAATATTCTACAAAACCCCGTGCTACGGCAGCTGTATATACTCAAGGATGTAATCTATCAGTCATATAAAAAATTACAATTGAATAATGAGTTTCCATGTCTTGGTAGACCTTGGAAGTCAGGAGCTGGTACGGCAAAATAGAAGCCGTAACGCGTAGCGGGAAAATTTGATACGGGCAGTCTATGTCTCGTAACGCACTGGCAGTAAGTTTAAGTTTAGCGCCACCGCAGTGAACGTGTTAATCGCCCGCATCGTCGCACTGCTCCCTTAAAATTATCACATATTACGTTTCTCTTTTTTAAGTTTTCTCATTTTGGTTCGGAACCCTAAAAAGATGTTCTAAGTACTTACATGCTTCTATTACATGATTGTAACTGTCTATGTTTGCTATCAATTTTCCAGCGCTCAGCCTGTTGCTATGTTTACTATCCTCATCTTCATAACCACAGATTTGATAAGTGTTATAACTCACTAAAATTAGGAATACAATATAAACTTTGAAATTCATTTCTTAGTGTTAGGTATTTATCGTAACAATAATACCGTCCGTTTTATATAGTGCTTCTCGGGAATAAATGCAAAGTAACCCGTGCTGTTTTTATATTGTTAACATTAGTCGTTAGATTTTCCTGTTATGCGTCGAAAAAAACACTTTTTTTCCTTTTACTACTAAAGACCATTCATAGTTAACCGGCCAAGTGTGAGTCGGACTCGCGAACCGAGGGTTCCGTACATTAAAAGGATTTTAGTTAAAAGTTCAGGATTCAGTCCGGTCTTGTCCCGTCCGGTCCCGTCTCGTCCCGGCCTGTCCCGTCCTGTCCCGGCCCGTCCCATCCCGTCCCGTCCCGTCCCGTCTTGTCCCGTCCCGTCCAGTCCCGTCCCGTCCCGTCCCTTCTCGTCTCGTTACGTTTCATAGCTTTCGATTAGCCAACTCGTTAAATCTTCGACCTAGGCATTAAATTACTGAATGTCGGCACTCAGTCCATTGGCTAGCCATTCAATTAATTGCCTGATTTGACCAGTTGGCTGCGACATGTATATGGCACGCTGACAGTAGCGTCGTAGCACAAATTAAATAATAGTAAAGTCGTAGGCACATGTTAAGGAGTGATCACACCTAGCTGAAATCAAAGACTAATTCGGCATACATTGCTCGTTGAAGTAAGGAACATAATCAAGCCTCCCAGCAATGTATGCCGAATTAGTCTTTGAATTCAGCTAGATGTGATCACTCCTTAAAGAAGCTTCAGTTTACTATTATCTAATATGTGGGTAGGTACCTACAGTCAAAATAATGTAGCTCCCGCGTGTCTAGATACAGTGCAGTTGAATATACGTGCTTATCAGGAATAAATTCAAACAATTCATGTGCTATTTGACACAGTGTTCAAATTAGTTTTAAAATCTTATTTTCCTGTTCTGCGATAACAATAACATTCTTCCTTTTACTAATACATAAATGTTAATTTTTATCGGTTCCGCTCCCGAAGTAAATACTAAAAAAAAACAAAATAACCGGCCAAGTGCGATTCGGACTCGCGCACCGAGGGTTCCTTACCACCACATAATCATAATTGTATAAGTTGAAATTTCAGTAAGTTAATGTGCTTTTTTGAGTCCGAAACGCGCTTGACCAAATTTTATTATTTGTTGTTATTTTATAGCTTATGCACTATAAACATACCACTTTTCAAGTTTGTAAGTGTTCCCGTTTTCAAAATAGAACTAAAACGAAAATCGCCTCCGCGACCATCCAACATGACCCCTCTCTTATATGAATGTTCTTGAAACGGGAGCTCACCACAATTGGTTACCAGTGGTTGTGAGAGTAGTTGTAATATTTAACGATTTCTGACTTTTCCCTTTATTTATACTGTGAGACCTAGCTTCTTGCCAAATTTCATAATTTTAGGTCAACGGGAAGTACCCAATAGGTTTTGCTTTAGTCCATAAATGTATGGAGATGAGGTCATAAAATGCCATATCTTTTGATTGCGTCGTTGTGAAAAATTGAAATTTTCTGATCTTGTGTGGTTCATGGACCGTAATAAATGGTATTAATTTCATTCTGATACCTCTGCCCGTTCGTGAGATAAAGGGTCTTGACAGACAGACAGACAGACGGACAACAAATTGATCCTATAAGGGTTCCGTTTTTTTCTTTTGAGGTACGGAACACTAAAAAAGGACGGGATGCACTCCGAGAGTGCCGGCAGAAGTGAAAACTTGCATTTTTGAATATTATGCTTTTTGCAAGGATCAATCGCGCCATATTGCTCGCGTACTTCTTAGATGTCGCGAGATCTAACGCGACATCTGACGCGAGTTTAACATTTTTTACCCATCTAAAAAAGTGCCAAGCGCCGCTAAAGAAGTTTTCACTTTTAAAAAAAGTATCTTCTTAATTAAAGAATTAGAAATATATTTTTCGACTCACTATACAAAATGATAGTTAAAAAAAAATCAAATATTTGTATTTGTTTTATCGTGAAAGCTGCTTGTTTTTACTAGCAGTATCTTTAGTATATCTAATCTTATCAGGGCGAGTTACTTACTATGCTTGAAATAATAATCGAATACCAAAGCAGACCAACTAATCGCACTGTAGGTTTTTCTGTATCATCTCTACATGTCTGAACCAAAATCTACCCTCAAAATATCTATGGCGACCCCAGAGAGTAATTCAGGATCGAATATTTGAAATGAATTATTTATTAATCAAAAGTTGCGTGATGGTATTTGTTCGTAAAATTGAAATCACGTTTGTTTATTAGTCATCAGTTCGGTTTTTAGGATGTCCCTGGGGATTTTTTATAGAAATCCGTATTCAATTTATTTATAGGTAATGAAATATTTCATTATTTCAATTTATTTATAAAGTCCACTTCTTTATGTAATTTGTATGGCCCAACTGCATAGTTATTTATATTGCGGGTTAAAAACAATTTTTAGCAACACAAAATAGTCATTAGTTTATAGGTGCTACGTTTGTACTCGCCATGTCTATGGTTCTTATCTTATTACGTGGGGCTGAGTTCCTAAATGGACCTCAGAGCACTTTGACCCTGGGATCTTTGGTTACAATTTCTTTGGTTATTTCGTCTGTCTATAGTTGCTACGCCTACATTTTGATGAACACGTGACGTGATCGTCCATAGTTTCCGCATTTGCGTTGCTATCAAAGAGATTTAAAATCTCTTTGGTTGCTACTGTCTCTGAACACGTCATCACATCACTTGGATCCACACAAGGAGGTTTTAACCCACGCTACGCTCCGAAGCGTAGTAAAACCTCCATGGATCCACATTGTTTGTGGGAAAGTTGCTTGATTTTTAATAGTATAATACTATATTAACAATTTTGGTTTTAGTCAGAGCTTCTTGACTAAATTGGAACTATTAAACTTTGGCCACCGTTTCTGCTTAACTACGTACACAATAAACCGTTTTGAGTAGGATTATTACAGCAGGGACGTATTCAGTGTCAATAATTGAGTTTACAAATTTAAAAAAATGCTTCAGTTCTGTCTTCAGTTTTGTGTTTCGTGTAAATAAATAAAAATAAATTCGTGTAATACCTTTTAAGGACTTATTCTGGAGGATAAAGTTCAATAAATTTTGTTCTAAGACCTTTTTTAACCGACTTCAAACAGGAGAAGGACCTCTGTTCGTTCGTATGATTTAGTTTTTGTTTTTAATATCGTAAGTTTATTTTAAATTCACTAGGTAAGTGTTGCTATTTACTAAAATTATTTTTACATTTAGAAGGTAGTTTAAGATTATTTAACAACTCTCAGTGTTCATCTAAATGGCCGACACGGTGTAATTGACTCTCGGGTAACTTGAATAAAAAACAACGTGAAGCCAATAAGCCGAGTTTATTTTCAACCCAAGATGTAAGAACCAGCTACTCATTATCACCCAGCAGCTGCAGATTTATACAGTAAGTCCGATTTGCTTCGTTTTGTTTAGAAAGTTAAAAGAACATCTAAAAATCTTACAACAGGTGTCCCTTTTAAGGTGTCCCTTTTAGCCATAACAACAAGTCCTTCAGGTTTTTACACTATATCTCAATGCCAAGGTCACAAAATCCAGAAGTTTACAACGTGGGTGGGCCAAATGATCTACAGCTAACCGAACGTCAAAGCAAGTCCGAATTCTTTGATGGTCAAACCAGAAATCTTTCATATTTTTTTTATTCCGACGTCATTATTTCGTAACCAATAGTTACGAAGTTACTTAATAAAGTAGTATATATAAAAAAACTCATCTTTTAAACATGAATTATTTGACCAATTTGTCTTCTACAGTATGGATCACCCTTACGACCAGTATTTTAGATTTTTTTTTGTATACGGAAATTTACAAAATGGAGGCTTCGTTTTAAGTCCGGCCCTGAGTGGCCCACCTCCCGTTATTTGTGTAGGACTACAAGTTGTGTAACATTCTATTATGGGGCTGTTATACAGCTGTTTGTTTGTTTTAGAGCCACCGTAAGTGCCTTATAGAACCCAACATGTACAGGTTTGTTGTATCTACTCAACCTATTAAAGACCCTTCTAGTTTGTTGTGAGTATAACATAAACTGGCCAAGTGTGAGTCAGACTCGTGCACAGAGAGGATTCCATACTAACCACAATAATAGTCATCGTCAGGAAGCTCTCTCCAAAATTCCAGCTTTTGCTTAAACAATGTGGAGGGGAAGTACAGTCAACACGCTTGATTACGGCTGGCATCATGGACCGCGGTTATTGGTGACCACAGAATGTAAGATGATATGATACACAGAAGGATGCTGATGCCTATCCTCTGGTTTATTAACCCTTAGTCGCCTCTTACGACACTCACGGGTAGAGATGGGTTGGTCCTATTCTTTTCCGGCACTACATGGGCCAATAATAGTAATATGTAAAATTTTCTTGAATGACACCCCTGGTGGTGTCATTTGGTGGTGTCAAAGGGAATGAAATTAACCCAGGGACTAGATAAGTACTATACGTACAACAACGAACCATTCCAAGTCACCGAGTGACAGACTGCGTCGAGGCCGACCACGGCACAGATGGCGCGATGAACTCGACGCTTTTTGTTATGACTGGTAACAAGAGGCTCAGAGTAGAGACCAGTTGAGGGGTAGGTACCCACAATGGTAATATTGAACTAAAAATTGCAAACACAAAAAAATACAAATACAAAAATACAAATTCATTTACTTTCATACATAAAAACACATTGAAAAACATATTAATTTAGAAACAAGTAGGAAAGAGTAAAACTAGTACTTAAGGTGAATTAGCTGTATATTTGTATTAATCAGCGAAAAATTTAACTAAAAATAGCAGTATATACTCGTTTTTCAACAGCATTTTATGTCCCACATAAGAATGCAAGTCATTTGAATTTAGTATGGAAAACGGATCGCCTTAAATAATTTAGATCGCTGCCAATTCTACAAAAACAAATTCTGCCTTAGCAAAATTAATTTCAAAGTACAAAATACAAGCGAAGTTGAAAACCCTACGGTACCTATCAGAAAAATTGTGGAGTCACAATATTTCACGTAGGGGTCGACGCTTGACCAGTGGCTACAATAGAAATAAATTGCTCAGTCGGGTACACCGCAAACTAGGGTCCAGTCCCCTGTGGCTAAATTCCTTTATGACACAAATAAAAAGCATTTATACCGTTTCAGCAAAAGTAGGATTTTGAAAAATAAAATAAAAGTGTGTAACAAATACAAAGCGTTTCGTCAGCATACACAATTTATCAAGTCATATAAATAGGTATTGATCGGCCCTACATAAAATTTGGAGGTTGTTCATTGTGCGGGCTTTCGCTTTACGAAAACAAGTGGGTACAGGCATCTGTTTTCAGACCGCTTTCTCGACGCTTCACGAAGCAGATCGTCTACTTACATCCAAGGCCATGCAGTTTACCATTGAGCTTACCACAAGAAAATCGCAAGTTGGGCTTGCCGATGCGTTTACTCCTAACTGGATGTTAGCTGTAGTGCATGGTTTCCACATAATGAGAAGTTAGTTTATTTTATCATTTTATAAATAGGTATTTTAAATTATATTTATCTGATTTATTATAATTTTAATTTTATTTCTCAATTTAAATATCTATAAGTTGAATATAAAAATGAAGTTTCCTCATAATATTCTCCTCCCTTTATCTTCTTCCCTTCCTTCATCTAGTGTCTTAGTCCTTTTATAATTATTGTTAAAACAGTAGGTACAAATTGTATATCCATGTACATATAATTGTCCACTAATCCTTTTTGAAACTAATATCCGTACTACTTAGTGTTTACATTTTATTCACAATTAATTAATTTATGTTCTAATGGGCAGGCTTTTGCTCTTGCAGTGGTACGATACAGGCTTGGTAATACTAATAATAATAATGTAACATAGAGGAACCTGTTTCACATAGGAACAAAACTATGGTACGACATCCCTTGAGGCCCATTCGAGGTGAAAAACGGAGCATACCTTTGATTTAACCTTTGGTTTCTTTGTTGAGATTGATAGAAATAAATAAGATATATTATTCATACCCCAACCTTGACAGTCCTCTTTGCAGAGCCTGCTTGAAGACAGATGAAACAGCTGCTCACGTCCTTCTGGAGTGCACGGAGTTAAATAAATAAATAATAATTTATTCAAGACATTTTAACAATGATGACTTAGGAATAAACTTATAATTAGAACAAAAAATTACATAAACCTGAACTAGGATTTCCTGTGTTTCAGGCAAAATAAACCAACTTAAAACTATAAAAACTATCTTAAATAATCACATGCGAAATCTATTTAGGTGTAAAAGTTTATTATAGGCTAGTTGTAATAATAACTAATTTTACTTTAAAACGATCAATAACTTCTCTGTATCTTCGTAGGACATATTTTGGAGGCCTTTTTGCAGGGTTTTTTTACACTTGATGTAACAAAGCGGATATAGGTCTAGCCTTGCATTTAGTCTATTGTATAGAAACGGGCCTAAGAAAATAAAAAATCTACCGGAATAGGCATGTTTCATTTGTGTATTTTGAGGACAAACGATATCTTTCCGTCTTTTGTTAGTATATATACTACTGTAAGGAAGGGAGGCGTGCTGTTTTAAAACCGTGCTCATTATAAATAGTTGTCGAACTGTTAGTACTTCGCATGACTTATAAAGAAGATCTGTTGGGAAGAGGAAACGACGGAAAGTTGCTACCTTTAGGACAGCTCTCTGGGCTCTTTCGATGTTAAGTAGTGTGGTTTTAGCCAAACCACCCCAAGATGTAATGCTTACTGCATTACATCTTGGGGTGGTCAGTATTGATTGACATAATGCTAAGTAAACTTGCTTGATAAGCTTGGAATCAGCAATGCATCGTATTTTTTTAAAAACAAAAATTAATTTACGAACTCTACTACACAAGGCTTCGACGTGAAATTTAAAGGACAGTGTGTCGTCAAGAAAGATACCTAGATATTTTATTTTGTTAGTAATAGCTATTTCGGGACATTTACATAGGTGACTCATACGATCGTTACATTTGTGTCCATATAATTTAGGGTTTGTTGGAGCCACATACAGGGCAAAGTACCTTGGTGTTCCCGGGGGCCTTCCTGAAGTAGCGAGCAACGTCACCGGCTTGCTGGGCTTTCTTCAGGAAAATGACGTCGAGTTGCGGAAAATAGCCCAACGCACAATTACAATTACCTATATAGAAAAAAAATTACATTTTGTATTAACTGTGGCCTCATTATTTTTAACCACGGTGTATGTAAGATCCATCTTTAAACCTTACGGATATACATCCCTAAGTTTTTTAACCTCACTAACCTAACCAATACCTAAAATAACGTAAAAATAAATTGACAGGGTTGAATCCATAATCCATTATAACGACAATTTAAACTGATCTAATCCAAACCAATGTAGAGATTCAATTATGCGGTAAATTTTTAATTAAAACTGAACAACTTTTACCAAGGAAAATAGGTCGAAATACTAAAAAAAATTCGACCTTTCATACAAAATGCGCTGTCAGTTGATGCAGTTTGTGTGGGAAGTCTAAAATTCTTTTTCGTATTTCGACCTACGAGTATGTTCCTTGTTCAGTATCATAGTCTGACAGAACTACCTCTTAAAATATCCGGAGAGATATAATCCAGTCGCTTAACGTCTTATATCGCCTTTACGTAGACAATCACAATTTCATTTAATTTTTTCCAGGTACTATTTAGTTAGGTACATAGCTCTCAATTTGATAGGAGCCAATTCTGGAATTTTCAATGGAAATTCAAGAATACAATGGAAATTCAAGAATTCAATGGAAATTCAAGAATTGGCTCCTATCAAAAATTGAGAGCTATGTACCTAACTAGTAAATTTTTGGTAGGAGCCAATTCTTGAATTTCCATTGAATATTCAAGAATTGTCTTCTATCAAATGAGATATGTACCTACCTAGTACCTGGAAAAAATTTGGTGAAATTGTAAGGCGTGTCTACGTGAAACAGCTAATCAGCCGCACATTTTTTTTTTTATTGAAGTAGAATACCTTTACTTAGATATCTTACTGATATTACAATCTCGCTGTATAGCTAATAAGTAAGTCGCCGCACTAATAAAAAATAAGGGAATATGATGGTTGTACACGTGTCTTCGATATACGCTTGAAAAAATTACTTTACAACTACAGTATGATCACAAGTGTGGTTTGGATTCATTGGGTTAGTTTTCTTTTAGAATTTCACCTGAAAAATTGTTATGCCTATACATCCCATGAATCGTCCACTGCTGGACAGGGAGCTCCCTTCAGAACTCCAGCAAAACGCGTGGTACTTAGGAGGGGATTTTCACTAGTCACCACGCTTGTAAGCGTTGCGGCTGACTAACGCTGTTGTTAGTGACCGCAGTATGTAAGATGGTACGATATAAACAGAAAGATGCTGCTGCCAATCCTCCAATTTATAAGCCGTTGGTCGCCTCTTACGAGACCCTCGGGTGGGTTGGTGTTACTATTATTTGCCGGCACCAGACGGCCGATCCTTTATAGAGTTAGGTAGGTAACTTATTACTTACAGGGTGTAAGGGGCGGTGTACCGAAAACTGAAAGGGCGTGCTCAGTCAACGAAACTGAACAACTTTCCCAAAGAAACATATGTTGGGAAATGAAAAAAAAATCACCTCTCCATACAAACTGTTCAACCAGAGTGAGAAATTTCTATGGAGAGGTCAAAAATTTTTTTTTCATTTCCCAACATGTTTCTTTGGGAAAGTTATTAAGTTTCGTTGACTGAGTTTTCGGTACACCGTCCCTTACACCCTTCATAATTTTGGAGCATGTACACACGGCCACACATCAGTATAAACACTTTTGGACCTTATGGCGTGGTAATAGAGTTGAAAAAGTTTCTACCGGCAAGCGGTTGACCGTACAATTACCGTATTACTGTACAACGTGTAACGGAAAGGTGTGATAATACTGAAGGGTGTAAATCTGCCCATGAAACTGAACAACTTTTCCCAGGGTACAGGTAGAAACACGAAAAAAAAACATTTACCTCCCATACAAAATGCGCTCTCAGCTGATTCAGTTTCTATGGGAGGTCGAAAATTCTTTTTCATATTTTGTACTATGTTCCTTGGGGAAAGTTGTTTAGTTTCATGGGCAGATTTACACCCTTCAGGGTTGGTATACCCTTTTTATTACCGTATTGCTCTAAAATACCATGTTCGGGTGCTGAGATGGTTTGGTTTTAACACCCTGTATACCTACCTAATCTTAATTTTACCACCTGAATTTGCTTGCAACCCCATTTCCCTCGCTATAACAATAAACATTTAAAACACCCATTAGAAGACGGGCTTCATGAATTTTAACAGCTGGTTACTGAATACATTTATCTATCTCTGATTTTAATTTTATTTTGGTACGGAATAAGAAGTGTGGAACTGAAATTAACGAGTCAAGTGCGAGTGTAGTCGAACTCGCGTGAGTACCAAAGTACTACTATAGAGTTTGACTATAGAGTTCGACTATAGAGTTCGACTATATAGTTCGACTATAGAAATCGACTATAGAGCTCGATTACTATGTAATAAATAACATGTACATCTCAATCATTCATATTTTACAGACTGCGGCAATACAGAGTAACGGTGACAAAAATTGTAAGACTTCTGTTAAAAGATCTTATATAACAGGATGGAATAAATATGTAAGTACATATCATAGGGAGGCTAGATCGAGTTTTTTGGAATGGATCAACTATGGCAAACCAAACAGTGGACCCAGTGGCGTGCACTCCATAAAGACAAAAAGACACTGCCTACCCTACCTTTTCTAACAAAATAATCGGATTTTATTTGGATACCTTGTCACATTGTATTTATTTATTAGTGGTATTTACTACCTACCATCATTGAAAGCATAGGTTGAAAGAAACATTCTAAAAACTTAAATTAGCTCCACCTGTCGAGTATCAGTGGTATCATCGCCTCGGTAAGTAGGTACCTGTGGTATGCACATTCCACATCGCATTATTGCGCTGCACTAGCGCCGCTACGCGCCTAACGGCAAAGACACATACTATTCCTGTCTAAATGTTTGCATGTGTGCCGACGTGGTTATGCGAATGCACTATGTGTGCGTTCTTATAAATACATGGCACACAATGATACAATTAACGCACACAATCGCACAGGGTAGGCAATGTCTCACTTTGGCCGAAAGTTACCGAAGTCTTACGTAACAATTTTAAAAAGTGACATTATAAAGACCATTATTATTACCTTTTATTATTATTATTTTCTTCGTGCTTATGTACCTATGTATTTGAATGATAAATTTTATTTATTTTTTATACTGAGTCGTCATTGTTTGTTTTGATTTGTTTTGGCGATAGTAGGCAAATAAATATAAGATTTGAGAAAACAGAAAACGGAAAATTTCGAACCCCATTTTTAAATTAAACACACAAACCAATACGTATTATTATTTTGGTAAGTAATAGCATCGAATTTTTTTTGCCTACCCTGTCTAAAATCTCTGTGCACGCCACTGAGTGGACCCATGTATAACAGAATGCGGGAAACTAAGAGAATTTTTAAAAATAAACTAAGGTGGTGCCAGGATAATAAAGACCAAATCCGTATGGACATATTAGCATCTCACCATTCAGGGAAAAAATTCTCAGAGTTTTGGAAAGAAACAAAAAAGTCAGATCCTAGGTCTAGTCTACCTGTGAGTGTGGAGGGTGTAAGTGAGCCTGCTCAAATAGCGGAACTATTCAGGGAACACTTTGAAGTCAGATCGCCCTTGGGGCCTTCCGCGGGTTTTTCTTCTGATCTCGAGAACAAAGATCAATCCCCACCTGTCCGCTTCTCGGCCAAGGAAGTGGCGGCCGTAATCGGGGGGATGACACGCGGTAGGTCTCCGGGACATGACTTCCTCAGTGTGGAACATTTAAAGCATGGAAGTGTACATCTGCCTAGAGTGCTCGCCTTGTTCTTCTCACTGTGCGTTGCACATTCATACTTACCTCAAGAATTGATAAAAACCGTAGTCGTACCAATTGTGAAGAACAGGACGGGTGACTTCGCTAGTCTTAATAATTATAGACCGATATCCTTGGCTACTATAGTGGGAAAGGTACTGGACGGTCTTCTTGATAGGCACTTAAGGAAGCATATCACACTGCATGACGCTCAATTTGGATTCAGACCCGGCTTGTCAACAGAAACAGCTATTCTTTGCCTAAAGAATACCGTCCAGTACTACACCAAGAGGAAAACCCGTATCTACGCTTGCTTCCTCGACCTGTCCAAAGCATTTGATCTCGTATCATATGACAGGTTGTGGAAAAAGCTACAGGATGAAACAAGTCTTCCAGGAGATTTGATTAGTTTGTTTAGGTACTGGTATAATAATCAGTACAACTATGTGCGTTGGGCAGGCTCAACGTCGGACATGTACAGGTTGGAGTGCGGCGTGAGGCAAGGGGGCCTGACCTCGCCGACTCTCTTCAATCTGTACATGAACCGACTAATTGAGGAGCTCAGCAGCACCAGGATCGGGTGCTCTGTGCACGGGACTATGTTTAACAACATTAGTTACGCCGATGATATGGTGCTGCTGAGTCCTTCAATAGACGCCCTCAGGAAGTTGTTGAGAATTTGTGAGAGGTACGCAGAGGCTCATGGCCTACGGTACAATGCTACTAAGAGCGAGTTCCTAGTATTTAAAGCGGGTAGCAAATGCTATGACATGATTCCGGATGTCATCCTATGCGGAACTCCTCTTAAAAGGGTGGCCAAATTTAAGTACCTTGGGCACTGGGTCTCTGAGTCCTTAGATGACAAAACAGATATAGAGAGAGAGCGTAGGGCGCTAGCTGTGCGTGGAAATATGTTGGCCCGTAGGTTTGCAAGGTGTTCGAATAACGTGAAGGTTACTTTGTTTAAAGCATACTGCCAGGCCTTCTACACCTGCAGCCTATGGGTCAACTATACACAGAAAGCTCTGAGCTCTCTCAGAGTTCTATACAATAATATATTCAGGATGCTGTTGCGGCTGCCACGTTTTTGCAGCGCATCAGGGATGTTCGCGGAGGCACACGTTGATGGCTTTGCCGCCATAATGCGAAAAAGAACGGCTTCACTGATGCGCAGGGTGCGTGACAGTGGCAACAGTCTCCTGAGTATAGTAGCGGGTATGGTGCAGGGTCCTTTTATTAAACACTGGACCATATTGCATGTGCTTCCAAGACGAAGTACATATTTGTAATATAATTAATATAAGTACTAACATTAGTTGATAAGTTCTTATTATTACTAACATATTATGGATGTTTATCTGAAATAAAATAATTGAATTGAATTGAATTGAATATAGAGGTCGACTATAGAGTCCGACAATAGAGTTCGACTATAGAGTTCGACTATAGAGTCCAACTATAGAGTTCGACTATAGTGTCCAACTATAGAGTCCAACTATAGAGTTCGACTATAGTGTCCGACTATAGAGTTCGACAATAGAGATCGACTATAGAGATTGACTATACAGTTCGCCTATAGAGTTCGACTATACTCGCTATTCTGCAATGGTCAAGTTATATTTTGCTACCTACAAACTAAGACTAATTAAAGTAAGTTGTCAACAAGACCCTTTACCCGACTCCACCAAGATTTTTCATTACCTTTAGAAGTTTTCTTTACCTAACTTTTTCCTTTGAGGAGCCGGGTACTTCCACCAACAAAATTGCTTTTTCAGCGGATAGGAAAACGAAGACGTAGGTAAGTATTTTATTAATATTAATGTTCTTTGACGCCCTGCTTCGTGGATTAAGTTTATTTTTTTATAAGTATACTTTACCTTGTTGTACACCTGTGAGTTCTTACCTTTTTTCTACCCCCGAACGAAGGTATACATACAGGGTGTAAAAAAACGTCTCACGAAAACTGAAACCGTAGAGCTACTTAAGCCATCAAACTGAACAACTGTTCTTAAGGGGCTGATAAGAGCTATATACCTCCCTTTCTAACAAAGAACAGAGCAGAGAGCGTGCATTTTTCTCAAAATCTGTACGCATAATATTAATTATAAAAGAGCTGTATGATAATATATTGAATAATATGTAAAAGTTTTAGCATAATAGATAATGGGGTAGGTATTTAAGAAAAAAGGTTTAAAAGCAAAAAGCAGAGGTAACTTTGGATTTTTTATGGCGTATAAAATAAATTTAATCGTATTTCAGAGTCAGCCATCTTCTTGAAAAGATGCTTAATTATCACAATTTTTTTTCACGGCCGTATATTCATCACTTTTCGTAAAAAAACTGCCCAAGTGAAGTGTATTTAGCTCTTATTAGCCCCTTAAGGAGCGTAAGACGGAATATGAATACCCCAATAAGAGCCTATTCACATAAGGCGATTTTGTCGCGCGACTGCGGACTCTCCGTCTTACTACAAAAAAGTAAGACATCTGCTGAACACTTGATTAAAAAAAAACCGGTCAAGTGCGAGTCGGACTCGCGCGCCGAGGTCTCCGATATACCTATAGTATTTTTGGAAGCAATAAAGTCCATTTTCAGGACCACAAAACTAAATTTGTTTGTAAAGGTTTTTTGCAGATCTCTGAAAAACTGTGATCTTTCTAAGTTGCACTAAGTAGTGCAACTTAGAAAGATCGTTTTATTTTTGCTGTAAAGTTTACATAAACCTCTGTCAACTGTAATTAATTCAGATTTTTCCTTACTCAAACTTCGGAGATAAGGGGGGGGGGGGGGGGGGATGGTATTTTTTTTGACATTTTTCATCATAACATGAAAAGTAAGAAACTTAAAAAAATACAAAAATATATTTTAAAATGTAAAGTAAAGCCCTTTCATATGATACCCCACTCGACCTAGTAGCGACAATTTGAAATTTGGCTCCCCCCATTTTGGCCACCTTTGCCCCTTTTAGTCATACTTTATCAAAAAAATTTCATGTGCAATTAAGTTGAGCAACTATATTCTAAAACTATTCCAAATTTCAGGTCGATAGCATAAGTGGTTGCTGAGATATAGAGGTGTGACAGACAGACGGACAGACAGACAGACAGACAGACAGAGCGGCACCATAAGGGTGCCTTTTTTTTACCATTTTGGTATCGGAACCCTAAAAATCGTACCAAATAACTCAGTCTATGTCATTGATGCGCAGAAGTCAAAAAGGATTATTTTCTTATGAATTGACTTCTGATGCGCATCAACTGACATAGCCAGTTATTTTGTGCTCATTTTTTTATCAAGTGTTCAACCAAAGAAATTTGACCTCATATAGAAGTAATATATAAGAAATAATTCGTCACAAGTAGGGATGTGGGCATGCTTTCATCTATCGATAGTCGATAAGTTACACAAGGACAAATCGATGTTTAAACTTTGACCAAAAAGTTGAAGTACTAAACTTTAATAAAAGGCAAATCTGTTAAAAGCAGTGATTAAATTCATTAAAAAAAAAATACTTTTTGCATTTTTTACTAAAGGTGATTTCTTACGTAGGTGTTTTAATATTAAAGATACCAAATTTCTTACTTACTTACTTACTTACTAAAAGTAATGGACGGTAGCGGTGGAGGCAAGAGGGGTAGGAGGTGTAAAGGTTCTTTTTTTTATTTTCATGAATATCTCTAGCTTACATACAAATTATGTAGGATTTTAAAACAAACTTTTATCCCTCAATTCAATCCCTTTGGGATGGTTTTGCAAAAATGCTGAAATACGGGTTTGTGTTTTTCTTCTAAGTAGCTCAAATCAATTTTCAAGCGAAGTTTCGTGTATCTTATCTTGCCTTATAACGTGGAGCTGAGTTCCTTATTGGACCTTAGAGCACAAGGAGCCTGTAGTCTTCTGGTTTCGGATAAGCTTGACCCAGAATCTTCATACGCTTGTGAGCCAAAGCGTTGCATGAGCACAAGAATTGCTTGTCAGAATTGTTTGTAGCGAAAAACTTTAAAACCTTTTTTGTAGAGAATTTTATATAGATTAATTTAGTATTTTTATTAATTTTCTTACAATTTGTTGATTCAGGATGATTCATGCTGATTGAGACATTTCAATTTGGCGAAGACACACAAAGTTATATTTGTTTGACAGTGTCCCCATCGGGAATCGAACCCAGAATGAAAACAAAACGCGTTGAATGTTGTAAAATATAATAAATGGTACAGCAGCACTGCACTTACTTTCTCGCGATATGCATGTAGAACTGTCAACCGCAAACTTAAATTTGTAATACCATACCTACACATAGTATGGAATTACAAACGTTTATTAAGGTTTTTCTGAAAAATGTTCTACCACATGAATTCGGAACTCGAATTGTAAAATATTAAAACAAACCAACCGTAAACGATTTCGAACAAATCACATGTTCAAATTTTGGTAGTACTGGAACACCTTTTATATGAATTTTCACAGATTTTTAAATTTCAAAACTCTGTTTCTTATGAATAGTTGTTCAGTTTTGTCGACTGTAAAGCTCTTTCAGTTTTTGGTACATCCATGTACTAAATTTTCACAAAATCCAATCAAATTGAATATCCATTCAGGTAGATAACCAAAACAAAATTAAAATTATAGAAAATAATACAAACTTAATGGAGTCAATTAGGGTCAATGTAGGTACCACTAGTTGACCATTTAAGCGGTTTTATAACAAAATTCATAAAAAAACTAAATTATTAGTTCTACTTTCAGAGTCACTTCTAAAAGTTCGACTATTAATTAGTTAGGCTTGTGATATAATAAGTGTTAAGGACTTTACAAAATATGCTCTTAAAGTTTTTTTTTTTTCAAATGTTACATTGCATGACCACTTCGAATAAACATACTAAAGTACTAGCAAGACAAACCCATAACTTTATTGTAAGACGCCAACATAGTTAAATTCTATATAAAATCGCGGTATTTTTAAATTTTCTTACTTTCAGTTCAAATTTAAGTTTTGGTCAGCTATTGGTGCTTGGTCATCTAGTGGTGCACTGATCCTATGAGTAAATCACAAGTTTACGTTTTGGTAGTACAGGAACACCCCTTATATGGAATCACACAGACAAACTGATGATGGCGCAAGATACCTTGCATAGAGATGCTTAGTCAAGCAAAGTTTCATAAAAATAATTTGAACTATTTAAAAAAAAAATCAATTCTTCATTTTTGTTGAATGAAAGCTACCCTCAAAATGAGAGCCAGCAAAAAACCATTCGGAAATAAAAGTCTTAAATTAAAAATATGGTGTTAATAGGACCATTCGTTTAGCCGCTAGGCCAAAGCGTGACGGACAGACCGACCAACCGACAGACGGACATTTTTTAGGGGACTTGCTTAAGTGATATAGAACACATTTTTGAGAAAGTTTGTGCAACTTTTTTTACGAATACAATACCTTTCTCGCTCAGCTCGAAAGTAAAAATACTACTATCGATAAAAAATACATCACTCATAAACTCCAACATGATCCCACAAAAAACGATAAATTACAGTAAAATACGTAACAATTTCCATATTATCTGACTGTAGAAATGATAAGTTGACATTTTTTATGCAATATTTGTGATAATAATCCACAAACATGAAAAATACTGAATAAAACTTACAGATGAAAAGACAAAATTTCTTTGCAATTTTCGTTTTGTTGTTTTAAAGATGTACAGCCATCAACTACACACGTTATTATTAAAAAGAACAATCACTAATATGGAGAGCAACTTAAGAATAAATTCACGATATTTTGAAGTTATTCACTACATGTTTTTTATAATTTACACATTGTTTACAACATATAATTCAGGAAATATTTTCAACCGTTAAAATCCCAACAAGTTACAATAATCCTATAAACTTTGTAAATGCAATGAACGCGTCGTTCATCTAATTTGGTAGGATGTGATCACTGACCACTTGACATGGCATGAGACATGCTAGCAGTTGTCATCCCATACTGAAAAAAAATAGCATGGTTTCTTCTCCGAGCGAAGCAAGGAGGTTTTTGTTCTGAGTGTTCAACATATGTCTAACTTTTTTATAGTAAGACCCATGTCTTACAGCACAAGTAAAAGGAAAAGTCTAAAATCATAAAATATTACAACTTTTCTCAAACCCAAGTAAGGTGAGCTCTCGTTTTAAGTACATTCATTCATATTAAAGAGGGGTCAGGTATAGGTTGACGCGAATATTTTACAATCAAAGGGCAAAAATTTGTAGCAATGGTAGACAAGTAAGGAACCCTAAGTGCCCGATATCTAGTCGCACCATTTTTTACATTTCTGACTCCGCAGTTCTTTTTATTACATTTTGCATAACAATGCCACGTATTTCAATCGATGTTTTTAGGGTTCCGATACCAAAATGGTAAAAAAAGGAACCCTTATGGTGCCGCTCTGTCTGTCTGTCTGTCTGTCTGTCCGTCTGTCTGTCACACCTCTATATCTCAGCAACCACTTACGCTATCGAGCTGAAATTTGGAATAGTTTTAGAATATAGTTGCCCAACTTAATTGCACATGAAATTTTTTTGAAAAAAGTATGATTATTAATGTAAAGGGGGCCAAAATAGGGGGGGCCAAATTTCAAATTGTCGCTACTAGGTCGAGTGGGGTATCATATGAAAGGGCTTTACTTGTACATTTTAAAATATATTTTTGTATTTTTTTAAGTTTCTTAGTTTTCAAGTTATGATGAAAAATGTCAAAAAAAATACCATTCCCCCCCCCTTATCTCCGAAGTTTGAGTAAGGGAAAATCTGAATTAATTACAGTTGACAGAGGTTTATGTAAACTTTACAGCAAAAATAAAACGATCTTTCTAAGTTGCACAGTTTTTCAGAAATCTGCAAAAAACCTTTAGAAACAAATTTAGTTTTGCGGTCCTGAAAATGGACTTTATTGCTTCCAAAAATACTATAGGTATATCGGAACCCTCGGCGCGCGAGTCCGACTTGCACTTGACCGGTTTTTTTTTTTGAAATATTGGCACATAACATCCCATGAAACGTCCACTGTAGGACAGGCAGCTCCCTCCAGAATTCCAGCTTTTACTGGAACAAATGTAGAGGGAAAGTACCATAGTCACCACGCTTGTAAGCGTTACGGATGGCACCATGGATCGCGGTTGTTGGTGACCGCAGTATGTAAGATGGTACGATAAACAGAAGGATGCTGCTGCCCATCCTCCGATTAATAAACCCTTGGTCGCCTCTTACGACACCCACGGATAGAGCTGGGTTGGTATTATTCTATGCCGGCACCACACAGTTTCATTATTTGGTCTGAATTCAAAGTTTCACATCTTTCATGATTTTTAATTATTGTGATATTTAGTTTGTTTTGCTCCTGAAGCCTAGCAATTCTAGTAATTAAAGAAGTCAAATCAAACCTCACTGTGAGAAACAAGCAATTTCCCTAAGAATAAACAATTTATTATTTTTATTATTTTGACATTGTATTATTATAATTTTAAGTTTGACATTTATTTTGTATACTGGTTTGACATTAAGGTATCCCAATATCCTCTGACATGTTATTTTTTATAATGTAAGTTAATGTAATTATGAAATTAGGTGATTTAAATAAATATAATCTAAAAGAAACAAATACTTAATTGTTTATTAATAATTTTGCATATTGATTGAAAATAATTTTCTTTGTAACTTTTTTTTAAGCTGGGAAAGTTATTTTGTTTCAGCAGTAGAATCACAGACTTTAGAAGCGAAACTAACAAAATTACAAGCTGTATAAATCTTCAAATGTGAAACAATTAAAAAACAGTTTTGGTAATCATCACGTGTTTATTATTTACAATTCTAATCACATCCGCTTCTATCTATATTTTATAATTAGGTCATGAACTTCTAAAATAAACTTGATCACAACATAAGGTGAAAACATACAGAGACAGATTTCCAGTCAGGACAAATTTGGTACCGGCAAATCAGAATCAACCAATTCTTTATATAGGCTGATATGGTAAAACTGTGATCCTTGAAACTGTGCATTCAGACCATGAAACTGAACAACTTTCGGAACAGGTGATAGTAAAATATTTTTTATCTCCCATACAAAATGCGCAATCAGATGGGAAGTCATTTTTTAAATCGTATATCGACCTATGTTCCTTATGGAAATTTGTTTAGTTTCATAGTCTTATTACACAGTTTCAAGAATCACAGTGTCTACCTTTGACCCTTGATTTGCAAGTATCTACCGAATCCATACTGGCTGGTAGTCTGACTTTTTATGTGTTCCCCCCTATCCCTAATCTGAACTTTTTACAGTATTGCACAAAAACAATACAAAACCTTTAAGAAAATTATGGAATGGTCTTTATCATTGAGATCATTCTTAAACTAGGTCTTTACCTCTGAAATTGTCTTACAATGAGTTAACCTAATAGCAGGTAATTTAAAACGAATCTTATCATGAAATTGGATGACGTAAGATTTCTTACTTGGTTTAGATAACTATGAAAAACATATTTAATGCGCAGTTCTAAAACCTAGAAAGAAACTTTCAAACAAAACAAATAGTTGATGAATAATGTAAGAATTATGATCTCATGAATCTTTGAGTTGACTACTTTCAAAGGTAAAGACTCAATACAAACGTACAATAAAACTGGGAACTTTTGGCGCCACTGTCACATTACATCCCGTTTTTCATGCAATATAACTGTAAAGTCAACGACAGGTCAAGCTCGACACTCGCAGTACGACTCTAGCCCGTATGTCTATTGAAATAAGAACGGTACAAATTCCAATGTGTTAAGCTTGATGTGATCTTGACTGTACGTGCAAACTTCAACAATGGCGTCAACAGGTCCTCAGTTTTTTTTACACATATTCAAACATAAAAAAGATCTCCAAAGAATTAAAAAGGAATAGATAAGTTTTTCGGTATCATAAAACAGATTATGCCGTTCTTAAGATTTTAGGTCCTATTGAAATTTCTAAGTCTTATTATCATACAAAATTTATCAAAATAATGTTGTATAATCATGCCCTCTGCCAAACAAGGGCTGTGGAAGGTAGAAACAGTACCTAAAGGTTGTCTAAATACATTTTTATTTACAGTAAATACAAATTTATTGGCCAAAAGGTAACTATTCTACACTATCTACTTTTATAAATTGTTCGAAGGCACATTTTTATAGAATTCTATGTTTTAACTGACTTCAGAATCCTGAAGCTACTACTATCTACGTTTTCAGATTCTTTTTCTGCTATATCAATGGATTAAAATATTAATAACCTTTATAGTAGTCAGTCGGGGCAAATGCGACAACGGCCTATATTTCGAAAACTATTTATATACAACGTGTTAACGGAATAAGCGAGAAAGTAGTTTGTTCAGGGTGTCTACTCTCAAAGTCCGATATATCGAAACGATACTACTCGAAACATGCAAATGCAAAACTTCGTCCCTTGACAATAGAGTAGAATATTGGTTGGATGCAGTTTGAAAATTCATCCAATCAATATTCTACTCTATTGTCAAGGGACGAAGTTTTGCATTTGCATGTTTCGAGTAGTATCGTTTCGATATATCGGACTTTGAGAGTAGACACCCTGAATCGACAGTAGAATCAATTTCATGGGATTTTGATAGGGGTAATTTTTGAACAAGGCGTGATGTTATGTATGTATGTAATTTTTTTTTATTTTTAAAATTTTGCCGCTTCTATTCTAAATATTTCTGTGGATACGCGCGCTCGCGGTGACGCCGCGCCGTTCATGAGCGGTGAGGAGGGGAGGGAAGTGGACGTGGCGAGCGCGCACTAGAACAACGAAGAAACTAGAACCATGGTGAAATTTTAAAATAAGATAAAAAAACACTTTTTTTAAGATTTTTTTTACGGGAATAGATTTATTTTAATAAAAATCAGTTGGGGTGTCTGAGGGTTTCGCTTATTCCATTAACACGTTGTATATGTACGAATTATGCTACGATAGGCATAGCGTGTAATTGAGTAGGTTCCTGAGGTAGCTGCGTGGTGTAGGAAGGATGGTGCCGACTCTGCAGTGACAGGGACAACATATAAATCTGCACTGCTTACTTTAATGATGTGACCTCCCCTCTCGCACCATTCAACTACCGCAGAAAACTGTTCAGATATACTCTATGCCTGTAGCAACGACACTTTTCTAAAATGAAGCATTCTAGTTAGTTCTTGTCTTCAGTCATAGATGGCTCTATTACATATTAGTGCAAGAGATCCGATCCGCCATTGACGCCCTTACAGCGTTGCTTGGCGCTTTTCCCCTGACTGACATTTTCTATTTGTGACATGACGTTGACATTGTACTCAAACGTTCAATATATTCTCTCAAGAAAACAAAAATATGAAATTATTATTTGGTACATGAGGTGGATTAATTTTTTGGTTACAATCACATCAGGTATAATATTGAAAATATAATGTATTGTTAAATATTTTTGTTTATTATCTACACTCCGCTGCCAGGCGTTTTTATCTGTGGTCATTTTATTACTACATACATACATACATAACATCACGCCTCTTTCCCGTTGGGGTAGGCAGAGACCACAGTCCTCCACCTGCTACGATCTTGACATACTTCCCTTGCTTCCTGTACTTTCATCAATCCTTTCATACATGCTCGTCGGTTTAGGGTACTTTTAACCTGGCCTTTATTCAGAACGTCCTGAATTTGGTCCTGGTACGTTCGCCGAGGCCTTCCCCTTCCAACGTTTCCATTCACTCTCGCCTGGTAGATCTCTTTCGTCAATCTTCGTTCATTCATCCTCTCTACATGACCAAACCATCTCAGCATCCCTTTCTCGATTTTGGTCACTACGTCCTCTTTTACGCCACACCGTTCTCTTATCACACTATTTCTAATCCTGTCACTCAATTTAACACCAATCATACTCCTTAGCGCTCTCATTTCCACTGCATTAATTCTACTTTCATGCTTCTTCTGCCATACCCAGCTTTCACTGCCATACATCAGTGTTGGTACCAAAACTCCCCCATGAACAGCCAAACGAGCCTTGTGAGACACCTTTTGACTCCTCATAAAGGCGTGCAGGGCACCATTCACCATGTTTCCAGCATTCACTCTTCTTTCAATATCACTTTCACACTTTCCATCTCTCGTAAACTTTGAGCCCAGATACACAAACTCCTTCACTTGTTCGACTTGTTCACCATCTATTAATATAGTACACTCTGTCATACATTCTTCTCTTTCAAGTACCATTACTTTAGTCTTGCTTACATTTACTTTCATTCCTTTCCTTTCCAAAGCCACATTCATCATTGTTACCATCTCCTGCAACTCGTCAGCAGATGACGCAAGTACAACTTGGTCATCAGCGTAGAGAAGACATTTGATGAGTAACTCATTCATTCTCAGTCCACACATACTCTCTTTCAGATCAATCAAACAATTATCCATGAACAGGTTAAACAGCCAAGGTGACGCTACACATCCCTGCCTAACACCTTTTTCGATGCTAAACCATTCTGTGTACGCCCCGTTTATTCTGACACAAGCACTGGAATCCTCATAGAGAGATTTCAGTGCTTGAATCAGATGACCGTTTACCCCATACATAGACAATGCTGACCACAATTCATTCCTCACCACTCGGTCATAGGCCTTTTCCAAATCCACGAACGCGCAGTAGACTTTTTGGTTTTTATTACTACTGTACATTTTTTACTGTTAATGT
Organism: Athrips mouffetella; assembly: GCA_947532105.1. NCBI lineage: Eukaryota > Metazoa > Arthropoda > Insecta > Lepidoptera > Gelechiidae > Athrips > Athrips mouffetella. Next base: position 2,640,266 of record OX383976.1, on the reverse strand, counting down.
CCCATTTTATGTCTCGCTCTTCTCAAAAACTATGAATAAAATAAAATATTTTCAAGTCAAAAATATTATTTTAAAACAACAAAACAAATCCTTTGTCTTAATTAACTACCTTAAAAATATTATTTACGCCGCATCTATGATACTAATAGCTCTATGGTATTCAACATGGCGGTGATGGTTATTTTTCATGTACAAAAATGTCTTACAGTTATGATTTTCACTTCAAAAAAGTGCAAACAACGCGTCAAAGATAAAACGTGAATTTTGTTTACTTTTACTACCTAACAAAAATATTTTTTTTTTTTTTAATATTTCTTACTATGAATTTGTGATAAAGAATTCCCTTCAAAAGGATCATTTTACTTTATTACTTTATTAGATGATTAAAATCACGGGTGCTTCTCCAGTCATACAACCATAGATTTCATACAACTCATCATCTGGTTCGCAATGCCGGCCATCCGCATTTGATAAATTCATTCAAATTTTTGTGTGCCATCCACGCCACGCATGCGAATATTGCGAATGGAATATGAAAACATCAAATGCGGTCGAAACGCATGCGTACCAGTTCCGCGCGAGGACGTATACTAGCATGACAGGAGAAGCGCCATAACTCGTAGTTATATCCAACAAACAAAATTATATAGTGTCCCTGGAAAATGAAAATGTTACAGGACAATGGAAGTTTATATCCTATTTGTTCCTTAGAGAGAGAGAGAGAGAGAGAGGGTGTTACAGAAGCTTCACCTGTAGACCCAAATCTTCAAAGACAACCTGCATAGTCACAAATAACCACCTCCACATGTTTCTCACATTCCTTAGAAGAGATTTATAAATTAGTCCATTTGAGCGAGACGAAAGCGCCGTAAGTGAGGAGCGAAAGGCGGATCTTGGATCATGGATCACGTGTCACGGTCGCTCAATACCGCGGCGCCACTCGCGCCGTCAACCGCGGTGAGCGGAGCGGTGAGCGACATGATACCTGTCAAAAGCCCAACATGGTTTGTTAAAAAGTCTCCTCCTAGTTAGATAAGCCCTTTTTTAACATTATAATTTATAACAGTTACAGCCCCAAACATGAAATAAAATCATTCGAACTTTCACCTCAATTTTTTTTTATGTTACTTGTGGGTAAACGAGCAGGTGGGCCACCTGGTGGTAAGTGGTCACCAGCGACCATGACACCCACTGTCTTATTAGTGAAATAATTTGACAGTAATAAGACAGCAAAGCGCGTTACCCAACCTTAGAACTAAGATGGTATGTCTCATGTGCCGTTAATTTTACTGGCTCTCTTATCCTTCAAACCGAAACACAGCAGTGCAACCACTGCTTCATGGCAGAAAAAGGCAAGGGGGTAGTACTTTCCTAGACGGACTTTGCACTTGACTTTGGTGAGAAACCTAAAATTATATAAATCAGGACATTTATAATTTACAGTTTCAAGTGCAGAGAGCTCATCTGTAGAATCTTGGTGCAAAAAGTACAAAGCCGGCCTTCAAGAGTATTTTTACCAGCATTATCGAAAAACTCAATGTCGTTTGCGACTTTGGTCAAAGTATACAGAGGTGGGTTACCAGTACCGCCTTGTCAAGTTGTCAGGATCTGGGCCTTAATGACGTTCCCCTTTCACTACTGTGCTCTACCAACCGATTTACTTATCGGTTATGTTGGCTGGTTGTTTGCTTGTTGGTTGTCAAGGCCACACATCTATGTAGGAGTTGACAGCGGTCGCCATGACCGAAAACGGTTGGCTGATTCTGATTTACTGGTACCGAATTTGTGCTGACTGATAATCTGATGCTTTATGTTTTCACTCTTACCTCGGTTTATGACCTTTATCTCTTAAACTCAGCTCCATCCTGCACCAGTTTCAGCTGTTCATACAGCGAGAGTTCCACTTCCTTCGCCGCTGGTATACCTACTCATGCTAGAAGTTTGTAAAGGTTTGTGTCTGCTCTCTTATTATTATGTCTTACCTCGAGCTATGGATTTCATTTCTTAAAACCGTCTCCATCCAGCCCCATTTTTAGCTCCTCGTCAAGCGAGGGTTCTTCCTCTCTCAGTGCTGATTTCAGGGGTATCCACTCATGCTGGATGGTAGTAAGGTTTCTTGATTCCACGTTTATTATCTTGACTTACCTCGGGCTATGGCTTTCATCTCTTGGACCCAGCTCTGACCTGTCCCAGTTTCAGCTTTTCATAAAGCGAGGGATCCACTTCCCTCGCCGCTGAAATACTCGTGCTGGAAGGTTGTAAGGTATGTAGTCTCCTTGCTTATTATTGTGTCTTACCTCGGGCTATGGTTTTTATTACTTGAACCCAGCTCCATCCTGCCCCTGCTGTTTCAGCACCTTATACAGCGAGGGATCCACTTCCCACGTTTCTGGAATACTCCTGCTGAAAAGCTGGAAGGTTTCTAGTCTCCTCGCTTATTTTTGTGTCTTACCTCGGGCTATAGATTTCATGTCTTGAATCATCTCCGTCCTACTCCAGTTTCAGATCCTCGTAAAGCGAGGGTTCTTCCTCTCTCGCCACTGATTCCAGGGGTATTCACTTATGCTGGATGGTAGTAAGGTTTCTTGATTCCACGTTATTATCTTGACTTACCTCGGGCTATGGCTTTCATCTCTTGGACCCAGCTCTGACCTGTCCCACTTTCAGCTTTTCATTAAGCGAGGGATCCACTTCCCTTGCCGCTGAAATACTCATGCTGGAAGGTTGTAAGGTATGTAGTCTCCCTGCTTATTATTGTGTCTTACCTCGGGCTATGGTTTTTGTTTCTTGAAGCCAGCTCCGTCCTGCCCCAGTTTCAGCACCTTATACAGCGAGGGATCCACGTCTCGCGTTTCTGGAATACTCCTGCAGAAAGGCTGGAAGGTTTCTAGTCTCCTCGCTTATTTTTGTGTCTTACCTCGGGCTATGGATTTCATGTCTTGAATTATCAGTTTCAGATCCTTGTAAAGTGAGGGTTCTTCCTCTCTCACCGCTGATTCCAGCGGTATTAACTCATACTGGAGGGTTTTAAGGTTTTTTTTTGTTTCTACGCTTATAATCCTGACTTACCTCGGGCTATGGCTTTAATCTCTTGAACCCAGCTCCGTCCTGTCCCAGTTTCAGCTCCTCATACAGCGAGGGTTCCACTTCCCTTGCCGGTGGAACACTCGTGCTGGACGGCTGTAAGGTTTCTTGCCTCCAGGCTGCACTATTTGATACGCCGTTAGCTACGGGGGCGACTGTAGCACCGCCATTTGCATTCCCATTTGGTAGAGTACCCTGGTGATGGAAGAAAGAACTTTGATAACATCATCATAATATCCGATTATAAGTTCTGGACAGGGAGTTCTCTTCAAAACTTTACAGCATAAATACTTGGTATATTTTCAAAGGGAAGTACTATGGACATCAAGCTCGTTAGCGCTGCGACTTGCGGCTGATACCATGAACCGCGGCTGTTGGTGACCGTACTTTGTAAGATAGTACAATTATCGTACTACGATACGATAGTACCCAGAAGATGTGTTTTTACACCTTGTATGGTTTGATGTATGTGTGTGTTGTACTTACGTTGACTACGGTGTCGGGTTGAGGTTCCCTGAGGTAACTTGGGTTTTCAAAGGCTACTCCTCCTTGAGCTTTTAACCTGAGATTCTGTAAAAAATAATAATAAAATAAATAAATATTGTGGGACTATTCGCTCAAAGTCATCTGATCCCAAACTAGGCAAATCCTGTACTATGGGTACCTGAGACTACTACTTATACAAAAATAAATAGATAAATAACACCCAAACACAAAAAAACTACATCACATAAAAAGAGATGAAGAAACACTCGTGTTCATCACACAAATGTCTGCCCTGGGCGGGAATCGAACCCAGAGCCCACGGCGTAGAAGGCAGGCTCACTACCAACCACACCAACGGACCAGTCGCGGACATAATAGACAACTTTAAAAAGCTCCTCTTTAAATATATGGCGGTCTATCTCATGTATTTAAGGTAAACCTTAACCTACTTACATAACTTTTAGATTTCAGTAGGAAAAGAAAAATATTGAACTTAGGTAGATCTACAAAGACTGATGAAATTCACATTTTGCCGAAACATACGGCGACGTCAAAGCGATAGGGTGAAAAATAAATAGAACAATATATCAAATACGGGCAAATTCGGTCAGGTTGTCAATTCAATTTTTTTTCATGTTTGTTGATCATGATATACCGGTACCGAATTTATCCTGACTTGTAATTTAGCTCTTTATGTTTTCACCGCAGACCAAGGAGTTCGCTTATGCTACGCTGTTTTCGACCTTAAAGACGACCCTATTTTCAGTACTATCTCTTTAAAAGAGAAACCTCAGATATCTTACCTTCCTATGCTTATAATAGAGTCCAGCCGCAGCCAATATGGCGGCGACCAGGATACAAGCGAGGGCAACACCGACCGCTGTGGCGGTACCGGCTCCCGTCACTGGCGCTGCTGCCGCGCCTGTATCCTGGCCCGCTGTCGTGAACAATATGGGCAGGCTCAGTGATGACGTGCCTGAGAAAAAAAAAAATATTGTTCATCATCATGTTGTATGAGATGAATGACTGACCTCAGTAACCCTAGTGTCAGAGCTTTCGAGCTGCTAATAGGCGGCTGACATACTACTTTTTATTAAAACTTGTTAAAGGTCTCGTATACCTTCCTGAATTAACTTAAGAAATAATAACTTGGTAACAACTTTTTACATTAAATATCGCATTTATCTTAACAGGAAAAAAACACAGTAACAAACAAGATATGAGAAGTGATCTGGTTGAGATAGAATATTAATAACTGAAGAAAAAAAATTATAAAATGACCCATATTTTGTTAATTTTTTCCCATTTGTAACCAATTTACTGCTACATTTTTTATCAAAAATATATAAAAATTTACAATATTTTAGTCAATATTAAATGATATGGTTGTTTTACATTTTTGATATTTTTTAAATAACATAGAATAAAAAATACTTTTCTCTCATTTTTGTAAATTTCGGGGTCACCGTTGGTCACGTTGCAAGGCAAGCTTATTTGAACGTTATTGACGTGTTAATGAGGGCGAAATTAACATTGATGAGCGTGTAGCTTCCAATTTTAGGGAAGGTATAGCCTTAAGATCTCAATCTTCCTTCTTCAAGCTCCTGATTTCTTCTTCTTCTCTAGAAGGCCACAAAGATATTCCTTTCATCTAGGGAGTTAAAGATTGTCTCTGCTGTTTTTACATTGTAGTTAAGAGTTTTAGGTTCCCATGGCCTCTCTGACATGGTTGGATAACCTCTTTCTCCTCTGGGTATCTTCTCTCGATTTCCGATATAGGTATCGATACGATTCTATTCGAAGCATGCAAATTCAAAACTACGTCCCTTGACAATAGAGTAGGATATTGGTTGGCACCGCCAATTTGACAATCATTCAACTAATATTGTACTCTATTTTCAGTGACCGAAGTTATGAATTCGACTGTATCGAAGTAGTAATTATGGTACTTACCGACATCATTGGCAGCTTTCACAACACACTCATATCGCACGTCGTCCGCGAGTCCTGTGATCACCACGCTCGTTTCACTCGTGTCTAGCTTCTCCGGCACCTTGGCGCCATAAGCCCTCCAAAACACCCGATATAGATACACTGTCTGTGGGTTCTTTAGCGGCGGGTCCCAACTGGTGAAGAAATACAATTTTAAACGCATATAAATATATAGAAACCTAGTCACAAGTTTACATGTTGAGAACAACACGAATTTCCGCGCAAAGACCAGGAAGAGTTCGGTGGCATTGTAATTGAAGCTCAGAAACAAGGTTTAATGACAAAAAAGTATGATGGATTTTGAACAATTATTTTGGCCGGTTTTAGGGTATAATATTTAGATGAAGAACAAGGTAACAAGTACAGGCAAATTCGGGTAAGGTATCTTTCGAGCTTCTTCACCAACACATAAAGAGAAATTTTTTCCGCACCGACGTCTTAATTTTTTCAGGAGTCCAATTTTTGACAATCACCGGATGATAAAATATCACTTATGAGACTTAAAATTTCGAAATTTGGAAATGTTAGAAATTAAATAAAAAGATTAGAAAATTAACAATTATACTCTTCTTTGTATTTAAATTATGTCAATCTGCACTTTTGAAAAGTTATGATTTTGAATTTTTCGATTGATATTTTATCACCCGGTGATATTTAAGAATTGGCTCCCAGGACTGGATCTTGATGAATGATATTTCCCCTTTGCCACTGCGCACTACTAACCAATTTACCTGTTTCTTTATGTTGGTTGATACTGATTTACCGGTACAAAATGACGGGTTATCACTGAGTATTTTACAAAACGGCGCGTAATTACTTTTTGATTGGTTGTAAGATAACCTAACCTAATTAACCGATACTGAATCGATTGCCTAGGCTAATTAGCTTAATATCTGTGGAAACTGTAGCTTTAAAATTTACTTAAGCTAAATTCCTATTCTTATTGAATTACATAAACTGTTTGTTTTCCCTTAAATCAAATTAAAATAAAATAAACACTAGTGATCTAAGGGTCAGCGTCCATTAACCACCCAGCACCCGACAAGCACCGCTTCTCCAAGCTATTAAGTTATTGAAAAACGGACTATTAGTTATGTGATACACAGTACATTTAAAATTAAGAAGTAAAGTTAGTCAACGTGGGACTGCGCGCCGTCCACTCTTTTGATTATAAACTAGGTGTTGGTCGGGTGCTGAGTAGTGGCGATCAAATGGACGCGGACCCTAAACCTATTTAGAACCTGCCGACGCCGTTTCATAATTTGCCGGCGAATTATACGATTCGCCTGCAACAACATCTGTAGAATCTATTTCGAAAACGGTTTTTACACCATACCGCTTTCAGCTCAAAGTCTGTTTTTAGTGCCTATAATTAAAAGGGTTATAAGGAAAAACTAAAGTTATTGAAGTCCGATCCTGCATGGAGAATTTTACTCGATAGATCGCAGAGTCAAGAAGTTCGTTGGTGATGAGATGCTGGTGAAAACCAAGTTTCACAGCCCACCATCGCAAGGTTGTATGTCTGTCGGTGTTTTACAGATTGTACTTCGGAGAGTGTGCTCAAAAGCTTCACGAGATTATTCCACCATCCACCTTCTACCATGGGGAGTCCAGACGCACCGAAGGATATCATCCACACTAGGTTGATATTCCGCACAAAGTGCGTTGAAACTTCTTTTTTTATGCGCACGGCTAAAGAGTGGTATTCTCTGCCTGCGTCTGTATTCCCGAGTTCTTTTAACCCGAATCTATTCAAGTCGCGGGTGAATAGGCTTCATCTGGGAAAGCTCGTCCTATAGCCCATTAACAATATAAAAAAAGGACGGGTTGCACTCCGGGAGTGCCGGCAGAAGTGAAAACAAAAAAAATTTGTTTGACAGCTGCCATCCGAAATGTAGATCTCATCAAGACCTATCATTTGTCTCAGCACATGAGTAGTCTAGGGTCAGTAGTTTTCAAGTTATAGCGATTTTTAGTTTGACAGCTGTCATCCGAAATGTAGATCTCATCCAGACCTATCATTTGACTCAGCCTAAGAGTAGTCTAGGGTCAGTAGTTTTCGAGTTATAGAAATTTTTTGTTTGACAGCTGTCATCCGAAATGTAGATCTCATCGAGACCTATCATTTGTCTCAGGACATGAGTAGTCTAGGGTCAGTAGTTTTCAAGTTATAGCGATTTTTAGTTTGACAGCTGTCATCCGAAATGTAGATCTCATCGAGACCTATCATTTGTCTCAGCACGTGAGTAGTCTAGGGTCAGTAGTTTTCGAGTTATAGCGATTTTTAGTTTGACAGCTGTCATCTAAAATGTAGATCTCATCGATACCTATTATTTGTCTCAGCACATGAGTAGTCCAGGGTCAGTAGTTTTCGAGTTAGAGCGATTTTCAGTTTGACAGCTGTCATCCGAAATGTAGATCTCATCCAGACCTATCATTTGACTCAGCACATGAGTAGTCTAGGGTCAGTAGTTTTCGAGTTATAGCGATTTTTAGTTTGACAGCTGTCATCCGAAATGTAGATCTCATCGAGACCTATCATTTGTCTCAGCACGTGAGTAGTCTAGGGTCAGTAGTTTTCGAGTTATAGCGATTTTTAGTTTGACAGCTGTCGTCCGAAATGTAGATCTCATCGAGACCTATCATTTGTCTCAGCACGTGAGTAGTCTAGGGTCAGTAGTTTTCGAGTTATAGCGATTTTTAGTTTGACAACTGTCATCTGAAATGTAGATCTCATCCAGACCTATCATTTGACTCAGCACATGAGTAGTCTAGGGTCAGTAGTTTTCGAGTTATAGCGATTTTTAGTTTGACAGCTGTCATCCGAAATGTAGATCTCATCGAGACCTATCATTTGTCTCAGCACGTAAGTTTTTTTTTTTTTTTTTTATAGAAAATGGGCTTACTCTTGACCTCGAGCTAGTCTTGAAGACAGAGATGAGGTCTACGATGGAGCGAGCTTGCCCAGAAGAAGCCTATTCACTCGCGACTTGAATAGATTCGGGTTATATGAACTCGGGAACACAGACGCAGGCAGAGAATTCCACTCTTTAGCCGTGCGCATTATAAAAGATGTTTCAAAGCGCTTTGTGCGAATGTGCGGAATATCAACCAAGTATGGGTGATATCCTGCGGTGCGTCTGGACTCCCGATGGTAGAAGGGAGATGGTGGAATAAGCTCGTGGAGCTCTAGAGCACACTCTCCGAAGTACAATCTGTAGAAAACCGACAGACATGCAACTTTGCGACGGTGGGTCAGACTGTGAAACTTGGTTTTCACCAGCCTCTCATCACCAACGAGCTTCTTGGCTCTGCGATCTATCGAGTCAAGTGCGGCTAGTTGGTATTTGGCTGAGCCATCCCAAAGGTGACAGCAATTCTCCATGCACGATCGGACTTGGGCTTTATATAAAACTAGAAGCTGTCCAGGAGTGAAGTAACGCCTCACCTTATTGAGGATACCCAACTTTTTTGCCGCAGTTTGGGCTTTTGACTCAATGTTAGCGCCGAAGTTCAGGTTTGCACACAGCTTCATGCCAAGTAGCTCGAGGCTGTCGGTAACTGGTACAGTTGAAACTTGAAAAGTAGGAGCCAGATTGAACGGACTCCTTTTAGCGGTGAACAGACACGCCTGCGTTTTGGTGGCGTTGAAACTCACCAGATTTTTGTCACCCCACTCGGAGACACGACTTAAGGTTGAGTTTATTCGCTCTACCATGGCTTCTCTCGAAGAACGTATCTCGTCACTGCTGGCTTTTGCGCTTGACATATATCTCTCGACGACAGTACTGTCATCTGCGTACCCAACAATACTAGGACCAAGTAGGTCGTTGATGTGCAGCAGGAAAAGAGTCGCAGAGAGAACAGACCCCTGAGGAACCCCAGCATCAATAGCCATGAGGTCAGAGGAGCAGCCATCAAGGACCACTCGGATCGACCGTTCACTCAGGAAGTCAGAAATCCAAGAGCAAAAGTCAGCGGGAATGCCGTATGCAGGAAGTTTGCTCAGCAGACTTGCGTGCCACACCCTGTCGAAGGCCTTCGAGATGTCCAGTGAAACGGCAAGGGCTTCGCCGTATTTCTCGATGGCCTCCCCCCAGCAATGCGTGACATACACTAGAAGATCCCCAGTTGATCGTCCCCGGCGAAAGCCATACTGACTGTCACTGAGTAGGTCGTTAGCTTCTAGGTATGTCAGCAGTTTACCATTAAGTACCCTTTCCATAACTTTGCAGAGTATGGAGGTGATGGCGATTGGCCGATAGTTGCTGGGGTCGGCACGACTACCCTTCTTGGGCACTGGCTGTACGTTGGCAACCTTCCAAGATTTTGGCACCGTTTTCGTTTTTAGAGAGAGGCGATACAGACGTGTTAGAACAGGAGACAACTCAGGCGCACAGTTTCTCAAGACTTTTGCTGGTATTCCATCAGGACCGCTTGCTTTGTTCACGTCTAGGCTTCGGAGTACTCTACGAACCTCTTTTGCGTCTATTGTGATCTCCGACATCGAAGAGTCACAGCGAGGTATCGTTGGTGGTTGATAAGAGCCGGCATCTAAACGAGAATTGTTTGCAAATAGAGACGCAAATAAATTTGCTTTCTCTGTTGCAGAGTGAGCCAGCGACCCGTCAGGTTTCAGCAGGGGAGGTAATGTCAGACGGCAGAAGTTTGTTTCGACCGATTTGGATAGGGACCAAAATTGTTTGCTACCAGAGGGGTAGGATGCAAGTTTGGTCCCTATGCGACTGACATGGTCGTAACGTGCCTTTCGGATCACCCTCCAAGTAGTCTAGGGTCAGTAGTTTTCGAGTTATAGCGATTTTTAGTTTGACAGCTGTCATCTGAAATGTAGATCTCATCGAGACCTATCATTTGTCTCAGCACATGAGTAGTCTAGGGTCAGTAGTTTTCGAGTTATAGCGATTATTATTATTACCCGAACCCGTACCCGTATGACAAAGACAAAAAAGATGTTTTGGTCTTTATCACACTTTAGAACTTGTAAATATTGAGCCTGCTCTAACTTGGTATGATTTGGTATGATCATTTGTAAATCCATTTTTATCTTCATTCTAGATCTGAAGATCTGACGCGCGACATTTGATGAGAATCTATTTTTTTTTTTTTACCCATATAAAATTTTCTAAGCGCCGCTAAAGAAGTTTTCACTTCAAAAAATTCGCCATCAGTTCAGGCCAACTGTTTTGTGAAGCGATGTAGTTTAGCTGACGTCATTAAGAGATTTTAATATCCAACAATGAATAAACGATTTTTGATTATTTTTTTTGGTACCTCAAAAGCACAGAATGCGGTGTCGGAGCAACATGTGCCTTCAAGTTCCTGGGTGGTCCAGGCAGCCTCGCGCCGGAGTCCCTGAAGCAAGCGAGAGCTCTCCTCGCGTGCTGCAGAGCGCAGATCTTGGAGAAGGAGCCTCCGCGACACAGCTCCAGGCAGTTGCGGGGGACGCCCCATGAGGCGCAGCAGCTTCTGTGATCTAAGGGGGATAGAACATTTTAGTCTAGGCAACGAAGCGGATCGTTGTATGAAGACCCCCACATTAAATCCTCAGTCGATAAAACTTTGCTGGGGTATTTCACTACATGAGACAAACCTTCTATAAAAAATAAATAAATCGGTACTTTTAATTTTTCCGTACAAAAATTACAAAAAAAATTTTTTGGATAAGTATTTTGAATTTACATTTTATTCATGATTCTTTATCATCCTCTCAAATAAAATCTTGAGAGAATTATGTTGGGGTCAACTGCTTCGTTGCCTACACTATTTCTGAGATTCGGAGAAATTATCAAGTGTGAATTTTCATTTGTTTTGCTCCCGAAGACTAGTTATTCTATTCATGAAAACAAGCCAGTTTTCCAATTTTTATGATAGAGCTAAAACATAAATCGAGCAAAAATCGCCTAAAAACACGAAACCCCCCTTTTTTTATTATGTGTTGTTACAGCGGCTATATAAACATAATAATGTGAAAATTTTAACTGTCTACCGATTACGGTTCATGAGATACAGCCCGCTGACAGATAGACAGACATCGAAGGCATATTATTAAGGTCGCGTTTTACAGCCTTTATGTACGGGATCCTAAAAATTGTAGTATCCATTCAGTTTCCATTTTGGAAACAACTAAAAAATTTTAAATACTTTATTCCTACCTGAACCATCAGCAGCGCATCTCATCAGTTTATCGAAGTCGTTAATACACTCAGGTCTGTCCATGATGTTGTCCATGTCCAAGTGGAAACTGCACGCATCTATACATGCTGATGACACGTTCATCTGTTTACAAATCATAGGAAATACAGATTAAAAAATTGTGTTACGCACGACACCCAAAAGTTTCAGATAAAAATGGAACCTTGCTAAATAGAGGTGGGCATTTCATCTGAACTTGGATAAAATGACCATTGGCCTAATATCCCGCCCTGTATACCTCATATGTTGCACTGTCACAACGCATATTATAAAAGAAAGTCCCCCGAAACGTTTTTCTGTCGTGCATCATGTCTGTCTGTGATCGCTAAACTCAGGAACTACTGTATGGATTTTGATCCGGTTTTCACTAACGGATAGATTAATTCAATAAGAAGGTTTGCGGTTATAATTTATAAATATTTATTGCAAATTAACTGAACTATGATGATGTTTGTCGATCGAGTTGGAAAAAAACGTGCCTCTTGAGAGCTTTCTGGGCGTGCGCTGCGTAAATGGTTTCATTTATATGAAAATTATGTATGAAAGAATTGTTCCTCTCCAAGAGCTCTAATGAAAATTCTGAAATAGTATTTATCTATCTTTTAAGGATTATCCATAATAACCAACTTTTTATGGCAAAAAAGTAGATTTTCAAAATAAGGTATTATTGAACGTTTTTTGCCCTTAAGGTACGGATCCTTATCTAATTTAAGAGGTTAGTAATAATAAGCAATGAACATAGATCAAAATTGTCCTTGACACCATGTTATTTAAATGAATATCTTAGAAGATATCACAATATTAAAATCACTTTAATGAAAGTCCTAGAATGAGCTTCACACTCGATGCGCATTTCCGTTGATAGCCGACCCGACGGGGCACCGGGGGCACACACGGAGGGCACACGTCGTTGTGTCTGGTCGTCCAAAGCCTGATTTTTAAAATTTTAGATATGTTCAACCATTCTCGACTTTTACAGATGGTTCAAAATGAGTGTCGTTTGAATCCAGAGAAAAAAAAATGTATACGATTCGATAGTCAACAATAACATAGGGAAAATAATTTTCTTAGATGCTCCTGTCTTTCACACGGGCAATTGTATGTGGCCCTGTCACGTGTAACATCAAAACTCAATATGTTCATTTTTGTACCAAATCCTGAAGAAGTTATAAATGTTGTGTACAACGAAATATACAAAAAAAAAAAATACAAAATTTCTTTATTAATCAAAAGGACTTAGGTTATCTTACATTACCAATAATCTTAAAAATAGGCATGCTGTACAAGAATATAAGATGGTGGAATCCTAATTCCTAAACTAGGTAAAAACCTGTAACTTAGGGATCAGTGATTGTCTGACGTGCAGTCGTGGGACGTCAACATACCAATATCCTATATGGGCAAATTTAAAAAGGAAGGAGAAATTATATATATAATTATATTTTAGAATGTTTTAAAAATTGTGTAGCATGTTGAAGACTACGTCATAATATCGTAATAAAAGGCAACACTTTACCCGTAGATTAGTACCCGTGCGAAGCCGGGGCGGGCCGCTAGTAACTTATAATTTAGAGACGTTCCGCTAGCACGGGGTCAGCAAATTCCAGGTCTAACCTTGGTCTAACTCATTTTGCTAGCAGGTTAATAAGTTAGCACTATATTTATTCTTGGTCTATGCCCGTGATAAGAAAAATTGAGTAACAGACAATTATGACCGGTGACAGAGCTAGACCAAGGTTAGACCTGGGTTTTGCTGACCCCGTGCTAGCGGAACGTTTAAGAATGGCATTTGAAATTCTAAATAATAAAAAATTAAATTGAAGAAAGCTTCGTCGAGACACTAAGCGCGGGCGGGCGTTCAAAAATAATCGAAACCCAAAACGTGTAAAGTTGCCAACTGTATACAGAATTTCCCGAGCTCACCCCTCGACCACTCAGTCACTACTTAGTTTGATAATTTTGGAGTAGGTACAGCCAAGACCACATCAAGCTTGACACATTGGCTTTTTTTTACCCATTTTATTACAATAGATGTAAGGGCTAGAGTCGCACCGTTATTGTCAAGCTTGACCTGTTGTTGACTGTACTAGCTATTTTCACCTGGAAGCATGATAACGCCACATCATGAGGCCGGATCGGTCTGAATCATACATTAATAATCGGAGTTATAGTCTGAGGCTGTCATTCAACAGACGTTTCGCTAGCACGCGGCTAACAATACCCAGGTCTAACTAGTTAGCACTACATCAATTCATAGTCTAAGCCCGTGATAAGAAAAATGTCATGTTGAGGGACCGGTAACTATGACCGGTGACAGAGCTAGACCAAGGTTTGACCTGGGTTTTGCTGGCCCCGTGCTAGCGAAACGTCTCTGAATGACACCTTGAAAGACTTAAGAAACACACGTTGTTTGTAGTCATGCTTAGTCTAAGTAATTTAGCTGAAGTCATCTTCGGCTGATAGTTAGCAAAACATTAAAAAAAATTCTTACCTGTGTGCAGCATTCCGTGACATTATGGTGTGGCGTGACTGGTCTCAGTCGCACAGATACTGGTCTAAGAGTCTTCCCAAAAGCATTTTCAGCGTGACAAAAGTAGTCCCCTTCATCTGCTTCTGTTATCTTCTTTATAACGAGACGCATCGTGTACTTGGTTTGGTCCTGGATAAAAGAATACGGTTTGTAAATAAATAAGAAATTACTAGAGCTCACATGGCACCATCAGAAGAGATCGGCACTAAATAATTAGATTCAGAAAATCCGCTTAGTGAAAAACGTTAAGCCAGCACGCACACAGATAAAGCGACATAGACCGCGTCCCCATTAGGCACACAGTGAGCAGCTAACTGTTTGCCTCTAGTTCGCCTCCCTATACTATATATTTTAAAAGGAGTGTCCATTCAGCGCGAACTGTACGCAGTTTGCGGCGTTTTGCTTGCGGATTTCTTTAGTGAGCAGCTGAGTCGTTGTGAACTATGCTCGTGGTCGGCTGCTCAGTCACGCGGTCATATATTCCTCCCTGCCAAGAGTTAGCAAGCGCTTCGTGGCTTATACGCCAGTATTATATTACTCTATGCTAATACGCAACAGTTCACCGCTAACTAAACATTGAGCTAGCCACCGATACGCCACTCAGAGTCAGTCAGCGGACAGTCAGTCGCTCACTGTGAGCCTGATGGGGACGCGGCCTTAGGCTGACTGCCGCACTCAGAGACGTAACTTAAAGTTAACCTTTCGTTAAATCTCGTTCTGTCTCTTTCTTTGGCAAAGAAATCGAAAAGGATGTCATGAGACTTAACAAAACAATAACTTTAAATGACATCTCTGCATATGGCAGTAAGACTGTGAATGAGACTTTGAAACCTATAAAAAACTGTAAAGTTGATCCGATTTGTCTCCTAACCTTCAAAGATAATTCATGCAAAATAAAAAATGTTTTCATCTAAAATAAAAATTTCTGATTTAAGAATGACTTAACAATTTTAATGGAACAGAAAACAGCGTTATTCTAACAACTCTTGTTCTAACCATTTGCATAATAAATTCAATTGAGTTTTTTATTCTAAAGTATTTTATAAAGTTCAGTTGAACAAACAGCTATAAGAATGAAAAAGTTGTCGAGATAGACACGACTCATGAATACAAATGAGATTTTGATAATCTCCACGATATTAATTATGGAGATTTGGTTTTTGATTCAAATGAAATTGTCGTTGATGTGAATTGGGTGGAGCATCTTTATGGGAAGTATAATCGAATGGTTTGGACAGAAATTATTTTAAAAAATTTTAGAAATATGTTTCGTTTGTTTTTTTGTAATACAGGGTGTAAGGGGCGCGGATCAGTCAACGCAAATGAACTGAACGAAATTTCTCAAAAAAAAAATTTGGGAAATGAAAAAAAAAAATTGGCTTCTCCATACAAACTGTTCGATCAGACTGAGCAATTTATAAGGACAGACCAAAAATTTTCTTTCATTTCCCAAAATAGAGAGCGAAGCTCGGTCACCTAGGTACTAAGCAGTAATTGAGCCTATGCCGCATACCAGATTAGACGATAGTTTTTTTTATACATCTTAAACTCCATCGACGGATTGTCAATGACTTTTTTTTATAACTTTATTTTTTTTACTTATAACAATGATTTTATTATATGATAGTGTTCCTAGAAGCTGAATCCTATTAACTTTACTTTATATTCCTATAAAACCATTTATGATTTTTTATGCCCCGTTTTTTATGCATTTTTTTTCTTTTCTTGCACTTTCTTTTGTTCTCTGTTTTGTTTCGTCTTTTCCCCCCTTTTATATTTAGTTTTATCAGCATGCAAGATTTCTTCAACAGATAGTGGAGACTGGAAATGGCGTGACAAACTAGACATCTTCTTGAAGAACTGATCGAGGATGCTCGGGACAGGGAGTCGTGGAATAATAGTGGAAGGCCTTTCTCTATAGTTTTCATATCTCTCACCTCAGAATCAGCTAATAGCTGTATACTGTAGTTGGGACCGTCGATGACAGGGGTTCTGCCGTTGGCGTCTCTCCAGAAAGCTATAGTGGGCTTGGGTAGGGCTTCCACTCGGCATTCGAGGATCACGGAGTCGCCAGCTGCGGCCATCGTGATGCCTGATGCTTGAATTGTTGGTACGTCTGATGGTAAACAAAAAATACATTGTTACAGCTCATACATAAGACATTCACTATCTGGTAGGCTGGTAAGTACAATTTTTATAACAAAAAGTTTTATATGTTTTAGAATCACATAAATTACCTTGCAACACAGGCACTTGAAAAAAATTACGTAAACTTCCTGAAATATCATTAATAGCCGGTACGGTGTCACAAGAAAATTGTAACCAGAAACCAGAATGGAATTTTCTGCCTGCGTCTGTGTTCCTGAGTTTGTATAACCCAAATCTATTCAAGTCGCGAGTGAATAGGCTCTTCTAGGCAAGCTCATTCCATCGCCCACTTAGGGCTTGATCGAGGCAAACGAGTAAGCCCATAAAAAATTACAATGTTTTGTAGGTACCACAAATTTAAAAAAACATAAGAGACGGGAAGAACCCTACTCTGAGGGTCCCTAATGTTAAATGTGAGGTCTCACAAAGGTTGCAAATAAGATGTGCTCGAGATAATTTTCAATGAATATAAAATGGCGACTTGGCTTCATTGCGAAACCCGAGGTCTTAAACAGAAAATGGTGAGGGTGAACTTGTTAAGATGCATTTGTATACTGGAAGGATCTTAAGTTAAGATTTTGGTAAAGGAATAACTTTTTTCTGTAGAAATCTTCTTTGAGGAAATTTAGGAAGAAGAGATATTTCTTCAATAAATGAAAAACTAGAAAATCGAGTAAAAGCACATAAAGACAAATACAAAAGTTTAAGAGGAGAGTAAAGAAACTGATAAGAAATAATAATTCCTGGATGCCTGTTCCTTGTCGGCATAACAGCAGAAGATCTACATCTCCTGTCAATTGCGTAGAACATCTAAACCTGCCGTTATTCATAATCTAAGATCTAAACTACCTTGAGTAACATGGAAAGAATTGAATTAAATTATTATTATTTATTAGTACACTAGCAGTACATGGTGGTGATGCGTGTATATCACTGCACTTGTGCCAGATATTTGTCCAGTCTATTTTTGAAAGCATTCAAGGTTCGGTAGAAAATATGTAAGGAAAATCCTAAGAAATTTGACTTTTCGGAAGACAATAAGTGTAGCTGTATGGCAAATACGCAAGTCGCGTGGGCCCAAACAGAACACAAAAAAAAAAAAAGTGTAGCTGTGTTGACACGCAGTCAATGGAGCATTTGCTGTCATGTCTCGACTGTCCTGTTTCCTGTTTCATGGATGAGCTAATCGAGGCGGACAAACGTTTGTCAATTTGGAAAATTACTGGGCAGGTTATTGGATAAAAATGTACCGTTTAGCAGCCTAGCGGATAAGAACTACTCCGCACAATCTTAGATAAGATTGTCCCGAGAAGCAACGTCTTAAAACAATACTGTCGTCGCCAAAATCTCAACGATCAACGACAAAGCTCAAAAGTGTAGTGAAATCAAGAAAATTGGACCTCCTTGCTTAGCTCGGAATGGCAACCGTGCAAAATTATTTTATTATGGGACGACATCTGCCAGCATGTCCCAAATGGTTCCTTGCTCAGTGGTCCATCATCGAGCACACAGAACAACGATAGGGCCACTCCGCCTGCGCGCGCACCCCCCCATAGAAGCGAAGAGAGTATAAACGTTTGATTCCTGACTAGGTATACATGAGGTATACTATCCAATTTATGTAAGCGCTTATTTTGAATGCACATCATAAACACATTCGGTTGCCATAGAGACGCTGACACTGGTTTTTTACATCTTACTCTCTTGCAATAATGGTACTATGTTTATCGCACTCAAATGACGCTAGTAGTGTAGGTGTGGAAAACGTGATAGTTTTAGTAAATAGTGACACTGATTTGTATTGAATGAAATAAAAATATTGTCTCTAGATGCAGAGCAAGACGCATGAACTTCAGAGCTCTGTGATCGAGCATTATGAAATATTTAAAATAACCCTACCAAATTAACGAGAAATCACGAGAAAGATAAAAAAATTACTACCTTGTGACGAATTATTTTTTTGATTCGCCTTCTGTTCCGTTATTATTTTGTGAGTGAAACTTGTCGTTGGACGTTTCAAGACTACATACTTACGTGAAATATTTATCTTCCTGGACGCCTGCATTGGCGTACCATATCCGTTGTCGGCGTAGCAGGAGATCTGGTCCATATCTCTTGTCACGTTGTGGATCACGGTCACCATGTGTCGGGTTACCTCTTGACGCACTAGGCGACCTGTTTGTTGAAAAATACTTGGTAGATTAACATAAATGCTACGGCAGTCAAAAGAGTTTTGTGAAAAGTTGGTGTACAATATGGACACTACCAATATTCTTGATTCTTTTGACCACGCATTTGAACGCACCCACTATTTTATTAATGGCATAATTTGACACTAATAAGTAATTATCATCAAAGTGCGTTGCCCAACCTGAGAACTAAGATGGTATGTCTCATGTGCCGGTAATTTCAATGGCTCCCGTACCCTATAAACCAAAGCACAACACAGCAGTGCAAACCATAGAATACATGAAACAGAGTCATGTATTCTATGGTGCAAACACTGCTGCTTTACGGCAGAAATAGACAAGGGGGTATCTACTTCCCTAGACGGAGTTTGGACAAAAGTCCTACCATCTACAAGGCTCTAGACTGGTCGCCACTTACTAGGCTTACTAGGCTCTAAGCACTTGTAGTGTGTTTACATAGTCACGAATGTGGTGTGGTGTCCTTTTATCGGTGGTCGTAATGTTGTGGTAAGGGAAACTATAAAAAAGAGAGCAAAGATAGACTTACCAGAAATGTAGAGTGAGATGGTCGGCGTTGGTGTCCCCATAGCGATGCAGAGGATGGTCATACTTGATCCTTCCACCACTAGGTTGACTGGGTTTACCGTAGGTGGCTGATTGACAAAAAGGCAATATATTAGCCCTAATATATTAGTACTATCAGCCCTTTCAAAAATCTTAGAAAAAGTATTAAATAAGAGACTCGTAGCTTCCTTGAAAAACAAAATCTCATTGCTAATAATCAGTATGTGTTCCGCTCTGGAGTCTCAACTGAAGATGAGGTTATAGACTTAACTCAAGCCATAGCAAAAAATTTGGATGATAAAAAGAAAAGTATAGCAATATTTTTAGATCTATCGAAAGCCTTTGACACAGTCTCTGTTCCAATACTTTTCAACAAACTAGATCAAATAGGAATACGGGGATCCAGCCTGCAGTTACTACAAGATTACTTGACGTACAGAACTCAAATGGTGAAAATTGACTCATATTACAGCGAGCACAAAACGGTAACTTATGGAGTTCCTCAAGGCAGTGTCTTAGGCCCGACTCTATTTCAGATATATATAAATGAGCTATGTAAACTGAAGCTCGAACAATGTAACATATATACTTATGCCGACGACACGGCTATTCTTGTGCAGGGTGAAAGCTGGTCACAGATAAAAATCTTTGCAGAAAGAGCGCTGCAAAAAGTTATGAGATGGCTTACCTTGAACTTGCTAACTTTGAATGTTGACAAGTCTACTTATGTACCCTTCTACACTCGCTACATACTATAGGTTAGGTTGGAAGATATTTTCTGAACATTTGACTTAAAACTTACTTCAACATAAGCTGGGTAAGCCGGGTCAGTCCAGGCCACCAAAGTTTCCGAAGGCAAGGAGTCCCCGGCTGCAGCATGAGCCTTCACCCATGCGACGTACTGTGTGTTAGGAGTCAGTTTCTCCAAAGTGTGACCAGGTACAGTCGTCGGGACTATCGTCACGTTGTTGGAGCCAACTTGAGATGGAGATTTGAAGTATAACCTGGGAGATATTATTTTCTTTTTAGAACCAAAGAACATAGTCAGTTGCACAAGGCATCGGCGAGTTAAAACAGAAATCTATTTCTTACTCTCAATTTCAATTATTTATTGCTTCCATATGGTACAATAGATGGAAAATAACAATTATACACAATACAATATGGACCCTGGAATTTTTAGAATCGACATTTCAAAATACAATTATTTTTACAATAGTTACGTGGTAGCATGACAATAACCACAATAACACTTACGAAAAACAATAACACAAAATAACATATTTGAATCTCTCTTGGTCAAGAATACAGAAAGAGCTAGCAATCGATTTAAAAGAACTTTACCTTTAAAGACGCGTTCTAAAACTGGCGGTGAGTCTTTATCAGAAGGCATTTTGCTCTATAATGTAATATTGTACAATTGTTTCATGAGTTTCGATATAATAATTACCTATATTATTTTAGAAAAAAGATCAGTGTGGTGTCAGCTAAGAATAGTACCATCCCATTACTTCCCGTAGGTGTCGTAAAAAGCAACTAAGGGATCTTGAAGAAGATCTTAGAAGATGGTTAGCAGCATCCTTCTCTGGTTTCGGCCGTTTGTATCGTAGTGCTAGTTCAGCTTATGCTGGTTTTGATTCTACTGACGTGCTGCCGTGCGCACAACCAGACTCGTACTTAATGTATCACCAACCATTGTCCACTGTGCCAGTTGTAAAGCTAACAAGCCTGGTAATCAAAATATATATTTTTTTAAAGAGATAGGACGTACCTATACACGTAGAAAGCAGGGAACCTACGAGGATCTACCAGCGCTTTTCGAAATTCGTCCGTGCTAGTAGCGCAGGCAGTCGGTTCCCAGTCTCTATACAACGTGTAACAAAAAGGGTATATCAACCCTGAAGAATGTGATTCTGCCCATGAAACTGAACAACTTTCCCTAAGGAACATGGGTTGAAATACGAAAAAAAAAATTGTCCTTCCATAGAAACTGAATCAGCTGATCGCGCATTTTGTATGGGAAGTAAAATTTTTTTTTTTCGTATTTCGACCTATGTTCCTTAGGGAAAGTTGTTCAGTTTCATGGGCAGAATCACATCCTTCAGGGTTGATATACCCTTTCTGTTACACCTTGTATACTGTGTGTGTGTGTGTGTGCCAAACCAGCGCTTTTTGGAACTACTTGCGCCAAAAATACGAGGGAGAACCAGTTCGAGTTGGCACACATATAGAATAGAGGCTTTCTGCTTTCTACGAGTATACGCCCTGAAAAAGAACCGTATATCGAATGATATGATGATATTTATAATGATATCGAATGATTACTTTTTAATTTAGGTATATTATAATATTATTGTGAAACTTACGTGTAAGTGATCTTTTCATCAGGATGCGAGAACTGCGGTGGTTGCCAGCTGAGGGTCAGCCAGGTGGCCGAGTGAGACGAGACGGACAGAGAGTGCGGCGGAGAGGGGATACCGTTTATCTCTTTCTCTTGATCTGCTCAAATTATTTAAATAAACATAAGTCAACGAAATAAAGACATGCAGTCCTTACATTGTAAAACAAGCGTATCCATTGAAAATATTTACAAATAAAAGGCAAAAGACTACTTCCCATATAGGGTGTTAAATGGCTTAGATAATGTTTCAATCGATAAAGGATCAAAAGACATTAAAAAACTCATACTTAAAAAAAATATGAAAATTCCAAACTAAACGTATGCGGAGGATAATGACCTGCAGGGTAATGACTCGGAGCGCCGCACTAGCACCGAACACCAAGTATCAGTGCGGGTCATTGCCCACCGCGTAAGTTGAGTTTTGGAATTTTGATAATTTTTAAGAAGTTGGATTTTTTAAAACATTTTTTGGGTTTCTTTTTCGTTATTGGAACACCCCCTAAGCTACGGCACCCAATTAACACTTAGTAAAACTACGAAATTAGTAAAAGTAACTTCAAGAACACACTTAACAAATTTTATTCAAAACTTCCATACAACATATAACAAAAAGTGTATACAACCCTGAAGGATGAAAATCTGCCCATGAAACTGAACAACTTTCCCTAAAGAAAATAGGTATGTCGAAAAACGAAAAAAAAATTGACCTTCCATAGAAACTAAATCAGCTGATAGCGCATTTGGATGGGAGGTCAAATTTGTTTTTTTCTTATTTGACATAGTTGGAAATAAGAAAAAATTTTTTTTAGCGAAAGTTGTTCAGTTTCATGAGCAGAATCACATCCTTCAGGGTTGATACACCCTTTCTGTTACACCTTGAATAAAGCATGTAAACACGTTTTGTAAAACAAAGAAATATGTACGCCATCCATGACACAAATCTTAAACAACATATTATTGAACATGTTAATCACTATACGAATCTCTGTAATATGCAGTTTACAAACTGATAGCGCACATTTAATAGGAGGTAGAAAAAACCGTATTCCTATCTTTGTTCCTTGGGAAAAGTTATTAGTTTCATGTGCAGATTCACGTCGTTCGTAACACCTTCTTGTTGTTTTCTGTTTCACCTTCTAGAATGTGTATGTTCGCCAGAGAAGCGAGTAAAAATGAGTATCCTCTCCTTGTATTTTATCACCCCGCATACTTTAAGAGGTTCTATTCATAAAACTGAACAACTTTTCTCAAGGAACACAGGTCGAAATACGAAAAAAAAAATCGTTTTCCCATATAAACTGCATCATCATGACAGTATATTTTGTAACGTAGGGTATAATCTCACCTCCACTAGTGACATTGATAATAAGTAAGCTGGATGGCAGCGAAGAGCCGTGCTCGTTGACAGCGACCACAAACACGTGGTAGGTGCTGTTTGCTTCCAGATTCTCGATGTGGGTCATCGTATCAGTCACGTTCATTTTCTGCAGGAAAACAAAAATTATGGTTAGTTGAGACAACGAATTGTGCCTAAAAAGAGTCCCCCCCCACTCACGTGCTACGGCAAAAAAAATATTTTTGAGTAGATTGCTTTAGGGTACCGGTAGTACCCAAGTTCAGTTAAGCAACCTATCGAGCAACCTATTGAAATATTCACGAGCGCTTCAAAAAATCTAGCTCGAACTTTTATTTCGCAGAATGCAAGCCCTGAACGATTTTGACTGGGACTGGTTCGAAAGTAAATTTATGCGTATTCTGGCGAAAACGCGATCATTCTACTAAAAAAAAAGTTTGGTTACCACCGGTACCCAAAAGCACGTGAGTGGATGTCAATGCCCCAGCTTTATTTGTTGTAGGGAGTCGGTTGTCCCTAAAGTGGGCACTGGGCTGGGAAAATAGGTAAATTAATTAAAATTAGATGTTAATAGTTAACGAAACCGGTCAAGAAGAACCAATGTACAAGTGTTTTACTTCAAAACTGAATATGGATTTAGACAATCGCAAGTATAAAATTAAATTATAAGTTTCACGACATTGTTCTATATTTAGTTTTTTTCACTCCCCATAGAAAATTATCAGCTAAAAAAATATCGATTAATATCAGAGGAAAGTTTTTTTTTATAGATTTCGACAAAGAAGTAGTTTGTCTTTTCCCAAATACCTAGTTTACTTTCAGAATTTGTACAACATAGGTATGGCAAAAAAATAAAGCTCGTCGGCTATAATAAACCCATCATCTGAAGATAA
Organism: Athrips mouffetella; assembly: GCA_947532105.1. Classification (NCBI taxonomy): domain Eukaryota; kingdom Metazoa; phylum Arthropoda; class Insecta; order Lepidoptera; family Gelechiidae; genus Athrips; species Athrips mouffetella. The sequence goes on along the minus strand of OX383976.1, from coordinate 2,616,412 downwards.
TATTGAAATACGGAACAAAAAACATCACTACGAACTGGTCAAGTTTCCCAACATAGATGGGTCGAGAAATACCTTTACATCTCTCATATTCGGTAAGTATGTCCTTATTACCCCCAAATGGGGCTTGTAGGTGACCAATTAGCGCTCTAGGGTAATAATGTAGCTCGAAAAGCCCTAGGGCGGTACGTAATTGAATTTTGAAAGAGTGAAGTGTTTTTTTTATTACTTTTTTTTATTGCTTTTTACTAAAGCGCTAATTGGTCACCTACATTTGGTGGTAATAAGGACCTACTTACCTCACAATCGAGATGTAAAGCAGAGTAGTTAGCTCGGGTGTAAGCATCAATTGCACCCTCGAAGTATAGGCGCCCTCGCTGCGCTCGTGCGCCTATATATCTCGGGCTGCAATTGATGCCTTACAGCCCTTGGCTACTAATCTACTATAAAGGAGGCCAAATTTTTGATTCCTATTTCAAACGGCGTTACTTAGAAAAAGTTGTCTAGTTTCGGCCTTACTGCTTTTCTGTAAATCTTTGTGTAATTTACCTTTTCTATCTTGCTTTATTAAGTAATTATTTTATATCAGAAAACAGCACGCGTTTAATTCTAATCCCTTTTTAGAAGTTCGTTAATCCTTACGCAGAGTTCTGAGTTTCTAGCCCCAACTCCTATGGCCATACCTTTGAAACAAACTATAATTTTATTTTTCATTTGAACTGCACGGTTTGATGTCACTACATCATTTATTGTGCTGATTCAATCATTTTTAGTATTTCTTGTATATGTTATTTAATTTAATACCCTTAAACGTTTTCTTTTATGTGAGTAACGATGCGACACCCGATTGCCTTCTATTTTCAGTTCGCTCCCCTACGACGAAGATGTAGCTTAAATTTTACTCGATCAATGTCCTGGGCAGAGCTAGTCAATTATAGAACCTAATTCTTCTGCTTTAGAGTCAATTCTAGCGTGATTTATACTGTACTGGACCGATCCTCCGCCACAGAGACAGCACTATCGGTGGCATTGTAAAGGTCCTCGCGTGAGCAGGTACAGGGGCACGCAGGGCAGGTCAAAAGGTGTACCATCATTTGTGGAGTGAAGCCACACAGACAAGCAGGACAATAAGCAAGATAAAACCTAATAGGCGATTCTCTCTGTGTTTTGCAAATTAAGGCGTGTTTTGAGACGATATAAGAAGGTCGTTATTCAAGAAATAAATATGAAAAAAATATATGTTGATTACCCATGTTTAAGCTATAATTTGTACGTATATCTTTTAGACACAATTTAAAATACCTAAGAAAAAAATAATAAAGGAGAGACCTTTTTTCTTCCAAAATCACACTGAACTCGATATTTCTCCCAAACGGATTTACAAAATTTTTGCAGTAAATTATTTGTTATAACTTCGATGTTAACCTGTACTTACCGTTTTAAAATCAGTCAATGTCTTGATAAGTAATTTTTTATTTGTTCCTAATTTTTCTCATTCAGCGCGACCAATTAGTCTGTACGACCATCGTAACAGCCACGTTGCAGGGTGTCTACTCTTAAAGTCCGATATATCGAAACGATACTACTCGAAACATGCAAATGCCAAAATTCGTCCCTTGATAATTGAGTAGAATATTGGTTGGATGCAGTTTGAAAATTCATCCAACCAATATTCTACTCTATTATCAAGGGATGAAGTTTTGCATTTGCATGTTTCGAGTAGTATCGTTTCGATATATCGGACTTTGAGAGTAGACACCCAGAGCACTCTAATACGAACGTTATTGACGTGTACATGAGATCGACATTTGCATTGACGAGTCACGAGCTTGTAGCTGCTAATTTTAGTGTAAGAAGCACTTAAGTGCATTTTGATTGGATAATCCAGAAATAATAAATTTTGAAAATGTTTACTGGGTACGAGAAACACTGTTGAAAGATTTTCATAGCTGTATTTTAGAGAGAGGTGTTGGAATAGCGGCTAAGGCATTATAGTTGCAGAGACTTAAGGGTTAAGAACTTAAGTTTGGGTAAGATATGAAAAGACAATAGAAGTCTTAAGTCTAAAGACGTCTGTGAGAAGCAAGTAAGTATACTCACTAAAAGCTTAAGAGGGATTGCATTTAACAATTTGTGCGAGAGACTGAGAGTCCAAATTCTTTGAAATATTTGACGATCCACACAATCTACTCAGCACACTTTTAATATTTTAAAGGCTTTCATATACACTTCTTATCAGAACAATCGAAACACTTCCGTTTTTATGGTTTAAATCCTAATTTAACACAAAAGTGCATGATTGTATAGATGGCAGTAATTACAATGGTAAGCGAAAATTCAAAATTATAATTAGGAAGGAAGGATAAATCCTTTAAATAAAATGAATCACAATTTTGAGACAAATGTGTGTTTAGAGTTGGAGTACATTTCACCTTTAAAAACTAAAAAATAGCGCTTGTCTTTAAACTTTTTGTTCTTTATTGATTTACTGTGACTTTGGGACGTGGTTTGGTCTTGGTTAAGAAAATTTTTTTTTATATTAATTTCTTTTTTTAGAGCCGGGTATAGATTATATAATTTTTTTATTGCGAACAACTATTTTTCTTAAATTAATTGTTTTAGTTTAATTTCTATTTTAGGTATAATTTTTAGAACCCTTTTTTTTTATTAAGAAAAAAGATGTTTTTCTTAAACATATGGATACTTCGCCCGCAGAAACTGCCCAAGTGGTGGCATTGCTGGATTCTGGACTTAGACAGCGTGTTGTGGCTGAAAGATTGCATCTAAGCTTTTCATCCGTTCATAGAGTCTACAAACGCTATCAGGAGGCTGGTTTGTGCATGCGCCGTTCAGGATCCGGCAGGAATCGGATTACTTCTGAGCGAGATGATCGATTTATTTTAACAACTTCTTTACGAAATCGACGCCTTAACGCTTTTCAACTACAGCAGCAGCTTCATGTTGTACGTAGGGTGGTCGGTCGTAAGTGACTTTAAAATTAAGAGGGTTGAAGGAACGTAGACTGGTACCGCACAAGCCAGCAAATAGGCCGACATTAACTGCAGACCATGAAAGAGCGCGCCTTAACTTTGCACGTGAGCACCTAAATTGGTCGAATACCTCCAGTGGAGCAAAGTCCTCTTTTCTGATGATTGTAAAATTATGCTGTATGGTAAAGATGGATGGAACAAGGTCTACAGAAGAGATGGGGAATGCTTTGCACAATGCTGCATTGAAGAATAGGTCGGCTATGGTGACGGTTCGTGGAAGGTTTGGGGAGGAATCAGCGCAGACGGTAAGGCAGAGCTTGCCTTCGTGTCTGGGCCACGTCTGCCTGCACTAAACTGTCATCACTCAGTAAGTCGAATAGTGTCTTGAGCCTCACGTGATGTCCTATGCACATTTTATAGGCAACGGCTTCATATTCATGCACGACAATGCTTGGGATCACACCGCGGGCGTCGAAAGAGATTATCTTACCCAAGTCGGTATCTCCCTTACCTATGGAATGGCCAGCCAGAAGCCCGGACATGGATCGCATTAAATATCTATGGGATGAATTAAAAAGACGAATTCGTGCAAGAGATCCTGCCCCAGAAACACTTAGCCAGCTGCAAAATGCAATCCAAGAGTAATGAAATGGAATGCCAACATGTGATCGTGACTCACATCCGATCGATGAAGAACCGTATGGAAGTAGTAATAAGAGCACGGGGAGAAAATACAAGTTATTAAATAAACGTTTCTTATCTTTTTTTTCTTCATTTACATGTGTTGTATCCATTCCTTCATACTCCATACAGGGTAAAAATGTTGATGAAATGAAAATTTTATTTGAATACATTAGGATTTGAAAACCTCATATTATACAATTATACATTATTAAACGACATTTTACATATATTTATAAATGTACTCATTTTTCTCATAATCCTCACAAAACGTAAATTTGCAAGGTGTTTCGATTTTTTTGATGAGAAGTGTAGTTTACCAATTTATATGTATGAGATAAAAAAAAACAAAAAAAAGCCCTAGTTGGCTGTATACTTGATACGGCCGTAAGTTTTAATTTATGTGTATATGTTTTTGTCGGTAGGTACAGTCACGAGCACGTCAAGCTCCCATCCACGTCCACTCATCTCCCTCCCACCAGCCTCTCCCCTCACCCCTCTCACCCTCTCCCCTCATCCTCCACACCTCAGCCCCTCCCCTCACCCCTCTCACCCCATCCCCTCACCCCTCTCCGCTCACCCTTTGACTCGTCCAAATCTCGATGTACTTAGTACCAATTATTGCCGCCAGAGGGCCTATGTCCATAGACGTATCCACGTCGAATTCTCAAACGTCAAATATAGATTTAAGTCTTCTCATGGTTGGCACGCATGTTAGTAACCGAAGACATATTGTCTATGAACTCTACAAATGTCAGTTGCACATAGAAATAAGTTTCAGTCGCGGGGCGCTATGTGAGCGAACGTAGAAATAAAATTTTGTCGCGCTCGAGAGAAGAGATACTCCCAAGTCGCGGTGCGTATCTTAGCACTACAGGAAGGACAAATAATATTGCGAAAAAACCATCTTGATCCTAAGGGAAAAAGATAATTCTTACACTACTAAATAATTCTTAAATTCTTCCACTATTTGTAAAAAAATATGTTGATTATGTAATTTTTTTCGCCCGTGTGGTGCCGCCAAAGAATAGTACCAACCCATCTCTGCCTGTGGGTGTCATAAGAGGCGGCTAAGGGTTATAATTCGGAGGATGGTCAGTAGACTTTCTTTGTATTGAACCATCTTACACACTGCGGTCACCAACAACAGCGGTCACCAGCCGCAACGCTTACATAAGTGGTGACTGTGGTAAATCCCGTCCTAAGTCAGACGCGTTTTTGCTTCCTATCCTGCAGTGGACGCTACAAGGGATGTTATGATGATGCTACTTTTTACGGCTGGTAAAACATGGAAGCCATCGGCAAACAGATTTCAGACCAGGTACAGTCCAGAACAGGTCAAGTTTGAAGCTCATAGTGCGGCTTGAAGCTCCCTCAGCTACTAAAAGCCTAACGAACCAAGCTTGACTTGCTCTTAGCTGTACTTAAGGTTCACGTCAATGATCGACCTTAGAAGAGAATTTAGCAAAGGTGACTTTGGTAGGCAATGTTCGAAACAAGATTATTCTAACAAGCGCACCAAAATATGCGCACCTGAATTGATATCATCACAACCCCTGTAAAAGTTCACAGCTGAACCGCGACCTTTCTTGAGAATTTCACAGAAAAAAATGCGAGGTATTTTTTGGAGAGGAAAAGCTATAGCTACGACGCCGCCGTTAGCGTTGCGGATGGCAATATGGACCGCGTCCTGCATGAAAGATTTCGCTCTGTATTAGCACTTATTATCAATTGCAAATGTGAGCGTAAATAAAATGAGCACGTTTTGTCAAGTGTTTGTTTTAGCGGGGTAGGTATTTTTTTGTGGAGGAAGTACCATAGTCACCTCACTTTTCAGAAGGCTAAATTTACACGGAGTAAGTAAAATCGGGTCAGTAGAAATACATTGCTTGTTTCATATGTTGTTTGTACGAAAACACTTGAATGCAGTAAGAAATGTACGTCTGCCGACCCGTCTTTACTTACCCAATGTAAATTCAGCCGAATTGCTGACATACCACGCAAAATTTAGTTCCATAGCAAACACAATCAAATGAAAATGTGACTCACTCCACGTAAGTGCGTGAAGTACGTAATTTTTACCATACATTCTTTTTTCAAAGTATAAACCTCTTGAGCCCTAATTCATATTATTGGTGCCTATTAAGGTGCGCGTATTTTTGGTGCGTGGCGTAGAATATCTCCTTGAGGCACATGTATTTTAATTAAGATAAATAACCTCCTTTAAACAGTTAATGTCTTTACAAACTTAGACAAGTAATTCTAAGGAGACGCAAAGCTTTGACAAGACCGTCTACTCCGACTTTTGTTATTTCATCCATAATATTATTGTTCTATGCTTGCTTTATAGAACCAAAGAGATTTGAACCTCGCTGCGCTAGGTCATTTATCTGAGTATAGAGCGATGGAAAAATCGAGGACAAAACATAGAAAAAGTGAACCTTTCATTCTCTTTGAGGAAAAAATAGTTTGAGTCGTCAAAAACTGAAATGAATGAAATGGCAACGATATTGCGACATATGTCAACGGGAATAACATGCAACTCAAAATAGCCTCTGACAGGGTTTCGGTATATACCGTACCTTCCGAAGCACGGAAATCTTCACTTCTGCGTGACTGCGCGTCCATAACTATTTTACGTTAGTGATACGGATAGTGATGCACAAGTCCGACTTCCACTTGGCCGGTTTTTTGTTAGTACCTCCAGTATGATCTTTCGGACACTCAAAGCAATAAAGGAAATAAGGGGTATTCTATTCTCTCAGTTAAGAGTTTTGGGTTCGAGGGTCGCGGGATGAAAGTCATGGAGCTTTAAGGTCGTGCTCTTAAGGTAGACTTCCGCGTCTCGCGTCAGTTGCAAATAACGTTGCCCAATTAAATCTCACAAAAAGATCATAATTGTTTTACTCATATTAATATTAGGTCTTTACCTATGAAATTGATGTTTTGTATGGCGAATTTTAGGTAAACTCAATTTTCAGTACTAACATTTTTGCTATTTTCTTAGGAATTATAAATCCAATCTTTGATATTTTTTTAAGATTTATTGGGAAGACATTAAGCTAATAGAAGCTTAAATTTGATTTTCGAAAAATATTATATGTAAAAAAATATAACAAATCTAATGATGAAATCGGACGACAATTAAGACGAACAATTTTCGAACTTTAAATTTTATATATTAAACTAAAAATAAAAACTTTATTTTATGCGTAAATTAATAACCTTGAAGTCAACTTTCAAATATAAGACAAATGGAAAAAAAATGCATTAGTATTATAGGAATTATGATCTCATTAATCTGTAAGAAAATTTCGGCAATTTCATAGGTAAAGACCTATTATCACTTTATGAAGTCACTTAAATGAAATGAAAAAAAAAAAAACGGGCAAGTTTGAGTCGGACTCGTGTACTACAAATCTCCGCGTCCACTCAAACTTGACCCTTCTTTAATATGAATGTACTTGAAACAGGAGCTAACCTTAATTGGTTATATTTGGTTGTGAGAAAAATTTAAATATTTAATAATTTTACACTTTCTCCTTTGGTTGTGCTATAAGACCAACTCTATAGACGCCTGCTGACACCTGTGCTGTGGCTGTGCTATAGACCCTAAAAAGAAGCGACACTAAAAACTTAAAGATTAATTTTAAAAAATTGTTTTTTTTTATGCCATAAAGCAGATCTGACGGAGTGTCGCCTCTGCCTAATAATTAACGAGCTTGATGTCGTAAGTAAAATGGGCCCATATGGGTAACGGGGAATTAGATAGGTTATTCGATAGGTTTGGAATGTGGGTTGCATATGGATTTGTATTTTATTCTTTTATAATGCAAAAAGTATATTTTGTAATTAAGACAATAACTAAAAGTTTAATTCCCTCAGTAGTCGATTGAATTACTGTGAATAGCGAAAATAATTGCATATTTTCTTTGTTGCGTAAGAAATTTTTAATCGTCTAGTACGGAAATCAACCTTAATCATAAATTGACCAAGCATCGTTGCAGCCGACCTTTGATGTTATTGGAAATTTTAATCTCGCTCAATTTGAGGGATGTGGTTGCCTTAGGGTGACCTTTTTGGACAATCTATGGTTTTGTGTCAAATATTTTTATTAAAATTTCTGTAAAAATAGCAATTTTACTGCACGACAGAATCTATGATAATCATCAAAATCGTCTCACGGTTGGCGTATTCCTGAAAATAATTGCTAAGAAAATTGTCAAAAAAATGCAGCTACACCAATAAAATTCTCGAAGTATATTGTCATATAAATTCATTCACTGATCACACTCAGTCACAATCAGGCTTAAGTATTAGATTATATCATCATCATCATCATAACATCCCATGAAACGTCCACTACAGGACAGGGAGCTCCCTCCAGGATTCTAGCTTTTGCTGGAAAAATGTGGAGGGGAAGTACCATAGTCACCTCGCTTGTTAGCGTTGCGGCTGGCTGGTTTATTGTGGTGCCGCAACGCTGATATGCGTGGTGCTTGTACTTCCCCTCTTCATTGTTCTAGCAAAAGCTGGAGTCCTGGAGGAAGCTCCTTGTCCTGCAGTGGACGTTTCATGAGATATTATGATTGAGATGATGATGCATAATATTTCAACTGAGTTCGAGAAACAGCTATCTGTCAGATGACAAGATTGTATGGAGCTGTAAAGAATCCAGTTTTCAGTTCACTTACGGAATCCAGCTGCAGCGTGTTAAAGTAGAACGGTTGCGAGTTGTTCCCGACTTTCTGCCAGTGGACCACGTAGGAGGTTGCGTTGGCGCCATCTTGTGGTGCGGACCAATCGAGGAACAACTTTCGGTAAGGTGATAGGATTGCGTGGAGCTCGCGCGGTGGCCCGGGGAGGATTCCCGTACCTGATTGAGGATAAATAAAGGATTTTATCTACTCTCATATCGTTAATTCTCAATAATGCGTTCAAAAATTGTAGGTTAACATCTTCATAATGTCAATCTGTGGTTAGAAACACTCCAAGCAGCACTTTTTTATCTGTGGGAGTGTATTTCGAAGTATTGAATTTACTAATAGTCATCGTGGGAGACCTATTAAACAATTATAGGCGCGCCATTGACAGCTTGATACGTTTGTAGTCTGTGGCTGCAAGGAGGTTTCATTGCAATAACGGAAAACTCAGCAAACAAAAGTTGTATTTACATATTTTTATTAATTTTGTAATGAAATATATGATAAGATTGTTTACGATTTGTATTCGAGTGTTTTTAAAGCAGCTATAGGAACTTCGCTTAGCAGTTATCACCGGGAAAAAAGAAAAACATTGAGGATTGTTTTTGAACACATTATTTTAGGATTCATGATATGAGAGTAGATAAAGTTGTGTATGCAACTCCACATAATTAGGTATAAAACACTCGTGTCTTTTATTATGGAACTTGGCTCGCTACGCTCGCCTGCGTCCCATAAACCGACGCTCGAGTTTTATACCCCTCATTATGTACCGTTGCATAAACTACTATTAAGAGAAGATTCGTCGGCAGCCTTAGAACCGTCTACTGCTGGAGAATCAGAATTAAAGTAGGTATGTATACAGGGTGTAAGTAAAAATTAGCGGTTTTCTTTTAACCACATGTTGTGTAAGTAGAGTAAAGTACATAGAACATATTGATAATAAAAAAATACATAAAAATTAAATACTTCCTTTGAAAAAAAAGTTAAATTTGCCAACCCTATACTTAGAATCGCAACGCGCACACGCCACCATTGACTAACGAACGCCATTCACAAGCGTGCTACAGAGATAGGAGATAGAAAACTACGTAAGGACGACACTTGAGGCAAATACTTACGCTTATCGGTGCGATAGTCTTGGGTCTGGTTAGGGTTGACACAATAAAATTTTAATATTTATTATTAAAATGTTGTTTTTTATTTATTTTTTATTTTATAAACATGCTTATTGTTCTATATTCTACTGATAGAACTTGTGGTTAAAAGGAAATTGGTACTTTTCCATACACGCTATATTATACCTACCTATTCTTAAAGGCAGCGTTGAGTTTCACGTCAAGACATAACTTTCATTTTTTGTAAAATTATTTAATAATTTTGAGGCCTATTTATGATTCTCATCACTCTGATCTTTTTTATTGATCCTTCTTCTTTTTTGATACTGATTGTTTCTTTATTCCTTCTTTTATGATTTACTTTTTTTATATTTTTTTTTATTTATGATTCTACAAAATTTCTACGTAAACCAGTAATGTGGAGCATAATCCAAATCGATATAAAAAATAATAAATTTCCTCTTTTTATTGTTTGTATATCGAAGTGATATAAGATCATTAACTATTCTTGTCATAATTTGTTGATATGGAAAAGTGGTTTCTTCTGACACAGGTATTTTTACTTACAAGAAAATGCTCACCAGTTGTTACTATGATGAGTGTCTGATTAAATAAAGACATTAAAATTTTTATATTTTTTAATTTTATTTTGTTAATTAATTAATATTTAAGTACCTGGGCGACCGAGCTTCGCTCTATAATAGCAGCTTCAACATTAAAATATAATCGGGTGAGCAAGCTATCCTATCCGCCAACAGATGGCGCTCTAGGTTTTTGTTTAAAACGCAAATGCTTAAAAACACGGGGAAAACGAATTCCCATTCCCAGACATGAGACCTAGCTAGATCGATTTTTCGCCCCCCAAAAACCTCCGTATGGTAAATTTCATCGAAATCGATAGAGCCGTTTTCGAAAAACCGATTACAAATACATATATATATATATATATATTTATATACAAATATTGCTCGTTTAATAGTATAGGATGTATGAGTGTAATGTACGGTCAACCGCACGTCGGTAGAAACTTTTTCAACTCTATTACCACAATATAAGGTCCAAAAGTGTTTCTACTGACGTGCTGTTGAGTGTAAGTTGTGTGTGTTGTATGTGATTTACAGAATACACATAAAAACAGTATTACTGACCTTCCTCAAAGCACTGTACGATGTTGCCAATGTACGGCACGCAAGAGTTAACACCGCCGCCGTAGGCCCCTGTGCAAACCCCGCGGCAGCTAGGCGGAACTCCTCTGCGTGCACAGCAATCCTCGTGGTTACGACCTAAGACGGAAAAAAAGCGTTATCACACTTCATCATCATGTCGTGTGGGTTGCGAGGACGATGACCGACCTGTCAAACCCTGATGTCAGAGTTATTGAGCCGCCATAAGCCTCTGACATTGCTCATTAACGACTACATCCGTAAATAGTAGATCAATCTCAATTTTCGGAAAACCAGTTGATTCATCCTACAATGTCCTAAACAAACTGGGGAGGTCGCACAAAGGAATTTTGTTAGACAGTGTCCCCACTAGGATTAGAACCCAAAACCTTCGGATCGAGAGCCGAGCGCTCTAGCCACTAATCCATGGAGGCTGTTTTTAGAATAGGTCTGAACAGATCGTTATCCAGTCGTCTCTACAGGAATTCTTGTAAGGTCCAATACTGCAACTTTATGTTGTATAACAACAACCTCTTTGCTTGTTAAATAAATGGTAAAGCAGCACTGCACTTACTTTCTCGCAATACTCAAGGAAAAACTATCAACCGCAAACTTAAATTTGTAATGCCATACAAATAGTATGATAATACAAACTTTTATTTACGTTTTTCCAAAAAAATGTTGAAACGAAATATACAGATCAATTCAGAATTCAAATTGTCAAACATTAAAACAAACAAACATCAAACGATTTCGAGTAAATCACATGTTTAACTTTTGGTAGTACTGGAACACCCCTTATATGAATTTCCAAAGATCAATAGATACTACCGTAGGATACTTGCATGGAGATTTTTTTAATTTCCCAACACATGTTCCTTATGGATTATTGTTCAGTTTAGTCTACTGAGCAAGCCCTTTCAGTTTTTGGTACACCCTGTGTACTAAATTTTATTCAAAAAATCATAAAAAATATCCAGAAAGGTAGACAACCAATCCAGGAGTAATATTATAGAAAATTTTAATAAACTCAATGGAACCAATTTTGGGTAAATTACATATTTACGATTTGGTGGTACAGGAACACCCCTTATATGAAATTACACAGATCATTTGATACTAGCGCAAGATATCTTACATGGAGATGCTTGGTCATGCAAAGTTTCATCAAGATTCTATGAGCCGTTTTTGAGAAAATTAAAATTTATCATTTTCGTTGTATGACAGCTACCCTCAAAATGAGAGCCAGCCAGAAACCACTTAGAACTCTTCGATGGATTTGCATAAAACTCCTAAATTCCAAATATGGTGTCAATCGGACCATTCGTTTAGCCGCTAGGCCAAAGCGTGACGGACAGACCGACCGACGGACTGACCGACCGACGGACCGACCGACCGACGGACCGACCGACCGACCGACCGACCGACGGACGGACATTTTTGGGAGACTTGTTTTTTATGATGTATAAGTGATATAGAACACATTTTTGAGAAAATTTGAAAAACTTTTTTTCACGAATACAATACCTTTCTCGCTCCGCTGTCAGTCGCCCGACTGTAGTAAAATTTTGATCTTGAGCGGGTCTTTATCGCTATTAGCATACCGCTGGTTCAGCTTAAATCAGTTTTGATACCACTGCTGCTGTTGTGCGTAGATATAGACTAAGAGCTAGTGGTTGGCAACCCTACCTCATCGCATACCTTACTTGGTACATGAATTGGTAAAAAAAATTATCATTATTGTTTGTTGACTGTACAAAACGTGCCAGGTTGCGCCCAGGCAACCCTATTTTTTAAACCCACCTTTTTCACTGTATATCAGCCTATATAGGTCACTTTTTGGTATGCGATGAGGTAAAGTTGCCAACTGCCCACTCTCCGCCTAATAGTAGAAAAGCCCTCAGAAGACTCTTAGGGCTTGTTCACATTTAGACGAATCGTGATTTTTCACGAATCGTTTTTTTTCACGATCCGTTATTTTTATTGACGGAAGCAAATCGTAAATTAAAAGAAATCGTAAATGGAAAACAATCTTACCTCCAGCCCCACACCTCAGTAGCTTATGGAAGTCCTGTGCGCAGAGTGGAGCAAGAGACCGTAGATCAGACATCTTCGCGTCAAACGAGCACAGTGGCATACACACTCCTGCTAACTGCACCCGTTCACAGCATTCTGTCACGTTGTACGCGTTTGATGTTTCCACTTCTTCTTCTACTACCTGTTGAATTTCAATGATCATCACAACATAATTACCCACACAAAATTCTACAGCAAATAACATAATCTTTGACAGATTCCTCACTAATATAAATAAGCAATAAAAATGGCCCTAATACGGACCCTTGAGGTAAGCCACTTTTGACTACAGATCCCAGTGACTTCGTCCCGTTTACCTTCTGAATCCTATTCTTTAAGTATGACTTAAGGAGTTTAAGTGAGTTATTCTTAACACCATAATGTTCAAGTTTTGATCTAAGCAATCAAATGCTTTGGATAGATCACAGAAGATACCAGTAACTGGTCTGCTGGAGGGAGAGTTTCAAGAGGGGAGTGGTATATTTTGGGGGATGAGTAGCAGGGTGCCAGGCAAATTTTTTACCTGTAAATAAATAGCAGTCAAGCTAATTCGGTAGCAGTAAATAAGGGTCAACCAACACAAAGAAAGAGATTTAATGGTCCAGTACCTAAAGTGGCCAACGTAAGAAGTCAGTTGTGACACATGGTTCATTTTACTTTGTAGGTAGGTCATAATTTTTCATAAGTTTGACAACTGTCACAATCACAACGGACCTAGAATGATGGTCTTTCTTTACTTTAGTGATGAAGGAAGAAATGTCATCAAAAATCAGTCCTGACAACTTGACAAATCAGTATGGGTCTCTTCACGTGCGAGAGCTAAATATTTTTTTTATATGTAATAGGTCCCATTGCTGGGCAAAGGCCTCAACTCTGTTGTGTCATTCGTCCCTTATTTAAGTCTCTGAATACCAGTTCAGATTCAGATAATTTTATTCAATCTAGAGTCCTTAAAGAATTCTTATTGAATGTCATGCAGAATACAATGCAAATAGAGCGAGTCTATACAGTCTTTCAGAAAGCTGTCTAGGTCATCGTGCCATCGTCTCTAGGGTCGTCGGCCTCGACGACGGCGACCATCCTCTAGCACCAATACCTTGGCTACTCTAGCCCATCTATCCGGGTGCAAGCGACAGACATGACTTGTCCAATTCTGTTTCTATTTAGAGATCTTTTTGTCGACGTCTAATGCTAGTTTAGAGCGAAGTATTGTGTTTATAATACGGTCTATCTTTTTGACACCGAGAATACTGCGCTCCATGGCGCGATGGCAAATATTGAGTTAGGACTTTGGTGCTTCTGTCAATGACCGCATTTGTGCACCGTAGGCTAGGACGGGCAGGATACATTTATGTCGACGAGTTTTCGCTTAAGTGGAAATGGAAGGTCTTCCTTCACCAGTAGGTCTTACAGGCGTTTTCGATGCGTCTGTCGACCTCTTTATCTTGCTTGTTGTCGAAGGATGGTATCTGCTCCAAGTAGGTGTATTCGTCGACATAATGTATTACGTGCCCATCTACCTCAACCCTACGTTCAGTGCTGTTAAACACACATTATTTTGGTCTTTGTCTAATAATAACGAGACTGAATTTGCCCATACCTATTATCTTGTTTGTTATGTTTACTCTGTTAGACCTGTCAACATTTTGTATCACACAGACATAGAAGAGTAACGCCTTTTTCTGAGATATTAATCTGCTGTAAATGTATTTAAATTACCTGACTTTGAGTCCTGAAGACAAGCCTAGGCGAGGCTTCTCCAATGCCATGTTCGTTTACCGCTTCCACGTAGATTTGGTAATCTGTATTTGATTCCAAGTCTTCGAGGATGAATGGGGAATGTACCTGTGAATTTTCATTAAATTAATGAATTTCGAATTGCTAATGAATGTTTTCACTCTGCACTATCAAAATTTGCCTTTAAAAGAGCCAAAAATAAAAGAATACATGGCTTATTTTGGGAGGACTTTCTTTATTTACAACGCTTGGAAGGGTTGCAGATTGAAATCGCGGAGTTGTCATCCGCATACCTTTCAAGCGTGGCAACTATTAGATTCGGTAAGCACTTGGTAGCTTTTTATGACATCAGGAAATGACTTATTAGGCACGACCAAGAGAACTTCGGAATAGAGGACCTTACTTATAAAAGAACTTATAAACTCTCAATATGAAATTTCTGTATCGTTGATACCGGACACTCACAAACAAACACACAGACATAACTAGACCCAATAGGAAATATCCAAACTCGTCCATTAGGAAACTGAACCCAGAGCTTGCTTTCAACCAGGTGCCTGTATCACCTATACCGATAACGGAAAGCAGTTAAGCCTTTGGTCCCGGCTACTACCTATTAACGAAATAAGTACCTAGTTGATGAACCACCAGCCTTTGGCGGCTCAAAAACTCCAATACCAGGGTTTGTAAGGTCAGACATTGCCCATTGAACCCCCTATCACCCCACTTACCTTTTCTATAACTCTATAGTCATCTTCAGACTGCAGCGACTTGTAATGCAAGTTGTAGTGCTGAACAGTATCAGGTAAAGTAGCAGGAGGCGCCCAGTGAACCACTGCATAGTCTGTGTCTATATTGGTTAGGTGTAAGCGAGATGGGGGGCCGGGAAGTACGCCATAGCCTTGGAGGAGGCAGTTGGTGTAGGCAGACATATAGCGAAGGCACCTGTATGAAACGGATTACTTTCAGAAAATGGGAGTAGCTTAGTTCAATTCCAAATAAGTTAAAATACAGAAAAAGAAGAAGTAGTCTTAAAGTCATGTCAGACGTAGATGGGGTTGAAAACTCTGACGACGAGATTGGTCACTAGTAGCTTAGCCTAGCGGAGCATTGTATAGGATGCGGCTGGTTTCGATCACGATGCCATGTTCTGGGTTGCGGAGGTCAGATGATAATTAATCTTAGTAAAAACCAGAACCCTCGTCAAATATTTTTCGACAACAAAAAACTGGTATAAAGGTAGTGAAAAGTACTTAAGTAATAATAAAACGAGAGGAGAGAAAAATTACAGATTTAACTTACTTGAAGTGATTAAAGTCGAGCGTAGTGATATTTCCACTGCATAATGGCAGACACGGCTCGGGAAGCCCTCTGGATCGACAGCACGGCGTATGGTCCATCCCATTGGCCAAGCATCCAAAGGTCACGCCAGCCCAAGGGGCGCAGATCATCAAATCTGTGACCTGCAGCTGTGGTTAGAAAAACACGGATTCTAGGATGATCGTGCATTAGTCACAAATGACGGTGAAGTGGGTATGGAATTGTGTTTATTAAGTTTTTTGAAAACAAAATTTTTTACTACTTATTGATGGGGTGTAAATTGTACATAAAGATGATATTATTATATAGATTGTAGATGAAAGACATTCTTATATAGATGAATTCAGTTTTGTTGTATTCTGCTTTACAATTGAATGAGATACTTTTGTACGTAGATTATATGGTGAAAGATGGCGAAGGCAACAAAAAATATTATGACTGATGGCATGCACCCATATACTAGTTGTGTTTTGTTGCTCAAAAATGTAACTGTAAAATTTACTGTAAATACCACCCAATAATGATGAGCTATTGTATCTGCCTAGATGATATATTGGTTGTTAATGAAGACAGCAAATTAAATTTTGACGCATCCAGTGTTTTTGTGTTTTTATGGTCAACACCAACCTACTTCAATATTGAAGCTACTGTCATTGATGAAATAAACGATGAAGCTGTGCTTAGATGATTATGGTAATGTTAAGTGAAGACACATAATGATGATTGATGCATTCAATTTTTTTCTTCTTTATTTTAGCGTTGATAATTATTTTGCTAATCAAACAGACATTGTGTTGATATCAATAACAAGACTAAACTTCTGACTTGCTTTCTTGTATTAAATGGGTTCTTTACTACACAGAATTTTGTCAGCTAAGCATGTTTTTATAGTCTTCAGTTTGCACAAATAGAACACGAGGACTTATTTATAATCTGCACAGATTATATATAGTAATGTTGTCTTAGCTTGTGTGAAAAAATGGTTTGAAAATGATTCCCAAAAAGTCCCAGCACTTACTTCAATTTCGAATGTCTTCGTAGGGTCACAAAGTTTGTCAACGCAACCATAATGGTTGACTCCAGCTGATACGCAGCATTCTCTTACGTTTGGGAGTTTTGGTGCTGATGCTACTTCTGTAGGCTTCATCTTTCCAGGAGTCATGGTTAGTGATCTGTTGAAATTGGTACTTTTATTTTACAATAATTCTACATATACAGAAAAAGACATTTTGATTCAAAGCATGAAACTGATCACATCAAAAATGTATTGCTAGACCACTAGCAATAAATTTTTGTACTACTGCTTTGTTCTTCTAGTTTTACCATGGCTATTTTTTTTACCTGTGGTACTAAAGAAAAAAATGGTTGAACCACTGGCAATTTTTTTTTATCCGTGGTCTTATCGATAAATGTTGCTAGTAGCCGACAAAAATAATACTTGTAGAAAAAGAAGTATGTTGTAGCAAAAACATAGTTTGAGAAACAAATAACGAATACTCATAGAAATTCTTTTAAGTAGGTACATGATAACATTAATAACGAATTTTGCATGGGTAGTCGGAAAAGTTGTTCAGTTTCATGGTCTGAATACACAGTTTTAGCCTTTGAAAGATGTCTTTTTACAGTCTTTGGTTTTAATTATCACTCTGAACAACTATCCCGAAAAATCCCGAAACAATTAGTACCTTACCTTATAGCGTAACTTGGCAAACTCGATCCATGAATATTAAACGAAGTCACTGTGATCTCGTACATAGTGAATGGTAGCAAATCGTTAATAACTAAGTATGTCTCGTTAGCTGCAACTTTGAATGTCTTCGGCTGAGACATCTTCATTGTAGTGTTTTTGAAAGAACTGTCTGTAGGTTCTATAAGATGAGCGTCGAATGATCTTAGGGTCGTCACGTTGACGACGTATTCTGTAACAGTGTCAGCGTTTTCGACTGCTGGATTCCATGTCACGTTTAGTTGTTTCTCGTTTAATGGTTCCACTTCAACGTCTTCTGGTGGACTTGGCAGGAGCTCTGTGGACAATTTTAAAAGGTCAACATTATCATCATAACATCCACTAAAAAGTCCACTGCAGGACAGCAGTTCCATCTAAAATTTCACAAGCGTCCACTCGAGTACCAGGACCAACTTCAGGATGTTCTGAATAAAGGCCAGGTTAAAAGTACCCTAAACTAACGAGCATGTATGAAAGGATTGATGAAAGTACAGGAAGCAAGGGAAGTATGTCAAGATCGTAGCAGGTGGAGGACTGTGGTGTCTGCCTACCCCGACAGGAAAGAGGCGTGATGTTATGTATGTATGTACGTATGTATGTATGTATGTATGTATGTATGTATGTATGTATGTATGTATGTATGTATGTATGTATGTATGTATGTATGTATGTCCACTCCGCTTGTAAGCGTTGCGGCCGGCACTTTGGCTCTCCTAAAAGATTGTTATGCTTCTAAGTTCATTTGGAAAAGTCAGCTTTTTATCCAGCTGAATATTGGGCCTAACTTATTTAATTAAAATCGCTGTTGACACGACAAGAAAAAGAAACTGCTTTCTTTTGCTATTGATCTTCGGTCCACCCTGATTGGAGTTGCTGGTCCGTTGATTTAAAATAATTTTACCGGCTATAAACTGTTCTTACTTTATCGATAAATAAGGGACCAGTAGCTTCTTTCGGTCTCTGGGTCACGAAAGGGTAGTAATTAGTCCTTTAGCAATAAATATATTCTTAACGTCACAAGTGGGCAAATGAGCCACCCGGTGGTAAGTGGTCACCGCCGCCCATAACATCCACTGTCTTATTAGTGAAATAATTTGACACTAATAAGACAGCAAAGCGCGTTACCCACCCTGAAGACTAAGATGGTATGTCTCATGTGCCGGTAATTTCACTGGCTCCCTTATCCTACCACCTTTATGATTAGTAGATTAATCTTACCAATTCCTTCAACAATACACGCAAGCGTTTTCTCCATATACGCTGCGCAGGAGTAGTGCGTCTTGATGTTATCTGTGACCGGTGTAAACTCTCCACGGCAGACATCTTGACAGATGTCAGGGACGCGCTCTTGGACGCAGCAAGGCACGTGGTTTCTGCCATCTGCCATGCACCTGGGAAAGATGAATTTATAATAATACAACGTGATTTTGAAATGTCTGTCTATACTTGAGTACGATACTTAGTACATGAAACTGAACAACTTTTCCCAAGAAACATGGTTTGGAAAAAAAAAATTGGCTTCCCGATACAAAACTTTGCCGCCAATACTGGAATTTGTATGAGACGACCAAAAAAAATCTCATTGTTAGGTTAGTTATGTCGATTTGTAAAGTGGAGTGGAGTCCTTTGAAATACTGCTATGCCTTAACACAGTGTCACAGTTAGTTATTTTAATATCTGTGTTAACTTTGAAGTATGTAGGTACTTTATTAATTTGAGACAATGAAATCATCATCATATCGTTCGGGCTACCAGGTCGCTGACCGACCTCACAAACCCTATTGTCAGAGATGTCGAGCCGTCAAAGGTCTCTGACATGGCTCATTAACGACTACATCAGTAGATAGTAGTCGGGATCAACGGCTTAACGTGCCTTTCGCATCACGGAATCATCTAACTTATCGGACAATCAAGTGATTCAACCTGCAATGTCCTAACCAAACTGGGGAGGTCGCACAAAGTGATTTTCGTTTGACAGTGTCCCCACCGGGAATCGAATCCAGACACCACTAGACATATGTACGGTCAACCGCTTGTCGGTAGAAACTTTTTCAACTGTATTACCACGCCATAAGGTCCAAAAGTGATTCTACTGATGTGCGGCCGTGTGTACATAACATCCCATGAAACGTCCTCTGCAGGACAGGGAGCTCCCTCCAGAACTCCAATAAAAAGGCGTGGTATTTTGGAGGGGATTTACCATAGTCACCAAGCTTGTAAGCGTTACGGGTGACGACCGCTGTTGATGGTGACCACAGTACGTAAGATGGTACGTTACACAGAAAGATGCTGCTGGCCATCCTCCTGTTCATAAGCCCTTGGTTGACACCCATGGGTAGAGATGGGTTGGTACTATTCTTTGCCGACAGGATGCAATAAATATCAAATAACAAAATAGGACTTACTTAACTATGGATGGGAAGTCAGGCTGGCACGTCTCTGGGTCTTGCCCCGTACCTTCCAATATTGTTTGTATGCTGCAGAAGCCCAAACAACCTAAAATACAAAATGGCCGATTAAGGCACTTTTTTGAGAAATGTCAACAATGACGTATTATAGACTGACCGCAACCGCTGTACCGCGCCTTAGGTATGCGCGGGGAGGTGGGGGAGTGGGAAGGAAAGAGCAAGAACTAGTTGCAGCCGGGAGCGCCCCCCCCCCCTTCCCCTTCTCGCCGTGAGCATTCCTATACAGCGGTACAGCTCAGCGCTCTGGGGGCCAATTCTTGGTTGCGATCAGACTATAAGACGCAAATTTACCACGGTATTTTTTTTTAACTAGGAATGTATTAATGTACAGGGTATAAAGGACAGCCTTCCAAATACTGAAAGGCCATGATCATCCAACGTAACTGAACAGCTTTCAGCGAATAAAACTTTAAAGAAATGAAAAGAAAATTGGCTTCTCCATACAAATTGTCCAATCAAGTTTGTAATTTTGTACGGAGAGGCGGATTTCTTTTTTCATTTCCTGAAAGCTTTGTTCACTGAAATATGTTCAGGTATGTTGACTAGTACCTGAGCGACCGAGCTTTGCTCTATGATAGCCACCTCAACTTGAAAATATCATCGGGTGAGCAAGCTATGCTACTCGCCAACAGATGGCGCGGTAAGTTTCTGTCTAAAACGCGGAATTTACATAATGCTCAAAAACATGGGGAAAACGAATTTTCCCAGACATGAGACCTAGCTAGATCGATTTTTTTCCCCCATAAACCCCCGTATGGTAAATTTCATCGAAATTTTCGAGAAACCAATTACAGTATAAGCTCCTAATGAAATAGTGAACATAATTTTTGTATGTTACTCAGACCATGAAACTGAACAACTTTCCCCGAAGAACATAGGTCGAAATACGAAAACTAATTTTTGACCTCCCTTAGAAACTGCAACAGTTGATAGCACGTTTTGTATGGGAGGTCAAATTTGGTTTTTCATATTCCGACCTGTGTTCATTTGGGAAAGTTTTTCAGTTTCATGGTCTGTGTAACATACTAAAATTATGTTCACTATTTCAATAGGACCTTATACGGATATTTCATATGTAATAGTTAATTTCTTCCCTTGGTTAACAATAAATTATTAATAGTTACCTTTAGTAACGTTTGCTGCTACACAACAGTCAGTGTAGTTGTGAGTAAGCGCTATAGAAGATAGCGGAGGGACGTGCGCTGAGTATTGGTCTGTCACATTCAGGTTGTCTGGAGGTGTCAACCCTCTTGATATTACTGAAAAAAAGACGTAAGATTATTAATTCTCGTATCGTAACAGGTTGTAGAAAAGCAGGTAACTAGCTGCAAAAATGAAAAAAACCGGTCAAGTGCCAGTCGGACTCGCGCGCCGAGGGTTCCGATATACCTATAGTATTTTTGGAAGCAATAAAGTCCATTTTCAGGACCGCAAAACTAAATTTGTTTGTAAAGGTTTTTTGCAGATTTCTGAAAAACTGTGCAACTTAGAAAGATCGTTTTATTTTTGCTGTAAAGTTTACATAAACCTCTGTCAACTGTAATTAATTCAGATTTTCCCTTACTCAAACTTCGGAGATAAGGGGGGGGGAATGGTATTTTTTTTGACATTTTTCATCATAACTTGAAAACTAAGAAACTTAAAAAAATACAAAAATATATTTTAAAATGTACAAGTAAAGCCCTTTCATATGATACCCCACTCGACCTAGTAGCGACAATTTGAAATTTGGCCCCCCCTATTTTGGCCCCCTTTACATTAATAATCATACTTTTTTCAAAAAAATTTCATGTGCAATTAAGTTGGGCAACTATATTCTAAAACTATTCCAAATTTCAGCTCGATAGCGTAAGTGGTTGCTGAGATATAGAGGTGTGACAGACAGACGGACAGACAGAGCGGCACCATAAGGGTTCCTTTTTTTTACCATTTTGGTATCGGAACCCTAAAAAAAGGACGGGTTGCACTCCGAGAGTGCCGGCAGAAGTGAAAACTTAAACATCAACGTTGTGCATTTTTGAATATTTTGGAATGGTTAAGGAATAATTTCGAACGAATTGTTTTATTTATCAGTATAAAAGTACATACAGTATTCATTTATTGCGCTATCGTAGACAAACATGACAATTTATATTACATATAGACAATCTTCATAAGATCTGACGCGCCGCTAAAGAAGTTTTTACTTCAAAACTTAAACATATGACGCGAGATACACACACACACACACACTCACACTATACAGACTCACACACCCACACACTTTTACGTAATACATTCTACACACAGATACTTGGGCACTCGCCAACATATTCATTTGAAGGAAGAGCGGAGCCTCCTGACACAGGCAACCTGATTGCTTAATAGGAAGTTCCATCCTCGAGTTTTGTACCACATTGTATAAAAATATTAATAAAAAATTTTGTATTTTTGTATTTGTATTTGAGATCTGACGTGACATCTGAAGCGAGTATATAATTTTTTACCCATATAAAAAAGTTTTCACTTCAAAAATTCTATCTCACGCAATTGTACGAGGAAGCGATAATTCTAGTATTCAAATTAAGAATTCTGAGCGTATCGAGGATTTTAATGCACGAGACGCAAAATAACCGTATTCTGCCGGGCGAAACAAATACCTTATACCACAACTCATCATCACGTTCTAATTTCAAAAAGATTTTTTTTGTTTATTCCAAACCTTACCAACACATTTTGCAGCCAGACACTTAACTAAAATCCAGAATTATTTTAGGAAAGAATAACATTATTTTACAAACTTGTTTTTAGGGTTCCGATACCAAAATGGTAAAAAAAGGAACCCTTATGGTGCCGCTCTGTCTGTCCGTCTGTCTGTCACACCTCTATATCTCAGCAACCACTTACGCTATCGAGCTGAAATTTGGAATAGTTTTAGAATATAGTTGCCCAACTTAATTGCACATGAAATTTTTTTGAAAAAAGTATGATTATTAATGTAAAGGGGGCCAAAATAGGGGGGGCCAAATTTCAAATTGTCGCTACTAGGTCGAGTGGGGTATCATATGAAAGGGCTTTACTTGTACATTTTAAAATATATTTTTGTATTTTTTTAAGTTTCTTAGTTTTCAAGTTATGATGAAAAATGTCAAAAAAAATACCATTCCCCCCCCCTTATCTCCGAAGTTTGAGTAAGGGAAAATCTGAATTAATTACAGTTGACAGAGGTTTATGTAAACTTTACAGCAAAAATAAAACGATCTTTCTAAGTTGCACAGTTTTTCAGAAATCTGCAAAAAACCTTTACAAACAAATTTAGTTTTGCGGTCCTGAAAATGGACTTTATTGCTTCCAAAAATACTATAGGTATATCGGAACCCTCGGCGCGCGAGTCCGACTCGCACTTGACCGGTTTTTTTCTGACAGCTTTAGCCGATTGCTTTTGACATATCAGCACAGAATATATAATAGTAAACAAATAGCAGCAAAATGTGTCGGTAAGCGTTGGAATCTACAAAAAATTAATATGACAAAAAGATGATCGAGTGTATTTTTTATTGAACCATTAATGTCTTCACTTTCTGTCCTGTTAGTCCAATATAAACAATATTTTTACCTGACTGACGGCAACAAGGAGGGTTATGATTTTGACCGGTATGTATGTATGTTCCCTCATAACTTCTAAACTGACGAAATGTCAATTCAATTCAAATTCAATTTATCATTCAATTCATCAGACATAATATCCATAATTAATAAGTAACATTAAAGCTTCTTAATACGTTAGTATTTGACAAATGAAGTATCCTTAGAAGCGTCTTGATCGTATAAGACGTCACAATAAATTGAATGTGGCGCCCTCTAGAGGACATTTCAACATGAATAAAAATCTATTTTTTTTTTAATTATGCCTTGTAAAAAAACTTGATTTTTATTCATGATCTTGTTCTTAGCGTGTCGATCAATTACAAAATTTAAATTTTTGTAGCCCAGAATGATGTAATGATGAATGATGTAATGTTCTCTATTTAGCACAATTCAAACAAATATAATCATCATCATTATATCAGCCGAAACACGTCCACTGCTGGATATAGGCCCCCTCTAAATATCTCCACAACGACCGGTCAAATATAATATTGTTGGCTAATTATAATCCTAAAATAATTTCAATAAAAAATATTTATAACTAAAACGACTACTGTAAAATCTTGATCTAAAAAGTTTGAAACAAGAAAATATTGTCATCTGAAATGGTCACGTATACGAGTACAACGTGTTAAGGGAATAAGCGAAACCCCACCATCACATCAGAATGTATTTTTACACATGTAAAAAAGGATTCTTAATGACTTGCAACCATTTGTTATAAATACATTTTTCATTTTAATTTTCACTCCAACTGATTTTTACACAGAAAAATAAAGGTACTTAGAAGCAGGATTAAAGAAATAATTCGTCACTAGGTGGTGTAGGCGTTGTTCTATGGATTTGACAGGTTATTTTGAATATTTTCTATGTATAATCGATGATGGGGTTGTGGCATGTTGGCAGATGTCATGCCCTACTAAAATAAATTAGCAAGGTATCTATTCCGAGCGAAGCAAGGAGGTCCGAAATCTTTGGATTTTTATTAAAATAAATCCATTCCCGTAAAAAAATCTTGAAAAACGTTTTTTTTATCTACATAGACATTGTTACTTTAAAGTTTCATCACTGTTCTAGTTTCATTGTTGTTCTAGTCCGCGAACTCCGCGCACGCCACGTTCACTTCCCTGCCCTCATCACCTAAATAATTTAGAATAGAAGCGGTAAAAATTTAAGTAATAAAAAAAATAAAAAATTAGGTACCCCTATCCAAAACCCGTGAAATTGATTCTACTCGTACTCTCGATTCTGAACAAACTATTTTCTCTGTTTCGCTTATTCCTTACAGTATTAAATAAATATTCATAGTAATTTTCAAATAATAGCCGTGGTCATATGCCACCTACTTACCCTTAAAAGCGATTTAAGTGGCATAATAATATGACCAGACCGTAGGTATCATCTGAACATCATTATGAATATTTATTAATTATCACAGTTTGTACAATAACAATTTCAGATGACAATATTTTTTTGTTTCATACTTTTTAGAACAAGATCGTACAGTAGTCAGGTTTAAGTTTTTTTAAAAACTATTATGCGATTGATACATTGGCTAATAGATTGTGGACTACTTTGTGGAGATACATCTCTAGATTTTTTGTTTTCCATGTACTGGCAAATAGTGTAATATGTATGGGATGACCAAAATTTTCTAAATCGCACACCTCTCAAGCCCCATGTCAAAATTAGCAGGAATCGAAAAGAAAACTTAGTTATTTACGTGATAAGGCATAATTTAGCATAAGTTGCAATACATTTTTCATGAATTTTCCATTTTCCTGGAACTCTATGGGAAATTGACATAGGGGTCACGTGTCAAAATTTTCTGTATCCCAAACTACTCCCGAAGGATATTGAGAGTCTTCAAAGGTTAAGGGTTCCGTTTTTCCTATTTTGGTTTGGAACCCTAAAATTAATAAATTTAATATTCTTATTCTTATTTTTATTATTTAATTAAATGTAAAGGTAATATTCTTACCATTGAGTCTATGGAAGCTTCTGACTGGAGGATCAGTATTGAGCTCGCACATGTAGAGACCATCGTCAGAGGGTTTGACGCCTTTTATGACCAAGGCCCACACGTCACCGCCCTTGGCTATTCCTGGACCCTGGAGTGGCTCGTCTGCTAAAAAACAATGGAGGTTTGAATAGCTCGTGTGACTGGTTATATTTACAGGGTGTAAGGAAAAGTACCGATTTCCTTTTTAACCACATGTTCTATAAGTATAATAAAGAACAATATGCATTTTTAAAACCCACAAATACAATTAGTCGCCAAATTCACCAAATTATACCAAATTTTTTCCAGGTACTGGTTAAGTACATAGCTCTCAATTTTTGATAGAAGCCAATTCTTGAATTATCTATGGAAATTTTATGAAAATACAAGAATTGGCTCCTATCAAAAATTTAGAGCTATGTACCTGGAAAAAAATTGGTGAAATTGTAATTCGTGTCTACGTGAAACAGCTAACTGACCGCACTAAATATGATACTAACAGTCATCATGCAGCACGTGGACTCTGTTATCCCTGGTGACCCTCACTCCACCAGCTGTGAGGAGTTGCAGGTCTCTTGCTCGTCTCCACAACACTGGCTTCCCTTTAGCTCCCAGCACTACGCAGGTTAGTAGTGCGTCTTCGCCGCTTTGGACTGCCACGCCACCTGTTGGATGATAAAAAAAAAATTCAATATACATTATTCATTGTTGGATATTAAAATCTCTTAATGACGTCAGCTAAACTACATCGCTTCACAAACAAGGTGGCGCCATGGTGGGAAAAAAAGAAACGACAATAAAAACCCACGCGCTCTTTTAAATATGTTTGAATGCACAGGGTTGATACAATAAACATATATCAATTTGAATTTTGAATTAGCATGTTAGAGCCGCAGCCTAATGCCTTGGATTTTTCTCTTCTAGATAATCTGATATTTTATACTAACATTTTTAATATTGTCGGTCAAGAGCAGGTCTAGCTTAGCACTCGAAGTGCGAATTTCGCCTCTCCGGTCACTGAGATAAGCGCGGTACAAAGTCCAATGCGTCAAGCTTGAAGTGCTCTTGACTATACCATCTTATACAACCGTCAAAACAACGTTTTTTTTTCCACCCACTCTTGACCTTGATCCAGTCCTGAAGACAGAGATGAGGTCGACGATGGAACGAGCCTACCCAGAAGAAGCCTATTCACTCGCGACATGAATAGATTCGGGTTATATGAACTCGGGAACTGAGACGCAGGCAGAGAATTCCACTCTTTAGCCGTGCGCATTATGAAAGATGTTTCAAAGCGCTTTGTGCGATGGTGGAATAAGCTCGTGGAGCTCTAGAGCACACTCTCCGAAGTACAATCTGTAGAAGACCGACAGACATGCAACTTTGCGACGGTGGGCCATACTGTGAAACTTGGTTTTCACCAGCATCTCATCACCAACGAGCTTCTTGGCTCTGCGATCTATCGAGTCAAGTGCGGCTAGCTGGTATTACGTGTAACAGAAAATGAGACAACCCTGGAGGATGTGAAGTTGACCATGAAAATGAACAACTTTTCTGAAAGAACTTAGGATGAAATACGAAAAAGCATTAAATCCATTGAAAGATGGCATGTTTTGAATGAGAGGTCAATCATTTTTTCGACCTATGTTCGTTAGGTAAAGTTGTTTAGTTTCATGGGCAGAATCATCCCTTAATTTTTTTCTGGTGAATAAAAAATCACGCTGTACAATAATAATTGGTTTGTAATCTGACTCGACACAGTTAGGCACAGTAGTTTAGAACCTACCATTAAAATTTTATCTATCAAATAATCATTTTTAAATGTCAAATAAGTTACAAATAAATTAAATAATAATAATTTCTGTGACGTCCGCACGTCACAGGAGTAAGTAAGAGGTTAGAATAGATAATAATTAGACACCGTCGGGCCTCGTGTGAACTGGGATATATTTCAGTGTTAAGACACAACAAGTATAAGGTCAAATAGACTAACAAATCAATGCTACAATATTAATAACTCGTATCTTATTTAGACGTGTGTCCTGTACCACGGCCCGATAGAGACTGCTGCATCGGCCAGCGCAGTGGCGGTAGTTGGTGATTGACAGCCATTGTCCAAGCTGGCCCACCAGCATGGCCTGCTGTACACCACAGTTCCTTAGGTAAAGTTGTTTAGTTTCATTGGCTGAATCTCACTTTAAGTAAGTTACAGTAACCATAAGTAAGTAATAACAGTAAGTGTAACAGAGACAAGACAAAGGATGCCAAAACTAATTCAGAGTTACAAAGTTTCAGAAAATAGACTACCCATAATCTTTAGGTATAAATAAATAATAAAATATTCAGAAGAATACCTAAGTACGAGTATCATATCAAAAAATTAAGCAAAAATTTATTTCTGTTATGTGTGTGTTGTAAGCGTGTGTATGTCACAAATAAGTGGCTAAACGAGCAGGTGGGCCACCTGATGGTAAGTGGTCACCACCGCCCATGACACCCACTGTTTTATTAGTGAAATAATTTGACAGTAATAAGACAGCATAGGGCGTTACCCACCTTCAGAACTAAAATAGTATGTCTCATTTTGTGCCGGTAATTTCACTGGCTCTCTTACCCTTCAAACCGAAACACAGCAGTGCAAACAATACTGCTTTTCGGCAGGAAAAGGTAAGGGGTGGTACTTCCCCAGACGGAATTTGCACAAAAGCCCTGCCACAAAAAAAAATGTGTGTGGATATTTTTTAAATAATATACATAAACTAACCTGCGGGCGTCCTCATCCATGCCTCTTTGTGTTCTTCTTCTTGAGAACTGCCAGTTGACGTGCTTGCACTCTCAACTGATTCGGCTTTTAGGTCTGGGGACAATTAAAAAGCACGAATTGAATACAAGTTCCATATCAACATGTCGGTGTGGGTCTTATCTCCTCGTAGATGTTATCAAGCACAAGATTTAGTATAGCGACACATCTAGGGGATTCCGCATCGGAACGAGCCCCTACCACAAGTCAAATGCTGCGTAATATTTACTGGTATTACTAATACTCAATTACTAGAAATTGTTATTCCTACATTTTTGTTGTTGCCATATTTTCCAGAGGTGGAGGCCTGGTTACCTATAGCACAAGTTTCCTAGTTTAGGGGCCAGCCTCTACTAATAAAGCACTTGTTAATTTAAAATGTATTTGATAGATGTAAACTTTGTTTGTTGAGGAAATAAATTATTATTATTATTAAATGTCACAAGTGACAAGATCTGACGTTCCAACGCAAAAATTCCGCTCTAGTATGTCACATTTGACGGAAAGATCCGTTGCGGAACGTTCTGTTGCGGTATTATTGCAGGAGTGTCGGTTGCTGCACTTAAAACCAGAGGATGGGTGAATTTTGCTCCAGCTCAGCGTAACTGAAATGCTGTCAAAAATATCCTTAGAATACCGCTTATCTTCTAATCTGTTGAATTTATTTGAGAATTTTTAAGTGTATTTATTAAAGTTTTTTCCTGTTTCAATGATTTATTTTTTATTTTTATTGTCAATGGGTTTCCTCTTATAGTCTTGAGGACAGAGGTGAGATCGACGATGGGACAAGCTTGCGCAGAAGCAGCCTATTATCTCGCGACTTGAATAGATTCGGGTCATATTAACTCAATTCCACATTTAATTTTGAACAGGCCAAGTTGTACGGGTCACCTGGTTGTAACAAGAAGGATGTACCAACCCTGAAGAATATGAATGAAACTGAACAACTTTACCTAAGGAACAGAGGTCAAAATATGGATTTTTTTTGTTTCTCCCATAGAGACTGAACCAGCTGATAGAGCATTTTGTATGGGAGGTAATTTTTTTTTTCGTATTTCGACCTACGTTCCTTGGGAAAAGTTGTTCAGTTTCATGGGCAGAATCACATCCTTCAGGATTGATATACCCTTTCTGTCATACCCTGTATATTCTGCTAAGTAATGAGCATATTTAAATCTTACAGGCCAAAAACTCATCCATAAAATATGAAATATTGAAAGTTCCTCTGAAACTTCATCTATTGTCTACCGCGCAATATAGAACTTCAGTCAATAAGTGATTATACACACAGCGGTAGTGTGTAAGGAACGATAATAGAAAATATTTAAAAAAAATTGCAAGCTGAAAATTACAACTGTTGTGCTGCATTCTTGTAATTTGCATATAGGTAGACAAATTTCTTTCCCCTAATATGATCTAACTGCTGCCTAGATTCTGATTGGGAATCATTAGTTCAATAATCTTCTTTGAAATTTAGCGTTTCAAAAGCTCTAACATTGTGTGCAAAATCACCTGAAGCCGACTGTTTAATAAAAGCTAATCAATCTTTGCTACAATTTTTATTGCAAAAGAATAATGCGTATAATATTATACTTGAGTCGTTTTTCAGTGAAAAATATTATTTCCCAATGCTACTAGTTCAAGGATAAAAAAATTATAGTAAAAAATTTAAAACAAGTTTTTAATAGATGTAGAAAAAGAAGCGTTTAAGCGTTTTAAACCCTATTTTTTATTTCTCTCCAACTGTTTTTTATAAAGCTTGTGGTTATGATGGACTTCATACCAAAATTATCAAAAGTTGCTCCATTTTCATATGTAAACCCTTAACCTACCTCATTAATCTGTCTTTTATTCAAGGGTTATTCCCCGAGAAACTAAAAATAGCAGTTGTTAAGCCATTTCTTAAAAAAAAAATGTAACACAATTTTATCTGAAAACCTGAGACTCTGATAAAGTTGAAGTTTTTTTCTTCATCGAATAAAAACTTGTTTAATTTTTTTGCTTTATTTTATTTTTTACTATTTATGATGTCAAATACAAAAAAACAATTATCTACATGCCCTAGAATAAGACAAGCCTAAACCTAAGACATTTTTCAGTCACCCAACAGCACGTCAGTAGAAACACTTTGGACCTTATGGCATAGTAATAGAGTTGCAAATGTTTGCATTCACGTGCGGTTGACCGTAAGTAACGTTTGGTTAAATTAGGTAGTCGACAACAAAAAACAGCGCCTTTAGTATGGAGTAGAAACTACAGTATCAAACATGTGATTGTTGTATTGCAATCGGAAACCGAGAAGTGGGTCAAATTTAATTTGCAAGGTTTGCTTACAAATAGACAGACAAACAGACACCGCGACAGGTAAAACTAAATAGAGGCTTCCAAAAAAAACGGCTTTTAAACGCGTGATCATCTAACTGTGCCATTGTGTAGAGAGAAACCCCTGAAGCCTTGGCCAATAAGGGCTTTAAGCTAAAGTACGTATAACAACTATAAACTTGGAAAGTTGTCGGAGGGATTAACGACCAATCCTGACCGACCTCTGATAAAGAGGTTTCTGTGTACAACGTGTAACAAAAAACTTGTATAAATACTGAGAATTTGAATTTTCCCATCAAACGAAAAATTCACCCCAAAAGACAGAACTTTACATGAAAGGACTTTTCTACGGGTCTTATTCATACGAAATTCTGATGACACTTTGATTTTTTTTCTTTCGTGTATAAGTCACCCTAAATCTGAAATAGCTATACACTCGGAAGTTCCTTGAGGGACGAAAGTGCCAATTCTGACCCACACCTTTGATAAAAAGGTCATTTGTATACCTTCAGCGGTCTGAGAAGAATATAAATGTCAAAAAACTCAAGTCGAGGTCTGGTGATAGTGTTGACGAGTGTATAATTTTTATGATGATCTTATGATCCCATTTATATCAGCCTTTAATATAAATTAACTTTGTTCAAAAATTTTACTTGTTATGAAAAATTATTAGATAATTTACAAAATATTGACTGTGGTAGTTTTAGTTAAATAAGGATTTAACTTAGTATTAAACTTGAGTATAACTTTATAAGGTGCAGCCGAGCAAAGCGAAGCCAAGTTCCATAATAATATCATACGAGTGTTTTAAGTGTTTAATTTTTTTTTTCAGTCTTAGACCCATTAATTATCTATATCATGTCCGCGTGAAAAAAGGACGAACCAATAAAAAATAATACAATAGATGTAGTTTACAGTTGCCCGTGTGGTGCCGGCAAAGAATAGTATCAACCCATCTCTACCCATGGGTGTCGTAAGAGGTGACTAAGGGCTCATGAAACGGAGGATGGGCTGCAGCATCTTTCTTAGTATCGTACCATCTTACATACTGCGGTAACCAACAACAGCGGTCACCAGACGCAACGCTTAAAATCATGGTGACTATGATAAATCCCCTCCTAATTACCACGCGTTTTAGCTGGAATTCTAGTGGGAGCTACCTGTCCTGCAGTGGACGTTTCATGGGATGTTATGATGATGAATTTACAGTACCTACGACCGCAATATTCGTTCAGTTGAGAAAAATTTTTCTAATTTTGACCTCTTGAGTTTTATTGTAACCGCCTTCCAAATACTGAAAAGGCTTGATCAGTGGATAACTTTCAGCAAAAATACCTGTCACGAAATAAGAAAAAAATCGGTCTCTCCATACAAACTGTCCAATCAAGTTTGCAATTTTGGATGGAGAAGCTGATTTTTTTTTAAATTTCCTGTAAGTTTTAACGCTGAAAAGCTGTCTTTTACACCCCTGATAATTAATCTACATTTCAACTGTAGCATGATATATTGTATCGCTACGATTTTATCGCTTACAATGGAGCTCAACCTTTTTTCATTAGGATGCGTAGCGCGAACCCCACGTATGCCTGAATAAAGAAATCAACGCAAATTGAGCGACGCCCGCTTATAGCCCGCATATTTTGGGCGATGAATCAATTTCTATTATAAATACTTCTCTTTCACTCTATGATGTTTGTGAACCGTAAATAAGAACGAGACGGGTATAAGATCGATAGGTATGTCTGACCTTTGACCGATCTACTCCAGGTAAACCGTGGTTATGCAGTCCTGTCGTAAGTAGGCTCAAAATACATATATTTTGACTATACGTCAATCGCAAGTTTTTGTACTCCATGCCATAATTTACAATGTTTGTAGCTAAACGTGAAAACCTGGCTGTATATTTTTATATCGGTTGCTCTTTCACACCTAAAGCCGAGTGCCTACTCCTATTTGTAATCGGTTCATCGAAAACAGCTCTAACGATTTCGATGAAATTTACCATACGGGAATTTTCGGGTGCGAAAAATTGATCAATCTAGGTCTCATGTCTAGGAAAATTCGTTTTCCCCTTGCTTATACGTATGTTTTTTTAAATACCGCGTTCTAGATAGAAACCTGCAGCGCCAACTGTTGGCGGGTAGCATAGATTCCTCGCCCGATGATATTTTAATGTTGAGGCGGCTATTATAGAGCGAAGCTATAAGATATTAAGCTAGGTGTGGATACATAGCAATCTCATTATTCCGTTTATGATATACTATGCTTTTACCCGTGGCTTCGCTCGCGTTATTATAGTTTTTGTGTCATCCTAGTGCCTGATCTGCCTACATACGAATTTTCAATAATTTTTTCAGCAATCGTACAGGAACCATGCATTTTTTCGGGAAAATTTTTAGCCTATGTGTTAGTTCAGTGCTCTATCTACTTCCCAAATTTTATCGAAATCGGTTCAGCCGTTTAGGCGTGATAGTGGAACAAAAAACAAACATCCATACTTTCGCATTTATAATATAATATTACTAGCTGGTGCCCGCGACTTCGTCTGCGCAGGATAAATTGTAGCCTATGTGTTATTCTGATGTATAAGATATATTATTGTAAAGTTTGATTAGAATCCATTCAGTAGATTTTACGTGTTAGAGTAACAAACATACATTCATCCATACATACTTACAAACTTTCGCGATTATAATATTAGTATTAAAATATTAGGATTAGCTCGACTTCGTTCGCGTGCGGTTTAGGCATGTAACTGATTCGTCTCGAACGGGGGTTTAATTAGGTCAAATAAATTATCAAAAACGCCATTTGAAACAGGTCAGTAGTTTTCGAGTTAAAAGCGAAAAACAGACAAAAATTTAAAAAAATACCTGATTGGGTTCTAACCCCTCTGGGTTATATTTTCGCGAAATTTTCTACCCTGGAACTTTCTCCCCAGTTTCAAATTCATGCTCTCTTGGTAATTTAAAAGAGATCGAGCCCCCACCAACCCCCCCACTTGCTGACCGCCCCAGGCATCCCTAGCGCTCTCCTGGTACTTTTGTGTTTTATTTATGAGTGGGCAGGGCTAGTTTTCCCCCAACTGATGTCTTCTTCCAGCAGATTCATGTTCTCCTAGTGCATTTCATATTCTTTGACGGGGCAAACCCCACTTGCAGACAATACATTAAAGTGAGATGAAATGAGAGGTAAACTGAAATATTGTTAAAAAACATATAAGACGCGAAGATCGGAAGTCTTCCTTAAGGAAAAGCTGTTAAAGCATCTTTATGAGATGTTGTAAGAGATTATTAAACAGTTGACTGAGGTTAAGTGTTGGATGGCGTGACGATACGCCGATTAGCTGATAGATAACAGGAGTACGCTTCTTTGAAAAAGTGATTGGATTTAGAAGAAATATAATTTAAGATATTAAATAAAAAATTATAATTCGACAGCACCTCTCTAATAGATATGGATGGATACGATACAGGGTGAATAGGGACAGGTTGGAAAATACTGAAAGGGCATGATATGTCAACGTAACTGAACAACTTTCAGTCAATAAAACTTTCCGAAATGAAAAAAAAATCGGCCTCTGCATAAAACTGTCCAATCGAGTTTGCAATCCGAGGGGAGGCCGATTTTTTTTTCTATTTCCGGAAAGTTCTATTTACAGAAAGTTGTTCAGTTACGTTGACTGATCATACATTTTTAGTATTTACCAACCTCCCATTACACCCAGTATAAAAAGTCACCAATATAAAAAGTTACAAGACATTCTTTGAAATATAATTCCACATGCTTATTAAAGCGTTTGTATAAAAAACCCACGAATACGGCATGTGGCAGGTGTCGCGTACAAAGTAGGGTCATACAAAGCACCGAAATCAGGGAACCACTCACCGTATATTATGAATACATACAGACGGGGAGAATGACAAAAATCATGGCAATACAACGTGATTTTTTATTCACCAGAAAAAAAGTAAGGAATGATTCTGCCCATGAAACTGAACAACTTTTCCCAAGGAACATAGGTCGAAATACGAAAATCAACTTTTGACCTCCCATAGAAACTGGATCAGCTGATAGCGCATTTTGTATGGAAGGTCAAATTTAGTTTTTCGTATTTCGACGTATGTTTCCTGGGAAAAGTTGTTTAGTTTCATGGGCAGAATCATCCCTTAATTTTTTTCTGGTGAATAAAAAATCATGCTGTACAATAATAATTGGTTTGTAATCTGACTCGACACAGTTAGGCACAGTAGTTTAGAACCTACCATTAAAATTTCGTCTATCAAATAATCATTTTTAAATAAAAACATGTCAAATAAGTTACAAATAAATTAAATAATAATAATTTCCATCAAAACAAAGAAACCGTCAATGAAACAGACCGCCCCAGGTCGCCCCCGGTCCAAAGGTGCCCATCACGCTACTAGCATTACCACGCTGTATCGCAATGGACAACCTCTGGACAAGAAACAAGCCAAGCGGGGGTCAAGACCTCTCTCCTTCAAATCAAATTATTTTTGGACCTCTGGCCAAATTTTTGTATGTTGCTCAGAATATGTATTTGAACAACTTT
Source organism: Athrips mouffetella (assembly GCA_947532105.1). Classification (NCBI taxonomy): domain Eukaryota; kingdom Metazoa; phylum Arthropoda; class Insecta; order Lepidoptera; family Gelechiidae; genus Athrips; species Athrips mouffetella. Next base: position 2,581,109 of record OX383976.1, on the reverse strand, counting down.
CCCAAAGAAACATGGGTCAAAAAACGAGAAAAAAATTGGTCCTCAAATACAAATCTTGTGCCGAAAACTTTTCCCGATTTTCGACCCATGTTCCTTTGGGAAAGTTTTGCAGATTCGTGTCTTGAGTAATATACTAAAATTTGAACAGGTGTCCAAAAATAACCCAATATTAAGTAGTGATACGGAACCCCTATGTATAGATATAGTTATACACCACGGTAAATATTTTCTCGAATCCTCTACTATTAAACGAGCAATATTTGTATATAAATTTGTACATAAAGGCTGTACCGAAAACTGAAAGGGCGTGCTCAGTCAACAAAACTGAACAATTTACCAAAGAAACATGTTGGAAAATGAAAAAATTTTTTGACATCTCCAAACAAATTGCCCACTCTGGTCGAACAGTTTATATGAAGAGGTCAAATTTTTTTTATTTCCCAATATGTGTTTCTTTGGGAAATTTGTTCAGTTTCGTTGACCGATCACGCCCTTTCAGTTTTCGGTACACCGACCCTTACACCCTGTATATTTGTATATATTTGTAATCGGTTTTTCGAAAACGGCTCTAATGATTTTGATAAAATTTACCATTCGGGGGTTTTCGGTAATGAAAAATTTATCTAGCTAGGTTTCATGTACGGAAAAATCGTTTACCCCGTGTTTTTAAGCATTTTTCAAAATACCGTGTTTTAGACAGAACCCTATAGCGCCATCTGTTGGCGGCTGGCATAGCTTCCTCACCCTATGATATTTTAATATTGAGGCGGCTATTATAGAGCAAAGCTCGGTCGACCAGGTAGGTACTATAATAAAATTCACTCGCGATGGTCTCGTAGGTGTCGCTACGAGATATCTACGAAACGTAGCGCCCGTAGCGAACTGCTACTGCCAAATGAGCTACTCCTTACTCAACTGAACGTCAAAACGTTCCATAGATTTTGTATGAAGTTTTTGAACGATGAAGTTAATATTTTTTGCCATTGGTTAGTAACAACATCCCATGGAACGGCCACTGCTGGACAGGGAGCTCACCCCAAAACTCCAGCAAAACGCGTGGTACCAGGAGGAGATTTATCATAGTCACCACGCTTGTAAACGTTGCGTTAGGTGACCGCTGTTGTTGATGACCCCAGTATGTAAGATGGTACGATACACAGAAAGATGCTGCTGCCCATCCTCCGCTTCATAAGCCCTTAGTCTCCTCTTACGACACCCACTGAAAATGGGTTGGTACTATTCTTTGCTGGCACCACATTGGGTACGCCACGGTAAATATTTTCTCGAATATAGTTGTCTCGTGATAATCTCGTAGATGTCGCTACGACACGTCTACGAAACGTAGCGCCCGTAGCGAACTGCTACCACACCCGGACACATCGAGCGCGAATATGAAATTTGAAAATGGAAGGTCGTGTAACCTCGCATATATTCAGTACAAAAGACCCTCAGAAGGACCACGAGAAACTCGCAGGCGCATGCGCGTGGGGGCTCGGGGTGGATTGCAAGGGGGCCGTTCTGTATTATTTTATCAGTGCTGCTACTGTCAAACCTCTTTATTGAACTTCAAAACCGAAATGTTCCTTAGATTGGTATGAAGTTTTTGTATGATGACTTCATTATTTTTGCCAACGTTTAGTTACTGTTTAACATTAAATCAATTGTTAAAAATATAAAAGTACACATAAAATTTTATATTATTTGCTTTTCAGCATGAGCATATGCTTTAGATTAACAACAAATAAAAAACTTTTTAACAAAAAAATAAAACCGCTTAAAAAACTGAAAAGCAAAAAATAATGTAGGCACTTTGGTAAGAGTTTTCTATTTTTATTTAGATGATGGTGAAGTTTTTCGTTTCCCATTTAGTCTAGGCAACGAAGCGGATCGTTGTATGAAGACCCCCGCATTAATTCCTCAGTCGATGAAACTTTGCTGAGGTATTACCTCAAACCTTCTATCCAAAAATAATCGGTACTTTTAATTTTACCATACAAAAATTATAAAAAATGTATAAAAAATTAAAAGTACCGATTTTTTTTGGATTTTTAGGGTTCCGTACCTCAAAAGAAAAAAACGGAGCCCTTATAGGATCACTTTGTTGTCCGTCTGTCTGTCTGTCTGTCTGTCTGTCTGTCTGTCTGTCTGTCAAGACCCTTTATCTCACGAACGGGTAAAGGTATCAGGTTGAAATTAATACCATATATTAGGATCCATGAACCACACAAGATCTGAAAATTTCAATTTTTTACAACGACGCAATCAAAAGATATGGCATTTTATGTCCTCATCTCCATACATTTATTCAAAAATGAAAAACCTACAGGGTACTCCCCGTTGACCTAAAATTATGAAATTTGGCAAGAAGCTAGGTCTCACAGTACAAATAATGGGAAAAGTCTGAAATAATTAAATATTACAACTTTTCTCACAACCAATGGTAACCAATTGTGGTGAGCTCCCGTTTCAAGAACATTCATATAAGAGAGGGGTCAAGTTGGATGGTTGCTGAGGCGATTTTTGTTTGAGTTCTATTTAAAAACGGGAACACTTACAAAATTGAAAATTGGTATGTTTATAGGACATATGCTATAAAATTACAACAAATAATAAAATTTGGTCAAGCGCGTGTCGGACTCAAAAAATCTAGCACATTAACTTACTGAAATTTCAACTAATACAATTATGTTTATGTGGTGGTACGGAACCCTCAGTGCGCGAGTCCGACTCGCACTTGGCCGGTTTTTTTTTATAGAAGGTTTGTCTCATATAGTGTAATACCCCGGCAAAGTTTCATCGACTGAGGAATTAATGCGGGGGTCAAATGCTTCGTTGCCTACACTAATTGATGGACAAAATAAAGGACTGGGTTAGCGGGAGTCAACAATCAACATATGCAGACAAATTTGCTTGGGTAGCACTATACAAACATTTAAATTTAGAGATGGATAGCCTTACTTGTTACTGACTGTACCTACCTACCAAAATTATTCCTGTTAAATAAAACTTCGATACAATCTTATGATAACACGATCTTGAGACCTCATCCTCCCACGCCTCTGCTTTTAAACCACTTCGCGATATTTACATAATTTACATATATTGACACGAAATGTATTAACATAATCTTCATATATTATGAAGTATTCAAATGTGAAGGGTGCTTAAAAGAAAACCTTGTTCGATGGATGAAAATCTTCTTATAGCAAAATAAATTATATTTCTTATGAAGAATGGATTATAGAATTGAATGCTTGCTGAAATATTGTTTATTTTTATAAGCTTTTATTTAGCTTCGCCTTTTGCGGTGTCTGTCTGTAACCAAATATTAAAAAGATTATAAAAAAAGTATCCGACTGAGATGAAAATTTGCATGCGTATGTAAATTGGATGACAATGCAACTTTGTTATGACTTGGAGCTGATCTGATGATGGAGATGATAAGTGGCCATAGAAACATGAGAAAATACCGCATTTCAGAAATCCTGCAGTGCCATCTGTTGGTGGGCAGCATGGCTTGCTCACCTGATAATATGTTAATGTTAAAACTACTCTTAGAGGTTTTTTTTTTTTAAGTAATTTGGGGAAATTTATCTAAGTTTAAACATACGAAGCAACGACTTAATTTCCGCGCAAGAAGCAACAATAACTTTTGTATGATACTGTAGTTTTGTACTCCATAGCAGAGGCGCCGTTTTCTGTGTTCAAACCTTACGTACGGTCAACCACACGTCAATGGAAACATTTGCAACTCTATTGCCATGCCATAAAGTCCAAAGTGCTTCTACTGACGTGTTCTTGGGCACACGTGGAAAAATATCTTAGGTTTGGGCTCGTCTGATTCTAGGTTCTGTAGATAGTTGTTTTAGTGTTTGATATCATAGCTACAAAACAAAAGTGTGTTTCATAATGAATTGGTTAGAGAGATGTTCCTTGATTATGAAACAGCAAGAAAGAAACAAAAAAAACCGGCCAAGTGCGAGTCGGACTCGCGCCCTAAGGGTTCCGTACCTATCTACCATATGATCATTATACTAAAAGCTTTTGCTCTTTGACTTTAAAAACTCCGCGACCATCCAACTTGACCCCTCTCTTATAGAAAAGTTCTTGAAACGGGTGCTCATCTTAATTGGTTACTATTAGTTGGGAGAAATATTGAAATATTTAATGATTTTAGACTTTTCCCTTCATTTGTGCTGTGAGACCTACCTTCTTGCCAAATTTCATAATTTTAGGTCAACGGGAAGTTGTCTCTAGGTTTTGCTTTAGTGCATAAATGTATGGAGATGAGGACATAAAAAGCCATATCTTTTGATAGCGTGGTTGAATAAAATTGAAATATTTCAGATCTTGTGTGTTCATGGACCTTAATAATCGTTATCAATTTCAGCCTGATACCTTTACCCGTTCGTGAGAAAAAGGGTATTGACAGGCAGACAGACAGACGGACAACAAAGTGATCCTATAAGGGTTCCGTTTTTTTTTTTTGAGGTGCGGAACCCTACAAAAGAGGGATAAAACGCTTTATTTAGGTACTAAATTCCGTAAGGAGTCTACTTCTGTCCTGGGAGCTTCTTCCGTAATTTCATATTAAAAATGCTTGTTACATTACTGAGGGGAAACACCATAGTCACCACACATAATAATGCAAATTTTATAGTAATATAATAGAACATTATGAATGTACAAAAATTTTATAAACGAAAGATCAACCAAGTGAATTATTTTCAATAACGATAAATTTGCAATTCAAAATGAAATCAATTTTGAGGAAGAAAAATGAATTGAGGAAAATTTATATCATTTACATAGATAATTACCGGCTGGCAGTAAATTACGATATTTTATATTTAAAATATTAATAAAAAGCGTTGAAATTCTATAGGAACACCGGAAGAAATCGGGTCAAATGCTCACTTATAGTACATAATAAATAAAGCTTATACTTACTATGTTGTTTAAGCTTTTTTAGGGTTCCGTATCCAAAGAGTGAAAAACGGGACCATATTAATACGCCCCCGATGTCTATCTGTCTCTCAGCGCGCTGTATCTCATGAACCGTAATAGGCAGACAGTTAAAATTTTCACAAATTATGTATTTCTGTTGCCCCCTATAACAACAAAGTACCTGGGCGACCGAGCTTCACTCTATAATAGCCGCCTCAACTTTAAAATATCAGCCGGTGAGCAAGCTAAGCTACCCGCCAACAGATGGCGCTGTAGGTTTTTTGTCTAAAACGCAAATGCTTAAAAACACGGAGAAAACGAATTTTCTCAGACATGAGACCTAACTAGATCAATTTTCACCCCCGAAAACCCCCGTATGGTAAATTTCATCGAAATCGTTAGAGCCGTTTTCGAGAATCCGATTACAAATATAAATATTTATGTATATACAAATATTGCTCGTTTAATAGTATAGGATGATAATAAAAAAATATTAAGGGGGACGTAAATAATATAGCTTGATTAGAATGAAACTAGAGCGAAAGAACTAGAGAGAAACTATGCGCAAGAGCAGGTTGGGTAGATACGTGTCTCTATCGCTCCAATATCTTACGCATCGCTCCGTCCTGCGCTCACACTTCTGTCATTCTGATCAACCTATATTATTTCGACTATAAATCTTTAATTTAAAAAACCTACTTACAATCATTCTCTTAGTGTTTCTTGTAAAAAAATCGTGGCGTTACAAAGGTGTAGTGAATCGAGGAGTGGTAATAATGTTGAAAGGTTTGCACGGCTGATCGCCCCCGCCGAACGAATTCTAAAGGGAGCTCGAACAAAGAACGGGCCTCGTTGAACAGACCTGAACCATTGATATGATAGGTAAGAACTTGAATCACATTAAATCTTAAAATATACCGGTGAATCTTAGGCCGTCCGCTAAATTCGCGCGGGCGTACGCAGCGGGTGGCATGTCTCAGCATTCACTGCGTGCCACACACGCGCATACATAACTTTCTTACTAAGCACGCAGTGAATGCCGAGACATGCCACCAGCTCCGTGCGCCTGCGCCCGCGTAAGTTTCTAACAAAGGGCAGAATGCGCGTGCTAGAACGAAGGGGATTCGCGCTGTTTTACGTTTTTCGCTCATTTTTGCATTTTTCTCAAAATCTGTACCCATAATATTAATTATAAAACAGCTATATTATTATGCATAATATATTGAACAATGTGTAAAAGTTTTGGCATCATAGAAAAATGGGTACTTAAGAAAAACGGTTTAAAAGCAAAAAGCAGAGGTAACTTTGGATTTTTTTTATGGCGTACAAAATATATTTAATCGTGTTTCAGAGTCGGCCATATTATTGTTAAGATGCTTAATTATCACATAATTTTTTTTTCACGGCCATATATTCATCACTTTTCGTGAAAACCTGCTAAAGTGAAGCGTATTTAGCTCTTATCAGCCCCTTAATGACTCGAACTAAAGCAATACTCATAAGATTTTGCCTTGGGATTTTGCTATATTAGCTGGTAAATGTCATGTCAAATGTATTAGACATTTGACAAGATAAGGTCGATGTTTCCTGTTTGGCTGTTGATTTTCTTTAATGTATTTCAATGGTCGTAATACTGCCCCTTAACACTCGATAAAGATAGGAACGCTTCATTTAGCTTGGGGGTTTTTAATGCATTTAAGTAATTACACTTTTGTGCTATGCTCAATGTGTATGGTAAATCAATTTGATTTAATTGGATTCGGACTTAGGATCAATTTTGTTGTAACAAGTGCACGACTTGAGAACCAACAACTTCTGTAGTTATTTTTATCACTTTTCATTTTACCTAAATTTTTACATATGTCACGCAAAGGCAACTTTTGTCTTGTAGTCTTTTAGACATTTTTAATTTTAACCTAAAATCCAAGAGTTGTAAAAAAAATTAAAAATCTATTTTGGAATAAACAAGTAAAGCCGAGCAAACTCGACCTAGTAACAACAATTTTACACTTTGCCCCCTCCCCATTATTATTGTAAAGACGAGCTTTATTCGGGACCCTTTACAATAATAATAATAACAAAAAGAAAAAAATAATTTCCAATAAAGTTGAACAATCATATTCTAAAACTTTTACAAATTTCAAGTCAACGATATACAAGTGTAACAGACACACAGACGGACAGACGAAGTCGGACCATAAGGGTTCGGTTACTCGTATTACCCTTTTTGGTTCAGAACTCTAAAAAGTGCTTGGAAGAAAAAATTTCCGTGCGCCGGTTCAGGCGGGCCCTAACGGGCGGGATATTTCACTGGGATACCATGGCGGCGCAACCAGTCGCGCCACTGTGGTGTCCGTAACTAGACACCAGTAAAGACACCAGAGTCACCACACCCTGCGGCCACAGTATTAAGGGCTATATTTCACTGGGAGTGGTAGTGCGACCAGCATCCGAGCCGATGGCGCCGCCAAATTGGTTGCGCAACCAAACGGACACCAGGTGAGTAACTCTCTATAGAGCTGTATACATTTTGTTGGTAGCGGCGACTGGTTGCGCCGCCACGGTGTCCCAGTGAAATATCGGCCTAACTCTTTGTGTTCTATCACCTTTCGAGTGATTCTTTGAGAGCAACAACGAAATCTTCAAAGAACATATTTTATGATAATATTGGCAACACTGTCAAGCTGTAATACGGGTTGACCAACCCATTAGAGGTCCAAAAACTGTGCCATTACTATTCATGACGCCACAGCCACCCTTCTCTGGTCCCATTAATGCTGAATTTACTTTTTAACCCTTTCAGGGGCTTTCGACGGCGGAATCATATAAATATTTACAACTAGGGATGCCAAAAATGTGAACGACGTGCGACTTGACATGTGTTTCGTTTCAGACGAAAATAGCACGGCCTATTTGGATGAAAACGTATATTGATGATATTTCCTTTTTATTTTCACCTCTTTGGACATTAAATTCGTAGCGTTGTAATAAAACCACATACCACACGCCGCAGGGAGAGGTTCCATCCACATCACTTGGACAAATGACAATTGGCGTTGCAACACAACGCGGTTTGCGCGATCATATCTCTTGCGCACATCCAGGATGTGGAACGATCTTCCCCCTGCGGTTCTCCCTGGTAGTTACGACATGGGTTCATTCAAAAAGCGGGTTAACAAACTTCTCAAAGGCCGGCAACGCACTAGTATCACCCCCCCAGGTGTTGCAAGTGTCAATGGGCGGCAGTGACACTTACCATCAGGTGAGCTAACTGCTCGTTTGCCTGCTCTAACATAAAAAAAACCGGTCAAGTGCGAGTCGGACTCGCGCGCCGAGGGTTCCGATATACTTTTTGTATTTTTGGAAGCAATAAAGTCCATTTTTAGGACCGCAAAACTAAATTTGTTTGTAAAGGTTATTTGCAGATTTCTAAAAAACTGTGCAACTTAGAAACATCGTTTTATTTTTGCTGTAATGTTTACATAAACGTATGTTAACTGTAATTAATTCAGATTTTTCCTTTCACAAACTTCGGAGATAAGGGGGGGGGGGGGAAATGGTATTTTTTTGTCATTTTTCGTCATAACTTGAAAACTGAGAGACGTAAAGAAAATCAAAAATATATATATTACAATGTACAAATTCCAAACTTCAGGTCGATAGCACGAGTGGTTGCTGAGATATAGAGGTGTGACAGACAGACGGACAGACTGACAGACAAAGTCGCACCATAAGGGTTCCTTTTTTTACCATTTTGGTATCGGAACCCTAAAAAGAACTGGCTTAGTGCGAGTCGGACTCGGGCACCGAGCGTCATGTACCACTGATATAAATACGCGCGAGTCCGACTCGTTTACGAGTACTCGTATAGTCTAGTCACAGTTTATAGTCTAGTGGTCAATTTCCTGCTAACTTTTCTTACCATGACCTTATTTATTTATCCTATAAAATCAAACCTCCTCGGCGTAGACCTAAATTCCTGTTCCGTCGTAGTTTTAGGGGTATTGATTTGGAGGCTTTGAGGCGCGATGCGTCTAATATTGATTGGACTCCGGTCCTCGCGGCTGACCACGTTGACGTGAAAGTCCAGGAATTGCAGGCAATCATTCTACTACTTTACAACACTCATGCACCGATCAAACGTGTGAAAATCAGGCATGATCCCGCGCCTTGGCTCACTCAGGATATAAAAGACTGGATGGCTAGGCGCGATAAAGCTAAAAGACGGTTTCGGAATCTCCCATCTGATCAGAACTTGGCAAGGTACAAGTATCTGCGGAACTATTGTAGTCGACTGTGTAGAGATGCAAAGAGACGCCACATCCACAACTCCATCGAAAATTCCGATCCCGGGCAAGTGTGGAAATTCCTCAGGACCCTGGGTATCGGGAAATTTTCCTCTCCTTCTGAAATTCTTGTCGATCTTAATGCACTTAATATTCACTTCTCTACCCCACCTGTGTGTTTAGACAATCTTGTCAAAGCTAACACTATCTCACAAATAAGTAACCAACCCCTACCATTTTGTTCTTCCTTTCACTTTACCACTGTAGCCGAAGATGACGTTAGAAAGCACATTCTTTCAATCACCTCTACTGCTGTGGGCAATGACAATCTGTGTTCCCGAATGATATCCCTTATCCTCCCTGAACTCTTACCTATCCTCACTCATGTTTTTAATCACTCCCTGGTAACTAGTACCTTTCCTTCAGTTTGGAAACTTGCAAACGTAATCCCTCTTCCTAAAACCGCCAATCCTACTTCCTTCTCACAGTTTCGCCCGATATCTATCCTACCATTCCTCTCCAAAGTCCTCGAGCACATTGTCCATAAGCAGTTAGTTGATCACATAGCATCAAATTGTCTTCTCTCTACATTTCAGTCTGGCTTTCGGCCAGGCCATAGCACGGTTACTGCACTACTGAAAGTCACTGACGATATCCGTCATGCCATGGAGAATAGGACTGTGACTATTCTTGTGTTACTTGATTTCAGTAGTGCTTTCAACTCTGTAGACTTTGATGTTCTTCTTGCCATTCTTCGCTCTCTCAACATTTCGTCTTCGGCTGCAGCTTGGTTTGATTCTTATCTCCGCGGTCGGTCGCAGCGGGTCCGCCTTGATGAGGCTTCCTCAGACTGGTGTGATCTCGCTGCGGGTGTGCCTCAGGGTGGTGTTCTCTCTCCACTTCTCTTTTCCGTCTTCATTAATACTGTTACATCAGTCATCTCATCTAACTTCCATCTCTATGCAGACGATTTGCAAATCTACCGCAGCTGCAACGTCACGGATATCTACGGTGCCATTGAGAGCCTTAATGAAGACCTTAAACGCATCGCTAACTGGGCTGAATCTTTTGGTCTGCTAGTTAACCCAAGTAAATCGCAGGCTATGATTATCGGCAGCCCATATATGAGTAGGCAATTAGATCCAGTTTGCCCTCCAGTTCTTTACAACGGCACCTCCATCACCTTTTCAAAAACTGCAAGAAACCTTGGTCTGGTCATGGATTGCAACCTTTCTTGGGACGCTCACGTGAACGAGGTCAGTCGTAAATTGCATTTTTCATTGCATTCTCTCAAACGCCTTCAAAGTTTTTTACCCCTGAAGACTAAAATTTCCCTTGCCCATTCTCTCCTATTACCAATCCTTGACTACGCCGACTCATGCTATTTGGACGTCACTGAGGAGCGATTAAATAAGCTTGAGCGCCTCCAAAACTTGTGCATTCGATTTATTTTCGGATTGCGCAAGTACGACCACGTGTCTCACTTTCGTTCACAGCTCAAGTGGCTCCCAATTCGTTTTCGCAGGAATACACATATCCTTTCTCTCCTCTATACCATTCTGTACAATCCCTCGTGCCCGTCTTATTTACGTGAGCGTTTTTGTTTCTCTCGGTCACAAGTTGAGCCTTGCCGCCCCAGCGTCAGGACTAACTTGTGTATCGCCTCCCACCACTCCGATTTCTATTCCTACTCCTTCACTGTTCATGCGGCTAGGCTGTGGAACTCCCTCCCACACACTGTTCGCGATAGTCCCTCTATCGCTATCTTTAAAAAAACCGGCCAAGTGCGAGTCGGACTCGCGCACTGAGGGTTCCGTACCACCACATAAACATAATTGTATTAGTTGAAATTTCAGTAAGTTAATGTGCTAGATTTTTTGAGTCCGACACGCGCTTGACCAAATTTTATTATTTGTTGTAATTTTATAGCATATGTCCTATAAACATACCAATTTTCAATTTTGTAAGTGTTCCCGTTTTTAAATAGAACTCAAACAAAAATCGCCTCAGCAACCATCCAACTTGACCCCTCTCTTATATGAATGTTCTTGAAACGGGAGCTCACCACAATTGGTTACCATTGGTTGTGAGAAAAGTTGTAATATTTAATTATTTCAGACTTTTCCCATTATTTGTACTGTGAGACCTAGCTTCTTGCCAAATTTCATAATTTTAGGTCAACGGGGAGTACCCTGTAGGTTTTTCATTTTTGAATAAATGTATGGAGATGAGGACATAAAATGCCATATCTTTTGATTGCGTCGTTGTAAAAAATTGAAATTTTCAGATCTTGTGTGGTTCATGGATCCTAATATATGGTATTAATTTCAACCTGATACCTTTACCCGTTCGTGAGATAAAGGGTCTTGACAGACAGACAGACAGACAGACAGACAGACAGACAGACAGACGGACAACAAAGTGATCCTATAAGGGCTCCGTTTTTTTCTTTTGAGGTACGGAACCCTAAAAACGAGTCAAAGAGCACTATCTTTCCCTGTCTTAGTTAGCCATATATTTATTTATTAGTTAGGTATTATTTATGTATAATATCATAACATAATATGTATTTTATACATACAAATATATACAAATATATATCATATATTTATTATTATTATTTTTTTTAATTTGTGTAGAAGGTTTATATATTTTAATTAGATACCTATGTGTAATTTATTATTGTTACTTTTATGTATAATTTTTGAGTTTGCGCATGATCTATCTGCCTTCTCCAATACTATTCACGCTCGCCTAGGTCTGCTGGAAGACATTTCTTTAGTGAAATAAGTAGTACCTGTTGTGTCGTCTTTTTATATGTATTGTCCATTGTGTTTTCTTGTGTGCAATAAATTATAAATAATAAAATAAATAATAAATAATTTATTGTGTTCCGTAGTCAACCTTATAGTTTCGACATGTCTGTCTGCCTGTCCGCGGCTTAGCTCAGTGATTCTTAGTACTAGTAAGCTGTAATTTGGTATGGTTACACATTTTAATCACGTCGACAATGCAGTATATTAAAATATAGAAAATAAAATGCAGTTTACACATAAAGCGGGGATAAACATTCTTTATCTCGTCGACCCCATAGTGTGCGGTATTAAAAGATAGGTCTTTTAAAAATATAGTGAGTTTGCAAATACTACTTTTCAATATAGGGATACGTTTGCGAAATATTTAGCTTAGAAGCGCAAATTTTTGTTAGTCAAGTTCAATCTTAGCCTATACTTTAAAAGGTTAATAAATAATAGCAGATTATTTTATGTACGTGCGATTTTGTGTAGGTGTGTTCATATAAGCAGATAGCAGCAACCAACCCGCGTCGCTTTTTCCTAGTACTGATTTTCCATACCCTATAGTTGTCTGAAAGAGATGGCTACTTTTTTTTTAATTATTTTCAATGGGCTTACTCTTGACCTCGATCTAGTCTTTAAGACAGAGATGAGGTCGACGATGGAACGAGCTTGCCCAGAAGAAGCCTATTCACTCGCGACTTGAATAGATTCGGGTTGTATGAACTCGGGAACAATAAGACCGCTTTTTTGCATTATGGTTTCATTATTCTCTTGTATTGTTTTTCGTTCTTTTGGTATGAAATAAAGTATATTCTGCTTCGTAATTTAATTGTTGACAACATTTTCAACACATCACTATCTTTAATCCTACAAAACTCACGAGAAACTAAATTAAACTTTACAAACATTAGTTATAAAGTCAATTTTAATTTGCAAGAAGAAGCGCTTCCTGTTTGTATCCAGAGCATGTTCAAGTGAGTTTGCCGCTTTTTTTCGTACATTGCTTAATCGTTTAAAATTTGATCACTTGCACGGGAAAACAAAGCGGCATTGTACACACGGCCGCACATCGGTAGAAACACTTTTGGACCTTATGGCGTGGTAATAGAGTTGAAAAAGTTTTTACCGACAAGCGGTTGACCCGTACGTAAAATCGTGGCAAAAATCGCAGAGAATACGCGTAGGTACTGTACCACACTCATATTTATTTTTCACTAAAAATAGGATAGGATTATTCTTGGAGAATATAATATACCTCTAAAGCACCGAACAAAAATCTGAGGAATAGAAAATAACATACATACATACATACATAATATCACGCCATTTTCCCGTCGGGGTAGGCAGATACCACAGTCCTTCACCTGCTACGAACATGACATACTTCCCTTGCTTCCTGTACTTTCATCAATCCTTTCATACATGCTTGTCTGTTTAAGGTACTCCTACCTTTAATCTGGCCTTTATTCAGACTACTTCTGTGACTGATCTCGATACTTAATACTTTTGAGTAAAAAATTATAGAGTCCGTCATATACATATTCTGTATGAGCTAGTGAAATGTATCGCGTAACCCAGTCGCCTATACTAGTCGGTCAAAAAACTCAATTAATTTTTACAAAAATCAAGAAATCTTTAAAAATAATGTTTCAGTATAAACTTTGTTTGCGAAAGTGAAAATATATCTTTTTAGGGTTCCGTACCTCAAAAGAAAAAAACGGAACCCTTATAGGATCACTTTGTTGTCCGTCTGTCTGTCTGTCTGTCTGTCTGTCCGTCTGTCTGTCTGTGAAGACCCTTTATCTCACGAACGGGTAGAGTTATCAGGTTGAAATTAATACCACATATTAGGATTAATGAACCACACAAGATCTGAAAATTTAAATTTTTTACAATGACGCAATCAAAAGATATGGCATTTTATGTCCTCATCTCCATACATTTATCCAAAAATGCAAAACCTACAGGGTACTTCCCGTTGACCTAAAATTATGAAATTTGGCAAGAAGCTAGGTCTCACAGTACAAATAATGGGAAAAGTCTGAAATCATTAAATATTACAACTTTTCTCACAACTAATGGTAACCAATTGTGGTGAGCTCCCGTTTCAAGAACATTCATATAAGAGAGGGGTCAAGTTGGATGGTCGCTGAGGCGATTTTTGTTTTAGTTCTATTTAAAAACGGGAACACTTACAAACTTGAAAATTGGTATGTTTATAGTGCATAAGCTATAAAATAACAACAAATAATAAAATTTGGTCAAGCGCGTGTCGAAATTTCAACTAATACAATTATGTTTATGAGGTGGTACGGAACCCTCAGTGCGCGAGTCCGACTTGCACTTGGCCGGTTTTTTTTTTTACTTGTGAATTGATGATTAATACTAAGAACGAAAGCGTAAATAATCCGTAATAGCCATTTTATGCGTGATTTTTAACACCGTTTTTTCCTGAATGGTAAGTGTTTTCACCAGAAAAACTGTGGTAGTAACATTTATTAGTCCCATGTCACATATTTCTTAAAGAGAAAGATAAAAAAATACTTTTTAGGATTTGATAAAAATCCATACATTTTAGTATGGAGGTCCCTCGAAGTGATACGCTTCTGGCTCCCTCCATAGCAGAAAGTTCTGCTACTTAAACCTCCTTGTTTATTTCTGTTGATTTCAATATGAGTCGTATAAACTACTAAAAGAGAAATACACTGAATACTTTATTAAAATAAAAGAAATTTGAATTTTATTTTTGGCTTTGAAAAGCTGAGATTAAAATAAATATTCAGATACAATTATATGTAATTTAAAACTTGTACTCAATTTAAAAACCTTTGTACTTTAAATAAGTTCAAACACAAAGCATAAATTAAGAACAAAGTTTGTAGAAATCACAAAACTAATTCAGATATGTCTTTGGCTCTCGCTCAATTTGTAAAGCCTTTAAACCTAAATCCTAAACTAACTTAAAAGGTAGCAAAACACTAAGCTAAAAAGGGTGAAATTGATGTCCAACATTAAGTTAGATAAATTTGCCTAAAATGATAACAGCACTATTTATCACTTGAGCAACAAAAACTTATTACATTACTAAAATAGTACGAGAGCCAAAACAAAGATATTTGGTAATATAATTATGTTTGATTTATTATCGGGTCTTATACTTAATCAGAATAAATAAGAAGAAAAAAAGAAATAAAAATATATGTCGGTAAAGTGATCTAGCGACATTAATCACTTGCATCGCTGCCGTTGACCTATTGTATCAGGACTGTTTACTCGAAGAATCAAGGCTGACTTATGCCAATTTTTCCGCAAATTGTATCCGTGACCCGGAGTCCATAGATTGGAAGGTCACTGATTTGTAGCTTTCATGTCGATTGCGTGGACAGATCTAATGCAAACAATATTTGTAGCTTGCATGCAATTGTCGCCGCTGTGGACAGTGAACCTTAACTGCCTTTTACGACACCACCGAGAAACGAGATGGTATTATCATTTAGCCGGGAGCGCACAGATTACGGTCGACAAGGGTACGTTCCATAATAGTTATTTTTTAACCTACTAGCAACCACCACTGTCTTATTAGTGGTAAGTTTGACACTAATAAGACAGCAAAGGGCGTTGCATACTCTGAGAACTAAGATGGTATGTCTTGTGCCAATAATTTTACTAGCTTTCTTACCCTTCAAACTGAAACACAGCAGTGCAAACACTGCTATGCTGCTTTACGGCAGAAAAAGGCAAGGTGGTGGTACTTCTTCCCTAGACGGAATTTGCACAAAAACCTTCGAATATTGTATAAACAATGTAATATTGGATTAAAATCTGAAACCTAAAACCTGATTTTAGCCGTCAGGTTGGAATTTTCGAAGTACCGTCAAATATTAAACTCTCGGAGCGGTGAAGTCATAATGAATTTGTGTCACCTCTTCCGCCTGCTAGCATCGCTTCGCTCTGAAGATGTGTGTAAACCACCGCCATACAAAATTTAGAACGTCCTTCCTATTTTCTTGAAAACATCCCTCTTTAAGGTAATTTAAATTTAAATCGTGCAAGCACATAGTATATCTTAGATATAAAAACCGGTCAAGAGCGAGTCAGACTCACGCACCGACGGTTCTGTAGTCGCTTGAGACGCGCAGTCGCTTGTAAGTGTTTCCGTTTTCACGATAGAGCTAACACAAAATAAAACACGTTATGTATGGGATTCCCCTTATTTAAAAATTTTCATTGTTTTTTGTTTTATTATTTGTTAGGTAATCCGCCATAAAAGCATTTATTGTCAACCAAACAGCTACGACGGGTCAAACATTTAAACATTTTGATTTCTTTTTCTTCATTTCTTATATTATCAATATTTTAATGAGCCGGTTTTTAATAAAGAAAAACTAGTTTTAATTTTCTTGATTGATAGCGTTGTTGTAGGAAAATTTAAATGTCTACTTATTTTTCCTATCTGTTGTAAGTGTTGTCTAAGAGGTTTATTTACTTCATGCTTCATCTATGACAGATTTATTTTAAGTTCTTTAGCAACTGTCTTCAGAGCCATCTATCGACACCTTTTAATACTCATTTGACGCTAAGCGGCGAAACCGGCTCATTGACATTGCTAGAGGCCCAGAGTCAAAGAGTTTTAGCTTTAAAAATGGTGGTTGTAGCTCTTTGCTCTTCCCAGGAAGTCTCCAGTTTTCTTTCTTGTATGTATAAATAATAATCAATATTTTTTCTTACAACTTTGCAAATTTCTAAAATATAAATAGAGGTAAGCGTCCAGAAATTTCGTTCTTCAAAGAATCTCGTTATAGCTTTGTAGTTATTTTATTTTGTATGGAAACGTTTTGAAGTCGGTAATCATAACTGCGTTCTCGTTTCTAGCAGCTTCTAGTTGAAGAGTGTTCGTTCAGCTAACGTTATATTTGTACTGGAGCTATACCAGCTCTGCAATAGATATGTTGTTGATTTTGGACTAGACGGTGAAATAACGAATTTGGTTTGGTTATATGCAGATGATACTTTTGATATAACTGTTTTTTATAGTTATAAGGATGCTGTACAGGCTATATATATTTTTTTCATTTAGAATTTTCTATAACTCAAACTTAAAATAGTTTATTCATTGTTGGATATTAATATCTCTTAATGACGTCAGCTAACCTACATCGCTTCACAAATAAATTGGCGCCATGGTGGAAAAAAAAGAAGGGACAATTAAAACTCATGCGCTCTTTTAAATATGTGGACGTCTTTCGGCTGATATGATGATGATGATGATGATACAGGGTTGATTTAAAATTGAAAATAAAAGTATTTTTTTTTGTACAATAAACATAAGTCAATTTGAATTTTGAATTAGCCTGTTAGAACCAAAGCCTAATCCCACGGATTTTTCTCTTCTAGATTTTCAAATTGTCAATGATTTCTTCTTTAAGTTGAAATATTTTTCCATTTACATATTTACCTGTATCATTCATACCTACCCCTATCAGTTTGGCCATTTTGTATAAATATATCTACATAAAGAGTATTTGATTGTTATTTCTTCTCAGCAGATACTCGTATTATTAAGGGAACTCCACATTCTCCACAACACAACACTTGAACTAATAGTAAACGAAAGAATTTTTTTTATGTTTCAAGTAAGCAAACGAGCAGGTGGGCAAACTGATGGTAAGTTGCCACCAACGCCCAAAGCACCCACTATCTTATCAGTGGCATATTTTGACACTAATAGGACTGCAAAGCGCTTTGCTCTCTTAGAGAACTAAGATGGTATGTCTCATGTGCCGGTAATTTCACTGGCTCCCTTACCCGTCGAATTGAAACACAGCAGTCAAACACTGCCGCTTCACAGCAGAAATAGGCAAGGTATGGTGTTACCTCCCCAGACGGACTTTGCACAAGAGCCCAACCACTTCTAAACTGTACTAAGTAAGAGAGAGTTAAGATATATCTACATCGCAAATCTTTTGCAAAAATCTATCTAAAATATCTTACAAAATATTTTTGGGTATTTCGTACGAAATAGAATGTTTAGTTAGAAGTTTCACCGACAAAAAGCATTACTGTTACGTTTGAAAGACAATATTTGCGTTTAGCTCCTGGTCTATCTTCAGCTCAGACACTCAAGTGTCACGGTGTAGATTGTAGCACAAGTTTATACGTTCCCAAGTTAAATAATGTGAGTAAATTACATCCAGGCTCCCGCACTACAGTGTTGCCACATTCGAATTAAATATGATTTCCAAGAAAATTTTTGTATGTTATCTACCCACTATAAGGGGTGACCTACTGCTGGTCAAATACAGAAGAACTGGGCGACCGAGCTTCGCTCTATAATAGCCGCCTCAATATTAAAATATCGGGTGAGTAGGCTATGCTACCCGCCAACAGATGGCACTGTAGTTCAATCATGAAACTTTAAAATAACAATATCTAGATTTTAAAAAACTTTTTCAATTTTTTTTTACAAGAATAGATTTATTTTAATAAAAATCAGTTGGGGTGTATGAGGGTTTTGCTTGTTCCATTAACACGTTGTATAAGGTCCTAATGAAATAGTGAACAAAAATTTTGTGTGTTACTCAGACCATGAAACTGAACAACTTTCCCCAAATAACATAGGTCGAAATACGAAAAACAATTTTTGACCTCCCATAGAAACTGCAACAGCTGATATCGCATTTTGTATGGGAGGTCAAATTTGGCTTTTCGTATTTCGACCTATGTTCCTTGGGAAAAGTTGTTCAGTTTCATGGTCTGAGTTATATACTAAAATTATGTTCACTATTTCATTAGGACCTTATATATACAAGTATTGCTCGTTTAATAGCACAGGATAATGAGAAACTCACTGCAAATATAACAATCGTATCGACGTGAAAATTTCATATCACGTCGGGGTCACGTGGGGTCACCACTTTTTCGTAAATTTTAAGCAGGTTAAATGAAGAACGCCAAATAGTTTTGAGGCCAAATTATTAGTACGAGTACAAACTTCTTATAAAACGGTTACATTTTGATAGTCTGAACTGTGCGGCGGCGGGCGAGAGACGACTAGCGTCGCTGTAAGGTTCTGGAAGTGGTAAATACTTATGTTGACTATTAAACACGTATCCCTATACTTCCAATAAAAACTTAAAAAAATCCAGTCAAGTGTGAGTCGGACTACAATGCTAATGTTTAGTCCGACTAGCTCTTAACCGGGTTTTTGTCGTTGGACTCTAATCAAACTAAATTGAGTTTCAGTAACTGTAAGGAGTTTCACTGTCATTACATTATCTTCAGAAAAATATCTCGCTTTTGATTTTCTACCATTTGGCAACACTAAACTAGACAAATATTATCTGGTAACATCAACATTATCACGTGCAAAACATGTATTTACATTGGTATAATGAAATTGTCAGTTTGAAAAATAGGGTAGCGCTCGAAGCTAAATGCTTCCGCTTTTCACCATAACATCCCATGAAACGTCCACTGTAGGACAGGAAGCTACCTCTAGATCTCCAGCAATAACGCGTGGTGCCTAGGAGGGGATTTACCATAGTCACCACGCTTGTAAGGGTTGTGGCTGGCAACCGCTGTTGTTGGTGACCGCAGTATGTAAGATGGTACGATACACAGAAAGATCCTCCGGTAAATAAACCACCCACGGGTAGAGAGGTGTTGGTACTATAGTTTACTGGCACCACACGGGTTACCTTTAACCTAACCTATAATATCCTGAACTTGGTCATGAAACATTTGCCGAGGCCTTCCCCTTCCAATGTTTCCATTCACTCTCATCTGGAAGGTCTTTTTCGTCAATCTTCGTTCATTCATCTTCTAACTTCTTAATCTTATAATTAAACCATCTCAATATTCCTTTCTTAATTTTAGTCAGTACGTCTTTTTTTACGCCACAACGTTCTCTTATTTTCTTATTCCGTTACTCATATTTATATAATTCATTTTCTGTATACAACCAAACCATCTCAGCATTTCTAATTCAAATTTAGTTATCACATCTTTTACGCCACAACGTTCTTTTATCACAGTATTTCTATAAATCCTGTCACTCAATTTCACACCAATCATACCCCTTAACTCTCTCATTTGACATTTATGACATTTCTGCCATCCTCTGATTAACTCTTCACCCAACTAGTTTTGTATACATACAATTTCCACCTAAGTATATATTTTGCGTTTCCGTAATCCCTCTTTTTTTTATTTTTTAGGGTTCCGTACCTCAAAATAAAAAAACGGAACCCTTATAGGATCACTTTGTTGTCCGTCTGTCTGTCTGTCAAGACCCTTTTTCTCACGAACGAGAAGAGGTATCAGGTTGAAATTGATAACGAATATTAAGGTCCATAAACCACACAAGATCTGAAAATTTAATTTTTTTACAACGACGCAATCAAAAGATATGGCTTTCTATGTCCTCATTTCCATACATTTATGCAATAAAGCAAAACCTACAGGGTACTTTCCGTTGACCTAAAATTATGAAATTTGGCAAGAAGCTAGGTCTCACAGTACAAATAAAGGGAAAAGTCTAAAATCATTAAATATTTCTCACAACTAATAGTAACCAATTAAGGTAAGCTCCCGTTTCAAGAACTTTTCTATAAAAGAGGGGCCAAGTTGGATGGTCGCGGAGTTTTTAAAATCAAAGAGCAAAAGCTTTTAGTATATCATATGGTAGATAGGTACGGAACCCTTAGGGCGCGAGTCCGACTCGCACCTGGTCGGTTTTTTTTTTATTGATGGTCCACAAAACTGGATACAACACATAGGCGTTGTGCCCTTCTTGATGCAGACACAGCATGCAAAAGTAATAACAATATGAAAGTGGCCGGAGTAGCCAGCCGTTACACTAATACTAACTTATTAACTTAAATAATAATTGAGTAGTACTTTACTTTTACCGTTGTTTTACAAACAGCGCAATTGGTTTTTGAAGGAGGCTAGACAACCAGAAAATATATCAATTTGATTACGGATACCCTCATATGAAGTACAAATACGATGAAGAGGTGAGTGATGACCAAGAACTGTCCGACAGAGAGGCAGATTAAAGCATTTACGATTCTGCAACCGACTGTAAGCTCTCGGGACATTGATGTTAAGCTGTTCTAATACATCAGGGACATCCACAAAACCATGTATTAACTTAAACAGTAGAAGCAAATCAGCTTGCTTACGGCGATCTTTGAGGGATGCAATATGAAAATGAGTCAGACGAGATTCGTATGACTGCAAGAGATGACACTTGTTGACGGTGAAAGTCAATCGGTACACAAAACGCTTCTGAATACGTTCTTTTCACACATCCTCTTTTTTTAGCGTTTTAAATTTTTATTTACTGACACACAACAACAAATTCCAAATTCCTTACTAACACAGTACTTTGCAAATTACACATTTGATTAGTTCTAGTTTTTATGTAATTGTCTTTTGTTTTTTATTTTATAATTAAGTATAATATTGTTTTGGGTTTACAAATTATAATGTAGCCATCCATATGTTTTTGATCATCTGAACTCTAAAAATGATTCCAGCTGAAAATCAGCACCTTAGCCTTTGGATTTGGCATGTGCTGAGCTGGAGGCCTATTTAGCTGTTTTTTTTAATGTATTTACACTTATGTTTTTGTTTTTCTTTTGAATGCTAAATAAATATTATTTCTTTCTTTCTATTTCTGCAGCATTAATTCTAGGTTTTTATTGTCACTTCTTTTTTTTCCCACCATGGCGCCACGTAATGATAACGATCCAACAATGAATAAACAATTTTGACTTTGACTTCTTTCATGCGTCTTCTGTCATACTCATACTTTCACTGCCGTACATCAGTGTTGATGTTAAACGTGTTTTGCTCAAAACTATAGCGCCATAAGTGTATTACGACTGCAAATGCGGTCACCCCTCCTGGTTACATATGACTAGACATTCCTAGAGGTGTCCCTTGTAAGTATAAGTCATGTAGCTATCACCTAGCGAGAGTAGGGCGATAATCCGCGTCGTAAATATCCCGCCACGTCGGATTCCTCACTTATTAACTCTGAGACATAGAGACAGCAAGTTGCAGACAGGACATAGTTTTAGTTTAATCAAATAGATATCTGTTCAATATTTCCTATACATAATCAATCCTCTAAAATGAAATAGTGAACACAATTGTAGCATGTTACTAAGACTATGAAACTGAACAACTTTCCCAAAGGAGCATAGGTCGAAATACAAAAAAATAAATTTAACCTCCCATACAAAACGCGCTATCAGCTGATGCAGTTTGTAGGAGGTAATTTTTTTTTCGTAGTTCGACCTATGTTTCTTGAGAAAAGTGGTTCAGTTTCATGGTCTGAGTAACATGTTAAGATTATGTTCATTATTTCACTAGGACTTTATATTTATCAAAAGATCTGGTGCCGGCTAAGAATCGTATTATACCACTAATTACAGTCACCAACCATCGTAATCCATTGTGTCAGCCGCAACTGCTAACAAGCGTGGTGACTATGGTGTATTATATCTCCCCCAAAATAAACCAATATTTTTTGCTGTGAAATTCTGATGGCGCTTAGTAGTTTTTTTATGGGATAATATCATGATGATGGTTGACAAGCTATGCAACGCCCAAATTAACTTTACGGTCCTCAGCCTGGTGTTATTGATAAAATACTTTCAAGTTATTAATGTACGGACCGAACACATAATTTCGTCGTGGAAAATCTTAAGTTCTAACTTACTTATCAACGCACAGCCAATAATTACTTGTGCTATGAGCAATTAAATTTCGCCAACTAAGACTAACTGGACTGAGACTGGGTGTCGTAAGAGGCGACTAAGGGTTAACTGGAGGATGGGCAGCAGCATCATCCTTTGAATCTTACTTGCTGCGGTCACCTACAACCGCGGTCCATGGTGCCAGCCGTAACGCTAACAAGCGAGGTGACTATGGTACTTCCCCTCCACATTTTTCCAGCAAAAGCTAGAATTCTGGAGGGAGCTCCCCTGTCTTGTAGTGGACGTTTTCATGGGATGTTATGATGAAGAGAAAAAAATTTAGAATTAAATGTTTGTAAAATCTTAAAATACGCGTCTTATTATATCTGGTGAAGACGCCGCATCAAAGACTAGTGATGGAATTATATGTGTGGAGCAATTTTACTCGAATACATATACAGGGTGTTAATTTTATTGCGTGCCATAGCTTAAGGGGTGGTTCAGTAATGATAAAGGAACTCAAAAAAATTATTTAAAAAAATCCTACTTAAAAAAAATTAAACTAAACTAACGCGGAGGGCAAAAAAAGCGCGCGAAAGAGTTTCAGTTTTGTTTGTGCCTACCTTAACCACTGATACTCCCGCGCTGGCTCGGTGATAGCGCGGTGCTCCGTGTTAGTGAAGTTTCAATGGAGTTTTTAAGTTTTTTTTTCAGTAGGATTTTTTTAAATATTTTTTTTGTGTTTCTTTATCGTAACTGAAACACCCCTTAAGTTATGGCACGCAATTAAATTAACACCCTGTATAGGGTGACTTTTAATTAGTTCTTGATAGCAAAAGAAATGCATGTACTCATGAAACTGAACAACTTTTCCCAAGGAACATAGGTCGAAATACGAAAAATCTAATTTTAACTCCCATACAAAATGCGCTAACAGTTGATGCAGTTTCTATGGGAGGTCAAAACTTGATTTTCGTATTTCGACCTATGTTCCTTGGGGAAAGTTGATAAGTATCAGGAGTACATTCATACCTTTTTCTATCAAGAACTAATTAAAAGTTACCCTGTATATCGCCTATAGTAGAGTCGCAGCTCTATAGTGTATGTAAATTATGGAGACGGCTCCCGTTTTCATTAAACGCGTTACGTAAACTTCCTCTCTCAAAGCAAACAATTTTACTTGTAACTTGTAAGATACAAGGAGGGCTTGTAAAAAATTGTTCTTACGAATTACATGAACACATAATTTACATTACCATCAGCCGAAAGATGTTCACTGCAAAGTTAGACGCGACTGAATAAAAATACGTTTTATCTCTTTTTGAAAACTAGACATAATGCTGTTTCGTTTCATTTTTAGGGTTCCGATACCAAAATGGTAAAAAAAAGGAACCCTTATGGTGCCGCTCTGTCTGTCTGTCCGTCTGTCTGTCACACCTCTATATCTCAGCAACCACTTATGCTATCAACCTGAAATTTGGAATAGTTTTAGAATATAGTTGCCCAACTTAATTGCACAAGAAAAAATTTTGAAAAAAGTATGATTATTAATATAAAGGGGGCCAAAATAGGGGGGGCCAAATTTCAAATTGTCGCTACTAGGTCGAGTGGGGTATCATATGAAAGGGCTTTACTTGTACATTTTAAAATATATTTTTGTATTTTTTTAAATTTCTTAGTTTTAAAGTTATGATGAAAAATGTCAAGAAAAATACCATTCCCCCCCCCCCTTATCTCCGAAGTTTGAGTAAGGAAAAATCTGAATTAATTACAGTTGACAGAAGTTTATATAAACTTTACAGCAAAAATAAAACGATCTTTCTAAGTTGCACAGTTTTTCAGAAATCTGCAAAAAACCTTTACAAACAAATTTAGTTTTGCGGTCCTGAAAATGGACTGTATTGCTTCCAAAAATACTATAGGTATATCGGAACCCTCGGCGCGCGAGTCCGACTCGCACTTGACCGGTTTTTTATTTACTGTCGTCACAGATAATATAATACTGTCGTGCAGCACTACATAACTGTAGTAAGCACCTATTTAAATGTTTATTTATCATTAGCTTTCCAAGGTAATTAATTTTATTTATAAACCAATAAAGTTTTCAAAAATTATATTGACAAAATCATCATCAACATATTAACATATTTTTTGTGTGAGAAAGAAAGCATTTTGAATAGTATCAGGTATCAGCCAATATATATTCTATTTGAAAACACATGTATTGATAGTTTACCTTCAACCAAAAATTGATAAACACATGAAACAATATCTAAAAGTGAGCCATTCTTCTCATCTTTTATCTTCGAAACATCCAACGGCACACGAGTAATGTAAGAACATATCAGTAGGCTGTATGGAAAGGGTCATTCCACAATGACATAGTCTCTCTGACGCTCAAAAGTCACAGCATTGCATTGCAATATTTTTGGGTATCATGGGCGGTGGTGACCACTTACCACCTGGTGGCCCACCAGCTCTTTTGCCCACTTGTGTCATTAAAAAAAACTACCTTTTCGTTTCGCCGTTTGTTCTTAGTTAAAGCTTAAAACTTGGAAAGTAATAGTTTATATGTAATCACTTGTGTAAGTGTGTGTAATTGATTGATTGAAAAAATGTGGATACAAAATAAATACCCACAATTTATCACTCCACATAGACAGAAGAATATTATTGCGTTATACCTTATTTTAAAGTAGTATAAATTACATTAAATTACTTTATTTTCTAAAACAAGCTTAAAACATAAAGATCTTTTATCTCCAACTAATGCGCGATAATGTTTGGAAGAATTTGTATCACGGTGCAATATTTTTACATATTTTTAATATTTGCATAGTAAAAATGTGCTATTGCGAAATTTACCAGTCTGGAAATAGCGAACGGAGCACAAAGCCTCCTCATATCGCTCTTATATCCGTGAGTGTTCACGACTACAGATAAGAAATGAAAGATTTCTCATCTGTGCTTCTTACTGCTAGTTTTCAGGACTACATACTGATGACACCAACTGCAAGCAAGGGAATAAAAAACCGGTCAAGTGCGAGTCGAACTCACGTGCCAAGGGTTCCGATAGTATTTTTGGAACCAATGAAGTCTATTTTTAGAACCGCAAAATTAAGTTTGTTTGTACAAGTTCTTAGCAGATTTCTAAAAAACATAGACAGATCGTTTTACTTTTGCGATACCTAATGTTTACATAAACCTCTATCAACTATGTTTATTTCAGATTTTTTGCTTCACAAACATCGAAGATAAGGGGTGGGAGTGGTATATTTTTTGGTATTTTTAACTTGAAAACGAAAAGTCGTAAAAAAATACAAAAATCTATTTTGGGATGTTCTTATGAAGCCCTTATATATGATACCCCACTTGACCTAGTCACGACAATTTAAAATCTTTCATTTGCAAAGCAGATTCTAAAACTATCTAAGTATCATGTAAATAACACAACTAAATTCGTATAACACTTTTACCTAGTGATAGCTTGGTGGTCCATTGTTCATAATTTTGTTGTCATTTACATCAAGTTATAAGTTGAAATCCCGTGTGGTGCCGGCAAAGAATAGTACCAACCCTTACATACCCGTGGGTGTCGTAAGAGGCGACTAAGGGTTATAAACTGGAGGATGGGCAGCAGCATCCTCCTTTGTATCTAACATCTTATTTACTGCGGTCACCTACAACCGCGGTCCATGGTGCCAGCCGTAACGCTAACAAGCGAGGTGACTATAGTACTTCCCCTCCACATTTTCCCAGCAAAAGCTGGAATTCTGGAGGGAGCTCCCTGTCCTGAAGTGGACGTTTCATGCGATGTTATGATGATAAGTTGAATAAAGTGTTTGAATTACTTAACGAAACAGCACTTTTTATAGCCTCGCTAGTAACCCAGATTTTTCTCCATATAGTCGATCGGGCCGGATCGAAGCCAATACCACGAAATACTTCAAATAACTATTAGATTTCTGGCTCTGATATCCACTATGAAATATCGCTCGACGACGTGACATGATTTCACTCGGAGTTTTCAATTTACCTCTGACACACGGCCATTAAGAATGGGCTTCATGTTTAGGGTTCCGTACCCAAAGGGCGAAAAACGGGACCCTACTAATATGCCTCTGATGTTCGTCTGTCTGTCAGTGCGATGAATATCATGAACCGTAATATGTAGACAGTTGAAATTTTCACAGATTATGTCTTTCTGCTGCCGCTTTAACAACAAATTTCTCTCCCTGCGAATCTCTCTCTCTTTCTTCCTGTGGAATTCTCTGCCTGCGTCTGTGTTCCCGAGTTCATATAACCCGAATCTCTTCAAGTTGCGAGTGAATAGGCTTCTTCTGGGCAAGCTCGTTCCATCGTCGACCTCATCTCTGTCTTCAAGACTAGATCGAGGTCAAGAGTAAGCCCATTTTCAATTAAAAAAAAATCGTAAAAAAAAAACAACGATCAAGAGGGCTACAAACGTTTTCTTTAGGCGATTTCTGCTCATTTTTTTGTTTTTAGCTCTATCTAAAAATGGGAACACTTACAAGCAAGAAAACTGGTACAACAAATAATAAAAACTTGTCAAGTGCGAGGTTGACTCGCGCGCATTTAATACTATCTGCGCGACTGCGCATCCCTGACCAAGACGATATTTTTACCATAGTGGTACGGGACCCTCAGTGCGCGAGTCCAGCTCGCACTTGGGTCGGGATTTCTCGTTTAATGTGAGGATTGATTCGGTTTAGAAAGCCGGGAATATTTATAAACGAAATTTAACCAATAAAAGTCATACATTTCAGTGCAAAAACAATTTTTATCCGAGATAAAATCTCAACGGCTCGTTCTTAGAAATGCATTTTCCATTGAGAATCGAATATCTGAAAATAGCATACATACATACATAACATCACGCCTTGTTCCCGTCGGGGTAGGCAGAGACCACAGTTCTCCACCTGCTACGATCTTGACATACTTCCCTTGCTTCCTGAACTTTCATCAATCCTTTCATACATGCTCGTCGGTTTAGGGTACTTTTAACCTGGCCTTTATTCAGAACGTCCTGAATTTGGTGAAAATAGCACTGGTGACTATTCAAACATAAAATGTAATACTTACTGTTCGTAATGTGAAACATGTAAAATTGATGAAAAGTTAAAGTCAGTTAGTCAAGTCAAATCATTTGTCGTAAGTTAACGGATTGCATTTCTTGCATTTCTTGAGGGTGGTCAAAATATGTGTACTCGAACAAAATGAAGAAAACAATCTAAATGGTAGAGGAGCCGAGAAGGATTTTTCACGTGATAATTAGGGCGACTAAGAGATGTCTCAGTAGATGGGGCTTTATGAGAGGATCACGAAAAACTATATAAGAAGTTCCAGACCGGAGCCCGGTGTTCAGGAGGCTATTGTCTGGAAATGAAAAGGAACTGAAAAACGTGATCTTCAGCAAAAACAATTCTCATGCCAAAAGATGAGGGCTGATGAGTAGTGATATAAAAATCCTTCTCGGCTCCTCTACCAAAATGTGCCTCAAATATTGAAAAAAAATGCCAACAAACAAAAACTTTATTAAATCTATCTATCTATGAAAATAACTAAAGCTGTTTTTTTTTATATTTCGAATATTTACAAAAACAGTTCAATTTGGTGTCCCCGCACCCCCGTGACCCCGACCGGTGCTCCTGCGGGTAATTGTACTGAATATGCAGGCCTACATGCGCTTCCGTAGTGTCCAGGGTGTGCCAAAAGGTAATAATATCACTTTTTGCCATTGACTCGAGAAGAAGAATAATACCTAGTAGTTTTTACAACAAGTGCAAAAAACATGACTTTTTATACAAGGCTTACATATTACGTAGTACGTATATTACAAGGCACGACCAGTAGGGGAGTGCGAATAATTAAGCCGCGGATAAAAAGTGTTTTATGGTCGAGTTATTAACTCTGATTTTCACTTTGATTGCGAGGAAATAAAACGTAAAAGTAGTTTAGAAAAGTAGTATTTTAATTAAAGTTGAATTAGAGTTTTACAGTATGATTGGCTGGAAAGTCAATTTAAAAGAAGAAATTACTTTTTTGACCAAGTGCATAAAATACAATTTTAGGCTGCCTACACCCAGCATAAACTACAACTTTTTGAGCATGAGAAGTGAAAATAATATTTTGCTGTACATTTTCCCAAACCATCTGTCCCATTGCGAGTGGGCTCCATTAACTTTATTTGCGGATATTTCCCCCCAAACTAAAGAGAGCGGTATTGGCAGATTGGAATGATGTATTGATACTAGATTTCATTTGCCAGCCTTGTTCCTTTTTGGGTAAACGCAGAAGGTCAAATATAGGGTAATATAATATATTTTACATCTCTCATATTCGGTAAGTACGAGTAGGTCCTTATTACCCCCAAATGGGGCTTGTAGGCGACCAATTAGCGCTCTAGGGTAATATTGTAGCTAGAAAAGCCCTAGGGCGATAAGTAATTGTTTTGTTTAGTGTTTTTTTTAATTACTTACCGCCCTAGGGGTTTTCTAGCAACATTATTACCTTAGAGCGCTAATTGGTCACCTACAAGCCCCATTTGGGGGTAATAAGGACCTACTTTAACCCCACAATCGAGATGTAAAGCAGAGTAGTTAGCTCGGGTGTAAGCATCAATAGTAGCCCTTGGCTACTAATCTACTATTATTCTGATAAAGGGTACTTATATGTTAAAAGCGCTAAAATAAAGAATGTTACTAAACTAAATTCTTTAGTGGGACTGGGCTGACCATGCCTGTCAAATGTGACCTAAAAGGTGGGCAAAGAGAGTCACCCATTGGATACCTCATGACGGGACCAGACGCCGAGGTAGACCAAGAAAGCGATGGCGTGACGACCTTGATGCCTTGTTAAACAATTGGGAAGATGTTGCAAAAGATAGTGACTAATGGATAGTCGTGGGAGAGGCCTTTGCCCAGCAGTGCGATCTAGTAAGCTAAGAAAAAAAATATGAACTCTGATTACGTCTACTGTAGACTATGGTCCTTAAGGAAGGTTGTTCAGTTTCATGGGCATATTCACATCCTTCAGGGTTGGTATACCCTTTTTGTTACACCCTGTATATCTATAAAAAAATTACACACTTGCCCGTTATTTATTTTGTGTTTATTTGTGGCCAGTATAAAAACCGGATCAGATCCCACTAAACCCCACAATATCCTGCCCTAGAGTGACCAGCCAGTAATTTACTAGTAATTATCTGACGCCATTCACCCCGATTCCGGATAAAGGTCTATCGGAACCGATACCCAGTGTGTATCTTTGTTAATTCGGTTTGATTAAAACAAACAAGATATGTTATTGTTATATCGGTGTTAATCAAATTCAATCAAAATCTCTTAGATTATTTATAGGGCTTCGCGCGAGCCCTCAGAGACCTTTATTGATCTTAGCAACTCTCTGTAATCACAATAGGGCCACTTCACAACATTACTCCAAGTATGAAAAAAAACCTACTTGTCAAGATCGCAGCAGGTGGAGAAATGTGGTCTCTGCCTACCCCGACGGGAACAAGGCGTGATATTATGTATATAAGAAAAAATTACGCGTTCCTTTTAAAAACTCTATAAAAATTATCATTATGTCGCTTAGAAATACTCGTATATCACTCTGCGTAAGAATCAGATCTCCTTTATCAGCTACACAAATATACTTTGTTTATACAAAACATCTCTTTATACACGCAACTTTAAAAATATCACCCTCTAACTCGTTAGTAAAAACTAGGCATCTATGGGAATTATTTTCAAAATATAAAATATAAGGAAGAGCATGAACATGAATTTATTGTGAGTCGCGAGTGAATAGGTTTCCTCTGGGCAAGCTCGTCTCATTGTCGAACTCGTCTCTGGGTGTCTACTCTCAAAGTCCGATATATCGAAACGATACTACTCGAAACATGCAAATGCAAAACTTCGTCCTTTGACAATAAAGTAGAATATTGGTTGGATGCAGTTTGAAAATTCATCCAACCAATATTCTACTCTATTGTCAAGGGACGAAGTTTTGTATTTGCATGTTTCAAGTAGTATCGTTTCGATATATCGGACTTTGAGAGTAGACACCCTGTCCTCAAGACTAGATCGAGGACAAGAACAAGCTCAAAGAAAATTGATAAAAATCTACTTACAGTAAGGTACTTACAGGGTTTTTAAGGAGGCTCAGGGCAAAAATGATTTTGTTTCTACGACTTATCGAAATTTGAAAAATAAAGCTTTTTGAATCTCCAAACAAGATAATTAGCTGATCAGTCCAATAAGTTACGGCAAGTAAAAATAATTTTCGTAATTTTCGTCTAGCATATCTGCAGTTTCCTAAAACCAATGTTACGTCAGATAAAGTTGCAATAAATATAGGGGCTTAGTAGATATACGTATCGGATTGTTTTCGTAAATGCGATCGACAAAAAACGTTTCGAGGTTTTGTTTAATATTAATTAACAGGGAAATTTGAATTCAAAATGTAAAAGCAAATGTTACAATCAGAGCCCTGTAAGTAAAAATAACACTCTCAAAACGAGTTTTTATGTTTGCAGGAGGATTACCCCATCGTATATCAAAAGTCAACGTAACGAATGGTGCGTCTAAAAAACAGAATTGCCTGGGCGCAATCTGGCACGTTTGGTAAGCGAGTACTTATTTTTTTTTACTTAGGGGGTGCTAGTGGACGGCAGGTAGCCCCTTAAAATATCTGGGGAGATTCTAGGGATATTGCTCGCTATTTAGTTTGCGATGGGCCAGGGTTGCCAACTAAGCCAACTGAGTCTATAAGAACTACAAGTTCGTTTGTACTTTGAAGATGAATATGCGTGTATCTCAACTTCGACGAGATTTTTTTGTATCGATGCACAAGAATGTCAGTTTATAAATAAAAAAATAAAGATTGAATAATTAAATTAGAATATTTTTTTTTTCGTTTATTCCAACTCTTAACTACACATTTTGCAGCTATGTAAAAGCAAAGCTGACAGAAAAAGTTAGTTTGTAAAACAATGTTAATCTTTCCGTCAAAATATACTCTGGTTTTAGTGTCATGGCTGCAAAATAGATTGGTAAGCGTTGGAGTAAACGAAAAAAAAAAAAAGAATATGTACCATCCGCAGGCAGTATTGAAACCAGCGACCTTCTGAATTGTGTTCTGCGGTCGGGTTTGAAATAATAATGAAAATGTTACTCGTAATTCGTAAAGGCGAAAATCATTGCGATTATAATGAGTCGAACTTTCCGCTCAGATCCAGATTCAGATAATTTTATTCAATGTAGATTCTTTACAGAATACTTATTGAATGTCATGCAGAATACAATGCAAATAGAGCGAGTCTACGCTGTTTAGGATCGTGCTATGGCAGCGTAAAAGAAACGGCAAGAAACCACTGCAGCACGGCCTACTTTAAGAGTCGGATTTTTACAATGTGTTTCTTGTGTTTCGCTGGAATATCAGAGCACCATACCTCTTTGTCATTCATATAGTCATCTAATCTATAGTAAGCTCGGAAGTTTCCGGTATGTCGCTACATTAATTAGACAGGGTGTAAGGGTCGATGTACCTAAAACTGAAAGAGCGTGCTCAGTCAAAGAAACTGAACAACTTTCGCAAGGCAACATTTTTGGGAAATGAAAAAAAAATTACTTATCCATACAAACTGTTCGATCAGAGAGAGAGCAATTTGTCGGGAGAGGTCAAATGTTATTTATTTCCCAAAAAAAGTTTCTTTAGGAAAGTTGTTCAGTTTTGTTGACTGAGCACGCCCTTTCAGTTTTCGGTACACCGCCCCTTACACCCTGTATGTATATTCGAGACTATTTAGGGACTTACCTTCAGTGGAGTCAGCCAAACATGCTACTAGAAGCACGCAGAGCGCCAAACATCGCCACACTCCGCGCATCTGGTAACAAAAATATAAAGTCATTGAAAAAAAAAATGCTAAAAAGAACACATTTATTGTATGAGGACCTTCTTCTTCATCATTACATTCCACGAAACGTCCACTGCAGGACAGGGAGCCTCCTCCCTCAGGGAGGGGAATTGCCATAGTCACCACGCTTGTGAGCGTTGCAGCTGGCGACCGCTGTTGCTCACCACATTGTGTAAGATGATGCGATACCCAAAAGGATACTACTGCCCATCCTCTGGTTCTTAATTCCTTAGTCGCCTCTTACGACACCCACCGGTAAAGATGGGTCGGTACTATTCTTTAGCGGCACCACTCGGGAAACCTCCTATTTATTATCAACTTTAAAATAATGTTTTTATTGTAATACGTCATTGTGTCGCATATTCTGTTAAAAAATCAAGCTGTTGTTGTTGTTGTTGTTATCCTAGGGCACCCCGCTGGTGCAAAGGGCCTTCATGAGCTGTCTCCACTTCCCCCTGTCTTGCGCCATCCTTCTTGCTTCTTCCCACATCAGTCCAGCAGCCTTGAGCTCGCTCTCGACGGTACGTCGCCAGGAGTGAACGGGTCGCCCAGTTCTTCGTCTGCCACTCGGCTGCCACTCAAATGCTATTGACGCCGCGTTTATGTCGTTACGCCGGAGGGTATGCCCAATCCACCGCCACTTCCGCTGCGCAATTTCTTGTTTCATAGGCCTTTGCTGGCATCGGGGCCACAAATCTTCATTACTGATCGTGTCCGGCCAGTAGATGCGGAGTATGGACCTATGGCACTTGTTGACGAACACTTGGAGCTGGTCCGTCAGTGCCTTCGAAAAAATCAAGCTGCTATTTTTATTTTTTTTATTTTTTATTTTATTTATTTAACTAAGATCTACAGCATTAATACTTAAAATACAAACCAATACAATAAACAGTACATTAGCCAATTACAGATCTTCACTACGTAAACAAATAATATTATCAAGTTAATTTAGGGCAGGTAGGAAAAAATTTCGAAATAAAAATTAAGACAATTACAAAGTTAAACAAAATTGATAAGGTTTATCGCTCACAAATCACATTAGCAATGAAGATACGGTGTGTGTTTTAAGTAGTGTGTATTTGTGTTGAGTAGTGTCAGTGTAGTTGTATCTTAAAATGGGTTTACATGCCGCAAAGTAGTAAGATAAATTATTTATCTTTATTTTGCAAGGTACTTGCAATTTGCTTAATAAATTGAAGTTTAGTTTGGAAGAAAGGATCTGTTTCTGAGAACATTTTGTTATAAATTCGAGATAGACGTATTTTTACAGAGTTCGCTGCATAATTAGTTCGGGTTTGAGGTGTATAAAAAAGCTGCGTATGCCTGGTGCGTTTTTCCGGCACGCGCAACTGTAAAATGTCATTGACAAGCTGTGAGCAATCAAGAGTACCAGAGCATATGTCATGGAACAGTGCCATATCACGTACTAACCTTCGATTTCTCAGTGACATCAAACCATGTTTCAGACACGACTGTTCATAGGAGTCGGAAGTAAATCGACTGCGGTAGTTCAGGTGTTTAGCAAATTTTCTCTGGACACGTTCTAAGGCATTATCATATACAATATACTGTGGATTCCATATGCTGCAACAGTATTCTAATATGCTGCGTACATAAGCGTAAAAGAGAACTTTCATACATGACAGATCTGTAAAAGGCTTTGTAATTCGGTAAATAAAACCTAGATTTTTAAAGGCCTTGTTTACAATTTGATCTACATGGGATGAAAATGTTAATTTAGTATCCAAGAGCACACCCAAGTCTTTTACAAAACTGTCTTTCGTGATTTTAGTTCCATTTAAGTGATAATAAGTGTCAATAGGTGAGCCACGTGTGAATGTGATGTGCACACATTTGCTTAGATTTACTCCAATTCTGTTTCTGACGTAATACTCAGATAATCTATTTAAATCATCTTGTAAGTTAGCGCTATCAACGCAACCTTTTATTGTGTGGTATATTTTTTTATCGTCTGCGTAAAGCAGATACTTAGCATGTCTGAAACAATCTCCTATGTCGTGAAGATAGGCTAGGTACAACAAAGGACCAAGAATTGAACCTTGGGGTACTCCTGAGGGTATGTGGATGTAATCAGAACGATATCCAGCAACTACGACAGCCTGCCTTCTGTTCGAGATGTAAGATTCTATCCATCTTAAAAGGTCTCCGTGTATTCCCAGATTTTGCAATTTTTGCAATAGTATCACGTGATCTACACGGTCGAAAGCTTTTTCGAAATCCGTGTAGATCACGTCCACTTGAGAGCGAAATCCCATCCCGTGTAAAACGTCATCAGTAAATACAGCTAGGTTAGTTGTTGTCGAACGCCCTTTAAAGAAACCGTGTTGCTGCTCAGGTATGCCTTGCTTGATGACTGGATAAATATGGTCATAAAATTAAAAAAATAAAATTTTTTAGCATGGCAAACGCTTACCAACACATTTTGCAGCCATAGAACCAGACAAACTACCACGAACCAGACGAACCAGAGTATATGACCGAAAAAAAACATTGTTTTACAAACTTGTTTTTTCTGACAGCTTTAGCTGATCATTATTAATCATGGAGCACAATAGTCTTGATAAATGTCTTGTAAAATGTTTTGCCATGCTAAAAAAATTTTGGTTATAGCTATTGTGATTAAAAAGATACAGCTATAGATCAGACAGACAGACAGAATATGACATAGGCTTAGTAATAGGGTCCTATTGGCTCCTATTGGTTCCCTTTGGGTACGGAACCCTAGACAATTTGTTTGCGGTAGTATTAGATATAGTTTATTTTTCGATCCTTCGCTCGATTGTTTTAAGGAAAAGGGAAAACGCGAAAAGGGAGGGCTATATCCCATTCAAATCAAGTCAAAACGCATTACGTAACGGTATTTGTTACTTCAGCATTTCACCAGTTCAAAAACTGTTTTCGGGTGATATTGCAGCCGTGACACTAAAACCGGAGTATATTTGACGGAAAGAATACCATTGGTCATTGGTCATGTAGAGAGGATGAATGAACGAAGATTGACGAAAGAGATCTACCAGGCGAGAGTGAATGAAAACGTTGGAAGGGGAAGGCCTAGGCGAACGTACCAGGACCAAACTCAGGACGTTCTGAATAAAGGTCAGGTTAAAAGTACCCTAAACCGACGAGCATGTATGAAAGGATCGATGAAAGTACAGGAAGCAAGGGAAGTATGTCAAGATCGTAGCAGGTGGAGGACTGTGGTCTCTGCCTACCCCGACGGGAAAGAGGCGTGTAAATATGTAGAATACTATTGTACTACAAACTGGTTTTTTTTGACAGCTTCAACCGATTGCTTTTGAAAATGTGTTGGTAAGCGTTAAAATAAAAGAATGAAAACTAGGCAAAGATTTTTCTAACTTCAATTAAGAAGAACTAATAAAATTTTTAGTCACATTGCAAGTTAAGGTTTACATATTCCTAACTAAAATAAATGACCATGAGTATATTAAGGCATAGAATAGAATAGAAACATTTATTCGCTTAAAACATGGTTGTAGGATGTTACAATAGATATTACAGAACAGTCATGTTTTGCCCACAAAAGGCATGCAAATATTTTTGATGATGTTACAAAATTATGTCAATAAATTTACCTTCTAATGGGGTGAATTTGAGGGTGAATCTATATGAAAAAAATAAAATAAAAATCTTTTATTTCAGGAAGTTGACATACCCGTATTGCACAATTAAAAGTTATCAAATTTTAATTATTATTACATTGCCTTTCAACATTGTCATAGAGTCAACATTAACTAATTAAGAGGACATCCACCAGTGTATGAATGCATTCACCTATGTTAAAATTATATTACAACATAGGTACATGTCAACTGCTGTCGAGTTACAGGAGATGGTAACAATGATGAATGTGGCTTTTGATAGGAGAGGAATGAAAGTAAATGTAAGCAAGAGGAAAGTAATGGTACTTGAAAGAAAAGAGTGTTTGACAGAGTGAACTACGAGTATATTAATAGGTGGTGAACAAGTCGAACAAGTGAAGGAGTTTGTGTATCTGGGTTCTAAGTTTACAAGAGATGGAAAGTGTGAAAGTGACTTTATTTGTACTGTGAGACCTAGCTTCTTGCCAAATTTCATAATTTTAGGTCAACAGGAAGTACCCTGTAGGTTTAGCTTTTTTGCATAAATGTATTGAGATGAGGACATAAAAAGCCATATCTTTTGATTGCGTCGTTTTAAAAAATTGAAATTTTCAGATGTTGTGTGGTTTGTAGACCTTAATATTCGTTATCAATTTCAACCTGATACCTCTTCTCGTTCGTGAGAAAAAGGGTCTTGACAGACAGACAGACATAATATGGACAACGAAGTGATCCTATAAGGGTTCCGTTATTTTATTTTGAGGTACGGAACCCTTAAAATAAACAAACACAGACCAAATAGAATATGAAAAACTGCGATGTTAACAAAGGAATTGATATAAGTAGAAAGTTTCTAATGTTTGTTTGGATTAAACTTAGTTTGAATTTACGCGCATTTATTAAGAAAAGTACTATATAAAGGTTATTTTTTTGACCTGATTTCCTTTTGCCCACTTATTAGTGAGGTCAAAAGCAACAACTTTTGTTCTACGACTTTGCTAACAACGCACAAAAAATTTTCGATTCTTTGCGACTTTGCGTCTGCCCACATTATCACGTTCGTCCTTCAATTCCTTTTTTTCGGCCATTGCAGTAATGTACTATTACTGTGATTATCTGAATCCACATGTAAATTAAACTTCACATTACCTACTTCTCACTGCTCGTATGAATATTTAAATGAGGCGTAAACGGCTCACTTCAGCCGACACCGGCGCGCCCAAAATAGAATGTTATCAAATATTCAGCGCGCTTAACTCTGTGGGTTTCTTTGAAAATCTATTTAAATATTACAAATGTGCCGCAGTATTAATCAATTTGATATTTAGTCAAGAACATTTTTCGAAAATTAATCAACAATTTTCAGTCAAATACCCGCCCCTTGTCATAAACAAATTCTAGACGTGACAGGGCTTTATGAAAGTACTGCGATCGATATGACTGTGATTTTTCTACCTCTGAAACTGAACAACTTTCCTCTAGGAATACGATTTGTTTGGTAAAATACCTCAAAGCGTTTGCAACACCCATTTGATATTCAAAGTTAAATGGCACAATTTTTAAGTGTGTTAGGAGAATCTAGTATGACATAAAATACTTATAGATATGCAGATAATCGATATTATTTATGAGCATTCCTCAATTTCTAATTGGAAAATAACTATTAATTTTTTAAAGTTTATTTTCCTCGGGTTTGTTTTAAACTTTTGCACTTCTCATACACCACTAGACCACTGGATAGAGCTAAATGCGCCGAAAGTCCTCTCCACCGACCGTTAATTTTATATTTCCCAACTTTTAACATAGAAGATGTTTTTAAATTATCGGTGACATAAAACCCCTGGAACAGATCGCATAAAATTGCGCGTAGCATTTTCGGACCGGTCCGCGGACGTTGTGAGTGTTGTGTACCGTGACATTCCTGTGCGAGACAATAATTGAAATGAGGGTAGATTATGTTATAGTCTACCCCCACAATAATGTCTGGGTAGTTCACCTCTCTTCAGTCTATCAGTGACCACGGCTGATGCAACTTAGCCGAAACGTTGTTTTGCCTAGGGAACATGCACGATTTTTTTTTATTTTAAATATTTATTCTCATTCATGTAATAAACAGTCTAGTAAGAATATTTTTCGAATAACTATAATATTAATAACCGGTCAAGTGCGAGTCGGACTTGCGCGCCGAGAGTTCCGATATACCTATAGTATTTTTGGAAGCAATAAAGTCCATTTTCAGGACCGCAAAACTAAATTTGTTGGTAAAGGTTTTTTGCAGATTTCTGAAAAACTATGCAACTTAAAAAGATCGTTTTATTTTTGCTGTAAAGTTTACATAAACGTCTGTCAACTGTAATTAATTCAGCTTTTTCCTTACTCAAACTTCGGAGATAAGTGCGGGGAATAGTATATTTTTTGTCATTTTTCATCATAACTTGAAAACTAAGAAACTTAAAAAAATACAAAAATATATTTTTAAATGTACAAGTAAAGCCCTTTCATATGATACCCCACTCGACCTTGGCCCCCCCTATTTTGGCCCCCTTTATAATCATACTTTTTTCAAACTTTTTTCATGTGCAATTAAGTTGGACAACTATATTCCAAATTTCAGGTCGATAGCATAAGTGGTTGCTGAGGTATAGAGGTGTGACAGACAGACGGACAGACAGACAGAGCGGCACCATAAGGGTTCCTTTTTTTACCATTTTGTTATCGGAACCCTAAAAAGATATAAGCCATCGAAGGTTAGTTTCTATTTCTTTCTAGCAAAACGAAATTTAATGTGGAGTTTATATGGCCGTAGTGCATTGTGACGTCAATATTCATGTCGGATCTCTCTGTCTACTCGGCGCGTGATTAGTAGTTTTAAATGCTTATATCGGCCGTATTTCCTACGCGATTTCACTTTTTGTCATCTCAACTACGGTATTTTCATATTATGTTAATAAATGCAATAAAAAAATTTATGCATGTTCCCTAATAAAATAAACATGTTATTTTCCTCCACCTGAAAGTACCTCCGTAGCTCTGATGTCCAGATTTTTAGTATATTGTTGTTAAGCGTGTCTGGAATTGAGCTAAAATAGGCCAAGCGTAATCAGGTCTTAAGATTATACTTTTAAATGAAAGCCGGAGCACGGTTACAATTTACAAGAGTTCATGAAAGAGCTACAAGGGTATAATTGTAACGAGAACAGGCGGTGTTATTATGTTTCGAGTTCATAAAAAGAAGGAAAGAACAGAACGAAACAAGAAATACAATTTTTTTTTTTAACTTTACTTAATCATTGCAGCGCAAAGTTGCTCATTCTTTCCATCACAAAAGCAACGTTGGCCGTGGTCAAAACCCAGATGGGTGACCGCTAATGGCACAAGAACTAGAGCGCTTCCGTGCTTCGGAAGGTACGTTAAGTCGTTGGTCCCGGCTATTGTCAATGATAGTAGTCCTCAAGCCAAGTCAGAGGCCATTTGGCGGCTTGAAAACTCTGATAGCCAGGTTGGCCACTAACCTGGCAAAGGGTAATCTATAATTGGGTCTGGTTTCCCCTCTGGGTTGCGGAGGTCAGATGGCAATCGCTCTGTGTGAAAACCAGTGCCCTCGTCAAATCCCCTAGGTTAGGTAGCGGACTCCGTAAAAACCATTGGCAAAAACGGAATACGGCTAAGGAAATTAACTTAATACAGAGCTTCGATACTTCATCATCATCATATCACCCGAAAGACGTCCACAGCTGGACATAGGCCTCCCCTAAAGATCTCCATGACGACCGGTCCTGCGCTGCTCACATCCAGCGGCTTCCCGTGACCTTGACCAGATTGTCGGTCTACCTTGTGGGAGCCTGCCAACGCTTCGTCTTCCGGTACGTGGTCGCCACTCTAGAACCCTTACGCCCCATCGGCCATCGATTCTTCTTGCGATGTGCCCTGCCCACTGTTACTTGGCGATCTCAAATTATGAATGATTTGTAAAAGCACTGTTCATTATCACCATACTACCTTTTGCGTCCAATCTCTTTACACATGATAACGAACTTACTAATCTTTCACGCCCAATCTGTAGCACTGCTACAAAACTGCTACGAAAGCGCTACAATAGTAGATTACGCACAGCAAGCACGGAAAAACAAAACCAATAGAAGCTGAACCAGCGCTACGCTTCAAACGCATGAAACCAGAGACCCACTCAAGGTCAAAGTGTTTCCACCGACGTGCAATCGTGTGTACCTAGGAAGGAACAGTAAAGAATGCTCTAGACTACAATGTGTTGCGATTCGAGGCGAAGTCGAGGATGACAAACGTGTGATCTGAGTATTTGTTAGTTCCTCCTATGGTCAGTATGCGATTTTTTGTGCCGCTACAGAGCTACAGTGCGGAAAGCATGTAAAGATATATCGCAACTGCTAAGAAAGACGACCTAAAAGTATTAGTAAAAAAATTTTAGGGGTGTACAAATGCTAATTTTGTTGTTCGTTCTATTTGTGTCCATGACTTTAAAAAATTAAAGTAAATAAATTTCCATCCAATTTATTTTTTATTTGATTTTAAGTTCTAATAAAATCCGTGTTCAAGTATGTGTCGAGCCGTGCGCAGTATAGGGTTCCATAGTTTTTTTACGATTTTTTTTATCGTAAATCATGTTTTGATTGAGTATTTCATAACGTTTATAACTTAAACTATTACCTCCTAATACTCAGCGAGGTCCTAACCTGTAAAGCCTACTTAGCTGTGGTAGTTTTTCTTTTCATTTCATCGTTATACAGGGTGTAAGAGACAGCCTTCCGAATTCAATGTAACTGACAACTATCAGCGAATAAAACTTTCAGGAAATGAAAAAAAAAATCGGTCTCTCCATACAAACTGTCCAATTATGTCTGCAATTTTGTATGGAGAAGCCGATTTTTTTTTTCATTTCCTGAAAGTTTTATTCGCGGAAAGCTGTTCATTTACGTTGACTGATCATGCCTTCTCGGTATTCGGAAGGCTGTCCCTCACACCCTTTATACTGTAAATTAAAATAAATAAATAATAATTAAATTAATTTATTGTAAATTTTTTCACGTTTCCAATAACAAAATGGCAGTGGGGTAGACATTGGACTCACGACTCCAACAAAAATTTACAGATTTCGTACCTCACACGACTATCGAGCATATTGGAAATGAATCTACGGAATATTGGAAATGAATGTCGTTCTCACTTTTTGACTTTTTTCAAAAAGGTTAGGCTACATGGCAAACCCTTAACTGGATCGTGTTTGTTTTAGGCTCAAATTGTAGCTGACTATATTGTCAAGAGGAATTTTTCTCAAATTTTTGATATCATTTTTCGTTTCCAAAATATCGAGCGCAAAAATCATAAATTCGGAACAAATTGAATTTTATTTCACTATTTCAGCCATAACTTTTTTCGTTTTAAATTTTCTCGAATCTTTCTTTTTGTTTCTTTCAGCTCTTGTGAATACGCGTCTTTTTAGCCTTTTTTGATCATCATATCTTCACAACTCTCTGAGATATAAGGGGATCGCACTTTTTCGTGAAATCGCGGCCTACACTGGAGCGAACAAAAAGACATTTCCAATGTCCAAAATTGCGCTTTCAAGCTGAATATTTCGCAAACAGATCCCTAAATCAAAAATGATACTTGAAAACTCACATTATTATTATTAAAAGACCTACTAACGACACCCCACACGTAGGAATCGAAAAGAAAAAAAATACCCCACTTTACTTGTAGGGGAGGTAAACTTAAAAAAAATATAAGGTTTTATTTTACTACTTTATCAGTATAGATAAAATATATATTCGTGCTAAATAACAGCTTTCTAGTACAAAGGGTCTCGACAGACAGACGTACATGACAAAAATATAAGGGTTCTTTGTTGACTACAGAATCCAAAATTCGTTTCTATTCGAAAACGGGCAGTTACACGTTGTCGTCGGTAGAAACAATTGCCCTTAAAACACCTTTATACCGATACAAGTAGAGCCGACGTTTCTTATGATGTGTGGCAGACTGTACCACAACCACGCCGGTAGGTACTTAAAATTTAAACCTATTCAAAGACTTACGGTTGTAAAGTTTGATAGTATCAATAAACCGCAGACTGTAGGAAACGACAAAATGTAATCGGTCGCTCGGAACCTCGGATGAAGTAAAAGTGGATGTGGCACGTAATAACAATGTCAGTGAGCAAGGACCTTAAAAACTAAGTATAGAAAGACAAGCATATTATTATGTCGGTATGATCCATTTTTTTCGGTTATTCCTACGGTTACGTACACTTTCAATAGTAATCTCACCTGTAGCTATCAGAAAAAACAAATTTGTAAAACAATATTATTTTTTTCCGTCAAATATACTCTGGTCTTAGAGTTTTTAGTTGGTAAGCGTTAGAATCAACGAATGAAACGGATTATACATATTTGTCCATTAATTGTCTTGTCTTCTTCTGTACTATACTTAATAATCTAGACTTGAATAGTTCCTTAGTTTGCAACAAGTATTTGATACTGTTTGCTGTTGTAAGTATATATAATGTTCTGTACCGTCTGTACAATGGCGAGTGTTCTGAGGAACTGTTTAGTCTGGTGCCAGCGGCTCAGTTCCATTACCGCACCACACGCCGCAGGGAGAAGGTCCATCCACATTATTTAGATCCTTGGCGTTGCAATACAACGCGGTTTGCGCGATCGTTTCTTTTTCGCACATGTAGGATGTGGAACGAATTTCCCCCTGCGGTTTTCCCTAGTAGTTACGATATGGGGGCTTTCAAAAAGCGGGTTAACAAGTGGTTAACAAATTCTTAAAAGGCCGACAACGCACTAGCATCGCCTCTTCTGGTGTTGCAAGTGTCCATGGGCGGCAGTGACATTTTCCATCAGGTGGGCTGTCTGCTCGTTTGTCTGTTTTTACATTAAAAAATGTATATGTTTTTATTTATTTGTATATGTTGTATTAATTTTTATTATATGTTTACATTATTTTAGTATATAAATGTTATATATTGGCACACTATTGCAGTTCTCTTTTGCACTTTCCTACATGCAAAGGTTGTTTGGAAGAGATCGCTCGAGATCGAGATAAGACCGCCTTTGTCATCCTAGATTTTAGACTCTAAAGTATTTATCTATCTATCTTGTCACATCCATGTTTTGATACCAATCCTAGCTTAAAACTCTCTTTTCCGGTAAAATGAAACAAGAAGTCAATTAATTAAAGCACGGGCTATTCTGGAACATTAATGATCACAAAGAACTTTACGAGACTTTGCAGATGGCGGAAATATTAGGAGACAAAAGGTAAAAGGCAGCTAGGTTCCGAGAAAGTGTTGAGAAATTCCGTCTTTATCAGTAGTCTATTTTATGAAGGAACTCTTTTTTTTTATAAAATATAGTTTATTCATAGCTTTAAAATATTTTAATGACGTCAGCTAAACTACATCGCTTCTTAAAAAATGGCGCGGCGCCATGGTAGGAAAAAAAGCGACAGTGAAAAGCCACGCGCTCTTTTAAACATAAGCTGCCG
The DNA here is from genome assembly GCA_947532105.1 of Athrips mouffetella. NCBI lineage: Eukaryota > Metazoa > Arthropoda > Insecta > Lepidoptera > Gelechiidae > Athrips > Athrips mouffetella. The sequence goes on along the minus strand of OX383976.1, from coordinate 2,537,282 downwards.
TTATTCATAATCTAAGCTTTTAAATATGTTTGTTTCATAAACATAAGTCAATTTTAATTTTGAATTTTAATTTTTTTACAGAGCAATAGCCATCTAATCTTCGTAATCGAGAGTAATAAATAACAAGAACCAATCCTGAAGCAGGCTTGGCCGTAAAGTTATCTTTCTGTAAGTAATTATAATTCATGTCAAAAAAGTTAATGAAAATTCTTTCTTCATAAAACATGAGATTTATTTTGTCCTCGTGCAATTATGGGTTAGTTTCTAATGCCTCCGTTTCAAAATGCACCCGTGGCATTGACCCCCAGTGGCCCCAGTCCCATTCACCCCGCCCCCGGTCCCATTTGCCCCGATTTTCATTCAGAAAAATATTTGACCTACTTTTTGAGACCTTCGATTTAAAAAAGTATTTAAGACATGACACATATTAATGTTAAAAGCAACAACTTTTATACTAGGACTGTTGCAACAACGCACCAAAAATTTCGATTACCCATACAACAAACAAACGTAAGTGACAAACACATTTTGTATGGGAAATGGATTTTTGTATGCGTTGTTGTATTTTTTTATGCGTTGTTAAAAAAGTCGTAGATTTGTTCTTTTGAGTCTTAGAGCAATGCGTCAAACCGCGCAAGCCCGTTTTTGTGCTCGAAAATCGTGTTACTCTATGTTTTGAGTTGAAGTTGTTGATTTTGACCTCACTAATAAGTGGACAAACAGAGGGCAAGTACTAATAAAAAAACCGGCCAATGCGAGTTGGACTCGCGCCCTTTTGCTCTTTGATTTTAAAAACTCCGCGACCATCCAACTTGACCCCTCTTTTATAGAAAAGTTCTTGAAACGGGAGCTCACCTTAATTGGTTAATATTAGACTTTTCCCTTTATTTGTACTGTGAGACCTAGCTTCTTGCCAAATTTCATAATTTAAGGTCAACGGGAAGGTTTTGCTTTTTTGCATAAATGTATGGAGATGAGGACATAAAAAGCCATTCTTTTGATTGCGTCGTTGTAAAAAAAATAAATTTTCAGATCTTGTGTGGTTTATAGATCTTAATATTCGTTATCAATTTCAACCTGATACCTCTTCTCGTTCGTAAGAAAAAGGGTCTTGGCAGACAGACAGACAGACGGACAACAAAGTGATCCTATAAGGGTTCCGTTTTTTTATTTTGAGGTACGGCATCCTAAAAATAACCTTGAGTGATGGCCAATTACTGGATACCACAGCTAAATAATGATATAAACTAAGGTGACACATAAAGTAGTACTTACTTACTTATAAACTAAACATTCTATCTCATAAATATACTAAGAAATCTAAAGTTTTACGAGAATTTTGAATTTAAACGCAGGTGTAAATATCATTCAGATTTATCTATCGATTCATTCCACTTATAAATCTACTAAAATCCACTCGGACGAAGTCACTGGCAACAATAAAATGTCAATCTGCTCGCCACAATTAATTCCCATGACTGTACAAGAACTTTCAAAGTCAACCATTTAAAATGTAAATCGTCTCTCGGTCGTCCAAAGACTAAAAGTATAATTTCTGCGGGATTATAATTTCACAATTTAAATCCAATTTCGAGGTAATAAAATAAGAAAGCTGCTCCAGAATTTGTTAAGAGTTTGCATAATGAATGATTGTTTAATAGCTTTTTGTTACATGAAGACAAAGCAGAAATATTTTAATTATTTTCTATGAAAAAGCTTGAAAGTTAAGAAAAGGGCTGCTTACAAAGACAGATGGTCACAATAGACCTGTTTACAGAATTGTAAACTTACGAAGACAGCTTTGCAAAAAAGCCCTGGCTCTGTAAGCCGGCGTAAGCCGAGACACAGATGACACAGTGCAGGGCAAATTAATTTCGATTCGATTTGTGCCCACTAGGACTAATCGGCCCACAAAGTGCTATACGCTAAGGGTAGATGGCACTAGTCGTCCTGTTAGCGAGTAAGTGTATAATGAATAAGGAGGAGAGAAATTTTAACTAGCTGCTTAAAGACGCGATAGCTCAGTTGGTAGAGCGTCGGCACGGTACGCCGAAAGTCGCAGGTCCTAATCCATGTCCCTCAACACAGAATCCTCAGAGAAAAAACTGCATAAAAAAATATTTTGACGCTGCCAAAAAATAGTCATGAAATAGTCATAAATAGTCACCATAAGGAAAAAAATAGTCGCGTTACAATTCTAGAGTTATAGCTATGGTTTGCTGAGGATTATGGCCATAGGCTATAGACAGAATCCTCAGCTTTGATGCAAGCAAACCGTGGGGACTATCGACTTGGTTTTTATTTAAAAAAATAGTCATGAAATAGTCGTCTTGACTTCCAAATTCTCGAAAATAGTCGTTCAAGGATTTCAGAGTTACAGGGGTAGCTTGCTGAGGATTCTGTGCATAGCATTTCACGGACGCAGATTCCTGCAGAACGTTTAGGTTTTTCTGTTTGATACCCATGTCAAAAAATAGTCAACAAATAGTCGTCTCAAACCATAATAACTTCGGTCTGGTTTACCTTGTAGAAGTATGTTAAAAATGCATGTTAACTTCGCCATACATTTTTTCCTTGTACAGTCGCGTACACAAAATTATTTGGTATTGATTTCAAGTTATAAAAAAAAATGGATTTTGATATTGTTAGAGGCTTTTGTTTCTATATGTTATTGCAGACCCTATTTTTGTGTAGTTTATTAGGTGGGTTGTATTTTTATTAGGTAACTAAGAGGAAAAACCGACCTTTTGGTCTAGAAACTTATAATGTAGGTTCCACGTTTAATGAATGGTAAAACTAGGATATCGGGCTTACACCTAGATGCATACAGTAAAAAAACCGGCCAAGTGCGAGTCGGACTCGCGCACTGAGGGTTCCGTACCACCACATAAACATATTTGTATTAGTTGAAATTTCAGTAAGTTAATGTGCTAGATTTTTTGAGTCCGACACGCGCTTAACCAAATTTTATTATTTGTTGTTATTTTACAGCCTATGCCCTATAAACATACCAATTTTCAAGTTTGTAAGTGTTCCCGTTTTTAAATAGAACTAAAACAAAAATCGCCTCAGCAACCATCTAACTTGACCCCTCTCTTATATGAATGTTCTTGAAACGGGAGCTCACCACAATTGGTTACCATTAGTTGTGAGAAAAGTTGTAATATTTAATGATTTCAGACTTTTCCCATTATTTGTACTGTGAGACCTAGCTTCTTGGCAAATTTCATAATTTTAGGTCAACGGGAAGTACCCTGTAGGTTTTTCATTTTTGAATAAATGTATGGAGATGAGGACATAAAATGCCATATCTTTTGATGGCGTCGTTGTAAAAAATTGAAATTTTCAGATCTTGTGTGGTTCATGGATCCTAATATATGGTATTAATTTCAACCTGATACCTTTACCCGTTCGTGAGATAAAGGGTCTTGACAGACAGACAGACAGACAGACAGACAGACAGACAGACAGACAGACAGACAGACAGACAGACAGACAGACGGACAACAAAGTGATCCTATAAGGGTTCCGTTTTTTTCTTTTGAGGTACGGAACCCTAAAAAGTACTTAAATAATAATTGGTAAGTTCACAAATATTACTAAATTAACTACACTAACTTTACTTATTTCTTGATTGATCAATTTTGTTTGCCTATACATTTAACTATTCATTAAAAATTAAAATATCGCTGCATATGTGTTTCTCTTAGCCAATATCACATCAGTAGAATAATATAAATCAGTGACTTAATGTCATGGTAACAAAGTTGGAAATGTTTAACGTGGATCGTATAATAGAAAAACCGGCCAAGTGCGAGTCGGACTCGCGCACTGAGGGTTCCGTACCACCACATAATCATAATTGTATTAGTTGAAATTTCAGTAAGTTAATGTGCTACATTTTTTGAGTCCGACACGCGCTTGACCAAATTTTATTATTTGTTGCTATTTTATAGCTTATGCACTATAGACATACCAATTTTCAAGTTTGTAAGTGTTCTCGTTTTTAAATAGAACTAAAACAAAAATCGCCTCAACGACCATCCAACTTGACCCCTCTCTTATATGAATGTTCTTGAAACGGGAGCTCACCACAATTGGTTACCATTAGTTGTGAGAAAAGTTGTAATATTTAATGATTTCAGACTTTTCCCATTATTTGTACTATGAGACCTAGCTTCTTGCCAAATTTCATAATTTTAGGTCAACGGGAAGTACCCTGTAGGTTTTGCATTTTTGAATAAATGTATGGAGATGAGGACATAAAATGCCATATCTTTTGATTGCGTCGTTGTAAAAAATTGGATTTTTCAGATCTTGTGTGGTTCATGGATCCTAATATATGGTATTAATTTCAACCTGATACCTTTACCCGTTCGTGAGATAAAGGGTCTTGACAGACAGACAGACAGACAGACAGACAGACAGACAGACGGACAACAAAGTGATCCTATAAGGGTTCCGTTTTTTTCTTTTGAGGTACGGAACCCTAAAAAGCACCAATATTCTGCGACGAGATATGTTTAACCAATAGCATGGCGGCGTTTGGCTCAACCGAATTGTATGACCGAGCTAGCGCTCGCTGCTGCCGGCCCGTATTTAAGTGCCCTACAGTGTTGCTATTACAACGACAATTGTCGTGTTCGACAGTAATTATATGGAATGTAAAGTAAACCTACACTACAGCATATGGAAGCAGTAAATATACAACGCGTTATTCCAAATTAGTATTTCCAGTTTTTCAATAATCCTACTTAAAAATTGGATGTAAATTCCAAAACTAACAGTGGCTGGCTCGTTAAAAGCGCAGCCCTGGTCGGGTCATTGCGCTGCGGGTCATTGCCCGCTGCATCTTAAAATTTTCAGAATTATTTGAAAGTAGAATTTTTTTAAAGGTTTTTTTGTGTTCCTTTATCGTTAGTGAAACACCCCCTAAGCTATGGCACGCAATCAAATTATCACCCTGTATTACTCATTTAACCTTTTAACGAAAATAAGTACAAAGACTGTGATTTATACAAAAAACTAACTTAAAAATAATCTGCAGTGAATATATTCATTAAGAAGATTTTTTTTATTATTTTAGTTTAAAACCAATTATTGTAGTTTATTAAGCTTTATTATTAAACATGAAAACAAATAAACTTTGCTTTTTATAACACAATTAATTATATTGCATGGGTTCCAAATACATAAAAAAAAATTCAAGTACCTAACTAACCAGTTACCATCAAAGATGATATGCATTTTGAACACGACTGTACTTGAGTTGAAAAATGTATGGCGAAGTTAACATGCATTTTTAACATACTTCTACAAGGTAAACCAGACCGAAGTTATTATGGTTTGAGACGACTATTTGTTGACTATTTTTTGACATGAGTATCAAACAGAAAAACCTAAACGTTCTGCAGGAATCTGCGTCCGTGAAATGCTATGCACAGAATCCTCAGCAAGCTACCCCTGTAACTCTGAAATCCTTGAACGACTATTTTCGAGAATTTGGAAGTCAAGACGACTATTTCATGACTATTTTTTTAAATAAAAACCAAGTCGATAGTCCCCACGGTTTGCTTGCATCAAAGCTGAGGATTCTGTCTATAGCCTATGGCCATAATCCTCAGCAAACCATAGCTATAACTCTAGAATTGTAACGCGACTATTTTTTTCCTTATGGTGACTATTTATGACTATTTCATGACTATTTTTTGGCAGCGTCAAAATATTTTTTTATGCAGTTTTTTTCTCTGAGGATTCTGTGTTGAGGGACATCCTAATCCGGCTTGTATCAATTTTTTTTTCTCTTTATCTATTGAAAAAAAATATATATGTTTTTTATTCATTGTAGGATATTCAAAAGTTTCTTCACAAGTATAGTGGCGGCAGAATCCGTCCAATATGTGTTTTGCGAAGTTCACGGTTTATACCACTTAAGACAAAAGCTGTCTGACCAGCCCATAATTGCCCACTGCAGTACAAAAGTCAGACAGAAATAGCGTTTGTTGTCATTGTTTCTTGATAATATTATAAATACCTTTACAAGACCATTATTGTGTGGGTGCTGTGGATAATTTCTATGTTTTGTCATAAAATACCTAATACATATTAGATTTGAAAAAGTGTTGGATTCTATGCGATAATTTATGCGTAATCTATGTAGATAGCTAGACAATACTGCAAAGTTATTTTCTAGGTCTCAGTCTACCAGATTTACCCGACCATTATGCAACCAGTTTTTTGAAGAAAATAAAAACCTAAAACATTAAAAAGACTGACCCTACTTCCACCCAAAAAAGATTGAACCGAGAGAAAATATATAAAAATCCATTGACTCAAATCTATTTATTCACCCCATAGATTCACCCCAAAATTGTGGCCACCATATTTCAGCCTGATACATCCACAAGTTGTGAATTATTTATGTATCGTGATAGAAATAAATTCCGTTATCTTCGGGCGGTCCGTTTCTATTTTCTGGACTTCATTTGCTTTGCGCTTCGTTTCGACGAGATAAGAATATCTATTGGGAATTTTTGGTTATTTATTTGTGATATCTTTAGGGAATGTATGAACAATCGGACGGTTGCTGATATTGGTTGGATATTTATTGTCTTTCAATGGTGAAATTAGATTTTGCGGAATTTGTTCCGCTACAAGGTGTCTTCTAAAACAAAAATGAATGACTTTCCCAGAAAAAGTTCAAAATAATATTTTTACGGCTGGGCGCTTTTTGATTCCGGAGCGAAGTGAGGGATTCTTTAGTAGAATCTTCAACGTAGCGAAGGATTCAAAGTACATCGCCCGAGCCAAAAACATATTTGCGCCCGAGTGATACACTCTACTTTTCATCACCCACTTTGAAAAAATAAAAGGCGCCTCATATTTTATTTTATTCAGCCGGTGGCGCGACTATGGGCCGTCGTACTACCAGCCAGTCTTTATTCAAACAATATTTTTCTTTTTTCGTTTTGTGTTTTTCTGCTGTAAAGCAGCAGTGTTTGCACTGCTGTGTTTCGGTTTGAAGGGCAAGGGAGCCAGGGAAATTACTGGCACATGAGACATACTCGTACCATCTTAGTTCTCAGGGTGGGTAACGCCCTTTGTTGTCTTATTAGTGTCAAATTATTTCACTTATAAGGCAGTGGGTGTCATGGGCGGTGGTGACCACTTACCATCAAGTGGCCCACCTGCTCGTTTAGCCACTTTTGCTATATAAAAAATAAAATTGCGTTTGATTTCTTTGGCGCTGAACACTAAGATGTTCCAGATGACTAAAGTGCGCGGCAAAGATTATTGCGGCGTAGTTTATATCTATATAAGTTAAGTTATCTATTAAGTTTTTACTAACAATGGACTGTATGTTGTCTGATAATAAATCAATTTGAATTTGAATAAGTGCCCTGCAAAGTACTTTGCCGCGCACTTTGCAAGTTTCATAGAAAACACCATCTTTGGTTGCACTAAAAGGCGGACCAAGTCGTCCTTTTGGAATAGATGGGATGAAATAGTTATTTGTTATGCCAGGCAGCAAAAGGGTTATTTGGCGCGAAATTACTTTCCTGTCGAGCGAAACACAAAATTTTTCACCTCATTAAAGCGAGAAATTGTTAAAATAATGCAAGAAAAGCAATTCGAATGTAAGAAATAAGTGATGAATTAATAACACCTACATAATGGTACGCACGGCGGCAAGTACAAAAAAAAACCGGCCAAGTGCGAGTCGGACTCGCGCACTGAGGGTTCCGTACCACCACATAAACATAATTGTATTAGTTGAAATTTCAGTAAGTGCTAGATTTTTTGAGTCCGACACGCGCTTGGCCAAATTTTATTATTTGTTGTTATTTTATAGCCTATGCCCTATAAACATACCAATTTTCAAGTTTGTAAGTGTTCCCCTTTTTAAATAGAACTAAAACAAAAATCGCCTCAGCAGCCATCCAACTTGACCCCTCTCTTATATGAATGTTCTTGAAACGGGAGCTCACCACAATTGGTTACCATTAGTTGTGAGAAAAGTTGTAATATTTAATGATTTCAGACTTTTCCCATTATTTCTACTGTGAGACCTAGCTTCTTGCCAAATTTCATAATTTTAGGTCAACGGGAAGTACCCTGTAGGTTTTTCATTTTTGAATAAATGTATGGAGATGAGGACATAAAATGCCATATCTTTTGATTGCGTTGTTGTAAAAAATTGAAATTTTCAGATCTTGTGTGGTCCATGGATCCTAATATATGGTATTAATTTCAACCTGATACCTTTACCCGTTCGTGAGATAAAGGGTCTTGACAGACAGACAGACAGACAGACAGACAGACAGACAGACGGACAACAAATTGATCCTATAAGGGTTCCGTTTTTTTCTTTTGAGGTACGGAACCCTAAAAAACAAAACCAGTATAAGAACAACCAACAACCGTTTAGCCAGCAGGGGGGGACACTTGACTCCAACAAAATATCACGCTTTCAAGCTTAATATTTCGAAAAATAATCTAGCAAGACTCATATTATTTTTGAACTAACTATCCAACGACACGCTAGACTATGGGGTAGACAAGAAAAAAAAATACCCCCACTTTACTTGTAGGGAGATACGGTCAACCGCTCGTCAGTAGAAACATTTACAACTCTATTACCATGCCATAAAGTGTTTCTACTGACGTGCTGTTTGTACCCTAACATAAAAAAGTACGGGTTGGACTCAGGGAGTGCTGGCAGAAGTGAAACCTTAAACATCAACGTTGTGCATTTTTGAATATTTTGGAATGGTTAAGGAATAATTTCGCACGAATTGTTTTATTTATCAGTATAAAAGTACATACAATATTCATTTATTGCGCTATCGTAGACAAACATGACAATTTATATTACATATAGACAATTTTATTATCGTCAGATCTGACGCGCCGCTAAAGAAGTTTTCACGTTGTACGTATAGTGGTTTTCACTTCAAAACTTAAACATCTGACGCGAGATCTGACGCGGCAACTGACGCAACATCTGACGTGAGTTTAACATTTTTTACCCATCTAAAAAAGTGCCAAGCGCCGCTAAAGAAGTTTTCACTTCAAAAAAATATTTTTCAAGATTTTATTTCACCACTTTGTCGGTGTAGATGATGAAATGTATATCCGATCTTAATTTCAGCTTTCTAGTACTAAAGGTCTCTGAGCTAAGCCGCGGACAGACAGACAGATGGACACGACGAAACTATAAGGGTTCTTTTTTTACTACGGAACCCAAAAAAGAAAATTACTATAATAGGTAAATTAAAGTATTATTATTTTTGGGACTGTTATGCATTCTAACCGCCAGTTGCACAAAGCTTCTTTAAAGATAAAGGTCCTTTAAGTCTATTGATGACTCTTTCTGTTTTGCTGACAAAGAAAGTGACGGCAATTTATTTAAGGAACTTTAATTTTAAAGACGCTTTGTGCAACTGGCTGTAAGTAAGATTTATAATGGCTTACCTTTGGTTTTAGGGTCTAACCCTCGAGTTTCCAAATAGTTAACTTTCTGGTTTCATACGAGACCTGGAACAAAATTGAAATCGGTAAGAACAAACTTGTGTTACTTACTATAAAGATAGACCATATTAATAGGGTCCCGCTTTTCCACCTTTGGGTACGGAACTTTAAAGAGGTCAATCAATAGCTGGTTTTATCAAAATCTTACGACCTTAATAGAAGTTTAAGATACAAGTTCCGTAAGTAGGGTTATTACAAACGAGTTGACGTTTTGTAAGCCCGAGACGAAGTCGAGGGTTTACCATCGGCACGAGTTTGTCATAACCCTTACGCACACGTATGCTACGACGTTTTTCAATACATTTGTGAGAAAACAGGTATAAGTAATACACTTGGTAAAGGAACCAACCATGGGTACTGTCAGCCTCTTGTCGATTTATGTTCTCCTGGTACTCTCTATTTTATTTTAAATATAGGTAGGCAGTCTTCACCCACGGTAGTATTTTTACAAAATAATTATATAATCAGAGTGTAAAAACTCTGTGGTATTATACCTTTTTTAATTACGAGCAATGTTTACGTCTTTGTAAGTACGTTTTTCGAGCAAATGTATTGAATTTTTTTTATTCCTGCTGTTATAAGTGTTTCACTGTCCTATTCCGATGAAATCGATAATTTCGGTAATTTTGAAAAATGTAAAATATTTTCTGAAAAGAAAACAATATAATTAAAAGTATTTTTCTTCATTAAATGTAAGGGTTGAAGTTCAAAGCCAGAGGCGCAGTAAAATGGTGTAGATATCCAGAGTTTGTAAGCCGGAAATAAACATTGCTCCGGGCTGTATGGACGGCAGAGACTTTTATTTAGAACTGATATTTACACAGGGTGTTAAAAAAAGTGCGATTATCCTTCCAAGGGGTGATTCTATATCAAGTGAAGCGCTTGGAGGGTTCAACGACCTCTATGATCAGCTGGTCGACTGTAATTAATTCAAATTTTCGCTATCACTAACTTCGGAGAATGGTATTTTTTTTGTCATTTTTCATCATGACTTAAGAGTTTCATCATGACTTAAGAGTTGTAAAAAAATACAAAAATATATTTTAGAATGTACAAGTAAATCCCTTACATAATAATATCCCAAGTAACGACAATTTGAAATTTTGCCCCCCCTGTTTGGGCCCCTTTACATAAATAATCATAATTTTTTTTAAATTTTTTCATTTGCAATTAAGTTGGGCCACCATATTCTAAAACTATTCTTAATTTCAAGTAGGTAGCATGAGTGGTTGCTGAGATATACAGGTGTGACAGACAGACAGACGGACAGACAAAGTCGCACTATAAGGGTTTCTTTTTTTTTACCATTTTGATATCGGAACCCTAAAAATGAAAAGCGCTTCACTTCTTCTTGAGTTAAAACAATTTATTTGTAGGAAAAGCTATTTTTTTATATTTTTATACAATCTATTAGTCATGTAGAATCACCCCTAGAAGGATCATCGTACTTCTTTTACACCTTGTATATTTCCATATTTTTATGGACCCACTAGGCCTTTGAGGATCTTACTCTGGGACTAAATTGTAGTCAGAATATTTATTGCATGTTAATTAGCCTAAATTATTAGACGACTTTTTTTAAAAGGCTTAGATATCAAAAGGACTGTGAGCAGGAAATGACAACATGCCTCGGGGCGGGTACTCGCTGTTTGTTGATCGATCGCTTGCGACCCTTGATGGTGGCACAGAGACGTACTCAGTTTGAGGGGCAAGATAATACAGCGTGTAACGGAAAGGTGTGATAATACTAAATGGTGTGAATCTGCCCATGAAACTGAACAACTTTTCCCAAGGAACATAGGTCATAGAACAAAATCAATTTTTGACCTCCCTTAGAAACTGCATCAGTTCATAACGCATTTTGTAAGGGAGGTCAAATTTGGGTTTTTGTATTTCGATTATTTTTGGTCATCAGTACTATACTAGGTGCACATGACTTGCCACTTCTGCCGCTAGCAGACAACTGAGGCGACGTAGCGAGAGAGATACGGACTCTGTGCTGAATTAGTGTTGCGATCACATCGAGGTAGGTGATGCAGAAATTATTGCATACAAAAACTTTTTCTCTTCTTTTTTTCAAATTTCTCGATTTAGGAGTCACAGGTTTACAGAGATTGTAGCCTGGTCATTCATTAACAAAGTGTCTCATTGCTTTTTGTTTATCTAAGTTTAATGTATATTATTATATGTATAAAAACTCTTATACACTTGTTCTTTGGACACGCAGGTTAATTAGAAAATGAAGTTACAAACTTAGTTTAAGTTACGCAAAGATCAGGTCTAGACAACGGGCCATTAAATTTTGAGATGCCGAAAGCAAACGTCACAAAATTTATAGAATGACATAATATGTCATCCCAAACATTATACATGACGTTCGCTTTCGTCAATTAGCACGTTGCCTAGACCCCAGATACATAATATGTCAATTGACATATTATGTCAAATTTAACGTTCGCTTCTGTCATTTACTTCGTTGTCTAGACAGCCAGATATAAAATTTGACAAATGATGACATAATATGTCAAATTTGTTCCCATACATTTCATGACGTTCGCTGCCGTCATTTACCACATTGCTGGGGTCTACCCCCAGATATAAAATATGTCAAATGATGACATAATATGTCAAATGTCATCCCATACATTTAATGACGTTCAAATGTTGACTAGACCCCCAGATACGAAGAGAACTTTTTAAAGCGTATTTCAAAGTCCAGCCCTGCTTCTTAAATTCATTTTACCTCTTTTTTCAATGCTAGACTCAGTGCTCGTTTTGTGGAAAATACAGCCGCCTCCGTTTTTAGGGTTCCGTTTTCAAAGGGTGAAAAACGGGACCCTATTAACATGTCTCCGATGTATGTCTGTGTGTCAGCGAGCTGTATCTCTCAAACCGTAATAGGTGTTTAGTATAATAGTTAACAATTTTACAGATTATGTATTTCTGTGGCCGCTGTACCAACAAATAATAATAATTAAAACAAAATTTGGGGCTTTCCTACCAAAAACATTTTAGGGAATTTTAACTAGATTTTGAATACAGTCATATTATTATGTACAAGCGAAAAATTGGATTTTTTAAAGTGCATAAGCTATAGAATATCAACAAGCAATAAAATTTGTCAATTGCGAATCCGTCTCGCGCGCATTTAATACACCTTCTGCGTGACTGCGTGTCCATAACTAAGACAGTATTTTTAACTTAGTGGTACAGAACCCTCGTTGCGCGAGTCTGACTCGCACTTGGCCGGATTTTTACATTCTCATACGAATCGTTTATCGATTTTCAGAACTCATTATTACCTTTACCTATGACCTTTACGGTACCTATATGGAAAAAGTCGCAACTTATATTCGTACTCGACAAGTAGTTAATACTATGTCTTCCTGAGGTTTTTGTAAAAGGCGGCTAAGGTTTTCTTTGCCGAAAGACTAATTGAAGCGCTTCATACCCATTGCACTGCAGTCCGCAAGTCTAGTAAGCGTGGTGATTATGGTAAGTGGAACAGTCCGAGTGGTGTCGTATAAGTCTTTCCGTGAGTGTCGAAAAAGGCGATAAAGGAATCTTGAACTGAAAGATAGGTATCAAAGGGAATCTGCGTATTGTATCATCATATCAAATGTGGCGTAAACTGCAACGTGAACAAGCGTTGTGACTATGTATGACGCATCCCTTCCAAAATACTGTGTTATTTTTTCAATCTTTAAGTCGGGGTTCTGCCCATAAAATTTAACAACTCTTCCCATGGAACATAGGACGAAGGGAAGAAAAAAAAATTCGACCTCTAATACTAAATGTGCTGTCAGCTTATGCAGATTGTATGGGGAGTCGAAATTTTTTTTTCGTATAACGGACCCACGTTCTTTGTTCGTTCAGTGTTATGGGCAGAACCAACACTCAAACTCACTCACTCTTGTATATTTATGTAATGTATTCATGTATTTGATATTTATTTTGAGTATTTTATGTAAATACAATGTCTTTTTTGTTTTTCATTTATGTAGTTTATATGAGTGCACTACACTGCAGAATTCTGAAAATGTTGATTTCATCAAAAGGTTGTCTGGAAGAGATCACTCTTAGTGATAAGACCGCCTTTTGCCCACATTTTTTATAACTGGTTAACCAGCAACAAACGACACAATAATTCATCTTAATAATGCCCCAATAGAATCGGTGAAACAATTATTCAGATATTTAGGCAGTTTAATTACTAATGACTCCAGATGCACAGACTCCTGAAGTTGTTTCTAGAATTGCAATGGCCAAAGCAGCTTTTAACAACAAAAAACACCTTTTAAAAGCTAAAATCTCTAGAAGTGTTCGGAAACGACTGATAAAAGTGTACATCTGGAGCATTGCATTATATGGTTGTGAGACGTGGACTCTAACACAAAGAGATAGAGAGAGGTTAGAAGCGTTTGAGATGTGGTGTTGGAGGAGAATGGAAGGGATCAGTTGGACAGAGAAAAAGACAAACGAGGAAGTCCTAGATTTGGTTAAAGAGAAGAGAAATTTGCTGAGAACCATCGAAAATAGAAGAGGGACGATGGTCGGACACCTGATAAGACATGACACTTTCATAAAGAATATTATTGAAGGAAAAGTAGAGGGCAGAAGAGGAAGAGGAAGACCAAGACGCACTTATTTTGACCAGATAAAAGAGAGGGTAAACGTCGAGTCTTATCAGGATGTCAAATCATTGGCTGAGGACAGAGAGAAATGGAGATTGCTCCACCGACAAGAGCGCGGCTCTTAAATATGAGAAGAAGATGTGTAAATGTTACTTTATTAGTGTGCAATAAAGTGTTATTCATTCATTCATTCAAACTACCAGAATCATTTACTGTGAAATTCTGGGGCGAAGATTTTATGACGATATTGATGATAATATGTAGGTTTGTGGCCGAAGCGCTTGTGGCCGACTGATAGGTATTTACTCTTTCTTTCCCATCACAAAAGTTAAGCAACGTTGGTCGTAAACAAAACCCAGATGGGTGACCGCTAGTGGCACAAGATCAAGAGCGCCTTTGTGCTTCTGAAGGCACGTTAAGCTGTTGGCCCCAGCTAATTTGGCGGCTTGAAAACTCTGACAGCCAGGTTGGCCACTAACCTGGCAAAGCCTAATCTAGGATTGGGTCAGGTTTCTCCTCTGGATTGCGGAGGTCAGATGGCAGTCGCTCTGTATAAAAATCAGTGCCCTCGTCAAATCTCCTAAGTTAGGTAGCCGACTCCGTAAAAACCATTGGCAAAAATTGAATATGGCTAGGGAAAATGATACGTCCCACCTGCAGAAACTCTGCCACCTGGACACAATCTGCAGTGGTCAACCTGGAAGTCGCTAAACCGTCTGAGACCTCAGGTCGGCCGCTGCAGATAAAACATGGCGAGGGGGGCTTCACAAACCAGTTGCTAAAGCACTGTGACTGTGGAGCTCCATCTCAGAACATGGCGCAGTTGCTTTCTTGTCCACTGTGTCCCTCCACCTGCACTGGCGAAGATCTGCGTGAAGCGTCGAATAAAATCGTAGAAGTGATGAGGTTTTGGGAGGAAAGTAACACAAGAAAAAAGGTTTTCAAAATTACTCCGACCTATTTCTTTTCGTGTCCGAATTCAATTCAATCTCGAGAAATTTGCTATAATTCAGCCAAGAACAGAGGTCTCTTCCCACCCTTGTCCTAACCCTAATACCGCGTTACACGGACAAAATGAGAAGTCGCGGGATTATTCGACTGTTATTCGTCATACATTGACGTTCATTTATATTCGCGCACATTAAAATTACAAAATAAAACTCTTATTTTTTTTATTGTTATAGCAGCAATAGAAGTACATAATCTGAGAAAATTTCAACTGTTGACCTGTTACTGTTCATGAGATACAGCCCAAACAAAATTTTGTAAAAATAGCTGACTTTAGTGGCATCTTATTCCTTTGTTTTTATATATTTTTTAAAACAAAAAATACAGTATTTATTTTATAAACGAGCTCGAAACAATGATACTCCACTAGATGGGGAATTTTTTTTTTGCGCCCCCCTTTAGCTGTTTGGGAGCCAAACAGAGCCCCTTTAGCTGTCTGTTGTAGCGGCAACAGATATACACAATTTTTGAAAATTTCAAAACCTTTTACGGTTCATTCATCATCATCATCATATCAGCCGAAAGACGTCCACTGCTGGACATAGGCCTCCCCTAAGGAACTCCATGACGACCGGTCCTGCGCTGCTCGCATCCAGCGGCTTCCCGCGACCTTGACCAGATCGTCGGTCCACCTTGTGGGGGGCCTGCCAACGCTTCGTCTTCCGGTACGTGGACGAATATCAATTAGAGTCCCGTTTTTCACCCTTTGGCTACGGAACCCTTAAAAAATAATAAATAAATGGGGGCTCCCCTACTAAAAACGTATTTTTAAATACATTTGCTCGAAAAACTAACTTACAAGGACGTAAACATTGCTCGTAAGTAGTTACTTACCGAACTAGTGCGGTAAGTAAAAAAAGTATAATACCAAGGAGTTTTTACATTCTGATCATAAAATTATTTTGTAAAAAAAACTAGTGGTGACTTTTTACTAGGGTGACGACTGCTACCTATATTTAAAATAATATGGACAATACTAGGAGAACATAAATCGACAAGAGGCTGACAGTACCCATGGTAGGTTCCTTTACCAAGTGTATTACTTATACCTGTTTTCTTACAAATTTATTGAAAAACGTCGTAAGATACATTTCCGTAACGTTTATTCCCACTTGTCCAATTGAACAGTTCAATTGATTGAACTACTATGACAAACTCGTGCCGATGGTAAACTACTTACGGAACTTGTATCTTAAACTACTATTAGGTAATTTTTGCTGTAGTTCTATCGTAAAAACGGGTACAATACGCGCAACGAAAGAAGAGACCTGACAGCTGGGATTTCGCGCAGGTACAGCCTAGCGTCCCTCCCCACTTGCCGCTAAAATGGCCTGCGAACTGTCTACTGCGCAGGTTAACCACGTGATCCGTCAAGTCTCTTCTTTCGTTGCGTTTAAATTGTTACGTTTATAGTGCATAAGATATGGAATAACAAGTAATAGAGAGTAGTCAAGTATGTGTCGGATTCGCGCGTTTTTAATACTCTTCTGCGTGACTGCGTATCCATACGAGCAACTAATATGGTATTTTTAGTTCCTCCCCCGCCCCCTCGGTGCGCGAGTCCGACTTGCACTTGTCCGGTTTTAATTGACTTATGTTTTTTTGAGAAAGTTGTTTGCAACATGCAAATCTTTTTCTATCAAGAAATTGTTAAAAGTCTCCATAAATAAAACATTATGTTTTATTATTGTCCGAACAGCAATGTATTGCTGTTTATTGCCATTAACCCCTGCTTGACTTAGCTTCGACAGCGGTAGGGTTACGAGCAGTCGATTTATTTCTATTACTGCCTGACCGAAAGGCTAGCTGGGAACATATCGGGGCTCATTTGATCAAATTGCTGACGACCCCAAGCATTATCTTTCGTACAGTTAAGAGCACGTCAAGCTTGACCTGTATGTGGATGGAAAAGTCGAAAGCAGAAAGATTGACTTAAGAACTTTGTTGGGGCTAGTTAGGAGATTTATTTTTTAGCCTGTGCTGTCCCACTGCTGGGCAGAGGCCTCCCCGTTTCCACTCTTCCCTATCGATCGCCATCGTCGGCCACTCCTCTTCGAAAGCAACCAGGTCATCCCTCCATCGCTTTTTTGGTCTTCCTATTCCCCGGCGTCCGTTGTGTGGCACCCATTCTGATAAACATACTAAAAGTCCTTGCCCCTCCGAGGTCTACTCAAAGAACACAAGGCACAAAGAAGGTCCCGTTTTTTTGTTTTTTGCTTACATCTCGAAAACGGTGCGTTGTTCGAAATTTTGTGGTACTACATAATGAAAGCTCATAAAATTTTCTACAACGTTAGCTTTCTTACTTTTAATCTATCTCCAATCGTTGCCTAGCAATGAGCTCCGAAAAACGGCCAATTTTCTAAAATTTGTAAAATTTTCTGTAGCACATTGTAACAATACGAATTCGCCAAAATCATTTCTTTTTTCATTTACACTATTAAAATACTCATTAAACTAAATTATTCATTGCTTAAGCTACTGGAACAGTAAGCGAGGTGTCTGGTAAAGGCTCGTTGAATACTCTCAATACGTTGCGAGTGAACTGCATAGATAGGACTCTATTTATTTTACCTATACATCCTTCCGACTTGATATAACCTAACCTTGTAGGTCGAACCTACTCAGTAGAATATGTGGCGAAGTCTGAAATATTAACTCCTGTTGAACCTCACTCCCGAACATTACGGGATTGGCTTAGGGTCAAGACTCTAGATGTGTCGGATTTTTCCCGGATTAAATTTCGGTCAGTTTCCGGATTTATGTGAGTGTAAGTATCGTCAGTCTTTTACCCTTGGGAGTTAATGGTTTTGGATCGCCCCTTATATCTACTCATATGTCTTACGTATTTTAATTTTACAAGGAATAAAATTTTATTAGGTGAATTTTGCCTCCCGACGCATAATGTCACGTTCGCAAAATGTCACGATTTAAGCTCTATCGTAAAAACGGAAACATTTGCAAGCGTAAAAATTTACATGTTTATAGTACATAAGCTATAGAATAAATGAAAATAAAGTAAAGTGCGAGTTGGACTTGGCACATCATAACATCCCATGAAACGTCCACTACAGGACAGGGAGCTCCCTCCAGAATTCTAGCTTTTGCTGGAAAAATGTGGAGGGGAAGTACCATAGTCACCTCGCTTGTTAGCGTTACGGCTGGCACTATGGACCGCGGTTGTAGGTGACCGCAGTAAGTAAGATGTAAGATATAAAGGTCCTCCTTCTTCGGTCTTCTAAGGTCTACAAAGGTGCTGCTGCCCATCCTCCAGTTAACCCTTAGTCGCCTCTTACGACACCCACGGGTATGTACGGGTTGGTACTATTCTTTGCCGGCACCACACAGGACTTGAACTTGGAACTTGGCACATTTAATACAATTCTGCGCGACTGCGTGATTCAGACTCGCACTTGGTCGGTTTAGTTACCTGTCTGGTAGTGGACTTTTAAAGTGATGTTATTTTTTTTCTTGGACGTCGGGAAAAAACAAGTTTGTAAAACAATGTTATTCTTTCTGTCAAATACACTCTGGTCTTAGTGTCTTGACTGCAAAATGTGTAAGGGTTGGAATAAACGTGGAAAACGGATTTGCATCATGTAAACAGCCCTTTACACCACACCAGCAATGACAATTGCGAGATTTTCCCTGGTTCATTATTATTATTATTTTTTTTTTTTTTTTTTTTTCGTTTATTCATTGTTGGATATTAAAATCTCTTAATGACGTCAGCTAAACTACATCGCTTCACAAACAATGTGGCGCCATTGTGGGAAAAAAAAGAAGCGACAATAAAAACCCACATTAAAATTTATTATTATTGCAGAGTTTATTGTGAAATAAAGCCCTTTTTGCTGTATATTTTAATTTAGACTCGTGTTGTTTTTAAACTTTATGATGAACGGCAAATAAACATGCCATGTTCATTTCAAAATTATGAAAAATACTTCAGATAAGGATCTGCAAAGTTTGCTAAGCGAAAAATCTTTATTAATAATTGGCGATAGAGACGAAATTAAAACGATCTCTCTAAGAAGCTATTTTTTTTA
Source organism: Athrips mouffetella (assembly GCA_947532105.1). Classification (NCBI taxonomy): domain Eukaryota; kingdom Metazoa; phylum Arthropoda; class Insecta; order Lepidoptera; family Gelechiidae; genus Athrips; species Athrips mouffetella. Next base: position 2,518,060 of record OX383976.1, on the reverse strand, counting down.
AATCTACAACATACTTTTTTTAACAAAATTAGTTTTTCGGTGTTAAAAAGGTATATCGGAACCACTTGGCCATTATTTTTGAGTAGCATCCATCTGATGGTAAGTGGTCACCCACCCACTAACAAAGAAAGTGCGTTGCCCAACCTGAGAACTAAGATGGTACCTATTGTGTTCTTATACAGGGGTGTACCGAAAACTGAACGGGCGTGCTCAGTCAACGAAACTGAACAACTGTCCCAAAGAAACATTTTTGGGAAATGAAAAGAAATTTTGACCTCACCGTACAAATTGCTCACTGATGGAACAGTTTGTCCAAATTTTTTTTTTTAATTTCTCAAAAATGTTTCTTTAGGAAAGTTGTTCAGTTTTCGGCGCACCGTCCCTAATACAAAATGTCATAATAATGTTTCCTTCAATGGGCTTTACTTCATAAAACAGCTGTTTGAAAAAAGTTCGTCTCTCCGCCTACAAGATTGAGAAGAAAGAACCGCGCCAAAGTTCTCGATACGTCTTTAAACTTTTTGCGGCAAAACTTGGACCAACCTTACTCTTCTCTAGTGATGTGCGTATCGCTAGTTTTATATCGAAAGATAGTTTCTGCTGCTGAAATATCAACCTCCAAAGCCCCACCCCTATCACATGGGATAGCGGCTTTGACCTTGAATTATTACCTAATTTTCAAAAAAATATAATTGCTAATAGCTTGACAAAAAATTCGCACGCAATAGTAATATCTAATGACAAATGATAATTAGGTATTTTATTATTTAATTTGTGATTTTTGTTCTGAAATATTAACATGGATATAAGTTTTCCTATCTTACTAACAAATGGGCCCTTGTTGCCATAATAAATGAATTTTATTATTATTATTATAAATAAACATTGTCTCAGAATATGTGGAAAGGATGGGAGAGGATCATGCGGTCAAAAGAGCATATCTTGGACGTCCAACTGGTAAACGTCCCGTCGGATGTCCAACGACCAAGTCGAAAATAACGTACTGGAGCTTTAAATAAATCTGCACGCAAAAGAGACAAATGGCAGCTCTTAGTGACAGAGTATCCTCTTTAATGCAAGTAGCGGATTTGGTACTGTTTACAATTTTTAGACAATCTAATAACTATTATGAATTCTGTGTCTCGGATAAAAGTAGTTCGTTGGTGATCAGATGCTGGTAGAAACCAAGTTTCACAGTCTGATCCTCCGTCGCAAAGTTGCACGTCTGTCAGTCTTTTACAGATTGTACTTCAGGGAGCGTGCTCGAGCTCCGCGAGCTTATTCCTTTATCTTCCTTCTACCAGCGGTAGTCCGCACCTCAGGATATCACCCATATACTTGATTGATGTTCCGCACATTCGCACAAAGCGCTTTGTAACATCTTTTATATTGTGCACGGCTAAAGAGTGGTTGCCTGCGCCTATGTTCCCGAGTTCATTTAACCCGAATCTATCAAATAGGCTTCTTCTGGGCAAGCTCGTTCCATCGTCCATCACATCTCTGTCCTCAAGATTAGATCGAGATCAAGAGTAAGCCCATTGACAGAAAAAATAATACCAATATCCAATATTCACAATCACACGGTGACATTTACACGGTCATTTCATTTTAATTTCCCGTCATAGTCCTTAGGGTCTCATCTCATTCTTATCACTATACCAACTGTCTTTAATGTAGGGTCACCCCTCAGTGGGGATAGGTTTTCAAACACGAATAAACTTTTAATCTTTCAAACTCTAATAATCCTACTTCCTACTAATATTATAAACGCGAAAGTTTGTAAGTATGGCTGGATGGATGTTTGTTACTCTTTCACGTCAAAACTACTGAATGGATTTTAACGAAACTTGGCACACATATAAGTTAGGTCCTGAAATAACACATAGGCTACTCTTTACCGCGGGAAAACGCTTCATTTCTACGGGAAAACGCATTTAATGTTAATGAAGAACGTGACTGACTCACTGACTGACATATCAACGCATAGCCCAAACCGGCACCCCAAATTTGGCATGTAGGTTCCTTATGAAATCTAACGGTGCAATAAGAAAGGGTTTTAATAAAGTCTACCCCTAAGGGGATAAAATAGGGGATGAAAGTTTGTATGAAAGTCCGTCAGTTTAAAAGTTAGGATCTTCAAATTTTGTATTTAGGCTTACGACTAAAAATTAATATTCATGTGTCTCAGGGTTTTTGAAAATTCGATGCCTTAAAGGGTGAAAATGGGGATGAAGTTGAAAATCCTTTAGTTTTAAAGTAAAATCTACATAATTCATTATTTAGGCATTAGGTTTGTAATTCTATGCAACATTCATCACTGTTTTTGAAATTCCACCCCAAATTCAACCCCTAAAAAAGGGAAATGGGGTGAAAAAGTCTAAAAACCAATATGGGTATCGTTTGTATGGTTTACTAGGTCGCTGATTATGAAAACTACAACAATTTTGAAATCCAACGTGGTGGACGTGAAATACCATCATCCCCTGGGGATGGGGTTGGGGTGCGACAGGGTTGAAATGTCTAAAAATCAATATGGGTGTCATTTGTATGGTTTATCGGGTCGCTGATTACGAAAACTAGAACAACTTTGAAATCCAACGTGGTGGACGTGAAATTGGGGTGCGATAGGGTTGAAATGTCTAAAAATCATTATATGTGTCGTTTCTATGTTTATATGAAGATAGGGATAGCGGTTAAGATGGCGTTAGGGGTAGGGATAAGGGAAGGGATAGGGACAGGGAGCGGGAGTGGGAGAGGGACAGGGAGAGGGAGAGGAAAAGGGAGGAGGAGAGGGAGGTGGAGGAGGGGGGTGGGGAGGAGGGGGGGGGGGAAAGAGGTGCAAGGACAGGGATGGTTTGACGGACGGTTGAACAGATGGTTGGACGGACGGACGGACGACAGATAGACGGAATGGAAGATGGATGAATGGTCAGATAGATAGAATCCCACGCGGACGAAGTCGCGGGCAACAGCTAGTTTAATCATAGTTGGATATTAACATCTCTTAAGAGCTTTCCCCAAGCCAACTAGCGCCCCATCAGATAAAAAATATTACTCGCTAAATACAAAACTTATCGAAAATCTGTCTTACAAAATTGAAGTAAAGTTACCCTAGTTTATAGTGAAAAATATAGTTCACTGTAGATACATATACAAAAGTGCGAAAAACGGCCAGTTTTAGCAGTTTTTGTATCTGTAATTACAGTGAACTATATTTTCAGGATTGATATAGGTTTTAAATAAACTAGGGTACCTTTACTTCAATCAGGTAAGACATATTTTCGATAAGTTTTGTATTTAGCGAGTAATATTTTTTTAACTGATGGGTACGCTAGTTGGCTGGGGGAAAGCCCTTAATGACGTCAGCAAATCTATATCGCTTCACAAACAAAGTGGCGCCATGGTGAAAAAAAAAAGCGACACTAAAATACCCACGCGCTACTTTAAAAATGTTTCACTTCATTCATGATGATATTTAAGACATAGTGTCGCTTTATACTATCGATAATTTATCAATCTGCAGTCTGCAGTCATCACTAGCCCCGCATTTTTCTTGTTTCCCGTTTTTCTTTTCTGTTTTTGTCCCTTCAATCCCGGTACCGGTACTATACTCATATTTTTTGCTGTACCGTCAAAATGTCGGCGGACATCGTGAAGACCTATTTTTTTGTATTTAGGTTTCAGGTTACGTGTTTTGTTTTGTATTAAGCTTGTTTATATTTAATGTCAATATGGCCGCTAGTTCGGTGCAGTTGTTAGCAGCTGCGGCTGACAGCCGAAGCCTACTACTTTTTCCAATTTCAAATTTCGAATTCGGACTCCTTGCTTCGCTTGGAATAGAAGGATTACTAATTTATTTTACTATGGGATGACATCTGTCATTGTGTCCCCAGCTGAAATGTAAAATCATCAAACGCGATTTGACATCCTCAAATAAAATTTACAAAACGACGCCTATGCTTTCTTAACAAAGACTGAATGAATGTCAGAATACCTTGTGACACATATTTTCGTTAATCTTACTTCTATTTCCCTTATATTCCTAAAATATGCAACTATCAACCGACGAGCAGATAGAATCTGTCCTACTGAATTATTTCACACAGCTCACTCGCACAGATTTTTCTGTTTATTTGTACAATTGATTAAACAAACTCCTTCAGATTTATCCTATGAGTAAACATACTTTCAAACAGACCGTATATAACTTGTTAAAGACAAGATCTCATGATGAAACCGAAAGTTTTCTAGCTGAATAAACTATATACGAATTGTTTTAATTTACTTAATACATTTCTATAAAAATTACGTCAAAAAAAAATCTAAGTTTAAAAATCTATCACACCACTCTGTGTCATTCCGGGCGCAAAGGTGCCCATAAAACATTTGCTGCGTTGCCCCGCTGAATGGCTATGGCCAACCTCTGCACCAGGATCATCATGCTTAAGAGGCTACCTGCAGTCCACTAGCGCCCCCATCAGTTGAAAAATTATTACTTGCTAAATACAAAACTTATCAAAAATCTGGGAAGACAAATTAAAGTAAAGGTACGCTAGTTTATTTAGAACCTATAAATTCTTTAACATATAGTTCACTGTAGTTACAGATACAAAAATTGCGAAAAACGGCCGCTTTTAGCAGTTTTTGTATCTGTGACTACTATGGTGACAGTGAACTTTATTTTACAGAGTTGATGGGTTTTAAATAAACAAGTGCACCTTACCTTTAATCTGTCTTTCCGGATTTTCGATAAGTTTTGTTTTTAGCCAGTAATATTTTTTAACTGATGGGGGCGCTAGTGGACTGCAGGTAGCCTCTTAACCAAAATAAATTAAGACAATAATTAGTAATTTTATTAATTTAAAATAAATCAAAATGATTTCATTGTAAATTTTTACTTAAGTACTTATTTTAATGAACTTTGTACTGTTTTTATGATGCTGATACAAGTAGGTATTTAATGCACTAAGCTTAGATATTATTTTACAAAACTTAGGAAATATAATATCTTTGCATTTCAGTTTTACTAAGAGTTAGGCTAAGTTTTATTTAAAATAAATTTTATCCTATCTAAAATGTTGAATTTTCCATGCAAACTGATCCGAGTGAGCAATTTGTGTGGAGAAGTAATTTTTTTTCCATTTTCCAAAAATGTTTCTTTGGGTCAGATGACCCGTTTCGTTGACTGAGCATGCCCTTTCAGTTTTCGGTACATCGTCTCTTACATCCGGTACTTACTACGTCACTTTACAAGTAAAGCGGTGCCTTGTAAAGAAAAGCGAGCAATAAAAAACCTAAATGATCTATAGCGCTTCATTGGCTTCGACAAGACCTATTTACAATCCAAAGCTTGCCAAAAGAACAAGATGGAAATCGGCAGGACGTGTTTAAAATTAGAATAGAATTTCCGGTCCGGAAAGTTGCCACCACTGTGGGACCAATTTAAATCGGTTTTTTGGATAAAAGTAGAAGTTTTTCCCTATCTGCGACGCGACGTGGTGGATAGACAAACTGTCTAATGAAAAAATCAAAGATTTCGGACCTTCTTGCTTTGCTCGGAATAGATAGTTTGCTAATTTATTTTAGTACGGGATGACATCTACCAACATGTCCCAATCCCATCATCGATGATCACTAATAGGAAATATTCAAAATAACCTGTCAAATCCATAGAACGACGCCTTCAATACCTTGTGACGAATTATTTCTTTAATCCTCCTTCTAATTACCTTTATTTTTCTGTGGAAAAAGTGGATATACATAAGTGGATCTTTCAGTCTGGGATCAATAATTTATTGTTATTATTGCCACGAGCATGACGTCAGGTTACCGGCTGCCAAAAAGAAGTGTTTCAAAATTCAACAAGAGCCCCGTAGTCCAAGGGACAGGGCGTTGGGCTACCATGCCGATGGTCGACGATTCGAATCTAGCCGGTCCCACCCATATTATGGATATAATTCTTTTATGTTGGTTAAAAAAATTCTAGAAAGAAAAGAAAGAGATAGCTGAAGAAAGAAAGCTAATTCTATAAAAATCTTACAAAAACCTCAATTCAAAAATACGTTCAGAATGTTGGGGATCGAGTAGCATGGGTATGTAAGCCGGGCCACCAAGCGACTACGCGGTCCTTTCCGATCCTGATCTTCCTTTCCGATGCTGATGACGCCATCACGAAATACATCGATTCAGTCAACATTAGAAGACTCACTCCACAACCACCAGGAGTCCACTAAAAAAAAATCGACTACGCAGTAGTTCAGTGGACAGTGATCTAAAGAGAGGAACAAGGAAAGAAGAAAAATCCTAAGGAAGAGGAAGCCTCTGAAGTAATCTAAGAGGGGGTACCGAGGGGTGTCCTAATAAACGGAAAATCTTACATTAGCGTAAATTGGCGTTTCACTCCAATCTCGAACTTCTAGCTCGTAACATTATCATTGTTGTCAGACCCCCACCAGTTACGATCTTGACATACTTCCCTCGCTTCTTCTACTGTCATCAATCCCTTCATACGCGCTCGTCGATTTAGGGTACTTTATACTTGGTGTATATTACATCATAACATCCCATGAAACGTCCACTACAGGACAGGGAGCTCCCTCCAGAATTCTAGCTTTCGCTGGAAAAATGTACAGGGGAAGTACCATAGTCACCTTGCTTGTTAGCTTTACGGCTGGCACCATGGACCGTGTTTGTAGGTGACCGCAGTAAGTAAGATACAATGGAGGATGATGCTGTCCATCCTCCAGTTTAAAACCCTTAGTCGCCTTTTACGGTACTATTCTTTGCCGGCAACACACGGGACGGTCTATTTGACATACTTCCCTCGCTTCTTCTACTGTCATCAATCCCTTCATACGCGCTCGTCGGTTGAGGGTACTTTTAAGCCCGCGTCACACAGAGGCGGTAGCGGAAGCGTTCCGGGGCCGGTATTTTTTGTAAAGTATGAGTTCTTATGCACCCTGTCACATTGAAAAGCGGTCGCGGCGCGGTATTTTGTTCCCGCCAAACCGCCCCGGACCGCTTTCGCAATCATACCGCCTCTGTCTGACTTGAGCTTTAACCTGGTCTTTACTAACAATACTACCTGACGGTCTATTTTCTGTAAATAAACTCGTTTCTCCGTGATGGGTTTCCACGGGGAAATCCCATTGCTCTTTGACATTGAATAAGGTTTGATTTTGTGGTTGGTGGTAACATCTCTAAATATAGGTACCTTGGGTACGGTCTACAAATGAAGTTCAAACTGCTTGGTAAACTTTATTTGTTGAGTGACGAGGGTATACTGGTACCGTCAGCACCAGCCTATACTAATCGTCGCGCCCCAGGGATGTAATGTACACTCAGATAATTACTTGCACAGAGGCTTTTATTATTCTGTTTCTGTTTATTATGTTGCAAGCATATACATAGTAAACTTATAACTAAGGAACATTATGTAACAATGACCTATACATATAATAAAAGAGTAGAAACCGCGTGTCTGTACTTTTGATAAATTTATAAAAAAATTAGTGTGGGCGATAAGAAACGACTAATAGAACTCAAAAATATGTTTTCTGAAATTTTTGTCTGTCTGTCTGTCTGTATGTTTTCGATAAACTCCGAAACTACTGAACCGATTTTCTCGCGGTTTTCGCAGGTAGATTAAGCTTAGCTCTGAGCAACATATAGGCTATGTTTCATTAAAATCGGTTCACTCAATCAGAAGCTACACTTATGTAAAGTATCGAATTGCCTGTACGATAATAACTCACAAACCGATTCAAACTGAGTTTTCAATTACGAGTTTGGCTTTCTTTTGAGCAACATAAAAGTTTAGTTTCATTGCAAACGGTTCACTCAGACAGAAGGTACGCTAAGTTTCATGCGGCGGCGCAAATAACTCACAAACTATTGAACGGATTCAAACGGGGTTTTCAATAAACTGTCAAGCTTATTTCTTTGCAACATATTAGCTTACTTTCATTGAAAACGGCTCACTCAGACAGGTGCGCAAAATTTCCAGCGGAGGCGCCAATATCTCACAAACAACTGAACCGATTAAAACGAAGTTTTCAGTAACGTATTTGGCTTACTCCATGCAACATGTATGCTTAGTTTCATTGCAAACGGTTCACTCAAACATAAAATACACTAAGTTTCAAGCGGCGGCACCAATAACTCACAAACTACGAAACGGATTTAAACGGGGGTTTTCAATAACGTGTTTAGCTTAATTCTTTGCAATGTATTAGCTTACTTTAATTGAAAACGGTTCACTCAGACAGAAAATGCCCGAAGTTTCAATAGGCGGCGCCAAAAGCGAACAAACTACTGTACCGACTTCAACTTGCATTTCCATGACGTGCTTGGATTAGGTACTTCCGTGCAACATATAAGCTTAGGTTAGTTGAAAACGGTTCACTCAGATAGAAGTTACGCAAAGTTTCAAGCGAAGGCGTGAATAATTCAAAAACTTTTGAGCAGATTCAAACGTGGCTTTCAATAACGCGTTTGGCTTACTCCTGTGCAATAAATAAGCTTAGTTTCATTGCGATAGGTAGGTTCACGCTGACAGAAGATACGTAAAGTTTCAAACTGCAGAACCAAGAACTCTCCTACTGAACTGGTTTAAAGTCAAACGAGGTTTTCAATGACGCGTCGGGCTTCTTTCTGTGCAACATATAAGCTTCATTTCATTGCAAACGGTTTACTCAGACAGAAGGTTCGCGAAATTTTAAGCGGCCGCACCAATACCTCACAAACTACTTGAACGACTTAAACGGGGTTTTCAATAACGTATTTGGGTTGCTTTCGTGCAATATTTGAACTTTCTTTATTGCCATCGGTTCATTCAAACAGATAATAGGCGAGTTCAAAGTTTCAAGCTGTGAAACCGAGCTGAAATCAAACAAAGCTTATAATTTTGTACGGAAGAAAGCCAAATACGTTGTTGAAAATTCCGTTTGATCCGGTCCAGTTGTTTGTGTAAAAGTCGTGGGTACAGCTAAAGATTGGTAAAATCTAGATTTAGTTTTATTGTAAAAACAATAAAAAAAAATCCTGTTTCGGCATGGCGGTGCAACAAATATGATTGTTTTATGAAAGTTCTAAAGTTTTGAAAACTTAGAAAGTAGGTACTTATAAACGAAATACTTCAAAAAATAAAGAGAGAAGTGAATCATTGTTTTTTAGGAATTGTCTTTTAAGGGGATAGATAAGATACAAAGATTGTACGGAAGTGAAGTCCAACAGTTTTGTATGTAGGTACATGTAGAGTTAAAAGCATGTGAAGCTAGACACGTTGGACTTTGTACCGCTCTTTTTTCAGTAGCCACAGAAGCTAAAGTGACTGAGCCTCAGATTAAGTTAGGCTTTGTTTTGTATAAGAAATAACGAAACCCGCATCATAGTTACTCCGCGTGGAATTCGACTATGATTTCACACTTACGAGGATAGTGGGCGACCTAACAGTCCACACGTAAACAAGAGGTGTTTAATTTACAAAAATCCGGATTATCGGTACTCTGTATACCTGTAATAATATAAAGGCGAGAATTGCACTGTCTGTCTGTTACGCTTTTATGACTAATCCGATAAACCGATTGTGTTAAAAACTTGGTACGAACATAGTTTTAACCATGGGAAAAGTCATTAGCTACTTTTTCTGAACCCCACGCGGACGGAGTCGCGGGCAACAGCTAGTCACTAATAAACGTGCAACATTTTGCTCTCGAAAACGGCTGTAATGATTTCGACACTTTTTACAATGCAGGGGTTTTTGAGGCGGAAAATCAATCTATAATCTCTTTCATTCGTTAATTTCAACACTTACCAACACATTTTGCAGCCATGACTCTAAAACCAGAGTATATTCGACGGAAAGAATAACATTGTTTTACAAACTTGTTTTTAGGGTTCCGTACCTCAAAAGAAAAAAACGGAACCCTTATAGGATCACTTTGTTGTCTGTCTGTCTGTCAAGACCCTTTATCTCACGAACGGGTAAAGGTATCAGGTTGAAATTAATACCATATATTAGGATCTATGAACCACACAAGATCTGAAAATTTAAATTTTTTACAACGACGCAATCAAAAGATATGGCATTTTATGTCCTCATCTCCATACATTTATTCAAAAATGCAAAACCTACAGGGTACTTCCCGTTGATCTAAAATTATGAAATTTGGCAAGAAGCTAGGTCTCACAGTACAAATAATGGGAAAAGTCTGAAATCATTAAATATTACAACTTTTCTCGCAACTAATGATAACCAATTGTGGTGAGCTCCCGTTTCAAGAACATTCATATAAGAGAGGGGTCAAGTTGGCTGGTCACTGAGGCGATTTTTGTTTTAGTTCTATTTAAAAACGGGAACACTTACAAACTTGAAAATTGGTATGTTTATAGTGCATAAGCTATAAAATAATAACAAATAATAAAATTTGGTCAAGCGCGTGTCGGACTCAAAAAATCTAGCACATTAACTTACTGAAATTTCAACTAATACAATTATGATTACTAATACAATATGATTATGGTACAGAACCCTCGTTACGCGAGTCCGACTCGCACTTGGCCGGTTTTTTCTGACAGCTTTAGGTAATCATCTACAACATTTGAAGATGGCGGTCGTGTTTATATTTCAATTTTAGTTTTATTTGTTTATTGAAGAGTTTAATGAATAATTTGATTGGGTGTTATGCAGTAAACGTCTTTGAAAATGAACATCTATTAGAAGATTGGAATACATGCATTTATCAAGATTTTTGGATGGAGAGAAGCGGCCCATCGACACTTCAATAATTTTCCCCATCAACTTATCGGAGTCATCATAGTACACAGGCCCTCGTCCTCGTGATGTGGATTCCTGTGTAAATCTTTCACTTGACATTGGCGAACTCGCCATAATTTTATAATAATTTGTTAACTTGACATTGTGCAAAATACAAATATCTATCTTGACGTAGCTGCAAAATGTGTTGGTAAGCGTTGGCATCACGAATGAAACGGTTTGCCAAGTCAATCTATTTATTTAAAAAGTAAGATTTTTAATATTGATATGGTAACTATAAGATGTTATTAGGTTAGCTAATTACGTAATAATTTAACACAGAAGGACCCTTAAGTAGGGACTAAATAAATTAACCGTCTCACAACTTTTACGGTAGAACAAAGTTGCGTGCGAGACTTGTTTTTTTTACCAGTTATATTTTTCATGGCATATTTTATTTACGAAATAAATTACAGCAATAGTAGGTAGTAATTATAATGACGCTTTTTGCTTAGGATAAAAGCCTTTGATGTTTATGAAAAGACAATAAAATAGGTGACCTATTGTCTCTGCATACGTTTCAAAATCGATCGCACACGCTTCACAGTCTTTGTCCTAAGTCGAGTACCATCCATTTTCCGCATTGGATGGATCTTTTTCACTTCTATCCTACATTCTATCCCTATTCATACAAATAAAGGCTACAGTGCCTTTGTTTTTCATATCAGCGTCGCGCAGATTTTCCTGTTTTCCAGCCGAGAATAGCTATTGTAGTAACAATAGAATTTGGCCAAGGCTGTGTGGCAGCATACACTCCTATACCAATAAACGAGCAATATTTGTGTACGTTTGTATATATAATTCTAGTCCGTATGTTTATAGAAATAAGAACGGTACAAAGTCTATTTTGTCAAGCTTGATGTGCTCTTGACTGTACAAAACGCAATTATTGCTAGCTAATTAATTTTAATTACAGTTACATGCTTATTTGCAACTGAGTTACTTATTCGTAATAGGCTACTCTTCACTTAAATCACACTTAAAGAGATCACATGTAATTCAAAAGTAGAGTTCACACTTAAGAAAAAAAGTGATTTTTTGTTGAACTCTTTAGTGGACTCTTTTCTTTCTAATCAGGTGACAGAATATACTTGCTACGATCAACTTAAAACCCTAAGATCTGAATCTGTCCATGAAATTGACCAACTTTTCCAATGCACTATAAAATACGAAATGTATGGGGAAGTTAAAGAAATAAATAGTGCACGGCATGCGAGTGGCCTGTTGCGGGAACTTGGCCTGCGCACTGCCGTGCGCTTAGATCCTAAAAAATCTCTTTCTCTGCTCTCCCTACTCTCGCTCTACTCTCTCTCGTTCTTTTTTTCTATTTCATCTTTTTTTTTTGTTAAATCTGCAATAATAGAATCAGGCTTTACTTTGCGGATGTCCATTTCAAAAAGTTATGGCATACACTTAGGGTCGAATTGAAAAATCCCGCTGTTGGCTACACCAACACGAGTTCGGGGTTCACCGGGTGCTTTGTGACTTAAACACGAGATCAAGTTTACAAATCGTCTTTATTAAACACACAAGTTCAAACAACGATAACAACAGGTAATAACAAGAGTCAACAAGAGTCAAACAGAAAACTTAACAAGTGACGAGCACGCAGGCTCAGACGAGTTCGCGGGCACTGGCACTGACACTGACTAGTCACTAACTAGTTTTCACTGTCTTGTCAACTCCTTGAGTGGACTGTATAACGTTCACTTGTTCACTGCACTGTACAACTGACTGTTTCCAACTGTGTTCGGATCGTAGACAGAACTGGAACTGTATCTTCGACTGTACTGTGCACTTGTATTCTTGAGCTGTAGACTGTAACTCTGCAGAATGGCGGAATTGTGCGCGCTTAAGTCCCGCTAGCGCCGGTCGGAACTAGCGTGCGTCACGCCGAGCGCACGCTGTCTATCTTGCTCGCACGCGCTGGCTGTCTCGCTCGCTTTGTGCTCTCGCGGCGTCGGTGCGGGGCGCGGGGGCGGGTGATGTTCGTGCGTAGCTTGCTCTGGTACTTGAGTGTTGCGTTCCGTGTCGCCGTCCGCAACATTCTCCCCCCGGCGAGAGCCCGCAGCCCCTGTTGATATGGGGAGGACGGCGAGCTTTCTTACAGGGCGTCGCATAATGCCAGCCTTGGTGCGTACTTCTGCGTTTCTGATTACGCCGTCGGGGCCGGTGAATGTGCGTGCGACGACTCCCCTTGGCCACACGTTCCGTGGCATGTTCGGGTCGGTGATGATGACGAGGTCTCCGACAGCGATGTTGTTGTTGGTGGTTGTACCTCCCCTCGGTACTAAGGTTGGGAGGTATTCAGTGACCCAACGTCGCCAAAAGGTATCTGCTAGCGCTTGACTTCTTCTCCAGGCGCGTCGGTCCAACTGAGTGCAAGGTCCGGTGCAGGGAAGGCCTGATGATGTCCCGATCAGGAAGTGGTTCGGGGTGAGCGCCTCAGGGTCGTCAAGTTCTACCGGAACGTGGGTGAGGGGTCGACTGTTGACCGCGTGTTCTGCTTCCACCAGGAGGGTTGTCAGCACTTCTTCAGATGGTATTTGTTCATGCAGCGTTCCTTTGAGTGCAGTCTTGACTGATCGCACTAGTCGCTCCCATGCGCCGCCTTGGTTCGGGGCACCCGGTGGTATGAAGCGCCACTCGATGCGTTGTGTGAGCGCGAAATCTTGAAGTTGAGGCAGCCACTTTTCGAAGGCTCGTCGAAGTTCATTGTCGGACCCCCGGAAGTTGGTCCCGTTGTCGCTATAGATGATGCGGGGCCAACCTCGTCGTGCTGCCATTCTTCTCAGCGCCATGATTGCTGAGTCCGTCGATAGTGAGGGTACCACTTCTAGGTGTACTGCTCTCGTGGTGAGACATGTGAAGAGCGCTCCCCATCTTTTCTCGTGTCGTCGGCCGATCTTCACGGTCATTGGGCCGAAGTAGTCGACCCCTGTGTTGGTAAAGGGCCGACTGTATGGCTCCATTCTGGCAGCTGGTAAATCGCCTTTCGACGGGATGGCGGGCGTAGATCTTCTTATTCTGCATAGCTGACATCTGGAGGCCACGCTGCGTACCACTGGTCGAAGTCCTTGCAGGTGGTATCGTTGTCGTAGGTCGTTGACCACCCTTTCGTTGTTGGCGTGGCCTGCTCTTGCGTGGGCGTGTTGTACAAGCAGACGCGCGAAGGGATGGCGGCCGTCCAGAATGATCGGTGTCTTCATCTCATCGGGGGCGGCTGTAGCTCTGTTAATCCTCCCCCGGGCACGCAGTACTCCATTTGCGTCGATGTATGGGTCTAAGGCAGCGAGTCGGCTCTGCTTCTTGATAGATTCGCCGGCCTGTAGCGTCGCAATTTCGTTGGAGTAGGCGTCTCTCTGGGCTTGCTTGATCCAGAGGGCTTCTGCTGCTTCGATGTGTCGCAGTTCTAAGGTCGTCGTTCTTCTGCGGCACTTGTCAGTGAAGTATAGGACTCGAGCTGTTGTGCGGATGAGCCTCTCGTATGCCGAAAAGCGTGTGATATCGGGCAGGCTCGAGTCTTCTTCGTTCGTTATGTGAGCAGCGACATCTTCATGTTCGTTCTGGTCGTGTAGATCGGTGGGTTGTTCTGGCCAGCTTCGTTCTGGTTCTTGCAGGAAGGCTGGACCCGTATACCAGCGATCGTTGCTGTCCACGGGCTTGTGGTGTTGCCGCGTGGCGTCATCGGCGACGTTTTGATCGGTAGGTACCCATCGCCACTGGGTCGGGCTGGTTAGCTCGCCAAGTTCTCCCAAGCGGTTGGCGACGAAGGTGTCGTACTTTCTCTCGTCGTTATAAATCCAGTGAAGGACTGTTCTGGAGTCTGTCCAGTAGATAATTCTGCTCGGCTGAGTTCTGTGTTCCTCTGTGATGGCCCTGGCTAGTCTGGCTCCGATGAGGGCGGCTTGGAGTTCGAGTCTCGGGATTGTTGTAGTCTTCAGGGGGGCAACCTTCGATTTGCCGGCGACCAGTGAGGTAGTGATGGTCCCGTCAGGCTTGGTTGCCCGCCAGTAGGCAGCGGTGGCGTAGGCTTGTTCGCTGGCATCGCAGAATACATGTAACTCCTTCTCGCCTTCTGTCTCATATCTCCTTCTTAGACGCAGGTTCGTGACGCTGTCTAGGTTATGCAGCCATCTGTTGAACTCCTCTGCGGGCTTGGTGGGAATTGGGTCGTCCCAGCCAAGTTTGTTGCGCCATAGCTCTTGTAGCTGTATTCGGGCGCTGATGGCGAAGTGACTGATGAGGCCTAGTGGGTCGTATATGGACATGACCGCACTGAGGAACTCCCGTTTGGTGGGTGCGCGGTGGAGAAAGCGCACCTCCCGTGGCACGCGGTTCATTGCCGTGTTGAATGTCAGCAGGTCCGGTCCTGCCATCCAGACGAGGCCCAAAGTTCTCTCGTTGCTTGGAGTCGTCCCCAGGTTCGTGTCTTGAGTGGCTCGATCTTCGGCGGGAAAGGCAGCCAGCACTCGTGGATCGTTCGAGTTCCATGCACGGATGCGAAAGCCTGCCTTCGAGTGGATGAAGGCGACGTCTTTGGCGATCTTGATAGCTTCTTCTGCTGTTGCCATGCTATCCACGTAGTCGTCCATGTAGTGGTTGAGGGTGATCGCCTTGGCTGCTTGTGGGAAGTTGGCAGCAAACTCTTCAGCGTTCTTGTTTCTGACGCTGTGTGCCAAGAAAGGTGAGCTCTTGGCACCGAATATCATCGAAGTCATCTTGTACACCTTCGGTGGATTGTCGCGATTTTCTCCTCGCCACAAAAACAGTTGTGTGGACTGGTCTTCAGGTCTTATTTTAACCCGCAGGAACATTTCTTCAATGTCGGCTGTGACAGCGACTGCTTCCTCTCTGAATCGGAAGAGGATCCCAATTAGAGGTCGTAGTAGATCAGGTCCCTCTAAGAGATGGTCGTTCAGACTGACACCGTTGGATGTGGCGGCAGCGTCGAAAACCAGGCGAATTTTCTTCGGCTTGTTGGGGTTTCTCACCGCGAAGTGGGGTAGGTACCAGCTCTTCGGGTCTGCTGGTTCTTCTCCTGTCACTTCTTCCGCGTAGCCTTTGTCGAGCAGGTTCTGGATCTGTCGTCCATACTCGATGCGAAGCTCGGGATCTTTGTCAAGCTTCTTCTCAATGCCTCGGAGTCTGTTCAGGGCCGATGAGTAGCTTGGAGGTAACTTTGGTTCGTTCGTTGTAAATGGAAGTCCCACTTCGAAGTGCCCGTTGGTTCTGTGCGCCGTCTTCTCAAATATCTCGACGGCACGACGCTCTTTCGGATTCGGTCGTTGCGTTGACGTGATGCCAAGGGAATCCAGGGAGAACTGCTTCTTTACTGCGTCGTCTAGGTTCGGGGACGTGCAGATGTGCAGGACTTCTTCGCAGGCCGGGAACTTGTTGCGTTGTAGAACCCCGTGAAGTACCCATCCGAGTGAAGTGCGTGAGGCTGCGGGTTGATCTCGGCGGCCTGCGCGTAGCTCTCGGGTGACGATTAGATCCCAGTTATCGGCACCGATCAGGAGCCGGGGTCTTGTTGCTTTGCGGCACTCCTCGATCTGGAGTCCGTGTAGATGGTCGAGCTTCATGTCTTCAGGGCTAATGCTTTGGCCCTGGATCGTTAGCTCTTGTACTGTGCGAGCGATGATCTTGTGCGTCTTCATGTTGCGCCCTCGCACCCATAGGCTGACGCGTCGACTGGTAGGCTCAGGGCTGACCAACGACACGCTCCTTAAGTTCAGTGGCGCTGGTTTGCCTTCAGCGCCGATACAGCGTGCGAGTTCCTCGTCGATCAGTGTGACTGTTGAACCTTCATCCAATAGAGCGTAGGTTTCGACTGCCCCGTTCGGTCCCTGGATGGCGACTGGGCAGATCTTGAGCAGCACCTTTCTGCTACTCGTCCCGTCGTGAGAAGCTGCGGCGACGGTCTCGTGCGTCTCCTCTTCGGCGGGCCTTGGTTGCTCTGGTGGCGGCAGAGCTCGTGTAGCGTCGTGTAGTAGGACGTGATGCGTGTGTCGACATCCTTCAATGCTGCACTTCTTGCTTTTGCATCGGCTCCGTTGGTGCTTGTTTGATAGACATCGGAAGCACACACCTTCTGATTTCGCCCACTCCCATCGGCCGGAGACGGTCATCTGTTTGAGCTTCTTACACTGCTCCGGTGGGTGTTTGCCTCCGCAACACAAGCAGGTTCGTTTCTTGCGTTCGGGTTCAGCGGAGGTGGCAAAGACTTGGGCAGGCTGCCGTGTAGACGTCATCCGACTTGTTCTCGCGTTCCGAGTGGTGGGGTGTTCGCGGTTGGCTGCCGGCTTCGTAGTTGCAGTGCAGAATGCGAACTGCATCTGGTTCTCGGCTTCATCTAGTAGGTAGCGAGCCAGGGCGAAGATTTCTGGTTCGTTCGGATCTTTATATCTTCTGGCGTAGTCGCACCATGCCTTGCGGTAGGTTGGAGTTAGCTTGCTGACGACCTCTTGCGCTAAATCCGGGTTCATGAGGAAGGCGATGTTGGATACAGCTTCCAAAACGCACACGATGTTCTGCACCTTGATTGCGAAGCGATGCATTCCTTGCGCTGTCTCGTCCATAGGTGGCAGCTTGTGGAGATCGGCCATGATGCGTGCGGTGACCACTCTTGGTTGCCAGAAGGCTCGTTCAAGCGACCTCATGATGATGTCTGGGCTTCTTGCGGTGTACAGCAGGGATGATACTGCTTCTTTTGCCTCCCCCCGTAAGGCGATCCGGAGGCGTCCCAGATTCTCGATCGGCGACAACTTGTACAGGGCCGTTGAGTCGCGGAACGCTGCCTTGAAGGGTAGCCACTCCGTAGGGGCACCGCTGAACGTTGGTAGCTCCAATGCTTGGTGAGACTTCGGGCGAAGATCCATCATTCGCTCCATGGTGTCTGTTAAGCGCTCTGCGCTCTTGTGGCGTGAGCTTGAAGTTGGTCGTCGGTCGTCATAATAACAAGACGGCGACGGAGATCGGTCGCGTCGCGATGTCCTCGTTCGGTATGGTGACGGTGATCGCTCTCGACGTGGTTCGGAGTAATCGTGTTGCCATGTGACCGTAGCTCGACGAGGTGAAGGCTGGTGGTGCCGCGGTGGTGATCGCTCGCGGTGTGTTGCAGCCCTTGATGCACGCGGCGACGGTGATCGGTCGTGATGTGGCGCAGTCCATGAGGCACGCGACGGCGGTGATCGGTCGCGATGTGTCGCGGCCCTCGGTGCATCTGGCGAAGGAGTTCGCACGCGTCGCTGCAGATGTTGCTGCGATGACGGCAGATGTTCGCGCATTGTGGATGTCGGTAGCGGTGGCGCCGGTGGGTCGCGTTGCGGCATCGGTTGTGACAGCGGCGGGTTGCGCTGCGGCCTCGGTTCGATCTGTTCTGGCTCCCCCTGTCGATCGATCGGAGTGTGAAGCAACGACGAGGTAGGGATCTCACTCGTTAGTTCTTGCTGCTGGTCTTTATCCAGCCATTCTACTAAATGGCTGAGTGACGGCCCGACGGGTTCGTTGCGGCGTTCTTGCTCCTCGTCTGCGAGTTCCGCGAGGTCAGCACGTAGTTTCTTCCGGGAGACAGAGTTTTCTATCTCGAACAGCTTCTGAGCGACAGCGGCGTTCATCTGTCGCGTAAAGGCTTCGGCTTCCATCTGCTTCCTGTAGGCATCAGCTTCCATGCGTTGCTTGAAGGCTTCCGCTTCGAGACGGGCTAGTCTCGCGGCGTCCTCTGCCTGTGCTCGCAGGATGCGGGTTCGAGCGCTTGTCGATGCTGCTGAGCCAGCGACACTGGCAGCACGGGAAGTTCTGCCTTGCTCCACGACGACTCGATCGGTTCCACCCTGTTCTTCACCAATACCTCACAAACTACTTGAACGACTTAAACGGGGTTTTCAATAACGTATTTGGGTTGCTTTCGTGCAATATTTGAACTTTCTTTATTGCCATCGGTTCATTCAAACAGATAATAGGCGAGTTCAAAGTTTCAAGCTGTGAAACCGAGCTGAAATCAAACAAAGCTTATAATTTTGTACGGAAGAAAGCCAAATACGTTGTTGAAAATTCCGTTTGATCCGGTCCAGTTGTTTGTGTAAAAGTCGTGGGTACAGCTAAAGATTGGTAAAATCTAGATTTAGTTTTATTGTAAAATTAATAAAAAAAAAATCCTGTTTCGGCATGGCGGTGCAACAAATATGATTGTTTTATGAAAGTTCTAAAGTTTTGAAAACTTAGAAAGTAGGTACTTATAAACGAAATACTTCAAAAAATAAAGAGAGAAGTGAATCATTGTTTTTTAGGAATTGTCTTTTAAGGGGATAGATAAGATACAAAGATTGTACGGAAGTGAAGTCCAACAGTTTTGTATGTAGGTACATGTAGAGTTAAAAGCATGTGAAGCTAGACACGTTGGACTTTGTACCGCTCTTTTTTCAGTAGCCACAGAAGCTAAAGTGACTGAGCCTCAGATTAAGTTAGGCTTTGTTTTGTATAAGAAATAACGAAACCCGCATCATAGTTACTCCGCGTGGAATTCGACTATGATTTCACACTTACGAGGATAGTGGGCGACCTAACAGTCCACACGTAAACAAGAGGTGTTTAATTTACAAAAATCCGGATTATCGGTACTCTGTATACCTGTAATAATATAAAGGCGAGAATTGCACTGTCTGTCTGTTACGCTTTTATGACTAATCCGATAAACCGATTGTGTTAAAAACTTGGTACGAACATAGTTTTAACCATGGGAAAAGTCATTAGCTACTTTTTCTGAACCCCACGCGGACGGAGTCGCGGGCAACAGCTAGTCACTAATAAACGTGCAACATTTTGCTCTCGAAAACGGCTGTAATGATTTCGACACTTTTTACAATGCAGGGGTTTTTGAGGCGGAAAATCAATCTATAATCTCTTTCATTCGTTAATTTCAACACTTACCAACACATTTTGCAGCCATGACTCTAAAACCAGAGTATATTCGACGGAAAGAATAACATTGTTTTACAAACTTGTTTTTAGGGTTCCGTACCTCAAAAGAAAAAAACGGAACCCTTATAGGATCACTTTGTTGTCTGTCTGTCTGTCAAGACCCTTTATCTCACGAACGGGTAAAGGTATCAGGTTGAAATTAATACCATATATTAGGATCTATGAACCACACAAGATCTGAAAATTTAAATTTTTTACAACGACGCAATCAAAAGATATGGCATTTTATGTCCTCATCTCCATACATTTATTCAAAAATGCAAAACCTACAGGGTACTTCCCGTTGATCTAAAATTATGAAATTTGGCAAGAAGCTAGGTCTCACAGTACAAATAATGGGAAAAGTCTGAAATCATTAAATATTACAACTTTTCTCGCAACTAATGATAACCAATTGTGGTGAGCTCCCGTTTCAAGAACATTCATATAAGAGAGGGGTCAAGTTGGCTGGTCACTGAGGCGATTTTTGTTTTAGTTCTATTTAAAAACGGGAACACTTACAAACTTGAAAATTGGTATGTTTATAGTGCATAAGCTATAAAATAATAACAAATAATAAAATTTGGTCAAGCGCGTGTCGGACTCAAAAAATCTAGCACATTAACTTACTGAAATTTCAACTAATACAATTATGATTACTAATACAATATGATTATGGTACAGAACCCTCGTTACGCGAGTCCGACTCGCACTTGGCCGGTTTTTTCTGACAGCTTTAGGTAATCATCTACAACATTTGAAGATGGCGGTCGTGTTTATATTTCAATTTTAGTTTTATTTGTTTATTGAAGAGTTTAATGAATAATTTGATTGGGTGTTATGCAGTAAACGTCTTTGAAAATGAACATCTATTAGAAGATTGGAATACATGCATTTATCAAGATTTTTGGATGGAGAGAAGCGGCCCATCGACACTTCAATAATTTTCCCCATCAACTTATCGGAGTCATCATAGTACACAGGCCCTCGTCCTCGTGATGTGGATTCCTGTGTAAATCTTTCACTTGACATTGGCGAACTCGCCATAATTTTATAATAATTTGTTAACTTGACATTGTGCAAAATACAAATATCTATCTTGACGTAGCTGCAAAATGTGTTGGTAAGCGTTGGCATCACGAATGAAACGGTTTGCCAAGTCAATCTATTTATTTAAAAAGTAAGATTTTTAATATTGATATGGTAACTATAAGATGTTATTAGGTTAGCTAATTACGTAATAATTTAACACAGAAGGACCCTTAAGTAGGGACTAAATAAATTAACCGTCTCACAACTTTTACGGTAGAACAAAGTTGCGTGCGAGACTTGTTTTTTTTACCAGTTATATTTTTCATGGCATATTTTATTTACGAAATAAATTACAGCAATAGTAGGTAGTAATTATAATGACGCTTTTTGCTTAGGATAAAAGCCTTTGATGTTTATGAAAAGACAATAAAATAGGTGACCTATTGTCTCTGCATACGTTTCAAAATCGATCGCACACGCTTCACAGTCTTTGTCCTAAGTCGAGTACCATCCATTTTCCGCATTGGATGGATCTTTTTCACTTCTATCCTACATTCTATCCCTATTCATACAAATAAAGGCTACAGTGCCTTTGTTTTTCATATCAGCGTCGCGCAGATTTTCCTGTTTTCCAGCCGAGAATAGCTATTGTAGTAACAATAGAATTTGGCCAAGGCTGTGTGGCAGCATACACTCCTATACCAATAAACGAGCAATATTTGTGTACGTTTGTATATATAATTCTAGTCCGTATGTTTATAGAAATAAGAACGGTACAAAGTCTATTTTGTCAAGCTTGATGTGCTCTTGACTGTACAAAACGCAATTATTGCTAGCTAATTAATTTTAATTACAGTTACATGCTTATTTGCAACTGAGTTACTTATTCGTAATAGGCTACTCTTCACTTAAATCACACTTAAAGAGATCACATGTAATTCAAAAGTAGAGTTCACACTTAAGAAAAAAAGTGATTTTTTGTTGAACTCTTTAGTGGACTCTTTTCTTTCTAATCAGGTGACAGAATATACTTGCTACGATCAACTTAAAACCCTAAGATCTGAATCTGTCCATGAAATTGACCAACTTTTCCAATGCACTATAAAATACGAAATGTATGGGGAAGTTAAAGAAATAAATAGTGCACGGCATGCGAGTGGCCTGTTGCGGGAACTTGGCCTGCGCACTGCCGTGCGCTTAGATCCTAAAAAATCTCTTTCTCTGCTCTCCCTACTCTCGCTCTACTCTCTCTCGTTCTTTTTTTCTATTTCATCTTTTTTTTTTGTTAAATCTGCAATAATAGAATCAGGCTTTACTTTGCGGATGTCCATTTCAAAAAGTTATGGCATACACTTAGGGTCGAATTGAAAAAATCCCGCTGTTGGCTACACCAACACGAGTTCGGGGTTCACCGGTGCTTTGTGACTTAAACACGAGATCAAGTTTACAAATCGTCTTTATTAAACACACAAGTTCAAACAACGATAACAACAGGTAATAACAAGAGTCAACAAGAGTCAAACAGAAAACTTAACAAGTGACGAGCACGCAGGCTCAGACGAGTTCGCGGGCACTGGCACTGACACTGACTAGTCACTAACTAGTTTTCACTGTCTTGTCAACTCCTTGAGTGGACTGTATAACGTTCACTTGTTCACTGCACTGTACAACTGACTGTTTCCAACTGTGTTCGGATCGTAGACAGAACTGGAACTGTATCTTCGACTGTACTGTGCACTTGTATTCTTGAGCTGTAGACTGTAACTCTGCAGAATGGCGGAATTGTGCGCGCTTAAGTCCCGCTAGCGCCGGTCGGAACTAGCGTGCGTCACGCCGAGCGCACGCTGTCTATCTTGCTCGCACGCGCTGGCTGTCTCGCTCGCTTTGTGCTCTCGCGGCGTCGGTGCGGGGCGCGGGGGCGGGTGATGTTCGTGCGTAGCTTGCTCTGGTACTTGAGTGTTGCGTTCCGTGTCGCCGTCCGCAACATTCTCCCCCCGGCGAGAGCCCGCAGCCCCTGTTGATATGGGGAGGACGGCGAGCTTTCTTACAGGGCGTCGCATAATGCCAGCCTTGGTGCGTACTTCTGCGTTTCTGATTACGCCGTCGGGGCCGGTGAATGTGCGTGCGACGACTCCCCTTGGCCACACGTTCCGTGGCATGTTCGGGTCGGTGATGATGACGAGGTCTCCGACAGCGATGTTGTTGTTGGTGGTTGTACCTCCCCTCGGTACTAAGGTTGGGAGGTATTCAGTGACCCAACGTCGCCAAAAGGTATCTGCTAGCGCTTGACTTCTTCTCCAGGCGCGTCGGTCCAACTGAGTGCAAGGTCCGGTGCAGGGAAGGCCTGATGATGTCCCGATCAGGAAGTGGTTCGGGGTGAGCGCCTCAGGGTCGTCAAGTTCTACCGGAACGTGGGTGAGGGGTCGACTGTTGACCGCGTGTTCTGCTTCCACCAGGAGGGTTGTCAGCACTTCTTCAGATGGTATTTGTTCATGCAGCGTTCCTTTGAGTGCAGTCTTGACTGATCGCACTAGTCGCTCCCATGCGCCGCCTTGGTTCGGGGCACCCGGTGGTATGAAGCGCCACTCGATGCGTTGTGTGAGCGCGAAATCTTGAAGTTGAGGCAGCCACTTTTCGAAGGCTCGTCGAAGTTCATTGTCGGACCCCCGGAAGTTGGTCCCGTTGTCGCTATAGATGATGCGGGGCCAACCTCGTCGTGCTGCCATTCTTCTCAGCGCCATGATTGCTGAGTCCGTCGATAGTGAGGGTACCACTTCTAGGTGTACTGCTCTCGTGGTGAGACATGTGAAGAGCGCTCCCCATCTTTTCTCGTGTCGTCGGCCGATCTTCACGGTCATTGGGCCGAAGTAGTCGACCCCTGTGTTGGTAAAGGGCCGACTGTATGGCTCCATTCTGGCAGCTGGTAAATCGCCTTTCGACGGGATGGCGGGCGTAGATCTTCTTATTCTGCATAGCTGACATCTGGAGGCCACGCTGCGTACCACTGGTCGAAGTCCTTGCAGGTGGTATCGTTGTCGTAGGTCGTTGACCACCCTTTCGTTGTTGGCGTGGCCTGCTCTTGCGTGGGCGTGTTGTACAAGCAGACGCGCGAAGGGATGGCGGCCGTCCAGAATGATCGGTGTCTTCATCTCATCGGGGGCGGCTGTAGCTCTGTTAATCCTCCCCCGGGCACGCAGTACTCCATTTGCGTCGATGTATGGGTCTAAGGCAGCGAGTCGGCTCTGCTTCTTGATAGATTCGCCGGCCTGTAGCGTCGCAATTTCGTTGGAGTAGGCGTCTCTCTGGGCTTGCTTGATCCAGAGGGCTTCTGCTGCTTCGATGTGTCGCAGTTCTAAGGTCGTCGTTCTTCTGCGGCACTTGTCAGTGAAGTATAGGACTCGAGCTGTTGTGCGGATGAGCCTCTCGTATGCCGAAAAGCGTGTGATATCGGGCAGGCTCGAGTCTTCTTCGTTCGTTATGTGAGCAGCGACATCTTCATGTTCGTTCTGGTCGTGTAGATCGGTGGGTTGTTCTGGCCAGCTTCGTTCTGGTTCTTGCAGGAAGGCTGGACCCGTATACCAGCGATCGTTGCTGTCCACGGGCTTGTGGTGTTGCCGCGTGGCGTCATCGGCGACGTTTTGATCGGTAGGTACCCATCGCCACTGGGTCGGGCTGGTTAGCTCGCCAAGTTCTCCCAAGCGGTTGGCGACGAAGGTGTCGTACTTTCTCTCGTCGTTATAAATCCAGTGAAGGACTGTTCTGGAGTCTGTCCAGTAGATAATTCTGCTCGGCTGAGTTCTGTGTTCCTCTGTGATGGCCCTGGCTAGTCTGGCTCCGATGAGGGCGGCTTGGAGTTCGAGTCTCGGGATTGTTGTAGTCTTCAGGGGGGCAACCTTCGATTTGCCGGCGACCAGTGAGGTAGTGATGGTCCCGTCAGGCTTGGTTGCCCGCCAGTAGGCAGCGGTGGCGTAGGCTTGTTCGCTGGCATCGCAGAATACATGTAACTCCTTCTCGCCTTCTGTCTCATATCTCCTTCTTAGACGCAGGTTCGTGACGCTGTCTAGGTTATGCAGCCATCTGTTGAACTCCTCTGCGGGCTTGGTGGGAATTGGGTCGTCCCAGCCAAGTTTGTTGCGCCATAGCTCTTGTAGCTGTATTCGGGCGCTGATGGCGAAGTGACTGATGAGGCCTAGTGGGTCGTATATGGACATGACCGCACTGAGGAACTCCCGTTTGGTGGGTGCGCGGTGGAGAAAGCGCACCTCCCGTGGCACGCGGTTCATTGCCGTGTTGAATGTCAGCAGGTCCGGTCCTGCCATCCAGACGAGGCCCAAAGTTCTCTCGTTGCTTGGAGTCGTCCCCAGGTTCGTGTCTTGAGTGGCTCGATCTTCGGCGGGAAAGGCAGCCAGCACTCGTGGATCGTTCGAGTTCCATGCACGGATGCGAAAGCCTGCCTTCGAGTGGATGAAGGCGACGTCTTTGGCGATCTTGATAGCTTCTTCTGCTGTTGCCATGCTATCCACGTAGTCGTCCATGTAGTGGTTGAGGGTGATCGCCTTGGCTGCTTGTGGGAAGTTGGCAGCAAACTCTTCAGCGTTCTTGTTTCTGACGCTGTGTGCCAAGAAAGGTGAGCTCTTGGCACCGAATATCATCGAAGTCATCTTGTACACCTTCGGTGGATTGTCGCGATTTTCTCCTCGCCACAAAAACAGTTGTGTGGACTGGTCTTCAGGTCTTATTTTAACCCGCAGGAACATTTCTTCAATGTCGGCTGTGACAGCGACTGCTTCCTCTCTGAATCGGAAGAGGATCCCAATTAGAGGTCGTAGTAGATCAGGTCCCTCTAAGAGATGGTCGTTCAGACTGACACCGTTGGATGTGGCGGCAGCGTCGAAAACCAGGCGAATTTTCTTCGGCTTGTTGGGGTTTCTCACCGCGAAGTGGGGTAGGTACCAGCTCTTCGGGTCTGCTGGTTCTTCTCCTGTCACTTCTTCCGCGTAGCCTTTGTCGAGCAGGTTCTGGATCTGTCGTCCATACTCGATGCGAAGCTCGGGATCTTTGTCAAGCTTCTTCTCAATGCCTCGGAGTCTGTTCAGGGCCGATGAGTAGCTTGGAGGTAACTTTGGTTCGTTCGTTGTAAATGGAAGTCCCACTTCGAAGTGCCCGTTGGTTCTGTGCGCCGTCTTCTCAAATATCTCGACGGCACGACGCTCTTTCGGATTCGGTCGTTGCGTTGACGTGATGCCAAGGGAATCCAGGGAGAACTGCTTCTTTACTGCGTCGTCTAGGTTCGGGGACGTGCAGATGTGCAGGACTTCTTCGCAGGCCGGGAACTTGTTGCGTTGTAGAACCCCGTGAAGTACCCATCCGAGTGAAGTGCGTGAGGCTGCGGGTTGATCTCGGCGGCCTGCGCGTAGCTCTCGGGTGACGATTAGATCCCAGTTATCGGCACCGATCAGGAGCCGGGGTCTTGTTGCTTTGCGGCACTCCTCGATCTGGAGTCCGTGTAGATGGTCGAGCTTCATGTCTTCAGGGCTAATGCTTTGGCCCTGGATCGTTAGCTCTTGTACTGTGCGAGCGATGATCTTGTGCGTCTTCATGTTGCGCCCTCGCACCCATAGGCTGACGCGTCGACTGGTAGGCTCAGGGCTGACCAACGACACGCTCCTTAAGTTCAGTGGCGCTGGTTTGCCTTCAGCGCCGATACAGCGTGCGAGTTCCTCGTCGATCAGTGTGACTGTTGAACCTTCATCCAATAGAGCGTAGGTTTCGACTGCCCCGTTCGGTCCCTGGATGGCGACTGGGCAGATCTTGAGCAGCACCTTTCTGCTACTCGTCCCGTCGTGAGAAGCTGCGGCGACGGTCTCGTGCGTCTCCTCTTCGGCGGGCCTTGGTTGCTCTGGTGGCGGCAGAGCTCGTGTAGCGTCGTGTAGTAGGACGTGATGCGTGTGTCGACATCCTTCAATGCTGCACTTCTTGCTTTTGCATCGGCTCCGTTGGTGCTTGTTTGATAGACATCGGAAGCACACACCTTCTGATTTCGCCCACTCCCATCGGCCGGAGACGGTCATCTGTTTGAGCTTCTTACACTGCTCCGGTGGGTGTTTGCCTCCGCAACACAAGCAGGTTCGTTTCTTGCGTTCGGGTTCAGCGGAGGTGGCAAAGACTTGGGCAGGCTGCCGTGTAGACGTCATCCGACTTGTTCTCGCGTTCCGAGTGGTGGGGTGTTCGCGGTTGGCTGCCGGCTTCGTAGTTGCAGTGCAGAATGCGAACTGCATCTGGTTCTCGGCTTCATCTAGTAGGTAGCGAGCCAGGGCGAAGATTTCTGGTTCGTTCGGATCTTTATATCTTCTGGCGTAGTCGCACCATGCCTTGCGGTAGGTTGGAGTTAGCTTGCTGACGACCTCTTGCGCTAAATCCGGGTTCATGAGGAAGGCGATGTTGGATACAGCTTCCAAAACGCACACGATGTTCTGCACCTTGATTGCGAAGCGATGCATTCCTTGCGCTGTCTCGTCCATAGGTGGCAGCTTGTGGAGATCGGCCATGATGCGTGCGGTGACCACTCTTGGTTGCCAGAAGGCTCGTTCAAGCGACCTCATGATGATGTCTGGGCTTCTTGCGGTGTACAGCAGGGATGATACTGCTTCTTTTGCCTCCCCCCGTAAGGCGATCCGGAGGCGTCCCAGATTCTCGATCGGCGACAACTTGTACAGGGCCGTTGAGTCGCGGAACGCTGCCTTGAAGGGTAGCCACTCCGTAGGGGCACCGCTGAACGTTGGTAGCTCCAATGCTTGGTGAGACTTCGGGCGAAGATCCATCATTCGCTCCATGGTGTCTGTTAAGCGCTCTGCGCTCTTGTGGCGTGAGCTTGAAGTTGGTCGTCGGTCGTCATAATAACAAGACGGCGACGGAGATCGGTCGCGTCGCGATGTCCTCGTTCGGTATGGTGACGGTGATCGCTCTCGACGTGGTTCGGAGTAATCGTGTTGCCATGTGACCGTAGCTCGACGAGGTGAAGGCTGGTGGTGCCGCGGTGGTGATCGCTCGCGGTGTGTTGCAGCCCTTGATGCACGCGGCGACGGTGATCGGTCGTGATGTGGCGCAGTCCATGAGGCACGCGACGGCGGTGATCGGTCGCGATGTGTCGCGGCCCTCGGTGCATCTGGCGAAGGAGTTCGCACGCGTCGCTGCAGATGTTGCTGCGATGACGGCAGATGTTCGCGCATTGTGGATGTCGGTAGCGGTGGCGCCGGTGGGTCGCGTTGCGGCATCGGTTGTGACAGCGGCGGGTTGCGCTGCGGCCTCGGTTCGATCTGTTCTGGCTCCCCCTGTCGATCGATCGGAGTGTGAAGCAACGACGAGGTAGGGATCTCACTCGTTAGTTCTTGCTGCTGGTCTTTATCCAGCCATTCTACTAAATGGCTGAGTGACGGCCCGACGGGTTCGTTGCGGCGTTCTTGCTCCTCGTCTGCGAGTTCCGCGAGGTCAGCACGTAGTTTCTTCCGGGAGACAGAGTTTTCTATCTCGAACAGCTTCTGAGCGACAGCGGCGTTCATCTGTCGCGTAAAGGCTTCGGCTTCCATCTGCTTCCTGTAGGCATCAGCTTCCATGCGTTGCTTGAAGGCTTCCGCTTCGAGACGGGCTAGTCTCGCGGCGTCCTCTGCCTGTGCTCGCAGGATGCGGGTTCGAGCGCTTGTCGATGCTGCTGAGCCAGCGACACTGGCAGCACGGGAAGTTCTGCCTTGCTCCACGACGACTCGATCGGTTCCACCCTGTTCTTCACCAATACCTCACAAACTACTTGAACGACTTAAACGGGGTTTTCAATAACGTATTTGGGTTGCTTTCGTGCAATATTTGAACTTTCTTTATTGCCATCGGTTCATTCAAACAGATAATAGGCGAGTTCAAAGTTTCAAGCTGTGAAACCGAGCTGAAATCAAACAAAGCTTATAATTTTGTACGGAAGAAAGCCAAATACGTTGTTGAAAATTCCGTTTGATCCGGTCCAGTTGTTTGTGTAAAAGTCGTGGGTACAGCTAAAGATTGGTAAAATCTAGATTTAGTTTTATTGTAAAATTAATAAAAAAAAAATCCTGTTTCGGCATGGCGGTGCAACAAATATGATTGTTTTATGAAAGTTCTAAAGTTTTGAAAACTTAGAAAGTAGGTACTTATAAACGAAATACTTCAAAAAATAAAGAGAGAAGTGAATCATTGTTTTTTAGGAATTGTCTTTTAAGGGGATAGATAAGATACAAAGATTGTACGGAAGTGAAGTCCAACAGTTTTGTATGTAGGTACATGTAGAGTTAAAAGCATGTGAAGCTAGACACGTTGGACTTTGTACCGCTCTTTTTTCAGTAGCCACAGAAGCTAAAGTGACTGAGCCTCAGATTAAGTTAGGCTTTGTTTTGTATAAGAAATAACGAAACCCGCATCATAGTTACTCCGCGTGGAATTCGACTATGATTTCACACTTACGAGGATAGTGGGCGACCTAACAGTCCACACGTAAACAAGAGGTGTTTAATTTACAAAAATCCGGATTATCGGTACTCTGTATACCTGTAATAATATAAAGGCGAGAATTGCACTGTCTGTCTGTTACGCTTTTATGACTAATCCGATAAACCGATTGTGTTAAAAACTTGGTACGAACATAGTTTTAACCATGGGAAAAGTCATTAGCTACTTTTTCTGAACCCCACGCGGACGGAGTCGCGGGCAACAGCTAGTCACTAATAAACGTGCAACATTTTGCTCTCGAAAACGGCTGTAATGATTTCGACACTTTTTACAATGCAGGGGTTTTTGAGGCGGAAAATCAATCTATAATCTCTTTCATTCGTTAATTTCAACACTTACTAACACATTTTGCAGCCATGACTCTAAAACCAGAGTATATTCGACGGAAAGAATAACATTGTTTTACAAACTTGTTTTTAGGGTTCCGTACCTCAAAAGAAAAAAACGGAACCCTTATAGGATCACTTTGTTGTCTGTCTGTCTGTCAAGACCCTTTATCTCACGAACGGGTAAAGGTATCAGGTTGAAATTAATACCATATATTAGGATCTATGAACCACACAAGATCTGAAAATTTAAATTTTTTACAACGACGCAATCAAAAGATATGGCATTTTATGTCCTCATCTCCATACATTTATTCAAAAATGCAAAACCTACAGGGTACTTCCCGTTGATCTAAAATTATGAAATTTGGCAAGAAGCTAGGTCTCACAGTACAAATAATGGGAAAAGTCTGAAATCATTAAATATTACAACTTTTCTCGCAACTAATGATAACCAATTGTGGTGAGCTCCCGTTTCAAGAACATTCATATAAGAGAGGGGTCAAGTTGGCTGGTCACTGAGGCGATTTTTGTTTTAGTTCTATTTAAAAACGGGAACACTTACAAACTTGAAAATTGGTATGTTTATAGTGCATAAGCTATAAAATAATAACAAATAATAAAATTTGGTCAAGCGCGTGTCGGACTCAAAAAATCTAGCACATTAACTTACTGAAATTTCAACTAATACAATTATGATTACTAATACAATATGATTATGGTACAGAACCCTCGTTACGCGAGTCCGACTCGCACTTGGCCGGTTTTTTCTGACAGCTTTAGGTAATCATCTACAACATTTGAAGATGGCGGTCGTGTTTATATTTCAATTTTAGTTTTATTTGTTTATTGAAGAGTTTAATGAATAATTTGATTGGGTGTTATGCAGTAAACGTCTTTGAAAATGAACATCTATTAGAAGATTGGAATACATGCATTTATCAAGATTTTTGGATGGAGAGAAGCGGCCCATCGACACTTCAATAATTTTACCCATCAACTTATCGGAGTCATCATAGTACACAGGCCCTCGTCCTCGTGATGTGGATTCCTGTGTAAATCTTTCACTTGACATTGGCGAACTCGCCATAATTTTATAATAATTTGTTAACTTGACATTGTGCAAAATACAAATATCTATCTTGACGTAGCTGCAAAATGTGTTGGTAAGCGTTGGCATCACGAATGAAACGGTTTGCCAAGTCAATCTATTTATTTAAAAAGTAAGATTTTTAATATTGATATGGTAACTATAAGATGTTATTAGGTTAGCTAATTACGTAATAATTTAACACAGAAGGACCCTTAAGTAGGGACTAAATAAATTAACCGTCTCACAACTTTTACGGTAGAACAAAGTTGCGTGCGAGACTTGTTTTTTTTACCAGTTATATTTTTCATGGCATATTTTATTTACGAAATAAATTACAGCAATAGTAGGTAGTAATTATAATGACGCTTTTTGCTTAGGATAAAAGCCTTTGATGTTTATGAAAAGACAATAAAATAGGTGACCTATTGTCTCTGCATACGTTTCAAAATCGATCGCACACGCTTCACAGTCTTTGTCCTAAGTCGAGTACCATCCATTTTCCGCATTGGATGGATCTTTTTCACTTCTATCCTACATTCTATCCCTATTCATACAAATAAAGGCTACAGTGCCTTTGTTTTTCATATCAGCGTCGCGCAGATTTTCCTGTTTTCCAGCCGAGAATAGCTATTGTAGTAACAATAGAATTTGGCCAAGGCTGTGTGGCAGCATACACTCCTATACCAATAAACGAGCAATATTTGTGTACGTTTGTATATATAATTCTAGTCCGTATGTTTATAGAAATAAGAACGGTACAAAGTCTATTTTGTCAAGCTTGATGTGCTCTTGACTGTACAAAACGCAATTATTGCTAGCTAATTAATTTTAATTACAGTTACATGCTTATTTGCAACTGAGTTACTTATTCGTAATAGGCTACTCTTCACTTAAATCACACTTAAAGAGATCACATGTAATTCAAAAGTAGAGTTCACACTTAAGAAAAAAAGTGATTTTTTGTTGAACTATCTCTTTAGTGGACTCTTTTCTTTCTAATCAGGTGACAGAATATACTTGCTACGATCAACTTAAAACCCTAAGATCTGAATCTGTCCATGAAATTGACCAACTTTTCCAATGCACTATAAAATACGAAATGTATGGGGAAGTTAAAGAAATAAATAGTGCACGGCATGCGAGTGGCCTGTTGCGGGAACTTGGCCTGCGCACTGCCGTGCGCTTAGATCCTAAAAAATCTCTTTCTCTGCTCTCCCTACTCTCGCTCTACTCTCTCTCGTTCTTTTTTTCTATTTCATCTTTTTTTTTTGTTAAATCTGCAATAATAGAATCAGGCTTTACTTTGCGGATGTCCATTTCAAAAAGTTATGGCATACACTTAGGGTCGAATTGAAAAATCCCGCTGTTGGCTACACCAACACGAGTTCGGGGTTCACCGGGTGCTTTGTGACTTAAACACGAGATCAAGTTTACAAATCGTCTTTATTAAACACACAAGTTCAAACAACGATAACAACAGGTAATAACAAGAGTCAACAAGAGTCAAACAGAAAACTTAACAAGTGACGAGCACGCAGGCTCAGACGAGTTCGCGGGCACTGACACTGACTAGTCACTAACTAGTTTTCACTGTCTTGTCAACTCCTTGAGTGGACTGTATAACGTTCACTTGTTCACTGCACTGTACAACTGACTGTTTCCAACTGTGTTCGGATCGCAGACAGAACTGGAACTGTATCTTCGACTGTACTGTGCACTTGTATTCTTGAGCTGTAGACTGTAACTCTGCAGAATGGCGGAATTGTGCGCGCTTAAGTCCCGCTAGCGCCGGTCGGAACTAGCGTGCGTCACGCCGAGCGCACGCTGTCTATCTTGCTCGCACGCGCTGGCTGTCTCGCTCGCTTTGTGCTCTCGCGGCGTCGGTGCGGGGCGCGGGGGCGGGTGATGTTCGTGCGTAGCTTGCTCTGGTACTTGAGTGTTGCGTTCCGTGTCGCCGTCCGCAACACCCGCTTAAGTGTGAGATTGTCCTTAAGGGGCATCTTGAGGTGTTGCATTAATTAATAAACAGAAATTGAGTAGCTGTCATCGGAGCAATTATCACTTGAGTGCATTTACTTATATATAAGTACTAGCCCATCGGCACGTTACACTGTCCCCAATTCGTTGGTCCGAAATCTGACGTTTAGGACCAACAAATGTCAGTCGTTGTCAGTCATATTGTCAACATAGGATGCAATAAACTTACCAACAAAATGGAATGTTCTTAGTTGAAGAAACAATATACTCTTATTATTGTTATTTCTTATTATTGTTTTTGACTATAATCCAATTAAAGAAACTGAAAAACCAGGCCTAAATCACATATAAACAATAAAAAGTGTTTTGTTTTTCCCGCCATTCGTTACCGACTGAAGTACTACTCAACGTAGTTCACGCGATTTTTCACAGATGGCGCTTTTTTTCTTGTATGGGGAAATTTTGAACCGCTTGTTCCCAAGGCCCTATCTTGACTATATAAATCTATGCTTGAGTGTTAAAAACACACTCACTAATTTATAAACGAAACTTAACTCAAAATAGTTGATGCTGTCAAATAGTGACGAGTATTATTTTGTTCAGGCTGTATATTCTTTAGCCATTGCCTGCCTGAAAGTAAACTTAGCAAAAAAATATTTTATTTGCCGCGAAAACAACACCGCAAAAATGGACCTTGAAAAAATTTTCGACTTCTAATTAGAATTTTACGACAAAATTCTACAAATATACGACTATCGCTTGCCTAAAGTATACTCGTACATACAGGACCTCCAAAATCCCTTCGAGTTACCGGAGAAACTTTAAAGAAGAAACTTTAAAATGAACATTAAGAACATTATTAGAAGCAAAAACAAAACGCAGTCATAAACACAGAATAGGTACATAAATTCTTTTTCTCTTTCGACGTTTGACTCAAAAACGGACACTTGAGATTGATATTTGGATAGTAGTTCATTAATCAGCAAGATCTTGAGATGCTAATTGCATCTTGATAATTAAGCCAGCTGACATGGTCTTGAGGAAGATTTTGAGAGGGATTTATCAATACGGGCCTTAAACTAAGACGGTATTTTACCCTTGAGATACGGAAGTACGAAACCCTCCTTAGAAAATTAAAGTTGCTGTAAGCTTAATGTCTTCCCATTCATGCTTAAAAACAATTTTAAAATTTGGATTTGTAATTCATAAAAAAGTGCAATAGTGTTAATTCTGAAAATTTATTTTGCCTAAAATTCTTGGTACAAATGCCACTGTCATTCGACCTAATATTTACATCAGTCTGCTACATTAATACTCTACTTATAAATACATGCAATCTCTTTGCCGACACCCCTACCGTTTTAAAGCCGGACGCTGTCCAGAATTAAACATTCACCTGTTTCTGAGTTGCCTACTACCTAATCTACCTGTATATAGGTATAGTTACATGTACAATGCCACTTACATCCTCTGTGAATTTTTAAAATCAGAGAGTTTAATCCGCTAATGTGTGGTTTAAAAGCTCTGTCCAGGGTTGCCACAAATACAAAATCTTTTGAATTAAAAACTTTTGTTTTCGTTCTCAGCATGGACGTATAGATAGATTTTTTTCTCTAGTTTATATTGTCATTTGTGCCCACGAATCCTTACGCGTGGATTTCCACAGATTCATAGAAGGGGAAAAAATCAAGGAGTTAGTATAGTTTATTAGAGGGATTTTAAAAAGTTGAATTTGAAACCAGTATCTATCCTTGTTTCACAAATGTTTGTAGTGATTTGAAGAAAGAGAGAATCATAGGAACATAATTACTTCCCTTTCTAGGGTTCCGTAGCCAAATGACAAAAAACGGAACCCTTATAGATTCGTCATGTCTGTCTGTCTGTCTGTCTGTCCAT
Source organism: Athrips mouffetella (assembly GCA_947532105.1). Lineage (NCBI taxonomy): Eukaryota > Metazoa > Arthropoda > Insecta > Lepidoptera > Gelechiidae > Athrips > Athrips mouffetella. The sequence goes on along the minus strand of OX383976.1, from coordinate 2,483,427 downwards.
CCACTTTTCTCAGAAACTATAAGAGCTATATTGTTGAAACTTGGTAAGTAGATGTATTCTGTGAACCGCATAAGATTTTCACACAAGGAAAAAATAATAAATTTAAGGGTTCCCCATACTTAGAACTGAAACTCAAATTTTTTTTTCATCAAACTCATATGTGTGGGGTATCTATGGATAGGTCTTAAAAATGATATTGAGGTTTCTAATAAAAAAAAAATCTAAACTGAACAGTTTGCGCGAGAGACACTTCCAAAGTGGTAAAATGTGTGTCCCCCCCCCCTGTAACTTCTAAAATACGAGAAAAATAAAACTTAAAAAAATATATGATGTACATTACCATGCAAACTTCCACCGAAAATTGGTTTAAACGAGATCGAGTAAGTAGTTTTTTTTTAATACGTCATAAATCGTAAACTGCAATTTACCTTTCATTCAATCAACTCAAATATAAATTTTTGGTACTTACATTACATCACAAAAAAACAGGATTCAAAAGGTACAAGTAAACAGGACGAAATCACTGGGATCTGTTGTCAAAATTGGCGTACCTCAAGGGTCCATATTAGGGCCATTTTTATTCCTTATTTATATTAATGACCTTCCTTCTGTGGTGAAGAATCTGTCAAAGATTGTGTTATTTGCTGATGATACTTCATTAATATTCAATGTAAGTAGGAAATCACAAAATTATAACGAAGTCAACGATGCACTTGGACAGATTCATGCATGGTTTACTGTTAACAATCTAGTCCTAAACGCCAAAAAAACTAAATGTATTAAATTTGCACTACCAAATGTAAGGTCTACTTCACATAACATAGTATTGAATAATGAGCCATTAGATTTTGTAAATAGTACAGTTTTCTTAGGGTTAACACTAGACTCTAAACTTCAATGGGGCCCTCATATAACGGCTCTTTCTGGTCGATTGAGCTCGGCTGCATATGCTGTCAGAAAAATCAGACAACTTACTGATGTAGCTACTGCAAGGCTGGTTTACTTTAGCTACTTCCATAGCATTATGTCTTATGGCATACTGCTTTGGGGCCGAGCAGCTGATATACATTCAATATTCGTTTTACAAAAGAGGGCTATAAGAGCAATTTATTGCCTGAAGACTCGTGATTCCCTGAGAGAACTGTTCAAGGAAATCAACATTATGACAGTGCCATGCCAGTATATCTATGAAAATATAATGTATGCTAGAAAGAACATTCATCAATTACCAAAACTTTGTGACAGGCATAATTTTAATACTAGAAATAAGCATAAAATTGATCAACCATATACTAGATTAACTAAAGTCAATACATCTTTCGTTGGTCTGTGTATACGATACTACAACAAAATACCTGACAATATAGTGCAATTACCTGAGAGAAAGTTTAAAGAATGTGTAAAGCAAACGTTATGTAAAAATGCTTACTATAGATTGGATGACTATATGAATGACAAAGAGGTATGGTGCTCTGATATTCCAGCGAAACACAAGAAACACATTGTAAAAAGCCGACTCTTAAAGTAGGCCGTGCTGCAGTGGTTTCTTGCCGTTTCTTTTACGCTGCCATAGCACGATCCGAAACGGCGTAGACTCGCTCTATTTGCATTGTATTCTGCATGACATTCAATAAGTATTCTGTAAAGAATCTACATTGAATAAAATTATCTGAATCTGAATCATATTAAAGTTTTTTAGCAATAAAAATACCATAACTTTTACTTATATACGTACAGGTTTGTACAGAACCCTCAGTGCGCGAGTCCGACTAGCATTTGGCCGGTTTTTCCAGAATGTCGCCACTTTTACTATAGATACCTATATTACATTATGTATTGCTCTAGGGATATGTTTTGAAATATTTATTTTTGAAATATTTTATTATTAATATAAATAAATACAAAAGATGCAAGATGTGTGTACCTCTAAATTAGCTTTGAAAAAATAAACTTCTGTTTAAAAGTGGTCGCCAAGCAAATTAATTAACTTTCTGAGCAAAAATTATTTGCCCGTGGCACGCCCTTGACCTGAAGGACAGACGCTTTCAGTTTATAAATATATTAATAAAAATATTAAACAATTTCTGTCTCGCAGACTATTGAACTCTGTCAACACAAAAACAAAATTAGTCCAAGTAAACTTGGGCTTCTGAGAACAGACTTATTTCATTGAATAGATTTATTTGGAAAGTAAAAATCTTTTTAGATTTTTTTCTATGTAATTTCTTTTTCTATTTACCAAAATATATTACTAGGTACTTACTTACTTTTATTAGTGGCGTAATTTGACGTCAATACGACATGTCCCAGATGGTATGTCTCATTGATAGAAATATCTTTCCCCTTTACCCTTTGAACCGAAACACAGCTGTACAAATCTACGTACACAGCAGTAGAAATACGCAAGGGGGAGGTACTTCCCCTTACTAAAGCCCAAACGGACTTTGCACACAAGCCCTGTAACTTTGTTGGGGTTTGATGTTCAAACTATTCTGTTGGTACTTCCCCAAACCAAAGCCCAAACGGACTTTGAACACAAGCTGTTAAAATTTGATAGTGTTCTCTACCCTTTGCATTATTTAATGGCAATTCTTGTCAGTCAATCTTTCTCTTTTTATTTTGTTCATTTATCTTTTTTTTTGTGTTCTGAGGAACTATTTAGTCTGGTGCCTACGGCACAGTTCCACCACCGCACCACACGCCGCAGGGAGAGGTTCCATCCACATAACTTGGACAATTGGCGTTGCAACACAACGCGGTTTGCGCGATCATTTCTCTTGCGCACATCTAGGATGTGGAACGATCTTCCCCCTGCGGTTTTCCCTGGTAGTTACGACATGGGATCATTCAAGAAGCGGGTAAACAAATTTCTCAAAGGCCGGCAACGCACTAGTACCACCTGCTAGTGCGTTGCACCACTAGATCAGGTGCTGCAAGTGTCTATGGGCAGCAGTGACACTTACCATTAGGTGAGCTGTCTGCTCGATTGCTTGCTCTTACATAAAAAAAAATCTCGCTCATCTCGTAGTTATCCTCGTACTTATGTGATGTATAATGTACTCTTGTATAATGTGTTGTAGGTATAATAAATCTACATTAATCCTAAGAAATTTTGACCATCAATGTGAGTTGCTATTTATGGAAATAAAACAAGATCATTGAAGATACAAAGTGCGTTTATTTTAAACATTGGCCATTGTGCAATCGCCACACCAGCACTGCGTGCCCACACATCATAACAAAAGCCCTGTCACATCGTGGGCACGAGCACTTTGTTGTAGAAACTATTCTCTTTTAACTGCGAAGCTCTCGTAGACCGTGAAAAATAACTCGTCGTCATTGTACGCACGGCAGTAAGCACGGAGAAACAAAACCAGTATACACTGAACTGTCCCGTGTGGTGCCGGCAAAGAATAGTACCAACCCTTCCATACCCGTGGGTGTCGTAAGAGGCGACTAAGGGTTATAAACTGGAGGATGGGCAGCAGCATCCTCATTTGTATCTAACATCTTACTTACTGCGGTCACCTACAACCGCGGTCCATGGTGCCAGCCGTAACGCTAACAAGCGAGGTGACTATGGTACTTCCCCTCTACATTTTTCCAGCAAAAGCTAGAATTCTCAGATTCAGATTCAGATAATTTTATTCAATGTAGATTCTTTACAGAATACTTATTGAATGTCATGCAGAATACAATGCAAATAGAGCGAGTCTACGCCGTTTCGGATCGTGCTCTAAGTTCTAGAGGGAGCTCCCTGTCCTGTACGGGATGTTATGATGATACACTGAACTACTAAAGCTAAGCTACAAACGCCTACAACCAGAGGTTTTTTTTTATCGTCAATGGGTTTACTCTTGACCTCGATCTAGTCTTGAGGACAGAGATGAGGTCGACGATGGGACCAGCTTGCCCAGAAGAAGCCTATTCACTCGCGACTTGAATAGATTCGGGTTATATGAACTCGGGAACACAGACGCAGGCAGAAAATTCCACTCTTAGCCGTGCGCATTATAAAAGATGTTTCAAAGCGCTTTGTGCGAATGTGCGGAATATCAACCAAGTATGTGTGATATCCTGCGGTCTGCGGTGCGTCTGAATTCCCGATGGTAGAAGGGAGATGGTGGAACAAGCTATTGGAGCTCTTGAGCACACTCTCCGAAGTACAATCTGTAGAAGACCGACAGACTTGCCACTTTGCGACGGTGGGCCAGGCGGTGAAACTTGGTTTTCACCAGCATCTCATCACCAACGAGCTTCTTGACTCCGTTCAAGGTCAAAGTGTTTTACCTACGTGCGGCGGTGTGTACCATATGGGTGGGTTAAAAATCGATGACGAGCCCACAATTCTTGGTGTCAGAGTTGTTGAGCCACCAAAGGTCCCTAACATTGATCATTAACGACTACTTCAGCTGGAACTATCTTACTTTTCAGACAATTAGGTTATTCATCCTGTTATTGGTGCCATCCTGTACCGTGTGGTGCCGGCAAAGAATAGTACTACCAACCCATACATACCCATGGGTGTCGTAAAAGGCGACTAAGGGTAATAAACTGGAGGGTGGGCAGCAGCATCCTCCTTTGTATCTTACATCTTACTTACTGCGGTCACCTACAACCGCGGTCCATGGTGCCAGCCGCAACGCTAACAAGCGAGGTGACTATGGTACTTCCCCTCTACTTGTTTCTTTTCTGGAGGGAGCTCCCTGTCCTGTAGTGGACGTTTTATGAGATGTTATGATGATCCTGTTATTATATCCCAATCAACACAATGATTTTTGATTGATAGGATCCCCATCGGAAATCGAACCCAGTACCTACACTCGACCACGAATGACGACATGACAAAGTTATAAAAACAATAATATTTGCAATGTCAATTTGTAATTATCACAAAACAAACAAGCACAATTGTCGTAAAGACCAAATATTGCAGAATGAGTAAACGACGCATTTGGGAAATATCCGTCGTCGTGCGATGTTATGAGAGTTATGACCTTTTGGTGGCAAATATTTGTTTAAATTGTTTGGAGGTTTAGTAGGTTAAAGGGACAAAGAGGTTAAGAATTCAACAATATTTTAATGAGCTGCTTGTGGTCATAATGAGGTTATACACGTGTAAGAATTTTTTTCAAGTTTCCGACTTGGAGCCTACAGTTTAGCTGATCCTGAAAGATCACCAGCTGTCTACTTTTTTATGATGTGCTTCGTATGATATTAATACGGGAATGCAAACATTAAGAACAAGGTAAAATGAAAAAGAAAATGGAAATTTGTACATTATATTATGGACTCGCAGCAAAGAGACAGGCTGCCTGTACCAAACAGTTTGCCTTTACAAAAAAGGTTGCCCGTACAAAACAGGTTGCCCGCACAAAACAGGTTGCCTGTGTGCAACCTCCCAGACACTACGTACAACGACCGCGAAACCACAACCTGTCAAAATTTGAAATAAACTGACTCGTAGGGCTACAACCAGACCCGGCTGCGAAGCACGGGAATCATGTGAGCGGGTCGCTGGGTGAGGGGTCATCATCATCCACTTCAGGACAGGGAGCTCCCTCCAGAATTCTAGCTTTTGCTGGAAAAATGTAGAGGGGAAGTACCATAGTCACCTCGCTTGTTAGCGTTACGACTGGCACCATGGACAGCGGTTATAGGTGACTGCAGTAAGTAAAATCTAAGATACAAAGGAGGATGCATCCTGCAGTCACCTTTTACGACACCTACAGGTATGCATGGGTTGGTACTATTCTTTGCCGGCATCACACGGGACGGGGTGAGGGGTGAAGGGTTGGATTCTAGGAGCAGCGGAGAGTATCCGTTCTGTGTGATTAGTATACACGGCCGCCTTTCGGTGGAAACACTTGGAGCTTAAGATTTGGAAAAAATCCAAGTATCCCTACCAGTAGGGATAAGCTAGTAGGGATAGATGGGGAGCGGGTGGTCTCTGGTTTCGGGCATTTTTAGCGTAGCACTAGTTATAATGCTGATTTTGTGTCCACATGCTTGCTGCCGTACGTTCTATTACTTTATTCTTGGCATCGTCAAGTTGTAAAAATTCTGACGTCATCATGGCCCCGTATAACTGGTCCTTACTAGGCTGGTCTACTGATTAGTCCTTTTCTTTTTCAACAGTGCGCGGATTTTTGAAGTGTGGCGGGTCGTTGATTAAGTTGCCATGTAAATAAATAAAATTGCAGTGGCACACTCCATGTTTACTGCACTTATGGCAGTAAAGGAAATACTGGCTGGCCAGCTTGACCTTTCCCTTGCAAATAAGGTCGGCAAATAAGACATGATGCAACATACCATCACTGTACGTGCGCAATATTTATTGCACTAACACAATAAGCCGCGTGACACGTGACAGATCATCCTTGCCTTAATAAATCTCGCTAGTTAAATCCACTGCGTCAGTGGCTCATAATGATGATCAACAGCCGCTGTGGTCTAGTAGTTAGGGTGCTGGCTGCAATTTGGGTATATGATTTGCTCATGATTCATATTAATAGGGATAATAGATCAGCTCAATACGAATCGATTTGGTCCTTACAAGTTTTTCTGTGCGTCGCTGCGTTAATATAGGTAATTAAGATACGAAATAATGTATTTTTTGTCTGCCTTTGTGGCTCCTGTTAAAAATACTTCTGAAGATGTAGAAAATCGAAGAGGCAGATATGCAGGGCTCTGCATTATCCCGGGACGAAGTAGCGAATTTTTGCATTTTGAAGCGCTGTAACTTTACGATGCAGGGCTATTATGGTGGCAGACCATTTTTCTGGGGTTTTATACATTGTATTTAATCAGATAGTCATAGTCTGCCAGGTGTACGTTTCATTCTCAAATTTCAAAATAGTTAAAACTTAATTCCTCAAAAACGCAGGGGTGTGGATGTCCGCCAATATTTTTTGTATCTTTTAGAGGATGCTCCTTATCATCAGTCAAAGAGGCAGACAAGAGCAAATCATATAGAAATTTGTCCTTCATCACCCTTACTATAGTGGTTAGAGCGCTCGGCTCTCCATCCGGAGGTTCTGGGTTCGATTCCCGGTGGGGACACTGTCAAACAAAAATCCCTTTGTGCGATCTCCCCAGTTTGGTTAGGACACTGCAGGATGAATCACCTGATGGTCTGAAAAGTTAGATGATTCCGTGGTTCGGAAGGCAAGTTAAGCCGTTGGCCCTGACTAAAGGATGAAATCGTTAAAGAGCCTTTTTATCTGCCTTTGGCGGCTCAACAACTCTGACACCAGGGTTTGTGAGGTCGGTCATCGACCTTGCGACCCGCACGATATGATAATGATGAATAATGACAATAACTACATAGGACTCTTCGTTATCATCACATCGTGTTGTAGAATGTATGACTGTCCTCATAAAACCTGGTGTCAGAGTTTTTTAGCCGCCAAAGGCCTCTGACTTGGCTCAATAATTACTACTTCTTCCGATAGTAGTCGAAACCAACGGATTTACGTGCCTTCCAAAGCACGGAACCATTTTGCTTTTCGGAAAATCAGGAGATTCATCCTGCAATGTCCTAACCAAACTGCGGAAGAGTCACAACGTGATTTTTGTTTTGACTGTCCCTACTGGGAATCGTACCCGGAACCTCTGGATTGAGAGCCAGTTAATTCAAAAGTATAGGGTCATCATGAGATTCAAAAGTATAGGGTCATCATCAAAAGTATAAGGTCTAACTTAATGCCGTTTTTTCAGACTGAGTTAAAGAACTAACTATACACTAAGTTACTTCATACGCTGGCTCAGCGACCCCAAGAGAATCTTGGGGACACAAGAGCTCTCTCATTCTTCCTTGTTCTGTGCCGCTTCTTGCCAATCGAACTGCAATCGAATGCGCACGGCTAAAGAGTGGAATTCTCTGCCTGCGTCTGTGTTCCCGAGTTCATATAACCCGAATCTATTCAATTCGCGAGTGAAAAGGCTTCTTCTGGGTAAGCTCGTTCCATCGTCGACCTCATCTCTGTCTTCAAGACTAGATCGAGGTCAAGAGTAAGCCCAATAAAAAAAAGTTGCTTAATACGCTGGTTCAGTGACCCCAAGAGGATCTTGGGGACACAAGAGCTCTCCATTCTTCCTTGTTCAGTGCCGCTTCTTGCCAATCGAACTAATAACTAACATACTAATAATCAAATCACCACCCAAGATCTATTGCACTTGACACAATAAGTGGCTTAAATCATTCTTGCCTTATTAGGGACGTTGCAGAGGCATGTTGCTAAAAAGGGCAAATGATCTTTTTGCAACCGTATTCGGCGTATACAAACTTAAATATGTGTTTACAAGGTGTAACGGAAAGGGTATATCAACCCTGAAGGATGTGATTCTGCCCATGAAACTGAACAACTTTCCCTAAGGAACGTAGGTCGAAATACGAAAAAAAAATTTGACCTCCCATACAAAATGCGCGATCAGCTGGTTCAGTTTCTATGGGAGGTAAATTTTTTTTTTCGTATTTCGACCTATGTTCCTTAGGGAAAGTTGTTCAGTTTCATGAGCAGAATCACATCCTTCAGGGTTGATATACCCTTTTTGTTACACCTTGTAGATTAATTTGCACGTGTGGTGCCGGCTAAGAGTAGTACCACCCCACACGTACCCGTGGGTGTCGTAAGAGGCGACTAAGGGTTATAAACTGGAGGATGGGTAGCTGCATCCTCCTGTGTATCATACCATCTTACTTACTGCGGTCACCTACAACCGCGGTCCATGGTGTCAGCGGTAACGCTGACAAGCGAGGTGACTGTGGTACTTCCCCCACATAAAAGCTAGAATTCTGGAGGGAACTCCCTGTCCTGTAGTGGTCATTTTATGGGAAGTTATGATGATTCATTTGTGTTGTTTGGTCAATTTGTTAAAAGTCCCATTGAATGTCACCGACTTCGTCATAGAATTAATAACATATTGGGAATCTTATTCTGATTACATTTTCTAGGTCAGAAGAAATGTTATTCAGAGGCGGTAGAATTTTTATTTTCCTATTTATAACAATGGTTTATGGTGGGTTTTATGAGTAGAAAAATCGACGTTTCTGATCAGATTTAAAAAAAATTGTTACACTTCCTTTCTACTTATAACTGAGAATATTTGAGTATCTCGAACCATTCAACTAAACATAACTTTCCCATATGAACCCCGCGCCGCTAATAAATGGTTTTGTATGGTACAGTCAACTGCACGTCAGCGGAAACATTTGCAACTCTATTACCACGCCATTTAGTTCAAAGTGTTTCTTTTGACGCGCTTTTGGGTGTACAACCAAAAAGTTTTCTCCTTTTTCAACCCATGTTTGTTCGAAAACTAACTTACTCCTCTGGCGCAACGACCCGAAATGAGTCTTAGCCTCCGAAACGAGAATCCGCCACTGGTCTTGTGCCGTGGTTCGCCAGTCACAGGTCTAAGCTTACTACGTCGATCCTCCGATATCTGGGGCGGCCAACCCGTCGGTTGACCCTCGAAAGCTTTCTTGACGTGGCGGTCCTCTTCCATTCTTTCTAAGTGGCCGAGCCAGCGGAGTCTGTGACTATGAGCCTTCGTCTCTCCTATTATATTTGGGTCAGCCACAAGTTCTTCAATTCAAAAAAGTTGTTCAATTTTAAAGTCCTAGTAACATACTTAAATTAATGTTCGTAGATTAATAGGACACCTTAATAAAGACATGTTGTTCTGTATGTACAAACTCATCTGACGGCCAGCGGCCATATTCCGCGCATCGGTATTCAATGGCGTTACTCGCAAGGCCGCCCGCATTGCTGCGCGTGCGTTATTATTAGTCGCAAACTGCTTTGTTATATTGTGATTATAGTATTATTATAGTGCTGGTTATGCAATGAAGAATCGAGATTTAAAGGTCTCAGCCTTGAGAATTGGTACCTACATAAAACTTTTTTTTTTTAGATCACAAGTGGCTAACCAAGCAGGTGGGCTACCTGATGGTTAGTGGTCACCACCACCCATGACACCCACTGTCTTATTAGTAAAATAATTTGACAGTAATAAGATATCAAAGTGCGTTACCCACCCTGTGAACCTAGATGGTATGCCTCATGTACCGGTAATTTCACTGGCTCCCTTACCCTTCAAACTGAAACACAGGAGTGCAAACACTGCTGCTTTACGGCAGAAAAAGGTAAGGGTGTGGTATTTTCCCAGACGGACTTTGCACAAGAGCCTTACCACCAATAAAACGACTATAAAACATTTGACTAGGTTTATGAATAGAAAGAAGCGTAGGTAGCAGAGCGGTAGTTGCCCTTTCGGATCACAAAATTTCATCAACTTAAGAATCTGGATGTATGAATCGCTAATTGCACAAGAACGTCTTTGTGCCTCGGAAGGCACGTTAAGCCGTTGCACCCACCTACTGTCACACTGTCAATATTGAAAACTGACAGCCAGGTTGGCTACTAAGCTGGCCAAGCCAAATCTAAGATTTGATCTGGTTTGCCTTCTATGTTGCTCAGGTCAGATGGCAGTCACTCTGTCAAATCCCTTAGGTTAGACACATGGACAAACATAACATATGATACCTATCATATACATAATATAGATCTAGGTCTCTTGTACTGAATAATATGCGAGCCTACGCGACCTTCCAATTTCTAATTTCTAATTCGCTCTCGATGTACGAGTATGTTGTGACCGGAGTGTGGTATGGCAAACCCCATGCTGCAGTACTGAGTATAAAATATATATTATACATACAAAATAATGTAAGGTACACTGCCCAAGGAAAAGAAACTGACTCAGCGATTTGTTACCAAAAGTAGTAAAAGTACAAACTCTTAGCAACACTGATATTCTGTCAGTACCAAAGCTACGTATCAAAAGTGTGATTTATCTTCCTTTCACCGAGAAATAAATTCATAAATCACATTTTAGAGGATTACTAGTACAGTTGGAACTCCGCCAACGTGATCTAACTTTCTTTGAAACTAGGTTCCAGGTCGTAACTTCCAAAAACTTTAATTTTATAGCTGAAAATTCATGTCATATAAAAACGTTATGACCGTTTATATGAAATGGCTGGCGTAATTTTTATAATGGGAGCACAATCTTTATAATGGGGTTGAATATTTTAATAGGTGTTTGTGATATAGTTTTTTAGGGTTCCGAACCAAAATGGTTTAAACGGAACCCTTGAGGTGCGACTGTGTCTGTCTGTCAGTCTGTCACACCTGTTTATCTCAGCAACCACTCATGCTATCGACTTGAAATTGGGAATCGTTTAAGAATAAGCTTATCCAACTGTATTGCAAATAACAGAATTAAAAATATATTTATAAATTCAAATTTTCTTCGAGAGGCTTCATTTGGGCATTCAAAAATATATTGCATTTCTTTACGACTCTCACTTTTCAAGTTATGAAGAAAAATACCGAAATAAAAATACCATTCCTCCGCCCCCACATATCTCAGAATTTAGCGTATCGAAAAATCTGAATGAATTTATAGTCAATAGAAGTTTATATAAACATTACAGCAAAACTTATGTTTATTCTCTAAGTGGCGCAACTTTTCAGAAATTTACAAAAAAACTATTACGAACAAACTTAGTTTTGCGGTCCTAAAATAGACTTTATTGCATCCAAAAATAATGACGGTATAACGGAACACTCTTCGCTTGAGTCTGACTCGTACTTGACCGTTTTTTTGCATTTTTGCATGTCTGAAATACAAGTTGTAACAAAAAGTATGAAATCAGCCTGAATGGTGTGAATGTGCCCATAAAACTGAACAACCTTTTCTGAAGAACATAAAGTCAAAAATATACAAATACAATACAAAACTACAAAATAATCTATTAAAAATAAATAATTTAATAAAAAATATATTAATAATAAAAAATGCCTTTTTATAATATTAGTGCTTCATTAATATACATTACGAAGGTCAAACAGATAAAAACATACGATCTTACACAGATTTTAGTATAAGATTAGAATTGGTTTAAAAAAAAATCTATATAAAATATTTTAATAAGCTAGTTTAAAAAAAAAACACCAAGTTTTGTAGTTCAATGGACGAGGAATATTCAGAAATACAAACAATCAATTTGACCATGAAATAATAATAACGTATGCTAACCAGTTTTTCTGGTCAAAGAACTTATAGTCGCATAGCAAACTAAATAAACGTTTTTTGTCCTAATTAATTGCATAATTAATTGATTTTTAGTTTTGGCGATCTTGTGACTTACGCTGTTTTATGATTTTGCTGATTTCTTTACTCTGGCAACACTGGCAAAAAAGAGGTGAAATAAAAAACACTCACTCGTCTTGTTTTCTTAAAAATTATTAAAATTTTCTTTTAAAAATTTAAAAAACCATTTTAAAGAATGTTCCTTATTTAACTCTTTTTTTGCCAGAGTGTGGCCAGCAAAGATTTCGGACCTCCTTGCTTCGCTCGGAATAGATACCGTGCTAATTTATTTTACTATGGGATGACATCTGCCAGCAGGTCACATTTCCTTTGCAATGCAATGTCACATCATCATCGATGATTAGGCAATATTCAAAATAACCCTACCAAATTAATATAACGACGCTTTCATTGCATTTACAAATATATTAGGATTATGTAATGTGTTGTGACTTTACATCACACATCCCTATCTTGTGACGAATTATTTTTCTTCTTATTTTTTTGAGGTTGCCAGACTATAAAAGCATGGAACGGCAAGAAATAAGTGCAGTAATCCTATAGGTTTTGGTTTTTAATTTTCGTGTATATAAATTAATTTAAGCTACAATCCAATAGGATTTTCAAATATAAATAAATTATTAGTTATATTTTAATAGTAAAAACATGATAATAAAACAACTTCCGCTTACAACCGGAAGGCCGATCCGGTAGAACCTATTACACTTCCTCAAACACAAATTACAATTGCAGTGAAGGAAGCCGCAATATGCGAAGAATCCTCACACGACGCGCATCGAAGCAATTTCAATTGAATTCTTTGAACAAAAGGTTGATTTTCCCACGCAAGCGTTCCTGGTATCCGCGTTGGTCAGTCTATTGGAAGATTGTAGCATGCCAATCCGATCTACTAAGATTTTTTCTTCTTTTATTTTCATCTCTATAGATACAACCTATTTCACAATCTATGATCATATGCCTGCCTAACCTATTATGCGAAAGCTTGTTTTTGCTAGGTCTGTGGATTCAAGAGAATTTTTTTAAAGTAAATAACGCTAAAACCTCTTGAGTGGTAGCTATGAACATGAACCTGAACAACTTTTGTTTTATGTTTTTTATAAATTGCATCATAAATTTTAAAAATGGTGTCAATCGGACTATTCGTTTAGCCGCTAGGCCAAACGACCCACCGACAGCCCGCGGACGACGACGGGGAGACTTGCTTTTTATGATGTTTAATAGAGTTGGAAATAAATTTTAATTAAAATTCTCAGAACTAAAACGGGACCATTTTTGACAACTAAGGTTTTATGGGGTTTTGGACATCACAGAATCCAGAAATCAATGTTGTCAAGCCGAAATCCTACTAGCTCAAAAAAGCGATTGCTTTTTGGCTCCAAAAATCTTTAAGAACCACTGGACTAGTTGGTCATCATGCCCAAACCTATTATGCCTTCGGGAGTTGACCCTGTGAGATTTCCCCAGTTTGGACATTGCAGGATCTCCTGGTTGTCAAAACAGCGAGATGACTCCGTACTTAGGAAGGCACGTTAAAAGGCCCTATAGAAAGCCTAGGCTCTGCTTGCAGTGCCACTGCCAATCGTACTATGTGTGGTCTTGTAGGGCCGATGTTACGGCGATTTTGTCGGCCCTGCATGCCCACACAAAGTGCGATTGGCAGTGGCACTGCAAGCAGGTCCCTGCAGGCAGGGCTTTCAATGGGGCCCTTAAGCCGTTGGTCTGGCTGCTAAGGAAACAGTTGTTGATGAGTCATGTCAGATTCTGGCGGTTAAATAACTCTGATGTTAGGGCTGGTGATTTTGTGAGATCGGTCAACGATCTAACAACCCAATAGATAACGATGATGACGGTGATAGAACACAATCTTCACAACACTCGTATATGAGTATAGGTATTAAAACAGCCATTCTTCCGCCAAAGTTGAAGGTCATGAGCACATTCTCACGAGCAATAACTCTCATAATAACGTGTTTTAATAATCCGCGACAATTGTCTCGAATGTGGGTAAATACGGCGTTTAAATGAAGGATAAAATTAAGATGGTTGGTGATTCATGTAGGGTTTTTGCATGAAGAACTTCTTTTCAGAATCCACCTAGAGGCGGATAGTGACAACAGCTAAATACGCTTCACTTGAGCACGTACCGGAAGACGAAGCGTTGGCAGGCCCCCCACAAGGTGGACCGACGATCTGGTCAAGGTCGCGGGAAGCCGCTGGATGCGAGCAGCGCAGGACCGGTCGTCATGGAGATCTTTAGGGGAGGCCTATGTCCAGCAGTGGACGTCTTTCGTTTGATATGATGATGATGATGAGCAGTTTTTAACTGAAGTGTTGAATACAGCGTGTAACGGAAAGGTGTGATAATACTAAAGGGTGTGAATCTGCCCATGAAACTGAACAACTTTCTCTTTCCCCAAGAAATTTCCCATAAAATATGCGCAATCAGCTGGTAAAGTCTCTGTGGAAAGTTTTACCCATGTTCTTAGAGGAAAGTTGTTCAGTTTTATGGTTTGAATACACAGGTTCAAGGATCACAGTGTTTTTCCCAGTAGTATGACCATGATAGTTGACTACTTTTATTTATTGTTTGTCTGTGAGACGTGAAAAGTGGCGAAGGCACTGACGGACCAGCTCCAAGAGTTCGTCAACAAGTGCCTAAGATCCATACTCCGCATCTACTGGCCGGGCACGATCAGTAACGAAGATTTGTAGGCCTGGTGCCAGAAAACGCCTATTAAGCAAGAAATTGCGCAGCGAAAGTGGCAGTGGATAGGACAAACTCTCCCGCGTCAACGCTGCGTCAATAGCATTCAAGGTGACCCGTTCACACCTGGCGACGTACTATCGAGAGCGAGCTCAAGTTTGCTGGACTGACAAAGGAAGAAGCAAAAAGGACGGCGCAAGACAGGGGGAAGTGGAGACAGCTCGTGAAGGCTCAGCGAGGTGCCCTAAGATAGCAACAACATTTATTGGTAGCTGTGGTACTTGAACGTAATATCAGGAAAATACTAACAATAAAATCTCATCTTTGTAATCACAATAAGGAAAAATTGTATCTAAAGGAATTCCCAGATATAACTTAGGTACAAGAAAAGTGGTAGATAATTATTGTTTACTACACGTCAAATAACATGTTATTATTGTTAGAGTAGTAGAGACTGATTCATCGATCATTGTGCATACACCCGTCCGCACGTCGGTAGAAAAACTTCAACCTTGACCGCTGTAGAGGGCAGTCATGCTTGCATTGTGCTAATTCTAGTAAAAAACGTTCAGCTCGTCCCGTCATTTGTTTTAGGGGTGAATTCTAGTTGAATTTTGGAGGACCCAATTGGTGACTTCTTTTTAATTTGCGGTAAGTGGACGTAAGGCTTTAAATAGTGGTTGCATGGTGATTCTGTCATAAGTCTGACTGATGCCAGACTGATGGCAGATGCTAATTCATAACTGATGGTATACTGACAGTATACCGTGTTACCGCTAACTTACACAGGGAAATAGTTTATTGAATGTTTACCCACCTACTAAGCAATCACGTCATTGCGTTGACCATCTGTTCATTATCGAAGTGCAAATCAATTGGCAAAGCCAGGTGTATTATTATACAGGGTAAAAAAATCTTTTTGTTTATTTTTGACAACTGGATAAAGGATCTTACTCAGAACACAAACACACATTCAAGAACTAACAGCTTTCCCAAAGAGAAATGGGACGAAATATTGAAAAAAAAAAATTGGTTGTCTAATAAAAACAGTACTGGTAACGCAAGGTTTTTTAGGACAAGTTGTTCAGATATAACTTTGAGTAAAAATTACCTGGTATGACTGTAGTCGCATTAAACTTTAAAACCATTTAAAATATACAATTGCGAAAAGACCTTTTGTATACATGGTGCTTGCTAATCAACTACGTTCCTTTGAGCTTAACAACTTTCCCTAAGGAACTTAGGTCGACTTATAAAATCAATGAATTTAGTGTACGGGGTGTGGTTTTATGGTCCGAGTAACACACTCTAAGGAATGCAGTCGTTTAGAATACACCCTGTATAAATAAGTAAGTATTTTATGCAGATCAGACGCGACATTCTGCAACGATGTCAAGTTAATGCGGGGAATACATTAGACAGGTTTATCCTCATTCAAGTAGCTTAGCTCAGGGACGGACTTAAGAACAAAGACCCCAACAGACCACTTACACATTTTTTATTAGTCCTTAAATTGCTATGTACAGTTGCTTTTAAAACAGCACACTACAAATGCAGAAGATAATAATATTTTCTTTGGTTTTCACGTGTATTCACCACTAGAATCAACACTATGGTCTTTTTTATGGAGTCTCGTTCAATTTTATTTTACACCTTTCGAACACTTACATGGTAAAAAACTCTTCCTTCAAATTTTAATAGATTCACATACATAACATCACACTTATTTCTCTTTGGCGTGGGCAGAGACCACATGCAGTCATCCACCTGCTATGATCTTGAGATACTTCCCTCTATGGTGCCACATTGTTTGTGAAGCGATGTAGTTTAGCTATCTAACAATGAATAAACGATTTTGACTTTGACTTTAGACTTCTCTTCCTCAACTTCATCAATCCTTCCAAACATGCTCGTCGGTTTAGGGTACTTTCAACCTGGCCTTTTTAAATTCTTTGTTAAAATGAAACATTTTTATGAAAAAAAAATTCTGCTCGAAACTTTGGCAAAACTCTAATCAGCTCTACATTAGAAACTTTGTGTTTATTTTGTTATGAAATAGCATTCATTACTGTACTAATGACCTGGGGGTGCAACGTAAGCAACGTGCCAATTAATTTTGAGATAACAAAAACGAATGTCATAAAATATATGGGATGACATAATATGTCAAATCTCACTACATACATTTCATGACGTTGGCTTTTGTCAAATGACACGTTGCCTAGACCCACTGACCCCTTAATTTTAAAACCCAGATCCGTCTCTGGCTCCATAAGAAGATATGCGCAGACACTTGGTGATTACTCATTCAAGATCCATGCTGCACACGCTTTGTATCAAGATTAGTAGCGAGTGTCAGTTCTACCAAACCAGGCTAAAGTATCAAGATCATATTAGTATTTGAAGTGCATTCTAGAGTTGGTTTGTTTTGACAATGTGTAGGTAATGTTGCACTGACGTATTGTCAACAATTGTAGATTGTTTACCAAGGGAGTAAATAACAATTTTAAGAGCGAAAGCGTTTTTTTAATCCTGAGTGCAGCGGTTTTTTTTTGTGTGATCATGAAATTTGATTTTCCTTCGAATTACGTGACAGTAACTTATCGAAATGGAGAGGTACTTGCTAGTGACTGAATATGATAACAAAAAATATCTTTGTCGGCATCACCAGCTGATCATAGAGGTCATTGAACCCTCCAAGCGCTTGAATTTTTCTTTAACCACAACTTTTTTTTTTATGAAAAAGTACTTTTTAATTTTTTTATACAATCTATTAGCAATATAGAATCACCCCTTAGAAGTATCATCGTACTTTTTTAACACCCTGTGTAGTAAACGTATTGCTAATAGATATTTAAAGCATACTAAGTACAGTCACGAGCAGGTCAAGCTTGACATTCGAGCGCGAGTTTAGCTCCTTCAACTATTGAATTAAAATGGTACAGTCAAGAAAACATCAAGCTTGACACATTGGACTTTCTACCGTTCTTATTTCAATAGGCGTACGGGCTAGAATCGCACTGCGAGTGTCAAGCTTGAACTGCCGTTGACTGTACAAAGTGCAATGTATCAAGCTCGAAGTGCGCTTGACTGTACCATCAGACAATTTTTGACCTTACCGCTAAACTTTGAGACACACTAAAACAAAGGACCGCCGCGTCAAACAATTAGTACCACGGTAAGGCCAGTGTCACGTCGTGTAGAAACAAGAAATACATGAAGTTACATAATATGTGTGACAGATTTTCAATGGCATTTGTCGAGGTCAGAGATGCAAGAAGCAACGATATTTTACTTGGCTTTTTAGGCTTGTTAATAGGGAGTTTTCTTTGACTTTTGTCAACTTCGTTTTTAAGTGTCGGTGGGTGGTAAGCAGATCACTGTTGGTAATTTATTTTTTTGAGGTTTCGTAAAATGTTTAAAATCTTTTAGCACGAAAAAATAATAGGTCTTTACCTATGAAATTGCCGAAATTTTCTTACAGATTAATGAGATCATAATTCCTATAATTCTAATGCTATTTTTTCATTTGCCTTATATTTGAAAGTTGACTTCAAGGTTATCAATTGAGGCATAAAATAATGTTTTTATTTTTTAATTGGATATATAAAATTAAAGGTTCGAAAATTGTTCGTCTTAAATGTCGTCAGATTTCATCATTACATTTGTTATATTTTTTTACAGATAATATTTTTCGAAAATTAAATTGAAGCTTATGTTAGCTTAATGTCTTCCCAATAATGCTCAAAAAAAAAAAAAAAATAGGATTTATAATTCCTAAGAAAAATGCAAAAATGTTAGTACTAAAAATTGAGTTTACCTAAAATTCGCCATACAAAACGGCAATTTCATAGGTAAAGACCTATTTTTACAGGCATTTGACAGTAACAATCACACTGTCTTACTCATTTTCTAATTACATGATGGCACCATGATAGATTTTCCTTATGTTAACATGCAGCGCCATCTACATGAACTTTCAAAAGATGTTTAAAAACACCCCATTTCGATCAGAGATGAATTTAGGTTTTGTTTAGCATAGCTTAAGTTTACAGTCGAAGTAAAGTACCTATATTAGAATAACATAACTATGCGCGAGAGCAGGATGGAGCTATATACCTATTCCTTTGTCACCGCTCTGATATCTTCCGCATCGCTCCGTTCCGCTGTTGGACTGTTGTCATTTTAAGAAATCTTTCATATTAGTTCGACTTTATGATGTAATTTTATGATATCCTGGTGAAAAGATCTTATTGAATGACAGCCAGCCATTTACTTATTTTCGAGGTTTTCACCGCAAGCCCAGTAATTTTTTTAAGAGTTTTCTCATATTAGGAAAGAGAAAACGCAATATTCGTTTCTAAGCCTATTTTCTTCTATTATTTGCAAAATACACTTTTCAGTCATTCGAAAAGTCACTAGGGCTAGAAGCGCTAGAAAAAGTATACAGTGCGATGGACAGGCGAGAGTTGTCGCGATAGTACACACGGCAGCAAACTCGTAGAAACAAAACCAGTATAAGCTGAACCAGCGCTACGCCACAAAAGCCTGGAACCAGATTCCCGCTCAAGGTCAAAGTGTTTCCACCGACGTGCGGCCGTGTGTACGGCGTGAAACATTGACACTGGCAAGTTCCGTGTACGGTCAACCGCACGTGCAAATGTTTCAACATTTGCAACACTATTAATATGTCATAAAGTCCAAGGTTCATATAGCTTTTTAAGTGTATTTAAACCTGTTTCTTTTACACTTTGTATAAGACAATAAAAAACTTACGTTTTGACTTAGTAGATTACAGCCTTACGTTGCTTTATCTGTAAAAGAAAAACAAAAATTTAGCGTTATGACATGACCAAATGACATGACCGAACTCAGTTATAGTTTAATAGCATACTTCCTAACAATAACTGAGTTTTCCTTGACGTATATCAACTACGTTTTTTAAGTGTCGATGGATGGTTTTCTGATTTTGTATTCTTTTTTAAGACTCCGTAAAAGTAATGTAAGGAAATCGGTTTAGAAGAAAATATATCATGGACTCTGACAGCAGTAATCATTCAGTTAATAATTTTCATACCGGCTGAACGTTCAGTATTAGAGTTCTCATTTTCTGAATTCTAACTAGGAGCGCTATTTAGTTGAACTTCCAAAAGCTGGTTAAAAATTCAAAAAACTTTTCAGTTTAGAGGTGTACGGAAGAGCTAGGGTCATGCGCTCCGTGTTTTCAAGTATTCCCAACTAACAAAAATCGATCTTGCAGACATCTCAAGATTCACTCTTATATCACACTTATAGACCTCCGTAAGTAGTGATTTGGGCGCACTTTATAAGTGTATTCACCCTTATTGTTGCCTTAAAATGGTCTTGAGAAGTGTTTTCAGTCTTATAAGCCTCTTGCTGATGCTTTTGTGATACCAAATAAACTAACAAGTGACTTACAATGGCATGCTCTAAGGGCAAATTGGCTTAAAGTCTTCTTACTATTGCTGTTCTAAGTGTGTTTACGCTAATATTGCTACGGGAATAAACCAAAACGCGATGCAGTAAACTACATAGCGCCATCTATAGCTCGAGAGTTGCCAGAGTGGGCAACCAGGTTTTACCGCTATAATTACAAAAAAAAATTGGGCAACGATTAGCTGTAGTCATCATAATCATCATCATAACATCCCATGAAACGTCCACTGTAGGACAGGGAGCTCTTTCCAGATGTCCAGCAAAAATACGTGGTACTTAGGAGGGGCTTAACCAGAGTCACAACGCTTGAAAGCGTTGGGGCTGGCGACCGCTGTTGTTGGCAGTATATAAGATGGACGATACATAGAAAGATGCTGCTGCCCATCCCTCGGTTTATAAGCCCTTAGTCGCCTCTTACGACACCCACAGGTAGAAATGGGTTGGGGATAATCTTGGTCGGCACCACACTGATGAATCTTACGTCAGCTGTATTCGAATAAAGTAAATTAGAACTAATAAAAATATTTTTGTTTTCAATACTCTAAATGTAAAAATGGAACTTGTTGCATTTTCTTAGCATTACAGAACAAAAACAATGCATTAAATACTTATTATGCATCATGAATGAATACACGTGTCAGAGTCTACTGCATTAATATTTATCTTCCGCGAGAAACAAGTATCTATAATAAATCCTTTTTAGGGTTCTGAACCTAAATGGTAAAAAAAACCTTTTTTTGCGACTTAGCCTGACTGTCTGTCTGTTTGTAACACAACACCTGTTTATCGCAGCAACTACTCTAGCTATCAATTTGAGATTTGAAACACTTTTAAAGTGGGAATGGTTGCCCGACTTTATTATTGTTGTAAATGGGATCCAAATAGAGAGTTGTTACTATGTCAAGTGGAGTATCATATGAAAGGGATTGATTTGTTCATTCTAAAGTAGTTATTTGTCTTTCTTTACGTTTTGAATTTGTAATGAAAAATATATTTAAAAAAAGAAGTTTGCTAAAAGAAAAACCTGAATTAAAATAATCGATAAAGGTTTATGTAAATATTACAGGAAAAATATAATGATCAAGACGAAACACACTTTGAGCAGACATAACCTTAGATCAAATACTCAACAAACTGGACAAACTGACGGAGTTCTGGCAACATTTAGGGTGGCTAAATTTATGGTCACCTTAACTTAAATTAGAATATAATAATCTCTCTATGTGGCCAAGTTTTTTAGAAAACGTCAAAAAACCTTAGTTTTATTGTCCTATACAAAATAGTCATTATTGCTTTGATAGGTATATCAAAACCCGTGATCGAAACCAACTCTCACTTGATCGGTTTTTTTTTATATTCACGTACATGTTTTAAATACATTCTTGTAAAAAACCTCTTGATTTGAAGGGTTCTTCTTCTACGAGTAAAGAATGCTTGAAGACTCACAAAGTAGCCGTTTTTTTATTCATCTCAACATTTCTTTGTTTGTGCCTTTACAAGTTCAAAACGACTTCGATCAGAATTTATTGCTCATTATTCTCACAAACTAAAATCCTATTGAACACGGCTTCAATGCCACGAGAGCCAATTATAAATGCAAACAGTACAACGTGTCGACTTCCATATTACGTAGTCGATGTTAATATTAATTGATTGAAATATATTCATATTCGATTACCTACAAGCTTAATAACCTACTGAGATCGGCTCATATAAGGTCCTACAGATTAAATGAACATAATTTTAGCATTTTACTTATAGACCAAGAAACTGAACAACTTTTCCCAAGAAACAGGATACGAAATGCAATTTTCGATCTCCCATACAAAATGCGCTGTCAGCTGATGCAGTTTCTATTGGAGTCTGTATAGGGTATTTAGACCTATATTCCATGGAGAAAGTTGTTCAGTTTCATGGTCTGAGTAACATACTCAAATTATGGTCACTATGTTCATTAGGACCTTATATAGGCTGTCACAAGCTTATTCTGGAGACATAAATCTCATTTATGATCGTTTAATGTTAAGAACTTCAAGAAAACATTAAGCAAAAATTTTTATTTTTTCAAGATAAAGCCGGAATAGTTATTTGGTATGCAAGACAGCAAAATTGTTCTTTGGCGCAAGTGCTTTTTATTGAAACTCGAGCAAGCGAAGGATTCTCATATTGAGCCAAAAGCGAAGCGAGTGGTTCAAAAGAAGAATCATGGTAGCGAGGCTTTTAAAAGGGTTTTTTTTTAGGTGAAAAAACTTTGCAGCCGAGCAAAACACACAATTTTTCACCTCACAATAGCGAGGAAAATGTTAACGAATAGAGCCAGTTATATAAACCATAATTTATCATCACGTTCTAATTTCAAAAACCTTTTCCACGCTAGTATATGTTCCTTAGAGAAAGTTGTTCAATTTAATCTATAGAGAAACCACCTTAGAGATTTGCAGAAATTTACCAAACAGTCTGTATTTATATCCCTCCCCACAGAATCGTCAGAGAATTTTTTTTTTTTTAATTTACAAGTGAGAGTAAACGAGCAGGTGGGCCAACTTGGTGGTAAGTAGTCTCCACCGCCCATAGCACCCACTGTCTTATTAGTGACATACTTTGACGCTAATAAGACAGCAAAGCGCGTTGGCAACCCTGAGAACTAAGTTTTTATGTCCCATGTGCCAGTAATTTCACTGGATCCCTGATCTTTCAAACCGAAACACAGCAGTGCAAACACTACTACTTCACGGCAGAAATAGGCAAGGGGGGGGGGAAAAAATTAATAAAATTAATAATATATATTTAAAAAAAATTCGACAATGTCTAAAATTAGTCATAAATAGTGACAAAAGGAAAAACAAACAGTGGCGTTATAATTCCAAAGTTACTTGTATAGCTATTGTTTGCTGAGGATTCTGTGCAGGGCCTCTTCACAGCATCCTCAGTTTTGATGCAAGCAAACCATAGGGAATATTTACTTGGTTTTTATGTCATTAAATAGTCATGAAATAGTCGAGTCGACTTGCAAATTCTCGAAAATAGTCGTTTAAGGAATCCTAGTTACAGAGGCAGCTTGCTGAGGATTTTGTGGAGAGCATTCCTGCATAACGGTTAGGTTTTTCTGTTTGATTTTTTCTATGGAGAGCCTCTCGACAGAATCCTCAGCAGACCATAGCTTTCGTCACTATCACAATTTATGACTATTTCATGTAAAATTTTTGAGATTGTCAAAATTAATTTTCATGCAGTTTTTTCTCTAAGGATTCTGTGGGGAGGGACATGTATATTTGGTTAAATTAGATGGTGCAACCCACTCTGAGAATCCTTTGTAAAACCCGCAAGCTAACTTAACCTCAAAGGATCCTAAAGGCTTGTTCATGTAACCTAATATCCCCGTAATAACCTCATCCCAAACAGGAAATATATAAGCCTTGTTCTTTGTGGCTGATCGTACAAAGAACACCTTAGGAGACGTACAAAGGATCGCGAATGACATAATATTAATGCTTGTGTGGTACAAGTTATAAAAGTTATGTAGGTAATATTGAGGGTCACGGAATACCGCGCAAGATGCTGTAGCATAAATTGAGTGGATATTTTTTTAAGGTTCCTTTCCTA
Source organism: Athrips mouffetella (assembly GCA_947532105.1). Classification (NCBI taxonomy): domain Eukaryota; kingdom Metazoa; phylum Arthropoda; class Insecta; order Lepidoptera; family Gelechiidae; genus Athrips; species Athrips mouffetella. The sequence continues at coordinate 2,459,480 of OX383976.1, read as the reverse complement.
AAGAGAGCCAACGAGACCCTATTAATAAGTCTGAGACATCTGTCTGTCTTTCTTTCTGCACGACATTAAAGAGCTCAGTCTTTTGAGCCATAATAGTAAACCTTAAGAAGTTATGTACTTATGCTCTGAATATGTATACAATACGTCAGTCTTAAGAAAGTAGTGAGTCATCGCTTTCTGCCTCTGTTAGAGAAGCTCCATTACAAATGAAATTTAAAATCATAAAGTCAAGTGCACAGTGACTAATTGAAGGCCCATCTTCTAGTTTATAATCCGTTGAATTCTTTGCCGGACTACACAGACTGGAATTATAAACTATCCTAAAATTTGTAATAATTGCCGCTCATAACTTGGTCCAAACAATAAACATGCCAGTATGGATAGGCATCGTGTAGTTATGGCACGGTATGGCATTGAGCAAGCTGGCAGCTGGCATCATTCCAATCTCCGCCATTACTGCCAATAGCATAATTGCCTTGCATTGTTTACGGGTTGTCATTATGTCTTAAATTATTTATTTGTTCATCAAACAAACCGCCTAAATCAAAAACTAGAAGCTGATTAGTTCATCATTTTACTAATTGACTGGTTAACTTAAAAACTACCTGCGGAAAGTTTCCTTTAAATATATATGTAGAGCAATAGTACCGGTTAAGAACACCTACCTACATTTCTTCCCGTGCGTGTCATAAAAGGCAACAAAGGGACCAGAGGATAGGCAGTAGTGTCCTTCTGCGTATCGTAACATCACACTGCGGTCACAAACCATCATTGTCCAATGTACCGAACGCAACGTCAGAAAGCGTGGTAACTAATATACCACGATTGTTTCCCTAACATGGGGGAAAGTCACTGTCCCAGGAGGAGACTTTACTACGTTCAATAAATAGTGAGAATGACCCAGAAATTACTGTTTATAGATTAATAATGCACTTTTCTACGTACCTTCAACATCTCTTTGGACCCTGAATGCCGCAGTTTTCTGAACCTTCGATCTCTTTGAAAAATAAAGCTTTCATTTTGGTCCTACCAAAGTTCCCCTTATGGGATTCATGACATCGATATTGCTTCCGTATCTGTTTTTCATTCGGTGTTTAAGAACAGATAGAAGTTTCTATGAGTAGAGGACTATGAGATAAATATTGTAAGTGGGGACAGTGGTTTACGTGTTCAAACTTGGCTTGGTGAATGGCATCTAACGAAACTTTATATTTTCAAGTTGCTTGCTGGATTGGCTGACTGGCTGTTGATCTTCACCTCATAATTCATACATTTCTAAATATTATGGCCTAAGTTTTAAGTACCAACCATCGTTGTACAAAATAAAGTATAATTACCCATAAACATTAAAAGACTACAACCAGGATGTTATTTATTCTCACTACTTTTTGATCACCTCTCGTATGATAACTTAAGCTGACTTAAGAATAATTTAAAGAATCTTCATATAAACTGTGAAAAAGTAATTATCAACAACAAAATAATAAATTATGTATGTGATTAGCTAGACCGTTCCTAGTCCTCCGAAATCTGCCGTATTAAACCGTAAGTACAAAAATTTTTCGTCTTTCGACTTATTTTCCTTGGGAAAAGTTGTTCAGTTTTATGGACAGAACAACCTATTAAAATATCCGGGGTGATCAAATATAAGGGTGTATACAGCGTGTAACGGAAAGGTGTGATGGATGATACTAAAGGGTGTGAATCTGCCCATGAAACTGAACAACTTTTTCCAAAGAACATAAAACAAAATAAATTTTTGACCTCCCAAAGAAACTGCATCAGCTGATAGCACATTTTGTATGTGAGGTCAAATTAGATTTTTCGTATTTCGACTTATGTTCCTTGGAAAAAGTTGTTCAGTTTAATGGGCAGATTCACATCATTCAGTATTATCACATCTTTCCTTTTCACGCTGTATAAGTACTGGACAAGTTGTGATATTTGATTGAAGAAAGTCTGAAATAGTAGTTTATGCCACTGTCAGCCTGACAGTGGCATAAACTACTATTTCAGACTTTGTCAGGTAAAGATAGTCATTGTAACATGAGTGCTTGTTTGTGACATGAGGCGCAGCCGGTTTCGTATTTCGAACTTTAAGGTGGCAGCACCTTAGTTTTAGAAATAAATTTATAGCGTCGCAAATACAAAACTTTTCAGTAGTATTGTTCGTTTGGCGGCAATATAGGGTAGTTATATATGTTATAACCCGTGACATCATAGCTTAGCTTATCATTTATAGCTTTGTATTGGTAAAGTGCTAAAAGTGGCCGTTTTTGACAGTTTTACAATACAAAGCTATTCACGATAAGCTAAGATTTGATGTGATGGATAATAAAATATAGAACTACCCCAAATTGCCGCCAATCAAACAATCCTTATTAAATCTTTTGTATTTATGACGCAATAAATTTATTTCTCAAAGTGGCAGCACTTCTGCTCAGCAACCACCTTAACAAATGGGAGTAGAAAAAAGTTATTTTTTATTGATATAACTTTTCGAGTTTCGGAGTTGGAAGTGGAAAAACATGTAGCGTAATGAGCTATAGTATCTAGTAGGGGGGATTACCTACATTGATAAAAAGAAGTCCTTTGGCCCAGAAAAAAATATTGAAGTGACCACTCAACTGATAAACAGTTTTCTTTTAGAAATAAATACCTACTAGTCTAAATGGTAAGTGGTAGGGCTTTTGTGCAAAGTCCGTCTTGGGAAGTAACACCATCTTGCCTATTTCTGCCGTAAACCAGCAGTGTTTGCACTGTTGTGTTTTGGTTTGAAGCGTAAGTGAGCCAATGAAATCACTTGAACATGAGACATACCATCCTAGTTCTCACGGTGGGAAACGCGCTTTGCTGTCTTATTAGTGTCATAGTATGTGGGTGCAATGGGCGGTGGAGACCACTTACCACCAGGTGGCCCCTGCTCGTTTGCTCATTTGTAACATATGCTTGTATGTAATACAGTGTTATTAGCTACATTATCGAGGTTATGGGTTAAAGCCACAATCATACCTTGCTGAATTTAAAGACTGATTCGGCATACATTGCTCGTTGAAGTATTGCAATTAACATAACCAAGCCTCCCAGCAATGTATGCCGCGTTAGTCTTTGAATTCAGCTAGGTGTGATCGTGGCTTAAGATCCCACTTTGTTGAAACGGAATAAAGCTATTAGCAATTAGTGATCTTTGTTGGTATTACAGTACAATTACAGTTAACCGGATTTGCATAGCGTGCAGTGTATCAGTGAATTAAAGAAAACGCGATGCAAACACGTCTAACGAATGAGTTAAGCAAAGTATTGGATGAATTAAGGATTTTTTTTATTGACCTAGATACATTAAATACAAACATTTTAAGATAATAGAAGCTTATCTTAAACCTATTTTAGGTTTATGCAAAAAGAGAATAACATCGCAGGCTCACTGCTAATTAGATTAGTTCAATTGTACAGGGTTATTTTTGGACCCCGGGCCAAATTTTAGTCTTTTACTCTAGAAGAGAATAACCATGGGATTAGGCTACGGTTCTAACAGGCTAATTCAAAATTAAAACTGACTTATGTTTGTTGTATACTCGTATCAAAACATATTTAAAAGAGCGCGTGGGTTTTTATTGTCGCTTCTTTTTTTTCCACTATGGCGCCACATCGTTTGACGATTTTGATTTTGACTTTGACTTTACTCAGAACACGAAACTGAACAACTTTCCCAAAGGAACATGGGCCGAAAATCGAGAAAAAATTTTGGTCCTCCCATACAAATCTTATCGACTTTCAAAAAGGAACATGGGTCGAAAAACGAGAAAAAATTTTGGCCCTCCCATACAAATCCCACTATTGTCGGCATAAGATTTGTTTGGGAGGACCAAAATGTTTTCTCGATTTTCGACCCATGTTCCTTTGGGAAAGTTGTTCAGATACATGCTATGAGAGATACTAAAGTTTGGCCAGGGTTCCAAAAATGACCCTGTTTGATTACTCTTAAATACTTGAAGTCTACAGTGTAACGATACATAAATCTTTTTTAGTGAAACTTATTTTTTTTTTATCAGAAGATTAAGAGTGTAACTCTTTTGGTAAGCCATTAAATACATCTGGTAGTGAATATTTCCATGTCCTCATGCCATAGACGTTAGTTGTTTTTGGTCTTTGATAAGTTAGTAACTTATTATCAAGATTCCGCAATCGTTATTCATTCGTCATTATTACAAATTCCAATTCTGTATAGCCTGACTTGCGCTGGACTGTACATTATTTATAAGTACTACGCTTGTTATGTTATGCGCAACGGCAATGCGTGTGCAGCATTAATGACATATAGACCAAGTGAAATACTTTCCTTGGTGGGAATTGAGAGTGTGGTACAAAATGTGAGGGACTGCGATTGCGTACCTATAGAAAATTACAGTATAGCCTTAAGTAAATTTAATAAGCAGAAGTCGCGAGTAAATGAAGAGTGAATGAAATGCTTTTATGTAGGGCCTCCTGCTGAGCCAGCTGGATCCTTTTTTTTTCAGATTAAGCGTCGCAGTGACCCCACTAGAAATTATTGAATTCACTGCATTGGAGTTTGGTTCAAGTCTTGTGAGATAGTTTTGGACCTGCTATTGAGTTTACAGATCTCTCATACTTCTCCCAATTTATGGAATTCGAGCTCCTTGCACAGGGTGTGTTACTGGGCATCTTTCACCAGATTGTGGTTTTGTTTGTGAGGTGGATGGTTGGGCTACGGGATTCCGAACTAAGTAAATATAATTTTAGGTAATGGTCGCATGGCTTACCGTGAAACAGGAATTTCCTAGTGCGGTAGCCAAAGGTAAGGTTTTGTAAGCCGGTATAACACTTTTTGAAATCAATATCTTTTTACCCACGACGGAACGGAGAAGGTATATGCGTTTAGGGTGAGATGTTGTGTGTTTGTTTGTGTGTGCAAAGTTATGTTGCCTTTTATTGCCTTTTATCTTAAAAACGGCTTAACCGATTTAGATACGGTTTTCAGTAATGGATTTATAATTTATCAAAGATGGTTTGTAGATTAGAGTTGTGGCGCCAAGTCACCAGGGGGCGCTGTAATGATAATTTTTATCTAAGCAAATGTTGCCATTTATCTCCAAAACGGTGCGACCGATTTAGGTACGGTTTTCAGTAAAAGATTTATGATTTATCAGTAATGGTTCTTAGACCAGAGTTATGGCGCCAACTCACCAGGGGGCGCTGTAATAATAAATTTTATCTAAGCAAATGTTGCCATTTATTTCCAAAACGGTTAGACCGATTTAGGTACGGTTTTCAGTAAAAGATTTATGATTTATCAGTGATGGTTCTTAGACCAGAGTTGTGGCGCCAACTCACCAGGGGGCGCTGTAATAATAAATTTATATTTACGCAAATGTTCCCATTTATCTCCAAAACGGTTTGACCGATTTAGATACGGTTTTCAGTATAAGATTTATCTATCAGTATCACATTTATCACTGACAGTTTTTAGACTATAGTTGTGGAGTCAACTCACCAGGGGGTGCTGTGTAGTAATAATTATTCTTTACTCGCGCAACGTCCTTCTTAATCGCTCTAGTAAAGTGGGAATTCTCTAAAAAGTTAAAAATAAAAAGCAAAATTGAAAATGTTGAGAAAAACCCACGACGGCTGTCATTCAAAAAATATTAAATAAAACTTTGGAAATTCCCCCGACTAAAAATAAATATTTTCACCTATCTATTCATATATTTTATATAAGCCAAGAAAATCCGTCGGGGCTGCCATTCCTTATCTTACGTAAATTAATAGTGCATACGAGCTAGTTGTAAAATAGCTTTTGTTTGCTGCAGTTAAGTATAAATTATGAAAAGATGGCAATGACAGCCCCCGACGGATTTTCTTGGCTTATAAAATATATGAATAGATAGGTGAAAATATTTATTTTTAGTCGGGGGAATTTCCAAAGTTTTATTTAATATTTTTTGAATGACAGCCGTCGTGGGTTTTTCTCAAAATTTTCAATTTTGCTTTTTTTACTTTAATAGTTATTGATAATAGCAAAAGTTTGTAACTTGCGCCGAACTGTTCGTCGACCAGTGACTCAGTTACGTAAGGTGAAAGAAATAATGTGACACGCTCCAGTGATAACACTCCTATTCTAGTGAACGACCATTCAAAATTTACTCGAAATAAACTTTGACTTTGTTTTTTTTTTTTTACTTTCGCAGGCGTCAACATTTTTATTTTGTATCGGGTCTTAGGTGGAAAATTTTGAACTCTCAAATAAAAAATAATGGGATCTTGAAATGTTTCAAGTAATTCGATCTATTTCGGAAAAAATAGCACCCTTAGGGATCCTTAATCCTTTTGTCCAACTACCTATAACTAGTCAAATGTCGTCAATAAAAACAGTGATATTTGACAAAGGTGATTCGACTGAAAAAAAATGTCTCTACTCTCCATACTATAATGGTCACGTGATCGACTCTATTTGGGCTTCGGGAGCAAAACCTATGAAAATTCACATTATATAGGTAAGTAGTGATATTTTAACGTTTTCGGATATTACAATATGTATAGTTCTAAATCCATAGAGCTAATAATCCAACATCATCCAAATTCAAGATATCAGGAAACTTCACCATATCAAAAACAGAAAACGTAGTTTCTTTACGCATAAAGCCCAAGTCACACAGAGACGGTATGATTGCGAAAGCGGTCCGGGAGCAGATCTGCAGGAATACAATACCGCGCCGCGACATGTTTTCAATGTGACATATAAGAACTCATACTTTATAAAAAATATCGCCCCCGGTACGCTTTCGCTACCGCCTCAGTGTGACTCGGGCTTATAAGGCAAAAATTTTGCATAAACTGCAATACATTTTTAATATTTTTTATTCTCCGGGAACTGTATGGGAAATTGCTATAGGGATCCAATTTTACAATCAAGAGACTTGAGAGGTTAGTAACAATCTGCAAATTCACCTAACATAATGGTATTAACTCTACATTTCACTTTCATTGTAAAAAGGGGTCCAGAATAAGGCGCCGGATGGGTTTTTTTTAACGACAACGGGGAAATAAGCAGCAGGTGTTTAATAGGTAAACACGAAACGCTTTTTATAGGGGTTTTGCAATAGATTAGAGTTTGTAATTTTCTTTGAAAAACTCTTCTTTTAAAATAGCCAACTTCCTAAATCGACTGAATTAGGATTCCTAATTAGGCTTCTAAACGATTTAACTAAACATTACTATAATGCAATCACACTCAACTGTAGAAAGTACAGGCGGCAGCCAGTACGTAGAAACAAAACCAGTATAAGCTGAACTGGCGCTACGCTACAAACGCACGAAGCCAGGGACCCGCTCAAGGTCAAAGTGTTTCCACTGACGTGCGCCCGTGTGTACCTAACTGAATAATTCAGTCGACTAAGTTTAGGAAGGTGTAATAAGCCCTTTACGGTTACAAATTCGAACACAGGGCCCCGATCGTGGTAATGTAAACGTTTTTACCAAAACCAAACCTTTTGCTGAAATCGTTACGCTTCAAAAATATGACAACAGATTCCAGAATATACGGTTACCCCCGAGGTTTACCCCCTCGGAGTGTATCAAATAGCCACATCAAATCTGAAAGCTCTGTTCAGTCGTCTAAAGAGGAAGGAAGGGCGATTCATTATTTCCGGTTGGTTAAGTAAATTAAAAGGCCAAGGAAGCAAACCATTCAGCCTGATGCGACATTAGAATGTTAATGTTTAATGTGATGTTGAACTTGCAGTGTTGCCAGAAGGGTTAACAGAAAAATAACCAGAGTTTCAAGCTGCAGATCTATTATCTAGCGCTTGGTTGAGTAGGACGTCTCCTGCATTTCGGCGAAGTCATGATCTTGCCGCTGAACGTTTTTAGGGTTGCGTACCTCAAAAGAAAAAAAACTAAATCTTTATAGCATAGGATCGTTCACACAAAAATCGCTCACCATTTAGACCGTTTCAGGCTTCGCAAAGTTAGGGCAAGTCAAACAAATTGGCCAACTGGACGGCGGGTAGTTGCAATCAAAGGTGATACGAAGTGTAACTAATCAAAAGGGGTGGATTGTGCCGATTTTTGGTGCGATTTCACTTACAATGGTTGACCAACCCGTATGGTGCCGGCAAAGAATAGTACCAACCCATCTCTACCTGTGGGTGTCGTAGGAGGTGACTAAGGGTTTATGAACTGGAGGATGAGCAGCAACATCTTTCTGTGTATCGTACCATCTTACATACTGCGGTCACCAACAACAGTGGTCGCCAGCCGCAGCGTTTTTGCTGGAGTTCTGGAGGGAGCTATGTCTTGTAGTGGACGTTTCATGGGATGTTATGATGATGGTTGTTTAGACGTGCAAGTGATCAAATTGTTACCTATGAAGCAATGTACGACAAAACGCGGCAAACTCGCGCGTACTTATGAACGGGGCCTTAGTGTCATACATTAACATTTTTAACAAAAAATTACGCACCAGCAAAACTGAATAACAATTTTCTTATCATCATTTTAAGTCGCATTTTGGTAGATTTCTTCGTCATCACAACAAAAAGTTGCAAATTGGTAGGGATTTGCCAAACGATCTGGCAACATCAACGGTGGCTATTCAACTCAATGGTTCGAAACTAAACAGCCGCGCTCAGAGAGACTGCTTCGTGCATTACTCCCAGAAATGGAGCCTGAAATCGGGATATTGTCCGCATACAATTGTTATAGAGACGTATCTCTGGTGATTCAATTTATCTATTAAGATCATCATCAATGTAGGCTTTGAAGTCGGTCATCGACTTCTCTGGTTTCAGAATTGTTGAGCTGCCAATTGCCGCTAATAGCCTCTAACTAGGTCATCATCGTCTAGGTTTACTGACTAGGGTCATTAACGTCTACTTCCTTAGATATAGTAGCTGCGACCAACAGATCAACGTGCCTTCCAAAGCACGGAGTCATTTAACTTTTATAGAATTAGGTGATTCATTATGCAATGACCTACAGGGACTCAAACTCAGAACTCAAACTCTAACCACTATACCACATAGGATGTTAAATGGGATTCATCACACATCACATAAAACTTTTTATTTATTTTATTTATTTTATTTTTGCGCTGAAGACAGTTGCTGAAGAACTTCAAATAAATCTGTAATAGAAGAAGCGTGAAGAAAATAAACCTCCTTAGACAATTACACTTACTTAGACAACAGACTGGAAAAAAGAAGTTACGGTAATTTTTTTCCACAACTACTCTATCTATCAAGATAAGGAAAACTAGTATTTCTTTTTTTGAAAAACGGCTCATTGAAATTGGATACAATTGTTTATTAAAATTCAATGAATTGAATCATTAATTGCTACAATATTCCCCTCGAAATATGTCAGAGGAGTGTTAGTATTATGTGGGTAGGTTTCTCTTTTCGAAAACTGTATCAACTCGATCGAACTCATCTTAATTTTCACATCTCTATTCTGAAATGTAGCTGCAACATTGAATAACTGCTAGCGGCTAGCCGTATGCGTTCTAACTCTAACTTATGCAGTATTATGTCATTAGACATGAGAAATAGCTACCTATTCATAGCTATAAAACACCGATATACGAATAGAGCCCAAATTTTTGCATTTATAAACAAGTGTCAAAAATGTGATTCCAAATTGAGTACGTGAATAGCTCCTCTCAAAACAATCCGCCCAGCTTGTTGGTGAGCTGGCTAATGTTTTCGACCACCTTTTCAACGTTCAACTGGATGGCCTTGCTGATCATCGTTAGGAAAATGGAAACACTGATCAAATCAAATATTTGTAATATGGCTTCTGTCAACATGGACAATTTTGCCAGTGTCGAAGTTGGAGAATACACGGCACTACAATGACCAGATAAATGGACGGTCAATTAGCATAATCTGGGTAAAAATAAAAACATATAAATAAATGATCATAGAAAAAAAAAGGGAATCATAATTTAATTTTATACCTTTCAATATATTTAAATAAAATGTATATAAGAGGGGAATCCAAGGAAGATAAAACACAATCCATATTAAAGGGGCGAGGAATAATAGGGGAAAGGATGTCATACTAAACGTTCACCCACTATGAAAATTTGATTGCTAGTGTCAAATGTATGTAATATATTTTCTTTTAAAAAGATTTTACTTCTTTCACAAAGCTAATATAAAATACCAACAGTGATGACAGTTCCACCTATAGTCACTTAAGAACGTAGTCGACAAACTTGATAGAAAACTGTTGAAAATGTTGGTGAGAAACTGCCGGGGAAAGAGGAGCGGTGCGCTGATATTCCAGTGAAACACAAGAAACACATTGTAAAAAGCCGACTCTTAAAGTAGGCCGTGCTGCAGTGGTTTCTTAGCGTTTCTTTTACGCTGCCATAGCACGATCCGAACGGCGTAGACTCACCCTATTTGCATTGTATTCTGCATGACATTCAATAAGTATTCTGTAAACAATCTACATTCAATAAAACTATCTGAATCTGCTTAATGCGGTACAAATTTATTGAAAAGCAAAAATTACCAGTTCGCATTGCAATTTTCGTCTCTTTTAGGTACTTACACAAAGCATTAGCTCATTTTGGTTTTGATGACAAAGATAGTGTCAACAATAGATTTAAAGAAGCTTTTTGCAAGTGGCTGTTGATTTATTAAGTTATTATCTGTTAGTTAGATCCTTATCTTGATATATAAGCTATCCGCCTGCGGCCAATAAATGCGTTTTCCCGTGGGAATTAGTGTTTTCCTGCAGTAAAAAGTAGCCTATGTGCTATTCCAGGACCTAACGTATATGTGTGCCAAGTTTAATTAAAATTTATTCAGTAGTTTTTGCGTGAAAGAGTAACAAACATCCATCCATCCATCCATACTTACAAATTAGTAGGATAGGAAGTACCTATACTCGTATTGACCGTCTGTTCCTTCAGTTCTGATTTTTTTTTACATCTCTATTGTTACGAGTTCTATGTTACTATGAAACGATTTGGTGCGTGTGCTAATCATTCGATATGGTCCAGAATTGAGCAATTGTGCAATGTATCGGTTGCGAATGTTGGATTGTTACCTAAGTTCGCTTATTTATGTGGTAAAAACACGAAAATCAATACATTGAAATTATGAGCAATACATTGAAAAAAACTTACAAAAATATTACTTTAGGGGAACACTCAAACACGCAATTTTATTTCTATAAACAAAATGTTTTATTTTTTAATTGATATTTGAAATTGAATTTGTGACTGATATTCTCCAGGAATAAAACAAAAATTGCATGCCTGAATTTAGATAAGGACTGTAATAGAGCTTTTTAATTAAAACTTTTTCATCTTTGTTAACCAGTTCTGCAATAAAGATTTCTGATTCTGAATATTTTTTTTATATTTCCTCTATTTGTTTGGCCATCTATCACTCGCAAAGTAATGAACCAATTGAAACGAAAAACGAACATATACTCGTACGAGTACGAAGTAGTCGTACTGTACCGGTCACCAATCTAGTACTGTACCGTTCACTCTATCCGCATTGGTACCACATTCTCGTCTGAGGTATGAATGACTAAATTGGACCAATTTCCAGGACGGGTCTAGGAGGAAATTGGCGCATTTATTGGCTTCTGTAGACCAATTAGGCAGATGGAACAATGGTGTACGATATTGTAGTTATTGGAAACGGTTATACTTCGTATGTACAGTCAAGAGAGCGTCAAGCTTGACACATAGAGACGAAAGTCGCACTGCGAGTGTCTTAAGGTGATCCGTTTTCCATACAAAAATTCAAATGACTTGCATTCTTACGCGGGACATAAAATTATGTTGAAAAACGAACGAATACTGCTATTTTTAGTTAAATTTTTCGCTGATTAATACAAAAATACAGCTAATGTACTAAAAGTACTAGTTTTTGTTAGCAATTTTTGGTTCAATATTACGATTGTGGGCGTGCGGTCAAAACTGAACGGTTGTGCTTTGTGTGCATGTGTGAGTGATCGTACTCATGTAAATCACGGACTGACGAGAGTAATTGACTTTACTGGACATATGGAGATATTTTTTTTTATCGAAATTGTTGTTAGGCGTTAAAGTTGCACCATGAAATTTACGCTAATAAACTTTTTGCACATATATAGTTGGTATAATACTTATTGGTTCCGTGTGGTGCCGGCAAAGAATAGTACCATCCCTTACATACCCGTGGGTGTCGTAAGAGGCGACTAAGGGTTATAAACTGGAGGATGGGCAGCAGCATCCTCCTTTGTATCTAACATCTTACTTACTGCGGTCACCTATTACCGCGGTCCATGGTGCCAGCCGTAACGCTAACAAGCGAGGTGACTATGGTACTTCCCCTCTACATTTTTCCAGCAAAAGCAAGAATTCTAGAGGGAGCTCCCTGTCCTGTAGTGGACGTTTCATGGGATGTTATGATGATAATACTTATTGCATTAAAATAATAAAACCTTATATTTGCAGCAGTGGCTCCATCTAGTTGCGTTCGGGTCTAAGCTGGCCGTCACAGATCACCTTAAGAGTCTGGATGGGTTCCGTGGGGGTCGTAAGTGGAGACTACCTCGACGGGATTATGAACTGGAGAATGGGCAGCTGCATCCTTCTATGTATCGTACTATGCTACATACTGCGATCACCAATTACCGTGGTCCATGACGCCAGATGCAACGCTAACAAGCGTGGTCACTATATTGCTTCCCTCCAACTTATTTCAGAAAAAGCTGGAATTCTGGAGCGACGTCCTGCAGTGAACATCTATGATTAAGCCTTTGTTCCGGTTACAATGATTTAAATAGTTTTCTTACAATTCTTACACGGATAAATAAATAAATATTTTGGGGACATTTTAAACACTGACTCTATACTTTATATTTTGCCCTGAACTGAACTTACGGCCCACGGAGGCGTATACGGCAGGCTCACTACCAACCACACCAACGGACTAGAAGTGATTTAAAACGTTCAGAATTTTTTATCTACAAGAAACATCCGAATCAAAAGAATGCAGTGATGTAAACTTTTATAATACTAATGTCCACAGCTATGTCGCACTCACCAAGGTTTAAATTTAGGACCAGTTTCATTAATATTCTGCGCATGTGGTCCGGTGTCAAACATGATAAAACGAATGTTGCTGCCTGTTTGTTTCATTTAGTTACAAATTGTTAGAAACTACAATTAAATCTCTAAACCCTCGGTTTTCGGAACAATTAACCGAATTTAACTACAGTTTCAACAAAGTTTGTATGGTGAGATTAGACAGATAATACAATTATGTTCTGAGAAGGGTAGTGTATCTGTATCCTAAAATCCTAATTAATTAAATGTTTGTGTGTTTTTAGGGTTCCGTACCTCAAAATAAAAAAACGGAACCCTTATAGGATCACTTTGTTGTCCGTCTGTCTGTCAAGACCCTTTTTCTCACGAACGAGAAAAGGTATCAGGTTGAAATTAATAACGAATATTAAGGTCCATAAACCACACAAGATCTGGAAATTTAAATTTTTTACAACGACACAATCAAAAGATATGGCTTTTTATGTCCTCATCTCCATACATTTATGCAAAAAAGCAAAACCTATAAGGTACTTCCCGTTGACCTAAAATTATGAAATTTGGCAAAAAGCTAGGTCTCACAGTACAAATAAAGGGAAAAGTCTAAAATCATTAAATATTTCAATTTTTCTCACAACTAATAGTAACCAATTAAGGTGAGCTCCCGTTTCAAGACTTTTTCTATAAAAGAGGGGTCAAGTTGGATGGTCGCGGAGTTTTTAAATTTCTTACTAGGTTGAGTGGGGTATCTGAATTAATTACAGTCGATAGAAGTTTATGTAAATATTACAGCAAAAATAAAATGATCTTTCGAAGTTGCACAAAAATGCAAAAATCTGCAAAAAACCTTTAAAAACAAATTTAGTTTTGCGGTCCTAATAATGGACTTTATTGCTTCCAAAAATACTATATAGGTATATCGGAACCCTCGACGCACGAGTCCGACTCGCACTTGACTTGATTTTATTATTACTTTGTTCTTATTTAGATAGTCGTAGGAGGTAAAGTCGCGATGCGAGTGCCAAGCTTGACCTACTTTGCAGGGTACATGTTTTAATCCTATATACTATTAAAAGATTATTATTTGTGATCTCTATCGATTTCGATGAATTTTACCATAAAGGGGTTTTCGGGGGCGAAAAATTTATCTAGCTAGGTCTTACGTGTGGGAAAATTCGTTTTTCCGTGTCTTTAAGTATTTTTTTAAATACCGCGTTTTAGACAGAAACCTACAGCGCCATCTGTTAGCGAGTAGCATAGCTTGCTCACCCGATTATTTTAATGTAGAGGTGGCTATTATAGAGCGAAGCTCGGACGCCCAGGTACTAAAACAAACAAGTATTAATTGTGGGGCGTATAATATTTTAGTGAAATACGAAATTACTTGTAAGTCTTAAAACTACCTTCAAAACAGCGAAAGAACAAAATGTCTCGAAAAGCAAATTTGATGAAAAGGCCTTATAAGGACACTCTCTATACAAAATCCAGAATGACCTCACTCGCCCGTTTCAATAACACGACAAAGGAAGAGGTCGTTTTACCTTTAAGGTTAGGCATTCCTACTTGACCCTAAAATTGAGTAACTTTGTTACCACTTTTAGACACTAAAATTGGCAGATTTTTTAATGAAAATAAAATCTAGTAATCGACAAGATAAGACAAGTGATGTGGTTGGCCTCAAAAATTGATTTATTGAATATAACTAAAGAAAAATAAAACAAAATGACCCCTAGTTTTTCCACTTGTAACCACTTTAAAATTAAAATTTTAAAATTTATAACCTTATTTACAAAACCACGTTTATGGATGTTGTCGGCTTATTTTTTTGAAATTTTATAAAAATGTATCTAATTCCTTAAAAAAACCGACTAAATTCCCATCCTTACCCAGCCCATACCCCGCCCTCGTCTATGAAGTCAGTGGAAGCGTAGTGGTTATATACTCTATGGTATGGTCAGTGCGGGGCGAGTCGTCATGCTAGACGGACCTGTGCTGCGTTGCGTAGTGCGAGCTGTACGAGCAAGCAAAATTAAACCCTGTGCACCCTGAGTTACATACCTCTAATCTAACTACACTTTTGCGGGGAGAGGGTATAAGCTCCGCCCACACGGCAAGGTCATTTCATTAAGTTTCATTCACTGAAAATTGTTCAGTTTCAATGCAGTCAACGTCAAACATGCCCTTTCAGTTTTCGGGAAACTATCGTTTACATCCTAACTTGTTACAATCGTAACCTTCAAAATAGCGAAAGAACAATGTGTCTCGAAAAGCAAATTTGATGACAAGACTTTTTAAGAACACTCTCTATACAAAATCCAGAATAACCTAGTTCACTCGCCCGTTTCAATAACACGACAAAGGAAGAGGTCGTTTAAAATAACGCTCACGCTGTATAGGATACTCTACTTTATGAGAATCATACTAGTGAGAATATACAGGGTGTAACAAAAAGGTTATACCAATCCTGAAGGACGTGAATCTGCCCATGAAACTGAAAAACATACCCTGAGGAACATAGGTCGAACCAAACAATTTTTACCTGCCATACAAACTTCAGCTGATAGTGCATTTTGTATGGGAGGTCAAAATTATTGGTATTTCGACCTATGTTCCTTAGGGGAAGATGTTCAGTTTGAGAGGCAGAATCACATCCTTAAGGGTTGATATATCCTTTCTGTTACACCTTGTATATTTAGCGCTAAGAAGATCTGCAGTGCTACTATGGGTAATTTTCTCACTAAAAGCTTTTTCTCGTTTAGAATCAAACCAGACGCAGCGTATCTTGCGCGACGCAGTCTTGCGCCGCGTGACCCACAGTGCCTTCGTGCAAGATACACACGGCGCGTTGCGTTGCGTTACGTCGTCACAAGTTCGCAATACAAATATTTTTGTTCAAGTCATGAGTGCATTGCGTAGACGCAGCATATCGTTTGTATGATGTAAAAAGAAGTAGCGTCGACGGAACGCTGACGCATCGCGCCGTGTGGACAAGCTCACAAAAATATTTGCGTTGCTGAGACGCTCCTACGCGGCGTTGCGCATCATAGCACGCGAGTCTTGAGCCGAATATGCAAAACTCCAGCTACGCTCACATTGAGTGTAAGTTGTGCTACGTATTTACGCTAATAGGTACGAGGCGCCAGATATGCTGCGTCTGGTCCGACGCTAAAATGTCGTATCAAAAAGTCTCGTTCAACCTTTTTGAACTGACAAGACCTTAGAGATCAAAATAGGTACAAACAGCAACACTCTTAACAGACCAATGAAGAAAAACAAAGAGATATTGTAATTTCTTAGAAGGGATACCTATGATACTTGGAATTGATAAAATGGAGCCCTGATATCATCCTATTTCTGAACACACTCATGATCTTCGACAGTTTGTGGAATAGTCTTTGGCTTTGACCAAATATACGAACTGGGATCGACTTAAAGCGTGCCTTTTGAAGCACGGAAGAGGCTCCATTTTTTGTAACACTGTAGGGTGACTTTTAATTAGTTCTTTATAGAAAAAGGTAAGAATGTACCCATGATACTGAAAACCTTTTCCCAAGGAACATGGGTCGAAATACGAAAATCAAGTTTTGACCTCTGCATCAACTGATAACGCATTTAGTATGGGAGGTCAAATTTGGGTTTTCGTATTTCGACCTATGTTCCTTGGGAAAATTTGTTGAGTATCATGAGTAAATGCATATTTTACTATCAAGAACTAATTAAAAGTCACCCTATATATGGAAATTCTTCGTCCAGGGCCACCGCTCCTTTATTTTAGTGATCGGAAAGAAAAAACTATTGTTACTAAACCAGTTTATTATATAAACTACCTTGAGAATGAGTGTGTTGTAAAATATTCAGTACTTACCAACTAAAACGAACTAAAGTGGTACTACGAGAGAACTTCTCACTTTTCCTAAGAGGTTTTCCTCGTTCGGTTGATAAGAGGAGATTTAAAAGTTAATTGTTGTGTGGGTTAAACCAAAGCTTACTTCCTTCTTCCTTTATTCAAGGGAAGTTATTTAGTTTTTGGGGTTCCGTACTCAAAGTGTGAAAAACGGGACCCTATTAATATGCCTCCGATGTCTAAAATTTGTCTGTCTGTCAGCGGGCTGCGTTGCCAATATTATGATAAAATATTTCAGTTCAGATCAGTTACTTACTATTTTTAAAATACCTATATTTTTTTTAAGTTAGAAAAAGATAAATAAAAAATAACATTTACCTAAAAAGTAAACACCATATTGTATGGTATGTGATTACAAAGCTTAGAGTACCTACTACTGGTGCTACAAGTTCCCACATTTATTGAGACAATTTCCCCTTTTTAGGGATCCGATACCAAAATGGTAAAAAAAGGAACCCTTATGGTGCGACTTTGTCTGTCTGTCTGTCCGTCTGTCTGTCCGTCTGTCTGTCCGTCTGTCTGTCCGTCTGTCTGTCCGTCTGTCTGTCCGTCTGTCTGTCCGTCTGTCTGTCCGTCTGTCTGTCCGTCTGTCTGTCCGTCTGTCTGTCCGTCCGTCTGTCTGTCCGTCTGTCTGTCCGTATGTCTGTCCGTCTGTCTGTCCGTCTCTCTGTCCATCTGTCTGTCCGTCTGTCTGTCTGTCACATCTGTATATCTCGGAAACCACTCACGCTATCGACTTGAAATTTGGAAAAGTTTTAGAATATGGTTGCCCAACTTAATTGCACATGAAAGAATATAATAAAAATTATGACTATTGATGTAAAGGCCAGGGGGCCCAAATTGGGGGTGGGGGGGGGGGGCAAAATTCAAATTGTAGCTACTAGGTTGAGTGGGGCATCGTATAAAAGGGCTTTACTTGCACAATCTAAAATATATTATATATTTTTGTACCTTTTTACAACTCTTAGTTTTCAAGTTATGATGAAAAATTACAAAAAAAATACCATTCCCCCCTTAAGGCCGAGGTTTGTGGTAGGAAAAATCTGAATTACTTACATTCTATAGAAATTTATGTACATATTACAGTTGTACAGTTTTTTTAAAATGTACATTTTTTTAGAAATCTGCAAAAAACCTTTACAAACAAATTGAGTTTTGCGGTATTAAAAATGGACTTTGTTGCTTCCAAAAATACTAAAGGTATATCGGAACCCTCGGCGCGCGAGTCTGACTCGCACTTGACCGGTTTTTTCGTTAGGTATCGATTAAGTCATGAGTATGGTTCTTGTATTGACAAGCAATTATTTAAAATATTACCAACTTCTAGTCATCATCATAACATCCCGTGAAACGACCAACGCAGAACAGGGACCTTCCTCCAGAATTCCAGCTTTTGTTGGAACTATGTGGAGGGGAAGTACCATGGTCACCAAGCTTTTTAGCGTTACGGCTGGCACCATGGACCGTAGTTGTTCGTGACCGTAGAGTGTAAGATGGTACGATACACAAGGACGCAGCTACCCATCCTCCTGTTCATAAACTCTTAGTCACCCGTTACGACACCCACGGGTAGAGCTGGGTTGGTGATATTCTTTGCCAGCAACACACGGGCTTTGAGTACTACTCTATAATTTAACATGGCAAACGCCAACGGTGGCCACCTATGACCTACACTACTATGTATCGCTCGATCACTTATAATTTTATCCCATCGTCTTATTTTTACTATCTTTAACTTTTTAGACACATACCTAATTGGCTTTTTTTTTATTGAATATGGGCTTACTCTTGACCTCGATCTAGTCTTGCACGAGCTTGCCCAGAAGAAGCCTATTCACTCGCGACTTGAATAGATTCGGGAACATAGACGCAGGCAGAGAATTCCACTCTTTAGCCGTGCGTATTATAAAAGATGTTTCAAAGCGCTTTGTGCGAATGTGCGGAACATCAACCAAGTATGGGTGATATCCTGCGGTGCGTCTGGACTCCCGATGTTAGAAGGGCTACATTATCAATTTACAAATAATTTAAATTAGTCAGATTTTTCATCACAAATTGTATACCATTAGTAAATACACAAAAAGCAATGAATGATAAATGTCCAATCAATCCATCTGCAGTAATGCCAAGGCGATAATTAGGGAAAACTACACTGACTCAGCCATGAAACTAATTGGTAAATTGATGCGCAATGTAGGTACGCACCGACAAGCAGGTGGAAAAAAAACCAGTATAAGATGAACCAGAGCTACGCTAGAAACGCCCGAAACCAGAGACCCGCTCAAGGCCGAGCGGCCGTGCGTACAAAATGTACTGCTTGTAGAGACGATAATATGATGATGAAGATGTTCAGTCAAGAGTATAATCTGTTTCATTCGTGAATGCCAACGTTTACCAACACATTTTTTTAGCTAAAGCTGTCAGAAAAAACCGGCCAAGTGCGAGTCAGACTCGTGCCCTAAGGGTTCCGTACCTATCTACCTTATGATATACTAAAAGCTTTTGCTCTTTGATTTTAAAAACTCCACGACCATCCAACTTGACCCCTCTTTCATAGTAAAGTTCTTGAAACGGGAGCTCACCTTAATTGGTTTTTTGTGAGAAAAATTGAAATATTTTATGATTTTAGACTTTTCGATTTATTTGTACTGTGTGACCTAGCTTTTTGCCAAATTTCATAATTTTTAATTTTTATCTTTTTATTTATTTATTTTTTTGTAGGTTTTGCTTTTTTGCATACATCTATGGAGATGAGGACATAAAAAGCCATATCTTTTGATTGTGTCGTTGTAAAAAATTTAAATTTTCAGATCTTGTGTGGTTTATGGACCTTAATATTTGTTATCAATTTCAACCTGATACCTCTTCTCGTTAGTGAGAAAAAGGGTCTTGACAGACAGACAGACAGACGGACAACAAAGTGATCCTATAAGGGTTCCGTTTTTTTATATTGAGGTACGGAACCCTAAAAACAAGTTTGTAAAACCATGTTAATGTTTCCGTCAAATATACTCTGGTTTTAGAGTCATGGCTGCAAAATGTGTTGGTAAGCGTTGGAATTAACGAATGAAACGGATAATAGATCAAGCCTAACATTTGCAGTATGATTTTAGATCTAGCGGTGGTTGTAATACGAGTAAAAATGGCAAAACGTCCAGTACGTAAAACTTGAAGTTGGCCTTGAACTTACACACGGCCTTGCGTCAGTGGAAACACTTTGTACTTGAGTGGGTCTCTGGTTTCGTACGTTTGAAGCTTAGCGCTGGTTTTGCTTACACTGGTTTTTTATCTACCCACATAATACAGTAATTCTATGTAATCAATGTATGGCCGAAATGAACAAAATTTTGTTAAGAATTTTATAAGGATTATAGATAGATAGATAAATACTTTATTGTCACACACAAAACACATTAACAATAAAAGGAGACTCTTAAATCTAGGGTGACAAAGGCGGTCTTATCGCTAGGAGCGATCTTTTCCAGACAACCTTTGCATGCAGGAAAGTTTGAATGAAAACTGTAGTAGTGTGCCAATATACCTACTATTGACACACTACTACAGTTGGATTATTTTTTTCTTTGATTTTTTTTTGGTATCAGTAATGGTTTTCGCAAAAAAGTGAAAAAACCGGTAAACAGGACACATATCACGTCGAGGGGGGGTTAAGCGTCAGGTGGATGGGAGGGGAGAGTTATGAGTTTTTAACACCACACCCAAAGGTATCATCCCACATAAGTTTCAAAACTTTATTCATTTGTTTGTCTGAAAAACATAGAATTACTTACCGTAGTGACATGCTTGCTGCCGTGCGTACCTGATTATCAATTATTATTGGAAACCGCCGAGTATTTACGTGATATTAAAAGCAAGCTCTGATAAACTCTTAAATAGTACATCATACTCATACTACTATGCGTTTCAAATGAGAAGAGTACTAGGTTGTTTCCAGTGGTATTGTGATTAGTTTGACAGCTACTAAGTACTTCATAATGATTGAGGCAGCAAATCTATTAGGCTCAAACATTTTCTCATTTTCAATTTTTTTAAATGGACGATAATTACCACCCAGCATTAAAGAATCGATCTCCTCGTCTTGACAATTAAATTCAATTTTATAATAAAGTTTATTGCTCGCAAGTTTACTTTAAAAATAAGCGAAACAATAATGAGTAAAAAGTGAGTTGTTATCGAGAATCGTTACTACCATTGCAAACAATAACTGTTAAGGCGACTGCGAGTCATTTGGTCCGTGTTTAACAACTGTTAAACTGTTATAGAGTCGTTCAAATGGAGTGACGATAACAGTTGAATATACCCTACCTACGATATACAGGGTGTGGGGGGCAGAATATTTACAAAAACTTCAAGACCACGGAAAAATAAAGGTAATTAATTAGAAGGAGGATTAAAGAAATAATTCATCACAAGGTAGCAAAGGCGTCGTTCTATGGATTTGACAGGTTATTTTGAATATTTCCTAGTGATCATGACATGTTGGCAGATGTCATCCCGTACACTTAGAATAGCAATACGTAAGCAGTACGAAGAGCATAAATGTATAAATTATTATGGGGAAAGAACACGATTATATCAGATACCAAGAATATATAACTCGATAAATTTTGATGAAAATGTAAGTAAATTCACTTTTAAAAGCAAATTAAAAAAACATATGCTTTACCTTGATCACTAACTTTTAAATTATTTAAAATTAGTTCAGACGAGAGTACGTCAGGTTTGACACTTTTATTCACCAAATTCGCTATGGCGAGAACGTTAGAAACTTTAGTGTCAGGCCAGGCATGCTCTTATCTGCACTAAGTAAGTAAGTAGCGAACTGTATTTTTAATTAAGTTTTTGCTATTATTATTCAGTAATATATAGTTTTTAAGTTACATTGGAAGGCCTAAATACTGAGTGCACTTTCGCCAACAAACTGATTTTCAGTTTGGCGAATATTTTTAAAGTTTATAAATGTAATGTTTTATTTGATAAAAAATAAAATAAAAAAAAACTAATTAGCAAGGTATCTATTCCGAGCGAAGCAAGGAGGTCCGAAATCTTTGTTCAAGAATATGATTAATGAACGAAACTAATTTCCAGTTGGGTCTGGTGTCCAATAAAGTCTAGCAATTTGTAACAGCCCCTTTTTAGGGTCGTCCGTATGGTGCCGGTAAAGAATAGTACCAACCCATCCTTACTCGTGGTGTCGCAAAAGGCGACTAAGGGCTTCGGAGGATTGGCAGCAGGATCTTTCTGTGTATCGTACCATCTTACATACTGCGGTCACCAACAACAGCGGTCGCCAGCCGCTAACAAGCGTGATAACTATGGTAAATCCCCTCCAGAGTACCATGCGTTTTTGCTGGAGTTCTGAAGGGAGCTCCCTGTCAAACTTAGTTTTGCCGTCCTAAAACGGACTTTATTGCTTCTAAAAATACTATAGATATATCGGAACCCTCGACTCGCGAGTCCGACTCGCACTTAACCGGATTAGATAGAATGGCTATTGCATAAAGACAGCTGCCGCGTACGAGAGGTTGCCAAAATACCACCACAATTAGCTCAATACATTCAAGCGCCCTCTATATTTTGAAGTGGTTACTTCAGTGGGCCACGCCACGGGTCAATATTTACAGACTAGACCTTCCGAGATGTGAGACTATCTTTTAAAGAAAATCTTGATAATTGAAGTAACGCCGATCATCCGAATTTAGATTATGGGAATGTTTTTTTTTCTTCGCTAATATCAATTTCTTGAAAGTTTTTTCTTTTATTATTAATGAGGCCAGAGTAAACGTTAGTTTACTATTATTTAATCTGTGCCCAGAGGACAGAGAAAAGGTCAACGATGGAATGAGCTTGCCCAGAAGAAGCCTATTCACTCGCTACTTGAATAGATTCGGGTTAGGTATATGAACTAGAATTTACTGCTTAGCTCCTGAGAATTCCACTTCTTAGCTCTATATTAGCTCCTTAAGTATTTTTTTAAGTCAATAGGTTTTTTTACTGTCTATGGGCTTACTCTTGACCTCGATCTAGCGTTGAGGACAGATATGAAGTCGACGATGGAGCGAGCTTGTCCAGAAGAAGCATATTCACTCGCGACTTAAATAGATTCGGGTCATAAGAGATTGGGAACACAGACGCAGACAGAGAATTTTACTCCTTATTCTTAGGTATACCACAAATCGGGAAACTGGACTTAATGGCCCGAAAAATGTTAAAAATAAAATAAAAATAAAATTTGCTTAGAGTAGAAAAGGCTATGAAACTGATTATTTCTTGAAGTCATGTGAATTTATTGAGAGAAAGTTTAAAGAATGTGTAAAGCAAACGTTATGTAAAAAAGCCTACTATATATTAGACCAGCTGTTTTATATATTTAGATGACTATATCAATGACAATGAGGTATGGTGCTCTGATAATCCAGCAAAACACAAGAAATACATTGTAAAAAGCCGATTATTAAAGTAGACAGTGCTGAAGTGGTTTCTTGTCGTTTATTTTACGCTGCTATAGCACGATCCGAAACGACGTAGACTCGCTCTATTTGCCCTGTATTCTGCATGACATTCAATAAGTATTCTGTAAAGAATCCACATTGAATAAAATTATCTGAATCTATTTGTAATAAATTCAGAAAATACGTGACCGTCATTACAGTGGACTTTTCATGGTATGTTATCAAGTAGGTACTCATAGTTAAATACAATCAAGCGCCTCTATATTGCAAGTGGGTACTTCTGCGGACCACGGGTCAATATTTACACTCTAGACCTTCCAGTCTCAAATGACTTTTGTGAAAGGATTTTTTCCTTTTGTTGGCTTCCACAGGGTGAGGTAGTATGCAAATAAATCCTTTTGTGGGTTGGTCTAAGTCAGAGAAGTACTCTTGGCCTCGATCGCCAGTTGCGCAAAGCATACAAAGAAGAAAATCGCATTTTTTTAAACTACAGACAGGATCTGAACCTCTGTCAGCACCGAAGACGCCTTAACCAACTCGGCTACCGTGGTCCTGCCTTTGGTTATGAAATTTTCTACCTCTAGGCCGATATTTCACTGGGACACCATGGCAGCGCATCCAGTCGTCGCTACCAACAAAATGTATACAGCTCTATAGAAAGTTACTCACCTGATGTCCTTTTGGTTGCGCAACCAATTTGGCGGCGCAACCAGCTCTGATGCTGGTCGGACCACTCTCAGTGAAATATAGCACTTAATACTGTGGCCGCAGGGTGTAGCGACTCTGGTGTCTTTACTGGTTTCTAGTTACGGACATCAGTGGCGCAACCAGTCGCGCCACCGTGGTGGTGTCCCAGTGAAATACCGGCCTAATACGCATCCAACGACAGAACAGGGAAGAATGGAGAACTCTTTTGTCGGAGGCCAAAATCCTCTCGGGGTCGATGACCCAGCGCAGCGTAGTAATAATATATAAATAAATTTGTTTATTCCAGGAATAAGTATAGTATCTAAGTATAAGATTCTTTACTGTATAGGTATTTAACGTCATAAAATGCAGATTACAATGCAAAAGGTTTTTTGCAGATTTCTAAAAAACTATACTACTTATAGAGATCGTGATATTTCAAATTTCAAGTCGCTAGCATGAGTGGTTGTTGAGATACACGGGTGAGACAGACAGAAACAATGACAGACAGACAGACGAAGTCGCACCATAAGGGTGGTGAAAACCATTTTGGTTCAGAAAACAAAAAATTCCAAGTGCATCAGCTGATACTTTAAAGGATTACAAGGTTTACCCTAACACCCTGTATGTGATCCAAACGAACGAAATTCTTTGGCTGCGTCTGTTTTCTCAAATCGCGAGTGAAGAGGCTTCTTCTTAATGAACTTCACTTCTCAAAATTTCATTAAGTTTGAACTTGTATCAAAGTCATAGGTTACCGGTCTACAAACGTTCCGATCCCCGGCAACCACCTAAAGATAGAAAGATAGATAAAAATCTTTATTTTTAGAACTTTTACATGATTTTTACATAGGGTCTCACAAAACCACTTACGTAGTTTATCTGCGAGTACAGAGCTGCCCGTCCTAACCTAAGCCAAGGTCCGAGCCCCGCGAGGCACCCTTAGGCTTGTAGCCTTCCGCTCCCCAACAGTAATAGAAGAAGACAGCCACTAGGGCTAACAACAGAGTCCACAAAAAAAACTACAAGCGTTCACCGTCTACCTCTCATGAATAGCGTGAATCAAAACAAAATGAAACACTTTAAAGTTGGTTCTAATATAAAGCAAGGGAGTAATAAACACCATTTCTAGATAAAAGATAAAAAGATGGAACGACAGTCGACGTTGCATTTCGTGTAATAAAAGCTGTAAAATGGAACAAAACGCAAAATTTTGCACGGAAAATGGTAGTGCTATTTCCAAACTTGCACATCGTCGAGTTTACCACTTTATAACAGACATTTTGAATGAATTACACATAGTTTTAAACATCAGTGCATTTTGGTTCTTGTTTCTGAAAGTTTTACAACAAAGCTTTCCAGTAAATCCTACTAATATTATAAACGCAAAAGTTTGTAACTATGGATTGATGGACGGATGTTTGTTACTCTTTCACGTAAAAACTACTGAATGGATTTTAATGAAACTTTACAATAATATAGCTTGTACATCAGAATAACACATATGCTACAATTTATCCTGCGCAGACGAAGTCGCGGGCACCAGCTAGTGTACTCATAAATGCTTATGAAGATGAGCTAAATCCAGTTCAGTTTGAGGAAGGAATTTACTCCAATAAAACTAAAATATCGACACTAAAATCGTGTTATAATAAAAGCAAGGCAACAAAACGTCTTGAAATTAAATATTACGAAAACGTCTCCTATAGCGAGTTCAGGATAAGTTTGAATCTGACGGTTATTTTCTGCGCATGGATGAAAGGCGGTGAGCCAATGAACGATTCGCACGCCTCCCCGCACCTGCCGCACTCACCCCCGCGACAATTTTTTTGACTTCTGCACGCATATTAACGGTCACAGCCAGAGTTATTTTGCACGATGTATAACTTACAAAAATACACAGAATTGACTTGTTAAGTCCACATAGAGCCCTTCGACAAATAAATAAGTCAACAACATACACGACCGCTATTAGTACCTATTATATTACTCTATGTTAGTACCAAAACGCTTCACTGGTTTGTGCAATTCATCCACCGACCGTTAGTCTATAGAGACGAAGATATAAGTAATTTTTTATTGATTCTTGACCTCGATCTAGTCTCGAGGATAGAGATGAGGTGGACGATGGAATGAGGTAGACGAGTTTGACCAGAAGAAGACTATTCACTCGCCACTTGGATAGATCGTAGTTAGTTAGTTAGTTAGTTAGATAGTTTTAATAATCAAAGCTAATAAGAGGTAATCACTTATCGCCAGGTCACTCATCAACACCAGTTTGTTAGATTACTTCTTAAAAAAAATAAAAGAACAAATAACATCTTTGGAATTACTAAATGCTGACCTAATGTTTGAATAAAATAGACAATTTTTCGGAAAATTAATTTGTTGCCCTACTATCACCAATTTAATATTTATTAGATCTATAACGCACGTGTGGTGCCGGCAAAGTAACCCATTTCTGCCCGTGGGTGTCGTAAGAGGCGACGACGGGACTATGAACGCGGGCAGCAGCGCCCTTCTGTGTATCGAAACATTCTGCGGTCACCAACAACCGCGGTTCTAGGTATGCCAGCCGTAACGCTAACAAGCGTGGTGACTATGGTACTTCCCTTCCACGTTGTTCCAGCAAAACTGGGATTCTGGAGGGAGAGCCCTGTCCTGCAGTACACGTTTCATGGGATGGCATAATCATGATAGTGAAATCTATAAACTGATTATGTTAATAGCGTAGAAATGAAAATCGTACGTCGATTTTTTTCTTCCTTAATCTTAATATCTTCTCCAGAGGTTACATGCTCAGTGATTTTTTCATTGTACTGAAATCCAGTGGACTACATCAAGCCCCAGAGGACAGCCAAAACAACACTAGTATGCGACAGCTAGGGAGTGCGGGCCAAAAGTATGGCGCGCCATACATTTCGTCCGCACTTTTCAGCTGTCGCGTACTCCAGTCGTAAAATATTTGATACCTCGTCCAGGGCCCGTTTACGACCCGTCGAAATTACACTTTTTTCAGTGGTCATAAGAGTCATAACGAAACGGAACAGTTTTATTATCTGTGCACGATTTATAGCTGGTTTTGGGGGCTAAGGTTGAATGTAATAGAAAATGTTAGGCAGTTTGTATTACTATATAGGTAAGTTTACTCGAATAGTAAAGAGGTATTTGTAAAAGTGTAACAAAACAGCTCATATCTAGTCATTGTATCAGCCGAAAGACGTCCACTGCTGGACCTAGGCCTTCCCTAAAGACCTCCATGACGACCGGTCCTGCGCTCCTTGTAGCTTTCCGCGACCTTGACCAGATCGTCGGTCCACCTTGTGGGAGCCTGCCAACGCTTCGTCTTCCGGTACGTGGTCGCCACTCTATATAGAACCCTTACGCCCCGTCGGCCATCGGTTCTTCTTGCGATGTGCCCTGCCCAATGTCACTTTAGTTTAGCGATTCTCAGGGCTATGTCAGTTACTTTAGTTCTTCTGTTGCGTAGTCTAGTAGTTAAAGCATTCGGCTCTCGATCCAGAAGTTCTGAGTTCAATTACCGGTAAGGAAAAAAAAAATACTTTTTAAGACAATAGTTTGATAAGGATTTCGCAAGATGGTCACCTGATCGTTTGAATAGTTAGTTGATTTCTTGCTTCGGAAGACACGTTAAAGGGTTGGTCCCGGCTACCTATAAGTAGATGTTAATGCGTCATGCATTTTATAGGCCTTTGGTAGCTCAAAAATAAACATAAACACGGCCGCTTCAAAAATTACTTTTTCAATACATTTGCTCGAAAAACGTACTTACAAGGACGTAATTGCTCGTAAGTAGTTACTTACCGAACTAGTGCGGTAAGTAAAAAAAGTATAATACCAAGGAGTTTTTACACTCTGATCATAAAATTATTTTGTAAAAATACTATAGTTGTGACATTTTGCTTGGGTGACGACTGCCTACCTATATTTAAAATAAAATGGAGAGTACCAGTAGAACATAAATGGACAAGAGGCTGACAGTACCCATGGTTGGTTCCTTTACCAAGTGTATTACTTATACCTGTTTTCTCACAAATGTATTGAAAAACGTCGTAAGATACACGTCCGTAAGGGTTATGACAAACTCGTGCCGATGTTAAACCCTCGACTTCGTCTCGGGCTTACAAAACGTCAACTCGTTTGTAATAACCCTAACTTCCTCGTTTGTAATTAACCTAACCCTACTTATGGAACTTGTATCTTAAACTATCGATTGTAGTGTGGTAGTATCCATACTATCCATACTTCCATACTAATATTATAAATGCGAAAGTAACTCTGTCTGTCTGTCTGTCTGTCTGTTTGTTTGTTTGTTGCTCTTTCACGCCTAAACGGCTGAACGGATTTTGATGAAATTTGGTATGGTGATAGATGGTAACTTGGAGACGGACATAGGCTACTTTTTACCCCGGGAAAATATCTCATTCCCGTGGGAATCTACACATACAATAATACTCTAGCGGGGTTGTATCTGCTACAGCACACCGAAACTACTTAACCGATTTTGATGGGACTTTTTTTATTCAACTAAGTATCGCTGATTACGAAAACTACTACAATTTTGAAATTAAACGTGGTAGACGTAAACTACCATTATCCCCTGGGGATAAGGTTGAGGTGCGATAGGGTTGAAATGTCTAAAAATCAATATGGGTGTCGTTTGTACGGTTTATCGAGCCGCTGATTACAAAAACTACAACAATTTTGAAATCCAACATGGTGGACATGAAATGCTATCATCCCTTGGGGATGAGGTTGGGGTGCGATAGAGTTGATATGTCTAAAAATCAATATGGGTGTCGTTCGTATGGTTTATCGGGTCGCTGATTACGAAAACTACAATGATTTTGAAATCCAACGTGGTGGACGTGAAATACCACCACCCCTGGGATGGGGTTGGGATTCGATAGGTTTGAAATGTCTAAAAATCAATATGAGTGTCAGTTGTATGTTTATATAAGGATAGGGATAGCGGTTAAGATGGCGTTAGGGGTAGAAGCAGGGATAGGGGTAGGGTCAGGGATAGGGAGAGGGAGAGGGGGAGGGATAGGGAGAGAGTGTAAGGGAGGGGAAAATGAGGGGAGAGAAAGGGGGAGGGAGGGGTAGAGGGCGTGGGAGGGGGTAGAGGGAGGGGGGGGTAGAGGGAGGGAGAGGGGGAAGGGGAGGATGAGTGAGGGGAAGGGGGGAAATGGAGGGGGAAGGAAGGGTGAGGGGGGAAGAGGGAGGGGCGAGGGAGAGGAAGAGAGAGTGGGAGAGGGTGAGGGAGGGGGAGTGGGAATGTAGGGGGGGGGATACAAAAGGATAGATAGGGAGGAATAGGGACCTTTTTTACTTTTATGAATACCTCCTCGCTACCCATTCACTTCACTCCCTTAATTGCCTTCTTTTTTAAGTTCGCCTGTAACGGTTTACAATGAAAATTCCGCACTACCTACCAGTTAAATAAAATCAAAAGATAATTAAGTTTGTAGTAAGATGCATTTATTCAACTTGGATAAGTACAAATGCATCTTTTACGTAGGGATCAAGAAGGATAAGCGCTCCGTAAAATATGTTTCAATTAAGTTCGAGTTCTGTTTTTTTATAAAATCTACGCGGACGAAGTCGCGGGTAACAGCTAGTCTAAAATATATACTACTGAAACTCTTTGCAAATAATTGCGGTATTACCGATTGCAGTCTGGTAGTGCATTTATCAAAGATAACATTCGAAAGAAAGTGTTCTATCAATTTTGACACTTCCCGTGTAAACAAATTAATAGCATGTAATCAATTTTTTTTTGTTATTTCCAACGCTTACCAACACATTTTGCAGCCATGACACTAAAACCAGAGTCAATTTTAAGAAAAAAAAACATGGTTTTACAAACTAGTTTTCTCTGACAGTTTTAGCCAAAGATTTCGGACCTCCTTGCTTCGCTCGGAATAGATACCTTGCTAATTTATTTTACTATGGGATGACATCTGCCAACATGTCCCAATATTTTATGTCAAATTATCAATGATCACTAGGAAATATTCAAAATAACCTGTCAAATCTATAGAACGACGCCTTCACTACCTTGTGACGAATTATTTCTTTAATCCTCCTTCTAAGTACCCTTATTTTTCTGTGGTTTTAGCCAAAGAATTCGGACTCCTTGCTAAGCTCGGCTTTATCCGATATCTTTTGACAAAGCTGCAAAATGTAGAATAGAATATACTTTATTGCATAAAATGTGGTGGAAAGTTGTTACAGATTTTATGGTGTATCACACATTTAACCAAAATCTATTGGCATGCAACAGAGAGAGAGACTGTACTTAATTATAATTACAATTTCATAAAATATTAATTACCTAAAATACTATTAAACAAAATAAAAACCTATCAATCTAAAAAAAATAAAAATTCAAAAGATATTAAAAATGATTACAATACTATTATAATTTCATATTAAAACTAAATATTTAAAAATTCATTAATGCTGTACAGACACTTATCACATAAATATTTATACAAAGCACATTTAAAATTGTTGGCAGGTAGGTTTTTAATACTATCGGGTACTTTGTTATACAGCTTTACAGACATGTTGTAGCAATTTTTTGCAAAACATGTTGTAGAGCAGGATCTAGCCATTAGACGAGTGGGATGTCTTGCATTGAAGGCACAGGCATCTTGCCTACTAGTGTATAAGTCAAAATTATTCTTAACAAATAAACATATTTCAAAAATGTACATGGCAGGCAAAGTTAAAAGAATTATATTGGTAAGCATTAGAGTTAAAGAAAAAAATTATCATAGATAGAGCATTAGAAACTGTCAGAAGGGATTTATCTTATTGTTCTATGACGTCCAAATGGACTTCAACCATAAGACCTTATAAATTTTAATAAAATAGGGTGTAAGGGTTTCGCTTATTCCATTAACACGTTGTATAATTATGAGGTCTTATGGTTGAACTCCATTTGGACGTCATAGAACTATAAGATAGAACCTTTCTGACAGTTTCTAATATACAACGTGTTAATGGAATAAGCGAAACCCTCACACCCCAACTGATTTTTATTAAAATGAATCCGTTCCCGTAAAATTAAATATTTACAAAAAAAACCTTCCAAATATTGTTATTTTAAAGTTTAATCGTTGTTTTAGTAGATATTCAAGCTATCATCACGGCGCGTTCGCCTCACGTCCGTACACGCTCGCCCACTTCCCTCTCCTCCTCACTGCTCATGAACCGCGCGCCGCAGCTCGCGCGCGTTACGCGCGTAGCCACAGAAATAATTAGAAGCGACAAAAAATTTAATAATAAAATTAAAAATCTAAATCCCGTGAAATTGATTCTACTCTCGATTCTGAACACACTATTTTCTCAGTTTCGCTTATTCCGTTAACACGATGTACGAGTATAATATTGTATTAGAGCACATCAATCTCGCAGCATCAGACTTTGTACTGTTATTACTCGTATATTAATACCTTTTCATAGCAGTTTTTCAAGATTGACCTGCTCGGTAATGTACCGTAAACTTAAATTACCCAAACCTTTCGCTCACTTTAATAACTAACACAAGTGTTCCAAAAATGCAATTTTATCGATCGTCGATAACAGTGTGGCAGCACCTTTACCTTCAATTACTGAAACACTTTGTTGTACTGTTAATTGCCAGAGTCAGTGTTTCAAAAATGCCAGAGGGCATGTAGCGCCGTTAATTAAACAAAATAATTCGACTGTTAAGAAACAAACCAGACGCGGGGGTCGATTATTTAAACACTCGTTAACAAGCCGTGGTGGAACTTTCCTACAATTTTTTCCACAATAGTCGCCCAAAATGTTATATTACAACTTTCCCAAAGAAACAAGGGTGGAAAAATGAGAAAAAATTTTGGTGATCCAATACAAATTCCACTTTAGCTGGTGCAAGGTTTGTATGGGAGACCCAAAAACAAAATTAGTTTTTCGACCTATTTTCCTTTGAGAAAGTTGTTCAGATTTGTATTAAATAAATAATAATAATAATAAATAAATCTTTATTGTCAGGTATACACCCATAGACATAGTACAAATAGCAAAAAAATAAAATAAATAGGCATTACAAGTTATAAAGTGCTTTATAACTAACAAGTTTCAGGTTATCTAGCACCGTTATTATTTTGGTGCAAGTCAGACCAGCCAGTGTTTGAGAAAAGGGCTAGACAAGCTCGCACCAACAGCCATTAATATTGAATTTCGGGTGTTACTAATCCTGTCCCAGAAAGACGCAGCTCGAGCTCTAAGGATGGCGTAGTAGTCAGGGACTCTTGCGTCCGCAAACATACCCTTCGCGCTACGGCACCGCGGCAGTTTCATAAGAATACGAAACGCGTCGTTGTACTGTACCCGCAATCTGTCGAAGGAGTGTTTAGTGTACCGTATCCATAGCTGGCAAGTATAAAAACATTGACAAAATGCTTTGAATAGGGTACACTTAACCTCCGCCGAGCAGCGTGCAAATCGACGAGCACTCTTCATTCGTCAGTTTTTCAGTTTAGTTTATTCGGTTACAAAATAACATTTGTGTTCGAAAATAATACAATTATAATAATAACTAAATTCAATCGACGACTATTTCCAAGTTCAAACAAAATACATAATAACATTGAAATAATCTAAAATTGTCAAACAAATAAAACCAAAATGTCATCATTACGAAAAAAATAATAATAATTAACGTCAATTATGCTTATACCTAAGAAATTCGTCTAATTCGTAAAAACACTCCTTCAGCAAGAGCGCCCTTAGTTTTGATTTGAAGCTGAGTAACGAAAGATCACCCTTCAACTCTACCGGCAGCGCGTTAAATAGACGCACCTCATTATAGCGTGCACCGTGGCGCACTACGTCAAGACGTGGAGGCGGCGCTGTACGTGCCACATCTCGTCTGCGAGTACCAATCCTAGAGACCCTATCTTCTTCAGTCTCTTCACCTAAGAGCTTTCTTTTAAAGTTTATGAGCATCACAAATATATAGAGAGAAGGAGCCGTTAGTATGCCTAACCTAATGAAATGAGGTCTGCAAGATTCCCATTGGGGTATTCTGACAATGGTTCGAATGGCTCTTTTTTGTATTACAAATGCTTTATGAATATTGTATTTGTAACTATTTCCCCATAGTAAAATGCTATACCTTAGATGAGACTCTACTAAGGCATAATATACGATTAGTAGTTGCTTTTCAGTAAGCTCATCTCTGAGAGTTCGTAAGGCGTAACAAGCGGAACTAATTTTACCTTCGACACGATTCACTTCATTCTTCCAGTTTAACAACGAGTCTATAAAAACACCTAAAAACTTAACATTATCTGTCGTGTTCAATTTATGATCTTTGAACGCGATGTCTAAAGTATCTGAGTTTCTGACTGTCGTTTTAAAAAGAACAATATTAGTTTTATCAGGGTTCAGTCGAAGGTTATTTGCATCAAACCATGTGCAGAAGGCTATCAGTGACTCATTGACCTTAAAATTAAGCTCAGTTATAGAATCAGCACAAATGACAGCATTCGTGTCGTCAGCGAAAACCACCAACTTCGCATCGGATACTTTGTTTATCAAGCTTTGTATAAGGTCGTTGGTGAAGATGATAAAGAGAACTGGTCCCAGTATCGACCCCTGTGGAACCCCACGCGATAGTGAAGTGAATCTCGACGACACTTTTTTCTCTATATCTTGCTGTAAAGAAATTATTTCCACGTATTGCTTCCTATTGCTTAAATAAGATGTAAGTATGTCAAGAGATTTGTTCCGCACACCGTAATGCTCTAACTTATTTAACAAGATACTGTGGTCAACAGTATCAAAGGCAGAGCTCAAATCGAGAAACAAAGCTGCAACCTTTTTTTTTCTGTCAATTCCATGAATAATATCCGTAACCAGAGCATCTATCGCGTCACATGTACCTACACCTCTCTGATAACCAAACTGCCTAGTATTTATGATTTTATTTTTAGCTAAATGTGTAATGAGCCTTTGTTTTATGACTTTTTCGTAAATTTTGGATAATACCGGCAGCAGGGAAATCGGTCTATAATTACGTGGATCGGTTGCATCTTTTTTCTTATATACTGGGACTATGCGTGCAATTTTGAGTTGGTCAGGGAAAGTGCCTTGTTCTATACAATTATTGATAAAGTATGCGAGAGGTTCCGCAAGTATATCAATATTGTCTTTAATTACTTTAATGCAGATTTCATCGTAACCACAAGACTTTTTTAGTTGCATATGCTTAACGATTTTGATGATTTCCCTAGAGTTTGTCCTCCGGAATGTCATATTACTGCTAACCCTGTCTGAACATTCCCGCAATAATTGGTCTGCTAAACTTGTGTCCCTAATTTCATTACTATGACAACTAAAATGTTTAGCAAAAGTATCTGCTATATGAGCAGGGTCTTGAGTGATAATATTATTCACTTTTAGTAAAATATTTTCTCTTGCATTTGGTAGTTTTGATTTATTTCTGTATTTATTTACAACTTGCCAGATACCTTTAGGAGAGTAACTTGCATTCTCTATATCAGACTGAACCGTTATTTTCCTAGCTTGCCTAATTATCCTACGGTATATGTTTATATATTTATTCCGATAAACAGTAATACTAGGATGAGTGCTATTTTTGTTTCCCAGAACCCGCTTCATAGTACTTGCAGTTTTAATACCTTTTGTCACCCACTTTAATTTTCTTAATTTCTTATTATTAACTTTCTTCTTATACTTTCTAAAACTTGATTTGTAAATTTCACTAAAACGTTTTAAATACTGATTAATTCCCATAATGAACCAGTTTTCTTGCATGACTTGCTCGCGGAAATAAATATTACTCTTTTTACTGTGCGATCTGGCTTCAGAAAAGTGCCATTGCTCATTCCGATGGCAAGGGTCATTAAAAGCAGCCTTCGCGGTAATTGCAGCGTGTCCATCTGCCAATCCGTTAAAGTCAATTTGTGCATTTATAATGTTATCGTCCGGTATGTTGGTAAAAAAGTTGTCCAAACAAGTTACTGAGTCGTTTCTGGGACACTGATAAGTTCCTGCTTGTATTAAATGCCTATAATTATAACACTTTAGAAGAGTCAAAAGTTCATCCCTTTCGTTACTAGCTTTTAAAAAATCTATATTAAAATCACCACATACAATGCATTTTTTGCTGAAGAAATGCTCTAAAAGTTTCTCTAACCTTTCAACAAAAGTTTTAAAATTACCATGCTCAAAGTTAGAATTGCTCGTGTTTCTGTAGCAACAACAGATATTTACATTTGTTAAGCAATCTTTCACACCACAAATTTCAAAACATTCTCGCTTGTAAAGCTTGTCACAGATTTCCAGTCTTGTACATTTACGCTCAGATAGAGCCATAATAAGGCTGCCACCTCTTTTCATTTTATCTCGAACATTATATGAAGCTAACTGGTAATTATTCATAGATAAAACTCCAACAGAGTCCTTGTTTAAAAAATGTTCTGTACAACATACGTAGTCAAAAATATTTATATTACTTTCTATATACAGTTCCAATTCCTGAGTTTTTGTGTTTATACCACATACATTTTGATGAAATATATTAAGACTAGTTAAATGAGATCTATTATTATTATACCTAGGTTCATCTACGTCACTGTTTACAGTATTTACATTGCTTACGTTTGTCTCTTGAACTACATTATTTTCACGAATTAAATCAATGTTTTCGCTTAAAGTATCGTTTTCAAGGCTAGTTCTAAACTTATTTTGAGGGACGAAAACATTTTACAGTGGACGCATTACAGAGCTGTACGTACATAATGGCTCTCCAGATAGATTTACTCGTTTCTAATTTACTTAACTTTTGTGCACTGTAAAATGATTCAAACACTTCAAAAATGCTCATGTGATTTATGTTCTTACATTCGAGCTTCACTGTTCTATTTAAACGTGTTGCGAGACCGTTAATATTTTCAAAGACCTCTCCAATTATTACATTCGTATTTGACAGAGCACAAACATGATGTAGTAATGATTCTCTAAACTCAGACGGATTCTTGTCATTTGCACCAGGCAAAATAACTATGAAATCATTTTTTGTAAAGCTTTTACAGTCGGTACTACTACTTTCTAATATTTTATCAAAAGAAGCATATGGCTTAAAGCATTGAACTACTTTAGCTATTGAGTCAGGAGAGAAGGTAAGGACGGGCGGTTCTTCTTTATTCGCTAAATTAGGCGCAGACGGCAAAGTGTCAGGCGCCGACTCCACGTCAGATGGCGTTTGAAATTGAAATGTTTCGCAAACAAATTTGCAATTGCCTTTGGATCTACTTCATTATTAAGTATTTGTTCTTTATAATTCAGTTTTTTGGTGTCTTTCCAAAATTTAACAAAATTATTTTTTGCTCTGCTAGCTGCCAAGATGTTCATCCTAATTACTTCCTCGTTATCTTGACACCATTTGAGTTTGTTAGGGTTCCGTACCTCAAAAGAAAAAAACGAAACCCTTATAGGATCACTTTGTTGTCCGTCTGTCTGTCTGTCTGTCTGTCAAGACCCTTTATCTCACGAACGGGTAAAGGTATCGGGTTGAAATTAATACCATATATTAGGATCCATGAACCACACAATATCTTAAAATTTCAATTTTTTACAACGACGCAATCAAAAGATATGGCATTTTATGTCCTCATCTCCATACATTTATTCAAAAATGAAAAACCTACAGGGTACTTCCCGTTGACCTAAAATTATGAAATTTGGCAAGAAGCTAGGTTTCACAGTACAAATAATGGGAAAAGTCTGAAATCATTAAATATTACAACTTTTCTCAAAACTAATGGTAACCAATTGTGGTGAGCTCCCGTTTCAAGAACATTCATATAAGAGAGGGGTCAAGTTGGATGGTTGCTGAGGCGATTTTTGTTTTAGTTCTATTTAAAAACGGGAACACTTACAAAATTGAAAATTGGTATTATGTTTATAGGGCATAGGCTATAAAATGACAACAAATAATAAAATTTGGTCAAGCGCGTGTCAGACTCAAAAAATCTAGCACATTAACTTACTGAAATTTCAACTAATACAATTATGTTTATGTGGTGGTACGGAACCCTCAGTGCGCGAGTCCGACTCGCACTTGGCCGGTTTTTTTTTAATACCTTCCTGCTACTCTTCATCTCATCAAAAGCGGGACCAAACTCTGGCATGCCACAATCAACCCACCATTTATAACAATTTCTAGCTACGTTGTGGCTCACCTTAACATGGAAATCTGAGTCACATTCAAAAATTTGGCTAGGGTTCCAAAAATAACCCTGTATATACCACCCGGTAGGAGTTCATTTGCAAGTCACATCTTAAGAAGCCAAACATGCCTCGTTACTCCATTTACTGGTAGTAGTTTAAAGCCTATTTAAATTTAAAGCCGACTCTTAAAGTAGGCCGTGCTGCAGTGGTTTCTTGCCGTTTCTTTTACGCTGCCATAGCACGATCCGAAACGGCGTAGACTCGCTCTATTTGCATTGTATTCTGCATGACATTCAATAAGTATTCTGTAAAGAATCTACATTGAATAAAATTATCTGAATCTGAATCTGAATCTAAACCTCCTCTATATCTATGGCTGATTTTTCTTACACACTTAGTGGAGCTTTGTCGTTGTCTTTTTTTTAGGGTTCCGTACCCGAAGGGTCCAAACGGAGCTCTCAAACTAAGTCTCTGCCTGTCTGTCTGTCTGTCGGCCCGACCCCTGTATCTTTTGAACCGTGATATCTTATCTTAATCTTATAACGTGGGGCGGAGTTCCTTAGTGGACCTCAGAGCACTTCGACCCTATGGAATCTTTTATGCTTCCCCTGCCTTATTGCTCTACTCCTGTGATCTTCCACCGTCTTCGAATACGCTCGTTATGAGCTTTGCTGTAAATTTCAGTGGAAGGAGCCTGTAGTCTTCTGGTGTCGGGTAAGCCTGGCCCAGAATCTTCATACGCTAGTTAGCCAGAGCGTTGCATGTGCACAGAAGATATGCAGAAGATGCTCCATGCGTTCTCTTTCCTCACCACATGCTCTGCAGATAGTGGTATCCGACAGACCCATCTTGTGTAGATGCTCTCTAGTGCCGAAGTGGCCGGTGAAAGTACCCACAATGTGACGGGTCTGGTGCCTGCTTAGGTTTCTTAGATATTTGAAGTAACCTATCTTTGTGGTCCCTAGAAATTTCTTTGAGTGAGTAAGTCCAACAGTGTTTGCCCACTCAGTGCAGTGCCTTCTCTGGGCATAGTCCAAGAACCGTGATAGCTATATGATGTGAAATTTTTACACAGTATGTGTTATTATGACGGGTATTGTTTTAGCTCTATCATAAAAACGAGAATACTTAGGTACAAGCGTAAAAATTGCAATATTTATAGTGCATAGGTAGAATATCATTAAACGACAAATACTGGTCAAGTCAATTTAAAAAAAAAAAATTTAGTCGAAGACTAATGCGACTGCACTTTCCTAAACTAAGACAGCATTTAACCTTAATGGTACGGATCCCTCGGTGCGCGAGTCCGACTCCTACTTGGCCGGTTTATGGGCGAAGCTTCTGTTTTATTTATCATCAATCAAAATTTAAAGATACACGCTAAAATTAAATAATCTTTTAAATACAGCATGTTACGGAAAGTTGTGATAATACTAAAGGGTGTGAATCTGCCTATGAAACTGAACAACTTTTCCCAAGGAACATAAGTCGAAATACGAAAAACCAAATTTGACCATTTAAAATGCACTATTAGCTTATGCAGTTTCTATAGGAGGTCAAAAATTTATTTTGTTCTATGACCTTTATTCCTTTAGAAAACTTGTTCAGTTTCTTGAGCAGATTCACACCCTTTAGTATTATCACATCTTTTCGTTACACGCTGTATATTAAATTGCACAACAACCTTATCCAAGGCCACCACAGCTATCATCTGCCCAATAACAAAATAATAATTACGATCATTAAAATTAAATTATATCAAAGTCATAATAATAATTTTATAATAAACTCTTACCAAAGGTCACGGCAAGCGCTCCGTAAAATCACCGGTAATTACCTGAAAATAATGACGTACGTTTTAGAAAAAAATCACAGTTTTTGAACAACATAATCATTGCAAGCATGGACCGTGGAAATTTTGATCTCGAGATAAAAATGCGTTACGTCTGTTTTTAAAATTGTTTGAAAATCCTTTGTTTTTAATCATTTCTGTTTTTAAACTAAGAATAGAGGCAGCCCTCCATGTGGAGGGCTGAAATGATAATGCAGTTTCTAAGGAACGTCAAAGACTGGAATTATCTGCCTGTGTCTGTGTTCCCGAGTTCATATAACTCGAATCTATTCAAGTCGCGAGTGAATAGGCTTCTTCTGGGCAAGCTCGTCGACCTCATCTCTCTCCTCAAGACTAGATCGAGGTCAAGAGTAAGCCCATTGACAATAAATAAAAAAACCGGCCAAGTGCGAGTCGGACTCGCGCATTGAGGGTTCCGTACCACCACATAAACATAATTGTATTAGTTGAAATTTCAGTAAGTTAATGTGCTAGATTTTTTGAGTCCGACACGCGCTTGATCAAATTTTATTATTTGTTGTTATTTTATAGCTTATGCACTATAAACATATCAATTTTCAAGTTTGTAAGTGTTCGCGTTTTTAAATAGAACTATAACAAAAATCGCCTCAGCGACCATCCAACTTGACCCCTCTCTTATATGAATGTTCTTGAAACGGGAGCTCACCACAATTGGTTACCATTAGTTGTGAGAAAAAATGTAATATTTAATGATTTCAGACTTTTCCCATTATTTGTACTGTGAGACCTAGCATCTTGCCAAATTTCATAATTTTAGGTCAACGGGAAGTACCCTGTAGGTTTTGCATTTTTGAATAAATGTATGGAGATGAGGACATAAAAAGCCATATCTTTTGATTGCGTCGTTGTAAAAAATTGAAATTTTCAGATCTTGTGTGGTTCATGGATCCTAATATATGGTATTAATTTCAATCTGATTCCTTTACCCGTTCGTGAGATAAAGGATCTTGACAGACAGACAGACAGACGGACAACAAAGTGATCCTATAAGGGTACCGTTTTTTTCTTTTGAGGTACGGAACCCTAAAAAGCTGAAACATGTACTTACGACGACCTAAGACGACCTATGTCTTAGGGAAAGTTGATCAGTTTCATTAACTGAATGTGCTCTTAAAGTTAAAGCAAATAAACAATAAGCACGGTGTATAATATAACGCTAAAACCTCTTAGTACAGTTAAGGGCACTTCGAGCTTGATGCATTGAACGTTGTACCATTCTTATTTCAATAGCAGCAAGAGTTACTGTCGCGCTACGAGTGTCAATCTGCACCTGCTCTTCACTGTACTGTGACGCCAAATTGTTTGTGAAGCGATGTAGTTTAGCTGATTTAAATTTCCAACAATAATTATTAATTTTTGGCAAACCAGTGTCTCGTCAAAGTTTTTATATCACTACTCATCAGCCCTCATCTTTTGGCATGAGAATTTTTTTGCTGAAGATCACGTTTTTCTGTTCCTTTTTATTTCCAGACAATGGCCTCCTGAACACCGGGCTCCGGTCTGGAACTTCTTATATAGTTTTTTGTGATCCTCTCATAAAGCCCCATCTACTGAGACATCTCTTAGTCGCCCTGATTATCACGTGAAAAATCCTTCTCGGCTCCTCTACCAGAATAAACAATTTTGAGTTTGTGCCTAGCTTGGACTCGAATGATCTTGTGTGAAATGTCCCCACAATTTGAACTGACTGGTCCGTTGGTGTGGTTGGTAGTACGCCGAGGGCCGTGGCTTCGATCCCCGCCCAGATGAACAAGAGTGTTTGTTCTGTGTCTGAGTGTTATTTATCCATTTTTGTATGTATATCAGTCTCCGGTTCTCAAAATACAGGCTTTGCTTAGTTCGGGATCAGATGACTTTGTGTGAATTTTTCCCTAACATTTATTTATTTAAATGTAAAAGGTCACGCCGACAGAAGTCGTAAAAGTCACGTTTTTTATTGCTCAGGCCTACAAGATTTGTCGAGGGCGATTGCATGAATAAATATTGACGCCTTTTGATCGTTTGCTTCCTTATGCTTTAAGATATTATGTCCTCGGCAAGAAGACCTCGAGGCCTGCCGCGTAGACAAAATCTTTGTATATTAATACTCGTCAAGGTCGGGATTCTGCCCTAGAATCCTTCAATTCCCTGGATTCAAGATAGTGCCCTCGCCTTAAAAATAACATTTTGCGGCCTTGTGGTACAATCTACTATTAAAGTCAAGTTTTGAGCCCCAGCAAGCGATGAGTCAGTCAGTTTTTTTAAATGCTGCTCTCTCTAAAACCATTCTATTACTTCCCAATTTACATTGTTACTAATGTTCTATAAAAATATAATACAGAAGTAGTTGTACCTACCGATTGTATCGTCTTTACTGACTACCAGTCGACATAAGCGATTAAGGTCAATGTCCTTTACCAGACCAGTTGCACGACTAGTTATGCAACGAATCTATTCAGATTGTGAATAGATGTCATTAGTATTAATTCTGTCACAAACCCATCGCACACGAAACTCTCAATAAGTAAATTTTTCTTATGATGCTGAACTCCCAACTACTCCTGAATTGGGTTTTTAAAAATTTAAGTTTTTGTCAAATATTATTCAAGTTTTGGTTTTCCATCTTCCGTACGGCAGCAAGTAAGTAGTGAAAAAACCATTATAACTTGAACCAACGCTATTCTAAAAACGCCCGAAACCAGAGATCTACTCAAAGTCAGTCATACCTTTTTCATAATTTAGTCATTGAATCATTATCATTTAATTATTATAATCATGTGGGTTGTAGGCTCAATGACCGACCTCACAAATTGTGTATAGTAAATTTCACTTGTGTTTGGTCGGAAATGCAACTGAGAACAAATTGTACAATGTTAATAGACAATATTTTTTCAATGAACTGGACGCATCGTTGCAGAAAGTAAATTTAATTTTTAATCGTATCGTATCAAATTTTCATCTCGAAATAATAAAGACTTATGTACGTGTGTGATGGGCTTAAAGACTGGTTCCCCAAGATTATGCCTTGGCGATTAATAACGCAGAATTGTTGGCTAAACTGTGATTTTTAAGTTAGATTATTAATATTTCGTCTTCGTCGACTGATGTTTCGTGATACTGATTAACTTATTTCGGTGATCAAAGTGGTGTCAACATGTAACTCTAGTAAATGCGAAATTTCTGAAATGGAAGCTCCAACTCATACTGAACAACTTTTGTTGTATAAAATTTGTAAAAGAAAAAAGATATTCTCCACACAAATTGCGCTTAAAAATAGTGTTGACCGGATCAGATTTTTATTTTGTGGGAAGTAATGCGTTGTTACACGATTTATTTATGTTATGTCGAAGGAGAATCGTATAATTCACCGTTTACAAACGGCCGGCAAATTGTATATACTTAGTCGGAAAATTACAAAAATTAGTCAGGACTTGGCAGGTTACCTACATTTTTCTCTTCTCTTCCTAAATAAGTCGATCACGAAAAGAAAAAAAAATCTTCGATGGTAAATTGCTTGCGTTCTTGTGATCCCAGCAAAGAATAATACCGTGGGTGTCGTAAGAGGCAACTAAAGGCTTATGAACCGGAGGATTGACAGCAGCATCTTTCTGTGTATCGTACCATCTTACATACTGCGGTCAACAATAGCGGTCGCCAGCCGCAACACTTACAAGCATGGTAAATCCCCTTCAAAGTATCCGCCGAGGTTTTTGCTGGAGTTTTGGAGGGAGCTCTCTGTCCTACAGTGGACGTTTCATGAGATGTTGTGAAGTTGCTTAGAAATAAAACAAAAAAAAATACAAAACATACAAAAATGCTTTTCTTTTTTTTTCAAATTTTTTTTTTTAGGTCTCTCTCTAGACATAGAGATAATTTAATTGGTAATTAAACATTACAATTCATAAGTCATGACATCCCATTAAACGTCCACTACAGGACAGGCAACTTCCTCCAAAATTCCAGCTTTTGCTGAAACAATGTGGAGGGTAAGTACCATAGTCACCACGCTTATTAGCGTTACGGCTGTCACCAAGGATCGCGGTTGTTGGTGACCGCAGAATGTTAGATGATACGATACGCAGAAGGATGCTGCTGCCCATCCTCTGGATCATTAACCCTTAGTCGCCTCTTACGACACCCACGAGTAGAGATGGGTTAGTTCTATTCTTTGCCGGCACCACACAGGGCGTTATTGATTCCTTAGAGGTGAGAATTTTCTTCTTCAAAACATGTGCACATTTCGCCTATAGGTTATGTGCCCAAGCATATTATTAAGCAAGCTGGACTCAAATTCCCTAGCCGATTTTTTTTCTTTATTCTTAAATTAAATGAATGATTTTGTTTTTATAATTTTGAATCTTTCTTTTTCTCCTCTTAACAAGAATCACTGGGCTTCGGAAGCCAAACCATAAAAA
Organism: Athrips mouffetella; assembly: GCA_947532105.1. Lineage (NCBI taxonomy): Eukaryota > Metazoa > Arthropoda > Insecta > Lepidoptera > Gelechiidae > Athrips > Athrips mouffetella. Next base: position 2,415,826 of record OX383976.1, on the reverse strand, counting down.
TTTACATTGTATAAAAGCAATTTACTACCCAAAGCAAAAAGTTAAGTCATACTTAATCTAAAAAAAGTTTGTTATAAAATTGTTCATTGATTATGTCTGTACATTGAAGATATTTATAAAAAAATATATATCTTATGCTATTTGATGTCCCTGAATCGGAATCACAGGTTTTTTTTGTCTGTTTGTTTGTTCGAGCAACTTTTATTACTTGATAGCTTATCATCATAACACACCATGAAAGGTCCACTACAGGACAGGGAGCTCCCTTCAAAATTCTAGCTTTTGCTGGAAAAATGTGGGGGAAAGTACCATAGTTACCTCGCTTGTCAGCGTTACGTTACGTTAGCTAATCATCTTATCAGCCGAAACACGTCTACTGGACATAGGCCTCCCCTAAAGATCTCCAAGAAGACCGATCCTGCGCTGCTCGCATCCAGTGGTTAATAGTTAATAGTTTAACGTAAATACTGGTATTTTTTAGTTTCTTTTGGGAGCTGTAGGTATAACATAGACGAAGTCACGGGCAAAAGCTAAGGTAGGTAATATTTCTCAAAGAAAACATACTTTCTATTTGAACCCATTATTTCTCTCTTCTGTATTCGTGTTCCTAGAACGGAAATTAGCAAGAATGAAGGGTGGAAAGGTTTTATGGAATAATTTCTTTCGTAAATTGTAAAGGGGTACAGAAAAATACAACTCATCTTCGTCGTACAGTCCTGAAGACATGAAGTTACACTTCCTAATCCTCTTGTTTTGATCGTGTAGTGTTAGAGTTGCACAGTAAGTATAAAGCTTGGCTTAGTCCTGACTGTACAGAGTACAGGCATGCTCTGCCACGTTAATAGTTGTTTAAGATACGAGTGCCGTAAGTAGGGTTATTACAAACTAGTTGACGTTTTGTAAACCCGAGTCGAGTCGGGGTCGAGGTTTAGGGTAAAATTTAAGTGCTCACCTAAATAATTTTTTGACCCTTAGACTATTATTATTATTATTTCTTAGACTATTATTATTGCCTTAGACTAAGTACCAATTAAAACAAATTTACTTCATATAAATTAAACTCATACTATAGTCATCATAATACTCATCATCACATCACTAACATCATCATAACATCATAATAATTGCAAGTTTTGTATATGTATACCTACAGTAGTAAAACGTCACGTTACCGTTATGGGCTTATTGTGGAGGCTAAATAACTTAAGTTCTACAACTTTTTGAAATTAGCTAAAATGAATTTTTACTATACATACTGATTAGGTCAATCAGTCGATCGTTTTGTATGCAGGGTAAACATTTATTTTAACAAATTTCCAAAAGTCGTACAATCGTTTTTAGGGTTCCATACTTCAAAATAAAAAAACGGAACCCTTATAGGATCACTTTGTTGTCCGTCTGTCTGTCTGTCTGTCAAGACCCTTTTTCTCACGAACGAGAAGAGGTATCAGGTTAAAGTTGATAAAGAATATTAAGATTCATAAACTACACAAGATCTGAAAATTTTAATTTTTTACAACGACGCAATCAAAAGATATGGCTATTTATGTCTTCATCTCCATACATTTATGCAAAAAAGCAAAACCTACAGGGTACTTCCCGTTGACCTAAAATTATGAAATTTGGCAAGAAGCTAGGTCTCACACTACAAATAAAGGGAAAAGTCTAAAATCATTTCACAACTAATAGTAGATAACCAATTAAGGTGAGCTCCCATTTCAAGAACTTTTCTATAAAAGAGGGATCAAGTTTGATGGTCGCGGAGTTTTTAAAATCAATCAAATATCATATAGTAGATAGGTACGGAACCCTTAGGTTGCGAGTCCGACTCGCACTTGGCCGGTTTTTTTTTTAAATTTACTTCAATTTCTCCTATTTACAACGTCCCTGCGACAAAGAATATATAATATTACGTTAACGCGTACATGCGAGTAGGGTTTGTTTCTGGGTGCTACGTGAACCATAGCAACCGCTATTTAGCGCGACCCAGACGTCCCAGATTATCCATTTATCACCCCCGGCCACGCTTAAGTCCACAATGTATAGCCTATAAATTGGTAAACGTACTTTCTGAGCCAAAGAAAACGCTCACCTAAATTCGATCGAAAGTGAATTTGACCCACTTTTAACCAATTAGCGAGTTTATACCACTGTTTCACACAACGTTACCCAACCACTCCAATAATGACTTGTTCAGTCAAACAAAAGTATGATTTAAAAAAATATTGGGTGTAAATCTCGGTGTACCGAATATTGAAAAGGGAAAACAGAACTAGAAACAACTTCCGCTAAGAATTATGTTAGGAAATGATAAAAATAATATTCTAGTTGTGCACAAAAAAAAACGAGCAACATAATATTTATAGTATAACACAAAAAGAAAGATTTTTACCCGCAAATAAACCAAGTTTGCGTGCAAATTATGTCCTGCAAACAATAAATATTGAGCATCTCTAAATTCATTTATCCAGCAAAGTAAATATTTGTGCACAAACATTAATTTTTGTGCATGTAAATTGTTTTAATGTAGTTTCTCAACGTCGAAAATAGTAAGACACGATACTCAAGTCTGGAGTATCGGATGTACACAAGGCCGCACATCGGTAGAAACACTTTTGGACCTTATGGCGTGGCAATAGAGTTGAAAAAGTTTCTACCGACAAGCGGTTGAGCGTACGTAGAAATCTAATGATAAATACGTTGTACTCTACTATTAAGTAGAGTACAACGTATTTATAGCCCTTGGGCAAAAAAGTAAGCAAATTTGATTTGTTTTTATTCGCAAATGTGTTGAAAAACGTCGTAAATAGCGCGTGCGCTTTGGTCATTACACTCTCGGCTCCATTTTGGCTACAATTTTATTATCTAGCCTCGCGTGTGATCACAAAAATAGAGCACTTGAAATTTAATGTAGGTACCTATTTGCTGCACAATGATAATTTTATTACTGCAGAAATAATTTCTTCTCAAAATAATTGACCTCAACAAAACTGCCGCTTCTTTATCGTTCTTTGGCAATATGCTAAGTTTTGTCTATTGACGAAGCTTTTCAGATTTAAGGCAGCGTCCCATAAAACCCTGTATCTTCGCCTTAAATAATGATACAAGTTACAAAATGCTTGCGGTTTAAACCACAACATTGTACGTGGGACATTTAAAATGATTTAACTACCTCCGCGGTTAAATGATGCTACGATAAGATTCTAGGTACACAATAAGTCAATGGTTTAAAAATCGGCCCAGTGCTAGTTAGACTCGCGCACTAACGGTTCCGTACAAATGGCCGCACGTCAGTGATAACACTAGGACCTTGAGGCGCTCTCTTGTTCCAATGTTTCTAGCGTAGCGCTGGATTCGTTACCACTTGCTCGATGCCATGCGTAGGTACTGTCCACAACATGATATACTTACTACAAGCATTTGTCCTTTAGAGCTCACTTTAAGTGCAGCAACACACTTGCAGAAATACTGATGCGGAAAGTTCCACACAGACTTCAACCGATAAAGCAAAGTTTTCGAGTTTGTGCGGTGAAAAATATGTTTCTTGCCATCGTTTTCAAGTTTAATTGATCAATTAATTTAATAAATTCGAAACAGCACAACTGTTCTTCGCCAATTATTAATAATTTCTTTTTATATAGAAAAAGTAATACATAGTATATTTGTTTCTGAAAGTAGGAAATCTTCGCTCTTCCTCTGGAATTTATTTGAAAGAGAAGTAAGCCCTAGAGCGAACTTTTCCCAGCTCAGTTTTTAGGGTTCCGATACCAAAATGGTAAAAAAAAGGAACCCTTATGGTGCCGCTCTGTCTGTCTGTCCGTCTGTCTGTCACACCTCTATATCTCAGCAACCACTTACGCTATCGAGCTGAAATTTGGAATAGTTTTAGAATATAGTTGCCCAACTTAATTGCACATGAAAATTTTTTGAAAAAAGTATGATTATTAATGTAAAGGGGGCCAAAATAGGGGGGGCCAAATTTCAAATTGTCGCTACTAGGTCGAGTGGGGTATCATATGAAAGGGCTTTACTTGTACATTTTAAAATATATTTTTGTATTTTTTTAAGTTTCTTAGTTTTCAAGTTATGATGAAAAATGTCAAAAAAAATACCATTCCCCCCCCCTTATCTCCGAAGTTTGAGTAAGGGAAAATCTGAATTAATTACAGTTGACAGAGGTTTATGTAAACTTTACAGCAAAAATAAAACGATCTTTCTAAGTTGCACAGTTTTTCAGAAATCTGCAAAAAACCTTTACAAACAAATTTAGTTTTGCGGTCCTGAAAATGGACTTTATTGCTTCCAAAAATACTATAGGTATATCGGAACCCTCGGCGCGCGAGTCCGACTCGCACTTGACCGGTTTTTTTTTTATAAAAGATGAGTTTAAACTTAGCTTGAATACCTAATGCTAGAGTCGTACCAACTTATTTTTACGGTTCCGTAGTCGAAGGGTAGGTACGCACGGCAGCAAGCATGTAGAAACAAAACCAGTATAAGTTGAACCAGAGCTACAAACCCCCGAAACCAAAGACCCGCTCAAGGTCAAAGTGTCTCCATCGACGGGCGGCCGTATGTATCAACGGCGTTCGTAGTCTGTTTGTCACTGTTTGCTATTAAGGGACTGATAAGAGCTGAATTACCTCCCTTTCTAACAAAGGGCAGAATGCGCGTGCTAGAACGGAGCGGATTCGCGCTGTTTTACGTTTTTCTCTCATTTTTGAATTTTTCTCAAAATCTGTACCCATAATAGTAATTATCAAATAGCTATATTATTATGCATAATGTATTGAATAATGTGTAAAGTTCTGGCATCATAGATTAATGGGTACTTAACAAAAACGGTTTAAAAGCAGAGGTAACTTTGGATTTTTTTTATGGCGTACAAAATATATTGAATCGTGTGTAGGAGTCGGCCATATTATTGGAAATATGCTTAATTATTACATAAATTTTTTTTACGGCCACATATCCATCACTTTTCGTTAAAAACCTGCTCAAGTGAAGCGTATTTAGGTCTTATCAGCCCCTTAAAAATCCGTAATAGTAAGGCGGTTTTGAACTGTAATAGGTCATCATAACATCCCATGAAACGTCCACTGTAGGACAAGAAGCTCCCTCCAGAATTTCAGCCTTTGCTGGATCAATCAAGAGAGGAAGTACCATAGTCACCGAGCTTGTTAGCGTTGCGACTGTCATCGTGGACCGCGGTTGTTGGTCTGCTGTAAAAGGTGGCTGGTTGTTCACGAAATGTTTTACCAGATAACCAAACAAATAATATAAAACAATTTTTTTAGCTCTACATGAAACAGAATATAGTAAGTATTTACAAAATAATAGAAACCGGCCGAGTGCGATGCGAGTCATGCGAGTCACACTACAAAATTTATCAAAATAATAGTTTTTGGACCTACTTGATATGTGATTATAAAATATCAGCTGCCGTACTCCGAAGTGAAACTACGATAATATCGCGCCGATAATTAGTCTATGGTTCGGCCTTTGACCAAAGAGATTTGAACCTCGCTACGAGCGCAGCGAGGTTAAAATCTCTTTGCCTTTGACAAAGAAATTCCCATACAAAGTAAATTTCCGAACGTAATTGTTGTTATCAATCTGATAATATCGGAGCTCCATTAAAATTTCGGAGTACGCACCCAGATTATATAGAAGAGAAAAATCCATGGGATTAGGCTATGGTTCTAACAGGCTAATTCAAAATTAAAACTGACTTAGGTACCTATGTTTATTGTATATCAACCTTGTACATAAAAAATATTTAAAAGCGCGCTTGCGGGTTTTTATTGTCGCTTCTTTTTTTCCCACCATGGCGCCACTTTGTTTGTGAAGTGATGTTGTTTAGCTGACGTCATTAAGAGATTTTAATATCCAACAATGAATTAACGTTTTTGAGTTTGAGTTTTGTGGTTGTGGCACGGAACCCTCGACGCGTGAGTGTAACTTGCATTGCCTGGTTTTTAAAGTTATTCTCAACTTAGTACCAGGTCACAGTTTTAGTCTAGAAACTAAAGTTTTCGTAACTTCCAGGTGAGTCATATTGTTTGGTTGCCTCGCCTTAGTTTAAAACTTGTTCTTGAAAGTTATGGAACATATTGTGATGAAATGTGGAATGATCTTCTTCTGTCTGTATGATATCATCGTCATCATCATATCAGCCGAAAGACGTCCACTGCTGGACATAGGCTTCCCCTAAAGATCTCAATGACGACCGGTCCTGCGCTGCTTGCATCCAGCACAGCGGCTTCCCGCGACTGTTGCCAGATCGTCGGTCCATACATGAAATATGATAGGATGAGTAATAAAAGCTCCGACAAGAAAATAAGAATGGTCTTTACTCAAAATATAAAATCTACTGCCGAAAATACTAATTTTATGACTACTTTTGTCCGAATATAAAAATGACGAAACGACCGAAAGAGATACTTACTACTGAAATCTTCAAAAAATAAATATGTATTTTTATTGCTGTAATACTTTTTTACCAGCTTTAATTACGTTCTTCTAAAAACTTTTGGTACCTAGGCGAGTGAGTGAGTATGTACCTATTTAAAGACATAAGTCGGTCTACTTGGCAAAATTTTGGCAAATTACTAAATTCACTTTTTGCACTCGCCGGATGCTATCGCAGCACGCTCGCTTCGCTCGCTTGGCTCGTGCTTTGTGGTCGCAAGAGTACAGTTGTGTTGTTGCCTTACCTGACGGACATACGAGTACGTCCTAAACATTATGTAATGTGCAATAATACCCTACTTGAGTCGCGAAAAAAACTTCTGTTGTCGGCAACTTGGTAATCTTGTCGGAGGTTCAGTATTTTAACCGGAAGTTTAGTTTTGTTATTTGTCTTATTTGTTTGTTAAATTCGATTTTTTTTTGTCGGTATGTTTTGGGTTTTTTGTCGGTGGTCCAACTAGCGAAACTGCCAAAAGGACCTTCTATTTCTATGAATAGGTTTAATTCGTGTACTCTATCACACACCCCTTTTTGCTACGACTGTACAAAACCTGCCAGGTTGCAGATTGGCAGAACAAAGATTTTTTGGACCTAGTAGGCCACGACTATCGCTACAAAGTTGCAAATTACTTGTACTCGATGACGTAGGATACCATGATGTCTAATTGTAGTATTTTTATTTCCGAATTTGACTATTTCTTCAAAAACTAATACCATCATTATATCAGCCGAATTACGTCCACTGCTGGACATAGGCCTCCACTAAAGATCTCCATGATGACCGGTCCTGCGCTGCACGCATCCAGCGGCTTCCCACGACCTTGGCTATAGATCGTCGGTCCACCTTGTGGTGGGCCTGCCCAAGCTACGTCTTTGGTTTAGTTGCCGTCACTCTAGAACCTTTACGCCTTATCAGCCATCGGTTCTTTTTGCGATGTAATACTAATATAGATACCATCTTTCAAATGTATGTCACCGTAACGCCTTCTAAAAGGTTTCGTGCGCCATTAAAAAGGCACAAAAAGTTATAAAATACATTGTTGTTTTAGTATCCCATAAACGTCCGTTGCAGTTCGCAATACCAGCATTGTATACTACAAAGTCAAGCCTTAAGAAATATCCAGTGTGACTTGTGATTCACTTATTGCGCAAAAGCTTTAATGAACAACAAAACTTGTACGGTGACATGGACGGTGAGAAAATTCGGTCAAACTACCCACATAATTTTTTGGTAGGGCATTTGTGCAAAGGCCGGTCTGGGGAAGTATAACCTGTTGGCAACACCACATATAATATTAAAAAAGTAAAAAATCTGTCTTTTCTCTATCCCTGTCAGTGTCAGTTTTTGATTAAGATTGTGAACAGTTTTCGTGAGCATTAAAGCAAGTTTTTCCCAAGAACCAGCGTTTTATAAAATACAGTCCACCCTAAACCTCACATGGTCCATCATCGCCGTTTTATCAAAAAAGAAGTGCAAGAAACCGGGGATCTGCAAGTTTTCGTCACGTTGACGCAACATTCCAGCACCCACGCTACTGCGGCAGCTTCAGTTTTCTTTGCCGAGGAGCGCAGCAACAGTGCTAAAATCAGATCTCTGCGAAAAAACTTCATCAACCTGGGAAAAACATTAAGATTTCATCGAGCAAGAAAGTCGATCAGGTTTGCGAAACGTCGTCGTGTCAAGCAAGATATTTCACCCAGCCACTGCCATTTTGTTTTCATACGAAGTCAGTCAAGAATAGATTGACAAACAAATTAGCAAGCTAACTGTATGAAGAAACGGTGCACCGGTGTATACGTCTAGCTGTGAGTGACCGTACAAAGTTCACAAGACGACTTCGTTTGGCACGCGGGAAGGCAGCGTAGTTATACGAGAGCAACGACGCCTGTACTTCACGAACAGGCTGGAGCCGCGAGGCACGCGCACGGTGTGCGCGGCGCGGATTGGAGATTTTTCGTTTTCGGCGGGTCGTCTCTCGCTCATCATTCGTCCATTCCTTATCGTGTGTTTACGTGCTTATGCTCGGTTGTCATCGCTCACGCAAGAATTTCATGCACATTTGTTTGTACAATTAGGTCAATTAGACGCCATATTACGTTTGTTCACAACGGAGTGCATATTTTACAGTGAAAAGTGACAATTGCAGTGTTAATTTATAACATTCTGACCAAATTTTTCTTATTGATAAGTGCTAAAATAGTGTCAATCAGTTATTGTGATAGCTTTTATCTAAAAAATGGAGCTGAACGAGTTGGTTGCTGCGCGCGGTTATGTCAAAGGTACCCTTACTCGTCTTTACACTTTTATATCTCGGCCTGAGGAGGTCAAAGCAGCTCACACCGAGATATTGATTGCCAAAAGGCAGAAGTTATCTGAAGTTTTTGCTCAATATGAATCTTACAATATAAAAATTTTGTCTGAAGACCCCGAAGACAAAGAAAATATCAACGAGTTTGAAAATAGGTACTATGCTATTTTGACTGCCTTGAATGAGGAAATAAAGCAGCGCAAAGATCAAACGCAGCAACCAATGATGTCTCCAGTGTCAAAAATAAAACTACCACCAATTGATGTGCCAATATTCAGCGGTAAGTTTACTGAATACATACCATTTATCAACTTGTACAATTCAGTAATAAATGATAACAAAGGTATCGATTTAGTTCAGAAATTATATTATTTGAGGATGCACCTTACAGGTGAGCCCCATGATTTAATTAAAAACTTACCCCTGACTTCTGAAAGTTACCCTAAGGCGCTTAAATTGTTAAATGATAGGTACAATAATAAGTTTAAAATTATCAATGATCACATAGGCACTATATTAGATTTAAAACCATTGTCAAAATCCACGGCAAGCAATTTGAGAGACTTTGTTTCAACAGTGAAGCAAGAACTTGCCGCACTATCTAACCTAGATTCGAAGGTTCAATCTTGGGATGCTATAATGGTGTGTGTTCTTTCCCGCAAACTAGACTTGTATACTTCACGGGCATACCAGCTCGAGAGGGATACGCAAGAAGAACCCACGCTGGAAAATTTTTTGAGCTTCTTGGAGAAGCGAGCGCTGGCGCTGGAAAATGCTGAGCCGAGTCTGGACCAGCATCGTCAGCAGCAGAAACAACATCGTCCGGGTTCTTCGGGTCCAGTAGTTACCAACACTGCAGCGCAGGAGCCTACGTGCCTGTACTGTAAGTCTAATCATAAATTATATTTATGCAAAAGTTTTCAATTGCTACCTACCACAAAGAGGATACAGTTTGTTAAAGACAAATCCCTTTGCAAGATATGTTTAGGTTCACATTTAAATAAATGCAAGTACCACTTTCGGTGTACAGAGTGTCGCAAACCCCACAACACTCTGCTACATAGTAACACCGACAATGTTAATAATAGTGATACTCAACAACAGCAAGCTGCTGCATCTCCCGCCTCCTTGGTGGCTAATAATTCTAATACTGTTCTTTTACCTACAGCAAAAGTGAAGATTTTTGCCCGCGATGGCACGGAGCTACATTTTAAAGCCCTACTTGACAGTGGGTCTCAGCTGTCTTTCATTTCAGAGAAAGCAGTGCAGCTGCTTGATTTAAAGCCCACTCAAAATAATGTCAATATTGTAGGAATCACAAATGCAAAAACAAATGTTAAGCGTTGCTTACCTATTGAAATTCACTCCATGATAAGGCCATTTAAGGTTTCGATTACCTGCCATGTCGTAGAGCAAATAACTTGTCAATTACTACAAAATAAATTTGATCTCACACATTTAAGGATCCCAAAAAACATCAAGCTAGCGGATGAAGACTTCAATATTCCAAGTGACATTGATCTGCTAATAGGGGCTGGCGTATTTTTTCAGGTGTTGCTGCCGTCGGAGTCGCCGAGCATTCAGTCAGCGACGCCGCTTGAGGGCCGGCAGTGCGCTGCGCCCGTCGCCCAACAGCCGTGCATCATCAACACGCAACTGGGTCACGTCATCGGGGGAAATTTACCCCATCAAGCTTCATCCAACCTATGTAGCAAGGTTTCTTTAAAATGTACTGTATGTGAGTCAGACATTAATGAAAATCTGTCAAAGTTATGGAAAACTGAAAGTGTTCCCCAAATTTATAACGAACAGTCTTCAGAGCACGAGCTTGCTGAATATATTTTTAGAAGCACTGTTCAATTGAAGGAAAATCGCTTTGAGGTTGCTTTGCCTCTTAAACTACCACTAAGTGAAGTCAATGCTGAATTAGGAGATTCTTTCCATTTTGCTTTAAAAAGATTTTTAAATTTAGAAAAGAAAATACATAAAGATCCTAACCTGTTTGCAGATTATCAAAAGTTTATTCATGACTTTTTGAATTTAAACCACGGACATTACGTAGATATCGAGTTGTATGAGTTAAATAAAGATGCTATTTATTTTTTAGCTCATTTTCCAGTTTTCAATCCGCATAGTAAAAGTACCAGCCTCCGCTCTGTATTTGACGGGTCCATGAAAACAAACAAAAAGGTTTCGCTCAATGATCTCCTCCTGAATGGGCCAACCGTCCAGAGGGATCTCTTTGACATATTGTTATTGTTCAGATTCGGTACCTACACGTTCACTACCGATATAAAACAAATGTTTCGAAATGTGCGCGTTTTACCTGAACATACTTCTTTACAGAATATATTATGGCGAGATCACCCTGATGAAGCCATCAGATGTATCAGGCTTGACACAGTAACCTATGGGCTAAAGAGCTCAAGCTACCTAGCCACACGTTGCTTGAAAGAACTCTCATTGCGTAATGAACAAATACTCCCATTGGCGTCGTTCATTATTGACAATTGTACATATGTTGATGATGTGCTCTATTCAAATAATGATTTAGATGTCATTCTAGATGCCAAATCACAGCTCATACAGCTCTTACTGCAAGGTAGTTTCCATACACATAAATGGTCCTCCAATTTCAGTAAAATACTCGCTGACATTCCTTCAACTGAACAGCACTTTGACGATTTAGAACTCGAAAGAGATGATTGTAGTTTGAAAACACTAGGTTTAAAGTTAGTTATTAAAGATGATAAATTCAAAATAACATGCCCAGAACCCTTTGACTACAATAACATAACAAAAAGGAATATTCTGGCATACATAGGTAAATTTTATGATCCTATGGGATTTGTAGGTCCCACCATTGTGCAAGCAAAAGCTATAATGCAAAAATTATGGTCTTCTAAGACAGACTGGAATTCCACACCTGATGACGACATCAGGGCAGAATGGCTTAATTTTACTTCCAGTCTGGCAACTATGGAGCCAATTTTGATTGACAGAAATATTAACGTGTCTGACTCGGATACAGTCGAACTTATAGGCTTCTCTGACGCCTCAAGTTCCAAGGCGTACGGCTGTTGCGTGTACCTGCGTGTCACTCATCCATCAGGTAAGATAGATGTGCATTTACTCTGTTCCAAATCCCGCATAAATCCGCTACGAAATAAAAACATGACAGTTCCACGCTTAGAGTTAAACGCATTTTTACTTCTCTCTATGCTTGTCAATAAAGTCAGGCATACGCTAAAATTGAAACTTTCTATAAGTAAAGTCTACTTATTTACTGATTCTCAAATCGTGCTTGCATGGTTGCATACAGAACCAATGAAACTTATGGCTTATGTGGCGAACAGAGTGAAGGCAATATCTAGTTATACTTCTGACTGTCATTGGCTTTACGTTAACACCAAGGACAACCCTGCGGATTTTATCAGCAGAGGACTTAGTCCACAGGAGCTTAGCGCCTGCGAAATGTGGTGGCATGGGCCTGAATTTTTGCATGCCAGTGAGTATAAATTTAATTTAGCTATAGGCTTACCTACGGAGTTACCTGAGATGAAAACCGACTTACCATTGACCAGCCACCAGGCAGCATCGATTACTCAAGTAAATGGTTTGTTTGAGAGACTGCACAGGCATTCTAGCATCCACAAAATGATTCGGGTCTTAGCTTATGTTTTAAGATTTATTAATTGTTTAAAAAGAAACAAGGTCTCACATGAATTTCTTTCTAGTACTGAATTAGAATGTGCTTTAATGTTGCTGGTAAAAAATGAACAAGAAACGTTTTTCAAGGAGGAAATGGAATGTTTGAGAAAGAGTAGCAGTGTAAAGGGTCCTTTACAAAGCTTGCATCCTTTCATCGATAACATGGGGATATTACGAGTAGGTGGTAGGTTACATCACTCCAACATTCCATTCTCTCAAAAGCATCAATCTATATTGCCGAAAGAATCGCATATCACTAAATGTATTATCATAAGTGAACATGAAAGGCTTCTCCATGCTGGACCTAAGCTTTTATTATCTAATTTAAACCAAAAATTTTGGATCACTAACGGTTTGAGGTACGTTAAGAAAATAGTGCATAAATGCATTGTATGTTTCAGACAGAAGGCTACTGCCTCGAAACAGTTAATGGGTTCCTTGCCGGCAGGAAGGGTGACGGCCATGAGTCGCCCTTTTGAAACGGTTGGCGTAGATTTCGCTGGGCCGATAAATGTAAAGCTCTCGCGCATTAGACGTTCAGCTATTGGCAAAGGCTATATTTGCGTATTTGTCTGCTTTGCCACAAAGGCACTGCATTTAGAATTGGCGTCAGATCTCACATCTGATACTTATCTTGCGTGTCTAAGACGGTTTATTTCCAGACGGGGCTTGCCCAAGGATATCTACTCTGATAACGCCGCAACTTTTAAAGGAGCGAGGAACCAATTAACTGAGCTATTTGCTCTTCAGTCTTCTAGAGACCACCAAAGTAAGGTGCATCAATTTGCAGCTGAAAGAAGAATCAGCTGTCACAGCATTCCCAGCTATTCCCCTTCCTATGGTGGTTTATGGGAGGCAGGGGTGAAGAGTACGAAATACCATCTAAAAAGAGTCTTACAGAGTCATTTGTTAACTTATGAACAAATTAATACTGTCTTGGCTGAGATAGAATGTGTACTTAATTCTAGACCTTTGATACCTCTATCGTCGTCAGATGTAAACGACTATAGTTATTTAACTCCTGGTCATTTCCTAATAGGAAACGCCTTGACAATGTATCCTGAACCCTTGACAATGTATCCTGAACGTGATGTACATGATATACCTCAGAATAGGCTTAAATTTTGGCAGATAACTACTCAGCTAAAACAGACCTTTTGGAGGGTGTGGTATAAACATTATCTTAATGTGCTGCAAAATAGACCAAAATGGCTTAATGTCTGTCCTAATGTAAAGATTGGTACTCTAGTAATTTTAAGAGAAGATAATGTTCCTACCATGTCTTGGCCCATGGCCAGAATTGTAAAGGTTTTCCCGGGCCATGATGGTCTTGTACGAGCAGTTGAAGTTAAGACTCCAAATGGTAGAACTCACACACGTTCTATTTTAAAGATCTGTGTTTTACCTATTGATGAATAGATATACTTAAGGTTGCTTTATTACCTAAGTGTAGAGCTTAGAATCATAAAGTTAAAAAGAAAAAATGCCAGATTTAGGTTTGTTCCTTTCTTTATTGCTTTATAAAGTAAGATTTCATACCTACTCTTTATACATTAAGTTTCATAAAGTAAGTTTACATATTGGTTCTCATACCTGCTTCCTTAACACTTTGTGAGGCCGCAGCATGTTGGCAACACCACATATAATATTAAAAAAGTAAAAAATCTGTCTTTTCTCTATCCCTGTCAGTGTCAGTTTTTGATTAAGATTGTGAACAGTTTTCGTGAGCATTAAAGCAAGTTTTTCCCAAGAACCAGCGTTTTATAAAATACAGTCCACCCTAAACCTCACATAACCCCCTTACCTTTTTCTGCCGTAAAGCAGCAGTATTTGCAATGCTGTATTTCGGTTTGAAGGGTAAGGGAGCCAGTGAAATTACCGGCACATGAGACATACCATCTTAGTTCTCAGAGTGGGTAACGCGGTTTGCTGTCTTATTAGTGACAAATTATTTCACTTCAATTGAAAAGAGGGCCCCATTGGCCCCAATTATCACTTAAGTACGGACCAGGAATCACCGGCAGATTCTGACCTCTGCTAATAAGACATTGGGTGTCATGAGCGGTGGTGACCACTTACCATCAGGTGGCCCACCTGCTCGTTTGGCCACTTGTGACATTAAAAAAATGAGGTTTGTATGATCGATGACTGACCTCACAAACCCTGGTGTTAGAATTGTTGAGCCGCCCAAGGTATTTAAGGTGATCCGTTTTCCATGCAAAAATTCAAATTACTTGCATTCTTACGTGGGACATAAAATTCTGTTGTAAAACGAACGAATACTGCTATTACAAAAATACAGCTAATGTACTGAAAGTACTAGTTTTTGTTAGCAATTTTTGGTTTTGTGTGCATGTGTAAGAGTAATTGACTTTAGTGGACATATGGAAATATTTATTTTATCGAAATTGTTGTTAGGCGTTGAAGTCGCACCATGAAATTTACGCTGATAAACTTTTTGCACATATGTAGTCGGTACTTATTGCATTAAAAAATAAAACCTTATATTTGCAGCAGTGGCTCCATCTAGTTGCGTTCGGGTCTAAGCTAGCCGTCACAGATCACCTTAACATGGCTCACCTAACGACTACTACACGTAGATAAATAGCAGCCTGGACCAACGGATTAATGTGCCTTTTTATGATCATTGTTTTCATCATAACACTGATGATGGACTTGGAGAATGCTGCAAAAACGAAATGATGATGATGCTCTTTTGTCGCACTTACTGTGTAGTAATAAAAATAAAGACCAACTGAGGGTAGAGCCGCACAGACTGGCGAAGTCCGAAGAAAGCGTCTACATATATGGAGCAGTAGTTTATAATAAGCTTCCCAGTAATATACGAGATGACTTTCTCTAGTTTTAGAAGTCAGCTCAAAGCATGGCTAATACAAATGGAATTCTACGATTATAATGAATTTTTGAATTCATAATTTATTATTATTACTATGTATGACCTGTAACGAATGTTATTAATAAATTTTGTATTTGTATTTGCTATCAGCTCCTAGCAGAATTGATATTTAGTGCGAGCCTTATAAAACTCGAGCATGCAAAGGATCTAGTATAGGGTTGAGCCACGAGCGATGAAAATATATCAAAAGAAGAATTCTGAGCGTAGAGAGTGTTTCAAGGCACGAGAAGCAAAATAACTTTGCACACAGATTTCCACTGACAAAGCAAAGTTTTCCGAGCTAGAGAGATGAACAAAATGGTAGTGGCGCTGATGTGCTCATGGCTTATGTAGCCTTTCCTTCCAGCTAACTCTCTTCCACAATACTAGAGGTACTAATCGGGATATTTTGTTCGGAGAGTCAAAAAATTATTGCTTGTTTCCAAAAGTCGTAAAAAATAAGCTGAAGCACTAAGCCATCCATATTTTACAAAAAAAAAACTAAAATCCTCTAGATACAATTCCGCAGTAAGTAAATTTTTCGCCTTTAAATAAAATAAATCCGATGCTAAGTCAACATCAACGTTAACCCTAACTGGCAATAAAATGCATGTTATGAAGTTGCCAGCTCAACAAATAAAAATAGAGCAAAATATGCATTTAATAAAGAGCAGAATGCAATGAGAAAACAAACTGCGGAAAATAAAACAACGCAAGAATAACGGACCTCGGTGTAGCTTACGGAAACCAGTACTAATATAACTGTGTTTTATCCAATTCTGAACAACAGTCAAAATATTGTAGCTTTATTCATCATCATAACATCCCATGAAACGTCCACTACAGGACAGGGAACTCCCTCCAAAATTCCAGCTTTTGCTTAAACAATGTGGAGGGGAAGTACCATATTCACCACGCTTGGTAGCGTTACGGCTGGCACCATGGACCGCGGTTGTTGGTGACCGCAGAATATAAGATGATACGATACACAGAAGGATGCTGCTTACTGGATCCTACATTTTTCTTTTTAGACATAGCTTATTTCAGAAAAAGATTATTATATATTGTATTCTGTTTTAAAAACCACTGTACGAGTATAAAAAAGTCGTCATAACAATATCTGATAAAAAGTCAACTGCCATACAGAAAAGATAATTTTGAGAGAAATAAATTAAAATGACAAGTATAAGAAACACAATTTTATTTTTTATAGTCGCTACGCTTTTTAGCGATGTGGCTGTCACACAAAGGAACGCGGTGGTTGGTAATCATATCAATCATGGTCGGTAAAGGACGCTGATGCTCATCTTCCGATCCTTTAGTCGCCTTTTTCGGCACCGGCTTTAAGGGGTTGAACTATTCTAAGCCAGCGCAACACGGATTTTTTTTACCACGGTCACCACGCTTGTAAGCGTTGCGGCTGGCGATCGCTGTTGTTGCTGACAGCAGTGGGTAAGATGGTACGATACACAGAAAGATGCTGCTGCCCATCCTCCGGTTCATGAGCCCCTAGTCGCCTCTTACTACACTCACGGGTAGAGATGGGTTGGTACTTTTCTTTATCTTATTACGGACAAACAAATAAACATACCGACAAAACAGCGAAATAAAATATAGTAAAAAGAATAAATTTCAAAAGTGTACCAAAAAAGGAGACAATTCGGTATTTTTTTTATGACCGAATCCCTAACAACTAAGCTCCTAATACAATTACCTAAATGTAATTGCTCCTAATCCAGGCAATTTCTCAAGGAAGAAATAGGAAGAAAAAATAAATGTAGAGACGAAATTACTCATATCGCTTTTAATAATCCTCTGTTCTTGGGAAGATAAAATTCCAGAGAGCGCTTACGAGTTTTAATTTAGCTCAGTTTTAATTGCAGAGGGATTCCCCTTCTAATATTAACGGTTTAACGTGCGAGGCGAGCGGGACTTTTCTTTTAAGGATTTTATTTAAGTTTCCTGTTCTATACATTAGTTTTTTCATTTATGTTAGTACCTAAAGGTGCCAACGCAACCCTATTTTACTAAGCCTGAATTGTTGTCAAAATGTGAGATCCAGAAAACACGAAAGTTTTGTAACCAAACAAAGATTTTTCTTCAGTTATACGAGGCACACGTTTTTAACAATACACACACAGAAAATGCTATACTTACAATATTTTTAGGGTTCCGTGCCACAAAATAAAAAAACGGAACCCTTATAGGAACACTTAGTTGTCCGTCTGTCTGTCAAGACCCTTTTTCTCACGAACGAGAAGAGGTATCAGGTTGAAATTGATGGGTTAGTAGCATTTGCCCCCATTTTCAAATGCCCCCGTGTCAAACGCCCCCAGTATCATTTGCCCCCGATAAATTTTATTGAGAGAAATACCTAAAACATATTTGCTTTACAGTCGAGGACTAAAGTGCCTACAGATTTTTTTTATTAATCAGTCTTCTGCGTTTAATAATTTATGTATTATTAGAGTGTGATACATTTACGTGGCGTATAAAAAAATAAATTCACTGGACGAATAATTTTAATATTATTTTGTCAATACTTGAGTAGTTTCTTAGCTTCAATTTCAATGAGAGTAAGTTCCTGAACAAAAACGGGTTATTGATAACAATAGCCAAATCCTGTCCAGAGGGTTATCAGTAGTTCTATCTCTTTTTCTCACGAATGACTCTGCATACTTCGACCAATCCGACGTCGGTCTGTATGGACGCTCTTATCAGTCATTAGTCTACTTGTTTTGGTCAGGTGGTGAGTACCTTGACTTCAATGCACGTTGCCATAAGACAAGGGGTACTATTAGTGTATTATCTCAATATGTCGGGTGAAGGTCCCTCTCAGCGTCAAGTGGTAGATAATTTTAAAATTATATTAAATGGTAAAAAAATTACATTGCTACATGCTGGGCATACCTATAATTTTCACAGTAATAATAAACATTCGTCAGTGGGTTTTAAACCTTGACACATCTTTTCCAGTTGTGTGCACAAAATTTTGTCGAAATGTGTTTTGTATTTTAGAAGTTATGACAAAAGTTAATTTGTATGGGAAGTAAAAGCTCTAGGGGACGTTTAAGGGTTTTGTAAGAGTACTAACCTAATATGCAACTATAAAGCTATTCTCTCATACCACAACGAGCCTGAGTAGGTACATCAACAACTTTGTAAAATATGCGCTTACTTGGGCCATTGTTATATTGGAAAATAGTTTTACTACGGCATGTTGAGTTGGTATCATAACGATATCCTAAAAACATTAATTTACCTACAGTTGTTGATTTTGCATGTTTATTCATATAAATGTTTATTTTAAAGGTTTTATACATTTAAATAAAAATAAATAAAAAAATAAAATAAAAAGAACTTTATTCACCAAATGCACAATATAAATATAGTGGTAAATAATTATGCTTACTCTAAGTTATACAATATGTGATTGGTGAAAAGGAAAGATACTCAGCATGCTGCTGGTTTTCAGTATCCCCCTGAGACGCTTCTTTGATAACACCTCATTATGGTTAATGTTGAGATAATCTATGACGTAAATTTTATTAACATCATAAAGTGAATTAAAGCATCCTAATATGAATAAAGATATTTTGTTAAAGTCATCAAGTCATGCATTCACTGGATATCATCCTACATCACAATGCCACCCAATTACTCTCTGATTTTTGTTTTAAAACCAACCACTGCCTACACTGCTTCTTAAATATACCTAGAGATTGAATTGTTCTCAGGGGAGGAGGCAGGTCATTCCAACACTTGGAAGCAGCGAATCGGAAGCTGCCTCGATATAACGTCAAGCGTGGCAGCGGCGAGATGTGTAGGGACGGATAACGTTGAGGTCTTCCGCCTGCTTGTCTGTCATTCCAAATTAACTTCTCAGCTAAATAGTGAGGTGTCCCAGTTTGTCGCAGGTTAAAGACAAAAGTACTCAATTTAAGAATACGTCTATGTCTCATATTGAGTAAGTTATTCTGATTTAAGAAGGGAGTAATATGTGATCGAGGTGGAACTATGAAACAAAATCTTATACATGAGTTCTGCACTCTTTGTATTTTGTTTTCTGTCTTTTTAAGTAAGCAAGGCCCATAAACAATGTCCCCGTAATCTAAAATAGATAAAACTAAGGCGTCAGTTAGTCTTATTCTAACATCAGTGCTTAAAAATGGTCTAATTTTATAAAGATGTTTAAGTGATGCATAACATTTTCTTATTTTCATATCAACATGTTTATCAAAGTTAAGCGAATTGTCAAACATTAGCCCGAGATTCCTTGCAAGCACCGATTCATTAATTGGTTGATTGTTGACTACAATGACAGGATTACTTCCTCTCACTGTGTCAATTTGTTTTCTGGTACCCAGCACAATATACGCAGATTTAGCTGCATTTAAAACCAACTCATTATTGTCTGACCACTTTGCAACAGATGCTAAATCCTCATTAAGCAGGTTTACAGCGTGACTGATCTTTGGAGATTCTAGTTCGGCATGTATTAGAATTTGCGTATCATCAGCATACATATGTGCCGTCCCGTGCTTAACGCTGCTTAGCAAGTCTGTGGTGAAGACAGTTTATAAAGTAGGCCCAAGCACTGAGCCTTGAACAACACCTCGATTGACAGATAAAGCCGTGGATTTGGCCAATGCCCCAGTATGATCAGGGGATTCAACGATCTGTGATCGATCACAGAAATAGCTACGGAACCACTTACATACAACCTCATCACACCCATAACTCTCCAGCTTGGATAATAATATTTGCCTATTCAAGCAGTCAAAAGCGCGACTGTAGTCCAACAAAACAAGTATAGATGCCTTATTAACATCGGAAGCAGTGAGAACTTCGTCAACGACTTGTAGCAACGCTGTGGTCGTACTGTGTTGTTTACGGAAACCAGATTGATGTAATGGAATAATTTTATAACTTTCTAAGTATTTTAAGAGATGCGAGTTAACAGCTTTTTCCAACACTTTTGATAATGCAGGTAAAATACCTATCGGCCTTAGATCCTTAACGGTTTCAACTGGTGATTTTTTAGGTATAGGTTTTATGATTGCATTTTTCTAGATTTCAGGAAAAATACCTGTTTTAAGTGAACGGTTAATGATTGCCGTTATTGCAGAAAGGGAATAAGGCAGAGTAAGTTTTATCATCTTAATTGATATTTTATCGCTACCAGTAGCATTGGAAGATATAGAATTAATAATTTTTAACACTTCGGTTTCATTTAGGTACGGGAATGTAAATACATTGTTAGTTAGTTGAGCTGTTTGTACATATACTTTAGGATTATTGTGATTATTTATAACAGGTATAGTGTCTAAAAAAGCTTTATTAATAGAATTAGGGTCACATAAGTGTGAGGGCATAGAGCTGAATTTATTATTACCTAAGACCTTGTCAATTTCTCCCCACATTCTTTTAGGATTATTTATATTTCGGTTAATATTTCGTGTAAAATAGTGTCGTTTTTCGTTTCGTCTTAAACTAATTACTGCATTTCTGAGAGATTTGTAATATTTCTTCTCTGTTGCAGTAGAGTTTTTCTTCTTAGCCCGATCGCAAGCCCTATCTCTATCCCACATTAGCGCCTTAATACTGTCTGTGACCCAAGGTGAAGGTGGTTGCTTAAATATACGTGTTTGCTCAGGCACAAAATGATCAAAAAGTCCCAAGATCAACGTATTAAACCTATAAACCATCTCATTGACATCTTCAGTAGACTCGACCCATTCCCAAGGAGTTACAGAGGAAGCAAATTTATAAGTTTCTGAATCGAATCTATTGAAGGGTCTATATGTGACAACTCTTCGCGGACTTTGCGGAACTTTAATCGGAAATGTTGCGCATACAAAAGAATGGTCTGTCAAATCATCATTATGCGTAACTACTAAATCTCTCATTTTGATATTTGTGTTACAGCAAATAACATCTAAAAGAGTACATGAAGTCGTAGTGATTCGTGTTGGTTCGTTAACTACTTGCTTCAGGTCATTACTTTGCAGCAAATTGAGAAATGCTGAAGAATCCGTCCGTTCTACGTCTAATAAGTTTATATTAATGTCACCCGTTAAGAAGGTTATATCATATTGTGGCTGAATTATTGAGAGAACGTCACTGAGCTCATCTAAAAAGGTGCTACAATTAGATTTTGGAGGTCTATAGACTACACCTACGGCTACTTTGTGCTGATTAATTTTTAAGCTTATCCATTGTTGTTCGAGGCTTCCTACGGGTAATGAAATATTACGGAATCGTAGGGTATCCCTTACATAAAACCCCACACCTCCACCTTCCCTTTTTTTGCCAGATCCTCGCGATTTTAGTATGAAATTATAACCAGGGATGTTGTAATATTTTACATCAACTTTTTCATTCAATCTAGTTTCCGTTACTGTGAGAATGTCAGGATTAGAAATATTCATTATGCGAATTAGCTCATCCCGTCCCGTATTGAGTGATTGGGCATTTAATGTCGACAGTTTAAAATCTTTCTGTTTACGCGTCATTTTTAAAATTGATGATTATATAATTTTTGAACGTTACGTATAAGTAAAAAACTAAAACTAAGTAAAAATATCCAGTGAATACATAAATTTTACAAAACGTTGTATAATTTGAAGTATAAATGTTATCGGACACGTACAGTACATAGTTTTTATAATATTTTAAACTTACTAAAATGCAATCCATTTTTCTTCTAATTGTAGGTAAATTACAAAAAAATAAAAATAAAGGGTAAAAACAAAACAAAGATTAACAAATTTAAATGAGGGTGTCCAAAGTGTTTTGATCTTTTATGTATATTATACTACTACTTTCAGACTTGCGCGCGTAGATACAGCCATACTTGACCCATACGAACTTATAATTTGGCTTGAGTTTAGTACGTGCTTCGGCATAGAGTTTGTTCATTTCAGGTGCAAGATTTTCAGCTAAGTAGACAGTCTGTGCTTCTCCGGAGATCCCCAGTAGGGATGAGTTGAAAGGGGTTGTCTTATTCTTTTTGTTATAATTTCTATACTCGTTTATCAGATCATCACGCAAGCTCTGAGAAGATAGTGTGACTAAAATGTTTCTCGGGCGGTTCGTAGTTTTATCCAATCTAGCTACTCTCCGAATTGACAGAATATCAGGCTTTGATATATGTATATTGAGAACGTTACATAGGTTGTTCATAATACTAAGCAAGTGTTCCTGCTTTCTCTCGGGGACAGCTTGTAGCTCAATATTACGACTTCGAGATATATTTTCTAGTGTACGCACTCGCCCCCCGACTTTGGCCAGCTCTAGTGACAGTTTAGATTTTTCCTCTTCCAGTGATTTTATTTTCTCTTCTGCAGCTGTTACGGACGATTTCAGAATATTTTGCTGGCTATCTAAAAAGTCGGTAGTTTCCGTAAATTCATCTTTTAATTTTTGTATGGCGATGTCAATTTCATTTTTAACCGTCTTTTTTATTGTACTCTCAATGTGTGGCAGTAAATTTGAGAGTTTTATATCCAACAATTTACTAAAGTCCGAGTAGCTGATCTTATCTTCTTGAGAAATAGCGTCGCTGCCGTTGTTGTCGGCCGGTATCGGCGAGTAGTATTTATCAGCGCGCGGTGCGTCCGGCCTGCCAGGAGGCGGGCTGCCGTAACATTCCAGTAATGAATCATTAGTATTAGAGCTTCGCGTCGTCGTTACATTCATACATGACGAACATTTCCATGTTTTTTTAATGCTCATTGAGTTCTCTCTAAAATGAGCTGAAGTAATGTTTGCACAGCCATAATGATGGTTCTCCTTACATAAAATACAGGTAAGTAAATGTTTAGGCTGTATAGAATTATCACAGTCAACACAATTCATTATTACGTCAGCTATTATTACTATAGGTGCAACTGGACTCAAATGTAGTGCCGCCTTCAGAGCAGACGCAAGGTAAGTCTTATTTCGCGGTGTAGGTTTAACTGAACCAGTTTGGGTCAATCGGCGCGCAGCGGACTAACTAAGGATTGGATATAATCACTCGTGAGTGTTTTCTTCAGTCCCTCAACTTAAGCTTCTAGACTAAGGAGCACTTTCTTGAACACGGATAAATAAGCATTGAGATAGTTGTAGTGGTAAACGAGTGGGGGTAGACAAACAAAGAAAATAAGTAATATTATAAAATAGAAGGTAGCGCTCACAGTTCGTTCAAAGTCAGATGAGTAAAAGTTCGTTGACACGGTTCACACCATCACAGCTGATGTTTGTTTACGCACACAATGACATTAATTCGGCCAGTTTTTATAATTGTCCGTTTTGTTATTTTAAAAGTAATTATTTTTACACTTTGTTTTTGTGGATATTTGCCTTCTGTAACACTTAACACTACTATATTTAATATAGTTTATAGAGTAAAATATTATTTTAAGGTCTTAAACACCAGTTAATTTAGAGTTCACGTATTTTTCTTATTTATTCATCGATTTTGTTGCAAATGATTTTCCTGATGATTTATAACACTATGTACTAGGATACGACTTCAAATGTTTTGAGAAATCACTTGAAGTAATTTAAAATAATTTAAGACGTGGAGCTTGGTTAGTACTGTACGCCCTCTAGTGTGGGTAATCTAATTTAGGTGTTTAATAAAGAAAATTATAAGTAATACTGGGGGCGA
The DNA here is from genome assembly GCA_947532105.1 of Athrips mouffetella. Taxonomy (NCBI): domain Eukaryota; kingdom Metazoa; phylum Arthropoda; class Insecta; order Lepidoptera; family Gelechiidae; genus Athrips; species Athrips mouffetella. The sequence continues at coordinate 2,391,783 of OX383976.1, read as the reverse complement.
TTCTAGCGTGGCCGCTAAATTTATGATTAAAACTTGACAGGTCTTAAAGTGATGCTGTCTTTTTCCAGCCTATAGGCGGTAACAAAGATAGAAACATTTTTAGACCTGTCAAATTTTAGCCTTAAATTTAGCGGCCACGCTAGGATCGCCCCCATTTTGTTACTACAGTAGAAATAATGTAAAAAGCTACATTATGTTATTTCTTAGAATGACAGCAGTGTGACAAAAAGACGGAGCGATGCGTAAGATATTGGAGAGACAGAGACACGTATCGCTCCAACTTGCTCTTCACTGTCCACAATACTGATTAAATTTTGATTCATGTTATAAATATATGCCTTGTTCCAATGTGATATTGAAAAAAATATTACACTTTGTGGTTATTTATAAATTACCTACACAAAAATAAGTCCAAATAAGTGAAAAGTATTTAAAATTACAAACACTTGTGCTTGTGATTGTACAGGCAGGTAGGTATTTCTCTGAATAAAATTTATCGGGGGCAAATGACACTGGGGGCGTTTGACACGGGGGCATTTGACAATGGGGGCAAATGCCACTAACCCAATTGATGGGTTAGTAGCATTTGCCCCCATTTTCAAATGCCCCCGTGTCAAACGCCCCCAGTATCATTTGCCCCCGATAAATTTTATTGAGAGAAATACCTAAAACATATTTGCTTTACAGTCGAGGACTAAAGTGCCTACAGATTTTTTTTATTAATCAGTCTTCTGCGTTTAATAATTTATGTATTATTAGAGTGTGATACATTTACGTGGCGTATAAAAAAATAAATTCACTGGACGAATAATTTTAATATTATTTTGTCAATACTTGAGTAGTTTCTTAGCTTCAATTTCAATGAGAGTAAGTTCCTGAACAAAAACGGGTTATTGATAACAATAGCCAAATCCTGTCCAGAGGGTTATCAGTAGTTCTATCTCTTTTTCTCACGAATGACTCTGCATACTTCGACCAATCCGACGTCGGTCTGTATGGACGCTCTTATCAGTCATTAGTCTACTTGTTTTGGTCAGGTGGTGAGTACCTTGACTTCAATGCACGTTGCCATAAGACAAGGGGTACTATTAGTGTATTATCTCAATATGTCGGGTGAAGGTCCCTCTCAGCGTCAAGTGGTAGATAATTTTAAAATTATATTAAATGGTAAAAAAATTACATTGCTACATGCTGGGCATACCTATAATTTTCACAGTAATAATAAACATTCGTCAGTGGGTTTTAAACCTTGACACATCTTTTCCAGTTGTGTGCACAAAATTTTGTCGAAATGTGTTTTGTATTTTAGAAGTTATGACAAAAGTTAATTTGTATGGGAAGTAAAAGCTCTAGGGGACGTTTAAGGGTTTTGTAAGAGTACTAACCTAATATGCAACTATAAAGCTATTCTCTCATACCACAACGAGCCTGAGTAGGTACATCAACAACTTTGTAAAATATGCGCTTACTTGGGCCATTGTTATATTGGAAAATAGTTTTACTACGGCATGTTGAGTTGGTATCATAACGATATCCTAAAAACATTAATTTACCTACAGTTGTTGATTTTGCATGTTTATTCATATAAATGTTTATTTTAAAGGTTTTATACATTTAAATAAAAATAAATAAAAAAATAAAATAAAAAGAACTTTATTCACCAAATGCACAATATAAATATAGTGGTAAATAATTATGCTTACTCTAAGTTATACAATATGTGATTGGTGAAAAGGAAAGATACTCAGCATGCTGCTGGTTTTCAGTATCCCCCTGAGACGCTTCTTTGATAACACCTCATTATGGTTAATGTTGAGATAATCTATGACGTAAATTTTATTAACATCATAAAGTGAATTAAAGCATCCTAATATGAATAAAGATATTTTGTTAAAGTCATCAAGTCATGCATTCACTGGATATCATCCTACATCACAATGCCACCCAATTACTCTCTGATTTTTGTTTTAAAACCAACCACTGCCTACACTGCTTCTTAAATATACCTAGAGATTGAATTGTTCTCAGGGGAGGAGGCAGGTCATTCCAACACTTGGAAGCAGCGAATCGGAAGCTGCCTCGATATAACGTCAAGCGTGGCAGCGGCGAGATGTGTAGGGACGGATAACGTTGAGGTCTTCCGCCTGCTTGTCTGTCATTCCAAATTAACTTCTCAGCTAAATAGTGAGGTGTCCCAGTTTGTCGCAGGTTAAAGACAAAAGTACTCAATTTAAGAATACGTCTATGTCTCATATTGAGTAAGTTATTCTGATTTAAGAAGGGAGTAATATGTGATCGAGGTGGAACTATGAAACAAAATCTTATACATGAGTTCTGCACTCTTTGTATTTTGTTTTCTGTCTTTTTAAGTAAGCAAGGCCCATAAACAATGTCCCCGTAATCTAAAATAGATAAAACTAAGGCGTCAGTTAGTCTTATTCTAACATCAGTGCTTAAAAATGGTCTAATTTTATAAAGATGTTTAAGTGATGCATAACATTTTCTTATTTTCATATCAACATGTTTATCAAAGTTAAGCGAATTGTCAAACATTAGCCCGAGATTCCTTGCAAGCACCGATTCATTAATTGGTTGATTGTTGACTACAATGACAGGATTACTTCCTCTCACTGTGTCAATTTGTTTTCTGGTACCCAGCACAATATACGCAGATTTAGCTGCATTTAAAACCAACTCATTATTGTCTGACCACTTTGCAACAGATGCTAAATCCTCATTAAGCAGGTTTACAGCGTGACTGATCTTTGGAGATTCTAGTTCGGCATGTATTAGAATTTGCGTATCATCAGCATACATATGTGCCGTCCCGTGCTTAACGCTGCTTAGCAAGTCTGTGGTGAAGACAGTTTATAAAGTAGGCCCAAGCACTGAGCCTTGAACAACACCTCGATTGACAGATAAAGCCGTGGATTTGGCCAATGCCCCAGTATGATCAGGGGATTCAACGATCTGTGATCGATCACAGAAATAGCTACGGAACCACTTACATACAACCTCATCACACCCATAACTCTCCAGCTTGGATAATAATATTTGCCTATTCAAGCAGTCAAAAGCGCGACTGTAGTCCAACAAAACAAGTATAGATGCCTTATTAACATCGGAAGCAGTGAGAACTTCGTCAACGACTTGTAGCAACGCTGTGGTCGTACTGTGTTGTTTACGGAAACCAGATTGATGTAATGGAATAATTTTATAACTTTCTAAGTATTTTAAGAGATGCGAGTTAACAGCTTTTTCCAACACTTTTGATAATGCAGGTAAAATACCTATCGGCCTTAGATCCTTAACGGTTTCAACTGGTGATTTTTTAGGTATAGGTTTTATGATTGCATTTTTCTAGATTTCAGGAAAAATACCTGTTTTAAGTGAACGGTTAATGATTGCCGTTATTGCAGAAAGGGAATAAGGCAGAGTAAGTTTTATCATCTTAATTGATATTTTATCGCTACCAGTAGCATTGGAAGATATAGAATTAATAATTTTTAACACTTCGGTTTCATTTAGGTACGGGAATGTAAATACATTGTTAGTTAGTTGAGCTGTTTGTACATATACTTTAGGATTATTGTGATTATTTATAACAGGTATAGTGTCTAAAAAAGCTTTATTAATAGAATTAGGGTCACATAAGTGTGAGGGCATAGAGCTGAATTTATTATTACCTAAGACCTTGTCAATTTCTCCCCACATTCTTTTAGGATTATTTATATTTCGGTTAATATTTCGTGTAAAATAGTGTCGTTTTTCGTTTCGTCTTAAACTAATTACTGCATTTCTGAGAGATTTGTAATATTTCTTCTCTGTTGCAGTAGAGTTTTTCTTCTTAGCCCGATCGCAAGCCCTATCTCTATCCCACATTAGCGCCTTAATACTGTCTGTGACCCAAGGTGAAGGTGGTTGCTTAAATATACGTGTTTGCTCAGGCACAAAATGATCAAAAAGTCCCAAGATCAACGTATTAAACCTATAAACCATCTCATTGACATCTTCAGTAGACTCGACCCATTCCCAAGGAGTTACAGAGGAAGCAAATTTATAAGTTTCTGAATCGAATCTATTGAAGGGTCTATATGTGACAACTCTTCGCGGACTTTGCGGAACTTTAATCGGAAATGTTGCGCATACAAAAGAATGGTCTGTCAAATCATCATTATGCGTAACTACTAAATCTCTCATTTTGATATTTGTGTTACAGCAAATAACATCTAAAAGAGTACATGAAGTCGTAGTGATTCGTGTTGGTTCGTTAACTACTTGCTTCAGGTCATTACTTTGCAGCAAATTGAGAAATGCTGAAGAATCCGTCCGTTCTACGTCTAATAAGTTTATATTAATGTCACCCGTTAAGAAGGTTATATCATATTGTGGCTGAATTATTGAGAGAACGTCACTGAGCTCATCTAAAAAGGTGCTACAATTAGATTTTGGAGGTCTATAGACTACACCTACGGCTACTTTGTGCTGATTAATTTTTAAGCTTATCCATTGTTGTTCGAGGCTTCCTACGGGTAATGAAATATTACGGAATCGTAGGGTATCCCTTACATAAAACCCCACACCTCCACCTTCCCTTTTTTTGCCAGATCCTCGCGATTTTAGTATGAAATTATAACCAGGGATGTTGTAATATTTTACATCAACTTTTTCATTCAATCTAGTTTCCGTTACTGTGAGAATGTCAGGATTAGAAATATTCATTATGCGAATTAGCTCATCCCGTCCCGTATTGAGTGATTGGGCATTTAATGTCGACAGTTTAAAATCTTTCTGTTTACGCGTCATTTTTAAAATTGATGATTATATAATTTTTGAACGTTACGTATAAGTAAAAAACTAAAACTAAGTAAAAATATCCAGTGAATACATAAATTTTACAAAACGTTGTATAATTTGAAGTATAAATGTTATCGGACACGTACAGTACATAGTTTTTATAATATTTTAAACTTACTAAAATGCAATCCATTTTTCTTCTAATTGTAGGTAAATTACAAAAAAATAAAAATAAAGGGTAAAAACAAAACAAAGATTAACAAATTTAAATGAGGGTGTCCAAAGTGTTTTGATCTTTTATGTATATTATACTACTACTTTCAGACTTGCGCGCGTAGATACAGCCATACTTGACCCATACGAACTTATAATTTGGCTTGAGTTTAGTACGTGCTTCGGCATAGAGTTTGTTCATTTCAGGTGCAAGATTTTCAGCTAAGTAGACAGTCTGTGCTTCTCCGGAGATCCCCAGTAGGGATGAGTTGAAAGGGGTTGTCTTATTCTTTTTGTTATAATTTCTATACTCGTTTATCAGATCATCACGCAAGCTCTGAGAAGATAGTGTGACTAAAATGTTTCTCGGGCGGTTCGTAGTTTTATCCAATCTAGCTACTCTCCGAATTGACAGAATATCAGGCTTTGATATATGTATATTGAGAACGTTACATAGGTTGTTCATAATACTAAGCAAGTGTTCCTGCTTTCTCTCGGGGACAGCTTGTAGCTCAATATTACGACTTCGAGATATATTTTCTAGTGTACGCACTCGCCCCCCGACTTTGGCCAGCTCTAGTGACAGTTTAGATTTTTCCTCTTCCAGTGATTTTATTTTCTCTTCTGCAGCTGTTACGGACGATTTCAGAATATTTTGCTGGCTATCTAAAAAGTCGGTAGTTTCCGTAAATTCATCTTTTAATTTTTGTATGGCGATGTCAATTTCATTTTTAACCGTCTTTTTTATTGTACTCTCAATGTGTGGCAGTAAATTTGAGAGTTTTATATCCAACAATTTACTAAAGTCCGAGTAGCTGATCTTATCTTCTTGAGAAATAGCGTCGCTGCCGTTGTTGTCGGCCGGTATCGGCGAGTAGTATTTATCAGCGCGCGGTGCGTCCGGCCTGCCAGGAGGCGGGCTGCCGTAACATTCCAGTAATGAATCATTAGTATTAGAGCTTCGCGTCGTCGTTACATTCATACATGACGAACATTTCCATGTTTTTTTAATGCTCATTGAGTTCTCTCTAAAATGAGCTGAAGTAATGTTTGCACAGCCATAATGATGGTTCTCCTTACATAAAATACAGGTAAGTAAATGTTTAGGCTGTATAGAATTATCACAGTCAACACAATTCATTATTACGTCAGCTATTATTACTATAGGTGCAACTGGACTCAAATGTAGTGCCGCCTTCAGAGCAGACGCAAGGTAAGTCTTATTTCGCGGTGTAGGTTTAACTGAACCAGTTTGGGTCAATCGGCGCGCAGCGGACTAACTAAGGATTGGATATAATCACTCGTGAGTGTTTTCTTCAGTCCCTCAACTTAAGCTTCTAGACTAAGGAGCACTTTCTTGAACACGGATAAATAAGCATTGAGATAGTTGTAGTGGTAAACGAGTGGGGGTAGACAAACAAAGAAAATAAGTAATATTATAAAATAGAAGGTAGCGCTCACAGTTCGTTCAAAGTCAGATGAGTAAAAGTTCGTTGACACGGTTCACACCATCACAGCTGATGTTTGTTTACGCACACAATGACATTAATTCGGCCAGTTTTTATAATTGTCCGTTTTGTTATTTTAAAAGTAATTATTTTTACACTTTGTTTTTGTGGATATTTGCCTTCTGTAACACTTAACACTACTATATTTAATATAGTTTATAGAGTAAAATATTATTTTAAGGTCTTAAACACCAGTTAATTTAGAGTTCACGTATTTTTCTTATTTATTCATCGATTTTGTTGCAAATGATTTTCCTGATGATTTATAACACTATGTACTAGGATACGACTTCAAATGTTTTGAGAAATCACTTGAAGTAATTTAAAATAATTTAAGACGTGGAGCTTGGTTAGTACTGTACGCCCTCTAGTGTGGGTAATCTAATTTAGGTGTTTAATAAAGAAAATTATAAGTAATACTGGGGGCGATTCTAGCGTGGCCGCTAAATTTATGATTAAAACTTGACAGGTCTTAAAGTGATGCTGTCTTTTTCCAGCCTATAGGCGGTAACAAAGATAGAAACATTTTTAGACCTGTCAAATTTTAGCCTTAAATTTAGCGGCCACGCTAGGATCGCCCCCATTTTGTTACTACAGTAGAAATAATGTAAAAAGCTACATTATGTTATTTCTTAGAATGACAGCAGTGTGACAAAAAGACGGAGCGATGCGTAAGATATTGGAGAGACAGAGACACGTATCGCTCCAACTTGCTCTTCACTGTCCACAATACTGATTAAATTTTGATTCATGTTATAAATATATGCCTTGTTCCAATGTGATATTGAAAAAAATATTACACTTTGTGGTTATTTATAAATTACCTACACAAAAATAAGTCCAAATAAGTGAAAAGTATTTAAAATTACAAACACTTGTGCTTGTGATTGTACAGGCAGGTAGGTATTTCTCTGAATAAAATTTATCGGGGGCAAATGACACTGGGGGCGTTTGACACGGGGGCATTTGACAATGGGGGCAAATGCCACTAACCCAAATTGATAACGAATATTGAGGTCCATAAACCACACAAGATCTGAAAATTTCAATTTTTTAGAACGTCGCAATCAAAAAATATGGCTTTTTATGTCCTCATCTCCATACATTTATGCAAAAAAGCAAAACCTACAGGGTACTTCCCGTTGACCTAAAATTATGAAATTTGGCAAGAAGCTAGGTCTCACAGTACAAATAAAGGAAAAAGTCTAAAATCATTAAATATTTCAATTTTTCTCACAACTACTTAATAGTAACCAATTAAGGTGAGCTCCCGTTTCAAGAACTTTTCTATAAAAGAGGGGTCAAGTTGGATGGTCGCGGAGTTTTTGAAATCAAAGAGCGAAAGCTTTTAGTATATCATATGGTAGATAGGTCCGGAACCCTTAGAGTGCGAGTCCGACTCGCACTTGGCCGGTTTTTTTTTTCGGAAAAGTTGTTTCATTTCATGAGTAGTCACTGGTCTTACGGAACAAAACCAAGGAACATTCATGCTGTCACAGAATAGGTAATAGTACGGTCAACCGCACATCAGTGAAAACATTAGCAACTCTATTACCATGACACAAGGTCCAAATTGTTTCTACTGACTTGCTGTCGGGTGTACTAGACGCTGTATGCTTTGGTCAAGCAGTTTAGAGATATTAAATTTAAAATAACTCTAGAGTTACATACTCAGATGTTGTTGGAATGAACTTCCTTACCATTATAATGGTGTCGATTCTGGCAGACCCAAGCTAAAACTAAACTAAATTTGACAGCTCTAAAAGTGTTGTTGTCTTTGTTACTCCCTACAGACTAATAAAAGATAGCATCATTTCTAGAACTGTCAAATTTGGTTTAGTTTTAGTTTGAGCATGGGGTCTCATTCCGTACTACGGTTTTTTCGACGGAGTAAATAGCCCGAATTCATTTGGCCCTTTTGTTTCTAATAATTAAACTAAATGTTACTACTAGGTTGGCAGGTGAAGGTGTAAACTATGACATTAATTCAATTTTAACATCCAGATATCAATTTATTCTAAGAGAATACATTATGGAAAAAAATGCCCGAACAATTTTCGGCACAAATTCGTTCTATGACGTGAGGCATCTGTACTAGTATAGTATTATACGAGTAATATCTGTGGTTTGGGTCTGCCAGAATCGACACCAATGTATTTTGTTATAAACACAATTTTCAGGGTTCCGTCCGATACCGAAATGGTAAAGAAAAGGAACCCTTATGGTGCCGCTCTGTCTGTCTGTCCGTCTGTCTGTCACACCTCTATATCTCAGCAACCACTTATGCTATCGACATTAAATTTGAAATAATTTTAGAATATAGTTGCCCAACTTAATTGCATATGAAATTAAAAAAAAAAGTATGATTATTAATGTAAAGGGGGCCAAAATAGGGGGAGCCAAATTTCAAATTGTCGCTACTAGGTCGAGTGGGGTATCATATGAAAGGGCTTTACTTGTACATTTTAAAATATGTTATTGAATTTTTTTTTTTGAGTAAGGAAAAATCTGAATTAATTACAGTTGACAGAGGTTTATGTAAACTTTGCAGCAAAAATAAAACGATCTTTCTAAGTTGCACAGTTTTTTTGAAATCTGCAAAAAACCTTTACAAACAAATTTAGTTTTGCGGTCCTGAAAATGGACTTTATTGCTTTCAAAAATACTATAGGTATATCGGAACCCTCGGCGCGCGAGTCCGACTCGCACTTGACCGGTTTTTTTTTCTTTCACACTGCTGCGTTTGTATCCCTGTTGCTGAACGCTCGGTCCAGGCAATACGTATAACATTGCAGGCTTAGCACAAAAGCCCTACCACCTTCAAACCTTACCAATGTTCTCATCATCATCATTTCAGCCCTTATCTAAGTGGGTTCTGCCTCTTCCTTTTCGCACAACCAGTCCTGTCGCGAAGGTGTCTACAACAGATTTAAGACAATTACTAACTTTAAAAAATCATTTTCCGACAGGCAAAGCGGTAACGCGTTACTTTAAAACTCGTTTTTCAACAAAATTCCTTAGCGAAGGAATTTAGCGAAAATTGCCATAACGGCTGATTTATTACTTCTCAACATACCGGAGCACCCTCCGGAGACAGTTCGGAACACCCTGTTAAAATAACGTTGAAATAACGTCACGTCACGTCATTTGCTATTGATGGGTGGAGGCGGTGGAAAGTTGAATCATTATAGATAATCCGTGTTGAATGAAAAGCCGTCAAGAAAATTGACAGCAAATGTGCTTATAAACCACCTTATATCTGCCGATTAAGAAAAAGGAGAGATATACATGATGTTCAGAAAAGCTGTGTTAAATGTTTTAAATATGAAATTTAAGATTTGCCTCATAGATGGTAGTGTAGATAAATGTAGGGTTTTCTAAAACGTGATAATAAAATGTGTACATGTGTACAGGTTCTGTATAAAATTGATCGTGTGTGTACCTACAATGCAGTACTTACTTTATATAGTAGATGAGTATAATGTTAAGTAAGTAGGGCACCAGGGATAGGTTTGATCATGGTCCTTCGAGCCGAATGTGGACCACCACCCGGTCCCAGTAGTGAGCCAGTGGATGGTCAGGTCAGACGCTGTCGAAAGAGGGCCGCATTTTTGCAGCGGATCGTGCCACACGGAGGGCTGTGTTTCACAGAAGATAAGACCACCAGTTCGCGAGAGCCAGTCCCGCGGGAGAGCTGCCTCTGCAGGAGGACCGCCTCTGTTGGAGGACCGCCTCTGCAGGAGGGCTGCCTCTATTGGAAGGCTGCTCCTGCAGGTGGACCGTCTCTCCGAGAATACCAACCCTGCGAAAGGACCGTCTCTACGGGAGGACCAACCCTGTGGGTAAAAATAATCAATTTCTACCTAATACAACGACAACTACACGAGGGCTAGGACTGATAAAGTGATAATCCCATGAGCATGCATTATTATTTAATTTAATTTTTAATTTGTTATCTTCAATGTTATGGAGAAATCTGAAATAACAATATTTATTATTATTATTAATATTACGAAAAGTCCTTTGTATGGTACAGTCGACACCATCATCATTGCCCTAGCCATATTTCGTTTTGGCCAATGGTTTTTACGGTGTCGACTACCTAACCGAAGAGGGCACTGGTTTTTACACAGAGCGACTGAGATTTGACCTACGCAATCCAGAGGGTAAACTAGACCCAATATGCCAGGCATTGCCAGGTTAGTGGCCAACTTGGCTGTCAGAGTTTTCAAGTCGCCAAAATTCCTCTGACTTGGCTTAATGACTAATTACTATTACTGACAGGTAGCCGGGACCAACGCTTAACGTGTCTTTTAAAGCACGGAAACTCTCTAGCTCTAGTGCCTCTTTGACAGCAGCCGGCTTAGCACGCTGCAGTTGTCAGTTTATCTAGGCCCATAGATTAAAGACTTTAAGCATGGTCACGTTTTTTTGACATCCGAACAGTGCGACACATTTTGAAAGACAAGGACGGCTACATGTATTAGTGTCACAGAAAAATAAGGGTAATAGAAGGAGTATTAAAGAAATAATTTGTCACAAGGTAGTGAAGGCGTCGTTCTATGAATTTGAAGGGTTATTTTGAATATTTCCTAGCGATCATTGATGATGTGACATTAAAATTTGGGACATGTTGGCAGATGTCATCCCATAGTAAAATAAATTAGCAAGGTATCTATTCCGAGCGAAGCAAGGAGGTCCGAAATCTTTGATTAGTGTATAAAGCTATATCTGTCTAAAATATCAAAAACGTAATTTGTTTTGCTAAACATTTTCCACCACTGACATTTCTTCGCGCTTGGAGGTGATAGATTAGATGACATAATTCCTCAAATAAAGTGACAATTCTCCGAGATATATTTTCTCTCGGGCAGCGTGCTAAGGCGGCTGGACGGAGCGATGTGTACAAGATATGGGAGCGACGAGAGACACATGTATCGGTCCGTACTACTCATAGGCAATTAGCTCTGTCCCTGCCAAAGAGATTTGAACCTCGCTGCGCCGTAGCGAGGTTCAAATCTCTTTGGTCCCTGCTGTCTTTCTAATCAAACTTCTTGGACAGTATAGTATAGACTTTAGACAAAATTAACAGGGAAAAGCAGAAACTTTCTTGTGGTCGAACTTCAAACAATAACTTCAATGAAATTGTTTTAAAAACATCATAAGGGCGATAAATGCAGTACTTAAGACTTAATTTCGCATAAAATGTCAACAAAAGGTAGCGAGACGTAAAATTTAACGAAAAATTTTGTTTGATCACTTCAAAACGACTGAAAGCAAAGTTCTAAATTCAAAAGTTCGAAGTTTGCTTGTCGAGTTATTTATGAAGTTGTCTGTTTGCATTTTGATAACAGTGAAAAATTATTTCTTTGCTTGACTTGGCTTGACTGATAAAAATTTTGAAGAAACGAAGTTCTAGCTAGGGCTTGACAATTCGGGATGATGCTTTTATCACTACATAGTATAAAACAAAGTCGCTTCCCGCTGTCTGTCTGTCTGTATGTATGCTTAGATCTTTAAAACCTTGCAACGGATTTTGATGCGGCTTTTTTAATATATAGATTGATTCAAGATGAAGGTTTATATGTATAATACATGCATAATATAGTAGAGAAACACTGCTAATTTTAGAGGTTTCTAATGTGATGTCGTAAATAAACACATTTTTTGCGCTTACATTGCAAACGCTGGCTGAACCGTAAGAGATAGATTAAAATAATGTAATACAGTATTGTACACCTTATAAAGATCTACAAAAAAGTCTGTAATGGTATATATCTATCTCTTAGGGATAACCCACAATAACAATTTTATTATCATAACGGTTGCGGCGGTACCAGCCGACCGGGGTGCCGGCGGCGCGTGCCTACGAGTATAAATAGTGTATTTAGTATCAGCATTTCACCCGTGCGAAGCCGGGGCGGGTCGCTAGTTAACAAATAAATGACAAAACATGTAAACCATGTGAGTACATATTACGTCAGTAGGTGCCTAAGACACGGACAAGTATTAGATAGTCAAGAATAGAACCAACCCGTGGGTGTCGTAAGAGGCGACTAAGGGCTTATGAACAGTAGGATGCAGCAGTATCTTTCTGTGTATTGTACCATCTTAGATACTGCGGTCACCAATAACAGCAGTTGCCAGCTGCAACCTACCTATGGTAAATCCCGTAAATCCCCTCTAAAGTACCACGCGTTTTAGGTGGATATCTGGAGGGAGCTCCCTGTCCTGCTTTTCATAGGATGTTATGAGGTGCCTACCTACGGCGATTAATAAATAGTGAGAAGGACCCAGAAAAAAAAACAGTTATTGATAAATTGCACCTATTCACTTTTCAACGTAGCAAAATCTCTTCAGACGCTGACGAACACGAACATAATTCTTATTTTTTATTATTTTTTTATTCATTTATTTGCTTAAAACATAGTTTAAAAGATCTTAAAATAATATTTACCGTCCTTAAATGTTCTACCACTAATTGGCATGCAAATTTCCAATAACTTAAAACTAAAAAGATATTATTTCCTATTTCATTAAAAAAAATGATAATAAAATTAAAAAACTCATTACCTACTAGCAATAATAAAAAATAAAAAACAACAAAACAATAATCAGAAATTAAGAAATTAAAATTACGCTTCTAAAAATTAAAAATTTGACTAGTTAAAAGTAAATGCACTAAATTAAAGATTGTAAATGACTAGCAATAAACAATAAAATAATTCATAACTAAATAATTTTCTTATCAATTAAATTGTACATAAATTATTAATTACAAAACAAATATTCTCTTCAGTCTTAGAGAACTATCAGCCTGTTTTTTTATTGTTAATGGGCTTGACCTCGATCTAGTCTTGAAGACAGAGATGAGATCGACGATAGAACTTCTTGTCCAGAAGATGCCTATTCACTCGCGACTTGAATAGATTCGGGTTATACGAACTCGGGAACACAGACGCAGGCAGAGAATTCCACTCTTTAGCCGTGCGCATTATAAGTGCGAAAATGCGGAATATCAACCAAGTATAGATGATATCCTGCGGTGCGTCTGGACTCCCGATGGTTACAGGAAGATGTTGAAATAAGCTCGTGGAGCTCTTGAACACACTCTTCGAAGTACAATCTGTAGAAGACCTACTGACATGCAACTTTGCGACGTTAGGCCAGACTGTGAAACTTGATTTTCAGCAGCATAAAGGCCGCCTATAGGGGAGACAAAAAGATTTGCATTTCCTAGGGCCCTCTAATAACTAAATCCGGCCCTGCCATAGATCATAACAGACACAAAGAACCCTTTCATATCAAAGATGAATATTATATAAACATGAATAGGATCATCATAGCTCGCTCTTTGAACTCGACGGCATGGAAAATAGATGTATAGAAATAAAAATCATTCAAGTATACGGGCAACATGATGTAGGGTATTTCACTTACGTACGTATAAACCCATCTCTACCCGTGGGTCGTAAAAGGTGACTAAGGGTTAAAGAACCAGATGATGGGTATAATGAGCCAGATGAAGTATTCAGCATGCTTCTGTGTATCGTATCATCTTACATTCTGCGGTCACCAACAACCGCGGTCCATGGTGCCAGCCGTAACGCTAACAAGCGTGGTGACTATGGTACTTCCCCTCCACACTGTTTCAGCAAAAGCTGGAATTTCAGAAGGAGTTCCCTGTGACGTTCGGAGTGGACGTTTCACTGTATGTCATGATAAAGATAAGGATACAAAAATGTTTGTTAGGGAAAGTTGTAGATTCGTTGACTGAGCACGCCATTTCAGTTTTCGGTACACCGTCCCTTACACACTTTAGAATGTCCATAATTTTTCTTACGATTTCTAAACGTCATAGGAATTTCATAAATTTCCTAAGAATTGTATAATTGCATACATTTCCGGTAACATATACAACTAAATTGTCATCGTAAAATAAATCGTTTTCAGTTTAAATGTGACTAAGCAAGGAAATGTTGATAAGTGAACAAACCAAGAAACGGAAAAAAATAAAAAATCTCTACAGTATTTGCAAAAACTGATTTGATTTGACCCTCTTTGTTTACAGAAAGAGGGTGAAAAGAGGAATGGGAATATCAAGCAATCTGTTTGTATTATGAGATGCATAATAACAATAAAAACAGGGAAAATGCAAACTCGAGAGCACTTAATACAAATTGCTTGGTATTTATGTGGGTTGATAATAAACAGGGGGGAAACGCGATTTGTAGAAATCAAAAAGTTCTGGTTATCATCGTAATGTATTTTTTTGTGGAAATGGCATAAATAAGTCAAAGTCAAAGTTAAAATCGTTTATTCATTGTTGGGTATTAAAATCTCTTAATGACGTCAGCTAAACTACATCGCTTTACAAACAATGTGGCGCCATAGTGGGAAAAAATAAAAATTTGAATAATTTAATATATATATTATATAATAATATTATCCTATCCTTCCTACTAGTCCAATCCTACTAATATTATAAACGCGAAAGTTTGTAAGTATGGATGTTTGTTACTCTTTCACGTAAAAACTACTGATTGGATTTTAATGAAACTTTACAATTATATACCTTATACATCAGAATAACACATAGGCTACAATTTATAAACCTGCGCAGACGAAGTCGCGGGCACCAGCTAGTATATATGTTATAGGCAAACTCCGAAGCTCCGGCGCTCCTAGGTTGGACTGGTCAATCCTCAGGTCAGACTGAATGACTTAGTCAAAGCCCAAACAAATGTAAATTTTCGGCCTTTGACTAAACAATTTTCGTCAAACCTGGGAGAGACTAATTTGGTCAGGCAAACGTCAAAACACAATTTTATTAAATCGGGGTTTGACGAGTCAAACTCCGATATAGGTATGAAGTGTCTGATCTTCGTATATTTGGAAGCATTTTATCATTTAAGCAGCTTTCAAGTCTTAAGAACCGCTTAACTCTGCCAGTTCTGACACCTGATTGGTCAGCTTACGTGATTTTCACTTTTATATTTGAGATGCTTTGAGAGAATGCCGTGTGGCATTAGGCCCGCCTTTTGTACGATGTGCAATAAAGTATAACCTAACCTAAAGAGACATTATGAACCTGTTTAAACATGTTCAGATCAACGTTTGACCGAGTTTTGCAGTCGCTTCTAGGATTGACTAGGCCAAAACCGAAACAGAATAATTTACTTTCGACGTTTGACTGAAAAGTTAGGAGCTCCTGGGTTTGACTAAAAATACTTCAGGCAAAGGGCGAAATTGAAATGTATTTCGGGGATTGCCTGATGGCTTTGGCCAAACCTAGGATAAACCAGTCCTTCCGCGAAGAGACTGTGTATCGGACTTTGACTATAACATATATATAAAACAGCAAGTATAGGTACAAAATAACCTATCTTAGGCTAAATAAGGTCATCGACTTTGAAACCCACATGATACGATAATGGTAACATAACCCAAAACCGCCAAATGACCACTGATTGGACACAGATTGGCCTTTTACAGATTGTACTTCGGAGAGTGTGCTCAAGAGCTCTACGAGCTTATTCCACCATCTCCCTTCTACCATCGGGAGTCCAGACGCACCGCAGGATATCACCTATACTTGGTTGATATTCCGCACATTCGCACAAAGCGCTTTGAAACAACTTTTATAATGCGCACGGCTAAGAGTGGAATTCTCTTCCTGCGTGTGTTCCCGAGTTCACGCGAATCTATTCAAGTCGCGTCAATCTATTCATGTAAAAAAGATTCTTATGAATTGTAACCATTTGTTATAAATAAATTTTTCATTTTCATTTTTCATTTTCGTGATTAGGTTTCTTCTGGGCATGCTCGTTCCATCGTCGACCTCATCTCTGTCCTCAAGACTAGATCGAATTCAAGAATAAGTTCAATGACAGTAAAAAACCGGCCAAGTGCGAGTCGGACTCGCGCACCGAGGGTTCCGTACCACCACATAATCATAATTGTATTAGTTGAAATTTCAGTAAGTTAATGTGCTAGATTTTTTGAGTCCGACACGCGCTTGACCAAATTTTATTATTTGTTGTTATTTTATAGCTTATGCACTATAAACATACCAATTTTCAAGTTTGTAAGTGTTCCCGTTTTTAAATAGAACTAAAACAAAAATAGCCTCAGCGACCATCCAACTTGACCCCTCTCTTATATGAATGTTCTTGAAACGGGAGCTCACCACAATTGGTTACCATTAGATGTGAGAAAAGTTGTAATATTTAATGATTTCAGACTTTTCCCATTATTTGTACTATGAGACCTAGCTTCTTGCCAAATTTCATAATTTTAGGTCAACGGGAAGTACCCTGTAGGTTTTGCATTTTTGAATAAATGTATGGAGATGAGGACATAAAATGCCATATCTTTTGATTGCGTCGTTGTAAAAAATTGAAATTTTCAGATCTTGTGTGGTTTATGGATCCTAATATATGGTATTAATTTCAACCTGATACCTTTACCCGTTCGTGAGATAAAGGGTCTTGACAGACAGACAGACAGACGGACAACAAAGTGATCCTATAAGGGATCCGTTTTTTTCTTTTGAGGTACGGAACCCTAAAAAGTTGCTTTATTATAAACTATTTCAATTATTTTTTTTTTTTTCGATGAAACAATAAAACTGTAGACACTAGTATAACCAGTCCTTTTGGAGAAGTACCAACCCCTTGCCTATTTCTGCCGTAAAGTAGTAGTGTTTACACTACTGCGTTTTGGTTTGAAGTAGAAGGGAGCCAACATTACCAGCACATGAGACATTCCATCCTATTTCTCAGAATGGGCAACACATTTATTATTATTATTAAATTCTTTTTTGTACAAATATTTACAAAAACTTGATTATGAACTATGATTACAAAGGTAAGCTTATCTCTATAAGAGATCTCTTGCAGCCAACCTATCTGGCGTGAAAGCAAGTCATCACAGCGGGCACAAGAATGTGCATTTATAAATTGTAAAAAAAAAAAAAAACTAATTAAAGCCCACGTCACACAGAGCGGTACAAGCGGTAAAGCGATCCGGGGGCGGACCTGCGGGGAGCGAAAGTGTTCCGGGACCGGTCACACAGAGGTACCGCGCGGAAACCGCGGCGGGACAGCGGGGCGGTAGCGGTCGGTGTGACATTATTTATCTGTGATTATTCAAAAGACGAAAATCCTTTGCTCTAAACAAAAAACCAAACTGATAACCTAAATAAAAGTCTGCGCAAAGCCGCAAAACCGCTGCCGCCCTGTAAGACGGGTTGCATTGAACGCAATGGAATACAGCGCCCGTTCCGCCGAAAGTACGGCCCCGCGCCGCGCCCGGTCCGCGGGGTTGTACTAGGGGCCCGGCGGCCGCACCCGCGCCGCGACCGCTTTCAATGTGACAGGGTGCATAAGAACTCATACTTTACAAAAAAATACCGGCCCCGGAACGCTTCCGCAACCGCCTCAGTGTGACTTGGGAAGATATAGACTAACGTATATATATATACATACTTACAATAAAAAAAAACTATATTATAAATGTAAAATTTTGCCAATCATAAGACAGTGCGTGTACTAAGGGCTATGGTGACCACTTACAATCAGGTGGCTCACTTATTTGTTTGTCCACTTGTAACATAAAAAAAATTCGATCAGTCATCGTGGCCGAAACCGTTCGGATAGAATATTCTGTTTAAAAATCACTAAAATCGAACCTCACTTCCATATCCGCCCAAACGTTCATGACGAATTCTCAAACAGATTTCGAACCAGATAGATGAATCGTCCGAGATTCAGCTGAACTTTTTACCCCGAATCGAAAATTCATTTCCGATGCGAATGAAATAAAGCTAAAACGGGACAGCAATATCTCCATTTACTGCGATAAATAATACGTCGTAAACAGGGCCGTCTTAGACCATGCTGGGGGCTACATAATATTATAAAGTCCCCCGGTGTGTTTTTTTGACGTGCATCCATCCATAATTTTCATTTGTGATCGCTAATCTCAGAAACTACTATATGGATTTTGATACAGTTCCATTAATAGGTACACTGATTCACGAGGAAGGTTTTTGTCTATAATTTTGAAATATTCACTGCAAATTGACTGAACTGTGATGATGTTTGTCGATTCAAAAAAAGTGACTGTCGAGAGATTTCCTGGCGTGTGCTGCGTAAACCGTTTGAGTTATAAGAAATTGATGTATAAAAGAATTGTTACTCTTCAAATGTCCTTAAAAAAATTTGCGACAGTATACGAGTATCCTAAATCAACCAACTTTTTAAACATATTTATTTGCGATAGTACAGGTAGTTGCTTCTTGATTCTGTAGCTCATTGATGAATGCGTAGAACGTAAGGTCCGAGTTTTTTTAGGAACCTCGCATATTTTCTAAAAAAATTGCAATTCACGAGTGAAGCCGGGGCGGGGCGCTAGTTCATTATATTTAATAATCAAACACTACTCCATATTTAAAGCCAGTGCCCTCGTCAAATCACCTAGATTAGCCGACTCCGTAAAACCTATTGGCAAAAACGGAATAAGGCCAGGGAAAAGAATGAAACACTACTCCATATTAGTTCTTTTCGTTCCCTGGTCCCTACCCTGGTCGTAAGACAGAGATGGCACGACAATGGGTGCTGACAATGGACCGTCTTATGATAAAGGAACGAATATCTGAGCAATGACCACTTCCTGTGGTGAATGAGTCTCTCAATCGACGTAATGTCGTAGATAGTAGATAAGTAGGTACTTCCATTAAAACAGACAGTAGACAAGTACAGCTTTTAAAGTAGGGCCAACATAAGAAGTCAAACCGCCCTTAGTATCATTTGTGTTTTGTTTTGTATAAGTGTACTTAATTTTTTTTTACTTTTCGGTATTCGCGAAATAAATACAACATACTACGAGTTCACAAATTGCATCAGTGCTCAGCTTCCGCGTCGTTTACTACAACATAAGGGTGGTCGCACACTATTCCTTCATAAATCTCATATGATGTGGCCTCGTGTGAGACAGATGTTCCTGCCATTAGGGCAGCAATATCGCTGACGGACTAATATAACAGTGACTTAAGGACTGGTACAGTCAACAGCGCATCAGGCTTGCTTGACACATTAAAATATGTACCGTTCCGTTCTGATTTCAATAGCCGTAGGAACTAAATAGACTGTTTAATTACGTTGGATGTAATATTGAGGTTCCCATCTCCACCCGTGTCTTAAGAAGTAAGGGTTAATGAACAAAAGGATGGGCAGCAGATCTTTCTTACTGCGGTCACCAACAACAGCGGTCGCCAGCTACAATGCTTACAAGCGTGGTGGCTATGGTAAATACCGTCCTAATTGCCACGCGTTTTTGCTAAAAACCTGGAGGGAGCTTCCTGTCCTTCATTGGACGTTTCATGGGATGTTATTAATGAATAAAAATATTTATGTTGGCTGTGGGCAGGGCACATCGCAAGATGAACCGATGGCCGATGGCGCGTAAAGGTTCTAGAGTGGCTACCATGTACCGGAAGACGAAGCGTAGGCAGGCACCACACTAGGAGGACCGACGATCTGGTGGCGGTCGCGGGAAGACACTGGATGCGAGCAGCGCAGGACCGGTCGTCATGGAGATCTTTAGGGGAAGCCTATGTCCAGCTGTGGACGTCTCTCGGCTGCTGTGATGAATATTAATGGCCTGGCTTGTGTATGTTGCAGGCAAATAGTATATTTGTCGCTTTACAAACGGCCAGCAATGGTGCATTTTAGGTTAGTTAGCTAAGGCAAACTTAACCCATTCGGGATCGGTTATGTTTGGTCAGATTCAGATAATTTTATTAAATGTAGATTTTTTACAGAATACTTATTGAATTTCATGCAGAATACAATGCAAATAGAGCGAGTCTACACCGTTTCGGATTGTGCTATGGCAGCGTAAAAGAAGCGGCAAGAAACCACTGCAGCACGGCCTACTTTAAGAATCGTATTTTTACAATGTGTTTCTAATATCAGAGCACCATACCTCTTTGTCATTGATATAGTCATTTAATCTATAGTACGCTTAATACATTGTTTAATTTTTCTCTCCGGTAATTGCACTACATTGTCAGGTATTTTGTTGTAGTATCGTACATAGACCTTACCGTACATAGACTTTTGGTAATCTAGTATATGGTTGATCAAGTTTGTATTTATTTTTAGTATTAAAGTAAAGTAAAGGTCAGACTTTAATCCTTTAAACATGCATTATTTTTACATAGACGAGTATGTTTATCTATTGTTAACCCTGTCTGGAGTCGCAATGCAATCATAGTTTAAAGCCACGATCACACCTTTCCTAATTCAGAAATTATTCGGCATACATTGCTCGTTGAAATAAGGATATTGCAGTTAACATAACCAAGCCTCCCAGCAATCTATGCCGAATTAGTCCTTGAATTCTGTTAGGTGTGATCGTGGCTTTAGTGCTGTACGGTCAACCGCTTGTCGGTAGAAACTTTTTCAACTCTATTACCCCGCCATAAGGTCCATAAGTGTTTCTATTGATGTGCGGCCGTGTGTACAAATGACGTCACGTCACCAACATTGGTGCAAGGCAAATCGATGGCCGTCCAATTTGTCAAAGTCAGAATTGTTTGTACCTATAAACGTAGTTTTCGAGTTAAAGGTAACTAAGGGTGGTAATAATAAATCCCTCTTAAGTGTGCGATTGCTCTTAAGATGTCCTTTAAGCAAACAAATTATACATCTTAAGTGGAATCTCAGACTTAAGAGGGATTTATCGATACGACGACCCTAAGATACAGGGGTGCTCTTCTGTAGACCACCAAACTCATCTCACAATTCCCTTTATACCTCATTTGTATAAAAAAGAGTGTGTCAACCCTGAAGTGAAGAGAATCTGCTTATAAAAATTAGCAACTGTTCCCAAGGTACAGTCAAGAGCACGTCAAGGTTGACTTCAGAATAATTCATTTATTCATAAAATAATATAACATGACAGTCCAGGACCAAAGCGATCTAAATAATGACATCGTCGCTTCGCTAACTTGACACACTGAAGTTTGTATTGCCGTAGGAGCTACACTCGCGTTGCAAGTGTCAAGCTCGTCCTGCTCTTGGCTGTACATAGGTAGATATTGGCTGGCTGGCTGTACTCGAATATTACATCCTTCACGGTTGATATGTCGTAGGCCGAAAGTTGAATTGGGCCGATCGAGATCTGCCTGGGCACATCACGATACGCCGGCATTTCTTGATTTGCCTATCTAATACCCGCCATATCGTTCAAAGCATAATAGTGGACAATGTACAAAGCTCATACTGAAAGAAAGCCGCAAATCGATGTACGGGATTGCCGTTTGGTACACAGGTACTTTAGGTTACAACAATATTTTTTTCCGGCAGCTCTTAAAAATACTCCCGGGGTGGGGGCAGCTATGGCGTCATCAATTTTTTGTATGGGATTTGATTTTTTTTTTCTTTAGAAAGTTATCGTGTGTGATATCAAATGAAAGGGCTTCTTATGCCGGTTCCAAAAATATACTACACCATGACTTTTCGGACACCAGTTTTGTAAAAACCATAGAAATATTTTGTAAACATACCAAGTTTGGGCTCCTCCAGGCAGGAGACTGCTTAGTAAGTTTTAGTAGAACATACGCGAAATGTCTCGTAATATACCTACTCATGTCTAACGTCAAGAAGGCAATTTTTAAAATATTAATATTTACAAATTTTTTTTTTCTTTAGCAAAAAGTTAGACATTTTTTTTTTTATTTATTGTTCAAAACAATTTACAAAAACATAGGTAGTTTTTAATCACACCTCTAAAAAAACCTGTAAGGGTTTATCTAAGCGATGAGTGGTTGCTTACTCACTCACTAACATAAATTATAATAGGTACTGTGACCAATCATTCACGCAGGAAGCGATCTCTTAAAAATTTTTTACATTCTTTTGCATTCACAAGCATTTCGTCATGTAAATCACATGAGATATTATTTAAAATTTCAGGTAGTAGGTATTTCCACGTTCTCATACCGTAGACATTATTACACCTCGGTAAGTTGTATGTAGGTAGATAGTCTATGTTACGCAATTGGCTGGATCTACTAGCTTTGGTCAACGTTTTTACATTCTCAAAATTGTCTAGGATAATAGACATACGTGATTTATTAAAAACTGATATTACCTTACAGTGCTTAAACAATCCAGGCTCATTATCTCTAAATTTATTTTTAATATTTTTAGATACAATAGTTTTAAGCATAGTTACTTGTAGTTTGTAAATATTATTTAGGTATGTCTTATAGGAGCGTCCATAGCTGCTAATACCGTAACTAATTAAAGAGTCTGCTAATGATAAATACAACATTCTCAATATTTCAAATGGCAACTTATATTTTAATATAGCTAATTTCGCATTGATTGACCTAAGTTTATTACACAAATTGTCGATGTGAGGTCCCCAGTGAAAGTTCTTGTCTATAATTAGACCTAAGTAGGTATGTTGATCTACTAACTGAAGTGCCTCACACTGACACGAGGCGGGCTGATCATGCATGCATTGGTGATCATGCGCAATTATAGTGGGTATGTACGTACATTTAGTGTAAGGGGAACGTAAACGGATGACTTTTGTTTTGCTTGCATTTATGACCAATCCAGCATCATGAGCCCACCTACATAAGACGTCAAAATTTTGTTGCATGTTTTTTTCCGCTTCCTGTATATTTTTACTATGGGTCACTAAACATGTATCGTCGGCAAACTGATACACGCCGCATTTTTCAAAAATATTACTCATATCGTTTACATAAACCAGATATTCAGTAGGCCCAAGGATTGATCCTTGGGCCGTGCCTTGTGTAGTAGGTATTATGTCACTTAGACTGTTACCTATGCGTACAGTTGTTTGACGATTAGTGTGATAGTCCTGAAACCATTTTAACAAGGGACCCTGAATACCATTTTGTTCTAGCTTAGAAAAAAGAGTTTTATTCTGAAGAGTATCGAAAGCTTTACTGAAATCGATGAGGACAACGAGAACCTGACCTGAACATACTCGTATCTCTGTACCTGTGTACCAAACAGCAATCCTGTACATCGAAATGCGCTATTATCTTTTGTAGGCGGACCACTATAACGTTTGACGATTTGCCCGGCCATGCTTGGGCAAATCGATTCTGTAGGTTGACCAACGTAGAAGCAAATAAATTGAAGTCTAGATAATAATTATTTTACTAGATAATAAAACCTAACCTAATCTACACATAAAACCTAACCTAAATACACAGCTAACAGAGTGCAAACAGCGCCACAATTTTACTAGATAATAAAACCTAACCTAACTAACTTAACCTAACACACAGCTAAAGCGCAAACAGCGCCACAAGCGTCGCGAAACCGAACTACATAACGATGCGCCCAGCCATATCTCGATGTGCCCAGCCATAATTATCTCGATTTGCTCAGCCATATCTCGATGTGGCCAAGTGACTAGTACGACAAATCGACAAATAGGTTGCACATCATGAAATAATAGGCCGGATCACGAAATTCCGGCACATCGTGATGTGACCAGGCAGATCTCAATCGGCCCAGTTCAACGATTGGCCTACGACAGATATATCTTTTCTTACACGTTGTATATTATCTCTGATACCCATCGTACGGTTTAGGATCACATGACCTTGTTTGAAATGTCCCTTTAGAAACTCCATTTGTCTCTGTTACAGTCAGAACTCATAACCAGTCAAATCTACTTTTGACTGCAAAAATGAATGAATGAATGAATAAATTCTTTATTGCACACATAAACATAAGAACACACAAAGAATAACACTTAAGGTTAAAAATATATTATGATTGGTTATAAGTTTTGACTGTGACATAATCAATCCATAGGAGTTCTAATTTTTTATCTTTATTTTGACCTAATTTCCTTAGAAAAAGTAGTTCAGTTTCAAGGGTAGAGTCGAATTATTCGGGGTATTCATGCCCTTTTTGTAAAACTTTGTACAAAACCACCAATGTCTATTTTTTTTTTATGTCACAAGTGGGCAAACGAGCAGGTGGGCCACCTGATGGTAAGTGGTCACCACCGCCCATGACACCTGTCGTATTAGTGAAATAATTTGACACGAATAAGACAGCAAAGCGCGTTATGCACCCTGAGAACTAAGATGGCATGTCTCGTGTGCCGGTAATTTCACTGGCTCCCTTACCCTTTAAAACAATACACAGCAGTGCAAACACTGCTGCGTTACGGCAGACAAAGGCAAGGGGGTGGTACTTCCCCTGACGGACTTTGCACAAAAGCCTTACCACCTACAAATATCTCATTGAATAGATATTGTTCGACATGAAGATTGTTTTACTTAGAAATAAGCCCAGCTTAGGACCTTCTTACATAAATTGAAGCAAATTAATTAAATGGATGTTACATGTCTCACATACAAATACTCGTATAACCTTATTGTACATACATACATTTACGGTAAATACAAGGTGTAACAGAAAGGGTATATCAACCCTAAAGGATGTGATTCTGCCCATGAAACTGAACAACTTTCCCCAAGGAACATAGGCCGAAATACGAAAAAAAATTGTACTTCCCATACGAAATGCGGTATTAGCTGATTCAGTTTCTATGTCCCACCTCACAGCATCAAGCCCTTGGAGGATCAAGCCCCACAATATGCTCGCTAAAGGATCTGTACAAGGCCAGACCAAATGCCATCTGCGTTGCCGAATACTGGTTTAAAAAAGTAAAAAAAAAAAAGTAAAAAAAAAAAGAAAAAAAAAAGAGTATAAGTGTTGCCATCGACACGATAGAAGAAGAAGAAGTTTCTATGGAAGGTCAAAATTTTCTTTTGTATTTCGCCCTATGCTCTTTAAGGAAAGTTGTTCAGTTTTATGGGTATCTATTACGGGCGAAGCTAGGAGTTCCGAAATCTTTGCCGAAGAATAAATTCAGATTTAATTATTCATTACTAGCGGCCCCCCCAGGCTTCGCATGTGGGTTGTAAAAACTCTCTCTCATTAGTCCAGTCAATCTACGAAAGTTTGTATTGAGAGGCATTTTTGGGGATAATTTATTAATTACCAGTAAAAACCTTTAAAAAATTTAAAACCGCAATAATCTCCGACATAACGTTGATATTCTTTAAACCAGTGTATGAACTCAACCAGTATAATATTTACCATGTAGCACAGGTCAGCTTATACTGGTAATTTTACAAAAAAATGCGTTTTTATAAAATTGCCGGATTTAATTATTTACAGCTTCAAATAGGCTATATTACAATTCAAAATTTATATTTATAAATGGGCATTTAATGCAGCCTCATATCGTAGATTGACTGGACTATCAAAAGCCACGTTTATTACTGAATAGATCGATAAACATTAACAGTCCAGTCAATATGCACTAAATATTAAAAAAAAATAGATTAAAACTTCCTTGTGAATTAGTCTACTTACGAGTATTAGTGATAACGGAATCAAAATGCATACAGTAGATTCTCAAATTTTCATGCTGAGAGAGACCGGATGGATCGATGTGTCGTCATGTCCGTCTGACTGTCTGTCCGTCCGCGGCTTGGCTCAAAGACCCGTAGTACTAGAAAGCTGTAAGTATGCATATACAGCGTATATCACGTGTGGTGCCGGCAAAGAATAGTACCAACCCATACATACCTGTGGGTGTCGTAAGAGGCGACTAAGAGTTATAACCTGGAGGATGGGCAGCAGCATCCTCCTTTGTATCTTACATCTTACTTACTACGGTCACCTACAACCGCGGTCCACGGTGCCAGCCGTAACGCTAACAAGCGAGGTGACTATGGTACTTCCCCTCTACATTCTTCCAGCAAAAGCTAGAATTCTGGAGGGAGCTCCCTGTCCTGTAGTGGACGTTTCATGGGATGTTATGATGATACAGCGTATAACGGAAAGGTCTGGTACACACGACCGCACATCAGTAGAAACACTTTTGGACCTTATGACGTGGTAATAGAGTTGAAAAAGTTTCTACCGACAAGCGGTTGACCGTACTACTGAAGGCTGTGAATCTGTCCATGAAACTGAGCAACTTTTCCCAAGGAACATAGGTCAAAATACTAAAAACCAAATTTGACCTCCCATACAAAATGCGCTGTCAGCTGATGCAGTTTGTATGGTAGGTCAAAATTGATTTTGTTCTGTGACCTTTGTTCCTTGGGAAATGTTGTTCAGTTTCATTGGCAGATTCACACCCTTCAGTATTATCACTTGGTCGATATTTCAGTTTTTAACACACCTTTCTAAAACCTTTTATAATACTTATGTAAAAACCTCCTGTTTCTGCTCAGCAAAGTCCGCTAAGCAAAAAAAATACAGTGAAAATAATCCTCTATTCCGAGTTTTCATGTTAGCTCAACTAATACGGTTTCCCTCCGGGAATCGAATTTGCATTTTGTTCGTTGTTATTGGGACTGTGTCTGGCTCAGAATATATACTGTAAGTATTGAATTCCAACTGACAAAAATGCCCTCCAATTTGTAGTAATTATGTTTACGTAGTAACTATTATTATAATCTGTGCTTTTGCGAGCAGAGATGTTAATATGTTGGAAAGAATAAGACAATATAATGTAGGTTTCCCATTTGATCTTATTGAAGACGTTAGGCCAGGTTTGCACTGCAGGTAGCTTGCTTAGCACCTGATGTCTAGTGCACATTATGTTGTCATCTCGCTAGGACAACACGGTGGCCTGCGTAGTTTGGAGCCTACACTCATTTGTGTAGTGGCCTATTCTCACCAACGGGCTCAGCATGTTGCCCGAGAGAAAATATATCTCGGAGAAATGTAACTTTATTTGAGAAATTATGTCATCTAATCTATCACCTCTAAACGAGAAGAAATGTCAGTGGAAGAAAATCATCATCATCATAATCATCATAATCTTTATTTGCGTCAAATATGGTAATATATACAGATGTAAAACTAGAATAGGTCTCTCATACTTCACCAAAATATTTGGCATGCAAATGTAAGTACATTGAAATTGTCAATATAAAATAATAAACCAAAAATTACAATGTCCTATGATGTCTTAAGTTCTAAAAATTCCTTAACATTATAAAAACTATGCCCAATAAGCCACTTATACAAACTTTTTTTGAAATATCTAAGAGGTAGGTCCTTTATACATTTAGGAAGTTTATTATAAATTGTACGTGACATGACTAGACAACTTTTATGGTACACCATTGTCCTTGGAATTTGGTCTAAGAGTAGTTTGTCTACATTTCTTCGATTACGTGGATTTACGCTCCCCGCCGTAGTGAACAAATTAATATTTTGTTTTACAAATACACTGACATCGAAAATGTACAGTGAGGGCAGTGGTAGGATACCCAATTTCCTAAAGTAAGGTTTACATGATTCATACGGCGGTAGATTACATATTGCTCGTATACATTTTTTTTGTGCGATAAAGGCTCTATTGACGTCCGTGCTGTTACCCCAAATTATCAATCCATAACGGAGAATTGAACCAACATACGCATGGTACGCAGTTATTGCAGTTTTCTGAGACGTGACATTTTTAACCCGCTTAAGGGCATAAACAAACTTATTTACTCTACCGCATACCATTTTAACTTGAGCTTTCCAATCGAGGCGGTCATCAACAGTTATACCCAAAAACTTAGTTGTTATTACCCTTTCTATTTTTGTATTTTCAAAATTTATGTTTAAGTTCATTCCATTAGTTCTAAATTTGTTAAATTGTATATAATTAGTTTTAGTTAAGTTAACTTTCAATTCATTCATGTCAAGCCAGTTAATTATTAGTTTTATAGTATTATTAATGTCAATTTGATGATCCGGAAGCGTATTATTTTTAATGTCAGAAGAAATTACTATTGATATGTCATCAGCAAAAAGAAAACATTTATGATTTATAACTTTTGGTATGTCATTTACATATAATAAGAAGAGCAAAGGGCCTAGCACGCTGCCTTGGGGTACACCGCATTTATTAATCTTAACTTTGGAAGGATAAGGTAATAATTCACTATTTTCATTTAACATTGTTATAACCACACGTTGCTCTCGATCTTTGATATAAGAAGACAACCAGTCCAGTGCAGGCCCTCGTATACCCATAGCCTCCAATTTCTCTAATAAAATATTATGAGACACCAGGTCAAAAGCCTTGGATAAGTCTAGAAATAATGCAGTCGTTAAGTTCTTCATATTGATATTTTTAAGAATTTCAGACATAAGAGAATACATAGCTAAAGTGGTTGATTTGTTCTTTTGGAAACCGAATTGTTCCGGCGATATTAAATTAAATTTACTGCAATATTGACTTAGACGTCTACTCATACATTTTTCGAATATTTTTGAGAATATAGGTATAAGTGTAATAGGCCTATAATTATTTATATCCTCTTTACTTCCTTTTCTTTTATGTATAGGTTTAACAACACTGATTTTTAATGCACTAGGAAAAGTTCCTTCTAAAAATGACAAATTTATTAGATGAGTTAACACACTTATCAACTCGTTAGCACAAGCCTTCACAACCTTCGTGCAGATCTCGTCATAACCTTCTGAGCGGGTATTGTTTAGAGACTTGATTGCATTTTTTACTTCTAACTCTGAGACTGGTGTGAGAAAGAATGAGTGTAACAACTTGGTTTTTGGTTTCAAAGTAGTTGACGAGTTGATCCTATTTAGATTTGAAGTATTTATAAAGTGGTTATTTAGAATATTGGCGATATTGTTTGGATCATCATAAGTACTATTTTCATACTGGATTCTTACTATATTATTGTCTAAATTTGAATTCGACGTTTCATCTTTTATAATGGTCCATGAAGCTCTACCTTTATTTTTACTGTTGACTATAAACTTAGTATTTGCGTTTCTTTGTAGGCTGTAGATGCATCTCTTTAAAATTTTTGTATAACTATAGAATTTATTTTTTGAAAAAGGTGTTTTGTGTGTATAGTATTTGAATTGGAGTTGCCGTTTTGTTTGGCAGCTCTTTTTTATTCCTTTACTGATCCATCTCCGTTTATTATTATTACTATTATTTATTCTAATTTTTAACAATGGAAAACACATCCTGTAGAACAATGTAAAATTTTCATGAAAAATATTAAAACTGGCATTGACGTCCTTTTCAAGATATACCTCGCTCCACGATAGATTATTTAAGCAGTTCTGGAACTTGGAGATATTTTCACTGGAATAATCTCTTTTATACACAGTATACGTCAACGTTTTCAGTTTTTTTGCATTTACCGGAAAGCTAAGCAGTTGTGCTGTTTCGTGGTCAGACAATTGTAGTGGTAGAATAGTAGCTGTTGCATTCGTAATATTGCTTATAATGTGGTCTATACAAGACTGCCTGCGCGTGGGTTTGTCAATATGCATAGTGAGGTCATAGTTTAGAGTAAGTTCATTCAAATAAGTTGTTATATTTCCTGGCTTAAGCGTATTGATATTTAAATCTCCAATAACTATAATGTTTTTCTTATATTTATATTTATTAAAGATGTCATACAAGACACTATCTAGTTTACTTAGGAAC
This sequence comes from Athrips mouffetella, assembly GCA_947532105.1. NCBI lineage: Eukaryota > Metazoa > Arthropoda > Insecta > Lepidoptera > Gelechiidae > Athrips > Athrips mouffetella. Next base: position 2,361,706 of record OX383976.1, on the reverse strand, counting down.
ACATTTGCGTTCGAAGCTGGTGTTCTGTAAACACATAAAATAATTAAATTAGCGGTGGTTATTTCAGCCCCACAACATTCAAAAGAATTTGGAATGGCATGTTCATTTATAAAGGAAACTTCTTTGGCCGACAGATCTTTTCTCACGAGTATGCAAGTGCCACCCCTGTTTTGTTCTCTACAGAAACTAGAGATAAGAGTAAAATCATTAATTTTTATATAATTTTCGTTGCCCTTTTTAACAAATGTTTCAGATAAACAGATTACATCAGGTTTATTGTTATGTTGTTCCAATTCCTGTATTGTAATCTCTAGTATTTCTTTTTTTGATAATATACTTGCAATATTTTGATGCAACACTCTAAACTGTGATTCTTTTATCCCTGCTTCATGAACGAAAAAAAATATTTTCTTCATTATGAGATGAGAGAGAATTAACATTTGACCGATTTAAGTCACAAGTCGCGGGAATATCATTAGAGCCTTTCGTACGTAAGTTTGTGCGGTTAGAACTATAGGTAAAATAATAAGGTATTGTACCTTTTATAGGTTTAAGACTGTCTTTGGATTCCGTCACATTCCGCAGCACCAATTTTTTTAATTCATTCATGTCTAGATATTTACGACTATAATCTATGTAATCAATAACATAATTAATTTTTTGACAAATATCAAATGTTTTACATTTGTATGATAAATCAATGAAGTGACAATGTTCAAACTGATTGCATACATATTCTAATTCATAATTGAGCTTCTCTTCATTCAAATATTTATTTGATGTCACGCTTAAGACTATAACAGGACACAGAGAGAAGTCTGTTAAAAAAGTACGGAGCTCTGATAATAATGTCATCGGATTTCTATCATTTTCACCAACACAGATCACCAGTTTATCCGTGTCTTTAGGTTCGATTCGTCGACAGTCATTTAGTAGGCAGTGGGCAAAGGCCGATGGTTTAGTGTGCCCTACAACTTCATAATGCTCATATTTTTTGTTTTCTCTGGTATTCTTTATAGTGGAAGCTAAACCAATACACTTCTGTGTGCCATAGATCCATATTTTACCAAAAGCTTTATTTTTATCCGTGTCATCTTTTTGAGTGTGTACTTCCTGAAAATTATCGTGTTCAGTTGCATTAGATTTATTTTTCATTAGTAGTGGAGGAAGTTGATTTCCAGTTTCAGATTCAGCTTGTGTTTGATACTGTTGTGGCGGTTCCTTAGTCAACATTAATTCCACTGCGTCTGGAGAGTTCAATACATTAGAGAAATTTAAATTCTTTTTTAGTTTAGATTTCTTTATTTCTCTGGGATTATTAGGAGTCGATCGACATATAACCCTAAGATTTTCAATTTCTTTTTGCAGTTGAGCTATATTCTTTTTCAGGGTACCATTTTCTTCAATCAAATCATCTATTGCATTTTCAGCAGATTCTAACTCGGCCTGAAGTTGTGCATTTTTTTCCGTCATAATCTCTAAGTCGTGGCAATAGTTTAATTGTTCTGGACAGCTTCGGTGTAAAATGCTACGCTCTAGCGAAAGTGTATCACCAACTTCTTCTTCATCTTCACACAGCGACTCAAAAGAGTTTTCAGTGGGGACATTAACAATGATTTTGTTTCGAGTAGATACAGAGTCTTTTGGTGACTCATGATTGTCATCATCGCTTGTAGTCGAACTATTTAGAGTCACACTGGTCAGAGGTACGTCTGATCCCGACGCATTCTGAGAAACATCGTTAGTTGGCATTTCTTTAGTATTTTTATTTAATTTTCCGGTCCCATTTTTGGTATTTCTCCAGCATGCATCACATTTCCAATTACTTTTGTTGTCATGGGTCATTATACGAAATCTTGGTGACGAAACAGAAGTGCAATCTAAATGAAAACATTTATTGCAATTTGTACAAGTAAGAATAAGTCGTGTTATAATTTTTTGTTTGCATTTGGCGCATTCTTTTGCCATCTCGTAACCGCACAAGGATTTTTTTCACACTAGTTGTCTAGTCGCAGTGAGAAAATTTTGTAACTTCTTAATAGATGGCGTTCTATACAGCATGTGTATTTTTGTATAATGGCAACATTTATCTAAACGTCAATGTCAGACGTCAACGTCAATTGTCCACCCACACAAACAAACAGCTGACAGCTGTGTGTTGCGTTGCGCATGCTCCGTCCGTGCACCGGTTTTCTTTTATTTTAATTTAAAATCAGTGAATAACGACCAGTTAACGACAAAATATTTCTTTAATTTGGTCAAATATGTCTTCAAATAACCGTTTGTTGCTACGTGAATTACTGCATTCTTTGCATAAAGTTCACAGCTGTACTCCTAGTATGATTTCAGGTAAGTGTAATGTAAATTAAGATCTCCTTTGCAGGTTTCAAATTCGTAAGCAGGTTTGTTTACATCTGATCGGGGCACCAACCGTTTCTCCTCTTTTGATGTGCTAGGTCTCTCCTTATAATTTTTGCCCTTGTTGCCATGTATTTCTGTAGACAGCTCACTCAGTTCATTTTAATAATAGTAAGAATTGCAAAAGCGATAGAAAAACACAATATCAAATGCTCGAAGTTTACGATGCCATAACACAACAAATACTAGGTATTTAACAAAACTAACAACTTTTCGCACTTTGATTAACACTACACTACACACAAAAATGCTTTAGTTTACGATTAGAATGTAATTTGTATTTTTCCAATTAAACATAACATGGACTCGTTCTGACTGTTTGCAAATCCACAAATTATGTTTTTGATATTTTAGACAGAGATAGATTTATACACGAATACATGTAGCCGTCCTTGTCTTTCAAAATGCTTGGCACTGCTAAGCTGTCAAAAAACTTGGCCATGTTTAGGTAGTAGCCAATTTAGGTACATTGGCAACACTGGTTCTTTAATCTATGGGCCTAAATAAACTGACAACTGCATAGTGCTGTGCCGACAAGTGGCTAGCCAGGCGACAAGTCTGCTGTGCGAAAATTTCCAGATATTTTTATGTTAAACACAAAGAGTGTAAGGGTCGGGTTTCCGAAAACTGAAAGGGCATGATCGATCAGTCAATGTAACTGAACAACTTTCAGTCAATACTTTCAGGAAATGGAAAAAGAAATCGGCCTCTCTCTGTTTGTATGGAGAAGCCGATTTTTTGTAAATTTCCATAAGGTTTTATTCACTAAAAGTTGTCCAGTAACGTTGACTAATCATGCATGCCCTTTCAGTTCTTGAAAATATGTCCGTTACATACTGGAATATCCAGGTGCCTCACTAGGCTCTAGCTAGGCGATAAGCAAGCCGCCTGGAGTGCGGACATAGCCTAATAAATTTTACCAAGCAAGTTTGAGATCTTTCTTTTATAAAAATAGTCCAGCTTCTATGAAATTAGTCCTTGTTCAGAGTTGACAGATCATTCGCTCCGTATATTTGTCTGTGGGGTGTAGCAGTGTGTCATGGTAAAGCAAATCTGTTCCAGGACGGGTTTGACCTGGGACTAGCTATTGGTTTACTAGATTTATTTCCAAGCAGCTGCACTTCTGAAACGTTCTCATGAAAGGTCCACAACAGAATTGGAAACTCCCACCAAAATTCCAGGTTTTTCTGATAAAATGTGGAGGGGAAGTACTGTAGTTACCTCGCTTGTCAGCGTTACGGCTGGAAGAACCTCGTTTGTTGGTGACCGCAGAATGTAAGATGATACACAGAAGGATGCTGCTGCCCATCCTCTGGTTCATTAACCCTTTGTCGCCTCTTACGACACCCACGGGTAGAGATGGTTTTGTGTCTGTTCTTTGCCGGCACCACACGGGTCATTCTTTGCCGGCACCACAAAGGTACTTCATCATGACATCCCATGAAACGTCCACTACAGAACAGGGAACTCCCTCCAAAATTCCAGCTTTTGCTAAAACAATGTGGAGAGGAAGTATCAAAGTCACCACGCTTGTTAGCGTTACGGGTGGCACCATGTACCGCGGTTGTTGGTGACCGCAGAAGGGTACTTACTACAGTCAATATCACGTCAAGCCTTAGACATTGACTTGTCTTCAGTTCTTATTTCAAACGCTCCCGCTACAAGTTCTAAACTTTGTCTTATGCTCTTGACAGTTCTAAGTTCTAACGTTACCTTTTTCCTTCTACTCTTCTCTTGCACTGGTTTATACCATGAGTTCTCGTACCTGCAAGAATAAAAGATATGTATGTTAAAATTAAAAGAACTCTGAAGCAAACATAGAGGTACTGGTATTCAAAACTGATATAATTTTGTTATACAGGCTGTAAGGGACAGTGTACCGAAAACTGAATTACTTTCCTAAAGAAACAATGTAGGGAAATTAAAAAAAATTGACCTCTCCATACAAATTGCTTACTATGGTCAAACAGTACACCGTCCCTAACACCCTATTTTTTTTTATTTTTAGGGTTCCGTACCTCAAAAGAAAAAAACGGAACCCTTATAGGATCACTTTGTTGTCCGTCTGTCTGTCTGTCTGTCTGTCTGTCAAGACCCTTTATCTCACGAACGGGTAAAGGTATCAGGTTGAAATTAATACCATATATTAGGATCCATGAACCACACAAGATTTGAAAATTTCAATTTTTTACAACAACGCAATCAAAAGATATGGCATTTTATGTCCTCATCTCCATACATTTATTCAAAAATGAAAAACCTACAGGGTACTTCCCGTTGACCTAAAATTATGAAATTTGGCAAGAAGCTAGGTCTCACAGTACAAATAATGGGAAAAGTCTGAAATCATTAAATATTACAACTTTTCTCACAACTAATGGTAACCAATTGTGGTGAGCTCCCGTTTCAAGAAAATTCATATAAGAGAGGGGTCAAGTTGGATGGTTGCTGAGGCGATTTTTGTTTTAGTTCTATTTAAAAACGGGAACACTTACAAACTTAAAAATTGGTATGTTTATAGGGCATAGGCTATAAAATAACAACAAATAATAAAATTTGGTCAAGCGCGTGTCGGACTCAAAAAATCTAGCACATTAACTTACTGAAATTTCAATTAATACAATTATGTTTATGTGGTGGTACGGAACCCTCAGTGCGCGAGTCCGACTCGCACTTGGCCGGTTTTTTTTTTTACCTATAGAGTGTTTAACGGCAAGGTGTGATAATACTGAAGGGTGTAAAGTGAATCAGCCCAAGACATTGAACAACATTTCCCATGGAAATTAGTTCGAAATGCGAAAAACCAAATTTGTTCTCCCATACAAAGTGCGCTATCAGCTGATGCAGTTTCTATGGGAGGTCAAAAATTGTCTTTCGTATTTCCACCTTGTTGTTCAATTTCATGGTCTGAGTAACATGATATCTAAGACCATATATAGGGTGACTTTTAATTAGTTCTTGATAGAAAAAGGTATGAATGTACTCATGATACTGAACAACTTTTCCCAAGGAACATAGGCCGAAAAACGAAAAAACCAAATTTGACCTCCCATACAAATTGCGCTATCAGCTGATGCAGTTTCTATGGGAGGTCAAAACTTGATTTTCGTATTTCGACCTATGTTCCTTGGGGAAAGTTGTTCAGTATCATGAGTACATTTATACCTTTTTCTATCAAGAACTAATTAAAAGTCACCCTATATAGAATTGTACACCGTGTTCCTGAGGATATGCATTAATTGTAAAAGCACGTTCAGTTAGCGAAACTGTACAACTTTTCCTAAGTAACATAGGTTGAAATACGAAAAAAAAAATTGCCCTCCTATACATTTTTGTTTTGTATTTCAACCCATGTTTCGTAGGGAAAGTTGTCTGAACGTGCTCCTAAAGTTAATGCAAAATACGAAAAAAAAAATGCATTTTGTATGGGAGGGCAAAATTCTTTTCGTATTTCAACCTACGTTTGTTAGGGAAAGTTGTACAGTTTCGTTAAATAAACGTGCTTTTACAATAGGGAACATGCACGATTTTTTTTTTTTAAATATTTATTCTCATTCATGTAATAAACAGTCTAGTAACACTATTTTTCGAATAACTATAATATTAAAAAAGATTTAAGCCATCGAAGATTTGTTTCTGTCTCTTTCTAGCAAAACAAAATTTAATATGCAGTTTATATGGCCGTAGTGCATTGTGACGTCACTATTCATGTCGGATCTCTCTGTCTAATCGGCGCATAATTAGTAGTTTTAAATGCTTGTATCGGCCGTTTTTCCTACCCGATTTAAATTTTAATTTCACTTTTTGTCATCTCTACTACGGTATTTTCATATTTTGTTAATAAATGTGACAAAAAAAATGTATGCATGTTCCCTATTAATGCATATCCTCAGGAACACGTGTATACTCTAAGATTTTATCTTCATTTTTAACCTATTCGTCATCTCCACTCAAGACATCACCATCCATTACCTAAATCGCCACGAAATACACGTGTCTCCTCAATTCCCCCTCACTGCTCTATATCTACACTCTCTCCATACAAAAAATATTAAATGCTGCAAGTATCCTGGGCACCTTTGCACGAGGGATGACGAGGCGTAGGTTTTGGTCATCCCGTTCAAATCTTGTGCCGGCAATAGTGAGATTTGTACGGGATGACCAAAATTTTTTCTCCTTTTTCGACCCATGTTTCTTATGGAAAGTTGTTCAGATTCGTGTTCTGAGCAACATACTAAAATATGGCCAGTGGTCCAAAAATATCCCTGTATAGAAAAATATATTAGGTATAGCGGTCCGCCCCGGCTTCGCACGGGTAGAAATAGGCAAAGTTACTTTCGCTGGCTCAGGGACCCAAAGAGGATCTTGGCCTCCGACACCAAAAGCCGCCAGTCGGCCCTTTTCTGCACCTCCTCACGCCAATCAGGTCTTTGGAGAGCGCTCAGGTCCTTCTGCACTTCGTCACTCCAGCGGTACCTGGGACGTCCGACCGGCCGCTTTCCCGTCGGTCGTCCCAGGTACGCTCTTTTGACTGCACGATCTTCCTCCATCCTCTCTACGTGGCCCAGCCAGCGAAGTCGGGCTGACTTGGTCTCTCCAATTATATTGGGTTCAGCAACTAGGTCTTCTATCTCCTGGTTTTTTCGTGACCTCCAAGTGCCATCATCACGCCTAGTTGGTCCCAAGATCTTCCTCGGAAAATCTTCCACGGAAAAATTTACTGTTACGAAACCGACACAAAAAGATAATAATTATAAATTTGAATACGAAGTCATAAATTTGGATAAGGATTAATACCTAGATAAGAATAATGTGGCCCATATAGTTTGTACCGGCGTTTTAACATGAAAAAGTAGTTATTGTGACATAACTGTAATAATTAGACATATGGTATCGCGGATTTTTTTTGTAGAGATTGATGTTTTCTATAAGATTGTAGTACTTTACTTTGCTCTATTGTCAACGGTTTCGGCAGCGTACGCGATATAAGGATACTATTTGGTATTTTTTTCACACCTTGGGTTACATTATCGAAGTTTTCATACGGAACCCTAACTTTTTTGAAAATACTTTACAGCCTATGTTCATCACGGATAATGTAGGATTCTAATGGTGAAAGAATTTTTTAAATCGATCCAGTAGTTTCGGAGCCTATTCGATGCAAACAAACAAACAATCAAATCTTTCCTCTTTATAATATTAGGTCTGTACCTATGAAATTGCGTTTTGTATGGCGAATTTTAGGTAAACTCAATTTTCAGTACTAACATTTTTGCATTTTCTTAGGAATTATAAATCCAATATTTTTATTTTTTTTTAAGCATTATTGGGAAGACATTAAGCTAACAGAAGCTTAAATTTAATTTTCGAAAAATATTATCTGTAAAAAAATATAACAAATCTAATGATGAAATCGGACGACATTTAAGACGAACAATTTTCAAACCTTTAATTTTACATATCAAACTAAAAATAAAAACTTTATTTTATGTGTAAATTGATAACCTTGAAGTCATCTTTCAAATATAAGACAAATGAAAAAAATAGCATTAGAATTATAGGAATTATGATCTCATTAATCTGTAAGAAAATTTCGGCAATTTCATAGGTAAAGACCTATTATTAGTGTAGATGTAGATGTAGACAAGGTCTTGTTAGATAGATACTTTTTGTATGGAACGACGAAAACTATGGTTCGCCAATTTATCGTCCTACCAAAGTGTGGCCCTCGACTTTTCTTAACTTAAGTGGTCCAAAGTTTAAACACACCAAAAAAATTTACAGAAATCAGTTAATTACACGTAATACAGCGTGAACTTTCATTGGTTCTACTGATAAAAACAAGCAACTTTCCAAAAGTGAAATTTTATTACTTACTCAAAAATTTTTTTCTTGGCACATACAAAATGATTCGATCACGTGACCCCTTAACTATGGAGTGGCAAAAATTTTTTCGAGTACAAAAATATTTACTTTGGGAAAGTTGCTTGTTATCATAGAGTTACTGGGCACCAGGCGCAAAACCAATGAAAATTTACGCTGTATAGGTTTTTTTTGTAGTGGTCTTCTTTTATTAGCCTGATGGGCTGTTACTACTTCACCGGACCGTTGGGGAGCGGAAGGGTGTACCCAAAAGCACTGTATAGGTGTAAAAATGTATATAAGGAAATGGTAGAAAAGTAAGTCTTTTGTATGAAAAGTGGCCCACAGTGGCATCTTTTTATAGCTTCTTATCAAATTATTTAGCGTCACTTCACAAATTGGTTTGTTGACGTTTATTTACCAAATTATTTATCACATTCCAACACAATTTATTTTCTTCGCTATGTTGTTGCTGTGTTTGTGAAATATCAAAAATACAATTAAGGAAAGACATCATGCAAAGGCGGACTTATTCCGAGGTGAGATCTCTTCCAGTTAACCTTAGAGTAGCTAAATGAGAAAGTGTGCAAACGTGTTGTTAATTTGTTCGAGCATCACGCAAAAACTAATGTATCGATTTTAATTAAACTTTTTTGACAGTTAACTAATAGTTTGACTTAAACACTGGTATATTATTATAGTAAGTACCTGGGCGACCGAGCTTCGCTCTATAAAAGCCACCTCAACATTAAAAGATCATCGGGTGAGCAAGCTATACTACCCGCCAACAGATGGCGCTGTAGGTTAATGTGATAAAAATGCCTAAAAACACGGGAAAAACGAATTTTCCCACACATGAGACCTGGCTAGATCGATTTTTAGGTATAAAAAATATTGAAAAAATAATTTTTTCCTAAAAAAGTAATTTTAGCTCAAGAAGAAGTAAAGCGCCCGGAAGGTTCAATGACCTCTATGATCAGCTGGTGATGCTGAAATTGATGTTTTTTGTTATAATTTCCATTCACTAGCAAGTATCTATTCCTTTCCATAAATTTCTGTAACGTAATGAGCCGGTTTTGAAAAAAGAAAAACTAGTTTTAATTTTCTTGATAGATAGCGTTGTTGTAGGAAAATTTAACTGTCAACTTATTTTTTGTATCTGTTTTAAGTGTTGCCTAATGAGGTTTATTTACTCCACGCTTCATCTATGACAGATTTATTTTAAGTTCTTCAGCAACTGTCTTCAGAGCTATCTACCGACACCTTTGAATACTCAGTTAACGCTTAGCTGCGAAACCGGCTCATTCGAAGGAAAATCAAATTTATGAACACCATAACTAAAAAAATATTAAAAAAATACTTTTTTATACAATCTATTAGTGATGTAGATTCACCCCTTAGAAGGATCATCGTATTTTTTTACACCCTGTATAACTACTGGTATATATTACATTTAACATGCGGACGAAGTCGCGGGCAAAATCTAGAAAGGTACAATACTTAGAAAATATTTCATAGCTAACCATTTTATTGTGAAAATGTTATATTAATGTCGCAGGCATATCGTATAATCGGGTAAACAGTCGGCAAATTGTAAAACGGCGCCGGCAGATTGTAACTGGTGCATTTTAGGTTGGTTTAGGTTATCTTTCGACCATAACTAACTAAGCGCCGTTTTGTGAAATGTCATTAAGTATGTAAAATTAATGACAAATAAAAAAAAATCGGCATTTTGTAGAATGCCAAGGCATAATGTAAAATGATGAATATACAATTGCGTTTCAGGATATTATAAATTCCTTAGCGGTGAGAATTTGCTTCTCCTAAACATGTGCACATTTCTCCTATAGGTTATGTGCCCAAGCTCAACTCAAGCCCCGACAATAAATCAAGCCTAAGGACTCGAAAGGACGCAAATCTTCCCGACGACAAATTAAAATGAATACGCTTTTTTCTGAAGAGGGTGGAGTTGGTACAAGGAATTAACGGAAGCGGTTTTATTTGTAACTTTGTCATCAATGCTTACGCCTTTTTTGTGTGGTTTTGGGCTTTTGCGAGGTTACTACTTTTACGTGTTTCTTTTTTGTTAAAACTGGTGAGGGTAATTCACTGTATTATGATTAACGAGATGAGACAGATAAGTCCTTGTCGGAACTGTTTTGAAGGTAAAACATTTGTGCGTCGGTATAAAGACAACTTCGCAGTCATCTTCGAAAAAGTTCCGACACGAACGCAACTAACTCATCTCGCTACGTAGTACATTGAGATATAGCATAGCGTTATGGTGTCATACTACTCATAGTTTAATTTTATCATAGTATCGCCACGTCGGACAACCGCATGTGACGCGTGTTCGGAAGTTTGTGCAGCTCTATGGTTCAAAAGGCTTAGCCTCTTGAAACTTTGATCTGACATAGGTATTTTATGTTTACAGATTAAAATCTAGCTAATACTTTTCGCGAAAATTTTCAAATATGATTCTAATGGGTTTTATAACCATTTCTACGACTTCTTAGATGGTAGAAGGCATAATATGTTTGTCTAGGTACTTGTTTGTGTGTGTGCGTGTTTGTGAAATTTTTCTTAGGGCTGTGAGAGACACAGTTGTTTTTTTTTCATCATATCAGCCAAAATACGTTCACTGCTGGATATATTTAGTTAGTTAGTGGGCTCCTCTTTCCGCAATTGAACTCTAATTTGGTTCTTTTTGCGTGCAGGTTGTGCTAGTTATTGAAGCCAGCCCTGCTCCTTCCAAAAGTTCGGAAGTCTCCTGTTACATTCACAATCTTCTCGGAGCAACCTCGCGTTGTCGGCCAACGCACCGCACTCCAGGATTACGTGATTGACCTTTTCATCTGCGACACGGCAGTCTCTACATTACTCGTAAATTGCTGTCAATGACACCGATTGTGTATAGGTGTTTGTTGAGCGAGATATTTCCTGTAATGTCCACTGCTGGACATAGGTCTCCCCTAAAGATCTCCATGACGACCGGTCCTGCGCTGCTCGCATCCAGCAGCTTCCCTGTACCTTTCATTATAGACAACTGAATTCTATGACTTGTACCAATCCTTATGGAATTACTAGTGCCACGTGCCACGTCTCCTAACAATACTACCTACTAGAATGAAAAATGGCGACGACGAAGAGCGCGAGAATTGTTTTGCCACGTTTTTAATCACGTGACATACATTAGCAGAATTTCTTTCTACTTATCGTTAGTTGCAGGAAACCTTTTTTTAATGTTTGCTTAAAGGCCACCTGATGGTATGTGGTCACCGCCGCCCATAGCGCCCTCTTTCTTAATAGTGGCATAACTTGACACTAATAAGACAGTAAAGCACGTCGCCCACCCTGAAAACTAGGATGGTGTGTCTCGTGTGCCGGTTTTATTGTCGCTTCTTTTTTACCCACCATGGCGCCACATTGTTTGTGAACCGATGTAGTTTAGCTGACGTCATTAAGAGATTGTAATATTATCAATGAATAAACGATTTTGACTTTTGGTAATTACACTGGCTCCCTTACCCTTTGAACCAACCACACAAAATGATTTGAAAAGTACACATGTATCTTGACAATTTTACCTTGCTTTGAACCAATGTTCTGATAGTTTAGCTAGCATCCATCCTTTGAGGTATAATATTCCGTTAAAATTGCATATTTGACAGGTGTAGACATTATCTTGTGCCACAGGCGCCGCTTTTCCGATGATCGATTGACTTCTGGCCCCACTGACGGGGCAGATTTCACGCCGGATCAGCTTTTGGCTTTGACGCCGCCTCTACAAAACTTATAGGTCCACAAACCTGACAAATATCATCTATTCATCCCAACTATATTTGACATAGTTGCGCGTGTGGTTCCGGCAAAAATACAAACCCATCTCTACCAGTGAGTGTCGTAAGAGGCGACTAAGGGCTAATGAACAGAAGTATGGGCAGCAGCATCTTTCTGTGTAAAGTACCATCTTACAGTCAACAGAGCTTAACACTAATGAGAGGAATTATTTTTTTTTTTTTATTTATTAAGGGTACCCAACAGCATATTTCTTAAATCTATTACAAATGCAGCTTATTCTATTACATAGCAGCCAATGACAGGATACCACAGCTAAATTAACATTAAGTACATATTAGGTGATACGTGAAGTGAAACGGAATCCGAACTCCCGATTCAGCACCATCCTGTTAGTTAAATTATCAAGACTGCGAAATTTTAAGTATAACTTTGGATTTAAAAACAGATTTTGAAAGGGCAAAAATATCGATGTCACTAAAATTGTCATTGTAGACTTTTGTGGATCTTGATATGAATTCATTTTGAGCATAGTTCGTGTTACTAGGTGGTGTTCTGAAAATGTTATAGTTTGTTATTCTGAGCCGACGTTGGGGTACATTTATGGATAGCAAAGAGGTAATGGAGGGACTGTCTAGTTGAAAATGTATTATTCCATGTAGGAAAAACATGTCCAACAACATTCGTCTGTTAGAAATGTATAAGGTCCACTGTGTCAAGCTTAACATGCTCTTGACTGTACAGGTTAAGTTAGTATTTATTATGTAAAACGCATGTTAGGTTAGAGAAAGCTATATAGTTTTAAAATATCTATAGTCTGAGGTAATAATATAAAAAAATATGTATGAGCGCAACGCCTATAAACTATTGCATAGTTTGGCGAAGATTTAACTTAAAATATAGATTGTGGTTACTCGTAATGAAATAAATAAAAAAAACATACTGCGGTCACCTACAACAGCGGTCGCCAACCGCAACGCTTACAAGCGTGATGACTATGGTAAATCCCCTCCTGTACCACGCGTTTTTGCTGGAGTTCTGGAGGAAGCTTCCTGTCCTGCAGTAGACGTTTCATGGAAGGTTATGAATGAATATTTAATGTAAGAGTAACTCTGTTTATCTGTTACGCTTTTAAGGCTGAACTGGGTGCGTACTCCGAAGTTTTATCGGAGCTCCGATATTATCAGATTGACAGCAACAATTGCGTTCGGAAATTTACTTTGTATGGGAATTTCTTTGTCAAAGGCCGAACCATAGACTAATTATCGGCGCGATACTATCGTAGTTTTCAGAGTACGGCAGCTGCTGAACCGATTTTGATATACAAAAATTGCGAAAAACGGCCACTTTTAGCAGATTTTATATCTGTAACTGCAGTGAACTTTATTTTACAGAGTTGATGGGTTCGAAATAAACGGGGGCACCTTATTTTTAATCCGTCTTTCCGGATTTTTGATAAGTTTTGTATTTAGCAAGTAATATTTTTTAAACTGATGGGAGCGCTAGACGACTGCAGGTAGCCTCTTAAAGTTTCAGTTTTACTTATAAATAAGTCAATCGACAATCGTTACTTGTCGCTCAAAAATGTTGGTACAGTGGTTTACTGAAATTCCATCCATTACTCATACGTATATTGTGAGATGGTACGGAACCCTGGTACACAAGTCTAACTAGAACTTTGCCAGTATGATTTTTAATATATCTTATTTATAAGTTTGTTATTTATTTCTCAATTTACGAAGTGACGCCTTCAAAGCGTATTCGCTTTCCAATTTATCGGTTTTCTTCGTATTTTTCTGGTGAACGATCGAGCAACCCCCTAGGGTAATAACTTTTACTCTAATATTTAGGACTAGCTATTACCCGCGACTTCGTCCGTAGAATCCGTAATCCTATATTTGTTCAAAATATAAATACAACTATCAATTAAGTAATCAAAGTCAAAGTCAAAATATTTTATTCATTGTTGGATATGATTGGCAGGAATGGTTGTTCCCCCTTATTTCATACTCCTTTATTTGTATTTATCATACATTGTCATTCTAAAATAGATCACATATTACATAAAAAAATATTACAAAAAAACAACGACCGATTGCCAAAATATTAAAAATTGAAGTGAAGTAAAATCATCATCGCATACATCGCTTCACAAACAATGTGGCGCCATAAAACAACATGTCTATTTTAATAAACAACATACCTATTTTTGACATTATTTTTCACCACTGTGCGTCTCCATCTCATCCTGTTGGGTTGCACCCTTGAATCACTTCTTATTATATTATATAGGAATGAACTTAAATCGTGCCAAGTTTCATCCAAGTAGGTTTCAAAAGAATTCCCCATACAATCTCGCAACTGAACCCTCTACCATAAGCTCTTCATCTATTTTACATAATTGATTCTTCTTTTTAGGGTTCCGATACTAAAATGGTGAAAAACAGGAACCCTTATAGTGCGACTTTGTCTGTCTGTCCGTCCGTCTGTCTGTCACATCTGTATATCTCGGCAACCACTCACGCTATCGACTTGAAATTTGGAATACTTTTAGAATATGGTTGCCCAACTAAATTGCACATGAAAGAATATAAAAAAAATTATGACTATTGATGTAAAGGGGGCCCAAATAGGGGGGGGGGGGGGGGGCAAAATTCAAATTGTTGCTACTAGGTTGAGTGGGGTATCGTATGAAAGGGCTTTACGTGCACATTCTAAAATAGGTATATTTTTGTACTTTTTAACGACTCTTAGTTTCAAGTTACGATGAAAAATGTCAAAAAAAATACCAGCCCCCCCCCCCTTATCTCCGAAGTTTGTGAAAGGAAAAATCTGACTTAACTACAGTTGACAGAAGTTTATGTAAACATTACAGAAAAAATAAAACGATCTTTCTAAGTTGCACAGTTTTTTAGAAATCTGCAAATAACCTTTACAAACAAATTTAGGTTTGCGGTCCTAAAAATGGACTTTATTGCTTCCAAAAATACAAAAAGTATATCGGAACCCACGGCGCGCGAGTCTGACTCGCACTTGACCGGTTTTTTAAATGGTACTTTAAATGGTATAAAAAGCTTGACAACTAAACGCTGTCAACCATGTAATGACCAAAGATTTCGAAAACCCACGCTCTGAGAGCGCGCGTTTTTCTTACGTCGATGGTGACCCGAAAAGAAAAAGCAGTTTTCACCCCACTAGCTCGGAAAACTTTACTTTATCGGTCGAAATCACTTTTAAAAATAGAACGTGATGATGACGCTACTCGTTAGCATGGTCCTCACTGTAGTGAGGTAAAAATTGTGTGCTTCGCTCGTGGTTTAGTCTGAGAATCCTTCACTTGCTCGAGTTTTCGTTTTATACAAGGCATTCACAATTTTATAGCCTTGATAACAAATAAAATAACTATTATTTTTAAACTTCGGCAGCCCAAAAAGAGTTTGGACCAAAGTAATTTGAATCTCACATCGACCCTCGCTTTGCTCGCCTCGACCCCTTGAACGCCGCATTTTTCATCAAAAACGCAATATCAAAACGAATTTCATCTAACCGTCAGACCTAACCTAAAACGAGGGTAAACCTACTAAATCTAGAACAAAATTGAAGTCTATTTGCCGCTGCGGTCCACACTACGGCAGGAAATTCATTTCGTAATGGAAGCTGGCTCTTTTAAATAGCCAAAAAGCTTGTGACGAACGAGACTTAGCTTAACTAGGACGGCCCTTAATTTGAAAGTTTCAAGAGAGAAATTCTAGGAACAGGAAGGCAATGCTGATTTGAAGAAATCTCATTAGAAGTTTTTAAATTTATTTTATTCTTATTTTATTTGTTAAGAACTGCCAGTGAATGACACATTGAAAGAAGGTTGCGTGTTCATAACTCCGACTCAAAGGATATGGAATTTATTCAGCAGACCAAACGTTTGGCTAGGCACAGCGAGCTCGAATGAAAACTCTTGTTTTTTGGCCGCTAGGTGACGTGCCGCGGCCGCTCGCATTTACGAAGAAGGCTCCATTCAAGGGACCGAGTTCACGAAGCTACCTATAGATGCCACAAATTCATAATGTTTTACAATAGCAAAATAAGTCATAAATGTAGGTATATTTTATTTAAGGCAATCACGGCATGCACATTTGAAGACATGTTTTCCTAAAATAAAATAACTAATTTCTAAATTTAAATGTTAAACAATAATAAAACCTAAACGAAAGAGTAACTAAATTAACTAAGCATCCCGAAAAAAAATCGATCATCCCTAAAAAGTTAGGACAATCTTATAATGCAAGCTGGATAAGAAAAATAAGATATGAAGGATGCAAGGAATTAATAAGTAGTTCCTGCCTAAGGCTGTGTTATTTTTTATCGCCCCGGATAATATAAGAAGCGTTTCTGCCCATAAAACTGAACAACTTTTCCCAAGGTAAGTCGATCCAGTTGTTTATATTTTCTGTAAAAAGCCCAAACTCCACGCGAACTTATTTTTTTTTTGTGTTTTTGAATATTTTTGTTACTTAGCTTACTAATTTCGGATACAATGTATATTGTTTACGAATAAATGATTCAATTCAATTCTTTTATATCGTCATCACAGGTATTTACAGGTTGTTACAAAGTGAGTTAAGATCTCTATGATGATGAACGAAGTCGTAGGCACAGCTAGTTCTAGTATCAATTACAGCCTCACACTAGCTAATAGGCAGTTAGAAAGTGGCAGGGCCTTGTGCAAAGGCCGACAAGAGTCTATTTCAGCTCTAAAGACTTCCGGTTGCCAGTGCAAGATTTGAGAGCTAAGGAAACTGCCAGACGTAGAATAGGGAGGCCTGGCTCGAACTCTAAATAAGATGCTGTTTCCATCTAAAAAAGAGACCTGTAAAATTGCTGAAAAGTTAACGAGGGGCAATATTTGTATTACTTAAACACGGCTCTAACGATTTCGATGAAATTTAGTATACTGGTTTCGGGTGTTTGTAATGTAGCGCTGGTTCAGCTTATACTGCCGCACATCAGTAGAAATACTTTTGGACCTTATGGCGTGGTAATAGAGTTGAAAAGGTTTCTACCGACAAGCGGTTGACCGTACCACCATATAGTAATTTTATTTTCGTTTCGTTAACCAACACATTTTGCAGCCATGACAATAAAACCAGAGTATATTTGACGGAAAGAATAACATTGTTTTACAAACTTGTTTTTTCTGACAGCTTTAGCCGATTGCTTTGACGTAGCTGCAAATGAGTTGGCGAGCGTTGTATAAACGGATCATACTGCAGTCACCAACCACCACAGTCCATTGGGCCAACCGCAACGTTAACAAGCTTGTTGTCACTGGTGACTATGCTATACAGCGTGTAACGGAAAGGTAAAATAATACTGAAGGGTGTGAATCTGTCCATAATACTGAACAACTTTTCCCAAGAAAGATAGATCTAAATACGAAAAACCAAAGACCTCCCATACAAAATGCACTATAGCTGATGGAGTTTCTATAGGAGGTCAAAAATTGATGTTCTATGACCTATGTCCTTTGGGAAAAGTTGTTCAGTTTCATGGGCAGATTCACACATTTTAGTATTATGATATTATCACACGTTTCCTTTACACTTGAATTTTTATTGGTTTTGCTCCCGAAGTCCAGTGATTCCATAAAAACAAGCTACTTTCGAAAATAAAAATTTTGTGGCCAAAAAATGGTTTCTACTTCTGATACAATAATATGTGTCGATAACGTGACCACATTAGTATTGAGAGTCGAAGAGTTGTTACTGCCTTTTATAGTGCAGTTGTGGGCCGAAAAATTTCCAGTCCTATCGGGATACGTTCCACCTGCAGAAACTCTGGACACAATCTGCAGTGGTCAACCTGGAATTCGCTAAACCGTCTGCGAACTCAGGTTGGCCGCTATAGAGAAAACATGGCGAGGTGGGGCTTCGCAGACCAGTTGTTAAGGCAATGTGACTATGGAGCTCCATCTCAGAACATGGCGCACTTGCTCTCTTGTCCACTGTGCCTCTCCATTTGCACTGGCGAGGACCTGCGTGAGGCGTCAGATAAAGCCGTATAAGTGACAAGGTTTTGCATCTTACGTACTGCGGTGACCAACAACAGAGGTTGCCTGTCGCAACGCTTACAAGCGTGGCGACTATAGTAAATCCCCTCCTAAGTACCACGCTTTTTTGCTGGAGTTCCAGAGGGAGCTCCCTGTCCTGTGGGATATTATGATGATGATTTCTGATGGAGAGCAGTCCAGCAGTGGACTTTTGACGAAAGGATATGATGACTTACAAGAAAACTTGTTTTTAAATTCCTCCATTATGTTTATTTAAAAGATATTTAAATATTGAAGGAAATGATAACATGCTCGACATCGTGTCAACTTATACGAGTATTGTGTATTGTACTCGTAACAGACAAAGACTCGATTATAATATAAGTCACATATTATGTGAAGGAAGAGATACTAACATTCTTTAGATAAAATTTTTATTATAATATTTAATTTTCAATAACTTTTTTGTTTAATATTTTTTTATTATTCTGCTGGGTGAAATTGTAAACATTGAACAAATTTTGAGATTGAGTTCAGACCGCGAAACTGAACAATTTTCGCCGAGGAAAAAAAAATTACCCTTTTCTTAGTAAAGTCAATCAGCTGACCATACATTTTGTATGGGAGATCGAATTTTTTTTTACGTCTAACGACCTATCTTCGTTGGGAAAAGTTTTTCAGGTTTGTGGTCTGAACTCAATCTCATTTGTCGAATGTTTTCAAATTCAACCTGTAGAATTAGATTTATTGAATAAAAAAAATCAGCCAAGTGCGTGGCGGGCCACGCGCAGTGTAGGATTCCGTAATTTGTTTGGATTTTTTATCGCAAAGCAGGTTTTGATTTAGTATGCCATAATAACATAACATAAGATAAACTTTTTACTTCCTAATGCTCAGCGAGGTCCTAGCGCTTGATTACTATTGCTATTTTTATATTTTTTAGTTTTTCGGCTATAGCGAAATATGAAGAGATCGCTTACAGCGATAAGGCCGCCTTTGCTCACTTTTTGTAATTTATTATTAGTATTTGTTTTTTTTTATAAGTGTGCAATAAAGTGTTCATCTATCTATCTATCTATATCTCAAGTCTGTGAAGTCTGGCGTGAGGAGGTGCAGAAAAGGGCCGACTGGCGGCTTTTGGTGTCGGAGGCCATGATCTTCTTTGGGTCCCTGAGCCAGCGAAAGTAAGTAAGTAGTAAATATGAAGTCTACTTTTTTAACTCTGATAGTTTTCCTTTTAATTTCATAGTTTATGCTACTACTGTGATTTTTTTCACATTCCCAATAACAATCGTTTAGCCAGGGGGGGCACACTCGACTCTAACAAAAAATAGACGTTGCGCTTTAAAGCTTAATATTTCACAAACAGATCCCTAAATAGAAAAATGATTTAAGCACACTTCATTATATTATTTTTTAAAGACATATCCAACGACACCCTACACTGTGGGGTAGACACTAAAAAAATAATTTCATCCCCAGTTAACTTGTATGGAAGGTACCCCAAAAAAAATATATTTTCAAAATTTTAGTTTACCACTTTGTCGGCGTAGATGAAAGTATATCCGTACAAAATTTCAGCTTTCTAAAGGTCTCTGAGCTAAGCCGCGGACGGACAGACGGACATGATGACACTATAAGGGTTCCCTTTTGGCTACGGAACCCTAAAAAATTATTAAAAACGCGAGGAAAACGAATTTTCCCAGACATGAGACCTAGCTTGATCGATTTTTCGCCCCGAAAATCCCGTATGTTAAATTTCATTGAAATCGTTAGAGTCGTTTTCGAGAAACCGATTACGAATGTATTTATTTACAAATATTGATTTATTTAATAGTATAGGACTCTAAACTCCCCTCTGCGTTTTTTATTAAGGTTAGGACATCCAGTGTAATAACTAATATTCTATAAAATGGATAAACCAGCCAAGTGCGAGTCGCACTCGCGCTCTAAGGGTTCCGTACCTGTCAACCATTTAATATACCTGCTACAAGCATTTCTTCTTTGATTTTAAAAACTCCGCATCCAATCAAACATGATTCCTCATAAACATGAATGCACTTGAAACGGGAGTATGTAGTACTATTATTAATTCTGTGACGGGAGCTTACTTTAATTGGTAGTGATATGTGAGAAAAGTGGTACAATTTAAATATTTGGTTTCTTGCCAAAGTTCAAAGAATTCGGACTCCTTGCTCCGCCCGGAATAGAAGGAATACAAATTTATTTCGCTATGGGATGACATCTTATTATTATTTATTATTATTTATTAATGAAAACTTACATTAACAGCTTACGCTAAACATGCAAGTCCTTAATCTAATATAGTAATAGCACAAAAATATCTGAATCACTATGCAGCGACAATAGTTGTTTTAGTATAAATGGACTGTAGGTAGCGGCCTGCAGATGCTAGAAATGAATTTTCTGTGTCAGAAAATATGTCAACGTCCAATTGCCAAAGACATTAAGCAATGTTAATGCCTCAAGTAAAGGTGTGTGTAAAAATGCATTCGTACGACCCGTTATGGCGAAAAGCGGATGTCGTCGGGGACGCAGGCAGTGTTTTTGGATAGGGGGGATGAAAAAAGGGATCTGTACAAGCAAGGATGGATTGTAGAGAAGCCCACGAAGTAATCTATAAATGTATTTTAACAGTGACTGTTTTCTTCTTATTTCAAGTGAAACATAATCAACCATTCCCAGAATAAAAGTCGTGGGATACATATATGGGTAATAGCCATAGAGTTTTTTATAAAGATACCTGATAAAGGATTTTTGAACTCGCTCAAGAAGCAGTATGTAGTAAGTTTCGTAGGGAAGCCAGACTATGGCGTTGGTTTCTATTAAACTACGAACATATGCATTGTATACACCACAAATAGCTTCTCTACAGTTGAAGTATTTCGTCTGGCGCATTACAAAACCAAGAATTTTTCTGGCCTTGGCACATGTTTGAATGATGTGCGTTCTAAATTTAAGTTGTGGGTCAAACTGTGTACCTAGATCACGTATTGTAGATACATGGGTAATAATCTCGTTACCGATTAAATAGTCAGACTGTGATTGAGATTTGGATCGCGTGTATGTGACTATAGAGCATTTTGCAACGTTTAGGTCAAGGCTGTTATCCAGAGACCATTGATGAACCTTATCAAGGTCGTCTTGCAGTAGTATGCAATCAGAGGATTTAAAGACAGGGATAGCTAATTTTATGTCATCAGCAAACATAAGACATGTCGAGTTCTGTATTACCATAGGTAGGTCATTTATAAAGATTAGAAATAGCAATGGACCGAGACAGCTACCTTGCCCTATGCCAGAAGTGACACTAAATTCAGGTGACTTAGCATTCCTGAATTCGACATACTGAGTTCTATTGGTGAAGTATGATGCAAACAAATGCAAAAGAGGGGTGGAAACGCCTGCAATGGCCATTTTTTTAAGGAGAATATCGTTGTCTACCCTATCGAAGGCCTTTTTAAAATCTAGGTAAGCCACATCAACCTGAGCTCCGTCGTCAAGGCTACGTGCTATTAGAGATGTTATATTTAATAAGTTGGAGGTGGTTGATCTTTTGGGTAGGAACCCATGTTGTTCTAGGGTCATTGTATCCCAAATTGAAATGTCAAGTTTAACGTGATTTGATATCCTCATACAAAATTTACAGAAAGACGCCTATGCCGTATTAACAATGACTGAATGAATGTCAGAACACCTTGTTACGTACATTTTCATTAATCTTCCTTCTATCTTAATATATAAAAGGATAAACGAATGACTGACTGACAAACTGATATATCAAAGCTCAGCCCAGACGGCTGGACCTAGAGACTTGATATTTTGCAAGTGGATACCTTATACAGTGTAGGCATCCATTAAGGAAGAATTTTTCGAAATTCATCCCCTAAAGGGGTGAAATAATGGTTGAAAATTTGTATAAAACTCCGTCAGTTTTGAAGTTAGGTTTTTCAAATTTTGTATTTAGGCTTGGCGGGTTATATGGTCCATACCCCCTCAATGATGAACGTTAATAAGAACTGGCCCCAAGTGCCCGGCGGTCCCAGCAGCTGGGCCAGTCTGGATGGGGACCGGAATAGCACTGGGACCAGGGGTGCAAAGAATCCCCGGGTGAGATTGATTAACCATCAAACGACTAAAGCTAATGTTAAAATGGACACAGATAAACTGACATTATTTACATATAACGTACGAACGCTGATGAAGGACGAACGCCTTTTGGAGCTTGAAAATGCCCTAAAAGATGTCAATTGGGACATAGTTGGTCTCTCAGAGGTAAGAAGAAATGGAGAACAAACTGAAGAAAGAGACGATGGGATATTCTTCCACTTCGGTGAAACCAACGGTCTCTATGGAGTAGGGTTTTTGGTAGCCAAGAAGTGGAAGAACAATATCATCGAATTTATTGGCTACTCGGAAAGGATTGCTGTTTTAAAGTTTCGAGTGACGAACAATACAACTTTGACACTTGTACAAGTATATGCGCCAACATCTGCATATTCCGATGACGACGTGGAAGAGTTTTACGATCTCCTAAATAAAGCCTGCGACGAAAACAGAGGAACTTGGAACGTGGTTCTAGGAGATTTTAATGCTAAGATTGGCATCCGAGTCGATTTGGATAACGAGGAAGTTCTTGGACCACATGGTTTGGGAGACCGGAACGAACGTGGAACCCGTCTAATCCAATTTGCTTTTGGCCAAAGACTGCGCATCTCCAACACCTTCTTTCCTAAAAAGCCGCAACGTCGTTGGACTTGGATTTCGCCTGATGGCAGAACAAAAAATGAGATCGATTTTGTTCTTTGCTCTGACAAATACATTGTTAAAGACGTAGGTCCAATCAATAAATTAAAGTTCAGCTCCGATCACAGACCCGTAAGAATAAAAATTTGATTTGACAGGAAATTGCATAGAGCAAAACTATTCACAAACAAAATTAAACTTGTGGATAAATCCACTTTAATTAACAACCAGGAACAGTTCAACATAGAGTTGAAAAACTCATTCGGTTCACTGCAAATTGATGAAAACGATGTTGATCCACAATCTTTCTACAATAAAATTATTAAAAGCATTGGCATGGCAAGCAAGAAGATTAAAACTGAAAGAAAAAATACAAATAAACTATCTAAAACTACTAGAGACTTAATAGACAAAAGAACAGACATGACGTTTGGAACACAGGAATATAGACAACTGGATAAAGATATCAAAAGACGCATAAGAAAAGATACCAGAAAACTGAATACCCACATTGTTGAAGTAGCGCTGGTAAAAAATAGATCGCTCCAAGTAGCCAACAATGGTATAGTAAAAAAGAAGATGTGGATTACTAGCTTAAAGGATGAAAACGGTATAAAGCAAAGAGATAGAGATAAAATTACAAACATATGCACAAATTTTTATAAATCCTTGTACAGCAATAGTCCCAACAATACCTGCTATGACACAAATTATTCCTGTCCTGACACCATCCCCTCTATAACGGGACACAAAGTGCACAAAGCTCTCAAAAGCATGAAATATAATAAGAGCCCTGGAGATGATGGTGTCACGACAGAAACGCTAAAAATCGGAGAGCCGACCTTACTGCCCCACTGACTACTACCCCTACCCCTACCCTTACTGACTAATCTATTTAATTCCATTCTTCTATCTGGACGCTTTCCCGATAATTTCTGTCATGCAAATATTATACTTTATTTAAAAAAAAGTGACAAATCAGACATTTCAAATTACAGACCTATCAGCCTCACCTCCCACATTTACAAAACGTTTATTAAGATATTACAGAATAGAATTGATGGCAAGTTAGACGGACACCAGACACCTGAGCAGGCGGGATTTAGACCTAGTTTCTCAACAACAGACCACCTACAAGCCATAAACCAGATAATAGAAAAGTCTACAGAACACAATAAGCCTATACACCTAGCGTTTGTTGACTACAACAAGGCCTTCGATAGCCTTCATCACACTGCGATGATTGATGCCCTAACAGCTCAAGATCTAGATACCACCTACCTAGACTTGATAAAAACTATTTACGCTAATAGCACTGCCAACATTAAACTTCAGTCATCTGGCCCCAAATTCCCAATCCTAAGAGGTGTCAAGCAGGGTGACCCACTCTCTCCCAAACTTTTTACAAGCTCTCTTGAAGAGATTTTCAAAACCCTGGCAATATCATGGGGTGGAAAGGGCATTGATGTTGGCGGAAACAGGTTAACAAACCTCCGTTTCGCCGATGACATTGTGCTTTTCGCTCCATCAGCCAATGAGCTGCAAGACATGCTGATCGAACTCGATGTGGCGAGCCGCAAGGTTGGACTTCATATGAACCAGTCAAAGACAAAAGTTATGACCAATGGCACTAAACGTAGGGTCGTGGTAGACGGGCAAGAGATACAATATGTCGACGAATATATCTATTTGGGTCAGTTAGTTTCCTTCCACCACAGGCAAGATAAAGAAATCAGTCGCCGAATAGAAAACGCGTGGAGGAGCTACTGGTCCATGAAGGATTTACTTAAAGGGACTCTCCCATTATCCTTGAAACGGAGACTCGTCGACATGTGCATCTTACCCGTCCTAACCTACGGAGCCCAGACATGGTCACTGACTGAGGCACAGAAGTCCAGACTTGCGGTCTGCCAAAGGGCGATGGAGCGCAGCATACTAGGTGTAAAGAGGACCGACCGTATCCGGAACACAACACTGCGGTCCAAAACCCGTATCGCTGACGTCGGCAAAAAGGCTGCCACATTAAAGTGGGATTGGGCGGGTCACGTGTGTCGGATGCACCCGGATAGGTGGGCCAAACGCGCCACGGAATGGGTACCCCATGATGGACGCCGAGGCAGAGGAAGGCCCAAGAAGCGGTGGAGAGATGATCTGGATGCTTTTAGAGACCAGTGGCCCATAGTCGCAATAAATAGGGAGGAATGGAAATGTATGGGGGAGGCCTTTGCCCAGCAGTGGGACAGTATAGGCTAGTAAAAAAAAAAAGTATTTAGGCTGACGACTAAAAATTAATTTTACGTGTCTCAGGGTTTATGAAAATCCTACACTCTAAGGGGTGAAAAGGGGGATGAAGTTGAAAATCCTTCATTTTCAAAGTAAAATCCAGGAAAACTACAACAATTTTGAAATCCAACGTGGTGGACGTGAAATACCATCATCCCCTGGGGATAGGGTCGGGGTGCGATAGAGTTGTAATGTCTAAAAATAAATATGGGTGTCATTTGTATGGTTTATCGGGTCGCTTATTACGAAAACTACATCAATTTTGAAATCCTATCATCCCCTGGGGATGGGGTTTTGGTGCGATAGGGTTGAAATGTCTAAAAATCAATATGAGGGTCTTTTATATGTTTATATAAGGATAGGGATAGCGGTTAAGATGGCGTTAGGGGTAGGAATAGGGGAAGGGATAGGGATGGGGTAAGTAGGGGAGAGGAAGGGGGAGAGAGGGAGGGGAAGAGGAGTGGGAGGGGGAGTGGAAGGGGACGGGGAGAGGAGGGGGAGGGTAGAGGGAGAGGGAGAGAGAGAGGGAGAGGGAGAACGGGAGCGGAAGAGCGGGAGCGGGAGAGCGTTAGCGGGAGAGCAGGAGCGGGAGAGCGGGAGAACAGGATCGGGAGAGCGGGATCGGGGGAGCGGGAGAGCGGGATCGGGAGAGCGGGAGCGGGAAAGCGGGAGGGGAGAGCGGGAGTGGGAGAGCAAGAGAGCGGGAGCGGGAGAGCGGGAGAGTAGGCGTAGGAGAGCGGGAGCGGGAGAGCGGGAGAGTAGGCGTAGGAGAGCGGGAGCGGGGGCTATAGGCTACTTTTTACAGCGGGAAAATATCTCTTCCTATGGGAAAACACGTTATAATACAAAATCCACGCGAGCGAAGCCGCGGGCAACAGCTAGTTACCCTTATATTTCTATGCCAAATTTCATGATTCTAGGTCAACGGAAAGTACCTTGTAGGTTTTAGTTTGTTTCATTTATGTATGGAGATGGGGATAAAAATGGCCATTTCCTTTGCTAGTGTTACCGAAGAAGCTTGTTGTTTACACACCTTCAAGTCGCTGCCTTCACGACGCTAGTACTATTACCTATTCTATGCTTCAAGGGCCCACGGATTTTAATGTTTTTATAATAATTTAAACATAATAAAAAAGGATCTCGACAGTCAGTCAGACAGACGGACAACAAAGTGATCCTACAAAGGTTCCGTTTTATCTTTCTTTTGAATCACGGAACCCTAAAAAAATAAGTAATTTTGTAAGTACTTACGATGAAGATTAATAATGCCTACAATATTAAAACAGGGAATTCTCCTGTAACTCAAATTGCTTTTGTTAGACAGGTGTAATTTATCACTAAACTTCTTTTAACAGTATTAGACTAATAAAACCAGGTGAGACTACATTTTAGTCAAGTTTCTTCGTAATTTTACTGCGTTGTCCATCTTAGATTTAAGAGTTTTTTTTATAATTGTGGAGGTTATCTATCTATCTAGAGATCTAGAGTGAGTTCCAAAACGGTAATAATTACCCTTTGACAGCAGTCTGTTTCGACCACACCGATGGTTGTCATATAACGCTATCCTGCTGTCAGAGTAATTTTTGCCTGATTCGGAACGCAACCCTAACTAAATGTTAATTCCTTGAAAGAAAAGTACGTTTATTAAAGAAAACAATCTCAATTTCTTGTGTAAAAATTAATCTTACGCCATATTGCTTCCACACTGCTATCATTCTAATCAAGCTAAATATTTCAACTGTAATCAGAACTTTTTCAATCAACATTCGATCTTACCACGATATAAATAAGAACAAAAGAAATAACAACTAAAACAAATTAATAATGTATTACTGGTTCTCGTGGAGACATACGAAAGTTTTGATTAGTATCCGATTCGGGCAGGTAAGGAAACAAGCGATCGGCGCCAACAAGGATGTTTAAGTAGCGTTTCTGCTAAGGATGGAGCCATAAGCGTATCCATTTCTTATGCGGGACCTCCATACTAAAATGTCCGAATTTTTATCAAATCCTACAAACGTAAAACGTAGACTTAGGACTAATAGATGTTATTACCACAGTTTTTTTGGTGAAAATACTTACCATTCAGGAAAAAAACTATGTTAAATTGGCTATTACGTATCATTTACGCTTCCGTTCTTAGTATAAATGATCAATTCACAAGTAAAAAAAGATATACTTATTTTAACTTTCGCAAACAAAGTTTAGCTAAAACATTAGATTTTTAATGATTTCTTGATTTTTGTAAGCTTAACCGGGATTTTTGACCGACTAGTCATAGTCGACTAGGAGACGTTTTACACTTCACGACCTCATACAGACTATGCATATGACGGACTCTACTTTACTCTGTGGGCGCCAAGATCGACCCCCGACCGACTTGTTACTCCAATTTCGCCCCGGGAATGCCGAAACCAATCAAAACTTTGGATTAGTGACGCGAATATGAATATAAGTATTTAGTAACATTTATCATGACTTCCCAAGAAACGTCCACTACAGGACAGAGAACTCGCTCCTAAATTCCAACTTTTTCTGAAACAATGTGGAGGGGAAGTACCATAGCCACCACGTTTGTTAGCGTTACGGCTGGCACCATGGACCGCGGTTGTTGGTGACCGCAGAATTTAAGATGATACGATACACAGAAGGACGCTACTGCCCATCCTCTATGACACCCACGGATAGAGATGGGTTGGTATGTATAATTGATATTCTTTGCCGGCACCACACGGGGCCACATTTACTAACATTACGAAAACACAAAGAGATGGAGAGAGGTTGGAAGAATTTGAGATTTGATATTGGAGGAGAATGGAAGGGATCGAAAAACAAACGAGGAAGTACTGGATCTTGTAAAAGAGAAGAGGAATTTGTTAAAAACCATCAAAAGGTGTTGCAAGTGTCTATGGGCGGCAGTGACACTTACCAGCATGTGAGTTGTCTGCTCGTTTGCCTGCTCTTACGTAAAAAAAACCGGCCAAGTGCGAGTCGGACTCGCGCACTGAGGGTTCCGTACCACCACATAAACATAATTGTATTAGTTGAAATTTCAGTAAGTTAATGTGCTAGATTTTTTGAGTCCGACACGCGCTTGACCAAATTTTATTATTTGTTGTTATTTTATAGCCTATGCCCTATAAACATACCAATTTTCAAGTTTGTAAGTGTTCCCGTTTTTAAATAGAACTAAAACAAAAATCGCCTCAGCAACCATCCAACTTGACCCCTCTCTTATATAAATGTTCTTGAAACGGGAGCTCACCACAATTGGTTACCATTAATTGTGAGAAAAGTTGTAATATTTAATGATTTCAGACTTTTCCCATTATTTGTACAGTATGAAATTTGGCAATAAGCTATCTTGCCAAATTTCATAATTTTAGGTCAACGGGAAGTACCCTGTAGGTTTTGCATTTTTGAATAAATGTATGGAGATGAGGAAATAAAATGCCCTATCTTTTGATTGCGTCATTGTAAAAAATTAAAATTTTCTGATCTTGTGTGGTTCATGGATCCTAATAATAGGTCTTTACCTATGAAATTGCCGAAATTTTCTTACAGATTAATGAGATCATATTTCCTATAATTCTAATGCTATTTTTTTCATTTGTCATATATTTGAAACTTGACTTCAAGGTTATCTATTAACGCATAAAATAAAGTTTTTATTTTTAGTTGGATATATAAAATTAAAGGTTCTAAAATTGTTCGTCTTAAATGTCGTCCGATTTCATCATTAGATTTGTTGTATTTTTTTACAGATAATATTTTTCGAAAATTAAATTTAAGCTTCTGTTAGCTTAATGTCTGCTCAATAATGCTTAAAAAAAATTTAAATATTGGATTTATAATTTCTAAGAAAAATGCAAAAATGTTAGTACTGAAAATTGAGTTTACCTAAAATTCGCCATACAAAACGGCAATTTCATAGGTAAAGACCTAATATATGGTATTAATTTCAACCTGATACCTTTACCCGTTCGTGAGATAAAGGGTCTTGACAGACAGACAGACAGACAGACAGACGGACAACAAAGTGATCCTATAAGGGTTCCGTTTTTTTCTTTTGAGGTACGGAACCCTAAAAATTTGAAAATAGCAGAAGGACGATGGTTGGACACAAGATACGACAAGATAATCTCATCATGAATATTATTGAACCAAAGGTTGAAGGAAGGAGAAGAAGAGGACGACCAAGAGGAGGAGGAGGCCTTTGCCCAGCAGTGGGTGATAAAAAAAATTCCTCTTTTGTCTTCTTCGCATCACTATTTTGTATTGTTTCAAGTTGAAAGCCACCGCCTAAAAACTTTGCTATTTTCAAAGACTGGACGCCTCGCCGTTTAAATTGAAAATTCCTATTGGTTTAACAAGAGTTAATTACTTTGCAAGTTCCTTCATTTCAATTGTCTCGCTACAAGGTAACTTTAAAATTTGGAATTGAAATAGCAGATTTTTAATTGTTGTTTGTGTGCCATCCATAAAAGAGGAAAATAATGAATGGAATTAATAAAATATGCAACGTTGTGTCAAATATGCACTGCCGCCTTGACTAGAGAGGTATAAACTAGATATTAAATACCCAATGAAAAAGTGTACCAAATTGACTTGAAAATGTTGCAACCTGTGTACACATGTAGCGTGAATTTTTATTCGTTTTAATCCTGAAGCCCAAATTTTTTTACTCGAAAAAAATTTTTCGTCTCCCCATAGTAAAGTGGTCACGTGATCCGACTCATTTTGTATGGGAAGGTGTAAAATTTGTTTCGTTTAAAAAAAAATTCTTTGGTAAAGTTGCTTGTTTTCATGAGTAGAATCACTGGGCTTTGGGAACAAGGAACTTTCCCAAAGAAATATAATTTATATTCGAATAATTTTTTTCGACTCCATACTAAAGTTGTCACGTGATCTAATCATTTTGTATGAAACTTTGGTGGCACGTTATTCCTTTGTTTTTAAATATTTTTTTAAAACAAAAAATACATTATTTATCTACTCAATGAGCTCTAAACAACGATACCCCATTCGATGGGGTAGGTCAAGCTTTTTTTTACGCTCCCCCCTTTAGGTGTTTGGGAGCTTCCCTTAATTTTTACTTTTTTATTTTTAGTATTTGTTGTTGTAGTGGCAACAGATATACACAATTTGTGCAAATTTAAAATTTCTACCTATTACGGTTCATGAGATACAGCCCGCTGACAGACAGACAGGCATAGGAGGCATATCAATAGGGTCCCGTTTTTCACCCTTTGGGTACGGAACCCTAAAAATGATTATACATCTCATCATTTATCTCTCATCTCATTCTTTGAGCGCTTTGAAACATCCTTTATAATGCGCACACCTAAGGATTGGAATTCTCTGCCTGCGTCTGTGTTCCCGAGCTCTTATAACCCGAATCTATTTATGTCGCGAGTGAATAGGCTTCTTCTGGGCAAGCTCGTTCTATCGTCGACCTCATCTCTGTCCTCAAGGCTAGATCGAGGTTAAGAGTAAGCCCATACTTAGTAAAAAAAAAAACCGGCCAAGTGCGAGTCGGACTCGCGCACCGAGGGTTCCGTACCACCACATAATCATAATTGTATTAGTTGAAATTTCAGTAAGTTAATGTGCTAGATTTTTTTAGTCCGACACGCGCTTGACCAAATTTTATTATTTGTTGTTATTTTATAGCTTTTATATCCTAATATATGGCATTAATTTCAACCAGATACCTTTACCCGTTCGTGAGATAAAGGGTCTTGACAGACAGACAGACGGAAAACAAAGTGATCCTATAAGGGTTCCGCTTTTTTTTCTGAGGTACGGAACCCTAAAAAAACATGTCTTATTGTTTCTACGGACCATCAACATACCTATTTTTTAAAAGAAATAATATTATACATACATACATACATAACATCACGCCTTGTTCCCGTAATAATAAAAATAAATAATATTATGCACATCAATATTTATGACTGTGCATCAAAAATAATTATTATTCATCAAAAAGTTTTAGGTTCGTTAGGTTGTCTTGCGACAGAAAGAAATTAGTGGCTAAGAAAGTTTTATTTAGTTACACGTTGTTTGTGGCTGAGTTAGTAATTTAGAATGCAATAATATAAAAAAAGTCTGTTTAATTAACACCCATTCCTTACACACGCATAGTTCGCTCGTTTGCTCACTTGTAACATTAAAAAAAAACCGGTCAAGTGCGAGTCGGACTCGCGCGCCGAGGGTTCCGATATACCTATAGTATTTTTGGAAGCAATAAAGTCCATTTTCAGGACCGCAAAACTAAATTTGTTTGTAAAGGTTTTTTGCAGATTTCTGAAAAACTGTGCAACTTAGAAAGATCGTTTTATTTTTGCTGTAAAGTTTACATAAACCTCTGTCAACTGTAATTAATTCAGATTTTCCCTTACTCAAACTTCGGAGATAAGGGGGGGGGAATGGTATTTTTTTTGACATTTTTCATCATAACTTGAAAACTAAGAAACTTAAAAAAATACAAAAATATATTTTAAAATGTACAAGTAAAGCCCTTTCATATGATACCGCACTCGACCTAGTAGCGACAATTTGAAATTTGGCCCCCCCTATTTTGGGCCCCTTTACATTAATAATCATACTTTTTTCAAAAAAATTTCATGTGCAATTAAGTTGGGCAACTATATTCTAAAACTATTCCAAATTTCAGCTCGATAGCGTAAGTGGTTGCTGAGATATAGAGGTGTGACAGACAGACGGACAGACAGACAGACAGACAGACAGAGCGGCACCATAAGGGTTCCTTTTTTTTACCATTTTGGTATCGGAACCCTAAAAACTGTATTTGCTGTTCCAGGCAATCAAACAAATAAGAAGCTTCACTAACACTACCACTACCTACTTCAAATGTAAAGGTATATTTGTAAAGGAAAGCTCTTGATTGAGAAACTCCGTCGAAATCCAGTTAATAGTTGGGCAAATTGTGGCTCAAGCCACGATCACACCTAGCTGAATTCAAAGACTAATTCGGCATACATTGCTCGTTGAACTAAGGATATTGCAATTAACATAACCAAGCCTCCCAGCAATGTATTCCGAATTAGTCTTTGAATTCAGCTATTTGTTATCGTGGCGTTAAAGTCCGAGGATTGAAACTTCGGTCTTAACAGTACAGATTGGAGTTCTATGGTACGGTCAACCGCATGTCAGTGGAAGCAGTTGCAACTCTATCACCATAATCATAAAGTCGAAAGTGTTCCTACTAACGTGCTGTTAGGTGTACTGTGTTTCCTATTTCTCTACCTCTCGCAGCCAAGCGGTAGAATATAGAATACAAAGTTTAACGGATAGGTGTGATAATAATAGGTCTTTAACTATGGAATTGCTGAAATTTTCTTACTGAGGCTCGTCTGGCTGTTCATGGAGGCGTTTTGGTACCAACACTGATGTATGGCAGAAAAGGCAGGTAGGCAGTGAAAGCTGGGTATGGCAGAAAAAGCATGAAAGTAGAATTAATGCAGTAGAAATGAGAGCGTTGAGGAGTATGATTGGTGTGAAATTGAGTGACAGGATTAGAAATAGTGTGATAAGAGAACGTTGTGGCGTAAAAGAAGACGTAGTGACTAAAATTGAGAAAGGGATGCTGAGATGGTTTGGTCATGTAGAGAGGATGAATGAAGGAAGATTGACGAAAGAGATCTATAAGGCGAGAGTGAATGGAAACGTTGGAAGGGGAAGGCCTCGGCGAACGTACCAGGACCAAATTCAGGACGTTCTGAATAAAGGCCAGGTTAAAAGTACCCTAAACCGACGAGCATGTATGAAAGGATTGATGAAAGTTCAGGAAGCAAGGGAAGTATGTCAAGATCGTAGCAGGTGGAGAACTGTGGTCTCTGCCTACCCCGACGGGAACAAGGCGTGATGTTATGTATGTATGTAAATGAGATCATAATCCCTATAATTCTAATTTCTTGTCTTATATTAGAAACATGACTTAAAGGTTATAAATTTACGCATAAAATAGATTTTTATTTTTAGTTTTATAAATAAATGGTTCGAAAATTGTTCATCTTAAATGTCGTCCGATTTCATCATTAGGTTTGTTATATTTTTTTTTTACAAATGAAATTTTTCGGAAAATTTATTAAAGCTGTTGTAAGCTTAATGTCTTCCCATTCAAATCAAAACTTTATACTGGGTGTAAGGGACAGGTTGGCAAATACTGAAAGGGCATGATCAGTCAACGTAACGGAACAACTTTCAGCGAACAAAACTTTCAGGAAATGAAAAAAAAAATCGGCTTCTCCATACAAACTGTCCAATCAAGTTTGCAATTTTGTATGGAGATGCCGAATTTTTTTTTCATTTCCTGAAAGTTTTGTTCGCTGAAAGTTGTTCAGTTACGTTGACTGATCATGCCCTTTCAGTATTTGCCAACCTGTCCCTTACACCCTGTATAGATAATATTTGGATTTGTAATTTATAAAAAAATGCAAAAGTGTTAGTACTGAAAATTGAGTTTGCCTAAAATTCTCAATACAAAACGCCAATTTTATAAAAAAAACCGGCCAAGTGCGAGTCGGACTCGCGCACCGAGGGTTCCGTATCACCACATAATCATAATTGTATTAGTTGAAATTTTAGTAAGTTAATGAGCTAGATTTTTTGAGTCCAACACGCGCTTGACCAAATTTTATTATTTGTTGTTATTTTATAGCTTATGCACTATAAACAAACCAATTTTGAAGTTTGTAAGTGTTCCCGTTTTTAAAATAGAACTAAAACAAAAATCGCCTCAGCAACCATCCAACTTGACCCCTCACTTATATGAATGTTCTTGAAACGGGAGCTCACCACAATTGGTTATCATTAGTTGTGAGAAAAGTTGTAATGTTTAATGATTTCAGACTTTTCCCATTATTTGTACTGTGAGACCTAGCTTCTTGCCAAATTTCATAATTTTAGGTCAACGGGAAGTACCCTGTAGGTTTTGCATTTTTGCATAAATGTATGGAGATGAGGACATAAAATGCCATATCTTTTGATTGCGTCGTTGTAAAAAATTGAAATTTTCAGATCTTGTGTAATTCACGGATCCTAATATATGGTATTAATGTCAACCTGATACCTTTACCCGTTCGTGAGATAAAGGGTCTTGACAGACAGATAGACAGACAGACGGACAACAAAGTGATCCTATAAGGGTTCCGTTTTTTTTCTTATGAGGTACGGAACCCTAAAAAGACCCAGTACTAAAGTGTGTGAATCAGTCCATGAAACTTTACCTTTTTCCTTCTTTGTTTTTCTTCACTAGTTTATACCGAGAGTTCTCGTACCTGCAAAAATAAAAGATAAGTACTTAGCTAAGTATATTAAAATTAAAAGAACTCTGAAGCAAAGATGATTCAAAACCGTGTAACGAAACACTGAAAAAAACCGGCCTAGTGCGAGTCGGACTCGCACCCTAAGGGTTCCGTACCTATCTACCATATGATATACTAAAAGCTTTTGCTCTTTGATTTTAAAAACTCCATGACCATCCAACTTGACCCCTCTTTTATAGAAAAGTTCTTGAAACGGGAGCTCACCTTAATTGTTTACTATTAGTTGTGAGAAAAATTTAAATATTTAATGATTTTACACTTTTTCCTTTATTTGTACTGTGAGACCTAGCTTCTTGCCAAATTTCATAATTTTAGGTCAACGGGAAGTACCCTGTAGGTTTTGCTTTTTTGCATAAATGTATGGAGATGAGGACATAAAAAGCCATACCTTTTGATTGCGTCGTTGTAAAAAATTTAAATTTTCAGATCTTGTGCGGTTTATGGACCTTAATATTCGTTATCAATTTCAACCTAATACCTTTTCTCGTTCGTGAGAAAAAGGGTCTTGACAGACAGACAGACAGACAGACGGACAACAAAGTGATCCTATAAGGGTTCCGCTTTTTTATTTTGAGGTACGGAACCCTAAAAACGGAGAGCCAACCAAGATCATTTTTCTCTTGTTTGGCATTTTGTGATTAAATCGAAAAAGATATTGATAAATTCAATAAAGCGTCTTAGTCAATTTAAATTTGTGATCTTTAATTCAATAATCAAATTGATACAATCCAATAAGGTCTTTCCAATCTCAAATGGAGTCAAGATGCTTGTTTGAAACTATCAAAATCTTGATTGAATCAGCAAATTTTTTGTTCAGTGAAAGGTGTGATAATACTTACTAGAGGGTGTAAATGTGCTCATTAAACTGAACAACGATTCCCAAAGAACATTATAATATCTTGTTAAGTAAATTTATTGTTGAACGAATTTAGTGTTGATTATTTAATTAACAAAAACTTAGTAACAAAAATAATTTCATAAAATGAATATTTTTGTTATTTTCTCGAATTCAGATTAATTTCATAAAATAAATACTAACTTAATAAGCATAAAAACTTCTAGTTCCTGGCCGAGAAAAAAAAACAAATATAAATAGTGCGGTAAAGTATTGAAAAAAACACGCGTGTTCAATAAGCTGGATTATGGACCTAAATACAATGCAAATAGAGCTGCTGTCTCAAACTTCAGTCACAAAATAATGCATGTGTACGAAATGATGCTCATAAAACAACCCATTATCCTTCGCACACCTCAAAGGATGCTTGCATACAACATTGGTTTTGCGAAACCGTATTACGCGGCCATACGGATTGTACCTTCGCAACCCATAATTGTTCTAACCTTGGTGCTTCGGTTTGCGGCCGGGTAATGACGATAATGATGTCTTACGACATATTTTGTGATAGGCAAAGGCGCTGTTTTAATAGGAGCGCAATTAGTTATCGTGTAAAGTTATAGACTCTAGATATGGGGGCTATTACAGTAGCCGTAACGTGTATATCGTAAACGAACCGCAAGAGAGAAGCCCCACGACGCAACATTCCCCTACGACAACATCAAAAAGGTTATAATTATGGCGAGGTTCCATCATCTAAGTCACTTGGACAATTTGCGCTGAAACACAACACCGTTTGCGCTATATATCGCTTCTCTTCCGATCTTCCCCCTACGGTTTTCCCTGATAGTTACGACTTGGCTTTTGTAAAAAGTCCGTCTAGGGAAATACCACCCCCTTGTTTTTGTCTGCCATAAAACAGCAGTAATTGCACTGCTGTGTTTCTGTTTGAAGGGCAGTGAAATTACTGGCATACGAGACACACCATCATATTTCTCAGGATGGGCAACGCGCTTTGCTGTCTTGTTAGTGTCAATTATGCGGCGCTATTGACGGTGGTGACCACTTGACAACACTGCTGCTTCACGGCAGAAATAGGCAAGGGGGCGGGAACTTCCCCAGACGGACTTTGCACAAAAGCCCTACCAGTGCTATTGCTTGGTTAGCGTTGGCCACTGGATCCTAGCTGGCAAGAGCTTTCAGCCTGTGACATTAGTCTAAATCGAGTGCGTAGCGTACCTTCCGTAGCACAGAAACGCTGTAGATGTTTTGCCAGTGACGGCCATCTATCCGACTTTAGTTCTAAGGGCTCCCGCACACGACCGAGAATCGGTGGCCGATTTTTTGTCGGCATCCTGCTCTTACGTGTTATCACCTGGATCTTCCGTCCTTATCCTGGGCGATAATCGGCCACCGATTCTCGGTCGTGTGCGGGAGCCCTAATACTGGGAATTTCCACGACAAAGTGTTTCTACCTATAATATAAAATATGTCAAAAATTAATTTCGTTTAATTAAGTAAACTATAGTTAAATAAATATTGGCAACCCTACCTTTACAATCGTAACTAATTCAGAAGCCAATCAGTACAATGTAGCTGCGGTCTTTTCATACCACTATTTGCCCTGGTAGGTTAATATTAGCTATGGTAACGCTTCTCAGTATAAGGGCTCCCGCACACGACCGAGAATCGGTGGCCGATTTTTTGTCGGCATCCCGCTCTTACGTGTTATCACCTGGATCTTCCGTCCTTGTCCTGGGCGATAATCGGCCACCGATTCTCGGTCGTGTGCGGGAGCCCTAATTGAGATATATTATGTTATCGTGTGGTGCCGTCAAAGAATAGTACCAACCCATACATACCCGTGGGTGTCGTAAGAGGCGACTAAGGGTCAACTGGAGGATGGGCAGCAGCATCCTCCTGTATCATATTACATACTGCGGTCACCTACAACCGCGGACCATGGTGCCAGCCGCAACGCTGTCAGGCGAGGTGACTATGGTACTTCCCCTCCACATTTTTTCAGCAAAAGCTGGAAATCTGGAGGGAGTTCCCTGTCCTGCAGTGGAGGTTTTTCATGGGATGTTCTGCTGTGTTTCGGTTCGCAGGGTAGGGGAGCCAGTGAATTTGCTGGCACATGAGACATACGAGTACCACTTAGTTCTCAAAGTAAGCAACGCGCTTTTCTGTCTTATTGGTGTCAAAATATGTCACCAATAAGACAGTGGGTGCTATAGGTGGTGCTGATCACTTACCATCAGGTAGCACAACTGCTCGTTTGCTCACTTTTAACATAAAAAAAATCTAGGTTTACGTCTGCTTTGGCCAAGGTTTTGGCAGTCACGTTATGTAAAAACCAGTCAAGTGCAAATTGGACACGCGCACCGAGGGTTCCGTTCTACTGAGGTAATATACCTTCTTAGTTGGGGTGTATTAAATGCACGCGAGTCCGACTCGAACTTGACTGTTCCCATTTTTACGATAGAGTCAAAACAAACAAATATAAAAAACACGTTTATTTTACCCCCTCACTATTTTAAATTTTATTTTATAGGTAATCTGCTATAATAACACAGTACCTGGGCGACCGAGCTTCGCTCTATAATAGCCGCCTCAACCTGAAGATATCATCGGGTGAGAAAACTATGCTACTCGCCAACAGATGGCGCTGTAAGTTTTTGTCTAAAACGCGGAATTTACAAAATGCTCAAAAACACGGGGAAGACGAATTTTCCCAGACATGAGACCTAGCTCGATCGATTTTTGCCCCCAAACATCCCCGTATGAAACCGATTACAAATATATATTACATACAAATATTGTTCGTTTAATATAAGATATTCTGTGAACGTCCTTTAAAGGTCGGAAAGATAGGCAGTCACTCCTGGTTCCCATTTGCATCCTTTGGGAAGGGAACCCTAAAAACCAATGACCTCGCAAATCTCCTAAAAAATATAATGTCATCAAATAATACAGTATTTTAAAAAATTGCCTTATTCATTTACTGATAAATATGTACCTATATTGCGTGGTGGTATGGAACTCTGGTGCAAGAGACCATTCGTACTTGGCCGGTTTTTATTGAGCAGTTCTAATGTCTCCCTTTTTTGTACGCACGGCCGCAAGCAGGTAGAAACAAAACCAGTATAAGCTGAACCACCGCTACGCTACAAATGCCAAACACCAGAGACCCGCTCAAAGTGTTTCCACCAACGTGCGGCAGTGTGTACTTTGACTCTGATTCCCCTACTTAGATCTGTTTGCCTGCTCATTATTTCGTTTAAACACAATTACCAATTAAGTGTTCAAATAATAATCAGAATGGCGAAGGTATTACATTGAATAGATCGGATTAGGCATCGGATTTGGCATAGGGCTGTCACACAAAGGATTATCTGATACCACCAAACTAGAAAGTAGAAAATAATAAAAGTCGTCAACAAGTTTAACATCGTAAATAAATCAATGACATCGAAATCGTTTTGAGAATTTTTGAAGTGAAAACTTCTTTAGCGGCGCTTGGCACTTTTTTAGATGGGTGAAAAATGTTAAACTCGCGTCAGATGTCGCGTCAAATCCGTAGCGGGTTACGGGTTTTTATTCAGTGACATCAAAGAAGTACACGAGTAATGGCGCGATTGACCCTTACAAAAAGCCTAATATTAAAAAATTCAAGTTTTCACTTCTGCCGGCACTCCCGGAGTGCAACCCGTCATTTTTTTTACAACCGCTCAAGTGCGAGTGTTAAGTTAAAGAAAGTTAAGCAACGTTGGCCGTGGTCAAAACCTGGATGGGTGACCGCTAGCGGCACAAGAACTACAGCGTTTCCGTGATTCGTAAGGCAAGTTAAACCGTTAGTGCCGGCTACTGTCAATGATAGTGCTCGTTTTGCTAAGTCAGAGGCCTTTTTGGCGGCTTGAAAACTCTGACAGTCAGGGTGGGCAGTAACCTGGCAAAGCCTAATCTGGGATTGGGTCTGGTTTCCCCTCTGGGTAGGTCAGATGGTAGTCGCTCTGTGTAAAAACCAGTGCCCTCGTCAAATACCCTAGGTTAGGTATAGGCGACTCCGTAAAAACCATTTGGCAAAAACGGAATAAGGATATCCGCTAATAATAGTATAAAAACCGGTCAAGTGCGAGTCGGACTCGCGCACCGAGGGTTCTGTACAAACCTGTAGGTATATAAGTAAAAGTTATGGTATTTTTATTGCAAAAAAGTTTTTTTTTTCGGAATTTTTCCTTTATGTGTGCTATAAAACGTTGCTTCATGCCAAATTTCAAGATTCTACGTCGACTGGAAGTATCCTTTAGGTTTTGATTCCCTTTCGAGGAGTTGCGAGTTTCAAAATATGCGGCTTAAATTGCTGGTTCTTTTTATTGCGTTGACATAGAAGTTTGATTTTGTTACAGATTAAAGGTATTATAGACCTGAGTATTTGATATGGATTTCAATTTAACTCCTCAATGCATTAATGAGGAAAAGGGTAGAAAGTTTAAAATATTTAAAAATATTTTTATTATATGATGTAACAAAAATTTATACTTTTCGCAATGTTTCCTTTATCTGTTCTATATGACGTTGCTTTATACAAAATTTCAAGGTTCTGAGTTCACGGGAAGTATCCTGCAGGTTTTGATTCCTTTGCGAGTGTCGAACAACTCGAAAATTTGCGGCAAAAACGGCTGTATCTTTGATTGCGTCGGCTTAGAAGTTTATTTTTTTCACAGCTCCAATGAACAGTAGACCTGAGCCATCATAACATCCCATGAAACGTCCACTACAGGACAGGGAGCTCCCTCTAGAATTCTAGGTTTTGCTGGAAATATGTGGAGGGGAAGTACCATAGTCACCTCGCTTGTTAGCGTTACGGCTGGCACAATGGACCGCGGTTGTAGGTGACCGCAGTAAGTAAGATGTAAGATACAAAGGAGGATGCTGCTGCCCATCCTCCAGTTAACCCTTAGTCGCCTCTTACGACACCCACGGGTATGTATGGGTTGGTACTATTCTTTGCCGGCACCACACGGGACAACAGACCTGAGTATTTGATATGAATTTCAGCTTGATACCTCTACGCGTTCTTGCGAAAAAGGGTCGTGACGTGACAGTAAGACAGACGGACAACAAAGTGATCCTATAAGGGTACCATTTTTTTCTTTTGAGGTACGGAACCCTAAAAACGCACAAACAGACAGGCTTAGTAATACGTTGGTAACGAACTAAACCGAACCCTGAAATATCCCACCGGGTAAAAGCTCTCTATTTGATAAAAACTGTCCGCGTATCACCGCGTATGGTAGTAAGGATCTTTAATACTCGTACATTGCCAGATGACTTGAAAACTCTACCGTTCCCTATTTTCAAAAGAAAACTTTTCAACTGGCTGTGTGATAACTGTTTTTATTCTCTTAAAGAATTTTATGACAAATCTAAATTGACTATTTGTTAAAAAGTATTTGACATGTTTTGACATCTCATAATTTTTTTATTATTTGACATTTGCACAGAATTACTTTTAGGATGTATTTTATTGAATTAATATATTTTTCATAATTTTAATAAAACTGTAATTCGTAATTGTAATTATTTTGTTCTCGTTTTACTTTGTTTAATGATATTTTATGAGAGTTACTGTTTTTGGAAGCTGAGTAGGATTTATAATATTGTGTTGTTTCAATATTTGCATGTCATGAAAATGACTAAATATGTGTTACTGAATCTATTATATTAACATCTTGTATTTACTTACCATATTTTTGGCAAATAAATCAGTCATTCATTCATTTATATACTTTAATTACTGACAACTCGGTAGAAAAATACTAAAAATTGGTTTATTTTGTAAAACTAAACCAACATAAAGTAAATTATTTCTAAACAAAGAGCAATTAAACGTTAAGCCTCTGTATACAAGATTAGAGATAGCTCGTTAGGGCTGTCACTTGTAGGATTATACGATTTTAAGGGTTGCAGATATTGTAGCATTAATAGGGCTATTGGCTGTTAGGGTCTTAATATAAAGGGCATTACAGCTATGTATAAAGTTAATCTTGCACTATTTTGTATGCTAAAACGTTTAATGAAGATCTTTAATGTGTAATAGGCCTTATCATTGCCCTATTTATTTTGCTTTACAGACAGATACCTAACTTGCCCCGTGCGGTGCCGGCAAAGAATAGTACCGACCCATCTCTACCCGTGGTTGTCGTAAGAGGCGACTAAGGGTTAATGAACCAGAGGATGGGCAGCAACATCCTTCTGTGTATCGTATCATCTTACATTCTGCGATCACCAACAACCGCGGTCCATGGTGCCAGCCGTAATGCTAACAAGCGGACTTCCCCTCCACATCGTTTCAGCACAAGCTGGAATTCTGGAGGGAGCTCCCTGTCCTGTAGTGGACGTTTCATGGGATGTTATGATGATGATGATGATCTTATCTAGAGAATTTTACAATGGCACTGGTTTTTACACAGAGCGACTACCATATGACCTCCGCAACTCAAAGGGCTAAATCCAGACCCATGACATGACTCAATCCAAGATAAAGCCACTGTCAGAGTTTTCAATCCACCAAATGGCCTCTGATCTAACTTGACTTAACGGTAACAGCGACCGAGGCAGGCCAACTACCTAGCGTGTCTTTCGGAGCACGGAAAACGCTCGAGTTGTTGGACCAGTAGCGGTCACCCAGGTTGTGACCGCGGCCAGTTTTATAGATTTCGTAATTGAAAAAAAAAACAACTACCACTGCCACGAGAGCTTCAAATAATTGTCTCCCGAACTACCGGGAATCGAACCCAGAACCTCCGGATCGACAACCGAACACTCTAACCACTACACCA
The DNA here is from genome assembly GCA_947532105.1 of Athrips mouffetella. Lineage (NCBI taxonomy): Eukaryota > Metazoa > Arthropoda > Insecta > Lepidoptera > Gelechiidae > Athrips > Athrips mouffetella. Next base: position 2,319,499 of record OX383976.1, on the reverse strand, counting down.
AAGAGGCTGTTATTCAATAATAACCCTCCTTTTTGGCTTTTCCGCAATCGGTTAATATGAAGGTGCCGATGATTGATTAAAATATAAATTAACGTTTTTGTTACCAATTCGTGATGTTGCAGTCAAAGTTATCGAATAGTAAGACCGTGAACTGTCTATTTTGTCAAGGACTTTGCGCGCACATAGTATTTTAATTTTAAAGGTAAGTACATCCGGTAATGGACTGAAGAGCTTTTATGATTTTCGTAATAAAAAATATTTAAAAAAATATGCTAAGACAAAGAACATTATTTTTAACCAATAAAAAAAAAATTTGATGTAATATTTGAATATTTGAAATCTGAATTAACAATTTAAATCTGAATTGGTAGTGTAATTGATGTTTTTTCTTTAACTTATGATTTAGTATTGGATTCATAATAACAACCCAAGAAACGTCCACTACAGGACAGGGAGCTCCCTCCAAAGACTCGTTGTACACACGGCCGCACATCGGTAGAAACAGTTTTGGACCTTATGGCGTGGTAATAGAGTTGAAAAAGTTTCTACCGACACGCGGTTGACCGTACGTTTAGGAGAGTAAGAACCAGAGTCACCACGCTTGTTAGCGTATTTTTTTTCTTTATTATCAAAGGGCTTACTCTTGACCTCGATCTAGTCTTGAAGACAGAGATGAGGTCGACGATGGAACGAACAAGCTAGCCCAGAAGAAGCCTATTCACTCGCGACTTGAATAGATTCGGGTTATATGAACTCCGGAACGCAGGCAGAGAATTCCACTCTTTATTCCTTCGGCATTGCAGCTGGCACCGCAACAGCAGTGCAATAATTATGTATTAATTTGTGATAGATAATTGTAAGATCTACAAGGCGAGAGTGAATGGGAACGTTGGAAAGGGAAGGCCTCGGCGAATGTACCAGGTCCAAATTCAGGACGTTCTGAATAAAGGCCAGGTTAAAAGTACCCTAAACCGACGAGCATGTATGAAAGGATTGATGAAAGTACAGGAAGCAAGGGAATTATGTCAAGATCGTAGCAGGTGGAGAACTGTGGTCTCTGCCTACCCCGACGGGAACAAGGCGTGATATTATGTATGTACACTCAACAGCACGTCAGTAGAAACACTTGTGGACCTTATGGCGTGGTAATAGAGTTGAAAAAGTTTCTACCGACGAGCGGTTGACCGTACGGGTATGTAAAATTGTAGTTATATTCAGGGTTCCGCAATCTTACGTCGTCTGTCTGTCTGTCTGACATTAAAATAGCCGTATCTTTCGGAGCAGACAGCGGTCCAACTGCTCTGTCCAACTCGTTTGACTAAGGTTACTAGTACTATATGATCTGTGAATAAGGGCCTATTTACTACCATGTGTCGTGGTTCAACCATTTCCTAACCTAGCTTAAGTTAGGATTTACAAATAATAAAACCATTTAAAAAAAAGTTCTACTTATTCATTTCGAGTCGTTTGATAGCTGCACAAAACCTAGGACCTATAGTTAGAAAATCTCTTTTCCTCCATCTAGCAGAAGACATGGTTACTACCAAAGAATTCTAACTCCTTTCTCCGCTCGTAACAGATGGAATATTAATTTATTTTAGTATGGGATGACATCTGCCATTGTATCCCAAGTTGAAATGTCAAATCATCAAACATGATTTGCCATCTAATCCTCATACAAAATTTACAGAACGACGCCTTTGCTGTATTTACAATGACCTAGTGAATGTCAGAATACCTTGTGACACATATTATCATTAAAATTCCTTCTTTTACCCTTACATTTCTATGGTTACTACTAACAACGCCAATAGGGTGGTCAGTTACGTGAAGGGCATTTAGGTCACAGAATAAATTAGCCAGCTTGTAAATACTAAGTACTATAAATATCCAAGATGGCGGACAAAGAACAGCCATTTAGGTTAATGAGATATGCACTCTGTCGCATCTGTGCAATATTCAAAACGTGGTTGTAGACGGGAAAATTTAGTATGCAAGTCCCGTGTGGTGTCGGCAAAGAATAACAGTACCGAACCATCTCCACTCGTGGATGTCTCAAGAGGCGACTTACGTCGCTATCACACCTTCCTAAATCAGAAACTAATTCAGCATACATTGCACGTTGAAGTACTAAGTAGTAACTAAGTAGTACTAAGTAGTAAGTTAAGTCTATATATGCCGAATTGGTCTTTGAATTTAGAAAGGTGTAATTGCGGCATTAGAGATTGTGAACTGGAGGATGCCAGCCAGCGTCCTTCTGTGTATCGTAACATTTTCTGCGGTCACCTATAACCGCAGCCCATGGCGCCAACCGCAACGCTAACAAGCGTCTTGACTATAGTACTTCCCGTTGATGATGTAGAGCTCGGTACGCCTCAGTCTCGTTCGGCTCTCAATCTGGAGAATTTAGGTTCAATTTATTTTTTATTTTTCGGGGACATTTCACACAAGATCATCCAATCCAATCCCTGAATTATATACATACATAAATATATAAATAACATCCAAACACAGAACAAACACTTGTGTTCATCACTCAAATGTTTGCCCTAGGTGGGGATCGAACCCGCGGCCCATGGCGTGAAAGGCAGGCTCACTACCAACCACGTCAATTCCCGGTGAAGACCGAGAAAAACCACTTAGTGTGACTTGTATGCTTCGGAATGGATGTTAATCCGTTGGCCCATTGTAGCCTTTAATGAGCCATGTCAGAGGCTTTTGGCAACTCTATATAACTCTGAGACTAGGGTTTGTGATTTTAGCGCAGATAAACCCGAGAAGTTTGCGTGCTAACGATGTCCATTATATTTTGTAATCTTGTGCACAATAAAAAAAAATATAACCCACACAATTGGTGATGATGGTACGCCATCGGTGCTAAAGAGCGATGATAGACAAAAACAGAGTCGTAAGAAAATTGCTTAAATTATGTAGAGATAAACAAAAACATAAAACAGTGCGAACGCGTTGCCCTATCTGAGAAATAAGGATGAAAGTTTCACTCCGTCATGCTGTCAAACAAAGCTTTAATCAAACAACAAATAATAATTTCGACCAGGTGTATAACAGAGTCCACGAAAGCAGAAAGGATTACTCTTCAATCCGCAAGTTTCCAACCTAGTCACCTACTCTTTATTGAACGTCATGAAACAAAAATTTTCCATAGATTTTGTATGAAGTTTTTAACAAGTTTGAACAATGGCGTCATAATTCTTGCCATCGTTAAAAAAAAACACTAAATTAATTATTAAAAATGTTTGAAATTTTAAATTACTTGGTTTTCATAAATTTTAAATGATTCCTTCTTAAGCTCAAGTCACACAGAGGCGGTATGATTGCGAAAGCGGTCCGGGGGCGGTTTGGCGGGAACAAAATACCGCGACGCGACCGCTTTTCAATGTGACAGGGTGCATAAGAACTCATACTTTACAAAAAATACCGCCCCCGGAACGCTTCCGCTACCGCCTCAGTGTGACTCGGGCTTTAGACGCAAACAGGATTTCATTTTATTTTTGACCCAGGAAACTCGCGGAAAAAAATCCACATTCCTAACCCTTTTAAGTACATGTATTTTAGATTATTATCCGTCTTTTGTAAACTCTGGTATATGTAGGGAAGATGCTTTTTTTTCTTCAATCTAAAGCAGCGTACCAAATCCGTCCGTCTACCCTCTACCACATTCAGATGCTCTCGTCTGAGACGGTATTGTTCTCCCGTTGTTATTTCGTCAGCGAGCGCTCGCGACAGCTTGTACAAGTATCATACAGTCAACCGCACGTCTATGGAAACATTTTCAACTCTATTACCAAGCCATAAAGTCCAAAGTGTATCTACCGACGTGCTGTTGTGTGTACATACAGGAATCATCGTTGAAACATTAATGTTATTGATATTACAATACATTACGATAAAATATACTTTATTGCAGACAAAATTTAGTGAAAAATACAAATTTTATATTAGAAGTAGGTGTACAACGAGGCGGCCTTATTGCTAAACAGCAATTTCTTCCAGGCAACCTTTACTATAGTTTTAATAGATTTTTAATAATAGCAGCCTTCGTAGTCCAGTGGTTAGAGCGCTCGGCTCTCGATCCGGAGATTCTGGGTTCGATTCCCGGTGGAAATACTGTCAAACGAAAATCCCTTTGTGCGACCTCCCCAGTTTGGTTAGGACATTGCAGGATGATTTACCTGATTGACCGAAAAGTTGGATGATTCCGTGCTTCGGAAGGCACGTTTAGTCATTTGTCGAATTGAAGCCGTTAACCAGTCATGTCAGAGGCCTTTGGCAGCTCATCAACTCAGGGTTTGTTAGGTTAGTCATCGACCTTGAAACCCACACGACATGATGATGAATGGTAAAGGTTTTGGTTTTCGCAGGACAACAGAATTTGGTCGAAAGTGGAATTGGAAAGTTGAAACATGTTGAATTTCGTTTTTCTATCTATTTGTTTATTTAATCGTAATATGGCTTTGCGAATAGGCGATAATTATAGCCTTAAAACTCCTTTTAGCCAATCGGCGGCGTTAGGTGATAAACTAAATGAAAAGAGGCTGGAGGTCCTGGATATGAGAAGGGGACGCAATGTCGAATTATGTGCTCCATGGTTTGCTCCTCTTCACCACACTTGCACATGACCGAATCTCTCCATCCCAGTTTTTATATTTTATTGTCTATGGGCTTACTCTAGTCTTGAGGATAGAGATGAGGTCAACGATGGGACGGGCTTGCCCAAAAGAGGCCTATTCACTAGTGACTTGAATAGGTTCGGGTTATATGAACATGGGAACACATACGCAGGCAGAGAATTTCACTCTTTAGCTCGGAAGCCGGATTTGTGCCGGAAGTAGTTACATCGGTCATGTCCTGTTCGAAGTCTTTGAGCTTACACCAGAGGTAGCGCGGCAGGAGCCGTAGGATCTACGTCTTGTTCTAAAGATCCAACACGTGGATTACTGCACATAACGTACCCCCATACATACATAACATCACGCCTTTTTCCTGTCGGGGTAGGCAGAGACCAAAGTCCTCCACCTGCTACGATCTTGACATACTTTCCTTGCTTCTTGTACTTTCATAAATCATTTCATACATGCTCGTCGGTTTAGGGTACTTTTAACCTGGCCTTTATTCAGAACATACCCACAATTACTATAAAGATCTGTCGCTCCACCGATTAGCTGCCAGTGGGCATCTACGCTGGAGTTCGAGTAACTTTGTATATAATTTGGCTGATCAACTTAATCCCTTCCTGTTGGGAGAAGCTTTTTTATAATTATATCCTACTTTACTTAAATAAACTAGCTGCCCCTGCCGTAAGTCCTGGTGTATCCTTTAACACCCATTTCTCAAGCGTACCCGAGTTAAGGACCGTTTAAGGGTTCCAGGGTTTGGCTTGGTATGTTGGGTGTCGAGTATGTTCATTAGGCAGTGTTATTCAGTTTACTGGGTACTACACGTTTGAAGGATCATACGTTTCATGGGTACAACACGTTTAAAGGATCATACGTTTCATGGGTACAACACGTTTTAAGGATAATACGTTTAATGGGTACAACAAGTTTAAAGGATCATACGTTTCATAGGTACAACACGTTTAAAGGATCATACGTTTCATGGGTACAACACGTTTAAAGGATCATACGTTTCATGGGTACAACATGATTAAAGGATCATACGTTTAATGGGTACAACACGTTTAAAGGATCATACGTAGTATAATCCATTTCTTTCCTGTATTCCAACGATTACCAATCTATATTTGACGGAAAGAATAACATTGTTTTACAAATTTGTTTTTTCCGACAGCTTTAGCCGATTGCTTTTGACATAGCTGCAAAATGTGTTCGTAAGCCTTAGAATTAACGAACTAAATGGATAAGGTACTTTTCCTATCTCTGTATAATAAAAAAAACGGCCAAGTGCGAGTCGGACTCGCGCACTGAGGGTTCCGTACCACCACATAAACATAATTGTATTAGTTGAAATTTCAGTAAGTTAATGTGCTAGATTTTTTGAGCGCACGCTTGACCATATTTTATTACACGCTTCACCAAATTTTATTATTTGTTGTTATTTTATAGCTTATGCCCTATAAACATACCAATTTTCAAGTTTTTAAAGTGTTCCCATTTTTAAATAGAACTAAAAAAAAAACGCCTCAGCGTCCATCTAACTTGACCCCTCTCTTATATGAATGTTCTTGAAACGGGAGCTCACCACAATTGGTTACCATTAGTTGTGAGAAAAGTTGTAATATTTAATGATTTCAGACTTTTCCCATTATTTGTACTGTGAGACCTAGCTTTTTGCCAAATTTCATAATTTTAGGTCAACGGGAAGTACCATTTGAATAAATGTATGGAGATGAGGACATAAAATGCCATATCTTTTGATTGCGACGTTGTGAAAAATTGAAATTTTCAGATCTTGTGTGGTTCATTGATCCTAATATATGGTATTAATTTCAACCTGATACCTTTACCCGTTCGTGAGATAAAGGGTCTTGACAGACAGACAGACGGACAATAAAGTGATCCTATAAGGGTGCCGTTTTTAGGGTTCCGATACCAAAATGGTAAAAAAAAGGAACCCTTATGGTGCCGCTCTGTCTGTCTGTCTGTCTGTCCGTCTGTCTGTCACACCTCTATATCTCAGCAACCACTTATGCTATCAACCTGAAATTTGGAATAGTTTTAGAATATAGTTGCCCAACTTAATTGCACAAGAAAAAATTTTGAAAAAAGTATGATTATTAATATAAAGGGGGCCAAAATAGGGGGGGCCAAATTTGAAATTGTCGCTACTAGGTCGAGTGGGGTATCATATGAAAGGGCTTTACTTGTACATTTTAAAATATATTTTTGTATTTTTTTAAATTTCTCAGTTTTAAAGTTATGATGAAAAATGTCAAGAAAAATACCATTCCCCCCCCCTTATCTCCGAAGTTTGAGTAAAGAAAAATCTGAATTAATTACAGTTGACAGAAATTTATATAAACTTTACAGCAAAAATAAAACGATCTTTCTAAGTTGCACAGTTTTTCAGAAATCTGCAAAAAACCTTTACAAACAAATTTAGTTTTGCGGTCCTGAAAATGGACTTTATTGCTTCCAAAAATACTATAGGTATATCGGAACCCTCGGCGCGCGAGTCCGACTCGCACTTGACCGGTTTTTTTTCTTTTGAGGTACGGAACCCTAAAAAATATGAAACATTCGAGAAATGTGCTTAGCATTCTTAACAATGCAAGCGTATACGTAGAAATCTAATACAATAATAGTTTTCTCATGATTAAAACCTAGATGTCATTGATACGAGTACTAGTCAATGCTGGGTACATGAATGTCATGTCATTTCACTGTTCGATTGAAGACTACAGGAAGCGAAAAACAAAAAAAAAATCTATGCAACAATGCCATTTAGTAGCGTTTTTGTGACTCTACACCTCAGTAAAATTTATAGATTAAAATCCTGTACATTTATTTTAATTCAATATTACTAGTTACTTACTACTACTACTTACTACTTACTTACTTTTATAGATTCAAAAATTATCAATTTCATGTTTTACGGCTCGTCATTCTATTATTTTTACTTAGCAACAACCGTGAGCGTCAAGCAAGTTTTATTTTTTTTAAACAATGAATGTATTTTTTCATTTAGTAGCATCTTTGTGAATCTACACGTCAAATAAATTTACAGATTCAAAAAACGTCAATATCAATTTCTATGGCCCGTTATTCGATTCTTTTTAGGTACTTAATAAGTTTTGTGAACCACAAGTTTTGTTTTTTAAATTGTGTAAATTAGCTTTTAACTGACATTCCTTGTTTTTTCCCTGTAGTCTTCGATTGTAATTTTAATTGATTATGAAATGATTCTGAATCTGAATCTTATTGAGCTGTCAAAGGCCTCTGATATTGCTACAGTACGTTTGCATATAAGCCCGATTCACACTAAGGCGGTAGCGGAAGCGTTCCGGGGCGGTATGTTTTGTAAAGTATGAGTTCTTATGCACCCTGTCACATTGAAAACCGGTCGCGGCGCGGTATTTTCTTCCCGCAGGTCCGCCCCCGGACCGCTTTCGCAATCATACCACCTCTGTGTGACTTGGGCTATAATACTTGTTTTTACCCGCGACTTCGCCCGCATGTTAAATGCTTGAACAAAGAAACAAACAGACAAAAAGTACAAAAACCACATCACTTATACAGCATGTAACGGAAAGGTGTGATAATACAAAAGGTTGTGAATCTACCCATGAAACTGAACAACTTTTTCCAAAGAACATAGGTTATAGAGAAAAATCAATTTCTGACCTCTCATAAAACTGCATCAGCTATAGCGCATTTCGTATGGGAGGTCAAATTTGGTTTTTCGTATTTCGACCTATATTCCTTGGGAAAAGTTGTTCAGTTTTATGGGCAGATTTACACCCTTCAGTATTATCACACCTTTTCGTTGCACGTTTTATTTGTCTCTACCAGGATTTGAACCTCGGCCCTGAGGCTTGGCAGGTAGAGTCACTTGCAACCATACATGACGTCAACATGTCTTAATTGCTTAAGTTAAGTCGTTACCCTTATCTTAACTTCGTCTAACCAATTAAGTTTATCTTATCAAGAACAAATTCTTGGAAAAATAATTTGTACTAGCCGACCGCTTAATTACACGCATGACAATTGACAGTTGACAGTGAAGCCTGCACGTCGTCATTACTTACTTACTTACCCTCCTCTGGCGCAATGACCCAAAATGAGTCTTGGCCTCCGAAACGAGAATCCACCACTGGTCCCGGTCTCGAGCGGTGGTTCGCCAATCGCCTGCTTGGAGCTCGCGCAGGTCTGAGCTCACAATACAATACAATATTCTTTATTGCACACGAAATTTAGTGAAAAATACAATACTTATTAGAAATAGGTGTACAATGAGGCGGCCTTATTGTTAAACAGCAATTTCTTCCAGGCAACCTTTGGGTGCAGGATATTAGGCTAACATAGATGCGGGGACGGTGCATAAAGATTGACCTAAAGATATAACAAATTAAACATACACAAACACTACATATATAAACTTACCTATAAAAACGTAATAAATATATATTTATATCATCATAACATCCCATGAGAAAAAACGTCCACTACAGGACAGGGAGCTCCCTCCAGAATTCTAGCTAATGCTGGAAAAATGTGGAGGGGAAGTACCATAGTCACCTCGCTTGTCAGCGTTACGGCTGGCACCATGGACCGCGGTTGTAGGTGACTGCAGTAAGTAAGATGTAAGATACAAAGGATGCTGCTGCCCATCCTCCTGTTAACCCTTAGTCGCCTCTTACGACACCCACGGGTATGTATGGGTTGGTACTATTCTTTGCCGGCACCACACAGGACCGAGGAGGAGGATTTATATAGTATATATACATACATATAATATATTAATACACATAAATCTGATAGCAGGACACGAACAACAACAGGCAACCACAGCTCACTACGTCGATCCACCGATATCTGGGGCGGCCAACCGGACGTCGACCTGTCGTCGGTTGATCCTCGAAAGCTTTCTTAACGTGGCAGTCCTCCCACATTCTTTCTAAGTGGCCAAGCCAGCAGAGTCTGTGAGCGAGAGGATTTCTGCGTTTTTAAGAATCCTCCAGCTTCCGTCACTTCTTATCTTTGGCCGAAGGATTTTTCAAAGAACGTCATTACTTATTATTACTATTTATGGTGGGGGCTCCGCGGCTCGCGCAGACGGGTGATCAGATCACATTTACATTTAGGGAGCTATTTCACCCATTATCCCAGCTAGAGATGGAGGGCTTGGCCTGCTTCGCTCACGTCATTACTTGGTCACTAGGAGAGAGTGGGGATGAAAGCAGGGTAAGGGCATCCAAAGGCACCCAAAGGTTGCCTGGCAAAGATTGCTACTTTAGCAATAAGGCCGCCTCTTGTACCACTCTGTTCTTTATCTTTACATTTCTGTAACAATTCCTTGTATTTCTTGGTGTGCAATAAAGTATATTTGTATTGTGTTGTAAGGGGCACATCTATCATGCGCCTTATTATTATTATTATTTATTCATTCATTTAACAGTACAACTGTATGCGAAATATAATTACAATTAATCTAATCTAAAGTTTACAAAATATCACTAATTAAAATTCCTAATTCTAAGTCCTCCTAGTCAAATAAAATTAAATGAAAAATTAACAAAATTACCTAATCTATTTAAATGTCACAGTCACTAAAATAAAAGAAAATTCAATATAAAATTAACTTATGATCACAATTTCTTATTGTAACGGTCGGCTAATAACTTTGTAAAGAAGCGCTTGCGCACCTCCTTCCTTTGCACTCTTAACACGTTCAATTACCTACTAATTATGTAACGTTTTGACGGGCTCTTACCACAAAATGGAATTTTAGCGATAGCCTCCTAAGGCCGCTGTCACACCTGCATTTATTCAGAAACTACTTCAGCGTACATTGCTCTTTGAAGTAAGGAGTACCTGGGCGACCGAGCTTCGCTCTATAATGGCTGCCTCAACAATAAAATGTCATCGGGTAAGCAACCTATGCTACCTGCCAACAGATGGCGCTGAAGGTTGTCGTCTAAAACGCAAATGCTTAAAAACAAGGGGAATAGAATTGGATATTGGAATTAACAGAACCAAGTCTTTTAGTCTTTATTATTAGAATTAGTCTTGGAATTTAGGAAGATGTGATTCGGGCTCTAGGCCCAGCCATGAAATCTATTAGAGATATTAATACAATACAATACAATAATCTTTATTTGTGATAACAGGTACAAAGTTTAAGGTGTTATAGTAACAAACAGTCCTCTGTTATCTACCAGTATGTCCGGTTAAATACTTACTTTACAAATAATTACAATAAGTTTTTATTTTATGATAAACTCGTAAGAGGCGACTAAGGGTTATAAAATGGAGGATGGGCAGCAGCATCCTTCTGCGTATCATACCATCTTACTTATTAAGGTCACCTACAACCGTGGTCCATGGTGCCAGCCGTAACGCTACAAGCGAGGTGACTATGGTACTTCCCTCCACATTTTTCCAGCAAAAGCTAGAATTCTGGAGGGAGCTCCCTGTCCTGTAGTGGACATTTCAAGGGATGTTATGATGAAACAGTAGGTCCTATTTTTAGGACCGCCCACAGTCCTATTTTATGAAGCATTTTAAACTATGTGTGTTGGACCCAAGGGTTGATGAACCAGTTGGATGGGGAGCAGCATCCTTCTGTTTACAAATACAAATCATTTATTGATATTTTTCATTATAAGTCATACATTTATTATTATATTTATTATACTTATAAGCACCTGGGTTATTAATATTATTGATAAAATACATTATTAAACATTAAACGGAAAATTTCTTACAAAAAAGATCATTACTTTAAAATTAAATCGCGGTCAATTTATAAACATTCAACAAGATTCAGATTATTTATTCAATGTAGATTATTTACAGAATACTTATTGAATGTCATGCAGAATACAATTCAAATAGAGCGAGTCTACGCCGTTTCGGATCGTGCTATGGCAGCGTAAAAGAAACGGCAAGAATTCACTTAAGCACGGCCTACTTTAAGAGTCGGCTTTTTACAATGTGTTTCTTGTGTTTCGCTGGAATATCAGAGCACCATACCTCTTTGTCATTCATATAGTCATCTAATCTATAGTAAGCTTTTTTACAGAACGTTTGCTTTACACATTCTTTAAACTTTCTCCCAGGTAATTGCACTATATTGTCAGGTATTTTGTTGTAGTATCGTACACACAGACCAACGAAAGATGTATTGACTTTAGTTAATCTATATGGTTGATCAATTGTGTGCTTATTTCTAGTATTAAAATTATGCCTGTCACAAATTTTAGGTAATTGATGAATGTTCTTTCTAGCATAAATAATATTTTCATAGATATACTGGCATGGCACTGTCATTATGTTGATTTCCTTGAACAGTTCTCTCAGGAAATCACGAGTCTTCGGGCAATAAAACAAGCCCAACACTACCTTTCTCAGAAGCTGGCTCTTTGCAAAAGCGTTCTTTAGATTTTCTTAAAATGATTTTAATAAAATCTAAAGAACGCTTTCACAAAGATCCAGCTTTATCATACCATCTTACATTCTGCGGTCACCAACAACCGCGGTCTATGGTGCCAGCCGTAACGCTAACAACCGTGGTGACTATGATAATTTCCCTCCACATTGTTTCAGCCAAAGCTGAAACCGAGCTTCGCTCTATAATAGCCGCCTCAACATTAAAATATCATCGGGCGCGCAAGCTATGCTACCTGCCAACAGATGGCGCAGTAGGTTTCTGTCTGAAACTCGGTATTTTTAAAAAATGCTTTAAAATAGCTAGCTGGGAAAATTAGTTATCCCTGAACTAATTTTCCCAGACATAAGACCTAGGTAGATCGATTTTGCCGAAAACCTTCGTATCGTTAATTTTATCGAAACTGTTAGAGCCGTTTTCGAGCAACCGGTTATAAATATATATATGAATATCATCATAATCATCATAACATCCCATGAAACGTCCACTACCTACAGGACAGGGAGCTCCCTTCAGAATTCTAGCTTTTGCTGGAAAAATGTAGAGCGGAAGTACCATAGTCACCTCGCTTGTTAGCGTTACGGCTGGCACCATGGACCGCGGTTGAAGGTGACCGCAGTAAGTAAGATGTCAGATACAAAGGAGGATGCTGCTGCCCATTCTCCAGTTTAAAACATTTAGTCGCCTCTTACGACACCCACCGGTATGTAAGGGTTAGTACTATTCTTTGCCGGCACCACACGGGACATACGAATATATTTATATCAAATATTGCTCGTTTAATAGTATAGGATAGACAAGAATTAGAATACGGAAAAACGCCGTAATATCTATCTATCTAAATATATAAAAGAGCATGTCCTGACTGACTGACTGACTGATTCATCAACGCCGAGCCGTAACCGCTATAGATACAGATCTGAAATTTTGTACACAGGTTCTATGTGCGTCAAAACCACCCACTAAGAAAGGATTTCTGAAAATTCATCTCCTAAGGGGGTGAAATAAGGGATGAAAGTTTGTATGAAAGTCCTTTGTTTCTTGAGCTAGATTCACACTAATTTGAATTTAAGCTTCTGACAAAAAATAAAGAAACACGTGTTTAAGCATTTCTTAAAAATCACCCTTCAAGGGGGTGAAAAAGAGGGTGTTTTTTTTTCCGTATGTTGGTCTATAAGTCTTTCAGTTTTAAAGGTAGAATTATAGAAATTTGTATTTAAGCTTTTGGTAAAAAATAAAAAAGTACTTGTTAAAGAATTTTCCAAAATTCATCCCCCAAGGGGGTGAAATAAGAGATGAAAGTTTGTATGAAAGTCCGTCAGTTTTAAAGTTAGGATCTTCAAAATTTTTATTTAGACTGACGACAAAAAATTAAGTTTCACGGGTCTCAGGGTTTTTGAAAGTTTTACACCCTAAGTGTTGAAAAGGGGGATGAAGTTAAAACTCCTTCATTTCAAAGTAATATCCACTAAATTTATTATTTAGGCATTAGGGGTGTAATTCTTTGGAACATAAATATCTTATATTGAATTTCCACCCCAAATTCAACCCCTTAAAGAGGGAAATGGGGTGAAAAAGTCTAAAACCAATATGGGTATCATTTGTATGGTTTATCGGGTCACTGAATACGAAAACTAAAACAGTTTTGAAATCCAATGTGGTGGACGTGAAATACCATCATCCCCCGGGGATGGGGTTGGGGTGCGATAGGGTTGATATGTCTAAAAATCAATATGGGTGTCGTTTGTATGGTTTATCGGATCGCTAATTACGAAAACTACAATAATTTTGAAATCTAAGGTGGTGGACGTGAAATACCATCATCTCCTGGGGATGGGGTTGGGGTGCGATAGGGTTAAAATGTCTAAAAATCAATATGGGTGTCGTTTCTATGTTTATATAAGGATAGGGATAGCGGTTAAGACGGCGTTAAGGATAGGGATAGGAGTAGGGGTAGGGTTAGGGGCAGGGAGAAGGAGAGGGAGTGGGATGGAGGTAGAGAGAGAGGGAGTGGGTGAGGGATAGGGAGAGACTGCACATTGTCTGAATATCACGCGGGCGAAGCCGCGGGCACAGCCAGTCTATAATAAATCTCATTGTTAGCTCTTTAATATTAATTCATTTAATATCAATGTCACAATCTCAACGGGTCAGCCAGCAAAAAATCAAAGGCATCTTTTTTATCACTCACGATGAAGGCCGTTTTACAGAACTCGCAAAAAATACACTTTTTATCGGATAGTGTCTGTGAGTCATATTTTAAGAGGCCCGTATGTTTCAAAATTAAATAAAGTTATAATGATAATGCACAAAGTAGAGTCCGTCATACGAGTATACTCGTACATAGTCTGCATGAGGTAGTGAAGTGTAAAACGTCTCCTAGGCGACTCCAAATCCCGGTTAAGTTTTACAAAAATCAAGAAATCTTAAAAAATCTAATGCTTTAGCTAAACTTTGTTTGCGAAAGTGAAAATATATCTTTTCACTTCTCATGCTCTGAAAGTGCTTCTTTGTGCAGGATATAGGCTGCACAAAGTCCAATTTTGTGCACTAGGGCTAAAAAGTAATCGCGGTGGTGTACGCCCTGCGCGCGGGCCTGCGGCACACTGTCAACATATTCTTCACTAAAGCAGAACAACTCATTCTTCAGTTACATTCGGCTCGGGCTGCTAAAAGTCTCGGAAAAATGGTTCGTTTTGTGCACTTGTTGTAAAATCTACTATTTTCTCAAACATGCTTGGAAATTCAATCATTATTTTGACAACCTTCTTAGAGCAAAATCGAAGTATCCGTACTGGTAAAAAACATGCGAGCAGCGGCCGGGAAAGTTAGTATGAAAATCCATTTCTTCCGTGCCAAACGGTCGGGAAAACTACTATGAAAACTCATTTCTGTCATCTAATTTCAAAATGGAACCAGCTTTTTCTCCAAAGCATGGTAACCAAGGAGATGGCAACCAACGAAAGAGTTCTGAACAAGAAGGTCACACATCGTTTATTTCGCGCAAGACCGTAGCACTACGAGTATATAATCTGTGGCTCTGGGTCCGAGTTTTGAACTCATCTAATGACTAAAACAATTTCCCTAATTTGAAATGCCTTGATCAACTCTAAAAAAAAAAAACCGGTCAAGTGCGAGTCGGACTCGCGCGCCGAGGGTTCCGATATACCTATAGTATTTTTGGAAGCAATAAAGTCCATTTTCAGGACCGCAAAACTAAATTTGTTTGTAAAGGTTTTTTGCAGATTTCTGAAAAACTGTGCAACTTAGAAAGATCGTTTTATTTTTGCTGTAAAGTTTATATAAACTTCTGTCAACTGTAATTAATTCAGATTTTTCCTTACTCAAACTTCGGAGATAAGGGGGGGGGAATGGTATTTTTCTTGACATTTTTCATCATAACTTTAAAACTAAGAAATTTAAAAAAATACAAAAATATATTTTAAAATGTACAAGTAAAGCCCTTTCATATGATACCCCACTCGACCTAGTAGCGACAATTTGAAATTTGGCCCCCCCTATTTTGGCCCCCTTTATATTAATAATCATACTTTTTTCAATAATTTTTCTTGTGCAATTAAGTTGGGCAACTATATTCTAAAACTATTCCAAATTTCAGGTTGATAGCATAAGTGGTTGCTGAGATATAGAGGTGTGACAGACAGACGGACAGACAGAGCGGCACCATAAGGGTTCCTTTTTTTTACCATTTTGGTATCGGAACCCTAAAAACCGGCCAAGTGCGAGTCGGACTCGCGCCCTAAAGGTTCCGTACCTATCTAACATGTGATATACTAAAAGCTTTTGCTCTTTGCTTTTAAAAACTCCGCGACCATCCAACTTGACCCCTCTTTTATAGAAAAGTTCTTGAAACGGAAGCTCACCTTAATTGGTTACTATAAATTGTGAGAAAAATTAAAATATTTAATTATTTTAGACTTTTCCCTTTATTTGTACTGTGAGACGCTTCTTGCCAAATTTCATAATTTTAGGTTAACGAGAAGTACCCTGTACGTTTTGCTTTTTTGCATAAATGTATGGAGAAGAGGACATAAAAAGCCATATCTTTTGAATGCATCGTTGTAAAAAAATGAAATTTTCAGATCTTGTGTAGTTTATAGACTTTAATATTCGTTATCAATTTCAACCTGATACCTCTTCTCGTTCGTGAGAAAAAGGGTCTTGACAGACAGACAGACGGACAACAAAGTGATCCTATAAGGGTTCCGTTTTTTTATTTTGAGGTCGGAACCTTAAAAATCATAATTAACAAATTGTATTCTTTAATTTTATAGATTTGATTAAGATTTTGTTTTTATTCTAAATATATTAATCACTAGAATAGGTTCAAGAATAGGTACCCCGAACATCATTCTTTACTAAAAGTTATTAGCGGGAACATCATGTTGACTTATTTTATTTTATTTAGTGTAATTTAGGTTGTAATTGTAGATAAAATTAATAAGTCAATGGAATTTTAAAATAGTGCCTCAAATATCATGTAAGTCATGACTATTTAAAATCTTATTAGAGAAGATGGTAAAAAGAGAAGAGACTGAAAATGTAAGTAATTTATGTAAGAATTAGAATATCCGCGCATTGTTTGAGAAAAGCACTATACAAGCCTTGGCCGAAACCAGGTATTGATAGACTCACATATGTGGGCCTCTGCCGGCTGACGCCTCTGCCCACATTATCACGTTCGTCCCTCAATACCCGTTTTTTCGACCGCTGCAGTAATGTACTATTTTTTACTTGTGAATTGATTATAAATGCTAAGAACGGAAGCGTAAATGATCCGTAATAGCGATTGTATGCGTTATTTTTAACACAGTTTTTTTTTCCTGAACAATATGTATTTACACCAGAAAAACTGTAGTTATAACATTTATTAGTCCCAAGTCACACATTTCACAGAGAAAGCTAAAAATTCCGCGTTTTCATGATTTGATAAAAAATCATACATTTTAGTATGGAGGTCCTTGCAAGAAATTGATACGAATAGAAAGTGCTTGTTAATAATACACTTCCGCGTGAACGATGGCAGAAAAGTTGCTAGAAGAACATTACAGTCAAAGAAAACTCTGCAATTTGTACAGTCCGCCACAGTTCAGTGGAAACACTGTGATTTTGAGCTGGTCTCTGGTTTGTTTTAGTTTCTAGCGGAGCGCTGTTTCTGCTTGTACAAATTTTGTTACCACTTTTTTCCGGCCGAGTGTACTTGTATTGCAAACATATTATTTCAAATTTAAGCGGCTAAGAAAGCTTTCTGTTACATCTGATATCTAAGGTCATTTTTAGGGTTCCGTACCTCAAAAGAAAAAAACGGAACCCTTATAGGATCACTTTGTTGTCCGTCTGTCTGTCTGTCAAGACCCTTTATCTCACGAACGGGTAAAGGTATCAGGTTGAAATTAATACCATATATTAGGATCCATGAACCACACAAGATCTGAAAATATAATTTTTTTACAACGACGCAATCAAAAGATATGGCATTTTATGTCCTCATCTCCATACATTTATTCAAAAATGCAAAACCTACAGGGTACTTCCCGTTGACCTAAAATTATGAAATTGGGTAAGAAGCTAGGTCTCACAGTACAAATAATGGAAAAAGTCTGAAATCATTAAATATAACAATTTTTCCCACAACTAATAGTAACCAATTGTGGTGAGCTCCCGTTTTAAGAACATTCATATAAGAGAGGGGTCAAGTTGGATGGTCGTTGAGGCGATTTTTGTTTTAGTTCTATTTTAAAAACGGGAACACTTACAAACTTGAAAATTTGTATGTTTATAGTGCATAAGCTATTTAATAACAACAAATAATAAAATTTGGTCAAGCGTGTGTCGGACTAAAAAATCTAGCACATTAACTTACTGAAATTTCAACTAATACAATTATGTTTATGTGGTGGTACGGAACCCTCAGTGCGCGAGTCCGACTGGTTTTTTGACTTTTTACTTTTATAGGAAAACTTACAGATTAGAAGTTCCTACAAAAAGTAAAATAAAAACATTGAAAGATGGACAAAACATGGAGAAAACGAATTTATGGTAAATTTCACCGAAATCGTTAAACCCGTTTTCGAGAATATACATACTCGTACAAATATTGCTCGTATAGGATTTCATCTGTGATGGTACAGACAGCATCAAGTTGGACGTGCTCTTGGACGTACGAATGTTAAACATGTAATATTTATATTATACACTTTAAACAATATACCGGAAACATAACCGAATCGACTCTTAATTATGTATTTAATATTTGACCGCCACAACAAACGTCAAATTACATTTTACAATGGTCCATTCAATTCTATATATCAATATAAACAGTAAGTAAACTGTCTGTCTGTTTGTAAGCTAATCATTATTGTTGTTTGTAAACAATATCATGATTTCTATTGCCTTTGTGACCATGTAATGAACGACATGTCAAATTGTTTGACTGTGACAGATAACTTTGTAAATACGTTACGTAATGTCATAAATAAGAGATACATAACCAAAGATTTTGGACCTCCTTGCTTCGCTCGGAATAATTCGCAAAGGAAACTTATATGTAAGGTACCTTGAAACTTGGCTCATAAACAGGAATAAGATCATTAAAGATAAATAAAAAATACCAAATTTTTTTCGGCCATAAATGACGAAGTTGTTAAAAAAATCGTTTTCGTCAAATATCGATAGGTCGTATGGCAGAATGTGATGATTAGTCATTGCCTATCATAAAAGAAACTAACAGCTGTACAAACCGACCACAGACTACTTAGAACAGTTGTTAATTTTTTTTTAACACTGGCCATGGCTACTTTTCATTCTGCCATACGGATAATCGATATTTGACAAAAACAAAATTAATTTTTAACTTTATTATTTGCAACCGAAAAAAAATCGTATTTTTTATTTTTACTTATTGACCTTATCCCTGTCTATGAGCCAAGTTTCGAGGTTTTTTACACATACGTTTCCTATGCGAATTACAAATTTATTTTAGTAGATGACATCTGCCAACATGTCCCAATCCCATCATCGGTGATCACTAGGAAATATTCAAAATAACCTGTCAAATCCATAGAACGACGCCTTTGCTACCTTGTGACGAATTATTTCTTTAATCCTCCTTCTAATTACCTTTATTTTTCTGTGCACATAACCACCTTTTATTTTTCTCGTCTAGAATTGAAATTTGGAAAGGGGAAAGCTTCGGAATACGTTCCAAAAACAAATTCAAGACATGTTAAATAAATTTGAAGAAGAAACGAGGTAAATAAATGCGTCATTTTCGTGTCAGGTGGGAATAAGAGAAATAAGAGATTACTTTTATGCCTCTTAAATGGCTGTGGTTTGTCCGCCATCTTGGATATTTATAGTACTTAGTAATTACAAGTTGTCTAATTTATTCTGTGACCTAAAATCCCTTCATGTAACTGACCACCCTATTGGCGTTGTTGGTAGTAACCTCAGAAAAATAAGGGCTATTATAGAAGTAGTATCACAGAATATATAATAGTAAACAAGTTTTCAACACATTTGCTCATAAAACAGCCCTATTTGCACTGTATTAAGGTCCATAATCCAGCTCATTAAACACGCGTGTTTTTGTCATAATATTACTTAACTAGTGTTTTATTTTTGTTTTTTTTTTTATCGGCCAAGAGCAAGGAGTTTTTATGCTTATTTTGTTACTAAAATTTTTAAGCTGACTTCGAGAAAATATCATTAATGAATGTTGATTTTATGAAATTATAGTAATTAACTAATTAACAATAGATAAATTTGTCATTTACGTAACAAGATATTCAATTTTTGATAATTTATTTCAAGGTAAATGGAATAGGATGTTTGGGTACCGAGTGACAATTACTTTTTTTTATAGCTTGGTTACTAGATTGACTAATAATTAATAAAAGATTGATGGTGTAAGATAACATGGTAATGTTTTGGGGGCTCCTCACGCGACGTATAATCTGTGACCGATGAAAAAGAAAGAATGCGCGCCATTTTACAAATATTTATCGTGTTTATTATTGTAATTATATCTAATAGTGTCGACTTCTACATATAAAAAACTGATCCTGAACCGTCTAAAATACTCATACACGAAATTCAATTTTGAAATTTGGTAAAATTAAACGGAAGCATGAACATATGCAGCCGACAAAATGTTCCGGTGGACGTAAGGTTAGCAAAGTTCAGTATTTTAAAGGTAACCAATTTGATTTGTTTTTATTCGCAAATGTGTTGAAAAACGTCGTAAAAAGCTCGTGCGTAAAAAGCTCGTACCCTCGGCTCCATTACGCCCTCGCCTGCGGCTCGGGCTGCAATTTCTGAGCCTCGGCTGTAATATCCAAAATAGCGCACTTGCATTTTAATGTACTTTTGTAGGATTAAAAAAATAATTCGTCACAAGTTAGGGATGTGCGATATAAAGTCAACATGGTTATATCTATCTATCTATCTATCTATGATAGATAGATAAACTCGTTTATTTTGTCTACAGACACACATACATAATACAATACAGAACAGAAATTAATGCGACAAGGCCAATAACAACAGTTGGAGCAATAGAAAATACATGTAAGTAAGTACCCGCTTGGGGTATGTATGTGTGCTGCAGCAGTTCAAAAAAGGCCGTAGTTTGCAGCAAGTCACTGATTTTCAGCTACCACCTTGAGAAAAAACGCGGTAGCAGCGGTAACCACAAAAACAATAACAGCCGTGTAATGTAAAATAATGAATTAGAAATACAATGAATAATATAAGTGAGCATACTGGTAAAATATATTGTAATAAACTGAATAACTGAGTAAATGCCTATATAATGTATAATATATACAAAAAATAAACATATAATAATATTGATGACAATATAAATATATATACTTACGAGTACATATACCTAGACAGATAAAACATAATAGTTTCCATAAACTACGCAACAAAATGCCTTGGAATTCCTAGCTACATAATCCTATTATCTTCGTAAATGCAATGAAGGCGCCGTTCTATTAATTTGGTAGGGTTATTTCGAATATTTCATAATCATCGATGATGATGTGACATTGCATAGTAAAGGAGATGTGACATGCTGGCAGGTTAAATAATTAGCACGGTATCTATTCCGAGCGAAGCAAGGAGGTCCGAATTTGGGGTGAATGAAAACTTTGAAAAGGAAAAGCCTCGAAGAACGTTCCAAAAACAAGTTTACGACTTTTTGAATAAATGCGTAGAGGTAAATAAATATGTCATCTTTGTGTCAGGTGAAGGGCTGATGCCTCTGCATGGGAAATAGGCGTGATGTTTATACATACAAGCTGTAATATTAGAAAGGGAAACACGGATCACTAAATATGTAAATTTTTCAATGAAACTGAACAACTTTTCTTTAGAAATATACTTATTATCCAACCAAAAACTAAAAAGAAATTGAGCTCTCATACAAAATGCGCTCTGCTTATAAGGAAAGTTTTTTTATTTTTCCTATGTCAACTTAAGCTCCTTGGGAAAGTTGTTCAGTTTCACAGACAAATTCACATCCTTCCGGCCTATTAGACTCTTTTCGTTACACACTGGAAAAACAAACATGTAGGTACAAGCTGGAGAAAGATAGAGCAAAGAGTACCGTTCTGGAAATAGCTTGGAAATTGAAAACCACCCAAGCAATCCCGACGGCAAAAGCTAAGTTAATATTTAAGAAAACTTGCAACATTTTGTAGTGTATCAGCAAAAAACCTTTTGGGAAATCACCCGAATAAGCGTAAGCGTTGCCCAGTGGACCGTAGATTTTACAAATTATGCAAAAAAGATGCCCACTTTGCCCGGTATTGCCCACTCGTTCATATTTTAACGAATCTACTCAAAATGTTTAAACATTCGAGCCGGAACGGTTACATATTCCGACCTAAATAAATAATTCGGAATTGGAATCTCTTTCGAGGCCGTATTCTGAATCTAAAAGTTGTATTTTGGAATACATTTGTCCTTTAAGCTCTTTGTCGGATTTTTTTTTTTGCAAAATTGGGAATCTACTTCAACTTTATTTATACTTACGTAAGTATAATAGATGATTCTGATTCAGTAGTTAATGTCAACTAAAACCAAGAACAATCGCTAGACTTTATAGAATGTGCATAATAAAAAAAATATTTATGACAAGTAGTTTACATTAGGTAGCTTAATTCACTAAAAAGATCTCTTCCAGCCAAGTTGAGGCACACACTTATTGGAATATCTGAAACCTCGATGCGCAAGTCCGACACGCACCTGACCGGTTTTGTTCATTCAACTATGTTTTACACGCTTACATCGTTTTAATGTTGTGCTGTCTATGGTCATCAAAAAAAGATCTCTAAAAAGGTTTATGGTCATGAAAAAATACAATACGTTGTTTAAATTAGGAAAATCCGTGGAATCTAAAGAAAAACTCGACAATTTCCGCGTTTCAAAACCTCGTAACACTCGGTCAGGTACTTATTTGATTAACAGCGCTGCGGGAAGTAAAAAAATGCAGTCAACTGTTGCATGTTCCGTCAGAAAAAATATTACAGGAAAATTGTTTTATGGAATCGCGTTAGAGTTGGCTATGTAACCTTCAATCTTTTACTGATATTTTTACTCTATTGTTTTCTTTATATTATAGAACACAGGTGTAGGTTAACTTATACGGGCTGTAGGCATTCATCCTACTAATATTATAAACGCGAAAGTTTGTAAGTTTGAATGGATGTTTGTTACTCTGTCACGTAAAAACTACTGAATGGATTTTAATTAAACTTTACAATAATATACCTAGCTTATACATCAGAATAACACATAGGCTACAATTTATAAGCCTGCGCAGACGAAGTCATGGGCACTAGCTAGTGAGTAATATTTTTTTTTTATTTGCAAAAGGTACAATTACAGACTACAGACTAAATTATACAACATAGAAGCACAACAATGTAAACAAATATATCTATACACTTTTTAGGGTTCCGTACCTCAAAAGAAAAAAACGGAACCCTTATAGGATCACTTTGTTATCCGTCTGTCTGTCTGTCTGTCTGTCTGTCAAGACCCTTTATCTCACGAACGGGTAAAGGTATCAGGTTGAAATTAATACCATATATTAGGATCCATGAACCACACAAGATCTGAAAATTTCAATTTTTTACAACGACGCAATCAAAAGATATGGCATTTTATGTCCTCATCTCCATACATTTATTCAAAAATGCAAAACCTACAGGGTACTTCCCGTTGACCTAAAATTATGAAATTTGGCAAGAAGCTAGGTCTCACAGTACAAATAAAGGGAAAAGTCTGAAATCATTAAATATTACAACTTTTCTCACAACTAATGGTAACCAATTGTGGTGAGCTCCCGTTTCAAGAACATTCATATAAGAGAGGGGTCAAGTTGGACGGTCGCTGAGGCGATTTTTGTTTTAGTTCTATTTAAAAACTGGAACACTTACAAACTTTAAAATTGGTATGTTTATAGTGCATAAGCTATAAAATAACAACAAATAATAAAATTTGGTCAAGAGCGTGTCGGACTCAAAAAATCTAGCACATTAACTTACTGAAATTTCAACTAATACAATTATGTTTATGTGGTGGTACGGAACCCTCAGTGCGCGAGTCCGACTCGCACTTGGCCGGTTTTTTGATAATAAGAAGCTGGCAAGTTTTTTATTGATTAATTTCAAATATTAAGATCCTAATGAAATAGTGAACATAATTTAAGTACGTTACTCAGACCTTGAAACTAAAAAACTTTCCCCAAGGAACGTAGGTCGAAAAAATACGAAAATCAATTTTTGACCTCCCATCTCCAAGCCTCCCATAGAAACTGCATCAGCTGATAGAGCGTTTTGTATGGGAGGTCATATTTGGTTTTTCGCATCTCGACCTTGGGGAAAGATGTTTAGTTTCATGATCTAAGTAATGTGCTATATATGTTTACAATTTCAATAGGACCCTTATATTTATCTTTTTTTTTAAGTAGATTTACTTTCAAAATTTATAGTTCTTCATTGGTAAGTATACGAAAATACTGATCATTTTCTTTGTTTTTAATAGAACTAAGTGAGTATATAGTCAAAACTACTTGGTTGGTTATGGAGCCCATTTCTTGAAAATAAGCGAAGGTTAGGTACTGAGATTTGGGACACTCGAGGCTTGATATTTTTTACTGTAGATTTTCAGGTTATGTAATGTAAGCGACCCAAGAAAAGGGTTCTCCACAATTCCCACGAAACCGCAGGGTGGCTGTTTGATATTAAAGCAGCTAAATTAAAATAAAATAATGTGGTAACATTTTTGCGGCATCTTATTGAGCGGTCAAGGTGAACTAAGGAGATGATAATGTAAAACAATATGCTAATATATTTGCTGTAGGTTACCTAAGCATATTATTATTAGTCGTTTGCACTAAACATAAGAATCGCCCAAGTTGTTGCTTAAGGGCTGTCAAAGTATTGCTAGGAGTGTCCTAAACAAGTTAGGGGCGATTCTTAAGTTTAGTGCAAATGGAGGTATATCTCCTAAGCTAGGAACCTACTTATCAACTTCACATTAGTGTAAGAATTATTACAGGCTTGTTTAAAAAAAACTTAAATAATAGCTACCTACATTAATGCAGAATTTGGGCGGGCGAAACATTTTTTTTCTTTTTTTTTAGGGTTCCGTACCTCAAAATAAAAAAACGGAACCCTTATAGGATCACTTTGTTGTCCGTCTGTCTGTCTGTCTATCTGTCAAGACCCTTCTTCTCACGAACGAGAAGAGGTATCAGGTTGAAACTGATATCGAATATTAAAGTCCATAA
The DNA here is from genome assembly GCA_947532105.1 of Athrips mouffetella. Classification (NCBI taxonomy): domain Eukaryota; kingdom Metazoa; phylum Arthropoda; class Insecta; order Lepidoptera; family Gelechiidae; genus Athrips; species Athrips mouffetella. The sequence continues at coordinate 2,294,580 of OX383976.1, read as the reverse complement.
ACCACACAAGATCTGAAAATTTAAATTTTTTGCAAGGACGCAATCAAAAGATATGGCTTTTTATGTCCTCATCTCCATATATTTATGCAAAAATGCAAAACCTACAGGGTACTTCCCGTTGACCTTAAATTATGAAATTTGGCTAGTAGCTAGGTCTCACAGTACAAGTAAAGGGAAAAGTCTAAAATCATTAAATATTTAAATTTTTCTCACAACAAATAGTAACCAATTAAGGTGAGCTCCCATTTCAAGAACTTTTCTATAAAAGAGGGGTCAAGTTGGATGGTCGCGGTGTTTTTAAAATCAAAGAGCAAAAGCTTTTAGTATATCATATTGTAGGTAGGTACGGAACCCTTAGGGCGCGAGTCCGACTCGCACTTGGCCGGTTTTTATTTTCTTCCTTCTTAACATTTTTCAAGTCACAGAATAGTAGTATTATTTATTTTATATTTGACTTATTAAAAATGGTGAAGTAAATAAGCGCAAAATAAAAAGTTTAAAGAACAAAAGTTAAACTACACCGGTAGTAAATATTACTTAATAATACCTAGGGTACTTAGATTTTATTTCATTTGATCTTCTAATTATTCCACTTTGACATTCAAGTAGTTTATCTACTAATGGAATTTTTAAACAAGTTTGTTTGCACGATAATATTTAAGTGTTGTTGTGTTTTATTTTCATCTAACATGTAGAGGTAGTAGCGATCATTTATTTTAATTGGTAATATAAACTGAAATCTTTTTAAATATTTTGCCGATATTATGACTATAAAAATCTAAAAACGTAGCTTGACTGTTTTATTTTCTGTAGTTGCGACAAGTTTCCTTTACTTTTACTTGGAAAGCCAAGTCATTGTTATCCAACAATCGTTCATCGTTAATATAACAATAAGACTAGTTACTGATACCTATTCTTAAAAGCCAGAAAAAAAATACGAACCTTTCTGTATTCCGGAAAAAATCCAAGCACTGTCCACAAAGAATGATAAAAGAGAAAAATTTAAAAGCACAATTTCAAATTTGTAATTAGAACGTTCCACTCGCGACGCAGTGTTAGTCTGAGTTGTCGAATCGAGCGCGATAGATCCGCGCCACACGGCGTCCGCGGTACGACTGAACTGATCGTCGATTTTGGTACCTACTGGCACGATTTTCCGACATGCAACCTGAAAACAATGAAGCGTTTTGTTTATATGCGGTTGTAATTAAATACAGGGGTTGGTTGGTTGGTTGCGGCAGTACTCTGCTGAAGACAGCCGTTTTTAGGGTCATACCTACAAGGTTCAAATAAACTTAGGTAGAATCATTTATGGGTGAGTTCATGATTTAATTTGCAGTGGATAATCGATACTGCGAGTAGTTCAGTGTAGAAAAGTTTGTATGCTAAATAACTACCTCTAAATTATTTTCTTCCTGTTGTAAGTTTGATGGTAGTTTTTAAACAGCGAAGTAGTACTGGCCCCTGATATAAATTAGAGTTTTTAAAACGAAAATACCTGTGCAATTTACGAAACCTCTTACAACATTCGTAGATTTAAGCGAATACGGAAATAAGTATTAGGTAGAATGGAAAAATCCTTGTTTCAAATTATACTACAACTAGACCTAAAGACCTACTTACCTTGTAACTTTTCATACGTGGGATCTTTCCCGTGGTAATATAAAATATTGTTTTCATATTGGATGTCTTTATTTATGATCCCTTGTATAGGTACATGAGATCATTAGTTCAATGTAATTATAAAGTTATTAAGTAAATATTTTGATAAAATATTGAAAACCATCTTGAGAAATATAAGCAAAACAAACTTTTGTGAGATTTTGAGATGAAAATGTATAAAACTGTGTTTTGACGCTAGATCGACACTGATGAGATAATAGTAAACTGCTAGATGAAGAGTCAATGACTTCCTTAATGACTATCGTTGGTTGACAGGTCTTTAAAGGTTAATTATCTTATCTTAAACAACTTGTTTATACCTACAGGTTTTTTTTTATAGCTATACAGTTAGATATTTAAGCACCACCAATTCTAAATGCCAGCATGAATTATTAGAAGGACTTTTCTAGTGACTTTTGTATTTTTCTATTATATGAGACACATGGTGAAATCCCATGACAATCAAATCATCGAATGATTCTAAAATTGAACAAGTATATTCTGACTTTATAAGATTCTTTTGACATATGAAATACGTCTGAATAAGGACATAAATATATAAAATTCAAAATTGGAACGTTCTTTTGTATCGAATATCCAACATTTTCGTTTTCTAACAGATCCTAATAACAACCTGCTACAAATCATTTGTTTGTATTCGATATTTGAATTGTTGTAGTTATGACGTCACGGAATGTCACCGCGACCTCGACGCAAGGTTGTTAGGTGAGAATGGGATGATCAAGCGTGTTTGTTTGAATGTTTGACTAGTTAAAGTTACTAGTGAAGGTCAGGGTTCGATTTGTATGAGTTTTAAACATTAAGGGCCTGTCCGCAGAGCGAATTATTACCGCGCGATTTTTTGCTATTTCAAGCACGAGTAAATATCGCGCGGTGAAAATTCGCTTTGCGGACAGGCCTTTATAGTCGAAATAATGTAGCTAGATGAGAATGACTGCAGGAAGGAGCAGAATGGAGCGATACGTGTCTCTGTCGCTCCAATATCTTACACATCGCTCCGTCCTGCTCTCACACTGCTGTCATTCTAATCAGGTTACATTATGTGTAAGATGGGGTCTATCCCACTATTTCCATGGAAATGTAAAATGGAAATAGTGGCACTTCGGTTTTTTTTCTAAAAGTATCCCATTATTTCCACTGGCGACTAAAAATCGCAAACTAAAAATTTGGTAGGTATAAACTACTGACTGACCCTAGACTACTCGTATGTTCAGATGAATGAAAGACCTTGTCGAGATCTTCATTTCAGTTGACAGCTGTCAAACTTTAAACCGCTATAACTCGGAAACTACTGACCCTAGACCACTCGTATGTTCGGACAAATGAAAGATCTCGTTAAAGTATTCATTTCAGTTGACAGCTGTCAAACTTTGAACCGCTGTAACTCGGAAACTACTTTCCCTAGATTACTTAAACGTTCGGACAAATTATAGATCTTTTTTTTTATACGAAGTTTTAAACCTTGTCAACCATCAAATTGTTATTTTGCAGTATTTTCAGGGTTTAATACTTGTTTTTTTTTAAATTTCCCGCGATTTTGTATGGACAGCTTTCGTTGGCCAGACTCTACCACGTCGAGGTCTTCAAGGTGCCAAATAGCGTCAGACGTAAGCGTAAGACTAGCACTAAAAACGCTCTTCTATTTCACCTGCCTATAAGGTGTCCAGGTTGTTGCTTAACTTTCATAATCAGATAGAAAAATCACTCTGCAATGCGAGCTCTATAGTTCATAACATCCGATGAAAAGTTCACTTCAGGACAGAGAGCTCCCAGCACTCGCAAACGCTAGTAGAATAGAATGAAAATGCATAGGATTGACTTTAGTTAACGAAATGTTGCGTGACAGCTAATGTCACTCCCATACATTTCTATTCTATTCTATAGCGTTTGCAATGATAGAACTCTAGCAAAAATTCGTTGTACACACGGCCGCTCATCGGTAGAAACACTTTTGGACCTTATGGCGTGGTAATAGAGTTGAAAAAGTTTCTACCGACAAGCGACTGGCGACCGTTGTTGTTGGCGACCGCAGTCAGCAAGACGATACGATACTCAGAAAGATGCTGCTGCCCATCCTCCGGTTCATGAGCACTTAGTCACCTCTTACGACACCCACGGGTAGAGATGGGTTAGTACTATTCCTTGCCGGCACCACACGGTCCTCTTTCATTATTTGGCGTGAATCGTTAAAATTTGCATTTTTTGCTTATTCTGTCCCAAACAAAAATTCTACCGTTCATCCCTTGTATCTTTAAGCACATTCTGTGAAACGTATTCAGCGCAAGGTTTGCAAAAAGATATATAATGATGAATTGTCCTGACGTGATCCTCGGGTACATGCCACTGAGTTATTATTATTAATATACAACTAGAATACATAGTGTAACAGAGAGGGCATATAAACCCTGAGGGATGTGATTCTGCAGATGAAACTGAACAACTATCCCTGAGGAACATAGGTCGAAATACGAAAAAATATTTTACCTCCCATACATCCCATACGTACCGGAAGACGTAGCGTTTGCAGACCCCCCACAAGGTGGGCTGACGATCGGCGAGCAGCGCGAGACCACGAGTCATAAGTTGAGGCCTATGTCCAGTAGTGGACGTCTTTCGGCTGATATGATGATGATACAAAAAGGATAAAGGAAGGAAGGTCAAAATTTAATTTTTATTTATGATCCTTAGAAATTCTTTTTCAGTTTCATTGGCAGATTCACATAAATTCAAATTACAATAATTAAAATGTAAGCTAGCGAGTAACTAAGCAGGACTAAATATAATCTTTAATTTTTAAGATTCCTGGTCTTGTAAAGATAATTAAATGAGTTTTTTTTGCATGACATAAAGAGTTTAATTTTTTTTTTTACATAGGTATTCAGTGTTAGTATACCCTTTTTGTTACACCATGTATATACGACCACACTCACGAAACTCTGGATCATTATCAATTTCCATCTGAAGAAAATTGGTAACAAAAAGATGAGTCCTAAAACACCCTTTATCTATCTCAAAACTTCTCTCGGAAAGGGAAATCCAATAATTTTTTCTCCCAAAATTTCTAAAACTAGACAGACAGAATCTGCTAGAATTTACATACAATCTCGCCTCGCAAGTAAAGAAATCTCTTCGCATACCGATTGTTTCTGTGAAACTAAAGCGCCGAGAGAGAGTGAAAGAGACAGAACACACGTAACTTGCCATGAAATGAAACGTCCACTGCAGGACAGGGAGCTCCCTTCAGAACTCTAGCAAGGGGATTTACCACAGTCACCACGCTTGTAAGCGTTGTGGCTTGTGATCGCAGTATGTAAGATGGTATACGATATACCCACCCATTAAGATGCTGCTGCCCATTCTCCGGTTCATAAGCCCTTAGTCGCCTCTTACGACACCCAGGGGTAGAAATGGTTGGTACTATTCATTGCCGGCACCACACGGACGTCGAATATTATTAATATAATAGAATATTAGAAATATAATTTATTATATTCGAACTAGAAACCAGGATTTGTCCGCGGCTACTCTAGTACAGTAACGTTATAGTTCAGTGGTTCTAAAGGGTATTTCCATATGTCACGCCGCTTTTCTTTGCCGTTGAAGTTTTTCTTTTCTTTAAGGACGAAATGTTTTTAGGGTTCCGTACCTCAAAAGAAAAAAACGGAACCCTTATAGGATCACTTTGTTGTCCGTCTGTCAGTCTGTCTGTCTGTCTGTCAAGACCCTTTATCTCAGGAACGGGTAAAGGTATCAGGTTGAAATTAATACCATATATTAGGATCCACGAACCACACAAGATCTGAAAATTTAAATTTTTTACAACAACGCAATCAAAAGATATGGCAGTTTATGTCCTCATCTCCATACATTTATGCAAAAATGCAAAACCTACAGGGTACTTCCCGTTGACCTAAAATTATGAAATTTGGCAAGAAGCTAGGTCTCACAGTACAAATAAAGGGTAAAGTCTGAAATCATTAAATATTACAACTTTCCTCACAACTAATGATAACCAATTGTGGTGAGCTCCCGTTTCAAGAACATTCATATAAGAGAGGGGTCAAGTTGGATGGGCGGGGAGGTGATTTTTGTTTTAGTTCTCTTTTAAAAACGGGAACACTTACAAACTTGATAAATGGTATGTTTATAGTGCTTAAGCTATAAAATAACAACAAATAATAAAATTTGGTCAAGCGCGAGTCGGACTCAAAAAATCTAGCACATTAACTTACTGAAATTTCAACTAATACAATTATGATTATGTGGTGGTACGGAACCCTCAGTGCGTGAGTCCGACTCGCACTTGGCCGGTTTTTTTATTTATGTGTACACACACATTCACACTCTTCTTGCCTCGCGGCCTAGTCATGATTACGAGTATTGTTACGATAACAAGAGTTAAGCAGATATCGGATCATAATGATAATTGGATGAAATGATCGCTGGTTGCGAATGCGCGGGTCACATACTCTAATGATCTTCTTAGCTTCCTGAAAGAGAGTCCTTCGTCGATGAAAATGCCGAGGTATTTAACTGTTGTAGTTCTTTCTTATCTTGATGCTGACAAGCCTTTTCATTATGAACGCGGATAATCACATTAGACTTCACAAGAGACAGCAGTCTTGTGAAAGCAGATAAAGTTAGTCTTATTGTATTCAAAGTCCAAAGATTTTGATTTAGCCACCGTGCAATCCTGCTCATATCCTCCTTAGGCCAGGGTATTTAGAAACTTTTATAGAAGTGGGTTTGAAGTAAATATAAATGTGACTTTTTTATTATTATTGTCAAAAATTAAGTTTAAATACAGTATGTAAAATAGTATTAAAGAAAAAAAACCGGCCAAGTGCGAGTCGGACTCGCGCACTGAGGTTTCCGTACCACCACATAATCATAATTGTATTCGTTGAAATTTCAGTAAGTTAATGTGCTACATTTTTTGAGTCCGACACGCGCTTGACCAAATTTTATTATTTCTTGTCATTTTATAGCTTATGCACTATAAACATACCAATTTTCAAGTTTGTAAGTGTTCCCGTTTTTAAAAAGAACTAAAACAAAAATCGCCTCAGCGACCATCCAACTTGACCCCTCTCTTATATGAATGTTCTTAAAACGGGAGCTCACCACAATTGGTTACCATTAGTTGTGAGAAAATTTGTAATATTTAATGATTTCAGACTTTTCTCATTATTTGTACTGTGAGACCTAGCTTCTTGCCAAATTTCATAATTTTAGGTCAACGGGAAGTACCCTGTAGGTTTTGCATTTTTGAATAAATGTATGGAGATGAGGACATAAAATGCCATATCTTTTGATTGCGTCATTGTAAAAAATTTAAATTTTCTTAACTTGTATGGTTCATAGATCCTAATATATGGTATTAATTTCAACCTGATACCTTTACCCGTTCGTGAGATAAAGGGTCTTGACAGACAGACAGACAGACGGACAACAAAGTGATCCTATAAGGGTTCCGTTTTTTTCTTTTGAGGTACGGAACCCTAAAAATATAGGGAAGATGACGAAAAATACATTTTAAACCAAAATATTCATAAATAAAGTTTATCATTACAGTTGACATTTTAATTTTGTATAAAATGTATTTAAAATAATATTTAAGAAGTAAAACATTAAACTTACTTCCACTACATATTATCCTTTAAGTGCAATTTCGAGTTAACTTAATACCTTACTGAAACTCCGAATTTCAGCAATTCCAATGGGAAAACATTTTAATTTTTAGGTAAACTACCTATGATTATAGTTCAATTAACAATGCTAATCGATTGATTGCATTAGAATTTTAGTATATATAATACTTAAATAAAAATATATGTTCCCGAGGTCATACGATTTTAATAATTATACATTTATAGGAGAGATTTGTTGTTTAACAAGAATCCGAGAAAAAACAGCCATACATAATTACTTCCAGGTCAAATAATAATTTCCCTGGACTACCTCACTTAGAGCAATTATAAGCGGAGAGCGCGCAGTGGGCAACCCTACCTCATCGAGTACCAAACAACGACCTATCTAGGTTGCTGCACAATGAAATGGTGAGTCTAAAAAAACAGGGTTGCCTGGGCGCAACCTGGCACGTTTTACACAGTCAACAAAAACTGGTTATTTTTTTTACCACTTCATGTTCCTAGTAAGTAAGTACATAGTTCATGCATTAGTACTAATTAATATGTACCAAAATAACCAGAGTTGCCTTGCCTAAACCAATGTAATTTTTAGGTTATGACAACTTAATAAGTATCATGGTTGAGCAAAGCAATTCTTTTGGTTTTGGTTCTTTCTTCTTAATTAGTACTTTTGCATGCACTATGTGTTTACTTGGTATACGATTTGAAAAAAAAAAACAGTTTTTTGTTGACTGTACGAAACGTGCCAGGTTGCGCCCAGGCAACCCTGTTTTTTTAGACTCACCATTTCATTGTGCAGCAGCCTAGATAGGTCGCTCTTTGGTATCCGATGAGGTAGGATTGCCTACTGCCCGCTCTTAGTCTATTACTTAGATGACAGCGGTATCATCGACGTAAAAGATTTTGTCAGCGTTAGTTAGATTCAGAGAGAGAATATCATTTAGGTAAATCAAAAAGAGGGTAGGGCTGAGAATACTGAGTACCTAGACAAGTGATTTTCTATAATCGTAAGCGCTAGTATAGGCTATGACATAAGCTTTTTTTATGTTACAAGGGAGCAAACGAGCAGGTAGGCCACCTCATGGTAATTGTGCACCCACTGTCTCGCATATTTTGACACTTATAATACAGCAAAGCGCGTTTGAACTTTGACAACTAAGATGGTATGTCTCATGTGCCGGTAATTTCACGAACTGCCTTGCCCTTAAAACCGAAACACAGCAGTACGAACACTGCTGCTTCACGGCAGAAAAAAGCAAGGTAGTGGTACTTCCCCAGACGGACTTCCCACAAAAGCCCTTCCACCTAAGTCATTCCCATACATTTTCATTCTATTCTATTAGTACTTGTTTCTAGGCCCTGCATAAGACATCAGTATATTCGCCGCCATCATTGCAGGACAACAAAATGTATGGAAATAAACATATTTTTTTTAAACTTGATGTTTTTGACTCAAAACTAATCTATATTTATACATGCAGAATAAGTACGGTCAACCGTTTGTCGGTAGAAACTTTTTCAACTCTATTAACACGCAATAAGGTCCAAAAGTGTTTGTACTGATGTGCGGTCGTGTGTACAATGCAAATAGAGCGAGTCTACACCGTTTCGGGTCCAGCAATGGCAGCTTTAAATATAATTATTTGCAGTAACGTGGCTTCAAACTCTTAAAAGTTCTATTTGCGTCGAAATGAAGCCCCGAAATTACTTCACAGTTTTTTACGTCAAATACTTGCAACTCCCAGACTTTAAATTTGAAAATGGGAAAACACGAGTGGCACTGCGGTGGACGAAAACTAGTTAGGTAATACAGTTTCAGGAATTTGTGAAAAATCCGCATCCATAATATACTTGCTGAGTTTTATGTAATAAGCAACCTAAAAGGAAATATCACTTTTCTAAATTCAATGACTAAGGCTCGTATTGATAAATCCCTCTCAAAATCTTCCCTTAGGCATCTCAAGATCTTGCTAATTTATAAACTAATATCCAAATATCAATCTCAAGTGTCCGTCTCAAACGTCAAAAGAGCAAAAATAATTTATGTCTGCGTTTTGTTTTTCCTTCTAATAATGCTGTTAACGTTACTTTTAAAGTTTCTTCTTTCTTAATAAATAAATAATAGAGACTGACAGTTCAAAATAATACTCGTCACTATTTGACAGCATCAACAATTTTGAGTTAAGTTACGTTTATAAATTAGTGAGTGTGTTTTTAACACTCAAGTGACAATTGCTCCGATGACAGCTACTCAATTTCTGTTTATTAATTAATGCACACCTCAAGATGGCCCTTAAGGACAATCTCACACTTAAGCTGGATTTATCAATTCGACCCTAAGTAATTCGACATGCATCGCTGGGAAGTTTGATTCTGTTAATTTCAATATCCTAACTTCAACGAGCAATGTGTGCCAAAGAAAATGTTAGAGACTTAAAGATCTTTGCATAAAAAGGACACCATGAAAACGTTGCCCAAGACCTTTTCAAAGTTAAAGCTCCTATAAATGTATCACGTTAACTTAAAGCTCTTTTTAGATTAAATCTTCAAAACAGTTTTGTGGAACTGCCCATTAAATAAACCTTAGACAAAGGAAAGTCATATGCAAAGTAAGGACAAATTGTTTGTACAGTCAAGAGCACATCAAGCTTGACACATTGGAATTTTTAACGTTCTTATTTCAATAGACGTACAGGCTAGAGTCGCACTGCAAGTATCAAGCTTGACATGTCGTTAACTGTACAAAAGAAAATCCCTCTTGACTCAATCGAATATTCTTCATCATCATAACTTCCACCACTGCTATACAGGAAGCTCCCTCCAGATTGTCAGCAAAAATCTATGGTAGGTATATGCGTAAATTTTAATGCATACCAAGGACTAAAAATATACAGGGTGCAAGAGACGGTGTACCGAAAACTGAAAGGGCGTGTTCCGTCAACGAAACTGAACAACTTTCCCAAAGAAACATTATTGAGAAATGAAAAAAATCTTGACCTCTCCATACAAATTGCTCACTCTGATCGAACAGTTTGTATGGAGAGGTCAAAAAATTTTTTCAAGTCTCAAAAATATTTATTTAGGAAAGTTGTTCAGTTTCATTGACTGCGCACGCCTGTTCAGTTTTCGGAACACCGTTCTTACCCTGTTTTTCGTGTATTTTTGCAATAGCCAGCACAAACCCAATCAAAAACTATGGGACAACAAACAAGGTTAAATAATAAACCTACATAACTGAATATATTTTGATAAGCATCGAATCGTGCCGCACATTCTCAATGAAAGAAAGCTAAAAGCCACCAAAAAAAGCAACGCCGTTTCTCTCATAGAAATTGACAAATTGAATTATAACTTTCACGAATAATCGTAAGAACTAGACAAAAAATAGAGAAATGTCTCCCAAGAAAAGTTATTTGTGAAGCGTTGATAAAGATGTACTATGAGTTGCGATAACTTTTTTAAGTATTGTAAATCCTATTGTAAGATGTATTGCACCAAAGCGTGACCTTGATATTCTTTATTTCGCAGAAAAAAGAATTCCAAATTTCTCGCAAAATGGTAAAAACGAAACCTTTATAGTGCGACTTCCTCTGTCTGTCTGTCACACCTGTATATCTCAGCAACCACTCATGCTATCGACCTGAAATTTGTAACAGTTTTAGAATAATTGCCCAACTTTAATGCAAATGAAAGAATTATTAAAATATTATTGTAAAGGGGGCCCAAATGGGGGAGCTAAAATTTTTAATGAGCCGGTTTTAAAAAAAGAAAAACTAGTTTTTATTTTCTTGATAGATAGTGTTGTTGTAGGAAAATATAACTGTCAATTTATTTTTTCCTATCTAGTGTCTAAGTAAATGTAAGTGTTGCCTAAGGAGGTTTATTTACTTCACGCTTCATCTATGACAGATTTATTTTAAGTTCTTTAGCAACTCTCTTCAGCGCCATCTATCTACACTTTTGTATACTCACTTGACGCTTAGCTGCGAAACCGGGTCATTGTCGTTACTAGGTTGAGTGGGATATTATATGAAAGGACTTTACTAGTACATTCCAAAATAGGTTTACTAATTTTTTCATGAGTTTTCAAATTATGATGAAAAATGTTTAAATGTCGGCTCCGCAGTGGAGTCACAGCTTACTTTATAATAAGTACCGTGAGTACCCAATCTCTCTCCCCACAGGTGTCTAGAAAGGAGACTATAAGGTATCTTGAACCGTGCATGAACCTGATTATGGGCAACAGTGTCCAGTAACAGACCTGATTTTAGTTTGACAGTGAGGTCGATACTAGCAGACACAAACTAAACTAAAGACAGGTCATATGTGTTGCTGTCATTATTATTACGCTAATTAATTTGTTATTTTTGACATTATTTGACATTTATGTATTTTATTGGTAATTTGTAATTTAACTATGGATAAATCTTTAATAAATCATTTTATTATTTTATTATTATTATCACCCCTTAAAACTAAACTAAAGGCAGTCTAAATGTGTTGCTGTTCTTATTGCCCACTGTGGGCTGAGAAAGTGAGAGCTAAACTTTTAGAACTGTCTTCAGTTTAGTTTTAGTTTGTGTCTGACAGAATCCACACCAGTGTCCCGACCGAGAATCGAACTCAGTTCCTCTAGCCGAGAGCCGAACACACTGACCACTAGACCACGGAGGCTGTTACCGTGTTGAGGACTGCTTTAAACCTATGCATTCATCTATTAGGATCCCATGAAACGTCCACTGTAGGACAGGGAACTCCCTCCAGAATTCCATCTTTTGCTGGAATGTAGAGGGGAAGTACCATAGTCCCACGCTTGTTAGCGTTGTGGGTGGCACCATGGATTGCGGCTGCCGGTGATCGCAGTATGTAGGACAGTATACTGCGTGCAAAATAACTCTTTCTGTGACCGTTAATGCACAGAAGTCAAAAAATGCGTCGCGGGGGTGAGCGCGACTCCCCCTAGACGGTGAGCGCATCGTTCATTGGCTCTCCGCCTGTCACCCATGCGCAGAAAATAACCGTCATAGACAGATTTGTCCTGAACGTGCTGTACGACACACAGAAGGATGCTGCTGCCTATTCTCCTATTCACAATTCGTTAGTCGCCTCTTACGACACCCACGGGTAGAGATAGGTTGGTTTTATTCTTTGCCGGCACCAAACGGTCGCACGATATGCATAAAATTCACCAAGTACTCCTCGCTGGTTACAAGTTACAACACTTTTGCGATGTCATACGAATCTGTGCCACACGTCTAGGACACACTTGAATTCCACTCACGTGCTACTGCGAGTCGTGTTTGACGCTTCTCTGCCACAGATTAAATAATAGCGAAAATCGTGACGTGTAGAGTTAGGTACGGTCAACCGCACGTAAGTGGAAACATCCGCAACTCATAAAGTCCAAACTGTTTTTACCGACGTTCTGTTGGTTGTACTATCCGTCTTTGGTCAGGACCATGTCAGGACATATCCAGTTGTTTTTAGGGTTCCGTACCTCAAAAGAAAAAAACGGAACCCTTATAGGATCACTTTGTTGTCCGTCTGTCTGTCTGTCTGTCTGTCTGTCAAGACCCTTTATCTCACGAACGGGTAAGGTATCAGGTTGAAATTGATACCATATATTAAGGTCTATGAACCACACAAGATCTGAAAATTTCAATTTTTTACAACGACGCAATCAAAAGATATGGCTTTTTATGTCCTCATCTCCATACATTTATGCAAAAATGCAAAACCTACAGGGTACTTCCCGTTGACCTAAAATTATGAAATTTGGCAAGAAGCTAGGTCTCACAGTACAAATAATGGGAAAAGTCTGAAATCATTAAATATTACAACATTTCTCACAACTAATGGTAACCAATTGTGGTGAGCTCCCGTTTCAAGAACATTCATATAAGAGAGGGGTCAAGTTGGATGGTTGCTGAGGCGATTTTTGTTTTAGTTCTATTTAAATACCGGAACACTTACAAATTTGAAAATTGGTATGTTTATAGGGCATAGGCTATAAAATAACAACAAATAATAAAATTTGGTCAAGCGCGTGTCGGACTCAAAAAATCTAGCACATTAACTTACTGAAATTTCAACTAATACAATTATGTTTATGTGGTGGTACGGAACCCTCAGTGCGCGAGTCCGACTCGCACTTGGCCGGTTTTTTTTATTTAGACGGATATTTTAAATTTTAATCAATTTTTTTTTTTTTTCAAATAATGTATCAGTCTTCAATCACAACACAGAAGGATGCTGCTGCTCATCCTTTGGTTTATAATACCTTCGTCGCCTCTTACGATACTGATAGGTAAAGATAGGTTGGTACTATTCTTTGTCAGCACCACATGGGCGATGATAAATGGAAAATTACTCGTACGTATTTTTTCGTTTGTAAAAACTGAGTTTTAGTCATAGCGATGACGTAAAGTAGGCATACATTTTTCTCTTGAAGCTTCATCTAAACCTCTTGTTCCTACGACTTAAGCTGCTACGTTATCATCATCATATCCCATGAAACGTCCACTACAGGACATGGAGCTCCCTTCAGAATTCTAGCTTTTGCTGGAAAAATGTAGAGGGGAAGTACGAGTACCATAGTCACCTCGCTTGTTAGCGTTACGGCTGGCACCATGGACCGCGGTTGTAGGTGAACGCAGTAAGTAAGATGTAAGATACAAAGGAGGATGCTGCTGCCCATCCTCCAGTTTATAACCCTTAGTCGCCTCTTACGACACCCACGGGTATGTATGGGTTGGTACTATTATTTGCCGGTACCACACGGGAAACCGCTATCACACCATCTTTATTCAGAAACGAATTCGGCATACATTGCTCGTTCAAGTAAATTTATTGGAAGTAACAGAACAAAACGGTTTTACTCTTAATCAAAACACAAGAAATGACTCAGTTGCTCACACAGCCAATTGCTCAATATACTACACCGATCATCCTATTACCGGCCTCTTAGTAGACAAACAAACAGGAAAAACTACACACGAGCGTCATAACAGCCACAAAATATTAGTTGGTGCAGTCAATTGCAGATCTTATTTCTAAAATCATTCCGGATACTCTTGCAAATTCTACAACGTATAACATCTCAAAATTCATAGCCTCTGGCAGGATTCTCACTTGCGTCTACAAACGAATAGTAGATGTAATTATAATACTTCGACGGATAAACTCTCGTTTTATATTGACGGCATAGGATCGACAGGTTTCGATCCTGTACGAGGATCTTCTTCAGAGAGGTCAGCAGTTTCACGGACCACTGTCAGTCTCCGTGTCCCGCCGAGTACTAGATAATAATGTCCCGCTAAGTATATAATTATGTGTAACACTCACGAGTCGTTCGGTGATAGAATACTAGATATTGTGTTAAAATAAAACAAATTTTCTAGAAAAATCATCCTTTTGAGTAAATATTGCGTCCGCTGGCTTGTCGCCAATCTGACTTACTCTTTTGGTAGAGTTCTGAAGCAGCCAGAAGACCTCTGAAATTTGAACCAGGGTCAATTGTTATCACTGACTTCCAAAGCACTGAATACGTTGTAGTCTACAATAGTAACCGGTTACCGGCGATACTACGGGATAAAGCATGGAAAAAGTTTATGAGCCGAGTAGAAGGATATAAAAAGATATATTTATTGTCGCCTCTTTATTTCCACAGGGCGCCATTTTGTTGTGTAAGAGATTGGTATTTTCATAACAAACATTTTGAGCAATTGCAGACCAAGCCACAGTATGAAAAGCAAGCATTTTATCAAATTTAAGGAACAGTAGGCAAACCGCAAAAATGCCGTTATGAAGGAACGCGCGGAGACCAATCAGTAATCCAAGCTATATAGTCCTTAGTACCTCACAAATGACTACAAACTTTCTTGAAGGACACTTTTGTTGCATAATGTGTAACCCTAGAAGGAAGGCCCAGAATCAAGTCATTTTATTGAATTATTCAAACGGCTAAAGTTAACTGCAAAATATTTTTGAGATATAAAACTGCGAAAATGCAGTCGCACTGCAGTCCGTCTGTACTCGTAAATGACTACATAGTGTCTCGACGGCCACTTTAACTAACTAGCTCTGTTGCATAACGTTTTGGTCTTCGGAATGGCTGCTAACGGTTTTAGAAGTTTTAACTTTAACCCGTGTTTCTCAAGGATGTGCATCTGCCTATCATCATCATCATGCACTGACCTGGTCAGTGTCATCATGTCACTCGTTATGTGTAAATGTTTCTTTATTAGTGTGCAATAAAGTGTTATTCATTCATTCATTCATTCATTCATGTCAGTGTTGTTGAGAAGCCAAAGGCCTCTGACATGGGTCAGTTATGACTACATCTGAAGAGGCCGGGACTAATGGCTTAACGTGCCTTCCGAAGCACGGAATCATCTTACTTTACAGAAAATAATGTGATTCATCCTGCAATATCCTAACCAAACTGGGGAAGTTGCAAAAAGAGATTTTTGTCTTGACAGTGTCCCCACCGGGAATCGAACCCAGAACCTCCGGATCGTGAGCCGAACGCTTTAACCACTAGACCACAGAGGCTGTCAAACCTACACGTGGGTGTCGTAAGAGGAGACTAAGGGATTATGAACCAGAGGATGCACAGGAGCATCCTTCTGTGTTTTGTACGATCTTACTTTCTGCGGTCACCAACAACCGCGGTCCATGGTGCCAGCCGCAACGCTAACGCAAGCGTGGTGTATGGACAATTTTTCATATAAATAAACTCTTTATTTACAAAATGTACAATAATTGCTTAGTAAAATCTCTTCCAACCAACCTTAGAACTGGCTGATATGGACAAGAGTACAAAGCCATAATTTCCAGTCGTCATTCATAAAAATTGTTAATATTTTTACTGCGAAAATCCCGAGATGAATCATTACTTCCTACCACATTCAAAATATTATTGTAAAGACACAAATTTAAATAATAATTATGAAACTCGATCAAATTCAACATTCATCTTATTATTGTTAAAGACACTGGCTGGTCTCGACCACGTAATTTGAATATTGTTTAAGATAAACTTCAATCAATACGTAATCACTTAAAAGACGGTTTGTCTGTACTGTATGTCGCGGATAGAGAAAAGAATTGCGGTTTTATCAAAACAACTTTAAATCTACCTAATCTATAGAACAAGAAACAAATGGACCATTTTGAAAGTAATATTAAATTAATACTATAAACAATAATTTAAATTGAAAAAAATAAAATAAATTTAAATGTGGTCCTACCTGATGTGAAATAATTGATCTCTTAAATACTGAAAGACCAATTTATGTATGTCCACTTTTTAGGGTTCCGTAGTCAACAAGGAACCCTTATAGTTTCGTCATATCCGTCCGTCTGTCTGTCTGTCCGCGGCTTAGCTCAGAGACCCTTAGTACACAGTAGTAGTGTTTATAAAGGAAAACTATCACAGCTAAGTAGGCTTAACAGCTGGAAAACTGAAAATGATAAAAAAAACCGGCCAAGTGCGAGTCGGACTCGCGCACTGAGGGTTCCGTACCACCACATAAACATAATTGTATTAGTTGAAATTTCAGTAAGTTAATGTGCTAGATTTTTTGAGTCCGACACGCGCTTGACCAAATTTTATTATTTGTTGTTATTTTATAGCCTATGCCCTATAAACATACCAATTTTCAAATTTGTAAGTGTTCCGGTATTTAAATAGAACTAAAACAAAAATCGCCTCAGCAACCATCCAACTTGACCCCTCTCTTATATGAATGTTCTTGAAACGGGAGCTCACCACAATTGGTTACCATTAGTTGTGAGAAAAGTTGTAATATTTAATGATTTCAGACTTTTCCCATTATTTGTACTATGAGACCTAGCTTCTTGCCAAATTTCATAATTTTAGGTCAACGGGAAGTACCCTGTAGGTTTTTCATTTTTGAATAAATGTATGGAGATGATTACATAAAATGCCATATCTTTTGATTGCGTCATTGTAAAAAATTGAAATTTTCAGATCTTGTGTGGTTCATGGATCCTAATATATGGTATTAATTTCAACCTGATACCTTTACTCGTTCGTGAGATAAAGGGTCTTGACAGACAGACAGACAGACAGACAGACAGACAGACAGACAGACGGACAACAAAGTGATCCTATAAGGGTTCCGTTTTTTTTCTTTTGAGGTACGGAACCCTAAAATCAATAGCAATCACGCGCAGGAGGTAAAAAAAAAAAAACCGGCCAAGTGCGAGTCGGACTCGCGCACTGAGGGTTCCGTACCACCACATAAACATAATTGTATTAGTTGAAATTTCAGTAAGTTAATGTGCTAGATTTTTTGAGTCCGACACGCGCTTGACTAAATTTTATTATTTATAGCCTATGCCCTATAAACATACCAATTTTCAAGTTTGTAAGTGTTCCCGTTTTTAAATAGAACTAAAACAAATATCGCCTCGGCAACCATCCAACTTGATCCCTTTCTTATATGAATGTTCTTGAAACGGGAGCTCACCACAATTGGTTACCATTAGTTGTGAGAAAAGTTGTAATATTTAATGATTTCAGACTTTTCCCATTATTTGTACTGTGAGACCTAGCTTCTTGCCAAATTTCATAATTTTAGGTCAACGGGAAGTACCCTGTAGGTTTTTCATTTTTGAATAAATGTATGGAGATGAGGACATAAAATGCCATATCTTTTTATTGCGTCGTTGTAAAAAATTGAAATTTTCAGATCTTGTGTGGTTCATGGATCCTAATATATGGTATTAATTTCAACCTGATACCTTTACTCGTTCGTGAGATAAAGGGTCTTGACAGACAGACAGACAGACAGACAGACAGACAGACAGACAGACAGACAGACAGACAGACAGACAGACAGACAGATAGACAGACAGACGGACAACAAAGTGATCCTATAAGGGTTCCGTTTTTTTCTTTTGAGGTACGGAACCCTAAAAATAAGTTATGAACGTTATGAAATACTAAAGGGGATTCCTGCAGTCAAATAGCGCCCCCATCAGTTAAAAACCGGCCAAGTGCGAGTCGGACTCGCGCACTAAGGGTTCCGTACCACCACATAAACATAATTGTATTGGTAGAAATTTCAGTAAGTTAATGTGCTAGATTTTTTGAGTCCGACACGCGCTTGTCCAAATTTTATTATTTGTTGTTATTTTATAGCTCTCTCGGGGTAGCCTTATTCCCTAGAGAGCGTGTCCCCAGGTGGTGGATAGGGGGAAGCCCACCAGGTTGGCGGGTCCCCAGTGGGCCCGTCAACCTGGAGGGTAGGAAGGAAATAAAATACCTCCCGCGGACCACAAGGCCGGGGAAGGACACTCCGATATCAAACCCCACCCGTGGGCTTCTTCAACATATTTGGAGTAGAGTTTGCTGGTGTGCTGGGTATCTAGGTTGGGGTGCCCAGTAGGGAAGGCGGCGGAAGAACTATGAAAGTCAACGGCGGCTCCCAAACCCTCCAGGAGGGCGACAACCTTGGCGTCAGGTGGTAACCGGCCGTAAAATATAAAACCAAACCAAAACTTCTCCTAATCATGAAAAAAGCCATAAAGAATAAGGGTATAAATGTTAGGGCGTACCCCGTAAGCGACGTGAAGATTGCGAATGCGAAGAATGCTAGGGCGTTCCCCTCAAGCGACGACACAAAATCGAGTGACAAGAATAAATCTTCGCAATCAACACAAAGACTCAGAATAGCGACGTGGAATCTGGGTTCCCTTACTGGGCGCAGTCAAGAACTGGCAGAAACACTGAAACGGCGAAACATAAATGTATGCTGCATACAGGAGACGCGATGGAAAGGTTCAAAATCCAGAGACCTAGGACTGGGGTATCAGCTGGTTTACCATGGAATAGACAACAAACAGAATGGAGTTGGAATTGTGCTTGATCACCATCTCATAAGCAGAATCATCAACATAGAAAGGAAAACAGACCGTCTTATCGCTGTCAAACTAGCTCTGGACAACCAACCCGTCATGAACATTATTTGCGCTTACGCACCCCAAGTAGGATGTCAGCAGACAGAGAAAGAAGCCTTTTCGGAGGATATAGATGAGATCATAGCAAAAATCCCATCAGAAGAAACAAAGTTTGTCATGGGAGATCTAAATGGACACGTAGGAGAGTCTAACATTACGTATAAAGCCGTCCATGGGGGTTTTGGATTCGGAAATCTTAACAAGGAGGGAGAACATATCCTGGAGTTTGCCTCAAGGCATGATTTCACTATAGTGAATACTACCTTTCAGAAAAAACCAGACCATCTAATCACATACAGCAGTGGTGGGAAACGTACCCAAATAGATTACATCTTGGCGGATAGTAAACTGAAAAGAGGCTTCAAAGATTGTAAGGTGATTCCGGGAGAAGCTCTAACCTCTCAACATAGAATACTAGTAGGAGTGTATTCATTGCCTAAGCCCATCAAGCATACGATAGACAGAACACCTCGAATAAAATGGAAAGAGCTAAGTAGCGCAAAGGGTGAAGCATTTCTTGAAGATTTACGCGACCATCTAGCGGGCGATTTAAATATTAACTATAGTAGTACCGAGGAAATGTGGATGAACTTTGAAACCCACTGTCAGAATGAAGCAACTGTAAGGCTTGGCGTTGCGAGGGGAGGCATAAGTACGGGAAAAGATCCATCTTGGTAGAATCAGGAAGTCAAAGCAAGCATTATGAACAAAAAGACCACGTTTAAAATTTGGCAAGCTTCCGAGTTGGATGAAGACCGAGATAAGTACAGGGAAGCAAAGACTGTTGCAAAGAGAACTGTGGCACAGACAAGAGCGAATGCGCGGGAGGGGCTATACAATAGAATTGATAATGCAGAGTCAGAGGCAGAAATTTTCAAAATTGCTAAGTTAAGAAACAAATCAACACAGGATATCAAAATTAATAAGTTAATTAAAAGTAAGGACCAAGTATTACTAACAACAGACAAAGATATAACGAGAAGATGGTTTGAATATTACAAGGAACTCATGAACGAGGAATTCCCCAGCAGACAATCGGACCCCTTAATACCAACAGAAGGCCCAGTACAAAAGATTGGTATCGATGAAGTAAAATGCGCAGTAAGGAAAATGAAGAACCATAAAGCTGTTGGGCCTGACGAAATCCCTGCAGAGATTTGGAAACTCATAGGTCCAATAGGATTAGAGTGGCTCACAAGGCTGCTTAACCTTACTCTCAAAACTAAAACGATACCGAACTCGTGGCGCCTCAGTCACCTAATTCCTTTCTATAAAAACAAAGGCGACGTTACAGAGTGCGGAAATTATAGGGGCATCAAATTAACATCACATACACTAAAAATTTGGGAACGTATTATTAATAACCGCATACAATCTCTTACAACAATATCTCCAAACCAATTCGGATTTACATCGTCAAAATCAACAACCGACGCCATACAAGCAGTTCGAATAGTTACGGACAAATACCGCTTAAATAAGGAAGACCTTCATCTCATCTTCATAGAACTGGAAAAGGCGTTCGACAGGGTCCCGCGTAGACTTGTATGGCAAGCACTTAGAGCACAACATCTGCCAGAAATATACGTGCAACTGACGCAAGACATGTACCACAATGTGTCCACCAAAGTGAAAAGTCCAGCAGGCCTCAGCGAAGCTTTTGATTTGGGAGTAGGTGTCCACCAAGATTCGGCGCTTAGTCCACTTCTTTTTAATCTCGTCATGGACCTAATCACGAAAAATATCCAAGCCCCACTACCCTGGAACCTCTTATACGCAGACGATATTGTCCTCATTGCTAACACAGCCAACGAACTACAGACCACTCTACACCTTTGGGTCAACGCTCTAGAAAATGCAGGCCTCAAAGTCAGCCGATCCAAAACAGAATACCTGGAATGCAAATTTAGCAATAACAACCAGACGTCGTCCATATGTTACCCTGACATGCAAGTGGTTCCAAAAGTGACGCACTTTAAATACCTGGGATCATTCGTCGGTGGAGACGGTAGCGTGGAGGCAGATGTAGCGCATAGAGTGAATGTGAGTTGGCAGAAGTGGTGATCCTTAACAGGCGTGCTGTGCGATTCTCGTATGCCTATTCGAGCAAAAGGAAAAGTCTACAAGATGGCGGTAAGACCGGCGATGTTATACGGAGCAGAGTGCTGGCCGGTAAAAGAAGAGCATGTCCAGAAGCTCCACACAGCGGAAATGAAAATGCTTCGATGGGCGGGAGGGGTCACAAGACTAGACAAGGTCAGAAACGAGTACATCCGCGGCAGTTTCAAAGTGGCCCCCATACCGGAAAAGGTCAAGGAAAGCCGTCTAAGATGGTACGGCCATGTTATGCGGAGAGATGAAGATTACGTGGTCAAGTCAGCTCTAAACCTGCCGGAGAAAAAGAGAGGCAGAGTACGCCCCCCGTACACATGGTGGACCAGCATGAACACCCTACTTAACAAAGAAAACCTGCCCGACCCGACAACCCTCGACAGAACGTCCTGGCGCAACAAGATTAGGAGAGCCGACCCTACTTAAAGTGGGACAAGGCAAAGAAGAAGAAGAGTTGTTATTTTATAGCTTATGCACTACAAACATACCAATTTTCAAGTTTGTAAGTGTTCCCGTTTTTAAATAGAACTAAAACAAAAATCGCCTCAGCGACCATCCAACTTGACCCCTCTCGTATATGAATGTTCTTGAAACGGGAGCTCACCACAATTGGTTACCATTAGTTGTGAGAAAAGTTGTAATATTTAATGATTTCAGACTTTTCCCATTATTTGTACTGTGAGACCTAGCTTCTTGCCAAATTTCATAATTTTAGGTCAACGGGAAGTACCCTGTAGGTTTTGCATTTTTGAATAAATGTATGGAGATGAGGACATAAAATGCCATATCTTTTGATTGCGTCTTTGAAAAAAATTAAAATTTTCAGATCTTGTGTGGTTCATGGATCCCAATATATGGTATTAATTTAAACCTGATACCTTTACCCGTCCGTGAGATAAAGGGTCTTGACAGACAGACAGACAGACAGACAGACAGACAGACAGACAGACAGACAAACAGACAGACAGACAGACAGACGGACAACAAAGTGATCCTATAAGGGTTCCGTTTTTTTCTTTTGAGGTACGGAACCCTAAAAAATATTGCTCGCTAAACACAAAATTTATCGAAAATCCGCAAAGCAGATTGAAGTAAAGGTACCCTAGTTTATTTAGAACTTATCAATACTGAATAATGTAGTTGACTGTAGTTACAGATACAAAAAGTGCCAAAAACGGCATTTTTAGCAGTTTTTAGGGTTCCTATACCAAAATGGTAAAAAGAGGGAACCCTTATGGTGCCGCTCTGTCTGTCTGTCTGTCCGTCTGTCTGTCTGTCACACCTGTATATCTCAGCAACCACTCATGCTATCGACTTGAAATTTGGAATAGTTTTAGAATATGGATGTCCAACTTAAATGCACGTAAAAAAATTAAGAAAAAATTATGATTATTAATGTAAAGGGGGCCTAAATAGGGGGGGCAAAATTTCAAATTATCGGTACTAGGTTGAATGGGGTGTCATATGAAAGGGCTTTACTTGTGCATTCTAAAATATATTTTTGTATTTTTTTACAATTCTTAGTTATCAAGTTACGATGAAAAATGTCAAAAAAAATACCGTTCCCCCCCCCCCCCTTATCTCCGAAGTTTGTGAATGGAAAAATCTGATTTAATTACAGTCGATGGAAGTTTATGTAAATATTACAGAAAAAATAAAACGATCTTTCTAAATTTCACAGTTTTTTAGATATCTGCAAAAAACCTTACAACCCTACAAACAAATTAAGTTTTGCGGTCCTAAAAATGGACTATATTGCTTCCAAAATACTAAAGGTATTTCGGAACCCTCGGCGCGCGAGTCCAACTTGCACTTGACCGATTTTGTATCTGTCACTACAGTAAGCTTTATTTTACAGAGTAAATAGATTCTACATAAACAATATATATATTTAATCTGTCTTTCCGGATTTTAGATCAGTTTTGTATTTAGCGAGTAATACTTTTTTAACTGATGGGGGCGCTAGTGGACCGCAGCGCAGGTAGCCCGTTAATCAAAACCTGCTTTGCGATAAAAAATCGTAAAAAAAAAAAATACGAAACCCTATACTACGCGTGACCCGAAACGCAATTGGCTGGTTTTCATTAGATAGTTTGTCTGTCCACTTAGAGCAACGCGTCAAACCGAAAATCGTGTTACTCTATGTCTGTCCAGCACGTCGCAGATAAGAAAAACTTCAACTTTTACCCAAAAAAAAAACCGGCCAAGTGCGAGTCGGACTCGCGCACTGAGGGTTCCGTACCACCACATAAACATAATTGTATTAGTTGAAATTTCAGTAAGTTAATGTGCTAGAGTTTTTGAGTCCGACACGCGCTTGACCAAATTTTATTATTTGTTGTTATTTTATAGCCTATGCCCTATAAACATACCAATTTTCAAGTTAGTAAGTGTTCCCGTTTTTAAATAGAACTAAAACAAAAATCGCCTCAGTGACCATCCAACTTGACCCCTCTCTTATATGAATGTTCTTGAAACGGGAGCTCACCACAATTGGTTACCATTAGTTGTGAGAAAAGTTGTAATATTTAATGATTTCAGACTTTTCCCATTATTTGTACTGTGAGACCTAGCTTCTTGCCAAATTTCATAATTTTAGGTCATAAAATGCCATATCTTTTGATTGCATCGTTGTAAAAAATTGAAATTTTCAGATCTTGTGTGGTTCATGGATCCTAATATATGGTTTTAATTTCAACCTGATACCTTTACCCGTTCGTGAGATAAAGGGTCTTGACAGACAGACAGACAGACAGACAGACAGACAGACAGACAGACAGACAGACAGACAGACAGACAGACGGACAACAAAGTGATCCTATAAGGGTTCCGTTTTTTTCTTTTGAGGTACGGAACCCTAAAAACGATTTAAATTGGTCCCAGTGGTGACAACTTTCCGGTCGAAAATCCCGGACTATTCTAATTTTAAACACGGCTTGCCGATTTCCGTCTTGTTCTTTTTGCAAGCTTTGCTTTGAGTTTGTAATCAGGTCTAAATGTCGAACCTCCGGGCTTTGCGCGCGAAAATCGTGTTACCCTATGTGTCGAACCCAAAGATTTTGGAAACTACGCCAGCGTTTTTCTTACGTCAATGGTCGAACCCAATAAGCGCTATATTTTTTTTATGGATCAAGTGAGCAATCGAGCTTGTGGGCCACCTGATTGTAAGTGGTTACCACCGCCCATAGCGCCCACTGTCTTGTTAGTAGCATAGTTGACACCGACGAGACAGCAAAGCGCGTTGCCCACCCTGAGAACTAAGATGATGTGTCTCATGTGCCAGCAATTTCACTGGCTCCCTGCCCTTCAAACCGAAACACAGCAGTGCAAACACTGCTGCTTCACGGCAGAAAAAAGCAAGGGGGTGGTACTTCCCCAGACGGACTTTGCACAATTATTGTGGGGCAAGGGCCCTTATTATAGCCCTACCACCTTCAAAATTGCTCGCTTATCTTTATAAGGCACCGCTTTACTTGTAAAGTGACGTAGTAATTACCGGGGGGACGATGTACCGATAACTGTACGGTCGGCGTGCTCATTCAACGAAAGAGAACTACTTTCCCAAAGAAATGTATTTGAGAAATGAAAAAAAAATAACCGCCAAGAGCGAGTCGGACTTGCGCCCTAAGGGTTCCGTAACTATCTACCATATGATATACTAAAAGCTTTTGCTCTTTGATTTTAAAAACTCCGCGACCATCCAACTTGACCCCTCTTTTATAGAAAAGTTCTTGAAACGGGAGCTCACCTTAATTGGTTATATTAGTTGTGAGAAATACTGAAGTATTTAATGATTTTAGACTTTTTCCTTTATTTGTACAGTGAGACCTAGCTTGTTGCCAAATTTCATAATTTTAGGTCAACGGGAAGTACCCTGTAGGTTTTCCTTTTTTGCATAAATGTACGGAGATGAGGACATAAAAAGCCATATCTTTTGATTGCGTCGTTGTAAAAAAAATTAAAGTATCGGATCCTGTGTGGTTTATGGACCTTAATATTCGTTATCAATTTCAACCTGATACCTCTTCTCGTTCGTGAGAAAAAGGGTCTTGACAGACAACAAAGTGATCCTATAAGGGTTCCTTTTTTTTATTGTGAGGTACGGAACCCTAAAAATGACCTCTCCATACAAATTGCATTCTCTGATCAAACAGTATATAGGGGTAATTTTTATTTTCTTTAAAAAAATCTTTGGGAAAGATGTTCACTTTCGTTGACAGAGCACGCTCTTTCAGTTTTTGGTACACCGTCCTTTACATTCTGTATATCCAAACTATGAAATAGGAAATAAAGAAAAAAAAAACCTGCCAAGTGCGAGTCGGACTCGCGCACTGAGGGTTCCTTACTACCACATAAACATAATTGTATTAGTTGAAATTTCAGTAAGTTAATGTGCTAGATTTTTTGAGTCCGACACGCGCTTGACCAAATTTTATTATTTGTTGTTATTTTATAGCTTAATTTTCAAGTTTGTAAGTGTTCCCGTTTTTAAATAGAACTACAACAAAAATCACCTCAGCCACCATCCAACTTGACCCCTCTCTTATATGAATGTTCTTGAAACGGGAGCTCACCACAATTTTGCCAAATTTCAAAATTTTAGGTCAACGGGAAGTACCCTGTAGGTTTTGCATTTTCGAATAAATGTATGGAGATGAGGACATAAAATGCCATATCTTTTGATTGCGTCGTTGCAAAAAATTTGAATTTTCAGATCTTGTGTGGTTCATGGATCCTAATATGTGGTATTAATTTCAACCTGATACCTTTACCCGTTCGTGAGATAAAGGGTCTTGACAGACAGACAGACGGACAACAAAGTGATCCTATAAGGGTTCCGTTTTTTTATTTTGAGGTACGGAACCCTAAAAAATAGAAAATATATGTGACGGTATCAAAGTGCCATTTTTTAAACCAATTTTCAACTTATTTTAAACCACACAAATTCGAGACACAACAAAAGTGTATCGACTTTTACCTCCATCGGAAAAAACTAATTAGAGGACTTGCGCGCCGGTTGTTTCGTCCGGATATACCTATAGTACCTATTTATAGAAGCAATTAAGTCCATTTTTAGGACCGCAAAACTAAATTTGTTTATAAAGGTTGATTGCAGATTTCTTAAAAACTGTGCTCATTTATTCAGATCATATATCAGAGAGATCATTTATTTTTGCTGTAATATTTACATAAACATCTAGCGGCTATAATATTCAGATTTATCTTTAGGCAAACTTCGGAGATAAGGGGGAATGATATTTTTTAGACATTTTTGTCATAATTTTGCCCCCCCCCTAAAGTAATAAAAATATGTAAGCAAGCATATCCCACAACTGTTCCCGTGAGTGGTTGCTGAGATAAATTATCCCGTGTGGTGCCGGCAAAGAATAGTACCAACCCATACATACCCTTGGGTGTCGTAAGAGGCGACTAAGGGTTATAAACTGGAGGATGGGCAGCAGCATCCTCCTTTGTATTTTACATCTTACTCACTGCGGTCACCTACAACCGCGGTCCATGGTGCCAGCCGTAACGCTAACAAGCGAGGTGACTATGGACATTTTTCCAGCAAAAGCTAAAATTCTGGAGGGAGCTCCCTGTCCTGTAGTGGACGTTTCATGGGATGTTATGATGGTTGCTGAGATAAATAGGTGTGACAGACAGACGAAGTCGCACCATAATGTTTCCTTTTTTACCATTTTAGCTCGGAACCCTAAAAATAAAAGAACGTAACGTCAATGACGAATAACCAGTTCAGCAATGTAAATATTGAAATTGTACTACTGAATGTTGCCCTAAATCGTTGTTTGACCGTAACACTGATTTCTTTTAACCAACGAAAAACTCGACGTCCTCGCTTGTATATGGGTGATTTTTAATTAGTTCTTGATAGCAAAAGATATGCATGTAATCATGATACCGAAAAACTTTTCCCAAGGAGCATAGGTCGAAATACGAAAAACCAAATTTGACCTCCCATACAAAATGCGCTATCAGCTGATGCAGTTTCTATGGGAGGTCAAAACTTGATTTTCGTATTTCGACCTATGTTCCTTGGGGAAAGTTGTTCAGTATCATGAGTACATTCATACCTTTTTCTATCAAGAACTAATTAAAAGTCACCCTATATTGTACGGTCAACCGCTTGTCGGTGGAAACTTTTTCAACTCTATTACCACGCTATAAGGCCCAAAAGTGTTTCTACCGATGTGCGGCCGTGTGTACAGTCCAAGTGGACAATATTAAAACTAAGTAGTCATATCCCTAGCAGCTCTTGGCCGAATTTTGGTACTCTTGTCTTTCCGATCACGAAACTTAAGCAATATCACCCATAACAGAAGTAGTATAAAAAAACCGGTCTGGACTCGCGCGCCGAGGGTTCCGATATAGCTATAGTATTTTTGGAAGCAATAAAGTCCTTTATTAGGACCGCAAAACTAAATTTGTTTGTAAAGGTTTTTTGCAGATTACTAAAAAATTGTGCAACTTAGAAAGATCGTTTTATTTTTGCTGTAATATTTACATTAATTTCTATCGACTGTAATTAATTCAGATTTTTCCTTTTACAAACTTCGGAGATAAGGGGGGTATTTTTTTTTTACTTTTTTCATCATAACTTCAAAACTAAGAGTTGTAAAAAAATACAAAAGTATATTTTGGAATGTACAAGTAAAGCCCTTTCATATTATACCCCACTAAACCTAGTGACCACAATTTGAAAATTTGCCCCCCTTATTCGGGCCCCCTTTACATTAGTAGTCCTAATTTTTTTTATTCTTTTATATGCATTTAGGTTGGACAACCATATTCTTAAACTATTCCAAATTTCAAGTCGATAGCATGCGTGGTTGCTGAGATATACAGGTGTGACAGACAGACAGACAAAGCGGCACCATGAGAGTTCCTTTTTTTTACCATTTTGGTATCGGATCTAAAAAAACCAGCCAAGTGCGAGTCGGACTCGCGCACTGAGGGTTCCGTATAAACCTGTACGTATAAAAGTAAAAGTTATGGTATTTCTATTGCTAAAAAACTTTATTATGTGATGTAAGTAACTAAAATTAATATTTGAGTTGATAGAATGAAAGGTAAATTGCGGTTTACGATTTATGACCTATTAAAAAATTTACTTATTAGATCTCGTTCAAACCAATTTTCGTTGGAAGTTTGCACTCTTATTTTAGAAGTTACAGGGGGGGGGGACACACATTTTACCACTTTGAAAGTGTCTCTCGCGCAAACTATTCAGTTTAAAAAAAATTATATTAGAAACCTCAATATCATTTTTGAACACCTATCCACAGATACCCCACACGTATGGGTTTGATGAAAAAAAAAAAAAACAGTTTCACTTCCAAGTATGGGGAAACCTAAAATTAATTGTTTTTTTTTCATTTTTTTGTGAAAATCTTAATGCGGTTTACAGAATACATCTACTTACCAAGTTTCAACAGTATAGCTGTTATAGTTTCGGAGAAAAGTGGCTGTGACATACGGACGGACAGACAGACATGACGAATCTAGAAGGGTTCCGTTTATTGCCATTTGGCTACGGAACCCCAACAAGCACCGCTAAAGACGTTTTCACTTTAAATATAATTATCACTCTTACTGAATGAAGGAAGTGGTGAGATCTGCCCCATGAAAAATCGATAAAAACAAAATAACTCCCGTAGTATGTAAAATTAAAACAACCGAGTCTCGTCACGTGCTCACAATTTTTTATGAAACGTATTTTTTTTGTATTTCGATATATGTTTTAGGATGGAAAGTTGTTCAGTTTACGACCAGATTCACGTCTTCGTATTGTTGTAGGTACACTCGACAGCACGTCAGTAGAAACACTTTTGGACCTTATGGCGTGGTAATAGAGTTGAAAAAGTTTCTACCGACGAGCGGTTGACCGTACCCTTCTTGATGCCTTCTTGTTATAAACCGAGAGGCGAGCGACCTGAAACTGCAAGCATTTTCTAAATGCTGATTTATATTATTATATTATGTCACATTATAGTACAGGAGTTGTATGAATGAATACCCAGTATGGGAGGGTCATAATAATTACCAAAAAAACGGGGTGTGGTTTTTTTAGTTCCTTGTTGGTATCTATTTGACATATTAAAAGTCCTCAAAAATCTGAGTATGCAAAACATGTTTTTTTTTTTAATATTATTATTATTATTATGTAGCCTCTAATGTGTCCCACTGCTGGGCAAAGGCCTCCCCTTTCCTTCGCCAGTTATCGCGGTCTTGAGTCTCTGTTCTCCAGTCTGATAAAAAAGCATCCAAGTCGTCGCGCTATCTTCTTCTAGGACGACCTTGGCGACGCCGCCCGTCTTCTGGGATCCAGTCCGTAGCTAACTTAGCCCACCTATCTGGATGCACATGTCGACTAGTTTTCGCTTTAGCGTCAATGAAAGGTTGCCCTTCATAAGCTCCTTCATAGACCAGTAGCTCTTCCAGGCATTTTGGATTCGTCTGTCGACCTCTTTGTCCTGCCTGTTTTCGAAGCTATCTGGCCTAAGTAAGTATATTCGTCGACATAGTGTATAACCTGCCCATCGACTTCGACTCTACGTTTCGTGCTATTGCACATGAGTTGGGTCTTCGACATGTTCATTTTAAGTCCAACCTCAAGGCTTGCCGTGCTCAGCTCCTGTAGCATGGTTTCAAGCTCTTTGGCTGAAGTGGCGAACAAGACGATGTCGTCTGCGAATCGGAGGTTGGTAAGATTTTTTGTACCTATTTGAATGCCTTTAGACGACCAGGAAGCAGATAGTGTCCTGAAGTTTTCTTTTAAAACGGCCGTGAAAAGTTTTGGCGACAGCGGGTCGCCCTGTTTTACACCACGATCAATTTTAAACGATGGACCATTATTTTGTAATTTTATGCACGCGGTACTATTTTCATAAATTGATTTTAGAATATTTATATATGTATGATTTATATTTTGTACTTCAAGGGCCTGAAATATTGATGAATGATGGACGCTGTCGAATGCCTTCGAATAATCCACGAAAGCTAAGTAGAGGGATTTGTTGTATTCAGTATATTTTTCTATCATTTGATTCAGTGTGTGGAGATGGTCTGTAGTACTGAAACTTGGGCGGAATCCAGCTTGCTCGGAAGGTTGTTGAGAGTCTAGTTTTGCAGCAATACGTGTCTCTATTATTTTAATAAAAACTTTGTATAAATGGGATATTAAGCTAATAGGCCGGTAGTTGCCGATTTGGGTCTTATCGCCTTTCTTATATAGAAGTATGATATTAGAGTGACACATACTTTTGGGCATACTACCGGTAGTTAAAATACTATTGTATAAATTCGTTAAATATGGTATTAAAACGGGTTTTCCTATTTTTAGAATTTCCGACGTGACTCCATCTTCGCCAGGGCTTTTGTTATATTTCATGCATTTAATGGCAGCATAAACCTCATGGTCGGTAACGGGCTGTACTTTGTCTAAAACTGTAGATTCTAAAAGATTGTCTGGGGGTATAGTTATGCCAGATTGATTTGAATAAAGATTTGTATAAAACGTTGTACATACTTCAAGAACTTTAGTATAATAAAAAAATAAAAAATTACCCAAAACAATACCGATATAAGGATGCTACTTGGTATTTTTTGGGTAATTTTTTATTAATTAAAAAAGCGAGTTTTGCATACTCCGATTTTTGAAGACTTTTAATATGTCAAAAAGATACAAACAAAGCCCTAAAAAAACAAACCAAGGCTATATCTCCTGTACTACGAGTATTAGTGAAGTAGAGAAGAATGATTTTTGACAAACTTAGTGCAAGGCGCAACCGTTTATCGGCGACTGATGGCTTTTGTTACTGAACTACACTGACTGACTATAAATTTTTGTAATGTAAATAATATTCTTCATCTGTAAACCAAATTTCAGATTTTAGAAAGTAGTTGCGAAGTGTATATTTATCTTTTGAATAATCGAAGCCTTTACATACCCGTGGGTGTCGTAAGAGGCGATTAAGGGTTAGCTGGAGGATGGGCAGCAGCATCCTCCTTTGTATCTAACATCTTACTTACTGCGGTCACCTATAACCGTCCATGGTGCCAGCCGTAACGCTAACAAGCGAGGTGACTATGGTACTTCCCCTCTACATTTTTCCAGCAAAAGCTAGAATTCTGAAGGGAGCTCCCTGTCCTGTAGTGGACGTTTCATGGGATGTTATGATGATGTTATGATGAATCGAAGCCCCCCTTGCCAAACGCCAACGAATCCAGCTGACTGGTGTAAGGCTATTTCTCTACTCTACTAATGTGAAGTAAAATTACAAAATCAGCTTTTAGAAAATGCTTGCAGTTTTATGTCGCTCGCCTCTCGGGCTATTATACGTTTTATAAAACATCAACCACTGTATATAGAACTTCATCAAACTTTACTAAACAACGAATTTTTTGCTTCTACTGTTACTAAGTCACTGGGGTACCTACCTACCTTCAAATTATACTTTTTGCGTGTTCGCGAATACTCAAATTCTAAATTAGCAATTTTGGATAACGATTTTTTGTGCAGCCGTTTTTATTGATTTCGTTCCGAGAGTCTTGTTTAAATAATAAAGCAGTTGAATCGATTGATGCCGGCTTACAATATTCAATCAAAGACTTTAGTCAACATCCCACGAAATGCCCACTACAGCACAGGGAGCTCCCTCCAGGATTCCAACCCTTGCCGGAAAAATGTGGAGGGGAAGTACCATAG
Organism: Athrips mouffetella; assembly: GCA_947532105.1. Classification (NCBI taxonomy): domain Eukaryota; kingdom Metazoa; phylum Arthropoda; class Insecta; order Lepidoptera; family Gelechiidae; genus Athrips; species Athrips mouffetella. Next base: position 2,262,420 of record OX383976.1, on the reverse strand, counting down.
TCACCCCGCTTGTTAGCGTTACGGCTGGCTCCATGGACCGCGGTTGTAGGTGAACGCAGTAAGTAAGATGGTGTGTTACTCAGGAGGACGCTGCTGCCCATCCTCCAGCTTATAACCCTTAGTCGCTTCTTACGACACCCACAGGTATGTACGGGTTGGTATTATTCTTTGCCGGCACCACACGGGACGTATGTATATATATTTACAGAAGATAAATACAAAGTGTAACAGAAAGGGTAGGTATATTGACCCGGAGGGATGTGAATCAGTCCATGAAGCTGATTAACTTTACCAAAGAATCATTTTTTGGGAACAAAAAGAATGTTGATCTTTCCATACAAACTTATGGATCTGGTGTGCAATTTGTATAGAGAGGTCAATTTTCTATCCATTTCAAACAAATGTCTTTAACACTGTATTTTTAGGGTTCCGTACCTCAAAAGAAAAAAACGGAACCCTTATAGGATCACTTTGTTGTCCGTCTGTCTGTCTGTCAAGACCCTTTATCTCACGAACGGGTAAATGTATCAAGTTGAAATTAATACCATATATTAGGGTCTATGAACCACACAAGATCTGAAAATTTAAATTTTTTACAACGACGCAATCAAAAGATATGGCAGTTTATGTCCTCATCTCCATACATTTATGCAAAAATACAAAACCTACAGGGTACTTCCCGTTGACCTAAAATTATGAAATTTGGCAAGAAGCTAGGTCTCACAGTACAAATAAAGGGAAAAGTCTGAAATCATTAAATATTACAACTTTCCTCACAACTAATGGTAACCAATTGTGGTGAGCTCCCGTTTCAAGAACATTCATATAAGAGAGGGGTCAAGTTGGATGGTCGCGAAGGCGATTTTTGTTTTAGTTCTATTTTAAAAACGGGAACACTTACAAACTTTAAAATTGGTATGTTTATAGTGCATAAGCTATAAAATAACAACAAATAATAAAATTTGGTCAATCGCGTGTTGGACTCAAAAAAATTTACACATTAACTTACTGAAATTTTAACTAATACAATTATGATTATGTGTTGGTACGGAACCCTTTTTTATTTATTCAAATTACATTATAATTCTACTGAAACCAAAAAACAAATTGTCACACATTCCTACAAACTCCACATTTAAGAAAATTCCGAGAATTCCCTTTGCTACTTTATTAACCGACTCAAAGACAAAAATGTCAAACGAATTCTGAAAACCTACAATATTTCAAAGTCAAATGAGAATAAATTATGATCTAGAAAGAAATTAGAAAGACGTGGCACCCGAAATAAGCGAAATAATTTGGAAAATTTATGAAAAAAATAAGGAAAAATATGTGAATAGGAAGGCTCTTAAAATCGTAAAAAAAATCTTAAGCCATACGAAACAAAAGCATATTTTTCTACTAACATTATAAACGCGAAAGTTTGTAAGTATGGATGTTTGTTACTCTTTCTCGTAAAAATTACTGAATTGATTTTAATTAATGATAATATAGCTTATACATCGGAATAACACATAGGCTACAATTTATCCTGCGCAGACGAAATCGCTGGCACCAGCTAGTACCTACTTCCATAACATCCCATGAAACGTCCACTGCAGAACAGGGGCTCCAAAAATTTCCAACAAAAACTCGTGGTATTTTGGAAGAGAAATAGCGACCGCTGTTATTGACCGCAGTATGTAACGTGGTACGAAAGGAAGATGCTGCTGCCCATCCTCCGGCTCATAAACCTTTAGTCGCCTCTTACGGCACCCACATGGGTAGAAATGGATTGGTACTATTCTTTACCGGCGGCACCACAATGAGACACACCATCTTAGTTATCAGGGTAGGTAACTCGCTTTGCTATTAGTGTCAAATTATTATTATGACAGTGGGTGTCATGGGCGGTAGTAACCAATTTCCACCAGGTAGCCTACCTGCTCCTTTGCCCACTTGGGACACAAAAATAATCCCCGCGATGAAAAGATCGGCACGTGTCGCTGCACTTAAGGTGGTTGCTGAGCAGAAGTGCTGCCACTTTGAGAAATAAATTTATTGCGTCATAAATACAAAACATTTAATAAGGATTGTTTGATTGGCGGCAATTTGGGGTAGTTCTATATTTTATTATCCATCACATCACATCTTAGCTTATCATGAATAGCTTTGTATTGTAAAAGTGCCAAAAACGGCCACTTTTAGCACTTTACCAATACAAAGCTATAAATGATAAGCTAAGCTATGATGTCATGGGTTATAACATATATAACTACCCTATATTGCCGCCAAACGAACAATACTACTGAAAAGTTTTGTATTTGCGACGCAATAAATTTATTTCAAAAAGTAAGGTGCTGCCACCCGGCAACCGCCTTAAGACGCTTCTTACACTATAATTAGCAGCTACAAGCTCGTCAATGCAAATGTCGATCTCATGTACACGTCAATAACGTTCGTATTAGAGTGCTCTGAAACGTGGCTATTACGATGGTCGTACAGACTAATTGGTCGTGCAGAATGAGAAAAATTAGGATTTACGTATTACATTTTTAGATAGACATTGACTGATTTTAAAACGGTACTTACAGGTTAACATCGAAGCTATAACAAATATTTTCCTGCAAAAATTTTGTAAATCCATCTATCCGTTTAGGAGAAATATCGAGTTTAGTGTGATTTTGGAAGAAAAAAGCTCTTTGCATTATTATTTTTTTCTAAGGTATTTTAAATTGTGTCAAAAAGATATACGTACAAATTATTGCCTAAACATGAATAATCAACATATATTTTTTTCATATTTATTTCTTGAATAACGACCTACTTATATCGTTTCTAAACACGCCTAAATTTGCAAAACACAGAGACTATTTTACGCGCTCGTAAATAAAGGTCTTTCTCTTTCTTCCATCTCAATTAAATTTTATTATCAGGTAACTTTTTGTATGAAAAGAGCTTTAGAAAATTCTTCTTTAATTACTAGTTGGAATGTCTTTGAAAATTTGAAATTGCCAAAGAAAATTAAAATCAAAATACCCAAGAGACAATAATGTTTGGTACAGACGGCCGCACATCAGTAGAAACACTTTTGGACCTTATGGCGTGGTTATAGAGTTGAAAAAGTTTCTACCGACAAGCGGTTGACCGTACCTACCTTCACATTACGAGAACTTTTGGCTTCTCACAAAGTGCTAATTTGGGAAGTTACCTACACGAGGCGTAATTACTGGAGATTTTATAATAGGCAATTTTCAATGACGTCTTTCATATACGGTTTTTTACACTATAGGCAGCACGGTCTTCACTGTTGGTAATTACTTTTTTATGGCTTTCATTCAAACTGACTTAATCATTTTCATACTGGGTGACCGTTCAATGTTTCCATTTTCCTAACGATGGCCACGACGCGCGACGCGCCATCCAGTTGAACTTTATTCATGTATTTGTTTATTCATTTATTCAATTATTAATTTATTCCTTTATTTATTTATTCATTTAAAGGTACTGGAAACCCCCCTATTAGGTTTTCTTATTTTGAGTTCTTTTTTTTGCTTTATGTTCCGGAAATTCGTTTAGGCTTTAAGGTTCCTGCAATCTGCAATCACGTTTTTTTTTTGGATATGTTTTTCTTCCAGTAACTCATTGTCATTGTCGTTTAACAACGTTCCTCATAGGACCCATGTTAAAACATTTGTTTTTCTTGCCTTGTATGGGATACAACATAATCAGCTGGTGTAGTAGGTTATTAATTTATTTCTTTAGGGTAAACCACGTAATTAACATATTTTGCATATCTCTACATAAATTCTACACATACAAAATTATCTGAACCACCTACCACAACAAGTTATTTGACATATAAATTATTATTTATTAAATAGATTATTACTTACTTAGATTAAACTGTTAGGTAGGTAGGTATACAATGGCATATAAATTATATAAGGTGTTTTTTAATTAGACCCAAATATTGATAGGGTTACCTCAAGCACCTAGATGAATACTATTGGTGTTATTTTTTTACATTTCTTTTCGCTAGTTTTCGAGAAAAATCCTAATAACAATACCGCTAAATATCGTAAAATGAACACTCCGTATCAGCACAGGCGGCAGCGCGGAGTCGTGAGCCAATCACGCGCAAGCCGAGTGCGCGGTTCGGGCGGTTCCGGCTCGGTTTCGGGCTCTTAGTACGGTCGAAATCATTACTACAGAATGATTGCAAATAATAATATTTTTTTTGTTTGAAAATTATAAAAAACAACTAGCGGGAGGATTTTACTAAAACTTTGATAAACCTTTTTCTTTATCATAGTTACACCACCCCTAGAAATATTTGGGTCTAATTAAAAAACACCTTATATTTTAAATTACATTTTAACCTTTTTCAAACTCAATCAATTATATCCTATACTATTAAACGAGCAATATTTGTATATATATATATATATGTGTAATCGGTTTCTCGAAAACGGCTCTAACGATTTCGGCTCGGTCGCCCAGGTACTTATGTATTATATTCTAATTACACTACACATTTATGTAAAGTCAAGAGCACATCAAGCTTCACACATTGGACTTTGTACCGTTCTTATGTCAATAAACGTACGGACTAGTCGCACTGGAAGTGTCAAGCTTCACCTGTCGTTGATTGAAATATCCACCGGTTTCTTGTCACTACACTAATAAAGAAACTCACTGGTAACCCAAACGTTTTACGTTTACGTACGTTTTGTTTTGTTGCTATGTATATTACGTTAATTAAGTTAAGATTATTAAAACAATAAATAAATAACTAGGTCAGCATTCCTACAAAGATATAGTCATCATCATCATCATCATCATCATATCGTGTGGGTTGCAAGGTCGATGACCGACCTCACAAACCCTGGTATCAGAGTTGTTGAGCCGCCAAAGGCCTCTGACATGGCTCATTAACGACTACATCCGTAGATAGTAGTCGGGACCAACGGCTTTACGTGCCTTCCGAAGCACGGAATCATCTAACTTTTCGGGCAATCAGGTGATTCATCCTGCAATGCCCTAATCAAACTGGGGAGGTCGCACAAAGAGATTTTTGTTTTTTGACAGTGTCCCCACCGGGAATCGAACCCAGAACCTCCGGATCGAGAGCCGAACCCTCTAACCACTAGACCACGGAGGCTGTTATACTTAGTTTAATATTATATTCTAGTATGTTCATAAGTATGTATGTATTTAATCATTCTACACTGGCTCCACAGAATACCAGAGCGGTTGGTTGTGTAATGTTTCTACCAGCCAGCAGCATAATGCTGAGTGGAGACCTTTTTTGGGAACAATTTTGTTTTATTATTTTAAAACTGTTTGTTATGAGTTGTTGTGTGTTTCCAAAATAAACGTTTTTTCTTTCTTTCTTTCAAACACCCTGTATAGCAGACCATACGTTATCATATCACTGGCAGACAAAGATCGAAGAAGGCCTGTATTTCACTGGGACACCATGGTGGCGCGACTGGTGGCTCAACTGGTTGCGCTACTGGTGTCCGTAACTAGACACCAGAGTCCCTACACCCTGCGGCCACAGTATTAAGGGCTATATTTCACTGGGAGTGGTAGCGCGACCAGCAGCCGAGCTGGTGTCTAGTTACGGACACCAGTGGCGCAACCAGTCGCACTACCACTCCCAGTGAAATATAGCCCTTAATACTGTGCTGCTGAATTCAAAGACTAATTCGGCATACATTGCTGGGAGGCATGGTTATGTTAATTGCAATATCCTTACTTCAACGAGCAATGTATACCGCATTAGTCTTTGAATTCAGCTTGGTGTGATCGTGGCTTTACCTAATTGCCTATATATGGTCCATTCTTTTTTATTAGGGTTCCGTAGCCAAATGGCAAAAAACGGGACCCTTATAGATTCGTCATGTCTGTCTGTCCGTCCGTATGTCACAGCCACTTTATTCCGAAACTATAAGACCTATACTGTTGAAACTTGGTAAGTAGATGTATTCTGTGAACCACATTAAGATTTTTTCACAAAAATAGAAATAAAACAATAAATTTTAGGGTTCCCCATACATGGAACTAAAACTCAAAAAAAAATTTTTTCATCCAACGTGTGGGGTATCTATGGATAGGTCTTCAAAAATGATATTGAGGTTTCTAATATAATTTTTTTCTAAACTGAATAGTTTGCGCGAGAGACACTTCCAAAGTGGTAAAATTTGTGTCCCCCCCCCCCCCCCGCGTAACTTCTAAAATAAGAGAATGATAAAACTAAAAAAAATATATGATGTACATTACCATGCAAACTTCCACCGAAAATTGGTTTAAACGTGATCGAGTAAGTAGTTTTTTTTTAATACGTCATAAATCGTAACCGATTAAGGTGAGCTCCCGTTTCAAGAACTTTTCTATAACAGACGGGTCAAGTTGGATGGTCGCGGAGTTTTTGATATCAAAGAACAAAAGATTTTAGTATATCATACAGGGTGTAAGGGACAGGTTGGCGAATACTGAAAGGGCATGATCAGTCAACGTAACTGAACAACTTTCAGCGAACAAAACTTTCAAGAAATGAAAAACAAAATCGGCTTCTCCATACAAACTGTCCAATCAAGTTAGCAATTTTGTATGGAGAGGCCGATTTTTTTTTTCATTTCCTGAAATTTTTGTTCGCTGAAAGTTGTTCAGTTACGTTGACTGATCATGCCCTTTCAGTATTTTCCAACCTAGGTGTCCCTTACACCCTGTATAGTAAATAGGTACGGAACCCTCAGTGCGTGAGTCCGACTCGCACTTGGCCGGTTTTTTATTTGTTTATTCCAACGCTCACCAACACATTTTGCAGACATGACCCTAAAACCAGAGTACATTTGACGGAAAAAATAATATTGTTTTATAAACTTGTTTTTTCTGACAGATTTAGCCGATTGCTTTAGACGAAGCCGCAAAATGTGTTGGTAAGCGTTGAAATAAGTATACGAAAAAGGGACCATAATTTGGACTGGTACACACGGCCGCACATCGGTAGAAACACTTTTGGACCTTATGGCGTGGTAATAGAGTTGAAAAAGTTTCTACCGACAAGCGGTTGACCGTACGAGTATGTTCCAAGTAAACGCATGCGTTTTTCGAGTTTGTTCAAAACAATCATGCGTAGTCTCCAACTTTAAATGGAGTGGGTAAGTAGTAAGTACAGGTACAAGATTAAAAAATACTTGCATCGAATGGTAAAAATATTTTCTTATGGAAGATAGAATCACGATGACATTTCATTGTCATTGTCAACGGGTGAACAATTGTAGAACACTAGAATAGTAGAGTAGAAAATTCCCACAAGAAATGATGGTATAACGCCATCCATCAATGGATTACGTAATGAAGTGGAGCCAGGGCCGGTTCACTAAGTTGCCGTAATCAATAACTTAATGTTTAATCCATTTTTAGGGTTCCGTACCTCAAAAGAAAAAAACGGAACCCTTATAGGATCACTTTGTTGTCCTTCTGTCTGTCTGTCAAGACCCTTTATCTCACGAACGGGTAGAGGTATCAGGTTGAAATTAATACCATATATTAGGATCCATGAACCACACAAGATCTGAAAATTAGAATTTTTAACAATGACGCAATCAAAAGATATGGCATTTTATGTCCTCATCTCCATACATTTATTCAAAAATGCAAAACCTACAGGGTACTTCCCGTTGACCTAAAATTATGAAATTTGGCAAGAAGCTAGGTCTCACAGTACAAATAATGGGAAAAGTCTAAAATCATTAAATATTACAACTTTTCTCACAACTAACGGTAACCAATTGTGGTGAGCTCCCGTTTCAAGAACATTCATATAAGAGAGGGGTCAAGTTGGATGGTCGCTGAGGCGATTTTTGTTTTAGTTCTATTTAAAAACGGGAACACTTAAAAACTTGAAAATTGGTATGTTTATAGTGCATAAAATAACAACAAATAATAAAATTTGGCCAAGCGCGTGTCGGACTCAAAAAATCTAGCAAATTAACTTACTGAAATTTCAACTAATACAATTATGTTTATGTGGTGCTACGGAACCCTAAGTGCGCAAGTCCGACTCGCACTTGGCCGGTTTTTTTTCTATCACTTACCAACACATTTTGCAGCCATGACACTAAAAACAGAGTATGTTTGACGGAAATAATAACATTGTTTTACAAACTAGTTTAAACTTGTTTTTTTGACAGCTTTAGCCAATTGCTTTTGACATAGCTGCAAAATGTGTTGGTAAGCGTTGTAATAAATGAAAAAAAAAATAGATCCTAGGTCACAGATTAAATAATAGTAAACAAACCTAGGTAATGTGGCACGGATCAAGCAGGTGGATAAAATCAGAATGACAGTATAACCGTGATATCTGTTCGGGTGGTCAAAATTTGAACTAAATTTTATACAGTGAATTGGAGGATATAAATGAATGAATAAATGAATAACTTATTGCAGAACTTAATAATCACAAATATTTTTATAAAATGCCATTTAGTATAATAGTATAAATTAATACACAGTGTCACACAGAGTTAAAAACTATTTTATTAGTATCATCGTCCAGTGGTGGGCTATAGGACACCCGCACCTACCCCCCACTGTCCTCAGGATGGTATTAGGGCTGCCGCCCACTCTGTTCATAAAGGAGGCCACTTTTTTGCGAATGATCGCGTGAAAGCCGTCAGTGCGCGCCTCGGCAAACATGCCGGAGGCGCTACACCGCCACGGCAGCCCCAATAGCATCCTGAAAGCATTATTATATTGGATGCGTAAAGCGTTGTAGGTCTTCTGCGTATATTTCACTCAAATATTATTATTATTATTGTTATAAATAGCGTGAAGTAACCGGTGTCACCTGTGACCGAAGGATGCCAGTGAAAGTTAAGGGCCTAGTTTACAAGAGCATCATCCGACCAGTACGAAGCGAGGCGTGGCCGGTCCTGGGAAGGCATGTTCAGCAGGTTCACGTCGCGGAGATGAAGATGCTGCGATGGATGTGTGGCGTTACGCGGTTAGATCGTATTCGTAACGAGCACATCCGTGGCAGCCTTGGAGTCCGCGACGTAGCGGATAAGCTGCAGGAAAGCCGCCTTCGATGGTTCGGCCACGTCAGCCGCAGGGCGACAGACTATGTCGGGAACAGGTGCCTTGCACTTTCTGTACGAGGTCCTAGAAAACGCGGCAGGCCTAAGAAACGCTGGCTGGAAGTCGTGAAGGCTGACATGAGGGAGACCAATCTCACCACAGAGGATGCCAAAGACCGGGCAAAGTGGAGAAAATTAAGCCGGAAAGCGGACCCTAGCAATAGGCTGGGATAACGGTAGGCAGAAGAAGAAGATTATAAAGGCTGCTCGTCTAAAAGGATTGGCAGAATGCCTTAAAGAGAGTGATTTTGACTTCATCTGAACAGCGGGCAAACCTTCGGGCAAGCATATTGCTTCTGACCGCCAACGATCTTTCAAATCTTCCGTTACAACATGACCCAGGTATTTAAACTGCTTGACTCTCGTCAAGGGGGTCCCATATAGTTTGACGGGGGGCACTTCCTTGGGAGAGTTGTTGCCCGCAGTGAAAACCAGGAGCTCACTTTTCTTGGTATTGTATTTCAATTCTATTTTCGACTTTGCGCGTAAGTTTCACACTCGTGCAACAGCTCCCTAAGCGCGCTAATCGACGGGGCCAACATCACCATATCGTCCGCATAGCTAATGTTATTGAATCTGACGCCATCGACTGAGACCGCGAATCAGCTGGTCTACGTACAGGTTTAAGAGCCGCGAATACGTCAACCCCCCTGTCTCACCCCGCACTCCAACCTGTAGTCCTCCGAACGTTCTTCCCCCCATCGCAAATAGTTCACCTGAGTTTCGTTCGTCTGAAGATTCCATTGAGGGTCAGACGGAAGATTTGCTTCTTTCAATTTATCCCATAACACTCGTATGACACCAGAGCCTTAGGTCCAAGAAGCACGCGTACACTGGCTTGCTTCTATCTGTATAGTACCTGACGGTGTGCTTGAGAGCCAGGATTGCAATTTCTGTGCATAATCCAACCCTAAATCCAAATTGGGAATCATGCAGACCAATATACTTATACAAGGTTTTTTTCGTACCTGATATCCGTTTGCAACCTTTTTCGTTCTACGATTTTTCATACAAATTAAAGTAGTGACATGTTTTTGGTGGGATCACAAGTTTGCTACAAAAATTCTTACACGTTTTTGTTGTGGCGACATTTTCTAAATCTAAAACGCTGTATTTTTTTGCCGTTGAATATTTACTGTCACCTCCCTGAGTTCACCTCTGTACAGGAAGCAACTCGGTTGCGCTTGAGTCTTGGTACGGGCAGGCACAGCGCGGCACAAAAACTGGTGACGCGCGCCTTTGTTTTCGTTGGCGAGAAGATATTCCCAGTGCCTCTATTAGTATTATGATAAAATTTATTATGACTACCGCTTGAAGTAGGTACGTCACAAGTGTAGCTACGAATATAATATCATACCAATTTTTTTTTCTATGGGCTCTTGACCCCCATCTAGCCCGAACGAACTTGGCCCGGAAGAAGCCTATTGCCTAGAATTATAAGAACTCTGGAACACAGACGCAGACAGAAAATTCGTTTCGTTAATCATGTTCATTACAAAAAGCTGTTTTAAGCGCTTTGTGCAAATGTGTGGAATATCAACCAAGTATGGGTGGTATTCCACACATTGGCACAAAGCGCTTGGTTCCGTATGGTATCGGCAAAGAATAGTACCGACCCATCTCTACTCGTGGGTGTCGTAAGGGGCGACTAAGGGTTTATAAACCGGAAGATGGGCAGCAGTGTCCTTCCGTGTATCGTACCATCTTAGATACTGCGATTACCAACAACCGCGGTCCATGGTGCCAGCTGTAACGCTAACAAGCGCCACATTCTTCTAGCAAGAGCTTGAATTCTGGAGGCAGCTCATTGTTCTGTAGAAGACATAGTATGAGATGTTGTAATGATGGGTGATATTCTGCGTGTCTTAGGGATTGCGGAATAAGCTCTGCAAATAGAGCTCATGGGAGCACTCTCCTAAGAACAATCTGTAAAGACCGACAGACATGCAAATTTTCGAGGATAATTAAAAACTGACGGGCGATACGGTAGTAAATGTTCTAGCGTAGCGGACACGAAGACGTTAGCGGGCAGGCTTTCGCAAGATAGACCGATAGCACAGAATAAAGTATAGTACGGTCAACCGCTTGTCGGTAGAAACTTTTTCAACTCTGTTACCACGCCATAAGGTCCAAAAGTGTTTCTACCGATGTGCGGCCGTGTGTACTATCATACAGAACGGACACTCTCCGCCCCCCTTGCAATCCACCCTGCACCGCCGCGCCACAGTAAATATATAAGCTAAAGCAGTATGGAAACTCCTAACAAACGTCCAAAACTGGCGCACTCACACATGCGCACACCGCTACAGGAAAATAAGCAGTTTTCGCGCTGAAGTAAGTCGTGGGTGCTCAAACCATAATACAAACAAATAGGTACATATATAGAGTTCCTATAAGTATGTGCCTGTCCTTGTGCGATAAAAGGCGACTAAGTATCTTAATCTGCCCTTGCGTGATAAAAGGCGACTAAGTGTCCTCATCTGCCCTTGTGTCATAAAAGGCGACTAAGTGTCTTTATCTGCCCTTGTGTCATAAAAGACGACTAAGTGACTTAACCTTCCCGTGTGTCGTAAAAGGCGACTAAGTGACTTCTTAACCTTTCCTTGTGTCGTAAAAGGCGACTAAGGGTTTCGGAAAAATTTGTTTAGTTTTACGGTCCGAAAACATGCTGAAAGGAACTAAGTTGATAGAAGCACCCCAATATTTGAGTTCATCATACTATTCTTATTTCAAAACATCTGGGTTACAACCCTGACGCTCCGACGCAGAATAGTTCTTTTTTCAAAAAAAGGCCCGAGTTTCCATACTGCTTTAGCTTATATATTTACTGTGGCCGCGCGCACCCGCCCGCGAGATTCTCGTGCTCCTTCTGAGGGTCTTTTGTACTGAATACGAGTATGCGGGCCTACGCAACCTTCCAATTTCAAATTTCAAATTCGCGCTCGATGTAGGTAGTGTCCGGGGCAAAGGAGATCTTTGTTCTGAGGTCCGGGGTGTGCCGATAGTCAGGTCAAGGTTGAGGGAATCCGGTGTATGTAAGCAGCGCAGGTCCAAGCATCGCGAAGATCTTTGGGGCGCTTTTCTCTATCATTGGACATCTTTCAGCTAGATGGTGATTGTCATAAAGACTAACGGTAAATGGCAATTCATCCCATAGTATTAAACGAGTAATATTTTGACGGGGGTTTTCAGGGGCGAAAAATCGATCTAGCTAGGAAAATTCATTTTCCCCATGTTTTTAAGTATTTAAAAAAAATACCTCGTTTTAGACGGAAACCTACAGAGCCATCTGTTGGCGGGTAGTATAGTTTACTCACCCGATGATTTTAACATTGAGGTTGCTATAGAGCGAAGCTTGGTCGACCAGTTACTATTTTGTTAATTAGCTAGAACAAAAAAAAACTAAAAAAATACGTTTCTTGTATGAGGGGGGCCCCCTTATTCGTTAACTTTTTATTGTTTTTGTTTAGGTGTTAGGTGATCCGCCAAATAACACATATTCTCACGTGAAAACAACCATATAAGTAGCTACTACGGTTTAAAAGGTACAAGGGTACAGGGTTCAAAGGATTAAGGGTTGGACAGAAAGATAGACAGAAGACGTAGACTCAGTAATAGGGTACCGATGGCAACCTTTGGATACGGAACCATAAAAAAGGGGTCTCTAGGTTGAAAATAATAGGGAACACCATAGACAGGGGAGCTGACGGCTCGTTTTGTTTCTTTTTTTACCCAACTACGGCAAAAAAGGGGATTATGATTTTGACCGGTATATCTGTATGTATGTATGACTTTTAATTAGTTCTTGATAACAAAAGATTTGTCCCGTGTGGTGCCGGCAAAGAATAGTACCAACCCATACATACCCGTGGGTGTCGTAAGAGGCGACTAAGGGTTAACTGGAGGATGGGCAGCAGCATCCTCCTCTGTATCTTACATCTTATTAACTGCGGTCACCTACAACCGCGGTCAATAGTGCCAGCCGTAACGCTAACAAGCGAGGTGACCATGGTACTTCCCCTCCACATATTTCCAGCAAAAGCTAGGATCCTGGAGGGAGCTCCCTGTTCTGTAGTGGACGTTTCATGGGATGTTATGATGAACAAAAGATATGCATGCACTCATGATACTGAACAACTTTTCCCAAGGAACATAGGTCGAATTACGAAAATCAAGTTTTGACCCTGTTACATAATAATAATAAATACAAGATTTAATTTCTTGGCCTCTGCACTTTTGGCAATGACGATAGGTATAATATTAAAGTTATCAGAGTACGTAATGTAAGGTCAAAACAATAAAAATAAAAAGTCCCAAATGCAGTCGTTCTTGATAAACTAAAATAATCTCTTTCTTAATAATCTCGAAGGTATCGAGAAAGATTTCAAGAAAAATCTTTGTGCAATAAAGAATAAAAAACCGGTCAAGTGCGAGTCGGACTCGCGCGCCGAGGGTTCCGATATACCTATAGTATTTTTGGAAGCAATAAAGTCCATTTTCAGGACCGCAAAACTAAATTTGTTTGTAAAGGTTTTTTGCAGATTTCTGAAAAACTGTGCAACTTAGAAAGATCGTTTTATTTTTGCTGTAAAGTTTATATAAACTTCTGTCAACTGTAATTAATTCAGATTTTTCCTTACTCAAACTTCGGAGATAAGGGGGGGGAATGGTATTTTTCTTGACATTTTTAATCATAACTTTAAAACTAAGAAATTTAAAAAAATACAAAAATATATTTTAAAATGTACAAGTAAAGCCCTTTCATATGATACCCCACTCGACCTAGTAGCGACAATTTGAAATTTGGCCCCCCCTATTTTGGCCCCCTTTATATTAATAATCATACTTTTTTCAAAAATTTTTCTTGTGCAATTAAGTTGGGCAACTATATTCTAAAACTATTCCAAATTTCAGGTTGATAGCATAAGTGGTTGCTGAGATATAGAGGTGTGACAGACAGACGGACAGACAGACAGACAGACAGACAGAGCGGCACCATAAGGGTTCCTTTTTTTTACCATTTTGGTATCGGAACCCTAAAAATGTTTTTCTTTACTTAACTACCAATCAACACAATTAATTCTCTTTGATATTAGCAGTTAGGATAAGAGAGCCAAAACTACTATTTAGTTTACCAACTAATTAGAAGAATAGAAGGTAAGTTTAATACGAATTCCTTTCAGTTTGATCTGTGTATACTATAGTAGTAAAATTAATTATTTTTAAAATTACTTGTAAAATTAATTTAACATTGAAGACTTTTAGGCTTGGACGAAATAGGACAAAACAAAAATTGTTCAAAAACTTAAACCCGACTACTGTTTTTATCTGTTCCTTTTGTACAGGTCTTCCTAGTAAAGAAATTTGATGATGGACTTTGCCCTTACATACGATAGCGTACAACTGACTGTATTCATAGAAATTACTTAAACATGTTAATTATTTTTGGTTGTACATGAATAAATGTTTTTTTTTTTTTTTACTGGCAAATCTTGCTCTAAAAAGTATGAAACAAGAAAATATTGTCATCCGAAATTGTTATGTAAAAACTATCGTAAATGAATATTCATAGTGATGTTCAGATAACAGCTGTGGTCATATTATTGTTATGTTACTTTGCCCTAAAAATAAAAATTTTACCTCCCATACAAAATGCGCTATCAGCTGATGCAGTTTGTATGGGTCAAAACTAGATTTTCGTATTTCGACCTAAGTTCCTTGGGGAAAGTTGTTCAGTATCATGAGTACATTCATACCTCTTTCTATCAAGAACTAATTAAAAGTCACCCTATATATGTGTGATGAACACGAGTGGTTGGTCTGTGTCTGGGTGTTATTTATCTATTTATGTATATATATATCAGTCTCTGGTACCCATAGTACAGGCTTTGCCTAGTTTGGGATCAGATGACTTTGTGTGAATTGTCCCCAAATATTTATTTATTTAGTTACGTTGCATGAAAATGGGAGGTCAACTTTTTTTTCTTGCTTTTCGACCTTGGGAAAAGCTTTTCAGTTTCACGAGAAGATTTATATATTTTTTTCTGACATTACGTAAAATTTATTTCAATGTTAGGATCTTATTGAAGTGTCAATTTTTTTACATAATTTAACAAATTTGTATTCACAGTAAATATTCATATAATATCTCATCTGAAGCATCGCCGAGGGGCATGATACCCAGATAAAAGGCTGGCAGCATTAATCCATTGAATACAGAAGCTCAAGGTATGGTGCTCTGATATTCCAGCGAAACACAAGAAACACATTGTAAAAAGCCGACTATTAAAGTAGGCCATGCTGCAGTGATTTCTTGCCGTTTCTTTTACGCTGCCATAGCACGATCCGAAACGGCGTAGACTCGCTCTATTTGCATTGTATTCTGCATGACATTCAATAAGTATTCTGTAAAGAATCTACATTGAATAAAATTATCTGAATCTGAATCAAACTTTGAGCCAAGAAGCTGCCAGCCCTATTGCCTTGGCGAGGCGAGACGACAAGTCCCTTATAAGCAATTTGGTTTGGGGACTCAAGCAAGCCATGGAGTCGAACGAAACCAATGCATGAGAACATGTACGAGAAACTTCTAGGATCTTATTATTGTTTAAAAGCTTTTTTATAGTTATCGGCGATGAGCAAACCTGTATGTTGTAACTAGGTCTAAGTTACATAAAGTTTGTACTTGACTTCTGAGTTAGTTGATGAACTGGTGCAGTCGACGTGAAAAGTGTTGCACTCAGGATTAAAGTGTTTGTAGTGAGTGTGCAAAAGAGAAGTAAGTATTCAACATCAAATGAAGACTGAACTTCGTTTTAGAAGCTAAAGGGTCAAACAATTAAGAAAAGCACTTTTTAAAACTAACCAACGAAATTTACGCATTTTGTCATTACGCTACGTCAAGAAATGATACACAAACAATAAACAAAGACAAATGTTATAGACAAATAGACAAATATTTAAATAAATTTATTATTGATATTATATTTCCTTTTTTTTATATTTATTTATTATACTTATTGGATAGGTGGGCTAGAGTAGCTACAGAATGGGTACCAGAGGATGGTCACCGCCGTCGAGGCCGACCTCGGAGACGATGGCGCGACGATTTAAACAACTTTTTAGAAAACTGGCCATCAGAGGCTCAGAACAGAGAGGAATGGCGAAAAAGAGGGGAGGCCTTTGCCCTGTAGTGGGACACTATACACGCTACAAAAAAAAATATATATATTCATTACCTATATTTTTATTTTCATTTCTCATGCTCTTAAAGCTTATTGTTAATTCTAGGCGTAACGGACCACAACTGTAAAACGGAGAAAATCCAGGCCAATAACTAAGTTTTAAAACCCATTTCATCCCCGATTTAAATACCTACCCTCGCCTGCAGCTCCAATCGGTAAACATCGCGGATAAAATGACTTGTCTTGGGACCTCGGAAAATCTATTGTTAATTTTTTCTCTTTAGCTATCAATAGAGTTCAATTTGTTAGAAATAATCTACTTGTTTTAGGTAATGTAATGTAAATGTTCGAAGTCTACTTGAATTGACAGATTTCCCAATAATTAATATTAATCTTTAGATATCCAAGAAATAGGTATAGACTAGCTGGGGCCTGCGACTTTAACTGCACAGGTTTATAAATTGTAGCCTATGTGTTATTCTGATGTATAAGCTTTATTATTGTAAAGTTTCATTAAAATCCATTCAGTAGTTTTTACGTGACAGATTAACAAACATCCATCCATACTTACAACCTTTCGCGTTTATAATATTAGTAAGATAGAATATCCTTTTTATAAAACCTGTGTATACGAGTAAAACAGATCGACCGAGTACGGAATACTACCTTGCGTTTCAGCGTTCCAAGACAGGAATAGCTGACGTGGGTGGGAAGACGCAGCCAGGCTCAAGTGGCACTGGGCTGGGCACGTGAGTGTAACTGCGGGCAAAAGTCGTCACACTATGGATACCCCATGATGGCCAACGCCATCGGGGTAGACCACGAAAAAAATGTCTTAACGACTTAGACTCGTACCGTCGCGAATGGTGGGAATAGCGAGAAGTGCAAGAAGGTAACATGTAATATTGGTAATGGCACCAACTACTGGGACTATGACTTTTCTCCACAATTGTACTAACCGACTAGGCGTGAGCTCTTCAAGGTCGTACAAACTATGCAGCACAATCACGACCGACACTTTATTATAATACAACACAACTGTACTTAACACTAAGAGACCTTTCGCCTTAACTCTTTCGGATTAAGGTTTAAAATTGCCTGCCTTTTTTAGTTTACTAACAAAGCTCTGTTAAATAATAATTTGTACGTATTAGTCATATTCGTACGTACATTTCTAGGGTTCCGTACCCAAAGGATGAAAAAACGGGACCCTATTAATATGCCTCTGATGTCCGACTGTCTGTCTGTCAGCAGGATGTATCTCATGAACCACAAAATATATAAAGGAGTCATGAACAGTAATAGGTATACAGTTGACATTTTCACAGACTGAGAATTTCTGTTGTCACAACTAAATAGGCTTCACCGGTTAATGAGCTATAGCCGTAAAACTGGAAGTAATCAGTGCCGGATTTACATATTTGCCGCCCGTAGGCTATTAAAATTTTGCCGCCCCTACTTACCTCTAAAATTTGATAGTTCAATCTCATTAATAGATTTTTTATACGTGGATAAGAATAGATAGAGAGTAAGTAACGTAGCTAGAGGGTTTTTGTCAATTTTGTTTCCCCGGTTGCGGAAGATGGTTTTGGACGTAAACGCACACGAGTACGAATTATTCGCTTGCACTATAAGCGCACATGCGTCTTTGCCTCGATTTCAAGCCCTTATGCCAAATATCAGGGAAATAACGAAGAAGAAATTATTCACCTTACAGTCGAAAAGGCAGGTCTTTTTCCGTCTTTTGAGTGGTCCAATCATCTGCCTGCCCATCTACGCTCACTCTTCTGCAACTGTGGTTTTTTTTTTTGTCCCTAAGCACCCTAAGCTGTTATACCTCCTGCGCACTTACCATACTTGGCTGATTAGCTCCACTCGACAATTAATCGAGGCAAGCAAATATTTTAAATGTTGATCTTGAAGGAGACCAGTCTGCCTTTTCAACATGGACAGGCAGTGGCGTATTTACAAATCTGGCGCCCCGGGCCACAATTTTTTTTTCCGCGCCTCTAGATGACAAATTGCGAGTCGGATTTTTGCACTCAAGGTTTCATTATTACCAAGCACGCATATACAGAAAGTCTAAAGACGGACAGGTAGTAAACGCGAGCGCCAATTTTCTCGTGAGCATTAACACAAATTGAAGGGCAATAGTACAGTTTAATTACATTGACGAGTAAACGCGAGCGCAGCAAGCGCGAAATTTTTTGTTAGCAAAAACGCGAATAAAATGCCAACAAAACTTTAGAAATATGTGAGTGAGTAATCGAACAAATATGCGAAACGGAATATTGTACGGAAATCCATTGCTAACGTGCTGTTTTTCTTATAAGTTTAGCTGATACCGGTCAACCGGAAAAATTACCTATCGTCATCCTATACAAAACAAATAATTAGTACTATGAAAAAGGCGGGTCTTTTGGTTTGAAATTCACACATTTTAGAAAAATTAAAAAGTACAAGATATTAGAAATACAAAGTTATAATGAATTTATCCCTTTCTTTTTTATTTATATTAGCGAAATTAATCATGTCTATAAGCTGTTCTCGAGAGTCATTACGAAGCGTCTCGCACGCAGGCTCGACGACTTCCAGCCTCCCGAACAAGCCGGTTTCCGTAAAGGCTTCAGTACCATAGACCACATACATACGCTACGGCAAGTTGTACAGAAGACCGAAGAGTATAACCAGCCACTTTGCCTAGCGTTTGTGGACTATGAGAAGGCCTTCGATTCGATCGAGACGTGGGCTGTGCTACGATCTCTCCAGAGGTGCCAAGTCGACTATCGGTACATTGAAGTGTTAAAGGATCTGTACAAAAACGCCACTATGTCAGTCCGTCTTCAGGACCAGGACTCAAAACCTATCCAATTGCATCGAGGAGTGAGACAGGGAGACGTCATATCTCCTAAACTGTTCACCGCTGCATTGGAAAACGTCTTCAAACTCCTGGACTGGAAAGGACTTGGCATCAACATCAATGGCGAGTACATGACCCACCTTCGATTTGCCGACGATATTGTCGTAATGGCTGAGACCCTGGAAGATCTCGGCACGATGCTCAATAACCTCAGTAGAGTTTCACAACAAGTGGGTCTTAAAATGAACATGGATAAGACGAAAATTATGTCTAACGCCCTTGTTGTACCCACTCCACTCAAAGTTGGAGACTCTACGCTCGAAGTTGTCGATGAATACGTATACCTGGGACAAACAGTCCAGCTGGGTAAATCCAACTTAGAGTAAGAGGTTACTCGTCGAATCCGACTCGGATGGGCAGCGTTCGGGAAGCTCCGCATTATCTTCACATCCAAAATACCGCAGTGTCTCAAGACGAAAGTCTTTGACCAGTGTGTGTTGCCAGTGATGACATATGGAACCGAGACGTGGCCGCTCACGATGGGCCTTATCAGGAAGCTCAAGGTCACCCAAAGAGCTATGGAAAGGGCTATACTCGAAGTCTCTCTGCGAGATCGAATCAGAAATGAGGAGATCCGCAGAAGAACAAAAGTAACTGACATAGCTCTGAGAGTCGCTAAACTAAAGTGGCAGTGGGCAGGGCACATCGCAAGAAGAACCGATGGCCGATGGGGCGTAAGGGTTCTAGAGTGGCGACCACGTACCGGAAGACGAAGCGTTGGCAGGCCCCCCACAAGGTGGACCGACGATCTGGTCAAGGTCGCGGCAAGCCGCTGGATGCGAGCAGCGCAGGACCGGTCGTCATGGGGATCTTTAGGGGAGGCCTATGTCCAGCAGTAGACGTCTTTCGGCTGATATGATGATGATGATGATGATGAATTAATGTATCGTGACATTTTTTAAATATATATAAAAGCGAAAGTGCTTATGCATATACAAATTTTACGTTTGCAGTAGCATAGACGCCTCTGTTGTGAGATGGATCTTACTGTTTATTTCTTAATGTTGCTCTTCTTTCGGAAGAAAGGCACCGAATCTTAAAGAGGGCGGGTTGAACCCCTTCAATATTCATAATGGCTAAGAATATTTTCCGCTAGTTTTTATTTTGTAGCTTTTCTGTATTGATATCGTTTTTAAATTCTTTCAGAAATAAAGGACTAATTTAAATTTTGCCTGCGTTGGATCTTTTCTGGTCCAGCGGCTTGTAGTTGCCATACTACAGCGCTGTGAGTGGAAACTTTGCGAGCATAATCGGGACGTTTGGTCAAGGTAGGGTAGAATCGGGTGAGACGTTGTGTCGATACGCTGTTTTGTTATTCTGGATGATGCCTACATTTAGGAATTCAACACTTATTTTTATTTATTAATATTTTTTTTTATTTCTACGACATGAAAAAAAAATACACAAAATTTGCCGCCCCTAAAATCTGCCGCCCTAGGCTCCAGCCTACTTAGCCTATTAGTAAATCCGGCACTGGAAGTAATAAAAATAACAATAGCAATCAGGCGTTTGGACCTCGCTGAACATTAGGGCTCCCGCACACGACCGAGAATCGGTGGGCGATTATCGGCCAGGACAAGGACGGAAGATTCAGGTGATAACACGTCAGAGCGAGATGCCAACAAAAAATCGGTCACCGATTCTCGGTCGTGTGCGGGAGCCCTTAGGAGGTAAAAAGTTTGTGTTATGAACGTTACACTAAACCAACACCAACGTTATACCAAAATAAAACTAGCTTTGCGATAAAAATTCCTTAAAAAGCTACGGAACCATAAACTGCGCGTTGCCCGACACGCACCTGGATGGTTTTTCGTTTTAGCTCTATCGTAATAACGGGAACAATTATAAGAGTGAAAATAGGTATGTTTATTGTAAATACTCGTAAGCTATAAAGCCCAAGTCACACAGAGCGGTATAAGCGGTAAAGCGGTCCGGGGGCGGACCTGCGGGAAGCGAAAGCGTTCCGGGACCGGTCACACAGAGGTACCGCGCGGAAACCGCGTCGGGACAGCGGCGCGGTAGCAGTCGGTGTGACACTATATATCTGTGATTATTCAGAAGACGTAAATCCTTTCCTCTAAACAAAAAACCAAACTGATAACCTAAACAAAGTCTGCGCAAAGCCGCAAAATTCTTGTAAAAAAATACAACGTCAAAGTCCGCGCCTGGACCGCACTGCGCCGCGCCGCTGCCGCTCTGTGTGACGGGTTGCATTGAACATTGAACGCAATGGAATACAGCGCCCGCTTCCGCCGAAAAATCGGCCCCGCGCCGCGCCCGGTCCGCGGGCTTGTACTAGCGGCCCGGCTGCCCCCGCGCCTCACCGCGCCGCGCCGCGACCGCTTTCAATGTGACAGGGTGCATAAGAACTCATACTTTACAAAAAATACCGGCCCCGGAACGCTTCCGCTACCGCCTCAGTGTGACTTGAGCTTAAGAGCCACCGCGCACTAGCGATTTTTTAGTTGGCCGATAGTTTGATCGTTCTGGGAATCAGTATGTACCCCTATGGTAGTGCGCGCATTTGTCGATCGATTTGTCTATAGAAAGTACTAAAAAATCGCTAGTGCGCGGTGGCTCTAAAATAAACAGCATATAAAAAAGAGGTCAAGTAAGAGTCGGCCTAGCGCGCATTTACTTCTGCGCGACTGCGCGTCTCTGGCTAAAACGGTATATTTACCTTAGTAGTACGAAAACCCCCGGTGCGCGAGTCTGACTCGCACTCGACCGGTTTTTTAACAATATTTATTAGAAAGATTGATGTAAAAACCGCTGTTTTGATTTTTTTATGCAGGTGAGGTCCGAAAAGGGTTAACAACTCTTCGGAATTTCCCGAATTTGGGTAAAATTACCGCCAGCAACGATAAGTAAAATCGGGTTGACTGTGAAAGGAAAGGAAAGATGCTGGAGGAAATGCTCGGGATATTGAGGGCGGTGTTCCACACCAACAAATCCATACTCCAGGGACTCGGCATCAAGCAGCGTCTGTCGGCCATAGTACAGTCACGCATAGTGGAGTACTTTGGACATGTCTATATGCGGGATGACGACTCCACAGAGCGGCTGGTCGTACAGGGAAAAGTGGAGGGCACCTGATCGCGCGCAAGGTCACCTTTGCGCTAGACTGAGCAAGTGGCTTCAGGGTCAACTGAGCCCACAACCCACTCGCCCGCGGGCTGAGTTGACCCCTGTCTGTTTTTTCATACTCTGCTCAACCCACCGAGTCCATCACTCCGCACACGGGCTGAGTCTACCATTTCCAACCCCTTGAGGGACAACTTATCTCTCAGGCAAAATCGACCTTTTTCAACCCCTTGAGGTAAACTGTGGGCTAAGGCTACCGCTTTCTACCATTTTCGTGGTCGAGCCATCTTACAATTCCATCACCCAGCCCATGGGCTCAGCCTAGCTACGCTGGGGAGTTTGAATGTAATGTATGTTGTTGACAGAGCCGTTTCATGTAATGCGATATATATTTTAATAAGGTAACAGGAAGATATATTGTTGTCGTTTTTTATTGAGATTAAGGTACATACAAACTCCTGTGCTTAGCCAAACTGTACCCAGAGGCTCGGTGACAAAATTGTAAGCTGGGTCGTCCACAAAAATTGTAGAAAGTGGTCGCCTTAGCCCGCAGGCTGAGTTTACCTATGGGGTTGGAAGTAGTGAGTGATGGACTCGGTTGGTCGAGTTAACCATGAAAAATACAGATATTGGTCAATTGAGCCCGCGGGATGAGTGAGTTATAGGCTTAGTTGACCTTGAAGCCGACCAAGTGAATTCTGCAGTACGAAACCGTATCTGACTGCACCAGAGAGTCTGCAAACAGAGAGAGAAGACGGGAGATCGTGCGGAGAGCTGTGTCCGCATCTATTACCGACGTGAATGTGTCAACGTGATCACGACCACCTTGCCGCAAGCCCATTGTGTGGTTGGTAGTGAGCCTGCCTTTCACACCGCGGGCTGTGAAAATCAGCCGCGAGCAGCGAAGCCAGGGCAAACATTTGTGTGATGAACGCAAGTGTTTGTTCTGTGTCTGGGTGTTAATCATCTATGTATGTCAGTTTCTGATACCAGGTGGTAGGGCTTTTGTGCAAAGTCCGTCTGGGGAAGTACCACCCCCTCGCCTATTTCTGCCGTGAAATAGCAGTGTTTGCACTGCTGTGTTTCGGTTTGAAGGGTGAGGGAGCCAGCGAAATTACTGGCACACGAGACACACCATCTTAGTTCTCGGGGTGGGTAACGTACTTTGCTGTCTTATTAGTGTCAAGTTATGCCACTAATAAGAAAGCGGGCTCCATGGGCGGTGGTGACCACTTTCCATCAGGTGGCCCACCTGCTCGTTTGCTCACTTGTCACATAAAAAATAAAAATAAAACCCATAGTACAGGCTTTGACTAGTTTGGGATCAAATGACCTTGTGTGAAATGTCCCCTAATATTGAGTGCTAAACGACAGAGATAAAATCGGGTAAATCACAAATAACAAAAGTAAAAACCCGTCAAGTGCGAGTTGGACTCGCACGCCGAGGTTCTGATGTACCTTTAGTATTTTTGGAAGCAAAAATTTCCATTTTTAGGACCGCAAAACTAAATTTGTTTGTAAAGGTTTTTTGCAGATTTCTAAAAAACTGTGAAACTTAGATAGATCGTTTTATTTTTGCTGAAATATTTACATAAACGTCCTTTGACTGCAAATAATTCAGATTTTTCCATTCTCAAACTTCGGAGATAAGGGGGGGGATTAGTTTTTCTTTTTTTTCATCATAACTAGAAAACTAAGAGTTGTAAAAAAATACAAAAATATATTTTAGAATATACAAGTAAAGTCCTTTCATATGATACCCCACTCGACCTAGTACCGACAATTTGAAATTTTGCCCCCCCTATTTGGGCCCCCTTTACGTTGATAATCATAATATTTTCTTAATCCTTCCATGTGCATTTAAGATGGACAACCATATTCTAAAACTATTCCAAATTTCAAGTCGATAGCATGAGTGGTTGCTGAGATATACAGGTGTGACAGACAGACAGACAGACAAAGCGGCACCATAAGGGTTCCTTTTTTTACTATTTTGGTATCGAAACCCTAAAAAGGGAACACTGTACACTTAACAGCAATTTAGTAGAAACATTTTTGGACCTTATGCCGTGGTGAGAGAGCTGAAAAAGTTTCTACTGACGTGCGGTTGACCGTACCTATAAATAATGTTATGTAAGCAATTATACAATAAAACGTTCGCGTGATAATAATAACTCTTAATTATAGAATACGTGCTGCACGGAATCACTATGTTAAGAGTATGTAGGCAAAAATGTTGATTGGTATTATTTATCGTTATAAAATTAACATAATTGTGTCGATTGTAAAGTTATTTATTTATTTAATTTAGTATTTGACATCGCTCTGAGAATCGCAATAAAAAATTGTGCTTTCTGCTACAAATTTTTGAAGTCACTGTAGACTAAGAGCGCGCAGTTGGCAACCCTACCTCATCGGGTACCAACCAGCGACCTATCTAGGCTGCTGCACTATGAAATGGTAAGTCAAAAAAAACAGAGTTGCCTGGGCGCAACCTGGCACGTTGCGTACAGTCAACAAAAACCTGTTAATTTGTTTTATCAAATCGTATACTAAGTTTTTTTTTATTGTAAATGGGCTTACTCTTGACCTCGATCTAGTCTTGAAGACAGAGATGAGGTCGACGAGTGAACGAGCTTGCCCAGAAGAAGCCTATTCACTCGCGATTTGAATAGATTCGGGTTATATCTCTAAAAACCCAAAATACTTCTGGACTTACATGAAATCTAAAAATAAATCAATTGGCTTCTACCCTGCTAAGATCTCTTACAAAAATCGATTATCAACTGATGGTCAAATAATTTGTAATATGTTTGGTGAACACTTTTCTTCGGTCTACTCAGCGAATATACACAATCATCATTCAACAGTTACAGATTTATCGTACTCCTTACTCCTTACTTGCATTAAATTAACCCGATGGGAGATACTCAAACGCTTAAAAAGACTCGATATGACCAAGGGAGCTGGTCCCGATAATATACCCCCAATATTCATTGTACATTGTGCATCGTCACTTTGTTTCCCACTAATGCTGATCTATAACAGATCTTTGAATACTGGTGTTTTCCCCTCACTATGGAAAACGGCTAAAATTGTTCCCATACACAAAACGGGCGACCTTAGTGAGGTAACAAACTATAGACCAATTTCGATATTATCGACATTTGCGAAGGTTTTTGAGGCTCTGATTTGTCCTTCGATCCATTATCATATAAAGCAAATTCTCACGGAGCATCAGCATGGTTTCGTTCTAGGCAGGTCCACCAACACAAATTTAGTGACTTATATCAATACCGTTGTTGAAACCCTGGACGACCAAAAACAATTAGACGCCATCTACACCGACTTTTCCAAGGCATTTGATAGGGTGTGCCATAAAACGTTAATTATGAAACTCTCGAAATACGGGTATGGTGGACAAATATTATGCTGGCTCGCATCTTACCTTGCTGAAAGATCACAATATGTGGTAATTAGAGGCTTTCAATCAAATCTTTTTAACGTGTTGTCGGGGGTCCCCCAAGGATCACATCTAGGCCCCTTGCTTTTTAATATATTTGTAAATGACATTATAGACGTCATCAAGTACAGCAAAGTTTATGTATATGCTGACGATCTGAAGATAGTTAAGGTGATTGACAGCTCAAAGGATTCTGAGCACCTTCAAATGGATCTAGATAGCCTGGCTGAATGGAGTTCCCAAAACAATATGTGCCTAAACATTGACAAATGTTACCACATAAAATTCACGCGTAAACACAACATCATCGACACAAGTTACTGTATAGATGGAAAGTCACTACAAGAAGTCAATCAACTGCGTGATTTAGGTATCATTATTGACTCCAAACTGACCTTTCTTCCGCACATTGATCATATAATCTCAAAATCGTCGCGAATGCTTGGTTTTGTCATAAGAAACGGAAAGGTTTTTAAGAGTCCTTCGACCAAGATAACATTATTTAACACATATGTTCGTAGTACTCTTGAATATGGTAGCATAGCATGGTCGCCTCAATATAATGTCCATT
Organism: Athrips mouffetella; assembly: GCA_947532105.1. Lineage (NCBI taxonomy): Eukaryota > Metazoa > Arthropoda > Insecta > Lepidoptera > Gelechiidae > Athrips > Athrips mouffetella. Next base: position 2,236,070 of record OX383976.1, on the reverse strand, counting down.
GTCAACGAATAGAGCGCATTCAGAAGCGTTTTATTAGGCATGTTTCTTTCTCCAGTGGAGCTCTTAGGGCACTTCCTAGCTACAATGACCGATTGAGACACTTAAATATGGACACCTTAATGGTTCGAAGACACTTATTGGATTTGATGTTTCTCTATAAGATCTGCAATAACGAAATAGATTGTCCCCAACTTTTGAGCTCTTTCCAGATATGTGTTCCTCGAAGACCTCCGCGTTTTCCTGTTCCCTTATTTAGAACCCCATTTGCTCGAACTAACTTACGAAGTCATAACGCTATCTACCGTCTGTCAAAGCTATATAACTCTCTCGAACAATCAGTTGATATATTCAATGACAAAGAAAAGAAATTCAGGGATAAGATGCTGGAATTGGTTAAGGATGCTAAGCTCAATAAAATTGTCCAATAAATAGCAATCATATTATTATTATTGTTTATGATATGTATAGATATAGTTTAATATAAGTTCCCGTCTATCCTAATAATGCATGCTGTGGTTACCTTAAATAGAGTGTACATTTAGCTATTAGTTCAAATTATTGTTTGTAAGCATTTTGTTAATGTATCATTCGCTGGTGATCCTAATTATCAATAAATAAATAAATATGAACTCGGGAACACAGACGCAGGCAGAGAATTCAACTCTTTAGCAGTGCTCATTATAAAAAATGTTTCAAAGCACTTTGTGTGAATGTGTGGAATATCAACCAAGTATGGGTGATATCCTGCAGTGCGTCTGGACTCCCGATGGTAGAAGGGAGACATTGGAATAAGCTCATGGAGCTCTTGAGCAGGTAAGCACATAGTGCATGCAAATTACCAATTAAGAAGTACCAAAACCAACAGGATTGCTTTGCTCAACCATGATACTTAGTGAGTTGACATAACATAAAAAGGACATTGCAACTCCATGAATTACCGGGTTTAGGCAAGGCAACCCTGGTTATTTTGGTACATATTAATTAGTACTTATGCATGTACTATGTACTTACTTGGAACATTTATTTATTTATAATTTACAATGTACAGTTATTACAGGCATACTCGTACCTAATTAAACTATAGGTACAAGGAATATGAAGTGGTGAAAAAAATAACTAGTTTTTTGTTGACTGTATAAAACGTGCCAAGTTGTGCCCAGGTAACCCTGTTTTTTTAGACTTACCATTTTATTGTGCAGCAGCCTAAATAGATCGCTGTTTGGTACCCGGTGAGGTAAGGTTGCCAACTGCGCGTTCTCCGCCAGCGCGGGTTAAAGTCACTGTGCACATACCCAAGCGATATAAATCACTCATGCGATATTAGTCACCTGCTCTTGCAACTGCAGATGCATTTCTGTGTATCGCACTACCTTATATACTACCGTCACCAACAACAGCGGTCGCCAGCTGCAACGCTTACAAGCGTGGTGACTATACCATAGTCACCGTTCACAGCCCTCCACCTGCTGCGATCTTGACATGCTTCCCTCGCTTGCTCTACTTTCATCAAACCTTTAATTTTTTTTTACATTACCCCAGTATACAAATTAATTTAATTATAGCCACGTCTATTTAATTATAGCTATACTTAATGAAATTTATTTTATTATAGCCGCTTCTATTTAATTATAGCTATAATTAAATTAATTTAATTATAGCCGCTTCTATTTCTGTGTTTAGTAAACTTAAGTATTAGTTGTAGTAAAGTTTAGTTAGTAGTCCGTGTGGTGCCGATAAAGAATAGAACCAAACCATCAGTACCCGTGGGTGTCGAAAGAGGCGACTAAGGAGTTATGAACCGGAGGATGGGCAGCAGCATCTTTCTCTGTATCGTAGGTACTACCTTACATACTGCGGTCACCAACTACAGCGTTCGCCAGCCGCAACGCAGATTACTATTATTTAATCTGTGGCAACGCTTACAAGCGTGGCGACTTTGGTAGAGTCCACAGCGCTCCACCTGCTACGATCTTGACAAAATTCCCTCGCTTCATCTACTTTCAGGAACCCTTTTACTTCATTTTTTAGGGTTCCGATACCAAAATGGTAAAAAAAAGGAACCCTTATGGTGCCGCTCTGTCTGTCTGTCCGTCTGTCTGTCACACCTCTATATCTCAGCAACCACTTACGCTATCGAGCTGAAATTTGGAATAGTTTTAGAATATAGTTGCCCAACTTAATTGCACATGAAAATTTTTTGAAAAAAGTATGATTATTAATGTAAAGGGGGCCAAAATAGGGGGGGACAAATTTCAAATTGTCGCTACTAGGTCGAGTGGGGTATCATATGAAAGGGCTTTACTTGTACATTTTAAAATATATTTTTGTATTTTTTTAAGTTTCTTAGTTTTCAAGTTATGATGAAAAATGTCAAAAAAAATACCATTCCCCCCCCCTTATCTCCGAAGTTTGAGTAAGGGAAAATCTGAATTAATTACAGTTGACAGAGGTTTATGTAAACTTTACAGCAAAAATAAAACGATCTTTCTAAGTTGCACAGTTTTTCAGAAATCTGCAAAAAACCTTTACAAACAAATTTAGTTTTGCGGTCCTGAAAATGGACTTTATTGCTTCCAAAAATACTATAGGTATATCGGAACCCTCGGCGCGCGAGTCCGACTCGCACTTGACCGGTTTTTAATTTAATGAAGGCCGCCTCTATGGTACGAGTAAACTTTAGTATTAATAATAGTATCGTTTATTTAGTACTCGTAGTCTGTGTAGTGCCAGCAAATAGTACCAACCCATCTCTACCCGCGGGTGTCGTAAGAGGCGTCTAAGGAATTATAAACCGAAGGATAGGCAGCAGCATCTTTCTGAGCGGTCATGCACCAGCCGCAACGCTTAGGGTGACTTTTAATTAGTTATTGATACTGAACAACTTTTCCCAAGGAACATAGGTCGAAATACGAAAAACCAAATTTGACCTTCCATACAAAATGCGCTATTAGCTGAGCTGATGCAGTTTCTTTTGGAGGTAAAAAATTGTTTTTCGTATTTCGACCTATGTTCCTTGGGAAAATTTGTTCAGTTACTGATACTGATCCCGCCCCTGAACTATGGCACGCAATCAAATTAACGACCTGCATGAACTCCAAAGTACCCTCCTTTTTTTGCTGGAGTTCTGGAGGGAGTTCCTGTCCTGCAGTGGATGTTTTATTTAAGTTTTGTCTCTGCAACGTTCATTATGTTACCTTGTTTAATCCCGATGCTATTCAATTGGTCATGATAACCACAACACAGACCTAGCCTTAGTGTAGTTATGAGAAAGTTTTTTTTTTATAGGCTGATTGTTTAAAAATGATTTTGTATTATGAGAAGAAAAACGATCACGTAGTTCACGACGACGTTCACAAAGACGACGGGCCTGTGACACTCCGCACTCTAGGTATGCAACGCGGCGCTAGAAGTCGACTGGGTGAGGCAGTCGATTTTACTTTTCTTTATGTCATCTTAAGCTTATGGCAGCAAAATAGTTAAGTAAGTATTTGCATGTTTGATTGAAAAATATTACATACCTACTTGCATCTCGCTAAGTATCTCATAAAGTGACAAATTCATCGCCTTAGTCCACCTGTCCGCGATCACCCGCGATTTAAAAACGTTGCCTTAGCGGTGCACTGCAAGTATCGACTTTATGCTTGGACCGTAAGGTTGAAATTTGTTGGCACCCCGCCTGGGAGTGTCGGATCTGTAAACGTTAGTTTACTATTATTTAATCTGTGACTATACAATAAGATTGTGGACTCTGTAGTCGTTAACAAACGCACAAAAAATGTACCGTGTGGTTCCCAGATAGAATGCGACCACCCCATAACTTGCAGGGTGACTTAGAAGGCGGCAATAAAAAAAAAGAAAATCTCTTCTAAACCCTAAGAGAACCCTTTCTTTTGAAAGGGTTTGGCCATATTTCACATATTTACATACATATTTCCTATCAAATTACCTAAAAATCGTTAAATTCTCATAAAACTCGTCGAAACACATCTAAATTAAATAACTGTAGATATAACCTTCATATCAAATTGTTATTAATGTTACATACCGAGTGGTCGTGAAAGCCTTTTGAGCCTAGTAAGTTAACATTCATAAAAAATACAGCTCTTTTAAAAAATCGTGTAATACCTTTAAGGGCTTAAGCCCGCGTCACACAGAGGCGGTAGCGGAAGCGTTCCGGGGCCGGTATTTTTTGTAAAGTATGAGTTCTTATGCACCCTGTCACATTGAAAAGCGGTCGCGGCGCGGTATTTTGTTCCCGCCAAACCGCCTAGGACCGCTTTCGCAATCATACCGCCTCTGTGTGACTTGAGCTTTATTCTGGGCGCTTATTACAGTGTTACAAAAAATTGAGAGTAGACAGTAGCATTTATTTTAAAAAATACTCGGTATACCTAACAACGCATAGTACCATAGTACCAACAACTTAACCACGTTTTAATGACGGCACGGGTAGCGTCATTAACGAGATTTTAATGACTGTTATTTTTTAATTTGAATTTGAAATGTTTTCCGATTTTGGTGATCGATTATACATCCGTATCCGTATTTATTTGTATTTAGAATCATTAATAAATCGTAGGGCTGCCTTCTATAGATAAACCACCTAAATGAGTTCTCGCCATCGAATACCAACCACAGAACTATATTATATATAAGTCTGTGGTACCATAAACCATCTCTACCCGTGGGTGTCGTAAGAGGCGACTAAGGGTTAATGAAGCAGAGGATAGGCAGTAGCATCCTTCTGTGTATCGTATCATCTTGCGTGACTATGCTACTTCCCCTCCACATTGTAATAGCAAAAGTTGGATTTTTGCAGGGAGTCCCCTGTCCTGTACATACATACATACATACATAACATCACGCCTCTTTCCCGTTGGGGTAGGCAGAGACCACAGTCCTCCACCTGCTACGATCTTGACATACTTCCCTTGCTTCCTGTACTTTCATCAATCCTTTCATACATGCTCGTCGGTTTAGGGTACTTTTAACCTGGCCTTTATTCAGAACGTCCTGAATTTGGTCCTGGTACGTTCGCCTAGGCCTTCCCCTTCCAACGTTTCCATTCACTCTCGCCTGGTAGATCTCTTTCGTCAATCTTCGTTCATTCATCCTCTCTACATGACCAAACCATCTCAGCATCCCTTTCTCGATTTTGGTCACTACGTCCTCTTTTACGCCACACCGTTCTCTTATCACACTATTTCTAATCCTGTCACTCAATTTAATACCAATCATACTCCTTAGCGCTCTCATTTCCACTGCATTAATTCTACTTTCATGCTTCTTCTGCCATACCCAGCTTTCACTGCCATACATCAGTGTTGGTACCAAAACTCCCCCATGAACAGCCAAACGAGCCTTGTGAGACACCTGACAGTGGACGTTTTATGGGATGTTATGATGAGTACAGTAAAGAGCAGGTCAAACTTGACACTCGCAGTGCGATTTCCGTCTTCACGTTGACTAAGATAAGCGCGGTACTGAGTCCAATATGTTGAGATTGACTGTACAAAATTAGAGTAACTTTTTCTTTTAAGCTATTTTGAGAAAATACAAGTTTCTGTCGGTGCACGAAGTTAGAGTAGGTCATCAAATTACGGGCACGTAACAAGACGGTGTTTATAGTGCGTTGACATGGTGACTACTAATTGCGTCACAACATAGTTGTGTGGGTGAGTAATTTAAAAGTAAAGTATTGATTTTAGTTGTTTTTAATGAGGTTTTTAGGGTTCCGAATCAAAATAATAAAAACGGAACACTTATGGTGCGACATTGTCTGTCTGTCACAAACTCAAATAGGGGAGTCAAAATTTCAAATTATCGTTACTAGGTCAAGTGGGATATCATATAAAAGGGCTTCATATTTTGTACATTCCAACATATTTATTTATATTTTTTTTACGAATGATGTTTTCATAATGTTTTCAAGCTATGATGAAAAATAACAAAAAAAAATACCTTCCCCCCTTAACTCTGAAGTTTGCAATGCGAAAAATCTAAATTAAGTGTCGTCGATAGAAGCTTATGTAAACATTACAGCAAAAATAAAACGATCTCTGTGAGTAGCAGTTTTTCAGAACTCTGCAAAAAACCTTTATAAACAAACTTAGTTTAGCGCTTCTAAAATTGCCTTTATTTCTTTCAAAAATACTATAGGTATATCGGAACCCTCGGCACACAAGTCCGACTCGCACTTGACAGGTTTTTTTTATGTGGGGTAGGTAAGCATTTGACTCCTATCTCACCTAGTGGTAAGTGACGATGGAGTCGAAGCTATGTAAAGCCACGATCACACCTAGTTGAATTCAAAAACTAATTCGGCATACATTGCTCGTTGAAGTAAGGATATTGCAATTAACATAATCAAGCCTCCTAGCAATGTATGTCGAATTAGTCTTTGAATTCAGCTAGGTGTGATCGTGGCTTATTGCACTGTGTAGTGTATATATTCTTTATTGTGCACAAATTACATAAAATTGTAGTTAACATAAAATTTGTTTACAAAGGTGAGTTTATCTCTATAAGAGATCTCTTCCAGCCAACCTAGCTGGTGTGAAAGAATGACATGAAAAGTGGCACAGGAATGTGCATTTAGAAGTGTGAAATAAGAATTAAAAAAAATACATATGTTTTTAGTAAATAGCAAACTAGCATAAATATGGAGAAAAAAAAAACCTACTTATACTACACACTAATATACTTAAAATTACAATACCAATAATAAGGCATATGTAAAGAAGGATAAACATACTTTTAAAATACGTACATACATAAATGCTTACATAAACTAAAAATAATATATTATATTGGTTGCGATAAGTAGTGCTCTTTTACTCGCATCTTAAACGATGTTATTGAAGGACTGCTTTGTATAGCCTTGGGAAGTTTGTTCCATAGTCGCACAGCTTGGGAAGAGAAGGAGTTGAAAAATAATTTGGTGTTCGCTCTAGGACACTCTAACATCGCAGTGATGCAATTTTCAAAGAGATTTGAACCTCGCTACGCTCAACCGAGCGCAGCGAGGTTAATATCTCTTTGGTAAATTTACTCTTTGTCGTCATTTATGTATGAACTACCTAATATTAAATTTGTCACATTTTTAAAATAAACATTTACATTTCTTAAATGGTATCACAGCAGTAGTACCTAACAGCGGTAGTCACAGCAGTTATTTTGACCTGTTTATTGTGATATCAAAGCGTACTTACTGTAACGTATTGTTTTGAGTAAGTGAATCTCATTCGCTTGCAGACTCTATTCAAGGTTGTGAAACTGGGTTCCTCATTACATAACGTTCGTTTGTGCTAACACAAAGGTCTAAACCTAGATCATTAGTTTCCAATGTTTTACGACACTCGCATATTGTAATCCGATGGGGCGTAAGGGTTCTAGAGTGGTGACCACGTTCCGGAAGACGAAGCGTAGGCAGACCCCCCACAAGGTGGACCGACGATCTGGTCAAGGTCGCGGGAAGCCGCTGGATGCGAGCAGCGCAGGACCGCGAGTCGCATGGAGATCTTATAGGGAGGCCTATGTCCAGCAGTGGACGTCTTTCGGCTGATATGATGATGATGATGATATTGTGATCTGAAAGCGGGCCTGCCGTAACTTACAATTTTTTGCCTAAAGTGAGTCTTATTTGACCTGCTAACGTACTCAGTTCAAGGTTCTTAAACTGGGTTCATTATTACGCAATGTTCGCGTTACCTTAGTTGTTAGTCTTCTTGAGGCGCTCGCGTATTGTGATTTCGAAGCGTACCTACTGTAACTTATTATTTTGTGCCTAAAGTGAGTCTCATTTGCTTGCAAACTCGGTTCAAGGTTTTGAAACTGGGATCATCAATACAGTTTGAGTTAGAGTTGGCAGGATATAGGCACTAGGGCAAAAAAGTAATCGCGATGGTGCGCGCGGGACCGCTGCATAAGAACTCATACTTTACAAAAAATACCGGCCCCGGAACGCTTCCGCTACCGCCTTAGTGTGACTTGGGCTTCAGAGAGTACTTTTACGTTTTATTTCCTCGCAATCAAAGTGTAAAGCAGAGTTTATAACTCGTCCACAAAACCATTTTATCCTCGACATTACTATCAGCCCTCGCCTTAGGTTCGGGCTGCTAAAAGTCTCGGAAAAATGGTTCGTTTTGTGCACTTGTTGTAAAATCTACTATTATAGCCTCTATGGTCTAGTGGTTAGAGTGCTCGGCTCTCAAACCGAAGCTTCTGGGTTCTATTCCCGGTGGGGACACTGTCGAATAAAAAGTCACTTTGTGCGACTTCGCAGGATGAGTCGCCTAATCATCTGAAAAGTTAGATGATTTCGTACTTCGTAATGCACGTTAAGCCGTTGGGCCCGGCTACTATCTACGGAAGTAGTCGTGAGCCATGTTAGACACCTTTAGCGGCTCAACAACTCTGACACCAAGGTTTGTGAGGTCGGTCATCGACCTTACAACCCATACAATATGAAAGCAATACTTATAGTAATTTGAAAGCGGACCTACTGTTACTTATTATTTTGTGCCTAATTCGACCTGCTAGTACACTCAGTTCAAGGTTCCTAAACTGGGTTTATCATTACGCAATGTTCGTGTTAGACCTAAACTATTAGTCTTCATACGGCGTACGCGTATTGTGATCTAGAAGCGAACCTACTCATCATCATCATGACATCCCATGAAACGTCCCCTACAGAACTGGGAACTTCCTCCATGTTCCAGCTTTTTCCGAAACAATGTGGAGGAGAAGTACCATAGTCACCACGCTTGTTAGCGTTACGGCTGGCACCATGGACCGCGGTAGTTGGTGACCGCGATGATACGATACACAGAAGGATGCTACTGCCCATCCTCTGGTGCATAAACCCTTAGTCACCTCTTACGACACCCACGGTTAGAGACGGGTTGGTACTATTCTTTGCCGGCACCAACAGGGACCTACTGTAACTTATTATTTCGTTTATGTGCCTGAAGTGGCTCTTAAATTCGACCTGCTTGTACAGTCAAGGATAGGTCAAGCTTGACACTCGCAGTGCGACTCTAGCCCATACGTTTATTGAGATAAGAACGGTATAAAGTCCAATGTGTCAAGCTTGATGTGCTCCTGACTGTATACTCAGTTCAAGGTTCTCAAACTGGGTTCATGTTAAGCAATGTTCGTGTTAGACCTAGATCGCATCTACGTGTGTAGTTAAGATTTCAATTATGATTATTTACGTGCAACCTGAAAGACTAACATAATAGCAGGCAGTAGCAGAAAGATATTTTAAAGTTAAAGCTCCTTGAAATCTATAAGGTGTAACAGAAAGGGTATTACATCCCTTGAGGGTGTGAATCTATGCCGATGAAATTTTCTATTATCCCATATAAATAACCTACAGTTTTCATCTTATCTAAATATCCCATGAAAATCCTATCGAACGGTTCGGAACCCTAATAATCCGAAACAAAATGGTAAAAACAGAACTCTTATGGTGCAACTTCGTCTGTCTGTCTGTTGCACCTGTCTATCTCAGCAATCAATACATGCGATCGACTTAAAATTTGAAATAGTTTTAGAATATAATTGCCTAACTTATAATAATTCCCTAATTGCCTAACTTCGTCTGAGCTTGCGCCCACCCTTATTTCTAATCGTGCTGCTAGTGGTCAAACTTCACCTGTTGACTCTACTTAGCCCACGTTACGATCGCATGTGTGCAATGATATATCTGTACAGCGTGTGATAATACTGAAATACGAAAAACCAAATTTGGCCTCCCATACAAAATGCACTATCAGCTGATGCAGTTTCTATGGGAGGTCAAAAATTGATTTTGAATTTTGGTCTATGTTCCTTGAGAAAAGTTGTTCAGTTTCATGGGCAGATTCACACTCTTTAGTATTATCACAGCTTTCCGTAACACGCTGTATGATAACTGATGTAGAGTCAAAAGCACTTCGAGCTTGACAACTTTTTACTGTTCTTAGGGTGAGCGTAATAGGAAGACGTGTTCTGCCTCCCTCTTTTATAAAAAAAAAAAAAGGCAACGAAGCAGTTGACCCCTACATAAATAATTATCTCAGGCAGATTATATTTGACAGGATGATAAAGTATCATGAATTAAATGTAAATTCAAAATATCAAAAAAAAAATACAATTTTTTTTTAATATATTTCTTTTAATTTTTGTATGGAAAAATTAAAAGTACCGATTTTTTTTATAGAAGGTTTGTCTCATATAGTGTTATACCCCAGGGGCCTTCATACAAACAATCCGCTTCGTTGCCTAGACTACGAGTATAAGTAGAGAGAGGGCAGAACACGTCTTCCTATTACGAAGAAAACTGAAAGAATACCGTTCTGTGCTGCCCTGCGCCGTCAAGCGTCTCAGCTTGCGCCTACCCTTATTTCGCATGTGTGCGATGATATACCTACCTATACATATTACAGCAGCGCAGCGTAATTTGAATAAACAGGTGAATATCCGACAATGAAAAATGAGTTTTATTACATGGAAATTAGATGCTTCTTTTACATATCTATGTATAATACACACATATTCTTCCTAACAAATTATCGGCGTCTGTATGTAGATTTGAGGCTGTTAGGTAAAGGACGATTTCTCTACCTAGACATTAAGCCACGATCGCACCTAGCTGAATTCAAAGACTAATTCGGCATACATTGATGGGAGGCTTGGTCATGTTTGACCTACCATAGCTACATCAGCTCATAGCGCATTTTGTATGGGAGGTCAAATTTGGTTTTACGTATTCTGACTAATGTTGTTCAGTTTCAAGGGCAGATTCCTCACCCTACACACTTTCCGTTACACTTTGTATAATATTAAGGTCAAAAAATTGTAAAAAATTATAAGTGAAAACGGACGACATTTATGAAGAACAACTTTCGAACCTCTAAGTTTAGACATCAAAGATATCAAACTAAAAATAAAAGCTATATTTAATTTGTAATCAGCTTTCAAATATATAAAAAAAATCGGCCAAGTGCGAGTCGGACTCACGCACTGAGGGTTCCGTACCACCACATAAACATAATTGTATTAGTTGAAATTTCAGTAAGTTAATGTGCTAGATTTTTTGAGTCCGACACGCGCTTGACCAAATTTTATTATTTGTTGTTATTTTATAGCTTATGCACTATAAACATACCAATTTTCAAGTTTGTAAGTGTTCCCGTTTTTAAAAAGAACTAAAACAAAAATCGCCTCAGCGACCATCCAACTTGACCCCTCTCTTATATGAATGTTCTTGAAACGGGAGCTCACCACAATTAGTTACCATTAGTTGTGAGAAAAGTTGTAATATTTAATGATTTCAGACTTTTCCCATTATTTGTACTGTGAGGCCTAGCTTCTTGCCAAATTTCATAATTTTAGGTCAACGGGAAGTACCCTGTAGGTTTTGCATTTTTGAATAAATGTATGGAGATGAGGACATAAAATGCCATATCTTTTGATTGCGTCATTGTAAAAAAAAAAAATTTTCAGATCTTGTGTGGTTCGTGGATCCTAATATATGGTATTAATTGACAGACAGACGGACAGACGGACAGACGGACAACAAAGTGATCCTATAAGGGTTCCGTTTTTTTCTTTTGAGGTACGGAACCCTAAAAATTATGATTAATTGTGATCTCATTAATCTGCAAGACAGTTTTGCCAATTTCAAAGGTAAAGAAACTAAAGAACTAATATGTATGTTACCTAACAAACTCAAGCAAATGATATTGCCTACTCAAATTGAACAGGCGTTAGGTGTAAAAAAAAATTCTTCGATGATCTTTGAGGGGTGATTTGCATAATTAAAATATCGTTTAAAAGTTAAAAAAAGTTTTTTTTATTTATCATGGAATTAAAGTTATCTTTGAATTAAATTATGGTTATTAATTTAAATTAATAGGGTACGCCACTAGCTGATCATGGAGACGTCATTAACTTGTGATTTACCTATTCAAATTTTATCTCCACATTTTTAGGATTCCGTACCCAACAAATGAAAAACGGGACCCAATTATTATTCCTCCCTCTAATGTCCGTCCGTCTGTCTATGAGCGGGCTGTATCTCATGAACCTAGGTAGGTACAGTTAAAACACAGAATATGTATTTCTGTAGCCGGTATAATAACAAATAATTTTAAAGAAAAGGGGGCTTCCCTACTACGAACGTTTTTTGGTTTTATAGTAATAATCATTTAATAAAATAAATAAATGAATGAATGAATGAATAAATGAATGAATGAATTAATGAATAAATAAATAAATAATAAATAAATCATTTATTAAAATGGTCCAGCTATCTTTAACAAATTTTACAATAGTACCCACACTAGGCACAGCCTGTGTCGTGGTTACTGCTGCTTACATATGATTAAACAGGACACTTAATTTAGAAAATAAAAACTGATAATCAATAACAATCGTTTTAGCTCTAGATTTTTGGTTTTTATAATAATAATAATATAATAATAATATAATAATAATAATTAAATCGTTTATTTCAGGCCAGTGACCCATAATTAATTAATTATAAAAATAGCTCTATTGTAAAAACGGGAACACTTACGAGCGTGAAAATTGGTATATTAACATAACAGGCATACCTAAGCTATAAAATAACAGCAATTAATAAAAACTGGTATAGTGAAACGTGGTCCCTGACTAAGACGGTATTTTTACCTAAGTAGTAGAGAACCCACGGTGCGCGAGTCAGACTCGCACTTGGCCGGTTTTTTATATAAACCTTTAGGGCTCCCGCACACGACCGAGAATCGGTGGCCGATTTTTTGTCGGCATCCCGCTCTTACGTGTTATCACCTGGATCTTCCGTCCTTGTCCTGGGCGATAATCGGCCACCGATTCTCGGTCGTGTGCGGGAGCCCTTACACCCGAAGGTACAGTCAAGTGCATAAATATGTTTCTTGAAATCCATTGCAATTACATGTATTTATATAAAGATTCACGAATTATGTCACACTTTTCTCATCGTTATTATGTCTTCGTTTTTGTTGCAAAAATATCTAAATAACTAAGTGAGCAATAATATGTCCCTCAAAAGGTTTGTATTGCTCGTTATATAACAAATTTTCCTTTATAGTATACACTAGCTGTTACCCGCGACTTCGTCCGCGTAGATTTTATAAAAAAACAGAACTCGAACTTAATTGAAACATATTTTACGGAGCGCTTATCCTTCTTGATCCCTACGTAAAAGATGCATTTGTACTTATCCAAGTTGAATAAATGCATCTTACTACAAACTTAATTATCTTTTGATTTTATTTAACTGGTAGGTAGTGCGGAATTTTCATTGTCAACTGTTACAGGCGAACTTAAAAAAGAAGGCAATAAAGGGAGTGAAGTGAATGGGTAGCGAGGAGGTATTCATAAAAGTAAAAAAGGTCCCTATTCCTCCCTATCTATCCTTTTGTATCCCCCCCCCTACATTCCCACTCCCCCTCCCTCACTCTCTCTTCCTCTCCCTCGCCCCTCCCTCTTCCCCCCCTCACCCTTCCTTCCCCCTCCATTTCCCCCCTTCCCCTCTCCCCATCACCCTCCCTTTCCCCCCTCGCCCTCCTCCCATTCCCCTCCCTTTTCCCCTTCCCCTCACTCATCCTCCCCTTCCCCCTCTCCCTCCCTCTACCCCCCCCTCCCTCTACCCCCTCCCACGCCCTCTACCCCTCCCTCCCCCTTTCTCTCCCCTCATTTTCCCCTCCCTTACACTCTCTCCCTATCCCTCCCCCTCTCCCTCTCCCTATCCCTGACCCTACCCCTATCCCTGCTTCTACCCCTAACGCCATCTTAACCGCTATCCCTATCCTTATATAAACATACAACTGACACTCATATTGATTTTTAGACATTTCAAACCTATCAACCCCATCCCAGGGGTGGTGGTATTTCACGTCCACCACGTTGGATTTCAAAATCATTGTAGTTTTCGTAATCAGCGACCCGATAAACCATACGAACGACACCCATATTGATTTTTAGACATATCAACTCTATCGCACCCCAACCTTATCCCCAGGGGATAATGGTAGTTTACGTCTACCACGTTGGATTTCAAAATTGTAGTAGTTTTCGTAATCAGCGATACTTAGTTGAATAAAAAAAGTCCCATCAAAATCGGTTAAGTAGTTTCGGTGTGCTGTAGCAGATACAACCCCGCTAGAGTATTATTGTATGTGTAGATTCCCACGGGAATGAGATATTTTCCCGGGGTAAAAAGTAGCCTATGTCCGTCTCCAAGTTACCATCTATCACCATACCAAATTTCATCAAAATCCGTTCAGCCGTTTAGGCGTGAAAGAGCAACAAACAAACAGACAGACAGACAGACAGACAGAGTTACTTTCGCATTTATAATATTAGTATGGATATTATTGATCAGTTTTCGCAGACATATTTATATCAGTTAGATTGGATGCTATAATAATAAACATTCAATGATACATACTTTTGAAACGATAGTTTAGATACATATTTATGCACTTGACTGTACACGATCGTGAGGGTTAGGGCTCCCGCACACGACCGAGAATCGGTGGGCGATTATCGGCCAGGACAAGGACGGAAGATTCAGGTGATAACACGTCAGAGCGGGATGCCGACAAAAAGTCGGTCACCGATTCTCGGTCGTGTGCGGGAGCCCTTAACACTGTCTGAATTTGAAAAATTCTAGACAGAATATGAATTACATTTAGCGAACACGACCGGTTCCGATGGATCGTGCGGGTATCTAAAATTGTAGAAAAACTTACTTTATTGCTTTTCGAATACGATTGACTTTGCCAGGCACTCGAAACCTTCTGGAAGAGTTGCATGCGCTTTTTGACAGTCGCCCCGCGCTGACAAATATTTTTTGTAACCCAAAATTCTTTTAATTTAATCGCAGCCCTTACATCATTTGATAGAATAATGTCCAATCCATTTAAAAAAAATTGTTTTCTCTAAAATGTTCCATGAGTTTCGCGTTATATGATCTGGAATATTGATACGCACGATCGTGTAATGTCGGTTGCCCCTAACCAAACAAAATGTTAGTATTTGATTCAGATTTTTAGTCAACAATGCTTCAAAATCGGCTTATTCTTGCAGTTTTGGGGATTACATCGCCCGAGCTAGTTATAAAAGAACTGTCCGAAGACGGAAAATGCTCAGATATTAATTTGGAAAATATTTACACAGATCAGGATATACTGAAGAACTAAAGTCCTGACCAAGCCACTATCACGGTATACATTGGTTCAGGTATGGTTCGCGGTGGAAGTCAGGGTTATTTTTTATGTAGGGAAGTTGAGGAATACCGAATATCTTCTTCTAGCTTCAAACAATACTGATTTTGGGGATCCATTTCACAGCAAACAATGGGGTAAGGCCATAGAAATAGACAAAAACATCTCAACTAGTATAAGAAAGTTAATAAAATGCTAAAGTTAAGATTTATTATAAACAAATTAATTAGAAAAATGTCCAAAATTTCAAGAAAAACATATTTTTCACTAGCGTGCGTCTTAACTTTAATTCCTGAACCTTACGATCGTGAGGGTCTGATTGACGGAGACCAGCAAAGCCTAGATTTTTAAAAGATTTTTTCGATGCTCTTTAGTTCCTAAAAATGAACAAACTAAATTTTTTATCTTTCTGCTAACTTTCGTTTCTTCGGTTGTAAAGGGATAATCTATAATACTCAATACTCAATACTTTATTGCAACCATAATGTACAGTAGGTGACTTAAAATTAAAGAAACAATTATGGACCCTGTTGGGCACTGCAAAGTTTACAGAAACTTAAAACTAATATTTTTGAACTACAAACAAAAAATAATTTATATTTTTAAACTCAAAACATAAACATTATACGTAGACTATACTTACGCTATTTATAATTTAACTTTATATTTATTTTACTAACATTTATTAGGTAACTATATTTTTAACTTTTAACCTCAAAAAATTCTTTGAGATTATAATAACACTTTTCAATTAAATATTTTTTCAAAGTGTTAACAAACATTTTGTCTTTATCTATATCTTTAATATATCGGGGAATTTTGTTATATATCTGAATTGCCATTGAATGGGGACTGTTTTTGAACATTTGTAATCTAACTTTTGTCGGTTGAACAAGTCTATCTCTATTTCGCAAGTTATGTGGCTGAGGGTTATGTTCTTTTGCTTGAATGAAGTAATGATTATGCTGACGAACAAATTTACAAATTTCCAATATGTAGATAGAAGTTAACGTCAGAATATTGAGATTTACGAAATATGGTCTACAACTCTCCATTTGTTCAATGTTTACTAATATCCTAATGCATTTTTTTTGCAGTATAAATAAACAGATCACCTGCATCAGTACTATTACCCCAGAGGATAATTCCATATTGTAGCCAGGCATGAGCGTAGGCATAATAGGCATTGGTAGCTGTTTTAAGGTCTGTTGTGCGTTTAAGTTCGTATAATGCGTAGGAAAAACGAGATAGCTTACCTGCAATTTTCTCTATATGGTGCTTCCAATTTATATGTGTGTCTAATTCTAGACCTAAAAGTGAACAATTTGGAACAGATTCAAGAGGAATATTTTTAAAAGTGTAGTCGACGTCTAATGGAACTTTTTGATGTGGCCTGAATTGAATCATTTTACATTTAGCATAATTCACTTGCAAGTTGTAGCCGGATAGCCAATTTTCTACGGTTTCTAAACTATGGGATAGTCGGCAGTTTAAATCGGTGGCGTTGTTACAGGATACTATAAGGGAGATATCGTCTGCATATAAAATACTTTGTACATCGTTTTCATCACATAGTTTCGGCAGGTCGTTAATATACAACAAAAACAACAAACATCCTATTACACCACCTTGTGGGATTGAACCTGACACGTATGTTCGTTTTGATCTTATACTACATACTTATTGTTCCTGCTATAGAGTTTTGATATTGTATTTCTACATATTGTTCTCGCTTATGTAAATATGATTGGAACCATTTGTGTGCTGTAATGGAGTTGCATCGCCCCTAAAATGGGCATCGGACTTTTTACACCCTAATTTAAAACAAAGAATCAAAACATTGTGCAAAATAAACTGATTTGCGCGTAAATTCTGAACATGGTCTTATATCACTCGGGATCAACGGCTTTACGTGCCTTCCGAAGCCCGGAATTATCTAACTTTCAGACTATCAGGTGATTCATCCTTCGCTCATTGAAGAACTGGGGAGGTCACACAATAAATTTTTGTGCCTCCACCGGGAATCGAACCTGGAACCTCCGGATCCAGAGCCGAGTCGTCTAACGACTACATCACAGAAGCTGTTTACCTAAACCTCTGACAGCCAGTTTGGCCACTCATCATGACATCCCATGAAACGTCCACTATAGGACAGGGAGCTCCCTCCAGAATTCTAGCTTTTGCTGGAAAAATGTAGAGGGGAAGTACCATAGTCACCTCGCTTGTTAGCGTTACGGCTGGCACCATGGACCGCGGTTGTAGATAACCGCAGTAAGTAAGATGTAAGATACAAAGGAGGATGCTGCTGCCCATCCTCCAGTTAACCCTTAGTCGTCTCTTACGACACCCACATATGTATGGGTTGGTACTATTCTTTGCCGGCACCACACGGGACCACCGGGACCAGTTTGGCCACTTACCTGGCAAAACTTAATCTACAGGGTGAAATTGAATACATTCGACAAATTTTGAGATTGAGATCAGACTGCGAAACTGAACAACTTTCACCTAGGAACATAGAGGTTATCGGACGAAAAAAATTTATCCTTTCATAGTGTTGAAAACCTCATTTTGTATGCTTTTTTCTGTGTAGTAATAAATATGGCGGACTCGTGCTAACACGTAAAATATCTAAAATCTTTCATTTCGAATCGTTTTTTACATTATGGCGACCGTGATAGTCTTTGAAGAATCTCTAAAAAAGCGTTCGAGCCTTCGTAGATATTTTACAAATAAAATAAATAATTTAAATAAGTTGATGGAAAATGCAGATACCGACCCTGATAAAATTTTGGCTTACGTCGAGGTCATGGAACCAAAGGTTCAAGAAATGTTCAACCTGGACGAAATATTATACAGTCAGCTATTAGAAAGCGGGGCGGACGAAAAAACCATCGACGAGGAGTCCGATCAACAGGATAACTACCGAATGAAGTGGATTTTGACAAGAAAAAAGATTGACAGAATTGTGGATCCACTCGATAATAGTTCGGAGAGAAGCAAATTTTCAAGGTACGAGTCGGTGTACAATTCAAATTGCAGCGATAAGAACTCCGGCTCTACCAGCTCTTGCACAGCCGAACGCAAGCAAACCAGAAAATATAATCTACCGAAACTGGAACTGAATAAATTTGATGGCAATTTAAAGAATTGGCTGTCGTTCTGGGGGCAGTTCCGAAAAATAGATGAGGACAGAGAATTGGACGATGATGATAAGTACCAATATTTACTGCAGTCAATGGAACCAGGTACTAATGCTAGAAAAATCGTCGAAAGTTTTCCTCCGTCTGGTTTGAACTATCGTCATGCTTTGGAGCAGTTAAAGTCACGTTTTGCTCGAGACGATTTATTAATAGAAGTGTATGTGAGAGAACTATTGGGTTTGGTGCTTCTCCAAGCTAAGGAGGGTAGCCGTCTGTCACTGACATCGCTGTATGATCAAATCAGTGCACAAATACGATCGTTGGAGTCGCTCGGAGTAACTAAAGATAAGTACTCGGCATTTATTTTTCCAATGTTAGAGTCGGCTATACCAAGTGATATTTTAAAGATATGGGAGAGAACCAGACCTCACCAGCTCACTGTACAAAGTTCAGATAAGGAACTAAATAATTTACTGGAATTTTTAAAACGAGAAGTTGATAGCGAACAGAGAGTGAATATGGCGCGTTCAACGTTCTCAGAAACCAAAAATGTAATTCCGAGCCCTGAAGTTCCCTCTGCTGAATGCTTAGTCGCTAACATTAAAAAACTAGATATTAAACAATGTGTATTTTGCGACAAAACTTCGCACGTTAGTGTTGAGTGCTATAAACTACAGAAAATGTCCGTAGATCAACGAAAAGAGTTTTTGAAGAAGAAGAGAGCTTGTGTTATATGTTTGAAAGTAGGGCACTTTGCAAAATTTTGTAAAGCCTATACAAAGTGCTGTATTTGTTCGAAACGTCACTCTGTTATATTGTGTCCTGGTAAGATGGAAGAAACGGCTGGTACATCGAATGATAGTAAAACAGTCAGTAATAACTCTACACAGATACGAGGTGTGACGCTTCTCCTAACTCTGTTGGTGTCTATTGTGAACTGCGGAAAGAAGATAACTGTAAGAGCACTATTTGATAGCGGAGCACAACGATCTTATATAAAAGAATCCATTGCGCAAAGCTTAGGACTAAAACCTGTAAGTAAAGAACTTTTAAGTCATTCCTTGTTTGGCGGCATACAAACGAAGAGTGAAGAATACAACGTTTATCAATTTAGCGTGCAAAGTTTAGATAAATTATTTAATTTAGATTTATTCGCTTTATCAAAAAGTTGTATTTGTGGTGACATTCCTTGTGTTGATTTGAGTGACAGTAAATTGTCAAATTTGTTAAAAAGTCACAATGTGTCACTGACAGACAAGGGCATTGACAATTCCGAAATAGGTTTGTTAATAGGCGCGGATTTTTTCGGTCAGTTGATGACCAATGAGTTTATATATCTAAATAATGAACTAACTGCGTGTAAAACGAAACTAGGTTGGACATTAGTAGGAAAACAGACGAGTGCTAAGAATGTAGCATGTAATATTAATACCTTATTTTGTTCAACAGATTTAGACACCTTTTGGTCATTTGAGACATTAGGTATTAAAGATCCTTCGGAGTCGAAAAATGTTGCAGAAAAAGAAGCTCAGATTTTGTCAGATTTTGAGAACGGTATCAAATTAAACCATGAAGGAAGGTATGAGGTGCAGTTGCCGTGGAAGGTAGGGCATGAAGATATACTTAGCAACTACGAGTTAGCCAAAGGACGACTAATAACCACGACAAAGCGTCTTGAGAAATGTGGTAAGTTAGCTGATTACAACGCAGTCTTTAATGAATGGCAGCAGTTAGGCATTATAGAAACTGTCTCAGCATCGATGGACAATCAAGAGTCAGGTCATTATCTTAGTCATCACGCGGTCATAAACGAGGCCAGGCTTACAACCAAAACGAGACCAGTTTTCAACGCCTCAGCTAAAGATAAAAATGGAAAATACTTAAACTTATGTCTCGATAAAGGGCTGAATTTAATTGAGAATATTCCTAAGTTGCTAGTTCGGTTCAGAAAAGGTGCTATTGGCGTAACTGCTGACATTGCTAAGGCATTCTTACAAATATCAATAATTCCTAACGATCGAGACTATTTGAAGTTCCTGTGGTGGAAAGATGAGTCAGCTACAGAAATTATAACTTACCGTCATTGTCGGGTGGTTTTCGGTTTAACGTCGAGTCCATTCCTACTTTCAGCGACTATACTCCATCATTTAGAAAACGTTGCTGGAGAATATTCAAACTGCGCTAAAGAAATGAGTAAGTCGTTTTATGTAGATAACTGCATAACTAGTGTTGATTCTGAAGAAGAGGCTCATAAATTTATGTGTGACGCAAAAGAAATAATGAGCTGGGCAAAGTTTGACTTACGACAGTGGGTTATGTCTCCTTTGCCGATAAACGAGACAGGAAAAAAGGAAATATCTGTCTTAGGGCTTACGTGGGATACCGAGTCAGATAAGTTATATTGCAACATTGATTTACCTCCTAAGGAAAGTATAGATAAATTTACAAAAAGAAATATTTTGTCCTTGACACAAAAAGTATTCGACCCTATCGGGTTCACGTGTCCTGTGACTTTAGTGCCGAGACTTATTATACAAGAAATGTGGCGTCGTAATTTAGGCTGGGATGAAAATATACCAGAAGACATATTAACGACATTTTTAAACTGGTATAAATATATTCCTTACATAAAACGCTGCAGAATTCCAAGAAGAATGTCTAAAGAGATAATTAAAAACTGCAGAGTGAGTTTACATGCGTTTTGCGATGCCTGCAAAAATGGTTACGCTGCCTGTGTTTTCTTAAGATTTGAAAATGATTTTGATGTTTCAGTTCAACTACTAACAGCTAAATCTCGCGTTTCTCCGGAAGAAAAAGTAACTATTCCTCGTCTTGAATTGACATCGGCTTTGATAGCAACACGATTAGTTACAGAACTAAAAAAGGGACTAGATTTCCCTATAGATCGTGAGTACTTTTGGACAGATTCTAGTGTAACTTTATGTTGGATCAAAAGGGAACTTCCGTGGAAAACGTTTGTTGGAAATAGAGTTAAAGAAATAAGGGAGAATTCTAATCCTCAAGACTGGCATCATATTCCAGGGCCACTCAATTGGGCTGACTTGGCTTCTAGAGGCTGCGATGCAAAACATCTGTTTGATTGCCGTTGGTTTGAAGGACCTGCGTGGTTGAAGTTCGCACAGTTGTCAGAGAAACAACGTTATCACTTGCGTCTGCGATTTTTAGTCAGTTTCCTAGTTAATTGTGAATCTGGAGCACTTAAACGATTATAAAAACTCGGATTGCACATCCCGGCTTCGTAATCACGATAATTTTAGAAGAAATACTCCGTGTAAATCAAAGAAAAAGTGCTAATATAGTGGAAATTATATATAACCCTAACTATAAACACACAAATCACAAGTGAAGTGAGCAACAGATAAGTTGACAGCGCACAGACAGCGTTTGACGTATGCCACCTTGACAGCTGACAGATTGAGTGTTGCCAATTCAAAAATATTACCAGAGTGGATAAAAACCTACAATTTGGTAGAAAATTGGTAATACGAAACTTAATAACGATTGTTCGTCGCCGACTGAACTAAACTGTCATCTTCTGCTTTAAGCGTTTTATTGCTACAAGATATATTACATAATCTTTACGCTGGCACACTAATTAAGTTGCAATACCGCCTAATTTTTTCTCCTGTTTAAGATGCCAAAGATTTCGCGCACTCCACCTAAAAATCTCACTCCAAACAAGGCGAACTCAGACTTAGAAACCGATATTGCCACTTCCAAATACGCAGATAACGTAACTGTAAGGGACCCTAACCGTCGACCACAAAATCTGTCGCTTTTGGAACCGGAAGGTGAGGATTCCTCTTTTGGAATGAGTGAGCTTGCAAGTTTCAAATCGGATCTTATGAAAATGCTTACGGAATGGAAGACCGACCAAGATGCAAGACTTACCTCCTGGAAAGCTCACCAAGACAGAACTCTAGCAAATCTCACTACTGAAGTGCAAACACTGAAAAGCTTTTGTAAACAGTTTGAGCAATCAAAAAATGACATTGAAGCGGGCATGTCATTTATCAACTCAACTTTCGAGGAAACGGAATCCAGGCTAAAGATACTGGAGGAAAAAAAGAAAGAAAATTCTGAAGCGTTCCAAACTTTGGAAAAAAAAGTCCAGGACATGCAATTTCAATCACGCCCCTCTACGATCGAAATTCGAAATGTTCCCATTCAAGATCCAGATGACTTACTATCGTTAGTTATCAAAGTGGGAAATGTTGCAAATCTAGAAATCCAAACCTCGGAACTTCGGGATGTATACCGATTACCAGGTAAATCCGAAACCTCCAGGCCTATAGTGGTGGAGTTTACCTGTGTGTCCAAAAGGAATGAGTACCTAAATGCCGTCAAAAATTACAACAAAGGACGACCAGTCGAGCAAAAACTGAACACTAACATCATCGGAATTAATGGAGAGAAAAAACCTATATACGTAGATGAACACATGACACCAGCCACGAAGAAGCTATTCTACGATTCACGTCAACTCGCCAAGTCTAAACAGTTTTCTTGCTGGTACTACGGTGGCAAAATTCTCATACGAAAAAATCCAACTGATAAACCAGTGCAGATAAAATCTCAACTGTGCCTTTCCCAACTCACTAAAGATGATTGACTATTTACTATTGATCGTTTGGAACCCTTACGGCATTACTTATTATTTTATAATTTGTTTGTATTTCTTTTTGCCATTGCTCTCAATTGGTTGTTCTGTATCAATATTTTTTGTTTTCATAACCGAGAATGTATAACACACAAATACACACACAATTTCAGACACACTCTACAGTATAACTATCACACATCCCTGCAAGTGCTTAGATTCACTCTTTATCTTATTAAGAATTACTTTTTCCGAACACTCGACTCCCTAATCCCTCAGATTCATATATCAAAATTATAAAAATGGCTAATGATATTATATCTCGAATAAACAATGAAATTGATAACTTTTCTGTAGCTAATTCATTTTTCTCTACTCCTGAGCGATGTCATGAATATATAAATAGCCCTAATACCTCTTTAAATATCATTCACATAAACATTAGAAGTATCAAAAAAAACATCGATCAATTTCTTTCTGTACTTTCTACAATCTCCATTCAATTTGATGTGCTAATTTTTTCGGAGTGTTGGCTACAGTGCACAGGAAACCTTCCGTTTTTAGAGGGATTCACTACTTACCAGTCAGAAAAAAACCCGATTCAAAATGATGGTGTCGTTATTTATATAAAAGACTTGATTAGTTGCACAGTAAGCGAACCCACCATATTAGATGCAAACTGCCTGGTGTGCCATATCAATAAAACTGCACTTATAGTTGTCTACCGTTCTCCATCATACAGTGACCTGAGCAAATTTTATAACAGTCTTGAATCCATTGTAACTAGCCTTAAGACGTCCAGTAACATAATACTTATCGGCGATATTAACATTGATATAAAAAAAGGTAGTAAAGACCGCAACTCTAATGATTACTTAACACTAACGTCTTCACTAGGTCTCTTACCTGCACATTTGTTCAAGACGAGGGAAGAAAATTGCTTAGATCACGTTTTGTTAAAATCCGACCTACAAGCTACCACGATAGTCCTTGATACACAAATAACCGATCATCTACCGATAGTACTCTCTTTGAATCTTAATAAAAACCTCAGCGCAAATATGGTCTCAGTCAAGAAACGCATTAATTACGTGGAAGTACGGAAAGAAATTGACAGTAACAGCTTTGAGTCGGTTTTAAATGAAATGGACCCCGAAACAGCCACAGATAAATTAATTTCTATCATCCGCCAAATCATAAAGAAGCATACCTCTGTAGTCAATATACCTAGACGAAACAGAATTATCAAGCCTTGGATGACCCCCGGTCTTGTGCGCTGCATCAGGAATAGAGATAAATTGCATCGGAAGGTAAAAAAGAACCCCGACAATGATATCTTAAAGGTAACTTACACTAGATATCGCAATTTTTGCAATAATCTATTGAAAAGACTAAAAAGAGCATTTGAAAAAGGCATGTTAGATAAGGCAAAAAATAATACAAAAGCAACTTGGGAAGCCATAAAAATAATAACAAACACAACACGTCAACGTCACATACCAACCGAACTACTTGAAATTAGCGATGACCCAGTAACCTCATTAAACAATATTAATAGCTACTACGTCAATGTAGGCAAGGATCTTGCTTCAAAAATAACAAGATCGCGTCTTGCACCAAGTTCAGATTCCACTAACAACTTCACACTATCTTCAAATTCATTTGTTTTGCTACCAGTGGATTCAGCCGAAGTAGAGACTACAATAATGGCCCTTCGCTCCGATTGTGCTACTGGCTGGGATGACATACCGCCCAGTCTAATTAAATCATCGCGCTCATCCTTGATACCATCCATCACTCACATATGTAATCTCTGTGTGACCCTGGGGAAGTTCCCTAAAGCTCTTAAAAAAGCTGTTATTCACCCAATTTACAAAAAAGGGGATAAACGTGTGATTGCCAACTATAGGCCAATTTCTATATTAAATGTATTTTCAAAAATATTAGAGCGTATTGTAAATAAATCACTTACTAATTTTCTTGATAAATACGATATAATCGCTAGCAACCAGTATGGTTTTAGGACGGGTGTCTCCACGGAAGATGCCATAGGTGACCTCACAAACTCTCTTACCGCAAAAATTGATAATAAATTAAAATGCTATGGCATCTTCCTGGACCTCTCGAAAGCATTCGACACCGTTTCTATTCCTATCCTCCTGTCGAAGATGGAACGTTTGGGCATTCGTGGAGTCCCACATAAACTGTTCCAAGATTATCTTTGTAATAGAACTCAATGTGTTAAAATTAATTCATTGCTTAGTAATGAGGAAATGGTTAGCTACGGTGTCCCACAAGGCAGCATTCTCGGCCCTACACTTTTCAAAATTTATATCAACGGTCTTTGTCAATTGCCGCTTCCAAATTGTGAAATCTTTACATATGCCGATGACACCGCACTGTTGGCCTATGGTACGGACTGGGTGAAAGCCAAGGAGTCAGCGGAACTTGCTCTTCGTGATGTGATGACTTGGCTATCAAACAACTTGCTTACACTGAATATTGAGAAAACAAAGTGTGTTAAGTTCACTCTCTCGCGTAGTTCTCAACAACCTGAATCCGAATCCATCATAGCCCATCATTGCGGTGTCGACTCAGTAACCTGTGACTGTAGCGCCTTGGAAATGGTAACTAGTGTGAAGTATCTTGGAGTCCTCTTGGACGAAAAACTAGATTGGCATGCGCAAATCGAGTCACTCTGTACCCGTACGAGAAGACTGATTTACCTGTTTAAAAATCTTAGATCATCTGCTGATATTGATACCCTCCGTATGGTTTATATTAGTTTGTGTCAATCTGTATTATCTTATGCGATCCCAATATGGGGAGGTACTCACAAAACATATTTACTGGACCTCGAAAGAGCGCAAAGAGCAGTCTTGAAAGTGATGCTGTTTAAGAAACGTGATTTTTCGACAAGTAAATTATACTCCGAGGCTCAAGTACTTACAGTGAGACAGACTTTTATACTAAGAGCTGTGTTATACAGACATGCACAGTTACCCTTGAACGATACAACCTTAACTAAAAGGAAAGGTTGCCCCGTCAGCTTTGTTGCGAGTCACCGTACCGCCTTCGCCGGTCGGCAACTGCTAACATTGAGTAGTAGACTTTATAATGTTGTTCATAAGAAAATTGATATTTATTCGTTTAATAAATTTGAAGTTAAAAGAAAAGTTCAAATTTGGCTAAAGACTTTGACGTACGATGATACAGAAAAATTACTAATCCCCATTATTTAATATTCCTTTTTTCTAACATATTTCTTAATCATATTTCGTGTATTTAACTATTTTTGCACTTGCAGTCACTCCCACACACTTTACACTTTGCCCCCACAAACACACACACTTACACACATACATACTTACGTATTACCTACATATATACATTTCTCGCTTTCTAACGCAAACGCACTCTTGTTATTGCTCTTGTACAGTCAGGGGCATATCAAGCTTGACACATTGGAATTTGCACTGTTCTTATTTCACTATGTACTGGCTAGAGCCACGCTGCGAGTGTCCGGCTTGACCTGTCGTTGATTGTACAAAACTATGATTTTATAATATGCAATCCCTGTTTGTCTCTCGATGTAGTCATTGCAAGGAATGCTGACATCTAAAACACAGGTTTCCCTAGCTTAGATGTCAGTTGGCACAAAAATTGTTATATTTTTAGGCAAACTGTATACTCGTACTGTTGCTGTAAAACATTACCGATGTTTGTTGTTTGCAAATAAAAAATATTTAATTTTAATAATTTTAATTTTAATTTTATTACTCAGTGCTGAAAACTGGCCTGAATCGGATGTTAATATAGAGGAATCAGAGGCTGTAAAAGAACTGAAAAAGACGTCATGCAATGTAAACGTGTGTTTAGAGGAAAGTTTTTAGACAGATTTACTTATTTTTCTAAATACACACAAATTGTTCGCACTTTAGCGTGGATATTACGTTTTATTCATAACTTGAGACAAATCGTCAATAAAAATAAAGGAGAATTGAGTTATGATGAATTTGAAAACGCAGAAAATAAAATAATATTGTTGATACAGAAAGAAAATAAAAGTTTCATAGAACAGAAATGTTCTAATTTACAATTATTCTGTGATGAAAATAATATAATGAGAATTGAAACAAAACTTACTTACGGTGATTTTTTAGACAGTACTAAAAAACCCGTTGTAGTACCTGGTAAACATTTTGTTATAAAACGCATGATAGAAGAGCGTCATCAGCAGTTACAACATGCGGGAAGTAATATAGTTATTACAGATATAAGACAAAGATTTTGGGTCATCGGTATGAGAGTTTTAGTTAAGTCAATAATATCAAAGTGCGTTATATGCAGAAGATTTAGAGCTAAACGTATAGAAGCAACAACAGCTCCTTTACCGTTTGATCGCATTAATTGTAGCGCAGCTTTTGAAGTGACAGGAGTCGACTTAGCTGGACCATTGTATTTGCGAGGTGGCACAAAATGTTGGATCGTCTTATATACTTGTGCGGTGTACAGAGCGGTACATTTAGAGCTGACTAAGAGTTTATCTACCAATGATTTTCTCATGACTTTAAGGCGATTTATTGCGCGTCGTGGGAGGGTAAAGACAATCATGTCAGATAATGGCACTAATTTTGTCGGTGCTAATAATTTGTTTGCCAGCATTGACTGGAATGAAGTACAAAGACATTCAAATATTGTACGCATTAAATGGAAATTTAATGTTGCTTCTGCTCCTTGGTGGGGTGGTTATTGGGAACGACTTATTAAGATATTAAAAGATCTATTACGGAGAGTATTAGGCAAATGCTCGGTTACTTATGAAGAACTTCTAACGATACTGTGCGATTGTGAAGCCACAATGAATAGTCGTCCGTTAACGTATGTGGAAGGCGATAAGTCATCGTCTCTAGAACCGTTAACTCCAATGTGTTTTCTACATTCGTTACCTTCTTCGGATGTTTCAGACTTCGATGAAATTGATAGAAGAAGTTTGAATTGTCGTCTACAGTATTTACAAAAACTTAGAGATGATTTCAAACAAAGATTTCGTAAAGAATACTTAACATTCTTGGTACAAAAACAGAAACAGAAGACTGAAGATTTACAAATAGGAGAAGTTGTGTTAATAGAAACAGAAGAGAAGAGACTAAAGTGGCCTCTTGGGCTTGTGGAGGAGATATTCAAAGGAAAAGATGGAGTGCCTAGAGTTGCAAAAATAAAAACATCTACAGGTATAAAACTCAGGCCATTCCAAAAACTTTATAAGTTAGAGGTGCTATCTGTAACTACAGAAAAAGACAAAACAGTTAGAACACGTTACGGAAGAGAAGTTAAGATCCCTGACCGACTTAAATTTTGATTAGGTACTATAATAGGTAGGTTACGAAGTTTATTTTCGCGTTATTTAATATTTTACTTTGCCTTTGCCTGTTCGTGAATTTAAGAAGGTACATTAAGTTATTTTGTTACGTGTGGAGGATGTTGAAAACCTCATTTTGTATGCTTTTTTCTGTGTAGTAATAAATATGGCGGACTCGTGCTAACACGTAAAATATCTAAAATCTTTCATTTCGAATCGTTTTTTACACATAGTAAAGTCAGTCAGCTGACCATACATTTTGTATGGGAGATCGATTTTTTTTTACTTCTAACGACCTATGTTCCTTGGGGAAAGTTTTTCAGTTTCATGGTCTGAACTCAATCGCAAAATTTGTCGAATGTTTTAAAATTCGCCCTGTATAGTAGGATTGGGTTTGGTTTACCCATAGAATACATGATCATGTATTCTATGGCAAATACGGAATAAGGCTACTAGGGCAATGATAAGTTTAATTTCATTCGGTAATGATATTGTGACGACGTATGATATTATAAAATTACGGATCTACACAATCTGTCGCCAAGCACGTTTGATTTGACATTCGGAGGGTAATATTAAAATTACTCATATTTAAGGCGTGAATTGGGTGTGATTAAACAAGTACTAGAGATATGTGTGGATGAAGAAGTGAACAATTAGCTGTCATCTTCTTTAATTTCAAAGATACTCTACCCTTCTTGAGAACATTAACATTATTACCAGGGCCCTGAGACAAGTGGCTTTTTACTATCGCAATCGCTACAGAATATAATAAAAATGTATGGGATTGACGTTAGCTGTCACGTAACACTTCGTTAGCTAATGTCAATCCCATACATTTTCATTCTATCCTACGACACGACACGATACGTTTACGATAGTAGAAAGCCACTTGTCTTGTCTCGCCTCGCCTCGTCTAGGCTAGTAGTTAGGGTGCTGGCTGCCATTTAGGTATATGATTTGCTCATGATTCATATTAATAGGGATGACAGATCAGCTCAATACGAATCGATTTGGTCCTCACAAGTTTTTCTGTGCGTCGCTGCGTTTTTAAGTTAAAGCAAAGAGAATGAAAATAAGATACTAAATAATGTTTATTTTGTCTGCCTTTGTGGCTCCTGTTTAAAATACTTCTGAAGATGTAGAAAATTGAAGAGGCAGACATGTAGGGCTCTGCATTATCACAGGACGAAGTAGTGAAGTTTTGCATTTTGAAGCGCTGTAACTTTACGACGCAGGGCTATTATGGTGGCAGACCATTTTTTTGGGGTTTTATACTTACATTGTATTTAATCAGATAATCATAGTCTGCCAGGTGTACGTTTCATTGTCAAACTGCAAAATAGTTAAAACTTAATTTCTCAAAAACTCAGGGGTGTAGATGTCCACCAATATTTTTTGTACCTTTTAGAGGATGCTCCATCATCAGTCAAAGAGGCAGACATGAGCAAATCATATAGAAATTTGTCCTTCATCAACCTTACTATAGGCTCTCCTCCTCGCCTCGTCTTGTTTTCTTTAGATTACCCAAACCATCCCTTGCAACTCGTATCTCCAGTTTATCTAAATCAAGGGGTAAAATTTTAATAAATGGCTGAGGGGTAAGACGTAAGCTTCGCTAATGACGGATGATGAGCCTAATATGATCCGCCATTTTGAGAAAATGTCACGTGGAACGGCTTTGCGAAATGCTGGTATTAAGTTACAGGTTTCACTTTATTGTTAGCTATTGTTTTAAAAGATAGATTGTTTTGAGCGAGTTTATGGTTATATTAAGGTCATTAATTTTTTTCTTGTACTTAAAAAGATACGGTAAATTTGAAAGTAGACAAGAAACAAGAATGGTCCCAGAATTGAGCCTTGTGGAACGTTCATACAATTTTTTGATCTTGGTGACTTTTTCCCAGTAACCTTCTGAATTCTATCGTTTAGATATGACTCTAGAAGGCGTATAGGCTAGTCACTAATGCATTAATCTCAAATTGATCATACTATTATAAACAACAATATAGGAAAAATGAGTGGTCCCAGGATTGAGCCTTGTGGAACGTTCATACAATTTTTATTATCTTGGTGACTTTTTCCCATTAACCTTCTGAATTCTATCGTTTAGATATGTATGACTCTAGAAGGAATATAGCCTAGTCACTAATGCATTAATCTTTATACTCTCCCCATAATACGTATCGTATCATCTAGATAAAGCAGCTATTGTATCCATTATTTGCACTGAACTAATTGATTTGCTTTTCCTACATGATCACGTCCAATCTAATCCGATCCCAGTATGCCGTTTGAATTTCAATTACCTACCCAATTAAACTATAGGTACAAGTTTTCTCCCTTTTTCTCAAGAATATACTAGAACGCATTTTGATTTTAAGGCTTAGTTATCCGGGTTTTTTAATTTTTTTGTAAAACCATCTGAGACGTAGAAAAGAGTGGTATACATTCTGAATATTTAATTTTTGTAGGTTCTTATCTAAAGACATCAAATATTTATAGACTAATTCGAAGAATTTAGAGCTATAAAACACCTAAGAAAAAAGATATGGATTAAATATACTATAAGTTTTTTTGCGATCTTGCTTTCAATTAAAGTGGGATGGAAAATTTTAAGGAAATGTTTGATCTTGGTGTTTTAAGTTTACTTTTATCACACCGGAAAATTATCAATAACACACGTGGCAAAGTGCGTCTCTGTAAAACCAGCCTCCTCAAAATCTTAAAAACCAGCCAAGTGCGAGTCAGACTCGCGCACCGAGGGTTCCGTACCACCACATAATCATAATTGTATTCATTGAAATTTCAGTAAGTTACTGTGCTACATTTTTTGAGTCCGACATGCGCTTTACCAGATTTTATTATTTGTTGTTATTTAAAAGCTTATGAACTATAAATTAACTAACTTTCACGTTTGTAAGTGTTCTTATTTTTAAGCTAGGGCTAAAACAAAAATCGAGCTAAAATCGCCTAAAAAAACAGGTTTTAAGTGTGGCTCCAACACTAAAAACCTCTTAATTTATTACTTTTTTTATTTTTATTATTTGTTGTTATAGCGGAATCAGAAGTACATAATCTGTAAAAATTTAAACTATCTAGCTATTACAGTTCATGAGTTATATTTGTCTACTCAACGAGCCCTAAACAACAATACCCCACTCGATGAGGCAGGTCAAACTTTTTTTCGCTCCCCCCTTTAGCTGTTTGGGAGCCCCCTTCATTTTAAACTTTTTTAAATTTTATATTTGTTGTTGAAGCGGCAACAGATATTATACAATTTGTCAAAATTTCTACCTATTACGGTTCATGAGATACAGCCCGCTGACAGACAGACATCGGAGGCATATCAATAGGGTCCCGTTTTTCACCCTTTGGGTACGGAACCCTGAAAGATCGATTTATTTTTACAAGTAAAGACTAGGGATAAGTAGAAAGATTTAAGGCATAGGTATGTGGAAATGACGTCCCGTGGCGTCACGTCTTACAAGCTGAAGAAAAAATAAAGAAAAAAACAAGAAAAATAGGCCCAATAATTCTTATTCAAACACAGGTTAGAGACCGTGGCGGTCTACGACGGCAATATATCATTTGGTGCCTGATTTACGGTAAAAGGAAGGAAAGTTTGCGTATTTCCAGTCGTCTTGCAAATCGGAAATCATCGGTGTGTCAGCAGTATCGACTAGGTACCGATAATCAAAGGTAGATACATTCGTATTATCATGAGTACCTGGGCGACCGAGCTTCGAGCTTGTGTCTAAAACGCGGAATTTACAAAATGTTCAAAAATACGAGGAAAACTAATTTTCCCAGACATGAGACCTAGCTAGATCGATTTTTAGCCCCCAAAAACCCCCGTTTGGTAAATTTCATCGATATCGTCAGAGCCGTTTTCGAGAAAACGATTACAAATACTAGGTTATTACCCGACTACGGCAAAAAGGAGGGCGCGCGCACCCGCCCGCGAGTTTCTCGTGGTCCTTCTGAGGGTCTTTTTGTACTGAATGAATATGCAGGCCTACGGGACTTTCCAATTTCGAATTTGCGCTCGATGTATGTAGTGTCCGGGTTGTGGTAATAGTGTGTAACAGGAGCGCAGGCGAAATGTATGGCGAGCCATTAATTTCACCCGCACTCCCGTGCTGTAGCGTACTTTATAATAACCACAATCATAGAGCCCTATTTTTTAATCGCTCGCCACACTTCGAGCAAT
This sequence comes from Athrips mouffetella, assembly GCA_947532105.1. Lineage (NCBI taxonomy): Eukaryota > Metazoa > Arthropoda > Insecta > Lepidoptera > Gelechiidae > Athrips > Athrips mouffetella. The sequence continues at coordinate 2,203,495 of OX383976.1, read as the reverse complement.
ATATTTGAGCTTATTATCGTTCAAGATTTGATTGACTGCAACAGGTCTACTTGTCAAAACTGAATATTTTTTCGTTGCACTGTTACGAGAAGTTCTTTGCAGCCAATGATATACAAAGTGAATTTTCTTGAATCTTGTTTTTTTCGTCGGTAAAATTGCTTCTCAATACGCATTATGCATGCACTTGAAAACTTCACCAAATATTTCTGGACTTTTTCTTCTTAGCCGTATTCTCATGACTGAGGGACGTGACAGTCGTGGGCTGCTACTTGTTCCGCCATACCTCTCCAGATCGTCCTATCTTGAGCACGGTGAATGTTGGCCTGTAGTGTCGCTCCAGTAGTTTCTTTCTAGCGTCAGCCCATCGCATTGGCATACGTCCTCTGCTCCGTTTACCCTCCATTCGGCCAGAGATGATAAGCCTTTCCAGGTTATCTGTACCTCTTCTGACCGTGTGGCCGAAGAATTTTAGGACTCGTTGCTTACATATGGTGCAGAGCCTGGTCTTAATTTTCAACTCCTTAAGGATAGATTCATTTGTGCGCCGCTCGATCCATGATATTCGGAGCATTCTGCGCCAGCACCACATTTAGAATGCGTCTATCCTTCTTAAGGTTCGAGCTTTAAATGTCCAGGTTTCGGACGCGTATTAATGATGGAAAATATGAGTGTCCGCATTAGCCTGATCTTTGTTTTGCGGTTGATACCTCTATTCTTCCATATTTTCTCGAGTCTCTTTACAGCGGCTTTCGACATCTGGGATCTTCTGATAACCTCCTGCCTGATCGCAGTCACCATCGTTGCTTATTTGAGATCCTAAATACACTAATCTGGACTGTTAGTGTAAAAACAGAAAACAATATAAAACGATACTTTCCCCTATGGTTGTACATATACCCCTTCCCCGAGACATCAGATTCGCATTACGCGGGTCGTCGCGGGTCATACGAGTATCTGTCATTTTTATCGCACCCTGGAGGCATCTGTGCTCTGATGCCCCTGGACGGACAGCCCCGATTTCTAAGCACCGGTCGGGTAACCGGGGGTCAAACGGATCGTCTTGTAGCGTAGTGTACCACAGAATATTAAAACTGTGGTGAGTAGAATAGCCATTTTCCATATCAACTTATAACAATCGACCAAATGCACTGCGGGTTTCGTACCTACATTTTATATATGGATTTTTAATGGTTTTGCTCCTGAAGTCCAGTGAATCTACTCATGAAAACCAGTAACTTTCGAAATATACTGAACATAAAAATATTTTACCCGAAAAACATTTTCGCCTTCCCTTACAAAATGAGTCGATCAAGTGACCACTTTACTATGGAGTCAAAAAAATGTTTTCGAGTAAAAAATATTTTTCTTCGCAAAAGTTACTTGTAATCATGAGTACAATCGCTGGCTTTTTGGAGCAAAACCAATGAAAATTCACGATATATGAAAATGGCAAATCGTATAATGACACACTGTTTACAGAATCGGCCGGCAAACAAAGCCGGCAAATTATAAAACGGCGTCAGGAGATTGTAAATGGGATTAGATCACTGGTGCATTTTTGATTCGTTACCCAGGCAAGGCAAATATCACGCGACCACTATGCATGATCGTCGCGAGCGAAGCGAGCGTGCCGCCGCGCCAGGGACCGGCCAGCCAGTGCCAGAAACGAATTAAATTAAAATAATATTGTAAATGCCTATGCAATATGTAAACTTGCGAATTCTATCTACAATAAACCTGGGACATTGAAACGAAATTTCTGTGTCACAGGGATTATGATTAAATTACTAACTTTACCAAATTCAGCATCCGGCATTCCTTGTTTAAGGCCTACTGTTGTCAAGGTTTTTAAGGTAGACCAAGGTAGAAGCTTAAAGCCGCCTAGACGTTTATTTTTTTTTATCGTCCCATACAAACTCTCTATTGATGACACAAAGTATACCAAAAGAAAACTTGCTTTTTTATCACCTACTTATTCTTAGATAAAGTTGTTCAGTTTTGTGGTCTGAGTAGGTAGGTACTTAACGTACTTAATTTTTTGCAGTGATAAAATCTATGCGGAGAACATTGATGGAAAACTTTATCTATACTATTATTTCTATGCTGCGTCGACGTTCGGGCAAGTGTAAACAAGGAAACATAATGTCATGTCATGTCCAATTGTCCAAGGGTTCGGAAAGTTTCAGCCGATATTACGAAGCCAAACTCTATTTTTGTATTGTTTTATTTGGTGAGGAATGAGGAAACATCAGTCGACCGAGCAAGTTCTGTCTCCCGCTGGCTGAGCATGAGCCCCTAGTAATATAATATCTAAGAATCATTGCACTTGAGAAAACCTGTTCTTATAGCCCCCTTCTCTAAACTATTTTTTTTATTGTGAATTTGCTTGCTCTTAACCTCGATCTAGTCTTGAAGACAGAGATGAGGTTGACGATGAAACGAGCTTTCCCAGAAAAAGCCTATTCACTCGCGACTTGAATATATTCGGGTTATATGAACTCGGAAACACGGACGCAGGCAGAGAATTCCATTATTTAGCCGTGGGCATTATAATAGATGTTTCAAAGCGCCTTGTTTTATTTGATTTTATAACAGATTTGCCAAATGACTAGAATGTTAGACTTATATCAGCATAGCATAAGCCCACTTCAACATGGCCGTTCCATTAGTATTTAGAATGCTTATCATTCTATTAGTGCGGTGGGAAAATGCAGCTTAGCAAGGGCGACACTTTCAATACAAATAAAGAAATAAAATAATTAAAAAAGGATACGAAATAATATATTTTATTAGACGCATGAGTTATAAAGCGTATAACAGGTGTTGCGGACGGCGACACGGAACGCAACTCTCAAGTACCAGAGCAAGCTACACACGAACATCACCCGCCCCCGCGCCCCGCACCGACGCCGCGAGAGCACAAAGCGAGCGAGACGGCCAGCGCGTGCGAGCGAGATAGACAGCGTGCGCTCGGCGTGACGCACGCTAGTTACGGCCGGCGCTAGCAGGATATAAGCGTGGCACACACCTGGCAGCCCACGATGACGATGGCAGCCCACGTCCACTACTTCCCGTCGAGTAGTTAGGACTGTGGGCCCCTACCACCAGCCCCCAACCACGACGTGCGCAGTGCGCGCGCGCCGCGCAAGCGTGCCGACGCCGCACCGCGCCCGCCCACCTCCGACGAAGAGAAGCCGCCGCTGGCTCGTAGGCGCTCACTAGGCCTCCCCCAACGGGGAATCACCTGGTGGGCTGCCTCGCCGCGGCGTGAAGACCGGACTTGTCAGGCAGAAAGGCTCTCTCCGCTAGAAGAACCCAGCTGCCCAGCGAGAAGAACCCACAAGCAAGCATTCGACACAGTTCGAAGCTGAGTGATCGTCCAGTAATCAACTGTCAACCGTTCCAGTCAACTGAGTGAATCGTCCAGTCTACTGTGAACTTCCAGTCTACAGTCGAAGATACAGTTCCAGTTCTGTCTACGATCCGAACACAGTTGGAAACAGTCAGTTGTACAGTGCAGTGAACAAGTGAACGTTATACAGTCCACTCAAGGAGTTGACAAGACAGTGAAAACTAGTTAGTGACTAGTCAGTGTCAGTGCCAGTGCCCGCGAACTCGTCTGAGCCTGCGTGCTCGTCACTTGTTAAGTTTTCTGTTTGACTCTTGTTGACTCTTGTTATTACCTGTTGTTATCGTTGTTTGAACTAGTGTGTTTAATAAAGACGATTTGTAAACTTGATCTCGTGTTTAAGTCACAAAACACCCGGTGAACCCCGAACTCGTGTTGGTGTAGCCAACAGTTCTTGGTCCTTCGAGCCGGATATTGCTTTTGTGACTTTGTGTGCAGTGTTATGGCTACAACGCGCAGCAAATCGTCGCAGAACAAGTCAACGATGGAAGAACCCGCTGGACGCCCGAGACTGACGCAGGCCCAGAGGGACGAGCTTCCTGTCGGCTCGTCAGTCCCGCCTCAGATCCTCGTCACCTTCGACAAGCCACCTGCATCACCGAGCGTCGCGACCGAGGGCGACCAAACCGACCCCGCCCCTCGTCCCGAAGATGCCGCCGCCGCGAACGTCGACACTACCCGCAGTACAGCCCCAGGCCAAGACGTCTCAACCCTAGAACGGGGTGGAACCGATCGAGTCGTCGTGGAGCAAGGCAGAACTTCCCGTGCTGCCAGTGTCGCCGGCTCAGCAGCATCGACAAGCGCTCGAACCCGCATCCTGCGAGCACAGGCAGAGGACGCCGCGAGACTAGCCCGTCTCGAGGCGGAAGCCTTCAAGCAACGCATGGAAGCTGATGCCTACAGGAAGCAGATGGAAGCCGAAGCCTTTACGCGACAGATGAACGCCGCTGTCGCTCAGAAGCTGTTCGAGATAGAAAACTCTGTCTCCCGGAAGAAACTACGTGCTGACCTCGCGGAACTCGCAGACGAGGAGCAAGAACGCCGCAACGAACCCGTCGGGCCGTCACTCAGCCATGTAGTAGAATGGCTGGATAAAGATCAGCAGCAAGAACTAACGAGTGAGATCCCTACCTCGTCGCTGCTTCACACTCCGATCGATCAACGGGGGGAGCCAGAACAGACCGAACCGAGGCCGCAGCGCAACCCGCCGCTGTCACAACCGATGCCGCAACGCGATCCACCGACGCCGCAGCAACCGGCGCCACCGCTACCGACATCAACAAGGCGCGAACATCTGTCGTCATCGCAGCAACATCTGCAGCGACGCGTGCGAACTCCTTCGCCAGATGCACCGAGGGCCGCGACACATCGCGACCGATCACCGGCGCCGCATGCCTCATGGACTGCGCCACATCACGACCGATCACCGTCGCCGCGTGCATCAAGGGCTGCAACACACCGCGAGCGATCACCACCGCGGCACCACCAGCCTTCACCTCGTCGAGCTACGGTCACATGGCAACACGATTACTCCGAACCACGTCGAGAGCGATCACCGTCACCATACCGAACGAGGACATCGCGACGCGACCGATCGCCGTCGCCGTCTTGTTATTATGACGACCGACGACCAACTTCAAGCTCACGCCACAAGAGCGCAGAGCGCTTAACAGACACCATGGAGCGAATGATGGATCTTCGCCCGAAGTCTCACCAAGCATTGGAGCTACCAACGTTCAGCGGTGCCCCTACGGAGTGGCTACCCTTCAAGGCAGCGTTCCGCGACTCAACGGCCCTGTACAAGTTGTCGCCGATCGAGAATCTGGGACGCCTCCGGATCGCCTTACGGGGGGAGGCAAGAGAAGCAGTATCATCCCTGCTGTATACCGCAAGAAGCCCAGACATCATCATGAGGTCGCTCGAACGAGCCTTCTGGCAACCAAGAATGGTCACCGCACGCATCATGGCCGATCTCCACAAGCTGCCACCTATGGACGAGACAGCGCAAGGAATGCATCGCTTCGCAATCAAGGTGCAGAACATCGTGTGCGTTTTGGAAGCCGTATCCAACATCACCTTCCTCATGAACCCGGATTTAGCGCAAGAGGTCGTCAGCAAGCTAACTCCAACCTACCGCAAGGCATGGTGCGACTACGCCAGAAGATATAAAGATCCGAACGAACCAGAAATCTTCGCCCTGGCTCGCTACCTACTAGATGAAGCCGAGAACCAGATGCAGTTCGCATTCTGCACTGCACCTACGAAGCCGGCAGCCAACCGTGAACGCCCCACCACTCGGAACGCAAGAACAAGTCGGATGACGTCCACACGGCAGCCTGCCCAAGTCTTCACCACCTCCGCTGAACCCGAACGCAAGAAACGAACCTGCTTGTGTTGCGGAGGCGAACACCCACCGGAGCAGTGTAAGAAGCTCAAACAGATGACCGTCTCCGGCCGATGGGAGTGGGCGAAATCAGAAGGTGTGTGCTTCCGATGTCTATCAAACAAGCACCAACGGAGCCGATGCAAAAGCAAGAAGTGCAGCATTGAAGGATGTCGACACACGCATCACGTCCTACTACACGACGCTACACGAGCTCTGCCGCCACCAGAGCAACCAAGGCCCGCCGAAGAGGAGACGCACGAGACCGTCGCCACAGCTTCTCACGACGGGACGAGTAGCAGAAAGGTGCTGCTCAAGATCTGCCCAGTCTCCATCCAGGGACCGAACGGGGCAGTCGAAACCTACGCTCTATTGGATGAAGGTTCAACAGTCACACTGATCGACGAGGAACTCGCACGCTGTATCGGCGCTGAAGGCAAACCAGCGCCACTGAACTTAAGGAGCGTGTCGTCGGTCAGCCCCGAGCCTACCAGTCGACGCGTCAGCCTATGGGTGCGAGGGCGCAACATGAAGACGCACAAGATCATCGCTCGCACAGTACAAGAGCTAACGATCCAGGGCCAAAGCATCAGCCCTGAAGACATGAAGCTCGACCATCTACACGGACTCCAGATCGAGGAGTGCCGCAAAGCAACAAGACCCCGGCTCCTGATCGGTGCCGATAACTGGGACCTAATCGTCACCCGAGAGCTACGCGCAGGCCGCCGAGATCAACCCGCAGCCTCACGCACTTCACTCGGATGGGTACTTCACGGGGTTCTACCACGCAACAAGTTCCCAGCCTGCGAAGAAGTCCTGCACATCTGCACGTCCCCGAACCTAGACGACGCAGTAAAGAAGCAGTTCTTCCTGGATTCCCTTGGCATCACGTCAACGCAACGACCGAATCCGAAAGAGCGTCGTGCCGTCGAGATATTTGAGAAGACGGCGCACAGAACCAACGGGCACTTCGAAGTGGGACTTCCATTTACAACGAACGAACCAAAGTTACCTCCGAGCTACTCATCGGCCCTGAACAGACTCCGAGGCATTGAGAAGAAGCTTGACAAAGATCCCGAGCTTCGCATCGAGTATGGACGACAGATCCAGAACCTGCTCGACAAAGGCTACGCAGAAGAAGTGACAGGAGAAGAGCCAGCAGACCCCAAGAGCTGGTACCTACCCCACTTCGCGGTGAGAAACCCCAACAAGCCGAAGAAAATTCGCCTGGTTTTCGACGCTGCCGCCACATCCAACGGTGTCAGTCTGAACGACCATCTCTTAGAGGGACCTGATCTACTACGACCTCTAATTGGGATCCTCTTCCGATTCAGAGAGGAAGCAGTCGCTGTCACAGCCGACATTGAAGAAATGTTCCTGCGGGTTAAAATTAGACCTGAAGACCAGTCCGCACAACTGTTCTTGTGGCGAGGAGAAGATCGCGAAAATCCACCGAAGATATACAAGATGACTTCGATGATATTCGGTGCCAAGAGCTCACCTTTCTTGGCACACAGCGTCAGAAACAAGAACGCTGAAGAGTTTGCTGCCAACTTCCCACAAGCAGCCAAGGCGATCACCCTCAACCACTACATGGACGACTACGTGGATAGCATGGCAACAGCAGAAGAAGCTATCAAGATCGCCAAAGACGTCGCCTTCATCCACTCGAAGGCAGGCTTTCGCATCCGTGCATGGAACTCGAACGATCCACGAGTGCTGGCTGCCTTTCCCGCCGAAGATCGAGCCACTCAAGACACGAACCTGGGGCCGACTCCAAGCAACGAGAGAACTTTGGGCCTCGTCTGGATGGCAGGACCGGACCTGCTGACATTCAACACGGCAATGAACCGCGTGCCACGGGAGGTGCGCTTTCTCCACCGCGCACCCACCAAACGGGAGTTCCTCAGTGCGGTCATGTCCATATACGACCCACTAGGCCTCATCAGTCACTTCGCCATCAGCGCCCGAATACAGCTACAAGAGCTATGGCGCATCAAACTTGGCTGGGACGACCCAATTCCCACCAAGCCCGCAGAGGAGTTCAACAGATGGCTGCATAACCTAGACAGCGTCACGAACCTGCGTCTAAGAAGGAGATATGAGACAGAAGGCGAGAAGGAGTTACATGTATTCTGCGATGCCAGCGAACAAGCCTACGCCACCGCTGCCTACTGGCGGGCAACCAAGCCTGACGGGACCATCACTACCTCACTGGTCGCCGGCAAATCGAAGGTTGCCCCCTGAAGACTACAAAAATCCCGAGACTCGAACTCCAAGCCGCCCTCATCGGAGCCAGACTAGCCAGGGCCATCACAGAGGAACACAGAACTCAGCCGAGCAGAATTATCTACTGGACAGACTCCAGAACAGTCCTTCACTGGATTTATAACGACGAGAGAAAGTACGACACCTTCGTCGCCAACCGCTTGGGAGAACTTGGCGAGCTAACCAGCCCGACCCAATGGCGATGGGTACCTACCGAACAAAACGTCGCCGATGACGCCACGCGGCAACACCACAAGCCCGTGGACAGCAACGATCGCTGGTATACGGGTCCAGCCTTCCTGCAAGAACCAGAACGAAGCTGGCCAGAACAACCCACCGATCTACACGACCAGAATGAACAAGAAGATGTCGCTGCTCACATAACGAACGAAGAAGACTCGAGCCTGCCCGATATCACACGCTTTTTGGCATACGAGAGGCTCATCCACACAACAGCTCGAGTCCTATACTTCACTGACAAGTGCCGCAGAAGAACGACGACCTTAGAACTGCGACACATCGAAGCAGCAGAAGCCCTCTGGATCAAGCAAGCCCAGAGAGACGCCTACTCCAACGAAATTGCGACGCTACAGGCCGGCGAATCTATCAAGAAGCAGAGCCGACTCGCTGCCTTAGACCCATACATCGACGCAAATGGAGTACTGCGTGCCCGGGGGAGGATTAACAGAGCTACAGCCGCCCCCAATGAGATGAAGACACCGATCATTCTGGACGGCCGCCATCCCTTCGCGCGTCTGCTTGTACAACACGCCCACGCAAGAGCAGGCCACGCCAACAACGAAAGGGTGGTCAACGACCTACGACAACGATACCACCTGCAAGGACTTCGACCAGTGGTACGCAGCGTGGCCTCCAGATGTCAGCTATGCAGAATAAGAAGATCTACGCCCGCCATCCCGTCGAAAGGCGATTTACCAGCTGCCAGAATGGAGCCATACAGTCGGCCCTTTACCAACACAGGGGTCGACTACTTCGGCCCAATGACCGTGAAGATCGGCCGACGACACGAGAAAAGATGGGGAGCGCTCTTCACATGTCTCACCACGAGAGAAGTACACCTAGAAGTGGTGCCCTCACTATCGACGGACTCAGCAATCATGGCGCTGAGAAGAATGGCAGCACGACGAGGTTGGCCCCGCATCATCTATAGCGACAACGGGACCAACTTCCGGGGGTCCGACAATGAACTTCGACGAGCCTTCGAAGAGTGGCTGCCTCAACTTCAAGATTTCGCGCTCACACAACGCATCAAGTGGCGCTTCATACCACCGGGTGCCCCGAACCAAGGCGGCGCATGGGAGCGACTAGTGCGATCAGTCAAGACTGCACTCAAAGGAACGCTGCATGAACAAATACCATCAGAAGAAGTGCTGACAACCCTCTTGGTGGAAGCAGAACACGCGGTCAACAGCCGACCGCTCACCCACGTTCCGGTAGAACTCGACGACCCTGAGGCGCTCACCCCGAACCACTTCCTGATCGGGACATCATCAGGCCTTCCCTGCACCGGACCTTGCACCCAGTTGGATCGACGCGCCTGGAGAAGAAGTCAAGCGCTAGCAGATACCTTTTGGCGACGCTGGGTCACTGAATACCTCCCAACCTTAGTACCGAGGGGAGGTACAACCACCAACAACAACATCGCTGTCGGAGACCTCGTCATCATCACCGACCCGAACATGCCACGGAACGTGTGGCCAAGGGGAGTCGTCGCACGCACATTTACCGGCCCCGACGGCGTAATCAGAAACGCAGAAGTACGCACCAAGGCTGGCATTATACGACGCCCTGTAAGAAAGCTCGCCGTCCTACCCATTTCAACAGGGGCTGCGGGCTCTCGCCGGGGGGAGAATGTTGCGGACGGCGACACGGAACGCAACTCTCAAGTACCAGAGCAAGCTACGCACGAACATCACCCGCCCCCGCGCCCCGCACCGACGCCGCGAGAGCACAAAGCGAGCGAGACGGCCAGCGCGTGCGAGCGAGATAGACAGCGTGCGCTCGGCGTGACGCACGCTAGTTACGGCCGGCGCTAGCAGGATATAAGCGCGGCCAAATCCACCATTCGACACAGTTCGAAGCTGAGTGATCGTCCAGTAATCAACTGTCAACCGTTCCAGTCAACTGAGTGAATCGTCCAGTCTACTGTGAACTTCCAGTCTACAGTCGAAGATACAGTTCCAGTTCTGTCTACGATCCGAACACAGTTGGAAACAGTCAGTTGTACAGTGCAGTGAACAAGTGAACGTTATACAGTCCACTCAAGGAGTTGACAAGACAGTGAAAACTAGTTAGTGACTAGTCAGTGCCAGTGCCCGCGAACTCGTCTGAGCCTGCGTGCTCGTCACTTGTTAAGTTTTCTGTTTGACTCTTGTTGACTCTTGTTATTACCTGTTGTTATCGTTGTTTGAACTAGTGTGTTTAATAAAGACGATTTGTAAACTTGATCTCGTGTTTAAGTCACAAAACACCCGGTGAACCCCGAACTCGTGTTGGTGTAGCCAACAACAGGATCTACTTTACAGTAAATAATAAATTCCCATATGAATACTTACCATAAACATAAACACTCCAGATGAACACGACGACACTTAATATTATTTTATAATATCAATTGATCAAATAATTTTTGATAAAATATTATTTTTTGCACCAATGCTGCACGTTTACACCAATACTAATATTCAATAACATGTGATCTTACGAAAAATCAATATAAGATTGTTTAGGCTCATAATATTATAACGTTGGACAATATGAGTCTTTATAGGCGCAGAAGATACTTACGTTAAAGTGATATTAGCCTAAGGCAGCTTAAATTAGATTTAGCAAGAATACTGTAAATGCGTCAGCATTTAATTAGCCCGATATTAAAACATATTAGATTAAACACGCTTATAATTGGTGCCCAAATCCGAGCTCAGACGATGATATAGAATCAATGTAAGAGCGAAAAAATAGTAAGTAGTCTTGAGTTCCATTGGCTCCCTTTAGGTAAGGAACCCTGAAAAATGCTAGACCAACAAAAAAATAGAGGTAAGAACAGTAAAGCTGCCAGTTGGACGTTTTTCTACTAAATTATTCAGTGCATAAATGATATTTACGTACAGTTTGAGAATAATATAGCTGACAAGCCGTCATCTTACTAGATATGGGTAGAATTGGCAGAATACAAAGAAAAACTCTTTAGATGTCAAAAGCTTTGCGAGGGTGGTATATCCTACGATACAACCCACGCGAAAAAAAGCGCATTTTCTCGGTCGATAGCCTTCTTCTTCATTTCAAGTCAGTGGCAAAAAAATTGCCATAAAAGCGTAGCCCAAAACATGGAGACGTGAATAGCCTATTTTTTGCCTTCTAAATTCAAGACCCTCCGAGTGCAGGAAACTGGAGAAAATGGGCACAGCAGTAGGTGATAGCAAGTTGTATAGGTTTGCAAAATGCTATACTCATACTTTTTGCTATAGAAACGCCCCATAAGTTCCCCGCAGTCTATTCAGTGACTTCCAGAAAAGATCGTGTCCTACAACCGGTATATCTCATGTGCTCAGTCAGTAAACTAAATTGAATAAGTGATTGCGTATTTGGAATTATACGTTGTATACCATACACAGCCGCATCCATTAGTAGTTTTGTTTGTGAAACCAACAAAGCCTAAGAGCTGGCGGTTGGCATCCCTATCTCATCGCTCACCAAAAAGCGACCTATCTAGGCTGGTGCAGTGGTGCACAATGAAAAGTTGAGTCTAAAAAAACAGTGTTGCTTGGGGGCAACCTGATACGTTTTTTACAGTCACCATAAAATGTACATTTTTTTTGTCAAATCGTGTACCAAGTAAATACATAGTGTATGCAAAATTACTGATTAAGAAGTACCAAAACCAACAGGATTGCTTCGCCCAAACCTTATACTTAGTGAGTTGATATAACCTAAAAATAACATTGCAAATCCCTAAAGTGCCAGGCTTAGAGGAAGCAACCCTTTTGATACATATTGATTAGTACCTACTTTTGCGTGTACTATAATGGGTGTTAGGGATGGTGTACTGAATACTGAAAGGGCATGTTCAGTCAACGATACTTGACAACTTTTCCAAAGAAATGTTTTTGACAAATGAAAAAAAAATAACCTCTCCATACAAACTGCTTACTTTGGTCGAACAGTTTGTATGGAGAAGCTATTTTTTTTTCATTTCCCATAAATTTTTCTTTGGGAAAGATGTTCAGTTCCCTTTCAGTTTTCGGTACACCGTCCCTTACACCCAGTATTCTTACCTACTTGGCACATGAAATTGTAATAATAATAAACAGTTTCTTGTTGACTGTACAAAACGCGCCAGGTTGCGCCCAGGTAACCCTGTTTTTTTTACTGACCATTTCATTGTGCACAGCCTAGGTCGCTATTTGGTGGGCGATGAGTTCGGGCTGTCAACTGCCCGCTCTCCGCCTTTTTCAAGTGTTAAAAGGCGCAAGTTAAAATACCACTACCGCACCGGTCACCCATCTCAGATCACGTCTGTTGTTGCTTAGCTTTTGCAATCGAAAAGAAAAGGCAATGAACACACACAAGCGCTCAAAATTTAATTATGAATGCGTTCGTGAATTGGTTAAAGACTTTCGGATTACGTCTGCTTGAAATGCCTTTCTTTGATGTGTAAGCAATGTGTAGAAGGTCTTAAGAAGATATTAATATTACGGCAGGCGTTGAGTATTTTTAGAACTTTATTTGCTTTGAATTTCAAAAGTTGAAAATGTATAGAATTTTCAAAAAAAATTAGATGTTTTTTTTTCCAGTTTCTCTCATCAAATAAGTAAGTAATAAAATAAATAAATATTTACATACATACAAACATAATAATATTACAGTGTGCATTTTCGAAGCCCAGTGATTCAACTCATGAAAAGAAAATTTCCCAAAAAAAAAATATCGCCTTCCAGCACAAAAAAAGTTGATCACGTGACCACTTTACTATGGAGTCAAACAAACGTTTCGAGCAAAAAAAGTTCATCTCAGTAGCTCAGATCTACTAAACTCCACTAAAAATCCGGAAAGACAGAGTTAAAGTACCTACCCTAGTTTATTCAGAACCTATCAATTGTGAAAAATATAGTTCACTGTAGTAACAGATACAAAAAGTGCGAAAAACGGCCACTTTCAGCAGTTTTTGTATCTATAGTGAACTTTATTTTATAGAGTAGGTAAATAGTTTCTAAATAAACAAAGGTGGGGGCAGTTGCTGTACCTATGGACGGCTTTACCTGTGGACAGGTGCAATATCTTAAAAAGTGTAAACCTTAGAGACTTGAATTGAACGAATCCATATTCTATTTTGTCAAATAACAACGTTACATTAAATGTAAAATTATTTTTTATAAAAAAAAATTAGATATTAGATACTTTCATCGAAAAAAGTTAGTTTTTTACTCAAATTACATTTCGATTTTCTCTGATATTTTCAAAAGTTCTGGTTAGCTTGTCATTGTTATAGTTGTTTTACAGTTTTCTTGTTGTTTTATCATAGTTTTCATTTGTCTTCTGCAATTAGTTTTGGAACCGGTAATTTATTAACTTTTCAGGTTATATTTGTACCTATGGACAATACTATAAATGTACCTGCGGACTGTCCACAGGTATATTGTTAATTGATATTAAAAAAAACGTGCACCAACACACTCACTGCTGCCGTTAAGGAAGTTAAAAGTGGTATTTCAAATCGTAATGCGGCGTCGAAGTTCAAAATACCGAAATCAACCGTTTTTGTTAAAAATTTAAGGTTAAATCAGATACGAGTACAACAAAATTCTAGCACTTTTGTTTTCGAGAATGATGACGATGCTGTCTACTTCTATATATTTATTCAGCGATGAGCCTTGTAGTAACAGTGCTATAATATTTTTTTGTTGTTCAATTACTGTTTTAAACATCTTAAGAAAAAGTGTTTTTTTTTGTTCAAGATGTTTTGTTTCTTATGATTCATAGTTTTGTGTTCCGAGTTGTATGTACTCGTGTTGTCAATCTACAATTTAAGCCATAAGTTCTAGTTTATAGTGTTTAAAATGATACTAAGTCCATAGGTACATAGCTGCCCATAGGTACGTTTATGCCGTTCACAGGTACAATCACAGGTTGTACCTATGGACAAAACCAGGGTTTTTAAAAAAGCCGTAATATCTTTGTGATTACTACACGTGCTCAAACTAAGACTGATGATTATTAAAAGACATTTCATTCTATAACGAAAACAATAAATACTTTCTTGAAATGTTTGCTTTTTATTTAAGAACACATTTTGTACTAAAATCTGGAAACTGTCCACAGGTAGAGCAGTTGCCCCTACCTTTACTTCAATTTGTCTTTCCGGATTTTGATATGTTTTGTATTTAGCGTATTTTTTTTACTGATGGGGGCGCTACTAGGTCGAAGTCTGCAAGCAAAATTAGAACGTGATCAATCATGAATTACGGTATACAGGGAGAGATTGTGTACCGAAAATTTAAAGGGCGTGCTAAGTCAACTTTGGAAAATGAAAATAAATTTAGACCTTTCCATACAAACTGTTCGAAAATAGTGAGAAATTTATATGGGCCCTGAGACAAGTGGCTTTCTATTATCGCAAACGCTATAGAATAGAATAAAAATGTATAGAATTGACTTGGACTTATGTACATTAGCTGTCACGCAATTTTTCGTTAGCTAACGTCAATCCCGTACATTTTCATTCTATTCTACTAGCGATTACGATAGTACAAAGCCACTTGACTCCAGGCTATGGAGAGGTCAAAATTTTTCATTTACCAAAAATATTTCTTTGGGAAAGTTGTTCTAAGTATAGAAACTGAATCAGCTGATAGTGCATTTTGTATGGATGGGCAAAAAAATTTTTCCATTTTCGGACTATGTTTTTTAGGGAAAGTTGTTCAGTTTCATGGGCAGATTCACATCCTTCAGGGTTGATATACCCTTTCTATTACACCCTGTATAAGGTACTGGTGCTACTTGTTATAACTTTTCTCGCTGTACAGAGGTGAAAAAATGTGTTTCGCTCGGTTCCACCTCATCCTACAATCCTTCGCTTGCTCGACTTTCAATACATGGCACTAGCGCGAATTAATAACTTTGCTGCCTTGCAAAACAAATAACTATTTTTTTTTTTTGGAAAAGTTAGAAGTAGTATCGAGTAAAGTAAAGAGTGGAAATCTCTGCGTTTGTGTTTCCGAGTACCCTCTTATTTCAGAATTTTATTCTGCGTCCAAGCATGCCCGGTCGTTTAACGTCTTATATCGCCAAATTCACCAAATTGCACCAAATTTTTTCCAGGTACTAGTTAGGTAAACTGCTTTCAATTTTTGATAGCAGCCAATTCTTGAATTTTCTGTGGAATTTTTTCGAAAATCAAGAATTGGCTCCTATTAAAAATTGAGAGCTATTTACCTAACTAGTACACACGGCCGCACATCGGTAGAAACACTTTTGGACCTTATGGCGTGGTAATACTCGTAGAGTTGAAAAAGTTTCTACCGACAAGCGGTTGACCGTACCTGGAAAAAATTTGGTGAAATTGTAAGGCGTGTCTACGTGAAACAGCTAATTGACCGCACTTATAGGTAAAATAAGGGCATCGTAATAGGTCCGTTGTGACAGCTGTCAAACGTATGAAAAATTACGACCTGCAAATAAAAATGAACCCTGTGTGTTGGTGTTATGGAAACGTCAAAACAGACTTCTTACGTTGGCCGACCGACGAAGGAGGTTCATCATATAAATTCTTTGCGTTGGCCCTCCTTCAAAACGTATTCAATGTAATAAAAATCGTTCTGTCTGTTTCATGACATTAAATTCGTGATGGATAATATGTTTGTTACCTACCACGTTTTTTATTTTATAACTGTATCACGAGGCATTTATACAGGGTGTAAAGGACAGCCTTCTGAATACTGAAGGGGCATGAACAGTCAACGACACTGAACAACTTTCAGTGAACAGCCTCCGTGGTCTAGTGGTTAGAGGGCTCGGCTCTCGATCCGGAGGTTCTGGGTTCGATTCCCGGTGGGGACACTGTCACACAAAAATCCCTTTGTGCGACCTCCCCAGTTTGGTTAGGACATTGCAGGATGAATCACCTGATTGTCTGAAAAGTTAGATGATTCCGTGCTTCGGAAGGCACGTAAAGCCGTTGGTCCCGACTACTATCTAAGGATGTAGTCGTTAATGAGCCATGTCAGAGGCCTTTGGCGGCTCAACAACTCTGACACCAGGGTTTGTGAGGTCGGTCATCGACCTTGCTACCCACACGATATGATGATGATGAGTGAACAAAACCTTCAGGAAACGAAAAAAAAATCGGCTTCTTCCACGCTTCTTCATACAAACTGCCCGATCAACTTTACAATTTCGTATGGAGACGCGGATTTTTTTTTCGTTTCCTGAAAGTTTTGTTCACTGAAACACAGATTAAATAATAATAAACTAACGTCACTTAAAGTTGTTCAGTGTCGATGACAAATCGATCATGCCCCTTCAGTATTCGGAAGGCTGTCCCTGTATGCAGTATGTTACCGGCCAGTGGGCTTTTTTAAGGTACGGTCAACCGCACTTCTGTAGAAACTTTTTCAACTCTAAGCCAAGCCATATGGTCTAAAAGCGTTTTTACTGAAGTGCTGTTCAGTGTACGTACCTAGTTCTTTAACTTAACCATGACTATAATTTAATTAACTAAAATACCGACTTCATGAATTTTCTGGGGTGGTACAAAGGCTGGCACTTCACTAGACCGACTTTGCACAAAAGCTTAACAAGTGACAAAAACAGGTGCGGCTGAGGATTTTTCTTATACAATTCTATTCAATTAAAAACTTTTTTAAATCTTGATATATCAACCTGTATTTTGTAAAGATGGTTTCGATGGCCATTTATTTTAATTTTTCAACGTAAAGTTCATGTAAAGTTCGGCATTTCATCCCTATCAGCGCCATAAATCTCCTAGCACCGTATTAAGAATTTGAGAGAATAATAATAAAGCACCAGTGCGGTAATATTGTAATGAAAAGGTACGGTCAACCGCTTGTCGGTAGAAACTTTTTCAACTCTATTACCACGCCATAAGGTCCAAAAGCGTTTCTACTGATGTGCGGCCGTGTGTACGCGTGGTTTATAAGCTGGATATTGGACTTTAAAATGTGTAGGTAAATATATTTTCAACACGTTTGCAACTTTGTTTTCAACACATTTGCTCATAAAACAGCTCAATTTGCACTGTATTAAGGTCCATAATCCAGCTCATTAAACACGCGTGTTTTTGTCATAATATTACCTAACTAGTGTTTTATTTTTATTTTTTTTTAATCGGCCAAGAGCAAGGAGTTTTTATGCTTATTATGTTACTAAAATTTTCGAGCTGACTTCGAGAAAATATCATAAATGAATGTTGATTTTATGAAATTATTTATAGTAATTAACTAATTAACAATCAATTTGTCATTTACGTAACAAGATATTCAATTTTTGATAATTTATTTCAAGGTAAATGGAATAGGATGTTTGGGTACCGAGTGACAATTACTTTTTTTTTATAGCTTGGTTACTAGATTGACTAATAATTGATAAAAGATTGATGGTGTAAGATAACATGGTAATATTTTGGGGGCTCCTCACGCGACGTATAATCTATGACTGCTGAAAAAGAAAGAATGCGCGCAATTTTACAAATATTTGTCGTGTTTATTACTGTAATTATTTCTAATAGTGTCGACTTCTACATATAAAAAATCCTGAACCGTCTAAAATACTCATACACGAAATACAATTTTGAAATTTTGTAAAATTAAAGGGAAACATGAACATATGCAGCCGACAAAATGTTCCGGTGGACGTGCGGTGGACGTAAGGTTAGCAAAGTTTAGTATTTTAAAGGTAACCAATTTGATTTGTTTTTATTCGAAAATGTGTTGAAAAACGTCGTAAAAAGCTCGTGCGCGTTGGTAATTACACCCTCGGCTCCATTACGCCCTCGCCTGCGGCTCGGGCTGCAATTTCTGAGCCTCGGCTGTAATATCCAAACTAGCGCACTTGCATTTTAATGTACTATTGTAGAAATTATCAGTTTTTGTAGACAAAGCCATCAATACCGGTTATTTTTAAATACTTACCAGATGTTGAAATATTACTCGTAACAACGGCAAAGGGCAAACATTTGTGTGATGAACACAAGTGTTTGTTCTGTGTCTGGGTGTTATTTATCTATTCATGTATGTATCTGGTACTCATAGTACAGGCTTTGCCTTATGGTGCGACTTCGTCTGTCTGTCACGCCTGTATATCTCAGCAACCACTCTTGCTATAGACTTGAAATTCGGAAAAGTTTTAGAATATGATTGCCCAACTTTATTTCAATCGAAAGAATTATAAAAATATTACTATCGTAAAGGGTGCCCAAACAGGGTGGAGCAAAATTTTAAATTGTCGTTAATGGATCGGTAAATGGGTTATCATTATTGAAAGGGCTTCACTGGTACATTCCAAATTAGATTTTTAATTTTTTTTACGACACTTAGTTTTCTAGTTATAATGAAAAATGTCTAAAAAACACCATTCCCCCCTATCTCCGATGTTTGCGACAGCAAACATCTGAATAAATTTCAGTCGAGATATAAACCTATGTAAATATTACAGAAAAATAAAACAATCTCTCTAAGTAGCACCGTTTTTTAGAAATCTGCAAAACCTTTACAAACAAATTTTGTTTTGCTAAAGGGGGCGATTCTAGCGAGGCCGCTAAATTTAAGGCTATAATTTGACAGGACTAAAAATGTTGCTATTTTGATTATTGGCCGAAAAAAGACAGCATCACTTTTAGACCTGTCAAATTTTTATCATACATTTTGCGGCCACGCGAGAATCGCCCCCAAAGTCTGTCTAAAAATACTATAGATAATATCGGAACCCTCGGCGCGCGAGTCCAACTCGCACTTGACCGGATTTTATATACGTTTCACAGCTATCACAATCACAAACGACCGGCCTATTACGATGCCCAATCTCAGACGTGAGTCAAGATACTCACGTCGATCTATACGTAGATTTCTTAATTCATTCAGGTGTATTATTTATTGTTCTTAATTCATTCAGGTGTATTATTTATTGTTCTTAATTCATTCAGGTGTATTATTTATTGTTCTTAATTCATTCAGGTGTATTATTTATTGTTCTTAATTCATTCAGGTGTATTATTTATTGTTGTTGTGGTGACTGTACAAGAATTTTATTTCGTGCGTCTTTGTTATGAAATAAAAAATACTTAGTTCCATTCAGCTCGATCAGTGCACGGAGTATGATCGCGCCCATCTGGAGAGAAGTGAGTTTACTTTTACCTATTTATGTTTTGTTGAATTAATAATCGAATGAAAAAAAAATTGGTTAAAAAAGTATGTGTTTTTTATTTTCTTAGTTCATAAATTATCATCTACGATTCAGCAGTATGTTATACGAATTCATTAAGTTTGTTTTTTGTTTTTCTTATGCATAATTATTTCTTTAGCAGTCTTCTTTTTGTATTTTTAATGGAAAAGTGGGAAAAGTGAATGTTTCATTCCTATTTTTATATTTTAGATACCTTCTCTCTGATTTACAAATTAATGTGACGTTGTTTTCTTATTGTATTTATAGCTAAAACATATATAGGGTGACTTTTACCATATTTTCAACACAATGCATATTGTACATGAAATAAATAAATGAAATGAAATGAAATTTTAATTAGTTCTTGATAGAAAAAGGTAAGCATGTACTCATGATACTGAACAACTTTCCCCAAGGAACATAGGTCGAAATACGAAAATCAAGTTTTGACCTCCCATAGAAACTGAATCAGCTGATAGCGCATTTTGTATGGGAGGTCAAATTTGGTTTTTCGTATTTCGACCTATGTTCCTTGGGAAAAGTTGTTCAGTATCATGAGTACATGCATATCTTTTGCTATCAAGAACTAATTAAAAGTCACCCTATATACATAGGTACATAAAACCACGCCTCTTTCCCGTCGGGGTAGGCAGAGACCACAGCCCTCCACCTGCTACGATCTTGACATACTTCCCCCGCTTCCTCTACTTTCATCAACCCTTCAAACATAACCTTTATTTGTGTACAACAAATGTACAAAGGGCGGGCCTAATGCCAGCATTATCCACCGGCCAACCTAAAGGCAGAACAGAAAGAGTAGTTGCGGGTGCACAATTGCTAATACTCAATTATTTTTTCAGTGGTATGTGATGGGATGCCTGGGCCTGAACCATCTAGGCACAGGTTTCATTCTGGGCTATCCAGCCATTCTGACTCCTGCAATTACTGGAAACAGCACTGATATCTATGCCACCAGGGATCAGGCCTCATGGATAAGTAACTACACTTTTAATACGTTTCGTAACTAAGACTTCTTCTTTTAATTCGATTCAGTGCGTGATGATTATGTTTGTTAGAGACCGATATACATACATAAATAGACGAATAATACCCAGACACAAAACAAACACTCGTGTTCATCATACAAATGTTTGCCCTGGACGGGGTTGGAACCTGCGACCCATGGCGTAGAAGAGAGGCACACTACCAACCGCAACGGGCCAGTCGCTTGACTAATTCCAATAACATACATACATACATAACATCACGCCTCTTTCCCGTTGGGGTAGGCAGAGACCACAGTCCTCCACCTGCTACGATCTTGACATACTTCCCTTGCTTCCTGTACTTTCATCAATCCTTTCATACATGCTCGTCGGTTTAGGGTACTTTTAACCTGGCTTCTGAACGTTCGGCCGTTATTCAGAAAATTCCAATAACAATTAAATGAATTTATTAATATTGTATACCTGTCTAAGGTTAACAACTTATTATTCGTTCATGGTTAATAAACAAGTGTGCAAGTGGCCGCTATATTGTTGATCTGTACCTGCCTCCTTGTAACTTGCAATCATTAACATAAAGTACAATGTGAGTTGTTCTTGTTAGGGTGCCGAAACAAAATGGTAAAAATGGAACCCGTATGGTTCGACTTCTTCTGTGTGTCTGTCTGTCTGTCGGTCATGGCTGTTTATCTCAGCAACCACTTATGCTATCGAAATTGTTGCAAATAAAAAATATTATTATCGTAAAGGAGGCCCACTTGGGGGCGGGGGGGGGGGGGTTGGGGGGGCGAAATGGATATGAGGTCATTGAACCTTCCCAGGCGCTTCACTTCTTCTTGAGTTGAATCTAATTTTTATAAGAAAAAAAGTACCCTAAACCGACGAGCATGTATGAAAGGATTGATGAAGGTTCAGGAAGCAAGGGAAGTATGTCAAGATCGTAGCAGGTGGAGAACTGTGGTCTCTGCCTACCCCGACGGGAACAAGGCGTGATGTTATGTATGTATGTATCAGTAATGTAGAATCACCCCTTAGAAGAATCATCGTACTTTTATACACCCTGTATAAAGTAGGCATCTTTTTATGGTTCCGAACCAAAATGATAAAAATGGAACTCTTATGGTGCAACTTCGTCTGTCCGTCTCAGCAACCGCATGATTGAACAAAATAATCAAAAAGTATTATTATTATTGAAAGGGGGGCCCAAATTGGGAGAGGGGGGAGGGCAAATTGTAAATTCTGAAGTTCTGATGTAAAATAAAAATCTTATACTTTTTGGGCATCCCATGCAAACTTTGCGCCAGCAATAGTAAGGGACAGTTTGGCAACAAACTTTAACTAAGAAACATCACCGGACACGAATATAAGTTATAACTTTGTATTACCTACCTTTACCTACCTTAGTTTTGTGTAGGTATGACAAAGTTATAAATATAGGACAGTTTGTAATGAGAGGCCAATTCTTCATCTTTATTCTTATTATTATTTTTCTTGGAATAAAATGTTCAGTTTCATCGACTGATCATGGCCTTTAAATTTTTGCTAATCTGTGCCTTACGCCCTGTTTAGTTGGTATAAATGAAGAAGAAGCGATGATAATTTTATTGTTAAACTATTTTTTATATTGCATGTGTTATTTTAATTGCATGCCAAAGCTTAGGGGATGTTTCAGTAACGATAAAGGAACACAAAAAAGCATAAACAAATCCTACTTTAAAAAAAGTTAAAACTCCATTGAAACTAAACTAACGTGGAGGGCAATTACCCGCGCACAAGAAGGTAGGCAGGCAGCAGGCACATCAAAGCGCACGATAGTGCGCCGGCCAAGTTCTAAGCACAGGCCGCGCGCACAACGTGCACTATTTACCCGAACCGCTTCGAGCCACTTTTGACCCCCCTGTATCTTCTTACCTGAACTTTACGGACATAACAATACCATTTAATAATTGAATAAAAAGTTTCAATGTTGTAGCTATTACAGAAAAAAAGTTATAGACTAGAGAAAATTGTAAATTTGGTACTCACTGACTCACTGACAGCTCATCAAAATGTTTGACCATTTCTAGAAGACCTACAAAGCTGAAATTTGGCATTTAGCTAGTCGTCAGGGTAAAAGTAATGGGAAAATTCGAATATTGGAAATTGTTCAAGTGCGAGTCGGGTTTTAGTCAAAATTATGTATAAAATGTTGGTAATACTTCTCTAAGACCTGAAAATCTGAAATTTGGCATGGGGATAGTCGTTAGCATTAAAAAAAGTATAGCAAAAATTTTAAAATTGGAAATTGGTCAAGTGCGAGTCAGGATATAGTCATTACTATGCATAAAATTGTTGGTCATACTTCTGTGAGACTTACAAATTTGAAATTTGGCATCGGGGTAGTCGTTAGCATTAAAGTAAAGGAAAAATTTGGAAAATGGTCAAGTGCGAGTCAGACTAAAATTAATGTACCAAATATTAAAAAGGTAGTATTTCTAGAAGGTCAGACTTAGTCATGCATGAAAACAAGTACCTATGTTTTAACGAAACTATGAAAATACAAACAACGTTGCGATAGTTACTATAAATATAATTGATATAGCAAACTGAACAAAAAGAAATGAAATCCCACCAAAAACATAACAACTGTTAAAAACGCGGCCAAGTACCTATCGGCTAATTGTTTGCCTAAAAAGGGTTGAAATCCGATCCAATGCCAAGTTTAGATGCACTTTAATATCGATCATAATCGTCTTCATCAGCAGCCACGCAGGTACGTTGAAAATAATATCTAAAATGAAATACTTTTGAATTTGAACTTGGTGATAGCGCGGTGCTCCGGGTCATTGCCCTCTGCGTTAGTTTAGTTTCAATGGAGTTTATTTTTTTTTTACTAGGATCTTTATAAAAATAAAATTGTGTTCCTTTTTCGTTACTGAACCACCCCCTAAGCTATACTTGTAGGCATTTGATTTAAAAAACTATCATAAACAAAATATCCCTAAAAGTTACCCAACTTTTGTAAATTCGCCCTTATGTATATGACACATATTATGTGTATTATTTTATGTAAGTATATGTGCATTATTAATTCAATGTCTATATTTAAGTATTTTGGTAAGTTTATTATTTGATTCTATGTACCTATTAATTTTAAATTATACTCTGCACTACTCGTGTCCATCACAGCGATCCCCAGTTGTAAGGTTGCCTGAAAGAGATTTCTCGAAGCGATTAGTCCACCTTTTCGCACAATAAGTTCTTCTAACGCAATTATTGTAAATTTGTGTACAATAAAGAGTTTCTATCTATCTCTGAAGATGGCTCGAGCGCCGCCTATGGTTGTGACTTTTTTATCTTTTTGTAGTTTGTAATACTTAGATAAAAAAATAAATGCCTCAACATTGTTTACCGCCAATGATAAGGAAAAAGGAGTTGATATATTGTGCTGAGACCTTCGGATTTAAGAGAAGATTTTGGAATATTTGTATAACTGATAATGGATTTGAGGGTCTTTGCAGTTTTGCGTGTCTCAAACACAGAATTTATTTTGTTGTTTTTATCATTTACTCGTACTAGCACTTTATGCTTAGGTACAATATGCAATTTATTTATTTAGTGAAAACAACAGAGTAACACACATTGATATCAACATTATTTCATCGCCAACAAACTAAAAACAAAACTAGTTACGGCTATTTGTTGGCGATATTACACAACCTAAGCAAACACACTGAGCTATAAGATTATTTAGTGAAAAAAACAGAGTAACACACATTGATATCAATATTAATTAATCGCAAACAAACTACAAACAAAACTACGGCAACTTGTTGTCGATATTATACCCCTAAGCAACACACAGAGTTATAACAAACAGATAATAGTGCGCTAAGATCAAGACATTCAACCACAGAATATATAATAGTAAACAAGTTTGACCCGTGTGGTGCCGGCAAAGAATAGTACCAACCCATACATACCCGTGGGTGTCGTAAGAGGCGACTAAGGGTTAACTGGAGGATGGGCAGCAGCATCCTCCTTTGTATTACATCTTACTTACTGCGGTCACCTACAACCGCGGTCCATTGTGCCAGCCGTAACGCTAACAAGCGAGGTGACTATGGTACTACCCCTCCACATTTTTCCAGCAAAAGCTAGAATTCTGGAGGGAGCTCCCTGTCCTGTAGTGGACGTTTCATGGGATGTTATGATGAAACAAGTTTAATTCAACGCACTGTCGAGCACTCGAGCAACGACTGTACCTACAGCCAGCTTCACTTCAGTGGATGTATACACTTGCTCTCAGCATTTCTGCTCTGTTACAAATGCAACACAATGTTTTGTTAATGGTATGAATTGTGTTTTTCAGCCGCAGCATACGGCATGACTGGTCCAATTGGCTTTCTCTTCCTTCCCGGGCTGATGCAAATGTACGGACGTCGCTTCATCAACATACTCCTTAACATCATCATACTTTGCGGCTTCATCATTATTGCCGCATCCCCCAACGTCCCTACGCTCATATTAGCAAGATCTTTACAAGGGATTGCCTTCGGAGGACTTTATATTACAAGTATTTTAGCTGCTGAGTACAGTCAACCCAAAAAACGTGGGTTCTTCATGGTGCTTAAGCTTACAGCTAGCAGTCTAGGAGTCCTTATTTGTCATAGTTTAGGGTACACTTTGACGTGGCGACAAATGGCTTGGTTGGCATCCATACCACCTACCGTGGCAATTGCTGGTACTTTAAAATGGCCTGAAAGTCCAGCATGGTTGGCTTATAAAGGGAGATACGAGGATAGTAAAGCAGCATTTGAATGGCTAAGGGGATCGAATTTAGAATCCAGAGAAGAAATAAGACAACTTATATCTGCACAAAAGGAAGTTCGAGATCTAGAAAATTCCAAATCTCTCTCAGAAAACTTAACTTCTTTATGGTCTAAAGAATTTCTGAAACCATTCCTAATATTAGTATTATTAGTAATTTTGTTACAAGTATGTGGTCGATATTATTTACTGGCATATTTGGTGGAAATAATGATTAAACTGACTGGAGACAAATCTACAGCATTCTACTATACTATAGGTTTAGATATCATGAAAGTTTTTGCAATTTTGCTATCAAGTTTCGTAGTAAGATTAGTTAACAGAAGAACTTTATTGTTCTGGTCTGGAGGTATATCCTCGGTAGTTTTAGGGTTTACATGTATTTTTAACTATCTGAATAAAGTAGGAACATTAGATTTACTATGGTTGACACCAATATTGTTAATATTATATGCATTTGTATGTAATGTTGGAGTCATACCGATAGCTATAATTTTAAAAGGAGAATTATTTCCTTTGAAATATAGAGGAGTGGGTACATGTGTTATTGGTATAATATATTCTTTATTAGGTATGGCAACATTGAAATTAACGTCTCCGATGTTAGTAGCTTTAGATACATACGGTACTTTTGCTGTTTATTTATGTATAACTATAGCTGTGTTACTTTTTTTATATTTGATACTACCAGAGACTAAGGATAAAACTATGCTGGAAATTGAAATGAATTTTATAGTTTTTAAGTTTGATAAAGATGAATTATCTGATAAGGTTACTAGTAAATTAGTTGTAAAGTAATGTTCTTCATTTCATCTATGTTCTGTGTCATCAACTGGACACTGAAAGACGTCCACTGTTGGATATGTTTCCCCTAAAGATCTCTATATTACGTCCGGCGCTGATCGCATCCAGCGGCTTCCCGCGAACTTGACTCAATCTTCAGTCCACCATATCAGTTAATATTCAACTCCTACCTGTTACTTCGACACACCCTGTTGTCGTGTTCGTGTAACCGATTTACTGCACAGTTTAACTTAGGTACGTATACCCGAGCACTGCCAGCCAATAAATCACAATAGATAGATTATGTATAAGTTAGTTTTGTAGTTATGATCGCTGTCTATTGTCGCGCAATGAATGTATCTAACAGTGTACGGAAAAACCTAACCTAGGTTTATGCAACACTGTAAAAAAAAAACCTTTTGTAATTTTTCAATAAATAAAAAAATATGGAGGGCCCACCCATATTCTGTTTAGGTATCTAACCTAATAACACTACTATCAAAGAGATTTGAACCTCGCTCCGCTCGAACTAATATACAGTGTCACTTTTCATTTGTCTCGCTCCCTGATGCCCAGTGATTCTACTCATGAAAATAAGCATTCGCAACCTACAGAACAAAAATTTTTGCTCGACAAAAATGTTTGGACTCATACTAAAGTGATCGACCCATCCTCGAAACTATTTACATAGATAGATAAAAACGTTCATTTATACACGTATTCGACACACAATATACAAAGGACAAAACAAAAGAAACAGTTGGGTGGGTTATTTTAATTAGGTTTTAGTTTTTATTATAATTTTATGACATTGTATTTAATTTGACCCTTGTATTATTGATGAATAAATACGAGTATTAACTTGTACATTCTAAAATAAAAGAAACAGATTTCTACATTTAAAAACTGGCACGAGTACATGTGTGCCGCAGCGGTAAAAAAAGGCCGTAGCTCAGTGTATTATATCACCCAGAAGGGCAAAACACTGTTTTTCAGCTACTACCTATAACTAATTTAATTCCTCTGATCACCAAATCTCTTTCAGCATGAACTTTCTTGCTCAAAGAGATTTTGTGCGTCGGTGTAAAGACGATTCTCTAGTCACTTGCGAAACGGTAGATACCGACAAGGATGCAATTGTTATAATTCATCTCGCTATACAGGGATGTTTATTAATAATATCAGTTAAATATATTGTATATTTATATTGTATTCACGTCTATGGTTCATCTTTGTGCACCGCCATGCGCCACCGCATTATTGTTACTATATTTTTCCTTGCACCCAAAGGTTGCCTGGAAGAAATTGCTTTTTAGCAATAAGGCCACCTTATTGTGCTCCAATTTTATGTTCACCTATCTTTTTGTAATTGTTGTTATTTGTGTGCAATAAAGAGTATTGTATTGTATTGTGAAGCGTACGGAGAGTTTAATGACCCATGGTTACGCAGATACTCGTAATAGTTATTTGTAATGCAAGGCAGCAAAGTTTTTATTTGGAGCGAATGATTTACATGGAAACCCGAGCAAGCGAAGGATTCTAGGATTGAGCCACTAGCGAAGCGAGTGGTTCAAAAGGAGAATTCGGAGCAAATTTTTTGAATGTCATTATAGCCATCATCATCATCATAATAACATCCCATAATACGTCCACTACAAGACAAGGAGCTCCCACCAGAATTCCAGCTGTTGCTGGAACAATATGGAGGGGAAGTACTTTAGTCACCACGCTTGTTAGCGTTACGGCTGGCACCATGGACCGCGTTGTTGGTGCCCGCAGTATGTAAGATAGTACGATACACCGAAGGACGCTGCTGCCCATCCTCCGGTTTATAAACCCTTAGTCGCCTCTTACGACACCTACGGGTAGAGATGGGTCAGTACTATTCTTTTCCGGCACCGCACGGGACTTGTTTGTATCTATCCATTTAAAATTTTAAATGAATTATAGTGCATATAGAAATCTTCTATATTTATTTTTTACCTGTAAGGGTTCGCGCACACCGAAAGAGAGCAGAGAAGAGCAGTTTTAGCAAAATGGAGTTTATATTGATAGAAATAAAGTTCAAATTTGCCTGAGAGGCATAAAACTGCTTCCGGCTGCTCAAGCATGCTCGATCATGCACGAGCAGCAGCGCGGACGCAAGATCGTAGTGTTGCCTGATTGACCATTTTTGGGGTAAATACTTGGAAAATATAGTATTTTTATAATTTGTAATTAACTCGAAAAGGGGTACCTAATTTGTGAATTGTTAAGACCGAATCACCCTTAATTCGTAAATTCATATTCGTAATGAACGTTTTTCCTAGTTTTTATTTATTTTTCGTATCACGAAAAATTATAAAAATTTAATTCTTCTGATTGATAAATTATTAGAAAAGGTAAGAATTTCTCCAGATAACTCTTCTGTCCGGTCTCCTCCATCTATATTGAAAATTCAGACATTTTTATGTTTTAATTTATCAATGATATTTCTTTTTCTTCCTCTTCCACCAAAAGTATATGATTACACAATCACGCATGCACGTCCCAGTGTTGAAATATCACAAATTAGTAACATGGCATAGCAACTTTAAGAAACTGCCGCACAGTGGGCTGAAACTAGCGTTTCATAGACATTCAAATTTTTTTTTGAGTGGCGCTTTTTTTGCTTGGAAACGGTTAAGGATACCTACCATATGCCTTATATAATGAACTTTCATGTTTATAATTGTAAACAGTGCACTCAGAATTTTTTTATGAAAAAGTTTGTATGGAGTCGGCATAAAAAAAGATGATATCTCCCTTATCGCACAATTGCGCCTAATATCCTCTTAGGTTATTAATATATGAATTATTTTGGATTTTTTGACATACTCCAAACTAAGGCCAAACTTGCGCCTTTTTTTTAATCTGATTTTGTTATTTTGCCGATCAGTCTGCGCGGAGCCTAAGAAGCATCATCGTAACTTTTTTCTTCAGCCTGTATTTGTGTTACGCATCGCACCAACCCTTTTGGCCTTTGCTTTATTCGGTATCGCTTTTAGTCAAAATAGAAATAGTCAAATTCGGTTGTATTGATAGTCATCCCTTTTGTTTTCTTCAACCCTTTCGTACCCTCGGCTGTTACAAGGGAAAGCTTTTAGGACACCCTAGAGCTTCAAAGGTACAGGGTGGTACAGGTAACGAAGTAAACGTGATACCTGGTGTTACTGAAATGACATCTATTTAAGGTGCTCGATATAGTAATAGTCCGGTCCCGTATTGTCCTAAATCGTCAAATTCACCAAATTGCGCCAAATTTTTTCTAGGTACTAGTAGTTAGGTACATAACTCTCAATTTTTGATAGGAGCCAATTCTTGAATTTTCTATGGATTTTTTTTTAATTCATGATTTGGCTACTATAAAAATTAAGAGCTATGTAGCTAACTACCTGGAAAAAATTTGGTGAAATTGTAAGGCGTGTCTACGTGAAACAGTTAACTGACCGCAATATAAGTACTACGTTTTACTGTAAAAATTAGTTTTCCATTTTTTTTTACAATTCATTTGTAATTATTTATTTACACATGTGTTACAATTTGATGAGTTTGTGGTATTCATCTTTCACAAAGCATGCAAATTTATACGTTAATAACTACTCGTAAATACGCTTCAATGCAACGTTACAGTCATAAGCGTTGTTTTAATAACCATATAGAGAGAATTTTCACACATTGGTTTGATTCTACTCATTATAATTGATAATAAGTAACTTTAGCGAAAAAGAAAAATTTTGGCAAAGTTGTCTCGGACATTCAGCCTTTTCGAATACTTACTGGACATTATAATTTTAATTAATTATGTCAACTAGTTGCTTAGTTTTTAGTAGTTTAAGATACAAGTGCCGTAAGTAGGGTTATTACAAACGAGTTGACGTTTTGTAAGGCCGAGACGAAGTCGAGGGTTTACAATCGGCACGAGTTTGTCATAACCCTTGCGGCCGTGTATCTTACGACGTTTTTCAATACATTTGTGAGAAAGCAGGTATAAGTAATACACTGGTTACAGGAACCAACAATGGGTACCGTCAGCCTCTTGTCGATTTATGTTCTCCTGGTACTCTCAATTTTATTTTAAATATAGGTACTCAGTCGTCACCCAAGTAAAAAGTCACCACTGTAGTATTTTTACAAAATTATTTTATGATCAGAATGTAAAAACTCCTTGGTATATACTTTTTTTACTTACCGCACTAGTTCGGTAAGTAACTACTAACGAGCAATGTTTACGTCCTTGTAAGTACGTTTTTCGAGCAAGTGTATTGAAAAAAGGATTTACTTACTTACCTACAATATTTGATTACAGACAGACACCGTGACAGGCTTTTAATATTGGTCTATTTTTCTTGGGACTCACAAATCCTTGTGTAAGAGTTGTTGAGCCGCTAAAGGCCTCAGACGAAGTAGCCGGGACCTACGGCTTAACGTGCCCTCCGAAGAGCAGAATCATTTTACTTTTCGGACAATCAGTTGATTCAACCTGCAATGTCCTTACCAAACGGGGTAAGTGTCGCGAAGTGGTTTTTGTTATAGCAGTGTCCCCACCGAGAAACGAATCCAGAACCTTCGAATCGAAAAAAATAAGATGCTTACTATATCTGTAGTAAATCTGGCTCATTGCAGTGGAAAGTCAGAGGGACATACAAAAAAAAACCGGTCAGGTGCAAGTCGGACTCGCGCGCATAGGGTTTCTATACATTTTTAGAAGAAATAAAGTCCATTTTTAGGACCGCAAAACAAAATTTTTAGTCATTCTTCATCATAAATTGAAAAATAAGATTTTAAAAAAGATGACAACATCTATTTTTGAATGAACAAGTGAAGCCCTTTCATATGATACCCAACTTGATTTAAAATTTTGACTCCCCCCCCGCCCATTTGGCCCCCTTTAGAATAATAATAATATATTTTTAAAATTGTTTCATTTACAATAAAATTGGCCATAAACCTATTTCAAATTTCAAGTGTTTGCTGAGATATACATGTGTGACAGACAGACGAAGTCGCACCATAAGGGTTCCGTTTTTACCATTTTGGTTCGAAACCCTAAAAAGCTCTTGATCGTGAGACGAACGCTGCGCTAGATCCACTAGAGACTACAATAAAATCTCTTTTAAAAACTAATAAGTACTTAAACTTTTCTAGAGTTTCTAGACTAGAGTTCTCGAATGGCCATTATAAAAATAAACTAGCTAATACCGCGACTCTACCTGGAAGTGGAGTTCAATTTCTCGGCTCATTACACACCGCTCCATTCGCCATTTTTATTTTCTGCTGAACTTTAAAGATGCGGCTGCACTACACTCGTTTGTTATTATATTCTTTACTAGCTGTTGCCCGCGACTCCGTCCGCGTGGGGTTCAGAAAAAGTAGCTAATGACTTTTCCCATGGTTCAAACTATCTTCGTACCAAGTTTTTATCACAATCGGTTTATCGGATTAGTTATAAAAGCGTAACAGACAGACAGACAGTGCAGTTCTCGCCTTAATATTATTAGGTATACAGAGTACCGAAAATACGGATTTTTGTAAATTAAACACCTCTTGTTTACGTGTGGACTGTTAGGTCGCCCACTATCCTCGTAAGTGTAAAATCATAGACGAATTCCACGCGGAGTAACTATGATACGGGTTTCGTTATTTCTTATATACAAAACAAAGTCTAACTAAATCTGAGGCTCAGTCACTTTAGCTTCTGTGGCTACTGAAAAAAGAGCGGTACAAAGTCTAACGTGTTTAGCTTCACATGCTTTTAACTCTACATGTACCTACATACAAAACTGTTGGACTTCACTTCCCTACAATCCTTGTAACTTATCTCTCCCCTTAAAAGACAATTCCAAAAAAAAAATATTCACTTCTCTCTTTATTTTTTGAAGTATTTCGTTTATAAGTTCCTACTTCCTAAGTTTTCAAAACTTTAGAACTTTCATAATTTTTTTTACATTTGTTGCACCGCCATGCCGAAACAGGGTTTTTTTTATTATTATTTTTACAATAAAACGAAATCTAGATTTTACCAATCTTTAGCTGTACCCACGATTTTTACACAAACAACTGGACCGGATCAAACGGAATTTTCAACAACGTTGCTTTCTTCCGTACAAAATTATAAGCTTTGTTTGATTTCAGCTCGGTTTCACAGCTTGAAACTTTGAACTCGCCTATTATCTGTTTGAATGAACCGATTGCAATAAAAAAAAATCAAATATTGCACGAAAGTAACCCAAATACGTTATTGAAAACCCTGTTTAAGTCGTTCAAGTTGTTGCGAGTTCTTGGTTCTGCAGCTTGAAAATTTGCGTATCTTCTGTCAGAGTGAACCTTTCGCAATGAAACTAAGCTTATTTATTGCACAGGAGTAAGTCAAACGCGTTATTGAAAGCCACGTTTGAATCTGCTTAAAAGTTTTTGAATTATTCGCGGTTTCGCTTGAAACTTTGCGTAACTTATATCTGAGTGAACCGTTTTTAACTAACCTAAGCTCATATGTTGCACGGAAGTACCTAATCCAAGCATGTCATGGAAATGCCAGTTGGAGTCGGTACAGTAATTTGTGAGCTATTGGCGCCGCCTATTGAAACATCGGGCATTTTCTGTCTGAGTGAACCGTTTTCAATGAAAGTAAGCTAATACATTGCAAAAAATTAAGCTAAACACGTTATTGAAAACCCCGTTTAAATCCGTTTAGTAGTTTGTGAGTGATTGGTGCCGCCGCTTGAAACTTAGTGTATTTTGTGTCTGAGTGAACCGTTTGCAATAAAACTAAGCATACATGTTGCATGGAGTAAGCCAAGTACGTTTCTTAAAACCTCGTTTTAATCGGTTCAGTTGTTTGTGAGATATTGGCGCCTCCGCTGGAAATTTTGCGCACCTGTCTGAGTGAGCCGTTTTCAATGAAAGTAAGCTAATATGTTGCAAAGAAGTAATCTTGACAGTTTATTGAAAACCCCGTTTGAATCCGTTCAATAGTTTGTGAGTTATTTGCGCCGCCGCATGAAACTTAGCGTACCTTCTGTCTGAGTGAACCGTTTGGAATGAAACTAAACTTTTATGTTGCACAAAAGTAAGCCAAGCTCGTAATTGAAAACTCAGTTTGAATCGGTTTGTGAGTTATTATCGTACAGGCAATTTGATATTTTACATTAGTGTAGCTTCTGATTGAGTGAACCGATTTGAATGAAACATAGCCTATATGTTGCTCAGAGCTAAGCTTAATCTATCTGCGAAAACTGCGCGAAAATCCGTTCAGTAGTTTCGGAGTTTATCGAAAACATACAGACAGACCGACAGACAGACAAAAAATTCAAAAAAAATATATTTGTGTTCTATTAGTCGTTTCTTATCGCCCACACTCATTTTTTGATAAAATCATCAAAAGTACAGACACGCGGTTTCTACTCTTTTATTATATGTATAGATAGTAACTTGACATTTCGGATGATGAACCTAGTACCAAATGTATTATGTTATTAAAGATGATATTCATCATCATCATCATTATCAGCCGAAAGACATCCACTGCTGGACATTAGGCCACCCCAAAGATCTCCATGACGACCGGTCCTGCGCTGCTCGCATCCATCGGCTTCTCGCGACCTTGAACAGATCGTCGGTCCACCTTGTGGTGGGCCTGCTAACGCTTCGTCTCCCGGTACGTGGTCGCCACTCTAGAACTCTCACGCCCCATCGGCCATCGGTTCTTCTTGCGATGTGCCCTGACCACTGCCACTTCAGTTTAGCGATTCTCAGAGCTATGTCAGTTACTTTAGTTCTTCTGCGCGGATTTCCTCATTTTTCTTTCTTCTCCCAGAAATGAGGAGAAGATGATATAACACCTTCAAAATCACCGGGACGAAAGCTGTCAAATGCCTGGATCATAAGGTATGACGTCATCAATTTTTTGTATGGGATTTCAATTTTTAATAGTATATCAAATGAAAGGACTTTAGGAGCTGATTCTGAAAATATACTACATTATCACTATTGAGCATCTGGTTATCTTAAAATCAAAGAAACATTTTCGATGCATACCAAGTTTAAGCTCCTCCAAGGAAAAAACAGCTAAATATTTTTTTTGTAAAATATACGTCCAATGACTCGCTATATCCTCATTAATAAATTGTTTGAAAGCAATTTTGAAAATATATCGTTTGCTCATATCAAACATCAGAAAAGCGACTTTGAAAATTTTTGTGTAGGACCATTTTTAGGGTTCCGTACCTCAAAAGAAAAAAACGGATCCCTTATAGGATCACTTTGTTGTCCGTCTGTCTGTCTGTCTGTCTGTCAAGACCCTTTATCTCACGAACGGGTAAAGGTATCAGGCTTAAATTAATACCATACTTTAGAATCCATTTACTACACAAGATCTGAAAATTTCAATTTTTTACAACGACGCAATCATTTATGTTTATCAGCGTTTTATGTCCTCATCTCCATACATTTATGCAAAAAAGCAAAACCTACAGGGTACTTCCCGTTGACCTAAAATTATGAAATTTGGCAAGAAGCTAGGTCTCACAGTACAACTAATGGGAAAAGACTGAAATCATTAAATATTACAACTTTTCTCACAACTAATTGGAACCAATTGTGGTGAGCTCCTGTTTCAAGAACATTCATATAAGAGAGGGGTCAAGTTGGATGGTCGCGGAGGCGATTTTTGTTTTAGTTCTATTTTAAAAACGGTAACAGTTACAAACTTGAAAATTGGTGTATTTATAGTACATAAGCTATAAAATAACAACAAATAATAAAATTTGGTCAAGCGCGTGTCGGACTCAAAAAATCTAGCACATTAAATTACTGAAATTTCAACTAATACAATTATGATTATGTGGTGTTACGGAACCCTCGGTGCGCGAGTCCGACTCGCACTTGGCCGGTTTTTTTTATCGCAAACCTTATCCTATTCATCTAGTTTCGGGTTCAATATTTTCAATATTGTTTTCTTAAAATTTATTAATGAGGATATAGCAAGTCATTTTACAAAAAAATATTCAGCCGTTTTTTCCCTGGAGGAGCTCAAACTTGGTGGGTTTCGAAAATGTTTCTTTGATTTTACGATAACCAGATGCTCAAATGTGATTATGTAGTGCCCTAATGTGTCTCGGTTCTTAATCATCATCGATGATTAAGAACCGAGTGGTGAAGTATTCAAAATAACCCTATCAAATTAATAGAACGACGCCTTCATTGCATTTACAAAGATAATATGATTATGTAATTTGTTGTGACTCACACATCCCTTTGTGACGAATATTTTTTTTAATCCTAATTCTTTAACCCTTATTATCCCGAGCTCCCTACCCTGCATTATCTTGTCCCTACCCTTTTTTTCCAGTAATTGTGATTTTTTTCAGCATTGTGTCTTCTAACAGATGTTATGACTTTAATTGTTCCTTCCCTTTTAAGCACTTGTTTTATTACACGGCCCAAGTGCCAAAGTTCCTCTTTGTAGCACGTTAATATTTAACGTTTTTCTTTTTAAATAAAGGTGCCAAGGATAGAAATAATTTTTAAATTAATTTTGTTGTGAAGCGGGTTTGTAGGATTCCCTACGTAAAGGGGGCATTGGTGCCTCAAAGACATCACTAAAAGCAGAGACATCAATAAAAGATAATCTTGTATTTTATTAAGTCTCTAAAAACGGAATCCTTATGGTGCGACGTCGTCTGTCTGTCTGTCACACCTGTATATCTCAGCAACCATGCTATCGACTTGAAATTTGGAATAATATGAATATGATTGTCCAACTTGGGTAATTGCAAATAAAAGATGATCACTTACCGTGTCAACATAAGAAACAAGAATCAACTTGCTTCTCATGTCAGCCGTGTTCATAAAATTAGTAAAACTTATCCTACCCACTGATATTGAAAGTTAACCGTTAGATAAATTCAAAACTGTTATCAAGCAAAAATAATATAAGAATGGTTATTATAAAATATCAGATTATCTAGAAGAGAAAAATCCATGGGATTAGGCTACGGTTCTAACAGTGCCATCTATAAAAAAAAATATTTTTTATTATTATTGTAAAGGCGGCCTGATTAGGGGGGGGGGGTAGCAAAATTTCAAAGTATCGTTGACCAGTTACTTTTGTTTATTATGAAAGAGCAATCGGTCCTGCAAACTTTAAGGTTTAGGTTACTCCCTGTCATGTGTGCACGCGCCCTTAAATATATCGCGTATGCAAGGGCCCTTATCGAAATGTCATCTCGGTTTCCCGCTATCTTTGTAGAACATTACATGAATATTGTAAATTGGTTTTAATTAATAAATACAGTTGATTAACAGTAATAGTTTAATTAGATGGTGCCGAAACCCGATGTTTCACAATGACAAACGACAATCCACCGCCGGAAGAGCCTGTGAACAATGTAAAACCACCTAAATATTTTGTGATCTCAAGCACAACAGAAAATGTTGCTGTGGCTTGGAAACTGTGGTTACAACAATGGGAGTGGCACGCAACGGCTGTAAGCATGGAAAAGAAGAAACCGGAGGTGCAAGTGGCGATTTTCATGACGAGTATTGGTCCAGATGCTACAGTCATCTACAACACATTCAATCTATCAGAAGCGAAACAAAAGTGCATGAAAACGATTAAACAAAAATTCACGGCATACTTCACACCAAAAATTAACGAAACTTACGAAAGGTACATGTTTAACCTAATATCTCAAAAAGAGGAACAGCCATTTGATGAGTTTATAACTAACCTCAAAAGTCTAGTAAAAAATTGTAGCTATGGCACGTTGGAGGATAGTATTATAAGAGACCGGGTGGTTATTGGAATAAAAAGTGACGCCACCAGAGAAAGACTGCTTGGAGAATCTGAGTTAACACTGCAAAAAACTGTTGACATTTGCCATTTGGCAGAGCAAGTTAAGAAGCAGGTTGATACAATGAAGCTAAACGAAGCAGCTGCAGTGGACGCGGTGAACTGGAACAGAAAAAACAGTACATATAAAAACACACAAAACCAAAAAGAAGAAGAAGAAGAAGAAGAAGAAAAATTTCACTGCGGCAGGTGTGAAAGTATGTAGAATATGTAACAGAAGAAACCATTTCACTAAGTGCTGTAAAACTAAAAAAGTAGAAGTCGTTAATCAAGAAAGTGATGATGATGGCAATGAAAGTAGTTCATCTTTCTTCGTCTTTTCTGTGAGTGATGATGTGGATACAAATGATTGGTACCAAAAAGCACACTTACCTCGAGAAACCATAGTAAATTTTAAACTAGATTCAGGAAGCCAGTGCAATGTAATAAGCAAGAAGATAGCTGAAAAAATAAGAGCTACAATAAAACCTTGCACTACTAAGTATTTAACTTCATTTTCAAACCACAAAATTTCAGTCCTAGGAGAGGCTAAAATAGAAACCAAAATCAAAAATATCACAAAAGAAATAAAATAGTCGACAAAGATAACTCATTAAAAATTGCTAAAGTTAGCCCTATCTTTAAATCAGGTTCTAAAACAGATCCAGGAAATTATAGGCCCATTTCAGTTCTTCCCGTTTTATCAAAAATATTAGAAAAGATCATGCACAAACGCTTAGAGCAATATTTAGAACCAATTAACTTCATTTCAGATCGGCAATTTGGATTTAGACCTAAGAGTAATGAAATGAAATGAAATGAAATGAAATGAAATGAAATGAAATGAAATGAAATGGTTTTATTTGCTATAGATATGGTAACATGTAGATGAAGGGTACAATATGTAGAGTGCCATATATCTAGCCTATATTTTGGCATGCAAATTTCTTTAAAATTAGTTATATTCAAAATAAGATTACAAATTCATTAAATCTACCAGTCAAAAATATAATAATTAAGCGTGAAATAATCTCAATAATGTCATAAAAGTTGTAAATTGTCAAATATTATTATGCCATAAAAATTATAAAATAAGATTTTGAACATGTTCCAGGTATTCTCTAACCGAATAGAAGCATTTCGATATCAACCATTGTCTGAGCTGGGATTGAAATCCTCGTAACGGCAAGTTTTTTAGTTCCATTGGTAAATGATTATAGATCCTAACTGACATTGCGTAACAGTTTAAACTACATATATTATATCTAAGACTTGGAAGCACCAATCTGTTAGGGTACCTTGTATTAAAACCACAAATATCCTTATTTATCTGAAACAGTCTCGGGTGTAGTTTAACAAAATAACATACCTCATATATATAGAGGCATGGTACAGATAACAACTGTAATCTTTGAAACAAAGGCTTACATGGGGTGATGGGACCAACATCACAGATAGCACGAACACATTTCTTTTGAGCGATGAATGCCCTATTTATCTCGACTGAATTTCCCCAGATTAGTATGCCGTACCTGAGATTGGATGCTACATAGGCATGATATGCCTGAACAGCAGTATCTAAATTGCTTATTTTCACTAGTTTCCAAAGTGCATAGACAAACCTATTAATTTTTTTGCAAATTTTTTCTATATGTGATTTCCAGTTACAATGTTCGTCTAAATTTAACCCTAAGAATACTGTTTTTTCTACTTCGTTAATTGTTTTATCCTCATATCGTATATCAAGAGCTAGTTTTTTTGCTTTGTAATTATGGAATTGAATATAATTCGTCTTACTGCAGATTATTTGTCTTTAACCAATGTGCAACAGATTTGATTGTGTTATTAATTTCAGAATTATATTCATTAGTGTCATTATTTTTACTAGTAATTATCACAGAAACATCATCTGCATAAAGCACACAAGGATGCTTTGTGGCTAAAGGGAGATCATTCACATACAGAAGGAACAATAGTGGGCCCAGGATGCTTCCCTGAGGAACCCCAAACTGATTGACTAGCTTGGTAGAGTGTGCAAGTTCTTCTACATTGTTTAGACCTATTCGAGATATTTGAGTCAATTGATTTCTCCCTGTTAGATAACTACGTATCCAATCTCGCACTCGGCCACGCAACCCATACACTTCACATTTTTATAAAAGCAACTCGTGGGAAACATAGTCGAAAGCACGGCTCATATCAAAGAACACTGCTGTTCATTGATACTGCGAGTGATCCTATCCACGAGAGAGAAAGCTGCTAAAGTAGTTGACTTACCCTTCTGAAAGCCATTTTGTTCCGGTCTAAGAATGCTATATTTATTAATGAAAGATGTGATTCTGTAGTGAACTAATTTTTCTATTAATTTAGAGAAGATAGGAATCAACGCGATGGGTCTATAGTTATTAGGATTCGTTTTCTCTCCTTTCTTATAAATTGGTTTTATGATAGTTGTTTTCAGTGCCTCTGGAAAAACGCCTTCAAAGAATGATAGGTTTACTATATGGCTTAGCACAGGTGATATTGAAGCATCCGATAACTTAATCAACTTAGTGGGGATAAGGTCATTTTTTTTTTTTTTTTTTTTTTATTAGGTTCACAAACCGAATGTTACACACCTACAACTAGAATTCTGATAAAAACATAAGTTAATGATATTTGTGTACATTCTCAAATAGTGAACACAGCATTCACAAGGGATAAACAAAATATCCGGTAGTTTTAATTTAAGTTATGTTAAATTAGGTTAGAAGTAAGAAGTTAGATTACAACTACGTTAAACTAAGTATTAATTAAAATTTGGTAATAACCAAATTACTAAGTACCTACAGATGGCGTGTTGTTCAGAAGTTTTACCATTTTTGAGACTTCGCGGGCATCCGTCGGCATTAAAAACATAGTAGAGTTGACTTTTTGAATTGGATATTCATATTCACCCTCGGTGAAACAATTGCTTGTCAGGTCAATAAAGTACTTATTCAAAGAGTTAGCTATGTCAACTGGATCTGTTATAGTTTCATCGTTATAAATAATACTGTCAATATTTTGTTTTGGCTGCTTAGTTGTCATATTGTCATTTATAAGAGACCAAGTGGCTTTACATAGGTTCTTGGCAGATTTTATAAACTTTACATTACTGAGTTTTTGTGCTTTAAAAATACACTTTTTAAAACACCTATTGTACTGTAAATACGCTTTCTTATGCTTACTTCGACGTTTTTTATAGTATAAAAACCTAAGCTTACGCTTTGTTTCAGATGCAATCCTTATTCCTTTTGTAAGCCAAGGTAGCTTTTTTGGCTTTCTGTGACATTTTTTCTTTATAACGGGAAAGCAGAGATTAAAAAATAAAGTAAAAATTTCATGAAATTTGTAAAAAGCCTGGTTAGTATCTGTTTCATTGTAAATTTCCTCCCACGACAGATTACTTATTGCATCAATAAATTTATTTTGATTTTCTTCACTAAAGTCTCTTACATATATATACCAGAACTTCCGTATGTTCGGCTTATCTTGAACACGAATTTCTAAGATCTGTGTTGTGTTGTGATCAGACAGTCCTAATGGTAGCAATTTCCCTAACGCGTCAGGTATGTTGCTTATTATATGATCTAAACAGGCTTTTAACCTGGTGGGCTCTTTTATATGCATAAAGTAGTTGTGACTTAATAGTAACTCAAGATAAATAGTCCTAGCTTTTGATTCTTTTAAATAGTCTATATTAAAGTCACCCAAAATAACAATTTTCTTTTTAGTTTTCTTTTTTAGCCTATACATTAGCATTTGTAATCTGTCTAAAAATTCATGCGGGCTAGAATTTGGAGTCCTGTACACACATATTATTATAGCTTTCATAACAGGAATCTCTATTGCGGATGACTCAAAATTATTATCAGAATTCAAGTCTTTGCATACTGAGATCGCCTTAAACTCAATATGATCTCTACATAAGATACAGGATCCACCTCTGCGCTTTCCTGACTTTCTACAGTACCAGTCAGCCAATTGAAATCCCTTTATACGAATATTAGTTTCAGAACCGGCCTTAACAAATGTTTCCGTTAGACAAATAACGTCTATTTTGTTACCGAGCTTCGCAATTTCAATATCTAATAAATCTTTTTTACTAAGAAAACCAGCTATGTTTTGATGAAGTATTCGCAGTGTTGCTTTATTTGACACGAAAAAGAGAATTGCTAGCTATTACGGAATTTTTTTGTTTTGAAGTTTTATTGTAGGTTTCTAATTTTGATGGGTAATAGTCTGTTATTTTATTTTTTGTCTTTCGTGATACGGGTTTGGCAACGGAACTTTCTTCTGGGATTGTGTGATTATGCAAGCCTTTGTTTCCATCATCACAGTTATACACGAAATTTGTAATGAATTTTGATATTAATTCATGCAGGTCACGAAAAATTATTTTCATGCCCTTAAAGTTGACTGCTCCAAATCGAGAATCAAACATGTTTAAAGAGTATTCTAAGTTTTTGTTCGAGTCAAGAATATAAATGTAATTATAGGCTAAATTACTAATGTCTAATATTTGGTTAAATGCTTCTATTCGCCTATTAAATAATTCTGAATAAACTCTTAATTTAAAAGTAGGGACACAAACTATGATATTGGTGTGCTGAACCTTTGATAATGAAAGTCTAATTAGTTCTACAAGCTCTTCATAATTTTTTGAGGTTTGAAAGTCTGACTCTCCTATAAATAAAATGCAAAAATCGTTCATGTTGAAATGCTCAAATTTCTTGTCTATTCCACTTAGTAATTCATTTACACCGCCATCTGGGGTGCAATAGTGACAAATCTCAAAGTCTTTAAAAGTTGACTCAGAAAGTTTTAGGATTGAGTTTCTCTTTTTGCTGCTCAGAATACAAATCTTGCGTCTAGTTTTGTTCGAAATTGGCTTTTCACATTGGCGCCTGCTATTTATGTTTGTTTCAATTTTTTTTTTGGTTGAGGGTCTAATAAAGGTAAATCTTTTGTACTTTGAGAGAATACAGATTTATTTTCTAATCTTGGGGTCGATTTTGATGCTCTTACATTTTTCAATAGGCATTTTTTCGGCGATTTACAGATTTCTTGCAAATGTTTGACCTTTTTTTCATACTCTGATACTTTAGCTTGAAGTTTGTAATTATCTGATAGCAATATTTCTATCTGTTGATCTGCACTTTCCAATCTTCTTCGTAAGCTGTTATTTTCGGTAATAAGTTCATCAATAACTGAGTTATTATTTATTATATTATTTGGGCAGCTTCTGATTAACGTATCTCCTTGATTGGAATCAGAGCAGTATGAGAATGACTTAGTGGATAGATTCTGTATGTCTTCAGTATCTTCACAAGTTGTGTTGTGTCGTTTTGGCTTATTATATAATACTTTGGCTGCAAGTCAATACTTGATAACTAACATCAAACATAACATTGACATCAAAAATGTTGTCTTAGGCGTCTTCATTGACCTAAGAAAGGCGTTTGATACGGTGAGTCATAGGTTGCTGTTGAAAAAGTTGGAGGCGGTGGGTATAAAAGGCAATGCACTTAAAATGTTAGAATCTTATCTCACAGATAGACAACAAGTAGTAAAGATTGCTGACTATCAAAGTACTACTCTTTCAGTAACCTACGGTGTCCCACAAGGGTCCATACTCGGACCTTTGCTCTTTTTGATTTATGTCAACGATATACAACATTTAGGCCTACATGGGCACCTAACTCTTTATGCAGATGACACATGTTTATTTTACTTTGGGTCTACAATTACACAAATCATCTCAAATGCTCAGAAAGATCTTGACATACTTTTCTCCTGGCTACAGATAAACCTTTTGACAATCAATATTTCCAAAACTTCACACATAATATTTAAAGCTAAAAATAAACAAATTCCTTGTTATGAACCTTTGCTCATTGACAACACACCCATACAACTTAAAACCTGTGGAAAATATCTTGGACTGCAACTAGATAATCACTTAAATTGGCATGTGCATTTAGACAAAATGAAAAAGAAACTAACGTCATTAATGGGAACGCTTCGTGGAATAGTACGGTGTATTCCTCGTAGAATAAGACTTAATATATACAACTCTCTGGTAAAATCGCACTTAACTTACTTAATTGAAATTTGGGGCAGTGCCTCTAAAACAAAACTATCCGAACTACAAAGGGCTCAAAACAAAATAATTAAATTACTCTTTCACTATCCGTATCTCACACGAACCAAAAAAGTTTACAATGATACCAAACTAATGAATATAACACAGCTTTATACTTACTACACTTGCATACTTATCTGGAAAGTTTTACGCAAAACTATACACACATCAATCACACTCACACAAATAAAAAACATAAGTAAACGCTCAACTCGCCGAGCGAGTCACATTGTTTTGCCTAAGATTCGTACAAACTATGGCAAAAGAATGTTTACAATTTGAGGGAGCACAACTATTTAATCGCCTACCGCCACAATTACAAAATATTGACTCCTTCAATATGTTTAAAACTAGCCTAGCCCAAAATGTACTTAAAAGCGAACGATAAAATGTAAATTATAATTTTAAGTTTTTCTCATGTAAGTGACTGTGCGGTGCCGGCCTAAAAAGAATAGTACCGACCCATCTCTTCCCGTGGGTGTCGTAAGAGGCGACTAAGGGAAATGAAATCCAGAGGATGGGCAGCAGCGTCCTTCTGTGTATTATTTCATCTTACTGCGGGCGCCAACCCGTCTGCCAAGCGTGGCGACTATGGTAAAACCCCCTAAGAATCGATGAATCACAACTATAAGCTCCGGCCCCTAGTCCCCGGCGGCCCCGCTATTCCTGGCTCCGGTAGCGGCCATGGTAACGGTGGGGCAGGGGGTGCGAAGAATCCCCGGCAGATGTCGAGCTACCAACAACGACGACCTCTGGCCCTGGCAACTTATAACACGCGCACATTGCGGACCGA
Organism: Athrips mouffetella; assembly: GCA_947532105.1. Classification (NCBI taxonomy): domain Eukaryota; kingdom Metazoa; phylum Arthropoda; class Insecta; order Lepidoptera; family Gelechiidae; genus Athrips; species Athrips mouffetella. Next base: position 2,159,616 of record OX383976.1, on the reverse strand, counting down.
CGAGAAGGTTGCAGAACTCGAAGAAGAATTGAGCAGGTTACACTGGGACATCTTGGGTCTATCTGAAGTCCGAAGAGAGGGGGAGGACTCGATAATCCTAAAATCAGGTAACTTGCTCTATTTCCGGGAGGGCGACCAACTGTCCCAGGGAGGTGTCGGGTTTATGGTCCACAAGTGTCTCGTGAACAACGTGGTCATGATCGAGAGTGTGTCGTCGCGGGTAGCGTACCTTATACTCAGAATCACCAAAAGGTATTCGCTGAAAGTCATACAGGTATACGCCCCCACATCGACACACTCTGATGATGAAGTCGAGGCTATGTATGAGGATATATCTTTTTTTTTTTTTTTTTTTTTATTTGTTACAAAGGTAAGTACATTTTGACAATACTTAGTCTACTCGCCAAACTATTACGTTTGATGGCGAGACCACGCTCTAACACGTTTTTATACCTACCTTAAAAAGAAAATAATAACTAATATTTATACAAATAAAAAGTGAATATACATATATAATAAGTGTAAAATTCATTAAGTAAATACAGTTGTTTCCGTTATGTATGTATATATAATTTGTACAGTCAAATGCAGGTCAAGCCTTACATTTTGACAGTTGTATTATTTATTTATATTTATTTCATTTGCAGAAGAAACTGTGTAAAGTTCGACCTGCTCCCGACCGTACCATCGTTCTCAATTACATTAAGCAAGATCCTGTTTAGTATCGCTGACACCGAGCAGCGATGCTCTCAGTCTAGATTTTAACATACTTATAGTTTTAAATTTAGGTTCTTGTCTTAATAAATCTATTCCGTTAAATATCTTTGGGACTAGAAACTTTGTTGACCTCTCTCCATAATAATTTATTGTTTTTGGTTTTGTCAGTCTACCCTGTCTTACACTTCGAGTGTTGTATTTGTTTGCAACTTTTGTTTTGAATTCTTCATTATAATAATGTTCTATACCTATGAGATATCGAAGTTTTTTATCTACTGGCAAGATTTTACAAATTTTGAACAGTTTCTCGTAGTCGTGATTGCATAATTTTTTTACATTTTTTGTGACTAAATGTTTAACTAGCCTAGTCTGTATTTTTTTAATTTCGTTAATATAAGTATGAAAAGTACGCCCATACGCAATAAAACCGTAGCTTAACAGGGAATCTGCCAATGCATAATACACTAAGCGCATCGTGCGCTTGCTAAGTATCCGATTAAGGTGATAAAATTTTCCCAGTACTGACCTTAGTCTGTTACAAACATCAAATGTATGCGCCTTCCAATTAAAATGCCTATCAATAGTCAATCCTAGATATTTATAATTTTCTACTATTTGAAGTTTCGTACAATTGCAACCCGTTTTGTTATTATGTAGACATTCATAACTATGACCAATTATATTAAGGTAATTTTTGTCTTCTTGTTTAGCGCGCTGATTATATGGCGAGTGTATATGCATGCATTTAGTTTTGGACAAGTTTATTATGATGCCATTGTCGTGGGCCCATTTTGTGACATTATCAAAATCTTCCTGAATATATGTCTGGACCTGACATATTTCTTTTGATGCATATACTAAACACATGTCATCTGCATACATATACACTCGACATTTGCTAATCACATTTGACACACTGTTGACATGCATCAAATACCCTATCGGGCCAAAAACTGAACCGGTCGGCAAACCAAGATCAACGACAGCCTCCTCTCCCGTTTCGCCATTTATTACAGTGCGAATTTTTCTGTTGCTTAGGTAATTTCGGAACCAACTGTTTATTGGCCCCCGTACACCGCACTCTTCCATTGCCTGTAACAAGATGTCGTGGTCGAGCGTGTCGAACGCTTTTTTATAATCAATAAAAAGCGCAATCAGCTGTTTCCCGGAGTTGAGACTGTCGTTCACGTAGTCGGCAAACCGCATCAGCGCAGAGGTCGTACTGCGTCCCTTTCTGAAACCGTGCTGATCATTCGATAATATTTTGTGTTGCTCCAAAAACCCACTAATTTGTCTCATAATTAATTTTTCTATAATTTTGTCTATAATGGACAATATTGCTATAGGCCTATAGTTTATGTATTCTTGATGGTTCCCTGACTTATATATAGGACGTATTATTGCTTCCTTTAGTTGATCGGGATAAACATGGTTTTCTATGCACAAATTTATTAACTTTGCAATAATGGAGCTTAACGATTTTTTTAAATGCTTTATGTCAATTATTCTTATACCATCTGTACCTGGAGATTTTTCCTTTGATAAACTAGTTATTACTTTTTCTACATCCAACGAACTGACCTTTACATACCTAAAACTCACTTCACTCTCTTTTACATAACTACTCCTAACCAAAAATTTTGTGTTACACACATGCTTGATGTTTTTAATTTCTTGTGTGAATGTTCTCGTAAAGTTTGTGCAAATATTTACAACACTTTCTTTCTTACCTAAATATTTTATTATTACCTCATCTACGTTATTTTTTGTTCGACCTAACCAATTATTAATTTTCTCCCATATTTTCCTATAATCTCCCTTACAGTCCTGTATTTCCATCCGTCTATATTTATTCTTAGCTTGATTTATCATTTTGTTAACCTTATTTCTAAAACGGGTATATTCTAAACGCTTATTCATATTTTGCGGTGTGGCTTTCCAGATTCTAAACAAATAATTTCTTCGCTGTAACATAATATAAAGATTCTTGTCAATCCACGGTTGAGTAACTCGTTTACCGTGTGACGTCACTAGTATAGTACTTTCTTTATAAATGCTATGAAAAGCTGTACACATTGTTTGATATAACAGTAGAGGACAGGTAATTAAAAGTAAATTCGCCCAATCGTAGGCTTCCAGTCTCGGTGTCACTAATTTATCACTAAGAACTTTCCTAACAGATTTAGTTTTGTTTACGTTCTCCGCTCGCGCACTTCCAGTTAAGTTCATTGATAAGCCAACCGCGTGGTGATCGGAGATATACGTCTCGAGAAGGAAGGATGACACATTCTCGCCGCGTCCCGCTCGTACCCATGCGTGGTCTATACATGACGTCTCAACCTTTCCATCTACAATCGCCTCGCGTGTAACTTCTGTACTCGGAATCATACTTTGTAGGCCGTGACTGCACAGGGTGTTTTTGTACAACGTTGTTGCAGGATTTATAATATTATGTAGTGTGTCAATGTTTGTGCCAATGTATCTAAAGCCATACATACGCCTAAGACCCACTATACCGTTGTCATGGGGGACTTCAACGCGAAATTAGGCAAGCGAGGCGATGGTGAGCTGAGGGTGGGGCAATTTGGTGTTGGATATCGGAATTCCAGAGGCCACATGTTAGCCGACTTTTTGGAGAAAGAAGGACTCTTTATGATGAATTCCTTCTTCAAAAAGTCGGAAAGCCGAAAATGGACCTGGATCAGTCCCGATGGTGCTACAAAAAATGAGATTGACTTTATCATGTCGACGAAGAAGCAAATATTCAATGATGTCTCTGTGATCAATGCGGTTAAAACCGGAAGCGATCACCGGTTGGTAAGAGGCACATTGAATATCAACGTAAAGCTGGAAAGAACTCGACTGATGAAGTCTACGCTCCGACCAGTACCCACCAATATCCAAAACCCCGACGGCTTTCAGCTCGAACTGCAAAACCGCTTTGAATGCCTTGGTGAATGCGTAGATGTGGACGACTACAATAACGGGTTCGTGGAAACTGTCCATACAATTGGGTCAAAGTACTTTAGACCCCACCGTACTAAAAGAACCAAAAAGTTCTCTGACCATACCCTCAAGCTAATGGAAGAAAGACGCGAAATGGTTCTGCAGTCTCCGGAAGATGCTTCTCAATATCGGCGGCTCAATAAACAGATCTCTAAGTCTCTGACTCGCGACCTTCGGCTATTTAATACTAACCATATTAAAGAAGCGATTGAGCGGAACAAAGGCTCCAAAGTGTTCGCAAGAGATCTGTCTATTGGACAGAGCCAGTTGACGAGGCTGAAGACCGAGGATGGCAGAACCGTATCGTCCAAGCCTGAGCTACTGAGGGAAGTCGAGAAGTTCTATGGGCAGTTATACACATCAACCGGCCCACCCGTTAGCAGTCTGGCCAACGATCCAAGAGCTAGACTTACCCGACACCATACCGAAGATATCCCGGACGTCAGCTTGTACGAGATTAGAATGGCTCTCAGACAGCTTAGAAACAACAAGGCACCCGGGCACGATGGAATTACGGCTGAGCTTCTGAAAGCAGGCGGAAGGCCAGTGCTTAAAGCTCTTCAGAAGCTGTTTAATTCTGTCATACTCGAAGGGAAAACGCCACAGGCATGGCACAGAAGTGTGGTGGTACTCTTCTTCAAAAAGGGTGATAAGACCCTGCTGAAGAATTACAGACCCATCTCACTTCTGAGCCATGTCTATAAGCTGTTCTCGAGAGTCATTACGAACCGTCTCGCGCGCAGGCTCGACGACTTCCAGCCTCCCGAACAAGCCGGTTTTCGTAAAGGCTTCAGTACCATAGACCACATACATACGCTACGGCAAGTTATACAGAAGACCGAAGAGTATAACCAGCCACTTTGCCTAGCGTTTGTGGACTATGAGAAGGCCTTCGATTCGATCGAGACGTGGGCCGTGCTACGATCTCTCCAGAGGTGCCAAGTCGACTATCGGTACATTGAAGTGTTGAAGGACCTGTACAAAAACGCCACTATGTCAGTTCGTCTTCAGGACCAGGACTCGAAACCTACCCAATTGCAGCGAGGAGTGAGACAGGGAGACGTCATATCTCCTAAACTGTTCACCGCTGCATTGGAAGATGTCTTCAAACTCCTGGACTGGAAAGGACTTGGCATCAACATCAATGGCGAGTACATGACCCACCTTCGATTTGCCGACGATATTGTCGTAATGGCTGAGACCCTGGAAGATCTCAGCACGATGCTCAATAACCTCAGTAGAGTTTCACAACAAGTGGGTCTTAAAATGAACATGGATAAGACGAAAATTATGTCTAACGCCCTTGTTGTACCCACTCCACTCAAAGTTGGAGACTCTACGCTCGAAGTTGTCGATGAGTACGTATACCTGGGACAAACAGTCCAGCTGGGTAAATCCAACTTAGAGAAAGAGGTTACTCGTCGAATCCGACTCGGATGGGCAGCGTTCGGGAAGCTCCGCAATATCTTCACGTCCAAAATACCGCAGTGTCTCAAGACGAAAGTCTTTGACCAGTGTGTGTTGCCAGTGATGACATATGGCACCGAGACGTGGCCGCTCACGATGGGCCTTATCAGAAAGCTCAAAGTCACCCAAAGGGCTATGGAAAGGGCTATGCTCGGAGTCTCTCTGCGCGATCGAATCAGAAATGAGGAGATCCGCAGAAGAACTAAAGTAACTGACATAGCCCTGAGAATCGCTAAACTGAAGTGGCAGTGGGCAGGGCACATCGCAAGAAGAACCGATGGCCGATGGGGCGTGAGGGTTCTAGAGTGGCGACCACGTACCGGAAGACGAAGCGTTGGCAGGCCCCCCACAAGGTGGACCGACGATCTGGTCAAGGTCGCGGGAAGCCGCTGGATGCGAGCAGCGCAGGACCGGTCGTCATGGAGTTCTTTAGGGGAGGCCTATGTCCAGCAGTGGACGTCTTTCGGCTGATATGATGAAGTGACTCAGTTTTAGTCTTAATGAGAATAAATATTCTATAAACCTAAACCTAGATGTCACTCCAATTATGGGAAAGTCCACATGTGTCAAGATGAATCTCATGAAAAGAATAGAAACCTTGTCTAAAGATGATAAAGATCTTTTTGAAGGAATCGGATGTCTGAAACAGTTCAAGTATGATATAGACTTGGTAGATAACCCTATGTTGCCAATTTGTCCAGCAAGAAAAGTGCCACACACATTGCGAGAACAAGTCAAAGAGGAACTGGACAGTATGGTGGCTCAAAAAATAATAAAACCTGTCACTAAGCCTACGCCAGCAGTGTCACCCATGGTAGTAGTAAAGAGAAATGAAAAAAATCGCCTTTGTATTGATCCATCGGCAATAAATAAGAACTTAAAAAGAAGACACTATCCGCTTAACACAGTTGAAGAAATAACAGCAAGGATTAATGGGTCAAAATGGTTTACACTTCTTGACTGTAGACGTGGATTCTGGCAACTGAAAGTGACAAAGAGGACATCTGATTATTTAACAGTCAGCACGCCATTTGGTCGATACTCTTGCCTGAGAATGCCATTCGGACTAGCATCTGCACCAGAAGTATTCCAACAAGTAATGTCCACCTTTCTCGCTGAATTTAAGAATGTTGAAGTCTCCATGGATGATATTTTAGCACACGCAGAAACGAAAGAAGAACGAGAAAAAATTACTCAAAAAGTACTAGTAAAAATTAAAAATTCTGGACTAAAATTGAACAAAGAAAAATGTGTATTCAGTACACAAGAAGTCAAGTTTTTAGGACAAGTGGTCACATACCAAGGTCTGAAACCCGACCCACATAAGCTGGAAATTGTTAGCAAAATCAAGAGACCTGAAAATGTTAAAGAGCTACACAGATTTTTAGGATTGATTACCTACCTGTCCAAATTCATAAAAAACTTGGCAGATATAACATTGCCATTAAGATTACTACTAAAATCTGATGTTGACTGGTATTGGGACATTGACCAGGAGAATGCATTCCTGAAACTCAAAAGGCTGCTGCAAACACCACCTGTTGTTGGTTACTATGATCCGAAAGCACCAATACTACTGTCAGTGGACGCAAGCAGCTACGCCTGTGGTGGAGTTACGATGCAAAATGGAAAACCCATCGCCTATTGCGCTAAATCATTTACCAAAACTGAACAAGGGTACAGTCAGCTGGAAAAAGAAGCCAATGCCATACAAGTTTCTTGGTGAAAAATTCCACTGCTACATATGGGGTTGTAAAGACCTTACCATCGAATCAGATCACAAACCCTTAGAGACTATATTCAAAAAACCACTTACTGAGGCACCGCCCAGATTACAGAGAATGTTTTATCAAATCCTGCCTTATAATCCCAAAATAATATATAAAAAAGGCATCGAAATGTACGTCGCAGACACACTTAGTAGAGACTGCAAAGACCTATTCCTTGTGATGAAGCCGATGAAGTAGAGAACCTTCAAATATGTGTCATACTTCCATTCTCTAAACCGCGTCGTGAAGAGCTAAAACAGATACAGGCAAAGATGAAGAACTGAAAGAACTAAAAAAAATCATTATGAAAGGATGGCCAGACAAAATAGAACAAGTAGAAGAAAATCTGAAAAAATACTGGTATTACAGGGAGACACTCAGTGTGCATGATGATATAATTTTTAAAAATGGAAGAGCACTAGTGCCCAGAAGTATGGTGCCACTAGTACTTAAACATTGTCACCTAAGCCATAAAGGCATACAAGGCACACTTCCCTTAGCAAGAGACAGTGTGTTCTGGTCAAATATGACAAATTACATAACCGATTATGTAAAAAATTGTAAAACATGCAATAAAATTCAAAAAGACAATCCTATGGAGCCGCTAATACTGCAGACTGCCCCAGAACGCCCTAGGAGTATAGTAGCATCAAAAATGCAAAGAAGAAAACTCAGATATCTACCTGGCTTTGTTACATCACAGAAACACTCGTAGAACAGACTTGGGCTCCCCATGCCAAAGGCTCTTGAACAAAAGGACTAAGACATTACTGCCAACAAATGAAAAATTACTGACTCCATCTTTCATAAAGAAAGTAACTGAAAAACAAAATAAACTAAAGGAAAAGGAGAAGAAATATGCAGATCGAGGAAAGAAAGAAAAGAGTTCTCATTAGGAGAAAAAGTATTCCTTAGAAAAAATCACCAAAATTGGGTACAGCCCTCATTATAAAACAAGAAGAAGAAAAGCCAAGATCATACCTAGTGAAAACAGAAGATGGAGGGATTTAAAAAAGAAACAGTTGGCACCTAAAACAGGACAGTACACAGCCGACATCTACACAGTCGCCAAATCCATATACTGCTGGAGCTCCTTCTCTACCACCTGACCATGGTTCAACTGATCTAGGAATTCCTCCTACTGCAAACAACAGTTTAACTTCTCCCATGGGATCTGGACACAATGCACTGGATTCCGGAAATCCTCCAACCGATCCTGAACCTGCAGTAAAAACATCACGAAGCGGCCGTGCCATAATTACGCCAGCAAAATATCGCTAACAAGGGGGATGTCATGTGTGCACGCGCCCTTAAATATATCGCGTATGCAAGGGCCCTTATCGAAATGTCATTCAATTCAATTCAATTCAATTCAATTCTTTATTTCTTAAAACAATTTTTACATTGTATTAGAAAAAGCTTACAACTAATTTAACGCAAGTACAATTACATTTTTAAACTAATAGATAAATTTAACAGATGAGAATGTCAAGTAGGTAAAATTAAAATTTAAAATTATTAATATAAACTAATACCTGTCTTTCATATACTCGTCAATCGTGTAGTAGCATTTTTCCGTCAAAAATATTTTCAATTCTTTTTTAAACATATCTATATTTGTTATAGTTTTTAGGTGCAACGGAAGCTTGTTAAAGAGTCGTACCGTTTGATGTCGGACACTGTGGCAAACTACTCTAAATTTAGGTATTAAAGTAAATGATAGGTCTTTCGTACGGGTAGCATGCCTAGAAATACGCTCCTCTTCGTCTTCAAAACGTTCTGGATTTTTTACAAAGTTAGTAAGTAGTTCGATTAAGTAAAGACATGCCAGGGTTAAAATTTTTTGTTCACGAAAATGTTCTCTAGATGAAGTCCAAGGTGGAATGCAATACATTGTTCGGATTGCTCTTTTTTGAAGAGTGAACGCCTTTCTGAAATTATAATCATAACTTTGTCCCCATATCTTAATACTATATCGTAATCGTGACTCTACAAGGGCATGGTAAACAATTTTAAGCTGTTGTTTTGTCGCTACATCACGTAAACTTCTTATAGCATAACATGCCGAGCTAACTTTATGTTCTATTATCTCCAATTCATCTTGCCAGTTCAGCCTAGAGTCAATTGTCACACCCAAAAATTTTACATTATTTACAACAGGAATAGTTTCGTTGTTCAACTTAAGGTTCCCACGGAGTGACGAAATCCTATACAAACATTGTTTGGTTTTAATTTTTAAACGGTAAGACCAAACTTCACCAAACTTCGTAGACATAATCAAATGCAACATATCTATGCTTATGATTAGTTTTTGTTTGAAAATATTAACCAAAAACAAAGTTAGAGCGAATTGAATTTCAGACAAATTACACGCAAAATACGTGTCACTTGCAGCCAGGTAAAATATACGTAATACACTTTCAATTTAAATGGAAACCAATCGTAAGCATTGATTTGATGGTGTACTTTGAAAATAAACTAAAAAAATATAAATAAATAAAATATTAAGGAAATTAACACGAAATAACCAATTTGGTTCGATAATTAGCTAAATTTCGGCCCGTTCGCTGCAGCTTCTCTCTCGTTAGCGGGGGTGTGCAGGAATAGAGCGGGGTCGGGGGAGGGACGTCTAGCACGGACTGTCTCCGCCTTCAAATTTCTTCCTTATACTTATCAGTGCGTGCAGTGCCTCGTTAGCTCTCCGCGCGACTGCACTTAGCGTATTAATTTTACGTGCCTTTCGATACTGCTGTTTGTGCTTAGTGTTGATTGATTATTATTAACGACGTGGACTGATAATGGAACGGATTTGCATGTGAATTTGGTGTTGTTTTATTTATTGACTTTCACTCGGATTATCGTGTCTATTTATAAAATGGATGGTTTGGGTAAGTAAATAACCATACATTGTTTACTATTAAATTAAAATATAGGTATAATAGTAATAAGTGTGATATTTTTTTGAAAACGTAACGTTATTTTAAACTTGGTGGTTAAAATAATCACAGCATAAGGTTTCTTAATAAGGTCTAAAATTATAAAATATGTCATGCCACAAATGTATTTATCTAATTATTGGTTTTACCAACTTTTTTTAAAGAAAGGAAAACGAACACAATACTTTCAATTTGAATTTTATTAACAGAAGTAAAGAGAAAATCAAGAAAAACAAGATTATGGCCTTCGGCCCGCAGAAAGAAACCAGGACCACGTCGTCGTTTGAAGGAAAATGAGTCTCCTAATAATAGGTATGTGAACAAACCAAGGTATGATTGCCCTAATCGCTTGTTATAATTGTAATTATTTTTTAAATCTTTTAAAATAAGAAATATACCAATTTATGTTATTTATTATGTATTATTGTAATCGCTTACTGAATAATTTTTCACTTTTAGGACAGAAAGGCAAACATCAGGTTTCAATGAATGTGAGTTTCCAGTTGTGTCTTCAAATGGAGCAATCATCTCTGACCCACATATTTTGTTTTACATTGGGTATGATAGATTTAAATAACTTATATTGACGAAATCATTTTCTTTCATCACAAATATTTTTTGGTAGGTTAAAGTTATAAATAAAAACTATTTTTAGGCCTGCTGATGAAGTTTATGAGCCAAAATGAAGGGAAATTGAAAACAAGGCTTTCACTGTTGAACCCGATCTGGCAGAAGGATCAGTCGTTACATTGGCTGAGATACATAACCAGGAGCGACTTTTACTCTATGATAAAAGGTAAATAATTATTATTATTGATCCTTTCACATATTAAAATTACTATATTTATTCTGTTTTGTTGGTTGAGGATGGTTAGTAAACTATTCTAACAATTGGTTTTTAGCTCTAAATCGACTGAAAACCGGGAACACTTCAAAGAATATTCTAAAAAGACAAGAGATATTCAGCTGCAGCAATATGACCAAAAGAAGACAACAACCGATTATGACCCGAAGGGAAGAGATATGGAAGAAGAGGCTTTCACTGTTGAATCCGTTGCAGCTAAAGATCTGGTAAAAGGACGATTCGTAACAACGTCTTAGATTCATCATTAGGAACCTTCTCATATAAGGTAATTTATTATTATTGTTTCTTTCAGATAACTAGGTACTAAAATTTGTAGGACTTATTAATAAATAAATAATACTACCACAGGTTGTATAACAGTTTCTATGAAATGAATAAAACACTATAAATGCAAGAAACACCCGTGCGCAAAGTCATTCGTTTATTTTCTTTTGTTTGATCGTTATCTTTAGCCGTCATTATCGGCTTACCATTGACAATAACGCACACGTTGTTTCTACTCAAAACTAGAACTGCCAGCTGCTTATAACATTATTTTGACCGTCTATTATTCTTGTTTGTAGGTCTAACAACACACCTGTCATTATAGACACGTGACATTACATTACGTGAAAGAGTAACAAACATACATCCATCCATACATGTTTACAAACTTTCGCGTTTAGAATATTAGTAGGATATAATTTTGAAAATTCCTGGGCTTGTTTTATTCTAAAATAGGTAGGGCTTATTTGAACCAACTAATAACATAATCTTACACATTAGGGCCAACGCAGCTGGGGCTGGAGAGAAGTTCAACTCTGCAAATTTAATGTCAGAAGACTTGGACTTTAGCAGGTTTGTTTTTTGTTTTATCATCAAATAATATCACATTCCTATTTATAAAATTTGATAAAAACAATATATTGACAAAATACAAAAATAACCCATTCCTTACCAAAACTGGTGCAAAGTATTTGGAAAGTTACATTACTTTTGTGTAATAGGTACAATGATTTGTTCACAGGAATTCGACAACAAGTACATGTTCAATTTTCTCGTTATTATGTCTGGAAACTGAACAAAACGACAGTGATGAAGAAGCTGACGAGATTTCAAGCCGACGAATATTCAACGTTCAATATTTGTTTGAGCAGATGGCGGCGATTGACCATGCTCCATTCAATACAAAGAGAAAATATTGTTATTTTGTAGTGTGGACTCCCAGCGGTATATTGTATGAAATAGTTGAACGTGACACTAAATTTTGGGTTTGTAATTTAAATAAACTACAATGTTTTTACATGGAGTGCATTTTACCAGAAATTTTAGATCCACGTTTGCCTAGAAAATTACCCATACGAGATAGATCTAGCAAAATAAACAAACTGAGTTAGTCTCTTGTAGATAAGCCTAACGAAGCTGTAGAGCTTGACACAGAAGAGTGAAAAAAATAGGGCACCACTACCTAACAAATAATATGTAGGTCCTAATATTTTGTATTTGTTTTTAGGGTTCCGTACCTCAAAAGAAAAAAACGGAACCCTTATAGGATCACTTTGTTGTCCGTCTGTCTGTCTGTCTGTCTGTCTGTCTGTCTGTCTGTCTGTCTGTCAAGACCCTTTATCTCACGAACGGTTAAAGGTATCAGGTTGAAATTATTACCATATATTAGGATCCATGAACCACACAAGATCTGAAAATTTCAATTTTTTACAACGACGCAATCAAAAGATATGGCATTTTATGTCCTCATCTCCATACATTTATTCAAAAATGAAAAACCTACAGGGTACTTCCCGTTGACCTAAAATTATGAAATTTGGCAAGAAGCTAGGTCTCACAGTACGAATAATGGGAAAAGTCTGAAATCATTAAATATTACAACTTTTCTCACAACTAATGGTAACCAATTGTGGTGAGCTCCCGTTTCAAGAACATTCATATAAGAGAGGGGTCAAGTTGGATGGTTGCTGAGGCGATTTTTGTTTTAGTTCTATTTAAAAACGGGAACACTTACAAACTTGAAAATTGGTATGGTTATAGGGCATAGGCTATAAAATAACAACAAATAATAAAATTTGGTCAAGCGCATGTCGGACTCAAAAAATCTAGCACATTAACTTACTGAAATTTCAACTAATACAATTATGTTTATGTGGTGGTACGGAACCCTCAGTGCGCGAGTCCGACTCGCACTTGGCCGGTTTTTTATAATATTAACTGATTATTATTTATTGTTATTTTACAGTGTAACAAAAAGGGTATACCAACCCTGAAGGATGTAAATCTGCCCATGAAACTGAACAACTAAGGAACATAGGTCGAAATACGAAAAAAAAAATTACCTCCCATAAAAACTGAATCAGCTGATGGCGAATTTTGTATAGGAAGTAAAAAAAAATTTTTCGTATTCCGACCTATGTTCCATAGGGAAAGTTGTTCAGTTTCATAGGCAGATTTACATCCTTCAGGGTTGGTATACCCTTTCTGTTACACCTTGTATAAGGTTAATTTTTTGTTTAAAAGAAGGATGGTTTTTAAATAAGTAGATATAAATAAGAGTTGATTTTTTGATATTATACTGTGATTATTTTATTATTAGTATTTGATAAGAGTGATTTTATTCATAAAAAATAGGTCCTTATATTTTTTAATTGTTTTTATAATATTAACTGATTATTTTATTATTATTTTATAAGGTTAATTTTATGTTTAAAAGAAGGATGGTTTTAAAATAAGTATATAGTACCTATAGACATAAGAGTTGATTTTTTGATATTATTCTGTGATAATTTTTTTTTGTATTCTTTAATTAATTAAGTTGGGCAACCATATTTTAAATCCATTCCAAATTTCAAGTCGACAGCATAAGTGGTTGCTGAGAAATACAGGTGACAGACAGACACAGTCACACGATAAGGGTTCTTTTTTTACTATTTTGGTATCGGAACCATAAAAAGACTGTCATGTTATTGCTTAGAAAGTAATTTTATGTGTAATTTAGAAGAAATAACTAATACGAAAAAAATATTTTTAAAGGTTTTATTATGATTTTGTTAAATTTTTTATTATGATTTACTTCTCGAATAATAAACCAGGATTTTTATCAGTACGACTAAGTCATTATTATTCCTTCACCACCCACCACAAAGTTCATCATTCTTAGAAATAGTTCAGCTGTAGAAAAATACGCCGTTGAAAATGAGCGCATTGCAAGCAAAACAGTACAAAATGATTATAAAGCTTTTTGACTAGTCTGGCCGTTAGCCACCCACCCCGCACGCCGCCGCGCCCTTCAAGGCTCAAAAACTGGTTTCGCGAGACAGTAGCGCGCTCTCGCTCTTTTAGCGCCCGTCGCACTCAGGGTGAGACAGCAACAGAAAAGAGCACTCGGCGCATGATCCCAGCGCGCGATTTCTCGCTCGGTTCGTGGGCCTCTTAATTAGGGGATGTGTTTTGTGTGCATATGTGTTTGCCGTTTCAAAAATAATAACCTTAGTTTTCTGATTATTTAGTATGAGGTTATTGGCAGCGAACCAGGTTGAAAAAACATCTAATATCTTGTTTACCTTAACGCTCAAATTTAAAAGATTGTCAGCAGAAACAATAGCATTGGTGTCATCTGCGAACAAAACTAATCCCACATTTGGCATAGTACTATTTACATAACGCTCAAGATCATTGATGAAGATGACGAATAAAAGGGGTCCTAATATCGAGCCTTGCGGTACTCCACAAACAATTTTTGTGAGCCTAGAGCGATGATTCTGCTCATTGTCTTTTTCAGTAGTCTTTACCTCTACATATTGGTAGCGATTTTGAAGATATGATTGTAGTAGCTTAATACAATTGCCTCTAACTCCGTAGTGAAACAATTTTTTTATTAATATACCATGATCGACCAAATCAAAAGCTGATGTTAAGTCTAGGAACACTCCCGCCGTTTTTTCTTTATTATTTAGTCTCACTATGACGTCATCAAGCAACAGATCTATGGCCTCACTTGTGCCTTTACTTTTTTGGTAACCGAACTGACACTTACTCAGTAATTTGTTGTCATCAAAATGATCAGTGAGCCTATTTTTGATAATTTTTTCAAAAATCTTAGATATAACAGGCAACAACGATATTGGGCGATAATTCTTAATATCATGTTTCGAGCCCTTCTTGTAGACTGGAATCACTCTGGCAATCTTTAACTGTTCGGGAAACAGACAAGCTTCATAGCAGCCATTGAAAAATGTAGCAAGAGGGGCTGCTAATAAATCAATATTGACTTTTATGACGGTAATAGGCATTTCATCGAAACCGTAAGATCTTTTATTGGGCATCCCTTTGACAATCCGAATTATTTCTTTTTCAGTCACTGCCTTCCAGTCCATTCCTTTAGTAATTTTTATAACATTGTCTTCCAAATAAGAAATTGCCTCTGATACATCATTGATTTTTTGCCGATTGCCATTTGAAATATGTGCCGAAAACATGTCCGTCACTAGTTTTCCCTCAGTTATTAATCTGTCATTCTCCTTTATAGCAATAGTTTTCTCTTTGCCGCCTACTTTATTTCTACTCTTATTGACAACTTTCCATATCGCTTTTGACGAAAAGTTAGCAAATCCTAGTTCTTTTTGTGTTGTAATTCTTTTAGCTGTTTTAATAACTTTCCTGTATAATTTTATATATCTGTTTTTATAATTTATTGTGCTCTTGTCAGCGTCCTGTGTGCATATAGGTTGTAGAATACGTTTCATAATCAAATCAAATCAAATCAAATCAAAATCGTTTATTCATTGTTGGATATTAAAATCTCTTAATGACGTCAGCTAAACTACATCGCTTCACAAACAATGTGGCGCCACTGTGGGAAAAAAAAGAAGCGACAATAAAAACCCACGCGCTCTTTTAAATATGTTTGAATGTACAAGGTTGATATACAACATACATAGGTCAGTTTTAATTTTGAATTAGCCTGTTAGAACCGTAGTCTAATCCCATGGATTTTTCATAACACTGGATTTCCTTATTCCTTTGGTAACCCAATTCAAGGAAGATTTAGATTGTCTTAATTTAATTTTTACCGTCTTTTTTGCAAAACTCTGATCAAAAAAAGTGTTCTGGATTTTGAGAAAGCTGTTTATGCCTTCTCGGGACCAATCGTGCTGCTGAATTCTGTGTCTGAAATCGCAATATGCTGACTGACTGAAAATTCGCCTTTGGGTTGTTAATATTTTTTGTGGCTTTCTGTCAACTAAATTTGGTAAATTTATCTGGCCTAACAAGCCCGCATGACCATCTGATAGTCCATTGTGTAGAATTTCAAATTCACCTATAAATTCGTCTGCTAAGTTCGTTATAACATTGTCCAAGCATGTTTGTGATTTACCGTCTACATAAGTAGCATCCAACACCAAGGGTCTAAAGTTGTAACATGTCATAAGCGAAAGAAAATTTTGAGAATATTTATCGTTACTTAGTAAATTAATATTGAAATCACCGCATAATAGACATCTTTTGTCGAAAAAATGCTCCAAAGTTTTCTCAAACTGACATAAAAAGTTATCAAAATTGTTTACTTTTGGATTTCGATATATGCACAAAATATTTAACTCTCGGGCGCAGTCTCTGATACCACATATTTCAAAGTATTCTTGTTTGTAGACAGTCTTGCAAAAAGCTATATTTTGATAACTACAGTTTGGGGCACCTAAAATTAGACTTCCACCTCTCTTCATAGTGGGTCTTATATTGTAAGAGATTATGTCATAGTTAGTTAATCTAAAAATGTCAATATTTTGTTTATTTAAAAAATGTTCAGTTATGCACACAAACTCCGGTTTTTTACAATTTAAGCTTTCAAAATACATATCTAATTCTCGGTTTCCCGCTATCTTTGTAGAACATTACATGAATATTGTAAATTGGTTTTAATTAATAAATATAGTTGATTAACAGTAATAGTTTAATTACACTCCCGAATGATACATGTGCTTCAATACCAAATATTTATTGCACTCCAAAATGGTAGGTATTCTTAAACCTCATTCGCAACGAAATTCAATTTACGAAAAAAAGGGATGATAAAGTAATTAATTAATTCTGTAGTTCTATAATACTTAGTTTTGAGTTTGTCATGTCAGGTTAGAGACAAAAACAATGAATTAATCTATATTTAAGGGTTTTGTTTATTAGATTAAGATTATTTATTCAATGTAGATTCTTTACAGAATACTTATTGAATGTCATGCAGAATACAATTCAAATAGAGCGAGTCTACGCCGTTTCGGATACAGTTATAACAAGCATAGGCTTCTAAGTTGCTTTTTCTTTTCAATTTAAAATTATTTCAACAGTCTTATCCACCATCCACGTCTCTTATCCACGTTTTACTTCAGAGTTAATTAATTATTAGCGGCGACGCATACATCTAATAATAAATAACACGCATAAACTAACTAACCTCCCTACTGGAGAAGAAGGGAATGATCTAAATCCTAAAACGCGGTATCGAAGTTTTAGAAGATTTTTGCATAAGTACGGTTTATCGGTCGACCGTAATCGGGAGCTGACCTTCTCGAGGTTGGCCAGTTGCCAGTAGAGTTACGGCAACTGGCTAACCTTCAGAAGGTCCACTACCGTATAAGGTCGACCGATCAGCCCTATAATATGCGAACTTCTTTGACGGACATTCAGATAAAACTAGATCAATGTTCTGTTCTGGTTAAAAAAACCAGTCAAGTGCGAGTTGGACTCGCGCGCCGAGGGTTCCGATATACCTTTAGTATTTTTGGAAGCAATAAAGTCCATTTTTAGGACCACAAAACTAAATTTCTTTGTAAAGGTTTCTTGCATTTTTCTAAAAAACTGTACAACTTAGAAAGATCGTTTCATTTTTGCTGTAATATTTACATAAACTTCTATCGACTGTAATTAATTCAGATTTTTCCTTTCACAAACTTCGGAGATAAGGGAGGAGGAACGGTATTTTTTTGTCATTTTTCATCATAACTTGAAAACTTAGAGTTGTAAAAAAATTTAAAAATAAATTTTTGAATGTACAAGTAAAGCCCTTTCATATGATATCCCACTCGACCTAGTACCGATAATTTGAAGTTTTGCCCCCCCTATTTGGGCGCCCTTTACATTAATAATCAAAATTTTTTTTTGACTCTTTCACGTGCAATTAAATTGGACAACCATATTCTAAAACTGTTTCAAATTTTAAGTCGATAGCATGAGTGGTTGCTGAGATATACAGGTGTGACAGACAGACACACAAAGCGGCACCATAAGGGTTCCTTTTTTTTACCATTTTGGTATCGGAACCCTAAAAATGGGCATAAACCTAATGAAAAATGGAGTTATTTGCATGAACTTCTGAGGTGGGTGCAAAAGCTAGGTTAAAATGATTCCTTTTTGCATACTCGTAGTTCGTGCAGTTTCAATGTGATATCTACCGTGGCAAGTCATTGAATTTGACGTTACGTTCTGTGGTTACGTTGGTCTTGACTGAGAAAGGAATTGGTGACCGCTAGAGCGTATTCTGTACTTGAGAAGGTACACATATCCACTCGTCAGTGGAATTTGACCTTGTGCTGGAGACGCATTTTTGAAGCGTTCGAAGTGAATCTTTAGTTCGCATACGAAAACGAATCGTGTACGAATTTAATTTCTAATGCCTCGATTTTACGCATTTTTGAATCATTCGAAAGCAAAGTTGCCATTAAATTACAATCTTTAAACAATTTCCGTTTCACGCAGATAAAATCAAAACCGGAACGCAATTACTCATTGATTTTAAAAACCGGTAATGAATTGCGAGGGAATGGAACGCAAATTAAAAAGTTGATATGTCAGTATAATGTCATGTGTGAAGGAAACGTCAATGTCATTCTTATCACAGATTATACATACTTTCGAGTGGTAGAATTGCAAAACGAGTGGGTCGCACCACTCGTTGCAGAATTCACAGGTATGAATATTCAAAAATTGCGATTTTACGGATTCGTATACGAATCTTGCCAATCCGAATGCGAATTGAAGTTCGAACGCTTCAAAAATGCGTCTCCTGGTCTCTGGTTCCGGGCACTTGTAGCGTAGCGTTGCTTCAACTTATACTGGTTTTATTTCTACGTGCTTGCTGTCGTGCGTACTTCACGGTAACAAAGTTAACTAACTATACAGCACATACCGGGTGTAAGGGAAAGGGCATGATCCAGTTTGATCAGTCAACGTAACTGAACAACTTTAAGCGAATTCAACTTTCAGGAAAAACAGCCTTTCTATACAAACTGTCCAATCGAGTTTGCAATTTTGTATGGAGAGGCCGGTTTTATTTAATTTCCTGAAAGTTTTATTCACTGAAAGTTGTTCAGTTACGTTGACTGATCATGCCCTTTCAGTATTCGGGGCTGTCCCTTACACACCACATTTTTAAGAAAAGTTACATCACGTTTCGAGTTTGTAGCATCCTATATCCTTCATTTTTAGGGTTCCGTACCCAAAGGGTAAAAAACGGGATCCTATTGATATGCCTCCGATGTCTGTCTGTCTCTCCGTCTGTCAGCGGGCTGTATCTCATGAACCGTAATATTGTATATAATATCATTGGTAATAGTTAGAAATTTGAAATTTTCACAAATTGTGTATATATGTTGCCGCTACAACAACAAATACTAAAAATTAAAAAAAAAGTTAGAAATTAAGGGGGGCTCCAAAACAGCTAAAAAGGGGAGCGTAAAAAAAGTTTGACCTACCCCATCGAGTTTAGAGCTCGTTAAGTAGATAAATACTTTATTTTTTGTTTTGAAAAATATATTCAAACAAAGGAATAAGATGCCATCAAAGTCAGCTGTTTTTACAAAATTTTGTTTGAGCTGTATCTCATGAACAGTAATAGCTAGACAGTTCAAATTTTCACAGATTATGTATTTCTCTTGCTGCTATAACAACAAATACTAAAAACAAAGAAAAGTAATAATTTAAGGGGGCTCCCATACTATAGACCTGTTTTATGGGCGATTTTTGTTTTAGCTCTATCTTAAAAACGGGATCACTTATAAACGTGAAAATTTGTATGTTTATAGTGCATAAGCTATGAAATAACAACAAATAATAAAAACTGGTCAAGCGCGAGTCGGACCCAAAAAATCTAGCACAGTACGTTACTGAAATTTCAACAAATACAATTAATATTACGTGGTACGGTGGTACGGAACCCTCCGTGCGCGAGTCTGACTCGCACTTGGCCGGTTTTTTATAGGGTTCCGAACCAAAATGGTATAAAAATGAAACCCTTATGGTGCGACTTCGTCTGCTTGTCTGTCTGTCACACCTATTTATCTCGGCAACTACTCACGCTATTGACTTGATATACTCGTACTTGCCCAACTATAATGCAAGCAAAATAAAAAACCGGTCAAGTGCGAGTTGGACTCGCGCGCCGAGGGTTCCGATATACCTTTAGTATTTTTGGAAGCAATAAAGTCCATTTTTAGGACTGCAATACTAAATTTGTTTGTAAAGGTTTTTTGCAGATTTCTAAATAACTGTTTGACTTAGAAAGATCGTTTTATTTTTGCTGTAATATTTACATACACTTCTATCGAGTGTAATTAATTCAGATTTTTCCATTCACAAACATCGGTGATAAGGGGTGTGGGGGGGGCCGTATTTTTTTTGACATTTTTCATCACAACTTGTAAACTAAGAGTTGTAAAAAAATACAAAAATATATTTTAGAATGTACAAGTAAAGCCCTTTCATACGATACTTCACTTGACCTAGTACCGACAATTTGAAATTCAGCCCTCCTATTTGGGCCCCCTTTATATATATATATTAATAATCATAATTTTTTCTTAATTCTTTCACGTGAAATTAAGTTGAACAACCATATTCTAAAACTATTCCAAATTTCAAGTCGATAGCATGAGTGGTTGATGAGATGTAATTGCAACCCAGGTGTGACAGACAGACAGACAGACAGATAAAGCGGCACCATAAGGGTTCCTTTTTTTACCATTTTGGTATCGGAACCCTAAAAACTATTTAAACTATATAAACTATTTATATTACTAGCGACCCGCCCCGGCTTCGCACGGGTGCAACGCTAATACTAAATATACTACAAAATGTCTTTACATACAACGTTCACAACTCTTTTCGTATTCGACAAAATATAAACACGTTTTCTTTAGAAGTTACTCATGTGATGTCATGTGAAAAACACTTAACGCTCAAATCTAAGCCTGCAACGTTAAAAGTTTGACCCTGCAATTCAAAACATATCTTCACCGGAAATTGTAGGGGTTAAAATTGGAAAATCGACCGGTACCGCCGCAACCGCTATGTCCCTGCTTTATAAATCTGTAATATCTTCGAAAGTATTCATTTAAATTACATACTGTGAAGGGCCATATTGATCTTTATTAAATGCACAATGTATTTATGGTACTTAATTGGATAAGAATTAATGCTGTATTGCTTAAAATCGTTTCGTAAATAAGCCAGTATTTCTCGAAGGATAAAAATGGTTATTGTGGGTTATCCCTATGAGATAGACATACACCTTCGCTGACTTTTTTGTTGACTTTTTTAAGATGTACAATACTGTGTTACATTACTTTGATCTATCTCGTAGGGTTCAGTCAGCGTTTGCAATATAAGCGCAAGAAAATGTGTTTATTTACGCAATCACATTAGAAACCTGTAAAATTATCAGTGTTTCTCTACTAAATTATGCATGTTATCACACAATATACAATAATAAACAAGTTTATCTATATTAATAGTTTATCTATACTATCTATTGAAAAAAACCGCGTCAACATCCGTTGCGTAGTTTTAAAGATCTAAGGCGTTGGCCAGACAGCAGCGGTGCGCCGCACGGCACGCCTTCAGCGCACCTCTTCTGTGTGGCTTGCACCGCGTCGTTCTCCTACATTTTGTATGCATGTGATTTGAACAGGCGACGAGACGGCATGCCTAAGGCGCACTGTCGGTGCACCACCGGCGCACCGCCGGCGTGACCGCCGGCACGCCGCTGCACAGCACAGTCCGCTGCGAGTGACGCGCCGGTTCGGACGTAGCATACAAAGTGTACTACGGGGGCGCTCGAAGCGCGCCTCGGGCGCACCCGAAGCGCGCCATGGGCGCAAACTATGTGCGCTCGTAGCGTGGCACAGACACACCCGATGCGCGCCGCGCCCGTTCTGTCTGGCTTGCGCCTAAGCATACATAGGGACAGACAGACAGACAGACAGTCAGACAGACAGCGGGCGACTTTGTTTTATACTAGCTGTGCCCGCGGCTTCGCCCGCGTGATATTCAGACAATGTGCAGTCTCTCCCTTTCCCCCTCCCTCTCCCCCTCCCTCTCCCCCTCCCTCCCCCTCCCTCTTCCCCTCCCTCTCCCCTCCCTCGCCCTCTCCCACTCCCTCTCCAGCCTCTCCCTCTCCCTATCCCTGCCCCTAACCCTACCCCTGCCCCTATCCCTATCCTTAACGCCGTCTTAACCGCTATCCCTATCTTTATATAAACATAGAAACGACACCCATATTGATTTTAAGACATTTTAACCCCATCGCACCCCAACCCCATCCCCAGGGGATGATGGTATTTCACGTCCACCACATTGGATTTCAAAATTGTTTTAGTTTTCGTAATCAGCGACCTGATAAGCCATACAAACGACACCCATATTGGTTTTTAGACTTTTTCACCCCATTTCCATCTTTAAGGGGTTGAATTTGGGGTGGAATTTCAATAACAGTGATGTTTATTCCACAGAATTACAACCCTAATGCCTAAATTGTTGTAGTACCCGACACTGTTTATCATAAGAATGGTAGGCTATTATTCACTAGAGGTCAGAAGACGACTGGCTCTAGCCACATACGTCTTTAAAATATTCCGTGGACAATTAAATAATCCAATCACATTGGAAGCTATTGGAATTCAGGTACCGAACACACGGCTGCGCCATGGACCGAGACAACGGACATTTGCTCTGCCAACGTGCAGAACGAACTTTATGAAGCACGCACCTCACTGCCTTAAGCATATTAAATAGTGTTTCTGAACACATTGATATTTTCCATTGTACATTGGTGAAGTTCACAGAGACCACTAAAATATTTATGTAAAAATTGTTAGAAAATAAGGCATGTTATTTATATTTTAATATTTTTGCATTGTCGTTTTGGGTGTATACCTGTGATAATGTATCTGTAATATTTTAATGATAATAAATAAATAAATAAATAATAAATTTAGTGGATATTAGTTTGAAATGAAGGAGTTTCAATTTCATCCCCCTTTTCACCCCTTAGGGTGTAGAATTTTCAAAAACCCTGAGACACGTAGAACTTAATTTTTAGTCGTCAGTCTAAATACAAATTTTGAAGATCCTTACTTCAAAACTGACGGACTTTCAAACAACTTTTCATTCTTATTTCACCCCCTCAGGTGAAGAATTTTGAAAAATTCTCAAACACGTCCATTTTTATTGTTTAACCAAAAGCTTAAAAACAAATTTCTATAATTCTGCCTTTAAAAATAAAAGACTTATAGACCAACATACGGAAAAAATATCATCCCCTATTTCACCCCCATTTAGGATGATTTTTAAGAAATGCTTAAACACGTGTTTCTTTATTTTTAACTGAAAGCATAACGTTAAATTTGTGTGAATCTAACTCAAGAAACAAAGGACTTTCATACAAACTTTCATCCCTTATTTCACCCCCTTAGGGGATGAATGTTGAAAAATTCTTAAACACGTACTTTTTTATTTCATCGCCTAACCTGTCCGCATTCAAAAATTTCGGAAAATGCATGTATTCCAATCTTCTAATAGATGTTCATTTTGAATGTCGTTTACTGCATAATACCCAATCAAAATTATTCATTAAACTCTTCAATAAACATGTAAAACTAAAATTGAAATAAAATCACGACCGCCATCTTCAAATGTTGAAAAACGAACCCACTTTTCTTTATGTCATTAAGCTTATGGCGGCAAAATAGGTAAAGGAGTAATCACACCTAGCTGAATTCAAAGACTAATTCGGCATACATTACTGGGAGGCTTGGTTATGTTAATTATAATATCCTTAGGTACTTCAACGAGCAATGTATGCCAAATTAGTCTTTAAATTCAGCTAGGTGTGTGTGATCATGATCACTTTGCATGTTTGATTGAACAATATTACATACCTACTTGCATCTCGCTCAGGGACTCAATTCTTGAATATCACGGGGTGATAAAATATCACTCAAAAAATTCAAAATCTCAGATTTTTTTTTGCAAAAGTGAAGATTGATATTCGTAAAATTTAAAGCAGTCCTTGATTGGTAATTTTTATGTATACTGATTTACCTTTCAACAGTTTATCATATGTGAATTTTTAAAGTCTCAAAAGTGATATTTTATCACCCGGTGATTTTCAAGAATTAAGTCCCAGTCCTGAAGGATACAGATGCCAATATACCTCATATTTATTACCCTTCAAAATAGTAACAACTATATGGCTTAATCTAAAAATTGAAAATACATTATGGATCCTGTCAGGTGCAAATAACTAAACCAATCAATGAAAAAGTAGATGAAAAAACCACATTTTGTTGAAAAAAAATTGCGTAGAAGATTTTGTTTATTTTAAACGTTTAGTATTAAATTGAAACAATGGCTTGTAAAAAAGTGTTATTATACTCTTCAAGAGTTTTTTAACGATAAAACTTAGCGGTAATCAATCTGACTAGTAAATTAGAGACATAAATTAGGACATATATTCAATATAGGATGAATTTTATAATGTAAATTGCATGCAAGAATTTTTGACATTTAATATTAATATAAGCTATAATTTCATTGTGACCATATACTAGATTCAATTGACTAATCTCTGATCATGTTTTTGCATGCCTTATAAATGGCAAAATATGTGGAACTCGTTGTCATTGACTGTATCTACACCTTATTTACCATATTTTGAGCGAATAAACAATTTCATTTCAACGCAAAAACACAATTACTAAAAAAATTCCCAATACAATGTTTTTTTGTTAAATATTCTTTTTTCTTACTTTAAACCAAAATCTTAAAAACTGTTATAAATATTATTTCTATTAAATAAAGCTTCTGAGTTTCTACACTATAAAACTGTTGCAAAAAAGAAGAATTTAAATTTACTTTCTCTTTCCAATTTAAAATGATTTGTTTAAATAAATTGTTTATTTGTTTAATATTGTTTAATATTTCCCAGTTATTTGATTATAAGCGGCGATGCATACACGATAACTAACACCTAAATTAACTTAGATGGTGAAGCAGGGAACAACCTAAATCCTAAAACGCGGTATCAAAGTTTTAGGAAAAGTATGCATATATACGGCTGATGGGTGGAATACAATCGGGATGTCCCTCAACACAGAATCCTCAGAGAAAAAAACTGCATAAAAAAATATTTTGACGCTGCCAAAAAATAGTCATGAAATAGTCATAAATAGTCACCATAAGGAAAAAAATAGTCGCGTTACAATTCTACAGTTATAGCTATGGTTTGCTGAGGATTATGGCCATAGGCTATAGACAGAATCCTCAGCTTTGATGCAAGCAAACCATGGGGACTATCGACTTGGTTTTTATTTTAAAAAATAGTCATGAAATAGTCGTCTTGACTTCCAAATTCTCGAAAATAGTCGTTCAAGGATTTCAGAGTTACAGGGGTAGCTTGCTGAGGATTCTGTGCATAGCATTTCACGGACGCAGATTCCTGCAGAACGTTTAGGTTTTTCTGTTTGATACTCATGTCAAAAAATAGTCAACAAATAGTCGTCTCAAACCATAATAACTTTGATCTGGTTTACCTAGTAGAAGTATGTTAAAAATGCATGTTAACTTCGCCATACATTTTTTCTTTGTACAGTCGCGTACACAAAATTACTTGATATTGATTTCAAGTTATCAAAAAAAATGGATTTTTTAGAGGTTTTTATTTCTATATGTTATTGCAGACCCTATTTTTGTGTATTTTTATATTTTTATTAGGTAGGTTGTATTTTTATTAGGTAAATAAGAGGAAAAACCGACCATTTGGTCTAGAAACTTATAATGTAGGTTCCAAGTTTAATGAATGGTAAAACTAGGATATCGGGCTTACACCTAGATGCATACAGTAAAAAAAAATACTTGAATAATAATTGGTAAGTTCACAAATATTACTAAATTAACTACACTAACTTTACTTATTTCTTGATTGATCAATGTTGTTTGCCTATGCATTTAACTATCATTAAAAATTAAAATATCGCTGCATATGTGTTTCTTTTAGCCAATATCACATCAGTAGAATAATATAAATCAGTGACTCAATGTCATGGTAACAGAGTTGGAAATGTTTAACGTGGATCGTATAATAGAAAAAGTACCAATATTCTGCGACGAGATATGTTTAACCAATAGCATGGCGGCGTTTGGCTCGACCGAATTGTATGACCGAGCTAGCGCTCGCCGCTGCCGGCCCGTATTTAAGTGCCCTACAGTGTTGCTATTACAACGACAATTGTCGTGTTCTACAGTAATTATATGGAATGTAAAGTAAACCTACACTACAGCATATGGAAGCAGTAAATATACAACGCGTTATTACAAATTAGTATTTCCAGTTTTTCAATAATCCTACTTAAAAATTGGATGTAAATTCCAAAACTAACAGTGGCTGGCTCGTTAAAAGCGCAGCCTTGGTCGGGTCATTGCGCTGCGGGTCATTGCCCTCTGCATCTTAAAATTTTCAGAATTTTTTGAAAGTAGAATTTTTTTAAAGATTTTTTTGTGTTCCTTTATCGTTACTGAAATACCCCCTAAGCTATGGCACGCAATAAAATTATCATCCTGTATTACTCATTTAACCTTTTAACGAAAATAAGTACAAAGTCTGTGATTTATACAAAAAACTAACTTAAAAATATTCTGCAGTGAATATATTCATTAAGAAGATGTTTTTTAAATATTTTAGTTTAAAACCAATTCTTGAAGTTTATTAAGCTTTATTATTAAACATGAAAACAAATAAACTTTGCTTTTTATAACACAATTAAAAATACATAAAAAAATTCAAGTACCTAACTAAACACTTACCATCAAAGATGATATGCATTTTGAACACGACTGTACTTGAGTTGAAAAATGTATGGCGAAGTTAACATGCATTTTTAATATACTTTTACAAGGTAAACCAGACTGAAGTTATTATGGTTTGAGACGATTATTTGTTGACTATTTTTTGACAGGAGTTTGAAACAGAAAAACCTAAACGTTCTGCAGTAATCTGCGTCGGTGAAATGCTATGCACAGAATCCTCAGCAAGCTACCCCTGTAACTCTGAAATCCTTGAACGACTATTTTTGAGAATTTGGAAGTCAAGACGACTATTTCATGACTATTTTTTAAAATAAAAACCAAGTCGATAGTCCCCACGGTTTGCTTGCATCAAAGCTGAGGATTCTGTCTATAGCCTATGGCCATAATCCTCAGCAAACCATAGCTATAACTCTAAAATTGTAACGCCCCTTTTTTTTTCTTATGGTGACTATTTATGACTATTTCATGACAATTTTTTGGCAGCGACAAAATATTTTTTTATGCAGTTTTTTTCTCTGAGGATTCTGTGTTGAGGGACATCAATCGGGAGTCAACCCCCTCGAGCGAGGTTAGCCAATTGCCGCCAAGCTGGTCTAATATGGCGGACATTTTAAAACAGAACGTTGTCTAGTTTCGTCAAAAGGAATAATGAATACAATACAAGTAAACCTGTCGGGTTAACTTGACTCCTTTTTGCCTAAATTTTATTTTGATTTTTTTTATTTAACTTAGATCTACCTACAGCATTAATAATAAAAATAAAAAATACAATAGACTGTACTAATGGGTTTTTATTGTCGCTTCTTTTTTCCCACCATGGCGCCACTTTGTTTGTGAAGCGATGTAGTTTAGCTGACGTCATTTAGAGATTTTAATATCCAACAATGAATAAACTTATTTGATTTGATTGATTTACGTTAGTAAAATATAGTATCACGGATATTATTCAGTTAATTGAGGGTAGGTAGAGTGGCTGGCCCCTCCACAAGTGTTTTTTGATTAAATTTAATTTGAAAAGGCGGGTCATATTAACTTAGGGTACCTTCTAAGTAGGTAGGAAGAAATTTATAAATGTAATGTTTTAAAAATCCAGCTAAGTGCGAGTCCGTACCACTAAGGTAAAAACACTGTCTTAGTTATCCTTTAATCATATCAATAGCGAAAGGTAGAATTTTCGATCTTACATACCTACTCATCATCATCATCATATCGTGTGGGTTGCAGGGTCAATGACCGACCTCACAAACCCTGGTGTCAGAGTTGTTGAGCCGCCAAAGGCCTCTGACATGGCTCATTAACGACTACATCCGTAGATAGTAGTCGGGACCAACGGCTTTACGTGCCTTCCGAAGCACGGAATCATCTAACTTTTCGGGCAATCAGGTGATTCATCCTGCAATGCCCTAACCAAACTGGGGAGGTCGCACAAAGAGATTTTTGTTTGACAGTGTCCCCACTGGGAATCGAACCCAGAGCCTCCGGATCGAGAGCCGAACCCTCTAACCACTAGACCACGGAGGCTGTTAAACATACCTACTTAAATAGGGAGTTTCCTCGTGTCCGTACTAATGTCCTGACTAGTACGGACACGAGGAAACTTAATTTTCTTAAATTCCTCGTGTCCGTACTTTTTATTTATTGACTATTTAAATCCTCCGAAATCAAGTCCTGAGCAACTATAAAGAGTATTTACGGTATTATTGAGAAAGGTGTCAGGCTTGACATGCTCTAAAATACATTTTTGCTTTATATAAAAAGAAAAACAATACTCAACAAAATAATAAAGACGAACGTGAAATATTCGTTAATTTCCTATGAGTTTTTAGGGTTCCGTAGCCAAATGGCAAAAAACGGAACCCTTATGGATTCGTCATATCTGTCCTTCCGTATGTCACAGCCACTTTTTTTCGAACTATAATGAACACGATAATGAACTATACTGTTGAAACTTGGTAAGTAGATGTATTCTGTGAACCGCATTAAGATTTTCACACAAAATAGAAAAAAAAAACAATTAATTTTGGGGGTTCCCCATACTTAGAACTGAAACTCAATTTTTTTTTTCATCAAACCCATTTGTGTGCGGTATCTATGGATAGGTCTTCAAAAATGATACTGAGGTTTCTAATAAGTATAATTTTTTTCAACTGAATAGTTTGCGCGAGAGACACTTCCAAAGTGGTATAATGTGTGTCCCCCTGTAACTTCTAAAAAAATTGCAATAAAAATACCATAACTTTTACTTACATACCTACAGGTTTGTACGGCACCCTCGGTGCGCGAGTCCGACTCGCACTTGGCCGGTTTTTTCATAGATATGACTTCTAAAACCACCCAAGGACAAAAAAAAAATGTCGATAGCCAAAAACAGCTTATTGTAACTATCTAAGGCACAAATACTTGCTTGTCTTTCGTGATCGAAAAGAAAGAGGAACCGTCACTAGGCCACGGGCGAAGGAAATCAATCTGTAATACGTAATACGACCTTTAGTGAACGATGATCAATGCGTGGTTTAATGTGCTATTATTAGTCCAGTCAATCTACGCAAGTTTGTAAGAAAAGGGTTGCATTAAATGCACTTCAGGGGATAATTTATTAAATTACCAGTAAAAACATTCAAAATTTTAAAGCCAAAGTAATCCCCGACATGACGTTTATATTCTTAAAACCAGTATAAGGTAAACTCAACCTGCATAATACTTACAATGTAGCACAGGTCAGCTTATGGTATTTTACAAAAATGTGTTTTTACAAATCTGCCGGATTTAATTATTTACAGCTTCAAATAGCCTATAGTACTATTTAAACTTTAGTGTATCTAAATGTGCATTTAATCATTGCAACCTCATATCGTAGATTGACTGGACTATATAACAAGGTTAACAAAACTACAGACTTTCGATTCACAAGTTATAAATTCTTGAATCAAATTAGCCGCGTCTTACGTAAGAATCGTTTTATAACAATCTTTTATTGTGAAAATTACTACCCTACGTTCTAACAACAATCAAATCGCGAGTGAATAGACTCATTTTGTCTCCCCAGAGACGTATAGAGGTCAAGAGAATAAATAAAAGTATCAGAAAATCTTGGAAGAGAACTGCTATTACAAGAAATATAAAGCTTAATGAATAAAAATCCTTAGACAGCAGGTAAAATAAAATATTTTTAAAATTCGAAAAAACGTGTTAAAATGTTAATCTATGCCTGCATTATTCTTATGACAATATGCGCATACCCATGGTGGAGATATCGGCGCGCGCGCAGTGCTCTGGCTCATCTGCCGAGTCTACCGACTTTATCAGTTATCGGAAATGTGCATCAACTGATGGGTGACGGCGTACGTAAGTATCTTCTACTATGTACTCACGTAACCACGAAACGATTAAGAAGTAGATCTAAATTAAATTACGTTATTCTGATATCTAACGGATACGGAATCTATTCAAGTCGCGAGTGAATAGGCTTCTTCTGTGCAAGCTCGTTCCATCGTCGACCTCCTCTGCCCTCAGGGCTAGATCGAGGTCAAGAGTAAGCCCATCACATCAACCATAAAAAAATAGATTAGGTAGGTAAAAGTAAAATCTCTACTCATTTCTGTTTCTATCTATTTGATCTAAATAAATCCATGTGGTTCTGGCTGAAGCTACACAAATTCAAAAACTAATATAATGTTATGATTATGTTAAATTTTTACACCTACCTTAATTCATTCGACTGAATAATTCAGTTACTAAACTCAGTCAAGAGTAATTGTATTTATAAAGTTTTAGGCATTAGGGTGTTACCAAACTTCTTTTTAAATGTCTGCTAGATGTGGCTGCAAATCAGCACGAGGAAGATCTAACATGTATTCAGTATGAAAATGCTTCTGTCAAATGCATGTAACAATTTTTCTTGTAAATAAAATGATTTCATATACTTTACAATGCCTAAAAAAATAAATTACCAACAGTGACCCATCAACACTTAAAAAACATAGTTGACAGAAGTCAAAGAAAACTCCCTTTTAGACGAATCTGATCCATAGTACTTATCTAGTCCCTGTCTGATCCCTATAGTACTTATCTAGTCCCTGTCTGATCCTCATTCAGTCGACTGAAATTAGGAAGCTGTAATAAGCCTTTGTCATCGTCCGTGTGGTGCCGACAAACAATATCACCAACCCACCTCTTCTCGTGGTTTGCCGTGGATGTCAAAAAGGCTACTAAGGGAAAATGAACTGGAGGATAGGCAGCAGCATCATTCTGCGTTACATCCATACTGCGGTCACCAACAACCGCAGTAAATGATTCTAGTCGCAACGCTATCTGGCGTCGTGACTATGGTACTTTTACTGCAATAGCTGGGATTCTGGAGGGAGCTCCCCGGCGGTGGACGTTGAAGAGGATGTTATTATGATAACAATATTATAACTTTCTATTCTAGATTTACTCACGCGGCTAACCATAGTCTCCAAGACGATGGATTACCAGAGATCGCCACTGGTCTTCTGGTTAGGACCAATTCCAATTCTAGGTAAGAACATGTAAGAATCTTCTTCTTTTGTGTTGTTAGTGCTTTAATCTTTAATAGTTTTGAGGTCAAATAGTTTTGAGAGCTTGACCTCGTTTATTTTTATTTATTTAATTTAGCAACATACAATCATTACATTAAACGTAAGTATTACCATATATTACTAAAAATAAGTACATACAAGACAACTAGTGCCCAAAATTTATAAAATATTATCTTAATTTGATGGGAGTCACAAAAACAAACAACCTAATATTTACAAACAAAGAACATAAATATGTCGGCATATTACTAACAGCGCCTCATTAGTCCGAGTGAAGACTCCTTGGTCGTGGCTTCTGGAATAGAGTTTCAGCTCTGACAAAGTGCTGATGTCAAAGAACACGTCACAAAAATCTAGCTTTGGAAAGATTGGTGCAAGTTCTATTTCATCTGCAAATTGTTATTTTATTCCAGTAGTGCAATCATCGATAATAATGATTCAGTGTAGAATTAGCAGTCAATAGTACCTCAGTTATAACAGTTAAATTACTGATGTTCCTACAAAATTATACCTGGACTCACTATAGATAAGGAGCTCGCAGACATTTTCGCTATACGATTTGCACGTATTTCATATCACTGGACTATTGGCCTACTGCGCCGATAAATATTTTTTTTTTCGATTATTTCAACGCTTACCAACACATTTTGCAGCTATGACACTAAAACCGGACTATATTCGACAGAAAGAATAACGTTGTTTTACAAACATGTTCTTCGGACTAAGTGGCAAAGAGATAGAGGGGCAGCTGTGCAATTGGGTGACATTGTTGTAATCGCTGATCCTACTGCTCCTCGGAATACATGGCCAAGAGGCGAGGTTGTTTCTGTTATGCATGGACGTGATAACCGAGTAAGATCAGCAGATGTCGCTACAAAAGGAGGCGTTTTGAGACGACCTGTAAATAGACTAGTGGTTCTATTCGATCGACAACATTCTCCGGCCTCCCTTAATGACCATCAGGTGGCTGTCGATTCAATAGAACCACTAGTCTATTGTAACCATCTATTTTTAAATTTCCCAGTAGCCCTTGTAGCATCATCAGCTACATTATCATCACCTGGAAGCCATCTCCATTCATCAGGTTTAGTTATCTCATTAATTGCAACTAATCGGCCTAAAACGAATTTTTGTCTTTTTTTTGTCCTTTATTTATCCAAAACCAAACAATCTTTGAATCAGTCCAGTAAAATTTCTTTTCGATGTGAAAACTATGTTCTCTCGCGACACTTCCTGCAAGCCTTGCGCCCATCAAAGCTGCTTGCAGTTCAAGTTTAGGTGTAGTCACTGATTTTATGGGGAACAAAAACAACCCGATCATCTCTGCGCATGTAAACTGCACAAGCATATGCTTCTCTAGAAGAATCAACAAAAGTGTGAAGTTGAAGATCATTAATTTCTAAAAAACCATAAAACCTGGGAACAGAGAAGTTTTCTAATTTCTTTAAATCATTAAGCCACTTAATCCAGTCTTTATAGATGTTATCGTTAATTTGTTCATCCCATCCTAAACCGTTTTTCCATAACGACTGCAGCAAAATTCTTCCTCTTATAATAAATGCACAAGAACCCTAGAGGGTCAAAAATAGACATAATAACTTTTAGCATCTCACGCTTTGTTGGGTTTTTTGTTCCATCTAACAACTCTTTCTTAACTTTCCTGAAATTCAGATTGAAACAAAATTCATCTACTCTAGGCTTCCAATACAAGCCTAAGGTTTTTTCTACGCTATCTTCTTGTTGAAGCAGCTTAACGCTTGCCTGGCTCGTTTTTTGTGGCAATACACTAGGTTTATTTGACGTCCATGCACGTATGTCAAATCCCCCTTTTTTGTGAATCATAATGACATCTTTCACTAGTTGTCTCATCTCTTCTTCAGTATCAGTGCTGTCCAAATAGTCATCAACATAATGTCGTTTGTTTATCGCTTCGACAGCACGTGGATAAGCTGTGGCAAACTCGTAGGCATTACGTCTTAACAAATAAGTTGCTGTACAAGGAGAGGACTTGGCACCAAATATCATGGATGTCATTTTGTAAACAGAAGGCGGTTTCTGTCTGTCCATGCCACGCCACAAGAAACATTGAGCGTTTTGATCCTCGGGGCAAATTTTTACTTGCATAAACATTTCTCGAATGTCTGCGGTTACTGCTACAGCTCTTCCCCGAAATCTCATCAAAACTCCAGAAAGAGAATTCAAAAGATCAGGACCACTTAGAAGTTCACTGTTAAGTGATATGCCTTTAGTCTCAGTCTTTGCGTCATGAACAAGCCTAGTTTTTCCAGGTTTATTCCTGACAGCAAAATGTGGCAAATACCACACTCTTCCCGTGGGAATCCCGTTTACTTTCTCAGCATAATTTTTCTCAAGCATATAACTTTGATAAAAAAAGTTGATAACTTGCTTAGAATATTCCGTTGCCAAAGTAGCATCCGCGTCCATCATTTTTTCCAACGATTTTAATCTAATTTCAGCGTTTCTTTTGTTATATGGTAATTTAACATCATCACACCTCCATAGTAAACCTGTCCCATCTTTGATTAATCTTTTTAGATTTAGTGTCGAGTATCATCAGTGCACGTTCTTCTTCATCTGTAAACCCTGTTTCTTCCTGACACTTAACACCAATACTATCAAGTCGGAAATAATCGTTCACTAAATCATGTAACTCATCATCCATTTTTGACCGCGACTGTACATGACAAGTAAATTCGGGAATACTATTTTTCGATATAGATGAAGAAAAACCGTGTAAAACCCAACCTAACTTTGTCAAAGATGCGACGGGTTCATTTTTTCTCCCCTCACGAATTTCACGAGAAATTATAAGATCCCAATAATCTTGGCCTATCAACAAAGATGGTTGCCCTTCAAAGGCTACTAGAGGAATATTTTTTAAATGATCGTATTTTGACAATTCAACTTTAGTAACCGAATAATTTGAAAGTGTAAAATTTTCAATTGTTCGAACTCTGTTTAAAGTATAGTCATCGCTATTAGAAATAGAACGTATAGTCAACGACACGACACGACTAATCAAATTACTCCCTTCACCCACTGCACCTCGCAGATTGAGGTCACATTCACGTCCTGTCACTCCAATCTGTTCGGCAACATTAGACTTAATCAGAGTCACAGTAGAGCCCTCGTCTAAAAGTGCAGACACAATAACAGTACCTTTTGGTCCCTGAACCTCGACTGGGAGAACTTTCACGAAAACTTTTTTCTTACTATTATCGCCCCAAACGTTCGCTGTCGTTTCGTTCGATTTCTCATTTTCATCAGATTTCGTCTTATCCCAATCAAATCTATGCAACAAAGAATGGTGACTAGCTTTACATTCGCTACATCGAATTTTATTTTTACATCGATCCCTACGATGTGTGGAACTCAAACATTTGAAGCATAATCGTCGCTTACATATCCATTCCCACCGTTCCTTTACGTCTTTACCTTTAACATCAGAACAAGTCTTAATCGAGTGACCCACCTTGTCGCAAAACACGCATTTATCGTCGGTTTGTTTAGATAAAACTGCGTTTGTGTTTTCCGACTGCGACGAGAGCGGAACAGTCGCTACGTCATTTGTTAAAAGTACAGGGCGTTTCAAAACAGACGTAGTCTGCTTAGACGGAGGCTCTACCGCACCGCGCATACATACCTCACTCGCCTCACACATTAAATATTTCGCTAAGACCGGCAATTGTGGCTGATGCGGATGTAAACCTCTGCTATAATCCAACCAGCGGTAAAAAATAGGCTCAGTAAATTTATTTACAATTTCCGATATCAACTCTGGACTGTATAGATAGCCGTTATAACCCGCTGATTGAATTGCAGCCACGCAATTATCTACTTTTGTCGCAAGTTGTACGAGATCGCTTCGCGTGCCGGTAAGTTTAGGTACTTTTTAGGGTTCCGTACCTCAAAAGAAAAAAAAACGGAACCCTTATAGGATCACTTTGTTGTCCGTCTGTCTGTCTGTCTGTCTGTCTGTCTGTCTGTCTGTCTGTCAAGACCCTTTATCTCACGAACGGGTAAAGGTATCAGGTTATAATTAATACCATATATTAGGATCCATGAACCACACAAGATCTGAAAATTTCAATTTTTTACAATGACGCAATTAAAAGATATGGCATTTTATGTCCTCATCTCCATACATTTATTCAAAAATGAAAAACCTACAGGGTACTTCCCGTTGACCTAAAATTATGAAATTTGGCAAGATGCTAGGTCTCACAGTACAAATAATGGGAAAAGTCTGAAATCATTAAATATTACAACTTTTCTCACAACTAATGGTAACCAATTGTGGTGAGCTCCCGTTTCAAGAACATTCATATAAGAGAGGGGTCAAGTTGGATGGTTGCTGAGGCGATTTTTGTTTTAGTTCTATTTAAAAACGGGAACACTTACAAACTTGAAAATTGGTATGTTTATAGGGCATAGGCTATAAAATAACAACAAATAATAAAATTTGGTCAAGCGCGTGTCGGACTCAAAAAATCTAGCACATTAACTTACTGAAATTTCAACTAATACAATTATGTTTATGTGGTGGTACGGAACCCTCAGTGCGCGAGTCCGACTCGCACTTGGCCGGTTTTTTTAATTTCTGAAATTAATCTACGTAATATAAAATTAAATCTGGACGGCCAAACCTCATTTCCAAAATTTTCATCACGTCGGAGGCTGATGATGTCGCAATTAGTCGCGCCGCGACCGCCTCCCAGGCCTCACCCTGAAGACAACTCTGCAATCGGGCAACATTCTCATCCTCGGAATACTGGCCAATCCTAGTGGTAGTATTATAAGATTTTTTAAAATCTTAACGAGTCGAGAGCGTCGCCAGCAAAAGTAGGTAAAGTACGAAAAGTCAGTCTCCCTAACAGTTTGTCATTACTAGTTGGAACTGGGTTACTGTTTATCTTCAGAGCTTCGGTCAGTGCCGACACTAGACCCCTATCACGGCGATCGTGTTCCGCGTAGTCCGCGCGGCTTGGGGCTTTCGTCTCATATACGTAACTTATGCGGGGCGGGGGTCTTTCACTGTGCGGCGGGGCTCCTTCCACGTAGTCAGTGTGCGGCGGGGCTCTTTCCACGTAGTCAGTGTGCTGCGGGTCTCCTTCCATGTAGTCCGTCTGGGATGGAGCTCCGGTCGCGTAATCAGCGTGGGGTGGGGCAACGGGCACGTAATCAGTGTGGGGTGGGGTCCCTTCTTTCATTGTAGCTACAATATTGTCATCGATCCACTTTTCCGTTGTTGAGTGTGACGACGATGACCCGCTTCTTGAGTGCAGTATAGCCACTTCCTCGTCGAACTTTGCTTTTATAATTTTTTCTTCGATTTCGACTTTTTTCTTCTCCAACTCGGCCATCTCCCTTGCAGCGCGTGCTTCTAATAATCGTACCTGGGTCGCCACGCTGCTAGCACTTGATTTATTTGCCGTTACACTCATATTAGTCGTCGTGAGTTTCTTACTTCCAGCACAGAGAGATTTTTCCGTATGCAAATTTCGTTGGCTACGTAGTATCATAACTAATCGTTATATTGTCGCTAGTTCTCTTCATAGAACCATTATCGAAGGACCAATTGTTCTCAAGTTGGATAAAAACAAATATTTACCTAATTAATCTTATATTTTTCACATTTTTCGAAACCAACACAAATCAATAATGTATGTATATTTATTTAATGGCATCACATCTCATTACAAAACGTATTTCGCCAATGTCAAAGTAAAGGAATTGTTACAAAAATATGGCGACACGCCAATGTCCAGTGAAAGAATGATTTACACAGGAATCCGCATCTCGAAGATCGACGACGAGGAAAGCCTGTGCACCACGATGACTCCGATAAGTCAATGTACTCTGTACATTAACTTACTAATCTGGGAATCAATGTCAAAACGAAAATTATTTTCTAACTATGAGAAGACTGAAGAGGTTGTATTCAATCGACAACAGGTTCTAAACCAAAATGGTAAAAATAGAACCCTTATGGTGCGACTTCGTCTGTCTGTCACACATGTTATGTATATCTCAGCAACCACTCATGCTATCGACTTAAAATTTGGAACATTTTTAGAATATGATTGCCCAACTTTATTGCAAATGAATAAATTTTAAAAAGTATAATTATTATTATTGTAAAGGGCTCCCAAATAGGGGGTCAAATCAAATCAAATCAAATCAAAATTGTTTATTCATTGTTGGATATTAAAATCTCTTAATGACGTCAGCTAAACTACATCGCTTCACAAACAATGTGGCGCCATTGTGGGAAAAAAAAGAAGCGACAATAAAAACCCACGCGCTCTTTTAAATATATTTGAATGTACAAGGTTGATATACAACATACATAGGTCAGTTTTAATTTTGAATTAGCCTGTTAGAACCGTAGTCTAATCCCATGGATTTTTCTCTTCTAGATAATCTGATATTTTATAATAACCCTTCTTACATAATTTCTGCTTGATTACAGTTTTGAATTTATCTAACGGTAAACTTTCAATATCAGTGGGTACCTTATTATAGAAGCGTATACATTGACCTTTATATGTTTTACTAATTTTGTGAATACGGCTGACATGAGAAGCAAGTTGATTCTTGTTTCTTATGTTGACACTGTGCCTGTCACAATTTTTATCAAAAATATGTATATTCCGTTTAGCATATATTAAATTCTCATAAATGTATTGCGACACAAAAGTCAAAATGTTGATTTATTTAAATTTATTTCGAAGAGATTCTCTAGGCTTCATTTTATAAATTGCACGAACAGCTCGCTTTTGTAGTAAAAAAATGCTGTTTGCATCCGCAGCATGACCCCATAACAAAAGGCCATATGACATGAGACTATGGAAATAACTGAAGTAGACTAACCTTGCGGTGTCTACATCCGTCAGAGCTCTTATTCTTTTCACTGCGTATGCTGCAGAACTAAGTCAAAATTTAAAATCTTGTTACTAGGTCGAGTGGGATATCATATGAATG
Organism: Athrips mouffetella; assembly: GCA_947532105.1. Lineage (NCBI taxonomy): Eukaryota > Metazoa > Arthropoda > Insecta > Lepidoptera > Gelechiidae > Athrips > Athrips mouffetella. Next base: position 2,121,170 of record OX383976.1, on the reverse strand, counting down.
GGCCTTACTTGTACATTCCAAAATATATTTTGTAATGTTTTTACGACTCATATATGACTCACAAATGTTTAAAAAAAAAAACATCCATCCCATTATAACCGAAGCTAAAGCGAAAATCTGAATTAATTATAGTCGATAGAAGTTTACGTAAATATTACAGGAAAAATAAAACGATCTGTCTAAGTAGCACCGTTTTTTAGAAATCGGCAAAAAACCTTTACAAACAAATTTAGTTTTGCGGTCCTAAAATGTATTTTATTTGTATTTAGAATCTTGAAATAAAATAGTACATTAAGATGCACGTGCGCTATTTTGGATATTACGGCTGAGGCTCAGAAATTGCAGCCCGAGCCGCAGGCGAGGGCGTAATGGAGCCGAGGGTGTAATCACCAAAGCGCACAAGCTTCTTACGACGTTTTTCAACGCATTTGCGAATAAAAACGAATCTCTTACCTTTTTTTCCTAAGGAAATTTCGTAGACGTTTTTCTCACATTTCTACGTCACCCGATACACCGGACTTGTGTTTTTTGTTCAAGTATTTTCGACGTTCTACACTTTTCACTGTTTTTAGGGTTCCGTACCTCAAAAGAAAAAACGGAAGCCTTATAGGATCACGCTTTGTTGTCCGTCTGTCTGTCTTTCTGTCTGTCTGTCTGTCAAGACCCTTTATCTCACGAACGGGTAAAGGTATCAGGTTGAAATTAATACCATATATTAGGATCTATGAACCACACAAGCTCTGAAAATTTCAATTTTTTACAATGACGCGATCAAAAGATATGGCATTTTATGTCCTCATCTCCATACATTTATTCCAAAATGCAAAACCTACAGGGTACTTCCCGTTGACCTAAAATTATGAAATTTAGCAAGAAGCTAGGTCTCACAGTACAAATAATGGGAAAAGTCTAAAATCATTAAATATTACAACTTTTCTCACAACTAATGGTAACCAATTGTGGTGAGCTCCCGTTTCAAGAACATTCATATAAGAGAGGGGTCAAGTTGGATGGTCGTTGTTTTAGTTCTATTTTAAAAACGGGACCACTTACAAACTTGAAAATAGGTATGTTTATAGTGCATAAGCTATAAAATAACAACAAATAATAAAATTTGGTCAAACGCGTGTCGGACTCAAAAAATCTAGCACATTAACTTACTGAAAGTTCAACTAATACAATTATGATTATGTGGTGGTACGGAACCCTCGGTGCGCGAGTCCGACTCGCACTTGGCCGGGTTTTTTTTATTTGTAGAAGGCATTTATTTTTAACAATTCACAACAAGAAATATCTGTTAAAATGGCGCGCGTATAACTTTTTTCGAAGACACAGATTATATATGCGCGCGCAGGAGACAACGACTACACTATCAAACAGACTACTTTTAAAATTATTTTAAAATTGAATATTTTGTTAATTTAAAGACAGATTTGTAGTTAGTTAGTTGATTAAAATCAATATTTTAGTTAATTAACGTTTATTAACCATATTATCGAACACAGTTTCTTAATTCATTAAATTATTATGAATATGAATGTTATAGATATAGAAACTCCTTGCACCTTGCCGCTATAAAAAAACAAAACAAAAATAAAACAATAAACTGCCAAACAGCTTACTCAACAAGGAGTCCTTTGTTCTGAGGCTCACTCCCTTGAATTATTTAATATTGAATATCTTGTTACTTTAAAGACAAATTTGTAGTGAGTTGGTTGATTAACATAAGTATTTCCATGTAATTAACATTTATTTATCATATTATCGAACACAGTTTACTTATTCATGAAAATATTATGAATGTTATAGATATAGTAACTCCTTGCATCTTGCCGATTAAAAAAAAAAGCGCCCAAGTGCGAGTCGGACTCGCGCACCGAGGGTTCCGTACCACCACATAAACATAATTGCATTAGTTGAAATTTCAGTAAGTTAATGTGCTAGATTGTTTGAGTCCGACACGCGCTTGACCAAATTTTATTATTTGTTGTTATTTTATAGCTTATGCACTATAAACATACCAATTTTCAAGTTTGTAAGTGTTCCCGATTTTAAATAGAACTAAAACAAAAATCGCCTCAGCGACCATCCAACTTGACCCCTCTCTTATATGAATGTTCTTGAAACGGGAGCTCACCACAATTGGTTACCATTAGTTGTGAGAAAAGTTGTAATATTTAATGATTTCAGACTTTTCTTATTATTTGTACAGTGAGACCTAGCTTCTTGCCAAATTTCATAATTTTAGGTCAACGGGAAGTACCCTGTAGGTTTTGCATTTTTGAATAAATGTATGGAGATGAGGACATAAAATGCCATATCTTTTGATTGCGTCATTGTCAAAAATTAAAATTTTCAGATCTTGTGTGGTTCTAATATATGGTATTAATTTCAACCGGATACCTCTTCTCGTTCGTGAGAAAAAGGGTCTTGACAGACAGACAGACAAACGGACAACAAAGTGATCCTATAAGGGTTCCGTTTTTTTCTTATGAGGTACGGAACCCTAAAAAAAGACAAAAATTACAACACTAGGTGACACTAGTGAAGTTATATTAATCATAGAATACATGAAACAGAGTATATTAATGAAAAATGCTCGCGTGTTTAATAAGCTGGATTACGGACCTTAATGCAGTGCAAATAGTGCTGTTTTATGAGCAAATGTGTTGAAAACATTTTTATTTACTAGTTTCCAAAAATACTACAAGTTTATCGGAATCCTTGGCGCGCGAGTGCGACCTGCACTTGACCGGTTTTTTTCGATTATTCCAACGCTTACCAATGGCTATGATAATAAATACAGAGTATATTTGACGGATAGAATAACGTTGTTTAACGTTGTTTTCTGACAGCTTTAGTCGATTGCTTTTGACATAGCTGCAAATGTGTTGTTCAGTGAAATTAAAATGAATGTTTTTTAAGAAATATGCGCATTGTGCTGGGTTATAACCAGTATAACGCTAACAACTAAATAAAGAGTATAATAAATTTAGAATAGAATATAATACTTATAAATATTTGCTTTGAATAGCCATACCTTAAGTAAAAACATATCAATTTACGGTGGAAAGTTACCGGCCATGCACTTATGACTTTCATTTTATATAGGGTGACTTTTAATTAGTTCTTGATAGCAAAAGATATGCATGTACTCATGATACTGAACAACTTTTCCCAAGGAACATAGGTCGAAATACGAAAAACCAAATTTGACCTCCCATACAAAATGCGCTATCAGCTGATGCAGTTTCTATGGGAGGTCAAAACTTGATTTTCGTATTTCGACCTATGTTCCTTGGGGAAAGTTGTTCAGTATCATGAGTACATGCAAATCTTTTTCTATCAAGAACTAATTAAAAGTCACCCTATATGTAGGTACGCACGGCACCAATAAGTGGTAACAAAAACATCATAAGCTAAACCAGCCCTACGCTGCAAACAAATGCCCGAAAGCAGAGGCCCCGCTCAAGTTCAAAGTGTTACCACTGACGTGCGCCCGTGTGTACCTTGTCTTGACCATGTAAAATAGAGTGAGTACCTTTAAAAATTAAAAGATATCATTTTATGATATTTAAGTAAATTAAAAAGTCCAAAAAAAGTAAAAGGCAATCAATGCAATTATGTATTTAATGAAATAAAGGACAGGTTACTATAAAATCACAATTATTTATTGGAGGCTTAATGTATCTCTTTCTTGTAGTACCTATCTGCCTTGAAGTAATTTCAGGCCTTACATTCCTTTTCTTGAAACTCTTGATACTTTTCTCTTAGTAGTTTAGTACAGGTGACTCTTTTAACGCCTTTCTTAAATTCTTCCATAGGCTGAACAAATTCGTGGACTTCGAATTTTGTCGTCGGTATATCTTTGGATAATAAATAGGATTGTATACCTTCCGATTCTTTGTCGTACCAGATCATATATTTCTCAACAAAACGCACGACCCGTACGCCTGAACATTCTTCATGGTTAAAAACCTGAATAGCTTCTTCGTAAGAACCGACTTCCATCACTTGTTTGGTATACTTTTGATTGTAGTGGCTGAACGAAACTCTTGATAAACCGGTGTTGTTTCCGCAAATTTGGTCCAACTCATCAATCTTCTCTAACTTCATAACGTCACATTTTAACACCACTTCGCTAAAAGCATAAGGTTGCACTATTTTGTACCAAAATCCATTAATTTTTTCCGACTCAACGGCATTGATTACACAAAAAGATATTATTATTGGCAACGAAATTGCTAACACAAGAGTTTTCAACATCTTAAATTATTGTATGATCATACGCGACTTAACAAAAACGTTTGAAGTTACAAATGTTTTATAATCTAACTAGCTGTGCCCGCGGCTTCGCCCGCGTGATATTCAGACAATTTTCAGTCTCTCCCTCTCCCCCTCCCTCACCCTCTCCCTCTCTCTCTACCTCCATCCCACTCCCTTTCCTTCTCCCTCTCTTTCTCCCTCTCTTTCTCCCTATCCCTGCCCCTAACCCTACCCCTACTCCTATCCCTATCCTTAACGCCGTCTTAACCGCTATCCTTATCCTTATATAAACATAGAAACGACACCCATATTGATTTTTAGACATATTAACCCTATCGCACCCCAACCCCATCCCCAGGGGATGATGGTATTTAACGTTCACCACCTTAGATTTCAAAATTGTTGTAGTTTTCGTAATCAGCGATCCGATTAACCATACAAACGACACCCATATTGATTTTTAGACATATCAACCTTATCGCAACCCAACCCCATCCCCAGGGGATGATGGTATTTCACGTCCACCACATTGGATTTCAAAATTGTTTTAGTTTTCGTATTCAGCGACCCGATAAACCATACAAACGATACCCATATTGGTTTTTAGACTTTTTCACCCCATTTCCTTCTTTAAGGGGTTGAATTTGGGATGGAATTTCAATAACAGTGATGCATGTTCCACAGAATTACAACCCTTATGCCTAAATAATAAATTTAGTAGAAATTACTTTGAAATGAAGAAGTTTCAACTTCATCCCCCTTTTCACCCCTTAGGGTGTAGAATTTTCAAAACCCCTGAGACACATAAATATTAATTTTAAGTCGTCAGTCTAAGTACAAATTTTAAAGATCCTAACTTCAAAACTGATGGATTTTCATACAAACTTTCATCCCTTATTTCACCCCCTTAGGGGATGAATGTTGAAAAATTCTTAAACGTACTTTTTTATTTTTTACCATGAGCTCGGGACCAATTTTATATAATTCTACCTTTAAAAATGAAAGACTTATAGACCAACATACGGAAAAAAAATCATCCCCTTTTTCACCCCATTTTAGGGTGATTTTTCAGAAATGCTTAAACATCTGTTTCTTTATTTTTTACCAGAAGCTTACATTCAAATTTGTGTGAATCTAGCTCAAGAAACAAAGGACTTTCATACAAACTTTCATCCCTTATTTCACCCCCTTGGGAGATGAATTTTCCAAATCCTTTCTTAGTGGGTGGTTTTGACGTGCATAGAACCTGTGTACAAAAGTTCAGATCTGTATCTATAGCGGTTACGGCTCGGCGTTGATGAATCAGTCAGTCAGTCAGTTAGTCAGGACATGCTCTTTTATATATTTAGATAGGCAGGTTAAGGGTCGCGGCGGTTTTCGATAAAGTGTACAGTCAAGAGCACATCAAGCTTGACACATTGGACTTTGCACCGTTCTTATTTCAATAGACGTACGGGCTAGAGTCGCACTGCGAGTGTCAAGCTTGACCTGTCGTTGACTGTACAATCTATTCCCGACAAAAATATTGATATTTTTTATTAAAAAGCTATCTACCTACGTCACAAAGGGCATGATCAGACGATGAAACTGATGAAACCTATGGTGTAATAGTAGTTTAAGATACAAGTTCCGTAAGTAGGGTTATTACAAACAAGTTGACGTTTTGTAAGCCCGAGACGAAATCGAGGGTTTACCATCGGCACGAGTTTGTCATAACCCATACGGACGTGTATCTTACGACGTTTTTCAATACATTTGTGAGAAAACAGGTATAAGTAATAAATACACTTGGTAAAGGAACCAACCATGGGTACTGTGAGTCGATTTATGTTCTGCTGGTACTCTCCATTTTATTTTAAATATAGGTAGGCAGTCGTCACCCAAGTAAAAAGTCACCACTGTAGTATTTTTACAAAATAATTTTATGATCAGAGTCAGGGCCGTCTTAAGCCATGTTGAGGCCCTTGGGCACACAAGATTTGGGGCCCTTTTGGGAAATAAAGAAAAATTATGATAAAAAATTTTTCTCCAGTTATCTAATACCTATTTATTATAGTTACCTCAAAATCTTAAATCTTGTAGGTAGGTACTCATATATTAACAATTAGATAAGCATTCCTGTGCTGCATTTTTTAGTAGTATACTATGCAATTAGTGATTAAAAGACGGATTTAAAGCGAGGGTCAGAGATGAATGACGAGCAAGTGAAAAATTCTAACAACTGAATTACGACCGCAGGGAGTGTTAGAATCCTGAGCGACGCGAGTGATTCATGGTCCTCGATTTGAATCCCTTTTGTTCAAGAGTTGCATACTACACTTTATACTGTGACTACGAGAAAAATAAAGATTTAAGCGAAAATATACATTTAAGGAGGTTGTTAGCATTGAGAGGGAGGTTGAATATATTGGTGTGTTCTAAATTCAAACACCAAAATAGTAATTAAGTGAAAAATAGGACATATTTTTTTAAAGAAAAATCTATATTCAAAATTATTATTAAAAATTAAGAAGAATGGTAATAGTAAGTGGGAATGGTAAGTATGGTCATAAAAATCGCTAAAACATTTTTTTAGGTCTAAGAGTTGAAAATAAGGCCTTAAAAATCCGCTAGATCTAGCGACAAAGTCGCTAAAACGGCAACACTGGCTGTTTTACATAACTTTCAGGGGTTCCCCTGGCCCTGTGGGTGCAGGCCATAGACAAATTATACAGTGCCAACATGGTATTTGATGTGTGAATCGTGCAATGCGCAAACTCGAATGTGGATTCGAAACGGTTAATATAAGTAGGTGATCGCTAGATGGTGATGTAGTTAGTTAGAATACACTCGTAAATATTCTTGTACAGCCTAATAAAAAGTTTAATTGCGGTATTAAGTACTTTTTAGGAAATAGAAATGTGTAAATATATCGGTCTTTCGGGGCCCTCGTGATAATGGAGGCCCTGGGCACGGGCCCCGTGTGCCCTTATGGTAAAGACTGCCCTGATCGGAGTGTAAAAACTCCTTGGTATCACTTACACTTTTTTTACTTACCGCACTAGTTCGGTAAGTAACTACTTACGAGCAATGTTTACGTTTTTGTAAGTACGTTTTTCGAGCAAATGTATTGAAAAAGATATTAACTTAACTGGCATCTTAATCTTGTAAGACTGTACTTATTGTAACTAGTTAGTAAGTTTTAAGTGTAACTTTAGGTAGGCATACTACTTTTTTTGTTGTTTTTTTTTTATTGATTTTAAGTGTTTTAAATAAAAAAAATTATTCTTTTTGTAACAATACTGCACTATCTTTTTTCAACGAGGTCGCGGAAACGTTTGTTTTGTTGTTTACATTATTTTTTATAAGCGAAAACTTGTCATTGGCTGCCAGTTTTTTTATAAGTGATTTTTAGATTTGTTAGTTTATAGCTGTTAGTTTTATGAATAAAGTAAAATAAAAAATATGTCCCGGAAACAGAACTCTGACCTTGAAACTGAACATATTCTTATGATATATTGTTCATTTTCATAATGGCTGTCACATATGAATGATGGATGATGTCTTCTCACAATAATTAGAGATGTGTATTTTCAGGAGTTTGTGATCCTGTCGATATAAGAGCTGTAACAAATGCTTACGCAAAAAAGTCTTGTGCTGATACTGGTAAGTCCAAACTAAGTGTTGTGCTGATACTGCTAAGTCCAAACTAAGTGTTGTGCTGATACTACTAAGTCCAAACTAAGTGTTGTGCTGATACTGGTAAGTCCAAACTGAGTCTTGTGCTGATACTGCTAAGTCCAAACTAAGTGTTGTGCTGATACTGCTAAGTCCAAACTGAGTGTTGTGCGGATACTGCTAAGTCAAAACTAAGTCTTGTGCTGATACTGGTAAGCCGAGTAAGCCCAAATAAAGTAATATGCTGATGCTGTCAAGTCCAATATTGTTAAGTCCAAATGTAATGTAGCAAAAAAAAACCGAAGTAGCCTTTAAGTTGGGTTGGGAAAAAGGGATAATTGTAAGAACACCATTTAGATCTTTTATGGCAAAAATTATTTACAGCAGTACAGTTCACCAAAGCGAAAAAGAAAGTTGAAGCAATCCTGTTCCTTTTCAAATGTGACCCCAACGTTTAAACAAGGTGTATTATACAGGGTGTAACGAAAAAGGTATACCAACTCTGAAGGATGTGAATCTACCAATGAAACTGAACAACTTTTCCTAATTACTAAAAAAAGTATTTTGACCTTCCATTTAAACTGAATTAGCAGATAGCGTATTATTTTGTATGCGAGGACAAATTTTTTATTTCGTTTTTCAACGTATGTCCCTGAGGGAAAAATGTTCAGTTTCATGGGCAGAACCACATCCTTTAAGGTTGGGTATACCAATATGTATCTCTTACTCCTTGTAAACATCAAGATAAATCAGTTTTTTTGAATTAGGTCGAAATACGAAATTTTATCCTGTCACACAAAATGCGATATTAGATTATGCAGTTTCTGTTGCAAGTTGAAAAATTTTTTTCGGAATTTCGACCTAATATACCTACCACGATAAAAGTAGTTCAGTTTCACGAGTAGATTATATCTAGTCATTTCCTTCAGCTTCAGGGTTGTCATACGCAGAATTGCTCTACAATTAGTTTGTTCGAACTTTTTGAGGAAAGCCTTACCCAGAATGTTAAATAGGTGATTGTGATAATAAAACCAATTTGTATATTCTCCCCCAGAGTTAGTATGGAATCATACTTTCTACAGACCAGCGTTATTGTCCACAAAAGTCGAAGACTATCAGGACTTCTTCAACGGCCAGGCTCAGAAGCTGGTGGAACAGTTGAAAACTCAAGTTGGGAAGGAGCCCTTTGACGTGAACCTCAAATATGTCGGGTGGAACACTTTCGAGAGCATATTTCGTAAGATTTGTACAAAAATACCATACAAATTCGAAATAATACCATATAGCTCGATAGGCGTCCCGTATGCCGCCGGAGCCCGGCCTATGGGCCAAGACCACCACCACCTTGCAGCCGCAAACCGACAGAAGGCGTCGAGGCCGACCAAGGCGCCGATGGCGCGATGAACTTGACGCCTTTTGCAAGGCCTGGCAAGAGCGGGTTTCAGATAGGGACCAATGGAGGGATGAGAGAGAAGCCTTTGCCCAGCAGTAGGACATTATACGCTAGATAAGATAAGCTCGATTAGAATTACCGCAAGACAAAGCTATGCGAGAGAGCAGGACTGAGCGGTACGTGTCTCTATCACTCTAATATCTTACGCATAGCTCCATCCTGCTATCACACTGCAAGTAAACTGTACTTATTAGCAAGACAGTAGAATGGAGCTATGTGTGAGTGCAGCAGCGCTAGCATCATTAGCACGATGCCCCAGATCGAACGGAGCGAGGTTCAAAACTCCTTGCCTCAGTTAAACGCTTCAACTCCGATAAATATAGGGATTCGTGCTGGTGCTGCCTGCACGACGGAGCGATATGTGTCTCGGTGGCTTCAATACCTTATCTTACTTTGTCTTACGTATTGACGTAATGACAGCACTGCAGTGTGACAACAGGTCACACTGCAGTGCTGTCATTCCAACCTAGCTACATTATAAATTATTTCCATACGTGGTTCCTCGCTTAGTGCTATTTTCCATTCAAGTTCAGCAGTAAGAAGCAGCAGTCAATCCCATACATTTTTATATTCTATGATTACAATAATAGAAAGCTGCTGTTCAACGGCCCCTGTACCTACTGTACTGGTGATGGTAAAGATCATTGTGATGGTATTATGCGTCAGCTTAGGAGTGCGGGCGAAATGTATGGCGCGTTATTAATTTCGTACGCACTCCTGAGCTGTCGCGTACTATACTATGATGCAAATAAGACAACAAAACTAGGTAGCAAAACTATTATTTCCTGTAGTACAACACTTAATATTTTTAGTAAAAAGTCCTGGATCCTAAAGACGGACGACATCGCCGAAGTCGGCAACAAGATGGCGGCGCGGCGCGCCAATAGACGTTTTTGTAACTGACTGGCAGTTAGAATCAAAGGACCGTGACGGATGTCGAAAAAACGGGAAGGCCTTTGCCCAGCAGTGGGACGGGTTACATAAAAAAACCGGCCAAGTGCGAGTCGGACTCGCGCACTGAGGGTTCCGTACCACCACATAAACATAATTGTATTAAGTAGTTGAAATTTCAGTAAGTTAATGTGCTAGATTTTTTGAGTCCGACACGCGCTTGACCAAATTTTATTATTTGTTGTTATTTTATAGCTTATGCACTATAAACATACCAATTTTCAAGTTTGTAATACTACGTTACTACGTTTACATTCAGCCCCTGCCACTGCTCCTCGCGCTACCGGCAATAATTCCCTGAATAATGCCGCAGCAGGATCGAAAGAAGTGCGTGTTTACATACTGCCCTTCCACTCACATCGCTTTGGACGTTCCATGATGGCAGACGTCGAAATAATTTCAGCCGCCGCCTGTGTCTTTTTTGCAATACATAATTATGTTCGATGTTTAAAAAAAATAAAGAAAATTCGTCGTCGTAGAAGATGGTGGATGATATCTATTCATCGTAATAGAACTCTTTAAGTACCTACCAACCTTCTTAACAGATTTTTAATGCATATCCGAATTCGTAGGGGTTTTAAAGTTAAGGCTCCATTAAATCTATTAAAACAAAAAATGTTACGTACAGCCTTTAAAGAGATTATGTGATAGATAAACAAAACACACACGTGTTTCTCCTCCAGGCGCTCGGCGAAAAGTGAGCGACAGAGCTGAATGTGAACACGCACTGCCACTCGCGCTGCCCGTCCTTTGACTTCCGCACAAAAAACCGCCTTTTTGGGGAGCGCCGGGCAGCGCGAGTGGCAGCGGCAATGACATGAGAAGTATCGTGTTTACATACTCGTCCTGCCCACTTCCCTGCCCACTTCCCTGCTCACTTCGGCTGAATGTAAACGTAGTATTTGTTATTACAATTTTAACAGGCGCTAAACATGGCATTTTGTCTTCGCTCGCGGTAGGCGGTATATCATCTAATAAAAACGGGTTTAAAAAAATATTTTACTGAAAAAGGTCCTTCGGTACAGAAAAATATTGTTGTACTTTTATTTACCCCCTCTCGATTGAAAATGTTCCCGTTTTTAAATAGAACTAAAACAAAAATCGCCCCCACGACCATCCAACTTGACCCCTCTCTTATATGAATGTTCTTGAAACGGGAGCTCACCACAATTGGTTACTATTAGTTGTGAGAAAAGTTGTAATATTTAATGATTTCAGACTTTTCCCATTATTTGTACTGTGAGACCTAGCATCTTGCCAAATTTCATAATTTTAGGTCAACGGGAAGTACCCTGTAGGTTTTGCATTTTTGAATAAATGTATGGAGATGAGGACATAAAATGCCATATCTTTTGATTGCGTCGTTGTAAAAAAATTAAATTATCAGATCTTGTGTGGTTCATGGATCCTAATATATGGTATTACTTTCAACCTGATACCTTTACCCATTCGTGAGATAAAGGGTCTTGACAGACAGACAGACAGACAGACGGACAACAAAGTGATCCTATAAGGGTACCGTTTTTTTCTTTTGAGGTACGGAACCCTAAAAAGACCTACCTACCTACTTACCTATTTATTTTTCGATACATTACAGACATCTCATTCGGTATGCCAACTACGGGACTTACAAAAGACAACTACGAGGCAATCCTTCGAGCATCAGAAATATACATGGGGAGAATGATCAACGTCCCCTTTATATTGAGTTTGTTTTATGGTCTCACTCTTACTTCCAAAGAATTGGCAAAAGATGAAGACATATTGAAGATTCTAGTAGAAAAAGTTTGTATGTTTTTGGTTACATTGTGAAAGTACACGACGGTGGAAATACTTTGACCTTGAGCGGGTCTCTGGTTTCGGGTGTTTGTAGCGTAGCGCTGGTTTAACTTATACTGGTTTTGTTTCTACGTGCTTGCTGCCGTGCGTACGAGCACACAGAAACGCAAGCGCGTACGCATACCTACAGAAAAGTTCGAGAATATTTCTGGCAACTGGCAATGTCTCTGCCGCCCATGGACACCTGCAACCCGAGCCTGCAACATTAGGGGTAGTGTTACCTATGGATTTGTTAACTCACTTCTTAAAGACCCCATGCATGACGTAAGACCCAGGGAGAACCGATGAGGGAAGCTTGTCCCATATTTGACTCGCATGTTGTGGTTGGCACCATACGTAACTACAAATGAAAGGGAAAACTCCTCCTCCTGGTGAAAGCTTGTATATTTCCCGTTCAAATACATTTTGTTTTGTGCCGGCGAAGAATAGTACCAACCCATCTCTACCCGTTAGTGTCGTAAGAGGCGACTAAGGGTTAATGAACCAGAGGATGGGCAGCAGCATCCTACTATGTGGTCACCAACAACCATGGTCCATGGTGCCATCCGTAACGCTAACAAGTGTGGTGACTATGGTAGTTCCCCTCCACATTAAATTTTGGAGGGAGTCCCCTACCCTGTAGTGGACGTTTCATGGGATGTCATGTGGCTTCACGCTAAAAATAAAATAAAATGTAAAATTTTACAGATGATAAGCAAAACTATAACTGGAGACACCACAAGGATTTGGTTGAATAAGGATATCTCGCAGGCTCGAAAGAAGGTTACATCAATGTTAACAACGACAATTGGTGCTGGTCACCAGATCTTGGCTAGTGCTCTGTCTATGGTCCTCGTTATCATTGGCAGTCATCCTCATGTTCAAGATCGTCTTTACCAAGAGTAAGTTTTTTTTTTATGTTACAAGTGAGCAAACGAGCAGGTGGGCCACCTGATGGTAAGTGGTCACCACCACCCATAGCACCCACTGTCTTACAAATGGCATATTTTGACACTAATAAGAGAGCAAAGCACGTTACTCACTTTGAGAAGTAAGATGGTATGTCTCATGTGCCGTTAATTTCACTGGCTCCCTTGCCCTTCAAACCGAAACACAACAGTGCAAATACTGCTGCTTCACGGCGGAAAAAAGCAAGGGGGTGGTACTTCCACAGACGGACTTTTCACAAAAGCTTTTGTGCCAAAAGGGTTCCAACCACGGAGTACAGAAGGGGAGAGGAGGTGCCCCTACGAAATTTTTGTACGCGACACGAAGTAGGTTCCAACGGTATATAACTACTACTTATATCTAATTTTATCTGTCTGTCTAATCTTTAAATGGCTGTACTTTTTGAACCGTAATAGATGAAGGACGAATATGTTTTTTCATGGAATTTTCTGTGTCATACATGGTGACTTTGTTATGATTATTTTTATGTAAGTACTTTTGTGTATCGATTTAAAGTATGTCTAACTAAATAAAATTTAAAAAATTACAACTTCAAATATCCTTAGGCCTATACAAAATTTATTTATATCGATAGGTAACCAAACTTACCATCAATTTTTTTCGAATGTCTTCAAAGTCACACTGTATGTATATTTTACAGAATGAGAGAAATATTTGGTGATAGCAGCCGCCATATCACATCTGAAGATTTGGCTCAGATGAAGTACTGCGAATCGGTCATATTCGAAACCTTGAGACTATTTCCACATGTACCTTTGTACTTCCTTCATGCTGACAAGAAGTTGGAGCTGTGTAAGTTTATCTACTTGTGAATGTTGCGGGACATTTTCACAAGGTCATCTGATCCCAGACTAGGCAAAGCTGTACTATGCGTATCAGGGACTGATAGAAATAAATAGATAAATAACACCTAGATTCAGAACTTGAGACATTTTTTACATGTGCCTTTGTACTTCCCTCATGCTAACAAGAAGTTGGAGCTGTGTAAGTTTATCTACTTGTAAATGTTGCGGGACATTTATCACAAGGTTATCTTATCGCAACGCTGTACTATGGGTATCAGAGACTAATATAAATAAATAGAAAAATAAAACCTATATTCAGAACATGAGACATTTTTTACATGTACCTTTGTACTTTCTTCATGCTGACAAGAAGTTAGAGCTGTGTAAGTTTATCTACTTGTAAATGTTGCGGGACGTTTCTCACAAGGTCATCTGATCGCAACGCTGTACTATGGGTATCAGAGACTAATATAAATAAATAGAAAAATAAAACCTATATTCAGAACTTGAGACATTTTTTACATGTACCTTTGTACTTTCTTCATGCTGACAAGAAGTTAGAGCTGTGTAAGTTTATCTACTTGTAAATGTTGCGGGACGTTTCTCACAAGGTCATCTGATCGCAAAGCTGTACGGGTATCAGAGACTGATATAAATAAATAGATAAGTAAACCTAGATTCACAACTTGATAGTTTTTCCACATGTACCTTTGTACTTCCTTCATGCTGACAAGAAGTTGGAGCTGTGTAAGTTTATCTACTTGTAAATGTTGCGGGACATTTATCACAAGGTCATCTGATCCCAAACAAGGCAAAGCTCTACTATGGGTATCAGAGACTGATATAAATAAATAGATGAATAACACCTAGACTGAACAAACCCTTGTGTTCATCATAAAAATGTTGGGCCTGGGTGGGGCGAACCCGCGACCCACTGCGCAGAAGGCAAGCTCACAGCCACACCAACGAGCTAGTAAAGTTCTCGTCTAATTATTTGGCTCCTAGAGATGTACTAAGAGGTTAGGCAATTAAACAGCTATGATAACAGATGTCATAAAATTATTTATTCAAACCAGGGTTGAACAAGGGCTATAGTATCGTTTTTAGGGTTCCGAACCAAAATGGAAAAAAGAAACCCTTATTGTGCGACTTCGCCTGTCTGTCTGTGGTACCTGTACATATCTCAGCAACCATTCGCTATCGACTTGAAATTTGTTATAGTTTAAGAATATTATTGCCTTACTTTATTTCAAACAAAAGAATTATAAAAATATTGTTAATGTTGTATAGGGGGCCCAAATGGGATCTGCGAGGGTCAAAATTTTAAATTGTCGTTACTAGGTCGAGTGATGTATCGGATTCACTTGTACTTACATAAAAAAATAGATTTTTTACGACTCTTAGTTTTCAAATTATGATGAAAAATTTGCAAAAAATACAATCCTTCTCTCGTCCCTTATCTCCAAGTTTGCTAAACGAAATATCTGAATTAATTATAATCGATGGAAGTTTATCTAAATATTACAGCAAAAATACAACATTCCCTCTAAGTAACATAGTATTTTAGAAATCTGCAAAAAACCTTTAAATTAAAAACAAATTAATAATGCGGTCCTAAAAATTTAATTTATTGCTCCTAAAGAAGAAAGAGAGCTGTAAATGCTGTAATCACCTCTAATTGGTTTACCGTTTAGCTATAAACCTAGTTTAACTGTATCTTCTATCTCTTTGTTTAATGTGTAATCTGTTGGTGATCATAAATAAATAAAAAAAAAATTAAATTAAAAATACTATAGTTATATCGGAACCCTCAGCAGACGAGTACGCTCTTGACCGGCTTTTTTTATCTGCACAAGAAAAATACCGTATACCTTTCCATGTTACAGCAAAATGCACAATTCCCAAAGACACAACTTGCTGGATCAACATCTGGGGCACTGGACGATGCAGGAACGTCTGGGGAGCAGACACTGATGTCTTCAGACCTGAGAGGTGGCTGGAGGGTCAAGATAGTAGCATGATCACGTTTTACTTGGATAACTTGACTGGTTTAGGTAGGTACTTAAGTCTATGAAAGCACTGTTACCGCTGCTTAAGCAACAGATCTTCCGTAGAATCCATGAATCTCTTGAAAGCTATGCTTTTTAGGGTTCCGTGCCCAAATTGTAAAAAACGGGACCCTATTAATATGCGCTCCGATGTCTGTTTGTCTGCCAAAAGGCTGTATCTCATGAGCCATAATAAGTAAAGAATTGAAATTATAACAGATTATGTATTTCTGTTGCCGCAATAACAATAAAATAATTAAGCGGGGCTTCCCTAGACTTACTAAAAACGTGTTTTTGTGCGATTTTTGCTTTGTTTTTTTATTTTAGCTTTAGGTTCATAGTACGAGTACTTAAGCTATATGTTACGAACAAATAATAACAACTGGTAATGTGCGTGTCGGACTTGCGCACATTTAATACACGTCTGCGTGACTGCGCGTCCCTAAGACGATATTTTTACCTTCATCATATCAGCCGAAAGACGTCCACTGCTGGACATAGGCCTCCCTTAAAGATCTCCATGACGACCGGTCCTGCGCTGCTCGCATCCAGCGGCTTCCCGCGACCTTGACCAGATCGTCGGTCCACCTTGTGGGGGGCCTGCCAACGCTTACCTTAGTGGTACGGAACTCTAGATGCGCGAGTCCGACTGGCACTTAGCCAGTTTTTTTTTAACCTTGTATTTCCCGAATTAAAATAAACATTCTGTCGACAGGAATGCAGATTTCCCTAGCAATGTTAAAGACGAGCGTCACACAATGCATCAAGGAGCTGATGATACAGACCAACACACGAAATCTGCGGTTCAAAATGAGCACAGTCCTTCAGCCCATCAACGGCAACTTGATAAGGGTGCAACTGAGAGAGTAGATCTATACAGAGTGTAACCACAGAATATACAGGATGTAACAAAAAGGGATCCTGTAGGATGTGAACCTACCCATGAAACTGAACAACTTACCTTGAGGAACATAGGTCTGAAGACGGAATTTTTTTTTTACCTCCCATAGAAACTAAATCAGCTCGTAGCGCATTTTGTATGGAAGGTAAAAAAAAAGTTTTTCGTATTTTGACCTATGTTCCTTGGGAAAAGTTGTTCAGTATCATGAGTACATGCATATCTATTGCTATCAAGAACTAATTAAAAGTCACCCTACATACAGCGTGTAACAGAAAGTTGTGATAATACTAAAGGGTGTGAATCTGGCCAAAAAACTAAACAACTTTTCCCAAGGAACATAGGTCATTGAACAAAATCAATTTTTGACCTCCCATAGAAACTACATCAGCTGATATCATTTTGTATGGGAGGTCATATTATTTTTCGTATTTCACCCAATGTTTCTTGGGGAAAGTTGTTCGGTTTTATGGGTAGTACCATATTCTTCAGGGTTGATATCGTTTCTGTTACACCTTTTATGATATTGTTAGATAATGCCTTTAGGCGTTAAGTCCGCCTATGTACCTTTGTGCATGAAGTTAAATAAATAAATAAATAAATTGTTTTGAACTTGTATACTATGTATTGGTTCAACGTATTTAAAGGATAAGATATAAATCGTAGTTAAATATTTATTTTTAAGATGCGCAATTTGTGATTGTTCAAAAGTTTATTTTATACATATTAAAATACAGTCACAAAATATAAAATGAATTCGAAACAATTCTTCGTCATTCAAGGAACACCCCGCCGCGGGACAATCCTTGTCCAAAGGTTCCCATCACGCTGGCAGCGTTGCGCGCTGGATGGCCACTGACAGCCGTTGGACCAGGAAAGACCCTGAGCGGGGGTCCAAACCTTTGTCTCGCATTCGTCGGCTGAGTTCGGAGGCAAAACACCTTGCTTCGCTGCACCACAGCCCAACTGTTTCTACAGCAAAAGTCACAAAACTGTACACCTGCTCCAGGGCACTATACTTTAAATGTTTCAATTTTGCAGCAGATTGAAGATTCGGCTGCAGAACCGGCCGTTATAACAGTTAGGGGACAAATGTGCTTACGCAAGTTGCGTCCCAAATAAGGCTACGCCCTCTCCCAAGGGACCAATATTGATTTGTTTAATTTTTCAGAGCCTTAATCCTTCTTACAGGACTTTACTGTAATTCGTTGCTTTACAACAGCAAAACCTGTCTCGCATTCACACACACACAAAATCACAAACTTACACAAGTAGTACTATTAGGTCTTTACCTATGAAATTGCCGTTTTGTATGGCGAATTTTAGGTAAACTCAATTTTCAGTACTAACATTTTTGCATTGTTCTTAGGAATTATAAATCCATTTTTTTTAATTTTTTAAAGCATTATTGGGAAGACATTAAGCTAACAGAAACTTAAAATATTATCTGTAAAAAAATATAACAAATCTAATGATGAAATCGGACGACATTTAAGACGAACAATTTTCAAACCTCTAATTTTATATATTAAACAAAAAATAAAAACATTATTTTATGCGTAAATTGATAACCTTGAAGTTAACTTTCAAATATAAGACAAATGGAAAAAATGCATTAGAATTATAGAAAATATGATCTCATTAATCTGTAAGAAAATTTCGGCAATTTCATAGGTAAAGACCTATTATTATTTAATCTGTGGTAGTACTGACCTGTTTCGCAAAGACCTTTCAAAAGTACAGTCAACGACCAAATACGATATTTCTAAAATACGAAAACAGGGTGTAACGAACATAGGTCATAGACCAAAATAAATTTTTGACCTCCCATAGAAACTGCATCAGCTGGTAACGCTTTTTGTATGGGAGTTCAAATTAAGTTGTTCTTATTTTGACCTATGTTTCTTGGGAAAAGTTGTTCAGTTTCATGGGCAGATTATCACACCTTTCCGTTACATGTTGTATATCGACATAGAATGTGATAACCTGTAACCTATAATTCATCCAAATGCAAGGTATTAAGGTATATTCACAATGGAGTTTAAATGCAAAAAAAAAATTTTTTTTTCGTTTTTTAGGTAACACACAAAAGAAACAACCGCTTCTTTCGAAGGTTTGCCTTTAGCTAGTCATTGTGCATTTGAATTTATAATTTTAAGCGACCTGATCGGTTAGGTACGGGGCTTGGCAACCAGCGGCGAAAAGCGATGACTCACAACTGTAGGCCGTCATCTGTGTTGTGGCCGTCACTGTAATTGATAACTTCAATTATACTAGGTTATTTTTTGGACCTGATATGCGTATGCCCACCTTATTACAGAGGTCAAAAGCAACAACTTTTGTTCTACGACTTTGCCAACAACGCACAAAAAATTTTCGACTCCCCATACGAAAGGTCACGTGACCGACCCATTTTGTATGGGAAATTAAAAATTTTTCGTTCGTATAACAAAAGTTGTTTCTTTTGACCTCTGTAATAAGGTGGGCATACGCATATCAGGTCCAAAAAAATAACCTAGTAGGTACAAATATTGAACATATTTGCTATTACTAATTACTTTGTAATTTAATTATATTCATCATCATCATATCAGACGAAATACGTCCACGGCTGGACATAGGCCTCCCCAAAAGATCTCCATGACGACGGGTCCTGCGCTGCCCGCATCCAGTGGCTTCCCGCAACCTGGCGAGTGGCTTAATTAATTATATTGCCATTAATATATTAGCTGCGATGTTTCACAGTAATAAGATGGCCATATTCTGACTTCAACGTGACGTCTATCTTCCACAGCACTTTGTCCAGCGTTGAGGACACTCGCAGGTCTCTGATGATGTATGCCAGTATAGTCTTCATAAGAGGCATGGCGTAGCGTTTTCCTGAAATAGCCGAGAGTTTGGTGGTAAAATACCCTAAAATAAACGAACAAATTTGTATCATAGATTAATATAATACTGGGCGTTTTGTATACAGGGTGTAAAGGACGTACCAAAAACTGAACGGGCATGCTCAGTCAACGAAACTGAACAACTTTCTCGAAGAAATATTTTAAAGAAATGAAAAAGAAATTTAACTTTTCATACAAACCACAAACTATATAGAGAACCTAGGCGATACAAACTAATCGATCAGCGTGGGAGGTATAAAATAAATATTTTTTTTTAAAAGTTGTTCAGTTTTGTTGATCAGGCAGGATGTTACAACCTAATTAATCTATACGACAACTATCATATTGTCAGTCTTACCAATGCAACCTCTTTTTCCGTAACTGAAGGCGAGGAAACTGGCTGAGTTGGTTCTGCAAAGGTCGGGGTCCTCCAGCCACCTCTCCGGGCGGTAGACCGCTGCGTCAGGACCCCAGATCCGGGGTGATCTGCCCGCTGCCCATATGTTCACTGCGCAGACTGTCCCTTCCGGGATCAGACAGGATTCTTCAATAAAAAGAAAATCTTATATTAATTCTTATACTATTATCAAACGTAATGCTGCTGCGAGCTAGTTAATTGTGAAAGGGCTTTATTTAAAGTTTACCTCCCCCATGGCCCATGATTCTTTCTGTCGCAAAACATCAGTGTTTGGACTATTACGTCTATGTTGAGAAAGTCCATTACTGTTCAAGGAGCTCCATATTTAGGGGGTACGTACGCATGGTAGCAAGCAAGTGAAAACAAAACCAGTATAAGCTGAACCAGCGCTATGCTACAAACGCCCAAAACCAGAGACCTGCTCAAGGTTAAAGTGTTACCACCAACGTACGGCCATGTGTACCTCAGTCACCACGCTTGTTGGCGATGAGGCTGGCACAATAGAACGCTGCGATTCGTAATCACAATATGAGGATACGGTAAGCAGAAGAACGTTATTGCTCATCCTCTGGGCTTAGATCACTTAGTCGTCTATTACGACACTATGTGGACACTTTAGTAGGTGAAAGTGTTCGCAAGATTCACACTCACTTATTTGAAGGTCCTTGTCAGCCATCCTCATCACAATTGGTGCTGGTGGATACATCCTCAACGTCTCGTAGATAACGGCTTCAGTGTACCTCATGAGGGCCAGGTCATCTTTCTGGATAGGCCGCTTGTTGCTTCCGAAGATTTCTGTCAGTCTAAAAGCAATAGTAATGAGGACAGCTCATTACACACAGAAACATAATTTCCAACTATGTATTTTAGGATTTTTTTGATATTATGAACAGAGTAACTTAAGAAACACAGTATCTACATTAAGAACTTCTCGTTCCTCCTCTCGTTTTGTTAACGTATTTACCGATAAGAGAATTAGGATAGTCACCAATATTTGCAACGGTTATACCATAGCCAAACCAAAGCTGAATTAAAAACGCGTAAGTTGCATTGGCGGGGGCGGTAAAACCTTTGGTTTGATATTTTTTAACCCTCCTGGTTTTCCCAACCGAATTCAACCGAATTGCAACATCAGCCGTAGTAACGGGTAGACCACAGACAATGCAGACCATTGATTGGGTAGGCAGACGGTGATATGGTGGTTGATATGTAACTGCTACCGAAACTAAATGAACATGTCGAGAAAGTGCGAAAGTTTAAAGCAAATGTACATTATTAGACAAAGGTCCATCCAAGTCGCAGAGAAGTTGCTAGTGCCGTTGAAATATTAAACAGGCGAAAAATCCAAGGCACCTAATGTACGACTTGATCCCACATGTAGAGGTTGATTAGTCGATCTAGTTTCTTGGACACAGTTGCCGCCAGCGTGGATGAGGCCTCAAAAACCAGGGTAGGCTAGTGGCGTAACGAGTTCTCTTCCCACCTTTGCCGGCTGAGAAACTGCCACATGGACATAAACTTCCCTGGCCAATCTGGAAGGCCCTAAATAGACTGCGCACTAAGATTGGGAGATGTAAAGACAACCTGAGCCAATGGGGCTACACAGAAGCTAGTAAAAACATCTATTTTTTAATACTAATTATAAGCTCTGACTACACCATTTGTAGTAAGTTGCATCGTTCTGTTCATATACTGTGTTTATCACCTTATTATGTAGGTACATGCAATTACGTCAATAAATGAAATGAAATGCGACTGCGGTGTGATGCCACAAACTATGGCCCGCCTCACAGCGTGCGCATCGTGTCCTCTTTAAAGCTCGCTCAAGAGTCTATAAAAACAAGGCAGCCTAGGCCAAATGCTATCTGCGTTGCCGAATACTGATCCAAAAAAGTATGTGTTGCCATCAACACAAAAGATCACATTATGTTTACTTACTCGGCATATAATTTGTCCTGTATCTCAGTCTTCGTTCCAAGTACCAGCAAGGTTACGAAGAGTGTAGTAGCAACGGTCTCTTGACCTCCGAGGATTATAGTGTCCACTTCGTTTTGAATCTGTTGCATGGATAAGTTTGGGTCCGCCTCTCGAAGTTCGAAAATGATATCCAGGAATGAATTGAACTTTATTTTGCTATTCTCTGGAAAAATAAAAAGTAGCTTTAGTACTAACTAGTAGCTTCTTATACTAAGTAGAAAGCTTGTGTAGAAAGCCACGTGGCATAATTTTTAGGGTTCCGTACCTAAAAATAAAAAAACGGAACCCTTATAGAATCACTTTGTTGTACGTCTGTCTGTCAAGACCCTTTTTCTCACGAACGAGAAGAGGTATCAGGTTGAAATTGATAACGAATATTAAGGTCCATAAACCACACAAGATCTGAAAATTTCAATTTTCACAACAACGCAATCAAAAGATATGGCTTTTTATGTCCTCATCTCCAAACATTTGTGAACCAAACCAAAACCTACGGGGTACTTCCCGTTGACCTAAAATTATGAAATTTGGCAAGAAGCTAGGTCTCACAGTACAAATAAAGGCAAAAGTCTAAAATCATTAAACATTACGATTTTTCTCACAACTAATAGTAACAATTAAGTTGAGCTCCCGTTTCAAGAACTTTTCTATAAAAGAGGGGTCAAGTTGGATGGTCACGGAGTTTTTAAAATCAAAGAGCAAAAGCTTTTAGTATATCATATGGTAGACAGGTACGGAACCCTTAGGGCGCGAGTTCGACTCGCACTTGGCCGGTTTTTTTTAAATATCGTGAGTAGTTTGTTGATTTGACTTTAGTCGGTGTCATAAAAACAACTTCAGTATTTGCAGTGTCCAGCCAAAAAGACCACGTGTCTCGACTCCCACCTGAATTCGAAATCGAAAAACGCCCTAAGCTTTTGTATTTGCTAAGCAAAATCAAGACACATAGAACAATGCTGTTATAATATGTACCTGAATCAGCAGCAGGCATATTTCCATTTTTCTTCATTTCTTCTCGTTCTTTCATCCTTTTGGTGATTACCTGCAAAATATAACGGTATTAGAATTTCATCAATCTAAAATAATTTTATTTAAGTAAGAGCTTTTGCCCTCATTCTACTATATTTTTTTATGTAACAAGTAAGCAAGCGAGCTTGTGGGTCACCACCGCCCTTAACGCCCACTGACGACGATTACGATTAACGACGATTACGATTAACGACGATTACGATTAACGACGATTAACGATTTTTTTTTCCAGGTATGGTCTTGTGACTTTCGACCGATTCGAATTGAATTATAAAGCATTATCTTTTATAAAGAGCACATTCTAGAACTGAATAATTCCTTGGCCGCGAATTTACTCAAAACTAAACAAAAAAAACCGGCCAAGTGCGAGTCGGACTCGCGCACTGAGGGTTCCGTATAAACCTGTACGTATAAAAGTAAAAGATATGGTATTTTTATTGCTAAAAACTTTATTATGTGATGTAAGTAACTAAAATTTATATTTGAGTTGATAGAATGAAAGGTAAATTGCGGTTTACGATTTATGACGTATTAAAAAAAACTACTTACTAGATCTCGTTCAAACCAATTTTCGTTGGAAGTTTGCATGGTAATGTACATCATATATAAATATCATTTTTGAAGACCTATCCATAGATACCCCACACGTATGGGTTTGATAAAAAAAAATTGAATTTCAGTTCCAAGTATGGGGAACCCTAAAATTTATTGTTTTTTTTTTCCTATTTTTTTGTGAAAATCTTAATGAGGTTCACAGAATACATCTACTTACCAAGTTTCAACAGTATAGCTCCTATAGTTTCGGAGAAAAGTGGCTGTGACATACGGACGGACAGACAGACAGACATGACGAATCTATAAGGGTTCCGTTTTTTGCCATTTGGCTACGGAACCCTAAAAAACTCTAAATAGTGTTACGAACGTGCCGTCGTGATGTCAGCTGCCATACTGTTACGAACGTGACGTCGTGCTGCCAGCTGTCATGCGAAAGAACTGTATCTAAATTTCGACAAGTCAGCTAAGAGCCGCGTGGTCCAGGGGATAGAGCTATGGACTAACAATCCGATGGTCGCCGGTTCGAACCCCACCTACCTACCCATGAATGTTTTTATGATTTATAATTTGATTAGAACATTCTAGAAAGAAAAGAAAGGGATAGCTTGAAGAAAGCGACCTACCCATGAATGTTTTTATGATTTATAATTTGATTAGAACATTCTAGAAAGAAAAGAAAGGGATAGCTTGAAGAAAGCGAGCAAATTACTAGAAAAATCTAACAAAAACCTAAATTCAAATATGAGTCTAGAATGTTCGGGAACGAGTAGCACGGGTATTTAAGCCGGGCCACCGAGCGGCTACGCCGTAGTTCAGTGGAAAGCGATTTAAAGTGAAGAAACATGGAAAAGAAGAAAAAGTCATAAGGAAGAGGAAACCTCAGAGGTAACTTAAGAGGCTACAGAGGGAAGACTCTGTGGAAAAGGTGCCGGAGGAAGAGGATCCGGAGGGAAGAGTACTCGGAGTGAAGTCGCGCATAGAAGAGGTCCCGGACGCAAGAGGAACTCGGAGGGAAGACTCTAAAGAAGAGGTCCCAGACTGAGGATTGCTAGGAGGGAATACTCCGTTGAAGAGGTCCTAGAGAGAGGAGTGCTCGGAGGGAAAACTCCGTAAACGAGATCCCTGTGGAAGAGGTCAAGGAGGACCGCACGAAGAGGCTCAAAGGGTGAACTCGGTAAATAAGAAGGTCGGATTGTAAACAGCTCCTAAATAAACGGAAAAATCCTACATTGGCGTTTCACTCCAATCCCGAACCGCTAGCTCGTAACAATTAGCAGATTAGTAAGGCATCAATTGTAGCCCGAGATATTTAGGCGCACGAGCGCAGCGAGGGCGCCTATAGTTCGAGGGTGCAATTGATGCTCTGCTTTACATTTCGATTGTGAGGTAAGTAGGTCTTTATTACCACCAAATTGTAGGTGACCAATTAGCGCTCTAGGGTAATAATGTAGCTAGAAAAGCCCTAGGGCGGTAAGTAATTAAAAAACAACACTTCACTCTTGCAAAACTGAATTACTTACCGCCCTATGGCTTTTCTAGCTACATTATTACCCTAGAGCGCTAATTGGTCACCTACAAGCCCCATTTGGGGGTAATAAGGACCTACTTACCGAATATGAGAGATGTAAAGTTTATTTATTGTAGGGTATTAAAATCTCAGCTAAACTTAACATCGCTTCACACACAAATTGGCGCCATGGTGGGAAAAAAAGAAGCGACAATAAAAACCCACGCGCACTTTTAAATATGTATTATCTCATCTTTCTCCGCGTCTGTATTCCAGCTTACAAACCTATATAACTTAAGCCACGATCACACCTTCCTCAGAAACTAATTCGGCTTACATTGCTCGTTGAAGTAAGGATATTGAAATTAACATATCCAAGTCTCCCAGCAATTTATGCCGAATTAGTCTTTGAATTCAGTTAGGTGTGATCGTGACTTTACATAACATCGCGCGTCTTTCCCGGCAGGGTAGGTAGAGACCACAGCTCTCCACCTGCTACGATCCTGACATTCTTCTCTGGCTTCCTCTACTTTTATCAACCCTTTCATAGACGCGCTCGTCAATTTAGGGTATTTTTTATAGTGAACGTGGCAAAAAAAGGAACTAACACCGCCACCTTGTGAAACGTCACTTTTGACAGTTCTCCTCATACAAACCAGCGCCCCCACCCGCGTTCATTATAAGCCTTGTAGTTTACTATTATTTAATCTGCGACCTGGTCTTTATTTAGAACGTCCTGAATTTGGTCTTGGAACGTTTGCCGAAGCCAACCCCTTCCAAAGTTTCCATTTACTCAAATAATATAAAAGTAAATGGGCCTCGTAGCTTTTTCTAGATTAAAAAGTTAAGAGCAAGCCCAAACAAATAAACAGACTAACCTTATCAGAAACGTCATGCAACACAGCGATGCAACTTTGCAGCTCATTATAAGCCGGAGTCAGACGGTACAGCCAGTCGAAATGAAGGAGTAGGTTCATGCCTCGTTCTATGAACAGTTCGAAGGTCCGGTTGAAAGCTCTATAGTACTCGTTGGTAACTATACTGTCAGATATTTTAGGGACACCAAGCGCTGTCTCTGGAAAATAAAGACAATTAAAGAGTTAGATAGGTACTTTAACGTATAGGGCTCCCGCACACGACCGAGAATCGGTGGCCGATTATCGCCCAGGACAAGGACGGAAGATTCAGGTGATAACACGTCAGAGCGGGATGCCGACAAAAAATCGGTCACCGATTCTCGGTCGTGTGCGGGAGCCATTAGGGTAGAACTATACGCAGAGCGTATCGTGCGCGACGCACTTACGCCGCGTTAAGGCTACTACCTACGCCAATGACCTTGCCGTGTGGGCGGAGCTTATACCCTCTCCCCGCTCAACCCGCAAAAGTGTAGTTAGATTAGAGGTACATAACACAGGGTGCACAGGGTTTAATTTTGCTTGCTCGCAAAGCTCGCACTACGCAACGCAGCACAGGTCCGTCTAGCATGACGACTCGCCCTGCACTGACTTTATAGACGAGGGCGGGGTATGGGCTGGGTAAGGGTGGGAATTTAGTCGGTTTTTTAAGGAATTAGATACATTTTTATAAAATTTCCAAAAAATAAGCCAACCACATCAATAAACGTGGTTTTGTAAATAAGGTTATAGATTTTCGTATATTTCTGATAAGAATTGCAGCAGTAAAGTGGTTACAAGTGGAAAAACTAGGGGTCATTTTGGTTTGTTTTTTCTTGAGTTATATTCAATAAATCAATTTTTGAGGCCTACCATATCACTTGTCATATCTTGTAGATTACTAGATTTTATTTTCGTCAAAAAATCTGCCAATTTTAGTATCTAAAAGTGGTTACAAAGTTACTCAATTTTAGGGTCAAGTAGGAATGCCTAGCCTTAAGGGCCAACGACGTTGCGTTTCATACAATTTCGACAAACAACGCGCATACGCTAGAGCGCTACTCTACGCGGCGTTGCGCGTCATTGCACGCAAGTATGCAAAACTCCAGCTGCGGCCACATTGAACGTAAGTTGCGGCGCATATCATACGCTATTATTCCATTCCATTCTTCAACATACGCTGTATCTGGTCCAATCCAGAGATAAATAAGGTAAGTTCGCCCAATAAGGACCACGTTTTTTCAAATCCTTATAAATCTTATTTAAGAAGTATGTCCGTTTTAAAAACATCCAAAATAAACTAATTGCTCATATTTGAACTAAAAACATTGAACAAAAATCGTGCATCAACAGTAAATAAACCACAAAATTGATTTTTAAAAAAATCTCGTCAATGGACCTTATTACGAATAGGTGATCTCAATAAGGGCCATTTTTAGACCTTAGATATTTCCGAAACCACATTATTTTATTTCAATTGAGTGGAACAAAGTTACAATTATTTTTGTTATTACCGTAAAACTAATGTATAAATGAACAAAAAATTACGTGATGGTCCTTATAAAGACTATAGAAACTTAAATACAGAAAAATATGCTTGATTAAATTATTTTAATAATACACAGTTTGGATTCGTAATGCTATTTACTGATTAAAATAATTTTTAGGACAAAAAGCTACAAATTTAGGACATTTTTCAATCATAGCCCTTGGGCCTTATTAGGATTATAAGAACCACGTTTATGGCAGTGGGCCTTATTTGGACTACAAAAAATAACATTATAAAAAAGTATTATGGACCTAGGAAACTCCGTAAGTAAATTAAGCAAGTAGTGATAGCAGTATATAATAGTAACTGTAAGTAGTATGTGAGTAAATCAGTTGAATTCGAAAACCAATCACAACCGACAAAAAAAACTCATCTTCAGATTCTACGCCTTAATGTTCAATGTTTCGTTTACATGTCTTAATTGCGTGTAAAAACAAAAAGAAACACTTGAGATAGACAAAATAACACCAACCAATTATCGTAACTGACCGACACGTCGTTACACGCACAGAGTTTACAGGAACACTTATGATATGGCGCTTTAAAATGCAATGGATGCCAGTGAAGGAGCGCCAGCGCTAGATTTCAAGTCTATTTAGTATTGGGAACAGGATTTTTGAAAGACTGGCCCTTATTAGGAACCGGTCCTTAATAGGCGAACTTACCTTAAATCTATTGCTAAAACATTTCGAAATAGGGAAGGAAACATTGAATCCGTCGTATGTAAAAACATATACGTGGGACACTCAGAAATATTTGCGACACTAAAAAAAATTGTTCTACAGGTACATATATTTTTATTAAATCTTTTCAAAGTACTCTCCACCAGCCTCTATACAAAGATTCATGCGTCTGAACCAGTTTTCAAAACACTTTTTCCAGTCCGCCGTAGACACCTCGTTTACAGCCTGCTCGAACGCAGCCAGCGCATCTTCCGGCGACGAAAATTGTATCCCCTTGAGCTGATTTTTTATTTTTGGAAATAAAAAGAAGTCACACGGTGCTAGATCAGGGCTGTAAGGAGGGTGACCCAGGAGTTTGACTGGTGTGCTGTCCAGGAAGTCCCTCGTTTTGAGCGCGGTGTGTGCAGGCGCATTGTCGTGGTGGAGCAGTAGTCCGCGGAGCCCTGTGTTTGGTCGCTTGTTGCTCACAACAGAAAAAACTTCTGGTAAACATTTGGTAGTATACCATTCGGCGTTGATGCTTCTTTGATCTCGTAAGGGAATTGAGGCCAAGTGGCCAGTCAAATTAAAAAAGCTGGCGATCAAAATCTTCCCCCCGCTTCGAGATCGCTTCACTTTGGTAGGCGTTGGTTCATTTTGAAACACCCAAACTGTCGACTGGCGCTTGGTTTCTGGATCGTATTGATAAATCCAGGACTCATCACCTGTTACGATGTCGTAAACACGCCGAGACGAGCCTGCTTCAAATTTGTTCAGCATATCACGGCACCATTCCACCCGGGCCTGCTTCTGAGCGTCGGTGAGGTAGTGCGGCACCCAGCGCGATACTATCCTCCTCACGCGAAGATGCCCGTGTAGAATCTCGTGAACGCTTCCCGATCCAATCTTTAATATGTGCTGAATCTCCTGATATGTAATTCGCCTATTATCTTGGATTAAATTTTTCACTGCTAGCACGTTTTCTTCCGTAATAGCCGTCAAAGGGCGACCGCTTCTTTCTTCATCCCCCAAGGTTGGTCGACCGCGCCTAAATTCGTTATACCAACGATACACGGTTGCCTTGGAGGGGCCTTCATCCATAAATGCCATTTGAAGTCTATCGAACGATTCATCCGGTTTCAGGCGACACTTGAAATCGTAAAAAATCATAGCTCTAAAATGTTCCCGGCGCAGATCCATTTTTCAGTAAGACACGATACTTTGAATTGGCTCGCAAAAAATGTGGAGGGAAATTTTGAAAATGGAACACACATATTTTTACTTACAAGTAATCATATTTTCGAAAAAGATTCTGACCGGCCAGTCTCCCATATATAAAAACTATTTTTCGCAATACTTTCTGAGTGGCCTGGTATTCCTTGAAATTAACATTGACTCACGACAAATAGTCTCCAGGGTGGCATAAGCCATGTACCCATTCATGACGTCGAAAGGCTTCCCACCGACTTCCCTCTTAAGCTTATCAACGAGCCGTTGCGCCTGCGCGTTGAACACGTCCTGGTATCCGTCCACTATGTTTCCCGTGAACGTCCCCGCCAGCTTCTTTATGCTTCGCTTCCATATGTGACCTGGAATCAAATACCGAATGACGGGGTTATTTATTTGAAATGAAATATTGAAATGTTTATTCGTCTGAAACATGGTTTAAATAAGATGACAACACTAAGGAGCGTATCACATATATTTCGCCTTTCTGAGGCATACGAAAATTAGACATAATAGTCCGGTCGCTTAACGTCTTATATCGCCAAATTCACCAAATTGCGCCAATCTTTTTCCAGGTACTAGGAGCCAATTCTTGAATTTTCAATGAATTTTTTTTGAAATTCAAGAATTGGCTCCTATCAAAAATTGAGAGCTATGTACCTAACTAGTACCCGGAAAAAAATTGGTGATATTGTAAGGCGTGTCTACGTGAAACAGCTAATTGACCGCACTATAAATCTACACATTGAAAAAATTAAAACATTGACAAAATAAATTAAAGGTCAATCCATCAATTACAAAATATAACGCTAATATAACAAAAATCTATAAAACAATTACAAAAATGTCAAAAGAGATATTTATATGTCAAGGGCATTATGATAGTCTCAGAACAAAAACCTCCTTGCTTATGATAGTAATCTATACATACGAGTATAACAAAAGAAGTAATCTATACATATAGCAAAAGAGTAGAAACCGTCTGTCTGTACTTTTGATGAATTTATCAAAAAATTAGTGTGGGCGATAAGAAAAGACTAATAGAACACAAATAATATTTTTTTTGAATTTTTTGGCTGTCTGTCTGTTTTTCTGTCTGTCTGTATGTATTCGATAAACTCCGAAACTGCTGCACGGATTTTCACGCGGTTTTTGCAGGTAGATTAAACTTACCTCTGAGCAACATATAGGCTATGTTTCATTTAAATCGGTTCACTCAATCAAAAGCTACACTAATGTAAAGTATCAAACTGCCTGTGCGCCAATAACTCACAAACTACAAAACCGATTCAAACGGGGTTTTCAATTACGAGTTTGGCTAACTTTCTTGGAACATAAAAGTTAAGTTTCATGGCAAACGGTTCACTCAGACAGAAGGTACGTGAAGTTTCATGCGGCGGCGCAAATAACTCACAAACTACTACTCCATGCAACAAGTAAGCTTAGTTTAATTGCAAACGGTTCACTCAGACAGAAGTTACCTACGCAAAATTTAAAGCGGCAGCGCAAGTAACTCACAACTACTGAATTGATTGTAACAGGGTTTTCAAAAACGTATTTACCTTTCTTCTGTGCATTGTATGCAGGTATATTAGCTTAGTTTCATTGCAAACGGTTCACTCAGATAGAAGGTATTCAAGCGGTAGCGCTAATAACTCACGAACTACTTAACCAATTTAACCGGGGTTTTCAATGACGCGTTGGGCTTTGTTCCGTCCAATTAGTTTCATTGCAAAGGATTCACTCAAATAGAAGGTACGCAAAGTTTCAATCGGTAGCACCAGTAACTCATAAACTACTGGAACGATCCAAATGGGGTTTTCAATAACGTATTTGTGTTACTTACGTACAACATAAAAAATTTTGTTTTATTGCGATCGGTTCACTCAAACAAAAAATATGTGAGTACAAATTTTCGAGTGGCGAATCCTAGCTGAACTGAAACAAAACTTAGAAAGTTGTAAGGAAGTAAGTCAAATACGTTATTTCCGTTTGAATCTTTCCAGTTCCGTTTGAATCGTTGTTTGTGTGTAAGTTGTAGGCATAGATGGATTAGTAAAATTTAGGTTAAGTATTATGGTCAAAATAATAATGAAAAAATTCCCAGCAGTTTCAATATAGCGTAGCATAGCAAAAAGTATGAAATTTTTGAAAACTTAGATAAAACAGGTACTTAGAAATAAAATACTTAAAGAAATATTTATTGTTTTTTAGAAATCGTGTTTGTATAGAATTAAATTCCTACTGTATTGTATGGAGAATGTGAAACAAGGCAAGTTGGACATTGTACCGCTCCTTTTTAGTACCTACAGAAGGTAAAGTAACCGAGCCTAAGATTTACTAAGTTTTGTATAAGAAACAACAAAACACGTGTCACTTTTCGTCCACATGGAATTTGACTATAATTTTACACATACGAGGATACTGGGTGAACTAACAGTAAACACGTAAACAAGAGGGGTTTAATTTAAAAAAAATGTACTATGTGTGTAGTCTGTATAGGTAATATTGTAAAAGCGAAAATTGCTCTATCTGTCTGTTATGCTTATGCCACTAATCCAATGAACCGATTTTCATAAAACTTTGTAAGAAAATAGTTTGAACAGGCAAAAGTCATTAGCTCCGTTTTTCAGGATGAAGTCGCGGGCAACAGCTAGTTAATAATTAATTAACAATTAATGAACTTTTATATACATACATAATATCACGCCTTGTTCCCGTCGGGTTAGGCAGAGACCACAGTTCTCCACCTGCTACGATCTTGACATACTTCCCTTGCTTCCTGTAATTTCATCAATCCTTTCATACATGCTCGTCGGTTTAGCCTTTATTCAGAACGCCCTGAATTTGGTCCTGGGGGGTGATCGTGGTAATTTCAACGACATTACCAAAACAAAAACGTTTGCCTCAAAAGTTATGATAACTCTTGACTTAAGTGTTTTAGGCAAACGTTTTTGTTTCGGTAATATCGTTGAAATTACCACGATCACCCCCCTGGTACGTTCGCCGAGGCCTTCCCCTTCCAACGTTCCCATTCACTCTCGCCTTGTAGATCTCATTCGTCAATCTTCTTTCATTCATCCTCTCTACATGACCAAATTATTCAAGTTAATGTATTTTATATTATTCAAGTTAATGTATTCCTTGACCGAATAGAAAGCTTGTGCAGTTAACCAGTTGTGTAACTTATTTCTGAACATCCTAGTTGACATTTCTCTTACATTTTAACTTTGATGCACAGGCACATAAAGACTTTAATCAACTTGCCACTAATGCCGGGCAGCATTTTTTCACAGAAAAGCAGATGACGGATTCAGACTGTCAAATATCTAATATAAAATCATTATCATCATTGCTCTCGCTTGTTTTAACGAAGTCAGCTTTACTGACGGTAGTAAACAGAGAGATGGCTCTGTTGGTGCCGCTTTTGTTTGCTGTAATCCGGATGGAAACCCGACCGCAACCACCAAGAAATACAAACTGCATTCGAGCTGCACCGTATTTCAAGCAGAGCTATTGGCAATACTTCAAGCTTGCAGATGGGCAATAGAAAATAAATTTTCACACACCGTTATATACACAGACTCTCTTTCTTCCATTCACTCAATCCAAAACAGAAGCAACACTCATCCCATAGTTACACAAATCCATAAGATCTTACACGACAATTTTGACACTCACTCCATAGAAATAGCATGGGTTAAAAGCCATGTTGGTATAGATGGGAATGAGGCAGCAGACGCTGCCGCCAAAGCGGGCTGTAATCTTCGCAAGCCACCTGACTATTCAGTTTTTCCCATTTCATACATCAAAAAAGTTGTGCGAATCAATAATTTGGCTACTTGGCAAGAACGATATGAAAGTGCTACACAGGGCAGTCATACTAGAAAATTACTTCCTAGTTTAGATAAAATCAAAGAACTACCTAGTTTAACTTCCACTAGCTTTCATCTTACGCAAATCCTTACCGGTCACGGATATCACAAATCCTACTTACATCGTTTCAAGATAATTGATAACGACTATTGTCCCTGTGATGGAATAACACCCCAAACCTTAGAGCATCTGTTAGAGTCGTGTCCTGCGTTTTGCGTTCCAAGACATTCCCACGAGATGATTTGTGGGAACTTGAGAGTGTCACCCTACAATCTGGTAGATTTAATGAGAAAGGAAACAGCACTAGCTTCTTTTGTTACCTTTGCAGAAAAAATTGTAAAAAAATTAAAACAATTTAATACTTAATTAAGCGCAACTCAAAGTAGATAGCTTATGTATAACTTCCGTCAGTACATTATGACGCCACGTCACAGTATCAAATCGCAGTGACAAGTGGCAGTGATACATACATTATATTATAAGATATATGTGTACGCAATATTGTAATTTAACAATTTTGTATTTTTCATACAGTGTATCAATAAAAGGATTAAAAAAACCTAACCTAGGGGATTTGACGAGGGCACTGCTTTTTACATAGAGTGACTACCATCCGGAACCCAGAGGGTAAAAGATTACTTGTCTTTAAGCCGCTAAATAGCTTCAAGCAGGGCACATCGCAAGAAGAACCGATGGCCGATGGGGCGTGGCGGGTTCTAGAGTGGCGACCACGTACCGGAAGACGAAGCGTTGGCAGGCCCCATACAAGGTGGACCGACGATCTGGTCAAGGTCGCGGGAAGCCGCTGGATGCAAGCAGCGCAGGACCGGTCGTCATGGAGATCTTTAGGGGAGGCCTATGTCCAGCAGTGGACGTATTTCGGCTGATATGATGATGATGATATAGGTTCAAACTTGAAATAACTACTACTATCAATAACAATAGCCTGAACCAATAGCTGAATGTACCTTCCGAATCACATAAAACGCTCGATCTCGTTCCTTGTTCGAGATTCACCCAGTTCAGTCACCCATCCGAGTTCTGACTGCGGCAATCGTTGCTTAACTTTTTGATAGGAAAGAAAGAGCAACTTCAAACTCGGGCACGAAGGCTTCGATAGATTGTACACCTACCTTACAAGATACTCGCATTAGTCTTGCATTAGTGAAGAGTGTTTATATAATTATTTTCAATACATTTGCTCATAAAACGTGTGCTTTTTCCATTATATTACCGCACTATTGTTGTATTTTTGTAAATTTTTAATTTCAGCAAGGCGCAAGGAGTATGTCTATAAAATCCATAATATTTTCATGAATAAATAAACTTTGTTCTATAATATGATCAATAATGATCAATAATACATTTCATGAAAATATGTATATAAATCAACTTAGTAACAACAAACTCGTCTTTTAAGTAACAAAATATCCCATTTTAAATAATTTAAAGACTAGGCTGTTTGGCAGTTTAGTTATCTGTGTCCGCTAAAATAGTATCTACTCCTACAAATAAAAATACAGTAATAAATGTAGTTCCTAAACGTAAAAAACCGGTCAAGTGCGAGTTGGACTCGCGTGCCGAGGGTTCCGATATACCTTTAGTATTTTTGGAAGCAATAAAGTCCATTTTTAGGACCGCAAAATTAAATTTATTTGTAAAGGTTTTTTGCAGATTTCTAAAAAACTGTGCAACTTAGAAAGATCGTTTTATTCTTGCTGTAAAATTTACATAAACGTCTATTGACTGTAGTTAATTCAGATTTTTCAATTCACAAACTTCGGAGATAAGGGGTAACGGTATTTTTTTTGACATTTTTCATCATAACTTGAAAACCAAGAGTTGTCAAAAAATACGAAAATATATTTTGGAATGTACAAGTAAAGTCCTTTCATATGATACCCCACTCAACCTAGTACCGATAATTTGAAATTTTGCCTCCCCTATTTGGGCCCCCTTTACATTAATAATCATGATTGTTTCTTCATTCTTTCACGTGCAACTAAGTTGGACAACCATATTCTAAAACTATTCCAAATTTCAAGTCGATAGCATGAGTGGTTGCCGAGATATACAGGTGTGACAGACAGACGGACAGACAGACAAACAAACAAAGCGACACCATAAGGGTTCCTTTTTTTACCATTTTGGTATCGGAACCCTCAAAATACTGAGGCACGAAACACAAGTCTGGAGAATCGGGTGTACGTAGAAATCTAAGAAAAATGTATAGCTTGTTGTTTCCTTCGGGAAAAGAGGTATATAAGCAAATTTTACTGTCTGTTTTATTTTTATTCGCAAATGTGTTGAAAAAAGTCCTAAAAAGCGCGTGCGTTTTGGTCATTACACTCTTGGCTCCATTACGCCTTCGGGCTGCAATTCTCGAGCCTCGGGGCAAAGATTATTATTATGCTGCATTAAATAATAGTAAACTGACCTCGGGCACAGATTAAACAATAGTAAACATCGGGCCTAGCCAACAAAATAGCGCACTTGCATCTTAATGTATTATTATATCCCTTGTTTAACAACCTATTACAAACACTTACCGGGCGCTGTAACAAGTCCATTCCCGACCCAGTCTTTAGCAAAGTTGTAATAATAGGGTTTTTCAATGAAAGCGTTTGTTACTGCCTTCACATCATCGGGCTCAGCTACAACTGAAATCAGGAAAAATGCAATATTGTCAGATAAAGCCACGATCACACCTACCTGAATTCAAAGACTAATTCGGCATGCATTGCTGGGAGGCTTGGTTATGTTAATTAATTGCAATATCCTTACTTCAACGAGTAATGTATGCCGAATTAGTCTTTGAATTCAGCTAGGTGTGATCATGGCTTAATTAATGTTTCCAGGAAAAAGTTGTTCAGTTTTATGGTTTAAATCGACGAAACTTACATCAAGAGACGTCGATTAACTTACATCGCTTCGCAAAAAAAAAATATTTAGTTTCACGTGTCGCGGTGTCTGTCTGTCTGTAACCAAATCTTCAAATTAAATATGACCCACTTTCCGGTTTCCGATTGAGATGAAATCGTTTTTAGTATATAGATCGGATGATGGAGCCGGAAGATATCCATAGAAAAGTTGAGATAATACGGCGTTTCAGAAACCTGCAGCGCCATCTGTTGATGAACAGCGTGCCTTGCTCGCCTGGTAATATTTTATTCATAAAACAACTCTGGGAGGTTCCTTTATAAAATGTTTGGGTCAAGCAATCCCTTTTGGGAAAATATCTCTGTTTTTACATACAAAGCAACGACAAAATTTCCCGTGCAAGATGCAGCAATCACATTTGTATTGTATACTGTAGTTTTCCTAATAAAAGCTTGTTTTAAAAAATATTTTTACCATTATTTTTTATTATAATTACAGTATATATTACATCTACGCGAGATTGTAAAGCTGCCAAAAATTTGTAAACTGTACCGAATTCGCTTTTGATACTCGTAATCGCCGGATGCAGCCACAGCACGCTCGCTTTGCTCGCTCGGAACTTTGAACTTTTTTAACTGACTTGTTCGGGATATTGAATAATTGTTATTCGACTTACTTATTACTGGTATCGGTCCTGCCCATGCCACAAATGGAAGACCAGTATCGTTCTTGATTTTAGAAATTTCAACCATCATTTTCATCAAAACTGAAACACAGCAAGTTAAATTAAAACGTCATCTACTTACATCTAAGTACACTAATTTACTTGTTTGTGCTTGTATGTAAGTATTAACGTATACTTAATCTCTGAAACGGCTAATTATTTTCGAGGCGATTAAGAACATAAAGGGCGACTGACTATTTTATTAGGTACTTGAAAAATACTTGGCAGCGATTAAATAAGTATTTTAGCAATAATTCTATTAAATGAGTTTCAAAATGCAAGGATTTATAAAAACTCAATAATGGCTGATACTAAAGTAGCTAACATATTAACAGGGACAATGAAATCATAGGCGAAAAATAAATAAATAATGACATGGCGACTAATATTAACAGTGGGATAGCAAACATAGTATTATTGGCAACAATAGGCTCCCATATAAAAATACACTTTTGGGTTGCGATTTGCAAGCAGCTGTAAAAATTTAAACAGGTACTATAATTAAGTATTTGGATTTCAGTATTATTTGTTTGTAGTATCATAATTTAACGAAAACGGCGACAAGCGTACCCATTGCATCGAATATATTTAAAGATTTTTTTTTTGCTGCTCGGGTCCTGTTTCTGATTGCGAGGGGCCACAAGGGAACCTTACATAATCTTGGAGCTTTAATTATATATTCGCTTTCGTTTGTAACCATACTTTTGCGTGCTTCCGAACCTTTTTATAATAATAAATAACTTTATTGGGTACAAAAGGTGATTTTACATTGATTCGCTAGTCCTCACACTAGGATTCCCTGTATCGTGAGGGCTAGGTTCTTTTTCAGGGTACACGACTGACTACTGATTTTCTCAAAATGACCACTGCCATCACGAAGCGGGGGTACGGGGGGTAAACATTTCAAACTCTATTACTATGCCAAAATCCAAAGAAAGTGTTTCTACTGACGTGCTGTTGGGTGTACGCAGAAAAATATCTTGAGTTTGGGCTTGTCTGATTCTAAGGATGTCTAGATAATTGTTTCTTAGTATTTCACATCAGAAATACTAAAAAGCTAATAACAAAATAATAGTAAAAAATAATTTTTAAAACAAGCTTTTATTTGGACGTAGAAGAAGAACTAAAACGTTATCAATCAGTCTCAGGTTTTCAAATAAAAGCGTGTTACATAGTAAAACAGAAAGAAAAACTCCGGCTAAGTGCTAGTCAGACTCGCGCACCGAGATTTCCGTATTACTAAGATAGAAATAGTCTTAAATTTTTACTTTTCTTACAGAATGCGCTATCAGCTGATACATTTTCTATGGGAGGTTGAATTTGTTTTTTGTATTTAGACCTATGTTTCTTAGGGAAAGTTATTCTTTTTTATGGCCCGAATAACATACTCAAAGTTGATTAGGACGCACCTTAAAACCTACATACTTCCCGTTGACCAATAAAGGGAAAAGTCCAAAATCATTAAATATTTCAATTTTTCTCACAACTAATAGTAACCAATTAAGGTGAGCTCCCGTTTCAAGAACTTGTCTATACAAGAGGGGTCAAGTTGGATGGTTGCCGAGTTTTTAAAATCAAAGAGCAAATGCTTTTAGTATATCATATGGTAGATAGGTACAGAACCCTTAGGACGCGAGTCCGACTCGCACTTGGCCAGTTTTTTTAGTTCTTTCTTGCTATTTTATAACGTAACGTGCTTTTATTTGAAAACCTGAGACTGTGATAACGTTTTAGTTCTTCGTCTACGTATAATAAAAGCTTGTTTTAAAAATATTATTTTCCATTATTTTATTTATGACTATATTTATATTTTCTTCTCATCTCAGTTAACTTTATATTCAACCTCATTGTATCATTTAAGAAAGCCTATTTTCTAGTTGCTATCCGCCGTCAAGTGTTCGCTTAACAATAAATTCAGTTACCAAATCACAAAAGCTGCTACTTTCTACTTAAAATTATCCTTCACTGTAGCTGCCAACCTATTATTTTTGCTACTGGCTTTAATATTTTTTTAATCCCTAATTCAGAATAATTTGTCGCCGCGTTAAATACATGCCCTCTGAAACTACTGAACCGACTGTAGAGATCATCAACAACTTACATATTCCATTTCCGAATACTTGATGGAAATTTCCTATAAACGGCAATGGAGGGTATGTTGGTAGACCCTTGAGAAGCTTCCGAGCTCGTCTGCCATTCCATAACATCAGTAAGTGGATGCAGAATAGAAAAATACCAGATACGGCGAGAAGAATCAGCTAAAAGAAGAAAAGTTTAAGTTAGGCGGGCCTAATCTGTCGACAAGGTAATATGTCAACGCAACGGCCAATATAATATGGGGCATGGAACTCCGATGCTAAAGGGGCTGATAAGAGCTAAATCACAGAATATATAATAAGTAAACGCTTCACTTTTTTTTATAATTTATTTTATAAAAATGAAAAGAACAAGCTACTTAAATTACAACACGCCAAACTGCAGAAGACTGCTGCTGCTACTTGAGAAGGTGTTTCACGAAAAGTGGTGAGTATATGGCGGTTAAAAAAAAAATGTAATAATTAAGCATCTTTCCAAGAATATGGCCGACTCCGAAACACGATTAAATATATTTTGTACGCCATAAAAAATCCAAAGTTACCTCTGCTTTTTGCCTTTAAACCGTTTTTCTTAAGTACCCATTAATCTATGATGCCAAAACTATTTGATAATTAATATTATGGGTACAGATTTTGAGAAAAATGCAAAAATAAGCGAAAAACGTAAAAGAGCGCGAATCCGCTTCGTTCTAGCAGGCGCATACTGCCCTTTGTTAGAAAGTGAGGTAATTCAGCTCTTATCAGCCCCTTAATGCAGAGAATTTAAAATATGAGTCGCGGGGGAACACGGGGCACGTGTGCAAATCATTCAATGGCTCTCCGCGTGTCATCCATGCTCAGAATATAACAGCCACAATGTCTGAGTTGTTTGTTTACCCATACTTGTGGCGTAGTGTAGAAGTGTGCTGACGATGGGGTAAGTGTTATACAGGATGAATTTTCATTGATTTGCTCTAGAGGCCTCTATGAAAACAAGCAACTTTCCCAAAGAAAAAAATATTTAACTCTAGAAAAAAAAATTCGCTTTCCTATACAAAATGAGTCAATCACGTGACCATTCCACCAATGGAGTCGAAAAAAAAATATCGAGTAAAAATTTTTTTTCTTCGGGAAAGATGCTTGTTATCATCAATGAAAATCCACACTGTATCATGAAGCATTCTAAATTCTAGTTCCAGATGGCTCTATTAACCATGTAGCCAACAACTTACAGCATGTGCTTATTCCACCATCCCCCTTCTACCCTTACTTCTATCCAGACGCACCGCACGATATCACCCATACTTGATTGATATTCAAGACATTTTCACAAAGCTCTTTAAAACATATCTTTAAAATATATTTTGAAACGGCTAAGGAGTGCAATGTGTCCTGCGTTTGTGTTCCCGAGTTCAAATAAACCGAATCTATCAAGTCGCAAGTGAATAGGCTTCTTCTGGTCCCACTACTGTCGACCTCATCGCTGTCCTCAGGACTAGATCGAGGTCAAGAGTAAGCCAATTGACCATAAAAATAAATGTAGCATAAGATATGCGACATGGGACTCAATTCTTGAAAATCACCGGGTGATAAAATATCACTTTTGAGACTTTAACAATTCACATTTGCCCTGATAAACTGTTGAAAGGTAAATCAGAATACATAAAAATTACCAATCAAAGACTGCTTTAAATTTTACGAATATCAATCTTCACTTTTGCAAAGAAAAATCTGAGATTTAGAATTTTTTGAGTGATATTTTATCACCCGGTGATATTCAAAAATTGAGTTGGACGCACAAAGTTATCGTCGGTGGTCGGTGAACTATACATACATATAGGGTGACTTTTAATTAATTCTTGATAGCAAAAGATATGCATGTACTCATGATACTGAAGAACTTTTCTTAAGGAACATAGGTCGAAATACGAAAAACCAAATTTGACCTCCCATACAAAATGCGCTATCAGCTGATGCAGTTTCTATGGGAGGTCAAAACTTGATTTCCGTAATTCGACCTATGTTTCTAGGGGAACGTTGTTCAGTATCATGAGTACATTCATACCTTTTTCTATCAAGAACTAATTAAAAGTCACCCTTCTGTCACATTTTGTTTTGATGGCAGAGAAAGTGACAGCAGTATACATAAAGGACCTTTAACTTTAAAGATCTTTTGTGCCACTGGCAGTTAGCCCTGAACAAGTTTTACACGAATTTATTC
Organism: Athrips mouffetella; assembly: GCA_947532105.1. Lineage (NCBI taxonomy): Eukaryota > Metazoa > Arthropoda > Insecta > Lepidoptera > Gelechiidae > Athrips > Athrips mouffetella. The sequence goes on along the minus strand of OX383976.1, from coordinate 2,079,844 downwards.
CCCCTTATTTCTTAATTTTTCATTGTATTTTTATTCTCTAAAGTAGGTAATAATATCCGCCATAATAACACGTATATAAAACAACTTTTGTAAAAAAAATAGATTTTCCTTACAAAATTATCTCATAGGTCTAATTTAAAAGATGATTTTGCGACCGAGCTTCTATGCTACCCGCCAAGAGATGGCACTGTAGGTTTTTGTCTAAAACGGAAATGCTTAAAAACACCTGAAAACCCCTGTACTTATGGTAAATTTCATCGAAATCGTTAGAGCCGTTTTCGAGAAACCGATTACAAACATATATATTTATATACTACTCAAAACAAAATAAGGGCCAGCAGGTTTTCTTGATATATCTTTAATTGTAATTTTTCAATTAAAGTTCGATAAAAATTTCCACTGAGCATTATTTGAAATATTTATTAGTTCAAATTGTAACCAATAGAATAAGCTGACATAACAAAAAGACCTGCTGGCTATTTTTTATATATATACAAATATTTCTCGTTTAAGGTGATCCGTTTTCCATACAAAAATTCAAATGACTTGCATTCTTACGCGGGACATAAAATTCTGTTGAAAAACGAACGAATACTGCTATTTTTAGTTAAATTTTTCACTAATTAATACAAAAATGCAGTTAATGTACTGAAAGTACTATTTTTGTTAGCAATTTTTGGTTCAATATTACGATTGTGGGCGTGCGGTCAAAACTGTACGGTTGTGCTTTGTGTGCATATGTGAGTGATCGTACTCATGTAAACACGGACTGACGAGAGTAATTGACTTTGGTGGACATATGGAGATATTTTTCTTATCGAAATTGTTGTTAGGCGTTAAAGTTGCACGATGAAATTTACGCGAATCAACTTTTAAAAAAATAAAACCAGTGGCTCCATCTAGTTGCGTTCGGGGCTAAGCTGGCTGTCACTGATCACCTTAATAGTATAGGATACAACGTGTAACAGAAGGATGTGATAATACCGGAGGATGTAAATCTGCCCATTAAACTGACCAACAAGGACTAGAGGTCGTAATATCAAAAATCAAATTTGTACTCCCAAACAAAATGCGCTATCAGCTGATGTATTTTCTATGGGAGGTAAAATTTTTTTTTCGTATTTAGATCTATGTTCCTTGGGAAAAGTTGTTCAGTTTCATGAACAGATTCACACCCTTTAGTATTATCACACCTTTTCTTTACACGTTGTATTGAAACCATACATAAATATAAATCAATATCAAAATTCCTTATTTATACAATGTACTCGTATCAATAAAATATCAAACTTTTGAAGGGATACGAGTATATTGATTGCAGACCTTGTATAGATATTTATTTAGTGGCATTACATCTCATTACAAGACCCTGGTTGAAAAAATTATTTAAATTTTCTTTTTTTGGCAGTTCCAAGAGTCGTAAAATAAAGGTTGTTGCACTTGCTGCCAGTTCCAGAAAGCCCCTTTATAGTTAAAACTCCTTTAAATCTATTGTTGACACCTTACTTATCATCAAAATTGAAAGTGATAGTAATAGATTTTAGAGGAGCTTTAGCGTGATAGCATCCAGACTTATGTAAACACATTCATTAAAACTCTGTAGGCATGCCAAAACCCAATTAAATCAATTCGCGAGTGAATAACTTCATCAGAGTGATCTTATTGAACTGAATTTTATTGAGGTCAAGGGCAAGCTGGTGTTCACTTTAATTAAATTCGAAGTTCGAACTTACCATTATTGCACAAACTTTTAAAAATTATACAAGTAGTTACTCAACACACGACTTCGCAAGGACTAACTGAAAACCAAACTACCACCTTATTTTAACTCATATTGTACAGTCGCGTAGAAAAGGCCATGCGGTTAATTTCCGCGAATCGCTCTACTTATTAGGGTTTATTTTTTATTGCTGCCATCATGATAACAGCCTCAAAACCTTCATTGTTATACAGATCACATCATTATTTGGAAAAACACACGTTATGTAAATAGAAATAATAATAAATATATAATTAATAGAGGTAATTAATTCATAATTTATTTGTAAATTATTAGTAACTATCTAGCTGGTTCCCACGACTTCGTCTGCGCAGGTTTATGAATTGTAACCTATGTGTTATTCTGATGTATATATAAGCTATATTATTGTAAAGTTTCATTAAAATCCATTCAGTAGTTTTTACGTCAAAGAGTAACAAACATCCACCCATCCATACTTACAAACTTTCGTGTTTATAATATTAGTAGGAAGGAAGTAGGATAGGATTATATTATTATATTTCGATATTGAAATAAATCAGTATGCACATATAAAAATATATTTAATTATCATTATATTTTTTTATAATATCAACAAGATTCGTTTAAGACAAAAGAATCCCACATAATAGAGCTTTTTAGCTGCATGATATTCTTCAAACACCTATTACGAGTATTTGTTCATCATGACATCCCATGAAATGTCCACTACATGACAGGGAACTCTCAGGGAACATTACTTCGACTGTAATCCTCAGAGCGCGGGTACGCTGCGGCAGTGTATTTGCACACCACTAGCTCAATTAGAGCTGTAGATTCCGCTTGGTTGTCGCTAAAGACAAGGTGGCACCGGTCCGGACTAAAAGGACCATCCCGACTGGAATTGGCGGGTGCCGCTCTCTTTCCGCGGATACTTAATCATGTCTCCACGAACTTACGACAGTCGGTCAACCTCGACGAGACGGTGTATGCATGGACTGACAGCCGCATTGTTCTCTGCTGGCTCCAGACGTGTACCGGGGGAAATAAACGCCGCGGATTGTGCATGTCGGGGATGCAAGGCCACTGAATTGGTGGATCACCCACTGTGGTGGGGTCCTCAGTAGCTTAGGGAAGAGCCACAGGAATGGCCATTTAACGAATGTGGATCTACTAGGGGGCCGCCTGACCCAGGCTTTAAGGATCAGTGACTACGTTCGTACCAGAGTCGGATCCAGCATCCTTGCTGGAACGGTACAGTTCACTTGACAAGTTCATTGGGGTCATGGCGTGGATAAAGCGGTTCACTGACAACTGTCGAAAGCCTGCGGTTACACGGGTTTTGAAACCAATCCTCTTGCCGGTCGAACGAATAGCAGCCTTATAACAGCTGGAGAAGGTTGTTCAGGCCAAGCATTAAGTCAAAAAAATATTTTGACTTAATACTACTACAACACTTTTCTAGAGAAGCGCATGGTTTAGAAGATATAAGCGAAAATCTAAAAAAAGGGCGACATTTTTGAGGTTTTTGGCCCCACCCCCAAGTTTCCACAGGCTCATCGGGGTCAACAACTTAGGTCCTATACCCCACACTGTCCTAAAACAACATCACAAAATTACATTAAATTCGCAATTGATTCCAGGTAACCTTCCTTTATTTTTACTTGCCGGCTGGATTACTATTTGTAGATGACGAGTTTAGATGCACCGGTTTATTAATGACTTGGGATAACCTCAAAAATGTAACCGAAGGGTAAAGTGGATCCTACTGTATTGGTGTGTGAAGAGTGTTTAGCCTTTGAAGGCAGTGGCACAGTAAAGAGATGGGGTTTCTCTTTACTGTGGCAGTGGTGATTTTGTTTGTGATAACTTTTTTTTTTTTTATCGTCAATGGGCTTACTCTTGACCTCGATCTAGTCTTGAAGACAGAGATGAGGTCGACAATGGAACGAGCTTGCCCAGTAGAAGACTATTCACTCGCGACTTGAATAGATTCGGGTTATATGAACTCGGGAACACAGACGCAGGCAGAGAATTCCATTCTTTAGCTGTGCGCATTATAAAAGATGTTTCAAAGCGCTTTGTGTGAATGTGCGGAATATCAACCAAGTATGGGTGATATCCTGCGGTGCGTCTGGACTCCCGATGGTAGAAGGGAGATGGTGGAATAAGCTCGTGGAGCTCTTGAGCACACTCTCCGAAGTACAATCTGTAGAAGACTGCAATAATTAGATAAACTTGTAGCGGAAAAATGTTGATTTAAATATGTTTTTCTAATTTTCAATGTTTATTTTGTTTTTAAGTTTAATTTCAGACTAATTGTGGTGTTATCCACTTTACCCGGGGGTCCCGGGCAAACTGGATAATAAGACACTGTTGTAAACTTGGCTAATAACTAAAAATTTAATAAATATTAAGGGAAAATATTGTATAATTCTGTGAGTTTTCCTTATATAAAGACTGATCCAAAATGTCGGTTTGTTTGAATTTCATCTGTTATACAGTGTAAGTCTGTATAACAGATGTTAAAAATTAAAAAGGGCACACACATATTAATAAAAAAAAACCGGCCAAGTGCGAGTCGGACTCGCGCACTGAGGTTTCCGTAACACCACATAAACATAATTGTATTAGTTGAAATTTCAGTAAGTTAATGTGCTAGATTTTTTGAGTCCGACACGCGCTTGACCAAATTTTATTATTTGTTGTTATTTTATAGCCTATGCCCTATAAACATACCAATTTTCAAGTTTGTAAGTGTTCCCGTTTTTAAATAGAACTAAAACAAAAATCGCCTCAGCAACCATCCAACTTGACCCCTCTCTTATATGAATGTTCTTGAAACGGGAGCTCACCACAATTGGTTACCATTAGTTGTGAGAAAAGTTGTAATATTTAATGATTTCAGACTTTTTCCATTATTTGTACTGTGAGACCTAGCTTCTTGCCAAATTTCATAATTTTAGGTCAACGGGAAGTACCCTGTAGGTTTTTCATTTTTGAATAAATGTATGGAGATGAGGACATAAAATGCCATATCTTTTGATTGCGTCGTTGTAAAAAATTGAAATTTTCAGATCTTGTGTGGTTCATGGATCCTAATATATGGTATTAATTTAAACCTGATACCTTTACCCGTTCGTGAGATAAAGGGTCTTGACAGACAGACAGACAGACAGACGGACAACAAAGTGATCCTATAAGGGTTCCGTTTTTTTCTTTTGAGGTACGGAACCCTAAAAAGGGTGACAATGTAAACAATTTCATCGACGGAAAAAAAATTTAAAAAATCTAAAAGTTTTTTTTTATGGACTTTTAATTTTTTTTACTCTCGTCCGTATACATACCCTATGCAAACAAATTGTTACTACTTGAAATCTAAATGTGATATTAAAACAAAACAAAATAAATAATGATCTTTAATAACAGGCCCTACTTAATAGCCAAAAATCTATCAAAAAATAATCCCCATGAATTAATGAATAATTATTTTATCAAGAAAATTAATTATTTTTAATACTACTAAAAATTAATACTACTAAAATATAAATAAGATTTTTTTTTATAATTTTTCCGTCGATGAAATTGTTTATATTTTCACCCTTTTTAATATGTGCACTTTATACAAACTCACACTGTTTTTAAAAGACAATAATCAATTATGAAAAATTATTATCAGCAAAGAGAAATAAAGCCGGTGGTGTGTTGATGTAACGGAAATTTCAAAACGGGCTTGATACTTTAAGTTTTATCTCTTCCTGGCAATCATATAGAAAAAAACCGGCCAAGTGCGAGGACGACTCGCGCACTGACGGTTTTGTACCACCACCATACCACCACATAATCATAATTCGCAAGGGAAACTTATATGTAAGGTACCTTGAAACTTGGCTCATAAACAGGAATAGGATCATTAAAGATAAATAAAAAATACCAATTTTTTTCGGCCATAAATGACGAGGTTTTAAAAAAATAACGTTTTCGTCCAATATCAATAGGTCGTATGGAAGAATGTGATGAGTAGTCATTGCCTATCATAAAAAAAACTAACAGCTGTATAAACCGACCACAGACTACTGAGAACAGTTGTCAGTTTTTTTTTTTTAAGACTGGCCATGGCTACTTTTCATTCTGCCATACGACCTATCGATATTTGACAAAAACAAAATTATTTTTTAACTTTATTATTTGCAACCAAAAAAAATTCGTATCTTTTATTTTTACTTATTGACCTTATCCCTGTCTATGAGCCAAGTTTCGAGGTACCTTACACATACGATTCCTATGCGAATTGTACTTATTAGTTGACATTTCAGTAAGTCACTGTGCTAGATTTTTTGAGTTCGACACGTGCTTAACCAGATTTTATTATTTGTTGTTATTTTATAGCTTATGCACTATAAAAATACAAATTTTCACGTTTGTAAGTGTTCCCGTTTTTAAGAAACAAATTTTTTTTAAAAACAGGTCTTTAGTATGGGAGCCCTCCTTAATTTATTACTTTTTGATTTTTAGTATTTGTTGTTATAGTGGCGACAGAAATACATAATCTCTGAAAATTTTAACTGTCTAGCTGTTATTGTTCATGAGATACAGCTTTGTTTTGTAAAAACAGCTGACTTTGATGGCATCTTATTCCTTTGGTATTATTTTGTTTTACTACATTTTGGCTACATTTTCGCCTCCTTGGCGGTGGAAACGGCGGGCTGCTGGGGAGCGGACGCGAAAAAATTTGTGCGTGACATAGGCAGTCGGCTCCGACAAAAGGGATGTGACCCCCGCTCCGAGTCGTTCCTGGTGCAAAGGCTTTCCATAGCCATTCAACGTGGTAATACTGCGAGCATTATGGGCACTTTTGCACCGGGAACGTCAAGGGGCGGTTTGTTAGACTAATACATTATTGTATTTTAATTATGAGTACCTTCTTTGACTTTTGTATTTTTTTCTTTATTCTTTATTCTTGACTTGACCAAGACAAATTACAATCAAAAATAACGCCTAGATTTTTGGCAGTTTTTGAGTATACCAACGAAGTACCGTCAAATAATACAGCAGTCAAATGTGCGTGGTCAATGCAGCTGATCATATAGTGGCTACCGATAATTAAAACTTGTGATTTTGCCGGATTCACTAAAAGCCCGTATGATTTTGCCCATTCATTGATCTTTACTAAGTCATTGTTGAGGTCTGAAATAGCTTTGTTAACATCGACAACATCGAAATGGCGGTGGCGGTTTTTGTGTTTTGTTTTTAAACAAAAAATACAGTATTTATTTATCTACTCAACAAGCTGTAAACATCGATACCCCACTCGATTTGGTAGGTCAAACTTTATTAACGCGCCTTCCTTTAGCTTCCCTTATTTTTTTACTTTTTTAATTTTTAGTATTTGTTGTCTAGCGGCAACAGATATACACAATTTGTGAAAATTTCAAATTTCTAATTATTACGGTTCATGAGATACAGCCCGCTGACAGACAGACAGACAGACAGACATCGGAGGCATATCAATAGGGTCCCGTTTTTCTCCCTTTGGGTACGGAACCCTAAAAACCAGGAGGATTGTAAACATTGTAATACCCATTTGTTACAACTTGTACAATGCCAAAAAATATACAGAAATAGAATAAAAATGACAATAATGTCGCATTTAAGATCTTTATCAGATAGCATCTTGCCGTGACGTGTTTTTAAATTATCTTTAGACTTATGTATTTTTATCGCAAAACGCCATTTTACGCCATTCTGCGCCCCAGTCTTATTCCGCATTTATTTAGTGGGCTACGTAACTTAGCAGCACTTTCTGCTAAGGTTTAAGTGGCAGAACTCCGACTCGCACTTGACCAGTTTTTTTGACCGGTTATATAGCAAGTGAGCAAGCGAGTTTGTGGCCCACCCGATGGCAAGTGCTCATCACCGCAAATAGCGCTCACTGTCTTATTAGAAGCATAATTGACACTAACAAGACAGCAAAGCGCGTTGCCTACCCTGAGAACTAAGACGGTGTGTCTCAATGTGCCAGTAATTTCCCTGGCTCCCATGCCCTTCAACCCGAAACACAGCAGTGCAAACACTGTTGCTTTACGGCAGAAAAAAGCAAGAGTTTGGTACTTCCCCAGACGGACTTTGCATTAAAATCTTGACTTTGACTTTGTATTTTTTATTTATTTATTTGTGTATATTTTGTTTTTATTGTAGTTGTATTTACATTAAATATTATCTATATATTGGCATTGGCACACTACTACAGTTACTATTTACATTTTCCTACAAGCAACTAAGGTTGTCTGGAAGAGATCGCTTTAAGCGATAAGACCGCCTTTGTCCACCCTAGTTTTAAGAGTCTCCTGTGTATTGTTTTTGTTTTTGTGTGACAATAAAGAATTTATCTATCTATCTATCTATCTAAAGGTTTACCACCTGCTTGACAAAAGTTGTTTAGTTCATTGTTTTGAACAGTTTCAGTTTTCGGTACAGATTTTTATACGCTGTATAGTAAATTGTATAATAAACACTTTTCCTGTCGCATGTACCATAATAGTACATTAAGATGCTAGTGCACTGTTTTGCTCATTATACTCGAGGCTCAGAAATTGCAGCTCGAGCCGCAGATGGAGCCGAAAGTATATGACAATGCGCACGTGCGTCTTACGACGTTTTTCAACACATTTGCGAATAAAATACTAAACTTTGCTAACCTTAACGTCCTTCGGGTCCTTCGCACGTCCACCGGAACATTTTTCGGCTGCATAATGTTCGTGTTTTCTTTTGATGTTTACAACTTTCATAATTGTATTTCGTGTATAAGGTTGAGGAACAGTTTTTTTTTTTTTAAAAGAACACTTAGAAATAACTCCAGAAATATCTGTAAATATTATGGCACGCATAATTTCTTTTTCAGCGGGCACAGCTTATACTCGTATTCGTGAGGCACAGGATCAACTGCACAAACGCAGCCTACTCTTCAAATTATTTGAAAATTGAATATTTGTAGTTAGTTAGTTGATTTAAATAAACATTTTCGTGTAATTTCATCATCATCATCATATCAGCCGAAAGACGTCCACTGCTGGACATAGGCCTCCCCTAAAGAACTCCATGACGACCGGTCCTGCGCTGCTCGCATCCAGCGGCTTCCCGCGACCTTGACCAGATCGTCGGTCCACCTTGTGGGGGGCCTGCCAACGCTTCGTCTTCCGGTACGTGGTCGCCACTCTAGAACCCTCACGCCCCATCGGCCATCGGTTCTTCTTGCGATGTGCCCTGCCCACTGCCACTTCAGTTTAGCGATTCTCAGGGCTATGTCAGTTACTTTAGTTCTTCTGCGGATCTCCTCATTTCTGATTCGATCGCGCAGAGAGACTCCGAGCATAGCCCTTTCCATAGCCCTTTGGGTGACTTTGAGCTTTCTGATAAGGCCCATCGTGAGCGGCCACGTCTCGGTGCCATATGTCGTCACCGGCAACACACACTGGTCAAAGACTTTCGTCTTGAGACACTGCGGTATTTTGGACGTGAAGATATTGCGGAGCTTCCCGAACGCTGCCCATCCGAGTCGGATTCGACGAGTAACCTCTTTTTCTAAGTTGGATTTACCCAGCTGGACTGTTTGTCCCAGGTATACGTACTCATCAACAACTTCGAGCGTAGAGTCTCCAACTTTGAGTGGAGTGGGTACAACAAGGGCGTTAGACATAATTTTCGTCTTATCCATGTTCATTTTAAGACCCACTTGTTGTGAAACTCTACTGAGGTTATTGAGCATCGTGCCGAGATCTTCCAGGGTCTCAGCCATTACGACAATATCGTCGGCAAATCGAAGGTGGGTCATGTACTCGCCATTGATGTTGATGACAAGTCCTTTCCAGTCCAGGAGTTTGAAGACGTCTTCCAATGCAGCGGTGAACAGTTTAGGAGATATGATGTCTCCCTGTATCACTCCTCGCTGCAATTGGATAGGTTTCGAGTCCTGGTCCTGAAGACGAACTGACATAGTGGCGTTTTTGTACAGATCCTTCAACACTTCAATGTACCGATAGTCGACTTGGCCCCTCTGGAGAGATCGTAGCACGGCCCACGTCTCGATCGAATCGAAGGCCTTCTCATAGTCCAAAAACTCTAGGCAAAGTGGCTGGTTATACTCTTCGATCTTCTGTATAACTTGCCGTAGCGTATGTATGTGGTCTATGGTACTGAAGCCTTTACGAAAACCGGCTTGTTCGGGAGGCTGGAAGTCGTCGAGCCTGCGCGCGAGACGGTTCGTAATGACTCTCGAGAACAGCTTATAGACATGGCTCAGAAGTGAGATGGGTCTGTAATTCTTCAGCAGGGTCTTATCACCCTTTTTGAAGAAGAGTACCACCACACTTCTGTGCCATGCCTGTGGCGTTTTCCCTTCGAGTATGACAGAATTAAACAGCTTCTGAAGAGCTTTAAGCACTGGCCTTCCGCCTGCTTTCAGAAGCTCAGCCGTAATTCCATCGTGCCCGGGTGCCTTGTTGTTTCTAAGCTGTCTGAGAGCCATTCTAATCTCGTACAAGCTGACGTCCAGGATATCTTCGGTATGGTGTCGGGTAAGTCTAGGTCTTGGATCGTTGGCCAGACTGCTAACGGGTGGGCCGGTTGACGTGTATAACTGCCCATAGAACTTCTCGACTTCCCTCAGTAGCTCAGGCTTGGACGATACGGTTCTGCCATCCTCGGTCTTCAGCCTCGTCAACTGGCTCTGTCCAATAGACAGTTCTCTTGCGAACACTTTGGAGCCTTTGTTCCACTCAATCGCTTCTTTAATATGGTTAGTATTAAGTAGCCGAAGGTCGCGAGTCAGAGACTTAGAGATCTGTTTATTGAGCCGCCGATATTGAGAAGCATCTTCCGGAGACTGCAGAACCATTTCGCGTCTTTCTTCCATTAGCTTGAGGGTATGGTCAGAGATCTTTTTGGTTATTTTAGTACAGTGGGGTCTAAAGTACTTTGACCCAATTGCATGGACACTTTCCACGAACCCGTTATTGTAGTCGTCCACATCTACGCATTCACCAAGGCATTCAAAGCGGTTTTGCAGTTCGAGCTGAAAGCCGTCGGGGTTTTGGATATTGGTGGGTACTGGTCGGAGCGTAGACTTCATCAGTCGAGTTCTTTCCAGCTTTACGTTGATATTCAATGTGCCTCTTACCAACCAGTGATCGCTTCCGGTTTTAACCGCATTGATCACAGAGACATCATTGAATATTTGCTTCTTCGTCGACATGATAAAGTCAATCTCATTTTTTGTAGCACCATCGGGACTGATCCAGGTCCATTTTCAGTTTTCCGACTTTTTGAAGAAGGTATTCATCATAAAGAGTCCTTCTTTCTCCAAAAAGTCGGCTAACATGTGGCCTCTGGAATTCCTATATCCAACACCAAATTGCCCCACCCTCAGCTCACCATCGCCTCGCTTGCCTAATTTCGCGTTGAAGTCCCCCATGACAACGGTATAGTGGGTCTTAGACGTATGTATGGCTTTAGATATATCCTCATACATAGCCTCGACTTCATCATCAGAGTGTGTTGATGTGGGGGCGTATACCTGTATGACCTTCAGCGAATACCTTTTGGTGATTCTGAGTGATAAGGTACGCTACCCGCGACGACACACTCTCGATCATGACCACGTTGTTCACGAGAGACTTGTGGACCATAAACCCGACACTTCCCTGGGACAGTTGGTCGCCCTCCCGGAAATAGAGCAAATTACCTGATTTTAGGATTATCGAGTCCTCTCCCTCTCTTCGGACTTCAGATAGACCCAAGATGTCCCAGTGTAACCTGCTCAATTCTTCTTCGAGTTCTGCAACCTTCTCGTCGGTCCGCAATGTGCGCGTGTTATAAGTTGCCAGGGCCAGAGGTCGTCGTTGTTGGTAGCTCGACATCTGCCGGGGATTCTTCGCACCCCCTGCCCCACCGTTACCATGGCCGCTACCGGAGCCAGGAATAGCGGGGCCGCCGGGGACTAGGGGCCGGAGCTTATTGTTGTGATTCATGTTAATTCTTAGGGGGTTTTACCATAGTCGCCACGCTTGGCAGACGGGTTGGCGCCCGCAGTAAGATGAAATAATACACAGAAGGACGCTGCTGCCCATCCTCTGGATTTCATTTCCCTTAGTCGCCTCTTACGACACCCACGGGAAGAGATGGGTCGGTACTATTCTTTTTAGGCCGGCACCGCACAGCACGTGTAATTTACGTTTATTTATCATATTATCGAAAACAGTTTCTTAATTCATGAAATTATTAAAGAAATTATTAAGAAAATAGAAACTCCTTGCACCTGGCCGCTATAAAAAAAAAAAAAAACACTAACCTGCAAAACAGCCTACTCCCTTGAATTATTTAAAATTGAATATTTTGTTACTTTAAAGACAAATTTATAGTTAGTTTGTTGATTAATATAAATATTTTCATGTAATTAACATTTATTTATGATATTATCGAGCACAGTTTATTTATTCATGAAAATATTATGAATGTTATAGATATAGAAACTCCTTGCATCTTGCCGATAAAAAAACCGGTCAAGTGCGAGTTGGACTCGCGCACCGAGGGTTCCGATATACCTTTAGTATTTTTGGAAGCAATAAAGTCCATTTTTAGGACCGCAAGACTAAATTTGTTTGTAAAGGTTTTTTGCAGATTTCTAAAAAACTGTGTAACTTAGAAAAATCGTTTTATTTTTGCTGTAATATTTACATAGATTTCTATCGACTGTAATTAATTCAGATTTTTACAATCACAAACTTCGGAGATAAGGGTATTTTTATGACATTTTTCATCATAACTTGAAAACTAAGAGTTGTAAATATATATATATATATATTAGAATACACAACTAAAGCCCTTTCATATGATACCCCACTCGACCTAGTGCCGATAATTTGAAATTTTTCTTACCCTATTTGGGCCCCCTTTACATAAATAATCATAATTTTTTCTTAATTCTTTGCCGTGCAATTAAGTTGGACAATCATATTCTATAACTATTCCAAATTTCAAGTCGATAGCATGAGTGGTTGCTGAGATATACTGGTGTGACAGACAGACAGACAAACAGACAGACAGAGCAGCACCATAAGGGTTCCTTTTTTTACCATTTTGGTATCGGAACCCTAAAAAGACAAAAAAATAAAACACTAGTGCGGTAATATGTATAACGATAAAAGCACGCGTGTTTAATAAGCTGGATTATGGACCTCAAATGACCTCAATACAGTGCAAATATAGCTGTTTTATGAGCAAATGTGTTGAAAATGTCATTCTTGGCCTTGTCGTTCATAGGTCAAGGTTACTCAAGTACCTACAACTTGAACTTGACCAACAATTAAAGGAGATGAACCAAGAAGATGTATTCATTAAAAATAATAGTTACAACTACGACAATCTTCAAGTTCATCGTGCAAGAACAATTAAAGTACTATCGCGAATTTTTCTACCTGACCGTTGCCTGACAAATTCAGAAGGGATTCGGCCAAGTTCGTCTCCGGCCACGCGCACTGTAGGGTTTCGTAGTTGCCTAAGGAATCATTATTGTTAAGCTAGTTTAGATTTTTTATAAACATTTCCCCCTAACGAACAGCGAAGTCCAGCGCCTGATTGCTATTTCTATTATTTTCAGTATTTTGAATAATACTCGTAAACCTGTAAAGTCTAAGTACTTAGCTGTGATAGTTTTTTTTTTAATCAATCTGAACTTTTGTTGATGCAACCGTTTTGCTGGGAGAGGGGGGGAACACTTGACTCTATCAAAGAAAAAGCTAATTACTTCGCAAACAGTTCCAATGAAGAAACGTTTTGACTTACAATAAATGCGTGCGTGCCGCTGCAGCGGCCGGCGAGTCAACATCAACATCATATCAACATCATATCAGCCGAAAGACGTCCGCTGCTGGACATAGGCACAGTAAAGAGATGGGCTTATCTGATAAGCCCATCTCTTTAGGGATCCCGCACACGACCGAGAATCGGTGACCGATTTTTGTCGGCATCCCGCTCTGACGTTTTATCACCTGAATCTTCCGTCCTTGTACTGGCCGATAATCGCCCACCGATTCTCGGTCGTGTGCGGGAGCCCTTACTGTGGCCTTCCCTAACGGCTTCCCGCGAGCGGCCGGCGACTGTGAATTAAAACTTGCTTTTACTGCTGCTATTGCTACTATTTTGCTGCAAAAATAATTATTTTGCGGCTCAAATAATTTATTCAGCTGCACAAATAATTACTTTGTTAACAAATAAATTTAGAGCTGCTCAATCAGGATTTTCGCTGATCATAATTTGCTGACAAACTTGAATTTTATCACCCGGCTGATTCAAGGTTAGCCGTCGGGCTAGCTATCGATTAGCCAAGTGCAAAAGTGTAAAACAAGTCATTTGTAATTATGGAAAAAGCTGACTAGACCTTGCATTTATGAAATCCCCAGACGGAGGTAGTACAGGAGAAATGACGCATGAGGATAATCATTTTAAAAACCCTTACTTACCACAATCGTAAGTATAGCGTTTTACGTAAAGGGCTTATACAACGTTTAACGGAAAGGTGTGATAATAATAAAGGATGTGAATCTGCCCATCAAACTGAACAACTTTTCCCAAGGAACATAGGTCGAAATATGAACATGAATTTTTGACCTCCCATACAAAATGCGCAATCAGCTGATGCAGTTTCTATGGGAGGTCAAAAATTCATGTTCGTATTTCGACCTATGTGCCTTGGGAAAAGTTGTTCAGTTTGATGGGCAGATTCACATCCTTTATTATTATCACACCTTTCCGTTACACGTTGTATACAGGGTGTTAGGGACAGCCTTCCGAATACTGAAGGGGCATAATCAGTCAACGACACTGAACAACTTTCAGTGAACAAAACTTTCAGGAAACGAAAAAATAAATCGGCTTCTCCATACAAACTTCCCGATCAAGTTTACATTTTTGTATGGAGACGCGGATTTTTTTTTTCGTTTCCTGAAAGTTTTGTTCACTGAAAGTTATTCAATGTCGTTGACTGATCATGCCCCTTCAGTATTCGGAACGCTGAATAATACTCGTATAGAGCCAATTCTTGAATATGACCGGGTAATAAAATATCACATAAAAAATTCAATTTTAAAAAGTCATCATCATCATCATATCAGCCGAAAGACGTCCACTGCTGGACATAGGCCTTTTAAAAGGCCTTTTAAAAAGTGAATATTTATATTCGTAAAATATAAAGCAGTCCTTGATTGTTAATTTTCATGTATTCTGATTTACCTTTGTACAGTTTATCAGGGCAAATGTGAATTTTTAAGTCCCAAAAGTTATATTTTATCACCCAGTGATTTTCAGGAATTGAGTCCCTGATTGTATAAACTGAAAAATATGATCAGCCAACAAAACTGAACTATTTCCAAAAAAAACCGGCCAAGTGCGAGTCGGACTCGCGCCATAAGGGTTCCGTTCCGTACCTATCTACCATATGATACACTAAAAGCTTATGCTCTTTGATTTTAAAAACTCCGCGACCATAAAACTTGACCCCTCTTTTATAGCAAAGTTCTTGAAACGGGAGCTCAACTTAATTGGTTACTATTAGCTGTGAGAAAAATTGAAACATTTAATGATTTTAGACTTATCACTTTATTTGTACTGTGAGACCTAGCTTCTTGCCAAATTTCATAATTTTAGGTCAACGGGAAGTACCCTGTAGGTTTTGCTTTTTGCATAAATGTATGGAGATGAGGACATAAAAAGCCATATCTTTTGATTGCGTCGTTGTAAAAAATTGAAATTTTCAGATCTTGTGTGGTTTATAGCCCTTAATATTCGTTATCAACTTCAACCTGCTACCTCTTCTCGTTCGTGAGAAAAAGGGTCTTGACCACAGACCTAGCAAAAGCGCGCTAACGTCTTAACAGACAGACAGGCAGACAGACAGACGGATAACAAAGTGATCCTAAAAGGGTTCCGTTTTTTTATATTGAGGTATGGAACCCTAAAAACATAAAAAAACATAATTGCTAAAAAAAAAATAATAAATCAAAATAGAATACAAACTTCCTCGACCTCTCCGCATGATAAAGGACCCACTATTACCTACAGTTGGATCAACTTGAGTACGAGTCCGACTTGATATTGTTCAACAAGCTTCAAAGCGCGATTTACCCTAGGGCTACTGAAATGCATCGCTACCTACTTCGCCTTAAGAGAATAAATGGTGTGTGTACCTAAAACTGAAAGGGCGTGTTCAGTCAACGAAACTGAACAACTTTCCCAAAGAAACATTTTTGGGAAAAGAAGAAAAAAATTGACCTCTCCATACAAATTGCTCACTCTGATCTGATCGAACAGTTTGTATGGAGTAGTCAATTTTTTTTTTCATTTCCTAGTAATGTTGCTTTGGGAAAGTTGTTCAGTTTCGTTTGATCAATTTTCGGTGTATCATGTATGTCAATAGAAAATAAATAAACAACGATTCCATAACAAATTAGAACGAAAAAATAAAAATAAGGGGGATCTCACACAAGCAACATGTTTTTAAGGGTTCCATACCTCAAAAGGAAAAAAACCGGACAAGTGTATGTCGGACTAGCGCGCCGAGAGTTCCGATATACCTATAGTATTTTTGGAAACAATAGGGTCCATTTTTAGGACCGCACAACTAAATTTGTTTGTAAAGGATTTTTGAAGATTTCCAACAAACTATGCTACTTAGAGAGATCTTATTTTTCCTGTAAGTAATACTTGCATAAACCTTTATTGACTAGTTATACTTATAATTAATTCATATTTTTTCTTTCGTAAACTTCGAAGATATCCGGGTGGGAATGGTACTTTAATGTAATTTTTCATCATAACTTGAAAACTAAGATTTAAAAAAATATAAAAATTCATTTTGGAATGTACAAATAAAGCTCTTTTTTCTTTCTTTTATAACCCCGTTTGACATAATAACTCATTCAATATGACGACTACCATCATAACTTTTTTTTCAACACATTTGCTTATAAAACAGCTCTCTGTCAGTTCATGAAATAAAAAGTAAATTGAATCTAGAATTAATAAATATGACTTACAACGAAATTGAAGCAATTCTTATTCCTATACAGTAAAAGCCATCACTCATACACACACACACACACACACGCACACACCGTACACACACTCGCACACACACACATGTTTGTTTTTGGTTTGTTATAGTTCATTGCTCATTTTATTATCATCCTTTGGAAATGTATCAATTAAGTTAGTTTGTATCAATTAAGTCTGAAAATGTATCAATTAAGTTATTTTTGCATGAACTAAGTATCCCGGTAATAAGTCCTTATGTGAAACTAATATGTTATAATGGCCACGTCACAGGCCCTGCCTAGTGTGGTTATTTAAGTTTATATATAAAAGAAATGTGGACTTTTTAATAAAGATTTTTGTATTTTTTTTTTTTTTGTTTGCACTGTATTTAGGTCCATAATCCAGCTTATTAAAAACGCGTGCTTTTCTCATTATATATTACAGCACTAGTTATTTAATTTTTGTTTTTTTTTTTCATATTAACAAAGAGCAAGGAGTTCTAATGTCTAAAAGATTTATGACATTTTCGTAAATATATACCTAATGTTGATGAAAATATAATATATAAACAGTTTGTTGCATGAGATTAGTCAAAATTGACAACAAATTAATATTAATTGATTTTGTAAGCAAAACATTTAAGTTTTGTACTTTTTCAATGACTACGCTGTTTGGGAGCATTGCCTCTGCTTCGTCACGGCTCCTCATTTGAAAAAAGAAATGCGCGCGCAACAAGAATTCCGCGCGCCATTTTTCAGAAGTATTTTCATTTGCTTTGATTTTTGTGACTAACTAACAATGCCGTCGTTGGTTTCAAGCAATGAAGGAGAACTTAATTTTCAACACATTTGCTCATAAAACAGCTTTTGCACTGTATTTAGGTCCATAATCCAGCTTATTAAAAACTCGTGCTTTTCTCATTATATATTACAGCACTAGTTATATAATTTTTGGTTTTTCTTTTATATTAACAAAGAGCAAGGAGTTCTAATGTCTAAAATATTTATGACATTTTCGTAAATATATACCTAATGTTGATAAAAATATAATACTTAAACAGTTTGTTGCATGAGATTAGTTAAATTTGACAACAAATTAACATTAATTGATTTTGTAAGCAATAAATTTAAAGTTTTTGTACTTTTTCAATGACTACGCTGTTTGGGAGCATTGCCACAGCTTCGTCACAGCTCCTCATTTGAAAAAAGAAATGCGCGCGCAACGAGAATTCCGCGCGCCATTTTTCAGAAGTATTTTTATTTGCTTTGATTTTTGTGACTAACTAACAATGTCGTTCTTTGGTTTCAAGCAATGAAGAAGAACTTAATTTAACCCCACAGGAAATAATTACTGGGGCACAAAATGCAAGTGAGTCTCCTTCCAAAGGAAAAAAACCGGTCAAGTGCGAGTCGGACTCGCGCGCCGAGGGTTCCGATATACCTATAGTATTTTTGGAAGCAATAAAGTCCATTTTCAGGACCGCAAAACTAAATTTGTTTGTAAAGGTTTTTTGCAGATTTCTGAAAAACTGTGCAACTTAGAAAGATCGTTTTATTTTTGCTGTAAAGTTTACATAAACCTCTGTCAACTGTAATTAATTCAGATTTTCCCTTACTCAAACTTCGGAGATAAGGGGGGGGAATGGTATTTTTTTTGTCATTTTTCATCATAACTTGAAAACTAAGAAACTTAAAAAAATACAAAAATATATTTTAAAATGTACAAGTAAAGCCCTTTCATATGATACCCCACTCGACCTAGTAGCGACAATTTGAAATTTGGCCCCCCCTATTTTGGCCCCCTTTACATTAATAATCATACTTTTTTCAAAAAATTTTCATGTGCAATTAAGTTGGGCAACTATATTCTAAAACTATTCCAAATTTCAGCTCGATAGCGTAAGTGGTTGCTGAGATATAGAGGTGTGACAGACAGACGGACAGACAGACAGAGCGGCACCATAAGGGTTCCTTTTTTTTACCATTTTGGTATCGGAACCCTAAAAAGGTACATTCTTGCCTACGAAAAGTTCATTGAATGGAAGAACAGCAAAAATGCCATTTCGTTTTCAGAGAATGTCTTTTTGGCTTATTTCAATGAGCTGGCGAATAAGTATAAACCTAGCTCTTTGTGGTGTATTTATTCCATGTTGAAAAGTCCGAACCGCAAAAAGGTAAGCGAATTTGATTCGTTTTTATTCTCAAATGTGTTGAAAAACGTCGTAAGAAGCTTGTGCGCTTTGGTGATTACACCCTCGGCTCCATTACGCCCTCGCCTGCGGCTCGAGCTGCAATTTCTGAGCCTCGGCCGTAATATCCAAAATAGCGCACGTGCATCTTAATGTACTATTAACCCCACAGGAAATAATTACTGGGGCACAAAATGCAAGTGAGAGTCTCCTTTCAGCAAAATCAAAGAAAAAATACATTCTTGCCTACGAAAAGTTCGTTGAATGGAAGAAAAAAATGCCAATTCGTTTTCAGAGAATGTCTTTTTATTATTTCAATGAGCTGGCGAATAAACCTAGCTCTTTGTGGTGTATTTATTCAATGTTGAGAAGTATTGTGAGAACGAAAAATTGAGGCTCAGGAATTGCAGCCCGAACCGCAGAAAGGTAAGCGAATTTGATTCTTTTTTATTCGCAAATGTGTTGAAAAACGTCGTAAGAAGCTTGTGCGCTTTGGTGATTAAACCCTCGGCTCCATTACGCCCTCGCCTGCGGCTCGGGCTGCAATTTCTGAGCCTCGGCCATAATCTATATATATAAAAGAAAAAGGTGACTGACTGACTGACTGACATATCAACGCACAGCCCAAACCGCTAGGTCTAGAGATTCCAAATTTGGCATGTAAGTTCCTTATGAGGCCTAGGGGTGCACTAAGAAAGGGTTTTACAAAATTCCACCCCTAAAGGGGTAAAATAGGGGATGAAAGTTTGTATGAAAGTCCGTCAGTTTTGAAGTTAGGATCTTCAAAATTTGTATTTAGGCTGACAACTAAAAATTATTATCTACGTGTCTCAGGGTTTTTGAAAATTCGACACCCTTAAGGGTGAAAAGGGGGATGAAGTTGAAAATTCTTTATTTTTAAAGTAAAATCTACATTATTTATTATTTAGGCATTAATGATGTAATTCTATGCAACGTTTATCACTGTTATTGAAATTCCAACCCAAATTCAACCCCTAAAAAAGGGAAATGGGGTGAAAAAGTCTAAAAACCAATATGGGTATCGTTTTTATGGTTTATCGGGTCGCTGATTACGAAAACTACAACAATTTTGAAATCCATCGTGGTGGACGTTAAATACCATCATTCCCTTGGGATGGGGTTGGGGTGCGATAGCGTTGAAATGTGAATATGGGTGTCGATTTTATGGTTTATCAGGTCTCTGATTACGAAAACTAAGACAATTTTGAAATCCAACGTGGTGGACGTGAAATACCATCATCCCCCTGGGGATAGAGTTGGGGTGCGATAGGTTTGAAATGTCTAAAAATAAATATGGGTTTCGTTTCTATGTGAGGGATAGCGGTTAATTTGGCGTTAGGGGTACGGATAGGGGTAGGGATAGGGAGAGGTAGAGAGGTAGAGATGTAGAGAGGTAGAGAGGTAGAGAGGTAGAGAGGTAGAGATGTAGAGAGGTAGAGAGGTAGAGAGGTAGAGAGGTAGAGAGGTAGAGATGTAGAGAGGTAGAGAGGTAGAGAGGTAGAGAAGTAGAGAGGTACAGAGGTAGAGACGTAGAGACGTAGAGAGGTAGAGACGTAGAGACATAGAGAGGTAGAGACGTAGAGAGGTAGAGAGGTAGAGACGTAGAGAGGTAGAGACGTAGAGAGGTAGAGAGGTAGAGACGTAGAGAGGTAGAGAGGTAGAGAGGTAGAGAGGTAGAGAGGTAGAGAGGTAGAGAGGTAGAGAGGTAGAGATGTAGAGAGGTAGAGAGGTAGAGAAGTAGAGAGGTACAGAGGTAGAGACGTAGAGACGTAGAGAGGTAGAGACGTAGAGACATAGAGAGGTAGAGACGTAGAGAGGTAGAGAGGTAGAGACGTAGAGAGGTAGAGAGGTAGAGAGGTAGAGAGGTAGAGAGGTAGAGAGGTAGAGAGGTAGAGAGGTAGAGAGGTAGAGAGGTAGAGAGGTAGAGAGGTAGAGAGGTAGAGAGGTAGAGACGTAGAGAGGTAGAGAGGTAGAGGGAGAGGGAGAAGGAGGGGAAGGGGGAGAGGGAGGGAGATAGGGTGGGGGAGGGGGTGAGGGAGAGGGAGGGGGAGGTAGACGTAGAGAGGTAGAGAGGTAGAGACGGAGGGGGAGGGGATGAGGGAGAGAGAGGGAGGGGGAGAGGGAGGGGTAGGGGGAGAGGGAGGAGGGGGAGGGGGAGTGACAGAGGGACGGGAAGGGGGAGAGGAAGGGGAAGTGGGAGAGAGAGGGTTTCAGTTTTTGTCAATTACTTCTGCGAATTGGCTCTATTTTGAAATATAACATAAAGGTGTCTCTCATCTCTCTCTTTACATTTGTTAGGATACTGCTGCTAAGTTCCTCTTTTCTGAGTAATTTATAAGTAACGTCTGTATATTATATAAAATTCAGCTGGATCTTGAATTGTACTCATTGATTTGCGCAGGGTTAGTCCTGTTTTCCCTTAGTTTAAAATTACCCCGAAATGACGGGAAAATATCTCATTGCTTCGGAAAACCGGTAACAAACTAACTACGAAATCCACGCGAGCGAAGCCGCGGGCAACAGCTAGTATCCAAAATAGCGCACGTGCATCTTAATGTACTATAGTGCAGATTCCTTCATTGTTGCAATACCTATTACGATTGAGAATTCCACAGACATGTATACCTTTAAAATTATGGTAAATTTTTAACAGTTGATAAATTATATTAATAATTAGACTGTTTAATTAAAACAGTATAAAATGGATATAGACAGAATGCTTATGCAGTGGGTATAAGTACTTATAGGTAACTCATTTACCGGTAACTAACATAGTTTTTATAAAAAAATTATCCAATGTAACAGAGTAAAAATTTCATGCCGTTTTTTACCCAAATGCCCGTTTTTAGTATAAAATATTAAATTACTCGACTCACTTTGACCTTTGGCAAGCTAGATAATAAGCTTATCGATGTATTGAAAATCAGTGCCTACATATAACTCTGTCATATAAATTTTTGAAGAAAATCGCCTGTCAGTTGGAAATCACGAGAAATACGTCAAAATTGGCGGCCTAGCCCACAATACTTAAAGATCGTTGTTGTAACATAAAATTGCGGCTTTGAAGCCTTCGAAGTGTGTCGATATTCTACAGCCATTTAATAAGCACTTATTATACACGCAAGTGATTTACTGACAACAAAATTACACATAACAGAATGAAAACTGATTTAATAGTAGCAATTACGACTCAATTCCTACTCATTTATTGTCCTCTTCATTAGGTATTATTTCAATTTGCTTCCTTTGTTATTGTTTTACTAAGTTTCTCACTTTTGTAACTTATTGGGGAATCTCACAAAGTTGCATCGGCGAAAATTCGCACAACCGGTTCGCTTCGTGTACTAAGTAAAAGTTGAACGGAAAAATACTGAGTGATATTTTGGTTGTTGCAGAGCGTTAGTTTACTGTTATTTAATTAATCTGTGGCAGAGCGCAGCAGTCACGAGGTATACATACGAGGTGTTAATTCAACTTCGTGCCGTACCGTAGGTTAGGTTAAGGAGTGATCACACCTAGCAGAATTCAAAGACTAATTCGGCATACATTGCTTGTTGAAGTAAGGACATTGCAATTAACATACATCCCAGAATGAATGCCGAATTAGTCTTTGAATTCAGCTAGGTGTGATCACTCCTTTAGGCTCGTCGTGCTTGATGGATGGTGCGTATATCGATTGTCGGATGGATCGATTGTCGACACGGATGCCGATTACGACTTTGTACAGGGTGTTAGGAACGGTGTACCGAAAATTAAAAGGGCGTGCTCAGTCAACGAAACTGATAACTGTCCCAAAGAAACGTTTTTGGGATCAGAGTAAGCAATTTGTATGGAGAGTTAAACATTTTCTTACAACCAAAAATAGAGCAGAGTACGTGAGCGTTCCACTATTGCAATGCAATTAGTACGTGCCATGTGTGGTTCCATGTATCTCCCATACAAAATGGACGGGCGCCCTTAAACAGTAGTTTAACGTATGTTTATCAGTATTTCTGATGTCGATGTGGATGTGAATGACTACATTATGCGGTGGTTAAGGGTATACCTTCCTGAATGAACTTGAGAATGAATAACTTCGTTATTTCGTAATGATTTTTTACATTAAACATAGCATTTATCTTAACAGAAAAAACGTAGTAACAAACAAGGTATAAGAAATGATTTGGTCGAGATAGAATTTCAATTTAATTTGTCTGAATACCGACTGAAACTGTATAACTGAATTATTTGCACTTCCCTACCGGCCGTGGAATACATAAGCCTTGTATAAAAAGTCATATTTTATGCACTTGTTGTAAAACTACTATTTATTCACTGAAAACAGTGCTTATCAAATGTTCCACTAACATGCCCTTGGGTACCCCAAGTTGCTTTTTCAGTAGATTGCTCACGATTTTCGCAAAAATACGCATAAATTGACTTCCGAACCAGCCCCAGTTGACATTGACGGATCCAGGGGGGTGGGGGGGGGGGGGCAGGGGGCCATCCCCCCCCCCTAAAACCATCAAGCGACCCGACGTCTACCGCCCTTCGATACCATCTATAATTGACTGACAACTTCTATACAGGGGTAGAAGAAGTTAACTATGTGAACTCAACAACTTTATCCCTATACAAAATCGTCATATTAGAGATTTGGTATGAAAACGCCAAGATTATTTGTAGTTTTTCGGTCCTTATTTTTCTTTGGAAACATTGCATTCTACCATCTGAACCAAACAACTATAGAGGTTCATCTCCAGGACCAGGATTCGAAAATCAAGGGCAGGAAAATATGGAATTCCTGCTGACGCTTGGATATCTAACTTCCTGAGCGAAAGTTCGATCCAAGTAGTCCTCGACGTAATTTGACCTCATAGCTATTGATGCCGGTGTTTCTCAGGGGTCTATTCTCTTTGCGGAATTTCTCCTGCTACACATCAACGACCTACCTACTTGATCTTGGTATTGTTGGGTACGCAGATATTGGGTAGACATTATCTAGCGCAAAAGACAGCGGTGCGGTGACGTGGTACGTTATTCGATAGGACATGGTGAAGCGAATAAACTTAACCTTATGCCTTGTCTCCTAGTGGGGTGACTAAAATCCGGTGAGTTTCAACGCCACTAGAACTTAAGCATGTCAGTTCACCGCCAAAAGGAGCGCGTTTAATCTGGCTTCTACTTTTCTAGGGACATTTGTATCGTTTACCGACAGCGTCTAATTGTGTGCAAACTTGAACGTCGGCGCCAACATTGAGTCAAAATCCCAAACTGCGGCCGAAATGCTGGGTATTATTAATAAAATTAAGCGATACTTCACGCCTGGACAGCTTTTAGATTTCTATAAAGCATAGGTCCAATCTTGAATGGAAAATTGCTGTCACATTTAGGATAGCTAAGCCAAATACCAACTAGCCGTGACTCGATTCGATAAATCACAAAGCCAAAAAGCTCGTTGGTGATAAGATGCTGGTGAAATCCAAGTTTCAGAGTTTGTTCCACCGTCGCAATGTTGCATATCTGTCGGTTTTTTACAGAATGTACTTCGGAGTGTGCCCAAGAGCTCCATTAGCTTATCTACCATCGAGAGTCCATAAGCACCGCATGATGTCACCCACACTTGGTTGATATTTCACACATTCGCACAAAACGCTTTGTAACATATTTAATAATGCGCACAGTATTGTGCTCTGTGGCGCACAGTAAAGGAATGGAATTCTTTGCCTGCATTTGTGTTCCCGGGCTCATACAACCCGAACCTATTCGAGTTTCGAGTGAATAGGTTTCTTCTAGGCAAGCTCCTCCCATCATCGACCTCATCTCTGTGTTTTGGGCTGGATCGAAGTCAAGAGTAAGCCCATGTACAGTAGAAAAAATATTTTTGGGAAGTGTATAAAAAGTCTACGAACCAAAAGATGAAGCGTGGGCTTTCTGCGGTTATTCGGCTTTTCCTCAAAAATATAAAATAATATCGAATTAGTAATTGTTTTAACATGACTGGGGCGAGGCCCAAAAGAAGGGTTTTTTCAAAAGCTTGAGCTACTGTCGAGGGGGATATTATTCAAACAAAAAACTGTGAATACCATCGTGTATAATATAACACATCTTAATGCTACCGCGGGTATTTAGAAAAGTGGTGGTATGATGAAGAGCAGGTCAACCTTGACACTCATTCGCAGCACACCTAAGTTCTATAGCTATTAAAATAAGAACGGTGCAATCTCCAATGTGTCAAGTTTGACGATTGACTTGCTCTTACTATAAGTAGATATATCTCCATAAAAGCGTAAAAGCCCGCCGTGTCATAATCATAACTACACTGAAAATTTTGAGAAAGGTCAAGTGAGCCCCCCCCCCCCAAATGAATTCCTGGATCCGCGCCTGCCAGTCGAGATCCCGGATGCCGGATGCCAAACTGTTGTTGTTTTGGGCTTGCATTCTGAGAAATAAAACTTGGAGCTAGGTTTCTTGAAGCGGTCGTGGATATTTCAATGGATTGCTCGATAGGTATCTTAGCTACGCTTGGGTACCACCGGTACCCAGGGGCAATCTGATAAAAAAAATCGCTTAAATCTTTCTTTTTCTCGTAGTCATGTTATAAAGTATAGTCTGCAACTCTTGAATAAAAGGGATTTAAATCGAGGACCATGAATCACTCGCGTCACTCAGGACTCTCCCTGAAATCCCTGACTCCCTGCGGTCGTGATTCAGTCTTTAGAATCCTTCACTATCTCGACTCGTGATATAACTCTGGCCCTCGCTTTAAAATCCGTCTTTTATTCACTAATTGAGAGAATAGTATATTATATACTATTCTCACATTTTTGTTAATTTCGGGGTCACCTTTCTTTGGTCGTAACAGCCACGTTGCAAGGCACGCTTATGTGAACGTTATTGACGTGTAAATGAGGTCGAAATTAACGTTGACGAGTAAGTACTACTACAGTTTACTATTATTTAATCTGTGCTACTACTAGCTGCTATTTTTATGGAAGGTATAGCCTTAAGCGATATCTTCGTTGATTCTTGGCCAAAGGCGGACATCGAAGATGCACTTTTTATTAAGGATGGAGCCATAAGGGTTACCATTTCTTGCAAGGGACCTCTACACTAAAATGTATGAATTTTTACCAAATCCTAAAAACGTGAAAATTTTACCCCTAAAGTTGACCCCATGTCTTTCTATTTAATACTTTTAGGATTAAAATATACAGGGTGTAAGGGACAGGTTGGCAAATACTGAAAGGGCATGATCAGTCAACGTAACTTAACAACTTTCAGCGAACAAAACTTTCAGGAAATGAAAAAAAAAATCGGCCTCTCCATACAAAATTGCAAACTTGATTGGACAGTTTGTATGGAGAAGCCGATTTCTTTTTTCATTTCCTGAAAGTTTTGTTTGCTGAAAGTTGTTCAGGTACGTTGACTGATCATGCCCTTTCCGTATTTGCCAACCTGTCCCTTACACCCTGTATAACGAAATGGTATGACTGGCTGGAAAGTCAATTAAGAAGAAGAAATCCCTTTTTTGACCAAGTGCATAAAATACAATTTTAGGCTGCCTATACCCAGCATAAACTAAAACTTTTCGAGCATGAGAAATGAAAAGATATATTTTCACTTTATCAAACAAAGTTAGGCTAAAACATTATATTTATAAAGATTTCTTGATTTTTGTAAAAATAACCGGGATTTTTGACCGACTAGTCATAGTCGACTAGAAGACGTTTTACACTTCACTACTTCATACAGACTTTTTATGACGGATTCTACTCTGTGGCGGATATTAAGCCCAAAGTTAGTATTATATACACTACGGTTCAAAACCTGCTCATGAGCTTTGTGTGCGGTTTTAGCGCGCTAATAGTCGGTTCAAAACTTGCTCGTATTCACTCGTTTAAGCGACGTGACGTCATCAGTGACGTCACTTTAGCGCGCTATCATTGCATACGAAAATGAGGTAGTGCAGCGTGTGCGAAACGTCAAATTCATAAGACATTTGTCATCAATCTCGTTTTCGAGAGATTTTTCTCTACTTTTTTTGAGGTTTTTAGATTTAATTATCTTATCGAATAATCATTATATCTCAATAATTTCTTAAAACGCAAAACAAAACCAAAATTTTAATTTTTCTCAGTGACATTGACATAAGCGCGCTCTAGTCTGGTTTAAAACTGTATTCGATCGTATTCGACGAATGCACGCATATAGAAATAAACCGACTATATTCAGTGAATGTGATGTGTGCGTTGAATTCAAGAAACAATCCGTAGTGATAGTCTAAGCCCAAAAGCGTTGGCAATAAAAAAACAAAATGTCAATGTCAGATGTCACTGTCAGCGAAAACATCGAATTTTTGGAATTTTTAAATTTTTCATTGGAGGTCGATGTCGGGAACTCAGGTGAATCACGTGTTTTGTTTTACTACCCTGTTTTCGGCGTTTAAACCTGCTATTACTGAGTTTTTCTTGAACGAAGAAGAAGAAGAATTTTTCATTCGATGTGTATTCTTCAACTTCGGCACTGGCAAAATTGTCCATGTTGACAGAAGCCATATTACAAATTCTTGATTTGATTTGATGGGATCGTGAAAAATGCTTAATTAAAATTAATATGAAGAGAAACACGCATTTGTTCGACGTATATTGGGAGGACATATTAGTGGCCAATGTTTTGCCACATCTCACAATACGCGAGTGTTTCAATTTCCGATGCGTATCAAAAACTTGCCTTCAGATCATAAATATCTACTTTTCTAAGATGAAAGCCCTAAAACTTGTAAATGATGGTTTTTCTCCGCATACATTTAATGTAAGTATTGCTACAGTTGCTTTCATAACTTGCGTCATTTCGTTCTGGCAAGAAATTCTTACAATTTCAGGTTTTCGTTGAGACTTGCACACGACTGAAAGTGCTGAACTTGAGTAGATGCTCATCTGTAACAGATTCTGATTTGATACCAATGCTTCGTCAAAACGTCGGACTTGTCAATTTGAACCTTAGTCATTGCCCAAGAGTATCAGCAAAATGCCTGCAGCCTGTAATCTTACATTGCAACCATTTAAAAGTTCTGAAGCTAGCTCGATGTTCATGGCTTACCACTGGAGCGGTAGAAGCCCTAGCTTTACATCAGAGCCAACTAGAAGATGTGGATCTCTCTTTCTGCGTGTCTTTATCGGAAAGTGGCATACTGATATTCATAAAAAAGTTCAGACATTTAACAGTATTAAATTTAGAAGGCAACAAGCAGGTTACAGATAAATGTCTTTTTGCTTTGGCCAAGTATAGCACTTCATTGAAGCTGCTCAATCTCGGAGGGTGCTCATACATCTCAGATAGAGGAGTCAGGTAATATTATTGTTTATTAATAAAATCTTAGCTCTATCTATAAAGCTCGTGGGAAAATGTTAAGTAAGTAAGTATATTCTTTCTTTGTGCTCATCCTGTGCCATCTTTCATGCTTCTAGACCTATTAGTTAGGCTAAGAAGAATCTATCTTACCTGGGCGGTCCCAGAAATATTCGACCTTACTTACTTACTGGCAGTTTTTATTTGATTAAATACTCTTTTTAGGAAGCGTGAACATTAAGAAATTTAAATTTAGAATTCGAACGCGCTAGGTCATTTGGCATTTGTTCTGAAGCATACTTAGTGAATGTTGTCATCAAATTTTTCGATAATGGATAAAATTGGTGTTCGTTACGTAATTCAATACTTTTATTTGAAAGGTCTCAGCCCAACTAATATCAAAGTGGAGCTTCATTCTACTTTGGGGGAGTCTGCTCCTTCATTTACAACAATAAAATATTGGGTGGCAGAGTTCAAGCGCGGCCGCTCGAGCTGCCAAGATGAACATCGCAGTGGACGACCAAATGAGGTGACTAATCCAGAAATAGTAAAAAAAATCCACAAAATTGTACTGGATGACCGTCGACTGAAAGTACGCGAGCTAGCAGATATGGTAGGAATTCAAAAAGTGCAGTCCATCGTATTTTAACAGAAAACTTGGACATGAGAAAGCTATGCGCAAGATGGGTGCCGCGATTACTCACAGTAGAACAAAAACAGCGCCGTGAGGATGTGTCAGTCGAATGTTTAGCAAAATTTCGCAGCAACAAAGCCGAGTTTTTGCGTCGATTTATCACCATGGATGAAACATGGGTTCATCACTTTACACCTGAGACTAAGGAACAGTCAAAACAATGGACTGAAAGAGGAGAATCAGCTCCAAAGAAGGCAAAAACAGTTCCATCAGCAGGAAAAGTCATGGCTTCAGTTTTCTGGGACGCGCGTGGCATAATTTATATAGATTATCTTCCAAAAGGAAAAACCATTAATGGCGAGTATTATGCCAACTTATTGCAGCGTTTGAGTAAAGAAATAAAGAAAAAACGGCCTCACTTGTCAAAGAAAAAAGTATTGTTTCATCAAGACAACGCTCCAGTCCACACATCTGGCATTGCAATGGCTAAAATTGAAGAATTAAAATTTGAATTGCTTCCTCATGCACCTTATTCACCAGATTTGGCCCCGTCAGATTATTTTCTGTTCCCAAACCTAAAAAATTGGCTCGGCAGGAAAAGATTTTCGAGCAACATAGAGGTTGAGTCGTTGGTTAATGGCTATTTTGAAGAGTTTGACAATTCCTACTATAGACGTGGCATTGAAGCTATAGAGCACCGCTGGGAAAAGTGTATCGAGCTACAAGGAAGCTATGTAGAGAAATAAATATAGTTTGTCCCATTTATTTTGATTTTTCTTCGTTAGGTCGGCTACTTCTGGGACCACCCTCGTATACTATTATAAAATTGTAAATTGATAATTGTCTGTACATAATATTGTTTTTGCTATTTTGATGAGCCTGAGCGTAGACTCGCTCTATTTGCATTGTATTCTGCATGACATTCAATAAGTATTCTGTAAAGAATCTACATTGAATAAAATTATCTGAATCTGAATCTGAATCCTGAATCCAAATCACAGATTTTTGCAGTTTTGTTTGTTTATTTGTTCAAGCATCATGCAAAAACTACTGGACCAATTTTTTTTAAACTTTTTTGTTTAATAGCATTATACTGGTATACAATTTTTTTTTTATATGTGAATGAAGTCATGGACAACAGGTAATGAAGTGGAATTTAATTACCTGATATCTTGATAGATATTTAGAAATCAGTGTTTATCAACAATGTTTTTTAATTGTACTGTCAACCGTTTTATCTATTACCATGCCAAATCCTAAGGCCATAAACCCACTAGGCTCACAGTGAGCCGACTGACTCTGAGCGGCGTATCGGTCGGCGTAGTGAGCAGACTGAGCCGCCGACCGGGAGCATTGTTCGCTGTGACTCAGCTGCTCACTGAATGAATCCGCAAGCGCAACGCCGCAGACTGCGTAAAGTAAGTGCTGAATGGACACTCCATTTAAAATATATAGGGAGGCGTACTGGAGGCAGACAGTGAGCGGCTCACTGTGAGCCTAGTGGGGACATGACCTTAGTGTTTCTATTGATGTACTGTTTGTCATACCTAACTCGGAAAATTGTACCTCCTTTCTCATTAGACTACTAGCATAGCTTGATGAATTTCGTATATTTTGCTCATGTATGTTAAATTATCTTTTTTCAGAGCTTTAGCGCAGCATTGTCTAAAGCTAGAAGGCCTGATGGTCAGAGGATGCACAAAGGTGACAGAAAATAGTATTCGGCCTATGCGTGGAAGAGTACTCATAGACAGAAGGCCATCGGAACCATTAGCAGTACCAATATACATACAAATATGATATGAGGTAGCCCCATTGGTTGCGTGTAACCTTATGTCCTTGATATAATTGCACGCATTGTATTGTTTGTATGTTGCTTTATACGTTTAGGTTAACTCCTTGGGTTCTGGGGGTAAAAATATTAATCTCCTTATAAGTGCAGGTATAGTTAAGTGCATGTCAGCTTGACCATTAGACTTTGTACTGTCCTTATCCCTCTACGCAGTAGTCGCACTGCAAGTGTCAAGCTTGATCTGCACTTTACTGTACAAGTGAAGTGTTAGGCTTTATGCCATTTCATACATATTTTGATAAGACATGTATGAAACATACATACATGTGCAGATGTTTATAAATTTTGCAAAATACTGGTAAACAGGGTTATTTTTTGGACCTAAGATCTGTTTGTCCGACTTGGCATTCCCATACAAAGTAATTTCTTTTTCAAAAACATTTTTTTTTGTATGCGAAGTTAAAATTTTTTGTGCATTGTAAAAGTCGTAGAACCAAAGTTGTTGCTTTTGACTTTACTAATAAGTGAACAAATGGTTATTAGGTTCATAATACACATACCATTTATGAAACTAGGTTATACTACTTTGATAGTATATGTATGGTATGTGCCAAGGTTAGCAAAATCATTGCCAAATTGTTTTCCTCTTATGAGTCTGATTTTACGACCAAAGAAGTAATTGTCTAAAAAATTTAATTTTTTTAAATTTAAATCTATTTATTTCATAAATTGACAAATATTTTATAATATACAATGATATAATATACAATGATATGATTGTCATTATAAATTATTTATAGAATTTGAATTCCAAAAGTCTCAAAAGCGATATTTTAAGTTCAAGTATTCGCTATCATATACATAATAATATATTATGTAACTATATGGACTGAATATAGAGTAATCCTAAAAATATTATTATTATTTTAATAATAATTGGCTATCATAGCAAGTACAATAGTAAACAAGTTTAAAAAGGTACTTGTAATAGATTATTTTGTAACTATATGGACTGAATATAGAGTAATCCTAAATCAAATGACCATGTATTTGAAAAAGGCCTAACTAATAAGTGTAACAATTTTTGTCAGCTCTGTTAGTAAAAATCTTGATACCTACTAAAAATAGTCATAAATGAGTCTGTTGGTGTAATAGATTCAAAGTTATGGGGGTGATGGTCTGGAATGGTTCGTGTAACTAATATACACATGGCAGCTGGTGCATCAGCCTGTTCATGCGCGAACTTGCCTGCGAACTGTCGTGACTAGATGTATTCCTGTAGTGTTAACTATAAATTTAAGGGGATTCCTGCAGTCAACTAGCGCCCCCCTATCAGTTAAAAAAATATTGCTCGCTAAACACAAAATTTATCGAAAATCTGGAAAGACAGATTGAAATAAAGATAAGATAAAAGATAAGATAAAATTTATTTCAATAAAACTAAATCTAATTATAAAGTAGGACTAATTATATGTTTAAAAAAAAAGGTATTAAAATAACAGGTACCCTAGTTTATTTAGAACCTATCATTTCTGAAAAATGTAGGACTGTAGTTACAGATACAAAAACCGGCCAAGTGCGAGTCGGACTCGCGCACTGAGGGTTCCGTACCACCACATAAACATAATTGTATTAGTTGAAATTTCAGTAAGATAATGTGCTAGATTTTTTGAGTCCGACACGCCCTTGACCAAAATTTTATTATTTGTTGTTATTTTATAGCTTATGCACTATAAACATACCAATTTTCAAGTTTGTAAGTGTTCCCGTTTTTAAATAGAACTAAAACAAAAATCGCCTCAGCGACCATCCAACTTGACCCCTCTCTTATATGAATGTTCTTGAAACGGGAGCTCACCACAATTGGTTACCATTAGTTGTGAGAAAAGTTGTAATATTTAATGATTTCAGACTTTTCCCTTTATTTGTACTGTGAGACCTAGCTTCTTGCCAAATTTCATAATTTTAGGTCAACGGAAAGTACCCTGTAGGTTTTGCATTTTTGAATAAATGTATGGAGATAAGGACATAAAATGCCATATCTTTTGATTGCGTCGTTGTAAAAAATTTAAATTTTCAGATCTTGTGTGGTTCATGGATCCTAATATGTGGTATTAATTTCAACTTGATACCTTTACCCGTTCGTGAGATAAAGGGTCTTGACAGACAGACAGACAGACGGACAACAAAGTGATCCTATAAGGGTTCCGTTTTTTTCTTTTGAGGTACGGAACCCTAAAAAGTGCCAAAAACGGCCACTTTTAGCAGTTATTGTATCTGTAACTACAGCAAACTTCATTTTACAGAGTATATAGGTTCTACATAATGAATAGTATGTACCTTTACTTCAATCTGTCTTTTCGGATTTTCGATAAGTTTTGTATTTAGCGAGTAAGTAGCCCCTTATAAAACTTCTGTAGAACTTTGTACTCATTTAGATATCACTTCTTTTGTAAGCAAAGTTATTTCGTCTTACTTTTTTGCATTTACTTTTGGTGAGATATAAATATGTTTACAAAGAAGCAACAGAAAAAGAATCAGTTAAATTAACAAGCCAGGCTAATTAAAATAATTTTATGGACGATGTCGGCACGTTCACACGGGCGCACATTAGTTCCTATACGCACGGCACGGCTGGTATAGTCAACGCCAGGTCAAGCTTGACACTCGCAGTGCTACTCTAGCCCGTACGTCTATTGAAATAAGAACGGTACAATGTCCAATGTGTCAAGCTTGATGTGCTCTTGACTGTACGTCGTCCTGTTGCTTCGCGAACTTCTCTTACATTACATTCGATACAATAGGGGCACCATTGAACAGCTAATAATTTTAAAAGATTGCAAATGTGTTAGATATTTTGGCTTTCAAATTGCCACAGTTTCATTTTGCCACGATCGTTAAATGCCTACCAAAAGGTATTATTTTGCCACGAATCCGTTTTGCAGACTGTTGGAAAAATCTGTTGAGTTTTAATGTGGTTTCAATAATATTCTTACCAACTAATAACGTCATCAGAATTATATCAGAATATCCACACTCTTTTAATTATCCTACAGAGTTTAAAAACTATAAAACCAGCAGAAAGAGTAAGCGTCTAAATGGTTTTTGTGGAATGACAATAAGCCGTTTTTCGAATTTCACCAGGTGTGCTCCGTCCTACTCTCTTTTTTCTAAAATGCTAAAAAACTATAAACAGTCATAAAGCCTCTATGTTTAAGTTTGTATTATATTTATATTATTATTTAAGAGGCTACCTTCCCGTCCACTAGCGCCCCCATCAGTTAAAAAAAATATTACTCGCTAAATACAAAACTCATCGAGTACCCTAGTTTATTCAGAACCTATCAATACAAAAAGTGCGAAAAACGGCCACTTTTAGCAGGTTATCTGTAACTATAGTGAACTTTATTTTAGAGAGTAAATAGTTTCTAAATAAACAAAGGTACCTTTACTTCAATCTGTCTTTCCGGATTTTTGATAAGTTTTGTATTTAGCTAGTAATATTATTTTATATGATGGGGCGTTAGTGGACCGGAGGTAGCCCCTTAACGACCCAGGTTATTTAAAATTATTTTGTAAGTTTTATTTGTGTGAAGTGTCTCCTACTTATTTATTTACTGACTAGTATGTCAGTTCTCTTGTTGCAATGTCGGGTACAAGTTCTTCGCATAGTCCGGCTCAAAATTTTAAAGTGATTGATTCTGTTAAGAGGCTACCCGCCGTCCACTAGCGCCCCCATCAGTTAGAAGAATATTATTTGATGAATACAAAACTTATCGAAAATCCGGACAAACATATTAAAGTAAAGGTACCCTAGTTCATTGGGAACCTATCGATTCTGTAAAATATGATTAACTGTAGTTATTACAGATACATAAATTAAGATAAAACGGCCACTTTTAGCAGATTTCGTATCTGTTACTAAACTGTTTTTTTCTGTAAACTGTTTTACAGTAAACTTTTTTTTGTAGGATTGATAGGTTTTAAATAAACAATAGTACTTCAATCTGTCTTTCCGAATTTACGATAGGTTTTGGGTTCAGCGACTTATATTTTTTTTAACCGATTGGGGCGCCCATGGTTGGCGGGTAGCCCCTTGGAGGGAAAATTTGCTATATGCCGGGTTACTAAAATTGTTGTTAAACTAAACTGTTAATTCATGATTTCTTAACAATTTTAGCGATTTCTTAACAAATTTAAGAAATACAATATTGAATTGTGTTGAAGGCGCCACGGGGCAATCGGATCACCGCCGTTATTTTTTATTTTTGTATTTTGATTATTTATTTGTATTTTTTGTTAATTGATTTTTATTTGTACATCGTTGTTGATTATTTGATTTGATTACTTTTAATTTGTTCAAAATTTATAATATTTAAAATATTTATAACTGTTTTTGCAATCAATAAGACTGAGCATTCTAATTTTATTTATAGTGAGTATATTATTATGAAAATTTTATTTTTCTCTTATATTATCTGTAGACGACTTAGGAATTCATGGCAAAGTGTTACTTTTTTAGAGGTACTAACCCGATGTGTTTTTGTGGTTGAAATTTTGAATCAGAAAATCAACATTCGACTCCTACATTTTATTGATGTTATAGTATTATCGTATGCGACGAGGCAGGCAGTTACGACTTCTGTATTTTGAAAATGTTTCTTACCAACACATTTTGCAGCCATGCCACTAAAACCAGAGTATATTTGACGGAAAGAATAACATTGTTTTACAAATTTGTTTATTCTGACAACTTTACCTGATAGCATTTTGTGTTGGTAAGCGTTGGAATGAACGAAAGAAAATGATGTTATTTCAGATATTTGGATGATAATTTTAACAGAAATAATTAATAAATAATTGGTAATTACTGTTTTTTTTATTGTAAAATAACTTTAATACCTATATGAATCATTTGAGATCTTAAAAGTTAATATGAGCTGTGATGAACACTTCATAAATATTTTTTTTTTTTTATAAATAAGTGTTTTGTGTATTATTTGCTTAATTAATAATTTACGTTTTAAGAGTTTCTAAGGGGGCGGGAATGGTATTTTTTTTTTTTTACATTTTTCATCAAACTTGAATAGTAAGAAACGTAATTTTTTCTTAAACAAAATTGAATGAAGAAGTGAAGCCCTTTCATATGATACCCCACTTGACCTAAATAGTAAAGATAATTTTAATTTTGACCCCCCATTTGGGCCCCTCTATATAAATTAAATAGTATTTTTATTATAATTCTTTCATTTGCAATAAAGTTGGGCAATCATAAGTATTCTAAAACTATTTCAAATTTCCAGTCGATAGCGTGTTTGCTGAGATATAGAGGTGTGACAGACAGACAGACGAAGTCGCAAAATTTTGTATGGGAGGTAAAATATTATTTCGAACTATGTTCCTTGGGAAAAGTTGTTTAGTTTCATGAGCAGATCCTTCCGTTACACGCTGTATAATCCTAGAGCATATTTGTATAAATATATTTTGAATCGGTTTCTCGAAAACGGCTAACGGTTTACCATACGGGGTTTTCGGGGGCGAAAAATCGATCTAGCTAGGTCTCATGTCTGGGAAAAATCGTTGTTTTTTAAAAAAACCTACAGCGCCATCTGTTGGTGGGTAGCATAGATTGCTCACCCGCTGATATTTTAATGAGGCGGCTATTATAGAGCGAAGCTCGGTCGACCAGGTACTATTATTATGTTATGACTTACCTTTTATTAACATTTAATTGCAGTAAATTTAAATTATTTAAGTGATTCAATGATTCCTGTAGTTCTTCAATTCTTGAATATCACCGGGTGCTAAAAAATTACGCAAAAAAAATTCTTTTTAAAAGAGAACATTGATATTTTTACTTATATTTTTAGGAATTTATTTGGCGATGACGACAGATAAAAGATAAGATAAAAAAATGAAACAAGTAGTTTTTTTTTCACAAAATTATATTTTGTGTGATAACACCTGCTACAAGTTTCTTACTGTTATTTTATGTACAATACTTTATGCTACACATTAGTAACAATAACATTCATAGTCATATCATAACCTTAGAGGAGCAGATCTTACGGATAATTTACCGATTGGTACCGTTTACACGTGCGCTTTTTCGCGCACGCAATCGCACGCGCCGCCGCCGCCATTTCCCGCGCGAAAGAGCGTTCGTGTAAACGCGCCCATAGCGATTCAAGCCGAGCGCGCAATCTTGCAGGGTTCAAGTCGTGTTGGTCAAATCACAAACGCGTATTTCTATTTACGGAAATATCCGTAAAAGTATACGCGATTTTAGGACAAGACCGAATAAAGTCCTTTATAGCACAATGACAAAAATAAAAAAGTTTTAATGACGGATCATAGTTCTGTTTTAGATAATATTAAACTAACGGCCGGGTTATTTTTGGAACTCCTAGACAAATTTTAGTAAGTACTTATGTTACTCAGAATTCAATATGAAGAACAATCCGAAAGAAAAATAGGTCGAACAACAAGATTTCTTTTTGGCTTGAGGTATCCAAAAATAACCCAGTATTCTCCAAGTTTTTCCTATTGCCCAATTCTTACAAAAAATTGGGGACATGTTATATTTTTCACCGACGGTCGCAAACCGCGCGAATTGCTTCGCTACAATCGCGCGTTTTTAGCGCAAACACTGCTCTGTGAACTAAAAACGCGCCCAAAGCGCTCGTCAATAGCGCGATTATTAATCGCGGTGTACAGAGACCCTAACACCCTGTATACTAAACACACCTATTGCCAGACTCGGTCAACAGTCAAGGTGGGTTGCACTATCTAACTTAAACCATTACCGAATATAGGGTGACTTTTAATTAGTTCTTGATAGAAAAAGATATGCATGTACTCATGACACTGAACAACTTTTCCCAAGGAACATAGGTCGAAATACGAAAAACCAAATTTAACCTCCCATTCAAATTGCGCTATCAGCTGATGCAGTTTCTATGGGAGGTCAAAACTTGATACCTATGTTCCTTTGGGAAGTTGTTCAGTATTATGAGTACATTCATACCTTAATCTATCAAGAACTAATTAAAAGTCACCCTATACAGGGTGTTAATTTGATTGCGTGCCATAGCTTAGGGGGTGGTTCAGTAACGATAAAGGAACTCAAAAAAATTATTAAAAAAAATCCTACTTAAAAAAAATTTAAACTCCATTGAAACTAAACTAACGCGGAGAGCAATGACCCGGAGCACCGCGCTATCAAAAGCGCGCGAAAGAGTTTCAGTTACGTATATGCCTACCTTATCCACTGATTCTCGCGCGCTGGCTTAGTGATAGCGCGGTGCTCCGCGTTAGTTAAGTTTCGATGGAGTGTTAGTTTTTTTTTTCAGTGGGATTTTTTTAAATATTTTTTTTGTGTTCCTTTATCGTAACTGAAGCACTCCTTAAGCTATGGCACGCAATTAAATTAACACCCTGTATACGCCTTGCTCTACAAAGTGCAACAGAAAGGGTATATCAACCCTGAAGCATGTGATTCTGTCCACGAAACTGAACAACTTTCCCAAAGGAACATAGGTCGAAATACGAAAATAAATTTGACCTCCCATAAAAAATGCTAATTTAGTTTCTATGGGAGGTAAATTGTTTTTTTCATATTTCAACATTTATTTCTTAGAGAAAGTTGTTCAGTTTTATGGCCAGATTCACATCCTTCAGGGTATAATACCATTTTTGTTAAACCCTGTATTGGGCAAGAGGCGTATAATCGGTTATGGTTTAAGTTAGATGTTGTAATCCATCCTTAGTCGACCGAGTCTGGCAATAGATGTGTGTGTGTGTGCGCCCTCGACGCGCTCTATATATATTTAATTAGCTGATATTTATTTTATTAGTTTATTACTTTAGTTTTTCTTTGTAATAAGTTTATCTTAGTTATGTTTTCTACCTAAATATTGTTGGAAATTCGTGCATTTCAGGCCCCCAGGCAGGCATAGGTCCACCGATGTAGAGTTTTGCCAAATAAACATATTTTTCATTTCTCTTTGGGCGCGCTTTTAGTCCACAGAGCAGTGTTCTAATAAAACGTAAGAAACTCGTTTTGACAGACATGTGAAAAATTACGATCAACACTGACTAAATCTTTGGAGCAAGCATAACCTGTGTGTAGGCTTTTCACTATGTCATAGTCTTTGATGAGGGTGAGCGAAGATAAATCAGAAGATGGCCTTTCTGCCTTATACAACTTATGAAACTGAACAACTACCTCAGGGAACATAGCTCGAAATACGAAAAACCAAATTTGACCAGACGCAACCAGAAACCAGATGCAAGTTTCTAAGGATTTTTTTCTATGACCTATGTTTTTTCGGAAAAGTTGTTCAATTTCATTGGCAGATTCACACCCTTTATAATACCATTCCGTTACACGCTGTAGATGTGACAACAAAAATACGAGGTGTGAGGGGAAAGTTTTCATAAAACTGAAAGGACATGATCAGTCAACGAAACTGAACAACTTTTAGTGAATTAAAGATTCAGGAAATAAAAACGACCATCAAATATATAAATTTGTATGGATGTTGATTTATTATTTTTTGTTAATTTCCTGAAAACTTCATTCATTTATAGTTTTTCAGTTTCGTTGGCTGGTGGTCCCTCAAAGTATAATTCGATCGCTGTTGGCCAAAATTTTCATTACTTGATTATTATTTTCAAAGTGCTATAAACGGACCAACTACATTCATTCTACAACTAAAATCTTATTCCACTAGCCATACTGTTCGCTCTTAGTTTTCAAATAGATTTTACTGCTTAAGACATGATTTTTATCAAAAAGTAGGCCTAATTTTAATATGATGGATGCTGATGTACAGTCAGCCAAAAAAAGTAGTCTTACAGTTTACACAATATTACTTTCCTGCATTATATTTATTTCGCTTTACTAATCAAGTAATAATTAGCTAAAAATGAATGCCACTAATTTTTTTTCATTTCTATTAGTATTCTAATGGAAATGAAACAAGATTAGTAGCATTAACAATATGCCAAGTCGAGGATTCCGGATTCCGGTCGCTTTTTAGTCTCGAAATTTTCGGGATCGAGTTTTTCTGATCCCGGAATTTTCGGTAATGACATTGATTTACGCGGATGTCCGCGACGGACAGTAGAATGTAATCGTAACAGTATTTTACTTATAAATTAACGTATAAATATAATAATATTTTTTGAAAAATTTATCCTGAAACTACTAGTGATTTTAAGTCTGATTCATTTGACTTTATAGATTAACCAGGTGGTTACCGTAGAAGCAGTTCACCACATCATACAAGAGTGCCTAATTATAAAGTACTTGTCCCTAATGAAATGAATACACAGCCATACGGGTGAAGAACTTAGATATAAAATTGTAAAATTATTCAAGTATAAGTAAGAGACCAATAAATATGATAAGATTAAATAAATAACCGTGGTTTTTGTCTTCTTCAATTGATTAACTAATTGATTTTTGTAAGAATTTCTTATTTTTGTTTACTTCGATACCGAAATCATCCCGGAATCCCAGGATTGAGTAAGTAAAAACCCGGAATTACACAAAAATTACAGCGTTTAGCACAATTTAATGTTTTGGCGGCTGCAAACTGTTTAGTACACTTTTTTGGCCGACTACAATAGGAAGCGTATAACAAGCCAGAAGGATACGAATCTGCCCATGAAACTGAACAATTTTTCCCAAGGAACGTCGGGAGTCGTCGGATCCAGGCGCTGAGGTAGAAAGAAAGCGGAGGCGTGACGACCTTGGCTTTTTAAAGAATTGGGAAGAGCTTACAAAAGATCATGACCAAAGGAAAGCCGCGGGGGAGGCCCTTGCCCAGTAGTAGGAACTTGTAGGCTAAGAAAAAGATATTTTAAATTGTCATAAAACTGCAATAACTTATAGAGAATTTTGTATGAGAAGTCAAATTTCTTTTTCGTTCTTCTATCTATGTTATTCAGATTCATGATCAGATTCGGGATTGTTATCTGCTTGTTACATTTTGTAAAAGTAAAAAAAAAGAAGAAAAACCGATGCAAAACTATGGCCGTCCCAACTTTGTATAACTTATTTCAGTCTTAATACGTCCCTTGCAGATTGCGCGCGTTATCCCGATCGCCACACCTGTACTGACGCCGCAATTAAACCTAATTACGAAACTACGTGCACAAATCAGACGCAACTTAAATCGAACTAAACCATAAAACTGAAGTGTTAATAACATTTGGCAATAAATTACTGGGATAACACGAAAATAATCTTAAGATCGAGCGTAAAAGAAACTAAATTTATAAAAACACTAACCTACAAGTGTAAAACAATACAAAATATAAAAATAACCGTCCGTTAGGCTTTCAATTCCTCGCTGGAATATGTTCGGCCCACTACACTATCACATTGATCAAATAAAAAAATTCTATTCATACAAACTAATTACGAGCAAATATTTACAAACTTGTTAATAAGCGATGCATTTACAATATCTTACACGGAAACGAGTAGACGGGTCGAGAAAGAGGCACTTCAAGAACAAAACTTAAAATTATTATTGTAAAATTATTAAGACGACTGTACAAGCCACAGTATTCTTTACATCTTGCAGACGATACAACTATCAAAACAGGATATACAAAAACGAGAGCTCCAAACCAAACTTTACATTCAGACCAAATCGGAAACCATTAACATAACCAAAGACTTATATTAATTACTTTGGGAATTAAGAATATATTAATTTATTATGATAAAACACACATCTATACTGCATACAAAATAACTTTATCCGTGACCGTTAATGCGCAGAAGTCAAAAAATAAGTCGCGGGGGTGAGCGCGGCTCCCCCCAGGGGGCGAGCGAATCATTCATTGGCTCTCCGCCTGTCACCCTTGCTGCGCGGAAAATAGCAGTCATGGATAAACTTGTTCTGAACGCGCTGTACCATAGACCGTCAAAATCATGCGCGACCCATCTACATGGTGAAAGGCGCTAGTGATTACCGGGGGGTGATGTATATTGTTCTTATTTGAAATAGGTTTATTGTGTACTCCGTTATTGCGGCACCCTCAACAGGGTTATTGTACTAGCACTTAATTATACATAAACTTAAGGTGGCCAATGGATCACTCTGACTGATGTATGACTGACTGACTGTCGTCCGACGGACTCTTGACTGAGCGTGTAAGAACGTGATTGAGTGACTGAAGCCGAATATCTAGATATTGTGCAGTCAACTACAGTCAAATTAATATACTTAGCTTGATTTGAATGACACGAGGCAAAATCACCCTTGTTTTATATCCCATCTAGCCATACTCAATATAGAAGGAATAGTTTTCTTTTGCGTAGCATGAGGCAATTCAATAAACTCAATCATGATAGAAGCTTTGATATCTTTCGTAATAATGTTCATAGCGCTCATTAGAGACTTTGTACTGAGTTTGGTTTTATTTTTTAATCCAAAGTAACTTTTATATTTAACATACTTCATAACATAGGATTATTACTTAAGTTTTTTTTTACATACACATGTGGAAGCTAGTCATTGGTTTTTAGCAATTAATATTTAGTACTCAAATTGTAAATATAGCTGTAAGCATCCCAAATAAAATAAAACTATGAGTGAGAGCAGTTAGGATTGACACTAGTCTCTATCGCTCAAATATGTAGCTCATCACTCCCTCCGGCTATTACACTTCTGTCATTCTAATCAACCTACATTAATTGGACTGTAAGTCATGACACACATGATGAGCGTGTAAAGACTTGCTGTCAATCACGAATGTCATGCGTCGATTTTCTTCAACACTTACGCTGTGTTCCAAATTGTACAAACGCTGCTAAAAGCGTATACAGTACTCACGGACGGTCCAAATTGATTTAGCACGCTCACAAAGCTATCACTGCTTTAATGGCTCTAGTCAATTTGGAATGGATTTAAGCGCGCTCACGTGTTCATCTGTCAAAATGTCAGTTTTGTTTTTATTTTCTTTAACAAAGCCTAAGCTAATCCCTGAAAAATGTGCGCCAAATCCACTCTCATTTCCATTAGAGACAAACTCATTAAAATCAAAACTTGAGAAACATCAGCTGGCTGCAAACGTGTGGGATTTTATATGTGTCAAATCGATTTTGACATTAGCGCTTTCACTGCTCCACCTATTTGACTAAAGCACTGATAGCAGAAACGATGACGTCATCAATGACGTAAGGCGGTGAAAGAGCGAGTGCTTTAGAGCACGCTTTTGGTCAATTTGGACCGACTTAAGCGCGCTCACAGTGCTCTAAAGCAGTCTGTTAGTGCATATTGGAACGCACAGTTATACTCTTTCTCATGCAAATCTTGTTTTTATCCATGTTTCCCAGCCGGATTTTGGTCTCTGACTGAATCTATAACGAATATTCGTGACTGATCGTCTTGCTCCAATCTGTTATCAAAGATCTATCAAATGCTGTCAGTCAAACATCAGTCGGACTGAGCGTCTTAGGCCGCCATAGCTTCAGTCCAAGCCCAAGGATATTACACATATTTTTATTTACCTCGTCCCCGCTGAAGTGTCTACAGAAACTGGCCCGTTTAAAATCTGTTATCTATCACCATAGAAAGGTCGTGCACAGTTTTTCTGGACTATAGACTGTATAATCTT
The DNA here is from genome assembly GCA_947532105.1 of Athrips mouffetella. NCBI lineage: Eukaryota > Metazoa > Arthropoda > Insecta > Lepidoptera > Gelechiidae > Athrips > Athrips mouffetella. The sequence goes on along the minus strand of OX383976.1, from coordinate 2,036,418 downwards.
TTGATTATCACAGCAGCAATGCGTCACAATTACCAATAACGGTGTAACAGACTACTTCCAAAAACTGAAAATATTTATTCGGATCACGAAACTGACCGATTTTTCCTGAGGCAAAAAAGAGTTGCAGTTTTTACGACAGACTTAGTTAGTAACACCGCATTTTTTATAAAAATTCAATGTATTTGTTAATTCACAAATGATGAAAAAGTTGCTCTGAATTCACATTTACAGTTTTCGGGCGTAATCGTCTTACACGCGGTATAAAAACATGCATGATTTTATTTTTAATCGATATTAATTATTTATTGCACTATTTATAATTATGCTACTTTTCACTGATGTCATAATTATTATTATTATTAAGTTTTAAAATACAATTTATTTATTTGCAATTTTGTACTTTATTCAGCTTCCATTCGCTTTCTACGTTTTCGAAAAGAAACTCAACCGTATTACATACAAAATATGGTACAAAATTATAACAAAGCTGCCGTTACGATCGTCATTACAAAAAGAAAGTCTCCAGTGCAGGAAGTTTAAGGCAACTCAAGTGGTGTTGTTTCACCATTAACTTTATATACATACTAATACTTAAGCGATTCTATTTGTACTATGCCTTAATTAATATTATGGTACACACCATGGTCGGTCACTTCAGGAGCTTAAATTTTGGAATGTCCGATGAGTATTTTCACTGTCACTTTCCACTAAACACTTGCTACCAGGGCTTTGAAACTCAGTTATTTTTCATTGGTTTCGTTCTAAGTACAAAAGAAGTATTACAGCTTCATTCGAACATAATTTTGATTTAACTAGGTTTTAAAAAGGTAATTTCGAGGTATTAAAAGGCGTTTTGTTCTTACATCGAAATAGCAAAGCACATATTTGAAGACAGCGAAAGATGATGCACGAAAGATCCTATAGGGTCGAAGTGCTCTGAGGTCCACCAACCAGGATCTCAGCCCTACTCCGAAATAAAAACTTCCAGAATGTTCATTACCCAGATTGCATAATAACGAAACCAAACGATTTTTAGCCTCACTGGCTGTCACAGTATCAAAAACAGTTATTTACCAGTTTCTAAACCAAGCCCTGATTGTCACCGTGTTGTCTTTTGTCACTGATCACTGTTTGTTTGCTACCGACGCATAGTGGAGTTCAATGTCTGCATAGCGAGAGCCGCGGGTGGTGGGGGGTTGATGTAACCGTACGCGTAGACATTCGGCTGCTGCGCTCTTGGGTCCGACACGTGGGGTACGGGCGGAGGGGGGTACTGCACCCCGGTCTGCACGTTCATCATCTGCATCGGCAGGTTGTTGAACTGCTGAGCCTGAGGCACTCGGTAGCCGTTGAGGCCGGGGTACTGGCTGATGATGTGAGTGTTCAGGTTGGGAGACATCCGCGAGCCGGGCGCCATTTGCATATGCTGCATCGGGCTCAGGTTGCCTGAAACAATTTGTTAAGTGAGATCTACGGAATGATGTACTTTTAATGGAAAGCGAAATTAATTAATTGGCTAAGGGGTGGTTGATTGCGGAAAGTCAATTGGTTAGGGATGCTTAATTGGTTAGGAAGTGGTTGATTGGGAGATAGTCAATCCGCGGGTTTCCTGGGTCAAAAATAAAATGAAATCCTGTTTGCGTTGCGTCTAAGAACGAATAATTTAAAATTTATGAAAACCAAGTAATTTGAAATATCATACGTAGTTTAAAATTTTAAAAAATTATTTAGTTTATAAAAGTAACTAAACGATGGCAAAAATTATGACGTCATTGTTCAAAAACTTCATACAAAATCTATAGAAGATTTCTGTTTTGACGTTCAATAAAGAGTAGGTCAATTGACTAGGTTAGAAACTGGCGGATTGGTTAGGGGATGCTTATTTGGTTAGAGGTTGGTTGATTGATAAGGGATTGATTGAGGAATGATTAATTAATTGTTTAGGGGATAGTTGATTGGTCAAGGGATGGTCAATTACTAAGGGGATGGTTAATTGGATAAGGGAGAGTAAATTGGTTAGGGGTTGGTTGGAATTCTTTTGTTAATAAGGGTTCGGAGGTTGATAGTTGACTGTTAAGGGGTTGATTGGGGGCTGGTCAATTAATTAGGAGATGGATGATTGATAGGGGGTTGATGAGGGGATAGTTAATTGGTTAGGACATGATTAATTGGTAAGGGGTGGTTGATTTGGGGATAGTCAATTGGTTAGAGGATGGTTAATTGGTTAGAGGTTGGATGATTGATAGGGGGTTGATTAATTGGTAAGGGTTGGTTGATTTGGGGATAGTCAATTGGTTAGAGGATGGTTAATTGGTTAGAGGTTGGATGATTGATAGGGGGTTGATTAATTGGTTAGGGGATGGTTAATTGGTTAGAGGTTGGTTGGTTAATAGGGGGTTGAATGGGGGACGATTAATTGGTCAGAGGATGGTTAATTGGCTAGAGGATGGTTAATTGGTTAGAGGTTCGTTGATTAATAGGGGGTTGAATGGGGTACGATTAATTGGTCAGAGGATGGTTAAAGGATAGTAAGTTGGTTAGAGGTTGGTTGGAAGTCTGTTGGCGGATGACAAGTTGTATGCCGGGGTGGTGTAGTAGTATTGCGCTGCGGGCGTGCCAGTATAGCTAGTTGTACTCACAAGTGTATTCACTACAAGTGTACTCACTAGTAGTGTTGCGGACGTTGCGCGGCGAGTCCAGTTGGTTGGGGTAATATTTTCCGGTCGAGTGGTAGTGCGCTGGAGGCGTGCCCGATTGCGAATACTGAGGGAGAAATGGAAAATACAATTATTATTTCACGCATTTTATTTCAAGGTGACAACTTTCGTAAAACACATGGACATGGATTTCGAGGACACATGTGGTTGTGTAAGTATTTTAAGTGTAATTTTTTAAATTATGTGTAAGTGTATTTTTGTAGTAAGTGGGGTAGGTATGTACAGTTGCGGATGTGTAAATGTGGTAGGTGTTAAGGGTTTGCAAGGTGTTCGAATAACGTGAAGGTTACTTTGTTTAACGCATACTGCCAGGCCTTCTACACCTGCAGCCTATGGGTCAACTATACACAGAAAGCTCTGAGCTCTCTCAGAGTTCTGTACAATAATATATTCAGGATGCTGTTGCGGCTGCCACGTTTTTGCAGCACATCAGGGATGTTCGCGGATTCACACGTTGATGGCTTTGCCGCCATAATGCGAAAGAGAGCGGCTTCACTGATGCGCAGGGTGCGTGACAGTGGCAACAGTCTCCTGCGTATAGTAGCGGGTATGGTGCAGGGTCCTTTTATTAAACACTGGACCATATTGCATGTGCTTCCAAGACGAAGTACATATTTGTAATATAATTAATATAAGTACTAACATTAGTTGATAAGTTCTTATTATTACTAACATATTATGGATGTTTATCTGAAATAAAATAATTGAATTGAATTAAGTGTTGGTGGTAGATGTGTAAGTGTGGTTGGTATGAAAGTGAGTGCGGGTGGCTATCGGCCATCTGCTGCAGCTTGGCGAGCGAGCAGGACTGTGTGTGTGTGTATGTGTGTGTTACCTGCGGCGCGGGCGGCGTGGTGGGGTGGGGGTGGGGGTGTGAGTGCGGGTGGCTGTCGGCCATCTGCTGCAGCTTGGCGAGCGAGCAGGACTGTGTGTGTGTGTGTGTGTTACCTGCGGCGCGGGCGGCGTGGTGGGGTGGGGGTGGGGGTGTGAGTGCGGGTGGCTGTCGGCCATCTGCTGCAGCTTGGCGAGCGAGCAGGACTGTGTGTGTGTGTGTGTGTTACCTGCGGCGCGGGCGGCGTGGTGGGGTGGGGGTGGGGGTGTGAGTGCGGGTGGCTGTCGGCCATCTGCTGCAGCTTGGCGAGCGAGCAGGACTGTGTGTGTGTGTGTGTGTTACCTGCGGCGCGGGCGGCGTGGTGGGGTGGGGGTGGGGGTGTGAGTGCGGGTGGCTGTCGGCCATCTGCTGCAGCTTGGCGAGCGAGCAGGACTGTGTGTGTGTGTGTGTGTTACCTGCGGCGCGGGCGGCGTGGTGGGGTGGGGGTGGGGGTGTGAGTGCGGGTGGCTGTCGGCCATCTGCTGCAGCTTGGCGAGCGAGCAGGACTGTGTGTGTGTGTGTGTGTTACCTGCGGCGCGGGCGGCGTGGTGGGGTGGGGGTGGGGGTGTGAGTGCGGGTGGCTGTCGGCCATCTGCTGCAGCTTGGCGAGCGAGCAGGACTGTGTGTGTGTGTATGTGTGTGTTACCTGCGGCGCGGGCGGCGTGGTGGGGTGGGGGTGGGGGTGTGAGTGCGGGTGGCTGTCGGCCATCTGCTGCAGCTTGGCGAGCGAGCAGGACTGCGCCCAGCCGCCGCCCACCCCCACCCCCACCCCCGCGTGGTACTGCTGTTGCTGCTGGAAGGACAGGTAGCCGCCCTGGTAGCCGCCGCCGCCCGATTGCATCACGCCGCCACCTGCAGACAATCATACAACCATTATTTTCACCACACAAGCTCGGAGAACTGCTTTAGGGCCATCACACATAGCTCCGGCACGGCGCCGGACTCCGGTACGGCGCCGTGCCGTAAAAACTCACGGCGCGCGCCGTGAAAATCTCCAGCACGCCGCCGTGCCGCACTCCGGTGCGGCGCCGTGCCGTGGAAATAGCAGTGTGGCCAGTCATATGCTAGTTTCTGCGATTTTAGCAGGATTCGGTCTCTGATTATTTTGACGATTTACATATGAAAATGACTGAATGTTAGAATAGAATGAATTGCAGCTGCAAGTTTACCTAGTATAAATTTAACTGAAATAATTTCTAACTTGTATTGAATCGGAATCAAATGGAAATTAAATGACAATTATATTGAGATTGAATTGGAATAGGATATAATCTAATTGCAATTGAAGTAGAATTAAATTGGATCGGAATTAAATGTAAATGATTGAAATTTAATTGGAACAGTGGTGGAATTGAAATGGAACAAAATTGGAACTAAATCAGAACTGAATAAAAATTTTATTGGAATTGAATTATTGAAACTTCTTTAGCGGCGCTTAGAAAATTTCATATGGGGAAAAATGATAGATTCGCATCAGATGGCGCGTCAGAACTCAGATCAAGTATAGAAATGGATTTGCAACTAATCATACCAAGTTAGAGCAGGCTCAATACATACAAAAGTTCTAGTGTGATAAAGACCAAAAGATCTTTTTTGTCGTTGTCATAGTCTCGGCTTTTTTAGTTGTGCACAAGCTGTCAAACTAAAAATCGCTATAACTCGTAAACTACTGACCCTAGACTACTCGTGTGCTGAGACAAATGATAGGTCTCGATGAGATCTACATTTCGAATGACAGCTGTCAAACTAAAAATCGCTATAACTCGAAAACTACTGACCCTAAACTACTCGTGTGCTAAGACAAATGATAGGTCTCGATGAGATCTACATTTCGGATGACATCTGTCAAAATAAAAATCGCTATAACTCGAAAACTACTGACCCTAGACTACTCGTGTGCTGAGACAAATGATAGGTCTTGATGAGATCTACATTTCGGATGAGAGCTGTCAAACTTAAAGTTCTAGTGTGATGAAGACCAAACTTCATCACACTAGAACTTTTGTATATGTTGAGCCTGCTCTAACTTGGTATGATTAGTTGCAAATCCATTTCTATACTTGATCTGAGTACTGACGCGCCATCTGATGCGAATCTATCATTTTTTCCCTATATAAAATTTTTTAAGCGCCGCTAAAGAAGTTTTCACTTCAATAAAAAAAATCACCTCACTCAAAATTATTCAAAATTATTGTATAACAACAATGTAGGTAAACCAATGAAAAACAAATTATCGTATTTAATTTTGGCCGAATAATGATTTCCATTCACTGATTCTGCTCTTTTATGGCTCAATTTCTGTTTATTATTTTCGCATAGTTGACAACACTGTACTTCTACGGCACGGCGCCGCACCGGAGTACGGCACGGCGCCGTGCCGGAGCTATGTGTGTTGGCCCTTACCGGTCGAAATCTGCGTGTGATAGATTATAATACCTGAAAATATGTCTAAAAATATTGCTAAATGGCTAAATTGTATTTCAGAGATAATAGATAGTTAGGAGTAATACATTTTATTGTAATAGTATTGATTTCATCTCTTTCCTAACGGAAGTTGTAGAATGTAATTAACTAAAGTATTGTATGAAGTAAAATCATAAAAATGACATGTGTTGCAAGGTTTATAATGTGTTCAAAATATTGTATTAATATTGTTATCGATTCATCTAGTAAAATATACCAAATCGTATGTAAAAGTAGTAATTTTGATGCTGTTCAATGTAGCTCATTGGCTAATGTAACTAGAATGATTTTTATTGGTTAATATGTGGCTAATATCACTCACCTCATTCCTGATTGGATAATTGTATTGCTCACTACCTGTACAAACTTCATTTCATATTGTATGATAAAAAGCTCCATCAGAGCATTAAATCTCTCTTATATTAGTGTCGGTGAAACTGAAAGTATCCCTAGTCCTGAGTTAAGTAATTTTCTTTAATATTTAAAATATGTTGTTGTAATAGAAGTAAATCTCATTGTAAACGTGTTATTTTCTTGTCTTTAAATGTAGATAACTGTATTTTCAACTCTGCTTGGATTAGTAACTGTTTTACTGCTGTTTCTTTGAATAATCAAGTACATTTATAACTACCATTTATTTCGTTTATCATTTGTTCTAAAATTCCCTTCCTATGTAGCTATAATCCACGAAAAGGCGTGGTTAATTTAGGTAGGTAGTACAAGACAGCTTGGCTGTATCCTCGTATTTTAGAGCACAATAGGTAATTCACTCAAGACCTAGTATTCCTTTAATAGAAAACTCATATTAAAAAGCTTTTATTTGTAACTGCACATGTCTCTATCCTTAAAATTCTAACACGTGCAATTGGCCGTTAGTCTGGTAAAGGTTTTTGAAAGTAGAACGTGATGATGAATTATTTGGCTCGGAAGCAAAGTTATTTCCTGGCCTTGTCAGTATTGGAAACAGAATCGATTGGCATCAAAAACTTTTGTGTATAAAATGGCCATTTGCGCAGTATTTTTTTTTTTTAATCTGTGAATTGGGATCAAAATTTTACAAAAATTCGTGGTTAGTCTCCATTTTCGTGTAGCTGTAACGGTAATGGTAAACTTTTGTGTATGAAATAGCCATTTTCTTGCTAACTGTACATTTTTTGAAAATCTGTAAATGGGGATATTTTTTTTTACAAAAAGTTGTGGTAAGTCTCTTAAGACTATTTTTGGGTAGCTGTAACGGTTAAGGTACCTGCCCTTGGTGTCCCATCTCAAAAATCCACCTATATACTTTAACTAAATTATATAAAAGGATTAAACACATGATTACAATTTGAATATAAAATAAAGTCATACAGATAAAAATCTTTAGTCTAGTACCCCGTCCCTGTTCGCACCTGGTCCAAACGTACCCATGACGCTGGCCGCGTTACCGCGTTGAATGGCCAGCGACAACTGTTGGACCAGGAACGAGCCGGCACGGGGGTCATTACCGCGCTCCCTCAAGCGCCTTCCAATTTCGCTCACAAAACGCTTCCCTGCTATGCCCCACACCCCCGAGGTCTCAACTGCGAAAGGTACAAAATCATAGCACCCTAGCAAGTCCGAATATTTATTTAATTTTTGATTAGCCAACCACTCAGCGGCCGCGTTAGCAGAACGTGAGGTCCGGGGCAGGTGGCTAGCCGCGTAGGTGCAGGCCAAGGTGGCATCCCACAAGAGGCATCGGCCTTTTGCCCAGGGAATCAACGTCAGGCCGTCTGGCCTCTTGCCATCAGATCGACACAGCCCAGGTGGCTCCAGGACACAAGGGATGTCGGCAGACACTAAAGCACGACGAATAATTTCGTTGAGTGCGTGGTGTCGTGGATGTCTGCCAGCACACAGTCTGCAGCTAAGGCCATGACGGCCGCTACTGTCAACCCACGCCCCACACCTGCAAGCGTGAGGCTCGCACACCTTGCACCCAAGCCCAAGAGCCACTGCAACACGAAGTGAATTGTTATCAAGAAGAGTGCCGACGTGGGGTGACGGCAGGGCGTGAAGCCAGGCACCACACTCACGGCATGACATAGCCTTAAGTCGAGCCACGTCCACCCCAGTAGACGACTCTATAAGATGGTCGATGACAGACTTGGCCCATTGATCATCCCACAGACTTTGCATTTCAGGCCTGCCTGGAGGTGGGTTATTAGGGCAGGCAGCAGTCCAGGCCGTTAAAGCCTCATCTGCAAAAGGGATGACGAAACTGTTACCTTCATAAGAAAGGATCCGAGTAACAAGTTGCGACACCCCACTCGCAGAGGCCAAGAAAGCCGACAGCCCGGTGTCCTGCACCCGCCTTACGCCCAACCCCCCATGATGAACCGGCAAACTCGCCTACCGCCACTCCCTCTCATTCAGGCTGACGTTTAGGACTTTCTCTAAGGAGCTCCTAAGAACCTCATCCAAATCAGCAACATCTTGCGGAAATAGCCATGTTGGACAGGTTCTGATGGTGTAAATCAGTTTGGGCAAGGAGAGGCAGTTCCTGAGTAAGGTAAGGCCCACGTGGGCTGACAAGTGCTTCAAATTTTCATGCGCCTTGCAAAACAAGTCTTTTTTTCTTGAAGAAAATCCGGGAGACCCTCAGGAAATATTGGAGAGCCCAGCAGAGCGAAGTTATCCTTGTTTAAAATTTTTAATCCCGGTATCAAAACTTCTATCTTCGCACAACTAGCAAGGGTATCTACCCCACAAGGAAAAACCTCGCATTTGCTGGCGTTCACCACCAGGCCCATTTCCTCCAAACTGGGGAAAAGGTTTTCCACGTCCTCAGCGACTTCCTCAGCCGTACCGCCAATTGTACCATCGTCCAGGTACCAAATGTTTAACGGAGACTTAAGGGCACCAATGGTTTTATGTATCGCCAGACTAAAAATCAGGGGACCCAGAGGATCACCTTGCTGGGCTCCTACCTGGGATAAGATCATTGAGTCGTCATAAAAGAGGTTGGTTGGTGCCGCGTAACACTGGTGTAGAAAAGGGTACAATGACGGTACCTGGGCCTTCACTTCTGTTAGGATGGCATCTCTCTCCAAACTATTGAAGGCGTTCTTGACATCTAACTTTAGGATTACCTTATTAGAGTTATTCGCATCCATCACAACTATACAACGTGCAACTGAAACTTGTGATAATACTGAAGAGTGTGAATATGTTCATGAAATTGAACAACTTTTCCCAAGGAATATAGGTCGAAATACGAAAAACCAATTTTGACCTCCCATACAAAATGCGCTGTCAGCTGATGCAGTTTCCATGGGAGGTCAAAAATTAATTTTGTTCTATGACCTTTGTTCCTTGCGAAAAGTTGTTCAGTTTCATGGGCAGATTTACACCCTTTAGTTGTCACACCTTTCCGTTACACGCTGCATATACTGCAGAATTTAGGGGGGAAGTCGCTGTCCAGCAGTGGACGTTTATTTCATATTTGCAACCACATGGTAGGTACGAGGGCCAAACCGAAAAGATCGGGAATAGAATACTCAGGAATAAATTAGATAAAAACCTTTTTGGTTTATGACATGTAGTATTATTTCAAACACAATTCCATTTTTGAATTTTAAAAAAAGTAAAAAAGAAAAGAGTAAAAGCCATTTGAATTTGACAAGTCAGTGGGGAAAATGGAGCTTACGCGGGAACATTTCCGTGCCATAATTTTTCACAACTTTCGTCGAGGTTTATCTCAAGAACAATGTCTCGCCGAGCTTGTTTCTGTTTATGAACTTGAAGCACCTAGTAAAACGACTATATATCGGTGGTATTCTGAGTTTCGTCGTGGACGTTCCTCTCTCACGACAGTTCCTTCTACAGGTCGACCAAAAACAGCGGTAACACAAGATAACATCGATGCTGTGCGCCAATTAATAAAAGAAGATAGACATGTGACATACGAGCAGATTCGGGCTTCTCTCAGCATTGGTATGACAGCGATTCAAACTATTTTACATGATGAACTGGGTGTCAAGAAGTTAGTTTCCCGCTGGGTGCCCCATCGTTTGACCGAGGAACAAAAGTCGGCTCGTGTTAATTGGTGTCGGTCTACTCTGCAACGGTTCAATAGAGGGAGCTCAAATGCAGTTTACAATATCGTCTCTGGTGATGAATCGTGGATTTATTCATATGAGCCCAAAAGAAAACATCAATCGGCTGTTTGGGTCTTCGAAGGCGAGGTCAAGCCAACAAAAGTTGTCCGCTCTCGTAGCGTGTCGAAAAAAATGGTCGCTTCGTTTGTATCGAAAACTGGTCATGTGGCTACGATTCCTTTACAAGAACGCAGAACGGTTACTGCTGATTGGTACAAAATAGTTTGTTTGCCGGAAGCCATAAGAGAACTTCGTAAAATTAATCCGAATCGTCGCATCATTCTTCACCAGGATAATGCGAGCTCACATACCGCTCGCAAAGCGATCGCGTTTTTAAATCAGGAAAACGTGGAGTTAATGGACCATCCACCGTATAGCCCTGACTTGAGCCGCAATGATTATTTTATATTCCCAAGAATTAAAGATATGCTACGTGGTCAACGATTTCAAGGCCCAGAAGAGGCAGTCGAAGCTTACAAATCGGCCGTTTCGACTATATCCACTTCAGACTGGAATTACTGTTATAATAATTGGTTTGATAGAATGCAAAAGTGCATCGATTGTCACGAAGAATACTTCGAAAAACAATGAAAGTAAATATTGTTGTATTATTTTTGTACTTTTTTCTATTCCCGATCATTTCGGTGTGGCCCTCGTATAAGGTCTTATAATATAAAGGTATCTCATATGACGCCCTTCAGGGGGCACTGCAAAAGGGTTAGTTGTTTACAAAAAAATATTAAAATCTAATTATTGACTTGTTTAGTTTGGGTGATGATGATTCTTACCATGAGACTGGTGCGCGGGCGGCGTGGCGCGATGCCTGGCGGGCGGAGTCGCGGGCGACTTGTTGTCGGGAGGCGCCGAGTTGTTGCTGCTGTTGTTGGGATTGTTGTTCCTGTAAAAACGATCCATCATTTTTACGGTTCCAAATCAAAAGTCAATCGTCCGTGTGGTTCCGGCAAAGAATAGTACCAACCCATCTACTCTTGGGTGTCGTAAGAGGCGAGTAAGGGATGATGAACCGGAGAATGGGGACCAGCATCTTTCTGTATATCGTACCACCTTACATTCTGCGTTCACTAACAACAGCGGTCGACAGCTGCAACGCTTACAAGCGAGGTGACTACATTTTATGGTAGATCCCCTCCAAAGTACCACGCGTTTTTGAAAAACGGATTTAGTTGTAATATTAATCACAAAAAAGCGTAACTATACCAACACCAAGTACAACAGTCGAGGAGGGAGCGAAGCTTAATTATTGGATCGACAGAGACATCGCTCCGTGATGCTCTCACGCATAGCTTTGTCCTACTGTCATTCTAATCAAGCTACGTATTTACGTTCTTGTCAAGATTAGCACAGGATTTTTAAAATGGACTCACCTATTCCTGTTATTGATCTTCTGTTGCTTCGGCGCTTGAGCCTGCGTCTGATTTGCGTGTGGCGTGTGCGGGGTATGCATGAGGTTGATGTTAGGGATGTGTATCGACGAGTGCGGCGGAGGATATTGCGGGCTCGGCGCAGGGTGCATATGCATCATGGAACAAGGAGACGCTAGGTCCGACCCAATACTCGTCGGAGATTCCAACCCTAACTGACTCACATCGAGGTCACACGCTGGGTATTGAACCGAATGCACTGAATTGCTCGTTGAATCAGGGGTATAAACACCCATTGATTGTAACGCTGGACTGACAGATTCACACATCTCTTCTTTCTCTTTAGGGGACTCTTCCTTTTTATGCTGTCGCGATTTCTTTTCAATCTCTGTCTTTTCTTGAGCGCAAGGTCCGTTGTTGAAAGGAGTCTTGCAACCGGGTGAGGTTAGGACTTGTGGACTCTGTTGTCGGTATTCGGCGCAACTCGTTACGACTTCCTGTTGCTTGTTCACTTGTCGTTGCATCATCTGTTTGATTTGAGCTTCCGCGTTCTGTTGCTGTTGAGATTTCTTAGAATCGCATTGCGTTTGGCAAGCGGTGGTTGTTTTCGATTGTTTCGGCTTGCATTCTTTCTGTTGCGAGCAGTCTGATGATTTCGATGTTGGGGCTTTCGTTTCTTTGAAGTGCGGAAGACCTGACGTTGCATAAATCCCGCTTGATAGAGCTCCGTACGCGATGTTGTGGAAATCTTTTTGGTCATATTTGGCATGTAATTTTTGAGGCGACTTCTGCATTTGATCTAAGTGAGGAAGATTGAAGCTTGGAATTTTATCCAAGTAGTTCTTTTCGCTATTTTTCATGTCTAAGAACCTGTTGTGGTCCCAAGTGCCTTGTATTCTCGTGTGGTCCCATGGCGCCCATTGATATTGAGCATGCGTCGTATGATAGTTTGGTATTTGATTCATCGCGTAATCCGCTTTGGAGACCAACTCGTTGTCATATTTAAATTTAGGCAGCATTTTATTCAACTCATTCTGTTCCGCTTTTTGCTGCGACGCGCAACTTTTGTCATGTTTTACAGACGCATTTTTCGCTTCGCATTTCGCTGCGTTGGATTTCTCTTTCTTAAAAAAATCCTGCTTTTTCGGTGCCTCGTTCGTTTTAGTCTCGACTTTGCTCGTGACAGCTGCAGTGTTGATAACATTTGTTGGGACTGACGTTTCAGTTTTCCTAACATTCACTTGTTGTTGACTGGCTTGCTGTTCAGGAAAAAACGTCTTAGGCTCTGGCGTACTTCGGGGAGTATCATTTTTGCCAGACTTCTTAGTTTCAGGTTTTTCTACTTTACTGTGAGCAGAATTCACTCTGACATCACGCAGCTTACTTTTCTCTCTAGGTTTGAGGTTATTTGGATCACTTTTGTCCTGAGAGTTCTGATTTTGGACAATATTCATTGAACCACCTAGAGAATTTTGCATTGCGTTGCTTCCAGCGTAGTTGGCGTCTATATCTCTATCAATTGAGGAGTTTACGGCTGCGTTGGCGCTTTGACACCGCGGGTGGAAGTTAATATCTGTCACATTGGGTACTTTAGGTATGACAGGGCTTATCACTGGGGACGAGATCGGATGAGGAACTTCTAATTTGGTCGTTTTACTAATCACTGGTGTGTCAGGCACGTTTGTTCTACTAGCTTCACTGGTTTTGTTAACTTTTTCGGTCTGAACCGCTTGCGATTCCTTGCTAATGTTGCTCCTATGGTTCATGTAGGTATTCTGTCCTGGGTTAATCTGTTGTATCGTCATAGAATTCACCACGGGTGGCATCACAGGACTTTGATAATTCTGCATATTAGGTTCAACTATATTTCTCGTAATCACGATTTCGTCTTTCCTCATCGTCATATTGTCATTTCTAAAAGGGATGTCACTATCTTTACTCGATATTGAGGTTTGTAATTTATTTCTATTATCTATTTCAGGAAAAGAATCTATCTTTGGAATATCTGGTTTCTTCAAATTATTTGAAACATCCCTTTGAGGTTCTAGACTTTGTATAATGGAATCAATCTTAGTTGGAGATTTTTTCTCCTGACTCTTTCCTTCGTCGATATTTTGTATGACCGTCTCTTTACGTACTTCAATTTTCTTTTGCTCATTAATTTCGTTGACTTTTTCGGGAGACTTTTTAGGAGATTCGCTAATAACGGACTTGTCGAATTTGCTCGGTGATATTATGCTTGGGGATGTGGAAGCGTCCGATTCTCCTTCAACAACTATAGTTTCTATTTGGTTAACTTTTTGTGGTGTTTCCGGCATTGGTTCAGACGGTAAATCCCGTCCCTTAGGGTCTAGGACTATATGCGCGTTCTCTGTTGAAACGACCGGTATAACTTTGGACGGACTCTCGTTTTCTTCAAAACTTTTAGTTTCAATTTCGTTCTGTTTCTCCACTTCGGTTGCGTCTCGTTCGGGAGACGGCAGCGGACAACTCTGACTGTTATTGTCATCTGACTCGGAAATGATAATCGTGTTGTCTTCAACCGATTTTTCTGGTGATTTCATTTCTCCGTTTCTCGTTTCTGGTTTCTTCTCGTCCGCGGTTTCTTTGTTCTCCGGTCGGTCTGGTGTCTCAGCATCGGTCTTCGATGCTTGATCTTCCTCTTCCGTGGGTGGGTGTGTGTCAGTGTGTATTTGTGAGGGTATGGAGTCGAGCTCCATATCACTAGTCTGATGGTCAGTGTCCGGTGGAGTGTGCGGCGTGCGAGGGGCGGAGGGAGATCTTGCGCTCCTCTTATCCTCTGCCTCTTCCACATCCATCTCATCATCAGCCTCTCCGGAAGAATCTTCAGAACTCGCCGCGGAGTTTTCAGCTTTTTCTTCCGGTTTCTTATCCACTTTATTTGGTGAGCGAACGATTTCAACCGTCTCTGGAGCTTTTTCTTCCGCCATAGAGTCATCAGTTTTGTACTCTTGGCATTCCTCTTCTTGTTTAGTTTTCTTTGGAGGCTGTGGGGATGCATTGCTGACTCTCTGTCGTTTCTTAGTTCTGCCTCTCCAGGCGAGTTTTCTTTTGGTCTTCTTAATTGGCGCTGGAGTGGTTTGACTGTCCTGACTGTCTTCTTGAGTGTCGGTGTTTGTAACCGCGTTGTCGTTGTGGTTTGTAGAAAGAGCGGGACGAGAACTTTCGCGTTTTCTCTTTCTCCCATCGAGTATGGGCGTAGTATGGTAGGTTGTTTCGCTGTACTTGAGCGGTCTCGTCCGTCTCCTGCCAGATGAGGTGACTTCAACGGGTTGTTCTTCTTCTATTGCTTCTTCTTTGGGCGTTTCCTCCTTAACGACATCTTTAACGGCTGGTGTTTCTGGTTCAGTAGCGGTATCTTCGCTTTCAGTATTATCTGTAGCTACATCCCCAGAGCACTCTTCTGGAGAACGGAACGGGTTAACCGTAGGTGCAAGTAAAGGAGTCCACCTGAGACACTCTGAGTCTATTTCTAAACGAGGTTTACTCCTCAATTTCTGCATATGATTATCTACTTTATTCCAATTTATACAGAGACCTAATTTCAACGAATCCCCATTTGGGATATATCTTACGAAGCCTAGCAGTTGAAATGTTAACGCTATATCATTCATATGCATGCCGCTAGAATGGGCGATGTCTTCGAAGGTAAAGGGTTTCCCTCTATGGTCGTGTAGGAACTCTAATACGACGGATTTCCAGTAAGCGTGGTATGAAACGCGGCCGAGGTCTGATAGAGGTTTTTCTGGGGTGCCCGGCTGGCCTTCTTCTTTTGATAGGAGATAACCTGAGGAAAAATCAAATATTTTTTTAATTATTTCGTTTATTTTTTGACAGCATGTTAGCAAAACCTACGTGGTCCTTACCCTTCTTAAAATACAAAAACAAAACAAATCCAATTTTCGAAACAATTTAATTGTAAATCAGAGTCCATTTGGCGTCTTGAAAACTGACAGCCAGAATGAACACTAACCTGGCAAACCCTAATCTAGGATAGTGTCTAGTTTGCCCTCTGGGTTATAGAGGTCACAGGGCAGTAGTTCTGTGTAAAAACCAGTGCCATTATTAAAACAATTTAGGTTACAGTCGTAATAATGAAGTTTGATGAGCAGGACGGAGCGATGCGTAAGCAATGATCTTACATTTACCATGATTGAGGACTCCTAACAATTTGTACCCGTGGTCCCGTGTGGTGCCGGCAAAGAATAGTACCAACCCATACATACCCGTGGGTGTCGTAAGTGGCGACTAAGGGTTAACTGGAGGATGGGCAGCAGCGTCCTCCTTTGTATCTTACATCTTACTTACTGCAGTCACCTACAACCGCGGTCCGTGGTGCCAGCCGTAACGCTAACAAGCGAGGTGACTATGGTACTTCCCGTCTACATTTTTCCAGCTAAAGCTAGATATCTGGAGGGAGCTCCCTGTCCTGTAGTGGACGTTTTATGGGATGTTATGATGAACAATTTGTACAGAGGCAAAACGAGCAGAGCAAGATAGCATGTTCGATGTACTTCGTCCCTTCCTAATTGTTGCCATACTAATGAAGTTTGCACAATTTCCATGCAAAAATTTAGTTTTATATCCACAAATTTTTATTTATACGTATTTTTAAATACTTATTTGAATAATTTTCAACGTGCAAAGTATAAACTTTTCTCTCAGTTTTCATTAAATATTGATAAATGCAGAAAATCATTTTCTTTTGATTTATCTGGATTAAAAACTCTTTGGTAAAATGATTTTTAACAAAGATTTTGCATGACATTTTGTTGATGTTGTCATGGCAACATAAACAAAATGTCACGCGCGAAGTACTAAATCTATGTGCGTAAGATATTGGAGCGACAGAGACATGTGCTCCGTCCTGCACTCACGCATAGGTCTGTCCTGCTGTAATTTTAAGCAAGCTTCATTATTTTGACTGTAGATATCAGACTCTGTAGAAAAGGAATAAGGTTGGAGCATAGATTTAGTACTTCGCGCGCGGCGCTTTTAACCAGATTGCGCTCTTCCAAAAATTATGCGAGCAGAGTAGGACGTAAGATGAGATGAAGCTGTCCCTTTCTTGATGTTGCCATGACAACATCAACAAAATGTCATGCAAAATCATTGTTAAAAATCATTTTAATCCAGATAAATCATAAGAAAATAATTTTCTGCATTTATCAATATTTAATGAAAACTGAGAGAGAAGTTTATACTTTGCACGTTGAAAATTATTCAAATAAGTATTTAAAAATACGTATAAATAAAAATTTGTGGACATACTCGTAAAACTTATTGTGCAAACTTCATTAGTATGGCAACAATTAGAAAGGGACGAAGTACATCGAACATGCTATCTTGCTCTGCTCGTTTTGCCTCTGTACAAATTGTTTGGAGTCCTCAATCATGGTAAATGTAAGATCATTGGGTTGGAGAAGTTATGATTATTAATTGAACTAAGGGGCTGAGCAGACAGAAAGTCCGTTTGGTGTACCACCACTCCCTTACCGCCTATTTCAGCCGTAAGGCAGCAGTATTTGCACTGCAGTGTTTCGGTTCAAAGAGTAAGGGAGCCAGTGAAATTACCAGCACATGAGACATACCACAATTCTAAGGGGGTAAGACGCTTTATTGTCTTATTAGTGTTAAATTATGCAACTAATAAGACAGAGGGTGCTATGGGCGGGAGTGACCACTTACTATCAGCCACTTTCAGGAAGCCCACCTACTCGTTATCCCACTTGTGACATCCAAATTAATATTCTGTCCTACGCTTTCACGATTGAACTGCTGAAATACCGCAAGAATATATTGAACCATGGGAAAGGATATAGGCCACTATTTTCTGAATTCCACGCGTACGAAATCGCGGGCAACAGCTAGTTAGAATAATGTAGAAAGCTTGTTGACTCCACCACTCACTAAAGTGTATGAGGAAGCGCCCGTAGCCCTGGCGCTGGTACTGCGGCATGGTCATGATACACGACACGTTGTACTTCTGCTGGCAGTGCTTCTCCTTGCTGAAGTATCCCACCAGGTGGCAGCCCTACAACAAAGGAATAAGGACCGATTATTGTAGGGAAGGTAGTCACACGCTATGCCTGTGAAGGTTCCAGATTCAGACAATTAGATAGATAGATTGATTCTTTATTGCACACATAAAAATAAAATAAATTATACAGAACAGAAAACCTTATGCTAACGTGGGCAAAGGCGGCCTTATCGCTACAAGCGATCTTTTAAAGGCAAGCTTTGAAGATAGGAAAGAATACAATAAGAGCACTGCGTGTTATGGAAATTTACAGAAATATGTAAAGTTATTTAAAAATAGAATAAGTAAATAAATTACCATATAAGCAACTAAAGATACATAAATTTTATAACTATGAATGTACATATCATTAATTAAACATACATACATACATAACATCACGCCTCTTTCCCGTCGGGGTAGGCAGAGACCACAGTCCTCCACCTACTACGATCTTGACATACTTTCCTTGCTTCCTGTACTTTCATCAATCCTTTCATACATGCTCGTCGGTTTAGGGTACTTTTAACCTGGCCTTTATTCAGAACATGTAGATTCTTTACAGAATACATATTGAATGTCATGCAAAATACAATGCAAATAGAGTGAGTGTAGACTCGCTGTAACAGAATGGGTATACCTGAAGGAAGCGAATCTGCCCATGAAACTGAACAACTTTCCCTAAGTAACTACATCGAAATACGAAAAAAAATTTTTTATTATGACCTCCCATAGAAACTGAATCAGCTGATAGCGCATTATACATACATACATAACATCACGCCTTGTTCCCGTCGGGGTAGGCAGAGACCACAGTTCTCCACCTGCTACGATCTTGACATACTTCCCTTGCTTCCTGAACTTTCATCAATCCTTTCATACATGCTCGTCGGCTTAGGGTACTTTTAACCTGGCCTTTATTCAGAACGTGCTGAATTTGGTCCTGGTACGTTCGCCATTCACTCTCGCCGTGTAGATCTCTTTCGTCAATCTTCCTTCATTCATCCTCTCTACATGGCCAAACCGTCTCAGCATCCCTTTCTCAATTTTAGTCACTACGTCTTCTTTTACGCCACAACGTTTTCTTATCACACTATTTCGCATTATGTATGGGCATTATGTATGGGAGGTAAAAAGATTTTTTTCGTATTTCGAGCTATTTTCCCAAGGGAAAGTCGTTCAGTTTTAAGGGCGGAATCAAATCCTTTAGGGTTGATATACCTTCTATGTTACACCTTGTAGAGCTCTATGTGATGATCAATAAAAAATAAATAAATGGCGCAGTCGGTAGGATTCGAATCTGCGCTACCAAAGAGAATCTAATTTCTAATTAGATTCAGTGGAAGTGTTTCAGCTGTTACGATGATGGTACAATCGAGAGCACATCGAGCAAGACACATTGGACTTTGTACAGTTCTTATTCCAATAGACATATGGCTAGAGCCTCTAAACTACTCTAGCGGCTAGAGTCACCCTGCGAGTGTCTAGCTTGATCTGTCGTTGTCACATTAATTAACTTATTATGAAAACAGTATAATGGGTTCTTACCACGATATTGGTTTTTTATCAGCTCCCGACATTTCGGCGCTGTTTCAAGCACCATGTTCACGGGTGAACTGAAGTCTGCGGGTAGTTTTAAATTATTGGCAGACATATCTGTCTACCCCCCGTCTCGTTCTTTTATTTTGGTGACTGCTGGAACTTTAACTTGATCGAAACTCCCTTCGTCAACACACATTCGCTACATCACTGCGAATTGCAGAACGTTCATCGCGCACATCTTTTTTACACAGTTAAACCTTTATACTGTTTTCATAATTTTATTATTATTCCTAGCCTATTATGTCCCACTGCTGAGCAAAGGCCTCCCCCTCCTTCTTCCACTCATCACGGTCTTGTGCAAGCTCCTACCAGTTCCGGCGGAAGGCGTTTAGATCGTCACTCCATCTTTTACGGGGTCGTCCCCTGCGACGTTGTCCGTCCTGGGGTAACCACTGAGTGACGATCTTCGCCCACCGTTCAGGGTGCATGCGGCTTACATGGCCTGCCCACTCCCACTTCAATCTGGCAGTCTTTCGACCAACATCAGCTACGCCTGTTTTGGAACGGATGGCAGTGTTCCTTACTCTGTCAGTTCGTTTTCATAATAGCATATTTTTATTTTGGTTGGTAACAAGCGTGCGGTCGATCCCCGCCAAAGGCAAACATATGTGTAGTGAACACAAGTGTTTGTTCTGTGTCTGAGTGTTATTTATTTATATTTGTATATCAACCTCTGATACCCATTATACTAGGCTTCGCCTAACTAGGGATCCCAAACCTGGGATCAGATGGCCTTGTGTGTAATAATGTTGGTGACCGCGAAAACAAAACATACACCCAACAGCACGTGAGTATAAACACTTTGGATTTTATTGCATGGTGATAGAGGTGCGTCCCGTGTGGTGCCGGCAAAGAATAGTACCAACCCATACATATCCGTGGGTGTCATAAGAGGCGACTAAGGGTTAACTGGAGGATTGGCAGCAGCATCCTCCTTCGTATACATCTTACTTACTCCGGTCACCTACAACCGCGGTCCATGGTGCGGTCCAAGCGAGGTGATTATGGTACTTCCCCTCCACAGTCTTGTAGTGGACGTTTCGTGGGATGTTATGATGATAGAGGTGCAAATGTAACCAATGCCGTGCGGTTGACTGTAAATTACCTTGTGGTCGTTCTTGGTGAGCACATAGAAGAGAAATGGCTCCACGTCGTAGTAGAGTGTCTTGTGGTCGAGAAACAGCTTGGCGAGGAGGCACAGGTTCTGGCAGTAGATCTTGTTAGCGTTGCCGTCCACCTGGGAATTGCAAAATGAGGAGTACGCTTAATCAATATAAATATTATAAAAGAAAGTGTACAATGTGCGTGCCGCTAAACCTCAGAAATGAGTCTCGGTACGATCTAGGGAAATATATGGTGTGGTAGCCGTCAATCTCCCGTCCATGAAGAAGGTTCCCGTTTATACTTGAAGGGCGTGCTTATGAAGATATAAGGGCTGGAAATTTCACCGTCTAGAAATTTCTAGAACAGTCCAGAACATTCGAGAGTATTCAATTGTTCGGGAACATTCCAGATCATTGTGGAATATTCTAGAACACTCTCAAATGTTATGGAATATTCTGGAACATTGTGGACCATTCGAAGCCTTTTTTGTTTCAGAGGAGCTATTGACATGGGTATATAAAGCAAGATCTGTCGTGATTTCGAACGTTCTAGAACATTTCGGGAATATCCCAGATTATTGTGGAACATTCCAGAACACTCTTGAATATTGTAGAATATTCTGGAACATTGCGGAAAGTTTAGTCTTTTATTCCAACTACCACATAATCTCATATCATCATCCTGAGCGAAGCCGGGTACCCCAGCTAGTATCAAATAAAGCTTCTAAAATAGTCGCTGTTCTAAAATAATTTAGTAAAATGTAAGCTACTAAAATAATTCTGGTTGGCCCTTGACACGACCGTAAGGTATACATGGATATGTTACTGGAAAATTATAAGAATCGTAAGTTGATCAACTTTCGAAAAAGTTGCAATGTATTATTTTACATACAGGTGATTGATTACTTCTATTTATACCATTTAAAATGCACTTTTGTGTTCTGCTCATTAAATTTCTCTCTCACAACCATGGGTTGGCCGGAAGAAATCTCTTATAGAAATAAGCCTGCCTTTGTAAATGTACTTTTGTTTGAATCTTTCTGTGTTGTGATTGTGCAATAAAGAATAAACAATTGATCAATTTACGGAGTCTCGTGGTAAAATAAGCTAGAGATATGGTCTTTTGCGTACTGTCTGTTTACAGAGAATAAACGTTTTTCTATTCTATTCTTAAATGATCCGACAGACACGAGGTGAATGCTGATTGGTTGAATGTTGATTATTAAATCTATGAATATATAATGTGTGTGTGTGGTCTAGTGTTTATATACAGGGTGTTAATTTGATTGCGTGCCATAGCTCAGGGGCGGGATCAGTATCAGTAACTGAACAACTTTTTCCAAGGAACATAGGCCGAAATACTAAAATAAATTTTTGACCTTCCATAGAAACTGCATCGGCTGATAGCGCATTTAGTAGGGAGGTCAAATTTGGTTTTTCATATTTCGACCTATGTTCCTTCGGAAAAGATTTTCAGTTACTGATCTCGCCCCCGAGCAATTTGATTGCGTACAAATTAACACCCTGTATATACACTTGCCACCAATGCCATCGAACAATCAGAGAACAGTGTATAATTTTACGGGTGACAGTCTAACGCAAAATTATACACTGAGCAGCGATTGGTCCATACGTGCATGATTTGACGGATGGCAAAATCGTTAGTTTATCAACTTACCACCAGGCAGCGTAAGTTGATCAATTAGCTGTAAAATGCGTTAAATAATTCAACTCAACTCATTTATAAATAAATAAATAAATAAATAAATAATTTACAAAGGCAGGCTTATAATATTTCAACAGCCGTTTATGATTTTTCTTAAGTTGATCATTTTATTTTTGTGACAAGTGAGCAAACCAGCAGGTGGGCCCACCTGATGGAAAGTGGTCACCACCGCCTATGAAGCCCGCTGTCTTATTAGTTGCATAAGTTGACACTAATAAGGCAGCAAAGCACGTTACCCAACCCGAGAACGAAGATGGTGTGTCTCGTGTGCCGGTAATTTCCCTCACCCTTCAAACCGAAACACAGCAGTGCAAACACTGCTAATTTTACGGCAGAAATAGGCAAGGGGGACCGGGGAGGGGGGGGGGGGAACTTACTCGGAAATTGATCAACTTACGATTCATATCATTTTCCGGTGACATATACATCAAGTCAAGAGCAAACAACCCTCTCCTCAAACCCCTCCCTTCACCCTCTGACTTATTTTAAGCTTCATTAAGTACCAATTATTGCACAACCAAAAGCATAAACGGATCCACGTAAAATAAGGTTGTCGCAAAACCAGAACCAAATTTATAACCCACTTTTTCTGCGAACGTTTATAAATTTCATTTTGCATTCACGTAAAAACATACACGTATTAAATGGTCAAATGTTTATGTTATAATAAATAAATAATAATACCTCGTGTCCCTCATGTCCCTTCTCTACCCGTGTGTCGTAAGAGGCGAGTAAGGGTTTATGAACTGGTAATGGGCAACAGCATCTTTCTGTGTATCGTACCATGTTAGATTCAGATTCAGATAATTTTATTCAATAAAGATTCTTTACAGAATACTTATTGAATGTCATGCAGAATACAATGCAAATAGAGCGAGTCTACGCCGTTTCGGATCGTGCTATGGCAGCGTAAAAGAAACGGCAAGAAACCACTGCAGCACGGCCTACTTTAAGAGTCGGCTTTTTACAATGTGTTTCTTGTGTTTCGCTGGAATATCAGAGCACCATACCTCTTTGTCATTCATATAGTCATCCAATCTATAGTAAGCTTTTTTACATAATGTTTGCTTTACACTTTCTTTAAACTTTCTCTCAGGTAATTGCACTATATTGTCAGGTATTTTGTTGTAGTATCGTATACACAGACCTAGAAGAACTATATGAACAAATGAAGGCAGAGAGGGAAAAAGGAAATTATGCAATTATAAAGTACGACAAGCTCATTATCAAGGAGAATAAGAATAAAAATGAGAAGAGAAAGCGGGATAACTCAAACTCGCCTGGGAACTCGGGAATCTCCCAAAGCACAGCAAATGCTGTTAAATTAAATAAAACGAATGCCTTTGAAAAAATGCTGGGAAGAACAAGTTCATTCTCAGATGTAAGAAGTGCAGCGGATTCAAAAAACTAGCTTGCAACCGGAAAACAAAACAATGTAAAGTAGAAAATAAGAAAATAGAAAAAACATTTCCCAGTCCGGCTTGTCCCCGAGGGAAATTAGACTACATATTTATAGCAACTCTCAACATGAGAACTTTAAGGACCGAAGAAACTTTAACTAACTCGAGTTAGTTGAAGCCATAAAAGATTTTAAATGGGATGTTATCGGATTGAGCGAAGTCAGGAGATTAAGAGAGGAAATACAAGAAAATAATGAATATATATTTTACTACAAAGGAGAGACACAAGGCCTACACGGAGTAGGGTTCCTGGTAAAAAATCACCTTAAGGAAGGAATACAAGAATTTATAGGTATTTCTGAAAGAATTTCTATATTAAATATAAAGTTCCCGAACGATTTACACCCATGGTCAATCGTCCAAGTGTATGCACCCACAGAACAGGCGAAAAAAGAAGATAAAGATCAATTCTATGAGGCCTTAACAAATGCCATGGAAAGAACCCACAAAAATCGGATAATAATGGGAGATTTCAACAGTAAAATTGGAAAAAGTCTAGAAAGAGAAACACATATAATGAAAAAATTTACAGCAGGAGAAAGAAACAATAACGGAATGAGACTAGTAAACTTTGCATTAGAACACAACCTTAGTATAATGAACACTTTCTTTAAAAAAAAGGAGAACAAAAGATGGACTTGGATATCACCGAATGGATTAGTGAAAAACGAAATTGACTTCATACTTTCAAATAAACCGCAAATATTCAAAGATGTAGGAACTGTTAAGAACCTGAACTTCAATACAAACCATAGAATGCTCAGAGGAGAACTTTACCATAGCAGTCCAAAATTATCAAGAAAAATGAAAATAAGCAAGAACAAAAAGATACCACAACCAATCCCGGAAAATTTTCTGCTACAGTTAATAGATAATATCAGACAAATAAACAAACTTGAAACAATACAGGATAAATACAATAAATTACAAGATGAGTTATCTAAACTGAACAGAACACTCACTACAGCAAAAAACAAAAAACAAAAAAGACATATTAGGGGAAGAAGCAAGACTCTTTTTAGAAGAAAGGAAAAAAATATTGGAAGACAAAAAGAACCAAAGAAAACAAATAGCTGAAATGAGTAAAAACATCAACAGAAGCATAAGAAACCATAGAAGAAAACAAAGATCAGAAAAACTAAAAAGCTGTATAGAGAAAACAGGAGGTGTCAGAAAAGCTTTTAAAGAATTAAAAAGTTACACTGAGTGGATACCAAAACTGAAAGACACTAACAAAAAGAAAATTGTCACACAAAGAGAAAACATCAACGAACTAGCCACCAATTTTTATCGAAAACTATACGACAGTCAAGAGGAAGAAATAATTGATCTGCGAGACAAAGAAGAAGATAAAGTACCAGACATTATAAACGGTGAAGTAATGAAAGCAATATCTACCTTGAAAAATGACAAAACACCCGGACAAGACCAAATAACAAATGAAATTTTAAAAGGAACACAAGAAGAAATTGTAGAACCATTAAAAAACTTATTTAACGACATTCTTGAACTTGAATCAGTACCTATCCAATGGACTAAGACAACAATCACCCTGATACATAAGAAAGGAGATAAGAACAATGTGAACAACTACCGTCCAATAAGCATAATGCCAAACATGTACAAAATATTCTCGAAGGTCATCCTGAATCGCATCTCTACTATATTAGATAATAACCAACCAAAAGAACAAGCTGGATTTCGAAGCAAATACTCGACCATTGATCATATACATGTAATAAAACAGATAATCGAAAAACTAAATGAGTTTGGAAAACAATACTACATAGCATATGTGTATTACAATAAAGCTTTTGATTCGCTTAAACACAATGAAATATGGAAAGCGCTAGATTCTCAAGGAATTCCAAGAAAATATATAAGGCTTATAAGAGAAATATACAAAAACAGCACAGCCAGGATACAACTTAAAAAATCAGGAAAAGAATTTGATATCAAAAAAGGCGTAAGACAGGGAGACCCACTCTCACCAAAAATATTTTCAGCAGTGTTAGAAGAAATTTTCCGAAACCTAGATTGGGACAATTTAGGCATAAATATTAATGGTGAAAGACTAAGCCATCTACGGTTCGCAGATGACCTTATAATTCTGGCCCCAGACGCCCAAACTCTGCATAAAATGTTAAGTGATCTTTCACAAGAAAGTATCAAAAAAGGGTTGACAATGACCAAATAAAACTAAACTTATGACCAACAATAACAAAGAAAACATAGAAATTGAGGGAAGGAAAATAGAATATGTAGAAGAGTATGTTTATCTGGGCCAGATCATTTCAGCCAGGGACCTGACCACCAAAGAAATAGACAAAAGAGTAAGCAGTGCTTGGAGTCGATATTGGTCACTAAAAGAAATTATGAAAGATGACAATATGCCCATAGCAATCAAAAGCAAAGTTTTAAACATATGCATATTACCATGTATGACATATGGATGCCAAACATGGGCCCTAACTAGAAAACATCTCCAAAAACTTAAAGTCTGCCAACACGGCATGGAAAGGAGTATACTTAAAGTAAAAAGACAGGACAAGGTAACACTAACAACAATTAGAAAAAGACAAGAATTCGAGATGTAACAAGGACGATAAGAGAACAAAAATGGAGATGGGCTGGACATGTTATTCGGTTGAAAGACAAGAGATGGACAGGAGCTGTAACGGAATGGTATCCTAGGGATGGGAAGAGGAAAGTGGGCAGACAAAGCAAACGATGGGAAGATGAAATAATGGAAGTAGCAGGACCATTGTGGCGGAGAGTTGCTAGGGACAGACAGGAGTGGCGGGCTCTGGAGGAGGCCTTCGTCAGAAGACGAACCAAGCAATAAAGATACATAAATATAGAACTATAGAAAATATGTAAATAAGTAAAGAAAAAGCTTGGAAAACAAGGCTGAAATAATAATAATAATACACAGACCAACGAAAGATGTATTGACTTTAGTTAATCTAGTATATGGTTGATCAATTTTATGCTTATTTCTAGTATTAAAATTATGCCTGTCACAAATTTCAGGTAATTGATGAATGTTCTTTCTAGCATACATAATATTTTCATAGATATACTGGCTTGGCACTGTCATAATGTTGATTTCCTTGAACAGTTCTCTCAGGGAATCACGAGTCTTCAGGCAATAAATTTACAGGCAGTTACATAATGCGGTCATCAACAACAGCAGTTGCCAGCCGCAACGCTTACAAGCTTAATGACAATGATAAATCCCCTACTAAGTACCAGGCGTTTTCGCTGGTGTTCCCGGACCACTCTGCAGTGGAAATTTCATGGGATGTTATAATGATGATGATGATGAATAATTTTTACTCAAAATCACTTCAAATATTATTGATTGCCCCGAGCTGCTATCATCTATAGGTCTCAGAGCTCCTAATAGAAACTTAAGATCTCACGATCTTGTGTCCCTTCCCTATGCGTCCTCAAATTGGAAGAGCAAGTAACAACTTTAACAAGTTATCTAAGGTGCTTGATCTTGATCTGTTTAACACTAGTATAGCGAGTGTTATGCGCCAGTTGAGTGACACGTTCTTTAATGTGTAATTGTTATTTGTATGTTTTTATCTAAACGTAAACGTTGCGTTGCGTTGTGATTTATGTGAGCGTTTGATTGTATTTTTGTCTTTTGCTTGTCAAATTTTGTCATTAGTTGTGAAAACCTTTAATTGGCTGTTTGTAGCTATAGGTATTATTAGTATGTTTATTATAAGCTGTTGGTTCTCCAAAAATTAAATAAATAATTACCTCGAAGACGGAGATATCTTGGTGCCTGTAGATCTCGGTGGCGGGCGGGTGACGCCAGGCGCACTTGTCCACGTGTCTCGTGAGCACCGCCCGGCTCTTCGCGTACTTCAAGCAGAATTCGCACAGAAACAACTTCGGTAATCTGTAAACAACAGACGAACATCAGTTTATCAAGCCAGATTTGTATAAACTAGAATAATCGCTATATTCATAATTCGCATAGGAAACGTATGTGTAAGGTACCTCGAAAATTGGCTCATAGACAGGGATAAAAGGTCAATAAGTAAAAATAAAAAATATGAATTTTTTTCGGTTGCAAATAATAAAGTTAAAAATTAATTTTGTTTTTGTCAAATATTGATTATAGTTAGGGTGCTGGCTGCAATTTGGGTATATGATATGCTCATGATTCATATTAATAGGGATGATAGATCAGCTCAATACGAATCGATTTGGTCCTTACAAGTTTTTCTGTGCGTCGCTGCGTTTTTGAGTTAAAGCAAAAAAAAATAAAATAAGATACTAAATAATGTTTTTTGGTCTGCCTTTGTGGCTCCTGTTTAAAATACTTCTGAAGATGTAGAAATTCGAAGAGGCAGACATGCAGGGCTCTGCATTATCACGGGACGAAGTAGTGAATTTTTGCATTTTGAAGAGCTATAACTTTACGACGCAGGGCTATTATGGTGGCAGACTATTTTTCTGGGTTTTTATACATTGTATTTAATCAGATAGTCATAGTCTGCCAGGTGTACGTTTCATTGTCAAATTTCAAAATAGTTAAAACTTGATTCCTCAAAAACGCAGGGGTGTGAATGTCCGCCAGTATTTTTTGTATCTTCTAGAGGATGCTCCTTATCATCAGTCAAAGAGGCAGACATGAGCAAATCATATAGAAATTTGTCCTTCATCACCCTTACTATTATCCGTATGGCAGAATGAAACGTAGTGATGGCCAGTCCTAAAAAAAAAAACTGACAACGGTTCTAAGTAGTCTGTGGTCGGTTTATACCTCAGAGTAAAAAACTATAGAGTCCGCCATATACATATTCTGTATGAGCTAGTGAAGTGTAAAGCGTCGCACTGTCGCCCATGCTAGTCGGTCAAAAAACTCAGTTAAGTTTTACGAAAATCAAGATATCTTTAAAAATCTAATGTTTTAGTATAAACTTTGTTTGTGAAAGTGGAAATATATAGTTTTTAACTTGTGAATTGATCATTAATACTATGAACGGAAGCGTAAATAATCCGTAATAGCCATTTTATGCGTTTTTAACACCGTTTTTTTCCTGAATGGTGTTTTCACCAGAAAAACTGTGGTAGTAGCATTTATTAGTCCCATGTCACATATTTCTCAGAGAGAAAGAAAAAATTTTTACGTTTTTAGGATTTGAAAAAAATCCATACAAGTTAGTATGGAAGTCCCTTGCAAGAAAGTGCTACGCTTATGGCTCCCTCCTTAGCAGCAAGAGCTGCTACTAAAACCTCCTTGGTTTATACAGCTGTTAGTTTTTTTTATGATAGGCAATGACTAATCATCACATTCTGCCATACGACCTATCGATATTTGACGAAAACGATTTTTTTTTAAAACTTCATCATTTATGGCCAAAAAAAATGGTATTTTTTATTTATCTTTAATGATTCTATTCCTGTTTATGAGCCAAGTTTCAAGGTACCTTACATTATATTTCCTTTGCGAATTATAGGCCGGATTCGAACCTGTCCGTGTGGTGCCTGCAAATAGTAACGGCCGCTCGTCGGTGGAAGCACTTCGACCTTGAGCGGGTCTCTGGTTTCAGGCGTTCGTTACGTAGCGCTGGTTCAGCTTATACTGGTTTTGTTTCTACGTGCTAGCGGCCGTGCGTACCAACCCCTCTACCCGTGAGTGTCGTAAGAGGCGACTAAGAGTTAATGGACCGGAGGATGGGCAACAGCATCTTCCAGTGTATTGTACAATTTTACATACTGCGATCGCCAGCCGCAACGCTTACTTCGCGTTTTTGATGGAGTTCTGGAGGAAGCTCCCTGTTACTGGACGTTTTAGAGCCACCGCGCACTAGCGGTTTTTAGTTGGCCGACAGTTTAGTCGCAATCGTACTTTCTAGAGACAAATCGATCGACAAATGCGCGCACTACCATAGGGGTACATACTGATTACCAGAACGATCAAACTATCGGCCAACTAAAAAATCGCTAGTGTGCGGTGGCTCTTATGGGATGTTAAGATGGGAAGTGGGATTCGAACCTGCGTTTTAATTTTTAGATTGAATGCGTCTAAAGGTCGCAAATTTCATAACATCAAGCAGGCGGGCATAGGTGAGGTGTCACCAGAGATCCATTCTGATATGGTGTTTGTGGTATGCGTTAAATTACATACATACATAATATCACGCCTTGTTCCTTTCGGGGTAGGCAGAGACCACAGTTCTCCACCTGCTACGATCTTGGCATTCTTCCCTTGCTTCCTGTACTTTCATCAATCCTTTCATACATGCTCGTCGGTTTAGGGTACTTTTAACCTAGCCTTTATTCAGAACGTCATGCTGCGTTAAATTAGCACACAAAATTTCAGACGTTTAGCTGAAGCGGTTACGGGTCGGCGTCAGTCAGTCAGGTAGGTAGCTTTGTAATTGGCCATTGTTAATTATATACTTTTATAATCATGTAGTTAGGTTGTAAGCTACCCAAATAAAAAAAATAAAAAAATTATTAATACAAGAATTTGAGCTTCAGGACCAAAACCAATGAAAATTAATGTTGTATTTTCAATGTATAGTATCTGGCATACTCTTGTGGGAAAAAGGCCATTGACCGAACTCTATAGCCGCGGGGCACCTTTCGTTACCACGACTACGTTTCGGGCCACGACCAGCTTGGGAGTGGTACAACCGGCCGACGGCATCATGTCTTTTCCAGTTGTAGTCTATGTTTTGAGCAACATATTTAATAAAAGTAATTGCAAGAATACCTTCTTCTGAATGAAATCCCGTACTAGCGAAGACCCATCTTTGTCCTAAAGGCTAGAAGAAGAAGCTTTAGAAGTTCAAGCTTCAAGTTTTAGGCCCTTACACCCAGAATTGTAAAGAGATGTATTCGGCGTGCAAAATAACTCTGTCTGTGACCGTTACTGCGCAGAAGTCAAAAATGAGATATGAGGGGGGAGGCGAGCGAATCGTTCATTATTGGCTCTCCGCCTGTAACCCACGCGCAGAAAATAACCGTCATAGACAGACTTGTCCTAAATGCGCTGTACTAACCTGGCATACTCCTGCGGGAAGGGGCTGGAGTACCAGGTGTCAATCTCCCACTGGCCGAACTCTATAGCCGCGGGGCACCGACCGGGCAGCGACGGGAGCGCCGGCCCCGGGGTGGCGGGGGCGCCGGGAGACGGCAGCGCTCCGCCCGCCGGCTGCTCGGGCTCCGGCCCGGCCGCCGCCGCCACGCAGGCCCGGAACAACTCCGAGTCCGCTTCCGTTACGCCCGGGGGCAAACGCTTGCCTTCTGGAAACAATAAAAACAACTCCTTTCACGATGCTATAGTCATTTTTGACAATGTTAAGTACACTTCAGGCTTGCTTTTTTATTTCAACCTGCACAGAAAAAACAAATTTCTTAAATGAGAAAACTATTATCTCATATACCGCCAGTTGCACAAGGCGTGTTTAAAGTTAAAGCTGCTTTAAGTCTATTGCTAACTCTTTCTGTTTTGTTGACAAAGAAAGTGACAGCAATAGATTTAAAGGAGCTTTAACTTTAAAGATCTTTTGTGCAACTGGCTGTTAGACTGAAACAAAACTAAATAGCGATGAACACGATATAGTTTTTTGTTTAAAAAGCCTGATATAGTCAAGAAGTCTAATTGGCAGTAACACAAAGCTTCTCAGAGGTTAAAGCTGTTAAGTCTATTGCTATCACTTTTTGTTTGGATGACAAAGACAATAATAGAAACAAATTAAAAGGATTTCACCATAAAAACATGCTTTATGCATTTATCTTTTGTTATTTTTTTAGGTCTGGTATTTACATGGTGAAAACAAATTTTAACTTATTCTTTTAAATATTTTAGAAAAAAATCAATAAACTCGAGTTCATGTGAAGATATGAATATTAGCACAAGTATGCAATTTTTTGTGAAAATAGAAATTAAACCTTACTTGAAAATGTTATAATATTTAAAATTTAAACTGATTCTTACCTTCAAATGAACGACATAAGTATTTTCACTTGACTACAAATGAATATACTTCCTTAGATGTCGACAGACAGGCTGCATTACAAATTTCAAAATTATTTTTTCGTCTGCAATAAACTGGTTATTCTTCTTTAGTTTCAGTCCAAACTTCAGCGCAAGATCGACGCGGATGAGAAAAATACTCTGTGATTGGTGTAATTTTCTCCACTCTGCTTCAGTGTACACTCACCCTTATTCTGAAGGCTAAATGCAACAATTTTTATACTAAGACTTTTAAAAATTCTCAAAAAATAATCGGAATCTCCATAAAACAAAATCAACAGCTAATCTGTATCAGAGTAAAAAAAAAAACGGTCAAATGCGAGTCGGACTCGCGCGCCGAGGGTTCCGATATGCCTATAGTATTTTTGGAAGCAATGAAGTCTATTTTTAGGACCGCAAAACTAAGTTTCATTGTAAAGGTTTTTTGCAGATTTTAAAAAACTGCTACTTAGAGAGATCGTTTTACTTTTGCCGTAATGTTTACATAAACTTCCATCGACTATAATTAATTCAGATTTTTCGCTTTGCAAACATCGGAGATAAAGGGGGGGGATGTTATTTATTTTGGTATTTGGGCCCCATTTCCAATAATAATAATAATATTTTTTTCATTCTTTCGTTTGCAATATAGTTGGGCAAGCATATTCTAAACATATTCCAAATTTCAAGTCGATATCGTGAGTAGTTGCTGAGATTAACAGGTGTGACAGACAAACAGACGAAGTTTTACCATAAGGGTTCCCTTTTTACCATTTTGACTCGAAACCCTAAAAAGCCGTAGAACAAGAGTTTAAAGTTTACAGCCCAGTTGCATTTTCTTTTTTGTAAATCAACTGCTGAAACTATGCTCTGTTGACAAGTCGCAGTATTAGTTACATTTATCAGATTTTTAACAAAATAAAATCTTTGCGCAACTGGAAAGTTAGCCTTCCGAATAAGCCTTCATATAAAAAAAATACACAAACTTACTAAAACGATTCGGTCAGTTACGATACGACGAAATCCCAAAATGCAGTCTATCTGTAAACACCCCAGAAAATAACGCACATAAAAAGCGCGAGCGAAAGTGCTGTGTGGATACTCCGACCCCGATTAACAAATGCATTGTCATCGGCGCTCGGTGTCCGTTAAAGCGAGACAAACAATCCGACCACTCACCCACCGAACAGAGAAGGAGAGAGATAGCAATAGAGACACAGCACCGGCCACAATCAGATCAGGTCATCCACCAAACACTTTCGCCGCACACCACCGCGATACTGCCATAATAGCGGGGCATCTGTCGCGCAGACACGTATGTAGGCGATGTTTCGATGGTTTGTAAGATTGTCCGAAAGATTTCCAAGGCGCGATCCGTTGTACGATAAAGCACGTCATACAAACGTCCCAAACATCGTCCACTAAAGTGAATTCAACAACGAAACTATATGTAAGTCGGGTCTTTACGTTCGGCACAATTAATAAACACAGATAGTCAGCTTCTTGCAACGCGCTAAAACTGGCACTCAACGCTCGTTTAAGCTAATATCTAAGTGATTCGGGGGAATTCAGACCATAAAAACCACTTTTTCGAAGAAACGTAGGTCAAAATACGAAAAAAAAATTTTCGGTTTAACGTGAAAGTGAATTTTCTTTTTATTTCGTATTTTGACATGTACCTTGGAAAAAGTTGTACGATTTCTTGGTCTCAATCAACAACTTCCTATATAATGACAAACCGTCCCAAGATCTGCGTATCAGCGTACGGTAGTGTGTGTGCGTGCCAGTTTTAGCGTTTCGTATGAAGCAGGCCATCTGTATTTATCTGCGGAAAAATCGCCTCGGACAGTGTTTCGTGGTTGAACCAATGTTTGCGTGGACAGATTCCCCGGTGTTCAGATTACCCGTCTGATTGTATGCCGGGCGGTGACCGGCGGTGTGGGCAAGCGCTAGTCCGCGGTACAGTTTGTCGCAATCCGGAGCCGCGCGGCGCTTCTCCATGGCCGCCGTCCGAACCAACGCCGAAGCTGACATCGCGATCGGGCACGGCGGCAACTCCGGAGTCATTTCTCTTTCTATTTTGGGAGTCTTCTCCCGCCACAGTTTTGGTGTTATACTCCTTCGTCTACTTCTTTCTCTGACTCTTGGCGTTGCGATTCTTGATCGCGATTCGCTTCGATCACGTCGAAACCTTGAGACGCTTCGTCTTCTGTCTCTGACGGGACTCTGCCTTTTATCTCTGACGAGACTCTGCCCTCTATCTCTGACGGGACTGTGCCCTCTATCTCTGTCAGGGCTTCGTTCTGTCGTCCGACTTCTGTCACGTCGTAATGATGCTTGGTACCTTTTGAACGTACTTCTCGTTTCTTTCAGAACTTGTCTGTCTTCTTCCTCTTCGATTAGTGGTCTATGTCTCGATTGGGATCTAGATTCGTGTCTTACGGAGTAAAATTCTGATAAGCCATCAAATAATGTGGTTAAAAGTCTGTCCCCGCAACGTGTCCGTCGTCTAGCCCGTCTTCTGTCCGGCGTTCGTTCTTTGTCCGGCGGGGCTGTCCGGTCGGGCTGTAACCGGGATTGTTTCTGCGCCTCAGCAGCGAAGCCCCAAGTCCCGTCCGGCCCCGTATCTGTAGCCAGACGTTCGAAAACGGTCGATATATGCGCCGGAGCGATAGTCGCCGGGGATATATAAGGCAATTCGTGGCGAGAGGAATCGGAATCCGTTTCCGTAGAGGATTCGTCCGCGTCCGAAGGCGTTTCGGGTCGTCTCTCCAGTCGCAATTCGACTCGTTGGACGCGCGTGACCCGAACTCCGCCCCAGCCTTCCCACTCGCTGGAGGACTCGCGCAACTTTCGCCGCTTGACGAGGTTGAAGGCGGAGAATCTGAAAAACTTTTGTTTCTCCTTGGACATTCTCTGTTCGGTGGGCGGGCAGGTGGTGGTGGTGGTGGTGGTGGTAATGTTACCGGCGGCGTCGCTGTCGTCGCGGGCGGCGCGCTGCCGGCTGCGGGCGCGCGGCGCGCCGGGGGTGCGGCGCCGCCCGCGGGCCGAGCCCACCATTGTCGCACTCGCCGGCCTGACACAAACAAAGTTTATTTATTTATTACACTTTTGGAAAACCAAAAGTAAACACACATAGACTTATAGCAAAAATAACCAATAAAAAGTAGCACACAAAGGTAACAATTAACAAAATTTAACAAACATACGACCAAACGCTCACCGCGGAACGCAATAAATAACGACATCAAAGAACCTGTCACTCAACTGACGCCTAGCGCTCGTTATAAGCGAAGTAGACGCGGACATGACACTGACTGATGTCTCTTCTATAGAAAGGAGCACGGATCCCGTCTATGCGTCCGTTTATTTCTATACATTTTATAGGGAAAGGACATGGTAGAGACATGTGCCGGCGTCCTGTCCTCGTCTTACGTCTTTTTTGTCTGACCAGTCCCTTAAGAAAAGAACCCACCATGCGCACTATACAAAAAACTGTAAATAATAAAATGGACATATGCGATTTTTCAAAATCGTGTCCCACCCTGACCGACCGAAAACATCATATCAGCCGAAAGACGTCCACTGCTGGACATAGGCCTCCCCTAAAGATCTCCATGACTCGCGGTCCTGCGCTGCTTGCATCCAGCGGCTTCCTGCGACCGCCACCAGATCGTCGGGCCTATGACACAGCTCATTACAACTAATCTAAGAAAATTAATTTAGTTATACCTTGAAGTGTCCAGATGTAGATACCAAAAGTCCTCAAAAAAGTAGGGGGTGTGCTGAGGGAGTAAAGGAGGTTAAGGGTCCATTTTTACGGTTGGGGACTTTCAGTATGTTCACCTAAACACCTTGAGGTGTAATAGTTCCAATTTAAAGTACTCGAAAGATGTTTTTATTGAGTAAACGAGTTAATGACATGTAAAGATTCTTAAATACCTATGTTCTAAACACCTAATTTCCATTCGTTTGTGTTGTTTTTTGTTTTTTTTTTCTTGGACATATTGTTATTACAAATGAATGATGTACCTAGATTAGGTTATATTCAATGCAATATGTAATTTGCTCAGAATAAATAAATAAATGATAAAAAAGAGTACAATACGATTTCCCCTGATCTAAATATGTAAAAGAGCTTGTCCTGACTGATTCATCAACGCCGAGCCGTAACCGCTATAGACACAGATCCGAAATTTTTCACACAGGTTTTATGCACGTCAAAACAACCCACTAAGAAAGGATTTTTGAAAATTCATCTTCCAAGGGGGTAAAATAAGGGATGAAAGTCCTTTGTTTCTTGAGCTAGATTCACACAAATTTGAATTTAAGCATTTGATAAAAAATAAAGTAACACGTGTTTAATCATTTCTTTAAAATCACCCTTCAAGGGGGTGAAAAAGGGTATTTTTTTTCCGTATGGTGGTCTAGTCTTTTATTTTTAAAGGTAGAATTATAGAAATTTGATTTTGAGCCTTTGGTAAAAAAATAAAAAAGATCGTGTTTTAGGATTTTTCAAATTTCATACCCTAAGGGGGTGAAATAAGGGATGAAAGTTTGTATGAAAATCTTACAGTTTTGACATGCGGTACTCGGAAATTAGGATTTCAGTTAATAATAAGAAACAAAGAAATATTTGTTTTAGTAATTTTGAGATATCATACCCCAAAGGGGTGAAATAAGGGATGAAAGTTTGTATGAAAGTCCTACAGCTTTTACAATAAGAATCACGTGTTTCAGCAATTTTGCGATATCATCACCCAAGGGGGTGAAATAAGGGATGAAAGTTCGTATGAAAATCTTTCAGTTTTGACATGAGGTACTTGGAATTTTGATTTTAGCTAATAATAAGGAGTAAAGAAACATGTGTACGGATGGTATTTCACCATTAGAATGCTAAATTATTCCTGAGTAACATAAGGTAACTATAATATTCAATACTAGAAAAAAGTAGGGGTCCCTACTAAAACTTCAACAATGAAATCCAAGGCGAAATATATTATTCCATTTAAAAGCTCCGGCTCGTTTCTTGTCCAGAGGTTGTCCATTGCGATACAGCGTGGTAATGCTAGTAGCGTGATGGGCACCTTTGGACCGGGGGCGACCTGGGGCGGTCTGTTTCATTGACGGTTACTTTGTTGTAATGGAAATTATTATTATTTAATTTATTTGTAACTTATTTGACATGTTATTTAAAAGATATTACGAATTGAAAAATGTCATAAAAAAAATACTTATAGAAAAATATTTTTAAGCGTTTCTAGATAAACATCCCCCAAAACTAAGTGCTACCCGTGCGAAGCCGGGGCGGGCCGCTAGTTGTCCATATTCGGCTTAACTTGATCCCATTCAACGACCTGTTTAGCGGCTTAGTTACCACTTCAGTTTTAAGTATTTACAGAACGAAAATTCCAAATAAAACATATTAAATAGATTCTTTGATAGGGAAACCCTATTCGATATGCAACAATGAGAAGACGAGAAATCGAAAAGGTTCCCATTAACTACTTCCGTAGATGTTAAACATGCGTACCGAAGCACGAAATCGTCTTTCAGGACGTCACATCACGGACAATCAGGTGACTCATCTTGCACTGTCTTAACCAAACTGGGGAAGTGATTATTGTTTTGCAATGTCCTCACAGGGAATCGAACCCAGAACCTCCACATCAAGAGCCGAATGCTCTAACCACTAGAACATAGAGGCTATTATTTAAAATTACTTGACTTGATAACAGCAGCTATCACTAAAAAATAATACAAAGTAAAAAATTGTAGATTAGTAGCCAAGGGCTGTAAGGCATCAATTGCAGCCCGAGATATTTAGCGCACGAGCCCAGCGAGGGGCGCCTATAGTTCGAGGGTGCAATTGATGCTTACACCCGAGCTAACTACTCTTCTTTACATCTTGTTTGTGAGGTAAGTAGGTCCTTATTACCACCAAGTTGTAGGTGACCAATTAGCGCTCTAGGGTAATAATGTAGCTAGAAAAGCCCTAGGGCGGTAAGTAATAAAAAAAAACACTTCACTCTTTCAAAATTTAATTACTTACCGCTCTAGGGCTTTTCTAGCTACATTATTACCCTAGAGCGCTAATTGGTCACCTACAAGCCCCATTTGGTGGTAATGAGGACTTACCGAATATGAGAGATGTAAACGAATTTTACATTATACATTCAAAAATAAACTAAATTTAATGTTAACTTAACTTATTTCAAATCTTGCTCGTAGATATTGTTTATAATATTTAACTATTTAATTTAAGCACTTACTGTATTGTCCGATCTCAATTTTGGCGATAGTTGTGTACGCCTGTCATTGGTTTTGGTATCAGTTCCTAGACTTAATATAGCATAAGTTGCAAATGAGTTAATACCATTACTGTTGGTGTACCTATTGTAATAAAAATAAAATAAAAATGTGTGACTTTTCATCGCACAGATTTTAATGAGTGACCATTATTGCTGTACGTTTTTCTACTAGGCTTAAGCTATGAAAGAATAAATATAGTATTTACCTATTTTTGCCTGGAGTTTTGACCTTACCCAGGTCGTCGTCACCAACAGACTGTTGTGAGGAGGATCTGTGGTCAAAAATTAAATTTTATCTTTTTCTTGCATATTACCAAAAACCTTACTACATCTAAATAAGAAAACAAGCATGTGAGCCACCTCGTGATAAATGCTCATCTCTGTTTTTATGAGGGGCTGAAAACGACATAACTTTCTCGGTAAACAACCCGATAAAAAAGCGGTATCTGAGCCATAACTTTTTTTTTTTTTGAATTTTTTTATTAACAAAAGCTTAATCTATTTTACAATTTTTTCTTCTTCGCCAAACTACAGAGTAGTTTGTTGGCGATAACGCTCCTTCATGATTTCTTAGCTAAGCTTATATACTACATACTCATACATTTAAAATAACTAAATTACTAACCTAACATGCATAGTTTTAATTTTTTCTTAAGGGTAGGTACACTTTCAATTTTTTTAGGCTCTAGCAGCATCGCATATTTATTACAGACTTTTGGTATAATGTATTTTCTGGTTCTTTGACCGTAATAGTTCCTAACACCTTTTTGTATCAATTTTCCTATTTTCTGAGACCTAGTACAATATTTTTGATTATTTTTTTCCTTAAACTCTTCTAACTAAACTATCTTGTCGTTTTCATTGCTGTGACAATGTAGCCACCATACGTCAAAGAGTACTGAACCTTTCGTAGAAATATCTAGGTATCTATGGCTAAAAAACAACAGGCCTCAGAATAATAAGGGTTATAGCATAAGTACGTTTAAACGGTACGGAAGCCGAAAAAGTTTATTCACGTGATAATCAGGGCGAAAAAGAGGTGTTTTAGTAGATGGGATAACGTTTTTCGCACTTTTTGTATCTGTAGCTACAGTGTATTATATTTTTCAGAATTAATAGGTTCTGAATAAACTAGGATACCTTTACTTCAATCTGACTTTCCGGATTTTCGATAGTTTTGTATTTAGTGAGTAATATTTTTTAAACTGATAAGGGCGCTAGTGGACGGGAGGTAGCCTCTTAAGTAAAAGTAAGAAAAGATTTATTTAAAACACGTAAACAGGCTTGGTGCTTCTAAACGGGCAACATTTTCACTGCAATATGTAGCAGCAATACAATTGCCGGCAACATTGCCAGGTATATCAGTCAAGTATGTCCCGGCCATATAGCCACACATTTTTGGAATGGCCAATGCAATTTTATGTATTGCCGATATGTTCGCACGGTAATCGAAAATACTGCAATATTACCGGGCTTGCTCTATTGTTATTTCGTTAAGTTGCATATATGCGTCCCTTTTTAGTGACATGAAGGTCCCTTTCTAGCGATTTGTTGCTTTATTATCTGTGCTGTTTTTTGGCGGAGTTGGTTTTGTTTTTGTAAGGAGAATAATTAATTAAAATGACTAATAATTAGGTCTAATGAAAAAGATATTGACTTTGTTAAATTTTGTTTAACAGGAATTCGAAGCCACTTAGACATTCTTGTAAAGTTTTTGAATAATTGACGATCGAAGCTTATTTCATGAAAAAGCGTATTTAAAGTATCACGCCTATTAAAATAAGGTCGAATCCACAATCTAGATTTTTTTCTTTCGTTTTTCATTTTCCAAAATAACATAGCCGCTGCGACGCAGATGCATTCGTCGGCCATTGTTGCCCAATTTTGTAGCCCGTGTACAAGAAAAACATATGAGCCTTAGTATTGCCGAAATGTTCGGACATAATCTGCAATAAAATGTTTTTGTGATGGCCGAAGAAGTTGCAATATTTCGGCTATATTGAGCCATATTGCAGTTACATATTGCAGAAAAAGTATTGCCCGTTTAGAAGCCCCTTAGTCACAGAAATGCAATACAATGGGTATAAACGTTTAGGTCACTTTTCAAGGGTCAGGTTTTGCCATGCGCACCTAACATAGCACTAATATAGTTAGTTAAACACTGATATAGTTTTTTTTCAACATGCGGATGAAGTGTTGGGCATGCGCAAGTATGTAAGAATGTCCTCGTTACCGCTTGTGCTGTTTCCCCGGGCAGGTGGCGCACCGCCACGGCAGGCGGGCGCAGCGCGCGTGCGCCGCCGCCCCGCAGCCCCCCTCCGCCGCGCAGCGCGCGCCCCACCCCCCCTCCGTCGCCCCCTCCCCCTCCCCCTCCCCCCCGCTCGCCGGGCTGTGCGACGCGCACACAGAGCAAGACAGGCAGTCCCCGCACAACCACCGGCACGCCTGAGGGACAACAAAACATTCAACTTATATCAATATCATCATAACATCCCATGAAACGTCCACTACAGGACAGGGAGCTCCCTCTAGAATTCTAGCTTTTGCTGGAAAAATGAAGAGAGGAAGTACCATAGTCACCTCGCTTGTTAGCGTTACGGCTGGCACCATGGATATAGGTGACCGCAGTAAGTAAGATGGTATGATACACAGGAGGATACTGTTGCCCATCCTCCAGTTTATAACCCTTAGTCGTATATACTATAGTTGAAATAATGTAGCTTGATTAGAATAACAGAAGTGTTAAAGCAGGACGCAGTAATGTGCTATACATTGGAGCGACAGAGACACGTATCGATCCGACCTGCTCTCACGCATAGTTTTTCCACATGTCATATATTATTTCGACTATAACAGCCAATTGCACAATGCGGATAAAACTCCCATTGCATACAGCTCCTTTAAATCTATTCTATTTTTTTTCTTAGGATTGTCTCAAAATTTTTAGTTCATTTTAATTTTCTTGTTTATTTTTCAACATGGAAACGATAATAAGATCGAACGAATCACGTAAGTTCTACCAAGAGGTAAAAACAGTAAAAAAGAAATACCAACCTGTCACACAACTCCTCAAAGATGAAGAAGGAAACCTTGTCTCGGATCCCGAGAAGCAGAAAACCATGTGGCGCCAGTATTTTCAGCAACTCCTTAACTGTCCACCGGTTACCAACCAAACACCGATAAATTCAGACACTCGTCAAGACCGCGACCCTCATGAGGAACCACCAGACTTCAAAGAGGTTCGCAAAGCTATAATGAGGCTTAAAAACCATAAGTCCCCTGGTATAGACAATATAACGGGAGAGTTGTGGAAATATGGCGGGGGAGCAATGCAATCTCGATTGTATGAATTAATACGTAGGATCTGGGAAGAAGAGCAACAACCTATGGAGTGGAATGTTGGCATTATTTGCCCGATACATAAGTAAGGATGCAGGAAGAAATGCGGAAACTACAGAGGGATTGCGTTGCTTCCAACGGCATATAAGGTGCTCTCGTACATTATCCTCGCCCGCTTAGAACCATATGCAGAGCAAATACTCGGCGACTACCAATGTGTCTTCCGCAGAAACCGAAGTAAAGTGGACCAAATGTTTCTCCTGAAACAAATTATGGTAAAACGGTGGGAATACGCTCAAAGTGTCCATTGTCTCTTTGTGGACTTTACCAAAGCGTACGATAGTATCGACCGAGAAACCCTCTACCAGAGAGTAACATCTTTCCAAGTACCGAAAAAGCTTGTAAAAATGATCAAGATAGCTACGGGAACAAGTAAAATGCGGGTTAGAGTTGGAGGGGGACTGACGGAGGAGTTTGAAGTAGTGACCGGACTCAAGCAGGGGAACGCCCTTTCGCCTATTCTGTTCAATTTGGCTCTCGAACACATCATCCGAAAAGTTTTACTGATAGATGGGGGAGTAGAGTTGAATGGAAAGCACAAAATTGTAGGGTATGCCGATGACCTTGCGATCCTTGGGCAACGTGAACAAGAAGTTATTGAGATGACGGAGATACTGGAGGAAGAGGGGAAAGGTGTAGGTCTCAGAATCAGCCGTGAGAAGACTGAATACCTTCACATGAAACGATACAAAGACCCAAGAGCAAAAAGAAAAGACCTTCATGTGAATGGCATAACCTACAGGGGTGTCAACAAATTCAAATATCTCGGGTG
Source organism: Athrips mouffetella (assembly GCA_947532105.1). Lineage (NCBI taxonomy): Eukaryota > Metazoa > Arthropoda > Insecta > Lepidoptera > Gelechiidae > Athrips > Athrips mouffetella. The sequence continues at coordinate 1,994,461 of OX383976.1, read as the reverse complement.
CACGATTACTGACACAACGCCCTAAGATGTACCGCAGCCCTTCACAAGGTGTTAGTGTCCAAGTTGATAAGCAGAACTACTAAAATTCGGATTTACAAAACAGTCATCAGGCCGATTTTAATATACGGGTGCGAAACTTAGACGCTAACTTTGAAGGAGGAAAATAAACTCTTAGTGGCAGAACGTTAGATAATGCGGAAGATTCTGGGACCAACAAGAGGAGAAGATGGGGAATGGAGGCGGAGGTACAATCGGGAGATAGAAGAACTAGTGTCCGAGCCTAACATCATCGGAGAAATAAAATCTTCCCGACTTCGCTGGCTAGGACATGTGGAGAGGATGGGAGAGGATCGAGCCGCAAAGAAAGCTTATCTTGGCCAACCTTCTGGGCGTCGTCCGGTGGGGCGTCCAAGATACCGCTGGAAGGATGAAGTCGCCAAAGACCTGAAAGAGCTGGAAGTGCCCGTCTGGTCAGATTTGGCACAGAATAGAGACGAATGGCGTACTTTAATGTCGGAGGCCAAGATCCACTTCGGGTCGCTGAGCCAGCGAAGTAAGTTAGTAAGTAAGTATTTTTCATATAATGTGTTTATTTGTTAGGAGATACAGCTGTTTCCTGTAACACAGGTTTTTACCTAGCTCAGGAATCAGAGTGTCAATATTATTTTGTGACTTTTATGGAAATAAACAAAATTTTTTTTTTTTTAATCTATATTTTATTTATGCAAACTTAACAGCATACAATTCATTATAACAAATTCTTGCATTAAATATTTACACAGCCTATAACAAAGTTTGTCAAATTAAAATTTAAATTAATAACTCTTTCTATTTTGCTGACAAAGAAAGTAACAGCAATAAATTTAAAGGAGCTTTAACGTTAAAGACGTTTTGTGTAACTGGCTGTAACATAATACGTACACCTAATAGCATGTCAATAGAATCTCTTTCAACTTTCTAGCATGGTAATATAAATGCAAATGTTTCCCCTGACGTGAGGTTGATCATAAGCACGTAGAACAAAGGCCTCTGGGTAAACTGAGCCCGACCTTATTTTGTTTTTGTCAAGACCGTAACTCAGGCCGCGGGCTCAGTCGACCACTTTAAACCCCTGAGGAGAACTTAACTCACTCGCACCATAAGGGTTCCTTTTTGGTATTGGAACCCTAAAAAACAGAAAATACTAATTTTAAGCTAGATCGATTTTTCATTCTCAATAACCCCTTGTATAAAGCCGTTTTCAAATTGAGCCTGTTACTTAAACCATGAACTTCTCTGAGGTAGGTCGAAATACAAAAAAAAACATCTATGTAAAATGCGCAATCAGTTGGTGCAGTTACAATGGAAACAAAAATATTTTTAACATATTTCGATCTACATAATAATATATTCTTTCGGGAAAGTTGTTCAATTTTTTGGTCTAAATGCACAATTTCAAAAATATCATTGTTTACCCTAACACCTAGAGACAAATATCAAATACTTAAATAATTACGACAATATTCGTAAAAAACAATAATCATATTCACCTATAGCCCCCTAAATTAATGCATAAAAAATATACAATTAAATACAAAAAAAAACTAATCACATCAAAAATCAAACTACAAAAAGAGACAATACACAATACTAATACAAAAAAAATACGTAAAACATATGCAGCAGAAATAATCAGAGGCAGAAAAGAGACTATTTCTTCTAATCAAGCTGCATACATAAATGGTTATTGGTTAAGGCATATTGGTAATTGACTATTCTTCTTTTAGTTTTAATTAAGTATTTTATGTGTCTTTTATTATGGAATTATTTTTAATTTTACCATTATTAATGTGCATTTTTGTTAGTGGGGTATGCCTGTAGACAGTATTCTGTTAATTTTATTTTTAATAAATTGAGTTGAATGTTGAAGATTTAATTTAATTTGTCTGATATTTCAGCAAAACAAGAAAATTATTGAACAAAGCACTCTGAACGGAAACAGCGTAGATTCGCTCTATTTGCATTGTATTCTGCATGACATTCAATAAGTATTCTGTAAAGAATCTACATATAATAAAATTATCTGAATCTGAATCTACAGATAGACTAGGATGTGCTGCTGTTCTATTTAAAGTAGAAATAAATAGACTTGATACATGTTAGAGGAATGGTATTAAGAAATTTTGATGCTTTAAGTAAACAAGCGGTATAAGGAGAGGAAGAAAAGTAAAGGCAAAAATTACTAAAAATGTTGTTAATTAGTAACTTACCTATGAAATTGCCGTTTTGTATGGCGAATTTTAGGTAAACTCAATTTTCAGTACTAACATTTTTGCATTTTTCTTAGGACTTAAAATCCAATTTTATCAAGCATTATTGGGAAGACATTAAGTCGTAGCATTAAGCTAACAGAAGCTTAAATTTAATTTTCGAAAAATATTATCTGTAAAAAAATATGACAAATCTAATGATGAAATCGGACGACATTTAAGACGAACAATTTTCGAACCTTTAATTTTATATATCAAAAACTAAAAATAAAAACTTTATTTTATGCGTAAATTGATAACCTTGAAGTCAACTTTCAAATATAAGACAAATGAAAAAAATAGCATTAGAATTATAGGAATTATGATCTCATTAATCTGTAAGAAAATTTCGGCAATTTCATAGGTAAAGACATCAAAGATTATTTCTCAAAATGACGCCACCTCTGCACTGTCACCAATAAATGACCGCGGTACACTCAGAGACTACCGGTAAACTACTCGGCACTAGATGTCGCTGTAAGTATTTGAAAACGTGGTAACGATGTGTTTTCTCAGTTCAACGACTCCCGCGAGGCTCTTTCAAACGGCACATACATACTTACATACATAAATAATTTTTGCAACTGCTTAGGTATTTGATCGATACTTTTAAGTGGTTTTTAAAAAACTAAAATCTAATAAAATTGAGTTAGGACCAAATGGAATGTTTTTTTTTGTGTAATATCAATATTGACCGTGGCGTGAACTACTGAGACTAGACATGTAGAACTTGGATGGATGTAGTGCATTTTTACTACCGTTTCTGTGCTTCATAAGGCAGGCACTGTGACAGTTATTCGTCCCGGCTACGCTAACTGTCGATAAGCCGAGTCAGAAATCATTTATATTCTTAAAACTTTGACGCCAGCGTTATGGCAGCCGCTTGCCTGACAATGCCCATAAACATTGACTGTTGAACAAAGACCAAGATTTAGCAAGATGTGACTAGTGGCTGCAGTATCGTTATCATCATATCAGCCGAAAGACGTCCACTGCCGCACATAGGCCTCCCAAGATCCTCTGGTCCACTGCTGCACATGGTCCTGCGCTGCTGGCATCCAGCGGCTTCCCGCGACCTTGACTAGATCGTCGATCCACCTTGTCCTTGGCCTGCCCACGCTACGTCTTCCGGTACGTGGTCGCCACTTTAGAATATCGGCCATCGGTTCGTCTTGCAATGTGTCCTGCCCTCTGCCACTTTAGTTTAGCGATTCCAAGGCCTATATCGGTCATTTTAGTTCTTCTGCGGACTGTAGTATGGTAGCTCCATAAGATAAGGAAAAACTAATCTCGGGCTAATAAAGACACACTATTTCACATAAGGAAGAATCATTGGTTAATTGCCGAAAAATAATATATAAAAAAAAGCGTCCGTCTTCTGCGCGGTCGCGGATTTTAGGCCTGAAATATACTAGGCCTTTGCCCTGCAGTGGGGACACTCACGGCTAGAAATAAAAAATACGGCAAGGGATAGCGAGAAGGCACGGTGCCCCTTCAAAACTTGTTCATACAAAATGTATAAAGGCGACGCGTAAATTATACATGTGCGACGTGGTGCAGGCATGCCGCTACCCCGCCTGCTCTTTGCCTCACGCTTTTCGTATGTAGCGTCGCGACCGTGCCGTACCTGCACCTCGCCCGAACCTTGCCCCCACCTGATGCCTGATGTCATAAGGGACTAAATATACAGAGGGGGCTTACGGCAAGGGCAAGGTTCGGGCAAGACGCAGGCACGGATACGGTATGGACGCGACATTTCATACAAAAAAGCTTAAGGCGGCGAAGCGGCATGCTTGCACCACTTCGCTTATGTACGACGCATCGCTTTCATACATTTCGTATCAACAAATTTTGTAGCGGCACCGGGCCTTCTTCTCGCCTGTCCCTTGCCGTATGAGTACTTATATTTTACGCCTTAGTATATTTCATTCAGGCCTTGGTAAGTGGTAACAAAAGCAGCTGTGCCAGCGCTCTACAAACGCCAGAAGACAGAGACTCGCTAAACTCAAAGTGTTACCATTGACGCGCGGCCGACTGTATAAAGCTTCTACCGTTTTTACGAGATTATGAAGGTTAAGGCCTCGACACGCCGGATGCTCGCAACTCGCCGGTAACGCACGCCTCGCCTCACCAGATAACTTCACAAGTTTGCTCAACTGAGGCTTTTTGGTACAAATGTGACCCTGCTTTTCGCGTTATGGGTTGCGAGTTCGAACCCCGTCCAGATCTAACATTTGTTTGTTTTGTGTCTGGGTGTTATCTGTTTATTTATGTCTGCCATAAAAATTTAGATTTTTTTTGCTAATACATAGCTAACAACTGGTAATGAAAGAAAATTATGAGCACAAACTATTTTAAATCAACAAAATATAAACAAAAATCAAACTAAGAAACTTGTGTGTCGTGTGTATTTATTTAGAGGCCGTTCCGTTTTGTGTAATAATTACCCTTTTGACAGCAGTCTCTCTCGACCACACATATAAAGCTATCCTGCTGTTAAGAGTATTTTCTACCCAATTCGAAACACGCCCCTATTTGTGAAATGCCCCCAATAAAAAAAAATTACCTTGATTGCGGATTGTGAGAGATGCGCGGTGAGGCCGAGGCAGGCGGGATGCGCTCGCGACTTGCACTTCCCGCACCACACTAGCGCCTCGCCGCTACTCGTGCTCGCCTCGAGGCACTCCGTACAAACTGGCAAGCCGCCGCTGTTGCTCGCCTTCTAGAAAAGTAACACAAATTACACTTACAATACAATATTCTTGGGTGTTAATTAAACAGACTTTTTTTTAATAGCATTATTGCATTCTAAATTACTAACTCTGCCACAAACAACGTGCAACTAAATAAAACTTTCTTAGCCACTAATTTCTTTCTGGCACTCGCCGCCGGCCGCTGCCGCGGCACGCTCGCTGTGGTCGCAAGACAACCTAACCTAAAACATTTTGATGCACAATTAGTAATTTTGATTACAATGAATGCGCAATCATAAATTTTGATGTGCATAATATTATTTCTCAATATTCTTTGTTCCGCGCACCTTCAAGGTCTAAAAGAAATTTTTAAACATTTAGGATTTATTCTGGTTTTCAGTCTAAATAACATGCCAAAATAGTGCTCTCTAATTTTTGGGTACAGAATCTTTTGGGTACATAATTGTATATGATGTTTTAAAGCAAGGTAGTCCCAAAAATAAAGCCTATTTGATTCTTTTAATTTTATGGAGTCAGACATATGATCACATTTTGTTCCCCTATGATAATCTGCCATCGGCCAGTTGGCCATAGCATCATCACCTTGTTTTATTTTATAAAACACTTATTTTTCACAAAATTCTGTTTCTTTTGTCAAATTCTGGGATATGAAATATTTTTAATTATCATGTGTTTCCATTTATGTTCAGCAATGTGCCAGTTCATTTATGTGACTTCCCAGTCCATCTTCAAACTTTTTCAATAAGTGTTTCACTTCTTCCATGATGGTTGGCATTTCTAAGTATAAATGTATCTCAGCACATTTTCAATGTTTTTTGTTAATCATGATAGTTTAAATAAAATCGAAATATCTACTGTTCTTCATTCAGAAGTGAACTTTAAATCCAATCAAAAATTAATTTAACAATCAGGTACAGTCAAGAGTAAATCAAGTTTAACACATTGGGCTTCATACTGCACATATCTTAGCGAGCTAGAGACGGAAATCGCACTGCAAGTGTCAAGCTTGACCTGCTCTTGACTTTACTAGAAACGCATAAACGGCAAAAAAACATGAACTAGGTCACCAAAAGATATAGTAGAGTTCGTTGACCTACTTGGTAAAGATTTTGGAAGATACGGTGTGTGTAATCAGTGTAAAATATTATTTTATTATCAATGGAGTATTGGCATCAACAGGTATTATTAAATAATAATAAGATTTTTTTTATGTAATTAGGTAAAGTAGTAGTTTTGGTAAACCCTAATAAGCAATTCTTCCCAAAATGAGTCTCATTTTATCTTTGCTTTTTAGAGGCCTTATCCAACAATGGATGTTAAAAATCTGCTATAATGGTTAACCATAATCATAACTAGCCTAATCCAAGGGGTTTTTAAGCCATGAGAGGACTTAAAAACTCTTAATAATATGACTAGTGTGCTACATGCTTGGTAGTGTCAAATAACATTTGTTTACAAGACAGAAGTTACCAATAAGACAAAAAATTTGAATATCAGAAATCTTTCTTTCCAGCCTAATCCAAGGAATTGTTAAGCCATGAGAGGACTTAAAAATTCTTAATAATATGATTACTCAAGTTTGCTACATGCTTGGTAGTGTCAATTAACATTTGTTTACAACAAGAGAAGTTACCAATAAGACAAAAAATTTGACTATCAGAAATCTTTCTTTCCAATTAACACAGCTTAGTCTCAATTTAATTTGAATATCTTAACCCAGAAATAGCTTATTTATTCAGTCAGTGAAATAATAGTAAGTAAATTATTTTCTGTTAAATAGTTGAGTGAGAGAGAATGTAAACACATTTGTTAGCAATTAAATATGTTGTTTAAGTTTTCATCTTCTTACAGGTGAAAAGTTGTAGGTTATAAGGGGTGTAGGGACAGTGTACTAAAAACTTAAACTTAAAATAAAAAAACATGTTTGGAAAATAAAAAAAAAATAAGCCGTTTTTATTTCCCTACAATATTTCTTCCGGAAAGTTTCATTGACTGAGCACAGCCTTTCAGTTTTCAGTACACCCATTTGCAGGTTTGTTAATAATATACTCTCTCTGAAACTGAACAATTTTTCCCATAGAACTTAGGTCGAAGGCCAGACACTGAAACAACTGATAGGGCATTTTGTATGAAAGATCAAAATTCTTTTTTATGTTTTGACCTGCGAGTTCCTCAGGGAGTTTGTCAGTTTAATAAGTAGATTCACATACTTTAGGGCTGATATACCCTTCTGTTACAACTTGAGTATACAAAATCACTTTGTCCATGACCATTAATGCGCAAAGTAAAAAAATTAGTCGCGGGGGTGAGCGCGGCTCTCCCCAGAGGGCGAGCGAATTTAATAGTCATGGACAAACTTGTTCTGACACACAATTAAAAAACTTTAAAAATCATCTTTTTCTTTTAAAAAATTTCTCTAACGCCAAAGTTAGTTGAAATATGTCTACAGCAGTAAAATCATGTTTGTTTATAAGCTTATCATAAGGTTAAAACTTTTATGTTTCACAAGATTATGCAATGTTTTTTATGGGAAAATTAGTTTGCTGGCCATATTATTGTTGGAATGCCATTGAACTTTTTATTTTACATTTAATGACTATACAGATCGCATCTATGACAAATAATTGTGAAAATTATATGTGCAGAAATAAGTTCTTCTCCAATAGTGTTAAGAGAGATGATGAGAACAAAATTTCTTTAATATTCAGTAATTTTTACTTAACCAACTGATTATAGTTGAAGTGATACAGTTATTATGTTAAAATGTGTATAAAACATGCAGGTTTCCTACAAATGAAAACTTAGTTTATATTCAGTTAACATCTCCCATTTAAGGTTTAAAAGGAATATAAATTAACAGCTTTATCAATAAGTCTTCTAAACAAACAGAGGGGAAATCAAAAACAAAGAAAGAAAAATATTTGGAGTAGGTTGTATTTGTTCTAAGTTCAAAGGACTATTAATTGCTATTGGTTGAACCTTTCAAATTCATTTCAAAAAGTTGACACAATATGAGATACCTTGGTTTATAAAAAATGTTAGTAAAATTATGTAAACAGTTGGCCCACTGAAAACATCAATGATCTTTCTTAGACGCTTTAAGAAAATGGTGTTCCTGAAAAAGAAAACTGTTAATTTTTGTTCTCACCTTCTCAGGAGCCTCAGACAAATGTTTTTTCTTAGGAGTCTTCTCAGTGGATGTCGCCAAGGGCCTATCTGTCGCTTTATAAGCGCCCGCGTGGTGAGTCAACAATCCCCTAGCCACTGCCCGCTTCGCTGCAGCCCTCAACAATGTCCGAACATCCACATCTGGTTGCGCACTCACTTGGTATGCTTGCCGAAGATACTTCTCAATAGATTTTAAGCTAGAACCATCACGTTCACCTAATTCTCGCACTGCTTTGGCCACTGCCCGCGAAATGTCCACATCGGGCGCGAAACGTAAAGTTTTGTTTTGCAACCCCCCTGGGTCCTTGTATGAACTCTGGCCCTTGTTATACACTTTCAACACTGCTCCTTCGCGCACTGCCCTCTCCAACCGCTCCGAGACCACATCCTCGTGATAGTTGTGATGCTGCCTGATAGCATGACAGATCCTCTCCACACTCGGCCTCTGTTTCTGTGACCGTATCTTGTGAATAGCCTCGAGTATCCATCGCTTCCACACTTCTTTCCCAACGTCGTCCGGCTCGCTCATCTTCGTCGACGATTATTTTGTAAACCCGTCGACGGAGTAACGGTACGGTATTGCAGTTCGAGATGTGTCAACACCCATCGTATTTTGGCGCCTCAAGCGAAATTCCATTGTTTGAAATGGAACCTCGCCGGAAGCGGCCGGGGAGCCCGCCGCGTGAAGACGCCGGCTCACGACATGCCTCCGTGCACCAGCGATGACACATCGGGCCCCGCAACCGGGTTTTGGCGGAGCAACCATCCGATGGCGGCCATCTTGTTTGTAACGAGCTAAATTTACGTCGAACAAATACACGCGACGTAAATAACAATTTGTTTTATCACTTGCTCGAACGTTTCACATAAACCGCTAACGGAAACTTGTTGTTTTTACAATAAACACATTTAATTCTTAGCAGGTCTAACGTAAGGCTCAAATACGGCAGTGTTCTTTCCGGTTCTTTTTTTCACAAAGCGCCTTCACAAAACAAACTACACAGCACTTTATTGTCTTGTGATTTGAATTTTTAGAATTTGATTATATTTTGTGTATGGAAATAACTTGAATAACATTGAAATATTGGATTTTTTCTTGAAAACATTCACAAAACACCAACAAAAGGCTCTTCAAAATGGCTATCAATCAGATTTCTTGCTATAAGAAAAAAATATTTTATATCCTGTTCGTATTGCCATAATTTATCTAATTAATTGCTTTTTTGCATCAATAAGCTCATTGTCTATGGTTATTGTAATCCATTGAAAAACCGGTTATTACCGTAAAATTACATTGTGACAGCTCTATTTTAGCGTGTTTATTTTGAATACTAGTAACTGCAGTCAAATAATTTGACACAACAGACAAGGAATTTTTGTATAGCGTTGTCTCTTTCGTTTATACCAATAAATAATAAAAAAATACAAAATAAAACACAAAAAAATTGCAAGTTCAGCGGTTGTAGTACTTGATTCAAGTTTTCTATGATAATAAATTGTAATTCCCTCACGTTTAGGCGCACTGTTACAGATCTTGACCTCCTCTATCGAGTGAGCGTTCTAATAAGTTAATTGTGACCTTTTGTTGAATGTTATTTACTTTGTAATTTGACACAGTAAAGGAACCGGCAGCCGCGCCGTATACTTTCTCGAAATACCTTCATAGAAATTTATGCACAATGCGGTGAGTACCTATCTATCAAAACAGCATGCCTTTATATCTATTTATTTGTTCTGTTTTTTGTTTCCGTTTGTTTTAGTAACAGCAAACACTTGAGAAATTGAAAAATATAATCATCTAAATTTACCTTCACAGAAATTAAGCACAATGCAGTAAACTCTGCAGCATGCCAGTTATTTTTTTTTTATTGTAGGTAGTAATAGTTATTTTACTTGTCATCAATGAGATTAAAAATAGGAAACTTCAAGTAAACTTAAAAGAAACAAAAATTTTATAACCAAAATTTATTTCACAACATAAGTACAATCAAAACTTTTTTTTAGGGCGAAAAAGTTGCGGAAAATCCTGCCTCAACCTAGTTGCAATTTATGCAAGCATGGCCAGTGTTTACATGAAGAGATCCCTAAAGTTATATTTAAAATTAACCCTGGCTATACCGGCAGGATTACTAGAAGCATAAAAAAGGTCATAGATAACACAAAGAACTTTATTCTTGTAGAAGTGTACAGATGCATGCCTCTCTTAGGCGGTGAAGAAATGGTCCCAAACTGGGATGTACACATAGTAAGATATGCTGTTGTATTTACTGGCAATACCCACTAAAATTAAACTTTTACTAAGGAACATAGGTTGAAATACGAAAAATATGTTTAACCTTCCATAGAAACTGAATCAGCTGATAGAGTATTTTGTATGGAAGGTCAATTTTTTTTTCATATTTTGACCTATGTTTCTAAGGGAAAGTTGTTCAGTTTTATAGGCAGAATCATATCTTTTTTTTATAGATATCATAGATTTTTTTCTCAATTATAATGGGCTTGATCAGTCAACAAAACTAAACAACTTTACCAAAGATGTTTCTGCTGGGAAATAAAATAATAATAGAGACTCCATAAAATTTTGCAGACTGAAGCTAAACTTTGTATGGGGCAATGTATTTTTCGTCTTTTCTAAACATGTTTCTTTCAGAAAGTTGTTCAGTTATGTTGGCTGTGTATGACCTTGAGTTATGCAAATTGAAAAAAATGTGCTAGCTATGTACAAGTTTCATATACTTTAAATTATAAATCCTAAGTACAACAGCTTCCAAGTCAAAATTATAAATTTTGACTTGGAAGCTGTTGTATTTAGGATTATTTAGTGCGGTCTGCAATCATACAAAAAAGTTATTTAACAAACAAACCTTATCTTTTGCTACAGTGGTGTCGATTCTAGCAGACCCAAACTAAAACTAAACTAAATTTGAAAGGTCTAAAAATGATGCTGTCTTTTATTAGTCTGTAGAGAGAAACAAAGACAACAACACTTTTAGACCTGTCAAATTTAGTTTAGTTTGGGTCAGCCAGAATCGACACCATTATTTTTAACTTTAAGTTCTAATTTTAAGACTTGTTGAACAAAAATTTGTTTAGTACAAAGGTACAGAGTTCCTGAGTTTAATAAAATGTTACAGTTAACTTTTTCTAACATAGGTTATATTTTTGTGATAGGTACTATATTTTTTATAGTACATTGTACATCTTTCTTTACCACTTAGGTATATTTTTGACTAATTAAACTTGTGCCATGATAATTATATTTTCTGTGTTTTATATTCCTATAATATTGGGTTTTTAACTATGAAATTGGCGTTTTGTATGGCGAATTTTATATACTAACATTATTGCATTATTTTAGGAACTATTTTTAATATTTTTTAAGCATTATTGAGAAGACAATAAGCTTAAAGAAGCTCTAATTTAATTTTCGAAAAATGTTATCTGTAAAATAAAATATAACAATTCTAATGATGAAATCGGACGACATTTAAAACAAACAATTTTCGAACCTTCAATTTCATATATCAAACTAAAAAAAACTTAATTTTATGCGTAAATTGCACTTAAGGTGCACTTTTGGGCCCTCAAGGTTTTTCTTTAAATCATAAGAAATTGTATAAAAAAAAATTATAACTTTGAAGTCAACTTTCAAATGCAAGACAAATGAAAAAAATAGGTTTAGAATTATAGAAATTATGATCTCATTAACCTATAAGAAAATTTCGGCAATTTCATAGTTACAGACCTATTACAAATATTACATGCAAATAAAAGTGGACAGCATACAATAATGCACAGTTGATAATCAAATGGACATAATAAAATTTTCAGATCTAAATCATAATACTAACAGTTGTTTAAAGAAATAATCAAAAGATACAAACAAAAAAGTAACCTACAGTATTCAATATTATTTCTCAATCCAATTCTTGAACATCACTAGGTTTTTGTATACCAAATTTTTAATTCAAATAAGATTCTTTGTAAACTGTTGTCTTGTTAAAATTTGAATTTTCACTTTGAAAAGAAAAACTTGCGATTTTGAGTTGTTTGGGAGATATTTTATCACCCAGTTAAAAATACAGAATTGGGCTCCTTGGGAATTACGAGCTTTTTTTAAAATGCGGCGAATTTGGAAATAACAAAAATAAATTCGCCGTTTCATACACTTTTCAATGTGAAAGCTAAAATCAAAATTGATGGTCAGGCAAACATGAACGAAATAGTACCTCACCACAGATTAGATAGTCCTAAACCTTAAATGGCACTAAAAAAGCATGTGGTTATAAATCCAGATTTTCATTGGTCAGTCAATCACTCCAACCAATAAGATTTTTTTATTGGAAAAAGTTATTTACAAGAAAATATTCATACCAAAGTAGTACTAATAACAACTTAAATAAAATCGGAAAATACAAAAAAAACTTTACATGTAACAGCTAACTATTATTTACAACTGCAAAAAATTATTGCTATTTCACAAACATAAATATCACTGGAATTTTCTTATTTAATGTATGAGATCTATCGGTATGATAGAATATTGCTTAAAAGTCTTGCGTATGCACTTGGAAAAATTTTAGGATGTAAAATTGACATTAGAAAGATACGTCAAGGAAAAACTGTATCGAAAAACTGGCAAAGTTTTCTGTATTCAATGTTGATTAGAATGCTAATTGCACTCTGTGAACAATCGATATGGATATTGCGCAGGCAAATTATACAATTCGCCGCTTCGAATTACTCGGCATTTTACAAAACGACGCGTAATTCATTTCTAGCGCTCGCCGGCCGCTTTCGCGGCACGCTCGCTTCGCTCGCTCAGCTCGTGCCTTGTGGTCGCAAGATAAATCTAAAATGCCCAGTAGTGATCTAAACCCGTTTATAATCTGCTAATGCCGTTTTTCAATTTTCCGAACGTATACAATTTCCCTACGACAGATAGATTTCATGTAAATTTTTCATAATGAACACCCAAGCTTCTAAAATAGTAGTGTCAAATTATCAAAGGCAGTCTTACTGGACATCTGATCGGCAATTTGAATTTTGTATTTGTAATCGTAGAAAAATATTAATTTTCTTATTTTATAATTATTTACCGATTTATTATTAAGGGGTTCTCATAAGCAAAGTGGCGCCCACACCAGTAAAAATATTACTCGCTGAATACACGATTTATTGAAAATCAGACAGATTGAAGTAAATGTATCGTAGTTTATTAAGAATCTATTTACTATGTAAAATAGATAAACATAAAATTTTTATTTCATTTGACATATTATTATTTTTATATTGCAATCCATTTTTGACATCATTGTTTATTTATTTCTTTTTAATTATTGTTACATTTTTAACGATCATATTTATACTCGGACATTTGGACAATCTATGTTAATGTGAATTTGATAATGTGAAATAAATAAATCTATTAATATATAACTTTTTGACAAATTGTGTACTCGGCGAGTTATATTATTTTTAATGATGGGGGCGCCATTTAGCTAAGGAGAACCCCTTAAAGTAAATTTAAACAAACTGTCACATCATTTTGCAATCGGCCGGCTTAGCACGCTGCAGTTGTCAGTTTATCTAGGCTCATAGATTAAAGACTTTAAGCATGGTCACGTTTTTTTTGACATCCGAGCAGTGCGACACATTTTGAAAGACAAGGACGGCTACATGTATCAGTGTATAAAGCTATCTCTGTCTAAAATATCAAAAACGTAATTTGTGGATTTGGTAAACATTCTCCTCCACTGACTTCTTCGCGCTTGGAGGTGATAGATTAGATGACATAATTCCTCAAATAAAGTGACATTTCTCCGAGACATATTTTCTCTCGGGCAGCGTGCTAAGCGGGCAGATTGCGACAACCAGATTTTAAAAAATCGTCTACTTGTCCTTATTGAACTCTGTACACGCGAGCCCCGTACAGTCCATGGCACTAAATGTACATTCACCTTCGAATATGCAGCCGCTGTGCTGAATTATGTGTCTAGCCGCGAATATACCGCCTCGACAGCACAGGGGGTACGATTTGCCCAGGATCAACTGAAACATTAAATATTAAGGTCACATGATAAGGTCGAGTCGTATCAGGAGGTGAAGGAACTGGCGGAAACAAGGAAACATTGGCGATTACTCCACCGACAAGAGCACTCTAAGAGCTCTTAAGTTTAAAGAAGAAGAAGACATGATATGCAGGGTTTGCCTTGTCATCATCATAACATCCCATCAAATGTCCACTAAAGGACAGGGAGCTCCCTCCAGAATTCTAGCTTTTGCTGGAAAAATGTGGAGGGGAAGTACCATAGTCACCTCGCTTGTTAGCGTTACGGCTGGCACCATGGATATAGGTGACCGCAGTAAGTAAGATGGTATGATACACAGGAGGATACTGTTGCCCATCCTCCAGTATATAACCCTTAGTCGCCTCTTACGACACCCACCGCACCACACGGGGCCTTGTATAAACTTTTTTTTATGCACGCAAGATGGAATAGAGCGTTAGCTTATCCTTCAACGAATAAAATTGAATTGAATTGTTAGGCTCTGACGGTTATTTTCTGCGCATGGGTGACAGTGACAGGCGGAGAGCCAATGAAAGATTCCCTCGTCTGCCCCCACCTGCCGCGCTCACCCCCGCGACTCACTTTTTGACTTCTGCACATTAACAGTCATAGCAAGAGTTATTTTGTACGAGGGTGGAGGGGGGAGGGGGGTTAGTGGACGTGACTGGAAACTTGTCACACTGTTGTACCTACCTACATACTTTAATGTCTCGGTCCCACACGCATGTTTTGTCATTTGCTTGAAAAAGAAAGATGCTAAATTGAAGCTAAGACCTTAACTGACTTGTCAACTATCTCCTCCAGGTTAAGTTTATTTACAGGAACACGTTCGAATTTTAGTTCCTTCCACGAATATAACCCTCTCAACCCCACAAGCGTGTAGTAAAATTTGCTAGAAAGAGATAGATGACCATACCTGACCTAAGAATCCACCGACGAACGCATCACCGGCACCGTTGGTATCAACCATCTCCTCTGGGTTGAGTTTCTTCACAGGAATACGTTCAACTTTAGTTCCTTCCACTAATATAATCGGGTCTGGTCCCTGTAAAATCAAAAAATACTCTTTAAAAAAAAATCTTTATTTATTTAAACATGCGAACTTAGAAATTACTATGCAGGTGTCTCCAAGTAAGCTTAGCGCCTGTGTTTGGAGGCACCGCTCTTCTATAACTAAGAATTTTAATCTACTTTGTAAAATATAAGTTTAAAGGCATATGAAGATCACGTAGCAACTTCTTCATCTTAACATCCCATGAAAACGTCCACTACAGGACAGGGAGCTCCCTCCAGAATTCTAGCTTTTGCTGGAAAAATGTGGAGGGGAAGTATAGTCACCTCGCTTGTTAGCGTTACGGCTGGCACCATGGACCGCGGTTGTAGGTGACCGCAGTAACTAAGATGTAACATATAAAGGAGGATGCTGCTGCCCATCCTCCAGTTAACCCTTAGTCGCCTCTTACGACACCCACGGGTATGTATTGGTTGGTACTATTCTTTGCCGGCACCACACGGGACGTATCGACGTAATTATGTCAATTATGTGATCAGTGTGTGTGTAATGGAAAATGTACATTAGTACCTACTTTATATTTTTGTTCTGTAAGTGCGTGAGTGTTGTATGTGTGTGCATTAGCGTGTTTATGTGTGTGAGAGAGAGAGTGTATGTGCTAGTGTACTATGGCGAACAGGTATTTACAAGTAATAGTAAGGGTGATGAAGGACAAATTTCTATATGATTTGCTCATGTCTGCCTCTTTGACTGATGATAAGGAGCATCCTCTAGAAGATACAAAAAGTATTGGCGGATATGCACACCCCTGCGTTTTTGAGGAATTAAGTTTTAACTATTTTGAAATTAACAATGAAACGTACACCTGGCAGACTATGACTATCTGATTAAATACAATGTATAAAACCCCAGAAAAATGGTCTGCCACCGTAATAGCCCTGCGTCGTAAAGTTAAAGCGCTTCAAAATGCAAAAATTCACTACATCGTCCCGTGATAATGCAGAGCCCTGCATGTCTACCTCTTCGATTTTCTACATCTTCAGAAGTATTTTAAACAGGAGCCACAAAGGCAGATGAAAAAAACATTATTTAGTAACTTATTTTCATTCTTTTTGCTTTAACTCAAAAACGCAGCGACGCACAGAAAAACTTGTAGGGACCAAATCGATTCGTATTGAGTTGATCTTTCATCCGTATTAATATGAATCATGAGCAAATCATATACCCAAATTGCAGCCAGCACCCTAACTATAAGTGTAAGACAGTATGCATGTTTGATTTGATAGAAACATTATTTAATTGTTAGTTGCAAATAATATGAGGCTCAACATCAATCAAAGGTGTCCCAGAAATTAGTGTCAAAGGGAAACATGTTAATAAAATGAAACTGAAAAACTTTCTTAAAAAAACATTAGTCGAAAACAATGTCAAAAAACTAAAATTTTTGGACTTTCCGTGCTAATTGTTGGACATAGTTGGACATACAAGTAACAATTGTATGGACTAAAAACTATTTTGTTGTATTGTCGTTTTATGTCCCATGTTTCTATGGAAAAGTTGTTACACAATTTGGTACATCGTATATATTTCATTTTATTCCTTATTTTTTTTTACATTGTGGCGGAAATTAACATGTTACACTCAATTAACACATTCAAAAACCAGTCAAAAATATATCATATTAGAATAAAATTCACAGTTTAAAATGGGCAATTTCTTTTTCGTATTTCAACCCATGATTCTTAGGGAAATTTGTACAGTTTCGTTAACACTTAACTGAACGTGCTCTTAAAATTAAAGCATATCCTCAGCAACACGGTGAATAAGCTAAAGCAGTATGGAAACTTCTAACAAACGTCCAAAAATGACGCACTCACACATGCGCACACCGCTACAAGAAAATACTCAGTTTTCGCGCTAAAGTCAGTCATGGGTGCCGCGTCGTCGATTAAAACAGTCAGGGTTTTCATTCCATGTCAATTAATTATTGTCATACTTTTCTTATTTCAAAAATTCTGAGTAACAACCCTGACGCACTGAGCTGAGTGAGGCTGAGTTTCCATAGTGCTTAATATCTATTACATTTTTTTTATTCTTGTAAACATAATTTTACAGTTATCCAATACATTATATTTATCATCGTTTCACATACATTCTATATGACAGTTCTATTCAAATTAAATTAAATTTATACGATACTTACAGCACAACGCAAAAGGTATTATTCAACATGCTTGTTCACTGAAAGCCAATATAGCGGTTTCTAACCTTGTCCACGGATCTGTAAATAAGTCAACGTCTGGATTGGCGACCAGAAAGTTATTCAGTGTCATCAGGGCCCGGCAAAGAGGGGAGTAACTTCCTGCCACGGTGCGTGTTGAGGGAACGGCAAACAGACGTACTCTACGGTACCTTGTATGGTTTTCCGGCACAAATAGGCGACATACCTGATTGTGGAGCTCCGAAGAGTCCATACGCATACGGAGAACTTTGCATACAACCAGGATCTGACTGTAGAGTCGCCTCACCTCAAGGGAATTGAAACCTAAGGTTCCCTGCAGAAATTTTGTAGGGTGCATGTATGGGTAGTATCCAAATTTATGTTGATAAAGAAACCTCAGGAACCTTTTTTGCACCTTTTCTAGCAACAAGGTGTACGATTTTTCGTGTGGATTCCACACGCATGCACTAGTCTCTAGCTTAGATCTAACCAAAGCTGTATACAAAGTCCTAGTTATCTTAGGATCCGAGAAATCTCTGCAATTTCTTACCACAAAGCCCAGTCTTTTGAAGCATTCTGCAGCAAGTTGATTTATATGCTGATGGAATGTTAATCTGGGGTCAAACAACACACCCAGGTCTTTAAACAAAAGCATCCTTTCTAAAGTGGTGTTACCAAGGTAGTACTTTGCCATAATAACTTTTGAGGATCTTGAGAAACTCATTACTGCGCACTTTTGCAAATTAAGGCAAAGTTTGTTATCCTCACACCACTTACAAATACTGTCCAGGTCTTGCTGCATTTCGAGGCAATCTTCGCTCTTATTGACCACAGTGACAATTTTCAAATCGTCCGCGTATAACAACGCTTGCGAGGCGTTAAGACAGTCACTTAGATCGTTGACCATGATGGTAAACAATAGTGGTCCCAAGAGCGATCCCTGACTGACACCCGATCTAGTATGATATGGCTTGGAGTCATAACATCCCAATCGAACGAATTGTATCCGGTCATGCAGATAGTTTGCGAAAAGCCGCAGAAGTCTTGGTGTGAACCCCAGTTTACCAAGTTTGTTCAGTAAAACATCGTTGTCTACTTGATCAAAGGCTTTGCGGAAATCCAAGTACGCCACATCAACTTGACACTGCATCTCTAGCGCATTTAAGATTTTGTCCACAAGAGTTACTAGATTTGCGTTTGTGTATCGCTGAGGTAGGGCTGAATTTGTCTGTAAATCTTATTGTGCAGTACTCTTTCGTAGACCTTTGCGAAAGCAGATAGAACCGCAATAGGCCGGTAGTTCTCAGCGTGAGACTTGTCTCCAGATTTAGGGATCGGTGTAACACGCGACAGTTTCCATTTTGTTGGATAGATGCCAGTTTTAATTGACAGATTCAGGATATGGACAAGTGGTGTAACGAACTTGCTGGTAAATGCCTTTATAATATACGCTGGTACACCATCTGGGCCAACAGAACTACGCGGCTTCAGGTTGGTTATAGCATCCTCGACATCCCTAAGGGTAATATTAACTATGTCAACTACAATGTTACCATCTTGCCTGGCAGCCCGACTGGCATCGAGCTCAGGTATCTGTGGCAAAAAAACACCGCTAAAAAAATCGGAGAAAGCGTCTGCTGCATTTGTCCCTCTGCATTCCCGTCCATTATAACAGATATTAGGATCGAAACCACCTTTAGACCTCAGCGCTGCCATGTGCGACCAAAAACTACGAGGATCCATCACGAGGCTTCCCCGAATACGATCCTTGTAAGCGTTATACGCTTTTTAGTATTTATTTAGTATTGAGATCGTCCAAGATATCTTTGGTGTACCAGGAAGGGTATCTACGTGCTGGTTTGTTGGTACGCTTTTTCTTGGGGACACACTTATCAAATGAAGCATAGACGGTCGCATAAATATGATCTACCGCACTATTCACATCTGTTTCCTCCAGAACAACACTCCAGTCAATGGCGTCTAACTGTTGATAAAGAGCATCAAAGTTAGCCTTGTCAAAACTCCAGTCCGTCATAGGGTTGATATTGCAAGGCTCAAGAAATGACACTCTTTCTGGTCCCCGAAAACCAACGCTGATATCCAATGGAGGGTGATAGAGACGGTCAACCAAATTTTCTCCCAAATTCACACATACCTTTCGCACCTTCTGATTAACTACTACTATATCCAGTTTACTACCATGGTCATTAATAATTTCATTATGTTCCTTCAGATCACAAAAAATCATTAAATAACCCATGTAATTGTTTACATTAACACTTGCACTCTTGAGATTTGCATCACCAAGCACTATAACAGTACTACCCTTTGCAATTCTGGGAATATTTTCTTCAACCTTGTTGAACCACTTCATGTAGTCATCATCCTTGGATGTCGGTTTTAAGTAAATGACACAGACGTAGCACCGTTGTCCTTTGTAGGCGACTTCTGCCCAGAGATCTTCTCCATTCTGTGTTTCCAGATCAGGACAATGTCGTATCTTGAGGTCGGTTCTCGTGGCCAATAGAACGCCACCTCCACGACCGTTCCGGTCTCGCATTCCAACCAGTTGGGACCAGTTCTTCATCAAAATACTGATGCATCCAGATTGGTTTCGGTAATGGCTACTAAATCTACCTGTGTCAACGCTAGACTCTGGCGCCACACTGCCAGTTTTGTCTTATCTAAATAATAATATCATAATAAAAATGTGTGTGTGTGATTTCGTGTGTGTGTGTGTGTGCTTTTGTGTGTGTGTGTGTGTGTGTGTGATGTCGTGCGTGATGTTTAATTTAAGATCATTATCTTAGAACTTACAGATGTGTTTGGCCTGCTTGATGCAAGTTTTACATTCTTACGTGTCGAGAAAGTCCGGTGTGAGCTGAGTGAGGCTGATTTTCCATAGTGCTTTAGCTTATACAACGTGTTAATGGAATAAGCGAAACCCTCATAAAACCCCAACTGATTTTTGTTAAATTAAATCCATTCCCGTAAAAAAATCCAAAAAAAAAACTTTTTTTTAGGTATTATTTTAAAGTTTTATCATTATTCTAGTTTCATCGTTATTCTAGTCCGCGCACGCCACGCCCACTTCCCTGCCCTCCTCACCGCTCATAAACCGCGCGGCGCCAGCCTCCAGCGCGCGTATCCACAGAAATATTTAGAATAGAAGCGGCAAAAATTTAAATAATAAAAAAAATTACCTCTATCAAAAACCCGTGAAATTGATTCTACTCTCGATTCTGAACAAACTATTTTCTCAGTTTCGCTTATTCCGTTAACACGTTGTATATTTACTCGTACTGTGACGATTCCGAGGCGATACCGATAAAACAAAAGAACGCCGCCGATAGAAGCGACACTATAACTAAGTAATAAATAAGTACTGTTTTTGCTCGTAATTCGATATCGGGCTCGGAACGCTAAAACGACTTATGTATCTTTAAATAATTTTTGTCTGTTTGTTTGGCAGTCAATCACTTACAACTAACAAACTATTGAGCCATTTTAAAGGAAGTTTCAAAACGGTTCAGTAGGTGCAACTTGCAAGATTTGGTTACAGACAGACACCGCGACAGGTGACACTAAATAAAAGCTCTTAAAAAAGAAATTACCTACAGTGACTAGTGCATCACCCATCTACACGTAAAAAGACGTAGGTATTTGACAGACGTCAAGGAAAATTATTGAGCTCCACTACAGCTTAACATTTCGAGTTAAACAAAAATTCAAATTTAAAAACCCTCACCTGTGTACAGACCGCCACGCGGCTTCTATTCTTGTTCAGTTTAGGCATGGCGGCTAACTTTAAAGATATTTGTTCTAGGTCTTTCGTGTCCAAACCGAATTCCTTGCCAAATGATGTCATTTCCTGTAAATAAATATAAATAAATAAATATTGGGGGACATTTCACGCAAGGTCATCTGATCCCAAACTAGGCAAACCCTGTACTATGGGTATCAGAGACTGATATACATAATACAAGGTTATTTTTGGAGCCCTAGCTAAATTTTAGTTTGTTGTTCAGAACATGAAACTGAACAACTTTCCCAAAGAAACAAAGGTCGAAAAACAAGAAAGAATTTTGGTCGTCCCATACAAATTCCACTGTTGCTGGTGCAAGGTTTGTATGGGGGACCCAAATAAAAGACAAAATTCGTTTTTTGACCCATGTTTCTTTGAGAAAGTTGTTCAGGTTTGTTTTCTGAGTCACATACTAAAATTTGGCTAGGGGTCCAAAATAATCCTGTATAAATAGATAAATAACACCCAGACACAGAACAAACACTTGTGTTCATCAGACAAATGTTTGCCCTGGGCGGGGATAGAACCCGCGGCCCGCGGCGTGAGGCAGGCTCACTACCAACCACACTAACGGGCTTGTCTGCAAGCGATGTTTTATAAAATAACTAGCTGGTGCTCGCGACTTCGTCTGCGCAGGTTTATAAATTGTAGCCTATGTGTTATTCTGATGTTTAAGCTATATTATTGTAAAATTTCATTAAAATCCATCCAGTAGTTTTTACGTGAAAGAGTAACAAACATACATCTATAAATGTTTACAAACTTTCGCGTTTATAATATTAGTAGGATTAGTTATTTTAAAAAACATCGCTCGTCGTAGAATGTAAGGCGTCACACTCGGCTAAAATACTTTTCGCGCTTTAATAATAAGTACCTGGGCGACCGAGCTTTGCTCTGTATAATCTTAACCAAAGTCCATCAACAAATGGCGCAGTAGGGTTTTTGAAATGCGCTATTTTTAAAAAATGCACAAGAAAACAGAGAAAACGAATTTCCCCAGACATGAGCCCTAGATCTCTTTTTCACCCCCGAAGACCTCTACATGGGAAATATCATTGAAATCATAAGAACCGTTTTCGAGAAACCAAATACAAATATAGCTTGTTTAATAGGCTAGAATGATACAAATCTTTCTTTCATCACATTGCAATGACCAATATTATTACCTAGTTGTGGCGAGAGCTGGTGTCAACGTGTTAACGGAATAAGTGAAACTGAGAAAATAGTTTGTTCAGAATCGAGATCAAAATCAATTTCATGGGTTTTGGGTAGGGGTAAATTTTTGTTTTTTTATTATTAAAATTTTTGCCGCTTCTAAATATTTCTGTGGGTGAGGAGGGGAGGGAAGTGGGCGTGGCGTGCGCGGACGCGAGGCGGACGCGCCATGATACGAGGGCCAAACCGAAAAGATCGGGAATAGAATACTCAGGAATAAATTAGATTAAAACCTTTTTGGTTTATGACATGTAGTGTTATTTCAAACACAATTCCATTTTTGAATTTAAAAAAAAGTAAAAAAAAAAGAGTAGTAGCCATTTGAATTTGACAAGTCAGTGGGGAAAATGGAGCTTATACGCGGGAACATTTCCGTGCCATAATTTTTCACAACTTTCGTCGAGGTTTATCTCAAGAACAATGTCTCGCCGAGCTTGTTTCTGTTTATGAACTTGAAGCACCCAGTAAAACGACTATATATCGTTGGTATTCTGAGTTTCGTCGTGGACGTTCCTCTCTCACGACAGTTCCTTCTACTGGTCGACCAAAAACAGCGGTAACACAAGATAAGAAGCGGAGAAGATCTTTGGGCGTCTTTCATGTGGAAAGGTCATGTTTTTAATATCTGTGTTGTATATATCAATCCGCGTTCAACTGATCAGGATTATTTTAACTGGTTTTGTAAAGTAGAGAGTTTCATTCTTACCTTAAAAGGCACTGTTATTATAACTGGAGATATAAACTTAAACAGTGCATCCCTAAGTGTGCAACGTTATTATTGTTATTTTATGTCCTTTTGTGATCTACATGAAAGAAATGATATTTGTAATGTTCATGGTGGAAAGCTTGATATTATATTGACGAAGGAGTGTATTGATGCTGTAACGGTTTCGCAGGCATTCAATCAAGGATTAGTTAGTCCAGATTCTTATCATCCTCCTCTGGACGTAGAGTTAAATATTGCGACTGGACGGCGTGCAAATCTGATGCCTCCTAGTAACATCGACCCGGATAGGGACTGGAACTTTGCTAAGGCAAATTTCCCACTACTGTACCAAGCTATAGTTGATGCTGATTGGGGCCGCGTGCTTCTCTCTCAGGATGTCTGCCAGGCAACTGACATTTTCTATGACATTCTATATAGTTTATTTGACATTTTTGTACCTAAAAAGATCAGACGTGCTCTAGCGCCTAGCAAAGTGTATCCATCCTGGTTTACCTCGGACATAATTAGAGATATTGAGCGTAAGGTTGTTCTCCATTGTGAATGGAAAAAAACAAACTGCTCATTGGTATACTCTCGTTTTTCCTCACTCCGTGATGAGCTTAAGCTGCGTATAACTCAAGCGTACTCGAACTTCAATAGAAAAATCGAAAGTAATCTAAAAACCAACCCTAGGGCATTCTGGCAACATATTTCAAGCCTTCGTTCTTGTGGGGGTTTTGAACCTACAGTTACCTACAAAGGGGATTCCTATTCTGGTGAAGATGCTGCCACGGCATTTGCTGATTATTTTGCCAGTGTGTACTTGGAAGAAATCCCGCAGCTTGATTCAAACTCTACCAAGAAAAACGGTTTACCGGATGGGGGTTATATTAGCATTCCAAATTTACAAACTTCAGATGTGGAGCAAAGTATTCTGAAACTAAAGTCCACAAAATCAGCTGGCCCAGACAACCTGCCCACTTTTGTTTTGAAAGATTGCCGTAGTGTTTTTGCAAAACCACTCTGCCACATCATGAACTTAATCATTCAAACAGGGACTTTTCCTAAGCAGTGGAAATTATCTAGAGTGACGCCATTGCCCAAAACGAGTAGCAGGGACTCAGTAGAGAGCTATAGACCAATTGCAGTTCTTTCATCTCCTGCAAAGGTGTTTGAAAAAATAATGCATTGTGCAATTTATAAGCAACTTAATAATTTCATCTGCAATGAACAGCATGGATTCAGACCCGGCAGATCTGTCGACACTAACTTGATAATGCTGGTCGATTATATCTCGGATAGCATGGACCGCGGAAATCAGGTGGATGTGCTTTATTTTGATGTTCGTAAGGCATTTGATAGAGTAGACAATGATATTCTTCTGTCTAAACTAGACTCTATTGGATTTGCTCCGGGCCTCCTTAAGCTTTTTGCTGACTACATGCGGGATAGGCAGCAATACGTGAAGTACGGATGCTTCTCCTCACGGCCCTATTATACGCGCTCTGGTGTGAGTCAAGGTTCCACGCTTGGCCCATTGCTTTTCATATTGATGGTGAATGATCTGGCCAATGTGCTTACACATGCAAAATGCTTGCTCTATGCAGATGACCTCAAGCTATTCTATGAGATAACAAATGAAAGTGATTGTGAAGCTTTACAACGCGATGTCGATGCGGTGTGTAAATGGGCTGAAGACAATCGGTTGCAGTTCAATTTATCTAAATGCCATGTTATCTCCTTTGGCCGGATCAAGCACCCTCGTGCATACCAGTACAGGTCGGGGACGGATGTTATATCTCGTACATCTACCATAAAGGATCTTGGTGTCATTTTTGATGACCATTTGACGTTCAATAAGCATATATCTACCGTTGCTGAGGAGTCCTACAGGCGTCTCGGATTTGTACTGCGTAATGTGAGTGAGTTCCATGACAAAGAAGTTGTAATACTTCTGTACACTACCCTTGTCCGAAGTAAATTAGAGAGTAGTGCCTGTGTCTGGAACCCGCATGAATCTAAATACACCTTAATGCTCGAAAAAGTGCAAAAAGCTTTCTTGAGATTTCTCTACAAAAAGACTAAGGGCTACTATCCCTTTTTATACCCTACCAAGTTTCTATTGGGCACACTTGGTATGAATTCCCTGGAATACAGAAGAAACCAGGATGAAATCAGATTTGCGGTAAAGGTCCTTCGTGGAACTATTGATTCGTCTGATTTACATGAAAAGCTTTGTAGGTTGCATGTACCTTTCCGAAGCATTCAGCAGCGTCGAGACAATAGGAGCTACGACACGTTTGCGGTTCCACGATGTCGTACAGTTTTGCGCGTGCAGTCCCCTATTTGCCGTATGCTCAAAGCTCTCAATGCACTCCTGAATATTACTAATTGTGATATATTTGATGACGACATTGGAAAAATATTTAGAATATGTAATGACTTTTCTAATGAAAATTGTAAATAATGATTGACATGTAAATTTGTAATTAATGTTTGTTTGATGTTTTAATTTAAGTAGTTACTGTAACTGGGATGTAATCTCGTTGTAATTATGAATAAAAAATAATAATAATAATAATAATAATAACATCGATGCTGTGCGCCAATTAATAAAAGAAGATAGACATGTGACATACGAGCAGTTTCGGGCTTCTCTCAGCATTGGTATGACAGCGATTCAAACTATTTTACATGATGAACTGTGTGTCAAGAAGTTAGTTTCCCGCTGGGTGCCCCATCGTTTGACCGAGGAACAAAAGTCGGCTCGTGTTAATTGGTGTCGGTCTACTCTACAACGGTTCAATAGAGGGAGCTCAAATGCAGTTTACAATATCGTCTCTGGTGATGAATCGTGGATTTATTCATATGAGCCCGAAAGAAAACATCAATCGGCTGTTTGGGTCTTCGAAGGCGAGGTCAAGCCAACAAAAGTTGTCCGCTCTCGTAGCGTGTCGAAAAAAATGGTCGGTTCGTTTGTATCGAAAACTGGTCATGTGGCTACGATTCCTTTACAAGAACGCAGAAAGGTTACTGCTGATTGGTACACAATAGTTTGTTTGCCGGAAGTCATAAGAGAACTTCGTAAAATTAATCCGAATCGTCGCATCATTCTTCACCAGGATAATGCGAGCTCACATACCGCTCGAAAAACGATCGCGTTTTTAAATCAGAAAAACGTGGAGTTAATGGACCATCCACCGTATAGCCCTGACTTGAGCCCCAAGGATTATTTTACATTCCCAAGAATTAAAGATATGCTACGTGGTCAACGATTTCAAGGCCCAGAAGAGGCAGTCGAAGCTTACAAATCGGCCGTTTCGACTATATCCACTTCAGACTGGAATTACTGTTATAATAATTGGTTTGATAGAATGCAAAAGTGCATCGATTGTCACGGAGAATACTTCGAAAAACAATGAAAGTAAATATTGTTGTATTATTTTTGTACTTTTTTCTATTCCCGATCATTTCGGTGTGGCCCTCGTAGCTTAAAAATCTACTAGAACAACGATGAAACTTTGCATTTTAGTCTTATAATGTTCTGTTTGTAAATTTGAAAATCGGTTGTCTGTAAAGTCGGTTTACTGTTTGGTTTACTGACGATAGTTGAACGTGACAACGTCATAAGAAAATACTGATGGAATAGTTGCATTTTTCAAAAGAAGATTTTAATTTTATTTGTTTGATCGATATTTTGTATGGATATCACTGAACATTTATTTAATATCGAAAGAATCATTAACTTTATCGCCGCAATTATCGTTGCTACGAGTATAAACAATTGACACCACATTCACTTTTCACTGCACGAGAGACAGATGTCGAACGCTGCCGAACGCGGAGGCCGATTGTGCCTCTTTGTCGCTCGTTCCGCGCTCTCGCTTGCACTTCAAGCCTTAAATGGAACGTCTCAGAGCGAGATAACTCCGCATGAGTCATGTTTTTTCGTGCGTGCAGCCGGCTCCATCGAATTATAAGACGTTGTCACGTTCAAAAAAATCTTCAAAATAACAATATCTAGAAAATAACTATATTTCTGATATTTTTACGGGAATGAATTCATTTTAATAAAAATCAGTTGGTGTATATGAGGGTTTCGCTTATTCCATTATCAAGTTGTATACTAATTTACCCACAGAACAGAAAAAGGGGTTAGAAAGGCATCGTAGGGCGGGCACGCGCCACAGATGGTGGATGAAAGGTGGGGTGGGGTGAATTTGGCGACAACGGTTCTCATACAAACGGCGCGTTATCGCCCTTCTAACGTCTTTTTCTGTCCGATGAAGTAACCTATACTAAGTTACAGATCACCAGGCTCAAATCTCACCAGCTCATAAGTAACCTATACTAAGTTACAGATCACCAGGCTCAAATCTCACCAGCTCATAAGTAACCTATACTAAGTTACAGATCACCAGGCTCAAACCTCACCGGCTCATAAGTAACCTATACTAAGTTACAGATCACCAGGCTCAAACCTCACCGGCTCATAAGTAACCTATACTAAGTTACAGATCACCAGGGTCAAATCTCACCAGCTCATAAGTAACCTATACTAAGTTACAGATCACCAGGCTCAAACCTCACCGGCTCATAAGTAACCTATACTAAGTTACAGATCACCAGGCTCAAACCTCACCGGCTCATAAGTAACCTATACTAAGTTACAGATCACCAGGGTCAAATCTCACCAGCTCATAAGTAACCTATACTAAGTTACAGATCATCAGGCTCAAATCTCACCGGCTCATAAGTAACCTATACTAAGTTACCGATCACCAGGCTCAAATCTCACCAGCTCATAAGTAACCTATACTAAGTTACAGATCACCAGGCTCAAATCTCACCAGCTCATAAGTAACCTATACTAAGTTACAGATCACCAGGCTCAAATCTCACCAGCTCACATAAGTAACCTATACTAAGTTACAGATCACCAGGCTCAAATCTCACCAGCTCATAAGTAACCTATACTAAGTTACAGATCACCAGGCTCAAATCTCACCAGCTCACATAAGTAACCTATACTAAGTTACAGATCACCAGGCTCAAATCTCACCAGCTCATAAGTAACCTATACTAAGTTACCGATCACCAGGCTCAAATCTCACCACCTCATAAGTAACCTATACTAAGTTACAGATCACCAGGCTCAAATCTCACCAGCTCACATAAGTAACCTATACTAAGTTACAGATCATCAGGCTCAAATCTCACCAGCTCATAAGTAACCTATAATAAGTTACAGATCACCAGGCTCAAATCTCACCAGCTCATAAGTAACCTATACTAAGTTACAGATCACCAGGCTCAAATCTCACCAGCTCACATAAGTAACCTATACTAAGTTACAGATCATCAGGCTCAAATCTCACCAGCTCATTTCCGAAGACGAGGTCGGCGTAAGGCAGGATTTTCTCTAGGTCCTGTTTGTAGAACTGCATCACGAATGGCGCGCTCAGATTTAGTGCGAAGTACAAGTCGTTGGCTAAAGCGTGCTCTGCTAGTCGCAGGATGGATTCCGGAGATACAGCTATAAAGAAACCCTGGAAACAGAGGAGTTATTTGTTATGCAAGCTACGAATAAATAATAAGAAAGGAAATGTAACTGCGCTCAAAAAATTACCCAACGAAAGTCGTGTATTAGAAGAAGTCGTGTCACCGCGTCAATTACACAACTACCACTAGCTGACATTGCAGCACGCGCGCGAACCAATCCTTGCTCTCGTTTTGAATTTAAACCAATTGATTCGTATTCTGAATATACGTCCTTTTGGTTTCACGTAGGGCCACTTTTTGTGTGAAATTTGTTCTGAGTTAAAGTTCCTGACTTATTATTTATTCGTAGTATGCAAGGCAGCAAAATTTTTATTTGGCGCCAGGGCCTTGTATTGAAATTCAAGCAAGCGAAGGATACTAGGATTAATCCTTGAGCGAGTGGCTGGTCGCAGATAATTTTTACATTAAACAAGAGTTTATTTTTTACAGAATGTTCCTAATAAAAGCGAAACTGCAAAAACACATAATAAATAATATTTCAAATTATAATAATATCATAATAAAAATGTATGGGTGATCGTGTGTGTGTTGTGTGTGTGATTTCGTGCGTGATGTTTAATTTAAGATCATTATCTTAGAACTTACAGATGTGTAGATGAATTTGGCCTGCTTGATGCAAGTTTTACATTCTTCCGTGTCGAGGAAGTCCGGTGTGAATTTCTGCGCGGCGGCGAGGTTGGCGCACAAAGAACGATGCATCGGCGTGATGAGGACTGCGCAGGTGCCCGTCGGTACGCGGTCGTGGACTTGATAGTGGACTGCTACGCCGTCTCCTCTAAAACAACGTAAACTTGGGTTGTAGTTGTTAATTGCCACATGTATGAGTACGACGGGAAGCGCTCGTGGCCGCAACGTCGGCCGTGGTCAGAACCCGGATGGGTGACCACTCCGTAATGATAAAAGGGCCTCACTCAGTAAAAGTCGCAGCACGCAGGCTGGGACGCTGGTTTTTAGTGAATCCTGCTGAGTGAGGCACGCACGGACGACGACGGTGTGTATAAAATAAATAAATAGAAATACATAACCTAAACGTTGCAAGTGTGCCTGTAAAACAGTAGTCTATAAGAAAAACACAAAAGAATACAGAAGAATAATGAGTAGGTACGAGTACAGTCAACGATTGGTCAAGCTTGACACTCGCAGTGCGACTCTAACCCGTACATCCATTGAAATAAGAACGTTACAAAGTCTAATGTACCAAGCTTGATGTGCTCTTGACTGTACCTAAGTAATAACTATAGTAGATTTTACAACAAGTGCACAAAACGAACCATTTTTCCGAGATAGTAATGTCGATGATAAAATGGTTTTGTGGACGAGTTATAAACTCTGCTTTTCACTTTGATTGCGAGGAAATAAAACGTAAAAGTACTCTCTAAATGTAGCTGAAGAATGAGTTGTTCTGCTTTAGTGAAGAATATGTTGACGCCTGGGGGGGTGCAGCAGGCCCGCGCGCAGGGCGGACACCACCGCGATTACTTGCATGCCCTAGTGCACAAAATTCGACTTCCTGCAGCCTATATCCTGCACAAAGAAGCACTTTCAGAGCATGAGAAGTGAAAACTTATTTTTTGCCCCTGCGCTTTTTTTTGGTTCATTCTCCGTTCGACGTTTTAAATTTAAGTCTCTTGTCGCGTAAGAACATCAAAATAAAATAATTTAATTTGAATGAACACCGAAAACACTCATTACCGTAACATCTAATCACTTATTACTAAACAATGCATTTTGTAGAAGAGACATAATAATATCTACGCACGTAGTGTTGCGACCACGTACGGTCAACCGCTTGTCAGTAGAAACTTTTTCAACTCTATTACCACGCCATAAGGTCCAAAAGTGTTTCTACTGATGTGCGGCCGTGTTTACCGGTAGACGAAGCGTTAGCAGGCCCCCCACAAGGTGGACCGACGATCTGGTCAAGGTCGCGGGACGCGAGCAGCGCAGGACCGGTCGTCATGGAGATCTCTAGGGGAGGCCTATGTCCAGCAGTGGACGTCTTTCGGCCGATATGATGATGATGACGTAATAAATAACCCAACTTTGAATTGAGTGCACACCAAAAATCAATAAGGAAAAAGTGTTAAAACGAGTTTGAAACTCGACTCGTGAATATCGCCACTGCCACGCTTTCGCTCGTGTCTGAATCCGTAAAGGTGAGTAATCTAATCTGATCGGTTTTATAAACATTTTTGTATATTCAACATGTATTTTTTAAATTATTTTTTAAATTTTTAGGCACTTTACGATTTTGCAATTATTGCCCACCAAAGATTTTGGAAACTACGCCAGGGGGCGTTAGCGTTTTTCTTACGTCAATGTTGCCCACAGACTGCGCAGACTGCTCTAATTACAAAATGATGAAAATTATCAAAAATACGATCATTCGTGCGATATGGCAAGGTAGTCAAAGAAATTTGACCTCCGAGCGAAGCAAGGAGGTTTTTGTTCTGAGGTGTCAGTGGTCCAATTAAGCAAAATAAAATCAAAAACATCTTGAAAATGTATTATCGGCCTTTTTACCAGTAGGGGCAGTAGTATTGCCAGTAGGGCCGATTATTGAAAATGTATACGGGTATTACGAGTAAACTATAAATTACGAATTAAACAAAAATCATCAACACTATAAAGACGTTCTAATGATGTATTGACATGGCCGGGGTCCCATATAGACTTTAAGGTGGTTGCTGAGCAGAAGTGCTGCCACTTTGAGAAATAAATTTATTGCGTCATAAATACAAAACATTTAACAAGGATTGTTTGATTGGCGGCAATTTGGGGTAGTTCTATATTTTATTATCCATCACATCACACCTTAGCTTATCGTGAATAGCTTTATATTGTAAAACTGCCAAAAACGGCCACTTTTAGCACTTTACAAATAGTTATCTGATACTAGCTAGACAATAAGCAGAACTCATTTATAATTCTCAAAGCAACATATTCTTGA
Source organism: Athrips mouffetella (assembly GCA_947532105.1). NCBI lineage: Eukaryota > Metazoa > Arthropoda > Insecta > Lepidoptera > Gelechiidae > Athrips > Athrips mouffetella. The sequence continues at coordinate 1,962,749 of OX383976.1, read as the reverse complement.
ATATTTAAAAACTGATAATAACGAACAATCAACGACAGGTCAGGCTTGACACTCACATCGCGACTTTAGCCCGTACGTCTCTTGCCTGTACGAAACGAGAAGATCAAATGTTATCTTCATTTTATCACGGATCACCGACACAACTTATATCTCTTATGTTATATCGGTATCCACTATCTTTTTCCTGTTGGTAAGTAGGTATAGCTTTTATTATTATTAAATACATATTTTATGTAAAATACGTAATTTAACTACCTACTACTCGTACTATCAGTTACAGCAAGCTACACCAACAGCTTAACGTGCCTTCTAAAACACGAAAACGTTCTAGTAACTAGAGTCTAAGGGTTATAAACTTGAGGATGGGCAGCAGCATCCTCCTGTGTATCATACCATCTTACTTGTAGTACTGTAGCCCGTGGACATTTAAATTACGAAAAAGGTTAGCGTTTGTTTTTGTGAAATTGTCATAGATTTCACTATTTCACATACTACTCGTAATAGCGAGGTCTTAAAGATCGTAACCCGCCGTAACCATATAATTATAGTGACGAGTGATGTAGTCCGGCCATATTGACAATAATTTACATTTAAAAGTTACCGCTTCAAATTTATACATCTGTTAATAGACCCTCTGAACAAACAATATACCTATTTTAAGACTGTTTCTGTGGCCGGTTCAGAGTTTAAGACTCATTTGGTCTTAAATTTGTTTTTGGCAAATTTCCATAGTCTTACTATTACGTATGGTAATTCAATAAGCGAGGTGACTATGGTACTTCCCCTCCACACTTTTCCAGCAAAAGCTAGAATTCTGGAGGGAGCTCTCTGTCCTGTAGTGGACTTTTCATGGGATGTTACGAGTATGATGAATTCAACAAAGCTGTACAACATGACAATAACGAAACAATGCGGTAACCTACCAATGTATATAACTAACATATATGGAATTATAGTTTGGTCACTATATATGGTTACGGCGGGCTACGATCTTTAAGACTTCGCTTTTAGTATGTGAAATGGCGAAATCTATAACAATTTCACAAAGACAAACGGTAACCTTTTTCGTAATTTAAATGTCCAATGGACAAGGTTCTGGGTTCACCCAGGTCATACCCGGACACTACATACATCGAGCGCGAATTTGAAATTGGAAGGTCGCGTAGACGCATATTAAGGGGCCGATAAGAGCTGATTCACCTCCCTTTCTAAAAAGGGCAGAATCTGCGTGCTAGAACGGAGCAGATTCGCGCTGTTTTACTACAGCTACAGTACTATTACTGCGGTCACCTACAAACGCGGTTCATGCTGACAAGCGAGGTGACTTATGGTACTTCCCTTCCACATTTTTCTAGCAAAAGCTAGAATTCTGTAGGGAGCTCCCTGTCCTGTAGTGGACATTTCATGGGATGTTATGATGAACTAGAGTCTAGTTGGTGGTAACCGCGTTTAATACAAAAAACTAAAGCAGCGTAGCGACTATTATTAGCGGTGTTATCTTAAGTTCACACACGACTGTTAATAGTTACATCATTATTTGTTTTCGCTACACTACGCGTTAATGTGCACCTTTTGTTATCACTTCATCATATTATTTACTGGGTTATAATTTAATGACATATTATGTTTTTTTTTTATTGAAAACCATTGCGTTCACACGAGCAGCAAGGGATAGTAAGGGGCTCCATCCTGGCAGAGCCCTGCATGCCAGGACAAGGTTCTGAGTTCACCCAGGTCATACCCGGACACTACATACATCGAGCGCGAATTTGAAATTGGAAGGTCGCGTAGGCGCATATTAAGGGGCTGATAAGAGGTGATTCACCTCCCTTTCTAAAAAGGGCAGAATCTGCGTGCTAGAACGGAGCAGATTCGCGCTGTTTTACGTTTTTCGCTCATTTTTGCATTTTTCTCAAAATCTGTACCCATAATATTAATTATAAAATAGCTATATTATTATGCATAATGTATTGAATAATGTGTAAAAGTTTTGGCATCATAGATTAATGGGTACTTAAGAAAAACGGTTTAAAAGAAAAAAGCAGAGGTAACATTGGATTTTTTTTATGGCATATGAAATATATTTAATCGTGTTTCGGAGTTGGCCATATTCTTGGAAAGATGCTTAATTATCACATAATTTTTTTTCACGGCCATATATTCATCACTTTTCGTTGAAAACCTGCTTAAGTGAAGCGTATTTAGCTCTTATCAGCCCCTTAAAGATCTCCCATGACGACCTGAGCTGCGCTGCTCGCATCCAGCGGCTTCCCGCGACCTTGACCAGGTCATCGGTCCACCATGTGGCGCCTGCCCATAGTGCCCATGCTACGTCTTCCGGTACGTGGTCGCCAATCTAAAACTTTAAGCCCTATCGGCCACCGGTTCGTCTTGCGATGAGCCCTTAAGTTTAACGATTCTCAGGGCTATGTCGATTACTTTAGTATGATAAAACCTTACTTTTACCATATACATAAATCAGTTATTAAAACTGATTGACGTTATCAGTACTTTAAATATAGCTGTATCTTGTTATCACTATCGTAAGCCATGACATAACGAAAAGAAGATACTTGTAAGATTGACGGCTTTACTGATATCCTAATCATTACTAACTTAAGGGGCTGATAAGAGCTAAATACGCTTCACTTGCGCAGGTTTTCAACGAAAAGTGATGAATATATGGCCGTGAAAAAAAATTATGTGATATTTAAGTATCTTTCCAAGAATATGGCCGACACCGAAACACGATTAAATATATTTTGTATGCCATAAAAAAAATTCAAAGTTACCTATGCTTTTTGCTTTTAAACCGTTTCTCATAAGTACCCATTAATCTATGATGCCAAAACTTTTACACATTATTCAATACTTACATTATGCATAATAATATAGCTATTTGATAATTAGTATTATGGGTACAGATTTTGAGAAAAATGCAAAAATGAGCGAAAAACGTAAAACAGCGCGAATCCGCTCCGTTCTACGAGGCATTCTGCCCTTAGTTAGAAAGGGAGGTAATTCAGCTCTTATCAGCCCCTTAATACTGTAGTATAAATTCTATCTGACTGTTTTATTACGCGCTTTTATGGCTAAACCGATTTAAATCAGAAATATTTATAATTTCGAAGACCTATTATCGAAGCAAAACATGGCCTTGGTCATTATCTTTGGAAATAAAAAGGGGAAATTTAGGGCTACTCTTGTGTCCCGTGCGGTGCCGGCAAAGAATAGTAGCGACCCATCTCTACCCTTGGGTGTCGTAAGAGGCGACTAAGGGTTAATGAACCAGAGGATGTGCAGCAGCATCCTTCTGTGTATCGTATCATTATTACATTCTGCGGTCACCAACAACCGCGGTCCATGGTGCCAGCCGTAACGCTGATAAGTGTGGTGACTATGGTACTTCCCCTCCACATTGTTTCAGCAAAAGCTGGAATTTTGGGGAGAGTTCCCTGTCCTGTAGTGGACGTTTCATGGGATGTCATGATGACTTGTAAACTGGCTACCTTTGAAATGCGATCGTGAGTTTATTTGTCTTTCACGTCGTAAGTAAAGAAGCAAATAACATTAAATTCTGCCTCCATCAACTGCCATGGCAAGACTCCAAAGAGGGAAGACTTCGATTTGGATTTTCGTTTATTTAATAATTATTCTGTAAGGATCCTATAATAGTAATAAAATAAAACTGAAATGTCAGTTTTTTTTTTCAAACAAACTCGACCGGGACATCTCCATGCCTATAACTATTATTATGTATTCTATCTATGGTTTTTGGCTTTTTGGCGGGAACTCGACATGGGCGTTTGCCTGCTTAATTGAAATTTTGTTTTTTTGTGCATTTAGTGATTTAGTGGATAATAAAGATAGTGTGTTATGCAGTTAATTTACTACGGAGTGCGCAGCTGATGAAGATTTCAAGTGATCTCGTGTTTAAGCCCCGTTTGTGTTGTCCCAAAAAGTCACGAACATTTTCCTTCGTAAAGTTCACTATCGCTTTACGAGGGGAGCAAAAAGAAAGATAGTTAAATACATCAGACATGGCTGTATGGGCTTTGTACTCTTTGCCTTTCCGAAAGGAAGAATGAAACCAAAAAAAAAAAAATATCTATGGTTTTCTTGATAAAGACCAAAAAGTTTTTGAAAACTTTGCATGTGGTGCCTGGGAAATTGAATAACCTAAACAACCGGCCAAGTGCGTGTCGGGTCACGCACAGTGTAGGGTTCCATAGTTGCATTAGGAATCATTATTGTTAATAAAGTTTTGGTTTTTTTATAAACATTTTCCCTCCCTCCTTCCAGCGCCTAATTGCTATTTTTATTATTTTCAGTATTTTGACTGTTACTCGTTAACTTTTAAAGTCTACTTAGCAGTGATAGTTTTCCTTTTCAATCCATCCACTGTGAATTTTTTCACGTTTCTGATATTAACCGTTTAGCTGGCAGAGACTCATACATAACAATGTTTTTAACAGACCTATCTAACGACATCCCACACCATGGGGCAGACGAGTAAAACATTTTTCATCCCTAATTTTTTTTCAATTATTTATTTCAGCACTTTGGCGGCAGGTGGTGGGAGGCGTACAGCGCGTTCAGAACAAGTCTGTCTATGACGGTTATTTTTCGCGCAAGGGTGACAGGCGGAGAGCCAATGAACGATTCGCTCGCCCCCTGGGGAGCCGCGCTTACCCCCGCGACTCATTTTTTTACTTCTACGCATTAACGGTCTCAGACAGAGTTATTTTTTACGCAGTATACGAATCGTTAGTTGGCTCTCTGCCTGTCAATCATGCGCAGACAATATCCGTCAAAGCGAAACTTATCCTGCACACGCTATACCAGCCGAACCCGATTGTAGGATTAAGCTTGGAAATATTTAGACTATTTTATTACTTCATGGTTCACCTATTAATGACAAACAATGAAATGCAAAATACAATCCAAATATACCGTGTCTACAATTAGTATTCAAAGTATCTAGGCATAAAAATAATTCTTGGTTGGTATGGCTGTTTTGCATGGTGGTTTAGACATTGTAGATAACAAGTTTAATATAATTTTTTAGATTTATTAATTTACATTACCACACACACTTAAATTTTTTTTTGGGATTACAGTAAAAAAAGCCTGCTTTTCCAAATGTGGTTTAGTAATGTTTTGTTTTTTTAATATACAACGTGTTCATTTAATTGCGTGCCATAGCTTAGGGGGTGTTTCAGTAACAATAAAGGAACATGAAAAAATATTTTAAACATCCGAATATTTATTTAAAAATATTTCAAACACCGTATCTTCATTGCTAATGTGATTTGTGAGCGACAAACCTTATCAATTTTGTTTAACTTTGTAATTGTCTTAATTTTTATTTCGAAATTTTTTCCTACCTGCCCTAAATTAACTTGATAATATTTTTTGTTTACGTAGTGAAGATCTGTAATTGGCTAATGTACTGTTTATTGTATTGGTTTGTATTTTAAGTATTAATGCTGTAGATCTTAGTTAAATAAATAAATAAATAAATAAATAAATCCTACCAGAGGGCGATGACCTGCAGGGCAATGACCCGGAGCGCCGCGCTATCACCTTGTCCACTGATGCTGCCGCGACAGCACGGAGCTAAGGGCCATTGCTTACCATGTAGGTTCATATAATCATAGTCAGATTAAAAACCCCTTAGTCGCCTTTCACCACACCCACGGGACGGCACCCATTTCTTACTGCTCCTCCACCTATACTAACGAGGATTTGTGTGAGGCATCAGATAACACCATAACAGTAACATAATTTCGGGAGGTGAACATTTAGTTGATGTTTGATTAAAAAAAAAATTTATAAAAATTACTTACTCTGCTTTTTCTTTCAAAATCTGTGCATAGTCATCATTCCCCACGGCTCCAAAATATGTGGTTACCCTCGGCTTCTTCAGCATCCACTGGACAACTCGCATTGAGTTCTGAACACTCCCTCCAGCTATGAAATCTGTTTTGTATCTGTGTGGAAAAGAAAATAAATTAGAATTGCCTTTTAGGCCGCATACGTCTATGTTTTGTAAACATTTAAAGCAGCAGATAAAGTGAAGTTTTCGAGAATTTTATTTATTTATTTACCATTTACAGATTGTATACTTTAAACTAGTTTACAATCCACCTCTATGAGGCACACATGGCATTTTTTAACATTATTAAATTAAAATTATTAAAATTAAATTATTATAAAAATTACAATTAACCTCAAATCTCAACTGGATAGGTACCTTTTTTGAAATCAACTTGTAACAATACTTTTTAGTATTTTCATCCTAATTATTTTACTTGGTGCAAACTCACTTTTCCATAAGCTCTTTATAGAGCGGCATATGTTGTTCCTCTGCCATGATTGCGCCATTAGGATCTAGCCCATATTTCTCCAACAAATCACTTTCGACAGTCGCTGATATGTCCAGAAGTGGGTTACCAATGCCCAGTAGCATGCCTTCAGCACTGTCAAACAAAAAAAATTTGTATGAAATTGTATTTTTTTTTATTATTTAATGAATGAGTGCATAAATGAATTTAATATGAAGGTCACTAACAGATACCAGTATAAAAAAAAATATCCCTATGAATTGTACACACGGCTGCATTTCAGTCGAAACACTTTGACCCTGAGAGGGTCCCTGGTTTCGTGCTTCTGTAGTGCAATTTCTGACTCTTGCAATACAAGCCACTAAAAATAAAATAAACAAACAGCTTGTCTAGTTACTGCTGCCCATTATTTTCTAAATCAGCAATGTATGAAGTTCTAATTTCTAACTAAATATACAGTACAACTATTTTTATATTTTTTTTTAATACTAATAGCACAAATAGAATACACAAATTGGTTACAACATAGCCAATTACAGGTAATTCAACTGTAAATAATATGGCGTTACAGGAATATGAGAAGCCGGAGACTAAGAAGATTAACATAATGACTATAGGTTGACTATATCTAAAATACTGTATTATTAGATTTTATTACGAGCTTTTGTTAGCATGGTAGTTGTAGTACCTGAAATTTAAAAGTAAAATGCAGTTTATCAGTGTGCTAGGAAACATAACCAATTACTCATAATGGGAATGACAAACACAGATTAGCTACTCTGCTGTGTGCAACTTTATATGAAGGACGGCTCTTTCAATTAAACCTATTAAAATAAGCTCTGCGGGAGGAAGGAGGAAGTTAACTTCCTAAAATAAAAACAACAAAACTTACAGAAGTGCTTTGGACCCCATTATGTAACGTGTTTTGAATCACTCAAGAACCTAACAAAATATTATACCGCAAATTTGATACAGCTACTCTATTCCACGTATTTTACCGCGAATTATTTACACATGTTAGGCTGATAATGAAAACACAGTCGAAATCTCCAAACCGCATGCGAGAAATGCGAACGAAGCCGCTCTCCGCTCGCTCGTGGCTGCAAACCCCAGCTGCAAACCACAGATTAGATGCAGGGTTGCCAAATCCTATTTTTGTGATTTCCCCAAACTGACAATATTTTTTCCCCAAAATTATACGTTTTCGATACAAATTCCCCAAATTTTTTTTCATAGAAATAACAATAAAACTCACGATTTTAAGCATTTTTTCTTTAATTTATAAAATACAATAAGCTGCTAGCCACCCTAAACAGATGATTTATACAGACAGTTAGGTCGATTCCTGCGAATTAGCCGCTAATTTTGAGCTTGAAAGATGTTAGGTCTAACGAGTGTTGTTATCTCTTATTTGGCTTGTAGAGGAAAACAGAGACAGCAGCTCTTTTATAGGCTTAAAATTAGCGATTTCACAGCAATCGACCCTAGTTGGACTTCACCGGAAATTTATTTATTTATTTATTTATTTATCGATTAATTCTTTTTTAGATTCTAGCTGATGGGCTTATTTAGTAGGAATGGTCGTTTAATTATATTTTTTTGTTATGTGCTCTGAATGTAGTGCTACTAAGACGTTACCCCCAAATTTCCCCAACAGACAATTTTTTTCCCCCGGAAACCCAACGATTCCATTTCCCTAAACTTTCCCCAAGAATGAAATTTTTCCCCAGAATTGCGAAAATAATCCCCAACCTGGCAACCCTGCTTAGATGAGCGAGCTGTCAGGATGACAGTTGACATTGACATAACGTGACAGATGATAAATTAAGCACTAGGGTTTAAAAACCGATATTTTTCGTATAATTAATAGATATTTTTTTCTAATTTTCTCTATGGCAACCCCTGATAATTTTGCTGCCATCTGCTTTGTACAATAAACACTGCTTTGAATAGATTACCTCAATAGATGGCGCTATACTTTTAAACTTTATATTAATACGTCTTACCTAAATAAATAATTAATTATTATTTTGTTTAATAGCGTAGCGTCATGTCGTTTACTTTAATATTGCCGATATTTGAGCTCTTGATTCAAAACAGAAAATAAATCCCTTGCGTTCGTCCCAAAGTCCGTAATGACTTTCAAGGCGCAGAGGGCGCTACTGTCATACACTGTCATTGCGTTGCGTCATTCAACCATAGAGTTTTTTTTTTTTTTTGGTTTCATTCTTCCTTTCGGAAAGGCAAAGAGTACAAAGCCCATACAGCCATGTCTGATGTCTTTAATCTTTCTTTTTGCTCCCCTCGTAAAGCGATAGTGAACTTTACGAAGGAAAATGTTCGTGAGTTTTTGGGACAACACAAACGGGGCTTAAACACGAGATCACTTGAAATCTTCATCAGCTGCGCACTCCGTAGTAAATTTACTGCATAACACACTATCTTCATTATCCACTAAATCACTAAATGCACAAAAAAACTAAATTTCAATTAAGCAGGTAAACGCCCATGTCGAGTTCCCGCCAAAAAGCCTCAACCATAGAGTAACTTATATTTCAACTTCGAGTTTGAGTTCGAATTCCATTCTTGTCAGAATTTTTAATCTGTATTGTATAACCTACAACCGGTGGAGGATCAATCACGTTTTGCGATTCCCGGCGAGAATCTTCTAGAAATCGAGGTGAAGTTACTAATTTAGCGCTAAAATATCATACAAAATGTTGCGCTTGCCTCGCGTCGCCCGTCAAACCATCGCTTTGCACAAATCTCACCAGCTTTCAAGATTTTACGCTAAAGATGTGAGGTTCGGGGCTGATGTAAGAGCCCTCATGCTCCAAGGTGTGGACGTCCTGGCCGATGCCGTAGCAGTCACGATGGGTCCCAAAGGAAGAAATGTTATTTTAGAACAGTCATGGGGCTCACCAAAGATAACAAAAGATGGTGTGACAGTTGCCAAGGGTGTCGAACTGAAGGATAAATTCCAAAACATCGGCGCTAAACTCGTACAGAATGTCGCGAATAACACTAACGAGGAAGCAGGAGACGGCACGACTACCGCGACAGTTCTCGCCAGGGCGATCGCCAAAGAAGGCTTCGAAAAAATCTCCAAAGGCGCCAACCCCATTGAAATCCGCAGAGGAGTCATGCTGGCCGTAGACGCTGTCAAGGAGAAGCTCAAGACCATGTCAAAGCCAGTGACCACACCGGAGGAGATCGCTCAGGTAGCCACCATTTCGGCCAACGGTGACCAAGCCGTTGGACAACTGATCTCAGACGCTATGAAGCGCGTGGGCCGCGACGGCGTCATCACCGTCAAAGATGGCAAGACCCTCAACGATGAACTCGAGGTCATTGAAGGTATGAAATTCGACAGAGGTTATATTTCACCATATTTCATCAACTCATCAAAAGGAGCTAAAGTTGAGTTCCAGGATGCCCTGGTCCTGTTCTCTGAAAAGAAAATCAGCAACGTTCAGACAATCATCCCTGCTTTGGAGCTGGCCAACTCTCAAAGGAAACCATTGGTCATTGTAGCTGAGGATGTTGACGGTGAGGCTCTATCCACCCTAGTTGTTAACAGACTTAAGATCGGCCTACAAGTAGCAGCAGTTAAAGCACCTGGTTTTGGTGACAACCGCAAGGCCACCCTTAGCGACATGGCCATTGCTACTGGTGGAGTAGTCTTTGGAGACGACTCAAACCTCATCAAGCTGGAGGATGTACAGCTATCTGACCTCGGACAAGTGGGCGAAGTTGTTATCACAAAGGATGACACCTTGCTGCTGAAAGGAAAGGGTAAGAAGTCCGATATTGACCGAAGAGCAGAGCAGCTGCGTGACCAGATCCAGGAAACTACCTCTGAGTATGAGAAGGAAAAGTTGCAAGAACGACTAGCCAGGTTGGCGTCAGGAGTCGCAGTCCTCCGTGTCGGTGGTTCCAGTGAGGTTGAAGTCAATGAGAAGAAGGACCGTGTCAATGACGCTTTGAACGCGACTCGCGCTGCCGTCGAAGAGGGCATCGTCCCTGGAGGTGGATCAGCACTCCTCAGATGCATTCCAGTCCTTGAGGGACTCAAGGCGTCCAACTCGGACCAAGCCACTGGAGTCGAAATCGTAAAGAAAGCCCTTCGAATGCCGTGCATGACGATCGCTCGCAACGCTGGCATCGACGGATCTGTAGTCGTTGCTAAAGTTGAAGACCTTGGACCTGAGTTTGGCTATGATGCGCTTAACAACGAATACGTGAACATGATTGAAAAGGGTATCATTGACCCAACTAAAGTAGTCCGAACAGCGCTTACAGACGCGAGTGGAGTCGCCTCCCTTCTGACCACCGCGGAAGCCGTGATCTGCGACATGCCGTCATCAGAGAAGGAACCAAACCCCATGGCGGGCATGGGCGGTATGGGAGGCATGGGCGGCATGATGTAAAACATATTAAACACAAATAATGCATTTAAGGTGTAAAAAAGAACTTTTAAATAGTTTATATCACCTGTTGATAGGTATTGCAAGTAGTGAATAGTTATACAAATGGGGATGAATGATTATGTTATGATATGACTTATTCTTATATTATTTTGAGTCTGATTGTGTTACTGTAGACGGCCGTCATTAGATTTTTAGTTTTAAATGTTTGCTTGATTGTGGCGAGCATGGTGTTATTATTTTTAAATAAATGATAATGTTTTCTAATAACTTGTTTCCCTTTGCATCCCTTTCATAGAAACTTGTTTAACTAGAAGTGGGTAAACACGTTGCACATTAAGTACTTGAGTTGAGCATCAAGTTCACTCTCACTTTAAAGAAAGTGTAAGTTACAGTATGAGAGTAAAAATCTTTAATTGTATTTATGATAATGATGAGAACTTTCTGGAAAATAGGACCATTTACAATACAATATCATACCGTCCTATTACGTAACATAAGCTATGAATAAATACGAGTTCGCTAAACGCGCGAATACATATTACATTTAGTCGTTTACACGAGATTTCGTATTCTACTTCAAGATAAGCGTTATCAGAGTTCATCGCTCAACTAAATGTTAATGTATAGTAAGTACTTTACGGCCATCAACCGTACTTTATTCCTCTGATACTTATTAATAGTTGCTTGCAGTCCCATACTTTTAAGTAATCCGTGTGGTGCCTGCAAAGAATAGTACCAACACATCTCTACCCGTGGGTGTCGTAAGAGGGGACTAAGGGCTTATGAACTGGAGGATGGGTAGCTGCATCTTTCTGTTTTTTGTACGACTGTAACCATCTAACATACTGCGGTCGTCAGCCGCGCCGCAACGCTTACAAACGTGGTGACTTTGGTAAAGCGTTAGTTGGAGTTCTGTAGGGAGCTTCCTGTCCTGCAGTGAACGTCTCATAGGATTTTATGACGAACATGCTATTTAAAAACGTTAAAGAGTCGATGTGCTTTTTATAGTACTTCAGGGAATGAGGGCATCGCAAGATGTCATCCTATGTCATCGAGTACAACTATGTAGTGAGAGTGGTCGCCTATTATATCAACAATACGTTGGCCTGCCAATGCACAACCTGGCAGGACATACATAACATCAAGCCTCTTTCCCGTCGGGGTAGGCAGATACCACAGTCCTCCACCTGCTATGATCTTGACATACTTCCCTTGCTTCCTGTACTTTCATCAATCCTTTCATACATGCTCGTCGGTTTTTACATATTTTCCTTAATTCTATATTTATGTATCTTGCTTGCTATTTATCTAACTTTGTAGTAAGAGTGGTCAAATGCCAATGCGCAACCTGGCAGGTTCGGTACAGTAGAAGAGAAAAGTGGTTACGTCAAACAACTTTGTAGTAAGAGTGGTCAAATGCCAATGCGCAACCCGGCAGTTTCGGTACAGTTAAAGAGAAAAGTGGTTGAAACCTCTACGTTGTAACAGAAGGTACTATAATAGTAGATAAAAGTCCTATAGCCGCGGCTTGGAACCTCTACACTACCTAAATAAGTATTAAACAACAGGCCTGCCTTACATCCTCTTGGCAGTTTCGCTAGTCCTAAAGTACCGGATACACGGTCGCCAACAAGGTCCCGACGGCGACAGAGGTCACCTTGGTCCGTTCCGACCGTGTAGTTCGTGGTTTACAACCAATTCCCCATACAACTCGAATAGTTGCCGACCAAGGTGACCTCTGTCGGGACCCATGTTGCCGACCGTGTATCCATCCGGTACTTAACTCATTCGTGGTTTTTTTTTAGAGCGTTTGGTATATCTGGAGCGGTATCTGTCTCTGTCCGTGCACCCCGGACACTACATACATCGAGCGCGAATTTGAAATTGGAAGGTCGCTTAGGCCCGCATATTTAGTACAAAAGACCCTCGAAGAACAACACCAATCGCGCGGAGTTGCGGGGTAGCTTGCAAGGGGAGCGGACTATCGTAGTACTATTACTTTATTCTGTGGTAAGGAAGGCCTATGTGCGAGTTGAAAGGCCAGTTCAGTCAGATGCCATTTATCATCTTGAAAACACTTCTGTCCCGACATTGGTGTTTTGGCCTACAATTTGATCAATCTTCTCAGGACGCAGTGGCCGTTGGGAACTAGGAGCCCGGCCCCTTTACCCTCAATATATAAAACAGACAGTAGTGCCTTGAAAGGTAAACTTATTACTTTTAATACAGATTTAAAGTTTTTCTCTACTACTTACTTACTTTCGCTGGCTCAGGGACCCAAAGAGGATCTTGGCTTCCGACACCAAGTTTAAAGTTGTTTTTTTTTTTAGTTTTTCTCTGGCGACGAATATTCACATCATCTACTAACAGTACGTCAGTAGAAAAACTTAGAACTGTCATGATAAGGTATGCGCGGTTGAGAGCAGGTCAAGATTGACTCTTGGCATTGGCAGGTGCGCGATTTTTCACCAATGCGCAGCAAATACCTAAACGTCAGGATTGTAGTTATTTGCCGACCGTTAAACAAAGTCCGGTCCACTAAACTTGCTCTTGACTGTACTGTAACTATGAACTGCGTGTGAAAGATCCCACGCACATCATGACTAATTTAGTACCTAATAAACTAATAAGAAACGAAAGTATCAAGATAAAGCGATTTGTACTTTTCGTTCTTGTTGTTTATCTACGGTTTATTTCTTTATCAACCCGGATATTTTAAGAAGTGGTTATGCAAGGATTGATGAGCAATGAACGAAAGCATGTATGAAAGGATTGATGAAATGAATGAAAGCATGTATGAAAGGATTGATGAAAGTACAGGAAGCAAGGGAAGTATGTCAAGATCGTAGCAGGTGGAGGACTGTGGTCTCTGCCTACCCCAACGGGAAAGAGGCGTGATGTTATGTATGTATGTATGGTTATGCCCATGAAACTGAACATCTAAATACGTAAAATGATCAGTGCTTCAGCTGACAGCACACTTTGTATGAGAGGTCGAATATTTTTTTTCATATTTCGACCTATGTTCCTTGGGAAAAGGTGTTCATAGTGTTCATGGGTTGAAAATTTCCGGCGTGCAAATAACGCTGTAAGTATATAAATCAAGAATTTCAATCTCTTCCTTTGCCGGCATCTCGTAAGTAGACTGCGACAGGCTCAGTGAGTTCAATGCTCTGCAATAATTAATATTGGCTGAAAGCCAAATGTAAACCAAGTCAGTCAGTATACATACATTGATTTCATTTATTAAACATTTGTCCTATAATTAAAATGTAACAATACTATAGAATTTACAGAGAGGTACATTAAGTATAAACATAGATAGGTACGAAATATTACAAAAATATTTGATCTTCATCGGAATCTCCAGCACCGTACACAAACCGTCTTTTGACGACGTTTTCATCGGATATTGCACTATCTGTAGCAGTGGTGTTTTTACAAGGCGTCACAGGGTATCTGACCGGTCCTAGCCATCTCCTGCCCAGTCCATAGTTTCTTGGCAGAGGTACGTTACTGGCAGAACCACTCTTTACAGATTTGTTATCAAGACTTGTTAGGGAAGACTGAATGGATTTCAAAGAGGTCTTCTTAAGCAAATCGTTACTGCTATCTTCCAAGAAATCATCGGATATATTTACGCCTGAAGGAATGCTCAGACTTAAAGGCCTTCGTTTCGGTCGATAGTTCCCTAAACCTCGCCAAGTGTTGAACTTCTGGTTTCTCCTTTCAGGAGTACTTTCTTGGGAGGAATAATTTCCAATATCAGATTCTTCGTACACTGTGACTTCAGAGAAATATTTCTGCAAATTGCTTTTGTAGGGACTGTTCTGTCTGCTACTCTTATCTTTCATTCTGCTGATGACTTTTTCTTTCGTCAACTTTATAAGTGCGTAAATTGTTCGCAACGCTTCTTCATTCAACAATTCGTCGTCAGTAAGTTCTAAATCTAAGGCACTAGCGACACTGTCTCTTAAACTTTTCTTATTTACTAAATTGGAATTATTGGTAGCTTCTAATCTTCTAAAATCGTACTGAGTATCTAAAATGGAATGCTTACTAGCATTTTGTAAAACTATTAGCTCTACCTTCTGTGGAGCTGATTGCAACATCTCTAAGGCTCTTTCGTATTTCACGTTGAGTAAGGTTTGCCCATTGACAGATATAATTTGGTCTCCAGGCATGAGCTTCTTGCACAAGTCAGCAGGACTTCCTGAAGTGATTGATTTAATATAAACGTTCCCATCAGATCCTTCAGCAACTTGAAGCCCTAAGGCGTTCATTTCATCTCTTTCTAATAGAGCAGTCACGAATATTCTCTCTCCTTGAACACAGCCCATGTTATCCAGCTTGTCAAACAACGATGCGTTTAAAATAGATTCGTTGTTAGTTGCATTATAGTTAAATACTTCCGGATAAACTTTAGGAGATTCTAAAACAAAAGCTGTAGGGGGACTGGATAAACCTTGATTGTATTGTCTTTCTGGTAGCAACTTCATGCTATTTACATTGCAATGTTGTTTTAGCTCTGCGCCATGGTCATCTGAATCACTTTGTGTGGTGGCAAGGTCGCCATCTGATTTAAAGCAGCTTACAGGACTTCTTATTGGCGATGTGTATCTGCTGTCCAGAGCATATTTTGAACCACTGAATACTCTTGTGCCCATTTTGACTCCGTGTCTTCTGGGTATGCTACAACTTTCCGAAGAAGAAAGTCCATCGTTAGAAGAGTCGCCTGCTGAGTTAATTTGCGCATTTAATAAATTATCGTCATTAAACTGTGAGGACGACAAAATTTGGCGAAGTAATTCTTCTGTGTTGGGTTTTTCATTTTCCTTGTTTTGTGCCTTTTTATCGCCGAAAATATCCACCTTAAATCTTCTTCTAATGGGTCTTTTCGCTCGGATCGGATTTCGAACAGCTAAATTATAGCTGTCTTGATAGTTACTGCATTCAGACTTCTTTGGGCTTCCGTCAGCATTCACAGGGCAGTTCAGATCTTCAGATAAATAGTTAATGAAGTCATCCTTCGCATATAGTTTCAGGTACAATCGATGGTGCAAAGAAGCAAGCCAAAACGTAAAGTAGCTTTTATTTTCAACCATTTTCAGCTTGTATTTTACTCCGATTTTTGATAGCCCTGAGTAAGAATTCGGCATTATGTACATGCTCTTTCTGTTATAGTAGAATGTATGTATGTGATGCCAAGGCAAACTTTGCAGGACTATTCGGTTTGAGACATTACCAGAATCTTCAGAAACGTGATTGTTTCGCGAATAAATCGTGATTCCTCTTGGCCCAATAGATAACCAAACATCTCTGCAGAATCCATCTCTGGTCGCCCAAATAGCTGAATAGAAGTGCGCGCCGTAATCACGAAATGATTGAGCCAGTGTTATGTAATTAATTATCGCCTTTGTTCTATCCAGTCCTCTTCTCGATTCATGAGCTCTTTTCATACGAAGTTTAATATCTGCCATATCATTTGTGATTAGTGTTTCTGGTAAATAATGTTCAAGTAGGAAATAATCTGCTGTGCCATGTTCTCTATAAGAAAACTCCCCAAATTCGATGTGTAAAGCATACCCAGCCAGAAGTATGAGATTCTGTATTGTGGAGGTTAACTGCCCTTCCACAGTGGCCCTTCTCAGCTGTAAATACACTCGATACCTCCATTCACCGCCCTGAATGTTAGTCGCAATATTTTTAGGCAAGAAAAATTTTATTCTCAAGAATACAGTTACGGAAATATCTTCAACTGTTTTCTTTTTGCTTGTTTTATGCCAGCCATCTGGGACAACTTTTTTTATTTTATAATCATCTGGTAAAAAAACGAAGTCTCCACCAATTAATACTGCAATGCCGAGCATAAAATTATGTTCGTATTTTTCGCTCTGAACTAAGGCTTCAAACAGTACACCAGCCGTTATAGTATTGGGGTCACATAGTACTTCAACCCTTTGTCCATTTAGCAAGACAACAGTGATGACTCTTTTTTCAGCAAGAGCTGACAGGGTCAGATCCAGATCTTTGGCTGGTTGTGCAGCCCTTACAATGAACTCTGGTCCAATACAACCTTCTTTACCTCTGAACCCTGAGTCTGCTTTGTACAATCTTGAGGCTGCTCTTTGTACTGGTTTCCCTCTTCTAAAGTTGGCAGGAAGAGGCCCCTGTCTATTGATTCTGTGCTCGATAGTAGCCATTGACACAGCATTGGTTTGGATCTTGGGCTCTTCTAGTTGAGTACTGCAAGCAATTTCTAAAGTTGAGTGAGCATTGCTGAGACCACCCATTCTTGGGGTATTGAACAAGTTGAAGACAGGCTTTCTGTGGTGCCTTAGAATCCTACAGCTAGGGAATGGATCATGCTCATCTGGAGATTTAATGAGGCCTGTGAGACTCCTGGGCCGCATGCTAACCTTCAGATCTGTGTTCGTGCCTGCTTCCTGGGTTTTCGTTGGTCTTCTCTTGACTTGTTGTGGCTCAGATTCAATATCTTGGTAGTCCATGATGGGGCTGAGGCCTATGGATGCGGCAGAACAAGAGCTCCGCCCGGAATCTTCGTCACAATTGCGTGGCATTGTTGCAGTAACTGAAATAGATAAAAAAATTATTAAGTAGGCATTCTACAAACTTTGTGTAAATACTTCGGTATTTACCTACTAACATAAGCACTTTACTAGTAAATTTATATTAATGACGAATCAGTTCTGACCATGTTCTGACCCATCATAATAAGACGTAAGAATAGATGATTAAGCCTACATACTTATTACACATACCTACCTGTGACTAACATTTTTATGCAGCACAGACATTCGTGATCCTTAGGTACGTAATTGTGAAGATGAGAGAAACCAACACCACTTGCTAGGGCCACAGCTCGTCAAAATCACACAAACATGAATTAACCATAAAATGACCATTCTATTCTAATAGGCATGGAAGATCGTTGTTCATGCAAATCAGGGAAAGTAGGTACCACCAACCAACCACACTGTATGAATAATGGGAAAATTTTACTCATCTTTCACGTATGAGAAATCGGTATGTAAGGTGTTTGAAAACAAAAACGTAACTTAGCAAAACACTAGTTCATTGGAAGAACAAATTGAGCTTCAAATGTCAGAAACTTACGTTAATATCTGTAAACAATGCACCTTGTCTGCACCACTAAACGGTCACATATATAAATCACGTTTTTAAATTTTTCGTTCACATTTTATTAATTTCCTTTTACTTTCGTTATAAATCCATCTTGCACTCAAACCTATCAGCCAACCAACGAATATTTTTCACTATTTTACCTCCCCCACTATTCCCCTTACCCGCGGGTCCGCAGACCACCACAACAATCGACTCCCACGCATGGATGGATTCGTTTCATAGAATTAATAGCCTTACCGCCTGCAGCTTTACTCACCTTATTGTTTTTATGAAAACAAGGATGAGATCGCATTAGGTATCACCGAAAAGGAGAGAGATGAAATTGTTTTTCTATACGAACAAAAGTTACCTTGGCTTTCCTTATGGTTAGCTGAAGTACAGGAAATAAAACCTTTTCAATCAAACGTAAAAACATTTTTGTTTCATAATATTGTTTTACCGTTTCGTAGATGAAACGAACATGCCAATTAACAACTGTCAGTCAGAGTTGTCATTGCATGAGAATTCCCCAAAATGCGAGAAATTTCAAGCCGATTGGGGAATCTGTGGAGAAAGCGTCGATGCAGGAAATCAGGGATTTTAGGATTTTTCTTTCTAAAAATAGTAATGAACAACAGAAAGAAAACAGGCTACGTCGAAGTTAAAATCCTCTAGTAAAATTCTGAACAAGAAAGTTTGAAGAAATCAAAATCTTCTTAATTGATTTGCACTAGAAATGTTCTGATTATTTTAAACTGAAAGGCCAATAATTCGTTTGATCAAAAAGAAAATTATTCACCAAAAAAAACCGGTCAAGTGCGAGTCGGACTCGCGCGCCGAGGGTTCCGATATACCTATAGTATTTTTGGAAGCAATAAAGTCCATTTTCAGGACCGCAAAACTAAATTTGTTTGTAAAGGTTTTTTGCAGATTTCTGAAAAATTGTGCAACTTAGAAAGATCGTTTTATTTTTGCTGTAAAGTTTATATAAACTTCTGTCAACTGTAATTAATTCAGATTTTTCCTTACTCAAACTTCGGAGATAAGGGGGGGGGGGAATGGTATTTTTCTTGACATTTTTCATCATAACTTTAAAACTAAGAAATTTAAAAAAATACAAAAATATATTTTAAAATGTACAAGTAAAGCCCTTTCATATGATACCCCACTCGACCTAGTAGCGACAATTTGAAATTTGGCCCCCCCTATTTTGGCCCCCTTTATATTAATAATCATACTTTTTTCAAAATTTTTTCTTGTGCAATTAAGTTGGGCAACTATATTCTAAAACTATTCCAAATTTCAGGTTGATAGCATAAGTGGTTGCTGAGATATAGAGGTGTGACAGACAGACGGACAGACAGACAGACAGAGCGGCACCATAAGGGTTCCTTTTTTTTACCATTTTGGTATCGGAACCCTAAAAACTAAATTTTTTTGAATCTGTGGGGAATAAGTGGGAAATCCGCGAGTTAAAAAAAATAAGTTTTTTTTATGTTTATAGTGTTAAAAAGTTAACTAAACGATGACAAAAAATATTGAAAGCATCTTTCAAAAACTTCATATAAAACCTATGGAACATTTCTGTTTTGAAGTTCAATAAAGAGTAGCTCATTTGACTAGGTTGTAAACTCGCGGATTGGATCATAGTTTTTGGGGAATTTAAAACAGGCACTGGCAATGCTGCTGTCAGTGAAACGTTTGTCTTGCACGTTTATGGTGTCAATCAGCAAAAGCAGGAAACTCGGACGAAGGCAGGAAATATGTGTATCTCGTTCTAATGCATAAGTATACACTAAGAGGTATCTCTCTTTACATCTCTTATACGAGCCAAAACTGTGTATTTATAATATGAATAGAGCGATTTTGCGTTTATGTGTATTGTTTTATTTCCGCGAAAAATGGAAAATTAGTGGACATATCTTTACCGTTTTAAATATTTAGCAATGCCTTCGTTAATTCAATCGTATGAGCAACATTATTCAGTGCTCACAGCGGATATAACGGCTAAAATAGGTCGGCTGAGTGTAGCAATTGCAGGTGAGATATTTTATCAAAAAATTTATATTTACAATTTATTTGAATGTTTACTTCAGAAATGTTCGGTAGCTGAAGTTCGTAATTAATTTTACATGATCTTTTACAGAGGATGACCAAAATGTAGACGTAACCCAAATAATTAAGGAAATTCAAGCAAACTTTGAAGAGGCTAATGACTTGGTATGTTGTTTTTTTCTTATAAAATTAAGTAGTTCCTGTTTACATTACATATTATATTATCTTTCGTTTATGTATCTTGTGTAAAGATCGTCTATTCTCAGTAGTTCAATTGATTGTACTAATGAGAATTTTAAGTTTCAATAAATAATTCAATTTTACAACATCAGGATGGTGAAGCATTTTGATACTTATTGAGAAGATGTTCATAGAAATAAACTATCTTTGGGATGTGATAATTATATAATTATATTTATAATCATTTACTTATATATAAGTACTAGCCCATCGGCACGTTACAATGTCCCCAATTCGTTGGTCCGAAATCTGACGTTTAGGACCAACAAACGTCAGTCGTTGTCAGTCATATTGTCAACATTGGATGCAAATAAACTTACCAACAAAATTAAATGTTCTTAGTTGAAGAAACAATATAACTTATTATTATTATTGTTTTTGACTATAATCCAATTAATAAAGCTAAAAAACCAGGCCTAAATCACAAATAAATTGTAAAAAGTTTGTTTTGTTTTTTCCCGCCATATTATTTCCGTCCCGTGTATTTAGCACCGACCGAAGTACTACACAACGTAGTTCACGCGATTTTTCACAGATGGCGCTATTTTTTCTTGTATGGGAAAGTTTTGAACCGCTTGTTCCCAAGGCCCTATCTTGAATATATAAATCTATGTTTATAATGGTTTTTATCTGAAAATGTCTTTATTAACACTTTCTGTTTACAAAGTAGAAAATAAAAAAAAATCTACTATACACAGGATTTGAACCTGTATCTTCTCTTAACAGACTGAAGACACATTGATGTGGCACAATGTTTACATTGATCATTGTGTTTGAGGTTGCAGATTTTCTGTTGTTGAGCCTATTTGGTTAAGGTGTGTCTGGTACATATTGTACAAAATGTAGGTTGAAATTGTGTCTGTATATCTGTAGGTATAACTGTGATTTTCAAAATAATCACATTATTATTAAACCCCAAGCCAAAAGTTAGGACATAAACCTCAACAAATTTCTTGCAAAGTCATGGGTTGAATAACTAAAATCTCAAATTTAGCCAGGAATCCTGTATAGAAATACCATAATACAGTAACTGGTAACAGTTGATAACAACTGCCTGCCTGTTTAAAATAATAATAATTTCTTAACACCTTGGTAGCTTCATCCGACGACCCCTCCTCACTTGGCTAAGCCCCTGAGGTGGGGAATGTACCTCTAAAAAGAGAGTCTAAAGAAGAGATACGACAAATAATAATAATAAAAATGGGAATTTACCACACAGGGATTTAAGGGGGCGAAAAATCAATCTATCTGGGTCTTATGTCTGGGAAAATTAGTTTTCTCCGTGTTTTTTAAGCATTTCTTGAAAATAGCGTGTTTCAAAAGCAGCGCCTTCTGTTATTGGGTTTAGTTAAGATAATACCGAGCAAAGCTCTGTCACCCAGGTACACTCTGCAGCACGTCAGTAGAATCACTTTTGGACCTTATGGCATTGTAATAGAGTTGAGAAAGTTTCTACTGACAAGCGGTTGACCGTACTATACTTCTAATAGTGTTTGTATGTATCTGAAATGGTCTGTTGTTTGTTAGCTAGAGCAGCTGGAGCTAGAATGTTGCGGCGCGGGCGCAGGGTCGCGTGTGGAGGCCTACCGCGTGGAGCTCAAGCGAGTCAAAGAAGAGTACCGGAAAGTGCTTCATCCCAACTCTGCCACATGTGAGAATTATACATACATAACATCACGTCCTGTGTGGTGCCGGCAAAGAATAGTACCAACCCAAACATACCCGTGGGTGTCGTAAGAGGCGACTAAGGGTTATAAGCTGGAGGATGCGCAGCAGCGTCCTCCTGTGTATCATACCATCTTACCTACTGCGGTCACCAACAACTGCGGTCCATGGTTCCAGCTGTAACGCTAATAAGCGTGGTGACTATGGTACTTCCCCTCCACATTGTTTCAGGAAAAGCTGGAATTTCCCTGTCCTGTAGTGGACGTTTGATGGGATGTCATGATGATGATGAACATCACGCCTCTTTCTCGTTGGGGTAGGCATAGACCACAGTCCTCCACCTGCTACGATCTTGACATACTTCCATCACTTCCTGTACTTTCATCAACTCACACATACACGCTCGTTGGATTAGGTCACTTTTAAACTGGCCTTTATTTAGAACGCCCTGAATTTGGTCTTGGAACAATCGCCGAGGCCTTCCCCTTCCACAATTTCTATTCACTCTGATCTCTTTTGTCAATCTTCGTTCATTCATCCTCTTCACACAACCTAATTTCAGCATTCCTTTCTCAGTTTTAGTCACTACATTTTCGCCATAATTTCTAAGGCTTTCACTCAATTTCATACCAATAGTCTCCACAATGCTCTCATTTCTTTCACAAATTTAAAAAAGAAGTTTAAATATAAACCTCTTTTATATTATTGCTGAAACTTTATTTGTCATCCACACAGAAAGAGTAAGCAATAGGTTCAAGGGAGCTTTCTGCATCAGTGAAACTGGCAGTTAGCCTGGCCACAAACCACGATCACACACGAATTCAAGGACTAATTCGGCATACATTGCTGGGAGGCTTCGTTATGTTAATTGCAATATGCTTACTTCAACGAGCAATGTAAGCCGAATTAGTTTCTGAATCAGGGAAGGTGTGATCGTGGCTTTAGCCATTAATATTATTTTCAATACACTGACTCTGATTGAGGTCCAAGTGTCTCAACTCGCAACTATGGTACAGGGGCAGTGTATAACGTACGCACCCTTCTTTGCTCCGTGGTACGCACGCAGTCTATTTGAAAGTTGGCTCTTGCTGAGCACATAGCAGGAAGGTCGTAGTCATGCCATGATAATACTTACGGTGATCTGTGACGGCCAGCTTAGCCCCGAACGCAACTAGATGGAGCCACTGATGCAAATATAAGGTTTTATTTTTTCATGCAATAAGTACCAACTATATATGTGCAAGAAGTTGATTCGCGTAAATTTCATCGTGCAACTTCAACGCCTAACAACAATTTCGATAAGAAAAATATCTCCATATGTCCACTAAAGTCAATTACTCTCGTCAGTCCGTGTTTACATGAGTACGATCACTCGCACATGCACACAAAGCACAACAGTACAGTTTTGACCGCACGCCCACAATCTTAATATTGAACCAACAATTGCTAACAAAAATAGTACTTTCAGTACATTAACTGTATTTTTGTATTAATTAGCGAAAAATTTAACTAAAAATAGCAGTATTCGTTCGTTTTTCAACAGAATTGTATGTCCCGCGTAAGAATGCAAGTCATTTGAATTTTTGTATGGAAAACGGATCACCTTAAGGGCTGGGCGTAAGCTGAGCAGTACAGTACACAAGGTTTTAATGGAATAAGCGAAACCCTCATACACCCCAACTGATTTTAGTCACTGTTCTAGTTTCATAGTTGTTCAAGTCCGCGCACTCCGCGCACGCCACGTTCACTTCCCTCCCCTCCTCACCGCTCATTAACCGCGCGGCGCCCGGCCGCCAGCGCGCGTATCCACAGAAATGTTTAGAATAGAAGCGGCAAAAATTTAAGTAATAAAAAAAATACCCCTATCAAAAACCCGTGAAATTGATTCCACTCTCGATTCTGAACAAACTATTTTCTCAGTTTCGCTTATTCCGTTAACACGTTTTATATTTTACTGGGTAGGGCAGTTGATCGCGTCCTAAAGTCAGTTAAGTAGTTGGTCAATCAGTCGCATAGCATCGGGATTGAAGCGTTTTCGTCCCGTCCGTGACCGCACCCTTATAATTTAGAAAGTCGTGTCCGCGCCTCGTCGTCGTTGCCCTATCCTCGACGGTGAATTTATGACGGAGCATCACTTAAGAACGGCGTGACCGATTTAGCTGATTTTTTTTGTGTTCGTGAATTTAAGGACATTGTTAGTAGTGCCTTGCTGTAGTGGTTTCTTTCAGTTTCTTATACGCTGCCATAGCACGATCCGAAACGGTGTAGACTCGCTCTATTTGCATTGAATTCTGCATGACATTAAATAAGTATTTTGTAAAGAGTCTATATTGAATAAATGAATCTGAATCAGAATCTATAGAAATTTACAAAATCGGAAAAATTAAAAAGTGCTGAAAAAGTGAGTTTCCTCTTATTACAGACAATATGGAATCGGAAGAAGTTTACGATGACTGGGGCGGTGAGAATGAGCAGCACCAACGGTTGTTAGATAACACAGAGCGGCTCGAGCGGACCGGCAAGACTCTGACGGAAGGGTACAGAGTCGCGATCGAGACGGAGCAGATTGGAAACGCCGTTTTGCAAGACTTAGGGGTACAAAGAGAAACTATTCAGCGGTCGAGAGGACGGGTATGTATTATAGCCCGGCCAGACACTCGTCGAGTGGCGTGGGAAGCAGCGAGGGAAGGAGGCAGAGACGTAAGCCCGTGCATGGACGAATAATAACAAGACTGGCAATCCCCATACTAGAAAACGTACCCCTGAAAAGCATAAAACTCATTAAAACTAGATGGCGCTTTCAAATAACCTGAAAAGTAATTATGAACTACCGAGTTTTGTGCTAAAAAATCATTCAAAATTTCAACATAGTTTCAATATAAAGAAACGCTAACATTGAAATTTGGTATGTTTTTTAAGCGGAATACTCGATAAATCGTAATAACTTCTCAGGCTGTTTATTAGCGCCATCTAGTTTTATGCCTTTCCGGAATACGATTTCTATATTGACAGTCCTTCTTTATTATTCGTCCATGGCCCGCGTCACACAGAGGCTGTAGCGGAAACGTTCCGGGGCCGGTATTTTTTGTAAAGTATGAGTTCTTATGCACCCTGTCACATTGAAAAGCGGTCGCGGCGGGGTATTTTGTTCCCGCCAAACCGCCCCGGACCGCTTTCGCAATCATACCGCCTCTGTCTGATTGAGCTGTAGTGTGGCCGCGTTACTCGTCATGCCGCACGTATCGCTCCTCGTCATGCTCATCGATCCCTTGATTTTCGTTTTTTTTGGCGCGAGTCAAAGGACCGGCAATATGAGCGCGAGTAGCCAGCCACATACTCGCGCGTCTCTCGCGAGGACGATTTATAAAAATTAATAATTTACACTTATTTCGATAAATAAATGTCATACACCAACTCTTTTAGCAGGGCGTGTATTTCTATTTAAGAACTTCATATAATTAGCTTTACTTAAAAAGAAATAGCGCGCATCCTGCCACAGTTTAGACGTCCATCGTGTAGCAATGGCAAGTGACCTATCGAAACGCTAGTGACCAGAGGCGGCTCGTCCTAAAGAGCACTGGTGCAGTGCACTCCCTCTTTCACAAAACTCAAACTTAGGATGTATTACCTACCTAGTTAAGTTACATACGATTTAATACCTATTTTCATAACCCTATACGTTGTATACATTTAAAATAGCCTAAGAAATAATTGCGCAACAATTTACGTAGTCAAGTTGTACCAAGTGGAGCGCCAAGGATTGTGCTCCTATGAAAAAATATTCAGTACAATTCCTAATACAGAATTCAATGAGTGTGAAAGAGAAACATTAACACGCTCGAGCGCGTGAAACAAAAGATTTTATATGAGAAATTAGCCTCATCAGGAGCGCTGCTCAATGCAACGTTGCCAGGTCGCGATACGCATGCATTTCGGTGACAAGGCGCTGTTGCCGATCATACGTAAACAAACTTTTCGTATACAGCTTTCAGTTACTGTTCGCAATTTTGCTTGAAAATTTAGAATTAACTGTTTTTAAATAGTGTACGTGCCTAATTACTGTAAAAATTGACGAATACAGTGCCGTTTACATTAAAAAATGCGAAAAAGACTACAAATACGACTTGAACTCAATGAAAAGTGGCCGTCACGATCTGAAATCGCGCTAGTTCAAAAGTGTAGTACAAAAAAATTAACTTTTAATCTTGAAGAACAATATTTAAAAACACCTTGGATGTGAGGTTGTAAATAAATTGTTTTGTTTCCCGTGTCTAGTATTTGAAGCTGGCGCTGGCGCGCATAATATGTAACAATAAAATAAATAAAATAAAATAAAACAATAAAGCCATAAAAAATAGTTCATCAATAAATGGTAGGTAAGTCAATTTATTTATTTTATTTTTTTGTGCACACCCATAAAAAAATGTCACGAGCCGCCTCTGCTAGTGACTTATATACTCTTTGACCTAGTGCGGAGCGTCGCGATTACTCGCGTGAGTAGAGCAGTGTGTGGCTAGAAAGGGAATAATCGCGGCAGCGCGAGGGGCAGAGCGAGGAGCAGCGCGAGGAGCAGCGCGAGGAGCATAGTGTGGCGGCCCTATTACTTATTTAATTCATTTTAAGACTGCACCCCGCGCACACTAGCGCCCTCATCAGAATTTAATTAATTTCTTTGAATTGGACACCAAAATGAAAAATTTGAGAACGGTAAAGTGTTCTTTGTCAGGATAGCGTTATTTTAAACTATTACAATTAGCTTTATGTTATCTTGCTTATTCAAAATCCTTTGAACGGAACGCAGTGACCACCAATTTCCGTTTTATATACAAGATAACATAAGACTAATCCGCAAGTTTCCAACCTAGTCAATTGACCTACTCTTTATTGAACGTCAAATCAGAAATCTTCCATAGATTATGTATGAAGTTTTTGAACAATGATGTCATAATTCTTGCCATCGTTTAGTTACTTTTTAACACTAAATTAATTATTAAAATTAAAATTACTTGGTTTTCATAAATTTTAAATGATTCTTTCTTAGACGCAAACACGATTTCATTTTATTTTTGACCCCGGGAACTCGCGGATTTTTTGGTCTTCAATTTTTTATTTTTGTCTCCAATTCAAAGAAATTATACAGCGTGCAAAATAACTCTGTCTGTGACCGTTAATGCGCAGAAGTCAAAAAATGAGTCGCGGGGGCGAGCGAATCGTTCATTGGCTCTCCGCCTATCACCCATGCGCGGAAAATAACCGTCATAGACAGACTTGTTCTGAACCCGCTGTAATTAAATTCTGATGAGGGCGCTAGTGTGCGCGGAAAGCAGTCTTAAGTATTTTGAAGTCAAGCGAGTTTGGCAGACGTGTCTTCAGTAAAGATGGAGATAGTTGCTCATTCGAAAATCTTTCTCTTACAGTCAAATTAATATACCTTTATTTGAATGACAGCAGGGAAAACTATGCGTGAGAGCAGGTTGGATCGATACGTGTCTCTGTCGCTCCAATGTTTGTCGCATCGCTCCGTCCTGCTCTCACACTGCTATCATTATAATCAAGCTACATTACATCGACTGTAATATAATTTTGAAAGAACTTAAAACCTATTGTTTGAGAGTTTCGCGGCCACTAACACTAATATAAAAACAGACAAGAACGGGTAAGAACCCGTCAAACTGTTTTTATAATAACTTAAAACCTGCATTCTAAAAAATTGGAAGATCCTTGGAAGCACCGGTGTATCCTTCGGGATACAGTAAGTGCGAGCGGGCCGCGCTCGATATTATGCCTTATTGCGTAGACACTACGGTTTATTTTGGTGACATGTATGATGACTTACGACCTATTGTAAATTATTAATTCACTTTTAAAGATGAATTTTAACCTTCTGGCTCGGGAACTGGGCTCATGTTCCCATTTTTTCACTGTAACAAGGTTCCATGTTCAAGGTTCCAAGCTTCTCTTTCTTACTACATGGAACCCAATATGATTTGATGCCTATGTCGCAGGCAAATCGTATAATTCGCCGTTTACAAACGGTTGGCAAATTGTAAAGCGGCATCGGCAGATTGTAAACGGGTTTAGATCATTGGTTCACTTTAGATTGGTTAGGTTGAATTAGGTTATCTTGCGACCCCAACGCATGAGCCGAGCGAGCGAAGCGGGTGTGCCGCGGTAGCTGCCGGCGAGTGCCAGAAACGAATTACACACCGTTTTCTAGAATTTCGAGACATTGTTTAAAATTCCAAGGCATTATATGAAACTGCGAATTATACATTTTACCTGTGACACCAATACCATAGAGTAATATAATACTGGGCGCCAATACCATCGGCAGCCAAGAAATGTTTCTATTATTAAAACTATAGGACATTTGCGATGACAATGCGATGCTAGAGCTATAAACATACTTACTTAATCTAGATTGTATAACTTATGGTGCCTCTAACATATTAATTTGTCAACAAATTATTTGTAAACTTAAATAAATTGATTTGATTTGATATCTGCTCAGTTACATTAAGTGTAAAAAAAACCTGCAAATAGGCCTCCAAAATATGTCCTACAAGATACAGAAAAGTTATTGATCGTTTTAAAGTAAAATTAGCTATTATTACAACTAGCTATAATAAACTTTTACACCTTACATTTACACCTAAATAGATTTCGCATGTGATTATTTAAGTTAGTTTTTATAGTTTTGAGTTGGTTTATTTTGCCTGAATTCAAGTTCAGGTTTATGTATTTTTTTGCTCTTATAGCTGAAAAGTTTTTGGCTAAAAACCAAAAAGTCTACTGCGCGTTCATGGATTTGGAAAAGGCCTATGACCGAGTGGTGAGGAATGAATTGTGGTCAGCATTGTCTATGTATGGGGTAAACGGTCATCTGATTCAAGCACTGAAATCTCTCTATGAGGATTCCAGTGCTTGTGTCAGAATAAACGGGGCGTACACTGAATGGTTTAGCATCGAAAAAAGTGTTAGGCAGGGATGTGTAGCGTCACCTTGGCTGTTTAACCTGTTCATGGATAATTGTTTGATTGATCTGAAAGAGAGTATGTGTGGACTGAGAATGAATGAGTTACTCATCAAATGTCTTCTCTACGCTGATGACCAAGTTGTACTTGCGTCATCTGCTGACGAGTTGCAGGAAATGGTAACAATGATGAATGTGGCTTTGGACAGGAAAGGAATGAAAGTAAATGTAAGCAAGACGAAAGTAATGGTACTTGAAAGAGAAGAATGTATGACAGAGTGTACTATATTAATAGGTGGTGAACAAGTCGAACAAGTGAAGGAGTTTGTGTATCTGGGCTGAAAGTTTACGAGAGATGGAAAGTGTGAAAGTGATATTGAAAGAAGAGTGAATGCTGGAAACATGGTGAATGGTGCCCTGCACGCCTTTATGAGGAGTCAGAAGGTGTCTCACAAGGCTCGTTTGGCTGTTCATAGGGGTGTTTTGGTACCAACACTGATGTATGGCAGTGAAAGCTGGGTATGGCAGAAGAAGCATGAAAGTAGAATTAATGCAGTGGAAATGAGAGCGCTTAGGAGTATGATTGGTGTTAAATTGAGTGACAGGATTAGAAATAGTGTGATAAGAGAACGGTGTGGCGTAAAAGAAGACGTAGTGACCAAAATCGAGAAAGGGATGCTGAGATGGTTTGGTCATGTAGAGAGGATAAATGAACGAAGATTGACGAAACAGATCTACCAGGCGAGAGTGAATGGAAACGTTGGAAGGGGAAGGCCTAGGCGAAGGTACCAGGATCAAATTCAGGACGTTCTGAATAAAGGCCAGGTTAAAAGTACCCTAAACCGACGAGCATGTATGAAAGGATTGATGAAAGTACAGGAAGCAAGGGAAGTATGTCAAGATCGTAGCAGGTGGAGGACTGTGGTCTCTGCCTACCCCGACGGGAAAGAGGCGTGATGTTATGTATGTGTGTATGTTATTATAAGTTTAGTCCTAAGTCTTCATTGTTAAATGTCTTGAATAAATTATTTATTTATTATTTCCACAGCTCCGGGAGACAGATGAGCAATTGAACCGCTCGGGGCGGCTCATCAACTCGATGATGGTT
The DNA here is from genome assembly GCA_947532105.1 of Athrips mouffetella. Lineage (NCBI taxonomy): Eukaryota > Metazoa > Arthropoda > Insecta > Lepidoptera > Gelechiidae > Athrips > Athrips mouffetella. Next base: position 1,932,785 of record OX383976.1, on the reverse strand, counting down.
CGCGCGCTGCAGGACCGGTTCATCATCGGGATCGTGTTCGTAGTGCTCGGAGCGCTCACCTGCCTCGCAATCTATCTCTACCTCACTTAGTGGATCATTGACGACAATCTTTCGGGTGAATCTAAAGCCATCAGGGTTGCTATACTGCGTACAAAATAACTTTGTCCGTGACCGTTAATGAGCAGAAGTCAAAAAATGAGTCGCGGGGGTGAGCGCGGTCCCCCCAGGGGGCGAGCGAATCGTTCATTGGCTCTTCGCCTGTCACCCATGCGCGGAAATAACTGTCATGGACAAACTTGTTTTGAACGCGCTGTACACACATAAGCGGGTCGGCATTATCGGTTCGGTAGTATTTGTGGAACAACAAAGCCGACCCGATCGGCTAGCTCATTCACGTCCACACAACATTCGGTATTTGTGGAACGACAAAGCCGAGGCGTAGCCTGTCACGTTAGGCTTAATTCGACTTTTGAACATTCATGTGCATACATTCGATTTTACTGCCCGGCTTTGCCGATTAATGCCGTCCCGCTGTTGCTCGGCCTAGTGTATACGTGCGGCACAGCCGAGCGGCTTTTTCCCCGAACATTCATCTACATATATTCGATTTTACCGCCCGGCTGTGCCGATTGATGCCGGCCCGCTTACATTAGTAGCAAACCTCATTGACGACAATCTTTCGGGTAAATCTAAAACCAGCTACGCACCATCGTTTTGCACGTCTCGCCGAGGGATGCAGCAGTGTGAAAGGAAGAGAAAGATATACCTATGCTATACCACTTTATCTTTCTTTTCTATAGCTACGTGGAGTGCTTAGATAGTTTATCAAAAGGAATCGGTTAAACTTCAATCAAATGGCGGCAGTGATAATGGCCTAGTTCAAGAAGTCCCTGACTAAGGCCACCATCGTAAGAAGCCCGTTTTGGAATTTTATTAAGGCCAGGATCAGTGCGACGCGGACCTCCGACGCGGATGTCCGCATCAGACCGAAAAATATATGAAGCCTATACATTACGTTCAGTGCTATCCGCTCCGCAACGGACTGTATAGGTTTCATACATTTACGACATCCGCGTCGCACTGATCCAGGCCTAATACCAATACACAGCTGATCATAATACCTATTTCTTTTAAAACGTTTGACAGCTGTCAAAACGAACTAACTTACCATGGCCTTACTTTTATACTGAATTTACACAATCGCGCTCGCTATTCGCCACACGACGAACCAGTACACGTATAGCGTGCGCAGGCTAACTGTAGCTCTGACTGCAGACCTAGGAGTTCGCTAAGTCTGCCAGTTATTTTCTGCACACGGGTGACAGGAGGAGAGCCAATGAGCGATTCGCTCGCCTCCCCCCCCCCCTACCTGCCGCGCTCACCCCCGCGTCTCATTTTTTGAGGTCTACGCATTAACGGTCATAGCCCAACTTAGCCTGCGCTCACTCCCGAATAACCTTTCACCCACACCTACACCATCGCGCTCGCTATTCGCTGACCGCGAGGAGGCGAATAACGAGCGCACTGTTTACATGTGGTAGTTCGTGGCTCCCTTTGCCATTCGTCTCGTCATTCGCACGCATGTGTAAATTCTGCTTTAGTCTATTTTCTTTTTGTTTTATTTAGAACCTTAAAATTATAAATGCTAAGGTTCAAAATAAAACTAAAAGAAAATGGCTGATCTTCTTGAACTTTGACATTAAATTTTCAACAAAGCACCATTTTTGATGCAAATGTAAGTACTTTTTTAAAAAGCTTGCTATAAAGGAACTTGTTATTTATTACTGTATAATTTAAAATATCTTGAAATTGTATATTGATATTGACAGTGTTCAAGATGTTTGCCGAGTTAGCGTGTAACGGAAATGCAGGATAATATTAATGGGTGTGAATCTGCCTATGAAACTGAACAACTTTCCCCAAGAGACATAGGTCATAAAACAAAATCAATTTATGACTCTCATAGAAACTGAATCAGCTGATAGCGCATTTTGTATGGGATGCCAAATTTGGTTTTTCGTATTTCGACCTATGTTCCTTGGGAGGAGTTGTTCAGTTATTATCACACTTTTCAGTTACACGTTGTATACCACAGATGAAATAAAAGTTTTATAAGTTCTTGAAATTAAAAAAAATCCTTTTTGACTATATGCCGATTAACATTACTGTTCCTAGTACACTGTTTTTCAGGTATCTGCTTGTATTTTACACGCATTTTGTTTTATAGTTTCAAGTAATTATGTGAGACTGCGTTAATGTATTATATTTATAACCATACTAGTTAGTGTCATTTTAGTTAGGAAAATATATTATATCATGTAAGATCTAGTATGTATTATGTGACAAATGTAAAAATGTTTAAGGAGAAAATTAATATAGGTTCTAAAAAGGTTTTTCTATTCTTCCGAATGTCGGCGCTTTCACCTTGTTCAGCCAGTTAATCTAAGATATGAGGTTGCATTACATGCACATTTAGAGAAATTATTTACCGACTTCAAAAAAGGAGGAGGTTCTGTGTTCCACTGTATGTATGTATTTTTTTTATGTATGTTCACCGATTGCTCCGTCAGTTGTGAAACGATTTGCAAATTTTTTTTTAAGTAGTGATATCCAGGCTATTTGAAGCTGTAAATAATTAAATCCGGCAATTTTGTAAAATCACTTTTTTTTTAAGTACCAGTGTAAGCTGATCTGTGCTACTTGGTAAATATTATGCAAGTTGAGTTCCCCTTATACTGGTTTTAAGAATATTAACGTTACGTCGGGGATAACTGTGGTTCTCGTCTTGTCTCAGTAGTTCGGTTGTCAACATCAACCGGAGTACTGAGACTCGTTCAGTAGTTCGGTTAGGAATATCGGATTTAAAAAATTTCGTATGTCGACCATGAGAAAAGTTATTCAATTTCACGGGTATACGGGGTTTTTATACCCTTTATATTACACGTTGTACAGTCAAGAGCACGTCAATCTTGAATCTTGATATATTGGACTCTTTACAGTTCTTATTTCAATAGATGTACGGGCTAGAGTCGCACTGCGAAGTCTGCGAGTGTCAACCTTGACCTCTCGTTGGCTGTACATAGTTAAAAAAAACCGGCCGGGTGATATACTAGGTGCTTTTGCCCTTTAATTTTAAAACTTGTTTATGTATAATGGGAAAAATTAAAGATATCGTTGAGATCTTAATTTCGGTTGACAGCTGTCAAATTGTAAACCGCTATAACTTGGAAACTACTGACCCTAGACTACTCGTGTGCTGGGACAAATGATAGATCTCGTCGAGATCTTCATTTCGGTTGACAGCTGTCAAAATTAAAACCGCTATAACTCGGAAACTACAGATCCTAGACTGCTCGCGTGAAAATATCATTCCCCCTTATCTCCGAAGTTTGCAAATGGAAAAATCTGAATTAATTATTGTCTATAAAAGTTTATGTAAATATCACAGTAAAAATAAAACGATGTTTTTAAGTTGCACAGTTTTTTAGAAATCTGCAAAAAACCTTTACAAACAAATTTAGTTTTGCGGTCCTAAAAATGGACTCTATTGCTTGGATATAATGGATATATCAGAACTCTCAGCGCGCAAGTCCGACTCGCACTTGACCGGTTTTTTAAAGATAAATAGCCTCATCAGCTTTTTTTTCGTGAAGATACGTACGGCAGCAAGTACGTAGAAACAAAACCAGTATAAGCTGAACCAGCGCTACGCTACAAACGCCTGAAACCAGAGACCCGCTCAAGGTCGAAGTGTTTCCACCGACGTACGGCCTAAACTTAATTCACAATCATATTTTTACGTAACATCTCTAACCGAACTACTGAGCCTTTTTTAGTATCAGTAGTCCGGTTGATGTTGACAACCGAACTACTGAGACAAAAAAAGTCTCAGTAGTTCGGTCCCGGACAAAACCACCGAACTACTGAGACTAAAAGACTTTTAGACGACTAAAAGACTTTTAGACGGTGGTTCTAAATTTTTGAATGTTTTTACTGGTAACTTAATAAATGCATTTAATGCAACCTTTTGGAGATTGACTGTACTATGTTTAGAAGAGACGAATTCGCCGCGAATCAAATCGTGCGAATTCATACTCACGTTGGCGCGAGCCTACTACAAAATTACAAAGACAAAATGCTACTTATAAAAGAAAAGAAGAGTAAGTGTCCGAACCTAACATCATGGGCGAAACCAAGGCTTCGCTGGCTCGGCGACGTGGAGAGAATGGGAGAGGATCGGGCCGGCAAAAGAGATTACGTGGGACGACCGAGCGGAAAGCGACCAGTCGGTCGTCTCAGGTACAGATGGGGTTATTCGAAACATGCAAATTCAAAACTTCGATTATTAACAATAGAGTAGGATATTGGTTGGATGCTAATCACTGCCAATTTGACAATTTAACCAACCAATATTCCACTCTATTGTTAATGAACTAAGTTATGAATTCGACTGTATCGAAGTAGCATGGTATTGATATATCGAAAATCGCCACCCTGGATGCCCTTAAAGAGACGATTGGCAAGAAGCGGTACAGAACAGTCAAGAATGGAGAACTCTCGTGTCGGAGAACTATACAACGTGTTAACAGAATAAGCGAAACTGAGAAAATAGTTTGTTCAGAATCGAGAGTAGAATCAATTCACGGGTTTTTGATAGGGGTAATTCTTTTTAATTTTTATTATTTAAATTTTTGCCGCTTCTATTCTAAATATTTTTATGGATACGCGCACTGGCGCATGGCGCCGGCGGAGGGAAGTGGGCGTGGCGTGCGCGAAGTGCGCGGACTAGAATAACGATGAAACTAGAACAATGATGAAACTTTAAAATAACAATATCTAGATAAAAAAAAACTTTTTATAAGATTTTTTTACGGGAATGGATTTATTTTAGTAAAAATCAGTTGGGGTGTATGATAGTTTCGCTTATTCCATTAACACGTTGGAGTCGCTGAGCCAGCATAGTAAGTAGTAAAGAAAATAAAAATAATTTACTCAGAAAAAAAAAATATATTTTTTTTTAATTTCCTAAAATCTTTAGGTATACCACACAAACTTTTCAAAATAAATAAATCATGCAAATAATTTACAACAAAACTTTAATATAAATAATCATTTTTTAATCATCCATCACATTACATTTTTAATAAAATTAAAACAAAATATGGATTATATGGATGTAATACAAATATGGTCATTAAATGTAACAATAAAAATACGATTTCGTATAAGAACAACTTTTCCTTATACAAGATGTAACATCTTATAGCGCATTTTGTATGGGAGGCCAAAAATTTTTTTTCGTATTTCAACCTATGTTCCTTAGGGAAAGTTGTTCAGTTTTATGGGCAGAATCACATCCTTCAGGGTTGATATACCTTTTCTGTTACACGCTGTATAAGGTCCCAATGAAATACGTACATACATACATAACATCACGCCTCGGGGTAGGCAGAGACCACAGTCCTCCACCTGCTACGATCTTGACATACTTCCCTCGCTTCCTGTACTTTCATCAATCCTTTCATGCATGCTCGTCGGTTTAGGGTACTTTTAATCTGGCCTTTATTCAGAAGGTCCTGAATTTGGTCCTCCTGAATAAAGGCCAGATTAAAAGTACCCTAAACCGATGAGCATGTCCACGAGCATGACCCAATGAAATAGTGAACATAATTTTAACACGTAAAACCTTTACCCAAGAAACATACATTAAAATAAGAAAAAAAATTGTTTACCTCCTACAGAACTTGAATCAGCTGTTAGCGCAATTTGTAGGAAGTAAATTTTTCGGGAAGTGTCTTTGTAATTGTCGCAGGTCTATTGTCAGAGCTGTGATATTATAATTTTACTAGTGAAATTATAATATCACGGTAAATGACAATCGGCTTAATGCTATAGTAATGTCACGGGCCCTGTTTTAATAATTCTTTGTTTATTAGGTTAGATTTTAGGTTAATTTGTTTGTGAAATTATAATATCACGGCTGTGACAATAGATACAAGATATTTATTGCAACCACATGGTAGGAAGATGGCAACATTAATGTAGTATCACATGTGGACCCGGGAGGGCACAGCAGTTTCACACTATAAAATAATAATAATACTATTTCGATTACAACATAAATTAATTTGTCAATTTAAAATTCCTACACAAAAATAAAATAAAACTAACAAGTAAAAAAGAAAAAAAAAGTAAGCCAGTAACATAAAATTTAAATTTAGTAGATGTCATATAAGATGCATATTAAATAACAAAATCAAATTCCCTATATACCTGAGACATACCGGTATATAAGGAAATACCAAATAACAATATTTACATAAACCTCTATCGACTATAATTAGTTCAGATTTTTCGTTTGGCAAACTTCGGATATAATGGGGAGAATGGTATTGTTTTAGAAATTTTTCATCATATCTTGAAAACTAAAAGTCGTAAAATATACAAAAGCCTATTCTGAAATGTACAAGTACAAAGCCCTTTCATATGATACCCCACTTGATCTAGCAACGACAATTGAAAATTTTGCCCCCCCTTTTTGGGCCCCATTTACAATAACAATAAAAATACTTTTTAATTCTTTCGTTTTTTTTTAAATTGAAAATGGGCTTACTCTTGACCTCAATCTAGTCTTGAAGACAGAGATGAGGTCGACGATGGAACGAGCTTACCCAGAAGAAGCCTATTCACACGCTACTTGAATAGATTCGGGTTATCGTTTGCAATAAAGTTGGGTAAGCATATTCTTAAACCATTCCAAATTGCAAGTCGATAGCGTGAGTAGTTGCCGAGATAAACAGGTGTGATGAACAGACAGACAGAAGAAGTCGCACCATAAGGCCGGTATTTCCATAGGCGTATACAAGGGGGGGGTCGAGGGGTCATGACCCCCCCCAAACCCCAAGCAAGTCGACTCACACTTAACCAGCCTCACGACCTCTCTGGAGGCGGTTCCTGCTAAGCGGCGCAGTGCGAAGCATGTTCGCCCCAATCGAAGACAGAGATCGTCAATGTGCTTGTCCCACTTCAGTGAGCTGTCGAGGTAGAAACCAAGCAGTTTGGTGGCATTGACTTGCTCCAGTTGACGATTAGCCACGAGCACCCGCAAGGGCGTCGGAATGTGGCCGTTAAGACCCATTTTCATAAAACAGGTCTTTTCTTTATTCAGGGCCAATCCGTTGGAGCTGAACCACGCGTGCAGCTCTTGAATAATTTTATTAAGTTCAGCTTCAAGTTTAGCGGTTGTAGGCGCAGAGACTACCGCGGTCACGTCATCCGCGTACATATAGATTTCAACGCCAGTGAGAGCCGGAGGAAGGTCGTTTAGCAGGATGCTGAACAGGGTGTTTGAGAGGCATGAGCCCTGCGGAACACCCATAGTGTTAGTCATGGCTGACGATTTAATCTTGCCTTTATCTCCCACGACGACCTGGACTCTGGCCGACATGAAGGACATGACAAGTGCAAGAGCGGGGCCGGCAATCCCGAGGTGCTGCAATTTATCGGCTAGCAGCGAGTGGTCGGCGGTGTCGAACGCGCGCGAAAGGTCGCAGCAGACGACGGCGACTTGCTGCGCTCCCTCGCGCGCGCTCAACACGCGCCACACCACCTCGCGCACTAGGTCCGCGGTGCTGCGACCGCAGCGGTATGCGTACTGCCGTTCGGACATCACGCCACGGCTCTCCCAGAAGGATAGAAGTCTACTGTTGATTCCCACCTCAAATATTTTGCTGATACATGGTACCAACGAGATTGGGCGGTATGAATTTACAGCAGACTTCTTTCCCTTACCCTTATAGAGTGGCGATATCTTGACTCTCTTCAGTGAGTCTGGAAAAATTCCTGATCGGAGACACTCGTTAAAGAGATATGCTAAGACGTAGCTAATTGTAGAACCAACTCTCCTCAACAAGCTAGCAGACAGATCGTAGTAGTCTGTGCTCGTTTTAGGTGCTATTTTTATTTCAAGTATGCGCGTTATCTCATTTGGCGTAAAACGGCTAAACCAGACACAAGCGTCACTGGGCTCCCGATGGGCCGCGAGCGTTGCGATGGATCGCAATACGTCCGCTTGGGGGGCTTCACACAGTAAGGCCGCGCACACAAACTCTTTGTTTAATAAGTTTACTAGCTCATGTTTTGAGTTGAACGGTTTGCCTTCACTATTTTTAATTAAATCTGTGAAGTCCAGGCGATCGCGAATTTTTCGTCCCAATTCGGTGTTAACAACCCGCCACATACATTTGTTTTTATTATTATTACTGTCAATAATATTGTCGTAGTAAAGTTTTCGTTTATTTCTAAGCGTTATGGCGTACTTAATGCTTAATTCATCTGATATTCTCACGAGATGCTGATTATTAGGAAATCGAACATCAACAGTTTTAAATTTATAGTTTCTTCGTCAACCCACGGCGAGGCACTATATCTGTCATATTTACGCTCGGGGCAGTAAATGTTAAGGTTGTTAGAAAGAATTGTAAGAACTGATTCCGCTAGCGTTTGACAATCAAAACAACTCCTAGCTACCCCATGCCAGTCTATCGCGCTAAGAGCTAAGTTATACTTAGCAATATTATTGTGTGTGAGTGCGCGCTTGTACGTGGCCGAAGATTTACGAACAGTCGGGTAGGTAACACAAACCTTCTGCGCCAAGTGATCGCTGAGGCGAGTCACAACGTTTGAAGCTGACACACGGTCGCCAGGGATGTTCGCGTAAACGTGGTCGAGTAAAGATGATTTTTCGTTGTCAATTCGGGTAGCTGTCTCGATATACTGCTGGAAGTTATTGCAGTTTAAAATGTCGGTGAGGTGCCGTTTAATAGGTTTGTCGCCTATAAGGTTTATGTTAGTATCGCCCACGATTATCGCGTCAATGCCTTCATCAGTAATCTTATTTAATAACTTCTCAAACAGAACTAAGTACTGACTGTCACTTGTGCAATTAGAGTGATAAACACCGACTACTAAGAGGTTAACGTCCAACAGTTGTACAGCACAGATGTCAAAAACTTGCTCCTGGGACAAGTCACAGTAGTCGGATCTATTTATGGTTCTAATGCCAGACTTTACGTAGATACAACTTCCCCCGTGGTTTATGGTCGGCCTACAATAGTAAGAGACCAAGTCAAAATTATTAATCGTTACTGAAACTAACTGGTTACTGCGGAGCCAATGCTCGGTCAATACTAAAACATCACATTTTAAACCAAGTAACAATAATACTTCTAATGGTCTGGTTTTGGAATTAATACACCTAATATTTTGATGGATTATTGTGATAGTATTATTCCGCGGTACAATTCTTGCCGTCTGTGTGTCTCGTGCGTGCGTCAGATTTGTATCCCCGGTCGACGCGGGGACGGTGGAGAAACCACTCGGTGTACCGAACGCCGTGTGGCCACAACGTGGGCGACTGGAATTCTGCAAACAACGATTCTGGCACTCCAATTATGAAGGAAGCATGGGAGTTTGTTTTTATTTGACGTTTTTCAACGGTGTAATGTTCTGATTTATAGACTTTGAATGACTTTGTTCATAAAAGCCTTTACGTTTTCTTCGGAGGTATCGGGCCGGAATGACCACGCTTGAAAATGTTTCAGTCTTACGATCGCTTGCACAATGCACATCGCCGCAATTTTTGTCAGTTCCGACAACTACTGTAGGTTTCTTCCGTTTATTCCTTTTGGTGCGGACATCTTGCCAGGGGTGTTCATTCGCATCCTCGAAGTCAGTATCGGGTCCGTCTTGGCTCTCCGTAGTTTTCGTGGCCCCACTAGTGTCGATTTTGTTTTGTTTGCTAGTGCAATTATCTAGTTGACTTTTTTCAATTTGCGGGGTTTGTGTCGGTAAACCTTGTGTCAACTCGTCGGTATGAGAAGCTACCGTGTCTGATGGACAGCGGCTTCAACGGCTCCACTTGGGCCCTAACTGCGGAAAACGTGCCAAGTTGCGCCGCAGCCGACCAGACGTTTTCGAATCTACTAAGTATTCTTTGTCTCTACAAAGTGCGTTTGTTAAATTAGTTTTTAAGGTAGGCTGGTACGCAGGCAGGCTTTTCTATTGCTGGCCAGCGGGCTAGCAGATACATCGCTTACGATAATTTTGGGTCGTCAACGTAGCCTATCGGCAGCATGACCCCCCCCAGAATATGATGCTGTATACGCCACTGGGTATTTCACTGGGACACCATGGCAGCGCAACCAGTCGCCGCTACCAACAAAATGTATACAGCTCTATAGAGAGTTACTCACCTGGTGTCCGTTTGGTTGCGCAACCAATTTGGCGGCGCAACCAGTTTGGATGTTGGTCGCGCTACCACTCCCAGTGAAATATAGCCCTTAATACTGTGGCCGCAGGGTGTGGCGACTCTGGTGTCTTTATTGGTGTCTAGTTACGGACACCATGGTGGCGCAACCAGTCGCTCCACCGTGGTGTCCCAGTGAAATATCGGCCTAAGGGTTCCGTTTTTATCATTTTGGTTCGGAACCCTAAAAACGGGATCGCAAATATTTTTTAAGTTTAATAGCAAGGAGGTTTGATATCTTGCTTACTCGCTTCGTATACACTCTTTATTTTATTTTTTTGGAGACGGATGACAGACTGATGGTAAACTCACTCAGCCCTGATTTATCGTCTAAACCCTTCATCGTTCTATCCGCCCGTTGCACAAAGCATCTTTAAAGTTAAAGTTCCATTATAGCTGTCACTTTCTTAGTCATCAAAACAGAAAGTAACAGCAACAGATTTAACAGAACTTTAGCCTACCTCTAGAATACCTTAAATATCCGATCGGATGAAATGACATATTGACATTTGATCCCTGTAGCAATTAGCCTTGCTACTAGTTTTGAAATATGTTTTTTTATAATTTATTCTGAAAATATTGACCATTTTAGGTGCAAGCCAGAAAGAACGAGCGCGGCGCGCTTCGGGTGCGCCCGAGGCGCGCTCCGAGCGCCCCCGTGGCACACTTTTCGGCTGGACGACGCAATCGATGGCAGCGGACTGTGCTGTGCGGCGGCGTGCCGGCGGTGCGCCGGTGGTGCACCGACAGTGCGCCTTAGGCATGCCGTCTCGTCGCCTGTTCAAATCACATGCATACAAAATGTAGGAGAACGACGCGGTGCAAGCCAGACAGAAGAGGTGCGCTGAAGGCGTGCCGTGCGGCGCACCTCTTCTATCTGGCCTGCGCCTTAAGAAACTAATTTCGGTACTTTCTTGTTTTATTGTTTTTTTTTTAAATTTTTTTTTAAACATTTACCAGAAAAAAGCGAATGCTACGTCACCAAAGAAATAATGGGATAGTCCCTTTGCCTACCACATACTAAAAAAATTGTTAAGTCAATGTCAGTCAGTCGGTCAGTCATACTGGGCTGCCAGGTCCAACTTTTCAAATTTCCCCAAACTATTTGTTTTTTCCACAAAATACTAGGATATTTTTTGGACCTGATTTCCGTATGCCCACGTTATTACAGAGGTCAAAAGCAACAACTTTTATTCTACCACTTTTCTAACAACGCACGAAAAATTTTCAACTTCCCATACAAAATGGGTCGATCACGTGACCACTTTAGTATGGAGTCGAATTTTTTTTGTGCGTTGTTAGAAAAGTCGTAGTACAAAAGTTGTTGCTTTTGACCTCTGTAATAACGTGGGCATACGGAAATCAGGTCCAAAATAATAACCTTGTATAACGCTTTGTAACGAAATAGCCCAACACATTTTTTGACATAAAGTAGTGAAGCGGTATAGTGCAATTATTATTATCGACCATATGACACGAACGCTAAAGAGCATCTGCCCGGTGGTCACCCAAAAGAGCCCCACTATGGGAAAAAATCGGTGGCAGCTGACAAAACTGGTGCCAGTCGAAAGGATCCTAAAATGCAAATGAAAAATGTTCTTTAACAAATTGTTCTAAGTGATATACTTTCGGAGATATCAAGATTTGAATATTATAATTTTTTTAATGTCAATGGGCTTACTCTTGACCTCGACCTAGCCCTGGCTCAGGTCTTTTGCTTCAAAATCTACATTTTTACGACACCCACGCGTAGAGATGGGTTTATACTATTATTTTTCAGCACCACACAGCATTACCCAAGCAATATTATTTACTCGTACATCTCTCATATTCGGTACATCTCTTATTACCCCCAAATGGGGCTTGTAGGTGACCAATTAGCGCTCTAGGGTAATAATGTAGCTAGAGAAGCCCTAGGGCGGTAAGTAATTGAGTTTTGAAAGAGTAATGTGTTTTTTTTTATTACTTACCGCCCTAGGGTTTTTCTAGCTACATTATTACCCTAGAGCGCTAATTGGTCACCTACAATTTGGTGGTAATAAGGACCTACTTACCTCACAATCGAGATGTAAAGCAGAGTAGTTAGCTCGGGTGTAAGCATCAATTGCACCCTTGGCTACTAATTTACTATTAAAAGCCTGCAAAACTGCTAAGATAGGCTGATATGTCATCTTAAGATTACGAGAAATCTAACGGTATATGTCTTATGTAAATAGCGCTCATTTCCGCGGGCTTTAATTGAGTTCTATGAACGGTTTCCAGACTAAAGTTTTCCCCAAAAAAATATTTTTTCCCCAGAACAACGAAAAACCTCCCAATCTGGTAACACGCCATAGACGTAACTGTGACAGTGAGTGACAGATAAGACATTTAAAAAAACCGGTCAAGTGCGAGTCGGACTCGCGCGACGAGGGTTCCGATATACTTTTTGTATTTTTGGAAGCAATAAAGTCCTTTTTTAGGACCGCAAAACTAAATTTGTTTGTAAAGGTTATTTACAGATTTCTAAAAAACTGTGCAACTTAGAAAGATCGTTTTATTTTTGCTGTAATGTTTACATAAACTTCTGTCAATTGTAATTAATTCAGATTTTTCCTTTAACAAACTTCAGAGATAAGGGGGAAGAATGGTATTTTTTTTGTAATTTTTCATCATAACTTGAAAACTAAGAGACGCAAAAAAATACAAAAATATATTTTAGAATGTACAAGTAAAGCCCTTTTATATGATACCCCATTCAACCTAGTAGCGACAATTTGAAATTTGGCCCCCCCCCTATTTTGGCCCCCTTTACATTAACAATCATATTTTTTTCAAAATTCTTTCATGTGCAATTAAGTTGGGCAACTATATTCTAAAACTATTCCAAATTTCAGGTCGATATCATGAGTGGTTGCTGAGATATAGAGGTGTGACAGACAGACAGACAGACAAAGTCGCACCATAAGGGTTCCTTTTTTTACCATTTTGGTATCGGAACCCTAAAAACGTGTTGACTTTTTTTTTAGGCAAGGCAAAGGGATCTTTGTCATGCTTTCTCTGATGACGTCATAGAAAGGTCAAATTAAGGTTATTGTATTTTATTAAATAACTTGAAAAATACACTTTTTTCAAAATTTTAGGAATAGTAATTCGCTAAGCTAAATAAATAAAAATGATTTGTTTTATATTTTTAACTGAAAATTTAGACTATTTTAGGAAACTAATTTGTTTTTTTCCGCCTAAAATACTATTATTAATTTTATATTAATTTTTTAAGTTTTAAAGTTGATGACGTCATTTCACAGTAGACGATGAAACGATTGCCATACCAAAACGAAATCGCGGGTTGGTAGGAAAAATCTTTAGCCAAGTTATGCTTGGTTTTATATAGAAAACCTTTTTACAGCTAAATCGTCAAAATTTTTCGGGTGCTTTTGGTTCTGTGATTTAGCTACTAATTTCTAAAATTATATTTGATCTAATTGTGTTGTTTATGGTCAAGCAGGTTATGAACTTCTTCATTGGTCATCAACCTTTTTGGTAATATTTTTTACACATTACTGGTATCCCCGTCTTTGACTTATTTTTATGTCAATGCTAAATGTTGTTTAAAATCACGCATTTTTCTGCAAAAACAGTGAAATATTGTTGCGTAAATGGCTGCAAAATTGATAGCTATGCTATTTGCGGAATATTCTTTTATGGGTATGCATTATTCCTTTGATTTTTCTATGAAAAAGCCGAATTGTTTTACGTATGAAGTAGGGTGGCTATAATATACGATGTTTGAACATACAGGAAAACAAAAGGTACAACCACATCAGTACTGTGGGATGTGAATCTGCGGAAACTGCCCATAAAACTGAACAACTTGTCCCAAAGAACATTATGATAGACTAGTCTCGTCGTGTAGTAGTAGTGAAGCAAACCACCTCGCTGAGAGAGATGTATTCTTGCTCATATTCAAGTGGATGGTAGTTAATTTTAGAAGGTATTGTTTTGGAATTTGGGAGAAATTTTGTTTTGTTTTATTCATTGATAGACCGACCTATTTTCTCGATTCATCCGTAACTTCATTTAAAAAGTAGGGGGCTCGCGACTAGGCCGAAATGCAGTTGGTTGATGTTGAGTTTTTACAAGAATACCAACAAAGACCTTTATCGGCCTGTTGTTCACGGACGGACAGAAGGGACGCACGCACGTATAGATGGACAGAAAGACAGCTGATGTACGAGTGGTGTTCAGTACGTAATGAGAATGAACAACATATTGGTTTTAAGTCTTTTGATGTTTGAAAGTATTGATAGTTTATTTCAGTAAACCTACCAAAGACTTGGGCCATAATATTAAGAAACGTATAAATGAGGTAAAGTTTAAGAGCCAGTTCATATTTTTGAACCTATTCCTATTCCGTGTGAGTAAAAAAATGTAAAGTCGGAACTAAATCTATGAATTAAGAAATAAAACCTTTTATTTATTCGATAATTTTGTTACAAGTCGTACCTTTAATAAAATTTGTTTATCAATAAACAATAAGTCATAAAATACAAGTCAAATATTATTTATTGCTTTGCTTCTGATGATGACGCATCGTACTCGGACTTTTCTGGAAAGGAAGAAGAAAAATGAAAAAAGGTTTATTTTGGAAACAAACAAAAAGAATGCTGCTGCTGAAAAAACTCCGATCCAATTGTTGAATATCACCGAGTGATAAAATATAATTTTTGAGACATCAAAAATTAATGTACCCTGATAATCTGTTAAAATATGAACCATTATACATGAAAAGTAATAATCCATCCCTACTTTATATTTAACGAATGTCAATCCCATCAAACCGCACTTTTGTAAAGATAAAATTTTAATTTTGAATATTTCGGATGATGTACTTTGTACTCATGACATGCTTGAATAATATTCATGACATGCAAATAATATCATGCTTGAATAATACTCCCATGTTATACATAACATCAAATGAAACGTCCACTACAGGACAAGCTCCCTTCAGAACTACTTGGAAGGGGATTTACCATAGCTACCATGCTTTTAAGCGTTGTGGCTGGCGACCGCTGTTGTTGGTGACCGCAGTACGTAAGATGAGACGATACATACAGGGGGACTGATGCGTATTTGAGCGGAGCGGGGGACGAGTAACAAGACCGGACCGGCTGCTTGCAACGCACTGGTTTATTCATGCGGCTGTACATACATATATAACAGGGACGCTGCTGCCCATCCTTCAGTTAATAAGCCCTTAGTCACCTCTTACGACACCCACGGGTACAGATGGGTTAGTACTATTCTTTGCCGGCACCACACGGACTTGACTTGATTTACCTCTATGATTCTACGATTGAGCCACGAGCCAAACCAAAGATGGATCCTCAGCGTTGCAAGGGTTTCAATGCACGGGACGCAAAATACTTTTTATTGCCGAGCGAAACACAACTTTTCAGGTAGAGACGAAAGTATAAAATCTTGCCAAATAAAATATTGAAAATGAAGCTGCTCTTCCAGAGGGCTTCAATAATAATACAACCCCAAGCCTAAATAAAACAGTTTGGTCACCCTACTTTGTGACAGAGATGCATTACCGACTGTTGGCGTTTAACAGAAAGAGCACAGAGAATAAAAGTTTTCTTATCTATTGGTTTTTTTTGTTGTGGAATGACGTCACTTAGTGGTCAAATGAATGTTACAACTGCCGCAGCATTTTTTAATATATTACCGCAATCAAATTATTTTTCTATTCGAAAATAACAAAATATGGTATGATATAAAAATATCTCGAAATGGTTTTTGTATTTCAGTGTCTTATATCATATTTAGCTTGGCCAATTGTACCGAAAGCTTATTTCTCGAAATGGTTTTGTGATCTTCGTTCCTATTCAAAAAGAAAGACTGGCCAATTTCCCATAGAATTTCCGGAAAATGGAAAATTCATGAAAAACTAATTGCAATTTTTGCGAAAATATGCCGTATTAATAACTACGTTTTCTTTTCGATTCCTTCAAATTAGAAGCTTTTTTGCAATTCACGGTATGATAAACTGAACTGATGTCGGGATACAAGTTTCTTTGTAAAGGCAGATTTAGACGACGGAAATATTCAGGCGCCAAAACCGAGGCATGGCAAAAATTTTGCCTGCCGCGCGTAGCCATGCCTAGCCGGTCGTTTACACAGAGCCGCCGCGCCGCCGCTGCCGCCAGTCTTGTGATGACCACAGTTTACTAGGGATGGGCAAAATATATATTATCGATATTTATCTTCGATATTTTTTTTCTCGATGTATCGAGTCATCGATATTTTTTTCTGAATATCAACTTGAGTATCAAATTCGATATTTTTGATTAAAAACAGCTCAGTATCGACTTACGCGTTTCATATTTTGGTCAATTACGTGCACATATCCAATTATCCTAACGAGTTTCATAATAAAAGATGATCTGTCCATAATCCGTAATTATTCTTATGAATTTGTGTATGTATATCGAAATATCGATATTTTTTCTCGATTTATATCGATACTATTTGAAAATATCGATACGATATATAACGAATTTTTTTTTTCATTTGCCCATCCCTACTGTTTACACGATTCGAGGAAGCTTTGTTTAACTCCTCAAAAGTAAGAAACAATATTTGTTGATTGTAAAATAACGTTCGGTTTTAAAATTACCAACATAATAATTTGAGTTTCATTAGTTTAACGTGGCTTTTTTAAATTTTGAAAATCTCCGTGTATTTTAAAATTTCTTATTATCACGTATATTAATGCACATCCCTGTGCCCGCTTTAATGACATTCTTCCACACCTAATAGGTTGGCTGGAAGAGATCTCTTAAAGAGATAAGCTCGCCTTTGTAAACAATTTTCATTTAAAATCTTTATATCATATGCGCAATAAAGAATAGTACCTGGTTGACCAAGCTTCGCTCTATAATAGCCGCCTCAATATTAAAATATCATCGGGTGAGCAAGCTATGCTACTCGCCAAAAGATGGCGCTGTAGGTTTCTGTCTAAAACGCGGTATTTTTTTTAATGCTTAAAAACACGGGGAAAACGAATTTTCCCAGACATGAGACCTAGCTAGATCGATTTTTTGTCCCCAAAACCCCCCGGATACTAAATTTCATCAAAATCGTTAGAGCCGTTTTCGATAAACCGATTACAAATATATATATATATATATATATTTATACAGGGTGTCCCATAATTAGGTCGTCACGCTGACACCGGAGGTAAATGGACTTAAAGCGCATCAAATTAAGAAAAAAAAATTAAAAAAAATTGATTTTTTTTTAAATAAAAAAAAATCTTTAAAATTTATTTAAAAAATTAAAATTTAAAATTTTAAAAAATCAATGAAACGTCATACTCAATACTCATTACACTTTTATATGGGCATGTTAAGCTTATTTGATGCGCCTTAAGTCCATCTACCTCCGGTGTCAGCGTGACGGTCTAATTATGGGACACCCCGTATACAAATGTTGCTCGTTTAATACTATATATAATCACCCAGTGATATTCAAGAATTGGCTCTCAGTTCTTTGTAAATTGAAGCATTCGTAAAAAAATATACTTTTGGTTTAGAGCCAGTGCTTTGTCGTTTTTCTGCCATTGATACGGCGATGGTCAAGTGGTCGGCTGGTGGTCAAGAGGTCGGCTGGTGGTCAAGTGGTCGGCTGGTGTTCAAGTGATCGGCTGATGGTCAAGTAGTCTGTTAGTGGTCAAGTGGTCGGCTTGCGGTTTTTGTTTATGAGCAAACTAAAAAAATAAACAAGCGAAGTAGAAAACTGCATTTTTAATACAACAATACAAATAAAATCCTTATTATCTTGCAACTAATTGTTAACTGCGAAAAAATATTTTAAAAATATTAATTTAATGACTGTTTAATGGGCACATTTTCAAGGTTCCTTACATCTGGATTCTGATAGCTGATATGGCAGGTTCGCGACCACTGTTTTGGCGCCGCAAAGTAGCCCGCTGGACTATTTCATGCCTACAGGCAAGCCGCACGCCAAAAACCGTTTACACGTTGCCTACCGTCCTGCCTAGAGTATTGGCGCCAATATTTTGCCGTCGTCTAAACCAGCCGAGGCACGGCAAAAACTGTTTACACGATTCATATTGTCTTGCCTAGAAGGTAGGCGCCTGAGATTTGCCTCCGTCTAAATTCGGCATAACAAAGATGTATGTAACCTGCTGCCGAGCATGCGATGGCAGATAAAAAATTGGCAGAGATATGAAAAGGAGTCGATAAGTCGTTCAGTCAGTTCAAGAGAAGTCGTTAAAACCAGTTGTCCAATCGACAGCGCGTTTTGAAAATTACTTCGAATCAATCACCGCCATCTATCGAACGTGTATCACTCACAGTTACAGTTTAGAGCTTGCTTCATCACATTTTCCCAGTCTTATTCTGTTTTTGCCAACGGCCTAACCTAACCTAGGGGATTTGACGAGGGCACTGGTTTTTACACAAAGCGACTGCCATCTGACCTATACAAACCAGAGAGAAAACCAGACCCAATTCTAGATGGTAAACCGACTGACAGTCTTGATTTATCGTCTAATCTTTTCAGCGTGCTATCAGTCTGTGATAAACTGAATTGATGACACACGTTTCAGTGTTCAATAATTGGAAAAGACTTGTCAAAGCAACTACTACAACGACCTGCACCAGCCGGCTTAGCACGCTGCTGGAGACAAAATATATCTCGGAGAAATGTCACTTTATTTGAGGAATTATGTCATCTAATCTATCACCTCCAAGCGCGAAGAAATGTCAGTGCAGGAAAATGTTTAGCAAATCCACAAATTACGTTTTTGATATTTTAGACAGAGATAGCTTTATACACTAATACACGTAGCCGTCCTGTCTTTCAAAATGTATCGCACTGCTGAAAACAGTGTGTGTGACAAGTGACAGCAACAGATCACAGAGCTTTAACCTTAAAGAAGCATTGTGCAATTCACGGTATGATAAACTGAACTGATGTCGGGGCGGGATACAAGTTTCCTTGTGGTGAAGATGTAACCTGCTACCGAGCATGCGATGGCAGCAAGTGTTCAAAAATTAGAGGAAAGGAGTGTGACGTTTAACGGGAAATAATCTCAAAGAGAAGTTGTCAGTCCGGGAAATAATCTCAAAGAGAAGTCGTCAAAACCAGTTGTCAACTCGACAGCGCGTTTTAAAAATTACTTCGATTCAATCACCGCCATCTATCGAACGTGTATCACTCACAGTTACAGTTAAGAGCTTTTGCCAATGGTTTTTACGGAGTAGGCTAACCTAGCCTAGGGGATTTGACGAGGGCACTGGTTTTTACACAGAGCGACTGCCATATGACCTCCGCAACCCAGAGGAAACCAGACCCAATCCTAGATTAGGCTTTGACAGGTTAGTGGCCAACCTGACTGTCAGAGTTTTCAAGCCACCAAATGGCCTCTGACTTGACTTGAGGACTACTATCATTGATAATAGCCGGGACCAACGACTTGACGTGCCTTCCGAAGCACGGAAGCGCTCTAGTTGTCGTGCCACTAGCGGTCACCCATCCGGGTTCTGACCACGGCCAACGTTGCTAACTTTCGTAATCGGAAAGACAGAGCAACTATAGCGGGCGCAGGATAAGTTTGGCTGTGACGGTTACTTTCTGCGCAGGGGTGATTCGCTCGCCTCCCCCCCACATGCCGCGCTCACCCCCGCGATTCATATCTTGACTTCTGCGCATTAACGGTCACAGGCAGAGTTATTTTGTACGCTGTATAACTTCAGTACGGAAAGTCAAAATTTTTTGTCTTTTTCTACCCATGTTTCTTTGGGAAAGTCCCATGGCAGCCGTGGCAGATATTTTGACAGCACCTAATTCATACAGCGCAATTTTTTTATCACGCAGGACATTTTAAGACGTGGATCTATCCATGAAACTGAACAACTATTCTCAAAGATCGAAATAAGAAATAAATTTTTCGACTTTCCATAGAAACTGCATCAGCATCGGAATTTTTTTTTTTCGTAATTCTACCTATTAGTTCAATATTTTTATCCAAATGTTCTTTGACAACCCAGGACAAATTACGGCCGACAATTTTTTTTTATAGAAGTGTTCCTTAGGTCCATCCAAACATATCTAGAATGTTCCCTGCCGATCCCATTTTCGCTCCCCCCTCACCCCCCTCGAAAAGGTCCCTAATTTTAGATTTTTCTATATATCTCTAAAATGGTGGAAGTTAGGGGAAAGTCGTCAATTTAAGACTTGATTGTTATAAAATTACCAATCCATAGACACCTATTTTATTTCGATGTGACCTACAGTACCTGAAATATAGCTACAAACAGTTCACCAAAAATTAAAAATTATCTTCAAATCATTTTTTGTACTAACTTTGTAATAAAGAATAAGCAATAAAGATTTTACAACAACAACTTTTAACAAAAACTATTGGAGTTGTGGCAAAATTATCTAAGAGCATGTGAATTTTGATACATTGAGGAATAAAACGAGACATAACTCATCATTATTGCAGAACTGGCTCTCGATTTACAGCGAGTTACATCAAAAACCCTAACATAATTTTATAGGACGAAAGAAGTAGGAACAGTAAAACTCACGTTGTCCTCTAGGATTAAATTATGGCACTTGCAATTTAATTGAATGGAATAAAAATAAACTATTTCGCCCAAAAAAACTACAAGATTTATGCTTTAAGTAACAAGATGGCGACACTTGTATAAGAAATTAATTGTAATTACAAATGGGCTGCTTCGATTTTGAAATGTGAGATGTCAGACTATAAATCTTGTCATGTTCTATTAGCCACTTGAGCGTCCCAGCCGCGCGCCGTCCCTGACCTTCCGCGTCCGGACCCGCTGGCCGCGCGGCCGGCGAGCCGTGCTTTCTGCCATCTTAACTTTAATCCTTCATAACTTTCAAACTAGTATAGCTATTGCAATAAAAAAAATAGTAGCGAAAAGGTATTTGTATTTGAATTCTAGTTGTTGATATAAAAAGGTAGTTAAACTTTTTTTTCCTACTAAAAGTGGGGTGAAACATAACAACGACATGATTGAATCGCGAACGACATTTTGAAATTTAGAGTTCTGTTTACGAACGGAATATAAGGCTACGAAGTACAATCTTTACGATATTCTAAAGCACAGGAATTCAAGATCATTTTAAGGTATAACAATCCTAGAAATACATAATAATCACACAGTACTTACGACATTCTCACGACAACACACTGTTCACTTTAGCGAATGACGCAGCACACTCGACTTGTTTTTTTTCTCTCTGGCACACCGTCAACTACATAAGAGCCGGCTATGATTTTTTTTGTAAACAATTTCATAGACAAGGGTTCTACCACCTCACTTTGTTCAAGAACTTGCGCACTCAGTCGCTAGATGGCATTTTTTGCGTACGTACTGACCATACGCGCTTCGGATACCGTAATATCCAAGGACGCGGTAGAGCTTTTTTTTTTTTGGATAATATAGTATCCACGGGCGCTTGAGTGGTTAGAAAAAAAAAAAAAACATTTTTTCGAAAGTTATTTGTTCGTCAAAACATTTAAAAGTTTCGCTTGACATTTTCGCTTTAACTATTTAAGCTACTTAGAGGGGACGGGGTAAGTGGATGGAGGTAATAGTAAGGGTGGACGCTTTGGGCTTCGTCCTACGCGGAGCTCGGCCTTCGGCCTCGTATAAAACTTGACTTAATGGATGTATGCGGAAGCACGACATGCTGGGGGACGCTTCGAGCTTCACTCTAGGCGGAGCTTGGCCTTCGGCCTCGCCATGTTTATTTACATTTCTTGGGGGAGGGGTTGGGGGGAGGGGTTGGGGAGAGGCAAAGTAAGGGAGGGACGCTCCGAGCTTCGCTCTAAGCGGAGCTCGGCCTTCGGCCTCGCAAGTTGCCACGTTTTGGTCGTTTGTATGGCAGCCATATTGGAAAATGGCGGCAAAAAAAATTACTTCAATAACGTAAACTTCACCCCCAAAGATACCAAGATACCAAATTTCACTCTAATCGGAGCAACTTTTATTTGGCCGCAATTTGAATCTGCCATCTTGAAATTTTTTTTACAGTCAGTTGCCCCTTGGCATCTTCTTTGACATTTGTAAGAGAACATTATACTTTACTCTTTTCGTTTAGGATTTATTTGACTATGAATAAAAATTTTATAAAATTTGTATGGCGGCCATCTTGTTTTTCGTCATTTCGTCAATTTGACCAGGGTGTGGGTTGACTTTTGTTCGAGGTCGACCCACCTAACCCTTACAGTTTTTACTGGCCGTTGGGGTCTACCCTGATGCTGAAGACTTTTCCAAGGTTTAAGACTTTTTTGGACCTTATCAGACCTGGTTGTACAAGTCTTTCATACATGACTTTCACCGGTTTCCTTTCATGGAGAACAATTGTGTCAATGAGTCAGTCAGTGATTCAGTCAGTGGTAATTGAATTTAATATTATAATAGTATAGATAGATAGATGACAAGGACTATCATCTGACATCTCATTTCAAAATCGAAGCAGCCCATTTGTAATTACAATTTATTTCTTATAAAAGTGACGCCATCTTGTGACTTAAACCATAAATCTTGTAGTTTTTTGGGGGAAATAATTTATTTTTATTCCATTCATTTAAATTAGAAGTGCCACAATTTAATCCTGAAAGACAACGTCAGTTTTATTGTTCCTACTTCTTTAGTCCTATAAAATTATCTCAGGGTGTTTGCTGTAACTCGCTGTAAATCGAGAACCAGTGCTGCCATAATGACGAATTATGTCTCGTTTTATTCCTAAATGTATCAAGATTTACATGTTCTTACATAATTTTGCCGCAACTCCAGTAGTTTTTGTTAATAGTACAAAAAAATATTTCAAGATAATTTTAAATTTTTGGTGAACTGTCTGTAGCTATATTTTAGGTAATACAAGTAAAGCCTGCACCAAGCAGCTTGCAAAATTAAAAGGAATTTTATGAGAGTCTTTTCAATTCATTTCACTCCTGAGTCATAAGCTACAAATGTGATTTATGGTGAAAAATAGTTTAAGCGGAACCCTCGAGCGAAACTTTTTAATATTTGAATGAACAAATAAGATTCGAAAAAATGTTTTATATATATATTTTAATAGAACATGACAAGAGCTTTCATCTGACATCTCATGTTTCAAAATAGAAGCAACCCATTTGTAATTATATTTTATTTCTTATTTTATTATACAAGTGACGCCATCTGGTTACTTAAAGCTTAAATCTTTTAGATTTTCAGGGGAAATTGTTTATTTTTATTTAATGTATTTAAATTTTAAGTGCCATTATTTAATCCTAAAAGGCAACGTCAGTTTCACTGTTCCTACTTCTTTTGTCCTATAAAATTATCTCAGGGTGTTTGATGTAACTCGCTGTAAATCGAGAACCATTGCTGCAATAATGATGAATTATGTCTCGTTTTATTCCTAAATGTATCAAGATTCATATGCTCTTAGATTATTTTGCCACGACTCTAGTAGTTTTTGTTAAAAGTTAGTACAAAAATGATTTGAAGATAATTTTAAATTTTTGGTGAACTGTTTGTAGCTATATTTCAGGTACTGTAGGTCACATCGAAATAAAATAGGTGTTTTTGGATTAGTAATTTTATAACAATCAAGTCTTACATTGACGACTTTCCCCTAACTTAAACCGTTTTAGAGATAAATAGAAAAATCTAAAACTAGGGACCTTTTTGAGGGGGGGGGAGGGGGGAGCGAAAATGGGATCGACAGGGAACTTTCTAGATATGTTTAGATGGACCTAAGGAACAATTTCATGAAAAAAAATTGTCGGCCGTAATTTGTCCTGGGAACCATTTCTAAAAATATTGAACTACTATGTCCTTGGGAAAAGTTGTTCAACTTCATGGGCAGAACCACCTTCCAAAATATCCGGGGTGATAAAAAATAAAGGTGAATGTTCTTTGGAAAAAGTTGTTCAGTGTCATAAGTACAGGGTTGTTTACCCATTTTGTTACACCTTGCATAACACTGAAAAAAAAAACACTTTCGACAAATTAATTCTAATGAAACTAAACAACTTTTCCTAAATACAACAAAAAAAGTGTTTACCCCCCAAAATGCGCTATCAGCTGAAGGTTGTATAGGAATTCCGAAGGAAGAAAAAGAGCACAAGACTCTCTTTCTCACACTTTGGGAGGAATTTTTAATTACGATCTTAAGTGTCATTTAAGAAAAAGAGAGAGCTACCAGTAGGCAGCCCTACCTCATCACAATACAAAAAAAAAGAATACTTTCGACAAATAAATTCTTAGCCGTTTCTAAGTTATCATTTAATAAATAATCTTTCTCGAAAAACGATTTTAACGAGTTACAATTGTATTGTTTGTAAACTTACGAAGCACATAGTCCGGGATCCCAAGTCGCTATGAATGGTTCCCTACGTGAGACTTTGCGTCGGTTGTCCTGAAGTGTCATGTATACTTGGCTCCTCGTCTATTGGATGGCCTAACGCTACTAACTTCATTCTGTATTCGCTCAGCTTTACGTCCTGAAAAATAGAAAAATAAATAGTTACATACACTTTTTGACAATGAAAACTAATATTATGCACATCAAAATTTATGATTTGCATCAAAATGACTAACTGTGCATCAAAAACAATTATTAAAAAGTTTTAGGTTCGTTAGGTAGAATTTTGGCTAGGTAAGGAATTTTCGTTAGGTAGAACAAATTAGTGGCTAAGAAAGTTTTATTTAGTTGCACGATGTTTGTGGGTGAGTTATTTATTTATTTTGCTATTTATTGTACACATGAAAAGAACACACAAAACATATATTAAGAAAACCGACACAACAGGTACTGCTTATTTCAACTAGGAAATTTCTTCCAGCAGTCCTAGGCAAGTGAATATTATTATGAGAATAAAATTCAAACGTATAATTTTTCAAAATTGCTAAACGTTTTAAACTCAATAACAATCAATCTGAACAACCTTTTCGACTAAATAACTCTATGAATTAGTAATTTAGAATGCAATAATGCTATTAAAAAGAAGTCTAATGGTATTAAAAAGAACTCTGTTTAATTAACACCCTTTAAATTAGCTTCTTTAAATGTATTGTTGTCACTTTCAATTCTGAAAGTAAAGAGATTAACAGCAATAAAAAAATTAAAGTTTTAATTTAAAAGACGACTTTTGCAACTGGCTGTTAGTTGCAAAAGGAGGGGAGGGAAGTGGGCGTGGCGTGCGCGGACTAGAACAACGATGAAACTTGAACAATGAGGTAACTTAAAAAATATTATTATTATATCGTATTTCTTTTTTTCTCTCTTTTCAGAGGTGAGTTCCCTACCTCACGGGCCTTAGCCAAGTGAGGAGGTGTCGTTGGATGAGGTTACTGAAGTTGTTAGAAATTTCCTGACTATGCGGCATGTGTTGAGGATGGTAGCTTTTTGTAGGGTCTGGGTAATTAAAGGATGGATCTGCAAGGTTTTTAAACTATTGCGTAAGGTTTTTGGTGTTACTCCAGTGGAAGAAATTACTATTGGAACTATGTGTACAGTTTCGGCTCTCCATTGGGTTTGAAGCTCAATTGCCAGGTCTCGGTACTTCGTTAACTTAGCTGTGATGGTAGATTGCAAATTATGAGTATTGGGAATTGCTACATCGATTAAATATGCAGTTTTCTTTTGTTTATCGTAGAGGGTAATATCAGGCCTATTGAAATGTATTGTCTTGTCAGTCAGTATGGTTCTGTCCCAATAAAGTGTGTAGTTGTCGTTCTGATATACTGTCTCTGGTTTATATTTATAGTAAGGTACCTTTTTATTTATGAATTTAGTTGAATATGCAAGGTGCTGGTGTATTATGGAAGCTACTTGGTCGTGGCGGTGTTTGTAATCAGACTGAACTAAATTTTTACAAGCTCCTGTCACATGCTGTATGGTTTCGGAAACACTGTTGCACTGTCTACAAAGGTCGGTCGGTCGGTCCAGGTCCTTAGTTATGTGTTTTCTATAGTTTCTTGTTGCGATAACTTGATCCTGAATGGCGATCATAAATCCTTCAGTCTCGGGAAACAGAAAGCCGTGCCTAAGCCACGCGTTCGACGCTTCTTGGTCGACATGTGTTTGACTTAGGTCAGCCTTGTGTCTCCCGTGCAAGGATTTCTGGGCCCAGGTTTCGGTCTTTTGTTCTGTAGTTGTAATTTTTTCATTGGGTTGGCTATTTCGATTGCTTAAGTTGAGTGGTGTTAATTTTTGGTCTATTTGAGTGACGTACTGATGCAGTATAGAGTTTTCAGATTTATTGTGAAAAAATCGTCTGAGTGTGGTTATTTGGCGATTGTGCAGATTCTGGATATCGATGAGCCCTCTTCCACCTGATTGTCGGGGTAAGGTGAGTCGTTGTACACATGATTTGAGATGGTGTTTTCGGGCTTTAGAAAGGCTGGTGTTGATTATACGTTGCAAGCTTTTTAGGTTTGTTTGTGTCCAGTTTATTATACCAAAGGAATATGTCAAAATTGGGATTGCAAAAGTGTTAATGGCCTTGAAGAGGTTGCGTGAGTTGAGGTGGGACTTTAAGATCTGATTAACTCTATGCCGAAATTTACTAGTAAGTTCTGACTTGGTCTTTTTTTGTTCTATTTGGTTAGATTGTTGGAAGCCTAGGTATTTGTAAGTGTCTTCTTCTTCCATCGGTTCAATACGCTCCCCTGTTTCCAGCTCATATGTAATCTTTTGAAGTTATATTATTATTATAAGCCTTTATTGCTGCTTTACAATATTTACATATCTTTCTTACTGACAATCGGTTTTGGAACAACAGCTTGTCCTTCGACAAAGGCCTCCTCCAAAAACTTCCTCCTATCTCTGTCTCTTGCGATTCGGGTCCATTCTGGACCTGCTACTTTTTTAAGGTCATCTTCCCAACGTTTTACTTGTCGTCCTTTACTTCTTTTACCATCTCTGGGGTACCACTCTGTTATTATTAAATAACAATATCTAAATAAAAAAAAACTTTTTTCAAGATTTTTTTTACGGGAATCGATTTATTTTAATAAAAATCAGTTGGGGTGTATGAGGGCTTCGCTTATTCCATTAACAGGTTGTATATTTGTAATCGGTTTCTCGAAAACCGCTC
The DNA here is from genome assembly GCA_947532105.1 of Athrips mouffetella. Lineage (NCBI taxonomy): Eukaryota > Metazoa > Arthropoda > Insecta > Lepidoptera > Gelechiidae > Athrips > Athrips mouffetella. The sequence continues at coordinate 1,905,333 of OX383976.1, read as the reverse complement.
TTAACGAATTCGATTAAATTTACTATACTCAGGTTTTTGGGGGCAAAAAATCGATCTAGCTAGGTCTCATGTCTGGGAAAATTTGTTTTTGCCGTGTTTTTGAGCATTTAGTAAATTTCGCGTTTTAGACAGAAACTTACAGCGCCATCTGTTGGCGAGTAGCATAGCTTGCTCACCCGATGATATTTTAATATTGAGGTGGCTATTATAGAGCGAAGCTCGATCGCCCGGGTACTAAACAGTTAAATAAATAAATATTAAACATACCTGATCAGCTAATAACTCCAACAGATCATCCTGATCTTTTCTCACTTTGTCCAACTCTTCTTTGGTCAGTTTCTCTCCCTCCCTCGCCGCCAACAATTCTTGCTTCGCTGCAGACAACTCGGAGGATAGCTGGCTGATTCTTGCCTCGTTTTCTCTATACCTATAACATTTTAAATGCATTTTAATGAGTGCAATAAAGATTAATTCATTTTTAAAGTAGAATTAGAAAATTTTAACATAAAATTAAAGTTGGTGGTAAAAATCCGACGCCGCATCAAGGAAAAAGGAGGTGATCCTCGTTGGGGGTCATTTGATTTACACTTAATAACTTCTGTGAATAAAAATGAATCTTTGAACATAAAATTATAGCGCGTTCAGGATAAGTCTGTCTATGACGGTTATTTCCTGCTTGTGGGTGACAGGCGGAGAGCCAATGAACGACTCGCCTGCCCCCCCCCACCCGCCGCGCTCACCCCCGCAACAAATTTTTTGCCTTCTGCGCATCAACGGTCACAGCCAGAATTATTTTACGTCTCTTTCCCGTCGGGGCAGGTAGAGACCACAGCCCTCCACCTGCTACGATCTTTTTATGTCACAAGTGGGCAACCGAGCATGTGAGCCAACTGTTGGTAAGTAGTCACCACCGCCCATAAATGTCTCATTAGTGCTATAATTTGACACTAATAAAACAGCGAATCGCGTTGCTCACCCTGAGGTCTAAGATGGCATGTCTCTTGTGCCGGTAATTTCATTGGCTTCCTTACCCGTCGAACCGAAACACAGCTGCTTTACGGTAGAAACACGTAAGGGCAAAACACAATGATATGAAATTTTGTATCTGTTCTCCAAATGTATGTTTTGTTTGTATTTTTATGTGTACAATAAACAGTTAAATAAATAAATAAATGAAGCTTGCCTAGCCTCGCCGGCCACATTGTGAATCCTTCCATTTTCTTAATCTCCGACATAAAAATATTGCCTCTCGGCGCAAAATGTCACGTTCGCACAATGTCACACCTAATCGTGACATTCTGGGAACGTGACATAATTTAAAATTGTTTTTATTTTAACACTTCCAGTGTTCGGATAAATCTACGAAGTAGAAAATCGAAAAATTTCACAACCACAGGCAGGATTCAAACTTGCGTCTGCGTCTTCGGTACTGACGCAGAAGACGCAGGTTCGAATCCTGCCTGTGGTTGTGAAATTTTGCGATTTTCTACTTTGTAGACGTGACATAATGCCTAAGGACATTTCTACTATACAAAAGTAAGTTGATATACAGAAAACTTGAAAATACTTGTACTTGCAGGTTCAAGGTTGCAAATCGGTAGACACACAAAAATTTTGAAAAATTTAAGTCCCAAATCTATAGTAAAATAGTTCAAAAAAATTTAAGTCCCAAAAAACGTGACATTTTACGATCGTGACATTCTGCAAACGTGACATTTTGAGAAAGTGACATTCTGCGAACGTGACATTTTGAGAAAGTGATATTCTGCGAACGTGAAATTTTGAGAAAGTGACATTTTGCGCACGTGACGTTATGCGCCGGGAGGAAATATTGCTCGTTTAATACCTTTCTTCGTGTTGCGCTGTCTGCTGCGGGGCCATGTTGGGTAAAGTTTGCGCGGCGGACACTTGTGCTTTCAACAACGTATTTTCGTCTTTAAGGTGCGAATTTGCTGACAGGGAGTCGTTTAGGGCGCTCTGAAAACAAAAATTGTTTTTTTTTTACTATGTATGGGCTCACTCTTGACCTCAGATTCAGATTATTTATTCAATGTAGATTCTTTACAGAATACTTATTGAATGTCATGCAGAATACAATTCAAATAGAGCGAGTCTACGCCGTTTCGGATCGTGCTATGGCAGCGTAAAAGAAACGGCAAGAAACCTCGATCTAGCCTTAAGGACAGAGATGAGGCCGACGATGGAACGAGCTTGCCCAGAAGAAGCCTATTCACTCACGACTTAAATAGATTCGGGTTATAAGAGCTCGGGAACACAGACACAGGCAGAGAATTCCACTCCTTAGCCGTGCGCATTATAAAGGATGTTTCAAAGCGCTTTGTGCGGATGTGTGGAATATCAACCAAATATGGGTGATATCCTGCGGTGCGTCTGGATTCCCGATGGTACAAGGGGGATGGCGGAATTAGCTCATGGAGCTATATTACTTATATTTGAAGAGGGCTCTGGTTTTTACACATAGCGACTGCCATCTGAAACTTAATAGGCTGGCCAGAGTCAGCCAGACCCAATACTAGATTAGGCTTTGCCATGTTAGTGGAAAAAGTGGTTCCGGCAAAGAATAGTACCAACCCATCTCTACCCGTAGGTGTCGTAAAAGGCGACTAAGGGTTTGTGAACCGAAGGATGGGCAGCAGCATCTTTCTATGTATCGTACCATCTTACGTACTCAAGTCACCAACAATAGCGGCTGCCAGCCGCAACGCTTACAAGCGTGGTGTGGTAACTATGGTAATTCCCTTCGACCAATATAAAGAGTATGGACGGGCCTTATCCGTACAAAACGCTAATAAAAAATATGCCGCGCTACAACTACATGTAAACGCATTCCCACAGTTACAGTTTTCCTAATCACATGCATACACAGTGCCTAACAGAGATAGAAACACGCCCTCGCACTGAAGCGCGAGCGAGATAGCGAAATGTTGATCAGGAGCGGTCGGCTTATGTCGCCGTATCACCCACGCGTCGCTGAATAATGGCGGCAAGGAATATTTTGTATCTAGAACATTATCAAATAATTAGATTTTACTAAAAAGATAATTACTAACGAGTGAAATGTGACGCCTAAATATTCGTTCGTATTTGTTGAGTTATTTGAATACTTTGGAAAAGCACAGGACGGCTTTCTTTTATTAGAAAGGCGGGAAGATAATTATTTTTTCACACGTGATACTCGTTGAGCATCCGAAGACCGACTAAATCAAGGTGAGTGCGCGCACTCACTTGATCGGCTTTCAAACGATGTTCCTTATGGCCGGTCCATAACTCTTTATATTGGTCGAAGGTAATTCCCCTCCAAAGTATCACGCGTTTCGCTCGAATTCTGGAGGGAGCTGCCTTTCCTGCAGTGGACGTGAAATTATGATGATTGTAGTAAGGATTCTTGTTCTAATTATTTTTATGTATGCCCGCTGTATTGACTAGTACACACGGCCGCACATCGGTAGAAACACTTTTGGACCTTATCCACTCACGTGCCCGCGCAAAAAAAGAAAGTTGTGGTAATAGAGATGAAAAAGTTTCTACCGACAAGCGGTTGACCGTACAAGGGCGGGCTTATCTCTAAAAGAGATTTCTTTGATTCTTTTCTATGTATTCGTGTACAATAAAGAGAGATAAAGAAGAAATTTAGGCATAACAGACAGCCCTCTATGCAGGGTCTGTATGGAAAGGGACGAGACCATCGAACACGTCATTCTAGAGTGTGAAGTAATCAATACTATCAGAGAAAACACACTTGGAGCAGACATAAGACTTTTCGCTCTATAGTAGTCGCCTCAACCTGAAAATATCATCGGGTGAGCTATGCTCCTCGCCAACAGATGGCGCTGTAAGTCTCTGTATAAAACGCGGAATTTACAAAATAGCTCACAAACACGAGAAAACGAATTTTCTCAGACATGAGACCTAGCTAGATCGACTTTTCGCCCCCAAAAACCCCCGTATGGTAAATTTCATCGGAATCGTTAGAGCCATATATATATACAAATATTGCTCGTTTAATAGTATAGGATATAACCAAACAAACTGGACAAACTGACTGAGTTCTGGCAACAGTTAGAGTGGCTAAATTGATGGCCAGATAGGCCCACGCACAATGGTCCATATAGGTCTAAGTGCAGAAACCACACACTTTACTTAGAACATAAAGAAGAAATGATGGATGACACACCTGGAGCTGAGAGTTCTGCTGCATCAGCTGTTCCACCTGCATCATCAGCTCCTGCAGCCGCCCGTCCTGCTGTCTGATGAGGGTCTTGTATTGTTCTAGATTGTTATCAGGAGATATTCTATCAGTTTCTGGTATACCATTCTCTTGCTTTTCAGTCAGACTTTGCACTAGAACACCTAAAAAAATGTATTGTACAAACAAATCAAAAGATAGATTTTCTGAAAAGTTAGATGATTCCGTGCTTCGGAAGGCACGTTAAGCCGTTGGTCCCGACTACAAACTACGGATGTAGTCGTTAATGAGCCATGTCAGAGGCCTTTGGCGGTTCAACAACTCTGACACCAGGGTTTGTGAGGTCGGTCATCGACCTTGCAAAAAACTTACTTTACTACTTAAATACTTACTTTCCAAAACTTTAAACAGCCTGCAGAACTCATAATCAATCAGGATCTCGGCCGAGCTTTTAACCTTCAACTGTGGATGTTTTGCTGCCTTACTATACAACTCGTGTTTGGTGACTTCGCTCAGTTTCGCTACGAACATTTCCATGCCAATTCGTTTTACTAGGAGCTGTTTCAAGGAATCCTTTGAAAAGTTTTCTACTGAGTCGTCGTTGAAGTGTATGCAGATTGCCAGAAGAAAGGCGCATAAGCCCTGAAATAGAAACAGAAAGACAATAGGAAATTTTCTATCACGTTTGTAAACTACGTTTTTTTAAGTGTCAATAGGTGGCACGCTCCACTGTTGGTAAATACATTTTTGTAAAATTGCAAATTGATTTTTTGTAAAAATAAATGATTTTTTTAGATGAAAATATAAGACGAACGTTTGACAGTAGCCAGTCTCATGTCGGGGAAAATCGTTTTGCCCGTATTTTTAAGTATTTTAAAAAAAATACCGTGTTTTAGACAGAAACCTACAGCGTCATCTGTTGTTGAGTAGCATAGCTTGTTCACCCGATGATATTTTAATCATACAGAGCATAGTCGCCCAGATACTTGAACGATAAAATTAACACCAAATGATAAAAAAAAACTCAACTCTTCTTGCTTCTGTACAGCGACACTACCGTCCATAAAATTTTCACACCAAAAAATGTGGAATATTTTAGAGGGCTTACCATAGTCACCTCACCACTCTTATCAGAGTTGGGGCTGGCACAAATGGACCGCAGTGGCTAGTAACAGCAGTATGGAGGTACGTTGAGCAGGAAGATGAGCAAGGTCTCTTAGTCGCCATTTACGACACTCTGAGCACACTGGTACTATTCTGAGCACAAGCTCAGGAGAGTTGTCTGGAGGATATTACTTGTAGCCCACTCCGCTAGACACTAGGAAAGTTGGCTGGAGGATATTACCTGCAGAACACTCGTTGGAGCACGTCTGGGTGACGAGGTAGCCACTCCGCTAGACACTAGGAGGGTTGGCTGGAGGATATTACCTGCAGCAGACACTCGTTGGAGCATGTCTGGGTGACGAGGTAGCCACTCCGCTAGACACTAGGAGGGTTGGCTGGAGGATATTACCTGCAGAACACTCGTTGGAGCATGTCTGGGTGACGAGTTAGCCACTCCGCTAGACACTAGGAGGGTTGGCTGGAGGATATTACCTGCAGCAGACACTCGTTGTCGTCGTGCTCGTTGGAGCACGTCTGGGTGACGAGGTAGCCACTCCGCTAGACACTAGGAGGGTTGGCTGGAGGATATTACCTGCAGCAGACACTCGTTGGAGCATGTCTGGGTGACGAGGTAGCCACTCCGCTAGACACTAGGAGGGTTGGCTGGAGGATATTACCTGCAGAACACTCGTTGGAGCATGTCTGGGTGACGAGTTAGCCACTCCGCTAGACACTAGGAGGGTTGGCTGGAGGATATTACCTGCAGCAGACACTCGTTGTCGTCGTGCTCGTTGGAGCACGTCTGGGTGACGAGGTAGCCACTCCGCTAGACACTAGGAGGGTTGGCTGGAGGATATTACCTGCAGCAGACACTCGTTGTCGTCGTGCTCGTTGGAGCACGTCTGGGTGACGAGGTAGCCACTCCGCTAGACACGAGGAGGGTTGGCTGGAGGATATTACCTGCAGCAGACACTCGTTGTCGTCGTGCTCGTTGGAGCACGTCTGGGTGACGAGGTAGCCCACTCCGCTAGACACGAGGAGGGTTGGCTGGAGGATATTACCTGCAGCAGACACTCGTTGTCGTCGTGCTCGTTGGAGCATGTCTGGGTGACGAGGTAGCCACTCCGCTAGACACTAGGAGGGTTGGCTGGAGGATATTACCTGCAGCAGACACTCGTTGGAGCATGTCTGGGTGACCAGTTAGCCACTCCGCTAGACACTAGGAGGGTTGGCTGGAGGATATTACCTGCAGCAGACACTCGTTGGAGCATGTCTGGGTGACGAGGTAGCCACTCCGCTAGACACTAGGAGGGTTGGCTGGAGGATATTACCTGCAGCAGACACTCGTTGTCGTCGTGCTCGTTGGAGCACGTCTGGGTGACGAGGTAGCCACTCCGCTAGACACTAGGAGGGTTGGCTGGAGGATATTACCTGCAGCAGACACTCGTTGTCGTCGTGCTCGTTGGAGCACGTCTGGGTGACGAGGTAGCCACTCCGCTAGACACGAGGAGGGTTGGCTGGAGGATATTACCTGCAGCAGACACTCGTTGTCGTCGTGCTCGTTGGAGCACGTCTGGGTGACGAGGTAGCCCACTCCGCTAGACACGAGGAGGGTTGGCTGGAGGATATTACCTGCAGCAGACACTCGTTGTCGTCGTGCTCGTTGGAGCATGTCTGGGTGACGAGGTAGCCACTCCGCTAGACACTAGGAGGGTTGGCTGGAGGATATTACCTGCAGCAGACACTCGTTGGAGCATGTCTGGGTGACCAGTTAGCCACTTCGCTAGACACTAGGAGGGTTGGCTGGAGGATATTACCTGCAGCAGACACTCGTTGGAGCATGTCTGGGTGACGAGGTAGCCACTCCGCTAGACACTAGGAGGGTTGGCTGGAGGATATTACCTGCAGAACACTCGTTGGAGCATGTCTGGGTGACGAGGTAGCCACTCCGCTAGACACTAGGAGGGTTGGCTGGAGGATATTACCTGCAGAACACTCGTTGGAGCATGTCTGGGTGACGAGGTAGCCACTCCGCTAGACACTAGGAGGGTTGGCTGGAGGATATTACCTGCAGCAGACACTCGTTGTCGTCGTGCTCGTTGGAGCATGTCTGGGTGACGAGGTAGCCACTCCGCTAGACACGAGGAGGGTTGGCTGGAGGATATTACCTGCAGCAGACACTCGTTGTCGTCGTGCTCGTTGGAGCATGTCTGGGTGACGAGGTAGCCACTCCGCTAGACACTAGGAGGGTTGGCTGGAGGATATTACCTGCAGCAGACACTCGTTGGAGCATGTCTGGGTGACCAGTAAGCCACTCCGCTAGACACTAGGAGGGTTGGCTGGAGGATATTACCTGCAGCAGACACTCGTTGGAGCATGTCTGGGTGACGAGGTAGCCACTCCGCTAGACACTAGGAGGGTTGGCTGGAGGATATTACCTGCAGAACACTCGTTGGAGCATGTCTGGGTGACGAGGTAGCCACTCCGCTAGACACTAGGAGGGTTGGCTGGAGGATATTACCTGCAGCAGACACTCGTTGTCGTCGTGCTCGTTGGAGCATGTCTGGGTGACGAGGTAGCCACTCCGCTAGACACGAGGAGGGTTGGCTGGAGGATATTACCTGCAGCAGACACTCGTTGTCGTCGTGCTCGTTGGAGCATGTCTGGGTGACGAGGTAGCCACTCCGCTAGACACTAGGAGGGTTGGCTGGAGGATATTACCTGCAGCAGACACTCGTTGTCGTCGTGCCCGTTGGAGCACGTCTGGGTGACGAGGTAGCCACTCCGCTAGACACTAGGAGGGTTGGCTGGAGGATATTACCTGCAGCAGACACTCGTTGTCGTCGTGCTCGTTGGAGCATGTCTGGGTGACGAGGTAGCCCACTCCGCTAGACACTAGGAGGGTTGGCTGGAGGATATTACCTGCAGCAGACACTCGTTGTCGTCGTGCTCGTTGGAGCACGTCTGGGTGACGAGGTAGCCACTCCGCTAGACACGAGGAGGGTTGGCTGGAGGATATTACCTGCAGCAGACACTCGTTGTCGTCGTGCTCGTTGGAGCACGTCTGGGTGACGAGGTAGCCACTCCGCTAGACACTAGGAGGGTTGGCTGGAGGATATTACCTGCAGCAGACACTCGTTGTCGTCGTGCTCGTTGGAGCATGTCTGGGTGACGAGGTAGCCCACTCCGCTAGACACTAGGAGGGTTGGCTGGAGGATATTACCTGCAGCAGACACTCGTTGTCGTCGTGCTCGTTGGAGCACGTCTGGGTGACGAGGTAGCCACTCCGCTAGACACGAGGAGGGTTGGCTGGAGGATATTACCTGCAGCAGACACTCGTTGTCGTCGTGCTCGTTGGAGCACGTCTGGGTGACGAGGTAGCCACTCCGCTAGACACTAGGAGGGTTGGCTGGAGGATATTACCTGCAGCAGACACTCGTTGTCGTCGTGCTCGTTGGAGCACGTCTGGGTGACGAGGTAGCCACTCCGCTAGACACTAGGAGGGTTGGCTGGAGGATATTACCTGCAGCAGACACTCGTTGTCGTCGTGCTCGTTGGAGCACGTCTGGGTGACGAGGTAGCCACTCCGCTAGACACTAGGAGGGTTGGCTGGAGGATATTACCTGCAGCAGACACTCGTTGTCGTCGTGCTCGTTGGAGCACGTCTGGGTGACGAGGTAGCCACTCCGCTAGACACTAGGAGGGTTGGCTGGAGGATATTACCTGCAGCAGACACTCGTTGTCGTCGTGCTCGTTGGAGCACGTCTGGGTGACGAGGTAGCCACTCCGCTAGACACTAGGAGGGTTGGCTGGAGGATATTACCTGCAGCAGACACTCGTTGTCGTCGTGCTCGTTGGAGCACGTCTGGGTGACGAGGTAGCCACTCCGCTAGACACTAGGAGGGTTGGCTGGAGGATATTACCTGCAGCAGACACTCGTTGTCGTCGTGCTCGTTGGAGCACGTCTGGGTGACGAGGTAGCCCACTCCGCCGGGAACTTTGAGGAAGGCGCTGACAGCGGGCGGACAGTAGGACATCCATTGCGATAGGAGCATTAGGAGAGCTACCTGGAAGATACAAAAAACTTTTTGTAGATGATTTTCTTATTGGTTAATTCTAACGTGCGTAGATATGACGTAAAAAAACTAGTAAGCACTATTTTAGCGCCTTACTTAGAGCATGACACTAAACAGCTTTACATAAGGAACACAGGTCGATTTAAGAAAAAAACCGGCCAAGTGCGAGTCGGACTCGCGCACTGAGGGTTCCGTACCACCACATAAACATAATTGTATTAGTTGAAATTTCAGTAAGTTAATGTGCTAGATTTTTTGAGTCCGACACGAGCTTGACCAAATTTTATTATTTGTTGTTATTTTATAGCTTATGCACTATAAACATACCAATTTTCAAGTTTGTAAGTGTTCCCGTTTTTAAATAGAACTAAAACAAAAATCGCCTCAGCGACCATCCTACTTGACCCCTCTCTTATATGAATGTTCTTGAAACGGGAGCTCACCACAATTGGTTACCATTAGTTGTTAGAAAAGTTGTAATATTTAATGATTTCAGACTTTTCGCATTATTTGTACTGTGAGACCTATCTTCTTGCCAAATTTCATAATTTTAGGTCAACGGGAAGTACCCTGTAGGTTTTGCATTTTTGAATAAATGTATGGAGATGAGGACATAAAATACCATATCTTTTGATTGCGTCGTTGTAAAAAATTCAAATTTTCAGATCTTGTGTGGTTTATGGATCCTAATATATGGTATTAATTTCAACCTGATACCTTTACCCGTTCGTGAGATAAAGGGTCTTGACAGACAGACAGACAGACGGACAACAAAGTGATCCTATAAGGGTTCCGTTTTTTTCTTTTGAGGTACGGAACCCTAAAAAGTACCTAGGCAACCGAGCTTCGCTCAATAATAGCCGCCTCTACATTAAAATATCATCGGGTGAGTAAGCTATGCTACCCGCCAACAGATGGCGCTGTAGGTTTCTGCCTAAAACGCGGTATTTTTAGAAAATGCCTAAAAACACGGGGAAAACGAATTTTCCCAGACATGAAACCTAGCTAGATCGATTTATCGTCCCCGAAAACTCCTGTATAGTAGTAGTATTTCATAGAAATCGTTAGAACCAATTTAGAGAAACCGATTACAAATATATGTACCTCTCCAATGAAAAATATGTTTGTGTTGTTTAGTTTTATACTCTAAGGGTGGTATCAATAAATCTCTTTCAAGTGTAAGATTGCATTCAAGATGCACCAGCCTAAGCAACATGATAACAGTAACATGATACGCACACTCAAATATTAATTAGTTAAAGAATAAATAAAGGCTGATTTTATTTCAAAATTCTAACAATACACAAACCGTACAATGTTGGATAAAAGATACAGAGATTGTTTGGTCATATTAATCATGAAAAAGACTAACGAAAAGAAATCATAGGTACAGTGCGACACGGATATTTATGCAGGTGGATAAAATCGGAACTAAAACCACTGCAAAGGGATTTTTACATTTGTCGAACAAAATATAAGACAGCATGGCCCTCCTGACAACGTCGTCCACCAGCCAAAACACCCGTGAAACGTCAATACGCTAGTAACTCTATCAGAGGCGGCTAGTGACATTTTTTTATGGGTGTGCACAAAAAAAAATTTACTTGCCTACCTACCATTTATTGATGCAATATTTTTTATGGCTTTATTGTTACATATTATGCGAGCCAGCGCCAGCTCCAAATACCAGACACGGGAAACAAAACAATTTATTTACAACCGCATATCCAAGGTGTTTTTGAATATTGTTCTGGTTTGATCACACGATTAAAAGTTTTATTTGTTGTACTACATTTTTGAACTATCGCGGTTTCAGGTCGTGGCGGCCCCTTTTCATTGAGTTCAAGTCGTATTTGTATAGTCTTTTTCACATTTTTTTATATAAACGACACTGTATTCGTCCATTTTTACAGTAATTAGGCACGTCCACTATTTAAAAACAATTATTTCTAAATTTTCAAGCAAAATTGCGAACAGTAACTGAAAGCTGTATACGAAAAGTTTGTTTACGTATGATCGGCAACAGCGCCTTGTCACCGAACTGCATGCGCATCGCGACCTGGTAACGTAGCATTGAGCAGCGCTACTGATTAGGCTAATTTCTCATAGAAAATCTTTTGTTTCACGCGCTCGAGCATGTTGATGTTTCTCTTTCACACTCATTGAATTCTGTATTAGGAATTGTACTGAAGATTTTTTCATAGGACCGCAATCCTTGGCGCACCACTTGGTACAACTTGACTACGTAAATTGTTGCGTAATTATTTCTTAGGCTATTATAAATGTATCAACGTAAAATAGTTATGTAATCGTATGTAACTTAACTAGGTAGGTAAAGTTTAAGTTTTGTGAGAGAGGGAGTGCACTGCACCAGTGCTCTTTAGGACGAGCCACCTCTGAACTCTATACAAAATCCATATAATTTATGTTAATGGGTAAGTACTTGTAAGACCTAAAGCAAAAATTAAAATGGCTATTACACTACAACAATGTACATTGTACATTACTATCCTGTAGTTGAACTGAGAACCGGAACGAGTTGCTTGAACGCCTCCTTTTTTTACATAAGAGCACTGTTTACGAGCAAATAGGAGAAATAGACTTGTCTATAAAACAGCGAATTTGAAAAAAGCATTTGGCCTACCTTTGATTGTAATTTAGTAGTCCTTTGTAACAGCAGCGTGCACTGATGTAGCAACGTGACCGGTGTGCTACCAATGTTAGTAGCTAGTAGTACTCTTAATAACTGTTCCTTTTGTGCGGGGTTTTTGAAAGAGACATGTTATATGTATGTAAAATATGCAAAAACATTTGGCCTACCTTTGATTGTAATTTAGTAGTCTGTTGTAACAACAGCGTGCACTGATGTAGCAACGTGACCGGTGTGCTACCAATGTTAGTAGCTAGTAGTACTCTTAATAACTGTTCCTTTTGCGCGGTATTGTCGCATAGAGCTCGCATTAGAGCGGCCGCCGCGAACCAATTAGATAGCGCGTCCGTGCTGAATAGACCTGCAATACAAAACCAGTCAAAAATGTCAAAATAATAGGTATCTAGAAATTGCCGAAATTTTCTTACAGATTAATAAGATCATAATTCCTATAATTCTAAAGCAATTTTTTTTCATTTTTGTTTTTTTTTTTAAAGTTGACTTCAAAGTTATCATTTTACGCATAAAATAAAGTTTTTATTTTAGGTTTGATATATAAAATTAAAGGTTCGAAAATTGTTCGCCTTAAATGTCGTCCGATTTCATCATTAGATTTGTACAGATAACATTTTTCAAAAATTAAATTTAAGCTTCTGTTAGTTTAATGTCTTCCCAATCACAAAAAACCAATCATAAAAAAAATGCAGAAATGTTAGTTCTGAAAATTTACTTTACCTAAAATTCACCATACAAAACGGCAATTTCATAGTTAGATCCAATATTACGCGATCTAATGATGAAATGCATAAGCTCGCTAGTGAAAACCAAGTTTCAAAGTCTGGCCCATTGTAGCAAAGTTGCATGTCTGTCAGTCTTTTACAGGTTGACAATCCGTGTGGTGCTGGCAAAGAATAGTACCAACCTATCTCTATCCGTGGGTGTCGTAAAAGGCGACTAAAGGATTATGAACCGGAGGATAGGCAGCAGCGTCCTTCTGTGTATCTTAACCATCTGACATACTGCGGTCACCAGCAACCGCGGTCCATGGTGCCGCAACGCTAACAAGCGTGGTGACTATGGTACTTTCCCTCCTAAATCTACCACCCGTTTTAGTAGGTATCCTGGAGGGAGCTCCCTGTCCTGTAGTGGACGTCTCATGTGATGTTATGATGATTTCGGAGCGTTCACAAGAGCTCCATGAGCTTATTATGCCACCCCCTTGATATCACCAACACTTGGTTGATAGATTAGATTTTATTATCACACATTATCAATTTCAAATTTACACAAATTTTCAAGATGTCCAAGTATAATGTGATTGACAAGAAAACAGAAAAAAAAATTAATCATAATTCTACAAAGAATAATAATGCTGTCAAAATAAAATAATATACATGTCCATACGTAAAAAATGTACAATACTAAAGCGTACCCACACACAAAAATCTTTGAAAAATATGTCTATATTCCACACATACGGATTTAGCGCTTTGAATTTAAAGCTTAAGATTGGAATTTTCTGCGTGCGTGTGTTCCCGAGTTCATATAAGAGCCGGTTCCCACTTGTCGTGTGTCGGATCCGTTTAATAATCGGAGGTTCCAGTAGCAGAACATATTATATGAAGCTATTCACACTCGTCCGACAACGATTTTGTATCGGATCCGACAAGAAATGTCGTGTGTTTTATCAGCCGATTTTCGTGTCGGATCAACGCTCGCATATGATCGCATATGGCGCTGTTCAAATCGGAATCCGATATCCGACATAGGAACAGAGGCGCCGACACCCGATTAAAATCGGAATCCGACATCCCACATAGTGGGAACCGGTTCTAACTTGAATCATTGGGTAAGCTTGACCCATCGTCAAGTCAACCTCATCTCTGTCCTCAGGGCTAGATCGAGGTCAAAAACAGACACAGGCAGATAATTCCACTGTTTAACCGTGCATATTACAAAAGATGGCGCAAAGCACTTTGTGCGAATTTGTGGAATATCAACCGTTTGCAAGTGATATAATGCATATGTTTGGATTCTCGAAGGTAAAAGTATAGCAGAATAAGCTCATGGAGATGAGTAGATGAGTAGACAAGCCTTGCCTTAGCTTTGTATGAAACAGAGGAGGAAATGATTAGGCGGTTAAATACAAGAAGGAAAGATCTTAGTCAATAATTTCAGCCTTGCCTTAATATTGCTCGACACTGCCCACGGTAGCAAGCCGTGATATTATTTAATAGACTACCGTTAGAACTCAAGACGATAACTAGTATCGATTTATTTAAATATAAGCTGAAACTTTTATTACTGGACAAAAACTGTTATTATGGTTATACCTTAGATGAATTTTAAACTTTAATTTGCAAATCTCAAATTGACATTTTAATCTGTATTATTGACAATTTTATTTTAGTTTAGTTAATATGTTAGTTGAGTCTATTATTGTAATGAATGGTTGGTTTAATTATTTGTATCTATTTTTTAAGAAAATTCGAATACAGTTGTACTGTTTTAGAATGAAATAAATAATAACCTACCTCCACAAAGCAGCTGTCCACTAGTCAGACTAGATACATCAGTGGAAGAGGGCAGCAAAGTCTGCACGAGATTTGCCTGACTCATTTCATTATGGTACAGGTAGCATTGGAAACAATATAGAACTGCGCATCTGAAAATTATAAAAATAATGTCTCTTTTCATTTTTATATAATTTTTCCTTTCATTTTTTGCATACACAAAGGGGGTATTTATTACATTGTCTCGAGTGATATTTATATTAACGTTAAGGTGATCTGTGACGGCCAGCTTAGCCCCGAACGCAACTAGATGGAGCCACTGCTGCAAATATAAGGTTTTATTTTTTAATGCTTTTACGCGAATCAACTTTATATGCTGCAAATATAAAGTTCAACGCCTTCAACTTCAACGCGTGCAACTTCAACGCCTAACAACAATTTCGATAAAAAAAATGTCTCCATTTGTCCACTTAAGTCAATTACTCTCGCCAGTCCGTGTTTACATGAGTACGATCACTCACACATGCACACAAAGCACAACCGTACAGTTTTGACCGCACGCCCACAATCGTAATATTGAACCAAAAATTGGTAACAAAAATAGTACATTCAGAACATTAACTGTATTTTTGTATTAATTAGCGAAAAATTTAACTAAAAATAGCAGTATTCGTTCGTTTTTCAACAGAATTTTATGTCCCGCGTAAGAATGCAAGTCATTTGAATTTTTGTATGGAAAGCGGATAACCTTAAATAGTAAGTTTTCGGATCTTTGATATGATATTATAATTATCCGAGATCTATTACAATGTAATAAAATAAATTACCACCAAGGACAGCAAAACATGTCTTGTGACATAAACATCTGTCTCACTACAAAAAAGTTAGACATCTGTTGAACACTTGATTAAAAAAATCGTACCAAATAACTCTGTCTATGTCATTGATGCGCAGAAGTCAAAAATTTAAAAAGTGTGTGTGTGACTTATTTTTTTATGACTTGACTTCTGCGCATCAATTTACATAGCCAGTTATTTTGTGCGCATTTTTTTAATCAAGTGTTCAACAAGGTCTAACTTTTAGGGTTCCGTACCTCAAAAAAAAAACGGAACTCTTATAGGATCACTTTGTTGTCCGTCTGTCTGTCTGTCAAGACCCTTTATCTCACGAACGGGTGAAGGTATCAGGTTGAAATTAATACCATATATTAGGATCCATGAACCACACAAGATCTGAAAATTTAAATTTTTTACAATGACGCAATCAAAAGATATGGCATTTTATGTCCTCATCTCCATACATTTATTCAAAAATGCAAAAACCTACAGGGTACTTCCCGTTGACCTAAAATTATGAAATTTGGCAAGAAGCTAGGTCTCACAGTACAAATAATGGGAAAAGTCTGAAATCATTAAATATTACAACTTTTCTCACAATTAATGGTAACCAATTGTGGTGAGCTCCCGTTTCAAGAACGTTCATATAACAGAGGGATCAAGTTGGATGGTCGCTGAGGCGATTTTTGTTTTAGTTCTATTTAAAAACGGGAACAATTACAAACTTGAAAATTGGTATGTTCATAGTGCATAAGCTATAAAATAACAACAAATAATAAAATTTGGTCAAGTGCGTGTCGGACTCAAAAAATCTAGCACATTAACTTACTGAAATTTCAACTAACACAATTATGATTATGTGGTGGTACGGAACCCTCGGTGCGCGAGTCCGACTCGCACTTGGCCGGTTTTTTTTGTAGTAAGACGGCTTGTGTCCGACTGGTTAGCTGCATTATCTATAAGTGTACCACTTATACAAAATACGCTGTCAGCTTATCAAGTTTATGGGATGTTGATTTTTTTTTCTTATTGGACTTTTTGTGGCATTGGAAAGTTCATTATATCCTTTGCGACACGTTTTAAATGTATAACATGAACTTCTTAAAGTGAAGTTCGATCATTATTATATGAATCGCTTCATTTGAAGATATAATAACCCACCCTCCCTGGCTAAAGCTGGCCCTAATAAAAAGTTTTGTCATCATCTCCAAAAAGAATATAAGCTCTCTGTGACACGCCTCCCTTAGGGCCCGTCCAGAACCTTTTTGAACGCGCGAGTTGCATCGCGCGAGTTGCATCGCGCGTAGGCACTCGCGCGTTTCCGAGATACTAGAACTACATATATTGCGTCCAAAACAGTTTCTACCAGCGTTTTACGCGCGTAAGAAAATGTTCTGCACGCAATATATGTAGCTCTAGTATATCGGCAACGCGCGAGTCGACTCGCACCTAAAATAAAGGGCCCGTCCAGAACCTTTTTTTACGCGCGAGTTGCATCGCGCTTAGGCACTCGCGCGTTTCCGAGATACTAGAACTACATATATTGCGTCCAAAACAGTTTCTACCAGCGTTTTACGCGCGTAAGAAAATGTTCTGCACGCAATATATGTAGCTCTAGTATATCGGCAACGCGCGAGTGCCTATACGCGCGAGTCGACTCGCACCTAAAATAAAGGGCCCTCCAGAACCTTTTTTTACGCGCGAGTTGATTCGCGCCTAGGCACTCGCGCGTTGCCGAGATACTAGAGCTACATATATTGCGTCCAGAACAGTTTCTTACGCGCGACTATACGCGCGTAAAACGCTGGTAGAAACTCGCGCGTAAAAAAGGTTCTGGACGGGCAGTGACGGCGCGAAGTCAGATAAGTGTCTTTTAAAAATCGTGCAGTATCACCTTGTAGGCTTAAAGGACTACGTTGTAAATAATAATGTCTGAAAAATGAAGCGATGAAATATAATTGCCTACAGTATGCAATGGAAGTAAAAGGTGCCGTGGATAACACGATTACATAGTTTATGGCACGACAGTTACTGTCGCGGGCGATAACAAATTTTTCAATTTGTAACTATTTGTCGCCAAGACGATAAGCAAATTAAAGTGGGTCAAATGAGAACGGCGGCTACATACAGGGTGTAAGGGACCGGTTTCCAAAAACTGAAAGAACATGATCAGTCAACGTAACTGAACAACTTTCAGAAAGTAAAAATTTCAGGAAATAAAAAAAAATCGGCCTCTCCATACAAACTATCCAATCAAGTTTGAAATTTTGTATGGAGAGGCCGAAAGTTGTTCAGTTATATTGACTGATCATGCGCTTTCAGTATTGTCTCTTGCACAGTAGATGGCTTATACAACGTGTAACGGAAAGGTGTGATAATAATGAAGGGTGTGAATCTGCCCAAGAAACTGAACAACTTTTCCAAAGGAACATAGTTTGAAATTCGAAAAACCAAATTTGACCTCCCATACAAAATGCGCTATCAGCTGATGCAGTTTCTCAGAAGGTCAAAAATTGATTTTGTTCTATGACCTATTGTTCCTTGGGGAAAGTGGTTCAGTTTCATGGACAGATTCACCTCCTATAGTTTTATCAGACCTTTCCGTTACAAGCTGTATTAAGTATATTAGAAATAAAGTAGAAACACTTTTGGACCTTATGGCGTGGTAATAGAGTTGAAAAAGTTTCTACCGACAAGCGGTTGACCGTACATTTAAAGAAACCATTCTTACCTCAATGAAAAAGGCTGTTTTTCATTAACCATAGACATAAGTAGCACCACAATGGCCGGTCGCGGCGGATTCGACGGCGCCATCACATTCCCCAAATAATCTTGATTCGCTGGATCCCCTCTCACTACCTCTCCTACAGTATTTATATTTTCAGTCAATATATCCGCAGGGACTCCACTTGCCATAAGAATGTTGCATAAAGCTTCTAAAAGTCCAGAGCTTTTCATAATCTTTTGACAGCTTGAAATGATCTGCGCAGAGTTACTAGGCGAGACCAATGTTCGAACTATTTGCAGCATGCAATGTACATTGGAGACTTTCTGCGGAGACCAACCTAAGTCTTCCGATTCGTCAGGTGTATTGAACATTGGTAGCATTTTCTGTATATAACTGCCTTCTTTAAAGAAATTTATGTTACTACTATTATTTTTCAATAAATTTAACATTAGAAGTAAACAATCTTCAACAATGATTCCACCATCAGAGTAACCTTCAGAAGACACTATTTCAAACAATCTGTCAAATGCGTTTTCAAACGCAACAATCTTCTGTATATTTGCATTTCCTTTTGTCAATTTTATTAATAAAAGTAGTGTTTCATTTCGTATTACTTCTCTGGTGTCACCTAAGAGATCCATCATTTTGGAGACTCCCATAGGTTTAACTAATATGATTTCTTGAATATCTTTCGGCCTATTTGTGAGTAATGAGGTTAGAAGCTGCACAGCGGAGAGTCTAACTCTGAAGTCATATTCATCAAGTAGATCAAGCACTAGTTGTATGTTATGATGGTCTTTGATGAACATTTCTGTGAACTGTTCACCAATGTTCATTGGGACGTGAGGATTGTCCTCTTCCTCTTCGAATTGCGCCGGTGACATAACATTGCTAAGTGTGTCGAGGGCATAGTTGATTGTCTCCATGTCTGCTCTGTCTAGTTCTAAAACCTGAAATAGAGATCGCAAGCTATTTTAAAATTATTTTGTTCAACATCACATTTGAATGCTGCTACAATAGGCAGTGCTGTTTTGTAAAACAAACTGTATATTTGAAGAAATGTTAGGCCCAATTTCCCACCCTGAAGGACACCATATTTAACCCATGTTTTTCTCAGTTAGAGTCAAAGTCTAATTTTAAAGTTTTGTTTCCTGCTAACTAGTTAGTCTTTGTGTGTGCTCAAATCTAGTAACATTTTCACGCGATTTAGTTTGTGAATGAAACTTGTAACATATAATGAGTCAAAAGCCTTAGCTAAATTTAACATCTAGATTTTTACTTATAATTGATTGTGTAAGAGCCAGCTCCAGATCGAAATGTCCAAGTTTATTGAAGCTTGCTGCTGTTCCTTTTGATTGCAGGGTGGGAGTCCTCATGTCTTAGGCTCCAACTTGCCTTCCTTCATTCTATACTTGCATGGCAAGAGATCTTCTAGCACAGTACAGTTCTTTACTGGTCTTCATCCCTGGTTATTATTTACCTACTTTTAGGTGCAATAGCTCCACCAACCCACACAATCTGATAAGTAGTGATCAAATGCCTGCGTGCGTCGTAGTGACCCCACCAGAAGTAAATTATTACCCTGCCCCTTCCATGTTCCAGTCTATCCTTACACAACATGACTTCAACAAGCCCAAATAACACGCCCCGGTCTTCTAGAAGAATTGTATACGGGTCCACTATTTCATATATAATCCGTTTCACAAGTCAATGCCAAAGCTTGCCAACACATTTTGCAGCTATATGAAGGCTACTGTGCTCCATGATCAATAGCAATCAGCTTAAGCTGTCAGAAAAAACAAGTTTGTAAAATAATATTATTTTTTCCGTCAAATATACTTTGGTTCGTCTGGTTGGTGGAGGTTTGCCTAGTTCTATGGCTGCAAAGTGTGTTGGTAAGCGTTGGCATTGACTTGTTAAACGGATTATAGTAGAAACTTCTCCAACTGACCTGTTTGAGCGTCTCCATCCCCTGGGCTCCAACCTCCACTCTATACTTTCGTGACATGGCCTTCAATGCTCGGCACGCATCGCGACGGTCTTCTAGCAATGTTGAGTTGTTCACTCGGTCTACTAGACGTTCCACCTGCAGATAGAACATTATATTTAAAGAATATTATGTTTGATATTCGTTATAATGACAACAGATGGACAAAGAAAGCCACAAAATGGAAAGGGCCTAGAGGCAAAAGAAGAGTTGGCAGGCCATACAAATGTTGGGCAGATGACATTATAAAAATAGCCGGAAAGGACTGGATGGTCAAAGGAGAGGACAGACAGAAGTGGAAAGAGCTGGAGGAGGCCTACACCCAAGGAGGGGTCCAAACATAAAACAATGAAACTAACAAAACTAACATTTACTAAGTAAAGCAACTAACTAACAATACTAACAAAAAATCAAGTGGAAACTCTCTACTTACCTACTTACTATATTAAAAATGTGTAAATATCTTTGTTTGGAATAATAAAAGGCTTTTTTATTTTATTTTTATTGTTTGATATTTTAAATTAAAATAAAACATTGTTATTTCATGGACATTGCCAAGATGTGGACCAAGATTTTGGCAACTAAAACATTGTTATTTCATGGACATTGCCAAGATGTGGACCAAGATTTTGGCAATGATGATGCCACCAAAGAAAACTACCGTTAGCGAGTTCCTTGCATTCATTTATTAAAATTAAAAAACCAGTCAGGTGCAAGTCGGTCTCGCGCGCCGAGGGTTTTGTATACCCATAGTATTTGTAGAAGCAATAAATTCCACTTTAAGACCACAAAAGTAAGTTTGTTTGAAAAGGTTTTTTGGAGATTTTTAATAACTGGCAGCAAAGTGCCAGTGATAATAAGAGATTGTGATAATTTTCCTGTAATATTTTCCTATACACTTCCATCGACTATAATTAATTCAGATTTTTCGTCAGCAAACTTCAGAGATTTGTTTTTTTTAGATATATCAAGAGTTGTAAAAAAATATTTAATTCTACTTTGGAATGTACAAGTGAAGTCCTTTCATATGATACCCCACTTGACCTAGTATTAAAATAGTAAATTTGCCCCAATTACAATAACAATATAAATATTAAAAAAAAAACATTTGCAAATAAAATTGAGCAAGCATATTTTAAAAGTATTTGATAGCATGAGTAGTAACTGACATACACAGGTGTGATAGATAGACAGACAAAGTCGCAACATTAAGGTATCATTTTTACAATTTTGGATCGAAACCCTAAAAATACTAAATAAAAATTTATCCTAAAGGAACCAATTCAAAAATATTTTTTGTTAGATATATGAAAAGTATTTAATGATTATAAAACAAGTTACAATGATTATAAAGGGAGCAAATTAGAGTTTCATTGTGCAAACTGGAGCCCCTAAATGATGTGATGATACTATCCTAAATGTGGGAAATCTTTATACTTTTATATGGGTTGTATTTAAATGCAAATTAAAAAATCTGAAACAACAAATCGAAGGAAATCCTAATCAGTTAGGTTGGGCTTACTCTAGCTAATGAACCTAAACTTTTTTGATGCACAATCATTACTTTTGATGTGCATTTAAGAGGCCTATTACATTTTGAGCGTGTTTTTGCGCAAAATAGCTAATTTTGGCGTCCTTAATCTGAGAAACGGAAAGATTTTGACAACTTTAACTTATAAAATGTTGAAGAATAGTTATTATTTAAGTTCGTAGCGGCCTCGCTTTTTACAATTTTTTCTTATATTGGTAGATATAGCCAATACTCCGAAGCAAGTTTTCATAAAAAGCGCGAAGGCACTTTTTTGAGCTCGTGGATTGAACTATTGGGCTAAGCAAACAAAATTAAAATAATACAATAAAATCTCTTATATAATAGTTTAGTTCGTAGTGGCCTCGGAATTTTGAAAAATATATTGGAAAATCTAGAAAAAAAATCAATTCCGAACGAAAAAAACTACAAAAAATGCTCAGGTTTAACTGCAAATTGCTCTTTACTATATTAATATTATTTCGTATAACTTATACCATACTAAACTTTGGTATAAAGAAAATAAAAATCGCCTTAGTTTGTTTAAATACAATTCGTTTTAATGCCTTAACTGAACGTACTTAAAACTGCAAAATTTCTCCATAATCCGAAGCGCTGGCCTTTCAAACGCAATAATAGTATCAAATAACTTGAAAATACAAAAAGTATTTATATTGTTTATTTTCAACTACAAAACAGTGTTGAAAAGACTGAGAGTGAGATTTTCCACTTTTCATTTTTTTTAACGAAATTTTGTGATAGGCCTCTTAAGTATTTCCCTTTACAAGTAGCAATTTGGTATTTTTATGTGCAATCAGTATTTTAGATGTGCAGTTAAATATTTTCCCTTTTTTACAATGTGCCAAAGGTCAGGGCCAGTTTAAGTATCAATAATTACATGGATCTTTTCTTTTTTTTTTTTACTTGAATTTTAAAAAATCATTTTTGATACAAAACATCCAAATAAACATCTTTAGCAAAACTGAAATCTTACACTCAAATTTTTAATAATGAGTTACTTCCAATTGATATTTTTAACATCTCAATGTTTTGTATTTTGTTTTTAAAATGTTTTATCAACATTCACCATTCAAACATTTACTACAACAAAATTTGTTATGGTACAGCAAAAATATACAAAAGGCTGATTGAATAGGATTCACATACAATGCCGCAAAACTGAAGAGTCAATATAAAACTTTTTATTTCATCAAAACTTCAGTACTTTGTGTCAAAATAACTTGTAAAAAAGTCTTATAAATCAATCAGGGCCACTATAAAACTAATGCATGTCCATGTGATGTCTACAAATATTAGGAGAAGGTCATTGAAAATATCATGGATTAAAAATAACACAAATTTCAGCACTCCATGACACTTGATCAAGGATATTCATGAAATTGTCATACAAAATCACTATCAGCATATTGCAGCAACTAACATATGGAAGAAATTTTCGCCTATTAATACAGATTGTCGATGGAGAAGTTATTAAAATACTTAAGCGATTATGTGAATATGCGAATGAAACACCTAAATATGAGAGAAAACTCACGGTTTCAGCCCCGGACGGCAAGTGACCAGGTTCAGGAGCGCCCAGCACTGTCTTTAGACCGCTTTTTAAGAAATCCATTTTGTAATGGTCCCTTGTATCTATTAATATCACTAATAACTTCTAGAACTCTGAATACATTGCGATAAGTGGAGAAACACAGGAAAATTGTAATAACCCAAATACAGGACACGTCAAAGCATTGAATGACAGTTGGAAAAAATGTTGCCAGACTTGGTTTCATCACTAGGCGAAGTATCAATAAATACATGAGAACTGACGAACTTTCACTCGTGCGCGCGATAAAATTAATGTTTGATCTCGGCCCGAAGAAGGACAATGGATGGCATCCCTGTGGTGATTACCGGATGCTCAACGCACGTACTGTACCCGATACCTATCGGGTACAGTACGTGAGTTACCTAAGTAAGTAAGTGGGTACCTACCCAATCAAGCACATACACACGACTTTGCTCACAGTCTTTCAAGGTGCAACGTTTTTTCCACAATAGACCTTGTAAAGGCTTACAACCAGATACCCGTTAATCCTAAAGCGAAGTTAGTAAGTTAAATATAACTTAAAATTAAATCAAACTTAAAACAAGGTAAATGTAACAAGTTTAATAGAAAATAGACCAAGAATATTATTTTTTCCTGAAAAATGTTAAAATATTATGATTTGTAACTTTAATTGAACTAAACTTCAATTTAAAGCTTAGGGTTTATGGTTATTTAACATGTGTTAATTAACAATTTAATTTTGTAAACTTGGGTGTCAAAGAGTATGCCAAATAAATTTATTTTTAATGGTTTAAAATGAAAGAAATAATTTGATTCATTTAAGGTTTATTTATTTTAAAATCAATCACTTAATAAACTAAGGTCTTATTTTAAAATCAATCACGTAATAACTAAGGTCTATAGAGATCTTAAGATTAAGTATATGGATTCAAGAAACCATTTAACTTCCTTCTCCTTCTTAATTCTTCTTCTTTCTGTCCTTATTTTATTCCTTTTTTCTTTTTCTTCTCTAGTGCCTATAGAAATCTAAAGATTCTTTGGATTCTTAAAACTATTTGTTATTTTGTTCTTTCCTTTTTATTTTTTTTGTATTTGTATTTTAATAGGTAGTTTCTTTTAATACTCATCATTTTAGCCACATCATCGTCATCTTTAAATTGGGCAGTTAATAAATCAATAGCGTTTTCCTTTACTGGTAAAACAGTCCAAATTTTTTCCCTGTTTCTTGGCATTAATCTTAAAAATTTTTGTTTTATTGCTCTGTCTAAACCTCTTCGGGTAGTTTCTTGTTCCGGTTCTGTACTTGCATTATGACGAGCTTGTAAAAAGCTTACTTCTTTATATTACTTCTTTATTGTTCGCTCCTAGTCCAGCATGGTCAACAAACTTGCATAAAATTCAACTCAAACTGCAAAAATTGTTGTTTGGTGTCGTGAATTCCAGATCACGATGCTCATGTATATAATAATAATGTATATAAATCCATAACGTGAATATAATGTAACGAACCTCATAAAGAAAGAATATTACGCATGGCAACACAAATTTAAACATGGCAATACAAGCCCTGAAAGGGACATTTTGTGAAAGTTACTAAGTGCAGACACAGTGCATAGATTGTACAGAGATTGTATTATACAATATAAATGTGAAGTACACTGATGATGTTGTATCAGTGATAATGATAATTTTGTGTCCTGGATGATGATGTATCATGTAAGTTGATTTCTGAGTCTTTCTTTCTTTCCTTTGTAACTTGTTTTCTAAATTGTTTTGTAACTTGTTTTGATTTGCTAATCTCTTACCCTTTATGAACCTGTATGTATGAAGATGCCTAAGTAAGTTGTTAGACTCAGGCTGTAATGATACAGATCATTTGTTTCGGCTAGGGTAACCGGAAATGGTCCGGTAGTATGCTACTGTTAGCCGATTGCAGCTGTGCGATGATTGATATGATGAATATAATGATCGGCTGAGGTGCCGTTATTTGCCGCTGTAAAATTGTCTATATGAAATTGCGAATGATCTGTAATGCGTTTGTGGAGCTCCATAAAGCTATGCGGGGTACATAAAGGTATAAGCTTATAATACATATTACGTAAAGAAAGATTCGCACCATACTTGGTACCGGTGGGATATCGTAAGGCGATATCCTGCCCGGTGCATTAATATATTTACAGACTTAAACCGAGCCACACAGAAAGACTAGATACACAATATCCAGGACAAAGTAATAATTGCGAAGCAGATAAAAACAGATGAACCCATAAAGAGACCCAGGTGAGCAGTATCTTTCATTCAATATAGTGTACAGATCTGAAGTCCCTTCCAATAGGATCCTCAAATCAGATACGTGAAAGTTTTGGCCAAAGTTGATCGTCTAGAATAATACCCTTTAAGAATATTATATTTTTCTCTGAATCCTACGTCATTCCGTTTTATATATTTATAATATCTTGTAATTTACAGATTCTGCTCGGTGGAGAGTGGCAATAGAAGAATGAAAAAGAAACACACTTGTTATTTTAATACTTATATTTGAATATAAACCTAATCTTTACATGTCTAATTTGAGTTATTTATTTTATTTTATATCACTATTTATTTAAATTTAGTCTCATATTGTTTGGTGTAGTTCATCTGAATTCATGTAGATTCATCAGTTTAGGAGAGGTTTCATCTCTTTTACAATGCAATATTATTATAGCCGTTAAGTTTCTGAAAAGAAACCTATGTTAATATAAACGAAGTAATAAAAATAATGTGGGGACAATCCCCAGGTTTGGAGCACCACCATCGCCCCAAACAGCTCGTCCTAGGCTTCCTCTACCCTAAGTCCTAGGTCCGAGGCATATCATCACCCAGCTCACGATGACATGACGCTAAACTACCCTAACAATCCAACTGGATCGTCAGGATTCTGATCATCCTCGCGGAGCTGGATATCCCATCGAAAACTTAAACTACAGTAAAGACTAGGGTTAATGTATGTGGAGAGCGGAACTAACTAACCACAGTACAACCCAGACGGTGATGATGTCTCCCCCCGGTATGTTCATGCCCCGCGTTTAAACCCGACTTCCACGTGGCCCACCTTTAAGGGACGATCACTGACTCATCCAGGGTTCACAGGGTATTGACTATTTCTTTTAGTCACCCATACCAGAGCTGGTCACCGAGCCCGCCAGGCACACGAAGCATACAGTCTTCCTTTAGGAAAACAAGGCACTCTCCATCATGAGCAAAATGAGCTCTTCCTGTAATCCCTCCGGGCAGACAATGATCGACATCATCGAATCCCTTAGTTTGTTTTGAAATAAGTTAAACTGAAAATAATTAGCCAGCTCCACACGTCCAAGTGTGAATTCTGTACTAGATACGGGTATAGTATTATTGCTTGCATGGCCAGCCTGGATCAATAACGGTTTTATAACGAGAGACATAAAGAGTTTGAAGGGCAATTTCCCTCCCCCCAGTCACTGAGTGACTTTATTGCACCAACAAGGTCTCCGTATATCCTTCATAGCTCTCACTTGTGATGCGTAGCTAAATCTCTTTTCCGTTACCAACCCACGCAGGACAAGAATTATGTAGAGTAACCCCAGTCTAAACACTCATTTAAATAAAATGAATTGCATCTAAACTATAATGGGATTACCCAGCATATTTCGAAGAAGAACATATAAGAAGTAAGTATGACAAAAGATTACTGAAGGTAATCCTTAAATAAAAGTGAAGAATGATGACCAGAACCGAGAAGATACGGGATAGTAGTATCTAAGCTAGGTTGGGCCAAACATTTATGATTTAAGATCTTAAGGGAAAAATCAAAAGCATCGAGTATTCAAAACCAAGAACACTGGGAGAATTTAGCGTAAACAACACTAGCTAAAACTCGATGTTCTTTAAAAGAGGACTCAAAAGAAGTATAAAAATGGGATTATTGTATATACTTAAATATTCGGAACATATCTATGATGAAAGAAACTAAACATTATAATTTCCGTTCCATTATTGTTTAAGAAACTATTTAGTAATGTTAAAGGTGGTTTCACACTGAGTCAGAGAATAATTTTAAGTATGATAAATTATGACAAGTTTTATTAAGGAAATAAACATAGAATCTTATAAGGTTTAGATTCCTGTATGATTCAATGAAGATTAAATAGATTTTTTAACTACTTTAGGATGACACACATAAAGTTCAGAGGTCCCCCAAGATCAGAGTGTCGTACAGCCGTCGCAGCCTTACGGGCGAACGTCGTCAACACACTTTACAAGAAGCAACCCACGAACGAACGTAATGTCTCCATCAAGAATATTCTTCCTTTTGATTCAAGACAATTCTAATTTATTCCTTATAAACAATTTAATGTCATTAGACTAAACTAGAATGTCCCTACACAAAAGAAGGAGGTTTTTAAATTATCTAACTACTCTACATTTGGTAGACCAACGCAAAAATCAGGGGGTCTTCCCGTGGTATATGCCACTCAAACGACGCATCCAATAATGGGCGAGCGTTGTCAGCACATAACACAAGAAACACTATTTCCAAAATCCAACGTTAAAACACCTTGCTAATATCCTCCCATTTGTACTGGAATAACACCAATTCATCCCATACATACAGATGGGTGAATCAGGATGAATCAGCGAAATCCCACACAAATAAAAAGAGAAGAACTTTAGTATCAGCCCCTTTTAGGCTTGAGGGCTCCGGCCCATGAATGATTAAAATAAATAAATCCGAAGGTTGATATTATCAGATAGACTTAGACAGATACTCCAGTGACACGCGACATACATTTGCCACAACCAATATAGTGGACATCGGGGACACATGTCACGAGGGCATCCATCCATGCTTGGTTGAACTAAATAAACCTGAGAGCAAGTATTTCTTAATCTCAAAATCTGGGACTCATATAGATTGATAGTAAAAGGAAAGTTAAGCACCTCCTATGAACTTGAGTACTGAAATGTAGTAATGTTCTCAGCATGTTCCAATTTTGGGAAATTGAGGCAAAAGATTCAAAATCACTATCAAAGCAATTTATTATTATTTGAAATAATATTATTTATAATATTCACTCTACTTAAACTTACCCTTTATTTCACAATAAAATGTCACAAACTATATCCAAGTTTTAGTTTTCAGATATATTATTTTAAGATTTTGAATTGACGTTCTAATTCTTTTGATCTGACGGAATATTTTTTAAATTTTATCATATGAAGACACTAGTATATTAAAAACTGGAATTTTGATTTAGGGCCAAAGATTTTATATTATTTTCTAAAAAGGTAATTATTTAATGTATTAATATTTTCTTCCATTTTGATTTTGGGTTTTGATTTATTTTTTTGTTAAAGAGATAAAAAATTTATAAAGATTTCAAAAAAAATAGCGTCTAGCTTTGAGTAAAACTAAATCAAAAATGATTTATTTGTTGACTATTTGACAATAATGTCAAATAGACAATCCTACCTAAAAAAAGTATTAAAAATATACATCGTCTAAAGTCTCTTTGAAATGTTGATAAAAATATACATCGTCTAAAGTCACTTTGAAATGTTGACAAAATATACAACATCTAAAGCCACCCCAAAACGATGACAAAATATACATCAGAGTCCAGTTTCTATGATTTCACCAAGGACTATTTTAATCAATTTCTCTGTAAAGGAAAAATTAAACACAATGAAATTTACATTACCTTTACAATCCAAGCAATACCTTTTTTAGCCTTCACGTTTTATCATTTGTGGTTTGCTTTTCCATGTCTATAATGTTCCTTGTAATTCCTGTACCTGTTTAGAAATAGAACATTATCCTGCCTAGCTATACGCGAACAAAGACATTTGCAGAACTAGTTTATATTTAGTTATGGGGAAAAGGAAATCTTTATTACTATCTACAAATAACGACTCAGATTAGAAACACAGTATGTTATAATTTCCGCAGAGTTATTAATGTTTACAAAAGAAAATCATTAAGAGGGAATAACAATTTACTTAAAGTATCACACAGTACAAGCCTCTTGTGACCCCGCAGGTAGATCTGTAAAGCTGCAAATATTCTCCATTCAACTCTTCCTCTGTTGACATTGAAATTTGATTTTCTCAACGTTATTTAGCTCACACAACCTGGAAGAAACTATAAATTTCATTAAGTCACATTTCACCTTACCTCAAATACACACAACAACTTTGAACCGAAAATAAATAAAAGATGGAAAACCACAAAATTGAATACTTACATAACGTTAGTTTCACTCCACTTATTCTATACACTTTGGAATCAAACCCTGAATGTTAGCGTCTTGAAATTATGCGCAAATAAACCTTCCTATTCTATATCCTACACGAAGCAATCCCTATCTTTATCTCAATTGAAGGAGCCTACAATCCAGGATCATAGCCTCCTACAAAAGATTCGTCACATCAGCTGTATGAATTCTATTTTTCGCGAGCTACAAAATAAAAAAAATTATAACTCACAGAAAACCAGCTTATTATCGACTTTTCTTTCACAGACGTTTCAAAGTAACAACAAGGATATTTGGAGCGTTTACCGAATTCATTCTTCCATTTTTCTCCGGTTTTTTCCAAATTTTCCTTGCTTGACGGCCCCAATTCTCCCTCACCTGAAACTTTCAAACACGTTAAAATTCTATTTCAGCTTCATTGCCCTCACTATTCAACAAAACCTGATTCTTAGTTTTCTTCTGTTGCTTTCGTTTATAAAAATTTTAGCAACTATTCCTTTTTATCAGCAAAAATGCTTTTTTTCTTCATTCCCCTTTTTCGACTTTCTCCTGACTCTCTCTCGACTGTCACGCCTTGTCATATTTTTCTATTCCCCGTTTCTCGTTACACTTCTTGACAGTTCCTCTAAATAGTATTTTATGCATTTAAAATTTTTTTAGGGTTCCGCAAGTGCACAGCCTCCCCCAAAATTTTATTATTTCGAAAAATCTAAGAAAACAATTTTTTTTTTTTCGAGAATTCTAAAATTTTCAATTTTAAATAAATTTTTTTTTATTATTATTATTATTTTATTATTATATTATTATTTTTTTATTATTATTATTATTATTATTTTTTTATAAAAACACTTATATTGACCCTTAAATTTTTATTCACAAATACAATAAACAAAACAAGTAACTAAACTACTAATATTATAAATCATTAAACTAAATTATTTTTTTTCAAAATTATTAAAATTATTTAACAAGTTTATCTAAATTTAGATTTATTTAGTTCAACTTTAATTATATAATCAAATTTAATTTGTAATAAATTATAAATTATTATAGTTCATTAAATTTTTAAAACGAAGTCAATTTAATAATGCCAGTCAATTCACTAACAAATTGACTCACTATATACTATAATCAAAATAACCAACTAATATTAATTATTAAATTAAAACTAATAAAATTATATTAATTAGGTTGTGACCAGGAATATCTCAATTCCTCTAAAGTTAAAATTTATGAAATAGTCCCGTGAAAATCTCAGTAGCTAACATCCTAAGTATAATATTTAGCCAAATGGACTGCATTATAAACTCCTTTGACACTTTGAGTTTCAGGGTCAACAAGAATATACACATTAGCATATTTTGTTCCTCCAATTCGATATGGTCCATCATATAATAAATCAAATTTCTTAGTTTTATTTCGACTAGAATCCGATTTATTAAGCCTCCTTAATTTTACCAAATCACCAACTTGAAAATCTATCAACTTATGAGTTCTATTGAATCTATCCTGCCGCTTCTGACTCGAAAGTCTAAGGTTTTCTCTAACTTCCTCTCTAATTTGGTCTAATGTTTTATTCGTGAGTGCCCGTGGTAGAAAACGGTCTACTTTAAGTTTCTCTGAATTTCCAAATAATATTTCATTAGGAGAAAATTTCGTACTCTCGTGGAACGTATTATTATACAATTCCTCAATCTCCAACAAGTAATGATCCCATCTAGTATGGTCTTCATGACAATAAATTCTAAAGAATTTGTTTAATTCTTTATTCACTCGTTCTGTAGTGTTAGGTCGAGGATTACGAATAGTAGTATACAAAGTCTTAATTCTCAAAGCTCTGAGTCCATTTTTCCACTTGTGACTAATAAATTGTTTTCCGTTATCTGTCATAACAGCTTTAGGTTGTATTATTTCAGTGAACACTCTCATACAATAAAGCACTGAGTCTGCTGAAGCTCCACGAAGTCCGAAAAGTTTAATAAATTTACTAAAAGAATCCTGTATTACAAAAATGTAAATATAACCAGCCTCAGTTTTAGGTAGTGGTCCGAAGATATCAGTCATTACTAATTCCCCCGGGTTTTCAGTTAAAATCGATTTACATTTCCCTACCCCTTTTATATAGTCAGGTCTAGAAAGCTGACAAACATGACACTTCTGAATACAAGACTTCACTGTCTTACCCATATTTATCCAATAACACCTTAGTTGTAAATATTTCAAAGTTTTATATGCGCCAAGATGACCCATCTCTATATGTACCTGTTTACAAATCTCTTCTTGTAGAACCTTGGGCATAAACAAAACGTAATCTCCACGTACAGTTTTAAAATAAAGTAGATCATTATTGACAATACAACGCAAAGTTATACGCGTAAATCTATCTGTTCTTTCGGGAACTCTAGAAACATTTATTCTCTCCTTAATCCCACATATGACGTTGTCAAGCCGTTGATATTCCATCATACGTTGTAATTTATTTTTCAAGTCACGGTCAGTAGAAACACCTACATACATAACAGTTGGGTACCACACCTTCTCTTCTTGCAAAACTCCCCCTGGCGGATATCTAGATAAAATATCTACCCCAATATTTTCTACACCTTTTACATGT
This sequence comes from Athrips mouffetella, assembly GCA_947532105.1. Classification (NCBI taxonomy): domain Eukaryota; kingdom Metazoa; phylum Arthropoda; class Insecta; order Lepidoptera; family Gelechiidae; genus Athrips; species Athrips mouffetella. The sequence continues at coordinate 1,873,245 of OX383976.1, read as the reverse complement.
TCGACTTCGAAGTCAAATTGCTCAAGAAATAAAATCCAACGTGTGACTCTACTGTTGTATAATTTCATTTGTTTCATGAAAGTTAATGCCTTATGATCTGTACGAATAACAAATTTCGCTCCTCTTAAATAAGTCTCAAACTTTTTCACAGAATAAATAATAGCCCACAACTCTTGTTCAGTTACAGTCCAACGTAATTCAGAACCCCGTAGTGCACGACTACAGAATCCCAAAATTTTAACCTCACCATTATTTCCAATCTGAAACAATGATCCGGCTATTCCGATCCCTGAACTGTCGGTCTGTAAATAATATAATTTATCCTGATCAGGATGGCTCAATAGAATCGTTGTAATAAATTCTTCCTTTATATTATTGAAAGCTCGATCTAATTCTTCATCCCAAAACCATGTTTGGTTTTTCTTTAATAACCTAGTTAACGGAGCAGTCAAAATACTATAGTTCTTAATGAAACGTCTATAATAATTACAAAGCCCCAAAAATCCTCTTAACTGTTTTTGTTTCTTTGGAATAGGGAATTCCTTTATAGCTTTTATTTTATCCGGGTTAGGTTTAATTCCCGAAGTAGTAACTATATGTCCTAACATTTTTACTTCACTGCAGAAAAAGTTGCACTTTGCAAAATTACAAGTCATTCCAGCTGATTCTAAACGATCCAAAACTAAATCAATATGATCCAAATGGTCTTGCCAAGTCCCACTCGTTAGGATTGCAAGATCATCCAAATAATTGACACAAAACTCTCTAACACCAGGACCCAATATAATGTCCATTGCGCGACAAAAGGACCCTACTGACGTCTTAAGTCCTTGCGGAAGCACGTTGTATACGTAAGACTTTCCATTAACTGTAAATCCAGTATATTTTTTACTATCCTCAGTCAACGGTATTTGAAAATAAGCGTTATTTAAATCAATCAATGTTATAAATTTTACACCAAGGAAAGCATTAAGTATGTCAATCTGTAAAGGCGGTGCTTCTACTTCTGGAACCATATATTTATTGATTTCCCTAGCATCAAGTAATATTCTAACAGATCCATCGGGTTTTCCAGTGAAAGTTAGAGGACTACAAAAATTTGTAGTTTTCCTCGATATAATCCCTAATTCTTCCATCTCCCTCAACTTTTCTTCTACTTTTGCCCTATGTGCATATGGTATAGGATAGGTTCGTTGTATCCTTGGAGTACCCTCAATCATTTTAATGTCATGAGTATAACAATTTGCCCTTCCAAGTTTCTTTGTAAAAACTTGCATATGGGATCTCAAAACATTAAAAATTTGTTCCTTCTCTACATCAGACAAATCCATTCCCAACCGAATACTTTTAAACAAATCTAATAATTGCTTTTCTTCACCGCCTTCCTTTTCGTTTTGTTCCTCTACTCCAGATATTAGATTTATTCGATTCTCTTCTAAAGACTCACCTGAAAGATTTCGAAACGGAATAATAATTTCTCCTTGCCCAACGATATCCAATTCTAATGTTTGTGGTTCTTTTAAATGCAAAACAGCGTTGTGCGCAACTAACCAATCTACCCCAAGGATAGCAGAACAAGTTAACTTAGCAATCACTAAAAATCCCGTATCAATATCAAATGAACCACACGTCAAAGGTATAGAGACTAGTTTTTTTATTTGGAGACTCTTTTGTCCAACGGCTCCCCTCACACATATTGGTCTAACTGGTAACGCAGGGAATTCTAACTTTAATTCTCCTTGTAAACTCTCTAAGAATTCTTCCGAAATACAAGTTACTTCACTTCCAGTGTCTACCAAGAGAACTATAGATTGTCCCAAAATTTGTAACTCTATTTCTGATTTAAATTTGGGCCCCTCATTCTCAAAGCAAACCTCTTCATCATATAAAGAGTTACCTTCATATTCTTTAATGAACTGGTTATATATTGGTTGATTTTGTTTAATCACGGAAACGTCAAAAACTTTAATTAAATCTAAGACTGTTTGTTTATTATTATATTCTTCTGAAGAATATCCTAAACCTTCTCTATTATATTTCGTTCTAGTATTATTCGGGGAAACAGGATATAAGATCCCTTCTTGGTCACAACCCAATCCTACCCCTGGCTTCCAACCTTGTTTTATTAAATATTTTACAGGAAAAAGATAATTTTGTTTTTTGTTAATTGCAGCCACCTCCAGCTTATTGGAGATGGCCCCAACTAGTTTAAATCTTCTTCTTGAATTATTTCATTAGTGATCCTTCCCCTTGAAGTCTCCCCCTCGATGTGAGCCACCACTTTTGGTTTTTTATAAAATGGCTTGTCTTTATTTGAATCGAATGGACTTTGACGCTTTGTTCCCCTATCAGCTTCAATAGTGGAGTCAAAGGAAGAAGATCCACATTGTTTATTCACGTCATCCAATTCACGAAGAAACTCTGTTGCCTCAATCAAAGTATTTCCTTTCTTCATCCGCCAAGCATATTGTACATCCTTCGGGAAGTGTCTCATCAAATCCTCCACTATTTGCCATTCAGGAATTGGTCTAGACATCATCTTTGCTTGCCCTGCTAAACTAACGAAATGTTCTAGCATTGTTCCATTTTCCTTAGACCAAGTGCCATTCACAATCATTCTTCTCAAGGTGTTTTGTTCGGCTTCTCCCCAATAAGCATCCAAAAAATCTCTTTTGAAATCCGACTGTGTAAACCATCTCTGTCTATAAATTCTGGCCCATTTTCGAACATCACCTTCTAAACAACTGATTATAGTTTCAATTGTAGCATCTTCATTAGGCATTCTCCGTAAATAATTCTGAAGATCCTCCAAAAACGACACTGGATGTACCCCAAATCTTCCAGGAAAACGTGGTTTTTCGACTCTTGTATCAATCACCGGGCATATATTAATCGGTGCTTCATGCCTTTCAGACGAAGTTGATGCAGCGTTAGTTTCCCGTGCTTGCGACAGCTGATTCTCTAAGTTCGACACCTTCTGTGTCAGAATTCCCATGTTTCTTCGAAGTTGGCGAAACATAGTGGAGTTGCGTAAAGAAGGTCGTGGACGTTCTTCTTGCTGACCTGTCCTTTCTATTTCATCTTGTCCCTGAGATGTAATAAGATTATAACGAGGAGGCATTTTCTTTTCTTTGAATACTGAAAGTTTATTACAAATTATAGGTTGGAAATTTGTTTAAATTAAAGAATAGAAAGCTTATCTAATATTCTTTCCTTAACTTCCCAAAACTGTTGCTTTATGGAGCTAATATTTTGATCTCCATCGATAATCTCTATCCTGTCAAAATCTTCCTTTATATTAGGGTTCAATATCCATTCCTCATGAATGTTGTGAATCCTCTCTATATAATCTAACGTTATCCCTGTCTCTTCAGGTCGACCACGACTTAGGGCTCTCTGATAAGAAACCATAGGGGAAGTCCTAAGATAAACTACTAAATTAATTCGAGTAACAAATTGTTCCTTGTAATAAGAATAAGTTTCATCTAAAACTGCAAACTCAGCCGGATGCAACAACTCACTCTCTTGCAATTCCCTAATAAAACAGTTTTTGGCTGAATAGATGGAACGTTCCATAACTTTAATCTTAGCGCTAGATTCTTTCGTATGATTCTCTAACATTGTTAGAAGAACATAATTTTGAAAACAGAAACCCCACTTCTTAGGGTTTTCCTTAAATAACTGGAAGAGATTAACGCCAGATAAATTAGTCCATTTATCAATTGGTTCTGGTATTATCTCAAAATCAGAGTTGCCTCCCAAAGTTGCCAACAAAGTAGACTTCCCTGACCCTATGTTTCCTTCTATTGAGACTGTAAAATTTCCCATCTTTATTCTGAAACAAGGAATGCATCATATTTTCTATGGTCTCCAAAACAAATAACCCTAAGCTAAAACCAATTCTAACGTCCCGCTTAACAACTTTACATTAGAACTTTAACTTAGATAGACTTTACTCTCAAGTTTCTTCAGTTCAAAACTCGAAATTAGTGTATTTTTCATTTTGTTTCCTTTTTCCACTCTTCAATACCTCTCTCGCTTGCAACCAGCATATCCTGGTCACGGCACCAGCTGTACAGATCTGAAGTCCCTTCCAATAGGATCCTCAAATCAGATACGTGAAAGTTTTGGCCAAAGTTGATCGTCTAGAATAATACCCTTTAAGAATATTATATTTTTCTCTGAATCCTACGTCATTCCGTTTTATATATTTATAATATCTTGTAATTTACAGATTCTGCTCGGTGGAGAGTGGCAATAGAAGAATGAAAAAGAAACACACTTGTTATTTTAATACTTATATTTGAATATAAACCTAATCTTTACATGTCTAATTTGAGTTATTTATTTTATTTTATATCACTATTTATTTAAATTTAGTCTCATATTGTTTGGTGTAGTTCATCTGAATTCATGTAGATTCATCAGTTTAGGAGAGGTTTCATCTCTTTTACAATGCAATATTATTATAGCCGTTAAGTTTCTGAAAAGAAACCTATGTTAATATAAACGAAGTAATAAAAATAATGTGGGGACAATCCCCAGGTTTGGAGCACCACCATCGCCCCAAACAGCTCGTCCTAGGCTTCCTCTACCCTAAGTCCTAGGTCCGAGGCATATCATCACCCAGCTCACGATGACATGACGCTAAACTACCCTAACAATCCAACTGGATCGTCAGGATTCTGATCATCCTCGCGGAGCTGGATATCCCATCGAAAACTTAAACTACAGTAAAGACTAGGGTTAATGTATGTGGAGAGCGGAACTAACTAACCACAGTACAACCCAGACGGTGATGATGTCTCCCCCCGGTATGTTCATGCCCCGCGTTTAAACCCGACTTCCACGTGGCCCACCTTTAAGGGACGATCACTGACTCATCCAGGGTTCACAGGGTATTGACTATTTCTTTTAGTCACCCATACCAGAGCTGGTCACCGAGCCCGCCAGGCACACGAAGCATACAGTCTTCCTTTAGGAAAACAAGGCACTCTCCATCATGAGCAAAATGAGCTCTTCCTGTAATCCCTCCGGGCAGACAATGATCGACATCATCGAATCCCTTAGTTTGTTTTGAAATAAGTTAAACTGAAAATAATTAGCCAGCTCCACACGTCCAAGTGTGAATTCTGTACTAGATACGGGTATAGTATTATTGCTTGCATGGCCAGCCTGGATCAATAACGGTTTTATAACGAGAGACATAAAGAGTTTGAAGGGCAATTTCCCTCCCCCCAGTCACTGAGTGACTTTATTGCACCAACAAGGTCTCCGTATATCCTTCATAGCTCTCACTTGTGATGCGTAGCTAAATCTCTTTTCCGTTACCAACCCACGCAGGACAAGAATTATGTAGAGTAACCCCAGTCTAAACACTCATTTAAATAAAATGAATTGCATCTAAACTATAATGGGATTACCCAGCAAATTTCGAAGAAGAACATATAAGAAGTAAGTATGACAAAAGATTACTGAAGGTAATCCTTAAATAAAAGTGAAGAATGATGACCAGAACCGAGAAGATACGGGATAGTAGTATCTAAGCTAGGTTGGGCCAAACATTTATGATTTAAGATCTTAAGGGAAAAATCAAAAGCATCGAGTATTCAAAACCAAGAACACTGGGAGAATTTAGCGTAAACAACACTAGCTAAAACTCGATGTTCTTTAAAAGAGGACTCAAAAGAAGTATAAAAATGGGATTATTGTATATACTTAAATATTCGGAACATATCTATGATGAAAGAAACTAAACATTATAATTTCCGTTCCATTATTGTTTAAGAAACTATTTAGTAATGTTAAAGGTGGTTTCACACTGAGTCAGAGAATAATTTTAAGTATGATAAATTATGACAAGTTTTATTAAGGAAATAAACATAGAATCTTATAAGGTTTAGATTCCTGTATGATTCAATGAAGATTAAATAGATTTTTTAACTACTTTAGGATGACACACATAAAGTTCAGAGGTCCCCCAAGATCAGAGTGTCGTACAGCCGTCGCAGCCTTACGGGCGAACGTCGTCAACACACTTTACAAGAAGCAACCCACGAACGAACGTAATGTCTCCATCAAGAATATTCTTCCTTTTGATTCAAGACAATTCTAATTTATTCCTTATAAACAATTTAATGTCATTAGACTAAACTAGAATGTTCCTACACAAAAGAAGGAGGTTTTTAAATTATCTAACTACTCTACATTTGGTAGACCAACGCAAAAATCAGGGGGTCTTCCCGTGGTATATGCCACTCAAACGACGCATCCAATAATGGGCGAGCGTTGTCAGCACATAACACAAGAAACACTATTTCCAAAATCCAACGTTAAAACACCTTGCTAATATCCTCCCATTTGTACTGGAATAACACCAATTCATCCCATACATACAGATGGGTGAATCAGGATGAATCAGCGAAATCCCACACAAATAAAAAGAGAAGAACTTTAGTATCAGCCCCTTTTAGGCTTGAGGGCTCCGGCCCATGAATGATTAAAATAAATAAATCCGAAGGTTGATATTATCAGATAGACTTAGACAGATACTCCAGTGACACGCGACATACATTTGCCACAACCAATATAGTGGACATCGGGGACACATGTCACGAGGGCATCCATCCATGCTTGGTTGAACTAAATAAACCTGAGAGCAAGTATTTCTTAATCTCAAAATCTGGGACTCATATAGATTGATAGTAAAAGGAAAGTTAAGCACCTCCTATGAACTTGAGTACTGAAATGTAGTAATGTTCTCAGCATGTTCCAATTTTGGGAAATTGAGGCAAAAGATTCAAAATCACTATCAAAGCAATTTATTATTATTTGAAATAATATTATTTATAATATTCACTCTACTTAAACTTACCCTTTATTTCACAATAAAATGTCACAAACTATATCCAAGTTTTAGTTTTCAGATATATTATTTTAAGATTTTGAATTGACGTTCTAATTCTTTTGATCTGACGGAATATTTTTTAAATTTTATCATATGAAGACACTAGTATATTAAAAACTGGAATTTTGATTTAGGGCCAAAGATTTTATATTATTTTCTAAAAAGGTAATTATTTAATGTATTAATATTTTCTTCCATTTTGATTTTGGGTTTTGATTTATTTTTTTGTTAAAGAGATAAAAAATTTATAAAGATTTCAAAAAAAATAGCGTCTAGCTTTGAGTAAAACTAAATCAAAAATGATTTATTTGTTGACTATTTGACAATAATGTCAAATAGACAATCCTACCTAAAAAAAGTATTAAAAATATACATCGTCTAAAGTCTCTTTGAAATGTTGATAAAAATATACATCGTCTAAAGTCACTTTGAAATGTTGACAAAATATACAACATCTAAAGCCACCCCAAAACGATGACAAAATATACATCAGAGTCCAGTTTCTATGATTTCACCAAGGACTATTTTAATCAATTTCTCTGTAAAGGAAAAATTAAACACAATGAAATTTACATTACCTTTACAATCCAAGCAATACCTTTTTTAGCCTTCACGTTTTATCATTTGTGGTTTGCTTTTCCATGTCTATAATGTTCCTTGTAATTCCTGTACCTGTTTAGAAATAGAACATTATCCTGCCTAGCTATACGCGAACAAAGACATTTGCAGAACTAGTTTATATTTAGTTATGGGGAAAAGGAAATCTTTATTACTATCTACAAATAACGACTCAGATTAGAAACACAGTATGTTATAATTTCCGCAGAGTTATTAATGTTTACAAAAGAAAATCATTAAGAGGGAATAACAATTTACTTAAAGTATCACACAGTACAAGCCTCTTGTGACCCCGCAGGTAGATCTGTAAAGCTGCAAATATTCTCCATTCAACTCTTCCTCTGTTGACATTGAAATTTGATTTTCTCAACGTTATTTAGCTCACACAACCTGGAAGAAACTATAAATTTCATTAAGTCACATTTCACCTTACCTCAAATACACACAACAACTTTGAACCGAAAATAAATAAAAGATGGAAAACCACAAAATTGAATACTTACATAACGTTAGTTTCACTCCACTTATTCTATACACTTTGGAATCAAACCCTGAATGTTAGCGTCTTGAAATTATGCGCAAATAAACCTTCCTATTCTATATCCTACACGAAGCAATCCCTATCTTTATCTCAATTGAAGGAGCCTACAATCCAGGATCATAGCCTCCTACAAAAGATTCGTCACATCAGCTGTATGAATTCTATTTTTCGCGAGCTACAAAATAAAAAAAATTATAACTCACAGAAAACCAGCTTATTATCGACTTTTCTTTCACAGACGTTTCAAAGTAACAACAAGGATATTTGGAGCGTTTACCGAATTCATTCTTCCATTTTTCTCCGGTTTTTTCCAAATTTTCCTTGCTTGACGGCCCCAATTCTCCCTCACCTGAAACTTTCAAACACGTTAAAATTCTATTTCAGCTTCATTGCCCTCACTATTCAACAAAACCTGATTCTTAGTTTTCTTCTGTTGCTTTCGTTTATAAAAATTTTAGCAACTATTCCTTTTTATCAGCAAAAATGCTTTTTTTCTTCATTCCCCTTTTTCGACTTTCTCCTGACTCTCTCTCGACTGTCACGCCTTGTCATATTTTTCTATTCCCCGTTTCTCGTTACACTTCTTGACAGTTCCTCTAAATAGTATTTTATGCATTTAAAATTTTTTTAGGGTTCCGCAAGTGCACAATAGTTTTCGGGATAGAGGGAATCTCTTACTTTCTTCTTAAGCTAATTAAGTCCATACCATGAGTTACACCTAGTATCAATAATTATCACTAAATACCGTTAGATTCCCATTGTGCCGACATTGGTGAAAGGACTGCTGGGATAAAAATTGAATAATACATATTTGTTTTGCCATGTGTTTGCCATATTTTTCAAGTTTCAGAATGTAAGTTCTCTTTATCAGACTATAGTGTTATATATTTGAACAAAGAAGTCACTTCAAAACTTATAATATTTTATAATAGATGGCGTTACAATGCTCTAAACAGAGAGAACGAAAGACGAAAGTTCAATATATTCATTTGGTTTTTGCGTAATTTTTGAAAATGAACAAATTACATGAATAATATGATGTGTGTACCAATTTGAAAGGAAAATTCAATATCTTGTTGTTTTGGTAACATCTACTTGACTTTCTACCTAATATTACTGCACAAGTAGTACAGTCAATAACAAGTCAAGCCCTACAATCTTAACGATACGTTAGTTATTACAGCTATTGAATTGAAATAAGAACAAAGACCATTGTGTAAGGCTCAAAACGCTATTGATTGTACAATAAAGCAGGCAAGTCAGGTACCTACTCTACGCCGCATCGCCGCCGCCGTCACCCTTAAAAATTTTTTGTTACCCGATAAACACAAACAATTTTTTGCTGCGCCTAGTCGTGACGCGGTTTCAAGTGTTAAGTTATGCGTTCGCTTGGAATACGATTCCACGCTATTATTTTTATCGTCAAGTGGTTTATGTGACGCCACAATTTTAAAGTAAAATTTAAAGCAGCATTTGAAGTTTAGAAACAGTTTGGTTCATACTTATGAAAAGTTAAAATTGGATTAATTTTCTTTTGTTTTAATGAATATTAAGTGCGATTTGAATTTTTGCGCGTCATTGAACGTACGAAACTTTCCAATTAATTGTTTCTTTTAAAATCTTAAAATATCACTAAATCTTTTGCAAGTGACACAGACACTTAGTGAAATCTTCATATATTTAATTAACTTTGAGTTTAGTGAACTACTAAAGTACACAAAGAACCGGAGATCGAAAGGTACTTACTTTATTTACTTTTATTAATTTTACTTATCGTAATACTAAATTCATAATACAATGTGGGTTGTACAAACTCTAGTCACATAGTTTTTGAGCCATCATACATACCTATTTATTAATTATTTCTGTGGATAGTAGCCAATTCGATCGACTCAACGTGCCTTCCGAAGCATAGAATCATCTTAGTTTTGATCAATCAAGCGATACATCTTGCAAAGTACAGAGTTTTGTAAAAAAATAATCCTAACAGGATTCGAACCCAAAACTCCCGGAGCGAGAGCGAAGTAAGAGCCGATCGCTCTTACGACTTCACCAAAGAAGTCTTTATTCAATTCGTTCACATCTGTTTACGTTACTGACCGTATTTTGTGGAAAGTACAATTGATCCTTAAAGTTTATTGGTGTTAGTGGTTGTTTTTTGTGTAAATATATGTATTATGTATGAATGAGTATTCACTAGTGACATAACTAATTGAAAGTTTTAGTAGTTCGGAAGATACATTGAGTTATTGAATTTTTTTGTTGATTTATTTAATGACCTATAAAACTAGGTTATTACTATAGTGTTGGTAGTATGACCAGTCTTATTGCAAAGTTATACCTTAAGGCAACGTTCGGTATTAATACAGATTCCATCACTTTAACAAACTGTGAATCGGGGGAAGCCATTAGTAGCTGCGAACATCAAAACTACACCCCGTAGCTGGGCATTGCTCTGCGTTTCAAGTGAGTACATGCACTTAAAACTGTTCTTAAGTTTTTTATATTTCTGTATGTGTTAATAATTCAAATCGGAAATAGTTGTTCCCTTAAATACTTACGTAATAAAATGTCTAATTTATGAAGAATCTAATGGAAAAATAATTAAAAACTAAAAGGTTATAAGATGAAACTATAGTTTAGTCCACGATAAATATAAACAACTAAACAGTAGTATTATAGTGTAAAAATTCAATCTTTGAAAATGTATTCGTATCCTCGTGCTGCTACGTGTATACGGTAGTGTACGTGTATCGTATACAGGGTCTCACACAAAGATTTTTTTCTGATAAAGATTTTCAAGTTAAAGTTATCGTGAGCCTGGAAAGGCCAACATCTGATATTTATTATACAGAATATGCTACACGTTATACAAAGTGTTCTTTTTTAATTTGAGTAAATATTTATTGTTATAACGAAACAAATTTAATTGCTTATGTAAATCTGCACCTTTTTTATGAAATCACTCAATAGAGTATTTCAAATTAAATCTATTTTCAGACTAAAATGGAGGCTATTATGTTACAAAGGCTAAACAACATATGCTCTCAGATTGAAACCTTTGCAAATGAGGCCAATGAAATTATAAATGAAATCCAAAATTTGGAAAGGGCAGAAATTGTAAAGACGAAATTGGAAGCTGCAATCTCGAGATTCACATCAGAACTTTATCAATATTTTAATATCATAACTCAACCATCCTCAGACGAAGTATCACGACTAAGTGAAATTCAACTGAAAGGTGAAGAAGTTCTAGCTGAACTTAGAGCCAAAATCAAACAAAAGTCAAGTCCAGTTAAAGAAAAAACCTACAACTCCAGTATATCGGCAAATCTCCCAAAATTAGACCTACCAAGTTTCGATGGGGATATTCTAAATTGGTCTCAATTCTGGGATCAATTTAATTCTAACATAGGGAAACGTGACCTACCTGACGTAGACAAATTACTTTATTTGAAAAACGCTGTTAAAGGAGCAGCAAAAAACCTTATTGAAGGACTAGAAACGACCAACAAAAATTATAGTATTGCGATTGACATTTTAAAACAGCGATATGGTAAAGAAAGTCAAAATATAGACGCACACTACGCCGCCTTATATAAAGTAAAACCAGCTGATAAGACAATGTCAGATTGCAGAAGAACCATTAATGACTTGGAGCGTCACCTTCGTGTTCTTCAATCTTTAGGCGAGGATATAGAACACAATCACTTGAGATTTTTAATTTTGGAAAAGTTCCCTAAAGAAGTTATTTATGAAACAAAAATGAATATGCAATCCGATTCAATTTCTGATATCAGAAAAAATTTAGAACTCGTGATTACTGCGAAAGAGGAAGCAAACCGGATTTCCGAAGAAGGTGACAACCTAAACAACCCTGTTTGTTCGGTTGAAGCACTACACGTCCGTGATCGTGAAAAAAGAATTTTCCTACAAAGGAGTAATACATATATTAGTACTAACCAACAGCGCCCCAAAAACGTCGATAGGAACAGACAAATTAATGATGATAAACGTTTAGTCTCATTTCAAAGAAATAATAAATCTTTAAAAAGAAATAACCTAAAGGAAACAAATGTAAGGATGTTTACAGTAAACTATTTAAAGTGTGCAAAATACTTCCAATTAGCCTGAAGCATAAGTACTTACTTTTAACAAATAGCCATGGCAATCAGGAGCGTAACTCATTATTAGTTAATGTTACCAACAGTCATTGCACAAGATCAATGACCTCGGGTAAATTTATTGTCCCGAGAGTGACAAACTATTATGGAGATAGGACCCTTAAGAAGCGTCTTCCGTATCTAATTAACAGTTTACCCGATGACATTAAAAAAGAAACTAAAAAAACTAAATTTAAAAAAGAATTGAAAGAATTCTTCATAGATTGTTTGCCTGATACTCGTAGTAATTAAGCACTTTTTAGAAAATTAATATAATATGTTTAACGAGAATCGACTGATCCTACAGTCAAACTGTCTGTGCAGTTTTGTGGGACTTTGTATAGTTTTTAGGTCTGCACTTATATGTAACAATCAATAAATAAAATAATAATAATAATAAGAACACTACGTTAACAAAAGAAAAAGAATTGAATGTATATTCTGTAATAAAAATCATTACGGTGACGAATGTACAACTTTTAAAACATCAGATGAAAGAAGGCATAAATTAAAAGACAATTGCTTTAGCTGTTTAAAAAAAGGACATTTAGCTAAAGACTGTAAATTTAAAAGGAAATGCGCACATTGTGAACGACCCGGCCATCATCGGTCATTGTGTTTCAAGCTATTTTCTAACTCTAACAAACAGTATAATACACTACACATCTTAACCAATAGTACGGTAATACTTCAAACGGCTATTGTAAAGATTAAAGGAATTAATAACGGTAACTTTGAACATATCAATTGTCGTGTGCTCTTGGATTCTGGCAGTCAGCGAAGTTACATAACACAAAACATAGCAAATAAATTAAAGCTACCAATTGAAGAAGAAACTCTACTTTCAGTCTTTACATTCGGGTCAGATTCACCTAAGGAACTCTCTAGCCCTTTAGTAAAACTTGAGTTTGAAACTCGGATAAAAAAGGAAAAGGTTATTTACGCCAATGTAGTACCCACAATCTCTCAAGGAATACCTTATCATGGATTAAAATTCTACGACAGGAATGACAACCCCACTCTTGCAGATGATGGTTCTTTATCAGACCAAATAGATGTCTTGATTGGCAATGACTACTATTTTTCATTACTATCTACTGAAAAACTTGAAGTTGGAGAAAATTTGTATTTGGTAAATTCTGATCTAGGATGGATTGCCAGTGGAATTATGACATCTAAACCAATGGATGTGTTATCTGCAATAACTTACTTCCAATCTTGCTCTGAAATGAAATTGCATCATCCAGATCCTCCTCTTGACGATTTGAATATAAAGTCACTTTGGGAATTAGAAACCATAGGCATAACTGATAACCCAAAGATAAGTAGAGATGAAGAGGCACTTGAAAATTTCAACAATACTACCACACTTATCGACAACCGCTATTACGTTTGCTGGCCTTGGATTGATTATCCACCTGCTTTACCTTCTAATTTTGGGCTTGCGTATGGTCGTTTAGTCAATTTATTAAAGCGACTAGACACAGAAACATTGATAGCATACAATCAGACAATGGAACAACAAATGGAACAAGATATAATTGAAAGGGTTCCCGAAATATCTAATGAATCATATCCAGTCCATTATATTCCCCATCATGGAGTGGTCCAAACAGGAAAGTCATAAAGAATAGTGTATGATGCTTCCGCTAAAACAAAGGGAAACAAAAGTTTGAACGAAAATCTTTACTGTGGTCCAACGATGATAGCAGATTTGACAAAACTTCTTATTAGATTCAGATCTTATCTAATTGGAATGACAGCAGATGTCGAAAAAGCTTTTTTACAAATAGGTCTGCAAGAAAGAGACAGAGATGTAACACGATTCTTATGGCTAAAAGATATCACAAAACCAGCCACAGAAGATAACCTTTTGCATTTGAGATTTACTAGAGTTCCATTTGGAATTATATCAAGTCCTTTTCTGCTTAACGCCTCTCTTAAGCACCATCTGAGACAAGCAGATCATCCTTGTGTTAAACAATTAGCAGAAGACATTTATGTTGACAATATGGTATCAGGAGTAGATTCAGTTCAGGAAGCTTTAGAACTTTATAAATCAGCAAAGGAAGCTTTTAGTAACATCTCAATGAATTTAAGACAATGGAGTTCAAACTCAAAAGATGTTATGGAAGAAATACCCGACACTTGTGAAGACAGAATCGTTAAAATACTAGGCTTAAACTGGAATTTGGAAGAAGATACTATTCAGCTGAGATTGAATGACAAAAAAGACTTCAATACTGACACAAAAAGAGGAATTCTAAAGACTATTGCGTCAATATACGATCCATGTGGGTATACAGTACCGTCACTGTTACCTGCTAAACTATTTCTACAAGAACTTTGGAAGCGAAATATCGGATGGGACACCAAATTATCACAAGAGTTATTAGAAGAATGGACTAATGAAAAAGAGAAATTGAATGATTTGAAAGAAATCATAATCCCCCGTTGCTATTCATTGAGCAATAAAGAAGGTGATATTCAACTACATTGTTTTTCGGATGCTTCCACTCGTGCTTACGCAGCCGTCGTGTACATTTTGAATAATGGTGAATTGAGCTTCGTCATGGGAAAGTCTCGACTAGTACCAATAAAAGATCAAGAAAGTATGACAATACCTCGTTTGGAATTACTTGGAGCTTTAATTGGCTGCAGACTATTGAAATATGTGCGTGAATCATTACGCTTAGACATAAAACAAGAATACCTGTGGACTGATAGTCAAATCGTGATAGATTGGTATGAATCTGACAAACTTTTACCAAAATTCATCGAAAGGCGAATAACAGAAATGAAAAATATGAAAGAACTGTTAGTGAGATACGTTCCAACTGATAGGAATCCAGCTGATATCGCGACAAGACCCAACAGCACAAAAACTGATAAGGAAAGATGGCTAGAAGGACCAAGATTCTTACTTCAGAGTCCAGAGTCATGGCCTACCAGACCAAGAAACGAATCGTCCTTTCTCGCTGGGGAGGGTCTGCCAGAGCAGATGAATCAAGAAATTAATAAAAGTAATGAAATGCGAGAAGATCTGCCAGAACAGAATAAGAACAATCAAGAACATAATGAAATATTACACACAGAGAATGAAAGTACCAAACAAAGTAATGAATACAAAGAAGGAGTAGGACAGATTTCAGCATCTGAAATAGGAGTAATCAAAAAGTTGCAAGAAGAGTACTTTCCAGATGAATCAAAGGGTATCCTTACCAGCCTAAGTCGAAATTTTGGTTTGTACAAAGACATCAATAACATACTTAGATGCAGAGGCAGACTGAAATACACAGATTGGACATTTGACAAAAAGTATCCAATACTAATACCGAAAAATTGCGAGTTCACAAATAAAGTCATCGAAGAAATCCACGAAAAGAACTATCATGTTGGTGCAAATCACACACTAAGTCTCGTGCGACAAAAATACTGGATACCTCAAGGAAAAAGTCAAGTTCAAAGAGTCTTAAAAAAATGTCCGAGATGTATAAAGTATGGAGGAGGTCCCTACAAATTACCGCCCACACCTGATTTACCTGCAGAAAGAGTTAATTACAGCGCACCATTCACATTCACCGGTCTAGACTATTTAGGACCCTTGATGGTAATTTCAAGAAACATAAAAGAAAAAAGATGGATATGCCTTTACACCTGTTTAGCAGTTCGAGCAATCCACTTGGAATTCGTGAAAGATTTGACTGCAGAAGAATGTTTACTTGCTTTGCGACGTTTCACTGCCACTAGAACATTACCTAAGAAAATCGTATCAGATAACGCCGCACAATTTAAACTAACAAGCGAAGTACTTTCATCTTTTTGCCAAGAAAATTCTGTTGCATGGCAATTTATCACTCCTCTTGCGCCTTGGCAAGGAGGTTTTTACGAAAGATTAGTCGCATTGGTCAAACATTGTCTAAAACGTACCCTACATAAACATCTTCTGACAGACAGTCAAATGCAAACAGTCATTAAAGAAATTGAGTGTGTACTGAAATCTCGACCACTGACCACTGTAGGATCGGATATAGAAGATATATTACGACCAGCCGACTTCTTATCACAGAGTTCTTGTATCGAAATGAATCCAATTTCGCAAAATAAAACTTCATCAACAACAACCACCAAAAATAACTTGATCGAAGGCTGGAAAAGAGGTCAAACTATATTGGAAGAGTATAAGAGCATATTCATCAACCAATATTTGCCCAGTCTCCGTGAGAGGAATAACATTGTAAAACAACCTCGTATCAAATCATGTAAAAGTCCAAAACTTGGTGATATTGTTCAAATTAAAGATGATTCGACAGGAAGAACTAATTGGAAGGTTGGTAAAATAACAGCCCTGTTCAAAAGTAAAGATGGAGTATGCCGTGTTGCTAGAGTTAAAGTTGGAGATTCTGAATTCACTAGATCGATTGGTCACCTATACCCTTTAGAAATAGAAGATCTGAAGGAAGACGAGGTAGTAGAATCTAATACCTTACAGAATCCAACTTGCGAACTTGACAGTCACATAACCTTCGATCTAAGGGACATGGAGTTGCCTGATGTAGATATGAATACTGACTTGACAAATAATGATATACCTTTAACTGTTGAAAGTGAAACTTAGTCTCTGAGGACAACGAAGTTATTGTTAACACTCCAGTTGAACCTTTGAAACTTAGAAGACCAGCTGCCACTAGAGCCCTAGAAAAGGTTAGGGAGTGGACACGCGTCTTATTTACACACATCTAAAACCTTTCGCCCTCGGGAGTGTCGTGAATTCCAGATCACGACGCTCATGTATATAATAATAATGTATATAAATCCATAACGTGAATATAATGTAACGAACCTCATAAAGAAAGAATATTACGCATGGCAACACAAATTTAAACATGGCAATACAAGCCCTGAAAGGGACATTTTGTGAAAGTTACTAAGTGCAGACACAGTGCATAGATTGTACAGAGATTGTATTATACAATATAAATGTGAAGTACACTGATGATGTTGTATCAGTGATAATGATAATTTTGTGTCCTGGAGATGATGATGTATCATGGAAGTTGATTTCTGAGTCTTTCTTTCTTTCCTTTGTAACTTGTTTTCTAAATTGTTTTGTAACTTGTTTTGATTTGCTAATCTCTTACCCTTTATGAACCTGTATGTATGAAGATGCCTAAGTAAGTCGTTAGACTCAGGCTGTAATGATACAGATCATTTGTTTCGGCTAGGGTAACCGGAAATGGTCCGGTAGTATGCTACTGTTAGCCGATTGCAGCTGTGCGATGATTGATATGATGAATATGATGATCGGCTGAGGTGCCGTTATTTGCCGCTGTAAAATTGTCTATATGAAATTGCGAATGATCTGTAATGCGTTTGTGGAGCTCCATAAAGCTATGCGGGGTACATAAAGGTATAAGCTTATAATACATATTACGTAAAGAAAGATTCGCACCATACTTGGTACCGGTGGGATATCGTAAGGCGATATCCTGCCCGGTGCATTAATATATTTACAGACTTAAACCGAGCCACACAGAAAGACTAGATACACAATATCCAGGACAAAGTAATAATTGCGAAGCAGATAAAAACAGATGAACCCATAAAGAGACCCAGGTGAGCAGTATCTTTCATTCAATATAGTTTTCGGGATAGAGGGAATCTCTTACTTTCTTCTTAAGCTAATTAAGTCCATACCATGAGTTACACCTAGTATCAATAATTATCACTAAATACCGTTAGATTCCCACTGTGCCGACATTTGGCATTTCGATTTGGGACCATTCCTAAATTTTTTTTTGGTAGCAAATGCTAAAACTTTTTACAAACTAACAAAAACATAGGTCATATCAAACAACAACACGCTTACCTCATAATTGAATGTCATCCATTGCACAAACTTTTTCCACTAATTAAATTAAACGACTGCTTCAAAGGTCGGCTATCGAAATGGCGACATCCCACCTCGACACCCATCTCGACACGAAAAAATTTTACCTCAATAATCTGCAAGTACAGTAAGAGCAAAAAGTGATACGACAAAAATAATAAATATCTAAAAACTAACTTTAAATACATACATACATACATAACATCACGCCTTGTTCCCGTTGGGGTAGGCAGAGACCACAGTTCTCCACCTGCTACGATCTTGACATACTTCCCTTGCTTCCTGAACCTTCATCAATCCTTTCATACATGCTCGTCGGTTTAGGGTACTTTTAACCTGGCCTTTATTCAGAACGTCTTGAATTTGGTCCTGGTACGTTCGCCGAGGCCTTCCCCTTCCAACGTTTCCATTCACTCTCGCCTTGTGGATCTCTTTCGTCAATCTTCCTTCATTCATCCTCTCCACATGACCAAACCATCTTAGCATCCCTTTCTCAATTTTAGTCACTACGTCTTCTTTTACGCCACAACGTTCTCTTATCACACTATTTCTAATCCTGTCACTCAATTTCACACCAATCATACTCCTCAACGCTCTCATTTCTACTGCATTAATTCTACTTTCATGCTTCTTCTGCCATACCCAGCTTTCACTGCCGTACTTCAGTGTTGGTACCAAAACGCCTCTATGAACAGTCAGACGAGCCTTGTGAGAGCCTTTGAATAATGAGTAATTTTAATTAAATAATGAGTAATTTTAATTTACACGTATTTGGCACACTAGCGGTGCGGCGCGGTGGGATGGGTCGGGCACAAAAACAGTTCTGACTTGATTCTATTGTCTGAGTTTGTAATTAAAATAATAATAAATATTATGTGAACCAATAATATTTATAAGATAACAATTTAGTTATTTTTCAATCTGGTCAATAAAAACCTAATTATTTATTAAGAAATAAATACTAAAAATATATAAAAATAAATATTTCATTGTGTGTGTAAACTGTTGATTTTTTAAAATTTATTATATTAGCTATTTAAAAATGTTATTGTACCTAAGTAGGATTTTATAATTATATATGGAATAAAAATAAGTCTCTAGGTGATTTAATTTAATAAATATTAAATTGTAAATATTTTAGAATAGAAGCGAATATTATTTGGGTTAGTATACAGTTGAAAATCGACCGTTATAATCAGAATGATCGAAATTATCGTGTTAAAGGTCGCGCCACGCAACTGATTGTTTTGAGACCGTTTTACTTTTGCTTCTGACAGTACTTTTGAAGATTATATTCTGTCAGTACTTACCTAAGTAAGCAAATTTTTTCGTGTCGAGATGGGATCGTGTCGAGGTGGGATGTCGCCATCGAAATGGGCCGGCAGGCGAACGAACACTCGTGATGCTCTTGGGATCATACTCGTCGGAACTTGTCAATATCCGAGATCATCCGAAATTTGCCGAAGTATTAAACAATAATAAAACACGGAATATGATCTAAAAAGTCACGGAATATCCAATAACCAGGCATAAACACTGAATATCCATGCATATACCGTTTTTGGATAATCAGTGTTTTATTTTTGTAATATCGATTGCCATGGCGTATTCCGTGTTTTCACTGTGCTGTATCTCAGCTATTTACAAAGATACTGGAAAAAGAGTCTTCGATTCATATAGTACTTAACGTGGTATATCCAGATAGCAAAAAAAGTAATTTTATGGTAAATTGGCATATTCAGTGTTTTATATTTGAGCAGCCGTGCCAGCTAAGGTAGAAGCCATCAAATATTTTTCTGTTCCCAAAACAGTAAGGGAGCTGCGTAGGTTCTTAGGGATGATAAATTTTTACAGGCGCTTCATCCCTAAAGCCGCTCAACACCAAGCACCTTTGCACTCACTGCTCACGGGATCAGTAAAAGGTTCACATCCGGTCAGTATAACAGGCAAACAACTCGAAGCATTTAAAGCTTGCAAGGCCGCCTTACTAGCTCATCCGCAATGTGGCGCTAAGCTTGCGTTAGTGACAGATTCGTCTGTCAGCGCCATCGGTGCAGTCTTACAGCAACATGATGGACGTTCTTGGCAACCCCTTGCATTTTTCTCTCATAAATTAAGCCCTACTCAACAGAAGTATTCACCTTACGATCAGGAGCTTCTTGCTATTTATGAAAGCATCAAATATTTCCGTCATATGGTTGAGGCGAGCGATTTTGTGATCTATACAGATCACAAACCACTTACGTTTACTTTTCACAACCGGAAGGAAAATTGCTCCCCCAGACAGTTTCGCCATTTAGACCTCATTGCGCAGTTTACCACCGACATCCGCCATATTTCAGGCCAGGATAATGTGGTAGGCGACACGCTCTCTCGGGTTGGGGAAATTGTTCAGCCTGTTGATCCGAACCAGCTGGCAGCAGCACAGCACTCAGATCCTGAGCTCATTCAACTCCTCAATAAGGCAAGTTCACTGCGCATTGAAAAAGTGAGACTTCCTGGTACCAGCTCAGTCCTCTTCTGTGACGTCAGCACAGATTCCCCCCGGCCATTCATTCCAAAGATTTTTCGCCGTAAAGCTTTCGAAAGTCTTCACTCTTTTAGTCATCCAGGTGCTAATGCTACGGCGAAGACGGTTGCAAAGAGATATGTATGGCCAGGTGTTAGGCGGGACTGTAGCTTAGGGAGTGGGTACGCACTTGCTTAGCATGTTAGCGTGCGAAAATCACGAGGCATGTCTCCTCACCACTGGGATCATTTAAAGTTCCAACAGCCAGGTTTAAATTTGTTCACATTGATCTGGTTGGTCCTTTGCCTATCTCGCACGGGTTTTGATACTATCTTACGGCGGTTGATCGCTTTACACGATGGCCGGAGGCTATACCGTTAGTAGATATTACCTCAGAAACGGTGGCGAAAGCCTTATTGAGTGGTTAGATATCGTTCTTCGGTTGTCCAGAAGATATTGTTACGGATCGTGGTGCGCAATTCGAGTCAGCCCTTTTTAAGAGTTTAGCGCAGTTAGTTGGGTTTCAACATCCGCGCACTACTGCATACCACCCATCTTGCAATGCCTTAGTGGAGGGGTTTCACCGGCAGTTAAAGGCTGCCATAATCTGCCACGACAGCACTAACTGGGTGGAATCTCTTCCATTGGTGTTATTAGGGGTTCGCAGCGCTTTCAAAGAAGATATTCAGGCTTCTTCTGCTGAATTACTTTATGGCGAGCCTTTACGCCTTCCAGGCGATGTCTTTATTACAGCGTCTGACTTCACAGTCGACTCAACGAGTTTAACGTCACGGCTACGTAGTTTTATTCAAAATTTACAGCCGAAGCCTGCTTCTCGACATGGCGGTAAACGTTCTACATTTGTTTACAAAGGGCTTGACACCTGCTCACATGTATTTTTACGTGACTGCACTGTTGGTGTATCCTTAAAACCACCTTATACGGGACCATACGAAGTTCTTAAACGCAGTGACAAAGTTTTCACCCTTAAGGTGAATAGTAAGGTGGTTACGGTATCAGCGGACCGCGTCAAGCCGGCCTACATTCTGCATGACCCAGACACCGCAGTTCACACACCGATCATTCATGCCTCACATCCTCACAATCTTCAGTCAGAGGGTCAGAAACTACCTGTGGCCAAGGAACCAGAATTCACGACGCGTTCGGGTCGGAATAGATAGATAGATAGATAAAAATCTTTATTTTTAGAACTTTTTACATTAATTTACATAGGGTCTCACAAAACCACTTACGTGGTTTATCTGCGAGGACAGAGTACCAAAGTGAAGGAAAGTGTGGTTTCCTGCATATTATCGTCTGTAGGTCTCTGGAGGGGGGTGATGTAGTGTGCCCACTACTGCCACCGCTAAATGGCGGCACTGGGATATTGCAACTCGGTATTGTTAGTGTTACGGTGTTTATTTATGTAGGACCGAAAGGTTTTGATCCGCGTCTTCCTGGTTATTATAATAAAGTGATAGTACTGTTATAAGTGGTTTTCCCTTCTTCATAAATAGCGAGGGTCTCCCTCGCTATAAAATATTAACATTAGGCCTTAGATATAATTTTATCAAGGACCTCGTGCTGAGCCAGCTGGAAGAGAAGGTGAGTATATAAAGAATTCAATGATGAAAGCACAAAAATATACCCACATATTGTAGGCCGTGTGAGGAAGCTTATCTTCCTATGTGGCAGAGGAAAACATTTTAAAAATGGTTTAATACGTACTTCGTCAATCTGTCTTGACATATTGCATTTCTGCTTGGGGTGGTGCAGCTAAAACTCACCTCATCCAAATAGAACGCGCTCAAAGAGTCATACTTTAAGTGGCCTACTTTAGACCATATTGCTTTCCTACTATTTAACTTGTACGCATTTTGCAGGTGCTCACCGTCAGGCAATTATTTGTTTTGCCAGTTTTGCAGACCACCCTGATGCAACACAAAATCACTCTTGTCGATAAATCTTCTATGTCTTGACATTTTCGATAGATTCTTTTGCTTTCTTGGTTGCCTTTTGTACAACAAACTCCACGCCACTCTTGAATAAATATCCTAACTAAATATGAATCCAAAGGACGGTTAGTTAAATGGTTACAAGGATTGTCCTATGATGAGACAGAAGCACTTCTCATTCCAATTGAGTAAACAATAAATTATTTTTTTACTCACCCTTCTTAAATAACTTGTGCTTAGTTAGGCTCTCTCTCATACACATACACACACAAATATATACGCACACACGCACCCACATAAAAAAACACACGCGCACACAAATCGATACTGTTCTTTCTCTTCTCATTCCTTTTTATTTTATTATTGGTAATATTTACATTCTTGCTTTGTTGGGTTACCTACCGCATGCGAATTATGGAAATTTGTAAATTTTTAATATTCTTGTTAACTCCACCATTTACAATATTTCATATATGTAGGAACATCTTAGTTTTTAGATAGTTTTACAAGGGTTGGGGCCTGGTTACCTGTAATACAGGCCCAAATGCCTTCAAAAGGAACCAGCTCTCACCAAAATTCATAGTTTATTAGCACTCTAAGATTGTATGCGAAACAATTTTTTACTATTGTGGTGAGAGAAATAAACATTTAGATTTATTTATTTCTAGCTGTTGCCCGCGGCTTCGTTCGCGTGGATTTCTTATTTATGTTGTTACCGGTTTTCCGAAGAAATGAGTTATTTTCCCGTCATTTCGGGGTAATTTTAAACTAAGGAAAAACAGGACTAACCCTGCGCAAATCAATGACTTTAATTCAAGATCCAGCTGAATTTTACATAATTTACAGACGTTATTCATAAATTACTCAGAACGGAGGAACTTAGCAGCAGTATCCTAACAAATGTAAAGAGAGAGATGAGAGACATCTTTATGTAGTATTTCAAAACAGAGCCAATTCGCAGAAGTAATTGAGAAAAACTAAAACCCTCACCCTCTCTCTCCCTCTTCACCATTCCTCTCCCCCTCCCTCTGTCTCTCCCCTCCCCCTCCTCCCTCTCCCCCTGCCCCTCCCTCAACCCCTCCCTCGCCTTCACCCTCTACCTGTAACTGTACCTGTACCTCTACCTCTCTGCGTCTCTATCTCTCTACCTCTATACCTCTCTACTTCTACCTCTCTACCTCTACCTATCCCTGCCCCTATCCCTACCCCTAACGCCAATTTAACCGCTCACCCATATTTATTTTTAGACATTTCACACCTATCGCACCCCAACCCCATTCCCAGGGGATAATGATATTTCACGTCCACCGCGTTAGATTTCAAAGTTGTTGTAGCTTTCGCAATCAGCGACCCGATAAACCATACAAATGACACCCATATTGATTTTTAGACATTTCAAACCTATCGCACCCCAACTCCATCCCCAGGGGGATGATGGTATTTCACGTCCACCACGTTGGATTTCAAAATTGTTGTAGTTTTCGTAATCAGCGACCCGATAAACCATACAAACGACACCCATATTCACATTTCAACCCTATCGCACCCCAACCCTATCCCAAGGGAATGATGGTATTTAACGTCCACCACGTTGGATTTCAAAATTGTTGTAGTTTTCGTAATCAGCGACCCGATAAACCATAAAAACGATACCCATATTTGTTTTTAGACTTTTTCACCCCATTTCCCTTTTTAGGGGTTGAATTTGGGGTGGAATTTCAATAACAGTGATGAACGTTTCATAGAATTACATCTTTAAAAATAAAGAATTTTCAACTTCATCCCCCTTTTCACCCTTAAGGGTGTCGAATTTTCAAAAACCCTGATATACATAAATATTAATTTTTAGTCCTCAGCCTAAATACAAATTTTGAAGATCCTAACTTCAAAACTGACGGACTTTCATACAAACTTTCATCCCCTATTTTACCCCCTTAGGGGTAGAATTTTGTAAAATACTTTTTTTAGTGCATCCCTAGGCCTCATAAGGAACCTACATGCCAAATTTGGAATCTCTAGACCCAGCGGTTTGGGCTGTGCGTTGATATGTCAGTCAGTCAGTCACCTTCTTCTTTTATACATATAGATTATATTTTTAATTATTTTTAAAAATGGCGGATTTGGGGTCTACATCGATAGAAAAGATAAGTTTAATTCATCATTTCGAAAAATATTCAATGTACATACAGGACTTTTCTACAGTTTATATGTATAGAATAAATCAATAACATAATTAGAATAATTTGATCAAATCTAAGAGTCTGGCAACTGGTTTTAAATATGATTGTCCGTATAATTTTTCACTACGGATTGTTTCTTGAAATCAACGCACACATCACATTCACTGAATATAGTCGGTTTATTTCTATATGCGTGCATTCGTCGAATATCATCGAATACAGTTTTAATCCAGACTAGAGCGCGCTTATGTCAATGTCAATGAGAAAAATTAAAAGTTTGATTTTGTTTTGCGTTTTAAGAAATTATTGAGAGATAATGATTATTCGATAAGATAATTTAATCTAAAACCCCAAAAAAAGTTGAAAAAAATCTCTCGAAAACGAGATTGATGACAAATGTCTTATGAATTTGACGTTTCGCACACGCTGCACTACCTCATTTTCGTATGCAATGATAGCGCGCTAAAGTGACGTCACTGATGACGTCACGTCGCTTAAACGAGTGAATACGAGCAAGTTTTGAACCGACTATTAGCGCGCTAAAACCGCACACAAAGCTCATGAGCAGGTTTTAATCCGTACTGTTTGATGAAAATGGTTGATAATAAAATATGAATTAACATTCAGTTTATTCCATTTCTGGTTATAGAGATTTGAAATTTTATTTTATGAAATTAATCAAATCTAATATGAACATCGCAAACTGGAAAAGATTTCAGTTTTCTTTTATATTATTTAACATTACAATTTTTATTTTGATGAAACGAACGATATAAATAAATGTCAAAATGTGTTTAAGAAACTTACGAACTACGCTTAATAATATCGCAAAAAGAGATCAAAAGTGTAGCAGTCTTTCAGTTTTTTGTTTCAACGAGATGTCATTGCTGGACTAAAAAACATGCAAATTTAGAGGGCCGGGTTCCAAATATTACCTTTGTTTGACACAGGAGTTTTGCTTTGCAGTCTGTCTCGACCTGTCTCGACCACACACATATGGATACACATAGCTATCCCGTATTATATAGTCTAACCAAGGAGGTTTTAGTAGCAGCTCTTGCTGCTAAGGAGGGAGCCATAAGCGTAGCACTTTCTTGCGAGGGACCTCCATACTAAAATGTATGGATTTTTTTCAAATCCAAAAAACGTAAAATTATTATCTTTCTCTCTGTGAAATATGTGTCATGGGACTAATAAATGCTACTACCACAGTTTTTCTGGTAAAAACACTTACCATTTAGGAAAAAAACGGTGTTAAAAATCACGCATAAAATGGCAATTACGGATTATTTACGCTTCCGTTCTTAGTATTAATTATCAATTCACCTGTAAAAAACTATATATTTTCACTTTCGCAAACAAAGTTTATACTAAAACATTAGATTTTTAAAGATATCTTGATTTTTGTAAAACTAAACTGAGATTTTTGACCGACTAGAATGGGCGACAGTGAGACGCTTTACACTTCACTAGCTCATACAGAATATGTATATGGCGGACTCTATAGTTTTTTACTCTGAGAGTCTAACACTACGGTTTGTTTCTTGAAATCAACGCACACATCATATTCACTGAATATAGTCGGATTCGTCGAACATCATCGAATACAGTTTTAAACCAGACTAGAGCGCGCTTATGTCAATGTCACTGAGAAAAATTAAAAGTTTGATTTTGTTTTGCGTTTTAAGAAATTATTGAGAGATAATGATTATTCGATAAGATAATTTAATCTAAAACCCCAAAAAAAGTTGAAAAAAATCTCTCGAAAACGAGATTGATGACAAATGTCTTATGAATTTGACGTTTCGCACACGCTGCACTACCTCATTTTCGTATGCAATGATAGCGCGCTAAAGTGACGTCACTGATGACGTCACGTCGCTTAAAGGAGTGAATACGAGCAAGTTTTGAACCGACTATTAGCGCGCTAAAACCGCACACAAAGCTCATGAGCAGGTTTTAATCCGTACTGTAAGCGTGGATTAAAACCTCCTTGCCCTCTACATATATAAAAAATATACTATAACTCATTAATACTTACTACCAGTGGGTAGAGCTTTGAACTTCGAGGGCGTTGCCCTGCGAATAGAGACGAATTCTTCCTATGATTCGATACAAAACCAGTACCGTACCAGGTCCAAATTCAGGACGTTCTAAATAAAGGCCAGGTTAAAAGTACCCTAAACCGGCGAGCATGTATGAAAGGATCGATGAAAGTTCATGAAGCAAGGGATGTATATCAAGATCGTAGCAGGTGGAGAACTGTGGCATCTGCCTACCCCGACGGGAATAAGGCGTGATGTTATGTATGTATGTACAAAACCAGTGTCACCATTTTAAAACGCGCCCCAGATTATATCAGCTGAGGACTTTTTGGCGGGAACTCGACATGGGCGTTTGCCTGCTTAATTGAAATTTTGTTTTTTTGTGCATTTAGTGATTTAGTGGTTAATAAAGATAGTGTGTTATGCAGTAAATTTACTACGGAGTGCGCAGCTGATGAAGATTTCAAGTGATCTCGTGTTTAAGCCCCGTTTGTGTTGTCCCAAAAAGTCACGAACATTTTCCTTCGTAAAGTTCACTATCGCTTTACGAGGGGACCAAAAAGAAAGATTAAACACATCAGACATGGCTGTATGGGCTTTGTACTCTTTGCCTTTCCGAAAGGAAGAACGAAACCAAAAAAAAAATTATATCAGCTGATTGTTTTTTGTTGTTGTTATATTTTACTAAAAATAATCGTGAAAATGGCTACTGATCTCGGTGCTAACTTTCATGAACAATATATGGCCATAAATACAAAGTTAAAAAAGTAAGTAGCACCCCCAAATTCTCCTTTTATTCGCGCTTCCTTTCTGAGCCAATTTGCCTTTAATTTCAGGCGTTTTATGCGGAAACCAAACATAACGGAAGCTACAAATGAGTTCATCGCGTTGGCTATTCAGTGCGAGAACGCGGAGCAGCCCGGTTTCGCAGGGCATTGCTTTGTAGGTGCAGCTAAATGTGAGGCATCGGCAGGAAATTTCTTAGGCGAAGCTGAGCATTACATTGCGGCTGCCAGGCAGTTTATGAAGGAAGAGAAAAAGCTCAAAATGCTAAAGCTTTATAGCCCAGATAGAGAAAATCTGGAGGTTAGTATTGTTTGAAAAAATTTTATATGAATGAACAGTGCAACTAGGAAACCATTTCGAAGAAATGTCTCTTGAGTAGGTACTCCTGTGCTAGAAGATCCTATAAAAAATATTTCTTTGAATACAATAAAAAAAAAATGGCTAAGTGCAATCCAGACTTGCACACCAAGTGTTCCGTACCACCACAAAATTTCTTTTGTAGTAGGTTCTAAGCTACTGTGCCCGTTTTTGTAGTCGGAATCACACTTGACCAGTTTTCATTATTCTCTAGCTTATGCACTAAAATCATACAATTTCTCACACTTTTATGTATTACAGTTTTTATGATAGAACTTTTACAAATAAATGATGAAAAGACATGTTTAGCATATGGGGTGAGGGGAGTTTCTCTTTTATATTTTTTTACTATTTATTGTTTTTATTATTTGTTGGGATATCTGCCATAATAACACATATCCTGCAAAATTTCTGCTGGCTAGTTTTTTATGTTTCAAAATTTACAGCCCTTTTTAGACAGATACATTCACACAATTCAGTAAAAGCTTAGTAAAAGTAGTTATAGGCCGAGCAAACAAAATCTAGCTCTAACTGTTAGTGTGCATAATTAAAAAATTGAGTCGCTGGGTAAGTGGGGAAGCGTGCAAATCATTTATTGGCTCTCCGCCTGTCACCCATGCACAGAAAATAACCATCAGGGCTAGAGTTACTTAGTAATAGTACGCATGGTAAAATTTATTTATAAACTAATTTGTAAATAAAATGTTTATGGTTTGTACAAAAAAAAAATTTGTCTTTCAGGCTGCAATAGGATGTTACATGCAAGCATTACCGAAGTACCCAGATAAGTCCCCACTGCGCACTTCTATTCTCATGGAACTGGCTGAGCATCTAATATTCCTGAACCATAAGAAGGAAGCATTGTCTTACTTCGAGCAGGCTTTAGAGTTGGTCGAGGATAAATTCAGAAGACTTCTACATATGAGGGACTTGGTCAACTTGCAAATTGATTGCGGTAAGATACTGCAAAATGTAAAAGTAATTAAAAAAGAAGTATGGATTGAAAAACAGTAAAAATAATTTGAACCTTTTATACAAGGCCTGAACAACTGCCATTTACTGAAACGTTGGTGGGGTATATTTTAAGGTGTTATGCAGCATGCATCTTGAACAGAGAAGGTTATTTGGAGAGATAGTTGTGATGGGTATCTACTTTGCGGTACACTTTGCACTCCTGCCTCGTGCACTGTATCCAATCCCCCCAATACCTGCATAGAATTCTGCACATTTGGTTTTACGTAGTATAGTCTAATATACATCCTTTAAAACACCCTTCTCCATTCATCAACATTCTCCAGCAGACGCAGCAAGTTGCAGAAAGGTTTTTATAGTTAAAGCTTTAAATCTATTGCCGACCCTTTTTGATATAGCAGTTTCATAATGTAGGTACTTCTTATCACCTGAATCTTCCGTCCTTGTCCTGGCCGATAATCGCCCACCGATCCTCGGTCGTGTGCGAGAGCTCTTACCCGCAGCTTCGCTCGCGTTATTATATAGTCTTTGTGTCATCCTATAGGAACCATGCATTTTTCCGGGGTAAATTGGAGCCTATTTGTTAACCCAGTGCTTAATCTATCTACCTCCCAAATATCATCAAAATCAGATCAGCAATGATAGTGGAACAAACAAACATCCATACTTTTGCACTTATAGGACAGATGAGATAATAAGATTCAACATGAAGTTTGTTATTATTTTACTAATTCTAATTTTATCTATATACTTCCAGAAAAATATAATTCAGCACTACAGACAGCTAACAAAATATGTGATGAACATCCTAATATGCCAGAAAATGTACTTTCAGAGTAAGTATCTTGCATTATTTATTTATTTCGCTTTATTCTAGCTATATTATTCCCTCCTGTAATCGAAATCGTTAGCTGTTTTAGACGATTTCAAATCGTTACTTCAAATATTTTATTATGTTTTTAGGGTACTGAACCAAAATGGTAAAAACGGTACCCTTATGGTGGAGGGCCCGCGCACACCAATAGGCAGAGCAGACAAGAGCAGTTTTTCATAACATTACAAAATGGACTTTATATCTAAAACATTAAATACAAAATTGCCTGAGAGACAGAGCCGCGAGCAGTTTTCGTGCCTCTCAGGCAATTTTACATTTATTTCTTAAGATATAAAGTCCATTTTGCAATGTTATCAAAACCTGCTCTTGTCTGCTCTGACTTTCGGTGTGCGCGGACCCAGGGTGCGACTTCGTCTGTCTGTCTTTCACACCTGTTTATCTCAGCAACACTCATGCTGTCGACTTGAAATTTGGAATAGTTTTAGAACATTTTTTACCCAAGTTAGCTGCAAAAAAAAAAAATTGTCGATAGACATTAGTGTAAATATTACAGGAAAAAGTAAACAATCTAAATAGCACAGTTTTTTTGACATCTGCAAAAACCTTTACAAACAAATTAAGTTTTGCGGTTCTAAAAATGGGCTTTATTGCTTCTAAAAATACTTGACCGGTTTTTTTATTACATTTAGTAAATGGTGCGTTTTTTCTGTTTCAGGATCCAAGTCAGTAGGATACTTCTTACATTACATGTGAACCCTGTTGATGAAGAAAAACCTGTTTCATTGAAACAATTGTTCACAGATCTTATAAGCAATGATGAAAATGATGGTAATTCTTTCACATACTCACCTTTACTCATATTCTGTCCTATTGCAGCGTCCGTGACTATATAGACAGTGGTAAGAGCGCTCGGCTCTCCATCCAGTGGTTCTGGGTTCGATTTCCGGTGGGGACACTGTGAAAGAAAATCTCGTTTGTGCGACCTCCCCAGTTTGGTTAGGACATTGCAGAAAAAATCACTTGATCATCTGAAAAGTTAGCTGATTCCGTGCTTTGGAAAGAACGTTAAACCGTTGATCCCGACTACTATCTACGAATGTAGTCGTTAATGAGCCATGTCGGAGGCCTTTGGCGGCTCAACAACTCTGCCACCAGGGTTAGTGAGGTCGGTCATCGACCTTGCAACCTATACAATATGATGATGGTCTAGACTAATCCATCATCCTTTAAGGCTCAGTAAAGCTTTTTTTTACAAGTTACAACAACACCTACTGTAAACAGTTTGTTTTTTTACGTGGTTACATTCCATTCTTTTGTTTGGGGGTCATTTCATGCAAAATTGAATATAGACCCTCTGGCGGCAATAATTGGTACTACATTGAGTCAGAGGCACAGATTAAATAATAGTAAACTGACGTTTACAGATCCGTCACTCCTAGGCGGGGTGCCGACAAATTTCAACCTTACGGTCTAAGCATAAAGTCGATACTTGCATTGTACCGCTTAGGACACGTTTTTAAATCGCGCGTTATCGCGCACAGGTGGGCTAAGGCGATGATTTTGTCACTATGAGATACTGAGCGAGATGCAAGTAGGTATGTAATATTGTTCAATCAAACATGCAAATACTTACCTATTTTGCCGCCATAAGCTTAAGATGACATAAAGAAAAGTAAAATCGACTGCCTCAACCAGTCGACTTCTAGCGCCGCGTTGCACTAGAATGCGGAGTTTCACAGGCCTGTCAGAGGGTGAAGAGTGATTTTGTTTTTAAGACATCCCACACAATGTCATCTGATCCCAAACTAGGCAAAGCCTGTACTTTGGGTATCAGAGACTGATATACATACTCGTACATAAATAACACTCAGACACAGAACAAACACTTGTGTTCATTACACAAATGTTTGCCCTGAGCGGGGATCGAACCCGCGGCCCGCGGCGTGAGGCAGGCTCACTACCAACCACACCAATGGGCTTGTCAACGTGATTGAGTGAATGTGGGTTTGAGCTTTACTTGCATTTGACTGTACCTACCTACTTACTAAAACTACAACTACCTAAAACTTACGGCTGTATCAGAGATACAGTTACGACCAACCAACATTTTTTTAATCAGCATTTTTCCATATCTATTTATTTATTTCATTGCACATTACATGTCAAACTTTTTAAGTAGGGCATGCAACACCCTGTTCGGGCACAGCAACTATTTTACAATCTTTGTCAGACGAAAAAATAATTAAATTACTAAATCAAATGTCAAAACTAGCCTAGATTTAAATTACATGCAATTCGTTAATGTTGAAATAATAATAATACCTAAGATCTAATACGTGCCAACTTATACATATTTGTCAGTCAAAAACTCTTTTACCGAATAATATGCTTTACCTAATAACAGATCTTTAAGCTTCTTTTTAAATACTCTGTCACTTTCTTCGGACTTGATGCTTTCAGGGATTTTATTGTAAATATTAATAAATCTATTGTAAGGACTATTACTGTATATGGTCATATTACTAATTAGCAAGGCCAATCTATTTTTGTGTCTCAAGTTTCTGCTGTATACGTCAGACATTTTCTTAAGCACACGACCGAGAATCGGTGACCGATTTTTTGTCGACATCCCGCTCTGACGTGTTATCACCTGCATCTTCCCTCCTTGTTCTGGCCGATAATCGCCCACCGATTCTCGGTCGTGTGCGGGAGCCCTTAAGAGGTGTTGGTTTTTATGTACAAATATACCTACTTCTAATATATAAATAGAGGAGAGCGTTAAGAGCTTGTTCTCAATGAAATATGGCCGACAGCTTATTCTTGCTCGGATGTTAACTAGAATGCGGATACATTTCTTCTGCATGACAAATACTTCATTCACCTCAGTACTGTCTCCCCAGAGAATTATGCCGTATCTAAGCCACGCGTACGCATAACCATAATGAACTGATAGGGCTGTTTGAAAGTTCGTATTTCTTTTAATCATACTTAAGTCGTAGACGAATAAACCTACGGCATTATTCTTTGGGGCAATAGCACAAACGTATCAGATCTCTTCATATTACAAAAAAAATGTATACGCATATTAGGAAATTTAAAAAATGATGAAAGCTGTAGGTCGACCTTTACTAAATTGAAAATTTTAACTTTAACCTCTCTATACATTCTAGAAGCTTGCAAATTTATTAAGAACAACCCGCAGTTCTACGAAATGGAAGATAATCAGCCCCGACTGTACCCTCGCAGGTATAAAACAAATAAAATTAATAATATACCTTCTAAATTAAAAATACGTAGTTCTGGCCCTTTAAGTGTATCAATAAAAATATATAATCATCTACCGCTAAATATAAGAATAGAAAATTCTTATAATAAGATGATAAAACTATTAAAAGAATACCTAATAAATAAAACTTACTATAATTTAAACGAATATTTCAATGATAAAAATAAATAAACTAAAAAAATATACCTACATTATATAAATACATAATTAAATATTGTTGATAACTATTTAAAATCTCGGTCTATCTCAATTATTGCAATGCCTCTGAAAATGGGCTCATATGAGATACCTTATTTATAATACCATCTTGTTATGTACCATATGAAGGCAATAAATGTATTGAGTATTGAATTGCGATAGTTTCGTTTTGGCAGTGTATACATGGGATTTCCATTTTTTTTTATCTGAGCTTATAGTGCAGGCAACGAAGCAGGTGACCCCAACATAATTCTCTCAGGCAGATTTTATTTGACAGGATGATAAAGTATCATGGATTAAATGTAAATTCAAAATATAAAAAAAAAAATTAACAAAAAATTTTTTTCATCCATTTTTTGTATGGAAAAATTAAAAGCACCGATTTTTTTTTTTTATATAGCAGGTTTGTCTCATATAGTGTAATACCCGAGCAAAGTTTCATTGACTGAGGATTTAATGGGGGGTCTTCATAAAACGATCCGCTTCGTTGCCTAGACTACAACCAACATTTTTTTATTCAGCATTTTTCCATATCTGAGCTTAGGCTGAATCGTTGTAACTTATGTAAATAAAGTTTATCATACTTACTTAATTTATTTTTTCTTAATTTTGGGTGAAATAGATCCATACATGTTATCCGATCGATCACCCGTCTGCGCGAGCCGCGGCGTCACCATAAGAAATAATAATCATACTTAATTTAGAAAACTTATCAAAAATATATTTTCCAGCTCTACCCTTCAACAAGGACTTACAGCTGAAACTGCAATCAATAATCGTATGCTGTTCCATGGCCAACATTCCTTCACTCATCAGCGTATCAATGGAGTTGAGGCAGTACTTGACGATGCAACAAATTGACCTGTTAGATGCGCTACTGAAAGATAACAGAACAGATCACTTGTGTTTAGGATAGTTTTATGAAAATAAGGTATTTGTTCTTTCCGTTTATTTTTTTAATAATTTAAAAAATAAACGGAAAGAACCTTAGACTATATAATACTAACGTACGAATTTAGAAAAAGAAAATAAAACGTTTCAGAAACCCTACAGCGCAGTCTGTTGGTTGGTAGCATAACTTGCTCATCCAGTAATATTTTAATGTTAAAGCGGCTCCTCAACCTTTTGTAATAATATTTATTATTGTTTTTAAAACTATTATGATTTACATTCTAAATTATAATTGTTACAACCCCGAAAATCTCACGTACAAGAATTTTATTGCAGTTGATAAACTGTAGTTCTTCTACTCCATACTAGATGGCGCTTTATGTATTTACAGAGCAAAACTCATTGTGGGCGACGTAAGATCAACGGTTTCAATCTTATTCGCGGGTCTTCATTTGACCTCCCTGATGAAGACGGGACCTAGGTCGAAACCGTCGTCGGCCCTACGCCAGCCACAAAAATGTGAGAGAGTCTCATGTTAATTCGTATATAAAACTTGTGTAATGTAAGCTCACAAATCATTTATAAAAAAGTATAAAAAAGTACGACGATCCTTGCGAAGGGTGATTCTAAATAATTAATAGATTGTAGCATCATAATCATTATCATAACACCATGATAGATTGTATAAAAAATATAATAGAAATAATAGGTCTTTACCTATGAAATTGCCGAAATTTTCTTACAGATTAATGAGATCATAATTCCTATAATTCTAATGCTATTTTTTTCATTTGTCTTATATTTGAAAGTTCACTTCAAGGTTATCAATTTATGCATAAAATAAAGTTTTTATTTTTAGTTTGATATATAAAATTAAAGGTTCGAAAATTGTTCGTCTTAAATGTCGTCCGATTTCATCGTTATATTTTTTACAGATAATATTTTTCGAAAATTAAATTTAAGCTTCTGTTAGCTTAATGTCTTCCCAAAAACACTGAAAAATTGGATTTATAATTCCTATGAAAAATGCAAAAATGTTATTACTGAAAATTGAGTTTACCTAAAATTCGCCATACAAAACGGCAATTTCATAGGTACCTATTACTTATTCCTAAAAAAAGTAGTTCTAGCTCAAGAAGTGAAGAGCCTGGAGGGTTGAATGACATGTTTTTTGTTATAACATCCAGTCTCTAGCAAATTACCATCTCAATAAATTACTGTAATGTAATTCAAAGAAAAATTATTACCCAAAATAATAAAATTAAATTAAGAAGTATTTTTTATAAACTATTGGTGATGTAGAATCGCCCTTAGAAGGATCACCATACTAAAATAACTACTAAAGAAGTTTAATCTGAATCATATTCCTGTTTATACACTCAAGCTTGACATTAGTAGTGCAATTCTAGCCCTAACAGCTATTGAAATAAGAATGGTACAAAGTCGAATGTGTCAAGCTTGGTGCTCTTTACTGTACATATTTAGGATGATGTATTTAGTATCTTGTGACATGGCTCGTCCAAAACATGAAGTCTAGTCAAACTAACAAGTTATTTTTAAGTTAAATAATAACACATGAAAGCAAGTTTGCAGTTTTATTTCATAAAAACCTTGCACTTTTAAACACCGATACAAAGTGATTTTGTAATGAACACTATTTTTTTATTTGATTTCTTTTCCTTTTTGATCAAATACCCATTAAGTTATTATTTATTTTGTCAAAAATACAACAAAATATTAAGACTTTTTATCAACAGCACTTTTGCCAGGAGATACATCTGGCTGAGGTATTGTAACCTCAAGTTCGTCACCAAAGTTGACTTTATTGTCAACAATGGTACCTGCAATCTTTGCATCACTATTAATCTTCATTTCATTACCAAAATCAGCTGCAGTGTCAACCTTGGACTTAATGGAATGAGTCCACATTTCTTCAAATTCATCTTCGTCTACATCATCGGAGTCCTCATTTCCACTCTTATCACTCTTCTTCCCTTCATTACTCTTATTCCAGCAGTATTCAAATGGGTAGCTGGTGTTACGGTTGTCATCTAATTGGATTTCAAAGCGGCTTGACAACGAGTTGAAGGTGGTATGTACACCTTCAAGCAAATTAACATCAACTTCGTCAAATCCTGTTATGTGTTTGAACAGTTCTTCTGTTGACTTCATGTCTGTTACTCCTTTCTTGTCAAAGAACTGCAAAAAAAAAGAGTATCAAGTAAATTTCTGTTAAAAAGAATTAGTGTAAGCGTGCTTCTCTAGTGCGTATTTGTGACGCGGGAAGCAGCGCTAATGGCACACAAGACAGGAGAATTAAGTGTATGCTAATATGTATAAAGTTTTAATGCGGGTTGCATGCAGGAGTGCATGGATGCAAATCCGCATGACTGGAGAAGAACCTTAGCATTGATACTCACATTGGTAATATTACGGCAGTCTCTCAGTAGGAACTCCAATCCACTTGGATGGTCAGGTTGTACGGATTGTGACACATCTATGAACCAGCACTTATTCTCCCACCAAAGAATATTATATTCAGACAAATCTGCGTGTATCATATGACCTACATTGTACATCTTGTGCATACCATCCACAACCTCATTGTACACACTTTGCCACTTCTCAGGCTTTAAAATTATATCCCTCAGTTTAGGAGCAGGCTTATTATCTCGCCCAATGAAAGACATCACCAGAATATGCTTCTTCAGGCAAACCATATCCGGACAATTGAGACCAATCTTCTGCAAACGCAACATATTGTGCATCTCTTTCTCAGCCCACATGTGGACAATCTTCCGTGGGTTTTGTTTAGAGAAACGGTCTTTGAATCTATAATCTGCTTCAATGTACTTGTCGCGAGTTTTAAACTCATTTAGTGTAGTTTTAAAAACTTTGATTGCACATTCTTTAGGCACCACTACATCTTCAAAAGAAGTATCACCATTGGCATGTAGCACTACAGATTCCTTCCCTGTGGAAATGACTCCATTAATGTCTTCCAACATTCCATTATTTATCAGTTTAAATAAAATAAGCCTAGTTGGTTCATCCAGACCCATTTCAGCTGTTGCGTGCATGTCTTTACGGTCCAAGGCTTTGTGCTTACGGGCCTGGTGGTGACGTGTTTGCTCCTTTAAATGGTTGAAAACAGAATTAGGCAGTTTCATATCAAATCCAGCACCATCACCAGTGCAAACTTCAGGTGGGAAAGCCATGACCCGGCAGGCATTCCTACGTCCTGACATAACACTGTCATGTTTTGTCACCATCTCGCCATCCCTAATGGCGTATCCCCGTTTAGGTAGACTAGCGAACTGTTTTTCGTTAGTCTCGAACCGGTCCCAGTCTTTCTTGGCAGCAGCATCGACATCTTCATCCTCAGAATCTGAATCATACACCAAGTGGTCAGGAACATGTCGGTAGTTTTCATAAGACACCGATACCTTAGCGTCTCCATTTCGTTTCTTTTCCACAAGCTTTATTTCATCATCATACTCCTTATCAAACTGGCATTGCAACACTTTTGCAATAATAGCATCTGAGTCGCAGTATTCCTTAGCATTAGCTTGTTCTATATGCTTTAAGAGCTCAGGATCAATATTATCAGTCGTACTAACATGCTGATCAGATATTTCTTCTGCGAACTTGAGTTCCTCTTTTACCTGAAGACCTTTAGCGTATTGCTCTGACATAATGTCGGAAAGGTTTTGCACATCTGCAGGCTCCGCTACTTTCTTCCAAGGGCTCGACATGTTGTGGAGAATATATAATTTATATCACAGAACTTTGACTTTAATAAATGGACTTTTAGAAGTAAAATCTAATAAATATCTCACTCACGAGATTTTAGCACAATGAAAAATTGAAAATGGACTGACTGACAGACAAAAAATGCTGGTCTTTGACAATGATTATGTGTTAAAGTGAAATAACGCTATACAGAAATATCCAGTCTGCTCTTTTTGACAATATGTTTTAGGTCTTAGTGATACAATTAAGCACATATTTCAATTGCCTGCGCGCGTGAATTGGAACGTAATTTCTTATCAGGGTTGCGTTCCGAATCGGGTAGAAATTACCCTGACAGCAGGATAGCGTTATATGACGTGCATCGGTGTGGTCGAGACAGACTGCTGTCAAATATTAACTACTACCGTTTTGGAACTCACTCCAGTATCGGAACGACCTAGGCAGATACCTACCATTTATACTTACCTTAGATTATTATAATACTAATCGGGTACCTAATAATATTAGCCTTAGACAGCAGTCTGTCTTGACCACACATATTAGAAGTCATATACTGTTACTAGAATACTTTTATTAATATTATTAATTACTCCCATCAGAAAGTCTACTGCTCACATTTTCTGCTTGTATAACAATAATAGACCTTTTAGCAACTGGCTGTATGAACTCTCAGGAGTGTCTGGGACGATTGTAGAGCTATTAATAAAAAAGAAAAAATAGATTTTTAAGTTTTTATTTATCCCTAACAAGTAGTTCATTTTGTCGCTTTCTTGCCACCGCCGCCGCCGCTCTTCGCGGTCGCCTGTTGCGCCTTTAGGACCTTGACAATTTTTTGTTCCTCAATAAGGAAAGCTCTTACAATGCGCTGCTTGACGCATTTGTGGCAGAGGACACCTCCATAGACTCGCTTGACGGTCTTCTTGCGGTAGCAGAGGCGGGAACGCTCAGCAGGCCTAGCAGGCTGGATACCACGCAGCTTGCTTTTGCACTGACCACATCTCGGGATCTTCTTGGGTTTCTTTACATACTGGTACACAAGTCTGCCACCAGGGGTTCTTACTCTGAAAATAAATGATAAAGTTAATTCAGGATGTTTTCAACAAAGGTTAGATTAAAAATACCCTAAACCAATGCATGTACAGGTTGATGGAAGTAGAGGAAGCGAGGGAAGTGTCCAAGATCGTAGCGGGTGGAGGGCTGTGGTCTCTGCCTACCCTGATGGTAACAAGGCAACACTAAATTACATACATACATACATACATACATAACATCACGCCTCTTTCCCGTTGGGGTAGGCAGAGACCACAGTCCTCCACCTGCTACGATCTTGACATACTTCCCTTGCTTCCTGTACTTTCATCAATCCTTTCATACATGCTCGTCGGTTTAGGGTACTTTTAACCTGGCCTTTATTCAGAACATCCTGAATTTGGTCCTGGTACGTTCGCCTAGGCCTTCCCCTTCCAACGTTTCCATTCACTCTCGCCTGGTAGATCTCTTTCGTCAATCTTCGTTCATTCATCCTCTCTACATGACCAAACCATCTCAGCATCCCTTTCTCGATTTTGGTCACTACGTCTTCTTTTACGCCACACCGTTCTCTTATAACACTATTTCTAATCCTGTCACTCAATTTAACGCCAATCATACTCCTTAGCGCTCTCATTTCCACTGCATTAATTCTACTTTCATGCTTCTTCTGCCATACCCAGCTTTCACTGCCATACATCAGTGTTGGTACCAAAACACCCCTATGAACAGCCAAACGAGCCTTGTGAGACACCTTCTGACTCCTCATAAAGGCGTGCAGGGCATCATTCACCATGTTTCCAGCATTCACTTTTCTTTCAATATCACTTTCACACTTTCCATCTCTCGTAAACTTTGAGCCCAGATACACAAACTCCTTCACTTGTTCGACTTGTTCACCATCTATTAATATAGTACACTCTGTCATACATTCTTCTCTTTCAAGTACCATTACTTTAGTCTTGCTTACATTTACTTTCATTCCTTTCCTGTCCAAAGCCACATTCATCATTGTTACCATCTCCTGCAACTCGTCAGCAGATGACGCAAGTACAACTTGGTCATCAGCGTAGAGAAGACATTTGATGAGTAACTCATTCATTCTTAGTCCACACATACTCTCTTTCAGATCAATCAAACAATTATCCATGAACAGGTTAAACAGCCAAGGTGACGCTACACATCCCTGCCTAACACCTTTTTCGATGCTAAACCATTCAGTGTACGCCCCGTTTATTCTGACACAAGCACTGGAATCCTCATAGAGAGATTTCAGTGCTTGAATCAGATGACCGTTTACCCCATACATTGACAATGCTGACCACAATTCATTCCTCACCACATTCATCACAAATTACAACATCCTGTATATTATGCTGATGTTCACTGAACTATTTTAAACGGTATACAAGGCATTTCGTGTATCAGATTGATGGGTATAAAAATCAGTTCAAAAACTAGAAACCGACTACTGGCAAATCTTGCTCTAAAAAGTATGAAACAAGAAAATTTTGTCATCTGAAATTGTTATGTACAAACTATCTTAATTTCAAACTTTATTATTTGCAACCGAAAAAAATTCGTATTTTTTATTTTTACTTATTGACCTTATCCCTGTCTATGAGCCAAGTTTCAAGGTACCTTACACATACGTTTCCTATGCGAATTGTTATGTACAAACTATGGTATTAAATAAATATTCATAGTGATGTTCAAATAATAACAGTGGTCATATTGTTATGCCACTTGGCCATAAAGTATATGATCGTTTGTTTAGGATAGGTGGCATAACATGACCATGGCTATTATTTGAACATCACTATGAATATTTATTTAATACCATAGTTCGTACATAACAATTCGCATAGGAAACGTATGTGTAAGGTACCTTGAAACTTGGCTCATAGACAGGGATAAGGTCAATAAGTAAAAATAAAAATACGAATTTTTTTCGGTTGCAAATAATAAAGTTAAAAAATAATTTTGTTTTTGTCAAATATCGATAGGTCATATGGCAGAACGAAACATAGCCATAGCCAGTCTTAAAAAAAACAACTGACAACTGTTCTAAGTAGTCTGTGGTCGGTTTATACAGCTGTTAGTTTTTTTTTATGATAGGCAATGACTACTCATTACATTCTGCCATACAACCTACCGATATTGGACGAAAACGATTTGCTTTAAAACCTCGTCATTTATGGCCGAAAAAAATTGGTATTTTTTATTTATCTTTAATGATCCTATTCCTGTTTATGAGCCAAGTTTCAAGGTACCTTACATATAAGTTTCCCTTGAGAATTTCAGATGACAATATTTTCTTGTTTCATACTTTTTAGAGCAAGATTTGCCAGTAGTCGGGTTCTAGTTTTGGAACAGATTTTTTATTTCAACTATTTTGGAGTTGTAAATACATAAAAAAGCTAACAACATATATATTTTTAAAATGTGCTCATTAAGCCCTTTCATTTGATACCCAACACGGAAAAATAAAAAAAACAATTTTTATTCTTGCGTGACTTAACCTCTTCTAGAGGGCGCCACATTCAATTAAACGAAATTTATCGTATCCTATAACCAGCGGATGATCAAGACGCTTCCAACGACACCTCATTTGTCAAATTACTATAAGTGGTTTAGAAGTTATGTTGGAACAGATGAACATACATACATACCGGTCAAAATCATAACCCTCCTTTTTGCCGTAGTCGGGTTATAAAAATTAATGTAGGTAATCTGCACTATAATAGATTTTTAACATAAATAAGAATGTAGAAGATTATTTTAGTACCAAGATTCGTATAATAAAACGAACCCGCAGGCAGCGAGTTACATGACTTGATAGCAACCTTTAGAAATTACAAAAAAAAAATTATAAACGTTTTGAGGTTATGTTTGTGATATTAAGAAAAACCGTGGTTTCTCAACTAAAACTTGAATAAACATTCAAGGATATAAATCTAAAGAGAGCCTTGCACATATTATTGATCATTTATCGTCATTTACTTACATTCTTCTCTGGTTTGACTTTGTATTGTACGACAAACGTCGTCGAAACGTAAGCCGCTGTACCATTTTTTAAGCTGAAATATGAGGAAAATTATAAGTAACGTACACTAAACACTGTGTATCACTATTTTATACACAAAATATTCTTGAATTAACAGACGATTAGAACAGATTTCATATTATTTCCAAAAAACACACAAATTCCCAACCTTTTTGACAGCTCTTGACAAGGAAAGAATAACAATTGTTAAAAATGGCAACACCAACAATTAGTTTGTTTTCAATGCCATAAAAAATATTGTCGAAAATAAACCCTTACTTCAGCCCGAAAAGAATGGCCCGGTTGCTGTCTTCCCCTAACAAATTAATATTCCCCAGTATCTTAGATTATTATAATACTAACGACCCAGTATATTTATTTATTCCTTCCTTTCGAGCGGAGCGACAAAGGTATTGTATTAGTGAAAAGAGGTCCTTCGTTCATTCGACCATACAAGTATTCTAAGGTCAGTAGTTTATACAACATTTTCAGTTTGCGATTTTTAGTCGCTAGTGGAAATAATGGGATACTTTTAGAAAAAAACCTAAGTGCCACTATTTCCATGTTACATTTCCATGGAAATAGTGGGACAGACCCAAAAAAAAAGTTATTCTAATTTTCTCAAAAATGTGTTCCATATCACTTATCTAAAAAATTAAAACTGACTGACTGATTTATTTACGCACAGCCCAAACCGCTAGACCTAGAGACTTGAAATTTTGCACATAGGTATAAGTTTATATGCATCCATTAAAGAAGTTGTTTTGAAAATTCCACCACATTCCGAAGGCGGTAAAATGGGTGATGAAATTTTTGACGACTGAAAACTAATTTACAGGTATATGTCTCAGCGATTTTGATAAGTGCAGTTGAAATTCCTTCATTTTCATAGTGAAAAATCATATTTTTTTCTTATTTAGGCATTAGGGTTCTGACCTATCACAACTTAGATCAGTGCTATTGAACAAAACCAAATACTAGGAACAAAACCAAATTGATGTTTGTCGACCGAAACGGTACCATGGTTCGAACCAACGAGCTAAATGACCCCGACATAGTGCACAAATTTGTGTATTTAGGCTCTCAAATAAGCAACGATGGTGACTGCGATCAGGAGGTTGTCAGAAGATCCCAGATGTCGAAAGCCGCTGTAAAGAGACTCGAGAAGATATGAAGGAATAGAGGTATCAACTGTAAAATATAGATCATGCTAATGCGGAGACTCATATTTTCCATCTTTTTATACGCGTTCGAAACCTGGACATTCAAGGCTCGATCCTTAAGAAGGCTAGACGCATTCGAAATGTAGTGCTGGCGCAAAATTCTCCGAATATCCTGGACCGAGCGGTGCACAAATGAATCTATCTTTAAGGAGTTGAAAATTAAGAACATACTCTCCACCATCTGTAAGCAACGAGTCATAAAATTCTTCGGCTACACGGTCAGAACAGGTACAGATAACTTGGAAAGGCTTATCATCTCTGGCCGAATGGAGCCCACGATTGTCAGTCATGAGGATACGACTAAGAAGAAGAAGCTATTGAAAAGGGGGGATGAAATTTTGAATAAGAAGTTCTTATTTTTTTAAGTAAACTTCGCTTAGTTTATCAATTCGCTTATGTTTGAAAACTATCGTAACTAGAATAATCTTCTAGCAGTTTTGGTACCTCCTCTGTCAAGGGGGTGAAAAAAGGGTTGAAAATTTATTTGGAAGTTCTTCGGTTTTGAAGCAAGCTGCAAGATGCATGAACAACTTAGATTTAGTTTAGGCACTAAAAGTAAAGTACCTAATATAATTTGTGTCAGCGTTGTTCTAAAATGATCCCGCAAAAGGGTGAAATAAGGGTGTTTCGTATGGAACTCAAATTCAAGTGAGATACATTAAAGAAGATTAAAATATTAATTTAGGGTTATGAGTTAAAGTAACAATAAAGTAGACTGGATAAAATTTCCAGCGGTTTTAAAACCTCACCCCTCAGGGGGTAAAATGATAATGAAAAGGTTTAAAGTTTGTAAGAAAATCTGATTGTTTAGAAGTGAGATGTATGAAAATTTTGATTTATCGTTAAAACAGCAATAATGTATAGATAGATAGATAGAAACGGATAGATAGGGATGGATATGGATCGAAAGGGATCGATAGGGTCAGGTAGTTATAGATATGGGTCATCATTGCGTGCTATTTGCGAATGATATTTCCATAATTATTATGACCGAATATGAATCAAAAAGTGCAATCTTAGATCATGAGCCTGATGTTAATTATACATTAAATGAAATAATCAAGTGGCTTGAAACTAATAACTTATCAATCAATTAAAATAAAACAAATTATTTACAATTCAATAATCTTAATCACAGTAATAATGATTTAACCTATCTTATCTAAATACAAGAATTAATTCTAATGAATATATAAAATTCCTTGGATTAAATCTA
This sequence comes from Athrips mouffetella, assembly GCA_947532105.1. NCBI lineage: Eukaryota > Metazoa > Arthropoda > Insecta > Lepidoptera > Gelechiidae > Athrips > Athrips mouffetella. Next base: position 1,828,845 of record OX383976.1, on the reverse strand, counting down.
GATCGGGACATAAATTGTAAAACGCATTTTTATAACGTCACAAATAGAGTAAATAACTTTGTCTACAATCTGAAACGCCTAAAAAACGTCACAAACATACAAACCGATTTAAAGTCTTAACAAGCATATGTGGAATCGATTTAACGGTATGGACTGGTGTAGTTTAGGGAAATAGTCTGGATGTTTAAAGACTCTTTATAGCTCAAAATAAGTGCGTGCGTGCTATGTGTGGATTGCGCACTCGGGACTCCTGCAAACCCCTATTTAAGAATCTTGTTTAACTAACACTGTCATGCCTTTACATTTTTAAATATATATATAATAAATAAATAAACGTCATGGTCTTTATAAGAAAGCAAGTGAAAATAATCAAAGAATCCAAAGAAATCCACAAAGGCTTTATGACAAAAGTTGTCTTGCAATGGGTGTCCGCATTGTGTCCGTCTCCCCAGCAACCCATGCGAGATATGGCCAAGTGGCATACACCAAAATTTAGTGGAAATTGGTTCATTCCATCAGTAAAGTGTCAGATTCAGTGCATCAAAACTGATGACACTACGAGCTGAAAACTTTGGGTGGCTGTAGAGACGTCTCGTCAGCCAGCCCATTCTATACAGGGAAAACTACGAAGATTACATAAAAGCAAAATAGTTCCACATTTACTGCATGTCTAGTGCAATTGATTGTAAAAAAGCCGAATCGAAAATGTCCATATGGTAGGAGCCCTTCATCAATAATTATGGGTGGCTGGAGAGACGTTTTCCCAGCCAGCCCATGTGATATCTCGGAACATATAGTAGGTAGGAAGATGAAACAAAGCTTAATATTTACTACCTACTCGGAACAGTAGGTAGCAAATATTTCAAAATCCTAGCTCCACTAACTTTTGAGATATTTGTATTTTTTCATGGGCTTGCTGGAGAGACGTCTCGCCAGCAAGCCCATGCTGTAACTCAAAAAGTACTGCACGTAGAATGCTGAGCGATATACCAATAGAGAGTGCATATTTGATGCAATAAGCACCAAGAAAAGTGAGTCCCTAGGTCTTATGGTTTCGGTGCTAGAAACAAAAATCATTTTCCCGCTGAAAATTTGGAATGCATGATGTGAAGTGCAACGTTGCCATTCTGTGCAATTCTACATGTTGCTGTTAGAGCATTCAAAAATCAATCTTGTGTCCTAATAGTTAAGAGGTCCTGTAGACGCACGTGTAGATTATTTGTAATTTGAGAATAGTTCGGGAGACGGTATACTTAAAAGGCTGATTGGTTAACAAGAAGTTTATATTTATTTGTGGACAATATGTGAAGAACAAAAGACATAATATGTATTTTGGCTCACGTATTTATTTAATAAATCAGTTTTCTTAACTTATTAATTACAGAACAATTTAAGAATACTTTAAAAAATTTAGTTTGTTACTGAGACCATTAAACCTACATCTCCTCCTAGAATACAGTTGTCACGGTTGCTAAAAAGAGATTGAGGCACCAGTTAGTCTTCACGTTAGCTAAAATACATATTATCTCTTTCGTTCTTAACATGTCGTCCACAAATAAATAAAAACTTCTTGATAACCAATCAGTCTTTTACTAAGTACACCGTCTCCCGAACTATTCTCAAATTACAAATAATCTACACGTGCGTCTACAGTACCTTTTAACTATAAGGATACAAGATTGATTTTTGAATGCTCTAACAGCAACATGTAGAGTTGCACAGAACGGCAACGTCGCACTTCACATCATGCATTCAAAATTTTCGGCGGGAAAATGATATTTGTTTCTAGCACCGAAACCGTAAGACCTAGGGACTCACTTTTCTTGGTGCTTATTGCATCAAATATGCACTCTCTATTGGTATATCGCTCAGCATTCTACGTGCAGTACTTTTTGAGTTACAGCATGGGCTTGCTGGCGAGACGTCTCCCCAGCAAGCCCATGAAAAAATACAAATATCTCAAAAGTTAGTGGAGCTAGGATTTTGAAATATTTGCTACCTACTATTCCGAGTAGGTAGTAAATATTAAGCTTTGTTTTATCTTCCTACCTACTATATGTTCCGAGATATCACATGGGCTGGCTGGGAAAACGTCTCTCCAGCCACCCATAATTATTGATGAAGGGCTCCTACCATGTGGACATTTTCGATTCGGCTTTTTTACAATCAATTGCACTAGACATGCAGTAAATGTGGAACTATTTTGCTTTTATGTAATCTTCGTAGTTTTCCCTGTATAGAATGGGCTGGCTGACGAGACGTCTCTACAGCCACCCAAAGTTTTCAGCTCGTAGTGTCATCAGTTTTGATGCACTGAATCTGACACTTTACTGATGGAATGAACCAATTTCCACTAAATTTTGGTGTATGCCACTTGGCCATATCTCGCATGGGTTGCTGGGGAGACGGACACGTCCGCATTTATAATCATATTCCAAACAATTAAAAAATATTAAATGTAAGACTTTTTAAGAAAGATATGCATGCATGGTTAAGTTTAAATTGTTTTTATAGCATGAAAGAATTCTTTGAGAAAAGAAATTAATTGATTAATTTATAATTTTAGTATCTTTAAGACATTGTAATTTTATTGACTTCTTTTCAATAATACTCGTAAATCAGATTCAGATTCAGATATTTTTTTTCAATGTAGATTCTTTACAGAATACTTATTGAATGTCATGCAGAATACAATGCAAATAGAGCGAGTCTACGCCGTTTCGGATCGTGCTATGGCAGCGTAAAAGAAACGGCAAGAAACCACTGCAGCACGGCCTACTTTAAGAGTCGGCTTTTTACAATGTGTTTCTTGTGTTTCGCTGGAATATCAGAGCACCATACCTCTTTGTCATTCATATAGTCATCTAATCTGTAGTAAGCTTTTTTACATAACGTTTGCTTTACACATTCTTTAAACTTTCTCTCAGGTAATTGCACTATATTGTCAGGTATTTTGTTGTAGTATCGTATACACAGACCAACGAAAGATGTATTGACTTTAGTTAATCTAGTATATGGTTGATCAATTTTATGCTTCTTTCTAGTATTAAAATTATGCCTGTCACAAATTTTAGGTAATTGATGAATGTTCTTTCTAGCATACATTATATTTTCATAGATATACTGGCATGGCACTGTCATAATGTTGATTTCCTTGAACAGTTCTCTCAGGGAATCACGAGTCTTCAGGCAATAAATTGCTCTTATAGCCCTCTTTTGTAAAACGAATATTGAATGTATATCAGCTGCTCGGCCCCAAAGCAGTATGCCATAAGACATAATGCTATGGAAGTAGCTAAAGTAAACCAGCCTTGCAGTAGCTACATCAGTAAGTTGTCTGATTTTTCTAACAGCATATGCAGCCGAGCTCAATCGACCAGAAAGAGCCGTTATATGAGGGCCCCATTGAAGTTTAGAGTCTAGTGTTAACCCTAAGAAAACTGTACTATTAACAAAATCTAATGGTTCATTATTCAATACTATGTTATGTGAAGTAGACCTTACATTTGGTAGTGCAAATTTAATATATTTAGTTTTTTTGGCGTTTAGGACTAGATTCTTAAGAGCCCCACGAACCGAGCGAGAAATCGCGCGCTGGGATCATGCGCCGAGTACTCTCTTCTGTTGCTGTCTCACCCTGAGTGCGACAAGGCGCTAAAAGAGCAAGAGCACGATATTGTCTCGCGGAACCAGTTTTTGGGTCTTGACGGGCGCGGCGTGCGGGGCGGGTGGCCAACGGGCAGCCTAGTCAAATAGCTTTATAATAATTTTGTAATGTTTTGCTTGCTTTGCGCTCATTTTTGACAGCATATTTTTCTGCAGCTGAACTATTTCTAAGAATGATGAACTGTGTGGTGAATGGCGAGGAAACAATAATAACTTAGTCGTACTGATAAAAATCCAGGTTTATTATTCGAGAATTAAATCATAATATAGTATATTTTAATAAAATCATTATAGGACATTAAGATGCAAGTGCATCTATTGTAATGTAATGTCCAAAGCGCACGCGCTTCTGACGACGTTTTTCAACACATTTGCGAATAAAAACAAGTAAAATTTGCTTAGGTACCTTTTTTCCCGAAGGAAAAGACGTAGACAACGTACACCCGATTCTCCAGACTTGTGTTTCGTGCCTTAGTATTTTCTACGTTGAGGAACTACATTAATTACTGTTTTTTTTAGGGTTCCGATACCAAATTGGTAAAAAAAGGAACCCTTATGGTGCCACTCATGCTATCGACTTGAAATTTGGAATAATAGTTTTAGAATATGGTTGCCCAACTTAAATGCACATGAAAGAGTAAAAATAAAGATGATTATTAAAGTAAAGGGGGTCCAAATAGGGGGGCAAACTTTAGAATTGTCGTTACTAGGTCGAGTGAGGTATCATATGAAAGGGCTTTACCTACAAATTCTAAAATATTTTTTTGTATTTTTTACTACTCTTAGTTTATAGAAGTTTGTGTAAATATTACAGCAAAAATAAAACGATCTTTCTGAATTGCACAGGTTTTTAGAAATCTGCAAAAAACCTTAACAAACAAATTTAGATTTCCGGTTCTAAAAATGGACTTTATTGCTTCCAAAAATACTAAAGGTATATAGGAACTCTCGGCGCGCAAGTCCGACTCGCACTTGACCGGTTTTTTTTATTGAAGGAGTCGATACTTTTGAAAATAATTACAATAAACACAATGTAAACACCGCAAATATTTGTAAAAATGGCGCGCGCTGTTTTAGCGGACACAGATGCGACATTGACTAAACTGCCAAACAGCTTAGTCATTATTATTTTTCACTTCTCATGCTCTGAAAATGCTTCTTTGTGCAGGATATAGGCTGCACAAAAGCGAATTTTGTGCACTAGGGCATGCAAGTAATCGCAGTGGTGTACGCCCTGCGCGCGGGCCTGCTGCACTAAAGCAGAACAACTCATTCTTCAGTTACATTTACAGAGTACTTTTACGTTTTATTTCCTCGCAATCAAAGTGAAAAGCAGAGTTTAACTCGTCCACAAAACCATTTTTTCCTCGACATTACAATCAGCCCTCGCCTTCGGCTCGGGCTGCTAAAAGTCTCGGAAAAATGGTTCGTTTTGTGCATTTGTTGTAAATTCTACTATAAAATACGAATTTGTTGTTACTAAGTTGATTAATATAAATATTATCGTGAAATGAATGTTTATTGATCATATTATCGAACAATGTTAATTTATTCATGAAAATATTATGGATTTTATAGACATAAAAACTACTTGCTCCTTGCCGAAATAAAAAAAATTGAGAAAAAAAAAACACTAGTGCGGTAATATAATGGAAAAAGCAAGCGTGTTTGATAAGCTAGATTATCGACCTTAACTCAGTGCAAATAGAGCTGTTTTATGCGCAAATGTGTAGAAATAGTACATTAAGATGCACGTGCGCTATTTTGGATATTACGGCCGAGGCTCAGAAATTGCAGCCCGAGCCGCAGGCGAGGTCGTAATGGAGCCGAGGGTGTAATCGCCAAAGCGCACAAGCTTCTTACGACGTTTTTCAACACATTTGCGAATAAAATTCGCTTACCTGCAATTCCTGAGCCTCCATTTTTCGTTCTCACAATACTTTTCAACATGGAATAAATACACCACAAAGAGCTAGGTTTATACTTATTCGCCAGCTCATTGAAATAAGCCAAATAGACATTCTCTGAAAACGAAATGGCATTTTTGCTGTTCTTCCATTCAATGAACTTTTCGTAGGCAAGAATGTACCTATTTTTCCTTTGATTATGCTGGAAGGAGACTCACTTGCATTTTGTGCCCCAGTAATTATTTCCTGTGTGGTTAAATTAAGTTCTCCTTCATTGCTTGAAACCGACGAACGACATTGTTAGTTAGTCACAAAAATCAAAGCAAAAGAAAATACTTCTGAAAAATGGCGCGCGGAATTCTTGTTGCGCGCGCTTTTCTTTTTTCAAATGAGGAGCTGTGACGAAGCTGTGGCAATGCTCCCAAACAGCGTAGTCATTGAAAAAGTACAAAAACTTTAAATTTATTGCTTACAAAATCAATAATTTTAATTTGTTGTCAAATTTAACTAATCTCATGCAACAAACTGTTTATATATTATATTTTTATCAACATTGGGTATATATTTACGAAAATGTCATAAATATTTTAGACATTAGAACTCCTTGCTCTTTGTTAATATAAAAAAAAATATATATAACTAGTGCTGTAATATATAATGAGAAAAGCACGCGTTTTTAATAAGCTGGATTATGGACCTAAATACAGTGCAAATAGAGCTGTTTTATGAGCAAATGTGTTGAAAAATACATAAGCTGTATCGAGTACCTATCGAAAAGCACGTAAAATGAATACGCTCAGTGCAATCGCGCGGAGAGCTAACGACGCACTGCACTGATAAGGATAACAAAGAAAATCGAAGGCGGAGACAGTCCGTGCTAGACGTCCCTCCCCCGACCCCGTTCTATACCTGCACACCCCCGCTAACGAGAGAGAAGCTGCAGCGAACGGTCCGAAATTTAGCTATTTATCGAAACATTGTGGTTATTTCGTTTTCATTAACTTAATATTTAATGTATTTATATTTTTTTAGTTTATTTTCAAAGTACACTATTAAATCAATGCTTACGATTGGTTTCCATTTAATTTTAAAGTGTATTACGTATGTTGTACCTGGCTGCAAGTGACACGTATTTTACGTGAAATTTGTCAGAAATTAAATTCGTTATAATTTTGATTTTGGTTAATATTTTTAAACAAAAACTAATTAAAAGCATAGATATATTGCATTTGATTATGTCTACGAAGTTTGGTAAAGTTTGGTCTTACCTTTCAAAAATTAAAACCAATCAATGTTTGTATAGGATTTCGTCACTCCGTGGGAACCTTAACAGTAAATCATGCATGAATCTGTCGAAGTGCATCATTGACTTCGTTATAATTTTGTGATTTCCTACTTACATTGAAGATTAATGAAGTATCATCAGCAAATAACACAATCTTTGACAGATTCTTCACCACAGAAGGAAGGTCATTAATATAAATAAGGAATAAAAATGGCCCCAATATGGACCCTTGAGGTACGCCAATTTTGACAACAGATCCCAGTGATTTCGTCCTGTTTACTTGTACCTTTTGAATCCTGTTTTCCAAATATGACCTAAGTAGTTTAAGTGAATTATTCTTAACACCGTAATGTTCAAGTTTTAGCAACAATGTGCTATGATCTACGCAATCAAATGCTTTGGATAGATCACAGAAGATACTAATAGCATCTTCAGATTTTTTCCACGCGCAAAAGATGTATTTTAAAAGTGCAGTCCCGGCATCCGTTGTACTGGGCCCTTTCGTGAAACCAAATTGATGGTCATGTAGTAAGTTATTTCTATTGAAGTGTGAAAGCATTTGATTGAGTATGACCTTCTCAAAAATTTTACTAAGTACAGGTAAGACTGATATTGGTCTAAAATTACTGGGATCCTTTTTGTCACCAGCTTTGAATAATGGAACTACTTTACTTTTTTTCATTAAGTCAGGAAATGTACCATGATCGACACAATCATTGAATATAACAGCTAAATATGGAGATATAGTATCAATGATCGCACTACAGACTTTTACTGACATTTCCCATAGGTCCTCAGTGGTTTTCATTTTAATACTTTTAAAGGCTTTAACAATTTCGTTAGGGGTGACATGACTAAACCCAAATTCAGTTTCGCAGGCGTCCACATTCTTTTGAAGTAAATCGCTAGCAAGTGAAGATGATGGATTGAGTGACTCTGTTGTTTTCAAAGGAATATTAGTAAAAAAGTTTTCGAATTCTTGAGCCACTTCTACGTTTGAACTAATAGTTCGGCGATTTGTATGAAGTGTGATTTGATTGTCACGCGGTTTCACTTTTCCAGGTTCACTGTTTATAACATTCCATACAGCCTTAATTTTGTTATCAGCAGACTGTATTTTTTTCCGTAGAAAAAATGATTTTGCTTTTAAACAAACTAATTTAAACAATTTTGAATAATTTTTGACATATTCAATGAAATTGTCGTCATTTGAATAATTTCTAAGCTCATATAATTCAAAAAGTCTCTCTCTACTTTTGCGAATACCAGCGGTAGCCCAGTCACTGAATTTGAATTTTACAATAATTTGCTTTTTTCTAATAGTAAAAATTTTACTGAATTCAGTATTAATCAATGTGAATAAATCTTCATATGAGTTATTAGGGTTGTTAGTATTATAATTGTGACAGGGCAGTTTTTCTAGCAACGTGTTTTTGTACTTTTCTAACCTACCGCTCGTTAGGCTCCTGGTTTCTATATCTATATTCTGGGTTACTCGAGAATAATTAAAAGTAACACTTTGACCAGAGTGGTCAGACTGAAGCGAGTTTATGATACTTTTCTCAAAATAATCGCAATTACAAAAGACGTTATCAATACAGGTAGCCGAGGATGACGTCACCCTTGTAGGTTCAAAAAATACATGCTCTAAATTAAAACATTTGAAAAGACTTATAAGTTTGTTACTATAGGTATTATTTTCTAAGATATTGACGTTAAAGTCACCACACACTATCACAAACTTATTTTCTTTTGTCACTATTTTTAAAACATCTTCCATTACTAACTCGAACATTGAAAAATTTTGAAAAGCGGGAGGTCTGTATACGCATACTACAACATGCTTGTCCAGCTCAACACAAGATATTTCAATACATCTTTCAACCGAAAGTCGAACAATATCTTTACGGTTCTTTATCTTAAAACTGTTACGAACTAAAATCAGTGATCCACCGTGTAAAGCAGACTTTCGATTGAAAGCACTGGCTATACAATAATTTTCATAATTTATCAACATTTGATAGTCTTTTTGCCAGTGTTCTGTCAGACAAATAATGTCAAATTTTGTTCTTTCTAAGAATAATTCTAATTCTAAAATTTTTCCAGAAAAACCTTGAATATTTTGATGTAAAATTTTCAAAATATTAGATTTTTCCTTTGTCTTTGCTATAGGAAGTTTTTTGCCAGAAGGTTTTTTTTCATTTACTTCAGTAAAATTTTGTGTAGAAAAACCCTCTTTTGTCGTATGAACTAGTTTAAAGAATTGGTGTTAGTAATGTTACTAACTATAGAAGTTTTTTGTGTATAACTTCCTATAACAGAGTCAGATATATTATATGCTATCAATGTAGCCAGGTCTTTCTTAAACTTAAGAGCCAGATACATAGTATCCTTTGTCAATCTAAAATAACTTACAAACATATTCATGTCAAGATATAAAATGTCACTGTGACGACTTGTCAAATTTTGTAAATGTAAATTCATTCTGTGTATACATTTGTTGTGTTGCTCAGTAACATTTGAACAGTATGGAAAGTTACACAGAATAAACCTACACTTAGTTTCACTCTGTATCTTGTTTAACAATGTCACAAAATTGTTTAATTTTAATCTACTTATGTCAGAATGATTGCCTACCACGATAACAACAGTGGTGTTTATGTCAAACTTGCCTACAGCAATCTTTCTTACAATCAAATTAAAATCAAATCGATGTATTTTACTGTCTGATTTGCATGCTACGGAATAACAAAACATGACTGTACTTTATTAAATTTTTTACCATCTGTAATACCATTTTTTTTGCAAATAAAGTTAATCTAATCCAATCTATGGTTACTCAGGCAGCACACAAGTCAGATAACTGGCCAACAATTTAATCTAATGCAAGGTTAAGCTTAGTTTCTTATATTTGTAGTTATCTTGTAGCTAATATAAGCGTGCAGTTAAACATGTATAAACGGTTTTGTTAAAATAAGGGGAGCCTTGTCTGCCAACAAACTATTTTATAGTTTGGCGGAACTTGTATGTAAAATTTAAACTGTTTTTTATGTGCAATAAACGATTTATTATTTATTTTATTTAATAATGTATGTATAGAAGCTGTGCGTATTTCCAAGTTCTGTATTAAAGTTTTTCTTTGCTATAATAATGCTATTTGCTGAGTTAGTTCTGTAATATGCCGATTTTATTTCTTAAAGCTGAATAGTCATCATAAACAGACCTGTTACTCAAGAGCTTGTGTAACCTTTTGTATAACACTCGTATAAAATTCCATTATCAAGCATGATCCTGGATAATTTATGTTCTTTTCTCCTTAAGCTGTATTACACACCACATCTTGACAGTTATTCAGCTGCTGTATAAAGTAGGTGTTGTTTCTGTTATGAAGCATATAGTTACTTAACAGAAATTAAGATAGCTGTTATAACTACTTTATGCCACTTTAAGTACGAAATTACCGTCATGTGCAGCTAATTGTGGTAAAAGTAACAGTAACAGATTCTTATACAGAAGTTCGCTGGGTATCCACGAAAATAAGACATCGTTTAAGCTAGAAGAACTATTCCGGAATATTAGTCAGCATTTAAGTGGCTAGTAGATTGAAAGTTCGACTGCACGTGCGCGCTTAAGTGATTTGCGTGTTAAAAACCGCCTTATAAAATAATAAAAACTACACCGACCGAGGAGAGTAAACAGCTCTAGAGGTGTAGTAGTTAACCTACTATACTTATATATTAACACAACATTAATTGTCGTAATGCTTTTTATGTTGAATATTAAATATCTGAATTTTATTGTGGAGCTAAAAAGAACAAATAATATACCTAACTTATACTATGGGTTTTCATTTATTAATGACTGAATCCTAATTGTTTGATTTACAGTACGAATGTGTGATTATAGGAAATTAGTTATCGAAAATATATGTTGTGTGCAGACCACTTATAACCACAGAACAACTTAATAAGTGGACACATAAGGTCTGTTATGCAGACATAAGACGAGAAACCGCTGTGCAAGCAGATTTTATTCAGAATAAGCGTCGCCATTATGAATAACATAACCTATTATAATGATGTGGAATTTTATACACAAATACTCAATTTTAATAATGAAATCGGTATAATATTCTTGTAAAAGTAACACAAGATTATTTTTGAACCCTTAAATTGCATAAAACGTAAAAAATATTTCACTTGTAAAAATAAACCAATAGACGAAATGTTGTTTACTTCTAAAAAACCCAGCTTATCAGGTAGCGCGTGAAAATTTTACAAGAAATGTATACATAAATACACAGTAAAGTTGCATGCGCACATACAATTTCTTTCTTTAAGCATTAAATAAGGGTAAAATTATTTGGCCATAATAGGTACAATAATTTGGCCATATATAATTCATGTCATTCAGTCACCATACAAACGCGTGCGCTATTGTGTTCGGATTTGTCAATTTAAATTTAATTTGATTAACAACTTGATTAAAATACAGAAATAAGCTAAACGCTGTGTATCATCTGAATATCTTAGCTATGAAGGACTTAAGCATAAAGTTCATTCGTCATTCATTCATCATCTGGCTAACAGAGCTATAAAACTTGTACAAAAGAACAAAATGCTTTTATGCAGAATATACTCAGCTTGTCGTACAATTATTCAAAATTTATTCATCTGTTATTTTTCTATTACCCAGCTATTAGCAGTATAATTTTGTGCCCAAATTGCTTGAATAATGTCTGAGTAAGCTCTAAATCTGTAGCGCGGTAGTCTTATTCAGTAATAAGTTTATATGACTGCTGTTATACAAAACTTACTCAAAAGGTTTGTGCTGGCTGGGTAGATAGGTATAAAAAGGGAGAGATAGGGATAGCAATTTATAGTTACGTATGGATAGGGCAGGAAAGGGATAGATAGGGATAGAAAAGGATGGTTAGGGATAGAAAGGTATATAAAAGGATAGATAGGGATGGAGAGGGATAGACAGGGATTGATAGGGTTAAATAGGGATAGTTACGGATGGATAGATCAGGAAAGGAATGGGATTGAAAAGGTTGGTTAGGGATAGATAGATAAGTATAGAAAGCGATAGAAAGTGATGGTCAGGGATAAATAAGGATGGATATGGTTTGGTAGGGATAGACCGGGATAGATTGGGATGTAAAGGCGTAGAAAAGGATGTACTCGGACGGCAGGACAAATGGACCGACGGGCCGATGGACTGATGGATGGACGGACGGGTGGATGGATAGACGGATGGATAGATAAATAAATGGAGAGAATCCCGCGCGGACGAAGTCGCAGGCAACAGCTAGTCGATATATACAGGGTGTAAGGAAAGGTACCGATTTCCTTTTAACCACATGTTGGGTAAGAAGAAAATCTGTTATTTTTTATTTTTTAAGCACGTTTATTGTTCTTCTACTTATAGAACATGTGGTTTAAAGAAAATCGGTACTTTTCCTTACACCCTGTATAAAATAATATAAACTGAATGACTGATATATCAATCAATCAATCAATCAAATCAATCAATCAATCAATCAATCAAAATCGTTTATTCATTGTTGGATATTAAAATCTCTTAATGACGTCAGCTAAACTACATCGCTTCACAAACAATATGGCGCCATTGTGGGAAAAAAAAGAGACATCAACGCACAATCCAAACCGCTAGACCTAGAGAAATTTTGCACATAGATACGTTAATGTAGAGCGTAGGCATACACTAAGGAAGGCTTTTTGGAAAGTCATGAAAGTCCGTTAGTTTCAAAGTTAGGTTTGCCAATTTTGTATTAAGGCTGAAGACTGAAAATAAATAAATGTGTCTCAGCGTTTTTGACAATGCTTCTCCCGAAGGGGCGAAAAGGGGGATTAGGTTTAAAGTATTTCATTTTCGTTGTAAAAATCTCAAAATTTTACGTGTCCCTTTTTATTTTAAATTATTTATTTTGTATAGATTCACAAGTGCAGAGCCTAGTTCACTCTGTGGTTGCAACAATTTTGATTTGATTGATTTTTGCCACATGTAACGCAACAGTGGCGCGAAAACTATGGAGACACCGTGACGCAGCATTAGCACAGCAATAGCGCAAAAACGTAAAGGATAGCATTCATTTTAAAGCATAGAGCTGAACATTTGCTGTTATTGTAAAATGGCTATTGATTGGTCCTCAAATGGTTATTCCTCATTAAAAAAGAAATATATACCTCTCTTGTTTCATTTGCATTTAAAACAAACGAAACACTAGCAAATTAATGTATGACGCATATTTTTTATTAATTCGATAAAGTTACTCATTCATAACGTTGGCGTCGTTCGTAAGCTAAATCACTAAGCTTCAGAAGCAAAACTACTAAAGAAGTTGCGATTTATTGATTTAATTTCTACCCCAACGAGAAAGAGGCATGATATAATGTATGGGTGTACACAAAGCATAACTTTTCAGATATATGTTAAATATTTATGCAAAACAATGTGTTACGACCTTTCTTTAGTAGCGCAAAAGTAGTGCTGCAATAGCGATGCAGTAGTAATGCAATAATTACTCTTGCGCCACTAAAACGCAAGAGTTATCCTCATTATTTCAATAAATACTCTAAATTACCACCGAAAAATTACATGACGTAAAGCGCCTTGCTCTGGATACACATTTTGCACTATAAAGAGGCGTAAAAATAAAAAAACGTTTCATAAAATTAATGGAAATGTGATTGTCAACACAGGTGACCACTTCCAATCCGAAGAGAATTTCACTCAGACTGATCACATTTATGGCTTTAGATACGTTACTGACCATAGGCAAAGTAGTGCGGAAATACTGTTTTCAAAAAATCAATCCTTATTGTTTCTTCATAAGAAAAAATATGCAATTAGCGATGTCACAACAAAGAAGCGCAAAGGTGCTAAGTTTTTGTACCTCATTTTAAGAAATGGAGCAATAAATCGAGTCATCAATTAAAGAATTAGCTGTCACTCACTTTGTTCTTTGAAGCACACCCTTTCAAAACAAGCTCGCATACTTTATGTCTTTTTGCCATTTTATGTTACTCACCCATTTATAATGTTGGTAGTATTATTTGCTGCGCCAGCTAGCGACTTCCTTATTTTAGCCGGTAGAATAAACAAAAAACGTGTCAGTTTTGTCAGTCTGGGTCTGGCCTATTTTTGCAATGCTTGTCAAGCTAGCTTGACTGTTTAGATACATGCTTGTTAACCATCACATTTTTTTTACTGACATCAAAAAGGAGGTTAACGATTGGAACCGTTTGTAGAAATAATATTTTCGCGTATGTTATTTTATGCTTCTAAACAAATGTACTTACCACATAAGTCTATGTATGTTTGCCCACGCATATGTCAGGAAATATGTCAAATCGTAAAAAAAGAAAAATTATGTTGAATTAATTTTATTATTTACCTAACATAGGATACGGTACTTGTTTCTTTTTATTTTAAAGTGGGTTTTTTTAATTTCATTTTTTGAGAATCGCAAGTTCAGAGCCTAGTTCACTCTGTGGCGTGGCGACTAAATTAAAATGAGTGCGAATTAAAATGAGTGCGAACACGAAGCCCTCTCAAGCATGCTTGTCAAGCACGTTAATGCTTGTCAAGCACGTTAATGCTTGTCAAGCACGTTAATGCTTGTCAAGCCCGTTAATGCTTGTCAAGCACGTTAATAATAATAATATAACATTTATTTCTGATAACAAGATCCATACAAAAGCAGAATACTTAAAAAATAAATAAAATTAGAGCATAATGAGCTTGTCAATCACGTTAATGCTTGTCAAGCAATTTTGACCGTCTAGGGTAGGAACCCCTAATAAATAAGTTCCTTGATTTATGAATGGAATAGAAAACAAACTTAATTGCAAACTGATTTATTTCATACTGGCAACATAAAGTAAGATGGCCGCCGTTGTGAAGTGTTTGTGGTGATGTTATTCTGTTTATAAATTGTAATTATTGTGGTTTTTCTACTGAAATTCGCATAAAATGGGTGAGTTTTCTTTTCATTATACTTTTATGTTTCTTAAAAAGTGCATTTGCAAGGTAATATGGCTGTGAAATTTTCAAATTTTGATTTTAAAGATATCAGATGTTGAATCGTTTCTTTGGTTGTTTCCTACTTGTTTCGTTTCTGAGGTCCATATCGGATTCTGTTCGTCACGACGTTGGATAAGACACGTGCCGGTGATAGAATTATCAAAATCTTCTTTTCTACTTGTGATCTGTACTTGTTGTGTTTGTTTTTTGTGTATTGGTGAGTGATTACTAACAAATAATAGATAAATTTGGATACTCTAATGCTAGATCCCGATCCCCCTGATGGGGGTGGCGGAGGTGGTGGTGTCGTGTCCTCTGCGAAGGACGATCCTACTGCGGCCATGGATGTTGATAGTGTTGATACATCTCTGAAAAGACCTGCATCAGGCCCAGACGCTTCGGCTCAAAAGAAAAAAGCTAACCGTCCATCAGACTCAATGCAAAGTACGTATGTCAACCCTAAATTTGCAGATGACACGACACTTACGTACTCAGACCAAGATGTTGCCCCTTTCATAGTTCACATAACCCGCACTGAACCTGATGCATCTGCGGGCATGACTATTCGTGCCTTAAAACTCGCTCAAGTGTTGCACAAAAATAGTGTCCCGGATATTGTTGTAGGAGGGATTAAAGGCATAGGTCGCAACAAAGTTTCGGTGGAATTCAGGTCAGCTCAAGCAGCAAATGATTTCCTAGGCAGCAAAGTTTTGGGAGATTCATTCACGGTCCAAATCCCTAGATACCACATTACACGAATGGGTGTCCTTCGGGGCATCCCCACTGAGTGGACTCTAGAAGAGTTAATTGACGGACTGACATACACGGACAGATGTGGCTCTGTAATAAAGGCAAGACGACTTAATAGAAAGACATACAAAGATGGAGCTCCTCAGTGGACTCCATCTATCACTGTAGTGATAACCTTCCAAGGGCAGTATCTCCCCAAGAAAGTCTTCTGTTTCCATACGGCTGTTGTAGTGGAAACATATCAGCTCCCAACTATCCAATGCCACAAATGTTGTGGGTTGGACATGTTGCTGAACAGTGCCGCTCAAACCCTCGATGCTTTAAGTGCGCCCAGAATCACCCTGGCTTGTCCTGTATGGTTGCAGACTCCTCTGTTTCGTGTCTTTTGTGCCTTGGAAAACATAAGGCCACGGACCCATCTTGCCCCGAACACTCAAGACAGAGAGCCATTAAGCTGGTTATGTCGGATGAAAACATAAGCTTCCTCGAAGCATCGCAACGCTTCCGACCCTCCCGCCCTTCCTATGCGGAGAAAGCCCGTACAGTCTTTGCTCCCCCTCCTTCCCCTCCACTTTTTTCACAACAGACCTGTTCCTCCTCCCCCTCATCCCCTGCTCGCTCCTACAAAAAAACTGTTACCATTCCCCGCTCTCCACGTCCTTCCCCTGTCAAAACATTTGATACTGAGCTCCAAAGTATTCTCCGAACCCCGACATCCTCTTTTCCAAATGGTTGTGCTCTAAACCCTCCAAATAATTCCTCCAGTCAAAATTGTCCTCCTCCCTCACCTTCTCCCAATGAAAACTTGCTTAGCTTATTGCTATCAACGGTAGTCAATATTTTAGCAAAATTTGGAGATGCCATACCGTCCAATGTCTTTGATCTACTTGAAACTCTTATAATCCAAATTAAAAACAACGGCTCATTTACTCCAATGGAATTGTAAAAGTATCAGACATAAAAAACCTGACATTATCTATTTATTAAACAAATTCCACCCGGTTGTCTCTGCTGTCTCGGAGACATGGCTTCGTCCTGGCTCCCATTTCAGGGTGCCTGACTATTCCTGTCTTCGGGATGATAGAGACGACGGCAGAGCTGGATCTGCTCTCCTAGTCAGTCGCAAAATTCCCTTTACCCAAATCCCCCTCCCTCCCCATAGCAATGACTTTCAAGTGGTTGCTGTCAAAGCCATGAATATATCCTTTGTTTCTGTTTACATTCCTCACCCTTCTGGCCCTATCATCTCTGAATTAAAATCCCTACTTTCAACTTCTTTATCAGGTAGTATCATCATCCTTGGCGATTTTAATTGTCACCATCCCCTGTGGGGTTCTCCTCACTCCTGCCCCAACGCAACCTTCCTTTTAGACCTCCTGGATGAGTTAAACCTATGTATAGCTAATGAGCATTCAGCTACTCGTAGAACATCCCCCTCTCAAAGTAAAAGCTGCGTTGATCTAACTTTAGCATCTGCCGATCTGATAACTTCTCTTTCTTGGAAAGTGCTCCCTCTTTCGTATGGGAGCGACCACTTCCCTATAGTGACAACAATTTCCCGTCCTCTCCCTCCTTCCCCTGACCCTTCCCCTTTACTGAAATATAGAACTCAGCAGGCTGATTGGGAAAAATTCGCTTCTCTTGTAGATTCGTTTATTTCCACTCTCCCACCTGTTCTTCCCCAAAATCTATTACACATCTATAACCTGTTTGCGAACCATTTAACATCTGCTGCTGACCAGGCTATCCCCCTTAAAAATTCAGCCAGTTCTAAAATTCCTTCCCCTCCATGGTGGGATTCTAAGTGCACAGAACAAGTAAAGAGACGTAATGCTTCTGAGATGAAGTTTGCGGAAGACCTTACGTCTTATGATAACTTCCGAGCTTTTCAAAGAACCACAGCCAGATCAAAAAGGGTCTTATCAAAGAAAAAGCGTTTTGGATGGTGGAAATTTTGTGAATCTTTGTCCCCATCCACCCCCCCTTCTTTAGTTTGGAGGAAAATTGGGTGTTATCGCCGTTCTGTCAACAACCAAAATATCACTTCCAATGAGACAGATTCTTGGCTTCCTGGTTTTATTGACAAACTCGCACCTCCATATGTTCCATCCGCTAACGCTTTTCCTCCTAATTCCTTTATCGAATCCTCAGATAGCATGGACGCTCCTTTTTCTTTCTCTGAACTTCTTTGTGCATTGGATGGTTTGAAGGATTCTGCTCCAGGTAGTGACGGGATTCCTTACTCGTTTATTATCAAATGCTCTAACTCTTCCAAATTATATTTTCTTAACATTTTAAATTGTATCTTCACTAGTGGAATTATCCCACCTTCATGGAAATGTCAACTGATCATCCCTATCCTAAAACCGGGTAAGGACCCCTCTGATCCATCTTCTTACAGGCCGATTGCTCTGTCCTCTACCTTGTGCAAAATCCTTGAGCATCTGGTTAAGAATAGGTTAGAGTGGATTGTCGAACACAAAGGTATTATATCATGTTCTCAATTCGGTTTTCGCAGAGGCATGGGTACATTAGATAGCCTCAGTATTCTCACTACGGACATTCGCCGCGCTTTCTCAAATAATGACTCTGTCATCGGCGTGTTTCTGGATGTAGCATCTGCTTACGACAATGTCCTGCTTCCTGTGCTCAGAAGTAAACTGCTTCAGCTGAGTTTACCAGTGAGGTTAGTCAACATTGTATCTAGTCTACTTATGGATAGATCGATATCGGTTCGCCTTAATGGACAGATTTATTGCTCAAGATCTGTCTGGAAAGGTTTGCCTCAAGGCTCAGTACTGAGTCCTTTGCTCTATAACATCTATACATACGATCTCCATCTATCTGTAAATAGCTTCTGCTCCATCTTGCAATACGCCGATGACATCGCCCTATACGTCTCATCAAATAATTTTACGGAAGCTACCTCCCGACTTAACTCTGCCCTTTATTATCTCAATCTTTGGCTCTCGGACCACGGCTTGTCTTTGTCCCCGAATAAATCTAACGCTGTAATATTTACTCGTAAGAGAAATATCCCTGATGTGGCGATATCGGTAGACAGCCAACCGATTGAGGTAACTAGTAAGTCAAAATTTTTAGGCATTATATTAGATTCAAGACTTAATGGTATCAACCACTTGAATTACATCTGTAACAAAGCAGAAAAAAGTGTGAATATTTTGCGCTCTCTTTCTGGGGTTCGATGGGGCTCACACCCGTATAGCCAAAAACTACTATATAATGCCATAGTCCGTAGCCATTTTGACTATGGCAGTTTTATCCTGGAACCATGCAGTAAACTCGCTCTAACAAATCTAATCAAGATCCAAGCAAAATGCTTGAGAATCGTTACTGGTGCCATGAAAAGTTCCCCCATTAACGCCCTTCAGGTTGAGTGCCTGGAACCCCCTCTTCACCTCAGACGCCGGTTTATGTGCGACCGATTTTATTTTAACTTATCCCAATATTCATCCCATCCTCTCCATGATAAACTTCAAAACCTATCCGAATTAGTTTCCACATCCAATTACTGGTCCCATAAAGATCCTCCCCATTTAATCACCAGTTTCAACAAAATTAAGAACCTTCCTTCTCCAGTTTTAAAAATTCCTAGAAATCCTCTTTTTGACTGCCCCTTTGAATCCTTGCTCTTTCAACCCAATATCATCCTTAACTTCGGTGTTAAAAAGGAATGTCCTGACGCCAATAATGTGTTCCTAAGCATACTAGATAGGGATTGGCCAGGATGGCTTACCTTGTACACAGACGCGTCTAAACTAAGTGAGGATGGCTATACGGGTTCAGCTGTTTGGATTCCCCGTTACAAGATTATCCTTAACTTTAAATCTCCTCCAGTGTGCTCAGTTTACTCTGGTGAAGCAATTGCACTACTAGAAGCCGTGTCCTTTGTTCAATCACACAAAATTAGCAAATCCATCATCTTTTCTGATTGCTTAAGCTGCCTGCAAGATATTAAAAAAACCCCCTTTCGCTCCAAAAATTATTTCAATATCATTTTCAATATCAGAAAAATCCTTTATGAATGTGAAATGTCCGGCCTGAAGGTTGTTTTAGCCTGGATCCCGGGCCACACAAATATCTCAGGGAATGAATCAGCTGATGCGTGTGCAAAACAGGCCATTCAAACGGGAATAGACTCCTATGACAAATCCTTTGCCCGGGACCTTCGTTGCGCTGCCCGTTCCGAGATGATTAAAACATGGAACGAAACATGGCAAAGAACTCGCCAGATCAAAGGCAAATACTATGGCTCTTTGCAACCCTACATTCCACCGAAGCCTTGGTTTTTCACCCAAAGAAAGCTGCCTAAGTTAATAACGTCGGTGATAATTCGCTTACGTCTTGGCCATGTTTGCTCTCCTGTCTTCTTAGCGAAAATTCACGCCCGCGATAGCTCATTATGTGAGTGTGGCATTGAAGAGGGTAATATCGAACACCTGTTTTTCCGCTGCCCCCTCATATCCACGCATCTCTATGACCTGCTTCCCCCCAAGATTAGTCGTCCTGTTAATATAAATTTCCTGCTTACCCAGGCACATTCCCCCTTAATTTATATTTTAGGTAAATTTATTAAAATTAACAACTTAAAACTATAAATATTTATTTATTAAAATTATGTACATCCCCTTTGCTTCTGTCCACTCCGCTTTCTGTCCATTTTTAATGACATGATGTGTTGTCTTTATATATATATATATGTGTTATCTTTACATATAAGTATATATCTGTGTTGTCCTTTGCAGGCCAGGTCAACAAGAAATCAATTGTGTACCTACCGCCCATAGTTATATATACTTCCTTGTCTTATCAAACTCTGACATTGGCAGAATCACCGCAAGCGGCGGTGGAGCCATAAACATTTAAAAATTGAATTGAATTGAGGTCCATATCCTAAACAAAACCGTTTCTTGGTAGGTATGTATTAGCAGAAATTGGTGTATTTATTAGGTAGGTATATAAACTATGATAAATTAAACTAGTTTTTCTGATAAACTTATATTTTGACTCTATTGCTTACTTTGTAATTCAGAATGATAGGTACAGCAATCTATAACACTGACTCTCTGTTTCGATCCTGGACCTATTATATTGTCATAGAGATCCTAACCTACCTAAAGTTGGATTTTACATGGCCTGTAGAGAGCTGGGTATATATGCAAATAAATGGTGATCAAATCTTAACCACTGGTATGTATTTCTTGCTACGATACTACTGAAGCTGTGAATGACATTTATCTTGGCATATCTACTATGCCAAGATAAATGTCATTCACAGCTCCCTTCTGGCATTGTAGTCACAGGGTAATGGTGGTCGCAAAAGTTTCTAACACACCCTAACGGATCCCGTTCGGACTTACATAACGGATACCGTTCCGACTTACCTAACGGACCTATACAAGTTTTAGGAGCCATACAGAAAATCTAAAAATAAAGAAAAAAGCTGTTGCAATGGCTTTCTAAACCCTACCCGAAAGCTGTCGAATTGGGCTTCTCTATGTTATGACCTTACAATAACTGCTCTAATAAATGAAAAAGTAACTGCTATTCTCACAGATACGACACAAAGTTAAACAAATCTTGTGTCACAAAAACTCAAAAGACAGCATCAGTTCAATACATAAACATAATTATGCTTCTTTCCTATTAGGAGTATTTAGAGAACTTTAGACCACATTTAAAAAAAAACTTAGAAAAAATTTACTTACCTCAGAAGCCCCGTGGGTTCACATGTGAACCCAGATCGCTTCCTTTCGTCAAGCCCCGCAGGTTCACATGTGAACCCGGAAACAGATTTTCGAATTTTGCCTTATTGCAGAAAAACTACGGTTTATTCTGGTTTGACATGTATAGTGACTTTAGACCTTATAAAATTGCCTTTCGAATGACATATAAACCATAGAGGTAGAGTGGATACGTTCGGAAATATCAGCGATTACTTCCCGCGCACTGAATACCCAACCAATGTAAGTAGGTCTATTGGCGGAAAAAAATTGCAAATTCGCAATGTCACTTTGTTTTTGCACGGTTGTTGCGAATTTTTGTATGGCAGGGCTAGACGGTTATTCTGCGGTGCTTAGTGGAGTGTTTTATATATTTGGCGGGGTTATAGAGGTAGAAAGTTTCATCAAATGGGTAGGTATATTCTGCAATATGCTCCACTATACTACAAGACAGGGAGCTCCCTCTAGAAGTCCAGCAAATAATGCGTGGTACTTAAAAGGGGATTTACTATAGTCACCAGGCTTGTACGCATAGCCGCTGGCGACCACTGTTGTTGGTGACCACAATATGTAAGAGTAAGCCCATTGATAATAAAAAATGCAGTACATTGAAAGATGTTGCTGCCCACCCTCCGGTTTTTAAGCTCTTAGTCGCCATGGGTAGTGATGTGTCACATTGTGACTAACATATTGTTTTATTGTGACTAACATATTGTTTGACAGTTTCGCAGTCACTAACACTATTATGATAACAATATAGGCCAGCATAAGCAAAAAAACCCTTAGATTTACTGTAGCTGGTTTACCTATCTCTTTTTATTAGTTTTAGTTTTATCTGACAAAATCTTTAAACTAAAGTTTTTTTAAAATAAGTTCTCACAATAAGATATACAGACATATCTGCATAAATAGTAATTTCAACTTAATCCCCTGTCACAAATAAATCCTTGGATCCAATTTAGAGTTCCATTTTCTGGGCACCCAATGACTTTTTAAGGCCCTCAGTAAGATATCTTGAGAACTTAGTGAATACTTTGATATGCATTACTTGCTTTGACACTAGTATTTTGGAGGAAAGAAAGAAAGATATACAAATGATACGAGTAAAGAGTAATTATAAAGCTTTAAATGGCGTGTACTCAGAAATTAAGCTAAATGATATTAATTTTTCTGTTTAACACTTGAATCTACCATGTTTACTGCAGTCGCCAAACAGCTCTTGTCACTGGAGTTATCTGCATGTATTTTTAACTTCTGCTAGTTTTTTTACATCTTGATAAGAAATTATGCCAACATTTTCTTTATTTGATCAAAATATCTGCCTTTTCCTGTTCCTGTGCATTTTTCGTTGCTGGTCTCAGGCATTTGTTATCCAGAAGTTGACATATTTAAGGTTAATGCAAAGAAAAGCCACTATTTTTTTTCCTCAGAATTAATTTACATTCACCATCATAGGCAATGTACTGTAAAAACTGCTTGAAAGCCTCGATTATTCTTTTCCCTGCGCGTACGCATTCGTTATGCGCCATGTTTCATCCGAGGTGTCAAAAATAAGCTCTTATAAACTGCTTGAAGGCGGTTTATACTGCCTAAATACTTGCTTCGCTTCCATACTGTGTAACGTTATACATTGAAGCGTTACTGAAACGTACGTCAGAGTAAATCCGATACTAACCACCGATGTACATCGTTGGATAGGTTCTCGACGTCATTGTGTAGAGGTTATGAAGCTCAAGTCGTTTCCGAGAACAGATCGACATTGAGATGGGTCGTTTTGTAATAACAATAGCGGGGTGCCGCCGTCAGGGTTGGCGGTAGGGACAAATAATGAAAATCCAGCAAATTAATTATGGTGAAATTTCGTGATCGGTAGTACTATAGAGAAACCACCACTCGGCTGCAAGCGCTTTATATTTCTCCTGAATGCCTGGGTGTAATAATCGTATGGATTTTTCTTATGACGTCAGTTCCTGCGCCTGTATGAATGGTGGCCTATTCCGTAGTATGATTCATTGCTTGTGTGGTACGCGCCAAAACGTAATATGAACGCATATTTACAACTCTATGAATGAATAATTCATTAACAATTATAATTGTTTGTTTTCCTTTTCACACATTGGCCTCATATTTTGAGGATTCGTGGAAGGTGACGAGAGGCGTAACATTATTCAGGGTGATTTCAGGAAACTCCTGCTGACACTAATAATGACACCCCTAGTCATTGCACGTGACTTCGACAGCGTGGATGTTTCTCTATACCCCTATTCCACCCGTTTAGAGGTTGAATTTTCATAAATCTAAAAATAATTCAGAAAAAAGTTAGCCTATTATATCCCCATTGTTCAAACTATCTTGATACCAAATTTCATCCCAATCGTGAATGCGTAAGAAACGGACAGGCAGAGTAACTTTGTAGGTATATCTAATTGTTTGTATGTAATTATTTTTAATTCTAATTTGGTTGTACCTGAATTATTGTTACGTATTTTTATTATGAAAGTATGTATTTAGAGGTTGACATCGTTATTGATGTACCGATGTACGGTCAACCGCTTGTCGGTAGAAACTTTTTCAACTCTTTTACAACGCCATAAGGTCCAAAAGTGTTTCTACCGATGTGCGGCCGTGTGTTCATTCTTCTTATATTTAAGGGCCGCGCTCTTATCAGCGGAACAATCTCTTTTTTTTATCTGTCCTCTGCCAATGATTTACTTACATGGTTCTATAGCTACTAGAATATTAAGGGAAATATAAGAAAAATTGGACCAACACAACGGAGGTAAAATATGCGTAAAAACGTGAAATATTCGGAAAACTTCACATACTATTTCTTTTATACAGTGTGTAAAAAAAAATGCGATGATCCTTATAAGGTGTGATTCTACATCATATATTGTAAACCTCCCGAAGCTTAGTGATTCTACTAATGATAACAAACAACTTTCACGAAGAAAAGAAAGCTGCGGTTTTTTTTTCGACTTCTCGTACTAAAGTGCTCACGTGATCGAGTTTTTTTGGAATAAGTATTTCTTTTCTTCGGGATGCTTGGTTTCATTAGAAGAATCACTGTGCTTTTCGGGAGCAAAATTAGTAAAATTTCACTAATTTATGTGTTGCCAACCCTAGCGTCCCGCCATCTTTGTTATACTTTTTCTGTGGTTCGGCCGACACCTCGCGACAATGGCGTCGCCCTTCGCCTCAGCCAGGCTGTTACCGTGGCTAATCTGGCTTTCCTTTAAGCTAAGGTGAACAACGTTGCATATTTAAAGGGTGAACAATTTCAGTAAAAAAAAATGGTTTGTTTCGTTTATAAATCCTGTAGTTTCGCCTGCTTCTACATATATAACACCTAGGTACACCCAACAGCATGTCAGTAGTATCACTTTCGACTTTATGGCATGGTTATAGAGTTACAAATGTTTCCACTGACGTGCGGTTGACTATACACTCTCTTAAACAGTCCCTGCTCTATAGACTTCCAAGTCATTTTTGCGTGAAGCTTATACGAGCATTTATTTCTGGGTTTAATGTAATGAAATGACCCGAATTTATCCTAATCGCTAGTTTACTATTATAATAGGCATTTTCTGGATAAGATCCTACTATACTCGACTTCATCTCTGTCCTCTGGTGGACTAGATCAAAATTTAAAGTAAGCCGTTTTGTTAAATTATTATTTTTTAACTCTGTCGCTGCGTTGGTTCAGATAATCCAATTTACAAAGTCATTTTATGCCTTAGTATTTCATAATCACACATAACTCATGTCACGATGACATATCACAAAATTATGCGCAAGTCCCTATCTCATTACCTATAGGCTATTATATTCTAAGTGAACGAAATTAACATTCTTCCGTCCTTGGTCCTACGACAATGCCAACGCCTACCCACGCCTAAAATGCACCGACTCCTCTATCTAGCATCTTATAGCGACTTATGGCCTCAGGAATATAAATACACTAGCTGGTGCCCGCGACTTCGTCTGCGCAGGTTTATAAATTGTAGCCTATGTGTAAATCCATTCAGTAGTTTTTACTTGAAAGAGTAACAAACATCCATTCATACTTACAAACTTTCGCGTTTATAATATTAGTAGAATTCCAAAGCAAAGGAACGCTCTTGTAGTTGTGCCACTAGCGGTCACCCATCCGGGTTCTGACCAAAAAAAGCCTCTATCTGTTTCTTTACAAAAACCTACAATCATATTAATATCGTATGGGTTATCATAATCATCATACGATTGATGACCGACCTCACAAACCCTTGGTGTCAGAGTTGTTGAGTCGCTAAAGGCCTCTGACGTGGCTCATTCTACGACTACTATCGTAGGTAGTAAACGGGTGACCAACTCTTACATACCCGTGGGTGTCGTAAGAGGCGACTAGGGGTTATAAACTGGAGGATGGGCAGCAGCATCCTATTTTGTATCTAACATCTTACTTACTGCGGTCACCTGCAACCGCGGTCCATGGTGCCAGCCGTAACGCTAACAAGCGAGGTGACTACGGTACTTCCCCTCTACATTTTTCCAGCAAAAGCTAGAATTCTAGAGGGAGCTCCCTGTCCTGTAGTGGACGTTTCATGGGATGTTATGATGACGAAACGGGATCAACAGCTCAACGTGCCTTCCGAAGCACAATCATTTTTGGACAATCAGGTGATTCATTGAATATGTTATGAATAATTGATATTGTTAGACAAAATCCCCACTAGGGATCGAACCCAGAACCTCTGAATCGAGAGCTGAACGTTCTAATTACTACATCATGTAGGCTGTTACACTAGACCTTGCAATAGACCAAAAAAAACTCTTATTTTAGTGTAGTTTTCAACTGTGTTTGAGCTTGTTTCTCTGTTTTGGTTCCTATTGTTACATTCAGTCAGTTGAACAAGTGAGGGAGTTTGTGTATCTGGGTTCTAAGTTTACGAAAGATGGAAAGTGTGAAAGTGATATCGAAAGAAGAGTGAATGCTGGAAACATTGTGAATGGTGCTCTGCATGCTTTTATGAAGAGTCAGAAGGTGTCTCACAAGGCTCGTCTGGCTGTTCATCGAGGCGTTTTGGTACCAACACTGATGTACGGCAGTGAAAGCTGGGTATGGCAGAAAAAGCATGAAAGTAGAATTAATGCAGTAGAAATGAGAGAGTTGAGGAGTATGATTGGTGTGAAATTGAGTGACAGGATTAGAAATAGTGTGATAAGAGAACGTTGTGGCGTAAAAGAAGACGTACGAGTAGTGACTAAAATTGAGAAAGGGATGCTGAGATGGTTTGGTCATGTAGAGAGGATGAATGAAGGAAGATTGACGAAAGAGATCTACATGGCGAGAGTGAATGGAAACTTTGGAAGGGGAAGGCCTCGGTGAACGTACCAGGACCAAATTCAGGACGTTCTGAATAAAGGCCAGGTTAAAAGTACCCTAAACCGACGAGCATGTATGAAAGGGTTGATGAAAGTACAGGAAGCAAGGGAAGTATGTCAAGATCGTAGCAGGTGGAGAACTGTGGTCTCTGCCTACCGCGACGGGAACAAGGCATGATATTATGTATGTATGTATGCAGTCAGTTAAAAAAAAATTACAGCCTCTGTGGTCTAGTGATTAAAGCGCTCGGCTCTCGATTCAGAGGTTCTGGGTTCGATTCCCGGTGGGGAAACTGTCAAACTAAAATCCCTTTGTGCGACCTCTACAGTTTGGTTATGACATTGCAGGTTGAATCACTTGATTGTCCGAAAATAAGATGATTCCGTGCTTCGGAAGGCACGTTCGGAAGCCGTTGGTCCCCACTACTATCTACGGATATAGTCGTTAATGATTAATGAACCATGTCAGAGAACTTTGGCGACTCAACAACTCTGACACCAGGGTTTTTGAGGTCGGTCATCGACCTTGCAACCCACACGATATGATGATAATTATTCATTACCTTCCAATGACAATGCTATGATTTTAATTCAATGGAGCCCCATCAGGTTACAAATGGTTTTTTTATTTGTAAAGATAATGAGCCAGAAGATCTCTTAAACTTATCTTAGGTACGTATACATAGTGTTACGATAAGGATTTATGCCAATGTCCATGAAACTGAACAACTCTTTCCATAGGTCGAAAATGAATTACCTCCTCATTCCTATACAAAAAGCGCTATCAGCTGATGAAGTTTCTATGGAAACTTGTTTTTTTTTTATACATTTCGACCTACGTTCCTTAAATAAATAAATAATAAATAATTCGTTTATTCCAGACATAGTACATAACATTAGAAAATGTGGTCAGTTTTATGGACAGATTCACATTCTTTAGGGTTGTTGTATCCCTTTTATTATTCGTACATGACAATAGATGGCGCTAGTAGGCGTTTGAAACACGCTATCGGTGTGACTTCCTGGTTTAATAAATTTCGTGATATACGGTGTATCGCGTAACCGGCAGCCACCACCATGTAATGAGTGGGTCTATTTTTGAAAACACGTCACAATGCACGCATTATGTGCGACGTGTTCATCATCATAACAGCCGAAAGACCTCCACTGTTGGACATAGGCCTCTCCTAAAGATCTCCATGACTACCGGTCCTGCGCTGCTCGCATCCAGCGGCTTCCCGCGATCTTGACCAGATCGTCGGTCCACCTTGTGAGGGGCCTGCCCACGCTACGTCTTCCGGTACGTGGTCGCCACTCTAGAACCCTTACGCCCCTTCGGCCATCGGTTCTTCTTGTGATGTGCCCTGCCCACTGCCACTTTAGTGATTCTAAGGGCTATGTCAGTTACTTTAGTTCTTCTGCGGATCTCCTCATTTTCGATTCGATCCCGCAGAGAGACTCCGAGCCATTGCTTACTACGAGAATGGGTCCAAACAAACAATATTTAAATCCCATTCGCACTCTTTTCAAACAAACAATACAAACATTAATTGAATCCCATCCGCACTCTTTTCGAAAGCGTCTACTGCAATAAGTGATGTTCAGAAGAACAGCGGAAGCCTGAACAAGTACGGTCAACCGCTCGTCTGTGGAAACATTTGCAACTCTATTACCATGACATAAAGTCTAAAGTGTTTCTACTGACGTGCTGTTGAGTGTAAATACCGGTAGTCGGTGCGGCGGAGGTAACTTCAATGGAACTAGCCTCAAATGCCTCAATTTCATTTGGATATTACACTGTTGTTTTTTCGTTTTTTTTTTATATTTTCGACATCGCTGGCTGGTTTGACGAAATTAAAATAAATTCTCGATCTTCCTGTTACCACCGCCCGCGCCCTTTGTCTGCTATTTTCATAGACAATGATGAAATCTATTACGATGATATGTCAAGAAAACTGACAAGCACAACCTTTAGGCGAAACGCGTGTAGAGTGGTTCCGATGGTTGTTGTGTTGCTGTTGCCCGCGCATGCGCATTTACTTGCAGCGAGCGGTGCGGCAGTCCCGTTTGGTGCCGGCAAAGAATAGTACCAACCCATCTCTGCCCGTGGGTGTCGTAAGAGGCGACTAAGGGCATAAGAACCGGACGATTGTCAGCAGCATCTTTCTGTGTATCTTACCATCTTACATACTGCGGTCACCAACAACAGCGGTCGCCAGCCGCAACGCTTACAAGCGTGGTGACTATGGTAAATCCCCTCCTAAGTACGACGCATTTTTGCTGAAAATCTGGAGGGAGTTCCCTGTCCTGCAGTGGACGTGTATTGAAATATGATGAGCGGTGCGGTGCACGGTGAGTGCATGGCATTGATCATTGTTGCAAAGATGGCTACACATTTTCCATAATTTAATTTGTTACGAAAAAGAGGCTTACGATTACGACAACCAAAATCGACGTCCATCGAAAAAAGTTCAATTTGAAAAAAGCAAGGTACATTAAAGGCTCCGATTTTCACCGTAGCGAAACTTTGATAACCAAGGAATCGTAAGGCGATGATCATTCATCTCCATCCCTAATGTCCTGCGCTCCGTGACCAATCAGAAACTCGATATAATGTCTGTAATGCGCCCACGTCTCCGTTCAATTCCCTCCCATCACTTTTATTTCTGAACTTAACGCCGAGCTTTAACCACAAACCACAATGCGCATCAACGTCAAACCACTCAGATCGATACTCCAATCTCGATTCGTATCGATTCCATATCGATCTCTTTATAGCCTCTAAGAGCCCAAAAAATAACGCTTTTATATTTCGAGTGACGTTTTAGATATTAAATAGCGGAGTTTGGAAATAGATTGTATCGATTAGAATGTTTAGAATTTTATGTGTATGAGAATGCGGTTAAAAGAAGCGCTCGTTGCGAAGTGGTATTTGCTCTTTCTTTCCGATGAGGAAACTAAGTAACGTTGGCCGTGGTCAGAATCCGGCCCGTGTTTCGGAAGCCACGGCAAACCGTTGGCATCGGCTACTGTTGCTGATAGTCTGTCGACTGAGTAGTCGTTGAAGTTTTAAGCCGCAATCACACTTTCCTAAATTCAAAGGTTAATTGCGCATACATTGCTGGTAGGTAGGCTTGGTTATGTTAATTGACAAGCCCGTTGGTGTGGTTGGTAGTGAGTCTGCCTTGCACGCCGTGGGCCGCGGGTTCGCTCCTCGCCCGGGGCAAACATTTGTGTGATGAACACAAGTGTTTGTTCCGTGTCTGGGTGTTATTTATCTATTTATGTATGTATATCAGTCTCTGGTTTGCCTAGTTTGGGATCAGATGACCATGTGTGAAAAAAAAAATATCATAAAAAAAAACTGATTCGGCATACGAGCAATGTATGCCGAATTAGTTTTTGAATTAAGTAAGGTGTGGTGGCGGCTTGAAAACTCTTGACAGTCAGGCCCCTAACCTGGCAAATGTCAAAGACTTATCTAGGAATGGGTCTGGTTTTCCCTCTGGGTTGAAGAGCTCAGATGGCAGTCGCTCTGTGTGAAATTCAGTGCCCTCTTCAAATGCCGAATAACCAACTCCGTAAAAAACGGAATAAGGCAATGATGACAATGCGTTCCGAAATTGAAACTTGTCCAAAAATTTGTGATCTATAATTACGTCACGAAATTCTTACGAGTATTTCTGAACTACGTTTTGTTTACGAGTCGTCGACCCGGCGAAATACTAAGCCGTATTGTTATAAGTACAACAGTTTACAATCTAGGGCATTACCCGTCTAAATTGAGGTATTTGTTTAACAACATTGCTTTGTATAGTAGTTACATTGTATCACATTCCTGTGGATTTCCTTACTCCAGACTCGGTCAACACTTTGTTGGTGCTGCGTAAACAGTACTGTTGCGTTCTTTACATGGCATGATTAATAAAGTGAATCAGCTGCTATTCTGATACTGTTCTTATTTGCTAACAGTCCTTTTAACCGTGCTAGGTATTACTATTATTTGAATTGAATGCTATTTTGGATATAGCATGTGTGACGATTGTTTACATATTTTAATTTTATTTATCATGCTGGTGCGTAATAAATATCTTTGATCCTTTTCAGTGTTTCAGGAATGATTCTGCATAACTTATATTAACGTCGGATTTGTTCTGTAAAGATATCGAACTAGATGGGTATAACAAATCCTTCTTTCTGTTTTTTTTTTTACAAATAGAGCAAAGCTTTAGGTGACACCTCGTGCCAGCTGAACGTTCGAAGCTCCGAAGGTCGTTGGTATGAATTTTAATGCAACCTGTCCTGTCTCATATCTTAGTACTCCAAGTAGGCGTGAACATGGCAAGGCCCGCAGTCCGCTGACAGATCTTGCAATATTTCAAACCGCAAGCTTAACAGGTCATTTTGCTGATAACCCATTCAAACCAGTAAGGTGTTTTTAGGGTTGTAAACTTTGAAAAGTTCGTGGATTCAGGCCATGGGCTATTTAAGTTTCGGGCCATACGAGGTTTAAGCATAGTAGACGTCGCACAAAATAACTTTGGCCATGTCAGTTGATGCGCAGAAGTTAGGTCATAAGTAAATAAGTCATTTTTGACTGCTGCGCATCAATGACATGGCCAAAGTTGATTTGTGCGACGTCTACTGATTATTACACTTCCAGACACATCTATCGGCCCACCTTGAAATGTATGTTTTGAAAACCCTGAGCTAATTGTTAAGTTGAGTTGCCTTGTGAGCTAGGTGGGGCGTAGGGTCCATTAAATCTTCAAGTACGAGGTGGGCCGATAGATCTGTCTGGAACTGTATTATCAACCCTTAGTTCAAGTTGCTTTGTAGTTTTAACTTTTAAGGATTTCAATTGCTAATAGCTCTTTTAAAATTATACCTCTTATTCTATTGTCGTCACTTACTATTTTGTTGTCAAAGAAAGCCTCGGGAATACATTTACATGAGTCAAATTTATTTTATTTATGTATGATAGATATGATATTACAAGAGGCAATAATAATATGCCATGTATAAAAATAAATATATCAATACAACGTAATTATAAAAACACAACTTACTAATTTTGCACACTTATTAATTAATCAATTATTAATTTCTTTGAAAACAAATTAATTTGTAAAATAATGATATAAATAATAACATTAAAATATAATTTTCCTACTGGCTTTCTTTATTAAAGCCATCAACGTGATGAATTATTCCATCCATGAATTACTGTCTCGAAATATAAAACCCTTTCATCAATCAACATTGATACTTTTGATGCTCGACTGTCAACATTCAAAAACGCTGTCACAAATATCCTCAGATGAACTATCCTCTCCAATCAATATGTTTAAAATTTTATTATAAATAACTTTTTACAAACATGTTTATTGTAAAATTTATCATGCTTTGTGAAAATGTTTAGGGTATCAATCTAGCTAATGTTATGTTAGATTTATTATTCTTGCTATGTACCGATTGTTACCTGTTTTGTTCTCCTTTATTATAAAATAAAATCCGATCTGGCAACCCAGCAAACAAACTGGGGGTAATTTGAGAGATAATCGAGCCGGTATTATGTTTCGTTGCGTGGGATGTGTGAACGCACCATGGCCGTAAGATTTGACATGAGGATTACATTATAGACCGGGTTCCATTATCTGATCTTGTAGTAGGGTTATGTCACGGTATGTCCTACGGATTACCCTAAGACCGTGTCCAGATGAGGCGTTTTACGCGCGAGTCGACTCGCGCGTATTCACTCGCGCGTTGCCGAGATACTAAAGCAACATAAATTGCGTCCAGATGAGGCGTTTTACGCGCGAGTGAAATCGTGAGTAAATCAGGAAACGCGCGTAGGCACTCATGTGTTGCCGAGATACTAGAGCTACATATATTCCGTCCAAATGATAACGCGCATTTCCTCACTCGCGCGTAAGAAACGGTCTTGGACGCAATATATGTAGCTCTAGTATTTCGACAACGCGCGAGTGCTTACGCGCGAGTCGACACGCGCGTTAAACGCCTCATCTGGACACGGTCTAATTTCTAATAAACTTGCGACATGTTTTTATTAGACTATGAAACCAGGACCTAGAAGAATATCTTGGCTTAAATCGCGCCAATAATGATTAGGTACTCTACACATGAGCCCAAAATGTATTTTCCGAACAGCAAAGTTAAAATAACACAGAAGCTATTCGTGGTGAAATACAAGCGACCAGAAAAATCCAACTTAAATTTTTGAGTCAGCAATTTTTTTTAAAACCTAACGCAAACTAAATGTTCCTGTGCATGTGAACGAGTTACGTAAACGAAACGTAAAGCACACGGGCTTCAACTGGTTCTAATATGCTCCAGTCTTTTAGAATACGCGGTAAAGATACAATCTAGTGGACAAAATACGTGGACGCGTCCTCGTTAACCTTCCAAACATATTTGTTGGAGGAACAGGACTCCGTGCGATGAAGCGATAATACACTTGTTTTTATTTAACCCCTGACTAGAAAAGGAGTGTTCATAACCATATCGTTTGGGTTGCAAGTTCGATTACCGACCTCGCGAATCGTGTGTGACAAGGAGTGAGTTTGTGTGACTGTACTGAGTTGCAATAAGTTATCTTATGTAACATCTTACGTCTAACAACTTCTGGATCCCTTGCAATTTTTTCCTGAACTCTTCAATACTCTTCATGCCTATAAACTCTGGTTGCGGTTTTTCGAATAAAGTACATCTTTCTCGATCGATTTTCATTGCAGAGTTATACGTTGTTTAATAGTTTAGATTAACATATGTATATAAACTTTTTTTGTATAAAATAATT
Organism: Athrips mouffetella; assembly: GCA_947532105.1. Lineage (NCBI taxonomy): Eukaryota > Metazoa > Arthropoda > Insecta > Lepidoptera > Gelechiidae > Athrips > Athrips mouffetella. Next base: position 1,795,260 of record OX383976.1, on the reverse strand, counting down.
GTAATTATATTTTTCGTTCCAAATGTCGTAAATAATATTATGGACAATAAACATAATAAAAGAATAATACAAAAATAACACCGTAAATTGTCACAGCAGAATCTGCGGGGGCGACATTTTTTTAAATCTTTATTTAAAGAGTTTTGTCATTGGGGGCGACTTAAAATTTACATTCAGTGTTACAAGTATTTATTCGTTCGAGCCTTAATTAAATGCGGGCTTAGTGGGCTAAGCTGCAATGCTCAGAATTTTGAGGCAATTATTTTAGGGTGCATCATTAAGCTCTCTGTAATGACCTACTTCCGTCTTAAGATATTTTTGTCGCTTGATATTGAAATACCTATTTTTCCTCTTTCTTGAGACTTTATGATGGTTGCTTGTTTTTTTTTAGCTTTAATGAGCACACACGGGTATAAGTAATATCATTTTTCTTCACCAGTGCTCGGCGATGCGAATAGCATTTAGCCGTTGAGATCGGCTTTCAAGATTGCTGATCTGTAATGAGTGTAATCTCAAGTGTGTCATCATGATTTGATCACAAAAAATTTGGGAACTAATGATGCTAACACATAAATATAGAATTTAGATGAAAAACCAAACCCATCAGTAAAATTCAGTTGTAAAAATCGTCGTCTTGGTCAAAAAGGTCTGACAAGACTGTCGACAATTTTTTTAGGTTTTAAATTAACTGAAAGTTTTCTGCCCTACACCCTGTATACCTAAATAGAATTATTTTCTTATACTGTTTTTATAATAAAAATAAAGTTTTTTGCATGGGTTCTGAGCTATCATTATAGCTACGTGAATGGAGCTTCGACGAGTCTGACGTTAGCAGTTGAACTACGTTCGATACGTGTTCATCATAAGTTAGCAATTCTGCTATTCATTTGCACAAAAGCTTCATATTAAACTGTAGTTACAAGCTTTTAAAATGTATTATCTATGTAATGTAATACCACAGATGAAATAATAGTAAAAAGAGCAATACTTGGTTTGGTTGGTCTGATTTTCGATCTAGTAAGGTAATCGGCCCCGTGTGGTGCCAGCAAATAATAGTACCAACCCATCTCTACCCGTGGGTGACAGAGGCTACCTACCAAGGGTTTATAGGTTTGGCCTTATTGGACCACGGCACTTACATGTACTTTCTTTTAAGTCATAGGCACTGTTTTCATCACACATTGTAAATGTAATTTCCGTGATGTTCAAATAATTGTTAATTCATTCATTGAACTGAAGGATCGGCAGCAGTATCTTTCTGTGTATCGTACTATCTTACATACTACGGACGCCAGCCGCAACGCTTAAAAGCATGGTGACTATGATAATTCCCTTCCAAAGCACCACGCATTTTTGCTATAATGCTGGAGGGAGCTCCCTGTCCTGCAGTGGACGTTTCATGGCATGTTATGTTGAAGCAAAATCGAAAACTATCACGCATATGATCAAAAATTAGTTTTTTTACTATTGCAATATCAGACTTGATAGTGGCTTATTTTTTACTTGGGAGGAGACATTTTTTTTTATTGCCTCTATCATTGTTTACGTAAAATTTTATGGGTTTATCCTCAGAACAAAAACCTCCTTGCTTCGCTCGGAGAAGAAACCATGCTATTTTTTTTCAGTATGGGATGACAACTGCTAGCATGTCTCATGCCATGTCAAGTCGTCAGTGATCACATCCTACCAAATTAGATGAACGACGCGTTCATTGCATTTACAAAGTTTATAGGATTATTGTAACTTGTTGGGATTTTAACGGTTGAAAATATTTCCTAAATTATATGTTGTAAACATTGTGTAAATTATAAAAAACATGTAGTGAATAACTTGAAAGTATCGTGAATTTATTCTTAAGTTGCTCTCCATATTAGTGATTGTTCTTTTTAATAATAACGTGTGTAGTTGATGGCTGTACATCTTCAAAACAACAAAACGAAAATTGCAAAGAAATTTTGTCTTTTCATCTGTAAGTTTTATTCAGTATTTTTCATGTTTGTGGATTATTATCACAAATATTGCATAAAAAAATGTCAACTTATCATTTCTACAGTCAGATAATATGGAAATTGTTACGTATTTTACTGTAATTTATCGTTTTTTGTGGGATCATGTTGGAGTTTATGAGTGATGTATTTTTTATCGATAGTAGTATTTTTACTTTCGAGCTGAGCGAGAAAGGTATTGTATTCGTGAAAAAAGTTGCACAAACTTTCTCAAAAATGTGTTCTATATCACTTAAGCAAGTCCCCTAAAAATGTCCGTCTGTCGGTTGGTCGGTCTGTCCGTCACGCTTGGCCTAGCGGCTAAACGAATGGTCCTATTAACACCATATTTTTAATTTAAGACTTTTATTTCCGAATGGTTTTTTGCTGGCTCTCATTTTGAGGGTAGCTGTCATTCAACAAAAATGAAGAATTGAATTTTTTTTAAAAACGGTTCAAATTATTTTTATGAAACTTTGCTTGACTAAGCATCTCTATGCAAGGTATCTTGCGCCATCATCAGTTTGTCTGTGTGATTCCATATAAGGGGTGTTCCTGTACTACCAAAACGTAAACTTGTGATTTACTCATAGGGTCAGTGCACCACTAGATGACCAAGCACCAATAGCTGACCAAAACTTAAATTTGAACTGAAAGTAAGAAAATTTAAAAATACCGCGATTTTATATAGAATTTAACTATGTTGGCGTCTTACAATAAAGTTATGGGTTTGTCTAGCTAGTACTTTAGTATGTTTATTCGAAGTGGTCATGCAATGTAACATTTGAAAAAAAAAACTTTAAGAGCATATTTTGTAAAGTCCTTAACACTTATTATATCACAAGCCTAACTAATTCATAGTCGAACTTTTAGAAGTGACTCTGAAAGTAGAACTAATAATTTAGTTTTTTTATGAATTTCGTCATAAAACCGCTTAAATGGTCAACTAGTGGTACCTACATTGACCCTAATTGACTACATTAAGTTTGTATTATTTTCTATAATTTTAATTTTGTTTTGGTTATCTACCTGAATGGATATTCAATTTGATTGGATTTTGTGAAAATTTAGTACACAGGATGTACCAAAAACTGAAAGAGCTTTACAGTCGACAAAACTGAACAACTATTCATAAGAAACAGAGTTTTGAAATTTAAAAATCTGTGAAAATTCATATAAAAGGTGTTCCAGTACTACCAAAATTTGAACATGTGATTTGTTCGAAATCGTTTACGGTTGGTTTGTTTTAATATTTTACAATTCGAGTTCCGAATTCATGTGGTAGAACATTTTTCAGAAAAACCTTAATAAACGTTTGTAATTCCATACTATGTGTAGGTATGGTATTACAAATTTAAGTTTGCGGTTGACAGTTCTAATTGCATATCGCGAGAAAGTAAGTGCAGTGCTGCTGTACCATTTATTATATTTTACAACATTCAACGCGTTTTGTTTTCATTCTGGGTTCGATTCCCGATGGGGACACTGTCAAACAAATATAACTTTGTGTGTCTTCGCCAAATTGAAATGTCTCAATCAGCATGAATCATCCTGAATCAACAAATTGTAAGAAAATTAATAAAAATACTAAATTAATCTACATAAAATTCTCTACAAAAAAGGTTTGAAAGTTTTTCGCTACAAACAATACTGACAAGCAATTCTTGTGCTCATGCAACGCTTTGGCTCACAAGCGTATGAAGATTCTGGGTCAAGCTTATCCGAAACCAGAAGACTACAGGCTCCTTGTGCTCTAAGGTCCAATAAGGCACTCAGCTCCACGTTATAAGGCAAGATAAGATACACGAAATTTCGCTTGAAAATTTATTTGAGCTACTTAGAAGAAAAACACAAACCCGTATTTCAGCATTTTTGCAAAACCATCCCAAATGGATTGAATTGAGGGATAAAAGTTTGTTTTAAAATCCTACATAATTTGTATGTTAAGCTAGAGATATTCATGAAAAAAAAAAGAACCTTTACACCTCCTACCCCTCTTGCCTCCACCGCTACCGTCCATTACTTTTATTAAGTAAGTAAGTAAGAAATTTGGTATCTTTAATATTAAAACACCTACGTAAGAAATCACCTGTAGTAAAAAATGCAAAAAGTATTTTTTTTAATGAATTTAATCACTGCTTTTAACAGATTTGCCTTTTATTAAAGTTTAGTACTTCAACTTTTTGGTCAAAGTTTCGACATCGATTTGTCCTTGTGTAACTTATCGACTATCGATAGATGAAAGCATGCCTACATCCCTACTTGTGACGAATTATTTCTTATATATTACTTCTATATGAGGTCAAATTTCTTTGGGTTTATCTATCTCAAACCAACCTTTTGCTAGTTTTTTTTTTTGTAGTTCGGCCGCACGTCACCTAATTGGCACAGACTAAATTAAATATAATATAATATAATAGTAAACTCTTTCACCTTGAACTGCTGGTCTCTAGGTTCGAGGGTTTGTAGCGTAGCGCTGTTTCAGCTCAGCTTAGACAAGTTTTGTTACCACTTACTTGATGCCGTGTGTACCTGTCTACATGATCAACTGTTCCGTTTACTTTTTAAACGTAAGTTCTTCTACAGAATTAGGCTTGATAACGGAAGTTTGATTAAAATAATGGAAATAATATTAACTTTACAGTACATATACAGAACAGCAAGTTTTCTTAACATTACCAGAATGGATCCAGTTCCCGCTTGCACGTCGATTGCCAGCAATTTGCTGGTACGTGCGAAGTGGGCTTGCCCGCCTAATTGCCGCCGCTGCCCGCTGCGTCTGCGCATGCCAATTTATTTGCACGCTTAGTACGCGGCTGCGGTTTTGCTTGTCTGGAAATATAGTATTTCATTAAAATTGTGACACTGATGCATACTAAATAATTTTGACTTGGGAAATTAGCGATTCTGTCGTAGGAACTGGGTAAGTGGGAACCCTAACAGTGATTTCAGATAGCCTTTGAGTGGGATGGGATTTAGGTACATAGTGGGATTAAATTGCATATGTATCCATCCATACATACTTACAAAATTACTTATATTCAGCATTGATTATCTATCCAGTTTAGATTTGCGTCGGTTGGCTACGTACAATTGATGTTCCACCATTGAATAGACCATTCCTAGTTTTATGTTTGTGTGCAGCCGACTTTGTATTTCCAAGAAAATATTTCAGGAATTCATTCGATTTGTAGTTATTGTGTTCCTTCCTATTTATGATATTGGGTCTCAAACAAATTCATGTAACTCTTCGTCATCAGCAGATTTTATATCTACTTCAAGCGTAAATCAACTGTGGTACTTGAAAAGTTAAACTGTGAATTCTGACTATGGAAGTCAACAAGTTTTCCCATAAAAATACTCTGAAAAGAAAACACTACGGAAGTTTTTTTTTTTCTTGTAATGGGCTTACTTTTGACTTCGATCTAACCCTGAGGACAAAGATGAGGTCGACGATGTAATGAGCTTGTTCAGAAAAAGCCTATTCAGTCGCGATTTGGATGGTATTTTTATTACACCATTTATTTTGCCTAAAATTAGTCGAATTAACCCTCCTAAACTTTTTGTTAGTACAAAAATATTAGCCTGCTAAGCTCTTACCCGCCCAATCCTATTGACCCGTGATCGTGGTGCCTACAACAGCGCCGAAATATCGGGAGCTCACAAAAATCCCATACCGTGGTAAGGCCAAACCGTTATCAAAATAGCTAAGCTCTTCTTGATTTGCTCTAAAGGTGGCAAGTGTCAACCAATCACGCCTCCAACGCCCAATAAAAACAAATACCCCGCCATCAAGTACTTCTCCACATGGCCATTGCTTCCCGTTTTCCATATAGGCCGTGTTTTATTGAGAAGATAGTGCTGCCCCGACCAGGGCTCGCTTATAAGGCATTAAAGACGCCGCCTTCTACGATTGACTTCCAATAGCGTGAGGTCGGGGATAAAATCTAAGGGCATTGCATCGTTTGTACACACGGCCGCACATCAGTAGAAACACTTTTGGACCTTATGGCGTGGTAATAGAGTTGAAAAAGTTTCTACCGACGAGCGGTTGACCGTACGTTTGAGGGCTTTAGTGTCCTTTCATTCAGTGATAGATTGGCTATGAATGTGGAAGTGCTTGATGCCTGTTTCATGGTGTAGCTTTGGTGAAATGTCACGGAAGGTAGAAATGGTATTGAAGGACTAGTGATTAAGTATATTCTTTGGAAGGTATGGTTTATAAGGTATGGGTTAAGCACGCGCATGTTTATGGCTATCAGAGCATTCTGATGGCTATTACGAGGTTCATATTAGATGACGATCACGAATCGCGTACAGGTTCAAGGGCAAATTGTTACAGCGTTGTGTATCATTGCGACGACTATTAATTAATTACACTATTACCTGAATACGCTCAGCATCAAAAGCCTTTCCAAAATGAACAAATTCACATTTCCATAATCGCTACACACCATATTATTGTGTAGTATTAATGTATCTCAATTTGGTCATCGATTTTTGATTTATTCAATCAACGGACAGAGTTGTATATCACCTGAGGTCTTCTGGTTGGATCTTTTCAAGATATACCTTAGTCCTATTTCTTGTAAGAATGAAAGAGTGCAAAGAAGTTGTTGTCAAGCTGTGGCAATTCTTTCGATTCTTTGGTTTGTAAAGTGTTTGTATAAATATCGTGTGGTTATATTTTATTATCAAAAGTACATATCTACTTTTGGACCGTGTTTTCATTACTTTCGAAGCGGTCTTTTGCAGGCTGGCCAGCGCAATCGTTAATAGACAGCAATATGAGGGAATTTTGATAAGTGCCTGTCTTGATCCTAAAATCGAATATGATTGGTTTCATAGGACGTGTCGAGTTTAACGATCGAACGTAAATCGAACAAAACCCAGAGCATGTCCAGAATACGCTCAGGCATCCAACCACTGATCTCCAGTCGGTCGGTACTCGTGGTTAAGGGCAGTATACATGTTTTTTTGTTGCAAACGAAATTACGGGTCGAACGGCGCCGCGCGGGCGCACCGACTCGTCTTTTTGCCGCCGCGTCCAATTTTATTATTTTCATTTAACACCTGCGCCCCGGTAATCTCTGTTCGACGATCTCCCGAACGCTTAACTCTTTTTTCAACCTTTTTGCTCAAGATTTATTGGACCGGAGGTTTGTCCGAAAAGTGTCGTTTAATTTTCCATGTCGCGTCCACAATCGATTATGTTCGCTCTTGATTAGATTTTTTTTGTTTAAGATGACTGTATAAGCTGGCTTATGTAAATTAGGGCCGAGTTTATCCTTATTTATTGAGTGGGATTAGTAAATAAAGGCTCAGGCGTTCGTACGAATTCCAACGATTTGATAACCGATCTTCGTTTCAAATCCTCTTCGGAGAGTAATAAAAAGTCATCAACGTAAAGTACAACTTGAAGCCTGATCAAATAGATTAAAGATTAGAGTTGGATCTTGGGTAACCCTTTTAGTAGGCAATAATAGATATTGCATATCATCGATGTTAAATGCTACTCACATTATAACTTTTTGGGTGTATTGGGCAGTAATAGCGGTGTAGGCATAGCCGGTAAACGGTAATTGCTACCGGAGGCGCGCCGCCCTCTGCGCTTGCGCTGGCGCCGAGCAAGTATTATATGTGGTGTTCAAACTTCGATATTTCTCTTGTTATTGAATGAATTTTCGTTATACGTTGCCTGTTCAAATCAATTTGAAAGTATTACCCAAACACTGCGTTGGTGTGTAGAGTTCCCTACCCGAAGGGTCCAAACGAGCCCTATTACTATGACTACATCGTCTGTCTGTCTGTCCGCGGGCTGTATCTTTTGAACCGTAGTATACAGAATATGTGTTATAATGATGGATTACCTAACAAATAATAAAAACAATGAAAAGTAAAAAATAAGGGGGTCCCCATACAAGAAACGTGGTATTATTTTGTTTTAGCTCTGTCGTAAAAACGGGAACACTTACAAGCGTGAAATTTGGTTTTGAGTCGGATTCGCGCGCATATAATACACTTCTGCACGACCGCGCATGCGCGTCCCTGACTAAGGCGATATTTTTACCTTAGTGGTACGGAACCCTCAGTGCGCGAGTCCGACTCGCAGTTGGCCGGTTTTTTATCTCTTACTCTTCTCAGCCTTGTAAGGTCGTTCTTGTTCTTCTTTGTGACCTTTCTTCTACCCTCTTCTTAAAGTGACCACTGGTGAACATAAACCTCTGTTCAGAATTTTCACATTGTCTACGAAGATTACCATTTTCATGTTTGGAAGTAGGTACTTAGTATTACCTATAGTTTTCAAAACAACGTTTTTGTTTTAAAATCTTAAATCTAAACGATTATCAACGCATGACTAGTCCAAGTTAAAATCACCGGAGCTAAATGTTAAGTGTAGGTGGGAATTAATATTTTCTGATTGTAGGTACTTCATTTTTGTTTTTCCGTTTTAATCTATGGCTTTTGTGAATAACCATACAAAAATGAAATTGTTTTCACACTTCCAGACCCACCATTTGATTACATTAATTTTACCGTGACGTGTTATTTTGTAGATAGAATTCGTAGCACGCGATGGTGTTGGTGCCTTTTTTTCCTATGGTAATAGTTTACTCATAAATTAATAACTCTTAAGATATGATGGATAAATTTGTTCGGATCAATACATTCGGTCCTGCTTTTTTCTAGCAGTTTCTCGATGTGTATGAAAAATGTTTGTTTACGAAACACCTTCGTGAACTCCAGACTCTTTCTCGAACTCCAGTATACCTACCCAAAGGGCTAGGGCAATAATGATGAAGGCTCCATAGTTTTAAGTAATTCAGGTTTTAATATAATAAATCGTGAATATAATTCTAGCATTTCACTTAGACCATGAAACTAAACAACTTTTCCAAAGGAACAAACCTTTAGCACCTCTAAAGGTCGAAATATGAAAATTTGACCACCCATACAAAATGCGCCATCAGCTGTTGCAGTTTCTGTGGGAAGTAAAAACTTTTTTTCGTTTTTTGACCTATGTTCCTTGGGGAAAGTTGTTCAGTTTCATGGTCTGAGTAACATGCTTAAATTATGTTCACTATTTCATTAGGACCGTATATTCATATTCATATTTATTTGCTTTCAAATGGTACAATATAGGTCTTAAACTAACTTTCTCACTTGATGCCTGAACTAGGCGTAGCAAAAACTGGCTTAATAATTATAGAAATGAAATAATTAAAAATTTTGTACAATAAATTTCCCAAATTAATACTAATTAAAAAAAACAAAAAAGATTATAAAACGGAATCAATCAATTATACATTACAAAACATCTATGTCAGTCTTACGTATAGTGTCATAATAATTAAAATTTAAAATATTGGACTATTGTTTATATTATATTAGGATTGAGCAATTTATTCAGTTTAGAAAATCTTTAGTTGTGTAAAAACCATTTTCCAATAAATATTTCTTTAACTTTTTACAAAACTTATTATAAATATAGATTTTTATCGCAGTATAGTAGGGTCCTTTGCGGTACATATACATATATATATATATATATATTGTTAATTTAGGTGGATTTTAAGGTCGACAACCTATCCATCAAGCCAGGTTGTTTATTTCTTATCTTAACTTAACTGACACAACAAAACCTCTATTTCGCCAATCGAATTCCGCCACATCCAAATATAGAGTATAACCGCCTTATTTATTCACAAAATTTTGTTATTCCAAGTAAGCTATTATTGTGAAACTTTAGTTATCGTATGTTTTGAATATAACTTATCCGGCACGTGGTCTCTAATACCTAATAGTTATTCTTATCGCGTTTACTGTAATTAAATAACCACTTGGAACTATTATTGGCGAATTTATAATAAGTCCGGCTACACAGCGTAGAGCGCAGATCGATTTAGATATTTGCAATAAGATGACCATACTAAGATATGCAAACATTTTAATTATAACCGTCTTCTCAAAGTATAAAAACAACAGTATTGCATTTAATGGCTTTGGTTACGATTACGACCGAAGAAAGTTAAAAGCTTTTTAATGTGTAAATACAGAAACAAAGGAATTTGGTTTTATTGTGGTATCGCAGCTTTAAGGTTAAGGAATCCAGAAGAAATCAGTTTATATGAACATAACATTTATTGATTCAGAAAAAGTTAAAAACGTTAAAAAACCTGTAGTGGGAAGCTGACGAGATATAGAAACAAAGAAAAGTTAAAAGGTATGACTTAATAAATGAAAATAATATTCTTATAAATTTGATGCTTGACACTTCCTTTGACTAAAAAACAAAAGGAAAAAGCCACATAACGCGACATCATAACTGTTCTCAATATAGTCGATAAAATTGGAACTCTATAAGATATCTTATTAAGCTTACTGTTATTCTGATTTTTATTAGGGACCCTAATCAAATATGTAATTTGGCCATTTCAGATAAGACTGCTACTGTTAAATTGCGATTCAGCATGATATCATATACCTGGCCACAACTTTGAATATTATACCTGTGGCGCGCGCTAGCGTTCGACCTTCGAATAAAATAAAACTCCCTCGGGTTAAAAAAAAAGCCGGCCCCGTGGCGCCTGCACAGACCTTACTACCAACTTAAAAATTACAGACGTAGTATATCTTATCTTTATAGTTCTAAGGGTTTCTTTTCTTTGTTTTTGGACGTATTTACTGCTTGTTATCCTATAAATCATATTCGCCTGTTTGCCCTATGAACGCATGTTTTTACACGAAGCATCTCATCAACAAAACGAATAAATGTAGTGCTTTTTTATGACAAATGGCTGACGGTTAAGGCGTTGTGCTTCTAATTTCTGTTGTCTTTCGTATTATGTTCTCTGTTATTATGGAGATTAGGCCATTTCCTCACAAAAGCATGTGTAGTATATGCAATAGGATTTTAGTAAAGAAAGTTGCGTTAGCACCGAACAAATTTCCATTAAACTTTGTACATGCCGTTCTTAGACTTTAATATTTAGATTAATTTTGTTTCCATCTAAGGATTGGTCTAAAGACAAAAAGGAAAACATTTAGCCGTCAAATTCACTTAAGCAAGACTTGAAGGAATTCGTTTGATGTATGATAGTTTAGTTAACCATTACACAGCCAATTTAACACATGGAAATTGTTTGTCGGTGTGATCCAGTCCCATAAACAATTCTGCGCACAGGCAGGCGCCAATTAATAGGACTCTGGCTTTTAAATTAATACCTACCATTCGTAGAATCATAAACATTTTTGCTTCATCCAGTCGGCGCTATCAAAGCTGAACACCATTTTTTCCTCCTATCCATTCGACCCAACTTTTTTATTCAAAACCATTCGTTATGCAAAATGTTCAAAATTATCAGGTATAATTAAAAGCACTTCTAGTCCCCGTTATTTGGATGTAACGGAAATGCCACCGGCTTAGTTTCGGAACACGTATTAGTGTATCTAAACTTGTTAATGCTTCTATTTCCGTAGATTTGTGAAAGCTTAAGCAAATATATTCGGGTCGGGTGTTAAAGCCCTTTAAGCCAGCGGATGTTGCTAGCGGTGTTTTGAATACTTTAATTCGTTTAATAGTCTTATAATTACTTGTGATGAGTTCCAGTAAGTGTTTATTTGGAATGCAATCAGGTTCTTTGTCAGTTTTTTCGTTTTGATGTAATGATTTATGTGTATTGGCGCCGTATTGTTCGAATGATATATGTGGTACTTGATTGACGTTTCATGCTTCGTTAAGGTGCTCTTCAGCGGTAACATGTATGTGTATTTCTATCCCACTCATCTGACTATCATTGCCCAGACTCGGTAATATTAGTCTCGGGTTAACGACGTGTGATATTTCATGTGGTAGGCCTAAAATTTGTTTAGCCTTTTATGGCCTCCGATCATGTACAAGGTCTCCAGTGGTGCTTATAGCCGATTTTTTAGGAGTGAAGGGTGCTTTTATGTCCCTTCTGCCGCCTTTAGCTATTAAATTTCATGATTTACGTATATTTGTTTATAATTTCGTTCTTTTAAATGCATCTTACGTTTATGAAGCGCTTTCAAATACAAGGCTGTAGAGTTGAATTGGGCTGCTTTAAATTTTATTCTCACGTTTATGCGATTTATTCGTTTATTCATATTGAATGTAAAATGATACTTATTTCTTTATTCTCGACGTGCGTGACTTATCCCAAGTGCGATTTTATATTTCTGCATCTCTCCAATTCCATTGAAACTGCTTGCAGTCATAACATCGGGCGCCTCCGAAGGAAGTTGTTATTTTTCGAACAATATGGTATTTACGAGTGTAAGGGCCGGTTATTTTAGTTAGTTTTATTAGGTTGCTAGCAATGATATACGTCCGTCAGGGTGATTGACGGCAGGCGCCGGTATTCCTGCGTCTCTAATATACATTACACCCGCTTTTCATAGAACTCAAGTGTTTCGTTTTGATGCTGGATTTTGATCTGACAGCTGTTAGAATTAGGGAGTTCTAAAACCCTGACGCGTTTGAAATCATATGCCCAAATGATTGAATAAATATAATCAACTAAGAATCTAATAGAAATGACAACTATTGTGCTGTTGTATTGTAAACACAATAGGTCTCTTCAGTTGATTGCTTAATACAACGTAGGCGACGTCGCTCAAAAACGAGCCCACGACCTATTATGAGTCTAAAATAAATGAAATGCCCATTCGCCACGCTCAAATAAATGATTTCCTGTCGCGGAGGCGTCTACAAAAGCCCTCATTAACAAAATCCAGCACCGAACCTAATCCTTTCGTTAGAGGTCCATTGTGAACACAGAGACGACCTCTCGCTGTAAGGAAAAAGCTGTGTTATTTATAACTCCCATATGTATAAGTCTCAGAATATTCCGGGGATTTGTGGTCCTTTGTCAAGCTTAAGTTAGGTAAGTAAGATCTGTGACACACCAAATCTTTATAAATCGGTCCAACATTTGGTTTGTAGGTATGTTTTCAAATTTCTGTGATCTGCGGAGATTATATCTAGAGAGATACAGATTTTGATTGTATCGCTTTTATTTTAATCTCTTTGGGTATTGGCTTCACAAGCAGTTATTTCTTTGCAACTAACATGAACATCACAAATCCATAATTGGTTGCACTATAAAAGGATTTTTTAATCGATTTGAAAACTATCAACAGTGGTCAGTGACTCCCATAGTGATACAGATTCGTTGTCCTTCATGATGCAGATTTAAATTACATCCTGAAATTTTATTTCCACGATAGAATGCTTTTTTGTAACGTTTATGTTTGGGTATCTTATCTTAGGTATTGTGAACCGAGTATTGCCGGATCTCTCCGAATGTCGTCCACCCTTACATCTCGTCTGCGTCAATCGCTTCTCGTAGGAAATTCGATAACACGCATAAATTCAATTGGTTCAAATAAAGCTTCTCGATTTGCATTGCAGCAACGAGCTCAATTGGCCCGATTGCTTCAATCAGAGTGTGACACACCGCCGAATATTGCCTTGCCATTATCATTCTATAGCTTACGGCATGATGTCATCCAGGGACGTCAAGTATTAGAGTTGGAAAATAGAACTCGTTGCTACGTTTCAATATATCAGATATCCTGACTTGGTGGATGCCTTTTCTTTATGAAGCCTCTTGTCCTTGAATATCTGAAGAGTACGAAGGCTACGACGAAGGTAGCTAGATAACTCATCAAAGACTAAAACTACTGTATAAGGCTCAGGCTAAGTTTTTCTAAACCTGAGGCACAGCAGACGGCAGACTTCATGTCCGTGACAGTCCGCCAGTGTGGCCGGTACTGCACTTTTTACTGGTACTGCCAGTACTGCAGGCTTATAATTTAAATTGCACGTAAACTTAAAGCCAAAGAATGTGTCCAATATCACTTACTCATTATTTTTAAAGAATTTGTGATCAGTAGACATATAATTTATTTGTTTGTGTTTTCTTGCTTCATGAAAGTTTTCTTTACAAAGTCAATAAACATTTAAAACACATTAATTTGAAAAGCTATAACATTTTACGTACTTTCAGAAATTCCTCCCTTAATTGCGCTTCTTATGAGGATTTTTTCAGTAGAAGCTCGTCTTCGTCCATAAAATAAATTTAATAAAAGGTGGTCGTAAGCGGCGAGTTGAAAGGAGAACTTATCTCACGTTGACAGCTTACAAAATCCTTTTAATTAGGTGGTGTGGGATCGGCGCGGGCGCTACGTACCGTCCGCAACAAAAGTGTGTGTGAATAAAGACCTCTATAACTGGAACTGCTGAAAATTTAACGGGCTGATAAGAGCTGAATTACCTCCCTTTCTAACAAAGGGCAGAATGCGCGTGCTAGAACGGAGCGGATTCGCGCTGTTTCGCTCATTTTTGCATTTTTCTCAAAATCTGTACCCATAATATTAATTATCAAATAGCTATATTATTATGCATAATGTATTGAATAATTTGTAAAAGTTTTCGCATCATAGATTAATGGGTACTTAAGAAAAACGGTTTAAAAGCAAAAAGTAGGGGTAACTTTGGATTTTTTTATGCCGTACAAAATATATTTGTCGTGTATACTTCCGGGTCATGAGTACGGTTCTTGTAATGACGAGCAATTATTTGAATAGTGACTGACTTCTGAGTGGTGTGACTGGGAGTGCGCGCCCCCACAGCGCGCCCCTCCCCTGCTTCCATTTTTGAATCAGTCTACGTGCGGCAGCCGAGCAAGGCACTTGGGTCCTGACTGCGGTGCTTGTGCTGGACATTAAATCATAGTCCGGGGGTCTAATATGAGCCATCAGGAGAAATACGCAAGTCTGACTACAGTGAGACGCGATGTGGCTAAGATAATGAGTGATTGTAATCGAAGAGTAAGCCTTTACAGCTATCTAGGACTATCGCCAATGTCTAATCACGACATATTTAATCGTGTTTCGGAGTCGGCCATATTCTTGGAAAGATGCTTAATTATCACATTTTTTTTTTCACGGCCATATATTCATCACTTTTCTTTAAAAACCTGCTCAAGTGAAGCGTATTCAGCTCTTATCAGCCCCTAAACAACTTATTTTTAGGAACATAGTTCACATCCCACAAGTATGTTTTGACTGCCCCAATTGTATCACGTGGTGACGGTGGATTATATTTTTGTCTCTTTCAAGCTATTTTCCTAGGAAATTTTTTGTTGCTAATTTTCATAGTCTGAATTCTCAATTTATGATTGTTAAGGTATTTTTGTTATGTGTATAACAAAAATAAATATTAAACGACAGAATCTAAAAAACCTTTTTTGACTTTTTCTCTACAAACATTTGCGTTCTGGATTTATAAATAGCATATTGTTTTTTGTTTCAGGTAAGTCTACTCTCGTGTCTTCAGTATACAACAAATTTTATCTACACAACAATGTTTGTAAAGTTTTACTTCGGAGTCCTGTTAGGAAAACTACAAACAAAGCGATGCATATGCAATCCCGCATTCGGACAATTTTTATGTTTTATTTTTCTTCGTAAAAGTTTTGTCGCTGTCTGTACACTTGCAATAGTATCGACTTGATACTCCCACGCGTCCGCCGCAACACTTGCCTTTACAAAGTAAGTCGTCTTCGATTATGTTGAATGAATGTATCTTTATTTTGATCAATTTAATATCGCTTTCAGTTATAACTCTCTTGTTATAACGATGTCGATTAACGATTAGTACCTAGGCTCTGGGTGTCTACTCTCAAGCAATTCGTAAATGGCTAGATACCAGATAAATACTACGAGCTTTTTTGATTTCCCGCGGTTGTCTCACCCATAGATGCAAGTGTCATAGACAAGCTGTCAAATCTGAATGACGTCATTGTCTTCATAGACCAGCAAGGCCCTTTGGTGCAACACTGTGTATTTTAGCAAGACACATAATATAAATGTTTTGCATAAGTCCGATATATCGAAACGATACTAGTCGAAACATGCAAATGCAAAACTTCGTCCCTTGACAATAGAGTAGAATATTGGTTGGATGCAGTTTGAAAATTCATCCAACCAATATTCTACTCTATTGTCAAGGGACGAAGTTTTGCATTTGCATGTTTCGAGTAGTATCGTTTCGATATATCGGACTTTAAGAGTAGACACCCTGCTCGCTAAAACGGAAAAAACGAATTGTCCCCTACATCAGACCTTTCATCACCCATCGATTTTTCATCTCCGAAAACCCCCGTATACTAAATTACATCGAAATCGTTATTGCCTTTCTCGCGAAATCGATTACAAATATTGCTCGTTTAATAGTAGTACTTAAAGGATAAATATTTTAAATAAACAAAAAAAAATTAGAAGTATTTGAGGTCAAAGAAAGCTAGCGGATCTGATGTAAAATTTTTAGATATTTCTTTTGATGTAACTTTTCACTGTCTAACCGTAATCTTTGGCTAAACACTGTCAAATAGTTAATAGCAAAAGTAAATGTTTCTTATCCTCATATTTTTACACATAAAATAATGATAATGTCATCTAAATATAAAATCTTAAGAAAAATCGCGTTAGCGTTTTGTGTGAATGCAGTGATATTGTTGGTTTATTTTGTTTTCTCCCTCTCTCTCTTGTTACTTTACCAAAGTTCTTCTTACTTGTTAGATCTGTATTTACAATGAAATGTTGACATGATTTCAAAACATTGTCCGCCCAGACGCTTTGAGCATTTGATCTCTTCTATGAAGCCATTTTGTACGTTTCATATCGGCCTTAACTGATTCTCGGTATATGCTGAAATGTCACTCTCCAACTTTGTTGTCTTTTAAGTGGCTTTTGCAATGTTGTTTGATACATATAACTGATTTGATGTTACTAGATGACGCGGTTTATAAACAAAAATCAATGTCTGGTCTTTGTAGGTTATTTTGTGTCAATGTGTAACGTTTATGACTTATCAGAACATCGGTTCTTACTTACCTGATCACGGAACGATGCTGGAAGTTCAGTGTGTTTTTATGGATTGTATTCTGATTTGCATTCATTCTGGCTTTAAATTCCATAAATACCCTGTCCCAGAAATACCTGATTAATTCAAAGATACAGCTAATTCACCGAAAGTACTAGTTTTTGTTAGCAATTCTTGGTTCAATATTACCATTGTGGGTGTGCGATCTATACTGTAGTACTTTCGGTGCATTAGCTGTATCTTTGTTTTAATCAGCGAAAAATTTAACTAAAAATAGCAGTATACATTCGTTTTTCAACAGCATTTTATGTTCCATATAAGAATGCAACATACATACATACATAACATCATGCCTCTTTCCCGTCGGGGTAGGCAGAGACCACAGTCCTCCACCTGCTACGATCTTGACATACTTCCCTTGCTTCCTGTACTTTGATCAATCCTTTCATACATGCTCGTCGGTTTAGGGTACTTTTAACCTGGCTTTATTCAGAACGTCCTGAATTTGGTCCTGATACGTTCGCCTAGGCCTTCCCCTTCCAACGGTTCCATTCACTCTCGCCTGGTAGATCTCTTTCGTCAATCTTCGTTCATTCATCCTCTCTACATGACCAAACCATCTCAGCATCCCTTTCTCGATTTTGGTCACTACGTCTTCTTTTACGCCACATCGTTCTCTTATCACACTATTTCTAATCCTGTCACTCAATGCAAGTCATTTGAATTTAGTATGTAAAAGGAATCAACTAATAGTAATAAGAAATTAATTGTATCACTCAATCAACCATTTCACCTCTACTCATATTTATTCTTTACTTCATCCCTGACAATTAAAGAGGTACAAAGTGAGATATTCTTTAATAGTTGCTTCGTCTCTTGACATTCGGATCGTATTCTCAGTTATTAATGGTGGTGGAATGGAATCTGAAGTCGTTTAGTGCGGGATCTGTCCTCGGTTCTGTGGGTTTACTGATCAATCGCTTGACGATTTAAATACTGTCCACGGTGTGGCACTTCTTAAATACAGGATCAGAAATTAGTATAGTTTTAATGGTGACGACTGCTCTCTCAGGCGTTATTGGTATGGTAACTATACAATAACATCTTTGTATTGTCAACGACCGGTCAAGCTTAACACTAGTAGTGCGACTCTAGCCCGTACGTCTATTGAAATAAGAATGGTACAAAGTCCATTTTGTCAAGCTTGATGTGCTCTTGACTGTACTTCGTCCGCATGTATAAAAAATATATAACATATATGGAGATCTTTAGGAGAGGCCTAAGTCCAGCAGTGTACGTTTTTCGCCTCATATGATATAACCAGTGTTTAAGTCAAACTATTAGCTATCAAACAAAAAAGTTTCATTAAAATCGATTCACTAGTTTTTACTCGAACAAATAATCAGACAAAACTTCACAAAACTGTGATTTGGATTCAGGGGCATCAAAATAGCAGCACGTGATAATTTTTTTATAAATATCTCCAATGCACAGATTAAATCAATTTACAATCCTATACTATTAAACGAGCAATATTTGTGTATATATATATACTAGCTGTTGCCCGCGGCTTCGCTCGCGTGGATTTCGTATTTATGTTGTTACCGGTTTTCCGAAGCAATGAGATATTTTCCCGTCATTTCGGGGTAATTTCAAACTGAGGAAAAACAGGACTAACCCTGCGCAAATCAATGAGTATAATTCAAGATCCAGCTGAATTTTATATAATATACAGACGTTACTCATAAATTACTCAGAACAGAGGAACTTAGCAGCAGTATCCTAACAAATGTAAAGAGAGAGATGAGAGACACCTTTATGAATATTTCAAAACAGAGCCAATTCGCAGAAGTAATTGAGAAAAACTAAAACCCTCTCCCTCTCCCCCCTTCCTCTCCCCCTCCCCCTGTCTCTCCCCCTCCCCCTCCCTCTCCCCCTGCCCCTCCCTCTCCCCCTCCCTCTCCCTTTTCATCACCCCCTCCCCCTCCCTCACTCACTCCCTCTCCCCCTTCCCCTCCTTCTCCCTCTACCTCTACCTGTACCTGTACCCCTCTACGTCTCTACCTCTCTACATCTCTACCTCTCTACCTCTCTACCCCTCTACCTCTCTACCTCTCTACCTCTCTACCTCTCTACCCCTCTACCCCTCTACCCCTCTACCCCTCTACCTCTCTACCTCTCTACCTCGCTACCTCTCTACCTCGCTACCTCGCTACCTCGCTACCTCTCTACCTCTCTACCTCTACCTGTCCCTATCCCTACCCCTTACGCCAATTTAACCGCTATCCCTAACATAGAAATGACACCCATAATCCATTAATCTCTTGTTGTTAAATAAATAAATTATCATTATCATTATCATATTTATTTTTAGACATTTCAAACCTATCGCACCCCAACCCCATCCCCAGGGGACGATGGTATTTCACGTCCACCACGTTGGATTTCAAAGTTGTTGTAGCTTTCGTAATCAGCGACCCGATAAACCAACAAACGCCACCCATATTGATTTTTAGACATTTCAAACCTATCGCACCCCAACTCCATCCCCAGGGGGATGATGGTATTTCACGTCCACCACGTTGGATTTCAAAATTGTTGTAGCTTTCGCAATCAGCGACCCGATAAACCATACAAACGACACCCATATTGAGTTTTAGACATTTCAAACCTATCGCACCCCAACTTCATCCCCAGGGGGATGATGGTATTTCACGTCCACCACGTTTGATTTCAAAATTGTTGTAGTTTTCGTAATCAGCGACCCGATAAACCATACAAACGATACCCATATTGGTTTTTAGACTTTTTCACCCCATTTCCCATTTTTAGGGGTTGAATTTGGGGTGGAATTTCAATAACAGTGATGAACGTTGCATAGAATTACATCATTAATGCCTAAATAATAAATTATGTGGATTTTACTTTAAGAATAAAGAATTTTCAACTTCATCCCCCTTTTCACCCTTAAGGGTGTCGAATTTTAAAAAACCCCGAGACACGTCATTATTAATTTTTAGTCGTCAGCCTAAATACAAATTTTGAAGATCCTAACTTCAAAACTGACGGACTTTCATACAAACTTTCATCCCCTATTTTACCCCTTTAGGGGTGGAATTTTGTAAAACCCTTTCTTAGTGCACCCCTAAGCCTCATAAGGAACCTACATGCCAAATTTGGAATCTCTAGACGCAGTGGTTTGGGCTGTGCGTTGATATGTCAGTCAGTCAGTCAGTCAGTTAGTCAGTCAGTCAGTCACCTTCTTCTTTTATATATATAGATATGTTTGTAATCGGTTTCTCGAAAACGGCTCTAACGATTTCGACGAAATTTAGTATACAGGCGCTTTTGGGGGCAATAAATCGATCTAGCTACGTCTCATGTTTTTTAATGTTTCTTAGTGCGTTCAAGAAACTTACAGCGCCATCTGTTGTTGAGTAACGTAGCTTGAGGCGGCTATTATAGAGCAAAGCTCGATCGCCCAGGTACTTTTATAATAATACGGATTAGCTTTCATCCCTTTCTTCGTCCACAGTTTCCCATGATGATCTTGTTTCCGGCTTTTTGTGTGCTGTTTTGTATTTTTGAGTAAATCTTGCCGATTAGTTTCCGATAGTGCGCCCTTCACCTACCAAAGATAATCGCATTTAAATGACTGGTCTATGTGATTAGTTTAGAATTTTTAGAAGCTTATATGGGACCAATAATCTTAGTAACATTGATTTATATTGTAAGATGAGAGGTCACTTGGTATTCTGAAAACTGTCACAACAGGATGGGCTATCGAAGAAACAGCGGACTGTGACTAGATAACTTGCCGAAAGATATCCTCTTACAAAACCTAAACAATAAAGGCGCGAATGATGATATCTATGTCGCAGGCAAATCGTATAATTCGCCGTTCACAATCGGCGGGCAAACTGTAAACGGTCGGCAAATTGTAAAACGGCGCCGGCAGATTGTAAACGGTTTTAGACCACTGGTGCCTTTCAGGTTCGTTAGACAATTACCTTTCGACCACAACGCACGAGCCGAACGAGTGCAGCAGCCGGCGATTGCCAGAAATGAATTACGCGCCGTTTTGTGAAATGCCGCGGCATTATGTAAAATGACGAATTAATTTTTTTTCGGCATTTTGTAGAATGCCAAGGCATGATGTAAAACGACGAATTATATAATTTGCCTGCGACGCCTACACAAGATTGTTTCTAACTGTGGTACTTGAAGTATGTTATGGTTACGACGTATTTTCCTGGAATCTAGATACGGTGTCTTCATTAATTTGCTATGGTTGGACATTATGGTTTCCTAGAAAAAAAAATCTAGTTATTTCGTGCAGTTATTATTTTGAGATGAATCTCTAAATTGTTGCGATTAGGATCCTCTATGTATTTGACAATTTAACGGTCAGTGACAGTCGCGTCCTATGTCGTCTCAGTTTAGTTTAGACGTGGCTGTATTTCTTAGTGATTAATTAAGTTCGGAAGTATTTTACTTTAGCACTTTATCTGTCGTGGACAACTATGTGTTCTGAATGGCCATTTAGAGTTTCCAAAAAAAACCGTTATTAATCTTTCCAACCTAGTCCAATGTGCTTCTCTTTACTTAACGTCAAAACCGAAAATAACGTTTCTAATAATTTGTATGAAATTCGCGACTTATAACGTCACAATTTTTTGGCTTCCTTGATGAACTTCTCAAACATAAGTTTAAAACTAACACTTAAATTAAAATGGCCAGTTACTCTATAGTTTTAAATTGTTCTTTTTAGATGGAACCCGATTTTATTTCATTCCTGACCTAGAAAACATCCGTTTGTATCGGCCAAAGTAAAAAATTTCTTCCGTTTTTAGCTTTCAAAACTATATCCCATCATTTACAGGTTAGGGCCAATGTGAATATGTTTGCTGGCGCGTGTTTTAGTTTTCATAAGAAAACCCATAATTCACAGGTGTAACCACATTATAATCGTGCTAATTAAAGTGGGTAGACTGTTTCATTAAAAGATCATTGACCCAGACGTCTCGGAATCTAGCGGCGAAGTATTTCGAACGACGTATGCCGACGGATGCCCGGAGCCCGTAGGCTTCCTCACACTAAATCCATGTACGAAGATCTATGAGGTATTGTTTGAGTTCTAGATGTGGCTTGTAATAGTCGCCCCTTTATAATACCAGATTCCGTGTGCTGTGTGGTGCCGGATAAAGAAAAGTACCACCCCATTTCTTCCCGTGGGTGTCGTAAAAGGCGACGTAGGAGATATTGGACCAGAGGATCCTTGAGCCAATACATTCGGCTACAGATGAATGACAGCACAACCATACAAGCAGAGCCAGAAATACGCTACAAACCAAAGAAAAACAAAGACCCTCTCATGGTCATATTGGTCATAGTCTTCGTCAATGACGTGCGGCAAAAATACCACTACACTGCAGTCACCAAAAAACGCGGTTCATTGTGCCTGCTGCAACGCAAACATGCGACTAACATTCTTTAAAAATCGATCACTGTGCACGTCCTAGTTATGTGTATAGTGCGCAGTGTTCCTAGTTCAAAAGGGTAATGACTCGATAGAAAAATGGTATCCACGTGTAAGTGACTCACTTGTGCAAGTGAAATGCCTAGCGCCGCGTGTTATAAAAACATGATCGATGTTTTATACTCATTTAGAAAATATCCATTTTAATATTTTGTACACAAAAAGAAAAGAATTTACGCCTAAGATAAGCAAGGTTCAAGTCAGCTCACACTGTGAGCAGGGCATTGCAGTGAAGAAAAATTTCTGATGCCGCTAAAAATAACTGACTCATTTCAGATTGAAACGTCAAAATTTTACACTGCACGAAATCATACCTTAACACAGCTACAGTAACAGTTAAGATTTCGATAAATTTATTCAATGTAGATTCTTTGCAGTATTTTATTGAACAATCTAACATTCAGAATCTACTACCATTTCGGAAGCGTGCTATGGCAGCGTACAAGAAACGGTATAGAACCACTGCACTGCAGCACGGCCAACTTTAAGAGTCTTTGTTCAATAGGTTCTTTATTCAGTGGCATCAAAAATTTTTTTTATTTAGAAGCTGCTATTTTGATAGAATGTGATACCACTTCCATTATTATTGTTTTCTTTGTATATCTGTGTTTTAAACATAAATAACCCGAGTTTTCATACGAGTTTGAACTTCGCACAAAGTTTCACGAGAATACGTTTTATTTTGTCCATTGTATTGTCCGCGTCGTGGTGGCTAAGAGTAATACCGTGGTAATACCGCCCATGACATATGGCACCGAGACGTGGCCGCTCACGATGGGCCTTATCAGAAAGCTCAAAGTCACCCAAAGGGCTATGGAAAGGGCTATGCTCGGAGTCTCTCTGCGCGATCGAATCAGAAATGAGGAGATCCGCAGAAGAACTAAAGTAACTGACATAGCCCTGAGAATTGCTAAACTGAAGTGGCAGTGGGCAGGGCACATCGCAAGAAGAACTGATGTCCGATGGGGCGTGAGGGTTATAGAGTGGCGACCACGTACCGGAAGACGAAGCGTTGGCAGGCCCCCCACAAGGTGGACCGACGATCTGGTCAAGGTCGTGGGAAGCCGCTGGATGCGAGCAGCGCAGGACCGGTCGTCATGGAGTTCCTTAGGGGAGGCCTATGTCCAGCAGTGGACGTCTTGCGGCTGATATGATGATGATGATGATGAATGCCGCTCATCTCTTCTCGTGGATGTCGTAAAAGGCGTCTACGGGATCTTGAATCGGAGAACGGACAGCAAGACGTTCTGTGTATCGTACGCATGGCAGCAAGCACGAAGAAACAAAGTCAGTATAAGCTGAACAAGCTGTACGCTACAAACTCATGAAACCAGAGACATTCTCATAGTGTTTCCACCGAAGTGCGGCCGTGTGTACCACACCACCAAACTGCTGTTACCAACCACAGTTGTCCAATATGCCAGCCGCAACGCTGGGGGCCTTTGCCCAGCAGCTGTCTGGTAGGCTGAAAAAAAGAGAGGATAAATTCATTTACCGAATAGTTACTATACTTAGTTCATACTTTCATACCGGATAGTTGTCGTTTTCTTTTTTCTCTAGCCGTGAGTGTCCAACTGCAGGGCAAAGGCCTTTCTTCTTCGTCACAGTCGTGTCGTGAGCCATGAATTCTAATAAGACATTAAAGCGCGTTCCTCACTTTGAGATCTAAGATGGTATGTCTCATGTGCGGGTAATTTTACTGGCTCCCTTGCCCTTCAAACCGAAACACGGCAGTGCAAACACTGCTGCTTCACGTCAGAAAAAAGCAAGGGGGTTCTATTTCCCCAGATGGACTTTCCACAAAAGCCCTATCACCTTTAACTGCCTAAACTAAGCCAATGTGATAACCCCTTCATCAATATTCATTTATTACAACTCACCCCACACTTGCATTCTAAAAAGTTGTTCTCAAAAACGCTTTGCTTTCTACATTTAAATATGAATGCGGCCATCCACCTCCAATACAACTGGGATACCGATCTCTGCCGCCCCGTAACCGAATTGGGTCCGGTACGGTAACCGGTCCTGGACCTAACCGATGGCGCGCCGCGATAGCAGGCGAGGCGCTTGCGCATGTATAATAATTGGGCACCACAGGACTTCACACCATCCTCACTCGACCTGTTTTACTCCCTATTGTGGGGTAATATTTTAGTATTCATGATTTGTCTGATTCGAATTTTACTGTTGGAAGTTCTGAGTAAATTTTTCTTTCGTATTTAAATTCTTTACATATTAACATTATTGTAGGATTCGGTAGTTATTATACACTAGCTGGTGCCCGCGACTTCGTCTGCGCAGGATAAATTGTAGGCTATGTGTTATTCTGATGAATAAACTATATTATTGTAAAGTGTCATTAAAATTCATTCTGTAGTTTTTACGTGAAAGAGTAACAAATATACCATACTCACAAACTTTCGCGTTTATAATATTAGTAGGATTGTTAGGTCCACCACTATTGTTAGCCCCGAACGCAACTAGATGGAGTCACTGCTGCAAATATAAGGTTTTATTTTTTAATGCCAACTATATATGTGCAAAAAGTTGATTCGCGTAAATTTCATCGTGCAACTTCAACGCCTAACAACAATTACGATAAGAAAAATATCTCCATATGTCCACTAAAGTCAATTACTCTCGTCAGTCCGTGCTTACATGAGTACGATCACTCACACATGCACACAAAGCACAACCGTACAGTTTTGACCGCACGCCCACAATCGTAATATTGAACCAAAATTGCTAACAAAAATAGTACTTTCAGTACATTAACTGTATTTTTGTATTAATTAGCGAAAAATTTAACTAAAATAGCAGTATTCGTTCGTTTTTCAACAGAATTTTATGTCCCGCGTAAGAATGCAAGTCATTTGAATTTTTGTATGGAAAACGGATCACCTTAAGTCTTGTGTCTAATTATGCCCTGCTCTCTATCTCTGGTCCGGGCCGCCACGCAATAGCAAACTCTTGTATTGTAAGTCATCATCATCATAATATTCCATGAAACGTCCACTGCAGGACGGGGAGCTCCCTCCAGAACTCCAGCAAAAACGCGTGGTAATTTGGAGGGTTTACCATGGTTATTTACCATGGTCGGCTTGTAAGCGTTGCGGCTGGCGACCGCTGTTGAAGGTGACCGCAGTATGTAAACGGTAGTGTTTTATATCCTCTTTGGCAGTATGTATGATGGTACGATAGAGATACTGCTGCTGCCCATCCTTAGTCGCCTCTTACGACACCCACGGGTAGAGATGGGTTGGTACTATTCTTTGCCGGCCGAACGGACGCCATTCGATTGTAACTAGTGCTACGTTCTAAATAAATAAATTCTATTACCGACGATTGAGGTCTACTTTATTAAAGACTAACTGCTCCTGCCAATCCTGCCATCATTGGGACAACGTTACACCACAGAATAAAGCAATAGTACTATCATACAGAACGGACACTCTCCCCCCCTCCCTTGCAATCTACCCCGCACCCTCGCGCGCACCCCCACGCGAGATTCTCGTGATCCATTTGAGGGTCTTTTGCTCAGAGTAAAAAACTATAGAGTCCGCCATATGCATATTCTGTATGAGCTAGTGAAGCGTGAAGCGTCTCACTGTCGCCCATGCTAGTCGGTCAAAAACTCAGTCAAGTTTTACAAAAATCAAGATATCTTTAAAAATCTTATGTTTTAGTATAAACTTTGTGAGCGAAAGTGAAAATATATCGTTTTTTACTTGTGAATTGATTATCAATATTAAGAACGGAAGCGTACGTAATCCGTAATAGCCATTTTATGCGTGATTTTTAACACCGTTTTTTTCCTGAATGGTAAGTGTTTTCACCAGAAAAACTGTGGTAGTAGCATTTATTAGTCCCATGTCACATATTTCTCAGAAAGAAAGATAAAAATTTTACGTTTTTAGGATTTGAAAAAAATTCCATACATTTTAGTATGGAGGTCCCTCGCAAGAAAGTGCTACGCTTATGGCTCCCTCCTTAACAGCAAGAGCTGCTACTAAAACCTCCTTGGTCTTTTGTACTGAATATGCAGGCATACGCGACCTTCCAATTTCAAATTCGCGCTCGATGTATGTAGTGTCCGGGGCAAGGAGCACTTTCTTGCGAGGGACCTCCATACTAAAATGTATGGATTTTTTTCAAATCCTAAAAACGTAAAATTTTTATCTTTCTCTCTGAGAAATATATGACATGGGACTAATCAATGCTACTACCACAGTTTTTCTGATGAAAACACTACCATTCAGGAAAAAAACGGTGTTAAAAATCACGCATAAAATGGCTATTACGGATTATTTACGCTTCCGTTCTAAGTATTAATGATAAATTCACAAGTAAAAGACTATATATTTTCACTTTCATAAACGAAGTTTATACTAAAACATTAGATTTTTAAAGATATCTTGATTTTTGTAAAAATTAACTGAGTTTTTTGACTGACTAGCATGGGCGACAGTGCGACGCTTTACACTTCACTAGCTCATACAGAATATGTATATGGCGGACTCTATAGTTTTTTACTATGAGGTCCGGGGTGTGGTTATACACATCAACCGCTCCAGGTTCACTTGTTATTAATCTAGCCAAAGACCCAAGGGCCCGACACCATACCGAGGATGTCAGACATGTCGTCTTGAACACACGCCCGTCGTCGGTGGTAATACTTTGACCTTTATCGGGTCTCTGGTTTTGAGCGTTCGTAGCGTTGCGCTAGTTCAGCTTGTACTGGTTTTGTTTCCACTTTCTTCTGCCGTGCGTACAAGATTAGAATGGCCCTCAAACAGCTTAAAAACAATTATAGGCACCCGGGACAATAGACTTCGCTGGATGCGAGCAGCCGGGACCTGTCGTAGTGGAGATTTTTATGGGAGGCCTATGTCCAGCAGTGGAGTGGTCTTCGTCTGTTATGTTGTGCAAGCACTGTTAAGACGTTGACAAGCCTTACAAACACTGTTGGCTTCAGACATGGCTTAGAGCCTGTCCAGATAGCGCGTTTTACGCGCGTTCCTATACCAGCCATTTACGCGCAAGTGAGGAAACGTGCGGCATCATCTGGCTGGAACATATTATATAACTCTAGTATCTCGAGAACGCGCGAGTGTTTACGCGCGAGTCGATTCGCGCGTAAAACGGCCCATCTGGACAGGCTCTTAGGGTTAGTATGAGCTGTTACGTAACGTCTAGTAAAACATACATATTACTCGTCATCTCGGGAGTGCGGGAAAAATGTATAGTCTCTAGAAAAACATGACTCCTTAATCTGTGGTCGTTAGCTTATTAGAAAAAAACAACCACTGCATTTAAAATTTCAGACTTTATCGTTATCTTGAAAATTATTTGTTTCGATTATATCTGCAAGTAGCTATAGGTAATGATTTCTTAAATTACAGATTTTTTAAACTTTGCCGTCCGATTAAATGTGTCGGTAGGTGGTAATAAAGCTCATCATCATCAGCCGAAAGACGTCCACTGCTGGACATAGGGCCTCCTCTAAAGATCTCCATGACGAACATACACTGAGCCGCTCGCATCCAGCGGCAAAAAAGCTCAAACCTCTAACGTTTTCTTTAGTTTTTCATTTGTTGCGCCACTGTTTTAGCACGAGCTGAGTATGTGCACATCAATTACTCACTTCCTTCTCGTGATTAAGCTAAATACTTTAAAAGTTATGCAGCTTGTTTTTCTTCCACGCTCAATGGCATTTGATTTCTTGCGTTTCGACTCGCTACCTCGGTTTCTACTCTTCATTATTTTTATAAAACAAGGGTTTTCCTAGTAAGGGCATACGTGTATCACTTACTCATAACTTGTTTGATCGATGTGCATCAACTCGTATAGAATGATTGATAGATATGATTGTCGCAGCGATATGATAAAATCAGGGTTTTGGTAAAAAACCGGATTTTATCAAAAACCCGAGGTCTAAATCAAACAAAAACCTGAACTCTTTTAAGTTAGGATAGATTATATTTGGTTAGGATAGGTTTCTTTATGTTAGGTACTCGTAAGGTCAAGTTTAAACAGATAAATAAAATAATTTATTTTAATTCTTAAAGTCTACCGCAACATAGTTATTTGAAGCACTCCTGATAAGTAAGAGACTGAAGGACCTTTGGACGTTGGACTTTTAATAGGAGGCTCCGCTCTTTCTAAAAAAGTTTAGTTATGTTAGAAATGATACAGAATTGATAATTTTGTCTTGTTCTAATTTTTGATCAAAAAGCTGTTTGTATTTTCCTGCATGCAAAGGTTGTCTGGAAGAGATCGCTTCTAGCGATATGACCGCCTTTGTCACCCTAGATTTAAGAGTCTCCTTTTATTGTTAATGTGTTTTGTGTGTGACAATAAAGTATTTATCTATCTATAAAATAAATAAATAAATAAAAATTGTGTTTATTTTCTCCCAAAAACTTAATTTACAACTTTTGTAGGCGCA
Organism: Athrips mouffetella; assembly: GCA_947532105.1. NCBI lineage: Eukaryota > Metazoa > Arthropoda > Insecta > Lepidoptera > Gelechiidae > Athrips > Athrips mouffetella. The sequence goes on along the minus strand of OX383976.1, from coordinate 1,766,377 downwards.
ATAATCAAATCAAATCAATCATTATAACATTAATAAAACCTCTATTTGGGAGACAGGAGCCTAAACTAGGTTTGACCTGTGTCATAGGTCTCCTGGATCCCACCCTCGGGAAACAGAAAATACAGTAGATGATATTTTAATAGGAAAATACGAGTATTACAGAAAAACTGGACTTAAAATTTGAGAGCACACTAAAACATTGTCAATTTAGTAAAACATTCATGCAAACATAAAAAATATACAAACATTTAAAATCATGTTTAGTAGATCTGTAAATGTGTATGCGTGTGTGTGTGTGAAAGAGATAGGGTATCTATCTATCTGTTTTCATCATATCTCTGCATCATGACGACAAAATACAAAACACCGAGAAACTGAGGTAGGATTAACCCTATCCAATGCATTTTAAAATACAGTTTTTCCATTTTAATTATATACCATAATTGGAATGGCTACTGTACAACATAGTTACTATTTAACTACGTAGCTTACGGTCTTAAAGCCACGATCACACCTAACTGAATTCAAACACTAATTCGGCATACATTGGTGGGAGGCTTGGTTATGTTAATTGCAATATCCTTACTTCAACGAGCAATGTAAGCCGAATTAGTTTCTGAATTAGGGAAGGTGTGATCGTGGCTTTACCCAGGGATATAATTTGTCTGCACGCATGTAATTGCTACTAAGAAGCTGCTTTTGCATTAATACACCCAGTTTCACTCCGTGAGTGACGTAAGAGTTATCTGCACGATTTAAAATTTCATTTGCAGTGCGAAAAACGTTATCATTACAATCGGACACGGAGTGGAAGGAAAGCGTGACTGTAAAACGGGGTTTACTTTTAAAATACTCGTTTACAGAAGTAGCAATTTGGTTCCCACATGACCCCGTTGCGCAGGCCGTGAGATAATCGCGAACGGTAGTGTCCGAGCACGTACTAGCTCCTTATTAGGAAAACGAGATTTTTTCTGACTGATTCTCGACGTGGATTGAGCGCGCGCGCATGCATTATGGCGACCAAAGCTACTGACTATTAAACTACGTTATTAGTTTTTTTTCGCTGTCTACTTTGTTTCTGTCTGGCCTGTGTTGGCCATCCCTTTAATGTCTTCAGGACGAATATGAATTTTTAATTTTAAATAATTTTCTACCACATTATTTTGTATGGCAGAAGCGCTCGTGGCCGAGTGGTAGTTGCTCTTTGGCCGTGTTTAGAACTAGAATGGGTAGCAGCTGGTGGTAAAAGAACTAGAGCTTTTCCGTGCTCCGGAGAGCACGTTAAGCCGTTGGTCCCGGCTACTGTCAATGATAGTAGTCGTTAAGCCAAGTCAGAGGTCATTTGGCGGCTTGAAAACTCTGACAGCCAGGTTGGCCACTAACCTGGCGAAGCCTAATCTAGGATTGGGTCTGGTTGTCCCTCTGGGTTGCGGAAGTCAGATGGCAGTCGCTCTGTGTACCAGTCATAACATCCCTTGAAATGTCCGCTACAGGACAAGGAGCTCCCTCCAGAATTCTAGCTTTTGCTGGAAAAATGTGGAGGGGAAGTACCATAGTCACCTCGCTTGTCAGCGTTACGGCTGGCACCATGCACAGAAAAAAAAGATATCTTGAACCAAATAATATTATTTAAGTTAAAATCTTTTGGGTTTTCGATATAAGGAAACTCGAAAACGTCTTAGATTGAGAAATAAAAGGTTTTGTCGTATAGTTCTCCGACCAAGAACAAAATTTCTTATATCAATTTTCAACTGTCATCTTATTGTAAAAACTAAAAGCTATCGCAACAAAAACCAAACTTACTTGAGTGAAGCATCTATCACACCAAGAATGAAACTAATTTAAATAAAAATTTTAAAGCTCTTTTTTCAAAAAGCTCAATGTGTCACCCTAAGAGCGAAACTAATTTTGTTGAAAAATTTAAAGCTCTTCAAAAATAAAAACTAAAATAAAAGGCTCTTTTAAAAAAAAAAGCACTTTTTTATCTCTCGTTTTTTTCTTTTTATTCCTCTTGTTCTTCTGCTCTCTGCCAGCATTTTTAGGGTTCCGATACCAAAATGGTAAAAAAAAGGAACCCTTATGGTGCCGCTCTGTCTGTCTGTCTGTCCGTCTATCTGTCACACCTCTATATCTCAGCAACCACTTACGCTATCGAGCTGAAATTTGGAATAGTTTTAGAATATAGTTGCCCAACTTAATTGCACATGAAAATTTTTTGAAAGAAGTATGATTATTAATGTAAAGGGGGCCAAAATAGGGGGGGCCAAATTTCAAATTGTCGCTACTAGGTCGAGTGGGGTATCATATGAAAGGGCTTTACTTGTACATTTTAAAATATATTTTTGTATTTTTTTAAGTTTCTTAGTTTTCAAGTTATGATGAAAAATGTCAAAAAAAAATACCAAAAATACCCCCCCCCTTATCTCCGAAGTTTGAGTAAGGGAAAATCTGAATTAATTACAGTTGACAGAGGTTTATGTAAACTTTACAGCAAAAATAAAACGATCTTTCTAAGTTGCACAGTTTTTCAGAAATCTGCAAAAAACCTTTACAAACAAATTTAGTTTTGCGGTCCTGAAAATGGACTTTATTGCTTCCAAAAATACTATAGGTATATCGGAACCCTCGGCGCGTGAGTCCGACTCGCACTTGACCGGTTTTTTTGATATTAGACCTTTTTATTTTTCAACTATTCTTCTTTCTACTTTTGTTTCCATTTCTATTATTTATTAATGTTATCATTTTAACTATTATATCATTCTATCATATCAACTATTATAATTTACCAAAAGTCCTGGGGGTGGCTGGATTCGAACCCGCGTCCATCGGTATCGTAGTCCTTCCCTCTGACCATTAGACCACAGGCTTGATTAGCAAAGTAATCGAAATTTTGATACTGTTCCACCTTTGACGCAGTATCTTGTACCCAGCAACAATTATTTGGCTTAATATCGCCTTAACTCTTCATTGCATATCTAACTAGGTCTTGAGCAAAACAACAACCATCTTATACTAAGCAAAATGTTATTTGCCTTAATATAGTCTTAACTCTTCATTGCTTACCTAACAATTTCTTGAGCGAAACAGCAACTATCTTATACCAAGCAACATATTATTTGCATCAATATTGTCCTAAATCTTCATCTAATATTTTTCATAATTCTTAGGCGAAACGATTTATGTTTTCAATCGATTAATATTTTACTTGCTTTAAAATTTTTTCATTGTTGATGCAAAAACTAAATGGTTTTAATTCAAAACATCAATTTCAAACCTAGTAATAGAACTCTTATTCGAAGAAATTCTCTCTTGAATTTTAAGATTTCGGCATTTTTAATACGTTAGAGTGATCATTTTACTCTAAGAGATTTAACTTTATAATCAAGCAATATCAGTTGAGACATATTGCGTTCTTGTTTTAAGAGATCATTTTTTTCTGTGTGGACCGCGGTTTTAGGTGACCGCAATTAGTAAGATGGTATGATACACAGGAGGATGCAGCTGCCCATCCTCCAGTTTATAACCCTTAGTCGCCTCTTACGACACCCACGGGTATATATGGGATGGTACTATTCTTTGCCGCCACCACACGGGACCAGTGTACCAGTACCCCCGTCAAATCGGAAATTCCCTAGGTCGGGTAGCTGACTATGTAAAAACCATTGGCAAAACATGATTTGTATTACAGATAGATGATGGGATACAGCGCAGCGTTCTAAATATACCTTCTGGTCTTGAAATTTTTAAACCGCCGAGCGCAGATTTTGTGATATTTTTTCTCGCAAGCAATTTTCAAAACTTAATAGGGCAATTGAATCGCTGGCCCTCGCCTCACATAAACGTCAAGCGCGAGTGTTGCAGTGAAATATGATAATTTCCCTCGTCATGCGCGCGCGCAACAAAAAGAATGGTCGCTATGGCGCCGGCGGTCCTGTCGCGCCTCTACCTTTTAACGTAGCGAGCTTTTTATTCCGTTCCTATATGGACCATTAAAATGAGCATATTCTTAACTCGCTGTTATGGCCGCTTATTGTTGTGTGACCCTGCAAAACCGCCATAACTCCAACTAGCATTTGAAGTTGGTCATGGGCTCGTGAGCGTAATGCCATAATGCCTTGTTAACGTCAAACTTTAAATAAGGAACAAAAGCGTTTGCGCAATGAATGCGCCGATAAGAACCGTATCTAAAAGCTTTGTCTGGATTTAATCTTGTATCTGATCGAGTTAGAGAACGTAGAAGTTGAGCAACGGTGTCCAATGTCCAACAGCCGATAGGACCAAATCTATGTCGTGCTGTGGTCGTGAAATAAATCAACATCAGTTTCAGTGTATGTCACGATCTAAGTCAGTTAAATGCCTTATCAAATTTTTGTGATCAGCAGTTAGTTATCGTTTAGATATCGCAGGCAAATCGTATAATTCGCCGTAAAATGCGGCTGATTTTAAATGGATTTAGATCACTGGTGCATTTTAGGTTCGTTAGCCGAGGTAATCTAGCGACAATAGGGAATCTGACGACCACAACCCTCAAGCCGAGCGAGCGGAGCGAGTGTGCTGCGGCAGCTTCCGGCGAGTGTCAAACGAATTACGCGCCGTTTTGTAAAATGCCAAGGCTTTATGTAAAACGGAGAATTATAAAATTTTCCTGCGTCATCGACATCGTCAGGCTATAGAGGCTAGTACAAGTAACCATACTCATAACGAGCATATTTAAAGAGCAGAAGATCTCAGGAGCAGTAAGGTACTGGAAGCACAAAAGATCCCATGGGGTCAAATTGCTCTGACGTCCACTAAATAGGAACTCTACCCCATGTATTACCGGTTAGCTGTTAGATAACTCAATTTTTGAGTTAAGCTCGCCATTGTATAATTTTTTGCAATAACTGCACTATACAGGGTGTTAATTTCATTGCGTGCCATAGCTCGGGGGCGGGTTCAGTATAAGTAACTGAACAACTTTTGCCAAGGAATATAGGTCGAAATACGAAAAACCAAATTTGATCTTCCATTCAAAATGCGCTATCAGCTGATGCAGTTTCTATGTGAGGTCAAATATTGATTTTCGTATTTCGACCTATTTTCCTTGGGAAAAGTTGTTCAGATACTGATCTTGCCCCTGAGCTATGGCACGCAATCAAATTAACACCTTGTATAAATTGTGTGTACATTCAAGAATAAATAAGATAACTAACCATGACGTCTGATAATATACGCGGATCGAAGCAAACGTTTTTTGTCCATAGCAGCATATAAAATGTCTTACATACCACGGCCAGACATAAAGAAGCCTCATATCGTCTTTTGATCGGATTTATTTATCTCAGCATTTATTCACTTTTTAGGCAGGTACTGCAATTCTCACCATCATAGTACAGATTAAAAGACCATTACCTACGCACCAATACTAGCTACAAAGTGTTGTCCAATTAAAGCATAGCACACAATTTGAACAATGCCAATAAAGCCTAACAAGGCGACCCGGAAGCTATAGACACTTCCATGGCGACATACGGCACTCGGGCTCTTATGAATTATCCAAAGACCTCACCGACTGTGTGGCGCCTGTTTACACAATGCACGAGTTTTTGCAATTGACAAGATTACGTTAATTGTCTGGCTAATGAGATTAAAGCCTTGATTTTGACGATAAAGAAAGCAAATTGTAAGAATCGGCGAATTAAATTAATAAACAATGTCTCAGATCGTTGATTGATCAGTTTGTTTATGGAAAATGGAAGTTTGTACGAGTATCATCCTTTAATTTAGGAACAGACTCACTCTGTTTGCATTTTTTTTATACCAAAGTGGCTAAACGAGCAGGTGGGCCTCCTGATGGTAAGTAGTCACCACCGCCTTGACACCCATTGTCTTATTAGTGAAATAATTTGACACTAACAAGACAGCAAAGTGCGTTACCCACCTTGAGAACTAAGATGGCATGTCCATGTGCCGGTTATTTCACTGGCTCCCTTACCCTTCAAACCGAAACACAGCAGTGCAAACACTGCTGCTTTACGACAGAAAAAGGTAAGGGGGTGGTACTTCCCCAGACTGACTTTGCACAAAAGCCCTAACAACAATAAATGCATTATATAAATGACCTTACTCGGAAACACATAGTAACATCATTCGCCTACCCTTATCCGAATTTATCCATTTCTGTCCATCGACCGTTAAGGCGTTATCATTTCATAATATTCACTTCTTTCTTACATAAGCCTATCATCTTTAAGACAGTCTATCTATCTATTCTGGCCTATTTCGCGCTCTCTTTCCATCCAAACTTATAAACGAACACGTTATAAGAATCTGAATAATCTGATTGAAGACCAGCGTCCGGTGGCACTGGCAGATAACCTGCAGATTCCATTTTCAGTCGGGTCATTTAATAATTTTAGTATTGGAATTAAACATCTAAATTTTGATTTCTTTATGCATTTTTTTTGCAGCATACATATTTTTTTGTGTGTGTTTAGATGTGGTCGTTAAAGTTTTCAAGACCTTTAGTTAGACTTTAATAAACACACATCCTGTTATTATTATATTAGTTGTACAGAAAGTCTGCAAACAAACCAAAACATGTAATTTTGCTACAATATAGAGATTTAAATCTACTGCAATCTATACCACCGATTAGAGATAATAATAACGATAGATAGCGGTCATAACATGAACCTGTTTGCAGCCATTGACAAGATACGAGTACTTATAGCAGATTGTGTGCGATAGATAAACGATCCGGTTTCTCTAAATGGAGTTTCAATGGATGCACTGCAATGTACCCTTTAATGTGCAGCCGATTACATTGATTGTAATTACCGTGGGTACAAGAAAAAAGTTAAGGGCTCATACGTAGCGCGTCTTTTTGCAGCAATGCATTTGCGATCAGACGGCAAACAAAACTATATAGCTTGATGTGACATTAGCATTGCTGCAAAAATAGCTTGTCTTTATGAGCTTCACGTCTTTTTGTGATTGCAGTTGCACGTGGATATCTGTCGTGATGATCATACTAGTAGTACAACAGTGTCGTCCTATTAGCAGCTTCCTAAATGCATAAATCCCTCCTACTAAATATGGTCATTGTGACAATAAATCCCTTTAACAATATTATTATATCAGATCTATATAGCAAACTGTGGAGTCTAGACTAAATTGAATCGCGTGAAATTATTACCTGTTCAATATGTTCCGGAATGACTGCGGCGTATAACGAGTGTCCTTTCTCTATTATACCTAGCCGGCTCAGCATGATACCAGTTATCAGTTTATCTAGGCCCATAGATTAAAGAACCAGTGTTGCCAATTTACTCACTTTAATAGTCGTGTTTTCTTGACCGCCAAGCAGTGCAACGCATTTTGAAAGAGAAAAGGGCGTACATTCATGTATAATGCACTATCAAGACTACGTCCTAGCCTAACGCTCGAAAATATTAAAAAAGCGTATTATGGTTATTTTAATTCCATAATGAAATATGGCATTGACCTATGGGGAACAGCTGCCGAACGTGACAGAGTTTTTAAATTACAAAAACGCGCCGTGCGAATTATTGCAGGAAAGCCCTATGCCTATCCAGCACAGGAACTATTCAAGGAATTAAAAATACTAACGCTGCCTTGTTTGTACGTTTTACAAATAAGTAAACTTGTGAGACAAAACTTGTGCAGTTTTCCTACGCGAGGTGATCAACACAGCCTAAATTGTCATAAACTTAGCGTGCCCTGCCGGTACCGCGCTAAGTCACGCAAACTAGTGGACTTTGTTGGTCCACAAATCTAGAGATTCTCCTAGTTACAGCATATTTATGAACTTTTGTAGTGTAGAAAAGTTCTTAGGAGATAAGAATAATAAACAGCTTGGTTAAAGCATATAAAACGTTGTTTTATTATAGATTTTGAAAGTACATTATCAAAGCAAATACTAAAAGATATTGACAAAAACACAGAGAGAGTAACTATAGAAACAAACCACAGATTGCGATACGCGATACCAAAGAGATGATATCCATACAGTGTCTCTTCACACCCTCGGAACTTTTAGAATTTTAAAATTTTCTTTAATCCAATCTGTCCGCTTAAAACTTCCAATCTTGGACCAAAGAGCGGCTTGGTAAGCATATCAGCCAGCTGTCGCACAGACGGTACTTGCTTAACTTCCAGTTCACCATTGGTAACACATTCACGCACAAAAAGATGCTTTAGCTTGATATGTTTTGTACGCTTGTGGTATTCGTATTTCGGATTGTGCGAAAGCTTTATAGCAGATTCATTGTCCAAATAAAGAATAGGCTTTTCCAAATCCACTAAACCTTTCAGAAGGCTGTTCAGCCACAATATTTCTTGTGCTGTTTCGCTAGCTGCAATAATTTCTGCTTCAGTGGATGAAATTGATGCAACTGTTTGTCGTTGACTTTTCCAGCTGATTGCAGCTCCTGACAATAGGCATACCATTCCGGTTGTTGATCTGCCAGTTGTTTGATCTCCAGCAAGGTCTGAGTCGGAATAACATATAAGCTTTTGGAGTGACTCTTTTGATTGCTTGTATACAAGGCCTTTATCGTTCGTTCCTTTCAAATAACGGAAGATCCGTTTGACTAGCATGATGTCTTTCGTGCTAGGTTTCTCCAGGTTTCTGGATGCAACGCTTACAGCGTATGCTATGTCGGGCCTTGTGCCCACCGCTAAGTATGTAAGGGCTCCGACGGCTTGTCTATATGGAAAAACGACATCAATATCAGGTTCCGTATCGTTGATACTTTCTTTGATTATTGGCGTCGGTGTTGATTTACTATTTGTCATACCGTACTTTTCAAGAACCTTCTTAATGTAAGCTTGCTGGCATAACGTAATTTTGCCTTTTTCAGCTTTTATTTCCATACCCAAGAAGTAGGAAGCAGGTCGGGTAGTTATCTTGAATCTAGTTTTTAGCTCCTTGATAAACTCGTCTCCTGCAGTTGGTGTAGACGATGCTACAAGTCCGTCATCAACGTAAAGTCCAATCAAAACTTTTGATTTTTCTCTGATTCTGGTGTACAGACAAGGATCAGCTTCACTTTGTTGAAAGCCTGTCGTTTTTAAGAATTCTGCAATGCAGGAGTTCCAGCATCGCGGTGCTTGCTTGAGACCATAAAGGCTGCGATTAAGTTTGCACACCCGCTTTGTCCCGTCTTGGAAACCTTCAGGTTGTCTCATAAAAATTTCTTCTTCAACTGTCCCATTGAGAAAAGCTGTAGTTACATCGAATTGGCGTAGGTTTAAATTTTCTTTAGCAGCGATTGCGATAATAGCTCGTATAGTACTGAGTCGAGCCACAGGACTAAAAGTTTTGTCGTAGTCAATTCCTTTTTGTTGTGAATAGCCTTTTATAACAAGTCTGTTTTTAAATTTATCAATTGAGCCGTCTGGATTAGTTTTCAGTCTAAATACCCATTTGCATGGTAGTGCTTTTCTTCCATCAGGCAAATTAACTAAGTCCCATGTGTTGTTTTCTTTTAGTGAGTTTATCTCGCTCAGCATGGCTTTAATCCATTGTTCTTTATTGGGAGATTCCAATGCTTGTTTGTAAGTCAAAGGATCCTTAGGTAAATTTTGAACTTCAGCAACAGCAGCCAGTACAAAGTCATCATACCGTTGTGGCATTTGTATTGCTGATCTGTCTCGTAGACTGTAGCTATTCGGTTCAGGTTCAGGTTCCGTGTCAGCGTGTTCATGATTAAGACTTTCACGAACAGTAGTTTCGTAAAAAGAATCTTGTTCATCATTAACGTTTTCGTCAACACTTTCATAATGCAGGGTAGAATCTGCGGCGACATTTTCATCAAAATCGTCTTGTTCTGTTTCGACGTTTTCAATAAGATTATCCTGTTGAGTTTCAATCAGAATGTCTTGCAGAGTATCGTCAGCATCATCGATATCTACTTGCGTTTTCTTTGTTTCTGAAACCGAATCACATATATTCTTGTTGTATGTAAAGTTGTTTACATGTTCAGTTGGGCTTTTATAGTAGTTAGCCTTGACTACTTTGACGTCTGCAGAAATAAGTGTCTTGTTTGGAACATAAACCCTGTATGCTTTGCTAGTATCAGAATATCCAACAAACATCCCCGGTATTGCTTTTGGAGCAAATTTGTGACCTCTTGGTCCTTTCTTCAGAATAAAAGCTTTTGAGCCAAAAGGGTGGAGGTGATTAAGACAGGGCTTTCTTAATACCCATTTCTCAAATGGTGTTTTATTTTCTATAGCACTATTAACACTTCTGTTTGCTAGGTAGTTAGCAGTATTAACTGCTTCTGCCCATAAGTGCATTGGCGCTTTTGCATCAATAAGCATAGCTCTAGCCTTCTCCACTAATGTCCGATTCTTGCGTTCAGCGATACCATTTTGATGTGGGGTATAGGGTGCAGATAATCGTCGTGCAATCCCGTGTTCTTTTAGAAAGGCTTGGAATTTAGCGTTGACGTATTCTGTTCCGTTATCTGTTTGCAAATGTTTGATTTTGTTGCCCGTAAATTTCTCCATTTCTTGTTTATACTCTTTGAACTTGTCTAATACTTCAGATTTATTTTTCAAGAAGTAGACCCGTCCGTACCTACTGTAATCGTCAATAAAAGTAACGAAGTATCTGTTTTTAGCATGAGTAGGTGTTCTGATTGGGCCGCACACGTCGCTGTGGACGATTTCTAGACGTTCAGTAGTTCGAGGAGTTGTTCGTTGTGGAGGACTTGGCACTCGAGTCATTTTTGCTTGAATGCAAATTTCACAGTCTGGCAATGACAAAGTCTCATCAGATTCAGATTCAGATAATTTTATTCAATGTAGATTCTTTACAGAATACTTATTGAATGTCATGCAGAATACAATGCAAATAGAGCGAGTCTACGCCGTTTCGGATCGTGCTATGGCAGCGTAAAAGAAACGGCAAGAAACCACTGCAGCACGGCCTACTTTAAGAGTCGGCTTCATCTTTGTTGAAATTCATTCCAGTTACTGTCTCGTTGTTGAGAGCCAGTTGGAGATCTTTGTAATTCATGTGCCCAAGTTTTCTATGCCATTCTTGTATAGAACCTTGTTTCGTGTTTGTCGAACTCGTTGCAGGCGTTGCTGCGAAGCTTTGTTCAACGTTTGGTTTTCTTACATAGTAGAGACCATTGTTCGACTTCTCTGCAGATAGCAAAAGATCACCTGACTTGTTGCGAACTAAGGCACGGAGGTTGTCGAACGTGACGGTGGCTCCATGTGAAGTCATTTTTGATACAGAAAGTAAATTTGTAGAGAGAGAAGGTACGTACAGGGCGTTTTCTAGATGTACCCGTCGTCCTTGAGAAAATGTAATTCTTCCTTCACCCAAAATTTCTGTAGAGTGATTTTCTGAAGCAAAATTTAGTTTTCTTGAAACAGTCTTCATGTCTTTGAAGTGCTCATGGTGATGGGTCATATGTGAGGTACAACCACTGTCAAGTACCCAATCATCCTGGTTGTTTCGTGTTGAAGTAAGTAAACAGCATTTTTATTAGTGTTGGACTTCTTTTTGTCTTTACTTTTCTTCCAGCAGTCAGTGCAAACTTTGTGTGTCTTCTTCTGAAAGATTCTTCTTCCCGTTCTCTTACAGATTTTGCAAGAAGCGAAGAGTGCGTTTTCTTCTTCATGTTGTTGGCCAGGTTCATAGTTTTCATTGTGATGACGAGCGTCGCTCTCTTCAATTATTTTTATTTTCAGATCTTCAGGCTTTGGCAATATGTCGCGAGACTCTATAGCAACGCGGAAGTTTTCGTACTCTGAGGAAAGGCTGTAGAGCATCATAATAGTCAACAAATCCTCATTTATGGTGACGTCCATGTCAGCCAGCTTATCGACGGTGTCCATAAACTTGTTTAAGTGTGTACGAACATCACTGCCTTCTAGCTTGGTCAGTATAAGTTGCTTAAGTAATGTGGCCTTACGAGCAGGACCTTTGCTCGCATGTATTTGTTTTAATTTGTCCCACAAGTCTTTCGCAGTATTACATTTTTTGACCTCTTTAAGTTGGGAAGGAGCGATAATTAAAATTAGTTCTGCCTTGGCCTGTTTGTCTGCTTCGATATCATTAGCATCTGCTTTTTCATCAAGTTGTGTCGAGACGTACTTCCATAGCTTGCTTTTTACCAATACAGCTTCGGCCTGTATTGCCCAAGTGTCGTAGTTATCCTTATCAAATGGATCAATGTGATACGTCGTTTTCGGCATGTTTATATAGCAAGAAACTTACGTAAAAATTTTCGCCATATGTCGTTACGACTTTTCACTTCGATATATTTCGCTCTGCTACCATATGAACTTTTGTAGTGTAGAAAAGTTCTTAGGAGATAAGAATAATAAACAGCTTGGTTAAAGCATATAAAACGTTGTTTTATTATAGATTTTGAAAGTACATTATCAAAGCAAATACTAAAAGATATTGACAAAAACACAGAGAGAGTAACTATAGAAACAAACCACAGATTGCGATACGCGATACCAAAGAGACGATATCCATACAGTGTCTCTTCACAACATTTGTAAACAGAGCAAAAAACATGCTACAAAAACTTGCATGGTATAACATGAATGAGTTTTATATCGGTGTAAAATCGTTACCCCTGACATAATGCGTAGTTTTTTGGCAAGTACCTATAGGTACAAAAAATATGTAATTATTTAATTTTATTTTATTTTACAATGTAACTTTTATGACATGTAATTTTATTACGAAATAAATCTGAATCTGAATGATATCTCTGTGTAAAATAACAAAAACGTAATTTTTGAGTGTGCTAAATATTTTCTTCCACTGACATTTCTTCGCTACATACATAAGTAGCTGATAGATTATGATGACGTGTTTCCTCAAATAAAGTGAGATTTCCCCGAGATATGATTTTATTTCCGGCCTTGTGCTAAGCCAGCAGGACAAAAGCGCCCGCATTTTTCTTCAACTTGTTGCCGCCTTGTGTTAGCAAACACTTTTTGCAGAATTCGATTGGATCGTCTATTCATCGCCTTTGAGGCGTTCTCTATGACTGTGTGTGTTAGTCCTGGGGTAACCACTGGGCGACGATCCTCGCCCATAACATGTACTTACTAATCCTGATCTATGTTGACAGTATTTAAATTCACCTTGCAAATCATTTTTAAACAGACAAACGGCCATTAGAGCCTACACACTTGCAATATAGGAGACTGTCTTGTTGAATTACAACCTTCATTACCATTCTATATCCTTTGAAAGGCGTGCCCCATACAATTCCATTAGGTATTCAGCGTTTGATTCAATAATTGCTTCGCAGCTGGTGTCATAACTCTCGTTCAGAGAGGTTTTGGTCTATTTGGTCCACTGAGTGCAAGAAATATGGAGGAGAAATGTGTACTTTTCAATTATAATAACCGTAGGAGAACCGGAGGAAACTTTATTTATAACAAAACTTTGAATCCCTATACTACGAATAATAGATGACAGATAGTGTGCTTTCCACAAGAGCGGTGCTGTGAAAGAGATAAAAATTACCCGTCTCCAAAATTCGAAAAATTGTATGTAAGATAATCCTGCTAGTTCATTTTTCTCATTCATCGCTTTTCTTGCTATCAGACACCGTCACCCTAATACACATTGGTAGCCGTCCACTCACTATGGAACTTGTACCAATCTTTAGATTCTTCTTTGCGAGTCAGTAGGCATACGCACTGCATTTAGTGTAGCTTCTGTTACAGTGATATCCTTTTTTTTTATTGAAAATGGCCTTACTCTTGACCTCGATATAGTCTTGAAGACAGAGATGAGGTCGACGATGGAACGAGCTTACCCAGAAGAAGCATATTCACTCGCGACTTGAATAAATTCAGGTTATATGACTCTTAAAACCTTTTGTGCTGATTTCGTCTCAACAAATTTGTGTTCGGTTAACAGCCAATCCCCAATGCATCGGCCTAGCCCCAAAGCCCCGGCAGTCTATCTCAGAAACGTAACAGATAGGCGAAGCACACGCAACTGTCTGCAACTACTGAACGTGTACTTTGATAAATGTTACACTAAAACGTTATGTCTAAATCTTGTAGCGTGTAGGGCTTTTTGTTCTTGATTTTGATTCTCTAAACAATAGCTGGCTCAGTTCTTAATGAAATTTAATAATTTTAATGTAGCGCTTGCGCATCTCTATCATCTGCCCTCAAATTGAACCGGCCAGTGTTAGTTTTCATATCAGCTGACGTTCCAAATTAAAAATCATCCTATGCGCGCTCGCAATGTTTTGACATTTTCACTTTGAAATCAAGATCAATATGGTGTCTTCTACTTCCACTCTTCACGTTGTACTCTTCATCTTCTACTCCTATCCTACTACATTGTAAAAATCATCATAAATAAGCTGTAAGTACGTTACTCTTTTCCTTCCTTCGATCCTACTCCAACTATTGTTCTGCTACCCGCCTCTGCACTGCTATCATCTCCTGACTGCTACTCCAGAGCCTCTTCGACGAACCTACGAACATCCCTGACATGACTTCCACCTTACTCTCACCAACTTAACCAATCTTGAGCCCATCTCATTTCGATTCACCTTTTAACATATTAAGATTTCATTCGTTCATTCATCTGTCAACAAGTCGCTGCATATTAATAAGTTCTATAATTATATTGTGACATTTCTCTAAACCTAACGGTTTAGCTTTTGAAATTAATTAGATGATGAGACCTATATGCACTTCTGTAGATTTATAGTCGCTAATACGCTCATTCCGGATGCGTGTGCGCTTCAACCCAATTTATTGGCCGGAAAGAGAGATTTATTATCTGTATCCACAATAAAACTATTTTTACGACTGGCAACTCTGTAATTAAAATAATAAACACAGGTCCTTGTTCACACCTGCATATGGTATGAACTGATTTTTTAAGACTCGCTTGTGGTTAAGTCTACTGGTGCAACTTCAGCCGAAACGTCGGGATTCATTTTGCCTGATTATAAGTATCGCGCTAAGACCCGGAATAAGATAAACATGTACGAGAAGTGCGAAAGTTTAAAACAAACATAGTGTGCGTGGTCGGTCACTCAATATTTCGTCCGCCTATCTGTATTCAGACATTTGCCTACTAGTTTTGACTTACGACGTTCGTGATCAACCGATCACTATAAAACAGAGTTTCCTTAATTGGCGGAAGACTATATCATTTGCATGTGAAATTAATAAATTTTTATTGATAGGTGATGAATGTGATAATAAATTGTCTAAAAGCGGCACTACTGATGGTGAAAACCAGTATTTCTGTTATTACACTACCCCATCACTTGGATTTATGACATGCGACTGAGCATTTATTATTTCTTCATTGGACCTTTAGTAATTAACGAGCTGATCGTAAATGTTGTTGAATGAACTACGGACGGACCTTCAGTTTATCGCTTCCTCTGTAATCTCCCATCTTTGCAAAAATCTGCCCGCAACTCGAATGAAAAATAAGATAATAGTCAAAAAATTTTTTTTTGTACTCTCAATAATTTGCAAGATTGACACCCGGATGAAGATGTTAATGTTGTATCAAACTTCATAGAGGTTATGCTTTTTTTTTGGAATAATAAAGTGTTTTTTGTCCTTTTCCGCTTAGTGACTAGTTTTTTCGGTTTTACTAGACTTGACCTCCACACCTAGTACCTTGACTCAAGTATGATGCAATTTCATCTTCCTAAGCAAGGTTACGAAAGGATGTGCACTTAGTGATTAAAGACGAAATCGTGACGCGTCGCCGGCTCTTGTTATTATTGTGTGGCCTCATTTAACGTTCACGACGACAAGACGTACTACTACTTACATTGCCACTTTTCTTCAGTCATTCCAACAGACATCAATCAGCAAATATCATTTTGAGCCCATACTACTCGTATGTCTGTTATTAAAGATTACCTGTCGGCCCATAACATCAGTAGTATTTGTAAGTCGACGACGGAACAACATTGCCCAGAAAAAGTATATTCATCCGTGACTTAACACTAGCAATCCCTGTTGAATCTTCAATATTGGAAAACGTCGTGCTTGTCGTGCTCGTCTGCCAACGTTCATTGGGTCTTTGACAACACAATTAAATAAGACAAGACGTGCCTTCGTATACCGGACTTTTCTACTGTTAATTTCTTTCTTAGTTAGCTTGAATGTTGGGAGCACATGCCGCATTGTTTCTTAATTAGATACTCTCCGACTGAACCAAAGACTTACTCTCTTAGCAAGCAATGGATGCATTTCTGCGTCATCGTCAAGTTTTATGTAGCTGTCTGAACCATTACGATGCGGGCTCATGAATGGTCCGCTACATGTACTCGATCAGCATACGTAATTGTCTAGATTTACCCGAGAGGCGATTTACAAACATTTCTCAGACAGTTCAGAACGTATGACCGGTTTAGAAGCGCATCTTTTTCTTTAACATGGTTTAAAGCGGTCAATGTATCTGACAGCCATTAAAAGCTTGCCTCAACTACTGTATGAATAGAGTTATGTGATTTATGTCCTACTATTTTAGATGTTAATTATATTCTTGGAGAATAGCCGCGAGTGCGATCACATAAATAAATAAATACTGTAATTTTGTTGTAGATGAATTATTATCAGACGGTTCTTTATTTGGGTCTTTGGGTTGGAATATAGAACTGAAGTATAGTGATGCATTTGATAGTTGTAGTTAACAATTATATATTTTTGCTCTTGGGTATCTTACTTCCTAAGTGAACGGTCGATCCGAGTAGTCCTCGATGACTGCTCCTCTGACCTCATGGCTATTCCCGCCATGCTGCTTCAGGAGTCAGTTCTCTCTGCTACACTTTTACTGCTTCACATCAACGATCTACTTGTTTCTGGTAATTTTGGGTACGCAGGTTACAGTATTGTCATAGAGAGGTATATCTAGCGAAAAAGCCAGCGGCGATGAGGCACGTTCCTCGAGAGAGGCCATGGTAGAGCGAATAAACTACACTTTTAATGTTTCTTTGATAATTCATTCAGTTAGCTTGCCTGCCCACGTCTCTTATCCCGTAGTGGCGAATGTATTATAAAAAAAAACCTTTATCTATCTTTACTGCTTTTTGGTTTTGAATCTTTATTTTTCTCGTACCATAAAATTTACTTTCCGAAACAGTTCATGGAGGGTTTTTGGTTTTCCCTTGCTCCGTCCATAAAAAGTTTAGTAGGTTGTTCAGTTGTTGTTGTTCAAGTCGTGAGTGAATAGGCTTCTTCTGGTTGAGCTCGTTGCATCTTCGACCTCATCTTTGTCCTCAGAGCTAGATTGACGTCAACAAGTCCAATTTATTATAAAACTCTAACATAGTAAAATATGCATTGATAGAAAAAAACCTGTTGCTCTTTGTTCGAGTTAGATTACAGAGATCTGAGATTTGATCCTATTAATTAGAGTGCTCGTTAACGTTTACTACCAGCTGTTTATGTATAACTGTTGACCTCTGCTCGCATGCCAGAGGTTAACTTGACCGAAGTATTGTTTCAATTCATTCTCTAACAGAAGGAAAGTCTTATATTGAAGTAATGGAACTCCCGCCATACAAAATCTTTTCATTGGAAGAGCATTCTAATGTGGTACATTGTGGGATTTTGTTTTCGTGTTCAATGTTCGTTCATGCAGTGTTTGATGCTCTTCTTCGTGTAAATTTTTCTAAAAATGCCATTATCTCCAAAGTTTGCGAAAGAAAAAAAAAATGAATTAGTTGTAGTCGAAAGACATTTGGATCCGCACTTGAACGGTTCTTTTTTCAGAGTGCTTTTGTACCGAAATAAATGATATTATATCGTTTGCATTGTACCCTTTTTTTCACACATTGTTTTGGTGGAAGTACATAGATATCTTAATCTTAGTATGTGGCTTTGGCTGCAGGCTTTCCCTCTAAGCGGTATGTACTTAGATAGCAACTGTTTATGTCGGCGACGTTGTCGTATTTTGCACCGGTTAACTACGTAATGACCCCGCTTTAATGAAACTGCCTCTTACGCCTTATTGATAGTTTTATGCCCATTTGGAGCACTTTACGACAAGTTTCCTATTCTGTTTACTGTACCGCCTGTTTTATTGTATGTTATTCGTGTTAATATACAGAGTGATCCAAGCATAGTGGTCCAAAGCAGAATTTTAGGCAAAGAACATTGTGATAAAAGGGCAAAAATTTAAAAGAACTTAAAAAGACAGAGAAATTCCGCACTACGTCCGTGAAAATATGGTCCGGAGTAGCCGGAGAACTATTTCTATGGTACGGTCAACCGCTTGTCGGTAGAAACGTTTTGTTGTGCGGCCGAGTGTACATTCATTACGCACTACATCCGATTCAGTTAAAGTATTAGTTAGTCCGAGTTTTCTAGATTCTTATTTTCACGGTTTCGGATCGGATTCGGATCGGACGTAGTGCGTAAACACTTATAGAGTTTTTAGAAAAATCTTAATGTTGCATGATGTCTTAATGAATCATGATTGCTCGGCTTTCATATCTTTTACGTCATTGAAGCAGTTGTGTAACAAGAGTGATTTATGGTGCCTGGAGCAAAGGAATTAAAAAAAAATCAGAGCCTTACAACTTCTAACTAAAACTATTAGGATTTGGGCACATCGCAAAAAGAACCGATAGCCGATGGGGCGTAAGGGTTCTAAAGTGGCGACCACGTACGGCAGCCTGCTTAGCACGCTGCAGTTGTCAGTTTATCTAGGCTCATAGATTTAAGACTTTAAGCATGGTCACGTTTTTTTGACATCCGAGCAGTGCGACACATTTTGTAAGACAAGGACGGCTACATGTATTAGTGTATAAAGCTATCTCTATCTAAAATGTCATAGACGTAATTTGTGGATTTTCTAAACATTTTCCTCTACTGACATTTCTTCGTCCTTCGCTTCGCGAGGTGATAGATTAAAAGTGACATTTCTCCGAGATATATTTTCTCGCAGGAGGCGTGCTAAGCGGGCAGGCCCCCCACAAAGTAGACCGACGATAAGCCGCTGGATGCGAGCAGTACAGGACCGGTCGTCATGGAGATCTTTAGGGGAGGCATAAGTCCAGCTGTGGACGTCTTTCGGGTGATATGATGATGATTATCAAACTGACTCAATCATCTTCGTGGCACTGTGATGCTGATCTGCAACGCCATCCAGTTGAGCTTTCAAAAGTTGATTAAAAATCCCTATTATACCTTTAAAATTTAAAGTCCCTGGATTAGGTAGTCAACTCCACAGACGGAATAAGTCAAGAAATAATTATTATTCATATAAAAACGTATGTAAATAAAAGTGGCGACGGCGTAAAAACATTATGGCAAATCATTGACGACATTCAAGGACGTGTTAGCGACATCAGTGAGTTGGCAATCTTCCAGAAAAAATATATCGAACGACAGTAAAAACATACATTCGAAGCGAATTACCAGTGGTAATGTTTATTGCTGCATGGAAGGATGTTAATGGTTTGTAGCCCTGCTTGGGGTGGTCGATACACAGTGTCGCCATGCTTGTCATGGTTTTTAATTTAATCTGTATGTAAATAAAAAGCGTTTTTGACAAACATTATATGTTCTAAAATAATTCACTTGTAGATTATTAGTTTAGTGTTTAAATCTCTTAAGACACACAATCAAAACAGAGTATCTGTGCAAATAGGTTTAAATTGCAAAGCAAAACAAAAAGACCTTAAACATATCATTGACATTAAAATGGTGCGAGCTACAGATAAGAATGCCAGTAACAGACCTCATTATTACTATCAAGTTTAAATGTTTTAGTTTAGAATCTAGAGCCAAATATCTAAATGCATGCCACAAGAATAGATAAATTTTGATGTGTAGAGATAACATTGTAATGATACAAATTCCAGATTTTAAACCAATAATTTCATAGTAGGTCTATCTAGTCAACAAAATTTAAATGCAAATATTTATGGTGGTGAAACATGATGGTGGGCAAATTCTTTTCAGTTCTAAACCTGGCAACACAGCTGACGCTGACAGTCGTAACTGTGAGGTGATTATGATGGATGAGCCTCGTTGTCTCCACTCCAGTCAACAACTCGTACGAAGGAGTGCCCAGCCAATGAGTTTTGATAAATAACCACACCGAAATCTCAGCTTCAACTTTTTGCGACAAACCTCTTGCAAGATGATAGACGGGGATCGATCGTATCTCTTGATTGGTAAAAATATGCTCGGCCGTAGACTGGCGATCTTGAACGAAGATACTCATTCAATTAATCGCTCGATCATCTTATTTGGTAATCATTGACGGGACTCATTTGCAAGTTAAACATCGTACAGTGAAACGCACGTGTTTGTTAATAGTTTGACTTTGTGCCTAAAGAAATAAAGTCAATTTTCGTAAGTTCGTATTTCTTTTCCTATTCGTGGCAAGCGTTCCACTGTATAACATTCCGTCTGTATAGTAGTGCCTTGGAGTGTTTGAATTATATCGGCCTGTCTGACAGACGACACAATTCTTCTATAGTGTTTACAGCAGATGGTCCAACAGATAGTACGTACGACTTGCGTTGTAACTGCACCTCTAAATCAGAAGGTAATGATAACATCAGCAACATATTGTCATGTTAGTGTGCAAACAAAAAGAACAAAATAACAAGTATGGGGCAGGTCAGGATGTCATTTCCTTTATATTATTCGCTCGCACATAAAGAGACACGATGCCCATCCATCCACATGCAAATGGCGTTGCATCACAAGTTCATTTCTCTTGCGCACATCTAGGATGTGGAACGATCTTCCCCCTGCGGTTTTCCCTAGTAGCTACGACATGGAGTCATTCAAAAAGCGGTTTAACAAATTTCTCAAATGCTGGCAACGGATTAGTACACACGGCCGCACGTCGGTGGAAATACTGACTTTGAGCGCGTCTCTGGTTCCGGCGATTAAAGCGTAGCGCAGGTTCAGATTATGCTGGTTTTCTTTCCACTTGTTTGCTGCCGTTCGTACCACCCCCCAGGCGTTGCAAGTGCCGCCCATGGAGCGACACCATCTGTTGAGCTGTCTGCTCGTTTTCCTGCTACAACATAAAAGAAATGCCCGTGCTGACTTGTCAAGTTGTCTGGGCTTGGCTTTGATAACGTTTCCCCTTCACCGCTGCGCATTATTGACCGATTTGCCCTCAGAGGATTTACCTGTTTCTTTATGTTGGTTGATCCTGATTTGCCGGTACTGAATTCGTCCTGACTGGTAATTTGTCTCTTTATTTTATCTTTATATTACGAGCACCTCTGGTTACAATTACAACACCTCTGTATGTTCGCCTTCCATTGATCTTTATTGCTATTTTGATGCATCCTGTTTAGCTTATATCTGCGCTGTTTAACAGACAAATGCTCCAGATTCTATGGTAGAATTGTTGTTTATAAAATGTTCATGTTTACTGTTTATTTGTTTTGTTCTGTGTTAGTTTGTTTATCTAATTGAATATTTATTATTTTTTTTTTTTTCGTTTCGCGTTCATCATCATGATTAAGGGAAAGTTTTGTTTTGACCCCGCAAATTGAAGTAAAAAAATTCAGATTATCTTTTTAAACCAGTTTTTACACTGAACTTTCATAGTAATAAATATAGGCCGGGTTATGAGTAGGCTTAAACCAACGAACATGTATGAAAGGACTGATGAAAGTACCTGCAGGAAGCGAGGTAAGTACGAGATGTGGTCTCTGCTTACCCCGCCCGACGGAAAAGAGGCGCGATGTATCTATGTTTGTATTATTTATTAAATAAAATAACACGATTTTTCCATGTCTTTGTAATAATAGTATGAATGCACTACGCCCTATTTTAAGTGGCGGCTTTTTACAATGGTATTCATCGCTAAAAGTTTAAATCTATATAATGCGAGATGTAATGTAATCATTACTCCCGATGAATGACATATCGGGTTGTCATTTTACACCACTCATTTGCTTTTGACGTCTTAAATCGATCAATAGACCGGTTCGAACGGATACGGCGACTTACTAACCTAACCCGCAAGACTTAAATAAAAATAAAAAACTTGCCCCTTTATTCATAATTCAATAAACAGATTTCTTTCACAATACGATGTGAGCTTTCATTGGTTTAATCTCGAAGAAACAATATTTTTCGACATCCCATTTGTCGGTGAAATCCCCAGAAAATTTGTCGGTGACTAAGTCGTTTGAGCTTATCGGAACTAAAATTTTAAACTAGTACTCAAATTATAATAAATACAAACCCTTCCTTTTGAGTCGATTTAGTTGCTTGTCATCATAACGATTTTTTTGTTTGAACCATTGCAATGGTGTCGATTCTGGCAGACTAAAACTAAACTAAATTTGACAGGTCTAAAAGTGTTGCCGTCTTTGTTACTCCCTACAGACTAATAAAAGACAGCATCATTTTTAGACCTGTCGAATTTAGTTTAGTTTTAGTTTGGGTCTGCCAGAATCGACACCATTGTTCATGCAAACTGATTTATCTCAGTGTAAATTTTTATGGTGGACTAGGTGGTGCCCGCGACTTCGTCTGCGCAGCATAAATTGTAGCCTATGTGTTATTCTGATGTATAAGCTATATTATTGTAAAGTTTCATTAAAATCCATCCAGTAGTTTTTACGTGAAAGAGTAACAAACATACTCGTACATCCATCCATACATACATGTTTACAAACTTTCGGTTTATAATATTAGTAGGATAGGATATCACCGACTCGCTTCTTGCCAGTTTTTTTTGTTGGTAGGTACTAAGTTTATATTTCTATGATTTCATAGTAGGGTCAGCTACTTTATAATTATCTGCGTTAGATCTCGTAATATGCGATATGGCACTAAGAAGCTTACCCGCTTGGTCGATGTCAGTAGAGGAAGCGAGGGAAGTATGTAAAGATAGTAGCAGGTGGAGGGCTGTGGAAAAGAGGGAAAGAGGCGTAATGTTATGTTTACATACATATGTAGGTACATACATACATACAAAATATCACGCCATGTTCCCGTCGGGGTAGGCAGAGACCACAGTTCTCCACTTGCTACGATCTTGACATACTTCCCTTGCTTCCTGTACTTTCATCAATCCTTTCATACATGCTCGTCGGTTTAGGGTACTTTTAACCTGGCCTTTATTCAGAACGTCCTGAATTTGGTCCTGGTACGTTCGCCGAGGCCTTCCCCTTCCAATGTTCCCATTCACTCTCGTCTTGTAGATCTCTTTCGTCAATCTTCCTTCATTCATCCTCTCTACATGACCAAACCATCTCAGCATCCCTTTCTCAATTTTAGTCACTACGTCTTCTTTTACGCCACAACGTTTTCTTATCACACTAATTCTAATCCTGTCACTCAGTTTCACACCAATCATACTCCTCAGCGCTCTCATTTCTACTGCATTAATTCTACTTTCATGCTTTTTCTGCCATATCAGTGTTGGTACCAAAACGCCTCTATGAACAGCCTCCATAAACATGTTATGTATGTGTGATGTTATTATCTAGTATGTGGAACGATCTTCCCCCTGCGGTTTTTCGTGGTAGTTACGACATGGGGTCATTCAAAAAGCGGGTTAAGAAACTTCTCAAAGGCCGGCAACGCACTAGTACCACCCCCCAGGTGCTGCAAGTGTCTATGGGCGGCAGTGACACTTACCATCAGGTGAGCTGTCTGCTCGTTTGTCTGCTCTTACTTTAAAAAAATGTATGTAAGCTTACCCGCATGGCTTGTCAGTTATCACAACACAACAGTGGTCTAGACTCTTTACGATACGGCTCTTAGAGTTTTATGATTTGTTTTCACATGGTCCATGGTCATTAAATGGAGGTTCTAAAGATGTTCAATTTGCATACTGTGTGTGTGGTCTGCGACTGTTGATTGCCTATCGACGTCGACACTTTTACAGAAAGTAACTGTTTGTGAGAGTGTGATTGGTTGTTTTGGTATACTGTCTTTTGTTGTTTATTTTTATGTCGTGCTTCTATAAAATTTTATTGTATTTACTAGATTTTGTCGGAGACTTCGTCCCTATGTTAAATAAAATATACGTGTAATTCTGAGTAAGGCAGTTCCACCTTGTTCTACAACATAAGGAATTTTAAATTTTGAAAAATCGAGTCTTCATACAAAATGAAAATCTGATCCGGTCCGGTCCGGATCCGGTCAATTTGTATGGAAAACCAATTATATTTATTTCCGAAAATGTTCAGTTACATGGGTACTGGGTAGTAACTACCCCCGAGAGGTTTTGCGTGTTTGGAATTACACTTTGTAATTTGTATACCAGGGTTTAAGTCAAACTAAAAAAAATTCATTAAAGTCGGGTCAGTAGTTTTTGTATGATGCTCAAACAAATAAACAGATAAAAATCCAAAAATCTGTGTGATATTTTTTTTTATAAATATCTCCAATATACAAACATAATCAATTTAAAATTTTATTATAGTAGAGATTTCTTCTGATGGTACCTTCACTCATTCATGTTTATCTATAAGTCTACTGCACCGAGTGAATATCCCAAAGATTTCGGACCTCCCTGCTTCGCTCGGAACCTTGCTAATTTATTTTACTAGGGGATGAAATATGCCAACATGTCCCAAATCTTAATGTCACCATCATCGATGATCCCTAGGAAATATTCAAAATGACCCGTCAAATTAGTGGTCAGCCTACGAAAGATAATACTCGTACCGCATTTCGATGTACGGGATTGCCGTTTGGTACACAGGTACTTTAGGTTACAACAATATTTTTTTCCGGCAGCTCTTAAAAATACTCCCGGGTAGGGGCCAGCTATGACGTCATCAATATTTTAAAAATTGCCTTTTTGACGTTAGACATGAGTATGTTATGAGACATTTGGCGTATGTTTTACAAAAACTTACCAACAAGTCTCCTGCCTGAAGGGGCCCAAACTCGGTATGTTTTGAAAATATTTCTAAGATTTTTGCAAAACAGGTGGCCGAAAGGTAATGGTGTAGTATATTTTTGGAACCCTCATATGATGCCCTTGCATTTCATATCACACACGATAAGTTTCGAAACAAAAAAAAATAAAATCCCATACAAAAAATTTATGACGTCATAGCTGCCCCCTACCCGGGAGCATTTTTAAGAGCTGCCGGAAAAAATGATTGTTGTAACCTAAAGTACCTGTGTACCAAACGGCAATGCCGTACATCGATTTGCGGCTTTCTATCAATATGAGCTTTGTACATTGTCCACTAAATCCATAGAACGACGCTTTCACTACCTTGTGACGAATTATTGCTTTAATTCTCCTTCTAATTACCCTTATTTTTTTGTGAAATATACCTACAATGCCTTCTCCGGATCCAAAGAACAGCTGACAATAATGAACGGAACTCAAAACAAATTTAATTGATTTTCTAAAAATGCATAATCGAATTAAAATAACCTTCTACGAATAAAGTTTCTTTAGAAAAGTTGTTTAGATTTGTATTCTTGACAGTTTTAATCATTTACTAACCAACGACTTACCGCCGCGCCGTCGCGTCGGTTGCGGCAAGTGTCTTCAAAGTTAAAGATCCTTTAATTCCAGTGCAGTCACTTTTAGTTGAACTTGAAAAAGAAAGTGATAGCAATAGATTTAGCTAAACTTTATGCAACTGCCTGTTAGAATGAGAAATCAAGCTTTTTTGACATTTGATCCTTGTAGCAATTTTCCACATTTTCCCGTTTTAAGGAAAACGTTTCGCATATCATGCAAAATTATGCCTTATTGTGTAAATAACTATGTTTTCTTTTAATTTTTTTCAAATTATGACACGGTGCTTCAAAGGTTAAGGAAGATAATAGCAAAATCCATATAAAAAATCTACTTCAACACACGGCATCGTTTGTCTCGGCATCACTGATGCGTGTGCGCATCCACAGATACTGTTGTCAGCCCGATTAGAGTGATGGTTAATTCGCGGTCACTCTTTAGGCAATTTATACCCGTGGCATTGTAGGTAATCAATCTCGTGTGTGATCTGGTTTTTTATCGCAATGAGCCGTTTAAAAAAAATCTCACTTTTCTTGATAAATAGCGTCGATGCATAAAAATTTAATTGTCAACTTCTTTTTAGGGTTCCGATACCAAAATGGTAAAAAAAAGGAACCCTTATGGTGCCGCTCTGTCTGTCTGTCTGTCCGTCTGTCTGTCACACCTCTATATCTCAGCAACCACTTACGCTATCGAGCTGAAATTTGGAATAGTTTTAGAATATAGTTGCCCAACTTAATTGCACATGAAAATTTTTTGAAAAAAGTATGATTATTAATGTAAAGGGGGCCAAAATAGGGGGGGCCAAATTTCAAATTGTCGCTACTAGGTCGAGTGGGGTATCATATGAAAGGGCTTTACTTGTACATTTTAAAATATATTTTTGTATTTTTTTAAGTTTCTTAGTTTTCAAGTTATGATGAAAAATGTCAAAAAAAATACCATTCCCCCCCCCTTATCTCCGAAGTTTGAGTAAGGGAAAATCTGAATTAATTACAGTTGACAGAGGTTTATGTAAACTTTACAGCAAAAATAAAACGATCTTTCTAAGTTGCACAGTTTTTCAGAAATCTGCAAAAAACCTTTACAAACAAATTTAGTTTTGCGGTCCTGAAAATGGACTTTATTGCTTCCAAAAATACTATAGGTATATCGGAACCCTCGGCGCGCGAGTCCGACTCGCACTTGACCGGTTTTTCCTATCTGTTTTCGAAGTAAGTGTTGCCTAAGGAGGTTTATGTACTTCACGCGTCATCTATGACAGATTTATTTTAAGTTCTTCAGTAATTGTCTTCAGCGCAATCCGCCCTTTCAGATTTCGGAACACCATCCCTTACATCCTTAACTCAAAGTAAGTAGGGTCCCATAATAAAATTATAAGATAGATTATTGGGTACTTGAGATAAAATTGTAAAGTAACATTGCAGCTAGGTATTTATCTATGTTTTTGGCGTATATTATATATTTAATTGTGGTTCAGAGTCAGCCATCTTCTTGGATAGATACTCGGCGATGTATTCACCCCTTTTGGTTAAAAATCTGCTCAAGGGAAGCGTATTTAGCTGTTATCAGCCTCTTAAACCAAGCATTTCTTGTTTCGCCCGACACACACCACTTATCGAACAACGTTAAGCTTTTAATGAAGCATTTTATTGACACCCACTCCGTTATTAATTTTCCATCGTTAGTTTCGTATTAATCTTCAAACTGTAATAAAAGTGCGTAATAACACGAGCACTTAGGAGAAATGGCACGAGGTATGTCATAATCTGTGTTATCAAGCAATTAAAATTAATAAAGGATGTTAAATTAATTGAAATCAAAATTTTAAACTCCTATATAAAATGCGCCAGCTGTTAGTTTCTTTGGAGTAGTCGTTTTTAGGGTTCCGATACCAAAATGGTAAAAAGAAGGAACCCTTATGGTGTGACTTTGTCTGTCTGTCACACCTGTATATCTCAGCACCTGTATATCTCAGCAACAACAGTTTTAGAATATAGTTGCCCAACTAAATTGCACACGAAAGAATTAAAAAAATTGTTTGATTACTAATGTAAAGGGGGCCCAAATAGGGGGGGCTAAATTTCAAATTGTCGTTACTAGGTCGAGTGGGGTATTATATGAAAGGGCTTTACTTGTGCAATTTAAAATATATTATTGTAGGTATCTTTTTGTAACTCACTCACTTTTCACAAAAAATACCATTCCTCTTATCTCTGAAGTTATTATCTCCATCTGATCCCAAACTAGGCAAAATGGGTATCAGAGATTGATATACATACATAAATAGATAAATAACACCCAGACACAGAACAAACACTTGTATTCATCATCATCACACAAATGTTTGCCCTGGGCGGGGATCGAACCCGCGGCCCACGGCGTGTAAGGCAGGCTCACTACCAACCACACCAACGGGCTTGTCATGTATAGCAGTTTATGTAAATGTTACAGCAAAAATAAAACGATCTTTCTAAGTTTTACAGTCTTTTTGGAATCTGCAAAAATTTAGTTTTGCGGTCCTAAAAATGGTCTTTTGCTTCCAAAAATACTATAGGTATATCGGAATCCTCGGCGCGAGAGTCCTACTCGCGCTTGACCGGTTTTTCTTCTTTATTTTCGTTCCTTTGGAAAAAAGGTTCAATCAAGCCGCTATCATACCTTCCTAAATTCAAAGACTAAATCGGCATACATTGCTGGGAGGCTTGGTTCTGTTAATTCCAGTATCCTTACTTCAACCAGCAATGTATGCCGAATAAGCTTCTGAATTCAGGAAGGTGTGATAACCGCTTTACTGATACTGAATCTTAAAGCTATGGCACGCAATTTAATTAATACCTTGTACATATATGTATAATAATCCGCAGTATCAAACAATTGAAATTAATATAGATAAGTGAAAATTACGGAGAAGTACTTGAATTGAGATGGTAAATGATGCTATAAAGTGATTGATTATAAAGTGTCTTAAAGGATGAAAGTAGCTGTTCTAAATAAAAGGAGCAAATAATAGTTTCCCACAAAAGGACCTGATATCTGTTATCGGTATCTGATACCTACTAAATGTTTGCTTGTTATTCTGTCACAATAAGTCGGAAAAAGACTAACTTTTTCATGTAAGCATTATTTGAGTCGCTGATAATCCAATCACATCTACCTGTGGAAAGAAACTAAAGAAAATGAATATGAGAACAAATTCTACTCAAACTTGAACTATTTCACGAACGGTAGAAAGCACTACTACAAACGCAACTAGTCTTACATTACTTTGAATAACAGTTTGAATCAGATTACAAATCTCTAGCAGCCATTACCACCACTTACCGGTCGTATCCTATCAATTGAGATTGTCTCCCGAGATGACGGACGCCACCCCGGAGCTTCCGGCCATCATTCCATTGCCGGGTAATAATATGATTGTACATGCGGGTCTGGGAGACCCAGCGGGCATAAGATGGGTTGATCGAATTAGGCGTTATGTTAGTGAGGTTGTTGCCATTTTGTGCTATCAGTATTACAACCGGTTGTACAAAGCTTCTTTTTCATACATACTTTCTTTGTCAACAAAAACTTTAAAGTTGTTTTTTTTTTATCTGGTGATATAAGCACCGTTTCTTAAACTATTTTGTGAAATGTTGAAATAAATCGCATAAAAACATTTAAAATATAAAAAAATATCATGAAGTACATAATTATGTAGTCAAAGTAGTGCCAAAACTCTTTTAATAATAAAATATGATTTGAGAAAATTAAAGTGGTAATTGTTAAACCAAAAGAACACACGAACAAATGAGTATTCAAGGAAAAAAGCGATACCTTTGACCAAATTATGAGAGCGCCAGACATTGAAAAAGAAGATCATCAATCAGGGATTCGCGCACACCATGCTAAATTGGAAACAACTTGCTGGCGACTCGAAACAAATTATATCTGACTCTGTTATAGGAAATTATACACAAAAAACTTCTATAGTTAGTAACATTACTAACACCAATTCTTTAAACTAGTTCATACGACAAAAGAGGGTTTTTCTACACAAAATTTTACTGAAGTAAATGAAAAAAAACCTTCTGGCAAAAAACTTCCTATAGCAAAGACAAAGGAAAAATCTAATATTTTGAAAATTTTACATCAAAATATTCAAGGTTTTTCTGGAAAAATTTTAGAATTAGAATTATTCTTAGAAAGAACAAAATTTGACATTATTTGTCTGACAGAACACTGGCAAAAAGACTATCAAATGTTGATAAATTATGAAAATTATTGTATAGCCAGTGCTTTCAATCGAAAGTCTGCTTTACACGGTGGATCACTGATTTTAGTTCGTAACAGTTTTAAGATAAAGAACCCTAAAGATATTGTTCGACTTTCGGTTGAAAGATGTATTGAAATATCTTGTGTTGAGCTGGACAAGCATGTTGTAGTATGCGTATACAGACCTCCCGCTTTTCAAAATTTTTCAATGTTCGAGTTAGTAATGGAAGATGTTTTAAAAATAGTGACAAAAGAAAATAAGTTTGTGATAGTGTGTGGTGACTTTAACGTCAATATCTTAGAAAATAATACCTATAGTAACAAACTTATAAGTCTTTTCAAATGTTTTAATTTAGAGCATGTATTTTTTGAACCTACAAGGGTGACGTCATCCTCGGCTACCTGTATTGATAACGTCTTTTGTAATTGCGATTATTTTGAGAAAAGTATCATAAACTCGCTTCAGTCTGACCACTCTGGTCAAAGTGTTACTTTTAATTATTCTCGAGTAACCCAGAATATAGATATAGAAACCAGGAGCCTAACGAGCGGTAGGTTAGAAAAGTACAAAAACACGTTGCTAGAAAAACTGCCCTGTCACAATTATAATACTAACAACCCTAATAACTCATATGAAGATTTATTCACATTGATTAATACTGAATTCAGTAAAATTTTCACTATTAGAAAAAAGCAAATTATTGTAAAATTCAAATTCAGTGACTGGGCTACCGCTGGTATTCGCAAAAGTAGAGAGAGACTTTTTGAATTATATGAGCTTAGAAATTATTCAAATGACGACAATTTCATTGAATATGTCAAAAATTATTCAAAATTGTTTAAATTAGTTTGTTTAAAAGCAAAATCATTTTTTCTACGGAAAAAAATACAGTCTGCTGATAACAAAATTAAGGCTGTATGGAATGTTATAAACAGTGAAACTGGAAAAGTGAAACCGCGTGACAATCAAATCACACTTCATACAAATCGCGGAACTATTAGTTCAAACGTAGAAGTGGCTCAAGAATTCGAAACCTTTTTTACTAATATTCCTTTGAAAACAACAGAGTCACTCAATTCATCATCTTCACTTGCTAGCGATTTACTTCAAAAGAATGTGGACGCCTGTGAAACTGAATTTGGGTTTAATCATGTCACCCCTAACGAAATTGTTAAAGCCTTTAAAAGTATTAAAATGAAAACCACTGAGGACCTATGGGGAATGTCAGTAAAAGTCTGTAGTGCGATCATTGATACTATATCTCCATATTTAGCTGTTATATTCAATGATTGTGTCGATCATGGTACATTTCCTGACTTAATGAAAAAAAGTAAAGTAGTTCCATTATTCAAAGCTGGTGACAAAAAGGATCCCAGTAATTTTAGACCAATATCAGTCTTACCTGTACTTAGTAAAATTTTTGAGAAGGTCATACTCAATCAAATGCTTTCACACTTCAATAGAAATAACTTACTACATGACCATCAATTTGGTTTCACGAAAGGGCGCAGTACAACGGATGCCGGGACTGCACTTTTAAAATACATCTTTTGCGCGTGGGAAAAATCTGAAGATGCTATTGGTATCTTCTGTGATCTATCCAAAGCATTTGATTGCGTAGATCATAGCACATTGTTGCTAAAACTTGAACATTACGGTGTTAAGAATAATTCACTTAAACTACTTAGGTCATATTTGGAAAACAGGATTCAAAAGGTACAAGTAAACAGGACGAAATCACTGGGATCTGTTGTCAAAATTGGCGTACCTCAAGGGTCCATATTGGGGCCATTTTTATTCCTTATTTATATTAATGACCTTCCTTCTGTGGTGAAGAATCTGTCAAAGATTGTGTTATTTGCTGATGATACTTCATTAATATTCAATGTAAGTAGGAAATCACAAAATTATAACGAAGTCAATGATGCAGTTCGACAGATTCATGCATGGTTTACTGTTAACAATCTAGTCCTAAACGCCAAAAAAACTAAATGTATTAAATTTGCACTACCAAATGTAAGGTCTACTTCACATAACATAGTATTGAATAATGAACCATTAGATTTTGTAAATAGTACAGTTTTCTTAGGGTTAACACTAGACTCTAAACTTCAATGGGGCCCTCATATAACGGCTCTTTCTGGTCGATTGAGCTCGGCTGCATATGCTGTTAGAAAAATCAGACAACTTACTGATGTAGCTACTGCAAGGCTGGTTTACTTTAGCTACTTCCATAGCATTATGTCTTATGGCATACTGCTTTGGGGCCGAGCAGCTGATATACATTCAATATTCGTTTTACAAAAGAGGGCTATAAGAGCAATTTATTGCCTGAAGACTCGTGATTCCCTGAGAGAACTGTTCAAGGAAATCAACATTATGACAGTGCCATGCCAGTATATCTATGAAAATATAATGTATGCTAGAAAGAACATTCATCAATTACCTAAAATTTGTGACAGGCATAATTTTAATACTAGAAATAAGCATAAAATTGATCAACCATATACTAGATTAACTAAAGTCAATACATCTTTCGTTGGTCTGTGTATACGATACTACAACAAAATACCTGACAATATAGTGCAATTACCTGAGAGAAAGTTTAAAGAATGTGTAAAGCAAACGTTATGTAAAAAAGCTTACTATAGATTGGATGACTATATGAATTACAAAGAGGTATGGTGCTCTGATATTCCAGCGAAACACAAGAAACACATTGTAAAAAGCCGACTCTTAAAGTAGGCCGTGCTGCAGTGGTTTCTTGCCGTTTCTTTTACGCTGCCATAGCACGATCCGAAACGGCGTAGACTCGCTCTATTTGCATTGTATTCTGCATGACATTCAATAAGTATTCTGTAAAGAATCTACATTGAATAAAATTATCTGAATCTGAATCTGAATCTGAATTGGTCAATTTCAAATGCAGAGCGAATGCACACCCTCTACACATTCGCGCTGTAAAATGTTATCCATCGGTGATTCGTAATGGATTTATTTACATGTATGCTGATGATATGCATCAATGAATATAGTATAGAGTTTTATAAAGATGCAAGGCGCAGTGTGCAGCAGACGAAGGAAATATTAATATTAATTCGTAGGTAGATACCATTCCTCGGGGCTGCATAAATCAGAGGTGTGGAGCGTGCCTTGGGCGGTTTGTCATTACGTCCACCTGCAATGAAGCGGCGTGCTTATTGCATACAGCCTCTACTTTACCCGCTAGCTACATTCAACAGGATTTCTATCTAAAAGGCTTCGACCTGTCGCATAATGTAGAATTAGAACCGCCATTGGGAGATAAAGGTAATGCAAGCGCGCCAAGGTTCCAGATTAACGTCAATTTATACAAACACAAAGCACGCTATAGATACTGATTATTGCACATTTACATGAATGGCGGCTTAAATTAGTTACGACAGAATACGAGATAGAAATCGTGTTAACCAAAAAGGAGCACAAAGTCCGAGATAATTGGAAGTTGCCTTCACGCGTCTGGTTGTTGTGAGAAAAACAAAATGTTTTCGTATCCAAGGAACATATAAAATATAGTAGGAACAGCCGCTGCGGCGCTGCAGGGAGCGAATAAATCCAATTCACCATTGTCCTGTCGCGCCACAAAAATGCACTTTTGGCCGACGCCATCGCACAAACATCTTTAGAGAGGACCAAGTTTAACAATACTTCAAACATAAATTCTCAATATGACATCAGTGGAAGTGTTACCTAACTAGATTTATTTGATGCTAGCAGTTTTAAATACATCATATGAAAATAAGACCAATTAACCAAAATCTTCCCCAAAAACACCTCAAAACGAATGTCCAAAAATTGCCTTCCACTTTCGGGTGAATTGCAATGCATCCCAAGTAATTATTATAGTGGCAACATTTCCGTTGGTTAATGGGCGCTGCGCACGCCACTCTACTTGTTGAAAGCTCCTCGGCTTCGTGTTCCTTGCTCCTTTGGCTCGCCGGTTGCCGGCCGCCGAGCGCGTCAAATGCGAATGTACGACTCCCTCCAACAAGTTTTTTTGCTCGTTTACACCGCGGGAAGTGTGAAATTCGCGCCGACTGCGTCCAATAAAAATAGCCATTTACATGAAAACGCTTGTATTCCTCTCGAACACACAAAAAACTAACCCGATTGTGTTGCCAGACATAAAATTTTAGGAAGGCATAAAAATTCACCACAATAAAACTCTAAAAAGGTTCTCGTAATCCGATTTATATAATTTTGATCGTAAATTACTAAAATTCTCGGTAGAGCTTCGTACATCGGATCGGACACGTTTTATTGCGTTCTTTCTGAATATTTTTATTGATCCTCGTCTATAAATCTCTGAGGTATAAATGCGTGGACCATAGTTACAAGGTGCTACGTCTCACACCCGAGAGTTCCTTCGAACGATAAATCATATAAAGGAGAATGGTCGCTTATTAAGCACCCCGCCTCGTCCACAATCGACATTTCTTTCGTATTGATCATAATATTTACTACTTCGAGATATATTAAAGTTTGTATATGTAGCTGAGTCGACATTACGTTCTTAAAATCTTGATACTATGAGAACGAGTTTAAAGGTTTCGTTCTAGGAATGGTGTTGTCCATGTGCACGGAAACGGTCTGTTTACTTTCATTCCGTTTTCGGACAACTCCTTTTAAGCCGCACGTTTATGGCGTACGGATAACAACGGATTTTGTAACGCAGCTATTTCTGGTGTACAATGGACTGGTATCTCCTTACATTCGGTGGGTGGATTGTGTGCGACTGTGTTTCGAAACCATTGACCGTTTTGGTCTGTTCTGGCGTGTTTGTATTGTTTGTCTATTCTACTATACGAATTAGGTTCGGCAGAAAAAGGTTTCGCATGTACTGCATTCAGATTTGTTCTTATAACAATGTTCGTGTTATATTAGTTTTCATCGAGTTAGTATTGAACGCGGGCATCCATTTACATAGTTATGGAAATATGCCATGCGGGCGGTGGGTGCTTACTTAAAGCGGTCACTTAATACGAACGAGTCCTTTTAATTCGTCGTGTGGTCACGGCATTCCGACACGGGTTTACTCTTGGCCCTTACATTTTTGTGAGTCCAACCCGCTCCGTTGTTCTTGCCGACCATTTCCCACCTCGACTCGAGAATTTAAACGAGGGTACTGATCTTGATCGCGCCCTCTGCCTCAACTTTTGTTCGGATTTCGTGCGAGAAAAATTGTTGGACTCTGGACAATTTAAAAATACTCCGCTTTCGGCGTGTCGTAGGTGTTTTTGTGCGGTGACATTCTTGTAGAGCAAAGTGGAAACAATGCGAGCAAGTATATTTAAGGTTATTAGGAGTGTGGTGATGTTTAGAATACATTCGTATCTAAAACCAGTAAACTTGATCGTTGTCTACTGACCTGTGGTAGACTATCTTACTCGACTCTACCTACGACCACCTCGCAACGCTTTATCAAGCTTTCAGCAAGAGCATATAAGGTAGTTTCTTGCCATTGTCTGTTAAAAATATGTATTTGGTTTTGTTATTTCATCGGTGAATTGTTTTCTTTTTGGATGTGCATTGTGCGATGGACAGCGGATTAACAAGGGCGTCGGCGCCAGGCGTGCGCGGTGCGGCCGACTCGGCGACGGCATAGCAAATGCGCCTCCGTGTGTGGTGCACACGTATCTAGATGAGCCATGCCATGCGCCTGCGCTCCCGAGATGCGCGCGATTGGACGCATTAACATACTACCGCAGTGTTTTTATTAAAATCAATGCATTGTGCACGCGGGGACTTCTTTGTAAGTCATATTTTGTTTCTTTACATTATGCTTTATGATCTTGTTGACGGCTTTGAAGCTTGCAATGCAAGTTTCCAGTGAGTAAACAGAGGTTTTAAAAATATAGCAGCGTTTATTCTGGTAGAACCTGTCTAGTGTCTACAATATGGAATTTAAATGAGCGATTTTTGGTTTATGTAGAGAAGATTATGTTAAAAAGATTGCACAAACCTCGAACCACGAAACCTCCTGCAAAACAAGCATCGCAAGTAAGACAGTCGTATGACTGAATGATGGACCACCCAATCTATTACCGAGCTGACGTCAGCTGACAAGCCTTCGAGACTGATTTGCCTAATTTATCTTATCACAGCGAGCCTGATACTGTTTCACTGAGTGATGGATGAACGAGGGCACCTTGCTCAGTATCATGTTTCCAGCTAATTAGTTTTGATTTTCCTTTTGTTTGCTGTATTCAATTTGGTTTTGTTTATTGGCTTTAGCTGGAATTAGGTTCGTCTCGGATATAGGTATTGGCACGAAGAACTTGAAATATGTTCTTCGTTTTATCAAACAGACTACACTTAATGCAACTTTGTGTCCGAATAAACAAAGAGATCTACAGAGATCCCATAGGTAGGTAGGTCTCCGAAGGAAGTAGGAAGTACGATAGTCACCACACCACGCTTGTTAGCGTTACGGCTGGCACCAAAGACCGCTGTTGGTGACTGCAGTATGTAAGGTGGTACGATATACATAAGAACGCGTCTGCCTATCCTCCAGTTCACAATTCCTTAGTCGCCTCTTTCGGAACCTACGCGTAGGGATGGGTATGTGTGTACTGACGTAGAAAGTCAACCAGTTGTAAATAGACTATCACGCCGCACCAGACATGTATGCCTATACATTTAGCGGACCAACCCCGCGTCACTGCACACACGGTACGGTCAACCGCTCGTCGGTAGAAACTTTTTCAACTCTATTGCCACGCCATAAGGTCTAAAAGTGTTTCTACTGATGTGCTGTCGAGTGTACCTGTAGCTAATTGACGTTGGCGTTGTGCCTTCAAATTGTGATCAAATATTAGCCCGCTCGCCTCGTAAAGCGCACAGCAAACACTGGACTGTTTGCGCAGCCCGACGGCCGTGTTTGCATTGGCTATCTGACGTGATCTTTAGACCAGACTTGAGCTTTCTTTTTATGAGACTTAATCTTGACATGTTCAGAGGTAAGGTTGGGATTTTGTGATTAGCCATGCTTATCTTCTGAAACCTGAGCCTTAACTAGAGGTCTTGTGTACTTCCATGAAAGAGTCGGTGTTCTTAATAATGTTTTATGATTTTTGACAGTATCAAAGATATGTAATATATAGCTCTGGATCACGACCAGGTAATGAAAAGAATCAAACATTTTAAAATTGTGTTGTTTCCGAAGTTTTTTTTACATTATGGATGAAATAAATATTTTGCATTATTTTAATGGCTGGCATGGGTATTTTAACGTAGATGGTTTGTATTGTCATGTATTTCAAAGAGCTGTTTGTTCGGTGACTTTGTCTTTTCATTGTCTCTGTCCTTTCAGCGATTATGACAGGTTGACTATGTCCTTCCGTTGACTATGTCCTTCCGTTGACTATGTCCTTCCGTTGACTATGTCCTTCCGTTGACTATGTCCTTCCGTTGACTATGTCCTTCCGTTGACTATGTCCTTCCGTTGACTATGTCCTTCCGTTGACTATGTCGTTGCTGTAACAATTTTTTTTCGGTGACTATTACATTACAGCACACAAAATTACTTTTCTGGTGTTTTATCTCTCAAGTATTATCAAATTAAACGTAATCAGACCCAAATTAACACCTTTAACTCTTGGCCATCAAAAGTTAACCGTTTAAAAGCTCTTTCTTTAACCTTTTTGTACTTATAAAACACTTAACTGTAATTATAATAACCGCAGACTTGTTTTATTTCAGGTACGTACACTCCGTCATTAACACGAGACCAAGGGACCGTCAGGTATATGGAGGGTGTGTGTACAACAGTGGTCACGAACGTTAAGATGCATCTTTTTAGGGTTCCTTAGTCAACAAGGAACTTATTGTTTCGTCATGTCCGTCTGTCTGTCTGCGGCTTAGCTCTGAGACCCTTATAGTACTAAAAAGCTGGAGTTTAGTATATATTTCTTCCACTCTGACAGTGGTAAAATAAAATCTTCTACAATAAAATCCCCTACAAGTAAAGTGGGGGTGATTTTTTTCTTGTCTACCCTGTTGGGGTGCTGGAGTGCGCCGTTCGATAGGTGTTTTAAAATGTGTCTGTATAGATCATTTTACGATTTAGGGATCCGTTTACGAAATATTTAGCTTGAAAGCGCATATTTTTGTTGGAGTCGAGTGTCTCTTTCCCCCCAGCTAAACGGTAGTTATTGGAAATGTAAAAAAAAATCACATTATACGATGTAATTAAAAGGAAAACTATCACAGCTAATTAGGCTTCACAGGTTATTGAGCTATAGCCGAAAAACTGGAAATGTTAAAAAAAGGAATAGCAATTAAATTATTCATCTGTCATATTTTTTTTATAAACAATTCTTTTTTTGTTTTGTGTCGATATTGAGTTGATGTAGGAGAAAATGCCTTCATCATTGGCGCACGAATGGAGCAAAATGTATGAAACGGCCAAAGTATTTCGATATCGTTCGACAACGTATAAGCTTTTTCATTTCGTATAATTTTCTGTGGTAAGTAGTTAAAAATAGGGTAACCTATCAGTAACCTATCTTGTCTTGTGCTATCTAAAAATAGCGAAACATATCGGTAGGTTCGAGACCACTGGTGCACAATAAAACATGATTCGGCGTAATAAGACACGACCACGTGTCGGTAATCATGCCTACTTCGTCCAACCCCGCAATTATGTGGGTGCAATCATCTTGAAACCAGCACTTGTATCGTGTATCGCAAATTTCGCAGGAAATTCAGTCGCACTGAGAAATTTTAAATTAGCCAGGTTACGACGATTGCAGTTGGCTTTCGATTGCTGGACATTAGTAAACGGTAATTAGAGTCACCTTTCGTACAAAATAAAATCACATTTTTCCTGAATGGACTTGTGAATGAATAACATCGTAACCACTTTTTACATAAATATAGCACTTATCTTAACAGATAAAAAATGTGGTCGAGATAAAATTTCAATTTAATTTGTATAACTGAAGAAAAAAAAGCGTGAATAAAAAAACAATCGTGGTGACTATGGTACTTCCCCTCCACATTATTCCAGCAAAAGCTGTTTTGCTGTGGACGTTTTATGGGATGTTATGGTGATGATGAGTGTGTTGTGATTCTTTACTTAAAGCAAAGTTTATATCCTGGGCTGCATTTGGTTGGTATGTTAGTTGCTTTTCAGCTGGTACCAAGTAGGTACAGTCAAGAGCACATCAAGCTTGACACATTGGACTTTGTTCCGTTCTTATTTCAATAGACGTACGGGCTAGAGTCGCACTGCGAGTGCCAAGCTTGACCTGTCGTTGACTGTACTATCATTATTTATCTTCAAGAATTACGCTAGATTAAAGGCAAGTATTAACCGTGTGGTGCTGACAAAGAATAGTACCAACCCGTGGTTGTCGTAAGAGGCGACTAAGGGCTTATGAACCGGAGGATCGACAGCAGCATCTTTCTGTACCATTTTACATACTGCGGTCACAAACAACACCGGTCGCCGGCCGCAACGCTTATTACAAGCGTGGTGACTATGGTAAATCCCCTCCAAAGTACCACGCGTTTTTGTTAGAGTTCTGGAGGGAGCTCCGTGTCCTGCAGTGGCCGTTTTATGAGATGTTATGATGATTAACCGTTTAAAAAATTATACATAATATTACACTCTATATGTGTATATGTGTGATGTGAAGGCTTTGACGTGATTGACGTGATTTCGCACAGATAAATAAACACGCAACGTAGTGTGACACAGGATGCAGCGATTTTTGTCGCTTATCTCTTTCATTCACACGCTATAGTTAGGCTGACCGGGCTTTCCGCTCAATTTATTTCAGTACTACTTTAGAGCTGTTCGTAATTTTGATGAATTTCTGTTATCCCCACGAAATAAAAGCACAGACTTTTGTAAAAAGGCTCTATAATATTAATTCCTTTATTCAGGACGTTCTGAATAAAGGCCAGCTGAAAAGTACCCTAAACCGACGAGCATGTATGAAAGGATTGATGAAAGTTCAGGAAGCAAGGGAAGTATGTCAAGATCGTAGCAGATGGAGAACTGTGGTCTCTGCCTACCCCGACAAGGTGTGATGTTATGTAGGTACGAGTATGTATGTAATATTAATGTGATGTTAAAGTCTGCCTTCCGGTTCTATTGACATGGAAAGGGATAGGTTATTAGTACTTAAATTTATTTTTCACGATCTTTTGTTGAGTTTATTTTTTATTTTTTTATCTAGTCTTGAGATAAGGCTGACGATGGGACGAGATTGCCCAGAAAAAGCCTATTCACTCGCGACTTGAATAGATTCGGGTTATATGAAAGCTTTGTAAGCTTTAGATTTCGTGTATTCGTACGCATGGAATTCAGAAAAATAGTAGCCTTTGTCATGATTCAACTTATCTTCATACCAAATTTCATCAAAATCGGTTCTGCAAATTAGGCGTGAAAGAGACAAAGCTACTTTCGCATTAAAGTTATTATTGGTTTGTATTTGGATGATATGGGTATAAATGAAAATATATCATCTTTAAAAAATCCTAAACCATTACTTGTACCTTCTAATTATAATGTAGCTTTATTAATAACTACGCAACAGTGTTCCCTATCTAATGCTCACAATTACTCAACATTACGTAGAAAGCGCTACCATTAAATGTAATTAAATATCCCTGCTACTGTTTTATAGGCTCACTAGTTGTTACTCGCCACTTCGTTCGTCCACGTTGAAGTAAGAGTGTGAAAGGAAAAATCATTTCTCTTGAAATTCTTTTTCTCCTTATTAGGGTTCCGTAACTGAAGGGCGAAAAACGGGACCCTTATTAATATGCCTCCGATATCTGTATGTATCTCATGAACCATAATAGGTAGACAGTTGAAATTTTCACAGATTATGTATTACTGTTGGCTCTTTAGTAACAAATAATAAAAAAAAGGGATTCCCTTTAAATGTAAACATTAAACGTACTAGGTATATCATAGGCACAGCGTACCGTCCCAACTGGGTAAACGTCGACGTGTTTTTGGACGCGCTGTCGGAATCAATAGCGTCATTTACTAACTATGATCATATTATTTTATTGGGCGATTTTAAAATCAATCTTTTAGATCACAATCATTCTAATACTTTAAATTTTAACCAATTTTTATATTACACCAATTTGACGAACTACATCGATGAGCCAACGCACTTTACTTCACATAGCAGCACACTCATAGATGTCATATGTACTGACGCTAAGGTCTGCAGTAGCTCAGTCCATCATATAACTGGTTTGGGTGCTCACGCAATGGTATCTATTGATTTGAAAATAAAAAAACCTAAAACCCCGCCCAGGTACGTAACTTACCGGCCTTTACGAAATATCGACATGAGTAGCTTTGATTTAGACCTTAATCGACTAGACTGGCATTATTTACTTACGCTACTTGACGTAAACGACATGCTGAGGTACTTTAATATCAACTTCTTATATTTATTCAACAAACATGCTCCCGAAAAGACGATCATTGTAAAAGAGCGCATACCTCCTTGGATAACTAGTAATATTCAGTACATGATAAAGTTACGTGACGAGGCCCATAATAATTATAAAACTTTAATAAAACTGCGTGACGAAGCCCAAAATGATTATAATAATTCTGATGTGGTCGCTCGTAAGGAGCAATACAAAACCCTTAAGAGCCTAGTCTGTAGTAGTATGTATTATGAAAAAAAAAGCATTTTTTACATATCATATTAATAAAAACGTGCATAATCCGAAATTGTTATGGAAAAATATGAAATCAACTATTTTACTTACTTTTAAAGGTGTTGCGGAGATACCGTGTGACATGTTTAAGCCGGAAGAGATCAATGACCACTTCCTGAATATTCCCGGAGATGGTAGGATATCATCTGACGTTTTATCTTACTATGAAACTCAAAAATTTTGTTCGGAGATTTTCACTCTGCGGACTGTCACTGAAGATGTAGTTGGCAAGGCTATTCTTAGTATAAAATCCAGCGCCGTGGGTGTAGATGGTATTGGCCTGGATATGGTAATGTTAACTCTTCCTAAAACGCTCAAGTTTATCACAGCGATTATCAATCGATCCCTTTCTACCTCCATTTTCCCGGGCTGCTGGAAGTTTGCATCTGTGCGCCCCATTCCCAAAAATAGTAACCCCACGGAGTTAAAAGACTTAAGGCCCATAAGCATTTTGCCATTCCTCTCAAAGGTTTTAGAGAGAGTAGTTTATCTCCAAGTTTATAAATATTGTGAAGTAAACAAAATTTTACCAGATATGCAGTCGGGATTTAGAAAGGGTCGCGGGACCAGCACTGCTCTCTCTGACGTTGTTGATAATATACTTGCATCGGCCGACGCTGGGGAGGGTACCTTGCTTACACTGCTTGACTTTAGTCGCGCTTTTGATTCTCTGAGCATTCCTTTACTTTTATCAAAGCTGTCTTATTATGGATTTGACAAATCTGCTGTGGTATGGTTCAATAGCTACTTATCCCATCGTAGTCAACAAGTTCTGCTTACCAGGGTACCTTGCTTACACTGCTTGACTTTAGTCGCGCTTTTGATTCTCTGAGCATTCCTTTACTTTTATCAAAGCTGTCTTATTATGGATTTGACAAATCTGCTGTGGTATGGTTCAATAGCTACTTATCCCATCGTAGTCAACAAGTTCTGCTTACCAAATCGGATGGCAACAGACTCACATCAACTTTCAGATCTGTCAGCAGAGGTATTCCGCAGGGCTCAATCCTTGGGCCATTGTTATTTATACTTTATTCTGCTGATATAAAGAATTGTATATCACACTGCAAATTTCATCTATACGCAGATGATGTACAAATATACATCTCTGTAAATCCAAATTCTAATCAGGCTATGGACATGATAAACAATGATCTCAAGAATATTCATGATTGGTCCGTGCGAAATTCTTTGGTACTTAATCCTTCGAAGTCGAAATTCCTAATTATTGGAACTAGACATCAAGTTGATAATATTCGAAATCTTCAACCCAAAATTTTTATTAATGGCGAGCCTATAGAAGAAATTGATAAAGCTCGTAATTTAGGCCTATTGATGGATAATGTACTAAAGTTTCATGATCATGTGCTTGAGCTGGTGAGAAATTGTTTCTTTAGGCTCAAAGTCCTATATAAAATAAGAGATTTTCTATCATTGGATTTACGTATCACACTTTGCGAAACACTTGTTTTATCAAAGTTGAACCACTGCATA
This sequence comes from Athrips mouffetella, assembly GCA_947532105.1. Classification (NCBI taxonomy): domain Eukaryota; kingdom Metazoa; phylum Arthropoda; class Insecta; order Lepidoptera; family Gelechiidae; genus Athrips; species Athrips mouffetella. The sequence goes on along the minus strand of OX383976.1, from coordinate 1,723,412 downwards.
GCCGTTTATGGACCCTGTCTATTAAAAAAGTCCCTCGCACTTGCTCAGCGTATTCAAAATGCTTGCGCTCGATACTGTTTTAAGATTCCTCCTCGTACATTCCTCAATGGGGCAAATATCCTTAGAATGGAAGGGCGTATAAAATTACATTTGGCCTGCTTACTATTCGATGTAATTTTGACAAAGCAACCGGAGTATCTATATCGCACACTAACCTGGCGTTATTCGGATCATCGTTATGTGGCGCGTTTCTTGTCTATTGCGTTGGAAATTCCTAAGCATAGAACTGCGCTTTTCCGGGGTAGTTTTAGGTACGCGGCAACAAAAATCTGGAACGATATACCGCCGCCTATTCGTTCTATCACTTCCAAAGTCACCTTTAAACTTCATTACCGTAAATGGCTCATGGAAGCACAAATGCTACGAGCGACGCGTACCTAAAAATAAATTACTATAACGTTATTTCTTTATTTCTTCCTTTTTTTGATAATATTTGTTATAAATTGTTTTTAATTAGTATTTAGTTTTACGGTTTTTCTTATTTTATTTTTGAATTTATTTTTAAAATTTAGCCTGTTTGCTCTGTGACGAGAGAGAAGTTTACGGTTCTGGCAGAATATCAGCGCTGCAGTGCCGTTGCCGGTGCTGTATGCATTATGCTGAGCCAGCGCCTATACAATAGGCATACCACATACAGCATGCAAAAGGTCGGCTGCCTGTAGAATAGACTTTGTCTTCTTGATGTTACGCGCGACTAAAATGTGAAACTACCTAATCTACCTATTTATTTTGAGTTGTGTATGTTAATATTTGTAAACTCCTGTGATCTGTTTTATGTGTTATGTTTATTGAATAAAGGTTTTATCTATCTATCTATCTATCAAACGTGTTTATAGGTGATTTTTGCACGATTTTTGTTTTTGCTATATTGCAAAAACGGGAACACATACAAGCGTGAAAATTGGTATGTTTATTGTGCATAAGTTATAGAATAGAACAACAAATAATAAAAAATGGTCGAGTGCGTGTCGGACTCGTGCGTATTTAATACACTTCGGTGTGTTTGCGTGTCCATAACAAAGACGGTATTTTTACCTTAGTGGTACGGAACCCTCGGTGCGCGAGTCCGACTCGCACTAGGCTCTTTTTTAGGGTTCCGTACCTCAAAAGAAAAAAACGGAACCCTTATAGGATCACTTTGTTGTCCGTCTGTCTGTCTGTCAAGACCCTTTATCTCACGAACGGGTAAAGGTATCAGGTTGAAATTAATACCATATAATAGGATCCATGAACCACACAAGATCTGAAAATTTCAATTTTTAACAACGACGAAATCAAAAGATATGGCATTTTATGTCCTCATCTCCATACATTTATGCAAAAAAGTAAAACCTACAGGATACTTCCCGTTGACCTAAAATTATGAAATTTGGCAAGAAGCTAGGTCTCACAGTACAAATAATGGGAAAAGTCTGAAACCATTAAATATTACAACTTTTCTCACAACTAATGGTAACCAATTGTGGTGAGCTCCCGTTTCAAGAACATTCATATAAGAGAAGGGTCAAGTTGGATGGTCGAATAGGCGATTTTTGTTTTAGTTCTTTTTTAAAAACGGGAACACTTACAAACTTGAAAATTGGTATGTTTATAGTGCATAAGCTATAAAATAACAACAAATAATAAAATGTGGTCAAGCGCGTGTCGGACTCAAAAAATGTAGCACATTAACTTACTGAAATTTCAACTAATACAATTTTGATTATGTGGTAGTACGGAACCCTCGGTGCGCGAGTCCGACTCGCACTTGGCCGGTTTTTTTTTTAGCCCGTTGATCGCAATATTTTAGTGGCCTGAAAAATCTGACAGCTCCTAGCCTGGGTAACGCCCCGACCGCAGTTTATTAGGTGGTTTCCATCCATTTAATTGTGAACCAGAGAAGATCTTGTCCTGGTGGCATTTTTTCTTCAATAGGGTAGATACAAATTATCAGGCAACATGAATCTACCATGAATCCATGAATCTATCATGTATCTTTATGACCACAGATCCCTAGCCTTACAAGTGTCGAACTAATGCTAATGACGTCCTGTTTTTCATTGAGACTAGTTACTAACGACTATCAAGCTTCATTGAAAGCTTTTTAGTCGTTAGTAACTAGTCTCAAACCTTTATTACTATCTAATGCCTGCGACCTCGCTTGTGTGGATTTATGAAACATAAACTATGTCCATCCCTGGAGTTCAATCTCAACTTCTCACTCAACACCAAATAGCATCGAAATCGGTTCAGTGGTTTAGTCATGACAGATAAAACTTAAAAAACTAAATAAAACCAGAGACCTGTACTGTCGATTATACTATACAGGGTGTAAGGAAGAGTACCGATTTCCTTTTGACCACAAGTTGTGTAAGTGTAAAGTACATAGAACATATTAAGTATAAAAAAAAAAAAAAAAAAAAAACTTCCTTTGAAAAAAAGTTCTAGTGGCCAACCCTATTCTAAGAATCGCAACGCCTCCCCCATTCAATAAAAAAATTCATTCGCAAGATAGCAACAGAGACAGGAGATAGAAAACTAAGGACGACACTTGAGGCAAATACTCACGCTTATCGGTACTGCGAGTATAGTCTTGAGTGTGGTGAGGGTTGACACAATTGAATTTTAATATTAATTAAATTTAAAAAATCTGTTATTTTTTTATTCTTTTTTTGTTGTTTAAACATGCTCATTGTTCTTTATTCCACTTATAGAAAATGTAGATAAAAGGAAATCGGTACTTTTCCTTACACCCTGTATGACGTTCCTCTTCACTACTACATATTATTATTGGGTTTTATTAGTCCCATTCGTGCACAGTAAGTGATATTTTTCCGCGTCGTTGCGCTCGTCGTTTAAAGAATGATTACAGATTGTTTGTTTATAAAGGGCACAATTACTTGTAAACAGATCGATTAAATAATGCTTACGCATACAACATTTACACATGCTTGTATATGGCGCGGCTTTGTACTATGTTTTTTTTTTGCTTTGGACAACAGGATTAGAGTTTTGCCGAAACGATATAAGTACATACATACACCCAACAGCACGTCAGTAGAAACACTTTCGACTATATGGCATCGTAATAGAGTTCATAAAGTTTCCACTTACGTGCGGCTGACCGTACATAAATATCACGTCTGTGTCCTGTCGAGATAGACAGAGATGACATCTTTCTAACTGCAATTATTTTTACATCTACTTGTGCTATTGTAGAAGCTAAAGCATACTGCGCAGCTTTAAGTTCACGGGTGCACATTATTAAATGTTTATTAATGCTTAAAGTCCGGGTTACTCCAAAAGTGGTATCTTATACTGCTATTCGTGCCACTTGGGCTTTTATCAAGCCGAACTAACACGCTTGTCGGTTGAGGGTACTTTTGATATATACTGGTAAAAAAATGGTTTCGCCACCTCCGGAAACCTGGAATGATTATCCGTAATTCCATATCCGTACATATATGTAATAGGTATTATGAATGCGAAAGTACATAACTTTGTATGTCTGTTACGCTTACGCTGAACTGATTTTGATGAAATTTGGTATGAAGATATGTAGTACTTTTGTCTAAGCTCCTCGAGAACGAAGTCGCGGGCAACAGCCAGTTTGGAATATTTTACATAGTTACGTTCATTTACCACATTTAGCAAATACATTGTTCTCAAACAAAGCCAATTTTGTCGGTCGTGGAATCCAAGCGCGGGCGCAACAAGGAACTGTTTAATCGGTGCGCATGCGCTAATCGTTCTAATTGGGCGCTCCACTCAACTCGGCACGCTAGCTATGCGAATTGCGAGCACCCGTCATCTGGAAAAAGGGCTTGCATGGACTAGTGTAAACAATAGGTCAAGTTGTAAATAGTCTACTAAGGTACAAAGTCTTTGTTTAACGTTAAAGCACTGAAAGTTTATAATGCTGCCGGTTGCAGGTAAAATTTTTAACTTTATTCACTTACCGAATATTTTTAGGCTTTTAGCATCATTATTTTCTTAGCCTTATTCGGTTTTGCGTAGTCATTATCATCATAAAGTCCCAAGAAATTTCCACTGTAGGACATGGAGCTCCCTCCAGAGTTCCAGCTTTAGCTGTACCATAGTTGAGGAAACATTGGGGGACATTTCACACGAAGTCATCTGATCCCAAACTAGGCAAAGCCTGTTCTATGGGTATCAGAGACTAATATACATATACAATAGATAAATAACGACCAGACACAGAACAAACTCTTGGGTCCATCACACAAATATTTGTCCTGCCTGCTTAGCACGCTGCAGTTGTCAGTTTAACTAGGCCCATAGATTAAAGACTTGCGACACATTTTGAAAGACAAGGACGGCTACATGTAATAGTGTATAAAGCTATCTCTATCTGAAATATCAAAAACATAATTTGTGGATATGCTTAACATTTTCCTCCACTGACATTTCTTCGCGCTTGGAGATGATAGATTAGATGACATAACTCCTCAAATAAAGTGACATTTCTCCGAGATATATTTTCTCGCTGGAGGCGTGCTAAGCGGGCTGGGCGGGTATCGAAACCGCGGCCCACGATGTGAAAGGCAGGTTCACTACCAGCCACACCAACGGCTTGTCAAGTTAATACGCTTAGCGTCACGACTGGCACCAATGACCACGTTTGTTGGTGATTCACAGAAGGTCGCTGCTGTCCATCCTCCGTTTTATAATCCGTTAGTCGCCTCTTCTTACGATACCCTCGGGTAGAGATGGGGTGGTACTATTTTTGCCGGCACCACACGGATGTCCGTTTTACGGAGTAGGCTGGGAGATTTCTCAAAGGCACTGGTTTTAACTGCATGCTGTTGTTTACCTTGTGCTTTAAGGTTTTTATGTAGCCTTTGTATAAAGCCTGCAATAAATACCTATTTTTGCTTTATTTTAGTACTTTACAGTACATTTGATTTGCCCAAATGGAGTCATACTGTAAGTTAATACCTACTTTAGTTTTGTTGGGTAACATTTTACCGACTCAATTGCAATACTACGAAATGTCGTAGGTATGTTCTCGTAAATGTGTTTACGTTTTATATTGGTTTGGGCGATATCATTGACATTCGACATGTTTTAGCCCACGCGTGGAATAAATGGCAAGTTGGTTAACTTATAGCCACAGTGTACAATAATAGTAATAGCATATATACTATTAAATACATAATTATAGCATCTAGACTTTGCCTGCCCCTGTCTATTAATAAACCAAATAATAGACAGTTTTCCTTTAACCTCAATTTTCTATGTAATAAGTGTATAAAATAAGGATATTGCTGAATAGTTTGTGATTATAGTCTTAAGGCCTAGATCGGTGCGGCGCGGATTCGGAGCGGACGTCTGACGCGAATGTCCGCGACGGACAGTAAAATGTATGAAGCCTATACTTACAGTCGGTCTAGCACTATATACAGCTCTCCACTATATGCCGAAAGCGTGCCCTCCGTTTCTTCGGACACATTATGCGGTCTTCAAGGCATTGTTTGAAGAAACAGATTATTTTGGGCCAAATGGAAGGCAGACGTGCTCAAGGTAGGGCACCCTACGAGATGGTCAGAAACAATGAAGAAGGCAGTCGGCGGCAACATGCAGCGTGCGGTCCACACATCATACAATCGCAGCCTGTGGAAGGAAACCATATGTGGTCGCGATCCTCATCAGTGAGGGACCGAGGAAGAAGAAGCAGATCTTGAGCGGACAGCTCCGCATTGAAATGATCGGACTGTATAAGCGTCATGCATTTTACGGTCCGTCGCGGACATCCGCGTCGGATGTCCGTTTCGTGTACGCGTCGCACTGATCCAGGCCTTTTTCTTATATTACTTCACGGAACCTGCTTTTTCGTTACACTAGCTACAAATAACAGTTATTTTATTAGCTTTAAACCAAAGAATAAAACCTAAGTCCATTTCACGAGAGAATAGGATGTTTTTCAACAAAAAAAGAACAGTTAAGAAGACATTTCCTCAATCACACTAGAGGGAGACGTTTGTTATTACAACACACGCTCAGAAATTCATATAGGGCCTGATCAGTGCGACGCGGACGCGGACGCGGAAACGGACTTCCGACGCGTATGTCCGCGACGGACCGTAAAATGTATGAAGCCTATACAATCCATTCAGTCCAATGCGGAGTTTTCCGCTCCGCAACGGACTGTATAGAAAGGCTTCATACATTTTACTATCCGTCGCGGACATCCGCGTTGGACGTCCGCTCCACGTCCGCGTCGCACTGATCCAGACCGATCTCATCAAAAATATGTCTGGAAAATTTTTTTGATTGGTTTCTTGTCTAATAAAAATCTTGAAGGTTTTAGAGGGCATCTCCAATTCAACGTCAAAAGTAACGCTTTTTTTAATCGATTAAGCAATTTTAGTGTAACATATTAGTTTACCAGTTTTCTACTCATTGCAAAGAAATGTGTAGAAGCAGAAACGTAGGTAACTAATAATTGCTGGTACAGATTTCTTGGAAAACATGATTTCCATACAGGTGTTTAATAATTACTCATTATGCGGGTGCACCAGTTTACCAGTGCGGTTTTCCTTTCCTAATATATATGCAAGTTATTTTCCGATAAGTCATAATTAGTTACATAAACGGTGTTCAGCGGAAAAAGATAAAGAAATTACAGAAAATTTATCTCCCTTTCAAATAGTTATACTTACGTAAGCTAAGCATCACACCACCCTCCCTTGAAGTAGGTTAAGCCACGATCACACCTAGCTGAATTCAAAGACTAATTCTGCATACATTGCTCGTTGAAGTAAGGATATTGCAATTAGCATAACCAAGCCTCCCAGCAAGTATGCCGAATTAGTCTTTGAATTCAGCTAGGTGTGATGGTGGCTTTAGGCAGATACTATATCCCTCTACTTACGATCTTGACATACTTCCCTCGCTTCTACTCTCAACTGTGTATCTACTTCCGCGCTTTATTCAATGCGCTGTTCTAATCTCTTCTTCTTCAAATTTAAGAGCAGGGCTCTTGTCTGTGGAGTAATCGCCACTTTGTGCGGTTTTGTGTCAGGTCCTTGACTTCCCGGTACGACACGACCTCAGCTTTTTCCTTGACTTGGTCAATGTACGCTCGTCTTGGTCTTCCCCGTCCTCTCTTGCCCTCTATCTTCCCCTCCAAGATGGTTTTAAAGAAGTTGTCATGTCGCACCAGGTGTCCAATCATCTTTCCTCTTCGGTTGGTGATAGTTCCCAACAAGGTTCGCCTCTCTCCAACCATACTCAGCACTTCATCGTTGGTCTTCTTTTCGGTCCAGCTTATTTTCATCATTCTCCTCCAGCACCACATTTCAAATGCTTCAAGTTTCTGTCTTTCTTTCTTAGTAAGAGTCCATGTTTCACTACCGTAGAGAGCAATGCTCCAGATGTATGTTTTTGTAAGTCGTTTTCGAGTCTTGCATGCTATGTTGGCTTTAAATAGATGTTTCTTATGATTGTTCTAATCTAATCCCCTCAATATATAAGTCAATTAGTTTCTTCTTAATGCACATATTAGAATGTGAAGTAGTTGACAATAACCGCATATTCGTAGTGCCATAGTCGTGAGTGGTAGTCGAGACAGGACACGACCGGCGGTCAACTCAAGGCGTCGCTCGAATACCTTCGCGTACCAGCAGTACCAACAACCAGACCAGACTAGTACAGTCATGAGCACTTGCAAGATTAGCTCTTGCTGTGATTGTAATTAGAATCTTATAAAGTCCTATGTGTCAAACTTGACGTGCATTTGACTGCATCAATACTACACCACATTCACTGGCTATTAGCATGCAATTAGTGCCTAGTTTATATTATAAGTTAATAGGTGCTAAGATATAATGATAGTGCCTTGCGGTATCTAAAATATTTAAGATTATCTCCGGTCCAGAGGTAAAGCTTATTAAACCGATAGCCTTTTAGAAAATAGTTAAGACTAGCCAGCACACAAGAAAAATCATGCTAGACACATGCACAAAAATACGTATCTACAATGTACATTTATAAATCGACAATCGTAACACATACTGGAACTTTTTCCACCAACGTTCTTCTTCCATCGAGAGTCCAGACGTAACGCAGGAATCCACCCTCTCCTGGTTGATATTCCACACATTCGAACAAAGCGTTTACATTAAAATATCTTTTACAATGCCAACAACCAAAGAGTGGAATTCCATCAAGTCTGCGTCAGTGTTCCCGAGTTCATATAGCCCAAATCTATTACAGTTGCGAGTGAAAGGGCTTCTTCTGTGTAAGCTCGTGCCTCCGTCTACCTCATCTTCGTCCTCTGACCTAGATTTAAGTCAAGAGCTAGCCGGTTATAAATGATAGAAACAATTCTATCTTTGAAGCTGCTTCAGACAGAACTACTATTAATTCAGATATTTTCACAACCCTTTTATCTCAAACCTCACTTCACACTTTTAAATTTTCATATTCTTATGTCCGCATCAGCTTTTCGACACCTCTTTAATAATTTTAAACTTCAATAGTCATTAGTAATCATGAGACTGTACGTTATTTCGAATCTAGTTTCATGAACTACTCTTTATTTTATTATATTCGAACAATAACGACAAAGAAAGAAAGTGAGAGCAATAGATTTAAAGGAGCTTTAATGTTAAAGAAGCTATTTTATCACTAAACGACTCGTGAGTGTTACACATAATTAAATACTTCGACGGATAAACTCACGTTTCGATCCTGTACGGACCGTGAAACTGCTGAAGAAGAAGAAGATCCTCGTACAGGATCGAAACGTGAGTTTATCCGTCGAAGTATATAATTATTAAAGAAGCTTTCTGCAGGTATCTGTTACTCAAGCAAATTAGTTTTGCAGCATCAAAGTAAACGTCTTATATAATTATCTCTGCACCATGGATTCGATTACAATTCCAATGTTACTCAGCTTACACCACTGGCTACGTTGACTGCATCGGACGCGACAGAGCGTGTCATGGATCCGTTGAACCGAACTACAGCGGTGTCTGGTCTGGGATATCTTGCCTTTTAGAGGAAAATCATAGTCATGCTTGATAGAGTCGCGAGTTTATTTAAGGTCCTTGCAGTCCATGCGACAAGATAAAATGGTAGAAGAGGAGCCCTTGAAACCTCTTAAAATTAAAAATCAAACTGTTTTCCACAGGACTCCAAAATAAACTACTTGAAACTTTTAACCGCCTCAGTTCTTAATCTTAAATTACGAGTTAAGTATTTGTTTCTACGATTTGACACGATGGTGTCAATTCTGGCTGACAAAAACGAAAACTAAACTATATTTGACAGCCCAGAAAGTGTTGCTGTCTTTTTTCGAACCTATAGGGGGTAACAAAGACAGCAACACTTAGAGGATTTCCGTCCAACGATGAAACGAGCACGAGCCTTAGGCGCCCTAAAGCAAGTTCCTAATTGGATGCGCAGACCAAATAAGTCGTCGCTTTCTGAACCTTTGTATTTTTAATTTACTCGTTTCTTTTTAAAACGAACATTCAAAACACTAACCGATGTCTACACTAACCGATGTCTACATATTTTCTAAAACGTGTCCCTGTAGACAAATAAGCTAACAAAAGTCAACAGTCTGAGCAACAATTTACAGCCAGAGGTACAATGGGCAAGAGTGTCGCTCACACCTTTCCAGCATAAGCTGATACACGACGCCTTTAGTAATAATCTTCCCGAAAGACCGGTTTATACTAGTGTAGTTTTGTTGCCGGCCATACGTGTTCAAGGAATCCAGTCTTTGTTGTGTCGTCTGAGATCTCGGAACCGTCAGGAATTCTTCAAAGGTGCAACATCTTTCAGGGTCGTCTGACAGATATCTTGGAAGAGGCGGCTTTTCGCATAGCAGCTTAAAAAACTTGATTAAATAGGTGTTTACTTTTTTGTGTAGTTTTCTAAGAAAGAAGTAGATGGACTCATATATGTCATATGTCAGGAAATAGTGTCAGGACAGAAACTCATATCGTGTAGATATTAAACCTGTACAATCCAAGTCGTTATGTATTACCATCGGTTCATCTACTGTACCTATACACGCGTGTCCAAATTTTTTGCACGACAATCGCAAATGGTTGTCAGTTTGGCCGATGACTGAAAGGCAAGATCTTAACTACATAAATTTCCCAATCGACTCATATCTGGGTAATTAATCTCCGCAAAGCTGCCTGAAATTAGACTTTTAGTAAACCAGCCGAACATCAATTCACACATTATTTTGACTCACATCGGAATTCGTCTTAGATCATCTAAAGGTCACATTGCTTTGCCCCGTTTTTCTTCTATTTACCATGTCACGACGCAACAAAACCTCCTTTGCTCCTCGCTCGTGCCTACATTTTTTTATTTGGATCTCTCGCCGCCATTTTTCCGAGAACTGTCGCGGTATAAAAAGTGGACTTGCCTGCGCGCGCTCGAGGTGTGAATGTAATTAATGGTTTATCAAAGGATCCGCCTTCGTGTTCATTGCAACTGATTTGGGTATGAGCTCATTTGATGCTGACTCCTGATTTGTATGATTCTCGCTTTAGGTAGATATATTATAAATAAAAATAAAAACTATTTGTTTCGGACAACATGATCCATAAAGGTCTGTAAGCCTTAAAACTATGTTAGTAATCTATAACTAACTAAAACTGAAAACTTATGGGTCAATCAAGTCGATTTATTCTGTAGTAGGGTTGACTGTATCTTCTTTTTGCTGATTTTAGTGTTAAAATTATAAAATATTTTGGATTTTTATTTCCTATTTCAGCCTTGTTTTCTTTATTGTTGGTATATTTCTTGTCAATCTTATAAAATTACTGTTATACAAGGTTATTTTCTGGACCTGATATGCCTATGCCCACATTATTAGTGTGGTCAAAAGCAATAATTTTTGTTCTACGACTGCTAACTACGCACAAAAAATTTCAACTTCTCATACAAAATGCGTTGGTCACTTAAGTTATCTAATTTGTATGGGAAGTTGAAATTTTTTTGTGCGTTGTTAGCAAACAATTTTTTTTATTGTTAATGGGCTTACTCTTGTCCTCGATCTAGTCTTGAAGACAGTGATGAGGTCGACGATGGAACGAGCTTGCCCAGAAGAAGCGTATTCACTCGCGACTTGAATAGATTCGGGTTAAATGAAGAAAGTCGTAAAAAAAAGTTGTTTTTGATCTCATTTTGTAAGGTGTGAAGAAAGTCGTAGTAATAAAGTTGTTTTTGACCTCATTTCATATATCAGGTACAAAAAAAACCTTGTATATTAGAATATCATATTCATGATGCCGCCGTCATTGTTACAATTACTAAATCCCACGAATCTCCATCCATCAATAAGTTCTTAATCATTAAATTTCACTTCACAATTGCTAGAACAGAGCCACTTGGTTTTATCAGTAAAACTTCTCTCTTTCTATCGACACCATAAATGTTTGCTTCAAAATTAATACGTCCAGTTACACCTGGAGATTATTTTGGTGCGCATCAATCTAGATGCGGTTACGATTGCGAATCTAATTAGTGCGGCGATAAATCTTCAGCCACCTCACCACAACCGCTGCCGTTGACCGTAGAGCTCGGAGGTATCAAAGTTAAATTCAAAGACACAGTGTCCACTGGACAGTAAGTGTATATAAATATAGTAATAAAAATATAAAATATTTATTTCTTTTAACAAAAGTGTGCTTACCATCTAGTTGCCGAATCCTCCTTTTAAGCTTTTTGCCTGTGTCAGGAGGCTCCGCTCCTCCGTAACCAACTATGTAGCTTGACAGACGGCGCGACTTTAGCTTCTACGACTAATGAAATAAAACCGTATCAGGTCCGATGTCAAGCTTGCTTTACTTCTATCTTAACTTAAAACAAAATTAAAGTGAATTAAACAATAATCGTAACATCCCATGAAATGTCCTCTACAGGACAGAAAGCTCCCTCCAGAACTCCAACAAAAACGCGTGGTACGGTCAACCGCACGTCGGTAGAAACTTTTTCAATTCTATTACCACGCCATAAGGTCCAAAAGTGTTTCTACTGACCTGCTGTTAAGTGTACTATGGAGGGGATTTACCATAGTCGCCAAGCTTGTAAGCGTTGCGGCTGGCGACCGCTTTTGTTTGTAACAGCAGTTATGTAAGATAGAAATATGCTGCTGGCCGTCTACCGGTTCATAAGCCCTTAATCGCCTCATATGACACCCATGGGTAGAGATGGATTGGTACTATTCTTTGCGGGCACCACACAGACGAATATTAATAATATACTGAAAATATTATTTAAACTGCTCTTTATATTTTTTTTGGATTACGTAATAAAAGATGTTTTATTCATGAGTAGAGCATTTGACTCCTATTACCTATACATTTCTTAAGATGTTATTGTGATATACTAACATCCTGTATCAAATTTCCTTTCTCTATTATTCAAGCAACGTCTGAAGTATCTCATAATGTTACTTGACCAAGCCAGTTTAGTCTTTATCTAAATCTATGTGCTTATCTTCCAGCAGCGTTATGTGATCCTAGGCCATATATCCTCTGGGAGTTACGGCTCTGGGATTTCAATGATAAGGGGTGTCCTATTCACATACCAGACACTTGGAAATCTTATACTTAGGTGTCTATTAAAATGACATATGAAACGGTGGAATAATTTGTAATTGTAACGGCGGAAGAGTCCATATTTTTAAAATGTTAATTGTGCGGACGAAATGTATGGCGTGCCATACATCCGCACACCCGAGCTATCGTGTATTTTAGGTAGTCTCTGACAGCGTAGTCAGATATCATCAACACAAACGTAAAGATGTCAAGATAATAAAAATGGAATTTTGTCGCAACTGGGAAGAAACCAATAAAATACGCATTTAGTGTGCTGTTTGCAAATAACGTCGAATTCGTTTTACTAATTACAGAAACATCTCAAATAGTAATAAAACAGTCTTGAGTAACAACAACATTAAAGTTTTGTTACCGAGCGACCTTTAATAAAATAGCAGTACCGTTTAGTATGTCTTAGGTATTCTTGGTCTAATTAAAATTCCGCGGATCGCTTATATTATTTTGTCCGTGTCGTATCTATTTCGAAATTTTTATTATAAATTTTGATGAGGGCACTAGTTTTTTTTTTACACACAGCGACTGCCATCTGGCCTCCGCAAACCTGATGTAATTCTGAATTAGGCTTTGCCAGGTTAGACGCCTACCTGTCTGTTAAAGATATCAAGCCAAATGGCCTGTAGTTTAAAAACTACTATCGGTGACAAAAGCTGGTCTTCTGAAGCTCGAGTGGTTTTACCCCATTCGGCCACGAACGCTCCGCCTTCCATAAAAATTGTAATGGAAAAAATGTACCGGAGTATTCCATCCTCGCGCAGTCTTTGGTAACGGTCGCAGACGTAACTTCAGTTTTCAGTTACAAAGAAAGGCACAGTGTCGACAATTTCAACAATCGACTTCGCATTCTCAACATTCAGATATTCAGGTGTGCTAACAATTGCAAGTGTATGGAAATGTTGAATGGCCCTTTGTTCTGTGTGTCAGTTTGCTGTTAATTGTCGCATCGGAGAGCTTATGGTGCGTTACTGTTACGGCTTTAAGACTCTTCGGATTACGATACTGTCTACTGAGAATTGACGGGTCAACGACATGGCCTTTTACTTTTGTCTGGGCCATATTGAGGCTAGGTTACACTTTTATCTCGGGGTATTAAGATCATTCCTCTGTGTGGATAAATGAAAAAGGCTGTCTTCATCGAGTAAATTTCTTTTTATTGATGTCTTTATAAGGTCCAAATGAAATAGTAAACATAGTTTCAGTATGTTACTCCGATCATGGAATTCAACAAATTTCCCCAAGGCACATATTAGGTTGAAATACGAAAGTAAATTTTTGTCCTCCCATAGAAATAAATTTTGTTTAGTTTAAAGTCTGCCAGAATCGTTATGCATTACAGAATAGAATGCCACCCAAAACTTGCTCAACTTAGCGCAACAAGTTTTAGCTTTTATGTACCTGCCTTGTCTAATTACGACGAACATTATGATTTAGGTAATGGCGCAGTTACGCCCCGAGCCGCGATACGCGGAATGGCTACCCGTTAGTTTTTATGCATCCCTGGTACCTGGTAATCGGCTAATGCTGCTATTTGTATGATGCTTTTTCTTCGCTTTTTCTCGGATACAACACACTGACCTTCATCGTTCTTGGTGTGGATTATTAAGGCTTTCTTGTTTCTGTTATATTATAGCCGTATTTTAAGTAAAGAAGCTAACGGAATATCTGAAAGTTTCTACTTCTTGGGACTTCTTTTCAAAACTTCGAAATAATTTCTTATTCTATTGTGCTCTAGAAAAGTTCTTCACCTGTGTCATCTTAACGCAAATCTTCGTATTCTACCTTGAAACTACCCATATTTCTAAGTCCCCCAAAGCACAGCCCAAAGTTCCACAAAAGCAGGTACCTGATACCTTTTGGCCACTATAAACTCAAACCCCGTGTCTGAAGCTACAATAGAAACTACTCCCTTTGTCTGAGAACCAGACGACAGTTTGTCTGCCAGATGCGACAACGTCTTAAGTTTTTTACGCTTTTGGACATGAGAAAAGACCTCTTTCCGAGAAATACAACGATTCGATGCGCATGTGCATGGGATTAGAGATCTCTACCTGCGCGATAGAAAAGATCCTTTTTGTGTTTCCCAAGATTCCTAACCCAAGCCATAGACGTCGTCGACATTATAAATGTTAACAACATTTTTACAGCAGACAATTTTTCCTTTCGACTTGAATAGTAATGCCGTTTCCGATTCATTGCAAGCAGGAAGCGGTTTGTCCAGGAGAATTTATGATCTATTTGTCTATTCTTAGTTTTTATTGCGAACTTTATGGCTACTTCCACATAAAATTTGCTTGAAATGGTCTATTGCATATTTCTATTACCGCACGCCCGAGCAATGCAATCCAAGTTTAGAGCCTTTAGATGAGTTACTTGTGGTTTGTATTTGTTTAAATTGTACGTTTAACAGAGCTATTCAGCTGACCCGATAAACTTAAAAGGTCTTGAATAAAATATGACTCCGTATTCAAACTTTCACCACGACTTGATCAATAAGTGCTTCATGACCTTTTGTGAAGGAAATGTTGTCGTATTTTATAGTCTTGTTGACAAGGAAATAAATAATGTAATCGGATTTGCAACACGGTTCTCTTAATAGCAAGAGTATGACAAATCGACGTATTTATGGTGACAGCATCGTAAAGTTGGACAACTTTCTTCTAACTTGTAACATGGGACAATACTTTGAAGTCTTAGGTGCTGATAGTAGACTTTTTGCTGTGAAGTTTTGTTGGGAGCTTCCTTTTCAGCAGTGGGCTTCTCATGGGATGTTATGATGAAATTTTATTTGAGTGGTTAGTTACTTTGCGAATAGATAATGTTTCCAAATATAGTCTGCGCATGGTTTGCGGATGTGTCAAAACACCTATTGTGATCAGTTCTGCATATGGAGCCAGTGTGTCACCATATCAAAAGCAATTCGGCGCAGACGGCCCGGCGCGCTAAAATACCTACACGACACTTGGCAGCGGTGCATGGCATGACGCGTCATACCGGTGTTTCATGTTTTCGGTACTACTTGTATAGGTATAAAGGTCGCCTTGTTGGCTTGCCCACTGACTGTGTTACACTCGGAACATCTGTCGTCTCGTCTACTGTGCCACATAGTTTGAGAGTCGCTTATTTTAGTCTGAATGTTCTCTCCTGAAGAGACTTATAATTAGTTTCTTTTGGTCCTATGAGATGCATTGGATACATACATGCCCCGTTGTAGAAACTTGTTATTTGTTACCTCATGCTTTTACATTGGTATTACAAAGGAACATGGTTGTAGTTACGTTGACCGTAGACGTAAATGGATACATAGGGATGACAGTTTCGAGAACAACCGTGCTTCATACTAATAGTATACTGCACTCATTGCTAAATAATTGAACATTTTGGTGACTATTTTCAATATCACTTGCATTGATTCATACACAAATTTAGTATTGGAAAGTAACTCGTAATCAGGAAGCTGACGAAATCCCACACAATCCTAGAGACCGGATAAGACATCTCATTAGAGTTTATATTAATCTAGATTCGTGGGAACTGATTACACTAATCATCGGAATCAATCGGCTGGAAACTTCCCACGTTTGACAAATGTCATGTGGAATATAGCCGGTCTTGCGTTTCGTGACCGGCTCTCGTTATTGGCGGGAGTGCTCATCGGAAGTAGATTTGTTATTTTAGACGTCGTCGTCGTCGGTCTGAGACTTCGCCATGCAGAAAGAAAAAAATGTTTTCTTTTCTTACCTAAGAAAAACAGATTTCGAGAGGTAATTTAGATAATCATAAGATGAGAAACAAAAACATTTTAATATTTTGACTGTTCATAGAAACAAGAAAATACTCTTATAGTTCCTCTTTAGCTTGAACTATTACCTCTATAAACACCTGTAAAGAGAGAAAGCAGTTTTCGTTCTTGTTACGTATTTTTCGTCTTCATTAATTTGGATATCATATTCTTGACCATAAAAGTATGTAGAGTGTAGAAACATTGAATTTAGATCGCAAATGTGTGGTCCGATAGTAGAATTGGGGCAGGATGACGCATCCGCTCTGGATCGGCGCGGAATCGCCGGAAATCGACGATAATTAGCACCGACACCAGATCTGGGACGAGATACAGTACAGACATGTGGTGTATGTGTACTTGTTATGGGAATTCCCCGATACCCATTGGCCATTGATCTTCATTAAAAAAGAACTTCATTAAAACCATAATTAATATCGGAATAGCAAAATAATAAATAATACGCAACACAGTGAACCAGTTCTTTGATTTGTGTTTAGGCGATTTGCAATATTAGTTTCTCAATGCAAAATTCGGATATTGCAATTTTAGATAATCATCATTACAATTACGCCAATTCATTCTTACTGAAAACAGTATAGGTATAGACTACCTACATCGTCAGTCACGGTAGGTACAATCTACGAAAGAAATCTTTGAAGTGAACTAAGGAAGCTCGTCTATTTGCGGCAGCCATATAATTTATTTATGCAAATGTCAATTTAATAGTCAAATCCTAATAGCGTCAAGCAATTTACACATTTATGAACGATCATTTTATACGAGAACTGCTGTCTGTCTGGGTTTGTGAGACTGCGACATTTTCTTATCTTAAACTAACTTTTTCCCACGGCTTCGCTCGCGTTAGCCTTTATGTCATCCTAGTGTCTGGAACCATGCATTTGCCGGGATAAATTGTAGCCTATGTAGTAGTCCATCTACCTCCCAAACATCGAACTTGGTTCAGCCGTTTAGGCGTGATAGTGGAACAAAAGTTTTGTTTGTGTCGCATACATCCATACTTTTGCATTTATAATATTAGAAACGCCAGTTTATTGTTATCTAATCTGTGATATTAGTGAGACTTGAAGCTTCTTGTTTAGCCACCTGCTGGATTAAAGGCCTTCCTCCGTTGTCTTCATGAATCTTGATATTGTGCCTCTCTCAGTTGTTATTGAGACGTCTAGGTAATTTCGCCATAGTCTGGGTCTGCCTTTTAGATTTCTGTTAGTGTTTTGTTAACAAGATACCAAGTTTTACCTATAGTGCTGGCTAAGGATAGCTAAGTCCATGGGCTTTACTGGTATACATACTCTAAGTTCGTGGGGTTGTCGTAAAAGGCTAGCTAGGGAACCATATAGGCATAAAATGTAGGGCAACGTAATTTTGTGAATTGTGCCATCGCAATTTTTCGCCTATAATAAACCACAAAATTATTTTATTTTGTCATTCTTGGGAGCGGCAATTGTACAGCATTAATCATTTTCGGGATAATACGATGTTGATGATCTGACTGTGACTGCCTAATTGGAGTTGTTGGTAGTGCGGCCCTATCTACTGCATCGTAGGAAGCGTGTTCAAGTCCCGCCTAGGACTAAAGTAGGTCTCTGATGTCCATATGCTAGGCTTTGTCTTCTTTGAAATCAGATGTACTTGTGTGAAATATTCTCATTTCTAAGAGGTTGTATTATATTACATAGTTGCTCCTGGTCCTAAGTCCATTATGTTTATCTTCGTTCTCATCATTTACATCTATCGACCATCGTGTATTCTCAGGTATTAAATTATAGTCCTACAGACTCCTACATAATTACTACCTATCATCATTTAAAAATACGTTTGCTTTACATACCTATCTACTGTGTTGGATTCCTATTTTTACATTGATCAGCATTATAAAAATCTAGAGACTCGGAAAGATAAACGTGGTATGTCCAAGAACAATACCTACTCAATACTTTATTTTGTATTAATCTAATCATAAATTTTAATATTTTTTTTTTGTTTTCTTTGCTACTAAATTAGGTATTGAAACATGTAAATAACATCTTAAAATTTGGATCCCACATAATATGTCTCCGGAAAATAACAAAAATCGCAAGTTGATCGATTTTCTGTCGAAAAATTATAAACTGTACCGAATTCGCTTCTGGCACTTACCGTCCAACCGTGTGGTGCCGGCGAAGAATAGTACCAACCCATATCTACCCGTTGGTGTCGTAAGAGGCGACTAAGGGATTATGAACCGGAGGATGGGCAGCAACATCTTTCTGTGTGTCGTACCATCTTACACACTGCGGTCACCAACAACAGCGGTTGCCAGCCGCAACGCTTACAAGCGTGGAGAGTATGGCAAACCCCTCCAAAGTACCACGCATTTTTTGCTGGAGTTCTGGAGGGAGCTCCCTGTCCTGCAGTGGACGTTTCATGGGATGTCATAATGACTTACCGTCTGCGGCTCGTGCGTCTCGTACGTTCGGTCGAAAGAGAACCTAAAACAACCTAATCAATCGTTCGGGATCGGTTAGGTTGTGTTTGTTTTACTATCGCACCTATGGATCTACGAATTTTACTACGAGTATATTATTTTTCGACAGTTTATCGGCTGACTTAGAAAATGATCAACTTACTATATTCGGTGACAAATACACCTGAAGCGAAGTTTCTTGCTGCTGCTAGAGATACCAAGAAAGAGCAACTCGCTTCTTCTACAACTGTTGACTTTGCACACATTCAATTTATAGATAGATATTTATTTAATGGCGTCACATCGAATATGTATTTTGCACAATGTCAAGTTAACAAATTATTATAAAATTATGGCGAGTTCGCCGATGTCAAGTGGAAGATTTACACAGGAATCCACATCACGAGGACGAGGGCCTGTGTACTATAATGACTCCGATAAGTTGATGGGGAAAATTATTGAAGTCTCGATGGGCCGCTTCTCTCCATCCAAAAATCTTGATAAATGCATGTATTCCAATCTTCTAATAGATGCTCATTTTCAAAGACGTTTACTGCATAACACCCAATCAAATTATTCATTAAACTCTTCAATAAACAAATAAAACTAAAATTGAAATAGAAACACGACCGCCATCTTCAAATGTTGAAAAACGAAACCATTCAATTTATTGTCTATCGAGAACTTATAGATTTAAGTTATTAGTAATTACGGTACATAATATCTTCTCATCGCTTTTGGCTTGACTTGTATCGTGTAAATTAATGAAATAAATAGGCAACTTTGCAGAAAATTAATTTGTCATTAATTTTTTACCTACTAATAAAATTGTGTCAGATATTTGGCTTACAATTCTTAGGCATATCAATGTAGGTGGTCGTGCTCACAACATTGTAGTTGTGAAGCGTTCTACGTAATTATTGTAATATTATCATGTTCCCCGTTGAAATTGTTGCCGGTATTAGCTTCCATTGATGCTGGATGTTCATTTAGCTACATTGTAAACATTTGTACCTACTGCGTCATTCGATGCAGTAGTGCCGGTTATGTTGTCTAGTGGTAGTGATGCTAGGAATTAATTATTTCGTTTAATTTGGTGCTCGTTGTTACAAAACTAACACTGCACGACTAAATGAGCTTGTGTGTTTCAATAGTTGTTTTAGGTTCTTATATTTTTAGGGTTCCGTACCTCAAAAGAAAAAACGGAACCCTTATAGGATCACTTTGTTGTCCGTCTGTCTGTCTGTCTGTCAAGACCCTTTATCTCACGAACGGGTTAAGGTATCAGGCTGAAATTAATACCATATATTAGGTTCCACGAACCACACAAGATCTGAAAATTTAAATTTTTTACAACGACGCAATCAAAAGATATGGCATTTTATGTCCTCATCTCCATACATTTATTCAAAAATACAAAACCTACAGGGTACTTCCCGTTGACCTAAAATTATGAAATTTGGCAAGAAGCTAGGTCTCACAGTACAAATAAAGGGAAAAGTCTGAAATCATTAAATATTACAACTTTTCTCACAACTAATGGTTTCCAATTGTGGTGAGCTCCCGTTTCAAGAACATTCATATAAGAGAGGGGTCAAGTTGGATGGTCGCTGAGGCGGTTTTTGTTTTAGTTCTATTTAAAAACGGGAACACTTACAAACTTGAATATTGGTATGTTTATAGTGCATAAGCTATAAAATAACAACAAATAATAAAGTTTGGTCAAGCGCGTGTCGGACTCAAAAATCTAGCACATTAACTTACTGAAATTTCAACTAATACAATTATGTTTATGTGGTGGTACGGAACCCTCAGTGCGCGAGTCCGACTCGCACTTGGCCGTTTTTTTTTTATATCTTGTCTGGGACTTTTGCTAACGGTCATTATAATGTTTTAGTTTATTTTTATTTATTTTCGTTTAATAATTATTTCCTTCATTTAAGCGTGGAGTTCTCAAAAAGTTTAGTATTGCTATTCTATTATAGAATAGTTTAGCTGTGTATTGCTATGTCAGTGCAAAAGTTCAGCTTCCCTATTTACAAAGAAAATAGTAATTTCGAAAAGAATTTGACCATTAACTTTATGTGATAGTTTTCATTGCATTTAATTTTCCGTTAAATTACCTTAAAACGATTTCAATAAAAATTATAATCTGAATCAAACGTGAGTCATCGGGGACAGTTATCTATTTATCTGGCTCTCTATAATGAGCCAATTTTGAAGGTAGAGATGTCGATGAGCTTTTTACACGGGCTTTTTATTAAATTACTCACAGATTGCAGAACCAGTTTTTTCCTACACGTGTTGTTTAGATATATTAGCTTTTGACCGCGGCTTCGTCCGCCTGTAGTTCAAAGAAAAGTACTAAGTAGCCTATCTTTTTTTTTTAATGTCAAAAGTGGCTAAACGAGCAGGTGGGCCACCTGATGGTAAGTGGTCACCACCGCCCATGATACCCACTGTCTCATTAGTGAAATAAATTGACACTAATAAGACAGCAAAGCGCGTTACCCACCCTGAGAACTAGGATGGTATGTCTCATGTGCCAGTAATTTCCCTGGCTCCCTTGCCCTTCCCTATCTCCTTCCTTAGTGTTCATGTCATCTCTATGTCTTTCGGTTTGAGCAGGTTTAGTCGTGGAAACGTAAGAGATAAAGTTACATTCGCATTTATCATTTGAGTATATCAGAAGTCATCATAACATCCCATGAAACGTCCACTGCAGGACAGGGAGCTCCCTCCATAGTCACCACGCTTGAAAGCGCTGCGGCCGGCGATAGTGGCGACCGCTGTTGTTGGTGACCGCATTGTGTAAGATACACAGAATGATGCTGCTGCCCATCCTCGGGTTCATAAGCCCTTAGACCCTGTTCAGAAGTACGCACTAGTTTGCCGCGTTTTGTCATACATTGCTTTGTCGTTAACAATTTGATCACTTGCAGGGCTTAATAAAGCAGCATGTATGAAAGGATTGATGAAAGTACAGGAAGCAAGGGAAGTATGTCAAGATCGTAGCAGGTGGAGGACTGTGGTCTCTGCCTACCCCAACGGGAAAGAGGCGTGATGTTATGTATGTATGTATGTACGTGAAATCGCGCCAATAATCGCCGCGAATTCGTCCCCTTCTGAACAGGGTCTAAGTCACCTGTTACGACACCCACAGGTAGAATAGGTTGGTACAATTCTTTCCCGGCACCACAAGGATGATTATATTTGTTTTCTGTAGTTTCCGTCGCCTGTCTCTTGTTTATTACATTAGAAGCTTTCGGGCCCCAAACAGCTTTGAACGTATTAGGTTCTTGCCTATGAAATAGGGAACATGCACGATTTTTTTTATTTAAAATATTTATTCTCATTCATGTAATAAACAGTCTAGTAAAACTATTTTTCGAGTAACTATAATATTAATAAAATATATAAGCCATCGAACATTTTATAAAACGAAAACGAAATTTAATATGGAGTTCATATGGCCGTAGTGCATTGTGACGTCACTATTCATGTTGGATCTCTCTGTCTAATCGGTGCGTAATTAGTAGTTTTAAATGCTTATATCGGCCGTATTTCCCACCCGATTTAAATTTTAATTTCACTTTTTGTCATCTCTACTACGGTATTTTTATATTTCGTTAATAAATGCGACTAAAAAAATGTATGCATGTTCCCTATTGGCGAAATAAAGCAGTCTCAAAATCCGCACCCATAATATTCATTATAAAACATCCATATATGATAAATAATTTAGAATATATTGAATAATGTGTAAAAGTATTAGCATCATAGATTAATAAGTACTGATTAGTACTGGAAAAAGGTTTTAATGTAAAAAGCAGAGGTAACTTTGTTTTTTTTTTTATGCCGTATAAAATATACTTATTTAATCGTGTTTCAGAGTCAGCCATCTTCTTGGAAGGATGCTTAATTATCACTTTTTTACGGTTAAAAAACTGCTCAAGTGATGCGTATTTATCTGTTATCAGCCCCTTAACAACTGTTGTGTGAAGCTCCATCTCACCATGTTTTCTCTGCAGTCGCTCTCTCGTGACTCGTATAGATACCTAGAATGAGCTTTTTATCAAGTTGCTTAAAGTTTGCAGAACCAGTTTCTACACAAGTGTTCAAAGCTGGTGAATCATCCCAATTTCCATATTAATATCCTTAAAACCGCCTTGGATTGGACATGTTTGCTCGTATAGATTTATAGATAGCGCTTATTTTAATTTAATTAAACGCATGAAAAGAAGGTGTGGCAAAGCCTGTTCGCAGTAGTGGTCGTAAAATTGACTTTTAACATCCCGAAATCGAAGAATTTATTAATTGGTAGATTGAGAGAAACGTTACAAGAGACTTCTTTAAAGCTTAACGACATAAAACATTCGTAATGTTAATTTGTCATATACAACGTGTTAATGGAATAAGCGAAACCCTCATACACCGCAACTGATATTTATTTAAATAAATCCATTCCCGTAGAAAAAATCGTTAAATATTTTTTTCTTCTAGATATTATTTCAAAGTTTCATCGTAGTTCTAGTAGATTTTTAAGCTCTTTCTTTGGTGCATCAGGCTGCGTGCGCGCATGCCACGCCCACTTCTCTCCCCTCGTCACCGTTCATGCACCGCGCGCCGCCAGCCCGCGCGTGTAGTAGCCACAGAAATATTTGAACAAAAATTTTAGTAATAAAAATGAAAAAAAAAAAAAAAATTGTCCCTACCATAAGCCCGTGAACTTGCTTCTGAAGAAACTATTTTCTCAGTTTCGTTTATTCCGTAAACACGTTGTACAGGTACATAATTTAAGTTCGCAAAACAAAATCTTTAACGTAAGTTAATGTGATTAATTAGGGTCAACTCTGAGACCAGAGAGTCCTTATCATTTGAGCTACTCTTTAACGAATATTACAATGAATCGGTTGAAAATTTGTGTATTCGTGTTTAGGAATGTTATAATTATGGTAGTAACACCGAGTAGTGCTGTAATGCGCGCTGACGTCAGGCAACCGAAATGATCGACAGTCCACCAGCGCTTGTAGTAAACATGCGTACGCGCTCGAATGCAGTAAGCATTGTTTTGGAGCGAGCATTGCTGTTATGTGTATAATAATTTGGGTCTGTACCATTGAGGTAATAGTCTGTACCAATTTTTTTTTTTTTGTAAAGTTTGGGAATATTTAGTATCAGTAGACGTGGAAAAGGCATAAACATAAGGGAAAAAATAATCATAAAAAAAACTTAGTTGTCTCAATGATGATGATCACGACAACCTTCCACTTACAGCGATCTGATGCTGTCTGTGGAGGCTGCTATGTTTTATCACGTGGACCATCTTACGGGTGCTCGCTCATCCCTTGGCGCGCTTTTTCTTGTCATAAGAAAACCCGTAGTCACATAAATTTTTAAATTATAATCTCGATTGTGTTCATTGGGAGTATATCGGAGATCACGAAAGAGTCAGCTTTTTGTTAACAGAATCATAAAATGTTTTTCTGTGTGTGTATTGCGGTTACAAACGTATACCTCGTGTAATTGAAGATCAATCTTTTCTTAATCGAAAAGATTTTGACTCTATCGCGAACTCTGTTATAATTGGTGCTTTTTAGCAATAAGGCCGCCTATTGTGCTCCGTTTTTTTTTTAATTGAAAATGGGCTTACTCTTGACCTCGATCTAGTCTTGAAGACAGAGATGAGGTCGACGATGGAACGAGCTTACCCAGAAGAAGCCTATTCACTCGCGACTTGAATAGATTCGGGTTATATGAACTCGGGAACACAGACGCAGGCAGAGAATTCCACTCTTTAGCCGTGCGCATTATAAAATATGTTTCAAAGCGCTTTGTGCGAATGTGCGGAATATCAACCAAGTATGGGTGATATCCTGCGGTGCGTCTGGACTCCCGATGGTAGAAGGGAGATGGTGGAATAAGCTCGTGGAGCTCTAGAGCACACTCTCCGAAGTACAATCTGTAGAAGACCGACAGACATGCAACTTTGCGACGGTGGGCCAGACTGTGAAACTTGGTTTTCACCAGCATCTCATCACCAACGTATTTTATGTTTGTAAATTTTGTATTTTTGTAAGTATTAAAGAGTATTGTATTGTATTGGTGTGTTCAGCACTGGATTTACTCTGTAAAAAAATGTGAAGCCAATTCCATTTCCGTTATGTATGGCTTATTTAGGTTGTAGCAGCGACTATTGGCACTAAAGCTAGCTATATCGGAACTCCCACAGGTCGAGGCTAACCTAACCCACGCGCCGCGTCATTCACAGATGCGGCCGGATGCTGCGTTTGTGTGCGTACTTACGCGCCTCATATCTACACAAAATGCACGTGTGTGCGGTGAAATTATGAAGTCATTTCTATACCAAACGCTTTTCAATACGCCAAACGTCAATACTTTATCTACAGTTTGTTTTGACTCGGACGCCAGCAGTCATGTTTTGTCTCGACAATGGATGTAATGTCATGTAACTTTTACATAACGGTAGACTCCGATTGTCTTCGCAAAACTTCTTAAACAATACTCTAGATTATTTTCAATACTATAACAACTTTCTTCAGTGATTAACCTCAACAGATAAATTACGAATATCGATTCTATTATTATGAATTTATCGAGACAATTTCCTGTCTTTCCGATAAGATCTGCTAGTCACGAAACTGACTGTTTTTTAACACCTACAAAATGAGATTCAGTTTATATTATTACCATTTTTGATGAACACAATTTAGATAGCGTTTATCTGACTTGAAGCAATCAAAGAAAGTTGGTGTATAAAGTGATTTGCTGTAAGTTGGTTGTGACGACGCGACGTGTTGGAACTAGTTTCGGTTTCCGATTGGGAAAGATCACACGACCGGCCGGATGTTAACTGTAAGACCGTGCGAAATGCGAGATAAGACCCTGGACCAGCTGACTCGGTCGGCGAATGCATATAAATAACATCACAAGCAGCGCAACGAACGTTGGGAAATCCTTCAGTGTTCCATTCCGAGAAAGCACATTGCAAACCTTAGTTGCAAACGTATTGCAAAACTACCGTGTTCAGTTTCAGGCAATTTTTGTCCGTTCAAATATGATTTCTAAATTGTGTATCCATAAGACTCAAACTACACAATACACCCGTCGGGGTAGGCAGTGACCACAGCCCTTCATCTACAACGATTTATATGCAATTTTACATTTAGGTGTGTTTTGTACATATTCTATCTTTGAGCAAAGAAGCTTTAAGCTAACTTGAAAGCCAACTTGTTTAAATTTTTGGTCGGTACAGAAATTTAAAACTTTCTTTAAAATCTTACAGCCGTTGCAGAAACATCTTTATACTTAAAGCATAAAGAACTGGCGGTTAGTAAATTTCTAAGAACACATAAAGTCTTTCAACTAGAAGACCAGGTTTCTGATTAAATAGTACAACTATCTTCAGCACAGACAGGTGAGGTCTTAAATGTAAACAGAAATGTACTTAATATGATATTGGGAACAAATTTAAACGTTCACCTCCTTAATGAAGACATCGAGATCTCTTTAGCCGTATTTAATGATGTTGCTTAACTTGTACGCCATGAGCATCTATAAAAAGATGACATGATAAGATCAACTTTAAATGCGCTTACATCTATGCATGTCCAAGTATACAAAGATAAAAACATGGAAAAACGGCACTAAACACAAAACGACAACAAACATAAGAACACAAAGTTTATTAAGAACTTAGTTAAAGTTTCACAAAGGGTTAAATAGATTATCCGGAATAAAAAAATACTGAAATAGCCAAAATTATACGGTCTAAAAGAAAGAAAATTTGCACATAAGTAATGGGCTACATTAGGCGCCTGCTGCGAAAAGATAGTTCAAACATTCCAATTTTAAAAATATTAACATCCATACATTTTAATTTAGAAAAAGAACACCTGTGCGTGACAAACTAAAACTTCCAATCGCCTTTTAAAAAATGAGAAATGATAATAGCGGTCGTGTTTCTAGAATCACAAGTTTACGAGTGCGAGCTGATTAAATACTTTCATCTGCCGGTGATCGGTGGCCATTTATTGCGTCTAGAGGACCAGTTACTGCACCGTTACAGGTCTCAATGGGGCCTCATCAATGGACCACGAGACAACATTTGCATACGCATCGTAACTCGCCGGCAAATCGGCTTCATTCACCACTCATTCGAAAGTCGAACGAATATAAATGATATGCGTTTGTTCTGCCTGATGGGATTTTAAAGAAATTTATTGTCATTGGTCTTTCGCTCAATATTGATTGGTTCCCTGTAATTGCTTCGATATTGCAAGCGCAGTATCTTAAAGTGAAACTGAGTTTTTTGATTAACGAGGTATAGGACTGCGAGGTCAGAAGTTAAATTTTGTTTTTATAAACAGTTATATTACCATCATCTGAAATTATAAATATTAAATCTAAATTCCTATCAGATTTATGTTATTTACTTTTGATTAACTTAATTTTCTTGTCTTCAAACGCTGTATGGTAAAAATATTATAATTCTTTAAAATCTAAAGGTTCTTGAGGCCAAATGAAAATGGCTTTGACAATTGACCTCTGGGAAATATATTAATTTCAGACTGGTTTATATTTCGCAATAGTTTTTAATAATTTGATTATAAAGCAGCTGTCTAATCTTGAGATGAGAAGTTAGTGGGAAGATTGAGATTTGGATTATGAAGACCTCTGAACCTTCGTTCTTTATGGCACAAACTTAATTCGGAATAACTTTCCGTAAAAGACATGGGGCAAAAAAAATATGTTTCTTTATGACGTCGTACTGACTTTATGAGATGTAGATGATCGTTTCCATATTCTTAGAAAGATAACTTCTTCCAAGTAATAAGTAACAGTTTGTATTTTTTTTTTATTTCAGGTAAGTCTCAACTTGAATGATGGTTATCGAGGTGGCTGTCATTGGACACGGTACAGTATTTTTTATCACCAAAACCTAGTTTTATGCAACAAGATTTAGGTTTTAGCTTTCAATGTTACAATGCGTGCCTACAATTTTGATTGTTTCTTCTAGTAGTCTATTTTATCTGTTTAGCTTTATAGAGATAATGTTTGAGAGTTTCGCGGTCTCTAATACTATTATGAAAAGAGTATGACTGGTTCTTACCACGATGTATACAGTTCATTCGTGATCCTGTTGCTTGCAACAGCGCCAAAAATCGGGAGCTCATCAAAAACCCATATCGTGGTAAGAACCCGTCATACTGTTTTCATAGAGATAATGTGTTTGTATTTTTTTAAGGCCTATTTGGTCAAATAACTGATAAAATCTTTTAAATGCCATCTAAGCATTCTAGAGGCATTAGATTCCTTTCCAATTCGCTACTTTTACAAAGTACCTTTTGTTTCATTCCTACTTTTGTTTCACCCAATCAAAGCCTCTAATGTGTTTCGTCATTAGTTACAGCGTTTAATCCATTAACATTAACCAGATTAAAATTTTAATACTAAACCATTATTATAATGAGTCTCTTGAGACGGAAATTAAAAATACATGCGCCGTTATAAAAGAACATAACGCAAATGTAACGGAAAAAAGGGATTATGTTCATATCGTAACTTTGAAGAACGTAACGTTTCCGAGAAATATTTTGACAGTTTCGATTGCTCTGGCGACTCCATTTCCCATTTAGATAACGTAGATACAACAACTTTTTCATGTCACGCGCAGTCCGGACTTTGCACATCTTTATAAACAAGGGCCCAACTGTCTCCGTTATATTTTTAACCTCTTTATCCACCTCCGCGACGGGTTAACTGTTTTAACCCCGCACCTTATCGACGCTAAAATTTCAATAATTAAATATATACCGCGATATCATGCCACAGGTCAAATCTTTGGAATTCGTAGATTAGCCATTATAATCAAGAGACTCATAATCACCAAATAGCACCAACAGCTAAAATTTTAATGCGGCTACGTGAGGTCTATTAGTAAACATAATGTCAATAAAATTTTACAAAAGCGGTTTTACGACGCACTTATAGATGTTAAAACAAAAGATTTTATAGTTTTTGTCGATATAAAATATTTTATATGCGATCGGAGAAAGTCACTGATTCATGAGTTTACGACAGATGAATATTTTAAAAACTTGTTTCTAACATGTTTTGTCATTTTGTATTTGATGCAAGTACCTTCATTAGTTACATCAAAGATAGAGTTCACGTTTGACTACTATTTCGTCTGTTGCTAATTTGCAGTAAATTTTAAAAACATGGCCAGGATCATTAGTTTTGCCAATTTATTTGCTAAGAGAAAGTCTATTCTTTTTATCTTTTTATCAAGGAATTTTATGTTTTTATGGCATAAGATATCATCAGTAAAGTTGAAACCTTATTCTTCCGTCATAAAAATACTTCCATTCTCTTCTGACGCCGCCATAACCCCAGTTATTTGGAAATCACTAATGTGTTTCTAATGCTGACTTTATAACTATACTAATTTATTAAGGAATCCTGTCACGCCTCGTTATTAGCAACATTATCATATTTAGCATCAATATCATATTTCTGTTCGGAATATTTATGTGGGTGTTGGATGGAGAAGCCCCGTAACGTCGAATTTGTTCCGAAGTGGCGCCCACCTCTTGACCCCTGCTGTTTATCTGTTATTTCGGACATTCTTTCTATCTCGCTGTACATTACTAAAATATTCTCTTTTTTGGTTTGTCTTGGGGCGTCTTTAGGCTGTGTCTAGTCTAGCCTGGTGCATTTATATGCCACAAACAAAATCATCTTTTAAGATTTTAAATATGTGTATATCCATTTGCATGTTAATTTGCATTTTTTTATATCTTCAATATCGAGTACATATTATCTTAGTGAGGTATTTTAAAAATTTCTCCGTATTGTTTTTATCGGTCCATTATAATCGCCATTCTTGATCAGCAAATTAGCGGTTTTATTTTTGGCTCACGTTGCGATAAAAGCGAGATTACTATCTGTTATATTCACAGAATTCTTAATTTAGGAAAAATACATGCTGATATTTTATCACCAGAATTAAGATATGGGGAAATATTTCACCAAATGTATATGTGCGATTCCATAAAACATGGTTTAGGGTGGTTTTCCACCACTGCTGTGGGGGGAGCTAATCTCTGAGCTGGGAAAACTCCGTTTTTCTACCTTGTCAAGGGAGCTCCCTCCATAACTCCAGCAAAAACGTGTGGTTTGTAGGGGATGTACCATAGTCACCACGCTTGTAAGCGTTGCGGCTGGCGACCGCTCTCGTTAGTGACCGCGTAAGATGGTATGTATGATACACAGAAAGATGCTGATGCCCATCCTCCGGTTCATAAGCCCTAAACCTTCCTCTCTAACCACGGGTAGAGATGGGTTGGTACTATTCTTTGCCGGCACCACGTAGGTTTTATGGTTCTTTTTAACCGACTTCAAAAAAGGAGGAGGTTCTATGTTCCGCTGTATGTATTTTTTTTTACTTGTTTTTATAGTTAACCCTAAATAGTGGTGGTAGATAATTTGTTACAAGTGATAGTGTAGTAGAACACAAGTACCCATGACACACCCCAGACACTACATACATCGAGCTGAATTTGAAATTGGAAGGTCGCGTAATTCAGTACAGAAGACCCTTAGAAGGACCACGCGAATCACGCGGTCGGCTGCGCGCGGGGGTGCGGGGTGGATTGCAAGGGGGGCGGAGAGTGTCCGTTCTGAATGATAGTACATACTATTACTTTATTCTGTGCCTATGCTGTATACAAGCTAAGAACACGGGATCCACCCAAGCCGTCTACTTAAAATGAGTACCAATAAACAAGGCGCATTATCTAAGCCTCCTCCGCATATTCCGCAATGATCATCAATTATTAGGTAATTGCCAGCGTTGCTCAACATTGGAGTCCCATCGGTACACGCGTGGGCGTCTGACCTATAGCACGCGTAGGATGAGCTTTCTAGAGATTAGGTTGAGATTCTTAATAAGTATTCATTGTAATTTTTGCATATAATATATATTTAATATTTTACCTCCTCGTCTACTATACTGCAATGATCATTCATTATTAGGTAATTGCCAACGTTGCTCCACATCGGAGTCCCATCAGTGCAGTTAGCGTGGTTGTCTGACCTATAACACGAGTGGGATGAGCTTTACAGGGATTAGGTTGAGATTCGGTCTATTGTGCTAATTTAAAAACGTAGTAAGTTTCATTGTTATTTTTACAATGGTAATATTTTACCCTCTTCCTCTACCAGCCAGCTAGCCAGCGATGCTCATCATCGCAGTCCCATCACTACACGCGTGGGCGTCTGACCTATAACACGCGAGAGATGGACTTTCTAGAGATTAGGTTGAGATTCGGTCTATTGTGCTAAGTTTTCATTGTTATTTTTTGCAATGGTAATATTTTACCCTCTTTTTCTACCAGCCAGCCAGCCAGATACGCTCAACATCGGAGTCCCATCACTACACGCGTGGGCGTCTCACCTGTAACACGCGAGGGATGAGCTTTCTAGAGATTAGGTTGAGCTGCGATCTATTGTGCTAACTTTAA
This sequence comes from Athrips mouffetella, assembly GCA_947532105.1. Lineage (NCBI taxonomy): Eukaryota > Metazoa > Arthropoda > Insecta > Lepidoptera > Gelechiidae > Athrips > Athrips mouffetella. Next base: position 1,691,969 of record OX383976.1, on the reverse strand, counting down.
CAGCTAAATAAGTTTTTATTGTTATTTTTTTGGAATGGTACAACCGTATCTTTTACTGTATCGCTATGATCATCAATTAATAGGTGATTGTCAGCGTTTCTCAACATCCTCCGAGTACAATTCGCGCAGGCGTAGTCTGACCTATAGCACGCGTGGGTTGAACTTTCTAGAGAATAGGTTGAGAATTGAGATGAGACGCAAGCCATTGTGCTAATGAAAACAAACATCTTATTCTTAACTATCAGTTTTGACGTGTCATTATCTTTGATTTCGTACGATTGCTTTGTGTACAGTTAAAGACAGGTCAAGATTGACAGTCGCAGAGTGAGTCTAGCCCATACCAGAATGGTACAAAGTCTAATGTGTCAAGCTTGATGTGCTCTTGACTGTACAAAGCAGGCGCAAAAGAAAGCTGGATGAATCTTTTCAAATATTTATGTTATCTTAATTATGTTATGCATAGTTTTTAGGCTTATACGGGTTACTAAATCGTTTCATCCCCAGAGATTATTTTCTAGAGTGTTCTCAAGGCTGCTGCAAAGTTCTTGAAACTGAAGTAAAGTCAAAATTTCAAATTAAGCAAGAACCATAAATCGTATGGCAGTAGACTTCGCATGTATGGGTAAAGGCTTTCTCGTTGACCTCCCACTTTCTGGATCAAGTTGATTATAAACTATGCAAGTCTTATATGGTAAACAGTTGGTACAGATCTATTCTCCTAAGAAATCTCCGTTTTATTTTGAATAGTTTTGGGTGTTAATTAAACAGACTTCTTTTTAATAGCATTATTGCATTCTAAATTACTAACTCAGCTACAAACAACGTGCAACTAAATAAAACTTTCTTAGCCACTAACTTCTTTCTGACACTTCTTTCTTGGCCTTATCAGGATCGGTTAGGTTGGGCTAACGAACCTAAAACTTTTTGATGCATAATAATTATTTTTGATGCACAGTTAGTAATTTTGATGCATAATCATAAATTTTGATGTGCATAATATTATTTTTCAAAAGTTTGTCTGCTTTTTAGAAGTTTCGTAACTTTTACATTCTTCGTAAGGAATAATAATAGCTCCAAACTGTTGTGCATATTAATTTTAATTTATGTTTCCATGAGAATGTCAAACCATCTTCAAGCACGACTTTTTGTTTTCATTGACAAATGTTTGCCGAACGTCTATTATCGTGGGTCGCACTCATCTCTATAGAGTTGGAAAGAGACGCCCACTCTGCAAATAAAGTAAAAGATGTAATATACGCGTATTACCTATGCTTCATCTTCTGCGTCGGCGGCATCAGTATAACCGAGAAATTATTGTTTATTTCCTGATCTGACGTAATGGGATATCGATATAGTTAAATTTACATTTAATAGCATAGCCTGGATTATAATAACTTCGATAATACGAGTATAATAAGAGAAGCGGATCTGTCTATGCACTGACTGTAAGTGAAGATGGTATGGTAGGGCTTTAGTGCAAATTTCTTCTGGAGTGAGAAAATCTGCGGCTTACACTACTGTAAATAAATCAATACATTTTTTGTTGGTCTGTGTGTACGATACTACAACAAAATACCTGACAATGTCGTGCAATTACCTAATAGAACGTTTAAGGAATGTGTAAAGCAAACGTTATGTAAAAAAGCTTACTATAGATTAGATGACTATATTAATGACAAAGAGGTATAGTGCTCTGATATTCCAGTGAAACACAAGAAACATATTGTAAAAAGCCGACTCTTAAAGTAGGCCTTGCTGCAGTGGTTTCTTGCCGTTTCTTTTACGCTGTCATAGCACAATCCTGAACGATGTAGACTCGCTCTATTTGCATTGTATTCTGCATGGAATTGAATAAGTATTCTGTAAAGAATCTACGTTGAATATAATTATCTGAATCTGTATGAGTTGGTTCGAACGGTAAGGCACCTAGTAAAAATAGCGGCACTCAAGACATTCCATCTTTTCAGTGTGAGCTATGCGCTTTCGGAATCTTATCTTAATCTGTCTGAGTTGGTCACCTACCATCGGGCAGATGGTCCAGCGTCTCGTTTTCTCACTTGTAACACAACAAAACAAATCATCGCAGTCAAAATTACTGGAGCGGAAAATTTTGCACATTTTTCTTATTGCTATTAATTACGTAGAAATCGGCTTTATTATGTTAAAGTACAGCCCCGATTTTCATTTATGAAAACCTTTGTTTCATTCATTTATGCTTTCACTATTCTGCGCTTGGCTATAGCAAATAAGATTATCAAAAGACTTTATCTTGATAAAAAGATTAGTTGTGAACACTTTGGGTCAATGGTATAGAGTAGGTATATAATTTAAAACTTTTTATTCACTAGTATCTATTACATGTGACCAAAGGCAAGGCTGATTCCACAACTGTCAATTAAGCGTCTTATGTTTCACATAAAAACTATACATTAGTGCTCGCCGAAACCGAAATTGCCGTCATGTTAAGAACACAAAAAAAACAGCCAAGTGCGACTCGGACTCGCGCACCGAGGGTTCCGTACCACTAAAGTTAAAATACAGTCTTAGTTATGAACACACAGTCACGCAGAAGTGTATTCTAAAGCTTATGCACTATTAGGTAACATTAACATAATAATTTTCCAGCTTGAAAGTGGTCCCGTATTTACGATAGACCTAAAACAAAAATTCGAGCAAAAATCGCCTAAAATACACGTTTTTAGTTGGGAAGCCTCCCTTATTTATTTATTTTTAATTTTATTATTTGTTGTTAAAGCGGCAATAGAAACACATAATCTGAGAAAATTTCAACTGACCCGCTGACACACAGACAACGGAGGCATATTAATAGAATCCTGTTGTTCGCCCTTTAGGTACGGGACCTTAAAAAAAAACCGGCCAAGTGCGAGTCGGACTCGCGCACTGAGGGTTCCGTACCACCACATAAACATAATTGTATTAGTTGAAATTTCAGTAAGTTAATGTGCTAGATTTTTTGAGTCCGACACGCGCTTGACCAAATTCTATTATTATTATTATATAGCTTATGCACTATAAACATACCAATTTTCAAGTTTGTAAGTGTTCCCGCTTTTAAATAGAACTAAAACAAAAATCGCCCCAGCGACCATCCAACTTGACCCCTCTCTTATATGAATGTTCTTGAAACGGGAGCTCACCACAATTGGTTATCATTAGTTGTGAGAAAAGTTGTAATATTTAATGATTTCAGACTTTTCCCATTATTTGTACTGTGAGACCTAGCTTCTTGCCAAATTTCATAATTTTAGGTCAACGGGAAGTACCCTGTAGGTTTTGCATTTTTGAATAAGTGTATGGAGATGAGGACATAAAATGCCATATCTTTTGATTGCGTCGTTGTAAAAAATTGAAATTTTCAGATCTTGTGTGGTTTATGCATCCTAATATGTGGTACTAATTTCAACCTGATACCTTTACCCGTTCGTGAGATAAAGGGTCTTGACAGACAGACAGACAGACGGACAACAAAGTGATCCTATAAGGGTTCCGTTTTTTCTTTTGAGGTACGGAACCCTAAAAATTACTAACAGATGAATCAATAAATCTGAACAAAGTGGGCGATAATTCTTTTAAGAAATACAAATGCCGATTTGTAAATCAAAGTTATCTGTGCCTAAAATTTCGAAACATGATTGACAACAGACAACCGTGTTTTAATAGCGATACAACTCTGATCCCGTGTAGGCGAACTTACATCAAATGGGTACGTATGTAGCACTAAACAAATCAATAGTCCCAAGACTCAATAGTAGATGTATCGAATGAATAGAATTATGATTAATTCATGCTCATCGCTTTAATTCGATAATACCAGCTCAAAGATCAGCGTTTAAATCGCTTACTTTTTGTACCAAATCTTTACAATCAGTTTAACTAGCAAAAAATAGGAACGCCTTTTAGTTCGAAGTTGCAAAACGTCAGGTTTAGATTTATAAGCGGAATGCTAAGCTAGACTGAACGAATGATTGGTGGTGGGCGATCGTAAGCAAGGTTATTAGTGTAGTTGATGTGGTTCTTATGTCAACGGGCGTGGGTTGGTTCCTGCTTGGCGTGGCGACGGTGGTGATTGTGTGATGGACGGTAAGCCACGACAGGTGCCGCCCACGGTGTGAAAGTCGACTGGCCGCAGGGGACAGAGTTATTGGACAAGCGTGCCGTGGTCAGGTCAAAAGCTAATGAACTGAAATACTTAGAAAGTGTCCTGAACGGTACGGAGGGTGCGCATCAATTAACGGTTCAGACTGATGAAATAATAAAGCCTATCCCGCTATTTATAATTTGAAAAAAATCGAGTGCCCTGCCCTGGTGACTGCTTTAATTTAGTACAAGATTAATTTCTGAACAGCCTTCTGCCGGGCTAAGATGCGTACCACGACCGCGCGCAACTGTCACTTTATGTATGGACGTGAGAGAGAGAAGTCATAATCGGTTTAGTCTGTGGAGGCTAGCCAAATCGCGGTGCGCATGCTCAACTGACGTCAAACTTATTCGCCATACCGACTACTCTTCATTGCACACTTGCAGAAAGTTACATACCAAAGAACATTAGGGACGGTGCGTACTTGTTTAGACTGTTCTGAACATCAGATGTACGTACACGGAGCAGAGAAGGTAGAGGAGTTAATGTGAGTCGGGCCGTGTGACAATCAATCGGTCTATGACGTCACGAAAGGGGGCGCGGTTTATATTAATTCCTTTATAAACTTTTTAAAAAGATTATAAAGATTAATCTTTTTATAAAGATTTTTGATTGGAGACCTCAACAAATTATAGGAGAAGGATTAAGCTCTATCCACGGCCAACGCTGCTTAGTTTTTGTGATCGGAAAAGAGCAACTTCCGCTCGGCCAAGAGCGCTTTTCAGAAGTCTATTTCAATTTGTTAAGGGGCTAATAAGAGCTGAATTACCTCCCTTTCTAACTATGGGCAGAATGCGCCTGCTAGAACGGAGCGGATTCGCGAGGTCTTTCGTTTTTCGCAGATTTTTGCATTTTGCTATAAAACAGCTATATTAAAACAGCTATATTATTATGCATAATATATTGAATAATGTGTAAAAGTTTAGCCATCATAGATTAATTGGTACTTAAGAAAAACAGTTTAAAAGCAAAAAGCAGAGGTAACTTTGGATTTTTTTATGGCGTACAAAATATATTTAATCGTGTTTCAGAGTCGGTCGGATTCTTGTAAAGATGCTTAATTATCACATAACTTTTTGTCATGGCCATATATTCATCACTTTTCGTTAAAAACCTGCTCAAGTGAAGCGTATTTAGCTTTTATCAGCCCCTTAAAAACTTACATTACACCTGTTCAAAAACATAATTATACTATAGAGAAAATATATTCAAATGTTGCTCAAAACAATCATCAAACCAATATTATATTACTCTGTGCAACAACGAAGTAAAATAGACGACCGGTAAATAAAATACACTGGCTTTATCAAAAACAGATAGTGAGCAATATGAAGAAGACAATAACAATATAAAGTTATTTATAAAGCCATATTTTTATCGGTTAATTGTTTTACCTATAACCTCCCTCGCATCGATCAGAGATGTTTTCCAAACTCATAAATAAGGATTTCTATCTCGACATGACCACACCTTGGTTGGATTGGATACGTGAATTTTTAAACTAATAATAATATACTGGGTTTTAATAGGGAGTGTGGTGTTCAGTGTTCTGAATAGGAATTCAGGGTCGGATAATGGTGATGTATTAATTAAAACAGCTTTATTTGCAAGACCGTCGCACGCACACCTCCCTGCCTCGACTAACCCGTCATCCGGGGTTGCCAGCACGAGTGTCCGCGGTCGACCATTTTTATTCCAATACATTACAGGGAGAATAGATTTTAGTCGTTTCGTGCAAAGTGGATATAGGTCCTCTAGGGGTAATAATTGGTACTACATCGAGCTTTGGACAGGCCTGTTTCACAGCGCACTGTAGGTATGACCCGCGGCGCTTGAATGCGTCTTTACTCTAAGGCAGTCGATTGTCACGAATATCACGTGCTACGCTGACGGCACAGCTTGAGAGAGAAATCATCAAATATTTCTTTTTTGCTACATTTTAACGTTGCATAAAAAGGAAAAGATAAGAAAATATTGTCGGGTGTATGAGTGTCACGTTGTATTTAAAGAATAACGGTTTTTTAATTTATTAGTGTAAAAATATTTCCAAATATCGTAGTGCTTTAGGAGCAGTAATAACGTCAAAAATCGATGTACCGTAGTTTTTTTTTGTGAATTATAGAATACAATACAGTGTAAAAAGTAAGCCCGGTCGGACTCCCTTTAATAAGTTTAACCTACCTTGCGTCTCTTTATTATCTCGTAAAGTGACAACCTGTCTCGCTGTCCAGAGATTCAAAAACGTGTTCTAAGCGGTACATTGCAATTATCGACTTTTGAAATTTGTCGGCACCCCCTCCGCCTGAGAATGACGGATCTGTAAACGTTAGTTCACTATTATCTAATCTGTGAGTCAGGGGGTGAGAAGGGGTGGGAGCTAGACATCAGCTAAAACAATGACAAAAGTGAAGTTCATAAAGTCTTTAAGAAGATAAAAACTAACATTATAAGATCCTGTCTTGATTGGTAATTTTTGATTCATTGAAATTCGAATTCACGAGATAAAGCTATAGAAAATGGCGTAGAATTTGTATTATGTCACAGTGGGCTGTTATTATAGCCAACGGCTCGTGTCACAGCCAATAACGATCACAAACTTGTAGGTATATGTTACTTGCAATGTTCGGAGAGAGGCAATATCGTCAATGCCTACAGAAATAGGACTTCGTGGTAGTACCGACATGAATCAAATCAAATATTTATTTATTTAACATTTACATTAATTAACAAAATTGTTTACTTAAATATTATTAAACGTTAAATTATCCATTGCAGGTAGTACATTAACCGTGCACCTCACACTAGGCACAGCCTGTGACGTGGGTGCCGTCATATGATTACCGATACGTAGCACTGCGACACATGAGTGTTTCGGACATTAAATCAAAATGTAATAATTTAAATAATTTCGAAACAGGTAATGACCAAAAATTTTAATGTTACTATATTTTAGATTTTATTTTACTTATAACTAAACTTAACAATAGGTAAAATAGAAAAAATTATTGATCGCTTCGTTAGATTAACTTAAATCTATTCAAGTCACGAGTGAATAGGCTTCTTCTGGGTAAGCTTGTTCCATCGTCGACCTCATCTCTGTCCTCAAGATTGGATCGAAGACAAGAGTAAGCCCATTAGCAATAAAAAAAATCCGCGGTACTTACTTGCAACAAGCTAAAATTCAGGAGGTATAAAATTTAAATTTACGTAAACGAAGAATTTGTGACTAAAATTGAAAAAGGAATGCTGAGAGGCTGATATCTATAATGTGAAAGGTGAATACAACGTGTAACGGAACGGAAAGGTTCGATAAATCAAAAGGGTGTGAATCTACCCATGAAACTGAACAACTTTTTCCAAGGAACATAGGTCGAAATACGAAAATAAATTTTTGACCTCCCATTAAAACTGCTTCAGCTGATAGCGCATTTAGTATGGGAGGTCAAATTTGGTATTTCGTATTTCGACCTATGTTCTTTGGGAAAAGTTGTTCAGTTTCATTGGCAGATTAGCACACTTCTGTATTATCATACTTTTCCGTTACACGATGTATTAATGTTAGAAAAGAAGCGTTCGGCGAAGGTTCGTAGATTCTTAATAAGGCTAGGTCAAAAGGACAGATAAGAATGGTTGAAGACAGCAAGGGAAGATATTATTGTTAGAACCCGTCATGTGAAAACAATATTAAAACTAGGCAGCAGTTCTAGACACAAATAAGTGATGTAATTTTTTTTTATATAAGAGAGGCAGAGGCCGCCCGCCATCGACCTGGTGGTCCAATGTCGAGAGAAACCTCAAGAAAGCCCAATCGCCAGAACCGACAACTCAAGACCGATTGTCTTGGCGCAGAAGGGTGAGGAGACCCGACCCCAAATAATGGGAACGGGGAAGGAAGAAGAAGAATAATAGATTGTATATGAGTGTTGTAAACACGGGCGTTGTCAACAATGCCGTTCCGTCCGTTATTTATATGTAACATAATGAATCGGCAAACGATTGTAGCTCACTATAGTGTGAGAGGCGCGTGGGCAGAGTGAACTCTTCCCCGGTCGAGTTTAAACAGATGGTCAGCGTCAGCATATAGCCAACGGTAAAATAACCTTTATGGTGGTCTCATACAAGTATTATTGAAGGGAAATTTGTCTCAATCGCTGTATCATGGTTATTTTACGATGCCCACATATCAAAGGGAGATTTACTAAATTTTAATATAAATGGAGATGTTTCGCGCCTAAGTTAAAGATAAAATTCAAAGCTATTTTCTTTTATAAAAGAATCGTGATTGCTGAAGAGTGTGAGCGAATTGCGTTTAACCTCTCATGGGTAGTTTTTATGTTATACAGGGTGTTAGGGACAGCCTTCCGAATACTGAAGAGGCATGATCAGTCAACGACACTGAACAACTTTCAGTGAACAACAAAACTTTCAGGTAAAGAAAACAAAAATCGGCTTCTCCATACAAACTGCCCAATCAAGTTTACAATTTTGTATGGAGACGCGGTTTTATTTTTCGTTTCCTGAAAGTTTTGTTCACTGAAAGTTTTTCAGTTGTTGACTGCCCCTTCAGTATTCGGAAGGCTGTCCCTAACACCCTTTATATGATAAAAGTAATATTAAGTTCGTAAAATCGTTCATCATCAACCGGTACATTCATACAAAATGTACAGCAATCAGTTTTGACGTGCAGTAAAGTTTCCACCAGTTTTACTGGGCACCTAACCTGTCAGCAGCAAAAATTTCAACTAATAGGAACGCTCCATTTTCGTGCGCAGCTCCAAGCTAGGAAAATGGGGCAATTCTATTGATTGGATTTTTCCAGCTCACAGGTCTGGTGGAAAGGCACCCGTAGCTACGTTGGAAACAAGCGAGTTATTAAGGCGAATATACTCCTCAAATTAGAAACTACGCGATCGTCATTGCAAATATCGACCTTATTAACAAGAGTGCTCTTCAACGTGGCTGTTACGTTATGACCAACGATGAGACGGAATTTTGGCAAAAATGAGTAAAAACTTACTTTTTTGTATGAAATATAACAGATAAAAATAAATGGTACAGCAGCACTGCACTTACTTTCTCGCAATACTCAAGGAAAAACTATCAACCGCAAACTTAAATTTGTAATGCCATACACATAGTATGGAAATACAAACTTTTATTTACGTTTTTTCCAAAAAAATGTTCGAAAGAAATATACAGATCAATGCAGAATTCAAATTGTCAAACATTAAAACAAACAAACCTCAAACGATTTCGAGTAAATCACATGTTTAACTTTTGGTAGTACTGAACACCCTTTATATGAATTTTCACAGATCAATGGATTCTACGGTAGGATACTTGCATGGAGATTTTTTTAATATCCCAACACATGTTTCTTATGGATAATTGTTCAGTGTAGTCTACTAAGCAAGCCTTTTCAGTTTTTTGGTACACCCTGTGTACTAAATTTTACGAAAAAAATCACAAATTATATCCAGTCAGGTAGACAACCAATCCAGGATTAATATTATAGAAAATTTTAATAAACTCAATTGAACCAATTTTGGGTAATCACATATTTACGATTTGGTGGTACAGGAACACCCCTTATATGAAATTACACAGATCAATTGATACTGGCGCAAGATATCTTATATGAAGATGCTTGGTCATGCAAAGTTTCATCAAGATTCTATGAGCCGTTTTTGAGAAAATTTCAATTTTTTATTTTCGTTGTATGACAGCTACCCTCAAAATGAGAGCCAGCAAGAAACCACTTAGAACCCTTCGATGGATTTGCATAAAACTCCTAAATTCAAAATTTGATGTCAATTGGACCATTCGTTTAGCCGCTAGGCCAAAGCGTGACGGACAGACCGACCGACCGACCGACGGACGGACATTTTTGGGAGACTTGTTTTTTATGATGTATAAGTGATATAGAACACATTTTTGAGAAAATTAAAAAAACTTTTTTTTTTCACGAATACAATACCTTTCTCGCTCCGCTCGAAAGTATAAATCGTATGTTGTATTTCAAGCATAAGGGCTTTTTATTTAATAGTGTAAAAATATTTCCAAATAATATAGCGCTTTAGGAACAGTAGGGAATTCACGTAAAAAATCGATGTACCGTAGTTATTTTGTTAAATATAGAATACAAAGACAAGAGAAAAAACGAATGTACCAAATGTAATCCTTGAACTGATGTTTCACATATATTTTTTTCAACTTTTCTTGACCAGCTATAAATGAGGAGAAGGCTTTACAAAATGCCCATTTGAAGGGTATATTCGCCTTAAACTTGAAGTTCTGCTGAACACAGTGGTGATAATTTAAGGAAAACAGCTTGAAATGTATTGTTGGTATAATATTATTACTTAATAAATAAAAAATTTCTATACAAAATCATGAGAAGCCGAGGCCTAGGAAATGTAGCGAATTAAACGGGACATATGTGTAATTAATTACAAATAATTACAACTAGAAGACTATTACGGTAAACGTATACTTAGACATTAAAGTTATTGTAAAGTAATTAACCAGTAAAGTACTTTAGAAGTGAACACCTGCAAGTTCCAAGTAATAAACTCTTAACTGTCAGAGGAACGATACGAGTTTAGAAACAGAAATGGCTTGCATAAGTTAAAATACGATTGGAGTAATCAAAACAAATGTATGGTCGGGTCGTGTTTAATGGTTTCGCGTGGGTGACTTCCGCGCCATTAGACGAGGCTAATGTCGAACCTACGAACGACGACACGCATAATGCCATCGAGACAGTATAGAAATAGCGGAAATTTTATAAAATATGTGACGTTATTGTTAGAGTTAGAGTTTGATACAACAAAAGAAATTGAAGACTGGAGTATCTGATTTGACCTGAGTTTTGTTAAATATTAAGAAAGGAAATAATTAATTTCATAGAAAAAGATACCACCCGGTCGAAGCTTCAAAACGGGACTCTAGTATTTTAACAGAAATAATCAAGTCGTTCTGGAAGGACTGTGGAGCTACTAACAGATGCACAGGATGGATATTCAGGGCACAAAAGAGATGCATTAGGTCAATGTTTGGACTGGATTTAACAGATAGTTGTAGGCCTTACTTTATTAGATATAAGATATTGACATTTCCAGCTATATATGTTCTAGAATCGGCAAATTTTGTAAAAAATAATCCCCAATTATTTGAAAGGCGTGCAGTTCTTTTAAACAGAAATAGACGAGATAACGACGAAGTCTACGTGCCACCAGCGAAAACGGCACTCATGTCAAAAAGCTTTTTATGTATGGCACCTAAACTCTATAATATGGTACCTAAACATATCAGAGAACTGAATGACCGTTCTTTTAAAATTAAACTTAAAGAATATTTAATTGATAGGTGTATATATAAACTGACAGATTTTTTTGGAAATCTAGTTATATAAGACTTTAATCGTATAATGATGGACATATAATAAATTTTCAATCAGAATTAATTTAATTTTCTTATGATAAATATTATTGTAATAATTTAATGTGAACTGTAATTTTTTTTTTTTCTTTTATGTTTAATATTAATAAATTAAATTATTTGTATATCATGTATTGTGATAGGAAATGGCTGTGCTTGATAAAAAAATGTGACCTTTTTTTAACCTGTTTCCAACGAATAAACTATCTTTATCTTTATCTTTAACCTGTAGAGCTTCTTAATATTCGTTTCAAAATCTCAAATCTTCAAAAGTTTTTCAAGGATCTTTGCATTCGAAATTCGAATACGTGTTGTTTTAAGCCAGTTTGAGACATGACGACGCATAGCCATTAGCCAGGCATAGCTATGCTAGTAAATCTATAGGTATAGTATTATAAAATTGTAAATTGATTTTGTTTGTACATTGAAGAAATGTATAAAATAATATCACGTTTTGCTATTTTGATGCCCATGTATCCAAATCACAGATTTTTGGAATTTTGTTTACTTGTTCGAGCATCACGCAAAAACTACTGAACCGATTTTAATGAAACTTTTTTGTTTGATAGCTAATAATTATTTGACTTAAACACTGCTATATATTTTATTTAACATGCGAACGAAGTCGCGGGCAAAATTAGTAATTAATATTTAACCCAATGGAAAACGATATGACTATTTACATTCGATATTGTTTTCACTAAACCGGTTGGAAACCACAAATTGTCAACATTGTCTCATAAAACATGACCAAGCTACACTTGACTGCTCCAACGGCCGAAATCGTAACGCGATATTCGCCAGACACTAATATTCGATCCGGCGCGAAGGACCAAAAAAATATGGCCGCCCCACTCGGGTGTTTCGACACCTGACACTTTTTGTTAGATTACTGTTTTGTATCTACTTTTATTCAATTTCCTTGGAGTGTTTTCATTTTATTTTCAGGAATGAGTTCTTTTAATAAGTTTATCTACTCTCATATCGTTAATCCTCAATAATGCGTTCAAAAATTGTAGGTTATCATCTTCTTAATGTCAATCTGTGCTTAGAAACACTCTTAGCAGCGTTTTTTTATCTGTGGGAGTGTATTATGAAGTATTGAATTTACTAACAGTCATCGCGGGAGACCTATTAAACAATTTTTTAATTTTATAGCCGCGCCATTCAAAGCTTGATGCGTTTGCAGTCTGTGGCTGCAAGGAGGTTTCATTGCAATAATGGAAAACTCAGCAAACAAAAGTTGTAGTTCCATCATTTTTTTTAGTTTTGTAATGAAATAAGTGATGAAATCATTTACGATTTGCCTTCGAGTGTTTTTAAAGCAGCTATAGGAACTTCACTTAGCAGTTATCACCGGAAAAAGAGACAAACATTAAGGTTTGTTTTTGAACACATTATTTTAGATTCTCGATATGAGAGTAGATAAAGTTGTGTATGCAACTCCACATAATTAGGTATAAAACACTCGTGTCTTCTATTATGGAACTTGGCTCGCTACGCTCGCCTGCGTCCCATAAACCGACACTCGAGTTTTATACCCCTCATTATGTACCGTTGCATAAACTACTATTAATTTACTTACTCCTCTGGCGCAACGACCCAAAATGAGTCTTGGCCTCCGAAACGAAAATCCGCCAATGGTCCCGGTCTTTAATAAGCTAATGCATCAGAACAATATCAGGGATTTAAGGCTTTAAAGTTTAGGACTTTAACTCGTCATTTTTCTATCATTTCTATTTTGTAATCCATTAATCTCTTCGATAACGCAGACAGTATCAGCATCAATTACGTTTTGTTTTTCATACTTATCTGACGATTGTATATTATTTCAACTACTTACTATTAACCATTTTCACATGAGTTCTCTTGAAACACAAATTTGTGTAAGTCTACCAATGGTTGGTGAGAATTGGAGGTCAGTTTAAACTGGTCGGAAGCGCGTGATATACTCAAGGTAATAGTTTTATCGTATGGACACCTGATTTCCTCTTCGTGTGATAACAGCCACGCCCATGCAATTTAGATTACCTATCGCTGTTTTGAAACTTTTTGACTAGAATTGCGCAGTTTTGAATTTACCTACGTATATGATCGTCAATGGAAGTTTTTAGACTATAAATGAATGTTGCAAATTGTGATTGCAGTTTTTTTTTATAAAGAGATGAAGCTTTCGCTTTCGTTTTGTATGAATAAATCAAGATTTAAAATATCTGGTGGGCATTTACTTATAGTACTAGCCCATCGGCACGTTACGCTGTCCCCAATTCGTTGGTCCGAAATCTGACGTTTAGGACCAACAAATGTCAGTCGTTGTCAGTCATATTGTCAACATTGATGGAATGTTCTTATTTGAAGAAACAATATACTCTTATTATTGTTATCGTTATTTCTTTTTATTGTTTTTGACTATAATCCAATTAATAAAACTCAAAAACAATAAAAAGTTTGTTTTGTTTTTTCCCGCCATATTATTTCCATTCCGTGTATTTAGCACCGACCGAAGTACTACACAACGTAGTTCACGCGATTTTTCAGAGATGGCGCTATTCTTTCCTGTATGGGGAAATTTTGAAACGCTTGTTCCCAAGACCCTATCTTGACTATATAAATCTATGCTGGTTGGCTTTATCCTTGATACGGCCGTAGGTTTTACGTGGATACGTCTATGTAGGTAGGTTACCCCCTCCCCTTTACTCGTTAAAAAAAAATCTGTGACCCAACAATTTAAAAAATACATATTTAAACAAAACAAAATTACAATTCAGAACCAAAACATCAAAAATAAAATTCGATTTGTCCACTATTGTTAATTATAAGATTCAAAAATAAATAAATTAAATTCAAGTAATTAAATGTCGAAATTGAGGTAAATTTAAAATATCATTATAAAAAAAAAGCTCGAATGTTGTGTAGTACCAATTGTTGCCACCAGAGAACCTATATTTATTTTGCACGAAATAACCCCCCAAACGAAAGCTTAGACGTATCTACGTCAAAAAAAGAGCTTTTTGTGTACACCCAACAGCACGTCAGTAGAAACACTTTGGACTTTAGTGTATGGTAATAGAGCTACAAATGTTTTTACTGACGTGTGGTTAACGGTACCTGTTATAGAACGTTTGATGGAAATATGATATGATGATGTCCTCCTCGACGTAGATCCGTCGACGGCGACTCCCTGGACTCATCTTCTGTTGTGAGCTCGTGAATGGCTTGCAAAGCCCATTTTAGTCTTAAAAATGCGATCACATGTTGCACAGTAAAGTTCACCGCTGCTATTATAGGTATAGATGTAAGTCGGTTTTGGCCTGTCTTTCTTTATCTGCCGCTTTGCATCAAGGTCTTCCAGACGCATTTGTTCGAAATTTTCGATACTCTTGTGGATCTTAAGGCGCCACTCTGGTCTTTGCTGCGCGAGACTTTCCCAATCCCCCGCCGGTATATGACAAGCTGTTAAATGTCGTTTTAGGACGTCCTTGTATCGAAGGTATTGACCCCCTGCCTTCCGTTTTCCACTCTGTAGTTCCGAGTAAAATACAGCTTTGGGGAGCCTTGTGTCATCCATGCGAACAAGGTGTCCACACCATCTTAGTTGACCTTTCATAATTAGAGATTCTACGCCAACCATATTTGATCTTCCCAAGACTTCGGTATTAGGGACGCGGTCCTGCCAGTTGATTCTCAGGATTGCTCGAAGACATCTCATGTGGAATCGGTCTAGTTGCTTGATATCCTCTTTGTATAAGCACCAGGTCTCGGAGGCGTAAAGGAGTATAGGCAGGATTATTGCCTTATAGACAGCCATTTTCGTTTTCAATGTCAAATCGTGTGAATTCCAAACCCTTTGGTTAAGACCGCCGAAAGAAGAAGCAGCTCTTCCTATACGCGTTGATACCTCACTCTGCAGGCGGTTGTCGCTGCGGATCATGGTTCCAAGATATCGAAAAGTTGTTACTTCCTCAAGTCGATTTTCACCCAGGTAAACAGGTACGTCACATGCAGATGCGCCTCTACGAGGTTGTTTAACTATCTGAGTCTTCGATACACTTATTACCAAGCCAAAGTTTCGACAGGAGATATCTAGTTGATCGACATATTGTTGCAGGTGTTCTACGCTATCTGCCATGAGACACACGTCATCAGCATATAAAACCTCCAGGATGGACATTGGACTTACTTTGCGTTTAGCTCTAAATCTACTTAAATCAAAAATGCTCTTATCAGACCTGACGTTTAGGGCGATCTTTTCATTGCAATGTTTAAGTGCGTCATTCATCACCGTAGCAAAGTAGATAGCGAATAGTGTTGGAGCCATTACGCAGCCTTGTTTAACGCCGCTTGTTACGGAAAATTGGTCTGTAAAGTTATTTTCGTGTTGCACTCGAGCCATCATGCCATCATGGAATTGTCGCACTATCTTTACAAATTTTTCAGGACATCCTATCTTTTGTAAAACACACCATAATGCGTCCCGTGGTACACGATCAAATGCTTTTTCTAGATCTACGAAGCACATGTAAAAATCACGGTGTTGTTCTAAGCTCTTTTCCTGAAGTTGTTTTAGTACAAAAATTGCATCAACCGTGCCTCTATTTGGACGGAAACCACACTGGCTCTCCGGCAAGAATGTTTCGGCAAGGGAGTTTAAGCGCCTGTTTATAATGTGCGATAGAAATATAATAATGTGATAATGTGTGATGGAAATATAATAGAGAGCCGATCCGGTTTTTTGTTTTATTATTGTTAATGGGCTTACTCTTGACCTTGATCTAGTTTTGAGGACAGAGATGAGGTCGACGATGAAACGATCTTGCCCAGAAGAAGCCTATTCACTCGCGATTTGAATAGATTCGGGCTATATGAACTCGGGAATACAGACGCGGTTGATGTGGCATTGGCTGTTTATACTCGTAGCTAGAGTAACTTATGCGAGTGTGTCTTACATGATAAAATGTGTCGGACACTTACAAAGGCGTGATAAACTCAACTCTTGTTGTAATGAAGCTAGAGGCGCTGAGAAAGACCAGCCGAGGCAAAACAGGAAGGGCTTGGCCCAGCTTAGGGACATTTCCGGCTCAAATTATAAAGTATTTCCGATTTTTTAAAAAGGTGTAAAAAAAAACAGTGAATCTGAACAGCTTTTCCCAAGAAACAGGTCGAAATACGGAAGAAAAATTGAACTTTCCATGGATATTGCACCAGCTGATTGCGCATTTTGCATGGGAGGTCAAATATTTGTTTCGTATGGTCTAAGTCACAGGCTAAAATAAGGCTTACTAATTTTTACACCCAATGTAATGTGGTATTCACGTCTCATTATTTAATTATTGTTTTATTTTACATTAATTATTACGTAGTAAAATGATACTGCTTTGTTTCGTGTTGTGTTGTGTGTGCAGTTTGTGTTATCAAGCAACATATTGACATTAAACGCGTAATCGAGCGCATTCCAGCGGCTCATTCACCACGCTCGCTGATAGCAAAGTCTGGTCGGACTATTCGTATGCAATCAACAATACGTCAAGCTGTTTTTAGATATAAACATGTATATGTCGCAGTCATATCGTATGATTCGCCGTTTTAGACAACGACGGCGGCATTTTACAAAATGGTGGATAGCAGAGTCTGGTCGGACCATTCGTATGTAATCAACAATAGGTCAAGCTGTTTTTAGATATAAACATGTAAGTATATGTCGCAGCCATATCGTATAGTTCGCTGTTTTACATAAAGACAGTTTACAAAACGGTGCGTAATTCGTTTCTGGCACGCCATATCGTATAACACGCCATATTACAAACGGCCATGAATAGGTGCATTTTAGGTTCGTTAGCTAAGGTAAACCCAACCTAACCGACCCTGACTAGGGTTTTTAGGGTTCCGATACCAAAATGGTAAAAAAAAGGAACCCTTACGGTGCCGCTCTGTCTGTCTGTCTGTCTGTCACACCTCTATATCTCAGCAACCACTCATGCTATCGACCTGAAATTTGGAATAGTTTAGAATATAGTTGCCCAACTTAATTGCACATGAAAAAATTTTGAAAAAAGTATGATTATTAATGTAAAGGGGACCAAATAGGGGGGGCCAAATTTCAAATTGTCGCTACTATGTCGAGTGGGGTATCATATGAAAGGGCTTTACTTGTACATTTTAAAATATATTTTTGTATTTTTTTAAGTTTCTTAGTTTTCAAGTTATGATGAAAAATGACAAAAAAATTCCATTCCCCCCCCTTATCTACGAAGTTTGAGTAAGGAAAAATCTTAATTAATTACAGTTGACAGAAGTTTATGTAAACTTTACAGCAAAAATAAAACGATCTTTCTAAGTTGCACAGTTTTTCAGAAATCTGCAAAAAACCTTTACAAACAAATTTAGTTTTGCGGTCCTGAAAATGGACTTTATTGCTTCCAAAAATACTATAGGTATATCGGAACCCTCGGCGCGCGAGTCCGACTCGCACTTGACCGGTTTTTTTTAGTTTGGGTTAGATCATCATGCGAACACAACGCCAGAAACGAATCACGCGCCGTTTTGTAAGATGCGACCGCCGAATTATACGATGTGGCTGCGACAGAATGCTGCCATTATGCAAAACAGCGAATTATACAATTTAGCTACGACATATACATAAATATCACGCCAGGGTATAGGGGTATATAGGCAGAGAGAAACCATATCCTTTCTTACTACGATCTTGACTGCTGCTTAAAAGGAAACTCCTCACAAATATTGTACGAAAACTTGTTAATAATTTAACAATACATTATTAATTTTGATCTATCGATATTCATTTATTTTCTAGATCATTGTCACTATTTATTGGTCTGTTATCCTGAACCCCCGAACTAGTCAAATCGATAGAAATAAAACCACGCATGTGGATTCTGAATAAAGTTATACTTTTACAGATCAACCAAACAAAAATAGGACTCCTAAAATACGCATAGATATAATTTTATTATTATCAATATGATGTATGTCATGGCACTATTACGATAATTGCTTTAGATGACTTTGATCAAGCGATTAATGAGGTCAAACCAAATGCTTCACATATTCAATATCTGTTATTTAAGGTTTTATTTTGGGCAAAAAATATACAATAATAAAAAAATGTTAGAAGCTTTAATTGTCACTAAAAACTTGTACACTATGAGACACCCAGGAGCTTAGTCTCCTCCGCGAGGCAACCCCGCAAGTCATACGCTTGATTTCTAGCTTCCTTTCACGTTGGTCCAGCAGCCTTGAAGTCCCTCTCGATGATACGCCACCAGGTGTAAACAAGACGCCAAGTTTTTGTCTGGCACTCAGCTGTCATTCAAACGCTATCACGCGACGGCTTCGCTCCCTCTGAAATCGTGCTCTTTCCGCCGCCATTTTCGCTGAGCACTATCTTGAATCAGATGCTTTTATTCAATGCAAATTCAATACTTATTGAACCTTATAACATGCAGAAAACTTTTTTAGAGAAAATAGTTGTTATACTACTGTTTGCTTAAATCAAAGGGTATTTGTTAAAAGTAGCTTGACAGTAGGGCTTGCATTGTTCTGAAGGACGTGATAGGTAACTTACTAATCGTATATTTCTTTTAATTGCTTCTTGATAAGATGAAATAGGCGATGCACCTCATCGTGAGTGTCGCAAGCGAATTGTAATCTCATTGAACCACAATTACATTACAGCGTAACGTTTATTGAGCAGTTTAATATTCGTGAGTAATGAGTGGTGAACTAATGCCCTTTGGTTGTGTAATTGGGGCGTATTTTGGTGATCTGGGTTAGAAGGAACGGTACGTTGTTGGAGAAATAGAACGGTGCGTGTAACACTTGGGACTGTCTGCGACCTTTGTTATATCTGGGCATCGTGAATTTGTTAACATCATTATTTCATTTGGTAAATAGAAATGATCACGCTATCGGGCACACACTTCTTCTTCTTCTTTCGAGTCGGCAAGAAAACGGGCTAAATCTTACTTGCCCAGAAAGCGGCGACCGTGGAAAATAATATATCATCGAAGAACACATCCAGAATCTAGACATTCAAATAACAGTCAGAGAGACCACGGGAATCAAAATTAAATGTCCCTGATTGACGCAAGTGACAAAGTGACTTTTCCGCTGTACCACCGCAAAAAAATTGTTACATTTGATGTTGATCAAACATTATGCATCACTTAACAGAATATATTGAAAGGTCTGTCTTCTATTTGTTGTATAGAAGCGTGTAATCATTTGAAAACTCGCTCCAACGATCAGCGATCGAGATCAATACACCAAACGGGAAACCGCAGCAATCATCCGCGCTGAAGCCTAGAAAAATACATAGCTATCAGCACACGATGGTCCGAACCCGAATGATTACCTATCAGTGCTATCATTAGTATCATTACTCGCTCTGATGCATTTCCCGCTGCACCTGATTGCAGCTTTCCTGCAACCTAAAGGCAAATCAACAAATGACTGACCATAGAAGTAGGAAAGACTATAACTACGTATAACAAAAGGGTTGGAAAAGATGAAAATGGTAAATGCAAGTAATTGCGTATCAAACTACAGAAGTTTTACCTGGTAACAAAAGGTGGAAATAAGAAAAAAATATTACCTTCCAACAAAGTGCGCTCCGCTGATGCAGTTTCTAAGGGAAGTTCAAATTTTGTTTTTTCACTTCACCCAAGCTTCACCCACTCCGACATTCAGTAGAGCTTAGTAAAATAATGCTTTTGTTGAAGAAAAAGAAGTGACACCGCGCTCTCTCTTCCTTCCGTTTGTTTCTGATGTCTATGTGACAGACAAACCACAATCCAGAGAGTTTAAACCAATAGTTAACGGGTGTCGATCAATCAAGTGAGAAATTCTACATTACGCACAATCTAACATGAATATGCACGAGGAGCTAATCAAGATGTTAATCATGCTCTATTGCTGGCTACTGTATGATATGGCTGATCAGTGAGGGACTTCGTGTTTTATGCAAATACAAGTAATTTATCTTGTAAAAACTTGACAATTAAATGTACCGAAATTAAAATAGTCTTCAATACCACAGTTGTAGAAAAAGATCTTAGGCTCTACAACACAATTATGGATACCATTTCCGCATACAGCTTCATTGTATTTACGTTTGAAACATTTTGATTAACTTTAAAACAAGCTAATGATTACTTTGGCTCTACAACACAATTATTGTCGGTTTAAAGTGGATCAAAAGTGTAAAACATAAATACTATGGAGCTGGATACCATTTCCGCATCCAGCTTCATTGTACTTACGTTTGAAACATTTTGATTAAGTTTAAAACAAGCTAACGATTACAAATAGGTAGTTGCTGTCTGATACACTGAAAAGTATCGATTTCAGTCCAAGCAATCCTTAGACCATTTACGCATCCAGCTTCATTGTACTTACGTTTAAAACATTTTGATTAACTTCAAAACAAGCATGATTACAAATAGGTAGTTGCCGATACACTGCAAAGTAACTATTACTCTAAGAGCTATCCTATATTTTGGGGAAAAAATTCATATCAGGCCAAATTTTTGTAAATGGCCTTTAAATGTAATTTTAAGAGACTATATTTTTGAATCCTCCAAAATTTCAAACTGGAATGTACCAAAAAAAAGTTATAACCCGAAGATGGCGCAATTTTACAGCAAAAAAGGTAGCACCTATATTATCGTGAAAATGTGTCTATGTTCACTATATTCAAGCACCAAAATCGAGATCCACCAAAGATATAAACGGGAAACGAATTATATGAGAAGAAGTTGTTTGTTTCACTAACTGTGCCTTAAACTCTAGGAAAAAAATAATAGCAGATTTGTTTTGGTAATTATCAATATCAAATAACGTTCTAATATACTTTCTTTCAAAATCCAACATTGTTTTTATTTGGGTAGTAGGTAATTCTTTATCAGCTTTTTACATAGGCAGCAAAAAAGTAGCAGTTATAAATTTAGGTAGACTTTTAATATTAAGCCTAGATAGCATAACGAAACATGAAATCCACCAAAAAAATTACGATCTTAATAAATTTTTAAAAGTACATAAACTAATAAGGACTTAAGTTCTCCGTAATAAGTATCATTTTCGAACGCTTACTATTCTTACTAATGCAACCGCGGGCATTCGACTCGGAGCGCGCCAAAAAAAGCCCGCTCAAACGTCCACACCTAAAAATACGGGGTGTTAATTTGATTGCGTATCATAGCTGATCGGATCAGTATCAGCAACTGAACAACTTTTCCCAAGGAACATAGGTTGAAATACGAAAATCAATCTTTGACCACCCATAGAAACTGCGTCAGCTGATAGCGCATTTTGTATTGCAGGTCAAATTTGCTTTATCATATTTCGACCTATGTATGTTCCTTGGGAAAAGTTGTTCAGTTATTGATACTGATCCTGCCCCTGAACTATGGCACGCAATCAAATTAATCAATATTTTTTAAATAGTTTTCATGTTGTTTTATACAGGGTGTCCCATAATTAGGGCGTCACGCTGACACCGGACGTAGATGGACTTAAGGCGCATCAAATAAAAAAAAAATATTTGTAATTTTTTAAAATCAATGAAACTGGTCATACTCAATACTCATTACACTTTTCTATGGGCATGTTAAGCTTATTTGATGCGCCTTAAGTCCATCTACCTTCGGTGTCAGCGTGACGGCCTAATTATGGGACACCCTGTATGATGATATAAGGAGTCTTTAGCCGCATGTTTTGCAAAAAAAATCAACTATTTCTTATCTGAACGAGCCTAAACTTAGTATGTTTAAAAAATCTTTTTGAGGGTTCCGATACCAAAATGGTAAAAAGGTACCCTTATGGTGCCGCTCTGTCTGTATATCTCAGCAACCACTTATGCTATCGACCTGAAATTTGGAATAGTTTTAGAATATAGTTGCCCAACTTAATTGCACATGAAATAAATTTTGAAAAAAGTATGATTATTAATGTAAAGGGGGCCAAAATATGGGGGGCCAAACTTCAAATTATCGCTACTAGGTCGAGTGGGGTATCATATGAAAGAACTTTACTTGTACATTTTAAAATATATTTTTGTATTTTTTTAGGTTTCTTAGTTTTAGTAAGTTATGATGAAAAATGTCAAAAAAAATACCATTCCCCCCCCCCCCCCTTATCTCCGAAGTTTGAGTTGAGAAAAATCTGAATTAATTACAGTTGACAGAGGTTTATGTAAACTTTACAGCAAAAATAAAACGATCTTTCTAAGTTGCACAGTTTTTTCAGAAATCTGCAAAAAACCTTTACAAACAAATTCAGTTTTGCGGTTCTGAAAATGGACTTTATTGCTTCCAAAAATACTAAAGGTATTTCGGAACCCTCGGCGCGCGAGTCTGACTCGCACTTGACCGGTTTTTTTTTATTTAAAGATAACAAGAAGTTTAAAATAAATGATGATTAGCGTATTCTTAGAATGAGTACTTTTTCAAAGCCCTTACATTCAATATACCAAACCCTAGGTTTAACATTTATTTTTGTTTTTCTTAAGTATCTACAATCATAGACTGTCGGCCCCAATAGCGAGGCCTACCTTACAAAAAAGCAGAACAAACGCACTTTGTAGAGACAGAGGACCGGTTAAAATAGCTCATGGAAAAGCAAAATAAAACTAGTATGTGCTCCTAATCACTTAGCAAAGCTTAAAAAACTTTGTAGGCCTACTTAATACCTGGCAGGTGGTCGTATCCGACCACTTTTATAGTGCCATAAAAAATTCTACATTTTACCTCGTCAAAGTCAAAATCGTTTATTCATTGTTGGATATTAAAATCTCTTAATGATTCTCTCATCAAAAATCAGATTGGCAAAAGCGCCAAATTAGAGCTAAATAAAATCTAGAGCTAAAATAGTCTTGCAGACGGTCTCCTACATTTTGTCGGAAGCGTGTTTTAGCGTCCGCAATATTTTTTTTTGCATTTTCTTGATATTTAAGGACTCCTGAACAAGATCAGGGAGGGTGTCGCCCTGACATCCTTGAGGATTTTGTATAAAGTCCATGATTAGATAAAAGGAGGGCAACAAAATAAAAATCGTTGTTTAGAGCTCGATGAGAAGATAAATGCTGTATTTTTTGTTTTAAAAAATATTAAAAAGTAAAGGAATTAGATGCCACCAAAGTCAGTTTTTTTACAAAATTTTGTTTGGGCTGTATCTTATGAACAGTAATAGGTAGACAGTTGAAATATTTACAGATAATGTATTTCTGTTGCCGCTTTCACAAGAAATACTAAAAACTAAAAAAGTAATAAATTGAGGGGGGCTCCCATACTAAAAACCTGTATGCTGTAGGCGATTTTTGCTCGATTTTTGTTTTAGCTCTATCTTAAAAACGGGAACACGAACCAACGTCAAAATAATGTATGTTTATAGTGCATGAGCAATAAAATAACAAAAAATCCGGCCAAGTGCGAGTCGGACTCGCGCACTGAGGGTTCCGTACCACCATCATCATCATCATAACATCCCAAAAAAACGTCCACTACAGCACAGGGAGCTCCCTCCAGAATTCTAGCTTTTTCTGGAAAAATGTGGAGGGGAAGTACCTACCGTAGTCACCTCGCTTGTTAGCATTACGGCTGGCACCATGGACCGCGGTTTTATGTGACCGCAGTAAGTAAGATGTAAGATACAAAGGAGGATGCTGCTGCCCATCCTCCAGTTAACCCTTAGTCGCCTCTTACGACACCCACGGGTATGTATGGGTTCCACCACACCACCACATAAACATAATTGTATTAGTTGAAATTTCAGTAAGTTAATGTGCTAGATTTTTTGAGTCCGACACGCGCTTGACCAAATTTTGTTGTTGTTATTTTATAGCTTATGCACTATAAACATACCAATTTTCAAGTTTGTAAGTGATCTCGTTTTTAAATAGAACTAAAACAAAAATCGCCTCAGCGACCATCCAACTTGACCCCTCTCTTATATGAATGTTCTTGAAACGGGAGCTCACCACAATTGGTTACCATTAGTTGTGAGAAAAGTTGTAATATTTAATGATTTCAGACTTTTCCCATTATTTGTACTGTAAGACCTAGCTTCTTGCCAAATTTCATAATTTTAGGTTAACGGGAACTACCCTGTAGGTTTTGCATTTTTGAATAAATGTATGGAGATGAGGACATAAAATGCCATATCTTTTTATCGCGTCGTTGTAAAAAATTTAAATTTTCAGATCTTGTGTGGTTCATGGATCCTAATATATGGTATTAATTTCAACCTGATACCTTTACTCGTTCGTGAGATAAAGGGTCTTGACAGACAGACAGACAGATAGACGGACAACAAAGTGATCCCATAAGGGTTCCGTTTTTTTCTTTTGAGGTTCGGAACCCTAAAAATGTAAAAAACATACGTCGTCGTCCCCCCCCCCTTAACTCCGAAGTTTGTGAAAGGAAAAATCTGAATTAATTACAGTCGATAGAAGTCTATGTAAATATTACAGCGAAAATAAAACAATCTTTCTAAGTTGCACAGTTTTTTAGTAATCTGCAAAAAACCATTACAAACAAATTTAGTTTTGCGGTCCTAACAATGGACTTTATCGCTTCCGAAAATACTACAGGTAAATACTATCGGAACCCTCGGCGCGCGAGTTCAACTCGCACTTGACCGGTTTTGCCAAGTTGTGCCGCGGCCGACCAGTCGTTTATGAATCTACTTAATGTCCTCTGTCTCTGCAAAGTGCGTGCGTTCTGATTTTTTATAAGGTAGGCCTCTATTGTGGGCCGACGGTCTATCAGTAGTTCAGTCAGTTCTTCTTCCTCAAACTGCAATGCGAAGATGCATCGCCGCAACAGAAAAAACCTGTAGATTTATAATCAAAATTTGCGGGTTTTTCTGGTGTCTCACCGGCAGCAATACGTTTTGTCGCAGCTAAAATCAGTTTCGGATACGTGTATAATTCCGGATTTCTTTATGTAACTTAACATTGCTCAAATTTTGGGATCTCAAAAACAATCCTTCGAGTCTTATTTTACTTGATTCGTATACTACCTAGTCTTTGCAGGCCTTTTTCGCCTACAAGCACAATATCAAAACACAATGAATAATTGCATATTCCGCATTTTTCACAACTTATATTTTCTTCCATTCTTTTATCACCTTAAAGTTTTTATAACACTTTGTTGGCAAAGGTAATATTTTTCGCAAATAATGGTGACAATGCTGAATGCGCTCACGACTCTGCAATTAAAACAAATCTAGGTACATATCGTCCTGTGACGTGACCTTGCTTGCCCTCGTGCGCGCGCCCGCTCGCTCGTTGTTCCCGCCGCCGCCGCCGCCGCGCCCCGCGTATACCCC
The DNA here is from genome assembly GCA_947532105.1 of Athrips mouffetella. Classification (NCBI taxonomy): domain Eukaryota; kingdom Metazoa; phylum Arthropoda; class Insecta; order Lepidoptera; family Gelechiidae; genus Athrips; species Athrips mouffetella. The sequence continues at coordinate 1,666,027 of OX383976.1, read as the reverse complement.
TCGCAACCCTATGTTTCTTTGATTCGTGATTATAATTATTACTTTATGTTTTTAAGGTGGATTTTAATTTAGGATGATATTATTTGACCTCAAAGAAAAGTCTACTTAGTTAATTTAACTGCTATATTTTTTTCACTAGTTTTTTATTACCACTAAAATCGTTTTGAATTTCCATATAGTTTTTTGGGTGGATTTATTACACTTTATGTTAAGGGACGTTAATGAAACAAAAGCATAGAAGAACTGATCTTATAGTATTATTATCATAGGTGTAATGCAACTTTAAGATTTACGTAAACATTTTTTTTAGATTTAATTGTATTTCTTTTACAAATATAGGAGGATTATATACTTAAAAAAAAGATATTAATAAAGGTAATCAAATGTAAAGTAAATAATATTTATAGCATTTTTGCCCTTTTTTTGTGGAATTTATAATACCTTTATTATTATTTTTTTAAATCCTGCGGTCGTAAATTTGGGTGGATTACTAATGAATTATTTTATAGACCAGCTAATCTAATTTTTGACGAAAAAAAAATGCTGATATGAATTTTTGTTGAATCTTCATACAGTGAAATAGTTTGGCTCTCAGGGTATATCTATTTCAGTCTAAGCAATCCTGAGATATATCCCCTTAGGCACTGAAAGTGTTAACGCTGCTCCTATCCTACCGCAAGCCGCAACATCTCGCAAGTAATCTATAGGATAATGTATTAATGTGGACGGATAACTATGCATCTCATATTTTCCTATAATCGAGCCGATAATTGTGAAATAAATATTTGAAAAGTTTTGTAACGTGACTTGACGGCCTCTTTAGCCACAGATTAAATACAATAACTGATCAAAATGTTCGTGCTCCTATCTAGCTAGTTTAGAAGTAGTTCGTTGTGTGAATGAAAGGAGTTTAATAAATTGGTTTGAGTGTGTACCGAGTATAAATCTAAATCTCTCATTTACAACCGATTAGTCACTTTTCCTTACTGGTGATAAAGTTGATTGGCGATATTGCCTCGTGTTGCATGTCACGTATTGATACTACTTATTGATACTATGCGATGAGGTAGGGTATTTTGCATGGAGGTGTAAGTAGCAGCACTTTCTGATATGGAACCATGAGCGTATCCATTTCTTGCGAGGGACATCCTTACTAAAATGTATGAATTTTTACCATATCCTATAAACGTAAGTTTTATCTATCTCTTTGAGAAATGCAAACAATTCAATAAAAAAATGGTGTTAAAAATCACACATAAAATGGCTATTACGGATCATTTACTTATCCTTATCAACACACAGGTAAAAAGGATATATTTTCACTTTCTTAATAAAGTTTGAATAAAACTTAAGATTTTTTATATATTTTTTTTTAATTTGAAAACTTTTTGACCGACTAGTCATAGTTGACTAGGAGTTATTTTACACTTCCCTACCTCATACAGACTATGAATGTGACGGACTCTATACAATTTTTACTCTGTGGTAATTTGGGCCTTCACGTCTCTTTCTACAATTTGCTGTTTAATCTATCTTCTTGTGTCTCGTCGTCGTCACATACCTACAAAAAGAATTTGAGTTCCACCTGACAGTTTTATCGTTAACTGAGATAGTCAATCAAAATTATCTAGCTAATAAATACTAATTTTACCTTGTTCCTAATACGTTAATGTACTCAATACCTGTTATTAAGGCTGGGTCGTTAAACTCGTCCACAGATAAAAAACGCGAATGACAATTCTCACGTCAGGTAAGAGATAAGGGTTCACACCTGTGTTGCCAGATAGATTAAATATTAAAATACTTACTGAAAAAATGAAAAAGAAACCTTCCAATATTTCTGTGTAGCTCTAATATTAGACTACAAATACAGACGTAGGTAGCAGTGCAAGTTCTCGTAATAGTAGATTAGTAGCCAAGGGCTGTAAGGCATCAATTGCAGCCCGAGATATTTAGGCGCACGGGCGCAGCGAGGGCGCCTATAGTTCGAGGGTGCAATTGATGCTTACACCCGAGCTAACTACTCTGCTTTACATCTCGACTGTGAGGTACGTAGGTCCTTATTACCACCAAATTTTAGGTGACCAATTAGCGCTCTAGGGTAATGATGTAGCTAGAAAAGCCCTAGGGCGGTAAGTAATAAAAAAAAACACTCTTTCTAAACTCAATTACTTACCGCCCTAGGGCTTTTCTAGCTACATTATTACCCTAGAGCGCTAATTGGTCACCTACAAGCCCCATTTGGGAGTAATAAGGACCTACTTACCGAATATGAGAGATGTAAAAGAACTTTTATCACTAAATTCTAGTCTCAAAAGTTAAAATGATGACTGACAACTTATACAGTCAAGAGCAAGTCAAGCTTGACACTGGCAGTGCGATTTTTACCTCAACACTGACTAAGATAACGCGGTACGAAGTCCATTGTGTCGAGCCTACGGAGCCAAGGTACCTCTGTGAAAAAGTGAAGCTATAGTAGCTTTAATTGCAATTTGACCTTTTTTATTATTTTAAATAAAATGTGCCTGCTCTTAACTTGGCCTGAGTTGGCCTTAGCCAATCTTGTCCTAAGAAGTTATAACGTCAACGATGAGACAAGTTCTCAGAGGAAGCCTATTGAATTCACTTGCGACTTGAACCCACAATTATTTGTTTTATTATTGGTCATTCTCATTTTATTTGCCCAATATACTGGCAACACACTTAACAATAAATATTGATTTTGCGGTGAGTTGTTTGTGTAGAATCCAACGAACTTGTTGACAAGTTGTCCGGCTTTTCGGCCCTCACGCATGTCTATTTCAGTCCTGCTCTAAAATTAAATGTCTACAACAGACAGTCGCAGTCGAGAATAGCCTCTTATTGTTGCAACGCGAATTTCGCCCGCGCCGACAGGCAAGTATGCGGGTTTGCTTACGTTCGAAACTTTCAGGTTGGTAACACTGGTTCCATTTTCATCATGTCCAAAGTTCTCAGTTTATGCTATAATGTAATATAGGACTCATGATTTCCCCCATTTATTAATTTTAGAATTCAAAATTATAGTATTAACTAGATATGTGGCTCGGGTCGTATAACTGAACAACTTTTATTAAAAAACATTCGAAAAACCAAAAACGTTTCGGTTTTCCATACAAACCTTCCGCCACCGAAACAATATCAATTTATAATAAAACTCTTTCAGTACTTAAAAAAAAAATTCAAACTTAAAATATCAATTTCTTTTTAATTAAATTAGTGTATTTTAGTAACTAAGTAGCCATTTTAAAGCAGTTGAAAAATGTAATGAGCGCACAGCGCCATCAAACTGCTCTTTACAGTTTGGCGCATTACTTGTAAAAAAATATGTTTGTTTAAACTGTTTATTGAATAAATAATAATAATAATCTCCTTTTACGACGGCGCATGTTTCTTTGACGAGAAATAGCATGTTTGGTATAATTTAGTGAAAGGCTAGTGTATCTATTATCCTCACTAAGTTTGTCCTAAACAGGTAGGAAATTTGGTTAATTTTGGTTTCTTTTTCTTATGATGGACAGAACTAAACACAAAAATTATAGGTTGTCCCACGAAAATCCTAGATATAAACAACCAGTACGAGTATGCAGTAACCATTGCTTGAAGTAATGCTCAATGTTTACAAGTGGTTTGTTTTGTGTACTCTGCGTAGTGTTGGGATCTAATCGGGCATAGCGATAGGTACGTTACCTACTTACGCGACGGAGCAAATATTGTCAGTGAGGCGCTTATCTGTCGCGTTGCTCCACTCACGCGCAGGTGAAGTGAAAACATCGGTGTGGAAAAGTTTCTGATTTAGCTACTGGCTAATATAGCTGTTGTCAGCATTATCACGACCCTGATCTCCAGTCGGGTGGAATTCCTTTCCCGATTACTTTTCGTGTCCTAACTTCAAGTCGGTGGCTCCGTCCACCAATTTTTAAAAACCAACAAAATAAAACCCCCCGGAAATTTAATACACGGTTGCTGTCCCAGAACCTGCACAAGATTAAGGGTGTGTAAAAACTATTACGTAACCTGTTCTTAACCTGATACTCCTTAATCCCGGGTACACAAAAAATGGTGACGGGGTCCTGTTTTGTGAGCGAGAGATGCGCGGCGAGTAGTGAGGGGTGGAGGGGGGATGGGTCGGCACCTCGCCGGCGCGCCACACTGCCGCCGAATAAATTATGTTCTTTGGCCCTGTGGCCCTCCGCCCCCGCGCGCCCCGCGGGACCTTATCGATCGAGCTGGATTATCCGAGAGGTCGCTAGATCGGCGCCTACGCTGCGCCCCGCGCGGTGATGACCTCTCGCCTCGTGCCCGACCCTCGAGCTCGCACCATGATCGACCCGAATGCCATTTGCAACAGTCACGACACCAACACTACAGATGGAGGCATTATACTCCCGAGATACACGAGCTACTCCGTTTATTATCTGTACATTTCGCTCTTATTGATCTAACATCCTACAGCCCTCCGGATGTTTATCGTGTAATTCATTCGATCGACAGAACTCTGGTCCAGTTTCATATCTAAAACGAGATTGACGCAATGTTCAACATCAATTTCATCTTGATCAATTGCCCTTTTACGCGTATATCTTTACAACAAATCGATTTCTACCAGTGTATTGCCGATTGTATCGCCCACAATACTCTCGTATTTATTCATGAGTGTTAGAAACATCTGCGTTTGCCCAATTGAAAGTTCGCACGTGTTTCCAGACTCGGTCGTCGCCAGTATCAACAGGCTGTGTTATAAAAACATCCAATGTGTGAAAGCAATTCTTCGCAATAGAACATTACGATATGATATGGATTTAATCGCCCCTTGATGAGCTTCTGATGGTCGTGTTGAGGACCTTCCCACGGGAAGTTCCATTCGTACTCTAGAAAGTAACTCATGTCTTTTCGCCGCATTTAAGACTCATCAAGCTTCAGCCATGGTCTATATTAAGCTAATAATGTCGTCGATTATTTGCAAGTTGACGTCGGCCGAGTGGGACAATGGCGACGTCATGTAATTGGAATTTATCGTCCTAATTTGCATTCGATTTGGCAAGAGTTTTAATGGAACCATTCTCAACACGTCAATATGCATGTATGTATATGTATTGGTTGCACCGTTACTCCTTGAGCGAGAGGCACATATGGCTTGGAGATCGATATTGCAACTCGAGATAGCAGCGCCCATGACCAAATCCGTCACCGGTTTTATCCCAAACGGATCACTAAACTCCCCAACAAGATTTTCTATTCCAACATATCCAACTAAATAACGTCAGGGCATTACAAAACCACCACATCAAAATTAAAAGAAAATCACTGTAAAACGATGAATGATGACCCATAAAACTTTATTATTAGACATGATTAGCCGAGGCCTCCGGTTTTATTGCACTTCTCATATAACATACGGGTAGTCTTCGTATACAAGTGCTGTAAATAAGCTATAAAAAGCTGCAGCTTCCGACAGATGGCAAATTTCAGGAACTGCCGCCTTATTTATGATGTATGCTAAAATTATCGCATTTGCTGCGACCGTATCAGTTTATCATAATTTTTTTTTTAAAGGGCTCGGATCTCACGTTCGTGGTTATTGAACAAATCATTGGAGGATTTTCTACTCTGACAAAACTTGTCTTAACTGACCTTTCTAGATACTCAGATTCTAGACAGTTAATTTCAGTAACAGAATAGATTTGCGAATTCTAATCGGCAGTGTTGATATGTTGGCGTGGTGCTTCTGTTTATGTGTAGTAAGTGGATCGTGTAAACAGTTGGCATTATCGCGGTGCCGTCAATGAATCGCGTCGCTCGCGCGAAGCTGCTCGGTGGCCGCACCCGATGATGTACCGAGCGCTAGTTCCTTGCTAGTGTTATCTCCGTCCCATGTGGAGGCTGCGGCTGCGGGCGGTGCATACTGCACGCGGGCGGGGGACTGAGGGAGCCCTGCCGTCGCGCCGCACTCCTCAAACTCACTCCTCCGCCCGCCATTCGCGCCGCGCGTTTCGAACAAGAAACACGTATCCGCTGTACGTCTCCCGCTGAGACAGCGTGTGTCCGATCTCTGTGGTGTAAAAATAAAGGCCGGCGGCGGCGTCCCAAGTTATATTTAAATGATAGCACGGAGCAGCCCGGCTCGGCTCGGACGCTCGCCATGCGATTAAGTACGTGACACCTTCGACACCTAGACTAGATCATAAATCTGAGCTTGACGCGAGCAGGCGGTGTCGCGTTACCGGCCCCTGCGCCTGTTCTCCTCACTGGATGTGTTGTACCAACTGTGCCTTCCCCTGTTACCACTGTGCCATCATCAGTTTGATCAGGAATGTGAAATACGAGTTGTGTTGACGTGGTCGTGCTTCTATCCCGTGCGTTCCTAATTGTTCGTATAATGGAAGGATATGCAGGTTGATTTATTCATCGTTTCCTGTCTTTGTTGTTGTTGTTAACTTGTTGCTATCTTTCTGTCTGGAATTCCACTCTTCAACAGTATGGTCAAAGGTACAGTTTGTAAGTTTCAATATATATATAACCCTCACGGCGGCTGGCTGTATTTACATATGTGTACTTGTCTTCATTCACAGAACTTGTTTATGTTCACTTAAGTTCTAGGTTTCAAGTTTCTTTATAACTCGTTATTCTTATCTACTAGGTCCAGCACTTACTGCGGATAAAGTATCATTAACTTCAAATCTCTAGGCCGATCATTAGTTTTATATTCTAGCCGTATAGAAAATACTTCTAAGCTTCTAACAGTTTATCTGTTACTTGTATATTAACTTGCACCATCAAGTTGATAGTTTAATTACAGTCCGTGACTTGCCCTTGTTAAATATGCAATTTTATAGACCATAAATGTTATAAAATCAAAAGCTATGTATAGTAAATAGAGCTTATAAAGTTCCCGGTACTATATTTTATACGAATGGGATTTGATTGATATGACAGAACAAACCTTTTCTTCTAATCGAATAATAGTCAGCACTGAAACCCTACTCACTACATGTGTAAAAGTTTTAATGCCAATTAGAAGTCTACCTGGCACAGCCCTATTGTTGTATTCAGAACCTTTTGTTGCTCCAAGGGCCCTTGCCATACCTGTTCGAAGCCAAAAAACTAGAAACATAACATGCGGAGCGAATATCATTTTACTATTTAGAATTTTAAGCACCTATTATATTTCTCCCGTTTCTTTTGTGTCGTTAAAATTGGTTTTATAATGTGGATATTTCGATTCTTACATTCTATCATAAAATCGTCGACGTAAATTGGGCATCTGTATATCTTGTTTTTTAGGTTTTAAACGAATGCATTGTGCTGAATCAATGTGTAAAATTATCACAATTTTTACTTTGTCAACTTGGCATAATCTTTGTATGATATTTGATATGATTCTTCTATCTATGATAAGATTTGAGGCTTCCGTTTTTATTTTCTGTGAATAATTCATAGTGACGTAAAACAGTAGTTTCGAAGGCCGTGTTTCTTTAAAACCAATAGCGACACGCGCCATTGCTGAAAACCAATGGACGAGAAAATTTCGTGGAACCTACAATGATGAGCTTCATTACCGGACACACAGACCGGACATGTTTCTCAAGATTCTCTTCAATAATTTAGGGAAATCGTTGTTTATGTTTGTTTTTATTGGTTTCGTGGTTTAAAGACATCGTTTCCTTGTTAATTGTACTCAAGTTTCTTTTCTTTTTTGTTGTTCCGTACCTCAAAGGAGAAAAAGCGGAACTCTTATAGGATCACTTTGTTGTCCGTCTGTCTGTGTGTCAAAATCCATTTTTTACGTACGGGTAAAGTTATCAAGCTAAACCCAATATTGAACAGTAAGGTCCATAGACCCTTGTAGGTGTAAAAATTTCAAGCTTCTACGACAACACAATCAAATATTTATGTCCTCATCTCCATACATTTATTAACCAAACCAATACTTCCCGTTGACCAAGAATCATTAAATTTGGCAAGGAGCTGGCGTCCAGGTTTTTATCAATTATTAATCCGCTAGTTTCCAATCTAATCAAATGAGCTGCTACTTAGGAAATTGAAACAAATCTTCGACGAATTTTGTTCGTAAACGTTCGTACGTAACGTAAATTTGCTTGTTTTCATCAACTTTACATGGCTTTTTCTTAGAATGGTCATCAATGATTTAGTTATTTAGGTTTAGTGTGGTTTAAATCTATTGATGGATGTGTTTCCTTCATTTATGTCAATGGGTTTTCCTTAAAATTAGACATTCAGTGTAAATTCACATTGATTGTCTTAATTAACCATAAATAAATCGAAGCTTGTCAGAACATTGTAGGCGCGATTGTCCTTTGCAGGAAAGACGTTGTCAATATCATAAGAAACAGTGGGACTGCAAAAAGCCTTGGCTCTTACAATTCCTGAAAAGGCTTGAATATGTAGGACTATTCCTTGAAAACTGTCCCAAAAGTTAGCCCGCGCTATACAAAACAACTACACTCTCAATTGAGCAAACCCTCCCCGCAGAAAGTATTTTGTGGACAGACTTGTTTTTTAAAGAAGAGCTCTTGACTTCTTAAGCCACGATCACACCTAGCTGAATTCAAAGTCTAATTTGGCATACATTGCTTGTTGAAGTAAGGATACTGGTGTCGATTCTGGCAGACCCAAATTAAAACTAAACTAAATTTGACAGGTCCAAAAATGATGCTGTCTTTTATTAGTCTGTAGGGAGTAACAAAGGCAGCAATACTTTTAGACCTGTCAAATTTAGTTTAGTTTTGGTCGGCCAGAATCGACACCATTGCAATTAACTTAACCAAGCCTCCCAGCATTGTATGCTGCATTAGTCTTTGAATTCAGCTAGGTGTGATCGTGGCTTTAGTGGCGATTGCTTTTTCCATTCATGAAAGTTAAGGAACGTTGGTCCTAGACGAGAGATGGGTGACCAGTGATATTACTACTAAAGCGTTGTAGATGTTATGGAAAGCGCTATCCATGCTTCGGAATGCACGTTAAACCGTTAATTCTGGCTACTATCTTAGGAATGTATTTAAAAAACATACCCTTTTCGACGTGGATACGTCTATGTTTCTTTTGGGCGGCAATTATTGGTACACTCAACAGCACATCAGTAAAAACACTTTTGGTTGGACCTTATGGCATGGTAATAGAGTTGAAAAAGTTTCTACCAATGTGCTGTTGACTGTACTACATCAGTTTACTATTATCTAATCTGTGACTACATCGAGCTTTGGATGAATTAGAGGGTGAGGGGTGGGAGGGGGTGAATGGGAGCATAGACGGATCCCCGTAAAGCTTAGGGCCGTAAAAAGGATACAAGCCAACCAAAGATTTTTTCCCGTTTAAGATAGATTGTACCATATTCCTTTAATTTTCTTCAACCACATACATTTTCTTAGAAAGACAGGGCTTTGTAAGTAAAGGAAATTAATCCAGCAGATAAGAAGATGACACAACAGGACGTTGTTCGAAATGCCACGCGATATGCTCCGATGCACTGATTGAACATTATCTCAAACATCTTAAGACCGTTAAGCTAGGTACTTAATTTTGCAGCTGACTGATATCTTTCTGCCAAAGCCGTTTTCTTTACACATTCGCATTAGAGTAGATTCGCGCTGTTAATTTTGCATCTGTTCTAAAGGGACCTACCTGTAGAGCCCCGGTGTATCCCGAAGGATACAGAAGAGGATCGAGTTCCCGCGCTTTATATTCTGCCTTATTGCGTCGAAGCTATGGTTTATTTTGGTTTGGTGTGTATAGGGAGTAATGACCTATTTAAATTACCTTTCGAATGACGTATAAACCATAGACTAAAGTTGGCGGCAATCGGACGGATGACGCGCCAAAGTTCAAAATTTTTGAAAATCTTGGTCACGTGGCAACATCCGACCGATTTGAGTCGGTCAATGGCGGCCGGGGTTCAAGGCCATATTATACGACCGTAAAAATTCGCAACCCTCTTTTTAATTGCATAGATTATTGCGAATTTTTTGTATGATGGGGTTAGTTAGGTTTGGGACGGTGTGCCAAAAACTGAAAGGGCGTGCTCAGCCACCGAAACTGTACAGCTTTCCCAAAGAAACTATTTTGGGAAATACTCGTAAAAAGAATTAACCCCTCCATACAAATTGCTCACTGATTGAACAGTTTGTATGGAAAGGTAATTTTTTTTACATTTCCCAAAAATGTTTCTTTGGGAAAGTTATTCAGTTTTGTTGACTGAGTAGGTACGGTCAACCGCTTGTCGGTAGAAACTTTTTCAACTCTATTACCACGCCATAAGGTCCAAAAGTGTTTCTACTGATGTGCGGCACACCGTCCCTAACACCCTGGGTTGAGGTTTCAGGTTTGGTTTCAATCATGATTCCACCTGTACTGCGGGGTAAACAACTTGAACAATAATCGCGTGGTAGGGAAAGCTTTGCGCACGTCAATTTGTATGTAAAATCGACTCTGCGCAGCTAAGGTCATTGTTCAAATAGTTTGCCCACACCTGGATGGCTCTTCTTGATCGAGGGTTAGTTCATTCTGTCACAGTAAATATATAAGCTAAAGCAGTATGGAAACTCGGGCCTTTTTTTGAAAAAAGAACTATTTTGCGTCGGAGCGTCAGGGTTGTAATCCAGATGTTTTGAAATAAGAATAGTATGATGAACTCAAATATTGGGGTGCTTCTATTAACTTAGTTCCTTTCAGCATGTTTTCGGACCGTAAAACTAAACAAATTTTTCCGAAACCCTTAGTCGCCTTTTACGACACAAGGAAAGGTTAAGAAGTCACTTAGTCGCCTTTTACGACACACGGGCAGGTTAAGTCACTTAGTCGTCTTTTATGTCACAAGGGCAGATAAAGACACTTAGTCGCCTTTTATGACACAAGGGCAGATGAGGACACTTAGTCGCCTTTTATCACGCAAGGGCAGATTAAGATATTTAGTCGTCTTTTATCTCACAAGGACAGGGACATACTTATAGGAACTCTGTACCTATTTGTTTGTATTATGGTTTTAGCACCCACGACTTACTTCAGCGCGAAAACTGCTTATTTTCCTGTAGCGGTGTGTGCATGTGTGAGTACGCCTGTTTTGGACGTTTGTTAGGAGTTTCCATACTGCTTTAGCTTATATATTTACTGTGATTCTGTTGTCTTGACTTCGAACCATATGCATTAGGTTTTAAAAGTAACCGAAAAGATCAAGCAAAGCTTAGTTTGTGCAATGTGTTGCATACGTTGATACCCTACCTACAGCATTAGCGTTTGTTCATTATTCGTTGAGCACCCAGACGCGCGTTCTTGAGAAGTTTTATTTTTAGGGTTCCGTACCTCAAAAGAAAAAAACGGAACCCTTATAGGATCACTTTGTTGTCCGTCTGTCTGTCTGTCTGTCAAGACCCTTTATCTCACGAACGGGTAAAGGTATCAGGTTGAAATTAATACCATATATTAGGATCCATGAACCACACAAGATCTGAAAATTTTAATTTTTTACAACGACGCAATCAAAAGATATGGCATTTTATGTCCTCATCTCCATACATTTATTAAAAAATGCAAAACCTACAGGGTACTTCCCGTTGACCTAAAATTATGAAATTTGGCAAGAAGCTAGGTCTCACAGTACAAATAAAGGGAAAAGTCTGAAATCATTAAATATTACAACTTTTCTCACAACTAATGATAACCAATTGTGGTGAGCTCCCGTTTCAAGAACATTCATATAAGAGAGGGGTCAAGTTGGATGGTCGCTGAGGCGATTTTTGTTTTAGTTCTATTTAAAAACGGGAACACTTACAAACTTGAAAATTGGTATGTTTATAGTGCATAAGCTATAAAATAACAACAAATAATAAAATTTGGTCAAGCGCGTGTCGGACTCAAAAAATCTAGCACATTAACTTACTGAAATTTCAACTAATACAATTATGTTTATGTGGTGGTACGGAACCCTCAGTGCGCGAGTCCGACTCGCACTTGGCCGGTTTTTTTTTTTATTAAAATCTAAAAACACACAGGGCTAGAGTGGCACACCCGATTTATGCTCACATACATAGACTGCCTATTACATTAAAAAAACATTTCAATTCTAAGACTGTGTAGAAATTTTAATACAATATGTGCTCGCTCACACAGACATTTTATTTTACCAGTAGCGTTTACACATTTAAGTAACTATTATATAAAAGTAATTAACCAACCCCTTAATAGCCTATTATATGCAATAAATTAGTACCTACTGTTCAACTTTTTATTGATTTGTTAGCATATTTATGGTAAATGATGTGTACAGTTATAATCGGACTTCAGGTTTACTAATGGCCCGCTATGAAATATTTAAGGTTTATATATTAACTTGTCTGTTATTGTACTAATTGAATAAAATAAAATTACACTTCCTTTTTGGCATCGCGCAGTCGTGAAAAAAGTTAAAAAAGACGCCCTCCTGATATCGCATCCTATATTTTGCACACCTAAAACTGTTCAAGATTTAATTCAAGATTTGAATTGAGTTATTGTTTGTTTCTTTGTAACGTTTGTTTTTTATTGTTTGCAGGTCGGGGCATTGTGTGCGAGTGCGCCGGCGCGAGCGCTTGCCCCGACGGCTCAAACAATGGCACGTGCGTAACGCAGCCAGGAGGATACTGCTTCGTGTCCGTTGAGGAAGTCCTCGACGACAATGGGCTGGTCGTACTGGAGAGGACAGCCGGCTGTCTGCCGCCTGATGAGTCAGGGTTCATGCAGGTAAATATGCTCTCCAACACTATACATACACAACACAATACGTGCGTAAAGCAGCTAGGAGGATACTGCTTCGTGTCTGTTGAGGAGGTTCTAGATAGTGGACTGGTCGTGCTCGAGCGGACGGCCGGCTCTCTGCCGCCTAATAAACCAGGGTTCATGCAGGTACATATACTCATGATTATCATATGTAACAGAATAAAGCAAGCATAAAGCCTCCAAGGATCGGGAGGAAATGTCCAAGTTGTAATATGCATACTTTAAATATATGTAGATCGTGATTGCATCGCAGGACGCTGCTACCTATCCTCTAGTTCCTAGTTCCTTGCTGGCCCAACCTGAAATACTTATGTATTTCATTGTGTAGAATATTTAACCGATTTAATTGGTTATGTTTTAAGTCACAACACGAATAACAAATATGTTTGTATCTTTTCCAGTGTAAGAGCTCACAAGTGCCACATCTCCACCCGAAAGCGATCGAGTGTTGCTACGACGCCGACCTGTGCAACAGACAGCTGCGGCCACAACTACCGGAACTTCCACCCGAGGTGACCGAAGCTCCCGTCATGCCGAGGACTATATCCGGCAGCCCCACGTTACTAGTGGCCATAGCTCTGTGCATCGCGCTAGTTGCGTTCCTCGCCGCGTCCTTACACCTGTTCAGGAAGCGCAGACGCGCGTACAAACGACCGCCCTCCCCTCCAGCCACGCACTGCGCAGAAATATCCTCAGGATCTGGCTCTGGACTACCACTCCTCGTCCAAAGAACCGTCGCCAAACAAATACAGATGGTCGAGTCCATCGGGAAAGGACGCTACGGAGAAGTCTGGCTTGCCAAATGGCGCGGGGAAAAGGTCGCCGTCAAAGTGTTCTTCACGACTGAAGAAGCTTCATGGTTCCGCGAAACCGAAATCTATCAGACTGTCCTCATGCGACATGAAAACATCCTCGGGTTCATCGCAGCCGATATCAAAGGCACGGGTTCGTGGACGCAGATGTTGCTCATCACTGATTACCATGAGAACGGATCCCTTCACGATTACTTACAAACCGTAGTACTCGACACACACGGTTTGACTACCATGGCGTATTCTATAGTGAGTGGCTTAGCGCATCTTCATATGGATATCTTCGGAACTAAAGGCAAGCCAGCGATAGCTCACCGAGATATAAAGAGCAAGAATATTCTCGTGAAAAAAAACGGGCAGTGTGCAATCGCGGACTTCGGGCTCGCAGTAAGATTCGTCGCAGAGAGGAACGAGGTTGACATAGCTCCGAACACCCGCGTTGGTACACGTCGGTACATGGCACCCGAAGTGCTCGACGAAAAGTTAGACGTGACGAACTTCGAAGCGTTCAAAATGGCCGACATGTATTCGCTCGGTTTAGTGTTCTGGGAGATGTGTAGACGGTGCGCGACGGGGGACAAAGGGCAGTATGTGGAGTCGTACGCGTTGCCGTATCATGAATTGGTGCCGTCGGATCCCTCGTTCGACGATATGAAGGGCGTGGTGGTGTCGGCGGGGCGGCGGCCCCCGCTGCCCGCGCGCTGGCTGGCCGCCGAGCCGCTGTGCACGCTGGTCAACATCATGTCCGAGTGCTGGCACGCCAACCCGCCCGTGCGGCTCACCGCACTCCGCGTCAAGAAAACCCTCGCCAAGTACAACACAGAAACTACCATCAAACTTGTGTGACACCTTTGTAAATACGCGTTCCTGTAAATATGTACTCTAGGATGAAGACGTTTACTTTAGGTTCGATAAGTTCCTCGATATTTATTTGTAATTCGCGCGTGTTGAATGAGCAATAGAAGCCCATCGATGTTAAATTCTGATTTGACCACCGTTCTTGCATCTCAGTATTGTTAAGTTATCCGACAGCTCCGATACCAGTGACTTGTAACTATATTCTGTTCAGCGAGTGTGTACATGTGAGACAGGGACAGACAGCGCTTGTATGCAAATATGGGAGTGAGAGTGCGACAGAGAAAGCGCTTGTTTATATTTGGGATAATTGACCAAGGCACAAAACGGGCACTGTATTTTTCGAGGCATATTAACAGCTCTTAAAATGGTGTATTTATAAATGCTATGATAAAACACTACCTTCTGGCCGACGTTATAGAATTACCGTTCGGAGCAATAACGACCGTTTTGGACCTCGTTGTTTGATCCCAAATATTAAGTTGGAATCACTGCTGAAGGGAGAATATCATTTATGATTATCTTATGAATTGCTATCCCTCTGGAATCTCCACAAACTGAATTTTCTTTTTTTTATCTAAAATATGTTGTATTTTTATTTTATGATTGTTTATATAGGTGTAGTGAGGTTTTTTATAATGAAATTTGTTGTCTTCCGTTTTTATAAGCAAATAAAAATAAAGTTTTCTTGTAAAGGCAGCTTGTCGTTAAGAAAACGAATACTCATGAATTATGTTTATAGTCTAAGTTTAATTGTAAAACTGCCACAGGGTTACATTACATAAAACTACAAGTTGCAATTTTGCAAGTTTGTGTTGGCAATATTAGTATAAACTCTTAAAAAGTTGCCATTTAAGAGTCTAAAATTGTTACTATCAATTTGGAACTGGGCCGTGCCCAAAAAGATGTAATATTTTGAAAATGATTCTTGAATTTACAAATTGAACATCGTACAAAATATACCGACAATAATGTTAAAAAAAATACCCATTTGTAATGTTAGTATCTGATGTATCTAAGGAGTAGTTATTTGAAACTTAATTGGCCATACATGCTTAATCGTGTCTGACTTGTAAGTAGAAAAAGTTATTTGTCTCTTGCTTATTTGACTGCTGTGTGAGAGAGAAACGAATAGAGCGGAGCCATTTTTTATGTCTATCAGACTATTGCATAAAGCTTTTTAAAAGCTTAAGTTCTGTTAAATCTGTTGCTGACTTCCTGTTCCATGTCAAAGAAAGTGACAGCAATAGTATTAAGGGAGCTTTAACTTAAAAGACGATTTGCACAACTGGCAGTCAGTTTTTTTCTACATCAATCAAATCGCACGAATATGGTACAAAAACTTCTGTTTTCTTATAGTCATTTATGTCTTTTTAGTTTTTCCTACTTACTCCGTGGTTTTTCCATTCATGCAAAAACTGTCTTGCGTGTATGGCCGGTTATTCTTTCCATACATCCGGCATTAGATTATGAGGGCACTGCAAATGATCCTACGTCAGCGAGTACACGAAATATGCAACTTTGTAGCAAGAGTAGTGGCCTATAATATCTACAAAACTTTTTTCTGTCAATTCGAAACTTGGCAGGTTCGGTAGTCGAATAGAAAAGTTTCACCGTAAGTTACGTCATAGAGTACACGAATGAAACTTTCATAAGTTACTGACCGGTGCCCGCGACTTCGCCTGCAAAGTATAAATTGTAGCCTATGTGTTATTCTGATGTATAAGCTATATTATTGTAAAGTTTCATTAAAATCCATTCAATAGTTTTTACGTGAAAGAGTAACAAACACCCATCCATACTTACAAACTTTCGCGTTTATAATATTAGTAGGATAGGATAGGATAAAAACAGGTCTGCTTTACATCCTCTTGACAATTTCGCTAGTCGGATCACATTTCGGTCACGTGATACCATTTGCAGTGCCCTTTTAGTCTACAATATCAAAGTTTATGTCTACAAAACTGCGTCGTTGGAAGATTGTACTTAAATTTGATAAAAGATTAATATTAGTGTGAAGTATTAGTGATGAATGCATTGTGCAGTGTCTTATGAATGCCTTGCAGTTAGTATTAACAATGATTCTGTATCGCTCCGCACTAGCTTCCATCGCTCTAGTGGTAACGTGCCTTATTTTAAGTAAATAGACAAGTTATTGAAATTCATGTTAACTAAAAGTTTTTGAGGATTGGTCTGTATTTTGTTACTATCAGCTAGTTACAGAAAGCTTATTTAACAGAGAGATACCATCTTAGCTCGCAGGGTGGGCAACGCGCTAAGATGTCTTAAAAGTTAATTAATAAGACAGCAAGTGCTTAAATGGTGATGACCACTTACCCCCGGAGGGCCCACCTGCCCATTAACTGCCTGTAACATAAAAAAAACTTGCATATTTTGCGAGTTAGGTTCTTAATTCGTTCGAACGAAATAACAACTTAACTCGCAAAAGACTCCAGTAACTCGCTACTGTACTACTTATTGAAATGTAAGTCGACCTTTTAGGCTGCCCGCGCACTTCCGATAATCGGTGGCCGATTATCGGCCAGGAAAAGGACGGAAGATTCACGCGATACACACGTCAGAGCACAAAAAATATGTCACTGATTGTCGGCCGTGTGCGGACGCTCTTAGTATAAAAACACGTAACCGTCCGTGGTAACTTGTGAACTATGTAAAAAAGTGAAATACCTAAATAATTAAGCTGAACGAATAATGATGTATTTACGAAGTTGTTTACACAGAGTGATGACGCGAAGTGCGAGCGTAGCATTTAATAGGGGTAACCGCCGTTGAAATTGTTAATAGTAAGCATAAAAATTATCTTATTTTTGTTAAGGTATTTAAAAGAATGTAACCGATCGATCATGACACATTCTTTATGGAAGTATAGAATTTATCCTTTTTTAAGAAACATTATTTAAATATTTCAACTTAAAGATAATGTCAAGATTCAATGGTACAGTCAAGAGCACATTAAGCTTGACACATTGGACTTTGTACCGTTCTTATTTCAATAGACGTACGGGCTAGTGTCGCACTGCGAGTGTGAAGCTTGACTATAATTTCTATTTTAAATACCTTAACATAAGTTACATTTACATTGTAACATGTACAGGCAAAAGCAGAAGCGCTACCGCCGAACTCAATCGTTATCGATACTCTCTTTTTTTCTATATAAGGAGAAAAGAGAGATTTGATAACGACAAAATCTTCCTACAAGCTTGGATTGCTCTTGACTGTAGCATTATAAAATTATCTATTACACCTTTCCTAATACATTGCTGGTTGAAGGATATTAGAACTAATCTAACCAAGCCTCCCAGAAATGTATGCTGAACTAGTCTCAGATTTAGGAAAGCTGTAATAGAGTTAATTCTTTGGGTGATTGTTCTTATGAAATTGTACAATTTTTTGTGTATACTACGTTTACGATAAAAACAGCGGTCACACCCCGCGCCGCGTGCGCATTGTACAGATTTGTAAATAGAGCGCGTGGCGTTCCGTTAGTACCTACATGTTGATAATCAAACTCAAATAAAACATTAATAATCTAAATCTATTTCTTTTTTTTTTGCTCTAATATAGCCATAGCGCATAAGTGAGAAGGTCGTAGTGGCGCGGTGCGGAAGGCGTGTCGGCCCTAGAGTGACAGGGACAATATACCGCTACACTCTCAGTTATGTATGCACTATACCTGTAGAATGTAAAAATTTACAAAACAAATTATTTACTCATTAAAATTAGGTAATAATCAACATAATTATTTAACAACAAGAGTTTAGCGCTTAAATAAGATAAAGGTATATTAAATTTGTGTAAAATCTCTCTTTACAATTATTAAAATTCGCATAAAAAATGATCAATTGTTGTTTGTAGAGCATATTTTGTTTGCTGTAGAATTTGGCTTTCAGAATAAGTTCTAAAATATTTTACACAAATTTATAAATACCCGAAGAAAAAGTATTCAAAAAGTATGATAATTTGTAGTTTTATGTCTAATGGCTATTGTTTAAAATATTTGTAAACCAGTGCCACCAGTTCATTCTTCTTTTTCTTATCCTTAGGGTCCTCTTTATTCTTCAGATTAAGAATGTTTCTTAACTGCGGCACTGTGAGTTCATGGACAGTACGGGTCCAGATTTTCGGTTGTACAAGACGAAGAGTATTGTCATCTACTTCTTCTTCTCTAATTTTTTTTCCTCCTACTTCATCACCGGAGTTAGCAGGCCTTTTGGTAGTGGTTAGGTCAAATGGACCAAATAGTTCTTCAAAAAGATCTTCTTGGAGTCCTTCAAGTTTTTCAGGAGCAGGCTTGGTTGTGTCAACAAAAGGATCTACATCATCTTCATTCAGAGCTATTGCCTCTACTGATCTATACTCGGACTGCAATTTTGGATTCTCAAACATGCTTGGTCGGTAATCAAATTCAAGTGTTTTGATCATGTCGCTCATCATTATCTTCTGTTCTTCAGTAATACTAATTTCCCCTTGATATTTTTTTCCTGAAAGATCTTTAATATTCTCCATAAATGGTATGTGTACAATATCAAAACCAATTTCTATGTCTAGTCCAAGTGGGTGTTTGCAAGGTGATAATGCAACTAGCTGAGGCTTGGCATTAACTCTGGTACACAAGACACAAACAGCTACCTTGCCAGTCTCCACACAAGCTTGATGTAAAGCTTTGAAAGCTACAGTTGAGCCCTCCACGATCTCTTCGTTGGGGAATAAAAAATAACTAGGTTTAAAAAAACATTTCTCCTTGCATATTACAGTAGTAGGTTTGAAACCTAGGAGCCTCAGCAGAGGTGGTCCAAATGGATTTTTCATCTTTTTCATTTCATCATCAGTAAATTTAACTCTCTTCCTACCAAATGTTTGGTAGTAGATTACTTCTGATTTTTGAAGTGGTACTAGCTTTGGCTCTGTACTTTCATCAACATCCATAGGTGTTGTTTTGGTGGGTAGTTTTATATTATTTGTCACACTTTTCAATACTGCCTTGGTCTTTCTGTCTATATCAACTTTTTTCATAGAAGGATTTTTTATTATTAAATTGTACACTCCAACACCCATGGACACACCTTCCCCAATTTCAAATTTCAAGTGAGCTACAGCGACATGCCTATGTGTTTCCTGTTGAATTGCATTTTCAATCTCCTTTTCATTCCACATTTGTTTTGGTAAAACAAAACCTCTACCTTTGTTGGCTTCGTTCAGGAAACTTTCATAAAAGGGTTCAATTTGGTTGAAAAATAAAATACTGTGGAAATTGTTTTCCACAATATTTATAATTTTTACATTAATATTTGCGTCAACTAAATCTCGCACTCGCATTAAGGTAGGTTTATGATCAGATTGAATAGGTGGTATATCCAGTCTTGTCAGCATTAGAATACTTTTGGATGAGATCTGTTTTTTACAGTTTGTAAATATTTTGTTGCAATGCCACAAGACATCTGATAGTTTGAATTTTTTGGCGGCCTGGAATTTTGTTATGTCGGTCCGTTGCAGCTTCGTATAGTTATCAAGACTAGGCGCAGCAAGGGGGATAACATCTACGAAACTTTCGGTCCCCAATACTGGAGCATTCTGTTCTTCAACGCCGTACAAACATACCCCTATGAGTTGAGAGCTAACTAAAGAAGATCTGAGACTCTGCCTCACGATTCTACATGTTGCTGCCTGAGCCACCGATGCTGTGTCTCTCTCCATAGCATTGATCAGGACTATAATAGCAGGAACACCTCTCCAACAGGGAAAGTCTTCTTCCCTTTCATTGTCTGAATCCAAAGAGGATATAAACACTTCTGAATCGTCCGAACCCATTGTGCTAGAAAGTTGGAAACGCTTTTCCACAAACTTTACAAAACTTAGCGCAGCAAAAACAATGGCGCCACTGTTGAGACGTTCGTTCCAAAACCAAAGCCGGGTTTTGTTGCCGGGTTCAATTAGACCTTTGACAGCAGTTTGGTTCGACCATACTTATAGACGTCATATAAAGCTATCCTGCTTTCAGGGCAATTTCTGTCAAATCGCGACTCGTTCGTTTCGTTCAAATCGTTTTTGTATCAAGTGGCATCAATGGGTGCACCGCACACAGTCAATCTTGTTTGACAGCGAATCGATCAGTGTGTGATCCGACAAAGGAGGGTGCAGCTATAGGAAAGAAAGAAATAATCATATCATGTACAGCTTGACCAACATTTCTGTAGAATGGCCAAAAGCGGAACTACTTACGTCATTTTGAAAAAGTCATTTTGTTGTTGACAGTCCTCAGAGTAAAAACTGTAGAGTCCGTCCAAAACGTCGTGTAAAGCGTCTCCTAGTCGACTATGACAAGTCGGTCAAAAAACTAGGGTCTTGGTTACGTTTTACAAATATATAAAAAAATCTAATGTTTCATCCAAACTTTAGTGAAAATATATAATTTTTACTTGTGAATTGATCATCTATTCTATACATATAATAACTCGCCGATTCTGTTCATTGAAAATTATCGGGAAAAATTGATCTTGATCTGGAGGGTCACAAAAAAGGTAATAGAAACCATTTGGTTAATTTTTGGAATTTTTGTCTGTTGATCTGTTTGTCTGGTTGTGTATTCGCGATAAACTCGCAAACCACTGAACCGATTGGAACCGGGTTTTCGATAGGTAATGTGTTAAGCTTATTTCCGTGCAACATATAAGCTTAGTTTCATTGCAATCGGTTCACTCAAACAGAGTACAATCGAAGTTTCAAGCGGCGGCGCCAATAACTCACAGACCACTCAACTGCTTGAAATAAGGTTAACAATAACACATTAGGCTTAATTTTGTTTCATTGCTCAGATTTGTTTAATTGCGAACGGTTCACTGAAACAGAGGATACGTGAAGTTTCAAGCGGTGGCGCTGAACTCATTGACTTATTTTTGACAATATTTAAGCTTTAGATCATTGCAATCGGTTCACTCAAAAAGAAGCGAACAAAAATAATAAAATAAAATAAAATAAAAATAAATAAAATAATAAAATAAAATAGTTTATTATTCACAAAAATTGAACAAATTAAATTAAACACTGGTCCCGAGCTAAGTAAAAACTTGTGTTACGGTGACCAGTTTGCTTCTCCTTAACCGATGGACTAAGTAATATGAATAATAAAACAAACAATCTATTATAGGTAAGCTAAAATTAACAATCAAAGTGCGTGCGTGCGTATTGTGAGAAAGGCGTGTATGTGTGTGTATGTGTTTGTGTGTGTGTGTGTGTATGAGTGTTTGTATGACCTATGAGATAAAAATTAAATAAGATAAATATAAATAGAACCCACAAGAGGAATCACAGAAGCAGTAATTCTGTCTGATTGTAATCTAATGACAGCAACCACGTCATAAGTTTAGGTTTTACCTCACGCAGGGTGAGGGGAAATATATTGATTTGCCGATTTACTTTATTGTATAATGATATAGCCAAGAATGCGTGCTGGCGTCTTGCGAATGCAGTACTGCAATTCAAAGATGGGCCTACATTTCTGATTGTACGTGTTTTGTTGTAGCTCTTTTCATCATACTCAGTCTTAGAATGCTGCTTGTAAACAAGGTTTAGAATAAAAATCTGTCTAACCGTAAGAACCTTAACTTTTTCATAAAGAGATTTTGTTGGAAACCTAAATGGACTAAAGGTCATTACTTTGAGTAGCGATCTTTGTGCTCTCTCAAGATTAATCATGTAAGATTTGCAAGCTCCTCCCCAAACTCGAATACAATAACCTAGGATAGATTGGACCAACGCATAGTATACCGAACGAATGAGTTCAAGGTCGGCCACGTATCTTAGTTTTTTAAAGACCCAAATAGTTTTCCTAACCCGCGATGTGACGAGCTCCAAATGTTTGTACCAATTAAGCTGATCATCCAAGAGGACACCAAGATATTTCACTGCAGATACTTTTGCGACAGTTATACATGAGCACCTGTCACCATAAGTGTAATCGCAGTAATGAACCTTAAGGTCCGGTAAGTCAGGCTTAAATTTCGTTATAGAGAATTGCAGATATACCGACTTGTTTACATTAAGGGTAAGACAATTGGCTCTTAACCAGCGGGCAACCAAATGGAGTCCAGTTTCGGCGTGATGGAATACTTCATCCCAAGTCTCGCCATGGAAAACCAACGCAGTATCGTCAGCGTAAGTAAAAATTTTTCCATTTGTAATTGACAAATTACATAAATCATTTATAAATAACAAGAAGAGACTTGGGCCGAGGACACTGCCTTGTGGTACTCCAAAGGTTACTGATGCATCAGAACTTATATATTCCCCTATTTTTACCTGCTGAATACGATCACTAAGAAAGTCGTTGTAAATAAGAGCCTCCCCTCGAATGCCATATCGCTCTAATTTGTTCACAAGAATAGGTATCGAGACGGAGTCAAACGCCTTGGCAAGGTCAAGAAATACACCCAGACATTTTTGTTTTGAGTCCAACTGTACCGTCACAAATTCAGTTAATTTAGTTACAGCGTCTTCAGTACATCTACTCGACCTAAAGCCAAACTGATTATCTGAGTATATTTTGTTATGTTCTATAAAATTTATTAGTCTTTTGTTTAGAAGTTTTTCTAAAATTTTGGAAAGAGTAGTTAGCACAGATATTGGACGGTAGTTGGTGACCTCGTCTCGAGCCCCATTCTTGTGGACGGGTGTTATAAGTGATCTCTTAAAAGCATTTGGGAAAATACCCTGCTTAAAACAAAGTTCAAATAACTTAGTCAGTGGGGGCACAATACAAGTTTTACCTAGTTTTATAAATTTTGATGGAATTGAGTCCCAACCAGTCGCACTGTCATTTTTAAGGTTGTTAATGATGCATTCAACCTCACTCTCATCTGGAGGAAGTAAAACAATCGTATTGTTTATAAAAGGGACCTGACACGATTGTAGGTCGATATTCGGAGCAAAATTTTCCGCCAATTGTCTACCAACGTTTGAGAAGTAAGTGTTGATACTATTAATAGAGGCTGCACAATCAGAAGAGTTAATTAACTTTTCGGCAGGCATTTTTGGCTTTGTGATATCAGTAACTGTTTTAATTGCTTTCCATCTTTCCTTATTATTGGTAGCCGATTTTAAAAGAGATCTTTCATAGTTCCTCTTCAACCTTCTCAATAACACATTACAAAAATTCCGATACCGTTTATAAGAGACTTCCAGAATACAGTTATTCGGATCTTTCCTAAACATTTTGTGGAGTTTGTCCCTGTGCCGTATGCATTTCAGTAAACCAGGAGTAAGCCAAGGTTTTAAAGTTCGTTTTCGACATGGAACCTTAACACTTTTTGAATTATTTTTGATAACTGTAGTTATTTTATTAACAAAGGTACATGTAGCTATATTTGCATCAGAGTGTTCCGTAATAAAAGAGAAATCAACTAACTCCAGATCTTTTACAGCTGCGTCAAAATTAATTTTTGTAGTTATTTTGGTTGTAGTATCTCTTGTATAAGTAAGACAAAGTTGAAGAAGCACAGATGAATGATCTGTTACAGTAGATTCAAGTACAAAAACAGATGCAGAAACATTGGTTTTGAGGAAAACATGATCAAGGCAGTTATTAAGTCTTGTAGGATAGGTATGACCAGGCAAAAGGCCTAGTTCAGCAGTTAAATTCAGATACGTAAAGCGATTTCTATCAATGCTATCACCTTTAATGTCAATGTTGATATCTCCAACTAATATAAAATTTTTCGCAGAATTTAATGGACGAATAATTTTATCAACAGAGTCCAGAAAGCCATCGATGTAATAGATTGATGGTGATCTATAAACAGCCAAAATATATGTGTCCGGTATAATTTTTAGCAATAGAAAGCTAGCTCCCAACATATCTGGTTCAATAACTGTGTGTTGGATATCATTTTTAACATAAACTACTAATCCATCGTTTTGATTGTGACAAATTCTAGAATAATGACTAACGTAACCTTCTAAAGTAGGTATAGGGCCTTTGTCCTTTAACCAGCATTCTGTTAAAATAATAACGTCTATTTCAAATGTAAGGTTTGCAAGGTGTGCATAGAAGCTATCAAAATTTTTGTATATACTCCTTACATTTTGCGTAATTATTTTAAGTGATCTCTGAGAGTTTTTCAGTGTTAAGTTACAGGTGGCATTATCACATAAATAGGCTGTTGCTACTGAAATATCATCAATATCGTGAAATATATTTTCATCAAAATTAGCCATTTGAAAAAGAAGAGGGATGTAACGATTCAAATGAGATTGGGTGGTGTGTAAAAATAATGATGATGTGTGAGTTCATTGGATGTTTTGTGTTTGTATGAAATGGGTTTGTGTTAATGTTGTCAGCAGAAGCCACAAGAATGCAAATTATCACGGCCTGTGCACCAATAACTCATAAACAACTTAACTGACAAACGGGGCTTTCAATAATGTGTTTGGCGTTCTTTCTTGCAATATAGAAGCGGTGTATCATTGTAATCGGTTCATTCGAACAGAAGATACGCAACTCATAAAAAAATATACGTATGAAACTTCTAGAGTTTTGAAAACTTAGATAAAATAGATAAATAAAATACTTTAAGAAATAAAGAGAGACGTAAACCTTCATGTTTTAGAAATCATCTTTTAAAGGGGGAAATAAGTGTTCAAACAAAGTTTTATACAAATACTAAAGTTTTGTGTTCAGAAACATGTACCTACAGTCAAAAGCCTGTGTATCTTGACACGGTGGACTTTGTACCGCTCTTTTTTCAGTAGCTACCGAGGCTAAAGTGACTGAGCCTCAGATTTAGTTATAGGTTTTGTTTTGTATATGTAATAAAGAAACCCGTATGACACTTCGTCCGCATTTTACACTTACGAGGATAGTGGGCGACCTAACAGTCCATACGTGAACAAGTGTACATACATTTTAGTATGGAGGTCCCTCGCAAGAAATGGATACGGTTATGGCTCCCTCCTTAGCCGAAAGAGCTGCTACTTAAACCTCCTTGTATCAGTCAGTGTTGTCTGTGCTTTTCTTGTTTTTCTGCATATTTCCAAGTATTTTATGAGAAAATCATTTCAAAAGCGATGGAAAGTGGTGTGCGAGAAAAGATTCTCATTATGAAATCATTCTTTGATGCAGAAAAGGAGCAAGAATCTCCAATAGCACCATTTGTTCATGTAGGTATACAAACGCATTGCTGCCGCTACAGGTTAGTGTCATAGAGGAAATAAATCACTCCGTGTTAGTGTTACCCAGATTATTATTCAATGAATTCAAGCTCGTTTAACGTACTTGTCAAGCAATTTTAAACATTTAATATATTACTTGTAAGTATGCTTTAATGATTCCTAGGCCAATTTGCCTAAAAACCCTTACCGTTTAGTCAGGGCCGTTGTCTTTATCATCGATCTTTGTATTTACTTATACAGGCTGTGAAAAACTGGCCAAGTGCGAGTCGAACTCGCGCAGTAAGGGTTCCGTACCTATCTACCATATGATATACTAAAAGGTTTTGCTCTTTGATTTTAAAAACCTCCGCGACCATCCAACTTGACCCCTCCTTTATAGAAGAGTTCTTGAAACGGGAGCTCACCTTAATTGGTTACTATTAGTTGTGAGAAAAGTTGAAATATTCAATGATTTTAGACTTTTCCCTTTATTTGTACTGTGAGACCTAGCTTCTTGTCAAATTTGATAATTTTAGGTCAACGGGACCCTGTAGGTTTTGCTTTGTTATAAATGTATGGAGATGAGGACATAAAGAGCCATATCTTTTGATTGAGTCGTTGTAAAAAATTGAAATTTTCAGATCTTGTGTGGTTTATGGACCTTAATATTTTTCATAAATTTCAACCTGATAACTTTTCTCGTTCGTGAGAAAACAGACAGACAGACAGACAAACAGACGGACTACAAAGTGATCCTATAATAAGGGTTCTGTTTTTTTATTTTGAGGTACGGAACCCTAAAAAGTATGATGATCCTTCTAAGGCGTGATTCTACATCATTAATAGATTGTACAAAAAATATTAAAAATAATTTTCCTTAAAAAAAGTAGTTTTAGCTCAAGTAGAAGTGAAGCGCCCGGAGAGTTTTTAAATTATTAGTGATGTAGAATCACCCCTAAGAAGGATCATCGTAATTTTTTTTACACCCTTTATAGGTATCTTTTAGATGTGATTGCGAGCAAGGAGGCCAACAGTAAAAAGTCATGTCACATTTCATCATGTAGTTAAGAGTATTAAAAAAGGCTGAATTTGTTTATTTTTGTAATAGGTGGCAACCCTTTTCGATCGTGGCGCCATCACAAAATTCTCCAGATAAGTTGGTCAAGCTGTACATACAAATTGACGTGCGCAAAGCTTCCCTCAAAACGCGATTATTGTTCAAGTTGTTGGCCCCGTAGCTATAACTGGTTGCCCGCAGACAGTCAATCAGATGTATGATCCGACAATGATACAGCTGTAAGAAAGAAAGAGAAAGCTATAGGATCATAAACTAGGTGTATATGATTATTTCTTTCTTTCCTATAGCTGCATCATACTGACCCTAGACTACTCGTGTGCTGAGACAAATGAAAGGTCTCATCGAGATCTACATTTCGGATGACAGCTGTCATACTAAAAATCGCTATAACTCTAAAGGCACAGATAGACATGCTAGTAAAGCATGCTACTACGTAGCAAATGCTTTGCTTGTCAAAAATTTACCGTCGTTCAATTTTCTAGCATACGTAATTTGGGGTGAATAGGGATCCAGGGGTGATTAGGGACAAACCCGTGGAAGGTTTTTGAAGTGCCTAGCCAAGGGTCTATTCGTTTTATTATCGAGATTTTTTTGTTTTTTAAAGTAGTAGAATTATTAAAGATTATAATGGCAACACTGAATTCGGAGTGAAGTAAGCCTCTAATGAATGAAAAAGTCAGGTTAAAAAACGGTTGGTAACGAGAATGTTTGTAACTTGCAGAAACTTTGAGAAAAAACGTGGTGTTTTGACGTATTTTGGACAAATCATTAGTTAGTTTGTATCTGTGCAATTCTCGGACCATTTCAACAAACGGTAAGTTGGTTTATAATCTTAATTTATTACTTTTCTAACAAAAAATAAAATTACAAGATTTTTTGAATATTATATGGGGGGAATCGGGACGCCTGCAGTATAAATAGACACGAGACTGGGGTGTATAGGGACGAGAATGGGTAAAATAGAGACGGGCAATGTATGAATAGGGATGACTTCTTAGGGTTGTCAATATAAATGTATTTAAGCTGCCCCATGTTTCATATGGTACTATTTTTATTTTACATCAAATCTCTTTTTTTGTAGACATGCCACGGACGTACGTACCAAGCAGAACCAAACCGTACAAAAAGTACGATCCTGAACAAATGCGTGCTGCAGTTAATGAATATGAAAGCAGTAGGAATAAGTCACTAAAAGAAATAGGAGCCAAATACAATATAAGCAAATCTGTGTTACACAGGCATATATCACGAATAATGAGATCTCAAGGTGGACAAAGGGCGTTAAAACAAGAAACTGAAGAATATATTATAAAATACATCAATATTTGTTCGGAGTGGGGATATCCTCTGGATACCTATGATCTAAGGATTTTAATCAAAGGATATTTAGACCGAGTCGGCATTGAAGTTAAAAAATTTAAAAACAATATGCCCGGACCAGATTTCGTTCAATGTTTTTTAAAAAGACACAAACATTTGATTTCTCCAAGAATTAGCCAGAATATAAAAAGGGCTCGGGCAGCAGTTTCACCCGAAACGATTAAGAATTATTTCACAAACCTTGAAACTTCCCTGGATGGAGTTCCTTTGTCAAATATCATCAATTATGACGAAACAAATCTGTCAGATGATCCAGGGAAGAAGAAAATTATTACTAGAAGGGGAGTTAAATACCCTGAGAGGGTTATGAACCATTCAAAGTCATCCACTTCACTCATGATTGCTGCGTCAGCAGATGGTACACTTTTGCCTCCATACGTCGTTTATAAGGCTATTAATATTTATCCTACTTGGCGTCAAAATGGACCTCGTGGTTGCCGGTATAACCGAATGAAAACAGGTTGGTTTGATGGAAATGCTTTTGAGAACTGGGTAGAAACTATTGCTATGCCTTATTTCCATGATAAACCAGGTAAAAAGGTGATGATAGGAGATAATCTTTCTTCGCATCTTTCAGTGGATTTAATAAAAAAATGTAAAGAAAAAGATATATACTTCGTCTTTCTCCCAGCAAACTCCACTCATTTAACCCAACCTCTCGATGTCGCCTTCTTTAGGCCCATGAAAGCAGCTTGGAGAGAGATATTATTTCACTGGAAAAAAACTGAAGGGCGCACACAGGCAAGTGTTCCTAAAAGCAGTTTTCCGCATTTGCTAAAAAAACTACTTCAGCGACTTGAACTGAACCAGAAGAGCAACATACTAGCAGGATTTTCGAAAACTGGCATAAGCCCAATTAACAAAGAAAAGGTGCTGGAGAGTTTGCCAGGTAACAGTGTTAGAAACGAAACATGCACAGAAGAAGAGAAAAAAGCAATAGATGAAGAAATTTTAAAATTACTATCAGAAATGCACTATGGAAATGGAGGAACTACTAAGAGAACTTCTCATGTAAAAAAGAAGCTCAATGTACAACCAGGTAAAAGCGTGGGAGAAGATAGTGACTGTGCTGAATCAGACACATCAGATACAACTTCCAGGATAAATGAACAAAATTCTGACGATTTTAACGAAGAAGACATAGAAGGGAATATCAAAGCAAATGTAATAAAACAAAATAAACAAAACCCAACCACATCAAAAAAAGAGGACTGTGGTATAAAAACGAAAAAGAAACAGACACTAAAGATGGGCCAAGGAAATGAAAAGCATATAATGGACAAAGATAACAACAAAAATACAGAAGAAAAATCGACAACTAAACAAGATAAAAGTAATGAAATACAACTTGAAAAGGATGTTTTTGACATACAGAATATGCCTATAGTTTATGAAGACAATTTTTCATTTGTGGTCGATACTCAATCAATGGACATAAATAGTAACTCGAATGTGACTTCTTCTTTAAATGATGAAAGCCAAACTACACCAACTGAACAAGTAAATGAGGATGACCAGAGCGAAGTCAAAGAAAATAGTGCCGACGAGAAACTAAAGAAACAGGAAAAAGATTTTGAAAACGTAGAAAACGTGAAGGAATCAGTAAAGTATACCAACGAAAAAAACCACGACAGCAGAACAATAAGAAAAAGAAAAGAAGGTGCTTGTAATTTAGAGGCGAAAAAAACGGAAAATGTTATTGAAGACAAAGAGAAGCAAAGTGTCAAAGGAAAAGGTATAGGCAAAAAATCTAAAACACGTGAAAAAGATTTTGAAGACATAGATGCTTCAGTAAAGAATACAAGCGAAGAAACCTACGACAGCAGAGTAAATAAAGGGGGCGCTTTTAATAAAGAAATGAAAAGAACAGATACTTTTAAAGATAAGCAAGGTGTCAAAGGAAAAGGCATAGGCAAAAAATCTAAGAAGCAGGAAAAATACTGTAAAGGCAGAACAGATTCATCAAAGAATACAAGCGAGAAAAACATATATAGTATAAAAGAAGAAAGAATTTTAGATGCAGAAGCAAAAAAAAAAGAAACTTTAATAAAAGACCAGGAGAAAATAGGAAACAAAATATCGGGCACAAAAAGGAAAACATCCGTAGAAGTTGTGAACGAAAAAAGAAGTCTTGGATGTCAAAAAAGTACACTACAGGAGAAACTGACTTTACAAAAAAGAAATGACTATGAATACCTTGATAACATGCCAATAATTTTAGCAGATACCATGACTGTTTCTGAAAATGTTACAATTGAATGTGACAACGAATGTAATGAAACATTGGATGATATCAACGAAGGACAAGCTGAAAGAGAATTTGAACCCAAAAAAAAGAAGCTGCAGATTTTATCAAATGAACCATTTAAACATACGTGTCAAATTAATACTTCTGATAATAAAAAAATACCTATTAGTACAATTATTAAAATTTCTAACAAAAAAGAGCCCAAAGCTGGCCCTAGTGGAATAAAAAGGTATTATAGAAACGATGCAGAGATCTTAAAGGATCTGATGGATTTTGATGATTGAAATTATATATTTAAGTATTTTATTTCATTTTTAGGGTTCCGTACCTCAAAATAAAAAAACGGAACCCTTATAGGATCACTTTGTTGTCCGTCTGTCTGTCTGTCTGTCTGTCTGTCTGTCTGTCTGTCTGTCAAGACCCTTTATCTCACGAACGGGTAAAGGTATCAGGTTGAAATTAATACCATATATTAGGATCCATGAACCACACAAGATCTGAAAATTTCAATTTTTTACAACGACGAAATCAAAAGATATGGCATTTTATGTCCTCATCTCCATACATTTATTCAAAAATGAAAAACCTACAGGGTACTTACCGTTGACCTAAAATTATGAAATTTGGCAAGAAGCTAGGTCTCACAGTACAAATAATGGGAAAAGTCTGAAATCATTAAATATTACAACTTTTCTCACAACTAATGGTAACCAATTGTGGTGAGCTCCCGTTTCAAGAACATTCATATAAGAGAGGGGTCAAGTTGGATGGTTGCTGAGGCGATTTTTGTTTTAGTTCTATTTAAAAACGGGAACACTTACAAACTTGAATATTGGTATGTTTATAGAGCATAGGCTATAAAATAACAACAAATAATAAAATTTGGTCAAGCGCGTGTCGGACTCAAAAAATCTAGCACATTAACTTACTGAAATTTCAACTAATATGTGGTGGTACGGAACCCTCAGTGCGCGAGTCCGACTCGCACTTGGCCGGTTTTTTTTTGAATAGTCTATTTAAAAGTTATGTTTAATTACTTTTTTCACTAAGATTTAGAAGAATATTTTTGTTTTATTGTAACTACCAGTAATTATTGTTGACGTCGATAGGTTAAGTTTAATAATGTCTAATATTTACGTTGTTTTTGTAACTTTCTTTGTTATTTGAAACAGAATTTATTTTTGACTTTCTCATAAGTAAAAAGTACCTAGTGTAAGTGTAAGTACCTAGTACCTAACAAGAGAATTGATTGTTCTAGCTTTGATATTAAGTAGTTCAAGTCCTAAAAGTATTGGTTAAAAAAAGTTGATTGTCTATTTTTTCCGTTGATTTTATTATTATAACATATCCTATTGTTATTATCTGAAAATTAATATTTTGAGTTTTTATTATTATTAGTGTAAGTTAATTTCTAAACTAAGTAGGAAGGTGAGCCTTCTGTTTCTTCATGATCTCAGGATATAGCATTGTCAAACCTAATAAATTAAATATGATTTGAAAAAGATTCACATTATTTTTTCGTACTACCTATCCAATTTCTATTCAAGTTTTGGTAAAAGTCTCTATTCAATTCAAATATACCTAGTTATACTAGCTTTTCCCCATTTCCCTTAACTTCCCTTCCCTTTCCTTACCTTAGCTTACCACACCTTACCTTACTTTACCTTATCACACCTTACCTTACCTTAGCTTACCTTAGCTTACCACACCTTACCTTCCCTTAGCTTAACTTACTTACCTCCCCGTCCCGTCCCGTCCCCTCCCATCCCCTTTGCAATTTGCAATATTAATTATTTAGATAATGATAATGACAAAGTCAATATTATTTATTACATGTAAATTAGAATTTATAATCTAACACTTGATAGATAAATTAATCCCAAGCTCGTTGACAACCCTGACAAATATCCCTATTTAGCTTTGTTTCGTCCCTATTTACCCCAGATCACGGGTGAAAAGGGATGACCTATAAATCGGCGATTTCTTTGAAAAATTACATTTATATATGATTTTTACTTAAAGTTTCGTAAAGAATACACCAAGACTCAAGTTTTGATAATATTTTAATAAAAATAAACGAAGGGAAACCATTCCAAACTTACAACTTAAGTTTGATTTTGTCCCGATTCACCCCAAATTACGGTACTACCTGCGGCGCGGGTGGAAGGGAGTGTGTTTTGAGCACGTGTGAACAGGGCTGTGTTCCAAATTGTACAAACGCTGCTAAAAGCGTATACAGTACTCACGGACGGTCCAAATTGATTTAGCACGCTCACAAAGCTATCACTGCTTTAATGGCTCTAGTCAATTTGGAATGGATTTAAGCGCGCTCACGTGTTCATCTGTCAAAATGTCAGTTTTGTTTTTATTTTCTTTAACAAAGCCTAAGCTAATCCCTGAAAAATGTGCGCCAAATCCACTCTCATTTCCATTAGACAAACTCATTAAAATCAAAACTTGAGAAACATCAGCTGGCTGCAAACGTGTGGGATTTTATATGTGTCAAATCGATTTTGACATTAGCGCTTTCACTGGTCCACCTATTTGACTAAAGCACTGATAGCAGAAACGATGACGTCATCAATGACGTAAGGCGGTGAAAGAGCGAGTGCTTTAGAGCACGCTTTAGGTCAATTTGGACCGACTTAAGCGCGCTCACAGTGCTCTAAAGCAGTCTGTTAGTGCATATTGGAACGCACAGAAGGTTTGCTTATGAGCATGCTAGTGTCAATCAGTTCAAGTTGAAAGCTGTCACAGGTGTGTATCGCCATATATACTAATCTGGCCAGTGTTGCCGTTACCATACATTTTACACATTTGACGTACCTTTTTAGCCTCCAATGTGTTATGTGTAATGGGGTCCAGTTTACGTACCTTTTGTTCTTAACCAAAATAATATGTAATATTTTATAAAACGCCGCCAAAAAAAAGATAATAATGAAAGCTGCATGTATCAGAACGTACAACAATCATTAACCATGCAGCATGCATTCTACATAGAATTGATCAAACAAATTAAGGACAGATTTACTTTAAAGATCCTGTACTTGAAACATCTATACTGGACCCAATAGTGGCACAATTTTTCGAACGAAAATATTTAAATGAGAAAGAGATATCCAGCTTTGAAAACTGTTATGGACGAGCCAGCTCTAAACAAAGAATGGCGAGAGCATGATCTGCTGGATCATGAAACATTGAAACTAGACCCAACATTAACGGCCACCAACTACTGGAATATAGTTTTCAAGTTACGTAACATGAACCAAGACCTTCTGTTTCCCAACTTAAAAAAATATTTGCCTACTTCTAGTCCTTCGCTTCTAAAAGCTTCGGTGGAACGAATATTTAGCCAGCTGAAACTTATCCCGACAGAGGTGACCTTCGTCGGTTCTGACCGTGTATTTCGTGGTTTACAACCAAATTTTTTGTGACCTTCCAACGCCCTTGGTCTTTAAAGCAGCTTCCCAAACTAAGGTCAAATAGAGGACGTTGGTTACGTCTCCGACCGTGTAGTCTATTTCAATGCTTGTTGTCAACAAATCGGCGACTGTGTAGTTGAAACGGACCAAAATGGTTGCAAACCAAGGTGACCTCTGCCGGGAGCTTGTTGCCGACCGTGTATCAGGCATTTTACGTCCATCCATTGTAATCATGTATGTCTTGGTTGTAGAATTTGTAACATAATCAATTTATTATTTAAGTTTCAATTGACAATTATGAGCACATATACGTTATTTTAAATTGTTTTTCATGTCACAAGTGGCTAAACGAGCAGATGGGCCATCTGATGGTAAGTGGTCACCACCGCCCATGACACCTACTGTCTGATTATTAGTGAAATAATTTGACACCTCCCTTACCCTTCAAACCGAAACACAGCAGTGCAAACACGGCTGCTTTACGGCAGAAAAAAGTGTTAGTTACTTCACCCGAACTTTGCACAAAAGACTTATTTCAACCACAATTACAATTCAAGTACTACAAGCGAGCAGGAATTCTCTCGCGAACGTTCATTGCGAGAGAGCCATCAAAGTGAGTTAAGAAAAAAAAATGCTTATGTACCTTTTTACCCCAAAACGTACCTTTTCAGCGCTGGATATGTACTTTTTGGGAACTCAGGTGTGGCAGCACTGATTATCTGGCTTTTTGGCGGGAACTCGACATGGGCGTTTGCCTGCTTAATTGAAATTTAGTTTTTTTGTGCATTTAGTGGATAATAAAGATAGTGTGTTATGCAGTAAATTTACTACGGAGTGCGCAGCTGATGAAGATTTCAAGTGATCTCGTGTTTAAGCCCCGTTTGTGTTGTCCCAAAAAGTCACGAACATTTTCCTTCGTAAAGTTCACTATCGCTTTACGAGGGGAGCAAAAAGAAAGATTAAAGACATCAGACATGGCTGTATGGGCTTTGTACTCTTTGCCTTTCCGAAAGGAAGAATGAAACCAAAAAAAAAATATATACTAATCTGTGGTGTATCGCATCAAAATACAAGTAATAGTATTCTGTGATCAAAATGTCTCGCTGGGGCGACGAAAAAAGTATTTTATTAAATTCAATTCGAAGGGCCACTTGTAGGTTATATTAGCATGCTACTTAATGGCATGTGTGTCAAGAGTATTTGATTAGAGCATGCTTATTTAGTAGCATGCTAGTAACGTGCATGCTTTTTGCAAGCAAGTGTAGACAGTTAAAGAGCATGCTCGTTTCTAGCATGCTCATTTACTAGCATGTCTATCTGTGCCCTAAAACTACTGACCCTAGACTACTCGTGTGCTGAGACAAATGATAGGTGTCGATGAGATCTACGGATGACAGCTGAACTAAAAATCGCTATAACTCGAAAACTACTGACCCTAGACTACTCGTGTGCCGAGACCAAAGAGGATATAAACACTCGAGACAAATGATAGGTATCGATGAGATCTACATTTCGGATGACAGCTGTCATTTATAATCTGTAACTCGAAAACTACTGACCGATTTGGGGCCGAAATTGAGTCTGACATGACAAGAGAAAGACTAGGTACTTCGTCAGTTTGAAATAAAAGTTATCAAAGTAGGTATAGGTAGCGAGGTATGGTGTCTTGGCACGAGTCTATGAATATAACCCTAAGTACAGCCAGGTGGACGGAAATAAAAATCTCCCGTGAACATTTACTTATATACCCGTGAAACACCTAGGTGAACTTAGGTGTTTCACGGGAGAAAAAAATCTCCCGTGGTACACCCAGGTGAACCACGCGGGTGTTCCACGGGCAATGCCTGGACAAATTGGAGTAATGGTCCCAGATTAGTAAGTATAGTACAGGTAAAGGTACCACCCTGTTTATTTAAAACCTATCAATTCTGAAAAATGTAGTTACAGAGTAAATAGGTTCTACATAAACAATGTTTACGTCAATCTGTCTTTCCGGATTTTCGATAAGTTTTTATTT
The DNA here is from genome assembly GCA_947532105.1 of Athrips mouffetella. Classification (NCBI taxonomy): domain Eukaryota; kingdom Metazoa; phylum Arthropoda; class Insecta; order Lepidoptera; family Gelechiidae; genus Athrips; species Athrips mouffetella. The sequence goes on along the minus strand of OX383976.1, from coordinate 1,630,266 downwards.
CGCGAGTAATATTTTTTTAACTGATGGGGGCGCTAGTGGACCGCAGGTAGCCAATTTTTGCGACCTACGACGTTTTAGAGGACTACAGTGGCGTATTAAATTCGTGTAGTCAAAGAGATGTGGGTTCCATACAGAATGAAAAATCAAACATTGTCGTATGTACTTAAGATATTTTATTTTACTTAGATATTTACATTTCACCACCAATCCATACATCACTCATACAAAAACTATCATAACTATGGAAATACATGTCAGTCACTCGTCATAATTAAAATCTATAAACCAAAAGTTTGCTTGATTTCCAAACAAAACTATAGATTGACAATATGTAACATTACATGAGCTTTACCCCTTAGAATAAAATGTGTACACACTGCAGGCACTCTATGTAAAAACCAGAGCCCCGTCAAAACCCCTATAATACGTAGAAATTGAATGAAGCTAGCCAATGATGCCACACTGCTGATACTACAATGCATTGTACTTTTAAATCAAATATCAATAAAACTAGCCACAGACAGCACTAAAATTTATATCTATCAGTTTGAGGAAATGAAAATATTGGCTATGTCATCATGGAGGGTGTAATGATTCCAAATTCATTTCTAATATGTTTTGAAAACCAAGATGAAATTAATAATGTTATGTACTAGATGTGCTTGCATTAAATATGATTGAACAAAACATATAAACTTGAAGTGAAATAAATTTTTAATTTATATTTTTGTAATTAAGCTGATTTTAAGTACTTCTTATCTTAGTATAACCTCTATGGTATAACTCATACATATTATTCATTTTCGTTTGGATGAATTTGGAAACATTATACTCACCATCCTGATCCATATACTTTGTTTAAGAAAATTGTAGAGATAATTTGGTTCTATTAGATAGGTTATTTTTGTAGAAAAAATAAGTTCTGTGAAAGATCTTAATCAAAATCCCGGTCGAAAATACTGAAAGATAGATGAGCATCTACTGCATTGCAACTAAGATAAGACAGTTGGTTACAATAGATCTGTACAAGTCGCAGTGGTATCGGGCAGTTGGGAATTCAAAAGCCAAACCCCTTCCCTTTTAGAACATTATAATAAATAAAGTTTCTAAGCCTTGTGCTTTGTTAATGCAGTTGATGTCATGAACACTAATTTATGTCTTGCTCACACTGCGGACAGACTTTTACAATACAATTGTCTCTATTACACTGAGATAGCAGTTGCCCTTTGTGCCCAGTCAGTGTTTATGCAGCTCATGAGCGCATTTCAAACCATTATGTTAATATTGGGCCCTTAGGGTTAGCTTTACTTCTTCGTGATCCTTCAATAGGGCGCGTATCTTCTGGATGGCGAAGGTCCTCGCATTCCCGGCCTGAAATTACATAAAAATGTAAAACTGTGCAAGACATCATTTGACATTAAATCACAAAATTAACAACTACAGGCAGGATACGAACCTGCACCTTCTCTCTGGTGTGGGCAAACTACTTGAACAATGACCTTGGCTGCGCAGAGTCGATTTTACATACAAACTGACGTGCACAAAGCTTCCCCCACCACGCGATTATTGTTCAAGTTGTTTGCCCCAAAGTATATCTGAGATGCCAGCGAACTGATACCGCAGTCAGTTGTTTAAGGCATCTCTGTTACATACGGATAAGACAGTTTTCAATCCTGCGTGTGGTTATGATGAATTATGTGATTTTTTTTGTTTGTGGAAGATGATCAACTTTGAATGCAATCATAAAAAATATGGATAATTTCTACAGTTGTATGTTATAGTCAGACATTATTCTGTGCATATTGTGCAAACATGTGCCTGTGGTATTGAAAAGTAATCAAACCACATAATCCCTTTAGTTATGCTAATGCTAGTAACACTAAATCACAACTTTTTCTATTAGTTTATTTATGTAATTTTATTTCTTACAAGTTAGGTATTAACTTACTTCTAAAATAAACATGGGAGGGAAAAATAAGATTAGCAATCTGAATTTAACTGCTGCAGCAAGTAAGAATTTTGGATTGTAAAAATAATAAATGTGGTTGAATCTCACCTTCTGTCATCAAATGTGTCACGGCTGAAGTCCTCATACATCCTGCAAACACCAAAGAAGTATGGTTATAATGGGTTAGTTTGTCACTGTTTGATATTATGTAAGTTATTAAGTCAACTTCTATTTGATCAACTTTTGCAAAAGACGAACAAACAATGTCTCCAAGACTATTAGGTCTTGACAGGTTTTGCAAAAATTAACAACAAGAAAATGGTTGTTTACATAAAGTCATAAAGTACCTAAAAGGCAAAAGTTTTGTATGGAACAGAACTGAGTTTGCAACAATTTTTTTTCCTAACATACTAGTAGAAGAGGACACAAGATACTACATGTAATATGACTAGACTAGCCCTGTCTTTCAAATTGTACGAATAACATGCTTTAGTATTAGTGCAGTGAGTGAGAAACAACAAAATACTAAATACGAGAAGGGGGCAAAAATCTCACCCGCGGGACATCTGGGGTCCGCGCGGGGGGCTCCTGCGGCTGAACATAGCATCATACGACGACCTCATGGATCCCATGGCGCTGCGCATCGGCGGCAGGCTCGGCATCGGCGGCATCGGCTCGCGGCGCAGCGGCGGCGACGAGAAGTCTCCGCGCCCCGCCCGCGACCCTCCCAGCTCCATCCGCGACCCGCCCACCGGGTAGCGGCGCTCGAACAGATCCCGCGGGGAGTCGAACCGAGCTCGGTCGTAGTAGCCATCGTACGGGTCCTGTTACATCAACAATACATTACTACTGTCTGTTCTACGCGAACCATGAATATGAAGTTCCAAGTGATTTTACTAAGAATGTGAAATAATACAAACAAAATATTGAAGTTATCAATGCGGAATGTTTTGAAAATGACTTGTTTAAGGTTTGGTAGCAAACGGAAGTTAAGCAGGAAAATGTAGCATCAATGAGCCCGGATTGTTATTCGGCCTGAGTTAGGAACCGCGTGCGGAAAGTCCACGCTCGGCCTACGTGATGCATCGAGCGGATAGTCGACGGCGGAAAGAAATAAACGCGTTACCCCGAATCCTCCCATCATGCGATCGCGGAGGAAGGGCGGCGGCGGCGGCGGGGGGTAGGGGTCGCGGCCGAACGCGCGATCGCGGAAGCCGTTGCGGTCGGGGCCCATGGCCTTGGGGCACTCCTTGGACCAGTGGCCGCCGCGGCCGCAGCGGTAGCACTGCTCGGGGTCGCCCATGCCGGGGCGCTGGCGGACGCGGCTCGTGGACAGCTGCACCTTCATGGGCTGGCCGTCCACCATCATTCCGTTCAGCTCTTTGATGGCGTCGTTAATGTCTCCGGTCGCGTCCAGGTGCACGAACCCGTAGTTACGCACGATATCGCACTCGACGACCGTCCCGTACTTCTGAAACAGCTCGCGAACCTCGGGCGCGCGCGTCTTGTCCGTCAGGTTACCGACGAATATTTTGGTGGTTGGCGTCGACGGCGCCTTCCGGCTCTTCGCCGCTTCTATTTTAATCGCTTGACCATGAACTATCTCGCCGTTAAGGTTCTGAATGGCTTCGCGGCCGACTTGTTCGTTTTCCATGTGAACGAAACCGTAATTTCTGACAATATCGCATTCTACGACCGTACCGTATTTTTCGAACAGCGGTCTAAGATCGGCATCGGTGGTTTTATCGGATAGGTTCCCGACGAAGATTTTGAAAGTACCGGCGCCCGGCATTTTAGATTCTGAAACGCATACAGACAGAATTTGTCGAAATGAGTCAGCAGCGTCTATAGCGAGTTCGCATTCCGAACCGATAATAGAAGTAGTTTAACGTGTAAAAGGGTGACAAATGTACTTACCCGTTTCCGACACGATGAGGCACTAAAAGTAACTCTGTTTAAACCAAACTTACACAATTTACAAATGTAAAAACTCTAACACAGGGAGTAACTTCACAATATCAAAATGGCGTACACACGTTCTCGAACGAAACGAAACAAACCGGAAAGAGATGATGACATTTAAAAAGCTAGCTAGCGTGTCAATCAGTGCTGCCAGTAACTGTGTAGAGTTTTGGAAGATTACACATTTGAAAAACATCGATTTTTGTACAAAAGATACAAAAGTAAAAAAAATTGCAGATGCTAAAAATTATAATCGGTGAAGGTCTTTGGAAGATTTGCGATTTTAGACAAACTAATATTTTTATTTATAACTAGCTGTACCCGCGACTTTGTTTCCATCAAACTTCATACGAAAGCATGGCAATTTTTTTCTTTTATTTTCAAGGTCTGCTGTATATCCTTTGTGAAAGCTAGACTGAAGCACATCCCTAATGCAGACGCAGCCCAACCCTATGGTTGCCATGGAGCTGTTACTTGGTTTTCTCTTGTTCGATAAAATGTAAGTTTTTACTAAATATTGTAAATATGCATTTCCTGGCTCAATATAGCTATAATTAACCTAATATGGTTGTTTCTGTTAACACCCTGCATACTAGGCCTCTACAAATTGGTAGCAGATCTTAGGAAAAATGAGTTTGACGGCATCGTACCGAATCGAGGCTCTAACTAAAGATAATTACGATACGTGGAGTGTGCAGGCCCAAGCAATCTTAATAAAAAACGGATTGTGGGACTACGCAAACGGAACAATCGTCGAGCCAAAAGAAGACGAGAAAGAGAAAAGTAAGTTTTGTCACAATGATTTACTAGCACGTTCAGAGCTTTTACTGCTTATTTCACCTTCGGAGCTTAAGCAAGTAAGGGGGTGCAAAACCTCGAATGAACTATGGCTTAAATTGAAAGGTATTTACCAGAGTACCAGCCCTGCTCGTAAAGCTACATTGCTCATAACGAATACTCAATAAAACACTAGAATTTAATAATTACTTGTTATTTATTTATCACCAAAGAACTACGCCATTGGACGTCTACGCAGAACGTCAATGTATTTTTTTAGCGGGAGCTAGTGTGGCCCCATACACCACAGCTCAAACAGCTGATATTAAAAAAAGCTGATAAAGATGATGTTCGTGAGCACCTAAATAACTTCATGGACATCGTAGATAAACTTGCTGATATGGGTGTTGATTTGCATCCTGACTTATTGAGCATAATGATGCTTTATAGCCTACCTGCGTCATATGAAAATTTTCGCATAGCAGTAGAAAGCCGCGACCTATTAACAAAGCCCGAAGAATTAAAAATAAAAATATGTGAAGAAAGCGAAGCAAGAAAGAACTTAGATTCGAACAAAAGCGAAGAGGCGTATTATAGTAAGACGAAATATTGTCAGCACTGTAAAAAGAAAGGCCACAACATACAGGCTTGTTGGAGTAAAAATAAAAAATATTTTAAAAATTCCAATAAAAGTTCTAAGAAGAAAATGCCTGAACAAAACTTCAATGTCTGCCTAAATACCGGTAAAAATAAAGACACTGAAGAAAATATATGGTGCCTTGACAGCGGCTGCTCATCCCATATTTGTGGAGAAAGAAATCTCTTCAGCAACATAAAAGCAGAATCTGGAAGCTTAAAATTAGCATCGAATAAGCATACAACAACCATTCAAGGTAAAGAAAAAGTGTCAGTATACAAAGAAAATGGAAAAATAAATTTGAATGACACATTGTTTGTTCCTGACTTGACAACGAACTTAATGTCAGTTGGAAAGATAACCGAAAGAGGAAATAAGGTTGTATTCGAAAAAGAAAAAGCTTATATTATGGAAAAAGAAGGAACTGTCACGTTGACAGCAAAGAAGAACAATGGTTTATATTATTTGGATTTCGACAAAACAAAAGAGAGTGCTCATCATACACCCGTGTCTGGAAAATATAATAAAATGATGGAATGGCATCGAAAACTCGGTCATATTAATGAAAGAGATTTAACAAAAATGGCTAAAGAAGAGTTGATGTATGGACTTGATTTAGGAGATGGAAAACTCAATGTATGCGAGGTCTGTATCAAAGGAAAACTAACAAGTCTGATATTTCCACGTCACGATGATATACACACCACTGAACCCTTAGAAATAATTCATAGTGATGTGTGTGGTCCTTTTGAACAAAAAACATTAGCAGGATCAAAGTACTACGTTACTTTTATCGATGATCATACCAGATACTGTTGTGTTTATTTCATGAAAAAGAAAAGTGAAGTATTTGAAATATTTAAAGAATACAAGAATAAAGTTGAAAATTTCACTGGTCGAAAAATAAAGAACCTACAATCGGATAACGGAAAAGAATATGTAAATAAAGAATTCGACGATTATCTGAGAAAGTATGGTATACAACGGAAATTGAGTACACCATACACACCGCAACAAAATGGAATCAGCGAGCGGAAAAACAGATCCCTAATGGAAAAAGCCAGTTGCTTGATGATAGAAGCAAATATTCCTAAGTATTTATGGCCAGAGGCGGTATATACTGCAAATTACCTTATCAACAGAAGTCCTTCCAAAGCATTGAATGGGGAAATTCCATATAAGAAATGGACGGGAAGAACTCCGTCAGGAAACCATCTCCATATTTTTGGGACTAAAGCTTTTGTCTTAAATAAAAGAAGGAAAGGTAAACTCTCAGCGAAAGCTTTACTTGGTGTTTTTCTGGGATACGCTAGTAATGCGAAAGGATTCCGCATATACATTCCTGAAAAGAAAAAAAGTAATAATGAGCAGGGATGTGAAAATAATAAATAATTTTTATTATGAAGATAAAGAAAACTATGACAATCTTGTTGAAGAACTGGGACAGAAACCTGAAAAAGAGAAAAATAAAAAGATTAGTAAACCAAAGACTGTAAAGCAAAAGAATTTGAACAAATAAATTGAATTCGAAATTAAACAAAACAAAATGAAAGTTGCCGATATGTCAAAGGATACTAATTTACAACAGGAAGTTCCCTCTCAATGCAAAGAATGCAAATGTCAAGGGAAATCTAAACAAAATATTATACCTGAAGAATCATCATCTGACGAAGAATCAGAAATAATACCTGAATCAAATGTTACCGAAAAGCCAAACTAAGAAAATAGAAGATGCATTAAGAAAATTTAATATGGAAGAGTGTAAGCCTACCCTTACACCAATGGAACCAGGCATCATGCTAGAGCCGAATAAAAAAACAAAGATAGATTTGCCTTACAAAATTTGATTGGCACATTAATGTTTTTGGCTGTAGCATCAAGGCCAGATATTGCATTTGCCGTAAGTTATCTGTCGCAATATAACGATTGTTTTGATGAAACACATTTTAAAAGTGCAAAACGCGTTTTAAGATACCTGAAGGGTACGAAAGACGTTGGTCTAAATTTCAAGAAGACTGGAGAAGAAGTTTACGGCATGGCTGATGCAGACTGGGGTAAAAATAAATTAGACAGGAAATAATTTTCCGGATATTGTTTTAAATATGCAGGGAGTGCAATCAGCTGGGCATGCAGAAAGCAACGAAGTATTGCATTATCTACAGCCGAAGCTGAGTATGTTGCCCTTACGGATGCTGTAAAGGAAGCAGTACATTTACGAGCCCTATTTAATGATTTGGGTATACAACAAAGAACAATGTTGATACTGAACGACAATCAAGCGGCAATAAAGTTATGCCAGAATCCGATTGTGTCTTCAAAAACAAAACACATAGACTTGAAGATACATTTTATTCGTGATTGTATAAATGAAGGAGTTGTCGAAGTACTATATATGCCAACAGAAGACATGGAGGCAGACCTTTTAACAAAAGCGTTACCGGGACCAAGACTATTACGGTTGAATAGTAATATGGGTCTCCATTAGCTATGTGAGGAGGAGTGTGAAAGCTAGACTGAAGCACATCCCTAATGCAGACACAGCCCAACCCTATGGTTGCCATGGAGCTGTTACTTGGTTTTCTCTTGTTCGATAAAATGTACGTTTTTACTAAATATTGTAAATATGCATTTCCTGGCTCAATATAGCTATAATTAACCTAATACGGTTGTTTCTGTTAACACCCTGCATACTAGGCCACTACATCCTTTAAGAAGGGCTAGTCCCTCAAACCCCAAGTTCCTGATCTCCTCTTGCAGATTTATGCTCTCGTGGTACGTTCCCAAGATATTTTGTGGCATGGCTTACCTTACTCGCTCCCCCAGTTTTTGTCGTCTTTTTGCAGATTCATATTCTCCTGGTACGTTTGTATTTAGTGTCTGTTCTCCTCTGATACTTTCCTATTTTCCTAAGTCTCTCCTCGTCTCGATCTTGCAGATTCTTGCTACCCTGGTACTTTATTCTCAACCCTCCCCCATTTATTGACCACCTCTTCCAGGTTTATGCTCTCCTGGTTGGTTTTGTATAATTATGCCTCTCTTCCAACCTTCCCACTTGTTGACCAGTCTACAAAATTAGATAGATAGAAAAAACCTTCATCTTTGAAATTGTGGCGAATTATTGCTTTTCAAAAAGCCTCTTTGATGCCAAAAGATACGAAAATCATCCGTTTTGGAACAATCTGGCAATATTGGTGTCAATTCACGATCAATAGACAAACCAATTTCCGGTAAAGTGTTGCCATATAATAACCAAAAGTTTTATACAGACGTGCGCATAAAAAACGTTGTTATGAAATTGTAGATTTTCATTTTACTCGGAGCGCGTTACAAAACGATGAGAAATTACCCTGACAGCAGGATAGCTTTATATGACATCCATATGTGAGACCGAGACAGACTGGTGTGAAAAGGGGTCAAAGGAGGTATTTCATCTCCGGCCATTTCTATGTACATCAGCTAGAAAATAAGATAAAAGTTTACTTAGTCTTACCTATTAATTCTTTTCGTTTATTAGCCGGTAGTTTTTACAAGAAATATCTACGAAAATACGCTCATTCGTGCGATATGGCATGGCAATGTTCATGTCTCAGTGGTCCAACTTAGCAAAATAAAACTAAAATCATCTTGAAAATATATTATCAGCCTTTTTACAAGCAAAGGTCACATCATATGACAATTTCCACTACCTTGTGTATACGCAGTATGGCCGATTAATGAAAATGTGTTGGGGTATTACAAGTAAACTATGCCGAATTAAACAAAAATCATAACACATAGGCGTTCTGGTAATGTATTTAGAGTCAACTGACAGGTGTACAAAGACATGGCCGAGGTCCCATAGTAATCTGAAACGACTCCTTTGACATTTATTGTACAACTGGAGCCATCTGTCGGAGTTTTTGAAACCTTTTTGTTTTTTTAAATCGTGACCTTCACGACCTTGAAAAGAGCTATCAATATTGCTAGCGATGGAACCAAAAAATTTTAAAAATGAATTGAAATAAATCGTAATTGAATTTATTGCTGTTCAGCGGAATTTATATGTGCTTCCATTCTCAGTGCATAATTTAAAGATATTTGATTTCCACTTTTGTTGAAAAGTTGAAGTTAAAATGATGAATTAAAGAATATTATTTTTATTATTTCTTTAAGAGCAAATTTTTCATCAATCCATAGTCTTTCGTAATCAGAGCGAGGACGAAGACTTTTAGGAGGATAAGATCCTGAAAGGGCTTCTTACTTCAACTTATGGTATAATAGTTGCTCTTCTACTAACTCGGCTCAGCCGGCTTCCTCAGTGTCGTGTCACTTGAGAGTAGTTGAGAGCGTTCCAAAACACAGATAGGGTGGCCGCACACGTTAAAACACCGGATACACGGTCGGCGACAAGCTCCCGACAGAGGTCACCTTGGTTTGCAACCATTTGGGTCCGTTTCAACTACCCGGTCGCTTACTTGTTGACAACAAGCATTGAAATAGATTAGAAAACACGATGTGGTGATACAAAATGACATTTGATACTGACAGCTCTTGTATTTTGTAGTTCGTTTCAAAACACGAATATACTCAATCACTGCTTAGAAGACTTTTCATATCTTCTTTGTCACAAAATTAGCAGCTGATATACATTCAATATTCGTTTTACAAAAGAGAGCTATAAGAGCAATTTATTGCCTGAAGACTCGTGATTCCCTGAGAGAACTGTTCAAGGAAATCAACATAATGACAGTGCCATGCCAGTATATCTATGAAAATATTATGTATGCTAGAAAGAACATTCATCAATTACCTAAAATTTGTGACAGGCATAATTTTAATACTAGAAATAAGCACAAAATTGATCAACCATATACTAGATTGTCCCGTGTCTACTTTGTCCCGTGTGGTGCCGGCAAAGAATAGTACCAACCCATACATACCCGTGGGTGTCGTAAGAGGCGACTAAGGGTTAACTGGAGGATGGGCAGCAGCATCCTCCTATGTATCTTACATCTTACTTACTGCGGTCACCTACAACCGCGGTCCATGGTGCCAGCCGTAACGCTAACAAGCGAGGTGACTATGGTACTTCCCCTCCACATTATTTCAGCAAAAGCTAGAATTCTGGAGGGAGCTCCCTGTCCTGTAGTGGACGTTTTTTCATGGGATGTTATGATGATACTAGATTAACTAAAGTCAATACATCTTTCGTTGGTCTGTGTGTACGATACTACAACAAAATACCTGACAATATAGTGCAATTACCTGAGAGAAAGTTTAAAGAATGTGTAAAGCAAACGTTATGTAAAAAAGCTTACTATAGATTAGATGACTATATGAATGACAAAGAGGTATGGTGCTCTGATATTCCAGCGAAACACAAGAAACACATTGTAAAAAGCCGACTCTTAAAGTAGGCCGTGCTGCAGTGGTTTCTTGCCGTTTCTTTTACGCTGCCACAGCACGATCCGAAACGGCGTAGACTCGCTCTATTTGAATTGTATTCTGCATGACATTCAATAAGTATTCTGTAAAGAATCTACATTGAATAAAATAATCTGAATCTGAATCTATCAATTTCGTTGTCTTCTTGTGTTTTTAATTACCAGGAAACGCAAGAAACGTCAGTTTATAATCTGTGCGGTCGCCAAACGCCAGCTACACGGTCGGAGACGTAACCAACGTCCTCTATTTGACCTTAGTTTGGGAAGCTGCTTTCTGCCCCGGGGCGTTGGAAGGTCAGCAAAAATTTGGTTGGCGACCACGAACTACACGGTCGGAACCGACCAAGGTCACCTCTGTCGGCGCTTGGTAGGCGACCGTGTAATCGGTACTTAAATCCGCGATCCTGCGATCCGGTGAGATGCAGCTATACGAAAGAAAGAGAAAGCTATAGGACCATAGACTAGGTGTATCTATGGTGTGTCTATGGTCCAATAGCTTCCTCTTTCTTTCTTATAGCTGCATCTCTACCGGATCGCAGGATCGCGGATCGCTGATGTTACGTGTGCGGGCACCCGGAACGTGTGCTGGGACCCATTAAACGGCCCATACAAAGCTCTGCCTGCAGGGCCCTGCTTGCAGTGCGTACTGCCAATCGTACCGTGTGTGGTCTTGCAGGGCCGATGTAACGGCGATTTTGTCGGCCCTGCATGCCCACACAAAGTACGATTGGCAGTGGCACTGCAAGCAGGGCCCTGCAGGCAGGGCTTTGTATGGGGCCCTTTTCCCAAATGCGTTTCAAAACCATGCTTGCTGTCTCTTTTCCTCTTGCATGCCATCTCTTTCTAAAGATCCGAGTGAACAAGTTCCAAAGACTTTGCTAGCAAACAACGCGCGAGAAGCGCAGCGTTTTTCTTATGTGAATAACAAATTCTCGGTTTGGAACGCAACCCAACTGAATACTGATAGTGATACGCAACGGACCTCTTGAGCCTCTTTAGGTAGGACCGCACTAGGCGTAACTACGCGGCGGCGGAGCGACGCGACGCGTCGCGACTTTTTTAAATAAACCGCACTGTTGCGACACTCCGCAGCAACTCGTCAGTCGTTCGGTAACTGCTTAGCAAGATGGACGACAGTGTTAATTTTGTAGGTCATATACCTATGTCTGGATATAAATGTTCTTCGTTTAATACCATTTTCACGTTTCACGCACCAAACACGTTATGACTTGAATGGCGTGCAGTATCGCGTCGTTAGCTATACCGCACTAGCGGCAGCGGAACTACGCGACACGCCACGGCAAAGTTGGTGAGTTGGTCAACTTTGTCGCGCAGTGCCGCGGCGCGTAGTTTCGCTGCCGCGTAGTGCGTTATATCGACTAACTTTATTGGTTGGCGTTAACTCGATTGGTTTGCAATGTTTCAGTATCACGCGCTGCTTGCTGTGATGCAGGCGGATTGACCGTGTCTTGATTCATCTTTGTCCTACGAAAAAATTTTTGGGTTCGATGTCTTTTGTTTTTGTCAAAGTCCTTTAGAATTTTTATATCACTATCACGTATTTTAGAATCACGTCGGGGTCACCAATGTGCCGGTATTGTCGGCACAATAAAAGATTTAATTGGTAATATTTACTTTATTTTAGACGAAACCTAGTTTTTACAGAAAATAATCGAAAACATAAAATCAAACGTCAACAAACGTCAGCAACGATCAACTTCAAAGAAGAAGATGGTTTTGCTGCAGCCTATGGAGGTGTGCGAAAACAGGTCGCTACATATCTTATACAATTGCATACAAAGAATATTTGGTCGCGGCGCGTCGCGTCGCGTCGCTCCGCTGCCACGTAGTTAAGCCTAGTGCGGTCCGACCTTTATATGGCAGCATTTGTATTTTCTTTACTGGCTACACCGGCTACAGCTGTCACTAATGTCAAATGTCAAAAATAAATGCTGGCAGCAACTGTGATTTTATGGTGTGTGTTATACTACGTTTACATTCAGCCCTTGCCACTGCTCCTCGCGCTACCGGCAATAATTCCCTGAATAATGCCGCAGCAGGATCGAGAGAAGTGCGTGTTTACATACTGCCCTACCACTCACATCGCTTTGGACGTTCCATGATGGCAGACGTCGAAATAATTTCAGCCGCCGCTCTGTCTTTTTTGCAATACATAATTATGTTCGATGTTTAAAAAAAATAAAGAAAATTCGTCGTCGTAGAAGATGGTGGATGATATCTATTCATCGTAATAGAACTTTTAAGTACCTACCAACCTTCTTAACAGATTTTTAATGCATATCCGAATTCGTAGGGGTTTTAAAGTTAAGGCTCCATTAAATCTATTAAAACAAAAAACGTTAGGTACAGCCTTTAAAGAGATTATGTGATAGATAAACAAAACACCCACGTCTTTCTCCTCCAGGCGCTCGGCGAGAAGTGAGCGACAGGACTGAATGTGAACACGCACTGCCACTCGCGCTGCCCGTTCTTTGACTTCCGCACAAAAAACCGCCTTTTTTGGGAGCGCCGGGCAGCGCGAGTGGCAGCGGCAATGGCATGAGAAGTATCGTGTTTACATTCTCGTCCTGCCCACTTCCCTGCTCACTTCGGCTGAATGTAAACGTAGTATTACAAGTATAGTACAGAAGTACAGATAGGAATCGGACCAATCACAGCCGTGGATGCTTTTTTTTTTTTTCCATTCGCTCTTCCTTCAGAAGAGCAGGCTAAGGTGCTAGACCATACCGCCTGCCGTGGATGCTAATTTTAGTTTCTGTGTATAATACGCATTGACGTAAGAAAAACGCAACGCCCCCTGGCGTAGTTTCCAAAATCTTTGATAATACGGCGTCGTTAGTTACTCATAGAAAGAGACGAATATATGGTGCTATCTTTCTCATTGTTGCTAGTGATGTACTACAACCATCGATAAACATACCATACCTATTCCTGGTAAACGTGAAATGAAACTATGAATTAATTGATGCTTTCTTTATTAAGTATTTACCTTCTCATATATAATTTATTACATGATCATATTCATATGTACGTTAACACATACGTATGTAAGACTAGCTGCATCGACAACCTCGTTCGGGTGGAGCTTGTGTCTCAGTGTATCATATGTGCGTTCTTTTATCCAAGTATGATATATGGTATTTCACAAACATTGTACAGTTCATCACCTGAAATGATAAAATATTAACATTAGTATTATTATATTTATTTATTAGCGGTCACATCTTATTACAAGTCAAATTTCACCAATGTCAAAGTAAATAATTTGTCACAAAATTATGGCGATGTCGCCAATTTCTAGTGGAAGATTTATACAGGAATTCACACCACAAAGACAAAGTCTTGTGTACTATAAGGACTCGGATAATTGATAGGGAAAGTTATTGAAGCCAAAATGACAGCCGCTTTTCACCATTTTTTTTTGTCAACATTTTTTTTTACAACATCATCATCATGATGATGTTGTAAAAAAAAATCCATTTATTTCGAGCATTGCCCATAGCGTGTTAGTATGTTATGTATGATGTATCAATGAATTATAAACGTATTTTTTAAAACATCGATAGTCGATAAATAATACAAATTTATAGTAGCCCATCCTTATTTTCTGCTATGTTTTAAATACTCTACTACTGCAATTTATTAGATGATCGTATAAAAACTTTGGCCAAAACAGTTTATTAAAGACAGGAAACTAGGTACTTACTTGGGCATTTTTTAAATCCACTGCAAATATCTGCCACTGTAAACAAAGTTGGCTGCGCACAAAATTTTTCGCTCGAAATGTTTCACACAAGCTGCTTTACTAAGTAATTGATATTACTTTTGGTTTCACAGCTAGGAACCCAACACTTAAAGACACCCATTTTACACACACAGTTTAGTTTCGCTCATTATTTACAAATAAATCAAAACCAAAATACTTATTATGTGATAACTGATAAGTGAGATAGATAACGGACAAAAATATAAATTTAAAATTTAAAACAACCGCCGAAGGTGAAACATAGGGTGAGGTGGTCGACATTGAACCACCTAATTTTTGAACGCTTGCAACTTTTTGTTTAGTAGCCCAAATGAAAAGATTTTTGTTTCTTATAGTAACCTGTTTTATTAGAGAACTGGCAAAGTTAGTTTAAGTCGTGCATCTCTTATAGTTTTCTGTAAATTCTAACTTTTTTCAAATAATGGAATTGGTTCATTTAGTACCCCCCATGGTACTAAATGAACCGGGTATGGGTACTAATTGAACCGGCAGTAGTACTAATTGAATCAGTATAAGTACTCATTGAACCACTAGAGAAAAAGCCGGTCAAGTGCGAGTCGGACTCACGCGCCGAGGGTTCCGATATATACTTATATAATTATGAGGACCCAATAAAGTTCATTTTAGGACCGCAAAATAAAATTTGTTTGTAAAGGACTTTTGCCAATTTCTAAACAAACTGTGCCAGTTAGAGATATTTACATAAGCTTCTTAATGCTCTAATCATTTCAGATTTTTCGGTCATTATTTATTGTAGCTACAAATTTGAATGGGTACTAATTGAACCGCGGTTTATTGTCAACCCCCTTAAAGTGATTCAATTAGTACCATACCTACATCGAGAAGCTTTAAGTTATGTAAACGTTCACAAACACTCGCGGTGGCTGCAGGACATATCTCAAAAGAAGCGCAAATCTTCACTCTATAATCACGTTATATTTGTAATTAACCATCAGGCACCCAACCTTAACAAGAAAGAAAACTGTGCTAAACTTATTTTTTACTTTTTCCCTAAAAAAAACACAAAGTCAGGTCTCACAGTAACTACAATCAACATAGCGTGCCGCCGACAGAGAAGCGTCAGCAAGAGCATGCGGCGAATTATATTGTGCAAGTTGCACGAACCAGCAACGTTGCATACCGCCAATATCGTTATGGTTCATCTTGTACCCCTGGTTCAATGTCGACCACCTCATGCTACGCCAAAAAGTATAACATCATAGTTAACTCTTAGACTAGTACGCACCATCCAGCATGCACAATTAACAAAAAGGGATGCAGCTATAGGAAAGGAACGATTAGCGGTATAGAATAGGTAGGTACTGTACTGATCTGAAGTCCCTTCATATAGGATCCTCAAGTCAGATACGTGAAAGTTTTGGCCAAAGTTGATCGTCTAGAATAATACCCTTTAAGAATATTATATTTTTCTCTGAATCCTACGTCATACCGTCTTATATCTTTATAATATTTTGTAATTTACAGATTCTGCTCGGTGGAGAGTGGCAATAGAAGAATGAAAAAAAAAAACACACTTGTTATTTTAATACTTATATTAGAATATAATCCTATTCTTTACATGTCTAAATTGTGTTATTTAATTCTATATTGATTCACTATTTATTTAAATTTAGTTTCATATTGATAGGAGTAGCTCATCAGAATTCATGTAGATTCGTCAATTTAGGGATGGTTTTATCTCATTTACTATGCAATATTAGAGCCGTTAAGTTTCTGAAAAGAAACCTATGTTAATATAAATGAAGTAATAAAAATAATGTGGGGAAAATCCCCAGGTTCAGAGCCCCACCATCGCCCCGAACAAGCTCGTCCTAGGCTCCCCTACTCTGAGTCCTAGGTCCGAGGCATATCATCACCCAGTACACGATAATATGACGCTAAACTACCCTAACAATCCAACTGGATCGTCAGGATTCTGATCATCCTCGCGGAGCCGGAAATCCCGTCGAAAACTTAAACTACAGTAAAGACTAGGGTTAATGTATGTGGAGAGTGGAACTAACTAACCACAGTACAACCCAGACGGTGATGATGTCTCCCCCCGGTATGTTCATGCCCCGCGTCAAACCCGACTTCCACGTGGCCCACCTTTAAGGGACAATCACTGACTCGTCCAGGGTTTACAGGGTATTTGACTATTTCTTTTAGTCACCCATACCAGAGCTGGTCACCGAGCCCGCCAGGCACACAAAGCATACAGTCTTCCTTTAGGAAAACAAGGCACTCCTACAAAATGAGCTCTTCCTGTAATCCCTCCGGGCAGACAATGATCGACATCATCGAATCCCTTAGTTTGTTTTGAAATAAGTTAAACTGAAAATAATTAGCTAGCTCCACACGTCCAAGTGTGAAGTCTGTACTAGATACGGGAATAGTATTATTGCTTGCATGGCCAGCCTAGATCAATAACGGTTTTATAACGAGAGATATAAAGAGTTTGAAGGGCAATTTCCCTCCCCCCAGTCACTGAGTGACTTTATTGTTCCAACAAGGTCTCCGTATATCCTTCATAGCTCTCACTTGTGATGCGTAGCTAAATCTCTATTCCGTTACCAACCCACGCAGGACAAGGATTATGTAGAGTAACCCCAGTCTAAACACTCATTTGAATAAAATGAATTGCATCTAAACTATAATGGGATTACTCAGCATATTTCGAAGAAAAACATAAAAGAAGTAAGTATGACAAAAGATTACTGAAGGTAATCCTTAAATAAAAGTGAAGTATGATGACCAGAACCGAGAAGATACGGGATAGTAGTATCTAAGCTAGGTTGGGCCAAACATTTATGATTTAAGATCTTAAGGGAAAATCAAAAGCATCGAGTATTCAAAACCAAGAACACTGGGAGAATTTAGCGTAAACAACACTAGCTAAAACTCGATGTTCTTTAAAAGAGGACTCAAAAGACGTATAAAAATGGGATTATTGTATATACTTAAATATTCGAAACTTACAATGAAAGAAAATAAACATTATAATTTCCATTCCATTATTGTTTTCAAGAATCCATTTAGTAATATTAAAGGTGGTTTCACACTGAGTCAAAGTATAATTTTAAGTAAGATAAATTATGACAAGTTTTATTAAGAAAAATATAGAACATAGAATCTTATAAGGTTTAGATTCCTGTATGATTCAATGAAGTTTAAATAGATTATTTAACTACTTTAGGATGACACACATAAAGTTCAGAGGTCCCCCAAGGTCGGAGTGTCGTACAGCCGTCGCAGCCTTGCGGGCGAACGTCGTCAACACACTTTACAAGAAGCAACCCACGAACGAATGTAATGTCTCCATCAAGAATATTCCTCCTATTGATTCAGGACAATTCTAATTTATTCCTTATAAACAATTTAATGTCACTAGATTAAATTAGAATGTCCCTACACAAAAGAAGAAAGTTTTAAATTATCTAACTACTCTACATTTGGTAATCCAACGCTAAGATCAGGAGGTCCTCCCGCGGTATATGCCACTCAAACGACGCAACCAATAATGGGCGAGTGTTGTCAGCACATAACACAAGAAACACTATTTCCAAAATCCAACGTTAAAACACCTTGCTAATATCCTTCCATTTGTATTGGAATAACACCAATTCATCCCACACATACAGATGGGAGAAATCAGGATGAATCAGCGAAATCTCACACAAATAGAAAGAGAAGAACTTTAGTATCAGACCCTTTTAGGCTTGAGGGCTCCGGCCCAAGAATGATTAAAATAAATAAATCCGAAGGTAGATATTATCAGTTAGTCTTAAACAGATACTCCAGTGACACGCGACATACATTTGCCACAACCAATATAGTGGACATCGGGGACACATGTCACGAGGGCATCCATCCATGCTTGGTCGAACTAAATAAACCTGAGAGCAAGTATTTCTTAATCTCAAAATCTGGGACTCCTAAAGAATGATAGTAAAAGGAAAGATAAGCACCTCCTATGAACTTGAGTACTGAAATGCAGTAATGCTCTCTGCATGTTCCAATTTTGGGAAATTGAGGCAAAAGATTCAAAATCACTATCAAAACAATTTATTATTATTCGAAATAATATTATTTATTATTTTCACTCTACTTAAACTTACCCTTTATTTCACAATAAAATGTCACAAATTATATCCAAGCTTCAATTGGAAGATATTTTATTTTTAAGATTTTGAACTGACGTTCTAAATTCTTTTGATCTGACAGAGTATTTATTTTAAATTTTATCAAACGAAGACACTAGCATATAGAATCTGGAATTTTGATATAGGGCCAAAGATTTTATATAATTTTCTAAAAAAAGTAACCATTTAATGTTTTAATATTCATTGCCATTTTGATTATGGTTTTGATTTATTTTTTGTTAAAGAGATAATTTTTTTTATAAAGATTTCAAAAATTAGCGTCTAGCTGTGGGTAAAACTAAATCCAAGATGATTTATTTGTTGACTATTTGACAATAATGTCAAATGTCACCACAAATCACTCTTTTCTTACACTTATCCCATCAAAAGAGATCCCATTTATTTAAACTTTATTTCGGAGACAATTCTATCTAAAAAAAAAAAATATACATCGTCTAAAGTCACTTTGAAATGATGGTAAAAAAATATACATCATCTAAAGTCACTTTGAAATTATGGTAATCCATCACATCAGAGTCCTATGTTTACATCAAGGACTGTTTTAATCAATTTCTCTGTAAAGGAAAAAATTAAACACAATGAATTTTACATTACCTTTACATTCCAAGCAATACATTTCAAGCCTTCATGCACTTTCATTTTGTGGATTGCTATTCCATGTCTATAGAGTTCTTTGTAAATTCTGTAAACCTGTTTAGAAATAAAACATTACCCTGCCTAGCTATTCTCGAACAAAAACATATGCAGAACTAGTTTATACTTAATTATGGGAAAAGGAAATCTTTATTACTATCTACAAATAACGACTCAGATTAGAAACACAGTATGTTATAATTTTCACAGAGTTATTAATGATTACAAAAGAAAATCGTTAAGAGAGAATAACAATTTACTTAATGTATCACACAGTATAAGTTTCTTATGATCTTGCGTGTAGATCTGTAAGGCTGCAAATATTCTCCATCTAACTCTTCCTCTTTTGACAATGGAGTCTGATTTCCTCAATGTTATTTAGCTCACACAACCTGGAAGAAATCTATAAATTTCATTAAGTCACATTTCCCCTTATTTTAATACACACAACAACTTTGAACTGTATATAAATAAAATGGAAAACCACAAAATTGAATACTTACACAATGTTAGGTTCACACCACTTATTCTATACATCTTGGAATCAAATTCTGAATGTTAGTGGCTTGAATTTAAATGCAAATAAACCTTCCTAATCTATATCCTAAACGGAGCAATGCCTATCTTTGTCTCAATTGAAGGAATCCGCAATCAAGGATCACGGTCTCCTTCAAAAGATTCATCACATCAGCTATTTGATAGCTTCCTCCACGAGCTACAAAAAATATATAAAAAATTGACTCACTGATGTCTGGAAATAAACCTTCCCTTTTTACCAAGACTGTTGGGTGGCCCAAAGATTCTTCCAAAAATTACACAGCCGCAGACCACTTCGTTTACCTTTGACCAACAGCTTCATCTGCAACTAAATCTTTAGCAATTAACCCCTTTTATCCAGAAAACCACTCATTCCCCTTTTCACCAAAATTTTCCAACTTGACACCCGTTGTCTCATTTTTCTTCTCCCCGTTTCTAGCTAAACTCTTTGACAGTTCCTCTAAATAGTATTTTATGCATTAAAAAATTTTTTAGGGTTCCGCAAGTGCACAGTACCTATGTTATACCACTATTTCTTTGGTGTTGCAAAACTTTGGTGCGTAGTAGGCTGCAAATTCTGCAATAAATAAGAGGAATAACCAGAATATCTTGGCTTTATTCAGCGTAAAATTCTAGTACGTACTGACAACCTGACATCAATCATGTCATTATCCCCCCCTTAAATCTCACATACAAAGTCCCTAAGGTACCCAGGTGGCTGTCTTGTCCTGGTCGACCGCCGCAAAAGGGTTTTTTTCCAAAAGTGGGGACTCGTCAACAACAGGGTCTTGTAAGAAACAACACCATAACTTTCAGATGGTGTCGTATATTGATAGTTGAAGTAACAAATCAATGCCACAACTAATAACTTAATTTATTTAGACGTGTGTCCCGTAGCACGGCCCAACTAAACAGAGACTGACTGAATCGTCATCGTCTCGGACGTTGATTACAAAAACAATATGGGTGTAAATGTCTAAAAATCAATATGTGTGTCATTTGTACGGTTTATCGGGTCGCTGATTACAAAAACTACAACAACTTTGAAATCCAACGTGTTGGACGTGAAATTGGGGTGCGATAGGGTTGAAATGTGTAAAAATCAATATGGGTGTCGTTTCTATGTTTACATGAAGATAGGGATAGCGGTTAAGATGGCGTTAGGGGTAGGGATAGGGTAAGAGATAGGAATAGGGGTAGGGAGGGGGAGAGGGACAGGGTGAGGAAAAGGGAGGAGGAGAGGGAGGGGGAGAGGGGCAGGGACAGGGATGGTTTGACGGACGGTTGGACAGATGGTTGGACGGACGGACGGACGACAGATAGACGGAAGGATGGATGATAGAAAGAATCCCTCGCGGACAAAGTCGCGGGCAACAGCTAGTCTATCATAATTTAGGCAGCGTACGGCATCTAAACATTCGCAAATAATTATTTTTTGAAGATTTTATCGGAAAAAGAGCTCATAACTTCAAAACAGCTATACAGATTTTCATTGAATAAAATCCATCCCGTTTAAATGAAAAAGTACCTACGATGTCACAGAAATATAGACATATATACACATGTTAAACTTATAACACTCCTCTGATTGCGTCGGGGGTTAATAAACAAGCGCGAAATGCAAGATGTCATGCCAGACGTGGTAGTGTCATGTCATGCGGCAAATTATTGACGTAAGAAAAACGAAAGGGCGTTTTTTTTTAAAGATGAGCGTTTTTCTTACGTCAACATTTTTATTAAATTCTCTTTGGTGAACACTAGCGCCGTGTTATTGCCTAATGTGGTACTAAAATTTTGAGCAGCCGATTTTAGACTTTATCGCTAAGCCATATAAACTAAAATTGAATGGAGTTAAATAACATACACTGACTTTACACTGACGTTTTCATACGTCAGTATCTCCTAAGTATTCTGTGGTTTCCATAGCGTGGTTTGAACAATTGTTCTTTTGGGAAATATTGAGTAATTTCGTCTTGTGTGGCCCTTTTCCGTGACAATCTTTGTAAAATAGTTAAAGCCGGTAGTCTCTGCAGTGAGTGCTATTAAATTAAGGAATCGGTAAGTCCATTTCAGGTTAATTTTACTAGATTCTAAAATAGATCGAATGGCTGTACGGAATTGTTCGGTGTCAATGATGCAAAATTGTTGTCGGCAAGTATGCCTTTCACGGCAATATCGATTAGGTTTATTGTATTACGTATTTAGTTCATGTAATTACTGTAGGAAGCATACCTACTGGCATTGGTCAAAGTGCCTTACTTATGGGGCAACAATATCAATTTCTACATTGATTTCACTGCTTCAAGTCTACAATATTTTATTTATTGATAAAACATTATCCTTAATTGGAGAGTTATTTATTAAACAAGTTATTCAAGTATCCAAGTTATTTAAGTTTCCCTATGTATGCTTTAAGTAAGTTTAACACCATTACTGTTGGCGTTCCTAATTAATAAAATAAAATAAAGTTGTGGGAAAATTGTAGAAGGCCGTCGCACTTTTTTTTTTTTTTTAATATTTAGCTACTAGATAGTTAAATTTTTTTTTTTAAGGTAGTGGGCTAAGAATAATGACATACAGCCAAGTTAATTCGTTTAGAAAAACTAGGAATTTTGAATTTTCACAGCTCCGGAGCTGCGGGAAGTGCAGCCCCTTCGCCCTTGCGTAACAAGAGCCAGGCACCCACGTTCGCCTCCGCAACTTCGGCTTTTTGGTCGCCTATGGCGACCAGCCTCAGCCGCTGCGGCTCGCGTGGTGCCTGGCTCTTGTTACGGCGGGCGGGGGCTGCTCTCCCTCCGCTCCTCCGGTTTTATAAAAACAAACTCCATCCATTAAAGTCGGCAGCTTGGAATCGGGGTTGACCAATTCAGTTCTGTTACCAATTTATGGGTTTGGTGGCTTCCGATTTCTGCCCTGAATTTAGATAGGTTATTATTATTTCTACTCGGGACGCCGCGGCTCGCGCAGACGGGTGATCAGATCACGTCTGCGGATCTATTTCACCCACTATCCCAGCTGGAGACGGGCGGCGTGGGTTGTTTCGCTCCAAGCCCCAATCAGTATGACGGCCAGTTATATGTGGCGAGCTGCTCTTTTGGCTTCATCAGGGGTGTCCTCATTTTCCATCCCCCCTAACTACTGGTTGAGATGTACTAAATGAGGATCCTGAGAGGGCCTCCGGAGCATCTCGCACACAATTCTGTGTCCCCTGGTGTGAGGCTCACTGCTCCACAATCCACCCCGCCCGGGGCACTGGTTTACTGGTGCTCCTGCAGCGTTACCCCGTGGAACCTACCTGTTGCTTTGTAGTATCTTACCATGTCTGCTACTGATACTTCCCTTATGTCCTCCTCTGATATTTTGTCCTTACCCGTTGCTAACCATCGGGGCATCGAGTACATGGGACACTCGGCGAAGAAATGGAAGCCGGTCTCCTCCTCTCCGCATTCTGGACAAGCTGGGTCCTCCTTTTTCTTCATTATGGTCAGATGTCTGTTTAAATTACAATGACCTGTCATAATGCCTACCATTACCGTTATATCTGGTTTCGAGAGCTGTAAAAGGTGTTTAGTCTTTTTCCTATCATATCCCTTGATGAAGAGTTTGGATTGACGATGCCCCTCCACGTTCTCCCATCGCGTGATAGCCTCTACATTTATAATTTTCCTAAGTACCCCTTTAACTATGTTGCTAGAAATGGGAAGGCGGGGTTCTGGGCCTATCAGTATTTCATCTGCTCCTTTCCTGGCTAGTTCATCCGCGGTCTCGTTACCCACGTTTACTTCGTGACCGGGTGTCCAGGCTAATATTACTTCTTTGTCTTGAGCTAGGTCATTAAGATAGATAGGTTATGTAGTGAAAAGTAAACAAAGTCATATTTAATCAACTATATATATTTTTTTTATAGCATCAACAAGCGCTAAAAAGGGGTCCTTTTTATTTCTTTGGACAAATCGCCTCCATTGATATTATATAAAGCAATATCGATAAAAAAATATTTGGGACAAGTACAATGGAACAAGGCAGTATGAACATTAAGTAGGTACTAAAAGTCTCGGTAGCCAAACCTAAAATCTAAAATTAAAAAAGAAAAGGCTGCGACGGCCTTCTAAACCCGACCCAAAGTTGTTGTAATTTATTGCTTTAAAATATTTACCTACTGTGCACATGAAAACATGTTCATTTTCAGGTCGTCTTTCTCCAATGTAAGGCTTGCTCTAAAGACCACCTCTTATCTCATTCTTTAATCTACATAACATCACGCCTTGTTCCCGTTGGGGTAGGCAGAGACCACAGTTCTCCACCTGCTACGATCTTGACATACTTCCCTTGCTTCCTGAACCTTCATCAATCCTTTCATACATGCTCGTCGGTTTAGGGTACTTTTAACCTGGCCTTTATTCAGAACGTCTTGAATTTGGTCCTGGTACGTTCGCCGAGGCCTTCCCCTTCCAAAGTTTCCATTCACTCTCGCCTTGTGGATCTCTTTCGTCAATCTTCCTTCATTCATCCTCTCCACATGACCAAACCATCTTAGCATCCCTTTCTCAATTTTAGTCACTACGTCTTCTTTTACGCCACAACGTTCTCTTATCACACTATTTCTAATCCTGTCACTCAATTTCACACCAATCATACTCCTCAACGCTCTCATTTCTACTGCATTAATTCTACTTTCATGCTTCTTCTGCCATACCCAGCTTTCACTGCCGTACATCAGTGTTGGTACCAAAACGCCTCTATGAACAGCCAGACGAGCCTTGTGAGACACCTTCTGACTTTTCATAAAAGCATGCAGAGCACCATTCACCATGTTTCCAGCATTCACTCTTCTTTCGATATCACTTTCGCACTTTCCATCTCTTGTAAACTTAGAACCCAGATACACAAACTCCTTCACTTGTTCGACTTGTTCACCACCTATTAATATAGTACACTCTGTCATACACTCTTCTCTTTCAAGTACCATTACTTTCGTCTTGCTTACATTTACTTTCATTCCTTTCCTATCAAAAGCCACATTCATCATTGTTACCATCTCCTGTAACTCGTCAGCAGATGACGCAAGTATAACTTGGTCATCAGCGTAGAGAAGACATTTGATGAGTAACTCATTCATTCTCAGTCCACACATACTCTCTTTCAGATCAGTCAAACAATTATCCATGAACAGGTTAAACAGCCAAGGTGACGCTACACATCCCTGCCTAACACCTTTTTCGATGCTAAACCATTCAGTGTACGCCCCTTTTATTCTGACGCAAGCACTGGAATCCTCATAGAGAGATTTCAGTGCTTGAATCAGATGACCGTTCACCCCATACATAGACAATGCCGACCACAATTCATTCCTCACCACTCGGTCATAGGCCTTTTCCAAATCCACGAACGCGCAGTAGACTTTTTGGTTTTTGGCCAAAAACTTTTCAGCTATGCACCGCAAGGAAAAGACCTGATCTGTACATCCCATTCCCTTTCTAAATCCCGCTTAAATCTTTAATCTATGCTTTATAATAACCTCCTTTTCTTCATAATTATTGTGATTAGAATAACCATTACAGTATTTACATGTATACATTTATTTTAATGTGTAGCTGTTCTAATATCTAGGCACACTTTGAATTTCGTTATTTATTTATGTTCTTCATTTTTGAAGGTTGTCATAAACTTTTTTACTATAAACTCTCTAGTTAGGTAGGTGACAAACTTTCATATGTACTACATAAACTATTAAAAATCAAACACTACTAAACTTTATAATAGGCAATGTGGGGTATGTGGGTGTGCACACATTACTTCAGGGTTGTTACTGCAAAAACATTGGCTTGGTTACATACAATTGGCTACAATAGATCTTTACTCATCTGTTGGAATAATTGTTGCAATTGTTCCCTTTAAATGTTAATAAAGATTTTAATCATATAGCCTTTTAAGTTCCATTCTGTTAAAACTCCATTTGTGTAACTGGCTAAAATAAACATTTATTTATTTATTTTATATTAATTTGTTTGGACCTTACATGCAAGAAAGAAAGAAAGAAAAACTATTTATTTAACTATAGTGACACTACAAACCAAAGTACAATAAAGTACACTTATAAAAGAAAACAATATGTTAACAGTTAACAAAAGATACTTAAATAACTGCATTAGGGTGTGCAAGGTAGCAAAATACAGAAAATGAAAATGAAAAATGTTTATTACCGAAAAAGAAGTACAAAAACATGACATATTAACAATAACACGTTACTGATTTACAGTGTAGTACACAAATAAACTGAACAGCGGACCCTGCACTAAGCAAGCTTGTATCGCAGGGACCCGAAACTGACTTACTTACTAAAATAACATGACTCGGACGCTCGTAAGTTTTGTCATAGCATTATACAAGGAACGTTAGATATATAATGAGACAAATGTAAAACTAACAAGATTTTAAATAAAAAAAAAAACTGTGTGTATATGTGTGTGATAAAGTATGAATGTCACTATCTCAGAGTAAAAAATAATAATAATAATATTGCTTTTCACCATGGCTGAGGCTAGTCACCTGGCAAAGGCAGAATTTCCTCAGTTTATCTATAATCTAAGCCGAGAAGCCATCTTTCCATTGTCAACTTCGCTTCACTAGTGGTTGAAGTTACTATAGCTGGTAAGTTTCGGCACATTTTGTTGAAAATGTAAGGAATCAGAAACCTAGGATGACGTTTTGCAAATGTAGATCGGACGGGTGGTACTCCAACTCTAAATATCCTGCGTTTGAGAAGGCCCGTATAGTCGGAGGAGTTTACAACTATATTGTGCATCCAAAACCATGCTCTCAGCAAGTAAAGTTGGCGTACGCGCAGTACCCTGCATTCACTGTAGAGGGCATCAGTAGCAAACAAGATGGACTTCCGAAGCATTACTTTGAGCACTGCTCTATGGGCTCTCTCAATTTCTATCATTATCGTTTTTGCCGCACCGCCCCACACCCTGATACAATATAGAATAAGTGACTGACATAGAGCTTTGAAAACCATCAGTAGGGTTTCTTTTTTAGCAGAGCGTCTAAGTGACTTCATCACATATATTCTTAATTAATTCTTCTTGTGCGTGATGAAAGGGCCGAGATGTGAAGATTAAAAGAAAGATTTTCATCTAAAATAATGTCAAGATATTTTAAAGCTGGAGCTCTCTCGATTTGATGACAATCACAAGATTGCAGGGATTGAGGTGCACTTAGATGCGTAAATAGACAGTCATGCGAATGCAGAGTTAGACTTATAGTACCAGTTGGTTGCGAGGGGCTAGTTTTATGGAACGCCATATACTTGGTTTTGGCTACATTTAAAGACAAGAGGTTTTTATCAAGCCAAGTGGTAACCATTTTTAGGCCAATATTGGCAGCTTCGTAAGCCTTCTCCCATTTAGTGCCATGAAACAGAATCACTGTGTCGTCGGCGTAACATATCATATCTGCATCACAAAGGGGATAGATCGTTTAGGTATATTATGAAAAGGGTTGGTCCTAAAACGCTCCCCTGTGGAACCCCAAAATTTACAGGACATGACTCACTGACTAACTGCCCGACTTTCACATTCTGCTTTCGATCGGTAAGATAGCTCTCAAACCAATCTAAAACGGTACCTCTTACGCCAAATGCATTCATTTTTTGTAAAAGTATTGGAACTGACACCGTGTGTCAGCCTTGGCAAGATCGAGAAAAATCCCAAGTGTATGTTTCGTTTGATCCAAAGCTGTGGACACGGTGTCAGTTAAAAGCATGACGGCATCTTCTGTCGATTTACCCCGCCTAAATCCGAATTGTCTTTCTGATATCAAGTTATTTTTGTCGAGATATTTAATTAATCGTGTATTAACTAGTTTTTCCAGTAGTTTACCAAATATACTTAGAAGCGAAATTGGACGGTAATTGCTTGGGTTTGTCTTTGCTCCACCTTTGTGAATCAGTGTTATCACTGCACTTTTCCAACATTGAGCAGGTCAAAATAATCCGAACATTGTTTTGGTAAGGGCTCAGCACAAATATCCAATATATAGATTTTCCTCGCGAGACATTGTTGTAATCGGACGTGTCGTTGTTTCGGCTAATTAATTTAAATTCATAATCAGCATTACTCAAATTTTCTGTCTTTGCAAATTCCCCGCCGTCTCATCGCATGCATTGTGGTGACCTAGATAAACAATCGAAGCAAATGTTGAAATCGTGAAAAGTGAACACAATTTGGCCGCTACCGCCTTCTACTAGGAACGCGAACGACAGGAAAGCGATATATCGCCTAGTGCTACTATTTTCTATACCAGCTGAGTGTGAGTCATGTTTACCACGAAGTGTGCTTCATGTAATGACACTGTAGGCCAAGGACCGGCTTGCACTGTGTGCGGTAAAACTTATCACTTTCACTGTAGTGGTACAACGGAGCGTGGTTTTAATCGACTCGGTACGGGAAGAAACTCTTGGAGATGTTCAGACTGTCGCGACGAAAACTCAACTCTAGACTATACTGCTAACTCCTCGCGTGTCGAACATTCCCCGGCCAGGATCTCGGCTGCAGGCCTGCAAGACCCCAGACCCCTGCCGCAAACTCCAGAACCGAGTTTTTCCAAGGTCAACGTGCCGAAGACGGACGTGCTGGATACTATCTTGTCCAAGCTTTCATCGATGCAGAACCAATTGTTAGCAATCGATTCTATTCAATCTGACTTGTCCCAGGTTAAAACAGAATTAAATGGATTAAAATCCTCCCTTGACGCTAAGTTGGAGGTCATGTCAGAGAGATTAGATTCGGTTGAAGAAAGAGTTGGTGATTTGGAAACATGTACATCAGATTTGCTGAAGTTGAAAACTGAAGTTGCTGACCTGCGGTTAGAACTCGAAACCAGGGAACAAGCTTATTTTCGTAAGGACGTGGAATTAAATGGCCTTACTGAACATGCCAATGAGAATTTACCTCACATTGTGGCAACGCTGGCCTCTAAGTTAGGAGTCGATCTGGACCCACGCGACGTGGATGATATCAGGCGTGTAGGGGTGAAAGGTGGAAAGGATGGTAGAGACGATCGACCCCGCCCTGTTATAATCACTCTCACTAGACGCGCTCCCCGAGACCAACTTCTTCGCGCAGCCAGATCTAGACGAGGTCTCACCACTGACAAGATCGAAGTGCCTGGAAATTCAAGGAAAATTTTCATAAACGAACACCTTACTAAACGAAACAGAGTCCTGTTCAGTAAAGCTCGTGCAGCTGGTGCAGACCTCAAATTTAAATATGTTTGGACCAACAACGGTAACATTTTTATGCGACGATCGGAAACCAGTTCAATTCTGAGAGTTAGCTCTGAATCAATATTACAAAAACTGCTTGGTAATGGGCCTGGAAAACCTAGAAATCTCCTCTCCGGCGATGTTTCTGGTACTTCCAACAACATTTGATGTTTTTGTTTTAATACGACTTCCTTGCTTATATTCTGGTATAACATATTCTATGCCGCGTCAAACCGAGCATTGTTTCTACGTGGGTTTGCAAACTGCGCAACTCTTATTAATTTTCTGATTTTCACTGCGTCCAATACTGAAGTTTTAAAAGCCTTAATATTCTTAAGTCTTCGTTAATGTCCAATTGTAGACAGTTACAGTCGTCCAAGGGTGGTTCGCAGACCGAAACACACCGATTAGCTTTCACGTAAGCGGTAACGCCACCGTTTTTGTTAATGTATTTATTTGTACGGTATGAATTGAAAAGGTGAACGACTCAGCAAAAAGTCCATCTCGAAGAGACGGACACTGTTTTTCAGTCGTACCTAGTATAATCGTCGTCGACGTAATACAAAAACATATTACTTACTTTCCATAAAAAGCTTCACTCAATATTGATGTTTTCTAGTCTTCTTCTTCTTATCTTATCTTATTTAGCCGTTGCTGTCCCACTGCTGGGCAAAGACCTCCCTCTTTTTTCTCCATTCGTCCCTATTAAGAGCCTGCTCTTGCCAGTTTGTACAAAAGACGTCAAGTTCATCGCGCCATCGGCGCCTTGGTCGGCCTCGACGCCTCCTGTCGCTCTGCGGCTGCCAGGTGGTGGTGATTTTGGCCCATAGATCATGCGGCATGCGGGAAACGTGACCTGCCCAATCCCATTTAAGCTTGGCGGCTGTGTAGGCTGCGTCAGCTATTTGTGTTTTTGAGCGCAGTATGGTATTTCTGACCCGATCTGTCAGTTTCAGACCCAACATACTGCGCTCCATTGCTCGCTGGCAAACCGTGAGCCTGGATCTTTGATGTTGTGTCAAAGACCAAGCCTGTGCACCATACGTGAGAATCGGGAGAATGCAGCTGTCCATGAGTTTGCGCTTTAATGTGATCGGAAGATCGCTCTTCATGTAGCTTTTCTAGTCAAAAATAAAATATTGTTCTCATCAACACTACGGATTAAAACATGCATATGAGCGTTGTGTGCGGTTTTAGCGCGCTAATAGTCGGTTCAAAACTTGCTCGTATTCACACGTTTAAGCGACGTGACGTCATCAGTGACGTCACTTTAGCGCGCTATCATTGCATACGAAAATTAGGTAGTGCAGCGTGTGCGAAACGTCAAATTCATAAGACATTTGTCATCAATCTCGTTTTCGAGAGATTTTTTTAAATTTTTTTTGGGGTTTTTAGATTTAATTATCTTATCGAATAATCATTATCTCTCAATAATTTCTTAAAACGCAAAACAAAATCAAAATTTTTATTTTTCTCAGTGACATTGACATAAGCGCGCTCTAGTCTGGTTTAAAACTGTATTCGATCGTATTCGACGAATGCACGCATATAGAAATAAACCGACTATATTCAGTGAATGTGATGTGTGCGTTGAATTCAAGAAACAAACCGTAGTCCAAGATAGAAATTGTACAATTATTGTGGAAACTTAACCATTTACATTTATTGTGATGGATTGAAATGATGTACGGTCAACCGCTCGTCGGTAGAAACTTTTTAACTCTATTACCACGCCATAAGGTCCAAAAGTGTTTCTACTGACGTGCGGTTGAGTGTACTATGAAAAAGTTCGTAAAACGGTGCCTAGAAAAAATTACCATTTGGGTTCACTTAGTAAAATAAAAAATAAAAAAATTGTATGTAACATGACTGAACAACATTCCTCAAGAAACAATTATGTAAGTAAAAAAAAAAATGCACAATCCTGTGTCATTAAAAAATATGAACTGTTTCTACTAGCTATTCTATAAAAAATATATTATAGTCTTTTAACAATTTGTATTGAATTGATTTTAATTTTGTTTTAATTTAACCTGACTTTGAGATGTATGTAAATGTACATACATACATACATAACATCACGCCTTGTTCCCGTCGGGGTAGGCAGAGACTACAGTTCTCCACCTGCTACGATCTTGACATACTTCCCTTGCTTCCTGAACTTTCATCAATCCTTTCATACATGCTCGTCGGTTTAGGGTACTTTTAACCTGGCCTTTATTCAGAACGTCCTGAATTTGGTCCTGGTACGTTCGCCGAGGCCTTCCCCTTCCAACGTTTCCATTCACTCTCGCCTTGTAGATCTCTTTCGTCAATCTTCCTTCATTCATCCTCTCTACATGACCAAACCATCTCAACATCCCTTTCTCAATTTTAGTCACTACGTCTTCTTTTACGCCACAACGTTCTCTTATCACACTATTTCTAATCCTGTCACTCAATTTCACACCAATCGTACTCCTCAACGCTCTCATTTCTACTGCATTAATTCTACTTTCATGCTTTTTCTACCATACCCAGCTTTCACTGCCGTACATCAGTGTTGGTACCAAAACGCCTCTATGAACAGCCAGACGAGCCTTGTGAGACACCTTCTGACTCTTCATAAAAGCATGCAGAGCACCATTCACCATGTTTCCAGCATTCACTCTTCTTTCGATGTCACTTTCACACTTTCCATCTCTCGTAAACTTAGAACCCAGATACACAAACTCCTTCACTTGTTCGACTTGTTCGCCACCTATTAATATAGTACACTCTGTCATACACTCTTCTCTTTCAAGTACCATTACTTTCGTCTTGCTTACATTAACTTTCATTCCTTTCCTATCAAAAGCCACATTCATCATTGTTACCATCTCCTGTAACTCGTCAGCAGATGACGCAAGTATAACTTGGTCATCAGCGTAGAGAAGACATTTGATGAGTAACTCATTCATTCTCAGTCCACACATACTCTCTTTCATATCAGTCAAACAATTATCCATGAATAGGTTAAACAGCCAGGTGACGCTACACATCCTTGCCTAACACCTTTTTCGATGCTAAACCATTTAGTGTACGCCCCGTTTATTCTGACGCAAGCACTGGAATCCTCATAGAGAGATTTCAGTGCTTGAATCAGATGACCGTTCACCCCATACATAGACAATTCCGACCACAATTCATTCCTCACCACTCGGACATAGGCCTTTCCCAAATCCACGAACGCGCAGTAGACTTTTTGGTTTTTGGCTAAAAACTTTTCAGCTATGCACCGCAAGGCAAAGACCTGATCTGTACATCCCATTCCCTTTTTAAATCCCGCTTGTACATCCCATATTTTTTCGTCAGTATCTTTCATCACTCTTTCAATCAAAACCTTTGCATACAGTTTGCCGACGACACTGAGAAGACTTATCCCGCGGTAATTTTTGCAGTCCTGTTGTGACCCTTTTCCCTTGTACAGCGGCACAATCACAGCCTTGCACCAGTCACCTGGTACTTGGCCGTTCGTCCAACACAGGTTGAAAATGCGGTACAGCTGACTAGCCACAATGCCTCGCCCAGCCTTCAACATTTCGACCGACACTCTATCATACCCACCTGCTTTACCTGATTTCATACTTTTTATTGCTTTCATGATCTCATCCATACTAATCTCACTTGCATTACTCTCATATTCATTATTATTATTATTATTTATTGTTCATTCTCGTGCATTTCCACAGAAGACCTCGGTACGCTGCTGGCCTCTGCTTCTTCTCTCTCAAACAGACTTTCAAAATATTCCTTCCATCTCTTCAGCACACATTCTTCACCTTTTATAATACTTCCATCCTGGCTTCTGATTTTACTAAAATGTATTTAAATATTATGAAATAACTTATTATGAGTATTCGTTAAAAGCACTTCAAGGTCGACACATTGGACTTTGCATCATTCTTATTTCAATAGGTTTAGTTAGGAGCTCTGCATTGTCAAGCCTGTACTGCTCTTGACTGTACCTAGCACCACCACTTACTACTAAAACTTAAGTATTTTAGTTGATTTTTGTTTGCCTCACAAAGGCCTCAAATGGTTATTCTTTATTAGTAAAAAAATACAATTTATTTTACTTACTATTTAATTAATTACTGTTTAAAATATTACAAAGGAAAGCCCGTTCACCAAACTCACAATTGAGTGCAACTTTTCATAGATTCAATTAAGTCGCTGATCATAAGTTTTGCAATCAATTGAATGCTTCGGATTTTTAGCTTATTTATTCCATGTTGATTGATAGGCCCATCAATGCTTTACACTTTTTTTGCATTCATCGTACTTTAATAAACTCCTCCTGTCCTCAGCGCCAAGACGATGGACAACAGACAGAGGAAACTGGACAAAAGATTGTTCTCCGGATTCGGATCAGATCTGAAGGATGCATTTTTACAACCAAATCATGTAGTTGATCAGGCCCAAGTATTACCAATATCAACCCGATCCATTGGCTTTTTCACGCACGCATTTTTCAAGTCGACACAGTCAATATTGCGGAATACACCACCATGCACGCCGTACCAATACTACCGGGCATCGCTCGCTCAGCATGAGACCAGAGCCACACTTATCAGGAGAGGGCAGTTCCTATCTGATAACAGCGACTATCATAAGTTCCGCCCCAGCAAGATGACTTACGAACAACGCCAGATCATCACATGTAATGCTATGAATTTCGGTGCTATATCTAATGCTATAAATGCTATCGGAAATTTTGAATACAAAAATAACGCTTACTATCCTCGAGTACCACATGATGGAGACCGCCCCTGTCCCACCTCATTACTTTCTCCACTCTGCAGAGAATAGTCACACAGATGAGTCAACGCGAGACGCCGCAAGCAGAGAGGCTTGCCTTTTATCAGACCAGCCCGTTGCCTTTCGCACGTTGGGGTCCCGTGACCGGACCAGGTGGCCGTGGCGAGGAACAGCATGCCGATTGGCCTCTTCTAATGAACCCAGAGGATTACTTCCCGGATAGCTATGGAGACGACGATTTGCAACGGGACTGTTTCTCCATGAGAAACTATTTAAGCTATTGCGCAAGAAAGCACGTCAAACACGTGAATGATACCATGATAAACTTTGATGACAAGGTTTCTGGTTCGCCCACCTTGCTAGTATCCAACTACGTTAATTCGGTACGATGCCCTGACCTGGTTGAAAGGCTAGTTGGAGCTGATCAGCCGGTAGTAGCAGATATAAACTATGCTGACCAGGGCTACCCGTCTGGTGACCTTGAAGATTTTTGGTCACCCTGTAAACTGGATGATCCTACCACCTTCATGGGTGCTCTTCAGCTTAATGGCGAAATACCACCCGATGGGATGCCTAACGATGTTTACGGTGTACGATATTTATCGCATGCGCGGATTCGCTATTATCACAGATGGACCACGATCAACATAAATTTCCTACACTAAAAGGCGTACAAAGATGGAAAACTTTTCAAACCCAGTGTGTCTCTGTCTCAGATACAACCAGCACAGACGCGCACCGCCGTTTGTGTATTACTCGTAGTTCTAGCGGTACACCCCGAAATTCATTAAAATTCTGCAAATAGTGTTAAAAACAATAAAACCGGAACGATTGATCTTTAGGCCATAATAATAAATTTGACCCGTAGCACCAAAAAATAAACAAAAAAGGAGAGGTGTTATGACGTCATCTTTTTTTTTATGGGAAAAAACATTTTTGTTCTGAAACCTATCATGTGTGGTATCTAATGAAAGAGCTTACCGAGCCGATTCTAAAAATATATCACGTCATTACATTTCAGTCATTTGTTTTAAATTAAAATAAAAATCATTTTCAAAACATACCAAGTTTGGGCTCCTCTAGCTATGATACGGCTGATTGCTTTTTTAGGGTTAGATATGAGGATAATATGTACCTTCTTCTTATTTAAGAGCTACGCTCTTGTCGGTGGAGTAACTTCCACGCCTTCCTATCTTCTGCAACTTGCTTGACTTCCTGATAGGACACGACATTTATTTTTTCCTTAATCCGGTCCATGTAGCAACGTCTTGGCCTTCCTCTACCTCTCCTTCCCTCAACCTTTCCTTCTATGATAGTTTTTAAAAATTTGTCGTTTCGTATCAGATGTCCCAACATGTTCCCTCGTCTATTTTCAATAGTATTTAATATGCTTCTTCTTTCATTAACCATGTTTAACACCTCTTCATTAGTTTTCTTTTCTGTCCAGCTGATTTTCTCCATCCTCCTCCAACACCACATCTCGAATGCTTCTAACCTTTCCCTATCTCTTTGCGTTAGGGTCCACGTTATATGTATATGTACCACGTTATACTCGTATGTATATGTAATATGTACCATTTGAGGCATATTTTACGAAAAAAAAAACATTCAGCCGTATCGTATCAAGAGGAGCCCAAACTTAGTATGTTTTGAAAATTATTTTTATTTTAATTTAAAACAAGTGACATAAATGTATTGATGTGATATATTTTTAGAAATCGGCTCGTTAAGCCCTTTCATTAGATACCACACACAATAGGTTTTAGAACAAAAACAAATTTTTCCCATACAAAAAAAGATGACGTCATAACTCCTCTCCTTTTTATTTAATTTTTTGGTGCTACGGGTCATATTAATTTTTATGGCCTAAAGATCAATCATGCCGATTTTCATGCTTTTAACACCATTTGCAGCGTTTTTAGGCATACTGCTAGGACTATATCTAATATGGCGCGAATCACTAACACAATTACGAACCAATTTATAAATAAGTGTAGGTTGAATTACGATCAAACATGCTTTCAAAAAGAAGAACAAGAAACCTTATTGCCTTGACAGACAAACGAATTTTTGTCGAAATCGGTCCCGAATCAGTTAATTCGACTCTACATTTGTTTCTGCCTATAAATCTACTTTTAATTTACATTATAGGGCGTCATTTATTTAGATTGGCGAGACACAATCTTTCAAATATTGTTTTACCCTAAGGCCGGTATTTCACTGGGACACCACGGTGGAGCGACTGGTTGCGCGACTGGTTGCGCCACTGGTGTCCGTAACTAGACACCAGAGTCGCCACACCCTGTGGCCACAGTATTAAGGGCTATATTTCACTGACAAAACCAAACCAAACTGACACCAGGTGAGTAACTCTCTATAGAGCTGTATACATTTTATTGGTAGCGGCGACTGGTTGCGCTGCCATGGTGTGCCAGTGAAATACCGGCCTAAGGGTACTCCTTCCTGAATGACGTTGAGACTGAATAACTTCGTAACCACTTTTTACATTAAATATGGCATTTAATTTTAAAGTAAAAAAAAAGTAGTAAGAAACAAGATATTAGAAGTGATGTGGTCGAGCTGGAATCACTTTTTACGCGAATTTTATCCGTGACCCGGAGTCCATAGATTAGTAAGGGTGATGAAGGACAAATTTCTTGATGATTTACTCATGTCTGCCACTTTGACTGATGATAAGGAGCATCCTCTAGAAGATACAAAAAAATATTGGCGGACATCCACACCTCTGCGTTTTTGAGGAATTAAGTTTTAACTATTTTGAAATTTGACAATGAAACGTACACCTGGCAGACTATGACTATCTGATTAAATACAATGTATAAAACCCCAGAAAAATGGTCTGCCACCATAATAGCCCTGCGTCGTAAATTTACAGCGCTTCAAAATGCAAGAATTCACTACTTCGTCCCGTGATAATACAGTGCCCTGCATGTCTGCCTCTTCGATTTTCTACATCTTCAGAAGTATTTTAAACAGGAGCCACAAAGGCAGACAAAAAAAACATTATTTAGTATCTTATTTATTCCTCTTCCGTTCTGGCAGTTGACAAGACAAGTCAGTTATTACTTACGTCTGTGTATTTTACATATTTTTTGTGCTAAATCCTAGTTTTGTGCTAAATCCTAGTTTTGTGCACCAGTGTTCAAAGTTTGTTGTGCCCAGATATCTCCGCTGTCATAATCAAGACAAATAACCAGATAAAATACTGTGAATAGTGGAAAATATTGATAAAACTGTGTAAAAATATATATATCTAGATCTATAAATAGACATCTCTTAACAAAACAAAGTGAAGTGAGCGACTTATAAAACGGCCCATACAAAGCTCTGCCTGCAGGGCCCTGCTTGCAGTGCGCACTGCCAATCGTACCGTGTGTGGTGTTGCAGGGCCGATGTAACGGCCATTTTGTCGGCCCTGCATGCCCACACAAAGTACGATTGGCAGTGGCACTGCAAGCAGGGCCCTGCAGGCAGGGCTTTGTATGGGGCCCTTAAGACGTCATTCAAATTGACACATAATTCAGTGTTGCCTAATCTAAATTGTTTCCATCACCATAAAAATACTACTAAATTAGTAGAAAAACTTTTGGCTGTGGATTGAAGTGTACACCACTGAGTTCCAGCGCCACATATTAGTGCGGGCGGCGACCTTCTCTGGGGACGCTTCTGTGTTCCTGGTACACGATGGATGATCAACAGAGTGTAAATTTATCGGACCCAGACATGTCTATCTCGTTTGAGGAAGGAAGTCAAATGAATCAAACCACGCATGGGTATGTTAACACAGATCCTAGAGGAGATCAACAAAAACCAGACAACCCACCCTTGGATAACGTACTGCAAGATTTTAAGGATGAGATGAGAAAACTAATGGCGTATTTCTCTGCAACCCAAAAGAGCGAACTGAGCAGCCTGAATACTGGTCTCGAAAACTTAACCGCCGCGCATAAGAGTGATTTTAATAACATGAATAGCACCCTGGCGGAAATAAGACAGTCAAACCTGGATACTCAGAGCAAAATCGACTTCCTTACTGATCAAAATACCGAGATGCATAAGCGACTAACTTCGCTAGAAGGCCATACAAAGGAGGACAGGCAGTATATTATCTTCCTGGAGGGAAAACTTGAAAATATGGAAGTCAGTAGCTGAAAAACTAACTTCGAGATGAAAAATATACCAAAACAGGTCAATGAGTCTAAGGAGACCCTAATTGATATGGTAACCAGTCTTTCTAAGACCGTAAAGGCTGGATTGACCAGAAACGATATAAAGGATATCTACAGAGTCCGAAGCAAAAAACCTGACCACCAAAATACTCCGGTAATTATTGAAACTATCTCTGTGCTGAAAAAAGAAGAGATACTCCTTATGGCGAAGCAGTTCAACATAAAAAACAATACAAAACTTGCAGCGAAACATCTCGGTCTAAAGATCCAGGAGGATACACCCATTTATCTGTCCGAGCACCTGACTCCCAAGGCGTCTCGACTATATTTCCTTGCCCGCGACCTCCAAAAGTCCAAAAATTACAGATTCTGCTGGTCTAAATACGGCAAAGTATATGTCCGTGAAACGGAACTTTCCCCAGTCATCATGATAAACAGCGAAAGCCAAGTCCATCACCTAATGATGAAAGAATGACTATATCTAGACCCTTTTTACTGTGATTTTCTTACGGTTGACAATAAAATGTATATTTTCTGTGTCATAAAACTCAAAGATGTGCACTCACACATAAACACACACATACCTACACCTACATCAAACTACATACCAATACACACCACAACACATACCTACACAAATATACACTCACCCTTGTACTATATTATTTTGCAAGTTATGTCATATACTATACCAGCTTTTATCCAACCGAGCCTACTCTATTATTTATGCGAACTCACATCACTCTAGTAAGCAATTCTTTTGGTACTGGAGCCCTGATTGTGACCATGCTTGTGACGTATTATTGCCCACACTTTCTCGGAACGTGTTTCACTATTATTAGGTACATAAATGTGTGACACACTAAACACTATTAGGGATATAGATCAGTTTGAAATCGCGCGCTCATTTGAATGTGATGCCAGCCAGTTAAAGAATCTTCTCCATATACAAAAAAATGATTTTACGCTTATCACCCAAAACATTAGGAGCATTTATTGTAATTTCGATGACTTTCTTATCACATTATCTAACCTCAGTTTTGAACCCGACGTAATATTATTAACAGAGTGCTGGCTTAATTCTAATAAACAGTTACCAATTCTTCCTAATTACGAATCATATTTTACTACTTATCAATTAAATCAAAACGATGGTGTAGTCATTAAGAAATATTAGACACAAAATAAAGGAAATACAACTTGACCAGGCCTCCTGCCTACAACTAGATATATTTAACAGTACATTACTAGGTATATACAGGTCACCCTCTTATAACAATGCCGAAGGTTTTATTGAGTCACTATCTGGGCAACTTGATACGCTAATTTCGACTAATAGGAACATAATAATTTCTGGGGATATCAATATAAATATTAAACTTAAATCGAAAGAATTGAATTACGAATTAAAGAACAGAACTAGTTACCTAAACATGCTCTCGAATCGAGAGTCTCGATGTATGGGATTCTTGCTGGGCATACCTTATCAACTAGAGAAATAAATTGTCTTGATCATATCATGTTAAAATTAAATATAAAGAGACTAACAGCAAATATTGCAGTGTTACACACCTCCACCACGGATCACCGTACCATCCTTTTATCTTTATCTAAAATTTAAAAGTCATATTCTGTTACTAAAACTAGAAAAAAAAATTAACTTTGAACAAGCACTAGAAAATTTAAAATCAGAAAACCTTGCCGAGCTATTGTTTTGTGACGACCCAGTGGAGGTAATAAATCGACTTATTTATCTAATAACTCAAAAAATAAAGCAAAATACAGTAGTTTCAAAAATCCCATCCAAATTTCGAATTATCAAACCATGGATCACTCCGGGAATCCTTAGATGTATACGAAATCGAAATAAACTACAGAAAAGTGTTCTCAAAGATCCGTATAATGAAATGAATAAACTAATATATACTAGATACAGAAACTATTGCAATAAATTAATCAAAAAAATGAAAAGAAAATACGAAAGGGACATTTTAGCTAAGTCTATAAATAATAATAAATTATTATGGAGAAACATTAAACAAATAACATACACAAGTAGTTCTAATAATGTAAACACGGAGCTTACCAACCTAAAATCAACTCCAGAGGCCTCGGCTGAATTTGTAAACAGATACTTCGTAAATATTGGTAAAGATCTCGCGCATAAAATCCAGCCCATAGCAAATAATCTAAATTCTTATCCACAAACTCTAACTAATGTTCCAAACTCATTTGTCCTCCTCCCAGCAGATCCGAGCGAGGTTTCTAGCATTCTGATGAACCTAAAGTCTGATAGTGCACCGGGCTGGGATAGTATCCCTACTTCTTTCTTGAAACTAGCTAAACCGAGTTAGTGCCAATCATCACGCATTTCGTTAACCTCTGCTTCGAAAAAGGAGTTTTTCCTGATTCACTAAAACTAGCTACTGTTACCCCTGTCTATAAGAGTGGGGACAGAGACGTTGTCAGTAATTACAGACCTATATCTGTGTTACCAGCCATATCAAAAATTTTGGAAAAACTTTTAAATAAAAGATTACTTAACTTCTTGGACAAATATAAATTACTTTCAGATTCCCAATTCGGTTTCCGTCAAGGTCATTCTACTGAGGATGCTGTAAACGCGCTTAGCTCCCTGGTTGTCCAGCAGCTTGACAATCATAAAAAATGTATATCTGTATTTTTAGACTTAAAAAAGGCTTTTGACACCGTCTCTCTCCCCATTCTTATTCACAAACTGAAAGCAATTGGCATAAGAGGTACATCACTTCTTCTCCTTAGTGACTATCTGTCGAACAGAAAGCAAAAAGTAAAACTGGTAGATTGTACCAGTGAATACAAGGAAGTGTCATGCGGCGTACCACAGGGAAGTATTCTTGGCCCAACGCTATTCTTAATATATATTAATGGTTTATGTAGCATGCAATTAATGGATGCCAAGATCTTCTCGTATGCCGATGACACTGCTGTCGTGTTCACTGGGGACACATGGGACAGTGTTATGTATTCTGCAGAGCTAGGAATGCGGAAAATAAATAAATGGTTAACTGACAACATACTTACGCTAAACGCTGAGAAGACCAATTACATCTGCTTTAGCATCAATAAGAATTCTCAACCAAAGCAGGATTTCAACTTCAAAATCCACAATTGCACAACTATAACC
Organism: Athrips mouffetella; assembly: GCA_947532105.1. NCBI lineage: Eukaryota > Metazoa > Arthropoda > Insecta > Lepidoptera > Gelechiidae > Athrips > Athrips mouffetella. Next base: position 1,588,996 of record OX383976.1, on the reverse strand, counting down.
AGTATAGCTAACTGTTCTTGCCCCGTTATTCAGAAGGTTGCCCAAACCAAATATCTTGGAGTCCTCTTGGACCAGCGACTCTCTGGGCATCCACATCTCGAATATATTATATTAAGACTCAGAAAGCTCACATTTCAAAACTCTAAGACATGTGGTGCCAAGAGTAGTGGCTGATCCAAAGTGCAAAGCGAAAGATCTCCTTAAGCAGATATACATAGCACTAGTTCAGTCCATACTGATTTACTGTATCTCTATATGGGGTGGTGCAACTAAAATAAAATTTCTAGAGTTAGAACGGGCTCAACGAAGTTTACTAAAGGTCATGTATTTCAAAAAACGTAGATTTGCTACGGAAAGCTTATATCAACTGGCAAGCGTACTTACGATTAGGAAACTGTACATCGTCCATGCTGTGTTAAGGAAACACAAGGCCCTTCCCTTCGACAACAGTATCATGAGTAGAAGAAGATGTGATTTGGCGGCTATTGTGCCAGGATCAAACACCACTTTCGCAAGCAGGCAATTTAATTGTCGCTCTGCTAAATTATATAATCTAACAAACAAAGAGTTGCAAATTTATCCAAAATCGCTATCTGAGTGTAAAAAATTGTTAACTCGTTGGATAGAAACTAAGTCATATGACATGACGGAAGGGTTGTTGAATTGATGAGTAGCTAGTGGAAGTTGTATATACATCTGACCGATCCCAAGACCTTGTCGTAGGGCTATCTGCTCTTCAATTTAACAACCCCGCACGTAGGCACGTATGCTTGAACTTGTTCATGCCATACTTGAGTAATAACTTGCTTTAGTGCACACACCCCCACGCACACACACCTACACCCCCACCCACACACATACACATTCACCCACACATACACACACACACACACTCACCCACACTCGCACCACCTAATCAGTAATAATCTAACCTTACCTTTTTCTCTTTTGTCATAAATTATATTTTGACTTGTTTGAATTTAAGATACAAGCAAAGTAGGCTTGACATCGGGCCTGTTACCGTTATTTTTCATTAGTTGTAGAGGCTAAAGTCGGGCCATCTGTCAAGCTTGACTTGTTTAATTGTATACTGTAACTACGTAGTCGGTTATGGAAGAGCGGAGCCTCCTGACACATGCATAAAAAGCTTAAAAGGAGGCTTCGGCAACTAGATGGTAAGCACACTTCTGGTTAATGAAATAAATATTTTGTATTTGTTATTTAATTTTTTATCTCAAAAACGCAGCGACGCACAGACAAACTTGTAAGGACCAAATCGATTCGTATTGAGCTGACCTATCATCCCTATTAATATGAATCATGAGCAAATCATATACCCAAATTGCAGCCAGCACCCTAACTAGATGGTTAGGTCACTGTTTTAGCGCATGCATGTTGATTGCGTGGACAGATTTAAAATGCAAACGATATTTGTAGCTTGCATAGTGCATACATTCGACAAATATCGCCGCAGTGGATAGTGACTCCAACGCATCTGAGACGGTACTAGACTCGCCCTGTTTGAATTGTATTCAACATGTTATCACGTTCAATAATTATTTTGTAAGGAATATAATATATTCCTTAGTAAATTATATTAAATTGATATTTTTTTAATTTTTAATGTTACAAGTGGGCAAACGAGCAGGTGGGCCACCTGGTGGTAAGTGGTCACCACCGCCCATGACACCCACTGTCTTATTAGTGAAATAATTTAACACTAATAAGACAGCAAAGTGCGTTACCCACCCTGAGAGCTAAGGTGGTATGTCTCATGTGCCGGTATTTTCGCTGGCTCCCTTACCCTCCCTTCAAACCGAAACGCAAGTGCAAACACTGCTACTTTACGGCAGAAAAAGGCAAGGAGGTGGTACTTCCCCAGACGGACTTTGCACAAAAGCCCTACCAATGAAACTGAATCTTTATTGCAAAGAAAATATTCCTGCTCCATTGTTTATGCAATTTTCATGACTAATGAAAAGTAATTACATTGTAAAGGTATGTAAAGAGACTGATGTCATTCCTTGCTAATATCACACATTCACAGAATCTAAATAAGATAATTTGTTTCAATATTTACTAAACGCCAGTAAATTTTTTTTGTTGGTAATGAATTGATGGGTTTGCAACCCTGAAAATTCTTAATGGTTAGACCTCAGAGTAAAAAACTATAGAGTCCGCCATATGCATATTCTGTATGAGCTAGTGAAGCGTGAAGCGTCTCACTGTCGCCCATGCTAGTCGGTCAAATAACTCAGTTAAGTTTTACAAAAATCAAGATATCTTTAAAAATCTAATGTTTTAGTATAAACTTTGATTACGGAAGTGAAAATATATTGTTTTTTACTTGTGAATTGATCATTAATACTAAGAGCGGAAGCGTAAATAATCCGTAATAGCCATTTTATGCGTGATTTTTAACACCGTTTTTTTCCTGAATGGTAAGTGTTTTCACCAGAAAAACTGTGGTAGTAGCATTTATTAGTCCTATGTCACATATTTCTCAGAGAGAAAGATAACAATTTTACGTTTTTAGGATTTGAAAAAAATTCCATACATTTTAGTATGGAGGTCCCTCGCAAGAAAGTGCTACGCTTATGGCTCCCTCCTTAGCAGCAAGAGCTGCTACTAAAACCTCCTTGGGTTAGACAATCCGTAATCGTATAGATTACGAATCATTTAATCCCGAATCATTTAATCCCTCATCTTCATCATAACATCCTATGAAACGTCTCTTGGGACAGGAATCTCCCTCCAGATCGTCTCGTTCCATCGTCGACCTCATCTCTGTCCTCAAGGCTAGATCGAGGTCAAGAGTAAGCCCATACATAGTAAAAAAAAAAAGATTCCAGCAAAAACGCGTAGAGAAATTTGGAGAGGATGAATCTACCATAGTCACCACGCTTGTAGCGTTGCGGTTGCCCCCATGGACCGCGGTTTTTGGTGACCGCAGTTTTAAGACGATACGATACACAGAAGGTTGCTGCCTCTTACGCCACCCGCGGGTAGAGATGGGTTGGTTCTTTGTCGGCACCACACGTCATTCTCTATCAAAATAAAACACAATAGGGAACATGCATAAATTTTATTAGTCGCTTTTATTAATAAAATATGAAAACACCGTAGTAGAGATGCCAAAAAGTGAAATTAAAATTTAAATCGGCCAAGAAATACGGCCGATATAAGCATTTAAAACTACTAATTAGACAGAGAGATCCGACATGAATAGTGACGTCAAAATGCACTACGGCCATATAAACTCCATATTAAATTTCGTTTTGCTAGAAAGAGACAGAAACAAATCTTCGATGGCTTATATCTTTTTTAATATTATAGTTATTCGAAAAATAGTTTTACAAGTCTGTTTATTACATGAATAAGAATAAATTTATTTAATAAAAAAAATCGTGCATGTTCCCTATTACTAATGGCAACAAATTAAATGATTCCCAAAATAATTTTTATACCCCAATACACTTCAGACAAAATGGATGAATGTACACCAAATTGACTGAACGTACACCAAATTTGGGTAACCGGTTTGGTTAGGTTCGTTAGGTTATCTTGCGACCACAACGCTCGAGCCGAACGAGCGGAGCGAGCGTGCCGCGGCAGCGGCCGGCGAAGTGCCTGAAGCAAATTTGGTGTACATTCATCCATTTTGGTAGACAAAATTTGGTGAATATTATTTGGTAAAAATTTACTCAAATTTGGTCGCACGTTAATACACAGCCATTACTAATTCAAAGTTTACCTCTGACTAAGTGTTAAAGAAACCAATCCCCTTCATCTACAATACCTAACAAATACTGTGACACAGTTTATACAAGTAAAATCGTGTACAAGTTTGACTGGACATCACAATAGGCTCCTCTGCAGATGTCACTGAAATCAATGCTGTCTACACGCGACCCATTCTTCCCTATACATCGCTGCTCACCAATTCAATTTATTATGATACGCAAACTGGGCGCCCAATGAATGGGCAATGGAGGAACGCTGTGGGGAAGCTATCACGTCACGAGTGCGAAAGAGACGGAGCTATACGGGTGAGGGAGATGCGCAACCGCTCGATACGCCCCAAGTTAGGGGCGCCTCCCGCCCCGCTTTGAGAGGCTTATGTAATTCAGTGCTGAGCGGAAAATACAAGGAATGTATCCCATCCCGCAATTCGTCTAATTGCCTCTTGAATATTATTTGGCGAATAAAGTCGTATCAACGAGGTCGAATGTTGAAGTATAAGCCTGAGCTGTATAGATAAAGGATTTTATTTCTCTGCTGTGTCGCTATGCGGCAAAATATATATTTAAGTACGTGTAATTAAGATTAAGAAAATTAAATATTTCCATTAAAGTAGAACAGAAAACGTGGTTACTTGCAAGACTTAGACTTCTTATTTTATGTCTACGAGTTTTATTACGCGACAAAATATTCAAATGGCAGGTATCAGCAAATAGACCCAATTTTTTCGAGAAGTCTTACGAGTTTTTCAGAATAATCGTCAACTTTTTAGTTTCTCTAAAAATAGAAGCTTTAAAATATGATGGGTTCGCACTCTGAGCGCGTTGGCGTAATATTATATATTCTTTGCTTTAAGCAAAAGTAATTTCGTAATGGAGTTGCATCAAAGAAGCGCTCGATAATGTACACCCAACAGTACGTCAGTAGAAATATTTTGGACTTTACTGCGTGGTAATAGAGTTTGAAAAGTTTCCACCGACGTGCGGTTGACCGTATTTACATTGCCAAGTCAGTGGCGATTTCTTTAACACAAAAGTTGGGCGACGAAAGCTTGGCCCGTTGGCGTAGTTGGTGTCGAGTTTTTATTCTGTGTCTGGATGAAGACTGTAACAAATAGACTTTAAGGGCACTGCATGTTATCCTACGTCATCTAGTACACGAAATAAGCAACTTTGTAGCGATAGTAGTGGCCTACTAGGTCCACAAAACGTTGGTCTGCCAATCCGAAACCTGGCAGGTTTTGTACAGTCGGAGCGCAAAGTGGTTAAGTGACAGATTACAGGAATGAAATCTATTCGTAGAAATAGAAGGTACCTATGCAAGTAAAAAACAACAGGTCTGCCTTGCATCCTATTGGCAGTTTCGCTAGTCGGACCACAAATGTGGTCAGATGTGATTGGATCACAAATTTGGTCGGACTGGCGAAACTGCCAAGAGGATGCAAGGCAGACCTGTTGTTTTTTACTTATATAGGTACCTTCTATTTCTACGAATAGATTTCATTCCTGTAATCTGTCACTTAACCACTTTGCGCTCCGACTGTGCAAAACCTGCCAGGTTTCGGATTGGCAGACCAACGTTTTGTGGACCTAGTAGGCAACTACTATCGCTACAAAGTTGCAAATTTCGTGTACTAGATGACGTAGGATAACATGCAGTGCCCTTATATTCTAAAAGTACTTGGCCAGAAACATAATTGGTGTCGCTAGTAAAATACCTATACTCAATTTATTTCGATTATTCCAACGCTTATTAAAACATTTAGCAGCCATGACATTAAAACCATAGTATGTTTGAGGGTAAGAATAACATTTTTTATTGTCAATGGGCTTACTCTTGACCTCGATCTAGTCTTGAGGACAGAGATGAGGTCGACAAAGGAATTTTCAGCTGAGATGGTTTGGTCATGTAGAGAGGATGAATGAACGAAGATTGACGAAAGATATCTACCAGGCGAGAGTGAATGGAAACGTTGGAAGGGGAAGGCCTAGGCGAACGTACCAGGACCAAATTCAGGACGTTCTGAATAAAGGCCAGGTTAAAAGTACCCTAAACCGACGAGCATGTATGAAAGGATTGATGAAAGTACAGGAAGCAAGGGAAGTATGTCAAGATCGTAGCAGGTGGAGGACTGTGGTCTCTGCCTACCCCAACGGGAAAGAGGCGTGATGTTATGTTATATCGACCCTAAAGAAGTTGAAATAAAGTTCATAATTGACATTAACATAGTACACGCCTCGTGATTGCACGGTACGGCAACGTCGCATTGCTTCGCTGTTTTTTTACATCGGATCAAATTTACATCGGTTGTAGTAAGCTGAAAATACTTTTGATCTTCTGATCTAAATCTAAATATTTAAAACAGCATGACCTGACCGACTGACTGACTGATTCATCAACGCCGAGCCGTAACCGATAAAGCTACAGATGTGAAATTTTGTAAGTAGTTTTTTTGTACGTCAAGACTACACATTAAGAAAGGATTTTCCGAAATTCATCCCCTGAGGGGTTGAAAAATGGGTTGGAAGTTTGTATGAATATTCTACAGGTTTGACATGAGACTCAAAATAATTGTGGATTTGATCTAATGAAAGGGAAAAACCGGCCAAGTGCGAGTCGGACTCGCGCACCGAGGGTTCCGTACCACCACACGATATAAACTGTATTAGTTGAAATGTCAGTAACTTACTGTGATCGATTTTTGAAGTGAAAACTTCTTCAGCGGCGCTTGGCACTTTTTCAGATGGGGAAAAAATTATTAACTCGCATCAGAAGTCGCGTCAGATCTCGGATGAAGTAAAGAAATGGATTTGAAAATAAGCATACCATGTTAGAGCAGGCTCAATATATACAAAAGTTCTAAAGTGTGATAAAGATCAAAACATCTTTTTTTTCTTTGTCGCGTCAGATCTCGGATGAAGTATAGAAATTGATTTGCAAATAATCATACCAAGTTAGAGCAGGCTCAATATATACAAAACTTCTAAAGTAAAACATCTTTTTTTGTCTTTGTCATAGCAGGCCTGTCTGTGAAATAGGCAGCTTTTTCCAAGATCAAAGGAGTGCGACTCCTGTAAACTTGTTTACTATTATATATTCTGTGGTCATAGTCTCGGCTTTTTTTGTTGTGCACAACGTGATATGTGCACGACAGACTTGACGTACTGGTTTTGATCGTTATTTAATAGCGAATCCTAAATGTATGAGATCTACATTTCGGATGACAGCTGTCAAACTAAAAATCGCTATAACTCGAAAACTACTGACCCTAGACTACTCGTGTGCTGAGACAAATGATAGGTCTCGATGAGATCTTCATTTCGGATGACAGCTGTCAAACTAAAAATCGCTATAACTCGAAAACTACTGACCTTAGACTACTCGTGTGCTGAGACAAATGATAGGTCTCGATGAGATCTTCATTTCGGATGACAGCTGTCAAACTAAAAATCGCTATAACTCGAAAACTACTGACCCTAGACTATTCGTGTGCTGAGACAAATGATAGGTCTCGATGAGATCTTACTTTCGGATGACAATTGTCAAACTAAAAATCGCTATACCTCGAAAACTACTGACCCTAGACTACTCGTGTGCTGAGACAAATGATAGGTCTCGATGAGATCTTCATTTCGGATGACAGCTGTCAAACTAAAAATCGCTATAACTCGAAAACTACTGACCCTAGACTATTCGTGTGCTGAGACAAATGATAGGTCTCGATGAGATCTTAATTTCGGATGACAATTGTCAAACTAAAAATCGCTATACCTCGAAAACTACTGACCCTAGACTACTCGTGTGCTGAGACAAATGATAGGTCTCGATGAGATCTTCATTTCGGATGACAGCTGTCAAACTAAAAATCGCTATAACTCGAAAACTACTGACCCTAGACTATTCGTGTGCTGAGACAAATGATAGGTTTCGATGAGATCTTAATTTCGGATGACAATTGTCAAACTAAAAATCGCTATACCTCGAAAACTACTGACCCTAGACTACTCGTGTGCTGAGACAAATGATAGGTCTCAATGAGATCTACATTTCGGATGACAGCTGTCAAACTAAAAATCGCTATAACTCGAAAACTACTGACCCTAGACTACTCGTGTGCTGAGACAAATGATAGGTCTCGATGAGATCTACATTTCGGATGACAGCTGTCAAACTAAAAATCGCTATATTTCGAAAACTACTGGCCCTAGACTACTCGTGTACTGAGACAAATGATAGGTCTCGATGAGATCTACATTTCGGATGACAGTTGTCAAACTAAAAACCCCATAACTTGGAAACTACTGACTCTAGAGTAGTCGTGTGCTGAGTCAAATGATAGATCTCGATGAGATCTACATTTCGGGTGACAGCTGTCAAAGTAAAAATCGCTATAACCTGAAAACTACTGACCCTAGACTACTCATGTGCTGAGACAAATTATACGCCTCGATGAAGAAGTACGCGTGCAATGGCGCGATTGACCCTTACAAAAAGCATAATATTCAAAAATTCAAGTTTTTACTTCTGCCGGCACTCTCGGAGTGCAACCCGTCCTTTTTTGAGTCCGACTCGCACTTGATCAGTTTTTATATTTTATAGCTTATTCAGCATACAGCCCACTGACAGACAGTCAGACAGACATCGGAGGCATATTAGTATGATCCCGTTTTTCACCCTATGGGTACGGAACCATAAAGTCTGAAATAATATAAGTTTACAACCTTTCTCACAACCAATTAACGCTAGCTTCCATTTCAAGTACATTCTTATTAAAGAGGGGTCAAGATTGGAGGGTCAAGAGCAAAAGCTTAGCACGCTAGTCCGACTCGCACTTGCCCGATTTTTTGTAGCTAGAGTGGGCTGCAAGTGTCTGGCTGCCTGCTTGTACAAACAACAACACTTCAAACTTCAAACTTCAACACTTCTTCCATGTAAGAGAGAAAATAACATTGTGGAAAGATAGATATTATCTTTCCACAATGATATTTTCTCTATGGACTGTTTGAAATGTTGTTGTTTGTACAAGCAGGCAGCCAGACACTTGCAGCCCACTCTAGCTACTTGGACTGTTGAAATAAGAACACTAAAAAGTCTAATATTATGTCAGGCTTGACATACTCTTGACATTACGTACACGAAAAAAGTCTCGGGGCGCACGGCACGCCATACCGGTTCCAAAGAATATATAATATTACGCCGGTTCTTGCTCGCTTGACGCGATCTATTGAATTAAAAATCAACTTTTTAAACTTTTGATATATATGCTTAATTTTATAAATAAAGGAAAGAATACACGATGAAAACTGTAATTAAACAAAAGTTTTTCAGTTGGTATTTTTGCTTCAACATAAAATACGAAAATATTTAACTTAAGATTAATATGCTTAATTTTAGGTAATTTGCTCAAAAACTGTCCTGGAAAGTCTATCAAATTTAAAATAATTTGGTTGCCATTTTTGCCTAGACTTTTATGTAACTTGCATACAAATTTGCTAATAAAAAAATATGCGCAAATATTTTTTGCTTAGTTTTGATTGAAGTAGGTACCTTGGAACCCACATCAAAAGTTTACCCTATCAGATATTAGTTACGATTTTTGGCTTGACTTAACATGCATAAACTAACAAAAAAAATGATTTTCTGGAGAATCTAAAAGCCAGCCAATTCATTAAAATTTATTTTTCACATAGGTGTTCCACCACCTATTACAATACATAGCAACTTTATAGTAAATTGACGGTTTCGATTAATGTCCAGCCAATTAAAAATTACAGCTTCAGGACTCGGCCTATTATATGAACTCGGGAACACAGACTCAGGCAGAGAATTCCACTCTTTGTTGTACAAACTTGTCTTTTCTGACAGCTTTTGACACAACTGCAAAATGTGTTGGTAAGTATTGGAATAAAAAAATAATAATCATAGAGTGCCATCCGGCTACTATCATATCACAGATAAATAAGTAAGCGGATATTTTTTACCGAAAGTCATGAGATCCTAAACTAGGCAAAGCCTGTACAATGAACATCAAAGACATATACATAGCACCCAGACACAATGTAAGTACTATCAACAAACTTGGCGCCTGACCACTTTCCTTGTTCCTTGCATGTAGCGACCTTAACCCGCCCCGCCGCGCCGCCCCTACCAATAAGATACGACAACGGTTTTGGTTTTATCAGTCTTTATGACTTTTTTAGGTCCTTATGGGTCCATCTGTCACATGTTGGTCAGTTCAAACTTGTACAGTCAACGACAGGTCAAGCTTGGCACTCGCAGTGCGACTCTAGCCCTTACAATATTGAAATAAGAACGGTACAAAGTACAATGTATCAAGCTTGATGTGCTCTTGACTACTTAGCGGTCAGACACTAGCAAGGCTGAGCCAGCGCAGCTGTTCCAGCGAGCCACTACGGCACACGAAACTTAACTTAAAGGTGGTCAGACGCCAACTTTGTTGATAGTACATCTCATAAATGTTTGCCCTGTGCTGAGAATTTTGATAGAAGATTGAACCCGCGATTGAACCCGCGACTGACCCGGCAGGTTTAGACAATCTGAGAGACGAGGGCTGGCGGCTATTTGCCCCTCGCAGCGCTACTCTACGCAAACATTGAGGGATAGTGATATGGGGTAGGTAGGTCGCAGGGGATATGATGAAAACAGAGATTTGGTGAAATCTCTAAGCGTTTTGATCAAGAAGACAAAATGACCAATTATACAGTGTAAAAAAAGTACGACCATCCTTCTAAGGGGTGATTCTGCATCGCTAATAGATTGTGATTTTTTTTTACTTTTCGGTGATCATGAAATTTGATTTTCCTTCAAATTACATAACATTAATTTTTGAAATGAATAGGTACTTGCTAGTGACGGGCTATTATAACAAAAAACTTGTTTGTCTGCATCACCAGCTGATCATCGAGATCATTGAACCCTCCAGGCGCTTCGCTTTTTCTTGAGCGAAAACTACTTTTTTTTACGAAAAAGTACTTTTTATACACTCTATTAGTGATTTCCTTTCATACAATGCTTACGAGTATGAAACTAGTTCTTGGACCTTTACATATGTCAGTTTAAATTTTTTTTCTCTGTTTATTAATTATTTAAATAGTACCTATTTCTAATCAGTGTTTCTAAAAGAATTGTGATACTTAAATGCTAAAATCCTTTTAATGCATGTTTGTGTACCTACTTTAAACGTTCGGGTCGCATTAGTCAAAGTTACTGAAATTTTATTGTAAAACTGAACTCACTGACTGCCAATAAGCCCATCAGGCTTGTGTAGTCTTTAGTTGTAAGATAAGTTATAAACTCTGCGACTATAAACAGTTTCAAATAAAAAAATTAGAATCACCCCTTAGAAGGAACATCCTACTTTTTTACAAATCAAAACAAAAAAAACGAATCTAATACGACATAAAAAAAAAAAAAATACAATAAAAAACCTCTGTGTGAATGAGACTAAACGGAAAGGTTGTGACACCACAGAACACGGCCCTTACACAGCGTACTGGTCTGGTGTTCCCAGTACCAGCAGAGGCTGTCAGGGAGTCGGTGTCATACTTTCCGGAAGAATGGTAGAGTGCGTGAAAGAAGTCGAGTGTGTGAGCCCAAGACTCATCTGGGTCAGACTGAAAGTCGGACTGACCCGAATTTTTGTTCTAGGTGCATATGCACCAACGAATATTGGTTCGCGAAAGTCCCTGAAAGCCCAGAAAGAAACAGATGAGTTTTGGGAAAATATGAGAGATACGTTAGAGAAATGTGATCAGAATGAACGAGTTATCATGCTAGGTGATTTTAATGGATGGGTAGGAAGGAAGCGTGACGGTTATGAAAGAGTTGTTGGTAAGTTTGGTGATGAACGTGTGAATGATAATGGAATAAGTTTGCTTGAGATATGTTTGGAATGGAGTCTTTTTGTGGCAAACACTATGTTTGACCACAAAAGGATCCATATGTATACAAGAGAGGAGGGTGATGCGAGAAGTATGATCGATTTTGTAGTTGTGGATGAAAGATTGAGAAAAAGAGTTCTGGACGCTCGCGCATATCGTGGAGCCGCCATCGACACAGACCACCACCTGGTTGTGACCCGAATTGGTGGTCTATTTAACCGGTGGCGGCATAGACCACAAGAGCAGACGAGCGTTCTAGAACGTATCAAAGTAGAGAGATTGCAAGAGGAGGATGTCAGAAAAGAATACTTGAAAGAATTGAGTGAAAGATTTGAGAACCTGGATGAAGTAAATGATATTGAATGTTTGTGGAATGAATTTAAAGATGGAGTAGTAAGTATAGCTGTCAATGTTTGTGGGGTGTCAAAAAGGAGAAAGGGTGGAAAGAAGAAGAATATGTGGATGGATAAAAGTGTACAGGCAGCTGTTTGTGAGAAGAAGAAAGCATGGTCAGATTGGTTAGCAGTAAAAGCTAACCAAAGAATGCAGAGGGCAACAAGTGATGACGTAAGTGTAGCAAGAAAGGTATATAAAAGAGCGAAAGGTATTGTTAAGGAAGTTGTTGAGAGAAAGAAAGAGGAGTGTAAGGATGAGTTTGACAGAAGGCTTACTGAAGATTTCCAGTCCAACCAAAAGTTTTTCTGGAAATCCATACGGACAGCCCGAGGAAAGTTTGGAACATCGGAGCTGAGTAAAATCAGAAGCCAGGATGGAAGTATTATAAAAGGTGAAGAATGTGTTCTGAGGAGGTGGAAGGAATATTTTGAAAGTCTGTTTGAGAGAGAAAAAGCAGAGGCCAGCGAACCTAGGTCTTCTGTGGAAATGAATGAGAATGAAGAGGAGAATTGTGTAAGTGAGATAAGTATGGATGAGATTATGAAAGCGATGAAAAGTATGAAATCAGGTAAAGCAGCTGGGTATGATAGAGTGTCGGTCGAGATGTTGAAGGCTGGGCGAGGCATTGTGGCTAGTCAGTTGTACCGCCTTTTCAACTTGTGTTGGACGAACGGCCAAGTACCAGGTGACTGGTGCAAGGCTGTGATTGTGCCGCTGTACAAGGGAAAAGGGTCACAACAGGACTGCAAAAATTATCGCGGGATAAGCCTTCTCAGTGTCGTCGGCAAACTGTATGCAAAGGTTTTGATTGAAAGAGTGATGAAAGATACTGACGATAAAATATGGGATGTACAAGCGGGATTTAGAAAGGGAATGGGATGTACAGATCAGGTCTTTTCCTTGCGGTGCATAGCTGAAAAGTTTTTGGCTAAAAACCAAAAAGTCTACTGCGCGTTCGTGGATTTGGAAAAGGCCTATGACCGAGTGGTGAGGAATGAATTGTGGTCAGCATTGTCTATGTATGGGGTAAACGGTCATCTGATTCAAGCACTGAAATCTCTCTATGAGGATTCCAGTGCTTGTGTCAGAATAAACGGGGCGTACACTGAATAGTTTAGCATCGAAAAAGGTGTTAGGCAGGGATGTGTAGCGTCACCTTGGCTGTTTAACCTGTTCATGGATAATTGTTTGATTGATCTGAAAGAGAGTATGTGTGGACTGAGAATAAATGAGTTACTCATCAAATGTCTTCTCTACGCTGATGACCAAGTTGTACTTGCGTCATCTGCTGACGAGTTGCAGGAGATGGTAACAATGATGAATGTGGCTTTGGACAGGAAAGGAATGAAAGTAAATGTAAGCAAGACTAAAGTAATGGTACTTGAAAGAGAAGAATGTATGACAGAGTGTACTATATTAATAGATGGTGAACAAGTCGAACAAGTGAAGGAGTTTGTGTATCTGGGCTCAAAGTTTACGAGAGATGGAAAGTGTGAAAGTGATATTGAAAGAAGAGTGAATGCTGGAAACATGGTGAATGGTGCCCTGCACGCCTTTATGAGGAGTCAGAAGGTGTCTCACAAGGCTCGTTTGGCTGTTCATGGGGGAGTGTTGGTACCAACACTGATGTATGGCAGTGAAAGCTGGGTATGGCAGAAGAAGCATGAAAGTAGAATTAATGCAGTGGAAATGAGAGCGCTAAGGAGTATGATTGGTGTTAAATTAAGTGACAGGATTAGAAATAGTGTGATAAGAGAACGGTGTGGCGTAAAAGAAGACGTAGTGACCAAAATCGAGAAAGGGATGCTGAGATGGTTTGGTCATGTAGAGAGGATGAATGAACGAAGATTGACGAAAGAGATCTACCAGGCGAGAGTGAATGGAAACGTTGGAAGGGGAAGGCCTAGGCGAACGTACCAGGACCAAATTCAGGACGTTCTGAATAAAGGCCAGGTTAAAAGTACCCTAAACCGACGAGCATGTATGAAAGGATTGATGAAAGTACAGGAAGCAAGGGAAGTATGTCAAGATCGTAGCAGGTGGAGGACTGTGGTCTCTGCCTACCCCAACGGGAAAGAGGCGTGATGTTATGTATGTATGTATGTAAAAACCTAACCTAACTTAATCAAACCTTACTTACCCAACTTAAAAAAGTTCAGGTTTTTGATCTGGACTCTAGAGACCTCAGGGATATGATAAAAACACGGTTTTGATCAAAAACCCATGATCTAGAGACCTCAGGGATATGATAAAAACACGGTTTTAATCAAAAGCCTGTTTTTGTGAATCGCTTAGGAATTTTACCAAATCTTTGTTTTTATCATATCCCTGCTACAAGTAGGTATACTGGTTGATTCACTACGGAACGGTGTTTGATTTTTAACATAATTGATTGATTGATTAAGTATTGTCAGCAATACAAGTCCATTACTAAAACTTTTATTGTTAAAATGTACCCGTTATATTAACTGACACTTATTTTTTAAAATATAGTTATAGCTCAATATTTTTATCCAAATGTTCTTTGACAACCCAGGACAAATTACGGCCGACAATTTTTTTTTATGTAAGTGTTCCTTAGGTCCGTCCAAACATATCTAGAATGTTCCCTGCCATTCCCATTTTCGCTCCCCCCTCCCCCCCCTCAAAAAGGTCCCTAATTTTAGATTTTTCTGTTTATCTCTAAAACAGTTGAAGTTAGGGGAAAGTCGTCAATCTTAGACTTGATGGTTATAAAATTGCCAATCTATAGACACCTATTTTATTTCGATGTGACCTACAGTACCTGAAATATAGCTACAAACAGTTCACCAAAAATTAAAAATTATCTTCAAATCATTTTTTGTACTAACTTTTAACAAAAACTACTGGAGTTGTGGCAAAATTATCTAAGAGCATGTGAATTTTGATACATTTAGGAATAAAACGAGACATAATTCATCATTATTGCAGCACTGGTTCTCGATTTACAGCGAGTTACATCAAACACCCTGAGATAATTTTATAGGACAAAAGAAGTAGGAACAGTGAAACTGACGTTGTCTTTCAGGATTAAATAATGGCACTTAAAATTTAAATACATCAAATAAAAATAAACAATTTCCCTTGAAAATCTAAAAGATTTAAGCTTTAAGTAACTGGATGGCGTCACTTGTATAATAAAATAAGAAATAAAATATAATAACAAATGGGTTGCTTCTATTTTGAAACATGAGATGTCAGACGATAGCTCTTGTCATGTTCTATTAAAATATATATATATAAAACATTTTTTCGAATGTTATTTGTTCGTTAAAATATTAAAAATCGAAGCAGTCCATTTGTAATTACAATTTATTTCTTATACAAGTGACGCCATCTTGTGACTTAAAGCATAAATCTTGTAGTTTTTTGGGCGAAATAGTTTATTTTTATTCCATTCAATTAAATTGGAAGTGCCATAATTTAATCCTAGAAGACAACGTGAGTTTTACTGTTCCTACTTCTTTCGTCCTATAAAATTATCTTAGGGTGTTTGATGTAACTCGCTGTAAATCGAGAACCAGTGCTGCAATAATGATGAATTATGTCTCGTTTTATTTCTAAATGTATCAAGATTCACATGTTCTTACATAATTTTGCCGTAACTCCAGTAGTTTTTGTTAAAAGTTAGTACAAAAAATGATTTAGATATTTTTAAATTTTTGGTGAACTGTCTGTAATACAAGGTGCAGGTAATACAAGTAAGGCCTGCACCAAACAACTTGCAAAATTAAAAGAATTTTTATGAGAGTCTTCTCAATTCATTTTACTCCTGAGTCATAAGCTGCAAATGTGATTTATGGTGAAAAATAGTTCAAGCGGAAACCTCGAGCGAAACTTTTTAATATTTTAACGAACAAATAACATTCGAAAAAATGTTTTATATATATATTTTAATAGAACATGACAAGAACTATCGTCTGACATCTCATGTTTCAAAATAGAAGCAACCCATTTGTTATTATATTTTATTTCTTATTTTATTATACAAGTGACGCCATCTAGTTACTTAAAGCTTAAATCTTTTAGATTTTCAAGGGAAATTGTTTATTTTTATTTGATGTATTTAAATTTTAAGTGCCATTATTTAATCCTGAAAGACAACGTCAGTTTCACTGTTCCTACTTCTTTTGTCCTATAAAATTATCTCAGTGTGTTTGATGTAACTCGCTGTAAATCAAGAACCATTGCTGCAATAATGATGAATTATGTCTCGTTTCATTCCTAAATGTATCAAGATTCACATGCCCTTAGATAATTTTGCCACAACTCCAGTAGTTTTTGTTAAAAGTTAGTACAAAAAATGATTTGAAGATAATTTTTAATTTTTGGTGAACTGTTTGTAGCTATATTTCAGGTACTGTAGGTCACATCGAAACAAAATAGGTGTCTATAGATTGGTAATTTTATAACCATCAAGCCTTAGATTGACGACTTTCCCCTAACTTCAACTGTTTTAGAGATAAATAGAAAAATCTAAAATTAGGGACCTTTTTGAGGGGGTGGGGAGGGGGGAGCGAAAATGGGATCGGCAGGGAACTTTCTAGATATGTTTGGATGGACCTAAGGAACACTTCCATAAAAAAAAATTGTCGGCCGTAATTTGTCCTGGGTACCATTTCTAAAAATATTGAACTATTAAGAGGCTACCTCCCGTCCACTAGCGCCCCCATCAGTTAAAAAAATATTGCTTACTAAATACAAAACTTATCGAAAATCCGGTAAGACAGATTGAAGTAAAGGTATCCTTATTTATTTAAAACCTATCAATTCTGAAAAAATAATACACTGTAGTTACAGTTACAAAAAGTGCGAAAAACGGCCACTTCTAGCAGTTTTTATATCTGTAACTACAGTGAACTTTATTTTATTGAGTAAATAGTTTCTAAATAAACAAATGTACCTTTACTTCAATCTGTCTTTCCGGATTTTTGATAAGTTTAGTATTTAGCGGCTAATATTTTTTTAACTGATGGGGGCGCTAGTGGACCGGAGGTAGCCCCTAATGTTTCGTTGTTAACTAAACGGCATAATTTTCGTATGCATGATATTGATTCCTAAAATACGGCTGGATCAATTCTTTCTTTTGTAGGGTTTCGAACCAGAATGGTAAAAAACGGGACCCTTATGGTGCGACTTCGTCCGTCTGTCACACCTGCATATCTCAGCGACCACTTACTCGTATGCCCCACAATGTTATTCAGTTTTATAGGCAGATTCACACCCTTAAGTAATATCACACCTTTCCGTAACACGTTGTATAAGTGTACCTATAATCTATAATAACAACAGCGATATTATTCAAACAAGACGCGTGAAGGATCGCAAGCGAGATGAGCTTCGGTAGTATACTATCAAAATATCACGCCACGCGTCTTGCCTAGAAAAACAGGCTCAAGACAGCCTATTATTCTTGACAGGTCCTTTATTGAATAAGCTTTCTATTACCATCCTTCTACCATCGGGAATCCAGACGCACCGCAGGGTACCGTGGTTACACTTGGTTGATATTCCGTACATTCACACAAAGCGCTTCGCAACATCTTTTATAATGCGCACCGCTAAGGAGTGGAACTATCTGCCTGCGTGTGTGCCAGTGGATAGGTTTCTTCTGGGCAAGCTCGTTCCGTCGTCGAGCTCATCTCTTGTCCTCAAAACTAGGTCGAGGTCAAGATTTAGGCCATTGCGAGTAAAATAAAGATCTACAAGAAACTAATCTGAAATCTAGTAAATTGATGAAAATATTACAGAAAATTTTGAGTGGTACAGCATTCTATGTATATTTATTTCAAATGAACGTTTGGTGTCGGATGCCATTAATAAAAAAAAATACTTCCATCACCGGTTTTCTCGTTCCGCACCTTGTTTTAATTCAATAAGGGCCGTTTTGATCCCCGAGATTGTTGAGAGTAGCCAGGTTTCCGTACTAGCAATTATGTAATGGCCACGGACGTGCTACTGAAATTTTGATTACCGGGTCCCATCTCTTCTCTAAGGTCAAAGGTACAGAATATGAATGAGGAAACGTCGATTTTACAAAGAGTTTATTTTTTTGTTTCCACAACCATGGACAGATAATAAACGGACGGATAATAATAAAAATCATGTCCACTCTCTTTTTCGTCAATCTTCGTTCATTCATCCTATCCACATGATCACCTGGACATATTGTCTTTATTGCAGGCAACGTGGGTCCGAAGTCTATTTAGAGAGTTCCAGGTCAGCCATAGTAAATCATGTCCAGGCGAAATTTTGGTTTTGTAGAGGGTGTCGTGTATCTTCCATCTTGGCCTTTGCGCAAGTTGACTTGACTAAACTATTGTAAAACAATAAGACCACCGTTTTAGATATCCGCGACGCCTTTCGAAGCAATGGAACCCTCTTTGTGGAAGGTGAAAGAAAAAGTAAGCACAATTTTAGCCCTCTACTTAGACCATAAAGCTGAAAAACTTTCCCTAAAGAACATAGGTCGAAAAAAGAATTAAAAATACTGCTTGCTCTTTTTGTATGGGTTCTAAAATTGTTTTTGAAAGTTGTTCAGTGACGGGCCAAAATAGTGCTCACATTTTTTTTACCTGATATTTGGTAAACTACTACCGTTCATCCAGGACTAATCTAATCTTCAACCTCAACTTTGAAACTCATAAGCGCTTTAAATAGCCAGAATTGTGTTTTAGTGTGCCGAAAACTGAATGCCACGGCGGTGTTGCTTTAAAGGCCAAGCTAGTTACTACGGCACTTTTAGCATTGAAAAGTTTTATACCTAGTTGTGCTAGGAGTCTAATAATTAGAAAATTTGGTGTCAAGGGCAAAGAAATTCGAAGAAATTCGATTAACAAAAGCTGGTTAAAGCCACGTAGCTGAATTCAAAGACTAATTCGGCATTCATTGCTGGGAGGCTTGGTTATGTTAATTGCAATATCCTTACTTTATCGCGCAATGTATGCCGAATTAGTCTTTGAATTCAGCTGGGTGTGATAGTGGCTTTACATTTCAGCACTTGTTGTGTCTGTTAAAAGGCAATACCTATCAATCAACATAACATGACACTGCACGCACTAACACAAGCGCATTGTGTATACAATACAAATATACTTTATTGCACACCACAGGACAGAAATTTACAAATCAAGAAGCATTAAAACAAAAGAATGTACAAAAGGCGGCCTTATTGCTAAGGTAGCAATCTCTACCAGGCAACCTTTCAGGTGTTGAAATCTGTACGGTGAAGAGTGTGACGCGGGTTGGTGGCTACTCATACAATAAACCTACATAAAAATATATATGTGTATAGATGTTTTTCACGCCATTGGTACCAGAGTTGTACCTTATACAACGTGTAATTCCAAATACGCGAAACCTCTCGGGGGGTAGTTTTACCCATGTACTTAACTAAACAAATTTAAAAAGTAAAATAAATTAATAAATTTGGTTCTCCATACAAATTGACCGTATCAGATTTTCGTTTTTTATGAAGATAATTTTTTAAAATTTAATTTCCAAAAGTTGTAGAGCAAAAGTTGTTCAGTTACATGGGTGCAACTCAATCATCAATAAACATTGCACAAGCAATGACCATGACTGCATAGAAACTATTTATTACCACTGCACACGTGTTTGTCATCTACATGAGGCATCCGACAAAAATAAATAAAATGTTACTTCTCTCTCTGTCTCTCTAGTATTTCTGTTAGGTCTTTTGGTTAGAGCGTTTGGCGCTCGATATGGAGGATCCGGGTTCTGAACCCGGTGGGGTCACAATAAAAAAAATTTTGAGAGTCCCCCAGTTTGGTAAGGACATTGCAGAATAAACCACCTGATTGTCCGAGAAGTAAGATGATTCCGTGCTTCGGAAGGCACGAAAAGCCGTTGGTCCTGGCTACTAACTATATAACGTATAACGGAAATGTGTGATAACACTCAAGGGTCCAGCCGTCCGCAGAGAGGTAGCTAGTGCCGTTGAAAAACTAAAAAAGGAGACCGATCTGAGGCACCCAATGCATAACCAGACCCCACATGTAAAGAGGTTGAAAAGCCGCTCTAGTTTCTTGGACTCTGTGGCCGCCTGCTTGGATGAGGTCTCAAAATCCAGGGTAGACTTATGGCGTAACAAGTTCTCCGTGCCCAACTTTGTCCCACCGGCAGAAAATCTACCACCTGGACATAAACTTCCTTGGCCAACCTGGAAGGCCCTAAATAGACTGCGCACCCAGGTTGGGAGATGCAGAGACAACCCGAGCCAGTGGGGCTACATAGAAGCTAGCAAAAACATCTGCGACAGCGGTGTGATGCCTCAAACTATGTCCCACCTCACAGCATGCGTCAGCATCTGTACAAGGCCAGATCAAGTGCCATCTGCGTTGCCGAATACTGGTCTAAAAAAGTGTGAGTGTTACCATCGACACGAAAGAAGAAGAAGAAGGGTGTAAACTGTCCATGAAACTGAAAAACTTTTCCCAAGGTCGAAAAACGTAAAAACAAATTTGACCTTCCGTACAAAATGCGCTAGATAGTGCAGTTTGTATGGGAAGTCAGAAATAAATTTTCGTATTTCAACCAATGTTCGTTGGGGAAAGTCTGTCTTCAGCCAATCGAAAGACGTGGTAATGGGGAGATCTAGAATGGTTTTAATTTGGTCAAACCAACGGTGTGGTGCTCTTCCCGCGCTCTTTGCTCTCTACTTTGCCTAAGTTAGCACGCTCTCTTCTGGTTATATGTTCGAAATATTTCAAAATCCGTTGGTAGCACGTTGTGGTCAGACGTATTTTGACCTTCAGTTGTAAAAAAATATACAGAAATTCTGAATCTTAAAAAAGTAGTTTAAGCTCAAGAAGAAGTAAAGCGACTGTAACGTTAAAATATGACCTCTATGATCAGCTGGTGATGCAGACAAAGATGTTTTTTGTTTAATATCCAGTCTTTAGCAATTACCTATCCATTTCAATAAATTACTGTAATGAAATACGAAGAAAAATCAAATTTCATGATCACAAAAAAAAATATTTATAAAAGTATATTTTTAAATTTTTATTTACTTTCTGTTTAGTGATGTAAAATCACCCCTAAGAAGGATCATCGTCCTTTTTTTACACCCTGTATACGTAAGTAGTCGTTAATACCAGCCATGTAATGGGTCTTTGGCTGGCTTAATAACTGTGATACTAGGGTTTGTAAAGTCGGTTATTGTCCATATAATCCACACTAGAGGATATGATAATTTTATCGCACACACGTGTGTGTACTATCGCGAACTAGCTATCATCACTGCGACAATACGTAAGTAGGATCTTATTTACACCCGCATTCTAAAAATCATCAAGATCTTACTTACAAAAAATTACATTCTCAGAAAGTATCTTTAAAAAAAATATATGTTTATTCACAAAAGCTTAACCTATTTTACACGTTTTCTTTTTAACCAAACTACAGAATAGTTTGTTGGCGATAAGGCTCCTCCATTATTTCTTAACTAAGCTTATATACTACATACATTTTAAGTAACTAAATTACTAACCTAACATGCATAGCTTCTGAATTCTTTTTCAAAAATGAGGTAGAATGTACGATATTGCAATCTTACAAATATGCGGGATGGAATTCTCTATGAAAATCTATTTCTAACGCGCTGTTATGAAATACGTGCAAATGATATAGCCAAATGTCTGGGAGCTCCCTATCTACAATGTCATATTCATATATTTAGTAATAACAGTTATTACATGTCAAAAATATACAACAAAAATATCTGAATCATAGCATCAAATTAATACAAAATAAGAATCAGATGTAAGTCGAGGGCCTTCATTTAATATCATAATTCCAAAAGCCAAAAAGTTTTCATTTCTAATTCCGCATAACGATACTGGTCACTTGCACAGTTCCTCTAAAAGAGTACTCGTAAAGAGTTGTAAACGCCATAAAAAATATTAGAGGAGAATGAAGTTCTGAATCTTCAATGTTGTGTTTTAATTTTGTGGGAATAGGTCTCTTTCTGTACTCGATGAGCAATGTACTATTACCTGCCTAGATATAATAGGTACCCAAGTATGTAAAGGCCCTGCCGTTAATACTAAAATGGATACTTTGAGAATAGCCATCCTAATAAGTGTAAGGGTCTGGACCGCTCACGTAATTTGGACTAATGGATTCGGTTTTACGTTTAAATGGCTTCATGTTAGTAAACACTCGACGCAAATAAGGTCTTTTGACTAACAGCCAGTTGCTAAAAACCATGTCAAAACTTGAAGGAACAAAGAGAAAATGCGGTTGTGTACGTAATAAGGAACATTTTTGAAAAATTTAAAAAAAATGTTCATAAATTTTTCAATTTCCTGGAACTCTTTCAAATTTTCACTTATCACACGTGATATTAAGAGTCTTCACAGGTTAAAGTTGAAGCTCCTTTAAATGTTGGGGCCATATCACGAGGTTATCTGATCCCAAACTAGGCAAAGCCTGTTGGTATTAGAGACTTGCAGCCTCTGTGGTCTAGCGCAGCGTTTCTTAACTTTTTTAATCCACGGACCCCTAGGAATTCAAACACAACTTCAGGGACCCCCTTAATAAAAAAATCAATAAATCGGACCATTTATTTTAAAGCTTTAAAAAAGCTTACTATAGATTGGATGACTATATGAATGACAAAGAGGTATGGTGCTCTGATATTCCAGCGAAACACAAGAAACACATTGTAAAAAGCCGACTCTTAAAGTAGGCCGTGCTGCAGTGGTTTCTTGCCGTTTCTTTTACGCTGCCATAGCACGATCCGAAACGGCGTAGACTCGCTCTATTTGCATTGTATTCTGCATGACATTCAATAAGTATTCTGTAAAGAATCTACATTGAATAAAATTATCTGAATCTGAATCTATTTTAAGTTCTACAAATACAACAAAAATTTAATGTGAAAGTTAGTGCTGATTTTATGCAGCCATGTTAGTGATATATGGGTTGATGTCACTACTGCTGTATTCTCAAATTGGATGCCACTTATAACCTCTTACATTTGTTTATTATGGATTGTTAAATGGGACCCCCATACATATACACGCGGACCACAGGTTAAGAAACACTGGTCTAGTGGTTAGAGGGCTTGGCTCTCGATCCAAAGGTTCTGGGTTCGATTCCTAGTGGGGACACAGTCAAACAAAAACTCCTTTGTGTGACCTCTCCAGTTTGGTTAGGACATTGCAGGATGAATCACCTGATTGTCTGAAAAGTTAGATGATTCCGTGCTTCGGAAGGCACGCTAAGCCATTGGTCCCGACTGCTATCTACGGATGTAGTCGTTAATGAGATGTCAGAAGCCTTTGGCGGCTCAACAACTCTGACACCAGGGTTTGTGAGAATTGTGAGGCCGATCTAAAACCATATCTCTGTCGATAGGGTCGCAAGCATCACCATTATCTGTATCGCTAAGAGATTATCATCCAAATTTCAAGTACCGTTCGAATTATTAAAAGATATTCTTACGCTTTCCGAAAAGGAGGTATGGTGCTCTGATATTCCAGCGAAACACAAGAAACACATTGTAAAAAGCCGTCTCTTAAAGTAGGCCGTGCTGCAGTGGTTTCTTGCCGTTTCTTTTACTCTGCCATAGCACGATCCGAAACAGCGTAGACTCGCTCTATTTGCATTGTATTCTGCATGACATTCAATAAGTATTCTGTAAAGAATCTACATATAATAAAATTATCTGAATCCGAAATAAATTTACTTTAACGTAGTCATAGAACCTCTACAGTACTAAATGAGTCTTATGAACGAACGCGCGCAGCCTTGACGTTTCATATTCCAATACCAATAGTTTTACGAGCCCTCTTCGATGGTGCTCGATGTACGGTCTTCCGCTCGTCAGTGGAAACATTTGCAACTCTATTACCATGTCATTAAGTCCAAAGTGTTTCCACTGACGTGCTGTTGGGTGTACGAGCCGAATTCTTCTAGAGGTTCTTGTTAAATTTAACTTGTTTTCTTAAAGATATGGTGGTTTATTGTACTGTATTAACAATATTTAGAATAAAAAATCGACACTATGTAGATGGAACCAAGGAAAAATTTCGCGAAGGCTACCGCACGCGCGGACCAATCAGGATAAAGCGCGCAAGGGAGTTTTAACGTTGTAGTGACGATGTTATCAATGTAGATTGATATTCTTGGTACTTAAGGTCATCTTTATTTGGACAACTGTGTGATGGACACGCACGTAAAATACTACATAAATAAGTTCTTAATAAATTTTTAATCCTTCAAATGAAGTGTTTTGCGTCAAATAGGTATGTTGTTGGACATGCATGGGTTCAAATGTAACCCATAGCATCATCGTTGCGTAGCATTATTAGGATAAAGCATTGTAATTTCCCGTTAAAGTGCCACAGGCTAAGTACAGTCTACTGCACGTCAATGGTAGAGCTTGTCCAAGTAAAAATTAAATCTCCGCCCGTTCTAGCTATTTTGGCGGCGCGGCGCGGTGATAGGGCGCGTTACTCGAGCTTGAACAAACCCGCGTCTTAATTTTGAAGCAGTAGATATGATATCTTTAGTTCATTGTTTGTATTATATCGGTCAACACAAGACCTTGGATCTGTCTGACTCTATAAAGCCGCGTGATACCGGCCGGCGGGGGGGTGCGGCACGGTCCGAGGGGGTAACTAACTCCCGTTTTATCAGAGGGGTGATGGGGGACGCCCGTCCGACTCTCTCATAATGAGAATGAGATGGTATTCTAATTTCGGAGCATGTTGAGACTTAATCAGCTTCGAGTAATGCGCTCAAATTTCCATTTCGTTAATTATATTTCTTTTATTTGAACTTAAGACGTTTAAAATTGTTATTTATGGTTATGATTATTTTACAAACTTACAACATTCGTTTTTTATTGAAATAGACAAATAGTGCACTGTCTCTTCTTTTAATGCCAGAAGCGGTAGTAAACCTAGATGTCCCCATAAAACGATTCAAGGTCCTTGAGTTAATAAAGGCTCAAAAAATGGAATCAAATTAGTCTTTTTCTTCTTTCGAGTTGATTCTGGCGTGATTTATTCTATACTGTATTGGATTATAATGCCTTTAGGCGTTAAGTCTGCCTATGTACCTTTGTGCATGAAGTTAAATACAATCAATTGGACCAATACTCCGCCACACAGACAGCATTATCGGTGGCATTGTAAAGGTCTTCGCGCGAGAAGGTAGAGGAGGACGCAGGGCAGGTCAAAAGGTGTGCCATCTATTGCGGAGAGAAGCCACACAGACAAGCAGGATCTGCGCCAACTTGCACATGTTTTCGTTACTCCGATCGACCTGGGTCCAGAGTCTGTTTAAGGTTCCACCATCCCTAAAATTAGCAGCTGTGCACTTGTCAATGCAAATATAGACTTCATTAACATGTAAACAACGTTCGTATAAGCGTGCCTTGCAATGTGGCGGTTACGTCAAAAAAGAGAAGAAAAGTATTTTTTTTTGTATTTTATTTTACAAATATCAAAAAAGTAAAACGACCACATCATTAAACTTAGTTTTGACTAAAATATTGTAAATTTTCAATTATTTTTGTTTAAAAATGTAGCAGTAAAATGGTTCAAATGGGAAAAAATGGACAAAATGAGGGTTATTTTAGAATTTTATTTTCTTCAGTTATACTAATTAAATTAAAATTATATCTCGACCACATCACTTCTTACATCTTGTATAATACTACGTTTTTTTTTCTTCTAAGATAAATATAAAATTTAATGTAAAAAATGGTTACGAAGTTATCCAGTCTAGAGGCTATTCAGGGAGGCCTAGCCTTAAGTGCTATTACTCTATAAAAGAATATTTAGATGATAAGATGGTCTAAGCTTATATTTATGTTAATTAGGACTACTTATTAGGAAAAAATATGTAATATTTGCACGCCTGAGAACAGGTAGAGTACATGGACGAATTGTAATTATAAGACCTTTGTAAAACTGTATTCATGCAAATAAATGTTTGATTTGATTTTTGATAAAAAAATGACTTTCAAGTCGGCCAGGGCAGATGGTGTCCAGGGGGCAATTGCTCAAAAACTGGGATAATTGATCCAGTGGGGTATGTCTCCTGCCAGAGGCTAACACGGATTTTGGAGGCTTCATCATTTGCTGGCCTCACGACCTTTATAAAGCTTCGTCGCCTTAGTAAACAGAAAAAAATTAAACAATAAAAGGTGTTGCCGAGAACTTTCATCATCGTACTAAATGATCATGAAAGTTCTGAATTGTAAACAAAGTTATCACCGATAAGGTCATCTCATCCCACTATACGTTATAATAGATGACCGCCATCTATTGTAGTATGGTGTTAATTACTACCGGATTAATGCGAGCAGATTGTGAACATCCGCAGAGATAATAGGAGGCAGTAAATCCCACGTGACGCTCTTCAGAGGCCATCATTACACCCTTTGCCGCGTTTTGTCGTACATTGCTTAATCGTTAACAATTTGATTACTTGCTCGACTCCACAAAGCAGCATTGTACGTTAAATCGCGCCAAAAACCGCTGCGAATTCGCCCCTTCTGAACAGGGTCTTAACTAAACAATGATCCCCGATTGACATTTAGGTGTTGCCAGCTATGTACAATTTTGTCAATATCCTCAGTTTCTATAGATTCGGTTATCTAACTAACCATTAGTTTTGATACTGACTCCTATCTGGTCTCCCAATTCAGAAGGCAAGTCAGACCCAACATTACATGAATTACCTTCACGAATATGATGTGAATCTACCCATGAAACTGAACAACTTTTCATTACAAGAAATATCAAATTTTTGTTTTTTGATAACACGCAAGACAGGAGAAGCATGTATGAAATGATTAAGCGGACGTTAATCCGGATGACAGGAGCGCCTTAAAAAGTTGTACAGTCAAGAGCAGGTCAACCTTGACACTCGCAGCACGACTTTCGATCCTACGGCTATTGAAATAAGAAAGGTACAAACTATAACGTGTCAAGCTTGACGTGCTCTTGACTGTACAGATTTAGTTTCACATCCTTCCGGTTCATCATATCAGCCGAAAGACGTCCACTCCTCTGGTCCGACCGGTCCTGCGCTGCTCGCATCCAGCGGCTTCCCGCAACTTTGACCAGATCGTCGGTCCACCTTGTGGGGGGCCTGCCAACGCTACGTCTTCCGGTACGTGGTCGCCACTCTAGAACCCTCACGCCCCATCGGCCATCGGTTCTTCAAGCGATGTGCCCTGCCCTGCCTAGTTTAGCGATTCTCAGGGCTATGTCAGTTACTTTAGTTCTTCTGCGGATCTCCTCATTTCTGATTCGATCGCGCAGAGAGACTCCAAGCATAGCCCTTTCCATAGCCCTTTGGGTGACTTTGAGCTTTCTGATAAGGCCCATTGTGAGCGGCCATGTCTCGGTGCCATATGTCATCACTGGCAACACACACTGGTCAAAGACTTTCGTCTTGAGACACTGCAGTATTTTGGACGTGAAGATATTCCGGAGCTTCCCGAACGCTGCCCATCCGAGTCGGATTCGACGAGTAACCTCTTTCTCTAAGTTGGATTTACCCAGCTGGACTGTTTGTCCCAGGTATACGTACTCATCGACAACTTCGAGCGTAGAGTCTCCAACTTTGAGTGGAGTGGGTACAATAAGGGCGTTAGACATAATTTTCGTCTTATCCATGTTCATTTTAAGACCCACTTGTTGTGAAACTCTACTGAGGTTATTGAGCATCGTGCCGAGATCTTCCAGGGTCTCAGCCATTACGACAATATCGTCAGCAAATCGAAGGTGGGTCATGTACTCGCCATTGATGTTAATGCCAAGTCCTTTTCAGTCCAAGAGTTTGACGACGTCTTCCAATGCAGCGGCGAACAGTTTAGGAGATATGACGTCTCCCTGTCTCACTCCTCGCTGCAATTCGATAGGTTTCGAGTCCTGGTCCTGAAGACGGACTGACATAGTGGCGTTTTTGTACAGATCCTTCAGTCGACTTGGCACCTCTGGAGAGATCGTAGCACGGCCCACGTCTCGATCGAATCGAAAGCCTTCTCATAGTCCACAAACGCTAGGCAAAGTGGCTGGTTATACTCTTCGGTCGTCTGTATAACTTGCCGTAGGCCGTAGCGTATGTATGTGGTCTATGTTACTGAAGCCTTTACGGAAACCGGCTTGTTCGGGAGGCTGGAAGTTGTCGAGCCTGCGCGCGAGACGGTTCGTAATGACTCTCGAGAACAGCTTATAGACATGGCTCAGAAGTGAGATGGGTCTGTAATTCTTCAGCAGGGCCTTATCACTCTTTTTGAAGAAGAGCACGACCACACTTCTGTGCCATGCCTGTGGCGTTTTCCCTTCGAGTATGACAGAATTAAACAGCTTCTGAAGAGCTTTTAGCACTGGCCTTCCGCCTGCTATGAGAAGCTCAGCCGTAATTTCATCTTGCCCGGGTGCCTTGTTGTTTCTAAGCTGTCTGAGTGCCATTCTAATCTCGTACAAGCTGACGTCCGGGATATCTTCGGTATGGTGTCCTTCCGGTTCGGTAGACCTTTTTGGTACAAGTTGTTAAGTCCTAACCTAGGCTATTAGTTTTGCCAGCAACTAATAGTAGTTTATGCAACTGTCATATAATACCATATTATATGCAGTTGCGTATACTACTTTATCTTCACTCATGCAATAGGTAGGTACTTACTTATAAATTAAACAAAGGTAAGTAAACAAAAAGGGCAACTTACATTATGTATCTATACATATTTCAGTTACTGTTTACTGTTATATGTGTAAAGAAGCCGCCTTATATTTGTCTGCTAGGTTTTTGAAATAAACAAGCAAAACATTTTCTTAAAGTGACGTGGTTTTCTTTTTGATTTTCGATATTTCCCAATTCACTGTAGGTTTTGTCGCTCAATTTTATGGACTTCTATGGAAAAAGATCGTAAGTTATTTTAGTAGCCACTTCAAGAGAATCTCTAGGTGTCACTGCATGTGCCCTGCCTGTACCGCTGTTTCTACTTTTACAATAAATTTTTACAGGCACGAATTACTTGAAAATGGTAAATATTTAGAAATGGCTGCAAATCTAATACCTATCTCCAAGGCCTACTATGATTCCAGGCTGCGCGCGCATCTTTTCCACCACAGATGAAATAATTGTAACTATAGTAACTGTTACTGTAACTGCTCCAAATTAATAGGTTGTTTAAAAGGTACACTTCGTAAATATGCTACTGATATTTGACAGCTACTAAGAAAAACTGTTAAATTTATAACCGGCTCTCTAAAAGACCTTATATTCAGTCTTCTTTAAAAAGGTTTAGGTTCAAGAAGAATTTTATCCAAGTGTTATGTAATGATTAAAAAGTTAAATTACGTAACACCTTTGCAAAATTTTCATACAAAAATCGTTACGTAATGGTAACTTTTTAATTTTTTATACATACTCTGCGTAATATTCAGCCTTATGTACCAACTTTTTGAATCATAATTCAAAGATTACGACATGAGTGTAGATAATATATTTTATTTGCCCAAATAACAGGTACCTAGCTAATACAGGGTGTAAGGGACAGCCTTCCGAATACTGAAAGGGCATAATCAGTCAACGTAACTGAACAACTTTCAGCGAATAAAAGTTTCAGGAATTGAAAAAAATCAGCCCCGCCGTACAAACTGTCCAATCAAGTTTGCAATTTTGTATGGAGAGGGCGATTTTTTTTCATTTCCTGAAATTTTTATTTCTATTTTCGCTGAAAGTTGTTCAGTTACGTTGACTGGTCATGCCCAGTATTCGGAAGGCTGTCCCTTACACCCTATATACCTAATAATAACAATGTTAATAAAGTAATTGGATTATTAATAAACTAAACAAACTAAATAACATAAGCAGTAAATTTATAATCACTGTGATAATGATTAGTTAATGTGATTAGGTATTGGTGGTCAAAAAGCTTTTTTACCGAGTAATCGCTAGCTAAATCGATTACTTCTTCTCTTAATTGAAATAAATGAACTTGAACTTGATATTTTACTTGTCTAATCCAATTTATAACTTTCTCAAATATCTTAAATTGGATTTTGTGCGAATCCAATTTAAAACTTTATTACACACAAAATACAAATCAAAGTAACGTAAAATTGAAGATGAAATACTTGGGCGAGTACTTAGTCTTAACGCTCACATTTAACTTGAACTTGGAAATCTGTCAAAACTTCAGTGTCGTTTCCCCGGCGTCTTGTAAACTCCCCAAATTGCGGGAGGGTCTAAATCTGGCAATACTGAGGAGAGGGGGTGGGGGTGTACGTCAGTTCCATTGATCGCGTTGTGATGTGACGTCACGCTGGTACTGCAGCGGTCGCGTCGCGTGTTCAAACTCGCTTGGCTCCCGGCCTTCCGTCATTGCCAGCGTCACTTGGGCATCACTAGATTCTTCAATAAAGGGTGTTACGTTCTGAAAAATCTAGTAAAAGTTATTATACTTAGCTCAAGGTGGTCAAGATCAAGACTTAGGAGAAGTCACCGGAATTGAAGCGCTCGTAAAAAGGTACTCGTTCGTTACGTTACAAAAGTAAAGCAACTTTGGCCGAGCTGACCGCTAGTACCGCTAGAGCGTTACCAGACTTCGGTAAGCATTTTAGATAGTGGCCGTTTAGCGGCTTTGATAACGATGTTAGGCTAAAACTGTTCTGATAATAGTAGTGAATCTGGAAAAATCAGAGAATAAAATTAGATTTTACACTTTCAGGAGAATGTAAAATGACAAATAAAATATTTATAATTATCTCATTTTTTTATAACTGCTTCTTTATTTAATGTATTATTTCTTCATAATAATTAATAAGAAAAAAAATAAGAGATTTTCTTGCTCAGTCAGGCTAGTCAGGAAAAAGTCCGATTTTTAAAGGATTTCTGGTTGACACCCATATCCCCTTCTATTCTATTCTCACACTACCGTCTTACATTACTGTGCAGGGCACTTTACCGAGCGCACATTTGCAAGTGTCGCCTCTTTCACTTGGCTCGCTCGCCCGGGCCATATTGAAGCGTGCTTTGTTCAAATGTGTCCGTTTAGATCTCTATCCGTTGCCTGATTGTAAATAATAGAAAAAGTTTTATTATAACACATGTTTTGACATGAAAATTTTCAAAACTATACATTCTCATAATGACACTTTGTTGCTTCAAAGTGATATAAATAGGCTTTCGAACTACTGTTTGATTAATAAGCTTAACCTTAATATTGCTAAATGCAATAGTATTACATTCACAAGGAAGAGTAACCCTGTTTTATATGATTACACTATAAACCAATCTGTGCTATCTAGAACTAGTGTTGTCAATGATCTGGGAGTCACGTTCGATTCTAAACTATTATATGATCAACATATAGCCAAAATCACTGGAAAGGCTACTAAGGCATTAGGTTTTCTTTTTAGAGTGGGGAAAAAGTTTAAATCGGCAAAAACTCTAAAAATTCTTTACTGCGCCCTTGTGAGAAGCCAACTAGAATACTGTTCGCAAGTATGGAGTCCGTGTTACGCAAAATATATTGATAAAATTGAATTGATTCAACGTAAGTTTCTGAGGTACCTAAACCGAAGATTTAAAACAAATCTTAAGGATTATACTGATCGTTGCAAGCACTTTCACTTTCTGCCATTGTTCTTGCGAAGAGAAATATCAGACTTCACACTTCTCTCCAATTTATTTACCGGTAGTCTAGACGTGCCAGAGTTACTCTCTCAGTTTGGCTTGCAAGTACCAGTCGCGCGTCCATCGCGTCGTAACTGGTTATCGCTTCATGTTTCGGCCACTACGATTAACTATAAGAGCAACTCATATATACCGCGAGTTTGTAGGTTATTCAACAATAAAATGTCACAGCATACCGACTTATTTTTCAAGAAGGCAGCTCAGTTTAAAACCTTTATTAATAATGACTTCTTTTTATAAGTTTTTTACAGCTATATTTCTAATTTGAGGCATGATTTATTTTATTATTCCATACGTAAAAAATATTTTTTTAGGTGGCACAAACACCCAGTCTACATTAGTTTAGTAGGTACATATAAAATATAAGTATATTTTAATGTTTGTTTAGTTTTAAGTTGTTTTATCCGATTGTTACTCACGTTAATTCATGCATGTCAAGCTCGTCACTTCGGACTTTGTATTGTTCTACTTATTTCATAAAGCATAGAAGCTACAGTTGCGCTGCAAGTGTCGAGCTTGACCTGCTTTTTGATATTACCTATAGAATTTAGTTTTTGATGTGTTTTTTTTAAGCCTACCTTCAGTTCTTTTTTATCTTAAGTTTCATTTTTATAGGTGAAAACTTGTTAATGGCCCAGATCCTACCTAATGTATAATGAGTAATGTGTAAAAAATAAGGCTGTAAGTTTTCCAAACAAAATAAAATAAAAAATAAAATAAATAAAAATAATTGTTGAACATTATCTTTTTATTATTTCATCAAGTCAGGTGTGTCTTTTTATACTTCGTTTTAGGAATAAGTGACGCCATTTTTGTTAACTTATTACGGTACTAATTCAAAGCCTTATTTTGTTTGAGAAGTAAAACTTTTTGTTTCGACCTATGTTCCTTGGGGAAAGTTGTTTAGTATCATGAACAGAATCACAGTCATATCCTTCAGGGTAGTTTCTGTGACATCTTGTATTAGATTACATTACCAGTAAGACTAATACGAGTATAATAACCATTTAAATATTTCAAATCAATATTCATTATTATAGTGAGGTGGGTTGCACCATCTAACTTAAATTAACCCTTTTTAGGGTTCCGATACCAAAATGGTAAAAAAGGAACCCTTATGATGCCGCTCTGTCTGTCTGTCTGTCTGTCCGTGTGTCAGTCACACCTCTATATCTCAGCAACCACTTATGCTATCGACCTGAAATTTGGAATAGTTTTAGGATATAGTTGCCCAACTTAATTGGACATGAAAATTTTTTGAAAAAAGTATAATTATTAATGTAAAGGGGGCCAAATTTCAAATTGTCGCTACTAGGTCGAGTGGGGTATCATATGAAAGGGCTTTACTTGTAAATTTTAAAATATATTTTTGTATTTTTTTAAGTTTCTTAGTTTTCAAGTTATGATGAAAAATGTCAAAAAAAATACCATTCCCCCCCCTTATCTCCGAAGTTTGAGTGAGGAAAAATCTGAATTAATTACAGTTGACAGAGGTTTATGTAAGCTTTACAGCAAAAATAAAACGATCTTTCTAAGTTGCACAGTTTTTTAGAAATCTGCATAAAACCTTTACAAACAAATTTAGTTTTGCGGTCTGAAAATGGACTTTATTGCTTCCAAAAATACTATAGGTATATCGGAACCCTCGGCGCGCGAGTCCGACTCGCACTTGACCGGTTTTTTTAGGGTTCCGATACCAAAAGGGTGAAAAAAAGGAACCCTTATGGTGCGACTTTGTCTGTCTGTCTGTCACACCTCTATATCTCAGCAACCACTCATGCTATTGACTTGAAAATTGGAATAGTTTTAGTATATAGGGTGTAATTAAAGGTACGCACACTAATGAAACCCCAATTTCCACTGCTTATATGGAATGCATTCGCGTAGATATTTCAGTATAATTTCAATTCTCAAAAAAAAAAAATATGTTTCTTTGGAAAGTGGGTTGCATAGGAATACACCACTTACATTATAAATGATAACATTTATAACTAACTTTGTGAGGGTCAAGCACTTGAAATAAAGCGTGCACCACCAGCTGCTACCATAATTGACTGGCCATATGGGTCAGCCACTTTACACTTGAAAAAAAAAACACAACACCACTAATTAATGTAATAGTTGCTGTAAAAAACCACCTTCGTGCTAGATGCACGCATAGGCGCGGCGCTGCACATGCCTCCGAACTCGTCGTAGTCTCGTGATCCCTCTTTATCACTCTAAACGCCCTTTTGATGCGTCGCTTTATTCCGCATCCAGAATTGATGGCCCGCTAGGCCGTCTTCCATAGCGTGCCTTGTACACATCTTCGGCACGCTGTAAAACCTCTCCACACTCGTGATAAATGAGTACCATTGTCAGGTAGTCCTGATTTGTGTATCGTTAAGGTATTTTTTTCACAGATTTATAAGTAGTACAGAAAATTCTCTTCGTACTGATTTTAGTGGGAGAGCCAGCTCAAGAAATGCCTACCTCATCAAATACCCCGACAGGCTACATTTGGATCGTTAACCGACACTTAAAAAAATTGTATAAAATCCCCTTTGATCCATTATCAGGTGCATTTTAGTTATTATTTGGCGTAGGTCTCATTCGGGTATTCAATGAGGTAGGTTGGGGGTGTAGTAAAAGCATGTTTTTTGATGTTTGCCGAGTAATTTCGGTAGGATGCGCAATGGCAGACAATTTTTTTACTTAATTAAACAATAGTTTACCTGTACTTTCATTTGGGTATTTGATGAGGCAGCTACAATTTTTTTTTTGAAAATTATTATTTCAATGATCCGGCAGGATCGGCGCTGGCAGACGTTTTTTAATACGTGTTTAAATTTCGGTTAACAATACAAAAATTGCATGTTGGCGTATTTTATGAGGTAGGCATTTCTTGAGCCTGCTCTCGCACTATTTGGTTCAGTTTTCAGGAAGATGTCATAATTTTTACTTTTTTATCTATGATAATCGCAAATGAAGGAGACTTCACTTTGATAAAAATGTAAAGAAAGACCAATAATTTTTTAAACCCACGCACAGGAATGAGAAAGACAGAAAAAAAATTAACGTTTTTATGACAACTAAACTATTTATTTTCGATTCTGATTCAAGAAATATGAAATAATAGAAAAAATAATGCCTAACCGCTACAAAAATCCTAATGAGATTATAACCTTCTTAGGGATATAATCTCCATACAGCCTCTGCAGCTGTTGCTAGGTTGCTATGATAAGTTGATTTATGTCATTCTTTTTATTTACAAATAAAAATAAAACTAACAACACTTTTATTGATTCAAATTTGCTTGAATTAGTCAATCAGTAAACAAATCAGTGATATAATGTTAAACAGCTTGCCCAGGACAATTATCAAGCACGCTATGGAAAACGGCCTAGCAGGAAAACCATTTTGGATGCTGACCGAGAAAATGGTATTTTCAACGTGTTCAACCCACTCGAACACAATATCGGTAGTCGGCAGGCCAAGATTTCCTCCTGAGTTTGAAGAGGCAACAGCAATTAATGAATAAATGATTAATTTCTTCACCTTTTTGGCCATCTTAACACGAAGTGACGCGACCACTTATTATGTAAACAAGTGGGGGCGGTATATTCCCAACCGACCCAATTTTTAAAGTAAGTTTTTTTATTATTATTTTTACAACGTTAATGCCAAAATGTGTATGTGAATGCACTCCATATAAGCAGCGGAGTCTCAGGTTTCATTAGTGCGCGTACCTTTGATTCCACCTTATATAGTTGCCCAACTTAATTGCACATGAAAGAATTTTGAAAAATTATGATTATTAATGAAAAGGGGACCAAAATAGGGGGGGGGGGCAAATTTCAAATTGTCGCTACTAGGTCAAGTGGGGTATCATATAAAAAGGCTTTACTTGTAAATTCTAAAATATATTTTTTTATTTTTTTCGTCTCTTTAGTTTTTATGTTATGATGAAAAATGACGAAAAAATACCATTCCCCTTATCTTCGAAGTTTGTGAAAGGAAAAATCTGAATTAATTACAGTTGACAGAAGTTTATGTAAACATTACAGCAAAAATGAAATGATCTTTCTTAATTGCACATTTTTTAGAAATCTGCAAATAACCTTTACAAATAAATTGAGTTTTGCGGTCCTAAAAATGGACTTTTTTGCTTCCATGGTAATATTGGTTAATGGTTTATCACCCGGGATATTTTCAAAGGTGGTTCTGCCCATGCCCAAACTGATTTTTTTCCCAAGGAACAGTCAGCTGATACAGTTTGTATGGGAAGTTTTTTTTTTCCAAACATGGCGCCACCTTGTTTCTGAAGCGATGTAGTTTAGTTGACATCATTAAGAGATTTTTATATCCAACAATGAATAAACGATTATGAGTTTGAGTTTGAAGTCGGTTTGTTATGTCGTATTTCGAAAAGTTGTTCAGTTCAGATAACCACCTGTGATAAAAAATAAGGCTGTATATGTCTATAGGCTAACTTTTAATCAGTTCTTGATAGACAAAGGTATGAATGTACTCATGATACTGAACAACTTTCTCCAAGGAACATAGGTCGAAATAAGAAAATCAAGTTTTGACCTCCCATAGAAACTGCATCAGGTGATAGCGCATTTTGTATGGGAGGTCAAATTTGGTTTTTCGTATTTCGACCTATGTTCCTTGGGAAAAGTTGTTCAGTATCACGAGTACATGCATACCATTTGCTATCAAGAAATAATTAAAGGTCACCCTATATAGAGTGGAGACAGCAAGAGACGTATGTTCGGTTAAGGTTCCACCTTCCCTAAAATTTGCAGCTGTACACTCGTCAATGCAAATACAGAGTGTAAGGGACGGTGTACCGAAAACTGAAAGGGCGTGCTCAGTCAACGAAACTGAACAACTTTCCCAAAGAAACATATGTTGGGAAATGAAAAAAAAAATTTACCTCTCCATACAAACTGTTCGAGCAGAGGGAGCAATTTGTATGACGAGGTCAAAAATTTTTTTACATTTCTTAAAAATTTTTCTTTGGAAAGTTGTTCAGTTTCGTTGGTTAAGCACGCCCGTTCAGTTTTTAGTACACCGTCCCTTACACTCTTTATAGACTTCATTTACACGTAAACAACGGTCACAACAGCGGTGGCTGTTACGACCAACGGTCATTCCGAAATTCACAAAAAAGAGAGAAAAGTATTTTTTAGTATGTTATTTTACAAATACCAAACAGTAAAACGATCACATTATTAAATATTGTTTCGTCTAAAATATTTTAAATTTTTATTTATTTCTGATAAAAAGTGTAGCAGTAAAATGGTTACAAATGGGAAAAAAATTGACAATTTTTTTTTCTTTAGTTATACCATTATATTATCTGTGATTATACTAATTAAAGTTCTATCTCGACCACATCACTTCTTACATCTTGTTTATTACTGCTACTATAAATTTTTCCTGCTACGATAAATGCCATATTTATTGTAAAAAGTGGTTACGAAGTCAGGAAGGATTAGCCTTAAGGTTAAATTAGATGGTGAAACCCACCCTTAGTTGTAAATTTTGGTTACTCGAGAAGTGTTTCTAGACCGAACGTTCGTACCATTATTCACTCGCGACTTGAATAGATTAATGTACATATTTTGAGTAGGTGAAGTACGCGAGTGCAGGCGAAATACATTACACCCGTACTATATTTAGTGAGTCTTCAATTAAATGGTGTTACAGTTACAAGTTAAAATTACTAAGAAAGTTTCGAATGGCGCTTTCAACCGAAACTTTCTGATACCAATTTAATTAATGAAATAACTCGCAGTAAGAGTATCTATTTTCGTTAACATTAATTACTTATTTAACTCTTGCCCTTCAGGTTTTTGAGGTCTTTGAAATATGAGGTCCTTATTAACTATGAAATTGCCGTTTTGTATGAATTATTTTCATCATAACATCCCATGAAACGTCCACTACAGGACAGGGAGCTCCCTCCAGAATTCTAGGTTTTGCTGGAAAAATGTGAAGGGGAAGTACCATAGTCACCTCGTTTGTTAGCGTTACGGCTGGCACCATGGACCGCGGTTGTAGGTGACCGCAGTAAGTAAGATGTTGTCACGGAGCGGGGCTGCATGCCTCGCATGCTGCCTCCTTTCGTGATCCTGGCTCTATCGTCCTGGCCCAAAATTCCAAATTCCTATTTCAAATGTCTTCTATCTCTGTCTTTCGGTGTCATTCGTGTCAAAAACAGTCAGTTTACCTTTGATTCTGGTCGTGCTCGGACGTGCACGCGCGCAGCACGACTACCGCCTTGTATTTTGTACCTACTTTGTCATAATAAACTCGTTCCCTTACTTTGGTTTTTGCCTAACTCCTACGACCACGACCCTGTGAGGATCCTCAACTTCTGTCTGCCGCTGAGTAGTTTCCGGTGGCAATGTAAGATACAAAGAAGGATGCTGCTGCCCATCCTCCAGTTAACCCTTAGTCGCCTCTTACGCCACCCACGGGTATGTATGGATAATTTAAGGTAAACTAAATTTTCAGTAAGTACTGCATTTTCATAGAAATTATAAAAATCCAAATTTGATCTTTTTTAGGCTTCCCTCTAGTCAATAAGGAACCCTTGTACTCGTAGTTTTCATGTTTGTGTGTCCGCGGCTTAGCTCAGTGACCCTTTGTTTTTGCTTTGTGCGTAGTACTTAAGCTGTAATTTAGTATTGAAAGATATATATTTCATCCACGCCGACAGTGATAGAATCTAAGCTCCATGTTATGATGTCATAGCAAAAATAGGCTCCAAAAGCGTCTACAAGATCGTATTTATACAAGGTTATTTTTTTGGACCTGATATGAGTATGCCTACCTTCTTAGTGAGGTGAAACGCAACAACTTTTGTTTTACGACTGCTAACAACGCACATAAAAATTTCGACTTCCTATACAATTCTTTTTTTAATTTTTTTTTACAATATCAATTATTTTTATCTTTTAACAATTTTATTCATTCTAATTTTAATTATTTGACAAATCAATGATAATGTTGTGAAATTTAAGGCATGTTCTTCCAATCTTATTTTATATAATTTAGTTAGCTCTTTATGTTTACCAAGATTATTATTTTTAATTTTGACATTTTTTATAATTATTATTTAAATACGTTTTTGCATGCCTAGTAACTTGTAATGCCCTTACAGGGTACGAGTAACGAACTGCTATGTGGTAATAAGAACTTTAAGCTGTACATGAAAACAAGATTAAATGATATGATATGTGTTGGACACTAACTTTATTTCGTATGGGAAGTCGAATTTTTTTAACCGTTGTTAGCAAAGTCGTAGAACAAAAGTTGTTGCTTTTGACCTCACTAATGAGGTAGGAATACTTATAATCAGGTACAAAAAATAACCTTGTATATGCCATAGTCGCTATACGCTGATAAGCTATTTGGCCGCCGAGTACTTGAGGTCGATACGTAAGACTACTGCCCAAAATTTAGATCATTTGTTTCCCGTGGTACAACTGCGTGGCACTACCAGTAGTGTCATTACCCATCCGATTTTAGAAGTAAGGTGTACTTTCCATAGCTGGCACCACACGGACCCTCTCAAAATAGTCTATTCAATTAATAACATTCATTCTTTTAACATTCGGCCTATTATCATCATTTCAACTTTATACCCTCACATAAATATGGTGTCTATAAGAGGAGCTTTACTTGCGTTGGTTTCCAAATTTGTAACAGTCTCCCAATTGAGTTGCGTAACAGTGAAGATCTGAAGGAGTTCTCGAATAAATTAAGACATTTTCTATTGGACAATCCTGTATATAATCTAAACGAGTTCTATGACATATGTAAAAATTATAATGAAATTGATAAATGATGTTTACTTATAATATAATTTAAGTTTTTACCTATCTTTCATTGATAAATTTCTTCTTCTATTTTCTTTTTGTATCGTTCTCAAATTGTTAATGAATTTTATGATACTTTATGGCCAAAAATGTAATTAATTATGTTTGTGTAAATTGATTTGCATACCACTTGTAATGGTTTTTACTGCAAATAAATAATCTAATCTAATCTAAAGACCTAGCAAAAGCGCGCTAACGCTTTTTATACCTTTTTCTACGTAAGAAACGAAAAACAAAACACTCTATAAGGGTTTTACCATATTGTTCGGAACCCTAAAAAACAGTAGGGTAATGAAATAAAAACTTTGTTGAGCGCAGACCCTTCTCAGGCTAAGGATGAACAGGCTGGTAAAAAAAGCCAACGCCGCGGAAACAAGGCATCACATACGGGTCCCATATTTAAAGGGGTCACGATAGGATTGTTTTATACACGGCTAAAGTTGACCGAACCGAGAAGGGTGAACGACCGAAAGAAAATTATACATGTGAAAGATTTTGGAAACTTTGTATTTTTCTGTAAGTACATGATTTAGTGTAGGCAACAAAGCAATTGACCCCAACATAAATTTCTCAGGCAGATTTTATTTGACAGGATGATAAAGAATCATGAATGAAATGTAAATTCAAAATATCCAAAAAAAAATTTACAAAAAAAAAATTTCAAATATCTTTTTAAATTTTTGTATGGAAAAATTTAAAGTACCGATTTTTTTATATTTTTTTATAGAAGGTTTGTCTCATGTAGTGTAATACCCCAGCAAAGTTTCATCGACTGAGGATTTAATGCGGGGGTCTTCAATCTTCATACAACGATCCCCTTCGTTGCCTAGACTAATTATTTATACAATGTGTCTGTTGACCGACTGTACAATTTTAAACGGTATATTCTAACCATGAAACTGAACACCTTTTCCCCAAGGAACATAGGTCA
Organism: Athrips mouffetella; assembly: GCA_947532105.1. Classification (NCBI taxonomy): domain Eukaryota; kingdom Metazoa; phylum Arthropoda; class Insecta; order Lepidoptera; family Gelechiidae; genus Athrips; species Athrips mouffetella. The sequence continues at coordinate 1,548,440 of OX383976.1, read as the reverse complement.
AAATACGACAAACTCAATAATATTTGAAGTGATTTTGAGTAAAAACACCAGATCTGCGATTTCACGCCGATTACTTAAGGGCAATAGGTGATGTTTCCTACATAAGGATATGTAACTCGCCGAATAATATGGTTGCCGCAGCTTGTAACATAGGTATTTTAGAAACTTTTTTTGGATACGCTCGATTCGGGAGATGTAACAACCATACCGAGGGTTCCACACCTGCGAGGCGTACTCCAGATTGCTACGCACATAAGCACAGTACAATATTTTAAAGGTCTATGTATCTAGGTTGTATGTTTATTAACGTAACAAATTATGTATTTAATAATTTGCATTTATAATGATTTTTAGTCAATAGTAATAATTAAACAATGTCGTTTATTTAGACGATTTGTAAAGATTACTCTAAAATAACTTCAATACAAGCTTTTATGTTAGTCTCAAATAAATTCGAGGAAACTATACCGAAATAGATGTCGGAAAGCTGTCACAAAGGAGCTTTTCCACTTTCATTCATTCAAACCTGTGTTACTTTCACAAATATGTTTATTGCGTGTGATCCATTTTTTTCATTTATACCAACTAAACGTTTACCAACACATTTTGCAGCCATGTCAAAAGCAATCGGTTAAAGCTGTCAGAAAAACAAATTTGTAAAACAATGTTATTCTCCGTCAAATAAACTCTGGTTTTAGTGTCATAGCTGCAAAATGTGTTTGGTAAGCGTTGGATTAAACGAAAAGAATGGATTATGAATACGAGTACCTAAATTTAATTATGACAATTTTTTTTCGCACATAAAACGTTTTACTACACGCAATATATAAACGTTGGATTGTAATCGTAAAAGCAAACGATTTACGCAAAAAGATTGGAATCAGAAAGGATATTCCGTTCCGGCTTTATGATAAGTTTCCCAAATCGGACTGAGCTTTTTACCTCGCCCATTCATGTCGTGAGCAAGACATGATCAGGGAGCAGATCTTTTTCTTCAGAAACGTTATAAAACTTGCTCTTTTTCGATTATATAAGGTCCATTTGTTGGTCTAGAAAGTTAGAGGTACAAAAATTTGAGGTTGTTCTCCGTAAAAAATAAAAAAGAACGTGTCGACACGTTTTTATTTAGAAATTCATCCATTAAGGGGATGAAATGAAGGATGAAAATTCACGGAAAATGGAAAATTCATTAAAAATGTATAGCAATTTATGCAAAATATGCCTTATCCCGTAAATAACTACATTTTCTTTTCAATTCTTGCGAATTTTGAAATTGGGCTTGAGAGGCTAGATAGAATAGATTGTCCTCGTCTTCCATTCCAACTAGAAAATTTGAAAATCCTGAGCCAATTGACTGGCCCGATAGTGTGTTCGGTAGCGTGCCTGAGGGCAAACGTGTGATGAACACAAGTGTTTGTTTTGTGTTTGGGTGTTATTTATCTATTTATCTACTCTCAAATCCTCAATAATGCGTTCAAAAATTGTAGGTTACCGCCTACATAATGTCAATCTGTGCATTTTTTACATGTGGGAGAGTGCATTTTGATGTATTGAATTTTCCTCGGGAGACTTGTTAAATAACTTCTTAATTTGAAAAGTCCTCGCGGGAGAACTATTAAACAACTTATTGATTTTTATAGGCGTGTCATGACAGCGAGCTGTATGCTGCAAGGAGGTTGCATTGCAATATTTGAAATGATGGAAAACTCAGCAAACAGATTTTGTATTTACACATATTTTTAGGTATTGGTTTTGTTATGAAATAAGTGATACTAGCGTTCATGATTCGCCTTCAGGTGTTTTTAAATCTCCTAGGAACATAACTTAGTAGTACCGCCGGAAAAAGAGAAAAATATTACGAAAATATTTGTTCTTGAACACATTATTGTAGGATTTCTTGAACACATTATTGTAGGATTCACGTTATGAGAGTAGATAAAGTTGTGTATTTAACTCCACATAATTAGGTATAAAACACTCGTGTCATCTATTATGGAACTTGGCACGCTCGCCTGTGTCCCATACACCGACACTCGAGTTTTATACCCCTCTTTATGTACCGTTGCATAAACTACTATTACGTATGTATATCTTTCTCAATTCGGAATCAGATGACCTTGTGTAAAATGTCCCCCAATTTCCATTTCTTACCTATTGACTTACACATCAATTCACATAATTTTCGAACGAAAGCAATCAATCAGAGTTATTGACAGACATCCAGGAGCCCATTATAATTTCTTACTCCAACATTTCATTTCATTTCCACCAATCACATCGACGTTACATTAATGTTATTAAGGAGTTCTCAGTAACCCTTTTAGATATGTTTTGTCAGCACTTTTGCATTGGTCTTTTTGAGTTTGGTTGTGTGAGGGTGGGGTTTCGAACCGGAGGTAGCGCATTCGAATGTAAAGGAATATGAATAAGGGGTCCAAGGAGATCTCATTAAAGTCAAAAAAGTCAAAATCGTTTATTCATTGTTGGATATTAAAATCTCTTAATGACGTCAGCTAAACTACATCGCTTCACAAACTATGTGGGGCCATAGTGGGAAAAAAATAAGCGAGAATAAAAACCCACGCGCTCTTTTAAATATGTTTTGATATACAACAAACATAAGTCAGTTTTAATTTTGAATTAGCCTGTTAGAACCGTAGCCTAATCCCATGCATTATTCTCTTCTAGATAATCAGATATTTTATAATAACCCTTCTTATACAATTTCTGCTTGATAACAGTTTTGAATTTGTCTAACGGTAAACTTTCAATATCAGTGGGTACCTTATTATAGAAGCGTATACATTGACCTTTATATGTTTTACTAATTTTGTGAACACGGCTGGCATGAGAAGCAAGTTGATTCCTGTTTCTTATGTTGACACTGTGCCTGTCACAATTTTTCTCAAAAATATGTATATTCAGTTTAACATATATTAAATTCTCATAAATGTATTGCGACACAAATTTCATTTATTCATTTATTTATTAATTTCATTAACAATTTACATTGTGTTTGAATATCCTTAAAACTAAAACAGTACCTTACATAATTAAGTTGCAAAATCAAATAAATAAACGTTAATTCTATAAAATTTTACACAAATAAAAACCTTATAATTATGAAATATAATATATACTTAAATAAATATAAATGTATGATTACATTACCTGACTACATTAGAAAACGACTTTGTTTTATACTATGTAGTGATGATTCACTACATAGTATAAAACAAAGTCGTTTTCTCTGTCCCTATGTCCCTTTGTATGCTTAAATCTTTGAAAATACGCAACGGATTTTGATGCGGTTTTTTTAATAGATAGAGTGATTCAAGAGGAAGGTTTATATGTATAATAACATCCATTAAATAGTGGAGAAGTACTGTTATTTTTGAGGTTTCTAATGTGATGTCGTAATTAATTAAATTTTTTCCGCTTACATTGCAAACGCAGGCTGAACCCTACGAGTTTTATCAAAATAATGTACTAAGTATTGTACACATTGAAAAGGTCTACAGAAAAGTCCGTGATGGTATATGTCTATCTCTTATGGATAACCCACAATAACTTTTTTTTGTCTTTTACTTTTTACGACAAATAATGGCTAATTTTCGAAGCGATTTTAACCAATACAGCATTAATCCTTAACCAATTAAATACCTTGAATACATTGTTCATTTTATATAGATCTATATGGCCCTTTACACCGTATGATTTAAGTGAATATTTTCGAAGATATTACAGATTTAAAAATTGCGGGACGTAGCGTTTGCGGCGGTACCGGCCGGCCGCCCGGTGCGGCAAGAGCGTGTCTATAAATAGCGCGTCTGAGGCCGCGGTTTTCCCTACAGCACTTTGGGATTGTTTTACTCCAAATTTAACGCGTGCGGGCCACGGGCAGTAATGAATAAATCAAAACTACTGGATCGATTTTAATCACATAGGCTATATATTTTATACCCGTGCGAAGCCGGAGCGGGCCGCTATGTTTTTATATACAACGTTCACAGTTTTTCTGTAGTGTATTTAGCATCAGCATTGCACCCGTGCGAAGCCGGGGCGGGTCGCTAGTATATAATATATACAAATTATAATCAAAAATATTAAATTAAAGTATTAAAAAAGATGTCAAAAATAAAGTCCCCACACTGGACTTCTACTTAGTCAAAAAGCCCTCCCCGAATCGTACCAGACGCAAAGGTGCCCATGACACTCGCCGCGTTGCCACGTTGGATGGCAATGGACAACCTTTGCGCCAGGTAGGATCCGGAGCGAGCATCGTACCCCTTCTCGACGGCCAATCTCCTTCACGAAGGCAATAGCCTCCAACCCCCAGCTACCTGTGGTCTCAAACGCCAACGGGACAAAGTAATAATTAGTGTCCAAAACTAAGTATTTGTCCCGCTTTTTGTCAGCCGCAGCTTCAGCGGCAGCCCTAGCGACCCGCATCGTGCGTCCAGGATGTGAAGCAGCGAAAGTGCTGACGCACGAGGCGTCCCACAACAAGCACTTTCCACGCTCCCACGGTACCAGTGTTAATTATGAACTGGAGTAATAACTACTTCCGAAAAAAAAAATTAAGATCTAGGTGCAGTAGTTTTTTTAAAATATTTTTTAAAGTTGAATGTCCCCCTTTTTTTGGAAAATGTAGATTATTTTAATTATCTCGAAGGTGGTTCACTTTTGCCCCGTTAACCCATGGGAAATTCGATAGCTCATGACCTCTGCTATCACCCCTTAACGGGATCGTGACGTGTTTCCAGTAACCCGGTATACAAATTATGAAAAAAATATATATATTTCACTAAGCTAACGTTAATCATAATCAGTCAAATTTAAATTTTTAAATTACTTTTATCACAGAAAATTTATCACAAATAGTAAAACAATTATCTATAAATTATCTTTGGTAAAATCCTCTATATCTTTTTTTTAATTATAAATGGGCTTACTCTTGACCTCGATCTAGTCTTTCTGTGACGTTATTCTTTTACTCGTATTTCAAAATAATGCACACTGTTTCAGTTGGTTTTGTGTCAAATATTATACCGTGCTTCAAAGAGCATGGTCATCAATATATAACGTGTAATTCCAAATACGCAAATCCTCTCGGGGGGGGTAGTTCTACCCGTGTAACTGAACAACCCTTGTTTTACAACTTTTGGAAATTAAAATAAAAAAAAACATCTCCATTTAGATTTTTATTTTGTATTAAGGTTACTATTGTCCGTGAAAATAATGTTTTAGCTGATATTTCAAAAGATATGATGAACCCTATTATATTTTTTTACGATGTCTTTCGTAAGACATTTTTGCATAGAAATAGAAGCTATAAAGCAAAAAATAATCGCTACTTAGAACATTGAATACATTTTCTTCGAGAGAATATTCAGCTAGAATCCGCTAGCGAAATTGCGAAAATGTTTATAATAATTTTCATAAAATATCTTGAGATCCCTCAGAGCTAGAACATTTGCATTTCACCTTAAGGCAGTCGCACAAGCACAACTAAGTTGGAATGTTTGGGCAGCTTAAAAGTGGCTAGTATTTAACTGCAAATCATAAATCTTCTTTTAAGGGTTCCGAACCAAAATGGTAAAAACGAAACCCTTATGGTGCGACTTCGTCTGTCTGTCTGTCACACCTGTCTATCTCAGCAACTACTCACGCTGTCGACTTGAAATTTGGAATAGTTTTAGAATATGCTTGTAAAACTATATTGCAAACGAAAGAATTAAAAAAAAGTTTTTTATTATTATTGGAAATGGGGCCCAACTATGGGGGCAAAATTTTAAATTGTCGTGATTAGGTCGAAGTTTGCAAAGCGAAAAATCTGAATTAATTATAGTCAATAGAGGTGTATGTAAACATCACAGCAAAAATAAAACGTTCTCTATAAGTATCACAGTTGTTCAGTTTTTTAGTTTTGCGATCCTAAAATAGACTTTATTGATTCCAAAAACAAGTATATCGGAACCCTTGGCGCGCGAGTCCGATTCGCACTTGACCGATTTTATTATTGTCGGCTTTCTTAAATTTTTTACTGACTTAGTTCTTAGTATGTTAATAACACTATGGACTGAATTTTGAATTGAATTATACAAACCGTGCACCGGAAATCGTAGGTTTTGTACAGACAGACCAACCAACAGACAGACAGACGGACTACAAAGTGATGCTATAAAAGATTTGTTTTTTTTCCTTCTGAGGTACACTCAACAGCACATCAGTAGAAACACTTTTTGACCTTATGGCATGGAAATAGAGTTGAAAAAGTTTCTACCAATATGCTGTTGACTGTACGAAACCCTAATAAGGCAAATTGGCCGTAGTATATTTTTATTCAATGTAAAAAAAGTGTTAACTTTCAAGAATAGTATATGTTCCCGCCTTAAGACTAAAGGTGACATCTCTCTAGTCAGACACCCGTATTGTGTAAAGTCCACCTAAAAAGGGCTGGTTTGTAAAGCTTGCTCTTTAGCATACAGAAGGCTAGGAGAGTTATTTTGATGGAAAAATAAGCATCCCATGTAATTTTACTCCGTGGAAAATGCCCGGAGCGTTGCGAAGGCGTCCTCGGTAAAGTTCAGTTCGGTTTGTACAGTCAAGAGCACATCAAGCTTGACATATTGGACTTTGTACCGTTCTTATTCCAATAGACGTACGGGCTAGAGTTGCACTGCGAGTGTCAAGCTTAATCTATCGTTGACTGTACCTGTTCTTCTGGTGAAAATACTTTTAAGTTACAGGAAAGATTTACGTTACGTTGATGAAAATATGTACTTGCGTTATTTTCTTAGTATTTAACAATTTACTAGTATTATAAATGAGAAAACCCAACCACTATTACTTATCCAATAATTACAATATAATTTACTAACCTTTACAAACCACTAGGCTTCTTGTGAAAAGATTTTAAGTTACAGGAAAATCTCGATACATACATATTATGTAATAGAATCTCTATTTTGGAGGGTATGTACCATAGTGACCCCGCTTGTTAGCGTTACTGATGGCACCATGGACCACAGTTGTTAGTGACCGCAATATATGTAAAATGGTATATACACATAAGGAAGCTGCTGCCTATCCTCTGGTTTATTATCCCTTAGTCGCCTCTTACGACACCCACAGGTAGAGATGGGATTGGCACCATACGGGCTTCACGAAGTTACACAAAGGGAAAAAAACACTTCTTATCCAAAGTAATAAGGTTCGAACTACGAAACAAATGACAATAAGTAATAAATTAAACAAATGACATACGTTGTTAGGGTTATTATTCACTTTATGTTGATCGATCCTGCGATAAATATACCATTTAAGTCAATCCAGGATATTCCTGAGTGAATTCAACAGTTTAATGTTAAAACTTTCACAGTTTAGAGTTTGGTTGGAGTTGGGCTACTGCTTTAGAAGTCCTTCGTAATTATTACGTTCTAAAATTTACATCCTGCCTAGCTGTAAATCAGCGTCTTACATCTACATATATATATCTACGCCCTAGATAAAAGTTAAAATGAAGAATATTCGTATTGTATTTGTTAAGAACAAAGATGTAACGAGGTTTGTAGTTTGCTGAGACGCGAAATCCTTTGACTGCCACGATTCTTTGTCGTAGCTTTCAAGTGCTACACAAGCGTAGCAGTGAGCTACGGCGCTACGACACAGCTACGGTTGTAGTAAAATAAAGTACTCTTAGAAAAATTCCGTATAGTGCCTCCCCTTATGTACCTGTCGGTGTTGTAAGAGGCGACTAAGGGATTTTATACTGGAGGATGGGCAGCAGCGCCCTTTTTGTATCGCATCATCTTACAAACTGCGGTCACCAACAACCGCGGTTCATAGTGCCAGCTGCAACGCTAACAAGTGGTGCTGTAGTAGTTTCCCTTCATAGCATAAGCAAGAGAACTAAATCACCAGGAGCCGATGGGATCCTGCCGGACTTTCTGAAAAGATTAGGGCCATCTGGAATTGACTGGCTCACAGCTCTTTTTACGGATGTTATTAACAAGACAAAACTCCCAAAAGAATGGAAAACCGCCAACGTCACCGCCTTATTAAAGCCCGGCAAAACTCCTGAAAATCCCAAGAACTACCGGCCTATATCACTCCTATGCACCACCTACAAACTCTTTGAAAGAGTACTCTTAGCCCGTTTAACTCCGACAATTGAAGAGGTGATACCTGTGGAACAGGCAGGATTCCGACCAAACCGAGGTTGCTGCGATCAGGTCCTATCCTTAACCACGCATATCGAAGCAGGCTTTCAAAGAAAGGTCAAAACCGCTGCGGCGTTTGTGGATCTTAGCGCCGCTTTTGATACCGTGTGGAAACAGGAATTACTTCTGAAACTGTTAAAGATCTTCAACTGCACCCATCTACATCGCCTCTTTGATGCGATCCTATCGAACCGAGTCTTCCGAGTATCACTGAATGGTGTGCAAAGTTCCTGCCGTATACTAAATAATGGTGTACCACAGGGTTCGGTATTGGCTCCCACACTGTTCAATGTTTACTTAAGTGACATCCCCCAAACTATAGGACGCTCTTTTATGTACGCAGATGATATAGTTATTACTGCCCAGGCCTCTACACTACTAACTGCAGAAAAACAGTTACAGAAAGACATCACACAACTGGAAGAGTATTTCATCAAGTGGGGCCTACGACCAAACCCTACAAAAACGATCTGCAGCACCTTCCACCTAAGCAATAAACAGGCTTACGAAGAAGTTAAGGTTCGCTTCTGTAACGAAATTGTAAAGAACGACCCTTTTCCGGTGTATCTCGGCGTGACACTAGATAGAACCCTCACATACAGAGAACACCTGAAAAAGGTGAAGATGAAACTAAAGTCCAGAAGTAACCTTCTAACCAAGCTAGCCTCAACCTCTTGGGGATGTCGCGGACCAACCTTACGAAGCTCGGCACTCGCATTGGTGTATAGTGCCGCAGAATACGGCGCGCCAGTCTGGGCTGGTAGCCATCATACCGATCTTGTGGACGTTGAGCTAAATGCCGTTATGAGACTAATCTCCGGAACTGTAAAACCCACACACACGGAATGGCTTCCAGTACTGAGCAACATCCTACCACCAGTCCTACGCAGAGAAAGTGCGATCACACGTGAGTTTACCAGAATAAAAGAATCTCCACATCTTCCGATTAACCTAGACCTCCCGTATGTCTCCGAAACCCTAAGGTTAAAATCCCGAACTCCTTTTGGACTCGCGGCTCGTCAAATAGAATCAGACGGCCAATCACCCGAAGAAAAATGGTCGGCAAGTTGGAGGGATAGTGCTGCCCCCAACCATCATCTCATTAGCAACCCTAACGATGCTATTGCGGGATTTAGCCTACCGCGCAGAACCTGGTGCCAATTAAACAGAGTGCGAACAGGTCAAGGCCGATGCGCCCATCTTATGCATCGATGGGGATTCAGGGCAAATCCGGACTGTGAATGCGGGGAAATTCAAGACATAAATCACCTTGTCAACAACTGTCCAATCTGGGCAACACATGGCGGCCTTTCAACGGTTAACTCTGCAGGTGACGAGGCCATATTATGGCTTAACAATCTATTCAGCCTGTAGCTTATGATGACTGTCAGCGCTAAGACCGCAAACAAAAAAAAAAAAAAAAAAGCATATCCTCAAAACGTACTATGCATGTTCATGTGAAATTCTGGAGGGAGGTCACTGTGGGCCTAGAATCATGATTAATTGCATAAAAGTTTCATTGTGACGTAGATGAGCACAAGAAAAGATTTTTGAAAATTTATCCCTTAGGGGGTCAAAAAGGGAATGGAAGTTTGTATGGGTGTGGAATGGAAGTTCGTCGTTTTTGAAGTGAGGCTAATGGGAATTCATACAAAACATCACGCTTCGTTCCCTGTGGGGTAGGCAGAGACCACAGCCCTCCACCTGCTACGAACTTGCTATACTTCCCTCGCTTCCTGTAATGAATGAATGAATGAATATATTTATTTGCTTTGAACAGGTGTACAATTAAGTCTTATGTATCTAATATAAGTATCTCTATTCAGCCATAATACAATAGCATGCAAATTACATTCTTAATTCTAAATATTCATTTAAGCTATAAAAGTTTTTATGTAAGAGCCACTTGAAAAGTTTTAAACACATCTGACTAAAGTTAAGTTCTCTAATATCTTTTGGTAGGTTATTATATATCTGAATACATTTATAATAGCAAGAGTTGAGGAACAGTGTCGTTTTAGGAGTGAAATCCATAGCAAGCTTATCTAGATGTCTAACCTTTCTGGGATTTACATCAATAGTTGATTTAAACAAACATTTATTATGCTTTACAAATTTGCAAACTTCATAAATATACATGCTGGGTAGCGTCAGTAAGCCCAAGCGTTTAAATACGGGCTTACAAGAGTCTTGGGGACCAATTCCAGCGATAGCACGAACACATTTTTTTTGAGCTATGAAAGCTCTCTTTATGTACGAGCCATTGCCCCAAATTAATAAACCGTACCTTAATACTGAGGCTATGTACCCATGGTAGGCAGTCATGGCAATTCTTTGAGATGTTATACACCTTAATCTTCTGAGAGCATATACGAATTTATATTTACTTTAGAGCACACTTTGTCAATTTGAGAGGTATAGTTAAGATTTTTATCAATAATTATTCCCAAGAATGTTGTCTTATCCAATTCGCTAATAACATGTCCATTATATTTAATATTTAATTTGATTTCCTTGCGACCTTTGGTCGTTAGTTGAATATAATTCGTTTTAGTCAAGTTAATATTTAAGTTATTGATGTCAAGCCATTGAATAATTAATTTAAGTGTATCATTAATGTCAGATTCATAAATGTCAATATTTTGTTTTTGAATACATTCACTCGAGGGTATTAACACAGAGAGGTCGTCGGCGAACAGTACACATTTATGTTTTAAAATACGCGGTAAGTCGTTTATGTAAAGTATGAATAGTAGGGGACCCAGTATACTTCCTTGTGGCACGCCGACATGGTTTGTAACATAATTTGACTGATAAGGTGTAATACAATTTGTATTATCATAGCCACAAACTTCTACACATTGCATTCGGTTTTTTAAAAAGGATTCTAACTACAATAGAGCTGGACCTCTAATGCCATACCTCTCAATCTTCTTTAGCAAAAGATCGTGAGCCACGAAGTCGAAGGCCTTTGTCATGTCAAATGATATAACTGTAGCATACTTTTTGCAGTCTATTTCTTTTACAGCATAGTGAACAAGGGAGAAAAGCGCTGATGTCGTTGATTTTCCTTTTTGAAAACCATGCTGTTCTAGTGCAATAATTTTATATTTCACACAATATTCCATCAGTCTAAGATACATGCATTTCTCAAATACTTTTGACAAAATAGGGATCAACGCGATTGGACGATAATTGCTTAGGTCTTTAATGTCCCCTTTTTTGTGGATTGGTTTTACGATAGAAAGTTTGAGTAGATCGGGAAACGAACCAGTTTCAAATGATAAGTTAATTAGGTGTGTTATGATTGAAGATAATTCGCATTTTGATGTCTTCAGTATGTTTGTTGTGATCTCGTCAAAACCAGTTGCATTTGAATTGTTCAGTGATTCTATAACTTTGACTGTTTCGTATTCTGAAAAGGGTCTCAGAAAGAGAGAGTTATTGGTTGAGGGTACACTACTTAGCGGATTTTGCATAACTATTTTGGATTTATTTGTACAGTTTGTTAAAGAAATAAAATAATCATTGAAAGACGTTGCTATGCGTTTAGGGTCAGTTATTATATTTCCGTTTATATATATTTCCGTAGTATACATCTTTGGAGGTTCACATCCGGCCTCATATTTTATGACTCTCCATGTTTCTTTACAAATGTTTTTACAATTTTGAAGTTGTTTTATGTTTGAGAACCTTTGTGCATTGTTAATGCATTTCCTTAATATCTTAGTATATTTTCTGTATCCTTTTTTGTTTGTATTTGTCTGGGACATGTAGTATTTATATTGGAGTTCTCTTTTTGTTTTACAGGACCTTTTTATTCCTCTGGTTATTCACTTTAAATTTTTATTTTTGTTATTAAGTTTTAGTTTATATTTTGGAAAACATAAGTAAAAAAGCTCACAATGTATTTGATGAAAGATATTGAAGGCAGTATTTAAATCAGACGCATTACGGACTTCGGAAAAAGTAAACGATTTTAGATAATTTAGAAATTTGGTAATGTTATCCTGTTTATAATCACGTTTTACTATGCTCCAAAATTTTGTTTCCATTGCCTTTTTCTCTACAGGAAAAGATATTATTTGCGCTTTGTCGTGATCTGACAATGCGAGTGGGATAACCTTACCAGTTGCTGCTGTAATGTTACTAATTATCAGGTCTAAACAAGATGATCCTCTTGTTGGTTCTTGAACATGAGAGATTAAGTTATTTGAGTTTATAATATCCTGCAGATAATTATTTTGCGGTGTTTGAATTAGCGTATTGATATTAAAGTCACCAGCAATTATAAGTTTGTGACTCTTGTAGATTGTAAAGATCTCATTTAGTGTCAGATCAAGCGCCTTTAGGAACCGATAAGCAAAATTTTTATGTGAATTGTAAATGCATAAAATAATCAATTTATGATTTGGAATTTCTACTCCACAGCACTCGAATATTTTTGGTATCAGATATTTATTGAAGCAGCTGATTTGCCTAAAGGATACATTCTTTTGAAGTAAAATACATGACCCGCCTCTTTTATTATCTCTACAGTAATTTCATCAATCCTTTCATACTTGCTCGTCGGTTTAGAGTACTTTTAACCTGGCCTTCATTAAGAACGTCCTGAATTTGTTCTACCTATACGAAATGTTAAGTTTTTGTGTGAGGGACTAATATTTTTTTTCCTTTTACAGATCCCACCTCAAAACCCGAAGAATCCCGCCCTCCAATCCTTGCCTTCCCGAACGTTCTCAAATTTAATGAGATATTGCTATAAGTACCTGTATTATTAAAGCGTATTGTTATAATTTTAAATTTATTTTTTACATTTAGACACAGCAGGTGTCTCTGTTAAAATTTTTCAATAGATAAAGAGGAAGAAAAATTTGACGCGAGCCGGATTTAAACCTGCGACTTTCGGCGTACCGTGCCGACGCTCTATCAACTGAGCTATCGTGTCTTTAAGCGGCTAGTTCAAATTTCTCTCCTCCTTGTTATAATTTAACCTCTCAAGCTCCATGTCAAAAATCGCCGGAATCTAAAAGATAACATTAACAGTTACGGCATAATTTTGCATAAATTGCAATAAATTTCACAGGAGTTTTCCATTTTACGGGAACTCTATGGGAAATTGACATAGGGGTGAGGGGTCATGTGACAAAATTTTCCTGATGCAGATCAGATATTAAGAGTTTTCACAGATTAATAAAAACGTAAATTAGGTCCTAATAAAATACTTCACATAATTTTAGCTTGTTACTCAGACCATGAAACTGAACAACTTTTCCTAAGAAAAATAGGCCTAAATAATAAAATCACCTTACCATAGAGACTGCGATATGTTAATAATAGCGCATTTTTATAGTTTCGTGGTCCAAGTAATATTCCTAATTGTGTTCACTATTTCATTTAGGACCCTGTATATTACTGTATAGTACACCAACATTCTGTATGGTAAACGTTGGTCAAATTAAACGGTAGATTCAGGCCATTTCCCAAGGACGGATCGAAGTACGAAAAAAAATCAATTTTCCATACAAACTGAATTACGGATTTTTTATGAGAAGCCATTTTTTTTACATTTTTCCACCCATGTTTCTTGGGAAAAGTTGTTCATTTTCATGGTCTGATGTGTACAGAGGCTCACGACAAATATGGTATAAATGCAAGAAAAGTATTCGCCGCAAAGAAAGTTAAATCCCTCTACAATTTCCGAATAAAGAGTCCCATATATCAGTACCGCAGTTAGTCTTCGTAACGACCTTTGTAGCCATAGTATAATGCGATCGTAGCGTCTTCAGGGCCTCGATGGCGGTCGCAACAATAACTCACGTATTCCAGTCAAACTACCAAAGTTTGTATGGAGAGGGTTACATTAAATGCACTTTAGAAGATAATTTATTAAATTACCAGTAAAACATTCAGAAATTTAAAACCACAATAATCGCCGACCTAAGTCCCCGACAGAACGTTGATATTCGTAAAACCAGTATAAGGTGAACTCTGCTATTAAATATTTACCATGTAGCACAGGCCAGCTTATACTGGTACTTTCCAAAAAAATGTGTTGTTACAAAATTGCCGGATTTAATTATTTACAGCTTCAAATAGCCTATATTACTATTTAAAATTAATTTCTCTAAATGTGCATTTAGTGCAACCTCATATTGAACAACTTTTCCCAATAACCCAGGCATAAACGGTCCCGAGAGTCAAACAAATTCCTAACAGTTTATTTGTTAATTTAAACTATACCTACATAGGTCCTCTATTTTTTTTAAAAGATTCCGATCAGTAACTACAGAGCAACTTAGATTTTTTAAATATCATAAGACATGCGATTTTATAACAAATTTTTACCAAATTTAGACGTAAATTGTGTCTCAGAAGGAGAAACAATACTAAAATATATGTTTAAAGCGCAAGGAACGATAAGCGCTAATTATGGCATCAGTTTTAATTATATTATATCATAGGATCGAAGGGTCGCACGCACGGCTAGAGATCGTGTTTCGATTATACCTACTCTTATTATTTATTGTGAGTTCAAATTATGTCTACCAAGCTTGATAAACTTAAGTTACTTGATTATTTTTCCAAAGTGGACCCAAAAATGAGAGAAGCTTTCTAGGTACAACTAGGGATTTTTAATATATATTCAGAAGACCTATGCAAACATAAAAAAGCAGATAAAAAACTGTTAGGAATTTGTTTGACCCCCTCCATGCATGAGCGTTCTTTTACGCCTGAGCTACAAGGAACATAGGGCGAAATAGGAAAAAAGAATTTCGATCTCCCATACAAGATGTGCTGTCAGCTTCTATAGGAAGTCGATATTTTTTTTTCGCTTTTCGACAAGTTCCTTGGAAAAAGTTATTCTACCTCTTACCTATATTTGTTTTGTATTTATCTTGCTTATAAGAGCGTCTTAAATTGAAGTTATAATTTTAAGTACTGCTATGAAAAAATGTTCAATCGCTCATTACCTTTATAAATAGGAACAATTATAGGGCATAGAAAAACCGGCTTGTATGCTAACTCCGTTTAACATTACACTATTTACATAAATAGTTTTTAATGTGCCGAGCGCGCATTCACCACAGAAATAGCTTCGTGCTTGAAAGGTTTCGTAGTACTGCTTGTTGTAACGTTATTGTATTTGCAAAACGCGTTACATTGTTCTTTGAATAGGTTAAAAACTGAGAAAAACTGCGCCAATGTTCAGGCAAAGTAAGTTGACATACATACATACATACATAACATCACGCCTCTTTCCCGTTGGGGTAGGCAGAGACCACAGTCCTCCACCTGCTACGATCTTGACATACTTCCCTTGCTTCCTGTACTTTCATCAATCCTTTCATACATGCTCGTCGGTTTAGGGTACTTTTAACCTGACCTTTATTCAGAACGTCCTGAATTTAGTAAGTTGAGGGTTCTTAAATTTTAAAGTACCTACAAAGGTTTTAAAAATGGCTCTTTGTAAGCATTCTTTATAATTACCGACACTTTCATACTGATATAATAATTAAGGAATACTCGACAATGGACTATTTGGTCCTTCGAGCCGGCACTGGCATTGATCTTGAACCCGAAGTATTGTTCGAACGCCGTGAAGGTAAAAAAGTATACATCGATTTAGACTACAGAATGTCTTCTGTCTTACTTTTAAATTGTGATTACAAAAACTGTTAATATTAATTGTTTGTGCGTTTTTTCTTTTTTATTTTGTGGTATCTACAAACTAGGATAACATGGCGTCTCCACATTACCTTTACTTCAAAACTAAAAAGCAAGTGGAGGGGCGAGCAATGTTACCGTTGTTTATTTTATCTAAGTATACACGGCTGCACGTCAATGGAAACACTTTGACCCTGAGCGGGTCTCTGCGTGCTTGCTGCCGTGCGTACTTGCTTGAACTGATTTTACCGCGTTTACCAATTTTACCGAATTTCTTAAAGTTTTATGTTGGTAGAATTAGGTTTATTTACAAGTTCAGTGTTGCCTAAATTGCTTTATGTCAGTTCTTCACACGGTATTCTTTGGTTCGAAATTCGAATATTCGGAATGGGGTTAGGTTATGGCGCGCGCAGACCGGAGGGGTGGAGTGAGGGCAGCGGGGGGTAAAACAGGGGTTGCCAGCTAGTCCGCCCGCACCGCCGGGCTAAATCACACGTCTTCTCGTGTATCTGTATTTTGCTCACTCACTGTACACATAATTACATTCCCAGTGAATTGCATTACATGTGAGAGTCGACAGTGTTACGTAGGAGATACAATTTTACGTGCGGTGCCGATATCTGACAGATTCAGTGTAAGTGCCGATTGTATTTTCTGTGATTGATCGAGTATACTATTCAATTTCTCCGGATAACCCTCTTCCGGTAAGTTTTATGTCAATATTTAAGAGTTTATTGAATAAATTGTGATGATTTGTTGAGATATAATGCGATTTATTTATATATAAGCGGTTTCCGGTAGATGGCGTTGCCGCGCCGCGTCCGTATTGCAGTTGTAAAGCTTTTAGTTTTTTTTTTCTTTTTTCGGAGTTACGACGTAACCTTTCCACAGATTAAATAACTAGATCGGTCAGATATTAGGTCACAGAGTAAAGTAGAGTATATAGTCTGTAATGACTAGTAGGTCAAAAATCCCGGTTAAGTTTTACAAAAATCAAGAAATCTAATGTTTTAGCTAAACTTTATTTGCGAAACTGAAAATATCTGGTCTACTTATGAATTGATCATTAATACTACGAACAGAAGTGTAAATTATCCGTAATAGCCATTTTATGCGTTTTTTTCCTGAATGGTAAGTAGAAAAACTGTGGTAATAACATTTATGAGTCCCAAGTCACATATTTCTCAGAGAGAAAGATAAAAAATTTACGTTTTTAGGATTTGATAAAAATCTATACATTTTAGTATGGAAGTCCAAAAAAAATGCAAGTTTTCACTTCTGCCGACACTCCCGGAGTGCAAACCGTACATTTTTTTATTATATTGACTGAGATTGGTTTAGTTTCATATTAGATAAATCTACATTTTCAGTCGTTTTTACATAACTTAAAAAAAAAAAAAAGTTTTTTATTTAAAATACGGATAGCATGTTATTTATTTACGTAATTCTTGTAAAAAAAAAACACCTGGGATTATTTGTTTGTCACTTTATAACGTCAGTTATATTTACGTCGCTTCATAAACAAAGTGCCGCCATGCGGAAAAAAACCGGCCAAGTGCGAGTCGGACTCGCGCTTTAAGGATTTCGTACCTGTCAACAGTAAGACATACTACAAGGTTTTATAAACTGTACGTCCACACAAACATAATCCCTCTTTAATACGAATGTACCTAATTGTAACGGGAGCTCTCTTTAATTGGTTGTAATTGGTTGTGAGAAAACTGCTATTGTCTAATGATTTTAAACTTTTCCTTTGTTTGTCCTATGAGGCCTAACTTTTTGCCAAATTTCATGATTCTATTATAGGCCAAATGTTTGGTTCATAAATGTAAAGAGATGGGTGGGGACGTAAATGGCCGTATCATTCGATTGTTTTGTCGTAGAAGCATGACATTTTCACACTTTCAAAGGTCCATTCTCCTTAATATTTTATATAAATTTCAACTTGATACCTTTTCCCCTATCGTGAGAAAAAGTGTCTTGACTGAAGGACAAGAAAGTCATCCTATAAGGGTTCCATTTTTATTTCTTCTATTATATATTATTTATTGCAAAACTACAAACAGAAAGGTACAACAGGACATTTAAAAAGGAGGGCTTCAAGAGATTTGAGATACAGATCCCTAAAAAGAAGCGACCAGAAAAACCCGTCTGCACCTTTGTCGGATAATTATGTCCTTATTACATTCTCCAAATGGCCTTGCTGGCACCCGACCAAATCAGAATATGCTCGGATCGATAGCAAATGTACAATTAACGGTACATTTGGCTTCTAGACTACCTTTGTGTCTTTTAGGTGACGGCCTTGACCACAGTGTACAGGGTAATTTTTCAACTACTGAAAAAGTTTTAGTTTGATACATACTCGTATGCCACATAACTGAACATTTCTCCCGAAAAAAATTATTTGTGCCTTTTTCATGTACAAAATTTATAATGCAGTATGGGAATTTTGGAACGACAACAATTTTTTCTTGTTTAACGACCTATGTTTCTTTGAGAAAATTGTTCAGTTTCATGTTCTCAGCAACATACAAAAATTTGGCTAGATGTCAAAAAATTACCCAGTACTTATAATAATGGAGCCAGTGAAATTACCGGCACATAGACATACCATCTTAGTCGTAGTTCTCAGGATGGGCAACGTGCTTTGCTGCCTTTTAAATGTCAAATACTGATAAGACAGTGGGTTCTATGGGCGGTAGTAACCATTTACCATCAGGTGACCTACCAGCTCGATTGCCCACTTTTGACAAAAAAAAAACCGTCCACTAATGCCCTTTCAAGGCTTGTATCGGAAATCTAAAATAAAAACACGTTTTCCGTTTCGTCGTTTCTTTAGGAAAACTTCATATTTGGCTGTCCCATAACAAATTTCGGGTCAATAAATTCGCATAGGAAACGTATGTGTAAGGTACCTCGAAACTTGGGTCAAAGACAGGGATAAGGCATGGGGTCTCATTCCGTACTACGGTTTTTTCGACGGAGTAAATAGCCCGAATTCATTTGGCCCTTTTGTTTCTAATAATTAAACTAAATGTTACTACTAGGTTGGTAGGTAAAGGTGTAAACTATGACATTAATTCAATTTTAACATCCAGATATCAATTTATTCTAAGAAAATACCTTATGGAAAAAATAGCCCGAACAATTTTCGGCACAAATTCGTTCTATGACGTGAGGCATCTGTACTAGTATAGTATTATATTATCTGTGGATAAGGTCAATAAGAAAAAATAAAAAATACGATTTTTTTTCGGTTGCAAATAATAAAGTTAAAAAATAATTTCGTTTTTGTCAAATATCTATAGGTCGTATGGCAGTATGAAACGTAGCCATGGCCAGTCTTAAAAAAAAAACTGACAACTGTTCTAAGTAGTCTGTGGTCGGTTGTTATTTTTGCAGCTGTTATTTTTTTTCATGATAGGCAATGACAACTCATTACATTCTGCCATACGACCTATCGATATTTGTTGAAGACGATTTTTTTTAAAACCTCGTCATTTATGGCCGAAAAAAAATAGTATTTTTTATTTATCTTTAATAATCTTATTCCTGTTTATGGGCCAAGTTTCAAGGTACCTTACATATAAGTTTCCTTTGCGAATTACTAACACCCAGACACAGAACAAACACCTATATCATAATCATCAATCGACCTGTGGCACAGATTTTAGACACTACACGCATTACCAGCCGAGGCCATTCGGCTTAATCGATATTAGAAAGGGTTTTCAAATATAGTACTTACTATCTGTAGGACCTGTTATTTGGTAGCCTCTAATCCGTCTAATCGATTCTGTCTATGCTAGCCCAAACTACAATCATTTTCAATTTAGTTTTGCCGTTATAGGAACGTGGCTTTTAGGTTTATTCTGAAGAATGTCTTGTATTTTATTTAGAAAAATGTCTATATTATTTTCGTTTATTTATGTTAGTTGTTGCCTGCAACTTTGTTCACCCTGAACAATTTTTCCGTGCGGGAATGAGATGTTTTCCCACGGTAAAAAGTAGCCTATATTACTCAACATCAGTGTAAGTTTTAGCTAGTGAAAGAACTTTTAGAATTTATTTAGTTTTAACTGCTGTAGAATTGTTGGCGGGCATACTAAAAAGTGCTAAACAGCAGGTAAGGTCAATCGCACGTCAGTGGAAACATTTGCAACTCTATTACCATGCCATAAAGTCCAAAGTGTTTCTACTGACGTGCTGTTGGGTGTACAGGGTGTAAGAAACAGCTTTCCTAAATCTGAAATTTTAATGCTAATAATAAATAAAAACATAAAACAAATGAAAGAGCAAGATCAGTCGACCATCAAGATATAAAAAAAAGTAAAAAAAATACACAACTGTAGACTGTTTGTATGGAGACTTATTCATTTTTTGAAAGTTTTATTTACAAAAATTTGCTCAATAACAAAGAGATTTGAACCTCGCTGCGAGGGTGTTTTCCACCATCTTTTGAAATGTCCACTGGATGGCGCTGCTAATCAGCACGAGGAAAAACCGGGTGTTTCCTCGTGTCCGTACTACTGTCCTGACTAGTACGGACATGACACGAGGAATTTATGCCACCATGTAATCGAGATATAATCAGTACCGAGAATCAGTATGAGAATGATTAAGTCAGTTTGATTGCTTCTGCCCAATGTCTGTTGCATTTTTACTTTCGAGCGGAGCGAGAAAGGTATTGTATTCGTGAATTTTTTTTTTTCTAATTTAAAAAAAAATGTGTTCTATATCACTTATAAAAAGCAAGTCTCCCAAAAATGTCCGTCCGTCGGTCGGTCTGTCCGTCACGCTTTGGCCTAGCGGCTAAACGAATGGTCCGATTGACACCATATTTTGAATTTGGGAGTTTTATGCAAATCCATCGAAGGGTTCTTAGTGGTTTCTTGCTGGCTCTCATTTTGAGGGTAGCTGTCATACAACGAAAATGAAAAATTATTTTTTTTTCAAAAACGGCTCATAGAATCTTGGTGAAACTTTGCATGACCAGGCACCTCCATGTAAGATATCTTGCGCCAGTATCAATTGATCTGTGTAATTTCATATAAGGGGTGTTCCTGTACCACAAAATCGAGTTTACCTAAAATTCGCCATACAAAACGGCAATTTCATAGGTAAAGACCTTTTATTATAAAGGTTGCGGATAGTAATGAGTAAATAAATACCAACTGCAAACTTAAGTTTATAATTCCATACAAATAATATGAAAATACAAACTTACTTATACCTACTAAATTTACGTACAAATAGTTTATTAATCAAATAAAGTTACAATTTATAGCATCTAAAAATAAAACAATGAGATTGGTAACTTTCCATAAGGCAAAACATTGACTCCCACACTAGGTCAAGCCTGTATCGTGTAAAAATGATTTAATGAAATATGCAGTCAGGTAGAAAACCATTTTAGAATCCAAATTGTAGAACATCAAAATAAGCTCAACGAAACCGATTTTGAGTAAATCACATTTTTAAATTTTAGTAGTAAGGGAACACCCCTTATATGAATTTCTACAGACCAATTGATACTGCCAAAAAATACCTTAAATGGATATGTTTGGTCATACAAAGATTCTTCAAGATTGTATGAGACGTTTTTGCGGAAATTAAAATTTTCATTTTCGTTGTATGACAGCTACCCCCAGCAAGAAACCACTCAAAACCCTTCGATGGATTTGCATAAAACTCTTAAATTCAAAATATGGTGTCAATCGGACCATTCGTTTAGCCGCTAGGCCAAAGCGTGACGGTCAGACCGACCGACGGACCGACCGACCGACAGACCGACCGACCGACGGACGGACATTTTTGGGAGACTTGTTTTTATGATGTATAAGTGATATAGAACACATTTTTGAGAAAATTTGAAAAACTTTTTTTTCACGAATACAATTCCTTTCTCGCTACGCTCGAAAGTAAAAATCCTTATATAAATGGGTAATTAAAAGATTTCTACTTTATAATGGCCCCCATCATCACCCCCTTCTATGCATTAAGGTCCAAATTGACTTAGCCTCCTAATAATCAAATTTCCCGCTAGAGAGTGCATGATCGGCGGCCACCAGCAAATCCAGGCTAAAAACCTGGCCATTTTCCCCTAGTTAGCCAGTGTGCCATTAACCCCGATATACCTTCTGGTGTTACCAACTAGAGTCATACAAAATGAGCTAAATTGCTGGTAATTTTTTTTGCTGGTAATTTTTTCTGCATGCTTTTATGAACAGTCAGAAAGTGTCTCACAAGGCTCGTCTGGCTGTTCATAGAGGCGTTTTAGTACCAACACTGATGTACGGCAGTGAAAACTGGGTATGGCAGAAAAAGCATGAAAGTAGAATTAATGCAGTAGAAATGAGAGCGTTGAGGAGTATGATTGGTGTGAAATTGAGTGACAGGATTAGAAATAGTGTGATAAGAGAACGTTGTGGCGTAAAAGAAGACGTAGTGACTAAAATTGAGAAAGGGATGCTGAGATGGTTTGGTCATGTAGAGAGGATGAATGAAGGAAGATTGACGAAAGAGATCCACAAGGCGAGAGTGAATGGAAACGTTGGAAGGGGAAGGCCTCGGCGAACGTACCAGGACCAAATTCAGGACGTTCTGAATAAAGGCCATGTTAAAAGTACCCTAAACCGACGAGCATGTATGAAAGGATTGATGAAGGTTCAGGAAGCAAGGGAAGTATGTCAAAATCGTAGCAGGTGGAGAACTGTGGTCTCTGCCTACCCCGACGGGAACAAGGCGTGATATTATGTATGTATGTATTTTTTTTTACAATGATAATTAATTTTTGGGCTAATAAAATACTCGTACTAAATTGTTAATTGTTTTATTTATAAAAAGAAACAGATTAATCGACATCGGTAAACTCAAGATTCTTAGAGCTGGACCGTTTTAGTCTGTACACGTAAAAAAATATCTTTGTTTAAAATGTATTTATTTCTTTTTATTCAACGCTATTATTAGAAATCTCCCGTACCATAAATGGTGTTAGTAAGTTTTATTTAACCTATAAAATATTAAAGATCGATGTGAACGCTTAAGAAGAAGTGTGGCGAAGACAGCAAATGTAAGGTGTGGCTTTGTCCCACGCTAGCCAATTAATATTGGTTTTAATTTGAAGACTGTTCTAGATGTCAAACGACGATAATTTTATAAGCAGAAATTGATCTAAATTTAGGAAAAAAGTGCAAAATTGGCAACACCAATGATACCGTCAGTGCACCCCTGCGTCCCCTCGGTTGCATGTTTACCCTTTTAGCAAGGGAAATAGCTCGGTCGCATCCAACCGCCCTGTTCGCAGTAAAGTTTCGTGCAACATTGTCCGTATATGTTGTCGCAAATTGGATTTTTAATGCAACCCTAATGAGTATGCTTTAAAGTTTTTAACAAGTGGGTGCTAAGTATGTAATGTAATATGGCGGCGACATGAAACACAGATGATTTCGCGTCCATCCTCTTTTCTCTTTTACTACACGCACGCTATTATGGTGGATATTAAGTACGCACGGCAGCAAGCGCGAAGAAACAAAACCAGTACAAGCTGAACCAGCGCTACCCTACAAACACCCGGAACCAGAGTCCCGCTCAAGGTCATATTTTTTCCACCTACGAGCGCCCGTGTGTATCACTCGTAATGGCATGTAATGGCGTGTATTTTTTTCATTTGTTTTTATTCTGAAGTTCATTGATGAATAGCCGAGAAAAATGTTGTTTTCTTTGATAAAGTTGCTTTGTTAATTGAAAATTACTGAGCTTCTGCATTGAAACAAATGAAAATTCACATTGTTTACAAATACAAAAGAAGTAATTAAGAAAAGCAACAAAACAGATACCTTAAGCCTTATAGGAAAATCAACGTCGATTCTCCTACACAGAAAGTGCCAGTCAGTATCAGAATTATGTCCTCGTCAACGGTTTCACATTGTTATTTTAGCACCGAATCGATAGGAGCGAACACGGTACCCAGGCTGAGTAGTGCTATTTATAAACTTGATGAACTTATGATTGATGGAGTAATTAATTGGAAAGTTACATTAGCTCTCATTCAGAAACATCGGAATTTGCTCGCGCGGTTTTTTCATGTCACTGAATTAAGAACCTTATGAGTAACATGTCTAAGAATAAATTCAAATGAAACGGATAAAATAGTCGAGCACGCGCAAGCATTTTTCAAATTTCGATGTGAACTCAGTCTTATGTATAAAAGTTATTAAGTTGAATTTTCAATGGTATCAGAAAATGCTCTCTTCTGCTCAGCTCCGTCTGGCTGAACTCACCCTTTTTGTACCTACTTTTTCTTTTGCTTATTTTCATGTTCGGTTCGGCCTTTTTAGGGTTCCGTACCTCAAAAGAAAAAAACTGAACCCTTATAGGATCACTTTGTTGTCCGTCTGTCTGTCTGTCTGTCAAGACCCTTTATCTCACGAACGGGTAAAGGTATCAGGTTGAAATTGATACCATATATTAGGCTCCATGAACCACACAAGATCTGAAAATTTAAATTTTTTACATCTACGCAATCAAAAGATATGGCATTTTATGTCCTCATCTCCATACATTTATGCAAAAAAGCAAAACCTACTGGGTAGTTCCCGTTGACCTAAAATTATGAAATTTGGCAAGAAGCTAGGTCTCACAGTACAAATAAAGGGAAAAGTCTAAAATTATTAAATATTTCAAATTTTCTCACAACTAATAGTAACCAATTAAGGTGAGCTCCCGTTTCAAGAACTTTTCTATAAAAGAGGGGTCAAGTTGGATGGTCGCCAAAGCGATTTTTGTTTTAGTTCTATTTTAAAAACGGGAACATTTACAAACTTGAGAATTGGTATGTTTATAGTGCATAAGCTATAAAATAACAACAAATAATAAAATTTGGTCAAACGCGTGTCGGACTCAAAAAATCTAGCACATTAACTTACTGAAATTTGAACTAATACAATTATGATTATGTGGTGGTACGTAACCCTCAGTGCGCGAGTCCGACTCGCACTTGGCCGGTTTTTCATACAACAGACAACTCAAGCTCTGAGAAAGCCGAACCAAACATGCCGAATCTAACATGTGTGTAGCAACCCTTATAAACATTCCTTGCCTCCATTTAATCCTTCTGGTCCATAAGGTTAAATTCCCATAATGTTGAAGTCTCCGAACGTTGGATTCCCATTCAGTTGAATTCCCATTATTTTGAATTTTTATTGACCGTATCGTATCCCCGTGATGAAATTCTTATAACTTCTGTGGAAGCCGAAGATAACTGAATGATGGCCAAGACTAAGCCGATAATCAGTAAAAATATAATAAAAACAAACGGGGGTCTTTTACAACGGTTGTATAACTACTAAAATCAAGTAATAAGTAATTTTCATGTCTAGGGTACTCCACAACCAAGCAAACACATCATCTACAAAGGATATCTCATATAGGCCTTCGCTAGCCCTGTTTGTCCCCCCTGCAATATGGGGTTATGTATTTAGGGCGCACTAAAATAGAGTTCGGGTCACTAGGTACACTATTCAAAGGCAGTTAGCGGACTATAAGGGTGTTAATAGGTTATGGGTACATAATTTATACATATTAGGCTTTCCGTATCGATTATTTAGTGGTTAATGTTAAGGAAGCTCTAAAAACAAGGTTATTTGTTTATACCAGATATGCGTTGGCCCCACAGAAGTTTGCCCCACAGAAGTTTGCCAAAGAAAGTTGTTGAAGCAACAAACTAATTAGGAGAAACTAATTTTGAAACTTTCCAAAAAATGTCTCTTCTTACAAAATTATCAGCTGATCGGTTAGTAAGTATGGGATCGATTTACCAACCAACAAGATATCATCTTCAGTAGGTATATGTACAGTCAATAGCACGTCCAGCTTGACACAATGCACTTCGTACTGGAGCGTAGAGACGAAAATCGCACTGCGAGTGTCAAGCTTGACCTGCTCTTGTTTGTACATATTCGAGTTTCTTATTGCTTTATTTCAAATTTTCTTGATGTTTTCGATTCCAATCCAGTAAATTGTCAAGTAAACTAGCTCCAATCTGCCCTGTAGCCTGCACGGAACCAATATTTACCCTGCAAGCTCCAACACTTTGTCACCTGTAACAATGCTGAGACGGAGGTATTAGGACGAGAGAGACAATATTTGAACGCATTGCAACTGGTAAAGTCCATCGTCTTTATTACGTATCAGTAGAGTTGATAATCGTAATGCACTCTTATGGTTAAAGCTGACGTAAATTCTTTCGAGCGCGACTCTAGCCTGTATGGTGAATGATATAATTTCTTCTACTATTATAAAATTGTTTTATTAAGTCTGTACATTAATTATATTTATAAAAATCACGTTATGCTACTTTGATGCCCTGAATCCAAAGTATAAAGGGTGTGAGGGACGGTGTACCGAAAACTGAAAGGCCGTGCTCAGTCAACGAAGCTGAACAACTTTCCTAAAGGAACATATGTTGGGAAATGAAAAGAAAAATACCTCTCCATACAAATTGCCCACTCTTTTCGAACAGTTTGTATGGAGAGGTCAAAATTATTTTTCATTTCCCAACATATGTTTCTTTGGGAAAGTTGTTCAGTTTCGTTGACTGAGCACGCCCTTTCAGTTTTCGGTACACCGTCCCTTACACCCTTATTTTTGGACTTTGTATCTGTTTCATTATTTGTTTAAGCATCACTCAAAAACTTATGAACCGATTTTAATTAAACTTGTTTTGTTTGATAGCTAATAGTTTGACTTAAACATTGGTATATTCTGTTTAACATGCATACGAAGTCGCGGGCAAAAGCTGTAACTTATCTTTGGATCTCGCCTATAGCAGCCCTTACGAGTATTACATAGCGTTTGAACGTAGGCACACAAAACAATCGAAGTCTTATTGGTTTTATCGCCTTTGTTTTTTTCGCTATTTCATTCAATTTTGTTTCGTGTTACGATGGTAACAACTGCTTTGTGGTAATAACCCATTGTTATAAAAATGTATTACTTTGTAGAAGCTGTTTGACCTTGATAGTATCAAAATCTAAGACTCATAAATAACATGTTTTCAAATAGTACTTAACAAATTGGTCAAAAATTCATGCCAAATCTTTGTGCTTCGGAAAAAGTTTACTTTCGTATTCGATCAATCTAATTCTAATTTATCATTCCGTTCCCACCATTCTGTATTTTATTGGTAAATTTTTTACAAAGCATTGTTACATCACTGCAAAACGCTTTTATATTTGGAAAGCTTTTATATTAAATTTATTCAAGTGCAGTCCTCGAAATCGCCCACTGCAGCTAAAAGAAAAATAGAGTCCTATGTGAGAATAAAAAGAGTCATCTGATTTTACCTGCCATTCCCAGGCCCTAACGATGAGTGCATTAACTGTACCGTGCCGCGGTACCATTCGTTCTCGATTGTGCTGAAATGGTTTTAAAGTCCACAAGTTTTGTTCTACGCGATTTGGAAGTTCCCAAAAAAGCTGATCCGGCACAAAAAAGGCAAGCGTGGCCAATAAAAGCAAGGCAAAGTGATTTTTATAACAAAACTCAATCAGAAATTGTAAATATTAAAAAAATGAAATGCCAAATATATTCGGAACTAAAATAATATTATTTATTTTTTCTACTCCCATTTGTTAAAGTTCGAAATACGAAACCGCCATTCCGACAACAGTTGCGTAATATTTATAAATGCAACTGTCTACAATACGGTAATATAATTTTTTCACCTTTTTGTTAGGTCTGGCAACAAAATTACGTTAACACTATGTTGTATTGGATGCCATCGGCTAATATGCTAGTTACTAAGCCGTAAAGGACAACTTCAAAAAAGAATTCATGCACTTATGAACTGAACCCCCCCATACACAGTATTATATGATGGCTGGCCGAGAGGGATGCAGGATGCAGTAGTGAGAAAGAAAGAGAACGATATACACTGTAATACATGAACGTATGTAGAATTTACGTTTGCGCTTATTTAATCTGTCAAAAATAACTTAATTTATAATTTAACGATAAACATCTTGATTTCCATTGAAAATTTGTAAATATGAGTAAAATATTCACGCCGACCGAAATAATTAAGGCAGCGTACGAAACTCAAAGAGGACTTTGTTGCCAAAAAAGTTTAGGTGTTCTAGTGCTCTACTACTACGACAAAAGTAACCAAAGTTAGTACGTTATTGTTTTAATTATTTTTATGCTCGTAGAAAAAGTAATGTATGCCACTGATTTCAAACTAGTCATTGTAACATTCGTGCTGTCTATTGTGAAACAAGCACTCATGTTACAATGACTATCTTTACTTGACAGTGGCATAAACTACTATAATGTATAGTACCCTTAGTAAGAGCATGACGAGGTATAAATGCCCTACCTGCAAATCTCTGCGCTGCTTTAATTTCTACGCCAGTCGTTAGCAGAATCGGATTGCGAGTGATTGACGCCATTATCACCCATTTTCCCTTGTTTCATCGCCATGTTCAAGTTGCGGTTGACTGGATTTTCTTAGTGATATGTAATAAACTCAAACAGAAGCACTAGTGGCCGTATGGTATTTGCAATTTTTATTACATCACAAAAGTTAAGCGACGACGGCTATGGTAAGAAACTCTATGGGCTATTTCCCCCAAAGAGATTTGAACCTGCTTTTGACCTTTATTTGAGATTTCCCCAGCCGTCGAACATGCTAGCGAATTCTAATAATTTAAACCTCTAAAAAGAAACTGATTTTCCGATGATAACAATAATACCTTTGTTAGAAAGAGACAGAGGGCTATTTAGAGAGGTCTGCTGTATACCTACCGTAGTTGTTACGCCATTTTCCCGCCCTGTTCCTGCTCATGTTGTAGTCGACTGGATTTTCTTTGTTAGCGATATGTGACGGAACGTTAAACGCTGCTACTCTAAAGCCCGAGTCACACTGAGGCGGTAGCGGAAGCGTTCGCGGTATTTTTTTGTTAAGTATGAGTTCTTATGCGGATGCATAAGAACATTGAAAACCGGTCGCGGCGCAGTATTTTCTTCCCGCAGATCGGACCCTGGACAGCTTTCGCAAGCATACCGCCTCTGTGTAACTTGGGCTTAATACCTTCACTCTCATTGTCTTCGTCAGTCCAACCGATAGCTGAATTGGTTCGCTACGCTAGTATAATAGAATAATTACCGCTAATTTTGCTATTGTTTTTCATTGTATTAGGTTCCGAAATTGCCTGACTGAATTTTCTTTCGTTTTTTATGCTGTTGAAAAAACATCACGACGGCACTTATATTTTTTCTTGTGAATAGCTATTGTTTTTAATCTCGTTTCCATTGGGAGGATCGCTGGGCATCGGAATAAAATAAAATCGAATTGTTTCGTCGCGGGCGAGAAAGTTGCATAAGTTGAAAATAGACTGATTAAACAATTTCTTTCGTTCAAATTTCGCTTTATACTAATACACAACTTGCTTAAATATTGAAGTTGTTACCTCCTAAAAACCTGTATTTCTGCTACGAATAAATCACCTAACACATTTACCTTCGTCACAGATTAGATAATGGTTACTACGTCCTACGTGACACCGAGAAAAATGTGCAATTTGATAACATGCTCTAGAAAACAGGCATTTTTACCGCCTATTTTGTTCAGGCTCCCAATTTGTTACGTAATACAAGTTGGCGACAGGCCGGCCTCGAGCACACTCGACTAAATATAGTTAGGAATGAAATCGTGAAGAGCTCTTACCCGCTATGCTTCACGTGACACCAGTGTTGCCATGTGACAAATTTGCGACTATTTTGTAAAGTTGTTATGTATTAAAGAAAATATTAAAACATTCGGCTGAAAGTTTTAAAAAGTTAGTTTATTGTTTGATCTACAAACATCATGATTTATTCCGTTTCTACGGAACGGCTACATAACTTAGGGTATTTTACAACAGGCACTGGTTTTTTCACTGAGCGACTACAATTCCGCAACTCAAAGAGTAAACCAGACACAATCCTAGATTAGACTTTGCCAAGTTAATGGCCAACTTGGCTATCATAGTAGGTATTCAAGTCGCCAATGGCCTCCTACATTGCTAGACACAAAACTAAAATACCTTACTCTTACCGTAGTATTGCAATGTAAAAACTATCCTGATAAAGACTATGAGGCCCCTTTCTGCTATTCGTATTAATTGTAATATTTATTACTATTAGATTTCATATATTTTTAAGCTGGCAATACTAAACAACACAATAATAACATGAGAACACACTTTAGATATTGTACGTTACCCCAATTGTAACCTCTCTATAATAAAATAACACTTGAGGTAAATATAGGAACATGTATTTTATTAATCGAAGAAAAAAAATGTGAAATAACATTGACTTTTAGACTTCCGTATTGGAGTTAATTTCCTCTTGACTACAGAAAAACATTGATTTTAGTGCTACTTACCGAAATAGCTTACGCCCCCACTTGAATTACAATATTCCAATCAGAACTTTCTAGAAAGAATCGATGTTTTTGTCGAGATAAAAAAGAACTTCCGAGCCCTCCCAGTTTTCTATTTAGTAGATACATATCTCTACCAAGCTTATAGTATAGCTTAGTTTTTTTTTAAAGAGCAGAGTCATTATAAATATAACCACGATCGTAAATCGCTTAGAACCAAATTACCTACTACTACTGACGTACGTTTGTCATACGTTTGACAGCTGTCACAAAAGACTTATTACGATGGCCTTAATGTTTTCCCGCGGTAAAAAGTGGCCGATATTAGAATAGTGAAGCTTTTGTTACCCAACGTTATATTTTTTAATAATTATTATGGTTACTATGAATGTGTGGCTCTACATAAAATTCTGAAATGCTTAGCTCCTGCTGATTGTACCTAGTTGTTTGTCACAGATTAAATATCTTTGTTTCAAAAGTTCTATTTGTTGGATGGTTTTTTTTTTATTAAGGTTCTTTAATAAGGTGTTAAATAAAAAGCCTAATTAAACCATTTTTGTTGTGTGTTTGAATGTTTTAGTAATAAATTGTTGTCTTTTTACAGGTAAGTCTCGTCTCATCAATTCATTTGAAGACGTCCGTTTTCAATTATACGGTAGGTTGAAGCGCTCGAGGGCTAGTGGTGACCGCTCTTTCCGATGATTTAAGTTAAGCAACGTCGCGTCGTCGGTCTGTGCTGGGAACAGAGCTTCATAACGTTATGAAAAATACCGACACAAAGTGTTATAAAACGTTATGTGCATTTCGTTTTGTTTAAACGATAACAATAAGCATCAAACCACAACAACTATATAAAATATCTATATCGATATATAAACGAAAAAATACCGATATCATAACGTTATGCCATGCGCTGTTGCCACCATTATGTTGTTTTTCTTCCTATTTTGAAAATACAGCAACATAAAATATCAAAATCGGGTACCTGCGGGATGACGGGTGTCTCCGGGAATGGAGTACTTTGGGAATAATCCGCGACTGCTGCGCGCGTATGATCATTATTATAACGTTATTCATATCGTTATTTACCTATATCGTTAATACTATGCAAAGCGCTATTTGATATACCGTTAATGGCGCGTCATAAATAACGTTAACTTAGAAAACCTTATGTTTTTTCAAACGTTAGGGACCTGTTTAGGTCTATAAAGTTATGAAAAAATAGCGCTATCTGAAGGTCACGAAAAAATACCGATATCATAACGTTATGCCATGCGCTGTTGCCACCATTATGTTGTCTTTCTTCCTATTTTGAAAATACAGCAACCAGAGGCGGCTCGTCCTAAAGAGCACTGGTGCAGTGCACTCCCTCTTTCACAAAACTCAAACTTAGGATGTATTATCTACCTAGTTAAGTTACATACGATTAAATACCTATTTTCATAACCCTATACGTTGTATACATTTAAAATAGCCTAAGAAATAATTACGCAACAATTTACGTAGTCAAGTTGTACCAAGTGGAGCGCCAAGGATTGTGCTCCTATGAAAAAATATTCAGTACAATTCCTAATACAGAATTCAATGAGTGTGAAAGAGAAACATCAACACGCTCGAGCGCGTGAAACAAAAGATTTTATATGAGAAATTAGCTTCATCAGGAGCGCTGCTCAGTGCAACGTTGCCAGTTCGCGATACGCATGCATTTCGGTGAAAAGGCGCTGTTGCCGATCATACGTAAACAAACTTTTCGTATACAGCTTTCAGTTACTGTTCGCAATTTTGCTTGAAAATTTAGAATTAACTGTTTTTAAATAGTGTACGTGCCTATTTACTGTAAAAATTGACGAATACAGTGCCGTTTACATAAAAAAATGCAAAAAAGACTACAAATACGACTTGAACTCAATGAAAAGGGGCCGTCACGATCTGAAATCGTGCTAGTTCAAAAGTGTAGTACAAAAAAATTAACTTTTAATCTTGAAGAACAATATTTAAAAACACCTTGTATGTGAGGTTGTAAATAAATTGTTTTGTTTCCCGTGTCTAGTATTTGAAGCTGGCGCTGGCGCGCATAATATGTAACAATAAAGCCATAAAAAATAGTTCATCAATAAATGGTAGGTAAGTCAATTTATTTATTTTATTTTTTTGTGCACACCCATAAAAAAATGTCACGAGCCGCCTCTGACAGCAACATAAAATATCAAAATCGGGTACCTGCGGGATGACGGGTGTCTCCGGGAATGGAGTACTTGGGGAATAATCCGCGACTGCTGCGCGCGTATGATCATTATTATAACGTTATTCATATCGTTATTTACCTATATCGTTAATACTATGCAAAGCGCTATTTGATATACCGTTAATGGCGCGTCATAAATAACGTTAACTTAGAAAACCTTATGTTTTTTCAAACGTTAGGGACCTGTTTAGGTCTATAAAGTTATGAAAAAATAGCGCTAACTGTAGGTCTGGCTGGGAACACGATGGGTGACCGCTGGTGATGTACTACGAGAATGTTTTCCATTTAACAGAAAGCACAGAAAGCAGAGGCGGCTCGTGACATTTTTTAATGGGTGTGCACAAAAAAATTAAATACTTAAATAAATTTACTTACCTACCATTTATTGATGAAAATTTTTTTATGGCTTTATTGTTACCTACATATTATGCGCGCCAGCGCCAGCTCCAAATACCAGACACGGGAAACAAAACAATTTAATTATAACCGCACATCCAAGGTGTTTTTAAATATTGTTCTAGTTTGAAAACACGATTAAAAGTGAATTTTTGTACTACATTTTTGAACTAGCGCGATTTCAGATTGTGGCGGCCCCTTTTCATTGAGTTCAAGTCGTATTTGTAAAGTCTTTTTCGCATTTTATTATGTAAACGACACTGTATTCGTCCATTTTTACAGTAATTAAGCACGTACACTATTAAAAACAATTATTTCTAAATTTTCAAGCAACATTGCGAACAGTAACTGAAAGCTGTATACGAAAAGTTTGTTTACGTATGATCGGCAACAGCGGTCATGGCATCGCGATCTGGCAACGTAGCCTTGAGCAGCGCTCCTGATTAGGCTAATTTCTCATAGAAAATCTTTTGTTTCACGCGCTCGAGCGTGTTGATGTTTCTCTTTCACACTCATTGAATTCTGTATAAGGAATTGTACTGAAGATTTCTTCATAGGAGCGGAATCGCTGGCGATCCACTTGGTACAACTTGACTACGTATTTGTTGCGTAATTATTTCTTAGGCTATTATAAATGTATACAACGTATAGGGTTATGAAAATAGGTATGTAATCGTATGTAACTTAACTAGGTAGGTAATACATCCTAAGTTTGAGTTTTGTGAAAGAGGGAGTGCACTGCACCAGTGCTCTTTAGGACGAGCCGCCTCTGACAGAAAGCTACTGGTCTTGGCAACCATTGTAGTTAGTAGTCGTTAAGCCATTTGGCTGTTTCAAAACTTTTTAAATGGTAGTGCATTATTAAAGGTAAGAAGTGGTAGGCAATGGGATAGTTATATTATCAGTTAATTTCAGAAAAGCTTCATCAAATCTATAATTGACACTTCTTTTCTCAACAGAATAGAATGTGTCAGAGATAGATTTAAAGGAGCCTTAACTTTGAAGAGGCTTGTGGCAACTGTTAGTATGTTTTCTACGAACGAACTCTAATACCTGTTTATTTAACTTCGTAGCACGACGGCTACGACTCGTAGCTAAAGGCTACAAACTGCTACGTTGAGTCGTGGAAACTTTGGGGACGAAGTCTTTATCCGTCGACACCTGCCACGGCAGTAAAGTTTGAGAGAAAATTAAAATTGCATACTTTGTAAGACTTAAGGTGAATTATTTATCAAATGAAAAGTTTCGTTAACTTTCGGTCAAGATAGTCCCAAAGGAACAATATATATTTGTAACATTGTTGGTTATTATTTGGTTAGCGCAATGAAAGAATACAAAAAATCTTTTTAACCGACTGCGGAAAAGTCCATAAAGAGATACCTTCTATCTAGAACAAGTTGTATCATGTTCTCTTCTGAGGCTCTCGGAGGTACAGCCATGGGCACGTCAAGCTTGACACATTAGGCTTTGTATCATTCTTAATACAATCGCCGTTCAGGGAGTGTCAAGCTTCACCTGTTGTTGCTGTTCAAAGAATTAGGATAGCCAGCAGCGTCCTTCTGTGTATCTTACCATCTTATATACTGCGGTCTCCAACAACCGCTCCCAGGTTTAGAAGTCCCCAAGTACATTTTCTGTTAGTTTTATTTTGAATCTTGTAATGACGTAATTTTAAGGTTCTATAAGTACCCGTGTGGAGGCGGCAAAGAATAGTACCAACCCATCTCTACCCGTGGGTGTCTTAAAAGGCGACAAAGGGCTTATGAACCGGAGGATGGGCAGCCGGAGGATCGTCCTACTATCTGACATACTATGGTGACCATCAACCGCGGTCCATAGTGCATGCCGTAACGCTAAGCGTGGTGACTATGTTACTTCCCCATGAACCACTCGTTTTTGTTTGAATTCTGGAGGGAGCTCCCTGTTCTGCAGTGGACACCAACAGATATTAAAATCTTAGTCTACTCAAATGTTTCGTTTTAGATAGATATTTATTTAATGGCATCACATCTTATTTCAAGTCGTATTTCGCCAGTGTCAAAGTAAAGAAATTGTTACAAAATTATGGCGAGATCGTCAATGTCCAGTGAAAGATTTATTTACACAGGATTCCACATCACGATGATCGAAGACGAGGAGGGCCTGTGTACCACGATGACTTCGATAAGATGATAGGGGAAATCATTGAAGTCTCGATGACAGCCGCTTTTCACCATCCAAAAATTTCAGTAAATGAATGTATTTCCATTTTTCTATTATGTGTTCATTTTGAAAGTCGTTTACTGGATAACACCCTATCAAAATTATACATTAAACTCTCATATAAACAGGTAAAACAAAAATTGAAATAAATACATGATATATATAATATATAATAGATACATCTTCAAATGCTGACAAACGACCGTTGGATAACATTTCGCACAAAAGAAATGGCACGCGTTAACTCAAAATAGCGGTAGAGGCGCGTTTACGGAGACCGCTTTAAAACGCATTATACTGATGCGATGCTTGACTCAGTTTCCGAGATGTAAAACTGCCTGGCTGACTGGGTTGCGGACTATTTTGTACATTTTTTAGCTTTTGGGTTTCCGAACAACAAAAAAGGATGGTGCTAATTCGTGGGTCTGTGTGACACAGCTGTTTATCTAAGCAAAATGATTTTTAAGCGAAATGAGGATAGCAACATTTTGAGTACCTACATTCCAAAATATAATAGGCTTTAAAGTTTTTGATGGCTCATGGTTTTAAACTTTTGTTGAAAATTTTTAAAAAAGATACCATTAAATTGCCCACCTTATTTTTACCCCACTGCCCAAAAACAAGAGGGTTATGTTTGTGAAATATGTATTGTAAAACATTCAAATGGCTTGATTCTTTATTACAGAAAAATTATAACAATGTCTCTATCTGGCACGGTCTTTTTAAAAACAAATTTAATTATTAGGTCCAAAAAATGAAATAAATTGTCTTGCAATAAAACCTAAGGTACCTGTGGGACAGGTTTCCAGAGTCTGAAAGTGCATGATCAGTTAATGTAATACAACAAACAGTGAATAAAACGTTCGGGAAATAAAAATAAAATCGGTGTCTCTATGCAAACTATACAATCAATTTATTATGGAGATGCCGATCTTTTTTATTTTCTGAAAGTTTTATTCACAGAAAGTTGTTCAGTTACGTTGACTCATGACTGATCATGCCCTTTCAGTTTTCAGAATCCTGTACCTTGCACCCTTTATATGCACCTGTAGTCGGCAGAACTACTGAAAAGTAAGTAGAATCGGTTTATTTTTATTTAAATTAGAGGGCTTTTAATTTGTGTTTTTGTTTGTCAATCTGCCTATATTTTATCGCCAATTTTTCTTCTCACTTCGCGATATATCAAACCTATACTCAGATAAAAGCCGATAAAATTTTGTCTCTTTTGCTATTCTCTCTCTGCAAATATCAAGTAACGTATTTCGAGCTAACTTTCTTCTATACAGTTGTTCCTTAATTGTACGTGTGAAATGTACTGAACACGCCTGAACTTCGCCTTTGTTTCTCGGAGAGTCGCTCCCTGTGTTCTTGGAGTGCTTGGAGTATGTATATGTGTCGCAGGTAAATCATATAATTCGCCATTTTCAAATGGCGGGCAAACTGTAGACAGTCGGCAAATTGTAAAACGGCGCCGGCAGATTGTAAACGGGTTTAGATCACTGGTGCAATTTAGGTTCAAGAGGGAAAATGATAGGACACCTGATACGGCACGACAATTTCCTGAAAAACATTATGGAAGGAAAGATTGAAGGAAAGTGGGGACGAGGAAGACCTAGGCGAAGTTACTTCGACCAAATAAAAGAAAAAGTCAATGTCGTGTCGTTTCAGGAAGTAAAGCAGCTAGCGATACAACGGAATGACTGGAAGTTACTCCATCGACGAGAGCTAAGCTCTTGAATTGAAGAAGAAGCTACCGTAAACCCAACCTAACCGATCCCAAGCAGGGATTGGTTAGGTTGGGTTAGGTTATCTAGCGACCACAACGCACGAGCCGAGCGAGCGAAGCGAGTGTTCCGCGAGAACGGCCGTCGAGTGCCAGAAACGAATAACGCGACGTTTTATAAAATGCCGCGGAATTATGTAAAATGCCGAATTAAAAATTTGTCTGCATTTTGTAGAATGCCAAGGCAAACTATGAAACGACGAATTTTACAATTTGCCTGTGTTAGAATTTTAAGGATAGAGACCTGTGCAGTTACAAATAAAAGCTTTTTAATATGAGTTTTCTATTAAAGGAATACTAGGTCTTGAGTTATTTACCTATTGTGCTCTAAAATACGAGGATACAGCCAAGCTGTCTTGTACTACCTACCTAAATGAACCACGCCTTTTCGTGGATTATAGCTACATAGGAAGGGAATTTTAGAACAAATGATAAACGAAATAAACATAAACATACAACAATAAACATATTTTAAATATTAAAGAAAATTACTTAACTCAGGACTAGGGATACTTCCAGTTTCGCCGACACTAATATAAGAGAGATTTAATGCTCTGATGGAGCTTTTTATCATACAATATGAAATGAAGTTTGTACAGGTAGTGAGCAATACAATTATCCAATCAGGAACGAGGTGAGTGATATTAGCCACATATTAACCAATAAAAGTCATTCTAGTTACATTAGCCAATGAGCTACATTGAACAGCATCAAAATTACTACTTTTACATACGATTTGGTATATTTTACTAGATGAATCGATAACAATATTAATACAATATTTTGAACACATTATAAACCTTGCAACACATGTCATTTTTATGATTTTACTTCATACAATACTTTAGTTAATTACATTCTACAACTTCCGTTAGGAAAGAGATGAAATCAATACTATTACAATGAAATTTATTACTCCTAACTATCTATTATCTCTGAAATACAATTTAGCTATTTAGCAATATTTTTAGACATATTTTCACTTATTATAATCTATCACCTGCGACATGTGCAAGAATGTACGTTTTGAGCAATTACTACAAGTACAGGGGAGAGCTCCCGGATAAAAGAGTTGCGTCGAATTGCAAAAAGAAATAAATATTCAATTTAATTTTAACTGCAAATATTTAACTTTTTTTTGTTCTCAAGACATTCTATTTGTAGACAAATTCGCAGAGTAGAGCTTAGAAACACTCAAGATAGAAGATATTGATGAAAAATAAGTGTTGTTGGGATCCCGCTTTCACTTAAAGCGGGATAGCTAACTGCAAACTTATGCTTGTAAGAAAGAGACGCTTTAACTGGGATAAGCTGGTCTTAAAAATATTAGTTTATTACTTTTTATCAGGAAGCTAGAAATACAGCAACTAAAAATCGCATTCGCAATGGAAATATTAGGACAAAAAGTCCTAGTATTTCCATTAAAAGAAATACATACATACATATTATCACGCCTTGTTCCCGTTGGGGTAGGCAGAGACCACAGTTCTCCACCTGCTACGATCAATCCTTCATACATGCTCGTTGGTTTAGGGTACTTTTAACCTGGCCTTTATTCAGAACGTCCTGAACGTCCTAAAAGAAATACGGATTGTTTAGATATTTGTTCTGAGTAACATAATTGAAAATTGAAAAATAATTCCTTTTTTTTTGCACAAGTAGTGAAGAATGTATAAACTTAAATAAATCACGCCGCAATCTATCACGTCTCTACATGTGTTTCAACTCAAACTCAAAACCGTTTATTCATTGTTGGTTATTAAAATCTTTTAATGACGTCAGCTAAACTACATCGCTTCACAAACAAAGTGGCGCCATGGTGGAAAAAAAAGAAGCGACTATAAAAACCCACGCGCTCTTTCAAACATGGTTTAGTCTCGGAGGAGATTTTGAAAACCGAGTCAGACTGTAGTTATTTTTATTCGACTGTCCTGAAGATTTTTCCAAACTCACAATTTCCAATTTTTTTCGCTGAACATTTTAATCCAATGAAAAAACATCGCATATCTTAACGTCAACACTAAAAAACCGGTCAAGTGCTAATCAGACTCGCGCGCCGCGGGTTCCGATATACCAATATAGTAGTCTTGACGCAAAAGTCTTTTTTCAGGACCGCAAAACAAAATTTGTTTGTAAAGGCTTTTTGAAAATTTCCTAAAAAAACTGTGTTGAAAATTGATTTATTTTTCCTGTAATATTTACACAAAACTCTATCTACTGTAATTAATTTAGATTTTACCTTTCGCAAAGTTCAGAGATAAGGTAGGTAATGGTATGTTTTTGTCATTTTCCATCAAAACTTGACAACTAAGAGTCGTAAAAAAATAAAAAAATATATTTTTGAATGTATAAGTAAAGCTTTTTCATACCACACCACTTGACCTAGTAACGACAATTTAACATTTTGCTCCCCTATTTATGCCCCCTTTACTATAATAATATCTTTAAATTCTTTTGTCTGCAATTACATTGGGCACACAAAACTGTTCCAAATTTAAAGTCGATATCATGATATACAGGTGTGACAGACAGACAGACGGACATGTCCCGACACATGTACGCGTGATGACCTTCTTAAAGCCACAAATGACACAGTAAATGTGGCAACGTTCTGGGGTACAAAAATTTAAATATTTGTAATTGATCGACACGCTTAGAAGAAGAACAAAGTGATACAACAAGGGATCCGTTTCTTTTTTCCTTTATAGATACGGAACTCTAAAATGATTCCGGCTATAAGTTTCTTGGAACTCTGCTACTACTCCCCTCTCGTAGCCGTCGTAGCATTAGATAAATGACCGTGGAATGCTACGACGACGTAGAACTTCGTAGTTGATAGTTTATAAACTAGAAATCTGACAGCCAGTAGATCGTCTTAACGCTTAAATTGCCTAAGTTCCCAGCACATTGCTGACACAAAAATTAAATGAGATAAATGACTTTCTATTATCGTAAACGCTATAGGTATATAGCGTGAATTTGTATTGCTTTCGCTCCCGAAGCCAAGTGATTCTACTCATGAAAACAGGCAATTTTCCCGAAGAAAAAAAAACAACATAACATCACACCTTGTTCACGTCGGGGTAGGCAGAGACCACAGTTCTCCACCTGCTACGATCTTGGCATACTTCCCTTGCTTCCTGTACTTTCATCAATCCTTTCATACATGCTCGTCGGTTTAGGGTACTTTTAACATGGCCTTTATTCAGAACGTACTGAATTTGGTCCTGGTACGTTCGCCGAGGCCTTCCCCTTCCAAAAAAAATCTTATTTGAAAAAAATGTTTCGCCTTCACATACAAAATGAGTCGATCACGTGACTAAATTACTATGGAGAGGCGAAAAAATTTTCTGAGTAAAAAATTTTTTTCAACGGGAATGTTGCTTGTTTTCATGAGTAGTCATCACTTGGCTTCGAGAGAGAAACCAATACAAATTCACGATGTAGAAGGGAATATTAGCAGTGGCTGTAAACTATTGCTTTTTGAGTGAAATGTTTGTCTTTGTTTTACCTGCGCATTTTCCCGTGGGAATGGTGATTTTTTCTAAGAAAATTAGTAGCTGCCTCTGCATTTCTCTTTACTGTGTCAGTTTCAGCGTAATCTGTTTAGTCCACAGAGCTCTGAAGCGCATGCGTCTTGCTCTACGTCTAGAGACGAATTCTTTATGTCATTCAATACAAATCAGTGTCACCATTTACTAAAACTAACACGTTTTCCGCTCCCACACTACTAGTGTCATTTGAGTGCGATAAACATAGTACTATTATTGCGAGAGAGTAAGATGCAAAAAACCAGTGACAGCGTCTCTATGGCAACGAATGTGTTTATGATGTGCATTCAAAAATAAGCGCCTACAATTTTTTTTTTTTTTGTATGTCCCACTGACTTTCCACTGCTATGTGGCAGAGGCTTTTTGTAGCAGACATGTCGATACCATCTTTTTTTTTTTAAATAATTATTTACGACTTACTCGTTTGTTGGGTCATGATTAACACTGATTAATCATGATACGGTTCGGGATTAAATGACGATGGGAATAATTATTGGCTCTTTTTTTAAAATTAAATTTCATTCATGCTTCATTTTAATTTAGCTTTTTCTTACTTGATTGTTCACCAATACGTATTGTATCTTATTGAAACGTATTTCACAAAATACGCTCGAAATAATACCTTTCTTAATCTATTTAATATATTATCTATTTAGCTGTTCTTTCTTTTTCAGCTTTTTGCGTTTTTTTGTCTTTTTATTTTTATAGCTTTTTTTTAATCTTTTTTTTTTTGCTGTCTTTTTTCAGCACTTCTTTTTTTTTTGCTTTTATAATTTTTTTTATATTTCCTCTTTTTTTATATATACACTTAAATATATAGTCACTATATACTAACTGTACATCTACTTGTTCCTAGCAATTACATCTGCAGCAATCTTCTTACAAAATTTTACAAACTCCTCCCTATTCGTATCCAAAATTTCCCACAAGGTATCTCTGCTTACTCTTCGTTGTATTAGTATTTCCAGTTCCGTACGAGTTTTACAGTATTTTGGGCAATCCACTATAATGTGAATTGCACTCTCATCTACGGTTGGGTCACACACGCAGGCAGGGTTATCTTTACACTTAAATCTATGAAGGTAAGCCTACAAAAATTGGATAGTATAACTCTTCAATAAGGAACCATTTTTAGGGTTCCGTACCTCAAAAGAAAAAAACGGAACCCTTATAGGATCACTTTGTTGTCCGTCTGTCTGTCTGTCTGTCTGTCTGTCTGTCTGTCTGTCTGTCTGTCTGTCTGTCTGTCTGTCTGTCTGTCTGTCTGTCAAGACCCTTTATCTCACGAACGGGTAAAGGTATCAGGTTGAAATTAATACCATATATTAGGATCCATGAACCACACAAGATCTGAAAATTTCAATTTTTTACAACGACGCAATCAAAAGATATGGCATTTTATGTCCTTATCTCCATACATTTATTCAAAAATGAAAAACATACAGGGTACTTCCCGTTGACCTAAAATTATGAAATTTGGCAAGAAGCTAGGTCTCACAGTACAAATAATGGGAAAAGTCTGAAATCATTAAATATTACAACTTTTCTCACAACTAATGGTAACCAATTGTGGTGAGCTCCCGTTTCAAGAACATTCATATAAGAGAGGGGTCAAGTTGGATGGTCGCTGAGGCGATTTTTGTTTTAGTTCTATTTAAAAACGGGAACACTTACAAACTTGAAAATTGGTATGTTTATAGTGCATAAGCTATAAAATAACAACAAATAATAAAATTCGGTCAAGCGCGTGTCGGACTCAAAAAATCTAGCACATTAACTTACTGAAATTTCAACTAATACAATTATGTTTATGTGGTGGTACGGAACCCTCAGTGCGCGAGTCCGACTCGCACTTGGCCGGTTTTTTTTTTCTATATTCGCTTCTACGAGTACGGGGGGGGTGCGCGCGCAGGCGAAGTGGCCCTATCGTTGTTATGTGGTTTAGTCGTTCAGGCGAGAAAAACATTTTCCGTCTTACTACAAAAAAGTAAGACATCTGTTGAACACTTGATAAAAAAACTGCGCACAAAATAACTGGCTATGATGCGCAGAAGTCAAAAATGACTTGTTTTCTTTGACTTCTGCGCATCATAGCCAGTTATTTTGTGCGCAGTTTTTTTATCAAGTGTTCAACAGATGTCTAACTTTTTTGTAGTAAGACCCTATATCTTT
This sequence comes from Athrips mouffetella, assembly GCA_947532105.1. NCBI lineage: Eukaryota > Metazoa > Arthropoda > Insecta > Lepidoptera > Gelechiidae > Athrips > Athrips mouffetella. The sequence goes on along the minus strand of OX383976.1, from coordinate 1,505,770 downwards.
GTTTTTATGTGTGGCTGATAAGATAAAAAGTACCTCCTCTAACTTCTTTTCCTAGTCCGTTTCTAAAAGCTTTTTGATTGATTTTTATCCTTTCAATGCAGAACGAACGTAGATAAAGTTACATACATTTTCAATTATTACCTACATTTTCCAATAGCTTGAGAGAATCAGCCCCAGAAATATAGGTGCTTAGTCGACGATATCGAACTGTGATGGATGACTTGGGGGACCCTTCTTACATATTTATTTGGGATCGTTTCTCATACGAAAAGATTTGTTTTGTAAAATTTGATCGAAATAAAACCGGCCAAGTGCGTGTAGGGCCTCGCACAGTATAGGGCAAAATAATAAAAAGAATAAAAATAAAATTACAAAAAAAAACAGCTAAGTTTATAGTACTACTAGCTGTTGCCCGCGGCTTCGCTCGCGTGGATTTCGTATTTATTTTGTTACAGGTTTTCCGAAGCAATGAGATATTTTCCCGTCATTTCGGGGTAATTTTGAACTAAGGAAAAACAGGACTAACCCTGCGCAAATCAATGAGTATAATTCAAGATCCAGCTGAATTTTATATAATATACAGACGTTACTCATAAATTACTCAGAACAGAGGAACTTAGCAGCAGTATCCTAACAAATGTAAAGAGAGAGATGAGAGACACCTCTATGTAATATTTCAAAACAGAGCCAATTCGCAGAAGTAATTGAGAAAAACTAAAACTCTCCCTCTCTCTCCCTCTCCCCCCTTCCTCTCCCCCCTTCCTCTCCCCCCTTCCTCTCCCCCTCCCTCTGTCTCTTCCTCTGTCTCTCCCCCTTCCCTTCCCTCTGTCTCTCCCCCTCCCCCTCCACCCTCTCCCCCTGCCCCTCCCTCTCCCCCTCCCTCTCCCTTTTTATCACCCCTTCCCCCTCCCTCACTCCTTCCCTCTCCCCCTTCCCCTCCTTCTCCCTCTCCCTCTACCTCTACCTGTACCCCTCTACCTCTCTACCTCTCGACCTCTTACCTCTCGACCTCTCTACCTCTCTACCTCTCTACGTCTCTACGTCTCTACCTCTCTACATCTCTACTTCTCTACCTCTCTAACTCTCTACCTCTCTACCTCTCTACATCTCTACCTCTCTACCTCTACCTGTCCCTATCCCTGCCCCTATCCCTACCCCTTACGCCAATTTAACCGCTATTCCTAACATAGAAATGACACCCATATTTATTTTTAGACATTTCAAACCAATCGCACCCCAACCCCATCCCCAGGGGACGATGGTATTTCACGTCCACCACGTTGGATTTCAAAGTTGTTGTAGCTTTCGTAATCAGCGACCCGATAAACCATACAAACGACACCCATATTGATTTTTAGACATTTCAAACCTATCGCACCCCAACTCCATACCCAGGGGGATGATGGTATTTCACCTCCACCACGTTGGATTTCAAAATTGTTGTAGTTTTCGTAATTAGCGACCCGATAAACCATACAAATGATACCCATATTGGTTTTTAGACTTTTTCACCCCATTTCCCTTTTTTTGGGGTTGAATTTGGGGTGGAATTTCAATAACAGTGATGAACGTTGCATAGAATTACATTATTAATGCCTAAATAATGAATTATGTGGATTTTAATTTAAGAATAAAGAATTTTCAACTTCATCCCCCTTTTCACCCTTAAGGGTGTCGAATTTTCAAAAACCCTGAGACACGTAATTATTAATTTTTAGTCATCAGCCTAAATACAAATTTTGAAGATCCTTACTTCAAAACTGACGGACTATCATACAAACTTTCATCCCCTGTTTTACCCCCTTAGGGGTGGAATTTTGTAAAACCCTTTCTTAGTACACCCCTAGGCCTCATAAGGAACCTACATGCCAAATTTGGAATCTCTAGATCCAGTGGTTTGGGCTGTGCGTTGATATGTCAGTCAGTCAGTCAGTCAGTCATCAGTCAGTCAGTCACCTTCTTCTTTTATATATATAGATGGGTCTCTGAGCTTAACCGCGGACAGACGGAGACACGGATATGACGAAACTATAAGGGTTCCTTGTTGACTACGGAATCCTAAAAAGAATGATTGTGGAAGAACTGTGTTGTCAGCACGGTCAGCATGTTGAGAAATCTAGATTTTTTAAGTTATGAAGAAGTATAGGTACAGAAGAGAGTATAGGTATAGAAGAAAGTATAGGTACAGTCATTGTCTAGTTTGTAATGAAAAGACCTTGAGAGAAATGTTTATAATACTTAATTGCACCAATTTTTTACAGCCGTACAATTTTGAAGTTGTTTATTTGTTTTTTTAGTAACATTGTTTACATCTAAGTTTTTTGTATGGGACAGACCTGAGATGCGATATTCTTATGAAAAAGAATATTATATTACCTTCTTAAATATTCAAGCTTGCAAGTGCAAGGGCTATAAACTTGGGATTCTCGCGACAGTTTTTTTTTGTACATTCAGCAGTTTTATGTCTGAGGTGCGCCATAAATCTAGATTAGTCGTGAGACTTAGAATGAAGATAAAATTAGTATTGTATGAAAGTTATTTGAGTTTTCAGTAAGTTTTTAATAAAAGTTATTTTCTTTGCATAATTTTGTACCTTTGCATAAGTATGTCGTGAAAATTACTTACCTATTTCGCATATAAAAAGACTGTTGAGTGCGCTCTCTATATATCCCTACGGGAATGAGGCGTGATCTGTATGTTCATGTATGTAAGGATACCAACATGTTTGTGCCTACCCCGACGGGAAAAAGGCGTGATATTATGTATGTATGTGTCTCGTAAGCGTGACCAGCGATGTGTAAGAACGCTCAAAGGGGACGAAGTTGCCGAGAATTAGTCCAGTACTGTTTGAAGTTCGTCCCTACTGACGCGTTCGGGGATATTTTCAGAAAATTCTGTGAAATATCAACATTTTGTTTTTCGTACCTACCTAACGATGTTGACCTTTATTCCGACTTGCTGATGTACCTCTCCTGAGTATTTAAGAGCCTATTTGGGCCCCCTTTACAATAATATTTTTTAAATTCTTTCATTTACAATAAAGTTGGGCAATCATATTCTAAAACTATTCCAAACAACTCTCACTCGACCTAGTCATGACAATTTAAAATATTGCTCCCTCCCCTATTTTACGTTAGTAATAATAATATTTTTTATTCTTTCATTGGCGATAAAGTTGGGCATTAAATTCTAAAACTGTTACAAATTTCAAGTCGACAGCATGAGTGGTTGCTGTCATAAACAAGTGTTTAGGACAGACGAAGTCGCACCGTAAGGGTTCCGATTTTACAATTTTGGTTTAAAAGCTAATTTTAAAACTGTCGTAATAAAATTATCCCAATGAATTTATTACATTTGATAGGATAACTTACTACCCTTTATCAGTTACCTTACCCCACAATGCTGACACTCGTTATCCAGTCTCGAGTGTTGAATGTGTGTGTCATGGCCCTTGTGCCGTGGTTCGAATAATTACTCTCACGGTATTGCGAAGGTGTTCCGTGCCTAACGAAACCAATCCACAAGCTTCCGATTCTCATACCGATTGACGCATGATTATACTAATTTTAACAATACGTAAAGGGAAACAAAACCAAAAGTTTATTTCTGGTGATATATTCTACACTTCAATGTTAATTATTGTTTACAATCAAGGCGAATAAACAATTTTTTTTACTGTCATGCGCCGAATTGCCATCCGTCATTTTCAGATGGGAAACGAACTTGGGATATCTCTTAGATTATAATAATACTAACGTATGGACATCTCATGTTTTTGTACTCTATGAAAAAACAAACAAGTGGCTTCCTGTAAATTGTAAAGCAATCTGTTGTCAATTTCTTTTCAATTGCTGGCTCAAAGCTTTTTGTTCGACGATTAACAGTTTTGTTTGGATAATTTTGACCTTAAATTTTAAAGTTTTGGCTAGTCAAAAGTATTAAAAATCCGGTCAAGGGTCAGTAATTAGTTCCCTCAAACATCGTTAGAGTTTTCCCAAAATTACCGACCAGTAGCTTCTATTCTGCATTACAGCGCGTTCAGGACAAGTCTGTCTATGACGGTTATTTTCTGCGCATGGGTGACAGGCGGAGAGCCAATGAACGACTCGCTCGCCTCCCCCCACATGCCGCACCTCACCGGTCACAGACTGACTTATTTTGCACGCCGTATACTCTTTTATTTAGCATCAGAATAATATATTGTGCGTAAACCGTTTCGAGAATTGCCTCTTGCTCCCCCATATCAACTCTCTAAACATAACCAGTAGACATATTGCAATAGGTACCCTTGATCACGCTTCAGTTACCAAACGAACCACCTCGAGGCGACGAAGGTAATCCCTGGGTTCTGTTCTGTGCTGAAAGGATACTATTTATTTTTATCAATGGGGTAATCCTCATTTTCAGGGTTCCGTACCCAAAGGGTGAAAAACGGCATCCTATTAATATGCCTCTGATGTCTGTCTGTCAGCGGGCTGTATCTCATGAACCGTAATAGGTTAGACTGTTGAAATTTTCACAGATTATGCATTTCTGTTGCAGCTATAACAACGAATAGCAAAAATAAATTAGGGGCTTTTCTACTAAAAACGTTTTTTTAGGCGATTTTTGTTCGATTTTTGTTTTAGCTCTATCGTTAAAACGAGAACACTAACAAGCGTGAAAATTGGTATGTTTATAGTACCTAAGCTATAGATTAATATCAAACAATAAAAACTGGTCAAGTGCGTGTCGGACTCGCACGCATCTAATACACTTCTGCGTGACTGCGTGTCCATAACTAAGACGGTATTTTAACCTTAATGGTACGGAACCCTCGGTGCGCGAGTCCGACTCGCACTTGGCTGGTTTTTTATCAACATTAATTATCAAAAAACTTAAATTTATTATAACTTGAGAATGGACTTGCAGTGGACCTACAAAACTGTCTACACAATTTCAGATTTATGTTAAATTCATGAATAAAATATACGAGTAGATTCTTTATAAGAACATGTTTCGTTGAGCTGGAATTCTAAAGGTTTTTTTTAATGATGTTCTAAATTAAGGTCTCATATGATTAACATTTTGTTACCCTCATCAGACCCTTTGCGAGGGTCTAAAATTTATACTTTTTTTTTCCTTTTAAGTGCCTGAAATTTAAAACAGACCCTAATTATTTAGGCACCATCCATTTTTTTATTTTTCTTCTCGATTTTTTTTTTATCTTTGGGTGTTTCACATCCTCTTTTCATACCTACTACAAGTCGTGAATTAATTACAATAAAGACATTTATTATGTTTGAAAAAGAATTGTTTGGATTATGTTTTTTTGGAATTTTTTCTATCTATATAAATATTTATTTGCAAATTTCACAAAATTGCAGGCAGGTTGGAATGACTGCCCTGCATGGGAAGGTATTCCATTCCCCATGGCTAATTATAGTATAGTAGACAAAATACAAAAACTCTCCTATTTTTGAACCTTTCCATTTTCTATTAATATACTCCATCCTAAACATGTCAATTTATATTCATCGAGTAACGAGACTACAGATTGTACTCTTATTGTGTTTAGACTGTAGTCTCCACGTTGTCTAGACTATTTAGACATTTTAGACTAGACAGAGATGACCTGATAGGAATTCGCACAAGATGGAAAGAGACAGAGTTCAGACGGCGCGACTGAAGCACCTGGATGTACGCTTGAACGTATCCCTTGGGTCAAATGTACAGATTTGATAGAAGCAAACGACTATTTGTATATTACGTTCGATAATAGTTTGAAAGTGCAGACGTGTAGGGAATATTTTTTCGTTTCTTATTTTTCTGCAGGATTCTCGTCCCCATTTTTTCATTCTAACCTTCCAAGCATCCTACATTATGATATGACACAGATAAATCCTCTTATAGCCTTACTATTTATACGTATGAGCAAAAACTATCGTACTAGACGGAGCGTGGATAAAACATGTTAAGTTGTTTCTTATGCGGATGACACGACTCTCACGTTTTATGCGGATACCTGGGATGAATTATTTCATCATGCTCAGGCAGGTTTCAATTTGGTTTGTAACTGGCTAGCGGCAAATTCACTAACCTTAAATTCTGACAAAACCAAAGCGATAGTATTTACAATTAAAGATCACCCTGGTATACCAAAGTCCTTTCCCCCGATAGTAGCACATAAATGTGACAAACAGCATAAGGAGCAATGTGACAGTATCTGCCCTAAAATTGAGCTGGTAAATAGCGTTAGATATTTGGGAGTCACCGTAGACAGAAAATTATCATTTGAAGCTCACATTCACAATACTTCCCAAAAAGTGCGAAAATTGTCATTTATTTTTAAGCAACTACGTTATATTGCTGATCCTAAAATGGTTATTGGTGTTTATCTTGCCCTGGTGCAGTCTGTCTTAACATACTGTATTAGCTCATGGGGTGGAGCTGACAAGACAAAACTTATTGAGTTAGAAAGAGCACAGAGAATGATCCTCAAAGTCTGTCTGTTCAAACCTCGAGTTTTTCCAACGGTTGAGCTATACAGTGTGGCAAAGGTTTTAACCGTGCGTCAATTATACATTTTGGCTACAATTATCCGTCAGCACTTAATCTTACCATTTGTACGCCCTTTGATTCCTATCAGAAGACGCTACATGGTTTGCAGTCAAAATTCGGTTAAAACTGCTTTCGCGAATAAATTTTTTACTTTCCGGAGTGCAAAACTATACAATTATATTAATAAGGAAGTAAAAATGTATGGCTGTTGTAGGGCTGAATGTAAAAAATTAGTTACCCAGTGGCTGATTGTACTAAGTTACGAGGAGACGGAAAGTCTCCTTATAATTCAACGTTGAAGCAGGTATGCATTAACATACATACACTCTCATCATACACACCTTCCATTCACTCACCTTCACACATACTTCCACATTTCCTCTCACACAATCTTATACACATTCACTCATTCAATTTCCCCATCTCTCTCCATTGTTTCATTCTTATTGTTTTCTTTTAATTTGTTAGATTAGATTATGTTTAAGTTTTGAATTTCTGGTTTTAATTTCCAAAATTTTTGTATTTTTTTTTTTTTTTTTGCTAATATATTTTTTGGTATCTTGTATTACTATAGATCTTCATGATCCACAAATATGTCCACGATATAATAATTTTGACATTGTGTAGGACGGAGACCTGGAGTCCTAAAATACAGGCTTCGGCTTAGTTTAGGCTCCAGTCTCCCACAAATACTGTGACATTTTTTTATTGTTGTTTTTGTATTATTTTGTGGTGAGAAAATAAACAAAATTTTGATTTGATTGATTTGATTTGATGTTCTATTAGTACGAATTTTAGGGTAGATTGTAAAGGTTAGTCCCTATCGTGATCCCTTAATCATGACTCATCTTTCTAACAGCGCGGTGCTGTTAAAAAGAGAAGTCATATCAAAATCTCTTTTTTAATATTAGACACCTATAATTAACTCGGGTCGCTTCACAAAACAGCGGGCGTAATGTGAAGAAAAAAAGCAATTAGGAAAAAACCTCGTTTAGTCTTTTGGTTGCGTCATACATACATACATAACATCACGCCTCTTTCCCGTCGGGGTAGGCAGAGACCACAGTCCTCCACCTGCTACGATCTTGACATACTTCCCTTGCTTCCTGTACTTTCATCAATCCTTTCATACACGCTCGTCGGTTTAGGGTACTTTTAACCTGGCCTTTATTCAGAACGTCCTGAATTTGGTCCTGGTACGTTCGCCTAGGCCTTCCCCTTCCAACGTTTCCATTCACTCCCGCCTGGTAGATCTCTTTCGTCAATCTTCGTTCATTCATCCTCTCTACATGACCAAACCATCTCAGCATCCCTTTCTCGATTTTGGTCACTACGTCTTCTTTTACGCCACACCGTTCTCTTATCACACTACTCGTATTTCTAATCCTGTCACTCAATTTAACACCAATCATACTCCTTAGCGCTCTCATTTCCACTGCATTAATTCTACTTTCAAGCTTTTTCTGCCATACCCAGTTAAGTAATTATTATGCGTACCTACTTATAGGACGAATAGAGGTGATAAAACAATGACAATGACATTCAAAGTGTCGGAACCGTAATTTTCGAATTTTGGTTTGAGTTGGCATATTATCATTATTCCTATTTGTGGCCGCAAAACTCACAAAGAATGTGTTAAAATGGCGTAGCCAGATTTCAGCTGCCTGGTTAAACAGTGGAAGATCTCATCATGACATCCCATGAATCGTCCACTACAGGGCAGGGAACTCACGCCAAAATTACAGCCTTTGCTAAGAAAATGTGGAGGGGAAGTACCATAGTCACCACGCTTGTTAGCGTTACGGCTGGCACAATGGACCGCGGTTGTTGGTGACCGCAGAATGTAAGATGATAGGATACACAGTGGGATGCTGCTGCCCATCCTCTGGTCCATTAACCCTTAGTCGCCTCTTACGACACCCGCGGGTAGAGATGGGTTGGTACTAATCTGTTGGCACAACACGGGGCCTATTCCTGGTGGTGGAAGGCATATTCTTTGGTTATTCTTTTTATCCTTTGCATTTTTATCCAACGACTGGATTAGGCGAGGCATTCGTGCGTGAGCATTCGAGGCGAATGCTCGGCCGAAACGTGCAAGTGAGGACACGCCTCTACACTATAACTCGTGCGTATGACAGGGACTGGCCTTGGAATGTGAAATATAGCGATCGCTTCTATAATTATTTGTTCAAAATACCTACTAGCTAGAAATATACCCCTTACGGTGCATTCATACCCACGTCGAAAATTCTTGGCTATTTGCATAGCAGCTGCCCGGCTCTCGTCTGCTAAGCGTATACAATTATATTTACAGTGCGACAAAGCTTTTAGTGAACGCGGGTGGGGGCGCTGGCTTGTATAGGAGTACTGTCAAAAGTGACGTTTCACAAGGTGTCGGTCACGGAATTATAGGTTCCGTGGTGTCGATGTTAGTTCCTTTTTTTTTCACGTTCATTATAAGCCTTGTCGCACTGTATATAAAACCTTTCTCAAAGAAATTTCTTTGCAAATGATCAATATCTGTGTAGTTTCTTACTGGCCATTTGGCAAAGGCCTCGACTTCCAACAGCCAAGGTGAACCGAACACCAAGGCTAGTCTAGACAAATGGCGCCGCGTGTCATATTCATTGAACTGGGGCTCAGTTCACAAAAACTTCTGCTAAATTCACCGAAAGAAAATTTACGCATCGACTATGATATACATGTGTTCGTTGAGAATTGAGATACACAGGTTTAGGGTGGTGGTAGATTTAGTGGAAAAGTGCCTGGGTCTGGGGCCTGGGGGACGGATGCGGATATATGGAGCCCATACAGTCCGTTCAGTGCGTTGCGGAGCAGGTCCGGAGCGTCGGACTGAACGGATAGTAGGCTTCATATATTTTACCGTCCGCATCGCACTCATCCAGACCCGATATTATGAATTTTGTAAATAATTTTAGTGTTGATTAAAGATAGATAACATTTTAGCAAGACTTGTATGTAAATAAAGATTTATAAGTGCATTTAATCTGCGAAATAAGTTTTATAAAGTTTCACACTAAAACACATTCATCATCCTGTTTTTTTACGTTTTATTTTTAATTAAAGAAAATAGAAATTCCATCCATCAAGTTTATTCGCGGCATTTCCGAATGTAAATCAAAGCGCTCGCTTTTATTGCATTACACAGATATTTCGTTGGGGCAAGAATTGAAATTGTTTTATTTATTTGAATGTTTCATACTTTAGTTAAAAATAAAGCAGTTTTTTTTTAGTCATATCAGTTAAATCGTTATATATCGGGTGTAAGGGACAGCCTTCCGAATACTGAAAGGGCATGATCAGTCAACGTAACTGAACAACTTTCAGCGAGACAAAGTTTTAGGAAATGAAAAAATAAAATCGGCCTCTCCATACAAAATTGCAAACTTGAATGGACAGTTTGTATGGAGGAGCTGATTTTTTTTTCATTTCCTGTAACTTTTATTCGCTGTAAGTTGTTCAGTTACGTTGACTGATTATGCCCTTTCAGTATTCGGAAGGCTGTCCCTTAAACCCTGTATAAAGCTTCCATGTAACACAAAGGTCCATGCCGAAAACAAAAGCGTATGACATAGAATCTTGTATCAGTAAACAAATGATATATGTGCTCGATCCAAGCTTCACTTTTTTAGATTTTAACCTTGGACTCTACGCATCCACAAAAGTCCTCCTTTTTTCATTATCTACGAGTAAACAAAGAGTAAGTAAACACCTAATATTTTCAGAAGCAAAAAAAGGAAAGAGCCAACATTTTTCAGTAAACTTTCAGGGGCGGTAAACAGGGTGAATCAATTTGCTGTGACCTTTCAGGAGGTAACAAATTTAGCTGGACAGGTGTTACTAACACCGTCCGTAGGTACCTGCCCTAAAAGTGACGTAAATAATGTATAGACCACCGATTTTAATCTGTCGGACTAAATTATTCGAATGTCTTGTATTTGATTTTGTTTATCTATTTTCGAAAACTTAGAAACGTGGATACGTGAATCGCTAGATAATTGAATACCCTGATAGTCAGGTTGGCCACTAAATTTAAGGTTAGGTTTGATTTGCCTTCTGGGTTGCGGATGTCTTATGGTAGTCGCTTTCATTACCACAACCATTAAAAAAAACAGGCAAGTGCGTGTCGAACTCGCGCACTGAGAGTTCCGTACCACTGAGGTAAAAATACTGTCTTAGTTGTAGACGCGCATTCACGCAAAAGTGTATTAATTTGTGTGTGTGTTTGCGCGCGAGTGTACACACACTTGACCAGTTTTTATTATTTGTTATTATTCTATAGCTTATCCTATCCTACTAATATTATAAACGCGAAAGTTTGTAAGTATGTATGGATGGATGTTTGTTACTCTTTCACGTAAAAACTACGGAATGGATTTAATGAAACTTTAGAATAATATAGCTTATACATCAGAATAACACAAAGACGAAGTCGCGGGCACCAGCTAGTGCACTATAAAAATACAAATTTTCACTCTTGTAAGTTTTTACGATAGAGCTAAAACAAAATTCGAGCAAATTCAACTACGAAAACACGTTTTTAGTAGGGAAACCCCTTATTTTACTTATATTTTTAGTATTTGTTATTATAGTGGCAACACTAATACATAATGTGTAAAAATTTCAACTGTCTACCTATTACGGTTCATGACATACAGCCCGCTGACAGACAGATACTGGAGGCATTTTAAAAGGGTCCCGTTGTTACCCTTTGGGTCCCCTTTGGGAACCCTAAAAATTAGAAACATCATTTTCTTTTTATCATTCTTAAAAACATATTATATTTCAATTGTATCCCTTGCGGACCTACTATCGGTTTATTCCTCGTGTCCGTACTACTGTCCTGACTAGTACGGACACGAGGATTTTTTTTTAATTCCTCGTGTCCGTACTACGTATAATCACGAAAGTGTTGCAAACTTTCGGGAATTTCCACTGCAGCTTGATATAAATTCATGTCCATTTACCAATTATTAAGTCCACGACTAGTAAAGTTATCGGGCGGAGCTAGTGCAAATGCGAATAGTGCGAATAGTGGATTCGCAAGCTGAATATTGATTAAGTTAGTCACCCTTACTGGGGGAGTAAGCTATATTAAGCTACTATTAGCACTGACTCAGTGAAGATTCTAGTGCGGCTTTCAGCATTGGCAGAAAGTCTTTTGACAGCTAAGGCTAATTCCACAATCTTGTGTTTTCATATCAGATAGGTATCCCTATCTCCATTTAATATTTATCAAAACGTGTATATCGAAATTAATTTTTGTACCAATTTCATATCTGTGTTAAGTGAACAGTTTATCACAAAACGTAAGTAGACTTCGAGTGTTTTATGTAACATAGTTAAAAGTTTTTTTTTTATAAAAATAAAATAAAATAAAATAAAATAATAAAAAGTTTTTTTTTTTTTTTTTTTTTTTTTTTTTTTTTTTTTTTATTTCTCTCCACAACCAAATTAAATTATTAAATAACGTCACAAAAAGTATTTTTAACAAGTCTTGGCTGTGGATCGCTGGTGCCTATGGTAGGTAAAAAGAACCTGTATTACAGGTCACCAGGTCTCCACCACTCTTATGAAAATAAAGATAGGCAAATACTTATGAGACAGACACAGTACATGATAGGTATGAAAGTAACTCAAAAGAGAAATTAAACTACATGCGGGATAATAAAAATTTTGAAAAAATAATTAAAAAACACGTAAAAACAACAATTTGTGTGTGAGAATGTATGTATATGTATTAAAGTATGTGTGTGTGTGTGTCTGTATGTGTGTGTGTGTGTGTGTATGGAAGTTCGCGCGGGAACGGAACATAGGAACATAAAATAATTCTGGAAGATATAATTAAGATATAACTACTAAGAGACTCTCAGTGTCCGCATATGTCTGCTTGAGCAGCCAGTCATGTAGGACGTCATAAAAATTGTGGTTGTTTAAAGTATACAAAGATAAAATATTATGGAGTTTGTTATATAGATAAGGGCCTAAAAACACAAAGAACCTATGACTAAAACTAGTTTTCAGGGGAGTTGCGAGAGCAATAAGATGATTGCGGCGGGAGGATTTACTATCGTCGTAACATGTCACTGTGTGCTGCTTACGAGCACATGATAATATGAATAACTGTCTCACCGTAAGTACTTGACAGAAGTCGTATAACTGGACAGTTGGGAATAAGCGTGGTTTGAAGCAGCAAACTTTTAGTACAGCTCGTTGAGCACGTTCAATTTTAATAACATGCGACTTTGCTGCGCCCCCCCACACTAATATACAATAATTTAAGATCGATTGGCATAATGCTTGATAAACCATTTTCATAACGTCTGAGCTAGCACTATGACGTAGTTGTTTAAAGATATAAGTAAGTTTACGAACTCTCTTAGAAAGGTGTTCAATATACTCCTTAAACGAAAGGTTACAATCAAGCACTACTCCGAGATATTTTATTGACGTGGCTTTTTCAATAAAATTGGGACATTGGGCTTGGACCGCCGTCGCCGAGGAACCGTTGAGCACATATGAAGGGTTTGCAGTGATCTGTAAAGAACTGACTGATGGACACGTCAGCGCACGGATTGAGAAATTAATTAATTTCGTTTTTGAAATATTAAGAGTTAACAAGTTGTTATTTAGCCAGTTCCTCACAGTATCAAAGCCCTTTTGCGCAAATTGATATGCTTCTGTCCAAGTGTTTCCAGTAAAAGCTATTGCAGTGTCGTCAGCATACGAAATTATTGAGCCATTTTCTAAATTAAGATTGCACAAGTCGTTTATGTAAACTAAAAACAGGCTAGGTCCCAGTATACTGCCCTGGGGCACGCCATAAGTGATTGATTGCTCAGAGCTGATATGAGGTCCAATTTTAACACTTTGTGTTCTATTAGTTAAGTAATTTTGAAAAAGTGATAATTGGACCCCCCTCACCCCAATTGCCTCCAATTTGGCCAGCAAGATAGGAACCGAAACCGTGTCGAAAGCCTTCGCAAGGTCCAGAAATAATACAACGCACTTTTCCTTGTTATCAAGTTTTCTTACTATGAGGTCAGTTAGGTTATACACTGCATCAGATGTGGACTTATTTTTACGAAAACCAAATTGTTTGTTTGATAAAATTTTATGCATTTCTAAGTAACTAACAAGCCTTAAGTTTAATAGCTTTTCTAGAATTTTAGACATGACCGGTAAGATTGAGATAGGCCTGTAGTTTTCAACACGATTTCGATCCCCAGCCTTAAAAATAGGGTGTAAAACTGCTTTTTTGAATAAATCGGGAAAAATACCAGTAGTAAAACTTAAGTTACACATATATGTTAAAGGGGGAGTTAAAATAGTTTTATATTTTTTTACAAAGTTTGACGAGATACCATCCCAACCAGACGAACTTTTATTCTTTAAAGAGACGATAATGCACTCGACTTCAGCTTCATCAGTCTCTGTTAAGACAAATGAGTTTAGCTGGGCGGTAGGTACAGAAAATTCTGACGAGTTTCTTTGTATTGTTTCTGCTAATTGTTTTCCTACATTAGCAAAGTAGTTGTTGACTTCATTTGTTACGTCCAAAGGACTTTTACACGAACTCAGAAGGTCGTGTGATACTTGTCGGGGTTTACCTATATCAGTGACAGTCTGAATAACATTCCAAATTTGTTTCGGATTTTTGCCAGCTTTTTCAAATTCTCGTTTTTCATATTCTCTTTTTGACTTGCGCAAAAGCGCTTTACAAAAATTGCGGTATCTTTTGTAAGAGATTTTGATTATTTCATCATTAGGATTTCTTTTATGTTTTTTATATAAGTTGTCCCTATGTCGCATGCATTTAAGTAATCCTTCGGTAATCCATGGTTTTATTGGCCGTCGTCGACGAGATAAAACCATGAATTTAGTATTTTGTTTTAAAGCAGCTATGACCGGTTCTATAAGTAATTCCGCAGCAAGATTTGGGTCAACTGTTTTATAGACTTGCTCAAAGTTAATATTATTCATATCTGTCGTAAGCTGTTCATAGTTAATTTTTTCAATTAAAGGATGGATATTAGTATGAATACTACGGACAGACTTTTTTGCAGTTAGTGAAAACATTACAGCGAAGTGGTCGGTGACGGTGGACTGGAGGATCAACACTTTAGCGGAGAAGGCCGTCTTAAAGATGACATGATCAAGACAAGTAGCTCCGTGTGTGGGAAGAGTATGTCCTGGGGTGAGGCCATGATAGCTAAGGAGATCAATATAATCTACTGAATGCGTAGAGTTCTGAGAAGAAATATCGATATTGATATCTCCAAGTAGAACAATATTCCTAAAAGATCTTATGTCAGTAAAAACCACGTCCAGGGACTGAATAAATTTAATTGGATCATGAAAAGCTGCAGGTCTGTAAATAGCTACAATAGCCAGGTCCGTACCAATTTTTATAATCAGACAGTTAGCTTCTTCTATTTTTGGTTCGGTTACAGTAATTTTGGCAATGGTACCTTTCAAATAAACAACTACTCCATCATTTTGATTAAAATTTCTAGAAGTTTTATAATTATTATATCCGTCTAGAGATGGGATAACAGGATTACACGACAGCCAACATTCAGATAAAACAATCACATCGGGAAGTACTTTAGTTCTCTCTAACAAGGTGAGAAGTCCGGAGAAATTTGCTTTAATACTTCTTATATTTTGCGACAAAATAGAGATGTATAATTTAGATTGTGGTAATAAACTAACACATGCTTCCGGGCTACAAGAAACCGCTTCACAAAAAGATGTATTATCTAAGTCATCTATGTAATCATTGATTGCAGCGAATTTTGGTTGTTGTTACACTGGGCACAGAAACTTGGTCTACGAAATAATATTCATCTAATGTTTCAAACAACAGTAATAACAATAATGCGACGCGTTCAAATCCAATCCGAAGCTCAAACAGTGTATTGTTTATGGGGTAAGATATTATTATAATATTTTCAAAATGAAGCGCGAAGTTTAGGTAGATGTCATAACAAGTGGGTAGGTGTGTAAGTGCATGTGAGTACATTGTTGTGTTTAGAGTGTACAGAGCAATATGATTAGACTTTTTTTCCAAGAGAAAATAATTTAACACACTCAATAAATACACGAGAGTTACTAGTCATTTGTTATTTAAAGTAATCAAGTCCGCTTCATTTTTTATTTCTAAACGGGCACTGCCTTCTGATTTGCGCACGTAAACTCTTCCTTTGTTTACCCAACAAAATTTGTATTCCAAGGCCTTGGTTTTGTCGCGGGCCATTGCGAAGAGTTTTCGATCTTTGTGTGTTAGACTCTCAGATATATATATCGGTTTGGCAGGGCCCGTCATGCCGATAGTCGCAGTTGATAATTTTTGAGATATATTTTTCTTATTAAAATCCTTGACGGCGCTAAGAATTCTGTTTTTCGTGATCATAGAAGTAAGTTCGGTCACCACTGCAGAACCAAGATTGCTTTTAACACGAAAAACGTCTTTAATATCGAATTGTTCAATGTTCACATTTAGTGCCGTACAAGTCTTCTGGACGATATCGCAGAGGTCTTGTTGTGATTCGTTCCTACCCTCCTGTGAAGTAGAAGGTAAATTACGAAACTCGATAACTGTGGACTTGAGCCTTCTTTGCAGATCATCAACTTGATTTTCTAAAGCCGCGATATATTTCTTGTTTTCTTTTCGATCCCGTTCACTAATCTCAAGTTGGTTTTTTATATCATCGTATTGCGCGGAAATCATTTTAACAGATTCTTGCAGTTCAGCATTCGAGGCTTGAATAGCGGCGTTTTGCAATTTTATAGCTGAATTTTGCGATTTTATAGCTGCAATATCGTCACGCAATAAATTAAGCGTTTGCTCTTGTTCACCTTTCCATTCCATAAGCATGTTGAGTAGTTCTTCTGCCCTTGGCGGGGATTTAGTCAGAGTAATTGGAAAATGAGCAGAGTTATTGGAGAATTTGTTTCTTGTTCCTACATAATTTAATGCAGGATCAGGCTTTGGGGTAACACTGTCGTTTTCTGATAGACTGCGAGGAGAACTGGTTTTTGTTGGAGTTCTCTGAACTTTCGGCATTTCGTTATCCAAGTTCACAGTTTATGTGGTATCTGCTCCAACCATTTATCGTTGGCCTCTACGACGTGCAAGTGTTACCGTTAATCAGGGTCTTGCTATTGTGGTCGCGTAAACAAAAGACGACTTGATACACCGGTAAGTCCAACTATCAAGCGAAAAACTGATCACTCGTTCGTTATTTGACACACCACATTTAAAGAGACACTTTCTCACTTGTTATAATTGGCTAGTCAGCCAGCACTGAGAGTTAAGACTTTGTGTTTGTTAAAATTATAATCGAAAAAAAAAAAGAAAAAGAAATGTATAGTGTACGCGTCAACTCGCCGTCGCAGTCCGAGTGGGAGTGTACTATTATTAATGTAAAGGGGGCCAAAATAGGGGGGGCCAAATTTCAAATTGTCGCTACTAGGTCGAGTGGGGTATCATATGAAAGGGCTTTACTTGCACATTCTAAAATATATTTTGTACTTTTTTACGACTCACTCACTTCAAGTTATGATGCAAAATGTCAAGAAAAATACCGTTCCCCTTATCCTACCTTATCTCCGAAGTTTGTGAATGGAAAAATCTGAATTAATTACAGTCGATAGAAGTTTATGTAAATATTACAGCAAAAATAAAACGATCTTTCTAAGTTGCACAGTTTTTTAGAAATCTGCAAAAAACCTTTACAAACAAATTTAGTTTTGCGGTTTATTGCTTCCAAAAATACAAAAAGTATATCGGAACCCTCGGCGCGCGAGTCCGACTCGCACTTGACTGGTTTTTTTTTCCTTATAGGTATAAAGCAAGACTCATAAACCTAAGGTGAACAAAGGCAGTTTTATCGCTGGGAACGATCTCTTTTCTAAGCTTGATAGCTCCTTAGAAAGGACAAATCTAAATACGAACATCAATGGTTTAAGGAATCCTCCCACACTTCTTTAATGTATAGAATTTGACATCAATGAGTTCTAAAATGGTAACATTTATATTTTTGGAATTATTCATCCATCATAATCCTCTTATTTAAGTAAGAAGCTACGTGGAGGCGAGAAGTATTTATTTATTATTTAGGCTATTTGTGTACAAATGTGTGGGCGTCATAATATCTAATAATATTTTTTATTACCAAATATGAGAATATGAATAAAACTCGAAAATAAATTTAATGTGTAGGTACCGTGATACAATATTTCGCTAAACTTTGCGGCACAATAGTTATACGTCACGATACAAATCTAATCAAAATTAAAGCCTATTAACGTACTCTATGCTATATTATTAAACGAGCAATATTGGAATATACAATAATTGTGTATATGTATTTGTAATCGGTTTCTCGAAAACGGCTCTAACGATTTTGATGAAATTTACCATACGGGGGTTTTCGGAGGTGAAAAATCGATCTAGCTAGGTCTAATGTCCGGGAAAATCCATTTTCCCTGTGTTTTTGAGCCTTTTTTTAATACCGCATTTTGGACAGAAACCTACAGCGCCATCTGTTTGCGGGTAGCATAGCTTGCTCACCCGATGATATTTTAATGTTGAGGCGGCTATTATAAAAAAGGCTGTGAAAGAAGGTATACGTCATACTCGCGTAAACTAGCGTAAGTGAATGTTTCCGTCTGAAGGCTGGCCATATGCTAATTTTCTAGGCCAAAAGCCGACAATGCTTTTTACTTAGGTACCTATTTAATTCGAAGACTTTGCCTTTCCTCGGACTGCGGTGACTGTAGTAGCGACTGCTACGGTGGCGTAGCGCGTAGCCCTAATTGCTACGAAAAAAGCTTATGCTCAAAATGTAACGAATACAAAACAAGTGTCTAAAACAAGAAGGGTCTTACTACAAAAAAGTTAGACATCTGTTGAACGCTTGATCAAAAAATCGCACAAAATAACTAGGCTATGTCAGTTGATGCGCAGAAATCAAGTCATAAGAAAATAAGTCATTTTTGACTTCTGCGCATCAATGACATATCCAGAGTTATTTTGTACAATTTTTTTAATCAAGTGGTCAACAGATGTCTAACTTTTTTGTAGTAAGACGCGCAAGAGTCTAAACATCAAACAAACTAGGTTTACTTTCTTTCTGTATGAAAGGATTGATGAAGGTGGAGGAAGCGAGGTAAGTATGTTAAGATCGCGTAGCAGGTGGTGGGCTGCAGTCTTTACCTACCCCGACGGGAAAGAGGCGTGATTTCGTGTAGTTATGTATTCTTTATTAAGCTGTTCATTATCTTTATGAATACCTACTCGTACATGGCGTCACTTTAATTGTAAAACAAGGTAATTTAACTGACGTAAAGTAAAAATTATCCTGATATGAAGAAAACAATTTCGATTCGACCCTTGAATTATATATTATTTTGATAAGTTTTAGATGTTTTGAAATATCGATGGCTTGTTAATAATTTTGGCGGAAAGATAAAGTTAAATCTGATTATGTACCTCTAACTTTCGAAATAATAATTAATAAAGTTGTTTGAAGATTGGAGTTCGACAAGTATAGATTGCTGCCTCCTTAGTATTTAGTAAGACCGTTGGTGTTTAATTACAAAGGTTTTAGATTCGAATTCCTTTGAGGATTTCTACAGTAATAAAAAAAATCGCTTAGTAAATTTTTACTTCGCTTGATAAGATAATGAATCACAAGCAGGGGTCGAACTCCTCTTATACAAATTAGACAATAATTTATAGCCATAGTGCAAAGTAATTACGAGTAACACCATCAGAGAAAACACACTTGGAGCAGACATAACCTTAGATCACATACCCAACAGACTGGACAAACTGACTGAAATCTGGCAACAGTTAGGGTGGCTAAATACAGTACTATGTTCGGAAACCACACACTTAATTAAGAACTTAGCCATATTATCATTTGTCATACTTAAATAATAATTCGTACTTCACTCGTATCCCCGTGTGGTGCCGGCAAAGAATAGTACCATCCTATACATACCCGTGGGTGTTGTAAGAGGCGACCAAGGGTTGTAAACCGGAGAATGGGCAGCAGCATCCTCCTGTGTATCATACAATCTAACTTACTGCGGTCCATGGTGCCAGCCGTAACGTTAAAAAGCGAGGTGAATATGATAGTTCCCATCCACATTTTTCCAGCAAAAGCTTGAATTCTGGAGGGAGCTCCCTGTCCTGTACATTGATGATTGAGTGATGATTATGATTACTTCGCTTGTACTAAAAATATTTTATTACCACATGTTTAAGGAAAAGAATACAATTTCAGAAGGCTACAGCGAATTTAGCAAAACTAATGAATACCAAAGGTCAAATGCCTCCATCTCATAAACCGACTGCCATAAATCGCCGCGCCCCCATCATAAACTATGGCGTGACGTCACTGTTCCATCTGACGACATTTCCAAATAATTTCCTCTCCGAGACTCTTGGCGATGTCTTATAAGTAGGTACTATTATACGTTAAGTATGACTACATATTTATTACATTTCTTTCTGTTTGCGAAGCTGCCTACTACAAATTGAAACTTTAGATTTAATTAAACCATGAAACTTGAAGATTTAAATTGATTCTATCTATCTATTGATTTAAAACATAAGATTTATAATATTGATATGGTCACTATAAGATGTTTTAGGTTAGCTAATTACGTAATAACTTAAGACAGAAGGACCCAATAAAGTAAAAGTAGGGACTAAATAAATTAACCGACTTGGTATTATACATGGATCTCACAACTTTTTACGGTGGTAGAAGAAGTGAGTTGCGTGCGAGGCTTGGTTTTTTACAAGTTACCTATGTTTTTGATGGCATAAGAATTACGCATATTGTATGGGAAGTCAAATTTACAAGATGGTCTGAGCCAACAATTTCAGCTTTTACATCCTGAAAAGACCATTGAATAAAATTGTCTACGTGGTCGGTCGGAATCACAAGAAATTGTTAATATGCAAGTGCCTAATTGAAATATGTTGATAGATAAATAGATAGATAGATAAAATGTTTAGATAGATAGATAAATAAATTGTGTTGTTGGTAAACTAAACGTGACGTGGATTGTACCTGTATTTTCCAAGTTATGGTATGACAGACTAAACACAAAGATACCATCCCACGCAACTTAATACTTCGAAATAAGCCGACTGTTTTGCAAGATCGGTATTTCGTTATGATCTGTTCCATGGAAAAAGTTGTCCATTTTCGTGGGCAGGTTCACATCTTTTAGGGTCGTTATACCCTTTTGTTTCACGTTATTTCATGTCACATGCATATAGCATGCAAAGAATGTAGAGCTCGTCTTTTTTGCATGTTCCAATAACTCGCCGGCATACATTGCTCGTTAAACTAAGGATATTGAAATTAACAAAACCAAGTCTATCAGCAATGTATGCCAAATCAGTCTTTGAATTTAGGAAGGTGTGATTGCGGCTTAAGATAGAATTTGTTTATTTTAGAAAAAGTCCTTTGCAGTTTAATATTTGTTAAATATTTTAGTATCTATGTGTATATAGGGTCCTAATTAAATAGTGAACATAATTTAGGCACGTTACTTAGACCGCGAAACTGAACAACTTTCCCACAGGAACTTAGAACTGAACATTCGGTCAAAACCGAATTTGAGCCTCATACAAAATGCGCTATCAGCTGATGCAGTTTCTATGGGAGGTCAAAAGCTGATTTTCGTATTTCGACCTATGTTCCTTGAAGAAAGTTGTTCAGTTTCATGGTCTAAGTTACATACTAAAATTATATTCACTATTTCATTAGGACCTTATATATCCTTTTTTGGTGTCCCCTTATCTTCAAGCCAATAGGTATACATAGCGGTTTTTGGCAGAGTTTGGCCCCTAAGAAAAACAGTGGTCTGCTTGCGTGGGAAGGATAAAAACCACAATCTTTACATTGGGGCCCCTACATTTAAAAAAAAACTGCCAAGTGTGAGAATATTTGCAAGTAAAGGATTCCGTAGACAGCTATAATCTCCGTTGGGATAATGTTCTGATATTTTTCTCTCAAACTACAAAAAACAACATTTTATACATTTCTGAGGAAAATACTCGAAAATAATTCACTTTTTGTCAATCTGGGGCTCTCTGTCCGTAGCTTAAGATATAGACCTGAACCCTTACAGCTCTAATAATACGTGTGACTTGCTGCTGCCTGCGACTTTGTTCTTTTTAAATATTTTTCCGAGTTAATTTGAGTTATAACCACGCTACTTTTACGAACATTTTATTTTTATTCTCCATGGGTAATCTAGCCCTGAGGACAGGGATGAAGTTGACGATGAAACGATCTTGCCCAGAATTAGACAGAAGTTGCCTATTAACTCGCGACTTGAATAAGAACTCGGGGAGACCGACAAAAGCAAGGAATTCCACTCCTTAGCTAAATAAAAAATGTATGTACCCATTGGGTGTTGTAATTTCACTGCACAACCCTAAAACAACCCACACATTCTGTCAGCTCTAAAACCCCATGGGAATCCTTTCAACTGTCCAAGCTTGAAATCAGACACGACAAGCTATTTTCTTCTCTGTCTCTTAAACAGTAAGACTCGTATTTGATTATCTGCTTGTTGGAGAGGGAAAGATAACAGTTTGTTTGCGCCGTATGAGAATGGAAAATGTCTGAGTACTAAGTGGTTTATAGAAAATAGTATGTGTTTTAATCCGAGGTTTTAATTAATTGATAGATTTTTTAAATAAAGGGTGTTCGGCGCAACATTGGCCAAACTAAAAGAACGGTGGATTTAGACCATAAAACTACAACTTCCTAGAATATATAAAAATCCCCGGTTGACTCTATATATCCTTGATACGGCCGTAAGTTTTAAAGAGTGATCACACCTAGCTGAATTCAAAGACTAATTCGGCATACATTGCTCGTTGAAGTAAGGATATTGCAATTAATATAACCAAGCCTCCCAGCAATGTATGCCGAATTAGTCTTTGAATTCAGCTAGGTGTGATCACTCCTTTACGTGGATGCGTCTTTGATGGTAGGTACAGTTAAGAGCACGTCAAGCTCCTACCCACGTCCATTCCCCTCACTTCCCTCCTCTCACCCTCTAGCTTGCTCGATGTAGTACCAATTATTACCACCAGAGGGCCTATATCCACTTTGCACGAAATAAAATAAACCTCCCCAAACGAAATCATAGAGGTGTCCAGGTCAAAAAAAAATTCAACTTTCCATAGAAACTGCACCCGATAGCACATTTTGTATGGGAGGTAAAAAATATTTTTCCTATTTCGATACATGTTCCCTAGAGAAGGTTGTTCGATTTTATGGTCTGAATCCACCTTTTTAGTTTGGCCAACGTTATGCCGAACATATCATATTAGGTCTTTACCTATGAAATTGCCGTTTTGTATGGCGAATTTTAGGTAAACTCAATTTTCAGTACTAACATTTTTGCATTTTTCTTAGGAATTGTAAATCCAATTTTTTTTTTAGCATTATTGGGAAGACATTAGGCTAACAGAAGCTTAAATTTAATTTTCGAAAAATATTATCTGTAAAAAAATATAACAAATCTAATGATGAAATCGGACGACATTTAAGACGAACAATTTTCGAACCTTTAATTTTATATATCAAACTAAAAATAAAAACTTTATTTTATGCGTAAATTGATAACCGTGAAGTCAACTTTCAAATATAAGACAAATGAAAAAAAATAGCATTAGAATTATAGGAATTATGATCTCATTAATCTGTAAGAAAATTTCGGCAATTTCATAGGTAAAGAACCTATGAAATTAAGTAAGAAAATTTCGGCAATTTCATAGGTAAAGACCTATTATCATCATTTAATGGTCACAGCAAAAAATAACTTTCGGAAAACAATGACCAGGATGTCATAAAGTCCATGGAGCCGCGTGGATGTTTTCGAGGGAAAGTGCGTCATGCTTGTTAGCGTTATGGCTACAGAGCAGAGAAGGGAGCGGAGATGCCTCTAGCAAATTTTTGTACGAAACAAAGCGTTTTGCTCCCGATACCCTGTGATTCTTTCCGGAAGAAGAAATATTTTTACTCGTAAAATTTTTTTCTCCTCTCCATGGTAAAGTGGTCACGTGATCGACTCATTTTGTATGGGAATGCAAAAATGTTTTTTCGAGTAAATTTTTTTTTCTTCGGGATTTTTGCTTGTTTTCATGAGTAGAATCACTGGGCTTCGGGAGCAAAACCAATACGAATTCACGCTGTATATAAACATCTGTATGTATATTTGTAATCGGTTTCTCGAAAACGGCTCTAACGATTTCGATGTACTGTACAGAGGTTTTTGGGGGCGAAAAATCGATCCATCTAGGTGTTATGTCTGGAAAAAATCGTTTTCTCCATTTTTTGAGCATTTAAAAAAATAATAATAGTGCGTTTCAGAATCCCAACAGCGCTATCTGTTATTGGGCTTTGGTTAACATTATACAGAGCAAAGCTCGGTCGCCCAGGTACTGCATGTAAAATATCAAATTTAAGACGACATGTAATTTTTTTTGGGTATTTTAAAGACAAATATCTTTTTATTTACTCAGTATCTTGCCGTGATTTTCAGGTATGTGTTTCTTGACCAATCAAGTGAGGGAATCACCAAGACCAAAACATGATTAGTGAAAATCGACTCGACAAAATAAAAATCCAAAGTTGCCTCTTCAATACAGAAAGGTATTTGTAGTTGCTAGGGTTTTCCCAACCTAAAATTTTATTTTATTACTTACTTTTTACAAAATGTCGATTTTGTATATCAGGCGTTTACGTCATTTAGTTTTGGTAACACGTACAGTATATCTGTCGCAATCTAATGCGTTGCGGATTGCGCACTTTATCACTTTCTTTCAAGCGAAAAGACTGCGCCCGCTGTCGAATGACTAACTATCTTTTCACTTATTCTCTTAAATATCCACCTATTCTTCTTTCTCGATAGCACCGTGTCAAAATTTAAGGAATAGAAAAGGAAATGTAGTTATTTGTGCAATAAGGCATAATTTCGCATAAATTGCAATACATTTTACATGATTTTTCCATTTTCCGGAAACTCTATGGAAAACTGCTTTCAGTGTCAAAATTGGGCAAGTCCCGAAGGCCTTGCCAAGACTGTGTACTTTATCAACTTCAAAGCTTAGAACAAAGATTTCGGACCTCCTTGCTTCGCTACTGCCAACATGTCCCAAATAATGTCGCCATCATCGATGATCCCGTGAAATCCATAGAACGACCTTGTGACGAATTATTTCTTTAATCTTCCTTCTAATTATTACCCTTATTTTTCTGTGGCTTAGAACCTACGTAATAGTTGAAATTGAAATGTATGACGCAAGCTAAAGCTGATTGGGGTTGGTAAAGCCACGATCACAGCTAGCTGAATTCAAAGACTAATTCGGCATACATTGCTCGTTAAAGTAAGGATATTGAAATTAACATCACCACGCCTCCCAGCAATGTATGCCCTGTATGGTGCTATTAACAGGTTATTATTAGCCTGTAGTTTTTGGTGATTGGCAATGGTTAGGTACTAAGTAATTGAACCTCACACGGGTTTAGATTGCTTTGGATTAGTCTTTTGTTATTGAAATTTGTAATTAATTTGGGTTTAGTTATGTAGTTCTAGAACTATGTGGATATGAGGTCGTTATGAAACATTGAACATAATTTAAATAACTTCAACAACAAGTAACCTATTACTTTACTATTATTTAATCTGTGCCCATACCATGAAACTGGAATATGCCCAAGTGACTTTGGGATTTAGTATCTATCACAGATTGGTATAAAATTTATTGTGTCACAATACTTTATGGCTTGATTTAAAGTTGGCTCTAAGGACTTCATAAAATAATTGGGCATTTGATTGTAGTTCTCCAGATTTCACAGTAATTAGCCCAATTCGAGGTTTCATACCCCGCGTTCCAAATTGCGCTAATAGCGTGCTTGTACAGTCGACACTGCATTGCATTGACTAAGCATGTAGGGGAGTTATTTCTCATCCTCGTAAAAGCGAGCGAGGCGTAAGCAGGCGAGTGATACAAATGGGTGCGCATCTAACTGGAACCTTTCGATGTAACGTACGATTAGTTTATATTAATATGGTTTGCCACACGACGGACGCCGGGGCAGAGGAAGGCCAAAAAAACGGTGGAGGGATGACCTGGTTGCTTTCGAAGAGGAGTGGCCGACGATAGCGATCGATAGGGAGGAGTGGAAACGTAGGGGGGAGGCCTTTGCCCAGCAGTGGGATGGCACAGGCTATATTTAAAAAACCGGTCAAGTGCGAGTCGGACTCGCGCGCCGAGGGTTCCGATATACCTATAGTATTTTTGGAAGCAATAAAGTCCATTTTCAGGACCGCAAAACTAAATTTGTTTGTAAAGGTTTTTTGCAGATTTCTGAAAAACTGTGCAACTTAGAAAGATCGTTTTATTTTTGCTGTAAAGTTTACATAAACCTCTGTCAACTGTAATTAATTCAGATTTTCCCTTACTCAAACTTCGGAGATAAGGGGGGGGGAATGGTATTTTTTTTGACATTTTTCATCATAACTTGAAAACTAAGAAACTTAAAAAAATACAAAAATATATTTTAAAATGTACAAGTAAAGCCCTTTCATATGATACCCCACTCGACCTAGTAGCGACAATTTGAAATTTGGCCCCCCCTATTTTGGCCCCCTTTACATTAATAATCATACTTTTTTCAAAAAATTTTCATGTGCAATTAAGTTGGGCAACTATATTCTAAAACTATTCCAAATTTCAGCTCGATAGCGTAAGTGGTTGCTGAGATATAGAGGTGTGACAGACAGACAGACAGACAGAGCGGCACCATAAGGGTTCCTTTTTTTTACCATTTTGGTATCGGAACCCTAAAAAGGACGGGTTGCACTCCGGGAGTGCCGACAGAAGTGAAAACTTGCATTTTTGAATATTATGCTTTTTGTAAGGGTCAATCGCGCCATTTTGGTCGCGTAGCTACTTCTTTGATGCCACTGAATAAAAACTCGTATTGTAATAGCAATACGGTTGACAGTTGGCGCTTTTTCGATCAGGCTGCGAATCTGACGCGAGATCTGACGCGAGTTTAACATTTTTACCCATCTAAAAAAGTGCCAAGCGCCGCTAAAGAAATTTTCACTTCAAAAATGGTTTACAGATACTTTGCCAGTCTGACCGCCAATTCCACAAAGCGCCCTTAAAGTTAAAGCCACTCTAAATCTATTGCTGATACTTTGTATAATTGAAAAAGTAAATGACAGTCAAAGATTTGACTGAATAAAGTTTTGATTTTTGACTTCCAAATAAACAAATTAAAGGGACAACTGTGTAAGTCTTATGGCTTTACAGAAACTTCGAGTTATTTATCATATCTGTCATAGCATCGCAAGGCAGGCGAGTGGTAAAAAGTGTGGGTGGGCTTCAACTGGAACCTATCGATTTAACGTCCGAACGTGCCTCGCAATCGGATCTGCTCGTAAAGATCAGATTAGGGAGTTAGCGATCGTGAAAAGGATGTATTCTTTTTTAAATACTGCTGAAAATAATCATCATCATAACATCCAATGAATCGTTCACTGCAGGACAGGGAGCTCTCTCAAGTGGACCTTTTGGGAAGTGGACCTTATGGGAAGTGGACCTTATGGGAAGTGGACCTTATGGGAAGTGGACCTTATGGGCCTAAAGGCTCTCCAGTATTCCAGCAAAAACGCGTGGTACTTAGGAGGGGAGGGGATGTATAAAGTCACCACGCATGGTAAGCGTTGCCGCTGGCGACCGCTGTTGTTGATGACCGCAGTATGTGTGATGGTACGATACACAGAAAGATGCTGCTGCCCATCCTCCGGTTCATAAGCCCTTAATCGCCTCTTACGACAGCGACGGGTAGAGATGGGTTGGTATTTTACTTTGCTGGCACACACGGACTCCGCAGATCGCATTTCATGGACCAATAGATCTTTTGGACGTCAACAGTGCGTCTGTCTAGCAACTTATTTACGCACACTCGACTTTTATCCACGTTTTATCCAAACTAGCCAATTTAAAATCAATCCCTCCGTGTAAAGCCCCGAAATTCCCCCTGTATTCGTCGCCATACAACACACTCAATTTTTACATCCTAGCCATTTTTCCATTTTCCGCCAACGGATCGCTTCATCAAAAGCACCTGCGAGAAAGGGGTAGATTATAAATGCACTTGTGGGGCGAGGGAAAGACAAAGTGATGAGATGCATCAACGTTCTTATGATTTTTCGATGAAATGTTTTAAAATATAAGGTGCTTCTAAAATATATGCCACCGCTTCAAGGGGTGTTTCTACTAGTGAAACTGCACAACTTTCCCCAAGGAACTCATAGTCAAATCTTAAAAAAAAATGGCTCTCCCATACTAATTCGATCAGCTGATCGGCCAACTTAGTATGGGAAGTCAAATTTGGACTCTGGATTTGACTATGGGTTCCATGGGGAAAGTTGTTCAGTTTCACAAGTAGAAACACCCTTGAAGCGGTGGCATTTATTTTAGAAGCACCGTATACAAGGTTATTTTTTTGGAGCTGATTTCGTTTTTGAACTTTTGTTCTACGACTTTGCTAACAACGCACAAAAAATTTTCGACTCTCCATACTAAAGTGGTCACGTGACCGACCCATTTTGTATGGGAAGTTGAAAATTTTTCGTGCGTTGTTAGCAAAGTCGTAGAACAAAAGTTGTTGCTTTATCAGGTCCAAAAAATAACCCAGTATAAGCTAGAATCCAGCTCTTCTACATCAACACGATATTATATTCGCCCAAATGTTTTTCGATAAGACATCTCAACCACTCTTGAGAAAGGGGTGACTTGTGTCTCGTTCTTCACCTAAGGGGTTGAAAGAGACAGACTTATGCGAATGAGTTAAAATTTCGTATTCTACTTTCACGGTAGGAACAGATTCTGTAAGCCTTATTTCACTTGGGTAGCTGTTCTTATCCTGGGGTATTAAATCCTACTAATATTATAAACGCGAAAGTTTGTAAGTATGGATGGATGTTTGTTACTCTTTCACGTAAAAACTACTAATAATAAATAATTTATTTATCAATCAATCAAATATTGTGAGATTTACAAAAATAGAACATTAAGTATAAATATTACAAATTAATTGAATAAATCCTGGTCTCATTTAGCTATTGGCGAAAACTCCCACACTAGGCAAGGCCTGTACTGTGGGAGCTTTTAATCTGATAATACTAAATGGATTTTAATGAAACTTTACAGTAATATGGCTTATACATCAGAATAACACATAGGCTACAATTTATAAACCTGCGCAGACGAAGTCGCGGGCACCAGTTAGTAATATCATAATTTATGGAAGCTCTTGTAAAATGGGTGTGATTCATTCATATTTTTAAGCTAAGCAGCTGGTCCTGGTGGCTCGAAAATACCGTCCCGTACCAAATTTGTTCGGTCAGCTGACCATTTTTAGGGTTCCGTACCTCAAAATAAAAAAACCTGTCAAGTGCGAGTCGGACTCGCGCGCCGAGGGTACCGATACACCTATAGTATTTTTGGAAGCAATAAAGTCCATTTTCAGGACCGCAAAACTAAATTTGTTTGTAAAGGTTTTTTGCAGATTACTGAAAAACTGTGCAACTTAGAAAGATCGTTTTATTTTTGCTGTAAAGTTTACATAAACCTCTTTCAACTGTAATTAATTCAGATTTTTCCTTACTCAAACTTCGGAGATAAGGGGGGGGGGGGAATGGTATTTTTTTTTTGACATTTTTCATCATAACTTAAAACCTAAGAAACTTAAAAAAATACAAAAATATATTTTAAAATGTACAAGTAAAGCCCTTTCATATGATACCCCACTCGACCTAGTAGCTACAATTTGAAATTTGGCCCCCCCTATTTTGGCCCCCTTTACATTAATAATCATACTTTTTTCAAAAATTTTTCATGTGCAATTAAGTTGGGCAACTATATTCTAAAACTATGTTGAATTTCAGGTCGATAGCATAAGTGGTTGCTGTGATATAGAGGTGTGACAGACAGACGGACAGACAGACAGACAGAGCGGCACCATAAGGGTTCCTTTTTTTTACCATTTTGGTATCGGAACCCTAAAAACGGAACCCTTATAGGATCACTTTGTTGTCCGTCTGTCTGTCAAGACCCTTTTTATCACGAACGAGAAGAGGTATCAGGTTGAAATTGATAACGAATACTAAGGTCCATAAACCACACAATATCTGAATATTAAATTTTTTTTAAATGACGCAACAAAAGATATGGCCTTTTTATGTCCTTATCTCCATACATTTATGCAAAAAAGCAAAACCTACAGGGTACTTCCCGTTAACCTAAAATTATGAAATTTGGCAAGAAGCTAGGTCTCACAGTACAAATAAAGGGAAAAGTCTAAAATCATTAAATATTTCAATTTTTCTTACAACTAATAGTAACCAATTAAGGTGAGCTCCCGTTTCAAGAACTTTTCTATAAAAGAGGGGTCAAGTTAGGTGGTCGTGGAGTTTTTAAAATCAAAGAGTAAAGCTTTTAGTATATCATATGGTAGATAGGTACGGAACTCTAAGGGCGCGAGTCCGACTCGCACTTGGCCGGTTTTTTAATAAATGAAAGAGGTTTAAGTGGCAGCACTTTCTGCTAGGGAAGCCATAAGCGTATCCATTTCTAGCAAGTCTATAATAAAATGTATGGATTTTTATAAAATCCCAAAAACGTAAAAGTTTTATATTTTTCGGAGAAAGATAAAACTTATCACTTCGGACTACTAAATGTTACTACAGTTTTTCTAGTAAAAATACCATTCAGAAAAAAAATGTGTTAATAACAATCACGCATATATTCGGTATTACGGATCATTTACGCTTCCTTTCTTATCATTAGTGTTCACTACAGAGGTAAAAAGGTAAACTTTCACCTTCGCAAATAAAGTTTATAGTTACCTATAACATTCGATTTTTTCAAAATATCTTGTGTTTTGTCTAGTCGGTCGCAGCAAGATACATTTTACACTTCAGTACCTCATACCGACATGTCTTTGACGGACTCTATATAATTGTAACTTTGTGGAATAAATAATATAATAATAATAAAAAATAATAATTATAAATAATAATAATAATGCTCAGGCTCTGCGAAAGACAAAGTCTTGGAACATTTTTTTTTTATTTTAAGCGTATTTTCTTAGCCAAATGTTCTCAAGCTGTATCGCCTTCAATCTCTTTGCCTACGGTTGATAAAAAAATATGGCGGCAAAATAAAACTTTTCCTGTTAATCCAGAATGTCTCGTGAATCTGCTTGCGGCGTTACAATTACATCTCCCGTTGTAAATCATCGAGCAAAAGTTCATGAATTTCATAAGGCTCATAGAGATTTATTCCGCCATTCGATTTTTGGTGACCCGCTGCGCTGATTCTACTAATTCGGCATTTGTGTTTGGCAAAACTATAGCAGCTATATCTAGTAACCATTGCAGCATCGCTTTCTTTATAAGTCGGGTTGTTTGTACAGCAGTAAGGAAATGAAAACAAAACCAGTATAAGCTGAACTAACGCTACTCTACAAACGCCCGAAAACGGAGACCAGACAGGAAATCTCTTCAAGATACCTTCCTGATTTATTTTTCTGGTAGTAGTCTCATCCATCTTATCACTCAAATACACACACACACTTATACATACACATTCATGCTTACACACGCACACTATACATATACTCAGTCACATCCACTCTCATCTATCTATTTTGGATTAGACCTAGAACTTTATTTATTTATTTATAGTTTATTGTACACATGAAAAATACATAAAAACAAGTTAAATAAAGAAAAACCGGCAAAGTGCGAGTCGGAATCGCGCCCTAATGGCTCCGTACCTATCTACCATATGATACAACAAAGTGATCCTATAAGGGTTCCGTTTTTTTATTTTGAGGTACGGAACCCTAAAAATGACACAACAGGTGCTGCTTATACCTCTTAACTTTTTACCGTTGCTATTTTAATATTCCTAGGAGCGAAAACGCGCTGCATGTTTGAGCTTTACGTCATTGCTTTTAATGTGACGTGGAGATAACTCGGCTGAAACACAACGTATGTTATTAGAATATACCCCCAGCCGCGGTAGTAAACCTGTCCGGTCATAAATAATGTGACACGCGGCGACTCGGGGGAGGAGCTAGTCAAGCGTAGCATTGCGCTACGTCGTAGACCTTCGTAGCGGTGTAGCAGTCGCTACGACAATTGTTATTAGCGGCTAACACAATAAGTTTTAGTTATTAACTGTAATTATAATCGATAGATAGTTGTAGGTTTCCTTTACAAATCTAGTATTGATTACTTAACAGAAGGTAAACAATAGTATATTGTGGTACGAGGGAAGAAATAAAGATATAAATGCAAAGAGAAACATATGTTAAGTGCACATTTTAAACATACTAAAAAGTTATTTCGTCTGGTGCCGGCAAAGAATAGTATCATAAGTGGGTGTCATAAGAGGCGACTAAGGGTCTATGAACCGGAGGATGTGCAGCAGCTTCTGTGTATCGTATCTATCTTACATACTGCGGTCATCCTCGCAGCGGTCGCCAGCCAACACGCTTACAAGCGTGATGCCTATGGTACTTCCCCTTCAAAGTACCACGCATTCTTGTTGTATCCTGGAGGGAGTTCCGTGTCTTGCCGTGGACGTTTTATGGGAAGTTATGATGATGAAAAAGCACAGATACAACAGAACCAAGCGTTGGAGATGGTCTTCAATAAGTCGATCGCCAACGCGTTGACTCACTGCTTCTAGTTTTTTTGTTCTTTTATCAATTTCGCTCAACTTATTTACAAAAACATGTACTTACTTACCTTCCCAAAAAATACATTCTACAAGACTACAGGGGAAAAACAACTATGTCAAAAAATTAAATTTACGTAATAATTAGCGCTTTTGTGAATCTACGAGTACACAGTAAAATTTACAGATTCAAAAACCGTCAATATAACTTTCTATGGCCCGTTATTCGATTGTGTTTACTTAGCAAGTTTTGTGAGCGTCAAGTTTTATTTTTTAAATTGTGTAAATTAACTTTCAAGTGACATTCCTTATTTTTCTCCTCTAGTCTTCATATTAAGATGTAGCACAAAAAAAGCCACATCAAAATGATAATAATTTTTCTTACATAGGGTTGGCTCATGGGTTGGCTGCTTAAGACCTAAACCTAAAGGGTCTTACTACAAAAAAGTTAACATCTGTTGAACACTTGATTAAAAAAATGCGCACAAAATAACTGGCTATGTCAGTTGATGCGCAGAAGTCAAGTCATAAGAAAATAAGTCATTTTTGTCTTCTGCGCATCAATGACATAGACAGAGTTATTTGGTACGATAATTTTCATAATTCATAATTCATTTATTCATGTAAAGTAATCAGGTAGGTACATAGGAGTTGAACATATAAATTTAGTCTCACTAAAAACTGCCTTCGCAGGCATTTACATGAAATTTTACATTAAATTTTACATTAATTTACATGAAATTTTACATTAAAAGAAAAAAAAGAAAATCAAAATGTCAATTTAAAAGCTTCTGTCACATTAAATTCAAATTCATAACGTAATGTCAAATTAAAAATAAGTATTGTGTCAAAAAGGCTATGTCAAGCAATACAATTTTATAACTGAAAATGTCGCAATCGATGAAAAAGTTATATCAGATTACAATTTTTTTATTATGATTTATTTAATCAAGTGTTCAGCAGATGTCTACCTTTTTTGTAGTAAGACGGCATAGGTCTAGTGTCTTTATGTGTCTACCGTATAATCGTTATCATCAACATAACGCCCCATGAAATGTCCACTACAGGACAGGGAGCTCCCTCCAGAATTCTAGCTTTTGCTGGAAAAATGTGGAGGGGAAGTACCATAGTCACCTCGCTTGTCAGCGTTACGGCTGGCACCATGGACTGCGGTTGTAGGTGACCGCAGTAAGTAAGATGGTATGATACACACGAGGATGTTGCTGCCCATCTTTCAGTTTTAACCCTTAGTCGCCTCTTAAGACACCCACGGTTATGTATGGGATGGTACTATTTGTTGCCGGCACCACACGGGACAATTGTAGTGCGTACAATCATAAATAAAATCTGCATATTAGACTAGGTGAGCATATGCGAACACGGGCGTGTAGCTTGCACTATATTATTATTCATTATGTTATAGTGCGCGTAGCACGTCGCCCGTGGGGGATAATACGTTACTTTAGGTATTCCTGCATTATAATGTAGCATTGTGTAATAACAACAACTGGCCGAGTGGTTAATTACTGTAATCATAATCTGGATGGATGAAAAACAACTAGAGCGATTTCCGTTCTTCGGAAGGCATGTTAAGCCACTGGTCCCTACTATTGGTCACTGATAGTGGACCTTAATCCAAGTCATACATCATTTGGTGATTTAAAAACTCTGAGAGTCAGGCTCTACGGCTGGTATTAATAAGTAAATTGCCAAGTCAATCTGTTTATTTAAAACATAAGATTTTCAATATTGATATGGTCACTACGAGTATAAGATGTTGTTCGGTTAGCTAATTACGTAATAGCTTAAGACAGAAGGACCCTTAAGTAGGGACTAAATAAATTAAGCGACTTGGTATTACATGGATCTTACAACTTTTTACGGTCGAAGAACTGAGTTTTTTTACAAGATATGTTTTTGATGGCATTAATTATTGTTAAATTGTAAACTAATAACAACTTTTTTATTGTTACAGAAAATAAACTTTCAAAGTGAAGGAACCCGTTGGTAAGTCTAATATAATCTATTTTGTTCGTTTATTTCAACGCTTACTCAACGCTCACTGTACAGTCACCGACAGGTCAAGCTTGACACTCGCAGTGTGACTCTAGCTCGTACGTCTATTGAAATAAGAACGGGTCATAGTCCAATGTGTCAAGCTTGATGTGCTCTTGACTGTAAAAAATGTACCAGGTTGCGCCCAGGCAACCCAGTGTCTCTAGACGGACCTTTTTATTGTGCAGTACCATAAATTGGCCGCTTTATTTGATAGGTTTGCCGACGACCAGCTCTCTGCCTACAATAATATAGGAATTAATAAGTTATGCAATTTTGTGTATATGCAGAACTTCAGGTTAAAAAGATACATATAAACATCCCCCAAAGGTCATCGCCCTTTCATCCCGAACTTCAATGATAATAAACCTTTCTGTACCATGATCTACTTGCAGTCGCAATAGTCTCTATGTGTATAGTTCTAGAGATGATTTTTGGATAGGCATCGGTGCATTAGTATAGTGGTAGTATAGAACAAAACTGTAATTGGAGTTTGCGCGTCGGTGAATCGGGAGCCATGTGCTGCAGGGGATTGATACACACAGCGCGGAAGAACTTCGAACAGTATAATGCGTAGTTCGATTATTTATTTTAACAGGTTTTTAATTAGCTCGGGACCAGTGTTTAATTTAGGTATACTTACACACTCTGTACAAATTTTGTTAATAATAAATAATTATTTTTAATTTATTTAACTCTACATACAGGCAGCTGCACTGAAGGCCTTTAAACAAACGCCTATCAATGAGCCTCCCTGTAACTATATTACGTGCCACTAGTCCCATAAAACATATATATCCTATACTATTAAACGAACAATATTTGTATATATATATGTCGAAGACACGAACTGGGGCGGAAGAGGGATGGCACTATGTGGGCAAGGGATACACATCAGGAATAGCCGAGAACACGATATGGGCCGAACTATTTGTAGTTGACATCGATAACATCTTTGACAATCGCTTGATTTAATCGAGTGTGACTTACTTGCATAACGATCATTCATCCTGACTTGCCATTGACCTCTCATATGGTATTCTCTTCTATCACGTCGTCGGTAACCTCAGCGGTATGCAGGTTTCGTCGTCCCACCTGTTGTTTTATATAAAGAAGATAAACTAAGTGCCACAATCCTGCCAACCCCAAAGTTAGAGGCTTTCTTATTATTCTATCCACATGTTCAACTTCAGCAAACTCACAGTGCACCGTGTTTTACTATCACAAATAGGTATTCGCGTATCATAACCTAATAACCTAAAATCTCACAGTTTAGGGCAGAAAAGAGCTGTCATTAAAGGGTCACTCCTGTCATCGCAGAATTGCCACGGCTCATCCGCCAGCGGCTGCAGGCTTCATCTCGCGGGCAACTATCACTTTTAGAACTTGACGTGGTAAAATCTCGAACAAGAATGAGCCTGTTGAAAATGGCGGCCTCGTCTTCACGTTGCTACGTGTTGGCTAAACTGACACAAACCACGCCCCTTTACGCGCCATTCGTAATGCTAGTACTACCAACCTCACGATCTAAATAAAGCCATCACTGCCAACTTCATCGTCCAACATCGACAATCTATACTGGTACGGAAATTCAGTACTAATTTGACGTTTGACGTAACTTCGCCGTGCTTGGGCCACTGCATGGGTGCTGCTGGCACGAACGTTTGTCTTTGAAAATACCGCGGGAATTTCGAAATGAGAGTCGCTCTACGACATATATAAAGAAAGAAAGAAAGAAAAACTATTTATTCAACTATTGTGACACTACAAACCAAAGTACAATAAAGTACACATATAATTAAAAGAAAACAATATGTTAACACATAAACAAAAGAAACTTAAATAACTGCACTAAGGTATGCAAGGTGGCGCAATAGCGAAAAGGTGAACGACTCAGCAAAAAGTCCATCTCGAAGAGACGGACGCTGTTTTTCAGTCGTACCAACTAAAATCGTCGGCTGGATCCCAGCGGGGTTTGTGATTGAAAATAAAATACAATTACGTAATAATGCTATAGTAATAATTAAATACATATAATGCGATTAGGAAGGTATTTATACATTATGAAATGATTTATAAATAATGACATTTTACTCGATAACTAAAAATAAAATAAATATAAAATATTAATAACAACAATACCAAACTAAAATCCGGTATCAGGACATCCTTTGCTTTTCGAGCAGCATATTTTTTATATACTTTTTAAAAACTGACTTAGTCATAGGTTTCCTAAGTGGGGGTGGAAGATTATTCCAGCATTTGGAAGCCTGGTACCGGAAACTTCCCTCGAAAGCTCTGGTTTTATGGAATGGAGTCACGAGCAAGAAACTATTTATAAATCGCGAATTGGAAGTATAGGTAGCCCATTTCAATTTGGCATATAAATAAGGTGGTCTTTTGAATCGGACAACTGAGTGCATAAGATTAGTAAAATGAAGTTGTCTCCTGGATTCCATGTTTAAAATTCCGTGTTTATTTAATATAGGCGTGATATGACTATATATATTTGTAATCGGTTTCTCGAAAACGGCTCTAACGATTTCGATGAAATTTAGTATAAAAGGGTTTTTGGGCAAAAAATTCGATCTAGCTAGGTCTCACGTCTGGGGAAATTAGTTTTCACAGTCTTTTTAAATATTTCTTAGCGCGTTTTAGTGCGTTCAAGAAACTTACAGCGCCATCTGTTGTTGAGTAGCATAGCTTGCTCACACGATGTTATTTTAATCATTCTGAGCATAGATCGGTCGCCCAGGTATTTTTTAGTAAAGTGATCAAGTAAGTAGCACCTTTTGTGTCGTCTTCTGTATGGTCTATTGTAATTTCTTGTGTGCAATAAATAAACATAGATTAATATACCTACTTACTAATCGTCATTTTTCTTTTGTAGAAATATCCTTACAAACAGTATGTCATTGAGACCTCTTTTTTTACATAGCATTAACGCTGATAGATAGTGTTTACACTGATTTGCGGTTGACCATACTTACAATTGTTCGTCATTCTTCCCTTCCGTGTGTAACGTTAGCCCGAAGTCATGATATGCTGCTGGGTCGAAAGTTAATTAGAATTACTTTGTATGTACTGTTTGGCTGATTGCCGTAGCAGAAAATATGGAAAAAAACTGGCCAAGTGCGAGTCGGACTCGCACACTGAGATTTCCGTACCACTAAGGTATATTATTTGTTGTTATTCTATAAATAAATAAATATTGGCGGACAATTCACACAAAGTCTTCTGATCCTAAACTAGGAAAGCCTGTACTATGGGTATCAGAGACTGAATAAATAGATATATAAATAGATAAATAAAACCCAGACAGAACAAACACTTGCGTTCATCACACAAATGTTTGCCCTGGGCGGGGATCGAACCCGTGGCCCACAGCGTGAAGGGCAGAGTCTTTACCAACCACACCAACGGGCTTGTCAAATAGCTTATGCACTATAGAATTGACTTCCAAAAAGACGTGCTTTAAAAGTTCTCTTGTTCTAATAAAAGCGGCAACATTCGACAAATAAAATCATGTGGTTGAGAGAACTTAATAATGAGCTCAAGTTGTTAAACTGAAACTTAGCTGAGCTTATAATTTAAGTAGATAATTTCGCTTGGTTCCAATCTCTTTATAATTACTTACCTACGAAAATTTTCCTTTCGTTTGTATGTATTAGAAGATGTACAAAGGCACACACATCCAACAACAAGGGTACCGTCGACAAAATCGACCGACAAAGGATTATGCCTAACGTTGCCCCACCCAGATTCCAACAATCGTACATATTAAATTAATTCATTCGCAGAGTCAAGACTACATGAATAAGAGCTGTTGGTAAAATGATATTGATGTTTGTTTTAGTTTCTCTCTCTCATATTTAAGAGCCGCGCTCTTGTCGGTGGAGCAATCTCCATTTCTCTCTGTCCTCTGCCAATGATTTGACATCCTGATAAGACTCGACGTTTACCCTCTCTTTTATCTGGTCAAAATAAGTGCGTCTTGGTCTTCCTCTTCCTCTTTAAGTTTATATTATGTTATTGGTAATGATACATCCGGTATATAAACATAGTTTATAAGTTAATACCAGGACCAAATCCAGGACGTTCTGAATAAAGGCCAGGTTAAACGTACCCTAAACCGACGAGCGTGTATGAAAGGATTGATGAAAGTACAGGAAGCAAGGGAAGTATGTCAAGATCGTAGCAGGTGGGGGACTGTGGTCTCTGCCTACCCCGACGGGAACAAGGCGTGATGTTATGTATGTATGTTTATAAGTTAAAATAACAGACTTTCGTGGAGTTGTACAAGAACCGCTTACCACTTGTCAAAAACTGTGATTTCTGAAGAATAATACTGTATAAGTCGCCTTGCTGTACAACTCAAGCCGTTGATCCCCGCGAGTGCCCGCGACTATCTACGGAAGAACTATTAGCTGCCAGCGGCCTCTGACATGGTAGTATAGAGAGCTCTTCTACAGTGTCTGCAAATTGTATCATCATAATCATCATCATATCAGCCGAAAGACGTCCACTGCTGTTTATAAATTGTGTACTACTGTATTTTTACTATACATATCTATTTTCGTCTCTCACTGCATGATATTACAATTTTATTGAATACATTTACCGTAGGTGACTATTTGATTTGATATATTCCATCAGCGCGGCATACCTCCACGTAAATCATATTCTGGTTATCGAGTTTAAAATCCATCGCGCGGTCGGGACGTGTTTTACGAGATTAGATGCTACTTAACCCATGTTTCTTTTTTTTTGGGTATTTTGAAGACAAATATCTATTTCATCATCATCATCATAACATCCAATAAAACGTCCACTACAGGACAGGGAGCTTTCTCCAGAATTCTAGCTCTTGCTGGAAAAATGTGGAGGGGAAGTATCAAAGTCACCTCGCTTGTTAGCGTTACGGCTGGCACCATGGACCGCGGTTGTAGGTGACCGCAGTAAGTAAGATGTAAGATACAAAGGAGGATGCTGCTGCCCATCCTCCAGCTTATAACCCTTAGTCGCCTCTTACGACACCCATGGGTATCTATGGGATGGTGCTATTCTTTGCTGGCACCACTAAGGCTTATAAACTGGAGGATGGGCAGCAGCATCCTCCTGTGTATCATACCATCTTACTTACTGCGGTCACCTACAACCGCGGTCCATCGTGACAGTCGTAACGCTGAAAAGCGAGGTGACTATGGTACTTCCCCTCCACATTTTTCCAGCAAAAGCTACAATTCTGGAGAGGGAGCTCACTGTCCTGTAGTGGACATTTCTTGGGATGTTATGATGATGTTGAAAAATGTCTTTCTTTTTGTTGTGCTTTACTAAACTAAAGCGGTAAGGTCTGTATTTATAGTCCGTTTCACGAGTCAATGCCAAAGCCTACCAACACATTTTGCAGCTATATCAAGGCTATTGTTCTCCATTAACAATAGTAATCAGCTAAAGCTGTCAGAAAAAACAAGTTTGTAAAGCAGTTATTTTTAGGGTTCCGTACCTCAAAATAAAAAAACTGAACCCTAGGATCACTTTGTTGTCCGTCTGTCTTTCTGTCCGTCTGTTTGTCTGTCTGTCAAGACCCTTTTTCTCACGAACGAGAAAAGGTATCAGGTTGAAATTGATAACGAATATTAAGGTCCATAAACCACACAAGATCTGAAAATTTCAATTTTTTACAACGACGCAATCAAAATATATGGCTTCTTATGTCCTCATCTCCATACATTTATGCAAAAAAGCAAAACCTACAGGGTACTTCCCGTTGACCTAAAATTATGAAATTTGGAAAGAAGCTATGTCTCACAGTACAAATAAAGGGAAAAGTCTAAAATCATTAAATATTTCAATTTTTCTCACAACTAATAGTAACCAATTAAGGTGAGCTCCCGTTTCAAGAACTTTTCTTTAAAAGAGGGGTCAAGTTGGATGGTCGCGGAGTTTTTAAAATCCAAGAGCAAAAGCTTTTAGTATATCATATGGTAGATAGGTACGGAGCCCTTAGGGCGCGAGTCCGACTCGCACTTGGCCGGTTTTTTTCCGTCAGATATAATCTGGTTCGTCTGGTCCGTGGTGGTTTGTCTGGTTCTATGGCTGCAAAATGTGTTGGTAAACGGATTATATGTAGTCTATTAGATATTTCCATGGTCATCTACTTACAAGTTTTGCATCAGTAATTCTAGAACAAAACAAAATAAAAACCTTTGCAGTTCTAACATAAAGCGCAACACGTGCTAAGCAGCGCCAGCTACGTAGTCTACGTGACATGCATTGTATGCCAGCACAGCCTTTATCTAGTACAGCCGAGTGAACAAGTGGTAATTAGAAACCGGAACCAAGATTACAGTAGTAACTCTGCGGCCACATAAAAAATTAACACTGCACCCCGCGCACAGTAGCGCCCGCGCCCTCATCAGAATTTGTAATAGTTTAAAATAACACTATCCTGACAAAGAACACTTTATCGGTCTTAAATTTTTCATTTTTGTCTCCAATTCAAAGAAATTAATTAAATTCTGATGAGGGTAGTGTGCACGGGATGTCGTCTTAAGGCCCAGTCAGCGCGAGTGCGACTAGTGGAACGAGTGTTCCGTCATACCAGAATTTTTGTCTTTGAATGAAGTTCCTTGTTTTATTAGCGACATATTTGAATACAATATTATTTCATCAAAAATATATGGATATCTAACCAGTACATTGTTTTTTAGAAATCAGGAAAACATCTTTACAAACTTAATTGTGTGGTCCTAAAAATGATCTTTTTTAGAAATCAGGAAAACATCTATACAAACTTAACTTAATTGTGTGGTCGTAAAAATGAACTATATTGGAACCCTCGGCGCGGGAGTCTGTCTCGCACTTGACTGTTTTTTTATTTTTCATTATAACATTTACGAACGCGATTGTCTACTATTTGTTTATACAGAACTTACAAAAGGATCTGAAGCTGACTGCAGCGAAGCAACTGTCTAGTTCACTGTATTCAGCTGTTTGTATGGGAATGGCTTCATTATCTCGGAATATTCAATGATTGTCTACCTGTATTCACTCTAATACTAACTTTGCGCTCTTAAACTAACTTTCAGTTGCACAATGCATCTTTAATAATTATTTAAATAAATGTGTGTAATATGTACCTAATTAATAGATATAAGTGAATGAGCGCAAAGCGCCAACAAACTGAATGTACAGTTTGGCGCATGATAAATTTGTAATTTGTATTGAATTTAATGGAATAATAGTACATTAAAATGCAAGTGCGCTATTTTGGATATTACAGCCGAGGCTCAGAAATTGCAGCCCGAGCCGCAGGCGAGGGCGTAATGGAGCCGAGGGTGTAATTACCAACGCGCACGAGCTTTTTACGAGGTGTTTCAACACATTTGCGAATAAAAACAAATCAAATTGGTTACCTTTAAAATACTAAACTTTGCTAACCTTACGTCCACCGCACGTCCACCGGAACATTTTGTCGGCTGCATATGTTCATCCTTCCCTTTAATTTTACCTTGGACAAAACAAAGAAGAAAAATTATTATTAATTAATTAATAATTATTTATTATTATTATTTATTTATTTATTATATTTTTTATTATTTATTGTTTTTTTTTATTTTTTTTTTTTTACCAAATTTGAAAATTGTATTTCGTGTATGTTTAGTTTAGTTTAGTTTATTTAATCACATATTGTAACTTAATACAATTACATTTCATGTCAGATTATATTCTTTCACAATACAATCGTCAATAAGTATATAAAAAATCAATAAAATTATTTGAATTAACAAAAGAGAATCAACGTTATAAAATACAAATGTCAAATAAAATAAAATGTCATAATGATCAC
The DNA here is from genome assembly GCA_947532105.1 of Athrips mouffetella. NCBI lineage: Eukaryota > Metazoa > Arthropoda > Insecta > Lepidoptera > Gelechiidae > Athrips > Athrips mouffetella. Next base: position 1,463,486 of record OX383976.1, on the reverse strand, counting down.
CGTACAATAGTAAAATACTCCGTCATGGAGTATAATGCCTTATCCAACAAAAAGTTCTTCAGTCGACTCCTGAAAGTTTCGTCACAAGATTCATTTTTTAAATCAATGGGAAGTTGCTCATAGTACGTCGGGCCTATAACACGCGGATTTTTTTCGAGCAGTGCGGTGCGCCGCTGTACACTTCTGAGACATCCAGTTCGGCGAAGATACCTACCCGGCACCTCCACCCGCTCAAAGCTCGACAGGTTCCTACGAACAAACATGAGGACTTCGAACAGGTAATGAGAATAGTGCGTCATGATCTGGTGTTCAACGAATAACATTTTACAAGAGTGTCTCGGCTTGACGCCGGTCATCGTTCGAAGAGCTCGCTTCTGTATTCTCATCACCCTGTTCGCATCAGTCGAGTTGCCCCACAGTATCGTACCGTAAGACATCAGCGAGTGGAAGTACGCATAGTACGTCTGCCTTAGGGCTTCACGAGATATAAGCGGCTTCAACATGCGCAACGCGAACACTGCACTGCTCAATCTGCCACACAGCTCGTCAACATGCCGTTTCCAATTTAAATTAGAGTCCAGGTGAAAGCCCAGAAACTTACAGTGATCAGCAAGTGGCATTGGGCTTTGGATACTAGTAGTTCTCGCAATACTTTGGCCAGAAAACAACATGATATTAGATTTAGATAGGTTTAATATCAGACCGTTTGTTGAAAACCAACAGCCTAGTTGATCACACGCTGTATTGAGCTTGTCACTGAGCTGATGATACGTTGGCGCTTTTACTACTACAGTCGTGTCGTCAGCAAATAGCACCATCATATCATCACTCAAAATGGACGGTAAATCATTAATAAATGCAAGAAACAGAGTATTTCCTAGCGCCGAACCTTGAGGAATACCTACTGTCACACTGCCTGCTTTGGAGTTCTGTCTTCTCCCGTTTAATGTGACTTGCACGGTTTGCCGTCTATTTTCCAGAAAAGATTTAAGCAACTGGTGAGCATTATGATTGAGTCCGTACCTCGTTAGTTTGTTTAATAGAAGTTTGTGATTGATGACGTCAAAGGCTTTGGACAGGTCGCAGAATACCCCTGCGACTTTGTGTTTGTCATCAATGCCGGTGGTAATGTAGTCGAAAATTTTATGAGCGGCTGTGGTAGTGGACATGTGCCTGCGGTAGGCATACTGTTTATTGGTCAGTAAGTTATTCCTCTCAAAATGTAGCATAAGGTGCTCAGATAAAATCGATTCAATAGTTTTTGAAATATTTGGTACTATAGATATGGGTCGATAGTTATCAACAGTTGATCTTTCACCCTTGCCTTTGTACACGGGACATACTCTTGTGCTCTTCAGCACCTCGGGGTACACGCCCTCCGAAAACATAGAGTTTATCAGGATGACGAGTAGCTCCGCGAGTACTGGCCAGATACACAAGAGTATGTTTACCGAAATGTCATAAACGTCAAGTGTGGTTCGGGTCTTCAGCAGAGATTTTAGAACCCGGTCGAGATCTGCACGTGAGACAGTCGGCAAGGAAAAAGTCGGCACAACCGAATCGGATAAATAATTTTCAAGGTACTTTAAAGACCTGTTTTCATCAATTTGTGTGGTATGGTTAGATGCACTATTTAAAAATTGAGTATTTAAGTGATCAGGGATTTCACTCATAGGGACAAGTTTAGAGTTTACGTCTTTAAGGGATATGTTCTTAAATGCTTGTTTATGCGATATTTCATCATTGACTATTCGCCATATCTCTTTAGACGGATTTTTACTATCTTTTAACCTATTTTCCACATGAATTTGTCTGGCTTTCATAGATTTCAACTTTATCACATCAGAATAGTGTTCTATACAATTAGAGATAATTTTTTCATTAGGATATTGGCGCCGGAACTGTGTAAAATCGTTAATTTTTTTAATAATGATGAGTATTTTAGACGGTTCAGGATCAGTTTTTTATATGTAGAAGTCGACACTATTATAAATAATTACAATAATAAACACGACAAATATTTGTAAAATGGCGCGCATTCTTTCTTTTTCAGCGGTCACAGATTATACGTCGCGTGAGGAGCCCCCAAAACATTACCATGTTATCTTACACCATCAATCTTTTATCAATTATTAGTCAATCTAGTAACCAAGCTATAAAAAAAAGTAATTGTCACTCGGTACCCAAACATCCTATTCCATTTACCTTGAAATTAATTATCAAAAATTGAATATCTTGTTACGTAAATGACAAATTTATTGTTAATTAGTTAATTACTATAAATAATTTCATAAAATCAACATTCATTTATGATATTTTCTCGAAGTCAGCTTGAAAATTTTAGTAACATAATAAGCATAAAAACTCATTGCTCTTGGCCGATTAAAAAAAAAAAACCGGCCAAGTGCGAGTCGGACTCGCGCCCTAAGGGTTCCGTACCTATCTACCATATGATATACTAAAAGCTTTTGCTCTTACTTTGATTTTAAAAACTCCGCGACCATCCAACTTGACCCATCTTTTATAAAAAAGTTCTTGAAACGGGAGCTCACCTTAATTGGTTACTATTAGTTGTGAGAAAAAATGAAATATTTAATGATTTTAGACTTTTCCCTTTATTTGTACTGTGAGACCTAGCTTCTTGCCAAATTTCATAATTTTAGGTCAACGGGAAGTACCCTGTAGGTTTTGCGTTTTTTCATAAATGTATGGAGATGAGGACATAAAAAGCCATATCTTTTGATTGCGTCGTTGTATAAAATTTTCAGATCATGTGTGGTTCATAGACCTAAATATTCGTTATCAATTTCAACCTGATACATCTTCTCGTTCGTGAGAAAAAGGGTCTTGACAGACAGACAGAAAGACAGACGGACAACAAAGTGATCCTATAAGGGTTCCGTTTTTTTTATTTTGAGGTACGGAACCCTAAAATCAGAAATAAAACAGAAATAAACTAGTTAAGTAATGTTATTTTATGACAAAAACACGCGTGTTTAATGAGCTGGATTATGGACCTTAATACAGTGCAAATAGAGCTGTTTTATGAGCAAATGTGTTGAAAATGCTTTTTATTACATTATTTATATTATAAAATTGTCACTTTCTGAAAGTGACAGTAAAGTGACAGCGATAAAGCTGACAGAGCCTAAAGGTGAATTTTCACCAGTGCGCTGTGCGAGGAAAATTTTAACCAATAGTAATGTGCCATTTTCCTAGTTTGTCAGATGGAATACTAATGGTTGGGTTTTTTCAGCTCACAGCTGAATAACTGATGGAAATCCCCTCGGTTGCGGAGGTCAGATGGCAGTCGCTATGTGTAAAAACCAGTGTCCTCCTCAAATTCCCTTGGTTGCGTGGCCGACTTGTTAAAACGAAGTATAGCCGCTATCACTTTCCTTAATTTAGAGTCTAATTTGGTATGCATTGCTCGTTGAAGTAAAGATATTGGAATTAACAGAACCAAGCCTACCAGCAATGTATACCGAATTAGCCTTTGAATTTAGGAAGGTGTGGTCGCGGTTTAAGGCAACCGGAAGACGTAGCGTGGGTACTGGGCAGGCCCCCCACAAGGTAGACCGACGATCTAGTCAAGGTCGTGGGAAGCGCAGGACCGGTCGTCATGGAGATCTTTAGAGAGGCCTATGTCCAGCTGTGGACGTCTTTCGGCTGATATGATGAAGGCTCCCAAACATAGTGTAGTGTCCCGGGTGATTCGGGATATATTTCCTTAAATAACTTTCAGATAGTATCGCATATTGGCAATAATAAATCTTTGCCACAATTAATAACTCTATCTCGAGAACCTTATTTAGACGTGAGACCCATAGCACGGCCCAACAGATACTGACCGCCTCGGCCAACGTCTCGGTCGTCGTTGATGCGTTGACAACCATTGTCCAAGCTGGCCACCAGCATTGCCTGCTGTACACCACACATAGCATCATTGGATGATGGTAGTCAGCCGAAAGATGCCCATCACTAGGCAGATACATCCCATCAGATTTCCACAACGATCACGTTTCTTAGTTTGTTTCCTTTACATCCATCAAGCCAAGAGGCTCTGGTGATGGTTACTGGTGAATAATAATAATAAATTTGTTTATTTTCTCCCACAAAAAGTTTCTTACAAATATATGAAGATCAACTTAGACATTAAACTTACACTACTGTAAAGAACTTGTATTATGTGGGAGACAGGAGCTCAAACTAGGAAAACCCTGTGCTAAGAGACTCCTGGCTCCCTCACTCGGAAAATGAACCAAACTACAAAAACATAATAATTGTGCAATCTAGTATTAAGTTGATAACTGAACAATAAGTTAATTAACTAAAATTTCAGCGACATATTAAAAATAAAAAGGAAAATAAAATAAATATAAACAAAATTTTGAAAACTTCAGATTAACAGTAAAAATAAATAAAAAGGCAACGCGCGTGTAGGTATGTGTGTGTGTATGTATGTGTGTGTGGTGCATGAAAAAAAAAAGTTTTTGCGTACTTGCATAAACGGGAAAAGTAGGTAACTTCTGACACAATAGATAGTAAACGCTCCGTTTCTTCATACCAATGATATTACAATGATATTACAATTATAAAACATCTTTGGTGAATACGAAGTTTTTCAGTCTGTAAATGTTCCCGAGTTCATATAGGGTGCGTCCTAATCTAAGTAAGTAATGTTGTTCGGGCCATAAAACTAAACCACTTTCCCTTAGGTCGAAATACCCACAGATAATGCATCAGCTGATAGCGCATTTTGTATGAGAGGTCAAAATTTTTTTTCGTATTTCGACCTATGTTCCTAAAATTGATCAATTTTATGGTCCCAGTAGCATACTAAAAGGAACGCAGATGATTAGGACGCACTCTATACTAACCCGAATCTAATCAAGTCAAGTCGCGAGTGAATAGAATTCTTCTGGACAAGCTCGTTCTATCGACGACTTGTCCTCAGAGCCAGACCGTAGTCAAACAAGAGCATGCCAATTGACAGATAAAAAAAAAAGTTGTCATAATATTTTTACTGCCACATTAAAATGGGATTGGGCAGGCCACGTGTGCTCCCTAATAGGTGGACCAATCGCGCCACGGAAAGGGTGCCACACGACAGACGCCGGGGCAGAGGAAGGCCAAACAAGCGGTGGACGGATGACCTAGTTGCTTTCGAAGAGAAGTGGCCGACGGTGGCGATCGATAGGGAGAAGTGGAAACGTAGGGGGGAGGCCTTTGCCCAGCTGTGGGACAGCACAGGCTAAATAATAATAAAAAATAACAAAACGTGAAATAAAAGTATTAGTTGCATGTATTGTTTTACTCATTTACATAGACAGTTTCTACGCGTTATTTAAATAAATAAAAAAATCACCATCCCTGATAAGTGTACCTCTCCTTAACAACCTCGGCAGGTGGATCCTGAAAGGTGACTCGGGTTTCTCTTATTAGCTGGTTTGGAACATTTTTGACTTTAAGCAATGATTTCGGCATTGGTCGCGGTGGTGAAGGTATAGGCTTACCTTAAAGAAAAATAATTTATAAAGAAACCTCTAAGATATGTTTTAACATCAAAATATAACCAGGTGAGCAAGCCATGCTGCCCACAAACAGATGGCGCTGCAGGATTTCTGAAACGCGGTATTATCTCATGTTTCAATGGCCAGCTTCCGTCTCCATCATCAGATCAGCTTCAAGTCATAATAACATTGCATTGTCATCCGATTTACGTACGCATGCAAAATTTCATCTCAATCGGAAATCGGGGAATGGGTCAAATTTAACTTGCAAGATTTGGTTACAGACAGGCACCGTGACAGGTAAAACTAATTAAAAGCTTCATACATTGAAGCACCCATGACCGAGTCATAGTTGCTCTTTCTTTCTTATGTGTTGTTTTAGGCGATCCGTACATAAAATGCTGTTGAAAAACGAGGTGTAGGTATACTGCTATTTTTCGTTAAATTTTTCGCTGATTAATACAAAGATACTGCTAATGCACCTAAAGTACGAGTACTACAGTATAGATCGCACACCCACAACGGTAATACGAGTATTGAACCAAAAATTGCTAACAAAAACTAGTACTTTCGGTGCATTAGCTGCATATTTGTATTAATCAGCGAAAAATTTTAGAATAGAATAGAAAGAATAGAATAGAAAACGTTTATTTCACCACATAGCACAAAATGTAGAAAAAAAAGTACTTTAGAGTAAGACCTGTAAACTTACAATAACATTTCAGCAGAAAGTACAGATATTATTAAACATTTTGAACTGTGCAAAGAAAAAGGTGCTAAACTCAGCATTTTGTTACTAGTATGAAATAGCAACACTGATTTTCAGTCAGCACCAGGAGCTGCGCACAAAAACCTCATATAAAAATTACATTCGGATGGAAGCAGAAACTGTATTAAGCTCAAAAAAGATAAACAAAACACACAAAGTGACGAAATATGACAATATACAATCGATGAAAAGAACATAAGAACATAAAAGGCATGATATAAATAAACAAAATAAATAAAATATATTAACATGTATAAAATAACAATAAATAAATGTATAATATAACATATATAAATATTTACATGTATATAAGTAAAACAAGAATATGTGTGAGTAAAACTTCAGCCACGAATAAGTTCATAATTTGCTTTTCTGAATGGAAATTAAAAACTCACGATATTTATTTTTAAAATTAAATTTGCATACTATTCCACGAATTGGGGGAGGAATATTATTCCAACATTTTGAGGCTCGGTAGCTGAAGCCACCCCGAAAAACAGCAGTTCGATGACTTGGTATATTTAAGGCTACAGAGCAGGATCGTCCAGTGTACCTGCTACCAGAATATCTCCAAGATAGCTTCTTATACAGGTATTGTGGCTCATTGAATTTAAGAATGTCATGTAATTGACACGCATAAAAAAGTGTAAGCCGCTCCTGCATCCTTAGTAGACTTGCCTTATTTAGGAAAGGAGTTACATGAGTGCGGGGAGGAATGGGAAAGCAGTATCTTGCACAAGCATTATGAACCCTTTGAATTAGCTTTTGAGTTTTATTGTAAAGACAAGGTCCATTAAACAGTAATTGAGTTTCGATAACACTAAAGTTTCACAAAGTTTAATTCTTAAATCTGTACTAATGAACGGTCTTATTTGATACAAGACTTTAAGCCTATAGAAACAATTCCGTACTAAGTCAACGACATGATTTTCGAAACGCAGCTGAGCATCGAAATTCAAACCCAAATTTCGAGCTTCCTTAACAAACTCTAGAGGCTCACCCATTATTTTGACAAGTGGTCTTTGGGTTTCAATTCTAATAACTTGTTGCTTCGATCCTACTATCATGCACTTCGATTTTTACTAAGAATAGCAGTATACACTCGTTTTCAATAGCATTTTATGTCCCGCATAAGAATGCTAACCCATTATTTTGACAAGTGGTCTTTAGGTTTCAATTCTAATAACTTGTTGCTTCGATCCTACTATCATGCACTTCGATTTTTACTAAGAATAGCAGTATACACTCGTTTTCAATAGCATTTTATGTCCCGCATAAGAATGCAAGTCATTTGAATTTAGTATGGAAAACGGATCGCCTTAAGCAACGTCGCGGTCGGCCGTAATCAGAACTCGGATGGGTGACCGCTAGTCACACAGCCGTTTCATCTTCTTTTTCGTGTCAGTGATTATGATGAAATACTGAACTAAATGTTCACCTCCCAAAATTTTTCTACTTCTATGGCTTTATCTGATATCTCACATTGAGCCTCGTCGTTAGTGCAGGTGCAGAGGCACAGAAGACAAGAGAGGATGCACAATGTTTTGAGACGCAGCTCTTCAATCACAATTAGCAACTAGTCTTTCTATAAAGACCCACCTATTCTGTCATGTTTTATCTGCAACCCCCAGACGCACCGCAGGATATCACCCATACTTGGTTGACATTCCGCACAAAGCGCTTTGAAACATCTTTTATAATAATAATACGCACGGCTAAAGAGTGGAATTCTCTGCCTGCGTCCGTGTTCCCGAGTTCTTATAACCCGAATCTATTTAAGTCGCGAGTGAATAGGCTTCTTCTGGGCAAGCTTGTTCCATCGTCGACCTCATCTCTGTCCTCAAGACTAGATCGAGGTCAAGAGTAAGCCCATTGACAATAAAAAAAAACCTGAGCTCGCAGGCGGTTCAGCAAGATCCAGAAACTAATACTTACTAACGGCAGCCCTTGCTGTTTTCTTCTGCTTTCTCGGTTTTACCTCAGTTGGTTCTAAAAAAACGAAAAGAACATCAACTTATTTTACTTTTGGAAGCTGGGGGTTGTAGCTGTAGTGTGTGCTTAGATTATGAGGGGATATCACACATGATCATCTGATCCCAAACCAGGTTAAGCCTGTACTATGGGCATGAGATACTGATGTATATAATTTATACAACGTGTTAACGAAACAAGCGAAACTAAGAAAATTGATCGTTCAGAATCGAGAGTAGAATTTCACGGGTTTTTGATGGGGGTAATTTTTTAAAATTTTTATTATTTAAATTTTTGCCGCTTCTAAATATTTCTGTGACTAAGCGCACAGGCGGCGCGAGGTGCAATAGTGGTGAGGAGGAAGGGAAGTGGGCGTGGCGTGCGCGGACGCGCCATGATAGCTTAAAAATCTACTAAAACAACGATGAAACTTTAAAATAACAATATCTAGTTTTTTTATAGATTTTTTTACGCTAATGGATTTATTTTAATAAAAATCAGTTGGGGTGTATGAGGGTTTCGCTTATTCCATTAACACGTTGTAGATTTGGCAGCTCAACAACTGATACCAAGATTTATGAGGTCTGACATCAATCGTAACATGTCTTACAACCCACCATAATAATAACTGCGCAACATTTCACCACCGTACCACTCGCCAGAAGTTGAAATTTCATCCATTTCACCTGGATAACCAGTTATCCACCACGTACGACCGCATTGTGGAATCAGCTTCCTGTGCAGGTATTTTCCGGACGTGTACAACATTGCAGCTTCCAAGAAATGAGCCTACAAATATCGCACCTGTCATCCCCCTGGAGTTGCGGGTGCCCATTGGCGACGGTGAACACTTACCATCAGGTGACCCGTCTGCTCGTCTGCCTCCCTCATTTATAAAAAAACCGGCTAAGTGCGAGTCGAACTCGCGCCCTTAAGGTTCCGTACCTATCTACCATATGATATACTAAAAGCTTTTGCTCTTTGATTATAAAAACTCCGCCACCATCCAACTTGACCCCTCTTTTATAGAAAAGTTCTTGAAACGGGAGCTCATCTTAATTGGTTACTATTAGTTGTGAGAAAAACTTAAATATTTAATGATTTTAGACTTTTCCCTTTATTTGTACTGTGAGACCTAGCTTCTTGCCAAATTTCATAATTTTAGGTCAACGGGAAGTACCCTGGAGGTTTTGCTTTTTTGCATAAATGTATGGAGATAAGGACATAAAAAGGGATGTTTTTTGATTGCGTTGTTGTAAAAAAATAAAATTTTCAGATCTTGTGTGGTTTATGGACCTTAATATTCGTTATCAATTTCAACCTTATATATACCTCTTCTCGCTCGTGAGAAAAAGGGTCTTGACAGACAGACAGACGGACAACAAAGTGATCCAAAAGGGTTCCGTTTTTTTTATTTTGAGGTACGGAACCCTAAAAAACATATTAATAGCAACACCACGCCAATTCCACCTCAACTCACCTTGGTCACAGATCCTTTGCAGTTTCTCTCTCAAAGGCTTCAGGAGCAGGTTGACTGGGGCCACCTTACTGTCCGTTATGAACCCATACCTCGTCATGTCCACTGTTGCAGTCCGTCTAAACATAGCATAGCTTTTGGAAACTGGCTAAGTGCGAGTCGGACTCGCGCACCGAGGGTTTCGTGCCACCAAAATAATATTAAGATAGGCGAAATTTTAGTGGAAGGTGTTTGAACAACTGTGACAAGTTTTGTTGATTCCGACTCGCACTTGACCAGTTTTTATTATTTGTTGTTGTTTACATTAAAGCTTATATGCACTTCAATCATAACACGTTTCACGCTTTGTCACCGCTTTTACGATGATAGCTAAAACAAAGGCTAAAAAAAATTCTTGTACTCGTATGGTGGATTTCCATTAGTATTTTTTTTTATATATGATCCGCCATAATAAGGAATATTCTGTGAAACACACAGCCTTTTAAACGTCGGATAATAGACAACGTAGGCCTAGTAAACCGCGGTCCATGGAGCCTGCCGCAACGCTTACAAGCGTGGTGACTATGGTATTCACGGCTGCTCATCGGTGGAAACAATTTGACCTTGATCAGGTCTCTGGTTTCGGACGTTTGTTGCCACAAAGCGCTGGTTCAGCTTATACTGGTTTTGTTTCTACGTGCGTGCTGCCGGGAGTACTTTCCCTCGCTGGAATTCTGGAGGGAGCTCCCTGTCCTGTAGTGGACGTTTCATGGGATGTTATGATGATGATGACTCCTGCCACTGCGAGACTATCATCATCATCTTCATATCAGCCGAAAGACGTCCACTGCTGGACATAGGCCTCCATGACGACCGGTCCTGCGCTGCTGGCATCCAGCGGCTTCCCGCGACCTCGAGGTCGGAGGAATTGGTCAACCAGATCGTCGGACCACCTTGTGGGGGGCCTGCCAACGCTTCGTCTTCCGGTACGTGGTCGCCACTTTAGAACCCTTACGCCCCTTCGGCCATCGGTTCTTCTTGCCACTGCCACTTTAGTTTAGCGATTCTCAGGGCGAGACCATACCTGTAGCAAATCTTCTTCAAGAATATTTGTGTTTTTGGTGACATCATGGCATTGCACTCTGCAGTATGAGTGGGTCTACGCATTCCTTCGTGTGTTTCCATTTTTTTTGTTTGTTTATACGTTTTATCGGTCTTTTTTTTCTGTATAGTTTATGTTATCTAAGTGTCTTATCGTTGAAATATTGGTGCAATCGGGCATGGCTGTGCTGAAATTGGATGTAATATGGACAAACGTACAAACTTTGTTTAAATTTTTTATTTTTGTAAAAATTTTGGAATCCCACGACCCACGCGCACTTTTTCTTACGTCAATGGATTTCTGCCAATGAGTAGAGCCCTTAGATTTTAGATTTTAGAAGCGCAGCGTTTTTCTTACGTCAATGCTTAGAGCCTACACCATAGAAAAATAAGGGTAACTAGAAGGAGGATTAAAGAAATAAGTTGTCACAAGGTAGTGAAGGCGTCGTTCTATGGATTTGCCAGGTTATTTTGAATATTTCCTAGTGATCACTGATGATTTGACATAAAAATTTGGGACACGTTGGCAGATGTCATCCCATAGTAAATTAAATTAATAAGGTATCTATTCCGAGCGAAGCAAGGAGGTCCGAAATCTTTGGCCTACACAAAGCCTATCCAAAGAGTTTGGAAACAACGCGCGGGGGCGTTTTTCTTACGTCAATGAGCCTATACAGGGACTAGATAAGTCAAAGAGTATCTCAGAACAAAAACCTCCTTGCTTCGCTCGGAGAAGAAACCATGCTATTTTTTTTCAGTATGGGATGACAACTGCTAGCATGTCTCATGCCATGTCAAGTCGTCAGTGATCACATCCTACCAAATTAGATGAACGACGCGTTCATTGCATTTACAAAGTTTATAGGATTATTGTAACTTGTTGGGATTTTAACGGTTGAAAATATTTCCTAAATTATATGTTGTAAACATTGTGTAAATTATAAAAAAACATGTAGTGAATAACTTGAAAATAACGTGAATTTATTCTTAAGTTGCTTGCCATATTAGTGATTGTTCTTTTTAATAATAACGTGTGTAGTTGATGGCTGTACATCTTCAAAACAACAAAACGAAAATTGCAAAGAAATTTTGTCTTTTCATCTGTAAGTTTTATTCAGTATTTTTCATGTTTGTGGATTATTATCACAAATATTGCATAAAAAAATGTCAACTTATCATTTCTACAGTCAGATAATATGGAAATTGTTACGTATTTTACTGTAATTTATCGTTTTTTGTGGGATCATGTTGGAGCTTATGAGTGATGTATTTTTTATCGATAGTAGTATTTTTACTTTCGAGCTGAGCGAGAAAGGTATTGTATTCGTGAAAAAAGTTGCACAAACTTTCTCAAAAATGTGTTCTATATCACTTAAGCAAGTCCCCTAAAAATGTCCGTCTGTCGGTTGGTCGGTCTGTCCGTCACGCTTTGACCTAGCGGCTAAACGAATGGTCCTATTAACACCATACTTTTAATTTAAGACTTCTATTTCCGAATGGTTTTTTGCTGGCTCTCATTTTGAGGGTAGCTGTCATTCAACAAAAATGAAGAATTGAATTTTTTTTAAAAACGGTTCAAATTATTTTTATAAAACTTTGCTTGACTAAGCATCTCTATGCAAGGTATCTTGCGCCATCATCAGTTTGTCTGTGTGATTCCATATAAGGGGTGTTCCTGTACTACCAAAACGTAAACTTGTGATTTACTCATAGGGTCAGTGCACCACTAGATGACCAAGCACCAATAGCTGACCAAAACTTAAATTTGAACTGAAAGTAAGAAAATTTAAAAATACCGCGATTTTATATAGAATTTAACTATGTTGGCGTCTTACAATAAAGTTATGGGTTTGTCTAGCTAGTACTTTAGTATGTTTATTCGAAGTTGTCATGCAATGTAACATTTGAAAAAAAAAAACTTTAAGAGCATATTTTGTAAAGTCCTTAACACTTATTAAATCACAAGCCTAACTAATTCATAGTCGAACTTTTAGAAGTGACTCTGAAAGTAGAACTAATAATTTAGTTTTTTTATGAATTTCGTCATAAAACCGCTTAAATGGTCAACTAGTGGTACCTACATTGACCCTAATTGACTACATTAAGTTTGTATTATTTTCTATAATTTTAATTTTGTTTTGGTTATCTACCTGAATGGATATTCAATTTGATTGGATTTTGTGAAAATTTAGTACACATGATGTACCAAAAACTTAAAGAGCTTTACAGTCGACAAAACTGAACAACTATTCATAAGAAACAGAGTTTTGAAATTTAAAAATCTGTGAAAATTCATATAAAAGGTGTTCCAGTACTACCAAAATTTGAACATGTGATTTGTTCGAAATCGTTTACGGTTGGTTTGTTTTAATATTTTACAATTCGAGTTCCGAATTCATGTGGTAGAACATTTTTCAGAAAAACCTTAATAAACGTTTGTAATTCCATACTATGTGTAGGTATGGTATTACAAATTTAAGTTTGCGGTTGACAGTTCTAATTGCATATCGCGAGAAAGTAAGTGCACTGCTGCTGTACCATTTATTATATTTTACAACATTCAACGCGTTTTGTTTTCATTCTGGGTTCGATTCCCGATGGGGATACTGTCAAACAAATATAACTTTGTGTGTCTTCGCCAAATTGAAATGTCTCAATCAGCATGAATCATCCTGAATCAACAAATTGTAAGAAAATTAATAAAAATACTAAATTAATCTACATAAAATTCTGTACAAAAAAGGTTTGAAAGTTTTTCGCTACAAACAATACTGACAAGCAATTCTTGTGCTCATGCAACGCTTTGGCTCACAAGCGTATGAAGATTCTGGGTCAAGCTTATCCGAAACCAGAAGACTACAGGCTCCTTGTGCTCTAAGGTCCAATAAGGAACTCAGCTCCACGTTATAAGGCAAGAAAGATACACGAAATTTCGCTTGAAAATTTATTTGAGCTACTTAGAAGAAAAACACAAACCCGTATTTCAGCATTTTTGCAAAACCATCCCAAATGGATTGAATTGAGGGATAAAAGTTTGTTTTAAAATCCTACATAATTTGTATGTAAGCTAGAGATATTCATCAAAATAAAAAAAAAGAACCTTTACACCTCCTAACCCTCTTGCCTCCACCGCTACCGTCCATTACTTTTAGTAAGTAAGTAAGTAAGAAATTTGGTATCTTTAATATTAAAACACCTACGTAAGAAATCACCTGTAGTAAAAAATGCAAAAAGTATTTTTTTTTAATGAATATAATCACTGCTTTTAACAGATTTGCCTTTTATTAAAGTTTAGTACTTCAACTTTTTGGTCAAAGTTTCGACATCGATTTGTCCTTGTGTAACTTATCGACTATCGATAGATGAAAGCATGCCCACATCCCTACTTGTGACGAATTATTTCTTATATATTACTTCTATATGAGGTCAAATTTCTTTGAAGAGTATACTATAATAAGGGGGGGAGATAAGTACTATACGTACAACTATACAGATCAGATCCTATAAGACCATTGACGTAAGAAAAACGCTGCGCCGCGTAGTTTCCAAATAAGACAGAGAACTCTCGAGAACACAGCGATTTGGGTACGTGCGTCGACAGCGAATTTTTCTTTCCACAGTCTGTTTGCAAGTTGTACGTATAGTACTTATCTAGTCCCTGGTTTGCAATACAACGCTTCGACGTGCTACGGGTGTATCGATACAAACGCTAGACAGACGCGCGTTTGCATTGCGTGCAGGTGTGCAAAGGTCACGTTGCGTAGTTTCGCGTTTGTTGCGCTACAAACGCGCGTCGACGCGAAGGTGCGACAATAATTGCGGTGTGGACAGTACTCTTAGTTGTGCGCATTATACAAAAGTTGTGCGAATTTGTGGAATATAAAACAAGTGTGGGTTATATCCTGCGATGCGTCTGGACCACAGGTCTGGACTCTCTCGATATGGTAGAAGAGAACTACAGAGAGATAGCGGAACAAGCTTTTGGAGATCTTGGGCACACTCTCTGAAGTTCAATCTGTAAAAGACTGACAGACATGCAACTTGGCTCCGGTGGGTCAGACTGTGACCCATGGCTCACCAGAAGCTCATCGCTAGCGAGCTTCTATAATCTGAGTGCAGCTAGAATCGAAAGAAACAAAATATTGAAATATCATTTAGTTTATTAATTTAGTAACTATTCATAGTGGAACTGTTTTATTTTAGTATTTTATGTTATACAGCTTGTTACAAAAAAATATCGTACAACAACCCGGAAACTGAACAACTTTTGTCTTTGAATATGTCGAAATATGAAAAAGAAATAATTACGTCACTTAGGGTAGTAAATCGCTATCAAGTCTGAGATTGAACTCAAGATGTATAAGGTACATTTTGAGAGCAATCTCTCACTTCAGAGGGATTTATTAATAGCACCCATAGAAACTGCATCAGTTGATAGAACATTCTGTGTGGGGGTGATGTGCCATGTTTTCGTATAGGTAAAGTCACAGAGGCAGAACCTTTTGGGCCCGCACAAAGTCGCGGGCTCAACTAGTATTATTATACTATACCGTTCAAACAAAAAACGAATATTCAATATATTTTTTTACAGAATAACTTATTCTTTCGATGTTTTTTAATATTTAAATATCATTTATTGAATTGAATTGACTTTTTGTTTTTGTGTTGTAATTTAGTTGACATGTTTTTTATTTCAATAAATGATATTTAAATATTCTTTCGATAAAAAAAATTACCTCTAATGCAGGTGGACGATAAGGAAAATGAGGTTCCTTGTGGTATCCCCAATTTATTTAAAAGAGTATAGAGTCCCTGATTAGAATATTTGTATGACTTATTATGTATACCATTCAAGCGTTCTGCCCTGCTGTTTTGGTCGGATGCTTATACAGGATTTCTCTATCAGTGAAAATTTAAATTTTTGAGTAGTATTATTATATTCAGCGACTTCCTCTCTAGAGCAAGAGGAAGTTGTTCAGTTTCCTGGGCAAATTCACGTGCTTCAGACTTATTGTACCTTTTCTGTTACTCTTAAAGAGTAAGTAAAAATTTTTAGAGGTAGTTTAAAAATTTTAGGTAAACAACTTATTACCTTGCATACGTCGTCGTCTAAAAACTATACGGCCGTCCGCTAAACTCGCGCGGGCGCACGGACCGGGCGGCATGTCTCGGCATTCAATGCGTGTCGCACAAGAAAATTATCTAAGCGTGGTGCTGTGTGACACGCAGTGAATGCCGAGTAAAGCCACCCGCTCTGTGCGCCCGGAGTTTAGCGGACGGCCTACTAGACACCTTGTTCATTGAAATCTTGTCCGAAATTAGTTGCAGCAATGTAGCTTGATTGAAATAAAAGCAGGACAGATCTATGCGTAAGAGCAGGACGGAGTGAAACGTGTCTCTGTTGCTCCAATATCTAATATCATCTTGCATCTTATTACGCATCGCACCGTCTTGGCAAAGAATATACAGGGTCTAATAAAAAAGGTATACCAACCCTGAAGGGTGGGAAATGTGGAAAGCTGCCCATGAAACTAAACAACTTTCCCTCCCTTCCTTTACAAAAATTTTTTTTTGTTTGCATTTGTGTGGAAGGTCAAGATTTTTTTTTGGTGTTTCGACATTATGTTCTTTAGGGAAATATGTTCAGTTTCATGGGCTGATATACCCTTTCTGTTACACCTTGTATAATATTACGCTGACGCGTCATATTATAGTCTTGGCGTCATTCTAATCAAAATACATTATTTCGATTTATAGTTCCTTCAGGACTTTTTTGGGGAAGGCTTCCTTTGGCTGAAGAAGCTTACGGATTTTTTGCTTTTGGGGAAGGCTTCCTTTGGCTGAAGAAGCTTACGGATTTTTTGCGTTTGGTTTGTATGATTGTATTATCAACAGTGTCATGAGAGCTTTGATATCGTGGAAAGGCGTCCGGGCTGCGTGGTAGCCCCCACCCTGTGGGCTGAGACGGTGCTACTATAATCGGCTTGAGGCTTGGCATGTAGGTTATAGGTTTTGATTTACCTGTAATTAAAAATTAATACATCAAATTATTTTTATGGTACCAGGTACCTTTACCGCTACAGCTACGCGAATATGGTCTTAGGAGACTTCCCACAACTTGCGCCGCGGCCGACCAGTCGTTTATGAATCTACTAAGTTTCCTCTGTCTCTACAAAGTGCGTTTGTTCTGCTTTTTTGTAAGGTAGGCCTCTCTACGGTCTATAAGACTCGATAGTTACCGGTTACAGGGCGCCATGGGGTCTTCTTTGACCCTTTGGTTTTCCTTTTTGGTC
The DNA here is from genome assembly GCA_947532105.1 of Athrips mouffetella. Classification (NCBI taxonomy): domain Eukaryota; kingdom Metazoa; phylum Arthropoda; class Insecta; order Lepidoptera; family Gelechiidae; genus Athrips; species Athrips mouffetella. Next base: position 1,446,383 of record OX383976.1, on the reverse strand, counting down.
TTCTCTCCTTTGGTTCATCCATTTCTGCTGAACTGTTGCCTGGTAAAGTAGACCGGATTATTAATTAAAAATCCCAAAATACTTTTAGACTTTTTTTCTAGTGTAACCTTTGGTTCAAGTTTAGTTTTTAAAAACTTTTGGAGATAAAAGCGAAAGAAATACTGACATCGACTTAAAACTGTTAGGGTGGTGTTGCATCAGTGTTATGCGAGGGAGCTAAACTGTGAGTTGAGAAAACTCCAACCAATAGAATTGCGCCATTTTCCTAGCTTATCAAATGCGCTGTCAAATCGAGCAACCTTATTGGTTTGAATTTCCCAGCTCACAGCTTAGCTCCCTCGCACAACACTGGTTGCAAGGTCGGTCATCGACCTTGCTACCTACACGATATGAATGAATGAACAACACTGGTGGAATACCACTCTTCCCATCCTTATTTAAAACACCCATCTAACTATAATTATAACCATGGACGAACAATAAGATGGATTGACCATTCCCTTTTAGAAATCCATTTTAGAAATCGTAACGCGGAAAAGTATAAAACTAGATGGCGCTAATAGTAGTAGTCCGGGAAGTTATTATGATTTATCGATTATTCTGCTAAAAAATTAACCGAATTTCAATGTTAGCGTTTCTTTACATTGAAACTATGTTGAAATTTTGAATGATTTTTGGCAGAATACTCGGTAGACCATAATTAATTTCCAAATTATTTGAAAGCGCCATCTAGTTTTCATGAGTCTATGCCTTTCCGGGTTATGTTTTATAGTATGGGGATTGTCAGTCTTATTATTATTCGTTCATGCTATAACCGAATATACGCTCTCTCCTGGTTAAATTATATACGAGTAGTGCAACCCTTAACAACATTCCATGAAACGTCCACTATAGGACAGGGAACTTCCTCCAAAGTTCCAGCTTTTGCTGAAACAATGTGGAGGGGAAGTACCATAGTCACCACGCTTGTTAGCGTTACGGCTGGCACCATGGACCGCGGTTGTTGGTGACCGCAGAAAGTAAGATGAAACGATATAAAGGGTATAAGGGACGGTGTACCGAAAAGTGAAAGGGCGTGTTGAGTCAACGAAACTGAACAACTTTCCCAAAGAATATATGTTGGGAAATGAAAAAACATTTTGACCTCTCCATACAAACTGTTCGACCAGAGTGGGCAATTTGTATGAAGAGGTCAATTTTTTTTTTTTTCATTTCCAAACATATGTTTCTTTGGGAAAGTTGTTCAGTTTCGTTGACTGAGCACGCCATTTCAGTTTTCGGTACATCGTCCCTTACACTCTGTATAATAGGATGCTGCTGCCTATCCTATTTTTACGAGAAAGCTAAAACAAAGAATCTAAACACGTTTCTTGTATGGGGATCACTTTATTTTTTATCTTTTCATTGTTTTTATTTTTTAAGTTATCCGCTAAAATAATATACATATTCTGTGACAATTTCAACCATGCAACTGCTACGGTTTAAAAGATACAGCCCTCGGACAGACAGACAGACAGACGACCTAGGCTTAGTAATAGGGCTCCGTTTGGACCCTTCGGGCAAAGAATATATAATATTACGCTCTTCGGGTAAGGAACCCTAAAAACCGACTATTAGAAGCATTAAATAGAAGAGAGCATGCCTTAGATATTCATAGCTTACCTAAGATGTTTTCCAATTTGTCGCTCACAGATCTGAGAAGATTTTGAGTCCTGTCAGATGCTAGGACAAGCTGGCGCCTGCTGTTCTTATATGCTTTATAAATGCTGCTGCTACAAATTAAACCAAATTAATTTACTTCAAACAATATAGTACAAATAACGAAAATTTGACAGTAGGAGAGGAAGATAGGAATTCACTTTAGTAGGTTTTTTTACGGTGCAGTACGTTAATCAGAATAAAGGTTGTTAAAACTGGCTGGTTAAAAAAGTGACGATTCCGAACGATATGAATATATGATGGCGATGCCGACTATAAAGGTGGTGGCTAACTATTTTAACTACGTTGTTATAACATCAATGATTACTCAGTTATCACAAGGAAGGGAGATCGTCTCTGCTGCTGCTGAAATATTGGGAGCTGTAGGACATATCAATAAATTTCGAAAAGCTATACGACTTCGCATATCAACGTGTCTACACCCTAATAACTATAGACCAATGAGAGCGTCTTATTTTTCGTACATGACTGCACCGTTAAAAACATCTAGTACTTATAGAAACGGTAAAGAATAGAAGACGCAAGACGATTGGACACCTAATACTACACGATAATTTATCAAGAAATATAACAGTTAGAAGTAAAAATATGTAGAAAAAGGAAGTCCTAGGCGAAGTAATTCTGACCAAATCAAAGAGAAGGAGAGAAGTGCTGACTGGAAGTTACTTCACGAACAAGACAATATCATAAATAAATCATCATATCAGCCGAAAGACGTCCACTGCTGGACATAGGCCTCTCCTAAAGATCTCCATGACGACCGGTCCTGCGCTGCTCGCATCCAGCGACTTCCCGCGACCGGCACCAGATCCGATAGCCGATGGGGCGTAAGGGTTCTAGAGTGGCGACCACGTACCGGAAGACGAAGCGTTGGTAGGCTCCCCACAAGGTGTACCGACGATCCGGTCATAAGTAAATAAACACATTTAAAACAACATTAATAAAATTAAACGTAAATACCTCGTAGATGTACATTTGTGCAACTGTTTTCTTTTCAACTTCAGAGTGACTGGCTGGATTGTGATACAAGGTCGATGGCTTTCGGTCATAGGTCCGTTAGGTGACATGTCCCTTGTAGGTGATCTCCTAGACACATACAAATAATCCTTTCATGAAAGGGTTGATGAGAGTAGAGGAAGCGAGGGAAGTATCTGAATAAACGTAGTTGGTGGAAGGATGATGTATCTTACTTACTTACTCCTCTGGCGCAACGACCCAAAATGAGTCTTGGCCTCCGAAACGAGAATCCGCCACTGGTCCCGGTCATGTGCGGTGGTTCGCCAGTCTCCTGCCTGGAACTCGCGTAGGTCTAAGCTCACTACGTCGATCCACCGATATCTGGGGCGGCAAACCGGACGTCGACCTGTCGGTTGACCCTCAAAAGCTTTCTTGGCGTGGCGGTCCTCCCCCATTCTTTCTAAGTGGCCGAGCCAGCGGAGTCTGTGAGCCTTCGTCTCTCTTTGTATGGAGAGGTCAAACTTTTTTTTCGTTTTCCAACATATGTTTCTTTGGGAAAGTTGTTCAGTTTCGTTGACTGAGCACGCCCTTTCAGTTTTCGGTTCACCGTCCCTTACATCCTGTATAATCTGATCTTTTCAAGGCTAGAGTTCCTCGACCCCATCGCCAGTTCAGGTGAGATCAGGGTCAAGACTAACATTTTCTGGATATAAAAGGCCACTCCTCTTTCAACGAAGTTGCAAATTGCTTGTTCTCAATGACGTAGGATAACGTGCAGCGCCCTCAGAATGAAGATGGAGTTCTAATAATCGTCGGGCACGTCCTTACTGCGTTTGTAGTTATATCCGAATTATTATTACCCGAATCTATTGAATCACGAGTGAGTAGGCTTCTTCTTGGTGAGCTCGTACCATCGTCGCCTTAGGGCTAGATCATGGTCAAGAGCAAGTCCATTGACAATCCTGCTAATCCTACTAATATTATAAATGCGAAAGTTTGTAAACATGTATGGATGTATGTTCGTTACTCTTTTACGTAAAAACTACTGAATGTATTTTAATGAAACTTGGCACACATATAGGTTAGGTCCTGGAATAACACATAGGCTACTTTTTACCGCGGGAAAACACTTCATTCCCACGGTAAAACGCATTTAATGGGGGTGAAACCGCAGATTCTGCGCAGACGAAGTCGCGGGCACCAGCCAGTAAAATATAAGGTCCTTTACTTTTCCCAAGAAATAAAGGTAGAAATACAAAAAGCAACTTTTGACCTCCCATAGAAATTGCGCTATAAGCAAAAGAAGTCTCTATGGAAGGTTACAAATTTGGCTTCGGATTTCGACCTACGTTTCTTGGGAAAAGTTGTTCAGTTTCATGTTCTACGCAACAATCTAAAGTTATGTTCACTATTACATTATGAAGACTCATGTACCTGTAACATCTTTTTTGTAGGAACCCTCTTTTTTCCAGTATAGAAAGAGTATCCGGTGAGTACATTCTTCTCTGCCTATTCATTTTTATTGGTCTCACTCCTGTTAGTTACTTATTACCAGTCATATTGTTCGTAAGTTATTCTTTGTTAGTTATTTGTTTGTATATTCATTGACTGATTTTCGTTCTCCATTTCGCCCTGTGGTACCGCGTAGTTTTTTCTTTTTATTCTTGATGTATATTTCGGACATGGTTATTAATGATTTTCGTTGTTTTAGTTTGCCACAACTTTTGTTCCTTCGCTTGCTCAGAAGCTTCACTCTAGGTTCAAGGATATACGTGGTTCCTTGCTCGGCATCACTAGATTTTAGATCAACCGACCGTCCGTTCCATGAAAACTATCCAGTATTTTATTTTGATTGGAATTTTATGAATTTTGAAGCGTTAGCGCGCTTTTGCTAGGTCTGTGGAATTTTGGGTGATTTTTGAGCATTTGAGTTGTTTTGACGGTTTTGACAGGGTTTTGACTTTGGTTTTGACAAGGAGGTTTTAATCCACGCTAAGAGCGTAGCGTGGATTAAAACCTCCTTGGGTTTTGACTATTGAGGACCGAGTTTGGGGAAGGTTATACGTTAGTATTATATAGTCTAAGGTGGAAGGTTTGCCATTTCAAACATAAACAAAGCAAATAGGCCGAGTCCTGAAGCTGTAATTTTTAATTGGCTGGACATAAATCGAAACCGTCAATTTACTATAAAGTTGCTATGTATTATAATAGGTGGTGGAACACTTATGTAAAAAATATTTTTTTATGAATTGGCTGGCTTTTAGATTCTCCAGAAAATATATTTTTTTGTTTGTTTATGCATGTGAAGTCAAGCCAAAAATTGTAACTAATATCTGATGGGGTAAACTTTTGATGTGGGTTCCAAGGTACCTACTTCAATTAAAACTAAGCAAGAAATATTTGCGCATATTTTTTAATTAGCAAATTTGTATGCAAGTTGCATAAAAGTCCAGGCAAAAATGGCAACCAAATTATTTTAAATTTGATAGACTTTCCAGGACAGTTTTTGAGCAAATTACCTAAAATTAAGCATATTAATCAAAAGTTAAATATTTTCGTATTTAATGTTGAAGCAAAAATACCAACTGAAAAACTTTTGTTTAATTACAGGTTTCATCGTGTGTTCTTTCCTTTATTTATAAAATTAAGCATAATTATAAAAAGATAAAAAAGTTGATTTTTAATTCAATAGATCGCGTCAAGCGAGCGAGAACCGGCGTAATATTATATGTTCTTTGGAACCGGTATGGCGTGCCGTGCGCCTCGAGACTTTTTTCTTCTACGTAATGTCAAGAGTACGTCAAGCCTGACATAATATTAGACTTTTTAGTGTTCTTATTTCAACAGTCCAAGTAGCTAGAGTGGGCTGCAAGTGTCTGGCTGCCTGCTTGTACAAACAACAACACTTCAAACAGTCCATTGAAAGGAGAAAATATCATTGTGGGATACAGTGTTACAAAAAACCGGGCAAGTGCGAGTCGGACTAGCGTGCTAAGCTATTGCTCTTGATCCCCCGATCTTGACTCCTCTTTAATAAGAATTTACTTGAAGTGGAAACTAGCTAGCGTTAATTGGTTGTGAGAAAGGTTGTAAACTTTAATTATTTCAGACTTTATGGTTCCGTACCCATAGGGTGAAAAACGGGATCATACTAATATGCCTCCGATGTCTGTCTGACTGTCTGTCAGTGGGCTGTATCTCATGCTGCATAAGCTATAAAATATAAAAACTGATCAAGTACGAGTCGGACTCAAAAAAGGACGAGTTGCACTCCGAGAGTGCCGGCAGAAGTGAAAACTTGAATTTTTGAATATGATGTTTTTGTAAGGGTCAATCGCGTCATTGCTCGTGTACTTCTTCATCGAGACCTAAAATTTGTCTCAGTACATGAGTAGTCTAGGGTCAGTAGTTTTCAAGTTGTAGCGATTTTTACTTTGACAGCTGTCATCCGAAATGTAGATCTCATCAAGACCTATCATTTGACTCAGCACACGAGTACACTAGAGTCAGTAGTTTCCAAGTTATGGGGTTTTTTTAGTTGGACAGCTGTCATCCGTAATGTAGATCTCATCGAGACCTTTCATTTGTCTCAGCACATGAGTAGTCTAGGGTCAGTAGTTTTCAAGTAATAGCGATTTTTACTATGACAGCTGTCATCCAAAATGTAGATCTCATCGAGACCTATCATTTGACTCAGCACACAAGTACTCTAGATTCAGTAGTTTTCAAGTTATAGCGATTTTTAGTTTGACAGCTGTCATCCGAAATGAAGATCTCATCGAGACCTGTCATTTGTCTCAGCACACGAGTAGTCTAGGGTCAGTAGTTTTCGAGGTATAGCGATTTTTAGTTTGACAATTGTCATCCGAAATGAAGATCTCATCGAGACCTATCATTTGACTCAGCACACAAGTACTCTAGATTCAGTAGTTTCCAAGTTATGGGGTTTTTCAGTTTGACAGCTGTCATCCGAAATGTAGTTCTCATCGAGACCTATCATTTGTCTTAGCACATGAGTAGTCTAGGGTCAGTAGTTTTCAAGTTATAGCGATTTTTACTTTGACAGCTGTCATCCGAAATGAAGATCTCATCGAGACCTATCATTTGTCTCAGCACACGAGTAGTCTAGGGTCAGTAGTTTTCGAGTTATAGCGATTTTTAGTTTGACAGCTGTCATCCGAAATGTAGATCTCATCAAGACCTATCATTTGACTCAGCACACGAGTACACTAGAGTCAGTAGTTTCCAAGGTATGGGGTTTTTTTAGTTTGACAGCTGTCATCCATAATGTAGATCTCATCGAGACCTTTCATTTGTCTCAGCACATGAGTAGTCTAGGGTCAGTAGTTTTCAAGTAATAGCGATTTTTACTTTGACAGCTGTCATCCAAAATGTAGATCTCATCGAGACCTATCATTTGACTCAGCACACAAGTACTCTAGATTCAGTAGTTTCCAAGTTATGGGGTTTTCTGTTTGACAGCTGTCATCTGAAATGTAGATCTCATCAAGACCTATCATTTGTCTCAGCACACGAGTAGTCTAGGGTCAGTAGTTTTCGAGGTAAAGCGATTTTTAGTTTGACAATTGTCATCCGAAATGAAGATCTCATCGAGACCTATCATTTGACTCAGCACACAAGTACTCTAGATTCAGTAGTTTCCAAGTTATGGGGTTTTTCAGTTTGACAGCTGTCATCCGAAATGTAGATCTCATCGAGACCTATCATTTGTCTCAGCACACGAGTAGTCTAGGGTCAGTAGTTTTCGAGGTATAGCGATTTTTAGTTTGACAGCTGTCATCCGAAATGAAGATCTCATCGAGACCTATCATTTGTCTCAGCACACGAGTAGTCTAGGGTCAGTAGTTTTCGAGTTATAGCGATTTTTAGTTTGACTGCTGTCATCCGAAATGTAGATCTCATACATTTAGGATTCGCTATTAAATAACGATCAAAACCAGTACGTCAAGTTTGTCGTGCACATATCACGTTGTGCACAACAAAAAAAGCCGAGACTATGACCACAGAATATATAATAGTAAACAAGTTTACAGGAGTCACACTCCTTTGATCTTGAAAAAGCTGCCTATTTCACAGACAGGCCTGCTATGACAAAGACAAAAAAGATGTTTTGGTCTTTATCACACTTTAGAAGTTTTGTATATATTGAGCCTGCTCTAACTTGGTATGATTATTTGCAAATCAATTTCTACGCTTCATCCGAGATCTGACGTGACAAAGGTAAAAAAGATGTTTTTATCTTTATCACACTTTAGAACTTTTGTATATATTGAGCCTGCTCTAACTTGGTATGCTTATTTTCAAATCCATTTCGATACTTCATCCGAGATCTGAGGCGACTTCTGATGCGAGTTAATAATTTTTTTTCCCATCTGAAAAAGTGCCAAGCGCCGCTAAAGAAGTTTTCACTTCAAATATCGACCACAGTACTCGTAATTTACTGACATTTCAACTAATACAATTTATATCATGCGGTGGTACGGAACCCTCGGTGCGCGAGTCCGACTCGCACTTGGCCGGTTTTTCCCTTTCATTAGATCAAATCCACAATTATTTTGAGTCTCATGTCAAACCTGTCTACAGTCTGTCTGTATTCATACAAACTTCCACCCCATTTTTCAACCCCTCAGGGGATGAATTTCAGAAAATCCTTTCGTAATGTGTAGTCTTGACGTACTAAGAAACTGCTTACAAAATTTCACATCTGTAGCTTTATCGGTTACGGCTCGGCGTTGATGAATCAGTCAGTCAGTCAGTCAGTCGGTCAGGGCATGCTGTTTTATATATTTAGATCAGAAGATCAAAAGTATTTTCAGCTTACTACAACCGATGTAAATTTTCATCTTTCATGTTTAACTTTAAATTCCGAAGCGCGTACCGAATAAAACAGCGAAGCAATGCGACGTTGCCGTACAGTGCAATCACGAGCCGTGTACTATGTTAATGTCAATTATGAACTTTATTTCAACTTCTTTAGGGTCGATATAAAGCGCTACATAATGTAATTTTTATATAAAAAGATACGCTATTGCCTGAAATGTTTAATTTTTAAAGTAATCAACGTAAGTACAGTTTTAGAGTATAATTAAACACTTTTCATTCAGTTACCTATTTTGGCCAAAGAGAAATCCCTCAATAATTATACCACTGTAAAGCTTTAACATATTGTGTTCACTTTTATGACTGTTTGATCAAGTACAACAAAATTTTGAAGTACAAAAAGTCACGAGATAGTTATGTATTTTGCCCGAGCAGACAAAAAGAAATAAAACTTTTAGTGGGATTTTTTTAATTTTAGGATTAACCTAAGAACTTAGGTGCTTAATTAGTTTGTAAAATACTAAAAGTTTATCATTGAACGAGCCCAGAAAACATTTCGTTTAGTTGGCATTTTTGCCACAGTAACTATTTATATAATAGGGTTTTTTTAATCTGCCGCCTTGTCCCATTTGGTGATATGCTTAATTTTAAGTAATTATGTAATTACTTCCAAGACTTCATAAACCACAAAAAGAAAATCTTGGTTCCGATTTTTGTCTAGGCCAAAATCTAATTATCTTGGGGTAAAAGCTTTTCACGCGGAAGTTCGAGACCTTCACCGATTGTAAGCGAAAAAAAATCTACACACCTATTTATTTCAAAAAGCCCCCACATACATACATTACTTACTTACTTTCGCTGGCCCAGGGCCCCAAAGACGATCTCGGCCTCGGACATGAAAAGCCGCCAGTCGTCCTTTTTCTGCACCTCCTCACGCCAATCGGGTCTTTGGAGGGCGCTCAGGTCCGTCTACACTTCGTCACTCCAGCGGTACCTGGGACGCCCGACCAGCCGTTTTCCTGTCGGTCGTCCCACGTACGCTCTTTTGACTGCACGATCTTCCTCCATCCTCTCTACGTGGCCCAACCAGCGAAGTTGGGCTGATTTAGTCTCTCCAATTATATCGGGTTCAGCCACTAGGTCTTCTACCTCCTTACATACGTTCCTTTTTAAAATTAAAAGCTTTTATGTAGTTTCACCTGTCGCGGTGTCTGTCTGTCTGAAACCTAATCTTGCAAGTATTTGACCCACTTCCCGATTTCCGATTGACATGAAACTTTGCAAAACGGATGACAATGCCATATTATTTTAACTTGGAGCTGACCTGATGATGGAGCCGGAAGATACCCATAGAAAAGTGATATAATATCGCGTTTCAGAAATCATCAGAAATTACTATGCTATAAAGTAAAGCCCGTTAGTGTGGTTGGTAGTAAGCCGGCCTTTCACGCCTTGGGCCGCGGGTTCGATCCCCGCCCAGGACAAACATTTGTGTGATGAACACAAGTGTTTGTTCTGTGTCTAGGTGTTATTTATGTATTATGTTTATCACTCTCTGATACACTATGCTTTGCCTAGTTTGGGATCAGATGACCTTGTGTGGATGTCCCCAATATTTATATTTATTTAAGGTCCAAAGTGTTTCCACTGACGTGCTGTTGGGTGTACGTAGAAAAATATCTTGGTTTCGGGCTTGTCTGATTCTAGGGTGTGAAAATAGTTGTTTTTTAGTATTTGACATCAAAAAATCCTAAAAATAAAATAATGGCAAAATATAATCTTTAAAACAAGCTTTTATTATGTGTAGAAAAGGAACTAAAACGCATGGCTAAAACGTTATCACAGTCTCAGGTTTTCAAATAAAAGCGTGTTACATTATAAAACAGCAATAGAGAAATTCCTTTGATTGATGAAAGTACAGGAAGCAAGGGAAGTATGTCAAGATCGTAGCAGGTGGAGGACTGTGGTCTCTGCCTACCCCAACGGGAAAGAGGCGTGATGTTATGTATGTATGTAATAGAGAAATAAAAAAGAGGGCGTAAAATGCTTTTATTTGAAAACCTGATAGTGTGATAACAAAAAAAAAAAAAAAGTTATTGCTATAAAAGCTTGCTTTAAAAATTATTTTTTACCATTATTTTATTTGTACAACAGAGGCCACCTCGCATGATTTTTTGCTTATTGTTTGCCCTAGTAACACCATATCGTAGTAATAAATCAACCCAAATGTATTATTTCACGACTAAAGTCGCGACATTTTGCTATATTTTCAGTCGATTTATCGTTAGCTGTACATGATTACATCTTTTACTGTAAAGAACGGGCAATGGACACGCAATATTTGGTAAAAGGCTTGGCTAAAAAGATTATTGTGAAAGACACCCATTTTACTCGTGAACATGTTGTAGGACTTGTTTTCAACAAGTCGAGATGATTTTTCCCGCAATAAAAATAGTTCATGTCATGTAAAGTCAAGATCACATCAAGCTTTGCACATTGGACTCTATACTGTTTTTATTTCAATAGCCGTAGGAAAAAAAATCGCGCTGTCAGCCCACATCCGACCGCTGATGAAAAAAAAAATTGATCTCTCCATACAAACTGTTCGACCAGAGTGGGCAATTTGTATGGAGAGGTAAAAAAAATTTTTCATTTCCCAACATATGTTTCTTTGGGAAAGTTGTTCAGTTTCGTTGACTGAGCACGCCCTTTCAGTTTTCGGTAGACCGTCCCTTACATCTTGTATATTATGCATTATGATACAGCTGTTTTATAATTAATATTATGGGTACAGATTTTGAGAGAAATGCTTAAATTAGCGAAATTCGTAAAACTGCGCGAATCCGCTCTGTTCTAACATGCGCATTCTGTCCTTTGTTAGAAAGGGAGATAATTTTGACTCTTATCAGCCCCTTAAAATAAGACAGTAAAACATGTAATCATGTATGAAAGGTTTAATGAAAGTAAAGGAAGCGAGGGAAGTATGTCAAGATCTAAGCGGGTGGAGGGCTGTGGTCTCTGCCTATCCTACAGCTACAGGGAAATAGGCGTGATTTTATGTATGTATTTAAAAAGAAGAAATCAAGTTATGAAGTCATTTAGTGCATATCGAGGGGCTGTCAACGCGGCGCGAATGGCCTTGTTCGGGTATCGATCCCACACTGTATGTGCCTTACGCACTGCCGACACGCAAACTAACCCATCTAAATATATAAAAGAGCATGTCCTGACTGACTGACTGACTGACTGATTCATCAACGCCGAGCCGTAACCGCTATAGATACAGATCTGAAATTTTGTACACAGGTTCTATGCACGTCAAAACCACCCACTAAGAAAGGATTTTAGAAAATTCATCTCCCAAGGGGGTGAAATAAGGGATGAAAGTTTGTATGAAAGACCTTTGTTTCTTGAGCTAGATTTACACAAATTTGAGTTTTAAGCTTCTGGTAAAAAATAAAGAAACACGTGTTTAAGCATTTCTTAAAAATCATCCTTCAAGGGGGTGAAGAAGGGGATGATTTTTTTCCGTATATTGGTCTATAAGTCTTACATTTTTAAAGGTAGAATTATAGAAATTTGGTTCCGAGCTCATGGTAAAAAATTAAAAAGTACGTGTTCAAGAATTTCTCAACATTCATCCCCTAAGGGGGTGAAATAAGGTATGAAAGTTTGTATGAAAGTCCTTTGTGTCTTGGGTTAGATTTACACAAATTTAACTTTAAGCTGTGTTTGTGCTTAAGCATGTTTTAAAAATCACCCTAAAAGGAGGTGAAAAAGGGGATGATATTTTTTCCGTATGTTGTGGTCTATAAGTCTTTTATTTTTAAAGAGCTTTTGGTAAAAAATAAAAAAGAACGTGTTTTAAAATTTTCCAAAATTAATCCCCTAAGGGGGTGAAATAAGGGATGAAAGTTTGTATGAAAGTCCGTCAGTTTTGAAGTTAGGATCTTCAAAATTTGTATTTAGACTGATGACTAAAAATTAAGTTTTACGTGTCTCAGGGTTTTTGAAAATGTGTAGAATTTTGATGGATGAAAAGGGGGATGAAGTTGAAACTCCTTCATTTCAAAGTAATATTCACAAATTTATTATTTAGGCATTGGGGTTGTAATTCTGTGGAACATACATCACTGTTATTGAAATTCCACCCCAAATTCAACCCCTTAAAGAGGGAAATGGGGTGAAAAAGTCTAAAAACCAATATGGGTATCGTTTGTACGGTTTGTCGGGTCACTGATTACGAAAACTAAAACAAATTTGAAATCCAATGTGGTGGACGTGGAATACCATCACCCTTAGGGATGGGGTTGGAGTGCGATAGGGTTGATATGTCTAAAAATCAATATGGGTGTCGTTTGTATGGTTTATCGGATCGCTGATTACGAAAACTACAACAATTTTGAAATCTAAGGTGGTGGACGTGAAATACCATCATCCCCTGGTTATAATGTCTAAAAATCAATATGGATGTCATTTCTATGTTTATATAAGGATAGGGATAGCGGTTAAGACGGCGTTAAGGATAGGGATAGGAGTAGGGGTAGGGTTAGGGTTAGGATAGGGAGAAGGAGAGGAAGTGGGATGGAGGTAGAGAGAGAGGGAGAGGGTGAGGGAGGGAGAGAGGGAGAGACTGCACATTGTCTGAATATTACGCGGGCGAACCCGCGGGCACAGCTAGTAACCTATATACAAATCGTTTTCTACTGAAGGTCATCATACCATCCCATAAACGTCCTCTGCAGGACAGGCTACTCCGTCCAGAATTCCAGCAAAAATGCGTGGTAATTAGGAGGGGATTTACCATAGTCAGCACGCTTGTAAGCGTTGCGGCTGGCGACCGCTGTTGTTGGTGACCGCAATATGTAAGATGGTACGATACACAGAAAGATGCTGCTGCCCATCCTCCGGTTCATAAACCCTTAGTCGCATCCTACGACACCCACAGATAGAGATGGGTTGGTAGTATTCTTTGCCGCCACCACACGGACCACATGTGATTGGTACCTACTATAAAAACAAAAAAAAAATTGTGTTTTTTTTCGGTATTTTTAATATTTCCGTAGATTTATTTGCCTTTGACTACGATAATCAGTGCCAATCCAGAAGAACTGAACATCTTTCCACAGGAAACATAAGTCAAAAAACGTGAATTTTTATACGAAATGGTTTTGTATGGGACTATGAAAAACTTTTCTCTCTTTTCAACCAATGTTTCTTTGAGAAAGTTGTTCAGTTTTATTGTTCAAATCATCATCATAACGTCCATAAAAGGTTCACTACAGGACAGGGAGCTCCCTCCAGAATTCTAGCTTTTGCTGAAAAAATGTGGAGGGGAAGTACCATAGTCACCTCGCTTGCCAGCATAAAAAAATATCCAAAAATTATTATTATTATTCAAATATTCGTAGTTAATTAGGAAGAAACCTTTATAAAAGCTTGTATAAGTTCAAGTTCTTAAAACAATTTTAAATTATCGTACCTGCTCATAATGTAGATTTACGAGCGCAGGGAGTAAAGTTGGAGGGTTTCTGGCTCATTTGTAACTCACTCAGATCTCATGCCTGAGTTACCACACGCATGTTGCGGGTAGGTGTAGAACTTAGTGCAGTGTACGTAGAGCCTAACTAAATAAACAATAATTGAAAAAGATACAGTAGCTACTTTTACGGAGCCAACCGTAAAGTCAATAGTAAAAAAAACTGGATCAAATATTTTTTTATGTTGTTTTTTAACATCTCCCTAAAAAGAAACCTTGAATTCACACCTTAACACAAATCAACTTTCTCCAAGGAAAATAGATCGAAAAGTTCTCGTGATGTTATTTCTATGGAAAGACAAAAAGGTTTTCTTAAATAAGGAAAAAAAATTGGAGCATTCACTATTTCAGTTTTCGGTATATGTGTTTTAGGGTTCCGAAAAACTGGACCCTATTAATATGCTTCCGATATCTGTCTGTCTGTTAGCGGGTTGTTTCTCATAAACCGTAATAGGTAGACAGTTGAAATTTAATAATTTACATTTACGCTATAACAACAAATAATAAAAAAAATTAAGGGGCTTCCCTATTAAAAACTTTTTTTTTAGGCGATTTTCGCTCGATTTTTGTTTGAACTCCAACTGAGGTAATTTACAGTAAAGCAAACAGCCAGATTTTACTCATCGACCGCAACACACACATTAAGGCACTTATTTCTCATTCGCCACACGAGCCAAGTTTCTTACAGAGTTTTGTTTCATGTGGGCTTACACCAAGTACTTACACGGAGTCGAGACCGAGGGTTCCGTACCTTCACAATAATTTATAAAATAAACGTTTACGGTAAGGAAAAATATTTTTTTATAGATTTTACTAGCTTTCCGCCTGGGGTTTCACCCGCATTAAATGCGTTTTCCTGTGGAAATGAAGTGTTTTCCCGCGGTAAAAAGTAGCATATGTGCTATTCCAGGACCTAACCTATATGTGTGCCAAGTTTCATTAAAATCCATTCAGTAGTTTTTGCGTGAAAGAGTAACAAACATCCATCCATACTTACGAACTTTCGCGTTTATAATATTAGTAGGATTCGCCAGGATGATAAGGTATCATGAATTTAATGTAAATTCAAAATATCCAAAAAAATTCTTCAAAATAGTTTTTCATACATTTTTTGACATTTTTGTATTAAGAGAAAGAAAGAAAAATTAAAAGTACCGATTTTTTTTTGGATTTTTTATAGAAGATTTGTCTCATATAGTGTAATACACCAGCAAAGTTTCATCGACTGAGGATTTAATTCATGGGTCTTCATACAACGATCCGCTACATTTCCTAGACTAGGACGGTGACTAACTAAAGAGATCTACAAGGATCGACGAGCGTGTATCTGCGGGTTGATAAGAGTAGAAAAAATATATATTAAAAAAAACACAAAAAACCCGACTGTGTAACAGAAGAATCTTAAATTAAAAATTTAACAACCCGACTAAAGTAAGGGCATCGTAACAGGTCCATTTTGACAGCTGTCAAACGTATGAAAAAGTACCAAGAAATAGTCAAGGGGAAGAATATTGCATATCGGTGGATAACAAATTGAAAATATTGTAGGTTTTGCTTTTTTGCATAAATGTATGGAGATAAGGACATAAAAGGCCGTATCTTTTGATTGCGTCGTTGTAAAAAATTGAAATTTTTAGATCTTGTGTGGTTCATAGACCTTAATATTCGTTATCAATTTCAACCTGATACCTCTTCTCGTTCGTGAGAAAAAGGGTCTTGACAGACAGACAGACAGACGGACAACAAAGTAATCCTATAAGGGTTCTGTTTTTTTTTTGAGGTACGGAACCCTAAAAATAACAAATCGTAAATAAAACGATTAGTGAAAAATCACGATTCGTCTAAGTGTGATCAAGCTCTTACTGTGTATTTATTAAAACTGAGCCAAAAATTAGATTCCCTATGACAGAAAATCAATATTGGATTTATATTTGTTGCAGATGGTGAGAGAAAACTTCGGACCTTAAAATGGACAAAACTAACTTATGGTAAGTTTTTAAAATATTGTATTTCTAAAATTAAAACTAAAATTAAAACAAAAATAGTCCGAGACATCAAGAAATGAAAAGAAAAACATAATAGTAAGGTACGAAAAAGAGTGAGCCTAAAGTGAGCTCAATACTGTTCTCACCATTATAAATTTCAAAGATTCGCTCTTACATTTTTAACATTACGAAAATCCGCAAGGGAAACATCTACGTTCGCTTCAATTACTGGCGAAGCTTGAGGCGACCTCGAGGCAAGCGAGGAGCCCTGCCTCTTGACATGGTTACAGCCACTTGCCACCACTTGCCATTAAATGAGGAAACCAGATACAACTCTTCACTTATTTAAAGAATTTGCCTGAATTGACATTCTACACTATAAACTGAATTACTGTCTGTGATTCTGTTTGTCTCTAAATCGTTAAATAAAAAATAAATAAAATAAAAATTCTTTATTTCAGGGGCTACCTCCGGTCCACTAGCGCCCTCGTCAGTTAAAAAAATATTACTCGCTAAAAAAAAAAATACGAAACATCAAAAATCCGGAACGACAGATTGTTTATTTAGAAACTATTTATTTACTCTGTAAAATAAAATTCACTGTCTGTAGTTACAGATACAAAAACTGCTAAAAGTGGCCGTTTTTCGCACATTTTGTATCTGTAACTACAGTGTATTATATTTTTCAGAATTGATAGGTTCTGAATAAACTAGGATACCTTTCCTTCAATCAGTCTTTCCGGATTTTCGATAAGTTTTGTATTTAGAGAGCAATATTTCTTAAACTGATGGGGCGCTAGTGGACGGGAGGTAG
The DNA here is from genome assembly GCA_947532105.1 of Athrips mouffetella. NCBI lineage: Eukaryota > Metazoa > Arthropoda > Insecta > Lepidoptera > Gelechiidae > Athrips > Athrips mouffetella. The sequence goes on along the minus strand of OX383976.1, from coordinate 1,429,528 downwards.
CCTCTTAATATTGGGGTGATTCCTTCTAAATCCTTGTAAGCTTGAAAAAACCTGAGTCAGGAGGTATCGCTCTTCCGTAGAAGATTGAATTATTTTATTCTAGGTGGTTGTAGGGCTTTTGTGCAAAGTCCGTCTGGGGAAGTACCACCTCCTTGCCTTTTTCTGTCGTAAAGCAGCAGTGATTGCACTGCTGTGTTTAGGTTTAAAAGGTAAGGGAGCCAGTGAAATTACCGGCAGAAGACATACAATCTTAGTTCTCAGGGTGGGTAACGCGCTTTGTTGTCTTATTAGTGTCAAATTATTTCACTATAAGACAGTGGGTGTTATGGGCGGTGGGGACCACTCACCACCAGGTGGCCCACCGTTTGCCCACTTGAGACATAAAAAATTCTTACTAATTATTAGTGCATGAGTGAATGTGTGTGTAGGAATGTGAGTGTTCATGTAATAATGTGACTGTATATGTAATAATGTGTGTGTACGTATAAGTGTGAAGGCATTCATGTGTCTGTTTGTGCGTAAAAGTTGGGATGTGTGGAGATGAATGATGTTCGGTAATTAGGAAAAAAAATATGCAAATAAGTAAAAAAACTCTTCGCTCGAGTTTTAATACCTCTCTTTATGTACAGTTGCATAAATTACTATTACAACATTTTGTTGTGTTATCTTTAATTACAGTTATAAGTATGTTCCATTTCGTACACAGCTCAACGAGCTTTTGTTAATGGAACTGTACTCCAGTAAAATTACGAGAGATTGTATGGCGAAACGGAAATAATTGATAATAGCCGTGTTTCTTTTTCAGATCGATAGATTATATTTCTGTGTAAAGCTTTTTAATGGAATCCACCTAAATTTACTTCATTTATTTATTTATTTTACCGTCCAAATATTAAAAAAATATGGAATTTCGGAAAAAAAAATTAATAGATTATTTTTTTTATTTACGGCTTGCTATATATTCATAATTTTATATTTTACATGAATCCACCTAAAAATATTAGCTTTTTTGTATTGTTTAACTTTTATAGCACGAAATTTAAATAAAGCTTATCTTCGCAACCAAAAATAGTAATAGATCCGTTTTGTTTTCTAATAATTTAAATAATGCTAAGTAATCACATTTTTGGCAAATCCAACATAAATGTTTACAAAATCATTGTAAACCAGCGATTACAAAAAACTTTTTTTTTATTTAGTATGGAATTTTTGTGAATTTTTATAAGAAGCACTTACATTTAAAAAGGTTGAGTTTCGCTCAGTTTATTTATATTATTTTACCTCGACTTTATTGGATCTTATATGTAAATATAAGTGTAGATTTTATATTTTGAAACAAATTGATATTTTTAAATATATTTATGGTGGATTTTTATGCCTATATGTAGAGTATACGTTTATCTATGATATATAGAATATAATTGTCTATTACTATTTTTGCCTTAGCTGTTATTCGAAAAAAATATTTCGCTTTAAATTTTAGGTGGATTCGTAAATATTGCGTCTTAACATCATATTTAAATACGATATACACAAAAAAGTAGCTATTAACATTTAATGTTTTGCAAAACCGTATTTTTACTGGAGTACTGGACATCCTGTGTGGTGCAACGGTAGTTAGCTGCCTGCTGTGCAAAAGGTTCCGAGTTCGATACGTTTGGGACAGATATCCTACAGATATGGAGTCAACTCCAAATCAAGACACACAACTTTAAGTGACACTCAAGTTTGAATGTTTGTTCCCGGGCCTTGGTGTGTTTGTATTAGCGATTTTCCTAGTTAATAAAAATATTCAAACTCAAAACTCAAAATCGTTTATTCATTGTTGGATATTAAAATCTCTTAATGATGTCAGATAAACTACATTACTTCACAAACAAGGTGGCGCCATGGTGGGAAAAAAAGAAGCGACAATAAAAACCCACGCTCCCATACAAAATGAGTCGATTACGTGACCACTTTAGTATGAAGAGTTGAATTTTTTTTTACCCAACAATGAGCGGATGAAGGCTAAACAGATATTTCAACGCTCTTTGGCCTTGAGTAAATACAAATAGATCTTTCCCTCTATCTCTTTAGTAAATCTAGTACATTATACAGCGCCATTATACTCCAGTAAAATTACGAGAGATTGTATGGCGAAACGGAAATAATTGATAATAGCCGTGTTTCTTTTTCAGATCGATAGATTATATTTCTGTGTAAAGCTTTTTAATGGAATCCACCTAAATTTACTTCATTTATTTATTTATTTTGCCGTCCAAAAATTAAAAAAATATGGAATTTCGGAAAAAAATGTTAATAGATATTTTTTTTTATTTACGGCTTGCTATATATTCATAATTTCATATTTTACATGAATCCACCTAAAAATATTAGCTTTTTTGAATTGTTTAATTTTTATTGCACGAAATTTAAATAAAGCTTATCTTCGCAACCAAAAATAGTAATAGATCCGTTTTGCTTTCTAATAATTTAAATAGTGCTAAGTAATCACATTTTTGGCAAATCCAACATAAATGTTTACAAAATCATTGTAAACCAGCGATTACAAAAAACTTTTTATTTATTTAGTATGGCATTTTTGTGAATTTATATAAGAATCACTTACATTTAAAAAGGTTGAGTTTAGCTCAGTTTATTTATATTATTTTATCTCGACTTTATTGGATCTTATATGTAAATGTAAGTGTAGATTTTATATTTTGAAACAAATTGATATTTTTAAGTATATTTATGGTGGATTTTTATGCCTATATGTAAAGTATACGTTTATCTATGATATAAAGTATATAATTGTCTATTACTATTTTTGCCTTAGCTGTTATACGAAAAAAATATTCCGCTTTAAATTTTAGGTGGATTCGTAAATATTGCGTCTTAACATCATATTTAAATACGATATACACAAAAAAGTAGCTATTAACATTTAATGTTTTGCAAAACCGTATTTTTACTGGAGTATTACTTACCAGGAGATAAAACGAGAAAAGTATATTTTTCACCCGCTCGAACCACAAAGGCTCTAGTGCTTAAATATTTGTTGTTTTTCCAGATTTTCCCGCCAAAAATGTAGATTACGACGCCATTCGCTCTGTTATTCATGGGAATGTAAATTAAACCAGATTTGGTTTGTAAATCGGCGATTATTTTTGTTAATTATATTTTCAGCTCACTAGCAGTAAAAACTTTGCTTTCTTGGCCGCTAGCTAAAGGTTTTTGAAATTAGAACGTGATAACGAAGTATTGGCGCTATTTGTTATTGTAGTGAGATTGAAAATTATTTGTTTCGCTGGGCTGCAAAGATATTTCGTGTCTCGTGCCTTGAAACCCTCGCAACCCTCAGATTCATTCCTAGAATCCTTCGCTTGGTCGAATTTTATTACAAGGCAAGGGATAGTACCTATCCTAATAATTACGAAATATATTTCATTGTGGCCTTGAACGAAATAATTTCATTTTCTGTGTAAATCAGAAGCCACAGAGGAGAGATAAATTATAATTCATGAATAATATGATCTTAAATCTGGAAATAAATCTTAAAACAGGTGCTGAAAAGCACATTTTCTGCGTTCTTTTATGGTCTTAAGATAAAACTGTATTAACTATGTTTGCTCCATTTTTACTTACAAAAGTAATAGTTGCCTTAAGTGAGACTATTACGACAACCATTTTATAGTTTGGTGGAACTTGTCTGTAAACTTTAAACTGTTTTTGATGTGTAATAAACGATTTTTTTTAAATGATGTCGTGCACCGATAAGTGACGCCTGGATGGGTGACCGCAATGTAACGGATTATGTACTTCTTGAGCGTTTCCCGTGCTCACATAAACTATTGGCCCCGGCCATTGTCATTGATAGTAGTAATTGGCCAAGTCAGAGGCCATATGGCGGCAAACTTTGACAGCCAGTTTGGCCATTGACGTAAGAAAAACGCTAAACGCCCCCTGGCGTAGTTTCCAAAATCTTTGAGTTTGGCCAGTAAAAAGCCATAGATTTCGTACCTCCTTGCTTCGCTCGGAATAGATACCGTGCTAATTTATTTTGCTATGGGTTGACACTCAGATAAATGACTAAACGCAGCGAGGTTCAAATTTCTTTGGGTTGACATCCGCCAGCATGTCACATCTCTTTCGCCATGCAATTTTCACATCATCATCGATGATTATGAGATATTCAAAATAACCCTGCCAAATTAATAGAACGACGCCTTCATTGCATTTACAAAGATAATAGGATTATGTAATTTGTTTTGACTATACATCGCACATGTGACGAATTATTTCTTTAATCCTACTTCTATAAGCAAAGCAAAGGATTAAATCTGGTTTGCCTGTAATTTGTGGAGGTCAGATAGTCCCTCTGTGTAAAAACCAGCGCCCTCATCAAATCCCCTAGGTTGAAAAGCCTGCTCCGTAAAACGAAATAAGGTTGGGGCAATGATGAATGATAAAATGTATCCTCAAAATTACGGAATCATAGATAGATAACATGTTTATTTTGTCCGCAGACACACATATACATAATACAGAGAGATAACACTTAATAAAAAATCAGTTCAAAAACTAGAACCCGACTACTGGCAAATCTTGCTCTAAAAAGTATGAAACAAGAAAACATTGTCATCTGAAATTGTTATGTACGAACTATGGTATTAAATAAATATTCATAGTATGTTCAGATAATAGCCATGGTCATATTGTTATGCCACTTGGCCATAAAGTTTATGATCGCTTTTTTAGGATAGGTGGCATAACATGACCACGGCTATTATCTGAACATCACTATGAATATTTATTTGATACGAGAGTTCGTACATAACAATTTCAGATGACAATGTTTTCTTGTTTCATACTTTTTAGAGCAAGATTTGCCAGTAGTCGGGTTCTAGTTTTTGAACTGATTTTTTATTTCAATTATTTTGGGGTTGTAAATACATAAAAAGCTAACATAGTATATATTTTTGAAATGTGCTCATTAAGCCCTTTCATTTGATACCCAACACGGTACAATTAAAAAAACTTTTTTTTTCTTCCGTGACTTAACCTCCTCTAGAGGGCGCCACATTGAATTAAACGAAACTTATTGTATCCTATAACCAGCGGATGATCAAGACGCTTCTAACGACACCTCATTTGTCAAATTACGATAAGTGGTTAAGAAGTTATGATGGAACAGATGAACATACATACATATATACATACATACATACATACCGGCCAAAATCATAACCCTCCTTTTTGCCATAGTCGGGTAAAAATACATTTCATCTTTCTATTCATTTCATCTGGAAACAATAAGAAAACAGTCAGTTTTCAGAAAACTTTGAATAATTTTACAGTGATTTATGTATTGCAGAATTCTATCCACATTTTTGTACAGTCTAGCTAGGACGTTAGTTAGTAAATTGTATTGTCTTTGGTCTACGTGTATAAGGCGCTTAATCGATTTTTCAAAATTTCATGCAACTTTAAACTTTACGGATTAAACCGCAGGCTATTGCAGTTAGCAACTTTAGTATTGCACCTAAATCAATTGAGACCCAACTCTGTTCAACTGGTGTAGGAAGCTTGCTAGCGAAGTTCGCAACTAGCGCATATTCCGGGAGTTTGCACTGTTTCAGGGTTGCCAGACGTACTAGAGCAAAAATAACTGTCGACGGGATATTTTCTTTTGTCGTTATTTGTTATGAAAATAATTATAAGTATTTTGGCAAAAGTGCAGATAAAAGATGCGTCTTGAAATAAATACGAAAACTTTAGGGATACCGTGCAATCCCTTTTATTCTTTCAAGGCTATCTTATCTTTTGATTCCAAAGATATTTTAAGTAGAAGACATATTATGCCAACTCTAGGAAAGATGCGTAATGTTCATGAATGTTGGTATATAAGTTAAGCAAATTCGTCTCTGTCTTTCTTTGTGTCAAATGAAGCTAAAAAAAGCGTGTTAAAAAGGATAATTTATTTAATTGTTTCTTATACAGATAAAAACGCAAAGTAACGATGAAGAAAACAACGCAATAAGTTACTGCTTATTTCCACTGGAAAATAACTGAACCTTTTCAAACCTAAGTACATTATATTTCCTAATATTTTCAACAGCAGTCTTCATTTTCACAGAAAGTTATCGATCGCGAAACTGACAATAGTCTGGCAATACCAAACTGCTCTCAAGGGGGAAATTAATGCAAAATGCATGAGATTCAGACGCTGTGTTTGCGTTTTATTGTAGATGTACGTGTTCGATTAGACCGTAATTTATTTCGTTCTATTCCTATTAAATTTATTTGCATACGCAGAAATTAGGGTTGTTCGCAGCATACCTACATAGTTATTGTATTTTTATAATGAAGAAACTTCCTCAATAGACAAGAGGTTGCTTTTCCCTACGAGTCAAGAATCGTGAAGGGTTTATGCTTTTTTTTATTTGAGGGGTATTTGCGTCTATAGGACGCCAAAAAGTTTTCAACGTTTTCAGTTTTAAGGTTTAAGTATAACACTGAAAATACGTTTATGCTCATGAGGCCGAGCGCCTGATTGCTATTTCTATTAACATTATGTTTTACTTAAAAAAAATATGCGAAATTAAAAAAATATTAAAATTTAGTTTAGAACAAATTTTTTTATGTAAACTTAATTTTATGCAGATTTTTTTTTATAATTTTAGCTAAAGGAAAATAAATGCAGAATGAATAAATGAATTTCTTCAATCTGTCAATATTTTATTTTGTCCTGAAGAGGCTGGGGTCTTAGGAGGTTAAGTCTGGTCATGACATTGCATGAATTACCTGATTGTCCGGAAAGTAAGATGTTTCCGTGTTTCGGATGGCACGTTGAAAGCCGTGTTGGTCCCATTATGTAGCCTGATTATAATGACAGCATTGTGAGAGAAGGATGGAGCGATGCGCTACACATTGGAGCGACAGAGACACTTATCGATCCCACCTGCTCTCACGCATAGTTTTTCCTGCGGTCGCGTCGTTCCAATCAATACGGATGTAGGTAGTCGTTAAATAAGTCATATCAGCGACCTTTTATGACTCAACAACGGGTTGGTGAAGGCGGTCATAGATTTTGCAACCTACATATAGTCTAGGCAACGAAGCGGAATCGTTGTATGAAGACCCCCGCATTAAATCCTCAGTCGATGAAACTTTGCTGGGGTATTACACTACATGAGACAAACCTTCTATAAAAAAAATAAAAATAATCGGTAGGTACTTTTAATTTTTCCATACAAAAATCACAAGAATGTATGAAAAAATTGTTTTGGATATTTTGATTTAACATTTAATTCATGGTTCTTTGAAAATCTGCCTGAGAAATTTATGTTGGGGTCAACTGCTTCGTTGCCTACAGTAATAATAATTTCAGAAGGATCACTCTCCCAATCTGCCACCAATTGTCTTAAAGGTCAGTTAGTTTCTATTACGTAAAAGCCCAAATCCTAAGGTCAACAAACAACCTCTATTTAAGCCTATACATTACCAAAAGGCTTACAAAGGGCCAAGCTTTTGGAACGAGTAGGCAGATAGGGTACTCGGGTTTTAATGTTTATTTGCTCTTGAACCTACCTATAAATAACTTCATCTTACAACCCACGCGAAAATTGAGAAATTAACTTGAGTTTGGCTCAATTAAGAAGAAATTAATCTAATTTCATATAACCCGAATCTATTCAAGTCGCGAGTGAATAGGCTTCTTCTGGGCAAGCTCGCTCCATCGTAGACCTCATCTCTGTCTTCAAGACTAGCTCGAGGTCAAGAGTAAGCCCATTTTCTATAAAAAAAAAAAAAAAAAAAAAAACCTTGCTACACAAAACAGCAAAAACATTATAGGTCGTAGGTATAAGATTTAGAATAAGATTCATACCTAATTATACTCGTAGTTTTAATGTATCAAAAACGTCAGTTAACTTCTACGGAAGAGCGATACTTCCTAACACAGGGCTTTTCGAGCTTAAAAGGAGGTATCACCCCTAATATAATGTACCCAACTTTGTAAAGCGAATTAAAGAATTTTTATTTATTTATTTATTTTTATCTGCGCTTGATGAGCTGAGCAACTTCTCCCAGCGAACAATCCACTTTTTTTGTTCATTCCAACGCTTATACCAACTCATTTTTTATGTTAAAAGAAATCGGCTAAAGCGGAAAAATTCATACTCAGAACCACTGTTATGTGACCTCCACAACCAGACCTTTTTAGAAAGATAGATATACAGGGTGTTAATTTAATTGCGTGCCATAGCTTAAGGGGTGTTTCAGTTACGATAAAGGAACACAAAAAAAATAAAATTAAAAATCCTACTAAAAATAATCTATAACTGCATTGAAACTTAACTAACGCGGAGCAACGTCGCTAGCGCGCGAGTATCAGTGAATAAGGTACTCCTAGGCACATCATCATCATATCAGCCGAAAGACGTCCACTGCTGGACATAGGCCTCCCCTAAAGATCTCCATGACGACTACATAACTGAAACTCTTTCGCGCGCTTTTGATAGCGCGCCAATTCGCGCGGTCATTGCCCTCCGCGTTAGTTTAGTTTCAATGGTTATATTTTTTTTTAGTAGGATTTTTTTTAATAATTTTTTTGAGTTTCTTTATCGTAACTGAACCACCCCTTAAGCTATGGCACGCAATCAAATTAACACCCTGTATAGAAACTCTTTATTGCACACAAATTTACAACAAGAACTAAAAGAACTAGAAGAAAATTACTTTTTCTATATTAAGCTTATTAATTTTGTAGTACAATAGACTATGGCTTAGGATTGAGCTTGATTTTCTCTCACAGAAGTAATGTCCGCTCCGAGCCGTAATCTATTACAAGTACTAATTGGATACGAGTGCTCTTAGTACAGTCAACGACAGGACAAGCTTGACACTCGCAGTGCGATTCTAGCCCGTACGTCTATTGAAATAAGAACGTTACAAACATTTACTTATATATAAGTACTAGCCTATCGGCACGTTACAATGTCCCCAATTCGTTGGTCCGAAATCTGACGTTTAGGACCAACAAATGTCAGTCATTGTCAGTCATATTGTCAACATTGGATGCAAATAAACTTACCAACAAAATGGAATGTTCTTAGTTCAAGAAACAATATACTCTTATTATTATTATTTCTTATTATTGTTTTTGACTATCATCCAATTAATGAAACTAAAAAATCAGGCCTAAATCACATATAAACAGTAAAAAGTTTGTTTTGTTTTTTCCCGCCATATTATTTCCGTTCCGTGTATTTAGTACCGACCGAAGTACTACACAACGTAGTTCACGCGATTTTTCACAGATGGCGCTATTTTTTCTTGTATGGGGAAATTTTGAACCACTTGTTCCTAAGACCCTATCTTGACTATATAAATCTATGGTTACAAAGTCCAATGTTTCAAGCTTGATGTGCTCTTGACTGTGCTACTGTCGTATAGAAGTATCTTCTGCCTACAGTACCTTCTGACACCACGTACAGATGGGACCGTAAGTGGCATAGGCGCGCCGCTGAATGCTTAAGTTCCAGATCGATAGCACTGCCCTGGAGCACAGCCTGGAGGTTCTGATTGTATTGAAAATGTCTGCGTTTAGTCACAGACTGAATCGGGCCTGGTTTTATCAACTATATCACAAATTAGATAGTAGTCACATCAGCTGACTTTTTGTACGCTACGCAAAATGTGGTGAGTTAGATTCGCACCGAAGTCATTAGGTAAGGCGACGACCGTGGCGCAGCTGCCTTTCGGTTGAGTTTTGGGAAAGGGTAGATGATATCTGAAGGATGAGTTTGGGTATGTTTGTCCACCGCGACGATTCCGAGCCGATACCGAAAAAACAAAAGAACAGCGCTGATACAAGTGACACTATGAGTAAGTAATAAGTACTGGTTTTGCTCGTAACTTTGTCGGCGCTTTTCTTTTATCGGTATCGGCTTGGAATCGTCGCGGTGGACAAACAACCTATATCGATAAGGTATAATGGTTCCTGGTCACCCCTCTAGAAATTTTCTTTCCCATCGTCGAAGTGCCCCGGCTATCCACTTGATTTTCGACGGGTATCACAGCAGCCAAAAATCTGTAGGCAAAAACGTGGACTCTAAGGCCCGTATTGATAAATCCCTCTCAAAATCTTCCCCAAGACCATGTCATCTGACTTAATTATCAAGATGCAATTAGCATCTCAAGATCTTGCTAATTAATAAACTACTATCCAAATATCAATCTCAAGTGTCCGTCTTTGAGTCAAACGTCAAAAGAGCAAAAATAATTTATGTCAGCGTTTTATTTTTGCTTCTAATTATGTTGTTAATGTTCATTTTAAAGTTTCTTCTTTCTTAATAAATAAATAATGGAGACTGACAGTTCAAAATAATACTCGTCACTATTTGACAGCATCAACTATTTTGAGTTAAGTTTCGTTTATAAATTAGTGAGTGTTTATAACACTCAAGTGATAATTGCTCCTATGACAGCTACTCAATTTCTGTTTATTAATTAATGCAACACCTCAAGATGCCCCTTAAAGACAATCTCACACTTAAGCGCGATATATCAATTCGACCCTAAATCTAGTTTGTCCTCTGAAACTTCACGACTTCAGAGTCAGATAATTTTATTCAATGTAGATTCTTTACAGAATACTTATACTTTCAAGAGTTACAAAAGAAGTCTGTAGGTACTGTACAGATCTGAAGTCCCTTCATATAGGATCCTCAAATCAGATACGTGAAAGTTTTGGCCAAGGTTGATCGTCTAGAATAATATCCTTTAAGAATATTATATTTTTCCTGAATCCTACGTCATTCCGTTTTATATCCTTATAATAATTTGTAATTTACAGATTCTGCTCGGTGGAGAGTGGCAATAGAAGAATGAAAAAGAAACACACTTGTTATTTTAATACTTATATTTGAATATAAACCTAATCTTTACATGTCTAATTTATGTTATTTATTTTATTTTATATCACTATTTATTTAAATTTAGTTTCATATTGACAGGAGTAGTTCATCTGAATTCATGTAGTTTCATCAATTTAGGAAAGGTTTCATCTCATTTACAATGCAATATTAGAGCCGATAAGTTTCTGAAAAGAAACCTATGTTAATATAAACGAAGTAAAAAAAATAATGTGGGGACAATCCCCAGGTTTGGGGCACCGCCATCGCCCCAAGCAGCTCGTCCTAGGCCTCCTCTACCCTAAGTCCTAGGTCCGAGGCATATCATCACCCAGCTCACGATGACATGACGCTAAACTACCCTAACAATCCAACTGGATCGTCAGGATTCTGATCATCCTCGCGGAGCTGGAAATCCCACCGAAAACTTAAACTACAGTAAAGACTAGGGTTAATGTATGTGGAGTGCGGAACCAACTAACCACAGTACAACCCAGACGGTGATGATGTCTCCCCCCGGTATGTTCATGCCCCGCGTCAAACCCGACTTCCACGTGGCCCACCTTTAAGGGACGATCACTGACTCATCCAGGGTTCACAGGGTATTGACTATTTCTTTTAGTCACCCATACCAGAGCTGGTCACCGAGCCCGCCAGGCACACGAAGCATACGGTCTTCCTTTAGGAAAACAGGGCACTCTCCATCATGAGCTATAAGAGCTCTTCCTGTAATCCCTCCGGGCAGACAATGACCGACATCATCGAATCCCTTAGTTTGTTTTGAAATAAGTTAAACTGAAAATAATTAGCCAGCTCCACACGTCCAAGTGTGAAGTCTGTACTAGATACGGGTATAGTATTATTGCTTGCATGGCCAGCCTAGATCAATAACGGTTTTATAACGAGAGACATAAAGAGTTTGAAGGGCAATCTCCCTCCCCCCAGTCACTGAGTGACTTTATTGCACCAACAAGGTCTCCGTATATCCTTCATAGCTCTCACTTGTGATGCGTAGCTAAATCTCTTTTCCGTTACCAACCCACGCAGGACAAGGATTATGTAGAGTAACCCCAGTCTAAACACTCATTTAAATAAAATGAATTGCATCTAAACTATAATGGGATTACCCAGCATATTTCGAAGAAGAACATATAAGAAGTAAGTATAACAAAAGATTACTGAAGGTAATCCTTAATTAAAAGTGAAGTATGATGACCAGAACCGAGAAGATACGGGATAGTAGTATCTAAGCTAGGTTGGGCCAAACATTTATGATTTAAGATCTTAAAGGAAAATCAAAAGCATCGAGTATTCAAAACCAAGAACACTGGGAGAATTTAGCGTAAACAACACTAGCTAAAACTCGATGTTCTTTAAAAGAGGACTCAAAAGAAGTATAAAAATGGGGTTATTGTATATACTTAAATATTCGGAACTTATCTACAATGAAAAGAAACTAAACATTATAATTTCTGTTCCATTATTGTTTTCAAGAATCTATTTAGTAAAGTTAAGGTGGTTTCACACTGAGTCAAAGTATAATTTTAAGTATGATAATTTATGACAAGTTTTATTAAGGGAAAATTAAAACTTAGAATCTTATAAAGTTTAGATTCCTGTATGATTCAATGAAGATTAAATAAATTATTTAACTACTTTAGGATGACACACATAAAGTTCAGAGGTCCCCCAAGGTCAGAGTGTCGTACAGCCGTCGCAGCCTTATGGGCGAACGTCGTCAACACACTTTACAAGAAGCAACCCACGAACGAACGTAATGTCTCCATCAAGAATATTCTTCCTATTGATTCAGGACAATTCTAATTTATTCCTTATAAACAATTTAATGTCATTAGACTAAACTAGAATGTCCCTTCACATAAGAAGAAAGTTTTATGTTGTCTAACTACTCTACATTTGGTAATCTAACGCTAAGATCAGGAGGTCCTCCCGCGGTATATGCCACTCAAACGACGCAACCAATAGTGGGCAAGCGTTGTCAGCACATAACACAAGAAACATTATTTCCAAAATCCAACGTTAAAACACCTTGCTAATATCCCTCCATTTGTACTGGAGTAACACCAATTCATCCCATACATACAGATGGAAGAATCAGGATGAATCAGCGAAATCTCACACAAATAGAACGAGAAGAACTTTAGTATCAGACCCTTTTAGGCTTGAGGGCTCCGGCCCAAGAATGATTAAAATAAATAAATCCGAAGGTTGATATTATCAGATAGACTTAGACAGATACTCCAGTGACACGCGACATACATTAGCCACAACCAATATAGTGGACATCGGGGACACAAGTCACGAGGGCATCCATCCAAGCTTGGTTGAACTAAATAAACCTGAGAGCAGGCATTTCTTAATCTCAAAATCTGGGACTCCTATAGTATGAAAGTAAAAGGAAAGATAAGCACCTCCTATGAGCTTGAGTACTGAGATGTAGTAATGCTCTCAGCATGTTCCAATTTTGGGAAATTGAGGTAAAAGATTCAAAATCACTATCAAAGCAATTTATTATTACTTGAAATATTATTATTTATAATATTCACTCTACTTAAACTTACCCTTTATTTCACAATAAAATATCACAATCTATATCCAAGTTTTAGTTTTCAGATATATTATTTTAAGATTTTGAATTGACGTTCTAATTCTTTTGATCTGACGGAATATTTTTCTTAAATTTTATCATATGAAGACATTAGTATATTAAAAAACTGGAATTTTGATTTAGGGCCAAAGATTTTATATTATTTTCTAAAAATGGTAATTATTTAATGTATTAATATTTTCTTCCATTTTGATTTTGGGTTTTGATTTATTTTTTGTTAAAGAGATAAAAAATTTATAAAGATTTCAAAATAGCGTCTAGCTTTGAGTAAAACTAAATCAAAAATGATTTATTTGTTGACTATTTGACAATAATGTCAAATAGACAATTCTACCTAAAAAAGTAAAAAAATATACATCGTTTAAAGTCTCCTTGACTTGATGATAATAATATACATCGTCCAAAGTCACTTTTGAAATGTTGACAAAATATACAACATCTAAAGCCACCCCTAATCGATGACAATATATATACATCAGAGTCCAGTTTCCATGATTTCACCAAGGACTATTTTAATCAATTTCTCTGTAAAGGAAAGAATTAAACACAATGAAATTTACATTACCTTTACAATCCAAGCAATACCTTTTTTTAGCCTTCACGTTTTATCATTTGTGGTTTGCTTTTCCATGTCTATAATGTTCCTTGTAATTCCTGTACCTGTATAGAAATAGAACATTATCCTGCCTAGCTATACGCGAACAAAGACACTTGTAGAACTAGTTTATACTTAATTATGGGAAAAGAAAATCTTTATTACTATCTACAAATAACGACTCAGATTAGAAACACAGTATGTTATAATTTCCGCAGAGTTATTAATGTTTACAAACGAAAATCATTAAGTGGGAATATCAATTTACTTAAAGTATCACACAGTACAAGCCTCTTATGACCTCGCAGGTAGATCTGTAAAGCTGCAAATATTCTCCAATCAACTCTTCCTCTTTTGACATTGAAATCTGATTTTCTCAACGTTATTTAGCTCACATAACCTGGAAGAAACTATAAATTTCATTAAGTCACATTTCACCTTAACTCAAATACACACAACAACTTTGAACCGAAAATAAATAAAAGATGAAAACCACAAAATTGAATACTTACATAACATTAGTTTCACTCCACTTATTCTTTACACTTTGGAATCAAACCCTGAATGTTAGTATCTTGAAATTATGCGCAAATAAACCTTCCTATACTATATCCTACACGAAGCAATCCCTATCTTTATCTCAATTGAAGGAATCCACAATCCAGGATCATAGCCTCCTTCAAAAGATTCGTCTCATCAGCTGTATGAATTCTATTTTTTTCGCGAGCTACAAAACAAAAAAAATTATAACTCACAGAAAACCAGCATACTATCGACTTTTCTTTCACAGACGTCTCAAAGTAACATCAAGAATATTTGGAACGTTTACCGATTCCATTCTTCCATTTTTCTCCGTTTTTCCCAAATTTTCCTTGCTTGACGGACCAAAATCTCTCTCACCTGAAACTTAAAACATGTTAAAATTCTATTTGAGCTCCATTGCCCTCACTATTCAACAAATCCTGATTCTTAGTTTTCTTCTGTTGCTTTCGTTTATCAAATTTTTAGCAACTATTCCCTTTTATCAGCAAAAATAGCTTTTTTCCTTCATTTTTCCTTTTCGACTCTTTCCCGACCCTGTCTCGACTGTCACTCCTTGTCATATTTTTCTACTCCCCGTTTATCGTTACACTTCTTGACACTTCCTCTAAATAGTATTTTATGCATTTAAAAATTTTTTAGGGTTCCGCAAGTGCACAGCCTCCCCCAAAATTTTATTATTTCGAAAAATCTAAGAAAACATTTTTTTTTTTTCGAGAATTCTAAAATTTTCAATTTTAAATTAATTTTTTTTTTTTTTATTATTATTATTATTTTATTAAAATAAAACCTCCTATATTGGCCCTTAAATTTTTTTATTCACAAATACAATAAACAAAACAAATAACTAAACTACTAATATTATAAATCATTAAACTAAATTAATTTTTTATTCAAAATTATTAAAATTATTTAACATGTTTATCTAAATTTAGATTTATTTCAGTTCAACCCTGATTATATAACCAAATTAAATTTGTATTAAATTATAAATTATTATAATTCATTATATTTTTAAAACGAAGTCGATTTAATAATGCCAGTCAATTCACTAACAAATTGACTCACTATATACTATAATCAAAATAGTCTTCTAATATTAATTATTAAATTAAAACTAATAAAATTATATTAATTAGGTTGTGACCAGGAATATCTCAATTCCTCTAAAGTTAAAATTTATGATATAATCCCGTGAAAATCTCAATAGCTAACATCCTAAGTATAATATTTAGCCAAATGGACTGCATTATAAACTCCTTTGACACTTTGAGTTTCAGGATCAACGAGAATATACACATTAGCATATTTTATTCCTCCAATTCGATACGGTCCATCATATAATAAATCAAATTTCTTAGTTTTATTTCGACTAGAATCCGATTTATTAAGCCTCCTTAATTTTACCAAATCACCAACTTGAAAATCTATCAACTTATGAGTTCTATTGAATCTATCCTGCCGCTTCTGACTCGAAAGTCTAAGGTTTTCTCTAACTTCCTCTCTAATTTGGTCTAAAGTTTTATTCGTGAGTGCCCGTGGTAGAAAACGGTCTACTTTAAGTTTCTCTGAATTTCCAAATAATATTTCATTAGGAGAAAATTTCGTACTCTCATGGAACGTATTATTATACAGTTCCTCAATCTCCAACAAGTAATGATCCCATCTAGTATGGTCATCATGACAATAAATTCTAAAGAATTTGTTTAATTCTTTATTCACTCGTTCGGTAGTGTTAGGTCGAGGATTACGAATAGTAGTATACAAAGTCTTAATTCTCAAAGCTCTGAGTCCATTTTTCCACTTGTGACTAATAAATTGTTTTCCGTTATCTATCATAACAGCTTTAGGTTGTATTATTTCAGTGAACACTCACATACAATAAAGCACTGAGTCTGCTGAAGCTCCACGAAGTCCGAAAAGTTTAATAAATTTACTAAAAGAATCCTGTATTACAAAAATGTAAATATAACCAGCCTCAGTTTTAGGTAGTGGTCCGAAAATATCAGCCATTACTAATTCACCCGGGTTTTCAGTTAAAATCGATTTACATTTCCCTACCCCTTTTATATAGTCAGGTCTAGAAAGCTGACAAACATGACACTTCTGAATACAAGACTTCACTGTCTTACCCATATTTATCCAATAACACCTTAATTGTAAATATTTCAAAGTTTTATATGCGCCAAGATGACCCATCTCTATATGTACCTGTTTACAAATCTCTTCTTGTAGAACCTTGGGCATAAACAAAACGTAATCTCCACGTACAGTTTTAAAATAAAGTAGATCATTATTGACAATACAGCGCAAAGTTATACGTGTAAATCTATCTGTTCTTTCGGGTACTCTAGAACCATTTATTCTCTCCTTAATCCCACATATGACGTTATCAAGCCGTTGATATTCCATCATACGTTGTAATTTATTTTTCAAGTCACGGTCAGTAGAAACACCTACATACATAACAGTTGGATACCACACCTTCTCTTCTTGCAAAACTCCCCCTGGCGGATATCTAGATAAAATATCTACCCCAATATTTTCTACACCTTTTACATGTTCGACTTCGAAGTCAAATTGTTCAAGAAATAAAATCCAACGTGTGACTCTACTATTGTATAATTTCATTTGTTTCATGAAAGTTAATGCCTTATGATCTGTACGAACAACAAATTTCGCTCCTCTTAAATAAGTCTCAAACTTTTTCACAGAATAAATAATAGCCCACAACTCTTGTTCAGTTACAGTCCAACGTAATTCAGAACCCCGTAGTGCACGACTACAGAATCCCAAAATTTTAACCTCACCATTATTTCCAATCTGAAACAATGATCCGGCTATTCCGATCCCTGAACTGTCGGTCTGTAAATAATATAATTTATCCTGATCTGGATGGCTCAATAGAATCGTTGTAATAAATTCTTCCTTTATATTATTGAAAGCTCGATCTAATTCTTCATCCCAAAACCATGCTTGGTTTTTCTTTAATAACCTAGTTAATGGAGCAGTCAAAATACTATAGTTTTTAATGAAACGTCTATAATAATTACAAAGTCCCAAAAATCCTCTTAACTGTTTTTGTTTCTTTGGAATAGGGAATTCCTTTATAGCTTTTATTTTATCCGGGTTAGGTTTAATTCCCGAAGTTGTAACTATATGCCCTAACATTTTTACTTCACTGCAGAAAAAGTTGCACTTTGCAAAATTACAAGTCATTCCAGCTGATTCTAAACGATCCAAAACTATATCAATATGATCCAAATGGTCTTGCCAAGTCCCACTCGTTAGGATTGCAAGATCATCCAAATAATTGACACAAAACTCTCTAACACCAGGACCCAATATAATGTCCATTGCGCGACAAAAGGACCCTACTGACGTTTTAAGCCCTTGCGGAAGCACGTTGTATACGTAAGACTTTCCATTAACTGTAAATCCAGTATATTTTTTACTGTCCTCAGTCAACGGTATTTGAAAATAAGCGTTATTTAAATCAATCAATGTTATAAATTTTACACCAAGAAAAGCATTAAGTATGTCAATCTGTAAAGGCGGTGCTTCTACTTCTGGAACCATATATTTATTGATTTCCCTAGCATCAAGTAATATTCTAACAGATCCATCGGGTTTTCCAGTGAAAGTTAGAGGACTACAAAAATTTGTAGTTTTCCTCGATATAATCCCTAATTCTTCCATCTCCCTCAACTTTTCTTCTACTTTTGCCCTATGTGCGTATGGTATAGGATAGGTTCGTTGAATCCTTGGAGTACCCTCAATCATTTTAATGTCATGAGTATAACAGTTTGCCCTTCCAAGTTTCTTTGTAAAAACTTGCATATGGGATCTCAAAACATTAAAAATTTGTTCCTTCTCTACATCAGACAAATCCATTCCCAACCGAATACTTTTAAACAAATCTAATAATTGCTTTTCTTCACCGCCTTCTTTTTCGTTTTGTTCCTCTATTCCAGATATTAGATTTATTCGATTCTCTTCTAAAAACCCACTAGAAAGATTTCGAAACGGAATAGTAATCTCTCCTTGTCCAACGATACCCAATTCTAATGTTTGTGGTTCTTTTAAATGCAAAACAGCGTTGTGCGCAACTAACCAATCTACCCCAAGGATAGCAGAACAAGTTAACTTAGCAATCACTAAAAATCCCGTATCAATATCAAATGAACCACACGTCAACGGTATAGAGACTAGTTTTTTTATTTGGAGACTCTTTTGTCCAACGGCTCCCCTCACACATATTGGTCTAACTGGTAACGCTGGGAATTCTAACTTTAATTCTCCTTGTAAACTCTCTAAGAATTCTTCCGAAATACAAGTTACTTCACTTCCAGTGTCTACCAAGAGAACTATAGATTGCCCCAAAATTTGTAACTCTATTTCTGATTTAAATTTGGGCCCCTCATTCTCAAAGCAAACCTCTTCATCATATAAAGAGTTACCTTCATATTCTCTAATGAACTGATTATACATTGGTTGATTTTGTTTAATCACGGAAACGTCAAAAACTTTAATTAAATTTACGACTGTTTGTTTATTATTATAATCTTCTGAAGAATATCCTAAACCTTCTCTATCACAATTCGTTCTAGTATTATTCGGGGAAACAGGATATAAGATCCCTTCTTGGTCACAACCCAATCCTACCCCTGGCTTCCAACCTTGTTTTATTAAATATTTTACAGGAAAAAGATAATTTAGTTTTTTGTTAATTGCGGCCACCTCCTGCTTATTGGAAATGGCCCCAACTAGTTTAAATCTTCTTCTTGAATTATTTCATCAGTGATCCTTCCCCTTGAAGTCTCCCCCTCGATGTGAGCCACCACTTTTGGTTTTTTATAAAATGGCTTGTCTTTATTTGAAACGAATGGACTTTGACGCTTTGTTCCCCTATCAGCTCCAGTAGAGGAGTCAAAGGAAGAAGATCCACATTGTTTATTCACGTCATCCAATTCACGAAGAAACTCTGTTGCCTCAATCAAAGTATTTCCTTTCTTCATCCGCCAAGCATATTGTACATCCTTCGGAAAGTGTCTCATCAAATCCTCCACTATTTGCCATTCAGGAATTGGTCTAGACATCATCTTTGCTTGCCCTGCTAAACTAACGAAATGTTCTAGCATTGTTCCATTTTCCTTAGACCAAGTGCCATTTACAATCATTCTTCTCAAGGTGTTTTGCTCGGCTTCTCCCCAATAAGCATCCAAAAATCTCTTTTGAAATCCGACTGTGTAAACCATCTCTGTCTATAAATTCTGGCCCATTTTCGAACATCACCTTCTAAACAACTGATTATAGTTTCAATTGTAGCATCTTCATTAGGCATCCTCCGTAAATAATTCTGAAGATCCTCCAAAAACGACACTGGATGTACCCCAAATCTTCCAGGAAAACGTGGTTTTTCGACTCTTGTATCAATCACCGGGCATATATTAATCGGTGCTTCATGCCTTTCAGACGAAGCTGATGCAGCGTTAGTTTCCCGAGCTTGCGACAGCTGATTCTCTAAGTTCGACACCTTCTGTGTCAGAATTCCCATGTTTCTTCGAAGTTGGCGAAACATAGTGGAGTTGCGTAAAGAAGGTCGTGGACGTTCTTCTTGCTGACCTGTCCTTTCTAATTCATCTTGTCCCTGAGATGATCTAAGATTATAACGAGGAGGCATTTTTTCTTTTCTTTGGATACTGAAAGTTTATTACAAATTATAGGTTGGAATTTTGTTTAAATTAAAGAATAGAAAGCTTATCTAATATTCTTTCCTTAACTTCCCAAAACTGTTGCTTTATGGAGCTAATATTTTGATCTCCATCGATAATCTCTATCCTGTCAAAATCTTCCTTTATATTAGGGTTCAATAACCATTCCTCATGAATGTTGTGAATCCTCTCTATATAATCTAACGTTATCCCTGTCTCTTCAGGTCGACCACGACTTAGGGCTCTCTGATAAGAAACCATAGGGGAAGTCCTAAGATAAACCACTAAATTAATTCGAGTAACCAATTGTTCTTTGAAATAAGAATAGGTTTCATCTAAAACTGCAAACTCAGCCGGGTGCAACAATTCACTCTCTTGCAATTCCCTAATAAAACAATTTTTGGCTGAATAGATGGAACGTTCCATAACTTTAATCTTAGCGCTAGATTCTTTCGTATGATTCTCTAACATTGTTAGAAGAACATAATTTTGAAAACAGAAACCCCACTTCTTAGGTTTTTCCTTAAATAACTGGAAGAGATTGACGCCAGATAAATTAGTCCATTTATCAATTGGTTCTGGTATTATCTCAAAATCAGAGTTGCCTCCCAAAGCTGCCAACAAAGTAGACTTCCCTGACCCTATGTTTCCTTCTATTGAGACTGTAAAATTTCCCATCTTTATTCTGAAACAAGGAATGCATCATATTTTCTATGATTTCCAAAACAAATAACCCTAAGCTAAAACCAATTCTAACGTCCCGCTTAACAACTTTAACTTAGATAGACTTTACTCTCAAGTTTCTTCAGTTCAAAACTCGAAATTAGTGTATTTTTCATTTTGTTTCCCTTTTCACTCCTCAATACCTCTCTCGCTTGAAACCAGCATATCCTGGTCACGGCACCAGCTGTACAGATCTGAAGTCCCTTCATATAGGATCCTCAAATCAGATACGTGAAAGTTTTGGCCAAGGTTGATCGTCTAGAATAATATCCTTTAAGAATATTATATTTTTCCTGAATCCTACGTCATTCCGTTTTATATCCTTATAATAATTTGTAATTTACAGATTCTGCTCGGTGGAGAGTGGCAATAGAAGAATGAAAAAGAAACACACTTGTTATTTTAATACTTATATTTGAATATAAACCTAATCTTTACATGTCTAATTTATGTTATTTATTTTATTTTATATCACTATTTATTTAAATTTAGTTTCATATTGACAGGAGTAGTTCATCTGAATTCATGTAGTTTCATCAATTTAGGAAAGGTTTCATCTCATTTACAATGCAATATTAGAGCCGATAAGTTTCTGAAAAGAAACCTATGTTAATATAAACGAAGTAAAAAAAATAATGTGGGGACAATCCCCAGGTTTGGGGCACCGCCATCGCCCCAAGCAGCTCGTCCTAGGCCTCCTCTACCCTAAGTCCTAGGTCCGAGGCATATCATCACCCAGCTCACGATGACATGACGCTAAACTACCCTAACAATCCAACTGGATCGTCAGGATTCTGATCATCCTCGCGGAGCTGGAAATCCCACCGAAAACTTAAACTACAGTAAAGACTAGGGTTAATGTATGTGGAGTGCGGAACCAACTAACCACAGTACAACCCAGACGGTGATGATGTCTCCCCCCGGTATGTTCATGCCCCGCGTCAAACCCGACTTCCACGTGGCCCACCTTTAAGGGACGATCACTGACTCATCCAGGGTTCACAGGGTATTGACTATTTCTTTTAGTCACCCATACCAGAGCTGGTCACCGAGCCCGCCAGGCACACGAAGCATACGGTCTTCCTTTAGGAAAACAGGGCACTCTCCATCATGAGCTATAAGAGCTCTTCCTGTAATCCCTCCGGGCAGACAATGACCGACATCATCGAATCCCTTAGTTTGTTTTGAAATAAGTTAAACTGAAAATAATTAGCCAGCTCCACACGTCCAAGTGTGAAGTCTGTACTAGATACGGGTATAGTATTATTGCTTGCATGGCCAGCCTAGATCAATAACGGTTTTATAACGAGAGACATAAAGAGTTTGAAGGGCAATCTCCCTCCCCCCAGTCACTGAGTGACTTTATTGCACCAACAAGGTCTCCGTATATCCTTCATAGCTCTCACTTGTGATGCGTAGCTAAATCTCTTTTCCGTTACCAACCCACGCAGGACAAGGATTATGTAGAGTAACCCCAGTCTAAACACTCATTTAAATAAAATGAATTGCATCTAAACTATAATGGGATTACCCAGCATATTTCGAAGAAGAACATATAAGAAGTAAGTATAACAAAAGATTACTGAAGGTAATCCTTAATTAAAAGTGAAGTATGATGACCAGAACCGAGAAGATACGGGATAGTAGTATCTAAGCTAGGTTGGGCCAAACATTTATGATTTAAGATCTTAAAGGAAAATCAAAAGCATCGAGTATTCAAAACCAAGAACACTGGGAGAATTTAGCGTAAACAACACTAGCTAAAACTCGATGTTCTTTAAAAGAGGACTCAAAAGAAGTATAAAAATGGGGTTATTGTATATACTTAAATATTCGGAACTTATCTACAATGAAAAGAAACTAAACATTATAATTTCTGTTCCATTATTGTTTTCAAGAATCTATTTAGTAAAGTTAAGGTGGTTTCACACTGAGTCAAAGTATAATTTTAAGTATGATAATTTATGACAAGTTTTATTAAGGGAAAATTAAAACTTAGAATCTTATAAAGTTTAGATTCCTGTATGATTCAATGAAGATTAAATAAATTATTTAACTACTTTAGGATGACACACATAAAGTTCAGAGGTCCCCCAAGGTCAGAGTGTCGTACAGCCGTCGCAGCCTTATGGGCGAACGTCGTCAACACACTTTACAAGAAGCAACCCACGAACGAACGTAATGTCTCCATCAAGAATATTCTTCCTATTGATTCAGGACAATTCTAATTTATTCCTTATAAACAATTTAATGTCATTAGACTAAACTAGAATGTCCCTTCACATAAGAAGAAAGTTTTATGTTGTCTAACTACTCTACATTTGGTAATCTAACGCTAAGATCAGGAGGTCCTCCCGCGGTATATGCCACTCAAACGACGCAACCAATAGTGGGCAAGCGTTGTCAGCACATAACACAAGAAACATTATTTCCAAAATCCAACGTTAAAACACCTTGCTAATATCCCTCCATTTGTACTGGAGTAACACCAATTCATCCCATACATACAGATGGAAGAATCAGGATGAATCAGCGAAATCTCACACAAATAGAACGAGAAGAACTTTAGTATCAGACCCTTTTAGGCTTGAGGGCTCCGGCCCAAGAATGATTAAAATAAATAAATCCGAAGGTTGATATTATCAGATAGACTTAGACAGATACTCCAGTGACACGCGACATACATTAGCCACAACCAATATAGTGGACATCGGGGACACAAGTCACGAGGGCATCCATCCAAGCTTGGTTGAACTAAATAAACCTGAGAGCAGGCATTTCTTAATCTCAAAATCTGGGACTCCTATAGTATGAAAGTAAAAGGAAAGATAAGCACCTCCTATGAGCTTGAGTACTGAGATGTAGTAATGCTCTCAGCATGTTCCAATTTTGGGAAATTGAGGTAAAAGATTCAAAATCACTATCAAAGCAATTTATTATTACTTGAAATATTATTATTTATAATATTCACTCTACTTAAACTTACCCTTTATTTCACAATAAAATATCACAATCTATATCCAAGTTTTAGTTTTCAGATATATTATTTTAAGATTTTGAATTGACGTTCTAATTCTTTTGATCTGACGGAATATTTTTCTTAAATTTTATCATATGAAGACATTAGTATATTAAAAAACTGGAATTTTGATTTAGGGCCAAAGATTTTATATTATTTTCTAAAAATGGTAATTATTTAATGTATTAATATTTTCTTCCATTTTGATTTTGGGTTTTGATTTATTTTTTGTTAAAGAGATAAAAAATTTATAAAGATTTCAAAATAGCGTCTAGCTTTGAGTAAAACTAAATCAAAAATGATTTATTTGTTGACTATTTGACAATAATGTCAAATAGACAATTCTACCTAAAAAAGTAAAAAAATATACATCGTTTAAAGTCTCCTTGACTTGATGATAATAATATACATCGTCCAAAGTCACTTTTGAAATGTTGACAAAATATACAACATCTAAAGCCACCCCTAATCGATGACAATATATATACATCAGAGTCCAGTTTCCATGATTTCACCAAGGACTATTTTAATCAATTTCTCTGTAAAGGAAAGAATTAAACACAATGAAATTTACATTACCTTTACAATCCAAGCAATACCTTTTTTTAGCCTTCACGTTTTATCATTTGTGGTTTGCTTTTCCATGTCTATAATGTTCCTTGTAATTCCTGTACCTGTATAGAAATAGAACATTATCCTGCCTAGCTATACGCGAACAAAGACACTTGTAGAACTAGTTTATACTTAATTATGGGAAAAGAAAATCTTTATTACTATCTACAAATAACGACTCAGATTAGAAACACAGTATGTTATAATTTCCGCAGAGTTATTAATGTTTACAAACGAAAATCATTAAGTGGGAATATCAATTTACTTAAAGTATCACACAGTACAAGCCTCTTATGACCTCGCAGGTAGATCTGTAAAGCTGCAAATATTCTCCAATCAACTCTTCCTCTTTTGACATTGAAATCTGATTTTCTCAACGTTATTTAGCTCACATAACCTGGAAGAAACTATAAATTTCATTAAGTCACATTTCACCTTAACTCAAATACACACAACAACTTTGAACCGAAAATAAATAAAAGATGAAAACCACAAAATTGAATACTTACATAACATTAGTTTCACTCCACTTATTCTTTACACTTTGGAATCAAACCCTGAATGTTAGTATCTTGAAATTATGCGCAAATAAACCTTCCTATACTATATCCTACACGAAGCAATCCCTATCTTTATCTCAATTGAAGGAATCCACAATCCAGGATCATAGCCTCCTTCAAAAGATTCGTCTCATCAGCTGTATGAATTCTATTTTTTTCGCGAGCTACAAAACAAAAAAAATTATAACTCACAGAAAACCAGCATACTATCGACTTTTCTTTCACAGACGTCTCAAAGTAACATCAAGAATATTTGGAACGTTTACCGATTCCATTCTTCCATTTTTCTCCGTTTTTCCCAAATTTTCCTTGCTTGACGGACCAAAATCTCTCTCACCTGAAACTTAAAACATGTTAAAATTCTATTTGAGCTCCATTGCCCTCACTATTCAACAAATCCTGATTCTTAGTTTTCTTCTGTTGCTTTCGTTTATCAAATTTTTAGCAACTATTCCCTTTTATCAGCAAAAATAGCTTTTTTCCTTCATTTTTCCTTTTCGACTCTTTCCCGACCCTGTCTCGACTGTCACTCCTTGTCATATTTTTCTACTCCCCGTTTATCGTTACACTTCTTGACACTTCCTCTAAATAGTATTTTATGCATTTAAAAATTTTTTAGGGTTCCGCAAGTGCACAGTACCTACAGAGATACTTTGCGGTTGCAACTGATAAAAATTCTCCAGTGCAAAGCCACTGTCATTAAAACTTAGTGGAAAGGTTTACGTAGCGGTTGAAAAGTTGCAGTGCAGTTTCAAATCAAACAGTTATGCAGTGCAGTACTCTGGGTAAACTATAATTTTATTCAAACAGGTTTACTGTACTTGAATCAAGGAAGTTTCTTGTTTGGCCCCGTTTTGTTCGCTTTGTAGAGACTGAACATAGATCACGTAATTTGTAGACGGAAGCCAAACAAATTACTTATGTCTAAATCTACTACAGTACAAGGAGGTTTTACTACGCTTCGCTGCGTGGGTTAAAACCTCCTTGCTACAGTACGACACGGGTATTTTGACAGCTGGATGACGTTATTAGGAGGGCGCTGATGTCATATATTTTGTTCGTTAAATGTCGAAATCCCTTGAGCGATTTTCTAGTAAGTACTGATTTTAGTACGTTCTTCCATCAATAGACGGCGCATCTAACAACAGCTGTCAAAACTGAACAGAAAACAGTCTTTAGTTTATGTCCTCACCCTGTCAAAAACAACAACTAAATAATAAGCCAAATGTTGAAGAACGAGCATTGGAGAAACAATCAAATGGTCATCTCTGAGCTCGAACATTATTCCATATGCAGAAAAGGCTTAAGAAAGGTTTGAGCTAGCCATCGGTTATTTTGACAGCTGCTGTGTAGAGTGACATCTAGCGAAATTTTATGAACTAATTTTGACGTTCAATCTGTCAAATGAAAATCGCTCGTTCTTTTAGTTCCGATTTAATCCACCTGCTAAAATAACCATGTCGCATTAAGCCACTGACTGCTATAGAAGTAAAAACCAAAAAACTGTGCAGCTGTATATGTATTGCAGAACGAATTTACTTGTGTTGTCTGTAGGTTGTAGACTTACAAATTTAACTTCGCGTTTGCAACGCATAATTTTTTATTACAAAACATTTTTTTGTATATAGGATGACTTTTAATCAGTTCTTGATAGCAAAAGGTATGCATGTACTCATGATACTGAACAACTTTTCCCAAGGAACATAAGTCGAAATACGAAAAACCAAATTTGACCTCTCATACAAAATGCGCTATCAGCTGATGCAGTTTCTATGGGAGGTCAAGACTTGATTTTCGTATTTGGGGAAATTTGTTCAGTATCATGAGTACATCCATACCATCATCAACACATATTTGGGGACATTTCTGCCAGTGTCGTGTTATAGAACATTGTTCAGTTTTTGTAATTTCTTCACTTTTATAGAAGTTAAAAATATGGCGAACCGCCAGTGTCGAGTGGGGAAATTATTCATTGCTCCCCCCGTAAAGCGATAGTGGACTTTACGAAGGAAATGTCCATGAATTTTTGAGACAACTCAAACTGGGTTCAAACACGAGATCGCTTGAAATCTTCATCAGCTGCGCACTCCGTAGCAAATTTACTGCAAAAAACACTATCTTTATTATCCACTAAATCTGTAATACATACACAAAAAACTAGAATTTCAACCCAGCAGGCAAGAGCCCACGCCGAGTTCCCGCCAAAAAGTCCCATACCTTTTACTATCAAGAACTAATTAAAAGTCACCCTGTATATACAATACAATACAATACAATACGTTTATTGATAATACCAAATTACAAGTCAAAGATAAATTATATTACATTTAAAGAATGTAAAAACACAACCAATTCTGAAAAACATTTCATACAAAAAATATAAAATATTAATTATTTTTTTGTTCTAAAAACTCCGACAGACTATAAAACTGCATGGATGCTAAAAATTTTTTAATTTTAATTTTGAATAAGCTGGTAGAGGCTGCATTTCGTACTTCGTCCGGTAGCCTATTGTAGACAGCAGGTCCCGATATATACACTGATTGTTCCGACCTTTTCAATTTATGAAACGGGGTGGCGAGCTCATGGCCGTTGGCGTTGCTGCGTAAGTTGTGAGTCGATATTTCTCCCTTGCGCTTGAATGAATCTAAATTAGTGTGTACGAACAGGGCAAGTTGGTAGATGTACTCGCACGGCATCGGCAAAATTCCCATGTCCCTGAAATAAGGTCTGCAAGATACGTCGTCTTGCACGCCTACCATAGCGCGTATCGCGCGTTTCTGCGAAATAAACGCTCTCTTGATATCTGCAGCTCTGCCCCAAAGTTCCAGACCATAGGTCAAGGTGGAATGGACAGTCGCGAAGTAACATGTCCTTACCACTTCCCTAGAAGCGGTGGCTCTAAGGCGTCGCAGAGCGAAACATGCGCGACCGAGTTTGGTGCAGAGCTGATCGATATGCGTCTCCCACACGAGGGCGCTGTCAATACAAAACCCCAACAGTTTTGTTGAGCGTACCTGCAAAAGTTGCGAACCACCTATACATAGCACATGTATGATGTTTTATATCTGTTTAGAGCCAAACCATTCATCCGAAACCATTGGTCGAGGTGCTGGAGGGATCTATTGAGCTTGGTCTCGAGCTCAGAATGCGTGGTTGCAGAGATCACTGCTGCGACATCATCCGCGTACATATACACTTCAGAGTCTTCGATCATGTGTGGTAGGTCGTTTAACAGTAGGCTAAATAGAGTATTTGAGAGGCAAGACCCTTGGGGGACTCCCATTGTATTTTGGACTTCGGAGGATGTTATGCGCCCTCTGTTTCCTACTACTGCCTGAGTTCTATCTTTTAAGAATGACACGAGGAGCTGCAGGGGAGGCCCTTGTATTCCATAGTGACTTAGCTTTTGGGTGACGAGGCGATGAGACGCGGTGTCGAACGCGCGCGAGAGGTCGCAGCATATAAGTGCGACATGCCGGCCGGCCTCGCGCGCGCCCACCACGCGCCACACCACCTCGCGGACCAGGTCAGTCGTGGAGCGTCCC
Source organism: Athrips mouffetella (assembly GCA_947532105.1). Lineage (NCBI taxonomy): Eukaryota > Metazoa > Arthropoda > Insecta > Lepidoptera > Gelechiidae > Athrips > Athrips mouffetella. Next base: position 1,400,687 of record OX383976.1, on the reverse strand, counting down.
TCGCGGTATGCATACTGCCTGTCAGACATTATTTCCCTGTAATTTAGAAATGCGAGTAATCTCTTATTGAGGCCTACCTCGAATATTTTACTGATAATAGGTACCAATGAGATAGGTCTATATGACTTAATATCAGTTTTTTTCCCTTTGCCTTTATAGAGGGGTGATATTTTGACTCTTTTCAGCGCCACTGGGTATGTACCTACTCTAATGCATAGATGAAAGAGGTAGCTCAACACGTCCGCCACGGGGCGAACGGCTGACTTTATTATATTTGGCGATAGTCCGTAAATATCTGTGCTCTTTTTCGATGCTATAGATATGTGGAGTATCGCTACCACCTCGCCGGGCGTAAACATTGATAAGCGTAGAGCGAGCGTCGCATGCGGCACGCTGGCACGCAGCGCTGCAAGGGCGCGCGGGGTGTCTGCTTGAGGAGCACCGCACCTGTCTGCCGCCGACACGAACTCCAGGTTCATTGCGTCAACAAGGTCCCGTTTGGTGGTGTACGGATTGCCGTCACAGTCGCGCACCTGTTCGGTATAATCTAAGCGTTCGCGGTTACCGCGGCCGAGCTCAACGTTTACTATTTGCCACATACATTTCCCCCTATCCTTACTTGGTGCTTTATTAATAAAGTCGGAGAAGAAATCCGTTCGTTTCTTACGCAATTTTTTATTATATTTTATTGCCAAATCGTTTGCAATGGCGGCTAGTTGAATGTCATCTGGTGATTCAGATTTTAATTTAAAAATGTCAAAGAGTAGAAACTTAAAATTAATAATTTCCTCGTCAACCCAGTTCATCAATTGTCTCCGCGCACACTAGCGCCCTCATCAGAATTTAATTAATTTTTTTGAATTGGAGACCAAAATGAAAAATTGAAGAACGGCTAAGTGTTCTTTGTCAGGATAGCGTTATTTTAAATTATTACAATTAGCTTTGTGATATCTTGTTTATTCAAAATCCTTAAAACGGAAATTGGTGGCCACCGCGTTCCGTTCAAAGGATTTTGAATAAACGAGATAACATAAAGCTTATTGTAATAGTTTAAAATAACGCTATCCTGACAAAAAACAATTAGCCGTTCTTCAATTTTTCATTTTGGTCTGCAATTCAAAGAAATTAATTAAATTCTGATGAGGGCGCTAGTGTGCGCGGAGTGCAGTCTTAAATGGAAAACATATGTCAAATTTATTTATTACTATGTTTGTAATCGCGTCGCAAAGCAAGTTGCAGTCATTATTGCATTTGAATACAGTCTCAGTCCAGTCAATAGATGCTAAAGCGGCTTCGAAGTTAGCCCTATTGGCAGACGAGAAGGTACGGGCTGCTACGGTAGCGGGTGCGGTAGGTACCGGCGAGTCACGCAACACACTCACGCGCTGTGCGTTGTGATCGCGTGAGTATCGACCTTAGTGACCGCCTGCACGCGCTCCAAAGGAATATTAGTGTAAGCGTGGTCGAGCGATGTACCGCTCTCGGGTCTTATAATAAAGTCCACTAACTGAACGAAACCATGCATTGAAAGGATATCTGAGAGTTGCTTTTTTATTGTGGAGTTTTCGGGGTAATTAATATTAATGTCTCCCATCAATATGGTATCTATTGATTCGTTATCAATTTTTGAAAGTAATTTTTCGAATAAGATCAAGTAGTCAGCATGACTAGTTTGGTTTGAGTGATAAATACCTACGATAAGTAGATCATAATCGTGCGACTGTACTGCGCACACGTCAAATATTTGTTCTTGTGTTAGGTCACAATAGTCTTTTCTACACTCTACCTTTAGGCCTGAACGAACGAAGATGCAGCTACCCCCGTGAGCTACCTGCGTCCTACAGCTGTGAGAAATTAGGTCAAAGTTTAAAAATGTTACAGACTCTAATTCATAACTGCGTAACCAATGTTCTGTAATAATTAACACATCACAAGAGAGTTCTTAGGGTTCCGATACCAAAATGGTAAAAAAAAGGAACCCTTATGGTGCCGCTCTGTCTGTCTGTCTGTCTGTCTGTCCGTCTGTCTGTCACACCTCTATATCTCAGCAACCACTTACGCTATCGAGCTGAAATTTGGAATAGTTTTAGAATATAGTTGCCCAACTTAATTGCACATGAAAATTTTTTGAAAAAAGTATGATTATTAATGTAAAGGGGGCCAAAATAGGGGGGGCCAAATTTCAAATTGTCGCTACTAGGTCGAGTGGGGTATCATATGAAAGGGCTTTACTTGTACATTTTAAAATATATTTTTGTATTTTTTTAAGTTTCTTAGTTTTCAAGTTATGATGAAAAATGTCAAAAAAAATACCATTCTCCCCCCCTTATCTCCGAAGTTTGAGTAAGGGAAAATCTGAATTAATTACAGTTGACAGAGGTTTATGTAAACTTTACAGCAAAAATAAAACGATCTTTCTAAGTTGCACAGTTTTTCAGAAATCTGCAAAAAACCTTTACAAACAAATTTAGTTTTGCGGTCCTGAAAATGGACTTTATTGCTTCCAAAAATACTATAGGTATATCGGAACCCTCGGCGCGCGAGTCCGACTCGCACTTGACCGGTTTTTTTAGAAGTACTTCGAGTTTTTTCGTTTTACTATTTATGCTACGAATATTCTGATGACAAATCGTAAGTTTAGCAGCAGAGGATCGGTTCTGGGTTGGTGGGGCCGGTGGGGGCGGAAAGTGATAAGAATCGTAAGTTGATCAATTTCCTAGTAAGTTGACCAACTTTCGAAAAATCATCAACTTTCGAAATATTCGTAGATCCATGGATCCGTTAGGTCAGGCTGTTTTAGGTCGCTTTCGACCAAACTCCAGAAGCGAATTCGGTACAGTTTATTATTTTTGTCTTAAGTTCATCAACTTAACTTACGATTCCGTATTATTTTTTGGTGACATATATTTCATGTTTAGCCGCTTTGCGCCCGGTATTTAAGTTTAGTCGTGATTTAATTTTACATTTAAAAGATGCGTGCGAAAATTTTGAGTCCATCTCTTATGCTTTTGCTGTGTGAAAATCTAAAAGCTATGAGTGTAAAAGTTATGCAAAGCTGACTGTTTGCATATGCGGCAAGCCTAGCTGGCTGTGCGCCAAGCTGTCAACTAGATTCAGAGGGTTATGTTATCCTGGTAACGCCTGCCTAAATGTTCATAGCAATGTGCACGAATCTAAGCTGTCTGCTTTGGTTTCGGCATTGGAATTTAGCTTTAGAATTCAGTGACTAGTGTACTATACGAACAAATCAGCTCTGAAAATAAGTTCTAGTTTAATTCTTAAAGGTTTTTAAGGGAGAATAAGGTTAAATTCTGACAAGTTGTATGTAAAACAATAGTCTAAGCGTTTTTCTGTGTGTATTGTGGTAAGTACATTGTGTAATTGAAAATAAATCTTTCCTTTACTGCAAAATGTTTGTTTACATCACGCTTTTTCGTGAGCTCTGGTATAGATAGGTCGCATTTCTAGAAAAAATCGTTCTTTCCTACTTGTTTTGGGCATAATTTCGAAAAAAAAATTCTGTAAGAGTAAGTTTAAATTCATAAGTTTCATAGGTCCTAAAGTCGGCGTCCTAAAGTCATCATTATCCTATACTATTAAACGAGCAATATTTGTATATATACTCGTATATTTGTAATCGGTTTCTCGAAAACGGCTCTAATGATTTCGATGAAATTTAGTATACAGGAATTTGGGGGCAAAAAATCGATCTAGCTAGGTCTCATGTCTGGGAAAATTCGTTTTCACCCATTTACTTATATATAAGTACTAGCCCATCGGCACTTTACACTGTCCCCAATTCGTTGGTCCGAAATCTGACGTTTAGGACCAACAAATGTCAGTTGTTGTCAGTCATATTGTCAACATTGGATGCAAATAAACTTACCAACAAATTGGAATTTTCTTATTTGAAGAAACAATATACTCTTATTATTAATATCGTTATTTCTTATTATTGTTTTTGACTATAATCTAATTAATGAAACTCAAAAACCAGGCCTAAATCACATAAAACAGTAAATAGATTATTTCCGTTCCGTGTATTTAGCACCGACCGAAGTACTACACAACGTAGTTCACGCGATTTTTCACAGATGGCGCTATTCTTTCTTGTATGGGGAAATTTTGAACTGCTTGTTCCCAAGACCCTATCTTGACTATTATATATAAATCCAAAGAAATTTGACCTCAGGAGGTTTTTGTTCTGAGTATAAATCTATGTTTTCACCGTCTTTTTTAATATTTCTTAGCGCGTTTTAGTGTGTTCAAGAAACTTACAGCGCCATCTGTTGTTGAGTAGCATAGCACCCCATGATATATTTTAATCATACAGAGCATAGCTCGGTCGCCCAGGTACTTATCATAACATCTCATAAAACGCCTAACGCAGGACAGGGTTCGCTCCAGAATTTCAGATTTTGCTGGAATAATGTGGAGAAGAAGTAACACGCTAGTTAGTGTTTCTGAAGTGTTGCTTTTACATAATAGTTAGTTTAATACATCTTTGGTTTAATACATCTTTGGTGTCTTTATATGTATGACTGATTTATAGATGAATATTCTACGAAAACCTAAAAGTTTCCGCCAGTTACCAAACAAACAAAGTGTGGCAAGCAAGGAACATATATACTCTGTGGCAAGTAGGTCCCGAGGGCTCGTTCTATTCGTTCGAATGACGGCGCTCATTTACACCCGGTGCGGTTATTACCGAGCATTGGACCGAACGGGCCCTTGAGGAACAGTGGGCCGGACGTTTCAGTCATTTCCTATTTTCCTGATTGTGTGCAATTTTTACCCATTTTTAGGGTTCCGAACCAAAATGGCAAAAACCGAACCCTTATAGTGCGACTTCGTCTGCCTGTCTGTCACACCTGTTTATCTCAGGAATTACTCTTAAAATACTTAACAAATACTACTAAAATATACTTGCCAAACGTAATTGTAAATGAAAGAATACATTTTTTTAGTTATTATTCCATACGCAAAGGTCAATTCTAGCAGTTGCTACGCCTCTGCGTAGCAATTTCGTAGCACTAACCAGCCATGTTTGCCGTCTCTTTTCCTGCCGTATATTTTTAAATAAGGGCGCCCGCCCACTACCGACTTTTTGTCGGCCGACTTCCAAACGGATTATTAGTGAGATGATCAAATATCGATGATTTGATTTTTTGTTTGTAATGACGGTAGCTAGGTGTGTAATGAGAAATGTGAATGTAAGCATTGGACTACCCGCTTATTACGCTTCACAAATTTTTTTTGGAGTGGCCATTTGCTAGATATGATAATCTACTTTTTTTGGGATTCCACGCAAACGAAGTCGCGGGCGGTCGTTTGTTTGTAAATGATACCGAGACTTATAAAAAAATATGAAACGGAATCTTACCTTACTAACAAAAAATTAAATCATCCACATTGTGTGTCGATATTATTTTGATCGCTCCCTAATCGCCGAGTTGGAAGTCGGTCGTGGGTGGGCGCCCTTACACTCGTTTGGGAGGTAAGATGGCAGTCGCTCTGTGTAAAAACCAGTGCCCTCATCTAATCCCTAGGTTAGGTAGCCGACACCGAAATATCATTGGTATATAAACTAGGGCAATGATGATGATGACTTGGCCTGTTTTATAAGTTTTCTTTAGGCCAGTGAAAATTTAAAAAAATAAATTCCTAAAACCGCACCCCGTGTTCAGCCCGTCCAGTCTGATCACCGTTCATTCGATGGAAGTGGCCCTTGAGACCTGTGCGGCTGATTGTACGCTCTGATTTATTCATATTGAACATGAAATTGGCGTCCAAAAACATCTATATCACATTTTTCCATTTTACCGTTACGTCGTTAGGGCGAGTTTTTGTACCATTTTAATGAACATTCTAATAAAAACTCATTAAGGCCATCCGTTTTCCATACAAAATTTAAATGACTTGAATTCTTATGCGAAAGTACTACAGAATTGACAACATATTGAACCAAAAATTGACAACAAATACTAGTACTCGTACATACGGTGCAGTAGCTGTATCTTTGTATTAATCAGTGAAAATTTAACTAAAAATAGCAGTAAACACTCATTTTTCAACAGCATTTTATGTCCCGCATAAGAATGCAAGTCATTTGAATTTAGTATGGAAAACGGATCGCCTTAAGGCTTCTGTCTGAGTAATATTAATGTTGTCAGACGCAACACTAACAAGCGTGGTGACTATACGGTATTTTAGGCCATCTAAGCACATTGGGCTTTTGTGCAAAGTCTGTCTGGGGAAGTACCACCCCTTGCCTATTTCTACCCTATAGCAGCAGTCTTTGCATCGGTTCGAAGGGTAAGGTAAACATAGAATTGCATTCTTGAAAGCAGCTGTAATGATTTGACGAAATTTGCAATAATATAATAATAATAATATAACATTTATTTCAGATAACAAGATCCATACAAAAAGCAAAAATATAGGGGCTCACGATGTTTTTTTTTGCATATCTTTGAAAGACTATATTCGAAAGTTATTTGTATTAAATTTAGTATGGTAAATTTAATCTATACTTAAATTTAACACGTTAAGCTGCGTTGATACCCTAGACACATGATTCCGCTTAAAAGTTAGAATTACCCTGGTCACCCCGAGCGTGCCGACTTTGAATATTAATTTAACATTAACTATTTTCAGAACACGGTTTCAGAATGGCTCGCTCGAGCTCGACTGAACCCGGGGTTGCTAGGTGAGAAAAGGGGAGTAATTAGTACATTATCACGAAATCATATTATTTTGAGACTGGTGGTTCATCCTGCAATGTCTTGCAATGGTTTGATATTGTCCCCACTGGGAATTGAACCCAGCACCTCCGGTTCAAGAGCGTTCGAACGTTCACTCTCCGCCCCCTTAGCAATCCACCTCGCATACCCCCGCGCGCACCCGCCCCCGCGATTCGCGTGGTGCTCCTGTTGTACTGAATATGCCGGCCTACGCGACGTTCCAATTTCAAATTTTAAATGAAGATGCTGAGATGGGCAGGAGGAGTCACCCTCGAGGACAGGGTGAGGAATGTGCATATCCGTGGAAGTTTTAAAATCCGCCCCATCGAAGAAAAACTCTCTGAAACGCGTTTAAGGTGGTATGGGCATGTAATGAGAAGGCCAGAAGAGCATATGACCAGACAAGTCCTCAATATAAACACCGGTCCAAAGAAACGCGAAAGACTCCTTCAGACTTGGATGTCCGTCATCAAAAACGACTCGACGACCCAGAACCGATGCGCCTGGCGAAGAATGACGTGGAGAGCCGACCCCAAATGAAATGGGATAAGGCTAGGCAGAGAGAGACACAGAGAGAGAGCTCGTTGTATGTATTGTCCGGGGTGTGGCTGTGAGCTGGAAAATTCAAACCAATACTTAATTTTTACTTTATTATTTAACAAACGTCCCGTGTGGTGCCGGCAAAGAATAGTACCAACCCATACATACCCGTGGGTGTCGTAAGAGGCGACTAAGGGTTAACTGGAGGATGGGCAGCAGCATCCTCCTTTGTATCTAACATCTGTATTAAAGATCTCTGTATTAATCTGTATTAAAGATCTGTATTAAAGATCTGTAAATTAAAGAATATGTTTTAAATCTACAAATTCAGAATACTTTTGATCATTTAATTTAACTTCCATCTACCCTGGTTCTCTTCCGACTGATTTCGCTACTTTAATTTGTTTTGTATGTTCCTTTTGTTTTATTTGTAGTTCCTTTTGTTTCATTTGTAGTTTCTTTTGTTTTTATTTATAGTTCCTTTTGTTTTATTTGTAGTTCCTTTTGTGTGTTTTGATTGTATCGTCCTACATTAATTTTTAGAATAGAATGATTGGCTTAATTTATATAATTTTTTCAAGTTCTCTGGTCTTAAGGGTCCAGCTGAAAATCAGCGCTGTGGCCTTGAGCTTCAGCATTACGCTGAGCTGGTCGCCCATTTCAGTGCTTTTATTTATTTTGTGTTTTTTTAATTTAAAGTTTTAAGTTTTAGTAAATTTAGAAATGTTTTTCTCTTCTGCTGTATTTGTTGGCACTGAATAAATGTTTTATCTATCTATCTATCTTACTTACTGCGGTCACCTACAACCGCGGTCCGTAGTGCCAGCCGTAACGCTAACAAGCGAGGTGACTATGGTACTTCCCCTCCACATTTTTCCAGCTAAAGCTAGAATTCTGGAGGGAGCTCCCTGTCCTGTAATGGACGTTTCATGGGATGTTATGACGATTTAACAAAGGAAGAATGTACATAATACACACTATACAACAAAAGCCTGAATAAAGAGACGCCTATAAACATCACTAGTGTTCAGTAGCAGGCCCAATGGACCAAAGTCTGTGCCAGGACTGTTACATCTTATATATACTAATTAGTCATAAGGTTACTATTAAAATAAAAAAAAACTATAAACTATATATTGAACCATTTGAGAGCGGTGTCATCTACATTATCGGTTGTACAGTTGTTTATATTTTAATAAGATTATAATAAGAATGCGACATTTGACAGCGTATTTGACAAGCTAGAAAAATGGAGCAATCCTATTGGCTTGAATTTCCCAGCTGACAGCTGAGCTCCCTCGGACAGCACTGGTGGAAACCCACCAAAGAATTCGGGCTCCTTGCTCTGCTCGGAATAGAAGAAATACTAATTTACTTTACTATGGAATGACATGTGACATTTTGTCCCAAGTTAAAATGACAAATCATCAAACGTGATTTGATATCCTCATACAAAATTTACAGATTTTTAGGGTTCCGTACCTCAAAAGAAAAAAACGGAACCCTTATAGGATCACTTTGTTGTCCGTCTGTCTGTCTGTCTGTCTGTCTGTCTGTCTGTCTGTCTGTCTGTCTGTCTGTCTGTCTGTCAAGACCCTTTATCTCACGAACGGGTAAAGGTATCAGGATGAAATTAATACCATATATTAGGATCCATGAACCACACAAGATCTGAAAATTTCAATTTTTTACAACGACGTAATCAAAAGATATGGCATTTTATGTAATCATCTCCATACATTTATTCAAAAATACAAAACCTACAGGGTACTTCCCGTTGACCTAAAATTATGAAATTTTTCAAGAAGCTAGGTCTCACAGTACAAATAATGGGAAAAGTCTGAAATCATTAAATATTACAACTTTTCTCACAACTAAAGGTAACCAATTATGGTGAGCTCCCGTTTCAAGAACATTCATATAAGAGAGGGGTCAAGTTGGATGGTCGCTGAGGCGATTTTTGTTTTAGTTCTATTTAAAAACGGGAACACTTACAAACTTGAAAATTGGTATGTTTATAGTGCATAAGCTATAAAATAACAACAAATAATAAAATTTGGTCAAGCGCGTGTCGGACTCAAAAAATCTAGCACATTAACTTACTGAAATTTCAACTAATACAATTATGATTATGTGGTGGTACGAGTATAACCCGAATCTATTTAAGTCGCAAGTGAATAGATTTCTTCTGGGCAAGCTCGCTCCATCATCGACCTCATCCCTGTCTTCAGGGCTAGATCGAGGTCAAGATTAAGCCCATACAAAGTTAAAAAAAAAATATATATAAATGAAAAAGAATATTACAAACTGATACCTTGAAGAAACGCTAATATGCGACTGGAAAATTTTGCAGACATCATGAAGATTAAACGCGTAATGAGATTTATAATCTGGCAATACAGTAGCGAGGAAGTAGATGGCAATTTAAATTTTTAATTGGCAATCTTGGCAGAGGGTAGGCGTCGTGAGTCGTGACGCCATTAGCTAATAAGCTTATGCGCAGAATTTTATAAACCTTTATAGCTAACCTGGATTGCCCCGTTTTCGAGCGCAGTTCTAAGCTAGGATAATGACGCAATCCTAAGGGTAGTTTCATAGAAATATAAGGGTTTTAGAAGGGAGATTAATGAAAATATGTGTCCCAAGGTATTCTGACATTCATTTAGTCATTGTTAATTCCACAGAGTAAAGTCACATACATATTAGCCATTGTACATACGTGATTTTTAACACCGTGTTTTTCCTGAATTGTATATAAGTAAAACTGTGGAAATAACATTTGTTGGACCCAAGCTACGTCTCAAGTCACATATTTCTCAGAAAGAAACATAAAAAAATTACGTTCTTAGGATTTGATATTAATCCTTATCTAATCCGGTTTACTCTTGACCTCGATCTAGTCTTGAAGACAGAGATGAGGTCGACGATGGAACGAGCTTACCCAGAAGAAGCCTATTCACTCGCGACTTGAATAGATTCGGGTTATATGAACTCGGGAACACAGACGCAGGCAGAGAATTCCTCTCTTACCAAGGATGTTTAAGTAGCAGCGCTTTCTGCTAAGGATGGAGCCATAAGCGTATCCATTTCTAGCGAAGGAACTCCATACTAAAATGTACCTACTTATGGATTAATATCAAATCCTAAGAACGTAATTTTTTTATGTTTCTTTCTGAGAAATATGTGACTTGAGACGTAGCTTGGGTCCAACAAATGTTATTTCCACAGTTTTACTTATATACAATTCAGGAAAAACACGGTGTTAAAAATCACGTATGTACAATGGCTAATATGTATGTGACTTTACTCTGTGGAATTAACAATGACTAAATGAATGTCAGAATACCTTGGGACACATATTTTCATTAATCTCCCTTCTAAAACCCTTATATTTCTATGAAACTACCCTTAGGATTGCGTCATTATCCTAGCTTAGAACTGCGCTCGAAAACGGGGCAATCCAGGTTAGCTATAAAGGTTTATAAAATTCTGCGCATAAGCTTATTAGCTAATGGCGTCACGACTCACGACGCCTACCCTCTGCCAAGATTGCCAATTAAAAATTTAAATTGCCATCTACTTCCTCGCTACTGTGTTGCCAGATTATAAATCTCATTACGCGTTTAATCTTCATGATGTCTGCAAAATTTTCCAGTCGCATATTAGCGTTTCTTCAAGGTATCAGTTTGTAATATTCTTTTTCATTTATATATATTTTTTTTTTTAACTTTGTATGGGCTTAATCTTGACCTCGATCTAGCCCTGAAGACAGGGATGAGGTCGATGATGGAGCGAGCTTGCCCAGAAGAAATCTATTCACTTGCGACTTAAATAGATTCGGGTTATACTCGTACCACCACATAATCATAATTGTATTAGTTGAAATTTCGGTAAGTTAATGTGCTAGATTTTTTGAGTCCAACACGCGCTTGACCAAATTTTATTATTTGTGTTATTTTATAGCTTATGCACTATAAACATACCAATTTTCAAGTTTGTAAGTGTTCCCGTTTTTAATATAGAACTAAAACAAAAATCGCCTCAACGACCATCCAACTTGACCCCTCTCTTATATGAATGTTCTTGAAACGGGAGCTCACCACAATTGGTTATCATTAGTTGTGAGAAAAGTTGTAATATTTAATGATTTCAGACTTTTCCCATTATTTGTACTGGGAGACCTAGCTTCTTGCCAAATTTCATAATTTTAGGTCAACGGGAAGTACCCTGTAGGTTTTGCTTTTTTGCATAAATGTAAGGAGATGAGGACATAAAATGCCATATCTTTTGATTGCGTCGTTGTAAAAAATTGAAATTTTCAGATCTTGTGTGGTTCATGGATCCTAATATGTGGTATTAATTTCAACCTGATAACTTTACCCGTTCGTGAGATAAAGGGTCTTGACAGACAGACAGACAGACGGACAACAAAGTGATCCTATAAGGGTTCCGTTTTTTTCTTTTGAGGTACGGAACCCTAAAAAGTAGCCAAAGTAAAAGTAAATAATATCTCGTTTAAAGGAAAATATTGCGACTCGTGTATCGTACGTGTGGGAGGAGCAATATGTTTATGTAAAAAAATAGAATAGAAAATATTGAGACACGTGGACACGTGTCACGTATGTAGGAGAAGCTATGTACACCGTGGGCCCAAGTAGCCCAAAAACTTTAACAAGATATTTGTGATTATGTTATTTTTAGGGTCCCGTACCTCGAAATAAAAAAAAACGAAACCCTTATAGGATCACTTTGTTGTCAGTCTGTCTGTCAAGACCCTTTTTCTCACGAACGAGAAGAGGTATCAGGTTGAAATTGATAACGAATATTAAGGTCCATAAACCACACAAGATCTGAAAATTTCAATTTTTACAACGACGCAATCAAAAGATATGGCTTTTTATGTCCTCATCTCCATACATTTATGCAAAAAAGCAAAACCTACAGGGTACTTCCCGTTGACCTAAAATTATGAAATTTGGCAAGAAGCTAGGTCTCACAGTACAAATAAAGGGAAAAGTTAAAAATCATTAAATATTTCAATTTTTCTCTCAACTAATAGGAACCAATTAAGGTGAGCTCCCGTTTCAAGAACTTTTCTATAAAAGAGGGTCAAGTTGGATGAACGCGGAGTTTTTAAAATCAAAGAGCCAAGGCTTTTAGTGCATCATATAGTAGATAGGTACGGAACCCTTAGGGGGCGAGTCCGACTCGCACTTGGCCGGTTTTTTCCTTAATTCCTCAATTAGAATTAAGGGAGCATAGGTTTCACACGATACGACTCTTGGAGGAGATAGATTACTCGTACCACTGCGCTACGTCATTTTCATTAGGGTTTCTTTTCTTGTAATATTATAAACTAGCGACCCGTATAAATATACTACAGAATGTCTATAATTACAACGTTCACAGCTCTTTTGTCATTCTACAATACAAACACGTTTTCTTTAGAGGTCACTCTTGAAAGAGCTACATATAATTGGTCATATGAAAAACACTCAACGCTCAAATCAAAGCCTGCAACGTTGAAAGTTTGACACTGCGATTTATCAAAAGATATCTTTACCGGATTTCTTTATTATTCTAGGTGGAACCCGATTTCCAGGATTCCATCTACAGCTTAGAACTGGCTGCCAAGTATTCGTAGTTTCCTTTTAATTACTTATATCTAGAATAGAACGTCATTCGTACATTGTATGCAAAATACTTAAATTTTTGTTTAAAATACGCTCCCAGTCTTTAATTATTGCAATAAATGTTACTCTCCCTTAACCCGTTGCTTCATACATAACATCACGCCTATTTCCCGTCGGGGTAGGCAGAGACCACAGTCCATCTGCTACGATCTTGACATACTCCCTTCGCTTCCTGTACTTTCATCAATCCTTTCATGCATGCTCGTCGGTTTAGGGTACTTTTAATCTGGCCTTTATTCAGAAGGTCCTGAATTTGGATTCAGATTCAGATTATTTATTCAAGATTATTTACAGAATAATTATTGAATGTCATGCAGAATACAATTTAAATAGAGCGAGTCTACGCCCTTTTGGATCGTGCTATGGCAGCGTAAAAGAATCGGCAAGAAACCACTGCAGCACGGCCTACTTTAAGTCGGATTTTTACAATTTGTTTCTTGTGTTTCTCTGGTCCTAGTACGTTCGCCTAGGCCTTCCCCTTCCAACGCTTCCATTCACTCTCGCCTGTTAAATTTCTTTCGTCAATTTTCGTTCATTCATCCTCTCTACTCGTACATGACCAAACCATCTCAGCATCCCTTTCTCGATTCACTACCACGTAATTCAGTACGTGGTAGTGACCAAAATTGTAATTCAAAACCACGTAATTCAGTACCGCGTAATCTACTATTTTAACTTTTGGGTGCTGACTGCTTAACTTCTCCTATCTTAAACTGTTTCCATCTCTTGTCCACAGACGCAGTAACCTAGACTAGTCTTCCAAACGGCACCAAGACTGAACCTGTGATAGATCGGCGCGCTTTGGAGCTCAGCATCAAGAAGCAGCTTATCTCGTCAAGAAGCACTTTACCTCTTAAGAAGAGAAAGAGAGTGAGAAAGAAGCTGAGCGAGAGAATAAGACAATAACGGACACACCTTTATGGAGCAACTTAATTGTTCTATAAGAACTTTATTGTAAAGTAAGTAATTTCGTTTTTATTGCGGTCTTGCGATGGTCCTTGTGACCTGTTAATAAGGTGGATAATACCATCTCAACCCAACACTCTTCTTTTGCCTAGAAAGTAACTAACACGATATAGCGTGTGCAGGATAAGTTTGCCTCTGACCGTTATTTTCTGCGCATGAGTGACAGGCGGAGAGCTAATTAAGGGGCTGATAAGAGCTGAATTACCTCCGTTTCTAACTTTCTCAAAATCTGTAGCCATAATATTAAATATAAAACAGCTGTATTATTAGACAATATATATTGAATAATGTGTAAAAGTTATGGCATCATAGATTAATGGGTACTTAAGAAAAAAGGTTTAAAAGCAAAAAGCAGAGGTAACTTTGGATTTTTTTATGGCGTACAAAATATATGTAATCGTGTTTCAGAGTCGGCCATATTCTTGGAAAGATGCTTAATTATCACATTTTTTTTTTCACGGCCATATATTGATCACTTTTCGTTAAAACCTGCTCAAGTGAAGCGTATTTAGCTCTTATCAGCCCCTTAACGATTCACACGCCTCCCTCCACATGGTGCGCACACTCGACATGAGTCGCGACTCATTTTTAGGGTTCCGATACCAAAATGGTAAAAAAAAGGAACCCTTATGGTGCCGCTCTGTCTGTCTGTCTGTCTGTCACACCTCTATATCTCAGCAACCACTTACGCTATCGAGCTGAAATTTGGAATAGTTTTAGAATATAGTTGCCCAACTTAATTGCACATGAAAATTTTTTGAAAAAAGTATGATTATTAATGTAAAGGGGGCCAAAATAGGGGGGGCCAAATTTCAAATTGTCGCTACTAGGTCGAGTGGGGTATCATATGAAAGGGCTTTACTTGTACATTTTAAAATATATTTTTGTATTTTTTTAAGTTTCTTAGTTTTCAAGTTATGATGAAAAATGTCAAAAAAAATACCATTCCCCCCCCCTTATCTCCGAAGTTTGAGTAAGGGAAAATCTGAATTAATTACAGTTGACAGAGGTTTATGTAAACTTTACAGCAAAAATAAAACGATCTTTCTAAGTTGCACAGTTTTTCAGAAATCTGCAAAAAACCTTTACAAACAAATTTAGTTTTGCGGTCCTGAAAATGGACTTTATTGCTTCCAAAAATACTATAGGTATATCGGAACCCTCGGCGCGCGAGTCCGACTCGCACTTGACCGGTTTTTTGACTTAACAGTTACTTTGGCCGCCGCATACCCTAATGTGGCGATACGCGCTATACGTATGCTTTCGCGCAATAGTTGGACCGCGCCTTAAATGCGCGCTGTGGTAGCAAAATTCGCGAAAATATCTCCTCTACTGTCGTCCAGAGCTCCTGTTAACCAAATGCATCTTCACTGAATAGCGTATTTCACTGAATGAAAGGGTTCTATAATAAAGTACCCACTGACATTGAAAAATTCAAAACTGAAAGGTTGGTGAAAGGTAGCTGAAAGAGAAAGGTTGTTATAAAATATCAGATTACCTAGAAGAAAAATATAAGAGCGCGTCGGTTTTTATTGTCGCTTTTTTTTCTCAATGGCGCCACTTTGTGAAGCCATGTAGTTTAGCTGACGTCATTAAGATATTTTAGTATCCAACAATGATTAAGGAACTGATTTTGAGTTTGATGAAAGCAGAGGCAGCGATGGCAGTATGTCAAGATCGTAGCTGGTGCAGGGCTGTGGTGTCTGCCTACTCCTTAGAGCTCGACGGGAAAGAGGCTTGATGTTATGTATGTATGTTGTATTTCCGTTTGCAGGTAGGGGTGGTCCATGCCCCACGCGGCGCCTACTACCGCCATGTCGGCCCCCCCGCGCCATCCGCACTTCTACACTGTGGAGGTGGGCGACACAAGGTTCACCATACTCAAGCGCTACCAGAACCTTAAACCCATCGGATCCGGAGCACAGGGCATTGTTTGGTAGGTTACATAATGGCTAAACATATTTCTTTAGGGCGTAATGTCTACGTTATATTTTATATGGAGGCGAGGTGGGCGACACGCGGTCCAGCATCCTCAAGCGCTACCAAAACCTTGAACCCTTCGGATCCGGAGAACAGGGCATTCAGACACATCACAGACAACAAGACAACAACAGACTTCCAAAACATTACCGCCGAAGGTCTTATGTATGTCCTAGGCTGGAAAACGGATACGCGTTTTCTTTTGTGAAAGTGATTAACACATTGTATGAGGTTACCATAACTTAAAACTCATCGAATCCGGAGCACAGCACAGGGTATTGTTTGGTAGGTTATTTATTATTATACATAATGGTTGCTTTCTTAAGAAAAAAGGGCATGTGTTCCACGTCTTCTGTTATGTCGATGTGAGTGACACTCGTTTCACCGTCTTCAAGCGCTACCAGAACCTCAAACCCATTACATCCGGAGCACAGGACATTGTTTGGTAGGTTGCTAATTACACTACAGTTTCATGCCTTTTTATATGTGGAAGTGGGCGACAGGAAGTTTATCATCCTCAAGTTTACCAGAACCGGAGCACAGGTTACATAATGGCTGACCTTCTTTCTTAAGAAGAAAGGACGCATATTCCACGCCTACTGTTAAGTGGAGGTGGACGATACCAGAATCTTAAACCTATCGGATATCGATCGTTAGTGACGATACATCAATATCAGATTAAGATCGTAATAGCCCGACATCTACTGCTGCCACCATACTGCGGATTTCATCCCAATTTTAACCGTGGCAAAAGAACCACATCCACCCGTACCTACTACAACTTACATGGAGAGATTTCTTCATCCAATATTGGATATACTTGGACTGTAATAAATATTGAATAACTTACTGTCGAAATAGTGTAGCTTGATTAAAATTACAGCAGTGTAACAGCCGAACGGAGTGATGCCTAAGATCTCCATACAAAACCCCGGGAAATTTCAAAAAAACAAAATGTTTGCCTGAATGATGCCCTGAAAATACTGCAAAAAACAATTTTATACTTTAATTGGTTTTCAAGAATACAAGTTACCTGAAAACCAACTAAAAGTATCAAATTGTTATTTGCAGTATTTTCAGGGTTTAGAACATTTAATTTTTAAATTTCCCGCGGTTTTGTATGGACAGCTTTCGTTGGCCAGACTCTATTGGAGCGACAGAAACACGTATTGCTCCGTCCTGCCCTCACGCACATCTTTGTCTTGATATCTTTCTCATCAAACTTCATTATTTCGAATGTACACACGGCAGCAAGTGGAAACAAAACCAGTATAAGCTGAACCAGCGCTACACTAAAAACTTTCGAAACCAGAGACCCGCTCAAGGTCACAGTGCTTACATACCATAATGAATTCTGTTAATGTTTAGTTCGTACTATATGGTACTAACATATATTATATACAATCATGATTATTTTAATCGACCACACCACTAGAATACAAGGTTTCTTTACAGCACGTTAGTAAGTATGCAGTCTATTCACATTCAATCCATTTACTAGCATGCGATTCATTGCACTGGGTCACTGTACTGCACTGCACCACAGATTAAATAATAGTAAACACTGCACCACAACTCGCACGAATATATACTATGCAACCTATTTCAATCTTTTGCATTTAAGTACTTCTTCTTCACACTTTTAATTAACTTATATTTCTACAGAAATGGTGATGTTTGTCATACTTAAGTAAGAAGCACTAATTTCATTTTAAAGCCGTTATTCGATCACAAATATCTAATAAACTTTCAGTGCTGACAGTTTCTGAAAATTAAAATAAAGGTGCATCGTGATTTGGCGCGTCGTTTGACATTTTTTTATAATACTACCTTCATTTGCTATTCTACCAATAAGATTCTTTTTTAACAAATAAGTACATTTTCACTGGACAACCGCAAAGCACCGCAAATCCCCCCTATCACAATGTTCTCCGCACAAACTGAAAACCATCACCAATTAAATATGTTTCTTTTATAGCTGATCGAGAGTAGTTAGCTGGTAGTAAGATGGTTCAGTTTTACTCTGTGTCCTTCGGAGACACCGTATTCACTATACCTGCCCGGTATACTGAGCTTGCAGTGCGAGGCGCGGGCGCGCAGGGCATGGTGTGGTAAGGACGCCATTTTGTACAACGCCGCCATCTTGGGAACGCTTTTCGTGTTTTCACTCATACGGCTTGGAATAACTTGAAACGCCGCCTGACTAGATTTTTGGATTTATTAATGTAGTTGACCGAAGCTTCATCCTCTTAAATAATCAGTTCATTGTTTATTTTAGCGTGAGTCGAAACTTATTTTTTTACAAAGTTACTACTTCAGTGATGCTGGCGTTTGCAGGTTTAACATCGTCACTAACCTTACCATACCATTTAAAAGTCCTAAGTACTTGTAAAATAATTAAAACTAATTTTCTCCATCTGGGTCCTATTTCTAACTAAACACCTTGCACGTTTTGTTGGTTTTTAACCTGTTTGATTTTAGTATTGAATTTATTGTCTTACTTATATACCTAATCATCTCTAGTTATATATATATATATATATAATTAAGTATAGGTACATACTTAACGCATAAACTCAAGTTTCGTAATTATGGATTAGGGCCGACCAGTTTCGATCCGAAACGCGGATCTTCTTCAGGGAGGTTAGCAATTTCACGGATCGAAACCTGGTCAGCCCTAAACCGTGCATATGAAACGTGAGTTTATCCGTTTAAATAGGTAGGTACCTATACATATAATTCCTAGTTGAAATAAGCAGTACCTGTTGTGTCGTTTTTCTTAATCAATGTTTTGTGTGTTCTTTTCATGTGTACAATAAATAATTAAATTAAATAAAAATGATTATTTGTAACACTCACACTTTAGTGCTAAAATAATCAACTCGCCGTCCTGAGAGACATCTTTTAAAGTTTATCTTTCATTAGATCTTGTGTTGTCTCTTTCTTTGTCAATTAAATCAAAAAGGCCAGCATGAGACTTTACAAAACTCAGAGTAACTACGGCAGAAAAACCATTAACTCAGAATGAATTCTTTTTTTACGATTTACAGTATTTTACGGGCGGCAGTAATCAACAGTTGGTTAAGTTCATGTTTCATTAATATCCAACTTGTTTATATTTCAGCGCGGCGTACGACACGGTGACACAGCAGAATGTTGCCATCAAGAAGCTATCCCGGCCCTTCCAAAACGTCACGCACGCCAAGCGCGCCTACCGCGAGTTCAAACTCATGAAACTCGTCAATCACAAAAATGTAAGCATAAGATGCTTGTGTCTTTCTTTGTAGTTCTCAGTTCGCTCTCAGGGTGGGCTATTAGCTTTTGCTTTGTTATTTTATTTAGTGTCAAAGCTGTAGGTATTAGCCAAAGCACACAATCACCACGTACGTTTTACTGTCTATGGGCTTACTCTTGACCTCGATCTAGCCCTGAGGACAGAGATAAGGTCGACGATGGAACGAGCTGGCCCAGAAGATGCCTATTCACTCGCGACTTAAATAGATTCGGGTTATACGAGCTCGGGAAGACAGACGCAGGCAGAGAATTCCACGCCATAGCTGTGCGCATTATAAAGGATGTTTCAAAGCGCTTTGTGCGGATGTGTGGAATATCAACTAAGTATAGATGATATCCTGCAGGGCGACTGGATTTTCACAAAAATATTTCTGTGCATGAGCATCAGGCGGACAAATACTGTTTGTAGCTTAAAAATAAATCTATCTTAAATATAAATAAGCTGAATCTAACATAAAGGTTGACTTCGACAGATCTTTATAGATTGCGTATGAATGATGTTTGAGCACGCTCGATGTTTGAGCGGTTAAACATGACTTAGAGTTGTTAAGGCGCGAAAGGACTGATACAATTCGCTAACGACTTCTTCTATAGATAGTAGCCGGGACTAACGGCTTAACTTGCCTTTCGGGTCGGTTTGCCAGCGAGCAATGGAACGCAGAATCCTGACTCCAAAACTGACAGATCGGGTCAGAAATACCATATTGCGCTCGAAAACACAACTAGCCGACGCAGCCTACACAGCCGCCAAGCTTAAATGGGATTAGGCAGGTCACGTTTCCCGCATGCACTATAGGCCAAAACCACCACCACCTGGCAGCCACAGAGCGACAGAAGGCGTCGAGGTCGACCAAGGCGTCGATGGCGCGATGTACTCGACGTCTTTTGTAAAAATTGGCAAGAGTAACTAGGACTCAAATCTTGATATTACCAATTCCATTACTTACTCCCATCATAACATAATTATAACTCAGTGCTAAAATGTTTTCCATCTGTTTCCAGATAATCGGTCTTCTAAACGCCTTCACACCCCAACGGAGTCTGGAGGAGTTCCAGGACGTTTACCTGGTGATGGAGCTGATGGACGCGAACCTGTGCCAGGTCATCCAGATGGATCTAGACCACGAACGCATGTCTTACCTGCTGTATCAGATGCTGTGTGGTATCAAACATCTCCATCTGGCAGGGATTATTCATCGCGTAAGTTGTTTGATCATCACTTCCCTAGACTTATTCCGATTTATAGTCTCTATAGTCTGACCGCAACTGCTGTACCGCTGTATAGGCATGGGGTCCCATTCCGTACTACGGTTTTTTCGACTGAGTAAATAGCCCGAATTCATTTGGCCCTTTTGTTTCTAATAATAAAACTAAATGTTACTACTACTAGTAGTAACATTTAGTTTTATTATTTAGTTTAGTTTTATTTAACCTAAGGTTGGTAGGTAAAGGTGTAAACTATGACATTAATTCAATTTTAACATCCAGATATCAATTTATTCCAAGAAAATACCTTATGGAAAAAATAGCCCGAACAATTTTCGGCACAAATTCGTTGTATGACGTGAGGCATCTGTACTAGTATAGTATTATATTATCTGTGGTATAGGTATGCTCCTGGCGAGACCGGGGGGGGGGGGGGCGGCCATAGCTCGACATCGCTCCCGGCGGCAACTAGTTCTTGCTCTTTCCTTCCCACTCCCCCACCTCTCCGCCACTACCTATACAGCGGTGCAGCGGTTGCGGTCAGACTATAATACTACTCCATAGTCTGTTTCTTGAAACATTATTCGCACTCAGTGGCGCGTAATCTAGTTTAAAGCAACACCATTTGGTAAATTTTATCTGTCGCCAGATTAGCTTGATTTGTATTACCTTGTCCTTAAAGTTGATTTTTAAAAATGTGTATAACTGTAACTTGTGCAACTGCATCTGCAGCAATAATTCTCAATGCTCTGATTGTCGTTGTTTTCTTATACGCAATGCATAAAATTTAATTTATAATTGTTCAGTGATTTCATCGTTGTGAGTAATCATCCGTAAATATTGTCGTGAATGTTTTCAGGACTTAAAGCCGTCCAACATCGTGGTTAAGAGTGACTGCACGCTGAAAATCCTCGACTTCGGCCTCGCTCGCACAGCCGGCACCACATTCATGATGACACCTTACGTTGTTACGAGATATTATCGCGCGCCAGAGGTATGTAGACGATGTTATCATCTTTTCTCAAAGAGATTCCATGTATTTTCTGTACAGATGTACATCGTATATCAAAAAGAAGACATAACAATACTGAAATATATGTTGTTTCTAATAATTCCAAAGTTGTTTCTGTTCATAACAACCTATCCAAAGAAACATACTTAGATTGTAAATTAAATACGAAAAAAGAAAAATCAATTTTCCTTAAGTCTGCAAGCTTGTACCTTTTTTTAGAGACAAAAGATTCAGAATTATTTATTTAATTAAGCTTTTTACAGAATGCTTATTGAATATCAAAAAAAGCAGAATGCAATGCAAATAAAGCGAGTCTACTACAATCATATCCTTAGGTTTTGTAAACCCTTTTCGTCGCAAGTTGAAATAATGTAGGTAGGTTGATTAGAATTACGGCAGTGTAAGAGCAGGACGGAGCGATGCGTAAGACATTGGAGCGATAGAGACGCGTATAGCTCCGTATTACTCTCACGCATAGATTTGTCCTGCTGTTATTCTTATCAAGCTACATTACTTCGACTGAAGGAAATGATGTTTTATCCCACTACCTACCTACTGCAAAAACTTCGTGTAGGTATTCTAGCTGTCAAATACATGGAATCTCTTTGTCGTTTCCTCGTTCACCCTTGCACATTTTATTTAACCCATAAATCACTATCCTGACCATCCAGACTTCCAATTTGTTTTGTCTTTCATATACCTATCTGTCTCTTCAGTTTTTCTTTTACACACGAAAACACAAACACATACACACTAAACAAATAAATGGGGTTGGTCAGGATCAGTAAATCATTTTCGCGAAATATTAATGTTTATTAACCCGTAATATCAGATAGATTAGGTCCCTTAACTAATGGTTTTAGTAATTTCCTTAAATTTGAAACTAAGTTTTTGACTACGTCGAATTTTAAAATAAAATAATCGCAATGTAAAACCAGACCATATGCCGTAACTCCTCGAAGTACGGCTGGCTAAACATATAAGACAAAAGTATCGAAATCAGTGGATGGTCTACTGTTCTTCTGTTCGTTACCTACTTCTGTTCGTTACTCTATCCTTTCAAATAAATATACTGCAGTCGCCAACTATAATCTTTCCAAGCGTGGTGACTATGGCAAATTTCCCTCAAAAAGAGGCACAAGGCTCAAGTGGGGGACCTTGTCAAGAAGATTAAAAACCTGTCATTAATGACCTTACTGCTTGGTTTCCCAAAATACGTTAATTGTTAATTATGTCACATGTTATATTTGGCATAATTTTAATCAATGAGCAGGTTTGGTTCACTCAAAAAGAGTGGCGCCCTTGATGATAGATGATATTTTGACGTAAAACTTAGTTTCAAATTAAAGAGGACTCGCGAAAACCGGAAAGTAAAAGCGTCCCTCTAAACAAGAGGAATCATCTTGCAGGTGATCCTGGGAATGGGGTACACAGAAAACGTGGACATCTGGTCAGTGGGGTGCATTATGGGCGAAATGATTCGCGGCGGCGTGCTGTTCCCGGGGACGGATCACATCGACCAATGGAACAAAATCATCGGTGAGAATATGGTATAATGTCTGCAGGTGATCCTGGGGATGCAGTATACGGGCAACGTGGACATCTGGTCCGTCGGCTGCATCATGGGCGAGATGATCCGCGGCGGCGTGCTCTTCCCGGGGACAGACCACATCGATCAGTGGAACAAGATTATTGGTGAGTTTTTTACTCTCCAGTTTTCTAGCATCAATTTTTTCAGAAATTCCACAGTTACTTTTACGTTTTTAGTCTTGTTGCAATGCGCACCAATCTTTAAAATTATTTGTCGTATTTTCCAATAGGCGACTAGTCCAACCATAATAAGTAAGATATTTCTTCATCGTACTTCGATTCAGTTGCATATGGGCGAAACATGATGATGATGACTCCTGTCATTTAGCGTGCATCGACTGAGGCTTTATAAACTATTTAGACTTGTAAGAGACCGGGCTGGGTAACTAATAGAAAATAAATTAGTTCTAATTAAATATTATTTTGAACATCTAAAAGCACTAATAAGGAATATTGAGACAACATGCGGTGTATCATCACCAACCAAGCTTGTTGGGTAGTAAATGTAAGCAGAATCTTCCAACAAACCTGACTTAGAATGATGATACATTGTTTTGTAGAAGAGCGTGGTTTCAATCCACGGACCTCTGGGTTATGGGCCTGACCCTGACCTGTACCACAGTAAATATATAAGCTAAAGCAGTATGGAAACTCGGGCCTTTTTTGAAAAAAGAACTATTCTGCGTCGGAGCGTCAGGGTTGTAACCAAGGAGGTTTTACTACGCTTCGCTTCCTAGAGCGTAGCGTGGGTTAAAACCTCCTTGGTTGTAACCCAGATTTTTTACATAAGAATAGTATGATGAACTCAAATATTGGGTGCTTCTATCAACTGTGTTCCTTTCATCATGTTTTCAAACCGTAAAACTAAATAACTTTTCGTAAGAAGTCAAAATACGAAAAAAAATGTTTTCATCCCATCTATTCGAAAATCGCTGAACGGTTCGTCAATAAAGGCGAACAAAATAGCTGTTTTCTCCAAGAGACTTTCGTAGCGGGTAAAAATGGGATTTAAAATTAGAATTTAGGTCCACCATAGGGATATTTTAGGTCAACCATAGAGGTCGAACCAAAATATTGTAAGAAAAATGATACTGGCCGGTTGTACTATTAAAATTATTATAAATATAAAAAAATAAATATGCTTGAAATGTAAAAAAAACTACCAACCAAAGAGGTTCTGTTCCTAATTGATATAAAAATGTCAATAACATTTTCAGTTGTTACAAATGATACTTAATATGATTTTTAGTATTGTTTCATCAATTAATAATATTGTAATGGTACTTTATATTTAAAATTAATGACGAGTGTGTGTCTCAATGAGCCTCTTATTCTTTTTTCATAGAGGGAGATGAAAAGTAGAGTGTATTACGCGGCTGCAAAAATATTTTTGCCTTGGGCGACCTATTGAATCCCTCGCTACGTTCAGGATTCTACTTTAGAATCCCTCGCCATGCTCGGGATTCTACTCATGAATCCTTCACTTCGCTCTGGATTCAAAATAGCGCCCTCGCCTTAAAAATATCATTTTACAGCCTTGTGATACAATCTACTATTTTATGTCCATTAGCATAATAAACTGCGTCAGCCGATAGCGCGTTTTGTATGGGGGGCAGTCTTGCATAAAATGTTAAGTCAGAAGGGTAAGCCACTTAGTCGCATTTTATCACGCAAGGGCAGATTAAGACACTTAGTCGCCTTTTATGACACAAGGGCAGATTAAGATACTTAGTCGCATTTTATCGCACAATGACAGATACATACTTATAGGGACCCTATATGTACCTATTTGTTTGTATTATGGTTTTGGCACCCACGACTTACTTCAGCGCGAAAACTGCTTATTTTCCTGTAGCGGTGTGCGCATGTGTGAGTGTGCCAGTTTTGGACGTTTGTTAGGAGTTTCCATACTGCTTTAGCTTATATATTTAGTGTGCCTGTACTCGTACCATAGATTTATTACTTCGCGCTTGGCGCTTTTAACCAGATTACGCTCTTCCAAAAATTATGCAAGCAGAGTAGGACGTAAGAGGAGAGGAAGCTGTCCCTTTCTAATAGATTTTGCATGACATTTTGTTTATGTTGCCATGACAATATCAACAAAATGTCGTGCAAAATCTTTGTTGAAAATCATTTTACCAAAGAGATTTTAATCATGATAAATCAAAAGAAAATGATTTTCTGCATTTATCAATATATAATGAAAACTGAGAGAGAAGTTTATACTTTGCACGTTGAAAATTATTCAAATAAGTATTTAAAAATGCGTATAAATAAAAATTTGTGGATATAAAACTTAACTTTTTGCACGGAAATTGTGCAAACTTCATTAGTATGGCAACAATTAGAAAGGGACGAAGTACATCGGCTATGATGTCTTGCTCTGCTCGTTTTGCCTCTGTACAAATTGTTAAGAGTACGCTATCATGGTATATGTAAGGTCATTGGCCTGTACTGACCCGTACTGACGGTGACCCGATGTCGCAGAGCAACTGGGCACGCCGTCCGCAGCGTTCATGGCGCGCCTGCAGCCCACGGTGCGCAACTACGTGGAGAACAGGCCGCGCTACGCCGGCTACAGCTTCGAGCGACTCTTCCCGGACATACTGTTCCCGTCGGACAGCAATGAGCATAATCGGTTGAAGGTACGGCTTATGCAATCAGTAATCCCTTTCAAATAGGCCAAAGTCTATAATAGTAGATTAGTAGTCAAGGGCTGTAAGGCATCAATTGCAGCCCGAGATATTAAGGCGCACGAGCGCAGCGAGGGCGCCTATAGTTCGAGGGTGCAATTGATGCTTACACCCGAGCTAACTACTCTGCTTTACATCTCGATTGTGAGGTAAGTAGGCCCTTATTACCACCAAATTGTAGGTGACCAATTAGCGCTATAGGGTAATAATGTAGCTAGAAAAGCCCTAGGACGGTAAATAATTACAACGTCCGCCGCCCCGCTGCTGGAGGTGGCCATCAAGGCGGAGCCGCGCGTGGAGGTGGAGGTGCTTACAATTACTTACTGCCCTAGGGCTTTTCTAGCTACATTATTACCCTAGAGCGCTAATTGGTCACCTACAAGCCCCATTTGGTGGTATTAAGTTTCCTCGTGTCCGTACTAGTCAGGACATTAGTACGGACACGAGGAAACTCCCGTAATCAGGACTTACTTACCGAATATGAGTGATGTAGAAGTATTTTGAGTAAGCTTAGTAAAATTACAGTATTATTCTTAATTCCAACGCTATGTTCAATAGCTTATCGTGCACTAGCTTATTATATTTGGCAAAAGCATGATTAACAACTAAAAAGTACAAAAACAACCAAAATAAAATTACCGAGTCCCACGTTGGGTGCCATTTAAGATTGTTTGGCGACTAAACAAAAAGCATCGAAACCAGCCCCACGTCGAGTGCCACTAATTATTATTAGGCGAAGAGCCTAATTTAACGCTGTATTTATTATCTTGTCGTGCACCAGATTATCTTATTTGGCCTATGCTAATTTTATTTTGTTAATTATGCTTTTAATATATAATATTCATTTATTCAAATAAATTAACAGAATAAACACGTCACTTTAACATTAGTCAGTGAAAAAGCCCACCCCTAATCGTTCCCGGTGCAAAGGTGCCCATTACGCTTGCCGCATTACCGCGCTGTATGGCGATGGACAGCCTCTGCACCAAAAACGATCCAGCGCGGGGGTCATCCCCAGACTCCCTCAGACGACGCCCAATTTCCAAAATAAAAGATTTCGCGTCGCTACGAGTACCCCAACAACCCGTCGCCTCCACCGCGAATGGCACGAACATGTACCGCCGCTATTTGATCCTCTTTTTCTGAGCTGCGGCCTCTGCAGCAGCTCCAGCCAAGCACACAGTGCTGCTGAGATGCGACGCGGCAAAAGTACAGACACACGTCGCATCCCAAAGCAGGCACCCCCCCTTCTCCCACGGCACCAATGTCATTCCGTCGGGCCTTTTACCATCTAGGGAAGCTGGCCCGTAGGAAAAGTACTCGCACTTGGACGCGTTTACTTCCAGCCCCAACTCTTTGAGCCGTGGAAGGAGCTTCTGTAAATCCCTCTCCACTACTTCGGGCTTTCCTCCTATGGTACCGTCATCCGTACCACAGGTTCAAAGGTGATTCAAGCTCCGAAATAACTTTGTGAATGGCAAGACTGAAAGTAAGCGGTCCAAGTGGATCCCCCTGCTGCGCGCCTACTTGGGAAAGAATGAGGGAATTGTCATAAAAAAGATTGGAAGGGAATTGATAAACTTGGAACAGGAAAGGACATAAGGATGGTATCTGCTCGCGAACCTCATTCAAGAGCACATCTCTCTCGGCTGAATTAAACGCATTACGCAAATCCAATTTGACAATAATACATTCTATAATCGCCGAAGAAACTGCAAAGCTGCGAGCTTGCCTTTTGGTTATTATACCTATGCATAATAACAAAAAAGCATAATTTTATATTGAAAAAGCAGATTGTTTTGTGTCGAGGCTAATTCCGACGCTGTATTTTGCTCGTTGTGCCGTTGCCTATTTTGTATATTTGGCACAAGCATAACTAAAACGCATAATTACAAACAAAAAAACCAGTCCCACATTGGGCGCCACTTAAGATGGTTTGGCGCTTATTCAACGGTGTGTTTATCCAATTTGACACAAACATCATTACCTTTGAGCATAAAAACCAAAAATTCACCACATTTATATTTATTTTAGTTGAGTACCACAAAATATTATATGGCGACGAGGCTTATTCCGAATTTGTGTTTGATAGTTTGTCGTTAGCATATTTGGCATTAGTTAGCAATAAAATAACAAGAAAGCACAATTTTGAAAAAAAAGCGAGCTGGTGTATAAATTCTATAGTGTATTTGTAAGTTAATTATAATGGTGTTTTGTAGGCATCTCAAGCGCGGGACCTGTTGTCACGCATGCTGGTCATTGACCCCGAGCGCCGCATCTCAGTGGACGAGGCGTTGTTGCATCCATACATCAACGTGTGGTACGACGAGGGAGAAGTTAATGCTGTAAGTTGAACTCTATTTTATAAAATGTGAACAAGCAACAATGTAAGCTGCTGGCTTTTTTTTGTTCTTTTTGTATTTATTTATTTATTGAAAAGACGAACACAACAGATAACAATCACATTATG